>OU342680.1:0-5000000 GCA_910589285.2 Mythimna ferrago
GCCCCTGTGATTAAACATACCCGGATTGCAGTGGTTCAGTGCCAAAACCTGAAAAAACCTCAATTATTGAGGTTAAGTTTGAAAGGCAAAACTTTAATCGTGAACGCTGCTTAATCAAGATCGACGACCCCCCCTTTTTATTGTAAAAAGGGGTGGGGGCTGCCACCGCGCACCGTTCGAACAACCTAGAAGCCTGAAAAACCCAAGCCACTCGGAGTAATTCAGGAAAAACCAAAACCACGTGGAGCTGAAAACGCTGAATCCGCAGTGTCAGACGCCTGAAAATTTGCAGTAATCATCTTCAGCAACACTCATGACTTACGCCGCAAGTAAATTTTTAGTAACTTTAAAACCTGATTTTTGCCAAGACTTTGAAATTCCAAAAATCTGACCCTTATATCTCCGGATATAAGAAATATTTTGAAGATCTTCAACTGCAGTCCTTGGCGCTCTCACTAGAAGAATACGAATTGTAAATTTCAGATTTTTTAATTTATTAGTTTTTAAAATACAATTAATTTTATCAAAAATTCACTTTTTCAGAAAATTTTTCATGAAAATATTCAGTTTTTCAAAATTTCAACCTTTATTCGTATAGTGCTAGATTTAACCTATTTTTTATCATTTTTTTCATAATTTTATGTATAGTGGATCCTGAGTTATCAAATTTTTACCATTTTTGAGCGTTAAATTCGGAATTAATAGAAAATAATAAATTTTGACATCGGGACTGGGTCAAATAAGTCTATTGCGATCTATTTGAGCCCAAACACTGGCTAATTATCTTCAAATTTGAGACTTTCAAAAAATTTCATCATTTTGGTTTTTTAGGTTTAAAATTTTAGTCAGCCATATCTCAGGAACCACTGGGCCGATGACATTCGGTTTTTCGATTTTAGTTTGTACATTTTATGGACTATGCCCATAGTTGAGTTTCAGGAATATTTGACCTGAAAAATTTTTCAGCGCTGAAACGGTTTTCAGGATATACTTGGGGTGACACCGGGCTTTGGATCCAAAACCCGAACTTTCTTCGACGTAGGGTTCCAAAGTTACGGGCATTTTAAATTGACTTTTGACAGTTCGGCGGCCATTTTGTTAGACTTTGAACCGCGACTACTCCTGAACCAAGAGTCGTAGGAGTTTGCAGTTTTCGAATTTGAACTCTGTGGATTCTTGACTCTCCTATCCTACATTTTCAGGCGGTTCAGAGTGAAAATTTTTCTCGGTCCTGAAAACAGTTTCAGCAGATTGGTGAGCTCAAGCCGAGTCGGGAGAGCCCAAACTCGGTGGTTCTGCGACCGTCTGAAACGGAGATATTACCTGTCAAAATTTGACTTTGACAGTTGTGACGCCATTTTATCAGACTTTAAACACTCATATCTCCGCAACGGAGGATCGTAGAGCGGCGGGGTTTTCTCTTGGAAGGTCAGCATATACTTGCCTAGAAGGTGGACCGGCTTTCAGGCGTTTTCAGGGGTCAAAAATTTTTCAGCCTGAAAAGTATACCATTGAGCAGATCTTGTCGAGCGCGTTAGGACGAGCCTAAGCACGGGGGTTTTCGGTCTATTGGTCGCGGAGATAACTGGTTTGGAAATTATTTGGGCAGCCATCTTGGAAAAAACCAAAAATTTTAAACTTTAATTGCTCCGGAACCACTGGGACTAGTTGCTTCGTGTTTGGGTTCGTTGGGACGGGCTCGGCGAGCTTTGTGCAGTGAAGGCATTGAATTGACTCTACATAGAGCCGTTTTATGAAAAAGCAACAAAAATAGGTTCTGACAGTAAAAATCGACTCTCAGGCTTACTCAAAGCCCCTGACAGCTGTCTACAACCGAGGAGCCTATGGTAGAGCTCAATTCGAGACATTTTTACAAGTATTATTTGTAGAAATTATTTTAGTTATAAGTGTTTGTGCGGTTTTATTTTGTACTTTTGTGCGTTCTCTTTTTATTTTATACAAAATTTATTTTTAACAAATTGTCCCTATTGACAGTTTTAATTTATTTTACTTAAAATTGACGCATACTCTCCAACATGTTCGGCCACAGAACACCGCTAAAAGCGGCTGGAGGAAAAAAGTCACCGCCTAAAGCTGGAGCTGCCGCTTCGTCAAATGTTAGACGTAGCATAGAGAACTGGGAAGCCCCAAACAGCAGCCCCGATCTCGCTACAACTGAGCAGACGTCGCAGGCTGGCCCTGCAAGAATAAAAACAAAACTCGCTTTTACGCAAGAGAGTGTAACTGTGACACAGACAAGGAAGTCTGCTGACACACTCTCGCCGCCGAACATTAAATACTCAGACCGAATGGCGGAAGCAAAGGCCTGCCTCGTCAAGGCTAAGCTACACCTAAACAGCTCCAGAAATACAAAAACAGAGATTAAAAATGGAATCTCTGAGGCCACAGAACGTCTTTACCAACTGGTAAAGGAAGTCGAATCGGAGCTTAGGCTGGCTAAAAGAGACATGACCAGGGAAGCTCATCCTGCAGTGCCTCGATCGACTGACAGAGTTTCACCCGAAAAAGTAAATACCGCCACAATTATGCAAAAAATCGAACTTCAGACAAGCCTTCTTGTGGAAAACAATAAAAAGATGGAGGAGCTGAAAAACGCAATAGAACACCAAAGGAAGTTCCTCGAGAATGGAGTTACCTACGCGAGTGTGGCCTCAGCCCAGGGAGTAAAGGAAATACCAAAGCGTAACACTTTGCACTCTGTGGTAGTGTCATCTAAGGACGAAGTGGAAACGGGTGATGCGATACTGGACAGAGTCAGAAAAGCAATAAATGCAAAGGATGGTTGGATCAAGGTGGAAAAAGTGAGAAAGGCTAAGGATAGGAAAGTGATAATAGGTCTACAAACCGAAGAAGAAAGGGGTAAGATAAAAGACCGACTTCAAAAAGAAGGCGTTGACCTCAATGTCGAGGAAGTCAAAAACAGGGACCCACTTCTGATCCTGAGGAACGTTTTGGTAATAAATACCGACGAAGACGTCCTTAAGGCGCTTCGAAATCAGAACCGGGGTGTCTTTGACGGCCTCGGCACTGAGGAAAACAGAGTGGAAGTAAGGTACCGTAGAAGGACAAGGAACCCTCATATAGGCCACATTATTATTAGCGTCTCGCCTGCCATCTGGCGACGAGTGGTGGACATTGGAACCGTTCACATAGATCTCCAGCGCATCAGGGTCGAGGATCAGACCCCGTTGGTTCAATGCACCCGCTGTTTGGGCTTTGGGCACGGCAAGCGGTTCTGCAAAGAGCCTGCAGACCTGTGTGGACACTGCGGCGGTCCACATATGAGATCTGAGTGTTCGGACTGGCTTTCGGGCTTACCACCCGTTTGCCGAAATTGTACCAGGGCAAAAGTTGAGCACGGTGCACAGCACAATGCTTTTAGCCATGACTGTCCTCTGCGCAAAAAATGGGATGAGATAGCTAGGTCAACCGTTGCCTATTGCTAAGGGCACCTCTATGGCGAACACTCCCTACGGAGTAATACAGGCAAACCTCCAGCGCAAGAAGCTAGCAACTAATGAGCTTCTCACAGAAGCCACGGAACGTGGGATAGCACTTGCACTTCTACAGGAACCGTATGTAGGTGGGGCCAAAGTAATGAGGAGTCACAGGGGCGTTAGGATCTTCCAGAGCACTGGAACAGGAGACGGGACTGTAAAAGCAGCAATAGCTGTCTTTAACAGTGACTTCACAGTCAAGCAGTACCCAAAACTCACCACAAACAATATCGTTGTGGTGGGAATCCAGACCAGTGCTTGGGAAGTCACGCTTGTCTCCTTTTACTTTGAGCCAGACCAGCAAATTGACCACTATTTGGAACACCTCAAACATATAGAGCGCGCAGTCGGTTCCAAAAAACTGATCGTTGGAGGCGACGCCAACGCCAAGAGCATGTGGTGGGGCAGTCCAACGGCGGACCTTAGGGGGGAAGAGGTGGCAGGAACTCTCGGTGAGCTAAATCTGAACATACTGAACAGAGGGGAAATTCCGACCTTCGACACTATCCGGGGAGGAAAGCGGTACAGTAGTCATGTAGATATCACCGCTTGCTCCAATGATATCTTGGACATGATAGATGACTGGAGGGTTGACGAGGGACTCACGAGCTCGGATCACAACGGCATCACGTTCAAAATCATCTTGCAAAAATCAAAGGGTGTCAAAGTCGAACGGACTACCCGTAAATACAACACTAGAAAAGCGAACTGGCCTGACTTTCATGAGAAATTTAGACAGTTGAAAATAGATTTTAATTTCACGATAGCTGAAATAGAAAAAATTAATAAAATAGAGCAAATAGACGTAGTAACAGAAAACCTAACTAGAGCAGTTGATGAAGCATGCAAACAGACTATACCAACTAAAAAAGCAAAAGAAGAACTTACCTTGCCGTGGTGGTCCGAGAGACTCGTCGAGATGAAGAGGACCGTCGTCACTATGAAGCGTAGGATCCGCTGCGCCGCCCCAATCCGGAAGTCGAAGGTCATAGAAGAGTACCTGAAAAAGAAAGAGGAGTATGAGTCGGAAGTGGCCAAAGCTCAAACCGAGAGCTGGAAGGAATTCTGTGGGAGACAGGATAGGGAGGGGGTCTGGGAGGGAATATATAGGGTAATAGGTAGGACACAGCGTAGAGAGGAGGACCTGCCTTTGGAAAGAAATGGTGATGTTCTAGATGCAAAGGGTTCCGTCAAACTGCTGGCGGAGACTTTTTATCCGGAAGACCAAGTAGAATCCGATAACGCACATCACCGATCCATTCGAATTAAGGCTGAAACAGTAAACTCTGGCGAGCAAAATGATCCTTGTGATCCACCCTTTACGATGGCCGAGTTACAAAATTCGATGGATTCTTTCAACCCGAAGAAGGCACCAGGATCGGACGGCTTTACCGCAGATATTTGTCGTCACGCTGTGGGTAATGATCCGGAATTGTTCTTGAGGTTCCTCAACAAGTGCCTAGAATTCCACTGCTTCCCCACTGCCTGGAAAGAGGCAACTGTCGTGATCCTCAAAAAGCCTGGAAAAGAGACCTATTCCAGCCCCAAATCATATAGGCCGATTGGACTGTTGCCTATATTGGGGAAAATCTATGAAAAGATGCTGGTGGCCCGTCTAAGGTTTCACCTTCTGCCAAACATGAGTACCCGTCAGTATGGGTTTACGCCACAGAAAAGCACGGAAGATGCCCTCTACGACCTTATGCAACATGTCCAAAAGAAGCTTGACCAAAAACGGATTGTTACGCTCGTATCTTTGGACATAGAGGGGGCATTTGATAGCGCATGGTGGCCGGCAATAAGGACCCGACTGGCGGAAGAAAAGTGTCCTGTCAACCTTAGGCGGGTCATAGACAGTTATCTCAAAGACCGCAAGGTCGCAATCCGGTACGGTGGGGAAGTATATGTGAAGGGAACTAATAAAGGCTGCGTCCAGGGCTCGATTGGAGGCCCTATTTTTTGGAACTTGGTCCTAGACCCCCTCATAAAAGAGGCTGAAGCTCGGGGAACGTACATCCAGGCTTTTGCGGACGATGTCGTTCTAGTCTTTGACGGGGAGACGGCGAGAGACATAGAAGGACGTGCCAATGCTGCACTCAATCATGTTCTGGCGTGGGGTGTCGATAATAAACTAAAATTTGCACCGCACAAGACTGTGGCCATGGTCATAACCAAAAAACTTAAATACGACACACCACGCCTGAGCATGGGGGGAACGGAAATTAAAAGGTCGAATGAAGTAAAGCTTCTGGGTGTAACAATCGACGAAAAATTGACCTTCAACAAACACATATCACTCGCTTGTAGCAAGGCAATCGCGATCTACAAGCAGCTGTGTAGAGCTGCTAGGGTTAGTTGGGGGTTACACCCAGAAGTGATACGTATAATGTATGTGGCGGTGATAGAGCCCATTATGCTTTACGCTGCAAGCGTTTGGGCGCCGGCAGCTGAAAAGCTGGGTACTAAAAAGAAACTCGGGTCCGTTCAGCGTGGAATTGCCCAAAAGATGTGCAAGTCATACCGCACGGTCTCCCTGAACTCAGCACTGGTGCTGTCTGGGTTGCTCCCCCTCGACATTAGAGTTCGTGAGGCGGCATCTTTGTATGAAGCCAAGAGGGGAATACCCCAAACATCACTGGGGGACAGGGAGATCGAGCGAATGACCGCTGCAATAGATGATCCCCATCCTGCGGCACGCGATATCTTAAAGTTTGATAGCCTGGTAAACCAAGAGCAGCTGGACAGGTGCAGCTTTGACGTCCGCATTTTCACGGACGGGAGCAAGATCGGAGGAGGGGTCGGCGCTTCTGTGTCCATATGGAATGGTGAGACCGAGACCAGAGCCCTCAAACTTGCTCTATCAAAACACTGCACGGTTTACCAGGCCGAACTCCTGGCAATTGCAAGGGCAACTAAGGAGGTAAACAA
This sequence comes from Mythimna ferrago, assembly GCA_910589285.2. Classification (NCBI taxonomy): domain Eukaryota; kingdom Metazoa; phylum Arthropoda; class Insecta; order Lepidoptera; family Noctuidae; genus Mythimna; species Mythimna ferrago. The sequence continues at coordinate 6,447 of OU342680.1, forward strand.
GCTCAAGGCGTCTTCTTTTGGAGTATTCAGCGACTCAATGGCGGCTCTTCAAACATTGGCAAATCCCGGATCACGCCACCCTCTTGCGGTAGAAGCTAGGGATAATATACGATCTGCATCCCGCCAGAACAAGGTTATAAACTTGTTCTGGATTAAAGCCCATGTGGGTCTGCAGGGGAATGAAAGAGCCGACCAGCTAGCAAAGGAGGCCGCTGAAAACTCCAAAAGAAAGCCCGATTACGATCAGTGTCCGGTCTCATTCGTCAAGCGAAGCATACGTATGGCATCGCTTGACGAATGGAACCTAAGATACGGACTTGGAGATACGGCCTCTGTGACGAAACTGTTTTTCACGGATGTCCGGACAGCTTACAAGGTAATCCGGAAGATAGATTATAACAGCCTTATCACGCAGATAATGACGGGGCACGGTGGATTCTCCGAGTACTTGAACCGTTTCAAGCTCAAGGGGAGTCCATCGTGCATCTGTGACCCAGATGAAAGCGAAACTGTACCGCACATACTATTCGATTGCCCTCAATTCGACAGGCATCGTTTTAACGTCGAGCATGCATTGGATACGAAAATAACACGCAATAACCTGAAGGATATTATGAAAAGCAAGAAGAATGAAATATTCCTAGAGTATAGTAAATACGTAGCGCAAATAGTAATAGATCGAAATAAAACCGCATAAGCAAATATGCTAACATAATATAGTATATTATATTATAGGCTAGCATAGTAATAAGATATGTAAAAAAGGAAATAAATAATAAGTATATAAATTAGAATAAGCTTAAAATAGATGTAAATATATGTAACTTTCCCATCTCTGTAAAATAAGAATATGGTCTGTTATAAGATTATGCTAGAAATTAAGCCAAGATAAATTGTATAGTTATAATGGAAAACTGTCTGCCCTTATCCTGCCTGTAAAAACCGAAATAAAAGCTGTTAAAGAAAATTTTGGAAGAACAACAAAAATAATGTATGAAATTGTAAAAATAAACACAGTCTCCTCAAATTATTTAACAAGCCCGTAAACCCTATTTGTGAATAAAGTAAATATACAAATGTAGTTAGCAAGAATAGATTAGTAGAATACAGTAGTAGTTGGGAATCCCACCCATTGAAGGAGCAAAAGAGGATGAATGACAGAAAGATCATGTATGAAGAATGAAAGTACGAGAGGCATACAAGCGAGAACTGGAATGATTGAGAACTCAAATAGCCAGCATAGACTCCGACGAAAGTTGGAGGTAGAAGTACGTAAAAAAAAAAAAAAAAAAAAAAAAAAAAAAAACCTAACCTAACCTAACCTAACCTAACCTAACCTAACCTAACCTAACCTAACCTAACCTAACCTAACCTAACCTAACCTAACCTAACCTAACCTAACCTAACCTAACCTAACCTAACCTAACCTAACCTAACCTAACCTAACCTAACCTAACCTAACCTAACCTAACCTAACCTAACCTAACCTAACCTAACCTAACCTAACCTAACCTAACCTAACCTAACCTAACCTAACCTAACCTAACCTAACCTAACCTAACCTAACCTAACCTAACCTAACCTAACCTAACCTAACCTAACCTAACCTAACCTAACCTAACCTAACCTAACCTAACCTAACCTAACCTAACCTAACCTAACCTAACCTAACCTAACCTAACCTAACCTAACCTAACCTAACCTAACCTAACCTAACCTAACCTAACCTAACCTAACCTAACCTAACCTAACCTAACCTAACCTAACCTAACCTAACCTAACCTAACCTAACCTAACCTAACCTAACCTAACCTAACCTAACCTAACCTAACCTAACCTAACCTAACCTAACCTAACCTAACCTAACCTAACCTAACCTAACCTAACCTAACCTAACCTAACCTAACCTAACCTAACCTAACCTAACCTAACCTAACCTAACCTAACCTAACCTAACCTAACCTAACCTAACCTAACCTAACCTAACCTAACCTAACCTAACCTAACCTAACCTAACCTAACCTAACCTAACCTAACCTAACCTAACCTAACCTAACCTAACCTAACCTAACCTAACCTAACCTAACCTAACCTAACCTAACCTAACCTAACCTAACCTAACCTAACCTAACCTAACCTAACCTAACCTAACCTAACCTAACCTAACCTAACCTAACCTAACCTAACCTAACCTAACCTAACCTAACCTAACCTAACCTAACCTAACCTAACCTAACCTAACCTAACCTAACCTAACCTAACCTAACCTAACCTAACCTAACCTAACCTAACCTAACCTAACCTAACCTAACCTAACCTAACCTAACCTAACCTAACCTAACCTAACCTAACCTAACCTAACCTAACCTAACCTAACCTAACCTAACCTAACCTAACCTAACCTAACCTAACCTAACCTAACCTAACCTAACCTAACCTAACCTAACCTAACCTAACCTAACCTAACCTAACCTAACCTAACCTAACCTAACCTAACCTAACCTAACCTAACCTAACCTAACCTAACCTAACCTAACCTAACCTAACCTAACCTAACCTAACCTAACCTAACCTAACCTAACCTAACCTAACCTAACCTAACCTAACCTAACCTAACCTAACCTAACCTAACCTAACCTAACCTAACCTAACCTAACCTAACCTAACCTAACCTAACCTAACCTAAAAACCTAACCTAACCTAACCTAACCTAACCTAACCTAACCTAAAAACCTAACCTAACCTAACCCCTGTTCCCCCTCAACTCTCGTGGTGGTCGGATCATTTTCTGAGTCGCTCTGCAAATAAAAATTGTTTTGACCGGTATTTTTCCACGATATCGTGTAGTGTTATACACCAAACGACGCGTATTAGTGCCGCGCAAGTGACTGTGAAGTTTTCACGAACCAGAAAATTCCGGAAAAAGTGCAGGAAGTGAAAAATAGAAAAGCAGGGACTTTGGCACTTTCGGAGCGTCATAACTCCGTCAAACGATCTGTAAGCCCCTGTTTTTATTACACCAAATTACGGAGGCCAACGAGGCGCATCTCACGACACAATTTCTCGGAATTTTCCGACCACCCATTGCTAAGAAAACTTAGGAAAACCGGGCACATAACCTCAAAATTTTTCCACGTGGTGCGCGAACCGCTTACCACGCAGTGCAAAATTTTTGGTAGCTGAGAAGAGTTGCAGAGAAGAGTTGAACGACGCATCAACCAGATTTTTATCCCTACCACAAGCAGAGGCAATAAATAAAGAAGAAACAAACTTTGGACTCATTTACTGGAAAATCTACAGTGAGTACCCCCTGTTTTTCAAGCGGATCCTGTTGCGCGCTCATCAGATTTATTTATTTTTCCTAATAATACTTAATTTGTAACTTTTTCAGTTTTGTGTAAAATTTAGGAGTAAAAATCATCAAAATTCAAAAATTTATTTTGCTAACGTAAAGAGTTCTATTTGACAATAATTTTAGTATTTTTTTCAAAATTTTTGGTGTTATGGTTAAGAAGATATAGAATTTTATGTGTTTTTTCCCCATTAAATGAAAACAAATAGATTTAAAATTATTTTAACTGCAGGATTAGCTTTTTATGACCTATTGCACCTTGTTTAAGCCCAAATTCGCCCCCAGTAGCTCCAGGAACGGGAAAAATAGACTTTTTCGGCCATTTTGGTTTTATTAGGTTGTCACACCTAATCGCAATTATCTCTGGAGCCATTGGGCGCAGAAGGCCCGGATTTTCACCTTTCCCAGTGGAATACACGCGGGGAACATATGTATATATTTTCAGGCGTTTTCAGGACCTGAAAGTTTTCAGCCCTGAAACTATCCTTGGCGGATAGGGGAGGTCGAGCCAGACACAGCATTTCAAACCGCTTTTCTCTGTGACAAACGGTTGCGGAGTTATAGCCACCCAAAGTTGACTTTTGACATTTATCCCCACTCCTTGGGAAACTTTGGCCTGGCATAGCTCCGGATCTGGAAGTCGCAGGGACTTGCCGATTTCGCAGTGGTGTTTGGGGAGACAATCTCTGTTCGACCTACTGGGTTTCAGGCATTTTGGAGCTGAAAAATTTCAGGAGCCTGAAAACCAATTTACGCGTCGGAGCGGGACGAGCCAAGAAGAACGAGCCCAAGCTCGGGTACTCTACGATCGCTGGAGGGGAAGTTATACCGGGTAGAAGATTGACTTTGACAGTTCTACGACTGTCAAACCAATTTTCGGGCTCGGATAACTCCCGAACCGGGGGTCGTGGAGGGTTCGGGTTTTCTTTGCGGACATCGGCTGGCTCCTCCCTAACCGACCAGACTATTTTCAGTGACTTTCAGGACCTGAGTTTTTTCAGGCCTGAAACCTTCCCCACGGGGTAGATCTCTTCGAGCCGATTCAGGAAAGCCCACGCACGGTGACATTTGGCCGGACGGTTCCGGAGAAAACCACCAGTAACCAAATTTCGGCCGCCATCTTGGATTAGCAACCGAAATTTCAAACTGCTTTGTCTCCGGAACCCTTTGGGGTAGGGTAGCCGTGTTTGGGTTCATTGGATCGGGCTCGGCGGGCTCTATCCAGTGACTGTAACGGGAAGACTCTACATAGAGCCGCTCTACAAAAAAATTTGAAAACGGTTTTTACGACCAGCACCCGACTGTGGAGCCTATGTGGAGCCCCCCGAGGACTATTTGAGGTCCCCGGACCGTGATTAAAGTCTCTTTAAGACAGTTTTATATCCATTTCTTAGTTTTAAGACGTCTTAGCGGTTTCGTTTCTATTGAACAACAGCTATTAGTTTTATTATATTTTACTTTTATTTTATTTTATTTATATTTGTTTTCATCCCTATTGACGTTATACTCAGTTGACGCATACCTCCAACATGTTCGGCTATAGAACACCGTCAAACGTGAAAGATGGCGGAAAATCGCCCTCAGGACCTGGGGCAGTTGCCCCCTCAAATGTTAGACGCAGTATAGGAGAATGGGAAGCCACAAACTCCAGCCCCATCAATGACACGTTTACAATGGAGAAGACGTCGCAGGCCGGCCCTGCTAAAACTAAAACAAAAGCTGCTTTGACGCAGGAGAGCAAAGTGGCGACTGCGACTGCAGTAAGGAAGTCTGCCGAACGATGCTCCCCGCCAAAGACCAAGTACACGGACCGGACAGCAGAGGCTAAAGCCTGCTTAATGAAGACCAAGCTACAATTAAGTAGCTCTAGGAACACAAAGACGGAGATAAAGACCGCTATATCCGAAGCTACTGAACGTCTTTACCAACTGGTAAAGGAGGCTGAGACAGACTTGAAAGTGGCCAAGCAAAAGTTGTCCAAAGAGGGGCCAATAGAGCCAATTGAGACCAACTCGAACCCACTAACTCCGGAACCGACTTCATATGGCGAAAACGGCATAAGTAGGCTACAACAGACGCTGGAACAGCACACCAGACTCCTTGCAGAGAGCAATGATAGAATGGAGGAGCTCAAGGAAAGAATGGACCGCCAGACGAAGTTCCTCGAGAAGGGCACATACGCGACTGTGGCCGCAACTCGGGTCGAGAGGTCGCCGCCAGGGCGCAGTACACTACACTCGGTGGTGGTTGCCTCCAGAGACGAGACTGAGTCAGGCGAGGAAGTATTGGACAGGGTCAGGAAAGCCATAAATGCCAAAGAAGGATGGATAAAAGTGGAAAAGGTGAGGAAGGCTAGGGACCGGAAAGTGATCATAGGACTGGAAACTGAGGAAGAAAGGAATAAAATTAAAACCCGACTGCAGGAACAGGGAGTGGACCTCACGGTCGAGGAGGTCAAAAATAAGGACCCGCTTCTGATTCTCAGACACGTCCTAGCCATGCACACTGACGAAGACATCCTAAAAGCGCTGAGGAATCAGAATAAGGGTGTTTTTGACGGCCTCGACAGTAGTGAAAACAGGGTGGAAATAAAGTACCGAAGAAGGACTAGGAACTCCCACTGGGGCCATATCATCGTCAGCGTTTCGCCTACCATCTGGCGACGCGCCATAGAAATCGGGACTCTGCGCATTGACCTCCAGCGCATAAAAGTCGAGGATCAAAGCCCGTTGGTCCAGTGTACGCGCTGTCTGGGATTCGGGCACGGTAAGCGCTTCTGTAAGGAGGCTGTGGACCTGTGTGGTCACTGCGGTGGTCCGCACATGAGACCAGAGTGTCCGGACTGGCTCTCGGGTTCGCCACCAGCTTGCCGAAACTGCACGAGAGCCAATATAGGGCACGGCACTCAGCACAGCGCGTTTAGCCTCGATTGCCCGGTGAGGAAGAAGTGGGATGACGTGGCCAGAGCGGCGGTCGCGTATTGCTAAGGGCACCCCAACGCTCTCCTATGGAGTATTGCAGGCTAACCTCCAACGAAGTAAACTAGCCACCAACGAGCTTCTGATAGAGGCGGTGAAACGCGGCACGGCAGTGGCACTTTTGCAGGAACCCTACGTAGGTGGGGCCAAAGTAATGAAGAGTCACAGGGGCGTTCGTATCTTCCAGAACACTGGCATAGGAGAAGGGACTGTAAAAGCAGCAATAGCTGTCTTTAATAGCGACTTCACAGTAAAGCAGTACCCGAAACTCACCACAAATAACATCTCTGTGGTGGGAATCCTGACCAGTGCCTGGGAGATCACGCTTGTCTCTCTTTACTTTGAGCCAGATCAGCCTATCGAGCCCTACTTGGAACACCTGCAGAAAGTATGGATCGCAGTTGGTTCCAAGAAACTAATCGTTGGAGGGGACGCCAATGCAAAGAGTATGTGGTGGGGCAGTCCGACCGTCGACTCCAGGGGTGAGGAATTGGTTGGAACTCTTGGAGAGCTAAACCTCAACATACTCAACCAAGGGGAAATTCTGACCTTCGACACAATCCGAGGAGGGAAGCGGTACAGCAGCCATGTGGACATCACTGCCTGTACCAACGATATCTTGGACCTGGTAGACGACTGGAGGGTCGACGAGGGACTCACGAGCTCGGACCACAATGGTATTGCTTTCAGGATCCTCTTGCAAAGATCAAAAGGCGTTAAAATAGAGAGGACCACTAGAAAATACAACACCAAGAAAGTCAATTGGTCCAAATTTCATGAGAAGTTAGGCCAATTGAAAACAGACTTTAAATTTACAGCAGCTGAAATTCAAAAAATTAACAACATTAAACAAATTGACATAATGACAGACAACCTTATCAATGCAATAGATGAAACATGTAAGCAAGTAATACCAACTAAAAAAGTAAAAGAGCAATTTACCTTACCATGGTGGTCCGAGAGACTCGCTGAGCTCAAGAAGAAGGTCGCTACCAAGAGGCGCAGGATCCGCAATACCGCCCCAGTCCGGAGGTCGAAGGTCGTAGGAGAATACCTGAAACAGAAAGAAGAGTATGAGTTGGAGGCTGCAAAAGCTCAGACCGAGAGCTGGAGAGAATTTTGTACGAAGCAGGATAGGGAGGGGGTCTGGGAAGGAATATACAGGGTTATAAGTAGAACACAGCGGAGGGAGGAGGACCTGCCGTTAGAGCTGAACGGTGACGTGTTGGATGCGAAGGGTTCAGTGAAACTTCTAGCGAAAACATTCTATCCGGATGATTCCCTAGAATGCGACAATGCTCATCACCGGTCAATCCGAACAAAAGCCGAACACGTAAACAGTGGCGAACAAAATGAGCCCTGCGACCCACCATTTACGCCGGCCGAATTGATGAGATCGGTAGAGTCCTTCAATCCGAAGAAGGCTCCGGGCTCTGACGGATTCACAGCAGACATCTGTTGTCATGCAGTGGGAAATGACCCGGAGACATTTTTAAAGTTCCTCAACAAGTGCCTGGAACACCACTACTTCCCCACGTCCTGGAAGGAGGCAACAGTCGTGATTTTGAGGAAGCCTGGAAGAGAAAATTACCACACTCCGAAATCATACAGGCCGATCGGACTGTTGCCTATATTGGGCAAAATCTACGAGAAAATGCTGGTGGCCCGCCTAAAATTCCATCTCTTGCCAAGGATGAGTACCCGCCAGTACGGATTCATGCCACAACGCAGTACCGAGGACTCCCTCTATGCTCTAATACAACATATACACATGAAACTAGATAAAAAGAGGATTATAACACTCGTATCCCTAGACATAGAGGGAGCATTCGATAGTGCCTGGTGGCCTGCGATCAGAGTCCGGCTGGCGGAAGAGAAGTGTCCGATAAATCTTAGGCGGGTCGTAGACAGTTATCTCAAAGACAGAAGAGTCTCAATAAGGTACGGGGGGGGAGGTATACGGCAAGGGAACGAGCAAGGGCTGCGTCCAAGGCTCAATAGGAGGCCCAATATTTTGGAACCTGGTCCTCGACCCTGTCCTTAAAGCACTGGAGAGTGCGGGAATTTATATCCAGGCTTTTGCGGACGACGTGCTGCTGGTCTTTGACGGGGAGACCGCGTTGGAGGTAGAGAGTTGTGCCAATGCCGCTCCCAGTCATGTTCTGGCGTGGGGTGTCGAGAATAAGCTCAAGTTTGCTCCACATAAAACTACAGCAATGGTGATTACCAAAAAGCTGAAATACGACACACCGCGCCTGAGCATGGGTGGGATCGACATTGGCATGGCAAATGAAATCAAGCTTCTGGGCGTAACAATCGACCAGGGGCTGACGTTCAATACCCACGTCTCACTCGTTTGTGGGAAGGCTATAGCCATTTACAAGCGGTTGTGCAGAGCCGCAAGGGACAGCTGGGGACTCAATCCGGAAGTTATCCGACTGATTTATGTGGCGACAGTGGAGCCCATCATACTTTACGCTGCCAGTGTCTGGGCACCAGCTGCCAAAAAGGTGGGAATTATTAAAAAACTGCGAACCGTCCAGCGAGGAATCACGCAGAAAATGTGTAGGGCATATCGGACAGTCTCCCTCAACTCGGCTTTGGTGCTGACCGGGATGCTCCCCCTTGATCTTCGAGTTCGGGAAGCGGCTGCACTTTACGAGGCAAGGAGGGGGGTGCCCCAGCCCTTGCTGGGAGACAGGGAGGTGGAGCGCATGTTCCCGGCGCTGGAGGCCCCGCACCCCGCGGAGCAAGCAAGCCTGGAGTTCGGAAGCCTGGTAGACGAGGAACAATATAAGAACCACAGCAATTTTGCCGTGAGGATCTTCACCGACGGCAGCAAAATTGAGGGCAAGGTTGGAGCAGCACTATCCGTTTGGAAAGGTGATGCCGAAACAAAAGCCCTCAAGCTTGCGCTGCCGTCCTACTGTACCGTCTACCAGGCTGAACTCCTAGCTCTGCAAAGAGCGGCGCGCGAGGCGCTCAGGAGCAGTGAAACCACGTTCGGCGTCTTCAGCGACTCTATGGCGGCCCTCCAATCGGTGACCAACACACGTTCCCCCCACCCCCTGGCCGTGGAGACCAGGGACGCCTTACGAAACTGTAAGCTCCAGAATAAGAGCGTCTCCTTATTCTGGATTAAAGCCCACGCGGGGTTGGAGGGAAATGAGCGAGCTGACCAGCTTGCAAAGGAGGCCGCCCTGGGGTCGAAGAAGAGGCCGGACTATGATCTGTGCCCCGTTTCATTCGTCAAGCGAGCAATCCGATTGAGGACGCTTGGCGAATGGAACGAGAGGTATAGAACAGGAGATACAGCTTCGGGCACAAAACTTTTCTTCCCAGACGCGCTGGCGGCGTACAGTGTGGTGCGAAAGATGACCCACACAAGCATAACCACACAAGTCCTGACGGGGCACGGTGGGTTCTCTGCATACCTGAAGCGTTTCAGGTGCAAAGAGAACCCATCGTGCGCCTGCGAGCCTGGTGTTGAGGAAACAATTCCGCATATATTATTCGAGTGCCCAATCACCGCAAGATTGCGGTACGAGATAGAGCAAAAACTCGCCATGGATGTAGTCATTCAAAATGTACCACTATTGATGGAGAAGAAGAAAATTCATGTTTTTATTAAGTACTGTAGTGAAATAGCAATGTTGGTAATAAATAGAAACAAAACCGCATAAGAAAATATGCTGTCATAATATAATGCATTATATTAAAGACTAGCATAGAATTAATAGATGTAATAATAATGTAGACAATAAGCATAATGTAATAGAAATAAGTTAAAATAAGAATAGGTACAAGTAAGCGAAAGAACTCAAATTGTTCCCCACACCCTGTAATCTACTCCTAAATAAAGTAAGAAATAAGAATGGAATTAAAGTAGATATATATAAGTAAGAAACAAGGATAGTATAAAAATAAGATTGAGAACCTGTAAAATTATAGATAACTAAGAATATAACTGGAATGAAAGTGTAGCTTAGAATAGGCTCCGACAATGTTGGAGGTAGAAGCATAAAAAAAAAAAAAAAAAAACCTAACCTAACCTAACCTAACCTAACCTAACCTAACCTTTGTTGATGTGATTTCGTAAGATTACCAACTCAATTACGTAACGGTAATTAAACGATACACGAAGTGATAGTCAATATTAATGAACAGACACCGGAATGCGTACTCTGGCTGTGATTACAAGGGTATGACTTGTCAATGACTCGGCTGGTTAAAGCGCGTCGCGGCGCGGCGCGGCGCGGTGCGTCGTACCCGTGATCGCCGCCGCGCCGCGCGGAGTGAGATTGTTCCTTCGCGTCATACTGTACGCTCCTAAGAAGCCGCTTTGAATAGCGAACAGTATTAAGACTGCGCCGAGCAAAATAAGTCAAAACGGTCGTCACCGTTAAAGTGATATAATCTATACTATTACCATGATTACCATATAAAAATATGTAATGAACGCCACAATGAATGTGTTAGCGATTATAGTTGGAAAAAAAATAAAAAATATTATATAGATTATAAATAAAAAATATGTAAAGTTGGACAAAAATCATAAAATAGCGAGCTCGCGTTTAGTTGTATTATGATATTAAACTGTTGAATTTTTTCACAAACTACAATTCATATTAACTAATCTCTAATAATCATACTACAATTTATAGTTTTTACATTTTCGAAATGTCGCTTGGTTATTTTATTATATATATTGATCACGAACTATGAAATAGTTTCGTCTCCATTTTATTTAATTCATTAAAAATTACCAACCATGAACTATGCCGTAAATACCACCACTTTTAAAATATTCAAGGCAAATACGGTAGAGACTGGTTTCTCTTAACACAAGAATAGGTTTCACGTCAATCACTTATTTCATTAACATATTTTTAGATGTGGGAAGTTAGGTACACTTTTCTAAAAATACCCTTTAGTAATCAAAATATTCATGGGCATACTGTACTAAATAAATATTCTTAACGAATGCTAATCCATCTTTCCATATCCCTAGTGAACAAGTTCTTGCTATATATTTATCCACAATAACTCCTAATCACCCCTCCTAATAAGAAATTTATAAAAAAAAACAATGCCTACAAAAGGCTTACCAACTTTAGCAACACTGTGCTGCACCTGTGCGTTTGGTTTTCCATGAAAATACCAACTTCCTATAAGTCGACCAATAATTATATTATGCAACGATAGTTTGAAGATCCATTAAAAATCGTGACCCCTAAGTTGGTATACTAAATTTAGTAATTCAATAATATATTCTACAACTTTTACACAACGCCATCTAGTCCCAAACCAAGTAGAGCTAGTGGTATGGGTACTAGACAGCTGATAAACAATTTGACAGTGCTCTCTGAAAGTCATTAAATAGAGTTTACATTACATTTCTTACATATTCTGCAGGACTAAAGCCCAAATCAGACCATTGATTCTTGGCAATCGTGTCCTCAGATGCCTCTGCACGAATTGCAACCTCATTCGAATATTTATTACGCGGAAGGTATCTATTGAAAATTAATTCCAAAAGTAATATTCAAAGCCAGTCCCATTTATTTGGTCTTATAAAGTTCAGAAGCTATAACAGTTATGGAATTTCAAACTCTAACCCCAAAAACCAGTGTTTAAGTTGGGTAAAATGCATGAAACGTTTGTTTGACAGACATTTGCATCCGAATCATTGAAATGCTCCGAAACAGTGATATGCATCATTTGGAACATCGGCTCAGAAGATAGAAACGGAACACCCGAAACATCGGTTCACAAGAAACAAACGGAACACAAATATATCAACCAATGTACAAATAATCTAAAGCTTTATTTGTTACTGTTATCTTAATATTAATGTCTATTTGTAAGTGCCCCATTAAAATATACATGTTATTTAATACATAATTGATAAATTGGCAATTGTTCAGTTTTGTTTCTACATGACGTGTACAATTAATATAAGTTTAGTGTCGTTCCTAGGTACAGCGAACATTGTATGAATAATCTAAATCTTTATTCACTTCTGTAATAGATATCTATGTCTACCCGTCATTGAATTATAAAAACCCAAGAAGCACAGTCTTGAACAAAAGTGACACTCCAAACTGTCCATAAACATTCAAAAATTCTAGATAGGTAGTTATAATCATAACATAAACATATTTTTTGCAAATTCAATCTTACTCGAATTGCTTAAAGTTGTTTTTACAATGCAGTATACAGAAAGCAATAAAATTTTACGACCGAAGTTAGCCGGCAGAACAAATCATGGAGTGGAGACGAATATTTATATAGTTTTTATTTTTATATGATATTGAATTAGATTGTTAAATTGTGTTCTAAACACATTTATCTGAGCGTAAATATGTTTTGGGTAGGATATGTGTTTAAATCAATGAAACAAATATTTACTGGTAACATTAATTATTATTATTTGGTTCAAAGGTGAAACTGAGTGGGTATTTATTAGAAGGTGATTAGGTAGCAAAATTGCTAGGGTATGATTTATTCGGTTTAAAAAAATCTTCAGTCTTTGTCGGCTGACGATTGACGTCCATTCTCCGCATCGTATTGGGTCACGAGGAAAACTAAAATATCAAATATGAACCTAAATAAAACAACTCTACAACAACAACAACGTACAACACTATCATCATCATCATTTCAGCCGATAGACGTCCACTGTTGGACATATGCCTCCCCCAAGGGTCGCCACAACGAACGATCATGTGCGTCCTGCATCCATCGTATTCCCGCTACCTTCACCAGGTCGTCAGTCCACCTTGTAGGAGGCCTTCCAACGCTGCGTTTTCCGGTACGCGGTCGCCACTCCAGAACCTTTCGGCCCCAACGGCCATCTGTTCTGCGAGCAATGTGCCCTGCCAATTGCCACTTAAGTTTGGCGATTCTTTGTGCTATGTCGGCAACCTTGGTTCTCCTGTTCTGTTCTGTTCTCCTTCATTTCTGATTCGATCACGCAAGGAAACTCCGAGCATAGCCCTTTCCATTGCTCTTTGGGTGACTTTAAGCCTTTTGATGAGGCCCATTGTGAGCGACCACGTTTCGGATCCATATGTCATCACTGGCAACACACACTGGTCATAGACTTTCGTCTTGAGACACTGTGGTATGTTGGATGAGAAGATACCGCGTAGCTTCCCGAACGCTGCCCAGCCGAGTCGGATTCGACGGTTGACCTCTTTCTCGAAATTAGATCTACCCAACTGGATTGTCTGCCCGAGGTAGACGTAATCGTCCACAACTTCGAGTATAGAGTCTCCGATCTTGATAGGAGTGGGTGCTACATGGTTGTTTATCATGACTTTAGTTTTGTCCATGTTCATTTTAAGACCCACTCTTTCGGAAGCTCTACTGAGGTCATTGAGCATTGTACTGAGCTCTTCTGTAGTCTCAGCCATGACTACTATGTCGTCGGCAAACCGAAGGTGAGTGATGTACTCGCCATTGACATTAATGCCTAGTCCACTCCAGTCCAGAACCTTGAAGACATCCTCCATTGCGGCCGTGAACAGTTTCGGAGAAATGACGTCTCCCAGCCTCACACCTCGCTGCAGGAGGATAGGTTTCGAAGTCTGGTCTTGAAGTCGGACTGACATAGTGGCGTTTTCGTACCAACACTTCAGCACCTCGATGTACCGATAGTCAATCTGGCACCGTTGGAGAGACTGCAGTACAGCCCAAGTCTCGATCGAATCAAAGGCTAACCCGTACAACACTAACCCGTAATTAAACGAAAAAAAAAGTTAAATCTCCAAAATCTAAAATAACATTATCCCAATTTAAATTTCATTAAAGAATCCATGGTTTGTCGCTGGAAGTCTTATGGAAGTCAGGGTTAAAAATGGTAAAAAAAAGAGATTAAACTAAATTAGAAACATCGACTTCCAGTTTTTTTTTCTACTCATAGGATTAAAAACTATATTATAATATAGTATATACATATAACCCATAAATATTTGTTTAAAACTTTATTAGAAATAAGTTCAACTTTATTAATAAAAAAAATTAAACACAATAAAAAAAAATCGACTCCACAACTAAGAACAGGAGTTATTTGTATTATACGAACAAAATAATAGTAGGCTGGTAAGCATGGTTCTTACACTGACAATGCGGTCATTGAAATTTGCCGTATAATACTTGGACCGATGAGTGAAATTTTGGGACAAATTAAATCAAAATCACATATTACAGTGTATATTAAGTCATAAAAACAACAAAAACAATTCAATAAACACTTTTACTTACCGAAAATACGATATCCCATCCTTTTTTAACGTTTTTGACGTAATATTTTCACAATTTCTTAACGAACACTCCGACATTTTTAACGAGCGTGCAGTGACGCGGGCGATGCGAGACTATTTGAAAAGAGCGCACTTTGTCGAATGTTGCGCTCTTTTTTCGCGGACGTTTTTGAGACGCTGAGTGTGTATCTTGGGTTTTTTGTATATCAATGCTACCCGTAGATAAATTTTTAAATGTAATATTATATTCTTTCTTCGCTCATTATTGTGTGTAAAACCAATTTCTTATTCATTTATTTTGTTTCTCACATACGAGGTCGTATTTGTTATATAATGGATGGCCAACTGTTAGCGATTCTTATGATAATGTTCATACACTATGATTATTTTCTGTATTAGCAACATTAAATGTATTTTTTGCACTGACAACTCGAACGGACTGCGACTTGACAGCGCGGTGCTTTTGACAGTTACAAGAGTTTATAAAAAGGAACGGCGCGCTGTCATGTCCCTCTTTTCGTGTTAGTTTTCGGAGCAAGCAACATCTCAGTAAGTGCTAGTATATAATTTATTTATTCCTACTGTTATTGTATGATGTGTGTGTGCTGGCAAGGCAAAAGTATAAAGGGTGTGGTACCCGTTTTGGTCGTTTTATTTAAATAACCTGATAACAAACCCCGTAGGTACACTAAATAACTGTCTTAGTCTATCTTTCCTTAAAGATAACACATATAGTTTACAGTATTATGATCTTGTCTTTGTCTTCACTTTCTTCTTCTATCGAAATTGTTGAATATGATTCCAAATGTTTTGAAGAATCCTAAAAGAAAATAAGAATATCGTAAGTAGTCCTAAAGCTACGGGCAGAAACTTGTACCAAAGTCCAAGACAAATTTGAAAATGTATCTAAGAAAAATCTACTAACATCGAGATTGCTACATGGAATATCATTGCTAACTGAAGGTTCTTGACCAACGTTTTGGTAAGGTTCTTCAACAACGTATTGGCAAGGTTCTTCATTGGTCAGCGTTTCCTAAAAATGTTATATAACTGTTATAGTAAGTATTTTAATAATATTATTAAATTATCGTAATTATATTTATATTATTAACCTAGCTCTTAAAATGCTGTGTACCGACTAAAAGGAATATAATTTACAAAATACATAAATGATCGCAAAATACATAATATATACATATACGAATGACTTAAGCCAGCAAACACTGGCCTCAGTAACTAATACTTTTTCAAATTCAAATATACTTTCTAAGTTATGTTGGGCAACATTGACAATAGTGAAGGAAAACATCGTAAGAAAACCTGGACTTGTAGGTATTATTTAATCTTAAAATCACCAAACCGTCTAGTTTTCTGTATGAAAAAAGACCTTTGCTCTGCTGTGGGACAGTTACAGGCTAGTATTATTATTATATGTATATTATAAATTTAATTTACGCCGTTGGAAGAATTTTTAGCTTCATTTTCTTTATTTGCACCAGAGATAGATCTATAATAAAACAAATATCTTGTAACAACCAAATTTCTCAATATAATAAAGCATGTCTTAGAACTGGAAACATATATATCTTAAATCTGTACAATAATATAGCTTATCTATCAGAAATCAGTAATACTTCATAATAAATAATTCAAATAAGCTTTAATCATAATGGTGGAAGTAGGTACTCATTTTATGCGTATCGAATGTTTGATGAAAAGTTGCATCCGCCATTTTGGATTTTAAAATGCTTGCCGGATTTGGAATCGCCACCTCCAAAAACCCATCACACGACACCTATATCGAATTTTTGATGAAAAGTTGCATCCGCCATTTTGGATTTTAAAATGCTTGCCGGATTTGGAATCGCCACCTCCAAAAACCCATCACACGACACCTATATCGAATTTTTGAGAAAAAGTTGCATCGGCCATCTTGGATTTTAAAATGCATGCCAGATTTGAAATCGCCACCCCCAAAAACCGATTATACGACACCTACATCGAATTTTTGAGAAAAAGTTGCATCGGCTATCTTCGATTTTAAAATGCATGCCAGATTTGAAATCACCACCCCCAAAAACCCGCTACACGACACCCATATCGAATTTTTGAGAAAAAGTTGCATCGGCCATCTTGGATTTTAAAATGCATGCCAGATTTGAAATCGCCATCCCCAAAAACCCATCATACGACACCCATATCGAATTTATGAGAAAAAAATGATAAAGAATACATCCGCCATTATGGAAAAGCTATGGTAAAAGGAAATAAAATCGTAAAATAAAATACGTACTTTGTATGAAAAAGGCTTTTTTTTTTCGGAAATGAGCGCCAACTTTCTTCTTAAAATATTTTTCCTTACGCTTTCCCATTTTATACTAAAAACAAATATTTAAAAGAAATGTTACAAAAATATATATTAACATTTATATATTATTTTTTATTTTTTATTATATATTATATTATTATTATTTTTAACTAAACAGTAAAAAAAACAATACATTCAGCCGAACATAGAATCTCCTCCTTTTTGAAGTCGGTTAAAAACATTTTAGTTATGCATAATACTAAAAAAACAAAAACTGTGACTTACACTTTTCAACTGTTTGCGGCAAGGTATACGTACACAATAGATCGCGAATAATATCGTTAGCGGCGCGTCGCTCCACGATGAGACGTGACCCCGCTTCGAGCTCTCGTGGACGACTGAATCGACTGAATTTTCGACCGGGTGTAAGCCGGTGTACAATGCGTATGATTCAAAACAGTGCATCAAATAACAAAAAAATATATATAATAAAATAACCAAGCGACATTTCGAAAATGTAAAAACTATAAATTGTAGTATGATTATTAGAGATTAGTTAATATGAATTGTAGTTTGTGAAAAAATTCAACAGTTTAATATCATAATACAACTAAACGCGAGCTCGCTATTTTATGATTTTTGTCCAACTTTACATATTTTTTATTTATAATCTATATAATATTTTTTATTTTTTTTCCAACTATAATCGCTAACACATTCATTGTGGCGTTCATTACATATTTTTATATGGTAATCATGGTAATAGTATAGATTATATCACTTTAACGGTGACGACCGTTTTGACTTATTTTGCTCGGCGCAGTCTTAAAGGTCAAAGCACACTTCAACGACTCTGCTCCCACCCGGCAAAAAGAAGATCATTCAAATATGGGCTTTAAATATTGCTCTTAAGATATATTTTATATTGGCATCATAATTTAGCAGACAACTCGCTGTCAGCGAGCTTACCGCCGTCAGACTGCTCGGTAGTTGACGCCTCGCTGGCCGCACGTTGTAGACGAGCGGTCGACGCGGTTTCCGTGCGCTCACTGCTAGCAGTCGCCACGGCGTCGCCGCTCGGTAGGTCAGTATCTAAACAAAAGCGAGAGCGGTCGGCGGGTGGACAGCTGGCCGTCTGCTAGCTGTCGCCGCGTGGACTGCTGGGTGCCTGCTAGCTGTCGCCACATGGACTGCGAGCAGTCGTCTTATTTTAGGGCGGTGTTGGGTGGGAGCGGTTATTCAAAGCGGCTTCTTAGGAGCGTACAGTATGACGCGAAGGAACAATCTCACTCCGCGCGGCGCGGCGGCGATCACGGGTACGACGCACCGCGCCGCGCCGCGCCGCGACGCGCTTTAACCAGCCGAGTCATTGACAAGTCATACCCTTGTAATCACAGCCAGAGTACGCATTCCGGTGTCTGTTCATTAATATTGACTATCACTTCGTGTATCGTTTAATTACCGTTACGTAATTGAGTTGGTAATCTTACGAAATCACATCAACAATGAATGTAATGTAAACATGAACGCTCTACTAACATGTTCGGAAGAACGGTTAGTACCTATGCCGGGTATTGTTTGTATTGTTTACAATAGGGTAATTATAGACAACATACAGTATAGCCAGCGTGGTCGCGCTTATATTGCGCCTTATTTAAACTTTAATCACGTACAACTTGAAGCTCTTACACTTTTCTCTTGAGTTGCTAACTTCCCTACGACTACTTTGAGCTGCGGTCCGAGTTACGTCCGGTGCGTGATGCCGTGCGGTGCCAAGCGGAGCGCTTCGCGAATGCCTGATAATTTAATAATGCTGGTCCCAGCTTTTTGGACAGCAAAATGGTATAGCCCCCGACTGCTAGAAAGTTGACTGTGTTTGACCTATTCGTAAAAGTGGCCCCACTTAATTATCAACGAATTGGACAAAAATGGACAAAAACTGCCTCCCGCCTACCTGAAAGACAGATCAGCTTAGGAGAGGCCAGTTAACCGAGGATACTGCAATATTGTTGGCTAAGGTGAAACAATACTTCACATCGGCACAGCTACTCAAACTTCACCAAGCGAAGTTCGGTCGTGTATGGAATACCACTCTCACTTTGAGTTATTCTGTAAGTACCTCGATCTCGAGGTCCCGGAGTACACTGATTAATTTTTATCTTGATAAATACAATCAACAGTTAGTATTGGTTAACAGTACCGTCAGGTAATATTTCAAATACAGTTTTACTATTTATGTACTTTTTTTTTAATAAATTCTGTATTGCAAACTGTTCAAACGATATTCAGTAATGCTTTGGTTTTTGTATAAATCAGGCTTCCTCTGTACATGTAAAATGACAAGTCCACTTTATCTCAATAAATTACAGTATACATAATAGGTTCTGTGGGGTTTTCCGTTTTAGCCTTCGTGACATGATTGGGTCGCTCATTAGCTTTTTGCAAGTACATTGGGATGGTGTGTGATCCTTGATCTATAATTTTCCATTCTGGTTTTTATTTCTATTTTCATATTAAGGTCGTGATGTAACCTTTCATTGGTTATATACCAAGGTGAATTTGAAATCATTCGTAGCATTCTCGACGAAATCTCAACGTTAGAATTTGCTGATGTGCCTTATAACTGAAATCCATAATAACATATTATGGGTTTCATTTCAGTATGGTTTAATAGAGATAGGTAAAAAGAGAGAGACAGCAAAAGTTTGTTTCTCGTTAATAGCCATGACTTTCTGTTCAGCATCCAATACATTTAACCCATTGCCAGGCGTTTGATAAAGATATGCCTTTTCCATGTAAGCTTCTTGTCCAGGTACATACCTAAGTATTTTGCCTCATCAGCTTGTGGGACTTGGACTCCATTTATTTTGACTGGAAGGCAAGTTTGGCGTCAAAGTGTGTAAGTTACCCGTACAGATTTGGATTCATTATCTTTTAGCCATCTTGGGATGTCATCAAAATTGTTTTGGAGCTTCTAAGTAGCAATTTCAAAGAATTCGTGTACTGCTGTACTTATCGTCAGTAAAAGTACCAATTGGGTGAAAACCATTTAAAATAGGACTGCTTTACACTAAAATAAAACAGTCATTATGTGCCGAAAGAAAGACACAGCGTTATATGAAGTAGCAGTCTATGTTTAATTGGATTGACTTTTATCAATGTATTGTTATTTTAAAGACATGTCCATAATACCTTATGACATTTTATTATACATTTGCATGCAAACATAAGCTGAATATGGTGAAACTGTACCTGTGCAAACATCTTTGTAAACCCATATTATTCAAATAAAATGATTGATTGATTGATTGATATGATTCTGGTTTCTAGGAGCATAGATATTGTAAAACATACCTGATTCTCTTTGGATTTACGTTGTTACCTCTCATTTTCGGCAGGGGTCGCCATCTCTGGTTCCGGTGGCCGGCCGTTTAGGTTTCATAGTGTCTTCATACTAGCAAGGGCCTTGAGCTAACGCTGTGTCTTTCTTTCGGCACATAATGACTGTTTTATTTTAGTGTGAAACAGTCCTATTATATGTCTACCAGAAAGACACAGCGTTAGTATGAAGACTTGTTTGATATCAGCTGGTGAAGGTAACATAATAAACGCTATGTGAAATAAATAAATGTCTTAAAGAATGAAAGAAATTCATTTCAGATTAAACATTTATTATTAATTACCATAATCAGAAAAGTAAAATTACTGATAAATAATTATCTATACATATAATAAAATCGTAGGAAAGTCAAAACTGTACATTGAATATTTTTTTAAAAGAATACTTGGGGCGTGATGTACAATCGATATCAAACCCAAAAATATAGTTTTTAGAATTTTTGTCTGTTTGTCTGTTTGTCTGTTTGTCTGTTTGTCTGTTTGTCTGTATGTATGTCCGGGATAAACTCAAAAAGTACTGCATGGATTTACTTCAAATTTTGCATGAATATTACTAAGAGGTCGGGTCAACATATAGGCTACATATTATCACGCTATCACCTACGGGGGAGGAGCTATGAATCTTTATTTTTCTTACGCATTCTGGGACAAGGTGTGATCTAACGAAGCATATTTAAATGTTGTTTTTGAGTAAGCCATGCTATTATCTAGCTTTACACTATAAAAACTACGCCATTTAAGTAACTTGGGCAGAGAAACATAATTTAATGAATTTTAGTAGTATAAAGACAATTTTAAAGCAGCGCCATCTATGAGATTTCATAAAAATCAAATCAAGTTATATGTTAATACTTTTTGGAAATTAATAATTTGATCATGTTGGCGAGGTTGGTAGTTGGTTATTCTTAAAATTCATAGATGGTAATGTGTATTTTCTTCATAAAAGTTGTATAGTATAATTCGTTTTGACAAAATTAAATTCAAGTTCCAACAAAACCATCATCTTGAGCAGAGATGAGGAAGACCATTTAAAAAAAATGTGGTGTATTACGTGGTGACATTTTTCAGGCTCTGTGAAGTCGATCAGTTTGCGAGATCCCTTACGTATGAGGTGCCTTCATATTACCCGTACGACAAGTAAAGGGGTGTATTTTAACCGACGTCAACGAGGAGGAGCTGTGGAAGGTTTTCTGGGAATTTTCAAGGACACCGCATTGAGTAGGGATTATACCGTGCATCCGAATAATGGCGAATGCTATTTTCTGCGGTTGTTACTTCACACTGTCCGAGGCCCAACGTCTTTCACCTTTCTGAGTACATTAGATGGCGTGGAGTATCCCACTTACCGCGCAGCCGGCGTAGCCATTCACCTTCTCGACGGTGACCAAAATTGGAATGACACCCTCGCGGAGGCGAGCGTCAGTGACAGTCCCAGCCACATACGTCATCTGTTTGCCGTCATCTTGGTGATTTGTGGAGTCACGAACCCGATAGCTTTGTGGGAGAAGTATCGCCATCATCAGTCTGAAGATTTTCTACGAGCTTTGAGACCTGCTATTAGAGACGAAGTCGAAGTAACTGATGAACGCGTGCTGAACACCTGTCTCAGTTCATTTCAAGATGTGGTAATTTCTATCAGCGGTAATCCATTGATCGAATATGGGTTACCAGCTCCACAATAATCACCGCAATAAGACCGTGGAAATCGGGAGTATAACGCTGAGACAAATTACTATTCAGGCAAAATGAACACCATACGAAATGACCATGTCGCTTTGTTCTCTTCAGAGCAAAAACAAATTTATGACACCGTCCTTGAAAGCGTTGGGCAAAACCAGGGTAAAATGTTTTTCTTGGATGCTCGTGGTGGTACAGGAAAAACATTTGTTACCACCGGCATACTTGCAGAGGTCAGGAGGCAGGGCAAAATTGCTATTGCGTCGTCGGGAATCGCTACCACACTGCTTCCGGGTGGCAAGACAGCACATGCCATGTTTAAAATTCCCATCGATTTAGATAGCGCCGAAAGACCTGTTTGTAGTGTGTCACGTAACAGTGATAAGGGACACGTGCTTAAGGATTGCTCTCTGATTGTATGGGATGAGTGTACGATGGCCAATAGGAAAGCAGTTGAGGCCGTGGACAAAACCCCGCGTGACATCCGCAGGGACGAACATTTGATGGGTGGTGTCACAGTTTTGTTCAGTGGCGATTTCCGGCAAACACTTCCTGTGGTGACACGGGGATCGAGGGCTGACGAGGTGAATGCTTCGATGAAATGATCTTCGTTGTGGTCACGAGTTCGTACGCTGCGCTTGACCATTAATATGAGAGCTCGGCTCGGCGGCAATGCACGTGCTCGAGAATTCTTCAATGTCCTGCTAAGTCTTGGCGAAGGCACTCTAACAGAAGAGAGAGGTGGACAGGTGGTGCTTCAGTCTCTCGGTAGAGTGGTATCCAGCTTAGAAGAACTTATTCGCTGTGTGTACGGGGACATCAGTCGTATACCGCACCAACAGAATTCTTAGGTGTGTGAGCAGGCCATTTTGACGCCCAAAAATGATCAGGCTGCAGCAATTAACGGATGCATTCTCTCTGAAATTGAGGAGAATGAAGTGGTCTACACCTCGATAAACACTGTTGTCGAGCAAGATGACGCCACACATTATCCCGTGCAATTTCTGAACTCCCCGTCAGCAAGTGGACTTCCAGCGCATACCATAAAGGTCGGTGTCCCGATTATGCTTCTTCGGAACCTATCTCCTCCGAAGTTGTGTAACGGGACCCGCCTTAAAGTTATCTCGCTCCACAGGCACACCATTGAGGCGGAAATTTTTACGGGTTGTAGTGTCGGCGAGGCAGTATTTATACCACACATTCCCCTCATACCTCATAACTCCCCGTTCCAGTTCAAGCGCGTACAGTTCCCCATGGGTGTTTGCTTCGCGATGACCATCAATAAGTCGCAGGGGCAGACACTGAGGGCAGCGGGTGTCGACCTCAGGACAAGTTGCTTCTCACACTGGCAACTGTACGTCGCTTGCTCCCGCGTCACCAGTCCTGACTCTCTTTCCATTTTGGCTCCTGGCAGCATAACTACTAACGTAGTTTATAGGGAAGTGTTGTAAGGTATGATACCTTTGTACGTATTTTTACTCTTTTGTGTCTTGGAATGTCTTCTTGGAATGTATTCCTGCATTATGTTCTCTATTTCCTTCCGTCACATCTTATATCATGACATCTTTGTTTTTACCAGGCGTACGTCGGGTCGCCGTGCCCTCGTGAGGGCCATCGGCGGCGGAGACCTCTCGCGCCGGGCCCTGGTTGAGGCCATGGTCCGGAGCGAGGAGGAGTGGAAATAAATATAAAATTTGTTAAGTACTTCAACTTAAACAATCAACTTTGGCACATAAACTTAACAAATCTAATTAAAACTTGAGAAATTTAATCTTAACAAATCTTTCTCTTCATTATTTGTATTTTTAATAATTTCTCTACAGTGAAACTTTCTGAAAGTCTTATCACGCTTCCAGTTCCCTCTAGCCAATATATCATCTACAGAAACATTCTTCCACCAGCCTTTGGAAGCTACAGCTGCTCTGACGCTTCCTGGAGTAGCTTCTAAATTTAAATCTTTAAATATAGACTTAATCCAACCTGCTATGATAGTCCTTGTAGCTGGTTTTATTTCGTCTTTTAATGAAACAAATAGACTTGTCACATTACTATTAAGTCGTCTTTCCTGTGAAATCTGAATCAATTGTGAAATATGTCTCAAGGGACACATATTTGCATCTGGGTGTTTTAATAAAGACCAGCCAGACTGTCTATATTGCTTGAGTCTGTTTTTGATCCAAATGTTATATATAATATTCCACAACTATCACACAATGCCGTCTATTCCCAAGCTAAGCAGAGCTTGTGTTATGGGTACAACTGATAAACATACTTATATATTTCTAAATACATACACATTATAGATAAAATACACCCAGACACAGAACAAATGATTATGCTCATCACACAAACATTTGTCCTGGGTGGGAATCGAACCCACGACCTCCGGCATAGCCATACCACTAGGCTAGACCAACAGGTCAGTCAAATTTTGGCCATAATATAATTTTTTCTTCTTCTATGAAGTTGTTTTGAGAAATACCCAACAAGGTAAGGTCATGTATCCTTCTGCCTGATGCTAACAATAAAATAATTGCAGTTCTTCTTGAGATATCAAAAAGTGAATCGTCGATCGATCTATCAGGTTCTTCCGCAGATCTGTTATCGATATTGGGTCTGACCGGGCCCTGGCTTGTAGATCGGTCAGCCAAAAGCACTGATCCCACTGTGGTGCTATTACTATGTATGTCCCTATGGCTCTGTTTAGATGATGGAGCACCCGAGGGATCAAGTTGGGTGGAGGGAACACCCAGCCCAACTGAAAGTCCCAATCTCGACTGAAGGCGTCGCAAAAAATTGCTGACCCATCTGTTGAGTCCCAAGTTACGTATTGGGGGACCATTACATCTTTGGCTTGGGGTTGTAGTTGCCATTCGGGGACCGGTTTTACTCTTGAGAGGCAGTCAGCAATCCCGTTTAATCTCCCCGGGAGGTATGATGCCGACAGCGTTATGATGTGCTGCTCGGTTAGGTGAAGGAGTTTGCTTGTTAGGCCCAACAGGGCTCTATGGTGGACGCCATCATGCGCGTGTGAGCCCTCACGACGGGGGATGTGGTGTCCCGGGGCAGGTGTGTCGTGGCAGTGTCCTTGGACATTGGCAACGCCTTCAATTCCCTGCCCTGGAGTACGATCCGGAGGGCACTTCGGTACCACCGGGTGCCCGAATACCTCTGTCAAGTGGTCGAGGCTTACCTGTCGGACAGGTACATTGTCTACCCCGGTCACCAGGGAGACTGGAAACGTCGAGAGATGTCGTGCGGTATTCCGCAGGGGTCGGTACTAGGCCCACCCTTGTGGAATATCGGGTACGACTACGTGCTACGCGTTGCGATGGTCGTTGATAGGATCCAGGAGTTGGGACTCGAGGTGGCGCTTCACAAATTCGAGGCTATGTGCTTTCACGGTCGCCGCCCTCGGAACGCGCCGCCATTGAGTTCCCAACTAACGGTAGGAGGAGTTCACATCGGTGTCGGGTCGACGGTGAAGTACCTGAGACTCGTCCTCGACAGCCGGTGGAATTTCGTGGAGCATTTCCGAAGTCTGGCTCCCAAGCTCAACCGGGTTGGGACTGCGCTCAAGCGGCTCCTGCCCAACCTTGGGAGTCCAGATGCCTCCTGCCGGAGGCTCTACGCGGGGATCGTTCGGTCCTTGGCCCTCTACGGGGCGCCGGTGTGGGCGCCGTCGCTGAAAACGCAATCGGCAGCCATGCTGAACGCCTGCCAGAGGGATCTGGAGGCAACAATCCTTGCACACATGCACGATATGCGCATGGAGATGCAACGCCGGGGTGAAAGTCCGCTGCCGCGACAGGTCACGGCATGATGGACAGAGCTCCGGCGAGATCTCATGGTGAAATGGCGTCAACGACTATCGCAACCCAGTGCTGGGCTAGTTTAACGGGATCGGCAACAGGTACAATCTTAGGTTCGTCATACCTAACTTATTTTCAACTCTCCCAAACACATATTATTATTATTAGTTGCTTTATTTAAAACTTGTGGTTTGTTTAGAAACTGATTATTATTCGTATTCTTAGAATTCCAGAATTCAAATGGCTGCCAACATTTCTTTATTATTGTTAAAATTCGTACTAATAGCAGTGACAATCTGCGGTATTTGAGCTACACAGTTTGATAAATATGTAACTTGATTAATTAGAGTGTCCATGTGAGGATCCGAACAAGTTCCGACTTGTTTGAACCTGCGCCGCTTAGACCTTTTATTAGGTGGCGGCGAGGCAAAACTTCTTCGTCTTCCGAAGACGAGGAACTGCTTTGCGATGAGTTTGAGCTCACAGCTCTTCGCTCTCCATCCGGAGCAGCGACTTAAGCTACAGGTTCAGGGACGGAATCCTCCGAGTTCATAATGGTAGGGTATTTACCTAATCGCCGTCAATGACGCAACACTGAACACTGTATAAAACACGTGTATACACGTGTAAATACGTGTTTATTTTTAGTATACACACACTAACACTATTTTCAGACTAGAAACAATGAATTATTGGAAACTAATAAGGTTTTTGTCAGTTTTTTAAACTTTGAAAAACTTTTGCTCCTAGCACGACAAAAATCATACACGCTATGAAACCTAAACGGCCGGCCGCTGGAACCAGAGATGGCGACCCCTGCCGGAAATGAGAGGTAACAACGTAAATCCAAAGAGAATCAGGTATGTTTTACAATATCTATGCTTCTAGAAACCAGAATCATAGACTGCTGATTCATACTAACGCTGTGTCTTTCTGGTAGGCATATAATGACCATTGTGACAAAAATGATAATAAAACGAAAATGAAACGCGTAACAAAAAATAACAAAAATGAGTCCAAGTCAAGTCAAGTCAAATCTTTATTTTAGAACACAATACAATCAATTATACATTTCTGGATGTCATGTTGTGACTGTTCCAATAAGACCCTAGGCTGATAAAATTTTCATTTTTCCTGAATTTTCCTACATGAAGGTATGAAGGTCGGCTTCCCCCTAAGGGAAAGAGGACGAGCTCCCCCTCCGCTCGTCCTTGTAGCTTTCAACCAGAGTCTTGGGTAAGCTCCCACCGACAGTTGAAGGAGTTGTCAGCAACAGCAGGGGCCCAGCCGTGTCGAAGCCTACTGGGGCCAGGGTTATCCGAAAGGGCGCTCGAGCCTCGGTATGAAGGCTTGAAGGAACGGGATGAAGGCTTGAAGGAACGGGATGGGTTTTTTAGTCAGTAAGAGTCTGACACTATCTCCCGCTCCGCCCAAGAGCGGGGGTTGTCATAAGATGATTTTTCCCATCGAAAAAAAAAAGCTCCCACCGACAGTAATGGATTTCCAAGGAATATGTCACCTTCTCCCGACTTAGAAAGCTAGGGGATTAGGTGGGGAATTGAGAAAAACAAAGTTAAAATCAAATAGGGTTGGAAATCCAAGGGATAAGGAAGGATAATCTACTTTTCTTTTGAGTTATGAATATTATGAAACTGAGAGGGCTGCAAAAGGGTATATAACACGTGACGCTTGTATTTGTAAGTTAAATTATTTTAGAAATTACTTTTAATCCGTTTCGTTCGTGCGTGTCCTGACTAATCCTACGGCAAAGGGTTGTGAGGCCTCTGCTATTGGATAAGACACATTTCCTTGAACAATTGACTCCGTATCTACTACTCACGCATTAATAAGACAATACAAAACTTAAACAAGCATGACGCATCGTCAGTCGGTCGCAGAACTATTTACAGTTGCCTTTCTAGACGCCGAAGCGGTTTATCGACACTCCTCACTTCCTTACAGCCCCAAGGTGAGGACAACATAACCGGCACGCCTCCGAGCTACGTCTAGCTGAGGTACTTTTCTGAAATGTGTCCAAATTTCGTGTCTCGCTAAATATTTTTTTTTTGTATCAGTAAGAGGCCCGAAAGCCGAGTGTGTTTTAACGAGATACGATCCCTAGCGTTCCTTAGAACGAGTACCAATGTTTAGGATACTTGGCGGTGACTACCCCAATCTCTGTGGAAGTGTGCGCATATCAAGAACAATGTAAAATATTCTACTGTCAGTCAGTTCTAAGGGGAGGTAGCCATCGCTAACGTTTGGTGGTTTGTGATCTCCGTATAGCTCAAACTGGCCTTAGGATGTAACGAATAGTTATTCGGTTCAACCTTCAATTGGCAGTGTTTCTGCCATGGTTGCGCCAAGTATGGCGGGAAGTGTCAAGTCCACTCGAAGGAAAGTCAATGTCAAGCTTTACTCCAAAGGAAGGCCTTCTCCGACTCCCTAACACCAACCGCAAGCTTAGGTTACCTTGTCATAGGGTGGAATAGGGAAGGATAAAACAGACAGCACTCACCCGTCCAGTCTTCAACACAGCCGCTGAGATTCACTCGCGTAGTTACACAATACTCACTAGATCACGATCAACGCCCATCCATTCGTACTCTGACTCACACGCACAGATCTGTACTATAAACATTTGACAAGCCTAAACTGGACTCAGTCCACCTATAATATCTAATACTGTATTACAATACTGGCACTCCTAAGAATTACAACGAGACATAGCTCTACGATATACCGAGTCAGATGGCTTAGCTGGACGTGTGTCCTCTCTCGGGCCCTGAATCCAAGTGTCCCTAGACGTGTGTTCCCTACTCGGCCCTGACGCTAAGTGTCCTATCCTGCCGAGTCAACCCCGTGCCTCCTCTCGCCTTACAGCTCAGTATCGCTTGTCAATTACATATTATTGCTTTGTTTTTGTATAGTTTCTAAGAAGGTTTGGGTCGCTTGGTTCTCACGACTTGCTCGCATATGTTGGGTCTTTTGGTAATTTCTTTACAATTGTGCTAAAATATTTCCTTTCTTGTAATTGGTCCTTTCACATTAAAAGGACAATTTATGAGGTTCTAAGTGGCCTATAGCGCCAGACGTGGTGTTCAAAGACAAATATAATATTTTGTAATTAATTTGGAATTAGTGACAGACAGTCACAATGTGAATGCTTAGTAAATTGTGTTTTACCAAATTAGGCATGCAAAATGATTAAATATAGTAAATTCAACATTTTGGTAAGATACTTAATATATGGCAGAGATAAATACTTACTAATAATAATGTCAACACAAAATAAAGACAAACTCAAAATAAATACAATGAATAGATTAGTAAAGTAAGTCGGATTTAGAAAGAGGGAACCCTTATCATTATTGTACACATAAATTCCTGTTTGACAGGACTCACTGTGCAGTAAGTCTTATTTATAAGTAAACTGTGCAATTGTTTTTTAAACATGTTAACATCGTTGCATTCTAGCAAAAATTTAGGCAAAAATTTTGTTGTATACCCGCGGAGCCATTCAAGAAACCTTTATGAAATATGGCTTTATTGTGTGGTCTACCGCTTATTTTATATCTAAGTCGCGTTCTGTTATAAACTTCAAACAAATGAAGATTTTCTTTTACAAATACAGCTACTTCATATAATATCGCTGTCCCCAGCGAATAATATCCTAGCTTAAAAAAAACATAATTTTACAGGAAACAGAAATTTTCATCGCCGTCGGGAGACCAATCTGTAGAATACTTTCTAAATATACATATAAAAAGTCCCCCGACTGCGATGATTTTTGTTTTGTAGATCAAGTCATTTTCGAAACATCGTGATTAGTCAGTGAGTGAATGAGTGACTGCTTTAATTTTTTTATTTATACTGTTTAACTAACATCTTGTTTTTTGCTTTTTAGTTCATTTTTTTGACATGGCAGTCGTGTGTTTTATTTTTTTAAATTATTTATTTTTATTTTAAACCTATTAGTGATAAGTTTCGTTATGATCTTTATTTTGCAAGTAGGTTTTATAAAAACACTTTAACACGTCAATTTTTTTTTTTTCGTCATTTAATTCATTAAACCCCAAGCGAACGCCGGCCGGCGTTCGCGCACCTATTGTCTTTCTATTGTGTTTGTAATTTCCACGATTGAAAGGTTAAAACTAGATGAGGCCGGTGTTTCCTATCTGATTACCCTGAGAAGAAACATCGAATCAAACTCAGGGGTCAAAGTCTCTTTTAAAGTCCATACAGCAAAACATGTAATGGACAAATCATATGAGAACCATGCAGATTGAGCCTGAGATGGTCTTTTGAAGAAAGAACCACACATTTCTAAGAGGACCTGTCCAGTCAGTGCAAGCATTTGTCAGTATGCGTGTAGCTCAACTCAGGACTACTGAGGAGCTCAACGACTTGACGAACAATGCCAAAGAAAGGACATTTGGGTAGGCCGCATCAAATACTCAAAACTGCCAGACATCATGTGAACATAAAAGAAAAGGAAAGAGTAATCCACATAGTTCTCACATTCACAATAATAAAATTTACAAAAGTGTAGGTTTCTTCTAGGCAAGCGTGCTTCATCGTCGACCACATCATCGCTTACCATCAGGTGAGATAGTGGTCAAACGCAAGCCTATAATTAATAAAAAAAAAAAAAAAGTGTAAATATTGCAAATTGTAAAAAAAAGCATATAAAAAAAATTGTCAGTCAAATAGTAAAAATAAACATGTCATAATTGTAAAAAAATAATAATATATATATACATATATATATATATACAATATCATAATTGTAAAACAACAACAATCGTCAATAAAAAAAGGTAGTTAAAACAAAAAAAAAAAACATTCAAATGATAACAATTATAGTGAGTAGGTACTGGAGCAGGTCAATCCCAAGCTGTTTTATCCTCGAGATACTCTTTTACATTATAAAAAGCCTTTTGGCAAAGTTTTCGCTTTACAAATGTTTTGAATTTATTAATGCTAAGTTCCTGAATAGGACTGGGAAGCTTATTATAAAAATGTATACTTTAGCATCTAAATGAGTGTCCTATTTTTTTGAGCCTTGTTGCAGGAACCACTAACTTGTATTTGTTCCTAGTATTAACGTTCTGAATATCACTGTATTTTTTAAACATGTTTTTATTTTTATGAACATGCAAAATATTTTCATAGATATACTGAGATGGCACAGTCAAAATATTAATGTTTGAGATGAAAATCACCTCATACAGAGTTCTTAAAGATTTCTGAGGCGATGTAATTCATCAAAAAATTTCCTGTGGTGTGGCTCGTGAATCAGTTTACGTGGATGTAAAGCGCTGATTGCCAAACCATCTAGGTAGTTGCCTCATGCTACTAAGCGCAACATAAGCTTGACCTTTGGCAAAAATTTTAAGGCCTCCCCGACGGCTCTGTCCAGATTTGTGCCCTTTTTTTTCGCGTTGGTAAAATCATCTAATGACATCCCCCGCTCTTGGGCGGAGCGGGAGATAGTGTTCGACTTTTACTTACTAAAAACCCACTCCTGTTCTTTCGTTGCCTTTCGTACCGGGCTGAGCTATCTTTCGAAACTAACTCTGGCCCCAGTAGGCTTCGACCCAGCTGGGCCCCTGCTGTTGCTGACAGCTCCTTGAAGCGCGCGGGAACAGTGCGCGCCGTCGACGACTTAGGCTCGGTCTGGACAGTTACCAGACGGTCGGACAGCGAGCTACCCATTGCTTGCCGTCCACAAGCCCGCGCCTACGGTGGCCAGAAATCGGGATCGGAATCCCGGCGGCGGCTGGGGCGCTGTGAGCGCTACCGTTGCCTGATGCGGTCGGCCTCCTCCTTTGCTAGCATTACTGCTTCACAGAAAGAAGCGACCGCCTGTCACTCCTCCTCGCTCCAGACCATGGCCTGCACCAAGCCCCGGCGCGAGATCCGCCGATCGCTCTCACGAGGGCACGGCAATACTCTGCCCAAGTGAGGCACACCTCTACTGTCTGCTCCACCGTGTCCTCCGGGCATTCCACACAGTGGCGACACCCGGGCGTCACTTCCGCACTAATCCGGTGCAGTAACCTCTCGAATTTGCCATGTCCGGTGAGAGCCAGCGTCATGCGAAAGATGAGGTCGCCTTGAGGTCTTTCCAGCCACGCCTCAAAGAGGGGACTTACCGCCATAATTGTGGCGTGCCAATATTGTCACCAATATTCATATCTACTTCGGGCAATATTCCCGGCAATATTCCCACTTCACCACAATATTGCCGGCACCGGCACATCACTAGTCATCACCGTTTCGTTGTGAACAAATCAACTGTCGTTGTTTTTTTTAACTCAACAGTTTCGATTAACAGTGTAACATACAAGGTGCAGTTTTAAAACTGCACAATATTTCAGGAGGTTGTAATAAAACTCATAAATAATCATATAAAAATACGATACCTGGTCAATAATCAGTAATACTTGTTATTTTTTATTTTTTATTTTAGCCGTTTTTCAGAATAACCCTCTAAATAAACTTTATAAAGAAACAGAATCACCCGTTGCGAATTATCGCGCGTCATGTCACTGTTTGCGTGAGTGCATCAACCTGTACGAGGCTCCGCCCACTTATCCTACGAAATGAATAATTTAGCTTCAACCGGATTCGAATTCGATGATCATAATTTTGTGGGTATGTCAAATTAAATTGCCATAGATAAAGAATTTTTTTATAAAATACCTATTTCTCAACTAAGTGCATGAGTGGTGGAAACTAGGCGTAACTACATGTGTACATTACTAATCTCGAGGACGAGGCGCGAGTATAATAATAATTTATTTATTTCAGGCAATATGTACCCATATCATAAATACCTTATAGACTAACATACATAATTACTTTTTCAACACACTTGCTCAGAAAGTGACTATAATTGCACTACACTTAGGTATATAATGTAGCTTATAACCAAACTGTGACTTTTCGATTACCATTATGCACAAGTGTGATAATGTAGTGATAACCTTTTTTGTTAAACCTCTGTTCTCAAATCAAACATTGAATTCGAAAAAAAAATACATTAGTTATTGCGTTCAATAGTACAAATTAGTGTCTTGCTTGCTTATTTTATGCTAATTTGTGTTTAAATAAACTATTTTAACTTTTATATGTTTATTAAATAAAACCTTTCATGAAACAAAAATATTTTTTTTTGTTTATAAACATAAGCAACCTCATTCTTATTCTTTTTCAAACAGCCTAGCTAGAGTAGCTAGTCTATGGCCGCCATTTTGGATGCGCGCGCATAAGAGTAAAGAACAGTTTTTTGCCGCCATACTACAAAAAAAAAACAGTTTTGCTGATAAAGCAATAATTAATTAATTTGTAAAAAATTTCTTCTCAAGTGTGTCGAAAAACGTCGTATGATACACGTGAATATTGGCGATTACCCTCCTCGGCTCTCTTAAGATCCTCGCCTTTGGCTCGGATCTAAATACCGCCTCAACGGTAATCACCAACATTATACACTTGTATCATAATGTAGGTACTAATAATAAATCATTTTGTTAGTAAACATGATTTAAAACTATGTTAGTAACACTTCACTTCGCACTATTTTGTCTAAGGTAATTATTAAGGGTTATTAAGGGCATTGAAGATAATATCCAAAGACACCGCCAAGACCTTACGGATTAGATAGATATGGTAGTTGTAGTGCGTGCACAGATTAAGGTATTATATACTAAGTAGGTATGAGCGGCGGCAACTGTCACTTCCGGAGCCTGGTCCACGACAACTTGGAAAATTGCATACTGCTTCTACAATTCATAGTCAAATTCACATTAGCAAAATTGAAAGTTTGAAGTTAACATCTTGTCGATTGATTCTATTTGATTGCCAAATTTTGAAAGACTAAAATAATGCTGTTAAATTATTTATTTTCTTGCTGCTATTAACTGAAAACAATAAAAAATATGAGAGAAGATGTTACAGTGGAAAAACACGGGCTTCTGTTGAACAGCAATGTGCCAGCCGAGCCCGCACTGGCTAGCGACATAGCGCGAGTGAGGTGACAAGTGTGCTAAGTACTGTAGTGATGGATGGCAGTCCACAGCTGACCTCTTTCTTACCGTAATCCTCGCAAAAAAAGAAACAATTAACACAAGCCTTACAGCCGCACCCTCCCGTAGACCTCTATAACAAAAAATACCTATGATATACGTAATAATATAATAATATTACACCGACGATGCCACGCAATAACAAAATTCTTTTTATTTTTCGTTTCTCCACAAATTTTGATTAATTTCGACAAGAGAGTCAGCTTTATCCCTCTTCAATGATATAATTAAATTCTAAAAGTAAAGAAACGTGGCCGTCTGTTTGTTTGTTAAAGTTTTGCAAAGTTTCGCAGAGAGGGAGGACTCCGGCGAGAGCCACAGATCGCATTTAATTATACTCGATGATTAAATTCACGCCACAACCGAATATTGTTAGTTGATTTGAACTGACTACGTGAGGCATATGCAGCACGGCATACTGGTGTGTTGGTGTAAGAGTAGCTGAAGTGGAAGCCGCCACAAAGTTTGAGAGCTACCACCGGGAGTGAATTAAGTAAATGACTCCATGGACACTCTTTTCAATCATGTTATGTATTCCAAATATGTCGGTTACTTGTTTTTGTCGTTACTATTATTATGTAAAAACAATGTAAAAAAAGTAAAAATAAAAACTAAAATAATTTAGATATTAAAATAGCTACTGGCAGTTAAGAGATGACCAGTCTCAACTGACAGTACCCGTTCACGGACATGACGCGAACATTAGCACCACTCAGCTTAAACATTTTGCATCGTTGGAAGGAGTAGAGGAAGGCCTTTGCCCAGCAATGAGACAATATGGGCTAACTATAACAATAATTATTATTACAAGCATTGTGTTTGAATTTTGTTTAACATTAATTAATTTATAACATCCAAAAATAATTATATATTTATATATAATAATTATACAATTTATATAAAATAACAAACAGTAAATTAATATTAAATAAACACCAAGTAAGTTCAGAATAGTAAATACTAAATAAAATAACTAATAATAATCAATAAATAATAGTCAATAATCAATAACATAATCAATATTCAGCCTTTTTAATTTTCCCACTGCTGGGACTGGTCTCCTCTCTAGGAGAGAAATATGCAATAAATAATAGTCAATAATTAATAATTATAATCAATATTAATTAAAAAGATAAATAATACGATGTCAAAAAAATTTCAATAAACGCGCTACCATCAGTGAGACATTTGAGTGAACTTGGCAAACTCTCAACTGCCATGCTCAAGCTCATATATGTCAAACAAGTCCTATCGTAACATAAATCAACAAAACAACGTAACATCGTTCGCGCTTGACCGCGGTCGCGAGTGTACGTAAACTACCGTGCGCTACGAATATGTCTAAACCTAAAAGAATAAAGTGTGCAAATTACAACATTGTAATATGTGAGATTTTAGCGTTCATACAGAACAAGATAGACGTGATGGACGAAGAAAGTCTCGTCCGCATACATGAACGTGCTTTTAGTGTCGAGGATATAGAACTTGCAAAGTCGTTACTTTTTGAATCTTTGCAAAAAAACGGCTACTGTTCGAAAACGACAAGGTAAGACTCAACGAAACCTGGACGACATTATATCGCTTTTAAAAGGGACTGACCCAGAAAATATACCAACTTTTGTGGCCAGAAATCTCGAAAAATTACCTCCGGTTACATTCGACCATATCAATGTGACCTCATTACTTAAAAAAATTGTTATGATGCAGGGGACTATTGATAAAATTCACGATAATTATTTTTCAAAGAAGGATATCAATGAACTTTTGGTAGATCTTCGTAGGCCTCCATCCTCTGATAAAAGGCGCAACGTTAACCTGATACATGGAGGGTATCTACTTGCAAAAGAAAAATATATCAGTTATGGATAGTGGACCGGAGGCACTCCCAATGCACGACTATGAGGATAATTACTCGGTTTTAGAGCAGGACATTGATGGTGGTAGTGAATGTTTGCCTCAACAGCATGATACGCCAATTACAGTTACGCGAGCCAATATGCAAGACAACGAGTGCTAGTGAGATACCATGCAGTCTAGCGCAGCGACATCAGTCAACACAAAACACAGTGAGGCTACGACGCAGCGTTTATTATCATATGCCGAAATGGCTAGTAATGGCACTGAATGAAAGGTACCTGCTAAAGATGATCAATGAATTTTGGTTCAGAAGACACGATTAAGAAATAGGCTAATTAGCCTATTTTATTGTACTTAATACTGTAATTACAAAGAAAGGAAAAGCGGTGGTCGAGTCGCAGGATAATGTGAAATTTAAAGCAGCAGATACTAAAGTACCGTTGTTTATCTCTAATGTCCATACCGATGTACGAGAAGAGGACATTATTGACTATGTTCGCAATAAAATGGAAGAAACTATTTCTCTGGTGAAGCTAAAACTTCAAAAACAAAAAAGCTATAATGCGTACAAAGCCTATGTTGTGAAGCATAAACTGGAAATATTCCTAGATGAGAAACTGTGGCCATCAGGCATTTCCTTCAGGCGCTTTGTTAACTTTGGGGAAAGAAGGAATTTGAAAACAGATTCGGAATGTGTGGCTAATATAAATAAAGATTTAAATGGATAAAGAAGAAACTAGATGTTCCAGTAAACTTATTAGTTATAATTGCAAGTCTGTCAAGAGATCCTGTCTGTGATTAACTGTGATAACGTTCGTGTAACTGGGATAAAGATAACCGTGAGTTATAGGAACATAGTGATTCTTAGTGTTTATATGCCAACAAACCGTAGCGATAATTTACCGGTATTTACAGACTGTCTTAGTGTTAGTACGATACAGTCTGTGATTAAAATGGAACAAAAATGTGAAACGGAGGCATTTTACGTGTTAGGGGACTTTAATGCGCACCCGAACGAATTATTCATTAATGAATTAGTTGCTTTTTGTAACGATAATGAATGGTGTTGTGTGGATGTACATATGTTGGGGTTACAGTCTGGTATCTCTACGTTTCGTAGTGAAGCTCAAGGGTGCGTGAGGTGGTTAGATCATTGCATTACAACACAATCTGCAATTTCTTCTATTAATAAAGTATGGGTTCAAGACGATGTGTACTAGTCTGACCACTTCCCACTTATAATAGAATTTAATTTGTATAAACTTAATATTAAATATGAATATAAGTTAAATAAAAATGATCTCAAACGGCAAGTAATTTGGGGAGAACGACAGCCTAATCAAATTCATAAATATCACGAATTATGTAATTCTAAACTTCGAACTATAGACTTCCCTTTAGTATTAGGACAATGTTGTGATTCCGTATGCCGTAATTCCGATCATTACGTAATTATTCATGAGTTATACAATCAAATTATTTCTGTGATGTCGGAGGCTGCAATGAAAACAAATCACTGTAAAAAGATTAAAACCAAGTCTTTTCATATAACTGGGTGGAATGATTACGTCGCCGACGCTCATCGAGACGCTCGTACAAAATTTAAATTGTGGGTGTTAGCCGGTAAGCCCACTAGTGGTATAGCGTATGACGAAATGACAGACACCCGAAAAAGATTTAAGTCCAAGTTAGTTAAAATCATGCCAAGACCGACAAGAGCAATTAAAAATGAACAAATTGGGCTCTAATCATTCAACTAAAAAATTTAAAAATTTCTGAAAAAGTGTTAACCGTTTAAATATGAAAACGAGCCTCCCGGTGAGTATCGGCGGCGTGAGTGACCACAAAACTATTGCTGACGAGTTTAAGAAACAGTTTACGGTCCCGCCATCCCTTGGTCCATCCTCAGCGAGTTATGTTCCCGATACAGGTGCCGCCATGACGGAGCATAAGATGTTATTTTCTGCTAAGAGTATCAGACTCATAATAAACCACATGCAGCGTGGAAAGTCGCCCGGTCATGACGGCCTCAGCATAGAACATTTTAAATATGCTGGTGTTCATTTGCCGCGTGTATTGACTATATTTTTTAAATTTTGCATGTCCCGTTCGTACCTGCCGGAGCCGCTTATGCGTACTATTGTTGTACCTATTCAAAAAAATAGGAGGGGAGACTCATCTGACAGGGCTAACTACCGGCCATTTCACTGGCCACCACTGCAGCGAAGTTACTTGACAGCATGCTTAATGCGCACCTCGCGAAAATAGTCGACCTGCACGACGCCCAGTTTGGGTTTATAGCAGGGTTATCTACTGAGAGTGCCATTTTGAGTCTAAAGCATGCTGTCGGGTACTATACAGCCAGAAGGACGCCGGTATACGCTTGCTTCCTAGACTTGTCAAAAGCTTTCGATCGTGTTCATTATGATCTTCTGTGGGACAAGCTAGGCAGCGCAGGAGTGCCGGCAGAGTGTATCTCGCTCCTAGTATGCAAACCAGAAAAACTATGTGAGGTGGGCAGGGGCGCTGTCGGATGAGTATAAATTGGAATGTGGCATTAGACAAGGTGATTTAAGCTCACCTCTATTGTTTAACATTTATGTTAACCAGCTTCTCGAGCAGCTCAGTAGCACACATGTCGGCTGCCATATTGATAACACTTGTTTTAACAATATTAGCTATGCAGACGATATGGTGTTGCTGAGCCCCTCCATAAGCGGGGTAAGAAAACTTTTATCTATATGTGAGAAGTACGCGGAGGCGCATGGGTTACAATATAACACTAAAAAGATTGAAATTTTAGTTTTTAAGTCAGGCAAACAACAGTCTCCCCATGTGCCTCCTGTATTTCTCAATGGAATAGCTCTAAAGCAGGTTGAAACTTTTAAATACCTAGGTCATATTGTGACCAGTGACCTTAGGGACGATGACAATATTGAGCGGGAGCTGATATGCTCACCCGCAGGTTCGCGCGATGCACGAGAGAAGTGAACATTACGCAATCATTTTGCCAGTCTTTCTACTCAAGCGGCCTGTGGGTGAGACATACCCAGCGAGCCTACAGAGCCTTGCGCACTCAGTAAAATAATGCGTTTAGGATGTTGTTGGGTCTGCCGTGGCGGTGCAGTGCCTCTGGGATGTTTGCTGAAGCGCGCACTGATGGTTTCCACGCTATCATGCGCAAAAAAGCATCCTCTCTGCTGGCCCGTATACGAAGTAGCAACAACAGCATTCTGAACGCAATAGCTGTACGGTTTGACTGTCCCTTTAAAAATTATTGGGTCATGTCTTGTATAGGTGTGGCCAATCATAGCAAATAAAATAAAAAAAATTGTATTAGGTTAAGTTTTCTATGGGTCTATGCCACGCGCAATATAGTTATTATTATTATTATTATAAAACCATAAAAAACTTCATGGTACTTTCATTTACAAATTTAAAAAAAAAATGCTTCCGGACAATACCATAATATTTAAAAATTAAAAAAAAAAATCAAAATAATCAATTTGTACACTCTAGTGGTACATAGTGGAGCTGGGCCAGTGTTAAGCCAAACAATATTATCTTGTATTATAATCTTCCAACTTATAGATATGCTTGCATGCATAGTATGTGTTTACTGCATGATTTAAATTTCGTTTCATTGAGTTCTAATATTTGAGGAGGTATTATATTATAACAGTTCAAACAGTACCCCATGAAAGAATAGGACTCTTTAGCCAGTCTGAATCTTGGTGGAATTAATTAGTCACTCTCGCTATTTCTTGTAACATAATTATATCTATCACCTCTTTTGCAAAGATGAAGATTTTTTCTACCATACATGATATTTTTATTTATTTAATTAAAGGGCTTTGTCGCTTAGCGAACACATGATGTTTTCATGAATATATTGACAAGGTACTGTCATGATGTATTGAAAGGAATGTTGGCTCCAAGTTGTTTGCAAGAGATCTGTCTATTGGGAAGAGCCAGCTCACGAAACTGAAGACCGAAGATGGCAGAATCATATTTGCCAAAATCGGAGCTCCTGGGAGCGATCGAGGTTTTTTATGGACAGTTGTACACGTAAATCACCAAACCCACTGCGAAGCTGGCAAACGGCTCAAGAGATAATACGCGCCGTCTTCAGGAGCACTGCCTTCTGGATCAAGCCCTTGATCCAACTGCCTAACGAGAGCCTCCGCAGATGTTGGTCGAGGCTCTAGGATATTAAGCCATTGTCACAATTATCAGCACAATATTTACTCGATATTTAGTTTGTTTATCCTTCACAGCTTTCACGAGGTTGTCTTCATTAAATACCGCTTTAGCAACAATCATAGTGCGATTTTCTAGTCGATCTATCACCACTATATCAGGCTTATTGGCAACAATAGTCCTATCAGTAATGATAGATCGATCCCAATATAAGTTAAGGTGTGCAATAAAGATGTATAATAATAATAATAATCCTGTTCCCGATACCGGTGGGATACTGTTTTTTATATTTTTAAATGTTTTTTTTTTAATTGTCTTTTAAGAAATATTTAAAAATATATATGTAACATGTAAAAAAATTAATAAAGGAGATAATAATAATAATAATGTGACGCTATCATTCTCGAGAACTGGGTCGGGCACATACCTGTAGTACTGTACTTCTGATTCCACAAAATTGTATTTAAGAGCAAGTTGCTGGTGGATAATCCTGGCTACGGTGTCTATGTCTATGCAAGTATTCTCCGTTAGCTAGACGAGAACAACCAGAGATAATGTGGCGGATTGATTCACCCGGTCGGTGGCATGCCCGACAGGTGTCAACCGTACCGTCCTTCACAATGTATTTCCGGTAGTTGTTCGTCATTATAACTTCATCCATAATTGCAAAGACAAAACCTTCGGTTTCTCCAAAGAAATCACCAAAGCGCAACCAAGATACGGACGCTAAAAGATTTACATCGGGCCCATGTAAAACCCGGTAAAAGGGCCCGTGAAGCTTCTTGCCCTACCATGCTTCCCTGCGTTCATTAGTATCCATAACTATAGGTTTGCGCCAGTTCTCGTTAGCCAAGGAGAGCGGTGTGAGGCTTTTTTTTCCACCGCCACCGCATCTCGGTGCATCCCCACGTCAGTTTCCAGGAAGTATTCCCTGAGACTGCATAACTCACGGTTGTGCAGGGTCTTGGCATTTAAGAAGCCACGACCCCCACACTTCCGCGGGATATACAACCTCATCACCCATGATCGTGGGTGATACATCCAATTTGCAGTAAGCAGAGTGCGGACCCCCCTATCCAGGGCGTTGAGTTCCATCTGAGTCCATTTGAGAATGCCGAAAGAGTACATCAATACCGGTATGACCCAAATGTTGAAGGCACGCACCTTGTTCCCACTTAATAAAAGACTATTTAGTACTTTATTCAGGCGGCCAAAGAAGCGGTCTTGTTTCACGTCAGTAGCATTGATGCTTAATTCTTCCAACATACCCAAATACTTGTAAGTTTCGATTGAGCAGAGGGATCTAAGGTGCATGGAATCCGAACATTGAGTTTCCACGGATTCCATAATCTCACCTCACTTTACATGCGTGACTGCACATTTGTCCAAACTAAATTTCATCCTAATGGCACTACTGAAGGGTTCGGTTACCTTCAGTAGCTCCATCAGTGGCAAGTTGTTTAAGACAAAAAGTTTCAGATCATCCATGTAAAGAAGGTGAGATAGATGCTGCGCCAAAATGAATAAGCCACGCGTCGACTGATGCCGACAATGCGTGACTAACGATGTCTCCGGCTCTCCGCCAGCTCCACTCCGTGGTAACTTGACAAGCGTGAGAGGACAAAATGCGGTGACATTATAAGTATTTAATAGTTCCTTCAACTGAATTAATACCGTACGTGATAGTTCACTATCATTAGTATGCAACAGAACCCCCCATGCGCATTAAGTCCGCCTATGTACCACTATTGTGCATGAAGTTTAAATAAATAAATAAATATGTGGTAATGACTGGACTGAAACAGAAAAGTATGCTCAGATGGTGCTGGACTTTGTTATGCGCTGGTTTGGAAAAAAATGGTTGACGTTGAACGCAGAAAAAACGAAGTTTATCTCATTTTCTCTGAGTAATAGGACTCAGCCAAATATAACACCTACCATTTAAGCTCATACCTGTTCCCGAAACAACTGCTGTACCTGTCCCTCTCTGACGCCCACATCTTCTGTAAAATACTTGGGCGTGCAAATTGATAAATATCTGAACTGGTATAACCATTTAGACAATCTAGTCAATCGAACGCGCAAACTCATTTCCATCTATAAGAAACTCCGCAGTTCGGCGGACTCAGACACACTTATGACGTCTCTTCTTCTGTACTGTTTGCCTGCTTGGAGTGGCGCCTGCAAAACATATTTTCTGAAATTAGAAAGAGCGCAAAGAGCAGTTTTCAAAGTCATGTTCTGCAAACCCTATAGACACTCCACTTCTGAAATTTTTAGGGAGTGCAAGGTTCGTAGAGTTCGTCGGTGAGGAGATTATATGTGTTCTAAGGAGACATCGTCTGCCTTTCACAGTAAGTACTAGACGTCGAGCTGATATTATCCTCCCACCAGTCAGACACAAAACTGCTTTCGCCAAACACCAATTCACCATCCTTAGCTATATTTTATATAATAATGTCAATATATACCTTAATATCCACAGTTTAAATTATCATCACTGCAAAAACAAAGTTAGGAAATGTTTGTTTGAGAAGTCGTATGAAGAAACTGAAAAACTACTTTTCCCACATGCCTATGATAGATCTCCCCTCATTCAAGAACACACACAAACACACCTTCACTAACTATCTGAACTGGTATAACCATTTAACGTCAGCTGGGTGAGTTCAATGACCTGTAGGTAGAAGTCGGGGTTGCGTACAAACTACCTACAGGTCATTGGACTCACTCAGCTTACGTATTCTTAAAGAAATTAATTTCGTACATTCGTAAATTAATACGAGTTTTGAAAAAAAAGTACTTTATTTTTTAATTTTATCTTTACAAATCGATAGTGTTTCATGTACCGGATCGACTCTCCACGAGATTAAAACGATAAAAATTTAAGGGTATTTATGCTAAATAAAATAAAACACAATTTCCGAACGAAAAATGTCCATGGAGTTTCTTGCACGTTCTTAGACCTACTCTTTGGAACGTGCAATTTAGGTTCACTTGTTTGCTGACCGACAATTCAAAAGTGCCTGTAACTGGTCTATTTGAAATAAACGTTTCTGATTGCTAATTTCTGAAAACTTAAAACGTCAAAACGACAAAGTGTCATTAGTGACAGACAAAACAGCAAAACATTATAGATACAAAAAAACAAAACACGTATTATTTATTTTTTCGATTAAACAAA
Source organism: Mythimna ferrago (assembly GCA_910589285.2). NCBI lineage: Eukaryota > Metazoa > Arthropoda > Insecta > Lepidoptera > Noctuidae > Mythimna > Mythimna ferrago. The sequence continues at coordinate 49,571 of OU342680.1, forward strand.
AAATAACAAAAATATAGCCCTAAACTTGCTAGGTATTTAAATTTTTCTGATGAGAAGTGAATTTAATTACGGTTTGCTACAATAAGTGGTAGGTAGTCGTATTATGTGTATATATACAAGGTGCAGTTTTAAAACTGCACAATATTTCAGGAGGTTGTAATAAAACTCATAAATAATCATGTAAAAATACGAAACCTGGTCAATAATCAGTAATACTTGTTATTTAATTTTTTAATTACACTAAACTAAATCGATTGATCGATGGCCGCGGGGGCGTGGCTAGGGTGTGGCGTGCGGGATGATGATTGGATGATACACTATTTATGAAACTATCGTTGCGAGTTAGTGTGTGTGAAAACGCCCTTTATTGTTCCGTGTTTGTGTGTGTGAAAAAAAGCGCGGTTATAAAAAAAAAAAAAATTACCTACTTATTTTATTATTGATTCGGGTCGAGAATCACTAACATAATTACCTCCTGAAATATTTTGCAGCTTCAAAACGACACCTTGTATGTATAACTATGTTTCTATACATATATATAACATTGAAAGTTTGTTTGGTAAACTATAATATGTTTGAGTTTTGGACTTTGATCTCTAAGTTTGTTTCAGTGTTTCTTCTCAGGATAGCTAGGAAATATGGGCCTCATTAAGTATGAATTATGGAGATGGAGTGTCTGTTAATAATCTCAGTTATGCGGACGACATGGTGTTGCTGAGTGCGTCGGTATGTGGTCTGAGAAGGTTGTTGAAGATATGTGAGGACTACGCTTGTGATCGTGGTTTGAGGTATAACGTTGCAAAAAGCCAGTTCATGGTTTTTGGAGTTGGTGCACTAAGCCCCCAAAATGTTCCATCTATATGGACACCTTCATCGTTCATCTAAATGGGACACCTCTGGAGACGGTGAATAGATTCAAATACTTGGGACATATTCTTACACCTGACCTCAGTGATAATGAAGATATTGAGAGAGAGCGGAGGTCGCTCTCAGTACGCGCCAACATGATAGCCCGCAGGTTTGCTAGGTGTTCAAGGGAGGTAAAAGTCACGCTATTTAGGGCGTACTGTACATCCCTTTACACCTGCAGTCTGTGGGCTCGTTATACAAAAAAGTTCTATAGTGACCTTCGCGTTCTCTACAATAATGCGTTTAGGATTGTGGTGGGGCTGCCTCGGTTCTGCAGCGCCTCGGGCATGTTCGCACATTATCGCACCGCCTGTTTTCACGCGACTATGCACAGGCGGAGTATCTCTCTGGTGCGCAGAGTACGGGCCAGCTCCAACACAGTCCTGGCGATGATTGCTGATAGGCTGGACTGTGCCTACATGCTACATTGCTGCAGCAGACATGTTCAGGCAAGTCCGTTTAGCAGGCGTTATTAATCCTGGTGTCTGTGCAGTGTAGTGTAATTTTATTGTATTTTAATTGTTTTTTTTATTCTTTTTATTTTTTGACATTAGCTTATTGTATTATTGTAGCTTTTCATTAATTTTGACAAAAATTATGAATTTTATTGTATTTTTATTTTTTAACATGAATTATAAATTTTATTGTATTTTAATTATAATTTTTTTGACTTTAATATTATGAATTTTAGTGTAGGTATTTTAATTTTTATGAATTTAATTTTAATTTTATAATTTTATTGCATATTTAATTTTTAACATTTACTTATGCAATACTAAACGATTTTTATTGTATTGTTATTTTATTGTATTATTATTGTCTTAAAAGTATGTTAAAGAGTGTAAAACGTATATGGGCCTAGATACCTGAAATAAATTAATTGAATTGACTTAACGAAAAATCGATGTGTTAAAGTGTTTAACAAGCCTATTTGCAAATAAAAATCATTAATCATTCAACATCAAAATGTAACTTTTTACTAAGTGTAACAAAAATGCGTTTTTTTATTTTATTTTTTGTCTATCAGTCTGTTTGTTTTGATTAATCTCCGAAACGGCAGGATTTTGAAGAGTAAGTGAAGCTACATTATAATTTTGTGGGAACAGGATTTCACATCACATTCTAGAACCTTGAGATCATCGGAAAATCTGAAATTAAGTATTCGTATGCATTCCACTTCCTAGTTTGACAAAACGTTTCCCGTTCAAGCAGCTCATCTGTGGAATGCATTACCCAAAAAAACTACTTTTCTTTATTCCGTGCATAAAAACGTGCGTTATCTTTCATTGTAATATTTTTGTATTCTCCTTGCTCAATTTTTGTATTTGATATAATTATTAGTATATTTTTTGATATTATAAATACCGATGATGTTTATACATCATGGGTATGTATAATATCAAAAAATATACTAATAGTGGTACATAATTAAATCTAATATTTGATATTATACATACATATGAATTTTATACATCATAGGTACGTATAATATCAAAAAAAATACTAATAATTATATCAAATAAAAAAATTGAACAAGGAGAATACAAAAATATTACAGTGAAAGATAACGCACGTTATATATAATATTTTTTTCTCTTTATTCAATTTTTTTTTTTACATATAAAATTACATTTTTAAATATTTTTTAACAAAATTATACAAAAGAAAAAAAAAACATTTAAAAATATAAAAATATAGTTATCCACCGGTGTCGGGAGCAGGGTCCAAGCTACCGGTGGTTAGGGCTCCAGAGACAGGAACCTCCTCACAATGCGAGCCGTATCGAGGAGTACTGCCTTCTGTATCAGGCCCCTGATCCACCCGTGCAACGATAGCTTCGACAGATGGTCGTCGAAGCTTTTGGCTATAAGGCCATTAGCGGTCACAACAATCGGCACAATGATAGCCGAGTCCACATTCCACATGTCGACAACCTCGTGTGCTAAGTCAAGATATTTTATTTGTTTTTCTTTCTCAGCTTTCACGAGATTCTCGTCATGCGGGATGGTGACATCGACTATCATTGCACGGCGCGCTAATCGGTCTATCACCACTATGTCCGGCTTATTGGCTACAATAGTCCGGTCAGTAATGATAGACCGATCCCAGTACAACGTGACATGGTCATTTTCAAGAACTGGGTCGGGCACATACCTGTAGTACGGTACCTCAGAGTCCACTAAGTTGTACTTCAAAGCAAGTTGCTGGTGAAGAATCCTGGCTACTTGGTTATGCCTGTGCAAATACTCGCCGTTAGCCAGACGAGAACAACCAGAGATAATATGTCTGATGGACTCACCCGGACGATGACATGCCCGACACACGTCAACCGTCCCGTCCTTCATAATATGTCTCCGGTAGTTGTTCGTCAAGATAACCTCGTCCATAATCGCACAGACAAAACCTTCAGTTTCTCCGAAGAGGTTGCTAAATCGTAACCAGGCCACGGACGCCGAAAAATCTACATCAGGCTCATGAAGAGCCCGAAAAAAGCGCCCGTGAAGCTCCTTGCCTTTCCATACTTCCTTGCGGTCATCAGTGGTAAGTACCACAGGTTTGCGCCAGTTCTCTTTAGCCATGGACAGCGGGGTGAGTCCCTTGTCCACTGCGACCACATCGCGGTGCATACCCACGTCGGTTTTGAGAAAGTATTCTCTGAGGCTGCACACCTCGTGGTTGTGTAGAGTCTTTGCATTCAAAAAGCCTCGACCCCCACACTTCCGCGGGATATACAGTCTCATTACCGACGACCGAGGGTGATGCATTCGATATGCAGTCAGCAGTGTACGAACGAATTCGACAGACACACCGAGACCATCATATGAAGCCTCGACGCCACCACGGGTTAACTTACCACGCATCGAGTTACCCACTTTTAACGGAAGCTATGATGATTGGCCTATGTTTCGAGATATGTTCACGTCGCTGGTACATAGCAACACGTCTTTATGTAACGTCGAAAGGTTACATTACCTGAAGTTGAGCCTTGTTGGTGAACCTAAAGAATTATTGAAGCATGTTAATATCACGGATGATAACTATGAACAGGCATGGAATTCACTTGCCCAACGGTATGGAAACAAACGTTTAATAGTTCATTCTTTACTCCACAAGTTATTTACACAAAAGAAAATTACGTCTCCATCAGCTGTTCAAATCAAGAATTTGTTAGATACAACCTCTCAGTGTTTAAATAACTTAAAAATCAAGAAATACCCGTCGAGTTCTTGGATCAGGTGATTATCTACACCCTTGTACAAAGGTTAGATGTGGAAACACACACGGCCTGGGAAGAAGATTCTTACAAGGGAAACTCTGACAAACTATCATCTTGGGAAGAACTGAAGGCGTTTCTGGAAACAAAATATCGTACACTGGAGATGATCAACCCTACAACTAAAAGGGAGCAGACGAATGTTAAGGCGAAGTCATTCCATTCCACATCACCGGAAGATAAGACAGATAAATCACCAACCAAGTCATGCAGTATGTGTAACGCGGAGCACCCCTTGTGTCACTGCAAAGAATTTTGTAAGTTACAACCGCATGAACGTAATGAGTTTATTAAGAAGAACAAGTTATGCTTCAATTGTTTGACGTCAGGACATTCTGTCAGAAGATGCCGCAATCGTATGTCCTGCCGAAGATGCAACCGCCGCCATCATACATTGTTACATCAACCCAGCAGCGGTCAGTCAGACAATGTGAAAACGAATCAAAGTCAAATAGAAGATGAACAAAAGAAGGCGGAACACAGTGACAATCCTGAGGTAGCTTTATCTACGCACTTTGTTTCCAAGAGATCAACGGCATTGCTTGCAACAGCATTAGTACAAGTAAGAGATAGAGAGGGACACAAGACAGTATTGCGAGCGCTGGTAGACCAAGGCTCGCAAGCAAATTTTATCAGTGAGCGAGCAGCGCAATTGTTAAAGGTAAAAAGATCGCGTATAAAAGGATCGATTACAGGAGTCGGAGCAACGCAGACTTCAGTGAGTCACGTTATACAGGTTGAGCTTTCTTCGAGATCTGAGACAGACGTGAAGCTCATTATCAATGCATATGTAATGCCAACTCGACTGACGTCACATTTACCCTCGGAGACTATTGCTGGTTCATTGGACACCTGGCCGCACTTAAAAGGACTTACCCTGGCAGACCCGAGCTTTCATTCACCAGGGCGAGTAGACATGCTGTTAGGGGTAGAAGTTTGTGCTCAGATTTTAAAGGCTGAGATAATCAAAGGTCCACCGGGCTCCCCATGTGCACAAAATACAAGCTTGGGTTGGATCTTATTTGGAAAGATTCAAGCACAAACTTCAGAACAACCAATACTGGTAATGCATCATAAGCTTGATATAGATGAAATGTTGAAATCTATGTGGGAGGTTGAAACAGACGCACAAGGAAAACTTACCAAAGAAGAAGAAGACTGCGAGAGAATTTATAAAGATACTTACATGCGAAATAGTGAAGGGCGTTACATAGTTAAACTGCCATTTAAAACAGAAAACCCACAATCACCGCATGGTAATACGAAAGAAGGGGCTGTGAGTAGATTACTTCACTTGGAAAGACGTTTTATGAAGAATGAGGATCTGTAAAGGGAGTACATTAAAGCAATTAACGAATACAAAGAAATGAAACACATGGAGGAGGTTCCAAGTGCTGAAAGTGATAAGCCAGCTGTATATCTACCCCACCATGCAGTGGTCAAGGAAGAAATTGAGACAACAAAGGTCAGGCCAGTATTTGACGCCTCTCACAGGGGCTCAAATAACATAGCACTCAACGATGAATTACTAGTGGGACCGCAACTGCAGGAAGATATGAGATCACTCGTCAATTTCTCAACCATGTCATTTACATTACACAAGTCACAAAGTTTGTCCCAGTCTATAAGAGATAAGTCATTTTCAAGTATTTCTCCATTTATCTGTTTAATGGGTCTGTACGTTATTGTATGAGGTTTATATTTACTACGCTTAATATTGAATTCACAGACGATAAGCGAGTGACCATTTATTGAGCCATATGGCTCAACTGACACCCCTCTGTGGCTTAGATTGGTACAAACAAGGTCAATCAATGTTGCGCTATGGTCTGTGAAATGGGTGGGTGAATGTACCAGTTGTTCTAGGCTTAGGCTATTTAGAAACTCACATACTTTCCTGGTTTGCCCATCACCTTTCAATAAATTGACATTAAAATCGCCGAGAAGTATGTAGTGGTCACACTTTACTAAGGAACTAATGGAGTCAGTTATGGCATCGAGAAAAAGGTCCAAGTCAGAGCGTGGAGGGCGATATGCTGTACCTATAGCAATTTTATTACCATTTAGTGTTAGGGTAATCCACATTTGTTCAATATTCTCGTATCTTGGGTCGGCTGGAGTAGACCAGGTACGAACGGTCAGGCCGCGTTTAAGATAAAACCCAACACCACCCCCGCGACCCCCGTGTACAGTCAGCGGCCGCGGCGTATGACGCAGGCGGTAACCCGGCACAGTAGGCGCTCGCGCCTCCTGTTCGGCCTGCAACCATGTCTCGTTGACCGCCATTATATCGAAGGAATGCCTTTCAACTGCAGCTATAAAATCATCATGGTTAGTGCTAAGGGAACCCACGTTTAGCAAACCAAGTTTAAGGTATTTTTCAATCATTCCAAATTATATAAATTATACAAAAGAACAGACACCTGATTTTGTGGACATTAAACTTTGAAATTGTCATACTCAAAATAATGACACAAAGTTTAACCCTAAGCAAAAAGTGAAACTGAAAACAGAAATAATAATTAAATGCTAAATATGAATAAACCGTAAGTAATGGGGTCATAAAAAAAAAACCATTGTAAACCACTAAAATTGTAAATGGGAATTCAATAAATGTTATTTTATTTAATAATTTTATATGAACGATAGCAAATAATATTGTAATAAAAATATTTGTGAATAATATTTGTAAATAAGTAATTGTATTAAATGTTTGTGTATAAATATTTATATATAATAATCGCAAAGTAATTTTAATTATCAAATAATGAAAATAAAAACGTGTATTGATATTGTAAATAATGACCATGTCATTATATATAACATTTGTATGTGTTTTGAAATTCAAGTAATCTATGCACGATAAAACCGCCAGCTCTGTGTCAAGGTTATGTCCACTGATTGATTTGATGAAAAATATTATTAGAAAAATGCTGGCTTAATGTGGACCAATTTCTTTGAGAGCAAAATAATGGCACCTCAGGAGATCCGCATTGACTCCCATTCGGTACCACAGGAAACACACACCAGCCCATGACAATAACTAATGTGTAGAATAAAACAAAACAATATAATATGCAAAACAATATTTTGCGACCCACAAAATAAACCAATAGTACAGTATTACAATAATCCCGTGACAATAGCAAAGTTATAGTATTCACAAAAAGAATAAATATATAAAACAAGTTTATAAAACGAGCTCGAATGCAGTACAAACAGGTCATTAGCCAAAAATCCTACAAATATCATTTTCACACCTGATCCGTTCAGCCCTTTGGTTATCGTCCTTGCGCGCTAAGATTTTTCCGTCCCTAGTCCACACGTACTTCCATTTGTGTTGACTACCTGCCTGACGGGCGTTATAAAATAATTGACGGTTTGTCTGTGTAAGCCGTTCATTAAGGTAAATACGTTGCGGCGGCCCAGTCATATCGAGATCATTGGTACCTAAACCGCGACGCACCCGAGCAGCGTGCAAAAGTGCGTCTCGCGTAGTTCGCCTAGCGAATCGCACTGAAATATTACGCGGCCGTTGCGCAGAGGGATCGGCAGAGATGGAGTTGCTGGAGACCACTCGATTACGGCGCGTAGATCCGACTCGCTCGACGTGAACTACGTCCCTTTCGTCGATGACAACACCAAGCTTTGTGGCGAGAACCTTAACTAGGTGCAGAGCGCTCTCGTCCTTGCATTCGGGAAGTCCAGTCACCACGATGTCGTTGATCAGCAGTTCCTGATCGCGCTCGTTCAGTTGGCACCTCAGTTCACTAATAGTATTCTCCAGTGTATCACCGCCCGTCTGAACTTTCTGCTCCAATTTTTGTTCGAGAGAGTCTACTCGTGTTTCCAAAGCGTCCATCCGCTGGTCCGAGGCTTTAAGGGAATCTTTTAGCTGAGCCATTTCCGTACGCAACTGCTGGAACTCCCGATGCATCAAGCGAAACTCCTTAAGCAACTCCTCTTTAAACAGCCGCAGCTCGTCCGCTAAGTCAGGAGAGTTCACGGTGGCATCCGGCGCGCTGCAGCTCAATGTGCTGGTGTCCATGAGCTCTTCAGTGCTTGTATATTCCTCCACCTGGGCAGACCTCGTTCGAACCGGTGTATCCGCCTTGTTGTCCCTTACCTGATTTTTATTACATTCAGGACAGCGCCAAGTAGATTTTATAAACCCAGAGCTCGGGAGGCAGACACAAGCACGATGATAAAAGCTAGTGCACTGGTTGCACTTAGCGGCATCTAGCGGTGACAAAAATTTCGCGCAACCTCCACACTTTGCAGATGGCATGTTGTCTAAATCGCAACTCTTACTAAAACTATACCAGCTATTGATCCGCCAAGCCGTTCCAAACAATGTCAATAGATGGCGCTGTTTTTAGTTATGAGTGTTATGGTTTGATGGGGATAGTAGTTTGTCAACAACACCATAGATCTGACACTTGAGTGAACAGAGTTAGACGCACTGTTAGGCAACACTTTTCCGCTAGTTTTTTAATGAGTTCACATAAATGTTTTAATATTTTTATTGATTCGGGTAGTTATTTGTCACTTGTGATTCGTTTGGAGTTTATACAACAATTACTTTGTAAGCACTGCACTTGCACACTGGATAATGTTCGATGCGATGATGCACTCTTTGCTCTAAGTTTCTATAATACAATTATGCTTCAAAGATTGATTATTTTATTTTATACACTACTCGCAACAATTTTGAGTACAGATCAACTTGACGTCCGTGACGTCACACGTCTTGGTACCCACATCACTTCAAAAAAATATAAAATAACATTTAATCAACAGCAAAGATGCATTAGGGTATTATTTGGACTCGACAGTTTCGACAGTTGCCAACCATATTTTGATAAATATGTTTTTATTCTACCTTGCTTATTCAACTATCAGTAGTATTTATTATTTGTTTCAACTAGAGCCAACACAGCGTTGATGCCTATAAGTACTGGGTCTAGTTCATAATATCGACAGTCACTACATCGATGGTCGCTGTATCGAAAGCGTTCCATCGACGGGCTAATGTATCGACAGTACCCCAAATCGGTGGTACGCTACATCGACAGTACCCCAAATCGTTGGTACGCTACATCGCATCGTTAGTACTCTAAAACGACGGTATGCTACATCGACAGTAAACCAAATCGATAGTACGCTGCATTGACTACCCGAACCGAGCCAGATTTAAATAAAAAACACAGAATTTTTTAAAGTTTTTAATCACAATTTGTTAAATCTGTAAATTGCTTAATTTTGATGGAACCCGAATTAAATGGTTGAAAAAAAAAAAATTCGTATTCAGTAACATTGATTGATAGTACTAATTTTAAAAGAAAACTTCCAAAATTAATAATAACAAAAACTATCCAAATCAATTATTTAAAACTAATGATTTATTATATGTAATATTGTTATTGTTTATAATAAAAACAATTATAGAAAAATCTATATCCATACAGGAACCCTGATAAACTCTTTGTGTAAAATTAAAGATAAGTGTTACTAGCAATCCCTAAGAAACATGGTTTGCAGAAAAAATATTTTGAAAATGCGAGTTTTGAGCAGTATAACTCTCTTAAAATTTCTTAAAGTGATTGCTAGTAACACTTTTCTTTAATTTTACACAAACAGTTTATCAAGGTTCCTGTATGGATATAGATTTTTCTATAATTGTTTTTATTATAAACAATAACAATATTACCTACTAGACGGGTAGCTCCTTGGAATGATATAAGAAATGGACTGTATTACAAGATTTATAATAAAATATGTAAATAGGAATTATGACAACTGTTACTTTGCAAATCAAAAAATAGCTAGGTAATTTTAAATGAGCGCGAGCGCAGGTGTTCGTCGATGTGTGTAACAGCTTACTGGCGAGCTGTCATGACGCGTAAGCGCAGGCGGCGATGTCCGATGCTCTGTCTCGTTCTGGCCGCCGCGCCGGTCGTTGAGCCGAGGTCTCAACATGCTCCCCCCGTTGAAGTGTCTTCAAGTGATGATACGGGTAAGGGGCAGATGGTGTTGAAAGCGCGCCGTATGACACCCTTACGTGTCCGGATGTCGGCGACTCTGTTGATGCCATCTCTGCCAGGAAGCACCTTAACAATGCGTCCTAGAAGCCAGAGAAGAGGTGGTGAATTTTTGTCGATGATGACAACTAGTGTCCCTTCTTTCAGCTCTCCCGATGATCGACGCCACTTGGTCCTCTCCTGAAGCCATAAAATGTATTCGTGAGTGAAGCGGGTCCAAAAATGCTGCTTCAAGTACTCTACTCGACGAAATCGCTGCAAGTTGCAGATGTTAGCAGTCTGGATATGTGGATGAGGCAACATAACGAGCGATCGACCAATGAGGAAGTGGGCTGGAGTCAAAGGAGTGAGGTCTGATGGATCGTTGGAAAGTGGAGTGAGAGGCCTAGAATTTAACACAGCCTCTACTTGTATTAAGCATGATGCCATCTCTTCGAAGGTTAAGTTTGTTAAACCTAAAATACGTCTGAGATGGTGTTTAACAGATTTGACAGCGGACTCCCATAATCCGCCGAAATGTGGAGTATATGCAGGAATGAACGAGAAGTTGATCCCAGGATCAATAGCACTGAGGTTCAAATCTTGTGAAAGAAGCTTGGCCAATTCATTGAAGGCACTGACAAAGGTTGTGCCATTGTCTGAGAATACGTTGCGTGGTTTCCCCCTGCGAGCAATAAAGCGGTTCATAGCCGATAAGAAAGCATCCTTTGTCAGGTCTGACACAAGTTCAAGATGGACGGCTCTCGTAGCCAAACACACAAACACGCAAATAAAGCTTTTCACGAGCCGACATCCTCTACCCTTGCGGTCAGCTATCATGATTGGACCAGCGTAATCCACGCCTGAATCTAGGAACGGAAACTCTAAATGTACGCGTTGCTGTGGAAGATTACCCATCATTGGTTGTACAGTGCTAGCCTTAATTCTGCAGCATTTTACACATTGATGTGTTACTTTCTTGGCCAAGTTCCTGCCACCAATAGGATAGAAGTGGTGACGAATCGTGGCAAGTAGAAGTTGAGGTCCTGGATGTAAAAGCCTTGTATGGTACATGCTAAATAATAGTTTGCAAATAATGTTGGAACTACACAATAAAACGGGATGTTTAACATTAAAATCGTAAAATGAATTACTTAACCTGCCTCCAACACGTATTAAGTTGCAAGCTTTATCAAAGAATAGAGACAAAGATAGGAGTTTATTTTTAGCTGGCAATGGTTTACCATTAGATAATAGGTAGTATTCCTCAGGAAAGGATTCGCGTTGACTAAGGTTACAAAATAAATATAAGGAATTAGTTAATTCATGAGATTTAAGAACGCCACTATCAGATGATTTTCTTCTACACTTGTTAATGAACCGTAGTACATATGCCGCAATACGTTGTAAAGAATAGAAGTTAGATGAATATTTAGGAAATAGATTGTTAATAAGATTTTCTGTGTTATTAGTTATGTCATTATGATAGGAATGAATTAATTCAGGTAAGATTAAATTATTATGATTTGATTCAGGGAATTGAGGCCACATAGTTGATGGTTCTTTGAGGAACTGAGGTCCTGACCACCACAACGAAGATGACAAAAGTTTGTCAGCTCTGAGTCCACGCGAAGCGAGGTCTGCGGGGTTAGAAAGTGACGGAACATAGCGCCAAGGCTTCCCCCCCATAGTCTCCTGAATCTCAGAGACTCTATGTCTGACAAATGTCTTCAGTTGTGTTGGCGGAGTAGATAACCAGCCTAATACAATGGTTGAGTCACACCACAAGTATATGTCACTAAAATTAAGAGTGAGTGACTGACGAACCTTTGCATATAGCCGTGAACCTAACAATGTGCCACAGAGTTCGAGACGGGGTATGGTCGTTGCCTTGACCGGCGCCACCTTGCTCTTGGCGGTAAGAAGATGCACATGTACATCCCCGTTTTCAGATTCACTGCGTACATATATACATGCACCATATGCCTTTTCTGATGCATCGGTAAAGACATGCAATTGTAGCGAAGAAACTGATTTACATGTTACCCACCGGGGAATCCTGAATTCGTTTAAAATGGGCAGAGTGTTTTTAAACTCACTCCAAAGAAGTTGTATTTCCTCAGGAACAGGTTCATCCCAAGAACATCCTGTAAGCCATAACCGTTGCATTAGCATCTTGGCCTCCACAATGCAGGGAACAACTAAGCCAATGGGATCAAAAATTTGTGCGATGACTGATAGTATATGACGCTTTGTAATAATATCAGTGGACGTAAGATTTATGGAAAAGGAAAATGTGTCAGTAGAGCACCGCCAGTTAAGCCCTAGGGTCTTAGAGGTGTCGTTATCACTCAGATTTACGAAATCAGAACTGATCTGATCGTCGCAAAGAGCTTGCAATACCTCACTCGAATTGGACTGCCACTTCCTGAGATTGTACTGAGCGGGCCGAAGAACAGCGATAATCCTTTTACAATTGTTCAACGTCTCTGTAACAGATGAAGCACCTGATAAATGGTCATCTACATAGAAGTCACGCTGTATGATAGAGCGTATTGAGGGGTCTTCACACTCCTGAGCCAGTTGCATCAGACATCTAATGGCTAAAAAGGGAGCGGAAGCGGTGCCGTACGTTACCGTATTTAAGGTGTATGTTTTTAGGGGATGAGTTGGTTCTGATCTCCAAAGAATTTTTTGTAGAGGTTTATGAATGTCATTCACGCGAGTGACTCTATACATCTTTTCGATGTCTGCGCTGACTACAATCATGTGTTGACGAAATCTAAGCAAGATTGATAGTAGATCGTCTTGTAGAAGAGAACCAACCATTTGTATGTCATTAAAGGACTTACCTGATGTTGTACGAGCCGAAGCATCAAAAACCACTCTAAGTTTAGTGGTTGTTCTTGACTCCTTTAAGACACCATGGTGAGGTAAATAGTTTGAGTACGTAGAGTTATGATGATTATACTCAGACATATGGCCTAAGTCTATGTACTCATTCATAAAAGTAACATATAAGTTTTTAAGATAAGCGTCTCTACCTAAACGACGTTCTAAGGAGAGAAAGCGACGCTTAGCCATTATAATATAAGAGTCACCTAAGACGTCAGGTGATTCTTTAAGGGGAATATTGACTACAAACCGTCCGTCCGAGTCGCGATAGGTGGTATCTACAAAAATTTGTTCGCAAGATCGCTCTTCGTCTATTAATTTGTGTCTAGGCGCTACAGAATCTAATTCCCAAAACCGATCTAAGTTAAGCTTTAAGGTATCTGTAAGCATGCAAACATGAGACGAGTTTGTAGATTGCTGTATGACACCTGAGATAAGCCAACCTAATTTTGACTCGAATAACGAAGGCATGCCTTTTCCTAAAGTAATACGGTTGGTGCCTATGACTCCCCAAAACACTTCCGCCCCAACGAGAATATCAATAGCAGTAGGAGCATAAAAGTGGGGATCAGCAAGTATTACATTGCTAGGCATACGAATATTCTGCGTATCAATATATGTGTTGGGTACTGATGACGAGACTTTAGGTAGTATGTAGCAGTCTATACCTAATTCATAGTCACCATTCACTGATTTTAATGTAACTGCACATGCATGTGAACAATCTGAGGACTGATTGTTAGTGCCCCTAACCTTGGACTTAACAGGAAAAATAGGAAGGTTTAGCTTACGGAAAAATTCTTCAGTCATGAAATTTGCAGTGCTTCCGTTATCCAATAAGACTCGGGCAGTGTGAAGGTTGCCTTTATTGTCCAACACCTTCACGAGTGCTGTTGAAAGTAATACAACACGAGATGTACTATGATGATTAACAGTTAATGCTATGTTTTGATTAGAGTTAGAAGAATTGTCATTATCTATATGTAATAAAGTATTATGTTTCTCACGGCAGTATTTGCAATGACCTAATTTACATTTTTGTACGGTATGACCTGGTCGTAGGCAATTAAGACACACATTAGAATTTTGTGCTTTTTTAACACGAGCTTGAACGGGTAAATTCCTGAACTTGTCACATTGAAATATAAAATGATCTTGGTGACACATAGGGCATGAAAGTGGTTTAGAATGATGCTCTGTTGATATTGCAAAGGTTTTAGTGTTTGAGTTAACGTGAATGTCATTCCTAGATTTTGATGACCTAGTTTCCTCAAGTGTCTCTAATAGGTCAGCTCGATTGCTGATGAAGCTAATGAAGACAGCTAATGTTGGAGGGTCAGATAAGGAATTTCTGTGCTCTTCCCACTCACGATTCGTCACCTGATCCAACCTACTGGTCATGATGTAAATGATAAGTGTATCCCAGTGTTGAACAGGCTGACCAAGAGTAGACAAAGCTCTTAGATTTTTGTTAGTTGTATCAATTATGTGACGTAATGATTTACTCGACTCTTTATTGATAGGTTGAACATTAAATAAAGCTTGTACATGGTTATTAACTAAGAGTCTTTTATTGTCATACCTTTCGCAGAGCAACTTCCATGCAGCATCATAGTTATCTGATCGAAAATCCAGATTGTCGATAACAAGAGAAGCGCTACCCTTTAATGAGGCACGTAAATAATGTAGCTTGTTGATTTTATCAATACTCTCATTATTGTGAATAATTGAAATAAATGTGTCCCTAAATTCTAGCCAATCATGATAGTTGCCCGAGAACTTGGGCAAATCAATTTTAGGTAATCGTATTGAGTTGTGTTTGTGTGAATGAGAAATACAAGATTCCACCTCAGAAGCAGGACCTCCCGTCAGAAGTTTGCGAGCGCCACTGATCAGCTGGCGTGCAGATGCGACCAGGCTGTAGTACTGCCGCTCAAAGTCCTCACGCTCCGCATATTGCTCGCTGGGGTCGTCAATCAGCATCTCCAGGTCGGTCTGTAAAGTATCATATTTCTCATATAGATTTTCAAACGTATTAAGTCGATACTCAACCTCAACGACTTGAACCTCGCTTAACTTTTCACAAGATTGAGCTGTTTTTAAATATGAAGAAAACTGTGTAAGCTTAGCCTTTAGTGAAGCTCGCTTCTTGATGTAGCTTTTAATATCAGCCATATTGCAAGTGCTTTAAGCGAAAAAGTGGTGAAAGGAAAGAGAAGCAAGCAAACTATGAAGATGTAAACAATTAAACAGAAGAGTGCTCCTAGTGAAAAAATAATATAATAGCAACACAATATGACTAAGTGAAGATTGCTATGAAGTATTGCCAGGCGTTAAGCTACGCGTCAAAGCTGCTATGTAATAATAACAATATGCTGAAATATTGAATTAATACATTGATTATTTGATGATTTAATGTTGTATATGATAATGACTAGGAGGTCTACTAACTAAAATAATGATTGTGTATAATGAAGAGATGAAACAGCAGAACAAGTAGATGTAGGTGACTGTAAATAAATGATTTGAATGATTTGCACCTTTTATGCTTTGTGCGATGAATACTAATGAAATGATTTTTAAATGTAAACGAAATGAATATGATGATGAAGGATGATGATGTGAGAAGATAGGATGAATATGATGTGGAAAAAAATAGGAGTAATTAGAACGATCTCACGGTTTTGTTGGGTCAGACCACTGTTGATTGTGACGAGGAGATTCTTCACGACGACTCTCAAGGCACGACGACAATCTGAAGAGGTGGTTCGATTTCCTGCGATGTCACGACGATTTCGATGACGTTCCAAATTTTCCTTTGTTCGTTGGAATTTCAAACTGGCGAAGACGGCTCTTGAAGCCGTGCCGATTTCTACGACGTCCAAAGTACACGCTGAAGACGATTGCGATGCTGGCACGTAAGAACAAACGAAGTCCGTTGCAAACTCGGAGACCAAAGTCGGATGACTCACGAACCGATGACGATGACAATTCAAAATTTTGAAGTCCGCTAAGGTTCAACTTCTAACGGTAGAAGGACCATATAGACGGGTAGCTCCTTGGAATGATACAAGAAATGGACTGTATTACAAGATTTATAATAAAATATGTAAATAGGAATTATGACAACTGTTACTTTGCAAATCAAAAAATGGCTAGGTAATTTTAAATGAGCGCGAGCGCAGGTGTTCGTCGATGTGTGTAACAGCTGACTGGCGAGCTGTCATGACGCGTAGGCGCAGGCGGCGATGTCCGATGCTCTGTCTCGTTCTGGCCGCCGCGCCGGTCGTTGAGCCGAGGTCTCAACACCTACATACATATAACAAATCAATAGTTTTAAATAATTGATTTGGATAGTTTTTGTTATTTATTAATTTTGGAAGTTTTCTTTTTTAAATTAGTACTATCAATCAATGTTACTGAATACGAATTTATGTTTTTCCAACCATTTAATGCGGGTTCCATCAAAATTAAGCAATTTACAGATTTAACAAATTGTGACTTTAAAAAATTCTGTGTTTTTTATTTAAATCTGGTTCGGGTCGGGTAATCAATGCAGCGTACTATCGATTTGGTTTACTGTCGATGTAGCATACCGTCGTTTTAGAGTACTAACGATGTAGCGTACCAACGATTTGGGGTACTGTCGATGTAGCGTACCATCGATTTGGGGTACTGTCGATACATTAGCCCGTCGATGGAACGTTTTCGATACAGCGACCATCGATGTAGTGACTGTCGATATTATGAACTAGACCCGTTTACTCAGTACCTACCTACTTCTTCCAATGCTCTTTTTAATTAAAAGCCGTTTCGCAGAAACAAGATAAATGTTCATCTATTAACATTTTCACATCTAGAATTTTGTCAGCAAAGCGATTTATACTCTGCTGATGAAATTAAACTGTTATTATTAGGCTTACTATATACTACTGATTCGCCATTTAACCTGGTTTCAGTTAAATTGACAATGACAGTAGACATGTAAAATCACTTTAAACAGTAAAGCCATACACAACACCAGTTCCTGCATATGCGAAATGTAAAGAATCAACGTACTAAATTTCATAACTATCATGTAAAATCACAAAGTTATAAGCTTGTTATGGTTCCTGGTTGTCTACTAGTACTATATGGTCACCGGGCCATCCGGGTGATTAAGGGGCTGTTTTGCTCCCGCATCCAGCTATGTGCTGATAGGTTAACGCCCACTATGACCTTCTGTGACTTGTGTTGTACTTAGGGTCGGTGGTGTCCAACAAGTGAACTTTTAAAATATTTTTGGGAAGGAATAACAGTGTAAAACATGTTGGAATCGATTCCGATACCAACTCTGAACTATTATAACATACAACGCTAAGAAAACCTCCAGAGGATACCCCTTTTGCGACCAAAAGTTCCCAAGCGCCATGAATGTAATGGCTCCTACGCGCTTCGCTCAACACAGCGTAATTTGTTTATCTATTTATTTATTATAATGATCAAGGTGTACACTGTACACTGTACAGTATACATCACACCCGAATCGACTGAAGCTAGTGCTCGGCGCGCCCAATCTAGCGTAGCACTTACATAAAATATAATATGCTAGCACCGATTTACTGGCGCAGTGGCTCGGTATGAACCAAATAATAATTTACAAAGGATGCGAAAAATGGACAATCAGATAATCTACTCAAATTACATGAAACTAACTGTTACTTACTCATTATTTATTATAAAATAATAATAATGATCTCTGCCGTTGAAAGTACTCTGTGGTTGAAATGCAAATCTAAACATTTTGGCACAACGCATGATTTTCTAGTAATGGAAAAATAATATAAGTTATAGTGAGATACACACAGAAAATCTAATAACGCAAAAGGTTATAGTAGAGCGAGAATAAGCTGAGCGAGCGCAGCACTATGAAATCACGGTTATTGAATGAGGAAAGATCGTCGCATGCTCACTTTAAAATTATATACATATATTAAGGTTTTAGAAGTTAACCTCTGAAAGCACTGGTCCGATTGCCCCCTTTTTTATTGTTTTCACAGAAACCCGCTTTAATCCTGAGTGATACAGGCCACACTTTATGTACGCGGGCGAAGCCGCGGGCAAAAGCTAGCAGGCAATAAATGTCGGACTATCTGTCAAAAGGCAATCCATATAATATTAATTTACCCAGTTTTAATTTCAGTTAGTGTCAATAACATAGACTGTTCCTTTTAGTTGCATTTAGATTATTTCCAAATAAAAGTATCACTGGTCTGCTCATTAACTCAATAAGTAAACTCAGAATGCAGGTTCTGGGTAACAACGACTCCCAATTTGATAGATTTGTTTGCTACGGTTACTCAACAATGACCCAAAACCTGTCCCGAACACAGCTCGAGTTGTCCTCTAACAACTCCAGGGTACAGCCCTGGCTAGGCACGTGTGATGTGGCAATACCTCCAGAGTGTAGCCCTGGCAAGGCACGTGTGGTGTGGCAGTACTTCCAGGGTGTAGCCCTGGCAAGGCACGTGTGGCGTGGTGGTACCTCCAGAGTGTAGCCCTAGCGAGGCACGTGTGGTGTGGCAGTACCTCCAGGGTGTAGCCCTGGCAAGGCATGTGTGATGTGGTGGTACCTCCAAGGTGTAACCCTGGCAAGATACTTGTAGTGTCGTAGTACCACCAGAGTGTCAGAAGAAACTCATATTGAATAACCTGAGTACACCATTTCAAACTACACATCACTTTGCCCGCTTAGATAAAATAGTATAGTTTATCCCAAAACAAATTGTATCGGTGCCTACATAGGTTACGTAGGTACTTTCAAAGCAAAAGTAGAAGATGCAAAGTTAGCTTTTAAGTAGGGACACAGGGTCTCACAGACCCTTGGCACTTGTCGTTGACGTGAAATAAAGTACTTCCCCGCGCCCCCCGTGGCTTAGCGACTCGGTAGCTTCGAATTTAGTCGCGAAACCCCCAACGAAGGAGAAGGTTGCGTCGTGCGGTGCAAAATACGTAAGTTATATGGATTTAAAGTTTTGAATGGGTCTGTAGGACCCTGTGTCCCCAGATCTCTTATAAACTAAATTGTATAACATTTTTTTTTTTGTTTTTTATTTTATATCCAAATTGCCGAAAATAGTGAACCAAATACTTCTGGTTTGAAACGACCATTGCGAGATGTACCTAGGGAACAACAGTCGAATAAAATATTACGTCTGAACAGCCCATCTTTTGAAAACAAACTGAATTCTGTTTTGTTGGCTTCGGATGACTCGGATAATGAAGGAGTCGAAGATCTTCTTATTGATGAAGCTGAATTTCGTCAGCACCATCCAGAACATGATGAACAAGATCAAAATGAAGGAGAACTACCCTCCGATTCAGAAAATGTGATAATCGAACATAGCTCAAGTGAATGTTCAGAAGATGGATGCTCATATACTATACAATAAACATCAAAATAACGATATAGATCGAGGTATCTTTATAAAAAAAATAGCTCGTTCTCTCGGTGTACCTCATATGCATAGAAGAAACACATCAAACAAAAATTTGACAAGAGAACTGAAACTAACAATGAAACGCGTTTTGGGGAAGGATGTGCCCTTAATGATGAACCAACTCCTGAAGAAAATCAGAATAAGAAGAAAAGATGCTACATCTGTCCATCAAGACTTCAAAGGAAAACCTCCTCAGCTGTGTTGCATGCAAAAAGCCTATATGTCTGCAATGCTCCAACCCACTATGCAAGGAGTGTCAAATATAATGGGGTAATTGACCCCCTGTCAGTTTTTTTTTGTTTATTGTTAGAGTTACAAAAAAATTTTTTTTTTTATAAAACAAAGATTACTTTTTAAGGAAAACATTTAATTTTCTTGATTATTTAGAAGAAAAATTATTTAGTAGTATTATAAGTGATCTCATTGCGAATTGAGACTGAAAAGTGCCTATCTTTGTTTAGTTTGTAATTTTAAAAAAAATCTTATAAATAAATGCTAAAATGTTCAAAATTCTATTATTTATAAGCCTATCATTCACACTGATTAATTAAAATGTTATTTATTTTGTTATTTCATATCAAAATAATAGAAATATTACAGGGGTCTGTGGGACCCTATGTCCGTTCTAGTGTTACAAAAAAAAGATGTCCCTAGTTAAAGGTTAGGGAAAAAAATCACTTGTGGGCGGGATAAACGAATGCATTTAAATAAACGACTCGTTTATCCCACTTCCGAATTGTTATCTATATGTGTTATCTCCTTTCAATCGTGGAAATTACAGACACAATAGAAAGACAATAGGTGCGCGAACGCCGGCGTTCGCTTGGGGTTTAATGAATTAGAGAAAGATTGACTAAGAAAGTTATTTAGTGTACCTACGGGGTTTGTTATCAGGTTATTTAAATAAAACGACCAAAACGGGTGCCACACCCTTTGTACTTTTGCCTTAACAGCACACACATATTACAAATATCATCATACAATAACAGTAGGAATAAATAAATTATATACTAGCACTTACTGAGATGTTGCTTGCTCCGAAAACTAAAACGTAAAAGAGAGACATGACAGCGTGGCGTGGCCTTTTATAATCTCTTGTAACTGTCAAAAGCGCCGCGCTGTCAAGTCGCAGTTCGTTAAAGTTGTCAGTGCAAAAAAATACATTTAATGTTGCTAATACAGAAAATAAATCATAGTGTATGAAACATTATCATAAGAATCGCCAACACGTAAAGTGCGTCTACTGAAAGCGTAACCTGGAGTTTTTTTTTTAAATTAAATTGGCAATATTGTTTTGCCGAAAAAAATCACGTCAAAGTCTATGGTTGCAATTGTCAGTTTTGGAAACAGATATTTATTTTTCAAGAATAATTGCTTAATTATGGGAAAAACAATAAACAGTAACGTGCAAAAACTGCTACACACTATGGTTAATAAGTTCAAACAAAAACAAGAAGAGAAAGAAGGTGTTTTCAATGAAAACCAACAATGTTTACATACGATTTCTGTATTTTTAAGTTAGTATGACGTTTTAATCTTGATCCTTGTCGACTAATATTATTAGATAGTTATATCAAGGATATAATGATATTTTTTTTTCTTATATTTTTATTTTTTTTTAGATAATCTGACATATTGCGAATTTCATAATGGACAAAAACATCGAACAAAGAAGGCTTTTGGTGAATCGACTTAATCAAAAACACATGCTAGTGAGTGGTAGATTGGGTTCAAAAGCAGTTGAGATGTAATGAAAGATTTGCCTCACTTTGTCTGATAGTGCATCAAAATCTTCAACTGAAGTTAAAATTGCGAAAGTGAAGGAAATAGTGACCTAGTTCAAGTTTGAGAGCTGTTGAACTTTTTGTGTCTCACGAGTCGATCCGTATCATTTGAAACAATCATTTGAGTATAAAACATGTTCCCACTTGACTAATCCCAAAAGATCTGAATTTTCTCTATGCTAAAACGAATCGATTCCAACCCAACAATCTTGAAACAATTATTAGTGTTGGCGAGACGTGATGAAGTTGAAATCATGTTGACCATTTTATTTGACTATCGCGGTGTTGTGCACTTGGTATTCTTGCCAGAAGGCCAAATGGTAAATAAAGAATATTATTTGAATATTATATAGCGACATTTGAGAGATCAGATAAAATAAAATAATTTGGGATAATAACTAACACTTTGTGTGTTATTGACCTTTACCATACACCCACCAAATAATTAAGTCTACACACATGTTTTTGACTAGGATTAACTAATATACAATTGTCATAAATACAAAAAATACTCTAGTATCAAAACTTTTTTCTCCTACTATTTCAATAATACCACATTCAAAATTTTTGGTTGTAACCTCCTTTTCTCAGGTCACGCTTTCATTAGACGGACTCTATTTGATCGTTTAAAATATATGGCCTGAGGGTAAAAAAAGAAAAGTGTGTATTCTTCGCGGAGTCAGTTAATTATTTAGGGCACGCCATAAGTAAAGACGGCGTTCACACGTGTCCAGATAAAGTTCAGGCTATAATTAAAACGCCGCCCCTCCGAACGTCTCTGAGTTGAGAGCCTTCATCGGTATGGTCATGTACTATGGCAAGTTCGTAAAGAATGTTAGCACAGTTTTAGCACCTCTTTATAACCTTCTTAGAGCGGGTGTTCAGTACAGTTGGAGTAAAGAGTGTCAAGATGCGTTCAGCAAAGTCAAATATTTATTAACCAGTAGTGAAGTTTTAATGTATTATACACCGGAGTTGCCTATAATATTGACGACGGATGCGAGTAGCGTAGGTATCGGCGCGGTGATATCTCACGCGACGTCGAGCGGCGAGCGGCCAGTGGCGTACGCGTCGCGCTCGCTGACGCAGGCCGAGCGCGCCTACTCGCAGATAGACAGAGAGCCACTCGCTATTGTTTTCGGGATTCGTAAATTTCACCAGTACCTTTATGGGCGCGTTGGGCGGTGCTATTAGCGGGTTACACCTACGATATTGAGTATGTTGCGTCAAGTAAAAACTGTGCGGATGCGTTGTCACGGTTGCCATGTACAGAAGTTAATAATTTAGGTACACAGAACGAGAACACTTACGTTAGTTTCGTAGAGGATGTTTTACCAATTACTAGTAAAGATGTTAAGGAAGCAACAGCTAGTGATAAGGTCCTTAGTAGAATTCTAACGTATACTCAATCCGGGTGGCCTCTAACTTGTTCAGATGAATTAATTCAACCCTATTTTAGAAGGCGTAATGAATTATACACGGAATGTAGGTGCTTAATGTGGGGGTACCGTATGGTGATACCATTTTCTTTACAAAATAAAGTTTTAAAACAACTTCACAGTCACATGGGGATAGTGAAGACAAAAGGTCTAGCTCGTACTTATGTGTGGTGGCCTAGCATAGATGCGGCAGTAGAAGCGATGTGCAAGCAGTGCGAGACTTGCGCGGCAGAGGCGGACGCCCGCCGGTGGGCTCCGATACAACCGTGGCCATATCACACGCGCCCCTGGAACAGACTTCACATTGACTTCCTAGGTCCGTACAAAGGCTTAACATTTTTAGTTATAATTGATTCTACCTCCAAGTGGGTAGAAGTTATTGAAATGAACCGTACTAATGCTTCTAATGTTATAAAAGAGTTAAGATCTACATTCGCGAGATTCGGTCTACCGGAGGAATTAGTTTCTGATCAAGGTCCACCATTTACCAGTACTGAATTTAAAAAATTTCTTAAGAATAACGGTATAAAACAGAATTTTTCACCGGTTTACCACCCATCCTCAAACGGAGCAGCAGAGAACGCTGTGAAATTATGTAAACGAGCTATCAAGAAAGCGTATAGGGATAAGGTAGATATTGATACGGCTTTACAAACCTTCCTACTAGCATACCGCAATTTATACGGTACACGGTACAACCGGGGAAACACCAGTCTTGACCGTAACGTCCGCCTTTGTAAGAGCATGCTTACAAAGGCGGACGTTACGGTCAAGACTAGATTTATTGCGTACTGATCGTGTCGTCGAAGACAGAGTACGTGAAGCCCAGAGACGTCAGGTAGAATACGCTGGTGGTTCTCCACGTAACTTTAGAGAGGGGGACTCAGTTTGGGCTCGGGATTATGGATCTGGGGGTAAATGGATGAAAGGCACCGTACGAGGGGTGGACAATTTCCGTAGGTATTCAATAGCGGCGGATAGCGGTCAATTACATAAAAGACACATAGATCAAATGCACCGTAGGTCTAGATTTTCTGATGTTACCTATCCGGAAGAACACGATGAGGGCCAGCAGGGTGAAGAGAATGTGGTCGAGCCGTTAACCAAAGGTTCAGAAAAAGTTATGCCAGAAACCCTAATAGTAAACACCAATAAAGAGGCCGAAAACGTTAACCAGGGCGATAAAGGCGAAATTCTTTCTGAACATTCCTCACCTAACTTACTATCGCCATCTGTGTCACCGGTGAGTCGTTATTCCAGGCGGACGCGAAAACCAGTGGAGAGATTTAGGATAAAATAAGTTAGTTCATAAGAATATCTAGTTAAGTTAAAAAAAAAAAAAATCTTTTTATTTCAGACACTTAGTCCATATTAGGCATTAAATTATCCATTACATTTCCACTATTAATTTATTATTTTAGTATAGGTTTCTTTTATTAATTTAGTATAGGTAAGTATATCAATTCATTTTTAAGTATTAGTTATGTCATCATTACATTACATTGATTAATCATATTATGTTATGTATTAATTTATATTTTCAGTTATAATATATTTATTATTAATATTATTAATTATTATTAGTTATATATATAGTACTTGGGCAGTTCTATCCATTGTTTGATGTTTATCTAGTGATCTGTTATAAATAATTTCCATTGTTGTCGCCGATAATTATAAAACATAGTATTGTAAGTTCCCTTTAGGTGTCATTATTTGTATCCGGAACAACCTGTAAATTATAAGTCTAGATTTGTTACCCTAATTCTAGTATAGTGCTGGAGGTGTGATATATGTAAATAGTGGGTACTTTTGTTATATTCATTTATTGTGCAACCGTCATACCAGTCTGCGAATATACGCCCTACAGCTAAGTCGTGGTTTCATTGTCAGTCCGATATTCCTCACATAGCTTGGCGCCGAATGAAATCGTACTGGTGCAAAACACGCAGCGTACCTAGTACAGGTCGATGCTCGTATGCGCAAAGCAAATGACATGAAATTATTAAAAATATTGACACGCTTGTATCGCCTCTCGTTTAGGACTGGAATAGTGCCCAAGTCCTGGAAGCTTGCCAACGTGCAACCCGTGCCCAAAAAGGGCAGTCGTGCCGATCCTACCAACTATCGGCCGATTTCAGTAACTTCCATACTCTGCAAGATTATGGAGCGTGTGTTGAACTCGCGCCTTATGGCATACCTAGAAGGTAACGATCTCCTCAGTGACCGACAGTATGGGTTTCGCCGCAATCGATCTACTGGGGACCTACTAGTGTATGCCACCCACTTGTGGGGTGAGGCCCTCGAGAAGAATGGGGAAGCAATTGCTGTCTCCTTAGACGTCTCGAAGGCCTTCGACAGGGTATGGCATGCTAGCCTCTTGAGTAAGCTTCCAGCATACGGCATTTCTCCTGGTCTGATTAAATGGGTAAAAGACTTCCTGAGAGAACGGTCTCTTCGAGTTGTTGTCGATGGATGCTCATCAGAGCCCATGACGACTAATGCCGGAGTTCCTCAGGGGTCAGTGCTCTCTGCAACTCTTTTCCTGCTGCATATTAATGATCTGCTGATGCCCGGTATCTATGGGTATGCAGATGATAGCACAGTTGTAGAGAGATACCTGCCAGGTGCTCGGGCTAGTAAAGAGCAAATCCGGTCCGAACGAGAGGCTATGGTAGAGCGTACGAATATCTCGCTTCAGGCAGTCTCCAAGTGGGGCGAAACCAATCTGGTGGGATTCAACGCCGCCAAAACACAGGCGTGTCTGTTCACCGCCAAAAGGAGCCCGTTCACCTCGGCTCCTACTTTTCAGAATGTATCATTGGATTGTACCGACCGCATTCAGCTCTTGGGTGTCGAAATTTCCTCCAACCTCAATTTTGGGCGGTTCATTGAGTCCAAAGCCAAAGTAGCTGCTAGGAAACTAGGCGTTCTCGCAAAAGTCCGGCGGTACTTCACACCGAGACAGCTTTTAATGTTATACAAAGCACAGGTCCGATCGTGTGTGGAGTACTGCAGCCACATATGGGCTGGTGCTGCAAAGTGCCACCTGGCAGCTTTGGACTCGGTGGAAAGGCGTGCGAAGAGGCTGATTGGTGATCCAGATTTGGTTAAGTCCAATCTTCAAAGCCTTGATCACAGGCGTAGGGTAGCCAGCCTTTCGGTGTTTTACAGATTGCATTTTGGAGAGTGTGCGCAGGAATTGCATGACTTGATTCCGCCATCTCATTTCTACCATCGGACAAACCGACGCACGGCGAGTATCCACCCTTACGTTGTTGAAACATCTACGGTCCGGACTAAGTGTTTCGCCTCGTCATTTATACCGCGAACTTCGAAGGACTGGAACAGTTTGCCTGCTGCGGTCTTTCCGTCTGATTATAATTTGGGTGTCTTCAAGGCTAGAGTGAATAGGCTCTTAATAAACTAGTGCGCCTCACCATCAACGATTGCATCACTGCTTACCATCAGGCGGGATCGCAGTCAAGTACTAGTTTATAACTGATAAAAAAAAAAAAAAAAAAGAAATCCTTTGGAATTTTGCGCTCATTAATGGTGTTACATGCTCAATCTATTGGATCACTGGTCTCTTCCGCAATTAGTACATGATTCAGTGCCCATATTGTATTCAAAAAGTGCTAAAAACTTAGGCTTCCTAGGCCTAATCTAGGCTAGACAATGTCAAACTGTGTGCATCTGGATTGAGGGCCCATTTTTTAAATCCTTATGAAACGAAACAAGATTTACAGGGAATTTAGTTAAAAATTAGTAAAACTTAAAGCAATGAGACATAAATTTCTTAAACGTAAAATAAAAAAGTTATGATTAAATAACGTGGGCCCATTACTGAATTGAGGGCCCAAGGTAAACCGCAATAAATCTGTAATGTGATGTTCTACAGATTTGAGAATTTCTTAAAATATTTTAGAAATTCTTAACTAAATTCCTAAATAATCATTATTTACCCAGACATCGTACTTTCCGAGATTTAGACTGTGCCTCTTTATGCAAGCGTCTGGATTGAGGGCCCACGTTATTTAATCATAACTTTTTTATTTTACGTTTTAGAAATTTATGGCTCATTGCTTTAAGTTTTACTAATTTTTAACTAAATTCCCTGTAAATCTTGTTTCGTTTCATAAGGATTTAAAAAATGGGCCCTCAATCCAGATGCACACTGTCAAACTCCGTCACAAAACGACAATGAAATCGACTAACAAACGATATTCTCATAGAAATGCTAAGACAAGTGACACTTTCGATATTCGCATTCACTGAGATTTCGAAATATTCGTTCGACAGCTTAGCGAATTCTTGGACCCTGTAGAAAAGCAAATCAACATGGCTGCAATGTTACTGATGGTGTTATTTGCATCAAGTGTGCTTGTTTCTTGTCTTTTGTTATCCATCGAATTCCCACAACCCTTACCAGGTCATCAGTCTACCTTACAGGAGGCCTTCCAACGCTGCGTCTTCTGGTACGCAGTTGTACCTTTCGGCCCCAACGGCCATCTGTTCTGCGAGTAATGTGACCTGTCCATTGCCACTTAAATTTGGCGAGTCTTCGTGCTATATCGGCAACTTTGTTTCTCCTGATATCTTCAATCCTGATTCGATCACGTAAGGAAACTCCGAGAATAGCCCTATCCATTGCCCTTTGGGTGACTTTAAGTCTTCGAATGAGGCCCACCGACACCGACCGTGAGCGACAACGTTTAGAAGCCATTTTTTATCACTGGCAACATCGCTGACATCTTTAGTCACATCAATACGCCAAAATCGATTACCTGGATTGTAGATCTTCTAGTGTATATCATTCACATCTGAAAGAGGCCAATGCAAAGCACGGGGAAGCATCAGCCGTCTCCTTCGACATCTCGAAGACTTTCGTCCAGGTCTTACACGGAAGCTTTATCAAGCGATAAGCATCCTTGCTTCGGTTAACCCACTGGTCACACGTGATTGGATACCAGACTTCCTAAGAGATCGGTCTATTCAATTTAATATTGATGTCTGCTCGACCGATCAATTCGATATTAACAAATAATCTTTTAAGAATCTATGGCGGAGTCAGATTAACGGCACTGTCACGTCGGTCGGTACGAAAGTCATAGCGTTCGTACCAAAAGCTACCAAAGAGATGCAATTACGAAAGCAGTTTATGAATTAAACACGTTTAAACTTTGAGATAGCGTCTCTTAGAATGTAACACGTGTCGATTAAGAAATAAATGAGGCTGTTTTGCAGCTACCGCAGTGATATCGTTAAACTTAGTAGGTACAACAGTAGTTTAGTCGCTGACGTCACGATTAATTGCATTCACGAGTGGATTGTTCCTTAACGCCGGCGGCGTGGTGGCGCGAGCGGCACTGATTGACATTCTTATATGTACTGGTGAAAGGCAAGGCACAGAAATACAGGAAATCGGTCTGAGAGCGGGCGCGCGATGACAGGACATGTGCAGCGTGCGACACGAGTGCTTGCAGCGTCCGGCATGGACCGAACGTGTAACCGCTAAGATATGTATAAATAAAACATTTACAGCGCTCGCTGGCTGCCGGCCGGCGCGCATATTCACTCTAGACTCAGCTCGAACGCGATCGGTTAGCGTCGGGCAATCTCACCAACCCGGCCATAACATACCAATTCAATTACCGAGTACCTCTATAAATGGATTACCGGAGAAGAAAAGTACTTTATTAGATTACTCTTCTTGATATTTGCTCGTAATTATATCTGCCTGATAATAGACTCCATTTGCGGTCGAGTTCTGTCTAATGGGACAACAGTCAAGTAAATCATTAACTGACCTCAGGATTTGTCGGTTCAGGAGTTAGGGTATAATAATGAAATATCTGAAATAAAATGCATTGGTTTTCGTTGCGGCAAACCATATTATTCGCTACGTAACTTAAATATGAAGTATAATATGTGGCCTATCCTAACCACTATGGAGTGAAAGACGTCGGTGTATGTAAAGTTCAGTAGCAGTCACTACCCCGTGGTTATTATCGCGACTCTGAGCTCCAGCAACAATGTCAACTTGACACTTGTGTTCAAACTCGGTTTTATCTCGTATCGCCATGTGACAGAAGAGCGAGCGGTGCGGAGGCGCGGCGGCGGCTCACCCTACTTTCTCAAATCAACGTTTAAGAGCGAGCGACCGAGCTCTTCAATACAGTTAACTGATACAATATTGAAACTGATTTTAAAAAGCTTTACCAAGTTACGAGTATTTGCTATAATTTTATGCCTGAAAATTACAAAGTTCAAATTTCTGACAATTATTGTGTGCACGCAATACAACAACATAGCGTCTGAAAACTACATTGTTTAGTAACATAAATCAGAATGTGAGAGGTTACGCTCACTAGCACAGATATATTTGAGTTGTCCGTGAGGCGGGAACAGATCGCAATAGTGCAGATGTACGCGGGCGGCACAAGCAGCGGGTGGCCCGCGCCACACAGAGATGTTTTCTTTACATTATACACGGATGAGCGAGCTTCACGGCTCACCTGCGAGGCTTTGTGTCTGATCTGCGACACCGAACATTTAAATAATTCAGGACCGTTTGTGTTTGTTTACTCGCGTGCAGAACGATGGCATGTGTGTGTGTGTTGTATATCACTGGTTTACGCATGCACACATCGAATAAAAAAATACTTCGGCGTTAATGACTTGGCTACTTGTTGTGTAGTTTATACATGTTTGCAGCGCGTGCCTTGTATTATATCCCCGAGCCCAATAGCTTTCCCTGACATACAAAGAGAAGAAGAACGAAGATATACTTGTCATTCATCAACAACGAGCACACCACTTAAAGGTTACTAAACTAATGGCATTGGAATTATCCTCCATGGCCGAGTTGTGAAGGGATCTGGGAGCGATCAATGAGAATCCTTAAGCAGCGTCTGAAAAAAGTAATATGAGACGAAGCCTTGATATTCAAAGAATATTCTATTATTTTGACTCAAATCGAAGCGAGCCTTAAATCAAGATCACTGTGCCCAATATCGGAAGACATCGAGAAAATTCATTTCCTCACGCCAGCACATTTTCTAAATAGCAAAATCTAGGTATCTTCTATCTTCTATATAAATAAAAATTAATTGTAGGTCTGTTAGTCCCGCTAAAAATTGAGAACGGCTGAACCGATTTGGCTAATTTTAGTCTTGAAATATTTGTGGAAGTCCAGGGAAGGTTTAAACGGTGAAAAAATATGGAAAACTCATTAAAAAAAAATTCGAATACAACGCCATCTCTAATTAAAATGTTATTTTGAAATGAATTATGACGGTTCTGGTAATGCCTGTAAATGGCGTTATCCTTTGACAGCTTAGCTAAAAAGACTAGAAGTTTGCTGAATCAGTTAGTCTATAATATAATATAAAAATGAATCGCTAAATGTGTTGCTAGCGCGAATCGCGAGAACAGCTGAACTGATTTTGCTAATTTTTTTTTCGTTGTGTTAGTTATTGTGAGGAGGTTCTTATGGAAAAAAAAATTAGGGTAGTGTAAGGTAGAGTAGGGTAGAGTAGGGTAGAGTAGGGTAGAGTAGGGTAGAGCAGGGTAGAGTAGGGTAAAGTAGGCTAGAGTAGGATAGAGTAGGGTAGAGTAGGGTAGAGTAGGGTAGAGTAGGATAGAGTAGGGTAGAGTAGGGTATAGTAGGGTAGAGTAAGGTATAGTAGGGTGGAGTAGAGTAGAGCGAGAGCGAAGCCGCGGGCAAAAGCTAGTAATGTATAATTTTTGATATACATTCAGTTCAAAATTCAAATTTTAGATTTTTTGGTGTTGCTAGATTGGCACAACTGTTTTCCATTTTGGCGCGGAGTTTGAGTTGCATCTGTTATTTATTTTAAATACAGTGCTGTTTTTAGTTATATCATATCTAGTGTGTATTGCGAATTTCATAATGTAAAAAAACATCGAACAAAGAGTTTTTCTTTTTAGCATCGCCAATCGAATTTCGTGTTCGGAGTCGCTGAAAATGTTACAGAAGGCTTACGGTGAATCGATTTTATTAAAAACACGTGCTTATGAGTGGTACAAGGCATTCAAAAGCGGTCGAGATGTGATGGAAGATTTGCCTCGCTCTGGTAGGCCTATAGTGACTGACAATCCTCATTCAAGTTTGAGAGAGATAGCCGCCGAACTTTCTTTATCTCACGAGTCGATCTGTACCATTTTAACTAATCATTTGGGTATGAAACATGTTGCCGCTCGGCTAGTCCCAAAAGACCTGAATTTTCTCCAAAAACTCAATCGCATGAGAGTCGCTGAGGACATGCTAGAACGAGTCAATTCCGACCCAACATTCATGAAACGCATTGTTACTGGCGACGAGACGTGGGTTTACGAGTTTGACATGCAACAAAGTCAACAAGCTTCGGATTGGCGCCTTCCAACTGAACCAAAACCGAAAAAACCACGCCAAAGTCGATCAAAAGTCAAAGTCATGTTGACTGTTTTCTTTGACTATCGCGGTGTACGGTGCACAAGGCCATCATTGTGAACGATTTTTTGACCAAACACTCTATAAATACCATCGAGCATCCACTATATTCGCCAGATATGGCTCTAGCCGACTTCTATCTTTTTCCTAAACCTTCGTGGCACCCGTTTTCAATCTGTAGAAGACATAAAGGAGAATTCACGGCGAGAACTGAACTCAATTTCGGAAACAGCGTTTAAAAAATGTTTTGATGATTGGATTATTCGTTGGCGTAAGTATATCGTTTCTGAAGGGGCATACTTTGAAGGTGATAAAATAAATTTGGATGAATAACAAAAATTTTGTGTAGTATTGATCTTTTCCCGGTACTTTCCTGACAGAGTAGTATCTCCCAGTTTAGATAGTTTACATAGTCTAAGCATCGAGCATTCACTCCCGAGATCAACGAACGAATCCATCAATGTTGTTTAGACGTACGGTTTTGAAATATTTCTTTGAGTTTTTACTATTGGTGTCTACTCTGTTAACAGATTTTTGAGTTGCAATAGTTTTAGAATAGCAATTTTCGGCCTCATGGCCAACTCTCAAACATTTGGTAAATTTTTTGATGGGTTGAGTACATCGGGCTGTGAAATGGCCCCCCTGTTTGCAGTTACCACAACGAATTACTTTGTCTTTGCCGTTTGAGTTCTTAGTCCTATTGTCTGAGGAGTTAGTTACCGGTTGATTTTTATTAAGTTTACCGTCTGATTTTGGTTTTGGGCTTCTAGATTTTCTTAAATAAGTAAGCAACTTATCCAAGTCTTCATATTGAGCCGCTTCTGCACCTAGCCTAACAGGGCGATCATCTATGCCGTGCAGAATACACTCGACCGCTCGCCTACCGGTTATACCACATCGGTTAATGAGAATAATTTTATCGTAAAAACAGTCTTCAAGAAAGTCTGCGTACATATCGAGCATGCTTTGTTAACCTGTCGGCCAACATTTGGCCGTAGTTCTCTTCAGAAGGGAAAGCTGATATTAATTTTGTCTGCCATTCGTCCCAAGAAAAGAGCACCGACTGCAACCCTTCATACCAACGCTTAGCAACACCCTGAAGCTTTGGAAGTGCATAATGTACCGTTTGCTTTTGACTCCATGAATGGGTGCCTTTGGTGGCGCATTCATTGACTTTGTGCAACCACATTCCTATCGTTTGCTCTTTTCTTGCAGGATCGAATTCGGGTATGGTATTATTAGC
Organism: Mythimna ferrago; assembly: GCA_910589285.2. Taxonomy (NCBI): domain Eukaryota; kingdom Metazoa; phylum Arthropoda; class Insecta; order Lepidoptera; family Noctuidae; genus Mythimna; species Mythimna ferrago. The sequence goes on from OU342680.1 coordinate 82,069, forward strand.
TACGTTTTGATTACTAGGGACAATAGATTTGAGTGCTTGCACTAATATATTTAAATCACCACTACGCCCTGGGCGGGTGCGCCCCAGGCTGCTGCGTTTCAAGCAGTTGTCCTTCGAGCGGCTGTGCCTCGGGCTGAGCCTCGGGCTGCACCTTGGGCTGTGGCTTTGGCTACGTCTCCGGCTGCGCCTCGGGCTATGCCTTGGGCTATGCTTTGGGCTGTGCCTCAGGCTGCGCGTTGGGCTGCGCTTCGGGCGGCGCCTTGGGCGGCTGCGCCTCGGTCTCCTGTGCCTCGGGCTGCCGGGCCTCGAGCTGCTGGGCCTCAAGCTTTGGCCCTGGGCTATGGTTCCTCGAGCTGAGGCTCCTAGGCCTAAGGCTCCTCGAACTGTGGCTTCTTGGTCCGGGACGCCTCGGGTTGGGGCCCCTCGGGAAGGGACTCCTCAAACTGCGGCCCTTCTACGGGTTTTGGGCCTCCTTCGGGTTTCGGGCCTTCCTAGCGCTGTGGCCCTTCGTTGGGCTGTGGCTCAACCATGGGCTGTGGCTCTACCACGGGCTGCGGCTCGACCACGGGCTGCAACCCTTCCTCGAACTGCGGCTCTTTGAGCGGTAGGTCTTTGGACTGGTGCGAGGCCCTTTGGGTGGCCCGTTGGTGTGGGGCTCCTAGGTGTGGGGGCCCTTAATGTGAGGTCCCTTGGTGTGGGGCCCCTTGTTGTGGGGCCACTTGATTTGGAGACCTTCGGTGGGGTTCCTTGGTGTGGGGGCCTTCGGTGTGGGTGCCTTTGGTGTGGGAGCCCTTAGTGTGTGGGTCCTTGGTGTGTGGGCTCTTGGTGTAGGGTCCCTTGGTGTGGGGGCCCTTGGTGTGGGGGCCCTTTGTGTGGGGTCCCTAGGGTGGCGGCTCCTCGTGATGTGGCCCTCGGGATGTGGCTCCTAGGGCTGCGGCCTCTCGGGCTGTAGCCCCTAGGGCTGCGACTCCTGGGGCTGCGGCCCCTTGGGCTGTGGTCCTTTGAGCTGCGGCCCATAGGGCTGTGGCTCCTTGGGCTGTGGTACCTTGGGCTGTAGCCCCTTGGGCTGTGGCCCATAGGGCTGCGGCTCCTCGGGCTGTAGCCCCTAGGGCTGTGGCTCCTTGGGCTGTGACCCTTAGGGCTGCGGCTCCAAGGGCTGCGGCTTCTTGGGCTGTGGCCCATAGGGCTGCGGCTCCTCGGGCTGTGGCCCCTAGGGCTGCGACTTCTTGGGCTATGGCCCCTTAGGCTGTGGTCCATATGGCTGCGGCTCCTAGGGCTGTGGCTTCTTGGGATATGGCCCCTTGGGCTGGGGCCCCTTGGGCTGTGGCGCCTCGGGCTGTGGCCCATAGGGCTGTGGCCCCTTGGGCTGTGGCCCATAGGGCTGTGGCCCCTTGGGCTGTGGCCCATAGGGATGCGGCTCCTCAGGCTGTGACCCCTAGTGCTACGGCCCCTAGGGCTACGGCGCCGTTGGCTGCGTGAGCGGCGGCTGCTTGGTGGTGATGAAACACCTCCTAAAATCAGATATGTAGGCACTCGTTGCTTATCCATAGTTTTCGACCGAGAAAAAAAATAGAACACAAAAACCATAATATATTAGAATGGGCTTCTAATCCCACTTCTGAATTGTGGAATAAAACAAAGACTAGTTCATTATGCACTGAGGTTTATTATTTCCAATATTAATAACGAGGCTTTTTTTAAGAACAAATCACATTTAATAATACGTTCCACTTTTATTCTTATTTTTAGGGTTCCGTAGTCAACTAGGAACCCTTATAGTTTCGCCATGTCTGTCTGTCCGTCTGTCTGTCCGTCCTCGCTTAATCTCTGGGACCGTTAGCACTAGAAAGCTGAAATTTAGTACCAATATGTATATCAATCACGCCGACAAAGTGGTAAAATAAAAATTGGAAAAAAATGTTTTATTAGGGTACCCCCCCTATATGTAAAGTAGGAAGTGATTTTTTTTTATTTCAACCCTAACGTGTGATATATTGTTGGATAGGTATTTAAAAATGAATAAGGGTTTACTAAAATCATTTTTTGATAATGTCAATAATTTCGGAAATAATCGCAAAAAAAAACAAAAAACAATGTGTCCCCCCCTCTAACTTTTGAACCATAAGTTTAGAAAATATGAAAAAATTCTGAAAAGTAGAACTTTATAAGGACTTTCTAGGAAAATTATTTTTAACTTGATGGAAAGAACAGTTTTTGTACAAAAAAGACAAAAAGGTTGTAAAAAATAATTTCTGGACTAAGTTTGTAGTATAATCGTATATGCAAGCATTTTTTTAAACTCATTAGTGGGTACACTTATTTTGACGGACGGGAAACTACGGAACCCTACACTGAGCGTGGCCCGACACGCTCTTGGCCGGTTTTTTAGTTAATATTCTATGTAGTTTCACTCGCAAATATTAGCACAGAAAAATAATATAATACAATCATCAAATACCCTAAATTTATTATTTAACTTACTTGCAAATCACATTATGTTAACTCCACAAACGACGGTTAGCAACTGAGAGCGCAATAATGGAGACATGCTCTTTTAAAGTTATACGAAGGGGATGTTGCCATCATTGCGATCTCGGCTGTTACAAACATTTCCTTTTAAAATCGAATTAACTACTTTAGTATAGTTTTGCAACTAAACTTTGTACGATTTTCTGGTAACTATCAACTTAATATATCCTAAATTAAGTATAAAGTATCACATGCTTACAGTAGCGACTACGCTATAGTTTGAGACGGGATCTCTAGCACTTTACTAAAAAAATATCTAGCCATACTCTTACCACCACTCACACATGTCTGCAACCTAGCTTTAACTATAGTCTGTCTAATAAGTCAACCGACTTGGGAATTTTGTATAAATATTAAATCATTTAAAAAATACTTATATTCGATACTTTTCATAAGGTTCTTCTGTTAGTAAACAATGATCTCTATCTCTTAATCAACCTGGATTGTTTAACCCGTGTTGACTACATCAGATTTCATTAAATCCTAATAATTACCCAAGTCGTTTAACTTATTAGACAGACTCTACAAGTAAATTCCCTAAGGCCTTTATTCACAAGAGTGGAGACAGAGATCGTGTCAACCACTATAAACCCATAGCCGTTCTTCCCGCTCCATCAAAAATACTGGAACGTATCATGAATTCAAGATTAGTCAACTTTCTAAAAAACAAAATATACTATCCCCGACACAATATGGTTTCAGAGCGGGTAGATCGACCTCTAATGCCGTTCATGACCTGACAAGGTACGAAGTCGAGAACCTAGATCGCCGAAAAATGGTCAGGTATCTTTGATGATCTAGCAAAAGGTTTTAACACGATCTCGGTTTCCATCTTAATGCAAAAGATGGAAAATATAGGCGTTAAGGGGCAACAGCTTGCGCTATTTTTAAGACCATATGTTTGTTAGAGAAATTTTATCCTGAATAATAATCCTATCGATCAGTATAATAAAATAGCGAGTGTTTTTTTTTTTTATTTTAGTTGGTTCGAATTCCGGGCGAGGCAAGCGAGTTTTAGAAAATCTTTGAATGCAGTTTTCTTTTTAAAAATAAAGAAATGTCTCCTTTAACTAAAATGCCAACATAACGATTTAAGGTAGTTTCACTTTAGGGCCCGACTTGTTTTTCAACACTGTGTATTATACTTTTGTATATTTTTCATCACTAGATGCTAAAAAAATATACCAGCAAAATGTTCGAGAATCTACCATGACTCTTTCACAAAACTTCGACAGTTCATAACTAACACATGAAACGTCTGTCAGGCCAGCTAGTGTCAATTAATGATACAATAACAACTACATTTTTTTAAGAATAGATTCAGAGCAATCCGTTAGAAGATAACGTCTGGTTAAGCTATCCGGTCCTTATCAGCGAGCGGTGAATCCGATCTAATTGGTGCCTAACTTGTGCAGGGCGGTTATCGCTCGAGGCCTAATGTGCAAGTGTGCTAATACCCCCTCCTCCCATCTACCTCGCCCTCCCTCGCCTACCACCGTTTCACCTCTCGGAGCCCGTTCATAAAACCACCGGTTTTATTTGCAGGTGTCGGAGAGAGTTGTCGTGGTGTCAATACATGCACGTAACGTATTTACTGAGCTCGGCGCGGTGTCGCTCACAACCAATATTGCTGATAGTAGAGGATACGGTTAAGAACGACCTTCACCGGTTTGTTTAATGGATGAAACGTATTTTATGATAAATTTAGTATATTAAATAATATAACGCAGGTGGGTTGCCTGAGAAATTCCTAGCCAAACAATTTTTTTTTTAAGCTATTGCATAGCTTCAATCGCGGGCCTTGAGCGTGGAGACCGAATCCAGAAATTCCGTAACGAAAATAACCTAACACCCCCACTCATTTGTTTTTTGAGCGTGGTGACCGTTATGAAAACAAATGAGTGAACAATCAATCAAAATTCAATTCAATGTGTGAAAGTGTAACTTCAATTAATATCAAAGAAAAAAAAAACAAAGGAAAAAAAAAACTGCATAAATAAAATAAATAAATAATTATAATTTCATAAGTTGATAAAAATGCTATGCAATAGCTTTACCGCGGCAGTCCCCGAGTGCCACACGTCTTTTTTGAAAAGTGCACCGGTGTGTTTAACGAATAAATTTAATACTAACCGAAAGAGTGAAGCCTTTAGAACATAAAAATGTTGGGTTGCCTATTTGTTTCCTGGCATAACTATGGGTTGCCAGGTATAAACAGGTTCGTATAAACAGGTGTGTCTATTTTGATATACAACTAATTCTATATCAAAATAAACGCTGTTTCATTACGAAAACGATGTTATAGTGTTGTCTGCAAAAAAATCTGGTATGAATAACGGTTGTGCTTTTTTCTAAAAAAAAGTAAATTTTCAATTTTTAATTAATAATAGTCTGGCCAGGAATTTCTTAGGCAACCCACCCGCGTTATATTATTTAATATACTAGATTTATCATAAAATACGTTTCATTCATTAAACAGACCGGTGAAGGTCGTTCTTAATCGGATCTTAGACTATGAACACCTGCCTCCGGAATGGGGACTTTCAAAATAACTCATTGTTAATCCAATTTCTAAATTAAGGATGTAAACCCCGGATATGTTTGACAAATAGCTCTTGGTGTAGTGATCCACTCTAAAGCGCGAGTATGCGTCACGCCGCAGGTTACATGATCATCCACGTTAGCCAATATGACTTTAACTTTATGAGCCGTCAAAGCAGGTAAGAACATGGATGGTTGGCCAATCGGCCGCATGTTTATTCGTTTATCTACTATCAAGTCTTGGTTTTAGTCCTTTTTTTTATTCTTTATTAATTGTAAGGAGTTTTATCACTTAGTGATAATGTCACTCCTGTTACAAAAACACTTCTATTAGATTTAGACTACTAATCCAACTTAACTTTAACCTATAGTAAAATTATATCACCCACTAATCAATAACAAATAACAATCGACACAACATCTTAGCCTCCTCCGACAACGGGGAAGCCAAGATGCTGTTACATGCCCCGACCTCAGAACCCACACCAAGCAGACCTTGTCTTTCCTGTATGTTCCGGTCACATTCCATCAATACATGATAAACATCCTCTATGACCCCGCAAATTTCACAATTTGGTGAGGAACTTTTACCCATAAGGTATTTGAATTTGTTGGAGGACATATGGCCAGAACGCATCCTCAAGAGAGCTACTACATGTCTTCTATCTATCTCCTTTCCTTCAAACCATGGGTAGCGACGCGGTTCAGGTTGAATGGTTTTATACCAAATTCCTTTCATCTTGGCACGTTCATCAAAATATTCGTGCCACTTATAGCTACATATTTCTTTGACATGGCCAAGCCAGTCTGAGTACAACGGCATACATGTATAGTCAATACCTTCATAGGATGCTTGTCGAGCTGCCAAGTCTGCCACTTCGTAACCCATGATTCCTATGTGAGATGGTATCCATTGAATGGTTACTGTTTTATTTATAGATTGTATTTTACCTATTAAATCTAAAATAGTTATAGCTATCGGGCATCCTCGAAGACTCGAGGGTACCCGAGCCAAATGTTGGAGGCTGCTTTTTGAGTCTGAGAATATGACAAAGTTGTCATGATTTATAGTCAGTAAATATAACAAAGCTTCGGAAATAGCTATAAGTTCACAATACATAATAGAAATCTTTGAGTTAATTTTGAACTTTGCTTTAGTATCACATTGCGGATCAAAATAAGCAGCTCCCAAGTCTGAACCATCCTTGGACCCGTCTGTAAATATTTTATAGTGTTAAACTTATTTGCTATCATCTTAACACAAGAATTGTTGAGATCAGTAACATTAATCAGTCTTTTTGCCACACTTACACCATCAATCTTAACCTCCACTATACTAGACATATCTATATTGGTTACCCAGGTGTCCAAGGAATAAATATCTAATATCGGGCTCGAGTGCAATGGCTTTTCTGAGTATATTCTGTGGACATCAACCAGTAATGGCGAATTTTTGTTTCTCCAGTAAGGCCCTTGGCATTGGTTGGACAGATCCTCCAAAATACTAATAATAATATTATTACGAACTGATTTGGATCTTAAATAAAATTTACCTGTTAGAAAGAGCCTTCGGATAAATAACGGTAGGAGACTTAACTTACTTTCCATAGCATGGATAGGTGTGCTTCTTATAAATCTTCCTATTATTATCATTGCTTGGTTTTGAACTCTGTCAAGCTTAAGAAGATGTCCGTTTGCACATCTCCCATACAAAAAGCAACCGTAATCCATTCTGCTTCTTATTATTGCTATGTATAATCTACGAAGATGAGAGGGATGCAAACCCCATTTAGCACCAGCTAGAACTTTAAAAATATTTAAATAACGATAAATTTTATCCCGGATTTCATTTATATGTTTACCCCACTTTAAAGAACTGTCCAACCACATTCCAAGGTACTTTATACAATCTACTTGATCAACCAGGCTATTATTAACAAATAACTGGATGCTATTATTCCTTCTGCCCCTACTAAAAAGGCAAACTTTTGTCTTTTTTTGTGAAATATTCAGTCCCAAATCTAACATTATACTTTGGAAGATATGCAACGCATTTTGGATATTGGATACCGAATCAGATAATCTCTTTTGTGTATCATATACAATGAAGTCATCAGCGTATTGCGAGATGAAAACATTAGAAATGCTTGTACAGACAGTTAAAGTTGCCGCATTAAAAAGTAAAGGGGTTAAAGGGTCTCCTTGAGCTATGCCTACACCAGAATTTCGACATATCAGGCTGCTATCTGGTAGTTCAACAAATAGACATCTTTGATGAAGATACTGCCAAAGATAATTACACAGAACAGAACCAACTTCTAAGTTATCTAAAATGACTAAATGGGATGTCACGTTTACATTATTATAGGCATTCTCAACATCTATGAAACAGCCAACAGTTGGTATTTTTTTAGAAAAACCTGTATCAATTCGTGCAACCAACCTAGAAAGACCATCATAACACGACTTAGACCTTCGAAAGCCTGTGGTGTCATGGGATAACAATTCATTTTTCTCCAGAAACTATTCGAGCCTGCGTGTTATGATGGTGTGAAGTAGCTTACACAAACAAGATATCAGTGCAATAGGTCTAACACCCGAACTTAAGCTTGGATCATTTCCAGGTTTCGGTACAGAAATAATTTTAACCTTTTTCCATTGCTCTGGAACGAATGCGGATAGCAAAATGTTGTTATATATGGAAGTCAGAACAATTTTAGCATTATAAGGTAAATGTCTTATCATAGAATATGATATATTATCATGACCCGGAGCTGTATCTGTATTTTTAATTGAGTTAATTACTTCCTGTACCGAAACCGGGTTTGACAATTGAGTGTTACAAGAAGTAAATGTAGGAGTAGGTGGCGCTACATAATCTGGGGTCAGACTTCGCAACAAGCTTTCGGCTTATTTTTTGTCTACAAAAGATGCAGGTGATTTGTACCCTTTGACCCATCTCATACTCTTCCACATTTCTCTTGAAGAAGTTACATTATCTATACCACTACAAAACTCCTGGAATGATTTATTCTTGGCTTGTCGTATAAGTTTTTGTGCTTCCTTCACTTTTTTTTGTAGAATTTCCAGGTTATGTAGGTTTGGATTTCTTCTGAAAGTTGCAAGCGCAAGGCGTCTTTGTGCCACAATATATGATAAAGTTTGATTCCAATAAGGTTTCGGTCTGAATTTATTCGCCTGAAGAGGGTTATCATTTGTTTTAGCCATGGGGGTATCTAATATCATTAACATTTTAGAACAGTTGACTTTTTTAGTAATATTTGATGTCCATCTTTGGCCTGGAACACCATAGAGGCTGGTCAATCCCCTTTCTAGTATTAGTTTACCAGCTTTTATATCCTCGGTGCTTTAATTAAAGTTTCGATGCCACTTAGGAGTCTTTAAGTCGAGAGTGAATAGGTTTCTTCTAGGCAAGCGTGCTTCATCGTCGACCACATCATCGCTTACCATCAGGTGAGATAGTGGTCAAACGCAAGCCTATCATTAATAAAAAAAAAAAAAAAACTTAAGTCCTATGATTACTTGTTGACTGTTCCTCCGCGTTGTGAGGTGGTTAGGTATTTTCCCGTTAATAGAGCAGAAGATTGTGTAGTTGTTAGGAAAGAATTGCGTGAAGGGGTTTTCTTGGCTAGTGTGATGGCTAGGCCTAGGAACGGAATGATACTTGTTAGGATTTTGAACACCAACTCTGAGGAGGTTGTGTGTAGTATGTCCGGTGTAAAAGTTTATCCGTTAAGTGATTTCGATTGTTGTAATTTTGCGGAGCCGGAGGTTGACGTTGAGCGTGTTAAGAAAATATTTTCTTTGCTTAAACTTGACTATTTGAGTTCCGAGGAGCAGTTGTCAGTTGAGCAAATATGTGCAAAGTATCCAGATATTTTTCATATTCCGGGGGATAAATTAGATGTCACGAATGTATATGAGCAGTCAATACGATTAAAAGAGAATGTTACTCCAGTTTACAGAAAACAATATAGAATACCTTATGTACAGAAGAACGAGGTTGATAGGTAAGTGCAAGAGGTGCTAGATAGTAATATTATTGAGGAGGCGGACAGTGAGTGGTCTAGTCCTGTTTTAGTTGTACCCAAAAAAGCAGATCGTAGTGGGAAGAAGAAATGGCGAGTGGTGATAAATTACAGGCAGTTGAACGGAAAAATACAGGATGATAAATTTCCATTGCCGAATATAAGTGAAATCTTGGATTCAATGTCGGGTGCTGTTTACTTTAGTCACTGTGATTTGTCACAAACGTATTATCAGTGTGCTTTGGAAGGAAGTAGTAGGAAATACACTGCTTTCACAACGGATAAAGGGCAGTATCAGATGTGTGGGTTACCAATGGGGTTGAAGATAAGTCCTAGTTCTTTTAGCAGGTTAATGACTGTAGTCATGTCTGGGTTTAATTATGACAAATGTCTAGTTTATTTAGATGATCTAATTATTTTTGGGCGAAATTTGGATGAGCAGAACCGGAACCTTATGTCAGTTTTTTCACGTCTGAGGGAAGTAAATCTTAAACTTAATCCATCAAAATGTGAATTTTTGAAGAAGCAAGTGCTTTATTTGGGGCATGTCATTTTGGCGGAAGGTATTTCACCAGATCCAGAGAAGATAGAAGTCATAAAACGTTATCCGCGTCCATCGACGGTAGATGAAATAAAACGGTTTGTGGCGTTTGCAAATTATTACAGGAAATTTATACCGAATTTTGCAAACATAGTGGTACCTATGAATAGGCTGTAATAATAATATAATAATAATAACGTTGGACCGATGAATGCGAGAGGTCGTTTTTGTTACTTAAGGAAGCATTAATGAATCCACCGGTGTTGGATTATCCAGATTTTTCTGAAAGCAACACATTTATTTTACAAACCGATAGTTCGGGGTATGCTGTAGGAAGTGTGTTATGTAATGGGAACGGGAAACCTGTTGCATATGCAAGTAGGTCTTTAGGAAAAAGTGAGTTAAATTATCTTATAATAGAGAAGGAGCTTTTGGCGATAGTTTGGTCAGTTAAACATTTTAGACCATATTTGTATGGGCGGAAGTTTGTTGTGAAAACAGATCACCGACCACTCTTCTATTTATTTAACATGACGGATCCATCGAGTTGGTTAACTAAGTTTCGTTTGTGCTTGGAAGAATACGATTTTGAGGTCGAGTATATTAGGGGGAAAGAAAATGTGCAAGCTGATGCACTTTCCAGAATAGTGATTTCGAGCGAAGATTTAAAAACCATGCGTGAAAAGACAATATGCGTAATGACGAGAGCACAGTATAAGCAGTTGGGAGAGTCAAATATATGTATTATAGGATACTCCTGATTAATTCTTTCCTAATTAAGAAGGAATTAATCAGGAATATCCTATCTCCCCCACTGATTGATTTCAATGTGCCGTGCTTCATCGAGGCTATAGATGCCTGGAGATGGAGACTCGCTTGCCCAAACACAAATTCGCCCGATAACCCGTCTTCCCAGAGACGGTGAGATGAGCCGCTCTGCAGAGTAGTCCAGGAAAACCTAATTCTAACTTCTGCTACGACTGCGGAGCGGGCGCGCCTGCTGGCTGTGGGAAATTGTGAGTCAGGTCTTTGGCTTTACGCGCTGCCGCCATCGAATATTGGCACCTTGTTCGACGATACTACTTTCCGCTTAGCTGTTGCCCTACGCCTTGGACAACTTCGCCACAGTGATAGCGATGAGGAGAACAGCAAGGAGTACCTTGCTGTTCTCCTCATCGCTATCACTGTGGCGAAGTTGTCAACAGCCTCGGTCACCACGGCCTGTCATGCGGTCGAAGCGCGGGACGCATAGCACGACTTTGACACTTCATAATTTACTCAAAAATTAAAAAAGCCAAAAAGTACAACCATACAAGCCTAGCAAATTTTATCAAGATTCTAAATAATGACAATGTTTTACAAAAACTTTTAAGGGTTTAAAAAAAAACGTATATCCTGGAACAAGTTTTATAAAAGATTCGAGTAAATCACGGAATTACCGAATGCTAACAGAGTTTTCAGGCGTTATCTCTTTTTTCGCGTTGCCTTTCTGTCAAACATCGCGTTGGATTGCGTTAGATGAAGTAACAAGCTTTTAAACCATGCTCGATGTTTACGATAGGCGAGTGGAAAAGCAACCTCTTAAGACGTCGATTCGCTACAAGCGTCACATTTTTAGTCTCCAAAAGCAAGGCCATGAACTTAAAATGTTCGGCCTAGCGTGTACGGTGGGAGGATGAATCAGTTCAGTACAGAGTGAGCACGCGTCGACATAACACGTGAAAATGTCAGTGTCAAAATAATTAAATATTTTTTAATAGGAAGATGTAAGATACAGTAGATACCTACCTAACTCCATCGCTGAGGGGATACTTGACGAATTCCTTCTACTAATAAACGTTGGAATTCGTTTGTTTTAAAAGTGTTTATTATTTTTCTCGTACGTACCCATTTACCTGTGCCCACACCAACTCAATCGGGTTAAGCTCACAATGGTAAGCGGCGAAACATACACTTATGACACCCCGTTCAGCAGCCACATCGTCACCCACTCACGTTTCAAAACTCTTCTTTTTTTCGTACAATCTCCAATAGGTCGGCTTTCAACATATCTTCTTCAAATGAAGTATTTTTTCCTTTCAGCTAGTCTTGAATTTGGCCCTTATCTCAGAGCTCGTGTAGCGACTGTTTCGTGCACACTGTAGAATTTTCTCATGCCATTGTTTTCAACGCTCATAAAAAACACGCATCGGATCATCCAACGCTCATGCAAATTCGCTCGTAGCGATCTTGGCTGCTTTTTGGCCTTGTAGATATTAAACATACATTTTATTTTTGACACTCAACGCTGACGCTTGCAGCACAAGGCGAATTCGCTTGGAGCGTCGCATTTCCCTCGGGTAAGCGTTTCGCCTTTTCGTTAATACCGAGTACCCACATCGAGGGACTGGAACAATTTGCCTGCTGCGGTCATCTCGTCCGATTATAATTTAGGTGTCTTCAAGGCTAGAGTGAAGCCTCACCATCAACGATTGCATCACTGCTTACTATCAGATGGGACCGGAGTCAAGCATTAGTCTATAACAATTTAAAAAAAACATTAACAAAACTTAAATAAAATCCGTTTCTGAGAACTGATCTTTAAAGTGGGGATTCATCCAATAACTTTTTCCGCTCTAGGGCGGGCGTGTCGGACTTTTACTGACTAAACCCACACCTATGTTCCTTCTATTGTATAATTAATATTGTATTAATAAACTATTGTATTCATTCTAAGAAGCGTCAGGTAGTGTATTAAGTATACGTCCATCATAAAAATATAAAAAACAGGAGAAGTGGCAAGGGGGCGTGTGCATGTCCGCACGAAATGCATAAGAAGTGCACATTCGTCAAACGGCCGACAGTATAAACTTGTCAGACTCGCGACACGTGATCGTAAACAAATTTTAAATGCCGCGTTGATCAGTGGTTTTGTGCAAGAACCGAAGTGATGGGACAAACCTGGGTCATCACGGAATCTCTTACCATATGTAAGTACAAGTTTAATACTTATTTATCTTTAAAATCAGGAAAAACAACAAACCTTCTATTATTCCTTGCTGTTACTACGTTACTTTCGTTTTCAAATCTCAAAGCGATTGTATTACTTTTACAATAAATACCACTACCTAATTATGACGTTTAGTAACTGGACAAGCAATTTAAAAATAACATAATGATACTTTATCAGTGCGGTGCATTTTATAATACGGCCGCTTTTAGTTGCGCTGTGGTTGCGCGAAGGGAGTGTTGTGCTTATTATATCCACTACCGACCACAATATCGATGTATGTATGTCCAAAGTGAGATTAATATTGTATTTTTGTTTATTTTGATTATTTTACAGAGTAGTAGAGAAATACGTAAGCAACTGTCGTAAAGTAAGTTGGTTAAATTGTAAGTTAATAGTCGGTGGACTATTTTTTGATTTCCGATATCGTATGTTATCGTTTTATTTGACATTTTCTGATTTTCATATTTTCAATTTCTTTTTAGTTTTCAAAAGCTTCGAATGCGCTATAATAATAGGCATGATTCTGGCAGAATTATGTTAACGACTTTTGCTTAAAATAGGGCAACACGTTTTAGCTCTTTATTTGTTATGTATGGGTGTGTGTGGTATTTCATAATTATGCATTTAACAAACACGTTACTTTGTTTTTTCTCTAAAAAGGCTTTTTTATGGTCAGGTTTTGCAGTAGCTTAGGTAAAAATGATAACTAAAATGTTATTTTATGTTTTCAGTTTCCCGAAAAACGCAATTTTGAAAAAGCATTGGATTGATGCCACTAGAAGGCATACATTCACATACATACATTCTACTACGAGTATAACTACGAGTATAAATTATGTACCAGCCGCCGTTCAAATATAAGACCAATTTGATAATGTCAAGGCGGCACGTGCTATGCCCGCAAGGCATATCCTGCGATATCCGTGGGAATGAAAAGAAGAGGCTAATTAGTGATGAGATTTGGTTAAGTCCAATCTGCAAAGCTTGGAGCACAGGCGTAGGGTAGCCAGCCTATAGGTATTTTACAGGATGCATTTTGGAGAATATGCGCGGGAATCGCATGACTTGACTCCACCATCACCTTTCTACCATCGGACAACCCGACGTTCGGCGAGTTTCGACAGCATAAGGATGGCCTATACGTTGTTGAAACCAGACTAAGCGTTTCGAATCGTATTTTCTACCGCGTACATAGAAGGACTGATACAATTTGCCTGCTGCGGTCTTCCCGTCTGATTATAGTTTAGGTGTCTGCAAGGCTAGAGTGAGTAGGCTCTTAATAAACTAGTGCGTTTCACCATCAACGATTTCATCACTGCTTACCATCAGGTGGGATCGCAGTCAAGCACTAGTTTCGGTAGGTACATTATTAAAAAAAGCACGACAAACGATTTATGAGCTTGAAGGTGATAATATTTATGGGTCGTTCTCAAAAAAGTGGCACCGCTCAAAATAAATTAAAAAATTCGGAAAATGTTTTATTTATTGAGTTTTTTTAATAAAAATCCTTTCGGGGTATTTCTCTAGTGTATAATTGTTTTGAGGGAAGAAAAAAATACAAAAATAGGCAAAATAAAGCCATTCAAAAAAACTTCCTTACAGGTTAAAGAGATATCTTACAGGTTAATGGGAAAAGTTTTCAGCTTAAAGAGAATCAAATAGGTAAATGAAAAGTGAAACAATTTAACCATGCAAAATCAGCTTTATTATTATTATTTAATACTAACAATGACAAGTACATTAAAAAAAATCGGCTTAGCAATTAAGAAAACATAAAAACATCTTACCTCGATGTCGTCAAACTATTTTTGAGAAATAATAGGAATTTTATTTTTATCGAAGTTTTCGGCATTTTACCTTTGAACAACAAACAAATATATTAGTCTAATACCCTAAATGTACCAAGAATAAGCATTTGTGACAAAACAATAAAAATGCCCTAATTAGAATCATCATGCGATGTGGGTGTGTGAGGGTTAAAGTAAACGACATGGAGTGAGCTACTCTAAGGGTCACTGGTGTCGACTCTTATCTGGTGACAACTGATCGTCGACTGCAGACAACTCCGATGACCCTCCATTTATTAGTATATTTATATACCTAGTTTTCGTGCTACTTATGAACTATAACATATCTTATGTATCTTAACTTATCTATTATATTTGACGTGATGGTTGGCTGTTACTAGTACGTGTTTCCACATTGGAACGTGCCTTATACACCACATCACCCCACTTAAATTAAAAAAAAAACTAAATTCACAATGTTGTTTTTTTTTTTCCTATACAATTTAAAGTTCTATTCTAGCTCTTAATGTATAACTTAGTCCTATTTTTATGTACTACGTCTGTCATGTTTTTATATTTTATAACAACATTTGGAGAATCATCCTTAACAACTTCGAACGGTCCATTATAAATACACTCCAATTTATTGCCCGTTTCGTTTTTTACTAATATCAAGTCACCTTCTTTATAAATAACAGAATCAAGGTTCTTATCATAACAATGTTTCCTTGCTACCTTACTTGCTATTAAATTCTCTTTCGCATCATTTTGAGCCCTTTGCAATCTGTACTTAAATTCTAAAGGATAATTATCAAAATTATACAATGGTTCCACACTTTCACCCTGAAGACTACTTGGTAACCTGCAAACTTTACGGAAAACTAACTCATATGGCGTATATTTGGTTACAGTATTCACTGTTGTATTATAAGAAAAACACCAATATGGAATCCAAGAACTCCATGCTGATGGATTATTATTAGTCTGTATCCTTAAATAAGCACCTAAAGTTTTATGAACATTCTCTAAAGATCCTATACTCTCATGGTGATATGATATATAAGATATTGTTGATGCCCAAGGTGTTACAAAGCTCTACCATTCCTTTGAAATAAACTCAGAGCCCCTATCCGTCCCCGGTACTCCATACCTCAAAACAAAATTTTCAGCCAAAGCTTTTGCTACCTCATTTGCGGATTTATTTTTTAATGGATACGCTTCCACAAATTTCGTAAGCTCACATTGAAGAGTCAATATATTGCCTTTCTCGTCCCTGTCCAGAGGACATAGTAGGAACTATGACCAGATAAATCTTCTCAAACGACGTAGTTGCAGTGGTTGTAATTGTCATTGGTTCCTTAGTATGCCTAGAAACTTTTTGCTTCTTACACTTACCACATTTACCAATGTACTCCATTACATCTTTCTCAATAGATGGCCAATAATAATATTTCTTTATATTATTCACAATCCTGCGTATACCTGCATGACCACTTGTGGGTAAAATATGAAAATCATTCAAAATAATTTTCTTCTCATCTTTTCCATCTACTTTCCGTATACCTCTCACCACCCACATTTTAAAATCTCCACATATGGAATTACTATTTTCTTTCAAATATTTGGCCATTGTTGTAATAAAATTAACGTTATAACGATTTTTTAACATAACAACTTTTTTTAAGCCTTTTTCAATACAAAAAGTGACTATGTCTTTCGGCAACTCGTCTCGCGATGATGCTGATAAAGATTCATAGTTTACATAAATACTCGAGTTTTCTGGCATATACATTAAATTGCGTGACTTTGAAAATATTCTTCTATATTTAGTGTTACGTAACATCTTTTCACATTCATTTAACATATCTCAATGTCATTTCCTTGTTTTTTAAGAACCGATCCTAGGGTGATCAGCCCCAGACATCATGGAGCCCGTACCACAAACATTTGACTCTCCCAACTGCTCATACTGTGCTCTCGTCATTACGCATATTGTCTTTTCACGCATGGTTTTTAAATCTTCGCTCGAAATCACTATTCTGGAAAGTGCATCAGCTTGCACATTTTCTTTCCCCCTAATATACTCGACCTCAAAATCGTATTCTTCCAAACACAAACGAAACTTAGTCAACCTACTGGATGGATACGTCATGTTAAATAAATACAAGAGTGGTCGGTGATCCGTTTTCACAACAAACTTCCGCCCATACAAATATGGTCTAAAATGTTTAACTGACCAAACTATCGCCAAAAGCTCCTTCTCTATTATAGGATAATTTAACTCACTCTTTCTTAAAGACCTACTTGCATATGCAACGGGTTTTCCGTTCCCATTACATAACACACTTCCTACAGCATACCCCGAACTATCGGTTTGTAAAATAAATGTGTTGCTTTCAGAAAAATCTGGATAATCCAACTCCGGTGGATTCATTAATGCTTCCTTAAGTAACAAAAACGACCTCTCGCATTCATCGGTCCAACGTTATTATTATTATATTATTATTACAGCCTATTCATAGGTACCACTATGTTTGCAAAATTCGGTATAAATTTCCTGTAATAATTTGCAAACGCCACAAACCGTTTTATTTCATCTATCGTCGATGGACGAGGATAACGTTTTATGACTTCTATCTTCTCTGGATCAAATAATGAAATAACATGCCCCAAATAAAGCACTTGCTTCTTCAAAAATTCACATTTTGATGGATTAAGTTTAAGATTTATTTCCCTCAGACGTGAAAAAACTGACATAAGGTTCCGGTTATGCTCATCCAAATTTCGCCCAAAAATAATTAGATCATCTAAATAAACTAGACTAACCTGCTAAAAGAACTAGGACTTATTTTCAACGCACAACGCTGTCCAGTCGACTGGCAAGGTCGCCATGCGATGTGGGTGTGTGAGGGTTAAAGAGACATGGAGTGAGCTACTCCAAGGGTCACTGGTGTCGACTCTTGACAACTGATCGTCAACTGACGACAACTCCGATGACCCTCCATTTATTAGACTTACATATTATCAAAATAGTAAATTGTGTTCCGTATGGTGTCCGGACGTAAAGAATAACACCATCCCATCTCTTCCCGTGGGTGTCGTAAGAGGCGACTAAGGGACATTTTGAGACCGTGCGTACTGTTGAGCACCTGAGGTCACCGCATGGTGGCGGGTATACCACCAACAAAAGCATTCCCAAGGAGGGTTGGTGTCAGGCTGGCGGCCGACTTTAAAAAACAAGCCAAATCCCTTTGCAACATGTTCGGTTTAAATAGATTGCGCGATAGGGCTAGGGCGTACCCCACAGGCGACGCGCAGGGGCAGCACCCGGCTCCTGTGGGAAATGGACCAGGGTTGTTGCACCACCCCGGGCGGGTGCAACGTAAGAAGCAAGCTCGGGAAATGAGATTGAGGTATGCAAGTTGGAATGTAGGGACTATGACTGGAAGGGACAGAGAGTTAGCGGATGTATTGAAAAGAAGACGAATAAATGTAGCATGCTTGCAGGAGACTAAATGGAGAGGAACAAAAGCGAGAGAAATTGGTGAGGGATACAAGTTCTACTATTGTGGAAGTGATGGAAAAAGAAATGGTGTTGGAATAGTGTTAGACAGTAGATTGAAAGAATGCGTGATGGAAGTACAAAGGATTAGTGATAGAATTATAGTTGTGAAAGTTATGTTAGAGAATGTGATGTTGAATGTAGTTAGTGTGTATGCACCACAAGTAGGATGTGATGAAACAGTGAAAGAGAAGTTTTGGGAGGATTTTGATAGAGCTTTAATGAACATCCCTGTTCATGAAGAATTGATAGTTGGAGGTGATTTTAATGGACATGTGGGAAGAATGAAAGGTGTTTATGAAAGAGTGCATGGGGGATGGGGTTTCGGTAGTCTGAACAGTGAAGGAGAGACGCTGCTGCAATCCGCTACTGCATTTGACCTGGCAGTAGCCAATACGTGGTTCCAGAAAAGAGACGAACACATGATTACGTATAAAAGTGGTAGTCATAAGACCCAAATCGACTACTTTCTAGTTCGGCGCAACAACTTAAAGCATGTCAAAGACTGCAAAATACTGCCAGGAGAAGACCTAGTCTCACAACACAGACTCCTAGTTATGACATCAGTAGTCAAAATACTGTCTAACAAACACAAAGAGCATCCTCCCCCTAAAATAAAATGGCATATGTTAGAGAGGAATGATTGTGCGAATAAGTTCAGGGAACGAGTGGTGGACAGAATGATAGAGATGGGAGATATGAATGATCGAAGTATAAATGAAAGCTGGAATGAGATAGCTGGGTGTATCAGGCATGCAGCGAAAGATATTTTGGGAGAGACGAAAGGAAAGGGCATAATAGATAGGGATACATGGTGGTGGTCGACAGAAGTTCAGAATGTATTGAAAGAAAAGAAGAGAAAATTCAAGGAATGGCAGCGTGTAGAGCCAGGAAACGCTAGTTTAAAATCTGAAAAAAAGAGTGAGTATGACATTTTAAAGAAGAAAGCGAAGAAAGCCGTGGCCATAGCAAAATCAAGAGCCCAGGACAAATTATATGACACACTGGACAGTCCTGCAGGCCAAAAAAAACTATACCGGCTTACTAGAATAAGAGAGAGAAAGACGAGAGACGTTTGCCAGGTAAGATGTATAAGAGATGAAACCGGAATGGTTATATCGGATGATGAGAAAACCAAAAAGAGGTGGAAGGACTATTTTGAAAGATTGATGAATGAGGAAAATAATTGGAGTAGTGTGTTAGAGAATAAACCAGTGAATGTGGGGTTAGTGAGAATGGTTAGTATGGATGAAGTTAGGATAGCAGTAAATGGAATGAAGAATGGTAAAGCCATTGGTCCAGATGGAATACCAGTTGAAGTGTGGAAGTTATTGCGAGTGGATGGATGGACGTGGTTAGCTTTATTCTTCAATAAGTTGTTGCAGGAAGAAGCCATACCTGATGAGTGGTGCAGCAGTTCTTTGGTGCCCATTTTTAAGAACAAAGGTGATGTGCTTGAGTGCAACAATTATAGAGGAATAAAGCTAATGTCACATACTATGAAAGCCTGGGAGAAAGTTATTGAAAGGCGACTGAGAGAAGAGAGTGAAATTTCACAGAACCAATTCGGTTTTATGCCTGGTCGGGGTACAACGGATGCCATTTTTGCTATACGCCAGCTGTGCGAGAAATACAGAGGTGCGCATAAAAACTTGCACATGGTATTCATTGACCTCGAAAAGGCATATGACCGGGTACCTCGTGAGGTTCTGTGGTGGGCCCTTAAGGAGAAAGGTGTGCCTGGGAAGTATGTGCAGTTGATCCGAGCGATGTACAGTCGATGCAGTACCCAAGTCCGTTCTTCAGTGGGCACTACTGGAAGCTTCAATGTGGCTGTCGGCTTACACCAAGGGTCGGCCCTCAGCCCTTACCTCTTCCTGATGATAATGGACGCTCTGACGTCGGACATTCAGGAAGAGGCTCCCTGGTGTATGTTGTTTGCCGATGACATTGTGCTGGTTGCCGAGAGTGGCCTAGAGGTCCAGAACAGATTGGAGGTGTGGTGGCACAGATTGGAGAGTGTTGGCCCGAAATTGAGTAGAACCAAAACGGAGTACTTGTTCTGCGATTTCGACGGTCTCTCCAATCCAGTGCCCTTAGCTCTCACCGGAACGCCCATACCGACCTGTTCCGACTTTCGGTACCTCGGGTCGCTCGTCCAAGGGGATGGTGAGATAGACCGGGACGTAACACATCGGATCAACGCAGGATGGATGAAATGGCGACAGGTCACGGGAACAACTTGTGACCCACGAATGCCCCTCAAGTTGAAGGGTAAAAACTACAAGTCCGTGATAAGGCCTGTCATACTGTATGGATCAGAATGTTGGGCTGTGAAAAAGACGGATGAAAAAAGATTGCATGTAGCGGAGATGAAAATGTTAAGATGGATGTGTGGTGTGACGAGAATGGATAAAGTGAGAAATGAGTATATTAGGGGAAGTTTGAAAGTGGCGCCAGTGACTGAAAGGTTGAAAGGAAATCGTTTGTCTTGGTCTGGTCATGTAAAGAGGAGAAATGAAAAGCATGTTGCTAAAAGAGTTATGAATTTACATGTGGATGGATGGAGAGGGAGAGGGAGGCCAAAGAAAAGATGGATGGATTGTGTGAGAAGTGATATGAAAGAAAAGGGAGTTAGTGATAGCGTGACGAGTGACAGGACAGAATGGAAGAAAAAAACGTGTTGCGCCGACCCCAAATAAAATGGGACAAGGGCAGGAAGAAGAAGATTATCAAAATTATATTTAATTAATTAATTTTATAAAATCAGAATAAAATAATTTATTTACATACTAGCTTTTGCCCGCGCGGCTTCGCTCCCGCTCTTCTCTACTTCAGCCTACTATACCCTACTCTACCCTACCCTACTCTACCCTACTCTACTCTACCCTACTCTACTCTACTCTACCCTACTCTATCCTACTCTACCCTACTCTACCCTACTCTACCCTACCCTACTCTACTCTACTCTACCCTACTCTACTCTACCCTAGGTACTCTACCCTACTCTACCCTACCCTACTCTACCCTACTCTACCCTACTCTACCCTACTCTACCCTACCCTACTCTACTCTACTCTACCCTACTCTACCTTACTATACCCTACTCTACCCTACCCTACTCTACCCTACTCTACCCTACCCTACTCTACTCTACCCAAAAAAAAAAAAAAAAAAAGTAGGTCTTATGTCCGTCTCCTGGTTCAGCCGTTCTTGAGTTATAAGTGGTGTAACTAACACGACTTTCTTTTATATATATATAGATGTACAGACACTAACAACTAGCCCCGGCATAGGTCATTATAGTACGGGGAGGCCTATGTCCAACAGTGGGCATCAATCATTATAGTGCCTAAATGGCGACTCTTGGGGAGGCTTATGCCCTACAGTGGGCATAGGTCATTATAGTGAGAGGAGGCCTATGTCCAACAGTGGGCATCAATCATTATAACGCCTAGGTGGTGACACTAGGGGGAGGCTTATGCCCAACAGTGGGCATCAATCATTATAACGCCTAGGTGGTGACACTAGGGGGAGGCTTATGCCCAACAGTGGGCATAGGTCATTATCGCGAGGAGGCATATGTTCAACTGTGGGCATCAATTATTATAACGTCTACGTGGTAACACTAGGGGGAGGCTTATGCCCAACAGTGGGCATAGGTCATTATCGCAAGAGGAGGCCTATGTTCAACAGTGGGCATCAATTATTATAACGCCTACGTGGTGCCACTAGGAGGAGGCTTATGCCCAACAGTGGGCATGGGTCATTATAGTGAGGGGGAGGCTTATGTCCAACAGCGGGCATAGGTCATTATAGCGAGGGGAGACTTATGTCCAACTATGGGCATCAGTATTTTAGCGCCTAATGGCGACACGCGGGGGAGGCTTATGTCCAACAGTGGGCATGGGTCATTATAGCGAGGGGGAGGCCTACGTCCAACAGTGGACAGCAGTCATTAAAGCCCTAAATGGCGATACTTGAGGAGGCTTGTGTCCAACAGTGGGCATCGATCATTATGGTGACACTTGGGGGAGGCTTGTGGGAGCTCGATTCTGATCAAGCTGACGACAGTGAAATCGAGATTTTGGCTGAGGAAAGCTAGATCATTTGTATAGTGGGTGAAAATGTACCACTCGTACATTTTCGCCCACTATAAATATATTTCAATTTCAATAAAACTCGTTTTTTTTCCATTTTTCATGAAATTAACCGAAACAATGAATAAAACATTCGAAAGATTTCTATTTTGTTCCCAAACGTTTTTTTTCGTAAAATTTCAATGCAACATGTGAAAAAAACGGAAAAAAACCACAATTTGTTTTTTTCATTGAAAGAAACAATTGTTTCTTTCGGGAATTTTCAACGCTAATCATAGCGTTACGCTTGCGCTCGCACATCGGTCCGCGGGTATGCATGACCGGGCAGTACGTTTTGCCGAGTCTACCGTCTAACGTATGTCCGTTCCGCGATATCTCGCCGCGCATAATTTTATATTGTATGTCCGCTTACTTTCATCTTTCTATCTTTCTACCACTCCTTCTGTCTCTTCTTAGTGGAACTCTTGTGTGTACGTAACTGTAATCTGTGACCGTGAAAAATAAACTTTCTTCTTCTTCTTGTGTACTTTGGACTTTCACTCATCTCTTCACACTATCTTCCTCTTCAATCTTTCACACACACAAACTACACCTAGTTTACGTGCTACTTATGAACTATAGCATATCTTATCTATCTTAACTTATCTATTATATCTGACGTGATGGTTGGCTGTTACTAGTACGTGTTTCCACATTGGAACGTGCCTTATACACCACAATCATCGTCACCATCACCTTTATCATGAACGAGGATTACCTGGAGGTTCATCATCTACCCCGGTCACCAAGAAGAGTGAAAACCGCGAGAGAAGTCGTACGGTGTTCCGCAGGGATCGGTGCTTGGACCGTCCTTGTAGAACGTCAGATAGGACTACGTGCAGCGCCGCGGCCTCCCTGCTAGGGTCAGCGCCGTCTGCTACGCAAGTGACACGCTGGTCCTGGTGCAGGGGGAGTCGCACTAGGCGGCGGCTGAACTAGCGACACGCGGGGTTGTAATTGTCTCTGAGAGGATCCAGCAGTTGGGAATCGAGGTGGCACTACACAAGTCTGAGGCCATACGCCACCATGGAGTTCATAAATAACAGTGAAAACGATGAAGTACCTGGGACTAATCCTTGTTAGGCGGTGAAACTTTCGCCGTCTGGCTTCCAAATTGGATCGGACCGGGGCTGCCCTCAAGCAGTTACTGTCAAACCTCCCTACGTTACGTTTGGATCCCCTGATTCAGACGCCTCCTGACGGAGGCCCTACGCGGGGGGCGACTACACCCTGTATTATTTTAAGTTCTTATCTATCTCAAGATTGTCTGGAAGATATCGCTGTCAGCAATAAGACCGCGATTGTAGCCATAAATTTAAGTTTATGTATAAACTGTGTTACTTTTTGTTGTACAATAAAGTTTATTCTATTCTATTGTTCGGTACTTGGCACTTTACGGAGTGCCGGTGTGAGCGCTGTCACTGCAAAAGCGACCGACGGCCAAGATGAACGCATCCAAGGGCCATGGCCACCCAGGTAGTGCGGGTATACCGCACGGTTTCACACGAAGCGGCGAGCCTCCTTGTTGCCCTGCCACCATGGGAACTGGAAGCAACAGTTTTTAGACGCATGCATGATCTGCGCATGGAGATGCAACGCCGGGGTTGAAATGGCGACAACTATCGCAACCCAGTACTGGGCACGCCACAATCATGGTAGTTGGTTAGGCAACTCTTTAAGAAGTGACTGGAGAGGCGTCTCAGCGTCCTCACGTTCCGCATGTCGCAGAATCCACCGGACTGGTAAGTGCGAGAGGTTTATGCATCGGATCCCGGTAGAAGAAACGGCTAGGTGTCACCACTATGTGGACCGTCCGTAGGGAACGATCATCCTCACGCACCAGCCGCCGAGACCCTGACCCCGACTACCAGCTACGGTAGACAAGGGCTTGCGGACGTCGAGTAATGGGTAGCTCGTCTACCAGCATTCTGGTAATCAACCAGTTTGAGCCCCAGTTGTCGACACCGCGTAGTGATCCACGCTTTCGTTGGAGATGTCAGCAAACTGTAAGGGCCCACTAGGAACATGGGTATTTTCTGAAAAAGAAAACTGTGGTCCTAATTCGCAAAGTGCAACTGAAAGACACAGGGGAGGTTTTAGTCAGTAAAGAGACGTGATTGGATGATTTCCCACTAAATAAAACACTAAATCGGAACTGACTTTTTCTAGTACAGATAATTACCAAACAATAAAGTTTCTTTAACCTGGCAATAGTCTCAATAACCTGTGCTTTCCAAACAGGTTAAAGAGGCACAAGTTAATGAAAAAAATGTGGTTTTGATGAGATAACAATGAAATTGTGACGTTTTTGGAGTTTATACTTAAGGGGCCGGCGGAGGATGAATTTCCATACAAACGTAATACCACGCTCATTTGCAGTTGGAGCATATATCCAACATATTATGATGATATTCGGTTAAAGACAATATTTATCTAGGTTGCTACGTTGAGAATATTAGAAATATTGTTATTTTTAATACAAGAAAAGCCAAATGGCATGTTTTGCCATTTACGCTATAAAAAAGTGCGAAATTCAATTTGCTTAAATTTCTTTTTGTTTTTTTTTAAAAAGAAAGACGTAGGAACCTAGATAAATATTGTCTATAACCAAATATCATCATAATATGTTGGAAATATGCTCCAACTGCAAATGAGCGTGGTATTACGTTTGTATGGAAATTCATCCTCCGCCGGCCCCTTAAGTGGATCGACTTCTCAATAACTGCATTCGTTTTATATTCGGGCTTCGTAAATATGACCACATTTCTTCCTTCCGTTCTCAGCTTAAATGGCTGCCTATCCGTCACAGGAGATCCCTCAGATCCCTCTGCATGCTCTTCACCGTAATGAACGATCCTTGTGCTCCTGATTATTTAAAACAATATTTTAAAGTGTTGGGCAGTTCTCATAATCTTAACCTTCGTGCATCCAAAAACATGCTTCTTCAGATTCCTTCTCACCGTACTGGCTTTATGTCCAATTCTTACGCTGTTTCCACCATAAAACTCTGGAATTTACTTCCCCTTGACATCAAAAAAGCCGAAAGCAAATTTTCCTTCAAACGTAAAATTCGGAACTACTACTTGAAGTCCTCTCAACCTTAGTTTGTTCTTCGTCAGAATTGTTATTAAGTTCTCTTTAAGATTTGATATTTTTCATAGTATTTATTAGTTTATTATTTTAGCATATTTATGTATTTTATTATATATTATATATAAATAACTTATTTTTTTTTTTCGTTTTCATTAATTGTTATTTGTTTATTGTGCAAACCTACCACAGTGATCTCTTTTTTAACCCAAAGGTTGACTGGGAGAGAATGCCTTGTTGCATTAAGTCCGCCTATGTACCACTACTGTACATGAAGTTTAAATAAATAAATAAATAAATAAAATAATAAAAAGGCAGTAAATTACACAATCTAACGCTATACTCGCAAAGTAGTTGATCCGCACATTTAAAATATGATAGTCAGATTATAGAGAACATACCTGTTATAAACTCAGATTCAAACAATTCGTCGTGATTTCTAAAAGAATGGCGCAAATGTCGAAACTTCTTTCCTTAGCAGTGGTTAGTCCGACACTGCTTGGTCAGTTCGCGCGGGGGTGGGATGTTGAGCAAGTAATAGTCTTTGTGTGATGTGCGTTAGTGGGCAAGCACAAGTTATGGAGAAATTCACTTCGGACACAATATCAACATGAATAACTCGCAAATTAGGTTCATTATGAATGTACCGTGTAAAATAAATTTAATTTATTAATGTACAGACTACTATTTTGATGATTTGAAACCCATGTTTTAAATGTTTATTTCTTTATGTTTATTCAAAGTGTGAAACTTTCAGTTTGGACACGGCAGGTTATTGAGAAACAGATGTTACAATTTTATTTTGCTCTAAGAATATCACTTCAGTTTTCTTAATATCTATTACTCAGCCTCTGTGTAAAAAGTCTCTTTAAGTAAAATAATGTGGAGAATTTAATGAAAAGCATTTTAAAAATCACACATTTCCACTAAAAACTGCCTGACAGGTTACAGAGCCACTTTTTTGAGAACGACCCTTATTATTACGGATGTTTTACTAAAATATTAGTAGTAAACCATTTTTTTTTTTATTTGATACAGAACCTAGAATGTGCGAAAAATTGGCCCTGAGTGAGAAATTTTTGTTTTTGATATTGACTTTCTAAAATGTTGTATAATGACCTAATGAGGTTAAATAAATTAGTTTTTGAGTTTTATGAAAACGATTTTTATTGATGTATTATTATTATTAATACTTATGTTGTTGATTTTTATTCAATTTGTTTTTGGAGCCCAAAAAAAATGCACAACAAAAAATGGAAAAATCGATAACTTTTCTATTTAGTCAATCACTAGCGTAAATGTAAAATAAATGGCTTTTGTGTGCGTAAGTTGTACGGTGCATGGAAAATACACGCTGTTTTTAGGTCTGTAATGTTTATAATTGACTGTGTGGTATGTTCTGATTTATGATTTGCAGATGTATGCGCGAGTGCGTAAGTATTTCTGTACGTGTAGTAGTGTCGATAGTGGAAGAAGAAACTGGAGACACCGTGTTCCGATGCATTTTTAACTACATAACATATCTCCTCCTTTCTTATATCTATGACGTCCATCTTATAATTATATGAGAAACATTTTATTTACAAAATCCACGCGAACGAAGTCGCGGTCATAGCTAGTTAATTGCAAGATTTATTGAATTATGTAATATCGATTGTCAAACATGAACCGCGATAAATAGATGAATTTGAACACGTTACGTATTGAATCATTCAGCAATGCATAATTCATGGCACGTCAACACTTCCGGAGAGCGTCATAGAGCAGTGCTCTCAACGTGTGTGATGTCCTCGGTAGTGTTCGAGTATTCGTCCAGCCTGCGAGCTGTTGGAAGAGTCACTCACAAATATTGTGGGCGTCGCTTCCAATAACGCTGCTGCCGGCCCGACTCCGTGCCTGGCGCTCCGGCCCTGGGCGGAGTGCCGCTCCGACCCCGGGCGGTGCCGTCAGCTTTGCTCGCCACTAATTCGTTTTCCATGTCGCGCGCTCTCCTATGATCGCTGTCCAATCACTTATAAATTAATGAATCCCCCTTTGTTCCCCTCACTTGGGGGGAAGTCACTGCATAATATATCCGTTGACCGACAATTTAATAACAGCCGTCGGATATCCTTTTAGTTCGGATATGGCGAACCTATAGATAGATAGATCTGGGTCATTTCACGTAGGCTAATTTTTTGCTAATTTCAGTGGTATTTTTTATTTGTAGATTTTCAGATGAAAAAATTAACTTATCTTATTCTACAACACATTTTAGTTATCGTGTTCGAGAATAAGATAAGTTATTTTTTAAGTTCTGAAAATCTACAAATAAAAAATACCACCGAAATTAGCAAAACATGAACCTACGTGAAATGACCCATCTACTCTTTATTACCTATACACCATTCAAAATTACAGTAGGAGCTTAAAATTAATATCATGTAACAGGGGTGATCTCTAAACTTTATTGGAAAACGTTTTAATAAATATGTTTAAAAAATAAAATTAGCAATGGGTTCATTAACCGCCGCTGAACAATCTTGACTTTGTGATTTAATGGACAAACAATCAATCTAATCCATCCATTGAATTCTTGAATTGAAGGCTGTTTAGTAGTTGATATCAAATGCTAATAAAATTGTCAACCTGAATGTGGAATAGAGTAGTGGACTGTAAGATTTTAGGCTGGCTTTAGATGGAGAAATCAGTGTGTAGGAAGCGGGTTTCGCTTCACCCAATCAAGAAACAATGGTTGGCGAATTAAGTTGGGAAGGTACCTTATTAGTCTTCAAGAAGCGCCTCCGAAGGTATACAGCAGTTCCTGATGTTGATCACTTATCTCATAACACGGTTATGTCCATTGTTACTATAATTTATTGATTTATTATAATAATAATTACAACTGTCAGTAAATGAGACGTTAACAACCAAAAAAAAAAGAAAAACTAACGAATTTAATGTGGTTGGAGTCAGATAACATTCGTGAGTTGAAAACTATTTCTCTCTTTAAGACTCAAGTAAAAGAGCACTATCTTTCCTCTCTTGTGTGATAATCTTATTTGTGTATATATATATATTATGTATTTTTAGTATAAGGTATATATATAGTTATATAAGTATTTATTTTCACTAACTATCTATCTATCTAGTTTTTCACTAACTCTACTTTACTTATTTCTGCACACTATTGTCTACATCTCTTCTGATCTTTCCTTTCGCAGGTCTGCTGGAAGAAATTTCTTCATGAAATAAGCAGTACCTTTGTACATAATTTATAATAATGTTGTATCTTCTTCTTTTTACTGTGTGTACATAAATTATAAAATAAATAAATAAATAAAAAACATTTAAAAAAAAAAATTCAAAAGCAATGTGTTACAGAGAAAAAAAAAATGTTACAACAAAGATGGAGCAGTTAATAGATACATTCGCATAATATTATGAGTTACCAGGGGGCCACAAGTGCAGAGGCAGTCATTGCCAAACAAGCGTGTCTTCGACATAGTCTTTAACCTTGTAATATGCTTTTTTGGTTAATACACGCTTAATATGGGTTTTGAACTTTCCTTAAGAAAGAACTTTCCTTTTCCTTTTCGCTAAGTTCAGTCACCGCTTTTGGTAGCTTGTAATAAAAGCGTATGCTATTTACTAAAAATGACTTACTGGTCTTGGCTAATCTCCATTTGGGCAATATAATTTCGTGTTTACTACGAGTATTTATGTTATGGAAATCGCTTCTAATTTTGAAAAGTCCTAGGTTTTTACGGACATACAAAATACTTTCTAAGATATAAAGAGAAGGCAGTGTCAATATATCTATTTCTTTGAATTTATTTCTGAGGGACTCGCGAGGACCCATTTTATAAATAGCACTGATTGCTCTCTTTTGCAATACGAAAATCGAGTCTACATCAGCTGCAGATCCCCACAGTAAAATGCCATAAAACATAATACTGTGGAAATAGGCATAGTAAACTAACCTAGCTGTGGCGACATCTGTCAACTGCCTTATTTTTCTTACTGCATATGCCGCTGAGCTTAATCTACCTGAGAGAGTTCTAATATGAGCACCCCACTGCAGTTTGGAATCGACAGTTATACCTAAGAACACAGAATCTGTAATTACATCAAGTTTTTTGCTATCAAGAATTAGATTGACGCCAACTTGAGGGACATTCGGTAATGAAAACTTTATACATTTAGTTTTATTTGCATTTAGTAAAAGATTATTAGCAGCGAACCATTTCGAAAGAACAGCCAGACTTTCGTTAACGCGCAAGACATCCGCATCTTTTCTATCCACTTTAAAAATAAGAGAAGTGTCGTCAGCAAATAGAATTATATCTGATAAATTAGCCATCATGTAAGGAAGGTCATTAATATAAACTAGAAAAAGGAAAGGGCCAAGAATTGAACCCTGGCGCTAAGCAGCCCCCCATTGGCTGCATTCTGCCGTATCAGGTCGCTCCGTAACCATTACGCCATCATCTGCTCCAATCATGGGTTATATGCAGAACACTGAAATTTTTATAACATAATGTATACAGACTATACAGTTGTTTGATAAGAGGCTGTTTACAGCCTACTGACGCCGCCAATTAAATAAAAAAAAACTAACTTAATACGTAATATTTAAAAAAATGCAAAATGTGGCTCTTTAAAGGAATAGACAATGCAAAAAAGTACCTATTCGTAAAAACTTCAAAAACGGCCGCTGTTTAGCTAAATCGTGCGTTTTTATTTCACACGCACGATTTACCTAAACAGCAAAATTTCAATAGTTGATAATCCGTTATACATATCTACATAATGCCTTTTTCACGCATCTTAAAGTAAATAGTATGATACTGACGGTTAAATTTAGCTACAAACGTTAAATATTTTACGTACCTAAATTATTATCCCGCGTGCCACCACTGGCCCGAATGCAAAAGGTTTATCATTCCTGCTACGTGTAGTTCATCATTTTATTTATTTACTCTGTTGTAAATAAAAGTTTTGTTTTTTTCTTTAAATCCTATTGTGCTAACCTTACCAAAATAAGTACTTTTACACTTTCATTAGAAGTTTTGTCTTCTGTTACTTTGTGGTTCCCGGGCCTTTCTTCTATCCGACTCCATTACCAGATTAGTTCGATGGTGGCTTATAGACAAAGAGACAAGATTTTGTATAGTTTACTGGTTTACTAATGATAAGCATAAAATATATTGCCATAATTTATATTGGCATAACGATATTCAGCATAATGATCATTACGCATAATATTATTAGGCATAAATGTTTTGCTATATAATGCTTGTTGCCTTAAATACTGCTAGCATAATAATAATGAAGCATAATTTTATAAAGCATAATGTTATAAACGCATAATGATATTAAAACATAATGTATGGTTTGTTACCATACGTCTTTTGCTGATTGATATTGATTGATAGGGATGCTGAATGCTATAAGTAAAACTATGTAATTCACTTGATACGTGTATTGAGTCCACGACCTTAACTAATGATAATGAAGTGTTGCTATGACGCGGTCCGAATGTGAACTGAAGTTGATGTAAAATGTGTGTTAATTAATTACAACTCAATTATGATGAAAGAGCATTTACGCAATGTGCGGTTGCACTGTACATACTCCCGGGCGCGAGATGACTGATGCTGATGATGCTTAGATGTAATGGTGTTAGTATGATCTGATGATACAAGGTGATAGAACAATTTTTACTTATGGTGCTAAATTGTTAGTTGATGTTTTTAAAACTACATTTTTTGGTAACAGGTGAAGTTGCTCTATCAGTTACGAAAGCACTTGAATTGGTTTCTACTATCGCGCACTGATCACTACGAAACACTTCCCTCGCGCACTGTACACTTTGTTTTGGTACACCACTCACACTAAGGTCACTGTTAATGGCTCGGTAATGCACGGAGGGTTGTCCAGGTTCAGGCTCCAGGTTCACGGTGCGGTGCCTACGCCAGCGTATGCATGCGAACGTAGCGAAGGTTAGCCCTGCCGCCCCAACAACGTAGATGGCCACGTACTGGTGTATATCGTGAAACGATACCCCGTCAGCGATGGTTGCCTGCTCCGAGGCTGCTTTCATCTGTTCTATTTGCTCGGCGATACTTTGTAGCGAACATTGAAAGTTTTCTTCTTTGTACTCGTAGTGTGGTACTGATAAATTGACAATATTATTGACAGGAGTGATCTCTACGGCAATAATATCGCGCTTAATTTTCATTTCAATCGTTTGTTGTTTGTGTGCCGTAATTATGAAGGTCTCGCCCTTGATGACACAGTTGTTTCCGAGCGCGATAACATTGACTCCGGTCACCTGTTCAGTTGTAATCTGATCCCCACATATGATTCTCAGAGTGCATTGTCCGCAACACGTAATTATGAATGTGTTTATTTCATTCAATTCTGTCTATGTTGTTTTGCATGTTGCGCTTATGGTTGTGCAGATTTCTTCTTCTGGATTTTTGATGCAGTAGTTGTTGTCTGAGTCTCGTTGATATATGGGTTTTTGTATTTGGCATAAGTTTGTATTTGTATTTAACTGTATGCATTTTTGTAGTTCATTAGCTGATATGGGTAGATGTGTATCCCTTTTGATATTAATAGCTATGAATTCTGATATTAGTAATATACTAATCATACGACTATTTTCTTGGTGTTGAATAGGTATCATATGATATATGTCATAGTTCTCTCTGTTCACTAATGGGATTTTTATTTCAAATATGAAGTATTCACGTGTCATGCGTGCTCTTACTTGCATAATTTGATAGATCTTGTATAAATCTGATACAATGTTGTTGATTGGCAATGATAGATCTTTAGGCATCTGATTTGAAATAATATTTAGCTCATGTTGTAGTTGAGCTGGCGTTATGATATGAACGTTAAAATGTTGAACGTTAGTGATGTTGTCCAGCAAAGAGTCTTGAATGTTCTTTAAACTGCTTAGAATGTTGTTTGCAATTAAAGTTGATAAAAGGAAGTCTTCCGTGATTGCTACTTTCTCAACCTCATTCTTCAACGTGCTGATAGCTTGATCTATATTTATTAAGTGCTGATTAAATATTTTATGCTGTTTTTCCATTGTCTGTTCAACTCGTTTGAGCAAGTTGTTCTCAGCATCAATGATAGATGTTTGATTACGCCAAAGATTGGTGAGATGTTTTTGATTTTCTCTGACCAACGTAATGTCTCGTCGGTATTTTTCGGCGAAATTTTCATCTAGTACACCAAAGAGACTGTTCGCAATGTATCCGATCCCGTTGATAAGGCCTCGGCGCTTACGTGGATGCGCTTCGAAATGCTGACTGAGTAACATACGGTCGTAGTACTCCAGTTCCATGAATCCGTGACGTAGTTGTAACATGATAACGTCACAATGGGATTTGCTTTTTGTTTGTGTACATAAGCTTTCAAGGTGATTCATATAAATGTTAAATATTTTACACCCGTGCCAATATGGTTGCATGTCGTAATATACAACTATTTTCCATTGATCTTGTATTAGATTCATTTCTGATATTTTGTCAAAATAAATTGCTTGTTTTGCTTGTAATTGTGTTATGTTGTATGCAGCTTGCGCGTTACAGGTTAATGTTAATATCAGGAATAGTAAAGACAATATTGTAGAGAAAGTGTAACTAAGCCCTCTTCTTTGTTGGTTTAAGTTTACTTGTGGTGATGGTTTCATATCCTGTTGGACTGAAGCCGACACTTGTTTGTGGTCTTCTTGATCTTCGCAATCTAGCAAGGGAGTTAGCTTGACGATAGGCCGTTTCATTAAGCCATTTCTTGTTTGTAGTGTGACTACTCTGACGTACCCATCACTGCCAGGTTGCACTTGCATCACCCTTCCCATTGCCCATTTGCCTGGTGGCAGGTTGGCATCTTGAATTAACACCAAGTTACCAACTTTGATGTTTTCTTTAGGGCGTCTCCATTTCGACCTTGTATTTAATTGTGTTATGTATTCACTTCGCCAGCGTTTCCAAATATCTTGATAAATCCTTTGAGTTAGATTCCATCTTGTGCGTAGATCTTTCTCAGTTTCGTATAGTGTTAAATTTGGACCACTTGACAAGAAATGTGCGGGCGTAAGGAAGTTCAAATCTGGTGAATTTTCGGTTAAAGGGCATATTGGTCTTGAGTTCAGACATGCCTCCAACTGATATAGTATTGTGCTATACTCCTCAAACGTTAATTTTTGCTCCCCTACAACTCTCTTCAGATGATATTTTAGGCTTTTAACGGCAGCTTCCCATAGTCCTCCTGCTGATGGCCATGAAGGTGCGTTAAAGTACCATTCGATTCCCATTTTTGTTATTTCTGCCTGAAATTCTTGATTGAATGTGCTTTTTATTGCATGATAGTCGTCCTGTAGGACCTTGTTGGCTCCAATAAAGTTGGTACCTTGATCGCTGAATATCTTGTGTGGAACTCCTCTTCGAGCTATCATTCTGCGGAGAGCAGCGAGAAATGATGATGATGTCAAATCCGATACCAATTCCAAGTGCACGGCTTTTGTTGCCATGCAAATAAATACGGCGACATAACCCTTAGTGGTTCTTATTCCACGACCCTTGTTGGCCTTGATATAGACATGTCCCGTATAGTCTACACCGACATTTTGGAAAGGGCGTGATGGATTCGTCCTTTCTGGTGGTAAATCTCCCATGATTTGATGCCTATTGCTGGGGTTGTAGCGACGACACTTAACGCAACGTCGAACTCGGAGTTTAACTGCTCTGATTCCGCCTACAATCCAATATTGTTGTCTAATAAATGCTGAGGTTAGCTGAGGTCCGCCATGAAATGCTAGAATGTAAGCCTCGTCAATCAAAACTTCCGTTACACGACTGCCTTTTGATAGGATTATTGGATGTTTCATCTGATGATCTATGTTAGCGTGTTTGAGCCTCCCGCCGACTCGAAGGATGCCGTCTTTATCAAGAAACGAATTTAAGTTCAATATTTTACTCTTGCTTGATATGGGTTTGCTCTGTTGCAATTCACGTAATTCCTCAGGAAAATCTGTTTCTTGAACGTATTTAATTAACTTTCATTTAGCAACTCTTATTTCTTGAAGAGTTAAATGTTTTGTTTGTGCTATTTCCTTAAATCGCAAACGTCTATACAATCGTAAAAGCATAGCGTAAACGTTTATAAGTTGTGTGAATGAACTGTACTTTGATATCAGGTGACGCAATACACTGCAGCTGTCGGCACTTTGGTGAATTACATTCACTTGTAACATATTGTTCTTATTCTTTTTGATTTCTTCATCTGTTGTGAATTTTGATATTGGTTCTTTCTCTGCGATGATACTAGGCAGCCACGAAGGACCCTTCCACCACAGAGTATGCTCTTCAAGCTGATTTACGTTCAAGCCTCGACTGGCACAATCCGCGGGATTATCTGCTGATTTAACATAGCGCCAGCAATTGGCAGGCATAATAATGGTTATCTGACGTACACGATTGGCTACAAATGTTTTCCATCTTCTTGTTGGTTCACCGTTCAGCCAGCCTAACACAATCATGGAGTCTGTCCATCCGTAAATGCTGAGTTTGTAGTTTGATAGACACTGCTGTACCTTAGTCATTAATTTTGCTAGTAAGAGAGCTCCAGACAGCTCTAATCTTGGCAATGACATTGATTTGTTTGCCGGTACAAGTCTAGTTTTTCCAACTAGCAGTGTTGGTTTTGATTGCTCATTCCCCTTGATCCGACAAATTACACATGCAAATGCCTTCTGAGATGAATCGCAAAAACCGAATAATTCAATATTGTCATGTTCTCTTGTGTTTATCCATCGTGGCACTTGTAGTCTGTTTACACGATTAATGTTGCTTTTAATATCCATCCATTCGCTTAGTATGTCTTCAGGCAGGGGATCATCCCAATTGAGGTTGCGTAACCATAAGTTTTAAAAAATTATTTTAAGCTTTGTTGATAGTGGTGATAGCCATCCCAAAGGATCGAATAACTTTGAGATATCTGATAACAATGTTCTTTTAGTCATTGCTGTCGTTGTTTGTTCTATTTTCATTTCAAATCGAAAAGTGTCTTCCCTGTGGTCTCAAATGAGTCCTAAGGTCTTCGTTTGTTCTGATTGCTTGAAATTGAAACTATCTTGAGTGTTGTTCTCGGACGGTATGTATTGTAATAACTCAGGAACATTTGTTTTCATTTCCTGAGGTTGAAACCTCCCGACTTCAAGAGATTGATTAATTCCCTTATGAGCTGCTGTGCTGATTCTGATGTATGCGATCCATGTAACAAATCGTCGACGTAGAATGAGTTTTCTAGTACATGTGTCGCTAAACTTTTCGTGTACTTGGTTTTTCGTCACGTGCAAGCTGTTTTAACGTCATTAATGATAAATACGGTGCGGCCTTGGTGCCATAGGTTACTGTGGTCAATTGATATTCTTGTATTGGCTCTGCTGTTGAGTTCCGCCAAACAATCTTCTGCAACGCTTGATCATCTTCATGTATCTTAATTTGTCGGTACATTTTTTCTATATCTGCTGTGTATGCGTATTTGTACTGCCTCTATTTAAGGATCAGAGACAGAAGGTCTTGCTGTAAGTTTGGTCCTGCTTCCATGACGTCATTTAGGCTGTAGCCTGTTGATGTCTTAACCGATGCGTTGAACACCACCCTCAGTTTTGTAGTGGTTGAATCGGGACGCAGGACGCTATGATGAGTCAAAAAACAGTCGGGCTTGAAATTGTTTCTTGAAACTTTCATGTGTCCTAATTCTTGATTTTCAGTCATGAATTTTTAATATTCTTTTTGGATGTCGGGATGCTGCGTGTGCTTCCTCTCTAACGATTTTAACTGCGCTACAGCTTTTGGTTTCGAAGCTCCCAGCATCTCGGCAAACTTTTGTTTTAGAGGTAATCTTACTTGATATCGACCATCCTCTTGTCGTGCTGTTGTTTTCTGATAATAATCAATGGTTTGCTGATCTCCTGATGATAGTGTGGTCTTGTCTGAGATGTCTTCAATTTCCCAGAATAGCTGGATATGGTCCAGGTTGTGCAAGATGACGTTGCACTGAAAGGTTTGTATGATATCTCCGCTTAATATCCAGCCGAGTCGTATATTTTGTGCTGATGCAGAATCCTCAGTTTCTTTGCAAACTCCTTCTAGTAATAATTTCGAGTAAACACTGCTGCCTAGAAGTAAGTCAACTGATCGACTTACATTTAAGTCTCGGTCTGCTAAAGTGATATTATCTAAAAATGCCCATGTTGGTTTTTCAAAGGTGCGGTTAGGCAGCTTTTTTATTAATTTATTCATGATATAAGCCTCTACTTCAAATTCAAAGTCGTTGTGTACTGATGCACACTTGATATTTATTACTCCTTTGCAGATTCATTCCTTTTCCCCGATTCCCCAGATGACGCCTGAGCTTTTCCTGCGTGCTATGCCCAAAGTTTGTGCTGCGTTTTCGCTGATGAGGGACATTTGTGAGCCTTGGTCTAATAGTGCTCGTAATATCTGAAATGATCCATTCTCATCTTGAACCTTGATTAGGGCCGTTGGTAAAAGTACGTCCGGCTTGTCCTGCTGTAGTGACGCATGCGAATTTCCGCGTGACAGCTGCTGCGTTTCGGGTTTCGAGGCACGCGTCGTGTTGTCGCCTGCTTTTGCTGTGCTGGCAACTGATGTCCGATTTGATTGCGTAAACGCTGCATGTAGTAGTGTGTTATGACTTCCGTTGCATTCTCGACATCGTTTACTTGAAATGCAAGCCTTACCATTATGCCAATAAAGACAATTTTGGCATATATCGAGTTTTGACAAAGTTTTTCGCCTGTTTTGTGGCGTCATTTCGAGAAATTGCTGACAATAAAAAATGCCATGGTCATTTGTCTTGCAAATCGGGCACTTATAAATTGTTTTCGTCGAATCGGTATTTTTGTTGTTTTTCGATTGCGAAATGATTTCTTCATTTGTAGCGGATGTTTTTTCATAATTGTAATTTGATCTTGATGTTTTTCCAAAAAATTGCTTGTTTGATTTGTATGATTGACTGTCTTGTTTCCTGCCTGCAGACTCCATTGCTGTAAACTTGCCTTCTAAGAACGAAAGGAACTCTTGTAGCTTAGGTATTGCCCTGGGGTCTTGGATAGAAGCCACGTAATCCTCATAGGTTTCTGAATCTAATTTTGCTGATAATAGATGTATGAGTAACGGGTCCCAGGAACTAACTTCTACCCCTAAGTTCTTGATAGCATTCAAACTCTCGATAGTGGTGTCATGCAGACTCTTGATGTGCTTAATAGTTGCTTGCTGCGCCGCCGGAATGCTTGTTAAAGTGGCTAAATGAGAACTACAAATTAAATTCAGATTATTGTAGCGGTGATTTAGAATCTCCCAACTAATGTTGTAATTATCTGATGATATTTGTAAATGTTGAATTAATTTTTCAGGTTCTCCCCTTAACTTGCTTTTGAGGTACTGCAGTTTTTGAGCGTTAGACAAAGAATAGTTACCGTGGATTGATTCGGTAAATAAGTCCTTGAAAGATGTCCATTGTTGATAGGATCCGCTGAAAATTGGAATGTCTAATTTCGGAGTGACTGTGTCTTGTGAGCTGCCGATCACAACTTACTATTTATTGCCCTTTTTATATTGTTGTAGATTTTTTCCTGCTTGGAGTACGCTTGCTCGTAATCTTCATCCATACTTTCTAGTTCTCCAAGGACGTTGTACGACTGACGCTGGTGTCACTTTATTAAAACATATATTTGCAGCGTGGGAAGAAGCCCAAGATCTGATATTGATTTTTTGTGACCTCTCAAAGGCTTTTGATTGTGTTAATCACAAAACCTTGCTTTTAAAGCTTGAACATTATGGGCTAGGTAAACTTGCACTCAGCTTGGTAAAATCTTACTTAATTGACAGGAAACAGCAAGTTCAGATAAATGGTGTCAATTCTCCGGATTTAAAAGTCAAAATGGGTGTACCGCAAGGCTCAACATTGGGTCTTTTCCTCTTTTTAATATATATAAATGATCTACCGCATCTATTAAAAAAATAACCACATATTGTATTGTTTTCTGACGATAGGTCGTTAATTTTTAAAATCAATAGACGTTCCACAAACCTTGATGACGTAAACAATGCTCTACAGCAAGTCCAAAACTAGTTTACTGTTAATAATTTAGTATTAAATGGAAAAAAAACTAAGTGCATGAGATTTGCATTACCGAATATTAAAAGCAATTATTCCGACATAGTATTGAACAAGGAGAAAATCGAATTCGTCGAGAGTACTGTTTTCCTAGGGATCACGCTTGACTCGAGGCTACAAGGGGGTCCTCATTTAACATCTCTGGCAGGACGGCTTAGTTCAGCAGCATATGCTGTCAGAAAAATCCGTCAATTTACTGATGTAGATACTGCGAAACTAGTCTATTTTAGTTACTTTCATAGTATGATGTCTTACGGTATTTTGCTATGGGGACGGGCTGCAGACATAGAGTCTATTTTTATACTGCAGAAAAGAGCTATCAGAGTCATATATAATCTTCGCAGACGCGATTCTCTTAGGGAACTATTTAAAGAAATAAACATCCTGACGGTCCCTTGTCAATACATTTATGAAAACATCATGTATGTTCGGAAAAATATTCATCTTTTTACTAAGATAAGTGACAGGCACAATTTTAATACTAGGAATAGGAACAAATTAGATCAACCTCGATTCAGATTGGCTAAAGTACGTAGCTCTTTCATGGGGTACTGTGTAAAATTTTATAATAAAATACTAATTCAGATTCTACAACTTAATGCGTCCAAATTTAAAACATGCATTAAACGCACACAATGTAGACAATCATATTATAAACTGGAAGATTATCTCCTTGACAAAAATGCTTGGCTAAATGCTGGTCCTGCTCCACAACTACAGCCACTTTTACCTTTAAATTAGTTCTTTTTTTATTTTTTATATATATATTTCTAAATATAGGAAGAGATACTATTCCCCTTTTTGTATTTTTGCTTTCGAAATGTATTTTTTATTTATTTGTTTATTTCAATTGAGCTTATGATAATTTATTACCTTTTTTAATTGGAAACTAAATAGCATTGTATAATGTAGAAGCACTTTTTTTTAAGTTTTGTGAATGTGAAGCACCATGGAGCATCTTTATTAGGTTACAACTTGTTTGACATTACGAGCATGGCAGTTGAGAGTTTGTTATGCTCACCCAAATGTCTTGCTGATGGTGGCACGTGTTATTGGGACATTAGGTTCCCTTTAAAGTGGTTGAGCTTTTTTTTTATGGTGGGAAAAAATCATGCATTGACATCCCCCGCTCTTGGGCGGAGCGGGAGATAGTGTCAGACTCTTACTGACTAAAAGACCCACCCCGTTCCTTCTAGCCTTCATACCGGGGCTCGAGCGCCCTTTCGGATAACCCTGGCCCCAGTAGGCCGGGTCGAACCCGGCTGGGTCCCTGCTGTTGCTGACAACTCCTTGAGGCGCGCGGGAACAGTGCGCGCCGTCGACGACTTGGGCTTGGTCCGGACAGTTACCGGACGGCCGGACAGCGAGCTGCCCATTGCTCACTGTCCGCAAGCCCGCGCCTACAATGGCCGGAAATCGGGATCAGAATCCCGGCGGCGGCGGCGGCGGCGATAACGCCGTTGCCTGATGCTTTCGGCCTCCTCCTTTGCGAGCATTACTGCTTCGCAGAAGTCGGCGACCACCTGCCACTCCTCCTCGCTCCGGACCATGGCCTCAACCAAGGCCCGGCGCGAGAGGTCTCCGCCGCCGATCGCCCCCACGAGGGCACGGAGATGCTCCGCCCAAGCAGAGCACACCTCGACTGTGTGCTCCACCATGTCCTCCGGGCATTCCGCACAGTGGCGACACCCGGGCGTCACTTCCGCACGAATCCGGTGCAGGAAACTCCCGAACGAACCATGTCCGGTGAGGACCTGCGTCATGCGGAAGGTAAGGACGCCGTGAGGTCTTTCCAGCCACGCCTCAAAGAGGGGACTTACCGCCATGATTGTGGCGTGCCCAAAGTGGTTGAGCTGAGTGGGGCTGATGCACGTGTCATGCCCGTGAACGGGTGCCATCGGTTGAGGCTAGTCATCTCTTGGCTGCCTGTGGCTTAATTCGGTTTCTGTTTTTAATTACATTTAATAAGAAGAATAATAACTTATTATTGTTGCGTATCTGCCTACATTGTGCTCACATTTTAGAAGCGACAAGAAATATGTAACCAAGATCTATGTAACTCATAATATGTTTTAAAAAGAGTGTCCATGGAGTTTCTTGCACGTTCTTCTCCATAGAGACCTACGTTTTGGAACGTGTAATTTAGCTTCACTTTTCTTGGACTGACCGACATTTGACTATTCAAAAGTGCCTGCAAATGGATTTTGACTTTGACTTTGACTTTCCATCTAATTCCCAATGCAATGTATTAATTACCGACCATCTCGAATGTAAAGTCTTTAGAGCATCTTCCATCTCCCACTTCTCGGATATTTCGTCTAAATTAATACTTCGTATGGTACGCTGTAATGCTCTGAAGTTGTTTGATTGTTTTTTGAGCATGTCATCCGTCTTGCTGGATGTTCTTCTTGATATTACTTCTGGAGATGAATATTCCCCTTGTTCTTCATCTCGCTTGCTTGTTAGGGACGTACCTGATGATGATGGTTGACCAGCTTGCTGTTGAGGCTTCGTCTCCAACTCCGGAAATACTGACTGCCCTGTTTTCATCAGTATTTACTGTTGATTGATTAATGATTTAACCGACTTGTACAGCTTTATTGCCCGCTCGTATTCATTCTGTATAAAATATGGGTGAGACCTGCTTTCCTCAGTACAAAGTCGATCATGAGTATATTGAAAGTCAGCCCAATACGCTTCCAATGTTTCTACCCGCCTTTTAAAGTAATCACCTACCTTACGGCTCGAACTGTCTTTCTTGATGTTGGAGGCTAGCTTGCTCATAGCCTCGTAGATCTCGGCTTGGTTCGCGTGAATAGCTTCCATGATGAAGTTTTTTCACGAGGTGATAACTGAAACGGTCTTACTTGTGTTTGCTGCTTAACTCGCCAATCCTCGACTCCCCGGATGGTGCTCCTTTCTTGCACACACACACGGTTTTAGAGTTATTGAACACAGCACTTGTCACTACACTGATACAACTGATAAAGTTACACTGATAGAAGTTTTGATAGCTACTGATTACAAAAGGTTCGAAGGACCAAAAAGATGTTTGGTTTGTTACCATACGTCTTTTGCTGATTGATATTGATTGATAGGAATGCTGAATGCTATAAGTAAAACTATGTAATTCACTTGATACGTGTATTGAGTCCACGACCTTAACTAATGATAATGACGTTTTGCTATGACGCGGTCCGAATGTGAACTGAAGTTGATGTAAAATGTGTGTTAATTAATTACAACTCAATTATAATGAGAGAGCATTTACGCAATGTGCACCGTACATATAATATTCTTTGGAATAAAACTAATAAACCCTTATAAATAACTCCAAACGATAAGCCTAACATAACCCAGTAACCGATAATACATAGCCACCAAAGAGATTAAAGAAAAACAAAGGAATTTAAAGAGATACAATAGAGCGGCTATCAGGAGAAATTTCTTAGAAAAACTGTCATCCTATCTCTCAGTGACGCCATCTAGCTTTGAATAGCAATCACGCGAATTAAATTTGTCAAAATTTGTATAATTTTAACTATTGCTCGGTAGGTGGCCAGGGGCTTTACTATGATATGTTAATATGTCAGTAGTACGAACGAAAAAGGATCTAACAGTTCGGTTTAGGTCGTAAAATAGATCACGTTAAGAGCTCGTGGTAGAAGCTTCAGTGTGTGCCAGTGGCGTAGCTTGGGAAGGGGAGGGCGGGCCATGGCCCCAAGCCGCATACGAAAGGAGGCGGCAGAAAGCGCCAATTTATTTATTTGGAAAAAAAAATCCTTAGATATTTGAAATTGCGAGCGCAATGTTACGTACGTGCCAAGCAAATTTTGATGTCGATATTAAGTCTACCCTGCATGCTGTAGCAGGTATAGAATAGAATAGAATAAACTATATACTACTACTATATTGCTTTTTATTAATCCACGTTCACGCTGACGCGATTAAACACGCGCATACCAACCTTGGGCCAATGCTCGTATGCGCAAGGCAAGTGACGTGATTCTTAAGGTGTTGTGGAGGTCTCAGTTTGACCACATTGGCCGAATAGGGAACAAACCCCGTTGGTAGTAAAGTAAAGTGTTTTGGTCCCCGGCAAACTCGAGTGAATCGAACTTCTGTCGTCCCTCACCTCCGCCACTGCTGAAACCCGACGGGTCCCTGGCTCACACCGCTGAGGAGAAAGCAAACTTAATTGCCTCTCCGAATTCCGGTGACGCACCGCCCCCTGTTTTTCCTGATGGGTACGCGACGAGTATGTCGGACATTCGTATCCATCAGAAAGACGTACGTAAGAATAAATCTAGTGGGCCCGACGGGATACCTGCAGTCGTTCTTAATACTGGTGTTCTTAAACATAATAAACAACAAAGGGCGGCGTATTTCTGGTCGACCCCAAGCGGCGAAAACCTACGCTACGCCACTGGTGTGTGCTAGGTAAGGTTAAACTTTTCAGCAATAGATGGCGCTATCATAAAATCAGCAAATGTTCTAGAACTATTCATGGAAATTGTTGAATTTTAATTAATTACTGCGTAAATACCAAGAATATTTTCGAAAATAAACCGAAGTTAGGTCCAACAATTTTACCATAACAAAATTTGCAATAGCGTAATGTGCAACTCAGCATATTTTTTCAGAAAATGATTTTCTTTTAGTGCCTAAAGCGGATACAAACATGACTTGACGTGTAGGGGTGTCATACTAGACTGAGCGACTTGTTACTACAAAGTAACAAGTTTCGGATTTTTACTTTTGTTCGCTATGTCCTGTCTATTGGTACTATATATTTAATGTCTTTGATAGCCACAAAAACATCGCCCTAAAAATAAAGTTAAAATTATTTGCTACATTCACCCAATCATGACTTTTTATAGACTTTTATATTTAGGTTAGCTTTGTTTTTGTGTGTTATTCCGTATAAAATAAATATTAATATGAATATACTATATTTAAATATTTTCAATATGTACATGGATTTAAAAATTGTATTGAAATATAATTTTAATGATTGACACAAACAAGACCTGTTGCTAGGCAACTACACATTAGACACGCCAGAACTCTTGTACTGAAGTTAAATACTAAGGCTGCCACCAGACGGACTGCATCGCAGCAACCGCACGCAGTCCATATATTCAACTGCATGCAGTTTGATCTGACTTTGCGCTGTTGGCGCCACGCGTCTGGCCCAGGAGCGTAATGTATGATTTGATCTTTAAGTGCCTCAAAATAAAGTTGACAATGTCAATGTGCGTTTGCTCTTTGTGCACACTGACTGTATGCGGTTAGCGATGAACAGCGTGCTTCGACACTACACGACTGTACCCGACCGCGTAAAGTTGAAGGCACGACTGCATGCAGTTGATATTGACTTCACTCAACTGCAGCGCGTGCAGTTGATTTCATAACTGCACGAAGTCGAAAGTACAACTGCATGCAGTTAAATATATCGACCGCGCGCGGTCGCTGCGATGCAGTCCGTCTGATATCAGCCTAAGGCATTTGTTTTGCAATAGGACGGTTTAAGTTTGACCGAGGTACGGTAATAATATCATACAGTATTCCAACTTCAAACAAACGGACGAAACGCGAGCTATACCTACGCGCCTCAATATCGCGGTGCGCTCGGGGTGCAGACAGTCGCGTATGACGCAGTGACGATCCGACGGTGTGTTTTTTTTTAACAATAAACCGCGCAATTTTTTCACTAAAAATAAGTTCAAGCACATATTTACATATTTCAAGGCCAAAAGCAGGAAGAAAAGGAAGCTTAACATCTCTCTTTCCCCTCAATAACAACCCGGAACG
The DNA here is from genome assembly GCA_910589285.2 of Mythimna ferrago. NCBI lineage: Eukaryota > Metazoa > Arthropoda > Insecta > Lepidoptera > Noctuidae > Mythimna > Mythimna ferrago. The sequence goes on from OU342680.1 coordinate 126,322, forward strand.
AGCGCCCAGCAACAAAAAAATGCGAAAGAGCCGCCAGTCAAAAAAATGCCTCCACCGTCACCAATCATTATAGAGGGAGTCAAGAACTATCAAACGTTCTACGACTCGCTAATTGAAACGCAACCAGCTGAATCATTTACCGCCAAAATGATGAATGGAGATTGTGTGAAAGTCAACGCCAAATCAGAAGACTCTTATATAGAGCGATTGCCAAATTTTTGACTGAAAAAAGCTACTACTGGCACTCATGTGAAAATAAACAAGCTAGACCAATAAAAGTTGCGGTTAAAAACTACATTCTTCTTGTCAGCCTGATCGCATTAAAGATGACCTTATAACGCAAGGGCTTAAAATAGAAAAAGTGACTACAAATTGAGCTGAAAGAGTAAAGAACCACTCAATATGTTCATTTTATCTTTCCATAATGACGAAGATGTCAACAAAATCTACGGCATTAAATATATATTAGGGTGCAAAATTGAAATACATCCGCTTAAAAATCCAAAACTTATTCCTCAATGTAAGAGATGCCAAGCATATGGGCATACTCATAAATACTGTAAAAGGGAGAAAAGGTATGTGAAATGTATTGGGAAGCATCTTACAGCCGACTGTACAAAATCCCCGCAAGAGAAGCCAAAATGCAGCCACTGTGGTCTACCCCACCCTGCAAACTACAGAGGGTGTAAGTGAAGTAGCTAAAGAGATGCAACAAATAAAAAACAAAAATATTAAGAAGAAACTTGATGTGACATCTTCATAACAGTTTCCTCTGATAAAGCAAGAGAAACAAGCACAGAAAACAATTGTTCAAGCAACTCCAAAACCCACTCAAGGAACTAACTTGTTCATACGAGTAGGAACAAGTTACAAAGCGAGGCTCTTCGAACCTGGAGGATAAAATTAATCAGATACTGAATTGCATCACTATATTTGACAAGAGATTAAAAAAGCTAGAATCCAGCACCAAAACAGCTGTTTCAAATAATCAAAAACGAACAACACCCTTAAAATAATGGCATGGAACTCCAATGGGGTCCTCAAACATCAGAAAGAGTTACAGGTGGTCCTAGATACAGAAAATATAGACGTGTGTTTGAAATCTGAAACGCACTTCACTAAACAACCTTTTATCAAATTTAAAGAATATACGGTGAATAACTGGTGTCTCTGGCTTTCGCAAGATACTCAAGTGGCTCCCTATCCCTATTCGACTTCGCAGAAACTCTCGGATATTATGTCTGCTATTTAATATCCTTCACAACCCTGAAACTCCCTCTTACCTGCGAGAACGCTTTTCCTACTCACGCCCTTCTGATGCTCCTTGCAGGTCGCACCTGAAGAATCTCCTTATATCCCCTCCCCACTCCACCGAAGAGTGAAAGAACACTATCTATCCATTTCATCATAGTTGCTTATAAGTATGTATTATTTTATTAAATTATTTGGTATGTATTTTTATGCTATTTATTTTACTATGTGTATGTATGTTATTAAATTTGTATTTTTTTTGCATGTTGTTATATTGTTTAATTTTTGGTTAGGTTTTTTGTATGTACTCATTTTCCTTTTACTTTTACACACAGTGTCTACATCTCTTTTTTCTCAAATTTTCCTTTCGCAGGTATGCTGTAAGAGATTTCTTTAGAACTAAGCATCACCTTTGTACTATTCTTTTATTTCCTTCTTCTGTTCTTTTATTATTGTGTGTACATAAATTGTTAAATAAAATAAATAAATAAATCATGGCCTAGCATTTTTTTTTCTGGATTAACGCCATGGTTTTTGGTTAAACTAAACTCTTAATGTTGCCATTAATATAAATCTTGGTTAAGTAACATATATGCTTTGCATTATGTATTGATAATAAATACTTAGGAAATACATTTCCGCATTTGATAATAAACTTAAAAATATAAATAACTGTTTGTACTTAGAATATAGTGGCTAAAATGACACAATGTGACATTGTAACTACAATAAATATAATATCGAGAATCACATCATCAGAAAAAAGCATGGCATTAGACATTTCAACTTCCGCCAGCCCTAAGATTTTATACAGGCTGTCCCATAAATAATGGTCCAAACGTAACGGGTAGGTAGCTTATCTGATTTCCAACAACTAATTTGAATAGTTAAAAAAAAAACCGTTATGATAACCAAGATATATTTTTTTTCGAATTTTACCATTTTCTCTACCAGAATTTAGTTTTTTTTAATGCTGTCGCTGCAAATAATTAAATTTTTTGCTATAATTTTTGTGTAACATTTCTGAATAGCTTACTAATGATTTTTTAGTAACATTTTATGTGCCTTAGAAAAAAAATCTTGAATTGAAAAGATTTTTCTTTACGATGAAAAAACCAAATTTGAAAAAATTCGCCTGTAAAAAAATTGTATGACACTGACGACCACCATTATTTTAAAAACTTGTACATTTAATAAGGTTTGCATATTGGTATATAATTTACGTCTAGTCTTAGCCGTTACAAAGATATTGCTATGAATCTGAGAGAGGTACTGTATCAACAAAATAAAAAAAAATGAAAAAGTGTGCACAATTAAAGTTTTTTCTTTAAAATGTTTTACTGTAGTATTTCAGACGCAATGATTTAATTAGAGATATCAGCGTATGAAAAGAATTAGAAGAAAAAAAAAACAATTTGTTTAAATAAATCGTTTATTTAGTTTTTACAGCAAATGTTTGAACTGTCTTCCCCATACGAGAATGCTGCATCTCCTAATAAAGGAAGCTCTTCAATTCTCTCACTTTTACCATTTTCTCTACCAGAAGGTAGAGAAAATGGTAAAATTCGAAAAAAAATAATGTCTTGGTTATCATTACGGTTTTTTTTTAACTATTCAAATTAGTTGTTGGAAATCAGATAAGCTACCTACCCGTTACGTTTGGAGCATTTTTTACGGGACAACCTGTATATCCTAATAAACTAGATTGGCTACGAAGGAATATTACACTCTCTAAAGTGTTCTTTATTCTCATGGAAATAAAGTTCACGTGTGTTATTGACACAAAAGGGAAAAATGGTCCCGAGCAAGACAGTGAGATAAATCCTCTGTGTCCCTTTCTCACCTCCTATCAGAAAAAAATTAAAAACAGATGGTAGTTTCTAACTTGTTCAAGTAATCGTTAAATAGTCCATGTTCATGCATATTGATAGGTGTGCAACATAAAATCAACTGCAACAAAAAAAAAAAACAAACTAATGCTTCTTGAAATTTTATACACATTCTTCTTGTATTTAATGATGATTTCATTTAGATATAGTAGCTATTCGTAGTAATTTTCAAATTATGAAGGGCCACACTCAGATTGACATCAACAAACAATATGGCCGATGTTTACATAGAGCTATAGTTGTATTTCTATTTGTTACAAGTTTTTAACACAATATTTAGTAAAGTTTATAGTGTGCAACATGGTTAAACGTTGCTGTGTAAAGTTTTGTAATAGTGATGGGTATCCTGGTTGTGGGATTTCATTTTTTAGGTAAGTTTTCTGTTTTGTTTACAAATTATTTATGTAGGGTTACAACAAACATTGTTTTGAATTGCATGCGGGAATTAAAATATATTAATTACCTGTAAAAATACACAGAGAAGGGGCATCGTAAACGACTGAGAAGACGGACTGGGTGATGCAATTTTATAAAATTTTGTTGTTTACTGTTCAAGTTTTATATTATTAAAAGCAAAGCTTTTATGTGGTAATTAGAGACACAATAGTAAGACAATAGGTGCGCGAACGCCGGCGTTCGCTTGGGGTTTAATTAATTAAGAAATATCTGAAGAGGCATAATATTTTTTTTAATAAATCAAGTACCAATTTTACTAATCTTATCTTCCCCGTAGATCGGGCACCTTCGGCCCCTCGGCAATCTTCGGCTGCTCTCGTGACACAATGGAAAGCGGCGAGCGATGCGGTGGCAAGAGGTGTGGCATGTGGACAGGTGTCTTCGGACCACTTCAGTATGTAGTTATCTGTGACCACTTCGTTACCGATCTCTAGGACGCGCGTGCACTCCAAACGCTTCCCAACATCGATATTATTGTACATTCGAGAATCATATTCATTTTAAATTATAGTCTACGCATCAGTTTATTTTCAATAAAGTAAAAATAAAAGAATAACATCAGTTTTATTATAAACTAACTAGTTTTTTCTTTCAGACAAACCTTATTCTGACAATTACGAACACAAAAAGAATAAACTAAATAGGTGCCGGATCTTCTTACGTACACACACATTAGGCATTTTTTTATCAGTATAATATATTTCATACTCACATGCCGCATAAGAGAATATCGCTATCGTTATTGGTAGCAAAATACAGGGCGGGCTGGCTTAAAAATAGGCTTAAGCATAAATAGCCTATTAATGTTCCCACTGCTGGGACTCAAACCTCCTCTCTGGGAAAAGATATGGGCCATAAACCACTAGTGGATTCTGCGGTTTTGTGCGATGTAATAATTATATCTTCGAATTCTTAGTAAAAATATTATTCGTCTGATTAGTCTGTCGTCTGGGATGGATGAATTTCGTGACAACATCAATTAGTAGGTCGTAATTCAAGCATTTTATATTAATCGATGCAACTATATGACACCAATATAAGGTATATACATGAACAGACATCAACTATTTCCTAATCATTACAGAGAAAACTCACAGCTCACAGCAGAAAACACACAAGCACAGCCCTTTTGGTAAGCATATTGGGATCCGTTGATACATTATTAATTAATTGTTTTTAACTTGCATGTCTATTTAATGTATCAAAAATATCTTTTACTACTTTAGAGGAAAATTGTCCCGTGGTATGTAGCTAGTGTATGGACACACTAGTAGAACGAGATGACAAGACTCTTTCTAACTTTCCTTTTCGGGGACGCTTTTGAGGTTGTCGTAGTCATCTAGTACTAGGATATATAAAATCTTTGCGCCAGCCTAATTACTTTTAGAAAAATAAAACATGACATTATGACATGAAAACTTGTCGTTCGTTCAAAAATGTTTTTTTTAATTCTTAAGGAGGTACATACGTAGGTATTATTGACAAAACAAACGTAATCTCATTAACTTTAAACTGGAATATCTTTAATATACGGATTCTTTTAATAGTAATGTCTGAAAAAAAATTGTTGGGAAATTTAATCTGCATACATTTGTATATTTTTCATCAGTTGGCGCTAAAAAAAATGCCAGCAAAATTTTGTTCGGGACTTCGCCATGATCCTTTAAAGTATCTGAAGTGAAAACAACAACAAAGAAATTCTAAACAGAAGAAGATAAACATAATATAGCGCCCACCTTATTTTGGTACCGTGTTAAAAGACTGTTCTTATAAATATTATTCTTATATTTTATATAAAACGAGAATTTAAGTTAAGATATTTTTATGAAAAGAAATTCTGGTAGCGTATACCGTTATATTTTTTAACTCCGATATATTTTTGAACTTTGCGTATAGGTATCCTTTAAGTCAACAAATATTCGAAACCCGGTAATGTGCACGACACGGGTTCATCATGACTTCGTCACAGAGTGGCTCCACACGTGACGCTGTGCCTGGAGTCGTACGGTCCACCAGCATGCTGGTCCTGCAAGAGGACCAATGTTATCGCTCCTGTACCCGGTGGCTCAGACTGTGCTTGCTGTTGAAATTAAAAATTAAGCGGGATTACGTTAGTACGCGTTCTGCGTTCTATATTTAGTTCGTCGGCGCGCGGCGGTCGGCGCTCATTGTAACGAGTGCCAGCGAAATGAGAAATTTCAGGCTTTAATAAAGTTGTGCGCGCTCAGCTGTTTCACATCTCTTCATGAACAGGACAAGAGCGCGCTGTATACGGGCGGACATGCGTGCGGCGGGCCGACGGAGCGGTTGTAGTAGGTCGAGCTCTCCGCCGCCAAGCCGCGTCTTCTGTATTATTAAAGTTTACGAAGCGCCGATGTTGCTCGTAGCTCTCTGCCACCACCGACCCGCGTCTCCTGTATTATTAAAGCTGCTTAAGAGTAAGACCAGCGGCTTTCACTTACTGGCTTCTGTTTTATTTATTCACCGCGAACTCGGGGTTCGCTTACATATTAATGCGGTGCGGAGCGCTCGGCGAGATATTATAATCATCGGCGCTGCGAAGTGGTGCCACCGCGACCGATAACCCGTTAGCCACTCGTTCGCGATCTTAACTAAACAAGTATCAACACAAGTCAAATAATGTCATCATAATATGCCGTCTTTAAAACGAGATTAAATAGAGAACTCATTTTTAATTCAGGTCTTGAATTGTAATCGCGTTTCGGTCCTGGCTTGGGTTGATCGCAATGTTGGAACAGCTTTGTGTCAAACTGTGCGCAGACCAAGTTTTTTTATACTACATGTATACGGCAAACTAGCCAAGTTGCTGAACTTTGGGTTATTACAGGAACTGAGAGGAACATGCGGAGGGCAGGGGAGGGAGATGAGGGTGCGGAAGGTGGCAAAAACAGCCAACTTCACTCGACATTCACTCGGAAATATTTAGTTCAGCAGAAAGCAGGCTGAACTTTGCCAACCAAACTGCCCCAAGCAGTGGAGGTACGACCGCGCCAGTTGTCACGAGAGGCAATCCTTTTTTGGGGCAGCCGTGTAAAAACAAACTTTACCTCTTTATAATATTAGTGTAGGTAAATCTTACCATCTTTTCATCTTTTTATTTATTTTTTTCCACAAAATTCAATAGTACATAAGGTCGCTGACACCTGAAGAACGTAGTACCTATATGAATTAAATCATATAATTAGGAATATAGCAGGTACTACTCTGCTATATTATAGCTAGAAGTTTATTTACGGTTTTTAAATAATTTCTTTAAGTCATTTTTATAAATTCATCATTCCAACACGATCCTATTGTTATTTAGCTAAAAGTTCGTAATCTGCTAATTTGTAATGATCGGTCATTGATCAGTCAATGGTCTCGTAATAGAATTGTGGTAAAATGACAATATCGAGCTTATTAAAAGCACTGACTGCTTAATGACGTTCTAGTGGTAGAACACTGATCAAAGGAACTGTCAAAATTTTGGCAGACTACCGCATTCGTCAGACATTCATTTATCATTGTCCACAAGATTACCATTTTATGCCATTTCTTTCTATGGAGTGTCAGTGGTTGACCATGGGGTGCCACGACAGAAAACCTCCACGAGTGCCCGCAGGCTGTAGTTCCCTTGCGGATACGTCCGGAGCGAAGGCAAGTCTGCGGGACGGTGCACCCTGGGAGGCGGCCAACGACCCCCTTGGGTATTGCTGCCTAAGGGGCCTCGATGGCCGTCTGCGAATGTTCTGTCTGTCGGAACACTTCAACGCGTGTCCCTCTGCTATAGCAGATGGCACAGTGGCGAAGTAACAGCGGGCTCGGTGTGCACTCACACTGCCGCCGGGCAGGCAGGAGGAAGGCTTGCTCCTCCTTCTGCCACCGTTAGTCTCGTAGCCCCAGAGATTGTCCAAGGTCATGTTTCTGACTTTTGATGGGGGACGAGGGTCCTGGCTTAACCGCCCGGGCCGCGAGGAAGACAACCTCTATAAAAAATTACCCCAAACCTCCAAGCGGCGGCGCACCGTGAGGAAGGTTGTTAGCTTGACTAATGGGTAGCTAAATTAGTCTCTAGTGCGAACCACGTGTTTGAGCAACTACCCAAAGTTTCTACTCGTGGAAACAAATATGGAAAATTTAAAAATTAAATCTAAGTTTTTTTAAGAAACCAGGGAGTGATGCGCGGTCGGAGTCCGACGCGACATCCAGAGGGGGCTCGGAGGGCTCGGAGGCGGAGGAGATGGCTGGCGATTCTGGGAGAAACTCGGGTTTCTCCCCGAAGCGTTCCGAGTTCGTCAGAAGGCATGACGGGCGCTCGGAAGTGGAGGAGGTTGCGTGCAACTCTGGGAGAGGCTCGGGTCGGTCCCGGAAGCGCTCCGCGTCTGCCAGGAGAGAAGACGGATCGTCTGGCTCTGGCTCTGAGGGGAGGAGCAAAATTCCCACCATCAGCGTGGTGCGGGCCAGTCCCGCGGAAAGGGGAGGGGGCTAACGGCCAAAGACTCCGCTCAGCGAGCCGCCAGGCTTGCCGCGGAGGGGCGTTACCCCGGAGCTGCCGGCTCAGAGAGGGACCTCTCGGAGCCATCTGGCAGCGAGAGGCGTGCCAAAGCGGACTCCGACATGGAGTCCCTTCAGAAGATGGCAGTCAACCTGCTGCGGGACATGAGCCGCAAAAGGGAGAGGACGTCAAAGGAGAGGACGGCCCAACGACACGCGAAGTCCCTTCGGGAAGCCTTTGACGCCTCTCTCGAGAAGAGGGTGGCTAGAATCCGGAGCGAGCTCCGGGCTGAGCTCCAGGCCGAGCTCCGGGCCGAAGTCCGGGCTGAGCTCGCGAGAGCGCCCAATAGCGGTGGCTGCCAGGAGCCGGCGACAGGAGGCCAGGCCCAGGCCCAGCCCGAGCCGGAGAGCCAGCTGCTAACGCTGGTGCAGCGGGAACTGGCTGCTTTCCAGCAGCAGCTGCAACAGCAGCAGCAGCAGTTCCAGCTGCGCATTCAGCAGCAGCTGTCCCTGCTGGAGGGCATCGTGCTGCGCCCTCCGCTAGCGGCCTCTGGCCAGCAGCGAAAGGCGCCGTCTTACGCCGCCGCCGCCGCTGCGGCTTCTGTGCCCAAGGCGGGACCATCGGGGCAAGCGGGGCGCGGGGCCGTGGCGTCGGAGCTCACGAGACCCCCCCCGACGGCCAAGCAGCAACGGGGGAAAAAAGGTGTGGCGGTACCTGCCGCTAAACCGGCGGGACCTCCTGCCGCGGCGGCTACTAGGCCCCGCCCGCCACCTCCTCCACCTGAGGAACCCGGCGGCACTTGGACGGTCGTCGGCGCCGCGAAGAAGGCGGGCAAGGCGGCCAGAGCGGCCAAAAAGCGCGCGAGGCGGAAGGACAGGAGGAAGCGAGCCATGGCGGCGAGACTTCGCGCCCCGAATTCCGAGGCTGTAGTAATTACGCTGCAGCCTGAGGCGGAAAAGAAGGGCGTGACGTACGATGACGTCATGGCGAAGGCGAAGGAGGTGGTGTTGCCCCACCTTGGCGAGCTCGGAGCTGCTGGGGGCTTCTGCATGAGGCGTACGGTCACCGGGGCCCGAATCCTTGAGGTCCTCGGTGCGGCCAGCAGCCCTGCGGCGGATGCCCTAGCAGCAAGAATCAGGGCGTCCCTCAATTCAGAGGAGGCCCGAGTGTCCAGGCCCACAAAGTGCATAGACATGCGCATCATGGGCCTGGACGACTCAGTCAAGGTGGACGAGGTGGTGGCCGCCATCGTCAGGGCGGGCGGATGCACGACCGATCAGGTCCGGGTGGGCACCATCCGCGCTGACGGCACGGGCATGCGAGCGGTGACAGCTAGCTGCCCCGTGGCGGCGGCCAGGACCATCACCGGGGAGGGCCGACGGCTGTTGGTAGTCTGGGTCTCCGCGCAGGTCAAACTGCTGGAGCCCAGACCTCTGCGGTGCTTCCGGTGCCAAGTGGGGCACCACGTAGGCGCCCACTGCGCCGCGGAGGTGGACCGCAGCGACCGCTGCCACCAGTGTGGCCAGCCCGGTCACAAGGCCGCAGAATGCCGTGCTCCGCCGCACTGCTACGCATGTGCGGCGGCTGGCAAGCCGGCCAACCACCGGGCTGGGGGCAGGTCCTGCGACCCCCCCGCCAAGGACAAGGGCATCCCCGCCGACGTCCTCACCGCCGCAGCTGCCTCCTTGGCCGCCGCCGCTATCGCCGCCGCACCCGCCGCTCTCGCCGCCGCACCCGCCGCAGTCGCCGCCGCACCCGCCGCGGCAGTGCCCCCTAGAAGGGCTCGGGAGGAGACGATGGACTGCCAATAACGGCCCCATTCCGTCTCCTCCAGGCGAATATCAACCACTGCGCCCCCGCTCAGGATCTGTTGCTCCACAGCATGGCGCAGTGGTCGATAAATGTTGCCGTCGTCTCCGAGCCGTACTACGTCCATCCCCGTGGAGACTGGGTTCAGGACCTAGACGGCTCGGTGACGTTAATCTCGTCAGCCGCCGCCGGTACCCCGCCCCTCGAGGCTGTTGCGAGGGGACGGGGCTGCGTGGCAGCACGGTTCGGGGATTTTGCAGTGGTAGGCGTCTACCTGTCCCCGAGCAGATCTCTCGACGAACTCCAGGTCTCCCTTATGGAGCTAAATGTCGTCGTCGCTGGGTTCGGTACCCTCCCCGTGGTCGTTTGCGGGGACTTCAACGCCTGGAATACGGCTTGGGGTTCCCGGTACACGAACCCACGGGGTCAGATGGTGGAGGACTGGGCTTTGGAGCTGGGTCTGGTCGTCCTGAACCGGGGTTCTGTCCCCACGTTGGCGCGGATGCGGGGTGAATCAGTGGTGGACATCTCGTTCGCCAGCCCCGCTCTGTTGCCGCGTGTCGTCGACTGGCGCGTTATGGAGGAGGTGGAGACGTACTCCGACCACCGGTACATCCGGTTGGACGTCTCCGCCGAAACCTCGGCCGCGCCGGTCCGACAGAGCCCTTGCGGTCCGCGGTGGGCGCTTAAGCAGATGGACCGGGAGCTCCTCCTGGAAGCCGCGACGGTACAGGCCTGGGTGCAAGCACCGGACAGGCCTGTCGACATAGACGTCGAGGCGGAGTGGTTCCGGGAGGCCATGTCGCAAATCTGCGACGCGGCAATGCCCCGAGTCCGTCCAGGGCGAGCTAAGCGCCAGGTGTGCTGGTGGTCGCCGGAGATTGCTGCACTGCGCAACGCATGCAGTCACGCGCGGCGCCGGTACGCCAGACACTGCAGGCGCCGCATCCGCCCGCCGGATGCGGAGGCCAGAGAGGCGGAGCTGTATGAGGGATACAGAGCGGCAAAACGCACCCTCCGAACGGAGATCAAGCGGGCCAAACTGGAGGCCCGCAACGTGTGGCTGGGGTCTCTGAACGCGGACCCATGGGGGCGCCCGTACAATATGGTACGGGAAAAGCTCCGTCCCTGGGCTCCCCCACTGACTCAGAGTCTCCGGCCCCAGATCGTAGAGGGTGCGGTGAACGCTCTGTTCCCTGCGCGGGGGGAACACTCCCCCCCGCCCATGGCTCCGCCTCCACCGCCAGCGGTGTCTGACGCGGACCGCAACAGCGACGACGACGACAATGCTCCAGAGGTGACCGAGGTAGAGATGAGAGTGGCGGTGCGAAGGCTGAGTGCCAAAAACACCGCCCCAGGACCCGACGGCTTGCCTGGAAAGACCTGGGTCCTGGCCATGGAGGCTCTCAGGCCTCGACTGAGAGGACTCTTCAGCGCATGTATGGAGAGGGGCCAGTTCCCACTTTGCTGGAAGACGGGGAAACTGGTCCTCATAGCGAAGCCAGGGCGCCCTGCGGACTCTCCGTCCGCGTACCGGCCCATTGTGCTGCTCGACGAGGTGGGCAAGCTCTTTGAGAGAGTCATTGCAAACCGCCTCGTCGGGCGCCTAACACGGGTGGGGTCGGACCTTTCGGACGGACAGTTCGGCTTTCGCAGGATGCGCTCTACGGTGGACGCCAACATGCGCGTGCGAGCCCTCACGACGGGGGCTACGGTGTCCCGGGGCAGGTGTGTCGTGGCAGTGTTCTTGGACATTGCCAACGCCTTCAATTCTCTGCCCTGGAGTACGATCCGGAGGGCACTCCGGTACCACCGGGTGCCCGATTACCTCTGTCGAGTGGTCGAGGCCTATCTGTCGGATAGATTTATAGTCTACCCCGGTCACCAGGGAGACTGGAAACGTCGAGAGATGTCGTGTGGTGTTCCGCAGGGGTCGGTACTAGGGCCACCCTTGTGGAACATCGGGTTCGACTACGTGCTGCGCGGCGACTTCCCTGACGGGGTCAGCGTGGTTTGCGCAACGCAGACGACACGCTGGTTCTAGCGCAGGGAGAGTCGTACCAGGCGGCGGTCGCTCTAGCGACACGCGGGGTTGCGATGGTCGTTGATAGGATCCAGGAGTTGGGACTCGAGGTGGCGCTTCACAAATCCGAGGCGATGTGTTTCCACGGTCGCCAGTCTCGGAACGCGCCGCCATTGAGTTCCCAACTAACGGTAGGAGGAGTTCACATCGGTGTCGGGTCGACGATGAAGTACCTGGGACTCGTCCTCGACAGCCGGTGGAATTTCGTGGAGCACTTCCGACGTCTGGCTCCCAAACTCAACCGGGCTGGGGCTGCGCTCAAGCGGCTCCTGCCCAACCTTGGGGGTCCAGACGCCTCCTGCCGGAGGCTCTACGCGGGGATCGTTCGGTCCATGGCCCTCTACGGGGCGCCGGTGTGGGCGCCGTCGCTGAAAAAGCAACCGGCGGCCATACTGAACGCCTGCCAGAGGGTCATGGCGATAAGGATGGTGCGGGGATACTGCACGGTCTCCCGCGAAGCGGCGAGCCTTCTGGCTGGCCTACTACCGTGGGATCTGGAGGCAACAGTCCTTGCACACATGCACGATATGCGCGTGGAGATGCAACGCCGGGGTGAAAGTCCGCTGCCGCGACAGGTCACGGCATGGCGGACAGAGCTCCGGCGGGATCTCATGGTGAAATGGCGTCAGCGACTATCGCAACCCAGTGCTGGGCACGCCACAATCATGGCGGTAAGTCCCCTCTTTGAGGCGTGGCTGGAAAGACCTCACGGCGTCCTTACCTTCCGCATGACGCAGGTACTCACCGGACATGGTTCGTTCGGGAGTTTCCTGCACTCGATTCATGCGGAAGTGACGCCCGGGTGTCGCCACTGTGCGGAACACCCGGAGGACACGGTGGAGCACACAGTCGAGGTGTGCCCTGCTTGGGCGGAGCATCGCCGTGCCCTCGTGGGGGCGATCGGCGGCGGAGACCTCTCGCGCCGGGCCTTGGTTGAGGCCATGGTCCGGAGCGAGGAGGAGTGGCAGGCGGTCGCCGACTTCTGCGAAGCAGTAATGCTCGCAAAGGAGGAGGCCGAACGCATCAGGCAACGGCGTTATCGCCGCCGCCGTCGCCGGAATTCTGATCCCGATTTCCGGCCAACGTAGACGCGGGCTTGCGGACAGTGAGCAATGGGTAGCTCACTGTCCGGCCGTCCGGTAACTGTCCGGACCAAGCCCAAGTCGTTGACGGCGCGCACTGTTCCCGCGCGCCTCAAGGAGTTGTCAGCAACAGCAGGGACCCAGCCGGGTCGAAGCCTACTGGGGCCAGGGTTATCCGAAAGGGCGCTCGAGCCCCGGTATGAAGGCTAGAAGGAACGGGGTGGGTCTTTTAGTCAGTAAGAGTCTGACACTATCTCCCGCTCCGCCCAAGGGCGGGGGATGTCAATGCATGATTTTTTCCCACCATAAAAAAAAAGTGGTTGACCATTAGAAAGTCATAATGACCATTCTGACACTATTGTAATAGCAGACTTGAGGCCTTGATTTCATATTTTATGTCATAATGTCGTGTTTTTTATACATGACATGCTTTTTTCTGTGATGTTGTTATACTCGAATTGCGCTACGATGTCCTATGTGTATACTATATTCTAAGCACAAATAGTTTTTTTATGTGATACATAAAGTAAAGCCTAGGTATTAATTATGTTAATTGACCAAGATTTAAATTTCTTTCAACTTTATATTTTAGTTCAGTTTAGCCAAGTGCTTGCGCTTTGTGTCATATTTTTCGTAAATCGAGCACACCACGCTTTTTTCACAACAATACTAATATTGACTTGGTTTTAATAAATTGTAATGTGTAATTTGTACATAATTATGTACATATTTTTTGAGTGAGATAAATGTTAATTTTATTTTTGTACGTTATTTATATTTGTATGGAATTTGTAATTTATATGGGAATAATTTCCTGAAATAAATGATTATTATTATTAATAATATTTCTCGTTCATTATTATTATTTTCTACTTATATTGAAAATGGGTAGTATTTAAACGAGTGACTTTAAATTAAAATTTTAAGTGACAAAACTAATTATTTGGATAATAGAAATAATAAGTGAGCGACTGACTGCGAGTGACGAGAAATCAACAGAACAGCGACTTACAAATTTTAATTTGAGTTACTTAAAATACAAAACGAGAAGCTTCATAATATTTGAGCGACCTAATATTTGTTTGAGTGTCAACATTACGTTCTGCATTTTTTTCAATACTTGGCCAATTATTTATTTATACTGAACGGCATTTTATCTTAAATGCAGTGTTCCGAATGTCCTAAATATCGATATTTATGTATTATGTATGTCACAAGGTAGTTTGATAATTCTGATATTGCGAAAACCCGGATAATTAGAAAATGGTGAAATAAAATCTGCGAGCAACTTAGCCGTACCGTTCGCCGGCCGCTTCCGCGGCACCAGCCACCTGCCGCTGCAGGTAGGTCACTGTTCTAACCAAACCTAACCTATTTCAAACAGTTCAAAATGATGAATCTACCTGTGAGTATATAATTAAACAGTGATGAAAACATTTATAAAAGTTAACTTTTTAGTAGTTCGTTATGTAAAACCTCAATTTTATTTCTTTCACTCTCACTTATTAATTTAATCGCTCACTTATAATTTTAGTCACTCATTTACTAATTTAACTACGATTTCAATAACCCACTTGTAGTAAGCTCGTTCTGGATTTTATTGTTAATCAATATTAATGTCGTTAGTTGTCGCTGACTCAAATTCATACCGTTCAAGTTATTAAAACAGTATCTCATCATCAGGCGCCAAGTTTTTTTTAGTCGCTCGTTTTATAATGCTCCATTGAAAAATTATTTTACACTTTTTAGTTTTATATGCTACGAGAGCGCATTTTTTAATCCTTTTTGTAACGTGAATGTGAAAACAGTGTATACTCCACGAACTCTCAGATTACTTCCTATTAAGACTTACTTTTTTTTATTAAAATTATTTTTTATTGTGCTTGTGTGTACAATATTGACTGGTCTACACTGTTCTTACATAATCTATCATCAAATTTATTTTTTCTAGTATTATTCATACACACAGTACAATAAACTACTATTATTAATAATAAAATACCATTTTATTTTGAATTATGCAAACTAACAAAACAAAACACACATGCACACCCGAGGTTTTAACACAAGCGTACCTACCGTATCAAGATTCATGAACCGCCTATAAGTTATAACTAACTACTTATTTCACTCTTGTCAATCACTTTCCTTTACTCTATTCACTTTATTTATTAATCCAGAAATCTTTTTTTTCGGGAGATAAAAGGAAATACTTATCCATTAAAAAGACATACGTTATGTACCTACCTACTAGTAAGTACCTTTCAGAGTTTCCAGGTAATCTAAAAAAATTTTTCCTTATTATTAAGAAATAAATAACAAATAAATTTCTTAATATATATATTTTTTTTAATTGTTAACAATCTAGCCTAAAAGACTAATAAGTAATTTAACTCTAACTTATTTTTATACGGTTTTGTTTAAACTAAGAATAGCGTCCTTTAAAGTTAATAATAAACCAGTTGCACAAAACTGGATAACGAAAGGCATTAAAAAGTCTAGCAAAATTAAACGTCAGCTATATCTAAAATACAAACACAGTAAAATTAATAAAAAACAGAATGAGAAAAACTACAAACGCTATAACCATTTGTTCAAACGATGTGCACAAACAGCACAAAAACTTATTAATACAAGACGTATAC
The DNA here is from genome assembly GCA_910589285.2 of Mythimna ferrago. Taxonomy (NCBI): domain Eukaryota; kingdom Metazoa; phylum Arthropoda; class Insecta; order Lepidoptera; family Noctuidae; genus Mythimna; species Mythimna ferrago. The sequence goes on from OU342680.1 coordinate 142,032, forward strand.
AAAAGCATACAAATAAATGTAAAGCCGGAACGCAATCTCCTCAACAATTACTAATAATGACCTATATAAAAATGATATTGACGAAATAAATTTAATCCATCTGACATTTGTAATATATTTAATGATTATTTTATAAATTTGACATCTAATCAGACATCTAATGCTAATAATATTAATATTAATAATAAAAATCCAAACACAATTTTCCTGAATCCTGTAGATGCACTAGAAGTGTATAAAATCATAATGTCTTTAAATAACAGCAAAACTAGTGGATATGACGGTATTGCCACACAAGTTTTGAAGGCTTGTGCTAGTTGGATATGTGTTCCACTAGCACATGTTATAAACTTGTCTTTTGTGGAAGGTAAATTTCCTGATCAGATTAAAATGTCTATCGTGAAACCATTATTTAAAAAGGGAAATAAGTCAGACCCTAATAACTATCGGCCGATCACCATAGTACCCATTATGTCTAAAATTTTTGAGAAAGCAATGCTTACCAGATTGAATAATTTTCTCAGTACACATAACATATTATGCAAAGAGCAATTTGGTTTTCGTAAAGGTACTTCAACTGCTCTTGCAATCTTCAACTTAATTAAACTTGTGACTGAAAGCATAAATAATGGCACTCCAGTGGTGTCTCTATTTTTAGACATGAGCAAAGCCTTTGATTTTGTAAATCATTCAAAGCTTTTAAACAAATTAGAGTTATACGGCATTAGGGGTAAAGCATATGAATGGATATCTAGTTATCTAAGAAACAGAAAACAGTGTACAGAAATTTCCAAGGTCATAAAGAAAAGTGATAAATCATATTCCAAAGAAAAATTTACATCTAGTTCAATAACAACCAATTGTGGGGTGCCTCAGGGTAGCATTCTCGGCCCATTGCTCTTTTTACTTTATGTAAATGATCTTCCAGAGGCTACTTTACAGAAATGTATCCTTTTTGCAGATGATACTACACTTATTATAAAATGTGATGATAAAAATGATTACAAATCAGTTATCGAAAAGACCTTATCAGATATCATAAACTGGATGGAAAGTAATAATTTAAACATTAATATAAGTAAAACTAAATTAATTCAATTTAACTCTTATAATTCTAAACAACTGGATTTAGACATTATTTATAAAAATGAAAAAGTACAACAAGTAAATGATGCAAAATTTTTAGTTCTTATAGTAGATAATCATCTTAACTGGAAGAGTCACGTGGAACATATTTGTCAGAAACTAGATAGGTTTGTGTTTGCTTTAAAAAAGTTAAGACAGAATGTATCAGTAGAAGCTGCTCTTTCGGCTTACCATGGCTATGTGTCATCTGTACTTAGCTATGGAGTAATAATGTGGGGCAACTCGACCGACGCCGACAGAGTTTTTAAACTTCAAAAACGTTGCATTCGAGTTCTAAACAAGGCGTGGTTCTTAGACAGTTGTAAACCATTATTTCAAAAATAAAAAAATCTTCCACTGCCCTGTATATATATAAAAGATATCTGCATTTTTACTAAGAAGTACATGCAGTACTTTAAGAAACGTAGTGAGGTTCAGCCAAGGCAGAAAAGGGCTAAATTCCACAACTTATTGCATCAACCAGCCAGACATAAAGATATTTATTAGAAAAATATGTATAATATGTTGTTGGGCGTGTTCGGTGTACGGGAAGATGTTCAAAGTAAACGTGACTTCAATGAAATAAATGTCTTTAATACTGTTTCCACAATAGTTCGTTATTACTAACTACGTACTATGCAAGTGTCGAGGCAGGGCGGTGTAACGTAAGCGACTGGCGAGCCTTGCGCTCGCGCTCCCGTATTTCATCAAAATTGCAACTCAGCGAAATTCGCAGTTACTAAGCCGCCACGATGTGTATATTGATTTATAATAACATCCCAAATGAATTAAAATTGTTACAGGGTAATGTATTTAAAACAAAATTGACAGAGTGGCTACAAAAAAACTGTTTCTATAGTATTAGGGAATTTATGGAATTTGGAAATAAAAGTGTATAATTTAATTAGTTAGTTATTGTTGACGATAAATTGTATGTAATAATTTAAATATTAATCGAATTTATGAAAATTATAAATGATGATAATAATTTAATTGCATGAAGTAATAAATATTTTAATGACATAAATATAAATAATTTGCACGCTTGCTTGCAGGCTTTTTTTTTTTTTTTTTTTTTTTCGATGGGAAAAATCATCTTATGACAACCCCCGCTCTTGGGCGGAGCGGGAGATAGTGTCAGACTCTTCAAGCCTTCATACCGGGGCTCGAGCGCCCTTTCGGATAACCCTGGCCCCGGTAGGCTTCGACCCGGCTGGGCCCCTGCTGTTGCTGACAACTCCTTGAGGCGCGCGGGAACAGCGCGCGCCGTCGACGACTTGGGCTTGGTCCGGACAGTTACCGGACGGCCGGACAGCGAGCTACCCATTGCTCACTGTCCGCAAGCCCGCGCCTACGGTGGCTGGAAATCGGGATCGGAATCCCGGCGGCGGCGAGGGCGCCGTTGCCTGATGCGGTCGGCCTTCTCCTTAGCGAGCATTACTGCTTCGCAGAAGTCGGCGACCGCCTGCCACTCCTCCTCGCTCCGGACCATGGCCTCGACCAAGGCCCGGCGCGAGAGGTCTCCGCCGCCGATCACCCCCACGAGGGCACGGCGATGCTCCGCCCAAGCAGGGCACACCGCGATTGTGTGCTCCACCGTGTCCTCCGGGCGTTCCGCACAGTGGCGACACCCGGGCGTCACTTCCGCTTTAATTCGGAACAGGAACCTCCCGAACTTGCCATTTCCGGTGAGGACCTGTGTCATGCGGAAGGTTAGGACGCCGTGAGGTCTTTCCAGCCACGCCTCAAAGAGGGGACTTATCGCCATAATTGTGGCGTGCCCATGACGGGGTTGTGATAGTCGCTGACGCCATTCCACCATGAGATCCCGCCGGAGCTCTGTCCGCCATGCCGTGACCTGTTGCGGCAGAGGACTTTCACCCCGGCGTTGCATCTCCACGCGCATGTCGTGCATGTGTGCAAGGACTGTTGCCTCCAGATCCCACGGTGGTAGGCCAGCCAGAAGGCTCGCCGCTTCGCAGGAAATCGTGCGGTATCCCCGCACCATCCGAATTGCCATGACCCTTGCTTGCAGGCTGAATACAGTGACTTTTAGGTTATAAGATCTTTCCTTGTAAACAATGTATTTCTTGCAAATAAATTTTGATTTGATTTGATTAGCACTTATAGAAGTCCATAGCACTTTCTTAGAGTCTGATATTGATAAAAGCACTTTGTTCATGTGTTATATGTATAGCACAGCATTGATCACTATTATACACTGACTTTAAACACTACACTAACTCAAAAGGTTTAGTTCTTTAGTCTACGCACTAGGTCCGTATTGTCTAAGAGCTGTATAGCCTCAACATTCACGTGTCGGTGAAGTCTGTGTTCCTGGGCTTCAGCAAATTTTTGAATGATAGTGGTGACGAGTTCCATTTGGAGGTCACGGTGGAAGTTTATATCCCTGAGTACTATATTTTGGAATCGTTGTATTATTTTGATGTTGCTCCGTTTAGTACAGCCCCAGAGTTGGATACCATACGTCCAAATTGGCATCAAAATATGCTTGTAAATTGTTATCTTATTATGTATTGATAAACAGGATTTCTTTCCGAGTAACCCATACATGCTTTTATAGCGTATGTCCTGTCTTTTCTTTTTGACATGAGCTTTCCATCGCAGCTTGGCGTCGAGAGTTATGCCAAGATATTTGGCTGTATTAGCATAAGGCACTTGCATACCGTTTATGTAGATTGGGTGGTAGTTACACCGTTTGTTTGTGAAGTCAACGTGAACTGATTTTGACTCATTCAGCTTGATCTTCCATTTTTGTGTCCAGTCATAAATTTTGTTCACTGCTAATTGAACTTTTTTTACTGCTTCTCTATGATTTGATCCTGTAGCCATAATAGCAGTGTCATCAGCAAAAGTCACAATAGTGTTGTTTCCTAGCTCTGGGATGTCACATGTGTACAACAAGTAAAGGATTGGGCCTAGCATACTTCCTTGGGTTTTAAGCTCGGAATATGCATTTTCTTGCCTTATTCTAAATATTCTATTAGTTAAATATGACTCCAGAATATCTGCAAATTCTGGAGGTAACATACATCTGAGTTTGAATGTTAGGCCCTCATGTCAAACTTTGTCAAAAGCTTGCGCGACATCCAAGAACACGGTGGCACCTACTTCTCTATTTTCCAGCGTTTTTTCAATAATATTTGTTATTATTTGGTACGTATCAAAATCCCGAAAGTTCATAATATCGATGATTGAAATATCGACGTTCAAAACACCGAAATTCAAAAAAACGAAAGTTTGAAATACCGATGGTCGTTATATCGCAAAGACATTAAATATATACTACCAATAGACCGGACATAGCGAACAAAAGTCAAAATCCGAAACTTGTTACTTGTGAGTAATAAGTCGCTCAGTCTAGTATGACACCCCTACACGTCAAGTTATGTTTGTATCCGCTTTAGGCACTAAAAGAAAATCATTTTCTGAGAGTTGCGCATTAGGCTATTGCAAATCTTGTTATGGTAAAATTGTTGGACCTAACTTCGGTTTATTTTCAAAAATATTCTTGGTATTTACGCAGTAATTAATTAAAATTGAACAATTTCCATGAATAGTTCTAGAACATTTGCTGATTTTATGATAGCGCCATCTATTGCTGAAAAGTTTAACCTTACCTAGCACACACAGTGGCGTAGCGTGGGTTTTCGCCGCTTGGGGTCGACCAGAAATACGCCGCCCTTTGATGTTTATTATGTTTAAGAACACCAGTATTAAGAACGACTGCAGGTATCCCGTCGGGGCCACTAGCTTTATTCTTACGTACGTCTTTCTGATGGATACGAAAATCCGACATACTCGTCACGTACCCATCAGGAGAAGCAGGGGGCGGTGCGACACCGGAATTCAGACGCGAAGATTCCGCAATAAGTGAGGCAATTAAGTTTGCTTTCTCCTCAGCGGTGTGAGTCAGGGACCTGTCGGGTTTCAGCAGTGGTGGAGGTGAGGGACGGCAGAAGTTCGATTCACTCGAGTTTGCCGGGGACCAACACGCTTTACTACCAACGGGGTTCGTTCCCTATTCGGCCAATGTGGTCAAACTGAGACCTCCACAACACCTTAAGAGTCACGTCACTTGCCTTGCGCATACGAGCATTGGCCCAAGGTTGGTATGCGCGTGTTTAATCACGTCAGCGTGAACACACTCAGTGCCAAGTCATGGTTGAGCTTGGTCCGACATTGTTACGTCAGAGAATGAACTTGGATTAATAAAAAGCAATATACCTGCTGCAACATGAGGGTAGACTTTTAACATAGACATCAAAATTTGCTTGGCACGTACGTAACATTGCGCTCGCAATTTCGAATATCTAAGTTTTTTTTTTCCAAATAAGTAAATTGGCGCTTTCTGCTGCCTCCTTTCGTATGCCGCCTGGGGCCATGGCCCGCCCTCCCCTTCCCAAGCTTCACCACTGGCACACACTGAAGCTTCCACCACGAGCTCTTAACGTGATCTATTTTACGACCTAAACCGAACTGTTAGATCCTTTTTCGTTTGTTCTACTGACATTTTAACATATCATGGGTTTTACCATGATATGTTAAAATGTCAGTAGTAAAACCCCTGGCCACCTACCGAGCAATAGTTAAATTTATACAAATTTTGACTAATTTAATTCGCGTGATTGCTATTCAAAGCTAGATGGCGTCACTGAGAGATAGGATGACAGTTTTCCTAAGACATTTCTCCTGATAGCCGCTCTATTGTATCTCTTTAAATCTCTTTGTTATATCAAAGCACAAAATACTGATGTTCAAATGCCCGAATGGACGAAATCCCGAATGGACGAAATACCGATGGATGAAATCCATACCTATTATGTTAAGCTCCTTTTTTGTCATTGTCTTAGAGATTTTAGGCTTTGGGTCAGCGAGTGAAACAAGCTCGGGACCTTAGGGCACCCGAACACGTACAGGTAAAGTAAGAAGGGAAGGTAAAAGTATATTTTGCATGGCGCCAATGATATACAACCATTTACCGAGGTATATGAAGGAATTAAACGTTAATAAATTTAAAATACAGCTGAAAACTATTTTGGTAGAAAAGGCATATTATAATATTTCTGAATATTTGACTGAGAAGATAACATGAATATTATTGCACTTGATTTTAACATTTTTCGACCTATTTTAATTTAACTGACATTTTAATTATATCATTTTTTTTACCATTTGACATCTTTAGTTGTAAATTCTTGACATTTTTAACTGTATAACTTCTTCTATCTTGACATTTGGACATTTTAATTTGACATTTTTAATGGTATTGTGGCTACTTTGACATTTTAATTGTATAATTTTTATCTTGACATTTTAATCAGTACATTTTTTACTAGGTGACATATGTAATTGTATAGTGACTACCTTGACATTTTTAACGGTATAGTTTTTAACTTGATATTATTATTTGTACAGCATCTGTGTCGACATCATTTGTTTTAAATTATTATTGAAAAATTTAATTTATCTAAATGGAAATTGATGTATAATATAATTTATTGCGTTTGCGTCTTGAAATTATGTGACATTTTTGCACACCTGATAATGGTTGAATATGACGGACAATGTTTGTAACTACCAGCTAATTTATTTATACTCATATTCTAGCAAAATAAATGATTATTATTATTATTATTATTATTATTAAGGGATGGACGAAATCTCAATTGGACGAAACAACTTGGACGTAGCGTTCGCCGGCCGCTACCGCGGCACTGCTCGTTTTGTTCGCTCGGCCACGTGCGGTTGGTCACAGTTCTAACCTAACCTAACCTATTTCACCCAGTTCAAAGTGCAATCAAATACAATTACATTTTTACGAGAGATTGTAGGTGTTATTCGTTATTTCGAACTGGCTGAAATAGGTTAGGTTAGGTTAGAATTGTGACCAACTGCTACTTCTCAAAATAAAACAGATCGGGACCTTAGAAAATTCCATAGACCTTTCAAAATTTGGAACTTCGGGATTTTAAACTTTCGGTCTAATGAACTTTCGGGATTTTAAACTTTCGGCCAAACGACCATTCGGTGTTTCAATTTTCGGTGTTTTGTCCGTCGATATTTTAAAATTCGGTCTTTTGATACGTACCCTTGTTATTCTATGTACAGTAAGGCCGCAAAAGTCCATAGGAACGCTAATGATTACATTGCTACGAACCGAGCGAGCGCGATATTTCCGTGCGTATGTGTGCGCATGTATGAGTATCCACATTCCACAGATAACACACACTAAGGAACTGTCGTCGCACTGAGCTTACCATAGCATTGTTAAAATTCACCCAAATACGTCATGTGCTGGTAGCCGTGTGAACTAAGTGTTGGATTCGCAAATCACGTAACCCGAGTTCAAATCATGGTCGGTCCGTTGCAGTTATTTCTTACTTTGAAAATTCCCAATCTATATTGATATAGTTGTTTTTTTTTATTTCTATGAAAAATACTATTGCATTTTTTGCACTAAATAGTTGCAAATTACGAATGTGATCTATTAACCACAAGAAGAATCACATTCGTAATTTGCAATTATTTAGTTGTTACATCTTTTCGATGTTATAAGGTGGAAATAAAAAGACGTGTTTAATAAAAATGTTTATTCTTTATATTTACAAATTAAACATATATGAGAATTGTGACGTCGAATTATTACCTAGACAAAAAGTTATCTTGTAACCGTTATCTATGTTACGCCTAAGATTGTTTGTTGGAAGTATACCCACTTAGACCATTCATAATATGAATAACGTAACAATGAACGGATATTCAAATTTTAATAAAATAAAATATAGGTAATTGTTTATATCCAGTTATTTATTGAAAAGTGATATATGATTTGGACTTTGTAAACATTTTATTTTTGTGTAACGTCACAATGAATGTATTGAGGTCATAGCTTAATTGTTCATTTTCTTGACGAAAAGAAGATTGAAACCAAACCTCAATTTCTGTTAAAAGAACTTTAGTTCTCACAAGATAATCGTCAATTAGATGAGAAAATTAAATTGAACTATAGTATTATGTTAAAACAGTGCGGGTAGAAGAATAAAAAACGAAATAGACTCATGATTATTGTCAACAAAATTGATAGCGAGTTCACTGCATTCTTAAGATGAGGCGATGGCACAAGTTAAAAGATATAGCTGTTTTAAACGAAAGTAAACACAATATAATACAGTGTTTGTTAACGAATAATCACAGATATGTTAAAATAAAATGGTAGGCCATTTAGTTTAGTTAACATTAAATATTTAGTGCGAAACGTAATCGTTCTTGTTTGTGCCTCTCTGTCAAGTACGGCTTTTTAGCAGGTTTTCTGTGATGCACGCCTTCAGCGTGAAGTGCACGGCGAACAGTATCCATCGAGGTGTCATATAATTCCGCAAAATGTCTCGTTGGTGCGAAACCATTCGTTTCGTATACGTCCACCATATGTCGTCGCTGCGCCTCGCTAATAAGCTTCGATCTCCCACTTCTCTTTCGACTAGCAAGGCTACCTTCTTCCTCATATCTTTTTAGCCAAAGATTTACAGTATTTTTCTAAAATAAAAAAAATATATATATTAGGCAGCTATACCTACTTCACTTCATTTTCATTATATAAAATGTTAATAATCATAATTATTGAATATAATTTTAAAATAAAACTGCATTTATTAATCCAATAACCAATCCAATAAACCCAACGATTTACGTATTTCTCTTTTAAACCTCATAAAGATACGATGAATGGATTCATAAATGGCATACGTTTTAATTAGAAGATTAATTTGTAATAAAGTTACAATTCATTAATAGCTATTATACTCACATTCAGTCCGGTTTCTTCAGATATTTGTGTTTTATTAAGACCACTTTTATGCAGCCCAATGATAGTCGCCCTCACTTCAATACTAATATTAGCCTGCATTTTGCGAATATTACAATACTGTCAACCTCACGTCACTAACCAACAACTACAACCAAACGACAGTTCATTTCGGTTAAGTTAAAACTCGTGTCTACCTCGCAGAAATCTAATTCTTTATTTAGTTTTTTTTGTGATCTACCTTTCTAACTCTAAGAAATGTGTGAACAAGTTAAAGAATAATTTAATATATGTAATGCAAATACATAACTTCCAATCGGGTAAGAACTTACAAAAAGTCAATAATTGCGTGGGATTTGAACTTGCGGCACGCTGATTTGCGCTTCAATCTGTGTGCCTATACCACTGGGCCATCTTGACTTATGATAAGTTGATGAAATTGTGAATTTCAATCATTTGTTGGCGAAACTTGAAAATAAAAGGTCGTAAGTCAAACTAAACGTCAAACGAATAAGTTTTAAGAATTCTTATGGACTTTTGCAAGTGATAGTACCTGATCTATTGTAGAGTGATTTTCTCTGAAACCAAATTGATGATTTGGGATAAGGTCTTTTTCTCCTACAATTAGCTTTAACCGTTTCAGTAATAGTTTTTCAAATAGTTTTGATAACACTGGCAACAAGGAAATAGGTCTATATGATGGCGCTTCCTAGGCTTCGTAATCATAATTACTTCAGCTACCTTTTACGGCTCAGGTACGTATTTTAGAATAAACGCAGCATTGATTATTTTGGTCAGCTTTACTATGGTTTTTCACGGGAGGTGTTTAAGAACTTCACCTGTTATGAGGTCGTAGCCTGGTGACTTTTTTGAGCTAATATTATTTTGAATTTCTCTAATAACTTCTTTAGGAGTCACAAGCTTAATTTCTTGGTTTTGAACTATTTTGTCACACTCAAGTATATCTGTACAGTTGTCATTGGGTTGAAAATTATTTTGTTAGTGCTGAGCAAACCTCAGCGCTTTTTGGTTATTACTTATAGCCCATTTTCCGTCGGTATCTCTAATAGGCGGTATTTGTTCAATTGGCCTTTTTAAGTTCCTTGTCCCTTTCCAATGAGAGTAATCCGTTGATATATCATTGGTGAACTGCAGAAGGTTGGTATTTAGAGATTCATCCTCGAATTGTAGAATTTTTCTCTTTAATCGCTTAGTTAAATTATTTAATAATGTTTTTCCCGCGGACACCTTGTTTGCTGCCACTGCTTTCTCTGTTTTCTTTTCTCTGATAGTAAATCCACAATTTCCTTAGGATAAATGTAATATTTAAAAAATAAAGGAAATAATAATAATATAAACTGGCAACTCTAAATGTCAACAGAAGTAAAACTTTACGTTCAAGCTATATTTAATAAAAATAACAGTTTATAAACAACAAATGTGATGGGAGTGTGAGGCTATAAATAGCCTCACAATCCCATCACATTTCTCACCAGAAGCCCCTGAGCTTGTGTTTATCAAAAATAATACTAAAAGTTATCGCACCCAAAAATAAGAAAATGCAAACTCATAATATGCAAAGAAGAAAAAACCGAACGACAGGTGACATATTGTGTCAAATGAAAAACCAACTATAATGAACGTAAATAATATAAAAATACGAAAATGTTGACGAGAGCTGCCGCTCGAAGAGCACGCCTACCAGCTCCGGCCTCCTCGCTCAGCTCCGCCTCGCCGCCGCCGGAACCCAGCCCCACTGTGAGTGCTGTGACACCGGCCGTGGCAGCTGCGTCGAGCTCGAGCGACGAGTACTACTCGCCACCGACGACACCACCACCTGAGCGTCGTCGGGGAGGACACCGCGCGCCGGCCACCGGCTTGCTTAGGATCTCGAGGCCCACCGGCCTCTGATAGGGTCCCAGCTACCGGTGGATGTGTGTTGCGCATGCGATGGACGCGATCGATTTATGAAAACGTCATGCGCGCATACTATGGGGCTACAGAGGGAGGAAATAGCCTGACCGCGTACCGTGTTCGGATGCTCTCTTTGTTTCAGGTGCTTGAGCCAGCCGTCAACGTGTCGGCCCAACGACTGCCGGATCAGTAGCCTGATTCACGTAAAATCAATCAAGCCAAATATCGTTGAAGTTTTATAGTCGTTCGATCGAAGTCCTGTCCAAAAGCGGTATTCACGATCTTTTTTTTTTTTTTTTTTTCAATTCAATGTCTTTATTGTGGATCATAGGTTTGTACATAATACAGGTCTTAAATGAATTAAATAGATCAGCTACGTCCCGCCCTTGGGGCATACAATAGTCACTTAGGAATATAGGTACATTATTTTTACAAATTATTAACATTTCAAATAAAATTATACAACCACACAAAACAAATCAAAGTGGCAGGCACATAACAGTAGGCTACTGAACACATCATGACTGAGAGGTACTATATTGGAGCAGTGATTTGTCCAATAAAAAGTCTTTTATAGAGTAGTAGCACTTGTTTACTAATAGATCATGCAGACTCTTTTTAAATTTTTTCAATTCCGTAATTAATCTGATAGGCCCCGGAATATTATTATAGATGCGTGTAGCCATACAAAAAATACTTTCATGCATAATATGAGTCTTACTAGCTACTGTACGCAATTTGTCTTTACGTCGTATACGAGTGTAGTATTCATACATGTTAATATTATTTCTTACAAACACTGCGGCCTCAAATATGTAGACACACGGCAGTGTAAGTACGTTTGTCTTTTTAAAAAATGGCTTACAGCGGCCGTATTATGACATAATATATAATACGGCCCCAGGAGTCAGTTTCACATAAATTAAATATGGCTCTAATGCAGTGCTTTTGAGCAATGAAAGCGCGCTCTTTGTCTGTACTGTTGCCCCAAAATATTACGCCATATCTGAGGATAGAGCTAACGTACTTATAAATAATATACTTATAAATATAATAACATACTTATAAATGCTTGTTGCCTCAACATTTCTAATCATTGGGGCGTAGCTCATGTGATATCGAAAGGAGATCGCATGCGTTGTTTTTTTATATAACCAACAAACTGGCTTGTAAAATATAATTCGAAGGATTATGCTGTTCTAGAATAGGTTTGAAAGTTAGTAGAAAAAAAGAATGTCTGTTGTTTTTTCAGTGTTGAAGTGATTTTTATAAGAATAGCATGTATTCGTTGAAATAAGTTAAAAAATATAAGAGTGCGCCGCCCGAAGTGTTTAATTTCAGAAGAATCCCTATACGAGCCTACCGACGAGCTGAGCTGAATAGATGTCAGTTATGGCAAGGGTACAGCACCGTGACTTTTTTTGAGGTTTTGCTGCGGTGGGGTTTAAGCATGACAACGTTGAATGATAAGCGCGAAGTTAGCGCACAGTAAGTTTGTAAATAGATTTTGAATTTTGTTTATCGTTCGTCATGACAGGCTCGCTCCTAAAGAGACGACCACCACCATGTAAATTGATTTCCTCCATAGGTAGGGACATCTGTGTTAGGTATAGGCAGGTTATACCTAAACCTTAAAAGTATTTTTTTTTGGAATAGAAATGCTTTGCCATTATGGAATGGAAGTGCTTTGCCATCCTCAGCTTTTCCATTCGTAAGGACGTAGCTCATGTGACGACCATGAAGGTCACAAATTAGTTGCGGTAAAAACTGCATTGTAACGGACCTTTTAAGGTTTATGGTTATTAAGAAAATAGATTCGAATATGACGGAAGTTGTCATAAGAAAAAAATATGAATATAATTTTATATATGTTAATATAATTTAGGGCTTGATTCAATATAATTAGTGAAATATAAACATAAAGCCTTTCATTGGCATCTCCCCACGTTACAGTACTCACCTCGTCAGTGTGAAAGGATATGTGGCTGGACGGTGGTACCACAACTGGCACCACAGGCTGCGACGGAGGGGTAATGACACGGTCACTCATTTCCGTTCGGAGGCGATCAAGTACAGTATCGTCCAACATATTGTGACTATTCCAATAAGACCCTAGGCTGATAAAATTTTCATTTTTCCTGAATTTCCCTACATGAAGGTATGAAGGTCGGCTCCCCCCTTAGAGGGAGAGGACGAGCTCCCCCTCCGCTCGTCCTTATAGCTTTCAACCAGAGACCTGGACAGCTCCCACCAACAGTAATGGATTTCCAAGGAATATGTCACCCTCTCCCGACTTAGAAAGCTAGGGGATTAGGTGGGGAATTCAGAAAAACAAAGTTAAAATCAAACAGGGTTGGAAATCCAAGGGATAAGGAAGGATAATCTACTTTTCTTTTGAGTTATGAATATTATGAGACTGAGAGGGCTGCAAAAGGGTATATAGCACGTGACGCTTGTATTTGCAAGTTAAATTATTTTAGAAACTACTTCAATCCGTTTCGCTCGTGCGTGTCCTGACCAATCCTACGGCAAAGGGTTGTGAGGCCTCTGCTATTGGATAAGACACACTTCTTCTACAATTGACTCCTTATAACGGCTTATTCACTCTTCACTAAGACAATACAAAACTTAAACAAGCGTGACGTATTGTCAGTCGGTCGCAGAACTATTTACAGTTGCCTTGCTACACGCTGAACTGGTTTATCGACACTTCTCACTTCCTTACTCTACCCAAAGGTGAGGACATCATAACCTACGTGTCTCCGAGCTACGTCTAGCTTGCGGAGTTTCCAGAGATGAGTCCAAATTACGTGTCTCGCTAAATATTATTTTTTGTATCAGTAAGAGGCCTACGGGGGCCGGGTGTGTTTTAACGAGATACGTTCCCTAGCGTTCCTTAGAACGACTATCAATGCAGTTTGGGGTACTTGGTGAAGCCTACCCCCGCTCCCTGAAAGTGTGCGTATAACGAGAGTAATGTAAATCACTCTACTGTCAGTCAGTTCTTAGGGGGAGGTAGCCGTCGCTAACGTTTGGTGGCTCGTGATCTCAGTGTGGCTCAAACTAGCCTTAGCATGTAGCGAATGTTTATTCGGTTCAACCTTCAATTGGCAGTGCTTCAGTCATGGTTGCGCCAAGTATGGCTGGAAGTGTCAAGTCCTCTCGAAGGAAAGTCAATGTCATGCTCACTCCAAAGGAAGGCCTTCTCCGAGTCCCTAACACCAACCGCAAGCTTACGTTACCTTGTCATAGGGTGGAATAAGGAAGGATAAAACACACAACACTCACCCATTCAGTCTTCAACACAGCCGCTGAGATTCACTCGCGTACTTACACACTACTCACTAGATCACAATCAACGCCCATCTATTCGTACTCTGACTCACACGCACAGACCTGTACTATAAATATTTGAGAAGCCTAAACTGGACTCAGTCCACCTATATCTAATACTGTATCACAATACTGGTACTCCTAAGAATTACAACGGGACATTGGCCTATGACATCTACTGAGTCGGCTAGTTTAGCTAGATCCTCCTGGACGTCTGTCCTCTCTCGGGCCCTGACGCTAAGTGCCTGGGCGTCTGTCCCCTACCAGGGTCTCATGCGAAGTCCCCTATCCTGCCGAGTCAACCCCGTCCTCCTCTCGCCTTACGTCTCAGTATCCCTTATCCATTCCCACGCTTTGCTAACTAATTTTTTATATCTTTGTTTTTGTATAGTTTCTAAAAGGTTTGGGTCGTCTTTGTCCAACGACGCGGCCAGCGTGCACATGTTCCATCTTTAGAAATTGCATCCATTTCTTTACTATTGTGCTGCAATATTTCTTTTTTTGTAATTGTTCCTTTCACATTAAAAAGGCAATTTATGTCCCTTCGTTCAGCGCCACGTGTTTAAAGTGCCTTGGTGTTTAAAATAAAATATAATATTTAGTTATTAATTTGGAGTAAGTGACAGACAGTCACAATATGGTTACGCTGGATGACCCGCACCTGCGGGCTGATTCACGTAATGAAAACCGTAGCGATATCGTAGCGATTTAGTCGTTTAGACCATTTCCGTATTCACATCCATCAATCGAGTTTGAGCGACACTGATTTTAAAGTCGTTTGAAATACGTTGATTTTAAAAAAAAATCTGCGTTACATTATCCTAGTAGAATACTTATTAATGTAACTGGAAATAAGTCGATAGATCAGAGATCCGTTGAGATTCAAAGAGTTAGCAACGTATTTGTTTTGTCTCCAGAAAATTTAAAAATAAAGTGGCAAAAAATTACTTGATTTAGTTGTGTTGTATATCATTGTGAAGCTAGTGAAACAGACTATAAAGTGATATATATATCTCATCTGGACTCCATCGGCGCCGTGAGTAATAAGCGAAAAACTTTTAGTAAAAATTTTTAGTGACTTGCGTCCCTGACTTAGGGCAACCCGCAGATCGCCCGCTTCTACGCACACATGCTCATCGCTTACGCGTAACAATAAGCGCTTGTACTAACATCTTGAGCATATACCACGTATTTAGAGCAGACTTAGCTTATGCCACGCTTCGTGAACATAATAATAGCATTATCACCAGAAAGGTTAATTCAAAAGCAAGATGGACAACGTAACTGTACGTAATATTTTTTTTATTTTTTTTTTATCTGTTATAAACTAGTACTTGACTGCGATCCCGCCTGATGGTAAGCAGTGATGCAATCGTTGATGGTGAGGCGCACTAGTTTATTAAGAGCCTATTCACTCTAGCCTTGAAGACACCCAAACTATAATTAGACGGGAAGACCGCAGCAGGCAAACTGTTCCAGTCCCTTGATGTACGCGGTATAAATGACGAGGCGAAACGCTTAGTCCGGACCGTAGGTGTTTCAACAACGTAAGGGTGGATACCTGCCGTGCGTCGGCTTGTCCGATGGTAGAATTGAGATGGCGGAATCAAGTCATGCAATTCCTGCGCACACTCTCCAAAGTGCAATCTGTAAAACACCGAAAGGCTGGCTACCCTACGCCTGTGCTCAAGGCTTTGAAGATTGGACTTGATTAAATCTGGATCACCAATCAGCCTCTTCGCACGCCTTTCCATCGAGTCCAAAGCTGCCAGGTGGCACTTTGCAGCACCAGCCCATATGTGGCTGCAGTACTCCACACACGATCGGACCTGTGCTTTGTATAACACTAAAAGCTGTCCCGGTGTGAAGTACCGCCGGACTTTTGCGAGAACGCCTAGTTTCCTAGCAGCTACTTTGGCTTTGGACTCAATGAACCGCCCAAAATTGAGGTCGGAGGAAATTTCGACACCCAAGAGCTGAAGGCGGTCGGTACAATCCAATGATACATTCTGAAAAGTAGGAGCCGAGTTGAACGGGCTCCTTTTGGCGGTGAACAGACACGCCTGTGTTTTGGCGGCGTTGAATCCCACCAGATTGGTTTCGCCCCACATGGAGACTGCCTGAAGTGAGATATTCGTACGCTCTACCATAGCCTCTCGTTCAGACCGGATTTGCTCTTTACTAGCCCGAGCCCCTGGCAGGTATCTCTCCACAACTGTGCTATCATCTGCATACCCATAGATACCGGGCTTCAGCAGATCATTAATATGCAGCAGAAAAAGAGTTGCAGAGAGAACTGACCCCTGAGGAACTCCGGCATTAGTCGTCATGGGCTCTGATGAGCATCCATCAACAACAACTCGAAGAGACCGTTCTCTCAGGAAGTCTTTTACCCAGTTAATCAGACCAGGGGAGATGCCGTATGCTGGAAGCTTACTCAAGAGGCTAGCATGCCATACCCAGTCGAAGGCCTTCGAGACGTCTAAAGAAACAGCAATTGCTTCCCCGTTCCTCTCTAGGGCCTCGCCCCACAAGTGGGTGGCATACACTAGAAGGTCCCCAGTAGATCGATTTCGGCGAAACCCGTACTGTCGGTCACTGAGAAGATCGTTACCTTCTAGGTATGCCATGAGGCGCGAGTTCAATACACGCTCCATAATCTTACAGAGTATGGAGGTTGCCGAAATCGGCCGATAGTTGGCAGGATCGGCTCGACTGCCCTTTTTGGGCACGGGTTGCACGTTGGCAAGCTTCCAGGACTTGGGCACTATTCCAGTCCTAAACGAGAGGCGATACAAGCGTGTCAATACAGGAGACAACTCGGGCGCACAAGCCTTGAGAACAATCGCTGGTATACCATCGGGTCCACTAGCTTTATTCACGTCTAGACGACACAGTGCTCTCAGAACTTCTTTGTTCCTTATGCGAACCTCGGGCATCGAAGTGTCGCAATGAGGTAGAGTCGGTGGAGTAGCACTGCCAGTATCTAGACGAGAATTATGGGCGAAAAGAGATGCAAAGAGACCTGCTTTCTCTCTCGCCGTATGAGCCAGTGTTCCGTCAGGTTTAACCAGCGGAGGCAATGTGGGCCGACAGAAGTTCGCTTCGACCGATTTGGCAAGGGACCAGAATGCTCTGCTACCGGATGGCTGTGCAGAAAGCTTTGTGCCAATATGGGCAATGCGGTCAAAGCGAGCCTTCTTTAGTGCCTTTTTGTAGGACTTGGCAGCACGGTTAAAGGCTCTCTTCGTTGAGCTCAGATCCGGAGATTTGCGGTCACGAGCGTCAACCCAGGCTAGAAACGCCGAATGCTTACGCCCTTCAGCTTGAACGCAATCAGCGTTGAACCATGGGTGAGCTGAGCTTCCGATGGGTACGTCACTATAAGGAATGAAATACTCCATAGCTTGACGTATCACATCGGTTACAGCATCCGCACAGCTCGACGGATTTTCAGAAGAGAAGCAGACCTGCTGCCAAGGATAAGACGCAAAGAACTGCCGCATCTCATCCCAATCTGCCGACCTGTATCACCACATTCGCCGTTCGCCACGTGAGTCGCGGTCAGGTGGGGAGAAGGACGATACAGACTTCACCAGACAGTGATCTGAAGTTCCAAGTGGTGAAGAAACTGTTACGATACATCTGTCTGGGTCGGTGGTCAGCAGAAGGTCCAGACAGTTGGCAGTATGACCAGCTACATCAGGCACCCTAGTCGCCTGCTTCACCAGCTGGGACAGGCCCATCGATACCGCAAAGTTTCGCGCTTCTCTCCCAGCATGGTCGGTCCTCTGGTACGGGAAAAGCCAGTCTTGGTGACAGGCATTAAAGTCCCCCAGAGCGACGAGCTGCGCATCAGGGTGCCGATGCAGAGCCTTATCGGCGGCCTCACTGAGGTGGTCAAACATTCGAGTTGTCTCCTGATCACCGCTGTGCGATCGGTAGACACAGGCATAGACAATTTTGTCCATGCCAGTGTCCACCAACAGCCATAGCGTGGAAAGTGTTGTGTCCTCAAGGTGACGGAGACGCTGACAGCAGATGTCATTACGGACATACACACAGACCCCGGCGCGCTGCAGGAAATGATGCTCCAATGAGTATCCCGGGTAGTTGAGGTACGCCGCATCTGACGGACATCTAATCTGCGTCTCCGTCAAGAAAAGCAAGTGTGGCTTGTCAGTCTCTAGATGGTGGTGGACCGCATCGAGATTGGAGTGCAGTCCTCTAATATTTGAGAGGTGCACTTTGAATGAGAGGACGTGCATCCGCTGTTGATACTTGCTTCTCTTTTTACCTTTCATTGTTTAAATGTTTAAATTAGAGTGAATAGGAAAGGTGGAAGATGGCAGTTGAGCGAGGTGTTGCGATGTTAACCCCGACAACACATCCAGAGTTGCCGCGCCAATGGAGGGCTGATCTGGAGACTGCGGGGACGCCCGAACCCCCCCAGGGATCGCCATCGGGTCCTCTCACCCGGTCGCCAACCGGCACGAGAGCACCGTGCTTCGGATCCCGCTACCCTCCACGATCAAACCTCCGACGCAACATCAGCTGGTGCATCATAACCGGTATACATCGCAACACAACTGCTCAGACCCAAATTCCACCGTACGGCTTCACCAGACATCACGCCGGAACACGACGGATCGCTTGGCGGCATGGCTTTGTCTGGTGGGTGGTAACTTTAAAGCCGGCAGCCGATGCTATGGCCTACCACCGCGTTTACTGCTTGTTTAGCACTACCCAGGGGACACGTGTAGGGTGGTCAGAAGTAAATCCTACGGACGCGAGCAGCTCATCCCCCATCATCAATAAATTAGTAATAACACAATCACAAACGAACTTATCGTCATTAACTAACAAAGATCTGTTAAACTCTACCATGCTCGATTCCACTATGATGAGTATTCAGAGTGATACGCAAAACTACGATCAGTCATATTCCGAGGACTTAAGGCGAGAAATAAATGAAATTAAAGAAAAATTAAAGAGCGCTGACAATGAAATCGAAAATCTTAACTATGAAAATACTAAGCTCAAACAGATTACACAGGAACAACAACGACAAATAGAATTATTGAAAACAATTACCTGCACTACCCCGCATCGCAATAATAAGTCATGTCCTATCTCAAAACGAATGCTAAGCATGAGAGTAAACACGCCCCGTTATTCTCCTCTACGACTAGCTAAAAGTACTTGCATAAGAAGTCCAAGCTTGCGTACAACCCAGCACGATATATTCGAATGCAATTCGGATATTCATTCGAAAAATCATTATGACGTTGAAAATAGAAGATGTAGCAAAACACACGGTGTTATAATAAAAGATCTAACAGTTAGAACTCACAACATCAAGCATAGAGTAATTATCCTCGGTGATGGACAAGGTCTTGGATCCGAATACGACGTGTTTTCCTACCTTAAGCCAGGTGCTGTACTGAGTGAAATCTTAGAATGCTCGAAGAATGAAATCAGTACACTTACAAGAAGCGACTACGTGATTGTATTAGGAGGATGCTGCGATAAGAACCCTTATGATGTTGACATAAATCTGCATCGCTGGTTATCGTCAACTGCAAATACTAATGTGATTATAAGTGAAGTACCTAGTAACAAGTTCTTAAGGGAATCAAAACTTAACTATTTATTACGATTTATCTGTAAGAAATATAAAAATGTATTGTTCATGGACATGAATTACGCTAGGTTTCCACCAAGTAGACGCAATTATGCACTTAATCTTGCAAGGTCTTTATTAAAAGAAATATTGTGTATTCATTACCACTTCAAAGCATTGCAATACGAACAGATGTGTCAATTTAAAAATAAAAAATCGTTTGAAAGTAAATATGTGCAAGCAAACTTAGATTCTGAAGACAATTTAATAAATATAATTAATACAGACTGTATAAATGAATTAAGTAACGATGAATCAGAATGTACCAAAACTGAAAACATAAACTCAAATAATTTATTTCGTTTATAGGTTTGTCACTATTTTCCATCAAAACATTAATGGATTGCTTAATAAAGCTGATATGTTTTCCATTTGCATTAACGAGTTAGTTGCACAGAACAATCTTCTTGACATATTATGCATCACTGAACACAACATGATGGACGGTGATGAAGTATATCTTGCAATTCCAAATTATAAACTTGCGTCTTATTATATGAGAGATAGCAGACATGGAGGCTCCTGTATATTAATTAAAAAAACATCAAATATAGCATTCTTCATAATATCACAGAATTGTCAATCAGCAACACAATAGAATGTTCTGCTATCGAGCTATTGGAACATCAAATAATTGATTTATGCATATATAGGCCGCCAAACAACACCGCTGGCTCTATAAACAGCTTTTTCACAACTCTCAATAGAATATTAAAAAACGTATGCTCAAACGGGAAAAAGAATGTAATTTGCGGTGACTTCAACATAGATACTTTAAAAAATACAAAACTTTCCACTGAATTTGTTAAACTGTTAACTAGATATAATTTAAAACTAAAATTCAAGCAAGTAACACGATTCGCTAGTACCTAAAACGTGCATTAAATAACATACTTATAAAACGTTTTTAGTTTTAAGTTTTTATTTAGATTCAGTTTAGGTTGACTAGTTTGGGTGGTGCTTGAATTGTTGACAGAAGTATCTTTACTCAGTACTTTCACGTCGTCAGTCTCGAAGGGTTGAGCGAAGGCATCGAGGGTTTGTTGCTCAGTGGAGTTAAGACAGGATTCCAATGCTTGATTTTCAGAGCCCTGCTTTGAAGAAGGTCCGCCGTCGGTAATTTCCTGGTCATTATTATTTGTGTTTAGTTTAGAAAGTGTATGAGATTGAGTTGGTGTAGAGCAGCGTCCTTTTCGTTTATTAGCACGCGATGATAATGAAGTCGGGCATCAGCTATCTGATAGAGCAAGATTTTAATAAGCTTGAGTTGTTTTCAAGCTTTTGTTCAAATCACATTTTAAGCGATAGTTTTCCAAGTTTAAATTCTCAATTTCTTGATGAGCAATATCTAATTCTCTACTTAGACTGTATATCTTTTCTCTTAGGTCATAGTTTGGCTATCATTTATTGACGTGTTCGGTAAACTTGTCATAGTAGCATCAGAATAGATTTGTGTCTGTGTTCGAAACATCATTTGAGGAGAGTGTGAGATGAGTTTTTTTTTGCGCAAAGTAATATTTTACTCGGACTCCATGTTTTTGTATTTTCTATTCAGTGTATATTTTTATTTTCTACCAAAAGAACTTAATTTTCTTATTCTGGTATCACAATTTTTTTGTAGCAACACTTCTATTTTTTTTATATTTTTTTTATAATGGCAACACTGGTCAGTGTGTCAATTTTATTTCCGCTCCTTGACACTAGTGATGAGTTTAGCATTAGTTGAGCATTATGATGAGTTTTCAAACAGCACCCCATTAAAGACCAGGCTACTTTAGCCAATCGGAAAGTTAAACAATCGTTAAAATAAGTAATTACGTTTTCAAAAAATTTAAAAACCAAGTTCTACAAAAAACTATTAATAACACATTCGTCAACACATCGATGCGCATAAAAGCGCCTCGGGGTTTAAAGTTTTATTATGCAATATAAACGGAGCATTAACGGCAATAACTCTAGATTGCGTTGACTTAGCAGTTTGACTTCTTCACTGTTCCGAGCGGTAGCTGTTTTTTGCACGCCATAATCATAGCGGTGAGTCCCCACTTTGAGGAGTGGCTGCAGAGGAACCACGGCACTCTCACCTCCCGCATGACAGAGATCATTACCGAGCATGGTCAATTCCAGAGGTTCCAGTTCTGGATTCAGGCAGAAGAAACGCCCGAGTAAACAAATTTGACACATTTATACAAAGCAGTAAAGAAATGATAAATGTTTGTATATTTTTTTTTACTTTATTGATTGTTGGCTTGCTATACGCTTTGGTGCACACTATAAGTAAAGCAAGCAACTGATAAATAAATAAAGTGGAAGTAAGCCCCGCTTGGGAGGAGCACCGCCGCAGTGTCCTCGTGCCGATCGCGTTGGCGGTGGCGACCCCTCCCATCAGGCACTGGTCCATGTAATGGTCCTGAAAGAGAGATGGGATGCAGTTGCCCTCCTCCGCACGTGTGAGGAAACTGACTGAATTGAGAATCGTTAAAAATACATGGAAATCTTTAATGTCAGCACACGCACTGTAGGTTCCGCTCAAATTAATAAACGATTAAATAGTCGCGAGCATGCGGGCGCGCGCCGCGTGTGGAGACGCGGTGTCTGAGCAGCCGAGCTAAGCCTGCAAGTAATCTGTCAGTGATCCGCTCGTTATTGCGCGCACGTCCCGAACTTCCGATACCCGGCGATAGGGGCCCCGCTCCGCACGCCAAATTATTAAGTGAGGCCGGAGTGCCTCCTCTCTTCTAACGAGTACGAATGTGCTGGCATACTTATGGGCTACATTAAGTGGGTATGTATTTATATGCAAAAATAATAACCAAGAATAATGTGTTTTGAAGTTGACTGCAACAATGCAGCCAAGTTCACGTGCGTGACACTCCTATCTATTTATTATATCTCTTGAATGAGGAGCTGCAGGGTGCT
Source organism: Mythimna ferrago (assembly GCA_910589285.2). Classification (NCBI taxonomy): domain Eukaryota; kingdom Metazoa; phylum Arthropoda; class Insecta; order Lepidoptera; family Noctuidae; genus Mythimna; species Mythimna ferrago. The sequence continues at coordinate 164,831 of OU342680.1, forward strand.
AGGCCGGGAACCCGGATAGGGGGGGGGGAGACAAAGTAACTCGATGACACTCGAAGGTGGCACTCGGGCGGCGAGGGCCATTTCACACAATATCCTCTTGAATTTGAGCCGTGCATTGTTTCATCATCTTGATTGTGTCAATGTAACATCGCCTTACTCGAACGTTACGTGAGATGTGGATAATATTATAGTGAGCGAGCGAGAGGCACTGTGCAGCCCAACCCGAAACCGTAGCCGATGTTAGGCTCATCTTACAATTTCAGCGAACCGAAATCAAAACTGATGGGGCCACAGAAAAACTGTAAAAAAAAATGTGTCGATAGTTATTCCTAACTACTAATAAAGAATATATTCTAATAATAAGGAATATATTCCGATATAGTTATGCTTAATTATATAGATACATATATCTTTCATAAAATAACCGAACAATCGCTAATCGATCGTTGTTTTATAATCGAAATGGAATAAATCGACGATTACGTAAAAATTATAACATACTAGCTTTTGCCCGCGACTTCGTCCGCGTACATAAAATATAGCTTAAGTCACTCAGGCATAAAGCAGCTTTCTATCGGTGTAAAAATTTTAACAATCGGACCAGTACTTCCAGAGACTACTTCCTAAAAACAAAAAATAACATAAAAACAAAAAAACAAACTTTACCTCTTTATTATATTATTATAATTATAATTAAAACATTTATGTGAACGTGTCAGCAAAGTTTTAAGGTCACCGCACACCGTCCACCGGGCACAACCACAAAACGCCGCCACCGGCATATTTCCTATAGTTCTCACACATACGTCTCAAATACCGCCACACGCCTCAAATCGCCGCTGCTCGATTCTAAGGCCCACACTGGCCTTTTAATGGCCAGTGTAGACCGATACAAAACGTCACACGCCAATCGTGCCTTTAAACCTTCTTCGTCAACGTCGAGTCAAGAAAAAGTAGCAGCCACCGGCCACAAGTGGCTGCTCCGCGTTTCAGCTTCCATTGTGGCCACTTATAGCTTCTCGTGCGTTTGTGGCTGTGGAATGTGGCCCATGTGCAGGGATACATAGAGATCTACCACAACACGCCTTGAGCCGAATATTTGACACCTTTATGGCCGAAACCGAACCTCTCGCCAAAACCAGATTTCCCTTTCCAGAACCTTCGGTCGATCTCTAATCATTTATTCGACTATCGTAGGAAGTAATATGCTATAATAAGTAGCTAACATCTATGGCGTAGCTGCCAGCTACGGCTTAGCCGCCAGCTACGGCGTAGGCACCATCTACGGCGTAACCGACCACTACGGCGTAGGCACTATCTACGGCGTAACCGACCACTACGGCGTAGGCACCAGCTACGGCATAGATACCGGCTAGGGCGTAGACACGGCCTGTAGAGGACGCATATGTATTTATTATTTTTATTAATAAATACATATGCGTCCTTCAGACAAAAAAAAAACTATAATCATTAGAAAGCCAATTACTAGTCCTCACGGATAGACTTACATATACAATACATTTATGGTGTGAGCACAAAGACAAAAAGCTTCGCTGCTTAGTTAAGTAAGTTTGGTTGTTTGGGTGGTGTGTGTGTGTGGTGTAGGTAGGTACTCACTGGGTAGGTGGCGAGTAAATAAAATTCCTTGTTGAAGTATCTCCAGGTATAATTTCCTCACACACAGCACAACAACACAGTTTATAAGAAGGCGCAAAATAAGCCAGGTACAAGCCGATAAAATACAGCAGTGAAATAAATGTAATGCACAGTCTTTGCAAACAGCTATACAGTTAGCGCGGGTAGATACAGTTCACAATTTTTACTATCGGCGCAAGCGCACGTAGGCCTAGCGGGCAGCATAGATCGTGACTGGTGAGAAACGAAATATAACTTTAGTGCTGCAACTCGGCGGTAGAAGAAAATAAATCGCCGGCGCGTCATCGACTGTGTGCGTGTCCCCAGCGTCACGTTAATGTGTATGTCGTATTTAGTGTTGGTGAATATGTGTGTTGTGAACTTGGAAATATATAAATATATATGAATGTATAAATAGACATAATAGATGTATGTAGGTGAGTATATATTTATTGTGTACGTGTATAGTGTGCACTGAATAAATATGTGTGAGTCACCCACATAAGAAACAGCATGAATCCTTGATTTGCAATTAAATAACTAATAATCTGAATCTATTCTATTTAATGCTACTTGGAAAATTTCACCCTCATTGTGAATGGATCCAAATCGCATTCGAAATCATATAATCATTATGTCATTAAAATTACTACTTGCACGCACGACATATCTACGGTACGTTTGTGTTGCTGCAAGTCGACTGTACCAACTAGGGATGTTGCTAATGCCGATTTTTTCACATCCTCCGCGGATGCGAATGCGGATGCGGAGTTTTGAAGGCTCACATCCGCGGATGCGGATGCGGATATTTAAATATTTAACAATCAGCTTTATCATAGTCCTCTATATTTGGTTCAAAATAATTCCATATATTACTTTGTGTCGGTGGTGACATTGTTAATTAACTAGTTAGATAATAATCTACTAATAACGGGAACCACGCTGGAAAAGTAAAGAATTTTGTTATAAAACGATAAACTTTACCTACAATAAAACGTATTACCGGAGTAAACATACCTACTTGACGAAAACATATATAGTAACTAACATTAGTAACAGACGAGGATGTGAGCTCGAGCGCGGCCCTCATAATGTTATCGTGTGTGGACAATACAGTAGTAAATCGAGGCACGATTGCTGCTCTCAATGAATAATTGTCGCGACATCGGAAGCGTTCCGTTCGAATTGAGTCCGTTCCGGCGGCGACAGGTCGCGAGCTCACTTCCGTCCCGAGCGTAACGACCCTCCAGTCCTTTGTACCTTCTTTTTAGTCCTTTTATTATTATATTAAAAAAAAATTCTTGTCTGAAGACAACACTGTAATCCGAGGCATTCTTCAGGCAAACAGATACGCCATGACGAGTTCACGAGGACAGCTCGGTTGTGCAGTGGTGGGTACTGAAAGACTTGAGGCCGTTAATAACAACGTTAAATTGTCTGAATCGGGAGGTGCGATGTGACGAGAATATAAAACGTTACTACTCAGTGTGCAAGTGGCGCGTGGTGATTGTGGGAGGGGGGGGGGGGGGTACACCCGGGTGGGTGGGGTTTGGAGTGTAATAAATCGTATGCTGTAAGTCGAGGATTTACACGACAACGCACGCTATCAGCTCTGAATGTTCCACCGACACGTGCGATGTCAATGAATCACCATCCGAGCGGCGAGCCCCGAGGCGGTGGCGGTGAGGCGCTCCGCTCGTCGCATACTAGTTAGGCACATGCTCAAATTCAATTTCTATTTCAACCACCAATCAAAAAGGACTGTAAAAGTACCACGACAGCTGGATTACTGGGAACGAGAAACTAATCTGCAATGTTGCCAAGTTTGGAAAGACCAGAGATGCTCAATTGTTTCTTGTGGTGGTACTTCGATTTAACGAAGATTCGCGAAGAAAAATTCGACGGGCTCAAGCTTGCAATATGACCGTTACCTATATTAATGTGACTTTAATATTTTTTGCCTGATGCCAGTGAGCTTGGGTTGCATGGCGCGCTCGAGCCGCGGGCCGCACGCGTGGCGCGTGGCACGGCACGCAGTGCGGCCACGTAATGAACGCGCCGCGTCGTAACTGGGTCAGGGGCGGGTCGCACCCCGACCGGCCCCCGACTCTCCACCCGCGGGGGGAGCGATCTTGTCGCGACGTTCCCGGAAGTCGCGCGGAATGACCCACTGCCAGCTATCCTTCTTACCTTCGCCTTGAATTTCCGATACTGAGCGTTAAGGCAACGTGATGCCGGCGTGACGGCTGCGTGACGACGGCGTGATGGCGGCATGACAGCGGCGCGACGGCAACTGCACTTCTCACTGACGCTCGACTGAAAACGAAAATGCAACTCTTAGAAAGACAACATCTACTAATTCGACCCAACGATTCACGTTGATCATCTATTAACTTCTTTTTTCTTTATTTTTATTAAATAAAAGCGAAATTAAAAATTTAATCACTTTAGGTATTGTCGGTATAGTGCACCTCCGACGTGCAGTACGGATGTCCGCTATCCGTAGCTACCACAACATAGTTTTTCAGAAATATTCCCTTCGCGGGTGATACCAACAGAGTCGTAGACTACAACAACTAATATGTAAATATTAGTTGCAACTTTGGTAAGTGCTCATAAAATCGAAAATTTGGTTATTGCAATTGTTTTTTCTTATAGCCCTTAAAACACATGTTATAAAATACTACGTTTTGCCTGCGGCTTTGCCCACGTACATAAAATATAGCCTATGTCAGTCAGGAATAAAGCAGGTTTCCATCTTATACACTTCAGCAATCGGACCTGTGCTTTCAGTGATTACCTCCTATAAACAAAAAAACAAACTTTACCTCTTTATATAATACTAGTGTAGACAGATCTCGGGTAGTTGTAGAAGCTACTCTTGCATTCAACAATCGTTTTTTGACCTATGAAGTTTTTTTTATGGTGGGAAAAATCATCCAATGACAACTTCCGCTCTTGGGCGGAGCGGGAGATAGTGTCAAACTCTTACTGACTAAAAGCCCACCCCGTTCCTTCTAGCCTTCATACCGGGGCTCGAATTCCCTTTCGGATAACCCTGGCCCCAGTAGGCTTCGACCCGGCAGGGGCCCGTGCTGTTGCTGACAACTCCTTGAAGCTCGCGGGAACAGTGCGCGCCGCTGACGACTTGGGTTTGGTCTGGACAGTTACCGGACGGCCGGACAGCGAGCTACCCAATGCTCACCGTCCGCAAGCCCGCGCTTGCGGTGGCCGGAAATCGGGATCGGAATCCTGGCGGCGGCGGCGAAAGCGCCGTTGCCTGATGCGGTCGGCCTCCTCCTTTGCGAGGCCTATGACGTAATGAAACATGTATATATATGTTTTGTGTTCATGAGTCACATCGTAAGGTTATTAAAATTTTGTACTAACTTTGCCGTCACAAAATATGTACCCTAGGACCTTTGAGCCAGTGGAGCTAATACTACCGAGCTAATTGATAATCAAATCACAGTCATGAGCCGTTTGGGTAGCCTATTATATATATAAATGTCTTTAAATAGGCTATATCTTTTAATTGTCTTTTAATAGGGTATAGATACCCTTAATTAAATATCTGTTTTATTTATATATATATTAGTAACGATGGGTCGTGCGAGGAGGAAGTTCAGCAGGTTCCCCAATATACACATGTCGCAACCTTCTTCTTCTTCTTCTTCCTGCCCTTGTCCCATCTTATTTGGGGTCGGCGCAATACGTTTTTTTCTTCCATTCTACCCTGTCACTCGTCATGCTATCACTAACTTCCTTTTCTTTCATATCATTCTTCACGCAATCCATCCATCTTATCTTTGACCTCCCTCTCCCTCTCCACCCATCCACATGTATACTCATAACTCTTTTAGTAACATGCATTTCATCCCTCCTCTTTACATGACCATACCAAGACAAACGATTCCCCTTCAGCTTGTCAGTCTCTGGCACCACTTTCAAACTTCCTCTAATATACTCATTTCTCACTTTATCCAATCTCGTCACACCACACATCCACCTCAACATTCTCATCTCCGCTACATGAAATCTTTTTTCGTCCGTCTTTTTTACAGCCCAACATTCTGATCCATACAGTATGACAGGTCTTACCACGGACTTGTAGATTTTACCCTTCAACTTGAGGGGCATCCGTGGGTCACAAGTTGTTCCAGTGACCTGTCGCCATTTCATCCATCCTGAATTTATCCGATGTGTTATGTCTCGGTCTATCTCCCCATCTCCTTGGATAAGCGACCCGAGGTACCGAAAGTCGGAGCAGATTGGTATGGGCGTTCCAGCGAGAGCTAAGGGCACAGAACCGGAGAGACCGCCAAAATCGCAGAATAAGTACTCAGTTTTCGTTCTACTTAATTTTAAGCTAACACTCTCCAGTCTATGCCACCACACCTCCAATTTGCTCTGGACCTCTAGGCCACTCTCAGCAACCAGCACAATGTCATCGGCAAACAGCATACACCAGGGAGCCTCTTCCTGGAAGTCTGACGTCAAAGCGTCCATTATCATCAGGAAGAGGTAAGGGCTGAGAGCCGACCCTTGATGTAAGCCGACAGCCACATTGAAGCTGCCAGTGTTGCCCACCGTAGACCGGACCTGGGTACTGCACTGACTGTACATTGCTCGGATCAACTGCACATACTTTCCAGGCACACCTTTCTCCTTAAGGGCCCACCACAGAACCTCACGAGGTACCCGGTCATATGCCTTTTCGAGGTCAACAAATACCATGTGCAAGTTTTTATGCGCATCTCTGTATTTCTCGCACAGCTGGCGTATGGCAAAAATGGCATCTGCTGTACTTCGACCAGGCATAAAACCGAATTGGTTCTGTGAAATTTCACTCTCTTCTCTCAGTCTCCTTTCAATAACTTTCTGCCAGGCTTTCATAGTATGTGACATTAGCTTTATTCCTCTGTAGTTGTTGCATTCAAGCACATCACCCTTGTTTTTAAAGATGGGCACCAGAGAACTGTTGCACCAATCATCAGGTATAGCATCTTCCTGCAACAACTTATTGAAGAACAAAGCTAACCACGTCCATCCATCCACTCGCAGCAACTTCCACACTTCAACTGGTATTCCGTCTGGGCCAATTGCCTTACCATTTTTCATTCCATTTACAGCTATTCTGACTTCATCCATACTAATAATTCTCACTAAACCCATATTCACTGGTTTATTCTCTAGAACCCCATTCCAGTTGTTTTCCTCATTCATCAGTCTTTCAAAATAGTCCTTCCACATCTCTTTGATTTTTTCATCTTCTGATAGAATCAATCAAGCCCTTGATCCAGCTACCTAACGCGAGCCTCCTCAGATGTTGGTCGAGGCTCTTGGCTATTAAGTCATTACCCGACACGACTATCGGTACAATGATCGTCGAGTCTACATCCCACATGTCGACAACCTCGCGAGCCAAGTCGATATACTTGATTTGTTTATCTTTCTCAGCTTTCACGAGGTTCTCGTCATGCGGAACGGATATATCAACAATCATTGCACACCTGTCACTTCGGTCCACCACCACTATATCAGGTTTATTGGCTACAATAGTCCTGTCAGTGATGATGGACCGATCCCAGTACATTGTGATATCGCCACTATCGAGAACTGGGTCGGGCACATACCTATAGTACGGCACCTCCAATTCCACAAGAGAGTACTTCAGAGCAAGTTGCTGATGGATAATCCTGGCTACAAGGTTATTATTATTATTATTATTATTTATTTTTATACATTTATTTATCTCAGGACCATGAGGTTCTGGACCTTTGGAAGGCATACGAAGAGCCGAAACCAACTCGCAGAGGCACTTTTAGCTGCTTCTAATGGAACGTGGTACCAAACGGCGATTATCCCTGTATGCGCTATGCTAGTGCATCCAAGGACAACCCCCGGTTGAAGGGAAACTATTGCAACATGTGAAAAACTAATATAAGGCTATGGTTTTTGGAGTCTTAAGTGGACTGGTTACCAGGAACTATGTTGAGACTATGGCTCCTGCCTAATCAATGTTTTTAATTTCCATCGATAAAAAGGCAAGGGGAGACTTGCACACTCAACAAATGGGCCCCCAAAATGGTCGCTAGCACGAAGTGACGTAGCAACAAGAGGGCAACATATCCTGATGTGCTTGAGGAGTGGAGAGGTATACCACGGCTATCAGGACAATCCCGGAAGTACGGTCAAGATCCCTACCAGCACCTTACTGGATTATACATCCTTCTCACGAGCGCATTTGCTCTTGCGAATCTCCACTCAAGCCAGCCAATAAAGGCAAGAGAGAGGTGGGAGCTCTGTTCCTCGTCAGTGTTCACTACGACCGGCCAATAAAGGCAAGCCGGAGATGAAGAAAAAGAATTCTCCCGGGAGATCGGGTCCGTGGGATCGCTAATGCCCAACAGTTCGCCACAAAACTGCCCTGCGGATTATATCTCTCTTGGTCTGGCCCCTCACCCTAGGCATGTTACGGCTAAGCAAGCGCTACCGACACAGACTTAGGGTTCATTGGAGCGCGCAAGCCCCACCACGACGTCAACGTAGAGATACGGCGATGGGGTTATTATTATTATTATTGAAACCAGTGCGATATAGCGCAGATTGAACATCACCGTTTCTTATCGGACTACGCCGTAAACTGATTGGCAAATTAAGCTAGTGGCTGCGCCATATTAGTGAACAATGTTATATGTATATACATCTAAAGAAATAAATATTATAAATTAATAGGTATATATACAAAGTTAAAATAATCAACACCTAAGCAAACCAATAAACATCACCTTTGTACTATTTTTCTGTTTCCTTCTTCTTTTCTTTTATTTCCATATGTGTACATAAATAGTTAAATAAATAAATAAATAATAATATATACAATCGGATAAAAAAGGGGATCATCTCATAGGGCATCAAAAAATTCGTCCACATCGATGTCAATGGGAAAAGTGCCCAGAACGCTGGCAGCATCGCCACGTTGGAATGCGATGCTGATTTGTTGACCGAATAAAATTTTTTTGTTCGAATTTTTTCGGTGCCGAGTCCACCAAAACGAATGAGTAGCGTACCTATATATGAGTGGCGAGCAGCTTGCAGCCACGCTCGGTCATCAAGCGCCACATTTAAAATGGAAGTCAGAGTACCGAATGTTCTGATCAAGTTTGTTCAAGAGATGTGGCTGCTTCCATAAAGGGGAAGAGCGGAAAAAATACATGAAATTTGGTGCAAAACAACAATACCGTATAAGGGTGAATATATTTACAAATATACGTAGTTTTTATAAAAAATCGTAATTAGATACTACTCAAATCATAATATGTTGGATATATAGGTAATTGGTATATATAATACTAATCTATATTAATATAATAAAGAGGTAAAGTTTGTTTTTTTTTTGTTTGTAGGAAGCAATCTCTGGCGGTACTGGTCCGATTGCTAAAATTTTTACACCGATAGAAAGCTGCTTTATTCCTGAGTGACGGACGAAGTCGCGGGCAAAAGCTCAAAGCTCAAATCTCGTGTGACAGAGGTTGATATCGAACTCCACCGAAACGGTTTGACATCGCCCAAACAGTTACAACCGGTAGACCTAAATGTATACAAAAAAATCATAAAAATCGTTTTATGAATATTTCCTTTTCATAAAACGATTAATAATAGGTCGTAGGCTAGTTTTTTAGTCTATCTACCCTCATCTCACATTTTTTCTTTGATCATTCATATGTCAGAAACATGTCTGCAGGGTCAGCTAGAAAGTACATAAACGGAGAAACGGACTGAATGACATATCCACGCACAGCCAAAACTACTGGGACTAATGCGTGACATTTTGTATCAAGCTTCCTTTTGTGAGGTCACAAAAGGAAATTTAGCCTTTATAGGGGTGAAAAAGAGGAATTCCATGTGTATGCAAAATCTCATTCTAAAATCAGCACGCACAGTGTCCAAAGTAAATAATAAAGGTCGGGGTTTTAAAACTGTTCAGAAGATCCTTATTTCTTGGGCTAATAAACTTGAAGCTAGAAACAAATTATAACCAAAATGAATAATAGAGACTGTCATTAGTTTTTTTAAAACTACCCTCCAAATGTGTTGGGTGTTAAAGTACCTAAATATTTATAATAACACTCGCAAAGGAAGCCGCGAGCCAAGTAGTGAGACATGAGATTTTTGTTTGAACGCACTAATATCAGGAACAACTGATTTCAATTGAAAAATTTCTTCAAGGAAGGGTAGAGGATATAATTATAACATCACGCTACTATCCACGGGAGCGGAACAGTAAATAAAAACGCAGGCGAAACCACTGTAATAGTGATAATGTAATTCATGAGAAAAATGCATTAAAACCCTCATGACGCGCATAGGTTGTCATGCTAGCCGCATACATCCTATGCATAATGTTTTTTTTCCCTTATTATTAAGAATAAATTTCTTAATAATTGATTACAATCTAGCCTAAAAGACTAATAAGTAATTTAACTCTAACTTATTTTTAAACGGTTTTGCTTAAACTAAGAATAGCGTCCTTAAGCACATATAGAAGTCCATAGCACTTTCTTAGAGTCTGATATTGATAATAACACTTTGTTCATGTGTAATATGCATAGCACAGCATTGATCACTATTATACACTAACTTTAAACACTACACTAACTCAAAAGGTTTAGTTCTCTTTAGTCTACGCACTAGGTCCGTATTGTCTAACAGCCTCAACATTCACGTGTTGGTGAAGTCTGTGTTCGTGGGCTTCAGGAAATTTTTGAATGATGGTGATGTCGAGTTCCATTTTGAGGTCACGGTGGAGGTCGTCATTTCTGATGTACCAAGGTGCTTTTACAGCATCCCTGAGTACTTTATTTTGGAATTGTTGTATTATTTTGATGTTGCTCCGTTTAGTACAGCCCCAGAGTTGGATACCATACGTCCAAATTGGCATCAAAATATGCTTGTAAATAGTTATCTTATTATGTATTGATAAACAAGATTTCCTTCCGAGTAACCAATACATGCTTTTATAGCGTATGTCGAGTTCCTGTCTTTTCTTTTTGACATGAGCTTTCCATCGCAGCTTGGCGTCGAGAGTTATGCCAAGATATTTGGCTGTATTATCATAGGGCACTTGCGTACCGTTTATGTAGATTTGGTGGTAGTTGCACCGTTTGTTTGTGAAGTCAACGTGAATTGATTTTGACTCATTTAGCTTGATCTTCCATTTTTGTGTCCAGTCATAAATTTTGTTCACTGCTAATTGAACTTTTTCTACTGCTTCTCTATGATTTGCATAATGTTAAAGAAACCTTGGATCCTCAGCCGACTATCGTCCTACGCAGCATGTTAACGTGCCACACAGACAGATGACAGAGAGTAACGTGTGGCGGTGTGTGTCGGCGGCGGATACTTAGCTGGCGACGGCGCTCATATCTTACAGTCAACTATTGTCGACGCTACGAACCACGTCATCGATGATAAGAGGGGTGCTGGTGGAGCGCGGCCAGGGGGGAGGGGGGGACGTCCGGAGCGGGCGCCGATAAACGAGCCCGCCTCGTGTTATGACACTCCAGATTACCGGCTCGAGTTTATCTCGCGTGTGAACGAGCGCGCCTCGCGCCGCCACTCGCAGCGACCAGATCCGGTGCCATCACTTATTTCAACCGCTGAAAGACACTAAGTTGCTCATAAGACGGGGAGGCCAGAGGGGGGTTGACAGAGTGTTATTTCTCAGAAACTCGCAACGCGGCTAGCGAAATAGTAATATTGTTTATGCACCGTTTTTTGGAATCTAATTCCGGACGCCATGGATCTCTGCGGAGAGTACCTAGTCCCACACTTTATAATCAACACAATTAAAAGTAATTTCTCGTTGATTGTCACGGCATGCGTCAAGCTGTATGGTCTTGCGGAACTTGATAGCTTTTATAAGGGATCTCCATTCAGTAGCAAATATAGTGGTAAGAGCGCCCCTGGCACACAGACGGCCGGTGTTCGATACCCGTCGCAGCCATAAAATAAACAACTGTGTTAACTTAGCGACGCGCCTAGGCATGGCAATCCAGTAGATGACTTTAAATCTAACCAAATCGATCAGTAAGTACTTTTTGAACGCCACACAGAAACACGTTACACACGGAAACTTTTTGAATTATGTAAAGTACTAAAATGATGTTGAAAACCGCATCGATATTCTTTCTGTAGTGTAAATTAACAAAGTGAACAAACAGACTGATATGAATGTATTACAAAATAGAAAGACTAATGAACTTTGTTGAATAGACCGGTTTCATTAGTGTTCACATCAATAATAGCATTGATTGGTCTTCCGGCCAAAATCTCACGATTTATTTCGCATTTGGCTTCTCCGTTACAAAACTCCGAAGAGTCGCGTGCACTGACAACTGGCAGAGCTCTTCCTCGTCCTTCGGCACGAACGTAGCGCTGGTCCTGATCTATGAAGAAGTATGTACCCTGTCCTATCTGCTCGTGTGCTGTGTCCTATAATATTCGATGGCGCAGTAACATGACGGTCAACAGCGTAACGCTCTACATAACGATATTCTGCAGCACACGCCATGCACTTAGCTTAGATTTATCTGAATGTACTATCGACAGAATCTACACCAATATTATTAAATTGAAGAGTTTGTTTAATCGCGCTAATTTCAAAAACGACTGGTTTAAACAGACAAATTCGTTTAGTGTTGGATGGCCCATTTATCTAGGAAAGCTATACCTAAGGTATATGACATCACGCAACAACCAATAGGAGCAGATCAGTAACCATAGACGCGAGTGACACCGCGGGGGACTACTATCGAATAAATTCATATTCACCACAAATTACTACGTGTGTTATTATTCTGTAACTACTTCTGTGTAATGAAGAGTGATGCAATTGCCTCGTGTACCGTGGCTGTTTAATTCGCATTTGTTGCCGTTGATTTAATTATTGTGTGTGTGAGACAAACAAACAATCAGTCAAACAATCTTATTTAATCAAATAAATCTATGCAGTCCATAAAATTAAAAATTCACTTAGGTACTTTAAACATTTTTCTGCCAAGCAAGATCGACTCGTCCTTACATTACATTACATTATGTATTTCGAAATGTAACAATAAAAATATATTTCTAATTAAAGATATTTAACCTGTTGAGACTTGTTTGCGATCCTGTAACTTTGTTAAGTATTTTGAAACAGTCTGAGCCTCGATTTCAACTTGTTCGAAATAGCGTACATATGTGGTCTTACATGGTCATAAGGGAAGTTCCCAAACTATTTTTGAATAATTTACTTTACTTATGACTTGAAGTCATTAGTAGTGTGCGTCGTGGTTATCGTTGATCTCGAGGCGCGTAAACAGTTTGTGTACGGTAGAGGCGTGGCGAGCGGCGGGCGTGCGCGCGGCCGTGGCAGCGCGGAGCCACGCGAGTGCGGCGGCGCGCGGCGCCAGTCCCCGGCGCGCCCCCACCCGAGCCGCTCGTCTGCCGCGCTCCGTCGACGATGCCCGCCGCCCGAGCCGCGGCCGCGTGACCGTGTCGTGCATCCGGTACCTGTGCCCGCTAATGATGAATTAACGCTTGGACTTGCTCAATAAAAACTTTCGTTAAGGATCCGCTTCGTCCCGATCTGGTAATTGTCGATTGTTGCACTTGAGTTAACGGATAGTGTTAAGAAGCGCGCGTGATTGTGTCGTGAGTGGTGGCGCGCTGCACGACTGCACGCATGCACGAGCGCGTGACACGCGACGTGGACACGTGCTCGTCGCTCGCGCACCTCCTCGAAAACACCACATCTTGATCACTCGTCGAATACAGAAACGTTTGTTCTTAAAAGCATATTTATGACTCAGACTTACGATACGCATCGTGGACATCACATCAGTGTCGTATTGTATGGTATTGCTGTTGTGTGAGAGAGCAAATGTTTGGTAATTCACAAGTCTCTGGGCTAGACGACAATACTGGAAACCTGAATAACAACAAAAACATAACGTGTAGTCCTTAAAGTATGGGTACGATGCAAAGAAGATCGATCCTGAGATCTTGTCTAGCGATGTCGCCGGCTGCGCTGGCGAGGCGCGGCTGCAACGAGCGCGGCGCGTTGCTGCTCGGCTCCTGCGTCCGCACAGGACGTGCTCGCTCTACTGGTCTGGTCGTACGTGGATTGAACACAATCAGTAGAGCCATTCCTCTGCACTGACCTGCCCAGTGAGAAATCTACTCATGACTGAATACGTATAAGTGATGTTGACAGTCAAGTTTTATTAACTCAACATTTTCCTCGTATTTTGGTATTCTCTTCTCTATGTATAACTGGAAACCAACGTTCACGATTCTTGTTCATGCTTAACAAATTCGTTTCTTTCTGTCAGCGATTCCTGCTTCAAGGCTTCTTAAAGTGTTTATTTTTATTATAGGTATTTCATACACAAAGACAACATTGTTATCACCTATAATTTCACCGAGCCTGAACATAAATAGAGACAACACCTAATTAACAATTTATGAATGAGTATAATCATTATCTTGAAAATTTAAAATCAGTCGTACCTATACCTAATGTAATTGAATTTAAGATAAAACAAAAGGCTTTTTTTATATTTGACTTTTATAACTATTTAATCAGATAAATATTACATGTGACAATTCAAATAAAGGGAAGAGTTTGACTGGTATGTACAATGTATACAACCCGCGGCTCTTTGCGTCACTAGTATTACACTCAGAGGTCACTGCAACCAAGAGCAAACAAGAACCTAAATCTCAAATTCACGTTTTTACAAATAGTTCAAATATTTTTTATGAAATCTAAACACATAACTAAACAAATGAAGCCACAACCTTCATTACAATGAAGCTTCTGGACAAAACTAAACCTAATTGAGTGTTGCGTACAAGTATCAACATCAGTCTGCGGAACATACGGCCGCAGCCAGCCTCTCTCACCGCACGACTTAATATTGATTCTAAGCCACTCTAGTCCAGCTACAACTATCCATTCAGCGAAGACCGTCGCTGCACATAACGTTAAGTTGGTCGACCCACGGTTTGCGCTGCAGAACACGTCATTTGTAATACGTCAATGGGTATCGGTCCCATGGCCATTAAGGCGAGCTTTTTGCCATTTTAGCTGGTCTATTCTGAAAGTGATATCGAGCAGTCGAGCACTTTTCGCCACCGGATGTTTGTTTTTGTACACTTTCAGCCCGAAATCTTGTTCCTTTCGTTTCAGTCAATCCAAAGGTTGTCTGGTAGAACTTGCCCTGTGAAATAAGACCGCCTCTTGTACACTTATTTTTGTTAATTATTGTCCTTTAGTAAGTTAAGGTGTGCAACAAAGCTGTATAATAATAATATTTTCATAGATATATTGACAAGGCACCGTCATAATTTTAATATCCTTAAAAGTTCCCTGAGAGAATCGCACCAGCGGCGATTGTAAATAGTTCTGATGCCTCTTTTCTGTAGTATAAAGATTGAGTCGATGTCTACAGCCCGTCCCTACAGTAAGATACCGTATGACATGATATTGAAAATAACTAAAATAGACTAGTCTAGCGGTATCATCGGATTTTTCTACCAGCATATGCAGCAGAGCTAAGCCGTCCTGCAAGAAATGTTAAGTGAGGACCCCATTGTAGTCTTGAGACAAGCGTAATCCCCAAGAAAACTGTTTTATTGACAGATTCTAGTTTTTCATTGTTCAATACTATGTAGCAATCACTACTTTTGACATTCGGTAATAGTCCAGTCAAATTAGACCAAATAATTAAGGGTTAGTTGAAAATAATTCGCACCCAGCTGAAAATTGGTAGGATTGTTCACCATCATAAATGAAACCTAAACAGTCCTACCAATTTTCAGCTGGGATGTAACCTCGGATCTCTAAATTGACCGGACTATAATGCAAATCTTATGCATTTAGTTGTTTTTCCTTTTAGAACTAGATTATTAACAGTGAACCAGTTTTAGACCTGCAGTAAGGCGTTATTTTCATCGTTAAGATTATTAGTCCTTCTATTTATCTTAAAAATCAAAGAAGTGCCGTCGGCAAACAGCACCATATTAAGTTTATTTTGCAACGAATAGGGTAAATCATTAATCTCGTCTCAGTTCCGTTAGTCATAACAATTGAAGACTTAGTACTTGTAGAATACGCGACGTTTCCCAAGCGCCACCCAGCCCGGCTGAATAAGTTAGTGTCTCTCTCAAAATGCAAAGTACTATACTGTAAAGTTTATTTGATTTTACATGTATAAATATCACAGTACAGTAGGCACAACGGATCTTGAGCGGTTGCGCAGAAGTCAAATATTCGGTCTCTTTAGTGGTGCGAAGTGAGACGCGGGGGCGGGGAGTGTCAGTGATTGGCTCGCCGCGCCATCGCGTCATAGACGTCACTCCTCATTCGTTCCGTGCGTTGCTGCATGTATCTAACAACGAAGACGATTGGCTCGCCAATGTATGGAATGCGCAAAGCGATCCCCACTCTGACGCCGACCGCTCAAGATCCGTTGTGCCTACTATACGTATCTTTGTTTGGCAAAAGCGTCTATTTTCTGACCGGACCACAGGACGTATTCGAAGCTGATATCAAGTTTAACCCTTTTCTTGACAATGTATCTTGTCAGATACAGTCAACTTTAAAAATTCCTGGTTTCGAAAACAACAATTTATATTTTGAATGATTCCGAATTCATTTTTATTTAGCATGATGATATTGGTAGTATCGTTATATTTTGAATTAAAAAATTGTGCACAGAGTCGGCACGATCGTAGGCATGGAGGTAAGAATATTATTAATTTTTTATATTGTACCCGGATTTTTATGTAGTATTGAATGTTTTTATATTCTCTATGAAGTAAACATTTGTATCAAGTATGGTTTCAAACCAAATATTTACTATTGTGCAAAAAAACGAATCTTGTTTGTGCATGTATCTCACAGTGCACACCGCTAAGTTATCACAGAATTAGGTACAGCGTACTATGTGTCTCTAGGTGCACACCGCCAAGTTATTGTGTACGCAATGTATCTTTCTAAACTTACGGAAAAACTTCAAGAATCATACCATGAGAGTAGATTCATTGACGGGGTGATGGTCCCATGTAAAGGAAAAAAAACCGGCCATTGGAAATGATATATAAAAAGCAAACCTAAGAAATGGGAGATCAAAATATGCGTTAGAGCTCCAAATGTTGTCTGAATTCATTTACGACTTTACTGTGTATGGAGGTGATGACACATTTCGATACGAAGATTTTACCTCGCTAGATTCTGGCTTCGGGTTAGGGGCTATAATAATTGTAGCCTTTTGCATAAAAAAGCATTCCAGAACCAACATTTTCAGGGGTCTTTTTCGATACCTTTTTCACCAGTTTAAAATTAATTCATTATCTATTCTCACTTGGAACGTATTCGATCCTTTAAATAGGTTACAGGGAACTGAAAAAAGAGCTGACTATGGACAAAGCGTGGAAAACAAAACCTAAAGGGTTTTATTCCCAGATAGTTTGCAATAGCAACAACATTTGTGTAGCAAAGTGGCATTTTAATAAATGCGTGACCACTGCAAGCAACTATGTTGAAGCAGATCCAGTGTTTTATAATTCAAAGATATTGTAAACATAATAAGAAGAAGTTTCCAGTACCCTGTCCTGAAATAACCAAGCATTACAACTTATAAATGGGTGGCGTAGTAGCTCGCCATCACCTGTTATAGAACCAACACTGTCACCGTTGATATTTGCCCTTAGTTTCCCAAATGCTGGACATGTGTATCAGTAATAGCTGATTGCTTTATCGCAAGCACACTAGATCTAAAAAATATATGCCATATATAAAAAATTTCGTTACTAGTTGGTACAAAGTATTAATAAATTTTGTCCCAACTGGTAACGAACGAAACTGGCACAAAAAGAAGACTTCATTAAAGGAATTAGACGTAGCAGGGTCTACTCCAGCTAAAAAAATTGAAGCCCCTGTTATGCCAAGACCTACACTTTGTGTCAGCTATGGCCAAATTGGATATTTTCCAATATTCAGTACCAAGGGGAGTTGAAAATTATGCATTAAGACAAACCACTGCAATGTGTTCGAAGTCAGTCTAAGACTTTGTCTTATGTCTAATAGAAACTTTTTATTTTCCTGCACATACTTATTTTGATGGTAGTTGTGTTATTTTGTAAGATCTAATGTTTGTGTTTGATTTTTTCTGTAATTCTGATTATATTTTTATTTTTAGTAATTTATTTATTTGAGCAATGTATCTTCTCAGATACATTGCCTTGTGTAGGGAAAATTACGGATACTTGGCAATGTATCTCATAAGATACATTACATATCTCCAAAACTAAACATACAAGATTTTTTTTTCAATTTTTTTTATTCACTAATACTAATTTTCAAAAGAGAATTACACAAAAAAAAAATTCTATACATTTTTTTTTTCTGCCAAGAAAAGGGTTAAAAACAGTTTATTAGAACAATTCAAACTTGAATGATCATTGACCAATATAACATTCGATTGGATTGATCAGAACATAGCTCGAATGTAGTATGTTAGCCAAATAGCGCATTCGTTGGTGTTCGGTGTTCAAATACTAACCAATCAGCGTCCGAACGCATTGTCATCGTACAGCTTAATGGTGTAAGATGACATAAGCTAAGGTAAGCTGGTAAGCTGGTGACACTTGTAAAGAGGCAATAACTATCGCATGCGATCGCGCAAGCCCGGTCCGAGCGCTGCGCTCGTGCTTATACTGCTTGTGTAGCCACTTGTACCGCGCGGCGGTGGCGTCTCTATCAACACCTACTGTTACAACGTAGGTGGCGAGCCTGAGCTCAATGAGAAATCAATGCGAACTACAAGGACCAAATCCAGTTGGTCCATTGGTCGATCTGAAATAAATCTGCAAACACAAATAATATATTTGTGATTGAGAGCACATGTCTTTTTCTTCCATCTCTCTACTAGTCGTGACCTCAGAAGCCCCACTGCCTACATCGTCTTCACACTGTCTAGTCACAGCTCCTTCACTTAAAGTCTTAAAGCTTTTCTGCGGAGATGCCACTTCCACTCTTTTTCTTATACCAGCTCAAGCATTATTCTGTTTATTGCGTACTACCACAGATGTACGAAGGTTGTCTTGCCGAATTATTCCACCTTATAAAGCTCTATCGACGAATCCCCTTTTTTTTCGGTGGGGAAAATCATCCAATAACAACCCCCGCTCCTTGGCGGAACGGGAGATAGTGAGACTCTTAACTAAAAAACCCATCCCGTTCCTTCAAGCCTTCATACCAGGGCTCGAGTTCCCTTTCGGATAACCCTGGCCAGGGTTATCAGTAGGCTTCGACCCGGCTGGGCCCCTGCTGTTGCTGACAACTCCTTGAGGCGCGCGGGAACATTGCGCGCCGTCGACGACTTGGGCTTGGTCCGGACAGTTACCGGACGACCGGACAGCGAGCTACCCATTGCTCACTGTCCGCAAGCCCGCGCCTACGGTGGCCGGAAATCGGGATCGGAATCCCGGTGGCGGCGGCGAGAGCGCCGTTACCTGATGCGGTCGGCCTCTTCCTTTGCGAGCATTACTGCTTGAAGTCGGCGACCGCCTGCCACTCCTCCTCGCTCCGGACCATAGCCTCAACCAAGGCCCGGTGCGAGAGGTCTCCGCCGCTGATCGCCCCCACGATGGCAAGGCGATGCTCCGCCAAAGAGGGCACACCTCAACTGTGTGCTCCACCGTGTCCTCCGGGCATTCCGCACAATGGCGACACCCGGGCGTCACTTCCGCTTTAATCCGGAACAGGAACCTCCCGAACGTGCCATGTCCGATGAGGACCTGCGTCATGCGGAAGGTAAGGACGCCGTGAGGTCTTTCCAGCCACGCCTCAAAGAGAGGACTTACCGCCATATCGAAGAATCCCCTAAGAACAAACAGTTGTGTCGCCGGGTCGGTTGCCTTTTTGAGGTTCCGTGTCCAAAGGGTAAAACGAAACCCTATAACTAAGACGCCGCTGTGAGTCCGTCTCTCTGTCTGTCCGTCTATCACCAGGCTATATCTCATGAACTGTGACTGTTAGACAGTCGAAATTTTTACAGATGATGTATTTCTGTTGCTATAACAACAAATGCTGAAAACCGGCCAAGTGCGAGTCGGACTTGCCCATGAGAGGTTCCGTAGCAGCAAGTAACATAATATAAAAGTTCTTGTAGTTCGTTGTAACTTTGATCGATGTTTTATTATTTTTTTTAGATTAATGACGTATTAAAAAAAAAACTACTTACTAGATCTCGTTCAAACCAATTTTCGTTGGCGGTTTGCATGTACTATCACTTGCAAAAGTCCATAAGAATTCTTAAAACTTATTCGTTTGACGTTTAGTTTGACTTACGACCTTTTATTTTCAAGTTTCGCCAACAAATGATTGAAATCCACAATTTCATCAACTTATAATAAGTCAAGATGGCCCAGTGGTATAGGCACACAGATTGAAGCGCAAATCAGTGTGCCGCAAGTTCAAATCCCACGCAATTATTGACTTTTTGTAAGTTCTTACCCGATTGGAAGTTATGTATTTGCATTACATATTTTAAATTATTCTTTAACTTGTTCACACATTTCTTAGAGTTAGAAAGGTCACAAAAAAAAACTAAATAAAGAATTAGATTTCTGCGAGGTAGACATGAGTTTTAACTTAACCGAAATGAACTGTCGTTTGGTTGTAGTTGTTGGTTAGTGACGTGAGGTTGACAGTATTGTAATATTCGCAAAATGCAGGCTAATATTAGTATTGAAGTGAGGGCGACTATCATTGGGCTGCATAAAAGTGGTCTTAATAAAACACAAATATCTGAAGAAACCGGACTGAATGTGAGTATAATAGCTATTAATGAATTGTAACTTTATTACAAATTAATCTTCTAATTAAAACGTATGCCATTTATGAATCCATTCATCGTATCTTTATGAGGTTTAAAAGAGAAATACGTAAATCGTTGGGTTTATTGGATTGGTTATTGGATTAATAAATGCAGTTTTATTTTAAAATTATATTCAATAATTATGATTATTAACATTTTATATAATGAAAATGAAGTGAAGTAGGTATAGCTGCCTAATATATATATTTTTTTATTTTAGAAAAATACTGTAAATCTTTGGCTAAAAAGATATGAGGAAGAAGGTAGCCTTGCTAGTCGAAAGAGAAGTGGGAGACCGAAGCTTATTAGCGAGGCGCAGCGACGACATATGGTGGACGTATACGAAACGAATGGTTTCGCACCAACGAGACATTTTGCGGAATTATGTGACACCTCGATGGATACTGTTCGCCGTGCACTTCACGCTGAAGGCGTGCATCACAGAAAACCTGCTAAAAAGCCGTACTTGACAGAGAGGCACAAACAAGAACGATTACGTTTCGCACTAAATATTTAATGTTAACTAAACTAAATGGCCTACCATTTTATTTTAACATATCTGTGATTATTCGTTAACAAACACTGTATTATATTGTGTTTACTTTCGTTTAAAACAGCTATATCTTTTAACTTGTGCCATCGCCTCATCTTAAGAATGCAGTGAACTCGCTATCAATTTTGTTGACAATAATCATGAGTCTATTTCGTTTTTTATTCTTCTACCCGCACTGTTTTAACATAATACTATAGTTCAATTTATTTTTCTCATCTAATTGACGATTATCTTGTGAGAACTAAAGTTCTTTTAACAGAAATTGAGGTTTGGTTTCAATCTTCTTTTCGTCAAGAAAATGAACAATTAAGCTATGACCTCAATACATTTATTGTGACGTTACACAAAAATAAAATGTTTACAAATTCCAAATCATATATCACTTTTCAATAAATAACTGGATATAAACAATTACCTATATTTTATTTTATTAAAATTTGAATATCCGTTCATTGTTACGTTATTCATATTATGAATGGTCTAAGTGGGTATACTTCCAACAAACAATCTTAGGCGTAACATAGATAACGGTTACAAGATAACTTTTTGTCTAGGTAACAATTCGACGTCACAATTCTCATAAATGTTTAATTTGTAAATATAAAGAATAAACATTTTTATTAAACACGTCTTTTTATTTCCACCTTATAACATCGAAAAGATGTAACAACTAAATAATTGCAAATTACGAATGTGATTCTTCTTGTGGTTAATAGATCACATTCGTAATTTGCAACTATTTAGTGCAAAAAATGCAATAGTATTTTTCATAGAAATATAAAAAAACAACTATATCAATATAGATTAGGAATTTTCAAAGTAAGAAATAACTGCAACGGACCGACCATGATTTGAACTCGGGTTACGTGATTTGCGAATCCAACACTTAGTTCACACGGCTACCAGCACATGACGTATTGGCACGAATTTTATCAATGCTATGGTAAGAACAGCTCACTGCGACGACAGTTCCTTAGTGTGTGTTATCTGTGGAATGTGGATACTCATACATGCGCACACATACGCACGGCAGTATCGCGCTCGCTCGGTTCGTAGCAATGTAATCTTTAGCGTTCCTATGGACTTTTGCGGCCTTACTGTACATCATATTTTTTTTAAGTTTTATCATTCTCTTATTTTAGAAGTTAGAGGGGGGGGGGACATATTTTACCACTTTGGATGTGTCTCTCGCGCAAACTATTCAGTTTAGAAAAAAAAATGACATTAGAAACCTTAATATAATTTTTGAAGACCTATCCATAGATACCCCAAAAGTATGGGTTTGATGAAATAAAAAAACTTTTGGGTTTCAGTTCTAAGTATGGGGACTCCCAAAATTTATTGCTTTTTTTCTATTTTTGTGTAAAAATCTTTATGCGGTTCACAAAATACATTTACTTACTAAGTTTCAACACTATAGTTCTTATAGTTTCAGAAAAAAGTGGCTGTGACTTACGGACGGACAGACAGACAGACAGATATACATGACGAATCTATAAGGGTTCCGTTTTTTGCCATCTGGCTACGGAACCCTGAAAACAGAAAAAAATATTTAGAGTATTTGAGGGGGTTACTATACAACAAATGTATTTTTTTTTACTTTTTGTTTCATGAGACATGCATACCTACATACATGCAAATATTATATTTATTTAGTTAATCTTCATGCAAACACAAAGTCCGCCTATGTGGCGGACTTCATGCCTTAGGCATTCTCTGCCAGTCAACCTAGGGTGGTACAGAGTATGGTAGGCGCATAAACAGATAATTTTATTTTAAAAACAAGATTATAAAATTTATACATGTAGTTAAAATAAACATACATATATATTTAATATAATATATATACCTACATATATATTAATACTAGCTGTGCCCGCGACTTCGTTCGCGTGGACTACAGGATTTTGAATTTATTTTCTCTAAAATAAAAGTAGCCTATGTTACTTCTTATTACATCAGCTACCTGCCAAAAAAAGTTCCGTCAAATCGGTCCAACCATTTCAGAGATTAGCCCGAACAAACAGACAGACAGACAGACAAAAATTGTAAAAAAAAATATTTTGGTGTATGTACCGTATATATATTCATAGGCATGTGGTAAAAAGCAGTTATTTCAATATTACAAACAGACACTCCAATTTTATTTATTATTATACATATTATCTATACATAGATAAATTAAGGACAGAAGTTTTGAGATGATTTTGCTATTGATGGAGAAAATGATTCCGCAACTTGCGCTTAAACGCTTACCGGCTTTTGGCCGTCCTGATATCGAGAGGAAGCGCATTCCACAGAAGGATGGACCGTATATATAAGGAAGAATGAACAAAATCAGAAGTATGAGAAAGACAGAGCAGTAGGAGATTGTTAGAAGAACGCAGATTTCTTGCGTGTGAAGAACAAAGACATTGAAAGAGAGTTACGAGATAGGATGGAGGCGTAGGAAAATTGAGCAGAGAGAAGAGTGTAGTCAGAGCGCGCAAATTTCTTCTCTGGCGAATAGGCAACCATTTGAGCTCAGACCTGAAGTTCGACACATGATCATATTTCCTCAGGTTAAATATGAACCGAATGCAGTTGTTAAGGAGTCTATCAAGTTTATCCAGCAAGACCGCGTTCAGGTCAAAGTAACACACGTCACCATAGTCGACAATTGGGAAAATCAAAGTCTGCACAAGCTTTGTCTTCGTCTTCGCAGGAAAAAAGTTTCTCAGACGATACAGACACCGCAAAGTCCCGTTGACTTTTTGACAAACACTAGAAACTGGACTTTGCCAGCCAAGCGTCGAGTCAAGATGCAAACCGAGATCTTTTACACTAGGGCTGATAGGGATGACGGCACAATAGTGCGGCATTAGATTGCGTTGAATTAAAAAAAAAATATCACTGCTCCAAGGGGTAGTAGACCTTACCTTAGTATTTGATATAATAACAACTTAATACCTCCACGCGTTCCTGGGAAAAAAGATTCTTGATAGACAGACAAAAAAGTGGTCCTATAAGGTTTGTTTGTTCCTATCTGTTTACTTTATACAAACTCCGCACCCAGATTGGGCGCAGCAAAGACAATCTCCACAGGTGGCAGTTTTTGGACGGCTCCAACCTTCTGTGTTTGTGCGACATCTCTCCGCAGACCATGTCCTACCTTCCGTTTAGCTTCACGTGCCCTATTACCTATTTACGTAGGAATCTAATAATAGCGTCAGTAGACGGCAGTGCCGTGACTGAATGCTGGATCAGGCAAGTAACTTCATTTGAACAAAAAAAATACAATTTTTTACCGTCGAAACGTTAAGATTGGGTTCCGTTTTTTGCCAACTGAAGTTCGAAATCCTAAAAAAATTAATAATTGGAGCTACGACTCATAATATTATATAGTTTAGACGGATGAAAACGCGCTGTTAGAAATTAACAAAGAAGATAACGGTTATTTACTGTATATCAAAGTTCCTATGATTGTGGTGTGTGAGGGAAGGGTTTTATGAAGAAAAGCACAGAAAGACAAGACTAAGTATTTATTTTAAATAGGCTTGTCAATTATTCGAATAACTAGTTCCTTGGTTCCAAAACTAGGTCGATCATGAGGAAGAACCAGGAAGAAACCTCATGGTAGCTTCAGTTAAAGTATTTTACAGCACATTTTACAATAACATATTTAGAAACAAAAGTCACAGTACAACAAATACACAGAATCAATACAGCAATAATATTAAGATATGCTATTAAATAACTTACGTGAACTTAGGTAGTCCGTAAAGGTCTAGAGCTGAACAGCAAGTAAGAGAGCTTTAATAGAAACCAATCTTATTTATGGGAAAGGCCTGACGTTTAAGTGTCAAACCTGTGGGTGACATTTAAACATCAAATATCCTTCCACCTTCTACAAATCTCAGGTTGTCGCAAAACACACAACAACTTCTTATATTATAGTAGACATATAAAATCTAAGATATGTTACGAAGATTATTAATAATTACATAACAATTTAGAACATTATCATCAATACGGCTTTTTATAAGTTTGGCGTTTTATGATTGTAAACACAACATTTACCATTACCATTTACATTTTTTTTTTATTATTGTCTTTAGCAGGTACTTCAACATTAGATTCAAGCTTCATAAATGTTACCAATGCACAAAATACTACTAACAATTTACATGAAAAATGACAATTCATAATTTAATTACGTCATAATAATACAGAATCTAACACGCGCGACCAGCAGCGTTACATGAGACACGACTTACATGATTACTTAGCTAAGCAGGGGAAAGCACTTGCTGTCTCCCTTGATATCTCGAAAACTTTCAACAGAGTCTGGCATGAAAGCCTATTTGCTATCTTCCTTCCTTCGGTCTACCCACATGGCTTGTGTGATTGGTTCGCAGACTTCTTGAGGGATCGATCCATACGAGTGATTATTGACGGCTGTTCGTCGTGTCACATAGACATAATACCGAGATCCCTCAGGGGTCGGTACTCTCGGCAATACTGTTCTTGCTAGATATAAATACTTATAACTACTGAAGCCCTGTAGCTTTGGTGTGTAGACGACAGCACTGTTGCTCCAGCGCGCGAGCTAGTGGGTCACAGATCCAGTCTCTTCGAGAGGCTATTGTTGAACGTTTGAACTGGTCCTTGGAGGTAGTCTCAGAATGAGGCGATGCCAATCTAATCAAATTTAATGCTACTGAAACCCAGACGTGTCATTTTTTCCACTTAAAGGAGCCAATTGCATCCGGCTCCATCTTTCGAGGGATGTGACCGTGCTAATAACTGACCAAAAGCGACCGACCTCAAGTTTGATCGTGTACTGCTCTCATCTTTGGGATGGGTCTGCTAAATACCAGTTTGATGCACTAGGGTCGATTGAGAAGCAAGCGATGGGTGGGATGACAATCATATAACGACGGAGCGACGCCTTACGTCTAGTGATTCAACAATAGAACGGGTTTGATGGAATTAAATTATGCGATTCCAATGCAAACGATAGAAAACCTACAAGCTAGCGACTTGGCATCGATGCTCAAAACTTTGAAGTTTTGACTCAACAAATGCATCATTGCCGATGATCTATGCTTGCTTCTACATCGACTCTAGTGTATCAAGCTGGTATTTGTGATACATTTTCATATATAGAAAGAAGGTCCAGACTTAACTTATTTAAATTTACTCATAACTAGCTTTGCACTTTGTAGTACTTCCAGAGAGTAATCTCTGGAACTACTAGTCCGATATAAAGGAAGTAAATCTTACAAACAAAAAAAAAAAAACTACCTCTTTATTATATTAGTGTAGATATACCGATACATTTTTCCTGGCACGCTGAGAACGTGTACGTGACACATGCATAGTAGCTGAATCCTGTGCGATGACCGAGGCTTGAGGAGCCTGGGTGTCTGATGTATTACTGATAGACTGACGTGCACTTTCTCGAACCTCAGTATCAGTTACCCTAGTTGAATTGCTAGCACCTTCAACGCTAGTTGTAGCAACTGGCACTGCTACCATGTCCTCTTCCACCGGTTCTTTTGAAACTACACCCATTGCCGTAACTGAATTTGATTCATTAATTGATTCGAGTGTTGCATGCAATGCTTTTTATTTTTACAGTTTAACAGTTGATCAAAATGTCTAATACAAGATAAACTTTGATCATCAACCAGCACTTCATACATCCATGGTAGACAGAGTTCCGGAGGGATCTTGTGGTGAAATGGTCACAGTGACTATTGTCGCAACCCAGTGCCGGGCACGCCACAATTATGGCGGTAAGTCCCCTGTTTGAGAATTGGCTGGAAAGACAACACGACGTCCTTACCTTCCGCCTGACGTAAGTACTCACCAGACATGTTGATCTCGGGAGGTTCCTGCACCGTATTCGTACGTAACAAACGCCCGGGTGTCACCATTGTGTGGACCGCCCGGAGGACACAGTGGAGCATACGGTAGAGGTGTGTCCCGCCTGGCACTGCCGTGTCCTCGTGGAGGCGATGCTTAGCTCACCGTCCGACCGTCCGATAACCGTCCGGACTGAGCCCAAGTCGCCGATGGCGAGTCGTAATCCACGCGCCTCAAGAAGATGTCAGCAACCGTAAGGATCCAGAAGGGTCGAAGCCTACTGGGCCTTGGAACGAAGACAAGGAAGGAATAGGAGTAGGTTTAAGTCAGTAAACGTCTGACACGCCCTCCTGCCTCGCTTAAGGGCGAGAGATATCATTAGATGAATTCCCACCTAAAAATAACCTTTTACGTATCACCTTTTATTACTCCTAATTTCCAAGTCTCTTTTTTACCACTGTACTACCGGACCTATACCCTATCACCTGCTTCGAAAGCCTTTCTGTGACATTTATTCTTTTCTGACGATTTTTTATGTGAGTCATTCGATTTTAGAAGTATTAAATCAAGATGTGATCTCAAATTCCTACCAAACATTAATTTTGCGGGAGAATCTTGCCCTGTAGTACAGTGTTCTATATTTCTATATTCGAATAAAATAATATCCTATTAACTTTTCGTGTCATGTTGTGCAGTATTTTCATTTATTATAATTTATCTTTTAAACCGCATACCGAACAACGGGAGACTTCACAATACTGATTAGGATAATTTTTCGACGTTGATGAGCGCCCATCTCGTTAACCCGTACCAGTGCCACCGGCGCTGCTGCTACCACCGCCGCCACGTGTACCGCTGCCGTCGTTCAACCGCCTGCATTCATCTTTGCATATTTTGTACATTGTTTCTTCTTTAATGGCAATGACAGCTGTGGACACCACGTTCCTGAACTCTTCAATGCATTCCGCTTGCTCAGCAGATCTCTAAAGCTTTCATAAACCCCAACGTAGAAGCATTCTGCTCAAATTACTTGTCACGCTCGGAACGCACAAAACGACACACAACCAGGCTCACACAGCACCTTAGTGAGCTGGCGGATGTGGCTCAGCAGCGGTACCCTCCTACCCAATTGGTGATACTGGGGAATTACAATGCCCACAACCGGGAGTGTCTCTTCCTGTACCAGTGCACAGACCATGCTGGGCGAGAGATGCGGAAGCTAGCGCTAGCGTTAAATCTTACCCAGCTGGTCCAGGGGGCTACAAGGGTGCCAGATGTTGACTCACACATGGCCAATTGCTTGGACTTTCTGCTGACTACAGATCCGGAGTGGTACTCAGTATCGATATCTTCACCAATAGGTAGTTGCAACCATTATCTGGTGAAATCTGTATACGTCTATGCTCCGCCCGGTCCCAGCCCAAGATGCTTGGGCTATAAGGTAAAGGATAAGGTTTGGCGCCCGTGTGCGCAAGGCAAGTGACGTGAGTCAAAAGAAGAGAGTCTATAATAGGGCTGCCAAATCCTGCAAAAAGGTGAGCGGAGGTCTCAGTTTGACCACATTAGCCGAATTTGGTGGGGTGGAATAGGCTCCGTTTAACTGTAAAAAGACACGCCTGGGTTTTAGTAGCATTGTACTTGACCAGATTGACATCGGCCTAATCGGAGACCACCTGTAAAGACGAGTTCATACGTTCAACTATAGTATCTCGGAGAAACTTTGACCCACTAGCTCGTGCGTCGGACACGTACATATCTCTCAGCAACAGTGCTGTCTGCAAACCCACAGGTACCGGGTCTAAGTAGGTAAGTTATGTGTAGCAAGAACATTGTTGCCAGGAGAACCGACCTATGGGAGATCCCAGTATTAATATCAATTTGACCGGACGAACAGCCATCAATAATCACTCGTATGGATCGATCTCTCAAGAAGTCTGCGATCTAATCACACAAGCCATGTGGGTAAACCGAAGGAATGAAGTTAGCAAATAGGCTTTCGTGCCAGACCCTGTTGAAAGCTTTCGAGATATCAAGGGAGACAGCAAGCGCTTTCCTCTGCTTATTGGTGGCCTCGCTCCAGATTTGAATGGCATAAACTAGAAGGTCCCCAGTAGACCGATTTCGGTAAAAGCCATATTGGTACAACAAGTACCGTTTCGTATCTGTATGGAAAACACTATTTTAGCTCTTTTAAAATACACAATGGATTTCATGCGGTAATTTATCCGACTTCATCGTGATTATTATGATTTCCGATATGTATGTACCTTCCCCAGTAGACCGATTTTGCCGAAAACCGTATTGCCGGTCACTGAGAATTTCGTTAGCTTCTAGATATGCCAGAGGCTTCCTTATTCGTT
The DNA here is from genome assembly GCA_910589285.2 of Mythimna ferrago. Taxonomy (NCBI): domain Eukaryota; kingdom Metazoa; phylum Arthropoda; class Insecta; order Lepidoptera; family Noctuidae; genus Mythimna; species Mythimna ferrago. Next base: position 194,161 of record OU342680.1, read on the forward strand.
CCATTCTCTTACATAGGATGGACGTAACAGAGATGGATCGGTAGTTTGCCGGATTAGCTCAACTGCCCTTTATGGGCACAGGCTGCAGGTTAGCTTTACTTCCAAGCAATCGGCGCTTTTTCAGTCTCATATGAGAAGCGAAATAGGTGAGTCAAGATCGGAGACAATTGTCTCCGGGCGCACAAGCTTTAAGAATGACTGCTGGTATTCCATTGGGGCCACTGGCTTTGTTCACGTCGAGGCCACGCAGGACCTTAAGAACATTCTTCTAATGGATTTTTTTTAGGTGGGTAAATCATTCAATGACATCCCCGCTCTTGAGTAGGGCGGGTGATAGTGTCAGACTTTTACTGACTAAAAACCCACTCCTGATCCTTCGTTGCCTTTCCCACCAGGGCCGAATCTTCCTTTCAGAAACAAATCCCTGGCCCCAGTAGGCTTCGACCCTGCTGGGCCCCTACAGTTTGCTGACAACTCCTTGAGGCGCGTGGAACAATACATGCCGTCGATGTCTTGGTCGCACGATTACCGGACGGTCAGACGGCGAGCTACGAGCTACCCATTGCTCGCCGTCTGCAAGACCGCACCTACGGTCGCCGGAAATCGGGATCGGAATCCCGGCGGCGGCGTGAGGATCATCAACTCACGATTGCGGCCTCCTCCTTTGCTAGCATTACTTTTTCACAGAAAAAGGCGACCGCCTGCCACTTCTCCTCGCCTTGGACCATAGCCTATTGCCCACACGAGGACACGGTGGTGCTCTGCCCAAGCGGGGCACACCTCTACTGTGTGCTCCACCGGGTACTCCGGGCGGTCCACACAATGGCGACACCCGGGCGTTGCTTCCACACAAATTCGGTTCAAGAACTTCCCGAACTGACCGTGTTCGGTGAGATCCTGCGTCATAAGAAGCAGAAGGTGCTCAGAAGGCGAGGACGCCGTGAGGTGTTTCCAGCCATGCCTCAAAGAGGGGACTTACCGCCATAATTATGGCGTGCCCAGCACCGGGTCGCGATCCTTCTAATGGATACGAATATCGACATATTCGTCACGCATCCGTCAGAACAAACCGGAGGACGCTCGCTTCTTACGGACCTCTGATCTGCGTCTTCAAAAAAAAGAAGAGAGCTGTTTTTTCAGTCTCCAGGTGGTGGTGGACTACGACGAGATCAGAGTGCAGAACTCGTATGTTAGTGAGATGCACTTTGTGTGAGAGAAAGTGCAGCCGAACCCCGCCCTCCCTCCAAAAAATTTCCATAGGGCCCTCTAATTTGGTCCCAACCAGGAGTCTGGGATTTTTCGACAAATGGTAGGGTAGCTTCTCATGTGTTGCAAGCACATTACTTGGGCCTCCAACTATCTGCAGTCAGTCAGCTGTGTACCGTGCCTTGGATCCCGCTACTTTCCCTGACTAGTCTCTTGATACATCTATTTCAGCACGAGCAAGGTTGATCTGCTTGCGTTAGAACAGCTATTTCGACCCAACTCCTCTAGACTGGCTACACTGAGTATCATACCGGAACTCGGCCAGGCCGCTTGGCGGTAAGTCTTTGCTTAATGGGTGGTCCCAAGCCAACGGTCGAAACCTGACACCAACTGTCATCTGATTAGCACCACCCGGGGACCAGATGTAGGGACTTGCTTTGGGTATTCTAATTGCCTGCTACGGTCTGCCTGTCCGATTATAATTTGGGTTTCTTCATGGCTAGAGGGAATAGGCTCTAAATAAACCAGTGCGTCTCACCATCGACGATTGCATCACTACTTACCATCAGGTGGGATCGCAGTTAAGCACTAGTTTACATCAATAAAAAAAAACTCCTACGGACGCGAGTGACTCGGCCCCCAACGGTATCGTGTTACTCAGTTGTTAGGCACTCGTTGTACGTACCTAACACTGCTATTGAGTGGTCCTGCATCCAAGTGGATCGAACTAGACTGCAAGCCGACCCATACATCCATAGGCATGGGCTTGCGCACGGCGATCAATGGGTAGCTCACCGTCCGACACCATCAGTAACCGGACCGAGCCCAAGTAGTCGACGACGCGTAGTGTTCCGTGCGCGCCTCAAGGAAATGTCAGCAAACCGTAGAGGTCCAACGAAGGAACTAGGAAAAACCGAACCATACATAGTAAGAAGAGGCAGGCAGATTGATTAATTGATGCACGATGTAAGCTCCTTTTATTTCGTTGGACTATAAAAGGCTCCGGTTTTACATCAAAACACACATGAGTGAAAACTAACTAATAAGAACAAAAGCTACCGCTGGTCGTCGAAGACCGAAGAGGCGGCCTCAACGCCGGCCCAGCGCCTGCCACCTCACGCCCACTCAAACATGCGAGCTCTAGAGACGACTCATAGAACCCAACTCTTTACTCACATAATAATAATTTCCTTTTATCTTGATACTATTTTTCATTTTAATTGGTAATATTCAGTCAAAAAAGTATCAGGAATGGATGATTTGTTTATGGTTCCGAATTCAAATTTTAGATTTTTTTGTTGTTGCTAGATTGGCACAACTGTTTTCCATTTTGGCGCGGAGTTTGAGTTGCATCTGTTATTTACATTAAATACAGTGCTGTTTTTAGTTATATCATATATATTGTGTATTGCGAATTTCTTAATGGACAAAAACATCGAACAAATAGTTTGTCTTAAATTTTGCATCGCCAATGGAATTTCGTGTTTGGAGTCACTGAAAATGTTACAGAAGGCTTATGGTGAATCGACTTTACCAAAAACACGTGCTTATGAGTGGTATAAAGCATTCAAAAGCGGTGGAGATGTGATGGAAGATTTGCATCGCTCTGGTAGGCCATCAACCTCTGCAACTGAAGTTAACATCGCAAAAGTAAAGGAAATAGTGACTGAAAATCCTCATTCAAGTTTGAGAGAGATAGCTGCCAAACTTTCTGTATCTCACGAGTCGATCCGTACCATGTTAACCAATCATTTGGGTATGAAACATGTTGCCGTCCGGCTAGTCCTAAAAGACCTGAATTTTCTCCAAAAACTCAATCGCATGAGAGTCGCTGAGGACATGCTAGAACAAGTCAATTCCGACCCAACATTCGTGAAACGCATTGTTATTGGCGACGAGACGAGGGTTTACGAGTTTGACATGCTTCAAATGGTTGAGCTGAGTGGGGCTGATGCACGCGTCATGCTCGTGAACGGGTGCCGTCAGATGGGACTGGTCATCTCTTAGCCACCAGTGGCTTAATTCAGTTTCTATCTTTTAATTATTTTACATTTTTATTTCATTATCGACATTGTGCTCACATGATAGAAGCAACAAGTAATATGTAACCAAGCATTATATGCACATAATTATGATTTAAAAGAGTGTCCATGGAGTTTCTTGCTCGTTCTTCTCCATAGAGACCTACTCTTTGGAACGTGCTGAAGCTAAATTCTTCACTTTTCTTGGACTGACCGACATTTGACTATTCAAAAGTGCCTGTAAATGGTCTATTTGAAATAAATGCTTTGATTTTGATTTTTGATTTTGATCGCGCCGGCGCAACCGCAGCTGACGCCACATCGTCTTTCAAATCAAATCAAATCAAATCAGTTTATTGCAAACATGTTGTACAGTGGTTGGAATAAAAATAAAGAGTTTCAAACATGCACCCTGTAAGGGCACTGCAAAACAAATAAATTTCAGTAAAATAAAATACAATTTAAAATTCAGTTTCAATGTTACATTTAAAAAGGCAAAAATTATTGATATTACAAGTATTAAAATAAATAAATAATTGGATAACGTCAAATCAATTAAATGTCAAAATAAATATAAATGTCAAAAATAAGTATAAATGTCAAAATAATATGAAATACATTGAAAAATAATAATAATAACATTAGTAATAGCGAATTACGAATTAGACCAATTCAATTATGTACTTTGCGCTTATTTAATTATTTTTTCTTCAAAAAACTCTTTCAGTGTGTAGTAGCACTTCTGGTTCAAATGAGTGAACAATTTCGTTTTAAATAAAGTGATTGCTTTAATTTCTTTTAGGGATTTCTTGTTTCACATGTCGCTCTTTGCTTTCTGTTGGTAAACGATGAAGTGGCCAACGTTAGAGCACACTTCCTTAAAAGCAACCTACAATATATATACATAACATGAGTATAGCCGGTCCATTGATATATGTTTGTAACAATAGAATGGGTAGGAGTAGTATGATGTATGTGAGCGTTGCGTTGCAGAGAAAGGGCAGGCGGCGCGCGGTGGCGGCGCGATGCGCTGACGTCATGCGCGGGCGGAGATGCCGCGCCGTGCCGCGCCGCACCCCGCGGGCCCGCTGCTGCTGCTCGTGGCGCTGGCGGCGCTCGGCTGCGCCGCCAACCCCGACGCCAAGCGCCTCTACGACGACCTGCTGTCCAACTACAACAAGCTGGTTCGCCCCGTGCTCAACGTCAGCGACGCGCTCACCGTGCGCATCAAGCTCAAGCTGAGCCAGCTCATCGACGTGGTGAGCCCTCTGCCGTGTTCAACACGACATTCACTACTGCTACCCGCCTACTCCTCTTACATGAGCTTCGCTTCTGTTACAGAACCTTAAGAATCAGATCATGACGACCAACTTGTGGGTGGAGCAGGTAAGAGTCACGTCAGCAGCACGTCGTCAACTGCGGAGCCGACCTGATTGTCCTCTTGTATCCCTTGTCCGCAGAGCTGGTACGACTATAAACTGTCATGGGAGCCGCGGGAGTACGGCGGAGTGGAAATGCTTCATGTGCCCTCCGACCACATCTGGCGGCCTGACATAGTTCTCTACAATAAGTGAGTGTGAGCGACTTGATATATTTTGATGAGACGTGCATCTCGAAGAAACTAACCGTGCGGTTGTCACAGTGCTGACGGCAACTTCGAAGTGACGTTAGCGACGAAAGCGACGCTGAACTACACAGGCCGCGTGGAGTGGCGGCCGCCAGCCATCTACAAGTCTTCCTGTGAGATTGACGTGGAGTACTTCCCCTTCGACCAGCAGACGTGCGTCATGAAGTTCGGCTCGTGGACATACGACGGCTTCCAGGTAACAGTCGCACGGTGGCAGATTGAGCGCGCGCGTGTGTGTGTGTGTGTGTGTGTGCTACATGCGTTGTGTGCTCAGGTGGACCTGCGGCACATTGACGAGGCGCACGGCACGAACGTGGTGGAGCTGGGTGTGGACTTGTCAGAGTTCTACACCTCCGTGGAGTGGGACATCCTGGAGGTGCCCGCCGTCAGGTAACACTCGAGCGTATACTGGAACTTCTTGATAAATATATTAGCATTTATTTTAATTATAACACATGAAAAAAGTTTTTTTATCAATATTAGACTCTAAGAAAAGACACTTTTCTTAGTTTTAACTAAACCTATATCGTATTTAAATAAGTTAGAGTTAAATTACATACTAGTTTTTAAGCTAGTTTGTAATCAATTATTAAGAAATTTGTTCAACGGTAAAAGAAAGAAAAAAAAACATTATAATTGATCCCTTTTCGTATAAGATAGATCATCTCAACTTTTCTTTAATAATTCTACTCTTGTTTATCAGAAACGAAAAGTTCTACACATGTTGCGACGAGCCGTACCTGGACATCACGTTCAACATTACGATGCGGCGCAAGACGCTCTTTTACACGGTGAACCTGATCATCCCGTGCATGGGCATCTCGTTCCTCACGGTGCTGGTGTTCTACCTGCCGTCGGACAGCGGCGAGAAGGTGTCGCTATCCATCTCCATCTTGCTGTCGCTCACCGTGTTCTTCCTGCTGCTGGCAGAGATCATCCCGCCCACCTCGCTGGTCGTACCGCTGCTCGGCAAGTTTGTGCTCTTCACCATGATCCTCGACACGTTCAGGTACTTCCTTCACGTCAGCCTCAAGCGGTAATAGTAAATGTCAATGTAATCCCCTGGACCGCTTTTTTACTATTTGGACAAAATGATATGTTGCGAAAGTAAAGCGAGAATATATTATATATCTCATAGAAACACTGATACCTATCCGTCATCACTTACAGAAACTATTGCACTTTTGATTTTTTTACACATTTTTTTTCCTGTGTCTATGACTCCGTTTATACTGGTTCATGCCCTATTCTTTTCCAGACGATGAAAAAATCGGTATAATAATATTTGTAATATGGTGCAGTATATGCGTGACTGTGGTGGTGTTGAACGTGCACTTCCGGTCACCACAGACGCACACGATGGCGCCGTGGGTGCGGCGCGTGTTTATCCACGTGCTGCCGCGCCTCCTGGTCATGCGGCGCCCGCACTACCGCGTCGACCCACACCGCAGCCGCTTGTGAGTACCGCGCTAAGCACGACCATAACGAGGGCGTGACCCCGTGTGCGGCGCACTGATCATGTATCGGCTTGCAGTGCAGGGCTGGTGACGGCGGTGAGCGAGAGCGCGCCGTGGGAAGAGGGCTCGCCGCTGGGCGTGGGACCGGGCGCGCCGGGCGGGCCCGCGTGCAGCGCGTGCCGCTCGTGCCGCCTGCACGACGCGCCTGCGCTCTGTGACGCACTGCGCCGCTGGCATCGCTGTCCGGAGTTAAATAAAGCCATCGATGGCATCAACTATATTGCTGAGCAGACGCGCAAAGAGGAGGAGTCTACTAGGGTGGGTCCAATTCTTCCATGGCGCCTTAGATTCGATTTCGTCAAATTAGCAATAATCTCACCAAGATTTGTTCCACAGGTGAAAGAGGACTGGAAGTATGTCGCGATGGTACTGGACCGATTGTTCCTGTGGATCTTCACGCTGGCCGTGGTGGTGGGCTCAGCTGGTATCATCCTCCAGGCGCCGACGCTGTATGACGAGCGAGCTCCCATTGACGTGCGCCTTTCAGAAATTGCGTACGCGACGGCTAAGCCGCGACCGCCGCCGCCGCGCTAGTCACTGCCGCGTTACACACGACACCGATTCGCCCACGCCGGCGTGACGTCACCGCGATGTCCACGCCGGCGTGCCGTTGCTACGAAGCCCGCGCCACCGCGCTCGCAGTGCAAGGCGCTGCCGCGTTATGCGCACGTCTTTTTTATAATTTATTTGTTACGGTGACCCAGAGACACCACAAATGTCCGTTTGTATTTTCCCGGCGTCCTGGGTCCTCGCAAAACGTAATTTTACGATGTTGTAAATAATATACATACATATTATAGTTTATACGACGAAACGACACGATCGAAAATAAGTCGAATTTCTTTTGATAGAGACGAAATAAAACGATTGTTTATAAAAATATGTAGTATTAATGAAAAACTTTATCCTAGATACTTCCAAAACCGTAAGAAACTTACGGTTTTTTAACTTATTCACTCAAAAAGTCAATGATCTTTTCTGATTTAAGTCGTCAAATATGCTCTACTGATACTTGAGTCGGAGTTTTGGATATGATAAGCTCTAAATCTGTATACCTAGTTCTCTTACAGTATTGGTAACTGAGAGATAATGATGATAATGATGACTGAAAATATTTATTATTTCTACTAATTATGTTTATTTAAACTTCGTGTACATTTAGTAGTATATTGGCGGACTAGATACAACAAGGCATTCTCCACCAGTCAACTTTTTGGTTAAAAAAGTCAACATTTTGGTAGGCTTGCACAATAAACAAATAACAAACACTTGAAACAGAATAAATAAGTTATTTATAGAACCGTGTTCTGCTTAAAAGACATTACCCACACATTTAAAACCCTGGATCCAATTTCTTTCATAATCTTACTTCGGGCAATATTGCCAGCAATATTCCCACTTCACGGCAATGTTGCCGGCAACGGTTGTAGTCAGTAATGACTTTTTGGGAACATCGGCAAAAATATCGCTGACAGCTGTAATTCTAGTAACACTACCTCCATGTTAAATGATAATATTATGCAAATAGGTTTTTAAAAACACTTTTACACGTCAATTTTCTTTCAGTCAATTTAAACTACATGCGGCCGGTGTTTTCTAGGTGACTACCCTGAAAAGAAACACCGAAACAAACTCAGGGTTCAAAGTTGTACATATGGACTTTTAGACTAAAAACATGTAATGGTCAAATCATATGAGAACCGTAATAATGTCTCAGATGGTTTTTTGAAGAAAGAACCACACAGATTTGAGTGGGCCCGTCCGTGTCCAGTCAGTGCAAGCATTTTTATTCGTGTAGCTCAAACTTAGGACTAATAAGGAGCTCAACGACTTAACGAATGACGAATGCCAAACCCACTCGATGGTTTTTCTCCCTACCGACTTAGAAGAGGCTGAAAATATAAATTTAAATGTGAGGTTTGATTACACTTTTGGCTATGACAACATCCCTTCCAGCGTTTTGAAGAGATATATGAAGGCTCTTATTTCTTCAACTGTTTTTTATTTCTAACCTTGCCATTGACTCCGGCTTGATTCAATGGCAAGGTTAAAAATAATAAGAGGTTAATCCAGTCTTCAAAAGTTGTCACAGAGCCTGTGTCAACAATATAGAGAACACCATAAAGACGCAGTCAAGTACCTCGAAGAAAACTCACTGCTATCAACTTCACAGTACGGTTTCCGATGTATTATGTGGACCAGCAATGCTATTCATGATTTAAATTTTGTTTCTGAAATTAGTTTTAACGGGTTAACAAAAAGGTAATTGTTATCTTCCTGCACCGCGCCAAAGTCTTTGACATCTCTTCCGTCTCACTGTTGGTGAGCAACTTGGAGAGCTATGGTGAAAGGGACGTGCAACTAATGTTTTTAGGCTTCGGTATCTCAAAAGGAAAAAACAGAACCCTTAAAGCATCACTTTACAAAGAAAACAGTAAAGGAGGATGCCAGATTTTGTATGGGCACTGTCCCTACCCTCCAACAAACATGATGACGAATGATGAATTGATGTTATGTTCTGTTACCTAGTTTTAAGATTGCGTCTTTAACGCGTAAATAAACTGTTTTTCTTTCTTTCTTTCTTCTTTATGAGACAGGTGTCATTCGAAGCGTCTAGTTTATTGAGTATTTTTTATTATTGTGACACATTTCTAAAGTATGGGGTTTAGGTTTCATAAAGCATTATATTTTGACCTAACCTAACCTAACCCAAGTGTTTTGGACCTTAAATATACACATAATATAGTACTGTCATATATATTTTATGTGGGTTTGAGAGCTCTGTACGATTCTGAAATATCCAGACAAGCTTTTATATCATAAAAAATGGGTAATGACGTTATAAGTTAATATTGAAACTTTTAAAGGAAAATTTTATTTTATTTATATTACATATTTTATTATCCTGAACGCATGTTCTTTCAAATAATAAAAGTATTATTAAAATTAGTTCACGCAATCCAAAATTACTAATGAAAACCCAACATACGAGTACATAACCCTTCTAGTTTGTATAAATTAGTAATCCAATTCCCCGTTTTTAGGGTTCTGTACCTGTTCTGTGTCTTTTTAGCACATTGAATTAAAAGCTTATTTAAAAAAAAAAATTACCTTTAATTTTATTTTTTACTTTTTAGTGATATATCTATTTTAACTCGCATTCGTATTCTCAGCATTTCTTTTATTTGAAAACTATATTTTATGTAAGCGTATAGGTAACAAAATTCCACCATATCAAAATTTCAGTTCAATCGGTTGTAGATATCTGCTTCAAAATTGAATTGTGAGATTTCATCTGAACAGTTACATACTCGTACAAGCATAAGAGTTCACGCTTAATAAAAGCATATATAAAAAATAAAACTTCAAAAGTGAACGAATCTAAAGATGTGCCGTTTATGTTCCGTTTAGGCACATAATTTGACACTCGCTAGGAAATCAAAACCTATAGATAGGGTACTTTCCGTAGGCCTAGAATCCTGAAATATGTCATGAAGTTAGTTCTCATAGCACAAATATAAGACTGTAAAAGTCTTCAGACTTTCTCCAACACTTGTGCTATGATGTTGTTGCGTCACAATTTTGCGATTTGGCATACCTAATCTTCGAGACTCAATTTGGGAAATAAACTATAGACATAATATATGTCAGAAACTTTGTACGGAACCCTCAGTCCGACTCGCATTTGACCAGTATAGGACAAACACTATCCTCTCCCCGTAGAGGTCCATTGTAGAGGGATAAGAATTTCAGTACACCAAGGATCGCCCTGGTACCATGAGGCGCTGCGTTAGCAATATAACATTCATACCAAATGTAACAAACTTATTTTCCCAGAGATGGCTGATTATCTCGGACCAAAGTACTCATCATTATCAAGACAAATCAAGCGATCTCAAAGTCGATGAGGTTAATTGTTTCGTTTTATAGCAGAGTTCCTTTATCCACCATCCAACTCCATCTTCAGACCCTGGTAATCATATGATATCAAAATACTCGTCAATACAAATCAAACAAGACCAAACTTGATGTGGCTGTGTCGTTTTATTGCGGAGTTCTTATAACCGCCTTCCAGCTCCATCATCAAACGTTGGTAACCATATAGGATCAAAGTACTCGTCAATACGAATCAAACAATCCCAAATTCGATGGGGTTGTATCGTTTTATAACCGAGTTTTTATGGTGACCTTCCAGTTCCAAAATGAAACCCTAGTTACCATATAGGATCAAAGTACTTGTCAATACGAATCAAACGAGTCCAAACTCGATGGGGTTGTGTCGTTCTACTGCGGCATTCCCATGACCAATTTTCAACTCCATCTTCAGATCCTTGGTAACATACAGGAAGAAAGTACCTACTTGTTAATACGAACCAAACGCGCCCAAATTCGATATGACTGTGTTGTTTTGTTGCCGAGTTCCTATGAGGAACTTCCAGTTCCATCATCAAACCCTGGTTACCATATAAGATCAAAATACTCGTAAATATGAATCAAACCAGTCCAAACTCAATTGGGTTGTGTCGTTTTATTGTGGAGTTCATAAAGCCGCCTTCCAGCTCCATCATCAGAGCCTGAAAACCAAATAGAATCAAAGTATTCGGCAATACGAATCAAACGAGTCCAAATTCGATGGGGTTGTGTCGTTCTATTGCGGCGTTCCCATGGCCACCTTCCAACTCCATCTTCAGACCCTAGTAACCTTACAGGATCAAAGTACTGGTCAATTTAAATCAAACGAGCACAAATTTGATTAGATTGTCGTTTTATTGCGGAGTTCCTACGGCCACATTTCAGCTCCATCATCAGACCATCGTAACCATATAGGATCAAAGTAATCGTCAATACAAATCAAACGAGCTCAAACTCGATGGGGTTGTGCCGTTCTATTGCAGCGTTCCCATGGCCACCTTCCCGCTCCATCATCAGACCAAAGTAACCATATCGGATTAAAGTACCCGTCAATACAAATCAAACGAGCCCAAACTCGATGGGGTTGTGTCGTTTTATTGCTAAGTTCCTATGGCCACCTTCCAGCTCCATCATCAGACCATGGTAACCATATAGAACCAAAGTACTCGTCAATACAAATCAAACAAGCCAAAACTCGATGGGATTGTGTCGTTTTATTACGGAGTTCCTATGGCCGCGTTTCAGCTCCATCATCAGATCAGCTCCACGTCATCATAATATTGCATTGTCACGCACTTTACACATGTATACAAAATTTCAGCTCAATCGGTAACCGGGAAGTGGATCAAACTTAACTTGCAAGATTTGATGACAGACAAACATCGGGACAGGTGAAACTAAAATAAAAGCTTGTAAAAAGCTTGAAAAAATGCTTGCATAGACGGTTAAATTACAAACTTAGTTCAGAAATTATTTTGTACAACTTTTAAAAACTGTTCAACTCATCAAGTTCAAAATAATTTTCCTAGAAAGTCTTTATAAAGTTCTACTTTTGAGATTTTTTACAGAATTTCTCAACTTATGGTACAAAAGTTAGAGGGGGAAACCTTTTTTTTTACTTTTGGAGTGATTATTTCCGAAAATATTAACATTATCAAAAAATTATTTTAGTAAACCCCTATTCATTTTTTAATACCTATCCAACAATATATCACGCGTTAACGGGTTGAATAGAAAAAAAAATCACTCTCCACTTTACGAGGGGAGGGTGTACGAGCTTTTGTTTGCCCGTACACTTGAGATGTGTTTGTTGTGTAGTGTGTTGTCAACGAAGACGGGAAGTTCACAGAAATAAGATCACTGTTTTTGTATCCGTTTTCGAAGAGAGTATTTATTGTACTGAATTAGTAAATCCTAACTATAAATAAAATTTAATTACAATAGTAGGTTGCGCAACGAAGGCGCCCTCCATATCGCCAATTCAGCGCCATGTTAACACAGCATATGTTGCATGTTTTATTAGCGTACCCTAATTTACATTTTTACCACTTTTTATTTTACCACGCCGATAAGGCGTGATTGATATACATATTAGTACCAAATTTCAATTTTCTAGTGCCAACAGTCACTGAGATTATCCGCGGACGGACAGACAGACAGCCATGGCGAAACTATAAGGGTTCTTAGTTGACTACGGAACCCTAAAAATGTCACGAGTTCCATGTAAAGTTGTTTCATCACTCTTTAATGAAGATGAGCTGGGTCTAATAAATAATCAAGACGGCGGTGGGAGGCCGTCGGAATCCAATTTTCTCATAAAAAACTTCAATCCCGCAGGTGTACGGGATCCCGCATGAATAATCCCGCAGAAAAGGTGCGGGTTCTTGCAGTTGCGGGATCCCGCACGCCTGCGGGATTTACAAAAAAAATAACCGACTTCACTAAAAAAAACACTAAAACGATCAAAATACATTTAATTTCGGAAGTCGGAGTTAAATAAGAAACAAACAATATCGAGAAACACCGACTTCCGAAATTAAAACTATTTTGAGCATTTTAGTGTTTTTTTTTTTTAAATAAAATCGGTTATTTCTTTTTTTTTTTTTGTAAAATATTTTTTTGATGTTTCCCGCTAAATCTATTTATATAATTATAATTTTCCTAAGTGTGTTTTTCATGATTGCCATACATTTAATATAAAAACCGATGTAATGTCAATTATTTTATTTTATTTCCGACCATTAATTTGTTATTCTACTTGTATGAATAACAAGTTGCAAACCAATGTGTAACATTGATAATGATAATGTCGTGCGCGAAGCGCACACTCTGTTTTGTTCAGAACGGTGACAAATGATAGAGTAGATACTCAAGTATATAACAGTAACCACATTAGGCCCGCTGCCACGTCTGTTTCATGAGACATGACAACATGATTAATAGTTTGAGATAGAGAGCGGGTGTGACGACTTGCGATGAGTCTCTCAGGTGACGTGCTGCTGTGTGGCGTGTACTGTGACGTCACTGAGCGCACCAATACTACAAGCCTATCCTACAATCTGAAACATACCGACTACCCGTCAACTTGCCAACTTGCCTAGACAGACCCCACAAAACCATGAAACAATTGGCTTGTTATGAGGAAAATCACAAATTTGATTATCGCTCCTCCCCACTCTTCCCCTGTGCCGTGTGACAGGAGCCGTAAACAAAACTTAGCACAATGATACCGAGAACAGCCCTAATGAAGCGTCGCGCCAAAAATACGTAACGTTGAAGTTTTTAATTTGATCCAAACCGATGTCCATTGTCCACGGTTTTGCCGTCCCAACCCCCGCACGCTTACACGGCAATCTGACAACGTTTGTCACTTTTACGTCTCATTGTAATCTACATAATATACAAAAGGAGAAATTAACTGACTGACATATCAACATACAGCTAAAACCACTTTTTTTTAGATTGGAAAATCATCCAATGACATCACCCGCTCTTAGGGTGTAGCGGCAGATAGTGTCAGACTTCTACTGACTAAAAACCCACTCCTTTTCCTTCTTTGCCATTTTTCCAGGGCTCCGGGGATCTCTTTCGCGTCACCCATGCCCCAGTAGACTACGACTCTGCTGGGCCCCTACGGTTACTAACAACTCCTCCTTCGCGAGTGGAACCCTACGCGCCGCCGTCTTGGGCTTGGTTTGGACAATTATCGAACCGTTGGACGGCGGGCCACTCATTGCTCGCCATCCGCAAGCCCGCGCCTACGGTGGCCGGAAATCGGGATCAGAATCCCGGCGGCTCTTTTTTTTTTATCTGTTATAAACTAGTACTTGACTGCGATCCCGCCTGATGGTAAGCAGTGATGCAATCGTTGATGGTGAGGCGCACTAGTTTATTAAGAGCCTATTCACTCTAGCCTTGAAGACACCTAAATTATAATCAGATGGGAAGACCGCAGCAGGCAAACTGTTCCAGTCCTTCGATGTACGCGGTATAAATGACGAGGCGAAACGTTTAGTCCGGACCGTAGATGTTTCAACAACGTAAGGGTGGATACTCGCTGTGCGTCGGTTTGTCCGATGGTAGAAATGAGATGGCGGAATCAAGTCATGCAATTCCTGCGCACACTCTCCAAAATGCAATCTGTAAAACACTGAAAGGCTGGCTACCCTACGCCTGTGCTCAAGGCTTTGAAGATTGGTCTTAACCAAATCCGGATCACCAGCAAGCTGCCAGGTGGCACTTTGCAGCACCAGCCCATATGTGGCTGCAGTACTCCACACACGATCGGATCTGTGCTTTGTATAACATTAAAAGTTGTCTCGGTGTGAAGTACCGCCGGACTTTTGCAAGAACGCCTAGTTTCCTAGCAGCTACTTTGGCTTTGGACTCAATGAACCGCCCAAAATTGAGGTCGGAGGAAATTCCGACGCCCAAGAGCTGAAGGCGGTCGGTACAATCCAATGATACATTCTGAAAAGTAGGAGCCAAGGTGAACGGGCTCCTTTTGGCGGTGAACAGACACGCCTGTGTTTTGGCGGCGTTGAATCCCACCAGATTGGTTTCGCCCCACTTGGAGACTGCCTAAAGTGAGATATTCGTACGCTCTACCATAGCCTCTCGTTCGGACCGGATTTGCTCTTTACTAGCCCGAGCACCTGGCAGGTATCTCTCTACAACTGTGCTATCATCTGCATACCCATAGATACAGGGCATCAGCAGATCATTAATATGCAGCAGGAAAAGAGTTGCAGAGAGAACTGACCCCTGAGGAACTCCGGCATTAGTCGTCATGGGCTCTGATGAGCATCCATCGACAACAACTCGAAGAGACCGTTCTCTCAGGAAGTCTTTTACCCAGTTAATCAGACCAGGGGAAATGCCGTATGCTGGAAGCTTACTCGAGAGGCTAGCATGCCATACCCTGTCGAAGGCCTTCGAGACGTCTAAGGAGACAGCAATTGCTTCCCCATTCTTCTCGAGAGCCTCGCCCAACAAGTGGGTGGCATACACTAGTAGGTCCCCAGTAGATCGATTGCGGCGAAACCCATACTGTCGGTCACTGAGCAGATCGTTACCTTTTTTTTTTTTTTTTTTTTTTTTTTATGGTGGGAAAAAATCATGCATTGACATCCCCCGCTCTTGGGCGGAGCGGGAGATAGTGTCAGACTCTTACTGACTAAAAGACCCACCCCGTTCCTTCTAGCCTTCATACCGGGGCTCGAGCGCCCTTTCGGATAACCCTGGCCCCAGTAGGCTTCGACCCGGCTGGGTCCCTGCTGTTGCTGACAACTCCTTGAGGCGCGCGGGAACAGTGCGCGCCGTCGACGACTTGGGCTTGGTCCGGACAGTTACCGGACGGCCGGACAGCGAGCTACCCATTGCTCACTGTCCGCAGGCCCGCGTCTACGTTGGCCGGAAATCGGGATCAGAATCCCGGCGACGGCGGCGGCGATAACGCCGTTGCCTGATGCGTTCGGCCTCCTCCTTTGCGAGCATTACTGCTTCGCAGAAGTCGGCGACCGCCTGCCACTCCTCCTCGCTCCGGACCATGGCCTCAACCAAGGCCCGGCGCGAGAGGTCTCCGCCGCCGATCGCCCCCACGAGGGCACGGCGATGCTCCGCCCAAGCAGGGCACACCTCGACTGTGTGCTCCACCGTGTCCTCCGGGCGTTCCGCACAGTGGCGACACCCGGGCGTCACCTCCGCATGAATCCCGTGCAGGAAACTCCCGAACGAACCATGTCCGGTGAGTACCTGCGTCATGCGGAAGGTAAGGACGCCGTGAGGTCTTTCCAGCCACGCCTCAAAGAGGGGACTTACCGCCATAATTGTGGCGTGCCCAGCACTGGGTTGCGATAGTCGCTGACGCCATTTCACCATGAGATCCCGCCGGAGCTCTGTCCGCCATGCCGTGACCTGTCGCGGCAGCGGACTTTCACCCCGGCGTTGCATCTCCACGCGCATATCGTGCATGTGTGCAAGGACTGTTGCCTCCAGATCCCACGGTGGTAGGCCAGCCAGAAGGCTCGCCGCTTCGCGGGAGACCGTGCAGTATCCCCGCACCATCCTTATCGCCATGACCCTCTGACAGGCGTTCAGTATGGCCGCCGGTTGCTTTTTTCAGCGACGGCGCCCACACCGGCGCCCCGTAGAGGGCCATGGACCGAACGATCCCCGCGTAGAGCCTTCGGCAGGAGGCATCCGGACCCCCAAGGTTGGGCAGGAGCCGCTTGAGCGCAGCCCCAGCCCGGTTGAGTTTGGGGGCCAGACGTCGGAAATGCTCCACGAAATTCCACCGGCTGTCGAGGACGAGTCCCAGGTACTTCATCGTCGACCCGACACCGATGTCAACTCCTCCTACCGTTAGTTGGGAACTCAATGGCGGCGCGTTCCGAGACCGGCGACCGTGGAAACACATCGCCTCGGATTTGTGAAGCGCCACCTCGAGTCCCAACTCCTGGATCCTGTCAACGACCATCGCAACCCCGCGTGTCGCTAGAGCGACCGCCGCCTGGTACGACTCTCCCCGCGCTAGAACCAGCGTGTCGTCTGCGTAGCAAACCACGCTGACCCCGTCGGGGAAGTCGCCGCGCAGCACGTAGTCGTACCCGATGTTCCACAAGGGTGGCCCTAGTACCGACCCCTGCGGAACACCGCACGACATCTCTCGACGTTTCCAGTCTCCCTGGTGACCGGGGTAGACTATAAATCTATCCGACAGATAGATAGGCCTCGACCACTCGACAGAGGTATTCGGGCACCCGGTGGTACCGGAGTGCCCTCCGGATCGTACTCCAGGGCAGGGAGTTGAAGGCGTTGGCAATGTCCAGCAGATCGTTACCTTCTAGGTATGCCATGAGGCGCGAGTTCAATACACGCTCCATAATCTTGCAGAGTATGGAGGTTACCGAAATCGGCCGATAGTTGGCAGGATTGACACGACTGCCCTTTTTGGGCACGGGTTGCACGTTGGCAAGCTTCCAGGACTTGGGCACTATTCCAGTCCTAAACGAGAGGCGATACAAGCGTGTTAATACAGGAGACAACTCGGGCGCACAAGCTTTGAGAACAATCGCTGGTATACCATCGGGTCCACTAGCTTTATTCACGTCTAGACGACACAGTGCTCTCAGACCTTCTTTGTTCCTTATGCGAACCTCGTGCATCGAAGTGTCGCAGTGAGGTAGAGTCGGTGGAGTAGCACTGCCAGTATCAAAACGAGAATTATGGGCGAAGAGAGATGCAAAAGACCTGCTCTCTCTCTTGCCGTATGAGCCAGTGTTCCGTCAAGTTTAACCAGCGTAGGCAATGTGGGCCGACAGAAGTTCGCTTCGACCGATTTGGCAAGGGATCAGAATGCTCTGCTACCGAATGGCTGTGTAGAAAGCTTTGTGCCAATATGGGCAATACGGTCAAAGCTAGCCTTCTTTAGTGCCTTTTTGCAGGACTTGGCAGCACGGTTAAAGGCTCTCTTCGCTGAGCTCAGATCCGGAGATTTGCGGTCACGAGTGTCAACCCAGGCTAGAAACGCCGTATGCTTACGCTCTTCAGCTTGAACGCAATCAGCGTTGAACCATGGGCGAGCTGAGCTTCCGATGGGTACGTCACTATAAGGAATGAAATACTCCATAGCTTGACGCACCACATCGGACACAGCATCCGCAGACCTCGACGGATCCTTAGAAGAGAAGCAGACCCGCTGCCAAGGATAAGACACAAAAAATTGACGCATTTCATCCCAATCTGCTGACTTGTATTGCCACATTTGCCGTTCATCACGAGATTCACAGTCAAGTGAGGAGAAGGACGATACAGACTTCACCAGACTGTGATCTGAATTTCCAAGTGGTGAAGAAACTGTTCCGATACATCTGTCCGGGTCGGTGGTCAGCAGAAGGTTCAGACAGTTGGCAGTATGACCAGCTACATCAGGCACCCTAGTCGCTTGCTTCACCAGCTGGGACAGGCCCATCGATATCGCAAAGTTTCGCGCTTCTCTCCCAGCATGGTCGGTCCTCTGGTACGGGAAAAGCCAGTCTTGGTGACAGGCATCAAAGTTTCCCAGAGCGACGAGCTGCGCATCAGGGTGCCGATGCAGAGCCTTATCGGCGGCCTCACTGAGGTGGTTAAACTTTCGAGTTGTCTCCTGATCACCGCTGTGCGATCGACAGACACAGGCATAGACAATTTTGTCCATGCCAGTGTTCACCAACAGCCAAAGCGTGGAGAGTGTTGTGTCTCAAGGTGACGAAGACGCTGACAGCAGATGTCATTACGGACGTACACACAAACCCCGGCACGCTGCAGGAAATGATGCTCCAATGAGTATCCCGGGTAGTTGAGGTACGCCGCATCTGACGGACATCTAATCTGCGTCTCCGTCAAGAAAAGCAAGTGTGACTTGTCAGTCTCTAGATGGTGGTGGACCGCATCCAGATTGGAGTGCAGTCCTCTAATGTTTGAGAGGTGCACTTTGAATGAGAGGACGTGCATCCGCTGTTGACACTTGCTTCTCTTTTTACCTTTCATTGTTTTTTTTTTTTTTTTTTTTTTAATTTAGAGTGAACAGGAGTGGAACATGGCAGTTGAGCGAGGTGATGCGATGTTAACCTCGACAACACAACCAGAGTTGCCGCGCCAGTTTAAGGTTGATCTGGAGACTGCGGGGACACCCGAACCCCCCAGGGATCGCCATCGGGTCCTCTCACCCGGTCGCCAACCGGCACGATGGGGTCATCCTGGGATTTTTCGCAGTTGGCGGGGCAGCCTTTCGTGTGTGGCTGGCACACTACTTGGGCCCCCAACTACCTACGGTCGGCCAGCAGAGCACCGTGCTTCGGATCCCGCTACCCTCCACGATCAAACCTTCGACACAACAACAGCTGGTGCATCATACCCGATATACATCGCAACACAACTGCTCAGACCCAAATTCCACCGTACGGCTTCACCAGACATCACGCCGGTCTGGTGGGTGGTAACTTTAAAGCCGGCAGCCGATGCTATGGTCTACCACCGCGTTTACTGCTAGTTTAGCACTACCCAGGGGACACGTGTAGGGTGGTCAGAACTCAAGTAAAAACAACAAGTCCTACGGACGCGAGCAGCTCATCCCCCATCCCGGCTCGGGCGCGAGGGCCGTTGATTCGCGCGTGCGGCCGCCTCCTTTGCTAGCATTACTGCTTCGCAGAAGGAGGCAGACGCCTGCCACTCCTCCTCGCTTCGGACCATGGCCCGTACCAAGGCTCGGTGCAAGAGATCACTGCCGCTGAGCGCCCCCACGAGAACACAGCCAAAACCACTGAGACTAGCGGTGTGAAATTTTTCACGATCGACCTTAATTAGTATCGCTCGATATTAATAAAGGATTTTCTAAAATTCACCCCCCAATAAGAGGATTAAATGAGGGTCCAAAGTTTGTATGGAGAAACCTGCTTTCACGCTGGCGAAGCCGCTAGCAGCTGTAGCTAGTCTTAACTATAGACATAACTTACTGGTCGAGTCATGAGTAGCAGGAGGCGCGCGGTGTGGCACCGGCCGCCAGAGTGCGACACGCATCACGCCAATAATGCGCGAGTCTTGTCGCGCCACGCCGCGTCGCTCGCTCGCACACTCTTCTCTCACAACTCACTATTAAGACATAAAACCTGCAAATCATCAAACTTGTAGGTTCGATCAGGGTCAGTTCGTTTAACCAGCTTTCTATCGGTGAAAAAAATTTACCAATTGGACCAGTACTTCGAGAGAATACCTCCTAGTTACAAACAAAAAACATAGATACTTTAACTCTTTACAATAAGAATATATATGGGCGTTTATAAATAGTCAGAAGCTAGTGCAAGGTTCCCATTACCCTCTGAAAGTAGTGGTCCGATAGCAAAATTTTTTTCACCGATAAAAACCTGCTTTATTCCCGAGTGAAATTGGCTTTATTTTATGTACGCATGCGAAGCCGCGGGCAAAAGCTAGTCCTTAATATTCGTCGAAGTCTAAACATTAAAAAAACTGGGCAAGTGCGAGTGTGGCTCGCGCATTGAAGGTTCCGTACAAACCTATGAAAACAGTTCAATTTCCGAAGTGACCCAAGGGCTGGCTTCTACCTCGGTCAGAGAATAAGCATTGCCATACAACGTGGCAATGCCGCCAGCCTTTTGGGCACACTTCCAGTCGACAGCGATGCGGAGGAGTTTTATGACGTCATATTTAGCTAGGCATTTAGTGTATATATTATTTTTAATTATTTAAGTTATTGTTTAATTTGTTTATTATTTCTTTGTGCAAAAAAACTAAATAAAGGTTATTATAAACTGCAAAAAAAAAAAATCCGAATTAAGTTACGAACATTTTTCTGAATCACAAAAAACATTTTTTTATACTTGTGTTACGAGACCTTGCTTCATGACTTTTAGGATTCTAGGTCAACGGGAAATGCGGGCTTGCGGACAGTGAGCAATGGGTAGCTCGCTGTCCGGCCGTCCGGTAACTGTCCGGACCAAGCCCAAGTCGTCGACGGCGCGCACTGTTCCCGCGCGCCTCAAGGAGTTGTCAGCAACAGCAGGGACCCAGCCGGGTCGAAGCCTACTGGGGCCAGGGTTATCCGAAAGGGCGCTCGAGCCCCGGTATGAAGGCTAGAGGGAACGGGGTGGGTCTTTTAGTCAGTAAGAGTCTGACACTATCTCCCGCTCCGCCCAAGGGCGGGGGATGTCAATGCATGATTTTTTCCCACCATAAAAAAAAAAAAAAAAAAAAAGGTCAACGGGAAATATCCCATGAATTTTGATTCCCTTGAAACCTGAGTATATGGTTTTAATTTCAACTCGATACCTCCACGCGTTCCCGAGATAACCGGATAGACAGACGAGTAACTAAGTGATCCTATAATCGCGTGTGTGATCGCGCTTACGATGGTGCCAGAACAATAGTGATCAAATTAACACATTCGCTGCGGCAGCATTGGATCTAAACCTTCTGCTGGTGCGATACGAGACAAATACTGCCCGTATCTATATTTCCTGCTATGCGTTACGACCTCTATTTTGCCGTACCGAAACCTGACTTTCAAAGTCCATACAGACGTGGAAACAGGTCATATCAATGATTTTTCAACAAATCGATAGACTACATCCTCGTGTATACCTAGCTGCGGTCGCCCCGGGTTCTCTATGATATTTCAAAAGATACAGAGATTTTTCAAAATCAGTAATTCACGGCAATATATATGCCGTATAGCATTGAAGTGAAAAAATGCTAGGAATGGGGTTTACTTCTGAAATGACAATCGATACTTTAAAGATATTCTTTATTATAAACACAATATTAAAATTTAACAGTGTAAATCAACATATTTCTTTATAAATTGCCAACATACAAATTACATAATATTAGGAACTTTAATTTGACAAAATAAAATTTAAAAAAACTTGAATTGGTTTCATCAACGTTCTTTAATAGCCTTAGTAAGTAGTTATCACATTGAACAGCTTTTTTTTTCTTTCTTCTGCACCTTCACTTTTAATTCCCTTACTTATATCAAGTCTTTTTTCGTGAACATCTCATTGTTAGGGTAGCCGCGTAATATTTTGCACAAAAAATATCGAGCGCTTATGTACTTACGACCAGCACTAATACAAACTGAAACGCCGCGCGAACGCATGCGGTGTGGTGCGGGGTTGGGGGGATACGGCAAGATAGTCACTGTACCGCACTGAATAAAAATACTTACCTTATTCAGTATAATATTAGTGTACAATATTATTAACTAGCAACAATATTGAAAAGATCACTGTCTCTTTCCTACGCGTACGGGAACTTAGTTAGATCATCCAGCACTGTTTTTAATTAATTTCGAATGTTGACATGATAAGATAAAAATAATAAGTGAAATCCTGGCTAAGTTTTATGTGTTAGGATTTATTATCAATATTATTATTATTCCTTTATTATCTATTTTAACATATTAATTACATTTTTAAATATTCCTTAAAAAAACATATTAAAAAAAAAAAAAAACATTTAAAAATATAAAAAATAGTGTCCCACCGGTATCGGGAATAGGGTCCAAGCTACCGGCGGTCAGGGCTCCAGAGAAAGGAACCTCCTGACTATACGGGCCGTGTCCAGAAGTACCGCTTTCTGAATCAAGCCCTTGATCCAGTCGCCTAACGAGAGCCTCCTAAGGTGTTGGTCGAGGCTCTTGGCTATTAAGCCGTTGGCTGAAACGACTATCGATACAATAATCGCTGAATCCACTTCCCACATGTCGACAACCTCGCGAGCCAAGTCAATATACTTGATTTGTTTATCTTTCTCGGTTTCACGAGGTTCTCATCATGCGGAACGGATATGTCAACAATCATTGCACGCCTCTCGCTTCGGTCCACCACCACTATATCAGGCTTATTGGCTACAATAGTCCTGTCAGTGATGATGGACCGATCCCAGTACAACGTGATATCGCCACTATCGAGAACTGGGTCGGGCACATACCTGTAGTATGGCACCTCCGATTCCACAAGAGAGTACTTCAGAGCAAGTTGCTGATGGATAATCCTGGCTACAAGGTTGTGTCTATGCAAGTATTCTCCGTTAGCTAGACGAGAACAACCAGAGATAATGTGGCGGATTGATTCACCCGGTCGGTGACATGCCCGACATATGTCAACCGTGCCATCCTTCACAATAAATCTCCGGTAGTTATTCGTCATGATAACTTCGTCCATAATTGCACATACAAAACCTTCGGTTTCCCCAAAGAGGTCACCGACGCGCAGCCAGGCTACGGACGCTAGTTGGTCTACATCGGGCCCATGAAGGGCCCGGAAAAAGCGTCCGTGAAGTTCCTTACTCTGCCATACTTCCCTGCGTACGTTAGTGTCAAGCACTACAGGTTTGCGCCAGTTCTCGTTAGCCAAGGAGAGCGGGGTGAGTCCCTTGTCCACTGCTACTACATCACGATGCATACCCCCGTCGGCGGCTAGGAAGTATTCCCTGAGACTGCATACCTCGCGATTGTGCAGGGACTTAGCATTTAAAAAGCCTCGACCCCCACACTTCCGCGGGATATACAGTCTCATTACCGACGACCGAGGGTGATGCATTCGATATGCAGTCAGCAGTGTACGAACCCTCCTATCCAGGGCGTCAAGTTCCGTTTGAGTCCATTTGAGTACACCGAAAGCGTACATCAATACCGGCATGACCCAACCGTTGAAGGCACGCACCTTGTTTCCACCTGACAGAAGGCTGTTAAGTACCTTCTTCAGGCGGCCAAAGAAGCGCTCCCTCAACGATTGCTTCATGTCAGTGGCATTGATGCCTAACGCTTCCGACATACCCAAATACTTGTAGGTTTCGGTTGGAGAGAGGGATCTCAGGTGTATGGAATCCGAGAGTTGGATACCCACGGATTCCACAATCTCCCCTCGCTTTATATGCATGACCGCACATTTGTCCACACCAAACTCCATCCTGATGGCACTACTGAAGGTTTCCGTTACCTTCAGTAGCTCCATCAGTTGCAGATTGTTGGGGGCAAAGAGCTTCAAGTCATCCATATAAAGAAGGTGAGATATAACCTGACCACCTCTCTTCAACCGATAGCCTAGGCCTGAATTCTCCAGCAATGTGCTCAGAGGATTCAAAGCTAGGCAGAACCAAAGCGGACTCAAACTATCACCCTGGAATATACCTCGCTCGATCCTTACCGGTTCGCTGTTCCTCTGGATATTTCGACATCCTGGATAGCGAAGGACCGTCCTCCATTGCCTCATACATGACATCAGGAAGGTGCGAAGAGTTGCATCAACTTTATACAACTCCAGCACCCTCATGAGCCATGTATGAGGAACTGAGTCATAGGCCTTCTTATAGTCTATCCAACATGTCGACAGATCCTTTCGGGAACGCCGAACCTGTTGGCTAATGGCCATATCGATGAGGAGTAGCTCCTTCGTACCGCGGGACCCATTCCTACATCCATTTTGAGAGGCAGACATGATAGCGTTATTATTATCAATATTATCAATATTATTATTTTTAGTTCTCAATTTTATAAATATTTGTACGCCGATACTTATGGCATAAACATGACTGGACTCAAACAATAAACCTATATCTTGCATGCTTTTGTATGTATACAATGTTTAAACAAATAAAGAATATCTTATCTTATCTTATCTTATCCCCGCACCGCGCGCAAAACAAGGACAACGAGCGGCCGCACTGGCTGACCATCAAATACGGCAAAATACTTGCCGTAATGTGTTAAAATGAACATGCTGGCGTCGCAACATTCTAAGGGTGATTTCCAGAATTTTCGGAAGTCCACCAATAAACTCAATAGTAGGCCAGGCCTGCCGGTGATTGTCAGCGGTGTTACTAACGTCACTGGAATTGGCGAGATATTTAGGCAGCATTTCACTGTTTCGTCACCATTGGGACCGTCACAGTTCACAGGCACTGCTGGTGGTAGTGGTCAGGAGTCTAGAGTCCGGTTTACGGCAAAGGAGGTAAGACATGTCATTATGTCTATGTCGAGGGGTAAGTTCCCTGGCCACGATGGTCTAAGCATTGAACACCTTAAGCATGCTGGTCGTCATTTGCCCAGAGTCTTAGCGATGTTCTATTCCTTGTGTATAGAACATTCGTATCTGCCTGAGCGGATGATGAAGACTGTGGTGGTGCCAATTATTAAGAATAAAACCGGTGATATCAGTGATAAGAACAATTATAGGCCCATTTCTTTGGCCACTGTTATTTCGAAAGCGCTTGACGGTTTGCTTAACACTCAGCTGGATAATCACCTGAATATACATGACAACCAGTTTGGTTTCAAATTGCAGGAGACATCAGTGCCAGAAGAACTGATCCGTATTTTTCAATACTGGTACCTTCAGGTCAATGTTGTTCGATGGTCAGGGACTTACTCTGCCCCATACAGGTTGGAGTGCGGCGTGAGGCAGGGGGGGCTAACCTCACCGAAGTTCTTCAACCTGTATGTCAATGTGCTAATAGAGAGGCTCAGCAGCACGCATGTCGGTTGCCATATCGGAGAAGTGTGCCTAAACAATATCAGTTACGCAGATAACATGGTGCCGCTGAGGGCCTCCATCTGTGGGGTGTCGAGGCTGATTGCCATTTGTGAAAAATATGCTGAAGAATATGGTTTGTTGTATAACATGAATAAGAGCGAGTGCATGGTCTTTTGGGCCAAGAGAGGGTGTCCAGATTACTTACCAACAATTAAGGCCCAAGCGCCCGAAAAGTGCCATAAAACAGTGACTTTCTGAAGCCTACTCCTCGGTAAAGGCCAGGTTAATTGGTTTGAAAAAAATATACACTCGAGATCAAAAAAAACCGGCCAAGTGCGAGTCGGACTTGCCCATGGAGGGTTCCGTAGCAGCAAGTAATATAATATAAAAGTTCTTGTAGTTCGTTGTAACTTTGATCGATGTTTTAATAATAGTGTATTTTTTAGATTTATGACGTATTAAAAAAAAACTACTTACTAGATTTCGTTCAAACCAATTTTCGTTGGTAGTTTACATGGTAATGTACATCATATATTTTTTTTAGTTTTATCGTTCTCTTATTTTAGAAGTTACAGGGGGGGGGACACACATTTTCCACTTTGGAAGTGTCTCTCGCGTAAACTATTCAATTTAGAAAAAAAATGATATTAGAAACCTCAATATCATTTTTGAAGACCTATCCATAGATATCCCACAAGTATGGATTTAATGAAAAAAAAATTTTTGAGTTTCAGTTCTAAGTATGGGGACCCCCAAAATTTAGTGCTTTTTTTCTATTTTTGTGTGAAAATCTTAATGCGGTTCATAGAATACATCTACTTACTAAGTTTCAACAGTATAGCTCTTGTAGTTTCGGAAAAAAGTGGCTGTGACATACGGACGGACAGACAGACAGACAGACAGACAGACATACAGACATACAGACATGACGAATCTATAAGGGTTCCGTTTTTTGCCATTTGGCTACGGAACCCTAAAAATCGCACATCATAACTCTTTTTGTTAAGGCAGTTTTTGTCACGAATGTGAATAGTTATTGAAAACATGTTGTACACTAATTGGAAGCTTATTTAATTACCTTTCTAATGATATGAAATACAGTGTAAAAAAATATCTTTGAAAGGGTTTAGAGCACAAAATCCAACAAATGGGAAAAATTACCAAATTTCACTTAAGAAAGAATGAGAGTCAAACTTAAAATTCTTGATCATCCTGTTTGTCAATAAAGTGTATTCTCTACCTTAGCCTTATTTACAGCTGTTACTCGATTTTTCATCAGCCGTATTCATTTTACCATGAAATCTTAGGGTATAACGTCCCACTTCTCGTCAATGATAAATTGAAATTCTTGGAGGCGTGGAGAGCCAGGCTTTTTGCACTAAGTCTTCTTTCAAGCTCATTCCAGATATGCTCAATTGGATTTAGATCAGAACTATGAGCTGGCTTCTCTATCGCAATGATTCCAACGTCTTACATGTAGTCGCAAACTGTTCTAGCGACATGCGATCTAGTGTTGTTCTGCTTTAAGGAAAAAAAATGTACCAAAGCCACACAAGTGGCTTCACATATTCTTCGAGTACTTTTTTGGTGCTCACAACGCGATCAGGGTGCTCTTGGGGCTGCCTCGCTTCTGTAGCGCTTTGGGGATGTTTGCGGAGGCGCGTGTGGATTGTTTCCACACAATCATGCGCAAGCGGTGCTCATCCCTGGTGCGCAGGGTGCGAGCCAGCCGCGATAGTATCCTGAGTACTTTTACCGAACGTATCGACTGTCAGTACCTAAACCACTGTTGCATGGTTCACGTACTGCCTAATTTTAAGATATTATTTTAATTTTAAATTCATATATTTATTAAATTCAAATATTTATTAAAGACAAATCTTCTTCTTCTTCTTCCTGCCCTTGTCCCATCTTATTTGGGGTCGGTGCAACACGTTTTTTTCTTCCATTCTACCCTGTCACTCGTCATGCTATCACTAACTTCCTTAACTTCAAATATTAATTAATTAATTTTTTGTGTCGTGTATATTTTTGTTCAAATGCAATCCGTAATTTTATTTTATTTATAATTGTTATTAATTTCATGTATGATCCATTGTTGATTAAAATAAATAAATAATAATAATAAGGGTTCCATATTTTTTCCTTTTGAGGTACGGAACCCTAATAACGCAAAAGTAATGTAATAAAAAACTTTTTGCAAAAAAAAATACAACCGACTTTAATGTTAAAAAAACACTAAAAAGTACAAAATAACTTTAATTTCGGAAGTCGGTGTTTCCAACAAATCCAACTGCCCAACGAAAGCCTCCTTAGGTGTTGGTCGAGGCTCTTGGCTATTAAGCCATTGAAAGTCACAGTCCACAGAAGTGAACACAGCAGTCATCGGTACAATGACTGCTGTGTCCACATGTTGTCGACATGTGGAAACACATGTCGACAACCTCGCGAGCTAAGTCAAAATATTTTGGTTGTTTATCCTTCTCAGCTTTTTTTTTTTTTATTGTTAATAGGTTCGCGCTTGACCGCTATCTCACCTGATGGAAAGCGACGATGCGGTCGACGATGGAACGAGCTTTCACGAGGTTCTCGTCATGAGGGACCGCTATATCAACAATCATTGTGCGACGCTACATTTGATCTATCTCTGCTATGTTAGGCTTATTGGCAACATTAGTCCTGTCAGTAATGATAGATCGATCCCAATATAATGTGACACTACTATTCTCGAGAACTGGGTCAGGCCCATACCTGTAGTACTGTACTTCTGATTCCACAAAATTGTATTTAAGAGCAAGTTGCTGGTAGATAATCCGGGCTTCGAGGTTGTGTCTATGCAAATAGTCTCCGTTAGCTAAATGAGAACACCCAGAAATAATGTGTCGGATTGATTCTCCGGGCCGGTGGCATGCCCGACAGGTGTCAACCGTACCGTCCTTCACAATGTGTTTCCGGTAGTTGTTCGTCATCATAACTTCATCCATAATTGTGTCGCATAACTTCAAACTCGGATAAATCCACTCTACTTTCTTGCGAGATATGTAAAAAAAAGTGTTCATAATCATGTTTTAATTGTTTTTATGGCAGTTTTTCCTTTAATATGGCAACAGTATTGAATAAAACGATCCTGTTCAGCAAGTTTAGTATTAAAACCATACATTCTTTCAAAAATGTAATGTTTAGTTTGGATTTACCTTCATTCGATATGCGAATGCAATTTATCCATCATTGAAAAATCTCAGTGTGGATTTATAGAGTTCTGATAAAATAGATTTGGATTTATAAGAAGAAAGAAAAGAAAATTGCGTTTAATTAGCATCACAAAAACGGAAACACCTTAAAATTAAACACATGGTACTGGTACATAATGCCAAATGGTAACACAAGGCTACCACCTGACGCTGATTTTCAGCTGCAGCCCTTGGGTGCCATATGCTGGGCTGGGGCTGCGCTCAAGCGGCTCCTGCCCAACCTTGGGGGTCCAGATGCCTCCTGCCGGAGGCTCTACGCGGGGATCGTTCGGTCCATGGCCATCTACGGGGCGCCGGTGTGGGCGCCGTCGCTGAAAAAGCAACCGGTGGCCATACTGAACGCCTGCCAGAGGGTCATGGCGATAAGGATGGTGCGGGGATACTGCACGGTCTCCCGCGAAGCGGCGAGCCTCCTGGCTGGCCTACCACCGTGGGATCTGGAGGCAACAGTCCTTGCACACATGCACGATATGCGCGTGGAGATGCAACGCCGGGGTGAAAGTCCGCTGCCGCGACAGGTCACGGCATGGCGGACAGAGCTCCGGCGGGATCTCATGGTGAAATGGCGTCAACGACTATCGCAACCCAGTGCTGGGCACGCCACAATCATGGCGGTAAGTCCCCTCTTTGAGGCGTGGCTGGAAAGACCTCACGGCGTCCTTACTTTCCGCATGACGCAGGTACTCACCGGACATGGTTCGTTCGGGAGTTTCCTGCACGGGATTCATGCGGAGGTGACGCCCGGGTGTCGCCACTGTGCGGAACGCCCGGAGGACACGGTGGAGCACACAGTCGAGGTGTGCCCTGCTTGGGCGGAGCATCGCCGTGCCCTCGTGGGGGCGATCGGCGGCGGAGACCTCTCGCGCCGGGCCCTGGTTGAGGCCATGGTCCGGAGCGAGGAGGAGTGGCAGGCGGTCGCCGACTTCTGCGAAGCAGTAATGCTCGCAAAGGAGGAGGCCGAACGCATCAGGCAACGGCGTTATCGCCGCCGCCGTCGCCGGGATTCTGATCCCGATTTCCGGCCAACGTAGACGCGGGCTTGCGGACAGTCAGCAACGGGTAGCTCGCTGTCCGGCCGTCCGGTAACTGTCCGGACCAAGCCCAAGTCGTCGACGGCGCGCAATGTTCCCGCGCGCCTCAAGGAGTTGTCAGCAACAGCAGGGACCCAGCCGGGTCGAAGCCTACTGGGGCCAGGGTTATCCGAAAGGGCGCTCGAGCCCCGGTATGAAGGCTAGAAGGAACGGGGTGGGTCTTTTAGTCAGTAAGAGTCTGACACTATCTTCCGCTTCGCCCAAGGGCGGGTGATGTCAATGCATGATTTTTACCCACCATAAAAAAAAAAGGGTGCCATATGCTCAAACAGAAAATATTTATTAAAAATATAGTGAATCAATGGATTCACTCACAGCATCAGTTCCTGGCACATTCAGAAAATGGTCACAAATTTTGTCGGGGTCGTTAAAGTGCAAAGGTAATTTGTTTAGATGGGAGCAGATTAGATTTTAAGTTTTTCCAAAGGGCTTTTGAATCATTTATTTGGCTGTTAATTTTGTGTTTAAAGTATGCTGATTTTTCATAAAAAAGAGACCTAGAAACAAGCGATTTTAATTCTTTATAATATGTTTTCTTGTAATCGATATTTTTGTCCTTTAAATACTCTGCATGTGCTTTATTTCTTAAATTCATCATCAATTTAATATTGTCAGTAATCCAAGGGTGAGAACACTCCTTAACAACACTAGTCTATAGTGTATATGTATAGTAGTGTATTCTACTTCAAGAACATATAGAGTGCATACATAGAAGTGATATAACAGATAAATCTATAGAATGTTAACTATATGTGTTATCTTTAGAGAAAGATAGACTAAGAAAGTTATTTAGTGTACCTGCGGGGTTTGTTATCAGGTTATTTAAATAAAACGACCAAAACGGGTACCACACCCTTTATACTTTTGCCTTGCCAGCACATACACATTATACAATAACAGTAGGAATAAATAAATTATATACTAGCACTTACTGAGATGTTGCTTGCTCCGAAAACTAACACGAAAAGAAAGCCATGACAGCGCGCCGTTCCTTTTTATAAACTCTTGTAACTGTCAAAAGCACCGCGCTGTCGTCGCAGTCCGTTCGAGTTGTCAGTGCAAAAAATACATTTAATGTTGCTAATACAGAAAATAATCATAGTGTATGAACATTATCATAAGAATCGTTAACAAGAATATGTACTCGAGTTATGTGCATGTGAATTGCCTAAAGAAAACTTATTAATAATTACTATGTACTATAATAGAAGGGAGGAAGAAGTATTTTACCAGCAACTAAATGTAATTCTCAAATATATAAATAAACAATATTCTAAACTAAACATAATTATAGGCGGCGACTTTAATATTAATATATTATCAGATAACAATAAATCAAACCAGTTCATAAATTTAATGCAGGAGTATAAATTTACCCAATATATTAAAAGCCCAACACGTGTAACGCCAAACACAGCTACATGCTTAGATTTAATATTTACTAATCATAAATTCAAAGATATGTACAGTAAGGCCGCAAAAGTCCATAGGAACGCTAAAGATTACATTGCTACGAACCGAGCGAGCGCTACTTCCGTGCGTATGTGTGCGCATGTATGAGTATCCACATTCCACAGATAACACACACTAAGGAACTGTCGTCGCACTGAGCTTAAAAACATTATTATTTTTCTGTTCTTACCATAGCATTGATTCGCGCAATTACGTCATGTGCTGGTAGCCGTGTGAACTAAGTGTTGGATTCGCAAATCACGTAACCCGAGTTCAAATCATGGTCGGTCCGTTGCAGTTATTTCTTACTTTGAAAATTCCCAATCTATATTGATATAGTTGTTTTTTTATATTTCTATGAAAAATACTATTGCATTTTTTGCACTAAATAGTTGCAAATTACGAATGTGATCTATTAACCACAAGAAGAATCACATTCGTAATTTGCAATTATTTAGTTGTTACATCTTTTCGATGTTATAAGGTGGAAATAAAAAGACGTGTTTAATAAAAATGTTTATTCTTTATATTTACAAATTAAACATTTATGAGAATTGTGACGTCGAATTGTTACCTAGACAAAAAGTTATCTTGTAACCGTTATCTATGTTACGCCTAAGATTGTTTGTTGGAAGTATACCCACTTAGACCATTCATAATATGAATAACGTAACAATGAACGGATATTCAAATTTTAATAAAATAAAATATAGGTAATTGTTTATATCCAGTTATTTATTGAAAAGTGATATATGATTTGGACTTTGTAAACATTTTATTTTTGTGTAACGTCACAATGAATGTATTGAGGTCATAGCTTAATTGTTCATTTTCTTGACGAAAAGAAGATTGAAACCAAACCTCAATTTCTGTTAAAAGAACTTTAGTTCTCACAAGATAATCGTCAATTAGATGAGAAAAATAAATTGAATTATAGTATTATGTTAAAACAGTGCGGGTAGAAGAATAAAAAACGAAATAGACTCATGATTATTGTCAACAAAATTGATAGCGAGTTCACTGCATTCTTAAGGTGAGGCGATGGCACAAGTTAAAAGATATAGCTGTTTTAAACGAAAGTAAACACAATATAATACAGTGTTTGTTAACGAATAATCACAGATATGTTAAAATAAAATGGTAGGCCATTTAGTTTAGTTAACATTAAATATTTAGTGCGAAACGTAATCGTTCTTGTTTGTGCCTCTCTGTCAAGTACGGCTTTTTAGCAGGTTTTCTGTGATGCACGCCTTCAGCGTGAAGTGCACGGCGAACAGTATCCATCGAGGTGTCATATAATTCCGCAAAATGTCTCGTTGGTGCGAAACCATTCGTTTCGTATACGTCCACCATATGTCGTCGCTGCGCCTCGCTAATAAGCTTCGGTCTCCCACTTCTCTTTCGACTAGCAAGGCTACCTTCTTCCTCATATCTTTTTAGCCAAAGATTTACAGTATTTTTCTAAAATAAAAAAAAATATATATTAGGCAGCTATACCTACTTCACTTCATTTTCATTATATAAAATGTTAATAATCATAATTATTGAATATAATTTTAAAATAAAACTGCATTTATTAATCCAATAACCAATCCAATAAACCCAACGATTTACGTATTTCTCTTTTAAACCTCATAAAGATACGATGAATGGATTCATAAATGGCATACGTTTTAATTAGAAGATTAATTTGTAATAAAGTTACAATTCATTAATAGCTATTATACTCACATTCAATCCGGTTTCTTCAGATATTTGTGTTTTATTAAGACCACTTTTATGCAGCCCAATGATAGTCGCCCTCACTTCAATACTAATATTAGCCTGCATTTTGCGAATATTACAATACTGTCAACCTCACGTCACTAACCAACAACTACAACCAAACGACAGTTCATTTCGGTTAAGTTAAAACTCATGTCTACCTCGCAGAAATCTAATTCTTTATTTAGTTTTTTTGTGATCTACCTTTCTAACTCCAAGAAATGTGTGAACAAGTTAAAGAATAATTTAATATTGTAATGCAAATACATAACTTCCAATCGGGTAAGAACTTACAAAAAGTCAATAATTGCGTGGGATTTGAACTTGCGGCACACTGATTTGCGCTTCAATCTGTGTGCCTATACCACTGGGCCATCTTGACTTAAGATAAGTTGATGAAATTGTGAATTTCAATCATTTGTTGGCGAAACTTGAAAATAAAAGGTCGTAAGTCAAACTAAACGTCAAACGAATAAGTTTTAAGAATTCTTATGGACTTTTGCAAGTGATAGTACACTACTGTAGAAGAGCTAGGATTCTCAGACCACAGTAGTACAATTTTACATTTTAACTTGCCCCAAGAAACAAAAAGAGTCACGTGGTATGTGAAAAAAAGACTACAATCACACAAATATGTTAAAATTCAAATCTAAACTGCAACAAACAGATTGGAATAATATCATAATAAATGGAAAAGATATTAATAGTAATTATGAAGCTTTTAATAACACCCTCATTAAACTACTAAATGAGTGTATGCCATTTAAAAAATTAAGTTAAAATCTAAATATAAAAATTACTGGCTCACTGTAGGCATAAAAAAGTCTTGTAAAAATAAAAGATTATTAAAAATATTAACAACTAAAACAAACAATCCGATATTAACCCAACATTACAAAAAATATGAAAAGATTCTCAAGAAAACAGTAACGACAGCAAAAAAAACTCCACTACAAAAATAAATTGACTAAATCAAATAATAAAGTTAAGACAATGTGGAGTATAGTAAATGAACGTACAAATAAAAAAATAGCAAGTGAGAAATGTAATATAACCCTAAAAACGAATAATAGTTTTACATCTGAACCAAAAGAGGTTGCAAATATATTTAATAATTTTTTTGCGTCTGTCGGAGAGGCTCCGAACAAGCCATCCGATAGACCGAAAGAACCTTCAGTTATTTGCCCTTCTGAAAATTCAATCTTCCTTAGTCCAATTGATCCTTACGAGGTGAACTCATTAATAAAAAATTTTAAAAATAAAAACAGTCATGGCAATGATGAACTTCCACCTTCCTTATTAAAAAAATGTGCAGATGAATTAACCTTACCATTTTATTTATTATTAAACCAATCTTTTGAAGAAGGAATTTTTCCCAATCTTTTAAAAAAAGCTCTGATAAAACCAATTCACAAGAAAAATAAAAAAACTGATCCCAATCATTACCGTCCAATTGCGCTCTTACCGACTGCTTCCAAAATATTTGAAAAGGCCATGTGCAACCGAGTTTATGCTTTTTGCGAGAAATACAAAATATTTAATGACTGCCAAAACGGTTTCCGAAAAAACCGCTCCACTGTTCTAGCCGTTTACAAATATATACAAAAAGCCCTTGAAATAATTAATAACAAAAAATATGCGGTAGGACTCCTATTGGATATGACTAAAGCATATGATAAAGTACAATTTGAAATATTATTAAAAAACTATATAGTATAGGACTCCGCGGGAAATGTTATGATTGGTTCGTATCTTATTTAAAAAATAGGGAGCAAATAGTTGAAATCGAGCATTATAATAACAACAAAAATGAAATAGAACTAATCAGATCCGACAGCAGACAGATTACCGCTTCAATCCCGCAAGGAAGCGTAATAGGATGTTTTTTATTTCTCGTCTACGTAAACGACCTGCCTGCTAATATAAATGAGCCATGTGTCCTATTTGCAGATGACATATCTATACTTACTTCATGCGAAAATAATTCAAACATAAATGAAAAATTAAACTCCATACTAGACTCCACAATAAACTGGATGACTGAGCACAACTTAGAAATTAACTTCAACAAAACTAAAATAATCCCATTCCACCTTCGCCAAAAACCACCAATAAATATAAACTTTAGCTTTAAAAATAATAAATTAGAAGTAGTTGATAAATTCACCCTATTAGGCTTAAACATTAATACGCACATCAATTGGAAAATACACATTCAGAAAATAAAAGCAAAAATATCAAAATTCTCTTACGCTCTTCGAGAGATCAAAAATACGACAGACCTAAAAACTGCAACAGTAATGTACTACGCTTATGCTTATGCATGGCTCAAATATGGAGTCATTTTATGGGGCAATAGTACTGACATACCTTCGCTGTTTACCCTACAAAAGAAACTAATTAGAATCTTGGTAAATATTGAAGACACCGACAGCTGTAAACCCCATTTTCAGGAACTAAAGATCTTACCCCTACCCTGTCTCTACATATTTGAAGTATGTAAGTTCGTGCGTAAGTATCCAGATATCTTTACAAAAAGAGAAGATAAACAAACAAAAATTATGCTTAGACATAAAAATAGACTAAACTTACCACCATCGCGACTAAAAATGCACTCCAATAGTAGGTACCCTTGTCATGTCCATAAAAATTTACAATAAGTTACCTACCCGAAATTATAAAAAAATTAGACAAAGATGACATCTTTATCAACAAATTGAAACTTTTTCTTATAAACAAATGTTACTATAGCCTAAATGAAAAATTATAAATGATAAATGATAAATTATAAATAACAACTTACATAATTTAATAATAATGACGATAAAAATAAATAAAAATACCTGACATTTAATTTACTTATACAATGACGTAACAATAATATACATAAATAAATTAATTTGAATAATGACAATTTAATAATAATTATGACAAAATATAAATAAAATATCTGACAATTTAAAAATAATCATGACAAAATTTTAATGACGTCTCGGAAAGACTTTTCAAAATTAACATGCATTCGGCATTCACACTCATTCGATACTGTTGTTTTGGGCCTAAATTTACTTATAGCCTTCGCGCTTCCCATCTTTGGAAGCACCCACAACTTTTGGAAAAAGTCGATCAAATTATTAGGAACACATTATCTTCAATTCTAAATGTGGCCTTGGACGACCGAGCATGGCAGCAAGCCACGCTTCCCATCCGGCTAGGTGGCCTCGGCGTCCGCAAAATTTCTAGTATAAGTTTACCAGCTTTCCTCTCCTCGGTGCACAGTACTGAAACATTAACCAGGAATATTTTATCTTC
Organism: Mythimna ferrago; assembly: GCA_910589285.2. NCBI lineage: Eukaryota > Metazoa > Arthropoda > Insecta > Lepidoptera > Noctuidae > Mythimna > Mythimna ferrago. The sequence goes on from OU342680.1 coordinate 230,343, forward strand.
CTCACTGGTTGATGTTGAGGTACCGTGCTTGTCCGATGCGTTGAACGCTTGGAAAATGGCTTGTCCCAACATGGATTTGCCCGACAACCTGTCCTCACAGAGACGGTGGGATGTTCCGCTCTGCAGTATTGTACGGAATAACCTATTAAATACGTCGTCAAGTACTGCTGAGCGTGCGCGTCTGCTGGCTGTGGGAGAATGGGAGTCGGGCTTATGGCTTCAGGCACTCCCGTCATCCACCATAGGCAATATGATGGATGACGCCTCGTTTCGGCTCGCTACCTGTCTACGCTTAGGCGCACCTTGTGTTGCTCCACATCGGTGCCACTGTGGCGAAGGTGTCGACAGCCTCGGACACCATGGCTTGTCCTATTGCAGGAGCGCAGGCCGCATACCACGACACGCTAGCATCAACGACATTATTCGTCGAGCTCTTGTCACCGCCGGCGTACCTGCCGTATTAGAACCAAATGGTTTGGTACGTGACGATGGGAAGAGACCAGATGGTATGACGTTGGTACCATGGAAGGTGGGTAGGCAACTAGTGTGGGACGCAACCTGTGTCGACACCCTTGCGCCATCCCATATTCCAAGTGCGGCAGGCTGTGCTGGCGCTGCCGCTGCTGCTGCTGAGACCCTTAAACGGCGCAAATACTGTAACCTTATTGGTAATTACAGTTTTGAGCCGTTTGGGGTCGAAACACTTGGTTCATGGGGTCCGAGTGCGCGTCTCCTTTTCAAGGAAATTTCACGCCGACTGATCGACACTTCACGTGACCAGAGGGCTGGCTCGTTCTTCGCCCAAAGAATTAGCATTGCCATTCAACGTGGCAATGCTGCCAGTCTTCTGGGCACATTTCCGGATGACAGCGATGTGGAGGAGTACTTTGACGCCTGAGCGTACTTTGTCATTTTGTATTATATTTATGTACATAGTTAGGTTTTAGTATAAATAGTTTATTTAATATTTAAGTTTTTTATGTACATATGTATCTCAGTAAAACAAATAAATAGACTGACAAAAATAAATTAACATAATCTAACATAATTTACCAACCTGATACACAGACATAGTAATACCATATATTATACATGATTAATTTAAATAAATACATAATTTAATATTAATGACGAAAAAAATAAATAAAAATACCTGACATAAATTAGTTAAATTAAGACATTATAATAATATACATACATACATTAATTTTAACAATAACAAAATTTAATAATAATAACGACAATAAATAAATAAAATATACCAATACTTAGACATAATTATATAATAACATGCATACCTACACAATTTAATTTAAATAGATAGGCACATAATTTATTAATAATGATGACAATAATAAGTGAAATATATTTATATTATTAGCCTTCATCCTCTCTCTTAGCTTTGCTGTGCCCGACAGGGTCCATATTGGTCTTATCTATATTTTTATACCATCTATATTATATTATGTACATATGGAATGCAATAAAGTATTGAGTATTGAGTAGTCTTTAGAGGTGCATAGACATCCATTAGTGAAATTAGGCGCGAATTAAATTCATTTACCATGTCATTAACATCTTGCAGCGCTATCCAGTTAAGTAATTTGAGATCCCGATCAAAACAATCCCTAACTATATCCTTAAGAGGCCGATTAGTAATAGTTCGCACTGGAATTTTCGGTCGCTTAAAACTAAATTCGCCAGAAATCAGCGCGTGCGCGCCTATATCTGGTATTACATCAACTGATACTGATCGTGGTTTAGCATTTGTACAAATGATGTCTATCAGAGAGTTGCCGTGCACTGTGGAATGTGTCGGTGACTGCACTAACTGCTTCAATCCTAGGCAGTTCAAAAATGAGACTAACTTGCCCGTTTTTGAGTCCGAGTCATTGAGCATGTTTATGTTAAAATCACCTATCAGAATCGTGTACTCACACTGCGTTAGGGAGTTAACTGAGCTAGATACAGCGTCCAGGAAAAGATCGACATCTTGCCAGGGGGGGCGCTAGGCAGTACCTATTGCTAACTTGATACCGCGGATACTAATTGTGACCCACAACTGTTCGACCGTGGTGTGAGATGCACTAGCCGGGTGAGAGTGACTTCGAACATTTAAACCGAGTTTAAAATAAATACCGACCCCACCACCCCGTCCCCTCTTAACAGACGTAGAGCGCGGTGTATGCCGCAGCCTATATCCTGGCACAGAGGGCGCACGTCCCTCTTCGCCTGTCCGTAACCACGTCTCATTGATCATCATAATATCTACGTCCAAACCTAGTAAAGCTGTTATAAACTCAACGTGTTTTGTGCCCAAAGAACCTTACCTTTATCTGGATCTTTACCTTTACCTTTCCTTACCTTTACCTTTATCTGGATCTTTTACGTCGACTGACGGCCATGTTGAACAAATGCAATTCGCTGATTGGCATGGACTTGTCTAAATTTAAAAAAAAACTGTCTCATGGATCTATCCGACTTTGATAAAATATTATGATTTTAACGGTTTATTTCTAAAGAACCATGCGGATTTATTCATAACTGATAAAATAGTGACAATTCTGTTTTTTTACCTTTTGATACCAAAATCTTGAAAAGTTTCAGAATTGGATTTATCGAGCCAGGATACGGACGCCAAAAGATTTACATCGGGCCCATGTAAGGCCCGGTAAAAGCACCCGTGAAGCTCCTTGCCCTGCCATACTTCCCTGCGTTCATTAGTATCCATAACTATAGGTTTGCGCCAGTTCTCGTTAGCCAAGGAGAGCGGTGTGAGGCCTTTGTCCACTGCCACCACATCTCGGTGCATCCCCACGTCGGTTTCCAGGAAGTACTCCCTGAGACTGCATATCTCACGGTTGTGTAGGGTCTTGGCATTTAAGAAGCCACAACCCCCACACTTTCGCGGGATATACAGCCTCATCACCGATGATCATGGGTGATGCATCCGATTTGCGGTAAGCAGAGTGTGGACCCTCCTATCGAGGACGTCAAGTTCCATCTGAGTCCATTTGAGTATGCCGAAAGAGTACATCAAAACCAGCATGACCCAACCGTTGAAGGCGCGCACCTTGTTCCCGCCGATAAAAGACTATTCAGTACTTTATTCTGGCGGCCAAAGAAGCGCTCCTTCAACGATTGTTTCACGTCAGCAGTATTGATGCCTAACGTTTCCGACATACCCAAATAGTTGTAAGTTTCGGTTGCGCAGAGGGATCGAAGGTGTATGGAATCCGAAAGTTGGGTTCTCACAGATTCCATATTCTCACCTCGCTTTACATGCATGAGTGCACATTTGTCTATACCAAATTCCATCCTGATGGCACTACTAAATGTTTCAATTACCTTCAGTAGCTCCATCAGTTGCAAGTTGCTGGGGGCAAAGACTTTATTATTATTATTTCTTTATTATCAGGCAACTAAGGTCAATAGATAAAATAAATAATTAATATTACAATCTTATAAACAAAATAATAATAATGTGGATATAGTTTACGAGGAACTCTTATAATTTACACCGCCAGCACTAGACACCATTTCTTTCAGACTGTCATCAACCGCAGTCACCCGCCGCCAGCACAGCTGCACGACACGACTCACACTCAATTTACTTTACTAACGTCTCTTTACGAACAAATATATCTATTTAAAGCTACCTACGTCTATGATACGAAGCCATTTATTGAAAACGAGCCTAACAGCTTCAAAATCATCGTGCCTGCGTGTTGTCCGCGCGCCGCTCTCGCTCAGCCGCCTCGCCGCCTTAAACGCTGCCAAACAGCTCTTAACTGTAAGTCATTTTAAAACTGTCCATTTGCTTTTAGCAGAAAATTCACTATCGGCGGCGTCACGCCGCTGACGCGTGACAAGCTGCGTGACGCTAATGCGACATCGCGACAAGCGACTCAGCCGACGTTTCGTAACGAGCAACAGTCATTGAGGTCACCCCAACACTGTCAATCAGTCCACCTGTTAGCACTCACACACTACTAATCTCCTATGAACTACATCGCCGCACTTATATATATTATGAAATAAAATCATAAACTAATCGTTCCTTTTCTTAGACTTGATATAAATTGCACGACGAGTTGTTCCCAGAAAGTTGTTTGCACACATGCAAACAACTTTCTGGGAACAACTCGATACAAAAAAGTTCTATTCAATAGTTCTATTTTGCATTCAGACAGTAACAGTAACAGTGTAGTATAAAGAAAACCAAAAATCGGTACAGCTCGCCTTTGCGCATCTACTATCGTTTTTTTTTTATATTTTCTATTCGTGTTTTAAGTGTAATTCATAGTAACAGCAGATATTAAAAAGAGGAAAGATTTTTATTTCAGTTTATATTATTTCATTTTATTTATTTAAGGTAAAACAAACAGTGGCACTGGATGCGCAATATACTACTATGTTTTAGCTGTGGACTGTATTTTGCGAGCTATTGGTTCTTAGATATATTATGTACTTGACACCCTGCAGTATACGATGGATCTTATTGCAGCCGTTTAGGATTAGGAAACAGTTACAACTAAATTTGACAGGACTGTTGGTCTAGTAGTTAGTGACCCTGACTGCTATGCCGGAGGTCGTGGGTTCGATTCCCACCCAGGACAAATCTTGTGATGAGCGTGATCATTTGTTCTGTGTCTGGGTGTAATTTATCTACAGTATGTATGTATTTAGAAATATATAAGTATGTTTATCAGTTGTCTAGTACTCATAACACAAGCTCTGCTTAGCTTGAGACTAGATGGCGTTGTGTGATAGTTGTGGAATATTATTATTATTCCATTTATTACTTATATGTACATATTATTCACATTTTTAAATATTTCTTAAAAAACACATTAAAAAAAACATTTAAAAATATAAAAAATAGTAGCCCACCGGCATCGGGAACAGGGTCCAAGCTGCCGGTGATCAGGGCTCCTAAGAGAGGAATCTCCTAACTATGCGCGCCGTGCCCAGGAGTATTCTAGTAGAGTTCTGGATCAGGCCCTTGATCCAGCTGCCTAACGAGAGCCTCCTTAGATGTTGTTCGAGGCTCTTAGCTATTAAGCCATTGGCCGTTACGACTATCGGCACAATGATTGCTCTATCCACTTCCCACATGTCGACAACCTCGCGAGCTAAGTCAAGATATTTGGTCTGCTTATCTTTCTCAGCTTTCACAAGGTTCTTGTCATGAGGGACCGCTATATCAACAATCATTGTGCGACGCTCTAGTCGATCTATCACCACTATATCAGGTTTATTGGCAACAATAGTCCTGTCAGTAATGATAGATCGATCCCAATATAACGTGATACTGCCATTGTCGAGAAATGGGTCGGGCACATACCTGTAGTACGGTACTTCTGATTCTACAAGATTGTATTTAAGAGCAAGTTGCTGTTGAATAATCCTAGCTACGAGGTTGTGTCTATGCAAATAGTCTCCGTTAGCCAGACGAGAACACCCAGATATAATGTGACGGATTGATTCCCCGGGCCGGTGGCATGCCCGACAGATGTCAACCGTACCATCCTTCACAATGTATTTCCGGTAGTTGTTCGTCATCATAACTTCGTCGATAATTGCAAAGACAAAACCTTCGGTTTCCCCGAAGAGGTCACCAAAACGTAGCCAAGATACGGAAGCTAATAGGTCTACATCAGGCCCATGTAAGGCCCGGTAAAAGCGTCCGTGAAGCTCCTTGTTCTGCCATACTTCCCTGCGCTCATTAGTATCCAGTACTAAAGGTTTGCGCCAGTTCTCGTTAGCTAAGGAGAGCGGGGTGAGGCCCTTGTCCACCGCCACCACATCTCGGTGCATGCCCACGTCGACGGCTAGGAAATATTCCCTGAGACTGCATACCTCGCGGTTGTAGTTAAATGACCCTGGTCTTACCATTTAAGAAGCCACGACCCCCACACTTCCGCGGGATATACAGTCTTATCACCGATAACCGTGGGTGATGCATCCGATTTGCGGTAAGTAGTGTACGGACCCTCCTATCCAGGGCGTCAAGTTCTGTCTGAGTCCATTTGAGTATGCCGAAAGAATACATCAATACTGGCATGACCCAACCGTTGAAAGCGCGTACCTTGTTTCCGCCTGACAAAAGACTATTCAGTACTTTATTCAGGCGGCCAAAGAAGCGCTCCTTCAACGATTGTTTCACGTCATCAGTATTGATGCCTAACGCTTCCGACATACCCAAATACTTGTAAGTTTCGGTTGAGCTGAGGGATCTAAGGTGTATGGAATCCGATAGTTGAATTCCCTCGGATTCCATAATCTCTCCTCGCTTTAGATGTATGACTGCACATTGGTCCACACCAAAGTCCATCCTGATGGCACTACTGAAGGTTTCAGTTACCTTCAGTAGCTCCATCAGTTGCAAGTTGTTGGGGGCAAAGAGTTTCAGATCATCCATGTAAAGAAGGTGGGATATAACCTGACCCCCTCTCTTCAACTGATAGCCTAGACCTGAATTCTCCAGCAGTGTGCTGAGAGGGTTCAAGGCCAGGCAAAACCACAGTGGACTCAGACTGTCGCCCTGGAATATGCCACGCTCAATCCTTATCGGTTCGCTGTTCTCCCAAATCTGTCAACATCCCGGATAGTGAAGGACTGTTCTCCACTGCCCCATACATGACATCAGGAAGGTGCGCAGAGTTGCATCAACTTTATACAGTTCTAGTACCCTCATGAACCATGTATGAGGAACAGAGTCATAGACCTTCTTATAATCTATCCAGCATGCCGACAGATTCTTTCGAGAACGTCGAACCTGTTGGCTAATGGCAATATCGATGAGGAGCAGCTCCTTAGTACCGCAGGACCCGTTCCTACATTCATTCTGAGAGACAGACATGATAGAATTTGTTTCAATATGACTATTGATTTTAGCTCTCAGAATAATAATATAATAATATTCCACAACTATCACACAACGTCGTCTAGTCCCAAGCTAAGCAGAGCTTGTGTTATGAGTACTAGACAACTGATAAACATACTTATATATTTCTAAATACATACATATATAGATAAATTACACCCAGACACAGAACAAATGATCATGCTCATCACACAAACATTTGTCCTGGGTGGGAATCGAACCCACGACCTCCGGTATAGCAGTCAGGGTCACTAACCACTAGACCAACAGGCCACTCAAAGTCAACAGAATGGATGTAAGAACTTTATAGACCATCGGCAAACACGTAATCGGTCTATAATTATTGGGTTCCACAGTACTACCTGATTTATGGAGCAGGTGGGTTATTCCTGTCGTTAGAAACTGGGGCAGCGACCCTGACTCTAAGGCAGATTGGAACTGAGCTGCCTCGGTGTGATTGACAGGCGCCGACCAAATGTTGTGCCAAAATGAACACATGGCGTCATCATCCGGTAGGCGCGTATCAGTCACACCTTGGTCTGGTCGCTCCCAAGCCCTGTAAACCCACCTTTCATTGCATTGGAATGTACGATTCTAAGTGTACCGCTCCACTCGCCGCTTGTACCTACGAATACGGTTTGCCCGTGCATAGATCTTCTGCTTCAGGAAGTCGATACGCTCTGTGACTCAGGGCAGATAATCTCGAGGACTAATATCAATCCCCGAGAATGCCCGCCTCACAAAGCGCATCACCCTATGGCGAGTTTTACCCTCCCTGAAGCAGATGAGCTTGCCGATGAGTGCTCTAGCCTCACCAAAACGGTGCTCTATCCTGCACTGCCAAGCAGGCACAGCTGGTCGTGTAGCTCTGTTACAATTAGAAAATTTAACGTGAGCTACACGACATGCTGCTACAGCCGCACAGTACAAGATCGAGTGGGTATCAGCGAAGTCTTCGCTGCTATCAAAACAAATTGATAGCTGCGAATCTAAAGCACACACCAGCGCCCTATTTCTCTTGTGCATGGGCAAACGAGGTAGGCGAGGTCTAAGCTCCGGCGGTATGGAGCGGTATTCCCGAATTGCGTCCTCCAAAGCGCCCCTCCATCGTTCATTACATTGGGTACTCACAGATATAGCCGCGTCATCATCGGCGTCGCCAACGTAGTCGGGTCGCGGTGCAGCACTGGGTCAACGTTGCGCCGCGGCCGGTGGTGTAGCGAGTGAAACACGGTTACTCTGTGATTCCAGGCGCAGTCTATCAAGTACGGCGTCATCCCACATACGATTATGCTGGATGACCCGCACCTGATCCGACAGTCGTTGGACCGAAACGTTGACAGCTGGCTCAAGCACCTGAAACAGAGAGAGCATCCGACCACGGTACGCAGTCAGGTTAATTCCCCCCTCTGTAGCCCAAAGTATGAGCGCATGACATTTTCATTGATGGATGATGTCCATCGCATGCGCTGCACACTTCCACCGACACCGGGGACCCTGTTAGAGGCCGGCGGGCCTCGAGGTCCCAAGCTGGCCGAAGGTCGGCCTCTTCCCCGCTGACGCCTAGGTGGTGGTGTCGTCGGTGGCGAGAAGTATTCGTCGCTCGAACTCGACGCAACTGCAGCTACAGGAATCACTGGACTCACGGCTGGCGCTGGTCCCGGCAGCTGCGAGGCGGAGTTGAGCGACGAACCCGAAGTTGTTGGGTGTGTATCTAGTCTTCGTGCCAGGCTTCTTGTCAACATTTGTCAAATTGATTTCATCGCCATGTTGTTGTTTATTTACTTTTGTTGTAAGTATTTTATATGTAGGACCGTGACGTAATGTTTTTCTTATTTTTTCCTGGTGGTTTTCCGGTGATTTATCCCTCCTCCTTGCGTCGTATCTTCATTGCTGAGGGTCGTGACCTCCCTTTTTCATCACTTTACTTTTTATGATGTTTTTTCATTTATTCCTGTCTCTGGCGGTAGACATTTTTATAGTGTATTATTTTTTTAATTAAATTGAGTAAAAATAATTGACGAGAAAAAATTTGCTGTCAGTCAGTTTGACAGCCGAACCACAGCCTTATTATTATTATTATTCTCTTTATTCATTCTATATACATATTGTTATACATTTTTAATTTTTTTTTAACAAAATCATACAAAAAAAAACATTTAAAAATATAAAAAATAGTAGCCCCCCGGTATCGGGAACAGGGTCCAAGCTACCGGCGGTCAGGGCTCCAGAGAAAGGAACCTTCTGACTATGCGAGCCGTGTCCAGCAATACTGCTTTCTGAATCAAGCCCTTGATCCAGTCGCCTAACGAGAGCCTCCTAAGGTGTTGGTCGAGGCTCTTGGCTATTAAGCCGTTGGCTGAAACGACTATCGATACAATAATCGCTGAATCCACTTCCCACATGTCGACAACCTCGCGAGCCAAGTCAATATACTTGATTTGTTTATCTTTCTCGGTTTCACGAGGTTCTCATCATGCGGAACGGATATGTCAACAATCATTGCACGCCTCTCGCTTCGGTCCACCACCACTATATCAGGCTTATTGGCCATAATAGTCCTGTCAGTGATGATGGGCCGATCCCAGTACCAAGTGATATGACCATTATCAAGAACTGGGTCGGGCTCATACCTATAGTATGGCACTTCCGATTCCACAAGATAGTATTTCAGAGCAAGTTGCTGATTGATAATCCTGGCTACAAGGTTGTGCCTATGCAAGTACTCTCCGTTAGCTAGACGAGAACAACTAGAGATAATGTGACGGATTGATTCTCCCGGACGGTGACATGCCCGACAGATGTCAACCGTGCCGTCCTTCACAATATATCTCCGGTACAGGTCGCGCGGTGAATTAAGATCGCCCGGTGAAAGTAGTGGGGGCAATCGGCGCATGTGTACAATTGCGCACAGAAATTCTTAGTATGTTAGGATTTTATTTTTAATTTCGTATGTTTGAACCTTAGTAACATAACTTATAATAACACTAGTTTTTGCTTGTATTTTATCTTGTAAGTAGGTAAATTCAGGATTTTTTTTTTTTTAAATTCACGTCGTAGGTAAACCATTTTTCTGGCTTGCCGTTTTAAAACTTTATTTTTAACCATTTTTTTTACGACTACGTATTACTAATACGATAACACAAGCTGTACGCAACAGTACCCAAGTACAACAGTATCCAATGAGACGCGACAACGCAACGCGGGAATTGAAGACCGACTCTATCTACCAATGACGTGTCGCCGTCGGCGCACACCCGCCCGCACGTCGCCAAATAGACCTTAGAATTGAATACTGCGCATGCCCCTTCCACTTTTGCCGAGCGATCTTAATTCACCGCGCGACCTGTAATTATTCGTCATGATAACTTCGTCCATAATTGCACAGACAAACCCTTCGGTTTCCCCAAAGAGGTCATCAAAACGCAGCCAGGTTACGGACGCCAATTGGTCTACTTCGGGCCCATGAAGGGCCCGGAAAAAGCGTCCGTGAAGCTCCTTGCTCTGCCATACTTCCCTGCGATCGTTAGTGTCAAGCACTATTGGTTTGCGCCAGTTTTCGTTAGCCAGGAAGAGCGGGGTGAGTCCCTTGTCCACTGCCACTACATCTCGATGCATACCCACGTCGGCAGCTAGGAAATATTCCCTGAGACTGCATACCTCGCGGTTGTGTAGGGTCTTAGCATTTAAAAAACCTCGACCCCCATATTTCCGCGGGATATACAGTCTCATCACCGACGATCGTGGGTGATGCATTCGGTATGCAGTCAGCAGTGTACGGACCCGCCTATCCAGGGCATCAAGTTCAGTTTGAGTCCATTTGAGTACGCCGAAAGAGTACATCAGTACCGGCATGACCCAACCGTTAAAGACGCGCACCTTGTTTCCGCCTGAAAGAAGGCTATTAAATACCTTTTTCAGGCGTCCAAAGAAACGCTCCTTCAACGGTTGCTTCATGTCAATGATACTGATACCTAGAGCTTCCGACATACCTAAATACTTATAGGTTTCGGTTGGAGAGAGGGATCTCAGGTTTATGGAATCCGTAAGTTGGACGCCCACGGACTCCATTCCTCCCCTCGCTTTTCATGCATGACCGCACATTTGTCCACACCAAACTCCATCCTGATGGCACTACTAAAGGTTTCAGTTACCTTCAGTAGCTCCATCAGTTGCAGATTATTGGGGGCAAAAAGCTTCAAGTTATTTTATTTTTATTTTATTTTTCACATTTTAGGAAAGCTTACAGATTAATAACAACATAGTGACAATAGTAGGTAATTAAATTGCTAATTACAAGCTTCCACATGTAGGTAGTTATAATGACAAAAAAAAGAAAACAATGTTAGTCCCACAAGGTTGACACAGAGTTGGTTAACTCTCAATAATTTTAAAAAACAATAATATTATGTCAATACGATGCGAGCAGTCAATACGATTAAAAGAGAATGTTACTCCAGTTTACAGAAAACAATATAGAATACCTTATGTACAGAAGAAGGAGGTTGATAGGCAAGTGCAAGAGATGCTAGATAGTAATATTATTGAGGAGGCGGTCAGTGAGTGGTCTAGTCCTGTTTTAGTTGTACCCTAAAAAGCAGATCGTAGTGGGAAGAAGAAATGGCGAGTGGTGATAGATTACAGGCAGTTGAACGGAAAAATACAGGATGATAAATTTCCATTGCCGAATATAAGTGAAATCTTGGATTCAATGTCGGGTGCTGTTTACTTTAGTCACTGTGATTTGTCGCAATCGTATTATCAGTGTGCTTTGGAAGAAAGTAGTAGGAAACACACTGCTTTCACAACGGATAAAGGGCAGTATCAGATGTGTGGGTTACCAATGGGGTTGAAGATAAGTCCTAGTTCTTTTAGCAGGTTAATGACTGTAGCCATGTCTGGGTTGAATTATGACAAATGTCTAGTTTATTTAGATGTTCTAATTATTTTTGGGCGAAATTTGGATGAGCATAACCGGAACCTTATGTCAGTTTTTTCACGTCTGAGGGAAGTAAATCTTAAACTTAATCCATCAAAATGTGAATTTTTGAAGAAACAAATGCTTTATTTGGGGCATGTTATTTCGGCGGAAGGTATTTCACCAGATTCAGAGAAGATAGAGGTCATAAAACGTTATCCGCGTCCATCGATGGTAGATGAAATAAAACGGGTTGTGGCGTTTGCAAATTATTACAGGAAATTTATACCGAATTTTGCAAACATAGTGGTACCTATGAATAGGCTGTGTAAAAGGAATGTTGTATTTAGTTGGACCGATGAATACGAGAGGTCGTTTTTGTTACTTAACCTTTTGAATGTCTTAAGTTACACAGTTCGACATAAACAATTGTCTTTCTATTGTGTCTCTAATTACGGCATTCAAAGAGTTAAGGAAGCATTAATGAATCCACTGGTGTTGGATTATCCAGATTTTTCTGAAAGCAACACATTTATTTTACAAACCGATAGTTCGGGGTATGCTGTAGGAAGTGTGTTATGTAATGGGAACGGAAAACCCGTTGCATATGCAAGTAGGTCTTCAGGAAAGAGTGAGTTAAATTATCCTATAATAGAAAAGGAGCTTTTGGCGATAGGTTGGTCAGTTAAACATTTTAGACCATATTTGTATGGGCGGAAGTTTGTTATGAAAACGGATCACCGACCACTCTTGTATTTATTTAACATGACGGATCCATCCAGTAGGTTGACTAAGTTGCGTTTGTGTTTGGAAGAATACGACTTTGAGGTCGAGTATATTAGGGGGAAAGAAAATGTGCAAGCTGATGCACTTTCCAGAATAGTGATTTCGAGCGAAGATTTAAAAACCATGCGTGAAAAGACAATATCCGTAATGACGAGAACACAGTATAAGCAGTTGGGAGAGTCAAATGTTTGTGGTACGGGCTCCATGATGTCTGGGGCTGATCACCCTAGGATCGTGGAAGTTCTTAAAAAAACAAGGAAATGACATTGAGATATGTTTAAATGAATATGAAAAGATGTTACGTAACACTAAATATACAAGAATATTTTCAAAGTCGCGCAATATTAAATTAGTATATGCCAGAAAACTCGATTATATGTGTAAACTATGAATCTTTATCGGTATCATCGCGAGACGAGTTGTTATTTTTAAAAATCGTTATAACGTTAATTTTATTACAACAATGGCCAAATATTTGAAAGGAAATAGTAATTCCATATGTGGAGATTTTAAAATGTGTGTGGTGAGAGGTATACGGAAAGTAGATGGGAAAGATGAGAGGAAGATTATTTTGAATGATTTTCATATTTTACCCACGAGTGGTCCTGCAGGTATACGCAGGATGGTGAATAATATAAAGAAATATTATTATTGGCCATCTATTGAGAAAGATGTAATGGAGTACATTGGTAAATGTGGTAAGTGTAAGAAGCAAAAGTATTCTAGGCATACTAGGGAACCAATGACAATTACAACCACTGCAACTACGTCGTTTGAGAAGATTTATCTCGACATAGTAGGACCTCTTGACAGGGACGAGAAAGGCAATGTTTATATATTGACTTTTCAATGTGAGCTTACGAAATTTTTGGAAGCGTATCCATTGAAAAATAAATCCGCAAATGAGGTAGCAAAAGCTTTGGCAGAAAATTTTGTTTTGAGTTATGGAGTACCGGGGACGGATAGAGGCTCTGAGTTTATTTCAAAAGTAATGGTAGAGCTTTGTAACACCTTGGGCATCAACAAAATCTTATCAACGTCATATCACCATGAGAGTATAGGATCATTAGAGAATGTTCGTAAAACTTTAGGTGCTTATTTAAGGATACAGACTAATAATAATCCATCAGCATGGAGGTCTTGGATTCCATATTGGTGTTTTTCTTATAATACAACAGTGAATACTGTAACCAAATATACGCCATATGAGTTAGGTTTCGGTAAAGTTTGCAGGTTACTAAGTAGTCTTCAGGGTGAAAGTGTGGAACCATTGTATAATTTTGATAATTATCCTTTAGAATTTAAGTACAGATTGCAAAGGGCTCAAAATGATAAGAACCTTAATTCTGTTATTTATAAACAAGGTGAGTTGATATTAGTGAAAAACGAAACGGGCAATAAATTGGACTGTATTTATAATGGACCGTTCGAAGTTGTTAAGGATGATTCACCAAATGTTGTTGTAAAATATAAAAACAAGATAGACGTAGTACATAAAAATAGGACTAAGTCATACAGTAAGAGCTAGAATAGAACTTTAAATTGTATAAGTGAAAAAAAAAAACAACATTGTGAATTTAGTTTTTTTTTAATTTAAGAGGGGTGATGTGGTGTATAAGGCACGTTCCAATGTGGAAACACGTACTAGTAACAGCCAACCATCACGTCAGATATAATAGATAACTAAACTTAAGATAGATAAGATATGTTATAGTTCATAAGTAGCACGTAAACTAGGTATATAAGTACACTAATAAATGGAGGGTCTTGGGAGTTGTCGTCAGTTGACGATCATTTATCAAGAGTCGACACCAGTGACCCTTGGAGTAGCTCACTCCATGTCGTTTTCTTTAACCCCCACACGGCCACATCGCATAACGTGCAAATAGGAGCTGGTTATTCAAAAAAATGACTTTGCTAAGTGCTTCCTAACTGTGCCCGCTTTCGTGCAAAAGAGGTCAATGCCGGGTTCACATGAAATCTTATTAAAACTGCGACTGGCTCTCAGAAAAAATACATTACGCCTATAATTAGTGTTTGCACTAGGTACAAGCAGAAGTGGTCGCTGTCGCAGTCCCATCTGATTAGTGCGTATTGACAATTTCATACAAGCTCAAGACAGTCAATTCTTCATACAAGTCGACATTAATACAAGCTCAGGACAGTCAATTGAACCATTTGCAATATTAATCAAATAGCACACATCATTAATATCACGTCTCTGGATAAGCGGTAGAAAATGGTATCTTTTGCATCGGTGAGTGTAGTTATCAGATACTTGTTTTGCTCTAAAATCAAGAAACTTAAGGAATTTCTTCTGGATGCCCTCAATACGAGACTTATATATCCCATATTGAGGGTTCCAGACCTGAGATGCGTATTCGAGGTGGCTGCGTACGAACGAACAATATAAGACTTTGATCGGTTTTAGTGATTGAAAACAGGCTGAGGTTCTCATTATGAAACCAAGAGCTTTTGACGCCCTATTCACTATACTATCGATATGCTGATCGTAAAGAAGTTTGCTATCTTGTATTACACCAAGATCCCTAATACTATTAACTTTCCCTATGTCACTATTGTAAAGTTTGTATGTGGAATCAATTATAAGCTTTTGCCGTGTGAAAGATATGTGAAAACATTTCGAAACATTTAATTCTAGCCTGTTAATTCTACAGTATTCTTCAAACCTATTTAAATAAGCTTGCAATAGGTGTGTATCAGAGATGTTTCTAATAATTTTATGAACTTTCATGTAGTCAGCATAAAGTAAAATATAACTATTTTCAAAACATTGTTTTACGTCAGCAATGAAGAGAGTAAATAGTAAAGATCCTAAAATTGAACCTTGAGGGACACCAGAGGGCACGAAACTCCATCCAGATGTGTATCCCTGAAGCACCACAGCCTGTGTTCTATTATCAATATAAGAGGAGAACCAACGATACAAGTCTCCGTGTATCCCGACTTTTAATAGCTTCTCCAAGAGCAGTCTATGGTCAATACGATCAAAATATTTACTGTAATCAGTATAAATAACGACAACTTGTGCACGCTCATCCATAGCTTGGGATATAAACTCATGAGATAAGATTAAGTTAGATGTAGTGGACCGCTTTCTTAGAAAACCATGCTGTTCATCACCAAAGTTACATTTCATTGCAGCGTATACGTTATTAAAAACAATGCGTTCAAGGATTTTGGAGAACAAACATATCTTAGATATAGGTCGATAATTAGAAATATCCGACTTATTACCTTTTTTGAAAACTGGGGTGAAATCTATGTAAAGGAGGTGAGATATAACCTGACCCCCTCTCTTCAACCGATAGCCTAGACCTGAATTCTTCAGAAATGTGCTGAGAGGATTCAAGGCTAGACAAAACCAAAGCGGACTCAAACTATCACCCTGGAATATACCTAGCTCGATCCTTACAGGTTCGCTATTCCTCTGGATATTTTGACATCCTGGATAGCGGAGGACCGTACTCCATTGCCTCATACATGACATCAGGAAGGTGCGTAGTATTGTATCAATTTTATACAATTCTAACACCTTCATGAGCCATGTATGAGGAACGGAGTCATTTATGCCTTCTTAATCCAACATGTCGACAGATCCTTTCGGGAACGTCGAACCTTTTGGCTAATGGTCATATCAATGAGGAGCAGCTCCTTGGTACCGCGGGACTCGTTCCAACATCCATTCTGAGAAGGCGACATGATCGAATTTTCATCAATATGACTATTAATTTTACTTCTCAGTATGGATGTAAGAACTTTATAGACCGTCGGCAAACACGTGATCGGTCTATAATTTTTAGGCTCCGCAGTACTACCTGATTTATGGAGCAGGTGGGTTATTCCTGTTGTTACGAACTGAGGCAGCGACCCTGACTCTAAGGCAGACTGAAACTGGTATGCCAAGCGAGCATGCGACCTTGTAAACCACTTAATCCAGAAATTGTGCAGCCCGTACGGCCCTGGAGATTTTCAGTTAGGCAACGGACGGAATGCACGAGCTACATCTTGGGGGCTGATGTCGATTGCCCCCATTTGTGGTATTGGATCGCACGCTCGCTCGACCTCCCGGGTCCAGTCACCCTCGGTGTGACTGACAGGCACCGACCAGATGCTGCGCCAGAATGAACACATGGCGTCATCATCCGGGAGGTGCGCGTCAGTCACACCTTGGTCCGGTCCCTCCCAAGCCCTAAAAACCCACCTTTCATTACTCCGGAACGTGCGATTCTGGGTGTATCGTTCAACCCGCCGCTTATACCTGCGGATACGGCTTGCCCATGCGTACACCTTCTGCTTCAGGAAGTCGATGCGCTCTGTGACTCGGGACATATAGTCTCGGGGGCTGATGTCAGTCCCCGAAAATGCCCGCCTCACAAAGCGCATTACTCTTGGGCGAGTGTTGCCCTCCCTGAAGCAGATTAGTTTTCCGATGAGTGCTCTGGCCCCACCAATACGACGCTCAATCCTGCACTGCCAGGCCGGTACAGCTGCGGAAGTGACGCCCGGGTGTCGCCACTGTGCGGATCGCCCGGAGGACACGGTGGAGCACACAGTCGAGGTGTGCCCTGCTTGGGCGGAGCATCGCCGTGCCCTCGTGGGGGCGATCGGCGGCGGAAACCTCTCGCGCCGGGCCTTGGTTGAGGCCATGGTCCGGAGCGAGGAGGAGTGGCAGGCGGTCGCCGACTTCTGAGAAGCAGTAATGCTCGCAAAGGAGGAGGCCGAACGCATCAGACAACGGCGTTATCGCCGCCGCCGCCACCGGGATTCTGATCCCGATTTCCGGCCAACGTAGGCGCGGGCTTGCGGACAGTGAGCAATGGGTAGCTCACTGTCCGGCCGTCCGGTAACTGTCCGGACCAAGCCCAAGTCGTCGACGGCGCGCACTGTTCCTGCGCGCCTCAAGGAGTTGTCAGCAACAGCAGGGACCCAGCCGGGTCGAAGCCTACTGGGGCCAGGGTTATCCGAAAGGGCGCTCGAGGCCCGGTATGAAGGCTAGAAGGAACGGGGTGGGTCTTTTAGTCAGTAAGAGTCTGACACTATCTCCCGCTCCGCCCAAGGGCGGGGGATATCAATGCATGATTTTTTCCCAACATAAAAAAAAAGGCCGGTACAGCTGATTTCGGTCGTGCAGCTACGTCACTGTCTGGGAATTAGACGTGAGCTACACGACATGCCGCTACGGCTGCGCAGTACATGATCGAGTGTGTATCGGTGAGATCTTCGCAGTCATCAAAATAGTTTGACAACTGCGAATCCAGAGCAGCCACCAACGCCCTATTCTTGTTACACATGGGCAAACGAGGTATGCGAGTTCTAAGTTCAGATGGTATGTTGCGATATTCCCGAATCGCACACTCCAAAGCACTCCTCAGTTCATTATTGCACTGGGTACTTACGTTAGTGACCATGTCAGTACTCACCTCGTCAGTGTGAAAAGATATGTGGCTGGATGGTGGTACCAGAACTGGTACCACAGGCTGCGACGGAGGGGTAACGACACGGTCACTCATTTCCGTTCGGAGGCGATCAAGTACAGAATCATCCAACATATGATTACGCAGGATGACCCGCACCTGATCCGACAGTCGTTGGGCCGAAACGTTGACGGCTGGCTCAAGCACCTGAAACAAAGAGAGCATCCGGACATGGTACGCGATCAGGTTGTTTCCTCCCTCTGTAGCCCCATAGTAT
Organism: Mythimna ferrago; assembly: GCA_910589285.2. Lineage (NCBI taxonomy): Eukaryota > Metazoa > Arthropoda > Insecta > Lepidoptera > Noctuidae > Mythimna > Mythimna ferrago. Next base: position 248,651 of record OU342680.1, read on the forward strand.
GAGCGCATGACGTTTTCGTTGATGGATTGCATCCATCGCATGCGCTGCACACTTCCGCCGGGAGCTGGGACCCTATCAGAGGCCGGTGGGCCTCGAGGTCCTAAACTATTCGGCGGCCGGCGTCCTCTCCGTCGACGCGCAGGTGGTGGTGACGTGGGCGGAGAGTAGAACGTGTCGCTGGAGCTCGACGCAACTGCCGCGGCCGGTGTCACAGCACTCGCGTTGAGGCTGTGTTTCGGCGGCGGCGAGGCGGAGCTGAGCGACGAGTGCGGAGGTGGTGGGCGTGCTCGGCGAGCTGCGGCTCTCAAAGTCATTTTAGGTAGGTACACAGATATTTCACTTATCACAATGTTTTACTGTATGTTGGGGCCTTTTTTTCTTTCGGATAATTTCATTTTGTTATAGTATTTCAATATGTATTGTTTTGAAAAAATTGGAGAAAAATTTTTCGACATAATTATTATTATTATTATTAAATTAATTAATTAGTAGTAGGAGGCCCCTTGGTCGAATTTGATACAGACTCCACGCCGGTTCAATCCGGCACTGACAGCGCTTCACACCAGGACAGCATCGAATGTTACACAAAGCACAGGTCCAATCATTTGTGGAGTCACATGTGGGCGGTGTGTCTTTCAATAAGCACTTCCCTGAAATCTTTAAATTTGAATAAAACGAATTGTGTATTATCGATTTTTTTATTAATTTGGATGGAATGTGATATCGTTCAAATGTCCACTGCAACTTTGCTGGATATCACGCATACGAAATATACAACTTTCCATGTCCTTTACTGTTTTCATTATTAGGAATTTCGTCTGCTCATTGTCGAAACTTCCTGAGAAGTATAATTCACCGTGTGAGTAATATTGCAATTATTAAATAGTCAAAAAGTATCAAGTTTTTATAATAGAAATTAAAAAACTAATCTAGAAATGATATTATTGTATCCAACCGTCGCATTTTCTCTGAATGTTTCTAATTTAATTCACTTTTTGCGTCCTTAAATTTGTCCATCATATTAAATAGTAGCCTCTCCATCGAACTAGTGATTGATTTCGGCATTATTTTAAACAAAATGAGTATAATAAGATGCACGTATGTAAACAAACAATGAGTTATGTACGGAACGTCAAGGACACAATTTTGACAATTCTTATTTTTTTTAAATGCTGCCATACACAACGTTTGATAAATAATTCGTTGTCATCTTTCGATGATCAAACTGTAGAAGAAATTTAATTTGAAATAAACAGTACCTTTGTACTCTTCTACCTGTATTTGTCGTTTTCATCGCGGTCATTTCTGCCTGATCACTTAAAAAAATTGCGCAGCATCAATCCAAATCCTTAAAAGTATTTGTTTCAAGTGCGAGTAAAGAAGAATTTAGCGGTGGTCAGGCAGAAGTGTCTTTGATGGTATATAAATAAATAATAAATAAACACCGCGTGTTGCTAGCTCGGCCGCCGCCTGGTACGACTCCCCCCGCGCCAGAATCAGCGTGTCGTCAGCTTAACAGACTACGCTGACCCTGATCAGGGGTTCGCCGCGACCTCGCCGTTTTCACTCTCCCTGGTGACTAGGATAGCTGATGAACCTGCCCGTCAGGTAGGCCTAGATCACATGACAAAAGTAGGTTGGCACTCGGCGATGCCAGAGTGTCCCCCTAATGCAACTCTAGGGCAGTGTATTGAAGGCGTTGAAGATGTCCAAAGACACCGCCAAGACGACCATGCCCCATTTCAAATAGACTTGACAATTAATCGAAAATCTAGTTGACTGTTAAAAAAACAAATCAATAATTCTGATTCTAACAAAATTAAGTAGGTCTTCGTGGAAAAGCATGGCTAGAAACTAAATGGTATCTCTTTTATAGTATTCTATCGACTTTTAGTAAAATATTAGAGAAACTTATTTTTGAACAATTACAAAGATTTTTTAATAGACATAAATTGTTACATTCTAAGCAATTCGGTTTTACAAGGGGTTGTTCAACAACCGACGCCGGTGTTGAACATTTAGGACATGCAGCCATATCTATAATGCATGGGAAGACAAAGGCGATGCTCTGGGCATTTTTTGTGATTTTTCCCAGGCTTTCGATTGAAACTTTAGTCAGGAAGCTCCGCCGGTACGAATATCGGAAGTCCTCGGAATATTGGATAGTTTTGTGACAATTGAGTGTAAAAATAAAGAGACATACAAATATGACATTAACAATGCATTAATTGCCATAATAAAATGGCTTAATAATAATAACTTAAAGATAAATTTGAATAAAACTAAAATCATCTTGACTTAATTTACAATAATAATAATATTGACGAAGTTGAAACAAAAAAATTTTTAGGATTAATTATTGACAAGAAATTGAACATATTGAGAGCATAAGCAAGAAAATAAGTTCCTCAGCTTTTGCTCTGTACTCACTGGCTTCAGTGGTTAGTGTTGATGCTTTGCTCACTGCATACTACGGCCTAGTGGAGTCCATTTTGAGATACGGCATCTTCTTTTGGGGTAGTTCGACTAATAGGGAGCTAATTTTTAAAACTCAAAAGAGATGCAAAAGGGCGATGTTCAAACTTGAAACGACTCAGAGTTGCAAGCCTTATTTTCAAAAATATCTTATTTTGACATTACTATCCCTATTTATATTGGAAAATGCCATATTCGCAAGAACCAATCCAAATTTAATTTCTCGCATGGCAGATTGATTTCCTCGTAACAGACGTGACAATACTCAAATTTGCCAATATCAGCACAAAACTGCTCTTATGCGTCAAAGTGTCTTTTATTATTTATTTATTTATTTTAAGTACCAAAGTGGTAAAGTTTGTTTTCAGTTACAAAATCATACATATCCAGGGATTATAAAATGACATACAATTAAAAGGTCAATAACAAAATTAAATTAATTTAAATTGCATTAGATTATTATTATCATTTAGATTGCATTATCATTATTTTGCATTGGTCCAATGATTATCATTAAATTAAATTCATTTTATAATTATATAGTCAAAAAAAATTGCATTGAAAATCAAAATAAAATGAAATCATTGTATATTTTTTTTTTTGCATGGCTCCAAAAGTTTATAATAAAATCAAAAGCTGGAAGCAGTTAGGTGGTATAGCCTTTAAAAAAAAAGTTAAAAGTTTCCTGGCAGATAAAGCTTACTACAATTTAAATGAGTTCTTTAATGACAAATTTTGGATTTTTGACATTTATTCATTTTTATTTTATTTTTTCTGATCTCTTTTATTCGGGACATTTTATTATTAGTATTATTTTCTCTTTTTAGTAATAATAATAATTTTATTATTGGTCTGACATTATAATTGACATATATAATTATTAATTTGACATTCTAGACGTATGTTTTTATTTTGACTTGTATCAGTATTTTATTAATGTTTAAAATTATTTGACTTAATGACACGCTAGAATGATTTTATTATTTATGGAAATATTTGCATGTTATTGTCAAGGGCAAACATGACGATTTATATTGTATTTTAACAATTCTTGAATGATTATCTTATCTTATCCTCTTTGGATCTTCTTACTTCTTATCTGAACAATAGAATTCAGAGAGTTGATGTAAACGGGAAAAGATCACCCGGGTCTGTAGTAACAATGGGTGTCCCCCAGGGCTCAATTCTTAGACCATTTTTATTTCTAATTTATATGTATAAATGATTTACCTTACCTGATAAAGGATAATCATGACATAGTGTTGTTTGCAGACGATACTTCACTTTTGTTTAAGCTCAAACGTCAGCAATTGGATATTGACGATATACTACTCTGTCAAGAAAGTACCGGGAAAAGATCAATAATACACAAAATTTTTGTTATTCATCCAAATTTGTTTTATCACCTTCAAAGTATGCCCCTTCTGAAGCGATACACTTACGCCAACGAATAATCCAATCATCAAAACATTTTTTAAACGCTGTTTCCGAAATTGAGTTCAGTTCTCGCCGCGAATTCTCCTTTATGTCTTCTACAGATTGAAAACGGGTGCCACGAAGTGGTAATTTGAGTTTAGGAAAAAGATAGAAGTCGGCTGGAGCCATATCTGGCGAATATGGTGGCTGCACGATGGTATTTGTTGAGTTTTTGGTAAAAAAATTCGTTCACAATGATGGCCTTGTGCGAAGGCGCATTATCGTGGTGCAAAATCCAAGAATTTTCTTTCCACAAATCTGGCCTTTTTCGTCGAATTTGCTCTCTTAAATGCCGCAAAACGCTCAAATAATATTCTTTATTTACCGTTTGACCTTCCGGTAAGAATTCCGAGTGCACGACACCGCGATAGTCAAAGAAAAAAGTCAACATGACTTTGACTTTTGATCGACTTTGGCGTGTTTTTTTCGGTTTTGGTTCAGTCAACAAGCTTCGGAGTGGCGACTTCCAAAGTCGCCACTCCGAAGCTTGTTGACTTGTTTGCATGTCAAACTCGTAAACCCACGTCTCATCGCCAGTAACAATGCGTTTCATGAATGTTGGGTCGGAATTGACTTGTTCTAGCATGTCCTCAACGACTCTCATGCGATTGAGTTTTTGGAGAAAATTCAGGTCTTCTGGGACTAGCCGAGCAGAAACATATTTCATACCCAAATGATTAGTTAAAATGGTACGGATTGACTCGTGAGTTACTCGTGAGTGTAAAACCAAAATAATTAAAAGATAGAAACTGAATTAAGCCACTGGTGGCTAAGAGATGACCAGTCCCATCTGACGGCACCCGTTCACGAGCATGACGCGTGCATCAGCCCCACTCAGCTCAACCATTTGAAGCATGTCAAACTCGTAAACCCTCGTCTCGTCGCCAATAACAATGCGTTTCACGAATGTTGGGTCGGAATTGACTTGTTCTAGCATGTCCTCAACGACTCTCATGCGATTGAGTTTTTGGAGAAAATTCAGGTCTTCTGGGACTAGCCGAGCAGAAACATATTTCATACCCAAATGATTAGTTAAAATGGTACGGATTGACTCGTGAGTTACAGAAAGTTCGGCGGCTATCTCTCTCAAACTTGAATGAGTATTTTCAGTAACTATTTCCTTCACTTTTGCGATGTTAACTTCAGTTGCAGAGGTTGATGGCCTACCAGAGCGAGGCAAATCTTCCATCACATCTCCACCGCTTTTGAATGCTTTGTACCACTCATAAGCACGTGTTTTTGATAAACTCGATTCACCGTAAGCCTTCTGTAATATTTTCAGTGACTCCGAACACAAAATTCCATTAGCTATGCAAAATTTAAGACAAACTCTTTGTTCGATGTTTTTGTCCATTATGAAATTCGCAATACACACTAGATATGATATAACTAAAAACAGCACTGTATTTAATATAAATAACAGATGCAAGTGAAACTCCGCGCCAAAATGGAAAACAGTCGGCCAATCTAGCAACAACAAAAAATCTAAAATTTGAATTTGCAACCATAAACAAATCATCCATTCCCGATGCTTTTTTGACTGAATGTAAATATCGCTCTTTCTAAAATAGTACACTGGTTTAATGTCAATAACCTTCTTCTAAATGAAAAAAAAAACCAAATGGATTAAGTTTACGATGCCACATGTTAGACAAGTGGGAACAAGTGTACAAATAAAAGGTAAAGAGTTGAGTCCTGAAGATACTATAGTGTTTTTGGGCACAACTCTAGATTCTAAGCTTTAGTGGGGCCCACATATTGATAAATTATCTAAAAAACTTAGCTCTGCAGCATAAGCTGTCAGAAAAAATTGAAATTTAACTGACTTAGAGACAGCCCGTTTAGTTTATTTCAGCTATTTTCATACTGTTATGTCATACGGCATTTTATTGTAGGGAAATGCCGCTGATATCCAGTCAATTTTTATTTTGCAGAAAAGGGCCATTCGTGCAATTTATAAATTGAGCCCCCAGATACTCGCTCAGAGATAAATTTAAAAATGTTAAAATATTGACTGTACCTTCTCAGTATATCTATGAAAATATTTTGTATGTTCATAAAAACAAAAACATGTTTAAAAATATAGTGATATCCATAGCATCAATACTAGGAACAAACACAAAGTGGTTCCTGCAACCAGGCTCAAAAAATAATAGGCTCATTTAAATGCCAATGTATACACTTTTATAATAAACTTCCCAGTCACATTCAAGAACTTAGCCTGAATAAATTCAAATCGTTAGTAAAGCCAAAAACTTTGTCAGGAGGCTTTTTATACTGTAAAAGAGTATCTTGAAGACAAAACGGCTTGGGATTGATCTGCTTCAGTATTGTACTATATTAGTGGTTATATATGTCCTTTTTTATTACTATTATATTTTTATTTAACATTAATGATTATTTTAATTTTTTTTTTGTTTGCATTTTGACATTTGAAGATTTTTGTTTAAAACTTTATTTTACAATTTGAATTAGAACTTAGAAGGTTCTTTAATTTTTTACCATTTGACGTTGATAATAATAATTATTATTATTTTATTTATGTAAAGTGTTACATTTTGTAAATTCTATTTTATTATTGTGAATATTATAATATAATATAATATAATATAATATAATATTCCACAACTATCACACAACGCCGTCCAGTCTCAGGCTAAGCTGAGCTTGTGTTATGAGTACTAGACAACTGATATACATACTTATATATTTCTAAATACATACATATTATAGATAAATTACACCCAGACACAGAACAAATGATCGTGCTCATCATACAAACATTTGTCCTGGGTGGGAATCGAACCCACGACCTCCGGCATAGCAGTCAGGGCTACTAACCACTAGACCAACAGGCCAGTCAGTCAGAATGTGGGGACTATGTGGATTACTTTTTCCTTTTCTGTATTTTAACATGATGTCTGGCAGTTTTGAGTATTTCATGCGGCCTACACAAATGTCCTTTCTTTGGCAGACACTAATCTGCATGGTTCTCATATGATTTTACCATACATGTTCTTTACGGTATGGACTTTAAAAGAGACTTTGACCCCTGACTTTGTTTCGATTTTTCTTCTCAGTGTAGTCAGCTAGGAAACACCGGCCTCATCTAAAACTGACTGAAAACAAAATTGACGTGTAAAAGTGTTTTTTTTAAAAACCTATTTGCAAAATAAAAATAATTTATCATTGTCGATACAATTTTCAATATGAATCAATATTTCATTAGTCATCTATTGCGCCATTTCAAAACGTTAAATATCTTATTCCATTTTAGCAAATACCTAAAAAGGCAAAAATAAAACAGGCATTCAAAAATGATTAGAAAAAAAAAGACGTGTGGCACTCGGGGACTGCCGCGGTAAAGCTATTGCATAGCATTTTTTATCAACTTATGCAATAGACCTCGCCAACAGCTGCTTAACCCCACCCATCCAAAACCAGACCTCGCCAACAGCTGCTTAACCCCTTCCATCCAAAACCAGACCTCGCTAACAGCTGCTTAACCCCACCCATCCAAAACGAGACCTCGCCAACAGCTGCTTAACCCCACCCATCCAAACACAGACCTCGCCAACAGCTGCTTAACCCCACCTATCCAAAACCAGACCTCGCCAACAGCTGCTTAACCCCACCCATTCAAAACCAGACCTCACCAACAGATGCTATTGATTGTTCACTCATTTGTTTTCTTATCGGTCACCACGCTCAAAAAACAAATGAGTGGGGGGTGTTAGGTTATTTTCGTTACGGAATTTCTGGATTCGGTCTCCACGCTCAAGGCCCGCGATAGAAGCCATGCAATAGCTTAATAAATATATAACGTAATTTGATACAAAGGCTACAACGTGACACATAATCGATATATCCATTAGCAAAAAATTAACAAACGTAATATTAAACAACTTACGTGAGCCCCGCAGTCGACCTTTGCAAAGTTATTATAGTATAATTTGAACGGAACTGGTGCTGCAGGGCAAAAAAGCAGGCACATACGGACACGGGATACGCCAGGTAGTGTACCTATATACCGCCTTGAAGTTGTATAACAAGTGAACCAATTTCCTAGTAACACTTTTTGGCCGACCTGTAAGTCGACACTTATTTTACTTTGTTCACGACTTAATTTAAAAAAAAAAGACGTGTGGCACTCGGGGACTGCCGCGGTAAAGCTATTGCATAGCATCACTCATTTGTTTTCTTATCGGTCACCACGCTCAAAACAAATGAGTGGGGGGTGTTAGGTTATTTTCGTTACGGAATTTCTGGATTCGGTCTCCACGCTCAAGGCCCGCGATAGAAGCCATGCAATAGCTTAAAACGATAGATTTGACGTCAAATGTAACAACCCAACATTTCCTATCAATCCCAGTGTCAAAATTTTTCTTATAATCTAGGCCATTAATATCAATTTTATACAGTCAACAACCCTGTTTAAAACTAAACTTTTAAAAATTGTTTAAATGTTCTAAACATTTGAACAATTGTATAACACTAATTGATTTTGTAATTGTTAGTTGATGTCTAAAAGAGTAATAATACCAACTAACAGTACTAACAATATCAATCTTATCAAACAACAACTTATTACCACAAAGTAGCAATATAAATTCCAACATACATCAATGATCAATAAAGATTACATTGTAGAAATATCATCAATATTTAGATTCAGCGTTTTATATCTGTGCACACAAAAATAACAATCTTAGTAGGTACTTCTACATTTATTTCGAGCTTCATAAACGTATCCAATGTCCTTAGTGCAACAAACAATATTCTTGGAAAGTGAAAAAAAAGTAGTCCAAAGTGGCTGCAAATGGTTCGTGAATAACACACGGCTGCTGTTCGCCAGTTCCTTTTTTGCTAGCTTTAGACATGCTGGCGCGTGTCTAAATTAATGGTTAATTATGTCATACACCACTGAATAAATAATAATGGACACGTGCTACGGCATCGCTACGCGTGCTACGCATTGCTATGACGTAGCATGTAACTCAGTGTTGTTACTGAGCACCGTATTAGCACAAAATAGATAGGTGCAGAAGTCAATCTCATGTATGTACTTCACTTTTCATACCTACGCTATGCGATCGCACACGTACACATCAGCGCGTTACGCCGAACTGTACGAGCACATGAGTAGATTTATAAACCGTACAGAGGCAAAGCTTCCTAAGAACGTGTAATATTGTTACCTATTTTGGTAGGGTTGTCACAATAGGTGAAAACAAATTAAATAAAACATTTGTTAAATCGTTTTATTATTCAGAAGGTTCAAAATAGGATAAGTAACTAATAAGATTCCAATAAGAATTAATAAGCATAAATTGACGAAAAAAAAAAATTGACGTGTAAAAGTGTTTTTTAAACCTATTTGCAAAATAAATATCATTTATCATTTATCATTTATTTATCATTAAGAAAATGCGAATTTATTAGTGAAAATGTAAATATCAAAATAGTTAACAACATTAACTATTTTGAAAGAGATTTTATCTAAAGATCGTTTTTTAATTAAAGACGATGATTTGACAAGTACAAATGCCAAATTCTAGAAATATGTTGCAAGATTTTTGGTAAAAGTGATGTCCCAAAATTCGATTTTTCATACCGGTTTTTTTAACAATAGAACCTTTATGGAGAATCTGACAAAGATACTGTATTGTTTATTTATAGTAGAGTCTAATATGAATTGAAAACTAAAATAATTAAAAATATTACCATATGTTTTAACACTCGGCCTTTTACTTAGGCTAAGAACTTACGAAGCGGTTTTCACCCATATCTGTGTTCTGTAGAATACTAAAGATATATGTGTAAAAAAATAATGCACATTTCACGACGCGTTTTACGGCCGCGGTGTTCGCGGTTGTTTTGCGGCTCCCGCTGCAATGGCGAGGAACTTGTAAAATCGCGCGAGCTGCGGTCATCCGCAGCTTGCGAGTGCGTAAAAAACCCGCACGATGATGCAGATCTGCACTCCCGCAAGTACGCGCGTAGGTGCGTTGACACGCAACATGCAGCGTGTTGCGTGGCAGTATGATAGTATCAGATGCTACGCCGGGCCAAAGACCGCTGCCGCGACAGATCGCGGCATGGCGGACAGAGCTCCGGCGGTATCTCATAGTAAAATGGCGCCAGCGACTATCGTAACCCAATGCTGGGCACTGGGGAGAGGAGGAGAGGGGACTTACCGCCATAATTGTAGCGACAATTATGGCGGTAAGTCGCCTCTTTGAGGCATGGCTGGAAAGACCTCATGACTTCCTCACCTTCCGCATGACGCAGGTTCTCACCGGATATAGTAAGTTCGGGAGATTCCTGCACCGGATTCGTGCGGAAGTGACGCCCGGGTGTCGCCACTGTGCGGAACGCCCGGAGGACACGGTGGAGCACACAGTGGAGGTGTGCCCCGCTTGGGCGTAGCATCGCCGTGCCCTCGTAGGGGTTATCGGCGGCGGCGATCTCTCGCGCCGGGCCTTGGTACAGGCCATGGTCGAGAGCGAGGAGGAGTGGCAGGCGGTCGCCTCCTTCTGCAAGGCAGTAATGCTAGTAAAGGAGGAGGCCGACCGTATCCGACAACGGCGCTCACAGCGCCCTAGCCAGATACAGTCTTAGCTAGTCTTTTAATTCTTAAGCTTAAATTAGGTATAATTTATTTATCCGAAAGGGCGCTCGAGCCCCGGTATGAAGGCTTGAAGGAACGGGATGGGTTTTTTAGTCAGTAAGAGTCTGACACTATCTCCCGCTCCGCCCAAGAGCGGGGGTTGTCATAGAATGATTTTTCCCATCGGAAAAAAAGGTATAATTTATTTTATGAGTATTTGCATCTATCAAGTTACCCTCAGGAAATACAAAACCTGACCATGATAATTTTTTACGATCTTTACGAATATTTTTCGGTTTTTTGGTGAGTATCGGTTGCGGTACTTCACTATTTATGAAATGGAAAAAACATGCAACATTCGAATTGTCAAATCATAGTCTTTAATTAAAAAACGGACAGTAGGTATGTTATCGGTGTATGTTTTATGTAGCTGATTGGTGTTTTTGAGTCTAATATAGTACCTATATTTATTTATTTATTTATTTATTTAAACTTCATGTACAGTAGTGGTACATAGGCGGACTTAATGCAACAAGGCATTCTCTCCCAGTCAACCTTTGGGTTAAAAAAGAGATCACTGTGGTAGGTTTGCACAATAAACAAATAACAATTAATGAAAACGGAAAAAAAAAATAAGTTATTTATATATAATAAAATACATAAATATGCTAAAATAATAAACTAATAAATACTATGAAAAATATCAAATCTTAAAGAGAACTTAATAACAATTCTGACGAAGAACAAACTAAGGTTGAGAGGACTTCAAGTAGTAGTTCCGAATTTTACGTTTGAAGGAAAATTTGCTTTCGGCTTTTTTGATGTCAAGGGGAAGTAAATTCCAGAGTTTTATGGTGGAAACAGCGTAAGAATTGGACATAAAGCCAGTACGGTGAGAAGGAATCTGAAGAAGCATGTTTTTGGATGCACGAAGGTTAAGATTATGAGAACTGCCCAACACTTTAAAATATTGTTTTAAATAATCAGGAGCACAAGGATCGTTCATTACGGTGAAGAGCATGCAGAGGGATCTGAGGGATCTCCTGTGACGGATAGGCAGCCATTTAAGCTGAGAACGGAAGGAAGAAATGTGGTCATATTTACGAAGCCCGAATATAAAACGAATGCAGTTATTGAGAAGTCGATCCAATTTGTTTAGAAGTTCTTGGGAAAGATCAGAATAACAAATATCAGCATAGTCAATTATAGGTAACACAAGCGACTGGACCAAAGTAGTTTATATTAGGAACAATAGATTAAGATAGCTTATTTTAAAAAAATTGCCGAAGTTCATAATATTCACGATCTCGATTACATAATTATAAACTGACTAGCTTTTGCCCGCGACTTCGTCCGCGTGGAATAATGACTTCCGGCAGAATTTGGGTTTTTCGCTTGGCACTTGGATGTATACTCACTTATCTTTCTCAGTGGCTATAAAATCAGGATAGACAGTAGCATATCTGGTATTAGTCTGATGGGTAGCTTGATGTGCAGTCTGAGTTTCATATGTGTTGTTGTTATAATCTGTTTGTGTGTTCGACAGTAATAAAAAAAAAAAATACAAAAAAAAATTAAAACCGACTTCAAAATAAAAAAAAACCCCGCCAAGAGCGAGTCGAACTCGCAAACGAAGGGTTTTGTACCATTATATGTATAAAAACATGTTTTTGTATGGGAGCCCCCTTAAATATTTATTTTATTCTGTTTTTGAGTATTAATAAATTGTTGTTATACGCGTCGTGGTGACCTGGAAGTTAAGGCCCGCCTCTCGTGCATGAGGGTGCGGATTCGAAACCTGGCGAGTACCAATGTGATTTTTTCCGAGTTATATGTACTTTCTAAGTGTATTTAGACACCACTGACAGGCGGTGAAGGAACACATCGTGAGGAAACCTGGACTTGTAATTAAACGGTTTTATTTAGCTCACCCCGTTTGTTTTATTTATTCTTGGATCAAATTTAGTAATTCAAATTTCACCCTCTTCCTGTCAACCGATTAATCTGAAATTTTGTATACACTTTGGATTTTGGTGACAATACAATTATGTTTATTCATTATCATTATAAATTCAAGATGGCCGCCGCTACAAAATGGCGGATAATTTATGTTTTATTAATCCCATCAATATGGGTATCAAATGAAAGGGCTCAATAAGCAGAATACAATATACTATAAAAAATTGAAATCCAAGATGGCGGCCGCTACAAAATGGCGGATAACGTAGGTTTTATCAATCCCATCAATATGGGTATCAAATGAAAGGGCTCAACAAGCAGAATACAATATACTATAAAAAATTGAAATACAAGATGGCGGCCGCTACAAAATGGCGGATAACGTAGGTTTTATCGATCCCATCAATATGGGTATCAAATGAAAGTGCTCAACCAGTATAATACAATGTACTATATAAAATTAAAATCCAAGATGGTGGCCTCTACAAAATGGCGGATAACTTAGGTTTTATCAATCCCATCAACATGGGTATCAAGTGAAAGGTCTCAACAAGTAGAATACAATTTACTATGCAAAATTGAAATCTAAGATAATTAATTAATAATCTACAATACATAAAATGCAGGGCAGCACTGTGGATCACGCAGTCGTATACTTAGGTGCGAAACTGTTTGAAGAAGGTCAAGCCTACGTGGCTCTTAGTAGAGTAAGATCTTTGCAGGGACTACGTATAGAGGAGTTGGACTGCAATAAACTAACGGGCAAGAAACCTTGCAATAATGAAGCACTAAATGAATTAAACAGAATGCGAAATAAAAACTAAAAACTAGAAAATAAAAATAGGTAAAAAAACTTTTTAAGTTAAACGGTTTTATGTTAAACATACATTGCAATGTTTAAGATAAATGTACTAAAAACCAAAAAATAATAAAATAGATACAGTCGTGGGAATTATAAACATATGCATAGACTAGACTAAAATAAAACCGTGGGGCACGTCAATTGTAATTATAGTGTAACATTACAAAACAAACATTTTAATCAACGATTGTAGACAATTGACGTGCCCCATGGTTTTATTTTAGTCTAGTCTATGCATATGTTTATAATTCCCACGACTGTATCTATTTTATTATTTTTTGGTTTTTAGTACATTTATCTTAAACATTGCAATGTATGTTTAACATAAAACCGTTTAACTTAAAAAGTTTTTTTACCTATTTTTTTTTAAATTATAAGTTTGAAATCACCAATCCGCCTTAAGCAAGCGTGGTGACTAATGCTCTAACCTTCTCCATGTGAGAAGAGGCCTTTGCTCAGCAGTGGGCACCAATAGGCTGATGATGTTGTTATAGCGGCAACAGAAATACATCATCTGTAAAAATTTCAACTATCTGACTATCATGGTTCATGAGATACAGTCTGGTGACAGAAAAAAAACAAAAATCCTCTCTTAATACTCACTTGCTTTACTGGTGGAACCTACATACAAAGTTTCAAGTGAATCCATTAGAAATAAAAATTTTCAATTTACAGGGGGTAAATAGATTTTTCTCCCCCTAGGGGAGAATTTCCAAAAATACTCTCTTAGTGCTCACTTGCTTCACTGGTGGAACCTACATACAAAGTTTTAAGTGAGTTAAGAAATAAAAAAAAACAACCTACCCCCATTTCTCCCCCTTGGGGGGGAATTTCCAAAAATCCTCTTTAAGTGGTAGGCTACTGCTCCCAACAAACACACATGCCAAATTTCAGCTCTCTAGTGCCAGTAGTTTCGGCTGTGGTCTGTCAGTCACTCAGTAACGGATTAAATCACTCATATTAGACATAATATAGGGTTCCAGAAAAGTCATACCTTAAAAATTATTTACATATTTTTGTTGGACAACAAAAAGAGTAAAGTTTGTGTGTTTAAATAGCCAGTGAAAGAAATAATTTGACTTTGAGTGGGACGCGCCCGAAGCGGACGCACTTTTCATAGTGTCACGTCTCCAGCCACGTAAGTACACCTAAATATTACTTAAGGAAAATAACACCCTAAAAATGGATTTGTCTTCTTGCAATCACATTACAACTGTAACGTATATATTCGTTTTCTAAACTAACTTTTAATGTAATACTTTTTATTGGTTTTTATGTTATAAAATCATGTTTTAATTTAAGGCGGTAATAGAATCCAAATTTCAAAACTTGATTCTAATAACGACCCATGGCGTTGTTAAAATTTTGAGAACATTTAGTATTTTAAAATAATATCTATTATAAACTACCTCATTTGATTTTAATTTTTGCTTATTCAATTCTTAAAATTATTTTACTTCGTTAGTTCTATTAACGACAAAGCTATTTCTTAAAGTTTTTGTGTAAAACTCGATTCAACGTTAGACAATATCTCTATTATTATAATTATATTATACTGTAAATAACCTGTATTATCTGAATTAAAGACTAACTGACATTAAAAGCAATAATATAGCAATGAGATCGAATTTAACAGCAAACCATAAAGCGGATATTTTATCTGTTTATTATTAATTTTATTGGTCGCTAATAGAATATTGTAACCTTCATACTTGATTCTATTACCGACTCACAGTTGTGACGATATATTTGGTAATATTACAGTACACAAAAAAAAATGTAGGTATATTTTTGAACAAATTGGCTCATTTCTTGCATAGGTACGTGACGTTTTGAGAGTTTTTGTCACATGCCATATTATTAATGTAAAATAATATTTGCCATCCAGTTTCATTCATGGCTTCATGGCATTGGCTATATTTTATATGATTTCAAACCAAATAAAAATGGCGGGACGGAATGGGGGCCATGTAACTTTTTAAAGCTTCTTTCGAAGAATTAAATTCTATATCTCTTTAAAGATTGTGTTCTTTTATAGAATCATGGAGCCGCAGAAGCGCAAGCAGTACGCCTCTGCTATAAATGATAAAGCTATAAATGAAGGGACCAGCTTATATGAAGCTTCAAAAACCTATGGCATACCGAGGACAACTCTGCGTGACAAGAGAAATTATTTTGTGATTGTATTACGGCAAAAAATATTTTTGTTACTGATTCATAATATCTTATTAGTATGTAGGTAATTAAAAAGTAAGCATTTAATTGTTTGAAGACTGTTTTCTGGGACTGATTATATTTTTTGTTAATTAAAATAACAAAAAATAAGTGCTCTAAGCGTTGCAATAAATAATTATTTTCATATTGTAATAATGTTGATCTCATAACTATTGCTATTATATAATAAATACCTTAAAAAATATTTTTTATTTTATTTAATAGTATAGAAGAAGTGACAACTTCGTAGCGGTCGGTAAAAGAAGCATAAAAATCGGTAATAGAATCTTGCCGCATTCTATGGGTCGGTAATAGAATCAACTACTCTTTTGGATTAAATAATTATTTAGTAACAATTGTGTTATTGAATATTGAATATAAGTACTGAATTGCAAAGAATACTTCGCTGAGATTAATTATAAATTATAACACCTTTCCTAACATTACAGCTTATACCTATTTTTTTAAAGTGAATCCTAAGACAGCTAAAACTGGCGGTAATAGGAGCATTTACGTTAATAGATGTTTACCTTTTTTGTTTTGTTTCCAATACTCACCATAACTTTATTTTTAGTTGAGACTTACCTAAAAAATGATAATGTAGTAGTTAGATTGTCAATCGGTATTATATTGGGTGAGATATTGAGAGATTTGTGTTGCGTAATTAATATGACTAAAATTGTGTTTTTAGTAATTTTTGTTTTATAAACTTTTTTATGTGTAAAGTTATGTAAAAGGTTATAGTTTTATATAAAAGTAGACATACGCATTCAGGGGTGCGTGGTGGCTTACAAAACCAGCGCAACAAGCAACGTACGCTGCAGCTACTGCCCTCCTAACGGGGGTTAGTCCGCCAAAAATTGTGTTTTACTATCAATAAATTAACATTCAAAATTTCGTGGCTGTGCTACTAACTGTTGAAGAATTCTCAAATGAGGAGACTATCCTGGCAACATCATCAGGTTATATCTATGCATTCACTGAAGTTACGCAGCTGTATACAAAATTTCAGCTCAATCAGACATTGGGAAGTGATTCAAATCTTACTATAAATATTTTAACACACATACCTACTATGTACATGGTACTAACCTATTCATATAGGTTCCTACAATTGTTTATTAAAAGCTTGTAATAACAATAAAAAGGTGAAAACACACCGTGTAGTACGCAAATAGGTACTTACTTGAAAAAGTAATAATGAAATCGGAAGTCGGAAGTTGTCCAGTTCGCTGCGTTGGACGGCCTCCCGTCCAACGCAGCGAATTGGACAACTTCCGACTAAATAATAAGAACAGAAAAAAAGTAGTAAGAATAATATAGTGAGAAGAAGATCACTGAGATGACGGCGGATGATTAAAAGAAGAAGAAACGCTACCCCGACCCCCCGCACGCTGGGGTCAGGAAAGGAGAGTTACTACGGAGTTAGTACGGAGAAGTAGTACGGAGCCGGTACACTGTAGTGTGTTGATGATGTAGGCAAAATGTAAGAAAACTCTTCAAAGCAACGATTCGTGAAATTGTGACGTTAATTAGTGTGAGCAGTTACAGGCGAGGTAAGTGGCACGCTACAGCAGTATAGTCTGATGTGAGGCAGCAACGTCATTGGTTTTTCAAGTTGTAGAGTTTTGTTTAATTTCCGTACAACAGAGATGTGTATTAACACGATAAGTTCATCAGATTAAAATAGTGGCTTAACGCCTAATTTCCTAAGAGAAGAGGCTAAAGCAGTAGTGGCATAGTACATTGTTACCCTAGGGGTGAAAGTAACTAATTTCGTCCCAAAAAGGAATTGGATTAAAATAGTGATATAACGCCTAATTTCATAAGAGAAAAGGTTTTCCACTATAGCAGTAGTGGAAAACCTTTTCTTTACTTTTACCGCCATAGGTACGACGAATCCGGTTTTGCAAGCTTTTTATTTTATTTTTACTTTGCTTGTATTCGTAATGAAAAGCACAGCGTTTACCTCGGGGTGAAAGTAACTTATTTAGTCCGTCGAATTAGCAACCTCGCTACGCTCGCCCGCCTTCTCCTTCTCGGGACGAAATAAGTTATTTTTACCCTTAGGGTAACAATGTACTATTAAATGTCGTTTCTTCAAGTTCAGAGCAGGGAGTAAACATTTAATACCTTTCGTCAGATATGTATTAAGTATATGTTTAGTACATAATCTGACAACTACGTAAGTACGTACGCTAATGTACGGTAAAATGCCCGGCAGACTGGCGGTTTTAAATATGTATAGGTAAAAATAAAATAGATCGGGTCGGAATGTATCACAGAGTGGCACAACGCGAACATGTGAGCCGAGTGACGTCACAAAGCAGTGCGATCATAGCAAACACGACGCCGAGAATACAATCTGAACGACAAACAATGCACTACACGCGCTCATCCGTTTCATATCGATCACTACCGAATCGCGTCGCTCATTTTTTTGATGAATATTGTTGAGCGAGCCGCCGCGCCCTCAGCTGCTCATACATGCTGCTCGGACGATTGAAACAAATACAGTGAGTGTATGGCAATATATTTAATCTGGTCAGGTTAAAGGCCCGCACAAAAGTCTCTTACAGCACTATTACTGAGATCATGTATGCTGATGCTTTGTGGCGGATACTTGCGGCAATTTGCAGGCGGTCATGATAAGTAATTTGAACTTGCATTAAACGTCAAGAAAACCGAAGTTATGGTCATGGATGTGGAAGGCATGCCATTAGCCTCGGATATTTTGGTCGGCGCTAGTAAGTTGAAGCAAGTGGAAAGCTTCAGGTAGCTTGGAAGCAAAGGAGACCTCGACGCTGAGATAAGTCAGAGGATCTGCGCGGCTGCGGCAGCTTTTGGAAAACTGCAACTCAAGGTTTTTCGTACTAACGATCTCAAGTTGGCGAAAGTTCCTCCGAAATATTATGGACATCAAATGGTCGGATCGTGTTAGAAACACAAATTTCCTAAGGAGAGCCAAAGTCCTGGGCATTGAGGCCTACTTGATAAGCCGGCAGCTCAGGTGGTGTGGACATGTCTCTAGGATGCCCGAGCAGAGGCTAGTGAAGCGTATCTTCTATTCTGAACTCCAGCAAGGAAAACGAAATCGTAGTGAACAGTTTCTTTGTTTCAAGGATGTTCAGAAAAGACACATAAAGAGATGTGAAATCGACTCCGCGACTTGGGAGACACAAGCTCAAAATCGGCCTGAGTGGAGACTTCATGTGCAGAGACACGTACAGGCCTTTGATAATAAAAAGAGGTCGGCATTAAACCAAAAACGCGACGACCTCAAAGCTAGACCACCAACAGCAATAATGTATCATACCGTTAATGGTGTTCTGACATGTCCACTCTGTGATCGGAGTTTTTCAGCCAAAGTTAGATATGCAAGTCACATGAGGGTACATAACAGAGCAACAAATCTGAGCTCACAACCACCATGAGGAACCAAGGAATGCGTTCGCTGTGGTCAAAATCGGCTAGATGGCATCATCATCATCAGTCAACACGAGTCCGTGGCGGAGGTGTGTGGGACACATTCCAGCCCGCAGATCACGGACAGGTGCCGACTTCGCTCGCCACTCGGAACAAGCTATAGGAACAAGCAATTTAGCTTCACTTTTCTTGGACTGACCGACATTTGACTATTCAAAAGTGCCTGTAAATAGTCTATTTGAAATAAATGTTTTGATTTGATTTGATTTGAACGGTTCACGGCTGTATTAACGTGCTCGAAATTAATTAAAAACGAGAAACGGCTGTCGTCTCCATCACAGGTTAACACTTCGTTGTTTAACTGCTGATTAATTTCTCAAAGGAATTTATCGAGCCTCGCTGACCGGTGACAAGATGTAGCACTGCGCGGTGCGGCACGAAGCAGCGCGGCGCGGCGCGGTGTGGTACGGCGCAATGCGTTGCGGCCCGCTCACCGAAGGTATGCAAAATGTTCCTCAATTTGTTTTGCATAAAGGGTGAAGCACGCTTCACCGCCCACCGCTGCGTTCGACTCACCTTCGATACGATAATTAATATTTATGCAAACATCGTAATTAAAACACTACAAAGATTTTCACAGGCGCATGTCGTAATGAAGCAATCTCTATGTAAATGTTTGGAGAGTTCGCATGGTTGACTCACTTATTAGAGGAGCAATCTGAACAATATTTCAACATAAGAAAACTGATTTACTTAATAAAGTAAGAAATAACGGAGTGTTGCTGTTGCAGAACGTGTGAGTCGTGTTAGGACACTTTGTTTGGACGCTGAAACGTTTCTAAAATAAAAGCTCTTGATTTGAATTCAACGATATTGGTTTAAAAAAGTAGTGAAGGTGAGTGTCGCTACTTTTAGTGAAGGTGAGTGGACGGGACGCGGCGTGTCGTAGCTCGCAGCCGTGCGGCGACAGGCGACAATGCCCGCTTCGCCCCCGCGCCTACAGCGGCGCTCGGTATTTCCCGACTCGTCACACTCACAGTGCACGCCGGGCCGCGCCGGTAGCTCGCTGATGTTAGTTTGTGCGCCTCCCGCCACGTCGGCGTCGGCTAAATCTCCGTTGTATGGCAGCTGCTAGCTTTCACTATGAAAATACAAGAATGCAACGACAAGTATAGTAAGATGACGTGAGTATTGTAAGTGCTGTACGTTCATTAAATTTTCCATAAAAATAAAACCGTTTACAAGGTACCTAAGTAGATGCAATGCAGTTGAGATAATGGCAACACTCTCCTTTTGCTGCGTGACCAGAGAACTGGCTCCAAAAAATTAGAATTGCCATTCAACGTGGTTATGTTATTATTATTATATTTATTATTTTAATAGGCACAGTTTCGGATGACAGCGATGTGGCGGAGAACTTTGACGCCTGAGTGTATTTTGTGTTTTTGTATTCTATGTATGTATATAGTTAGGATTAGTATAAAAGTAATTATAGTTTAATTAATATTAAAGTTTGCAACATGTAGTTTGTAAAATAAAATAAAATATAGAGAGATTAATAAAAAAATTAAAATACGTACATATCGTCATCATTGTTAAGTGCACGGTCATTACGACTTTTTAGCTACCCGCTTAATTGTTAAGATCAAAGTTTTGGAAATATTAATTATTTATTAGATTTACGTCACACAGTAGATACATTTTTATAGAAGACTGTGATTTGGCGTAATGGTCGCGATAGCCTAGCAGCCAGGGCTTCGAAACCGAGCAAGTACCATGTAAATTTTTCAATCTATATTTACTTTTCTAAGTTGTACCCATTCAGTGTATCCAAGGAGTATCATGTTGCCCCGGAACTGAGTTGTGGAGTTCTGACAGGAAGTCGCTCCATCTAAAACACTGGTCAACCGCATCCGGTTAGACTACAAGCTGTCCAGAAGCCAGTTGGAAAAAGACTTTTTTTTAAGGTGGAAATCAATTAATGACTACTCCCCCTCTGAGGCGGAGCGAGAGGACGTGTCGGACTTTTACTGACTAAGATCATACCTATGTTTCTTCTTTGCCTGTGCAAGTTCCCTTTCGAAAGTCGACTCATGGCCCCTGTTGCTCCGGTGCTGCTCACTGCTACGGATTAGTTCAGTTCAGTTCATTTATTTTGCCAGAATATGGTACATAATTATGGTGTTGAATTAAATTAATCGTCTCATCACATTCTGCCACGTAGGGCGTGCAAATATTGGCAGTACATAAATCTTTTTTTTTTAATATTAGATTAGTATTAGGTTTTTTTTTTTTTTATTAATGATAGGCTTGCGCTTGACCACTATCTCACCTGATGGTAAGCGATGATGTGGTCGACGATGGAGCACGCTCGCCTAGAAGAAACCTATTCACTCTCGACTTAAAGACTCCTAAGTTGTAGCTATCAGGAAACACAGATTCCGGCAGGGAATTCCACTCCTTGGCTGTACGCACAATAAATGTGTTCGCAAAACGTTTTGTGCGTATGGGTGTAGGTTAGTAGGTACATTAAAATTTACAATTTATGGCGTGTCATCAAAAAAAAAAAAAGTTATAACGGTGATTGTGATAAAATTCAAAGAATGTCAAACTATTAGAAATGTCAAAGTTTTCAAAGTTACAATTTAATTAGGATGTCAAAGTATTATTGAATATCAAATTATTAGAGATGTCAAAGTTTATAAAATTACAATTAAATTACGATGTCAAAGTATCATTTAAATAGTCGTTTATGCTATAGCTGACATCTACTTGAGGCACGCGTGGAACACTACGCACTCGTTGACGCGGAAGATGCATGTTACGAGTCCTTTTATTTTAAATCCAGTGCGCATTAGCCAGGGTATGCCATAATTATGGCAGTAAGTCTCCTCTTTGAGGAGTGGCTGGAGAGGCTTCACGGCGTCCTCACTTTCCGCATGCCGCAAGTCCTCACCGGACATGGTAAGTTGGAGAGGTTTCTGCATCGGAGTCAGGCGCAAGGAACGGCCGGGTGTCACCATTATGTGGCATGCCCGGAGGACTTGGTGGAGGATGCACTGACAACTATTTGAGGTGTTCATGTTCATTTTTTTCAAATGTTCGTAATAACTATATCTTCTATTAAAGTTCTTAGAGAGAACATTAGAAACATTTCCAGAGAATAGTGATGTGGTTCTCACCATGATATATAGCATGCAGGAAGGTGTGTTTTATAATTAAAGACAACACCAAATACCAGATTGACTCCGGGCGGCGTGCGAAGCCGGGCTATTGTACTTTTTAGCTATTTTTCTAATAAATAATTCATAATACCCACCACATAAGCATAGTTTTCATACATAATAACGACTTTACTACATATCCATCTATAATAATAGCGTCGCCCGCATCAGCTGCCGCCCGCACGCGAGCAGCACGACGCCGGCACGCGAGCAGCACGCCGCCGTACCGCGCGACGCGCTGTCACGCGCCAGCGACCCCGCCGCCGCGCAGATACCGCGCAGAACGCTCCTAACTCTAAAATAGAGCAATCGATGAGCCGAATGCCGAATACAACAAAACCGCATATCACGGCCGACGATTTGATACTCACAAAAAGTCCGGCCCCAACAAATAAAAGCTGAACATTTCAGTTCGAGAGCAATGTTTGCGGTTCACCGTGCACGGCTTCTTGATCTGCTCGTAGAAGCCAATACGTTTATTGGAATCAGAAAAGTTTTCACACAAATACTGTTAAGATCTACTGTTTTCATTTACACCACCGCCTCGGAGTCGAAAGAAATATCCAACTCCTGTATCAAATTGTCCGTTACTAAACAAGGAAGCGGTTTTCTTTATATTTAGTCGCCGCGGACACCGACGTGCCGTTCCGCGCGCCTGGAAATTAAATCATTTATGGGAACCTCATCTGTATGGTTCCAAAAATATCGAAATACACAAATGACATTGTATCTATAGCATGTGTTAACTACACATGTTGTAGGTTTTATAGGTTGTTATAGGTTGAAAGCGAGCGACACATAATGTGTAGGTATGTTCATATACACTAATTCACATACCGCACTACCGCAAGCTAATTACATTTGTGACTGTGTGGGATATAGCAGACGTCACAGAGTGTAGCGGAGCTACAATGCCGGTGCACACCCACAGGAAGAGAGGACTCCTCATTCCGGAGTCCGGACTGCTAAGGGGCACATCGAGGTGTGGTCAGTAATGCGGCGTGCCGTGAGGTTATCGACACAAATATTCTGCGAGCTCTTATTAAAGGGTAGCTAACGACGCTCGGGTACTCCTCAGGCCGCATTCCGAAGAGCGCCACGTGCCGCGCGCTGCTAACGTGCTGAGCAGCATCAACATTTTATTAGTTGGAGGCGCGCCAGCCGCGCCGGAATTAAGAAATTATATCTGTAGGAAGGTATGTGGTGGCCGGTAGGTGTGTCCCCCTCCCGGCTCACGGCACGCGACAACGCCGACCTAATTGCTTGCACAATTACGTACAATACACGTTCATGTGAGAGTGTGCCTCCGAAATGAAAATACAATTACCTGGTACAAACCTTGCTCTTCCATTCCGTTTCTTTTTAATTTTCATGATTTTCCATTTCCGACGGCCGGGGCTTGGGCCGGGCCGGCACGGAGCGCGCGGCGACCGACAAAAAGTAAGTCGTAACTTGTAATACAGCGGACATGTGAATGTAGCGCGCTGAAGCACGCGGCGGCCTGTGGGGCAGTCGCCGACGCTGGGATGACTCGGTCACGCGCTGTGGGTACACATCGCGCTGTACATGGCGACTCCCACATTTAGTATTAGGTATATTAAAACTAGCACTTGGCTAGCGGCTTCGTTCGCGAGAAAGTTTACATAAAAACTTTAACATTCCTTAAACCGTATTTTAAGGGTAGTTTTGAAAAACTGATGATAATAGTCTTTATTTTATTAGAATTTGTGCCAAGTTAAAAACAAATCTAGAAAGAAAGAAAGAAAACTATTTTATTTGGCATACACACTCGTAGATACACACAATATAGTAACAACATGTAGACACTAATAAATTGTTATATCTAAAAAAAAGAGACAACTAACAATGTGTGTCTCACGGCGGCGCCAAATAGGTCCAGTTCAGCAATTATGCCAGACAACTACATGGTAGTTGCCAGACGCTGGTTTTCAACTGAACCTTATTTCGAGTGTACGGTTGAAAATTGGTTTATATTTTAGTACTCAGTTATTAGTGATTAGTTGTAGGGTAAATAAATTACATATTTTATATGTTTATGTTTTTTTTTTTTTTTAATCTAATGAATATGAACATGGAAAATTCGTATAGACAATCTTTAAAACCCAATAGATCATTTTATAGGGATGATTATCCCTATTAATTTACATTATTTACTTAGATTACTATTTGTGTTAAGTTATATATTATACTTGAGTATAATATGAGCTCAAGGAATAAAATTTTGCATACAAACGAATTTTACCTCCTTAAAAGTTTAATTTTCAAAAACCTCTAAGTACGTTATACAAAAAACTAAAACCCGACTACGACAAAAAAATAATACGACGCTGAAAAAGTATGAAACAAGATTTTCAGGATACTGCTAAATAAACAAGGAATCTGACGTGTGACTACGGTTTTTCTTTTTGTTCTGTTCTTGTTTTTTCCAGATTCCTTGTTTATTTCAGCATCCTGAAAATCGTGTTTCATTCTTTTTCAGAGTCGTTTTATTTTTTGTCGTAGTCGGGTTTTAGTCTTATATTTACTTTTTTTTATTTAAACAATTTTGGTCTTAAATCACTGCGCTTCTATACTATTTGCTTGTAAAATCTAAATTGTCAAATTAAAAACTAGATAGTTAACATAAACTTCTGTTTATGTTAGCAATGAAACAGTTGCGTAGGCTCTGAAGCCCTTTCAAATGATACCAAACACTATGTATATATATATATTTTACACCACCTGCTCGATAATGTCGTTTTATACGTCATACAAACAGTAGTAGTGCTTTATCCCCTAGTCACATAATCTACTATTATTCTATGTTTTTTTTTAATTTTATGTTGTTTTTTTTTATGTGGTTTTGTTTTTGGAACGAAGTTCCTTATCGCGCGTTGTGAAAGGGGGCTAGACGGAAAAAATTCTCACGAAAAGTTGTACCGACACTTTTTGCTTTTTTTTTTTCCTTCTTTAATATTCTTTCACTAATTTTTTTTAATGTTTTTGGCTTGGAAACTAAATCTTTATCTATTAATGGAAATTCAAGATGGCGGCTGCAATAGATTATCAACTTTTTCGATATGGGTGTCTTTTTCATGTTTTTCGAGGGTTTTGAAGCCGACAGTAATGTCAAAATGTGAATCCAAGATGGCGGCTGCAAAAAATTATTAAATTTTTCGTCATGGGTGTCGTTTTCATGGTTTTCGAGGGTGTTGAAACTGATAGTACTGTCAAAATATAAATCCAAGATGGCGGCTGCAAAAAATATTAAATTTTTCGTCATGGGTGTCGTTTTTATGGTTTTCAAGGGTGTTGAAACCGATAGTATTGTCAAAATGTAAATCCAAGATGGCGGCTGCAAAAAATTATCAACTTTTTCGTCATGGGTGTCGTTTTCGTGGTTTTCGAGGGTGTTGAAGCCGATAGTACTGTCAAAATGTAAATCCAAGATGGCGGCTACCAGAAATTATCAAATTTTCCGTCATGGGTGCCTTTTTCATGGTTTTCGAGGGTGTTGAAACCGATAGTACTGTCAAAATATAAATCAAAGATGGCGGCTGCAAGAAATTATCAAGTTTTTCGTCATGGGTGTCGTTTTCATGGTTTCGAAGATGTTGAAATAGTGCTGTCAAAATGTACATAAAATAGGATAGTATTTTTTAGTTATATTGTATTGGCTAGACGGAAAAAATTCTCACGAAAAGTTGTAACGACACTTTTTGCTATAATAATAATAATAATAATAATAATTCCACAACTATCACACAACGCTGTCTAGTCCCAAGCTAAGCAGAGCTTGTGTTATGGGTACTAGACAACTGATAAACATACTTCTATATTTCTAAATACATACATATTATAGATAAATTACACCCAGACACAGAACAAATGATTATGCTCATCACACAAACATTTGTCCTGGGTGGGAATCGAACCCACAACCTCCGGCATAGCAGTCAGGGTCACTAACCACTAGACCAACAGGCCAGTCAAGTCAAGTCAAAAGGCTATAGTAAGCTATTGTAAGCCGTGCGGCGTGCGCATGTTTCTCGGTCTGTCTCTCTCTCTCTCTCTTATAGAAAGCAAGCCAGAACGGAACTTCGTTCCATCCGGGTGTCCCTTGACACCTCAGTAGTTTTTTTTTGTTTTTTGTATTAAGTTTGTTAATTTTATTATTATTTTGTTACTTTTATTTTTATCTACTATTATGTGACTAGGGGATAAAGCAGTGTATTTAAGTCGCGGGCGGCATGTTGAATTCCCAACGAAACGAAGGTTGCTGATTTTAATCCCCAACGATAGTGAGTTTGTACGCAACGCCGACTACTACCTATAGGTCATTGGACTGGCTCGGCTGACGTTTTCTTAAAGAAAGTTGACTCAATTGTTCATTCACAATGCTGACGATTTTTGATGTTCCAAATTCAAATCTCATTATTCTCTAGGGATCGGCCATACTGCATTATCTCCCTAGGGATAGAATGACTTGCTCTAAGTGAGGTTTGTATGACGTATAAAACGACATTATCGAGCAGGTGGTGTAAAAATTACTATTTTTTAACACAAAACTTTTTGTCCGCTAGAGGGCGCCACATTGAGTTATGATGATATTTTTTTACAAGTACCAGTGAAGCCTTTTCAAATGATATCAAATACGGTGTATTTATCTTAACATTTATTTTTAACACATTACTTTTTGTCCACTAGAGGGCGCCATATCAAATTTTTTGTGACACGTCACGTAGCCTATGTTCAGCGGACAATTAAGGCGGTTCAAACGATACCTCATATGTCGAGTTCTGATAAGTAGATTAGGAACTACGAGGGAACAGATGAACATACTCACATACATACATACATACATGCCCGTCAAAATCAAAACCCTCCTTTGGCTTTGCCGTAGTCGGTTAAAAAGAAAACCACTTTCCTAGGCCCAGTAGTTTCGGCTATGCGTTGGTTAGTCAGCTTCTCCTTTTATATATATTATATAGATAGATTTAGAACGCTATATTTAGTAATTTATTCAAGTTTGCTCAGTGCCAAACAAACAAAAAGCGCTTGGTTTGCTTTTAAACTCGAAGCAGAAACGAATGCCGCAGTCGTGACTATAAGCTTAGCAGAATCGCGGCGTGTTTGACGTTACATGTGGGACCATTGTGTAGGAATTAGTTCATTCCTGACACAATGCCCACTGAGGCACTGACCACACACGCGTACATAATACGCGCTCTGTGTATTTATTTATGTAAATAGCGTTGTTACTTATGTGCGACCGCCGAACTTTGTTCACGCAAACATTACATTCATAAGATGCGGCACGCGGACAAATCTCCGGATCACCATGTACTAATGAGCTTTTTGTAGTTTTATAAACTTGATTTTACTGAGAATAAAAAGATAGACGCCTTCGCTTTCAAACAGACCGAGCTATACAAAATATTAATCAGAATATAATACACAAAGCTGAAAGTAATAATCGTAAAGAAAACAAGTACCGCAGGTTTATAAAGAATTTACGTTTTACCTTACCCACTTAGACGTGCTACCCACGCGCCGCGCGCCGCGCCGCACTCGTTCATTAACATTCTACGCAAAGAGTCCGCTTTGTTTACAGATATTAGTACCGCTCCCGCGAACCGTAAGCGGACGACACCAGTCCGCATTATTTATATAAGTAGCGCGTGCTGCGTACGTTCAAGGAAGCGTGCGAGCCCGCTTCTTTTCCTGTTCATAGGACATTCTGAAAACTGCAGTATGTGCGCTGATGTGTCCGTAGTTGTAATTCACATCGGGCATAGTGCTCGTCCGTGTGTTGATCTGACCATAGTTGTAATTCACACCAGTCACAGCGCTCGTGCGTTGTGATTCACACGATCACAACGCTCATGCGTGTGTTGATCTGACTGTAGTTGTGATTCAAACCGGGCACAACACTCGTGCGTCTGCTTTTGTGACCTTAGTTGTGTTTCACACCGGATACAGTACTCATGCGTGTGACCGTACTTGTGATTCACACCGGGCACAACATTCGTGCTTTAGCTTTTGTGACCGTACTTCTGATTCACATCGGGCACAGCGCTCGTGCATGTACTTTTATGGCCGTAGTTGTGATTCACATCAGGCACAGAGCTCGTGCGTGTGTTGGTCTAACCCTACTTGTGATTTACATCGGCCACAGCGGTCGTGCGTCTGCTTTTGTGACCGTACGTGTAATTCACAACAAGCACAGTGCTCGTGCGTGTGATGATCAGACCGTAGATGTGATTCATATCGGGTACAGTGCTTTTGCCTGTGCTAATTTGACTGTAGTTGTCACGACCGTGGTTCTAGCAGTCGATTGCTTTCAGAGCATACATACGTGCGTGTACAAATGTATGTTGTTGATGAGTACATGCAAGTAGTCAAATGTTTTGCAATATATTATTATTAGCTACACACTTTGATAAAAATAATTGGTGCCCCGTGAGATGCGACAGAATGCTCTCATGAATATGTTACAAGACCGATATGTGTTGTCAGCAAAATATTATTATTCCGTCAAAAAAACAAACAGGTAATACAATTTAAAGGAAAAGAATGAAAATGTGAGAAAACTCTCTACGAAGAAGTCACTTGTGCAATACTGTCAACGAGTTAACAAATGGAATAACACTTTAACTGTGAAATAACGTCTCCAAAAGAAACGCTATCAAATATGTATGGCGGAGTCGCTCGTCGCCGCCTGTCTCCGACAAAAGCTAGCAAATATAGTCTCATGAAAGCATAATTCCATTAGAGGCGACAATGGCGCGAGCGCTCGGGCGCGTCCGCCAGCGCAGCGCCCAATAATTATAAAACTCGTCGGCTAACGCATCACTGTCACAGTGAGCGCGGACCTGCCATGGTACGGTGTAGTGGGCAGACTGCTTTACAGGTTTATTTTGCCTCATCTTTAACTTTCCAAAGCTATCTTCTTAGGGGATTAAAATAAAGAAGGGATTTTATTCTAACTAGCAGACTCGGAGGATATCCGTCTTATAACTTAGAAAAATTCTTTAAGTACGCCCTCTTTTTCCGACTTAAAAAAAAATATGAAGACGGTTACCAATTCGGTTACAGGTTTTGGAACGAAGTTCCTTATTGCGCGTTGTGAAAGGGGGCTAGACGGAAAAAATTCTCACGAAAAGTTGTACCGACACTTTTACTGTCAAAATGTAAATACAAGATAGCGGCTGCAAGAAATTATCAACTTTTTCGTCATGGGTGTCGTTTTCATGGTTTTCGAGGGTGTTAAAACCGATGGTACTGTCAAAATATAAATCCAAGATGGCGGCTGCAAGAAATTATCAAATTTTTCGTCATGGGTGTTGTTTTCATGGTTTTCGAGGGTGTTGAAACCGATGGTACTGTCAAAATATAAATCCAAGATGGCGGCTGCAAGAAATTATCAAATTTTCCGTCATGGGTGTCGTTTTCATGGTTTTCGAGGGTGTTGAAACCGATGGTACTGTCAAAATATAAATCCAAGATGGCGGCTGCAAGAACTTATCAAATTTTCCGTCATGGGTGTCGTTTTCATGGTTTTCGAGGGTGTTGAAACCGATGGTACTGTCAAAATATAAATCCAAGATGGCGGCTGCAAGAAATTATCAAATTTTTCGTCATGGGTGTCGTTTTCATGGTTTCGAAGATGTTGAAATAGTGCTGTCAAAATGTACATAAAAATTCTCACGAAAAGTTGTAACGACACTTTTTGCTATAGTAAGCTATTGTAAGCCGTGCGGCGTGCGCATGTTTCTCGGTCTGTCTCTCTCTCTCTCTCTTATAGAAAGCAAGCCAGAACGGAACTTCGTTCCATCCGGGTGTCCCTTGACACCTCAGTAGTTTTTTGTTTCTAGTTTGGTTTCTTCGGTATTTTGGTAACAACAACTTCTTTTATTTCACGCTTTTTCTTTGTGGTACCACTCCGCTATCCCTAGCGGGCATGTTACATACTAAGATAAGATACTTACCTGCTACCTCCATGTCATGACAACTCCTAAGCTCCGACCGATAAGCTAAAACACGGCTAGGATGCATTACAGAGTTTCCGTGCCCATTTTCCGGCTTCATAACCAGATCAGTTCTATGGTACCATTTTTGTCAACTAGTACCATATTATTTATTTATATCGTCATAGTTGCTATAACTATTTTAGTAGTGATATGTGTGTGTGTGTGCGTGAAACCCTATCGGCATTTTTTTCTTTCTTTTTAAGGTGGATAATCATCCTATGTTTACCTCTCGCTTTAGGGTGGAGGCACCTCTCGAATTTACTATGTCCGGTGAGGACCTGCGTCACGTGGAATGTAAGGATATGACGTCATTCTAACCGCTCCTCGTAGAGGAGACTCACTTCCATGATTATTTCGTGCCCAACACTCGGTTACGACAGTCGTTGTCGCCATATCGCCGTGAGACCCAACGAAACCTTGTCCACCACACCGTGACTATGCGTAAATCGTACATGCGTGCAAGGACTTTTGCTTCCAAATGCCATTATAGGAGGCTCACCACTTCGCGGGAGATCGGATGGCCACTAGGACGCGTTCAGTTACAGCTTATATACTACTTTTTCTTAACACACACTATTACATAAAATCGTTGTGTCCTATGCGTGTAAGATGCAACTTAATCATAATTTTAACTGGGCCGCGCCTCAGCCGGGCCGAGTGCTGAGTCAATGACCAAAGGTAACATTGAACATCATCTATGTTGGCCATTTGCATTGGTTTCCTTCAAACTTGCCGAACGTCTAGACGCTTGCCTTGTGTCAATTAGCCTGAATTTGCCTAGGCTCGCATTGGCCTAAGCTCAGCCAACATGTATTGCAGGCTTAGGATTCAGTGCGTGTCACGAGCCCCGTGCTGCGCTGACAACATATTAACTGCTTCGCCCGCAGAGCTCGCTTCTCGCTGGTGGCGTGGCCGCGCCCGCTCGCAATGCGAGCTCACATTATCTAGGATTCAGTGCGCGTCGCGAGCCCCGTGCTGCACTGACAACATCCTAACTTGTCTAGGGACGACTAACTTCTCTACGTACTACGAGTACTAAGTCACACTTGAGACAATGAGATTTAGGAGTAAAGGACGGGAATAAGTGGAACAAGATCGTTGGATCAAGTCACCCTACGTCGTAAATAACGCTACAAATGTTTAGAAGCCCACCTCCATAAACTGCTACTTTACGTGCGGTACACGACATGCGCACTTGTAGAAGGTTCACTATAACAAATTTATACAAGTAATTACAAATTTACAGCACGTTCTAGATTGAAAGAACAGTGGATGAACTTAAAAAAAAAAATACACGTTATTATTAAATTAATTTATTCTCAAACAACATTGGCATTTCTAAAAACGAGATTAACATTTCACTTGAGCGCTTTAGTCACTGAAGGCTGATGCACGTCGTACGACACACGACGCACGATATACGACGCCGCAGACACCGTAGGACATATGGCATACGACGCGCAACAAACGACACATGGCATTCACTGCACGCCATACGATGCACGACACACTCTGCACGACATACAAGGCACCAATATCTAGATAAAACTTTCTGAAAGACAGAGAAAGTGTTACCGCGTCGTACTTATCAGTTCCACCAAGTGCGCCTTCTGCGACTTGTCCCAGGCACGCGCCCCGCGGCAGGCGGCAGGCGGCACGCGATGCGGCCTACATTTAACAACTTTTCGCTTAATGTACTTTTATCACTACATAAAAACAGTTTAATGGTGCGAGTCATCAATCGGACAGATTGGTTGGTCCGCGGCGGGCGTGTTCGTGAACCCGTGCTGCTGCGTGCTCGTCCTGCACGATCACCGGCTCCAGTGATTGACGACCATCCTCCCCCCCCCCCCCATCCACCCATCCATTCCCCTCCCGCACTCACACACATGCCCCCCCCCCCCGCGCGATAATTATAATTGATATAGTAACGGGTTTTTTTGGAAAATCAATGATAGATAGTAGCGTTTGAATGATGATGAACCATTTATTTAGTTAGTTTCCAATTCGAAGGCGGGTATGACGACTTCGAACTATACCTATATACCTATACCTACTAATAATTATAATCTCTACAATATATTGAAGAATAAAAATATAACGGTATTTCAGCATTTTATTGAGTGATGAATCTCTAAAATGGCCATAAACCTTAATCGCAAAATCGCAATCCTACTAAAATAAAATAATTATTGCTAAGAAAAGTAGGAAGTTAGAACATCTTCGTACAACTTTGTGAGTCTTTAGTGTTAGCTCAGGACGCGGCGCGCGGCGGTTCGATAACCGGACACCTCCCGCCGGCCGCGGCGGCCGGCGTACCGCTGAGCAGCGTGTAGTGGCCGCGCGCTGTACGCTACAATCATACAATTACGAAACGGTTCGGCAGTCAGAAATGCATTACCATAATCGCGAGCACGGGCGCGGCCCGGCAAGGTGCGGCGGCGGCCAGCCTGAATCAACCCACATTACAGATACCGAGCCCATTCATTCCACCAGTGTTGTGTCATTATTCTGATCTCAACTTAAAGGAAAACACCCAACTGGA
Source organism: Mythimna ferrago (assembly GCA_910589285.2). Lineage (NCBI taxonomy): Eukaryota > Metazoa > Arthropoda > Insecta > Lepidoptera > Noctuidae > Mythimna > Mythimna ferrago. The sequence continues at coordinate 281,475 of OU342680.1, forward strand.
TAATATATAGGTTCAGTTTCGACTAAAATGATGAGAACAGTGGTGGCCGAGTGGTAACGGCCCCGACCTACGAGTTGAAGGTCACGGATTCAAACCCAGCCAGGTGCAATACTTTGTATAATATATTTCATCACCACTGCTCTCAAAACGGTAAAGGAAAACATCGTGGGGAAACCGTCATGTCCTAGAACCAAAAATTCGAAGACATATATGACATCCACTCACCCGCACTGGGGCCGCGTGGTGGATTACGGCCCATTCCCTCTCCTAGAGAGGAAGCCTGAGTCCCAACAGTGGGAGCACTATAAGGCCAACTATGCTAGTAGTCCAGCGGCAGTAGAACAATAGTTTCGGTCGAAACTAGCGTTCTACACCTGACAGACATCTGCCGTCAGGTCTAGAGCGAGTCAGTGCGAGTCGGACTCGTGCGCTTGATCCCGAACATATCATAATGTTATCAGGTTTTTTTTAAACTATTTTTTTTTTTTTAGTCGACTTCAATAGGAAGGAGAATATTTTCAATTCGTCGAAATCTTTTTTATTTCTTAACCTCTTAAAGATTCAACAAAATCTCCGAAATTACCGAGTGAATAAAACCAATGTTACTGAGACGAAGACATTTAATAGTAATTTGATTGAGACCCTATAAAAGCTCGGTAACGAAACCATAGCGAGATGTAGAAATGTGACGTAATCTAACAACGCCATCTAGTGACCAAAATTAATACTACTTTACTACAGTTTTATAGATAAATATACAAAATTGTACATTCCGACCACCATGGACAGAACGTTCATTATTTCCGACCACCATGAACCTATGAAATTCGACAAAATGGACTGTATAACATTTAAAATTATGATAAGTAAATTATGGTGGTTAAAAAACAAATACACATCGATAAAAAAAACAGTTAGATAATAACAACAGTAACTATGATAAAAACAAAACTTTACAATTCTAATATAACAAGTTAAAAAAATTATTACTTAGCGACAGGTAGTATGCAAAGTTTAGTCACTGGTCGTTTAAATAAGCCATCTTTACATTTCAGAGTCACTACCCTCGTTACGTTGTCCGAACCCGGGTGTTTCGCGGTTATTTTGCCTAAAAGCCATTTGGCTGGAGGAAGATTATCTTCCTTAATTAAAACTAAGTCACCAATTTCTGGTTCTGGTGTTTTGTTTGCCCACTTGTATCGGTGTAAAAATTGAGTTAAGTATTCACTAGACCACCTCCGCCAAAAATGTTGCAACATTTGTTGCGTTAATTGCCAACGTTTCAATGATGAGATAGGTGATGTTTTATAATTGTTCTCCGGTACCAATACTAAAGGTTCACCTATCAAAAAATGTCCTGGAGTGAGGGGCGTAGGATCTTGAGAATTGATACTGATTTGGGACAAAGGACGGGAGTTCAGGCAAGCCTCCACTTGATACAATACTGTTGATATCTCTTCAAAAGTGAGAGTTGCATTGCCAATTATGCGCTTTAGATGATGCTTGGTGGATTTTATCCCAGCCTCCCATAATCCGCCGAAGTGTGGAGCATGTGGTGGAATAAAATGCCACGTAGTGCCATTGTTTGCTAAATATTCAGCGATTTCTACCACCATACTTGATTTTTCTTGCGTGAACAAGCTTCTAAGTTCACGGGCGGCACCTACGAAGTTGGTTCCGTTATCACTAAATAACTCAGCGCAATGTCCACGTCTGGCAACAAACCGTTTAAAGGCTGCAAGAAAGCCTTGTGACGTTAGATCACTCACAGCCTCCAAATGTATAGCTCTTGTAGCCATACATATAAATAAACATATATAACCTTTATATGCCTTGTGACCTCTTCCTTTAGAGGTACGAATCTGTATGGGACCTGCATAATCAACACCGCTCCGATAGAACGCTCGAATTGGTGTAACCCGAGCTGGAGGTAGTTGTCCCATCAGTTGATCTCTTGTCTGTGCAGCATGTCGTACACAGACAACACATCTTCGAACAACCATTTTTGATTTTTAGCATCGATAACCCAATATTTAGTCCGCAGATAGTTCAGCATTAGCTGTGGTCCACCATGCAATGTGATGTGATGAGTTTCAGCGAGGACTAAATCAGTGAAATGAGCTTTTGATGGTAAGATTATTGGATGTCTTGAATCGGTTTTAATTTCAGCCCTTTCCAGACGACCGCCAACCCTTAATATGCCAGAGTCATCTACAAACGGGTTTAATGATGTAAGTTTGCTTTTTTTGTTTACATTTTTATTTTTTTCAATATCTTTTATTTCTTGCCGAAAATTTGTTGCTTGACATTCTTTAATACATATATGAAGAGCTTCATTTAATTCAGTGCTAGTCAACCATGCAGGTAAGTTATGATTACCTACACTTTTTAATTTTTTGATAAATCTCCTGCAGTAAGCTAAAACCCTAACTAACTTACGAAGAGACGAAAACTTAGTCCATAGCTCTATATTATCACTTTGCGTAACATGATAAACTTTCTTTCTTTCTTCTAGATTACTGTCTGGTATTTCTTTTCTATCATAGTTAATAATAGCATTTTTCAACCATGACGGCCCTGTTTTCCATAATTCAAAATTGGGTAATTCTGATGGATTTATTCCGCGAGACGCACAATCTGCTGGATTGTCAGAAGATGACACATGTGACCACTGGTCCCTATCTAAAATGTTGAGTATCTCCGACGTTCGGTTGGCTACAAACGTTTTCCAGCGAGTTGGGTGACTGCTTAGCCAAGACAGCACAACTGTGGAGTCTGTCCACGCACGTATGTTACCCTTTGAAATGTTCAAAACTGTTGAGACTTCTTGTAAAAGCTTAGATAACAAAACTGCGCCACACAACTCAAGCCTCGGAATTGATACTTGTTTAATTGGTGCTACTCTCGTTTTGGAAGTCAATAGATTGATGTAAACGTTTCCTGTATTATCTACAACACGCATATAGACTACAGCAGCATAAGCTTCATTGGATGCGTCGCTAAATCCATGGAGTTCCATGGTACTGTTCTTCCTTGAGTTAATCCATCGTGGAAGTCTAAATTTGGTGAGTACATTCAGTTCCGTACGGTAAGTAATCCACTCGTTTAAGAGATTAGATGGTAGTTTATCATCCCATTCTATCCCTGCAAGCCAAAGCTTTTGAATCATTATTTTAGCTTTTATGATTGCTGGCGAAATCCATCCCATCGGATCGAACAGCTTTTCGATATCAGAAATAACTTTTCTTTTTGTTACAGGTTCGGTAATCGGTGGTAATTGAACAGAGTATTCAAAATCATCGGTTCGTCGGTTCCAGGTAAGTCCCAGTATCTTCATGATTTCATTTTCTTTCAGTTCTAGGTTGCTTTCTATAGCTGTTTGGTTTTCATTAATTGCTCTAGACAATTGCTTATTATCACTTGACCATTTCTGCAGTTCGAAGCCTCCCTTGCTTAGTATGCTCGTAATTTCTGTAAATATCTCTTTTCCTTCAGATACAGTTTGACATCCAGTGAGCAAATCATCAACGTAAAAGTCATTTAATATTTTTTCAGATGCTAACGGGAATAGGTTTCCTTCGTCATAAGCGACTTGGTGAAGCGTTCTTACTGCTAAGTATGGAGCAGAGGCCGTTCCAAAAGTTACTCTTCCTAATCGTAAATGTTGTATGTCTTCTTTACAGTCAGCTCTCCACACCAACCGTTGATAGTCTGCATCTTGGTCAGTCACTTTTACCTGACGATACATCTTGACGATATCAGCTACCAAACAGATAGGGTGAAGTCTCCATTTCATAATAATGTGCCTAAGATTGGCCTGTAAGGTTGGCCCTACAAGAAGGTTGTTATTAAGTGAAGCATCGTTACTATCCCGACTGGAAGCATTAAATACGACTCGGAATTTGGTAGTTGTTTTATCGTTTCTAACAACTTCATGATAAGGTAAGTATACAGCTTCAGTGTTATCAATTTCATTTTTAGGTACTATTTCCATATGACCGAGCTTTAAATATTTGTTAATAACTTCGGAATATTTAGTTTTTAAATCTGGTACTTTCATAAAACGTTTTTCTAAAGATAACAATCTTTTAATAGCAATATCTCGCGAATTTCCATATTTACAGCTCGGATCTTCTTCTCTAAACGGTAACTTTACAATATACCGACCGAAACTGTCGCGTTTGGTTGTTTTGGTAAAAATCTCTTCACAACGTTTTTCATCTGGAGTAAATTGTTTTTTACCCAGGGTAAAGTTATCTGATTCGAGTTCCCAGAATTGTTTCAGGTTAAAATCTTCATTGCAAATGTTGGTATGCAAAGTGATGATAGTACTGTTGCAACTGACAGTGTTGGTCTCACTATCACCCCCCACCTTGCCAGACAAAACCCAACCCAACTTGGTGTTTTGCGCTATTGGTGTCCCTGGTGGTCCTCGAATCAATCCTTCGCTAATAATTTGACTATAGACTTCTGCACCAAGCAGTAAATCTATTTTGTTAGGTATGTTAAACTTCGGATCTGCTAACTTCAAAACTGGTAAGTTAGGCCACAGCTGGACCACAATTTTTCTTTCAGGTAGAAATGAAGTTAACTTGGTAAGTACAAATGCCTTGACTTGTATGGTAAATGTAGGGTCCTGGAGAGATTGCAGTTTGATATAAACTACATTCTTACAGTTTAGTGAGGCTGTGTTATCACCCCCCACTCCAACTATAACACTGTTGCATTTGTTTCGTTTAAGCCCAAGTAATTGGACTGCAGACTCCGTTATAAAAGAAGCCTGTGATCCCTGGTCCACTAAAGACCTCAGTGTTATGGTAGACCCAGTGTTCGTTTCTGCTTTTACCAAGGCAGTTGCCAATACAACTTGACAGTTTGTGTTAGAAAAGCAACTAGTTATGTTGCTCAAGGTGGTCTCGTCTTTGGATGTTGTTGCGTTTACAACAACACTGGTACTATCAACTGATTGCTTGTTTTGTTCCTCATTATCAGTTGGTTGGTTATTATTGGTTGAGTGCAGCAATTAATGGTGTTTCTTCTTGCAAATTCGACATCTAGTGGGCAAACGACACGATGTTACCGAATGGTTTGCGCCTAAACAATTGAAACACAATCCGGAACTTTGGACAAAATTACGACGCGATGACAATTCTTGTTTAGCAAATTCTTTACAATTCCCTATTTTATGGCTATTGTTCGAACAAAAGGAACATTCAGATGGTTTACTCTGATGAACATGATGTGACTTGGTTGCGGTGCTTTTAACGACTTTTGGACATAAAAATTCAAGTGACCTAAATCTGTGTTCAATAAACTCTAAAAAACTCTTTAAGGTTGGTAATTCGTTATTGTTATAACAAATTTTAGCTTCCCACTGCTTACGAGACTCATTATCTAATTTAGAACATAAAATGTAAATAACAATGAGATCCCAATTTGTTATATCAACACCTTCATTTTTTAAAGCATTTAGACATTCGTTGGTGGTGTCAAACATTTCTTTTAAACAGCTAGATGACTCATTAGTAAGGTTTTTTTGACTAAAAAATCTTTTCAAAATACAATCTGTTAGAAATTTTTTGTTGTTAAATCTATTTTCTAAAATGTTCCAACAAATAGTATAGTTATCACTTGTGATCTGTAGATGTCGTAAAAGTTGTTCAGCTTCACCAGTTAGATAGCCTTTTAGGTAATGTAATTTTTGCACTTTGTCTAAAGAGTGATTATTGTGAATTAATGATAGAAAGAGATCCCGAAACGATGTCCACTGCGAGTAGTGACCAGAAAACGTTAGTATTGTTATTCTAGGTAGCTTTATGCCTTTCTGGATCATTTGGTTGCCTGTAGACCCTTGGCCACAGTCCTCGGACACGAAGCTTTTATTTGAAGCATAGGTTTTCAAACGATCTTTCAATGCTATTTTATAATCAGAGTATAAATCTTCCGATTGGCCGTACATGTCATTATAATAGTAATCCGACTTTTCGAACTCTACCCTATTGCACTGTGTTATAAGTTTCGTATGGGTCTCATCAAACATCAACCACTGTTTTTCCAAACTTTCAAGTTTTGTTTCCAAGTAGCTTTCAGTGATTCTTTCTTTAGGAGATTTTTTATAATTAGTAAATGCTCTCTCTATTTTTTTGCTTATGTCGACTTGCAATCTGATAAGCGAATCCATGTTGAAGTTGGTGTTCCAGCAATAACTAAGGTCCAAGATCGATCTCCAAATTCAATTTCCAAAAATTTTCTAAGTTCAGTTTCCGAAAATTTTCCAAGTCCAGTTATGTTAGAATTTTTCTAAGTCCAATTTTATCAAATTATTCTAAGTGTTTGAACTTCTTAACACAGCCGAAATCGGGCATGGATTCCCCGTCTGGTCGCTTTTTGAAATTTTACAAGTCTTGGTAACTTCAAAGACTTAGAATTTTTACGTCTTTGAAATTCACAAGTTACACAAGTCAAAGAGTACTTACAGTTTTCCGGCACACAACTACACGTAATCACTTTACTCACAACTTTTTATCGATAGGGAGCGCCACTGTCGCACTTTGCAAAATTGCTCACTGTTCCGTATCTTATCCCACTCGAAGGACCATGAATAAAACCAATGTTACTGAGACGAAGACATTTAATAGTAATTTGATTGAAACCCTATAAAAGCTCGGTAACGAAACCATAGCGAGATGTAGAAATGTGACGTAATCTAACAACGCCATCTAGTGACCAAAATTAATACTACTTTACTACAGTTTTATAGATAAATATACAAAATTGTACACCGAGACTGAAAAAATAAATCACAGAAAACAGTTATTTATTCATAGATTACAGAATCTTCAATATTTAACACTGACTTTGGAAATGTAAAGTTATTTTGCACTTATTAGTTGTGGCAAGCTATACAACGTATACCTGTTGCTATACAATATAACTACATTAACTACCATCAGATCCTGACCTTGGGATCATTGGACCACCTGGGGAATACACAAATTAAAAAAAAAAAACAATTTTCTAAATCGATTCAGGCGAGTATAGTAAATCAGGGAACATACTTAATACTGTATATTGTAAGCTTACAAAAGTTTAAGGTTATGTCTCATGGGTTCATGGATGTGCTAAGATTTATTTATGAGGGCTGCTTCGTCTGGCCCAAGGCTCTCGGAATATCAACATAAAGATTGATTTTAAATACCAATTTAATTTCCGCCTTAAAACCGTGAGAGAACCTTTCGCTTTTTTTTAAATTGATATAAACTAGTGCTTGACTGCGACCCCACCTGATGGTAAGCAATGATGCAATCTCTGATGGTGAGGGCCTTCAGTAACTACCCTTTTTTTATGGTGGGGAAAATCATCCAAAGACAAACCCCGCTCTTGAGCGGAGCGGGAGATAGTGTCAGACTCTTACTGACTAAAAAACCCACCCGTTCCTTCAAGCCTTCATACCGGGGTTAGAGTTCCCTTTCGGATAACCCTGGCCCCAGTAGGTTTCGACCCGGCTGGGGCCCTGCTGTTGCTGACAACTCCTTAAGGCGCGCGGGAACAGTGCGCGCCGTCCCGTCGACGACTTGGGCTTGGTCCGGACAGTTACTGGACGTTCGGACAGCGAGTTACCCATTGCTCACTGTCAGCAAACCCGCGCCTACGGTTTCAGTAACTACCCTCACGTCTCGCTCACATACTTTTTGCTGACCAATCACTCTGCCATGATACGTCCATACAGGTGTCCTTACAAAAGTATGTAAAATACATTTGGCCGAACCGTCATAATGTCCACCCTTTCACGTGATAAGTTGGTGGGTACATTATAAAAACATTAATTTCATTACACTTACTCGAAAACTTGCTCTTATCTTTACAGCTTTCAGATACGCAATTGACTGTTTTTCGCACTATTTATTTATTTTAGAAACTCAACAGCTTGTTAACTAAGTTGCATAAGTTAAGAGTAACCACCCCACTATCAATAAACAGCACTTATAAAACTGTGTGAAAAGAAAAGTGCGCGTGCTTGCAACCCCCCACGAGTCGCACGGCAACCCCCATTTATTTATGTCTTCGTAAGTGTATTGGAAAACGTTGTTTAATACACGTGGAAAACTGTCACTGAATGCCGCCTTGGTCGCATCGACTGACTCTCCACTCTCTCCACTTGTATAAAATACAATTTATTCATTTTTCCGATTTATGCCCCACATTTCAAAAACTTACATTTACTTACGTTACTTGTCCGTACTTAGATCACAGATGTGAGTGCTAATTTCAACTCAATACCGTATTTGGAGCAAATTGGTATTGACAGTGTACGGCGAACCGCACATCATAACATTTTAATGCATTTAGCCAAATTATCACTTTGCGCAGAACAACATATGCAACTGCAACATAAATCAATTAACAAGCATTTGAGCGAGCTAGATCGAGCAACTAACATAATTAAAGAAAACATGGACAAGATAAGTGATAGTCATGATTTCACTTTTTCAGCTCTAACAGCAGTTAATTTACTTCACAACCTGAAAGCAATCCAAGATACTCTACTAGATACCATAACAGACGTTTATCATGGCAAATTCACTCATTTATTAACCCCTGATCAATTAAGGAATGAATTACAGTTTATCTCTGGGCAGCTAACCAAAGACGTGACCTTACCAGTAGACAACATACAGTCAGACCTTAGATTAGTCTATAGCATGCTGAGAGTAAAAGCAAAAGTAATGTCAGACTATGTCATATTCCAAATAACATTTCCATTGTCTAGCAGAGATAGCTATAAGATTTATAAGATCCTCTCCGTTCCTCATCAAATTGGTACTAACATGCTTCACGTACTCCCTACAACAGAGTAAGTAGCAATAAATTTGAAAAAGGATGCGTATGTAACAATATCATTCACGGAACTTCGGCTATGTCAACATAATGAAAATTCATACTTGTGCTCAATCGACAAGCCAGTCAACTATCTTCCCATTGATCAAAAGTTCTGCAAGATGAATCACAACACTAATCAATGCGCAGTAAACAAATCTCCGTGCAGCGAAATGTGGATTGAGCTGAACGACCCATCTAAGTATTTATATTTTTGCTGCAATACTTATCCGATCAGGATCATCTGTCAAGATCAGGTTACCTACAAGCAAATCAGTGGAGCTGGGATAATCATGAACAGAATGGACTTTATTTACATTTTCACTATTATAAATTAATTAATTATCTACACTTATAAACAACTTAATAACTATAATTACAGTAAATTACAAAATAAATAAATAATAAAACCCTACGCTAAAATACACTATCTAAAATATGGCGTCAAAAAACTCTTCCACATCGCTGTCGACTGGTAATGTGCCCAAAAGACTGGCGGCATTGCCACGTTGTATGGCAATGCTTATCCTCTGTCCAAGGTAAAAGCCAGCTTTTGGGTCACGCGAAGTGTCAACTAGACGTTTCGACAGATCTTTAAACAACATGTGAGCACTCGGACCCCACGATCCAAGAGTTTCAACCCCAAACGGTTCGAAAATATAACTTCCAACAAGGTTGTTATATTTCCGCCGCTTGAGGTTCTCCGCAGCCGCAGCGGCAGCACCAGCACGACACGACGAGCTAGGAAGATGTGAAGGCGCAAGAGTATCGACACAAGTAGCGTCCCATACTAAAGGCCTTCCCATCTTCCAAGGAAATAACGACATGCCGTCCGGTCTCTTGCCATCGTCGCGTGCCAGGCCATGGGGTTCCAATACGGCTGGAACGCCGGCGGTAACAAGAGCGCGTCTGATGATGTCGTTGATATTCGCGTGTCGCGCTATGCGACCCGCACTACGGCTGCATGACAGACCGTGGTGTCCGAGGCTGTTGACAACTTCGCCGCAGTGACAGCGATGAGGAGAACAGCAGGGAGCGCCTAGACGTAAGGCAACAGCGAGGCGGAAAGTATTATCGTCGAGCAAGGTGCCGATGTTCGACGACGGTAGTGCGTGAAGCCAGAGACCCGACTCCCACTCTCCCACAGCCAGCAGGCGCGCTCGCTCCGCAGGGGCAGTAAATGTTGCAATCAGATTTTCCTGCACTACTTTGCAGAGCGGCTCATCCCACCGTCTTTGGGATGATGGTACGTCGGGCGGATTAGAATTCGGGCAAGCGAGTCTCCAGGCATTTATAGCCTCGATGAAGCACGGCACATTAAAATCAATCAGTGAGGGAGAAAGGATATTCCTGATTAATTTCTCAGTGCCGTGAACCGAGGATATAAAGGCTGGTAAACTAATACTAGAAATTTTGCGGACGCCGAGGCCACCCATACGGATAGGAAGAGTAGCCTGAGCCCAAGCTCGGTCGTCCATGGCCACGTTTAAAATTGATGTAAGAGTATGCCGGATAATTTGGTCCATTTTATCCAAAAGATGAGGGTGTTTCCATAAATGAGAAGCGCGAAGGAAATAAATTAATTTAGGGCCGAAACAGCAGAAACGAATTATAGTGATGGCCGAATGCATATTAATTTGTAGTAATCTTTCCGAAACATCATTAAAATTTTGAATTTTTTCCTCGACAAAATTGGGAAAGGAATCCTCAAAAATAGGAGACCCCAGGAGACGAAGAGAACTTCTGTCTATAATTTTGATTTCCGGGGCTATTGCGTTAAATTTGGAAAGAGTCTGCTGTCTGTCGGTGGTGTCAGATAAGAATAGTTCACATTTTGAAAGGTTCAGATCAAGTCAAGTAGAGTGAAGTTGATTTCTTAAGAAGTGTAGATCATCTAATAAATCAGCTGGGATAATTAGTTTGAAGCCTACATGCATCATCAAAGGCAAAGACTTTGCTCTCTCGCTCCCATTCAAGAAACAGCATAAAAACTGGCCCTGAAATCGAAACTCCACAGATAACAGAATTCCATCATTTAGTAAAAGTTTCCTTATCAGACTACACAGAATCCACAGATTCGCTAAACCAAACCTTATAAACCTCGACAAACAAATCAAACAGCTGAAAACGGCTACGGCTAACACTGCAAACGAGATCGATCGAAATCACCAAGCACTGTCAACAAATGACATTCATCTGTATGTCATTTCCTACGGATGGTTGTTCACGCCTATCGTGGCAGCAGCGGTGTTCCTGAGGTGCAGAAGGAAGGCGTCTACCAGGGTCCTCATGCAGTCGGAACCAACAGTGACATTTTCGCGAAACATCAATTTAAGTTCTAGTGAAGTGAATCAAGTGAAACTTCCGCGAAAGCAGAGCATAGTGGCTGACCGTCAGCCCAGTGAAGTGAAAGTGATAGCTAGTAGTGCTAATGTAAACACCGCCCTTGACCAAGCTACATCCCCTAGACCACAAAAACTTTTACACTGGGGATGATATCGTTTAAATTTTTATTAATATTGACACCATAAGTTTTTAATCGACTTCTAAAAAAGGAGGAGGTTCTTAATTCGGATGTTTGTATTTTTTTTTTTTTTAAGTGTGTTCGCGCATAACTTCGTCACTTGCCAACCGATTTAAAAAATTCTTTTTTTGTTGGAAAGGGTATACTTCCCAAATAGTCCCATAGTCACCAAGTCGGGATCTGATGATGGAATCTTGGCGAAATCGATGGAACTCCTCAAATATTATAGGCAACCATATAGTTCTTATGGTATTTTCATCTAAGACTTAAGCATTTACAGTCAAAAAATGACATTTGAGGAAGTGGAACTGGTGACGAAGACCAAAAATGGCCAGAAGTTCATACTCACACAGATATCACAATGAACATAGTTATACAACTACGATAATACATATAATGAATGGTTCTGAATAGATATATTGAAAATGGTATCATCGAAGTGACCTGATGATGATGATGGAGCCGGAAGATAGACAACGGAACTTCGTAATTAATCAATGTATCCTAGCCGTGTTTGGGCTTATTAGAATTGTCATGAGATGCACTTTGGCTATCAGGTACTTTCGAACTGATCTGATGATGATGATGGAGCCGGAAGGTAGACACGGGAACTTCATAATAAAACAATGTATCCTAGCAGGGTTTGAGTTAACTGTAAGTGTATTGCAACTAAAAAGTGTGAAATAAAAAACTTTTTACAAAAAAAAATAACCGACTTACTAAAAAAAACACTAAAACCATCAATGTTTCTATAATAGTTTTGCCTCTTCGTTATTTAACACCGACTTCCGAAATTAAAGTTATTTTGATGGTTTTAGTGTTTTTTTTAGTAAGTCAGTTATTTTTTTTTTTTTTGTAACATTTTCGCCCGGGAGCACGTACGGCAAACCGCACATCATTTTAATGCATTTAGCCAAATCATCACTTTGTGCGTCTACGCATTTTACAATACACTTTTTAGTGAACATTCTTTTCTATTATTTAACATCCCAGCAGATAACCTTTACAGACAGTCAGACAAACGGAACCCTTACGGGATCACTCGGGTGGACACTCAAGTGCTCCATAAGGGTTCCGTTGTCTGAGATCTATATCAACCGACAAGCCTACAACGCAGCATACTGAACGCTTCCAACACGCCGATGATTTAGCCATGGAGGCGCAATCATTTTCTTTCTCAGAAGTTGAAACCACATTGAAAAAAGCGCTGGAGTCACTTGATACTATGACAGTAATACTCCAACCCGGCCAAAACTCAATCTTGCGCGTTTCATCTTTCGCAATAGTTCTTCAAATAGGAAACTTAACATCAGGTGGCTGTATACTGACGTAAAACACTGTAAAACCCGAAGTGCCTGAGTGTGGCGTTGAATAGAACGCTGACTTTTAACATGCACTGCTTTAACAGGAAGCAGAATGTTGGGTCCCAAAATAAACTGTTGCGACGCCTTATTAGGTTAGGTGACGCTTAGTTGGTAGAGCCGACTGGGGAGCAGCATTCGATGTACGGCGCACAACTGGCATATATTTGCGCCTCTCTGCTGGCTAATTCCCGTGGCCCGTGTAGCACCGATAAATACACGCAAAGCAAGTCGACATCACCCTGACCGAAACGTGTCGATTTATATCAGGATGCCTTAAACCGGCTCCGCTTAATAAGCTCTGTCCGAACGTAGGGATGTCGCATGTGCGATTGAAAAGAAAAATAAAGAATCTGATTCCCAACATCCCCATTTGGAACACAAAACAGCTCCAAGTAGACTTAAGGGCCGAAAGAGCTTTCTTCGTAGCACACAGGGTATCCTTGACTCACCACCTAAAGAAAGAATAAAGCTTTGGGAGAAACATCGGCTTCTTACGACTTCTTGAAACTCCAAGAATATTTCCCGTCTAAGCGCAATTTGCAGTGGTCTAGGTGGAAGTTGCGCACCCAGGTAGGCTGCTGCAAACACAATTTGTCAAAATGAACACAACTTAAGTATCCGATGGGTCAATAAAACCCTTATTGACCCGTTGGAAACTCAATGTGAGTGTGGTGCTCCTGTTACATTAGAATGCCCAAAGTGCCCATACACCTGCACTTTGGAGGATTTGATGAGTGCCACCGATGCTGCTAACGCAATGCACTGGGTCCAAACAGTTTAACTAGTTTACCATCGATTCGAAAAGAAGAAGACTCAGTACATCAGGCTATTTCACGAAAATTCATTCAAAGAAAATTTGAATTACGTAACGTCAGTTGCCAGTCAGTGGTCCGCGACAGGATGTCGCTATTTTTGCGTACCTGGTTTGAATCCCTTGGCTTTTTACACGGGACTTCCATTAATCGATGATTTATTATCAAATTGCAGCGGCTGTTACTTACCTTCAACACTCCGGGACAAACAATCTGTGCAGAGCTCGGAACGTCTGTAATAACCAAATGTAATAAAAACAAGTAACAATAAGTAAATACTTTGCCATCGCCGGCTCGGGTAAACTTTGCGCAACTTTCTGTGTAATCTTCCATCTTGTTCGATGTTTTCCAGTATTTGATACGTTTTGGGAGTTGGTGAAGTTTGTGCGGAGTGCTAAATAAACGGCACAAGTTTTATTGGAGGAAGATTCACACGCACCATACGGCGCGGTGCCGTCCGAGATTGCGCAGCGCGGTGCTGCACTGTGCGGCGTGGTGCAGTGATGTGCGGCGTTGTGCTGTGTGACGCTGTACTATGTAATGCCGTGCTGTCCAGCAGATGTTGAGCATATAGTACCAGTACAGTCGACAACACTTACTTGGGCCTCTCATCTCAGGTAAGTACATACTGATACCCGGAGTGCACTGATACAACTAGTCCAATTTACCCTCATTGACAATTGTACCTGCTCTCACTTAGTATCATTGTCTTTACCGTAAATAAATAAGTAATTGCCTACATATATTAATTAATTATTTTAATCGAAAGGTTACATATGTGTAATAAAAAACTTTTTACAACAAAAAATACAACCGACTGTAATGTTAAAAAAACACTGAAAAGTAGAAAATAATTTTAATTTCGGAAGTCGGTTTTCTATAATAGTTTTGTCTCTTCGTTGTGTAACTTCGCTTTCTTTTTTTGTAAAAAGTTTTTTATTTTACACTTTTTAGTTATGGTACCACCACTAAAAAGTACCTCTCAGCCAAACTTAAATACCTTATAGCCAGAGAGCATCTTATAACGATTTTAATAATCCCAAACACGGTTAAATTACATTAATTTACCTTCTGGCCTCCCCTTTTCCTTCAGCCAGTCATCGACTACACGTATAAACAAAGCTATTTTACTTGTTACGACTGTTCTGCTGTGATCCTATGAAGAGTTCTGTGATCTGCCATATCTTCGAAGTTCATGATCAGATCATAACAATATTTCAATGGGACCAACTTGAAAGCATAACCTTTAAATCAAAAAAGAATTTTCAAAAGCGGTCCACAATTGACGGAGATATCGGTTAACATACATAAAGAAAACATATATTCAGCTGAACATAGAACCTCCTCCTTTTCGAAGTCAGTTAAAAAGAAATGCTATCAAAAACCTAACTTGTAAAAAAACTAAGGCTCGCAATTTAGTTCTACCGTAAAAAGTTTTAAGATCCATGTAATACCAAGTCGGTTAATTTATTCAGTCCCTACCTACTTGAGGAACCTTTTGCAACATCTATTAGTGACTATAGCAATGTTACAAATCTTATATGTTTAAAATAAATAAATTCACTTGGCAATCGGCTTCAAATCGATAAAATTCAGGCTTCTAGTTTTATACACAACGAAGTTTATAGGGGGTCGAAAAATGAAAAATATTTAGAGAAATGGATGGTACGGCCGTATCACTTTTTTACTCGTTTTGGCGGCGGCACTACCGTGCTCCATAATAAACACAGAGATGAAAATTTTACATAGGTAGTAAAAATCGTTGATGATGAGCTTCCACATATCACATCTTTACAAATTGCATTGCCTAAGAACATTAAAGATCTATGTGAGAGTTGTATTGAGTCATGATCAAAGGTAAAAAGAAGCAATTCGGCTAACTCAGAAGAAAATGTATACAAGTTTGCGCAACACGGATTCAATGTTATTAATAAATGGCTTCAAAATAATTCACTATCTTTAAACGCGGAAAAGACAAATTATGTCAAGTTTTCGATGAGCAACCAAAAACTAACTGGCACTACCTCAACATTGCACGCTCATAATTGCACATGTAGCACAAATAAACAATGTGTTTGTCCCAGTATTAAAATGTAAAATACAGTAAAGTACCTTGGAATTATAATAGATGAAACACTTTCGTTTAAACATCATATAGAAGCTGTAAATAACAGAATTCGTAAATTAATATTTGTTTTAAAAAATTTACGCTACGTTGCAGATCCAAAAACAGTTAGACAAGTCTACTTTACTTTATGTCAATCAATAGTAACTTACTGTATTACCACATGGGTGGGGCAGGCAAAACGTTGTTACTAGCTATCGAGAGAGCCCAGAGGGCAATTCTCTCCTTACCTTCCGCATGACGCAGGTCCTCACCGGACATGGTTCGTTCGGGAGTTTCCTGCACCGGATTCGTGCGGAAGTGACGCCCGGGTGTCGCCACTGTGTGGAATGCCGGGAGGACACGGTGGAGCACACAGTCGAGGTGTGCCCTGCTTGGGCGGTGCATCGCTGTGCCCTCGTGGGGGCGATCGGCGGCAGAGACCTCTCGCGCCGGGCCTTGGTTGAGGCCATGGTCCGGAGCGAGGAGGAGTGGCAGGCGGTCGCCGACTTCTGCGAAGCAGTAATGCTCGCAAAAGAGAATGCCGAACGCATCAGGCAACGGCGTTATAGCCGCCGCCGCCGCCGCACCGGGATTCTGATCCCGATTTCCGGCTACCGTAGGCGCGGGCTTGCGGACAGTGAGCAATGGGTAGCTTGCTGTCTGGCCGTCCGGTAACTGTCCGGACCAAGCCCAAGTCGTCGACGGCGCGCACTGTTCCCGCGCGCCTCAAGGAGTTGTCAGCAACAGCAGGGACCCAGCCGGGTCGAAGCCTACTGGGGCCAGGGTTAACCGAAAGGGCACTCGAGCCCCGGTATGAAGGCTAGAAGGAACGGGGTGGGTCTTTTAGTCAGTAAGAGTCTGACACTATCTCCCGCTCCGCCCAAGAGCGGGGGTTGTCATTGGAAGATTTTTACCCACCATAAAAAAAAAGGACAATTCTCAAAGTGGCTACTTTCCGCCCATTCCTTTTTCCCACTAACCTCCTATTCAAAGAATGTGAAGTACTAACAGTCCGACAGCTATTTATAATCGGTATTGTATTAAAACAGCACGCAGATCTAACATAGCACGGATTTTACTAACAAAAGACGTATAGATCTAGTCTGTCCTCAAAATCGTAACACAAAACCGCTCGCTCGCTTCGCTATCGCTTTTACATCAAAATTTTGCCTGTTTCTCGGTCCTCTCCTCTACAATAGACTGAGCGCGAAAACAAACATTTATAGCTTGAATCAAGTTAACTGTAAGAGAATTCTTAAAGAGACTCTACAAAAAATGTCCTACGATGATACAGAGAATTTACTGATTGTGCTAAAGTGATTTTTTGATTTATTTGTTTTTATTTTTTATCAATTTTTGACCTAATTTAGGTACCTTGTTGTTTAAGAAACTATAAGTTAATATTTGGTAATATTATAATAGTTTTAACTTGCCTACATTACAGATTTTTTACACGTTTGTATACTATAAAATCCTTTTGATTATTTGTTAGATTTAAATTATTTTAGCACTTCTCGCCTGAAACACAAGACATCTTAGTTCAGGCATGAAAGATTCAGAATTAAGATTTATATTTGAGACTGTATTAATTTATCCTGTAAAGAATTCTGAATAAATATTATTATTATTATAATTATTATGTACTCGACATTTCAGTAAAGAATAACTCTGTAAATAAATAACTCTTCAAAGCAAGTAGGCCCTTAAAAACTAGCGCGCCTCATCATCAACGATTGCATCACTGCTTACCATCAGGTGGGATCGCAGTCAAGCACTGGATTATATCAAATTAAAAAAAAAATCTCGTATTTTAATAATAAATAACGAATATTAAGTAGGATATTGTAATAGCATGTGCGAGTTGGAATGTTCTCAGCAGAAGTAGAGGAAATTCGAGGGTGCGGTTGTCCAGAGATCACTTTCAGTAGAATGTATGTTGGAAGTCGCAGGCGGGAGGTACATGCAAAGACGTTAAAAACTGGGTATATGGGTCAGCGCGGGCGGCAATCTGCAGAGGCGCCGGCGAGCGCCCCGCGCCCCGCTCGTATCCTCCTAAAACGTTGACATAGTAAAATGCAATTTTCCACTCAATTCGTGCCGAGACGAGCCGCCTGCGAGCCTGACATAGCTGAGCGACCGCGACACGCCGCGCGCCGACCGGGAACCTGCCACCCCACGGAATTGACAATAATATTTTATGTCAAACTCTCAAATCGAACGTTTACAATAGCTACAAAACGATTGTTGAGAAATTCAACGAATTCTCCCCAAAATAAATCTGGCAGCTCTACGTTCGGCTACAATAAAAATGCTCTAACCTAGTTTATGAGTTGAAATGGTTGCACCGATGCTGTGAAATCGATGCTGTATAATATTAGACAGCGTAAAAGAAATGGAAGCAAATTTCGGGAATGCGACGGGAGTGAAGTGACGAGCAAAGCCACCATTGTGCGCGCCGTGCAGGTGGCACACAGAGAACTCACCAGTGCCAGCGTCACGCCCACATGTCACGTCGCAACCGTGTAGTTCTGTGCCGTGCTCTACTCTCTCTATATCTTAGAAAGCATCTTATATGTTCGTAAAAACTTAGGACTCTTTAATATTAGAAGCGATTATCACACCAAAAATACCCGTAGTAAACACGAAATTGTATTACCCAAATGGAGATTAGTTAAAAAGCAAGTCATTCTTAGTAAACAGCATACGCTTTTATAAGAAGCTGCCAAAGACAGTAACTGAACTTAGTGAGAGAAAATTCAAAACTTCTTCTTCTTCTTTTCGTGTCGATGCTCTCAAACTATATTTTTCTGACCAATATTTGGAAACCTGTACAGTAGCGTACAGCTCTATTGTTGGCCTAAGCAAAAAAGCAAATTACAAGGTTAAAAACTATGTCGAAGACTCGCTTGTTTGGCAATTATTACTCAGTTGTTCGTCCGTCCGTCCGTCTGTCTGCCTGTCAAGACCCTTTATCTCGAGAACGCGTGGAAGTATCGAGTTTAAATTAAAATCATATACTCAAGTCTGCAGTCCCTTCAAGCTGTGAAAAAATCAAACTTCTAAGCTAGGCCTAGCGCGCATTGCCGTGCGTTTTGCACGCATAGTCGTGAAGTATAGAGTGCCATAGAAGTGCGCGCATTGCGGTGAAATAAACGCATGCGGTAAAGTCATCGTTGGCCTCTCGCTGCAAATTTGCGTTTCATCTACCGCACATGTTTTTGCATCGCACACATAGAGATGTAGGAAGCGCCGCGCATCGCGGTAAAGAAAAACGCAGCGAAAGCAAAGCACGCAAAAGGGGGAGTTGTTATTTACAAAAAATCTGCTTACGTAATATTTTAACGGCCCCTTATTGCGGATACTAAGTCGAAGTTGAAACTATAAACAGTAGCCTATGCTATGTCCCTCCGTATAGTTCAATCTGACTCCGTACCAAATTTCATCAAAATCTGTTCAGTAGTTTCACCATGAAAGCGTAACGGACTGACAGATTTAAAATATTTTAATTACGAATTATCACCTTTCTTTTACTTTGCTAGTGACTTTGCTTGCTTTTAAGTGGAAAATCATTCTAGGAGAACATACTACCCGATTTAAAAAATATTGTTCTTATAGCCAATTCCAGAACATGGTCTAGTCTTGTGCCAAATTTCAACGAAGTTCTATCAGCTGTTGGAGCAAGATAATGTTGGAACATGATAACATGACCATGATACCCTGACTCTGAAAAACTAGGTACTTATTTGCAGGTTATAAAAGAACGTAGATCGTTATATCTTACGAAAAAGAAGTGTTTGGGTGCTTTTTTTAGGGTTCCTTAGCCAAATGGCAAAAAACGGAACCCTTATAGATTCGTCATGTCTGTCTGTCTGTCCGTCCGTATGTCACAGCCACTTTTTTCCGAAACAATAAGAGCTATACTGTTGAAACTTAGTAAGTAGATGTATTCTGTGAACCGCTTTAAGATTTTCACACAAAAATAGAAAAAGAGCAATAAATTTTGGGGGTCCTTATACTTAGAACTGAACCTCAAAAATTTTTTTTCACCAAACTCATACGTGTGGGGTATCTATGGATAGGTCTTCAAAAATAATATTGAGGTTTATAATATCATTTTTTTCTAAATTGAATAGTTTACGCGAGAGACACTTCCAAAGTGGTTAAATGTGTCCCCCCACGTAACTTCTAAAATAATAATGATAAAACTAAAAAAAATATATGATATACATTACCATGTAAACTACCAACGAAAATTGGTTTGAACGAGATCTAGTAATTAGTTATTTTTTAATACGTCATAAATCTAAAAAAATACACTATTATTAAAACATCGATCAATGTTACTTGCTGCTACGGAACCCTCCATGGGCGAGTCCGAATCGCACTGGGTCGGATTTTTTTTCCTAATAATAAATATACGCTGATAGTGACTCTTATGTGCTAGTCCATAACGATGACATGTGAGCACCACAGTCGGAGTTCGAATGACAAAACGTGCGTTTTTTTCACCGCTGTGCACGGTCCCATGAATGCGTTTATTCTACGTTACGGTGGAATAAACGAACGGCGTTCCACCGCAAGGCAGTGCGCGCTAAGCCTTAACGAATAATAAAGATACAGCCGTTTTAAAGCAAAAAAACGTATATTTTGATACTTTCAAAGATTTATAGGGTAAGTACTTCCCGTTGACCCAGAATCCTGAAATTTAGCACAAAGCAAGGTCTTATAGCACAGGTATAGGAATAAGTCTGAAAACAGTAAATTTGTTGTTAAATACGTCAAAAAAAAAATTGCAATTCGGAAAAACCTTCAAGACTTCATTCGGGAATTATAATTTGCACGGAACCCTTAGTGCGCGAGTCCGACTCGCACTTACCTAGTTATTTTTTTATACAGCCTCTTTTTTATAATGGAAATGTGAGAACACTGTAGACTCCATGAATTCTTGGATCACTTCTTATTACGACTCCCTTTTTAGGGTTCCATAGCCAAATGGCAAAAAACGTAACCCTTATGGATTCGTCATGTCTGTCCATCTGTCTGTCTGTCTATCTGTCTGTCCGTCCGTATGTCACAGCCACTTTTTTCCGAAACTATACTGTTGAAACTTGGTAAGTAGATGTATTCTGTGAACCGCATTAAGATTTTCACACAAAAATAAAACAATACATTTTGGGGTTTCTCCATACTTAGAACTGAAACTCAACATTTTTTTTTTTCATCAAACCCTGATATCATTTTTTACTAAACTGAATAGTTTGCGCGAGAGACTTCAAAGTGGTAAAATGGGTCCCCCTCCCCCCGTAACTTCTAAAATAAGAGAATGATAAAACTATAATGTGGAATGTATGTAGAAATAAAAGACACTAATGCAAAAATTGACGTAAAGTGTGTGAGGGAAGCAATATATAAGTCAAAAATGACCAAAATAAGCCGCGGTGTACCTCAAAACTCAATCTTAGGGTTATATTATATGTAATTTTTACAAATTATTTACTAAATTTTATTAACAATACCCAACCCGACGCAAAGCTTGTAATGTTTGCGGATGATACAAACGCCATAATCGGGTCACCGAACGAGTTGGCAGAAAATGTTAATTTGTGTTTAAAAAATCTTTCTGTCTGGTTTACAGTAAATAATTTAATAATAAACTCAAATTAAAACTCGCACTATATTATTTAAAACAACGTCACGTAACAAAAATAACATAATGTTACGCTCGATGGGGATAATATGGTCTAGTAAAGGAAGTAAAATTTTTAAGAGTTTACATAGATTCCTTATTAAATTGGAAGAAAGAGCTCACCGCCATTGAGTCCTCGATATCTTCGGCTTGCTATGCGCTAAGAAACCTCAGGGACGATATTAATGTAAAACAGTTAAAAACAGTATATTATGCATTGGTAGAATCCAGGGCCTCAAGTCTGCTATTACAATGTTGTCAGAATAATAATAATAATTCTTTATTCAAGTATAAAGTAAGCGACATTATAATTTATATTAATTACAATCGACATAAATTTAAACTGTAGTAAAGATCTGCCTGATCTAGGTTAATGAAAACCTGTGTTTCAGGCCATCCATTTACATCAAACGTTTAAAAAATAAAAACAACAATAGAAATGAAAGCTAAATTAAAACGAAGACAATAATTCCAATGACTTAAAAATAAACCATTAGAGTAAAAATATTTTAAAACCAGATTAGTTACGATATATTATGTTCAAATAAATTAACGAATAATAATAATGCAGATGAAGTGCAGACTATTAATTAGGTAAAGAAAGTGATTTAGATTAGATAAACTTTATTTTACAATTTCTAGAAGTTTTTCCGTGTCTGCATAATTGTGTTTTGCCAAATATTCCTGAACTAGTAAATTACATCTGTTGTAACTTAAACTATAACTTAATCATTGATGTCATAATTGTCGATTTTGACAAGTTTGGTAATCTACTAATATAATGGCGTCATTATGACTTTCCAATGGTCAACCACTAACACTCCATTGAAAGAAGTGGCATAGAATAGTAATCTCGTACATATTGACAAATGAATATTAATTGACGTATGCGGTAATCTGCTAAAACTTTGACATTTATTTGATCAGTGTTCGACCATTAGAACGTTATTGTGCAGTTATTGGTTTTAATATGCTCAATATTATCATTCTACCACAACTCTATTACGATACCACTGACCGATCAATGATCGATTATTATAAATTAGCAGATTACGAACTTATAGCAAAATGACAATGTGATCGTGTTGGAATGACGAATTTATAAAAATAGCAGATTTGGGCCCCAAGTCACGATACAGTATTATGTTTGGGGGAGCAGTTACAGATAAATTGCCATAGAGCATTCACACTCCAGAAACGTGCAATAGAAACGATTGTTAGAATCCCACAACAAGAGTCTTGTAAAGATTATTTTAAACAGTTGGGTATATTAACGGTACCAAGTTTATATGTTTTAGTGCTACTCAGTCACTTTGCAAAATACATACACGAATATGAATCACAAGAAGAACGTGAACTTAGAGAGAAAACTAGAAGAAATATTATAAAAAAACAAAAAAAAATATAACCGACTTCAATGTTAAAAAAAACACTGAAAAGTACAAAATAACTATAATTTCGGAAGTCGGTGTTGGTATAATAGTTTTGTCTCTTCGTTATTTAACACTGACTTCCGAAATTATAGTTATTTTGTACTTTTCAGTGTTTTTTTAACATTGAAGTCGGTTATATTTTTTTTAGTAAACAGTTTTTTATTTTACACTTTTTAGTTATAGTACCGCCACTAAAAAGTACCCCTCAGTCATACTTAAATACTTTATAGCCAGAGTGCATCTCATAACGATTCTAATAATCCCAAACACGGTTAGATTACATTAATGTACCTTCCGGCTCCATCATCAGATCAGCTGGATACATCCCCTCCCTCTTTTCTTTCAGTCAGTCATCGACTTCTCGTTTAAACAAAGCAATTTTACTTCTTACGACAGTTCTGCTGTAATCCTATGAGGAGTTCTGTTCGATATCTTCGAAGTTAATGATCAGATTATAACAATATTTCTTTGGGACAAATTTGGAAGCAGAACCTATCAATCAAAAAAGAAATTTCAAAATCGGTCCACAATTGACCGAGATATTGGTGAACATACAGTAAGGCCGCAAAAGTCCATAGGAACGCTAATGATTACATTGCTACGAACCGAGCGAGCGCGATATTTCCGTGCGTATGTGTGCGCATGTATGAGTATCCACATTCCACAGATAACACACACTAAGGAACTGTCGTCGCACTGAGCTATATGGTAGCATTGATAAAATTCATGCAAATTCGTCATGTGCTGGTAGCCGTGTGAACTAAGTGTTGGATTCGCAAATCACGTAACCCGAGTTCAAATCATGGTCGGTCCGTTGCAGTTATTTCTTACTTTGAAAATTCCCAATCTATATTGATTTAATTGTTTTTTTATATTTCTATGAAAAATACTATTGCATTTTTTGCACTAAATAGTTGCAAATTACGAATGTGATCTATTAACCACAAGAAGAATCACATTCGTAATTTGCAATTATTTAGTTGTTACATCTTTTCGATGTTATAAGGTGGAAATAAAAAGACGTGTTTAATAAAAATGTTTATTCTTTATATTTACAAATTAAACATTTATGAGAATTGTGACGTCGAATTGTTACCTAGACAAAAATTTATCTTGTAACCGTTATCTATGTTACGCCTAAGATTGTTTGTTGGAAGTATACCCACTTAGACCATTCATAATATGAATAACGTAACAATGAACGGATATTCAAATTTTAATTAAATAAAATATAGGTAATTGTTTATATCCAGTTATTTATTGAAAAGTGATATATGATTTGGACTTTGTAAACATTTTATTTTTGTGTAACGTCACAATGAATGTATTGAGGTCATAGCTTAATTGTTCATTTTCTTGACGAAAAGAAGATTGAAACCAAACCTCAATTTCTGTTAAAAGAACTTTAGTTCTCACAAGATAATCGTCAATTAGATGAGAAAAATAAATTGAACTATAGTATTATGTTAAAACAGTGCGGGTAGAAGAATAAAAAACGAAATAGACTCATGATTATTGTCAACAAAATTGATAGCGAGTTCACTGCATTCTTAAGATGAGGCGATGGCACAAGTTAAAAGATATAGCTGTTTTAAACGAAAGTAAACACAATATAATACAGTGTTTGTTAACGAATAATCACAGATATGTTAAAATAAAATGGTAGGCCATTTAGTTTAGTTAACATTAAATATTTAGTGCGAAACGTAATCGTTCTTGTTTGTGCCTCTCTGTCAAGTACGGCTTTTTAGCAGGTTTTCTGTGATGCACGCCTTCAGCGTGAAGTGCACGGCGAACAGTATCCATCGAGGTGTCATATAATTCCGCAAAATGTCTCGTTGGTGCGAAACCATTCGTTTCGTATACGTCCACCATATGTCGTCGCTGCGCCTCGCTAATAAGCTTCGATCTCCCACTTCTCTTTCGACTAGCAAGGCTACCTTCTTCCTCATATCTTTTTAGCCAAAGATTTACAGTATTTTTCTAAAATAAAAAAAAATATATATATTAGGCAGCTATACCTACTTCACTTCATTTTCATTATATAAAATGTTAATAATCATAATTATTGAATATAATTTTAAAATAAAACTGCATTTATTAATCCAATAACCAATCCAATAAACCCAACGATTTACGTATTTCTCTTTTAAACCTCATAAAGATACGATCAATGGATTCATAAATGGCATACTTTTTAATTAGAAGATTAATTTGTAATAAAGTTACAATTCATTAATAGCTATTATACTCACATTCAGTCCGGTTTCTTCAGATATTTGTGTTTTATTAAGACCACTTTTATGCAGCCCAATGATAGTCGCCCTCACTTCAATACTAATATTAGCCTGCATTTTGCGAATATTACAATACTGTCAACCTCACGTCACTAACCAACAACTACAACCAAACGACAGTTCATTTCGGTTAAGTTAAAACTCGTGTCTACCTCGCAAAAATCTAATTCTTTATTTAGTTTTTTTTGTGATCTACCTTTCTAACTCTAAGAAATGTGTGAACAAGTTAAAGAATAATTTAATATATGTAATGCAAATACATAACTTCCAATCGGGTAAGAACTTACAAAAAGTCAATAATTGCGTGGGATTTGAACTTGCGGCACACTGATTTGCGCTTCAATCTGTGTGCCTATACCACTGGGCCATCTTGACTTATGATAAGTTGATGAAATTGTGAATTTCAATCATTTGTTGGCGAAACTTGAAAATAAAAGGTCGTAAGTCAAACTAAACGTCAAACGAATATGTTTTAAGAATTCTTATGGACTTTTGCAAGTGATAGTACATTAAAAAAATCCCTATCTCAAAATCGGTTAAGTTAAACAATACATAGCACAAAAAAAAAGAATTACTTAAATTCTGGAAATATTACATACATACGGGTCGAATTGATAACCTCCTTTTTTTTGTAGTCAGTTAATAAAAATTGCACCTAAATTCAATATTGCCAAACATTGCTCTAAATACCAAGCTGTGGAGCTTCCAGCGTACGGCATTTCCCTAGTCTTATTAACTGGGTAAAAGACTTCCTGAGTGAACGGTCTCTCCGAGTTGTTGTCGACGGATGCTCATCAGAGCCCATGACGATTAATGCCGGAGTTCCTCAGGGGTCTGTTCTCTTTGCAACTCTCGTCCTGTTGCATATCAACGATCTGCTAGTGCCCGGTATCTATGGGTATGCAGATGATAGCACAGTTGTAGAGAGATACCTGCCAGGTGCTCGGTCTAGTAAAGAGCAAATCCGGCCCGAACGAGAGGCTATGGTAGAGCGTACGAATATCTCACTTCAGGCAGTCTCCAAGTGGGGCGAAACCAATCTGGTGGGATTCAACGCCGCCAAAACACAGGCGTGTCTGTTCACCGCCAAAAGGAGCCCGTTCGCCTAGGCTCCTACTTTTCAGAATGTATCATTGGATTGTACCGACTACCTTCAGCTCTTGGGTGTCGAAATTTCCTCCGACCTCAATTTTGGGCGGTTCATTGAGTCCAAAGCCAAAATAGCTGCTAGGAAACTAGGCGTTCTTGCAAAAGTTCGGCAATACTTCAAACCGAGACAGCTTTTAATGTTATACAAAGCACAGGTCCGTTCGTGTGTGGAGTACTGCAGTCACATATGGGCTGCTGCTGCAAAATGCCACCTGGCAGCTTTGGACTCGGTGGAAAGACGTGCAAAGAGGTTAATTGGTGATCCAGATTTGGTTAAGTCCAACCTTCAAAGCACAGGCGTAGGGTAGCCAGCCTTTCGGTGTTTTACAGGATGCATTTTGGAGAGTGTGCGCAGGAATTGCATGACTTGATTCCGCCATCGCAATTCTACCATCGGACAACCCGACGTACGGCGAATATTCACCCTTACGTTGTTGAAACCTCTACGGTCCGGACTAAGCGTTTCGCCTCGTCGTTTATACCGCGTACGTCGAAGGACTGGAACAGTTTACCTGCTGCAGTCTTCCCGTCCGGTTATAATTTGGGTGTCTTCAAGGCTAGAGTGAATAGGGTCTTAATAAACTAGTGCGCCTCACCATCAAAGATTGCATCGCTAATTACCATCAGGGCCTATATGAAAATATATGAATTTTGTGCTGCGAGTGGCGACGAGGCGGCCGCGCCTTCTGCCGGTGTGGCTGTACTGCGGCTTTCTTATTACATCGCGGTGGCGGGACGCGGCGCCGCGCCTTCTCTTGAATCTCTTATATGGCTGCAATTTCACTCTCGGAACATATCAGACATTTAAACTGTTCCAGACTCGCTGGCTGATTCACTGCAACAATTTCGCTTTATAATTCAACAGCTGCTTGAGTCAGCCTCACATTTTATTTTTACTGAGACTAGCCAAGACTCGAAATGGCCTTTAAAATAAATAATCATCTTCTATTTTCAGTAACATTTTAATAAAAGCCTTCGTCACACAAGAAGAGTTTTCTTCGCTGGCGACTGTTTATTTTCGCTATCTGTAGTCCATTCCCAAGTCGTTTTGTGTCTGCAATTAGGCTGTATTAAGACGACAGCGGGCGGGCAGGGAAAAGAGGGGGAGTTAGGGGTGGTGCTGGCGGGGGGAGGGAGAGGTTAATTTACATAGTGTCGCAGAGCGTCCAGTGTTGTGCACTTGCTTTATTTTCGTCGCAAGTTTTCAGCAGACGGACAAACTCGAGGCGTCTTCGCTCACTCGACGTGGCACTCTGAAACGAACCACATGACTCGTCCTCCGACTGTTGTACTCTGCGCCAATGCGCGTCATTGTAAAGAGTATGCACCATTTAGAAACAGTAACCAGACCATTGTTTTCTGCTTTTGATATCTTTTGTTTACACAGCTTCAGGTTCATTTCCAAGTTCAGCTCCTACGTTCATTCCAAGAACAAAGCGATCACAGTATTTACAGAGCAACTATTAGACGTATATACCTATGCAAAATAAACTTTATTGTTAGCACTTATATATTAGCACTTATTGCTAACACTTAGTTACACAACGCTACCTTAAAATTCACTATTATAACAGACGCGCGATGTTTCTTTTCAAAGCATGGCTCCGCAGCTATTGAACGCCGGCAACATTTGAGCGAGAGCGACAAACCCGAGGTACCCCGGCGACGTGCGGCGGTATCTGATGGCGCATCAGTTCCATCACGACGCTACCGCACTTACCGCCGCCGCCGTCTAACGCAGAGATATTAAAGCTGCGGATGTCATTATTTTTCATCCTCACCTGGTATCGAGCCTGCCGCCTCCATCCACCGGCAGTCTCGTCACACAATCTGATATTCAGATTTACATTAAGATGGGCAACGTTTGCTGCGCACAGCTACCAATACTTGTGGCTATTACAAAACAAAGTATCAAGTGTATAAAATCACGCAAATTTCTGTTTCTGGCGGGTAAAGTCCTCATAAGGATCCACGGTACAACGACGTAATTCATGTTACTAGGCGTTGGAACTGTCACCACCTGCCATTCCTGACAGTAAAATACAAATCTTCGTCGAACAAGTTAGGTGTATTTTTAGTTTCACTTATTACTTTGTTACAATGTAAGTGAGATACTGTACCTGCAGGTGACTGTTCCACCAAGATTATTGGACTATATGTACACAAGATGCAAGTAAACTGTGTTAGAAGCCTAAGTTGGTTAGGAGTAGTTTTACTGCGATACAAGTAAAGCTGACTATATTTCGTAAAATAATCTTATAATTTTTTTTATGGAATTTAAAAACAGTCAACCAAATTGTATAAGATGAGTATTATATATTATATAAGATGATCAACTTAATATCAATAGAATTCATCGCACTTCTAATGTGTGTCACTTATTTAACTCTAGATGTTACTTCTTCGTAATAATGTATATATTGTGGCTCAATAATAACAGTCGAACTTGGAGGTGCACGTCCGCGCGCTGCCAGCTCTGTCGAAGTTTGACCACTCATTGCATCATCCATGGTTTCTTCCGTTCTTTCTTGCCTCGGAAAACACATCAACCTTTTGATTCCAGTTGTTATTTTAACACCTTAGACACTCGTTACAGATAGTCAGAATCCAGACAGTCGGACCCCTGTCTTGGGTATCGTATTATAAACACAGTTACTGGGTTGTGTAAGTCATGTCGGTAGTTGCTTCACGTAAAATACTAATCATTCATTCGAAAGACGTGCACTGTTGGACAATGGCTCTCCCAATAGTCGAGACGCGAACCGGTCGTTGGACCGATCCTGTGCTTCTCACATTCATCGGATTCCCGCAACCCTCACCAAACCTTTGGACCACCTTGTAAAAGGCTTTCAACATTGCGTCTTCTGGTAGGCAGTAGCCATACCAGAACCTTTCGGCACCATCAACCTGTTAAGCTGCATCTGGTTAGAGTGGTTGTCATCCCCAACCTTAAAGTTGGGAAAAGTGCACGTAGGTTAGGTCTGGAAAATATCAGTAGATAATGCAAATTTCGTGATAGCGGATAGTATCAACAGAAACATCTTCAGCTGTGACCTAAACTCTAATATCTAGTACATAAAGGAAAGAATTCCAGGCAAAAAACCATTTCCACTTAATGCAGTAGTACAGTTAGCAAAAGTCAAAGTAGCGACTAAGATACAAGCGAACACATTTGAAGACTCATCTTCGGGCAGGAAGACAACGAAGCTACGAGGCTCGCAGCTGGCTTCTGAATTGGTGACCTCACGGTTGTTACGTTTTCTAAATTATTAGGTTGTAGATATATTTTTAAGTGCGTTGTCCAGGTTATTTACGTTATTGGTATAATAAAAAAAAAAAACAAAAATACATAATAAAAACATAAAATACCCCATAAGGAAAAAGTGAGCATTTTCAATCAACTAAAATTAATCAACTTGTTTGATATATTTTTATTTTAATGACAATTTTTAAATGAAAGATTTGTACAAGTAAGCGTCGCAAAAAAAAAAAAAATTAAGTGACCGACTCGTACGAGGGAGGTCGTTAGTTGAACAAATGTTGAGCATCCCGTAAGAGAGGTGAAGTGCGGCAGGTGTGTACCAGCGAGTGCGGTCATTAGCGCAGCGTGTGCGCCGGCAGCCGCGCGGGACGTGGTGCTGAGGGCCAGTCCACGGCATTAACGAGGAGCCGCTCGATCGACTCGCGACAACAACTTCGCACTCACGGCGCTAGATAACACGCGACTCATTGATTAGAAAATTTCTTCCATATGAGCGGATTTTCGAGGCTAGTGCCAAGTATTTATATTCCAAATTATACAGAACAGAGTGTCAAGTCCCGTAACTTTTGAGCTTTTGCTATTTTGCATATGATACTTTAAAGGTTTTTAAATACCAATTTAGCCGCAAAATTATGACAGTGAGTATTGTAGAGGAACATGCTGCTTCAGGCCATTTGTGTAGTTTCTTATGGGATGAGAGAACAACTATATTACTTGCAGTAATTTTATGAACATGTGAACTCTGCTGAACAAACTCCAATTTATTCGCAGTCCGCCGGGCCGCGCCGCATCATGTAAGCAACTTTCTAATTTCAACACATTGAATGCAAATTCAGTTATCGAGTCCGCTTATACGAGAAATCTCGTTGCTGGCGTTTTTAACCGACTTCAAAAAGGAGAAGGTTATACAGCAAGTCATTTTTATTTTAAACTTCCAAATTTTTTTTTAGTTTTATTTTTTTTGTATTATTTTGTATTTATTTTTTTTGTATTATTTTTTTAGTTTTATTTTTGAAATAAAAAAGGTAGGTAAAATTTTGAAAAAAAAAAATGATAGACTTACCGTAATTTCAAATTTGCGTGGTAACCTAGCAAAACGATCGAGCGAGGTGATGCGAGAAAGAGATAGGTAGACAGCATGGCGGCGTGCGCCGCACGCGCGCTTGAATCAGATTCGCCCTTTAGTTTACGCTACGCTATCGCATGTGGCGGACGTGCGTGTTCCCGTGATCCCGTGCGCCGCTCTGCGCCCGCAAACCGTCGCGGCGCCGGCCGACAACGACACCATGTACTCAAATCGCGAGTATTGTAAAAGACGCGTAGTCAAGTTCATGGCGGTCCTGTTCATTTGCCACTGTGGTCACCCGAACTCGTGACCTCGACCTTGTGATGACTTTTATATTTGGGAGCAAAATTAAACGACTCCTGATGTGGCAGAAACTCAAACTATCGTGGACTTGAAACTTTGAATTGAATCAAAAGTGTTGAATTGAAAAAAAAAAACAATGTGCAAATCCACTTACCCTCTAAGTGGAGGAGTGCCTAAAAACACGTAAGGTTAATGGTGGACGTTATTAAAAATTATTGAAATACTCTTAAAGTTGTGCTTGTGATTCGATTTACATAAGTTGATTTATGTAAATTGTTTTAACATTAGTTGAATCCAATTTGGTCATTGTGGCGTAGGTACATAAGAGTAAGGAAAAGACATTATACGGCCTTATTTTTGAAGTTCTTATTAATTACTTTTTAGGCGCCAGATAAACTTGGATCAACGGTCATTGACCTCCTACGTTTATTGACATTCTTAATTTCAAAAACGGAAATAAAGACATTAAGCTGTCTTGAATCAACATCTATCTCGATTCTTTACACTTTCTAGTAACGAAAGACAGATAATTACTTGTGTTTCGGGTATCTACGCAGAGATATTGACAATTAGCAATGTACTATAGACCACGTTTATCTGGCATCTTGCATTATTACATTACGACATGTCTTTTGCAAATTGACGATCCTGCCAGTGAAAGTATGAAAGAAAAAATTGCAATTTATGTTTTGATAACATATCGATTATATTTGGAGGCGGGGCCTAGACACGTGCGCCGTGAGGCGATATTTGTGCGTGGGTGTTTTTGTGTGTGTGTGCGTGTACGCAGCGCATAGTGTGTCTACAAGCGTTGTCATCTTTTGGATAAGTCTCTGATGCCTTATCTCAATTTTTTTGTATTAAGTGATACTAAAAAAAAAAATACAAATTTCATAACTTTTCTTAAAGATTATAATGTTTCAATTTGGAATGTGATAAAAATTACTTGCTGTATAGTACCGATTAATTTTTTTTTTTTTTATTGAAAGGTTAGTCCCATAGAAATATTATTATAATAACATGAACTTCGAAGATATGGAACAGAATTCCTCATAGAATCACAGCAGAACTGTCGTAACAAGTAAAATTGAAATATTATTGTTATTTATATAATATAATAAATTAATTATAGTTATGTATCTGGAGCTGGGGGGCTGTTTGCTTGGGCGGCATTTTGGGCGGCGGGGGGTTGTATGTGTGTTGAAGGTTGGGAGAACCCTGATCTTTGATGCGTTTATGACTCGTTGTTGCTTGGGTATCACTTCGGGCTGATGGCCTCTCAGCCATGAAACTTTGACGGGATTTACTGTAATAGCTTAAGTGCTCTGGAGTGACGCCACTTGCACGTGGAGTTGCCCAGCAGCAAACAATGTACAACTATTAAACAAGAGCACGGACGTCATGTCTGTGGTTTAAATGTAAGGCAGGAGTGTGGTTTTAGTCAGTAGGAGTCTGACACTGCCCAGACTGGCTCGTTTGTGAGGCAGCCTGGCCGTCCATGAGGATTTCCCACTCCTGCCGAATAAAAAAAAAAAAAAAAAAAAAAAAAAACAAGTAAAATTGCTATGTTTATACGTGTAATCGATGACTAACTGTAAGAAAAGGGAGAGGGGATAAATCGACTGATATGATGATTAAGCCGGAAGGTAAAATAATATAATCTAACCGTGTTTGGGATTATTAGAATTGTTATGAGTTTCACTCTGGCTGTAAGATGTTTAAGTTTGGCTGAATGGTACTACAACGAATTAATTTAATTAATTTATTTAATTAATTTATTATTATTAATTAACTTATTGCTGAATTGAATTTAATATAATTTAAAATGAATCAATTGATTGCTATTTTATATGAATCTTATGTAGTTAATTCACTGACTTGTACTATTTTCATTTTAAAAAAACATTACTTTGAAGTCATTTTAATTTTTTTAACAATTTAATTAACAGTGCGAGGTACATGGTATACGAGTTATCTCGCACTTATGCGCCAGTAATACTAATACCTTTACTAAAGGAGAGAAGAAGATGCATTCTACGGCCGTATCTAGAGCTCCTACGATATATATCGTATGTGGCATCTGAGAAGGATCTTTGAGCTATCAGTCATGTGTTAATCCCATGATTTAGTTTTTGTGAGGTGCGTGCGTAGAGAGCCGCGGTCGTGTTCATGAGTCGCAGTGGCTCGAGGCGGCTAATACAAAGTGCTCCTTCACTTCGATTACCTTCGCCGCCAGTATTTACACAAGTGAATGACGCCGCACTTTATGTGACGCGGATCATCTCACTAATGGCGTACTGTGATCTCCGTAACAAATCGTGAGCACCAGTAATACCTTGAAATATGAGACTTGTATAAACAACGCTCAAACTAATAACAATTTCTTTTGTAATTTCCGGCAGAGATCAAATTTCTTACCAAATATAAATGTACCAACTAACGGAATTTCCTCTTACTTTTTTATGCGTTGAAAATAATTGTACACGGACTACGGAATCATTACAAAGAATGTATCAACTGTTATGAACAAAAAGAAAACTAAATTGAATTTGGTGCACAAAGCGCGAGCCACTCGACAAGCTGAAGATCGGCGGACGGAGCACAACAATAAATCGCCACGAGGGGACAGCCCAATACTCCGGCGAGTCCTCGAGCGCGCTCCCCCGGGCCCCGCGCCCGCCGCGACCCCGCCGCCACCGCGCTGACCCTCACCCCGTAAGGACACAATTTTTGTTTGATCCCCAATTTAAATGTAGATGGAGGGCTGCCGCGTAATACTCATTTAAATGACGAGCGGGTCAAATTTTGATTGGTTTTTGAACAAGATATCGAAATAAGCCACAATCTACGCGGCGCATACCCAACAAGCACTTGGCAAATGAGCTGTGAGTGGCGTTGAGTACCAGGGAGCGCCAGGCCAGAGTCGTCCCAGCAGACGTCTGTATCGTCGTGCAATACACACATACATACACAAGAATGCGCGCGCTCCACACTCACGCCACAATTTGGTGCATGATGTACTTAGCAGTGGCTCGCTGAAATCATCTGTCGCTCTCTGCTTATAACTGATAAGCGTAGCTAAAAGAAACAATTAAGAAAAGAAACCTCACACAAGTACACATCACAAACACTAACTATAACACACTTTCGAGGCGCTACAAATTTATTTTGTTTAAATTATTTACATTATTATCCAACAACAACTGGGTAGGTAGCGATTCTTGGCGAAAATAAAAATGTTTTCTAGCGCGTTTTTATACCGCGATGTTTGTAGAAGATAATCTCTAAAAGTACTGGTCTGATTGCGAAAAAGTTTTGCACTGACTGAAAGCTGCTTCTTGTGAGTGACACAGGCTATATTTTATGTATACGGGCAAAGCCGTGGACTAAAGCTAGTTCATCATAATTTACTACTGATGCATTTTATTGATTACTTTTCATTTTGAATAATATGCATGTGGGCTTCTTTTTTTTCATTTGAATATCGAATTTTATATTCATATATAATTAAAAGTGTCCAAACAAACCGAATACCGAATAGTTGCTGAATATTTGTGACAATCTATTGAAAATATTTATAAGTAAGTATTTAAACAAAATTATTGTAAGTTGAGCAGTGCACAGTACCAGCAGTGTCCCTTTCATATCTGATAAAATGTAATAGGTCAGGAGCGCGAGCCGGCCGCGCCAGCGCTGTAGCCGCTCACTGCCGTCCTCCGGCGGACATGAACAGAATGAATATTAGCTAAACCACGCCACGAGGCACGACAGGCGCGCGCCTGCGACCCTGCCG
The DNA here is from genome assembly GCA_910589285.2 of Mythimna ferrago. Taxonomy (NCBI): domain Eukaryota; kingdom Metazoa; phylum Arthropoda; class Insecta; order Lepidoptera; family Noctuidae; genus Mythimna; species Mythimna ferrago. The sequence continues at coordinate 316,148 of OU342680.1, forward strand.
CTCCACGCTATAGATTTGGATTAATCAGACCCACTTGCACAGAGCACGGTTAACTTATAAACTTCGAGTTAGTTGCTGGGACGAGATTAAATAACAAATATTTCATACATATGGGTCATGGGTCAGAGTTAACGTCTAACTGAGAATAAATAATAACCTTGGTTTGCGCAAGCGGACTTCAACCGAACCTAATTAAATTGATATTATTGATAAGGTTACCTATGTAAAAAGTAAATCGTACACATACTCGTAGCAGTTAACGCTACATAGAGTAAATTATTTTAAAACAAAAGATGTTGGTGTCATCTATTCTTATTATAATGGGCCATACTGGACTTGCCTGTGTATAAACAAAACGAGTCAGTCTCCGCCATAGTCATTCACGTTACTTTATTTCATTAGCATCAGTTGAGATAATCACGTTGTCATCGAGTGTGAACAGAGTATGTGCTGCGGAGCGGCGTGTGATTTAATTTGCTCGCCAGTGGACGACTGTGCCCGCTCCGCTACGCCTCGGTCCGCGTCGCACCTCTCCGCTCCGCTACGCTCCGCCGCTCAGTGCAGCCGCGCACTGATCAGCGGTAACTTAATCATAACATTAACAATGTTTTGAAATGCTTTCTACTCAAATTTCATTTCACTCGGCAAACATTTGGTTACTTGTTGAACTAACAGAAATAGTTTGAGCTATTAAGATGGAAATGTGTATTATTGTAAAGTTTGTTTAATACTCATTTAACTAAGATTTGTTAGGTAATATCTTTGGGGGGTGGAGTTACTCGCGTCCGTAGGAATTACCACCTGTCCTAGGCTACCCCTACACTCGTCGTCTTTACGCGGGGGTCGTGCGATCGATGGTCCTTTACGGGGCACCTGTGTGGTCAAATAGACTCTCAGGTGTCCGTCGCTGCAGGACTAAAATTAATAGTTTGCAGCGGAAAATGGCCATCCGCATCGCACGTGGATACCGAACGGTATCCTTCGAGGCGGCAACTTCCTGGCACGCTTTCCGCCACTGGACATTCTGGCGGATATGGACGCAAGAGTCTATAATCGGATTCGTGATATGCGCCAAAGTGGCAATAGCGTGCCGGGAATTCCTGTAGCAAGGCTTAGGCGGCAGGAACGGCGACACGCGCTCGAGAGGTGGCGCGAGCGGCTACAGCAGCCGCAATTCTCGTGCAAGCGCGTTGTCGAAGCCGTTCTACCGCACTTCGAAAACTGGCTGGCAAGAAAGGAGCGCATCTCCTACAGACTGACTCAGGTGCTGATCGGGCACGGCTGCTTCGGTGAGTACCTGAACAGAATTGGGCGAGAGGCCACGGCTAATTGCCACCATTGCAGGGGCAACCTGGATTCAGCAAAGCACACGCTGGAAGAGTGTCCAGCGTGGGCCACAGAGCGACGAGTCCTGGTCGGCAGGATCGGGCGAGATCTGTCTCTGCCAGCAGTAGTGAGGGCTATGTTGGCGGAGCCAGAAAACTGGAGGGAAATTGCTTCCTTCTGTGAGACCGTGATGGTCCAGAAGGAGGCCGCTGAGCGAGATCGTGAAAGGGCCGATCCCGCTCGGAGAAGAAGGCGTCGGGGAAGCCACCGCCTTGATGCCTAACACGCCGAAACCCCGCTTGCATTGAATGTAAGTGGGACTTTGGAACCATGGGCGCGCAGAGTGGGGACTCTGCTCTCTCATCGAGGGATTCCAGGGAAGACGGTAGCACAGTGATCACGTGCTGCCGTGCATAAAGAGGGTCAGGGGAGACCGTTATAAAGTCTCCTCAGGGATGTGTCGTAACAGGCGTTGCACTGAGGGGGTTCCGGAATGGTCTTTTGAGAGGTAGCGGGGCCCCTTCTATGTGCTGATGGTGATCACCGGGGTGGTTTTAGTGAGGTAAAAATCCCACACTCCCCGGACTTATCCCCAAAGTCCGGGCGCCTTTTGAAGGTTTCCCCTCGAAAACAAAAAAAAAGGCTACCCCTACACGTGTCCCCCAGGTGGTGCCAAACGAGTAACAACGCCGAGTCACAGGCGGCGGTTGTCTAACCTGTTCAGGCCACAGCGGACCTAGGGAAGTTAAATGCCCCCTAAAATAGCTGCGATACTGCCTTGGGAAAGTAGTATGAGTGTTATCTCCCAACCCCCCTTTTTATGAAAATGTCTAATAATGAGAAAGATAGATGTCATGCGATCCGGCTAACCCCCGGCGCTCTTCGGTATCTGGGCTGGAGAGTGGGAAATTGGCTACCGAAGACTTAATGGAAGTAAGCGACCAGGCTTCTATTACAGTGAATACTACTGGCAGCAAAAAACTTGTTCAGCAAGCCTTTCAGCGCAGTCAGTTTATCACCAGGCCTAGAAGTAACTCCATGGGAAGTAAACCCCCAGAAAGTTTACAAACTGTGGCAGAACCACTGATAGACACGGCCACGCAAAATATACTTATCCAGCAGGGCGCTGCATGCCCCCCCATCTTGGCAGAGAGTACCAGGTATTAGAAATCCGAAACGGAAAAAAATCAGTGACTCCCCAGAGAATATAATCACCAGCAACATGTTCAGCCAATTACCAAATGACCTTACAGAAGACCCCACTGCAATCAAGGAACCTGTGGAAAAAAAACCTAGCAAGCTTCCACCTATATATTGTATGGTATAGAAGATGTCAATAAACTAACTGAACTTGTGAAAACATGGAACTGTTGCAGGTAAAAGTTCATTCTCATATCGGATCACAAATAGAAACCAAGTGAAAATCAACACCTTAGATATTGATGCCTACAAAAGAATCATCACCAAATTCCGTGAAAGTGGCTTAATTGGTCACACATTCAAAAAAAAGGAAGAACGACTTTGCCGTATTGTCATCCGTAATCTGCACCACACAACACCTAAAAGTGAGATTAAGAAAAAAATTAAAAAAACCGGAAATACTGTTGTCGGAGAAATTATTAACTCCAGATATGGTCCTGAGAAAAAACCTACTTCAACATTTTTCGTAAATTTCCTACCAAGCCAAAATAATAAAGCAGCTAAAGAAATAAAGTACATTTACCATCAATCGATAACCATAGAGGTTCCTAAAAAGAAAAAAACAATAGTGCAATGGCAACGATGTCAACAATATGGACACACAAAAAATTACTGCATGAAACCATTTCGCTGCGTAAAATGCGCGCAGGCACATAAAACCTCAGGCCGTCCAAAGCGCGATAGAAATACACCAGCCCAATGTGCACTGTGCCAAGGCTCCATCCCCGGCAAACTATAAAGGTTGTGAGGTGTACAGAGAAATACTTGCCAGAAAAGTTAACAAATACAGTCATCAAAGAGCTGATAGACGTGCCATTGTCAAAGACAACACGATTCAAGATATAACTCATCAGAGAAACACTACCCAACAATATTCTTCCATTGAAAAGGAAGACGAACCATTCTCTTACACCAAAGCAAAGTAAAGGTAAAGTGGTGCCCCGCTTGAGTAGTAAGTAATACTAACAAAGGAACAGGCCGACCGCGTGAGGCAACAGGCGCTCACGCCCCAGCCGCCGCCGGGATTCCGATCCCGATTTCCGGCCACCGTAGCCGTGGGCTTGCGGACGGCGAGTGACGGGTAGCTCGTTGTCCGTCCATCCGGTAACCGTCCGGACCGAGCACAAATCGTCGATGGCGCGCACTGTTCCCGCGCACCTTAAGGAGTTTTCAGCAACAGTAGCAGGGTCGAAGCCTACTGGGGCCTAGGGTTTGCTTCTGAAAGGAAGGGTCGGCTCCGGTATAAAAGGCAACAAAGGAACAGGATGGATGTTTCAGTAAAACTCTAACACTATCTCCCGCTCCGGTCAAGGCCGACGAATGTCATTTGGAAGATTTTTACCCACTAAAAAAAACACCCAGTGAGTTCATCAGATATATCGGTAGAACATGAACCTGGCGGCTAGTTGAACGGCAACTTTGAGTTACCGTATGACGAGGTTGTCATACGAATGGCGAATTAGACTAGTCGGTTGCGATATATGCATACCGCAGTATCTATATATATTTCTAAAATAAATAAATATCCGAAAGAAGAGGAACGCTTTCGAGCATCGACGTCGATTCCGTTAGAAGATGTGATCGCTAACAGCGAGTGTTACGGATCCGATACAATGGAACAAATTCATCTCTCAACGCTAGTTCAGCTTCGGGGAGCGTCGCGAGCATCGCTCCGAGCCCCGGCAGACGAGCTGACACTACACGACTTCTGAAGTGCCGGCGTTGGTGGCTGTGTGCCCGTGTGCGGCCGACTCAATGGACCGGTTGGCGCAGTGGTTGAGATTGGCGCCTGCCCTGTGTGTCACGTGTGATTCTCGCACGAATCAAATATTTGTATGGCATACAAATAGTTGTTCCGATTCAGGTATAATACCTAATACATGAGTTTATACGTTTGTGATACAGAAGTAATTACTAATATCAGACAAATTTAAAAAAAAGGAAAAAAACAGCCTTGTCAACGACACTCTTTCATCTGTTACCCATGAGTAAACACGGTAACGTAATCCATTGTTGAAGATAGTCCTGAATGGCAGTTGTCACAAGGCGTCGGTGTCGTGTGTAACCGTAGAGCACAGATGTTCCGCGCGCCGCACGAGCCTCCGCCAGCGGGGGCGCGCGGCGGAGGCGAGCGGGAGACACATTATCGTAAAATACTCACAAAATGGCGACCACGCATTTTTGCGCAAACCTTTCTGCATCAGCAAATTAACTTTCAGAGAGAATATTGAGGAAAAAATGTACACTCCATTCTCCAGAACGGCAAGGTCACCCACCATATGACCCGACAGGCAGGTAGCGTCGAGTGCTCTGTGCGGTTACTTCATTGAAATAATGTGTTGTTGTGTCACACAACCCTTTATCTGCGATCTATAAAGCGATATTTTGAACTGGCGCAAAAACTTTATAATATACTTAACTGATTCTGTTCGAATTTTGCATGAACAAATGAATATAGATAAGCCTGATTAACCTTTAGGCTATACATTATCACTATATCTGCTGCTGCATGTTATCTGTATTCTCCAACATGTTCCAGCAAGTTCGGTCCTCAGTTACAGTTAATAGTATCGGTAGTGGCACTCTGGCAAAGAGTCGCTCGAATCAGGAAAAGTCACTCCCTCTCGCTCCATCCAGAGTGAGAGAAATTATGTGACGATATCCTACCTATATAAATACAAACCCTAGTTGAGTTATAAATTGAAAAATATGCAATATCATCGTACGAGCGCATTACAGAAACTCGTGGATTAGAATGTGAATCGATATTCAATAAAGTGACGCTCGTTCGTATGTTCGGCTATAAAATATTGTAATACAACATTAAAGGCGTCGTATTTCTAGCGCGAGATAATTCTACGGTTATTGAATATTTGACGGAAAATGATATTGAATATATATGAGAATGTGGGGTGCGAGCGAAGACGGGGCGCGGCACAGGTCACAGTTGTCATGTCGTGAAGTGCTCCGCTGGGCGACGTGATGTGAACTGCACTCACTGATCACCAAGCTAATACTTCACGGTATCGCTCAAGTTCGTAACTCTTCCTCCGAGCACGACCCCCACACGACCCCGACACGACCCCGCAGCCCTGCGCACTCCGCGACCCCCGCCACCCTACACTAAAACCGTTCATAAATTATGTAATTATGTCGATAATGGAGAGAACAAACTGGCCTCAGAGACATAAAGTAATGACTCTTAACGACGGCCATGAATAAAATATGGGCTCGCGTGGCCGCCGCGGATAATCCGACAAAAAACACTCCAATTTAAGCGAAATTGTACCCGAGCCCAGTTCTTGCGAGGAACGTTTTATTTGGATTCGTATCGTTCGAGCAACGCGCCGCTAATATGATGGTCTGTGCAGATAACGAGTGAAATAGATTCAATCGGTTCTCAGCACGTGATACCGCCGATATTCCGGAACATTCGAGCTCGTAAGGCCACGGCGGCTGCGACAAGGGTTCGCACTCTCATATCGAGCAGTTTTGCATGTTTTCTATAACAGCTGCTTTTGTCTACGACGCCGCCGCTTGCTACGTATTCCCGTAGCGCTCGTAGCGGCCCACCTAGGCAGCTACTACGTAGCTGCTACGACGCGCTACGTGCGGCTACGAGACACGCACTTTCGTAGAGTGCGTAGCTCGTAGCATGCAGCTACGAACCAGCGACATATTATCATTACATTAATAAATATTATAAAGAGGTAAAGTTTGTTCTTTTGTTTGTAGAAGGTAATCTCTGAAAGTACTGGTCCGATTGCTTGATTTTAAGAAAGCGGTTTTATTTACTGCACTAGCTTCTGACGTTTTATAAGTGTCTCTTCTACAGAGAACAGTATCTTCTTAAGCCCAGTAGATCCATATGAAACGCATTAATAAAAAACTTAAAAAACAAATTAAGCTATGGCATAGATGAGATTCCACCAACATTAATGAAAAAATGTGCAGATGAACTTACTTTGCCATTTTACAAACTCATAAATCAATCGTTTGAAGAAGGTGCGTTTCCTGCCCTTTTAAAAAAAGCTCTTATTAAACCAATACATAAAAAGAATTCAAAAACCGACCCAAATAATTATCGACCCATTGCACTCCTACCAACAGCTTCAAAAATATTTGAAAAAGCCATGTGCAATAGAGTCTACGCGTTTTGTGATAAGTTTAAAATATTTAACGACAGTCAAAACGGCTTTCGAAAAAACCGATCCACTATCTTAGCAGTGTACAAGTACGTACAAAAGGCTCTCAATATAATTAACGACAAAAAATACGCCATTGGTTTACTGCTAGATATGACAAAAGCGTACGACAAAGTACAATTTCAAATATTATTAAATAAACTATTTAGCATTGGAATCCGCGGAAAATGCCATGATTGGTTTGCCTCTTACTTACAAAACAGAGAACAACTGGTAGAAGTGCAATATTACAATAAAAAAACAAACGAAATAGAATTATTCCGATCGAATAACATACTAATCAAAGCCTCTATCTCGCAAGGAAGCGTAATTGGCTGTTTCCTATTTCTGATTTATATAAATGACCTTCCAAACCATATCAAAGAACCCTGTGTTTTGTTTGCAGACGATATATCGGTAATAGCCCCATATGACTCCAATACCAACCTTAATGATAAATTAAACTCCATACTTGACGATACCACTAATTGGATGACGGAACATAACCTGGAAATAAATTATACTAAAACCAAAATAATGACATTCTACCCTCGACAAAAAACACCGTTAGACATAAATTATAGTTATAAAGACACTAAACTAGAAACTGTTAGTAAGTTTACTTTACTAGGCTTGGACATAGATTCACACGTAGATTGGAAGTCCCATGTCCAAAAATTAAGTACGAAGTTATCTAGATTCATATATGCACTCCGCGAAATCAAAAAAACTACAGACCTTAAAACAGCACTGGTCACGTATTACGCGTACGCTTATTCATGGCTCAAGTATGGTATCATCTTGTGGGGTAATAGTACCGCCGCGCCCGCATTATTTACCATACAAAAAAAGCTTATGAGAATTCTAGTTATCATAGATGAAACTGACAGTTGTAAGCCTCACTTTAAGGAACTGGAAGTTTTGACCTTACCTTGTCTTTATATATTTGAAATCTGTAAATTCGTACGCAAATATCCCGAATTATACACAAAAAGAGAAGATATACAAAACAGATTTACTCTAAGACATAAAAACAGACAAAACATTCCAACTTCACGACTTAAAATGCATTCGTCAAGTACATATGTAATGTCAATAAAGATATATAATAAGCTACCAGAACATTTGAAGAATATAAATAAATATAATACATTTACTAATAAATTAAAGCTATTCCTATTAAACAAAAGCTACTATAACACAAATGAATATATGAATGATAAACTGGAATTGCAATAAATTTTAACTATTTAAATGAAAATTATTTCTACATTTACATTATTATTTTAATTTTATTATTAAACTGACATTGTTTATTATTTTGTTATACATGAATTTACTTGATTGTTTTAATTTGATTATACGTTTTGACTTTAATTATTATTTTGATGTACCCATAATAATTTAATTAACTTTCGATTTTGATTATTTTATTTGTGTAATGTTTGATTTTGATAGCTCTATTTGAAACTCTGGTATGATTTTGATATTTTATATAATGTTGATGTATTATTTTATTTTGATTTTATTGTTTTGACTTTACTAATATTAATTTTATTATAAATTTGACATTGTTTATTATTTCTGTTACATATGAATTTTATTTGATTTTAATTTGATTATAAGTTTAACGTTATTTATTAATTTGATGTATATTAATTTGATTAATGTTTCATTTTGATTATTTGAGTTTGATTGTAGGTTTGACATTGTTATTATTTTAATGTTTGATATTGATTATTTTCTTTGATTATTTTAATTCGATTTTGATATTTTATTTGATTTTGATATTTAATTTAATTTTGATGTATTATTTGATAATTTTAATTTTATTTAATGATTTAATTTGTACCTATGTTGCTGTGCCCTTACAGGGTCCATAAATGTTCCTTAGCTTTAAGCCTATTGTAACATCCTTAATCACATTATGGTATGCAAATAAATAAATGAAATGAAATGAAATGAAGTGCCCATGTGAAATAAAATATTTTTGACTTTGACTTTGACTTTGATTCCTGATGAGAGCTTTTTAGGGTTCCGTACCTCAAAAGGTAAAAAAATGGAACCCTTGTAAGATCACTTTGTCGTCGTCTGCCCATCTATCTGTCTGTTAAGAACCTTTGTCTCGGGAACGCGTAGAGGTATCGAGTTGAAATTAAAGCCATATACTCAAGTTTGCAGTTCCTTGAAAATGTGAAAAAATGAAACTTCTATGTTAACGAATAAAATAGATACGGCCGTTCATGTCACAAAAAACGTACATTTCGATGATATCAGAGGAATTCGGGGAATTAATACCGTCTTCATCAGTACCACATCCAGTAAATATTGTGCACTCTATTATGATTTTTTTAAGTTATTTGACCAACAAACGCGTGCATTGCAAAAGGTGGATTCAGGTTTCTTAATAAAATAATAGGACAACCTACTTTCAACACTATTTTTGACCGACTTCAAAAAAAGAGGAAATTATAAATTCAGTTATATTTTTTGTATGTTTCTTACCTTAGAACTCAGTCGTTTATGGACAAATTTGCAATTTTTTTTTTCTTAAAGAATATTCTCCCAGATTGGTCCTGTTTTTTTTTCAAAATCCAATTTTGATGATGGATTCATGAGGAATCGAGGGAACTCTTTAAATATTATAGACAACCATATAGTGATTTTGGTATTTTCATCGAAAACTTTAGCATTTATAGTCAAAACATAACATATAACAACAACAGTAACACAACAACATGACGAAGTGGAACTGATAAAGAAACCTAAAATTGTCCAACAGAACATCATACTCACATAGATGTCACAATAAAGATAGTTAAGCTATGACAATACAAATAAATGAATGATTGTGAATAGTTATGTTGAAAATGGTTCATCGAAGTGACCTGATGATGATGATGCAGCCGGAATATTGGCACCGGAACTCTGTGATTAATCAATGTATCCAAACCGTGTTTGGGCTTATTAGAATTGTTATGAGATGCACTTTAGCTCTATGGCACAATCGAACAGATCTAATGTTGGAGCCGGAAGGTGGAAGATAGACACGGGAACCTCATAATAAAGCAATGTATCCTAGCAGGGTTAGTTGAAATTGTCATGAGAAATTTGCGCTCTGGTGCTGGAGCACACACTTTACACGTATAATGCAACTAAAAAAAGTGAATAAAAATTTTTTTACAAAAAAAAAGTTTTTTTTTTAATCGATTAAATTGATCGAAATAACTTTAATTTCGGAAGTCGGTGTTAAATAAGAAAAACCGGGCAAGTGCGAGTCGGACTCAGGCACTGTGGTTTCCGTACAAACTTACCTTTAAAAAATCTTTTTACAAAAAAAAATTAAACCGACTTCAATGTATATAGACACTGAAAAGTACAAAATAACTTTTATAATAGATAGTTTTGTCTCTTCCCTTTTATTTCTTCTTTCTATTTAACACCGACTTCCGAAATTAAACTTATTTTGTACTTTTCAGTGTCTTTATACATTGAAGTCGGTTTAATTTTTTTTTGTGAAAAGTTTTTTATTTTTCCCTTTTTAGTTGTGGTACCACCACGAAATGAGTGACCACGAAGTGAGAGTGCATCTCATAACGATTCTAATGTTCCCAAATACGGTTAGATTACGTTTATTTACCTTCCCGTTTCATCATCAGATCAGTTCAATACCCCCTCCCCCTTTTATTTCAGTCAGTCATCGCCTACACGTGTAAATAAAGCAATTTTACTTGTTACGACAATTTTGCTGTGATCCAATGAGGAGTTCTGTTCCATATCTTCGAAGTTCATGATCAGATCATAAAAATATTTCTAAGGGACCAACTTGAAATCATAAGCTTTTAGACAAAAAAATAATTTTCAAAATCGATCCACAATTGACCGAGATATCGGTGAACATACATAAAAAAAAACATACATTCAGCTGAACATAGAACCTCCTCTTTTTCGAAGTCGGTTAAAAACAGTTCAATTCCCGAATTGAGTTACGTTTTTTTTTTCGTAATGACGTAACTACCAGTTTACAGATTTTTTCCTATAATTATGCTATAAGACCTTGCTTCATGCTAAATTTCAGGATTCTAAGTCAACGGGAAGTAACCTATATATAGACCGTATCCTTTTTTTCGTTAACTCAGAAGTTTGATGTTTTCACAGCTTCAAGGAACCGCAGACCTGAGTATATATAAAGCTTTAATTTCAACTCGATATCTCCATGCGTTCCCGAGCTAAAGGGTCTTGACAGTCAGACAACAAAGTGATCAAAAGTTCCGTTTTTTCCTGATGAGGTATAGAACCCTAAAAAAACAATACCAAGAAACATTTAATATGAGAAGGGAGTCCGGCGCAATCGCTATGTCCTTGCATTTTATGTGCGAAGAGAATCCAGCGCAATCGCTATGTCCTTGCATTTTATATGAGAAGGGAGTCCAGCGCAATCGCTATGTCCTTGCATTTTATATGAGAAGGGAGTCCAGCGCAATCGCTATGTCCTTGCATTTTATTTGAGAAGGGAGTCCAGCGCAATCGCTATGTCCTTGCATTTTATATGAGAAGGGAGTCCAGCGCAATCGCTATGTCCTTGCATTTTATATGAGAAGGGAGTCCAGCACAATCGCTATGTCCTTGCATTTTATGTGCGAAGAGAATCCAGCGCAATCGCTATGTCCTTGCATTTTATATGAGAAGGGAGTCCAGCGCAATCGCTATGTCCTTGCATTTTATATGAGAAGGGAGTCCAGCGCAATCGCTATGTCCTTGCATTTTATATGAGAAGGGAGTCCAGCGCAATCGCTATGTCCTTGCATTTTATATGAGAAGGGAGTCCAGCACAATCGCTATGTCCTTGCATTTTATATGAGAAGAGAGTCCAGCACAATCGCTATGTCCTTGCATTTTATATGAGAAGGGAGTCCAGCACAATCGCTATGTCCTTGCATTTTATATGAGAAGAGAGTCCAGCACAATCGCTATGTCCTTGCATTTTATATGAGAAGGGAGTCCAGCACAATCGCTATGTCCTTGCATTTTATATGAGAAGGGAGTCCAGCGCAATCGCTATGTCCTTGCATTTTATATGAGAAGGGAGTCCAGCGCAATCGCTATGTCCTTGCATTTTATATGAGAAGGGAGTCCAGCGCAATCGCTATGTCCTTGCATTTTATATGAGAAGGGAGTCCAGCGCAATCGCTATGTCCTTGCATTTTATATGAGAAGGGAGTCCAGCGCAATCGCTATGTCCTTGCATTTTATATGAGAAGGGAGTCCAGCACAATCGCTATGTCCTTGCATTTTATGTGCGAAGAGAATCCAGCGCAATCGCTATGTCCTTGCATTTTATATGAGAAGGGAGTCCAGCGCAATCGCTATGTCCTTGCATTTTATATGAGAAGGGAGTCCAGCGCAATCGCTATGTCCTTGCATTTTATATGAGAAGGGAGTCCAGCGCAATCGCTATGTCCTTGCATTTTATATGAGAAGGGAGTCCAGCACAATCGCTATGTCCTTGCATTTTATATGAGAAGAGAGTCCAGCACAATCGCTATGTCCTTGCATTTTATATGAGAAGGGAGTCCAGCACAATCGCTATGTCCTTGCATTTTATATGAGAAGGGAGTCCAGCGCAATCGCTATGTCCTTGCATTTTATATGCGAAGGGAGTCCAGCGCAATCGCTATGTCCTTGCATTTTATATGAGAAGGGAGTCCAGCGCAATCGCTATGTCCTTGCATTTTATATGAGAAGGGAGTCCAGCGCAATCGCTATGTCCTTGCATTTTATATGAGAAGGGAGTCCAGCGCAATCGCTATGTCCTTGCATTTTATATGAGAAGGGAGTCCAGCGCAATCGCTATAACCTTGCATTTTATATGAGAAGGGAGTCCAGCGCAATCGCTATAACCTTGCATTTTATATGAGAAGGGAGTCCAGCGCAATCGCTATGTCCTTGCATTTTATATGAGAAGGGAGTCCAGCGCAATCGCTATGTCCTTGCATTTTATATGAGAAGGGAGTCCAGCGCAATCGCTATGTCCTTGCATTTTATATGAGAAGGGAGTCCAGCACAATCGCTATGTCCTTGCATTTTATATGAGAAGAGAGTCCAGCACAATCGCTATGTCCTTGCATTTTATATGAGAAGGGAGTCCAGCACAATCGCTATGTCCTTGCATTTTATATGAGAAGGGAGTCCAGCGCAATCGCTATGTCCTTGCATTTTATATGCGAAGGGAGTCCAGCGCAATCGCTATGTCCTTGCATTTTATATGAGAAGGGAGTCCAGCGCAATCGCTATGTCCTTGCATTTTATATGAGAAGGGAGTCCAGCGCAATCGCTATGTCCTTGCATTTTATATGAGAAGGGAGTCCAGCGCAATCGCTATGTCCTTGCATTTTATATGAGAAGGGAGTCCAGCGCAATCGCTATAACCTTGCATTTTATATGAGAAGGGAGTCCAGCGCAATCGCTATAACCTTGCATTTTATATGAGAAGGGAGTCCAGCGCAATCGCTATGTCCTTGCATTTTATATGAGAAGGGAGTCCAGCGCAATCGCTATAACCTTGCATTTTATATGAGAAGGGAGTCCAGTGCAATCGCTATGTCCTTGCATTTTATATGAGAAGAGAGTCCAGCGCAATCGCTATGTCCTTGCATTTTAAATCTGAAATATCTTCGAAAATATTCTTTTAAATTACACGCTGTAAAGAGCCATATTGATCTGTATTAAATTCACAATGTATTTAAGGTACTTAATTCAATAAGGATTAATGCTCTATTACTTAAAATTGCTTCGTAAATAAGCTATTATTTCTCGTAAAAAGTAAAGTGTAAAAAATGATTATTGTGGGTTATCTCTAACAGATAGTTGTATACCATCACGGACTTTTTTGTAGATCTTTTTAAGGCGTACAATATTGTAATACATTTTGATCTATCTCGTAGGGTCCAGTCAGCGTTTGCAATGTAAGCGTAAAAATGTGTTTATTTACGACATCACATTAAAACCTCTAAAATTATCAGTGTTTCTGTACTATATTATGCATGTATTTTACACATAAACCTTCCTCTTGAATCACTCTATTTATTAAAACAAATCGCATCAAAATCCGTTGCGTAGTTTTAAAGATCTAAGCATACATAGGGACAGACAGCGGAAAGCGACTTTGTTTTATATAGAATGTAGTGATTAACACTTGCATCTACAACCACGCCAAGTTTATTATACTTGTTTCGACCCCACGACGGATGTAGGTGGTCATGGAAAGAGAAATAAATAATTTTTGAATTCTTCCCGATCCTAGTGATGTTCCAACCTATCATTAAAATTACAAGCCCAACAAAATCTTGTTGCTTCGACTCATTTGGATAGAAGAACTGCATATAATTCTTGTTAGTTCTTATTAGTTTATTATATTCTATGTAAACTTATTGTGGAAAGATGCGCTTTTATTTCAAAGCAAGATTTTGTAACGAGTTCTTCAGCATCTGTAGCGACATCTAAGACGACACATGAGAACTAAAATTCAATATCCTGTATCCAGGTATCAGAGTTCTTGCAACGATCAGAACAATTCAAGTGAAGCTATCACATCATTATATTTTTTCGTTGCACTTAAGCCACCCACCCACACCCACAACCTATTCCGTATAACTCTAAACATTGACATTATTTGTAGAAGAAGATTGATTTTTTTTATTTAAGTTTTTCCAATCACTTTATCAAAAGCTCTAAAATATATTAATTTTGATTCAATGAAACTATTATGAAGTGTAAAAATCATTATCACCAGCATTTCAGTCGAAAGACTTTCACTGTACATTTTTTTATAATAATTTTACTCTAATTTTAAATTTTGATTGTCGCCATGAAACTGGACTGTAAAGTGATGGCCTGAAACACAGGTTTAAATTAACCTAGATCGGGCGGTCCTCTATCAAATAATGCAATTCCAAACCACTCCTAATTGTACTTTTTTTGATATTTTAGTTTTACAATATTTTTAAGCACTGTAATTGTATCATTATTGTAATAGGAAACCTTGTTACTGTTGCCTAATGTTCATATTTTTGTAAATGTATTTTGAATAAATTATTATTATTATTATTATATTATTACTGTTGGACATAGGCCTCCCCCAATTATCGCCATAACGACCGGTCCTGTGCATCTTGCATCCATCAGATTCCCGCGACCCTCAACAGGCTTAAGTACTAAGTATAAAACATTTCCTCAATACAAGAGAAAATATAATAAATGAGAATGAGATCAGACATCTGTACGCTTACGGGCTGTCCCATTGAGCGACGAAAACGAGCGTCGTTAGATGTTTTAGTATCAGTAGTACTCGTATTCGGTGTCGCAGTTGCCACTCATTTTTGATCACATGGCGTTCATTATAACCCGCAACTAAAAAGTAAAAATATAATTGTATTTTATTTGAAATAATTGTATACCGGTCTACTTGATTCATTTAAATAATCATTACTGTAAACAAGCGACACTCACCTTCTGCCAATATACTTAATCTATCTTTTTCACTTCCTTCTGCTAATACACTATAAATCATAACTTTATTTTAAAAACACTTGTTTTATTTGATCGGGTTGTTTTCTGTTACTATTTTTTGTTTTTGAAGTACCCGAGATTGGCACAAGGTTTTGCTTTAAATTTTTTATGCTGTTTGCAAATCGTCCGTTGCGCTCGGCCCCCCCGGGCATAGTGGACTTATGCGTCGATGCACTGCGCGTAGTGATGGCATTGTGTTGACTGAGGCTAAATCGTTTCGAACCGGTTTCTATTATGTTTTGTTCTTTTTATGTAGTTTTGACACTTATTAAATTTCTTTTTTTTTTTTTATCCGTTCACTCCAAATAAGGTTCAGTTGAAAACCAGCGTCAGACAACTACCCGTAGTAGTCTGGCATTTCGCTGAACTGGACCTTTTTTGGCGCAAACGTATGACACACAATGTTACTTTTTATTTATTAATTTTTTGTTTGGTGTTTGTCTAAATTTTTGTTGTCTACAATGTTTTTTTCGCGCCAAAATAAATACTTTTTCTTTCTTTTCTTTCTTCTTTAGTACTAGGTACATCTAGCTAAGTAAGTTAAGAAGAAGGCCTGTGAGTATCAAGATTATAATATAAGCTCCAGTACCGTGATCCGGAATGTGTCCGATGTGTGACCGAGCTGCTGACTGGACTTAGTGTACATGATGTCCTCTTAACTGTGTAATGTGTCCGGGGCGCAGCCGTCCGGCCGTCCGGTAACCGTCCGGATTGGCCCAAAGTCGTCGACGGCACGTAGTGTTCCACACGCGTCTCATATACGTCAGTAGGGGCCCAGTAGGACTGAAGCCTGCTGGGGTCACGAATAAACTTCTGAAAGGTAAACCTCCCAGAACGCAATATAACTAACAAAATACTATAAAGAACATTAATAGAAGACTTTTAGTCAGTAAAAGCCTGACACACCCTCTCGCTCTAAGTCATTAGATGAATGCCTCCTGTAGTTACAAGAATATCAGTTATTTGCCTCAAGTTCCGCGCATTTCTAAGTTTACACACATGTCTGCGTACCGAACTAATATTAAACAACACTGACACGACACTGCCTCGTGATCCAGTTCAAAAAACGAAGAAACTGTTTATGAGAAGCAGGTATACCTCGTAAATGTAACACGCTGACAACAAGCTCTTAATATTATTATTGCGTGCCTCAGCACAGTGTCGTGAGCGAGAATGTAACAGTAAAGTAAACGAGCGAGCCCCGACACTCGCAGCGCACGCAACTACTGCACTGTAACTATAGTTCGTTTACAACATAGATATAAGAAAGGAGGAGATATGCTAAGTAGGAAAAAATGTATCGGAACACTGTGTCTCCAGTTTCTCCTTCCACTACCGACACTACTACACGTACAGGAATACTTACGCAGTCGCGCATACATCTACAAATCATAAATCAGACCAAACTACACAGTTAATTATAAACCTTAATAGCCTAAAAACAGCGTGTATTTTCCTTGCACCCTACAACTTACGCACACATTAACAACATACAACTATCGATGTGCTGTGCAAAAGCCATTTATTTTACATTTACGCTAGTGATTGACTAAATAGAAAAGTTATCGATTTTTTTAATTTTTTATCGTGCTATTTTTTTTTTGGTCTCAATAACAAATTAAATAAAAGTGATTGCTTCCAGAAAATAATGTATATACTAATATAATATATATGTATATAAAGGTAGAACAACCAAAATGGTTTTTAAAAAACTAAAAACTATTTATTGCCATTAGGTAATTATACGGCATATATATCATTTTTACCTAAGCTACTGTTAAATATAACCGCTTGTCTGTGTCGCGGAGGAATACAAAATATAACACGCATCCACGCATAACAAATAAAAGCTAAAACATGTTGCCTTATTTTAAGCAAAACTCCTTACTTAATAAGTTCTGAGTCATGCTCATTCATCATCATCATCATATCAACCGAAAGACGTCCACTGTTGGACATAGGCCTCGCCAAGCATCGCCACAACGACCAGTCCTGTGCGTCGCACATCCATGCTCATTATTATAGCACATTTGTAGCTCTTGAAGACTTTGAGAAGGAAGTGAAAATATCAAAATCATAAAAAGTAAGGAAATAACACGAAGATACTGCCGTAATATACCATATCCGAAACTAAAAAATTGTCCATCGACTATTAACTTACAATTTAACCAACTTACTTCCCGACAGTTGCTAACGTATTTCTCTACTACTCTGTAAAATAATAAAAATATTTACATTATTTCACTTCAAAAATCCAACCAATCGATATTATGGTCGATAGTCTACATGAGGGGATTTATTAGGCACTTCACTGACTGCGGCCGGCTGACGGCAACTGACAGCGGCCGGTATTACGAAATACACCGCACTGATAAAGTATCGTTATGTTATTTTTACATTGCTAGTCCAGTTACTAAGGGTGGTTAAAGAGCAATGTATTTACTGTAAGAGTAATACAGTCGCTTTGATATTTGAAAATAAAAATAACGTAGTAGCAGCAAGGGATATTAAAAGATTTGTTGTTTTTACTGATTTTAAAGATGAATATAGCATTAAACTTGTATTTACATATGCTAAGAGATTCCGTGATGATCCAGGCTCGTCTTATCACTTCAGTTCTTGCATGAAACCACTGAACAACACGGCATTTTAAATTTGTTTACGATCACGTGTCGCGACTCTCGCAAGTTTATAACTGTCGACCGTTTGCTTGAATGTGCG
This sequence comes from Mythimna ferrago, assembly GCA_910589285.2. NCBI lineage: Eukaryota > Metazoa > Arthropoda > Insecta > Lepidoptera > Noctuidae > Mythimna > Mythimna ferrago. The sequence goes on from OU342680.1 coordinate 334,147, forward strand.
CATTTTGTACTTTTCGCGCGGACATGCACACGCCCCCTTGCCACTTCTCCTGTTTTTTATATTTCTATGGTTTACAATGTAAGCACAGCCGTGTCTAACAGTACAGTTGTAAAGCCGGTTCGTGCAACTTGGAGCGCTTGTGGTGCATGTGTTGTACGGTAAATAGGTACACTTAGATATTCCTTCACATTTCTTTCCACAAAAGTAATGCCCAACCTAAATTAAAACAATGTTCAGTAGACATAGCGTCGCTACTGAACTCACGATCATGGCCGCAGCGACGGGCGCAAGCAGTCAGAAATAAGCTAAATCAGCTGCGAGCCGAGGACGCGCCGGAATTGATTAAAATCTGAGAGAGATTAATCGTCATCAATCTTTTCTTGTCGGCGTCGAGTGAGCCGTGCCCCTTCGCCTCCCCGCACCGCTCCGCACCGCCCCGCACCACACCGCCCCGCACCGCCCCGCATCGGCCCGCTGTCGCCCAGCGCCACCGATATTGAAGTTTCAATGAACGATTTCCCGCTCGCATCAGCCGCCTGACTGCCGCAACTTTATTGTGATGCTAAACCGTGCAGCCTCATGTGAGAGCTCGCGCACGTGGCGCCCGCCGGCGACACGTTCACGCACCTGCCCGCTGCCTTCTGTCACGCTCATATCGACGAGCTGCAGGAGCCATTTACACTGCAATTCCTACTGAAGTACGCAGCTGTACGTGTCACGTCTGCATCATACAAAAAGTGTACATGGAGTTTCTTGCACGTGCTTCTCCATAGAGAGCTACGCTTTGGAACGTGCAATTTAGCTTCACTTTTCTTGGACTGACCGACATTGGACTATTCAAAAGTGCCTGCAAATGGTCTACTTGAAATAAATGATTTTGACTTTGACTTTGTCTTTGAATGTCGTGGATGTCGTAGAGTACCTACATAAAAATGAAGACTAAGTTCATCCTGAGAGTCGAAAGGTTAGAGTCGCGTCACAAGATTACCTTCAAATCTTTTTTTGTACGAGTACCGACTCATCATCTGGAAACTTTTATGAAGGAAGAATTTTGGCCGACGGGTGTTGTGTGCCGGCGCTTTCTCGGAAGGCTACATGACACCATGACCCAGCGCAATACGTCGCCGACCCCACGTACTCGTACTTTAGTAAAAATAATGTTATTATGTATTAGTTTTTTTTTTTAATTGTTATTTATGTATAGTGTCAATGGGCCTTTGTGACCTGAAATAAAGAGATTATTATTATTATTTTATTATAAGAGTAAACATCCCGGCTCGAGTAAGTGATAAAAGTTAATAACACCTTACAACTATAGTTTAAAACTTAACTTAGGCTATGGGACGGCTCCGTTCGGTGCCCGCGCCCGCCTCGCTCCCACAGTCCCGACGCGCTTTAGTATACACGTACCTACACGTTCAACTAAAAGTTGTTATTAAAAAGTTCTTTGATATATTTCTCCCTTTTCCTGCCAAAACCGTAAGGAACCTACATCAAAGTGGAAGCGTGATCGTATTCAATGCTAACGAAACTCCCGCCGTCGACTACAAGCTAAATGTTTTCATAAAACACATACGTTTCTTTACAGCCGCTCCCCCCCCCTCAGCCCGCGCACCGCACCGCACCGCCCCGCACCCCTCGCTAACGTAAGCATCACATGTACGGGTATGTGGAAGGTATTACGCACATATCTTTATTACATTCCGTATGGAAATTGACGTACAAACACAAGACTACGTAGATACGTGTAAACACGAATAACATATGACGCGAGCAGTTTATATATCTCACGGAACGGATTCACGGTGGAACTCAACGGAGCAGAAAAGAGGCAAAGGGACGCAACCAATGATATGGAACGATGACATCCAGGCGGGCGCGCCGGGCCGCGCCGACCGCACCGGGCCGCACCGGGCCACGCCGGGCCACTACGGGCCGCCTCCGACCCGGCCGGGCCGGACAGCGCGCCGGATGCGCCGCGGCCGGTCCCGCGTGTATTGCTGTTATTTGATGCTTCTAGAAAGCGGAATATTATGAAATTGTTAACCTCTCACGTTCAACGTTTAACCTGGTTCTATTCGATCTATTCATTTCGTCGCCGCCAACGTAGCGCTTTATTTAACAACATTATCTGGTGCCAGCTTTATATAGTTATTTTTACCCTTTCTTACTTCTCGGTTACGTTTGAAGTGTATCACGACCATGCTCATACGAATTTAAGGACATATAGTATGTAAACATAGAGTGTAAATCTATTGATTTCCCGTTTAGATTTTGCATTACGTTGTTCAGCGATTACGGACTATCGTTTAAACTACGGTATCCATTCACCGTCTGAGTTAACAACTGCCTGGCACAATACAACACGATAGGCGCGGCCCCTCACGCGCGGCGGAGTGCTCTCCATCTGTAGCAGTCTTCACACAAGTGGACGGACTTGAAGATGACAGGCCGCTGACGTCCCTACTTATTTAAACATTGTTAAGTGACATTAAATATGCTACCCTACCATTCATCGACCGTTTTGCGGCTCCGTGCCGTGCCGGGCCGCACGAGCGCCGCGCGGCTCGGCGGCAGAGGGCACGGCGTGATGGCAAGGTGGTGGTGAATTTACAAATCGCGTGAACTCCTCAACTTGTTTGCTGCGATTTGTTTGCAAGCCCCTACTCCCCCCCTCCCCCCGCGCCGGCACGCCCCGCACGTCTCGCGGGGCTCAGGTGGCAGGTGGAGGAACAATAGACACACGAGCATCACGCGATGGTAAGCCGCTTACTCATGAGGGTGCCCAAGCAAAAGTTAATATTTAAATATTAACTTTGCTTCTGTAAACAGAAAGAAGAAATCGAGGAAGAATTCGAGGCTGGACTATCATAAAGTTTGCTCTGACTATAAGTGCAGTACCTACCTAACATAATCAATGCAATCAGTCATCCAGCTGCCGACGCCGTGGAGCGAGGCCGCCGAGCCCGCACCCACAGGTCGCAACTGCTCACAGTTCGGTAATACTTTGAGAATTATAAGAATAGCTCTCAAATAAAAGGGAATCATTCATCTTCCGCTTGTCATCGGGAACAAAGTAGCGCGATGGCGGTGAAAGTATAAGGAAAATGTTTTTATTCTCCAACTTAAACTTGGCTTTTAGGAGCTGTTGAGTACTTAGCTACGTGCCTCTCCGATGACGATACAAGTCACGGATGAATCATCAGACTGGAAAATAATGGAATGAAGAACATTAACAGCGTGTGAGGTTCTCCCCAGCGAACAGCAGCAACAGTGAGTTATATGTAGTACCTTAAGGAAAATACGACGCCATTTTTCATCCATGATTACCTGACATTATTCAGAACAGCCGAGTTTAAGAGTCGAGCGCGGATAGGCAAAGCTCAAATGTACAAATTCTACAACTCCGGTATTTCCCGCGAGAAATCGTCTCAGTCATGACAAAAACGATACGAGTGCTACTGTACACAGTGTGAGCAGAATTAGTGTGTAAGCCGTCAATTTCAATTAAAACATGAACAAAGTGTCGACAACTCGTAAAGTCGCGCATTAGCAAGTTGTGACATTTACAATTCAATTAGAGCGGCACAGCGTCACACGTGGCGCGTCCCGCGGCGTGCATCTTGTATGAGCGGAGGCGCGCGGACTCGTGACAGTCCATTACGTGTATTAGCGACGTCCGTAATCCGCCGGTAATCCGGCTGAAGGGCCCGCGCCCTGACGGCCACCCCCGACTCACACGTGCCTCCAGAGAAGATACATGCCGCCAGGAGATGGATCACTTAAGGGATTATCGAGCAGATTATAGAGCAAAAATAAGATCGTGTAATGGGCCGCGCGCCAACCGAACCAATCAATAGAATGCCGATGTAGAGCCGCGCGTTTTCGCTTGTCGCCGTGCCGTGCCCGCCACGCGTCCGCCACACGCTTGCCACTCATTAAACCTCTGTGAAATTATTGTACGTTTGGATATTTGGCAAATATTTCTTCCGCCGCGGCTCCTAATATAGATTTTTGGTAATCGATATCCACTTCAACCGACGGAGGCTAATCGAGCTAATTCATAATGAAAAATTAATTAACAAGCTATTCAGTAGTGTAGCGGGCGGCGCGCGCTGCCGGACGTACTGCGCCTGGCACAGGACACAAGTCGGACAATAAATCTCGTCGGTAATATCGTCGATCGCAGGAAGGAAGCGTCGCTCAACTAATGACGATTACGTTTCGATCAGTTGATTCGATCTCAAAGTAAGAGTTGGGTCGCCCTGCTGACTCGATTTGGTTTGTAATTAAAATGTACTTGAAAGGCACTGAGATGACGGTGCAGCTTAGTGAAGAGAAGGTCGTTTCGAGTTAATAAAAAAAGGTGCTCAGGTAGGCGTCAGAGTGAGGCGAGCGTCGGAACGAGGGCGCGGCGCGGCTTGCATGATACATGAGAGATGATCGTCCCGCGCCGTCGCCGCGCCGCGCCGCCCGCACGTGTCCTACCTAATTGACGCACACCTCACGACCTACGCATTCCTCGTTCAGCTCATTTTCTACAGACTTCAAGATTGTTCTTGCTGCTTCATGAATTGTATGTACTATAAATAAATTAAAACAAAAACCGACTCTTTTTACACGACTGCCCCAAAAAAGGAGTGTTATGTTTTCAGGGTTCTTGTATGTTTGTATGTATGTGAGTTTCTTTATTCCACCATAACTTCTAAATGACTGAACCGATTTACATGTATGAGGTATAGTTAGAATCCTTGCATTACCCCGAGTAACATAGGCATATTGAAAAAATATAGAAATGCAATGTGGTGGGTATGATAAATAAATGATAACCAAACCAATTTTTTTTTCAATCTGTTAATGCATATGATTATCGTCTAGGATTTGACGAGTGGAATCAAAAAATATAAATATGTTACACTGCTAATCGAAACTGTTGAGTATAAAAAACAGCGACAGTTGATTTGTTCAAAACAAAACAAGACACGCCATCTAGTGGCAACTAAAAGAACTAGAGTTGGTGCGTTTTGTTTTATTTTTTATTTTATTACTTACGTCCATGTTATGGTGCCAAAAAGCCATTAGGTGCGCCAAATTAAAACAGAATCAGTTCAATAGGTAGGTTCGAAGCAGATAAACAGTTATATTATGTTGGGCCGTAACAGTCCACAAATTACAAGGGACAACACTGGGCACTCCTAGTGATGTGTCGGTGCCGGCAATATTGCCGTGAAGTGGGAATATTGCCGGGAATATTGCCTACAATATTCCCATATTGCCGGCAACGGCATATCTCTAGGCACGCCACAATTATGGCGGTAAATCCCCTCTTTGATGCGTGGCTGGAAAGACCTCACGGCGTCCTCACCTTCCGCATGACGCAGGTTCTCACCGGACATGGCAAGTTCGGGAGGTTCCTGCACCGGATTCGTGCGGAAGTGACGCCCGGGAGTCGCTACTGTGCGGAACTCCCGGAGGACACGGTGGAGCAGACAGTAGAGGTGTGCCCCTCTTGGGCAGAGCATCGCCGTGCCCTCGTGAGAGCGATCGGCGGCGGCGATCTCTCGCGCCGGGGCTTGGTACAGGCCATGGTCCGGAACGAGGAGGAGTGACAGGCGGTCGCCTCCTACTGCGATTCAGTAATGCTAGCAAAGGAGGAGGCCGACCGCATCAGGCAACGGTGGCGCTCACAGCGCCCCAGCCGCAGCCGAGATTCCGATCCCGATTTCCGGCCACCGTAGGCGCGGGCTTGTGGATGGCAAGCAATGGGTAGCTCGCTGTCCGACCGTTCGGTAACTGTCCAGACCGAGCCCAAGTCGTCGACGGCACACACTGTTCCCGCGCGCTTCAAGGAGCTGTCAGCAACAGCAGGGGCCCAGCTGGGTCGAAGTCTACTGGAGCCAGGGTTAATTTCGAAAGATAGCTCAGCCCGGTACGAAAGGCAACGAAGGAACAGGAGTGGGTTTTTAGTCAGTAAAAATCGGACACTATCTCCCGCTCCGCCCAAGAGCGAGGGATGTCATTAGATGATTTTAACAACGCGAAAAAAAAAGGCACAAATCTGGACAGAGCCGTCGTGGAGGCCTTAAAATTTTTGCCAAAGGTCAAGCTTATGTTGCGCTTAGTAGCATGAGGCAACTACCTAGATGGTTTGGCAATCAACGCTTTAGATCCACGTAAACTGATTCACGAGCCACACCACAGGAAGTTTTTTGATGAATTACATCGCCTCAGAAATCTTTAAGAATTCTCTACGAGGTAATTTTCATATTTTCTTGTGTTCGTATAAACAAACAAACTATATTGTGTTGCTTGACATATTTTTAATTAAACGAAACTTATCACTAAAAGGTTTAAAATTAAAATAAATAATTCAAAAAATTTAAAAACACGACTGCCACGTCAAAAAAACGAACTAAAAAGCAAAAAACAAGATGTTAGTTAAACAGTATAAATAAAAAATTAAAGCAGTCAGTCATTCACTCACTGACTAATCACGATGTTTCGAAAACTGGGGGACTTTTTATATATCTGGGGGACGTTTTTTTTGGAACTGCAATTAAAATATTGTGTTGCTCTGAAAATCAAAGTTTATTTTATGGTTACACACATAATCACATTAGGTATTATTCTATTTTACACATGGATTATACTAACTTACCTGAAAATCAAAGAAACGACAGTTAACTCTATTATTTAAAATTGCCAATTCCTTTTATAAGTGATCTCTAGACAATCCAAAATATTAGAAACTTTTCAATCATTTTTTTTTTTTTTTTTTTTTCTTTGGCAACTGAGCCGGTGTCGACTATTCTGCCAATGTCATGTGGTAACGGTAGCACCCGACGTGAGGTGAACCGTAGAACTTTGCACTTTGTGGTAGATCTACAATGTTAGTGGCTGGCTACATTTTAATGTTGTTATCGTTAATAAATTTTGATAGAATTTGGACAAGTTTAGGAGAGAATAGAGTCAAAAGGGAGTGGAAGTTGATAGGGAGGGGGATTTTAATTTTGGGAAGCGTTTGATACAAGTCGAAAGAGTGAGAGTTTAAAGAGCATGAAAAAAAGATATGATCCAATGAGCCATCATCAAGACCACACTCGCACAAAGCACTGTCACGAACATGAATTTTGTGGAGGAATACTGGACTACAGCAGTGGCCGAGTCTCAGTCTGCACAAGGATGAAACCGTTCTTTTTGAAAGTTTGGGACATTTGAAAAACCAAGGTTTCCGCTGGATGTCAGGCTGGATGCTGGCGTAATGTGCTCCCTTGACCTTCGAACTTACCTGCCATGCCGCTGACCACGAGTTGTACAACTTAAGTCTGGTGTCCGAACGTAAGTCGTAACTATGCAGCATGTATTGTCTACGGTCCACTGGGTTGGAAGTGGCGTATTTTGCCAGTGAGTCTGCACATTCATTACCACCTATACCTGAGTGACTGGGTACCCACACTATCTCAATGTTTAAACTATTGTTTTGGCAAATGTACAGTAAGTTCAAAATATCCATGACAATTTTGCTGTGGAGTTTAGATTTTAATTGGTTTTGACCTAGAGCCTGAATGCTACTACGAGAATCTGAAAAAATAACTGAGTTTTTAATATTATGAGCTAAAATAAAATTGATGGCTTCTAGGATGCCAATGCATTCCCCTGTAAATACTGAGGCCTCGGGAGGACATTGGAATAATAGGGCTATTCGAGAATTCTGGAAGTATGTTGAGACACCTGTACAACCAGTTGACGAAAGTTTTGATGCATCCGTGTAAAACAAGTTCCAACCCTGCCAGTATCTCTTAATAGCCCGATCGAAATCATCTTTTGCTTTCTGCGAGTTTTTGGAGATACCAAGTCCCAAAACGGTTTTTGGCTTAAAATGGACCACCTCATAGGCGGAGGCAAAGACAGGGAGAGTAGGATATTGACAAACAGGTGAAAGGAGGTGTTTAAGCTCCCTGTACCTATTCATCAATGGAATATTTTTATTGTTCCAATAGGAAGAGGAATTAAGAGATAGAAAGATTTGCTCCAAAATTGGAATTAGGGGATGGGATGAGAGGGAGAAGACTTTGGACAAAAAACGATCTGCTAAGTATTGTCTACGAAGGGCAAGGGGAGGATCTGCGCATTCAACCTGGAGAGCATTTATGGGGGAGGATTTCATGACACCGATTACAATTCTTAGATATCTGGACTGGACAGAATCTAGTCTACGCAGAGCTTCTTTGTTACATGGCTCCATTAGATAGCTACAGTAATCTAACACGCTTCTGACTATCGCGTTGTAGACCAGTTTTAAAGTATATGGGTGAGCACCCCACCATACACCTGCCAAAGCTCTAAGAACTGAAACCGAGCGTTCACATTTTTTCACTGTGTTGTTAATGTGATCCACACCCGACAATTTGGAGTCCAGGGTAACACCCAGAAACCTGGCGTTCTCCTTAACTGGGATAGCTTGGCCGTCAATATTGATATCCACCTGAGGTACAAGACGTCTGCGAGTAAACACAACTGCTGTGCTCTTTGGAGCGCTTAGAGATAGCCCATGATCAAGTAGCCAATGGTTTAATGAGGACAAAGATACATTCATGGATTGAACAGCATCCTCGATGGATTTACCACAGACCAATAGAGCAATATCGTCAGCATACTGAAGAATTTTACAGTCGAAATTTAGGCAAGAGGGGAGATCTGAGGTATAGATGTTATATAAAGGGGGGCTAAGAACCGATCCCTGGGGAAGACCCCTCCAAGCGAGCCTTGGTTCAGAGTCCCCCCCAGGAATCCTTAGTTTAAGACTACGATCTGAGAAGATACTGGATACGATCTGACATATCCTAGCCGGGATTCTCAGCTGTTGCATTTTCTGCCTGAGAACTGGGAGGAGGACAGAGTCATAGGCAGCAGAAATATCCAAGAAGACGGCTACCACAGACTCACTTCTACTAAGGGTCAGACGGATTTCTGACGTGAGGGTTCCCACACTATCAGATGAACCCAATCCTTTCCTAAAGCCAAATTGAGTCGTTGGCAGCAGTCTCTTGTTCTCCACAAACCATTCTAGACGGTTTTTAACAAGGTTTTCTAAAAGTTTCATAAGAATGGACGATAGAGCAATCGGCCTGTAGGAAGAGTGATCATTGGGATCTTTTCCAGGTTTTAATATAGGGATAATAACTTGAACCTTCCAATCAGGAGGAATATAACCGGAGGTAAAACAATAATTGGCCAGATCCAGATAATACTGGTGGGTTTTGTCCCCAGCTTTAGAAATAAAGGAGTATGGGAATCCATCCACTCCAGGAGCAGAATCCTTTACATGAGCGAGGACCGATTTCAGCTCTGCCAAGGTAAATGGTTTATCCAGAGGATCGTCTGAAGCCATATGAGGATCCAAAAAAACACATTCATTCATATCCGGCGCATAAGCTGGGGCTAGTTTAGAGAAGAACCGGTGGCCCAGGTCTTCAGAGATTATGTTACCAGAGGGTGGTTGCATGCTATTCCTGTAAGACTTCAGTTTGCGCCACACGACTGAAGGGGGAGTGGATGGACTCAGCGAGTCGCAGAACTTCCGCCAACCTTCTCTTTTCTTTTTTTTGAGTAATTTCCTGGATCTAGCCAATACATGTTGAAAGTTAATGAGGTTCTCAAGGTTCATATCTGCGTTGAGCTTTCTTTCGGCCTCATTCCTGGCTTTGATCGAGGCAGAGCATTCTCTATCCCACCATGGCGGAGAAGGAATTTTACCGGTCGGCGTTTTTTTAGAAGGGAAGCAGTCGTCAGCTGTAGCGGATATGGTACCTGAGAATGCTGCAAAGCATTCCTGAGCATTTGCGTCGCTAATGGGAGGAAGAGAAGAAACCCGTAAATCTAAAATTTTGGAGTATAGATCCCAATCAACGGAATTTAGTTGATATTTTAATAGAGGAGGGGACACGTTGTTGGGGATGGTTTTGGATGGAATTTCAACCATGATGGGATAGTGATCACTACCGTAAGTCATATCCAAACGTTTCCAATTGAAAAGGCTGGCTATGTTGGATGAGCAAAATGTTAGATCAACACAACTGCTGTTCTGTCCTGGCGAACCTCGACGTGTGGCACAGCCATTGTTGATCACACACAGGTCAAGCTCATCCAACAAATCCACCAGACCTGAGCCAAAGTTATCACAGGTATCTGACCCCCACCTATAGTGATGGCCGTTAAAATCACCCATAACAAGTAACGGGCCTTGAACATTACTCAGCAAATGTTTGATTGAATCAAGATCGTTAATGTGAGGGTGTGCAATGTAAAAACTAAAAATGTTTATATCCTCAGCCTTAACAGCAACGACATTAATGTTATCACCTAAAAAGGGTAGAGGAATTGGGGAGAATGTAACTTTGTTATTGATGAACAAAGCACATCCCCCATATCGATCTGATCTGTCTTGACGCACACTACTGAACCATGGAATCCTGAAATTGCTCTCAGGACGAAGCCATGTCTCAGCGATGCTACAGATCGATGGTTTGTGTTTGTTGATTAGATAGAGTAGGTCAGTCTTCCTGGGTGAAACGCTCCTGACGTTCCATTGAAGGAATATCTGGGGATGGAACGTTATTAATGTAACGTACAATTGAGGACAGTTTGTTGGCAACGTGGTCAGGTAGGGATTGAGAAGGGTTGGACAATACTGTCATTAACATACTGGAGATGATATTAAGTATGTTCTCTGAGCTGACGGGACTACTTGCACCTTCCCTAGGGATGGCACAGCCATTTTGAGAAGGGGAGAAAGAGTAATCTTGGATAAGGGCTTGATGAGCCTGCTTATCATAACTAGGAGAAAGAGGGGAGTGAGTTTTGGGTTTCAGGAAGACAGTTTTCCGGTATGATCTGGGAGTTTGAGGAATTTGGCTGGGGTATTGAGGAGAGCTAGGGGGATTAGGTTTGGGCGGTGCTCTAGACACTTCAGCATACGATCTGGAAACCCGGGGGAAAACCTGACTTGCCTCCGCGTAGGAGATTGATTTTTCTGCCATTAGGGCTTTTATTCCCTTCTGACGACCTAGTTCAGGGCAAGTTTTGTCGTTTGCGTAGTGATTACCAGAACAATTGACGCATATGGCATATTCATGGAGGACTTGACACCCATCCCCTGGGTGGTCTTCGCTACACTTGAAACAGCGTGGTTTAGAACGACATACTGTACGCGTATGCCCAAAACGACAGCAATGGAAACATTGGATAGTGGGGTATGTATATTTTTCTACTGAGAGAGCCGAGTAGAAACAGAAGACGCGTCTAGGGAGAACTTGCCCATCAAAGGTGAGTACGACTGTTTGGGTGGGTTTCCACTCAGTAACGCCGAGAGTACTTACCTTCCTGTTCAATCTCCTTGCCTTAATAACAGAACCACATCCAGCAGGAACCTTGATATTCTGAATGATTTCTTCTTCTGTCCATTCAGTGGGAACATCCCTGACGAGACCCATGCGAGTAATGTTAAATTGGGGAATGGTAGCAATAAAGTTGTGTTGAGTGAGAAGACGGCTGATCAAAAAGCTATTTGCATCCTGGTAAGACTGGAACTCGACTGACACGCGATTCCTGCCTAGCTGCTTCACGCTGCCCAGTACAACATTGCTAAAATTTTTTTCATGAAGAAACATTCCGAATTTGACCTTGTGAAGGGTGGTGCCTGAAGTCTGGCCATTGCCTAAGGAGACATGCACAACATAGGGTGCATTGTCCCTAGCCGTGTAAATTTGTCTTCCTGTTTCTTTTTTCAAAAGTTTTGGGGAGTTTGTAGACGGGGGAGGACTTGCCAATCTTTTTCGGTTTGCAGATTCTGTGTCCATGTTAATATTTAGCGCATTATCGTCGGGAAGGGAAACTGATAGCACCGAAGTGTATTCAAAAAGATCGGGGGGGTTAGGGAGTTTTTTATTATCCATTATGGATATGTACTAGATAGATACAACACAAACACAAATAGTACTTTCGATTGAAGATCACACTAGTATGATTCACTAAACTTTTCCACAAAAGATAAATAATCCCAAAATTTCAAGTCGCGACAATTCGATATTTCCACAAAAACATTTAACTTTATCACAAAACACCACGAACACTCCTTGTTTAAGTTTTATATTGTTGAGATTTTTGTTTACAAAAATTTTGGCAATCCACCACAAATGTTAATATGTTAAAATATTTCAACACGTTAGAGACGCGGGAACTTTTCCACCATCAATATTGCCGCCTACTTTTGAGTTCTATAATTTTATTAAAAAACCGCCAGAGAATTCACGTCTGCCAAATTCGACGTTTCCCGCGCTTTTTTCAACTTTTCAATCATTTTTCATATGACAGCCATAGTGACAGTCATAGTTTGCATTTTCCATAGAGTATGATCCATTTAGAACATAAACAAAACTAAAGGAAGATTACGTCCTTTACATCTCCATCCCCCCCCTCAAAAAAAAAAAACTTTTTTTTATGAAATGTTTCTACTAAACTATGCTTAATTAAACAAAATTTTGTATAATTATACAATATTAAACATATAAACTAATTATAATACTAATTTTATAAATTTATGTTATGTTATTACTAAATTATTTCTGCTTTTATTTAGGTATGGGTATCAGTTTTGTTATAAGAAAGAGATTGGACTCTGATTTTTTATGGCCTGTATCAATTTTATAAATTGAATTTGATATTTTTTCAATAATTTTAAATGGCCCAATTCTTAGTTCATCTAATTTATGCCTAGGTATTTAGTTTGTTACCATTCTCCACATAAACCATATCTCCCGTATTAAATTCAAACAGTATCCTGTTTTTATCAAATATTTGTTTATTGTAATTATGTGATTTAATTGAATTTTCTAGTGCCTTTCTCTTATCTGTAATCCATTCATCTTCAGTTTTTTTCTATTTTTAATTCGCTTGGCAATAAGGAAACATCTGTACCATGTAGTAGATATTTTGGCGCAAAGCCTGTAACTGTATGCTCAGTATTATTATATGTATTTTTCTACACAGTTATGAGCGATGGTTGTCCATGCCATTTTATTATTACTTGTTTCGTTTATTTTACATCTTATTTTGTTTACAAGTGTTTGGTTAAGTCTTTCATTTAAACCATTAAAAATTGGGCATTTACTGCTGTAAAAATTATGGGTATTGATTTTTTATTTAAAAATAATTTAAATTCTTTTGAGTTTATTCCCGGATACTGGTCAGTGAGAATCATTCAAATAGTATAAGACTCTGTTACATTACTGATCAGTCTTACAAAATCTTTATTTAGAAAGTATTCTACAGATTGGTCCCCCGACGGCGATGAAAATTTTTGTTTTGTACATCAAGTATATTTCGAAACATCGTGATTAGTCAGTGAGTGACTCCTAACATCATAACAGTTTAACTAACATCTTGTTTTTTGCTTTTTAGTTCATTTTTTTTGACATGGCAGTCGTGTTTTTTAATTTTTTTTTTCTATAGGTCTAGAAAACTAGACTCTGGCAGTCGGATTTTTAATCAGGGCCCTTGTAATTGTGGACGGAAAACATTTTGAACATTTCCTATAGATTCGTCACATCAGTTACAACTGAAATATTAAATACCGCAACCTGCGCGCTCTGAGATGATAAACAGTAGCGTAGCTTGGCGTGGGCGAGGCAGCCCCTCGCCCGCTGCCTCGCATCCTAGTGGGGCGCCCAAACGAAGCTGTTTGACCACTACTTCAGCTGTTGGTAAGCGACGATGTGGGCGACACTGGGTTGCGACAGTGGCTGTCTCTTTTTCGAATTTATGACAGAAAAAGGCCTCGCTGCAGCGCCTTCGACCACGTCTAAATAAGTTACAACTCTGATGATAAACATAACATGGTGTATCATAATATAGGTATTTGTATATTATGTATCTATGGCGGTACAGCAACAATTTTGAATTTATTAAGTACTTTTGTTTAATGGATCGTGTAAATATAAACCGATGCCCTGTCACTTGTACATGTGAGGAGCTAATGCCCACGACAGCGAGTGGTCCCACCATTAGCTGCATGCATTATACGCTTAAAAGAATATTTGAAGAATGCCTTACGTACAACGTACTAACAGCTGAGCTAGCTTCGCAGGCCTAGTAAACCGCTCCGTGTATTAGCGCGGGCTGTCAGGTGCGCGTCCCTCTCCGGACACATTAGCCGGCGCCTCCGTCACGGTCGGGTGTCTCCCGGCGACTAATTAATTCCGTCACCTGTCCGGCTATTAATGGCTCGAGCCCGAGATATCCAGATTAATTCACATCCCGCTGCAAAGCACTTCGCTCAGCCTAATGAAAACTGAAACCACTATTTGAACATTCATTCATATTGACACAGATAGCAGAAGGTTTGGTATGAAAATCATTATCTACTCGTAGTAAGTGAAGTTGTGATTACATTTTAAGAAATGCCACAGCCAGAGGCCGAACTGAGATGAAACGCTCGCCACCATCGAGCGACGTAAACGTTACAAACGTAATTACGTTATTATTTTCGTGAGCAAGGGCCGCGGCGAGGGGCGGGGCGCGGCGCGGCGGCGTGGGGGGGCAGAGGTGCTCGGCACATCACACGACAAAATATCGTTTATTTCCTTCATCCTCTATCGCGTCACGTATGTTTTATCTTGAGTTCATCTGAATAACGTCCTAATCTGAATGTTTTATTCATAAAGTTACTTCCAGCATTTCTTTCGCTAGTAAAACAAAAAAAGAGCCGGCTAAGTTATCCGGAGCTTACGGACGTCAACATCGCACAAGCCAAGGGCGGCACACTGTATTCTGTGCCATAAACAGTGCTCCGAACACGTCCGTGACGCCGCCGGCTGCCAGCCGTGCTGCGTCATTCTGTCAACGTCGGCGATACAGATCCGGTTCTGTTACAGTCGAGATGCTCGTACGGTGACCAGAAGAGCGAGCCGACGCTCGTGGCTGTGGGCGGCGGCGAACCCACTTGGCGTGCACAGTGCGCCCGCTCTTAATGGCCCCGATACCTACTACAGCAGCATTAAACTTTATGTCCAACGAGTTACGCCCATGACAAGTTACCATAAACATGGCGCCTTCACTTATATAGTAGCTGAACAAGCGGATGCTGCTCAAACATTACATACTTTCGAAGATCATGTTTCAATGACTGAAAACGTAACATGTATTAACACATATTCTTTCAGTTATCGCGTAACGGATTCCAATAAAGTAGATCAGCCCTGAGCAGTGTTATTACAAGCGTGTGTATCGTCACATAGCTAATGTCAGCCGGCGACACTACATCCCGTCAAACGATATTTTTATGGAAATTTTACCGAAGCTACTTGGAACTATGTGATTGTGTATCCAGTTATTTAGTAGTCTCTGAGCTCTCAGTATGTTTGTATAGATGATGATGAAGCCAATAACTCACTAACGATCTACATACATATGTACATATATACATTTCATTGTTGTAATGATTGTTTCAGCGAGCGTCAACCAGCAGATGGCCGGCGATGTGGGCAGTGTGTTGATGTCCTAGCTGTTCATCACGCCACGCGTGCTCGCCCACCGCGCAATCTATTCCGAGCGCGGCAAGCGCGCGCGCGGTGCCCGGGGGGGAGGGGGGGGGGAGGCTCGACCACAATACCGTTCCGAGGGATGATTATTTTGCTGCGACCTATTGACCCCCGCCGCGACCGCTACTCCTCTAACTGTCGCTTCCCAACAGTTTCTATTTAAAACTTTACAGTATTACAACGCTTAAAGTTAATGAAATCTGTCAGTTTGTCGCGGCTTCACAACTTAGATTAATGTCGTCAAAACTTTTATCTCGTTAAATAACAATGCTCACAGCTGACTTGTGCAGGGCGATGACAATCTGACGACGAAATTATTAACATATTACTGTAACGTACGATCTGAGAAGTATCGCTTCCTCACGGCGGACATGTCCTAGCTCGTGTTGTGAAGCATCAAGGAGCGAGGCGCCTCAACACCAACTGCCATCACCTCCTCGGGCTCGCACACACACAGCTGCCGTAAATTGGACTGTTTTTTTAACAAAACTATAAGTAGGTACCCCATTGGATTTTGATTATTTATGCGACGGAACAAGAAGTGTCACTTAGTTATGAACACAGCAGGTTCGCTTCCTGTGTGCTTGTTTCGTGTCGTGAAGTTCGTGGTGATTCTCACCCAGTTGACATTAAAACTTGTTGAGGTGTATTCGACGTCACGTTGTAATTGTCACTTAAAACTAATGTCTTAAAAGAAAATTTATAATATGTGCGAAATGAGTATTATATATACACTCGAGAGCAAAAAAATCGCACATCATAACTCTTTTTGTTAAGGCAGTTTTTGTCATGAATGTGAATAGTTATTGATAACATGTCGTACACTAATTGAAAGCCTATTTAATTACCTTTCTAATGATATGAAATACAGTGTAAAAAAATATCCTTGAAAGGATTTAGAGCACAAACTCCAACAAATGGGAAAAATTACCAAATCTCACTTAAGAAAGAATGAGAGTCAAACTTAAAATTCTTGGTCATCCTGTTTGTCAATAAAGTGTATTCCCTCTCTTAGCCTTATTTACAGCTGCTACTCGATTTTTCATCAGCCGTATTAATTTTATCATGTAATCTTAGGGTACAACGTCCCACTTCTCGTCAATGACAAATTGAAGCTCTTGGAGGCGTGGAGAGCCAGGCTTTCTGCACTAAGTCTTATTTCAAGGTCATTCCAGATATGCTCAATTGGATTAAGATCAGAACTACGAGCTGGCCTCTCTATCGCAATGATTCCAACGTCTTACATGTAGTCGCAAACTGTTCTAGCGACATGCGATCTGGTGCTGTTCTGCATTAAGGAAAAGAAATCTACCATAAGCCATACAAGTGGCTTCACACATTCTTCGAGCACTTTTTCGATGTATCATAAAGCCGTCAACCCTCTCGATATCAGGCCAGTAATGGCCCAGTGATGAATACAAAGTCAGTTTTAGTGTCCAACATTATGCCACCCCAATTCACATCCAAAACCCACTTCTTCGCTTATGCAGCATTGATAAAATTGCCCTGATGACCTTTTGTAGACCCTGCAGCATCGATCATGGTCATTTAGGTCATTCTGCACTTATCAGAAAACACAACAGCTTGTCATTAGGCATACATCCAATTTAAGTGTTTCGTGGCAAATTATTGCCGCGCTTGTCGGTGAGCTGTGGTCAATTTTGTTCCATTTCAGGAGTGATGTGTAATCAGTTCTGCTTCATCCAGTCTTTTCCTAATCGTCCACTGACTTATACTGATATTGCAAACGTCTTGAAGCTTTTGTGTCAGTTCAATCGTGTTCAGTAGCCGATTTCTCAAAGTACATGTTACAGAAAAGCGATAATCACGCCCTGATCCTATGCGCCACCGGTCATATCCTAGTCGCCGAATATACCCACGGGTCTCTTAAAACCTCTGGTATACCAGACGAACAGGAAAGCAGCTAAAATTTAGCTATCGGGCGACTTCATTTTGATTATGGCCTGCTTTGGGCAAGGCAATAACTTGAACGGCTTCTGAGGGCGTGGTATCCATATTTTTCCAGTAAATCCGTCTGTTTCTAATAGAGACGTTATCACCTTAACGAAAATTGATTAAAACTCCAATACAGCGCCCTTTTTGTAGCTCTAGGTAAAGGTGCAAGTAGTGAAATGAAAATGGGTGAATTTGGGGAATTGGGTATACCGCAGGTTTTCGTGAGTTACGTGAAGGTCAATGATCTTAATTTTGTGTTTTTGTAAAGCTAACTTTGTATGGTTCAATTTTGCTTAATAATATGTACTCAATATCTTTAGATTTAAGAAAAAAACAGTATTAAACGAAATTACAAGTCATGTGCGATTTTTTTGCTCTCAAGTGTATTTCATACGGGATTCCACGTAACGATATAACGCGCGCCAGTGATGACGTGGCGGGCTGCCAGGCGACTGTCACTGACTCATAACAATCACCCTTTCCTTAAGCTTCGCTGCAACGTCAGGCAGGAGATAAACAAAACAGCTAAAATTAAAACTTTAGAAAGTGTGTTCCTACTTCCACTCGAACCACGGAACTGAAAGGAAAACCAGTGTGACAGTTGTAGTGTGGTGGGTCGCCGGCGGGCGCGGCGGCGGGTAGGCTTGCGGATTTGAATACGACCGGGTATTACGGGTATTTCCTTGTGAAGCATTTCATTTATCCTGTTTTCAAAGTTAGGTTTTTGTTACATAAAATTATCTGTACACTTGTTTTTTTTTTCTTTTTAGGGTTTCCGTACGGTAAAAGAACCTATTGCTGAGCCTACCCGTCAATCTGTTACAAAGCTTTGCCTTTGAAACTATGATGGGAAGAAACGTACATTTTCAGACCTTTGCAATACATTAGCAACAAATCCTTAGAGTTAGTGCTCCATCTGGCTCCGAGTGAAACATATTACGCTACTTTACAAGACAGTTACATTACTTACTCGGAGCTATGCGGCGCTATGGAGATGCGACTGTCGTGTCTCTGAAGCCGTTGCGTCACACGAAGCTCCACACACGTGTCTACTGTGTGTGTGTTGCTACAAACTTCCAACTTAATTGAAGTTCATCACACAGAGCTCGCGAGGACACAGCGAAGTAGCTCAATAGCTGTCAGGAAGCGAACATCAAACCGAACCGCGCCGCTGTACCGCGAACTGCGCCAACTCAACTCAACTAACTTTGTTCTAGAATTACCAACTTTTATCAGTAGTAGTGGCTAAGTAGTCGCGAAATTCCCTGACAGTAAATAAAGTTACTAAATTAAAGCTCAGAGTGTCTTCAGTTCTCAAACAATCGTCGTGACGTTTGGAGAGTCGTGATGTACCTACAGATGCCATCTTAAAAATCATTACAGTATCCCAATTTGCAAAGTATTTATGAATATGCTTAGTTGAAAAAAATAGAAAATGAATATTTATAAAAGTATTTCCATATAATGTTTGATACTTAATACTCAATTCTTTATTGAATTCCACAATGATGTACATTGTAGAATGCAACAAAAAATTAAGTATTGAGTGATAGGGCTTAGGTGGTAGGTGAAAATTAAATGAGACACGATTTTGGACCCTGTCCGGTATAACAAAAGACGATATTTTAAAGGATGAAAAGGACTTATAGATTAACTTATGATTTATGATTGTTTAACATCGGATCGTTGGCTGTCTGTTCTTATATTACGGAGTCTACTCAGCCTCCCTGTACCTCCGCGCTCCGTGGCAACAACACGGCCCGGGGCCACAATTCACAAAGCCCGCTATAATAAACAATACAATTAGACGCGGAGATGATTTATCTGTTCGCCGTCAGAGGGCGCCCGGGGCGACGCGTGCGGTAAGTACCTGTCTACCTGGACCAGCTCGACGCCGTAATGTGCAGTTAGCTGTTGGAGCAATCAATCTGGATACAGAATGTCCAATCTTAGCAATTTCTCACCCCACGACTAACTTTTTCGTGAGTGTTGCAGCTGGTCAGTTCGACATGATAGCCTTTTACTGTGAGCTGGTTTACTTAAAATGATTTTTGACTGCTAATTCAATCACTCTATGTTGGAACTTCGGTGAGAAATCGTTGAGCGTCTCTGGTGAGTGCGGCGAGTGTGGGGAGTGCATCACCTCGGACCGATTCCGTTAAACTAAGTAGATGACCGAGAAGTCACTTCTGCTGAGCAGTCAGTACAAAACCAGCAACTACAACGTGTAACGTTAAATGCGCAAAACCTGAAAATCGTTTGATCAGAATATCGAGCAGAATCAATTGAACCACTTTTTAACATACGTCAGTCGTAAGTCACATTATTCAGATTCAGATTCGTCGACATTTAATACATTGAGGGCGCTATGTTTTGCCTCCAGGACGTACAAAGTAGTAACATATGCAATATAATTAAAACAAGAAATTAATTTTATGAACCACAAATAAAGAAATAAATCAAGATAAAACAATGGAAATAAAAAAAGTCTGCAGCATAATAATGATAAATTGTCAGCAATATTTAAAAATATATATATTAAAGAAATTGAATGATGTCATAATTTAAAATTAAATGTTGAGATGTAAAATTAAATGTCAAAATGTAAAATTAAATGTCAAAACGTAAAATTAAATGTCATAATGTTAAATTAAATGTCAAAATGTAAAATTAAATGTCAAAATGTAAAGTTTAATGTCAAGATGTATAATTAAATGTAAAATTGAATGTCGATATAGAAAATCAATAATTTTTATTTATTAAATGTCAGAAGTTTTATCACAACGTGTCATTCAAATATTCGTTAATTGAATAATAACATTTTTCTGTTAAAAAATTCTTCAATTTTCTTTTAAAGTTGTGCAAATTCTCATTATTAATGCTATCAGGTATTTTATTATAAATGTTTGGAGCAATACCAAAGAAACTCTTTTTCAATAAAGCAGTTTTACATTTGTTTTGATATAATACATTTTCATATTGGGCACGAATCGGAGTTCGCTTAACTGCTGAAATTATTTTAAATAATTGCTGATTTGTTTTTACAAATAATGCTGTTTCAAATATGTATAGTGATGGAAAAGTTAATATTTTAAATTTCTAAAGTAAGGAACATAACTATGTGTTGTTTTAGGCCACATATTGATCGTATGCATCTTTTTTGAATCCCGAAAATAAGATCTCTATTTAGTTGATTGTCCCCAAAAAAATAACAGCATATATCTTAAAACAGAACCGACTAATCCATGATAGGCTGTTATTAGTGTGTCAGTGTTAACTTTTTTAGACAGTTGGAATAATAGATATGCAGATCTACTCAGTCGCTTGCAAATTTCCTCTAAATGAGGTTTCCAGGTTAATTTATTGTCTATAGTTACACCCAAGAATTTTGCATTTGTCAATTCTTTTATTATACTATTATTATGGGGAATTTTAACTGGCGGATGCTTGCAGCGGCTTAAATAGGCTTGGTGGAAATGAATAACTTTAGTTTTATTTAAATTAATTACAAGATTATTTTTGTCAAGCCTATTAATAATGTCACTCAGAGAATTATTTATGTCATTTTCATAATTATCAGGATTAATACATTCTACAATAGCCGTGCTATCATTTGCAAATAGTATCATTTTTTTATCTGTAGTTTTTGGGAGATCATTAATATATTAAGAAAAGGGGTGGCGCCAGAACGCTGCCTTGAGGAACACCCTACTTTATGTGCCTTGGTTTCCATACGTATTTTATTTCCAGTTTAGTAGTAGGACAAATTCTAGTGATTTCTGTGCAATAAATTCGGTCACTTAATCTAGGAGTTTCAAAATGTTTCCTCTTATGCCATAACTCTGTAATTTTTGAAGCAAAATATTATGATCCACGAAATCAAATGCTTTTGTCATATCTGTCAGTAGGGCAAACAGAAGTTTACTTTTATCTACAGATGTCATAACACTGGATAGCAGGTCAAATAGAACCATATTTACATTTGAATTTTTTCGGAAGCCTTTTTGCTCATTGCAAATAAGTTTGAATTGTTCGAAATAAGAAATGATGGCCTTATAAATTACTTTCTCAATTATTTTGGAAAATACTGATACCTTTGCAATAGGTGCAACCCATAGCTCGCCGTCCGACCATCTGGTAAGCATCCGGACCGAGCCCAAGCCGTTCGATGCGCATTGTTCTACGCGCGCCTCAATGAGTTGTCAGCAAAGCATAGGAGCCCAGAAGGGTCGAAGCTTACTGGGGCCAAGCATTTTTTTTCTGAAAGGAAGATTTGGCCCCGGTACGAAAGGCAACGAAGGAACAGAAGTGGTTTTTTTTTGTCAGTAAAAGTCTGACGCTGTCTCCCGCTGCGCCCAAGAGCGGGGATGTCATTGGATGATATTCTCACCAAAAAAATGTAGGCTGTATAAAAGTAGATACAATAGTTTTTAGTCACCAAAATGTATAAAAAATCAGTACGTAGTTGATCCTGAGGGTAATACCCGCAGCCTTTAGTATCGGCTGCCTCTTTTTTAGGGTTCCGTACCTCAAAAGGAAAAAATGGAACGATCTCCTCAGTAACCGACAGTACGGGTTTCGCCGCAATCGGTCTACTTGGGACCTACTAGTGTATGCCCACATATGGGGCGAGGCCCTCGAGAAGAATGGGGAAGCAATTGCTGTCTCCTTAGACGTCTCGAAGGCTTTCGACAGGGTATGGCATGCTAGCCTCTTTAGTAAGCTTCCAGCATATGGCAGTTCCCCTGGTCTGGTAACTGGGTAAAAGACTTTCTGAGAGAACGGTCTCTTCGAGTTGTTGTCGATGGATGCTCATCAGAGCCCATGACGATTAGTTGAGTCGAGTCGAGTCGAGTTCCTCAGGGGTCAGTTCTCTCTGCAACTCTTTTCTTGCTGCATATTAATGATCTGCTGATGCCCGATATCTATTTATTTTATTTTATTTATTTTATTTTATTAGGAAAACATACAGTGTATTCATACAGAGTAGAAACAGATATAAACAACTGAATACCATTTACATGTTTCCGCATTTAAACATCTAGAAAGCTTGTTATCAATCTTTAGTGATATAACAGGTAATGTAAATAACCTAATATTAAGCAAAATTTGAAAATTTAAAAAAGTGAAATTTGGGGTAAGTATATTTAATAACTAAATTATGTTGAAGTCAGAGAACCAAACCATGATTTCGTTAATGTTCTGTTGAAAACGCGTGGCTTTGAATTAAACAAATCCAGTTCAGGAAAGTCAACAAGTTTATTAAATTCTCTAGCGGACCTCACAAAAAATGAATTCTGCCTGTAGTTTGAAGAACTCTGAGGCACGTCCACACATGCTTTACGTCTCGTCATTCTATTCGGGACTTTAAGTTTAACTCGAGATAGTAAATCCGGTGAGTCAATGTGATTCTGCGCGATTTTAACAAGGCACGCAATATCCGAAAACTTTCTTCTTTGGTACAATGGTAAGATATGGTGTCTTCGACATCTCGCCTCATAATTGGGGTCATATGTTTTAGACTTATGTTGCAAGTGTTTCAGGAACCTACGTTGAATGGATTCAATTCTATCTATATAAACATTGTAGAGAGGATTCCACACTTGGGAACAATACTCAAGAACGCTGCGCACCAAAGAGCAATAAAGAATTTTAAGTACTTTCAAGTTTGAAAACTGAGAGCTGGCTCTCAAGACGAAGCCCATGGTCCTGTAAGCTTTTTTGACAATATGATCTACATGTCTTTCATAAGTTAGCTTGGAGTCGTGAATGACACCTAGGTCCCGTACTGAGTCTACTTGTTCTAACTCATGTCTTTTGATAAAATATTTAAATTTAATAATTTTGACTTTACGAGTAAAGGTTATAAAAAAACATTTTTTGACATTTAAGTCTAATTTATTGATTAAACAATATTGTTCGAAACTATCTAAATCATTTTGGAGAAGCTGACAGTCTTCAAAGCTGGTAATTTTTTTGAAAATTTTCATGTCGTCAGCATAAAGGAGTAATTGTGAGTATTTAATGCATTGAGTGACATCATTTATAAATATGTTAAAAAGAAGGGGCCCAAGCAAAGAACCCTGCGGTACCCCAGACGGGACGATGCTCCATTTAGAACGGTACCCATTCAGAACCACTGCTTGCGATCGATTTTCAATGTACGAAACAAACCACCGATATAAGTCTCCATGGATGCCAGCTTGGAGTAACTTCTGTAGTAATATTTTGTGGTCGATTCGGTCAAACGCTTTACTATAATCAGTAAAAATTGCATCGACCTGTCCACCAGCATCCATGCTAGACGTCGTAAACTCTGTGAAAGACAGCAGATTAGATAAAGTTGACCGCTTGCTTACAAAACCATGCTGCTCCGTGATCAAAGTTGGTAAGATACTCTCATAAACTTGTGTATATACGATTTTTTCCAGTATCGTAGCAAAGATGCATAATTTGGAAATGGGGCGATAATTTTTAGCATCACTCTTGCTACCACTCTTATGTATGGGTGTGATAAATGCAGATTTCCATATTTTAGGTACAAGTCCTTCCGAGATAGACCTTTTATAAAGAATAACAAGAGGTTCAGTTAAACATGTAGCACAAGAGACAATAAATAATGGTACCACATTATCGGGCCCTGCACCCTTACTTAAATCTAAAGATTTTAATAATTTAAGAACTAGGTCAGCAGTGACTTCTATACTACCTATGTTGCTTGGTGCGTTGTTATCAATAGACATGGGTATTGAAGAAGAGTATGTAGACGGAGGTAGAAAGTTTGAGTGGAAATGAGAAGCAAACACATCGCATATTTCTATGGGTATGCAGATGATAGCATAGTTGTAGAGAGATACCTGCCAAGTGCTCGGGCTAGTAAGGAGCAAATCCAGTCTGAACTAGAAGCTTTGGTAGAGCATACGAAATTACGAATATCTCACTTCAGGCAGTCTCCAAGATGGGCGAAATCAATCTGGTGGGATTCAACGCCGCCAAAACACAGGCGTGTCTGTTCACCGCCAAAAGGAGCCCGTTCACCTCAGCTCCTACTTTTCAGAATGTATCATTGGATTGTACCGACCGCCTTCAGCTTTTAGGTGTTGTTTCCTCCGACCTCAATTTTGGGCAGTTCATTGAGTCCAAAGCCAAAGTAGCTGCCAGGAAACTAGGCGTTCTTGCAAAATTCCGGCGGTACTTCACACCGAGACAGCTTTTAATGTTATACAAAGCATGGTTTCGATCGTGTGTGCTGCAAAGTGCCACCTAGCAGCTTTGGACTCGGTGGAAAGACGTCGAAGAGTAAACTCTGATTGGTGATCCAGATTTGGTTAAGTCCAATCTTCAAAGCCTTGAGCACAGGCGTAGGGTAGCCAGCCTTTCGGTGTTTACAGGTTGCATTTTGGAGAATGTGCGCAAGAATTGCATGACTTGATTCCGCCATCTCATTTCTACCATCGGACAAACCGACGTACGGCGAGTATCCACCCTTACGTTGTTGAAACCTCTACAGTCTGGACTAAGCGTTTCGCCTTGTCATTTATACCGCGTACATCGAAGGACTGGAACAATTGCCTGCTGCGGTCTTCCCGTCCGATTATAATTTAGGTGTCTTCAAGGCTATAGTGGCTCTTAATAAACTAGTGCGCCTCACCATCAACGATTGCATCACTGCTTACCATCAGGTGGGATCGCAGTCAAGTACTAGTTTATAACAGCCTAGCTTTTGCCCGCAGCTACGCCCGTGTTCATAAAATATAGCCTATGTCACTCAGAAATAAAGCAGTTTTCTATCGGTGAAAACATTTTATCAATAGGACCAGTACTTTCAGAGTTTACCTTGTGGACCCTTGAGTACGGCCCTATACAGGGGGGGACCATGCGGGGCGAAAAAAAACATCGACGTGGCGCTGATAAGCGGGACGCACCTTTTTTTTTATGGTGAGAAGAAATCATGCAA
This sequence comes from Mythimna ferrago, assembly GCA_910589285.2. Lineage (NCBI taxonomy): Eukaryota > Metazoa > Arthropoda > Insecta > Lepidoptera > Noctuidae > Mythimna > Mythimna ferrago. The sequence continues at coordinate 359,656 of OU342680.1, forward strand.
TGACATCCCCCGCTCTTGGGTGGAGCGGGAGATAGTGTCAGACTCTTACTGACTAAAAGACCCACCCCGTTCCTTCTAGCCTTCATACCAGGGCTCGAGTGCCCTTTTGGATAACCCTGGCCCCAGTAGGCTTCGACCCGGCTGGGTCCCTGCTGTTGCTGACAACTCCTTGAGGTGCGCGGGAACAGTGCGCGCCGTCGACGACTTGGGCTTGGTCCGGACAGTTACTGGACGGCCGGACAGCGAGCTACTCATTGCTCACTGTCCGCCAGCCCGCGCCTACGGTGGCCGGAAATCAGGATAAGAATCCCGGCGGCGGCGGCGATAACGCCGTTGCCTGATGCGTTCGGCCTCCTCCTTTGCGAGCATTACTGCTTCGCAGAAGTCGGTGACCACCTGCCACTCCTCCTCGCTCCGGACCGTGGCCTCAACCAAGGCCCGGCGCGAGAGGTCTCCGCCGCCGATCGCCCCCACGAGGGAAGCGGGACGCACCTGAGACCTGAAGATATTACTAAGTTCCCAGGTTACCTCGTTTACAGGAAGGACGAAAGGTCGGCACATAACACTAGATACCGTGGTCTGGCAGTGCTAGTGAAAAGAAGAGTCGTCCATCAGGAGGCCCCTTCGCCGTCGCTCACCGCGTTATACGTGCTGGGTACAGCGAGGGGAGATGACTCTTCAATGACGCAGAGGCCCATGGGTACACAGTGCCCAGCCCTGAGACTCCAACACACTACTCGGACAACCCGCTGCACATGCCTGACGTGCTGTACATTGTGGTCCATACAGGGCTGCGCTGTCAGATCACGCAGCAGGTCATTGACGACGAGCTACAATCCGATCACCATCCTGTACTCGTCGTCCTAGCAGGGATGCCGGCCCGATTGATACCACTAGCGCCACGTCGACTAACGGACTGGACCAAGTACGCTGAAAAGCTTGTGACCACTACGCCTACTCGGCCCATCGTTACCGCCGCGGACGTCGATCTTCTTGTGGACGACGTCACTGTTTGTGTGAAGAGCGCCCTAGAGGAAGCGACAACTACTCTCTCGCAGGGGAGAGGGCTCCAAACCCCCTCCACCACGAATCCACGCCCTAGTCACGGAAAAGAGGCGCCTACGCAAGCAGTGGCAACAGTCACGTTGCCCCGCGCAGAAAACGCAACAACGCACAACCGTCTCGCGGCGAAGATCGCTGCTAACAGCAGCGTCGCGACGCGCCTCCAGTATACACATACAAGCAAAACACATATAGAGCCTCGTTCTACCAAACCCATCGCCGACACTAGGCACCCCAGTGACAAGCCTATTGTAGCAGGCTTCGGAAGGCCTTCGTGGTCAGAGGGCGAAGCCCTGACACCGCTTGCCGCACCCCCAGCCGGGGATGCAGCAAAGACCCGAGAACCGCGCCAATGCATCCAGATCGTCCTAACGAACGCACGTACTACTTTGTCTTAGCCGCCCGCGCTATTAAATTCACTTGTAGAATCACTTTGCCTTATATAACTTAGCTTCACTTCTATCACTCTGTATCGTTTCCTCTTCGTTCTACGTCTGTAATAATCATCTATCCTCATTAAATTCCATCAAACTTTCTTCTTGCTGTTTTCATATTCACCGCCGCCTACCTAGCCGCTTGCTACACAATATACATGCGCATACATCTCCATAGTGGTGACCCCGACGAAGAAATAATGGCGAAGACCGGTGAAGATTATCTAGAAAATTCCGGCTGGTGTCGTGTGGGTGTGCGGGTACCGCCATTTTCTCCCGAGAACCCGGCCGTTTGGTTTACGCTAATTGAAGGTCAGTTTATAATATCCAATATTACTGCCGATATTACCAAATAACACTACATGGTTGGTCGATTAGAGCCGCAATACGGGGCAGAGGTGAAAGACGTTATTTTAAATCCACCAGATAGCGGCCGTTACGAAAAATTAAAAACGGAACTTATCAAGCAGTTGTCCGCTTCATAAGACCGGAAGCTACAACAATTATTGACCCACAAAGAGCTAGGGGATAGGAAGCCATCCCAGTTCATGAGGCATCTGCGTAATTTAGCGGGACCGACGATACCTGATCACCTAATCAGGCAAATCTGGGCAAATAGGTTACCAACCCATATTCAAACGATTATTGCTTCACAGACCGAACGACAGAACCGTGGCCGAGTTGACAGACAAGATCAACGACATATCGACACCGACGCAGCAGGCAGTATGTGCAGCAAGCGAGGCCCCAGGTACTAAATGATAAATGATATTTATTTTGCAAATAGGTTTAAAAAAACACTTTTACACGTCAATTTTTTTTTTCGTCAGTTTAAGCTAGATGAGGCCGGTGTTTCCTGGCTGACTACTCTGAGAAGAAACACCGAAACAAACTCAGGGGTCAAAGTCTCTTTTAAGGTCCATATCCATACAGTAAATATGTAATAGTCAAATCACATGAGAACCATGCAGATTAGTCAGAGATGGTCTTTTGAAGAAAAAACCATACAGATTTGAGTGGACCCGTCCAGTCAGTGCAAGCATTTGTCAGTATTCGCAAAGCTCAACTCAGGACTACTAAGGAGCTCAACGACTTGACGAACAATACCAAGGAAAGGACATTTGGGTAGGCCGTAGAAAATACTCAAATTGCCAGACATACTGTTACGAGAAAAAAAAAGTAATCAAAATAGTCCTCACATTCACAATAATAAAAGGAAATTATAGTTTACAAAATGTAAAACTACGCAAAAAAAAAAAATATTGAAGTCAAAAAAAAAATTAAATAAATAAAAAAACATGTCAAACTGTAAAATAAAAATAATTTACAATGTCAAATTGTAAAAAAACTAAATTAATAAAAAGCAGAATTGAAAGTAAATAAAAGAAAAGTTCCAATAGTTACAAAAATTAGAGCATACTAGAGCAGGTCAATCCCAAGCCTTTTCGTCTTCAACATAGTCCCTTACAGTGTAAAATGCCTTTCGGCAAAGTTTTCGCTTTACAACTGATTTGAATTTGTTAAGGCTGAGTTGTTGAATATGACTAGAAAGTTTATTAAAGAAGTGTATGCATTGACGTCTAAATGAGCCCTCTATTTTTTTGAGCCTGATTGCAGAAACTACAAATTTGTTTTTATTCTTAGTATTAAAATTATGAATATCACTGTATTTTTAAACATGTTTTTATTTTTATGTGCATACAAAATATTCTCGTAAATGAACTGTGAAGGTACAGTCATTATTTTGATATCTTTAAATTTATCTCTAAGGGAGTACCTGGGACTTAATTTATAAATCGAACGAATAGCCCTTTTCTGCAAAACGAAAATTGTCTGGATATCGGCGGCATTACCCCACAGTAGAATACCGTACGACATGACACTATGGAAATAGCTAAAGTAAACTAAACGGGCAGTTTGTACATCAGTTAAATTTCGAATTTGTCTAACAGCGTATACTGCAGAGCTAAGTTTTTTTGATAATTTGTCTGTATGTGGGCCCTACTGAAGCTTAGCATCTAAAGTTATACCCAAGAAAACTGTAGTATCTTCAGGACTCAACTCTTTACCTTTTATTAGCACACTAGTTTCTACTTGCCTAACATGAGGCATGGTAAACTTAATACATTTAGTTTTCTTTTCGTTAAGAAGTAGGTTATTTACAATAAACCAGTGTTCTATTTTAGAAAGAGCGATATTTACATTCAGTCAAAAATGTATCGGGAATGGATGATTTGTTTATGGTTTCAAATTCAAATCTCTCTCAAAAATAGTACATTTTTGAGAGAGCTATATTTATATCGTCAGAAACCGGTTGCAGCCGGTTGTTAAGTTTAAACAAAAATGAAGTGTCGTCTGCAAACAACACTATATTATGGTCATCCTTTATGAGGTAAGGTAAGTCGTTTATATAAATAAGAAAAAAAATGGGCCAAGAATTGAGCCCTGTGGGACACTCATTTTTACTATAGATCCGGGAGATCTTTTTCCGTTTACATCAACTCTCTGAATCCTTTCACTAAGATATGATGTAAGAGGACTGTGTCAGCCATCGAGATGTTGATGAAACGGGTCGACGAACTGGCAAGGCAGGTACAAGGCTTTTCAAATAATAATAATCGATCACGAAACAGCGGACGGAAGGCCCGTAGTCGCTCGACCTCAAGACATAGGTCAAGGTCACGAAAACGCCCCACTGATCACCCGTTTTGTTGGTATTATTTTAAGGAACTGCCGACCGCCGTGCAATTACAAAACGGCGGGAAACGCCGACGGCAGTCATTAATAGCGGTAGCTGACTGTCCCATATCTTCAGGCCGCTTGTTCATTACTGACCGGAAATCAAAGGCACAATTCCTCATCGACACGGGTTCAGACCTATGCGTGTTTCCAAAGTCAGCCGTACGGCAGCCTCGAACAAAAACGAAGTACCAACTATTTGCCGCTATTGGAACACAAATGGTTACATACAACTGAAGTTGGACTTAGGACTACGACGAGCATTCAGCTGGAGGTTTACCGTGGCTGATGTCACGAAGCCAATAATTGGGGTAGATATTTTAAGTTTTTAACACCTTCTAGTGGATTGCAGACAGCAACGCCTCATTGATGGGATCACCATGTTCGGCATCAACGCGCCGCAGCCTAGGTATTCATCCGATGTTTTATCCATCCGTACTAAAGCAGATGATACCGTCTACGACAAGGTGCTACGAGAATTTCCAGACATCACCCGGCCAGCTGGCAAGACACGAACGCTTAAACACACCACCATGCATCACTCCAACCAGGGCAACTTCAGGGCCCCCTATTTCTAGTCGCCCGCGCCGTTTGGATCCAGAACGACTAAAAATAGCTTAACAGGATTCGACGAAATGTTGCTGAATGGCACCGCGCGAAGGTCAGAGAGCGCCTAGTCATCTTCTCTTCATTTAGCTAGGAAAAAAACCGACGGATATAAAAAACAGAGACAATCTAAATAAGAAAACAAAAGGAAATCCTGGCAATTTAATTCTAAAGACAACATACAAAAGGTATCGAAACTACTGCAACAAAATTTAAAAAAAAAGTTAAAATGAAATTTGAAAGAGAAGAGTTAGTAAAGGCTGGAAGAGACAACTGCCGGCTTTGGAAAGTAATAAATAAAGTCTCGAATAGATCAAGACCCAAAACGTCACCTTCTGAGTTAATAAGCCACACAGGATCTACCAGTTCATTCTTTAATTAAAATAAACCACTTTTTTGCCAATATTGGCTCAACTTTAGCTGGTAGAATAACGGCTCAAGGGCAGGGTCGTGATTATACCACTACCAATACTAGTCTCCCTGTGTTTTCCCATTCCATAGCTATTCTGCCCACTGATCAAGACGAGGTAGCTATTATTATTTCCTCTCTCAAACGCGACTGTGCAGTGGGCTGTGATAATATTTTCTCAAACCTTCTCATGGCACATAAAAATCTTCTAGTACCACCAATTACACATATTTGATAACGTCTCCCCTTCATTATTTAGACCGCCAAAACCCCATCCTCCATATTGTACCCGTTCATAAATACCTTTCATTCTTCCCACATGTCCATTAAAATCACCTCCAACTATCAATTCCTCATGTACAGGGATGGTCATTAAAGCATGTCAAAATCCTCCCAAAATTTCTCATTCACCATTTCATCACATCCTACTTGTGGTGCATTCACACTAACTACGTTCAACATCACATTCTCTAACATAACTTTCACAACTATAAATCTATCATTAATCCTCTGTACTTCCATCACGCTTTCGTTCTGTTTACAACAAGCACTACTCCTACGCGCGTGCGCACGCGCTGGTGGATTATGGCCCATTCCCTCTCTTAGAGAGGAGGCCTGAGTCCCAACAGTGGGAACATTATAAGGCCGACTATGCTATGCTACTATTCCTGCTCCATTTCTTTTTCCATCACTTCCACAATAATAAAACTTTTAACCTTCACCAATTTCCCTTGCTTTTGTTCCTCTCCATTTAGTCTCCTGCAGGCATGCTAAATTTATCCGTCTTCTTTTCAGTACATCCGCTAAATCTCTTGCCCTTCCAGTCATGGTCCCAACATTCCAACTTGCATACCTCAATCTCATTTCATTTCCCGGGCTAGCTTCTTACGTTCCACCCGCCCGGAATGGTGCAATAACCCTTGTCCATTTCCCACAAGAGCCGGGTGCTGCCCCTGCGCAACGCCTGTGGGGTACGCCCTAACCCTATCGCGCATTCTATCAATTCCAGTAGCGGCGTTAGGGTAGGGCGCGGTTGGGCGATCGCCCAGGGGCGCCAGGCGGAGGCGCCCCTTTGCCTTTCACACCAGTAGGCTTCGACCCTGCTGGGTCCCTATTTGATTTGCTCTCACTTCCTTGAGGCTCGCGTGGAACAGTAGATACACGCCGTCGATGACTTGGGTTCGGGGACTCCGCCGTCCGCAAGCCCGCGCCTGCGGTGGCTGGAAATCGGGATCGAGATTCCGGCGACTGGGGCGCGAGGGTTGCTCCCTCGCGCATGCACGTTCTACCTCCTCCTTTGCAAGCATTACTGCTTCGCACGTACCGAGTAATCGGTACCGGGTACCACCACTGTGTGGGTTACTTCCGCACGAACCCGGTGCAGGTAGTTCCCGAACTGACCATATTCGGTGAGAACTTGCATCATGCAGAAGGTGAGGACTTACCGCCATAATTATGGCATGCCCAGCACTGGGTTGCGACAATCGCTGTCGCCATTTCACCATGAGATCCCGCGGGAACTCTGTCCGCCGCAACTCCGCAGTTTCGTCCCGGCATTGCATCTCCACGCGCAAATCGTACATGCTTGCAAGGACTGTTGCCTTCAGATCCCATACGTCGCAGGCTAGCAAGGAGGCTCGCCGCTTCGCAGGAAGCGGTGTCCCCCCACTATCCGTATGGCCATGACCCTCTAGCATACGTTAAGCTGAGCTGAACGACGCCCACACCGGCGCTCCATAAAGGGCCATAAACCGAACGATGCCTGCGTAGAGCCTCCAGCAGGAGGCGTCTGCACCCCCTAGGTTGGTCTGGACCCCCAGGAGCCGTTTGAGGGCAGCCACAGTCCGATTCAGTTTGGGAGCTAGACATCTTTATCGACAACTTTATCGTCGACGCCGATGCGAATTCCTTCTACCGTTAATTGAGAACGCCGTGGTGGCGAGGTTTAAGTAAATTAAAAAAATATTTTTTTTTTAAATGCTGATTTTTCGTGTGAGTTTTAAATGGGAGATAGCGAGCGCCGTAGAAATCTCGCCCAGAGGCGTTGGTAGTGCTAAAACCGGCACTGATCAATTCCAAACATGTTGCTAGGGATTTGGCAAATATTTTACAGTCGGCCGCCTGCCTGACACTAACCCTCCTTGGGAGTGCTGTTGCTGGTGGTATACCCGCCACCACGCGGTGACCTCAGGTGCTTAACAGTGCGCACGGTCTCAAAATGTCCCTTAGTCGCCTCTTACGACACCCACGGGAAGAAATGGTATGGTGTTATTCTTTACGTCCGGACACCATACGGAACACCATACATCTCCATAACCAACAAAAAAAAAAACTTTACCTCTTTATTATATTAGTGTAGATAAAAAAACCCCCTTATAGGATCACTTTGTTGTCCGTCCGTTCGTTTGTCTGTCTGTCTGTTTGTCAAGACCCTTTATCTCGAGAACGCGTGGAGGTTTCGAGTTGAAAATACACCATATACTTAGATCTGCGGTCCCTTCAAGCTATGCAAAAATCAAACTTCTAAGCTAAGGAATCAAAAAGACACGGCTGTTTATGTCGCAAAAAAACGTATATTTTGATACTCTCAAAGATCGAAATTCAAGTTGTTCCTAAACTACACGACAAACTATTTCAACATTTTACTTCGGTCAACTCAGCCGTAACAGGAAGCACAGACTGTTGTATCTGGGGTAGAACCGTCGCCCGAGCCTAGTCTCCAACCGTTGGGTTTCATTTTACACATTTTATTATGGATATAAAAAAAAATTGTAAGCGTGCAAAAATATGTAATTACGGTAAAAAAAAATAAAACAAAACTTTTTTCTAAAAAAGCCATATGGGATTCAAACACCCTTCATGTTACATGCAAGTCTAGGTATGAAACCACTGTGTTACGGTCTTCGATGACTCTCGTTCAAAATAGACGTTCTTATATAAATGACATAATTGACAGATTGGCTCCTTATCGATAATAGCGTGATGATTTTGGTTTCAGAAGATGAATTTGCAGCTAAATGGATAGATGTAATATAGTACGTGATTTTGGTCGCTGGTTTGATTTTATTACTTTTGTTTTTATTAGTTTTTACAAAATATTCGGTAGACAGTGAATAAAACTGTTGAATTTGTTTTAAAAAAATGGTAAAAATCATTCTTATTACAAAAAATGATGATAAAATAATGACATTTTTTTTAACTGTAGCTGGGAATCGAACTCACGGCAGATGACGTTCAATACCGACAATATTTTGGAATATTGCTCACCCCCTATAGCAGATAGCGTGATAATGTATAGCTTAACAGTTAACCTGGCCTATGAGGATTATGTATGCCAAAGATAAGGATCAGTTCCGTAGTTTTTGAGCCAATTAAATTTTTACTATGTGTATAGATAAATCATAAAATAATCTAGGACAGGTATCTGATTGACTACTAAAGTGTGCGTACTGTGAATCAAACATACACATAAAAAAAATCAATATAGAGCATCTAACTTTATTGAGACACTCAACGTTTATTCCATGTGTAGTTAAAACAAAGTGTAATCTTTACATAATATATGTATGGCTTAATCGTGATGATTTGAGCCAATTTTCAGAATTTGTCTTCAAGCTAGCAATTAATAACACGCAGCGTTAAACTTTTATGGTTAATAATAAACAATGACACACTACAGGCAACAGTCACAAGCAAGCGTATGTAGGGAAGTTTCAACGAAAATATTAATAATTTATTTTAATGGACGCGTTGAGAGCGAGTGACCGCAGCCGCCCCGTAGTCGCCCCACAGCTGCCACGCAGAAACCACGTCACCGCCACGCAGCCTCCACGCCAGCGCCACGCAGGACCGCACAGATGCACCAACATCGGTAACCGTCGCACATACGTTAAGTAAGTAGGAGCAGAAGAACCACTACGCTACGAGCTGCTACGACACACACTCGTAGCACCCGCTACGGCGTAGACGTCGTAGCCGTTTTATAGCGCACATGGTATCAGTTGATCCTCTGCATTATGTCTACGCTTTACACATATTTTCGTTCAAAAAGTTGAGCAGTTAGCGCGGCCTGAGCAAACAGACCCGTTCGGAGCGGGAGGAAGGGGGGCGGTGAGAGGAAGGCGGTGGTGTGATGTTATTGTAAGAACGTAAATGAAGCGCCGCGGGGTGGACTCAGATGGACGGCGCGAGTACCTGCTCGCGCGGGACCCGCGACCGTGGCCGGTGATCGCTATGTCCCGTTCGTCACGTCGCCTTCATATTCACGTATGAGACACATCACATCACATCGAACAAACACAGAAGTTCAACGAATCGATGGATATCTTACACACTAAGCTTTGCATCGATTGTTAGACGGATAGACGGATAGACGGATAGACGGATAGACTACTATCCGTAGGTAAATTTCGTTGAAATCGATTCAACCGTTAGAACGTGAATAATTAACAGACATACCTATACACATATACAAAGTAGTATGATACATATATAGTATGATAGAGCTAGAAAACACATGTACGTGTCGTGATCGCAGCAGGTCCCACAGCGACACAGAGCGCAGAGAGGCCCGCGACGCACAGCGACGCTCACAAGGATTCAATGGAAGCGGCGATTCGCCTCGTCAACTCCTTATCTGCCGGAACGGCGACATCGATCGCCTCCAATATGTGTCAGTACGTACTGCAGCACAAGGTCGCGAGCACCCGACGATGTCACGCGAGAACAGCGCGAGGGGCTCACGTTACGCGGACATGTTCTGTAGCACCACGTACACTTCGTCCGCGATGTTCACTCAGCACCGCAGGGGACGCTCGGCCGCTAGACTAGATTACACTTAATGGCTTGATTTAAGCATTTCTATCAGTACATTGTATAGAATCGAGTAAGTAGGTACAAGCTAGAAATGTATCTATGTATACATAGGTGGCGATGCTTTGACTTTGTAATAAGGCAGGATTGTACCTTTAAATTAAGGCGCTATTCGAAGCAGGTGGCATAATGTGAGCTGCTCTCAGCCAGCAATAGCACGTCGCGCGGCGTCGCTCGGATTATAACCGAACGCACAAACATCCTGTTTGCGCGCTCGCGACGTCACGCGCGAACATGTTTGTTGGCTCAATCAAGTTGCGCTACTTCCTCTGTTATAACTTATGGGGTCACGGCTGATCATAAATCAAACAGAATGGGAGCAGAGGTCGTATTCATGAACGTGACCCAGGTCAATAATCTAAAGCAGAACACACAGTGTAGTGTGCGTCGAGCGTGAGGCGCGGGTGGTGACCACAACACTGCGGCTCCGCTGCTGTGCGCCCAGAGATTGCTTCATTCAGTTCCTTCAGACTCGAGTGCATCTAAACAAAGCAATGCGAATGTTAATTAATCGCTCGAGCGCTGACCGGTCGACAGAGCGCTGTGAGTGGCCAGTGCGGTGCGCGGCGATGTGGAGCAAGCGGAGCGGCGCGACATCGGCGCTGTGCCGACGCGACACCGGCACGGTGTTGGCGCGACATCGGCCCGGCAAAGCGATGATCGCCGCTACAACTTTCAGATATGCTAAACTAATCTCCGACAACTGATACCGATATTCCGACTTCCAATCGGTAAATTGATTTAGCCGTGCTCCGGACCGCAGCTCTGTCCCCGTCCCGCCGCCCCACCGCCCCACCACCCCGCCGCCGCGTCAATGTCCGCTACAGCCTTAACATATCATAATACTCGTATATTCATATATTTACTGCTGGTTTTTGGAAACTTAAATTCTATTCTACTTACATTCTATGTTCGTGAGGGACTGTTGGCATTGTCCAAGTTTTTACTGCACATCTAGACACGGCCGAGTGCGCGAAACAAAAGAATAACACAGCTACCATATAGTACAACATACTTTCAACCGAACAAAATCGAAATCTGTTTAACATACGTGCTTGGCAATTTTACCTATCAAATAAGACGAAATGTCAATAATAGTAGTTTATGTGACTAGTGGGATAAAGCATGTCTTTAAGTAGCGGGCGGCATGTTGAATCCCGAACGAAACGAAGGAGTCACTTGAGAGTCCCGGAGTCCCGTACGGTATATATCGAATTACCCTTGAACGATATAACTGTCTACAGAAAGCATGGTTCACCGACAAACTGTAATACGAAAAAACTATTAGTCGATACTATTATTTAACGACAGCACGTTTCGCCGAATAACGCTACATAGAATGTATGGTTGGCCGATACCAAGATTTGCCGATGTTATGGTTCGCAGCAACACGCTTGAACTAAATAATCCTTTACCGATAACAATTTGCATCGAAAGCACCTTTTCTAACACCGCCGATCCAAAATAATTGTCTATAGTTTCTCGCTCATACCATCGATTAAATTGCATTAACTGCTATTTCCATGGGTATATCTTAGTATTTCAATAAAAATAAAATGTAAAGAAAATAATAAAACAGCAAATTTGATTATTTTTATAATTAAATGGTAAATAACAAAAATAAAGATTGCAATGTACGCAATCATAAGAAACAAGTTAGAAAACAATCTATTTTGAAAATAAACACAGTACATGATGTGTGCCTGTGTTCGTTCGTCGCAGATTGAATATGAAGAGACTAGAAAAAATATAACCGACTTCACTAAAAAAACAATAAAACGATCAAAATAATTAATTTCGGAAGTCGGTGTTTTTCGTTATTGTTTGTTCCTTATTTAACACCGACTTCCGAAATTAAAATTATTTTGATCGTTTTAGTGTTTTTTTTAGTGAAGTCGGTTATATTTTTTTTATTAAAAAGTTTTTTATTTCACACTTTTTAGTTGCAATACACTTACAGCCAGGTAGTACCTTTTTCTCATGACAATTCCAATTAACTCAAACCCTGCTAGAATACATCATTTTCTTATGAAGTTCCCGTGTCTACCTTCCACCTTCCGGCTCCATCATCAGATCACTTTAATAGTACCATATAGCCAAAGTGCATCTCATGATATTTCCAATAAGCCCAAACACTGCTAGAATACATTGATTAGTTACTGAGTTCCGGCGCCTATCTTCCAGCTCCATCACTATCATCAGGTCACTTCGATGATACCATTTTCAACATAACTATTCAGAACTATTCATTTATTATTATTTATTTTTTTTTTAATTTATTTTTTTATTAGACTTACATACACTCATCATTACAGACGAATCCAATGCGATAGTATAGTCAAAATTATTAATTTGTATTGTCATAGTCGCTTAACTATGTTCATCAAAACGGCTTTTATGCGTAAGAATGTCTTATGTATGGCTCCAACTATAGTTAACAAATTGCCGAAAGAGTGGAAATTGTTAAATGACAGTACATTCAAATCTAAGTTAACGATATTTCTAGCTCAAAAAGCATACTATAGTGTCGCCGAATTTCTTAACGATACAATTGTTTGACTGGCATGCTACACGGTTACATTAATGTATTTGTTGACATTACTTTACTATTTTAATATCGTTTTAATGTTTGACATTCCATTTATTTTTTATTGTTTTTTTTTTTTCTATTTTGATACCCTATTTAATTTTTTTGACATTTTATAAAAAAAAAAAATTGACATCTATTCAATTTTTTGACCTAATATTAAATTTTTGTGACATTGTATTTAATTTATTGACATAGTATTAAATTTTTTGACATTGTATTTATTTATTTTTTTGACGAAGTAATTAATTATTTGATATTTTGCTAAAAAAATTTTTTTTTTTTTGACACTATTTGTGTTTCTGACATTGCATTTAATTTTTGACATTCTATTTAATTTTTGTGAGATTTTAATTATTTTGTTTTGACATTCGTTTTGATTTCTAATTTTTGCAATTACTATTTAGTTATTTGACATTGTATAATAATTTTAAATTTTTGTTAATATGCATGCTGTTTTTTTCTGCAAGTTTGTATGCCAATATTTGGCAAAACATAGCGCACTATCCATTTATACCACCCTCTGTAATACCTATGTTTACAAACCAAATAAATGATTATGATTATGATTATGATATTTGTTTGAGTATGAAGTTCCGTTGGCAATTTCTGGTCTTCTTCACCAGTTTCACCTCATCAAATGTCACTTTTTGACTGTAAATGCTTAATTCCTTGATGAAAATATCAAAATGACTATATAGTTGCCTATAATATTTGAGGAGTTCCCTCTATTTAGCCAAGATTCCATCATCAGATCCCAATTTGGTGACTATGGGACCATTTGGGAAGTATACCCTTTCCAACAAAAAAATAATTTTTCAAATCGGTCGGCAAGCGACGAAGTTATGCGCGAACATACCTACATAAAAAAAAAAATACAAACATCCGAATTGAGAACCTCCTCCTTTTTTAGAAGTCGGTTAAAAAACACTTGCCCCAAAAGAGTCGGTAAAGGATTAACTTATATTAGTTCAAGCGTGTTGCGGCGAACCATGTCCATGACATCGGCAAATCTTGGTATCGGCCAACCATTCATTCTATGTAGCGTTATTCGGCGAAACGTGCTGTCGTTAAATAATAGTATCGACTAATAGTTTTTTCGTATTACAGTTTGTCGGTGAACCATGCTTTCTGTAGACAGTTATATCGTTCAAGGGTAATTCGATATACCGTACGGGACTCGGTTCAGAGTCCCGTACGTCGCAGCAACACGCTTGAACTAAATAATCCTTTACCGATAACAATTTGCATCGAAAGCACCTTTTCTAACACCGCCGATCCAAAATAATTGTCTATAGTTTCTCGCTCATACCATCGATTAAATTGCATTAACTGCTGTTTCCATGCGTTTATCTTAGTATTTCAATAAAAATAAATGTAAAGAAAATAATAAAACAGCAAATTTGATTATTTTTATAATTAAATGGTAAATAACAAAAATAAAGATTGCAATGTACGCAATCATAAGAAACAAGTTAGAAAACAATCTATTTTGAAAATAAACACAGTACATGATGTGTGCCTGTGTTCGTTCGTCGCAGATTGAATATGAAGAGACTAGAAAAAATATAACCGACTTCACTAAAAAAACACTAAAACGATCAAAATAATTAATTTCGGAAGTCGGTGTTTTTCGTTATTGTTTGTTCCTTATTTAACACCGACTTCCGAAATTAAAATTATTTTGATCGTTTTAGTGTTTTTTTTAGTGAAGTCGGTTATATTTTTTTTATTAAAAAGTTTTTTATTTCACACTTTTTAGTTGCAATACACTTACAGCCAGGTAGTACCTTTTTCTCATGACAATTCCAATTCACTCAAACCCTGCTAGAATTCATCATTTTCTTATGAAGTTCCCGTGTCTACCTTCCACCTTCCGGCTCCATCATCAGATCACTTCAATAGTACCATATAGCCAAAGTGCATCTCATGATATTTCCAATAAGCCCAAACACTGCTAGAATACATTGATTAGTTACTGAGTTCCGGCGCCTATCTTCCAGCTCCATCACTATCATCAGGTCACTTCGATGATACCATTTTCAACATAACTATTCAGAACTATTCATTTATTATTATTTTTTATTTCTTTAAATTTATTTTTTTATTAGACTTACATACACTCATCATTACAGACGAATCCAATGCGATAGTATAGTCAAAATTATTAATTTGTATTGTCATAGTCGCTTCACTATGTTCATTGTGATATTTGTTTGAGTATGAAGTTCCGTTGGCAATTTCTGGTCTTCTTCACCAGTTTCACCTCATCAAATGTCACTTTTTGACTGTAAATGCTTAATTACTTGATGAAAATATCAAAATGACTATATAGTTGCCTATAATATTTGAGGAGTTCCCTCGATTTAGCCAAGATTCCATCATCAGATCCCAATTTGGTGACTATGGGACCATTTGGGAAGTATACCCTTTCCAACAAAAAAATAATTTTTCAAATCGGTCGGCAAGCGACGAAGTTATGCGCGAACATACCTACATAAAAAAAAATACAAACATCCGAATTGAGAACCTCCTCCTTTTTTAGAAGTCGGTTAAAAAACACTTGCCCCAAAAGAGTCGGTAAAGGATTATTTAGTTCAAGCGTGTTGCGGCGAACCATGAATTCTATGTAGCGTTATTCGGCGAAACGTGCTGTCGTTAAATAATAGTATCGACTAATAGTTTTTTCGTATTACAGTTTGTCGGTGAACCATACTTTCTGTAGACAGTTATATCGTTCAAGGGTAATTCGATATACCGTACGGGACTCGGTTCAAGTCGCCCAAGACAAAGACAGCTTTATCCCCGTGTTGCATACTCTACTTTTTACACCATCTGTAAGATAATTAAAAAACAATTTGGTCGACCAAATCATATATTAGAGAAATATAAGTATTATATTTACAAGTTCATTTTGAATTTCGAGTCAACTTGTGCGATACACGTACATTTTGATTCACAATGTTGACGATTTTTTATGTTCCAAATTCAAATCTCATTATTCCCTAGGGATCGGCCATACTGCATTATCTTCCTAGGGATAGAATGACTTGCTTTAAGTGAGGTTTGTATTACGTATAAAACGACATTATCGAGCAGGTGGTGTAAAAAAAAACTTGTGCATTTTACGAGACAATTTTTTTTCAGTTTGGACAAATAAATGGTCTTGTGAGTCGGGGTCAAGTGACTTTTTTCACTCTTGGGTGGAACGAAAGGGCGTGTCAATCTTTTACTAACTAAAATCAAGGACACAGGTTCTTCAGTGGTCCTTTAGTTTGCGTTCTGAGGCCACGATCACTTCTTCAAACGTTCCCGCATCCAGGTATCGGCCCCACTAGACACCTTCAGTTTGGCTGACCAGTCTTTGAGACGCGCGTGGTACACAACGCGCCGTCGTCAGCTTGACGTTGGGGTTGATCCTTACAGGACGGTCGAACGGACGGCAAGCTCCCATTGCTTGTCATCCGCAAGCTCGCGCCTACGTTCGCCGCAAATCACCCTGCGACTCGCGATGCCCGACCGTGTGCTTCAGCGGCGGGTGGGGCACGCCGGATTTTGCCTTCTTAGCTCGCATCACTGCTTCTCAGAAGAGGTTACCGCTTCCGATTCCCTCTTGATTCTCGCCGCCACCGATCACCTCCACAAGGACAAGGCGGTGCTTCGCCCAAGCGACGCAGAGTATAGTATGCTCTACCATGTCCTATGGGCGATTTTACAAAACAAAGATATTCACTAGTATGTAAACTCACATACACAAAGACAGCCAGACCCAGAACAAGTATTTGTTCAAATTATCTGTATAAAGTTAGATCTCACTCCTCTAGAATGAAGCCGTTGTAGAGAACTTGGCCTTCTTTCACATTTATAATATATTTTTGGTGGGACCAGAGTGTCCCCGCCGCCAGGTGACCGGACCCTGCGTCCTGTCGGACACTCATCTGAATAAAGCTCGCATAAATCTGGCGGCGTCGGGTTATCTCTCCTCATACATAATTACTCGTAGTATCGACTGCACTAACATCATTCACCGCCGGGGCGGCATGTATTCCCATAATGATATTTCATATTTACATTTATATTATGCGGTAAATAGGCTTTTTACATTCATGAGCGGTCGAGTGTGAGATCGGTATGTTGTTTACTGTGTAACAATATGCTCCGAAGGAAGCGAGCGGCGTCCACACCTCCGCCGAGCACAGGAACTGTTTATACGAATAGAACAATGTCAAATTAGTAAAATAACGATGGCGAGCGACTGAATGCAAGGGCCCAGACCTGTCAAGTGTCAACATGGTTATCAATGCAATTATAGTTAACAACAGGCTCCGAGTATGCATCACTGACACAGCGTCTACACCCTGCCATGTGGCCAGGCAACATAGTCGTAGATATTCAAATTAATTATAGGTACATATACATTCTTAAGTAGAAACATTAAAATTATACATGCAATCTAGAAATTTAATAGATTAATTAGATAGAAATTTAAAAAAATAAATTAAAAAAAACATATACTTCTTATTAGCAAACTAACTAACTCGTCAAACGTTGTTTTACTACATAAATTATCAAAGAAAAAAGTAGGAGTAGGGGCAGGAGGGTAAAAAATAGCCTACGACCGCAAACAATTCTCAGACCAACCAAATGTACACAAAAAGAAAACATAAAAATCGGCCGAGCTGTTTCGGAGGAGTTCGATAACAAACACACGTGTGACACAAGATCTTTATATATAACATTTTGAATAAACTGAGGTCATTTTTTTAGATTATACAAGGTTACTGTTAACTCGTAACGTATTCCTTGCAGGACGTTAGTTTCAACTCTACGTGGCACAAGCTCATGTTTCGTTAATTAACTAACTGTTGTCGCATAACTTGCTCTTGTGCTGTGCTGTGCTTTCATAAGTACTGACTATGGCTGGATATTCTAATCCTGGTTATAGTTTTAGAATAACCACTGATGTGATGCACAAGAGCAAGATACGCAACAACAGTTAGTTAACAAAACATGAGCTTGTGCGACGTAGAGTTGAAACTAACTAGCGCTGACAACCGTCTCGCAATTTTACCTGCTCCCCATAAAAGGGTGAAAGCATTTAAAATGAACATTATGACAAAAATGATAATGCAACAAAAATGAAACGCGTAACAAAAAATAACAAAAATGAAATATTAGGGCTCGTCTACCATGCACATTACAGTCTGACTGTAATTTATTTTATTGATTTTTGTATAAGGTGTTCCGCAATAAACCACTTTATATTTATTTTATCATTTGTTGTATTAATTAATGTACATTAATATAATAAAGAGATAAAGTTTTTTTTTTGTTTTTATGTGTTTTTTTGTTTGTTTGAGGTAATCTCGGAAAGTACTGGTCCGATTGTTAAAATTTTTTCACCGACATAAAGCTGCTTTATTCCTGAGTGACATAGTTTATATTTTATGTAAGCAGGCGAACCCGCAGGCAAAAGCTAGTTAATTATAGAAAATAAACTTATAAGAATTTTTTTCGCCGACAGTGAACATAACAAACAGAAACAGAAACGGGTCCATATCATATATACGCAAATACAGTTAAATGCACAACATTAGAATCACGCTGTAATAATAATATTTTGTCAGCAATGTGACTGCAGCTTTAGTTCATTTTTGTAACGTAGCTAAAATCATAACAAAAATGAAGAACAGCTTATGCTTTGAAAGTAACTTCAAATAATGTTAGGCCAAACAGAATTCTCAATGAATTCCAACTACCTTGCATTTCAATAAATGTCAACGATATCGTGCTTAACTGATTAATTAAATAATAAGTGCTCACTAACCTGCATTGTTTGAAACAAAACAAAACTGATAAATTAAAATTGGAATTCTGCTCGCTGAAAAAGAAACACGCGTCGTTCACTAATTTCTCTCGAGACTGATGATGACTGTCTCATATTAGATTTTGGCATGTGATTTGGCTCGTTATAGTTTAAGTGAGTGCCTTTTACAAATTCTAAATAATACCAAATTTTGTTGTTACAAAAATGAATAGCAAAAATGAACAAAATAACGGACGTTAATTTGAACGCAAAATTTTTATATTTTAAATAATTAACATTAAATATTTTTTACCGTAATCAATCAATAACAAATCAATCGATAATCAATGGACATTAACAACATTTTGGCAAAAAGTTCATCAATAATTAATTACCGTGGCTATTATATTTATTTAGATAATTATTGTTACGCAATCTGTAAAGAGGACATTTCTTTCTGAGTTCGACGACAAAAAGAAATATAATGTGTTTATAATGGGCTACAGATACATAAATCTGTGTAGTATAGCTAGATAACATTTATCAGAATACTAATAGGTACTTCTTGTTTTGTTGAAAAGAGTAGGTATACTTCCAAAATGGTCCCATAGTCACCAAGTCGGGATCTGACGATGGAATCTTGGCGAAATCGAGGGAACTCCACAAATATTATAGGCAACTATATAGTTCTTTTGATATTTTCATCAAAAGCTTAAGCATTTACAGTCAAAAAATGTCATTTGATGAAGTGGAACTGGTGAAGAAGATCAGAAATGGCCAACGGAAGTTCATACTCCCACAGATTTCGTAATGAACATAGTATGCGACTACGATAATATAAATAAATGAATGGTTATAAATAGGTATGTTGAAAATGGTATCATCGAAGTGACCTGATGATGATGACGGAGCCGGAAGATAGGCACTGGAAATCCATAATTATTCAATGTATCCTAGCCCTGTTTGGGCTTATTGGAATTGTCATGAGATGCACTTTGGCTATAAGGTACTATCGAACTGATCTGATGACGATGGTGGAGCCGGAACGTAGACACGGGAACTTCATAATGAAACAATGTAACCTAGCAGGGTTTGAGTTAATTGGAATTGTCATGAGAAAAAGGTACTCTGGCTGTACTTAAGTGTGTTGCAACTAAAAAGTGTGAAACAAAAACTTTTTACAAAAAAAAATAACCGACTTCACTAAAAAAAAAACACTAAAACCATCAAAATAATTTTAATTTCGGAAGTCGGTGTTAAATAAGGAACAAACCATCGAGAAACACCGACTTCCGAAATTAAAATAATTTTTCATTACTCATACTCTGAAAGTAGGTCTGAAGTTGCCTGAGGAGCGGGCTGAAAGTGATACTTTTCATCCCTAGGGAGTTTTACTTTACAACTGACAGCTGTCAAATTATTAAAAAAAAGACTAGTTCTATCTTCACATTTCTATTGAACCATGTTCCAATTTTCCATACAGCCAGTCAATCACAGCGCGATATAAAACTGAAATAACTTAAAGACAAGTATTAATTAAATAATGTTATATTTTAAGTGATTTATTTGTTCAACTATTTCTTTAAAATACTTTATTTTTAAAAGATTACAATTAATTTCTAATTTTTCATTAATGAGGCTGAATAGCTCCCCGGCCGCAGAAAAAAAAAACAAAATGGCGGGAAAGTGGCAATCAGTCGTTGCTTTTTCGAGTTTTGTTTACATTGCCGTACAACAGAGATTTGTATTAACACGTTATGTTTATCAGATTAAAATAGTGATTTAACGCCTAATTTCCTAAGAGAAGAGGCTAAAGCAGTAGTGGAATACATTTTACCGCCTAAATCAGAAGAAAGATACCTACTTAAAATCATAGGTACGACGACTCAGGTTTTACAAACTTTTTATTTTATTTTTAGTTTCCTCGTATTCGTAATGAAAAGCACAGTGTTTACCTCGGGGTGAAAATAACCCATTTAGCCCCTCGAATTAGCGACCTCGCTGCGCTCGGCCGCCAACTCCTTCTCGGGACGAAATGAGTTACTTTCACACCTAGTGTAACAATGTACTATTGATGGTTTTAGTGTTTATTTAGTGAATTCGTTTTTTTTTTTTTTGTAAAAAGTTTTTTTATCTCCATAAGCAAGGAGTTCATTGTTTTAACTTTGTATTAATAGAGGTGGGGACGTAGTTTCACAATTAGGTATTATGTTAACCGTCTAAACTTTGTGGAGCAGACGAGTAAATGTAGATTATCCCCATTCAAGCTTTAGAAAAGTTTTCCTGTCCAGGGAGATAAACAATAATGGAACGAAAGGGAAAATACCGGGTATTGTGTTGTATTGTGCCGCGCCGCGCCGGGCCCGCCGCCGGCCGCGCAGTCTGGCGCTCGCCTCACGACGCTAATTACATTATCAAGTTTAATTGTGGTAACAAGGCGCTCTCATTTTTTGCTAGTAAATTATCAGCCGATAGTGACACACTAGATACTAATGTTGTACGAGATTCTGCTGATTTATTTATCATTTCTGGGCTTGCAATTTTTGGTATTTTCTTGTAATTACGATGTAACAACAATAAATGTAAATAAAGTAAATACAAGTCTTAGAAATTAATAAATAGGTATATAATCAAATTCAACGCATATTAATATCTGAAGCAGGAGCAGATGGGTTGATGTTCCTATACATTTGAAGGACGCCAGGGAGAAAGGCTTTTTCGCTCGACTCGAGCCCACATCACACCTGGTGTATTTTTACTCTTTTCAGTTTCTCCTTGAAGGTTTTGAGTCTTTGTTTATGACTGGGATGGATATTACTACAGATATGGCTCTTTTGATTGGCCTGAGATCAGGGACGCTAATGTGACTAGACGCCCTGGCGTGTGATGTACGTAAAGGTCCGTTACGACGTGTGTGCTGAACTGCCGTCGTTGATATTCTTTGTTCAAGACTAGATACCCGTCCCCGTAGGACACACTCGACGTTGTGGTGACAGACAGCGTGTCCTCGCCTATCCCAAGGAGCTTTGTTCCGCTAACTGGAACTAATTTGAATTAACTAGCGCTAATTAACTCGTTAGGAAATAGGGCGAATAGCTAGCTTGGTAATGAAGCAGTTCGGTTTATGTTGAGTTGTATCTTGAGGGAGAGAGTAGGCCTATGGCCTTTACGGATAGAATAAACCAGTAATTAGATAGTTGTTGTAATTTAAAGTGTATATTTGTTTGTTAACGGCTTTATCTTTTTTTACGTCGGTGTGTCAGACTTTTACTGACTAAAACCCAATGTTCTTTCAGTTGCCCTTTTTGTGAGCCACTGCACGGTAACTCCTTCGGGAAATTCGCAGCCTTGTTAGGTATCGACCCTACCTGGCCCCAACAATCTTGCTGACATCCCTCTGAGTCGCACGTGGAACACAATGTGCCGTCGACTCGGATTTGGTTTAGACTTACCGGCCGAGCGGACGACTTGCTGCCCACGCCCATTAACCACGGTTGAGCTAAAGTTACCAACGGTTCATCTCACGGATCCTGCACGAGTGACCCTGAGTTTTTGTGTTCTGTTCTCATGCTACATCACACCTCGCTACGGTCACGAGGTGAACTAGAGGAAAGCTATTTGTTTATTATGATTTAGGGACTATTATAATTATATTATTTGGAATTTAGGTACGCACAAAATGTATAATTTATAATGAAGTACTTGTTCTCTAATTTATCATATACTCTATTTTTTATAAGACGATTAAGAGTTATTATTAAACAGAGTCGTTTCATTCAGTAGACGGCAAAAAATGTATGCCATCTTTGACTCCTAGTGAAAATAGTAAAATCGTTTCGATTTGTCTGTAATACCCATGTAATACCAAATCTGTGTGCGTACGTCGTTACAATATCTACCTATTAAAACTGCGATCACGTCGTGCGCGTATGTTTTTGAAATGTCTACAAAATAAACATCACTTTTACCAATAATTTGAAAAGTTCAAATACAATGTGATATAGGTACACGAGACATCTGATTTGCAACTAAATTGTCGGCAAAAGGGTGGGAGAGTAATCCTCTTAAAAGTCTTTGTGCATATAGAGTGAGAACACGACGCAGGCACCATCAGAAGGTGCAGCAGCAGCAGGGGGAGGCGCGCGAGAGGCACGTGTTACTAGCGATGATATCATTGTTGTACCACATGCTGTGCAATACACGTGCATTCGTCGAGAATGTTCCGTGCTGCTTTCAACTCGGGGAGAGTGGTCGCCAGAGTGGCTGCAGCGAGTGAGTCTTCTGCGGTCGGGCCGCGCGTGCGAGGGGCGCCGGCCGGGCTAGCGCGCCGCCACTGTGTCAAGGCCCCGCTCTGCTCACCAGAAATACTCCACTAGAGAGATGCACCAGTCTGAACACTCACTTAATATAGAGCGCCTACAACTCCCAACTTGTCGACATTTATTTGGCAATTTGTTATTTGTTATCTATCGAAATGACTAAATAACCATAATTACGTAATTCTCGGTAGAAGAGTCAGATGAACACGTATCTACAATTTCTCAATTTTTCACGAAAGCAAAATTACTGTGAAAATTCGTCATTACAAGCTTTACTAGTTTTTTAATAGATAATATTGGTATATGACTGACGAAAGAAAAATATAATTAAACTAGTGGTTTCGAAAGTCATCGCCCTGTCCGAAAACAGACAATCCATCAGGAAAAATTTTGAGGTCCCGGTTGCAGCGCCACCTACTGGGTCCAATTTTATTCTAACTGTCCGGGTACCCACTCAAATATACACACAAAGTTTCATGTATATCGATCAAGCCGTTTGGGAGGAGATAGGTGACAAACGCACGTACAGAAGAATTATAAATCAAAGATTGATGTACCTACATACCACAGGCTGAGGCGTAAATAGTGGACCAACGTTGAAGGGTCGATACACCATATATACAGCTATCACATACCACAATTTGAACCACTTTTTACCATAGGTCGACATTGTAGATTTAAACGTTGTTTTAGTTCTTTAAACTTAGCATTGGCATACGACTTGGTAACACCCAAACCTAGTGTATATGATAAAATATGGTTCGCATGATATTGTGACACACAGACAGTATTCCACAATTAAAAACAATTTTTTTTTTAAATACGTTTGAACTGGGGCCAGTTGGAACATATTTAACGTATATTATAACTAGTGGCTAAAAAATTAAAATTAATTTATCGCTATTCAGAACGTTTTCCTGGTACTATTAAGTAGTAGTGTTCGTGCCACTGCGGCTTTTTGGAATTTTTGAAGTAGTTGAATGGTGAATGAATCCATTACGTTGTTTAGGCGTTTCATGAAACATCATATTGAAACGTCGTTTATGAAAATAATTATTATACATTTTTTTGTAGATACATTCATCTGATTCTTAGACCGTAAACTTACACATTGCTTTGTCATTGCCAAATAAAATATAAGTAATAGAAAAGGACGGGAGTTAAAACTTAACCCAACACAAAAAGATTAAACAATCATCGGCCCAAAACCAAAAATATATGCGCGAATTGATAAGCAATATCATAGAATTTTCAGAACATAATTGATGAAAAGAGAATACACCAGTATGAACTTTATTGTCCTGTAGTATCCCTTCAGAACGTACTGGCATGTAGTATATTATGAAATAGTATGAAAGACATGCGATTGCAACAATCCCGGATGGTTTGATATTAATTATATAATAGTCTATCTCCAAAGTTCTTCATCAGATTTTCACCAAATTTAAATTTGACCACCTTGCAGACACGATCTTCGAAACATAAAAGAATCGTCAAAATCGGTTCACATCTGGCAATGATACCGCTGAACAAAATACAAAAAAAAATCATTCAGACAACTTCAGAACCTCTTCCTTGTTTGAAAGTCGTTTAAAAAGATAAGAAGAGTCGATGGCGTAACGTTACGCAATGATGCCGTAATAATACACACTTTGAACGAAATTCTGTTTTAAACACGCGACGACCGATGTTTATTGTGTCAGTACTGCTGCGGTATCGTGACTACACTGTGTCGGCACGGGCGCGGCACTACGACGCTTCGGCTTTATTTATCATTTGCTGAAGCCATTGTCTTCGCGACACGATATTACAATACCAAGACGGAACTCGCTTGTAAATTGCTTAAAATTAATGACTTTCGGTTCTAAATTAATGAAACTTCATCCGGTTAGTGTCGATACCTCCCGATCCGACCTAAGTACAGAAACGTGTTTAAATTTCCTAAACACGGCTTGAATCAACGATCACCAATAGTATACGAGGCCGTAGTTACATCAAGTGGCTCTCGAGGGCCCGTTACCGGCACATAAACAGACTATTAGAGCGGGCGGCGGCGCGGGACACACAGTCACGTTAAGCCGTTAGAGGTTGCGATATAGCGAAGTGGGATGTATCTGGGGCAGGTTAAAACCGAGGAGAGATTTAAACCGGTCACGGCCTTGAAGCTCGGCCAAAAGCGTGCGAGCGGCGCCGCCCGATCTACCTAGCGAGCGAGGGGCTCCCTATTTCTGCACATTGTTGGTCAATACGAGCCAAGCGCCAACCAACTGTCAGCGTATGCTTGTACGATGCCGCTGTAAGGAAAACGGAAGATCCTTATCTGGAGCTTATTTCCCGGGATAGGATTTCTAGGAGCCGTGTGTGCCTGTTATATTAACAGATGCAATAAAGTCTCTGATAGTCTAATTCAGTTTGTACAAGCTATTATTTCCTTTGTTTGTAGATATAAACAATTACATTTTCTTAGACAAGTGTTCTATGGTCTACCTTACACAAAATAAAACGAAAAAAAATAGAACAATCATTACTTTTTGGATGAGTAAGTACCTACGTAGCAGTAAATTTGAAGAAAAAGATAAGGCAGGTCGACCACGACTCCAACCATACGCAAGTGAATAAAGGAGAAGGCAGGTCGACTACGAATTCTGATCCCGATTTCCGGCCAACGTAGACGCGGGCTTGCGGACAGTGAGCAATGGGTAGCTCACTGTCCGGCCGTCCGGTAACTGTCCGGACCAAGCCCAAGTTGTCGACGACGCGCATTGTTCCCGCGCGCCTCAAGGAGTTGTCAGCAACAGCAGGGACCCAGCCGGGTCGAAGCCTACTGGGGCCAGGTTTATCCGAAAGGGCGCTCGAGCCCCGGTGTGAAGGCTAGAAGGAACGAGGTGGGTCTTTTAGTCAGTAAGAGTCTGACACTATCTCCCGCTCCGCCCAAGGGCGGGGGATGTCAATGCATGATTTTTTCCCACGATAAAAAAAAAAAAAAAATGTCGACTACGATTCGAACCATACGCAAGTGTGTATGAACAACAAGGTATGTTCATTTATGCAAATCTCGCAAATATATTTTGAACCAATTGAACTGAAGTTTGGTGTACCTATGTAACATGGATGATAACGCACTAATATGGTACCATGGAGCTGATTTGACGAAGGAGTCGAGAAATTACCGTATGAACTTCTGAGCACAACAAGATAGGTAAGCTCATTATGTTTGAGCTCTTTGGAATAGTCCCGATCAGTATTGTACCGCATGTTAAAATCTGAAAATAAGTTTTTCATTGCAAACTTATTTTTTTTAATACTGTAGAAAACTGCCCCCCTAGCCAAGTTAAAACCGATTCGTGTCGATTTCCGTTCTCCAATCGGTAACGCCTCGGTGTCAGCAATTGTAGAAAACGATAAGTTGATAACGCCATGTTGCCGCGCCTGAGTCGGCCGCTCGTTCTACAATGTAGCGTTTGTAATAAAGTGTATAAAGTAATAAAGTAAGTAATGTAATAAAGGACGTAGCGTTGTACATGGTAGAAACGGTAAAATTTCATTCTATCATTTTGAACACTGTAAACTTGGCCGCGAATTTTCTATTCGTTTGTTCTGATCACGTGATTTAACGTTGATATGATGTCATTCACATTTGATTCGTTTTCGACTAGCGTTAATGATTACAGATAATCAACTTGGCTAGGTGTACCGGTTACATATGTTACATGTTTTAAATTCATGATGTAGGTAATTGTAGCTGGGATCGAACTCACGGCAAAGATTGTTCAATACCGACAAAATGCAATATTACTCATCCCCCACAGCAAATAGAGTAATAATTTATAGCCTATCCTTTCTCAGGCTCTAGTCTATCTTTGTACCAAATTTCATCAAAATCGGTTCAGCGATTTAAGCGTGAAAGCGTAAAAGACAGAAACAGACAGACAGAGTTACTTTTGCATTTATAATATTAGTATCAAAAAAATATGGATAGTATGGATTAGCCCTGATACATATTTTTTTAGACTTCTGGTTCCTGGTAAAAACAAAAAAAACCAAAGTGATCCTAGGTCGAAAAACTTACGACTTGTAGAAATTTTGAAAGCCAACTTTTGTGTTTCTGTTATTTTGAAACGAATGAAAATAATAAAGGGCACATGTTTTGTTACAATATACGTTTTTTATTCAGAAAAATCCCCTTTAAGCATGACTTTCGAAAAAAAATCTTGACTTTATAATATGATTCGTGTAATTGTTAGTGAACACATTTTCCCCGAGACCTTTCGTATGCCGTAATTAGAGACACAATTAAAAAGTTATTGTGTCTCGCGTAGATCCACGTTCCGGACACACAAAGGGTTAAGATGACAATTCAGTGCCAACAATATCTGTTCAGAATCAAACTACTAAGTCGCTACCTTTTAAAAACCAATACCTATGTTCATATTGCAAACAAGTTGGTTATAGGAATGAAGCACGAGGAGGAATTTATTTTTCGTCCAAAACGTTAGTCAGATCTAAGTAAGAATCCCAGTTAGAATAAGTTTTATTTAACCATTGTATATCAATGTGTCTAACATTGTAGCTGAGACGGTAATAGTCTGTTGCTAATCTCATCCTGTTATTTCGTTAATTCTTAAGTAGCATAGGAATACTTAGATACATACTTAATTTATTTTTATTGCATTATTATAAAATTATCCTTTTTACCTATTTTGTACTAGACGCCGACTACTGGACGTTTTTACTAAACTATAGGTAGGTAGGTACCTATATCAATCCGTTGTTTAAATGATCGTTTATCTTAAATTGAATGGACGAATATATTGAAACTTCTACTTCTATATATACATCTCAACTAATTAATATTATAGCTTAATAGGGTATATATTATGCAAACCATTATAACTTGATTTTTTTTTTGTACGTGGAGGACTTACAGTTAATAAAACCAGATAAAGAAAGGAAACCATAATCATTAGAAAGCCAATTACCAGTGCTCACGTAAAGACATTTTAATACATTAAAAATGGTGTGAGCACAAAAACCAGCATGCACAACATGCGTGCAGTTTGCACTATTAAATAACTAATCAATTATAAAACTAATGTTACTTGAATTTGAGACTTAAGCACCTTCAGCTGCTTTTATGAAGAATATCTAGTTCTATATAAACATATTGAAATCTGTATAACTTATAAGTTTACAAATACAAATACAAATACAAAACGTTTATTTTGTGCACACAGGTACATTACAGTTGTTACAAAATTTTATATAGGTATCTCTGTGTCCTGCCACAGTAAGTGGCATACAAATATTAATAAAATAAGTATTTTTGCTCCTACTGAACAGTATTAACTAGGTAAGTACACACGTTACTATTGAAATACTCACTATAATAAGTACCTACTAATAATAATAATAATAAAAAAAAAAAAAAAAAATCTAGACGGTATTTCTTCATACATGAATGTGTAATACAAGTTTACGAAATCTAGAAGATAACATTGCACTTTTTTTATTTTATTTTTATTACCTAAGTATATATATGAACTATGCTAAAATACCCTAAATTACTTATTACCTATAAACGGGTCACCCATTTATATAATTATTATCTAGTTACTATATTGTATTTACAAAATGCATATTTATTTTACTTATTAGTTTTTTTAACCTTAAACATTATAGACTATTTACATGACATGGTGTTATCTTATAATATGGATGCCTTATCGTCTAAACAAAACTGAAATAAATTTACTGGTGGGGCTTACCTATACCTATGAGATAAAGCATGATTGTCAGTCTCATAATCCGACAGGAATTCATTGACTGAGTAGTATGTATTCTTTATTAAAAATAATTTTAGTTCTTTTTTAAATATTTTTAGATCTCTGATTTCTCTTACAGATTTTGGAATTTTGTTATATATTTTTGGTGCCATACCAAGAATATTTTTATCATATAAAGATGTGGTATGACTTATTGACTTTATTTTGTTACATTGGCGTCGGCTATTTAGTCTTTCAAATAACTCCGGATGGGACTTCACAAATACTGCTAGTTCAAATATGTAAAGAGATGGTAACGTCAAAATATTTAAAGTTTTGAAATGTGGTCTACAGGTATCAGGTAGTCGTAAATTACACATAGCCCTGACGCATTTTTTCTGAGCCCTAAAGGCTTCCTCCCTATCTGTTGAATTTCCCCAGAATATGATGGCATATCTTAAGGTAGACAAGACATAAGCATTGTACGCTACCAAAACTGCTTTCTGAGTAACAACTTTGGAAAGCATATATAGTGCATACGAGAATTTACTAAGTTTCTTGCAGATGGCATCAATTTGTGTTCTCCATGTCATGTCTTGGTCAATCCATAAACCCAGAAATTTTATGGTATGGACTTGTTCTATATTTACATTTTCATACTTAACCTTTATGTTGTCTAATGATTTTACTTTCTGTTTGTAATGTACAATTTTAGTTTTATCAAGGTTTATTTTAAGGTTATTTACATTGAGCCACTCGATAATTGATTTAATTGCATCGTTAACTTTCCTCTCATATGCTTCAATACTTTCATCTCTTTCAATAGAAAATATTAAGGTGCAGTCATCGGCAAATAGAACTACTGGATAATTAACGATTTTAGGAAGATCATTTATATATATAAGAAAAAGCAACGGCCCCAATACACTACCTTGAGGGACACCGAAGCGAACCTCTCTGGGATCTGAATTGAAAAATATTTCAGTTTTAGTCTTGGGACATATTTTTGTAATTTGCGTAATCTGTTTTCTATTGCTTATGTATGATTTGATTAGATTAAGAATATTATCTCTTATTCCGTATGCTTCAAGCTTTTTTATCAGAATACTATAATCCACATGGTCGAAAGCTTTACTCATATCCATGTACAGGGCTGACACTGGTATTTTATTGTCCATATTATTTAATATCTTTTTGATCAAGTCATGCACAGCCAAATTTATACTAATGTTTTTACGAAAGCCTTTCTGTTCAATTGTAAATAGATTCTTTTTTTCAAAATATTCGTAAATAGCCCTGTAAATAAACTTCTCAATTATTTTAGAAAAAATAGATATTAGTGCCACTGGTCTGTAGCAGCTTAAATTATCTTTTTCGCCTTTTTTGAAAAGAGGCCTCACAATAGATATTTTTAACAAGCTTGGATACATTCCATGTTCAATGCAAAGGTTTACTATGTGGCTAAGTATAGGTGAAATTATGATGGAAACATTTTTTACTATATTGGTATTTATGTCATCATGCCCAGTGCTTTGAGTGTTTTTTAACGATTTAATAATTTCATATATATCTAGTGGTGTAGCAGGTGGCATAAATATTGAATTCGGATGACTAAAAGTTAGAGTTGTTTTATTAATTTTCTTATTTACAATTGGCTGAACTAAATCAATATTAAAATCGTTAAAAGCTTGAGCTATTTCTTGAGGTTCAGTTATAATTTTTCTACCTAATTTTATTTTAGAAATACTTGGATTCGGTTGTTTTGGTTTGTTTCTTTTTATAATGTTCCAAGTTGCTTTCGACTTGTTGCGAGCTGTTTTAATATAAAAATCATTTTGGGATTTCTGTGTAAGTTTTAATATGCTTTTAAGACGTAGTGAATGTTTTTTGAATGAAATTTTATTTCTCTTGTTGGGATGTAATCGATACTGCCACAGTAGTTCTCTTTTACGTTTGCAACATTTTTTAATGCTATCAGTTAGCCAAATTGGTTTTTTATGAAGAGTATTTTTCACTTTTATTACTGGAAAACATAAATCGTAGAATAGTTTAAATAACTCAAAGAAACTGTTAAATGCTTCCTCAGGATCATTTTTCTCAAAAGTTTCACGAAAAGATAGGCTTTTAAGGCAATCTGAAAATTTTGTTATGTTGTCAGTGCTATAGTCACGTCTGTATGTAAACCAATAATTAAACATAGGTTTTTTCTTTATTGGACATCTCAGTAACTGCGCTGTGTGATCCGACAGTGCAAGATCTAAAACTTCCGATTTTGCGCTACCAATATTATGAAAAATATTGTCAATGCATGTGCCACTACTTATTCGGGTTGGCTTGTTTATTCCTATTTTTAAATTGTAACTAAGCAATAAGTTTTCTAATTGTAAGGATTTTTGTGTTTTTTTCAGAGTGTTAATATTGAAATCACCGGTAATTATAACTTGACTTTTGGGATATTTACAGTAGTTTTTTAACAAAAAATTTAGTTTTTTGAAAAAAATATTAAACATCTCATTACTTTGGTGAGGTACTCTATATAGACAAATAATAACAATACGTTCATCCAATAATTCTATTCCGCAACACTCAACAATATTGGATACACTACATTTAACAACCTCATCAAGAAGTCTGTATGATCTGCTGTTCCTTACTAGAATACAAGAGCCTCCGTTTCTGTTATTCCTACTAAAATGTGATGCAAGAGTATAGTTTGGTATGTACAGTTGGGATTCATCCCCATCTTTCATATTATGCTCTGTTATTGTTATTACGTCTACTTGTTTACCTACGTCAGCTAGCTCGCATAGATTAATAGTTAAAATATCAGACTTATTTATCAGACCATTAATATTTTGATGAAAAATTGATAAACTGTTATTCACGAAAAAAAGTATTTTGCATAGAATTTAATATCTGATTATGAGTGTCATTTACTAAAGGGTTTACAATGTGTTTGGGTATTGGTGTATCTGTCTGTGTACATTTGTCAACTAATGTTCTTCTAGGACAAGTAATGTTTGTGGAATTATATTTACAAAATTTGAAGCTGTGTTCAAGACGAAGAAGTTCTCTTAAAAGTGATTTACATAGGTTTATTACAAACTGGCCGTATCTTGGAGTGAAACGACTGTAAGCCATATCTACATAAGTGACATTTTTTTGATTTTTACAAATAAATCGTAGCAAATTATTTAATTTTTGTTCATTTAAGTTTCTATTATGCAGGATTTCTGGTACAATAATATTGGCGTTTGTCAATTTTGACACATACTTAAACCAACTGCTTAAATTAATTTGAAAGTCATACGGGTTAGTGTCGTTACGTCCTCCTAAAATTATAATAAAGTCTTTTGAAGACAGAGATTTTATTTCTAACGTTTCTGAACTAAGGACTTCAGACATTTTTGCTCCTGGTTTCATAAAACAGGTTACATTGAATTTTGACCCCAAAAGACTGGACAACGTGCTACGAATCTTTCTTCCTTGTTCATCTGCAATGATGATGACTTTGGTTCTGGATGTATTTTGACCCTCTGTTTTATTTAAAGCGCCATCTGTTGTCATGAAGTGGAGCATTGAAGAGTTTCGATTTTCTTCCCGTTGAGTGGGTTCAAAACTAGTGGCGCCCTCTGTTGTCACCGCGCAGAGCGTGGTTTCGCCCTGGTCAAATGCCATGTTTGGTTCAATTATAGTGTCGCCATCTGTTATCGACTCATCCAAACAGGTAGTGTTCGTTGGTTTATGGATAGAAGGTGATACTTTGAGATTTTTTGACACTTTCTTCTTTGTTTTATTTTTTAGTTTTTGTTTATTGGGTAATTGAATTTCCAGATTTATTTGAGATTGTTCGTTATTTTGTTGTAGCGTATTTTTCTTAAGTTTTTTTATTTCTGCATTTGCATTTGATAATTCGTGTTTAAGTTTTAATATTTCTTTCTTCAAATCTTCTATATCACAACGATATCGTGTCGACAGGTCTAGTTCCAGATCCAGGTTCAGTGAACTATGTCTTCCGATTTCAGAATGTGTGGATCCAAAAGACAGATCAAGTGAATCGATGGTGGTTGTCCTTTGACGACGTATAGTGACATTGTCACTCACAGAAGTAGTAGGAGTACGCGGAAGAGGCATTTTTTTATTTATGTATTAATTATTTATTGTTATTAAATGTAAAAATACCAACCCAATCCAAAATAAAAAATAAAAAAAAAAAACAAAAAGAGTACTTAGTTATTGATGAGATTCGAAACCAGCTCCGCTATCTCGTCAAGCGATCGTTTTCACACACAGCTACACTGGCTTCAACAAAAATTAGCGAAATTAGAGTTCTGTATTATAATTTAATTTTAAAAAGTTCGTTATAATACTACTACAATCTGTTTATTCAAAAAGCGACGCGCTATTTGAAAATTTTTTTGACACTGTTTAATAATGGTTTTATCATTAATACACTTCTATTATAGCATAATTATTAGTTTTACACTGTTAATGTTAATTATTTTAGTGTTCCAGTCTTGTTATTCTTAAATTAAATTTGTTTTTTTACACACTCAAAGTTTATGGCGGGATAATGTTCACACTGTGGTTCACACATTATAAAAATTGTAATATATTATTGGCCACTGTTAGTTTCGTTTGAATAACACTTTCACTTAATTCTTATATTTAAAGGTCCATGTTTATACTAATATCAATATGAAATAACTGTTTTAAACATTTTTATGAATTAAAATAAAAAGAAGTCGGCGGAGCGCAATGTTTACACGATGGCAGCGCCATCTAACTCTTTGTTTGACTGGCCTGTTCATCCAGTGGTTAGTGGCCCTGGCTGCTAAGCCGGAGGTCCTGGGTTCGTATCCCACTCAGGACCAATGTTTGTGTGTCATTTGTTCTGTGTGTTGGCGTAATTAATCTATGCCTCTGGGCTCATTAGAAGGCTTACAGTCACCGAAAGGGCAATGGGAATGGCTATCCTGGGGAGTTTCCTTGCGTGATCGCATCGAAGATATCCGCATAAGAAAAAATTGCCAAACTTAAGTGACAGTGGGCAGGGAACATTGCTCGTAAAACAGAATGGCGATTGCGCACCGGAAAACGCAGCGTTGAAAATCCTCTCACAAGGTGGACCGATGACCTGGTGAGAATCACGGTAATGCGGTGGATGCGAGACGCACAGAACCGTTCGTTTTGACGACACTTGGGGGAGGCCTATTGTCAGCAGTAGACGTACTTTGGCTGAAATAATGATTATGATGAAACTTTATTATAGTTACTATCTTACTAATGTAAGATAGTAACTATAATAAAGTTTACAAAAAAAAAAACTGGCAATAATAATAATAATATCTTTATTTGCAAAAAGTACACAATTACAGGTGACACTTAAATTTCACACTTCACTTAAATTTTACAGAATCGTCTTGGCAGCACCTCCCCAAGCAGTAATACAATAACTTAGTCATTGACTTACATTCATATATATCGATGAACTTAGTATTGATTCACCTAGAGCGGTGTTACATACCATTTTTAAGATGTCTTTGTGAGCAGAAGTTCTCAACTTTTTAAAAAGGAAGATGAGTTTTCTGGTACGTGCAGATAGGAAATCAATATGAGTTTTCCAGCTGAGGCAGGAGTCAAGGAAAACGCCGAGATACTTGACAGATGATGCTCTAGCCACTGTCTGGCACGAGCAGAAGTCACCAGAAACATTTCTGTCACAAACGTGGGCTTTCAGTTGTAGTGAAAGGTGAGACGGAAGGGCGTATTGGAACCAAAGGTTACAAAATTTGTTTTAGCGACATTTAGAGTTAAACTGTTGCTACCCAGCCAGCTTATAACCTGACTCAAGGACCTTTCAGCAGCCTCTCTTGCCATTATCCAGTCAGGTCCACAAGATAGCAAAACAGTGTCGTCAGCATAAACTATAACTTGGGTAGAGATATATCAGTACTAATGTACCGATATTGCCAGTTTTTGTTTTTTTTTTTGTAATTCTTATTATCGATCGAGTATTCCAAATTCCGAATTTAGTCCTCAATACTCCACTACCGAGTCCATGTTGCTTAGACGCCCACATACTATAGTAACATCATAATACCGCTGATGGGCACTTGACCGTGCACCAATTTGCAAGCTATTGTTCCACCGTTAATTGATTCGGTCCCACCTCGCTGTCCCGCTCTCGCTTGCTACTTGCGTTGGTTCGTTCCTTCTCGTTCTTCCACTTTTTATTTTCGTTTCCCTTTTCCTCTACCGTGGCCGGTACGCACGGTGCCCACGCCGCACGTAGCTCGGCACCCACCTGCCTTCCTTCTGGTCGTTTCTAATGAAGTGATCAATCACGCTTGCCCTTCCTTCCTTTCGCTGTCTGTTCACTCTCGTGCTGCCAGTATTAACCTTTTGAATGTCTTAAGTTACACAGTTCAACATAAGCAATTGTCTTTCTATTGTGTCTCTAATTACGGCATTCGATGAGTTAATTAACCTTTCTTTTTTATCCTATTCGTTTAGCTACTTATTGCATTTAGATTAGATCAATATTTCCGCTTTACGTGTGGGTTAGGTCGGTACATATTCCTGGCAGTGGGTACCTAGTGTAGATGCCTACATAGCGTGCAGTGTTGTTATCGTGCGCTAGTGTGAGGTAATAGGGGTCGGAGGTTAGACACGAAGCGCGCGTTGTCTAGCTAGTGCCGGCCATAGTTGCATTCCGCACGATCTAGACAAATAGCTCGGCGCGCCCCCGCCGCTGCCGCGCGCACCTGCCCTGCGACGTGCTCGCTTGCCACTGCATACATTACTGCTTCTACACTAAGATACCGATCCGAGCTTCTAATACTGAGAGTATTGGATAGGGGCGAGATGGCAGAGTCCTCGGTGAATGCAAAAGCTTATTTTCGAGTAGCGGTTATCACGTCCGCAGTCGTCGGAATGGTTACGTGTCGGCACGAACACACAACTATTGGCACGAACCCTATACCTTCTCGGTTTCTACGAATATTATAAGTATAGAGATCTTAACCAAGATGCAATTTTTTTTTTTAAGATGAAATCATCCAATTCTTTCTCCCGGTCTAAGGTGGAGCAAGAGGGCGTGTCAGACTTTTACCGACTAAAACCACACCTATGTGCCTTCTTCGC
The DNA here is from genome assembly GCA_910589285.2 of Mythimna ferrago. NCBI lineage: Eukaryota > Metazoa > Arthropoda > Insecta > Lepidoptera > Noctuidae > Mythimna > Mythimna ferrago. The sequence goes on from OU342680.1 coordinate 395,398, forward strand.
CTGTGTGTTCCAGGACCACGGGTTTCCCTTTCGGAAGTCGACGCATGGCTCTTGTGTGGTGCTGCTGGGCCCTACGATTTTGCTAACATCTCTTGGAAGCAATGGAACACTACAGGTACGAACCGTCGCCGTCGACGACTCGGAAGATGCAAATTTTTCGGGTCCTTTTGTTTCAAATCCAGTTCGCATTAGCCAGTTTAAATACGACCAACAGCTGGTCCAGCAGTCCAGCGATGCGCCGATTAATTTGTTTAGTAGCAGCCACGTCCACGTGCCACGTCGAGCCACAGTTTATAATCAAATAAACGCGCCGGCCGAGGTACTGAAACGTGGAAAGATTGCTCTCAATTCGTTCCAGTTAACGGGCGAGCTTGTATCACGCGTGATCTGATAAAATGGTACAATGCAATTAGGGCTGCTCCCGCACATTGCGACGCGACCCGTAGCTCCAGTGGCGTACGATCTCGTACACAAACCGTATCTGTTTTATAGACGCGACGCATACGCCAACTCCCCGAAGTAGCATAACGAAAAAACGTTAATTTCATTGCAAGCCGGCTACCATCTTGACACCTATGTTCCTAGTATGTACAGTTGTACACTTCTCTATACGTTTTCATATTTCGTTTGTTGTGTGACGGAATATGTCTGACGCTCTCTTGAGAATTACGTTGTTTTTGATCGTGATCGGTTTGTCTTTGTCTCCCTCGGCTCTACTGCCGAAATATTCATTTCACGAAAGTAAGGATACAACAAATTTTAACCTTTCTACGTAGGTACTTTGTATACAAACTTGATAACACTAATGTTATGAGTAGCTGCGTTTTATTACCAGCTAAATGTACGTTAGTCAGTCAATATATTCTACTCGACCATTTCTTCGACGTTAGATATTGCCCTATCGTTAGCCACAGGCGGCAACCCTAAATGCAATCCCAGCTGGCGTTGATTTTATTACGCAATATCTGAAAATGAGCGCCGCCCGGGCCGCAGTCCGCGCGGCCGTACGTTACGAATTACGGTAATCACACACCTCTCATACTCATATCGTAATTAAATGACGACCACTCTTTGACAAACTAAATAATTTGTCCACTTCGCTTCGGATCCTATTGGAATAAAGCGATCGTTTTCATTGCGTTGAGAGCATTGTGCTTCTTTCAATACTATAAAAATCAACTCTAATATAAAAACCTGCCTACTTTAATACCGCAGCATAGCATACACTTGTCTTAAACTAATCATAATCAAATCTTTTTACAGAAAAAAATACAACCGACTTCAATGTTAAAAAAACACTGAAACCATAGATATAAGAAAAGAGAGATATTTCTATGACTGAAACGTACAAAATAACTTTAATTTCGGAAGTTGGTGTTTCTAAAATAGTTTTGTTTCTTCATTTTTTTACACCGACTTCCGAAATTAAAGTTATTTTGTACTTTTCAGTGTTTTTTTTTAACATTGAAGTCGGTTGTAATTTTTTTTTTTGAAAAAGTTTTTTTATTTATACTGTCTTTTTGTTGTGGTACCACCACTAAAAAGTACCTCTCAAGCAAACTTAAATACCTTATAGCTAGAATGCATCTCATAACGATTCTAATAATCCCAAACACGGTTAGATTACATTAATTTACCTTCTGGCTTCATCATCTGATCAGACTCTCTCTTTTCTTTCAGTCAGCCATCGACTACGCGTATTTAAAACAAAGCAATTTTACTTGTTACGACAGTTCTGCTGTGATCCTATGAGGAGTTCTGTTCCATATCTTTCAAATTATGGTCATATCATAACAATATTTCTATGGGACCAATTGAAAGCATAACCTTTCAATCAAAAAAATAATTTTCAAAATCGGTCCACAATTTGACCGAGATATCGGTGAACATACATAAAAAAATAACATACATTCAGCCGAACATAGAACCTCCCCCTTTTCGAAGTCGGTTAAAAACCAACGTCGTCGGTAAATTGTTTCTCCTCCTCCCTAACTGTGAAGGTGCCTACTTTCAATGTAAACGTCTAATATCTATCTTAGGTACGAGATTCATGGGCACGCCACAATCATGGCGGTAAGTCCCCTCTTTGAGGCGTGGCTGGAAAGACCTCACGGCGTTCTTACCTTCCGCATGACGCAGGTTCTCACCGGACATGGTTCGTTAGGGAGTTTCCTGCACCGGATTCGTGCGGAAGTGACGCCCGGGTGTCGCCACTGTGCGGAATGCCCGGAGGACACGGTGGAGCACACAGTCGAGGTGTGCCCTGCTTGGACGGAGCATCACCGTGCCCTCGTGGGGGCGATCGGCGGCGGAGACCTCTCGCGCCGGACCTTGGTTGAGGCCATGGTCCGGAGCGAGGAGGAGTGGCAGGCGGTCGCCGACTTCTGCGAAGCAGTAATGCTCGCAAAGGAGGAGGCCGAACGCATCAGGCAACGGCGTTATCGCCGGGATTCTGATCCCGATTTCCGGCCACCGTAGGCGCGGGCTTGCGGACAGTGAGCAATGGGTAGCTCGCTGTCCGGCCGTCCGGTAACTGTCCGGACCGAGCCCAAGTCGTCGACGGTGCGCACTGTTCCCGCGCGCCTCAAGGAGTTGTCAGCAACAGCAGGGACCCAGCTGGGTCGAAGCCTACTGGGGCCAAGGTTATCCGAAAGGGCGCTCGAGCCCCGGTATGAAGGCTAGAAGGAACAGGGTGGGTCTTTTAGTCAATAAGAGTCTGACACTATTTCCCGCTCCGCCCAAGAGCGGGGGATGTCATTGCATGATTTTTTCCCACCATAAAAAAAAAAAAAGGTACGAGATTCAGTCAATATTTGGTTATGGTAATGAAATCGCAAAAACAACAATGTATCTAAACTGTAGTATCTCAAACTTGAACAGAAATGGTTATTTTTTAAGTGGAAAACCACTCAAGAAAGAAAGAAAGAAGAAGAAGAAGAAGAAACTGTGGAAGAAGTCACTACGCCCTCTTGCTCCGTCCTAGAGTGCGACTTCTCGCACCCTAGGACGGAGCGAGAGGGTGTTTCAGACTTTTACTTACTAAAACACTCTACGTTCTTTCACTTGCCCTTTGCGTTCAAGAACCACGCGGTATACTTCTCAGAGGTCGATCCTGGGCCCATACGGTTTTTGCTGATATCTCTTTGAGGCACGCGTGGAACAGTACACGCCGTCGACGACTCGGACTAGGTTCGGACGGCTACCGGACGTCCAGCCGGTGAGCTGCCCATTGATTGTTGTCCATAAGCCCACGACTACAATGACTGATAGTTGGGATCGGGGTCCCGGATGGATGGCAGGATGTCCGCTCCCTCAGTCTCCTTCGCTAGCACTACTGCTTCGCAGTAGGAGGCGACGCCGGCCATTCCCCTTGCTATGGACCATGGCCTGTCCGTGCTTACTGATAATTTGGTTGTTTCATCTATATACCGAATGCACCACAGTCCGAAAAGGCACCTAAGTACCTACTATGAATATAGTTTGATGAATACAATTATGACATTGCACGTAATTATTCATCATCATCATCATTTCAGCTGACAAACGTCCACTGTTGGACATAGGCCTCCCCCAAGTGTCGCCACAATGATCGATCCTGAACAGATGGCCGTTGGGGCTGAAAGGTTCTGGAGTGGCGACCGCGTACCGGAAGACGCAGCGTCGCATTGGTGAAGGTTGCGGGAATCCGATAGATACGGGACGCACATAATTATTACACATACAAATACTTAAGGAACTCAAAGGACTGGATCCTTCCAAAGGTCCAGGTCCTGACGGCATACCCGCATATTTTGTACGGAACACTGCGGTTCACATATGTAAGCCGTTAATACTAATCTACAATAAGTGCATTGCTGAGGGAGTATTTCCTTTCCAGTATCAAGTATGTATATGCGAACATAACGCCAGTACACAAGGGTGGATCAAAAGGTGATGTTGAAAACTATCGTCCAATCTCTATTCTCTCCACCATGTCAATGGTCTTTGAGAAACTTGTCCATAATGAGATATATCCATATCCACTGTTGCACCATTCCATTATACCGCAGCAACATGGTTTTGTGAAACAGCGTTCTACCACCACTAATCTGTTATCTTTCTCTAGCTTCTTGTTTGACAGTATCAATGACGGCGTACAAGTGGATGCAGTATACACGGATTTTTGCAAGGCTTTTGACAAGGTGAATCATAAAATTTTGCTGAATAAGATTGCTTTCATCGGAATCCGTGGCAACTTACTCCGTTAGTTTACTTCTTACATATCGAACCGCTGTCAAAGGGTGGTGATCAACGAGTACAAATCAAGCACCACCAAAATATCATCTGGTGTTCCCCAAGGCTCCATTCTTGGGCCATTGTTGTTTAACATATTTTTTTGGAACGATTTAGGCCGCTGCTTTCATAATGCAAAGATTTTATTGTACGCAGATGATTTTAAGATCTACAAATCCATCAGAACTGTCAATGACTGCATTCTTCTTCAACGAGATCTGAACAGACTTACAGATTACTGCTACAAAAATAAGCTAAAATTAGTCATACCTAAATGTAACTGCATTTCTTTCACAAAAATCAAAAAGGTATTCAACTTCGTATACACCCTGTGTCACACACCTTTTGCTAAATTAAATTCAATACGTGATTTAGGTATTACACTCGACTCCAAGCTCTGCCTCGATTCACACATAAATAAAATTGTAAGCAAATCCTACCAAATGTACGGATTAATTATGCGGTCAACTCTAGACTTCAAAAGAACCTCATCGTACATATGTTTGTATAAAGCGCTTGTTCGTTCACAATTAGAGTATGCAGTGCCGGTACAGAACCTTTTCTATATAAAATATATCGAAATGGTCGAAAAAGAGCAGTATAAATTTTTACGTGCAATGCATTATAGATGCCACAGGTCCTACCTACCATACGCCCAGCTACTCAGCAAGTATAAACTTTTAACCCTCAGCTCCCGTAGAAAGTATGAAGCTGTTACCCTATATAAAATAGTCGGTAATAAATTTAACTGTACAGATCTAAAAAGCATGATCTGTTACACTGTACCCAGAACCTACCACCGGCAACAAGTGCATGCAGGACACTCTTCGCAATACACGCATGCCGTACTAATTCTGGCAAGCGTTCGCCTGTCCGCCGTATGGTTGATAGTTACAATAAAAACTTTTGTAATATCGATATTTTCAATTGCAAAATGAGTAAATTTAAAAGACTCATCTGCAGCTCTCTGTTTAATTAATGTGTTTTCCTTGTAAATTTTTCTTCCTTCTTAATTCTACTTTCACTAACCCTATAACAATATTTCTAACTGCATGTTACAGTTACTAACACCCTTAGCGATTATTATTTTACACATTACGTCTATCTGTGGGCAACGTTGTGGGTTGAATTATTGCCAAAATGTATGTCTTATGTTTAAATATTTATAAGATATTATAATGTAACTGTTTGTTGTTCCTTTTTTATAAAAATAAAATAAAATAAAAAATACAATTGTATTATTCAATAACTTTCTTTTTAGGGTTCCGTACGTCAAAAGGAAAAAAGGGAACCCTTATAGGATCACTTTGTTGTTCGTCTGTCTGTCTGTCTGTCAAGACTAGGGAATCCAATCCCGCAAGCGCGGGATCTCGCACCATTTCTGCGGGATTGAAGTTTTTTATAAGAAAAGTGGATTCCGACGACCTGCCGTCGTTAACATTATTTATTAGACCCAGCTTATCCTCATTAAAAAGTGATGAAACAATTTTACATGGAACACATGACATTTTTTTAGTTTATGTTATTTAGTATTTGTCTGCAAAACAATTATTTTCTTTTCGATTTCACCTTGCAGTTAAATAATTTTTGAATTTTTATTTTGTGTTGTGTGCAATTCCTGTATCGCAACTGAACAAAGATTTTATATATCCCTGAAACGGAACGTAATCAATATCAGCTTAGGTACTCTATGACTGGGGATTCCCCACAGCATGTGAATTCAATTTTCTAAAAGATGAAGGTCCGTTAAATATTTTATTATTCCATAAAAGCAGCTGATTTTATATGAAAATATTTTTATTTGCTATTTGGTAATTCTTAGAAACGCGATTCGGGATTAGAATTTGACCGGTTTTTGTGTTTATTACTACTTAAAACAAAAAATTAATTAAAAATTCCAATCCGCGGGATTGCTCAGCAATCCCGCAGGCGTGCGGGATTGCGGTTTTGATACGGGATTGGATTCCCTAGTCAAGACCCTTTATCTCGAGAACGCATGGAGGTATCGAGTTGAAATTAAAACCATATACTCAGATCTGCGGTCCCTTCAAGCTGTGAAAAAATCATTTCAATTTCTAAGTTAACGAATATAAAAGATACGGAAGTTTACGTCGCAAAAAAACGTATATTTTGATACTTACTCTCAAAGATCGAAATTCATTGGGTACTTCCCGTTGACCCAGAATCCTGAAATTTGACACAAAGCAAGGTCTTATAGCACAGGTATAGGAATAAATAATAAATAGTAAATTTGTTTTTACCTAAGTCACAAAAAAAAATTTTACAATGCGGAAAAATCTTCGAGACTCCATTCGGAAATTGTAGTTTGCACGGAACCCTCAGTGCGCGAGTCCGACTCGCTCTTGACCAGTTTTTTTAATTATTATTGATAGGCTCGCGTTTGACAACTATCTCACCTGATAGTAAGCGATGATGTGGTCAACGATAAAGCACGCTTGCCTAGAAATTACCTACCTATTCACTCATGAGTTCAAGAGTTGTAGCTGTCAGAAAACACAGACTACGTCTGGGTAAACTACTGGATAGCTGTGCACACAGCAATGAAAACGGGATCCCAGTTTGCAACCCCTATTTGAAAGAAACGAGTGTGCAAACAGTGCGTGTTGGCGGGTACGCACGAGCACGCCACTGTATGCGGCTGACGACGTCGCTCGCACTGTTTGCTTACAGCTTCATCACTACAAAATTATCTAATGACTTTGTTATAATGAACTCCTACGTAGGTGCCTACATGGGTTCACGACATGATCATTGGAGTAACCACGGAATAGAAAAAAGTAGTAGGTAATGTAGGTAACTACCTACTACCTACCTATCTAATGTCGAATTAGGAATGTTAATAAGTAAGTAGGTATGTAAAATCACTTCAAACTTTGTTACAATAAAGATTTTATGCAAAAAGATAAATTGGTTTTTGCTTTATTAAATTTAAAAATACCTATATTCAAAGTTCACGTATTTATCGCTGCAAAACCGACTTTACGCAGTCTTGTCTGCCCTACCCCTAGAGTGTAATTTAAAACCGCGTAGGCGCGGAGGGGTAGGGCGGCCGCCGAAGCTGCGGTGGCGAGCGTTAAAGCCATCTGCGACGATAAGTTCGCGTGGGGCCGCCCAAACCCCGCAGCGCCGGAGCCGTGACAGAAACAATGCTTGCTGCATGTTGCATGCCTGTTTACATGCCTGCTGGCTTGCCTGCCTGCATGTCTACTTGCATGCCTGCTTGCATGCTGCATGCCTGCTAGCCTCTATGCTTATTTTTTTATAACCACCCAGTAATAGTAGGACCTGCACGGGGCCTCCGTTAAAAATAACTAGGCACCTAAGTTAAAAATACGAATATTATGTAAATACTTAGGTAGGTACATAAATGATTATGGAATATGCAAATGAAATAATACTCAATTTTCTTCAATTATTCTTAAAAAAATACACGTATCAACCACGTGTAGCCTCTTAGACTTGCCTAATATCTATTTTTATTATAATAAAAATGAATCGCTAAATGTGTTGCTAAGCGCAAACCTCGAGAACAGCTGAACCGATTTCGCTAATTCTTTTTTTATTGTTTGTGTTTGTTATTGTGAGGAGAAGGTTCTTATGGAAAAAAAATGAAAATTAGGGTAGTGTAGGATAGAGTAGGGTAGAGTGGGGTAGAGTAGGGTAGAGTGGGGTAGAGTAGGGTAGAATAGGGTAGAACAGGGTAGAATAGGGTATATTAGGGTAGAGTAGGGTAGAGGGGGAGCGAAGCCACGGGCAAAAGCTAGTTCGCTATAATTATAACTTGACTAGTACCTACTCAACTTTTGTCAATCAATTGCACTACGCGATTCAAATAGAATAGGATCAACTTAGCGCCATGTTGTGACGTCATAACTATCAAATATTATATCTTCGTATCATCTTAAATGTCAACGATTTGGTAGGGTGAACAAAACAAGATATTTTTTAAATATCTCAATACCTACTTAATTATTAAAATAAAATTTCTTAACGGATCATGCACGAAAAAAGTTTAATCAGAATCTTTTTCACCAATTCCGCTATCTATGTATCACTCTATGAAGTGTGGGTGGGGTGTGGCGAATGAAAGAAGGCAAATTGTTGCCAACAATGAAAATAAGAATGAAAACTGTTTTTTTTAACTATATGACTTAAATAATACCTACATTAGCATAATATATTTAAATTAAACATAACGTTTTTTCTTCATTTATATTTAACTAAGATTCGGTTGGAAAAAGTAAAAAAATCGTTATGGATTCGTAAAGCGCCGTGCGCACGATCCATCTTGACGTACGTCCCGCCAAGGTCATACACAATGCACGATGCAAAACTCCCGTGCCTAAGCTTGACGTACGTCAATTATTATTATTAATTGCTTGCTGGACGTGCATGATGACATTTCGATCCAGCAAGCCCCCCCTCACGACGGACGTCGTGCAGATGGATCGTGCGTAGGCTTGCTATACATCAGGATAGGCTGCCAGGTGTGTAAAAGGTGTGACCGAACGACAATACAATTACAAAAAAATATATATTCCCAAGAAATTTTGAGATAAAAAGACCGTACAAGTCAACAAAAGAAGTACAAAGTTTTTATTGTAAATAACTAAAATTCGTTTAATATTAGAAAAAAATGCAACCAAATCAGGGCTGCCAGGTGCAAAAAAGGTGTGAACGTACGACAATACAACTTCAATAAAATATATTATATATACGTATACCAATGAAATTATGAAATGAAAAGATCATACAAGCAGAAAGTACAAAGTTTTATTAAAAATTCGCTTAATTTAAACATTTTTTTCTTAGAAAAATGGTTCGATTACATCTATTTATAATCTGTGACCTCCAGCAGCTGGATGGTTTGCACGATGGTGCGTATACTGCGTATGCTACGTCCAGCACCGGACGTACAGCACGGACGTACGTCAAGATGGATCGTGCGTACGGCGCTTAAATAAGTTTTTTTTGTACACCGTACTTTTCAAGTAACATTTAACAGATAATGTTGAATCGCATAGTAAAAATACCTACGTAAATACGTGAACCCCTTTTGACTTAAGAATATTTTATTAACTAAAAACATACATTTTATGGGTTGAATATCTGAAACCTATACACATTTCCAGCGACTATAAATCGCTGTCAATAAACACGCACGGGCTGGACCTGCCCTGGAGCAGGCTGCATGCACGGCACGACAAACAACTACTATAAAAGTTGATTTAAAATCGCCACAAAGTTGCTAGCGACAAAACTGACTGTGTGTGGACTTAACGGACCTTACAGAGCTTAGTTCACACCAGTTTCTATACTATCGCCACGCCAAATTCCTCATATGACTATAAAAACCAAAATTATTTGATTTTTTATAAATTAATGATTTGGATTATTCGGATTCGGACGTGTAACTTTTTTGGTTTCTTGGTGTCTATTTATGCTTAGCTTAGAGTGCGCGTGCGTTAAGTTAGCCCGTGGCCGAAATCGGAACTAATTGTTTGCCGCCAACTTGACATATATGTCATGTGTCAAGGGAATGTGTTCTGTGTTTTTAATCGTTTTCAAAGTATTGTCTGTGCGATTAAAGAATGCTTGTGGCGTAAAGTGAAAAGAAAAGTAAAGTTTTTAAATAGCAACCCAACCCAGCCATCCGTCAAATGCCAAACATAAAACCGCGCAAACATATATATCATGTTTGTTTATCATGTTATTTTATTGTGATTTTTAATCAAAATCTTAAATAAAAAACTTCACTGAGCCACAAGGGAAATAATATATTACAGTTTTGCCAAAGATAACAAGCGGCAAATCACACCACTATTGATCAAAACAAAGTCACGAACTTGGGAAACATTAGTATGCTGTTTTTTTGCTACGTAGCGCTTTTATTTTAATGTTTTTCGACTTCCTATTTAAACTCCGAGCTATCTCCAAATATATATAAATTAAACGGAAATTCATTTAAACATGACGATATTTTTTTATTTTGTTTCGGTCAATGTTTTCGATAGCTAGTATAAAGAGTGTTGATACTTTAAATTTATAATGCGTTTCGACTAACTTAGAATATTTCTTTTCAGGCTTGAGTAAGGACACAGTAACTAAAATAAAAAAGGGCAAGTACGAGTCAGACACACGAACTGAGGATTCCGTACTTTCTTTGGAATACATTTTTTTTTTGTAATTGTATTGTCGTTCGGGCACACCTTTTTCGCACCTGGCAGCCCTATCCTGCTGTACAGCAAGCCTACGCGCGATCCATCTGCACGACGTCCGTAGTGAGGGGGGGGCTTGCTGGATCGAAATGTCATCGTGCACGTCCAGCAAGCAATTCTACGCACGGGAGTTTTGCATCGTGCATCGTGTATGACCTTGGCGGGACGTACGTCAAGATGGATCGTAAGTACGGCGCTTTATGGAAGTTTCCGCACAGGCGATAAAAAATTCCGTGATTTCTTGCAGATTTGACGCGATGCGGTGCGGAAATAAATCCGCGAGAATAAAAACCGCGCGTTGAAATATCGCTGTGCGGACAGGTCCTTATAGTATGAGTTTTTGAATTTAAAGGTAGTGTTCGATTAGGTAGTTATTAGTTAGGCAGGCAACATTAAGCACTTCCCCAGTAGTACGTTCTCTAATCTGTGATCCCCAGCGACAGGGACTAAACCCTATAAATGTATTAAACCGTTAGACGTTCAATATTCGTCTATTGAAAGTAAAATTATAATATTTATAATACGCGTGTGCAAATGTATTGCAAACATTATAATTAGACTCTGACCAACGAAAGATGGAACTGAATTGTTTATTGTTTAAGTCTATATAAGGCAGCATTTTAAAAAAAAATAAGCACTGTCAAAAATTTGTCGTTGACATTTCAAACTTGTGTTTACGTGCATTTTATTTTCGTTTCTTTTATTAAAATAATGCTTTAAACAATAAATAATTCGACGAGGAGGCTTCTCTTCAAGATGATTGATAAAGTCAAAACCAAAAAAAGTAAGATTAATCGGAAGTCTGTACAGAAAATGCGACGGCTGGATACTATAAGTTCATATATAGGTTAGTGTTTTGAATATCTAGTAAAATAGCTTGATACTTTTCGATTATTTATAACAAATTGCAATGAGTAATACTTTAATATACTTTTTAGGAGATATAGACAATGAGCAGGTGAAACTTTAAATTACCAGAACGGCAAAGGCATTGAAAACTCTTGAAGAAATTGAAATATCGACTTCTGAATCACAATACATAAAAAATAATATTTTCAATGACAGGTATTTTTCTCCTTTCAGACCTTTTAGATTTAACAATAATTTACTTTTGTTTATAGGAGACGCTTATGGATGACTAAATTAAAAAAATAGGCATATTGTTGTATTATATTAAGACATTTGATTGTTTTAATTATGTGTTATTTTTAGTGGTATCATTAAACTGTTTCGAAATAATTGTGATTTCCGTTTTCAGACTTAAGTGTGAGGACACTGAAAAGAATAAAAAAGAATGGTCTATTAATCAAGGAAAGTGGAACACTCCCGGAAAAAAATGCCCTCGTTGTGTAAGTTTCCAATTTGGATAATTTTGATGTTCTGTTTGTGAATGTTATAGTAAATAAATTATATAAATGAAATTTAAATCTTGCGTTAATTCATTAAACTCCAAGCGAACGCCAGCGTTCTCTCTCAGTCTTTTTATTGTGTATCTAATAGTATTCGAAAGGTTAAACGCAGATTATGTAGGCAAGCAACATACAAGTTCAGTTCAGTTTACATATAAGTTGGGGGATTATATTGAAGATAAAAATGCTTGACTGCTGGTCTAGCTCCACTGCCACTTACCACAAATTTGAAATCACTGGTAGTGGCACGTGTGTTGGATCATTGGGAACCAAATAATCCAACACACGCGCCAGTTCAAAATGGTAGAGTTGTGTGTCGTAAGTAAACGGGCGTTATAACTCTATAATTTTTATTTATTTTTTATTTTGTTACTAACGCACACCAACAATTTGTTTACAATATTTTTCCATTTAACATTCAGAAGATTGTACAGTGCAAACAAAACAATTACAGGCGTGCACAACATTCACAAATGCGTACCTAAATTCTTAGTATTTTTAAATTAAAAATTAAAGAAAAAGGTCCAAGAAAGAGGAAGAAATTATGCGAGTGCGCTGTTGACTGTTCTAACAGTTTGAGTTTGGCGTACCCTACCCTTCTGTCGCTTAACAATATGTAGTTTTGGGTCGAATTGTAATAAGGAATGTTTTTTAAGCACAGTACGCACTACCTAACAGTGTTATATACCTACTTAGACTTTACAAATATTTCCAACTTGTACGCGAACCAAGTCACGGGCAAGAGATATTGATTATAATAAAACAAAATCAATCAAAAAACCTAATAGCAACATTTTCGACTTCTACGCGGACGAATTCACGGGAAAAGGCTAGTTGTTAAATGAACATGCATCGCATATAATCATAAATAATCAAAAGTATCAACATCGTTTAAGCAGCGTACAGTCAGGGTGAACTGCTTCAGAATTTTTAAATGGGGAAGATTTTGTGTTCAGAGGGCGCCACGCGTATGATCTATTTACATTCTGTGGTTCGGAGCGGTTCTTATGAAATTGTATGCTATTCAATATTTTTGTATTGACGATGTATTGTACGTGGAAATTAAATCAGCTAAAAGAGGAACTAAAGAAGAGGGGTGCGACCAGTAGTGAAAGAAAGGCAGACCTTGTAGAGAGGTTGGTAAATAAAAGTAAAAAAAATACTGCAGTATTTTATATTTTCTTGGTGAATGTTTTTACTGATTAACAATAAACTCCTGACCCTATGAACTTTTATCCACTTGTTTATTATTGTTTGTGTAAATCAAAATCTATGCTATTCTGTTTTTGTAGGTTAGAGGCGTATGATAGAAATTTTAACTTCACCGATAATTCATATCCCTCAGAAACAGTACAAACCGAAGTTATGGACATACCAAAAGACGATTATTATAAAGATATAAACAGCAATGAGGTATCCCATTGCCACCATTAAATAAACATCAAATACAAGAATATTGTGGAATATTCCCATTGACATCGATATGGACGAATTTTTTGAGCTTGAAGGAACGGGATGGGTTTTTTTAGTTAGTAAGAGTCTGACACTATCTCCCGCTCCGCCCAAGAGCGGGGGTTGTCTTATGATGATTTTTCCCATCGAAAAAAAAAAATGCCCTCTGAGTTTTCCCCGTTTTTCAGCCTTTTCTACTCTTTTGTACATATTATTATTTTAAGTTTGTATATATATACCTAGTTATTATTTATTAGATTAATTGATATAGTAAAATTGTACAATAAGTGTAAAAAAAGAATATTGTGGAGAGTGAGTTTATTCATCTAATAAATTTTTTGTGCCTTTCTATGATCATTTTTCATAAGCAGGAAAAAAGTATGCTGTGTTATTCTACTTAATTTAACGGGTTATGGGACATCTCGCCCACGTAAAAACTGGCCTGTGGGCCAGATGTCCACTTTTTAAAATGTGCATGGGTAGATTCGCCCGAACCAGTTTAGTAAAACGGGCCAGATGTCTACTGTTAAAAATTGAAGGGATATTTCGTCCTAATTGGTTATTTATTAATTAAATAGCTGATAAATCTGCAAATCATAGCATCAAATGATAATTTAATTGTTGTTACAAAAAAAAACAGTAAAGTACCTAATCATTATATATTAAACTTTTAAGTACATAATTAGTATAACTTGAAACTTAAATTACATAGTTTTTTTCGAATCGCACTAATTTATTAAGAGCCTAGCCTATTCACTCTAGCCTTGAAGACACCTAAATTATAATCGGACGAAAAGACTGTAGCAGGCTAATTGTTCCAAATGTACGCGGTTTATATGATAAGGCAAAACGATTAGTCCAGATCGTGATTTGTATAACATTAGAAGCTATACCGGTGTGAAGTATCGCCGTACCTTTGCAAGAATGCCGAGTTTTCTAGCAGCTACCTTGGCATTGGACTCAATGAACCGCTTAAAACATATATTATACAGGGTTATTTGTACAACACTGGCAACCTTTCAGGACTATATTAAGAACATCATAAATAACAATTTTTTTTTTCTATGACTTTAAAAAAATTATCATATTTTAGTTCATAAGATTTTCATACAAAAATAAAAATATTTAAATTGAGCGTTCTAAATGTTACAAAGTCTACGCGAAGCAAGCGATAGTACAATAACGGAGGGGAGCGGAGATCGTGCGCGGGAGGCGTAGGAGGGTACTTACAGCAAAATACAGAGTTGAAATGTGTTAGATAGTACAACGAAATCTTGAAGGTTTGTTTTTGGTAAATGTGTTATGTTTTGTAAAAAGTCATAGAACAAAAGTTGTTGTTTATGATGTAAGTTATACAGTCCTACAGGGTTGTTAGTGTTTTACAAATACCCTAATTACGTATAATACATAATTTTACAAATTACATAATTTTTCAATGCAGTGTCCTACGTTTATCTCTTGATCCACTAATTCTTTTAGAATAGTTTAATATATAATAGTTTTAAAAGTTTAATATATGATGATTAGGTAATTTACTGTTTTTTTTTTTTTGTAAAAACAATTAAATTATCATTTGATGCTATGATTTGCAGATTTATCAGCTATTTAATTAATAAATAATCAATTAGGACGAAATATCCCTTCAATTTTTAACAGTAGACATCTGGCCCGTTTTACTAAACTGGTTCGGGCGAATCTACCCATGCACATTTTAAAAAGTGGACATCTGGCCCACAGGCCAGTTTTTAAGTGGGCGAGATGTCCCATAACCCAATTTAACACAGTTTTATAATCATTTTCTGTAAAATGATGCCCACATAATCGTAAATATGTAGATTGGGATTTTACGAATTCTGGTCGTTTTATTGCTTTAGCCCTCAATCTTTTCCTATTTTTATCTTTTGGGAATAAATGATTACCATTTTCTTTGCATCCCGGCACTGCACAGTTCGTCATTTTTATTATTTACTAGCTTTGCCCGCGCGGCTTCGCTCCCGCTCTTCCTTACTCCACCCTACTATACCCTACTCTACCCTACCCTACTCTACTCTACCCTCCTCTACCTTACTCTACCCTACTCTACCCTACACTACCCTAATTTTCATTTTTTTTCCATAAGAACCTTCTCCTCATAATAACGAACACAACAAAAAAAAAATTAGCGAAATCGGTCCAGACGTTGTTGAGTTATGCGCTTACCAACACATTTTGCGATTCATTTTTATATTATAGATATTTAATAGAATGCCAAAAAGTTATAAAATCGCTGCATAGATAATCCGATAACGGATCATAAGAATCGCGACACCTAGCGGGAAAAAATGGCAAAAATCTTCCCCATTCGGCCTCCATTTTGTTGTGCCATCATTCGTTGGTCAGACTCTATTCTAACATGAATGAAATAGTGAATATATAGGTTTATAGACTTGACATTTCTACTGTCTATGCACAGCCCAGAAACAGTTTTTACAAGTATTACAACTGTCAGAAGTACCAACATTTAGAAACAAAATGTTAACCTCAAATTAAAATGGTTATTTTACTATAATAAACTTAAAACGTATGAAAACAATATCACATACGAGTTCACACATATTATAAGCTTATATTGAAAACAATACCTGCGTATCTGTACTACGAATGCGATTATGCTAATTTGATTACACATTTTTAACTTTGACATTTATTTTCGCGGTAGACGAACGTTGATTCTTTCATTGAAACATACAATTCTGTTGACGTTTACACTTTTTTACTTTAATTCCAAAATGGAGCGCTTGAATTAAGCTCTTACTAGTATTAAGAAAGCCGCACAGAGTAGGTAAGTGGTTTGAAATATGTATTTTATTGTTTTATGTGAAGGGACAGTCGATCACTTCCGTTGAGACAGGAAAAGGAAGTGTGTTTTTAGTTTTATGGCGGTCGAAGGCATGGCTATTACATCGAGCTTGACATCCTTATCCTGTTGAATTTCAATCAATAATATTGAGACGTAAAAGCGCGAACTGAAATGTTCAAGAATGCATTCACTAATATGGAGATGTCTCATTAGCATGATATAGAATTACAAGAAAAGAAGAAACAACAAGGCTGAAAATTTTTCAATGACATTAAATTGAAAAAAAATGTTTTTATCAGAGTTCATATAATTTTTTACATGATATTATTATGCTGTAAACTTAGTTGTTACAAAAATTTATATGAGCAACTCATTTTTATCTGAGATCAGCAAAGAGAAGCCACGCATACTGCTAATACTAAGGGAAGTCAGTAGGTACTGCACGAGTTGCTAATTATTCACTGTCAAAAATACAGCAAAGCATATCTGAACATTAAACAACCAGCTGAACCATATTTATACTTTCACTCTGCGGTTACTTTTTATAATATCATTCCTATTAATAAACTTTTACTTTGTAATTATTTCTCACTCATTTCAATAAACCGTTCTTCGGGCACTGATTAGGAATCATCAGAAAGAAAAACTTACCCTTTCCTTTCTAAAGTCTATTTCTGTTATTTGTCATATTCCAAGCTAAAACTAATTTATGATAGCATTTCATATTCAAGTTTACCTATAGATGATGATGTGGTATTTCCAGATGAACCACAATGACTTCAGATCTATGTTCCGAAGATGTGGTGGTGCGCATCACAGCTCCGCAGATAATTACTGTAAGTTTAGTTTTGGTCTGTTGGTGGTATTATTACTAAAATCAATCAGTATCATTCACTAGTAAGAAACACATGCTTTTAATGATTGCTTCATTAAATGGTGTAAATAATAATTATAATAAAATGGGGTACACAGATTTATTTTTTTGTCTTAAATATTATAGTAGAAGGACACAATAGCTTATTGGCTTGAACTAGGGTGAATCTGTACTATCAGCTAAAAGTTCTTAAAACTTGAAATAAAAAATTAACAAAGAATATAATTAAAAAATGTACTTAAATTATATTTACATGTAAAATGTTTTTATTAAGAGATGCGAAGAAAATATGACAGAATAATCTTTTTACAGCTTGAATCATTACTTATTGTACAGAAAGAGTAGAAAAAAGGTAGATAATAATATATTCTTTAGTGTACCTACAACATAAAAAATACTGAAAGAGCTTAAACTTAGTTATTCGCTGATCTTTTTAATGGCCTATACAAAAATGGCAATTTCATAGGAAAAAACCTAATATTTTCTAAGTAACATGGCTATGTTATGATTAGTACTACCATGCATTCCAAATAAGATTAGGAAAGCCAATAACCTCGATCTGTCAAATGTTGAGTTAAAAGTACGGTTTGCAAAGAAAACTTATTTGCATATCAATAGTGTTTTTTGCTTTGTATTACTAAGTCTTAGTTCAAATCTAGGAGAAGTAAAATTTGTTTTTACAATCATTTTACATCAGTTTTTACAATCATTTTACATCAGTTTTTACATCATCAATATAAACTTCATCATATTTTATTGTTATTATGTTAAACATGTTACTGGTGAAAACAGATTTCCGCTTTTGTTATTACCCTCATGGAATCACTGTCCCCCAAGTCACAGGCTATAAACCTAGTTTGGGGACCAGGAGATAATACTTCATGCAAACTGTATTGTATCTTATTATTGAAACTTTGTGTACAATTTATTGAAAAAAAGTTATTATTATTCTATAAAAAAAATCATTCATATATTATGTAAATATATAACTACTTTAACTTTTTTTCCACCTTTATCCAAAACTATTTCGGTTACGGTTACGAATTTTTTTACTTCGGATATTCAACATTTCGGATTCGGTTCTCCATAATATCCCTGGTCTGAGTAATGAGTCGCTAATGTGGTGCAGTCTGCGACGCTGGTCCCGGGCAGTGCGGGTACCGGGAGCAGCGGCGCGGGCGCGGCGAGCGGGGCGGGCGCGCGCGTGGCGGCGTCGTCGGCGGCCGTGGAGCTCGGGCGCCGCCTGCTGCTGGCCGCGCGCGCCGGTGACACGCCGCAGGTGCTCGACCTCATGGCCAAGGGCGCGCCCTTCACCACTGACTGGGTATGTAATCTCTTACTCCAATATTATGTTAGCATTTTTAAGACATGTTAGCCTAGCCACTGAGTCGAAACAAGTAGAAAATTTTTAGTCCTTAGTACTCCAACAATCATCTTTAATTTTTATCATTGAAATCAAAGATAATACAGCACAATGTACAACCTATTGAACATTTTCATAATTATGGAACGACCCGTGTGGAAGTACTTGAGTATTTGGCCAGACTGGAAGAGCAGGGGAGCGGGGCGGGTGCGGCCCAGCAAGCTCAAACATAAGAACTTCATTTGATTGTCCATAGTGGGCATGGCCGCACGGGCGTGCGGGAAACGGCGCGACCATTGGTCATTTATACAAGTAGCCACAGTGAGCGCGCGGGCGATAAGCGGAAACCCTGTCTCTGCAACCGCGCCGCTCCCCGCACCGCGCTGCCAGTCTGGTCAAGAAAAGCGTGCGCGTTCCGCACCCGCGCCTCCGCCTGTGTGTGCAGCGCGCTGCCAGTGTGGCTAGCACTCATGGTTGTAACATTTCTATAGTAAAACTAGTCATCGAACGTTCATATTTCCGAGTATAGACGATGATTTTCGAAGCATAATAAGGGTAATTAGAGACGGCAGGGAGTGTGGTCGGTAACGGTAGAGTTGTACAGCTGGGCACGTCGCCGCTGCACCTGGCGGCCGGCAACGCGCACGTGGACACTTGCGCCGTGCTGCTGCGCGCCGGCGTGTCGCGCGACGCACGCACCAAGGTGGAGCGCACGCCGCTGCACCTGGCGGCCAGCGCCGGCCACGCCGCCGTGGTGCGCCTGCTGCTGGACGCGGGCGCGGCCGTGGACGTGCGCGACATGCTGCGCATGACGCCGCTGCACTGGGCCGTGCAGAACGGCCACGAGGCGGCCGCGGCCGAGCTGCTGCGCGCGGGCGCCGACCCGCTAGTGCTCAACAAGTTCCACAAGTCGCCGCAGTCGCTGGCGCTGCAGCTGCGGCGCGAGGACCTCACGCGCCTCATGGATGACGCGCTGCGCGAGCGCGAGGCGGCGCGCTCCGTCTCCGCGCTCGTCAACGGTACGCACACGCACCGACCCTCCGAGGCTTACGTCTATTGTTGCCGCTTTGAATTCTTAAATGATGCATGAATGTTTTCTATTGTAGAACAAATGGCAGAAACCGCTGCAGAAGAACCTCAAATACAAACATTTGAAGCCGTACAAAGTAAGTCAAAGATTTGTTATTTCGTAATATTTTGTCTCCACACTCTTCTAAAGTTATGACTTAGTACTAATTGGTTTTTTCTTTATAGGAATCCAAGATTTGAAGCCGACCAAACCAAAACCAAGTGAAAAGACTATCAAGCAAGAACTCAATCTTGAGGTATGATTTTCGTGCGGAATTCAAAACACAATTATTTTATGTGTAAACGGAGGGAGGCTAAGGTGTCTGTCGTGTTGTGCAGAGCTCGCCTGGGGGTGCTGGTGCGGGCGCGCGGCTGGCGGGCTCGGCGGCGGCGCTGCTGCGCTCGCACGGCATCACGCTGCTGCCCACGGACGACGGCAGCACCGTGCTCAACGCGCTGCAGAGCGGCCGCACCGTCGTGCTCTCAGGTACTCAACGTAAATATATAGCTACCCTTTGTTATACAATTTTACTGAGAAACTTACGCCTAGCGTTTTGTATTATGAATAAAATGAGTTATGATTTCTATTTACGTTTAAAATTATAACATGGGTGTTCACACACACCTGCACTCAAACTAAAGTTCTCAACTGATTACGTGCAGATGCTGGCAAATTAATGCTTAAAGAAAGCGAGACCTCTCCGCCGACGGCAAGCAAGGTAGCATCCATCGCCAATCAGGGCAAGGGTATGGTGCTAACGGCCACGCCCGTGAAGTCACCGCCCAAGCCTGGCGTCAAGATATTCACCATTAACAACAAGCTGCTGGCCGTGCCCAAGGACAACAAGATACCCGTTAAGAAAATCATCAACCCACAAGACATGCAGGTCATTTTTGTATTAGTAATCTACTTACAATCTCTAGCATCACCATCAATCATAAACATATTAATAAAAAAGGATTTAAATTTTAAATATGCAGGTAAAGTTCGTGCAACTGCCTGCTGACGCAAAAATAATCTCCCCATCAAAAGTAGTTCCAATGAAGGCGAAAAATAGAGTCGCGCCTCGCGCGGCCACGCCCACCGTGACGTCACTGGGCGGCCAGCGACCCGCCGTCAAGATTATCATGAACAAAAGCAACTTCAACAGACTCATCGCCACCGCCGCGCGCCCAGACCAGACCGTTGCCGAGGTACGTATGCCGAATCAGCATGTGACTTCCGAAGTACCTGTGGCGTAGCAACATGCAATGTACGTGCTAAACCAGCTCACTAGCGCCTGCGTCGCGTTACTATAGCTTATAGTGTGTACAGGTGGCAGCTCGCAGCTCGGCGGGCGGCTCGGCGGAGGAGGCGGGCGCGGACAGTGCGGGCGTGCTGCGCGCGCAGCTGGCCGCGGCGCAGCGCTCGCTGGCGGCGTTGCGACGCGAACTCAAGAGCACGCGCGCGCGCCTGGCGCAGTACGAGCAAGTGCCCATGTAGCGCCGCCACCACGGAAGAGGCGGGCGCGGACAGTGCGGGCGAGCTGCGCGCGCAGCTGGCCGCGGCGCAGTACGAGCAAGTGCCCATGTAGCGCCGCCACCACGGAGGAGGCGGGCGCGGACAGTGCGGGCGAGCTGCGCGCGCAGCTGGCCGCGGCGCAGTACGAGCAAGTGCCCATGTAGCGCCGCCACCACGGAGGAGGCGGGCGCGGACAGTGCGGGCGAGCTGCGCGCGCAGCTGGCCGCGGCGCAGTACGAGCAAGTGCCCATGTAGCGCCGCCACCACGGAGGAGGCGGGCGCGGACAGTGCGGGCGAGCTGCGCGCGCAGCTGGCCGCGGCGCAGTACGAGCAAGTGCCCATGTAGCGCCGCCACCACGGAGGAGGCGGGCGCGGACAGTGCGGGCGAGCTGCGCGCGCAGCTGGCCGCGGCGCAGTACGAGCAAGTGCCCATGTAGCGCCGCCACCACGGAGGAGGCGGGCGCGGACAGTGCGGGCGAGCTGCGCGCGCAGCTGGCCGCGGCGCAGTACGAGCAAGTGCCCATGTAGCGCCGCCACCACGGAGGAGGCGGGCGCGGACAGTGCGGGCGAGCTGCGCGCGCAGCTGGCCGCGGCGCAGTACGAGCAAGTGCCCATGTAGCGCCGCCACCACGGAGGAGGCGGGCGCGGACAGTGCGGGCGAGCTGCGCGCGCAGCTGGCCGCGGCGCAGTACGAGCAAGTGCCCATGTAGCGCCGCCACCACGGAGGAGGCGGGCGCGGACAGTGCGGGCGAGCTGCGCGCGCAGCTGGCCGCGGCGCAGTACGAGCAAGTGCCCATGTAGCGCCGCCACCACGGAGGAGGCGGGCGCGGACAGTGCGGGCGAGCTGCGCGCGCAGCTGGCCGCGGCGCAGTACGAGCAAGTGCCCATGTAGCGCCGCCACCACGGAGGAAGCGGGCGCGGACAGTGCGGGCGAGCTGCGCGCGCAGCTGGCCGCGGCGCAGTACGAGCAAGTGCCCATGTAGCGCCGCCACCACGGAGGAGGCGGGCGCGGACAGTGCGGGCGAGCTGCGCGCGCAGCTGGCCGCGGCGCAGTACGAGCAAGTGCCCATGTAGCGCCGCCACCACGGAGGAGGCGGGCGCGGACAGTGCGGGCGAGCTGCGCGCGCAGCTGGCCGCGGCGCAGTACGAGCAAGTGCCCATGTAGCGCCGCCACCACGGAGGAGGCGGGCGCGGACAGTGCGGGCGAGCTGCGCGCGCAGCTGGCCGCGGCGCAGTACGAGCAAGTGCCCATGTAGCGCCGCCACCACGACCGAACAAACCTGCAAGCATTTTCCGTTTAACCGTATACAGACGAAGCCCGTAAATCGGCCATACAACACACAATAGACGTCTCAGTTCAATTTCACTTTATGTAAATTGTCAGAATTTTTGTTTTATAAAATACTGTGCCATAGACGGTGAGAATTCGAGAACCGACATGATTATGTCGATCAATTTGTACTCTGAACAGCGCTCGGTGCACCACATCGCACCTCCACCCTGCACACTTTATGGAACACAATAGAAGCCTCAAACAGGCGACATGTAACGTGAATCATTTCGACTTCCGATGGATCTGTTGGACATATCATCGGTTGCTGGCTGCGAGTGCAGTGACCGTATTACCTATGTTATATTAACATATTTAATCTAGTGTACCTATAGATAGAATTTAGATAGAATTTTCTAAGAATTTTGCTAATGTGTAAATGAATGTTTCCGAGTCGTAGACTCTCTATAATTTACAAATGAGTGTAGATTACGCTCAGTAAGGTAATCGTTTTCAATGAAACTTGTGAGACTAGTCAAAAAAATGTTATTTACCTCTTGAACTGCCTACGTCGGATATATCCGACAAACGCTCTCGCGTTTATTTCGCTAGGGTCGCATATCCACAACCAAATACTTTATCTCTCGTCAGGTCTTCTGTCACCTATGGGGATTTAAGAGCCAAACGCTGGGTCTTTGACGCCAAGCTATTGCTGAGTTCGGTTCGGGCACGCTTAGCGCAACTGTATTGTATTTCTGTATTTTTTTATTATTTTATGTTGCCTACTGTATTGCCTGTGCCGAATAAATGCTATTCTATTCTAATTCTAAATCTAGGTCGCGAAAACACTCGTCGGACCAATCCGACGCGGCCGGTTTAATAAAGGCAAAAAATAATATTGGTATTGTGTCTCATTGCATTACCTAACCTGCCTTGTTCACATTTTTGACGATAGTTTTAAAACAAAGGATGATTTTGAATGTAAATAGTAGCAGAACGCAACCAGAGACACAAAATGAAAGACAGTTATTTAATACACGTTCCAAATAAGAATAGGATTTATTTTTCGCCATGTTGTGACGTCATAGCTGTCAAATCGAAGAAATTGGGTAGGGTGAGCAAAACAAGATTTTTTTTTAAACAACATTTATTTACGAATCATAAACTAAGAATTTTTAATCAGAATTTAGTTATTAAACTCCGCTTATGTCTACGTCACTGTTTGAGTGGTCATCGTTGTTGTCATCACCAACATCATAACTGCTGCTTTCTCCTGTGAAATAAGACATGGAACTGTTGTTTTAGATGCAAATAGGCAGTGTTACCTGCATTTATGATAAAATATACCTGTAAAAATCTATCCGAATCTAGCTCTTCAATACCACTGATCTCGGCATCTCATACCGCTCATCTTTTCTTTTTAGTGAATTGCAACTAACAATGACAATAAAAAAGAAAATAGTATGTACCTAAGTATAATTTGACAATTTTTTTAATGTTTTGTTTTTTCGCTTTATGTAAGACTTAATCTAATTTGCGTATCAAATAAGTTTTCCTTGCAAACCGTACTTTTCAATCAACATTTGATGGACTGAGGTTATTGACTTTCCTATTCATATTTGGAACGCATTGTATTTGTATGCATGTAGTAAAATATAATTTAAGGAAATAAAACATTTATTTTTTGTAAACTTGTTAGTTATTTACGATATCACCTTCCTATTCTTCTATTTCCCAACGCAATGTGTACAATATTCTAAAAAGGTGTCATGGCCTAAAGTCAAATAGTTATATTTATTTGCTGCGCACAGGTATATATATGGCGCATGGTGTTGATTATAAATTATCGATTGTGCTACCTTGTTGGGCATACAACACTCCGGTCAAGTTAGCCCAAGAAATAGCGGTAAGGTTTACATAATTCGTATTGAGTGAACGAATTTTTGAAACACCGTTATTTATAACGGTATATAATTTATAATGAAGTGTGAAAAGTCCTCATAAATCACACATCTGCAAAAATATATTCAAGGTCAAATCCGAGAAGTATGTATTTTTTTGCATTTGTCAGTCAAACGATATTTTTATCACAAAAAGACGTCAGTTAAAACTCATCTTTACACTTTTTTCTATAAATATCACTTTTTTCTTTTTTATTCTTTTCTTTTTTCTTATTTCTTTTATTTATCTTTCTTTTTTCTATGTACTTTGTGTTGCATGAAGATTAAATAAATAAATAAAGATGCGGTGCTGGAGGAGAATGCTTGGAATATCATGGATTGAATTCTGTACGAACGAGTCTAACGAACGGGATCGGTTTTTTAGTCAGTAAGAGTCTGACACTATCTCCCGCTCCGCCCAAGAGCGGGGGTTGTCATTGGATGATTTTTCCCATCAAAAAAAAAGGGTACCAGGCCACAAGGAAGATTGCCTATGAGGTGGACTGACCAGATAAAAGCAGCAGTGAATGTGTCATCATCACTACATGAATGCACGAAGAAGGCGGCCATCAGAGAGGAGTGGCAGCGTGTTGTAAAGCTTGCCACCAACATCTGAAATTATGACCACGACCACTCTGTCAAGAGTGATACCGACAGAGAAGAAGAAGACACTTTTCTCCTAAGAGTAGGCCTAAGATACTTTGGGCATTTTACGGCCAGAATGCAGTATATTAAAAACAGAGAGATTCTTAAAAATAAATATCAATTTACGAAGTCGGGAAGTAAGCAAGTCTATGTAGTTGGAAAATGATAGTCATCTATCTGGACACTTAGATAGTTTATTTTATCTGTGCGACTAAGATGAGCACAGCTGCATCGTGCTTGAGCTGTATTACAATAATGTGCAATCAAAGAAAAAATAAATATAGGATACTTAGATTTTTTTACATTTCAGGTTTGTGCCAACCAATCAGTTACAGTGTCAACTCTTAGTCGTGCATGTTGGAATGTCGACTCCCAGGAGTCACCATGGAATATTATGGCAGTATCATCAGCGTAAGTTAAGATGGATCTATTAGTAAGTTTATGACGATAGAGGTCATTAATATAAATGAGAAAAAAGGTCGGCCCTATGATACTACCTTGTGGTAGACCGTAGGTTATAGGGACTTCGTCACTCATTCATTCGCCTATTTTGAATCATTGGCGCCTTCCTGCTAGATAACTCTAAAAATTTAGACCAGATCGCCTCTGATACCAATGTTATTAAGCTTAGTTATGAGTCTAGGAATCGAGATTGTATCAAAGGCTTTTGCCAGATCTAGGAAGACGCCTAAAACACACTGTTGTCCAAATTACTCTTCTTCTTTCTGCCCTTATCCCATATTACTTGGGGTCGGCGCAACACGTTTTTTTCTTCTATTCTGTTCGGACACCTGTCAAATTATCACTAACTCCCTTTTCCTTCATGTCACTCCTCACACAATCCATCCATCTTTTCTTCGACCTTCCTCTCCCTCTCCATCCATCCACATGTATACTCATACTCGCAGAACAAGTACTGCGTTTTGGTTCTACTCAATTTCAGGCCAACACTCTCCAGTCTGTGCCACCACACCTCCAATCTGTTCTGGACCTCTAGGCCACTCTCGGCAACCAGCACGATGTCGTCGGCAAACAGCATACACCAGGGAGCCTCCTCCTGAATGTCCGACGTCAGAGCGTCCATTATCATCAGGAAGAGGTAAGGGCTGAGAGCCGATCCCTGATGTAAGCCGACAGCCACATTGAAGTTTTCGGTGGTGCCCACTGTGGACCGGACTTGGTAGTCTAAGATCCGATTAAGAACGACCTTCACCGGTCTGTTTAATGGATGAAACGTTTATGAAAAATTTAGTGTAGAGTCTATCTAATAAGTTAAACGACTTGGGTTATCATTAGGATTTAATGAAATCTGATGTAGTCAACACGGGTTCAATAATCAAGGTTGATTAAAAGATGGAGATCATTGTATACTAACAGAAGAACCTTATGAAAAGTATCGAATATAAGTATTTTTTAAATGATTAAATATTATGCAAAATTCCCAAGTCGCTTGACTTATTAGACAGACTATATTAAATAATATAACGCGGGTGGGTTGCCTAAGAAATTCCTGGCCAGATAATTATTAATTAAAAATTGAAAATTTGCTTTTTTTAGAAAAATGCATAACCGTTATTCATACCAGATTTTTTTGCAGACAGCCCTATATCATCGTATTCGTAATGAAACAGCGTTTATTTTGATATAGAATTTATTGTATGTCAAAATAAATACACCTGTTTATACATACCTGTTTATACCTGGCAACCCATAGTTATGCCAGGAAACAAATAGGCCACCCAACATTTTTATGTTCTAAAGGCTTCATACTTTCGGTTAGTATTAAATTTATTCGTTAAACACAAAGGTGTATTTAAAAAAAAAAAAATTGTTTGGCCAGGAATTTCTTAGGCAACCCTCCCGCGTTATATTATTTAATATACTAAATTTATCATAAAATACGTTTCATCCATTAAACAAACCGGTGAAGGTCGTTCTTAATCGTATCCTCTACTATGGGTACTGCACATACTTCCCAGGCACACCTTTTTCCTTAAGGGCCCACCACAGAACCTCACGAGGTACCCGGTCTTATGCCTTTTCAAGATCAACGAATACCATTTGCAAGTTTTTATGCGCACCTCTGTATTTCTCACATAGCTGGCGCAAAGCGAAAATGGCATCCGCTGTACCCCGACCAGGCATAAAACCGAATTGGTTTTGTGAAATTTCACTCTTTTCTCTCAACCGCCTCTCGATAACTTTCTCCCAGGCTTTCATGGTATGTGACATTAGCTTTATTCCTCTACAATCGTTGCACTCAATCACATCACCTTTGTTTTTATAGATGGGCACCAAAGAACTGTTGCACCAATCATCAGGTATGGCTTCTTCCTGCAACGACTTATTGAAGAATAAAGCTAACCACATCCATCCATCCACTTGCAATAACTTCCACACTTCAACGGGTATTCCATCTGGACCAATGGCTTTACCATTTTTCATTCCATTTACTGATATTCTGACTTCATCCATGCTAATCATTCTCACTAACCCTACATTCACTGGTTTACTCTCTAAAATCCCACTCCATTTTTTTTTTTTTATAATGGATATTATATTTTCCTCATTTATCAGTCTTTCAAAATAGTCCTTCCACCTTTCTTTGATTTTTTCATCATCCGACAGACGTCCAAATTACAAACGATACAAATTACAATTTATGTATTGACTTCATTAACAGCGTTTACTGTGTGATCATATATAGGTTCAGTTCCCCTCCTTTTGAGGTTTGGAACCCTAAAAACCGTATAAAAAATCCGATGTACGGTTAGCGAATAAACAGATAGACGCGGAGAGCGTCCGCATTTTAAATCCGTGATTCGGCAAAACTGGGACGGCCAAAAATGTACAACCTTCGCGGTCATTTCTGCCTGATCACTTTAAAACATTTTCTCTTGAATCCTGCGGCGCAGCGCCAAACCAAACCCTTTGAAGTTTTCGTTTCGAGTGCAAGCAAAAATAAACTTAGCGGTGGTCAGGCGAAAGTGTAAGTATTTGATGATACATCGGTGTAAATTAAATAAAACAAAATATTATGTCAATTCGATTTTTTTTTTCATTCACTTTCTAGCATGGTCCTTACAACCTGAATCGATGTGCCAATCAACTCCACTTTTAATAATGAGTATAAGCCATAAATCACTGGCCAAGACTGTATAGAACTAACTCCTGGTGCGGTGGTGCAGCTCGGGAGACATGTCTGTGTGCTGCGCTAGGTGTTATCGCGGCGCTGCGTGCGCGCCTGCAGCACGTCGCGGAACTGCGCCAGGATGGTTCTCCTCGGGAGACATGTCTGTGTGCTGCGCTAGGTGTTGTCGCGGCGCTGCGTGCGCGCCTGCAGCACGTCGCGGAACTGCGCCAGGATGGTTCTCCTCGGGAGACATGTCTGTGTGCTGCGCTAGGTGTTGTCGCGGCGCTGCGTGCGCGCCTGCAGCACGTCGCGGAACTGCGCCAGGATGGTTCTCCTCGGGAGACATGTCTGTGTGCTGCGCTAGGTGTTGTCGCGGCGCTGCGTGCGCGCCTGCAGCACGTCGCGGAACTGCGCCAGGATGGTTCTCCTCGGGAGACATGTCTGTGTGCTGCGCTAGGTGTTGTCGCGGCGCTGCGTGCGCGCCTGCAGCACGTCGCGGAACTGCGCCAGGATGGTTCTCCTCGGGAGACATGTCTGTGTGCTGCGCTAGGTGTTGTCGCAGCGCTGCGTGCGCGCCTGCAGCACTTCGCGGAACTGCGCCAGGATGGCGTTCTCCTCGGGAGACATGTCTGTATGCTGCGCTAGGTGTTGTCGCGGCGTTGCGTGCGCGCTTGCAGCACGTCACGGAACTGCGCCAGGATGGCGTTCTCTCTCTTGGCGCGCTCCTCCTTGCTGAAGGCCGCGAGCGCTCGCTTCTCGTCCGCCGAGTAGATCTGGTTCTCCTTACGGATACGCACCGCCTCCATGCGCCGGTGCCTGCGAACAAATCAAACCATTAACAAAACAATTGCCACGGCTCTATGGCTATTTTTACATCATTTCCTAATATTGGAGCTTGGGTAGATCGACCTGTAGTCACAGTCGTCAAAGAAGGCGGAGACAGTACCTGCTGCCGCTCATGACATAGCCGACGGCCTCGTAGGAGGCAATCTCGTCGGACGTGAGGCCGATCTCGCCGCGGCGCGGGATGCGCTTGCCCTCGGCCACGAAGGCGGCCATGGCGGCGCCCTCCCCGGGCAGCAGTGCGCGCCCGAAGTCCTTGTGTCCGAGCGCGAGCCCCACGCGCGGCAGGGGCCCGAACGCCTCCGACGCCAGCGATGTGTCACCTGCTTTGGAGCACTTGGATTCTCGTGTTGCTTCTGCTTCGTGTTCTTCTGTCAATCAAAATAACGTTATGTAGGTATTCAATGGTAAGGCATTTGTTGCACACTCATTTGATGCTGTAAGATAAAAATAAAATGATTTGGTGTTGATGCAAAATACCTCAAAGCAACCATTTCCTGTATATAAAAACTAGTCCTGGATGTGTTAGGTAGTAATTAAAAAACTACAAAAGTGTGTAAACAAGGCCGGATCCAGGGGGGGAGGGTCATGGGGGTCATGACCCCCCCCTGGGCTAGGTCCAGGACGTAGGTGGACCAGTAATTAAAATAGTTAAACATAACGTTTTTCTTTTTTTTGGCACAATATACATTTTATGTACTTACTTCTTACCTGTATACACCGCTAAATTTTAATCGTTTTAATCCCGTGGAGGGTCGATCCGGTACATGAAACACTATCGATTTGTAAAGATAAAATTAAAAAATAAAGTACCTCTTTTTCAAAACTCGTATTAATTCACGCATGTACGAAATTAGTATCTTTAAGAAAACATCAGCTGAGCGAGTTCAATGACCTGTAGTTAATAGTCGGCGTTTTGCGTACAAAGTACCTACAGTTCATTGAACTCGCTCAGCTGACTTTCTTAAAGAAATTAATTTCGTATATGCGTAAATTAATACGAGTTTTGAAAAAGGTTTCCCATGAAACGGCGAGCTTCTTGCTGGCCTGCCGCCATAGGATCTGGAGGCAACAGTCCTTGCACACGAAAGAAAGAAAGAAAAGTGCTGGGCACGCCACAATTATGGCGGTAAGTCCCCTCTTTGAGGCGTGGCTGGAAAGACCTCATGGCGTCCTCACCTTCCGCATGACGCAGGTTCTCACCGGACATGTTAAGATCGGGAGGTTCCTGCACCGGATTCGTGCGGAAATGACACCCGGGTGTCGCTACTGTGCGGAACGAGCGGAGGCCACGGTGGAGCACAAAGTGGAGGTGTGCCCCGCTTGGGCAGAACATCGCCGTGACCTCGTGAGGGCGATCGGATGCGGCGATCTCTCGCGCCGGGCCTTGGTACAGGCCATGGTCCGAAGCGAGGAAGAGTGGCAGGCCGTCGCCTCCTTCTGTGATGCAGTAATGCTAGCATAGGAGGAGGCCGACCGCATCAGGCAACAGCGCTTACAGCGTCCCAGCCGCCGCCGGGATTCCGATCCCGATTTCCGACCACCGTAGGCGCGGGCTTGCAGACTGCGAGCAATGGGTAGCTCGCTGTTCGACCGTCCAGGTAACTGTCTGGACCGAGCCCAAGTCGTCGACGGCGCGCTCTGTCCCCGCAAGCCTCACGGAGTTGTCAGCAACAGCAAGGGGGCCCAGCCGGGTCGAAGCCTTCTAGGGCCAGGGTTGTCCGAAAGGGAAGCTCGGCCCCGGTACGAAAGGCAAGAAGGAACAGGGTGGGTTTTTTAGTCAGTAAGAGTCTGACATTATCTCCCGCTCCGCCCAAGGGCAGGGGATTTCAGTAGGATGATTTTTCCCACAAAACAAAACACGACTATGTGACTGGCGCCAAACCTGGATCCGCCCTTGTGTGTAAAGTGCATTAGAGTAACATAGCAAAAGGGTAAAGAACGAAAATTCTTATCTACCTGAGTTTTTGGCTAATAATTTTTCTTGTAACATAGCAATGGAAGACATGCTGTCTTCCACCTCAGCCTCAGTTTGGCTCCAGTGTTGACAGTGTTGTGTGTGAAATGCATTTTTTGCCAATGGTCATTATCAACACAGATTTAAAGAGTTTTGATATTTACCCATCTGTATCTATACTATTTAGTTACAATATTATAAAGAGACAAAATTAGTATTTTTGTTTGTAATTAATAAACTCCAAAATTCTGGACCAGTTTTGAAGATTCTTTCACTAGTAGTCTTTCACTGAGTGACATAACTAGCTATATATTTTGTACTTTCTTTTGATAACAAAGTAGTAGTTGTAGAAGATAGTACATAAACAGTGCAATCTCGGAGAATTTTCGTCTTCCACTTTGAGGTGGGGTGCGCAAAACAAACCCCATAGTTTTGAGGTAAGAGGTAAGTTCAGAATATAATTTATTGGATCTTGCAGTTTCAAAAGCTCATCTTCAGTCTTAAATCGTCTTAAGTTTGTACTAGTAAATAAAAATTGTTTGCAAAAAAAAAAAACTCTTTGAGGAAAGGCTGGACGGGCGAAGTTTTGGAGTTTTGCATCGGATTTAGGCGGAAAAAACGCCTGGGCGTCATCATTATGTGAACCGTCCAAAGGACAACGTGAAGCATACGATGAAGGTGTGCTGCGCTTAGGCAGAGCACCGCCGGGTCCTTGTGGAGGAAATCGGTGGCAGCGACCTCTCGCGCCAGACCCTGGCCATGAACAGCCCAAGGTTTGGAGCAATGTGGAATGGCAGGCGGTCGCCTCCTTCTGCGAAGCAGTAATGCTAGCGAAAGAGGAAACCGCACGCGTGAGGGAACGAACAATCCGTGCGATGTTGCCCAGACTCACTTTACCACATTGTATCTGTGCTCATACCTATACCATAATGAACATGCTAACTTGAAATTGCTAGTCCTATCATTGTCTATAGTGTGAACTTTAAAGCTTTCAGTTAATCTTGAGCAAAAAAATTTCTCAAGCCTGTGTTTGCTGGCGTGGTGTTGTTCACAACACTTACTTCCTTGCTCAACCCACACTTCCTCCTCACTGCTGTCACTGGAGTCGCTGCTGCAACTCTTAGCTTTCTTCTTCTTAGCCTTCTTCCTAGCTTTTTTAACTTTTTTCAGTTTCTTCTTCAACTTCTTTAGCTTCTGTTTGGTGTCTTTATCTTTTGACTTTTTACTCTTTTTCTTTTCTTTACTCCTGCCAGAGTTTTCAGGCTGTGACTGTTCCTCTTCAGAACTGAAAGTAAAAAAAAATAAAAAGAAGTAGAGTAAAGTAGTAGTAGTATGTATGAAATAAATTAAACCAAGTTTGTGTTATCTACTGAGACCAGTAGCTATACCAAATGTTTTGGAAACAATCTTGGTATCCTATTCAAGAACCTCTTTCAGATATCCTGGCACAGTGAAACCTACTACCTTACTAACCTAACATACTTACTTAATTATAACTTAGCTTCTTGGACTGACCGACATTTGACTATTCAAAAGTGCCTGCAAATGGTCTATTTGAAATAAATGCTTTGACTTTGACTTAGCTTTACCTATGAAATCAATTTTTAAACAGGTTACTATGCATTGTGTGATTACTTCGGACTGAGTATGCTATTCTTTTTCGAAATTAGTTATTTATTTTTTTTGTGTTTTTTCGTTTTCAGTAATATTGTAGTAATTATAATCATGAAACCTACTAAAATAAGTGTTTAATCATGATAGAAGTTCTAACATGAAAATCATGTGCTGGACAAGGAAATTTACAAGCAGAAGCTACCAAACGCCAGATGGCGAATTTCTCCAATAAATGTTAAGTGCGCCAATCAGAACATCTAAAGCGCATATGAGAGGCGAGGAGCAACTAAAACGAAATTACGGTGGAATCTTCCGAAATACAGTGACCTTGTCTGTGTTACGTCACTCTAGGCCATTTCATGGCTCAAATTGCGACGATTATCGCGGATTTAGAAATTTTTGCTGGAGCAAAAAAAAATAGATCCCTGGTAATGCCGAGTTGGATCAAAAAAAAGTTGGAAAATTTCACAGCTCACTTTTTAACTATTTATGCTAGGACGCTAGGTATTTCAAGCGAAAAATCGACTTGGAAACCAAAAACATGTAGCAAGGCAAAATCAACTTGTTACAGGTAATAGCTGCTAAGCACTCACTCTGCCCTGAGAGGTGACTTGCCCCAAACAGAGGACACTCCAATTTGTCCGATCCTCTCCCTCTCTTCTCTCCTTGCATCAAAGAATTCTTCTTCTTGTGGTTTGTAATGGGCTCGTGTTGGAGGACCACCTCCTCCTAAACCTGAAATATAATAAAAAAATATATAATTTTCAAAATAAATCACCCAACTGCATTTTTTTTAAATTATATAAACCAGTGCTTGACTGCAATCCCAATGGATACTAACCACCACCCAGGCCGCCTCCACTATACTCCTTGTAGGAGCTACGTCCTCGGTCTCCTCGTTCCCTTACATGTGGCCGCTCTCGCTCTCCTCCAATGTCATTATTCATTCGTGCACGGTCATCACGACCACCTATCCATTCCTTACTCCGCTGTTGGCTTCGGTTGGGGCCGCCATCGCCATGCTCTCTATAGTCTCCACTGCCTCTGTCCCTGCTACGTTCCTCACTGTGGGTCGGACCACCTCTGTCCTTACTTCGCTCTCGTCCACCTCTCTCCTTGCTCCGTTCTCTGCTGCGGTCTCGTCCACCTCTCTCTTTGCAGCGCTCTCTGCTGTGCTCTCGTCCACCTTTATCCTTGCTTCGCTCTCGTCCACCTCTCTCCTTGCTTCGTCCTCTGCTGCGGTCTCGTCCACCTCTCTCTTTGCTGCGCTCTCTGCTGTGCTCTCGTCCACCTCTATCCTTGCTTCGCTCTCGTCCACCTCGCTCCTTGCTTCGTTCTCTGCTGCGGTCTCGTCCACCTCTCTCCTTACTTCGCTCTCTGCTGCGATCTCGTCCACCTCTCTCTTTGTTTCGTTCACGGCTGCGGTCGCGAACGCTTCTCTCCTTACTTCGGTCATGACCACCATATTCTCGGTCGCGACTTCTAAGTGTGTCACGACTGCGGCTCCTGTGACGGCCGCGATCACGATCACTCCCCATATTTGGGCCTTCGTCACAACCTTACAAGTACTGCAGAACTACAACACCTGTCATAAACAGAATCACTAGAAGACTTCATGTAAAACACTAATAAAAACAATCGACCAAACAGACTTCAATTCAGTAGTAACCAATACCAATGCATCAACTTTTCTTAGGGATTTTAATTATATTACGATTCACAGACTACTTATGAGATAGGTACTATTGCGAATTTCAGGGATTTCATTGGAAGGAAGGAAAATGCATTCATTGTGAATTTCACGAATTTGACAAATTCGACGATTTGTTTGACATTTTGACAATGACAATTCAGCAATTGACTCCAGCGTTCCGAATTGCGATAAAAGTGATTATATCGAGAATCCAAATCTGACCATGGGTTACTCTGTCTAAAAAGTCAAACGACTTGGACATTTTTAAACGAATTAAATAATCTATTTTATACAAATACAAATACAAAAAGTTTATTTGTGCACACAGGTACAATTTAGGTGTTACAATTATTTGTATAGTGTCTCTGTGTTCTGCCACAGTAAGTGGCATACAAATATTAATAATAATAACATAGGTATTTAATACTACTGAAATAAGTACCTAAACGGATACACAGGGTATGCTTACTCATTTTATAATATTTAGCACAACACTTTATATTGTTGGATGTACATATTTATATTAAATATTTACTATTATAATACAAAGATGCATATTTACTTAATTTATTACATGCACGCTTATTTTCTTTTCAACATTTATCTACCTATTTATACACATTACATTATTGCTTTACCTTCTACATTATGAGTTACTATTTACATGAATGTTATTTCCTTACTATAAGAATAGCAGCGTTTTACCTTCAAATAAAACGCATGTTGTGTCCGGAGACTCATTCGGGGTCATATAAACAATATTTGAGTCTAGCATCTTCCGTTTCCGTGTCACATCTATATGGGTATATGCTACAATCTCCCACCATCATGACGTATTTCCGCTTTCGTTCACCAGGTGGCTGCAGCGCGCCAACTCGTTCATTGTGGCCTCAAAATCCTATAACTTAAGAAGTAATCGAACCAGGCAGTATTTAAAAGTATGACCCCGAATGAGTCTCCGGACACAACATGCGTTTTATTTGAAGGTAAAACGCTGCTATTGTGTCCTTCGGCCTCATTCGGGGTCATATAAACAATATTTGAGGCTTTGTTTGTTATCGCCTGGTGAACGGGACGCCAATGTGTTGCAAATGATACAAGTTAAATTAGATGAGTAAACCTTTATGGAATAAGTATACAAGACATCAATATAGATTATAACACTTATATTTTAACGCAACATAATAATTACAAGCTAATTACAATCTAAAATAAACAAAAACATTCATAAATACCTTATAAAATATCCTTAATAATTCTAATTGTATTTGAATTAACTTACCATAATCAACACGTTTTAAATTTATTTATTTTTTTTTTTTTTTTTTAAATATTAATTAATTGGCTGAAAAAGATGAATCAAGGAGCTACCTTGTGGTGGGATCACCTCTCTCCTATAATGTTTTTTAAAAGTATTACTAGATTTCCAATTAGCCCGTGCCATTATCTCATCAAGAGGCTCATTATCCAACCAGCTTCGTGAAGCTACTGCTGAACGGAAACTACCTGGAGTAGCTTCAATTCCTGCTTCCTTCAAAATAGATTTAACCCAACCTGCCAAAATAGTTCTAGTAGCTGGTTTAGCTTTTCCACATGCAGTAATAAATAATCTATCACTAGAACAAAGTAACCGACGCTGTTTCCCAGTGTCTATAAGTTTTTTAAGCCAGAACACTGGATCAACAGCCGCCCTTTCAATATTACCTAACAGCTTCCAACCTGACTGTACATGTGTTTCGGAATCAGTCTTCGAACCAAAATGCGGCCAAAACATAATACTATTCTCACTTATTATACATCTATCTGGGGACACGCTAAGTAATGTTAAGTCGTGTACCCTTCGCCCTGAACACAACAACAGTAGTACTGCACAAACCCTTGAAATTTCGAATAGACTTTGACTTTGAAGAGACCTACTACCCAACCAACCTATCAAAGATTGAGGATCCCAGACAGAGGGTGGACACTTCTTAGGTTGCTGCAATGCTATAGCTTTAATCATTTGTTTTACCAAAATATTTG
This sequence comes from Mythimna ferrago, assembly GCA_910589285.2. Lineage (NCBI taxonomy): Eukaryota > Metazoa > Arthropoda > Insecta > Lepidoptera > Noctuidae > Mythimna > Mythimna ferrago. Next base: position 431,532 of record OU342680.1, read on the forward strand.
AACTTAAACGGGCCTCGCTTTTTGTATTGCACAAGGTAGATACAACAGATTTATGAAGGAGGATTGTACGATAAGACAATTTTTCTTTTATATGTAAATCTGCCAAATATCGAGCCAATTCACTACCTGTAGGATCTGAAAAATTTACACCAAACCTGGAACACCAATTCAACCATCTCCGCCATGCTGGTCTATATGTATTTAAAGTAGACGACCTCCAACCTTCCTTGAGTAAAGACTTTTGTTCTTCAGACCAGTCTCCTAAGGATTCAGACCACCCCCACATTTCCATACTTCTAGATACAGTTCCTTCGCTCGTGATGGTGGCTGCCCGGTCCTCGTGTCTACGAGTACCTTCGATAACCTGTGAATTGTGAATGGAGGCGCTATCGCTCTTGTCTTCAAATCTGCTCTCCAGAATGCTCGAGACCACCTCGGTGCGACTATCAGAAATACACCTCGAGCCTGATTTAGATGCATCAGTACACGAGGTATTAAACTCGGAGGAGGAAAGACCCAAGCTAGACGAAAATCCCATTTGAGTGCGAACGCGTTGTGCCTCCATGCTCGCTGATCCCTTTGATCTAGAGTTACGTAACAAGGTACTACGTGAGCTGTGCTGGACGCAAACAGATCTATCTGGGGAACACCCCACTTCGCAAAGACAATGCTGGTGAATTCGGGGAGCAGATGCCATTCCTGTAACCTCGAATGACGCGACAGACTGTCCGCCACATTGTTGTATCTGCCTGGAATGTGATGGGGAATTACATGAATATCGTACTCTTGAAGAATTTGAAAGATCTGATATATTAACTTCATTAAGGTCTGCGACTTGTTTCCCCCCTCCTTCCTCAAATACGCTACTACCGCCTTGTTGTCGCACTGTAAAAGAAGCGAGGTGTGACTCAGAGACGGAGCGAATTCTAACAAACATTTCAGAATAGTTGACATTTCTTTGTGATTCGAGTGAAGCCGCTCTTCTTCTTCTGTCCAGGTGCCTGAAATGTGAAGACCGTTCAACTCCGCCCCCCAACCTGTATCTGCTGCGTCTGTGGTTAAAAAATTTTTTGCTTGTAGAGGATGAAGCCTGGACTTCTCCACACAGTGAACCTTCCACCATCTCAGTTCTGTTAGCACCTCCGCAGGCAAGGGATAGGTCGACTGATATGGCATTTTCAGGACTAGGTTGCAATAAGCCAGGAGATGACGAAAATTTAAGCGACCCATTGGAACTACCAGTCGAGCAAAATTCAGAACGCCTATAATACTCTGCATTTCTCGAAGAGACGCCTTCTGTCGCCGAAGCAACTTCGCCAACACTATTTGTATATTTCGAATCTTGTTTTCTGGTAAACCTTTTTGATTTGTCCAGGGACTCCATATCAAACCCAAATACTCTATTATTTTTTGAGGGACTAGTATCGACTTCTCCCTGTTTACCTGCCAACCCAACCGGCTCAGAATTTGGAAAACAATTTTGACGTGTTTTATAAGTGTCGCCCTGTCCTGTGCTACTAGAAGATAATCGTCGAGAAAAACCACTACACGAATGCCTAGATTCCTGAAAATCTCGGCTGTCCAGTTTGTCAGCGATGCAAATACTTTGGGCGCTGTCGCCAGGCCAAATGGCAAACAAGTCATTTGCAGTAATTGGTTTCGATATATTAGACGTAGAAAACAACGGTGAGCAGGTGCTACACTTACATGGTTGTAAGCATGCCGAAGGTCTATTTTGACCATCCAATCCCTTTCCTGTATGAAATCTGGAATCCGATTTACCGAAATCAAACGAAATTTGCGTATTATCAAATAATTGTTTAAACTTTTTAAATTGAAAATAGGACGGTAGGTTCCGTCGTTCTTGCGAATTAGAAAGAAATTTGATACAAAACTCGGAGTTATGGGGGCACGTTCTAAAATTTTCTGTTCTAACAGATTTCGAATTACTATGTCCATCTCTGGAGATGGCACAGTAATATTGCAACGTTTCACCTGCCTTGGTGGGACCAGAGGCGGTTTCTTTCGAAATGGAATTCGATACCCCTTTACTATTTTTATTAATGGTTTTGGTGCTCTCAAACTTATCCATTCCGTAACACGATTTTGTATGCAACCCCCCCAAAATACATGATCCGAGTCAGAACTTTCTATTAAATTTACTCGAGCCCCTACCTCGTACGTTGTTTTGCGGTTCATTTTTCCGAAAACTAGAGGGCTGGTAAGGGCGTTGACCGGCCAGCTGTCCTCTTGGTTGAGGACGAAAAAATCTTGGATTCATCGCGTTATAATTGTAAAAAGATTCAACACTCTGTGGAAGAGGAAATCTATAATTCATCGTCAGTGCCGACGGGCGACTGGACGATCTATATCCGCTAGTTCCAGGGTACGCCGCCTGGGGTCTAGGGTTTTCTTTTCTTGCGCAGAAAAATTTACTTTACTTGTGTAAAAAATTTTGTTGACACCACCATTATTCTTAACAAATTCACTAAAAGGTACTTTATCAAACAAAAATTCACTTGACGGCGGTATCTTTTTCAAACACGGCTTAAATGATTTTTCTCTTAATTGTTTAATGAACACTTCGCGCCTTTGTTCTACTATATCGGCTCTACGGCCGCACACCAATTGTAAACAATCACGTGAAATCTTATGATAATCACCAGAGAAAACTTCTTTTAATTTTAATGCCAGCTGGTCTGGCTCCACGCTACCGGAAACCTTGGCCCAGTCAACTATCTGCCTAAAACCCTGCTGCATAGCATCACTTTGCATTACAAGTGCGCGAGTTACAGCGCCTAGAAATCTATCAGCTGAGGGTAGATGACAAACTTTTTCTAATGACTTGATTTCATCATTTACTTCAAGGTCAACATATCCAGGACGAGCATTATAAATTTTTTGTGATTCCATATATCTAACATTGTTCCAGTTATCATTATTGAAATATTGAATAGAATTTAATAACTCCAACTGATTTGAAGGAGTAGTCGTAACAGCTGGCTCCTTTAATTGCGTTGCCAAATCAAAATCAAATGATTGAATCTGTGCAAGATTTGGCCCGGGTTCCAGGTGCCTTTCCGGAACTGGTTGTTCCTGCACCGATTCAAATGTATCACCATCTGTTGGGTTATCGCATTCATAATTCTCATAAAACGGATGTTGAGGGTAGTAATATAAATTTTTCAAATCACTGACCTGTTTCGCAAGTTTTTTGATTACCTTGCTTTGTCCTCGGCTACGCTTACTTTTCTTCTTCCTACTTGCCTTCTTCCTCTTACGGGACCTTTCCACCTGTTCAGTCTCCAACTCCGACTGTGATGACTCCGAGGAACTTGAACTTGACGAATCCAATGAGGAATCGGATTCATTGCGGTTACGTACACTATCCGTCATCGTAATTTCTAAACTTAAAAATGTTTAGTTTAAAAAACAAACACTTTTCAAAATGTAATTTTATACTTTATATTTTTAAGCATATACCAAACGTTATTTTATAAAGTATCGAACGTTAACAACGTTAAACTTTAAAAGATGTGAACCGTCCGAAAAACAGGACGCCAATGAACGAGTTGGCGCGCTGCAGCCACCTGGTGAACGAAAGCGGAAATACGTCATGATGGTGGGAGATTGTAGCATATACCCATATAGATGTGACACGGAAACGGAAGATGCTAGACTCAAATATTGTTTATATGACCCCGAATGAGGCCGAAGGACACAATACCTTATTTTCTTATAAATTAAAATTTTAACTAACTTAGCTTAACTATACTTATTAGATAACACATAATTATCAGTCTCATAATCCGATAGGAATTTACTAACTGAGTAGTATGTTTTTTTAATTAATTTTTTCAGTTCCTTTTTGAATATATTTAAATCATTGATTTGACTTACAGATTTAGGTATTTAATTTTATATATTTAATTTAATTTTATATATTACATGTACAATACTTTTTATGAGATTCTATTAGTGAGCAATGAGTGAAAAATTTGAAACCTTGATTGTTCAACCAGTGTTGACTACATCAGATTTTAAGAATTTGATTATTTAATGGGATTACATTACTCGTTTGACTTTTTAGACAGACCTTATCGAGTAATAGTTGTGACGATCCAAGTTGGTTGAATTCGCGATAATATCACTTTTATCGCAATTCGAAACGCGGGGGACATTATTTTCACCCATTATTTAAAAATTTTGTATCTCGATCACGGATGCCAAGTTTTTAGTCGGATTATTAGAGACTACAATTGTCTGGTCTGGGCAACTGCTCGGTAGTTCGGGCTGTTTTATATGTTCTAATCACGTAAAGAACTTTAATATAATATACTGCGACGCAGGCATTTTTCGAAATAATTAGTTGGTTTACCATTAGAATATTGATATACACATTGACTTGGCTTCAAAATCAATCAAATCAACGTTCTCAGTAAATTTCGTTGAAGTAGTCAACACTACAATAAAATTCTCAGTTCAATTTTACCGAGATCGCGCCCTTTTCAATGATTCCTCATTTTGTGTAATTTCATAGACCCTTGAGGTACAAAACTATGTCAATTTTACCTCACAATATCCACTATGAATCAAGTTGCGAATAATTAAAGTAGCCGCTGAATGAACTTCACTCGAAGAAATCTTGGGATTTACTTTATATATCTTTTTATATAATAATCAATGCCACTTTTCGTTGTAATTTTATAGCTCAAAAACGAGCTCATCTATCCAAACCAAATGTTTAGGCTTTGTTCGGACTATTTAGTGCTTAGATGGTTTATGTGAAGTTTGGTAGGGTAGGGTAGGGTATAGTAGGGTGGAGTAGTATAGAGTAGAGTGGTATAGGGTAGAGTAGTCTAGAGTAGTGTAGAGTAGGGTAGAGTAGAGTAGGGTAGAGTAAGGTAGAGTAGGGTAGAGCAGGGTAGAGTAGGGTATGGTTGGGTAGAAAAGTGTAGAGTAGAGTATAGTAGGGTGGAGTAGGGAAGAGCGGGAGCGAAGCCGCGCGGGCAAAAGCTAATTTATATTATAATTCTTTCTATCGTTCACGTTCGCTATGTTCAAAAGCGACTTGTGCTGACAAGCTGGCAATTAAAATACGGTATTATGGTCCCTTAATTTAAGGATTATAAAATGTTCTCGAATAGATGTGGTTGCTGATTATTCTATGTAAAGTAAATCGAATTAGAATTTTACAGAATACATTGTATAGCTTCATCAGTCACAAAAGTTTATAGCACTGACCTTTACCACAACCTCTACTTCTACTATTTGATTAATGGTAGGGGCGGCGAGATGGGGATATTGCGTGAAACTTGAGCGCGTCAGAAAATCGGGAAGAAATCTTGCACCCTGTAAAGTATCCCAACCACATGGGTGTCGCCACTGTACGGAACACCCGGAGGACACGGTGGAGCACACAGTTGAAGTGTGCCCTGCTTGGGCGGAGCATCGCCGTGCCCTCGTGACAGAGCCGGGTCGACAGCGGCGATCTCTCGCACCGGGCCTTGGTACAGGTCATGGTGCGGAGCGAGGAGGAGTGGCAGGCAGTCGTCGACTTCTGCGAAGCAGTAGTGCTAGCGAAGGAGGAGGCCGACCGCATCAGGCAACGGCGGCGCTCACAGCGCCCCAGCCGCCGCCGGGATTCCGATCCCAATTTCCGACCACCGTAGGCGCGGGCTTGCTATTCACCATAAAAAAAAACCCTACCACATATGAACCCGGACCATCTCCCTACCAACCACCTCCTTCTGCGTTGCCTGCCTACCAAGTAACGTTTTATACAAACGCTTCGCCGCGGAAACGCAGCGATTCCGTAATGAGTAGTCGCGGACACGCAGCTATTACGCTGGCGGAATAATCACTCGTTCGTTGAGAATAGCCGGCGGTAGAAGCACGGACTCGACACGAGTGAGAGATGGTCCCTGAATATCAAGGGGTTCGTTGAGGGCAGTCCGTCAGATACTAAAAAAAATCGACAAGGACATGCAGAAAAAGGTATGCCATCGAAAAGATAATTTAAAAAAAAACCAAGGCTTGCAGTGCTGCTCAGATACCTACTTGCACGCTCTCCCCCCGTCTAAAATAGAGACTTGTCTTAGATTTTTTTTTTTCGTTTTAAAACTATCAAATAGGTCCCCATCCCCATAACGCTTTAGTAAGTTGGTGCAGCATTGGTCCCTTCCATAATTATTTTTTATCTGTATTACCGGGCCAGGGGCGGGGCAAGGGTGGGGTAAGTAACCCCGTGTTCCGAATTGCGTCAAAATATCAAAATCGATTATATCGCGAATCCGACCAACGCACAACGTCACAAATAGTACTCAATAGTCCTTTTATTTTGTGACTATTAAATTTGGTCGGATTCGCTATATAATCGCTTTTGACACAGAGTACATTGACGTACTACGCGTTCCAAATGAGAATAGGAGCGCCGGCCATGTTGTGACGTTACGTCTTACTGTCAAATCGAAGAAATTGAGTAGGGTGAGCAAAAAAAGAAATGAGTTAAAGGAAATTGGGCACCAATAGTTTCACTTTTTGACGGTAATGGCTATTAGAGTTAATGTATAATTCATAATTTTATTTTTAATGATGTTTTACCTAAATTCATTGAAATCATTTGTGGGGTTTCTATATTCATTTTAATAAGTATCTAATACAATAAATACGTCATTTGTTGCATAATAGTGAAGCGACTCTATTTTCAATTATAATCGATCGATTAACCGTTAACATAAATCATGGAACAACAAAATAATCTACAATCACAACTAAAAAGTATTAAGAGTTGTCATTATCTTTATTCTTCAATTATGTTACTATTTCTTGCGTTAAAAAGCAATTTCTAGGCAAAAATAAAACAATTAAGATATAATCTATAGTCATGACTCCGCGTCCGTAATCTATTGTTTGGTCACAACACTATTCGATAAAATGTCAAACAAAATGGTGTTTTCTGTTTACCTTGTTAACTAACGTGCCGGTTAAGCCGAGAATAATGGTTTTAGCTTTTCTCTGCTAACAAATATAAATTCGTGTCGAGTTGAGTTTTAGGATTCCTCCAAATCTATCTCCTACATCGAGCAATGTGACTCTTTTCGTGCGTGTGCTGCGAAGTGTATTGTTAAGACATTTTTTTACGTTCACGGTGATTGTTCTAGATGTAAAATATGTCGCGCTGTGCGAACTGTTCTCTTTTATTAGTACACCCGCTCCCTAGATGCCAAATCAGAGAAGCAACGGATTCCATGGTAACATAACCTAACTTACATAACTTCAACAGGTACACAAGTTATTTTTTTTTCAAAAGCCCTACAATATTTAAGTTTGAATTTAACCTTGTTTTAAAGTATGACACTAACCCTTTTTTGTGTCTAATGTTCACTACTATTCTGAGTCAAAAGTTGCGCAACCAAGTGCCATAGTAAGTTGCTCATTCTCCTTTAATTTATTACTGTGTGAAGTGTCTGAGTAGTGGCGTTATCACCGTCATCATCACTGCTGCTTTCCCTTATAAAATAAAACATGGATATTAGAGGTTTTTAATATTTATATCACTAACTGTTGTTTTAAATCAAAATAGGCATTATTACCTGTATTTAAAACAAAATTCAATCTGGATACTCAGTCGCACAAAGAAACACCAACAACGAAGATAAAATGGCAGCTGGCAATTTGAATTTTGAATTTGAATTTTTGAATTTAAAATGTAGCCAATAATGAAAATAAAAAGAAAGTATCTAGTATAATTTGTTAAATAATTATTGTGAATATCTTTTTTATCTATTAATATTGTTACGTACGTGGGTAATCAAATGCCGATTTACTAAGAGACAACTTTATTCACCACTAACAATAACAAAATAGTCCAGTCAACAATAATCCGAATCGCAATTAACACTAGAGTACCGTTACACTATCGCTTAGGTCGTTGAGTAAAATCACTTCGAGTACTAGGGTAGTTCGCTCTTGATCGCAGTCGAAATCACAACTGACTCGCTTCCGGCCGGGGGCACGTATTTATACACGGAGCCAAGAAAATTCTAGATACCGACTTCCCACGAACGATCCAGAATTCCAGAACAATTGAATCGCTTCTCGAAGTCATAAATCATTTTTATTACTCGTGGTAATAAGAGTCACTTTCATGCGAATTTCGACTCTATTGTTAACGTCGGAGAGTATCATTTCCTTTATCCTAGATAAATGCCTACCCACTAGTTGTAGGTACCTTGTGGATGTTTCGAGATTTTTCTAAGTCTGACTAAGCACAACCATTCTAGACCTTTCGAACAGCAATGCGTTTTAATTATTACGAGCTACTCTTTATTTTCTCGGAGATATGGCGGGTTCACGTTTAATGGCGTAACAGTGCCCCCCTCTTAGTCATGCTCGTCCCGAGCATTATTAGATCCGTGATACGGCGCCAATCTATCCACATGGACAACCTTGGGTTTCCCTCTTAGCCCTTTCTTGATGCGGTAGGTCACGTCATTAATCCTTTTTAACACGGTGTAAGGTCCCTCCCATCGAGCTTGGAGTTTCGGCGACTTCCCTTTCCGTCGAAGCGGGTTGTGAAGCCAGACCAGTGTACCTTCCTCAAATCCCTTGGCATTGGCATTACGGTCGTATCTAGTTTTCATTTTTACGCTGGTGTTCATGCTATTCTCACGAACTCGTTTATGCACTTCGTCCAATTGATCTTGAAGGTCACTTACGTAGTCCGTAACTGGCTTAGTCTTGTCAGGTGGCACGCCAGTTATGGCATCGACTGGAAGTCTCATCTCCCTGCCGAAATTCACTCTTGCTGGAGTATGTCCCGTGCTATCATGCACTGCCGATCGGTAAGACATCAGAAATAGTGGAATATACCGGTCCCAGTCCTTCTGATGGTCATCGACAACCTTAGCCAGGTGATTCTCCAGGGTTTGGTTAAACCTTTCCACCATTCCGTCCGACTGAGGGTGCGCAGGTGTGGTGCGTGTCTTATAAATTCCCAGAAGAGTACACATTTCCTGGAACAGCGCAGATTCGAAGTTACGGCCTTGATCGGAATGGATTTCCAAAGGTGCGCCATACCGACATACTACTTCTTCGACCACCTTCTTCGCCACTGTCGTCGCTTCCTGATTGGGTATGGCGAAAACTTCGGGCCACTTTGTGAAATAGTCCTGGATCACCACTATGTACTTGTTTCCGTCATTTGTAACTGGAAAAGGTCCAGCGACGTCGATAGCGATGCGTTCCCATGGGGCTCCCACATTGTACAGCTGAAGCCTGCCCCTGCTCCTAGTCTGTGGTCCTTTCACAGATGCGCACGCTGTACATTTCCGACACCATTGCTCTATGTCATCTCTACAATTGAGCCAGTAATACCGCTGTCTCACTTTCAGTAGAGTTTTCTTGATGCCCAGGTGTCCTCCAGAAGCACCATCGTGTATTTCCTGTAGCAGGGGGACTACTTCACATCGTGGTACTATCACTTGTGTGGTCACCTCCTTGCCATCGTTCGATTCCCATTTCCTACAAAGCACATCATTTTCTAGGACTAAACTGTCCCACTGTGCCCAGTAGCTCTTAGTTACGGGACTGTGTGACGATACTTCACTCCACTGGGGCCTAGTTCCGCTACGCTTCCAGTCCAGTATAGGTCGAATATCGTCATCTTCTTCCTGGGACTTCTTGAAGTTGCCTTCAGCCCTAATTAAATTAACGTGTTCTCGGGCTTCATTCTGCTGGCAGTGTCTGCAGTCATCATTACATGGACGTCGCGACAGGGCGTCAGCATTGTTATGCCCTTTTCCACTACGATGTTCCGTCACAAAGTTAAACTCCTGCAGCTGCTCGAGCCATCTTGCAACTTGGCCCTCAGGGTTTTTAAATTGTAAAAGCCATTTCAATGCAGCGTGATCCGTCCTCAACGTAAATTGTCTTCCTATGAGGTACTTGTGGAAATGCTGCAAGGTTTTAACCACAGCCAGCAGTTCTCGTCGAGTCACGCAGTAGTTTCTTTCTGGCTTTGAAAGTGCCTTACTGAAGTAAGCGATTACGACCTGTCTGTCACCTTGCACCTGTGACAACACTCCACCAATTCCCGTGTTGCTGGCATCGGTATCAACGACAAATCTTCCGTCTCTGCTCGGGTACCCCAGTATAGGCGCTTCACACAACCGTTCTTTTAGCTCGTTGAATGCTGACTCACAGTCGTCGTTCCAGATAAAATCTCGTTTATCCTCAGTCAGCTGATGTAGAGGTTTTGCAATGTCCGAAAAATTCTTGACAAACCGCCTGTAGTATGTGCACAACCCTAGAAATGCACGTACTTCCGTTTTGTTCTTTGGAACCGGCCACTGTTGGACTGCCTTTATCTTCTCAGGGTCGGTTCTCACCCCGTCAGCGGAAATAACATGTCCTAGGTAGCTGACCTCCTTCTTGAACAGGGCGCACTTCTTTGGGCTTAGTTTTAGGTTAGCCCCTCGTATCCTGGTGAACACTTTCTCCATATTCCTCAGGTTTTCCTTAAAAGTGCGACCCATTATAATGACGTCATCCAAATATACCAGACAGACGTCACCAAGAAGGCCCACCATGACTCTCTCCATGAGGCGTTCAAACGTCGCTGGAGCGTTGCATAACCCAAAAGGCATGACGTTAAATTGCCACAGGCCGCTGCCAATACCCGTACTGAACGCTGTCTTTTCTTTATCTTTCTCGCTGATTTCCACTTGCCAGTAGCCACTTTTCAAATCAATGGTCGAAAACCACTTCATGCCACTGAGCATATCCAGCGTATCGTCTATCCTTGGTAAGGGATAACTGTCCTTCTTCGTCACATTATTCAGCATTCTGTAGTCCACACAAAATCTGGTGCTGCCGTCCTTCTTCTTCACCAGAACGACTGGAGAAGACCATGGACTCGTAGAAGGCTCAATTATTCCGCTATCAGCCATGTCCTTTACCATTTCTGCTACCTCAGATTCCTTAGCCCAGGGTATGCGGCGCGGTCTCTGTTTAATCGGTCTAGCATCACCTGTATCTATCTCATGCTTGACGAGACCTGTTCTCCCGCAGTCTTTTCCCGTTGCAAAGATATCTCGAAACCGTAGCAGAAATTCCCTGGCTTGCTGCAATTCCGAAGGCGATAAATTGCTCTTAGAATTTTCCAGAAGTTGCTGGATGTGTTCCGTTTCAACTTTGGTCGTGTCTTGCTTTGCTGGAGATGTGTTGATTTGACGGAGATACTTGACTTCTTCACATCTCCCAACAACACTATTTTTCTTCAGTTGGACCTCTTCTTTCCCAAGGTTCATAATCCTGACCTTGGATTTCCCTTTCGTCATAACTAGTGTCCTCGCGGTGATGAGCTCCGGGTGCCGGCCAATATCTTCAACCAAAACACATCTTGTTTGCCTGATTTTCTTGGGAAACTTTACTTCGACTAAGGTTTCTGTTCTCGGGGCCAGTGTAGTATTATTTAAACAATAGAGGTTGCATGACTTAATTCCCCGCAGGAAGACTTCTTGATCTGGGAATTTCAATACTCCCCTGTCGATATCTAAAATACATCGATTATTCCGCAAGAAGTCGAGACCCAGTATGCAGTCGTCGGTAATATTCGCAATTAACGCAGGATGGATATAGACTTGATCACCGATTTTGAACTCGATTTCTGTAACACCGAGGACGGAGACTGACTGGCCGGTTGCTGTCTGAAGTCGGCAGGATGGAGACTCTTTTTGCCATGAGATGGTTCGTTTCAGCAACTCCGGTCTTACAATGGTTCGCGACGCCCCAGTGTCAACGGTAAAATTGCAGGCACGATGATTCAGCGTTCCTTCGATGATCAAACTATTTCCGTTGTGAACTTGATTGATGGTGATGGTTGGGGCTGTGGCCCTGGCGACATTAAGTTTTATCGGCTTCTCGTTGACTTGAGTTCCGGGGTCCACACTTTCCCTCTTTTTCTTAGGACAATCGTTGCGAATGTGCCCTTTTTCTCTGCACCCGTAACACGTTGGAATATAGCGGGACTGTGCTGGAGAAAAAGCCACCACTTCTCGGTGACGTGGTCGCGCTGAAGGCGAGACCACCACTTCCCTAACTCTATGCGTACGTGAATCTTTTCGTACGGCTTCTACTTCCAAAGCGTGAGCTATCGCACTCTTCAGAGTTTGGTGGTGTCCGAGTCGCACCGTAGCCCTTACTTCTGTATCCCGTAGACCGTCGATGAATGCTTGCACCAAATTAACTTCCACCGTCTCTGGTGTCATCGACCTGTACGCACGCCGGACCAGCCGTTCAACCTCAACTCCCCATTGCTGGAGGCTCTCGTTCGACCTCTGCGTTCTCTCGCGAAGCTGCGCGCGGAAAACGTGCTCGAGGTGTTTGTCTCCATAACGAGTGTCCAGTCCCTCCATGAGACGCTCCAATGTCTTGCTGTCCGCAGGGAGGTTCTCTAGGACTAGCAGGGCGTCCCCTCGTAGAGCCAAAGTTAATGCCGCAAAAGACTGCTTATCATCCCAGCGGTTTGTTTCGACCAATGTCTCGAATTGGTACTTAAATGCCGTCCAGGAAGACGTGCCATCAAAACGCGGCACATCAAATTTTGCGGCAGATGCACAGGGGGTGTGCGATGATGAGCCGACAGCAACGGGTTCGCGTGCTTCGAGCTTGATAATTTTTTTGTTGATGTCCAGCAGGCTTGTTTCGAGGCTATCAGCTCGGGCGGAAACCTCCTTGACCTCTACGGTGAGATTCTTTACCTTCTCGCCCAACGTGACGAGGCCGTGATCGATCTTATCGAGGATTAGGTTCTGCTTAGCCTCCTGTTCGCGGCGAGCAGCTTCTTGATTAGCCGCGATGAGGTCCTGGAGCTTGCGCTGGTTGGCCTCCTGATTGCGGCGAGCGGCTTCCTGTTCGCGGCGAGCTTCTTCCTGGTTCGCTGCGATTAGGTCCTGAAGCTTACGCTGGTTGGCCTCTTGTTCGCGGCGAGCGGCTTCCTGGTCGCGGCGAGCGGCCTCCTGGTCGCGGCGAGCGGCTTCCTGGTCGCGGCGGACAGCTTCCATACTAGCTTGCATGGCGGCCAACACCGCAGCGAGGTTCAATTCCGAGGATGGTCCTGTTGGCGCCTCAGCAGCTTCTGTTGCTACCATACCAGCCTGATCTTCCTCCTCCATACGATGACGCGCAGCATCCATCTCCATTTGCCTTCTTATTCGTGGTCGCTGTTCGTCGTCTCTCGGTGTTAATGGCATTTCACTTCTGACACCAGTTGTTACGTACGTGGGTAATCAAATGCCGATTTACTAAGAGACAACTTTATTCACCACTAACAATAACAAAATAGTCCAGTCAACAATAATCCGAATCGCAATTAACACTAGAGTACCGTTACACTATCGCTTAGGTCGTTGAGTAAAATCACTTCGAGTACTAGGGTAGTTCGCTCTTGATCGCAGTCGAAATCACAACTGACTCGCTTCCGGCCGGGGGCACGTATTTATACACGGAGCCAAGAAAATTCTAGATACCGACTTCCCACGAACGATCCAGAATTCCAGAACAATTGAATCGCTTCTCGAAGTCATAAATCATTTTTATTACTCGTGGTAATAAGAGTCACTTTCATGCGAATTTCGACTCTATTGTTAACGTCGGAGAGTATCATTTCCTTTATCCTAGATAAATGCCTACCCACTAGTTGTAGGTACCTTGTGGATGTTTCGAGATTTTTCTAAGTCTGACTAAGCACAACCATTCTAGACCTTTCGAACAGCAATGCGTTTTAATTATTACGAGCTACTCTTTATTTTCTCGGAGATATGGCGGGTTCACGTTTAATGGCGTAACAATATGACTTAACTAAGGGTCAGTTAAACAAAAACAAAATCATTAATTTAAAACGCAAATAAGCTTTTTTTGCAAACCATACTTTTCAATCAAAATTTGACAGATCGAGTTTATTGACTTTCCTATTCTCATTTGGAACGCATAGTAATTCGGAACTAAGGGTATACGTGACCAAAGGGGAATGGGGACGAAGAGGGGGAAGGACGAGCGACGAGGCGAGGCAGGCAACCACATGCACGATATGCGCGTGGAGATGCAACGCCGGGGTGAAAGTCCGCTGCCGCGACAGGTCACGGCATGGCGGACAGAGCTCCGGCGGGGTCTTATGGTGAAATGGCGTCAGCGACTATCGCAACCCAGTGCTGGGCACGCCACAATCGTGGCGGTAAGTCCCCTCTTTGAGGCGTGGCTGGAAAGACCTCACGGCGTCCTTACCTTCCGCATGACGCAGGTCCTTACCGGACATGGTTCGTTCGGGAGTTTCCTGCACCGGATTCGTGCGGAAGTGACGCCCGGGTGTCGCCACTGTGCGGAATGCCCGGAGGACACGGTGGAGCACACAGTCGAGGTGTGCCCTGCTTGGGCGGAGCATCGCCGTGCCCTCGTGGGGGCGATCGGCGGCGGAGACCTCTCGCGCCGGGCCTTGGTTGAGGCCATGGTCCGGAGCGAGGAGGAGTGGCAGGCGGTCGCCGACTTCTGCGAAGCAGTAATGCTCGCAAAGGAGGAGGCCGAACGCATCAGGCAACGGCGTTATCGCCGCCGCCGCCGCCGCCGGGATTCAGATCCCGATTTCCGGCCACCGTAGGCGCGGGCTTGCGGACAGTGAGCAATGGGTAGCTCGCTGTCCGGCCGTCCGGTAACTGTCCGGACCAAGCCCAAGGCGTCGACGGCGCGCACTGTTCCCGTGCGCCTCAAGGAGTTGTCAGCAACAGCAGGGACCCAGCCGGGTCGAAGCCTACTGGGGCCAGGGTTATCCGAAAGGGCGCTCGAGCCCCGGTATGAAGGCTAGAAGGAACGGGGTGGGTCTTTTAGTCAGTAAGAGTCTGACACTATCTCCCGCTCCACCCAAGGGCAGGGGATGTCAATGCATGATTTTTTCCCACCATAAAAGAAAAAAAAAAAAAAAAAAAAAAAAAAAAGGCAGGCAACCACACAGAGTACATTTTTTATATAGGGTAACCAGAAGTCCAGAACCACAGAGCTGCTCTTATCTGTGAGCATGAGCACAGCAGAGTACTTTGTAACATACTGAAAGTTTGGTGCTCGCTGGTGCTTGCGGTCGATTCAATTATTTTTCACAACACCGAAACGCTTGATTTGTTAAAATGAAGTTATCTACGCCTAGATATACATTCTGTTTGTTTTTTCAAGTGATTTTTATGCTTTGTGATTTATTATTTAACTGTGTTAGCTTATTTCCCCGAAGTCGCGATGGGCTACTTGTGCTTTTCATGTAAGAATTTAATTCAATCAATATATAATGACAGCAAATAAACAGCGCTTCTTCTCTTAGTTACATTTACTTTCATAGATTTCAGGATTTGTTCCTCGTGTTATCCATAACAACGATGCTGATGACCTTTTTCTCCACCTACTTATTTCAAGTAAGCATTTTTTTTTTCTAACAGTAAGTACATACAGTACTCAAATTAATTAATACTTAATTTATTTTCCTGAAAAATTCAATAATAAGATCGTTTATATTAAAGCGTTATTTGTTTCAGTATGGTATAGAAACTATTGGACCTACTTCTAACCATAAATTGTAAAATGTTTAGTTATATCTATAATAAATACTCGTATAAAAATGAATCCCTATTTCCTTGGTCACGACATCACGCGTGAACGGCTGGACCGATTTCGCTAATTATTTTTTTGTTGTGTTATTGTCAGAAGGTTCATATGGAAAAAAAAATTAAAATTAGGATAGCGTAGAGTAGAGTAGGGTAGCGTAGACTAGAGTAGGGCAGAATAGGGTAAAGTTGACAGCTTAGCTAAAAGTTATCACAATATAACTATTAGGCGGCACGAAGTTCGCTGGGTCAGCTAGTTATAAATATATATGTATTTACTAGGCAGGCCTGGTTGAGGTGTTGGTACGTAAGTTCCGCGCGGCGGGCTCGGTGTGCGTGGCCTACATGGTGGCCAGTGTGGCACTGCATGCTGCCTGGCTGCTCGAGAAATGGGCAGAGCCCGAGTCTGTATCCACACCGCTTCTCATCTGTCTGTTCACACTCCAGAGATGCTGTAAGTTAGCTACTCAAATGATTGGTAAACCTAAAAATAAAATTCTGTTTGGATTTCAAATGGAGCTGGTTTCCACTGTTGAAACAAATTTTTGTAGATTTATTCATTTAAAAATACACTATAAAATGACACTGCTGGAACCAAAACAGCAAAACAAGCGCCATCACTGTGTTCTGATGGCAGGAAAGGATATTGTGATCCTGTCCAGACCTTAGCTGTAATTTTTTTATTTCTTTATTTTTAAAACTTCATGTAACATAAAAGTACTGTGGACTTAAAGCCTTATTTTTTTATTTTTCATTTCAGTGTCTCCATGGTACTATTTCTTCTACAAGCGAGCTGCTCTTAGGGTCAGTGACCCACGGTTTTATGAGGACATAGACTGGATCAACCAGCAGCTCCAGGCACACTAGACGATGATGCATTCTTCATGGGCGTCAGGGCATACTGAAGCAGACTGATATAGGAATAATATTAGGAACTTTGATCATGGCACCATGACCTATTAAGATGTAAAGATTTGGAGAATTGTATTTTGTAATAAAATTCTGCATAGAAATACTTATGAATAACACCTTGTACATCAGTGAATACTAAGAAAAACGAAGTGAATACTTAATGTAAACAAATGTTACTTGTTGCAAACATTATATCCCAACATTAATCATACTACGAGTATATATCCCAGCAGTGGGAACATTAAAAATGATGATTAATCATACTATTTCGCGATGTATTTTATTATTTTGATGTTAATAGGCCATGGTGGTTTTGTATGTAATGAATACCTCAACAGTTTATTTTTTTATCACAATTTAGTGTTGAGAAGACTGGTGAGATATTCATAGACTCATTCATTCTAGTCAAATGGTCATTATAAAGCAAATTATTATTAAAAAACAATATAATTCATTTATTATAAGAACAACTTAAAATAATCATTAAATAAATTCTCTTCGTAATCTAATAATAATTTTATTTCCGTTTGACTTGTGTATCTGCTCTGCACACAGAAGTTATAATTCTGATGTCTCATATGCATATAAAAGACGTCCACTACTGGAAATAGGCCTCTCCAAGTGAAGGTACGGACAGACATGCTCATTACTAGCACGAAAGCATGCTTTTATTGAGCAAGTGCTCATTAGTAGCACGTGTGTAATGTAATGAGCCACGATGTAAGATGTCACGGAATCGGCATGCTGGTCGCTGCGGTGACGACGTTCAAGTACTTGTGCTACTACACCCTGAGCGTAATCTGATAATCACTAGGCCCAAAGGTCATGGGAATGTTAGTGCAACCAGTGTTACACCCTCCAATGCGGCTGTGAACAGCTTCGGAGAAATTACGTCTCCCTGAGACCCTCTCACACCACGCTGCAGGAGGATGTCCAATAGTCGATCTGCACCTTGTCTTGACGCCTCGGCCTTTAGACTCCTTTGCATCCTTGTGTGTTAAAGGGGCGTTTATTTTCACTGGGTAAATCAGCTATTGGTTGGCGTTTTTTTACGGTTAATAGGTTTGCTCTTGACCACTATCTCACCTATTCAAAAGCGCCGATGTTGTCGATGGAGAACGCATGCCTATAAGTACCTGGGTATCCTATTCACTCTTGACGTAAAGATATGTTTTAATGGCTTTTATTGTATTAAAATAGGCAATAACTTCTGACCCATACCATTAAAATTATCTGAACATTAGCATTTAAATAGGTATAAATACGGGAAAAATGGAAAGGTTGCTTATTTTCGAAATTTACAGACTACTTTATGAAGAATTTCTTATTTACATTCTTAGATAGATATATAACCAATAAATAAAACGCTCAAAATTTTAATAATCTACGCGGGCTTTTAATAATCTTAGTGTTCAACCGAATGGCGCGAAATCACGCGCGAACGCCGGCGTTCGCTTGGGGTTTGAGGGGTTGGCTACCGAATATTAGTTTAAACGATACTTTCAAAATGAATTGAGTGAATTCACATCCTTCTGAATAGGTGAGAACTTTCAATACGTTTTATACCAACGTGAACCAAAATGAACTTTCTTAGCGATTCGCGAGCACCTTTTTAGAAATTGCCCTTTTTTGTAATATGAAAATTGAATCTACTTCCGCTGTGATCCCCACAGAAAAATGCTACAACACATAGGTACCTACTTAATATTGTGGTGGTAAGCACAGTAAACCAACCTCAGGTGCGGGCTTCCAGACGAACAGAGTAGATCGCCATCCGGTCGACCGGTGCGGATCAACTTCGGGTCGATGGCGTGTAGAGCGCGACGCACGTCTCAATGAGATAATTAACAGCAAATCAGTAGGGCCGATGCCTGCTAGGGCAGCGGGCGATGCAAACTTCATTCAATATATAACCACCCAGCACCACCAGCCTCTATCTCTTGTGGGTGCTGGAGCCCTGAGTGAGTGAGAACCGGCGAAAACAGCATTCCTGATAGGGTGCGTCCCATATTACGTAAACGATAAATAATGTATTGCCCGGCTGCTATTGTGCCCCTATAAGATCTGTGCCCTGTGCCTGGGCATCACTGTCACTGCTCTAGTCATGGCATTGGTTCCAGGTGCATTTTTTATTGTTGATAGGTTCGCGCTTAACCGCTATCTCACCTGATAGAAAGTGATGACGCGGTCGACGATGGAATGCGATTACCTAGAAGTAACCTATTCACTCTTGACACACTTGAGTTTTCCAGGTTGTAGCCATCAGATTTGAAAGAATTCAGAAAAATCATGTCAATGCCTGCATATTCTTCTCCATTATTATTCACCCTGGGCTCAAAGCCACCACACGACAAATATAAAATATTTACATGTTGCCTGTGATCACGCTTAAGGGGCCGGCGGAGGATGAATTTCCATACAATCGTAATACCACGCTCATTTGCAGTTGGAGCATATATCCAACATATTATGATGATATTCGGTTAAAGACAATATTTATCTAGGTTCCTACGTCGAGAATATTAGAAATATTGTTATTTTTAATACAAGAAAAGCCAAATGGCATGTTTTGCCATTTACGCTATAAAAAAGTGCGAAATACAATTTGCTTAAATTTCTTTTTGTTTTTTTAAAAAAGAAAGACGTAGGAACCTAGATAAATATTGTCTATAACCAAATATCATCATAATATGTTGGAAATATGCTCCAACTGCAAATGAGCGTGGTATTACGTTTGTATGGAAATTCATCCTCCGCCGGCCCCTTAAGTTTGGTTTGAATGATGTAAGATAAGTCTGGATGTAAGGATGGCCTATTTTCAGCAGAGAGCGTCCTTCGGCTGGAATGCTGGTGATGGTTATACAATGGTTTTGAAGACGTCTTAATATCTTCTTTATTTAGACAACATTATTTTTAGTATAATTATGCGAAACCTAAATATAGTTTGTTCAGAATCAGTAACTGAATCGATTCCAATATTATTTTTACACTATGATATATTTTTCCCAAAAATCTTTAAAAATGGTCACAAGTTGAACACCACCGACACTAAGTACAAAACAGGTCACGGCAGGTCATAGCAGGCATTGGGAACTAGACATTAGTTAAACATTAGCTGGATGCGGAAGCAAAACAACCCCTCAGTCGCTAGGGTTACCCGGTGACCGTGTATTTATGTCGCCAACCAGGTACCATAACTGGCTTGTAACTTTGAGATTTTTCATAACAGTTTTGAAATTTTGTACATAATTCTTTACATAAAAATACTAGACAGGCGTTTCGGGTTTCACATTATACTTAAAAATAAGGTTGTGTATACGTAACGTGCCTTTGTCACCTAACTCTTCCCAAACGGCTTGACGGACTTGACTAATTTTGTGAGTATATTTGAGTGGGTCTGTGTATTTATGATGGTTCGAAAATACAATTGGACCCGGTACGTGCCGCTGTAATCGGGTTCTTAATTTCTTTTTCTGACAAAAAGCCGGGACCGCTTGCATTGAATAAAATCCTTGCATGTCATGTTAAATTCTCATTTATTTAGTTCGAAATATTTCGTGAAGTTTCAGTGTTCACAAGCAGACTCCTATAACGAGTCGTTTATTTATTGCCAACAGCTTTGCTCGTGTTAAAACACAAAATGTAACGATCTAGAACATTCGCACTAGCCACTTAGACTTAATTCGCTTTTTGTCTAGCCATTTCTATACCATAGCTAGGCAAAGGCCTCTCCTAATACCAATACTGCGAAATAAACAATTTCTAGTAGCCTTATGTAACGAGGTGAACATAGCAAATCTTCGTCGGTTTAATTTTATAATAACATACGTACATACCTACATGGTATATTACAGTAATCGATAAGTTTTCGCAAGTTATACGATACCTCAATACATTATAATTTAAAAAATTTGAAAACTGAAAATAAATACCTACAATAGGAAATTCTTACAATAGTTGATGGTACGGTTTATCTTTACATATATTGAAGATTTTTTTATTATGACAACATTTAATTAAATATTTCAAAGTCAACTAAACATCAAATTGTAACAACATGGTATAAAGTTATGTGGTACTCTAATTTATTGATGTCCCAACAAAAATATAGCCAGGATATTCATAACGACACATCCAGAGAATGCGAACGAGTGAGCCGTGTCGGTGCGCGCCTCACGCGTCCGCAGCGCGGGTGCGCTCACACGTCCGCAGTGCGGGTGCGCTCACACGTCCGCAGTGCGGGTGCGCTCACACGTCCGCAGTGCGGGTGCGCTCACACGTCCGCAGTGCGGGTGCGCTCACACGGGCGCTGGGTCGCGCGGCGGCTCGCGCGGCGGCGCCTCGGATCAGAAAGCCGAGCGGCAGAGCGGGCAGTTGGACTTGTTGCTGGTAGTGAACCACTTGCGCTGCGAAGTTAACGTGCCCGTCAATCATATGCGTTCAGATGAACGACTTGCAAGCTTTACATTGAACTAAACGTGTTTTCTTTTTAAGGCACCCAGAAGAATTTCAAACATAGATATAAATGTACATGTCATATACAGGGTTATTTGTAAAACACTAACAACCTTGCAGGACTGTATTACTAACATCATAAACAACCAGTTTTGTTCTATGACTTTTTACAAAACAATACATTCACCAAAACCAAACCGTTACGATTTCGTTGCTCTATCTAATACCTACATTACAACTCTGTATTGTGCTACACCTACTTACGTCGACGCAAAAGCATGAAAGACCCCCGCCGCTATTGTACCATCGCTTGCTTCGCATAGAATTCGTAATACTTAGAACGTTCCATTTAAATATATTTTTATTTTTGTATGAAAATCTGATGAACTAAAATATGATAAATTTTTAAAAGTCATAGAACAAAAGTTGTTGTTTATGATGTTAGTAACATAGTCCTGAGAGGTTGCCAGTGTTTTACAAATAACCCTGTAGAAAAAAATAAATAAAGTAAGGATCTATGTTTACTCATTTTACGGTAGAATTCGGAATGATGACAAATTTTGGAGATGTAGACTTTTTCAACTAGGAAGATAACCTGGTCTTATTGCACAAAGTCGTTCGGATCATTTACATAAATCATTTATTAACTCCCTTGCAATGCTCGGGAGTTAATTGTTTGGATCCCTCACTTGCGTTCGGGATTAAAACTTAGCAATATACTAAACTCCTCCATGTACTAAATAAATAAATTTTGCAATAGAAAAATAAGATTTGGATAAGATTTCTCCATGGAACATAATGGCAAGACTTAGGTATAATAATATTAACCTGCCTAACATAAAAAAAAAATGTGGTACAATAAAGCATGGCATACCAGGCAGTTGGTGTGGAACTTGTTCTTGCACTGGTTGCACAGCACGCGCGGCAGGCGGCCGGTGTGCGGGTGCAGGCGGCAGTAGCAGATATAGCACTGCGGCGACGCCTCCACCTTGGCGCTCACGGCGCGTGTCCACATCTTCAGCGCGTTCAGCAGCGTGCCGTTCTGAATTTCAAATTACATATTTGGTTTCTCATAAAACTTACATGAACCCTTATGAAACGTCAGAATGTAAGGCACGGTCCAAATCGGCTTGATTTGTGCTAATTGGTCATTTCAATTTGAAAAGGTACTCTAAAAATAAGGCTACTGAATATGACAGCACATTTTATTTGACAGCACACTTGCAGCTCGATGAGGCGTCAGGTCGGGATGTGTACCTGTAGGCGAGGTAGAGCGCGACCCAGTGCGTGTTGGCGCCGGGCCCGCTGGCGTGCGGGGCCGCCAGGCGCGGCGCCGCCAGCGGGTGCGCGCGCGCCAGTAGCACACTTGCAGCTCGATGAGGCGTCAGGTCGGGATGTGTACCTGGTAGGCGAGGTAGAGCGCGACCCAGTGCGTGTTGGCGCCGGGCCCGCTGGCGTGCGGGGCCGCCAGGCGCGGCGCCGCCAGCGGGTGCGCGCGCGCCAGTAGCACACTTGCAGCTCGATGAGGCGTCAGGTCGGGATGTGTACCTGGTAGGCGAGGTAGAGCGCGACCCAGTGCGTGTTGGCGCCGGGCCCGCTGGCGTGCGGGGCCGCCAGGCGCGGCGCCGCCAGCGGGTGCGCGCGCGCCAGCCACACGCGCAGCTCAATGAGGCGCTCTTCCACGTTGTAAACGCATGTCACTTCGTTCGACGACCACGCGATGCGTATCTAGGGGGGATACGGCACACTAAATGTTGAATGCATTCCGTAGGTTAAACTTTACCAGAGCGTTAAGGAATAAGAAAAGAGAGATTTTAGCCCAGCAGACCTAATGAAGTTTATTTTGCAAGTGCGGTCGTCAAGCACTGTGCCAACATGCTAAAACTGATTAAAATTTAACAAAAAATGGTGTGTAAAATATTATTCAATGATCAAAAAAAAAAAAAAAAAATCAAGATAATTACTCTCTTTTTGCCTACGAGTATGTATAAATCAGATAGCTGTAAATTTTTTTTGATTATTTTTAGCCCAAGTTCCATACATTACTTAAGCGTCTCCTTTTAATGACAAATATGATCGGACTACTCTATAGATAGACTGACTTGGCTCGGAAGCAAACCAAATTTCTGTGTTATCTGTAGTCATATTTAATCTAGTCTCTTTGTTGTTGAAAGTTCCTCAATTAGAATGTAATGGGAAGTGTGAAAGCTAAATAACTAAACATATCATGAAATAGACTCGATAACGGTCTCTGTGACTGGTATCGAGAGGCCGTTATTAATGGCGAATGATACCAGTTGAAAGATCAACTGGTACCACGCTGGTACTGGGGACCAGCAAGAGCTGGTCGCAATTTCGTCAACCTGATCTTGATTCTAATTGATGAGACCCAGATTAGAATTCCCAGTGAGATTTGAGTGAGGGAATTTTCACAGTTAATCTGCGATCACTTTTTCCCGGTACCCGGAAGGTACAAATTGTTAAATTACCGAGTCAGATTTTAGGCGATTAAGGCGAGTTTAATTATGTCATTATTGTTTTTTGTGGATTACTGGTAATGATATAATGCAGGCAGTTGTAATGACCCCGCAACTAAAGTTTGGAGTGAAGGCCACAGAAGTAGGTATATATATGTAATGAAATGACCTCCTTGGAAATGACATTTCATTAATTTAATTTTTAAGCTGTGAATACGGGGTGACGTATCATTCAATGACAGATGATGTTTAGATTATTTTGTGCATTTTATTGTTATAAAAACTTGTAGAGAGATAATTAAAGGGATATAATTGAGGAGGCGATATTAGTGAACTTTAAATGTCGTTTCTTTGTTTTCAGGTGAGATAAAAGTGTAATTTTAGTTAAACGATAATTGTTATACTGTAAAAGCATGTTGAATAAAACAAATCTTTGTTTTCAGAGAAACAATTTGTGGTTTATTTCGAAAATCCTCAATAATATACCTTATAAAACGACATTTTTGTTAACTAAAAGAAGATGGACCGGCTGCAATTTGAGTTTACGATGATAGCTTCAAATGATGGCAAATCAAATGTATTAGCCATAACCTCAATATCTACAGAAGAAGGAAAATGTTATGTTTTACCTGATGAGCTGAAGCCGGTGATTCATCATACATATATTGTCAAAATGAATACTTTCTCAAAAATAAAAAATAGTATAAAGAAAATACATCAAAGTAGAAAAATATGGATAAAATTGGATGAAGATCTTAAGAAAACATATAGAGATGAGGAAGGTAATATGCAATTTTTAGATCAATATTTAGAAGAAATGAGCACAAAACAACCAATAGACATAAACGACAATTTGCAACATATCTTGGAAAAATTAATAGAAACTACTACAAAGAAAGAAAATCAACATAACCTAAAACATATTTCAGAGAAATTTATTATTGAAAAATTCACAAGCAAGAACCCTAATGCAATGCAATGGATTGAGAATTTTGAAAAGGAGTGTGAGCGCTTTAATATATCAAAAGATGAAACAAAAATAGATATATTGAGATTATTTTCCGGTCCCCAAGATACAGGCTTCGCCGAGTTTGGGGACCACCGTATAGACTACATGATGAAGTTCGCCAATAGTTACATTCCTACTTAAGTTACGATTGTTATAATTTAAGGCAACTCTTGTAACAATGGTTCAATAAATTTATTATTATTATTATTATTATTATTATTTTTAGAAAAATCTTGTTTGGATTGGTATAGCTCGATGGCCATAAAACTAACAATAAAGGCTGAATGGAATGAATGGAAAAACAAATTTTTAGAAACTTTTAAAAACCAAGGATGGGACATAGTTACATATGCTCTCGCATTTAGATATAAAGAAGGACTACTAATTGATTACGCTATTAGAAAAGAAAGGCTTATGCTAGACATAAACAAATCGATAAACTCCAAAACAATGATAGATCTTATTGCAACAGGTTTACCTGGGTTTATCTTAAATAGGTTAAACAGAGATAAACTCAATGACACTACTGATTTGTTCAATGAGATAAGAAAATATGAAGGTATGATGTACAAGAAAAACTCAAGTACAGTAAAGAGTTGTACATTCCTTTATAAAAATAAAACTAATGAGAAGAAGCCATGTAACACTTGTGAATCTTTGGACAAAGGAATTAGATATCATCCGGAAGAGTCATGTTGGTTCAAGAAAAATAAAAATGAATCTGAAAAAGTTTTTAAACCCAGAAATGTAAATAACAACTCCATTATTGAAGTGGATATAAATACTGAGAAAAAAAACGAGTAAGTACACCATTAATCAAAATCAAGCTCTTATTAGAAAATAAACTAGAAGTGAGCGGCATTTATGATTCAGGCTCCCAGATCTCTTTAATAAATTCAAGACTGATTAAAATAAAAGAAAAAAAGGACAATGAGAATATAGCATATATGAAAACGGTTAATGGTGTGAAAAAAACAGATGGCTTGATAACAATAAAAATAAAAATATTTGATTTAGAAGAAGAGGTGGATGTATACATAGTAGAAAATGAATATTTTGATGATTTTATAATCGGATTGGATATGATAAAGAAATTCAAACTAACCCAAAACGAGGACTTGTAGTCCAGGGTCGATAATTTTTAAAACCAAAAAAAATAATAGTAGGATGAAATCCATTAGAAATGGAGGAGAATATTATTAAAATGGAAGGAAAAATAATTTACGGGCGATCTGAGCTCGGGAAGGGGATGGGGGTGAGTTTTTAAGGGTAAAAAACGTTTTTTCTCGATTTCCGGCAAAACTAAAAGTCCTATGGAAAAAAGTCAAATGGCAAAGTTGTAGGTAATAAAAAGATCTAAAACTTTTGCATTTACACTTTTTTCACATAACCTCAAAATGTATGTGAAAAATTCAAAAAACCAAGTTTTTGGTTTTTTAATTGTATCCTTTTCAAAAATATTTTTAAATTCACTAAATTTGGTGAAAACTTACCTTTTTATGTCCCAAATACGCTGTAATTTATTTGATTAGAAATATTTATTTTGTTCACATTATTTTGAATTAATATCGAAAAAGCACCCCAATTTTCAATCGAAAATTCACCCGTCAAAATGTCGGCTTTTTTCAAAAAGTTGGTATGTTTTCTGTTCGTTGAAATCTCTACTTTCCGATGGTGAAAAAAATTTTATATGTTACCGTAGTAAATCTTCTCAGAAAATGCAAAAAATCGAAAAAAACTCGAATTCAAAATTTTTTTTTTAATTATTATATACAATTTTGAGCTATTTATTAAAATTTACACTTTAATTACTCGAAAAACGTAAGATTACATGTTTTTACATTGATAAAAAAAAATGCAAATCAAAATATACTACTATAATTAACAAACAAATAAGTTAATAAAATTAATATTTAATAAGACATCTACAATATTTGGAGAAAGTAGTCGAATCGTCTTTAAATTATATGCGTAGATGCCTATTTACAACTATTTTTAGATAACTTATATACCTGAGTGACCTACGAAAAATTTTAGCCCATTTTAATGTATAATATATATATGAAAATCGGCCAAAAGTTAGTTATTAAAAATATATTTACGATATACATTTTATATATATTTATAGATTTTTAATATATTTTTTATGTATTTTGAAATATTTTTTTTTCATGGGAGTAACTAAATTTGTTTGTGCAAAATAAAGGTGATTATTATTTTTTAATCTTAGTAAACTTGTCACAATTATCTTAAAGAAACTCAGCGTGCACGTGTATTTTTATAAACGATGTTGTATACTGTACTGTATTTCGAATACTGGCTAGGCTAACGGTTGTTACAGCTGCTACGAAATAGTAGGTATGTATGTAGTAAGACCCAGACCCGCCTAGCCCCTTCCCCACTTCTCGATGAAATACCTTTTGATGGGCTAAAATTTTTCGTAGGTCACTCAGGTATATAAGTTATCTAAAAATAGTTGTAAATAGGCATCTACGCATATAATTTAAAGACGATTCGACTACTTTCTCCAAATATTGTAGATGTCTTATTAAATATTAATTTTATTAACTTATTTGTTTGTTAATTATAGTAGTATATTTTGGTTTACATTTTTTTTTTTTATCAATGTAAAAACATGTAATCTTACGTATTTCGAGTAATTAAAGTGTAAATTTTAATAAATAGCTCAAAATTGTATATAATAATTTAAAAAAAATTTTTGAATTCGAGTTTTTTTCGATTTTTTGCATTTTCTGAGAAGATTTACTACGGTAACATATAAATTTTTTTTCACCATCGGAAAGTAGAGATTTCAACGAACAGAAAACATACCAACTTTTTGAAAAAAGCAGACATTTTGACGGGTGAATTTTCGATTGAAAATTGGGGTGCTTTTTCGATATTAATTCAAAATAATGTGAACAAAATAAATATTTCTAATCAAATAAATTACAGCGTATTTGGGACTTAAAAAGGTAAGTTTTCACCAAATTTCGTGAATTTAAAAATATTTTTGAAAAAGATAAAATTAAAAAACCAAAAACTTGGTTTTTTGAATTTTTCACATACATTTTGAGGTTATGTGAAAAAAGTGTAAATGCAAAAGTTTTAGATCTTTTTATTACCTACAACTTTGCCATTTGACTTTTTTCCATAGGACTTTTAGTTTTTTCGGAAATCGAGAAAAACCGTTTTTTACCCTTAAAAACTCACCCCCATCCCCTTCCCGACCTCAGATCGCCCGTAAATTATTTTTCCTTTCATTTTTATAATATTCTCCTCCTTTTCTAATGGGTTTCATCCTACTATTATGTTTTTTCACTTTTTATTATTTTTAAAGGCTTCTACCCTGGTCTATTGCGGATAGAACAAAAGATAAGAACAAATAAAATAGATGAAATGTCTAAAGATAACAGAAATGAAGAAAAGAATATAAAAACATTAGCAATAAATTTTAATGAACACATAGAAGCAGACTGTTTGAGCCGAAACCCTGTATTAGAATCAGAAGATAACAAGGAGGAACTATTAAAAATAGTTAATTTAATACAAATAAAAGATATAGTTGAAGACCAAGAAAAAAATGAAACAATAAAAGAAAAGAAACAAAATCTACTACATAAAAATAAAATCTATTATAAAAAAATAAAGAAACTAGAAAAGATTATACTCACAGAAGAATTTAGTAAAAAAATTATAAAAAAGGTGCATGAAGATTTATGCCATATTGGAATCAGACAATTACAGAAAAAAATAAGTCCACTATATACAGCTAAAAACCTAACAAAAAATATCATAAATATTTGTAAAACATGCGAAATATGCATAAAAAATAAATCAAGATGTCAAGGAAAATTTGGGTTAATGTCACAACTGGGACCAGCAACAAAACCATTTGAGATAATGTCAATGGATACTATAGGTGGCTTTGGAGGATCTAGGTCAACAAAAAAATACTTACACCTTTTAGTAGACCACTACACAAGATATGCGTTTATTGTGACTTCAAAAACACAGAACGCAAGTGACTTTATAAAACTAACAAAGAAAGTACTCGAGACAGATGAGATTGGAATAATTCTGACAGACCAATATCCAGGCATCAATTCAAAAGAATTTAAACAGTATTTGCAGGAGAATAACATCAAACTAATATTTACAGCTGTGAATACGCCATTTTCGAACGGCTTGAACGAAAGATTAAACCAAACAATAGTAAATAAAATAAGATGTAAAATAAATGAGAAAAATAATAAGAGAACATGGACAACAGTAGCAAGAGAATGTGTACAGAAATATAATGAAACAGACCATTCTGTTACAGGTTTTGCACCAAAATATTTACTGGATGGTACAAATGTCAGTATATTACCAAATGAAATTAAAACAATAGAAAAGGAAGACAAGTGGATTGCTGATAGAAGATTAGCATTAGAGAATACAATAAAATCTCACAAGTACAACAAGAAAATATTTGATAGAAATAGGAAAATACAAGAGTTCGAGATAGGAGACAGTGTATATGTAGAAAATGGAAATAGACTGAACAGAAAAAAATTAGACGAATTAAAAATAGGCCCTTTCAAGATAATAGAGAAAATATCGAACTCCATTTATAAGATTGACACTGGCAACAGAAAAACAGAATCAACTTTATTCCACATAACAAAATTACAACCTGTTACGGCAGAAGATGAAGTAGAAGAAAACGAATAGGTATAAAGATAACTTGCAGGTGCATTGTTTGTATTATATTATTTAGAATTTTCGTTCCTATGGGGGGGAGATGTAATGAAATGACCTCCTTGGAAATGACATTTCATTAATTTAATTTTTAAGCTGTGAATACGGGGTGACGTATCATTCAATGACAGATGATGTTTAGATTATTTTGTGCATTTTATTGTTATAAAAACTTGTAGAGAGATAATTAAAGGGATATAATTGAGGAGGCGATATTAGTGAACTTTAAATGTCGTTTCTTTGTTTTCAGGTGAGATAAAAGTGTAATTTTAGTTAAACGATAATTGTTATACTGTAAAAGCATGTTGAATAAAACAAATCTTTGTTTTCAGAGAAACAATTTGTGGTTTATTTCGAAAATCCTCAATAATATACCTTATATATATATGGACCTTGTAAAAGACGATATGACTACGATGGGGCAAACAAAATACTGTGAAGCCATATCAAAGGAATTGAAAAATGACGTCAAATCCAAATAAATTTTATTCAAGTATTTAAGTAACCGAATGAAGTATAAAGTAAATAACATTGGCGGGTACCTCTGTATCTTCAATCTCGTGCGCGCGCTGGTGCAAGTGCATGAGCTGATCACGCGCAGCCGGCGGCGCCACGTAGGCTAACACCACGCGCTCCAACAGCCGCGCAGCACGCGCCGGCGCCGCGCCCCACCAGCCGCGCGCGCCGCCCGTGCCGGCGCCGCACAGCACGCGGTACAGCGCGCGGCACGCCAGCGCGGACACGTCGCCGCCGCGCGCCGGCTCTGTCGGAACACAACCACCTTATACAGCTACCCTACGCGGAATGTTCCCTACACACTGACAGCCGCGCCCCACCAGCCGCGCGCGCCGCCCGTGCCGGCGCCGCACAGCACGCGGTACAGCGCGCGGCACGCCAGCGCGGACACGTCGCCGCCGCGCGCCGGCTCTGTCGGAACACAACCACCTTATACAGCTACCCTACGCGGAATGTTCCCTACACACTGACAGCCGCGCCCCACCAGCCGCGCGCGCCGCCCGTGCCGGCGCCGCACAGCACGCGGTACAGCGCGCGGCACGCCAGCGCGGACACGTCGCCGCCGCGCGCCGGCTCTGTCGGAACACAACCACCTTATACAGCTACCCTACGCGGAATGTTCCCTACACACTGACAGCCGCGCCCCACCAGCCGCGCGCACCGCCCGTGCCGGCGCCGCACAGCACGCGGTACAGCGCGCGGCACGCCAGCGCGGACACGTCGCCGCCGCGCGCCGGCTCTGTCGGAACACAACCACCTTATACAGCTACCCTACGCGGAA
Source organism: Mythimna ferrago (assembly GCA_910589285.2). Taxonomy (NCBI): domain Eukaryota; kingdom Metazoa; phylum Arthropoda; class Insecta; order Lepidoptera; family Noctuidae; genus Mythimna; species Mythimna ferrago. The sequence goes on from OU342680.1 coordinate 462,069, forward strand.
TGTTCCCTACACACTGACAGCCGCGCCCCACCAGCCGCGCGCACCGCCCGTGCCGGCGCCGCACAGCACGCGGTACAGCGCGCGGCACGCCAGCGCGGACACGTCGCCGCCGCGCGCCGGCTCTGTCGGAACACAACCACCTTATACAGCTACCCTACGCGGAATGTTCCCTACACACTGACAGCCGCGCCCCACCAGCCGCGCGCGCCGCCCGTGCCAGCGCCGCACAGCACGCGGTACAGCGCGCGGCACGCCAGCGCGGACACGTCGCCGCCGCGCGCCGGCTCTGTCGGAACACAACCACCTTATACAGCTACCCTACGCGGAATGTTCCCTACACACTGACAGCCGCGCCCCACCAGCCGCGCGCGCCGCCTTGATATTTCTAATTATCGACCTATATCTAAGATATGTTTGTTCTCCAAAATCCTTGAACGCATTGTTTTTAATAACGTATACGCTGCAATGAAATGTAACTTTGGTGATGAACAGCATGGTTTTCTAAGAAAGCGGTCCACTACATCTAACTTAATCTTATCTCATGAGTTTATATCCCAAGCTATGGATGAGCGTGCACAAGTTGACGTCATTTATACTGATTACAGTAAATGTTTTGATCGTATTGAAAATAGACTGCTCTTGGAGAAGCTATTAAAAGCCGGGATACACGGAGACTTGTATCGTTGGTTCTCCTCTTATATTGATAATAGAACACAGGCTGTGGTGCTTCAGGGATACACATCTGGATGGAGTTTCGTGCCCTCTGGTGTTCCTCAAGGTTCAATTTTAGGATCTTTACTATTTACTCTCTTCATTACTGACGTAAAACATTGTTTTGAAAATAGTTATATTTTACTTTATGCTGACGACATGAAGGTTCATAAAATTATTAGAAACATCTCTGATACACACCTATTGCAAGCCGATTTAAATAGGTTTGAAGAATACTGTAGACTTACAAGGCTAGAATTAAATGTTTCGAAATGTTTTCACATATCTTTCACACGGCAAAAGTCTATAATTGATTCCACATACAAACTTTACAATAGTGACATAGGGAAAGTTAATAGTATTAGGGATCTTGGTGTGATACAAGATAGTAAACTACTTTACGATCAGCATATCGATAGTAGGTATAGTGAATAGGGCGTCAAAAGCTCTTGGTTTCATAATGAGAACCTCAGCCTGATTTCGATCACTAAAACCGATCAAAGTCTTATATTGTTCGTTCGTACGCAGCCACCTCGAATATGCATCTTAGGTCTGGAACCCTCAATATGGGATATATAAGTCTCGTATTGAGGGCATCCAGAAGAAATTCCTTAAGTTTCTTGACTTTAGAGCAAAACAAGTATCTGATAACTACACTCACCGATGCAAAAGATACCATTTTTTACCACTTGTCCAGAGACGTGATATTAATGATGATTAATATTGCAAATGGTTCAATTGACTGTCCTGAGCTTGTCTCAAAATTGTCAATACGCACTAATCAGATGGGACTGCGACAGCGACCACTTCTGCTTGTACCTAGTGCAAACACTAATTATAGGCGTAATGCATTTTTTCTGAGAGCCAGTCGCAGTTTTAATAAGATATCATGTGAAACGCGTTTATTTGAACTCATCGTCGTCAAGCACTCGACAATTCAAAGTTACAGAGAGAAAGATTGCAGAACTTGCAGAGGTATGTAAGTTAATTTTGAGACAAGATCAAACGTATGTATCTTCGTACACGAGCCTTTGTATTTTAGTCTAGTCAAATTAGCAAAAAGATTGGACCTAATTCGTGTAGTTGTAATTTTTTGTGGAATCATTAGAAGACATGAATATAAGTCTTCTCTGAGTTTGCACCATTCCTGTTATGTACGGAACATCGTTTAATATTAGGTTTTAACATTAAAGTCCCAAAATTTAAAAATTTCATAAGTATTTCGTTGTGGTAAGTTTAGATATATGTAGATACCCCTTTGGTGTATAATTACTTTTCACGAAAAAAGTGTGAGGTGTATGAAACACTAATAAATCATTATTTTTAATTTGCGGCTCAAGGGAAATTTAGCCAGTTGGTTCAAACTCATAAAAAGCTTTTTAAAGCATCCTATACACCCAGTTATTTTTGCACCCTTTTGCACCCCTAGGAAAACAGCATTTTACAATATTTGTAGATTGTACTTCGGGGCAAATTAGTGTAGTCATGGATTTTTTAATATATAACGTATTCTATATATAAAACATTCGCACGTAATAAAAATAAGAAATATATAACTGGAAGTTTATGTAGAGTTAACGTGAATACATATTGCGACTCGTGGCACTCGGAGGGCGAACGCGGGGTCGCGCGGCGCGCGCGCGGCGGGGTCGAGAGTAAGTAAGTGCGTGCATGTATATGCGTTTAGATCATTTTTGTGGCAAGAAGCGATCCCTGCGCTATAGGGTAAGTGCTCCAGTGAATGAACACTTAAGCGATTTTTGAACTTTAAAAAATAATTATACTATGTTAACTCTAAGGTATACGGTCCAAATCTATATTTTGGTAATGCAAATATATTAAATAATTGTTTTTAAGTTAGATTTACGATATAACCTGGATACATTTTTAGATATTTAGCAATAAATTGAAAAATACCCTAAAACCCCAGTGAATGAACGAAAATTTCCAGTAAATGAACAGAGTAAATCCAGTAAATGAACACAATTTTTGTTTGTGTAATAGTTCAAAAAGTCTTTGTTTTATAACATATTTAGTCCCAGAAAAAGTTAAAAACCGAACATATGTCCTCTGCCTCTAAATTTATTATAAAAATTATTAAATAAAAGTAAAAGCCTTCAAATCATCAAGTCATCGGTCCACCTTGTGGAACGCCTGCCAATGCTGCGTATTCCAGTATACGGTAGCCACTCTGGAACCTTTCAGCTTTATCGACCATCTGTTCTACGAACAATGTGACTTGCCTTTTAAGGCTATGTCGGGAACTTTAGTTCTCCTGCGGATATTTTCGTTCCTGATTCGATCACGCACAGAAATTCCGAGTATAGCCCTCTCCTTTGTCTTTTGAGTGACTTTAAGCCTTCTGATGAGGCCAATTGTGAGTGACCACGTTTTAGAACCATATAGGTGCATGGAACCATCTGTCCCAGGTAAATGTAATTGTCTACAATTTACGAGTTCAGAGTCTCTGATCTTGATAGGAGCGGGTTCTAAATGGTTGTATACCAGGACTTTGGTTTTGTCCATATTCATCTTTAGACCCAGTATTTCTGAAGCTCTGCTCGTTTTATCAAATTTTGTTCTGTGGTCTTCCATAGCCTCAGCTATGACCATTAGGTATATCGTCGGTAAATTGAAGGTGAATGATATACTCGTCATTGACATTATTGCCTAGCTCTCTCCAATCTAGGTCTTTGAAGACATCCTCCATTATGCCGTGAATAGTTTCTGAAAAATAACGCCTCCCTGTCTCACAGCCCGCAGCAGAAGGATAAGTTTAGAGGTTTCTGAAGTCGGACTGACATGGTGGCATTTTCGTACAAATACTTCAGTACTTCGATGTACCGCTATAGTCAACCTGGCATCGTTGACTTGGGGTATACTGCGATACAGCCCAAGATTCGATCAAATCAAAGGCTTTCTCCTAGTCCACAAAAGCTAAGCAGAGAGGCAGATTATACTTCTCTGTCTTCTTTATAACCTGCTGCAGTGCATGTGTGTGGTCTACGGTGCTGAAACCTTTTCCATCCTGAGGCTAGAAGTCGCCAAACCTGCGCGCGAAACAGTTCGTGAAGATTCCGGAAAACAGCTTGTAGACATGGCTCAGATGTGGATGTATGAATAATTCTTAAACAAGGCATTGTCGCCCTTCTTAAAGTAGAGTACCACTACACTTCTGCTTCATTGCTGTGGCGTTTTCTCCTTGATTATGATGTAATTGAACAGCTTCTGAAGAGCTTTAAGGACCGGTTTTCCACCCGCGTTCAGGAGTTAGGCCGTAATTTCTTCCTCACCCAATGCCTTGGGGTTTTTACGTTGCTTCTTAGCCAGCCTAGCCTCGCACGATATTTTCGGTATAGTGTCGAGTCAAGCCAGCTTTTGGGTCGTTTCCTAGATTCGCAGTGGATAAATGAGTAATATTATTAAAATCAGTCAATTCACCGCAGTAGGAACAATTAAATCAGTATCTTGCGTTAATATGAGCAAGACGGAAGGTGGCGAAATTAAGAGCTTCTTTTAAAGTTTCTTGGGTAGGTATATCGAAACCTTTCGCATTTATTTTTGTGGAAATTTATGGTGATTTAAAGGTACAATAAAAGAAAAATTTATGTAACAATAAATAAATCTTAAAAGGATGAATTCTAACTGAATATAATATTGTGTTCATTTAATGGTTAAATTATCACGACGAAAGCTAATAATTGAACATGGTGAAAAATGTTAGTTCATTCAATGGATTTTATGAACCAATAAATGAACACACCTGTCCCAATACTGGCCTAAAGATCAGAAATGGATTGAATAAACGACTCCCAAAATATGAACATTATGGCATGAAAATAAATGACATATTTCAATAAAAATATGAAAATTGCATTTGTCCAGTGAATGAACGGGCGTTCATTCACTGGATTTCAAACGTTTTGTATTTCCAATGCTGGGACGTCGAATAATTTACATAAAACTGGCTAGAATGGCATTGTAATTGATTTCAGACATATATTAAAACTATCTATTATTCAAATAAATAAATAACTTATGGTGCATATTTAAATTACGGCCACAATTTGATATCAAAAATTTTGTGTCTACCCCGAGTCCTAAATTCTCGCCCGAACAAAAATATTTTTTCACAACACTGCTAACTTTAAACGTTTGCCGTTTTGAAACGAACAATAACATATGAAGTGAAGATTGTCATTATAATAGAAAATCGAGCTGTAATTACGAAAAAAAATACGTCGTTGGGTAGAAGTATTTCAATTTCTTATTTTTTTGAAAAAACTGTGTTTTGTTCATTTACTGGGGTGTGTTCATTCACTGGAGCACCTACCCTACAAATTAATAACTATAATTTCCTCTATTTTATTAGCTGTGTTGTGAAAATGGATTATGGAGTGTATTGCATTGTTTGTCGTGACCTCCCGACCTGCCCCTGTATTAAGTATTTATTTAACAAGAAATTATGATAATCATATCAATTCTCTGTCAATCTTTATTTCTTTCTATACCTCAAAAGGAAAAAACGGAATCCTTATAGAATCACTTTGTTGTTCGTACGTCTGTCTGTCAAGTCCCTTAATCTCGGGAACAAGTGCAAGTATCAAGTTGAAATTTAAACCGTATACTCAAGACTGCGGTCCCTTAAAGCTGTGTAAAAGTAAAAACTTCTAAGTCAACGAATAAAAAAGATACGTCGCAAAAAAAAAATTATATTTTTCGACACTCAAGGGAATCATGAAGGTAGGTACTTCCCGTTGACCTGGAGCCCTGAAATTTGGCACGAAGCAAGTCTTAAGTATATAATAAGTATAGGAATAATTGCTGCTGGCAAAAGCTTGATATTTATTGTATTTAAGTTAGTTGATACGGAACCCTCAGTGTGCGAGTCCGACTCGCCCTTACCCAGTTTCTTTTTGCGGCGCATACTTAAAACTCCACATTTTTTATACTAATATTTTATTGTTCCTACCTTACCCGATGCCGTAGAATAATCAGCGCTGTCAGACGATTTATAGTTCTAAAGACAACCGAAATACAACTAATTTATTTGAAACTAGCTGTGCCCGCGAATTTGTTCGCGTGGACTACAGGATTTTGAATTTATTTTTTCTAAAATAAAAGTAGCTCATGTTACTCCTTATTACATCAGCTACTTGCCAAAAAAAGTCCCGTCAAAATTAGTCCAGCCATATCAGAGATTAGCCCGGACAAACCGACAGACAGACAGACAAAAATTGCAAAAAATGTTATTTTGGTGTAGAATCTGACCAACGAAAGATGGCAAATTAAAAAAGAGGCCGTATTAAAAAAAAATTGAAGCTCTTCACCCTAGCTGTACGCCACTTAAACAGAGTTGATACGTTTGATTATTCATGAAAATAATAAGTATGCGATATATATATGATGCATGTTTATTTAACAATTAAACATGTGCTGCTTATTTAGCCGCGATATTCAATGCCGCCAAAACTCAAGCATATCCGTTCACTGCCAAAAGCAGCCTGATCACCTTAGCACCTGCTTTTTAGAATGTATCCTTGGAGTGTTTCGACCGCCTTCAGCTCTTGGGAGTTGAAATTTCCATAAACTTTGGGCAGTTCATTGAGCACAAAGCTACGGTAGCTGCTAGGAAACTCGACATTCATGCAAAGGTTAGATGGCACTCAGTGGCGGATTAGCCATGTAGCAAGAGTAGCAAATGTTACAGACCCCCCCCCCATTTTGGGGCCCCGCGCGTTCAGGGATCCCGCATTTTTGAACATAAAAAAAAACTAGTCAAAATATTGGTACTGCGTGAAACCTAAATACAGCTGATTTTTTTGGATGTGATGAGATAGTCACTTTACTTCAGACTATCCTGCAAGCAAACTACAGAATAGAAGATCTCTTAGAATTTATCCCATCATCGTACTTTTTACGCAAGTGATCTTAAAATCCACGGACTTATTGGTAAATAAAAGCCTTGTTCAAGCTTATTTTAGAAAGGGTAGCTTTAGCCAGCAGCTTCTAGCAGCGCTAGCTAAAACCACTTAATTTTAATATGTGTAGGTTAAGCTCAATCTTAATAACCCTACTAAGAATAAGCTTAAACAAGGTTTCTAGGGAATTACATATCTAGACATAATTACATAATTAGTCTATGTGAATATTACATTGCCTGTGCGTAGTGACATTTGGCTTTGAAACGTGGTCGTTCACAATGCGCCTCGTCAGATGGTTTTAAGTAACACAAAGAGCAATGGAGAGGAAGATAAGCTTAAGTGGCAGTAAACTGGGTACATATATTGCTCGCAGAACAGATGATCGATGGAGCCAAAAGGTTCTGGAATGGCGACCGGATACCTGAAGACGTAACGTTGAAAGGTCTCGCAACAAGGGTAAGAATAACCTTTTATTTAGTAAGGTTCACGTGAATTCGATGCAGGCGTGATAAACTGGACCGGCCGTTGTGGTGACATAGGAAAAACCTTTGTATAGCAATGGAAGCCTTTCAGCTGAAATGATGATAACTATCGATGTTGGCGTGTTTATGAGAAAAATCACTCAGAAAGATTACTCCACTTAAAAATTTGCTAAATCAGACTACTTCAAAGAAAAATAAATGTTGCATCCTAGGTAATCCTAAGTAAATCTTAACTGTACAGCTTTTCTGTATAAATTCACAAAGGCTTCGCCATCAGCATCGAAAAGACTCCTTAATTCTGTATTACTTGTCAGAAGAAAACCTAAACGTCCTAAGCAAAATTCTAATCATACGGGGTATGCAAAAAACGATCATCATCTAGGTTTTCCAAAAGTACTAAATTAATTAGTATCTTACTACTAAATTAATTTATTAGTGGTAGGGGGCCCCTTGGTTAGCGTTGAAAAAAACAGGGAATATTCCCGTTTCTTTCAAATACTGTTGTTTTATTCAATGTAACATTCGAAACTTTCAAGAAATTTATAAATTATAAATTTCATGTATTTTTCCAATAAAACCGAAAAAAACCGGCCAAGAGCGTGTCGGGCCACGCTCAGTGTAGGGTTCCGTAGTTTCCCGTCCGTCACACTAAGTGTATGTGGGCGCAAAACCATTATTTGAATATTTTGATGAGGATTTAATTCGATCACTTCCTGCTAATTTCTTTTAAATATTGCAACATCCTGTTGAATTTATAGAAGGATTTCATTTGATAACTTCCTTTCGAATTATTTTAAAATATTACGACATCCTGTTGAATTTATAAAAGGATTTCATTTGATAACTTCCTTTCGAATTATTTTAAAATATTGTTGAATTTATAACAAATTAAATGACAACTTCCTTTCTAGAAAATATTAAACATCCGGTCGAATTTGTGAGGATTTAACTTGACCACTTCATTTCTATTTCTTTAAAAAAAATATCAGAGCATCCGGTCATATTTAAATAAGAATTTACTGTGACAATTTCCGTTCTATTGATTTATTTAAAGTATTTTTCTACCTTCATGGTGAATTTTTGTGCTTGTCAATTTCTGAATATAAAAACCGTTGTAATGTGATTAGAAAGGCACTTTTTGACCGACCATAGAATAAACAACTTGAACTGAAGCAATGTATTTCTTTATTATCACTCTAAAACATTTCCTGATATCACTGTGACTGTGAATTTTGTGTGACGTCAACTCCGACGGCGACCATGCGCCGACAGCAGCGGTGGGATTCAGCCCGCTCCTACTGAAGTCCTCTGGATTCCGCTACCCCTGCGCCTTCACGAGGTCGTGGCAATTTCTACCTATTGCCTTTCGATCCTAAGGTGCGCTCTCACACCAGGAACCGAAGACCTGGGCTGAAACGTGGTCTCTGCAATACACCACATGGGAGCAGGACCTTATCCAGACGTTTGGCGAAGAGTTCCGTTATGCTGACGACGTCCTGCGGTAGCGTGACTGTACGTCGGAGCAGGCGAGCAGCCACACGGATTACGCAACCGAAGTATGGACGTTCTTCAAGTGAGTGCAGCCAGAAGCTACGGACGGTGAGGTTATTGATTCTATAATCACTGGTTTTTATCCTGATTTTATGAAATGTGTATTGTAGTTTTACTCCTGACTTTTTGCCCAAACTAGTCTCCATTTTCAAAACTTTCCGTAAATCTGACCAATCAGAAACTGACGGTAGAAACATAAATTATTCAAACTAAAAACCTCCGTTTTTGAGAGCTGTCATTGTCGTTTTTGGGAGCTGTCGTTGTCGTTTTTTGGAGCTGTCATTGTCGTTTTTGGGGGCTGTCATTGTCGTTTTTGAGGGCTGTCATTGTCGTTTTTAGGAGCTGTCATTGTCGTTTTAGGAGCTGTCACTATCGTTTCTAGAAGTTGTCACTGTCGTTTCTGGAAGCTGTCACTGTCGTTTCTAGAAGTTGTCAATTTACCCGAAACAGCAAGGAAAAACCGTCAAAACATATTTCCGCAAACGATTTCCGGAGACGGCTCCGAAAAGCCGCAAGCTAGTAGTGTCAAAAAGGTCAAAGAATTCCTGTTTCCGTTAACGAAAGAATGAAATTAACGGTCAAAAAGTGAAATGTTGAGTTTTGTTTTTGTGAAATTTTAAATACTGTCAATATTAAAATGATTCAAATCCTATAAAAATTAATTTTTGTAAGTACTGGTTTTGATAGTTAGATTCAAACATTGCGGGTTGCTAGTAAAATTTAATACTTTTAAGAACGCTGCGCAAGAAAAAAAAAAGTGTTGCGTGTTTTGGTTGGCAAACAAAAGTGACCCGTGTGTCACGCAGCACGGTCTATCGGGGTGCTAATAATTTATCGTTCACTGTAGTTATTATTATTTTATTTTTTTTACAAATACCCACTAAACAAAGTGTTTGCATTATCTGCCTTAATGTTTTCTAAATGGTTCCTCTAGTCTGCCAACCATGAAACAATTGGAAAGGTAGAATTTAACTAATTAGAATGTTGTTTGGGATCGATTTTTAGTTTGACTTTTGATTCGCCGGTTGACTCGATCATTAGGTCGATCGTTTAATCGATTGCTGGGACGATTGTTAGATCAATTGCTGGATCGATTGGCGAGGCGTTTGTTGGTCGATTGGCGAGGCGTTTGTTGGTCGATTGGCGAGGCGTTTGTTGGTCGATTGGCGAGGCGTTTGTTGGTCGATTGGCGAGGCGTTTGTTGGTCGATTGGCGAGGCGTTTGTTGGTCGATTGGCGAGGCGTTTGTTGGTCGATTGGCGAGGCGTTTGTTGGTCGATTGGCGAGGCGTTTGTTAGTCGATTGTTGGATCGATCTCCAATCGATTGTTGGGACGATTTTTTTATTGTTAATCGATTGTTAGTTGATTGTTGGACTGATTGTTATTCGATGGTTAGATCGATTCTTGAATCGATGTTCTTATTTACAAACAAAATAATATTAGGAAAAGTAACGGCAAACTTTACAAATAACCAGTAATCGCTTAATCTAATTGTTAACAATGCTGGTCGGGCAAACTGTCAGGTTGACATTTGTAGAGCTTTATAAGCAGTGGCAATTAAAGATTTGCAGTTGACCTTATTTTACATCAAAAAAATTACGTGAATGTTTCCCATGTTATTTGCTTTAACCTATTGCCACTGCGTTTTAAGCTTTTATGTAAATTTAGGATAGACGAGCGATAATTTCGAGACAAGTTAAGATTTGACACAAGCGATGTAATGAGACCTTTTGAAAAAAGGATGTCTTAATGTTTCAGCATGACAGACAATGTTAAAAATGTACTGCCAAATGGCGGTATAAAGTAAAGCATGGTTAGAACCATTATTTAAGATGTTTCGAAAAAATCGATGTTCACGATTTAGTTTATGATAATGAGCCGACCGTATGGGCGGAGAATTTGTAAATTAGATTTATCGCAGTAACTAGTCCCTTTCCCACCTATTACGCTGACTGATCACCAGCGTATCCTTTTTCCCTGTCCAGAGCTGATCCTAGGCGGGTGATGCCATAAGAGATGGCTAGATCCAAGGCGGGTGATGCTAGTTAGGGAGGCTATATCCTATGCGGGTGATGCCATGAAGGAATATGGCTAGATCCAAGGCGGGTGATGCCGTAGATTAGATAGTTTTAATGTGAATTGGCTTATTGCTTTAAAACAAATTATATTGATTTCTTGTTCGGACCTATTCAAGCCATTAATAATTTTTCGCGATATTTAGATTCATTAGATTAATTAGTCCCCTTCCCACCTATTACGCTGGCTGGCCACCATGCGTATCCTTTTTCCCTGTCCAGAGCTGATCCAAGGCGGGTGATGCCATGTGGTATGGCTAGATCCAGGGCGGGTGATGCTAGTTAGGGGGCTATATCCAAGGCGGGTGATGCCATTTGGTATGGCTAGATCCTAGGCGGGTGATGCCAAGTTAGGACTAGAAGGCGAATGATGCCGTGTAATGCCAATCAGCCAATTCACACCAAATATTTGAAACTGTGTAAGTTTGGCTAACCCTATGTGGGTGACGCCGATAAAATGTTTGATTTTGGGCTAACCCTATGTGGGTGACGCCGATAAAATGTTTGATTTTGGGCTAACCTTATGTGGGTGACGCCGATAAATTGTTTGATTTTGTGCTAACCCTATGTGGGTGGCGCCAATAAAATATTTATTTTTGAGTAATTGTTGGGCTAACCCTATGTGGGTGACGCCGATAAAATGTTTGATAATATGTAATTATAGGCTAACCCTATAAGGGTGACGTCGATAAAATGTTTGATGCTTTGTAAATTTGGACTAACCCTATATGGGTGACGACGATAAAATGTAATTGATTAATTTGGAAACTTTTATTTTTGTAATTTGAAAACATAGTTGAAGCTTGTGATCATTTATTAGTTTTGCATTGTATAATGTAGAAGCACTTTTTTTTCAATTTTGTAAATGTGCGGTACCATGGAGTATTTTTATTGTTACAACTTTTGTGACTTTACGAGCATGGCAGTTGGGTTTGTCATTGAGTCATTCAACTACATGGTGATCACATAATAGAAGCAACAAGGAATATGTAACCAAGATTATATGTAACTCATAATATGATTTAAAAGAGTGTCCATGGAGTTTCTTGCACGTTCTTCTCCATAGAGACCTACGCTTTGGAACGTGCGACTTAGCTTCACTTTTTTGGACTGACCGACATTCGACTATTCAAAAGTGCCTGCTAATGATCTATTTAAAATAAATGCTTTGATTTTTTAAAATTTTAATGTAAAGTTCTGTACAGCGCAGAGAGCGCGCTGAAATCAGAATGGCCGTGTGGGCGCAAAACCATTATTTGAATATTTTGATGAGGATTTAATTCGATCACTTCTTGCTAATTTCTTTTAAATATTGCAACATCCTGTTGAATTTATAGGATTTCATTTGATAACTTCCTTTCGAATTATTTTAAAATATTACGACATCCTGTTGAATTTATAAAAGGATTTCATTTGATAACTTCCTTTCGAATTATTTTAAAATATTGTTGAATTTATAACAAATTAAATGACAACTTCCTTTCTAGAAAATATTAAACATCCGGTCGAATTTGTGAGGATTTAACTTGACCACTTCATTTCTATTTCTTTAAAAAAAATATCAGAGCATCCGGTCATATTTAAATAAGAATTTACTGTGACAATTTCCGTTCTATTGATTTATTTAAAGTATTTTTCTACCTTCATGGTGAATTTTTGTGCTTGTCAATTTCTGAATATAAAAACCGTTGTAATGTGATTAGAAAGGCACTTTTTGACCGACCATAGAATAAACAACTTGAACTGAAGCAATGTATTTCTTTATTATCACTCTAAAACATTTCCTGATATCACTGTGACTGTGAATTTTGTGTGACGTCAACTCCGACGGCGACCATGCGCCGACATGTACCCACTTATGAGTTTAAAAAAATGCTTGCATATACGATTATACTACAAACTTAGTCCAGAAATTATTTTGTAGAACCTTTTTGTCTTCTTGTACAAAAACTGTTCTTTCCATCAAGTTTAAAATGATTTTCCTAGAAAGTCCTTATAAAGTTCTACTTTTCAGATTTTTTTCATATTTTCTAAACTTATGGTTCAAAACTTAGAGGGGGGGGACACACGTTGTTTTTTACTTTTGGAGCGATTTATTGACATTATCAAAAAATAATTTTAGTAAACCCCTATTCATTTTTAAATACCTATCCAACGATATATCACACGTTAGGGTTGAAATTAAAAAAAAAATCACTTCCCACTTCACATATAGGGGGGCTACCCTAATAAAACATTTTTTTCCAATTTTTATTTTAGCACTTTGTCGGCGTGATTGATATACATATTGGTACCAAATTTCAGCTCTCTAGTGCTAACGGTCACAGAGATTAAGCGAGGACGGACAGACGGACAGACAGACATGGCGAAACTATAAGGGTTCCTAGTTGACTATGGAACCCTAAAAACGGAAAAATATGAAAAGAACCGAAAACTTCATGTTTGTTTTTTTCAAATGCGTACTTTTTTTTAAAATTAATATAAACTAGATGACGCAATCTGATGGTGAGGCGCACTAGTTTATGAGGCCTATGTCCAACAGTGGACAGCAATCCTTATAGCGCCTAAATGGTGATTCTTGGGGGAGGCTTATGTCCAACAGTGCATACGAGTCATTATAGCGAGGGGATACTATCATTATAACGGTAGTGGTAGCCCCTTGGTTAGCGTTGAAAAAAACAGGGAATATTCCCGTTTCTTTCAAATACTGTTTGTTGTTTTATTCAATGTAACATTCGAAACTTTCAAGAAATTTATAAATTATAAATTTCATGTATTTTTCCAATAAAACCGAAAAAAAACGGAAAAATATGAAAAGAACCGAAAACTTCATGTTTGTTTTTTTCAAATGCGTACTTTTTTTTAAAATTAATATAAACTAGATGACGCAATCTGATGGTGAGGCGCACTAGTTTATGAGGCCTATGTCCAACAGTGGACAGCAGTCATTATAACGCCTAAATGGCGACACTTGGGGTAGGCTTATGTCCAACAGTGGGCATCAGTCATTATAACGCCTAAATGGTGAAACTTGGGGTAAGCTTATGTCCATTACTGGTCACAAGGTCATTATAGCGAGGGGAGACTTATGTCCAACAGTGGGCATCAGTCATTATAACGCCTAAACGGTGATATTTGGGGGAGGTTTATGTCCAACAGTGGGCATCGATTATTATAGCGCCTAAATGGCGACACTTGGGGAGTCTTATGCCCAACTGTGGGCCTAGCTCATTATAGTAAGGGGAGGCCTATGTCCAACAGTGGGCATCAATCATTATAGTGCCAAAATGGCGACTCTTGGGGAGGTTTATGCCCAACAGTGGGCATAGGTCATTATAGCAAGAGGAGACCTATGTCCAACAGTGGGCATCAATCATTATAGCGCCTAGGTGGTGACACTTGGCGGTAGCTTATGCCCAACAGTGGGCATAGGTCATTATCGCGAGAGGAGGCCTATGTCCAACAGTAGGCATCAGTTATTATAACGCCTACGTGGTGACACTAGGGGAGGCTTATGCCCAACAGTGGACATAGGTCATTATAGCGAGGGAAGACTTATATCCAACAATGGGCATCAGTCATTTTAGCGCCTAATGGCGACACTCGGGGGAGGCTTATGTCCAACAGTGGGCATGGGTCATTATAGCGAGGGGGAGGCCTATGTCCAACAGTGGACAGCAGTCATTAAAGCCCTAAATGGCGATACTTGGGAGAGGCTTGTGTCCAACAGTGGGCACCGATTATTATGGTGACACTTGGGGGAGGCTTAACCGAAACAATGAATGAAACATTCGAAAGAGAAATATTTTGTTCCCAAACGATTTTTTCCGCAAAATTTCAATGCAACATGTGAAAAAACGAAAAAAAAACACAATTTGTTTTTTTCATTGAAAGAAAAAATTAATTCTTTCTTCTAACAATTGTTTCTTTCCGGAATTTTCAACGCTACCCTTGGTCGAATTAGCAATAGACTCTGACGGCGCTTTATACCAGGCCAACATCGAATGTTATACAAAGCACAGGTCCAATCATTTGTGGAGCCAGTGGGCCTTTCAATGAACACTTCCCTGGAATCTTTAAATTTGAATAAAACAAATTGTGTTTTATCGATTTTTTTTATTAATTTGGATGGACGATTGATGTCATTATGTATGGAATATAATATCGTTCAAATGTCCGCCGCTACTTTGTTAGATAGCGCGCATACGAAATATACAACTTTCCATGTCCTTTACTGTTTTCATTATTAGGAGTTTCGTCTACTCATTGCCGAAACCTCCTGAAAAGTATAATACACCGTGTGAGTAAAATTACAATTATTAAATAGTCAAAAAGTACCAAGTTTTTATAATAGTAATTAAAAAACTAACCTAGAAATAATATTATTGTATCCAACCGTCGCATTTTATCTGCATGTTTTTAATTTAATTCACTTTTTGCATCTTTAAATTTGTCCATTATATTAAATAGTAGCCTTTCCATCGAACTAGTGATTGTTTATGGCATTATTTTAAGCAAAATGACACTGACTGAAAACAATTTTGACAATTCTTAATTTTTTTAAATGCTGCCATACATAACGTTTGATTAATAATTCGTTGTCTTCTTTCGATGGTCAAACTCTATGTACCGTATATACATATGTATGCATGTAGTAAAAAGCAGTTACTTCAATATTACAAACCCAACTGTTTAGAAGATAAATAAAGGACATGCTTGCAGGACACTCTCGTTTTTTTTGTTTAAACATAGACGGATTTTTTAACAGTTTTTTTTTTTTTATAAAAACAAAATTAGGTTGCTTTACTTACAGTTACTAACAGAGCATTTACAATCAGAAAGTACTCCTTCCTCGTAAAATACATCCCACAACACTCCTAGGTAATGACTACGCTTATCTCTTCTTGTCAGTTTATTATTCCGTGTCGCGCGCTTGTCACTTCCATGGCGTAATAGTTCTTTGGCAATTAAGACAACACTAGAAAAACGTATGTTCCTTAAAAAAATGCTAATTTTTTATAGGGTGCAAATATAAAGGAAACCAAATTAATGTAATTGTGACTTTTTTTTTGTATTGTGTATTTGTGCCTGCGAAGACAAAGACAATGCTTGTGCAGACTTTAATTTTCCCTATAATCGACTATGGTGACGTGTGCTACTTTGACCTGAATACGGTGTTGCTAGACAAGCTTGACAGACTCCTCAACAACTGCATCCGGTTTATATTTAATTTGAGGAAATATGACCATATTTCAAGTTACAGAACTGAACTTAAATGGATGCCTATACGCCAGAGAAGAAGTTTGCGCGCATTGACTACACTTTTCTCTCTGCTGAATTCTCCCACCCCTCCTTCTTATCTTATATCAAACTTTCAATTTCTATGTTCTTCCCATGCCAAGAATCTGCGTTCTTCCAACAACCTTCTTCTGCTTTGTCCTTCTCATTCTTCTGATTTTGTCCATTCTTCCTTTCACATACAGTCCATTCTTCTGTGGAATGCGCTTCCTCTTGAAATCAGGACGGCCACCAGTCGGTATGCATTTAAGCGGAAGTTGCGGCTTCATTTTCAACACGAATAGCGGAGTAGTCTCAAAAATCCTTTCGTTACCTTATATAAATTATATATATTTGTATATATGTAGGTTTATATTATATTGAATATTTAAGTATGTTTATTATATAAATATTTGTACACTTGTTTTCTTATCAAACTATTCTTTTTTTTATGCACCTGCCATGTTTTCTCTTCACCACCCTAGGTTGACTGGTAGAGAATGCCTAAGGCATTAAGTCCGCCTTTGTACCTTTGTGTTGCATGAAGTTGTAATAAATAAATAAATAAATAAATAATAAATAAATTATTTTCATAACTACTTAAATTTCCCCCGAAGTACAGAAGCAAAAAAACGTGAAAAACTAATTTCCATACGTCGCACTGGGGTGCAAAATCAATCATGTACTTAGGTCGAAATGTATAACACTTTCCTCAGTTTACAAAACTACACAATTTTCCCCAATGCCGCAATGGCCAAAAATAACATTTTTATTTTTTTCTAATGCTGCGTTGGTCGAATTAAAATAATTAAAATGCAATAATGTAGGTTGAGGTTTAATATACCATAAAAAAAAAATGGTGAGCACACCTATATTCTCTGGTTAGTTATGAGCAATAAACAGTTTTCACCCCCTTCCGTAGGGGTGCAAAATGATTTTTTTTTTTTACTCTATTTTTCACTCATACAATACCATCAGAAACGTTTTTGCCTCTCCAGAGAATTTATTCCAATCTTTATTAAAAAATGACCTAATTTGACTAGACTATTTGTAATGCTTAGTTTGACACACACTTCCGCACGAATTGGTTTGTTTAGTTAAGTTTCAATTCGAACCATTATTTTTCCAACCATTTGATATTTCGAACACACGATAATCCGTAATATTTTAAGAGTCCCTGGAGTTTCGAAGTAACGGGTTTCGGTCGACTGTTTAAATATCTACAGTAATATTATCTATACTATAAAAATGAATCGCAAAATGTGTTGGTAAGCGCATAACTCAACAACGCCTGGACCGATTTCGCTAATTTTTTTTTTTTGTTGTGTTCGTTATTATGAGGAGAAGGTTCTTATGGAAAAAAAAAATGAAAATTAGGGTAGTGTAGGGTAGAGTAGGGTAGTGTAGGGTAGAGGAGGGTAGAGTTGGGTAGAGTAGAGTAGGGTAGGGTAGAGTAGGGTAGAGTAGGGTAGAGTAGGGTAGGGTAGAGTAGAGTAGGGTAGGGTAGAGTAGGGTAGAGTAGGGTAGATTAGGGTAGAGTAGGGTAGAGTAGGGTAGAGTAGAGTAGAGTAGAGTAGGGTAGGGTAGAGTAGGGTAGAGTAGGGTATAGTAGGCTGAAGTAGGGAAGAGCGGGAGCGAAGCCGCGCGGGTACAGCTAGTAAAAAAATAAAATTAGTTTTTTGTTGTTGTTTGTATGAGGTAATCTCTGAAAGTACTGGTTCGATTGCTATAATTGGTTCACTGATTGAAAGCTGCTTTATTCCTCAATGACATAGGTTATATTTTATGTACATATATGCGGGCGAAAGCTAGTATATAATATATTAACACGTTCTATACAACGTTACTTTTTAATCGTTTTAATCCCGTGGAGGGTCGAACCGATGCATGAAACACTATCGATTAGTAAAGATAAAATTAAAAAATAAAATACTTTTTTTTATAACTCGAACCAATTCTCGCATGAGTGAATAAATAATGCAAACCATTAATAGGCACCATTCCACAATAACAATGCGTTCGTCTAGTCAACGTGGCCTCACAAAAATAGCCAATCCTAGATCAAACTCCGCTCCCAAACCCTATTTGATTGGCTATGCGACGAGGCGCGCGCCCCGTGGACCCCGCGCGCTAAGTGCAGCGCGTGAGTGACTCACGTCACGGAATAATTCAGTTTCTATCAAGAGGTCATAACTATGTCGTCGAGCGAAAATAATGGCGTCTCGGAATTAAGTGTATTCCAAACTGGAGTTGGTGACGAAATCGCGGGTCTTGATGCGCAGGCGGCTCGACGTTTTTACAGTGCCAAACCACTTGCAATCTTTGCGTTAAACGTGCAAGATTATGTACCCAAAGGATTACTATGCTCTTGTGAAGTATAGTCTAACCAGTGATGATCCAGAGGTGATTAGTTATTAGGTTTATAACAATCCCTAAGAAGATCCATTGACCCAGAACTCTTATTAGGTACCTACTTATGAACAATTTTAAAGTGTCGTTTAAGCGTTAAATAAATAAATATACAAAGGCGATTTAGGTAAGTAACACAACTTTTTTCAAATCATTGTACATAATTTTGATTCCACATTTTTAAATACGCCATAACTAGCAGGCCTGTAGATTTATTTTTACATGTAATGTAATTACTTTTAGCATAAGTAATTATTTTATTAGGTATGTCTTAGGCACAAAGCAGTTAAGTCCGTCCTAAGTCTGTAAAAGTATGAAGGAAAATTTGGAATCATTTTATTTATTTTACGTGAACATCAGCTGAGCGAGTCAATGACCTCTCGACCGACGTCGACGCGCGTCGTAGGTACCATCTAGGTACCTACTCGTGGCGTTACTATTTAGTTGAGGCATTTTGCGAGTATCCCTATCACTTGCTGTTTTTTTATATTATAAAAGTTACATCGCTTTACAAGCTTTGGTTCAAAGGATTAAAACGATTGTAATTTAACGGTGTTTAATTGATTGCGAGCTTACGTAAATGTAAATAACGATACCACTTCTGCAATATTCTATCCTTCACGCTGTGCTTTCCATCTGTCAACTTCTTCTTCTTATTTCTTGATCTTAATTCTTGATCGTGCTGTGAACCTATATTATTTTGTGCATAGTAAACTTTTATCGGCTGTGCAAGTGTACAAACTGCTATTATTTATCTACGCACACATTTTTATTTATTTTTTCTTCTTTTATTTCTTAGTTTCTGTACAACGCATTAGTTTAGACTGTAATGTTGTACAAGTAAACTGTAAATAAATTACTTGCACGGGACTTAGCGACATCGCTTTAGTATACTGTATCTAAACTATCTATTTGTATGCTTTTGAGTGTGCAATATGGAATAAGTGGCAGCTCACCATGCACGGAGAAGTCCTTGATAGTGAGGAACAAGTCCTGGTAGAGCGGCGGCGCGGGCGTGGCGCCGGTGGCGTCCTCGGCGTACGCGAACACGCCCAGCGGCAGCAGGCGCAGCGCCGCCGTCACCAGCGGCTCCGCGTAGCCGCGCTCTCTGCGGGACCACACTCACGTCACACGGACGAACAAGTACGAGCTGCAGCGCCGGCGCGGTACGTCACCTGTATATCTGTATGTAGTGGTGCGTGAGGTCGCCGCGCGCCAGCTGGCACAGCGCGGCCAGCACGTCGGCCAGCAGCAGCCAGCCCAGCGCCATGTTGTACGAGTCCGACATGGCCACAAACTCGCAAGTGCCTTCGCCTAGCCTGTACGAGACAACAATACTTAACTGAGAATAGGGTATAAAAATACAACAGAAACTAAGAAACAGGAAAAACTGCAAAAAAATCTTAATAAAAACCAAAGACAACGAGAACACAAGGATGGTTGAAAGATGGGCGTTTCGAGAGCAGCTGGATGTTAGAATTTTGAGATCTAAATGCAGATTCTGATTTCAGACCTAACACAGAGTTGCGAGGATTTTTCAGAAGAATCGGTTTTGGAACATTTGCATACTATGGAGGTAACAGGGCTTTGCGTGTGCGAAAACTAGGTGGGCATCAGTTTGATCATGACATACGTTTGTATGTAAAACTGATAACCGCTGTGAAAATACGCAATTTGCTCTTGAGAGACAATTTGCAACAGGCGGTCAAGATATAACACCGCCTAGTTAGACCGAAAATGGCACGCGATCGAGACTGCTTTAATTAAAAATTGGCATAAGACCCTATAGTATACTCGGCAACGAAACCATAGCCCGATTCAAAAAAACTGTCTCACTTAACAACGTGATCTAAAATTACTATAGCTTCACAAATAAATAATAATAATAATTTATTTAATCAACACTTACATATTTCTTTTAATATAAAGTTTTCACAGATTATATTGAATGGCGAACTGCAGAAGAGATAACGTTGTCGACTGTACTAGTATGAACTGTGACACAGCCGACAGCGACCTCCTCCATATTTATACAATTTTAATTAATTTAGTGCAATTTAATACAATTTGATTCAATATATTTGTAAATTCGAGATTATACAGAACTTTAATTTAAGAAGTCCGTGTTTATTAGTTTTGTTTCTTCATTATTTAACATCGACTTCTGAAATTAGCTAATACAAGCAAGTCATTCCTGAAAAACAGTATACCATTTTATAATAAGCTGCCAAAGTCAGTAACAGAACTTAGCGAAGAAAAGTTCAAAATTCATAATCAAGCATGTCTACCAAAAAATCCTTTTACAAGATTAAAGACTATGTTGAAGACACGTTTGTTTGGCTACGACTCCACATGTAGTTTCCCTGGTAGCTCATGAACTGCATTATCGTTTAAACGTCTATCAGGTGTATCATCATTACTTTAATTTACATAAATGCATAATATTGTAATATGGAAATGTTGTAAAATATTTTTTTAAAGAGTAGCCATGTAGTTTAGTGCTGTTTTTACTTCACAGGAACGGAAACGTGCACTAGCTTCTGACGTTTCTCACTGGCCTACATGGGTAACAGGGGCAACATGGGCTAAAAACGATTTATAAAAAAACTAAATTAAGTTACATAATATTGTTCATTGTTTTTTGTTACTGTTATTATGCACTCACATGATATAGATATCTTATAAAAAATCCTCTTAGCTAAGAAGACAACATTTTTTTTTTTATTAAGAGCCTATTCACTGTAGGCTTAAAGACACCTATTTCTTTTTGTTGATTATTTGTAAAAGGTTTTTTTTTATATAGAGTCCGTCTAATGAAAGCGTGACCTGAGAAAAGGAGGTTACAACCAAAAATTTTGGATGTGGTATTATTGAAATAGTAGGAGAAAAAAGTTTTACGGATAGGATTTAAGTTGGTTAACAACTTAAATCCTAGTCAAAAACATGTGTGTAGACTTATTTGGTGGGTGTATGTTAAAGGTTAAAAACACACAAAATGTTAGTTATTATTCCAAATTTTATTTTATCTGATCTCTCAAATATCGCTATATAATATTCAAATAATATTCTAAATTTACCATTTGGCCTTCTGGCAAGAACACAACACCGTCACTTGGTAAGTGCACAACACCGCGATAGTCAAATAAAATAGTCAACATGATTTCAACTTCATCACGTCTCGCCAACACTAATAATGTGTTTCAAGATTGTTGGGTTGGAATCGATTCGTTTTAGCATAGAGAAAATTCAGATCTTTTGGGATTAGTCAAGTGGGAACATGTTTTATACTCCAGTGATTGTTTCGAATGATACGGATCGACTCGTGAGACACAAAAAGTTCAGCAGCTATCTCTCTCAAACTTGAACTAGGATTTCAGTCACTATTTCCTTCACTTTTGCGATTTTAACTTCAGTTGAAGACTGATGCACTACCAGACAGAATGAGGCAAATCTTTCATTACATCTCAAGTGCTTTTCAACGCATTCTACCACACACTAGCATGTGTCTTTCATTAAGTCGATTCACCAAAAGCCTTCTTTGTTCGATGTTTTTTTCTATTATGAAATTCGCAGTATGTCAGATTATCTAAAAATATAAGAAAAAAAATTATCATTATATCCGACTTAAATATAATTTTCTAATAATATTAATCGACAAGGATCAAGATTGTAACGTCATACTAACTTAAAAATTCAGAAATCGTATATAAACATTGTTGGTTTTCATTGAAAACACCTTCTTTCTCTTGTTTTTGTTTGAATTTATTAAGGGGCCGGCGGAGGATGAATTTCCATACAAACGTAATACCACGCTCATTTGCAGTTGGAGCATATATCCAACATATTATGATGATATTCGGTTAAAGACAATATTTATCTAGGTTCCTACGTCGAGAATATTAGAAATATTGTTATTTTTAATACAAAAAAAGCCAAATGGCATGTTTTGCCATTTACGCTATAAAAAAGTGCGAAATACAATTTGCTTAAATTTCTTTTTGTATTTTTAAAAAAGAAAGACGTAGGAACCTAGATAAATATTGTCTATAACCAAATATGATGATAATATGTTGGAAATATGCTCCAACTGCAAATGAGCGTGGTATTACGTTTGTATAGAAATTCATCCTCCGCCGGCCCCTTAACCATAGTGTGTAGCAGTTTTTGCACGTTACTGTTTATTGTTTTTCCCATAATTAAGCAATTATTCTTGAAAAATAAATATCTGTTTCCAAAAACTGACAATTGCAACCATAGACTTTGACGTGATTTTTTTCGGTAAAACAATGTTGCCAATTTAAAAAAAAAAAACTCCAGGTTACGCTTTCAGTAGACGCACTCTATTTCATTTCTGGATTGACTTACACGACGGAGCTGAGCGCGGCGTCCACGATCTCGTGCAGGTGCACGAAGGCGTCGTGGAAGTAGTCCAGACAGAACTCCGGCCGCGGCATCTCCTCCTCGCCTTCCACGCTGTCCTCGCTCCATAGCTTCAGCTTCTCCGCTGAAGGGACAACAACGTATGTTTAGTATACATTTATTTTTGAACTAATATTAAGTCGCTGTTTTCCCACTGTCAGTAAAATAGTATTCAC
Source organism: Mythimna ferrago (assembly GCA_910589285.2). Lineage (NCBI taxonomy): Eukaryota > Metazoa > Arthropoda > Insecta > Lepidoptera > Noctuidae > Mythimna > Mythimna ferrago. The sequence continues at coordinate 485,093 of OU342680.1, forward strand.
GCACGCGCAAAATTAGTGGAGAAGCACTAGTGCGACACAGCAGCCGTGAGTTGTCTTACTTGTGTATGCACATATAATGTACTTATATGCTTAGGACAAAGCAATGACATCCTACTAAATTCATAAACGTGAAAGAATGTTAAGTTCTCTATAACGATTCTGCTGTAAGAACTGTTTATTAAGTTTTCTTATAGCTTCAGTGGATAGACGTTCACTGGCACACTGGCGGCGGTCTGACCGCGCGTGTAGTCACTACGGCCTATCCTGTGCGTGTCAGCAGCTCGGGCGTCGTCCGCGCGGGAGGCTGCGACAACGCTGCACGTTTTGTACGTGGCCGCCACTTCAAAAACTTTCGGTGCCATAGGCCCAACGCTGCGTTATGCGGTCGCCCAAACGGTCCCATACAAAATCGTCAGTCCTGGTGCCTGCGCGGGCACCTCTCGTGGGCAGCCGCGCTACGAACCCGTTTTGCTACGTAATAACACTTTAAAGTTCTCCATCAACACGACTACATGGACACCGTTAAAGTTGAACTAGCGACACTGCGGAGATAAAAATCCGGTTTCCGCAACGGGGACCATCGCACACGATCACAATAATTAAAAAATCGTAAAAACAAAATTGAAAATTCTGACAAGTTTGATTAAAAAAAAAAAAAACTTAAAATTAATTGAAAACGCTGTGTATTGAAAAGTGTGCTTAAATATGAATGGTCTCATTTTTACCCCAGTATGAATACGCCTTTACTTGTCAGTTGCCCTGATGAGTCACTATTATCTTAACGCAAAAAAATGTAGTAACGTCTACAACTTCGAATGAATCCGAGCCAGTTTCATTTTCCTCTCGAGTATGACGGAATCAAACAGCTTCTGGCCTGAAGGACCGATTTCCTACCCGCCCACAGAAGTGCGGCCGTGATTCCTCCATCACTCGACGCGTTCTTGTAATTAAGTTCTTTTTGAAACAACTTAATTACAACCAAAATTACCATCAAAATCTCGTATAAGCTGACGTCTTTGTCGTTCAGGGTGTAGTGTCAGTTCAATCTAGCGCTTGGGTCATTTGCCAGATTTGTAGCGGATTTGATAGTTGATGTGAAAAGCTTCGATCTCTTCCAGAAGCTCCGATGTGACGGCTATGATTCTGTTATCGTCGGCCTTCATTCTCTAGTGTGAGAGATAGAGTGTCACTCACCGTCAGCCAGCACGAGTGGCTTGGCGAGCGCCAGCAGCAGATGGTACGCCAAGTGCATGTGCGCGTGGTGCGCGGGCGTCTGGAGCGCGTCAACGGCACAGCGCACGAGGCGCACGAGCGACAGCGCGTCGTGTTTGTGCGCCGACGCCAGCACGTCCCAGTCCAGCAGTTTCGTGCATTCGATCAGCGCACCCACTACTTCAATCTGCGGGTTGGTCATCTCACCCTCGCCACACGAGTCTGTAGGAAGTTCGTATCATTACAATTTTGATATTTGTATAAAGTTTGTCCATGTGGTTATTGTCGTGGAACAGAGCTGACCCAGCACGTGCATGATGGTGAAGAGCAGGTTGTAGGTGGTGTCGGGGCTGAAGATGTCGCGCCACTCGTTGAGCAGGTCGGCCACGTGCGGGGCGGGCGTGCGGCGCGCGCACTCGGCCGGCAGCGCGCCGCAGAAGCGCCGCACCGCCGCCCACAGGCGCAGCACGGAGCGGCTCAGCATGCACACCTGCCGACACACACGGAATGCTAAGGTCAATGGAACATTCACGCCCTCTAATGACACGTAGCTACTTGACGTAACCACACATTTACGCACTTATTAAACATCTCAGAAGCTTATGTACGCCCATTTGGGCGTTTCCTATGGAGAAGAAAACAATAATTGTACCACAGCTACGTTGCTCAGCACTACGTACCTTGGTGGAGCCCCAGCTGCTTGTGCTCTTGCGCACGGACGCGAGCAGCGAGCACAGCGAGATGGTGGTGAAGTCCCAGTGCGGCGCGCGCGCCTCCCAGCCGCGCGACTCCACCATGGCCGACAGGAACTCTACCACAGCTACGTTGCTTACTACTTCACTCCATGGACTGTCCGTGATGTCCCTGTAGGAGAGGTCTTAATTTAATTAATGTATCACTGATGCTATGGATGCCGGCTGCCAGGTCTCATTGAGTTGGCAGCCGGCATCTCATCATCATCGGCACTGATTGTAGCAAAGCATTTGATCAGGTTGACCACGACACTTTGATAAAGAAGCTAATGTTTATAGGCATTTGTGGGGACTTCCTGAGATGGTTTTCATCTTAATTAATAACAGGTCGCCAATCGTAGTGATCAACAATTACTTCACTAGGCACCGAGAACCAACTCGACATGTACAGTAAGGCCGCAAAAGTCCATAGGAACGCTAAAGATTACATTGCTACGAACCGAGCGAGCGCGATACTTCCGTGCGTATGTGTGCGCATGTATGAGTATCCACATTCCACAGATAACACACACTAAGGAACTGTCGTCGCACTGAGCTTAAAAACATTATTATTTTTCTGTTCTTACCATAGCATTGATAAAATTCGTGCAAATACGTCATGTGCTGGTAGCCGTGTGAACTAAGTGTTGGATTCGCAAATCACGTAACCCGAGTTCAAATCATGGTCGGTCCGTTGCAGTTATTTCTTACTTTGAAAATTCCCAATCTATATTGATATAGTTGTTTTTTTTTATTTCTATGAAAAACACTATTGCATTTTTTGCACTAAATAGTTGCAAATTACGAATGTGATCTATTAACCACAAGAAGAATCACATTCGTAATTTGCAATTATTTAGTTGTTACATCTTTTCGATGTTATAAGGTGGAAATAAAAAGACGTGTTTAATAAAAATGTTTATTCTTTATGTTTACAAATTAAACATTTATGAGAATTGTGACGTCGAATTGTTACCTAGACAAAAAGTTATCTTGTAACCGTTATCTATGTTACGCCTAAGATTGTTTGTTGGAAGTATACCCACTTAGACCATTCATAATATGAATAACGTAACAATGAACGGATATTCAAATTTTAATAAAAAAATAAAATATAGGTAATTATTTATATCCAGTTATTTATTGAAAAGTGATATATGATTTGGACTTTGTAAACATTTTATTTTTGTGTAACGTCACAATGAATGTATTGAGGTCATAGCTTAATTGTTCATTTTCTTGACAAAAAGAAGATTGAAACCAAACCTCAATTTCTGTTAAAAGAACTTTAGTTCTCACAAGATAATCGTCAATTAGATGAGAAAAATAAATTGAACTATAGTATTATGTTAAAACAGTGCGGGTAGAAGAATAAAAAACGAAATAGACTCATGATTATTGTCAACAAAATTGATAGCGAGTTCACTGCATTCTTAAGATGAGGCGATGGCACAAGTTAAAAGATATAGCTGTTATAAACGAAAGTAAACACAATATAATACAGTGTTTGTTAACGAATAATCACAGATATGTTAAAATAAAATGGTAGGCCATTAAGTTTAGTTAACATTAAATATTTAGTGCGAAACGTAATCGTTCTTGTTTGTGCCTCTCTGTCAAGTACGGCTTTTTAACAGGTTTTCTGTGATGCACGCCTTCAGCGTGAAGTGCACGGCGAACAGTATCCATCGAGGTGTCATATAATTCCGCAAAATGTCTCGTTGGTGCGAAACCATTCGTTTCGTATACGTCCACCATATGTTGTCGCTGCGCCTCGCTAATAAGCTTCGGTCTCCCACTTCTCTTTCGACTAGCAAGGCTACCTTCTTCCTCATATCTTTTTAGCCAAAGATTTACAGTATTTTTCTAAAATAAAAAAATAAAAATATATTAGGCAGCTATACCTACTTCACTTCATTTTCATTATATAAAATGTTAATAATCATAATTATTGAATATAATTTTAAAATAAAACTGCATTTATTAATCCAATAACCAATCCAATAAACCCAACGATTTACGTATTTCTCTTTTAAACCTCATAAAGATACGATGAATGGATTCATAAATGGCATACGTTTTAATTAGAAGATTAATTTGTAATAAAGTTACAATTCATTAATAGCTATTATACTCACATTCAGTCCGGTTTCTTCAGATATTTGTGTTTTATTAAGACCACTTTTATGCAGCCCAATGATAGTCGCCCTCACTTCAATACTAATATTAGCCTGCATTTTGCGAATATTACAATACTGTCAACCTCACGTCACTAACCAACAACTACAACCAAACGACAGTTCATTTCGGTTAAGTTAAAACTCGTGTCTACCTCGCAGAAATCTAATTCTTTATTTAGTTTTTTTGTGATCTACCTTTCTAACTCTAAGAAATGTGTGAACAAGTTAAAGAATAATTTAATATATGTAATGCAAATACATAACTTCCAATCGGGAAAGAACTTACAAAAAGTCAATAATTGCGTGGGATTTGAACTTGCGGCACGCTGATTTGCGCTTCAATCTGTGTGCCTATACCACTGGGCCATCTTGACTTATGATAAGTTGATGAAATTGTGAATTTCAATCATTTGTTGGCGAAACTTGAAAATAAAAGGTCGTAAGTCAAACTAAACGTCAAACGAATAAGTTTTAAGAATTCTTATGGACTTTTGCAAGTGATAGTACATGTCGAGTTGGTTCTCGGTGCCTAATGGAGTGCCTCAGGGTTCGTTGTTCGGACCCTTCTTATTTGTGATTTGTAAACAACAACAATCTCTGCTTGCTATCATCAGAATAATTATGCTTCGCCGATGACATGACAATCTTTGCCAAGGTTTCATTGATTGAAAATCTAGATCATCTAGATAAACAGATAAACATTTATTTATTGGTAAAAATTATATTTACAAGTCACAGTATATAAAACACATAAAGAAAACTATTGTCGAAGTAATAGACTCAATCTGAATACATCAAAGTGCTCAGTAATTATTTACACTAGGAAACGTGTAGTCCTGTCCAATTAAATGTTTATTTACATTGGATAAATATTTACTTTCAATAACGAATTACATTCAGGTTGTTACTTATGCGAAAGCGCGTCTATAGGTGGTCGTTGTTATGGGCAGACTGAAGCCCGGACACTGCGCACTCTACTGGAAAAAAAACCATTTACAAAGATTTTTTTAAAGGTGTTAAAATCATCCAATGACTTCTCCCGGTTTAGGGCAGCGGAGGGGGCGTGTTAGACTTTTACAGACTAAAACCACATTCATGTTCCTTTTTTGCTTGGCGTTCCAGGACCTAGTTTAAATTGACAAAAAAGAAACCTATTTGTAAAATAAATGTCATTTATTATTTACCGGACGGCCGAACGGCGAGCTACCCAATGCTCGTCGTCTGTAATTGACAGCTATAATTGTGAGTACTATTTTAGTGTCGTTTTATTTGGTACAATGCGGGAAAAGACCGCCCTGAACGTGCGACCGCAGCCAGGACGTGTTATGGAGGACTCGGTGGAAACAGACGGGGCCCACTGGGGCTAATGTCTGCTAGAGCTGCGGGATTGTGCAAGAGTTACTTCGGGCCTGAATGTAAAAGGCAACTGAACGAATACAAGTGGATTTTAGTCCGTAAACCTTTGATACCCCCTTTTGATCCACCCAAAGCGGGAGAAGTAATTTGATTGTTTCTCACCTAAAAAAAAATGATAGGTTTAGCACATTGTCCTACGCGCACATATTCAGTTGATATCGACTGCCATATCATTACCTCCTTTGTGACGGATCATGACGCTACCTTGTTTACTCACCGACGCCGCTTGATTGGCTGCTTCCTAACTAACGTACACGTACCTGTCGTAGAGCATGGTGTGGTTGTGCTTGTAGTAGGCGTTGACGATGACGTCGAGGTCGCAGTCGGCGCGCGCGCGCGTGACGTCACGCACGAGCTCGGCGTCGGCCGCCGCGCCGAACGCGATGTACCAGCTACGCAGCATCACCAAGTACTTGATCTTGTACGCGGCTTCCGAATCGGACTCTGTAGACCATTTTGTACTAGCCTGAACCAAAAACATTTTGTGTGACACAGATAGCATGTTGCTGCTGGTTTACGCCGGTTTCCAGAAACGAGCGGCCGAATGCTGCGTAAGTCACGCCGCTCCTTTGATGACTACCACTCCATTGCACAGACAATGTAAGAAAGTAGCAGATTCTGAAATAATTGTGCTTCATTGGTGTGCGTCAACTGTTGCAAGGCGTTCCGATGTGAAGATAAAACAATAAATAAATTACCATGATGTTGCAAATATATAGCCGTGGCACGTACTCAACGGCGCTAGTTAGTGGCCCGGCGCCGCCACCAACTCTGCATTCTAACCAGTGCGTAAATGTTGTTTACTAGGCGAATTCTTGTAAGATATACCATCTTTGATTTGACCTCCCCATCACAAAATAGGCAATTATGTCTCTGACAGGGAGTGCAATAATTATACTCGTGTAGGAACCCTAAGATGACTTCTACAGGCATTAATACAAAATACAATACTTTTTTAAGTTGTATTTTTAAATATTAATTATTTGAGTTTTTATTTTGCGGTCTGGATGCTTTTAGTGTGCATGTTGCGTTCTCAATAATTTAATTTATATTAAATAACACTTATTATATTTTATAAACATCTGGGCCATATACTTGTCGACGACCTTAGGGTCTAAACAGACGGACTGCATTTCAACTGCAAATTGCAGTTTGAATGCAGTTGACACGACTGCAATAGAACTGCAAACCAAACGTGCGGTCCGATTGCAGTCATGTGAACTGCACACCGACTGCACCATACCCACCCGCCCGCACGCTTCGCCCTCCCGCGCATGGCGCAGTTCGGATGCAGTCGGTGTGCAGTTCACACGACTGCAATCGGACCGCACGTTTGGTTTGCAGTTCTATTGCAGTCGTGTCAACTGCATTCAAACTGCACTTAAACTGCAATTTGCAATTGGATTGTAGTTGAAATGCAGTCCGTCTGTTTAGACCCTTAAAGACGATGAGGACGCGGAGGGAGCGCAGGGCGCTGGCGGTTCGCGGGAACATGTTGGCTCGCAGATTTTTTCGTTGTACCGATCAGGTCGAAATAACTTTGTTTAAATCGTACTGCCAAGGCCTGTATACGGGAAGTCTGTGGTTCAGCTGTTCGCGTGAGGCGATAAGCGCCTTTGCGCGTCCAATATAATAATGTTTTCAGGATGATGTTGAAACTGCCTCGTTTTTGTAGTGCCTTGGGGATGTTTGCCCATTCCCGTACAGTGGTTTTCATGCGATCTTCAGAAAAAAGGTGGCATCGCCTGTGAGGAGGACTCGGGGGAGTGACAACAGCATCCTGAAAGTCGTTGCCGAGAACTCCTGTGCTGAGGCATCTCATGAGGAATCATTGTCCGCCTGAAGTGCCTCTGTACATGACTCACTATACCTTTTTTGTCCTATGATGAGTTCCCTGACAGTTCATTTTTTTCCGTGGCACGCATACTACTTTAGATTACTAAAAAATAAACTGGCAAAAAAAATTAAAAATGAAATGATAAAAAAAATATTGTCTTTCGTAAATTAATAAGTAAATTATTGTGGTTATAATTAACTGTTAATAAATTAAGTAAATAAAATAAAAAAGTATAGAACTTAAAAATGTGTAATGCTTTAAACGAAACTTCTGCCAATAGAGATTGACACTACTCGACGACACACTAATCGACAAAATCGGAGCGGCCATCTTGTAATCGCATGTAACGGCAGAAAATTAGAAAAAAGTACTAGAAAAAACTCAAAAAACTATAATAAAGGACTGGAATACATATATCCGGATCGACCGAATTAGGGCCAATAATTAATCATCGCGGTTAGTTGGAAAAGATTCCGATTCCGATATGGATACGAGTTTAAATCAAGAGTTAAGTTCTGACAGTGAATAATAAATAAATTATTATTTTAAACAGAATGCATTTTATTTACCACTAGCCGTCCCCCGCGGTTCCGCCCGCGTTATTTCAGGTTTATAGTTTTTGTCAGGTTTTTTGGTTTACTGTAAAATTTCTTTAAAATCCGTATAGAGTACTGACGAACGAAATGTGGACGATTGAGTACTATTAGTATGTACTAAGAACGCATGCCTACCTGCTAGCTTTCTTAGACGGCCAATTTTCAGGTATCAGGTAATCAAGGTACACAAAATTATTACTTACCTCACGTAAATTCTCAAAGCTGATTTTTACGTATTTTGTAAGCAATATCTTTAAAATCAAGTCGCCAATACTCCCAGACACATTCCGTCGGCCATATTGCTTAACAGACGCTTTAATGATCAAGCATGAGAATTTACGTGAAGTTATGTCATTTTTTTGGGATCTTGGACTAGTAGACTAGTTCTTGCGTGAAAGAGTAACAAACATCTACACACACATACAAACTTTCACATTTATCATCTATAAATCTAAAATCGGTAATCCGATTCCATTTTCTTTGCCAACTGATTCGTTATTGTAAAAAATCGATTAAATTTCGTTAGGTCACATCACTATAATTTTCAGACAAGAACTGTCAGGGAACTCATCATAGGACAAAAAAGGTATAATATAATTTGTCTGTTATAATTATTATTACTAATTCTAGTGTTTAAGTTTTAGCATGTAAATTACTAACAAAAATGGTTCCTTTGTTGTCTGAAATAAACAATTTATTATTATACGTCTGGTTTTTACAATAATGATGTTATGATAAAATACTGGAATATTATGTATTTTTTTCTTACAGATCTGCAGTGCTGCCAGGAGCACTTAATGACATCATTTTACGACTTAAATTGAACTTGAACTGTTAAAAGAATTGAGTTATATAGGGTGAGTTCCATTCTTTTTTGCCGCTCATATAACTGATATTTTTATATGTTGTTCTGGTCTTTGTAATGTTTTTTTATTAAGTATTATAAAAATTAAGGTTAAAGTTAGTCAGATGATTGACTGACATGATTTTTTTATTGAATCTATACAGGGTTATTTGTAAAACACTAACAACCTCGCAGGACTGTATCACTAACATCATAAACAACAACTTTTGTTCTATGACTTTTTACAAAACATAACACATTTACCGAAAACAAACCTTCAAGATTTCGTTGTTCTAACACATTTCAACTCTTACTTTGCTATATTCTTATTTTGCTGTATCTACTAATGGCTTCCGCGCACTGTTCTCTTAATTATGGCTTACCAATCATTGTAATTACACCTAGCAAGCATGTGCACCATTTCCGTGTACTCAACTTTAGAATATTGATACGCCATCACGTAAAGATAATTACGTTTGCACTGCCGAATTTCGCTACAAGAACACGTATGACGCGACGCAAGCGTAGTGATTGTATACTCTTTGCATCGAACGACCGACTAGTGAGTCGCCCGTAAATAGGTCAAGTTCATTTTCATCTACCCTCCGCTTTTGAAGTATCGCTTGCTTCGCATAGACTTCGTAATATTTAAAGCGTTCAATTTAAATATTTTTATTTTTGTATCAAAATCTGATGAACTAAAATATGATAAATTATTAAAAAGTCATGGAGCAAAAGTTGTTGTTTATGATGTTCTTAACATAGTCCTAAGAGGTTACTAGTGTTTTACAAATAACCCTGTATATATATAAATCAATGACACTTTTCGTTGTAATTTTATAACTCAAGAATGGGTTCACCTATCCAAACCAAATATTTAGTCTTTGTTCGGACTATTTAGTAGATGGTTTATGTGAACTTTGGTAGGGTAGAGTAGGGTATAATAGGGTCGAGTAGGGTGGGGTAGAGTAGAGTAGGGAGAGCGGGAGTGAAGCCGCACGGGCTTAGCTAATTATATATATTAAAAAAAAAAGTAAGTGGATTAATTAATATTAAAATAAATTGTTTGAGTAAAATTTAAGTTACGCGAGCGTGATAGCTCTTGCGTTCATTTGGCTGCAAAATCTGGATGTGGAAGCTGCAGTTTATTTATTAATGCTTAGTGCACATAAAACTGTATAAAGGTGGACGTAAACAAACGAAAAGAAAATTTTAATCAAAATAAATGCATAATTAATACACAGTACTGCTGTGATGATTCTGCCAATTTTTTGCGAATGTGTTCACGTGCCATTCGGCTAGTAGTAGGAAGTATGTCTTAATAGTACAGATAAGTCTGATATTCCGAAAATGGATATGATTGTAATTCAAAAATAAAAATTCAACAACAAACCTGTAAGGTATGGAAGTATCCATTTCCGGACACAATATCTTCTAGTTTGTGTCCGTCGAGAATTCCTTCATGTCCCCCTGGGGCGTGCCGCAGGTAGCAGCGCTCCGCGAGTGCCCACAGCTGCCCCCGGGCGCGCGCGCGCTCCGCCAGGCGCGCCCGCACGGCGCCGCGCGCGCCCGCTCCGCTCGCCCGCGCCACGTCCGCCAGGAGGGACTCCAGCTTTTGCCGAGCTTCTACTATAATGTCGTAGTGAGGCCACTGCAACACGGTATTATATTCATGTATCAATTGCTATCTTGCTTATTAATATCCAGCGTTACAATCACACAATATAATATTATAAAGACAAAACTTTGCCAGTATGTCTACGCATATTTATTACTTCATCACACTCGAATAACTGAACAGGTTTCGATAAAACTTGTTACACGGGTAGACATGGGGTCCTATACTAACACATAAAACTTTACTCTCACTACTTGATTTCCGAACGAAATTTAAAAGGTTGAAATTTCGAAGGTTGCTAAGTTAAATCCTGAACGCAATGGGGGATTTATATAATTAAAACTGTCTTTGTCGGCTTAAATTGCTCACTTCACTTAGGTTTCTTTATTAACTCCCTCGCAATGCTCGAGAGTTAATTATATAAACGTTAGTTCGGGATTAACCTTTCGATCGTGGAAATTACAGACAATAGAAAGACAATAAGTGCGCGAACGCCGGCGTTCGCTTGGGGTTTAATGAATTAAAATCAGCAACCTTCGTTTCGTTCGGAATTCAACATGCCGCCCGCGACTTAAAGTCACTGCTTTATCCCATAGTCACATATTCTACTATTTTTTAAAATTTGCTTTGCAGTCAACTCAAAAACTACGAATAACCCAACAGAATGCTACTGTATCACTACTTTGCCACGGACGAAGCCGCTAACAAAAGTTAATTTTAAATAACAATAAAAAAAAAACTTACAAACGCGTATCCTTCGTGTAAAGAATTGATGACAACATAAGTGTACAGCACATTACAGAACTCTATCTGAACATGATCGTCCTTCAGCAACGCATCGCACCAAGTTTTCTGCTCGCTCGGCTCGTCTTCTTCCTCATCAGAGCTGATTCTGTGCAGCAACAGAGTCCTCAGATATATCGCGCGGAAAAGATGCTTGTTTACATATAAAAGTAGGTCTGTTTTCGTTAGTTCTTTGACGTCGCTTTTGGCGGAGTGCCGCACGATAGTGGCGATGGCGTCGTTGTCGTCGTCGTGGAGGCAGTTGAGCTGGCTCGTGACGCACAGGTGGCGCAGCGCGCTCGCCTCCACGGCCACGGCCTCGGGCCCGCTCGGGGCCAACACCTGCGCGGGGAAGGCGACCATGTCCGTGACGTCATCGGGCACTTCGGCGTCGTCGCAGCGGTTGAACAGGTGCGGGCACAGAGACACGATGTTCTCGATTTTTGTTATATCCAGATTTTCCATACTGAAATTGAAGACAATAGGAGTTAAAAAAGAGGATTTTATATATTGTTCAAATCAATTCAAAATACTATATTTCACGTAGGCCTACATGACTTATAAAATGTCAGAAGCTAGTGCGCGGTTACAATTGGTCGTTAAAAGTTGTCTAACATGACCGCCCCATTGCAATTTTGTATTGTTAATTAGACCTAAAAATATAGTTTCCGCAATAACATCCCAGTTTTTGCCATCAAAGATAGATTAGATTGAGGTCAACTTGAGAAATATCATTTGGTAATGAAAACTTTAGACATTTAGTTTTATTTGTATTTAGCAAAAGGTTGCTGCGAATCATTTCGAAACAGCCAAACTTTTTTTGATATGCAAGACATACCCTTTTTTCTATGTATTATATTTAAACATGATTATTTTAACGTAGCTGCGTAGTGTCAAATAGCATTAATGAAAATACAAACTTTAGGAACAGCTGGTCGTGCAGGAAGACGGCGGCTTGTTGCAGGAAGCTCGCCCGCTCGTGGTCGGGCAGCGCCGCCGCGCCGTCCTGCCACGACGAGCGCACCTCGCACCACGTGTCCAGCGACAGGCGGCTGTCTCCGCGCTGCAAGTGACGCCGTGTTAGTGTGGCGCTGGCAGTGTGACGGGCTGTGCGGCTACCGGACACGATGTGGCACTTACCGGCACGAGTATGTTGAGGCGGAACAGTTGCAGCACGAGCTGCGCGTAGTGTTGCGAGGCGTGCTCCTGCAGGGACGTGGCCAGGCGCGCCGCCAGAGCGCTGCTCGCCTCCAACGTGCTGCTGTTTGGCTGCGATATGGCGTTGCTAACTGTTTTCAGTACCTCCGAAACGCTCTCCTCGCTCACTAGTAGCTCTGGAATAGAAAGTAAATGACCGTTCATTTGACACATTGTGTTTTAAAAAGAGTGAGTGATAAGTGAAAGACTATGGCGATGACCCGCGCGGCAGCGTCCCTGTCGACGCGCAGCTGGGCGCGCACGTGCGGGTGCCGCCGGCGACTTACCTCCAGTGGGCACGTCGGCGAGGCAGGCGACGAGCAGCGCGGCAGCGTCCCTGTCGGCGTGCAGCGCGGCGCGGCCGGCGAGCGCGCGCAGCTGGGCGCGCACGTGCGGGTGCCGCCGGCGACTTACCTCCAGTGGGCACGTCGGCGAGGCAGGCGACGAGCAGCGCGGCAGCGTCCCTGTCGGCGTGCAGCGCGGCGCGGCCGGCGAGCGCGCGCAGCTGGGCGCGCACGTGCGGGTGCCGCCGGCGACTTACCTCCAGTGGGCACGTCGGCGAGGCAGGCGACGAGCAGCGCGGCAGCGTCCCTGTCGGCGTGCAGCGCGGCGCGGCCGGCGAGCGCGCGCAGCTGGGCGCGCACGTGCGGGTGCCGCCGGCGACTTACCTCCAGTGGGCACGTCGGCGAGGCAGGCGACGAGCAGCGCGGCAGCGTCCCTGTCGGCGTGCAGCGCGGCGCGGCCGGCGAGCGCGCGCAGCTGGGCGCGCACGTGCGGGTGCCGCCGGCGACTTACCTCCAGTGGGCACGTCGGCGAGGCAGGCGACGAGCAGCGCGGCAGCGTCCCTGTCGGCGTGCAGCGCGGCGCGGCCGGCGAGCGCGCGCAGCTGGGCGCGCACGTGCGGGTGCCGCCGGCGACTTACCTCCAGTGGGCACGTCGGCGAGGCAGGCGACGAGCAGCGCGGCAGCGTCCCTGTCGGCGTGCAGCGCGGCGCGGCCGGCGAGCGCGCGCAGCTGGGCGCGCACGTGCGGGTGCCGCCGGCGACTTACCTCCAGTGGGCACGTCGGCGAGGCAGGCGACGAGCAGCGCGGCAGCGTCCCTGTCGGCGTGCAGCGCGGCGCGGCCGGCGAGCGCGCGCAGCTGGGCGCGCACGTGCGGGTGCCGCCGGCGACTTACCTCCAGTGGGCACGTCGGCGAGGCAGGCGACGAGCAGCGCGGCAGCGTCCCTGTCGGCGTGCAGCGCGGCGCGGCCGGCGAGCGCGCGCAGCTGGGCGCGCACGTGCGGGTGCCGCCGGCGACTTACCTCCAGTGGGCACGTCGGCGAGGCAGGCGACGAGCAGCGCGGCAGCGTCCCTGTCGGCGTGCAGCGCGGCGCGGCCGGCGAGCGCGCGCAGCTGGGCGCGCACGTGCGGGTGCCGCCGGCGACTTACCTCCAGTGGGCACGTCGGCGAGGCAGGCGACGAGCAGCGCGGCAGCGTCCCTGTCGGCGTGCAGCGCGGCGCGGCCGGCGAGCGCGCGCAGCTGGGCGCGCACGACGGTACCTCGCAGCCAGCGGCGCGCGGCGGGCACGAGCACGTGCGGATGCCGCACGGCCGCACACACGCACCGCTCTACCACGACGGGCGGGAACTGGCGCGCAAAAATTGTTTATTTATTAGATATGGCATTCCAAAGAATATTAGCAGAAACATTTACAAAAAAAAATCTTACTATCATACAATCATCGCAAGGAACTCTTCAATTAGAGGTGTATTAATTAAATAAGGTCAAGATGTCATTGAAGAATAGCAGGATAATATCGGACCCATATGAGAGCCTTGCGGAACTCCGAAGGTAAAACAACAAGAGGAAAAATGATGCCACTTTTCTACAACTTTTTGTTTTTTTTAGATTAATTAAGATATAAAAGCTGGCCAAATATACAGGTTTGAATGTTTATGTGTAAATCGAGTCAATTTGTGAACGACCTGCAATAATCCTGTGGTGTTGTATTAATTTAAAAAATTTTGTTAATTTAAAATTTTAAACTTTGAATAAAGATCAAGATTACAGCTAACCCCCTGAGGGCCATCTCATTATTCATCAAGGTAGATGTAATGAGTTACAACTAGGTTCAGTTTTCGTAGCCTATCTCGAAACTGGGACAAAAAAAAAAAGATGGAAAATGTTCAGGAATGTCTGCACAGGTACAGGCACTCAGTGATAGCGTAGCTCTCTAATCACGAAAAATTTACCAGCAGATCAGTACTACATAAGGTTACCATCCACTGACAATCAATTTTATTTTGTTTTATATTAGTTCTGAAGCCTAGTTTGCAATAGAATTGTATTACCTGCTGGAAGGTATCAAACATAGCGTCCTGTTCCTCTTCAGTCATATATTTCATGAGCAGGAACACAATGTCCACGAGTGTCTTACAGCGCATAGTGTCACCAGCCAGCCAACTCCGGAACACTTTGTCGTACAGCCGGAAAACGCCGTCTACGTCGAACTGTCGCGCTAATGCCACGAACAACTGCTTACTGTCGAACTCCACCAATAATGTAAACACAGGCGTCACGATAGCGCTCGAAATCTGCTTCTTCTCCGCACTGTCCAAGTAGTGCGCACAGATCCTGTGCACCACGTCCTCTAAGTAGTGCTTGTAGCGCTCCACGAGCGCCGCGTCGCACTGCTGCGGCACCATCGCGCACTTCTCGGTCACAGCTGGAGCGTCTCCGTCAAACTTAATGCTATGTTTTTTTTTTACTTCCTGCGAAAACGACGTCTTCAACGTTTGCAACAGTAGAATGTGCCCCTCGATCAGTTTTCCTATTTCGTTCTGATCTGTACCAGATTTATCAATTTGGGTCAAAACTGTGGAGCCAACGTTTTGCCAGAAGTTTCTGACGAGCTGGTCGTACTTTTCGGTGTTTTCTTGTTTGGATTGTTTGAGCCAATATTTGACGAGGTCGGCCATGTTGGAGGCAGAGCAGCGGACGAGGCCGGCGCTTGCGGCGGCGTCGTGCGGCGCCAGCGCGGCGCGCAGCCACGAGCGCTGCACGCCGCTCACCACCTCCAGCACGAACGAGTTCTGTTGGATGGACAGATATCGCAAACATTCCGCCAGGCTCGTGATCCACGACTGCCTTTCACTTTTTGAGTTCATTACGTTTTTCTTTTCTAAACTGCAACGACAATAAATATTCAATGTAATTTTTATTCAACGTAAATAAAGGTTTGGCAATAATTTTGTTGATATTGTAAACGTACCCAGTAAACACAGCGTTAAAGAAAGCCTCGTAGAAATCTTTGGTCAATATATCTTGAGGCAAGTAGGCCAACAGCGGCAGCAGCATGTTGGACAGATGGCGCGCGTCGCCCCAACCACCTACACACACGGTATCAATCACTATGTAAACTATATTCAAATAGTTTTTTCATTACTCATACTCTGAAAGTAGGTCTGAAGTTGCCTGAGGAGCGGGCTGAAAGTGATACTTTTCATCCCTAGGGAGTTTTACTTTACAACTGACAGCTGTCAAATTATTAAAAAAAAACTAGTTCTATCTTCACATTTCTATTGAACCTTGTTCCAATTTCCCATACAGCCAGTCAATCACAGCGTGATATAAAATTGAAATAACTTAAAGATAAGTATTAATTAAATAATATTATATTTTAAGTGATTTATTTGTTCAACTATTTCTTTAAAATACTTTATTTTTAAAAGATTACAATTAATTTCTAATTTTTCATTAATGAGGCTGAATAGCTGGCCGGCCACAGAAAAAAAAAACAAAATGGCGGGAAAGTGACAATCAGTCCTTGGTTTTTTCGAGTTTTATTTACATTTCCGTACAACAGAGATTTGTATTAACACGTTATGTTTATCAGATTAAAATAGTGATTTAATGCCTAATTTCATAAGAGAATAGGCTAAAGCAGTAGTGGAATACCTTTTACCGCCTAATTCAGAAGAAAGATACCTACCTAAAATCATAGGTACAACGAGTCAGGTTTTACAAACTTTTTATTTTATTTTTACTTTCCTTGTATTCGTAATGAAAAGCACAGTGCTTACCTCGGGGTGAAAGTAACTAATTTAGTCCCTCAAATTAGCGACCTCGCTTCGCTCGGCCGCCAACTCCTTCTCGGGACGAAATGAGTTACTTTCACCCCTAGTGTAACAATGTACTATTTCATTACTCATACTCTGAAAGTAGGTTTGAAGTTGCCTGAGGAGCGGGCTGAAAGTGATACTTTTCATCCCTATGGAGTTTTACTTTACAACTGACAGCTGTCAAATTATTAAAAAAAAAACTGTTATTCTAACTGATATTATAGTTCTATCTTCACATTTCTATTGAACCATGTTCCAACTTTCCATACAGCCAGTCAACCACAGCGCGATATAAAATTGAAATAACTTAAATACAAGTATTAATTAAATAATGTTATATTTTAAGTGATTTATTTGTTCAACTATTTCTTTAAAATACTTTATTTTTAAAAGATTACAATTAATTTCAAATTTTTCATTAATGAGGCTGAATAGCTGGCCGGCCGCAGAAAAAAAAAAACAAAATGGCGGGAAAGTGGCAATCAGTCGTTGGTTTTTTCGAGTTTCGTTTACATTTCCGTACAACAGAGATTTGTTTTAACACGTTATGTTTATCAGATTAAAATAGTGATTTAACGCCTAATTTCATAAGAGAAGAGGCTAAAGCAGTAGTGGAATACCTTTTACCGCCTAAATCAGAAGAAACATACCTACTTAAAATCATAGGTACGACGACTCAGGTTTTACAAACTTTTTATTTTATTTTTAGTTTCCTCGTATTCGTAATGAAAAGCACAGTGTTTACCTCGGGGTGAAAGTAACCCATTTAACCCCTCGAATTAGCGACTTCGCTGCGCTCGGCCGCCAACTCCTTCTCGGGACGAAATGAGTTACTTTCACCCCTAGTGTAACAATGTACTATTAATTGTACTAAGGAAAGAAAAGCAATAAAGGCTATTTTTTTTTTATTGATAAGAAAAACGAAATCTTGAAGGTTTGTTTTTGTTCACACCTAGTGTAACAATGTACTATTAAGTTACTGTTTGACGATAATACAAACACTGCAGCTCGATACCTGAAGTCCAGTTTAAATAGGTTTATTTTAGTGTCAACAAATTTTATATGATTTTGTAAATTAATCTAACCTATGTACGAGTATGTATCTCATGTATTCTAACTTGGCATGTATGATGTAAACTAGTAATAACTAAATGAAAGTTTAGTGATTAAAGAATGTTCAAATCTTACCGTTTTCCAAAACACTTAATATCCTTTTGACAAGCAATTCTTTCTTATCTAGATAGGTGTGCCAGTCCTGAAACCAAAATTCACTGTACTACACTGCAAAGCTATGATAAACCACCGGCCAAGAGCGTGTCGGGCCACGCTCAGTGTAGGGTTCCGTAGTTTCCCGTCCGTCACAATAAGTGTTTCCACCTATGAGTTTAAAAAAAGGCTATTTGTTACGTTGACATACTAAGTACGGAACTCTAATAAATACGGAACCCTAAAAACGGGCCCACAAAGGACGGTGATAACTAAAACAGTATGCAAGTAGTAGAAATTTCAGCGATTGTGCACTCGTAAAATTACGAATATATTTAAGAAGCAATGATTTTTTATCACGGTAGGTCATGTAAGCACGGAAAATCTTAACATCGACTTTTAAAAAGATGACGTCATTACTCAACGCCATCTATCGAACCATTTATGAACTGGTTTTTACCGCAATATTTAGATAGATGGCGTTAAAAAAATGAATTTTAGTTTTGTTCTAAATGGCCTTAGCTTGTTCCTGATAGAAGTTTAATGTAGTAATAAGATAATACCGCCAATGCCAAGGAGAGACCAACCGAACAATTCGATAATACCCGACCCCATCAACTCAGGAAAAATCCTAACAGCGCAAACGCGAAATAGCCCGAAGTACAGCGCGATCTCTCGGGGAATTTGGTTACTAATTAATACATAGGTACCAGAAGAAGTTTTCGGTGGTAATTTTGGATTGCGAGAACCGATTTTAATAATTCTTTTTTTGTTTGAAAGAAGATATGTGATATGATACGTTCAGGATAATAAAATATGTAAACGAAGTTAAAAAAAATGCTTGCATATACGATTATACTACAAATTTAGTCCAGAAATTATTTTGTACAACCTTTTTGTCTTTTTTGTACAAAACCTGTTCTTTCCATCAAGTTCAAAATGATTTTCCTAGAAAGTCCTTATAAAGTTCGACTTGTCAGATTTTTTTCATATTTTTTAAAATTATGGTTCAAAAGTTAGGGGGGGGGGGGACACATTGTTTTTTTTACTTTTGGAGCGATTATTTCCGAAATGATTGACATTATCAAAAAATGATTTTAGTAAACCCCTATTCATTTTTAAATAGCCATCCAACAATATATCAAACGTTAGGGTTGAAATTAAAAAAAAAATCACTTCCCACTTTACATATAGGGGGGCTACCCTAATAAAACATTTTTTTCCAATTTTTATTTTACCACTTTGTCGGCGTCATTGATATACATATTGGTACCAAATTTCAGCTTTCTAGTGCTAACGGTCACAGAGATTAAGCGAGGACAGACAGACGTACAGACAGACATGGCGAAACTATAAGGGTTCCTAGTTGACTACAAAACCCTAAAAAGTGGAACCCGAAAGCTTTTATTAGTAGGTATGAGCCCAGAAGTGATTATTTTTTCCTATATATTTTTAATACAATAATTTTGCAACAATCATGGTGTCAATCACTACGAGGGAGTGTACGGGTGCCATATTATCTTAAGATAGCACCTTTCTACATCATTCTATAACTCTTGAACATACGATACTATTGCGGATGCACTCGCTTGCTTGACTAGCTTAAAGTAAAAGAAGTGAAAAGTTGGCCTTTCATAGTGTGGATTACTGAGCTGGTAAAGTGCTGGTCTAGCAGTTGAAGTAGTTTTGTTGAACGATTGTATAAGCTTACTGCTTAACTAAGAGGGTCTCTGGAGTAGTAACACGCGTGGGAATGACCCAAAGCGATTAGTCCGCTATAGAGCGTCAAAACCCCTCTAGTTAAGTATGCAGTAGGGCTGCATCCTGTACCGGCACGTTGTGCATGAGCTGCAGCAGGCAGGTCCAGAGCGGCGCGGCAGCGTGGCCGCTGGGGTCCCGCGCGCCCTCGAGCAGCAGCCGCAGTGTCCGCGCACCGTACTGCGCGCCCCAAGTGTCCCGGTACCGCTCGACTAGCCGCCCCGTCGCACCGTACCATGCCGCCCTAACAACAAACAATTTCACTTTAAGGCTGAACTTGTCGCGGCCTCGAACTCACTCATGGGGGTGACCAAAAAGCGCGCTGTCTCATCTGACATCGTGTCCGATAAAGATAGTACCAGTGATGAGCAGTTAGACGTTAGTCTTTACGCATACACACAAACACTATTCCGAACTGAAATGACATAAGATGATGCATTAAAAATCGTATTTTATGAAAAAAACCAGCGCATTAATCAATTACAAATAAATTTTATAGAACTCTATTGAGCTTTGTCAGTACTGATTTCATCATCATGAATAATACTGGTATTGAGTGTTGTAGCATGATTTTCGGTCAAATGACAACAGGATAACTGATGTAAAATGTTTTACAGTAATGATACTACAGGTATCATTATTTATGAATGTTATATGTTTATTACGAAATAAATTCAACAGAACAGAAGTGCTTTTTAAAGTTGTTTAGATACTATGAAGCACTTGTGTTCTGTCAAAAAAATTGCGACGATAACACTATTTTGGTTTTATGACAAAACAACAATGTTTATGGCCGATACTTGCCAGTGAAATACAATGAAACAAAAAAAAATTGCTTGCATGTACAGAAAAATGTAGATGACCAAATACTTTTGAATGAAAGTGTATGTAATGTAGACCTAACCAATATTCCAGTATTTCATAAACGTATATTCCTCAGTATACAAAATGCGAAGGCGTGTGGTACCTGATCTGCGGCTGCGCCTGCGCCAGCTTCCAGTAGGGCGGCGCGGCCAGCAGCGCCTGCAGCTGCTCCCACAGCCAGGCGTCGTGCGCGGCCGGCAGGTGCACGCAGAAGTACTGCAGGCCTTGCAGGCTGCTCGTCGTCAGCCGGCTCATCACCAGCTGACGCTCTTCCACGTTCTCTATCCTGAAGCATGCGGCTGGTTACAGATTATTGCCGATCATTGTGTACGTGTACATGGTGCTGATTGTCCACCATTACCATCATCTGGCATTCGCTTGGGGTTTGAGTGGTTAACTATTTATGTGGAGGTCATATTCCCGTATAACTGGAGCTAGACCAGTGTTTGTGCTGTAACCAAACTTCTACATGTTTTGAAACACACAACAGCAATAATTTTTATTTTTTACCTATCGTTTGAATTTTAAGCTACATCAACAAACCTCTTGCTGATGATCGCTTCAGTATTCCCATTGAGGTTATCAAGCAGATGCATCATCACCTCGGCTTTGCAGAATGAGATCACTTCGGGCAGCTTGCTGTCGGGAAACGTGCTCTGTTGACAATGAATTAGTATTATGAATACATATCACTAATTTACGACATTAGTAAATATTTTTTAATGATAAAAAACAACTTTAAACGAAAGTGCCACTCGAAACTATTTTTAAAATTTAATTTACTGAAATCAGTATTCATGTTAAGTTTTTAACACAAGAAATAAGATTGTTCAACTAGGATAAATTAAGTTACATTGTGATTTTATAAAGAGAATGTACGAATGAGCAAAGTGAGATACATAAATAAGTGTCCTATCATATCATAATAATTCATTGTGAGCTTTTCATTAATAAGAACCCCAGTAAACCTGAAGGTCTCGTATAATAAGCTGAGACGAACGGCGGCAGCTACACCCCTAGTAGCATAATACTTAATTAAAGAAGGATTGTCGCAATCTACGATATTAAGAGCCATGTAAAAGTGAAGTATTTGTACTCACGCGGGCAGCAGCGCCTTCAGCTGCGGCGCCGTGCGACGCCCGTACACGCGCACTATAGCTCCATGACACACCTGTCACAAGCATTACAAGTGAAGTACTTACGGTGAGCGAGAGATGTGCCTGTGCCTGCGCTGGCGCATGATCGTCGTACTGCGCCTGCAGCCACGCGGGCAGCAGCGCCTTCAGCTGCGGCGCTGTGCGACGCCCGCACACGCGCACTATAGCGCCATGACACACCTGACATAAGCATTACAGTTTTATTATGTCAAAGTCAAAGTCAAAAACATTTATTTCAAATAGACCATTTGCAGGCACATTATTCTAACACCAAGTCAATCACTGGAAGTGCCAGTATGCTTACTAATTTACTGTATGTTCATGCTAAAAGATTCCCACAGGATCTTATCTAATATAATAAAATTTCAAGTCAGTATTTGTTATCAAACTCCTTTGAAATGGCTTGATTTATATTTTTCTTATTTGGTACCCTTCTACTCCTGCCCCCATGTTTTTATTAGACAATTTATATGGTAGAACAATGTTTGCTAGGTCAAAAATGAAGAAGGCATGCACCTGTGTCATCTCTCTGACTTTGCGGTCAGTGTCGGCTGTAAGAGTCTTATAGAAGTGTGCCCAGCTGGGCAAAGCGGCCACAACATCTTCCACGTCACCATTGTTCACAAGTTCACACAGTTCATGGAGCGCCTGAAACCATCACCATTTTATTGGAATAAACTAACATTTGGCACATGAGAGCTACGCCTGGGCTAGTGTTGCTGTTATAAATTGATTTAATTAATATTTCTTTTGTTCCAATGATGTAACAAATATTTAAAGCACTTTATTAACCTTAGCTCTTGTGATGGGATCCTTTTTGTTAAGCTTCTTGATACACATCTGAAACTCTGGATTGAGTCCCTGCTCTAAGTGAGCAGCTGCTAATGTGGGGAACAATGGAGGGAGGGGCTTCCCACCCCCCATGCTCATCAGTCCTCCATCAAGACTGATCCCACTGCTCAGCAACTCAGCACTCCGGCTGCTGCTTGAAGGCTACAAAAACATAACTCTTACATAAAATACAATTGTATTATTAGTCTAAATTAATTTAACCTTTCAAATACTGTAATTAGAGACACAATAGAAAAACAATGAGAGAGAAAATGCTGGCGTTCGCTTGGGGTCTAATGAAATTAAAAGATGTAAAGTTTGATTTTTTGTTTGTAAGATTGTAGGAAAATTCTTTCTTTAAAAGAGAAAGCTACTTTATTCCTGAGTGACAGGCGAAGCTGCGGGTGTGTGACATACTAGTGGCGCAAGAAAAGATATAGGGGTAGATTGCCTAAGAATGGGCAACTATAGGAGTATATATAATGATAAAAAAAATAGTATGAACCAAACATAGTAAAGATTAGATTCAAATATTATTGTACAAAGTCTGTTTGCCATATTTCAAAGTTTTTTTTTAAAAAAAAACAAGGCTTGAAAGCCTGATAGTTTGTAGTGGAATAAAAACAATATTGACCTTGTCTTAAAATTTCGTCATAATTATCCATTTCACTAAAAATACTGATAAACACAAGTTAGATAATGGGTATAAATGATTCGTATTTAAGAAAATATTTTTTGAAGTTTACCAAATGGATTTATCTGGTGAATAACTCAAGAAAAGGCATAATAACATACTGCAATAATGAAACGGACTCAATCTTGGTTATACTTACTCGCACATTGTTTTTAGTCCTCTGGCTCTGTTTTGATTTACCACCCATTGTAATATAACTTTATTACTGTTAAAGTTGACTAAAATACATAGTATAATTTTATTTCAGAGTAATGTTTTCACTACGTTTTGAAAATTAAAGCCACTCTGGCTGACACTGACAGCAGTATCCATCCAGCGTTCCAAATTGAGATAATAGAATACAAACTAAAAATAGTCATAAAATATAAGGGCTTCTTCTTCTTCCTGCCCTTGTCCCGTTTTATGAGGTCGGCGCAACACGTTTTTTTCTTCTATTTTGTCCTTTCACTCGTCACGCTATCACTAACTCCCTTTTCTTTCACATAGGTACTTCTCACAGAATCCATCCAATCTTTTCTTTGGCCTAACTCTCCCTCTCTTTCATTCATTCCTCCACATGTAAAATCATAACTCTTCTAGCAACATGCTTTTCATCTCTCCTCTTTACATGACCATACCAAGACAAGCGATTTCCTTCCAACCTTTCTTTCAAAATATGTGGGCTATTGAGTAATAATTGTGACGTTTCACGTTAGTCGGATTCGGATATTAGGTAGGTATCACTTTTGTCGCAAATCGGAACGCAGAGCAAGACATATGGTACTGTTGTACTCTGTGGTAAACGTCAATTTTCTAATTTTTTTTATTTACCTCTATGGGAAGGCTAGGAACTTTAATAGCTGTCCGCGTTTTCTAACAAAGTCTAAAGTCTTTCGATTTTGATTTTTTGAGCATTAATAATATTTTATAGACCCCCGTTTTGTTTATATGGAGTGGAAAAAAATATATAACTTTAAAATAATCTTTATTATTCTGCCTGAAGAACTTTGTATCCATGGTCAAGAAATAATAAAAAAAAAAACTTCAAAATGTTTTCAGGAACCACGGAAAGTACCTATAGTGCGTTTCACTTAGGAGGTTCCTTTGCCGTAATGTTGGCTCCCCTGTCTGTCTACAGAAAAAAGAAGGGAAAAAATGGAAAAAGAAAAGAGTTGCCTACTCTACCAAAATTTTTTGCACGAAATGTGAAACGAAATCTATTTAAACGGTACTCGCACCACTTTAAGAAGAATTATGAGAGGAATGGGATTTTATTAAAAAAAAGCTGGTCAAGTTGTTAATGGAGAAGTACGATATTGTGGCGTGGCGTTTTCAATATTTGAAAGAATTGCTGGAAAGTCGAAATGGTGCCCAGCGTCGTATATTTTATTCAAAAATAGTTTTTACAGTTTCCAAAAGAAAAAAAAAACAAACTTATAAGCAGTGTTGGGCGTAATTAATTTACTTTTCTAATTTAATTATTAAATTAATGAAAAGTAATTGAATTACTTTAATTAAAATTACATGTAATTGAAAATTACTGTTATTCAATTACAAAGTCACAAGTAATTCTAATTACATTAATTTGTAATTCAAATTACCCAATTACTGTTTATGGGGTAACATTGCGGGTAACATACAAAACCACCTAAATTGTGCGGTAGTTCGCTTGCTGCGCGCATGCAGCACGACACGCGTACAAATAACATTGGATAGAACGAGACGGTAAACGAAACGGCAACGACGCCGGCGTCAGTGCGTCCTTAAGGACCTATTACACTGCGCTGAATATCGCGTGCGATATTCCGACTCGTACTATTTTTCATTCATAGAAAGACAGTCTAACCCTTATTACACTACGCGATACGTCGAACCATAGACTAGACTGTCTTTCTATGAATAAAAATAGTAGGATCGCACGCGATATTCAGCGCAGTGTAATAGGTTCTTTAGCGGTGGTTTCGCTCACACGCATATCGAAGAATCAGCAGCGCTGCCATCGTCGATTCGACAGTTACCATCTCACTTAAGATGTTGTGCTCACAAACTTAGTTTGTCTTCGGACAGCAACAAAGTTTTGAACGTACCTAATACACGACTTTCCATAACACATAACCAAATGTTGCAAAAATGTACCACATTATGGAATGCTGCTAACCGACCAAAATCTGCTGAAATTATTCAGAGCATTATAGGACATACACTTTCAAGACCTGGGACTACAAGGTGGAACCTTGTATGTCTGTTTATGAGAGTTTAAAGTCTAATTTAAAGTAAATCACTTTTTTAAAATAAATAAACACATTTGATCAATCATTCATCGTTTTATATAACTTACTACCTCAACTTTAGAAGAAATTATACATAAGTAATTGAGTAATTGCAAATAACAATTACAATTACTAATTGTAATTGTTAGTTGAATTACTTTTCAATAATTTCAAGTAATTTGTAATTGAAGTCGCCAATTACAATTTGTAATTGTAATTGTTAATTTGTAGTTAACTACATTTTGCCCAACACTGCTTATAAGACAATTCTGAAAAGTAACGAAATACCTATTAGTTGATCTCCCCAATTTTAAGTAATTTCATTGCTCAAAATATAGCAACACTGTTTTTCCGTATTGCCAATATTACGGCGAAGGAACCTCATAAGTGAAACGCACAGTATTTCCGTGGTTCAATAATTTAATGAATACACATTTTATATTATTCATCCAAACTTTAAGTGAGGTATTGTTTTAATAATTTAATTATTTTTCTAGAAATTATTAAGATTTTTAGTATAAATAGTAATCTTGTCCGCGCCATTAACAATCTTTGGCCGTATTTTGGCCACTGCCATTTTGGCGACTTTGGGTTCGAAATAGTTGGCAGCACTGCTCATAGTTTTTGCCAGGATTTTTTCGAGCAAGTTCAATGACTTGTAAATTATTCGTGAATTTCTCGTAGATATAGTGGTGTAAGAAAAGCTTAGATTTGTAGGTATGTTATGTTTTGCGCAACTAAACAATATGTGCAATGATTGAAACAGGCGCGATTACAATAAAAATGGAGCTGAGAATTTTATTGTCTGTTGACCACCTCAGCGAAGTTTCCCGAGAAAGTTAACTTAATACATTTGCTACCAAATACTATAAAAACATTAGAATGTGTACATATCCATATTCTAACGGTAAACAAATTATTAAGAAAAACTTTATAATTCCGACTGAAAGACTTTGTATCCTATCATAATGGGAAAGAAATAAAAAACTTCACAGTTAATTGACAGCGCGCGTAAAAGATTTTTTTTTTGTGATTTCATCCATGTGGAATGTTTATTAATTCAGAATCTCTTCGTACGAGACAAGGTAAAATTTTTTGTAAACTAAAATTACGTGAATTTAATTTTTAGGACCTCCCACAGATAAACTAAGTTGTACCTATCACATGCACAGTTTGAAATAGTTACCTACGTTGTTTTAATAGTATTCGGTAGTAGCTTCTGTATCCTTTTTTATAAACCGTAAACATAGTATAAAATAAAGTGGATTTCAGCGTCTGTCTGTTTATCTACTAAGTCGTCCTAAATCACGCAAGGGGCTTTGGGTTTGATGTGGTTTTCAGTAGGTCCACAGAGTAGTAGATCCTAAAAAGCAATAAACGAGGAAGGTTTTTGTATAAAATCTGCACGCGTGCGCGAGGCTGGGGCGGCTTGCTAGTTGCTAAATAGAAGACGTATATATTTGAAAGCTTATTTTTGATGTGTTCAAAAACTGCTACATATCTATTGCTTATCCTTAGGTAGGTACCTGCCAAGTGATTCACAAGTGGCTTTTATCTGTTATGCTTTCTTGATTGCTTTAATTCAAGGATGCTTTAATTTCCATTTTTGATTCCACTTCTGGAAATAATTTTGTTTGTAGTAATAAAGTTTCAGACGTTAGCGGATTTTCAACTGGATCGGCGATCAAGGCTTAGCTAGCTGAACAGTTGTTTGCAATGTTTCCGTTTTACTTGTTGTGTGTATTTCAAAATAAATATGAAAGATAAACAAATTAATATTGCAATTATTTCAACGATGTATTAATCACTTATATTAAAATTTGATGTCTCTGGTCCACACTTCGTGCTGTGATAATAGGGACAGGTTGTAGGAATAATGTAAATATTATTGTATTTGCATTGAATTCTCAATATATATATTTTTAATATTCATAAATTCAATATACATTATAATATCAAGTAAAATGAATTACTATAATTTATTTATATAGGCAATATTTTAACACATGTTAATCTATATGTAAGTTTAACAATCTAGAGTTACTTATTTTAACAATAATTCAGCAAACTTTCGTTGGCACACAATCTGCGTACAATCACACAATCTTATGAAATACAACAAAGACAAATATGGCAATAGGAATTCACATTGGCTAACTGTTACACTTAAAAGTACATCATTTATATTTATTAAAGGAAGAAAATACTTTTTTGCAATATTTTATTGCACAAGTAACCGAATTTAGTATAGTACATCATGCCGTTCCACTTAAAAAATAAAACATTTATATAAAAATTTTTGAAGCCTTAAAATTAATATTTGGCACAACTAAAACTAACCTAAAGCTAAATGATGGGATATTTATATTTTACAGTTTTCCACATCATGGTATCAACATAAGTAATCTTTGGTTTATCTAGCCCACCGGTCACAATTTGGAAATTGCTTATAATAAAAATACAATAAAATATGAAATAGTTCAAACAGGATCGCTTAATCCGATTATAATTATTTTAAAGATATATAACGTACACAGATAATGTTATCTTTATGTTTAATGTGTAAGAATAGTTTATAATTTTGACCGAAATGTGTTATTTACTGAATACTGTATTAAACTGATAAATTGAAAATGGTGGATGACCTATGCTAGTGGCTGACAATATCCTGAACGTTCGAATAGTGTCCGTCTGAGCCCTTATGATGCACACTACAAAAATAAAGTAAGTATATTTATACTGCTTGTAATAATTTATATAATTCGTTGCATAGAAACCTTTAAAAATTAATTTTAGCTACTTACATTTATAAAATATAGAAATCAATATTAGGTATCTCTTAAAATGTATTTTTTGCTTAGGAACTCTCTGTTCTAATATACTGTTGTGATAAATGAATGTTAGTTTTTAATTTCGGTGTTATCTAGTTGTGGCTCAAGATTAAGATGATGCGCGTTGTGTCGGCACACCACTTGTCGTGGCGGCGCGGCGACACATGTTACATTATGAACGTTATAAGTATCAACCATAACTCTTATACTTTATCAGCCAAATTTGATTGAGAGAAAATTGAATTAGGTATCATTTAGTTCTATAAAAGATTTTACGTAAAAATATTGGGTTCTGATGCCTCAATCTATTTCTTGCTATGGGAGTGAACTTTTATCAGATAGGTAGGTAAGTATGTAAGTTTATAGCATCAAGTATTATATTATTATTATTAAAATTTATTAAACCTATTGCTTTCAATAAACTGACGTTCATTATTGTCACTATATTTCATTGTGTTAATTTGCAGTTTGTATACTGCATGATTTGTATTAAATCTATGTACCATTACTGAGTAGGTAATAAAGCGATCATATTTACACATACATCCTTACTATATACAATTTATTATGTACAACTTAACAGACGATAATCTTTCGACTAATTTTAAGAGTTTTTTAAACACAGCAGAGATCCCATAGGAGTATTATGGAATGCTTAAAACTTAATTAAGATTTAATCTATCTAAACACTTAATACGTATTACAATACGAGAAGCTTAGAGTTACTAAATTTTAAAATGTTCTGTAACAGAGAGTAAAATTATCGACCATTTTTTTGAACCATGAATTGATAGTGCGTCTTCAACTTCATTATAAGTGTATGTTGCTAATGTTCGTTACCTAGCGTTGGCTTAGTGGGGTTTTTGGGTGAAGCTTAAAACAAGATCATACAGATGGATCTCTAACGTGAGATTTATTTGTTTCAAATTAATCAGTGGAAAACCTAAGTAGCTTGTAAGTTATCAATGACAGTTTATCTTTTAACTCAAAACAAATTAATTCCAACAACTTTATATTGAAATAGCGTGAGATAGGTACCTACTTACCTACATACCACACCTTTCGACTACAAGTAGGTAAGCATATTGTTACGTATTACATATTAGGAGCAGAAGCTCGAAGAATAGGTAGGGACTTATTTTAATAAAATTTATAAATAACACTAGTATATTGTCATCACAAATAGAGCCACAGGTCTGATCACCGTACACGTGCACGTTGACGTGAACTGCAGTAGCGCTCTTTACATTTATGTCAGGCTTCTTGGTTTGCGTTAATGATCGATAACGTTGTATTTTGTAAAATCGTTTATTTCTTTTATCCAATAATACTGTAAATAGCTTAAAACGGCACTTTATCAGTGATAGGTAATTTATTTATACAATGTCGTTACCAAGCCTTTTGTAAATAAATGTAGCACTTAAAGAGTATCGTATCTAAAATCATTTTAAAATAACTGATGAGTTTGTCACTCTACAGCTTAGGTTCGTAATTAATCATTAGGTAATTTGGGCCATAATATTATAAAGGATAATAAAATAATATTTATTATAGTGGAGTATTATGCTACAGGTACTGACCTTTGGTATTATTAAATAATAAAACTATACGTAAAATATGTATTATGATCAATAATATTTTTTGGCATGTTGTATGGCACTTTTGTGGTAAGTATTTGGCATTATGTTATAATATAAATAGGGAATCCAAATTATTTCCTACAGTATAAAAATATTACGATGTTGAGCAATGACCTTAATTAAGTTTGAAACGAAAATACCGGGCGATGAATACTTTATTATATGAGTATTATTATGCAGTTTGAAAGTTCGTCTTAGCCTCCTATTAATAACTTAGAAGTTTTACAAAACCACGTATTTTGTAAAACTTTACAGTTTTAATGAAAACTGGGCAAGGCATTTTCGGTTGTTTATATTATTCGGCGTTTCAGACAAATTTTTGATCCTTTTTTTGCTTTTGAAGATATTTATGTTAAGATAGGTACGTATTTATCCCAGATACCTTGTCTATAAGTGAAATCAAAATTAATTACTCGGTCGGCTTTCTGTTAATAGTAAATACTATTCAAGCATACCAATAAAATTCAGAGGAACTAACATGAATCTGATCAGATTTTAAGTGCTCTTTTGAAATTTAACGAGTGCTCTAGAATTTTTTAAAATTATTTAACGAAATGGATACCAAATGTTCAACAACCGATGCGACGTCCAGGTTAATCCCTGTAGGGCTTGCAGATGGCGAACCTATGGTTCATGTGTTGACTGTAGGAGCCCGAGTGAGAGAACTTCTTGAAGCACTTGCAGCACTGGAAGGGCTTCTCACCGGTGTGGAGCCGCTTGTGTTCCGTGAGGTGATGTTTGTGTTTGAATGCCTTCGGGCATTCTACACATTTGTACGGCCGTTGACCTGTGAGGTAATTTTTATTACATTAAATTGAATCGAACAAAAAAATAAATAAATTATGTATGAAGTTAAGATGTTCG
Source organism: Mythimna ferrago (assembly GCA_910589285.2). NCBI lineage: Eukaryota > Metazoa > Arthropoda > Insecta > Lepidoptera > Noctuidae > Mythimna > Mythimna ferrago. Next base: position 515,704 of record OU342680.1, read on the forward strand.
TACTAACCTGAATGTTCATATTTGTGCCTCGCGAGAGAGCTTTGCTTAACGAAGGTCTTATCACACTGATCGCATACAAATTGACCTTCGCCTTCCTTAAATTCTGGCCCCTGCTTGAGTTTGCTCTTCTTAAGTACTGTCGTTTCTTCTTCGATGTCGTTTGGTGCTTGCATTTCATCCCAATGAGGACGCTCGTATGATGGACTCGAACCTTGTCGGCTGATGTCCGAGGCCAAGTGCATGTTAAGAATAGGAGATCGTGCGTTGGCTATATCGTTGTACTGAAGGAGTTTATCCATAGGTACTAAGGGGTTGACATGAAGTTTTTGTGATAGTAACCGTTTGTGCCCATTAATAGTTTCTCCAGGTGAAGGAGACAACCGAAAATCGGTGAAAGAAGATGATGAGCAATTGGAATGTGGATAAGTATTCAGATAGTTGGTGCGATGAGGGGTTGTACTTCGCGAGGATTTCTGACTAAGGTTCACTGCTTCCTCCGAGTCGGAATGTGTGACAGAAATGCTGCATGGTGGTGATGGTGAAGGGCTTGATGTAACTGATGGATTGGACTTCTTTGTAGATAAATCTAACGGCTGGTCAGAAGCGGTCATCGTTTGTGTCATGCGCCGTTCTCTCGCCCTGTTATTTTGAAACCACACCTGTACGACTCTGTTATCGAGACCGATTTGTTGCGCTATTCTTTTGAATTCCTCTCGATTCGGTCGTGGGTTTAAAGCGTAATGTTCTTTTAATACCGACTGCTGTTCCTCGCTTAATGCTGTTCGAACCCTGATTTTTCTGTCATTGTCGTGTATTGAAATCTTATCATCGCGATCGTCTCTATTGTCTTCATCTTCACTTGCACTTATTCCGTTTTGTATGGAAGCATGAATTTCGGCTTCTAATCTATTAAGAGCTACCGTTTCAGCTACTTGAGCTGCCAAACCTTCGTGTTTCCTAAACATATTCCCACAAAGACCTTTTTCGTGGTCTAATAAATCACTCTTACTTGTGAAAGTTAGATTACATTTCAAACATCTGTGTATGTCTTCTGGTTCCTCTTTTATTACCACATGAGGAGCCGGCGGTGACTCTATACTGGGACAAATGTTGCCCGATACAGGAGAGAGCTTTTCCATGTTTGCTCTAAAGAAATGTTTTGTTACGGACGCGCTTACGGATTCTAATATGGAATTTAAACCTGGATTTTCATCGCTGTGAACGTTGTTATTCAAAGGGACGGAATCGAAGTTGCGAGAAGGAGACCTCAGATCGCTATCTCGTTCCTCTTGCTCCTTTTTTATAGACATAGCTTCCTCATCTTCAATGTCCATCACAAGCTCAGCGCTTCCTTCAGATCGTTTATCGTCATCTTCTGTAACTTCTTCGATCAAGTCTTCAGGATCTGCTGGTAAAGGACTAGTGTGCTTTGGACTAGTAGGAATTTCAATATTTCTTTGTTGATACTGCGATGAAGTTAGCTGCTCTAAAAAAAATCGGCTGATGGATGCGGGTATGCTGTAAGGAGCTATCCCGCCCGCTGGACTCATGGGCATGCCCGGAGGAATGTTAAAAGGAAATCCAGGCTGACCTAAGGTTGGACGATGGTAATTATTTTCTTGCATAGATGCAAAGAAGGCAGCAGGCATAGGCAGGAAAGAATTTCCGTTTGGTGAAATATTATTATTTAGCTGGGAGGCTACCATAGCACTAGCCCTTTTTCGTGATGGGCTTCTTTCTGGATTAAGCGCAGGGTTATTAGGTTTAATCCGTCCCATTTTCAGATTCATAACGAGACACTTTTTAGAGGTCATGTGACTGGAGTAGGAGCCAGAGTGAGAAAACTTTTTCCCGCAGTTAGCGCACTCAAAAGGCTTTTCTCCACTATGTATCCTTAAATGCTCTTTAAGGTGGTGCTTGAATTTAAAAGCTTTGTCGCAATCATTACACTTAAACTTGCGCAGAAGCGCGCTTTCGTCATGGCTGATCATGTGCCGCTGCAGTCTGTACACGTTTGCGAAGCTTTTGTGGCAGATCTTGCATGACTGTAGGGAAAGAAAAAAAAAAGGTTAGATTTTCTATAGCGTTGTTTTTTTTACCTAATCTTAGTGCCTTGTTCATTTTTTTCTATGGTGTAATTTTGAAAAATAAAAATAATAAACTCATAATTATCAGGTCACCTGATCATCAATTTATGAATAATCCTTGTTGGACATAAAAGTATTTTTTGTTTTTCTAGCTAATAGATGACTATGCGTAACAATTTGCAAGGTTTCATTGTTATGTAATACAATGGGCACTGACATATTTGACTGTATCCACCTGTGTGTTGGGCGCGTGCAGGGTCTCGTGACGCTCGAGTTGCTCGCGCGTGGGGTAGGCTCCGCGGCACTGGCTGCAGGAGAATGGTCCACCGGGACCGAGCGGTGAGCCTCCTCGCTCCTCCTCTTCTTCAGACGGCTTACCCTCTGACCCGCCGCCGGCCAGTGGACGGACTGTGAGATTAACAACAATTATTAGTTTGGAAGATTAGCTACTCTTCTGCTTCAACCTCTACCAAACGATTTCAGCGCATATGATAATTGTCAACACGTAACATTGAATCTCCAACTTTGAATCGTTTCGGTTGAAATTGTAGATAGGATCAATGTATTACCTATGCAGGTGTAACAAAATAAAATAATTCTATTTAAAATCAGTTAATTGGTAAAATATGTTTGTAATACACAGTTACATTTTATAAAAGGCACGATCTCGGTGTAGTAGGTATGAACGAACATGTCCACGTAAACGTTGTACCCTAACCTATAGGGTACAACGTTTACGTGGACATGTTCGTTTTGGCTTAGGTTAGGTTAGACTCCTATCATTTTTCTAATTAGTAATGTTTCATTGAACTGGAATTTATATAGGCGATCTATAAGTAGCACAAAAAACATGGCCCTAGCATAAAGTGAAATATTATGTCTGGGTTACTTTTCACACGCGTCGTTAATAATTTAAAATTCCTGTTTAAAATGCAAGACAATCATCGTAAACCTCAATTGAAAATAAAACATTTATCCGTGTTGTTCGCAATTAAAATTATCGCGGACACCTTTACGGCTGATCTTCGCTCTATAAAAACAAATATGGCGGCAACAATTCAATTTGGAGTCGGTTATTTCGGTAATACGGCCGGTATTCCAGCGTAATATCGTTTTTAAAAGCGGTGTCGGCGAGCGCGTCGTAAATCAAATATAATAAAGAGCAAAACAACGGGGCGACGTATTAATTAGTGCGGCCGCGCGTTGGCCGCGTGTCCTTTACATACGTTGTAATCCACTATCGGGACACCAGTATTAAATTTTAGACAATACGACTTTGCAGCACACCTAGCTGTGTACCTGTATCTGAGCAATAAAGTGGCATATGAATTAGCGTTCAGACGATCTCATTAAGGTCCGGTATATAATACCTACTTACTAATATTTACTACACTGTATATTCTTAGTATCGAACATGCAATGTTGTTATTATCAAAATGTTACATTTTTTTTAAAATATTTTTGCCCTTTAAAGACCGTACATACAATAATTTGACTGAGTACAGTTTATTGAATTAAAAAAAAACGTCTGAGCGTGTTGATACGAAAACTGTAACTATTCGGCAACAGATGGCGCTAGCCGTAGGCATCTGCTATCGCTTTATAGTAAACTTTCAGTTTTTTTTTGCATTTACACCAATGTGATTTATTACCTACCTCAACACGATGTTGATTATAACAAACTGTAATTAAGTAAGAAGATACGTTTACTTTATGAAATTTATAGGTCATTAAAAAGCAAGTTTGCTTATGAAGACATTGAATATTTCTACAAAAAGTAGATCGTAATGGTAATAGCGACATCAAAATCACTATAACAATATTCGTAAGAAAAATGACCACTTAACGTTATCCAAGGAAACTATAGGATTTATCTCATAACCCTGGGGTCCTTAACTCGAAAGGCGTGCGAAGGGTCGAAGCCTAATCGCAGAGGCCCTTGAGACACTTTCCATGGAACGCGGTACCAACCAATATTTATCCCTGTACTCGCTGTGCAAGTGCATTCAAGGTCAATCCGGTTGGTGGGAACCTATTGCGATATGTACCTATGTGGAAAATATGGATAGATAAAGGGCTATGATTTCGGGAGGCTTAACTGGACTGGTTACATGAACAGACTGTGCTCATGCCGGAATTCGATAGAAGAAAGGTACGGGTGGCTTGCACATGCACACTCAATAAATGACTCTCCAAAAAGAGTCGCAAGCATGAAGTGACGTAGCAATAAGAAAGCAACATACCACGGTTATCAGGACCATCCCGGAAGTATGTTCAAGATCCCTACCAGCATTTTATTGGTTTATATTATATCCTTATTCCGAGCACGCCAATGAAGGCAAGAAAGAGGCCTACCTCGCTCTTGCTTTTATTGGTCGTAGTAAAAACTGACGACGAATCTGTTCCGCGTCAGCTCCTAAGTTCTGCTCCTTCTCAGTGTTCACTACGAACAGCCAATAAAACCAAGCTGGAGATGAGGAACAACATTCTCCCGGGAGATAGGGTCTATGAGGTTGCTAATGTCTAACAGTTCGCCACAAAACTGCTCTGCTTATAGTATCCCTACCAGTCTGGCCCCTCACTTTAGGCACTTTGCAGCAAAAACTTATTAACTCCGACCTAGGGTTGGTTATGGCGCGCAAACCTTACCACAATGTTAGTGTAGAGATGCGGCGGTGAAGATTATTTAATTATTTATTAGTACTAGCCCTGTGGTGTCCCACTACTGGGCATAAGCTCCCCTTTCACGATCACGATTTTTCACATCTTAGAATTATTAGAAAAAAAAAATCAAACCTATCACAGAAATTCGGCACAGCTTTTGGTATGGCCACTAACCGATAGATGGCGCTGAGCGACTCGCTCATTCAATAGGCACTACGAGTTATCCATTCATAGTGATGAGTATACAATCTACCTACTTACTTCAATAGTTGATAATAACTTTATCTATTTGTAAATTATTGCTACCATTTTTTAGCAATAAGAATTGTGTTTTCTATAAAGCAATTCAGAATTTAAAATATTCACTGGCAACTTTAGCGTAAATATTTAGTAAGATTAGTAATGACTAGATTCGTTTTTGTTTAGTAAGGGGCTTGTAAACATGTAACCTACTTTGCGATGTAGATACTTAACTCTTTAGTAAAATAACTTAACTCGTTAATGAGTTTGCTAAATATATAATGTATATCGTTCATTAGGTAGAGCGGACGTACACCTACACACCACATTATCGGTGGTACAGTAATCTGTGCGCACGGGCAGAGTGCGTCCGTTAACCGCTGATAAAAAACCTTCATACACACACCACTGCGGCGCGCTTCCTATTGCTGCTACAACAAATAACAATTATCGCACACACGCACACGCACGCTTATATTCCAAAAGATAAGAGTTTGATTGTTGATCGCAGCACACAAACGCGCGGAGTGGTGATTGGTCGCACCTGTGTCGGCGGGCGGTGAGGCGCGCGGCGGGGAGCGCCAAGTGTTTGCTTTACTCGAAGAAAAAACTCCGCCTGTCCGACTTCAGGCACCATGTTGTAACCTCTCGCTCGGAATTGTAATTGCGCGTTGAGAGAATTATTATTGAACTGTTTAGACGCGAGCTGTTTGTTCGGTTATTGTATCGCATTGTAGTCGTGCCGTATGTTGTAGGTACATGTATATGTTATTGGCATAGGTACTCGCCTATTAACTGAACTCATGATAATACTTTCCGACCGCGCATACCTCATTCTTGCATGATAAATCAATACGCACGTTTCTTACTGCCAGTATTGTTCAGTAAACATTGAAGAAGTCTTTCAGGGGGGTTTCAAAGTGCTGGTTTTAGCATCTGTTTGACAAAAAATCATCGTGTTTGGTTAACTCCTTTATCGGATCAGATATCTCCTTTTTATCTTTTTAATGTATCGAATTTTTTTACTATTTTACATGAGCACTAATTATTTTAACATACCTATTTATGCAGTAAAAAGATTTTATGAAATAACTGAATAATGTATACATAGATACCTATTAATTATAAACTATCGCAGTAAACGTACCTAACTACTAGTATTTAATCATTTCTGAACTAAACTAAATCAACGATGTTTGAAGTAGGTACTTATAACCAATTAACAAAAATTCGATTAAACATGCTAGACTTATTTTAAATATTCTTTTTAAAAGTATATAAATCGTAAAAAATGCTAAAAGACTAAATTTACCTGCTGAAAACTAAAAGCTTTTTAAATAAATTTGTACAACGACCGATCTCGCTCAAATCTCTTTGTGTTGCTTTTCTTATGGTAGTTCTGTAAGATTAATTAGAAAAATCACCTTGATCCGAGTTGAATGGAAAATAAGAAGGTATATTATATCTATGTATATCTAAATAAGTTTGATGTTTTGCTATAAATGCGGCATGAAATATACCTAAACATAAACCTGTAAACATGTCATTTTCTTTTTTTGAATAAAGTGGTGGAAACTGTAAACATAATATCAGTCAGTGGTCTACCATAACTAATTAGGTATAGGTATCATAATTTAATGTGGGCAAAATCGACCAAATAGATGTTGATGCATTTATATTCAATACAGAAGATTCACTATGTTCATACAATGAACATGTGCAATTGGCAGTAAAATAGAATTCATGTTGATAACCAAAATTGAATTTAGCATAAAATATTTTTTTTGTATTTAAAATGCTAAGAGAATCAAATGATGGCAGTCACGACAAGCATAGATTGCCATTTTGTAATAAATTACATACCTAGTGACGATGATTTTATACTAATTGACTCAAATTATATTTCAGGTAGGGCCATTGACGCATAACAATCGAGTACTTATTGCTTTACATACCAAATGTAAACAAAGTTATTATTGTAAATATGAATAATTCGCTCAAATACATTTTCCATCCAATAATACATGTAGTTAGGATATCCAGTCATACTAAGTTTAATAATGACATTAGAAGTAAGGTAATCTATATATACTGAGTCAGATTCAGACTGAAGAGGTGAAATGACAAAACAACAAAAATCAACTCTGCTGAATCACAGCCATGAGTCATGATCACTGAGGTAGAACTATATCTTTGGAGTGTTTGACAAGTGATTAACAAATCGACAGACGAGTTATTAGCAGAGGCGTTAATTTTGTCTCCAACAAACAACTAATTAGCGGTGCAGTACTACTAGGTAACAAGATGTACCTACAGTTTGTTTAAGGCAATCGATTCCTGGAATGGTTTATTTATGTATACTGTATGGTAGACATATTTCGTTTGATATATGTAAATGTAAATAAATGATATAAAGAAATTAGGTATATTTGTATAATTATTAAACTTAAAATACCTACATATCCTAAAGCTTCAATTTTGTAACTAACAAGATAGGTACGGTTACTATTTATTTTTGAATTTCATGGGTCAGTTCTTAGCGTAGCTCTCGTATAAAGGTTTAATTAATTTTCTATTACACATCTAAAATTTAATATTAGAGAGATGGTTTTGTTACGACTGTAATTTGTTGTTAGCGATCGAAATTCGACAGTGAAATAGACAAAATCTAGTTACCTACATCAATTGTTTAAACCTCGGATGCGTAGATGATTAGTTCATTAAATTTAGATATAAAAACAACGAATGTCACACTAGCGTCTGTTCGGCGGAGAACAGCAATAAAACGAACTTTTACTAATTTATTCATCCGCGTTCCACAAACTCGCGTCTAAAATATTACGCATTATAGGTCGTTCGAATGCATCAAATGTCCCTATTATGTTATCCACTCCAGACAGGCGGCACTCAAAGAGGAAGAATAAAATAAAAAGTAAGACAGAAAAAAGCAAATGAATTAAAACAACATAATCATTTACGATTTAAGACGGTGAAAGCGAGCGGGGTTCCCCTCGACAAACGAAACTTTCTTTCAAGTCTGTGTGTACCTGTTCCCGATTTTCAAGTGGATGAATTATATCCCGAGGGAGAGTAGGGGAGATTACCGAACACGAAGGTTATTTCTAATGAAGACGTGCTCGAGTTTTATATTTAATGCCTCAGAGGTGATATCATTTACACCTGCATTAGAAATGAAAAGTTATGGCATATTCGTTAGGGCATTTAAAACTTCATAGTTATCTTATTTAGGATCAAAAATTATTTTCATTTTGTAAACTTTTGGGACAGTTTCTGGTATGTATAGAAAATATAAGAAGTTTTGAAAAGTAGTTTTGAGTTTGGTGATGATAAAATAATAATAAAGTTTAAAATATAAAATGAAGGTGAAATATGCTTATAAAATGCAAATCAAAACAAAAAGAAAGGAAGCTTACTTAAGGCCGCGAGCCGCCTGGCCGAGGTGGTAGACGTAGGGACCTGCTTACTCCTCATGTCCGCAAGCCAACCGGCCGCCAAGCATTCGTACCAACCGCCAACTCCCATTAACGAGCTCTGCACTTTCATCGAGCGACACCTCTGTTCTCACACGTCACTGACCGCGACCACGGGCTATCTAATATCGCAGTAAGCACTTCGCGGCAGCGTCGAAATCGCATCTACGTCGTACTACACAGAGATTTCACAGCCTCCGCTGACGTCAGCGGTAAAAGTCCTAGTTTCGATATCGGGGGGGCACGTGTACTGCGGGCCGTCGGCAGCGCGCTACTCACATCGGCAGGCGCCCCACACGTTGGCCAGGCTCCACAGGCGATACGAGTAGCTGTCACCATAGCACCCGAACATGCTCTCATCGGTTCTCGCGACCATGGCCCGCGCGCGCGGACTAACGTGCTTCTGGCGGCGCGGCGCGCGGTGGAATGAGCCGGTGGCCCGCCTCTCGCCCCGCCCTGCGCGCCCGCGCCCTCCGCACCTCGCACCGCTCACCCCGCTCACCTCCCGCGACCTCCCCCCACCTATACTTAATTAGTAGAGCCGACTGCCGACTGCGACTGCTGAGCCGTGTCTCACCACGACTATAATAACGAGACACCGAAGATATTATAACACCTTCACAATTTAATGACCATTGTATTTTTCAAGCCACACGCGACTGTAGTTCTACCATTTGCGTTGTTTATTTACATGCTCTACGCTCCACCTTCTCGGTGGTATACCTGTCTCTATCTAACGACGACTTTACTTTGCATCTAAAACTTTGCGAGGACTAAAATACTAGACACAGTTTGACATGTTCCAATACATTCTGATTTGATGTTGTGATCGGCGAGAGTACCTAATTTGAACTTTAAACAAACATAACTTTTTATTTAATGTAAAAATGTTAATTTCAATTTTCATCCTAACAGAAGTAGAACATCACTTTTGATAATTTAATCTATTCCATCTAAACCGCATAAAGCAAATTTTAATGCGTATGTGAGACCTTTACAATTTTAGTTCAGCTTTCGGTCACTAGATGGCGCTAGGAGTCGCACCGGGTTTTCATGTTGCTCCAATTGAGTAGCGGCACGACACAATTTAATGTAGGATAGAATTCTGTTTATTGAAAAGGTTTTGGTAAAATTAAAGCACTACATAACATTTGTACATAAACTGTCTGTATCATCGTGTACTATGTACCTATGTTATTGTGCACAATAAAGAATTAAGAACTAAGTGAATGAATAGCTTATAATTATTTATTGATATTTGAACATGTTAGATCCTATACTAGCTAGGAAAGTTGTTTTTTTTTTTAATATACCTTATTATACATTGGATAAATAAAAAGGTTAAACTTATCTAATAATATTAATAATAAATTTATTGAATTGAATAACGGCTGCTCTGATTTTGTCATGATTCTAGATCTATTAAATGAGTATAACTACTTACTAATAACGATCGACTACTAGGCAATAGACTAATGTTCGATTTATTATTTTAACTAATAGACGAACTCTTAATGATTTGTTTTCAGTAACAACATGTGGTAGGTAAGCTCCGATATGTTTTCGATAATCTAAAATTAGCGGCGTTTCAATGACGACAGTCAATTAATGTTTACAATATCTATGTTTTGCTTAAACTATCTATTCTATCGACGTAATATCTGTCTTATTGAGATTTTGTTATTTGATGAGCGGTTGAGTTCAAGAAGTTTTTGATCCTTATTATTCTTAACATTTTTTCTAAGTTTATTGTTTGATTTTCTTTTATTAAGATATTTTCCGTACCTAACAGTAATCTGGGTTATTCAAATCAAGAATAAAAATGTCTCCAAGATACGGAAACTCATATTTCAATCACTGGAATAAAACGAAATAAATGAAATTTTGACACTTTAATTTGACCAGACTAGTTGTAGATATGTAGGTATGTATTTTCTGTGACTGCTTCAGAAATTGTTTTGGATGTAAATGAAAATCAACTAACTTCTGTTTAGTCCTAACTTAACCCATTAAATAATATTTGGAAACATTGCTAGGAAATTGGTAAAATGCTTTCTAGGCCAGCACTTTTCGTATAACCTCCTCCTCATCATCATCCTCCTTTTCTCATAACTTCTTTTTATTTGTACTTGTAGGTATATCTTGTTTGCGCATATTAAGTTTCTACATCGGGCTCGAAACGTAATTTTATTATTAATATCTGGTGAAATGAGAGTACCTACACCTGTACTAGATTTATTAGGCAATACCTAATGGCGTGAAGTTATGCAATGTATAATTTGTCTAATAATAAGTAGATAGGTATCGTGCATTTCATCGAAATTCGCTAGATTTACGGTCTACTAATTAACATTGTTTCTTTAAATTCTTTCTTTTATTTATCTATATTTAATTACTACTAGCTTCTGCTAGCTGCTTTGCCCGCGATAAGGCAGAAGATACCTATACAGCCGCCTATGTACCTTGGTACTCAGTGATAAAGTAGCACTCTACATGATAATTTTTAAAATCAGTATTTAGGTTTTTAAGTTTATTACAAACAAAAATACAAATCTCTCTTTAATATTTAGTAGGTACAAATATCTATAATATAAAAATGAATCGCAAAATGTGTTGGTAAGCGCATAACTCAACAACGCCTGGACCGATTTCGCTAATTTTTTTTTGTTGTGTTCGTTATTATGAAGAGAAGGTTCTTATGGAAAAAAAAATGAAAATTAGGGCAGTGTAGGGTAGAGTAGGGTAGTGTAGGGTAGTGTAGGGTAGAGTAAGGTAGAGGAGGGTAGAGTAGGGTAGAGTAGAGTAGGGTAGGCTAGAGTAGGGTAGAGTAGGGTAGAGTAGGGTCGACTAGGGTCGACTAGGGTCGAGTAGGGTAGAGTAGGGTAGAGGAGGGTAGAGTAGGGTAGAGTAGAGTAGGTAGGGTAGGGTAGAGTAGGGTAGAGTAGAGTAGAGTAGGGTAGGGTAGAGTAGGGTAGAGTAGGGTATAGTAGGGTAGAGTAGGGTATAGTAGGGTGGAGTAGGGTATAGTAGGCTGAAGTAGGGAAGAGCGGGAGCGAAGCCGCGCGGGTACAGCTAGTACATCTATATTTTTATAACTGGGCAACTTTCTAACAAGAAGTAGGACCTACTGGATTTTGTATAATACCTATCTTTTTGATTATGTTTTACTAAATATTTCTTTTAAGATGGATGTTTTACGTAGCTTGCATAATTATCGAGGTCGTAGCAGTATCCTGCACACAGCACAGTTTAAACAAAGACCACGGCGACGGTAAATTAATACTACCTACCATCATAAATTTACTTCCGACTAGAAAAGCATTTTTATCATGAATGGAAGCTTCATTTCTTTATTTGTAAAGTTTTTTATTGCTTGAAAGATGTTTATTTACTGCCTTCATAACTCACCTATGCATGAAACAGAAAAAAACGTTTAAAGTTTTCAGCGCAAGGTATTCGATTGTGCAGTATAAAGTATTGTGTAACGTAGACAATAGCACCTTGTACTCCACGTGTGCGCCACGTGCGCGCGCGCCGTCACAATGCCGCACCTACAGCTTTGTGCGACGCTTTGTTTTATGGACGCCGTAAACTCGCTCTACACTGCATTCAAATGACTTGTTTGTTCTTTGTAATAGTGGTGCGGGGTTGACGTTGTGGTTGCATCCATTGCAAATTGTTTATCAGACTGTTTCTATTAGTTGACTCCAATAGATCTTTGAGTTACTTAAGAGTCCATTATAATTCATCATCATCATTTCAGCCGATATACGTCCACTGTTGGACATAGGCCTCCCCTAAGCGTTACCACAACGACCAGTTCTGTACGTCTTGCATCAATCGGATTCCCGCGATCCTCACCAGGTCATCGGTCCACCTTTTGGGAACCCTTCAAACGCTGCGTCTTCCGGTACATGGTCGCCACTCCAGAACCTTTCGCCCCCATCGCCCATTTATTCTACGTGCAAAGTGCCCATTGTCACTTAAGTTCGGCAATTCTCCAAGCTACATACCTATGTCGGTAATCATGGTTCTCCTACGGATATCTTCATTTCTGATGTGGTTACGCAAGGAAACTCCGAGCATGCCTTTTCCATTGCCCTTTAGGTGACTTTAAGTCTTATGAGGCCCATTGTAAGCGACCAAGTTTAGGAGCCATATGTACTCACTGTATCACTGGCAACACGCACTGGACATACTGGACACACACAGACTGGTTATAGACACAGTAATATACTGGACGAGAAGATACCATACAGCTTCTCTAACGCTGCCCAACCGAGTCGGATTCGACGAGTGACCTGTTTCTCGAAGTTAGACCTACCCAACAGGACGTGTTTTCTTTCTTTCTTTCTATGTGCTCGCTATTTACATTAATGCTTAGCTCTCTCCATTCTACAACCCTGAAGACATCGTACACTGCGGCCGTGAACAGTTTCGGACAAATGACGTCTGCCTCACACCCCGCTCTAAGAGCATAGGTTCATGATCTGATCCTGATGTCGGATTGACATGATGGCGTTTTTGTACAAATACTTTAGCACTTCGATGTACTGATAGTCAATTTGGCACCGTAGGAGAGACTGCAGTATAGCCCAGCCCCACTAGCCAAGTTACAACCGTTTCGCTTGCGTCGAACGCTTCGAGTTGACCTTGCCGCCAATTCTTTTGTTCTGACCACGTGACTGAGCGTTAAGACGACGTCATTCCCGTACATTTGAAGCTTTCTACAAGCGTTAACTATTGCAGATTAGCAACTTGGCTAGGGGTACTGGTATCTATGGAACCAAAGGCTTTCTCCTAGTCTACAAACGCTAAGCAGAGAGGCTGATTATACTCCTCAATCTTCTGTATAACTTGCCGCAGCGTATGTACCTATGTAGTTCACGGTCAAGTATAGCTACAATAAAATTTAATAATTCGATTCATAAAGAGTGCAATTATTCAGATATGTTGCAATATTAGAAATCTGTTAAAACTAGGTAGGTATAACTAAGTCATAAAACGACGATTGATATTTAAATTGATTGGTATGTCCAAGGTTAAAAAATGTAATAGAGTTACATTTAAAGTATTACATATCTCACTCAGTTGTTTTTTTCTCATCTTCAAATCTGATTTAAAGTAGTTTATATCTCCGCTGTAACAAGCGCACATCTTCTTGCTAGCAAGTGCGTCAATGCATTATAAAAACTAGTGTCTAATAAATCTTGGCACTGTTTAAATTTTTAGACTAACGAGATACCGGATGTTAGGTTGCCAAATAATAATAATTTATTTATTGACTCAAACTTATCTTAATTAGCGCTCGAGATATTTCTTTTACTAACGGGCTTTTGTAAAATTTAGGAATTGATTAGGTTTGGTATAGCATACGGGTTACCTACTCTATTTATATCTACTTGTTAACGCTAGTCGGTTAAATATTCTTTGAAGAATAGTTTCACGAGCTCAACGACTTTTGCTAATCGTTCGTAGATGGAACCAAACAACTGCACATAATGAAGCTTAATCAAACAATCAACCCGCGTTGTTTGTCGTGTGAATTCATACGCGTGGTGGCAACCTGTATGAGGTTAAATAAAGTCTGCGCACAAAAGGTGAACAGTGGCTGCTTACAATAGAGCTGCGTCGACGCACGTGTGATGTGCCATAGACACGGTGGGAACGTGTGGGGCCTCTACGTGTGGTCGCATCTCTACTGTAAGACCAGATCGTACAGAAGACCAACGTTACCTAGAAACAAGGTTTAAACAAAAAATAGAAAAGGAAAAGCGAAACAACACTAACACTGCAGATACAATTTGCGTTTGATACTTGTACACTTTCATTTCCATGGAGATCTTCACATGATCTTTTTATCCAGCATAGCATGGTATTGAACCTTCTGAAGACAACTACTTTTTGTGTCAGCCAGGACAAGCACTGCGTGTGCGCACTGATAATGTTGTGAAGCGCTCGAATGGACTGCTTTTATCAATTTGTTTGCTTTCAATGTAAACGAGTTGGAGTAGAGACTTAGTGGCATATTAAGATCTTCAACGATACTTTTTGTGACAAGCTGTTGCGCTACTTTGATGTCAACAAAAACAGGATTTCAGTTTTAAATGAAAGCTGATGAATATAATTTCGTAAAGTCAGCTAATAAGATGGTTTGCTATGAAGAAAAAATCCATTCAACGTTTTCAAAATTTATAAACTGTTGGTCTTTGCCAAGAATACTGTTTGTAATATATCAATAGTTGTTATGTTTCTCACGGCAGTAGGTGCGTCGTGGGAGAGTCGCCGCATCTGGCCACATCTGGCCGCCAGCGGTGTCGCTTGGCACAGGTAACTTTATAGTTTTACGGTTACAACAGCACTTGTGACAGGTTTTTATTGCCGCTGTCAAACAAATATCACTTGTTTATACGCCCATTCATTTGCGTGGCGAATGAAATCTGTAGTCTTTGGTGAAATATCTTATTGTGCTCACGTTAAGCGGACAGTGGGCGCACGTGTAATGTCGTGTACCGTGTCGATTTTTTTTCTATGCGTCTGTGATGCCTGAAAATAAAAAGTTTATTATTATTAACATCCTCGTTTAGAAGAAAGTCAGTAATTTAACAGTAAAGTGTGACAGTCAAATTGTTATGTAGATAAATTCACGCCATGGATATTGTTATCCTAAATAATAATTCTAATAGGTAATTCTTTAAAAATCATTTTAAATTACAGAATAGGTGACTTAAGATAGGTCATCACAGCTTGATGTCACAGTAACAAGTAGATACATATATACGTAGGTACACTGAATAGGTTAACGACATGATCAAAGCGTGATTTTGGAATGTTCATCGAAATTTAGTCATTAGACATGATATGTTCAAAGGCATATACCAGTTAATACAAGAGTCAATATAGCTCGTGATATGAATTAGGTTCGTAAGTGCTGCGTTGTCATATTTGTGTGTCGCGGACGTATTGATCGCTGACAATAATTTTCAAATTTATTCCAGCTATTTGGCTCCAGCCGGCCGCGGCCGCTATCACACCTATGACGTAAAATAGAACCGTTGTGAGTCCGAGCGTATTCTATGGCAAACTTATGTATTGATGTTTACGTAAATCTGTTTTACATAACATTATGTTGTAATGTTTTCTTTTTGTTATTGCATATAATGATAAACATTTGCTTTAGTTAATTAGTTGATGATGCAACATCTGGAGGTTACACTTCTGCCGTTGTTATATATAATTGAGATTAAAACTACAGTGTTTGTGGTACAGGTGCTTAAATAGTACTTAATAGGTACTGTTAACTATCCTGGCTCACAAGTTTTGTGGTATCCTCATTTTGTTTACCTGTTTAGTTCCTAGTTAAATAGGTACTTGGGTACTATTTGATATATAAGTAGGTATATACGAGTATAAGTAGATGTAAATAGCATTAGGTATAGATACAGTCCTTTGACCTTTTAAATACCCTCAATTAGAGACAAAAGAAAGACAATGACGGAGCGGACGCCGTTCGCTTGGGGTTTAATTAATTAAAATTACTAACGCAGGGAGACATAGGACCTAGATAACAACGGCAACAGCCTTGATAACAACAATATATTTAATATTATAATCTTTCAAAAAAAAAAAAAAAATTATAAAATGGCAAGTAGGTACTAAAGTAGCAGAACTGTAACGATGTCAATATTATTGCGTACGGTGGCAGCTGCGGAGTGCGGGCCTACTAGTGCTCTGGCTAAATTGCCAGTTTGGCCAGAGCGGCTCCGGGGCGGCATCGCGATCTGCGTCGATAATGGGCCGATGGCGAACGCGCGATATGTTTCCGATACCCGCATACTTGCTTACCTATTATTAGTTCCGTCATTAAACAACTTAACGGATTTTTGGATGCTGTGGGAGTTCTGTTTGTTATGTGCGAAATACTTGTGGGTTCTTTGTTGAAATCGGTAATTTTGAGCATTCTTATCGAATGTTCGTTGATATAAATCAAAGAAATAATTGCCCACATGTATACATAAATTTTAAAAAGGTGAAGATGATTTAGCAGGCCGTTAGAACTTTGAGCATGATTAGTTAATTATTTCAGCCGATAGACGTCCGCTGCTGGACATAGGTCTCCCCAAGTGTCGCCACAATGATCGATCCTGTGCGTCCCGCATCCATCGGATATACAATCGGATGGACAAAACTAAAGTCATGATAAACAACCATTTAGCACCCACTCCTATCAAGATTAGTTAATAAAACCAGCATAATACTAGAAAAATACAACACCATTACCTACACTACAAGTGTAGTGTGTGTGCCTTGTCTAGGTACAGGTATTAAAACAATAATTAGATAATCAACAATCTCTTTTTTAGAATCTGAATTTGAAACGCACAATGGAAAATTTGAAATCTGGAAGGCGTCCAAATACCTACGTCAATCAATGCTTATCTGTAATAGCGTTATATCCCTTTAGAACTGTCAGCGAACAGTTTTGAGTGGTGATAAACAACCCGGTACGGAATAAAAACACTGTAATCAGCTTACTGAGCGTCCGGAGGTTATCGGCACACCATTCTCTAATCTGGCGAGCGACGTGAGACAAAAACGGGAAAGGATATCTGGATCCTAACGGACCAAACAAATATAATATTTATGTATCATGCCATTATAAAAAAAGACACCTAATTAATATCATACCTAACCGAAACCATTAATATCTACCTAATAATAATATGATATAACTATTACATGTTTACTGTATGGACTTTAAAAGAAACTTTGACCTCTGATTTTGTTTTGGTGTTTCTTCTCGGGATAGTCAGCTAGGAAACACCGGCCTCATCTATTAAAAAGAGGAAAGATTTGTATTTCTTTACCTACGTTTGTATTTTGGTTTATAATAGGTAAATAAATTCAAAAAGTACTGGACCGTTTTTAAAACAAAATCCCGTCTAATGCTATTTTATCACTGAGGCATAGGTAAAATTTTTTTTACACCACCTGCTCGATAATGTCGTTTTATACGTCATACAAACCCCACTTAAAGCAAGTCATTCTATCCCTAGGGAGATAATGCAGTATGGCCGATCCCTAGGGAATAATGAGATTTGAATTTGGAACATTAAAAATCGTCAACATTGTGAATTAAAATGTAGGCGCATCGAACAAGTTGACTTGAAATTCAAACCAAAGAGTATGTAATCACTATGATTCAAACTGGCCACTAACAAAAAAAAGGCAAATAGAATAAAACGTGCGTATTGTACTGACGGGAGGTCGGGAGCGTTATAGAAAATTGAAACTATTGAATCTTGGAGTAGTGAATTTTGTTTGTTTGATGAACTTGTAAATATAATACTTATATTTCTCTAGTAGGTATATAATTTGGTCGACCAAATTGTCTTTTAATTATCTCACAGATGGTGTAAAAAGTAGAGTATGCAACACGGGGATAAAGCTGTCTTTGTCTTGGGCGGCTTGAATTCCTCACTTCACTCAGGTTTCTTTATTAACTCCCTCGCTATGCTCGGGAGTTAATTTTATAAATCCCTCACTATCGTTCGGGATTAAAATCAGCAACCTTCGTTTCGTTCGGAATTCAAAATGCCGCCCGCGACTTAAAGACACTGCTTTATCCCCTAGTCACATAAACTACTATTATGTTATACGGCGTCGGTTGGTGGTTGCGTACCACGTGTAAGGCTACGTGTCCATTGTGGCAGTGTGCCGTGTCGCGGGACATATGGCGGCCAGCCGACCCCTGGCCACGCCAGTCACGTCTCGGACCTACAAACAAACGCTAATTGTTCTAACTATTGCCTGCTTTGTCCTAAACAATTACTACTTAGCAATTCATCCTACGCCATCCTTTTGTGTTTGTAATAAGGTTCAAAATGCCTCGAGTGGGTTGTTGACATGTTGTCGCAGAAGACGTCGCCAGATGGTCTAACAGGATGCGTTGTGTTTTGTTAGAAGTGTCAAAGTAATAGCTATTGTACTTGACTTGATAATGAGAGGATGCGAAAGCCGTAAATCTGTTATTTGTAAAGTTTAAGAAAGATACTTTTAATGAGATAGGAAAGCATAACTGGGACGAAACAATGAGATTATTTGAAAAAACCCGGCTAAGTGCGAGTCGGACTTACCTACGTACCGAGGGTTCCGTAGCAACTTAAGCGTACCTATAATTGAAAAAAGTAATTATTTTACCAATGATTTTAGGTCAACAGGAAGTTCCATGTAGGTTTTGATTCCCTTGCAAGCGTCTAAAATATGATGCGCTATAAACGGAGTATAAACGGCGTTATCTTTAGATTGCCTAGACTTAGAAGTTTGTTGAAGTGATATTTTGCTGTTCCGAGGTACACCTTGGACAGTACACAAATCACTTCCATCTACAGTAGACCTGAGTATTTGATGCATATAAATATTAATTTCATCCTGATACCACCACATGTTTCTGAAAACAAAAGGATCTTGACAGACGGACAGATGTACAACCACGTGATCCTATAAGAGTTCCGTTTTTGCTGGCTGAGGTAAAGAACCCTAAAACAAGAATAATAAGATTATGATGTTTAATTTACATTAGCATTGTTATAGTTCTTTACAATAATGCTTATAACAGGTAGTTATATTATACAATGTGCCGCAGCTTCGTAATCCGATTGTGTTGTGATGCTAAGTAGGCGTAGGGTAAACTCGTTAGATTTTTTTTTTTGTTGAAACCTATCCGTTTTTGAAAAATGACGAGTAAACAGTGAAGCTAGCTTTCAATGCGATGTGTTTCGTAATAATTTTTGACATAAGTATTCAGTGTAGGTAATTTCGGCCTCATTTTTATCAAATTTAAAATTTGCTGAAATATGTATTAAGTAGCTGGAAAATTACTATTTATGACGTATAACTCTGACGTTTTGAGACGTTTTCCAATCTCATATTTCTTCGTTTACTCAATGAATAACAAATTATCAAACACTTTGAAATGAGGTACAAGAAAGAAACGTTGTGAATACCATAAAGTCACAGTAACGGACGTAGCTAGTAATCATATTAATGTTGCAGATATGGATAGTGCTTGGTCTAAGAAACATTTAGGTACCTATAGAAGTTACTTATATCAAGCAAGGCCAATTTATACTTATACTCAATCATCAAGACAGATTTGCAATCACGTAAAGGAAAACCATGTTCATACCAACATTTGCGACGTTAATAGGTGCTGTCGTGTTCAGCGATTTGTAGAGCCCCTATCCGTATAGGATTTATCTATTTCTTTGAATCCTCGGCCAAAACATGTTACAAGCATAATGATCGGATATCGCATATAAATGAAGTATTTCCACATTAACAAGTGGCCGGGTGATGTATGGAACGGTCGCGATGTGTCGGCGCGGGCGCGGTGCGAGCGGCCGCAGCGCACTTGGCAGCGGTTCAAACGTCGCGCGGTAATTTGCGCCTCCTCACCTTACCTACACTTCCGATATTCATTATCATTTTCGAATAATAGTTACTCTGAAAATACTAACAAAGCGTTTTACAGGGCAAAATAATTTCATTAACTAAAAATCAAAAGCATCTAAAAAGCAAACGTAAAATAAAGACATTTAAGAAGTGAATTTGTAAGATTACAGATGTTGAAAAGGCAAGCGAAGAACATATTGTACCTACATACATTACATGAAATAAGTAGTTAGGTACGTAGTACGTACCACGTTTCTTAGTGCTGCGCGCATCAATTGTAACAAACAAATGGCTGGCGAGTCTTTGTTTCACATTAGTGTTAGTTGTTCTGTAAATAATTCCCCCTAAATTAACAGCGGAATATTTTTGCCGACGCTAATTTAATATAACATTATTCTCACATCAGAGCGCACAATAGCTCTGCGAAAGTTTTATGCGTCTCCATTGTTCGGAGTGGTTTACAACTCGTAAAAACCGACGTCCCCTGCTAACTATTGTTATTATTTGTTAATTAATTATAAAGTGCGGCTCCACGGCCACCCTCGCTGTGACGCTGCTGAAATTATCTCGGTACCTACACACACATAACTGCATATCGCAACCGCATTTACCTTTTTTGTGGTGGAAAATCATCAGATAACTTCTGTCGCTCTGGGTGGAGAGAGAGGAAATACTGGACTTTTACTGACTATGACCCAACTGTGATCCTTCATTTGCCCTTTGCGTTCCAGAGCCACGGTGACTCTTTCGAACAATCCTACAGCCCACGTCTGGGCAGCCTCTCCGACAAGCAACGAGGCGTTGTGTTGTCCTCTCGCTGGACGTGACTGCTTCTCAATCCCTCTCGCTCCGTACTGTGTGGTCTGAACCTGGGTTGGACGCGAGAGGTTGCTGCAGCCGATCCATCCAACGAAAACACGACAGTGTTCCATTTATGCAGAGCAGACTTGTACTGTATCCTTCACCGTGTCTTTCAGACGATCCGCACTAAGACACCTGGGCGTGTCTTCCAGGTGATCCGCGCATGGCACCTGGGCGTGCATTCCAGGCGACCTGCACAATGACGCCTGGTCGTTTCTTCCTACCGAATCCGAAATAATAATTCTGTCGAAACAAACGCGTGCAAAAAAAAAAAACATGTGCGGTGAGGACATGCGTCAAGCGGAAAGTGAGGACACCGTGGTGCCTCTTTGACCGCTCCTCAAAGAGGAGTACTCCTCATATCATGGCGTTTGTGGCGTGCCTAGCGCTGGGTTGCGGTAGTCGCGGTCCCTATACCACTATGGGATTCCGATGGAGCTCAGTTCCTTCATTAGTGCATGTGCAGCAAGCATGTTGCCTTTGAATTTCACGGTAGCTGGTCGGTAAGGAAGCACGCCGCCTTACAGGTGACCAAATCTGTATCCCCGTATCATTTGGATGAAATGGATTTAGCTAGCTACTGATTAATATTTTCTAAAAAGGGGGAACTCCCGAAAAATATTTAAACCTGATTTCCCCGTCATATTAATACTGTACTGTATTTAGAAATACATATTATCTATATTTTTAACCGAATTCGAATAAGGAAATGTTTTTATTTTTATGTCTGTTCCCCGATTACTCGAATACGCTAGAATCGATTTGGAAAATTCTTTTAAAACCTTACTATAGTATAGACTTTATGAAGGGTCAACTAAAAGTGTAAAATTAAAAACATGTATAGAAAAAAATATAACCGACCTCAATTTGAAATAAAAAAAACACTAAAAAGTCCAAAATTACCTACTTGATTTCGGAAGTCGGTGTAAAATAGCGAAAAAACGAAACTAAAAACATCAATAATATTATTAGTTAGTGTTGTTTAATTATAATTGAGGAAGGAAATCGGAACGTGTGAGCTACATAAAATAGTTCTCTAGAGGAAGTAGGTTAGAAGTAGCGATAACACATTGTTTCCTGCAGGTGAGTAGGTAATCTAAAGCCGTGATGTATGGAATACAGAGCAGCACCGCCGAGTATGTGGTTTGAGGCTAAAATACACGTATAAATTATACAATTCAAGCACACAAATGTACACAGGTGGACTTAATCCCAGGTTATATTTTCCATAGGACACTAAAAAGAATTTCATTAATGTTATTCTGAAAAGATATATTGTTTTCCTGTCATTGAAATGTAATTATTATGTAAAGTTAAACAAGTTATTTATCATAATTCAAATTACGTTATTCAAACGGAAAAACCCAACAATCTGATTTTTAAATTAAATAAGGATATTGGTGACTACACAAATAAAAAGTTATTAACTTTTTACACAAACTTTTTACATTAATAAAAAGTTAGTAACTGATTAGGTTTGTTATTAAAGACTTTGACTTCTAGTTCTTAGGTGTCCGCTGTTATTTGGCTTGGGCAAGGATACCGCATGGTTTTCATCGGGCTTCCTTGCCGGTCTGCTACTTTGGGATTTGACGGCAGCAGTCCTTGCACACAATGATATGCAAGAGTAGGGCGTGATGGTGCAACGCCGGGGCGAAGCCCAGGGTGGCTGCCGAGGTGCAACAGTGTCCATATTTTCTGCCTGATGTAGGTCCTCAACTGTTACGGCTTTAGCGGGAAGGTGTTTGACGCGCGCCTTGAAGAGACGTCAACAAAACTGAAAGGGCCCAGTAGAGCCTAGCCTGTGGCTGCGAGATTGTTCAAAAAAGTTACCGTGGTCCTGGAACGCAAAGGGCAATTGAACACAGGAGGGTCTGACACGTCCTCTGGTTCAACTAAGACTGTGACAAGTATTGATGATTTCAAATCTCAAAACAAAAAAAACGTGTCTACTGTTAGTAGTTACTTGACTGTTTGTACCTTACCTATAATAAAGACAACTTTGAACACTGCGTGGCACCTGAATGTTAACTAGCACCATACATACAAAATAAAACGATGGTATGGATGATTTTTCCCCTAACTCTTACAGTTGCGAAAGAAATTTTTCTTTCTTATTCATATCCCACCCCCAAAACTGGTTGTCAGATCGGCGACAATAAAGCCGGCTGTTGGCACGTGGTGGGCGCGCCATTCGCAACGCTCCGGGTGCTCGGGGCCGGGCTGCGGGCTCCGCGCTGCTGTACAGACGCCTAACTGCCAGTTTTTCTCGAAAGCACCCATCGAGGTACGCAATTACAAGGAACGCGTTACATCTTCCGCGTCGCCGTATTGCGTGCTGAGTTACAGCAATTGTTGCGCGGTGGTTGTTGACATACCTATTTGCGTAATAGAATTTTTCCTTAACCTGAGCTAACCGAGACATAATTACATGATAACAATTGGTTAAGTTATGCTTACTTAACAGATAGTAAGCATAACTTAATGCCAACGGTTTTTCTTTTAGCGATGAGTTAAGGTGGTCAAAGTAACAGAACGAGCGCTCAGTTCGATTTTATAGGGTGAAATTTATAAGTGCTTAACTTGGTAAAATACATTCAGGACTTTTTAAAGATGCGATACCAGAAGCTTACAATTTTCCCGCTCAAATCGCCACATTCGTGGCGATGGCAACTAGTTGTCGGTTGCCTCTTATATTGTCTCGTATGTCGTGGTGCGGCGCGTTGGCGCGACTCGCTTCCGGCGCAATAAAAACAATGCGCCGATGCGAACCTTTATTGCGGCAGGTTTCCGGCCGCGCCCGCGCCGCTTGTCGCCCCACAGTAATTATGATGCCACTTGCCAATTGCTGCTGCGACCTTTTATTTTGACACTCGGGATGATTCGAGGGAAGGGTGGTGTTTAGTGTTGTACCTAATAACAGTTCGGTCTAGGCAATACTGCTATATTTGTCAGAAAGTAAATCTTTCTTGAGCTCGTATTTAAAGAGATATTCAATCAAGATTCTCATATTAGAATGCCTAATAGCACTCATGGGCTGCAGCTGAAAATCAGCGTCAGGTGGTGACAGTGAGTTATCAGCTGAGCTGAGGCTCTTTCGGCATTACTCAGTGTACAGATTTTTTTGTTAAGAACAAATATTCAGCACTTTCTTCGCTGTCTAAAATTTAACTGCTTACTAAGCCGGGAATAAAAAAAGTAACATGGATCTATTTTCGTTTTATAATTCAGTTATCATTCGGCGAGTGACATCCATTATGTTTAAAATTTACGAGCGCGGTGACATATAAAAAGATTATTAAAACAACATTCTATTTGTGTCATAAACGTTTTCAAGTATATTGTGACTTCTTTAGTGTAGTGTAGTCAATAGGGATGTGTGGAACGATCATATAAATAGGTAGTAATAGTGTTTAATAGGTGGGTTAATGTCGGAGAGCATATAAACAGATATGTTATAGTTAGCGGCCGGGCGGGGCGGCGTGCGGCGGTGTGCGCTGGAGGCTCGCCAACTGTGCCGAAGGTGGAAGCAGGCACGCTCGCCGCTCTACCTTGATATATCGTGATCATTTGTTTATTCCGTTTTCAGGAAACAGGTTTCTTTCAAACACAATTTAAAGAAAGTCCTTTTTCAAAGGATGTTTATTAGAACGACAAACGTCTTGGAAGATTTGGATTACGCCGATGACCTATGTTTGCTGAGCCACACATGCGCTGACAAGCTGGACGACCTACGACGAGAGGCAAAAAGACGGGACTAAAAGTCAAAAAGGGAAGACCCAGGAAATGAGATGCGGAGCGACGAGCTCTTTGCTGTTGCTCATTGGTACAGAGGCTGTGGAAAGGGTCCTCAAATTTACTTAACTCGGTAGTGTTGTGTTAGAGTCTGGAGGGACCGAAGAGGACATCGCTTTGGGGATCGCCAAGGCAAAAGCCACCTTCGCACAGCTCCGTCCCGTGTGGCAATCGCGGAAACTGACCAGAAGAGTTAAGCTTTTAAAATATTCCGGTCCAACGTAAAAACTGTGTTGACGTATGGGTGTGAGACGTGAAAGGTCACAAAAGACATCTCGCATAAACTCCAGGTCGTTGTCAATCGCTGTCTTTACCGTATTCTTTGTATCTACTGGTCCGAGAAAATCTCAAATGTAGATCTGTGGGAGCGCTGCGGTGAATTTTCGATCGATCAGCAGATCAAACGCCGCAAAAGGAACTGGATCAGCCTCACGCTCCGAAGGGATCCTGAACATATACCAAGGCAAGCCCTAGATTGGAACCCTCAAGGAAAGCGTAAACGTGGTCGCTCTAAGCAGACCTGGCGACGAAAGGTCATCGCAGAGGCGAAGAACATTGGGAAGACCTGGAGCGAAATGAAACGCCAAGCTCAAGACCGAACGGGATAGCGGCTCATGTGGACGCCCTCTGCCCCATTTGGGGGACACAGGAACTTAAGTCAAGTCCTTGTATTGTGGGTAAGTTATCTTACTATATACCTACCCAATTACTGCGAGTTTTATAAGCGGAAATCACGCTGCTGTTTATTAAACCTTCTTCATTATAATTAATCACAATCTTGTTGTTATTTCATTACAAGTAAAAACCATCATAAATATTGTATGTGCGTTCTTGGGGTTAACATAGAACGCCATGAAAAACATTCATCTCTGTATGTTAAATATAGGTCAGGTATAGGTACCAACTTACTCTCAAATATATGTGGTGGTTTCTAATATTGTATCGAGTCGCAGTAAGTACATGTGATACTTGAAGGCTTAACTAAGTGCAGCATTGTGGGGGGCAGGTTACTTTATAATTTTTATATAATAATTCGGCCCACTGTTTAACTCGAGATAAGTCAACAGAACGTTAAGTGTGTGTTGGTCGTTTACAACACAACTCCTGAGTGGAGAATGGCACATCACCGGTGGCGGCCCACTTCTCGCACACAATCATGTCGAACAAAGAGCAATCAATCAAGTTATCTCATCTTCCTAGAATACGGCGATGTGATCGACAACACGTGAACGTTGCGTACCCGCGCGATCCTTCACCTCCGGCCCGTTATCGCGCAGATAATACTCACAAATAGGGTACCGATTGACGTCAGCGCCTTACACCGCGGCGAGGTAACCACGATATCGCGCGACCTGCGACCTGCGTATCGCGCTAGAGGCCTGTTCACCTAGCCGCGCTCCAGCCCCGGCCCCGTTTCGACAAGGCTCCATTAAATACGACGCAGTACGAGGCGTTAACCTTACAGTTTTGACGTTTGTTGTTGATATAATCATGTTTCAGACGATATCGGAGGCCGCAAGGGTCAGCCTGTGTGCAGGAAATGGATCAGGCGTCATACCTCTGTGTTTACTCGAGGAAAACATCTAGATCATCTAGATGTTTTCTTCGAGTTGATGTCGATGTGGTTCACTGATATAGGTATCTGATGACTTAATTAACTGAACTTAATTAGTTTTCAATCAATAAGGTGTGCGGGCTCTACATAACGTCAAATATTTGAAGAAGATCAGTAATGTTGGATATGATTAGTCTAATTGCCTATCTTAAGATTGATATTTATGGTACCTACTACAGCGTGGGCGATAAGTAATGGTTTTGTAAGTAACTTTCTGGTTGTGATTCGGCATTATATACTTAAGCACTTGCTTACTCACAGGTGCTTTATATATCAAATGCCTAACTAAGTACGCATTACGTTTTCGGTTGCTAATGATGTATTCATTTTATTAGGTTTACGTACCATCAGGTAGATAAAACTTAAAATTGCAATTGCACTTTTTTACTATTTACAAATTTTAGTTATAACTACGACTGTATATTGTCCAGATTATACTATCGCAGTACGTTGATTACCTTTTGAATGTCTATTATAATTGAATAAGTATTAGATCTGTGTATTGTTGTTAGTAGGTAATGGAATAATTATCATTTATTTCATGCTTTACCTACTTATGAGCTCTGTAGCTTATCTGCGGGTTTTACCATTTATTGTTTATACAATAAAATTGTGTAATTACATATTCTAATTCCATGTGATTATGAACGGTATTATTATTTTGAATTGTCACGCAATAATAAATGTTTTACTTATTACGTAAGTATTTACTACCATCTTGTAAGGAGAGTTATTGTAATTTCTTGATATTTAAATTTTTTTACCTTGATTATTATCAGTTAATTTATTTATAAGGTACTCCAACGACTTATTCAATATTAAAATATTACAAAAAATAACTTATATGTCTATTATTACGGTGAACTTGTCACTTAAAGAAGTACACAGCTTGAACATAAATAAAAAACTACATACGATTTATAAGATCTATCTTAGAGTATTTTAAAATAAAATTTTGTTATAATGAAAGATATTAATAATTAAAAAATACTTTACCATATGAAGTTAATATAAAATAAAATACAACACATTAGATTAATTAATAAATACTAGGAGTTAATATCAACGAACGAGTTAACATGAAATCATGGTTGAGTGACGCAAATTGCATAATTATTTTGTTTGGAATTGGTTTTCATCAAAATAACCTGTGTTTGTGTTATTGTCGCTTATCTTTCGGAGAATTTTCAACAACATCAGGGACTGGTACGTAGCTGCCTATCGCCCACGCACGTTAAACTGACCTGTTTTCCTCACTCGACTGCGAATCAGCGACTTTACTTGATAAGATCATGACCTGGATGATCGTTGTTTGCTTCATTTCTTCAGTACCTAATTATGAACAAATCATGTGATGTGTATTTAAGACGTAGGTAAGTATTTTTTATTATTATAATTGATAGGCTCGTGTTTGACCACTATCTCACCTGATGGTAAGCGATGGTGTGGCCGATGATGGAGCACGCTCGCCTAGAAGTAACCTATTCACTCTTGACTCTGTTTCTTCTCCCTGTTTCCTGATAGCTACAACTATCAGGAAACACAATCAGTTATCAATCCTCAGGGATATTGTGCCGGAACAGACGTTGCAAAGAGGGGGTTTCTCAATGGTCTTTTAGGAGGGGTCGGAGTCCCTTCTATGTGCCTATGGTGATCACCCCGGTGGTTTGTAGTGAGGTCAAAATCACTTCCACTTCCCGAACTTATTCCCAAAGTCCGAGCGCCTTTTGAAAGTTTTCCGT
The DNA here is from genome assembly GCA_910589285.2 of Mythimna ferrago. Classification (NCBI taxonomy): domain Eukaryota; kingdom Metazoa; phylum Arthropoda; class Insecta; order Lepidoptera; family Noctuidae; genus Mythimna; species Mythimna ferrago. Next base: position 543,653 of record OU342680.1, read on the forward strand.
CGAAAACAAAAAAAATGGTAAGTTTATCAAATTACTAATCAAATAACATTGATGACGTCCTGAGTAGGTAGGTGTCTAATCAATAGAATTACGTGGATATTGATTGCTTATAGGGATATGAAACTGTCAATAGGTACTTTAAATATTAAATGTATGTTTTAGGTAGAACAGTTACGGAAAGTACAATGCAGTTTCAGTTAGGTGTTTTTCATTAATGACCGCTTCTAGGTAGGAACAATATCTCGGTACCTATTCACTGGAACAATTAATTATTCAACAGGTATTTACGGTATCACGTCCACAAACATGTTTATAAGTGACGGATTTTCCCAACTCGACCTGTGACGACAACGGCACTGTTATCACAGTTATAAAGCCTCTAGTACCCCTAGCCAAGTTGCAAATCTGCATTAGTTAACGCTAGTAGAAAGCTTCAAATGTACGGGAATGACGTCATCGAAACGCTCAGTTACGTGGTCAGAACAAAAGAATTGGCGGCAAAGTCGACTCGAAGCGTTCGGCGCAAGCGAAACGGTTGTAACTTGGCTAGGGGGGCAGGTTAACTACTCAATCCTTTGAACGCGACGCTTACAAGCGACAAACGTAATCGGTTGCTAGAATGGCGATAAATAAATGTCTGACCACATTATGATCTCATATTATAAGAAAACGGGCAACTACTTACAAGAAAGGAAAAAAATACAATAAAATTGAATGTTCCCAAATGATTTCAAGAGTCAAAAGGCTTTTGATAAAATTCAAATGATGAAATAGAGCAAAAACGTTAGAGTCATAAAGTATATTTTTGTTTTAAATAAAATTCAAATAGGCACAATCCATCAGATAAAGAATGTTAACCAAGATTAGGTTAGGGTTTTCGGGTTCATTATGAGTGTCTACCAGATATTGGTAGGGGTTAGAGTACATAAGTTAACATTATTTACAAACAAGTATTTAAAGAAAAAACATTCGTTATTTGATCACAATAGCTCATAGGTAACAGATTTTTATTCCGCGACATTTTTGATGTTTACATTCTTTATACATACTTGTGAATTGTAGAAGTGCCAAGATAGTTATGTTCTGATTTTATTTGTTTGGTTTTTACGATATTTTTACAATGTGAGTATAGTTGGTGTCCTTTAAACTAACCAAATATGCGTTTTAAAAGCTATCATACTACTCGTGGAGTTGGCGGGCCCGGATTTTAAAAGATATATTCACTCAATCATTTTGTTTGGTTCTTACTACGTACTCGTAATTCTGATAATTACGTAATAGCTACTCAGAGTGACGTTGCGAAATATGAACACACTATTTGTCATAATACATTGCGGTTAGAATTTTTACCGTTTTGTGGCTGATGGTAAAACTACTTAAATCGCTTGTATGCTTGTATAACCTTAGAACTATACTATCTCTATGACAATTGAGAAGGAAAGAAAAAATAGTGGGTAATTTTCAGGTCGGTTATTAACTTCTGGGGCCAGGGTTATCCGAAAGGACGCTCGAGCCCAGGTATGAAGGCTAGAAGGAACGGAGTGGGTCTATTAGTCAGTAAGAGTCTGACACTATCTCCCGCTCCGCCCAAGAGTGGGGGATGTCATTGGATGATTTTTTCCCACCATTAAAAAAGGTCGGTTATTAAATTCTTTGTAAACCGTCGTCGATTCCCGCATACTCTTTGAGTTTAGCACAAGCTATTTAATGTAGGTACAGTAGTTAATGGAGGATATTACGTCAGTTAATTCGTGTCCCAGTTAAATAAGTTATCAAACAATGCTCTTACTTCACCGCGGATGGTGGGCGTTTAAAGATTACTATTCACTAACCGGCTTTGTGAACTGAACTCCGTGTGTCTACAGCATTCAACAAGCTAATGAAGGCATAGTTTGTCAATATAATTTTCACGGTAAGATAACCACATTTTCCACAAAAAAAATCTCTTCTATACACTTCCTGACATATATGTCGTAAAATGGTCTTAAAATTCGAAAGAATCATCTTGTCGTGATTCTTCACGACGAGATGATTCTTTCCTAAAAGATAGAAATACTTTGGACCCTCCTCAATCGACCTGAACGGTTTGTGTGGAAGTGACTGCGCATAGTAAGATCCTAATATTTAGCAATAGGTTTTTTAAGGTAACATGAGATGAAAGGCAGGACATAATTTCGTGTAAAGAGATTACAAAAAGGACTGAAGAATATATTCTGAAAACAGTTTAGAAATTAGAAAATAGTTATATTATCTTGTAATAAATAAGTAATTGCCAACATGATAACGGTGAATGTTTTTTTTAACACCTCTGTAGGCTCTGCGACAACCAGCCGATGAATGCACAACTTTACACAATAATTACAATAATTGCACGGACGCGTTAGCTGCTGTGTAGGTGAAGCGCGTAGATTACAGGCAGTGGACGCGTTGTGTAATGTGTCCGTTATTGATGTGCCGACTGACGGCTGCTCGGCGCAACTTATTGCATCGCTGGCACTCATGTTTACCTAGTGCGAGAACACGAATCCAGGAGCGGACCTACTCACTATCTACTCCATCTTTAGTGAATAAAAAATGTTAGATTTCTATAGTCATCCCTTCTACCGAGCCTATTTTATTTCCAATATGTTGGGTCCGGAATGCATAACAGTACCAAAAGTTTTAGAAAATGTCTATGTGCCCAACTGCTCACAATTCAGAAGAGAAATGGGTAATACTAAATTCTGATCTAGTCTTGACTGTTCGAGTTTTTGTAATGAATCTTCTGAGATGCATCCCAAAAACCCAAACATTAAACTTATTTTCGATTTGAAAATGACTCTTATTATAATTAACACGACATTGTCTGTTGACAAATTAAACATAAACAAGTTGTATCGTGTCATTAAGAAAGGTGTGATGCCAAAACAATAAGGTATATACCTCGATCCTAGGTGCCAGAAATAGTTACTTAGTGAAGATTACAAAACTGTAACCGCTCCTGAGTCCGTCCCTGTGAGTGGCGTGACAAGTTCTCTATAAACACGTCGTCGTGACAGCTTTATTCAAACATTCAACTAGTATAAAAAGCTTTTTACGTGAAGGCCCCTTATTTTAAGACTAATTTACCGAAGCAGGTGCAGTGGGCCTCGCCAAGGTATCATAATGTTCGCGCTATAGTACCCGCGGAAGCATGCCTTCCAAATATTCTTAGTTTACTGTTTACAATAATTTCAAGTAGGAACTAGTTTAATGTTATCTAAATATTTGTCTTGTTTTTTATTTCTAATCGTTCTCTTGAAAATACTTTATGAATGTGTGCCGTGTTATCATTATGTGACGTTTCTTCTTATTAAATCGTAACTTCTAAAATTTTAATACCTTCGGTGGTTAACATTTTTCTAATAATTTGTGGCCTATCAGATGTAGATAGAGTTTACATACTTCTCGAGCTGTAATTGATTTCTTTTGATTGACGTCTGTGTACTTTTCTCCATGTATTTATTTCAATACACTTAGGTACTATTACGTATTATGTATTGAAGTATCAATATTCCGTCTACAAACAAGTAAGTAACGTAAATACATAGTATCATATTCGCAGATTGTGGTTGAACTTCATTCATGTCATCCAATTATTATCGTCTGGTATCGTCGGCACAGCGAGTCTTTTGTCTTTATCCGTTGTAACCAATCATTCTAGAACAGTTCTCGTGTATCTACTTCGGTGTCATGAGAGGTGCTTACTTACGTCAATCTAGTTTAGACTTTATTCCAATTAGCGACTGATACAACTTATTTTCTATCTTTCTGGTATCCCATAGTTTAACGATCGGTGAGCCATTCAGCAGTTGGATGGAATCTGTTATCGGCGCAATAAGGTAAAATTCCCGTCACTTCAGATAGCGCACGCGTCCGTCCATCACTGGCATGTGTGTGTGTTTGCACGAGCGTGTGGCGACGCGGCGCCGCAGTGTGCGTTATCTGCCGCACTCATTCATACGCGACGTTCGCGTACGCGCAGCGTTGGCGGTGCCATTCATAGATAGAAACACCATTATTAATGGGTTTTGAAAAAAAATCTTGTGGGGCATATTAATTTTAGAGCAAATATATTATATTCCAATAAGAACATAAGCTATATCTTAATTCCCAACTCGGTAAATAACCGACTGATTTCAGAGGGAGAGATATAGATATTAAAATAGAATTATATAAAGACACATTTTAAAATCCTCGATTGTTTTAATTTTTCTATGAAAAATATAGTCTTAAATGTAGTGCTCGCTTATCGTTCAACTGTCATCTTTAAAAAAAAAACAATATTTTATTGTACAGCGTTACAAATGTTATGATATTAGTAGGTACCTAACTATTTTACCAGTTTCTTTAAGGCGAGGGATGAGCAAACTCATGGCTACAGCGCCCCTGGCCCCTGACCGCGCGTATCGCGCGCAGGCGCAGATAACGCGACCTGTGCGAGCGCATGTGTGTGTGTATGTGTACGAGTTGCACGCGTCGGCCGTACCTCGCACATCAACATGTAGTTATTTATAAATGAACAAAATATTATGTGTGAAAGGAAAAATAATTATCGTTCTTTACGAACATTTCGGTGTTTGGATTATTGACTTAGTTGATCATAAGGTATGTGTTTTAATGACGCAAATAAATGTATATTTATGTATTTTGTGCTGGTGGAAATAATATAGCATGAAACGAGGAGGGATGAAACGCATGTTACATATACATGTGGATGGACGGAGATGGAGAAAGAGGATAAAGGAAAGATGGATGGATTGTGTGAGGAGTGGTGTGAAAGACGGGTCCGTGATAGTGTGACGGGTGGCAGGACGGATTGGAAGAAAAAAACTAGTTCCCCATTAAAAATGATACGAGGGCAGGAAGATTATGTTAGAAATAGTACAGCAGCATTATAATTAATCTGTTATGATCTGCTTTAATTTTTTGGATTGAGTTTTTTTCTTTGATTTGGTACTCCTATTTTATTCATAATCTTAAAATTTGCCGTCTACGTGAAGTAGATTTCACAACTATCATACATCGCTATCTAGTCCCAAAATAAGCAGAGCTTGTGTTATGAGTACTTGACAACTGATTAACATACTTATATATTTCTAAATACATACATATTATAGATTCATTATACCCAGACACAGAAAAAATTATCGTGCTTATCACACAAACTTTTTTGTCTTAGGTGGGAATCGAGCCCACGACTTCTGGAGTAGCAGCCATGGCCACTAACCGAAGAGGCCAGTCAAGTCAACTTATATTCGTGTTACTAACAATAACTATGGAGAAATCTGAAATAAATTATTATAACTATTTTAACATTCACGGTGAAATTTAGACTACGTACTATTTTATAATGTACTTCTAACTAGAAAATACAAGCATTCATTTCATATATCTGTAACGAGTCCAATATCTTGGCTCAATAGGTACCAATGTTCTTTAATCATGGCATTGCCGGCGCTGGCGCGTCCTCCCCGCCTGGCGGCACTCGGCTCAGCCGTCGAACGAGACATACTACCGCCTCGTTACAATGACGTGCGCTGATTAAACTAATAAGTAGCTCGTACATTACACAATACGCACTCACTACGTTCTGTACGCGCGCCCGCTCTGTGCATACACACTCGGCGATATTTCAGCAGACTCAAATAAAAGTAGCATGTTCCTTTCTTTTTAAGAAATTCTTATCAGATTCACTAGTCTTTTGGAAAAAATATAAATTAGTTAAGTCGAAAAATAATCCTTTCTCGGTCGAAAAATTTCTAGTCTTATGAGATTAGTTTTAGATAACTAATCTCATAAGACTAGAAATTTAAAACACTAGTTTGTTCATTAAAACATTTGTTGAATTAAAAACATTCTTTTACTTCAATGAGAAAATTAATCTGAGTAAGAATTTTCAGAAAATGCTATAGTCATGTAATACAAAAGTTCAGGTCGTGTGCGTCGGGCCGGCTCGCGGCTGGCAGCGAATTCTTCCAATCTGTGTAACGTCTGGTGATTCGCGTTCCACTTATTATCGTACCGTGGGCATTTGCATAAGAATAACAAGGAGGATTATTGATGTCGCCCCCGCGCGCCGCCCCGCGAGCGCCCCCCGCGGCCCGGGCGGGGGCCGACACATGTGGATAAGAGGAAGAGGTGGCGGGAAACACGACAGAGGTATCGTTACACTGATTTATAAATGAAAATATGATTTTTGAAATATCATTTTCGTGATAAGGTTTTAATTCGCAGTACCTAAAAGTACTCTTTTAGGTAGGTACAATGCATTTAATTTTTAAGTCTATATAATATATAAATAACTGTGTTTCACCCAATATGAGAATGAATTGACTGCAGAACCTATAAGATAGTTTCTTTTTAGTTGTTGGTTATAAGAAACCACTTAAATTACAGGTGTAAGATAAAAACCATCGTTTTAGAGTCGCCAGCTAGACGGTTCCTGCCAGGACCGCGCTAGAGTCGCGCCCGCTCGTGGCTTGCGCCTCGCGCTAATGCTTAATTTTGTTCTCTTTTCATGTTTGCTCTGTATACATTTCGTCTAAAATGGAATGGAATAATTTGACGTAAGGCTGCCAGCTCCGGTTTACGAGGAGGCTTCCACTGCAGATACACCACGCTCGTAAATAACGCACTTATTTATAGGTGCTTATTGTTCGCTATAAATACAGCCTGATCCTGAATAGTGATGCGGAGGCTTGAACATTATCTTAACAGCTCCTCATGTGACCAGCTCTCGCGAAGTAGCTTTAATATTGTTCCAGTAATTTGTACGCTCCTGTATATTGCGGCTGTTACAAGCTTCATAAATTATAATATTATTGCACGTCAAAATATATGGTTGTGGCCGCCAACCGAGCAAGATCACTGACGATATTAATAATAATGTTGATGTGATGAAACTCGCAATACTGTTAAGTAGGGTAGATACGTAAGCACGGATTCACTGAGCTATTGATATAATAATTGGGTACCATTTATGCATACCTCAGTAAAAAAGAATCAAAATTAAATTTATATTTTTATTAAAATAAATAACTTTAAAATTTATGACTGTCAAATTCATCGGGCTACCACCTTGCTACGAGCGTCAATTAAATAATATTATATTATGCGGTTCCGGCGTGAACTTGCATCAAAGTCATTTAAGTGAAAAGTTTGTAACTACAGAGCATTAGTAAGTTAAGCCGCCACCTCTCAGCGACCGGTGCGATTCAATTAACAGCCTCCGTAGCACGTGACAGCTACGAGCTTGCTACGCCGCTGACTACGCGGCTACGCGGCGGGCTACGCGGCTACGGGCTACGAGTTACGACGGTGAGCCACTTCGCCGCTACGTGATCGGGAAATACACTGCTACGATTTACCTTCAAACGTTTGGAAAATTGGATTTTAGTTACTTTTGTTCAGGTTCATTAACTTCATTATTTTCGCCAATCGTTTTTGTGGTGTGCACCTGAAATATAAATGCGTTTATTTGATTGTGTATTACATTAAATTTTAAACGAAACGCCTTATCCTATAATTTTATGCATTGTCTAAAAGTTTCGCAAATTATCACAACACTGAATTTTAGTTCAAACAAATCAAAACCAAATCAGTGTTTTCGAATCGAACTGGTTCGGTAGCTGCGAGGGGAAGTTGACCCCGATCGGTCGCGAACTAAAACTGACCGCTCAAATCAACTCGTCCAAATTAACCTTAAATAAACTCAGCCGGTCGGACAAACGGGTTTGTTCCGTACGTTTCCCACGATTAAAATTCCGAATTCCCTTTTTGCCGGCAGTTTCGGCCGGAGGTGTGTAGGGTCTCTACCCAGCGGTAGAGAGCGGCCTGTCCCTAAATCACGGAGGCTCGGGTGCAATTCAGAGCGGAGTTACTTAATTCAATCATGATAACTGCGGTCCCCGGCAGCGCAAGAAATAAATTGACCAATGACCGCTGTAGCGCGCCGACGGCACAGGGCTGCCACATACAGGCGGACGTGGCGCTCAGTGACTGAAACCACTGCAGGCATCTTGTTTACAAGGATTCTTTGGATTGGTAGTGATGGAATTTAAAATAAGTTAATTTTATTTTATTTTTAATTGCTGATAGGATCGCGCTTGACCACTATCTCACCTGATGGAAAGCGACAATGTGGTCGACCATTGAAAGCGCTCGCCTAGAAGTAACCTATCCACTTTAGACTGAAAGATTCCCAGGTTGTAGCTATCAGGAAACACAGACTCCGGCAGGCAATTATACTCCTTAACTGTACGCATAATGAATGTGTTTTTCAATAAAACGTTGATTTCAAAGCACAGAACATTTCAGCAGGTTCCCATTGAGGCGAATTTCAGTCAAAATAATGATGAAGTTGCACAAGTCGATGTGAAGAGTCATGACATATCACTAATTATCCTCGTACATATGTGGCTCTTTGGATTGAGTTCTCTTTAGATTGGAGTTAATCACGCGTATATATTTTTTATTTAAATGATTTCAGTTCCTATCCAAGTTCCATTGTGCACAATCTAGGGCAGACATTACATTGTTTGATGTACATAAGAAATAAATGATTACTTGCCGACAATACAGTGAGTTGTGTAAGTATGAATGTTCACGTCTTCGAGTGATTTATGATACGTCTCGAATTTATTCATTCCTGTGTATTGCCTCGATATTGTTTACCTTACTTGACATTCAAATGTATAATCCTGCGAGTCACTTATGTTCGTTTGTGGGCGAAGTATTCAAATAATATATTACTTCGTCTGCTAGCTGGCTCATACGTACAAATACTTTATAATGGTTGATCTCTTACTAGGCTTTATTAGAAGATATGTTCTCATTACAAAAATTAAAATTATGTTTTTAAATAAGTGTGTAGTGGCAACCCTATTGTAAAAGAAAGGGCTGTAGTACCTGTCGAGGCTGTTGGGGCGACCTTGCAGCGGCAGATAACAATTGAGAGTCGCTCGCCGCCGCAAATTCAATATCCAGAGGTGTCGTCGTATCTCCACCGGCCCCGCGCGCCCCGCACCCCGCTCACCCTGCCCCGTGCACCTTGTGTTTAGTGTCCACTAGCCCTCTCTGTCCACTGTTAAAGGGGATATAACCACTTAACGAGAAGTGAAGTCTGGCTCGAATTGAATTTCCGAACTTCCCGCCGTGCACTAAAATAATGTACATAGGTATACCCTCGTATTATTTTATCGCAAAATAATATATTCCTGTGTGTTTTAATGAGAATATATTAAATTTATTTTTAGAATAGGTATTTAGGTATTTATCTAAATCGGGAAAACACGTTCCATATCAGCTCCTTTATGAATGACGTCAAGAGTTGAACAAACAATTGAAGCTGCGTATAATGTAGTAGGCAATTATTAATGAACCAGTCGTAACGGCTAAAAAACATTTATATCGAAACTCACATATTGGTTCAGTGCTACTGTAGAGTAACGTCTCGAGAAGTAACGAATAGCCAAACTTGTGCGCACGTATCGTGCCTTATCCGCTGGTAGCGGCTACATTTGTCCTGAGATAGCGCCGATGGGTCCGTCCGGCATATTAAACGGCGATTAACCCACCGGCCGCTTGCGCCTCTGATTTATGTGAACTATTAAAATCTCCGAAGGCACAGAATTAATTGCACTACTTCAGTGTTGGCTGCTTTATTAATTGGGAGCGAGTCGCCTGTTGTTTATGGTCGGTTCCCTTTCCTTGGGCGCCTGGGCGGTGGTCGCCCTTATCGTGACCCGGGTCGCTCCAATTTGTCCACTCACGTTTCTGTTCAGTTTCAAAGGCTATTAAGGACCCTACCTCTGCTGCCCAATACGTTAACAATGTACATGTGTATGCCCTAGTTCGGGATTACGTCAAGTTTCTTCGTTTGTTTCTAGACAGAAAACGGTAACCAAGTAAATAAGTATAATGAAATGAATCAAATCGAACGATATGACACTCGAGTGTTTAAATTAAAATGTATCTAGCTACTTTGATTCACATTTTAATCTTGAGATTTATCTTGAAACTTTATTTATATTGACAGTTAACTTTAACTACCTATATTTCATTGACGACGACATTTAAAAACGAACTTAAAAAACGAACGAATAACTGAAACCAGTCCAAGTTGAAACTCACTCCCCCCACGACAAGACACTCCAAATGTAGATTTAATAATATTCAAATCACACGAGGGCAGTCGTTGGGGCGAGTAATTTATAACTTGGACAAACGAAAATTATGTGCGTAGGTAGCCGTCAAAACTCCGTGCGAAGTTTGCACATTTACATATAAATTCGGGCACGTTAAAATATCACCTTGCGTGTCGCGGTGTTGCAAACAAATTAGAACAACAATTAGCGCGGTTGACAAAGTTGTTGCGCGTCGTGTCGCCCGTGCGTCGTGTCGCCCGCGCGTCGCGTCGCCCGCGCGTCGCTCGCGCCGCGCCGCCGCGCCGCCGCTCGCCGGACGCGCGCTACATGTGTTGCAATTTATTGTCCTTGTTTATGTGATTTTTGGAAAACGGTTTAAATTTTAATTGTTTTCGTTGATTGTGGTTCAGTTTTCCAATTTATAGGGAAGTCATATTTTTTCATATAAGTAGGTAACACAATTAATTTTAATTTTAACCTTAATTACGGTTTTAATTTACTTACTTATTATTGAACATAAATAGGCATTCGATTAATAGTTATGTATTCCTTAAATTTTATGGTTAAAGATATTTTTATTGTTCTCAAATAATTTACAAATCACTTACTGAGTAAATACAATATTAATGCTTAAGTCAAAAAAAATTCAAAAATTCAAAATTCAAAACATTTATTTCAAATAGACCATTTACAGGCACTTTTGAATAGTCAAATGTCGGTCAGTCCAAGAAAAGTGAAGCTAAATTGCACGTTCCAAAGAGTAGGTCTCTATGGAGAAGAACGTGCAAGAAACTCCATGGACACTCTTTTAAATCATGTTATGTGTTACATATAATGCTTGGTTACATATTACTTGTAAGTAAGACTATAAATTATGCCGATTGGAGTAGTAAGTTATTACAAAAAAAAAAAATGCTAAAATAACCGCGACATAAACGGGCTCGTAATACAAACAAATGCAAATGAGGTAATAATCAATCTTAGGAAAATATTCTTTAAACAATTATTCTTATATTCTTTATAGTACATAACTTTACAAATTATACACAGTAAGGCAGCCGATGTACACAGGCGAGCTTAACCCAAAATTGGGTTTTCTTACAGCAAACCTTAATATGAAATAGAAATTGTATATTACGAGGATAATTTAACCAAATGCACAACAAAAACTAAGTTAACATTAAATGAACATTGAATCTTACAATTAAAATAACCTACACAGATATGTGCGCAGCACACAATACGTATAAACATATAACATTATATACAACAAATAAAAAGCTATCTATATATATTCATATATATATGAGTCATGTCAATTATTCGTACAGGTAACAATATTCCCGGTCGCATTCGGAACGTGAATTCTTGGATCATTTGGGTAGCAATTAAGCGTGCGGCCTGACCGCGTCTATGAGATATGGCGCACACCTGCGCCGCGCCGCTTCCGACAGTGTGGGCACGCATTTATCTTATCCTTGCGAGAACACGCGCCCACCACTCATAAGTCTAACCTGAGGGCTATAGTCTGCCCGAATTAAATTAGTAGAACGGTTACACTCCGATGAACTTGAAAAAATGTAAGTTTGAGTAAGTTCTCTTTCTTACTTTCATTGTTTTCATTGTTCACCTCTGCTTGCAACTTTTATGATCGCTGATAAACCATCTGCGGAAGGTACGTCCTGTGTAACATAAACCCGTCCCTTAGGTGACATAACGTAGATCCTGAGGCGCGTCATTCCGATGGAAACTAAAAGAAATTTCACACAATCAGCCGTCATAAAACTGAATCCGCCTATTTAGATCATCTCAGCTGTCCATGTGTCCTCGAATTTTCGTCAAGACCAACTTATTACTTTCTTGAATCTTTCTGATATGGTTCTTGTGGCGTGGTGTTAAGGAGTATGTTGGGTCCCTACCCAGCATACTTATGTTGTATCATGGAGGTAGGTAAGACAAGCTCGCGATAAGTTTTATTCGCGCGGGGAGGTGAGCCCCGGACCGCGCCGAGGGAGCCGATAGGCAGCCATGAGGCACTTGCCGCGATAGCCGTGTGATGGCCGGACCATGGCCGCCATGCAGTTTACAAGGGACAAGGATTGTAGATATCGCAAGTAATTTTGGGACCTTAGGAAAAATCGTGTTGGATTATGAGATTTGTTCACCTTGATTTATTTATTACAGTTTTAAGAGTAGGTACACTAAATAAGGTTCGGAAAAGAGAACATATTGAACTGTATTTTTTAATAAGAGTTATTTTCCTGTGTCTAGTTATTTAACCATGAACCCAAGCTTATTAAAACAATCTGGAAAAATTACATTATTGGTGATCGATGTCCGCTTCCACTACGTCCGCCCGCACGATTTTTTTTTTGAGTAACTCACACGATCGATTAACTTCTCATGCTCAACCTGGAGCGTGTCAGACTTTTACTGAATAAAACCCACATGTGAGTCTTCAGATGCCCTAAGAGTTTCAGGGCACCTCTCACTGCTGCAACCCTAGCAGACATTGGCACTGCTGGGCTCACCCCCGCACCGTTTAGAGCTTCTTAAATAAGGGACTCACCACCGCAATTATGACGAGCCCAGGCCCGCGCAGTGCTCTGCTCAAGATCATAAAAATATTGGTACCGATGGTTGACGTAATTCCGATGTGCTCATTTATGCAGGTGATTGGTAAGAACCGTTTTTGATTAGTAAGTAGACTAAGTACGGTAGTTAAGATTTTTTTATCCTATGATTAAACTAATAAATTCAGTGACTTGTTGAACTGAACTTTTTAGTTGTTTTATGACACGTCGAGTTTATTGACACTGTAAACTTTTTAAATTTTTTAGACGAAAGTTGTAGGATATGGATGTGTATTGTTTCTGTTAAGCTTATGAATCAGACATCGAGAATTATTGTTAAATCAATACTATGCAGTCGACGATGTAGAAATTGTAAGTACTGGTACTGCTTATAAAAGTAAATCAGTTTCCTTTACTCATTGACAATGTAGTCATTTTTATTTCACGTACTCCCCCTACCCCCTCTTTTCTACACAATTTCAGTTCAAACACAAGGTTAATCCATGAGCTAATTAGGTTTATCTGACGTAGTTATTTTTAGTTTTCATAATATTTCTGGCCGTTTGTTCGTGTGGTTTTAACCACATCCTGGAAATTTACTATTTATTATTTAGGACGACTAAGTACATTTTAGGTAGCAACAGCTCAGATTAAATATTAAAATAATAATGAGTTATATCTTTAGATACCTAATATACATTTAGGATTTAAAGTTAATTTTTGACCTCCTGCCGGAAAATTAGATACTTATTAGTGGATCCGTATCAATTTGTGCTGTGGTATTGTCATATTATATTCTCTATAAAAGGCTTTAGTCAGTTTCTCAGTATATAAGGTGTCGTTTTGAAGATGCAAAATATTTCAGGAGGTAATTATGTTAGTGATTCTCGACCCGAATCAATAATAAAATGAGTAGGTAATTTTTTTTTTTTTATAACCTCGCTTTTTTTCACACACACAAACACGGAACAATAAAGGGCGTTTTCACACACACTAACTCGCAACGATAGTTTCATAAATAATGTATCATCCAATCATCATCCCGCACGCCACACCCTAGCCACGCCCCCGCGGCCATCGATCAATCGATTTAGTTTAGTGTAATTAAAGAATTAAATAACAAGTATTACTGATTATTGACCAGGTATCGTTTTTTTATATGATTATTTATGAGTTTTATTACAACCTCCTGAAATATTGTGCAGTTTTAAAACTGCACCTTGTATGTCGAAAGATTGAAAAAATTTGCTTCGCTCTTAATAAACTAGTTCACCATCAACAATTGCATCTTTGCTTACCATCAGGTGCTTACAGTCAGGTTGGATCACAATCCAACCTAACCAACCAACCTTGGTTTTCAGTCAAGCACTATTCGTTTATATCATAAAAAAAAAATTATACCTATCAGCACGTATGTTCTCCAATCTTACGCGCCTTCGTTATATGAATAACAATAGGCATCTAATATTGATGACCGATGAGCAGTTACTACTTCGATAACGTTCTGCACTATCAGTGTCTAAATATTTCACAATAATGAGAGGTACAGATTTATTACAATAATTTGTTTCTGATTACTAAACTTAATCCAGTTACAGTAGATAGATGTTGGGAAAAGAAAATAAATAGGTAAGTAATGTCTAATTTTTTTTTATGTAAGATACTTAATTCGTTTCGTGGATTGCATGTCGGAGGTACCTACTTAATTTAAAACATGATAACAAGTTTCACAATATGCTTCCAGGGTTTTATAATTCCATGAGTAAATGCATACGAATTTCTGTTTCTTGTAACGTAGGTACGTAGCTTTGCGCAAACATGTAGACAATAACAGTGCATTGACACCTTCAGCACTCGCATAAAATAATATCATTCTACAAAAACTTATTTAGTCTTTACGGCCAGTTAGATTTGAAGATTACTTCGTCGGGCGAAAAAAACTGGTGACAGCGAAAATTTCAAATCTCCCGCTAGCCCCCGGCGAACATAAAACGCGAGAGTCGAACGGTCGCCGCGAGGTGCGTCCTTACACAAAAACTCAATCTTATCGCAGCCCCGACATATTCCACCGAATTGAGCTCTGCGGGACGTTCCGCTGTACCGCTACGAGTCACGGTTCTGGCGCTATGAATACAAACAATATGTTTGGGTATCGAGCTCCGTGAATGACTTATAAAGGATTTGCGAGTTGATTGCATGCAGCCATTTAGATGTTGGAAATTGACGAAAGTGTGGTGGAAAGTAATAGGTTGTTCACGTGTGTGGTAGATGCGGCTGATATGCCTGTAGGGCGCGACAGATTCCCAGCGATAGGCGCCCGCCGGGATCACTTCGGGTTGACGACCGCCGCCGATCTGTTGATCGTTTGACGTCCTTTCATAGCGACTGATAGATTTTACACTTAACTTTCATGGGACTATAATATTTAACGTCGATGAGAAAGTAGACAAGCTATTATGATTCGATAGAACTTTAGGTGCCTATATACATATTATTTGTTAATAGCTATGTTACGTCTGTGCGATAAATGAAGGAGTTGTTATTTAGTTAAAACTAAGCACTTATTTAATCTTTTGTTTGAAAATATTAATAAAATAAAATATGAAGATTATTTAGCCAATAAGTATATTCAATAAGTATAAGTATATAGTAGTATATTCTTAAACAAAAAATTTTATTTGCGAACAATAATTGGCAACTCTGTTGATTGCCAGATATGGAAATGAATGGGACTAATCGAGAAAACTCAAGAAAAACCTCGCGGTAATGAACGAAATAATAATAAATTGGACCTTAGTTGTCAAAAGGGATTCTCAACAGATTATAAAGAAGTTCGATAAGAGTATTCGCGATTCAATCGAGATCTCGGCTCCACTAATCTAATTACGCTCCACCGTCTCTTTGTGCGGCGCTGGGCGAGCGTCGTTTGTTTATTTCCTTTGCCTCGCGAGCTGATATATTTTTTTGTTTAAATATTTTTCGCTGAGTTTGCGAGCGCTCAAAGGCGGAGCCGAGTTATGAAATTGTTCAAGCGTTAATTGTAGACGTCCAGTGGCGAATATTAAAGTGGTCGTGTGCGGCGAGGCCGGGGGAACTAACTAGTTAACCTCGGCTACACGGAGAGCCGCAACTTTAAACGTTGCTCACCAAAAAATAATATTGAATTAGCGAGTTGCGGCCGAGGCGATAGATACCGCGGCGCGTTGGCTGCTCATTAACACTGTTGTTTTTGGGACTGATTCGTTTGCAGTTTATAAACACAGTGATGTTAGCTGCTTTAAAGTTTCATGAAACGTGTATTCAGATTTTGTAACAGGTTCACAGTATTTACATATTTGTGTATTCATTAAACTTCAACTAGAGGTTTTACAATCCGTAAATAATTGTGATGCCACAATAATTCGCAGTTCTATTTTCTTAAAAGCACTTGATTCAGTCGGTCATTTGTTCGTAGAGTCGCGGTGGGCGGCGAGTGCCGACGAGTCGATTTTTTCCTAGTGATTGGTAATCGGCGAAGTCATTAGGAAAGCCACGCTTTGTTTTTTACGTCGAGGGTAATGGCGCGAAAAATGTCGTTAGCGAACAAAACACCAGCCAAAGAGAATTCAGGTGAAGAGGTCACTTGTGGAGATGGTGGTCCAGTTCTATCTTCTGATGATCAGAATAGTATCAATTTATCTTGGATAAATACTTTTTTTTTATCTAACACCAGTATGAGTGTTAAAATATGCAGTAGAGCAAATTAATTAGATTTTCCTGATCTGCAAATAATGATTTTGGGAACAAGGGTAATTTGATTCATAAATTGGGTATTATTCCCTTTAACCGAGCTGCCCGTAACAAAGTAAACTTTTAAAAGGTTCGGGAGTAATAAAACAGTGCTGTGCGTTACGCAGTCGCTGGCGAGCGGCGCCCGGCCGCCGCGACTTGAGAACTGTGGAGCGCCCATTATTTCATTACTTTGCCCAATAAAACGAATTAAAACCTAATTAGACGCCGCGATTTTTGAACATTAAAAGAGGGGCGGAATTAATTAGTGGAGGGCAGAGGCAATGATTCCAGTTCGGCGAGTAATTGCCGCTCCACCGTTTCAAATATAAATCAGAGAATGGTGCAAGCGACGAGCGGCACGGCGAGATTTGTTACAGACCTTACGTAAGTACCCACGATCTTGCCTGAATATCTTTCTTTTTTTATCTTATATAATCTAGTGCTTGACTGCGATATCACCTGACGGTAAGCAGTGATGCAGTCGTTGATGGTGAGGCGCACTAGTTTATTAAGAGCCTATTCAGTCTAGCCTTGAAGTCACCCAAATTATAATCGGACGGTTTTCGTTTTCCCATTATTGTATTATTATTACCTCCATCCTTCAGGTTTCTCGACTCTTCTAAACAAAGAAGATATTTTATATCTGGCCTTTACCTAATAATTCAAATGTTCGTTCGTTTCTTTTCCTTTAATTTTAGACAAGATAGGATCTCAATCCCTAATATAACTACAATCTAGCTTTTTCATTATATGCGTTTTTATTGTTTTGATTAAGGTTACGGGCTGATCAAGACCTTTTTTTCTCAAGATTGTGTTGAAGTCAACATTCTTAGTTTATTTTGTTTTAAGTACCTATATGGGAGCATTATTAAGTCAAAGAAATGGCATCCGAAATGGTATAACTTGTAATTTATGTGCAATAAAGAATATAAGACTTTTGTCAAAATTACCTCAAATTTAAATTTTTTCGCCAAATATTTAGTGTATAAGTTTAGTTGCTACACTTAAGCACTACTTACACCTAATTGTAGTGCTCTACTATGACTATGTGACTAAGTTTAATGAAGTCGAATGTCAGGCGCAATGTAAGGCAACATTATTGATATGTTGATTTTTAATCTTAATTAAAATCTTTTTATCTTAAATGAATGGTTGACCATTTAAGCATGGTTCCCGCTACCACCTGTGCCTCGCCCCACATAAACACGTCCAGGAAAAATCTCAGTGTAGCAGTCTTAAGATTCACTTTGAAGGGTAAAGCAGATTTCATTGAATCAACGATGAATTATTCTGTTTGTCCGACTTTTTAAACGTTTGCCCAAGACCGCAGTGTTTGCCTATGAGGGGCAAGGGGAGAGAGGAATTAGTTCATCTTCTTATATTGTGTAAAGACAGGTATATAATTATTAAACATTGAGTTGGCGTTTGAGTTGGTTGTAAGGAAGTGTCTGATAAAAAGTAATAAAAGTAACTACGTACACATTTTTTGTTATGGCCGCACAACTATGACATACATACCCAATTGCAAATAAATATTATACTGTGGAGCCAGTTCGTCCATCAGCATCTATAAACAAATAAAATTTATTGATGATTGAATATCTATCATAACTTAAAACAAACCAGATACGAGTATATAAGGTTCCGTGAAATTCAGCGTTCTAAACGAAAACATTTCCTCTACCATGAAGTTGAGGAAAGCATTTGAAAGTGTTTACCAAATATAAGTCCGTAACTGGCACAAGTTGCTCCAAGTTCAATCAATTATTTAAGAGAGAAAGTAGTTGGGACTGTGTTGTGCGCCGGGCGCGGACCGGGCGCGCTTCGGCCGGCCACTGCTGCTGCTATAAATCCGATAATTTAATAACGATTAACTCGATTCGTTCATTTCACAAATTAAATCGAGTTTGACTGTAACATAGGCTTTCCCTTTATAAACACCTTCATTTTAGTTATGACCTACTGGTTAAAAGTTTAGTTATTTATTGAATTTTATTAGAGAGATGATTTAAATGTGCGCACGTTCTTCTCCATGGAAATCTACGCTTTGGAACATGCAATTCAGCTTCACTTTTTTTTTGGCTGACCGACATTCTGACAATTCAAAAGAGCCTGTAATGGGTCTATTTGAAATAAACGTCTCTGATTTCTTCGAAGTGTTATTACGAAGTTTGAGGATGTCTTAGCTCTGTAATCAGTCATATACGTGCCTATTTGCGTTTACTGATACCTATGTTCACTAAATATTAATAAATATAATTTCTTTCACTCATAAAGGTAAATTGTAACCCAAGTGTATTTATATTTTGCCCTATAACTAAAACTTTTGTGAGAGCTGGAGTCTGAACTAAGTTCGAGACCTGTGTAACAGATCTCCTGACTCATACCATTTTTAAATATAATCGAATTTTGCGGCAGATAAACATGAAACGAAACTTGTCAATGATTGTCAATTACGGTCCTCTGTCGACTGTGGGCGTATTACGTATCTAAATGTTAGGTTGACAAAACACCAGAGATCCTTTTTCTGCGTGCAGAGCGCATTGTGAAACCAATTTATCAGATCATTACGCACCTTCAACCGCTGCCATTTGTACAAAAACAAATTAACTGTAGACGATGGACGACGGCTTCCGGCGGCCATTTGTGAAATGGCGGTGTTTCCGGAAGTTTGACAGGTCGGATGAAATGTCGCGCGATTTTTAGTAATTAAAGGGGTGCTATCGGCAGGGGAAGGTGCTGTGAGAGCCGCGAGGTGGCGGTATACAAAATGATCACTTTTAATGCCTTATTGCCTCAATATTTTTAAGAGGCGACCTTATAATTATAGTCTGATTGCAGTAATTATTAAAAATTAAATGTAACAATAATCTATACTAGTGTTATAAAGGGAAAAGATTGTATTTTTATAATTTTATTTGTAGTACTCAAAAATTATCTGATCGATTTTTCATTAATTGATTAGATTCTAACACCAGCACCATACAAATGTATCACTGAGTGACAGACGCATATTTCACGCAGGCGAAGCCGCTGGCAGAAGCTAGTGGTTAATATGTAAGATGCGGGCATTACATTAGATTACATTAGCGATCTGTTACTACTACTAACACTATAGATTTTGTTTGAAATAACTAAGTTATTATTGTGTGCACCTTTTCCTTCGTGCGTTAATGAATAACTTTTTACAGTTTCTATCAATAATTTTCCTGCTATCTGGTGTTAATAACATTGGTGGCGCCGGTTATCTGCTGAACTCGAGCTAGTCTTAATTGATGAACCATTGATTAGATAGCGTAGTATTACGCGGTAGGAGTTCATTCAGATTGCATTTAATCAATATTATAATCCATTTACTTAAGCGACCTAGAACACTTACCTTGCTGTTTTACATCTATTTCTGAAAGGTTAGTATATGAAACCAAAATTCTGCTGCTTATCAAAATTAAAATAATCAGAATTTTGAACCATCTCATTAGTGTCGGTCATGTACCTACAAGTACTGCCCTTAATTAGTAAAACATCCGAACGGCAATATGTTTATGCATCAACGATTCTCGTTGGTCCAACATCTCTTATTGTCACAGTTGCTAGTATTATTTGATGGTTTCAGTAATTTTTCCGCACCCTTCCTCGGTGGCGCACGTAATTCAGCACACAATCAAACTGCCGCCACTCTCCACAAATTAGTTTTGATATTTAAATTAGTCCCGCCGCTGGCGATCGCTGGAGACATCTTAGACCCGACGATTTTGATTGCGTTAACATTCAGTCGCTAGATATTGGAAAAAAAAAAACCTGACGTTTTATATGAAACGGAAAATGGAAGAGGTTTGAGATAGTCATAGATTGAGAATTTGGTTGCTATTAAAGTTTATATTTTCTATCAACTATAGTGGAACTCTTTCAAATAAAAGGTCGTTGTGGTTTTAGGAAAATCAAATGACAGGCGTGCGATCGTGTCGTACAGTGTAAAGCCGCCTCCGTCCGGCAGGTTCGGCTCAAAGATTGATTTCTCTTTCTCGTCGAACTAACTAAAACTTCTTCGAGCTGTCCCTCCCCCTGGCCTCACCTCTGCTGCCCTCCCCCCCGCGGGTCCGTGTCGAGCCCGTTTGATCGCGTTATTTCGCAAGATAAGTCCGTTAATTGCCTTTACAGACAGGTTGCTCATTCTATTCCAGATTATTGATCTTGCTGAGAAGTTTTTGTATGTCTTCAGAGGGGATTGTTAAACGGTTTTTGTTTTTAATTGAACAGTTCTGTGAAAGGACCGATAGGCTTGAACTTGCTTGTTGGGCTTCGTGTTCTGATTAAATTAGCCGTGTCAATAACAATGTGATTGAATCAATGGACTGGGATTTAAACGGCATGGATGAGGAACAATCTTAGATAAATAATATTTCTTTCGCGAAGTGTTTGAAAGTAAAAAGATTTCAAGTAATTGTAGACGCAGACAGATGGAGGGATCCATCGCAATATCTAGTAGCGAGACAACAGGCGAGTTAACGAGTGTAAGAATAAGGAGCACCTCAGACAAAGGTCTTTGTGCAAAAAGTACAAAGTGCAGCCGACAGTCGCCGACATAACGACACAACTAGTGGAACTCAATATGAGATACAATCATATTTAGTCGCAGCGATTTAACTCAGTTTTCCATAATAAGTATCATACTCGTAGTATTTATAGTAACATAAGTGGTTGCTCAATATAAACAACAAAATTGGCGTCAATACCGGTGTATTATTGCGTATTTCTAGTTCTTTACCTATAATTACATGTCAAAAGTGGTCTAACGTTTGTATTAAGGCTAAAAATAGTAGTTATAATTGGTTCAAAGCTGTAAAACCGCACGAGTAAGGTGAATCAGTAATGTGTGCTCCAAATGTGGTCACTGTCACCTGTACGAACAACAACAAAGTGATTAGTACAGAGTTCCTATTCCCGGTACCGGCCTGTAGGTAGCTGCCTACTGAAGTACGCGCCACCGGTCATTCCTCGCTGACTACTTCTTGCTCAATACTAATGTTGTTAGAGCTTGTTATTGTTTAAGATTTTGTTGAATGCACAATAGGGATTATCTCCCCTTTTTCTCCACCTCGTCAATTCGATTTCTTTTTAATCAAATTATGTACGTTTTGACAACCCTTCCGAATTATCGGCTTTCATTAAATAATTCTATTCGCCGGATATTATTGCAATTGGATTACTTTCATTTATCAGGTTTTGCACATATACATAATTTTATGACTATTTTATTGTAGGTATTTTTTATTTCGAAATTAGCGAGAGCAGTTTATTTCAATATAATAGATTCTATATTTTTCAATGGATGCCGATATTATTTCAGTCCTGAGTCTTATTGTTCGATGATCTGTGATTAGTTTCGTCATGAATATCAAAGGACATTTAATTAAGATCTTTACTAATCCTGGCTCCGTCTCTAACTCGGCTCGTATTGTGTTCAAATTGAAAAACTTTTCTCGTTTTCAACTAATTATATCGAGAGGAAGACGAAAATCTTTTGCAAATATTTATTGAGCACTCGCGATTGTCGCGCGCGCGATACAAAGATTACTCACAGACCAATCGAAGTTGAATCCTTCGACGGTCTCCTTTGTGTGTATCAAGAAAATTGAAGAGAGAAGGAGATAAAATTAATACAATAGTTATGAACTAGCTGCGAACGTGGTTGAGGTGAAGGCTGGCTCTTGTTTTTAATTCATTACTTTTATTATTTTTCGCCGGCCGCCGCCGCCGCGTTGGCTTTATTGGCAGAATTTCTCGAGTAATTAGTCGTTTTATTATTATATAATATCGGAAGGGTTGAGGTGCGACCAGATGCCACCGTCATTACGACTCGCCGCCGGTGCTGCTCTGCACGGGGATGCCAATTTTTATTTATTTTTGGGGAGCTCAAGATTCAACCCTTGATTTCTTTGAGTTGGAAGATGGAATTTGTTTTCTTTAATTAATTTTTGATTTTTAATTCCCTTTCGCGGGCTGTTAGTGCAGCGTGATTTAATTTAAAAGAGTCATCCTTTCATTCAACTTTAAAATATTTATAAGGATTTAAATAAATTAAGAACTTAGTATACTTATTTGCTCGATAAGTAGAGTAAGGTGAAGGAATGCTGATAAGAAGTGTAATACAATTGATAAAATACCTACTTACTTACCTAATGGGTGAAGAATAAACAGAACATTCCTAGTAGCAAGACCGGCGGTATCTCGAACAAACAAGCCAGTAGCGGCGACAGCGCGCCGAGGAGCCGCGGTACTCTCATCACGTGTCAGATGATCAGTAAACAATGGCCACCTCGCCATTAAGGTAATTAGTGCGGGCCTTAATCCAATTACAGCTGTTTATACTTACTTCTTGCGCCGGCAGCTAATTATCGAGAGTGACGCCTTCGCCGCTCGCCCACCTACCGACACCACTCTTGCGTAACGAGCTTCATTATGTATCTACATTACAGTTCCTGGCTCTGAGAGGATCGTGGAGGTGGAAGGAAAACTGATCAAGGAAATGATAACAGCGGCGTTGTGATCGCGCTGTTACGTGCTAAACACAATGCCAATAGATTGTTATTGTAAATTAATTAGGGAAATGAATTTTGAAAAGGTTACAATGTTAACTAAAAATTAACCACAAAGTCAATATTGAACCATTTACCGCTCGTTAATGATCCACATGTGCAATAGGTACCTATGAAGACTGTTGGCAAACGCAATTACGCAATTCGCTCGAGTCCGCGCGAGTTGGCACCTTTCGATTTCGCTTACTTTTTCTGTCGTCAACTCGCTCAAATGTATAAAGTACAGTCAAATAAAAACAGATTGGAAACAATTACTATAAATAATTAGCTATGGCCCGCGGCTTTGTTCACGCGGGCTGTATCGGTGATCTACTTAGATTTCGGGATATGTTAAAGGTGTGGAATGAGGCGAGTAGGATGCGGCCAATGATACACGATACCCAAGTTACTTTAAGAACATTTTACATTATTTGTGACTTTCTCACGTTACCTGCACCTGCATGAATCACGACTGAAAATGTTACTTTTGCAATTTAATAAAAAATATTGTAAATATTCCAGCAAACTAAAAATAATCGTGAAACCGAGAAAGATTATGTTCATTTTGTGGGCACTCTTGATTTTGTGACACAAAATGACGTACCGATACAGCATATTCACTCACTCACGTATATTTCTAAATCTCTCATTCCGCTTACTCAAACAAGTGCCAAATAGTTTTTAATTTTAACCGACTTCGAAAAGAAGGAGGTTCTATGTTCGGCTGAATGTATGTTTTTTTTTATGTTTGTTCACCGATATCTCGGTTAATTGTAGACCGATTTTGAAAATACTTTTTTTGATTGAAAGGTTATGCTTTTAAGTTGGTCCCATAGAAATATTGTTATTATCTGATCATGGACTTCAAGGATATGGAACAGAACTCTTCATAGGATCACAGCAGAACTGTGGTTACAAGTAAAGTTGCTTTGTTTATACGTGTAGTCGATGACTGACTGACAGAAAAGGGGAGGGGATGTATAGAACTGATCTGATGATGAAGCCAGAAGGTAAATCAATGTAATCTAACCGTGTTTGGGATTATTAGAATCGTTATGAGATGCACTGTGGCTATAAGTTATTTAAGTTTGTGTGAGGGGTACTTTTTAGTGGTTGTACCATAACTAAAAAGTGTAAAATAAAAAACTTTTTACAAAAAAAAAAAATACAATCGGTTTTAATGTTAAAAAACACTGAAAAGTATAAAATAACTTTAATTTCGGAAGTCGGTGTTAAATAACGATGAGACAAAACTATTGTAGAAACATCGACTTCCGAAATTAAAGTTATTTTATACTTTTCAGTGTTTTTTAACATTGAAGTCGGTATTTTTTTATAGTTTTTTTTTAGTTTATTTATAACCTATAGTCTGTCTAATAAGTCAACTGACTTGGGAATTTTGTATAATATTTGATCATTTAAAAATACTTATATTCGGTACTTTTTATAAGGTTCTTCTGTTAGTAAACAATGATCTCTATCTCTTAATCAACCTTGATTATTGAACCCGTGTTGACTACATCAGATTTCATTAAATCCTAATAATTACCCAAGTCGTTTAACTTATTAGACAGACTCTAATGACAATATCTATGTAAAAAGATGAAAATAAACTTCTAATTTCAAGTATTACTGAGTAAGGAGTAAACGCCGCCAGAGGCGTGAATAAAATGTATGGCAGTGGCATAATCTGTCACGTCAGTTGTCACGTCATTTCTCCGCACGTAATGACATTGCCATACATTTTGTACCTGGCGTTTGGCGGGAACGCTAACAGAAAATTCATTTTTCTGCTGATCACAAGATCAGCAGAAAAATGACTGAAGCAAAACAGGAAAGTAACATTAGGAATCTACTTCCTATAAATGTGATACATATTTATTAACTGTTAGGTAAACCCATTTGTTAAATAATTTTAAAACCGTTAATTTGACTATAACGTTGCTTTCGTCCTGAATCTAAATAGGATATGATGGGTTCATTACAACTCAGTTAAGTGCCTACTATTCCTGGTTCGGAAAATATGATAATTATTAACAAATTAAAACTATTTATCAAAAATATAAAGGATAAGTAGTTTAGTTATTGCGGGCATTTACGGTGTTTTTAGTAAGGTTCCTGTCGTTTTGTCTTTTATTTGTTTTCTTTTTAATGATATAAACTGGTGCTTGACTGCGACCCCACCTGATGGTAAGCAGTGATGCAATCGTTGATGGTGAGGCGCACTAGTCTGTTAAGAGCCTACTCTAGTCTTGTTTGTTCAAAATTTGTTTTCATATCATTTATAATATATGTATATTGTAAAACACTTTGTCAGCGCTTGTTCTTGACTCACATTACATTTAAAAAAATTATTTACTTTATTGTAGTTACATACAGACATAACAAAAAATAACTTATATCTAAAACACGTACAATGGGCGGCCTTATCGCATTCCGCGATCTCTTCCAGGCAACCTAGGATAGACAGTAATTGTCAGAACATGATATGGGGCTGTCATAGGTTCAACAAAAAGCATTAAAATTAATTAATTTTGTTAAAATATGCCAAAAAACTTATAATAAGAAAACAAAATAAAACTGCTGGAAAACTATCTTAAATAATTACAACACGACAAGGTCGTTAATGTCTACGATACATTTGATTTCACATTCAGGTATAAGTGAAAGACAAATCTCAATAAACCAGAACTTATTAAAAAAAATATTGGCCTACAACAGATACGGGAAGTGTATTCTATTTGATACAGAAATATAATCCTTTTCTTAGTAGAGAAAAGGTTCTATGTACCTGTATCACCTGTTGTGCAGGTGAGGTGGGCGTGTCCGCAGGTGGGCCGCGCCCCGCCCCCCGCACCTGCCCACCTGCACCTGAGCCGCAGCGGCGACACCTCCCAGATACATAGGTGGCTATGTGCACAGGTAAATAGACGCGAGAATCTTATCATGACTATAAATACTTTATATAAAGATAATGACGCGGTTGTGTAGGCGTGAGTGACGAGTGTTCATCAGGTATGGGTTTGGCAGGAAACTGAACCGGTTAGTGCTCTAGAAATCTGTTTGCTTTCGTAGTTATGATATAAGATTATAAAAGAAATATACTCGTACTTCTGTTTTCTTTTTTGTATCTTGAATCATCTTATCTCACTTCTGGAAAAACGACAAATCTAAGAAGTACCGTTTGACAGTTCTACACGTAGTACATTTTAATTTTAATTTGTTGAATAAAAATTGTATGTGTTGTGTGTGATATAATAAAATAGCTTCATAATTCAATGGTCTTACGAAAAAGATAATAGAAATTATACAAACCTGTTATTATAGAAAAGTCACACACGTCAAACGGTACTTTTTAGATTTGTTGTGTTATAGTTTGTGCTACTGGGTATTCTACGAATTGGTTTTTGTTTCGAATATCGTAACATTTGGGTACAATATTGATTCTAGCATTATTTTCAAATCACATTTTTTTTTTATTGCTACAAGTACCTTTTTTTTATTTATTTAATTAAGATAAACTAGTGCTTGACTGCGATCCCACCTGATGGTAAGTAGCGATGCAATCTTTGATGGTGAGGCGCACTAGTTTATTAAGAGCCTATAAGCCTATACCTCATCATAGTTTAAATATATCTTATTATTTATTTATCCTGCTCACCTATGACAGTGTAGTCTTTTTGAACCCAAAATTATTATGACAGGTAGAGCATAATATATATTATTGTATTAATTTCGTCTATGAGTCACTTCTGTACATAAAGTTTAAATTAATTATTAAAAGTAATTTGTTCGAGTTAGGTGCCTATAGGAGAAAATCTTTCCACTTCCCTTTTGTTCTGCCGTTGAACACCATAAATATGTAAGATTCTACGTAGGTGGGTATGCAGATTAGATTATAGACAACAGTCTCTATGAATCTATTAATTTACGTACACTACCTATCAGACCCGACGTACTTTCCTAAATTACTTACAATTTCCAAAACGGATCTTGAGCGCTCGGCGTCAGAGTGGGGATCGCTTTGCGCATTCCATAAATTGGCGAGCCAATCGTCTTCGTTGTTAGATACATGCAGCAACGCAGGGAACGAATTAGGAGTGACGTCTATGACGCGAAGGCGCAGCGAGCCAATCACTGACACTCCCCTCCCTCGCGTCTCACTTTGCACCACTAAAGAGACCGAATATTTGACTTCTGCGCAACCGCACAAGATCCGTGACGGCAATTGTATGTTGCACTCAATGTTGCGTCATAGGAATCTTGGATGTCTTATTCGCAATAATTGTGAGTAAGTTATAGAAAGAATTCTCTTTGCCTTTCCACCTTCCCAACCCGATCAATAAACTGAAGCACCTCTACAGTGGTGCAAGTGGCCGGCACTCGACTCAACCCTGCGGCCGCTACGGGTGTCACCTTCGCATCGCATAAATTTTTTGTGCTCTTAACCGTGCGGCAGCGGCCGCGCGCGACACGGAAAAGGAGGTGCCGTCTTAGGCACGCGAGCACGAAGGGTTGACCTCTGGGCTCGCACGCCGCTGAGCCGGTGTGTTCCTGATTGTGCACGTTTAGTAATACAGGAAAATAGTAAACTTATCGGAAAGACTGGGGAAGGAAGAAATCAGAAGTATTTTTTCGTGCTTTTTTTTCTACATTCACAAACCTTGTAGACCGTTGACATTTCCACTGACGACTTAAACTTAACCTGTAGTTTGAGTATTAAAAGCCCGGTTTTTTATACGTAACTATGCAACAGACTAATTTGAACTTGGTCTTTTATTTTCTACTACTTACACACCAAGTACTTTACTGTACAAAATCAAAAATAAACATTTAGTTTTAACGCATTCTTTGGGATTTGTCGTTTTTTTTTAAATTATATTTGCTATCAAGAATTGCGAATCAGGAACAGTCCGTGGTGTGTATTGTCTCAGTTTTTCGCGACACGAGAACATGCGGCCGCCGCGGTCCCGTGCTTAGCATAATTTAAACATATCTACACTTTTTGTGCACAATCCCCTCCGATTGTATTGCTCTTGCATAAATACTGACATTTGAATTTGAACTCTTTTAGAAGCGAGGGACCAATGCGCGGGTGAAGAGATCGTGTTTAAGAAAGCGAAAGTTTTGTGATTTTAAAACACAATTTTGCGTGGGTTTTTCGGTAATGGCGTCAAGTTAAAGGATTAAGATACCTTGAACTGTCGTAATAGCACGCAACAGAAAGGAGGGAGGTAACTATAACTATCACGATTAACAACTACTCATTATCATCATCTTCCTGCCCTTGTTCCGTTTTATTTGGGGTCAGCGCAACACGTTTTTTTCTTCCATTCTGTCCTGTCACTCGTCACGCTATCACTAACTCCCTTTTCTTTCATATCGCTCCTCACACAATCCATCCATCTTTTTTTTGGCCTCCCTTTTCCCCTCCATCCATCCACATGTAAACTCATAACTTTTTTAGCAACATGCGTTTCGTCCCTCATTTTCACATGACCATACCAAGACAAACGATTCCCTTTCAACTTTTCAGTCACTGGCGCCACTTTCAAACTTCTCCTAATATACTCATTTCTCACTTTATCCATTCTCGTCACACCACACATCCATCTTACCAGTTTCATCTCCGCTATATGCAATCTTTTTTCATCTGTCTTTTTCACAGCCCAACATTCTGATCCATACAGTATTACAGGCTTTATCACGAATTTGTATATTTTACCCTTCAACTTGAGGGGCATCCGTGGGTCACAAGTGGTTCCCGCAGGATGGATGAAATGGCGACAGGTCACGATTAACACCTACTAAAAAGGTTTAATAACGAGCCACCTGACCACACAGCGCCTCAGCCACGTGCGAGCTATCAATGTGACACTAAGCAAACTGCGTAACATGAGAGCATGACGTTTGTGCGCCGTGACGCCGCGCGCCGGGCCCAGCGCAAACACAATCATGACGTGATCGTGCCGACGTGCTCCTAATGCGGCTGTTTGACGAGAGAGAGTGCTGCTTAGAGAGCAGTGTCCTTACCTAGATAACTTGCTTAGATAAGAGAATATTTATTTATTGAAAATACTGTCAAATCACATACATTTAGTTAATTAAACCTCAAGCGAACACGTTCGCGCATCTATTGTTTTACTATTGTGTCTCAAATTGATGGTATTTGAAAGGTTAATACTTAAATATGCAATTGCTACACCAGTGGTGTGGTTTACATAAGTAAGAATAACGGCATACCAAAGGATATATAACATTTACAGTTAATGAACTCTGTGACAAAAACGTTTAAAACGTACAATATACTTAATAAAAAAAATATATATCAATTAATATAACATGTTCTCAGTAGTACACTTTTGACAGAGTGGTCGTGGTCATGTCTCGGTCGAGTCCTGCACCACCGCCTCTCTCGCGATACGACGTCATGCAGCTCTGTGTTTGGCAGCTTGGTAGTTTTCATTTATGCTGTAGTGTGTCATCGATTTGATGAGGTCTGTCCACCGTGATGGAAAGTGCCCACCAGATCTTTTTCCCTCGATTTTTCCTTGCACCAAAAAATGTTCCATCGAGTCCACGTTACGGATGAAATGCCCGAAAAACAATGACGATAATCTCTTTTTAATATTGAGTTCTTTCAGGATGTAAATATCAGTTCAGTGCGTGGTCCATTATTATTATTTAGAAGATAAGGGGCTATGCATCACCCATAGTGTAGGGGATGTAGTCACTGCGACCTAAAAGATCTATTGTGACTCGCCACCTTGTTAGAGTAACTCTTTTAGCCCGGAGGCTTCCAAGAAATTTAAAATACTCCTAGCTTTTAGAGTTTTAATCTCCTCCGGGCGAATAATGTGTCGGCCCAGATGGACACTACGTTTTGGATAAGGGGCCCGCATTCACACAAAAGGTGCATAGGTGTCTCCCTCTCCTGATTGCAGTACCGGCAAACATCAGTGTCACTCAGTTTCATGTGAAATTGGTGCCTGTTTAGTTTGCAGTGGCCGGTTAAGGCGCGGGCTATCGCACAGATGTTCGTCCTGCTAAGCTCAAGAAGCTCGGCAGTTCGTTTTTGTGAGTAGCCTTCTATGAGAGATTTGGCGTGTAGCAAACCTGGTTGTACCAACCAGTGCTATATGCGTGGTCCATAGGATTCTAAGCATGCGTCCATGCGAAAACCTAAAAGAATACAATAGGTAGAGGTACCCAAAAGAATAATTATGTATTTTATTTACGTTTGATATTTAGTGACGATGTGATTGAAGATGGATGGCACTCTCCGAATGTTGACATATTTACTTGCTCTTAACTTGAAGATACTTAGGTTTTTGTTATAGAGAAACAGTATTTGAAATGTTATTTTGAATTTCAAAAAACATCAACTTATTGGTTGCAGCAACCACAGAAACAGAGAGGCGACTGCATGTAAGGTCTACTGACCACGGACGCGTAGCTTCATAGACACGTCTTCGTCACTATACACCGCTAAATTTTAATCGTTTTAATCCCGTGTAGGGTCGATCCGGTACATGAAACACTATCGATTTGTAAAGATAATATTAATAAATAAAGTACGTTGTTTTAAAAATAAGGTAAGTTGCTTGATGTGTTGCACTGCGTGGGGGAGCGCACCTCAGCGGCGCGGCGATGTAAAGCAAATACGACGAAAGCACATAAACAAGTACGTAACGAGTAATGTTTGCTAACTAATCCCACGGCGCCGGTGTCAGCACCTCGTGTGGTGATACAGAAGGACCAGTTTCAGAGCACAATAGTTTAAAGTTTGGTTTAAGAACATTTAGAAAGGGTAAAAAGGGTAAGAAACATTTTTTGTTTGTCAATTCGTTAGAATCGGTGATAGGACGAACTGTGGTTATTTTCTGTGTGGGATATCATCCAATGTCTTCTCCTGCTCTTGGGCCGAGCTCACGGCGCGTCAGATTTTTACTGACTAAAACCTACTCCTGTATTCCTTCTTTACCTCGTTCCAGGACCCCGGGGTTCACTGTCACATAACCCATGGCCCCAGAAAAAGATTTATGATGCTGAATGCATACGGCTAGTAGCTTTTATTTGTTAAACTTCGTGAACTGCAGTCACTGATTTCTCCTAGATTGGGTATTATTATCTAATTACCCATATAATTTATTCTCTGATTATTTGGTGAGGTATATAAACCCGGTCCTAAGCTTTCTGTAATTCATGACTTAGAGCTCATCTTCTTATTGTGTTCCAAACAAGACTCGCCATGTCGTTGAAATTTCAATGAAAATAGGTGCGCGGGTGTATTCATCACTACTAGAGACATCACTTGAGAGTTTGTTATTCTATAATCTGTGTTGAACGCATCTAAAAACGGCTCTGATAGTCGTTTAAAATATATAAGAAGATAAATAAGAAGAGTGTGTATTCCTAGTAGAGGCTCTTCTAGAAAGTAGTCATGTAATTCAAAAGTCACTAAACTACATATACTTCGTGAAGAGATGTACGAGTCTGTAGTACGTAATGAACTGTTAAGTTTCCTTAGACAAGACACACTACGTTTTCCTTTAGTCGTGAAACCTATGAAGGGCTTTTGTGTTGAAGTAAATTTTTTTGTAGGTATAAAAAACCGATTTCGCAAATCATAAGAGCAGAAAAAATAATTTACAAAGCTTATGTGTTTTCATTTCATAAAGCCTAAAGGAGATGTCATCAAAACCGTAGGGGCTCAGCAGGGTCGAAGCCTATTGGGGCCATGGGTCAGCTTCTGAAAGGAAGACCCGGGCCCTGGGGCGCAAAACAAAGAAAGAATATATGAGTGGGTTTTAATCAGCAAAACTCTGACGAGCCCCCCCACTCCGCACTGATGGATGATTTTTCACCTAAAAACAGTGTTTTTATTTTTATTTTATTATAAAAAGTAAAACAAAACTTTGTAAAACCCTTGTTCCTGCTCTTATCAACGTAGGAATAATATTGTAATTACGTATTATTTTAATGTCAATTGACAATACAGGGTGTTTCCGTCACGACTCCAATCAGCCGCCAGCGCCTCGGCGCCGTGAGAGTGACGTAACGAGCGGCTTATTGTACAAAAATGGCCGCGAGCGGGAACCTGGATTGAAGTGTAAATTGAGTCATTTTCACTGCGCACCGGTACGTACTCCCTCGTAGACATAGTAGCGGAAGTACAGAGAGTCAATCGCGATCTCATTTATTATTATACTAGCTGCTGCCAGCGGCTACACTCGCGTTATAGTAGAAAATTATCCTGAGGGAACATACTCCCGGAAAGAAAGTGTAGCATAAAAAAACATCGCAAAATCACCCTTTTAATGTTCCCACTGCTGGGATTCAGGCTTCCTCTCTAAGAAAGGTGATGGGCTGTAATCCACCATGCGGGTCCAGTGCGGTTTGGTGAATGTCACATGTCTTCGAATTTTTGTTTCTAAGACATCCTGGTCTCGTCGCGATGTTTTCCTTCACCGTTTTTGAGAGTATTGGTGATGAAATAAATTACACAAAGTAATGCCTCTGGCTGAGTTTGAATCCGCGACCTACAACTCGTCAGAGTCGGGGCTATTACCTCTCGGCCATCACTGCACTACAATGAAAGTATCTTTTTATGTTATTCCAGGACATGGTTTATCCATGTACCAAGTTTCATCGAAATCCGTTCGTCCTTTCGAGCATGAAGGAGTAACAAATATACATATTCACAAACATTCGCCTTTATTTTATTAGTGTGATAGTCAACATTTCCGTGTTTTTTTTTTTGGTGGGTAAAAATCTTCCAAATGACTTCCTCAGCTCTTGGGCGAAGCGGGAGATAGTGTTAGACTCTTACTGACTAAAAAACCCACCCCGTTCCTTCTTGCCTTTCATACCGGGGCCAAGCTTCCCTTTCGGAACTATGCCCTGGCCCCAGAACATTTCCGTGTTCCGTACAATGGCAGTCAAAGGTTTTTTTTAATAATTATTGTAACTTTTACATGGTCATCTAATGGTCCTTCAATGCGTAATTGCTATTTTATCTTCTTGTATAAGTGGTTTACAATTTGAGTTTTATTGCAAAAAGTGTTTGATTGACAGCCATAACTGCAGCTTTTTAATATTCCTGCAGCTATTCAACATACCTGCAGCTACTTAATCTACCCGCAGCTATTTAACCTACCTGCAGTTATTTAACCTACTTACAGCTTTTTAACCTACCTAGCTATTTAATCTATCTGCAGCTTTTTAACCTACCTGCTGATACCTACAGTTATTTATTCTCCCCGCAGTAATTCCAATCAAAATTACTTTTCACCAATTATTTTGTTCTACTGGCACAGATTTACTGTGTTGAAGCGTAGTAAGAAACAGCGCCCACCTCAAGATGAACAAACATAAACAGCGCGAGGTTCCGGCAATCAACCGCCCGCCATACACGTTGTTAGCACGAGCGGACGAATTCGTACGACGCGTAGCAGTTCGTAGCAATTCGTAGCGCTTCGTAGAGGTTCGTAGCGCTGCGTCGCGATTGAAGGTGCTATTGTAATTGAATGATGTTTGTGTATGTTTGATCGTAAATTGGTTTTAGCATTCCATTTGTAATACAAAGACAGGTGTTTTACGAGTATGTTGACGAGAATTAATGGTAACTGGTTGGAATTGAGGAAATGTATTTGTTACTAGTTTGATTGAATTATGAGATAATATAAAATGGTGAATTCTTAAATATCTGTAAGGACGCCGTGTTGTCTTTCCAGCCACGCCTACAAGAGGGGACTTACCGCCATAATTACGGCGTGCCCAAGAAAAATTGAGAGTATGTATCGTCCTGATTAAAGGTAAACTTGATATGGCTTGAAAATGACTAATGGGATGATGTTACGGTGACTTTAAATAAATTGTTATAAAGACAGAATATTTACAATGTTAATTGCTCATTGAAAAACTATTAAAATAATAATATAATATAATATAATATAATATAATATAATATAATATAATATAATATAATATAATATAATATAATATAATATAATATAATATAATATAATATAATATAATATAATATAATATAATATAATATAATATAATATAATATAATATAATATAATATAATATAATATAATATAATATAATATAATATAATGTAATATAATATACCGCAACTATTATACAACGTTATCTACCAGTACTAGACAGATAAAATTACTTATATATTTCTAAATGTTTATTTAGAAATATATAAGTTTTACTTTTACAGATAAATAATAATAAAGTAATAATTAAAGTTGATTAGAAACTCTTTATTTTTTTCATCAGATATTTATAACTGTGCGTCTCATGAGACGCACAGATATAAATATCTGACGAAACGAAAGGACAGGATCGTTCATTGTGGTGACACTTGTCTGACTATGTCCAACAGTGAACATATTTTGGTTGAAATGATGATGATGATTATTCAGGTTTCAATCTTTAGGTACATATTTTACTCTACCCAGCAACTCCGCTGAGATTTCCTGCGAGGACCTTTACCTGAGTTATAATAACTAAATCCCAGCACCTCTCGGCACGCACGCTCCCTCACAGAACACAACACACCTAATAAATGTAGCCGGAATTCGTCCGCCGCCGCCGCTCTCCGGCGCTCCAGCAGGTATCGATATGATTTTATTACGCGCCTCAAATATTTGCCGCTCTCCCCTCGCACAAGATTCTGTGATCTGATCAATTTCTTCTGCGTGTGCTCCAATCAAATTACTTTTTTATTTGTTTGACGATTTCAATATACCGACGAAAATGTTGTATAAATTGGTACTCTGTGCTTTTAGTGCTCGATCTCGAAAAAAATATTGCACGTGATTTTGTATTATTTTTTGAAAATTAAGTCGTGATAATAAGGATTTTGTCGAACAAATAGTAATACGGTGTTAATTTATTTTGGAATAAAACCGTATCTTTTTTATTTATATTTTTTTCTGTACTGAAACAATTATAATAAAAATGTATAATATATTGGCCAAGTTTTATAGGAAGGGTTTGACCGATATGGATGAAACTTTGTGTGTATATTTGTGTGGGTCTCTGGACGGTTCGAAAATACAATTGGACATGGTAGGTGGCGCTGCCATCTGGTTTTCATTTTTTTTCTGACGAAAAGCCAGCTTTTGGGCAGGACAACGTCTGTCCGGACCGCTAGTTTAGTATGAGTTTAGTCGACTTAATAAAACCCACACCGTTGAGTAATAGTATTGAACAGATATAGTGGAGTATATTGCTGATTGTCAGTTAATCACAGCGATTACCGATATAATCCGAGTGCAGTGGCCGGTCACGAGCGGCCGCCGCCAGCGCGGACCGTGCTCGCTGTAGGGCTGTCACTACACGACACCGATAAAGTAGTTGCTTCCTCAAATATTTGGTAATTACAACAAATTAACGATTAGATTTGGCAATGCGACTTCTACCCGTTTGAATACTCACGTGTCGTGTTATCTATGTACTAAGTATCTATTTATGAAGTTCAATTTTCTCATGCGAACGCGGCGACGCAACGAAACACTTTCTTATCCTAATTTTCGTAAAGGTGGCACTCAGCTCATTTCTCTCATAACAAATTATAACTACCAAAATATTTGCAGTCGTTATCAAAACATGTTTCCGTTTATAGTTATTAGTTGTACTTACTAGGGCTATGTTTAGCTGAATGCCTTAGCTCGAGTAAGATGAATGTCTGGCATCCCTAATAACAAATGTAATTGAATTATCTGTTGGTGGAGTGATACCGATGTAGCTCTCATAAGCGGTGTGCAAGAGCATACAGTTAATGTGACCATCAATTGACGTGAATGACAAATGAAGTCGGCTTAGAGACAAAAATACCTGATTTATAATTAGTTATTATTAGCCGTTAGCTAGAACTGGACCACACGGCAGTCAGACGCCGTATGTCACAGCGGCACACACCTCCATATTGACATCGCTAGAATTACCCGATGTGTATGTATGAGATGAACACGATACGGGTTTTACGAGCACGAGTAGTGTCGCTCAGTTACGGCGCTGGAGACAGTTACATGTGTTAATATTTTTATTATTGCACGCGATGCTATAACTTCCTTCAATTACCCCTCCAAGCTTCATTATTTACTACTGACTGTTTGGAATGTGTAAATGTAGGATAAGAAAGGTAAGCTACATATATTTGTTGTAGTTGGGTCGGAAAATATACATACCTAATTGTAAGGACTTTAATTTCGAAACAGTCTGTCGCTCGAAATAAATTCTGTGATTGCCTAGGATTCTTCTTTCATTAGTCATCATCAGCTACGCACAAAGTGATGGAGATAGGGACCAAAGTCATTTAAAGAGAGGACACTGTGTCTGTTTCATGTCATAGTAAACTATGTAAGTAATTTTTCGTATCCACAAATTGCTTAGTCCTTGCCCTCCGAGAAGTTGTTAGCGGCTAAAAGTTGGTGTTGTGCTTGACGCGCTGTCCTCGCGTTTTTATGAGCGCTTTACAGCCCATTATACGCTTGTTGTGTAATAGAAACACTTGATTTGTTCCTCCCAAGACGCCGACGCCGGCACCGACGTACTACACCGTGTTGGTAAACAAGTCATCGCCAGTTTTTAATTTTCTTTCGGGTGTTAACGTGGGGGACGAAGTTTACGGAACAATCTGAGTTGTTGTTGATCCAATTTAAATTGTGTTCGCCGACTTCTAGTTGTAAAACGTAATAACAGTTATCTACAACAGTTTTTAAAGCAAATGGGCCAACTAAAACTTCGTTAGTTGATCTCGGAGGAAAAAACTAATAGGATTCAGTTGGTTGGTAGGTTATCTAGAAGATGTTATATGAAATATTATCCATTAGTAATTTACCTCCACGTGTAGCGACTAAGGTCAGACTTTAACATGTTCGTACCAAACATAAATTGACACAATAGTCTTTTGCGCAATTGCAATTGATTATAAACATAATATAATGTGTAGATACGTGCAATAGTTGCGCGTCACTGGTCACAAGGTAGGTCTACACGAGGCGACAATAACACAATAACATACTGATGAGGAGCGATACCGCCGCGAGTGTGCTCTCGCCCTTGAACCGCGCGCTCATGCACACTCGCACACAGCAGTTATCTGACGCCTAATTAAAGTGATGGAAATTAACAATATAAGCGCTTGCTTGCAGTTTTATAACAATGTAAAATACTTATCAAGATACCCTCGGGTTAATAGTAAATAATTCTTGCTTGTAAATTAACAGTTCCAATATCTAGTAATCAAATACTCGTTGAACAGTCATGATCATCTGCGATTACAGCAGTGCTATAATAAAATTATCTTTTGTTTCCTATAAGAGCGCGTATTCACTAAAACCTCCTGTTGGACCTGTGCGTTTTGGTGTGAACACTGCCTAAATCATACAATACCAATGATGTGATAGTCACGATTGCAGGATAGTAAATAGGAAGTTAAAAGATAGTGCAACGTTTTTAATTCGTGATGTTTTTAATAATCGTGTGTCGCGTGTATGCGCGGCGTCCTTGACCCGCACTATATTTAAATTATTGTACAGATTGTAAATAACGTTCACTCACGTAAACAGTGCTGGATATAAGTAAAATATTTATTAAAGATTTTGTTAGAATTGCGCTATCTAGATGTTAAAGCTAGAACTACATAAGACCAACGCTCACGTGAACCACGCTTGATCTGTACGTAGAACAACGTCGCGTGGCGTGGATCTAGTGTAGCTCTATAAGTCTAGTTTTCATATAAAATGTATGGAGCCCGACGCGCCCAGATCGGCGTACGTAGCACACGTGTGCGCAGTGTAGTCTACCTTAACTGAACGTCAACCTACCTCCTTTACACTAGCTAAAGTGTTTCATCGGTTGATATTTGATGAAACACTACCTGAAAAGAAAACTGGTTTCTACAGGTAGTATTTGTAGTTGTGATTAAACAAGTGCTATGAAACTATTTGACTCGAACTTTTAATCTGTTTTTAGTTTTGAATTCAAGGTTTTTGCTTTTTCTTTTATTATGGATAGGCTCGCGTTTGACCACTATCTCACCTGATGGAAAGCGATGATGTGGCCGACGATGGAGCATGCTTGCCTAGAAGCAACCTATTCACTACTGACTTAAAGACCTAGTTTATAGTTATCAGGAAACACAGACTCCGACAGGGAATTCAAATGCTTAGAAAAAAAATTGGATCATGATGATGAATGTGTTCCCAAAACACTTTGTACGTATGGGTGTGATGTCCACCATGTGGGTGGACATCATCAGCTTGTCAGGTGGGTGCAAATAACTAGGAAGAGGAGAAATGGGATGTCAAATATAACATTTCACCGACGATGATGTTATCATGCCGGTGCATATAACAATCAGTACAGCGTTCGCATAACGTTTGTGATAATGTGTACCTAATATCATTCGTTATGTGGTTTTCCTCACAGGAAATACCATTTAGCACATTTAAGTGACACGAATATATTAAACTAAACATATATAATTAGCTTCCGTAACTCATTGTAACACAAACATGTACAACAAATTGTTTATGAGAGTTTTACTTTAAAAAACGTTGTTGTTTGTAGCTTAGTGTAAGCTGCCCTGGTACGCCTGTGTTGATTCCCACACGGCACGAATTAAAAGTTGCCGTCGCTGCTCCGAGGATTAAAAACTGTGCGGTCGTAACTCGCGCTGACTGTACTACCGCCGCGAGTGACACCACGCCGAAGAGTTTGTACAGACGTGATTGTTTCAAGTTTATTAACACTCACACCTCCGCACGGAGCGTCGTACCTATGTATGTGTGAGTTGTTGAGGCAAAGTAAAAACATTCTGTTTGAAAGAATAAAGGATAGCCTTGTTTATGGGAAACCTGAATATAGTTTGTTCAGAATCAGTAACACAATGGATTCCAATAGTTTTATGTTACATATTTTTACCAAAATTATTTAAAAAGGTCACAAGTTGGGCCATACCGACACTAAGTACAACACAGGTCACGGAAGGTCATAGTGGGTATTAGGCGCTAGCAAACAGCTGAATACAAGTGCAAAACAACCCCTCAGTCACCTGAATGGCCCGATGACTATGTATTTTTGCTCAAACTTATAACTTTATGATTTTTCATCATACAGTTATGAAATGTACATAGATTCCTTACATAAAAATATTAGACACGTGTTTCGGGTTGCGTATATACAAAAACTAATGTTGTATATTAAATAATTTCCTTCCCTCAAACATATTACTCGTATTATAATTGATGTCAGGTAACGAAAGTATTTTCCGCTGCTAAGGCGACTGCACCGTGGAAGGTGCAGTGGAGGAAGCGGTCGTCAAAAGAACTTAAAACAATACTTGCCTTAATTTTATTATAAAAGCGTTGTCATTGTGTACGCACATTTTGAGTTTCACTTGTCTAACTTATTTTGTGGGCGTGGGCATTTATTTAAAGTAAGCTTTATTTTACGTCTGTAACTTGAATTTTATATTTTTTCCGTTATTGGTTAATAGTAATTTATGTGACCAGTAAAAGACACTATTATTACCTTACTACTTATATGTATACTGGAAGTTATATTTAAATTCCGCATACTCACTGACTAAATAAATGAATACAACGTGCTTGTCTCACAGTAATCTAGTAGTAGTCAAAAGCAAGTAACTTCTTCAAGCTCTCGTACTCACAACTTCACAGTTGGTGAAATGTAACGAATCTAGATGAGCCACTACTGAACGGATTCCACTCCACGTCATTTGAATATGGGTCGTCGGTCACACTCGTGTACGCACCGCAAGATGGCTCATTAGCTGCCTGCGTCGCTGTGGCAGTCAGGTTGGAGTTACAGAATTAAATAGTTCGTCTTCAGGTAATAGATACTTTCTTCTTTTTTGTTGGTATCACTCTTGACAGAGTGGTCGTGGTCATCACTTCTGTGTGTGTTGGTGGCAAGCTTCACAACACGCCGCCACGCCTCTTGGATGGCCGCCTTCCTCGTACATTCATGTAGTGATGATGAGCCATTTACTACCTCTTTTATTTGGTCAGTTACCCTCATAGGCAATCTTCCTCGTGGCCTGGTACCCTCAACCTTTCCTTGGAACACAAGTCGCTCAATAGCCACTTCCCCTTGGAGGCATACGTGAAAAAAAAAGTTAGAATGGATACTTTACTTAAGGTAAATTGTTTAAAATGGCGTGTGTGCCTACGTTATACATTGTGTTACTATTTTTGTAGATGACATTTTGCTGCAGCCGCGATCTGAATGCAACAAATAATTTTCCTATTCATCTTGGTATAACTAGATTAATTTAATTCATGTCGTTATCGTTTCAAAAGTGTGTTTAATTCTTATTTGACAACATTTTTTTATAAGCCTTGCCCCACACTCGGAATGATTCCTGTATCGTGAGTGCATTCACAAACATGTAAACAAACAAATACAAGACACCCAGACCCGGAACACTTATCTGTAGGGCATACAAATATTAGTTCCGTGCGGGGACCGAACCCGCGACATGCAA
This sequence comes from Mythimna ferrago, assembly GCA_910589285.2. Lineage (NCBI taxonomy): Eukaryota > Metazoa > Arthropoda > Insecta > Lepidoptera > Noctuidae > Mythimna > Mythimna ferrago. The sequence goes on from OU342680.1 coordinate 584,277, forward strand.
TGTAGCAGCCAATCGCTCAACCACTTCGCCAACCGTACCTTTAATTGGTTCTTCGATTGAATTTCCTTAAAACCAACTTCTTTCAGGTTGTGGTTTTATCTAGCTCTTATAAATAACCCTCAATTAAAACTAGTTTACATGTGAACATGACCCCACGTGTACCAGGAGCGCAGCGGATCAAGCGGCTTCGTACTGTAGAGGTGTGGCTTGGTACGGAGTGCTGATGGCCGCTGATACATATGAATGAGACAACTTTGATTGCTTCGCAGATTAAACTTGCTAGTTGTGTGACGCGGTGCAGTTCGTGTGAAGGACAGGAACTGATCTAGTTTTATAGGAAGATAAATTAGTTAAAAATTATAAAATTTACCAAGTAACATGGTACAATGTAAAAAATATTGAGTTGGTCTCTGAAAGATAGTTACCATAATTGCTGACTGGACAATATTTTGACCATGGCATAAGCTATACAAGGTGTCGTTTTGAAGCTGCAAAATATTTCAGGAGGCAATTATGTTAGTGATTCTCGACCCGAATCAATAATAAAATAAGTAGGTAATTTTTTTTTTTTTATATCCGCGCTTTTTTTCACACACACAAACACGGAACAATAAAGGGCGTTTTCACACACACTAACTCGCAACGATAGTTTCATAAATAATGTATCATCCAATCATCATCCCGCACGCCACACCCTAGCCACGCCCCCGCGGCCATCGATCAATCGATTTAGTTTAGTGTAATTAAAAAATTAAATAACAAGTATTACTGATTATTGACCAGGTATCGTTTTTTTATATGATTATTTATGAGTTTTATTACAACCTCCTGAAATATTGTGCAGTTTTAAAACTGCACCTTGTATTTATACATATGTATTCTTAGTTGAAGAGGAGACTTCAAGATGTATCGAGCCACACATATATGTTAGTCGTGAAGTGTAATTTTCTTGAGATGTGAGGCAAAGTTGTCACGTATGCAAATACATGCGAGTGGACTTGTGGACACTCGGACCTCGGACTTGGGCATCGGCGGTACTTCGTCACTAATTGTGCTCAACTCGCAACTTGCTCACTCACCGTAAAGCCGATAAGTCGGTGGCACACCAGGCGGTACTGGTGTTAGATAGGTATTAGATATTATGATCTTTTGGTATCTCGAATGGTGAAAAAAAAAGAATGGATACTGACTCATTTTTTTATTTTTTTTTTAATCCATGACATCCCCCGCTCTTAGGCGGAGTGGGAGATAGTGTCAAACTTTTACTGACTAAAACCCCCTGTTCTATTGTTGCCTTTCGTACCGGGGCTGAATCTTCCTTTCAGAAATAAATCCTTGGTCCCAGTAGGATTATGACCCTGCTGGGCCCCTACTGTTTGCTGACAACTCCTTGAGGCGCGCCTGGTACAATACGCGCCGTTGACGTCTTGGGCTTGGTCCGGACGCTTACTGGACGGTCGGACGGCGAGCTATCCATTGCTCGCCGCTCTCTAATCGTTTGCTGGGCGGCAAACGATTAGTTCTGTTTTCGGCCAAGCGCAAACTTAACCCGCGTGACCTCTATGTTTCAGTTTCTAAGAATTGTCATGAGATGAATTCTGGTTATAAATAATTTTATTGCAAAATATTCTTTTTCAAAATTAATTTAAATAATAATTAACTAACAAACGAAACCAGAAACACTAATTCATTCAAAGTTTGGTAAATCAATAGGTTACGGGTTTTAGTTTGTTATGTTATGATAACACGGAACAAAATCCTTTACCAACAAAAATAATTAAAACAAGGAAAAACTCGTTAGTAGTCTTGAAGAGAAGTCAAACACAAGCCACCATTTTTCATTCGCTTACTTTTCGTCCTGTGCGCTCAATTTAGTTCAGTGTTGCTACTGCAAATTAAAATTACTACTACCCTGTAATTTTGAAATAACTTAATTTATTGACCACGCTAAATAAAGTTACTTCAAAATGTTGACTCTTATTTTTTTATTATTATTGATAGGCTCACGTTTGACCAGTATCTCATCTTATGTTAATCGATGATGTGGCCGACGAATTCTTCGAGATACATCGTCTCGTGTGCGTCAGTCATTTATTTGGGTAAATTCCATTACAACATGGTTCCTACGCTTTAGAAGAAAAGCACCGTGAGAGCCTCCCGCTGTACCGCGGGCCTAACGGAACTTTCTTCGAGTTGCTAAGAGGTCGCCAATTAGTCAAATTGCCGAGCAGTTAGTTGCGCACTTGTTTGAACAGGATCCGGACAGTCTTTGATTCGGGACTTTGCTTCATTTGGTCTTTGCATAAATTACAATTAGAGACAGTGTCCGCCCTACCTGCTACTCTTAATTGCTTACGTAAATTTTCCTGTCTTAAGCCTATTAGTATGTAGGCTTAAGATGCAAAGAAGATGGTGCCATTAATTTTCTGAATTCGTAGGGGAACAGATGAAAACATATGCATAAATAAAGAATACTCTGGAGTAGAAGTAATGTTTCAGTTACCTAGGCTACATATGGGTGATATTTTAGTGTAACAGAAAAGAAGTAGGTATAAAGTGATTCAGGAAAATACAAATTTAAAAGTAACACACGTTTAACCAAATAAACTCAGATTAAAACTATAATTAAAACATTACGAGTGGGTTTAGCTGAAAAATAAGCAAGAGAATGTGACGATGCGACGTGGTGGAAGTGAGAGGCGACACGACACCAGCGCGGCAAATAAATTAAGTCATGCGATGTCCGCATCGCGTCGTACCGCACCGCGTTGTACCGCACCGCGTCGTGCCGAGTGACGTCGTGCCGAGTGGTGTCGTGTGAGCTCGGACGGCGGTGACGGTTATGCAACAAAACAACGCGACTAAGACGAAACTACATTAGGATCTACAATATAAACTTCCGATCCAAATTAATTGATTATTGTGTACTTTTAGTATTCTTTTTGCAGAGGACGAAATTGGATGCGTTTATTTAGAGGTTTCTAAACCTGGCGCTTGCAGAATAGTAGCTTTCAATGTAACCGTTACAGAAAATAACACAATCCCAGAGATTTATTATAACATCAAAGTCACCTTAGTCTTTTGAATTCCGCATTTATTTTCAGCCAAGGACCAACAATAACACCTAAGTATTTAAAATTATAGTGTTCGCGGTAAGCAGATGACACGAATACCGTGTAGTGAACCAGTCTTAAACATAAAATGTGCGCACTCGGTCCACAAGACTACAGCGGCTAATCGTTAACCAGAACACTTTAATTTATCTATAACGGCCAAGCTGGTACAAAGTTGTCTCTAAATAAACACGGGACACGCAATGGAAGGGGACAGAAGGACCACTGCACAAACGTAGGAAAGTCGCAAAAGGACCACTTTTTTTTTAGGATTCCGTACCTTAAAAGGCAAAAACGGAACCCTTATAGGATCACTTTGTTGTTTTTCTGTCCGTTCGTCTGTCAGTCTGTCTGTTCCTTTAATTGAAATTGAAATTAAAACTAAAAAAAAATTCGACACTCCTGGAAATCAAAATTCATAGGGTACTTCCCGTTGACCCAGAAACTTGAAATTTTGCATACTGACAGATCTTATAGCACAAGTATAATAAATCAATAAAATAAAAAAAAAACCAGAAAACTGTGTTCTTACATCACAATTTTTTTTTGCGTTTCAGAAAAGTCTTCCGAGACTCCGTTCCGGAATTGAACTATTTACATAGGTAAGATTGTATGGGATCCTCAGGACGCGATTACGACTCCCACTTGCCCAGTTTTTTAAGTTATTGATAGGTTCGCGTTTGACCACTTTGTCACCTGATTGTAAGCAATGATTTGGCCAACGATGGAGCACGCTTGCCTAGGAGTAATCTATTCACTCTTGACTTAAAGATCCCTAGGTTTTAGCTTTCAGGAAACACAGACTCCGACAGGGAATTCCACTCCTTAGCTGTACACATAGTGCATGTGTTTCCAAGACATTTTGTGAGTATGGATGGGATGTTGTATCTAAACTTAGCATCACCATGGAAAATTGTGCTGATGAAAAGTTATTGTTTTGAAATCCTGAGAGAATGAGGCAACACCAGTTTGTTTGTATGTGTGTGTGATTGTTACACCTTCACCCATAAAGGAATGAACTGATCAGCAATTTGGCGCATATCGCTTGTGAACCGTATATTGCAAAACTTATGCAATTTAGTACTGTAAGTTCAATTTACGAATACTATAGGTACTAATTTCTCATGTACACAGGTGGTCGAAAAAGCTTCCGATCTAACAAAGATACAAAACATTTTTTCTTTCAATCTCTTTTTATTATATTGTCTCCTTGAACGCACTTCTCCCAGCGATGCCCTCATCTCTCTAACCCGTTCAAATAGTAGTTGGGTTTTTTTTCTGTAAATAATTGTTTTTGCAATCTACCTCCACATCTTTATCCTCTGAGTGCAATTATTAGATGATGGAATAAAAAGAAGTTGCTTGGGGCTAGACATTTTTTTTTTTTATGGTGGGAAAAAATCATGCATTGACATCCCCCGCTCTTGGGCGAAGCGGGAGATAGTGTCAGACTCTTACTGACTAAAAGACCCACCCCGTTCCTTCTAGCCTTCATAGCGGGGCTCGAGCGCCCTTTTGGATAACCCTGGCCCCAGTAGGCTTCGACCCGTCTGGGTCCCTGCTGTTGCTGACAACTCCTTGAGGCGCGCGGGAACAGTGCGCGCCGTCGACGACTTGGGCTTGGTCCGGACAGTTACCGGACGGCCGGACAGTGAGCTACCCATTGCTCACTGTCCGCAAGTCCGCGCCTACGGTGGCCGGAAATCGGGTTCAGAATCCCGGCGGCGGCGGCGGCGGCGATAACGCCGTTGCCTGATGCGTTCGGCCTCCTCCTTTGCGAGCATTACTGCTTCGCAGAAGTCGGCGACCGCCTGCCACTCCTTCTCACTCCGGACCATGGCCTCAACCAAGGCCCGGCGCGAGAGGTCTCCGCCGCCGATCGCCCCCAGGAGGGTACGGCGATGGTCCGCCCAAGCAGGGCACACCTCGACTGTGTGCTCCACCGTGTCCTCCGGGCGTTCCGCACAGTGGCGACACCTGGGCGTCACTTCCGCATGAATCCGGTGCAGGAATCTCCCGAACGAACCATGTCCGGTGAGGACCTGCGTCATGCGGAAGGTCAGGACGCCGTGAGGTCTTTCCAGCCACGCCTCAAAGAGGGGACTTACCGCCATGATTGTGGCGTGCCCAGCACTGGGTTGCGATAGTCGTTGACGCCATTTCACCATGAGATCCCGCCGGAGCTCTGTCCGCCATGCCGCGACCTGTCGCGGCAGCGGACTTTCACCCCGGCGTTGCACCTCCACGCGCATATCGTGCATGTGTGCAAGGACTGTTGCCTCCAGATCCCACGGTGGCTGGGGGCTAGATGATCTGATAGTTCAAACTGTAATTCGTAGATTTTCACCGTGGCAACGGCTAAGGTGGGAGAGGGCGCGATATCCACGTGAAAAAAGTTTTTCTTTTTCTGCATTTCACATCGATTTACTCAAATGACTGTCAAATAACAACTGCGTGTCTAAAATGGCTGCAATTTGGGCGAGTAACTGCAGTCAAAAGGTGCACAACTACATTCACTATCCTTTATTGACGATCTTCACATTGAGGTCGGAAACTTTTCCATATAATCCTTTTCTTTACCCATTAGATGTGAGAAGTGGTTCTACTGTGTTTCCTTATTAAGGAAGGGAACCAGTACATCGGGCGGTTAGTTGTACGAATATAACCGAGCGCGGAATAACAAAGACTGCACAATGCAGTTTTAATTTTCACATCGGGTTATTTCGGCTTCGGTGGACCTCTTGCTCGGGAAACTACTGTAGACACGGACTTGGCTCTTTCTCGCCGGCTTTCATTAGTATCTGTTTCTAAGAAACAGTGTTATTGAATTTGAATGGGGAAAACAATAAATTTTGCAGCCAAAGTAGCCGAAATATATAATAGCGTGCTCTAATGTTATTAACGTGCCTTATTTACTTTGCGTGTATGTATGTTAGCTGATAAATACAATACGAAAACATTATTTAAGGAAATAAAAAGGTTCAAACACTCGCTTTTCCTCTTGTTGTCAAGTTGATGTTATTGTTTTGCTTCCTCTACTTTCGCTTCAACTTCAGTTTTACTTTTAGGTTCTTCCCGTATTGATGACTCATATTTCAGTAGAAGAAACCTAGCAGCTCTCGTTTGTCATTTTTTTTTTAATAGTGAGGTCCACAGCAGTCACGGTCACGGCACGGTGTCACTAGTGTCGTGTTCCGTGTTATTTATACAGCGCAGCAGTACAACGTGTAGCCTCGCATGTACTGGAGGCTGCAGCCTCTCTGCGAGGGCACACTATCACTAACTAATTCTATTTCTAAGTTTTGTTGCAGGACTATTGGTGGCGTCGGTAGCAAACACAAGTGTGGTAAATTGTGTTCAGGTTGTACTTTTATTTACTACCGCCCAGTGCGTATCTACCTTGTCGTAGAGAATTTTGGAACTGGAACAACCAACAATAGATTTTCTACATTTCTCCGCAAAATTATATGTATATCTTTTTACCCATTAACTTGTAAAAAGCCCGTATTATAATTGCAGCTGCACTAAGACTAAAGCTATGTTCAAACCAATAAATTAGCTAAGTAACTCCCTAAGTAAACCTTAAGCCAAGATTTAATGAGGGAATCTAAAATGGAGCCAAAAGAGCGCTCCACCGCAAAAAGAAGTGTTCTGCAGCTGCACGAGTACAGCCATACTTTAGTTTCACGTTTGATTTAGGCAAATTGACAGGAAACGTGGAGGTCGGCCGCCAACAGAACGCAATTAATATTAAAACCTTCTAAGATGCTGCACTCCGGCAGAACTGGGTATCTTGCAGATGCATTGTCGTGGTCAGTTCATTTGATTGATTTTTTTCTAAGAAAGTATTCCTGTTAATAAGTCTAAAAGGGAGGAGCGAAAAGAAGTTTTTTAAATATATAAAAATCAACCATCATATCTCAGTGCTAAGTGTAATTTAAAATTAAGGTGATAATCCAAATGAATACGGCTTTAAAAATCCGGACAAATCCGTAGGTTCAACCGTTTAATTCATTTATAAAATTTCCAAAAAGGTTTTGCATTCTTACCGCACTTACAAAACAAGGCGTAATGAATTAATGTGGCGTTCAGCGTTCTAGCTGTGAGCAGTGGCACGAGCGGAGCGGGGGGCGGACAGCGGCGCGTCACCATCGCCAAATTTATGGCCCCACACTAATTTATAGTCGTCCAGCTACGAGCGATTAATGGAAACACTTATTCCAACTTTAATGTCGTTTCATTAACATTTTATAAGTACTGCTTCGAGAGCTTTATGCCTGTAGAAAGATGAACCGGTAGAAAATTATAATTTGTGACAAGCGATCGCCAGTTATCTTCTGTCGGTAGGTCGTTCGGTTACTTTTAATTACATTTTGAATGTAATTAACGAAGAAGGCATTGAGATAACTTCTTTGTCTTTTCTAATCGATGGTAAATTCCTTAAATAGTTTGAGCCCCGTAGACCAGCAGTGGATGTAGCATCGGTGGTACTCATTAAAACCTCCAAAGTAAACACGTTGAGTATCTGATGGATCTGTAAAACCTCATTATACCAAGTTGTGTTTAGACCGATCTACTTGAATGCGCTACTGAATTGGTGCTATCCATACAGGCCACTGCAGTTCACATCTCGGAACTTCTCCGAGTGCCTGTTCCTTGGTAAATAATTCTTTTATCACGATAGTCAATTCAAATGGAAATAACTTGTAATAAACTTTGTATTGTTACATTAATTTGCCGATCCACCTAAAAAATGTCGCAAAAATGCCGGAACAATGGAACAGAAACAATAGAGCTACCTTCATACAACAATATTTTTATGAATAAATCAAACAGTAATTTGAATACCTATCCACCTCGATAATACCCTGCGATATCGATAAAAAGTGAATTATGTAGATTTACACGAGTTGTGGGTGGATGAGTGGGTGAAACATGGAGGAGGGGGGGATGAGGCCAGGTTCACACGCCGCTGCGTCCGTTAATATTCATGTCGGACGAACAAAAGTCCGTTTTGTTCATCCACGATGTTCATACCTGTAATGGTTGATCGTTTTTGCATTTGAAATTGTATTTTAATTTTGTTTGTATACTGATTTCCAGATGGGTGCATTTCTTGTGTATTGTTTAGTAGACGCAACTTAATCAATAGTTTTATTTTCTTAGAGTTTTCCAAATGTTTAAATACGATAAGTAAGATGAATATGCACCAAAAATATAATTTCGAAAAGCACTCACGCACACTCACTCAAGTTTTATACTACTTAGTTACTGTAAATTTAGTACTTGACTTTTAAAAACGAAAAAAAAAAACTCTCTGATCTAAACGTAAGCGAAGAAGTCAATATTTCATGGAAGTGGCGTCGAGACCTGTAGTTGACAAGGATTATGTAAATTAATTGGGGGCAAATATTAAATAAACGCGATCCGCTTGATTTGTGACGAGAAAAAACAGGGGGACGAAAGGGGGATGGGGAGGAAAGAGCTTTGTTTTTTACGAGCCCACGCACCTAGCTCAGGAAGCTGTGTTATGCTAATAATAAACAAATACTTACCTATACTTAAGACTTCTGCGAAAGAAGGAAAATCATTTATCATTTTTCGCAAGCCGCAAGAGGAAAATTAAGTGGAATGTAAACCCAGATTTCAGTAATCAGGAGTGGGTTCTTATGAATTTTATCGGTCATAGAATTTGTCTATTCGGAAAAAAGGAGGCTCTCATGAGCTCAGAGCATTTTTTTCTTTACATATTTTTAATAAAATACCGCAACACACTAAGATTGGCCTAATAACAGTATTATTTATAGAGAACTAACTAGCATATGATAGTCGCGGAATGGTCTCTAGAGCATGTAGTTGGTATCGTCAGCCAGCGATCTGTCGCGCAAGATACAGACCATTACACGGTAACATATTGTTGATTAGGAGAATTTGACTAAACCGCAATAGTCGTGTATCATGCGAGAATGGCGGGTAGTCGTAAGTTTTTATTAGCCGTACCTACAGACTGCGTCTACCCAGACGTAATATGTATGAAAAAATGAATGTTCATATTTTTTTGGGGAGATAGCCGGTAGCGACAGCAGAGGAAATTGCTTGGTTGCTGTCTCAGAAATATATGTTGTGTACCTATGTGCGATACGAGCGTCTGCCGACATCTACATTGCCAACCATTTTCTTTCGTAAGGACATGCTGAATTCCTGGCGTAAGAAAACTGGTTTTACGAGCAGGTTTTAGTAGCATTTTCTCATGAAATTATTAAGTTTTGTTTAAGAATAAGCAGTCTGCAAAATTATCACTTTTAGTTTTCACACACAAAAATGACCCCTCTTCACTCGATCGTCACCATTTCTTAGACATTAGGCGTATACCTACTTCTAAGCTTACTTACTTCAACACTTGAACTATACATTTACTTCTTTACTGGTTGTTGTTTTTGCTGTCAGTACTGCCGCGGTCTCATCCGTGTATCGCATCGTACCTATTCGAAATGAGAGCTAAGATAAAGCCTATTATATTTGCATAGAGAAAGCCTCCGCTGAGGTCGCCTCGTATACTCATATTTATGTCTGTTGTCCACAACGCAGTTAATTTTATTGGTTCAAGTAGCCGCGACAAGCTTCAAGGAATCTTCATAAATTGCGGGTTATGGTGACAAGCTTATCTATGAAATTGTTATATTGTATGCGGTTTTTGTAATGATTTTTGACCATTGATTGGAAAATTGGACACCTATATATTTTCCGAACAACGTTTATGAGTACGAATACAATAATGTAATAACATTAGTCATAAATCTCATACCAACATAAAGTGTGTTTTCTACAACTTTCCCAAAAGTCACAGAAAAAGTATTTTGATGGTGGTAAAACTATATCTTAGCAGAACAACTTTACTCTAACTAAACTGAAGCGTGTACGTACAGCGAGCAGCGCTCTGTACCTAGACAAGCTTAGAGCAATATTCCGAAGCGTTCCATTTCAAACTTAATAAATTAAATCGCCGGCTCGTGCCGTATTTTCCAATACATTACTTAAGTAAATTGAACTTATGAAGCATACATTCCCCTCTGAAGATTGTATGAAGGTAATTCAGTCGCGCTCACTATTCCAATAAAAATAAACAGTCGCCCGTCTCAATCAGACGCGCAATCAGGTGCTTTTATTCTCATGCATTGCCGTACAACACACACATGCTCCCATACATCCACTCATACAAGCTCATACACACGACGCCCTCACGTATGCTTCGAGTTACTGCGCTCTTTGTGATGAAGCTATGAAAATGGCGAGTGGAGCAACGGTTTGTGGACGAGCTTGACTGAAAAGTTCTTATGCCAGCTAGAGTCCCGACTTGAACTCACTTTGCATTAGTTGCTTTTAAAATGTTGTATTCACATAGTTTATAAGCCAGTAGTATTTAAGTTTAGTTTGTCCGTTACTGATAAAGTAGCGAAGCAAAATGTTGTTGGCATGTTCATGATAGATACGGAAGTAGGGGTAAAGTGTAATGAAGAACTACCTGTCTCAAAAGGCAAATGAAGTACAGTGTTGGATTTTAGGCAGTAAAAGTCTAACACTTCGTGCCGCTCCCAGAGAGGGAGAAGTTATTTGATGATTTCCGACGTAAAAAAGATCGGAATTATTTGATGATTTCCCATCTTCAAAAAAAAAACTGGTCATATCTTTGCAAGCTGACGATGACTGATGAATTCTGAAAAAGGGGTGTCTATGTTAAGGTGTTAAGGGAACATCAGTTCCCGCTCGTCGCAGGCTGCGTGGCCGCACAGAATGTGTGGAACGCGTCACGCGCGCCATTCTGTCAGCAATATTGTCTAAAGCAATTTGTATGTAAATCAATTGTTGTTAATACTATTTATGCCGATGGTTATTGAGCATTACTATTTACTTTCACTCTTAAAAGTTAAACGAATCTCATTCTTATTTACATACCACAAAAGGCGATATTTCCATCGAATTATTCGGGTTACTTAAGCCAGGTTGACGAAAAAACATGAAGCCGAGACGTGCTGTTAGGGAATTGTTAATAAGAGATTGTCTTACTGTGAGCTTTGTCGGGGATTATGGCGGTTATAAATTTTATTATATTATAAATAAGAAATTTATGTGTACTGTTTATCGGCGTTAAAAAGAGATGGGATATCGAGCCATGTGCAGGGAATGTAGGCCACTCCAGGCGGCTCTTACTTCGTTCGTTCGCAAATAAAACAGAGCTTAGTAGGGATGTCAATTACTCCTTAATTTACTTAGATGGAAATCGATCTTACTTTAGCTCAACTGAGAAAGCTAAGTAATACGACGGTAACGTAGCGTACGTGACATTAAACGAAGTGTTTGTTTAGTAGGTGAAACTTAGAATAAAAGTAAACAATTAAGAAAATGCAGTCGGATTATAAATAATTTTCGCACTGAAATGAAATAATTAATCGCCAAAACGATTGAGTTTTCCTGATTCCTTGTGGCAATAATTTCAGGCCCAATTTTCTTTCCTTTCCAATTGATATAAAGCCATTTGTTAAGGAGATACAGCGAGGACTAGTGTGCGTTAACAAGTGGGTTAAGTAAATAGGCAGAAATAAGTAAATAAGCAACAAATCACCGCGTATCGGATTACCGCTATAAGTTATTTATGGCGCTGACGAGGCGATACGTGACCACGGTCTACGAGCTTATGGATGTGCTAGTTATGAAGGCGGTTTTTGAGAACTCCATTCTCTTTTATTCAACCAAAATTATCCCACAGCTGAGCAAAGAGAATTTTCCTTGCACTTAATTCACTGTGAAGTCATTTAAAATATTGCTTATACGAGTACCTACTGGAAAATTCGTAAATAAAATAAAATATGTACCTATTTATAATACCACTAGGTCACAAATTTCCAGATGCAATAAGTTCTGAAACTATCACCAGTTCACCACACCGTCACTAAAACAGCTTAAGGAGAAAGGTCCTGAAATGGTTGAAGATATATATTTTCCTCAAGAACAGGTTTAGTTAGATCTAATGAACCAACACTGCCTCCTCCATAGCATTAGTCGTCTTACAAGTAATGGCACGCAGAGACACAAGTGACAGTGCGTCCGCGCGGTATCGTCCTCCAGCCGATCTGATCGAGTCCCAATTAGCCGCACGACACACACACACGCGCTCCTGCGGTACGCCTGCGATATGCCTGCGGTATGCCCGCGATGCCCTCGCGATACGCCACGATTACTCCGCAATGGACAAATAAAATTTTTATTCCTCCCTTTTCATTGACCTATAAAGGACAGGAATAAAAGTAGTGATAATAAATTCTGTGGTTTTAGGAACTAGTTTTACATATTGATCTGGTAATAAAAAATATTGTTCACGTGGATTGCCTGTTTTTAGGATCCTATAGTCAGAGGCAGAAATTAATGGCTTTCGTGCCATTATGCGCAAGCGATTCACCTCCATCATGCGCAGGGAACGCGTCGGCCTCAATATCATCCTGAAGACAATAGCGGACAGGTGGGACAGTTCCATACTGGAGTATTGGGTACCCTTGGCATATGATACATAAAAAATCAGTACTATTTCTGGCATTAATTAGTACTAGCACTAGTTTATAAGTTGTGTACTACCTACTATGGACCTTGTCCCAAAAATAAGGTTTAATTTTTGTATTTTTTTTTAATTATAGCCCAAGGGTAGCCAATGGAACCAAATTACTAATCATCCATCTCTCTGTTTGTCTATCAGTGAGCTATACCTCATAAACACAGCTATATTGCCACTATAATAACAAATATCGTACGGAATTCTTGGATTGTGAGTCAAAATCGCACTTGACCAGTATTTCTTCTTATGGGAATTTGGCGACTGTCATGGTTAAATAAACGAAATGGGTCTTTTTGGAATGTACGTCGTAAGTTTTCCTTATTACCCCAAAACTGAATACAGGACGTGTGAGAATTAATTTGTACAGTTAACATTGCTCATCCTTTTATTACTGTAGTCCACTTTTATCGGTGTGTAGAAACTTTGTGTTAACCTGACGAGCGTGTAAATATAGAAACAAGATGAATTCCCGCAGCTAGCGAGTAAGTACTCCACCAGCTACCTACTATTTCAGTTTATCAAATGGACACATATTGAGGCGATACCAAGTCCTTTCTCAAGTGTCTTTCCAATAACACAGTCAATTAATTGATGTTAACCAATTTCTCCAATCTCCACTATAGCACAGTACGTCGCGTGGTGTGCTGGGGACCCGGCGATGCCGCACGTATCTGTCGCTGATTACAATAAATCAGCGGCCACCGCCGACAGCCGCCACTTCAGACACACTCGACAGTTGTCGCTACAATTAAATGTCTATTGCAATCTCAAGATGTGGCCGAGTCAAGTGTATGTGGTTTTATTGACGCTGCTGTTGTATGGTCTTGAAATTGAGATGGGTCCCTCTTAAAGTTGTGTAGATAAATCTCTTATATGGGTAGGTTATATGTAGGTGTAGATTAGGTACGGTAATATATCAATAATGTTTATTTATAGACGAAGAGTTTGCTTGGCTTAGAACTTCTCGATTTGTGTAAAACTCTTCGAAATTATAATTTTATAGGAAGGACAATACAATCTAAAACAATATTAAATCCAATCACCGTCTAGACGTAAATTAAAGGCGAACTTTTACGATTTTATTGCCCAAAGCCATTTCGTTATTTGTGGAAAACATAAAGAAAATTCATTCCGAGGACGACCAGATAAAAGATCGCTGGCAAATAACGTTAAGGGAATAAAAAAGCGAAGTTTAGCCGCCTTAGTCCCTAGTACGCACTGACTCGATACAGCGCCATCGGATGATCAGCAGACAGAGGAAAGCCTCTGTGTTGGTTTCATAAATCAAAACATGAGTAAACGTCAGTTTTGGACGATCGTAAACTGTACAACAGTTACAGTACTCTACAACCCAATAATACACAACACCACAGCCTAAAAGTTCCTATACAAAACTACCTAGTGAAACTTCAGTAGTACAGTTTATGCCTAGAAAGTTCGTTATGCTGTGGTGTGGAAAGATGGATGTGGATGGTGTTATGAACGCGTAAGGGCGAAACAATTTGAGAAAGAGTGCGGTTGCGATCCAATTTTGTGATTGCGAGCGCTGGTTTACGTACTTATTGGATCTAAATGGTTTGAAAAACGCAAGTTCTAGCTACTTGCGTTAGTCGTATTTACAATTTATTTTATTATTTTAGCTGGCCAATTCTTTTGTTACTCTGTGAAGACTGCTTACTGAAATAGGATACCTGACAGCATGCACGCTAGTAGCATGCACTTTTTAGCGCCGTCATAACACACTATACTACAATTTGGGCAAACATATTACATTAAGGCAAATTTAGTAGCAGTTAGTTTTCTTGTTTGATGGTGGAGTTTCTATAGTAACATTCCCGCTCCATTATAGCAGACCTTTAATTGGTGTAGTATCACTAATTGAAATAGGTATAACATACGTCCAAAGAGCCCGAACACGATGGTACTATCTTGTTAGGTTAAGAAGATCCTATGGCCACATTCTAGCTCCATCGTCGGGCCATTTCCATACCATATTATTGAATTGTGCCCTAAATTTTACAAGTACTAGCTATAGCCAGCGGCTTCACCGACGTGGTATTAGACAATTTCCCCAAGGCAACGCACTCCCTGGACAAAATAAAAAAGTATCTTATGTGCTATTTCAGGACATAGACTTTTGCCGTTGTAGTATTAGTGTAATGGTAGATAGGATATAATATATAATATTCCACAACTACCACACAAAGCCAAATCCCAAGCTAAGCAGAGCTTGTGTTATGGATACTAGACAACTGTTAAACATACTTATTTTAGATAAATTACACCCAGACACAGAACAAATGATTATGCTCATCACACAAACATTTGTCCTGGGTGGGAATCGAACCCACGACCTCCGGCATAGCAGTCAGGGTCACTAACCACTAGACCAACAGGCCAGTCATATTTGAGTGTGATCCTTCCCATTACGCTGCAATACACCTAAATCTTGTAATAAATTAATATAAAGTCTGGGCCTTGCTATTTGAATGGATCCCCACTACCCCGCTTACTGGAGGTATCGTGTCCTCGTTTCAACTGTAACTACTTTCTTACTTATCAATTAGTGTTCCCAAACTTAAATTCGTTTAAAAACATCTAAACCTTTGCAACAAAATGAAATAAAGCTTTTTACGCGAAAGTAAAACAGCAATAAGACATGACTATCTGTCCCATTCGTATGCGGTGACTCCAAGAGCCTCCATCGCACTAATACCATAAAACAAACGTAAAACAATACAATATTTACGCCTCAATATTATAGTGCTGTCACAGAGATCATGGTGCGGGTTGACAGATGACACAGGTCTCACGGGATCTTCTCCACGAGTCGAGCCGGCTTTGCAGGATGAATTTATGAAATAACATTATATTCTAAATTCTATTATTAAAAATACTAATACCTGTCTACTAGTATTTTCAGTATACGGAGCGAGAAACTTACTGGATATCACAGCTTAGTTACTAAATAACACAAATTCCCAAGCTACAGTTGTGAAAAAATAATATATCCAAAAATTTACAATCCGACTCAAAAAACCGAGAGGTGATTTTAATCAAATCAAATCAAATCAAATCAAAAACATTTATTTCAAATAGACCATTTGCAGGCACTTTTGAATTGTCAAATGTCAGTCAGTCCAAAAAAAGTGAAGCTAAATTGTATGTTCCAAAGCGTAGACCTCTATGGAGAATAACGTGAAAGAAACTCCATTAACACTAATCATTTTTTTTTTTTTCATAAATTAGAAACCTTTATTTCAAATAGACCATTTACTACTACTAGGCACTTTTAAATCGTCAAAATGTTGATCAGTCAAAAAAATTTGCAATCGTGCAAGAAACATATATTATGAAACTGAAATTATAATGATAACTTATATGTTTTTTTTTTTATGGTAAGATTTACTAAGAAATATTCAAAAATGTAATGAGTAGGTATGTATATAAAATTAAATAAGTGGACTAATTAAATATTTTATTGAGCCCACTTTAAATGCAGTTGGCCTGGCTCATGCGCTAGGGGATTCTGTATCACAAAATCCAATTACGCTAAACTTTTGTCATATTTTGGGATCATGGTATGATTTCTAATCTTATCACTAGTTGTAGTAAGCACATCACTAGTAGTGCCAGTAAGTGCTGTTTTCCCTACAATAGGCAGTACAAGTCGTAGTGCCGCTCAGTTTATGGCTCATCATAACCGCGAAAGGCCATCGTGCTTATCTGCGTATTTATTGTTCTTTTAATAAACTGCTCGATGTTGAGGAAAGGGCTGTGTGGAGCCTATTTTGGCCTCAGAATAGCTATTTATATATTTCTTTAATAGGTCAAGTGATTTTACAGTCTTTAGCATTAATTTATGACTGTCTGATATATAGCATATTTCATTGTTGTATTTCGCTACAGTAACTCTTCATCGTTCTTTCAACCGAATGGCGCCCACCGTGGGACATAGGCCTCCCCCAACTATCGCGACAACGAACGGTACTGTGCGTCTCGCATCTTTCTTTTCATTTTTGTATTTGAAGCTTTTTTCAATTCGTCATGAAACCAACCAGCAGAATTAAATTCTACAATCGATTTTCAGACTGGTCAAATTTTATATCCCTTCAAGTAAAAAAAATATAATTCCAAATCGGATCATAAATGATGAAGTTGTGAAATAACAATTATATTATATGTAGGTATATGACCCTTACTCCTTTTGATTGAAGTTGGTTAAAAACAAGCACGCATTTTCTAGCAAGGGTTCTGTTTGGTACCTAAATAGTTTGAAGTCACTAAAACTGAAGAATAAAGATATAGGCATAAAATAAATTGTATTTATGAAAACAATAAAAGAAATGTTGATGCCTTTGTGTTTGTCTATAACCAATCTTTGATTTGGGTTGAATTTCAAATGTATGCGCATTCTTTATGATCGATTCAATCTGTTTCACTTTACAGCAGCAGATTGAAATTCAACAAACAAATAAGCAAGTCTGAAGTTGTTTCTAAAATCAAGTAAAGACATAAAACGGTCCGTTTTAAATGAAAAAACGATTGTTTGGCAGTAAATGTGCAGGCCGGTTTATGTGCGGGCGGGCAGCGGGTTCGAGTCCCGCCGCCGCCCACCGCGAGGCCGTATAAACAAACACTTTGCGCTTTTTACACTTTACAGCTACCCTCGTAAACGACGCGACACGACGCACCGAATCAGCGGTTTGCGATCAGTGATGGGGCTTGTCGATGGACAACACTCGGTTTCCAATGTGTTTCAGTTTAAATTCTAGATTTTGCTAAGGTGAACAAAAGTTAATGTAGAGGAAACTCGCAGCAGCTACATCCAGCAGCGCAGCGCTTCCTGCGACGAAATCTTCTTGAACCGTTCAAATCAATTAGTCAGTTTATACAAAAAGAGAAAGTTCATTCAAATCAAAGCACCGATTTGTAATGGAAATCACACTTATATTATTATTTAGGAAACAATTTATATTTATGTTTTTTAGGTACTTCTTTACATACAAATGGCTGATCGGATTTAGATGAAATTTTCTAGTAGTTTATAATGGGGAAAGTATTGATTTCTTCGCCACTGGCCAACTGACAGATAGATATTATTTTGCTAAGATTCGACGAGATGTATATCGATACCTAATTATGTTCTGCCCATCTCTAGCGTCTTGTACTGAGCATCATACGTCTCCTTTGGTCGCTCCACACTACACAATATTTGCATTTTATTCGCCCGGGGCGTCCTCGCCGTCCTGCGTCCTGCGACTCGGCCAGATCGCTTTATGTGCTTCAGGTAATAACCTCTTTGACGGACACTCTCCACCAACCAGTACAACCACCCACACAGCTTAAACTAAACTTTAAATCTTCTGCACAAGGACGTTAAGGAGTGCACTGGTTAATTTGTCAATTGTACAAGGGGTTGAGAGATAAAAGTAAACGGATTATTGCTTGTGTATCGTGGAATGGATCCGTGCGGTCGTTTGTCCCGGTCTCAACGTCTGAAGCTGGAGAATGTCCGTGTACGCGGTTATATTAAATTATATGAGGCTAGTTCGAGCTCCTTCTGAAAGTACGCTAGACTGTTCAATAACAATTTACATGATTTTAAAAAGGGGTTCTGTACCTCTCTATGTTGCTAAGCGGCTTCCAGTTTCTGGGAAGCGCTATGGCCAGACTTATCATGATATAGGTACAAACCTTAGTTTCACTTAACCAATGAATTTCATTATAATTTGTGGTTAAAAACCGAAAAGGTTCACAAGACGTACGAGGATCTGAAAGCAGCTATCCTAAAGGAATTTCCGGATGCTGTAAACAGCAAAGAGATGCATGAGATGATGGCAGTACGCAAGAAGCGCAGGGATGAGTCGTGCTATCAGTATATGCTGATAATGAAGGAGATGGGAAAACGCGCCAAGTTTCCCGATTACGTCGCTATCCAGTACATTATAGATGGCATTACGGATCTAGAAATTAACAAGATAGTATTGTATGGAGCGGTGACTTATCCGGTGCTAAAAGAAAAGCTGGCGTTGTATGAAACCCTCAAGAAAAGAACGGCAAGGCAGAACGCTGAACGACCAGTTAGGCGGGCTGCGGACTCGTCGAGCAATGAAAATGTATCAGAAACGGCTCATCATTGCTACAATTGTGGTGAAAAAGATCATCGAGCGAATGCATGCCGTAATGGTTTGAAGTGTTTTAAGTGTAATGAATTTGGCCATATTAGCACAAAATGTACGAATCCGAGCGGAAGAATCAGCGGAAATTCAATGGCCACCAAGACGTCGGCAAAACAGATGTCATCAGAAAAGGAGCGATCATACCCGTCGATAAAACAGGTCGAATCGGATACGAGAAAACATTCGGCTATGTTCGGAGCTACGTCGACAACCAACGACAGCGCGGTAATGGGCGACCATGTCAAAAGTTTCAAGACGGAGAACATGACGGACGACGTCACGCAAGACGTAAACAAACATGATGACCGGCTATTGAACAATAACAAAGCGGTAAAACTAGTGAAAATAGGCGATAAAACAATAAGTGCGTTAGTAGATACAGGCAGTGACGTAAACTTAATTTCTGAGGACTTGTGGAGTGAATTAGATGTACCGTGTCACGTCGACAATGTGGTCTTGGCGGGGCTAGGACTTTCTAAAGTAAGAGCGCAGGGAAAAATATTTGTTTGTATAAAGATCGATGAAAAGTTCTATTCAGATGTAATTTTTCACGTTGTGCCTAAAGGGTCAATGCCCTATATGTTAATAATAGGTCAAGAATTCCTACAAAATGTTGTGATGGTAGTTCATGAGGGTGCTGTGTTGTTGATGACACAAGATGATGAATGGTTGTCGCGCGTGAATTGTTGTGTGAATTCCATTGATGTTGCAGGTCACATTTCTAACGCAGATATAAAGATGGAGGTTATGCGGCTAGTGGAAGAGTACAAGCCCATTCAGATGAAAGAAGCTCCGATTGAGATGAAAATAGTGTTAAAAGACGATGTGCCAATATCTCAGCGACCCCGGAGAATATCACATATGGAACAAAGATTAGTCGAAGAGCAGGTAGACGAGTGGTTACAAAAGGGAATAGTGCAAGTTAGTTTTTCTGAGTACTCTAGTCCATTAGTATTGGTCAAGAAGAAGGATGGCTCAACACGGATTTGTGTTGATTACCGTTTATTAAATAAAAAGGTAGTGAAAGATGAATTTCCATTACCCATCATTGATGACCTGATAGACAAGCTGAAAGATGCGATGGTATTTAGTGTGTTAGATCTTAAAAATGGTTTCTTTCACTTGAGAATAAGCAAGGAGTCTGTGCCTTATACATCTTTTGTTACTCATCACGGACAGTTTGAGTTCTTACGTGCACCCTTTGGTCTGTCCATTTCACCTAAATATTTCATGAGGTTTGTAACAATTATTTTCAGGGAGTTGATAGCAAAAGGTATTATGTTAATATTTGTTGATGATATTGTTATCCCAGCTGATTCGGAGAACCAGGCACTGGAAAGACTGAGGCAAGTTTTAGAGGTAGCATCACAGAATGGATTTGAGATGAACAGGAAAAAGGCGAAACTTATCAGACGCGAGATAGAATATTTGGGTCATTTAATCAAAGAAGGTGAGGTGAAGCCGAGTCCAGAGAAAGTTGAGGCAGTTGCTAGGTATCCAGAGCCTAAGAATGTTAAACAGATTATGGGTTTTATTGGTTTAACATCTTATTTCAGGAAATATATAAGGGATTATGCTAAGATCGCTCGACCACTTACAGAACTGTTGAAGAAAGAAGTACCATTTATATTTAATGATGAGCAACGGATTGCTTTCAATACATTGAAGCAAAAGCTGACAAGTGATCCAGTATTGAAGATATACAATCCTAATTTGCAGACGGAACTACACACTGATGCGTCCAGTCAGGCGTTGGCTGCAATACTTTTGCAATTGCACCCAGACGGTGAGTTACATCCAGTGCATTACATGAGTCACAAGACGACTGAAGCTGAAAGCCGATATTCAAGTTATGAGCTGGAAGCACTTGCAGTAGTTCAAGCGGTTAAGAAGTTTAGGCATTACTTGTATGGAATACACTTCAAGATCATCACGGATTGTAAAGCCTTTGAGCAGACGTTAAAGAAGAAAAACCTGACACCAAAAGTAGCCAGATGGGTATTCATGCTGGAAGAGTATGATTATGAGATCGAGCATAGAGCAGGCGGTAGAATGCAACACGCAGATGCTCTCAGTAGAAACCCATTTGTGGCAGCGGTGTTAAGTATACAAGAAGACATAAGACGAGGTCAAGATACAGATGAAGAACTCAAAGCTATCAAAGAGCTGATATTAAAGGATGGGCAGTACAATGACTTTTGGCTTGATAATGGCATCCTGTATAAAGGTGATGAGAAAAAATTAGTAGTTCCAAGGATTATGGAAAAAGAAATAATAAAGAAAGTGCACCAAAATGGACACTTTTCAATAAGAAAAATGAAAGAAGCTATAGGAAAGGATTACTACATCAGAAACATGGATAAAAGTATTGAAGAAGTTATTTTAAGTTGCATACCCTGTTTATTAGCTACAAGGAAAGAAGGAAAGCAGGAGGACTATTTGAACCCAATAGATAAAGAAGGAATCCCGTTTCACACTTTACATTTGGATCATATAGGACCATTCAGTGAAACAAGAAAACAGTATAACTACATACTAACGATGATAGATGCTTTTACTAAATTTATATGGCTATTCCCTACCAGGTCTACATCTAGCGCAGAAGTATTGAACAAATTGCGGGTTCATCAGCAGATATTTGGTAATCCAACTAGGATTATAACAGACAGAGGCACAGCATTCACTAGCGGAGAATTCGAGGAGTATTGCAAAGAAGAAGCTATACAACATGTCAAGATCACTACTGGAGTTCCTCGTGGGAACGAACAGGTGGAGAGAATTCATCGCATTCTAATTCCTATGCTAACTAAGCTTTGTATTGAAGATAAGTCCCAGTGGTATAGACATGTAAGTCGGGTTCAGCGAGCTATAAGTAGCACTTATCAAAGATCTATAAATACTTCACCATTTCAGTTACTTACTGGAACTAAAATGAAATGTAAAGAAGATATGGAGGTATATAATCTCTTGCAACAAGAAGTGATTCAAGATTTTAATGAAAATAGAGAGAACTTAAGGTTGAAAGCCAAGCAGCAGATTCAACAAATCCAAGATGAGAATAAGAAAACATTTGATGCAAAAAGGAAGCCAAGTTCAACATATGAACTGGAAGATCTAGTGGCCATCAAGAGAACTCAGTTTGGTCCAGGTCTTAAACTTAAACCTAAGTTTCTGGGACCCTATAAGATTACTAAAGTTAAAAGAAATGATAGGTATGACGTGGAAAAGCTGTATGATGCTTCTGAGGGACCAAAGAAGACCTCCAGCTCGGCAGACAACATGAAGAGGTGGCCAGGTAAGGATGAATGAATGAATTGTGTGTGCGTGATACCCGTGCATATAAGACCACTCAGTATCCTTATGAATGCTTAATAGGATTAATCTTATTAACGGTTGCGTTATGCTATTTTATACAATTCATTGCCATTGTTTTTGTGGTTACATTTTGTGTAAGATGTAATATTTAATGTTTAGTGTTAGTAATAAAAATGTTTGTATATCTGAGGGCAGATATGAATGCAGGACGGCCGAATGTAGGATGCATGAAAGGAACGTACGAATGATGTGTAGAACGAAGCGTAAGAGAGAGAGAGAGAGAGGAAGGATATGAAAGGGACAGAAGGAAGATGGCGAGTTGAAGTTGGAACAGGAGTGACAGGCGATAGGACGAAGAAAATCTATTTTATTAAGAAGCTTTGAAGACATTAAACAAGAAACGCAGACATCACGTTTTTTTTATTTATTTTCCAAGGTCGCAACCCATATACACTACATTTTTTCATTATAATTATTATTGCGGTGAAAATTTCCGCAACAGCAAAAGTCAAACAAGTACGTGATTTTGTTCCAGTAGCTACAAATGACTCATTCACACTAATGAAGGCTAAGTTTCTAAGCGGCTATAAATTAAGGCACCTAAAGTTAAGCATGTGCGCTGCGATAAGTGCTCGCTCTGCAGCACAGTAGCAATGTACCAGGGAAGCAGAAGAGGCGAGGCGTAAGTGCAGCGTAACGACGCGCGGTTTATCACCGATGTATGCAAATCGACGCATTCACCTCTCGCTATTAGACAACAGGGTTGTGTTGGAACAGGTTTAATTTGTACAGACTGGCTTAAAAGTTGCTGGTAGTTGAATGGGTTGTATGATATTCGATTAGTTTGGAGAAGATGATTCACGTTATTTACAACTTCATAATATATTACATAATTCATTAAAAAAAAAAAAAACAAAAAATAACATAAATAAATAAAAAAAATAAATTCATGTCAAATATTCTAGTAGGAAATATTCATATTTGGTTACGTTTTTACGTTACATAAACCACAAAAATCCAGAAAATTAAACCACAAACACTTAGACACCAGTTTTATCTAATAGTTGTTTAATTAAACCCCGAGTTCTAAAAGGTTTTACTTGATATCTAAGAATTAATTATTTAATAAAGCCACCGAACGTGACGAATTTTCCTGTACCTAGCAACCAACAATACTACTGTTACTGTTATTTATTTTACCAACAGAATACCTAAATAAAATTAACTTTGAAAAAGAAGCCTTTAAGTAATAAATACTTAATAGTCGTCCGTTTGTAAAATAGTTGAGTTATTTATGTTTAAAGAAGAAGGAGAAATTTTATATGGATTTGTTCTAGTATCTTTTAACCTGTTGTATAATGAAGACCTCATCAATATGACATTTTATTTGAACATATCATGGCGCTGACATTGAGTTAATAGATACAGGAGTTTTAAAAAAATAATGTGTTATTGCAAATTCTTACACTACACTTCTAGGCGCTTCATTTTTTTCGTAAATTACATTGGTCAAAATGTTTTCTACTTCTTATTTAATCCACTAGTATTTATAAGCTCCCGTTGACATGAAGTAGAGATAAAATAAGTGCTCATCTCCATTCCAGATAGCATTAACTTGGCCATTTGAATAAACATTTATTTTAATTTGCAAAGCATTTTGTAACTGAAAAGGACGTAAAAACTTAAAATTTAACAACACAAGAAATCCTAATATTACGGTTATTGTAGTCTCACTTGTGGGAACCCTCTATGTCCAACAATTGACTTGTCTTTCGGCTGAAATGATGATCAACATTGTTAGCATTGTTATCAGTAATTATTTAACTTGTTCAACGGTTATAATAAATCCAACTGATTGGAGATATACTGCCACACAATAACACGGCGGGCGTTTTTTATCACTCTTCTTTAAGGTAGCTTAAAAAGTGATCCATTACTTTCATCGCTAATTAATAACTACTCGTTAAATATATCTTACTCAACGAATGTTTGTTGGTAGGTATATATACCTTGGACATTCTCAAATAAACAAATCCTTGGTATATTTATTTATTTTTAAACAAGTTTTCCCTGTCATTTTTTATTTCAATATTTACCTAAAAACACGCACATATCTGAATTTCGCTGCCACGAAGTGCTGTTCAACTAATTGAATCATAGCTCCTGTCAGGAGGTGTATAAAGGAGCACCTTCCAATTTTTTCCATCTGCATGACAATGGGGCACGGCGCACCCCTGAGCCGCGCTGGTAAGAGGCGTCTGAAGAAAGCAATTATCACCTCCCGCCGGCTGCGCATTAGAGGTGCTATTAGAATGTGCTGCACCTTGTTAGTGTGGAGCTGTGTGCAGAAGACTCATTCACTTAGTCCTCTTCCACTCCACTTAGAGATCCTCATCCTGCAGGAATATGCACACAACAAGCACTAGTTTATATCAATTAAAATAAAAAACTGATTAAAAAGAAGCCATTTTCTCGGGCAATACTATATCTGTTGACAGAGTTTTAGTAACCAGAAAACTTGCATAGAATCGAAATATCGAAGCATTTTATCTGAATGAGGCTCGTGATTGATCAATAACTCACCTGATGGAAGATTTATAAAGGATCACAATTCAGGAATTGTTTGAAAGATTCACAGCCCTGAAACGTAAAGGACAACTAAAGGAACACGGGCGGATTTAGGTCAGTAAAACTCTGATACTTCAATTCAAACTGTTTTACTTCACATAGACCTACATGGGCAATTATAAAACGTCAGAAGCTAGTGCACTTTTGGCTCAACTCAGAGTGGGAGTAAAATTTGACGATTTCTTATACCAATGATGTGTTGATGCCGGATCCCGCACGCATAAGATTGAGGGGTATGACTATTTTCTATGACTCTGTAATTTGAATTGTTTGTTGATATTCTCAGATATTGTGCAAAACTGTATTTCTGCACTTTTAGATTTCTCGTGTGAATATATCTTGTTGGTTAACTGTCTCTCTGTTAGGAGTGGAGTTTTACGTCTGTTTGTTGACTTTAAATGTAATTGCTCCTTAATTCTCGTGTACTTGTCTGTAAGGTGTGTCTACTCCGAAGCTTATCAACCTGTGCATACCCATTGAAGATTCAAAAGGATCTCAATGCGTGATCTTTCTCGTTAATTCTCTATTCAAAGTCAAGTTATTTAGAAATTATATTTGCAAATAGGTTTTATAAATCACTTTTACACGTCAATTTTTTGGTCAATATAAACTAGATGATGTTTTTTTTAAAGTCCATATAGTAACCATGTAATGGAGAAGCATGCACATTAGAGTCTGAGATGGTCTTTTGAGGAAAGAACCGCACAGAACTGAACTTACTTACTGAAAGGGTGTAATTTTTTGCCTTTCTTACTGCGTTCTGAATTGTTCCTCTCCTCAAATGCTTTCCCAATTCATTAAATTTCTCTTGGTTTTGTGCTTCTACCATTAGAAAAATAATACTTTCACTATTTCCTCTTAAAAACTAATTCGATCAAAATATCGTCGTCCGCTGTGGACAAAAGTGGCCACGCTGACGCTAATGTCGGTCGGAGCTGGTGTATGACAAATGAATGGCGGTCATAATTAGAGATTAGGCGCAAATCGAACGCTCGCCATGCGGTGTGAGCGCACGGTGAAATATCGGCTGCACGGATGCAGGAGTGCTGGATGCGCTCCGGATAATTACATCGATATTTTAAGTTTTCGATCGACTTGGTAAAGTCTGGTCGGGCTGCCGGATTAGCTCGAAAGAGCTACCGCGGCCCTGAAATGCAACAAAGAGCAACTGAAGGAACACAGGTGAGTTTTAGTCAGTAAAAGTTTGACACGCCCTCTCGCTCCACCCAGAGCAGGAGGAAGTATTCGATGATTTTCTGAGTAAATGTGGATATTTATATGTTAATTTATCGTTGTTTGAATTGGATGAAATTTGTCAGACGGGCAGATCATGATTTAAAAGAATACCTATAGAGTATTTTTTATCCTGGTAGTTAGTTTAGTTCTATTGCGAAAATACAAAACATTTTACACCGCGTAAAGCCGCGGACAGGAGCTATTGGAAATATAAAATTATAATGTTTCTACGAACTATTTACAAAACAAACAGCATGCCTATTTGAATCCAAGTACCAGCAACAGATCTAAAGTGTTTTCAAGAACAAATAATTTTATAAAGCTTTTCCTTCCTTTTCTGGTTCGAAAATATAATTTCAGAGACAGCTAGTAACTAAGGACCCGCTACAAAAATAAAAAGTTCAAGCCAGAAGGTTTACTGGTTTTAAGTTAAAATTTAATAAATATGACTGATAAATGTGTAACTCAAATCACTACCTATAACCTGTAGCTTACTATTTAAAAACTTAAAAATAACCAGCAAATCGATCCACCAAAAATTTAAAAATTCTTGTCCTCCGTGCTACGCAAGATGATACTGAAATTTTTGTCGGAAAACCACAGCACTAAGCACACTTTTGTTACTCGCAAGTATAGGTGCACGATTGAGAAATGCGAAATAATAAAATGCGATTGATCACACACGCACCAAACTTCATGATAAAGTAAGTTGAACAAGTGCAACTAAAGTTATTAGTTATGCTTAGACAAACTTTGATCGAATGTCCTGTGCTTTTAAATTCAATTTTCAAATACGGTTTAATTATTTTTAGATAATGTGTCTTATGCATATACCAACGAAATTGTTTATTTTTTATTTTACTTTAAATTGTTACTTTGATAAATGCAATTATATCACAAAATGGAAATGGGACAAGCCAACCAAACTTGAATTTAAGAAGCGATTTATTTTTTCTAGATTCCTTAAACAACTTTATATAAAATAAATGTGGCCCTAATTGAACCAAGTAAAGTAGATCACTATAAAAAAAGAAACATCCTATCATTTTACACCACGTTTATCAACGTGGATATGTAAAAATAGTCGCTGAGATATTAACTCTTCTCTTAGTTTTTATTTGTAAACTAGCTTGCCCGCGACTTCGCCCGCGTACATAAAATATAGCTTATGCCAATCAGGAATAAAGCCGCTTTCTATCGGACAAAAAATTTCAGCAAACGGACCAATACTTTCAAAAATTAACTCCTCTCCTTTTTTACAAACTTTACCTATAGAATATTAGCGTAGATAAGTTTTAAGTATTTTTATTTTAGAAACTAAACTGTAAAAATAATTGTCAGCAAAACAAGTACGTCTCTCCACCATTATCACCTTAGCGACGATGCAGTCGACGATGGCACGCGCTGACCTAGAAGAACACTATTCACTCTTGACTTAAAGATTCCCGGGTTGTAGCCATCAGGCAACAGACTCCGGCAAGGAATTCCACTCCTTAGTTGTACCTACTATGAGTGTGTTCCTAAAACGTTTTTTGCTTGTAGGTGGGATGTCCACCTAGCTATCATCTCTCATGTTTTCACGTATCTGATGTTATCTCTGTCTTCTTAGTTTCCTTCAAAGTTAGCTGTAAGTAAATTAAACTAAGTATGCTGAGTTGTAAATATTGTATTTTTCCTGCTGCATTCGTTTAAGTATATTATTTAATGTGTCAAAATACCCTTTTTTATGGTCCCCTACCCGCAGGGAGCCAAGGGGATCCTATTACTAACCTTCCGCTGTCCGTTTTTCCATCTGTCTGTTTGTCCGTCTATCTGTCAGCGGGCTGAATCACATAAACCGTAAGAAGAAGAGTTGAAATTTTCACTGAAAGGGTATTTCTATTGCCGCTATTTAAAAAAAAAATGTTAAACGTTGAAGATGATTTCCATTACAACAAACGATTTTTTGTCAGTGTTTTTTGTTAGAGTCCGACTCGCCGTAGGTCAGCTTTTTTATTTATTTTAGTTGTAGTGTTTTTATTTTCCAGTTTCAGTTAGTGGCAGTCTCTTCCAGCGCGCCTGCAGCGTGTCACCATGGGCCGGCCTCGTTGATTACGCGCGTGACAAAGATCCGCCGACAACAATCCACGTCAATTTGTGAGCTGACAAGGTGCGGTCGCGAGCTGCACTGCAGCACAGGGGTGCTGTGGAGCCGGCGATGTGGAGAAATTGAATTATACATTATATTTGCAGCTACCCGATAGTTAGAATCGTACTGGTTTTAAGAGACTCTTCTGGAAAAGTCATTTGGAGTGATAACAATCTGTTTTTTTCTATAGTGTATTAAAAACTAGTATCACTGATATGGTTCTTAGCAATGTTTGATGATGATCAGCTTTTTAAGTATATTTTGTTTACAATAAAGTGTAAAAATCTTTACTAATAGGTGTATGATACGAGCAAAGCTTACAACTCTACACGCCGCAGCACTGCATCGCAGTGAGTGCGCTTCAGGCACTCGTGGCCGCTTCCGCATGTTGTGAGCTCAAGGAAGTCTCCACTGCTGTCTGTTCGCGTGCAGGCAGGTCGGTGCGTCACTAGTTTTGCCCAGCACTAGCAATACAGCACTGTGAGTGCGCCTCGGGTATTCGTGGCCGCTACCACATGTTGTGAGCACAAGGAAGTCTCCACTGCTGTCTGTTCGCGTGCAGGCAGGTCGGTGCGTCACTAGTTTTGCCCAGCACTAGCAATACAGCACTGTGAGTGCGCCTCGGGTATTCGTGGCCGCTACCACTTGTTGTGAGCTCAAGGAAGTCTCCACTGCTCTCTGTTCGCGTGCAGGCAGGTCGGTGCGTCACTAGTTTTGCCCAGCACTAGCACTACAGCGCTGTGAGTGCGCCTCGGGCACTCGTGGCCGCTTCCACATTTTCAATGCGCTAAATTCGCTTGTTGATTGAGCGTGTATTAGGTCCGTGTTTAGAATGAAATGTTTTTTGTTGAACAATTTATTTGACATGGTATAACGATTTTGGTGAAACGTTGTGTATGTCAAAATAATTTTGTAGTAGAAAGAGTTTAGTTTTGTAGAAAGATTTTTTGTTTGTATGTTATTTATGCTACGTGTAAGTTGAGTCGACGACTTGGGCTCGGCCTCCAATGCTTGCTCACACTTGTGGTGTCAGGAAATCGGGATTGGGGTCCTGGCGGCTAGGGTCTGAGGAAGTCCGTTGCATCACGCTTGAGGCCGCCCGCTTTGCTAGCATTATGGTTTTGCAGAAGGAGGCGACCGCCTGCCATTTGTTCTCGCTCCGCTATGGTATAGCTTGCACTAGGGTCCGGCACGAGAGGTCGTTACTGCCGGTCATCTCCATGAGGATACGACTCTGCCCAAGCCGGGCACACCACCATATGCTTCACCGTGTCCTCCGAGTGGTCCACACAATAGTGACATCCGGGCATTTCTTCTGCACGAGTCCAAGGAACCACCGGAACTTACAAAGCGGAAGGTGAGGATGTCGTGATGTCTTTCTAGCCACTCCTCAAAGAGGGGACTAACCGCACTGGTTATGACGTGCACAACCTAACTACTGTTATTGTAGATACCCAATACTTCTGAAGCCCCGGTTACTTGAATTAAGATCTAATGAACTTAGTCCAACTAACCTATTTATAATAAGTCTAACTAAATATCACTAATTACCTCAAACACGAGGTGATCGGCACAGAGTCAGGCTCCGTTGTTATCATCGTATTATCTGTTCGTCCTCGTCGCCGGCACGTACGTTACACGTCTGTGCTCACCCCGTAATGAGCGGTAATGACTCGTCTGATTGCTGGAATAACACAACAAACAATAATTACCGATACGGCAGATCATGTGGAAATCTTGGATTGGATACAACCTAGATAGTTTTGGATTAGCCAAAACAAAGCTCAGAAAAATATAGTTTGACTTTATTATAGCTAACATAAGAGGTATAATGACGATGTAGAACTGTTTACAGTCTGCACCACATCCTTCACATCATCATCATTTAGTCGTTACGTCCACAGTTGGACATAGGCCTGCTCCAAGTGTCACATCTATCGGCTTCCCACAACCCTCACTAGGTCATCGGTCCAACTTATGGGAGGCTTTCCAGTACTGTGTGTTTCGGTACGCTGTCACCACTTCAGAACCTTTCAGCCCCATCGACCGTCTGTTCTGCAAGCAGTGTGCTCTGCCCACTGCCACTTAAGTGTGGTGATTTTTCGGGCTATATTGGTAACGTAGGTTCTCCTGCGGATATCTTCATTCCTGATGCCAACACGCAAAGAATCTACGAGCATAGGCCTTTCAATTACCCTTTGGGTGACTTACATATCTACTTTACGGAGCAATCAAATCAAACAACATTCTCAAATGTAATTGCATTCCAACTCCCTTATAATTAATCGTCGACCATTAACCAAAAACATAACGCACTGGTAATGGTCGTCATAATCCCAGAGGTAACATCGCATAATGTGATTCATAAACAACAGGCAGGGCTCTCAGTCTCCGGTAGTGGTGCGGTGGAGTCGGCGCATGTAATCCCGGAGTTGAAACTTAAGTGTCGTTGGAGTACGGCGGCCCGCGCATATTTTTATCATTCCTGCTTTCCCTTAACACTTAATGCGTAAAGTTTTAATTGAAATTTGATCTGGCGCACTTGTAACGAATTGTCCCTAATAATTATGTGCTCATAATTAAAGTAATGTCTTTGAGTGGAAAGTTATTGGTCCGCTGTGCGTCGTCACGGAGGATTGGGCGGGCTCCGTGTCGATGGGGAAATATTCATGTATATTGTGTTGTATTGTTTTAATAATTTTTATAGATAGATAAATATGTTACAGATTATCTATGTTATTAAAAACATTTACCGCGATGTTCAATACTAATGGTAACGAACATTGCTGCCAGACACCATGAGAAAAGTCCCAATTAAACAACAACGAAGTTCATAAGACAGGATAGATGCTATCCTCATATGTCCATTTTGTTTAGAGATTTTGAAATTTAAGAGGTCTAATGGCCATCTCGATAAGCGATAAGATTACAGATTCTGAAAAACCAGTTTGATTACCTATTATGTATATTATTTGACTCTAAAATAATTAAATATTGGGTTTCTATTACAGTGTGATCACACGAATACACGTACGCTCTAACAAATGTGTGGAACATGACAAAGCTAAAGCAATTAAATTAGATTGGATTCAAAACTCACATTAAAATAGTCGTGCGCCAATAATCCGGCCGTTACGATTCAAACGTATTCGTAATCCACGCAAAAATGGATGGCGGCGCGGGCGCACACGTCCCGCACCTCGCGCATTTACATAATTCAACATTCTATTGTTACGTGTCTAATGCTTTCTCTTAACACATTAGCGCTTTCATTGCTGCATAGCACAACGATGAAATTATACAGCATTTTGTGAAGCGCTTTATGGCTCATGTGCACAATGGAGAGTATAAAGTTACCTGTAGGGTAGGGGGTGCCACACAGCGCCATCTGTCGTCAAGCGGGACAATGCAGAGATTTATCGTTGCAAAATGCGCTTATGGGGGTTTACGGGGATTCGGTTTTTTGTTCGCTATCAAGTTTCCATTAGCTAATTTAGTATCGATTCGCTCACGGTGGAAGTTTAGCGGTGTGCGGACGATTCACAATTGATGGATCGTTTTTATTCGTTCCAAACTCGAATGCTCCAAGTTTACAAATTCAATTTTTATGGACAGAAGCGGAATATTTTGGTAATTTAATTTAGAATCTGGGTGGAGACAGAGGTTTTGTTTATGTTATTGTTTTGTACGTAGGTACTTAATCCTAAATAGTGCTGAGTTTGTTTGTTTATTTTTACTATTGATTTATTAGAGCAACGTCAAAATACAAGCAATCAAGTTAATACCACCGCGCGAGGAGGTTGGCGTCCTCTGTTAATATCTTTCATCCGCTTCAGTGCGTTATGCCATTTCGCCATAAGCAAAGGTAATGTTATACATTTATATTAATCGAAAACGTCACTGAAAATTGCTTCTGTCATCAATGCGAGCCCTCATCGGAGGGGCTACCTCGGGCCCTCAAATATCTGCATTATCTTACCTCCGTCCCTCGCGAAATCAGTTACTGCACGGGCATTCACTAAAGTGCATTTGCCATTCCGCCCGTCAAACCTTACAATTACCTTCTTGCCTGGATATTCCAAAAGCAACCTTGTTAGTTTGGAGGAAAATTCAAATTCAGTCATCAGCCTTTAAACATGCGTACCTAAACGATGATAACTTATACTTTCAATTGACCAATCTAAAAGTAAATCTTCAGTGGGAGACACAAGTTTCAGATTCGCAAGTCAAACACGAAATACGGGCCGTTTAAGCTAAGAGGGTAGTTCACATGTTGGCGGTGCGATTTATCAAATTTTATACGATGGGGCACGACATGTGCGTCCGCGGACAATCGCTTAGGTGCAATACAGAGGGTTCACAATTAAATATGGACCGAGGTGGCTAATGGATTAGCAGATGAGCCGCCTTCTGGCGCAATCAGATCGTGCAGATGCGCCTCACGCGGGTGACGCGTAATGTGCTTACCGGCAGATTGAAGCGAGTGCGAGATCTTTTTACAGACATATGCCGTGAAAATATCATGTTATAACCTCATTTAAATCCGCATCTGTTAGAATGCTGAGAGAACATTGAAAAAGCTAGGCGTAGAGCACAGCCATTTTATGAGCTTTACTAAATGTATATAGGTTTAAAGAAACTTTATTGTCAATTGTAAAATAACAGGTCGCTTACTGGAGAACAATAAATTATTGTTTGAATACAAGTTTATCTAAAAACTAATTAAAACTACCCAAAACTCATTTTACCAAATACATTCAATTTTTCAAATGTCCACTAAAAACACTCGCTACATTTATTTTATAAATATATACAGGTAAGTATGAAAGGTGTTACTTTATAATAAGTACGCTGTACTATGTATAACCTAAAAAAATAGTCAGATTAAGAATCGATCGATTTATTGAATGACGGTGTAACATGGAATGATTACTGTACACAATACAGCATAAACTAATCTTCAAAGCAATCGAAGGCAGCAACATCACTAAGATCAAGAGCGTAGCCTTTAAGGTCACCAACAAGCAGCAACCGAACAAATGATAAGAGCAGTGACCTACCTCAACACACGTAGGACGAGGCTAGACCGTGACAATAGGTGCTGGTGCTGCGTATGTTTACGATGACGGTTTCCTATTGTGTAGGAGTGTCAGCTTGGAAACAGCGCACAATGGGTGACCTAGCCAGCGATCAAGTGCACCGATTGTGAGAATATGTGCCGAGGTCGAAGCAATAGACGCCGTAGGTGCTAACTCTTTACTTGTACCGTTTTTGCTATATTTAGAAGTAAAGATTTCTATATTACTATTTATTTAACTTAAGTGGCAATGGCTCGGCTGGGTAGCGTTCGGGAAGTCACGTGGTGTCTTCTAGTCCAATATACCACATTGTCTCAAGACGAATGTCTATGACCAATGCGTGTTGCTAGTGATGACACATGGCTCCGAAACATGGCCGCTTACAATGGGCCAGAAGGTTTAAAATCACTCAAAGGGCAATGGAAAGGGCTATGCTCGGAGTTTCCTTACGTGATCACATCAATGAAGGTTACAGACATAGCCCAAATAATCGCCAAACTTAAGTGGCAGTGAGCAGGGCACATTGCGCGCAGAACATAATATGATTGATTAACTAGCGCGCCTCACCATCAACGATTGCATCACTGCTTACCATCAGGTGGGATCGCAGTCAAGTACTAGTTTATAACAGATAAAAAAAAATTGATTAAGACGAAAGGTTCTGGAGTGGCGACCATGTACCGAAAGACGAAGCGTTGGAAGGCGCCCCACAACATGGACCGATGATCTGGTGAGGGACGCGGGAATCCGGTGGATGCAAAATGCACAGGACCGGTTGTTGTGGCGACGCTTGGGGGAGCCTTGTCCAACAGTGGACGTCTTTCGGCTGAAATTATGATGAAGATGATGTTTGCAGCAGCTGGTTTACAATACTTTACGTGCATTTTTCGGAGGTGATGCCAAGATTACTTATAGTTTCATAGGAGGTTATGTGTTGTTAGCATTATTGTGCAGTTATTATATTTTAACATTGTGTAGGATGAATTTATTCTTAAGCTACATTTAACTATTAAGTTTTCCATCTTTGACGTACATAAAGACGGCGAGGTGAGAACACGCAACGCAGATCAAAGGCATTAAACGCAACTACATAACGATAGAAATTAAAACAGAAACAAATCATTTTAAGGCACTCTTTAAATGTGACGTCAATATCTATAATTAATTAATAAGGAAAATGTTTTCAACCACAATTTAGTTCTACAATACCAATACCGTGAAATTTCTTTACGTCAACAATGAAATAAGTAGCGTAACTCCTTTTATTGGTCAGATTAATGTAGGTAGGTGGTATTGGCCCTCCTAAATATAATAATAATTTATCGATGGTAGCGTTTGGTGCGAGGCAGCTTGATGTAATTGCACGCGTGTGTCCCGTCACTCACGGCGATGTAGCGTTTGCAACAACATTACAATCTTTTTAGCAAATATTAAATTGATACTTTCACATTTGAAACGACATAAGTATTGTTGAATTAAAAACTTATAAATGATATACTCAATGTTAACTGGTCTAAAGTTTTTGCATTTTTCAGGTCAAAGTTAAATGTTGATTAAAATATGATTGAATCATTAAAATCAACCCTCTCAGTTCATTTTACCCCATTGAAGGACTATTTCTTAAAAAGTCAATATACACCACTAATTTTTAATTAGTACAAATACTTAAAGGGCTTATTAGAAAAACCCTTGTTATTATTTAAGTAAAGTCTCAATAAATAATATTCATAAACAGCAAAGTTATTAGCGTTTGTGTTTATCCCAAAATGTCTCTCAATTTATGGAAATATTGTGTAGGCTATTGATTATGAATGAATAAATGATGATTAAAATAGAAAAACACTTCCCGCAGTATTTTCTACTAGCAATTGTTATGTATGATTGAATCTATGATGAGTTTACCTTTTCGTGGTCAATTTTAGGATTTCGGTTTTTTCTACTTTTGAATACAAAAATATGATCAGTAACGGGTACAGATACGGCCCCATATTTTTGTGTACTAATTAAAAAGTAGGGGTATACTCGTAACTTGACTCAGATCTGCAAAATGCCTAAGAAAATTTGAACTTCGTGGACTAACCCCTTACGGTATTCACTTCAAATAAATCAAACGATTTGTCTATCAATCTGTTTAGGAATTGTACTGTGATACTATAGCACTTTATGCGTGCTAGTAATATTTGTTTCTTTTATCTACCTGTCATGACTGCATTTGTAGAAACAACTGCAGTCTTGACAGGTAGTTAAAAGACAGGCAAAAGGAAGGTAGTTAAAAGAGAGAGTAGTACTGTTGTCGGTTAGTTTTCTCTGGGAGCCATCCTCTGTTCATCATCTTGTCTTTAAAATGGTTATTTTTTATACTTTGTGTAGATGCGAGGGAATATGATGAACTTCTATAAAAACAATTTAGAAGAATAGAACGATGACTAGTTGGCTGGTTTGGCTTTTAAGCTTGCCCCAATATCAGAAAGACTTGGGATAAACTAAAGTTTGTAAGTGTTTGTGTGTCTGTATGTTTGTTACTTTGAACGCTTGAACAAATAATAAACAATATTCACTTCAGCATGTCGTGCT
Source organism: Mythimna ferrago (assembly GCA_910589285.2). NCBI lineage: Eukaryota > Metazoa > Arthropoda > Insecta > Lepidoptera > Noctuidae > Mythimna > Mythimna ferrago. Next base: position 620,135 of record OU342680.1, read on the forward strand.
GACGGTACCGGCTCACCTATTCACGTGGGTGATGGATTGCGGCGTCGATTAGGGCCGCGCTGACCTGTTCTTTCATATCTCGCTAATGGCCGCCAGTCCGCCTGGCCGCCAGTTCGTCAGGCCGCCGGCCGCCACTCCTACACCTACGTACACCTCTACTGCTCCTGCGGTGATGTACACATTCTGGATGAGCTCGATTTTCATGAACTAGTAAGATTTTGAAGTGAACTTTTTTAATATTATGTATCTTCTGCGAAAAGAATTTTTAGACTATAATGAGGGAAACATCAGAATTGCCCAGATAGCCACCTATGTATTGGACAAATAAACGACAATTATTGACACGAGAAGTAGGACATCAATAAGGTAATTCCACTCTCTTTACTTCGTTCAGCTTACTTCGCTCTACACTTGTTCCTAAATGAACTTGATGAGACATTCTGCGGTCGGTATATGGTGTTGCTAAAGTTCAAGAAACCGTTTGCGAATGAAAGGGTCATCTTTTCTAATACTACACTTCCTCCTTTTCCGCCCTAGTGTGGGAGAAGTCATTGGATGATTTCCAACCTAAAAAAAAATCTTTCTTATCTTTCATCTCTTTCCCATCTTCGCTCTGGCAAGGAGTCCAGCGCCATTACACTAGTTACATTTCCCCGTGCAACAAATTCAGGGCATTTCCATGTTTTCTACATCGGGAGCGGTACCTGTCGGCGTCGGCTGTCAAATATACAAGGGTCATTACTTAGAGCATCACCGGCGTAATTAATATAACGCGTGCCCAAATCGAGGCGACTGCCTTTTTGCTGAGTCGTGACGTCACGTCGACCGGCGGTGGTGTGCTGGGGAGCAGAGGCTTGTGGCTGGAGCGGGTATTGATGTTGCATACCTACGTTTTGATTTTGGTAAGCTGGCTACTCTTTTTTTAATTACTAGTACACAGGATCGTGCATTTTGGCGACACTTGGGGGAGGCCTATGTCCAACAGTGGACGTGTATCGGCTGAAATGATGATGATGATGATGATACTAGTGCTTGACTGCGATCCCACTTGATAGTAAGCGGTGATGCAATCGTTGATGGTGAGGCGCACTAATTTATTCATCTAGAGCTGTTCAATCTACCCTTGAAGATACCCAAATTATAATCAAAAGGGAAGATCACAGCAGGCAAATTGTTCCGATCCTTCGATATGCTTTATAACTTACAGGTCTATTCTTTTCTATTAGTATAATTGAGCAGACTACCACCTCTAAGAGTAGATAACCATAAATATTAATGTTTGATGAGTGCAATTGTAATTTTGTAAAATGTGTTGAATATTTTATACTACGTGCTATGTGCTTCTATATATCCATGTCCACTTTTCGTTAGCTTATATTTTTGTCAACATTACAATCCAGTGGAACAATTTGTCTGCTGCAGTCTTCCCGTCCGGTATAATTTAGGTGTCTTCAAGTCTAGAGTGAAAGGTTCTTAATTAACTAGTGCGCTTCGCCATCAACGATTGCATCACTTCTCGCAGTCAAGTACAAGTTTATATCAATTAAAAAAAAATATTAAAAGATCATTGAATCGTTAGCAATATTGCAATAAATATCAAGAACAACCAAAACACATATCCGTAGGTGTTACAGGAACAACGGACTGTTGAACCAGTAACTCAATACGTTAGACAGCCAGTTCGTCACAGGCTGCTGTGTCCCAACAAGCTAAATTACAATCAGCAGACGAATGCAGTCCGTCATTGTCTAATCACGGCCGGACTACCTGGGGCTATCGGACGCAGTCAGCACGGGACACTAAATTAGGCCGTCACGGTTTATAGAGGGGCATGGAGTACAAGGATACAGAAGCCTCACTTGATGCAGTACGAAAGGATGAATGCTTGATGCTGCGGGGTGCCAACTGAAAGTCACCGCTAGGTTAACGCCTAGAAAATGCTTAGGTGGTTAGGTACACTCTCGGTGCGGGCAAGCTCGGCGCACTTTGTATTTTTGTTATTTTGTATTTACAACTGATGTGCTGTGTATGGTCCGAATAAAAGTATAAGATGACGAGTAAGCTACTGTACGCCATATGAAACAGAAAACTGGATTACCGAGCGAATAATTTGTTGCGCCAGTTACTTCCTGGAAAGCGTTCTCTTTCGTGGCTCACATCCTCATGTACCTACCTATAACAATATTCAATCAAAAATTAAACATTTACGTCAAATATTTACAGGAACTTTTAAATTGTCAAGAAGACAGTCAGTCAAAAAAAAATGATGCTAATTGCACATTCCAAACTGTAGATTTGTATCAATAAGAATGTGCAAGAAAGTCTTCACTCAAGGGACAATCTGTTAAATCTTCCATATCCCGGTTATGATTTGGTCGCTTCAATTATATGAAAACAATGTTACTTCTTCTTCTGCTTCTTCCTGCCCTTATCCCATATTATTTTGGGGTCGGCACAACACGATTTTGAAAATGAAAACAATGTAACTAAAGTTAAAAAAAATCTAAATGTAGAAATTATAAATCATCGGATGTGATAGTGGTTTGACCCAAGCCTAACAAAGAAATAGTATTATTTTCCGTTTGCTGAATATGGCCCAATTATGTTGATAATGTTTCATATCTCCGACTTATCTCCGACTCTGTAAAAAGTACCATAAATATTACCTCTCAAAGATCGACGTGAGATTGCTGATAATTTGTATTTGTTAAAAATTTTCAATAATAATATTGACAGCCCTGAACTTTTATCTAAATTTTATTTTAATATATCAAGTAAATTTTTCCGCCATAATCTACCCTTGCGTGTAACTTTAGCTTCAACCAATTATAGACAGAACAGTTTTATTATACGTGCAAGTAAACAGTTCAAAAATAATAATAATAATATTCCACAACTATCACACAACACTATCTAGTCTCAAGCTAAGCAGAGCTTGTGTTATGAGTACTAGACAACTGATAAACATACTTATATATTTCTAAATACATACATATTACAGATAAATTACACCCAGACACAGAACAAATGATCGTGCTCATCGCACAAACATTTGTCCTGGGTGGGAATCGAACCCACGACCTCCGGCATAGCAGTCAGGGTCACTAACCACTAGACCAATAGGCCTGTCAAAAATATGTGTAAGCAGCATGACATGGATCCCTTTACCTACAACTAGTGTGGCGTCGGCCAGAAGATGCATAAGCCTCAGGTTTTTAAGTAGGCTTTTAATTGTTTCCCTAATTTTCTGCAATGTTTTTATTATTTTTACTGTTACTCATTTTTCTGAAAGGTTTGTAGTTGCCACTCGTTTGACCCTTGCAATTGATTTTGTTAATGTAACTGTAACATTTTATTAAGCTATATCAATCACTGTGTAAAGGGTGCTATGGTCACTTCTCAATTTTAATTCTAATACTATACGTGAGGACTTGTAATTGGCTTGCTGTCGTCTATGTTTGTCTTTATTTTTAGTTTGTTTAAGCTGTAAGTCCTCCAAGATGTAAAAAATGAATAAATAAGCACAATCATAGAATAGATACGTGTTTTTGCCATCAAAACTGTATTCATTATGTTACGCCAATACGATACCTGAAATGAACGATTAAATATTTTAAATGTTCTCTTATACCTTCGGTTTTCTGTAAGTACCTAATATTTCAAATTTAATTGGAAGAGTTTTTCCGCCGGTAAATAATACAGGTAAATAACGGAGAGGTATTTTAGGCATGAATGCTATTTTCGGATCTTATATCTATAGGTACTTCCCCTTTTTCGACGTGATTGATTAAAGTAGGAAGGAGCTGTCCTTCTGTGCGTCCCTCACTGTTTGTCCGTCATGTACCTGTGGCGGACAGTAATTAATGTGGCCTCCACGAGAGGGCACCAGAGGGCAGCAGGGAGGCGCGACGACGCGGCGCCGGACAGGTACACTGTCGTGGGGCGGCTGTAGCATTTACATTAGCTTATTTGTAGACTAGGCATTACGACTGCGTGAGGGGCAGTCGAGCTTTGTGACATTAATATTATAAAGGCCAAAGTTTGTGAGTTCCTATGTGTTTGCTACTTCTTAACGTATTCCAGCGTAGCTAAAGGCACTTGGTGAAACTTGGCACACGGGCAGACCATGTCCTGGAAGCTGTTCCGTTATACTCCCACGATTCTACGTGCTAACATTACTTTGCCATTGGCTTACTTTCTATGGTAGTATGGGGAGTATGTTTTCCTAGAATAGCTTTCTACTATCATTCGGGCGAACCTACCGGCAAAATAAATAATGCAAAATACTGATATAATAGAACTGCATCTGGTGAGACTAGGAGCTGACTCCTACATGGTTAGAACTGGCTCGCGAGATGATCCTGATGATGACTTTGCAAGATTAAAAGTCTGTTTATTTCTGGTTTTCCTATTATCGTGTAAGTTGTAACTACTCCAAAACAAGTAATCAGGAAATAATTAAATGAGGTCATTATTGCCTTTAGCGTATAATATAGTTTTAATTAGCTAAGTGTTTTTATTTTTCTTGTTTTAGTACTTTATCAAATAAATATTAAAGTAATGATAATTTATTTTATTATTTATTAGCTGCTCCTGCTATGCAATTTGACAATAAAATAAACATGAAAAATCAAACATTAATTCCAAAAAGACTACAAATCCTGTTATCGTCGAAAACACTCGTTACTAATTAAAATATTTTCATAATTTTTTCCTGTCAATATTCCAATGCACAAATGACTGGCACCTCGTATGCAAATGCCAGCACATGTCCGCCACGACTCACTCTACCCGCGCGTCGGGTTCGATTGCTCAGTAATTAATCTCACCTCCTTCCACGTTGCCTCGCTCTCCCCTCGCTTGTGTTAACATCGTGTCCTATTATTGATAACTCTCGATCGCTGTCCAAATTGTCTGCTTTTAAAAGGTTTTTTTTTTTTAACTTTATGGGTTTTAAAAATGCAATAAACTTAAATTGTTAGTTGCTATGCAAATAACTTCTTTGCTAGAGTTTGTAATAGCTGGGACTAAGCAAATTTTTTCAAACTACCTGTAGTTATACTGGCGACTAGCCAATACATATACTTATTTTTTACAACAACTTGCAAATAATTAGGGTTTATACAGCTGGTTAAAAAAGGTTTTAATCCAAACTTCAAATTCAGAATTTCTCACAGAAAATTCATCTTACAGTAATATGATGTTACAGCAATAAGTTCATCTTCCTAGTCTACAATTTAGCTCGCGTGCGCGCAACGTGGAGAGTTGCATGTGATGTGAAATGGCTTAATATAAAGGAATGGAGTGTAAGTGCGAATAGCCGGCAGCCGCCCGCCGCACGCAATCAAACCGCAGTAAAATCGCAGCGCACTGATAACTGCTTTCGGACGATGGTGTACCCGGAGAAAATGTTCAAAATGACGAGAATTACTTTTTAGGTGAGTGAGCAATTTTGGATGGGAGTGATACTTTTGGAACCCATAGGATCCTACCACTAATGAGTGATGCTGAGTATGTTTTTAAAGTTTAATTGTCTGTCGTGGAGTTTAAAATCAGATTTGAGATAAGATGGTCAACGGTGTAATAAATCTTAATTTACTCAATAAGCAGGAGGAGCTGGGTAATTAAAGGATCTTATTCTTTCAACCGTAGTAGTATCTAATTTATGTCAATAGGACAAACGCGTGGGAAAACTTATGCAACGTATGTACCTGCTGTTTTTGCAGCCTTATGACTCCTTTATCTTTCTCAGGAATCCTTTTGAAAGCTGTCTTTCCCCTTCCAAGGTGTTTGGTCTCAGTGTGTCTCTCGAATCGCGGAGCAGTTTTCATATCGAGCGCAATACTGAAGTCGGCGAGTGATTTATCGAGCGCTGTGCGGACATATGAGCTCCGCCGCAGATGACGACGGCACATAATGACGCGCTGGCTTCGAGGTGGGCCGACAGCTCAACGACTTTATTATGTCTTGCTACTTTTACAAAAGGTTTGATGGATTTTGGAGGTATTGAAATGAAATGGCCACCTTAGGAACTTTCAATTTCATTTTTTTTAACACTTCACATTTCTGTATGTTAAGTGAACGCGTAGTTCAGTGTGGGCAATTAGACAAGCAAAGTTGTTAAATTACCCAAGTAAAAAATATAAAATTAATAAGAAAGGATCTGTCGACATGTTGGATAGACTATAAGAAGGCCTATGACTCAGTTCCTCATACATGGCTCATGAGGGTGCTAGAATTGTACAAAATTGATGCAACGCTACGCACCTTCCTGATGTCGTGTATGAAGCAATGGAGGACGGTCCTTCGCTATCCAGGATGTCAAAATATTCAGAGGAGCAGTGAACCGGTGAGGATTGAGCGGGGTATATTCCAGGGTGATAGTTTGAGTCCGCTTTGGTTTTGCCTAGCCTTGAATCCTCTAAGCACACTGCTGGAGAATTCAGGCCTAGGCTATCAGTTGAGGAGAGGTGGTCAGGTTACATCTCACCTCCTTTACATGGATGACTTGAAACTTTTTGCCCCCAACAAGCTTCAACTGATGGAGCTACTGAAGGTAACTGAAACCTTCAGTAGTGCCATCAGGATGGAGTTTGGTGTGGACAAATGTGCGGTCATGCATGTAAAGCGAGGGGAGATTGTGGAGTCCGTGAGTACTCAACTCTCGGACTCCATAAGCCTGAGATCCCTCTCTGCAACTGAAACCTATAAGTATTTGGGTATGTCGGAAGCTTTAGGTATCAATGCCACTGACATGAAGCAATCGTTGAGGGAGCGCTTCTTTGGACGCCTGAAGAAGGTATTCAATAGCCTTCTTTCAGGCGGAAACAAGGTGCGCGCCTTCAACGGTTGGGTCATGCCGGTATTGATGTACTCTTTCGGTGTACTCAAATGGACTCAAACAGAACTGGACGCCCTGGACAGGCGAGTTCTTTCACTGCTTACTGCAAACCGAATGCATCACCCACGGTCATCGGTGATGAGACTGTATATCCCGCGGAAGTGTGGGGGTCGAGGCTTTTTAAATGCTAAGACCCTGCACAATCGCGAGGTATGCAGTCTCAGGGAATATTTCCTAGCCGCCGACGTGGGTATGCATCGTGATGTAGTAGCAGTGGACAGGGGACTCACCCCGCTCTCCTTGGCTAACGAGAACTGGCGCAAACCTGTAGTGCTTGACACTAACGATCGCAAGGAAGTATGGCAGAGTAAGGAACTGCACGAACGCTTTTTCCGGGCCCTTCATGGGCCCGATGTAGACCAACTAGCGTCCGTAGCCTGGTTGCGCGTCGGTGACCTCTTTGGGGAAACTGAAGGTTTTGTCTGTGCAATTATGGACGAAGTTATCATGACGAAGAACTACCGAAGATTTATTGTGAAGGACGGTACGGTTGACATCTGTCGGGCATGTCACCGTCCAGATGAATCGATCCGCCACATTATTTCAGGTTATTCTCGTCTAGCTAACGGGGAATACTTGCATAGACACAACCTTGTAGCCAGGATTATCCATCAGCAACTTGCTCTGAAGTACTCTCTTATGGAATCGGAGGTGCCGTACTACAGGTATGTGCCCGACCCCGTTCTCGATAATGGCGATATCACAATGTACTGGGATCGGTCCATCATCACTGACAGGACTATTGTACTGCCGTCCTCTAACTAAAAAGCAGCTAAGAACTTCTTTTTCTAAGTAACTTAGCTGCTTTTTAGTTAGAGGACGGCAGTGTAGCCAATAAGCCTGATATAGTGGTGGTGGACCGAAGCGAGAGGCGTGCAATGATTGTTGATATATCCGTTCCGCATGACGAGAACCTCGTGAAAGCTAAGAAAGATAAACAAATCAAGTATATCGACTTGGCTCGCGAGGTTGTCGACATGTGGGATGTAGACTCGGCAATCATTGTACCGATAGTCGTGTCGGGTAATGGCTTAATAGCCAAGAGCCTCGACCAACATCTGAGGAGGCTCGCGTTAGGTAGCTGGATCAAGGGCTTGATTCAGAAAGCGGTACTCCTGGACACGGCTCGTATTGTTAGGAGGTTCCTTTCTCTGGAGCCCTGACCGCCGGTAGCTTGGACCCTGTTCCCGATACCGGTGGGTAACTATTTTTTATATTTTTAAATGTTTTTTTTTTTTATATTGAAATATTAAAAAATGTAATTTATATGTAACATTTATGAATAAATGAGAATAATAATAACTCCCACCTCTCTCTTGCCTTTATTGGCTGGCTTGAGTGGAGATTCGCAAGAGCAAACGCGCTCGGGAGAAGGATGTATAATCCAGTAAGGTGCTGGTAGGGATCTTGACCGTACTTCCGGGATTGTCCTGATAGCCGTGGTATACCTCTCCACTCCTCAAGCACATCAGGATATGTTGCCCTTTTGTTGCTACGTCACTTCGTGCTAGCGACCGTTTCGGGGGCCCATTTGTTGAGTGTGCAAGTCACCCCCTGCCTTTTTATCGATGGAAATTACAAACATTGTTCAGGCAGGGGCCATAGTCTTAATATAGTTCACTCCAAAAACCGTAGCCTTATATTAGTTTTCCACATGGTGCAATAGTTTTCCTACAACCGGGGGTTGTCCTTGGATGCACTAGCATAGCGCATACAGGCATAATCACCGGTTGGTACCACGTCCCATTAAAAGCATCTAAAGGGGCCTCTACGAGTTGGTTTCGGCTCCTCGTATGCCTTCCAAAGGTCCAGGACCTCAGGGTCCTGAGATAAAAAATTATTATTTTTTTAATTTGAAAGACACAATTGCATTGTATAATGTAGAAGCACTTTTTTTCAAGTTTGTGAATTTGAAGCACCATGGAGCATTTTTATTAGGTTACAACATTTTTTTTTTTTGACTTTACGAGCATGGCAGTTGAGAGTTTGTCATGCTCACTCAAATGTCTCGCTGTTGGTGGCACGTGTTATTGGGTCGTTCAGTTCCCTTCAAAATGGTTGAGCTGAGTGGGGCTGATGCACGCGTCATGCTCGTGAACGGGTGCTGTCAGATGGGACTGGTCATCTCTTAGCTGCCAGTAGCTTAATTCAGTTTCTATCTTTTAATTATTTTACATTTTTATTTCATTATCGACATTGTGCTCACATGATAGAAGCAACAAGTAATATGTAACCAAGCATTATATGTAACACATAATATGATTTAAAAGAGTGTCCATGGAGTTTCTTGCACGTTCTTCTCCATAGAGACCTACTCTTTGGAACGTGCAATTTAGCTTCACTTTTCTTGGACTGACCGACATTTGACTATTCAAAAGTGCCTGTAAATGGTCTATTTGAAATAAATGTTTTGATTTTTTTATTTTTGATTTTCAAAAGAAATATATATAAAAAATAATAATAATAATAATAATATAATAATAATAATATGTTTATTCAGAATAACATTTGGTAAAATGGTTACATAAAATCTTAAGAGTAATTACAAAGGTAAATGCTATGTTATGTGCCTGTACTAGGATAAACCTGTATCACAGGCGGTAGAAGCTCTTACATTATGGTTTTTTAGGACAATACTATTGATAACAATATTTAAAAAGTCTATAAGTAGTGAAAAATATGATTAAATTATTTATAATGTTATATACTTAGTTTACTTAAAACACTAAAGGTCACAATATGTTATTTTATATTCTAAAACTGTTTCTTGCACATTATTCTCTAGTTACACACATATGATTTTGCGTCAGCAGAATTAGTAATTGGGTTAAAGTCGAGGTTGCGTTAATTCTAAAGAGTTATGTTTACATTGGACAAATATGCTAAAATAATAAGAAAAAATATGGTTTGTAGGTCAACACACTGGAATTTTGAATCAGCAGTAAGCGTTACACGGAAGTCTGGCCTTGAGTATGACGCTCTAGGCGCCCTCATAATCGATAGAGTTAATGTATCTATATTCCGCTATTTTTCCAGCAGGACACTCAGCGTCTCCCGTTTTATGGTTGGAGGGCTTTTTGAAACGAGAGCAAGTGGCACATTTCGGTGTGTCCGCCTTCTTTGCGCATTCAGACATCGAGTGTCCCGTCTCACTGCAGTGGCCGCACGTCGAGTTGACTTCTCTACAGGTTTTTGCTGCATGTCCATACTGCTGGCATTTGTAGCATCTCGTAACCAGGGTGAAGTCCCTGACAGGGCAGGAAGTCCAATTTATGAAAATCCTTGTCTGGGAAATTAGAGCTCTTCGTATGTTGGCTGGAACTTCAACCACGTAGTTACAAGTATGTGAGTCTTTCTTCCCCGATTTGTGACTTAATTTAACCATGGTCAAAAAGGAATCCATGGCAATCGTCGGAAACTTTTCGGCTACATTCTGTTCGTAAATGTACCTGAAGACTTCAGTTTCGGTCAAAGAAGACGGCACTCCTACAACTACAATCCGGGGTTTGCGCTTGCTGGGTTCGTCGGCGGTAAGGCCAGATTCAGATTGCAGGACTGCGTGCTTAATTTTATCCGCGTCATCTTTCGTCTCTGTACTAATTATGACGCCTCCGTTTTTAGTTTTATGCACACCACGTATATGCAACTTGACTTGATCTGGTCGTATCATCTTTTGCACGAGGACTTTTGTTTCGTCACTGGACTTCAATTTGTTATTGGGATATATGGCCACGGAGTTTAAATTGGTTGGTCGAACGAAATCATTTGTCCCCTTTTTCACCATGTCGGCAAACGAAACAGTACCGGAGTCCTTAATCGTCTTCGTGAGGTCCAAGATGTGGTCTGTCAAGTGGCACTTTTCCATCAGATCTTCATTGAGGATGCGCTCTTGGATTGCTTTCTGCTTCAAGGATTGATATAGGACTGCCATCTATGAGGTGCCAGATCCTATTTTACGGCACAAGGTTGAAATTTTCAATTTCTGCTCCGAGTTGAGTTTGCCATCCGAAGCAATAGAACATACCTCGTTTAAATGGTGCTCAATGGCTGACATCCATCTTCGTATCTCGGATGTTGAAACAGGTTCGATTGAGGCATCAGATTGGGCTGGATTTTGGGTCATCGTCTTCGCTGGAGATGCGGAGAGATTCGCTCGATCTCTTGAGAAGGGGCTGTTGTCCATATTATTTATAACTAGTTCACTTATTCTAAGTTTTCATTGTATTTACTAAACTACACACTAGGCAAAAAATGTATGCAAAAAGAAGGTCACTGATATTATTTTATAAAATTAAATATTGCTACCGAGTACGTCTGTATGCTACGAGTGCTAATAAGTCAATCATCTTATCCATATGAATAATTGATAGGTTATTATGTACCTGTCCACCATGCCTTAGATTTATTCATAAAACATGTGTTTAGTTAAAAAAAAAAAAACAAAAAATCAAAAATCATTTAATTCAAATAGACTATTTACAGGCACTTTTGAATAGTCAAATGTCGGTCTGTCCAAGAAAAGTGAAGCTAAATTGCACGTTCCAAAGCGTATATCTATGGAGAAGAACGTGGAAGAAACTCCATGTATACTCATACATGGACGTACATTCATATATACTCATACATTCTTCCACGTTCTTCTCCATACATAAATATGATTTAAAAGAGTTTTTAAATCATATTTATGTTACATGGTTCCAATCCTAAATCCTAAATGTTGTATTAGCGATTTCTGAAATGACATAATGGCTTTTTTCAAATACGAATATGGCATTTATTTATCAATTTATATACAAACACACGTATACAAAAAGAAGGAAACAGAAAAATATGCCCGAAGGTGACGCTTATTACTAATTAAATTGCTTCCAGAATGTATGCCAGTGAAAGTAAAAATCGAAAAAAAAAGAAGTGTAGTTACAATATGTAAGAGGAATAGAAAATAAGAGAACAAAAAAAACAATAAACTTAGAAGTGTTTTAAAGATATTATATATACTTATACAACAGTAACGACATCATAAATAGGTACATTATGGTGTCATTATTGTTATGTATCTTGATACTTTTACTGTGTTGCATTTTTGTTATATTCATTCAAAATATGGAGAGGATGGATATGTTGCAGTCTGTTAATTTGTTCTACCACTTCTGATTGACTCTGGTCAAAATTACGCGTTTTAGTTACAGGTAATTAAAACCTAGAACCTAACTTTAATAATAGTCTCGAAAAGGAACCATACATACAAGTTGATGAGTAAATGTTAGGAATTTTTATATAATTTAATTGTTTCTAATTAAAAATAAAATAATGGTAGTTAGAAAGGTACTAAGAAGGTGGTAATTTATGGCAGTTTTCCTCTAAGGCCCATGGATTTTTTCCATCCTGTGTCATTATCATTCTAGAGTTAAGGTATATAGACTGATGATACATGTCTTTAAAATAGGTATGTAAAAGATGATTCTTCTATTAGATCAATCTATAAACCTAATCTACTCTGATCTAACGCTGGGCTGGATGTTACGAATCAAGTGCATGTTTATGACGCGTCAGTCGACGCTTCACGCGAAAGTGGTTCCAGTCCAATTCTCAGTAAACTGTTTTATTGCTTGCCATGTTTATTTTCATAACAGTAGAACTTCTTTATTCATATGATGTAAAGTACTTCTAATAGCACAATTAGTTACGTGCACTGGATCACGTCAACAGTTTTTGTTGTGAACATCAATCGCGTGGGTGATGGCGATGAGTGGTTTTGCAGTTATTATGGTTTTACCAAGTGCACCGACTTCCTGTAACGTCATAATTATCTACTCGGCTTATCGTGTTTTTATGTTTGTTTGGCGTCAGTAGCGAGATAAATACGTGTGTCTTGCATTTAGTAAAATGATGATAAAAAGGACCTGTGGTGGGTCAGCCCATAGTTATGAGTTGCAGGCAGGCAGGCGCTTCACTTTGAGTAATTTGTTTCATCACCAGTACTATCAAAACGGTAAGGGAAAACATCGTGAGGAAACTGCCATGTTGCAGAATAAAAAAATATAAACATCTGCAATCCATCAAAAGACACTCTTCAGCTGTATTGGTGAATTACGGTCTATTCTCTTTCTTAGAGAATCCTCCCTAGAAGTGAGCCACATTGGTAATCGACCCACTCAAAAAGTAACATCCCGAAAAAGGTTTAATCACAAGATCATATTGTAGCCTACAGTATCGCCTTGCTACTAAACTGAGATAGTGCGCAATACTTAGGGTCGCCGCTCACGGGTCACGAGCCACAACCACACCTACAAAACACCTATTTATAAGCATATTTCCTGTAGGTTTCATACACTTTATATCTGTGGTTATATCTCTAGATCCAACCAGATGATGTGTACAGAGACCATACAGTAACCGTGCTGTAGCCTACAGTATCGCCTCATTACTTAACTGATATAGTATGCAATACCGATGTGTACGCACGATCTTAGTTAAGTTATCACATAACGTTAACGAAAAGGATTCTTTCACGCGCCAGATCTACATACTCCATCACCTACGCAATTATTCATAAGTGAGTGGCGTCGGGCGGCCGGCGAACGAACACGCCGCTCATCGCAATGTGCTCGCCCGGATCTATGAGAGGACAACCCACTCCTCGGCACACTGAACTAGGTGGTGACTTGAAGAAGTGGGGAACAGAAGGATCGTCAAGTCCGAGCTGACTAAGAGAATTTGATGAATTGTGATGTTCGTCAAAGTAGATGCATTTTTATGCATCTACTAAATACCTTTAATTAAAAATATAACCTGATAGGGATAATATGAGACACGTGTATTTTGCTTTATGAAATTAATATATAGTGACAAAGATAACACGTATCACAGTCCAGGGGGGGGGCCCCCGGATAAAACACGTTTCGTGATTGGTGGTGGGTAAAATTACGACGCACTTTCTCGTCTTCGTTTTTGTGTACATGACTAAAGAAAAAAGAACGTGTTAGATAATTTTAGATGTTTTAACAGACTAAAAAATATATTTTAAGTAGTCGACCCTATTTTTAGTTTTTATGCATTTTGTCAATTTTGCAACATTCAAGCCTACACCAGTCTACGCCGTAGCAGCTACGTCGTAGTCCTCGTAGCCCGTAGCGCGTAGCACCTTATAGAGCCAGCCTTTGTAACCCTTTGTTCGGAGGTGAGTTTATTGCATCTTCTTATTTTCTTGAAGTGTTTAGATTGCATGCCGTGGTTCCGCCGATGCGACGTTTTCCTGGAACTTTAACTAATATTAGTTTCTATCAATAATTACTTTGTAAGTTTTATTAATAATAATTAAGTAACTTCTGAAATTACAAAATTTCAAAATAAATAATATTAAAAAAAAAAAAAACAAAGAGAACTACTGAGACTTTCAATTTTGGAAAACAATGAACGGCTCTTGTAAGGCAGCCCACGGGACGGTCGGTAAAATAAACCAAAAGTGATCAATTTTACTGTTCCAAAAGTATTCATTCAATTTTATTGGTAGGTAGCAACAAGTGATGGTACCTACTAATTCCTCTAACTCTAGGCTGTTAGTGACATCCACTGGCACCTCATCGTCTCCATAACACTCCGACATTGAATTAAATAATTACGTGTCGTCGTCGGGCGCATACAAACGACGCTCATTTGTGAGCAGGCAGGTTATGACAACACGTATGAGGAATTATTGTTATATTATATGACCTGTAGGTAGTAGTCGACGTTGCGTACTAGCTATTTACAGGTCTCGCTCAGCTGACGCTTTCTTAAAGAAATTAATTTCATACATATCATAAACTCGTATTTATTTTCGCATGTATGAATACATGCGAAAATAAATACGAGTTTAGAAAAAAAGGTAAGTACTTAATTTTTTTATTTTTTCTTTACAAATCGATAGTGTTTCATGTACCGGATCGACCCTCCAAGGGATTAAAACGATCAAAATTTAACGGTCTATATTAGTTTAGTGTAAATTTAGTTGTGTGCATTCTGAGCTATATACATAATCTAAGCGCACGGTAGTGCGCAGGCCAAGTTCCAGCAACAGGCCGCGCGCATGCCGTGCACTATTTACACGAACCGTTTCGACCCACTTTTGACCCCCCTGTAGCTCAGTGCCTATTGCAAGTACAGAGATAAAATTGTACCTACGTAATGATATACTAGTATGAAAGCAGTAAGCCAAATTTCATAGATATAGCTTTAGTAGATCTTGAAATATGACCCTGTCAATATAGTTGATTTTGGTACTGACTGACTCACTAACCGGTAATCAAAACCTCTAGGCCACTTCCAATTGTCCTAGCGTTATGAAATTCGGCACACAGGTCGTGTGTTATTTGTAGAATTGTAGATAAACAAAATATTAAGAAATTTAAGAAATCGGTCAAGCGTGAGTTGGCTCAATCTAATATCGATTTTTTAATAAAAATATCAAAGGCGAACTTAATGCCTTAGGCATTTTCTTCCAGTCCCAAAGGTTGGGTCATGCAGAGAAAAAGTAGTGGCAGGTGCAATAAAAGAGTCAGAAAAGGACGAATACAAGAATAGATATACTAATATACAATGCCAACTATAAAGTGAAAAAAAACGTGTGTATAGGTTAAGCATACTTAAATATATATATATTTTTTAATATTTAAGTTTATTATGTATATCATCATCATCATCATCTCAGCCGATACACGTCCACTGCTGGACATAGGCGGGAGGCCAAGCGTCGCCACATCGAACGTTCCTGTGCGTCCCGCATCCATCGGTTTCCCGCTACCTTCACCAGGTCGTTGGTCCACCTTGTAGGAGGCCTTCCAACACTGCGTCTTCCGGTACGCGGTCGCCACTCCAAAACCTTTCGGCCCCAACGGCCATCTGTTCTGCGAGCAATGTGCCCTGCCCATTGCCATTTAAGTTTGGCAATTCTTTGTGCTATGTCGGCAACCTTAGTTTTCCTGCGGATATCTTCATTTTACACATTACATTATGTATATATTGTCTTGTAATTAAATAAATAAACATCTTTATAGAGTAAATGAAAAAAAAACTGAATCATGATAACTAAAAAAGTCGCTGTATCTGGTTTTGTTTCTTCGTGAGTAAAGTTAAATTTAATAAAGTGTAATTGTTCACTTTTTTTTTAGTGTTTATTTTTTAATATTTAAGTCAGTACCAATGTTTTCATTATATTAAAGTATTCGATTACTATTACAATAAAAAAATCATCGCTTCACACACAAACGCACGTGGTAGAGTTTAAATTATTGGAGCAGTCATTGACTCCCGCGCATTCTCAGGTTATGGGATAAACGGTTAGCTGTTCACTCGCTCGTTCACAGTTCACTTCGCTCATTGCGGCCGTCGCAGCAGTTAATAATCAATTTATCAAACGACTGTCTCCACTCTAATTCTCTAACTAACGCACATCGTCCTGTCTCATCGAAACATTGCATTTTTTAAATTGTATTTGATTACTCAAACCCCGAGCGAAAGCATCCGCATTTATTATAAAACTATGGAGTGTTTTTTTATAGGGTATTTATCCAAGTACGTAAATAAGTTCTTCATAAAGTAGTCTGTAAATATCGAAAATAAGTTCAAAAATAAGCAAACCTTTCCGTTATTTCCTATGGATATTGACGAGTTAAAGAGTTTCTTCGGGTAAGTTATAGATAAACTAATAGTGCACTATTAACTATTTTTGCTATAACTGTTGTAGATATGTTATAAAATTAGGTTAGTGACGGCACGGTTGGCACAGTGGTTAAGAGTTTAGCTATTGTGCTGCGTGTTGCGATTTCAATCCCGCACAGAACAAATATGTTTTATGGCCTACAGATGGTTGTGTGATGTTGTCTTGTGTATGTGAGATTACATATTAGTGAACGCACCCACGATACAGCAGACATTTCTAGTGTGAAGCAACGTTTAAAAAAGGGTTAAGGCCAAATAAATTCTAAGAAAACGTGATAAGGCTTTAACTTGTTTTTTTAAATAGTTGTGAAACATGGACACGTTCTGTCCCTACATAGTCAGCCTTATAATGTTCCCACTGTTGGGACACAGGCCTCCTCTCTAGAAGAAAGAATGGATCGTAATCCACCATGCGGGCCCAGTGCGGGTTGGTGCATGTCATGTCTTCGAATTTTTGGTTCTAGAAGAGTTCCTCACTATCTTTTCTTTCATCGTTGTGAGAGCAGTGGTGATGAAATAAATTACACAAAGTAATGCGCCTCGCTGGGTTTAAACCCGCAACCTACAACTCGTAAGTCGGGACCGTTACCACTCGGCCACCACTGCTGTCCCTACGTACTAGCTGATTATCCAGGTACCTATCTATCTTCTCTTACTAGTAATTCGTTATACTGTTTTCGATGTGATTACATCACAATGAACTTCAAGCCACATATCACAACGAACAGCTATTAAAATCCCGCCAACAATCGTAGCGCCACTAATAAGAAAACTTATAATCAGATAGGCTCACTTATCAAGTGAGCGGCGCGCGGCGCACAGAGCGCAGGTTCGGGCCCGATGCGTATCACCGGCCGGTGGTCGCCGTGATTTATGCGAACAGTTAATCCTACTATTTACTAGTTTTAGTGGAAGGTGAAGAGGGAGTTTTTCCGAGGACCCTTAGGCCTCTCATTGAGAGACGCAAGGCATGAGCGAGACGCGAGATGTGAGCGAGACGCAAGGTGAGAGCGAGACGCAAGGCGATAAAACGGTCAAAACAGGCGCATTAATTTTACGTTTTTGAGTTATCGTGTTTCGTATTTTTAGTTACAGGGTAATACCCGTTTAATATATGTGAGCTTATAGGAATAGAGAAATGGAGATTGTTATTCGGAAAATAAACGGAAACGTTATCAAATTAGTCCAAAAATTTGTTTTTTCGTCGCTTTTACCCTTTGGAGCACTATTTGTTTCGCAGCTCATTATTATCAACCACAATTTCCTTTCGTCTCTGTTGATCATAGTACATATATGTATATTGTTTTGCATCGGTAACTCGATAGCCAGACAGGAAATTGGACCTTTATAATATTATTATTATTTCTTTCTGTGTTGATATTGTTTTATAATTGCGATCTTTATTTCATTTTATGATTAATTAATTTTGTTGGAAATGTTTTAGCGATAATTATAATTTTTTTTTTTTGTAAAACATTCTGGCACAATGTATGTCGTTAATGAATAAGTAAGTATTCTTGTCCGTCAAAATTTATTGCTGAAACATATAATTCATTGGATATGAAACGAGGATGCTTTACCAGCGAACCCGCTAT
Source organism: Mythimna ferrago (assembly GCA_910589285.2). Classification (NCBI taxonomy): domain Eukaryota; kingdom Metazoa; phylum Arthropoda; class Insecta; order Lepidoptera; family Noctuidae; genus Mythimna; species Mythimna ferrago. Next base: position 638,330 of record OU342680.1, read on the forward strand.
CTGCGTGTGTCTTGCATCTCGTCGTCACTGAGATCAGTTATCAGTCAGTGCGTGTGATGTATGTCGCTCGAGGGACGGACACAGCGGACACCGGACGGACAGAGGAGGCGGACGCACCGGCGGATAATTATCTGATACCTTTGTAGGCTTGATATACTGCAAGAAAAACTATGTTAAAGCTTTGTTATTAGATAAGAATTACAAGTATAGACTGCCATTCAGAATTAATACGGCTTCCCTAACTAAACTGTCCATCATTATCGTCATCATTTCAGTCGAAAGACGTCCACTGTTGGACATCGAGCTCCCCCAAGCGTCGCCACAACGAGCGGCCTTGTGCGTCTCGCATCCATCGGGTTCTCGCGAACCAAACTGTTATAGAACTCAAAATCGAAAAGAAAAACTTATAAGCGAACCAAATATTTCACTAAGCCATATTTTCGGTAAGTGTTATTGTGTATAATTATATAGTTTTAATTAGTTAAGTATTTTTATTTTTCTTGTTCCGTCACTAAGAACAGTGATCACTGACCTCTACAATTATTATAGAGGACAGTGTTAGATTTGGTTCGCAAATCTTCAATTGAAACACTGTGCATTGCTTGACTGAGTCAAGACAACTTTGTGTCACACAGTGAAGTATTTTTTTTCATTTAACATAAAAAAGTCAATTTACAAAAATAAAAATAAAAGGAAATTCTATCAAAAAAAATCTGTAGAACAATATAATTATATGGGATGTAATACAAGCATTACGGCGGCGGCGTGGGTCAGGACGCTCACAGTACAATTAGAGGCAGATCACTTTGCATCTAAGAAGGCGTTTCTTGTTATTTTTCCTTCGCTTTGTCCTCCACCGGGCTGGGCGCTGGATCCCGTAGAAGTATCCACAGTAGAGGAAAGACAGAAGGCATATTGACTCTTCTAAGAAGATCATTTTATTTATTCATTTACTTATTTCCAACGTATAACTATCATTACAGGGTAACCTAATGCGATAGAGTTTTTTTGTTTTTTTTCTTCTTATTTATTTATAACTTTATTGCACACCTTCGCTTCTTATTTATTTAATTTCCATACATTTATGTAAATTATTTTATTTAGTTTGTAACTTATATATACACCCCACCACTTATACACTTGTATTTTGTAACAACTCGATTATACTTTATGTAAAAGTGTTTCAACGTTTTGTGCCTCCATCTCTGAATATGATACGGATTTTATAATTATTAGTAGATGAAGCTATGTAATACCTGCTAACTAAACATTTTCTTGTTTTTTTTTATTTGATATAGGTGAGCTTATAACAGTGCTTAGTGATATTTAGTGAATGTGGGATTACAGTTTTACTTAGTAGACAAATTCTTGAAATTATATTGATCGATCCTTACTGAATACTTAACCGTCAGGTGGTCGGCTTGAATTTACTCTATGCTGCTCAGCCGATTCGGATCACTTAGGTGTTGACTCGGCTGGCCAGCATATGGAAAGTTGGGTGGTATCTACTTGTCTCACATGCAGTGTCTGACAAAAGTCTATGCGTGATGACATCAAATTGGAACGTAGTCGCTCACAATAGGCCTCCTAGAAAGCTTAAAGTCACTCATAGACAATGGAGAGTGCTATATATTTACCAACATAGTTCGAAGAATCACCAAACTTTGGTGGCAGTGGCATATTGCTCGTAAAACAAATGGTCGATGGGGCCGAAAGCTTTTGAAGTGGCGAGTGCGTACTGAACCACCGTTTGAAAGCCTCCCACTAGACGAACCGATGACTTAGCGAGGGTTACGAGAATTCGATGGATGTGGAACACACTGGATGTGCTCTTGTTGCGTTACTTGGAGGCCGCCTATATCTAGCAGCGGAAACCATTTAGCTAGTATGATGGTGAATGAACTGCTAAGTACGGAGCGCTATTTTTGTTTTCCTTTCTCTACTTGTACTGGGCCTTCTTTGTATCTCTGGTGTGTGTCAGGGGAGAGTCGGGGTGGCTCGTTAATTAGAAGGAGTATTTTATTAGGGCCAATTTGTCGGGAATACCTGCCTGATTGCCGAGGCTTGTGCGCGCGATTTGTTTGAATTTTTTAGCCAAGTTCCTGAGGGGATCGCGCTCATTTGTTTGACGAGTGCGCTTATTTGAGTGATGCAATCCGCTTATGTTTGTATTCAAATTATTATTCTTCGTTAAATTAGAAGATTTAAGTTTAAGGTAAATATTAAAAGGAAAGAAATTAAAGTGGATATTAAAAAAAAATATATTCATAATTTGACTTTAGCAAATAAATAATAGTTACTATATATACATGCTCGTACCTACACTTTTCGATTTTAATTATTGTTTAGTATTATATTTCCTGTGCTACACCGTGCTGATGAGATGATAGGAAACTGCCTAAAATTGGCAGGAAATAAACACATGTGCCTGAAATGAGTTAACTTTTTAATTTGCCAATAGTTGGAACTAGGAAGTTACAGTATTTGCATTATTTTGTAATAATATATTTTACCTTTCCTGTTAATAACTAATTTAACGACTAGTGTTTAGTTTCGGTGCCACACGTGCCTACTGATAATATTTAATTACATTATTTGTACAAAATGAAAATACCACAAGTACCTATTAGCGCATTGTGATAACAATTTGGTTTATCACGGAACTCGGTTAGTTATTTACCTGCTGGCTCTTGGTGCAGCATGAAACAAACGTTATAAATAAACTACATACACATGATGACTTGACCTTAGGTACTTACAGTTCAGAAGTACAGTCATATACAACAGTTATAAATAGAAAATAATAAATTATTATCATAACAAAAAGTTGTAAGTAATACAATAATATTCAGTAGTAGTTGTAGTGAGTAACGGTGGCCCAGTGATAACGGCTCCGACTTACAAGATGCAGGTTGCGGGTTCAAACCTACCCATCACCAATGCTCTCAAAACGGCGATGGAAAACATCGTTAGAAAATCGGCATGTTTTAAAACGAAAACTAAGATATATATATATGTCACCCACCAGTTCACAATACAGTAAACTGAAGTGCACTTAAAACTAATGAAAATAAATAGTGTTGCTTTGCAAGGTTTAATACCGGTGGTTGCAAAGAAAGCCTCCTCAGCCCATGTACAATGGTCTATCATGGACTAAGTGCGGAAACCATATTCCGATATGTACATGGAAGACTTAATACAGTATCATAACCAAAATCATTATTATAAGAATATTACAGATAGAAACTCGTATAGTTTAGAGGCTCACCATCTTCCTGTCTTTGTACTGTGTTTTTTGGTATCGGCGCAACACATTTTTTTCTTCCATTCTGTACTGTTCCCATCATGCTAGCACTAACACCTTTTTCTTTCATATCACTCTTCACACAATTGTATAGTCTATAGGTTATCATCACAAATACCAACCTTTCAAATCCTTTCTCCAGTACCTCACAGCTATCCCTAAGAACAGTAGCTAGTCGTACATGTGATAGTGTTGGTGGTGATTCATGCGCGCGCGCCGTTCCCACGTCTGCGCGCCAATTGGCCGAATTGACCGGTATGCGACGCCGGCTCGCTTGACCCGCGACCCGTTAATTGTCTTCCACCTAACTGCAGACGCTCAATCATTTGTGGCTTTGTTTGGACCAGGAGTGCTCGGGAGCCGGGAATATTGGTGGATGAGACGCTATTATGAACAAGGAATTTTTATATAAGTTTCTTATCCTTTATCTGGCCTATTGGTCTAGTGGTTATAGTGAGGTCTTGACTGTCATGCCGGAGGTCGTGGGTGCGATTCCTATCCAGAATACCAGCGCCGCGTTACTTATTGTTTTTAAATATCGCAACATATTATGCTGACTTAGGCGCCTCTTTGGCCTATTATAAAGAGGTAAAATTTGTTTTTAGGGTTCCGTACCTCTAAAGGTAAAAACGGAACCCTTATTGAATCACTTTGTTCTCCGTCCGTCTGTCTGTCAAGACCCTTTATCTCAAGGCCTTATAGCATAGGTATTGGAATAATTCTAAAAACAGTAAATTTGTTGTTACCTACGTCACAAAAAAAAATATTTTGTATTCGGAAAAATCTTCGAGACTCCATTCGGGAATTGTAGTTTGTAAGGAACCCTCAGTGCACGAGTCTGACTCGCACTTGCCCAGTTTTTTTATGTGTGTGGGAGGTAATCTCTAAAAGTACTGGTCCGATTGTGAAAATTTTTTCACCAATAGAGAGCTGCTTTATTCCTGGCTGTAATTTATGTATGCGGGTGAAGCCGCGGGCAAAAGCTAGTTATGATTAATACATAAGATTCTTACATCTTTCTTCCACATGTATTTACTTATATAGGATACTCTTGCAGTGAACAGCGGTACCACTGTTATATACAGTACCTAATCAGTTTGTAGCTTAAATACACTTTTTTTATCGGAATACTGAGATATTTTGAAGTTTGTTTATTGTTATTTTAGCTTTTCATGTTTTCACGCAAGAGTCATAGTTTAATCGTTGTTATTTTGTTATTGTATGTCAACGGCTGGGAGAAGGTATTCCCCTGAGTGATACGAACCTGTTTTAATTGTTATTGTATTTAATTCTATTTACACTTCGAATTGTGTAAGTTTTAATGTAAATACATAATACGAAGCACCGACCGACTGCGAGGTAGGCTACCTACTTGCACTGTACTAGTGCAAGATTGATTTATTTTAAAATGAGCAGTGAGATACTTTATGTCACTTTTACCGCATTAACACACTACACAACTACACAGTGTTGATGTATTTAAGTTCAAGTAGTTATATTTTATTCTTTAGAGCTTTTATTTTTATTTTGTAAGTTAGTTTTAATTAGGTGTATATCTAATTTTCAATTATTTTTTTTTGTGTTAAAATCATATTTTTTTTTTAATCTTTTATTTTTCTATATAATATTGTGTGTGTTCTTTAATTGTGTTGTTTTTCACCAGTGTGCTAAATAAATGAGTTTTTTTTCTTTCTAATTAAAGAAGAGCTTTTGTGGACTTTTCTTTTTTTGATGGCCAGCTCTTGAACTTGATCTCGTCGAAGTGAAAACGATGTATGAAATATACGAGCCCAAATTATACCTGATTTCTCTTGCTTTGAAGGCAGACGACAAATGACAGGAAGGTCCACATGTCGGAGGTGCACGTAACAAATCGAGCCTTTTCAGGACGAACATCGTAAGCGTCAATCTACGTTTTGTACAAAAGTGGGTTTTCTCTTCCATAATTAAAATGTCTTTAGCATAATATATTAAAAGCAACTATGATATTAGATCAGCAGTTATATGAATTACTTTACCCGCAGCTTCGGCTATGTCACTCAAGAATAAAGCAGCTTTCTATCGGTGAAAAGATTTTAGCAATCGGACCAGTACTTCCAGAGATTACCTCCTACAAACAAAAAAACAGACTTTACCTCTTTATAATATTGTATAATTATATAGTGTAGATAAGTTGCATCATTTTTAGAATGACATAAAACCCATTCGTTTAAAAACGTAAACTCTCGTTTACGTTGTTCTTCCTAAGAAGGGTCGAATGGGTCTACGCAACCGAGTGCCGATAACCTGCTGTGCAGTAGTTACTAGTCCGGTGGTGGCACGGAGGTGTTTTACCCAGCTCATGAGTGGTTCATGCTTCAGGCTTATTGATAAGTAAACCTATCGTAGATTTACGACATATACCTACGACTAGACTGTTAGTCTAGTGGTATTGATTGCTATGCCGGAGGTCGTGGGTTCAATTCCCACCCAAGACAAATGTTTGTGTGATGATCACGATCATTTGTTCTGTGTCTGGGTGTAATATATCTATAATAAGTATGTATTTAGAAGTACATGAGTATGTTTATCAGTTATCTTAGTACTTATAACACAAGCTCTGCTTAGTTTGAGACTAGACCGCGTTGTGTGATAGTTGTGGAATATTATATTCTGAATCAACCTGAAAAGATTATCGCTCGGTGATGTAATATAGCAACTAGACCAACAAACCCAAGGAAATATACGTGAGTAAAGTCGCATGTACCTTCTACTGTGGTAGGGTTTACATCCTGCTACGGCAAGAGGTTATTCCTCACAACGTAATCGTCTACGTTAACACACATGGACCTACGTGACCTCCGATGGGAAAATGAGATCATATAATTATTTAATACATAACTAGTTATGGCTGGTTGTCTATCAAGTATTCACATTTTCCCGTTGACGCACAGCTTGTGTGAGAAGATTAATGTAAATAGATATTTAGGTAGGTTTATTTGACGTCACTGTATTTTCTTTTTTGGTATTACTGATGTCATCATCGTTTAAGTTCCTGTGTCCCCTAGATGGGGCAGAGGGCGTCCACAGTGCGCCGCCATCCCGTTCGGTCTTGAGCTTCGCGTTTCATTTCACGCCAGGTCTTCCCAATGTTCTTCGCCTCTGCGATGACTGTTCGTCGCCAGGTCTGCTTAGGGCGACCACGTTTACGCTTTCCTTGAGGGTTCCAATCAAGGGCTTGCCTTGGTATATGTTCAGGATCCCTTCGGAGCGTGTGGCCGATCCAGTTCCATTTGCGGCGTTTGATCTGCTGGTCGATCGAGGTTTCACCGCAGCGCTCCCACAGATCTTCATTTGAGATTTTCTCGGGCCAGAATATACCGAGAATACGCCGAAGGCAGCGGTTGACAACGACCTGGAGTTTATGCGAGATGTCTTTTGTGACCTTCCACGTCTCACACCCATACAGCAATACGGTTTTTACGTTGGACCGGAATATTTTGAGCTTAACTCTTCTGGTCAGTTTCCGAGATTGCCCCACGGGACGGAGCTGTGCAAAGGTGGCCCTTGCCTTGGTGATTCTTGGATCGATGTCCTCTTCGGTCCCTCCAGTCTCTGACAAAACACTACCGAGGAAAGTAAAACTGTGGACCCTTTCCACAGCCTCTGTGCCGATAAGCAACGGCAAAGAGCTCGTCGCTCCGCATCTCATTTCCTGGGTCTTCCGGGTGTTGACTTTTAGTCCCGTCTTTTTTGCCTCTCGTCGTAGGTCGTCCAGCTTGGCTTGCATGTCAGCGCGTGTGTGGCTCAGCAGACATAGATGTACACACTGATGTACACACATGAAAAACTTTGAGAGGTTCCAATTTCCACCTGTCTGAAGCTTAAAAGCAAAGTTACCACGTATTTTCGCTGTCTAACCGTCCGGGCCGAGCCCAATTCATCGACGGCGCGTACCATACCCGCGCGCCTCAAGCAGTTGTAAGCAACCGTAGGGCCCAGCATGGTCGAAGGCTACTGGGGCCAAAGGTCTATTTCTGAAAGGAAGGCTCGGTCCCGGTATGAAAAGCAACGAAGGAATGGGGTGGGTTTTTTAGTCAGTAAAAGTCTGACACTATCTTCCGCTCCACCCAAAGGCGGGGTATGTTATTTTGATGATATTTAACCAGCAAAAAAAAAAACTTAAAAGTATACACTCTTTTTCCACTTTGACGAGATCCACGAGATTTTAAAATTAAAAATAATGTAAATTAATTTATTTTAATGTATGTAATTACATCATTAACGGTTGCTGTTGCTGCAACTAAAAAAAAAGTAGCGGTAGGTATATTGGTTCTTATTACGCAGTTTCAAAAGGTTTTCTGTAAAAAGACCGAGGAGGCCTAAGTGCAACAATGAATATCTTTTGAAAATATGAAAGAAACAAAGAAAGAAAAAAAAAAAAAAAAAGAAAAAATGATAGGTAGAAAGAAAGAAAGAAACAGTGAAAGAAAGAAAGAAAAAAAAATCAAAGAAAGAAAAAAAGAAAGAAAGAAAGAAATTACATATAATTGCATTTACATATAGTCATTTCAAATTTCTCAATTTCATTACAAAATACACAAAAGATAAATAATAATATAATTGATGTCAATGTATTATGATGATGATATTGGTTTTATGGTAGCTTTTTATACTACTATTACACGCTAAAAACTACTAACTCATCCCACCCATATTCAGAGGTACACTCATCGTCTGTATCGACCTACACACCTATATTTTAAAGTCTATTTATATTTAAATAGTATTTATTGTAATGCGTTCAAAGTACATTGTTCACGTCTCGATAACCCTCGTCCGCGAAAACAAGAGTTTAATGTGACTCACTTTGTGATACATGCTTCATAACTACCTACAGCTATTTGTGTTTGTTTTGTGTTAGATAGCTTAATAGATTTGGTGCCAGCGAATGGAATACTCGTATGTTTGATTTCGATTAGTTAATTAACATAGCAACATTAATACAGCAACTTTTTCCAGGACTTCGTGGTAAGTGGTAATGGCCCCGATTTCCGAGTTGTAGGTCGCAGATTCAAACCCATCCAAGCGCAACACTTTGTGTAATTTGTTTCATCACCACTGCTCTAAAAACAGTGAAGGAAAACATTGTGAGGAAACCGGCATGTCTTAAAATCAAAAATTGGAAGACATGTGACATTCACCTATCCGCACCGGGCCCGTGTGGTGGATAACGGTACGGCCCATTCCCTCTCCAAGAAAGGAGGCCTGTGTCCCAGCAATGGGAACATTAAAAAGATTGATTATACTATGTTATCATGCTTAATACTTATTCTGAATATGATATTTATACAAGTAGCGGATTAAAAATAATGGTAAAATTATGATAGCTGACGAGGAAGTTAATTATGAATATCTACATCCGTAAAAGATTACAGTTATTTACGAGTACATATATATATTGATATGAGTGACCAATTTATCCAGCATACTCCATACATTCTCCACTCATCAACTGTAACGTCGCAAGGTGCACGGTTGTTGCCTCAATTGAGTCCGGCTCAAGTGGGTGTCATGTTAATGGCTCGCGTGTGTACCGTCTTTATTGCTTAGCATCTAATGCGGCCGTGTTTAGATCATTAACATGGCCGCTGTATGAGTGTGCGTGCTTTTTTGACCATACGCATGAGACGCTCCAGTGTGTGCGAGATTTTATGTGAACTGACGGCCGCCTGGAATGCAATGACCGATGACTTTTTTCAATTGAAAGGATAGCGTGAAATTGTGTGTGGCCTGAATTAATTGATTAAAGCGAGTGACTGTTCTGTTAGTGTGCACCTGGTTAATATTTCTAGTAGGCGATTGATCAATGTAGGCGATGTAAAAAAAATATTCTTCGAATGGAAATCAAGGGGATATCTATAGGATCTAACTTCCACAACTCAATGACTATATCTGCAATCGCAGATATAGTCATTAGTTGTTAGTTGTGGTGTGTTAGTTGTATAGTCATTGTTTGTTGTGTTGTTGTTGTGTTGATCTAACTTCCACAACTCAATGAATATATCTGCAATCGCAGATATAGTCATTGAGTTGTGGAAGTTAGATAAGCAGATGCTGCATGTAAAATAAATGTACTGACTAAATAGATGCATCCATTTAGACTGACCCCGACCACGATATCTTCTGTGTTTTCCCAACTATGTATAGTTGGAAAATAAAGGCAGATGATATGAGTCTATGAATGGAAAATCTAAGTCATGAGGTAATACTATTTTTGTCGCTATCTGTAAATAGCTGTAACTCTGGAAAACAATAGAACTTCATAATTAAAATGACCAAATAAGAAAGTACAGAAATAACATACATTCTGCTAACAAAGAAAAGTGATGTAAGTCGTCAATATGAATATTGACGACTTACATCACTTTTCTTTGTTAGTGCCACGTGACCACAACACTACGTAATGTGAAGCAGTACTACGCGTTCCAAATGAGAATAGGAGCGCCGGCCATGTTGTGACGTTACGTCTTACTGTCAAATCGAAGAAATTGAGTAGGGTGAGCAAAAAAAGAAATTAGTTAAATTTAATTTATTTACGAATCATGAACGAAAAATCTTTGATCAAAATCCAGTTCTTCAATTTTGCTGATATTTACGTAACTGTGTGAAGTGTCTGAGTAGTGGCGTCATCACCGTCATCATCACTGCTGCTTTCCCTTATAAAATAAAACATGGATTAATAGAGGTTTTTAATGTTTATATCACTAACTAACGCATTATTACCTGTATATACGACAAAATTCAGTCTGGATACTCAGTCGCACGAAGAAACACCAACAACGACGATAAAATGGCGGCTGGCAATTTGAATTTAGAATTTGAATTTTTTAATTTGAATTTAAAATGTAGCCAATAATGAAAATAAAAAAGAAAGTAGTATAATTTGTTAAATAATTATTATGAATAACTTTTTTATCTATTTCTTAATATGACTTAACTAAGGGTCAGTTAAACAAAAACAAAATCATTAAAACGCAAATAAGCTTTTTTTGCAAACCGTACTTTTCAATCAAAATTTGACAGATCGAGTTTATTGACTTTCCTATTCTCATTTGGAACGCATAGTACTTACGACAGTCGTGTTTAGTATATAAGTGCTTTGCCAGGGGCTTTGACCACACGTGAATTTCGTTTTTTTTTCTACGTCCAAGGGCTTGACACAGCGTCAGTCTGCAAGTGGGGTGAGAGTGAGACTTCTTTCGTATTTTTCTTCTTTCTTCTGTATTCTTCACCTTTTCCTCATCTATGTTCAGGTTGGCGGATATAGTTGAGATATATTGTATACTAGCCTTTGCCCGTGTAGAAAATATAGCCTGGGTCACTAAGGAATAAGGCAGCTTTCTGTTGGTGAAAGAATTTTAGCAATCGGACCAGTACTTTCGGAGATTGTCTCCTACAAACAAAAAAAAACAAACTTTACCTCTTTATTATATTGGTGCAGAAGTGTAGATTGTATGATTCTCTATCTGAACTTAATAAACCAGTAACTGAATAAGAATGATACCCCTTGACAAGACTGGCGTGAATTATCTATTTCTACATACTGCTTGACAGTCTCTAAATTAATACCTACCGCGATAGGTACTCGTGTAAACCGATCTGTGTGTTACAGATGTGAGGCACCTATCGCTAATGAGCGTGTGATGTGATTCACAGGCGGCGACGCATGTGCGGCCTCGATACTGCACCATAGACTACAGAGCATGACCATAATACGCAGACGAGACAGTGTCTTACGGCGACAGAATAACATTGACTCTCCGGGGTATTTAACAGCAGAAGTACACAAAGTCAAAGCGTTTGTTGCACACAATATAATTGAGTACTACCTACTTGTATGTCTCTGTGACTCGTCTGTTACCAAAAAGCATCTGAACAACGAGACGAGGTACGCATAGGAAGTATGATAAGCTTATCATTATTCTATTCTACGATAGATACGTGCAACTCAGCGCTATAAAGAGCTACGAAATTATAAATAAAGACAGAAGAGTCGACAGGTGACTAAAAGCAAGTGGTGCAGTTTTCCCTAGGTACTTAGACACATCATCATCATCAGCCTTTTTAATGTTCCCACTGCTGTGACCACGCGGGCCCAGTAGGGGTTGGTGAATGTCACATGTCTTTGAATTTTTGATTCTAGGACATGCCAGTTTCGTCACGGTGTTTTCCTTCACCGTTTTGAGAGCAGTGGTGATCAAATAAATTACACAATGTAATGCGCCTGGCTGGGTTCGAACCCGCGACCAAGAACTCGTAAGTCGGTGCCATTACCACTACGTCGTAATTTAGAAAATGCTCAAAGAATAATATAAGATTTAAGACTTCTGGATACTGAAAGAGACAGGTAAACTTAACAGATGTGTCTCATCTGCAGTAATTAAGCGCTGCCTGATCAGCGCGCTACACTCGTGAGAACGCCGCGCATGTGTCGTACACACTCTTATTGGCGCACATACTTTTTAATTACCTCTGCATCATGTAGGTACAGGGCCATAACGGATTGGTACAGAACTTCCATTCTGAACAAGACGAGGGAGACAGCTCGCACCTAAGCTTAGGTTCTCACGGCATTGTAATGCACATTTTTGTGGTAGATATAATGCAGGGATCTCATATTAGGGTGCTGCCGTTTGATCCCACCTAAACTCAAAAACACTTAGAAAAGAACACGTGCACTCGAACTCAGAGTAGAATTCACCAACATTTGTTTGACTAAAATAATAATTCTAATTACAACTGTTCGTAACCGACTTAAGATCCTAAGTCCCCTAGCTGGGGCAGAGGGCGTCGACAGTAGTCGCCCATCGCGATCTGTCTTGAACTTTACGCTTCACCCCGCTCCATGTCAATCCAATGACAGTCGCTTCTGCCAACACGGTATGCTGCCAGGTTTGCCGAGGACGGCCACGCTTCCTTTTCCCTTGGGGATTCCAGTCCAACGCCTGTTTCGGTATGTGATCGGAATCTCTCCTAAGCGTTCAACAATGGGTGCTGCCGTTTGATTCCAGCTATACTCAACAACACTTAGGAAAGCACACGTGCACTCAAACTCAGGGTAGAATTCACCAACATTTGTTTGGCTAAAACAATATTTCTGCTTATAACTCTTTATAAAGACCCTCAAATCAGCACTAGCTGTAGTTAAACTAGCTAGCTGGTCAGTAAGATTGGAAGCAGGAGTAACTAACTGTCTACGACGAAATCGTCGATCGCATGGGGTCTTATAATGCACCAGTTCAATTCTACTTACGGCTCTGTTTCTTCGTGTCTGTTAAAATTATGTCATTGTACGAGTGAGGCTTCGAGTGAGCTTTTGTTAGAAATGGTTGATTTTCTGCATTCTTTTTGTACTGTGATAACTGGTAGTTAACGGTTGAAATGTGTGTAGTGTTGCTTAAGTGTTGTAATGTATTATAGCAGATGTATGAGTTGACTTATTAATACTTTTGGTCAACACGGTGTGTAGGTACCTAGCTTTCAGCAGACGATTGTGTTCCTAAGCGCTGAACTATGTATTAAGTTATTCCCTTAATAAAATAATTCAATATAATTAAATAAATAAACCTAGTACAAAAATATGACACATTAAACGATATTAAATAAAATACAATTATACTAATTAAGGAAAAGCTTTGACGTAGACCAACATAAATGAAGCTTGGTTTTATAACGTGTTCTGCGAATTTCTGAAAAAGGAATTCATAGTTTTATACCAACTTTCTTGACCACAATTATTGTTTTGTTCGATGAGGTGCCTTTACAAAAATGGTATGAAAAACATCCACTGGATGTAATCGCGGTTTCCTGAGAGGAGTACCTACTTACCTACGTATCGACGATTCACACACGATGAGTAATGTTATGCGCTAAACTGAGATTGAGCGGCTGTTTATGAACCTTTATTTTTAAACCGATTACTAATATAATGGACACGGGAAATGTTATGATAATAAAGGAATACGTTATTTATTGTAATTTTTATTTATTTGGATTATGGCACTTCTGCTTGCAATATACTGTATGTGTATTGGACTTTTCTTGGGAGATTCTTATTAGATACAACTTAGATTTTTAAAACTCCGACTTGCTTTTAATCTTTTGAATTCATTATTCTGTTCTTCTTGCATTACTCTGATTCTAATTTGATTCACATACCATATAAACATCTTTGTTCGTTAACATTGTTTTTTGTTCAACAAATCATTTGTTACATTTTATGATTTTACGAGGAGATCATCATATCAGGACCCACTGTTTGGGAGCAGATAGTGTTGAAATTATTTCCAAAAACAGCACCCAATTTATCAATTTTTATGGTAGATTTGTATTATTAAGAAATGGATTCACAAAGTCTTATAAGTATAGCATAAGCATAATAGCCTTGTAATGTTCGTACTGCTGGGTCGTAATCCACCACGCGGGCCCAGTGCGAGTTGGTGGATGTCACGTCATCAAATTTTTGGTTCAAGGACATGCCGCTTACCACACGATGTTTTTCTTCACCGTTTTGAGAGCAGTGGTGATGAATATAAATTATACAAGTAAATGCCCCTCAGTGGATTTGAACCTGCGACCTACAACTCGTAAATAGGGGCCGTTCGTTACCACTGGCCCACCACAGCTCGCAAAAAGTATCGTACATCGCTTAAAAGGGCAGGTCGAGATCAGGCAGGTAGCCTAATCTGCGAGGGTCACGGAATGAACAACACGTAGTATTTTACCTATTAGTTTTTTTGTAAGGTGGGAAATCATCAAATGACTTCTCTCGCTCTAGGGGGGCAGCGAGAGTGCGTGTCAGACTTTTACTGACTAAAATAACACATGTTCCTTTTTTGCAACCAACCCATGGTCTCAGTAGGCTTCGGCCCTGCTGGGCCTCTACGGTTTTCCCAACTAGCTTCGGTTGCGGCTGAATACCCTTATTTTACATGAGAGACTGCTTATCAGACCTCCATAACCTAGTTACTTGCAACTGGATACTCCTTGGATACACTGAAGGTTAAACTTTCAGCCGTCTGATCATCTGCAACGACTGTCAAAGATCTAAATCGAAATGAACGAACGACGATGATCTTGGAATAATCGTTTTTAGATATTTCATTCGGTTATTTTTAGTATCTAAAATATAGTTTTCTTTAACTTATAACCACAAAACCTAACAGGTGGGCTGCATGAAGTTCATATAAAAATAGTTTATGACTCCAATTTGATTTTTACGGGGTATTACGTTGCGGTTGAAATACATAAATACCTACCAACATTACAAAGCTTTTAAAATACCTCCGTAAATATTAGTTCGCGGAGTGGCCCGTGTAACGACACTTTGGACAAAGGACACTTTGTATCTCCTTAGTCACTGGCGCCTGCGCGTGCGCCGCTCACCGGCGCCGCGACGCCAAATGTGGTTAGATCATTCGTTAAAACAAGGTTTTGTCATTAAACGATTGTGCCTTGTTGCTAAGTACACTGATCTGTGCTGGGGCACTGAGCGTACATTTTTGAGAAGCTACTACACTACGCAGTTGACATCATATGTCATCATAATAATTATAGTTCTTGCAATCCATCTTAAGGTTGTCTGGTAGATATCGCTATTAGCGATAAGACAGATGTAAGTTATTTCAAAAGTTTTGTTACTGTTTTGGTGTACAATAAAGTTTATTCTATACTTATATTCTTATTATACACACAGCTACAAACAACTTTTTCTTTTTATCGATTCATTCTATTCTATTATACACACAGTTGCAAACTACTGCGCAGATGTTTTTTTTGTCGATTCCTGTTTAGAGGTATTCGGTGTAAAGTTAAAAAGGCAAGATCTTCCGACCGTCTGACAGGTGTGGTGTCTGGTTTGGGCAATTGCGCGATGGTTTATTTCAGGCTGTTGTTTATGTTCTAATTGAGTGGAGAACTCTAATACCGCAATTCAGGATTTTGTATTTTAGTACCTATGTGGCGATAGATGATGCTACATCAGAAAGCTTATGGTAAAAGTATATGGTATTTTGAGATCTTACTTTAATATATGTGAAACTCACATATACTACTATTGCTGGCGTAGAAATATTTCATTCCGATTCCTGTTGTTATCATCTCATCTTGAAACTATATATATACCATGATATGTATATTTAAGGTAGAATTAACGATGGTGTCAGTGAGTTAAATATTCATAAATCATCGTAAAAAAAACTTATTTTAATACTAGCTAACCCGGCAAACGTTGTTCTAGCATATAAATACAGGTAAATCTGTATGTGTAAACCACTACACTGGCCAATCCATAAACCCATATGACTTGGTCCAGGCAGTCGGTACCGACAAGTATAAACCTGTTTCTTTATAAATAAGCGCATAAGAACACACGGGAGAATTATACCTGCACCGGTCGGTACCGATCGGTCGTGTTGTGTATCGACGTTTCCGAGGACGGCTACGCGACACCACGCAGCGGAACACGACGCCGACGTTACGCGTTTAATTATAAATACCTAGTTTATTGTTTGAAATACTTGAATATTATGTATTAGTTTATTTTGTTTATAAGATTATAATATTGTGTATTTTATCTATGGGCCTTAGTTGCCTGACAATAAAGAAATAATAATAATAATATCAGGACTGAAAAACCTGTATAAGTCAGGCAGTGCCTCTTTCATCCCTTTCTGTCTGTCCGTGAAATATAATCATTTTAACCTATACCACATGGGTACGTAGGTACTGACTACTCATTACAATATTATGAGTAGTCAAAAAAAAAACACAAAAATAAACTGAGTGAGAATTATTATATAGAGTTTATATTAGTTTCCTAAAAGCGGAAAACCACCAAAAGTGCTATAATTACAACTGCATATGTAATATATAGTAATTACAGTTATTTAAATAAATATGTGACATGAGTAACATCACTTAAGTGTTACTTAACTAACAGGTATGAGAGGTTTCTATACTACTAACTTCCGCCAGCGACTTCGCTCATATGGCAGTAGAAAATTACCTCAAGGGAACATAAACTCTCTGAAAAAACTCCTATATTCTATTTCAGGATATGATCTACCTGTGTGCCGAGTTTCATCGAAATCTGTTCAACCATTTAAGCGTGAAGGGGCAACAAACATGCATACACATCAATCTTCCGACTTTACTGTGAAGTGTGACTTGCGACTTACGAGTAAGTGTGTTAACCTTCTGAAAAACAAAACTCCATTACTTCCAGTTACAGTAACGTCGGCGTCGTGTTCCGCTGCGTGGTGTCGCGTAGCCGTCCTCGGAAACGTCGATACACGACACCTTTCGGCCAAAAGTCCTCTCTCAAAAAGGTCTCCAGATGGTGGGTTGGAACTCGTATCACGAACGACTTGAAGTTGGTGTCGTGGCGCGAATCCAGCTTTTCGAACCTCTGAGTCCAGTTGCTCTTTATCTTCATGTACTCCACGACTTCCTCAACCTTCGTAGAGCAATGCAGACGCGAAATATACAGCTGCGTCGTAGGCACAGCAGGACGCAGCAGCATATTTAGTCCAGTGGGTGTGGTACCGCACAGGTTACGGGAACAGGGCTTCTTTTTCTTCTTTTTTTCCACTCTAGTGAAACCCTCTTCATAAACTTGGCCCGTTTTTGGCAAGGAGCCACGGACCGCTGTCAGGGTAGGTTGAGAACCCGTTTTCCCTTTGTCCCCTATTTTTACTGATCGCTTAGGTTGCGATGTACCTGGTTTTCTGGTGGTGACAACAGCAGCGTAGGCACGTTTAGGGGTCAACGTACCTATGTGTGACGTTTCCGCAGCCGGTGTAGAGGCGCGGGCGACGGCGACGGCGGGCGGCGCTTGATAAGCATTTTCGGCTGCTGGCGACGCACTTGTGTTCATCGATTCAAAACCGCCGACTAATGCATTTTGCGCCTTCTGACGTGTGTGTATATGTCGGTACGGGTCGGTACAGGTAGGTATCGGTAAAACCACAGGAACAGGTAAATCTGTATGTGTAAACCATTACACTGGCCAATCCATAAACCCATATGACTTGGTCCAGGCAGTCGGTACCGACAAGTATAAACCTGTTTCTTTATAAATAAGCGCATAAGAACACACGGGAGAATTATACCTGCACCGATCGGTACCGACCCGTACAGACTCGCCTGCACCGGTAACCTGTTTCTTTATGTTTGCACCCTTAGTTTTCAGTTTTTATGGTGTTGCTTCTCAATCTAGTAGCATACGAAACATCGAGCTTATCTAATATTAGAGAGTATACCTACTCTCATAATCGTAGAGTTCCAATTAAAAATCAGCAAGTAATATTTTTACCCGACTGCAAGAAGGGTTATTTCACAAATTGTATCCATCCACAGATATCTAACTCTAATAAAATCTAATACTTACTTATTTGTTACGAATTTTCCTTTTATTTTCATTAGGGAAAGTTCCCTTACACAATCATGCTTTAAAATATATTTTTCAATATACTTCCTCGAAAACTCGTTCCTATTCCTATCGCTTTTAGGTACCTACGCTGTTTTCCGCATTATTGTTTTTACCGTATCAACCTGGGCGCTAAGCGACCCCATGACTCGCACGTCATTCTCGTTTATTTTATTCTCTTTAAGTGTATTAAAAAACATCTTTTGATACACGTAGTTTGTCACTGCAGCCAAGTGGCTCCACAATACCCTCGCCTGCAGTTCGGGCGAATTCCGCCTCGGTCGCAATGTCACATTCTCGACTTGTATTTTGATACACTATTTTGTTACATAACTTTTACTTAACGGCGATGAAAAGCCTTTATTATTATTATTATTTTTTTTATAATGGATAGGCTCGCGTTTGACCACAATCTCACCTGATGGTAAGCGATAACCTAACCCAACTAACCAACCGGTTACCGGTGGTAGTTATCTTTCGTAATTTTTATTTTGACTTGTGTGATCATCTATTGACTTCTCCCACTTTAGGGTGGAGTAGTAGGATTGTCAGACTTTTATTGACTAAAACCACAAATGTGTCCTTCAGTTGCACATTGAAAGGTTAATAATAATAATATTATTTTATTTCAAATTTGCGCTTATGATGGGTTAGTAGATAACAATATTTACTTAAAACTGTTAGTAGCTATAAAATACAAATTACACAAAAAAATATTTTAAATTAATCAGGTAATCTACAATCTCTATTTGGTATTCTTCACATAAAATATGTGACCTAATGTTTGAAATACTCATGTACCTACATGCCGACACTATCAAGCTGGTCTGATGATGGAGGTAAGAGACGTAACCTTGGAATGCTTTATATAAACACATCCAGTTTCGGCTCATTTAGATTTATCTTAAAAATAGTTCTGTATGTTTCTCATGACGACGAGAACTTGATGACGAAGACCTGATGCTAGAACTGAGAAGTGGCTAATGGAACTCTACAATGCCTACTAGTAAACATATCCAGTTTAGTCTCATTAGACTCGTTTTAACCAGTTCTTTTACTTTTTATAGATTTTATGGGTCGGAGTTTTTTTTTTAATTTTGCTATTATCATTCTTTTTGAGGAGTGACTCCTAATACAATACTTCCATATTTTTTTTAGCCGTCCTCTCTCTCTCCATTCGTGAACGTGTATAACTCTTTTAGTAACATGCATTTCAGACCTTTAGCTTTACATATAATACTTAGTAGTCCTAAGCTGAGCTATGAATACTGACACATGCTTGCACTGATTGGACAGGTCCACTCAAATCTTTGTGGTTCGTTCCTCAAAAGACACTAATCTGCATGGTTCTCATATGATTCGACCATTACATAATATATTTTTGCTGTATGGACTTTAAAAGAGACTTTGACCTGAGTTTGTTTCGGTGTCTTCTCAGGGTAGTCAGCTAGGAAACATCGGAAACTAGATGAAATTTAAACTGACGAAAAAATGATTTGTGAAAATGTTTTTGCAAAACCTAATTGCAAAATAAATATCGTTTATCACTTAAGTATATAATACAAACTAAACTATTTAAGGTACAATACTCAAACCATATGAATGTGTGGCCGACGCCGTAGCTCGAATTATAATAATATAATGTTCTATTTTAAAATAAAGATAATATTAAAATATTAATTAAACACCACTTAAGTGATGTAACTCAGTTTTATAAATATACTTTATTTTGACGTATTTCCCAAACCATAAATTCTAGTATCAATCTTGCGTTAGTTTTCCGTATTTTTGAGACAAGAATACACTAATTAATGTTTATGCCGACATTGTGACGGATTATCAGGGTTATGTTTAGTGTTAGGTAATGTTTTACGTCAACGACATTACATGATATTACGATACCTATATTTACAGTGCGACTGACTGTGAGTAGATCAGATCTGTTTAGAATTTTTAAATTACAGTCTAGTCTTTGGGGAGCATAGCTGGCGAAAACTTCACATTACAAATCTATACTAATATAATAAATAATAATTAATAATAAAGAGGTGAAGTTGGTTCTTTTTTTATTTTTTTGTTTGTAGGAGGTAAAAGGAGCCCGTTCACCTCGGCTCCTACCTTTCAGAATGTATCTTTGGATTGTACCGACCGCCTTCAGCTCTTGGGTGTCGAAATTTCCTTCGACCTCAATTTTGGGCGGTACATTGAGTCCAAAGCCAAAGTAGCTGCTAGGAAACTAGGCGTTCTCGCAAAAGTCCGGCGGTACTTCACACCGAGACAGCTTTTAATGTTATACAAAGCACAGGTCCGATCGTGTGTGGAGTACTGCAGCCACATATGGGCTGGTGCTGCAAAGTGCCACCTGGCAGCTTTGTACTCGGTGGAAAGGCGTGCGAAGAGGCTGATTGGTGATCCAGATTTGGTTAAGTCCAATCTTCAAAGCCTTGAGCACAGGCGTAGGGTAGCCAGCCTTTCGGTGTTTTACAGATTGCATTTTGGAGAGTGTGCGCAGGAATTGCATGACTTGATTCCGCCATCTCATTTCTATCATCGGACAAGCCGACGCACGGCGAGTATCCACCCTTACGTTGTTGAAACATCTACGGTCCGGACTAAGCGTTTCGCCTCGTCATTTATACCGCGTACTTCGAAGGACTGGAACAGTCTGCCTGCTGCGGTCTTCCCGTCCGATTATAATTTGGGTGTCTTCAAGGCTAGAGTGAATAGGCTCTTAATAAACTAGTGCGCCTCACCATCAACGATTGCATCACTACTTACCATCAGGCGGGATCGCAGTCAAGTACTAGTTTATAACAGATAAAAAAAAAAAAATCTCTGAAAGTGCTGGTCAGATTGGTAAAATTTTTTCACCGAAAGCTGCTTTATTCCTTAATGCTATAGGCTATATTTTATGTATGCGAAGCCGCGGGCAAAAGCTAGTTATATTATATTTTGGTGTAGGTACAATAATGTTTATTCTATTCTACGAGTATTGTAATTTAAAAATCGGCCAAATGTGTATTGGATACGAAGTGTTCCGAACTGTAAATCGAAAAATATCACGATTCTCGTATATGAACGCCCTTTAATTTAATATTAATTTTAAGTCGGGCGGACAGCGAAATCTTAGTAATAGGTTTCCTTAGTACTCAATGGAATGAAGGGTACTCCCTTCTAGTATTTCCGTACTCTACAAACATAATATTGTAATGTTATTACCAGCCATCACCCCTTCGTTTCGAAGATGTTACAAGTTAAAATAAGTCACGTAGTACTTAAAATGCTACCTGCCTCTGCCTCAGCAGGGCATGAAGACATCATCCTCCCTAACATACGCGTTTAAGTAAAAAATATATGCTTATGTCACTCAGTGATAAAGTAGCATTTTACTAGAGCCAACATTTTTTGAATCGATTCCGTAATTTTTGAGTTTATTCATTGCAAAGAAAAATACAAATCTTACCTCTTAATATACTAGCATAAAATATTTCCATAAGCTCACTAGGTACAGGCTAAGGAATTGGTTTCCTAAGATTAAGTTGCACCAACCGGGACAGTGCTCGGGTGGTTGATTACGCCCATTCCCTCTTAAAGACGGTACCACAGTCCCAGCAGTGGGCACATTTTAAGACTGAGCAAAATGCTATACTTATGCTAAGTAGCACTTTCTTTCTGTGCGAGTAAGTCTATTGTATTACGATAGACCATTCCTCTCTCTTTTTAACCACTGATATTTTGTTGCCCAGTCTCTGTACCAATACCACGCTGTCTTAGTGAGAGTGTTGAATATAGTTTAAGCAACTAAAAATCTTAGCTAAGCCTTCTGCCAGTTACCCGCAGTCCCGAGGGCGAAGTTCGAACTAGTATGAATACGTCCAATCAAAGTTGGAGTCTCTCAGTAATCAATTGGATCGGCTACAAGTGCACACGAGGTCGAGGCTGAGGGAGAGCGGACCTGCCAACTTGTTAGTGTGCAAATTGTTATTCGTTAGCGAATTTGTAGATACGCATTAGCGTATGCATAATCAACTTATGATGCTCCCACAGCTGGGCTGCAATCCACCACGTGGGCCTAGCGTGATTTTTTGATTAGATGACATGTCAGTCCCACCTACGATGTTTTTCTTCCCGTTTGGGCTGAGCAGTGAGCACCTCGGTGTCCTCGTGGAGGCGATCGGTGGTGATGATCTCTCGCGCAGTGCCCTGACTCAGACTGTTTCGGAGCGAGGAGGAATGATAGGCGAACGCTTATTTCCTCGAAGCTAGCGAAGGAGACGGACGCACACGTGGGAGAATGGTCATCCTCACACCCTAGTCTCCACGAGCCCGACCCCAACCACGGTAGACGCGGGCTTGCGGACGATGAGCAATGGATAACTCACCATTCAGCTGTCCGGGAACCACCCGGACCGAGCCCGAATCGTCAACGGCGCGTAGTATTCCACGGGCAGCTCAATAAGATGTCAGCAGCAGTAGAAGCTTAGTACGGCGGATGACGTAGCTGACAGCTGAAGGATACAAGTGGGTTTTAGTCAGTATAATCTGTCACTCGCTCACACTCGACCTTAGAGCCGGAGAAGTCGTTGAATGACTTTTTACCTCAAAAAAAAAAACGTTCCGGTCCGTAAGCGTTATTTGAAAACTTTCGAATCAAAAATATAAATTATTCATATTGTACTGAGCCCAATCTCATTGTTTTATTAATTTGTTTACCTGCTTTATTATTACAATTATTAATTTCATTATTTTCCTGCCAAAGAGGCCAAGGTCTGTGGGAAGGTGACTAAGGACGGCTAGCGTCTTGCTGTCTGCAGAACTAACTGCCTAACTATGGCTAGTGTAGGTAATAAATTAATATGACAGTTTTCCCTTTATTATATATATACATCTAAACTCCATTAGAAGTTTTTATTAAATAGAAACAGCTATTGAGCAGTTTGCGGTTATCAGCAAACATTTTATAATAGATTATATTTCTATATAGGTTTAGTTTATTAGTGGACAGTCCAATTTGAAATAATAAAATATATAATTTGAATTTCCACTATAATAAATGTTTTTTTTATTCTTCCCCAGTTGACGTCTCTGATTTATTTCTGATAGTTTATTTTTCCTTATTATTTAATAAAGTTTCCTTCGCAACACTTACTAGTCAATTATTGACTAAAACTAAATCTAAATTATAGAAACTTTGACCATAATATTATAATGTTTTAAGCGGTCTGTGGTTAACAGAAGGATGACTCGCTAATATGTATAAGTAATACTTCACAATACATAATATATACCACAGATTAGTAATTGACTTTATCTACAGAATTAAATGTCAGTACTCAAATAACTTACATAACACTACGTTATATTATATTATAAAATCAAAAGTGTTTGTTACTCATTTGCTGATGAAAGGATTTGTATAAAATTTGTCAGAAGGGTAGGGGACAACTGTGAAAGTTTACTCAATCTAAGAAATTAAATGAAAACTGACAATGTATATTTGTACGACTCTGGGCAAAATCCTTAACACCTTACACTCTATTGTAATTTGACCTATGTTTACAAATAAATTAGGTATTCTATTTCTGATTCTGCTAACTGTTTTGCATCAATAATTAATAATATTAAGGCTTCATATAGGTAACTGAAGACTTCAAAAACCGGTCCGTTAATACAAAGTTAATTGTTGTGACTATTTGGCAACATCAATTTGGAACTTTCCCCCACCCCGCCGCGCTATCAACAAAGGTGCCCGGTGCCGGTGCCCCAAACTTGGTTATTAGAAGACCCTCGGATCTTAGGGATGCGACTCAACATTGGGCTCCGTACAAAGGTGGTCGTTGTGACCGCTCGCCCGGAACTTCGAGGATTAATTAAATTCTCTTGGCACACACATGTAACTACTGGATCTTAACCTGTAGTGTTTTGAATTAAATACTTTGGTATTGAGATTTGGTGTTAACATTAGGTATAATGATGTGGTGAAGCTCGTTGGTGAAAATGATGCTTATGGAAATGTAATAATAAGTATAAGCATAATCAGCCTTTTGATGTTCCCACTGCTGGGACTCAGACTTCCTCTCTAGGAAAAAGAATGCGTTGTAATCCACCACGCGGACCCAGTCGGTGAATGTCACATGTCTTCGAATTTTTGATGCTAGGACATGCCGGTTTCCTCACGATGTTTTTCTTCACCGTTTTGAGAGCAGTGGTGATGAAATAAATCACACAAAGTGATCCGCCTAGCTAGGTTTGAACCCGCGACCTACAACTCGTAAGTCGGGGCTGTTAGCAACTGGTCACCTCTGGAATTCCTTGACGACTCTGTTTTTTGATATCTACAACCTGGGGATATTTAATCCAAGACTGCACAGATCAAGTTAAAAAACGCAAATACTATGTATTTAATAGTTTAGTCTCAAAAAAGTCGAATCAGATACTTAAGGTTAATTTCGAAATTTGTTTGTTATTATTATCTTATAAATATCTTATTTTTATTATTACTATTATAACAGATAACATCTGTAACTCTTAATAACATTATCAACCATCATCCATCCATCATCTGTAGTATCTTTAACTCTTTTTCTTTATTCATACTAACAAAGGGCGGAACTTGTCACCTAATACTAAAGAAGGTAACAAGAAGAAAACTTACATCCACAATCCACATCCCTTTATAGGATTCCGTTCACGCAACTTTAAATTGAATGTAAACGTAGGAACAATGATCGGGCAGGCTAAACCGCTGTATCTATTTGCGTACGATTAGTTGATTGGAGCCGGCCTTCCCTTCCAACTTGCCTTTCACCGATGCTTTGGAAATAGAAACCCTACTTACCTAAGTTTGCTGGCTCCTTCGAACGCACTGGGTGGAGAAAACTCCGCGTGTTCATTATTTTTTCATAACTTTTACATAAGGTCTTCTAGTTTCAAACTGAGCAGAGCTTATGCTATGGGTACTAGACAAGTGATAAACATACTTATATATTTCTAAATACATACATATTATAGACTAGCCTTTGTCCGCGGCTTCACCTGCATACATAAGATATAGGCCATGTCACTCACGAATAAAGCAGCTTTCTATTGGTGAAAAAATTTTAGCAATCGGACAAGAAGTTCCAGAGATTACCTCCTACAAGCAAACAAAAAAAACAGAAAACATACTTTGCGTCTTTATAATAATAATAAATAATGTAGATAAAATAAGACTCAGAACAAATGCTTGTGCTCATCATACAAATATTTGTTTTGGGTGGGAATCGAACCCACGATCGTCAAAGCCACTAGCTACTAGACCTTACCTTAGTAAAGTTATGGTTGGGCTTGTTTTCGCCAAGTAAGCTAAGCTTATTTAAATATATTTTTTTTACTAAACATAAAATACAGATTTGTATTTACGGTAACACACTACATGAATGTATGCAGCATAGTATTTGTGAATAAACAGCATTAATGGGACTTTCCCGAATTTCCTCAACACACACAATACCTTATGTAATCATTATGTTTCAGGGACTTCCGACCATTGTGAGGTGTAATTACCTATATAAAGTCAATAACATGTTTAACGATAATGAAATATCACATTAAGTATTAATACTTTACAAGGAAAAACCCAAATTGTACAAAACAAGCGTGATTGGTAATGTACTACGTTATTTACACACAATGCCACGTAACTCCTCATTGCAATTATAACAATTATTACCTCTAAGAATTTACGTTATTTTGATGTAGGTACTATTTAGTGAAAATCCTCACAAAGCGTATAAATTATTTTTCCAAAACATTATAGACTGGATTTACCATTACCTGGTTCTAATTATTAATGAAATAATCACACTGAAGGTAATCCCACGAAACTACCCGCGTTATTATTCTTACCTGAACAAAGTGACTTACCATCAGCGATAACAACTTTATCTGATTGTCTGTCAATCGTTGTCAAGTTTACGAGAGTACGCCGTGGGTCAAAACTTAGTCAGGCACTTTACATTGAATAATATAAATATTATAATATTATTATCTGGGTGTAATTTATCTATAATATGTATGTATTTAGAAATATATAAGTATGTTTATCAGTTGTCTAGTACCCATAACACAAGCTCTGCTTAGCTTGGGACTAGACGGCGTTGTGTGATAGTTTGTGGAATATTATTATTATTATTATTATTATTATTATTATCGCCACTACTCTCAAAACGGTTACGGTAAATATCGTGAGGAAACCAGCTTGTCCTAGAAACAAAACTTCGAAGATATGTGGCTTTCACTAATCTGCACTGAGCCCGTGTGGTGATTACGGTCGATTCCCTTTCTTAGAGAGGAGGCTTGAGTCCCAGCAACATTTTAAGACTGATTATGTGGCCACTGACAGAACGTCACTTAGTCTACGTCTTGCATTTGCGATAGTAACAAGGACATAAAAAACTGATTGAATATAAAAAAAGACAGGAAATATTAAATCCCTAACAAATGCTATGCACCGCTTGCAAGAGACGGTCACGAAAGAGCTGCGTTTATCCAACCCAGTGCGTTTGCCGGTCAAAGGGCAAACACAGCGGATAGTTGCGGAGTCCGCAACCACTTGTGAAGGCGAACTTAGCGGCAACTGTGCAGCAACTCGATGTATTTGCGTCGGCGCTAATCCCGGCCGTCGTAAGCTGCGCGGATTTTATCAGCCCCTAGGATTTGTAGTGCTATGCTACTATTATTGGATGCCTGAGCTCAGCCGCGTGCGGTATTGAGGTGAGAATTAATTCCAGCAGCGGATCGGTGATATTGTTTTATGGGATTTGTTGTGTCTGGATGGTTTCTTGAGAAAGTTATGTTGATTTTGGGATTGAGGTGGTATTTTCTCGCTCACCTTATAATGCTGCTTTTGGAATATTGATCTCTTTGCTTATTTTTTACTAGCTTTTACCAGCTGTTTCAGCGTTGTGAAAGTGGAAAATTAGGTAGACCACATGGTCTACCACTCGGTGCTAAAGTAGCATTATTTATAATTTTTTACATTTTGGGAAAACTTACAGACTAATAAAATTATAATAACAAAGTGAATAAATAATTGTTAATGAGAAACGAATTGCATTGGTGCAAAAGAGGTCTATGCAATTTTATAGAAATACCGAAATCTTTCAATTTTAAAATATTACTAGCTGCCTTGGCGAACTGTGTACCGCCTATCAGTCAATGCATGTAGTATATCTTACGATATAGTCAACGGATTAATATGAAATAAAGCCTAAATAATATATCAAGTTAAAGACAGTTTTCATATATAAAAATTATTTACGTCGATTCGTATATTTTACGTGATGCGCGCACAACTAAAAACTTCTACAAATTTTTTATACGTACAGATTAGTAATATTAGTAATAGCTGTCTAGGACTATCTCACCTGATGGTATACGATGATGAGGTCGACGATGGAGTACGCTGGCCTAGAAGTAACCTATTCATTCTTGGCTTAAGACCCCTAGGCTATTTGGAAACACAGATTTCGGCAGTTATTTTTTTGCTCTACATTAAATGTATTAAAATGCTGTTAATCCAAGTAGCACTGGCGCACAAGTTGATAGAAAACCTTTAAGTACTTCTGTGCTTCCATACTTCTAATAACACTATACATTTATTAATCATCAAGACGGCATCATCATACCTATCTATATATATTTAATGTAGAAAAAAATGGCACTCAGCGAAATTTTTCCTCGACAAGCCATGGACGATGTATGCCAACGTTTTCGGCTCCTATAATTCAATTCAACAAACATAAAACTTCTCTCAAAAGCCAGCCGTACGATATTTGTGTTGGGATTTGTTGATTACTGTCAAGTGGGGAGGTTGCGGGGTGGTACAGGGTGGCAGGGGGAGGGGGGAAGTCCGGTGGAGGGGGTGGTCACTCGCGCACCTAAGACGAGCCGCGGAGTTTAAACACCTCGACCGGCCTGACTTACCAATGTTACTGCAAATCTACTACATGTAACTTGTACGTACAGGCTGATCTGAAAGTGGATTTTTTAACTTGAGAACCTCCATTGTTTCGTCGTCGGTTAATTAATGAACAAATAGAATGTTAAGTTTGCTTATCTAAATTTGTTGTGAACATAATAAGAGTAGATAATACTGGTTGAGCTATTTTGGATCATGTGTTAAACAGTTAAGCTAGAACTATATTAACCGAAGCACACACGTCTGATTTGTACGTAGAACGACGTTGTGAGGCGTTGCATGGCGTCGCGTGGCGTATATCAACCGTAGCTCTACAAGTCTAGTTTCCATATTAAATGTATGGAGACCGATGCGCCCAGATTGGCATGTGTGGCACACGTGTTAGCAGTGTAGTTCTATTTTTAAGCAAGATGAAGGAAAACGTAAGATTATTTTTCTAATTACGTTGACATGTACATTTTCTTGTTATTCTTTCTTCACTTCAACACGCATGTTAATAAGAGCGATATTGATGTTTCCATACATTAACGCCAGTTGTAAAACGTTAACTCAAAACACAACAACAAAAGTCCACTCCAAATAAACATCAAACTCAGCCTGTATATAATTCAGCAATCCCCTTAAGGGTGGCACACACGGCGCTTGAAACTTTACGCAAATAACAGTCCCCTGCCCCCCTCTCCCTGGCGAGGTCCGAGTGAGAACAATTCCTTAATAGTCTATAAGTCGGCGCGGGGCAGCCATGGCGCGAATTAGTGTCAAATTTACACCGTCCAGGGTCCGTAGGTACCAGGGCACGAGGTGGACGAAGGGTTAAGACAGTTTTAATGTGTAGCGTCTTAAGGTTAGCGGTAATTAGTGTTTGATAGTCGCAGAGGAGCTGATCGTAGAGATGCTTTCGTTTGTGGAGGCTGCTAGGTGTTGGCATTAATTTGGGTCGCTATCCTTGTTTTGGCAAGTGAATTTTAGATGTATTCTAGGTTATTTACTCCGTCCAGGGTCCGTAGGTACCAGGGCACGAGGTGGACGAAGGGTTAGTTAAGACAGTTTTAATGTGTAGCTTCTTAAGGTTAGCGGTAATTAGTGTTTGATAGTCGCAGAGGAACTGGTCGTAGGGATGCTTTCGTTTGTGGGCTGCTAGGTGTTGGCATTAATTTGAGACGCTAGTCTTGTTTTAGTTAAGCAAGTTTTGGCAAGTGGATGTGGATATATTCTAGGTTATGTTTTTACTTCTTCGATTGATTTTAGTAAACAACTACGCTCACGCTATTTGTAAATGTTAAAGAGTAGCTATAAGTATGTAATAACATACCTAAACATTATCTACCCCAAGCGCACGCCGGCGTCCGCGCTGTCATTGTCTTTTTGTTGTGTCTCTAATTGACGGTATTCGAAAGGTTGATTAGTAGAGCCGGCCATAGTTAGTGGTTAGTAGGTTTTCTTAAGAAATAATGAACCCATATTGATTTAAAAAAAGATTTTATTAAGATCCAAGTTACAAAAACAGCACAGGTTTAGAAAATCTTCTCGCGCGAAGGGTCCATTGTCGTGGACCTTTTAACCCTCCATCACCGACCTTGGGGCTGTTTGACAAAGCGCCGGAAGTGGTCTGCGGGACCTGCCGCGCACGTCACTTCCGGCCGCCCACTGCCTGTAGACATGCGACACGTATTGTTTGTTTCCGGCGGTGTAGAGCCTGAAAAAATATGGAAAAAACTGAAATGGAATGAGGTGGTTGTAGTGATTATTTTGCTTCGGAATCTAAACAGAACAAAACAAAAAGTTAGCTATGATGTTACAAGTCATTAAATAATAATTAAATTTCCTGCTCTCAACTATTTAGTAAGTTACAGTTATAATGACCCCCATTACAACATTTAACAATACCTAATCTCAATGACTTTTCGTAAGCTAACAGAAGTATATTTATATTTATGAACTGTTATGTGAAGCGTTAACAATAACATCTTATATGTGTCACTAAGTATTTATAAATAAACCTAAGATCAAGTTATCGTTCTACTCTCGAACTTTGGAAGAAGAACTGAGTATAGGAAAACGTAACATCACGATAGAAAATCTTCCTCACAGCGTACTTCTGTTTGTCTCTCACAAAGTTCCTTCATTATGTGTATGCCATCAAAATAAACTGAAACTGAAGTCATGATTAACTTACACTTGCCAGTTCAACGTCCGCACTTCTATGTTGATGGCACCTAAAACTGGTGCGTCTTAGGCGATTTCCTGAGCATAACGCGAGGGTCATACTGCCCCGGGCGAAACGCGCTGTCGGCTCTGAAACAATAGAAAATATGCTTTATGTTAATGTTGATAAGACTGGTGTTGAATGTAAGATGTGGCGGAGGATTGTAGTAATGTTGTAATTAGAGCGGGCGAGCACAGAAGACAGGTCAAAGGGCCGGAAGCTGACCGCGCGGCGTGCGCACTTCCGCACTGTGTCACGAACGATGTCTTTGGTCGGAAAGGCCTGCCTTGTCGTTTGAGGGTTAGCTCTTAAGGGGTGTATGTATGTGTAAACTGGCTGTGTCGTACGTTGATATTTACATAAATGATGCTTAATGTAATTACTAATACAAAAATAAATAAATACGTTTTCATTTCAAAATACTTTCAAATGTTTGAGACAGTTAAATCAACTCTTCAAACTATTTTTGAATATACAACTTTTAGAAACCCCTTCCCGTTAATCATCCTCTTTAATTCCAAACAAAAAGGACTCGTTCAGTCTTCAAGTGGTCACCTTTGACAACCCTCTCAGAAATAATTAGCCTGATCATCACCATGTAGGAAGGTAGGCAGGTCATAGCGTGTCGCGTGGCTGAGCAAAGCAGATCAAAGCAGCCCTTCAATTGGCTTGCTAATTGGCTTGACCGACTACTTCGCGGCTTAAGATGGCGCTTCAAGACGGGTCTACGTTTATTTTATCGAAATTGTGTGTTTGTAAAGTCATGGTACTGTTTTGTTTAGCATATAATTAACACGGGAATTACATAAAACCGATAGATAAAGTAATTTTCAGTTTGAGAATATAACATATACGTATGCATACATATGTATGTTGACATGATGATCGGAAAATCAGGTGAGCAGTACTTACCGGCAGGTGGTGTGCTCAAGTTTCTATCTACCCACTAAGGAATAGGCGTAACTTTATACACTTATGTACTCGTAAATCATTTCTTAATACCGTCAGTATTGAGTCGACGGTTGATTCATTTAACAGTTCATTTACTCGACTGTAAAATATGTAACCTTAAAATATATCTGTTCAATTTGTGAATGATGGAAAACTTTTAAAGGTCTTGTTCCATTATGTTTATTAGAAAACTTCTCTATTTTTAGCCGCCTCTCGGCTATGTTTAGACGGCTTCATATTTTTGCATGGGCGTCGTAAATGAGTTAAAGGGATTACTCAAATAGATGAGCTGGAAATAGATTGTCATTTTTTTGTTGCTGTAACGAAAATCGTAGGAAAGGTTTTTGAAAGCGGACTTGTTTTTCTTAATGATCTAAGGTAAAAACCTGAGCACATGGTGCATAATGCACGTCTCTAAAAGATGTTGGCAAAACCGAAAGGGCCCAGAAAGACCGATACCTGCTAGGGCTGAGGAAAAGTTGGAAAAAGTTTATCGTGGCATCTAAAGTGTAAAGTATACATGTGGGCTTTAGTCAGTAAAAGTCTGATACGACCCTTTGCTCCACTCTAGAGCAGAAAAAGTCATTTGATGATTGCGCATCTTAACTTTTCGAATACCGTTATTAGAGGCACAATAGAAAAACAATGAGAGAGCGAGCGCCGGCGTTCGCTTGGGGTTTGTCTTTCTATTATGTCTCGAATTGACGGTATTTGAAATGTTAAAATTCTATTAATTTCAAAAAGCGCCATCTTAGGCCCCTAAAAAAAATTATGACAACTTGAAAGCCAGACAAAAAGTTTTTCATAATTTTAGTCTGTCTGTCGCGCTGTACCGCGGAGGCTGGAGAGTCCTCGCCGGGTTCAGCCGGGATGAAATAATTTTAATTGAGAGCAAGTCGTGCAGATACCAACTAAGGCGGCTGCGACTGTCGGCCGCAACTTTCGCGGCCACACACAACTTCCAACGTTTAAAAAAGTTTCTGATTTCTGGTGTACCACTTGCGTTTGTGGTTGTGGTCAACGTGATCTTATTGGGCTGGATTAAGTTTATCTTTAAACTAAAACGGTATGAGACTAAAATAACTGATATGATATATTATATACATACATTTTTTTTTTGAGATAGAAAATCATCTAATATTTTCTCCCGCTCGGCTTTAGAGCGGAGACCATGTCAGACTTTTACCTACTCAATAAATCCACGCCTGTGTACTTTGCTTACTGTCAGTTGTCGTGTGCATTCTAGGTGAGATGGTGGTCAAACACGAGCCTATTAATAATAAAAAAAGGAATATGGTTTTCCTTTCCTAAAATGCCCCGGGGCTCTAGTGGGCATCGGCACTGCTGGACTCCTTTGGTGTTGCTGAAATCTTTTTGAGGCACGCGTGGAAAACTATGCGAGATCGACGATTTGGGCTCGGTCGGACGGTGAGCAACCTAATGCTTGCTCCGGACCATGGCCAGGATGGTTTACTAATGATAAACATAAAATATATTGTCATAATTTACTTTGGCATAACGAAATTCAGCATAATAATCATTACGCATAATATTATTAGGCATAAATGTTTTGCCACAATGCTTGTTGCCATAAATACTGTTAGCATAATAATAATAAAGCATAATTTTATAAAGTATAATGTTATAAACGCATAATGATATAAACACATAAGTTTTTTTGGAATAAAAATAATAAACCGTAATAAATAGCTCCAAAGGGTAAGATGTAGACACTATTTCACCTTATTGATTATTGGGCATCCATGTTGAATTTCCCTCTCCTGCCACAAAAAAAAACCTAACCTAACCTAGTAACCAAGCTACTGGGTTACATATTATCCTACGTAGCCACAAAAACATCGCCTAAATATCAATTTAAAATGATTGGCTACATTCACCCAATTAATACTTTTTATATCGTCGACCGCATCGTCGCTTTCCATCAGGTGAGATAGCGGTCAAGCGCGAACCTATCAACGATAAAAAAAAAAAAAATATTTATTGGTCATGATTATTAGCCGAATAAATATTATGCCTTTAAAATTTATGCAAATCTAACATAAGCAAAACATATTAGACTAAATGATAGTCATGCTAACTTTTGCATTATGCCAAAATATTATTATGCAGCAGCATTATTATGCTAATAAAAGTTATGCGAAAACGTTCTGCCAAACTATATTATGCCTTAAAATTTTATGCCAACAGGGGTGTTACCGGCCAGGATCAGGGCCCAGCGCAAGAGGTTACTGCCACTAAATGGTATATAATATTTATATACGGCGAAGCTGTACGATTCATTGTCTGGAGTCTTGTAATCATGTGTTTACTTACCTGATTCACCTTTACGTTTAATGATTCACAATAACAATACAAATACTACTTGTAGAGACGTAAATTGCGACTTGTTATGTTATTTATGTGCTCTTCAATAATAAAACAACAAATTAACAGACTCTGAGTCAGTACAAAATTCTTTGCGGTTTCACAACGGAAGCTGAAAATAAATGATTATGTGAACCTTGCATTATATACTCGTGAGTGATCAGCGCAGAGTGGGCGGAGGCTGTCTACGAATACAACATAACTTTTAGTATATGAAACGTTCTTCTTTTTTATCGACAATTGATCAGTACAAAAAAGTGTGGCTGAGGTTGTACTTAGCCCACTCTGTCACACAAATTAAAGAGAATTTGGAAACTTAGAAGTATTAATCATAAATACGATATCAACATTATTTTATTACATTACATTACATTTTATTACAAGAGGACAAGCGATTGTCGGTAAAAAAGAAGAACGACCCTTATACGAAACACGATACACGTATTTTTATGTAAAGAATCTATTCACAAAATTTCATAACTGTATCATGAAAGATCACAGAGTTATAAGCTTGTTATGTCAAAAAAAATACAATCACCGGGCCATCTAGGCGACTAAGGGGTTGTATTGCATTTGCACCCGCTGTGCGCTGGCTCCTAATGCCCGCTATGACCTATCATGGCCTGTGTTGTACCTATTTATCGTCGGTGGTGTCCCACTTTTGACCTTTTATAAATATTTATGGGATAAAATATAAAATATAACATGGTGTAAAAACTATTGGAATCCATTCACTGATTCTGAACAAACTATATTCAGGTTTCTAAATATATATATATGTATATATTTTTTATCTGTTATAAACTAGTACTTGACTGCGATCCCGCCTGATGGTAAGCAGTGATGCAATCGTTGATGGTGAGGCGCACTAGTTTATACTAAATATTAGTATAGTTAGTTATATACTAAATATAACGTTGTATATCGTAAACACTGGCGCCGCCTCGCAGAGGAAACTTTAGATTGAAAGAATAGAATCAACGCCATCAATAATACTGTACGTGTATCTGATATTGGTGTTTACTATTCACAAATAGCGAGTCGGGAGGAGTTCGCGGCGTATCTATTACTTTTCATTTATTTTTGTGAGCAAATGTTGAAGAAATACTTATTTTCCTAAAATGTTTTGACTGTCGTCAGATGAATCACAGTTCTTCCATTTTGTTACAGAAAATTATAACACAATACAATTACAAATTACTTAAATACATTAAAGTACAAACGCCGTTTTCTTTTTTATCGTGAATACGACCACTTGACTTAAGTGACCAAATATTGATTGCTCAAATTAAATGTGCTTATCACAAGGATACCGACGTAGCTCGAAGAATCTCCAAACTTACGTGGCAGTGGGTATATTGCTCGCAGAATAGATAGTCGATGAGTCCGACAGGTTCTGGTGACCACGATGCAGCGTTGGAAGACATCCCACAAGGTAGATCTAAGACCTAGCGAGGGTCGCAGGAATCCGATGGATGCGAGACGCTTAGGACCGTTCGTTATGGTGACACTTGGGGGAGACCTATGCCCAGCTGTGGGCAACTTTTGGCTAAAATGATGATGATGATCACTAAGATATAGAGTAGGTACATTTACTCATCTTGTTTACTTTTATATCGTAATTAGAGACACAATAGAAAGACACCGAGAGAGCGAACGCCGGCGTTCGCTTGGGGTTTAATTAATGAATTAAAAAACGAGATCAAAAATGTAGCTGATACAAACATTATCCAGCATAGAAGCAAGAAAGCTGACCAATATACCTGCAACATGATTCAATTTCTCCCCGCCACAATCCGGCTGCCTCCTCGCCATCGATAGCTGATTTATCTGCCGGACAACACACTCGGGCGCCATATTGCTGGCCACAAAATATGCTATGTAAATATGATGACAGCGTAATATATGGCGCGCGGAGCTGCCGTGCACGCGCCGCCTGCCGAGTCTATAGCGCTTGTTGATTGGGAGATACTTTGTAAACAATACTTGAGATTGACGTATGACTGCTATTTTTTTTTGTTTCCCTACATATACCTACTCGTAATATCAAATACTGGCCATTTAGCAGGGATAATGCTAAACTAATTGTAGCTTAGGTATGCTTCGAATCATCATCATATCAGCCAAAGGTCGTCCACTGCTGGACATAAACCTCCCCTAAGTGTCGCCACAACGAACAGTCCTGAATATTTTGAATACTAATTAATTAATTAACTAATTAATTATTATTAGTTTCTGCTTTATGTTGGTTAAAATAAAATAATCTCAATCTATTATTTCTTTCAAATTTTTCCCAAATTTGTGCGTTAATTTATTACAAGTAATACTGTAAATTTGGTTTCTATAATAAAATGTAATAATTGTAGGTAGGCCAATAAATACATTTTATTTGATGTTGCTAAGATCTGTAATAGTCTTAATTAGGTTTTAGATTATTTTTTTAGGAAAATATTGTTGCAAACGCTCAAACAAATTCAGGTTGCTGAATTAAATGGGACGTGCGTCTCCACTAGCATATTGGCAAGGATCAATCTGTTCTTGCTAAGGAAGTGCTATTGTTCAGCAAGCAAGCCAGAGGAAGTGGAGCCCGATTGCCGGTAGTCCGCCTGCTCCTCACTGTAGGTATTCCGCTTGAGAATAGTGTGTCAATTAACACAATGTCTTAGTTTAGGACGCAGTTTAGTGTACCTATGTACATATTCAATCGCCTATTAGTTCCTTGCTATGAAGATTTTATGAGACGGACTCTCGCACGAAGGGTTTCATACCATTATAATAATATACAATATCTTTTACACAATTTATTTAAATCGGTTTTTAGTATTTGTTGTTATAGCGGCAAGAGAAATACATCATCTGTAATAACTGTCTTGGTATCATAGTGCATGAATTACAGCTTGGTGACAAATAGACGGACGGTGCAGTGTTATAGTAATAGGATCCTATTTTTTACCCTTTGGATACGGAACCCTAAAAACTTCTTCACTTTTTAAGCTATTGCATAGCTTCTATCGCGGGCCTTGAGCGTGGAGACCGAATCCAGAAATTCCGTAACGAAAATAACCTAACACCCCCCCACTCATTTGTTTTTTGAGCATGGTGACCGATAAGAAAACAAATGAGTGAACAATCAATCAAAATTCAATTCAATGTGTGAAAGTGTAACTTCAATTAATATCAAAGAAAAAAAAAAACAAAGGAAAAATATACTGCATAAATAAAATAAATAAATAATTATAATTGCATAAGTTGATAAAAATGCTATGCAATAGCTTTACCGCGGCAGTCCCCGAGTGCCACGCGTCTTTTTATGTTTTTTTTAAGTAACGTTCATTTGAATTCCTAAACATATTGTGACAATTCCTCCGTCCATTCTACCAAAAATAACATAAACTCCATTAAAACATATCTATTAACCTGGGGTCGTTTC
The DNA here is from genome assembly GCA_910589285.2 of Mythimna ferrago. NCBI lineage: Eukaryota > Metazoa > Arthropoda > Insecta > Lepidoptera > Noctuidae > Mythimna > Mythimna ferrago. Next base: position 675,037 of record OU342680.1, read on the forward strand.
ACTCAGCACCTCGCGTCCCATGAATTATGTAAAGACTAGTGGTGTCGCCCGGCCGCGCTCGCCTGACATTTGAATAAGATCAACTTTTTGTAAAGAGATGTTATTTTAACGGCGACTATTGTTTGAAATTCATGTCTTTATCTTTCCTCTTTTATGGGCTGAGTGATTCCGTAAGAAGTTGTGAAGAAGGGAGATTTTAATGTGGTCTGTTCTTGTTTGATATCTAAGCAGTTTTTTTTTTTTTATAAACTGTTAGTTTTTCCACAGATACACCGCAGATATCATAAGTTAGCTTACATCTTTGGGACGAATTCACCAGATGCCGGATGTGCTTGAGTCAACTAAGTAACGAGCTGTGATGCACTCATCACCTCACGTATCGACTCCGAGTTGCTAACCTGATAGTTTAGGGGAGACTGGGTACGGTTGCAGCAGGGTACGGTTAAACCATCGCTAATAACTCGTAAACTATTAGCGGTGTGGTGAGGGGTACAAGGGGAGAGAGACGCGGCCGGCGAGTCCGGACATGAATCACAGTGACGCGTTGCACTTCGCGCGCTCTGTACGTTTCCAGGGGACCCTATTATATTTTTTCGACAAAAAGTAAGTATTTTCTATTGTTTTCTTTTTCAAATTACTTTGTTGATATTAGCATTTGCATTTTGAGTGATTTTCTTTTTTATCGTTAGATTTTGAAGGTTCGAAAACCGTGATTCGTTTTTGTTTATGTTGTTTTGTTTCGACGCTATGTTTGTTTTATTAGCGGTTGAGGGGTATGGGGACGGATGAAGCAATTATTGTGGGTACGATTGAAACAATGATAACCGTTGCTTTTTTCGTTCTAGATGCCCAGACAACGTATAAAAAAAACTTCAAGAGGCGAGTGTGATATAACTCAGTACGAAAATGCGTATGAAGAAGTCAAAAAAGGGACTTCTTTACGAAAAGCTGCAGAGATGTACGGTGCAGTGAATATTTTTGCCTCATATGTGTGGGAGCGTTCACGGACAGTAGATCCGGAGAAAAATGGGTACGATGTCAAGGAGGCTGTAAAATGTGGTCTCACTTAGAATGTACAGATGGTGGGCGATATTATGTTTGCCACAATTGCGACGAATCTGATTAGGATCTATATTTTACTTTAAAAAAAAATTGTTAAGTTTAACAAATGTTTTTTTTTTGTATTTTTTTTTTATTATAGACAGCAGCTGCTGTTCAGCTTGTTTTTGTTCCTACAGATAATTTGAGATATGGAAATCTTATATTATTAATTATTGAGACTGATTGTTGATTTTTTAGTTATTTTTGTTTATTCGTGTTAGTTTGTTAGTTTAAACCGGAGCAGAAGAGCTCTTTTTATGTTCGAAACAATTATTAAGACTGATAGAAATGGTGCCATACTAGAATTTAACCATTTCTTGTTGATTATGAATAAAGAAACTGATTTTTATTACTTATTTGTTTATGTTTCAACTGACACCCATCGCTGTTTCAACTGCCCCTGGTATGGGTACGGATGAAACCAGGGCCGTCTTTCACCTATTAGAGGCCCTGGGCACATTAGGATAATGGGGCCCCTATGACCATAGTAATAAAGCACTCTTTTGTTAAAATAAACAAAGAACGTAGGTGTGCAAAGTTTTAGCTTTATTTTTATTTCTTAACAGTTACTCGTACATTAGATATTATTATAATGAATAGATAATAAATATAATGTAATTCACACTAAATAACCAGCATCCACAATGAGTCCTTATATACGTATCTATGCTGATTGAAGCGGTACCTTTCTAGATTTGAGTTGAGCAAAATCGTTAATCACATCTTCAAAATCTATGTTTTTGAGCAATTCACATTCTATCGAAATTAGCGACAAACTATTTAATCTCTCTTGAAGCAATGTACTTCGAACACTCTACTCTACTCGTTCAACAAAGTCCTGATCAAGACACTGGGATGATTAAAATGCCGTTTCTAGTTTCAAACACGATTGAAGAAGATTCAAATGTTATCAGCTGTGTACCTCAATTGCAAGTATCGACAGAGGGTATTACAGAGCAAATACATACATCAAATAGGAAGTCACAACACGATCCCGGCTTCAAAGAAAATAATTCGAACAAATTATGTATAATTAGTGATAATAATGTAAATAATATACTAGGTATTGCTGAAAATACTTTTCCAAACGCCAACATTTTTCACTATTGTATGCCAAATGCAGGTATTGTGGAACTTCTAGAAAAGTTAGAAAAAAAAATTGTAGATTACAACTTATATGACTATTGCATAATTTTCTTAGGTGAAAAAGATTTCTTAACCTCAAATAAATACGATGAATTGGTGAATCACATAAAATGTAAACTTGAGAATATAATGCACACCAATGTCATCTTATGTTCTCCTAACTTTAAACTAAAATGGAATGTTAATTTATTTAATACCAGAATAGAAGCATTCAATCGACTTCTGTATCTTAGTAACCAGACTTTTAAATATGCATATACGTTTGACACAAATAAGCATCTAGAATATACACAAGAAATGTTTCATAAATACACAGGCAAAGTAAAGAATAAAGCTATGGTGAATATTTTCCGCGACTTAAAAAACTACATAGAATCGTTGTTTCAATGTGTTGAGAATTTTAATGATATACATGAACGTAGTGAAATAAGTCAGTTGAAAACCGGCACTATACCTTACTACTTTAAAAAAATGTTTAATAAAGATAGGAATAACAAAAGCAGCGATGAGCCTCAACCAACTTTATCGCATTCTTTTATAAACCAGACTGAGCCTATACCGAAATCGACATTTTTTCGTGAATAATAATTTAGTAAATTACTGTAACATATTTCATCAGAATGTTTGTGGAATTAATAACAAGAAGACTGAACTAGAAGTTTATCTACATACCCTTGATAAAAGGTTAGACTATATATGTATAAGCGAGCATTTTTTGAATGAAAACACAGCACTTTATTTTAATATAGCTAACTACAAACTAATCTCGTACAATACCAGAAAAAGTAAAAAGAGAGGAGGCAGTTTAATCTTAGGACATGTGGAAAGGGAAACAGAAGTTATTGACGCTGTAAATAAGTTATATAAAGTTGAATGTTTTGAAGTATGCGGTGTTAAAGATGTTTCCACTGGATTGTACATCTGTTGTTGTTATCGAAATCCTGTAGACAAAAATTTTGAAATGTTCTTGGATCAATTGGAGAAGTTACTCGATTATTTGTTCAATAAGAAATCTATAATTTGTGGAGATTTTAATATTGACCTACTAGTGGATAGTAAAAAGCGTATGGAATTTCTTAGTTTACTTCGGTGTTATAATTTCAGGCATCTAATTGATTCTGCTACTTTCATCCGTAACGATTGTAACTCGTGTATTGACAATATAATTACCAATTTGCCCGATTCGTATATTCTGGGATGTGCTGTAGATCACAATGGTTTAGCAGACGGCCATGGGGTTATTTTTGCGGATATTCGTTTGAGTAATGTAGGTAATTCAGCGAGAAATAGAAACCAAACTGTTGTCACAAAAAAGAGAATATTTAATAGCAAAAACAGTGCGCAATTTGTACAGGGTATTCTTGAAAATGATTGGAGTAGTATGGGTATAAATTCATTCCTCAAAACATTTCATAAAATATTCCAAAGTAGCTACAGAAAAAAAGAATATAAAATAAGTTTAAAAAATAATATCAAATTAAAGTGGATCACTAAAGGAATTCGAACATCAAGTAAAATGAAACGTTTCCTGTGTGCACATAATGGAAACAAACTTGAATCTAGTGTCTTAACGTATAAGAACAAGTATGTTAGACTGTATAGACAGGTTGTAACAAAAGCTAAAAAACATGCAATAATGGAGAAAATTAATAGTTCTAAAAATTTAAGTAAAGAAGTGTGGAAAGTAGTAAACAAATGTACAAATAAGGAGAAAACGATGAAACCAGAACTTCGTCTCAAAGTCGATGACCATATTGTAGTGGATCCAGAAGTAATATCTGACATCTTAGCCGAACAGTTTGACTACAAATGCATCACTAGGGCAAACAAAAGTGATCAAAATACAGTATCTTGTAATATGTATGCAAACAAAATAAATAGCGAGATGATAATTGCTTCGGTTACTCCAAATGAGATCTTGACCATAGTAAAAAGTATGGAGAATAAGTATTCTTGTGGTCATGATGAGATCCCAATATCTGTTATTAAGCAACATATCGTGGTACTAGCTGAGCCTATCTGCGACTTTTATAACAAGTGTATTGAAGAAGCTATCTTCCCAGACCAGTTAAAAATAGCTAAAGTAATACCAGTATATAAAAAAGGCAGTAAAAATGATCCTAAAAACTACAGGCCGATCTCCTTGCTTCCAGTTCTGTCAAAAATATTTGAAAAAATTATTAAAAATCGACTTCTTTCTCACTTGCGCGCGAATAAAATACTGAACAAAAGACAGTTCGGTTACCAAAAAGGTGTTGGTACTTCAGACGCCATATATACCTTACTTGACGATGTAATAGAAAAATTAAATAATAAAATGAGAGTAGCAGGGATTTTCCTTGACTTAAGTTCCGCATTTGACACTATAGACCACGAATTGCTTCTTAAAAAAATGATGTATTATGGGATTAGAGGTAAGGCCTTGAAACTATTCTCATCATATCTGAAAAACAGAAAAATGTACGTAGAAATTGACAAAATACACAATGGCTACAAAAAAGTTTACAAATCACGGACAGTAAACATGACTACGGGTGTTCCGCAAGGATCGATATTAGGACCAATTTTATTTATATTGTTTATTAATGACTTAATCAATTACATGAATACTATTTTACCTGACATTGATATAGTAATTTTTGCAGATGACACAAATGCCATAATAGCGGCTAAAGACATGAATAAACTAAAACAAATGGTAAATGACGCATTACAAGCATTTCACGCATGGTTCACTAAGAACAATTTATTAATTAATACTGCAAAGACCAATGTACTATTATTTAGAACCACAGCCCGTAATAAGGACAATTTAGATGTTGTTTTAAATGATGACAAAATTGTTCTCGTGAAGGAAGTTAAATTTTTAAGAATCCACATAGATGAACTGCTAAATTGGAAAACTGAATTAAATGCGATAAACGCATCAATTTGTTCGGCATGTTACGCTTTAAGAGCTCTAAGAACAGAAATTGGTATTGAACAATTAAAAATGGTATATTTTGCGTTGGTAGAATCAAAAATTAGGTATAGCATAATGTTTTGGGGAAATAGTTACGCGTATAACATCAAAAGGGCTTTTGTTTTACAAAAACGAGCAATTCGCACTTTAGTTCGTATTCCGCAAAGAGAGAGTTGCCGTGAATACTTCACTAACCTAGAAATACTTACAGTACCGAGTATTTATGTACTCGTGCTTCTAAGTAACATGGCGAAATATATACACGAATATGAGACTGCAGAAGAACGAGAGATTAGAGAAGGCACGCGTAGGCAAGATATGAAACTTTACAAGATACAGCCTAATTTAAATATTGTGAAGCACTGTCCCAGATATCAATCGGTTATTTTGTTTAATAAACTGCCTTTAGATTTGAAGAGTGCTATATACTCTAGCTCTTTTAAAATAAAGCTCAAAAGATTCTTATTGAACAAGTGTCTATATACTATTGATGATCTTTGAGGTAAATACAATGTTATATTAATTGTGTGTTGTTGTAATATTTAACTGTTTGTAATTTCAGATACAATTTATTGTTAATGAATAAAAAATGACTAATGACTATGACTATGACTTCTTAAAGCCGCATTTTCACTAGGGGACATTTGTTCCGCGACTCTGTCGCTCGACACGAAATTCACGTTCGATGTCGCCCGACGTCGCGCGGGATTTTTACGGGTCGCGCAACTTGTCGCTAGTCGATGCTCTGCGAGCGTCGACACGCGCGATTTGCGTTTATTAAACTTGAACTTTCCCTTTGTAGCAAATATTCTCGGGCCCACCACCTCTTTTTTTTACGTTTTGCTATTGTCTTCCGAATAATTATGTAAGCTGCACTGAACAACACTACCTCCTCGGGCGACATACTGATCACGACTGGCCAATGTGAACAAGGGAAATGTCGAGCGACATTGTCCCACAAAGTTGCAGAGACATACCACGTGAATATTGGGCGATATGTCTCCGCGACATGTGTCCTAGTGAAAACGCGGCTTTACCCCTTGTATGCCGGAACGCAGATCTACGCGAGACACAATGGCTTTTTAATTGAGACACAATTAAAAAGCCATTGTGTCTCGCGTAGATCTATCTCTCTCGATCTCTAATTACGGCATACGAGAGGTTAATTCATTTTTTATTCGTTTTAATTTGGAGAAAGAGCGTTCCCCACGTCAGTTAGTTACCATCACTCTTAAAAAGATTCTCAGTGTGATTTCTACATAAGGAAAGGTGTCTTCAATTTTTTTCTCCATAATTAGAAGTCGGTAAAAAAGAATAAAAAAAAAGAAATGCGATGGCAGCGACATGCGGCCATTTCAGGAACTTGGATTGAAAATGATAGCTGTCGCATTTGTACGTAGTAAGTACTTACATCTTATAGTGATCTGTGGTAGGGACTAGACTAGGGGGCCCCAATCCATCGCGGGGCCCTGGGCACGTGCCCAGTGTGCCCAGTGGGAAAGAGGGGCCTGGATGAAACAGTGGCACATCATTTTATTAAACTCTTCCTAACTAGTAAATATGGCAGTTGAGCCTCTAATTCTGAGATGTATTTGAAGACAAAAGTCTATTCTCTCATTTTATGTGTTTTGTTGTTTGTTATGTTTCAAAATGGCCGTGCTACGAGCGTTCAAAGCAAAATTGTTTCAACTGTACCCAGTCTCCCCTACTATTGATTGCTTTTCTAAGAATGTGAGTTAGAAATTGCATAATTATCTTAATTCTGCCAAACCCGATTAAGGAGTTTAACAATCATACCACTTGATGTACTTACGGTGGCACTGCACCTCCGATTCATGATGTAAACAACTACATGCAGTACCTCTGCATCTCTTTCCTCTGTCGGGCTCTGTGTCTCCTTATAGTTATAATATTTTGGGAGTCTTTAAGTCATTGTCGCTTCATCGTTTACGATCTGGTGAAATAGTGATCAAACGTAAACCTATTAATAATAAACAAAAAAAAAAAAAACAATTAGGCATTCGCACGGTGGGTGCAGAAGAGACTGTACCTAAACCAGTAAAAGGAAGCCCCGCTGTTTATCAGCAAACCAACTATTGGACCAGGTCAATACCCTAGGTGTTTGTTCCCCTGCTGGGCAAAATACAAAGTCATAGCCTTTGTCATTAAAACTTGTAACTTTCGTGTTGTCATAAAACGTATTGTTTGAAACAAAGATTTTTTGTCACTTAAACCCCACATTCTCATCTAAACATTTTCGGAACTCAGTTTTTTGGCACCATATGCTGGATATAAACAAGTACCGCTTTCACCGGTCGTTCCGCGAAGGGCCCGCCGAGTCCCGAGGACGGCGGACAAACAAACAGACAGACACGGTGACGGAAGGTCGCCCTCGTGTTTATGAAGACTGTTTGCGTAGCTTTTTTAGAAAACTCACATTTGTTGCCGAGGTAAATATTGTGAGTACGAGACGAGTCGATACATGTCGCGTTGTGTTTTTCTGTTTACTTACTCAGAGTGAATGAGTAGGTCAATTTTATTTATTCGGAATATGTAGCATTAGATATTTTTGCTTTTGTAATTATTTAAATATTATTCTGAAATTATTACTAACCGAATATTCGTTAGTCACAACTACCTACCTACCAACACTTTAAAAGGATACCTACAGTTTTGACTTACTATAGTTTTAATAAAAGAATAAATAATCTTTTAATAAATAAATGCTACTAAGTTTAATGAAACTACGACTATTTATTTTTTATTGTTTTCGTTAATTTGACGCAGTTAATCTAATATTTTTCTTACTTTGAATTTTATCGTTATTGGATTATTACTCTATTTCTAGGCAAAACCTGTTCAAACATTTTATCTTTTTGGTATTGTTGTTGTTTGGTATTTAAAAAAAAGTTGGAAATCGTATTAAACACACTATTCTCTTTCATCATTACCCATTAGTATATTGGTCAAACGCGAGCCCATCAATAAGAATACTTAAAAAATTAAAAAAACTAAATCCTTTTCAGGAAAAGAGGAAAACAATAGTCTCGCTATTTCCTATAACCTTTCAAGACAAGGAAACATCATAATCAGTAGGCACCAAATTGGTACTAAGCTGAATCGTAAACACCCAGCAAAGCAAGTCATTCTACAGTTCCATATTGCAAGTCTTTACATTAGGAAGTATTTACATACGGCGCGAGCGCGCACAGCTCACCTCCGCCGCATTAAACACTCGGCGCCGTACAAACAATCGCTCTGTCCGCCAGGTGGACGCACGCAGCCGGAACCGGCTGTTTACGCCACTTTTATGACCAACTCTAACACCGAACACCTTCCACGGATGTGCAAGGGCAGGGTTAAAATAGCTTTTGAAGAGTTGCTCATAACAAATGTCTAAGATTGTAAGTTTTTTGGAAACTTTTCATCGCTGTTTGTAGAATGACGGTTATAATCAGTAAATCATAAAGTCCATGTTCTTTCTAAAATCAAATACCTATCACTATTGAAAATGTAGATTGGTTGTGTAAAACTGTTTAAAACTTGCTATACACTTCGAGCAGGAGCTCAACGTAGACAGAATTCTTTCGCAATATTAACGAGTCTACAAGAAGTTTTCTCGACAATAAACCTCTCAAAAACTCGTAATGAAGACTGGGCTTATCGAGTAGACTCGGATAAGACAAGGTGTCGGCGAAATCCTTCGCGAGAGCACATAAATCTTGTAACCAAGGAGTACCGAGGAGTACGAACTTCGCAAATTGCGCATTTACAATTCGCGTCATACGCGGCGTCGGGAGGCCTAAGCCGACGCGCGCGCCGGACTCAACATAACTGATATTTATGGCCAAAACGCACCTCTTTTGCTTTCAAATTATAAATACATGTTTTGGGTGAACTTGGAACTACCTCGAAGTGGGGTTAGCGTTGACTCTACCGGATTTGAGGTTTGAGGATGTAGTGTGCGCCGGAAATTGGCTTAGACAAGGGGTTTGGAGTTTGGTTGGTGAAAGCTTGTTTAAGGACTTGCCGTTTTAAAACCAATCTTCGCAGTTCTGGATTACCTAAAGATAGTTTTGAAAAGAATAAGTACGTCAGGTAAGATACAAAAGTATAACTATGTAAGTACGTACTAATTAATACTAATTTGAAGCTCTTCTTGAACCAGTGCCAAAAGATTAATCTTCTATCTCAACAGTAATGTTCCACTGAAGTTCTATTGATGTTTCGATTTGTTAACAACATTACCGTTCACTCCAAGACACCCCTCGCACGTGAAGTTCGAAACCTTTTAAGAGTCAAGAAGAAAAATCACCAGCTTTATGACAGCATTCGAAGCAAATTTGCCTACGCAAAAATTAAATGTGCAGCCATTACTCTCAACCCTCTAATATGCGCGGCTCCACGGCAGCACGGTCGCGGATGGTAGTGGATGTCGAAAGGCGATCGCGTTCACTTAGCGCTTGCAATAAATCTCGCGGCGTGCAAACGTTCGCTAAATGAGAGGTGCCCGATGCATTACGGCACATCAAGGCACTCTTCACGAATCATTAGGGGCGCGCGTTTTGAAAAATGCTGCCGGTACTAAAATAGACATTATGTAAAGTGCCACAATTACCGAGGTGACTTGTGAAAAAGTTGTGTGCCGCTGAGAGGCGCGGAGAGGCGCTGAGATCTGTGCCAGAGATGCCGGCGCCCAGGATTGACTGTTTCTGCGCCGTGATCAGGGATGTATTGCTAAATTAAAATGAGCGTTCGTATCAAATAATCATTACCAAACACCTAAGCAACTATACATCCTCGAAACTAATTTGATAAATATCGCACTGAATATTGTGCGTCTGCTTTGCCAAATTCACTAAAACGAAACATAAATTAGCTTTGCACGTAGTAGCGTTACTTAAATCACTTTCTTTACCCATCCCTTACGTAGGGGTAAAAAACACGAGTGACATATAATTTCCAAACTTACACTTGCGCCCAAAAATTGTACCCAGCATCAATAAATTCAGTTTTATTGCTATGCAACCGGCAGCCCTGTACAGGGTGAGTAAAAGGTGGCGGGAACACGTAAGACGTCATTTAGCGTTCGGAATTAACATAAATAATAACGTCGTCACCGCGCCCCTGCCCCGATATTGCGTCATTTGGCGTGCCCTTTATAGCCGCACAACACTTAACTCCAAATAAAAAAGTGTTTTATAAAACTTGGATTACGTGCCGCGGCGATGCTTGCCGTTTATTGTTCGGAGTCATTTTCATATTTTTGAATTGCAAACACTCTTGGATGTAACCGTAAAGAAAAAAGATTCGGCCTTTTCTGCAGTAGGTAAGTACTTTGTAAGACTAATGTATATTAGTAGGTTAATGGTTCATTACGTTTTTCAGAAACAATAACTGCCGTGTTTTGCATGCTACTATAATAAATAATTATGTTTAAATTTCTACATACTATTTCCAAACAATTGTAAACAGTAACTATAATTATACACACATTTTTTTTTTTATATTAGCTTCACCTGTATGTTTGTAACCAACGCCTTTGAGCTCGATTTTGACCGACTTTGGGCTAAAAAAATGCATGGCAATGCTTGCATTCTCTGTCCTACATAAATGGCTTTTTGTCTCTTCACGTAACCAAAAGGCTAGCTTCATGTCACGTGAAGTGGCAACAAGGCGCTAAGGGAAATTCGAAGGTTTCAATTCCAAACGACCCGATAATATCAATAAGGTTAGTGATAGCGCCTGCACAGCATGACGAGTTAGGAAGATAGAATGGAACATGTGTAGGTACCCAACTTCTATGAAAATGAAGACATTTAATTCAGAATCTTCTTGTTGTCGTGGGGTGTACCTATAATTATATCATCATCACCATCATCATCATTTCAGCCGATACACGTCCACTGTTGGACATACGCCTACAATTATATATACAATATTAATTATATTTATATTATATATGAAGTGAAGGGTAAGAGATAACAGATGCGAAACATGTTTGGATTTAAAAATCCCCGAAAAGGCCCAACAGACAATCTTTAAGAATCACACTCCAACATTCCCATTTAAAAGGAAGTCAGAATTTTTAATAACAACAAAAAGATACAAAGCTCCCATTACATTTTTATTACTAGTGAAGACGTAAGAAAGCGGACATTTTTCGCGCGGCCGTTTTTTTGGCTTGCACTGTAAGCACCACGTATTTTGCATCACAATTGTCTGTCGGGAGAGAAACCTTTTTATTTCTGTTTTAATGTTTTAATTTTAGCAACAAATAATATTTAATAGTGGCGTAAGGAACGGTGGGACATTTGCATGGCCGCCGCTCTTATAGAAGTGTGCTGTTAAAAAAATATTACGTGGGGCGACGCGCTTAATGCTTTTATTATAGTTATTAAAGAATACATTAAGTAGAGTGTAATTTAAAAGGGATATAATCGTAAAGTATAGAGTGGACGAAACGTTTGTGACGCTTGCTGAGAAAGGGTTTTAAAAATAAAGATATTGAAGTTCTGGTAATCCGATGACTACTTTTATTGAATTGTAATAAATTAGTTAGAAATCAGTGCACCTCGTGGGAGAGGTGACCCTGGCCACCTGGCACCTCGTGAGAATCGCGGAAATTCCATGGATGCGAAACGCACAAGATTGTTTGTTGTGGGGACACTTGGGGGAGGCCTATATCTAGCAGTCATGGACTTCTTCCAGCTGAAATGATGATGAAATTAGTAAGCCAACCGTACGTGATGATTACCCACTACTAATTAATAAATATATGACCAGTTAACAAACGAAGCAAAAACTATTAGGTATATCCTGTACCATAGTAACTCTCTGATCTTTTACCTAAACACTTATAATAAAACTCATACATATTTTAAATTTATTCCCCTTGGAAAATGGCGGTAGATTTAGTCGCCATGTCGTCGCCATGCACCATAAATATGCGGCAAGGTGTGCAGCCGCAAACCATGACTTATGGCGCCTAACCCCATGGTTTTTACCGAATTAATCTCTCCGGGAAACTGTTCTGCATGGGGTTGAAGATTGAACATATATTGTGACATTCTAGTAAGTGTGCTTCTGTTGATCTTTTGTTATTCGGTATTTTTGACAAATTGTGGTGGAATTCGATAGGAGATAACTTTAAGAGCAGAGTGACCTAGTGGTAACGGTCCTGGCTTATGAATTGTCAAGGGTTCGAACCTAGCCAGGCGCATTACTTTGTGTAATTTATTTCATTACTACTGCTCCCAAAACGGTGAAAGAAACCGTTATGTCCTAGAATAAAAAATACGAAGACATGTGGTGTGATATGGTGGATGTCCCATGTATCCAAACTGGACCTGCGTGGTGAATTACGAGCCATTCCCTCTCATTGAGAAAGGCATGAGTCCCAGTAATGGGAACAATATAAGGCTACATGTGTGCCTCACTTCTCTCAACAGAGATTGCATCACTGCTTACCATCAGGTGGGATCGGAGTCAAGCAGTAGTTTATATATATAAAAAAAAAACTATTAATATACTAATCGATTTATAATATATGTACTTCGCTAGAATATAAGTCGATACTTATGCGATTATTCGTTTTTTATAAAGATATGGTTTAAAAACTGGACTATATCAGATAAGACTGGAATGGACCTGACATTCTTAAATCATTTCTAATAAAATTTTAAAGCAAGCAGTATCATGCGTGAACCTACTTTTTGCACCTAATCATTTTGAATCCGCACGAGGGAATAAATCTTGCAGTTTTGTGACTTTCATGATGCTGTGCAAGTGTCGAGTGTCAGCGGTGTGTCTCTGAAGAAGACAGAATTAAAAAAAATATTATAAGACCATTTTCTTTTCTATGCCAATGCTAATTATATTAGATTAGTAGTCGCGTTATTGATCTTTACATATTTTATTATGGAAATAGTTTTCTTTATGGATTTTCACGAAGTACCTATTTTTTTAGAATTGTTTTTGAAAATCAAACGGAACTCCCTGTAAGTGACCGGTCAGGTTAAAAGAAAGACGTCCTTTACGACGACGATTACTGTTGGGACATAGTTTTCTCCAGGTGTCGCCACAGCGACTGGTCCTGTGCGTCTCGCATTCATCAAATTTCTGTCACTAGGTCATCGGTTCATCATATGGCAGGCCTGCATAGACTTAGTCTATAGACACTGCGGTACTCAACTGCTAAAATATAAAAAAAAATCTTACTTTCAGATGTTCCTACTCGCTACCGCTAGCAAGTTGGACCATGCGTACCCGTGTTATATCTACGGATCGCAATAAATCAAAGAGTGTTGCTCCTTATAAACATATTTCGTGTGTCCTCTCTCCTTCAAATTCTCTTGTTTTATTTTACACAATATTCGAGCAATTCTTCACGAGACGTCATCAATTTTACTAAAATATTTTGATAGCACTTGATGACAGGAGCCATACATATTGCGTTGTAAGTACGCTATTTTGATACGCTTGCAGTCATTTATTTGTTGAATGAAAAATATTTATTTCGTTCTAGTTTTCCCAGAATAAACATGTGAACAGCTTAGTATTTTAGAAAGAAGGAAAGATTATTTGTTCACTGGCTTCGACCACGTAAAAGTCGATAATTAAGTGTATATTTCTCTGAATAAAAAACTACATACTCTACGTATGTGTCACGTTTCATCAAATTCCGTTCAATCTTTTGAGCGTGAAGAAGACTAATAAGCATACACACATACACACACGTAGACACAAACTTTTACTTTTGCAATTTGATTTTCAAAGATCTGATCCGATCTTATCAACTCTAAAAGTTATACCGAAACATCGTACGTAAGGTTTTAAAATATTCTTATTAAAAGGCAGTGAGACCTAGCTATTCTTACCACATACGGATCAAGTAGGAAAGCTAATATTACAGTAGGTACCTGTTAGAGACAAAAGCTTCCCCCTCTACCTGCATACATACACGACACATTTGGCTTTTGTATTCAATTTAAACATTCTCAATTCAAATCTTGGCAATTTCTTAGCGGGTTCGGTGGGCAGGCGGAAGGTGGCGACAGGTTGGGTCCGAGGACCCCCGCCCCCGGGTCAGAGGTCCGGTTAAGTGGGCCCCGTGAATTATGCGACGTAATTATACAGCGGCGACTTAACACGTGGCTGGTCAGCGTGTTCGGATTCGGAGACTGAATTGGTGGTGAATAGTTTGATGTGCTTTGATTAGGTGAAGACGTTTGAAATGTTAGAAATTTCGGAAAGGGATTGAATGTTAGTGAAAGATGTAGATTGCAGTATTTCTGCCCAGTTGTGTAGAAACATACAATTATTTCATTATTTTTCGTACACAAAGACATAGATAACATGATTGTGTGTGACAGTGATTTGACAATTCATGTACAAAGGCGAGCTCAACTCAATAATGAGTTTTTTGCCAGTAAACCTAGGAGTTATAAAGACAAGAAAAAAGAGGGAAATTTAAAGGAAAGTCAGCATCATGTAAACCTACCAATGTGATGCGTTTCATAACGCTTTATATGAAATTGACACACTGCTATTATGTATTTTGTTTACATGCAATTACTTTATTTGTAATAAAATATATTTGTTGTAAAAAAATTGCGTCACAGTTTGAATAGCTCCTCTAAAACCGCTCCCCTAATCCGAACACTATCAACAACAACACAAGAAGCAAAGTCACAACTTTTCGCCTTCGGACTGTGCCGTCTTAGATTAAATTAACATTAGGTACAACTATTCGAGGGCCCCGTAGGGCGCCATTGTGCAGAACCCGGCCGTCTTGCCCTGTGGTCTACGGAATCCTAATTAAAATTACAACACGTAAATAGTCGAAAACGTCTCGGCCATGTTGTTACATGTTTGCTTAAAAACGTTTGAATTGTTTTGTACTTATTGTTCTGTTAATATTGTACCTACGTGGGTGCAGTCTGTTTGTCTCCTTTGTCTTGAACAGTTTCGAAATATTGTGTGCTTTTCTACTGCAGGTTCTTTGAAAGTCATAGAAGTTGCAATAATACATTATTAATTCATTAAACCCCAAGCGAACGCCCTCTCATTTTCGCTCTCTCATTGTCTTTCCATTGTGTCACTAATTACGGTATTGAAAGGTTAATGTGCAAAAGACTATAAGTTTGTGTATTTGAAACCATTTTTTCCTTCAATTCTTTAATTGTACACAAAAACATAACATAATATAATAATGATACAGACAGATCATGTATAAGTAAACGTGTTGCGCCGACCCCAAATAACACGAGACAAGGCCACGAAGATGGTGATGATGATGCCAGACAGTTCATGTACTGAGGCGAGCTTAAGTCAGCAATGAGTTTCTCCCAGAAAACCTATGAGTTATAGACAGAGAGCATATCTTTGTGTCATTTACGTAGCTATTTTGTCAAAGTTTGGCCTTGTACAGTTTATTTTTCATAAATTCTCTCGTAGTTGCAGCTTTCGTTCAATAGACTGTGCAGCCAAATAGGACGTTGCTAACTCAACCTGGTAAAATGGGGGATTATAGACCTCTCTGACACCCAGTGCGAGTGTGGTGCTCCTAACCAGACGATGGTCCTCTTATTAGAGTACCCAAAGTGCCCCTATTTCTGCACTTTGGAAGACCTAAAACACCATCGAGGCCGCTATAAACGTAGTAATAAGAGAAAACCATCGATTCGAGAAGAAAAAGCTTTCGGTATACCGACATAAAATCTTCTATAAAAACAGTACCCCAAACAATTCGTAAGTAATCCTACGCACGATATGTACACACGACTAATTCGCATCCCTTAAGTTTTAACCTAAACGCATACATCTCCTTAATTTAATAATTTCCAACCATTTAGTTGTGAGCCGGCCATATTTGTCTTGGTCTAAAATCCGGCCTAAGATTAATCCGGAACGTTGTTAGTTGTCCCGGTTGTGTCCCTCGTCCGAGGCACACCACGTGGCGGGGTGGACCCACCGCGCCGTGCAAACACTTAGACACGGGTGCCGGACATAACACTATTAATTTTAGTGGTGGGCTCCAATTCATAATTTGAATTATTGATTATGGTAGGTACGGATATTTAATGGCTTTAATGTTTATAATTGACCTGCCAGTTCTGTTTAGTTAGAGCTTTAGATTTTGGAACAAATTCAAGATATCATTTGAACTGTGCCTTTGGATATAATTTCAGAATTTTTATTCATAGCTTTCAGTTTCAGTATTGTTTAACAGAAGATACCAGCAGCAGGTTCTATTTACATTTTTCAGAATGTTTAATAAAAGAACACCGTGCGTATTCCCACTCATCTAGTGAATCACACGTCCTCCTTTATGATCCAATATGAATTCCAACTATCGCAGAGTGTCGTGACTTGTGTCTCGCAGTGTCGTGAATAATGCCGGAGCGATACATTTTTATTGGCGCCGCGTCGTGAGGTAAACACGGTGTTTTGTTGTCCCCTCAACGATTATTATTTATGTAACGACTGTTGTTCTGTTGTGATTGTGGAGTAAGAGTGGATAGATGTGGCTCGGCGAAGAAAAGTCTTGGTGCTTAGCACAGCAGCTGAAAAACGAGTGACCATGTCAAAGACGGTGGTTTTTATCCTGATGAAACGTTATAAAAGAAACCTATTGACTTCTCGAGCTAAAATGTAATACTGATATATCCTGAAAGATTGGGAGATTTATAATTAGAGTGGAATTGGAACTACTTTTCGTAATTATCCAAACAGGTTTCATTTAAACCCTTAAAAATCAAAGATAATTATGTTACTGACGTCAAGACATCAGTAGAAGCTGACCTCTTATTCTAAGTCTCCTGATGATCAAAGTTTTACCACCGATAATAAGCGGTTTGAACCCCTTTTATAAGGTACCCATTTTAATGTGAGAGAAGTAGCCAATTGATGTAGAGCTGTATGATCTATACCTTTTAACTGAAGGTTTTTTAATTATGAATATAAATCAATGTTGGCCTGCGATCCCACCGATGGTAACCAGTGATGGTAAATCGCACTAGTTTATTAAGTGTCTATTCATTCTAGCCTTGAAGACACCTAAATTATAATGGGACGGGAAGACCGCAGCTGGAAAATTGTTCCAGTCCTTCGATGTATGCGGCATGGTCCTGACTGTAGAGGTGTTAACAAAAAAAGGGGTGAACACTCACCGTAGTACGTACTACGCTACAGGAAAGAAATTTAGTTCCTTTCCGTGTCTCTTCTAGGACCAGCTATGTCTTTGTATTCAGGTAACTCGCCACTTATGCTAAGTGACTTCTAGATGTTGCTTCGTATCACTTAAGGAACTCACAAACTGTGCAGCATGAAATAGCTGAAAACTATCCTCGCTGACGGCTTACGGCACTTTTGTTTTCATGCTTACAGTTGTTTTTAGTTTCGATACGAATGCCTACGCGTTTGTTTTCCTTGCTTTTGTGTTTCTATCATTTGTATTGAGTTGTTCAAGCAACTATCCGCTGAGTGACTTTATACTTACTTTTAAAGGGTTACGAAAGAAAGAACTATGTTTTGGAAAAAGAAAACCAAACGTCTTTGGCTAAAACAGATAAAGTAATTGACATTATTTAGTAATCAGAGCGAGCTAAGTGATGGGAGAATCAATAAAAGTACTTTTATAAGATACCCAGTTACTCTATTTTAATTTGTGAGATGAGAAATCATCCACTTATGTTTCTTTTTTTATCTTTTGGATTCTAGGGCCATGGTAACTTTTTCAAACGTTCCCGTAGGCCATATTTCCGTAGTTGTTATCTTGCTATTTGCAACCCTTAAGATCAGCAGCAACCCTCAAAAACATGACCCCACGAAAAACAAAACTCCTAGTTCACTTGTGGAGTTGATATTGTTGTAAGAAAATCAAATCAGTTGTATCGCCAATAATCTGCGTGAGCCGAGTGGAGCGGCCGCGCATTCCTCTGCTTCCAACTATGCTGAATATTTTTAATCAATACAAATTAGGTTGAGGCTGGGGCCCGGAGCGCCGGCGGATATACGCGAGCCGCACTGAGGACCTGCCTATGTTTGAGGTGGACAAAATATATGTTTAGAAAGATACCTACCGTAGTACTACCGTACCGTACTCATATAACATATATTATGACACTACGAGTATGATTTACAAATGTTAATATTATCCTAGATTTTTTGAAAATTACTACAGAATGACCTAAAGACGCCAATTAGTAAAGTTGTAAACGGTTATGAAAATAATGTCGTATATTATGTCACTAGAAGCTATGTTATTTTTACGCTAACCGTTGCTTTTTAAAATTTCATAGTGGAATAATAAGAAAAAAAGAATGATTCAATTCAATTCAAATTCTTACTGCTAATCCCACTACTCGCATAACAATAAATACATTTTCAGAAGTCAAGTGAATGCATATCACTGTGTCCTGCCAATTTAGGCATACAAAATAATCCAATCATTTTGTATTGACAGGATACACCAAATACAATTTAATATAAAATAAATAAACAAGTAATATTATAGACACATTAAACAAATAGTAGAAAATAATAATAAAATATGTGCAAGCTGAACTTCCATTCCTTAACATAGTCATCAAATTAAAAGTGAATAATTTTTGAATAAGCTGCATTAACGAGTAAATACTACACCTCTAATTTTATCTACAATAGTGGAACCAGCGGCCCACTGTGCGTTAGTCAATGTGCATACGATACCGGAGCATCTCGGGATAAAGTTACTTAACAAGCCGAAGATATTGATTTATCGAGCTCAGCCCCACAGGTACAACTTTGCTTATTTAGATAACGGAGCATACTGCGTGCTTAGCTATACAAGTAAGCGTGGGTGTGGAGATGATATTGGGCTAACATTACATTGTTTATATTGGGAATATTTGTGTATAGCAGCTAAGTTGTTGCTAATTTGATGAAGTCGGATATATTAGTTATTGGCGAAGAGTTTTCTACTAGCTTTTGATATCGACGTAACTATTATTATAGAGAGTGAAATTGATATTATGATTCAAAGCCGAACTCCAGTTACTACTTATTAATTTTTTTTTGTTTGGAATTGAAAATAAAATCACAAATAAAAAGTACGCAGCTCACTTTTCTCCCTTAAAATGGTTATTGTTACTTTGGCAAGCCCCCACAATTGTCCACTCCAGCAAGGTACTCACAATAAGACATGTAGCCATATAATATGGCAATAGCAACAAATGGCGGCGTGTGGCGAGTCAGTTAAATGGCAATCTTGTGTTAGGCGAGTTAGTGGCAAATAAAAAAGTGCTAACTTGGCCTGGGCCGCGTTTTAGTTCCGTGCTAAGTTTCCTCTGCGGTGAGACTGTGGGAAACCCATGTAGGTATCTCTTAGGGCACTGTATTCACAGAAATATAAGTATAATTATAGTATATAATATATATTTATATGTACGTATAATTATCAAGATCCTTGAGAAAGGAGTAGAGATAAATGTGCTCAAAAGTTTCTGAGTGTAAAGAAGCCATAATATCACAACTTATATTATAAAGACGGAAGCTTGTATGAGTGTGGTTGTTACTCCTTCACCCTGAAACTCCTGAAGGGGTTTAGATCAAATTTGGCACACGAGTAAATCATAGTCTAGGTCGTGACCTAGAATAGCACATAGGATGATTTCGCAGGCGAAGCTGCAGCAGCTAGTTTTGAATAAAAACAATTTTTCTGCTTGCATTTAAGAATATTTTCACCATATAGGTAGCCTGGGGCCAAAGGTCTATTTCCGAACGGGAGGCTCAGCCCCGGTATGAAAAGCAACGAAGGAACAGGGTAGGTTTTTAATCAGTAAGTGTCTGACACTATCTCCCGCTCCGCCCAAGAGCGGGGGATGTTATCTGGATGATCATTACCGAAAAAAAAAAACATATAGATAGCAGTATTTTTGTAAAAGTATCACTTTAAATCAACCTTTGTGATACAGTATTTGCCCGTGTGTTGTTACGCAAAATAAATTTTCTTGTTTCATTTGTCAATTTACTTCGCATTCAATAAACAAAGTTGCAAACAGTATGTCTAGAATAAATAATATATATATTAATTCTACGGAACCGTCACTATCACCTAACTGCGCAATAGATCTACCTACTCGTTATCTGGGTACAAAACAATAGTAATCACACATAACGAGTGAACTGTGTCAGTGGTATCGGACGACGGACCGGACGCGCCGGACGTCCGGCCCGCTGATAACACGGACAGGTTGCTGTAGGGATGTCAAAAATGCAATAAAGTATCGATTTATCGATATCGATATTTTTGAAAATATCAATATCCATATAGATATATATTTTTATTTAAAAATATCGATATATCGGTAGCGGTACGATACGAAAAAAAAATGGCTACTTCACTTTTTGGTTAATTTTCTCGTTTGTTTGTCTATTTTTTTGAAAAAGTTCCATACAACACTAGACATGATTGGATTACTGGAATGCTCAAATTGATTATTGATTGAATTAGTTAGATTCTAGACTACAATCAATTCAAATGCAGAAAGAAGCGCGTATTGAGATTATAATACGAATAACGGACGGACAATTGTTGAATTGAATGTTTTTTTATTGGTTAATTTTCTCGTTCCCAACGAAGCAAGAAGGCAAAGGGAACTGAGGCGAGCCCATACAGCCTAGTCAGATACGCACAAGAATGATAAGAATGAAATTACTGAACTGTGAACTGACACATGTAACATAAAGTCAGAGTTTCCAACTTAAAAACCAACATAAGTACCAAATTAAAAAGCAGTTAAGTAGCAAATTGAGTCGACCAAATAAAAACACAAAAAAAAAATATCGTTTTTGATACAATTATTTCGATCTTGGACATTTGATATCGATATATCGTTTTAAAATATATCGTCCAAAAATATCGATATATCGAATTGAAAATATCGATAATCGATATTTATTCTACAAGCCTAGGTTGCTGTTGCTAAATGTGGTATGAGCAACTGCTGAGGAGGTGCAGAGTGATGGGCTTGTTACTAATGAGAAGATTAATAATATTTGAATTTGATAGCAATGTGGTGGTCAATCACTGAAGGTCTAATTTTGTAATTAATTTACAAGTTACAACAACCATACAGTTACATTAATTCATTAAACCCTAAGCGAACGCCGGCGTTCGTTCTCTCATTGTCTTTCTATTGTGTCTCTAAAAAGTTAGGTTATTCGAAAGGTTAAGATGTCTGCAGTGCTAGTAAAAATAAGTTAGTAATTTTCAAAAGTGCTGAAAAAACGATGATAGAAGACATCTTGAGGAAACTGGAATGGAACCTGGAACCAAAAAACCGAACATATGTGACATCCACAAACCGCATTGGGCTTGCAAAGTGGATTCTAATCTCTTCCGACCTCCTTCCCTCTCCTAGAGAGGAGACCGGAGTCCCAGCAGCGGAAACATTATTAGGTTGATTATGCTTTTATGTACATAAAAAGTGAGGCTCTATTAATCCCTAGTGTCAGATAGAAAGACAGTTTAAGATCCTCTAAGTTTTTATAGAGAAATGTTTACAGAACTCGTAGGCCGGTATCTCTCTCATTTAACGACAGTGACTATGTGTCTGTTTTCCTAATTATTATCTGAAGACGTTAAAAGAGGTCATTTTAATATTGTATTCTTTTTGTTATTACCTACATTGTCGAGTATCGGTACCAAGTTTCCAACTTAAATTGTTGTAGATCAATTTTTGTTCTCTATTATATATTATTTAATATTATAAAGAGGTAAAGTTTTTTTTTTATGTTTTTTGTTTCTAGGAGGTAATCTCTGAAAGTACTGGTCCGATTGCGAATTTTTTTTCACCAATAGAAAGCTGCTATATTCCTGAGTGACATAGGCTATATTTTATGTACATGAGAAAAGCCACGGGCAAAAGCTAGTAGTTTGTAAAAATAATAGGTCTTATCTTTGACGTTCTAAGCTCCTAATGAAGGCAAACAATAAAATTAATTATGGTTGAGATTATAAGGCAATGAAACTTGTCACTAGTTGAATACATCTTTCTTTTACGCATTATGTTGGAGATGGTAGATAGATAGAAAGAAGAGAAGAGAAGACAACAGAAACTTAAAATTAATAGAGTGTCACAATTGGCGGTCTTATCGCCAAGCGAATTTTTACAGACAACCTTTGGATGGATTTATCAGAGAAGGAGGTAGTTAATACTGCTTATATTTGTTGGGTAGATACATTAGTTACCACTAAATCGGAGTATGCTCATAGAGTGGTCTCTTAAGTAACGCACTTAGTCGCCAGTTAGTTCAAGTTTATTGCGACGACGAAGAGTAGCCGTCGCTTAAGTTCGGTAAGTACAAGCCAGTACTGCCCAAGGCGACTACGTACGAGGACACTGAGGAGTTCAGTACATGGCTTTTGTTTTAAATGACCTTGGAGTGGAAGACCGTTTTAGTTACTTTGAGCATTGCTCAAGTTGTTCGGTATACTAAATAAATACAAGACATGTTACTTTACCAGACTCAATATTTATTTTCTAGGTAACCAACTCAAAATATAACCAGTTTAATGAAGAGCGGCCAGTTGTTAGGTAGATGAAATACTTTTGAGTTATGATATCAGTCACTGATACCGAGTATGTCATATGTATATCGAACTAGCTGTATTTGCAGTCTGCATAGTTTAGTTTTATCGACGTACTTGGTATCATCATCATCATTTATGATGCCTATGTCCTATGTAAGTGTCATCTCAATGACCGGTTTTAGCGTCTCATATCTATTGGATACCCGTGCTCCTCATCAGGTATCGATCCACCTCATGAAAGGCATACCAACGTTGCTTCTTCGGATAAGCAGTTGAAACTCCAGAACCTTTTGGTCCCATTGACCATCTGTTCTGCGAGTTACGTGCCCTGCTCACTGCCATTTAAGTTTGACGATTTTTCGACGTACCTATTTGGTTTCAATGATTAGCAAAAACTCAACTTATTAACATTAAAACAATATTCGTCTGTCATCATATTTCTTCAGGGATGACTATATCAATTGTGTTGAACAGAGAGGGTAATAAATTCGTTAGAACCGCACAACTCACGACTCACGGGGGTGAAAACTACCCGTCATTATGATGCACTCGGGGGTAAGAAGTTGTTTTTTATTGTGAGGGTAGTTATTGTGGGAGAAATGTTGTTAGAGAAGGAAATAAGGGTTCGTCGTTACTTTAAGTTTGTTATTA
The DNA here is from genome assembly GCA_910589285.2 of Mythimna ferrago. NCBI lineage: Eukaryota > Metazoa > Arthropoda > Insecta > Lepidoptera > Noctuidae > Mythimna > Mythimna ferrago. The sequence continues at coordinate 698,475 of OU342680.1, forward strand.
TAGGCAATTAAATTGGATCTAAAGTTCAGAATGGACCTGGATTGGTTTAGTCATCTTCCTAGCCTTTTTCCAACTGAGGTCAGTTTCCAGTCTATCTGGATGCAACTGATTACTTTACTTGGGGCGACTGTCTATCTTACTTCCACAACCCAGTTTTTGGGCAACACGATACTCCTTGGATAGACTGATGGTCAAACTTTCCGGCATACGACTACCTGACTTAATCACTAATACATACTAAAAAAGGGAATGATAAAAAAAGCTGTGTTCGACGATTCAAGCTAAACATTACAGTAAAACTAGCGTCGTAACCAGAAGATCAAAATATGCTGATCTCGTCAAAACTCACAAAAATGAACGCTCACAATCTCCTCGACATTACAATAAAAATAAATCATAATACAGCTCATAATCATACCTTCAAGCAACTTTAGAAACAAAACAATATCACAACGGCTTCATCGCGAACCCCAGTACACCTTAGAAGCGAACTTAACAAGCTCGCTCAAATAGTTATAATGATACGCTAATGTCGCCGGGGGTCGGATGTACCCCTCCCTCCAGGGTGGGGTGGGGGGCATCCTGCGTGTGCCGGAAACGCACGGAACTGTGCCCAAGTAGGACTCCTCGGACCACCGCTAACGTCTTACGGTAGACCAAGGAACGACTAGAGGGTGCTAATGTATCTATTTTGTTTCAAGGATATTCTTTTAAGAAAATGTTTTTTCGCCAAGCTAAGATATCACAGAAATAAGAGATGTGAAGGTTTCTTTGAAGAATATAATTGAAATCTTCATGCACAAAGGTACAACGGAGTTTTATCAATATCACTGAAAGTAAGACAACTAAGAGGATTTTAAAATAACGTGGAAAACAATGTGTTATGAGGCAGCGCATGAGCCTAATTTCAATGCGGAGTTCGGTCCCATGTTTAGAAAACTGAGCTACATGTTAGAGAGCCCCAAGTGCCCATTCACCTGCGCTTTGGAGGACCTACTAGGCCCAAGCAGTTTGACAAGTTTACCATCGTTTTGATAAGAAGAAGAAACCTAATTTCAGCACACATTTAGTCTGTTACAGCTCACAAAGAACAATAAATCCAACATCATAATAGTCTATGGAAATCATATAAAACATAAAAAGTAAAGGCCAATTTCAGTGTCCATGTCCATTCGTGTCGCTTCATATCGTATGCAAACCATTTCGTGCTCACATGTCTATCTGTATCTATTTGTAAGGATACTAGTTGCGAAGTTATTCGGGCTCACCTACACTCGCTATAAATATCACTTAACTTGGATACTCTCACCGTCCCAACCAGTCGATCGCAACTTGTAGCGTCACGATACAGTCGGGTACAAAAGTCCAACTTAACAACTTACTGACATGTTGATGGTGGACGAGAGACTCCTGTGTCGTGAGTGCGTTTACAAACATGTAAACTCATAAAACCCAGACCCGGAAAAACTATCTGAAGGCCATACTAATATTTGTTCCAGGCTGGAATCGAAACCGTGACACGTTGTGCAACAGACAATCGCTCAACCACAACACCAACGTGTCATCAAAAATTAGTTTAATATAAAAAAGAACAGATTCAGTCTCTTGGAAATATTATTTATGTCATAATAATTATCTTACCATTCTTCAGCAAGGCCTTTAAGGTATTTAAAATGGCAATTTAGATTGCGTTATTCATATCTTTTTCTTCGTTTTGGGGATTTCGGCTTATCCCATGGGGGATGAAGGCAACTTTTCCAGTGTCGGTTGAATAGTTAGGTATAATTGATTAGATGGAATACATTTTTTAACGGTGCTCCAAAGTAATAAATTTGCAATCGGCCTTGATTGCAACTTCTCTTTCTATCTGGACCTCGATAAATGAGTTATCCTATAGTTTTTATTATTAATTTATCGATTCGAACTAGTTGTTCTTAAAAAAACAAGGATTAAGAAATCGCTGCACAAAACAGAGTGGAAAGAAATGGAGGCGGCCTTTGCCAAATTTAGGCAAACAGACGAAATTTAAGGTGTCGTTGACTCAGCAGAGTTGTTAATGAATAAAGGTTTAGGTATATTATTATACTAGTTGTTCCTGAGATAAGCACAAAAAATCAAGCCAACAAACTCTTCAGCTTTACCTTTAAAATATTAGTATTAGACTCAACTGGCATGACCATACAAGACTACTTTTCTCCGAATAATTGCAATTTGATAATTATGTAATTCACGTGTAATATTGAAGTGTACCTTCTGACCTTGCGGGCATGTGATAGTGCCTCAGGAAACGGCACAACTTAGACAATAACCGTTGAGATTAGACGGGTCGAGCCCGAGGTGGGCTGTAAACAATACACAACATGCAAATTGAATATTAAGAATCGGTGAGGAGGTCGCGAGACGACTGTTTGTTACTGTAGGTGATGCGAGCTGCATTATAACAGCTTACATACTTAAATCTGTATAGTGCAGCGACATCTCTGACGCCACATATGAACTAAAATTCAGTGGATTGCGGTATGAGTTCTCCGTGTGATTAGGATATATACAACCTGAAATCAATCATAGGTACAATAGGTTACTTCTAGACAAGCGTGCTCCATCGTCGACCACATCATCGCTTTCTATCAGGTCAGATGGTGGTCAAACGCGAGCCTATCAATAATAATTTTAAAAAAATCAACAATAGGACATTTATCCGGACCAGACACAATACCCACATGGTCGAAGACCCTTTCACTCTGTTCCAGATACCTCTAAAATAGAATATAAAAATAGAAGATTTGAGTCACTGAACCCCTTGATCTAAGATCCGTAGAAGAAATCTCTTCCCTCATCTGTTATTTGATTATGATAAATATTATGTGCTAGATAATGCGTTTATTAAGACATTGCGAATAGGTTGCCTAGCTAAATTTGGTGCCAATGATGTTAAACAACAATACGTTACATTTTTGACACCAATTACCCCTCATTTGTTATTTGTTTTTTTTTTGAGGTGAGTAAATGGCCATAATTTACCCTCATCTGTTATTTAATTGGTTTTTTTTTTCATGTTGTTAGTGTTTTTTTGGTCTCATAGATGCTATTGGTAACGATAGAACTCAATTTGTAAGTATTTGGATAAAGTCGAAAATATAAAATGTTCGCGATCTCAGACAAATTTTATTGTTTAACATCATTGGCACCAGATTTAGTTCGGCTTCTTGTACATAATATTTATCATAATCGAATAACAGATGAGAGAAGAGATTTGTTCTATGGGTCGCGTACTACTTGGACCTAGAAAGCTGCTTCTCTCGATGTTGTAGCGAAGCCATGGTCATAAGTTAGTATGTCTCTGTTAAAATTCTACACCGTTAAGCCTGTGTTAGTACGACCAACCTTTATTTAATTTCTTTATATAAATCTTCGCTAAATGTGACCACAGAACGCAAAGTTACAATAAAAAGGTACTTCGTGGTCTCGTGGAGTAGTACGTATATAGCATAGCTCAGCATAGAGTTCCTTGAAAAGTTAGACTAGAATTAAATTAATTTTTATAACCTGATGTCAAATAAAGTAGAAAAGCACTTCGTACCTTTAAATGAAAGGGAGCCGATACGCCTTATCTTAAACACAAAAATGAATCTGAAACATACCTCACGCTCTTCAGTGTCATCTAAAGAAAAATGTACAATTTTATCGCGTCTTTTATTTGTTTACGAGCATCAATTTTTCACCACTAATCCTTTACTTGGCCAAAAGATTAGCAGAAGAGGGGTTGTATTTTTTAAGAAACAATATCTGCGACAATGCCGCGACAACCAACAATAAAAGAAAAAGCAATTAGGGTGTTTTGTTTGTCACCACTGAAGATGGGACATTTTTCATTTTTAATCTGTTGTGGTGTAATTGTTTTCTTGATGACGTCATTGTCGTTTATCGAGACTTGTTCACGGTTGACGGAGACTGGAAGTGGGTTTTGTAAGTGTTGAGACAATGGAGGGCTTCTAGTGCGGCTCGGTGGATACGCTGAGGCGGTAGGCGCGGCGTTGTTACTTCTAGTCATCTTGGCTTTTACAAGAAAAACGCTATTTTTCATTAGTTTTCGAAAAAGCACTTGAAATGCTTGAGAAGACTGGTCACAGTGATGAAATCAAAATTATTTATTGTTTGTCACAAGAAGAAGTCACTTCTTATAATATAATTGCATTAGTATCACTGCAATACACCCCTAGAATGTGCAGTATTTTAATAATTTAAAAACAATTAATATTATTACAAAACTTATTAACTACCCATCTTAGAGTCCAATACCATTCCAAAAATGTAGTCCACATACCTAGTCAAGATCATGTATGTTTTTGCTAGCAATTAGTTACATTGATTCCCCAGGATTAAGATCATTCAATATTATCGTTGATAGGCCGACTTACTGTAGGTACTTGAAAACCATGTATTTTACAATTGCAATCAAGTCATTTTTTAGGTATAGCTGGGTTGGTATAAATAGAATTTTCAATCTTATTTTTTTTAGTAAACACTTTAGGGTAAAAATTGCAAAAATATTTCAAAGGAAAATAAAACACCGTCTGGAGTGGAGTCGGGTTCTTAAGCTAGTATTTTAATAAGTTAGGTGCACATAGTGTATTAAAATACCTCTTGAAAATAAAAGTACAGTCTGTCATGAATAATATTCCGATGATAAAACATATTAACATATAGAGTCTGAATACAAATCGGTTCATTTGCTCCACACTCAACGTAATATACTCCTTTAAAATTCTGAATATTTAAGACTTACTTTTCGATGCCTTGAACCTAAGTTTTATGAGACATTTATGTTTCTAAAAAATTAGATGAGAAACTGTTTGCATGATAACTGTTTGGAAGGGCAAATATGTTATACTTGCTGTGAGTCAAGAACATAGTACGAACATTCTACTTGGGTCACAGTATGGTAATCTGGTAAATAAACGTTAATTCGTATTGAGATATCCACTGCATGACAATCGTTTAGTAAGTAACTGATATGTTGTCACTGTTGTTTTCAACTGATTAATGATCCAATAATTCAAGGTATCAACAAAGGCCCCATACGCACTAATCGTTTTGGAACCATACTCATTGTGCAGTGCATGCATTAAATCTAGAGTGAACAGGTTATAGGATAGGCTCGCGTTTGACCACCATCTCAGCTGATGGTAAGCGATGATGTAGTCGACGATAGAGTATGCTTGCCTAGAAGTAATCTTGACTTGAAGACCCCTAAGTTGTACCTATCAGGAAACATTGACTCCGGCAGAGAATTCCACTCCTTGGCTGTATGCACAATACATGTGTTCCCAAAACACCGTATGGTTAGGATGTCTATCATGTACCGGTGGCGCAATGCCGTACGTCTAGTGGTCCGATGATGTAATGGACTTGGCATTAGATTGAATTAGATTGATGTTCGAAAGAGTTACCGCAGCCCTAGAACTCTAAAGGCAACCGAAGGAGCACAGGTGGGGTTTAGTCAGTAAAAGTCTGACACTCTCTATCATAACTTTCTCACCCTGTGGAAAAATGAAGTTACCAATAGGTAAAGACGTCAATTTACGAAACATACCTTTTGTAAACAAAGTATCTCCACATTTAATTCAGACATAAGTAAAGAAGCAATAAATTCAGAATGTTACATTACTCCATCTCCCACGTATATTCAAGTAGCACCATCGAGCACTATGGTGGCGCTCAGTGGCGGTGCACACAGACAGGTAACAATTGAATCGCTAGCGCCGTGTGTTTACAACCGCTTTATATTGCACCGAGATATTTGAGAGAGTTTATTTTAGAAAGTCTTACTTTGTAGACTTTGTTGTTCGTCAGCACAGGATGGCAATCTTTTCGTGGAAATGTAGAACTGGAATTTTATCAGGTGGCTATGCAGATAAAAGTTTGTAAGTTTCAAGAAATGGAATTGCGGTTTACTTGGCTTTGGTTTCGGGTATGTGAAGGTCAGAGTTATTTTCATTTGCGAGAGGATATGTCCGTGTGTACCTTAAGAATACTGGTTTCCTTGTTAAATAAATATTTCAAGACTCCAGCAACAAACGACGGGCTAACAACGATCTCACATATTGTGAGCGCAAATGCGATGTTTAAAGTCAACACATTATAGCTCTCCGTGACTGTGAATATACTGGGAGCACACGTTATTCTGCTCACACCTTAAATCTCCACCTAACGTATAAATAAACACGAGAATTACCGAAAGGTACGGACATCACAAAGTAGAACACAACACTCTACAATAAATCCTTTTATAATCACTGCATTGTATTTTAGTAAATCGTACTAAAGTATTTTGTATTTCGGATCGTTTAAATTACCCCATAAATACACGTAAACGATTCGCAACAAAGAGATGTCGCTGGAGTGCCGCCGGATCCGAACAATAAATCTGCTGCAGCACAAACAAGAAATAACTTTCACGGCTGAAAATATCAAATGTAAAATGTAAATTTAACTACCTAATACGGGCTTAAGCCGTACGAAACTGCGCTTTAAAGCGCTGTTTATTTGATATTTGAGTGTTGTTTTTATGTTAGTGTCGTTGGTTCGGCAAATAAAAACGTCTGGTGTGGAGGATGCAGCCTCGGTTATGAATGGCCTATGAGCTCCAACGCGCGCCGCACAGATCAGGCATGTGTTATTAGCGCAGAACAGACACTGTCTCTGGGAGTTCGGAAAAAGTGCTTATTGAAAATCTAATATTTAAATTATATTTTTTTTAAATTTAACGATATGGACCCCCACACGTGTGCCCAGGTTAGGGTATTAATATTTGAGTACTGGAATTTTGTTTTACAGGTTATTCAAGAACTCAAGGCCAGATTAGAAGTGAATTAATTAAGTGAAGTCATCAGGCTGTAAAATTTAACAAAAATAAGCATGACTCACGAACACCACTGACACACAAACTCCGTGTTTCAGGATCACAGCGCAAATAAAGTTTATTTATTGTATTTGAATGTCACTGAAACTTAAAAGACACATTGTCTTGACACTTTACTTAACGCCTCGGTTAGCGTGAGTTATGTAGGCATAAACTACCTCGCACTTTCGGAGATCGGTAAGTGTCTGTTCAAATTAGCTGGTGAAGTGTTGGTACATCATCGAGATGTCACATCTCCATTCTTTGGTCTGCATGAAGCGTCTCTTAGGTGGCGTTGCATCGCAGGCAGTTTGCTTGATATAAGGCACGTCGCCGACCGTTATTGCTCCAACCTACTTATTTATAATTGTCGTTCCATCCACCATCTTACCTTGAACTCCCGACCTCTTCTTACTTCAAACAAACGCACCATCTTCGGGCTGTTGTATGAGATATGGAGGTTCAGGTTATGGTGGGCCAGATATGGCCAAGGGTAAGCTTTCACGAGTAGCCAGGGAGGTCGGTCCGGGCTATTTAGTTCTCTTTCACAGTGACTATTAGTGCGACCTTTATTGCGTTAGCCTGTACGGGTGACGCATCGTTATGATCTTATGTTTATTTATGTGTTTCATGTTATTTGTATTGTTTGCCTTCATGCAGATCTTAGGGGAGGAATAAATAGAGTGCTTTATAGTCTCGACCTACACGAGGTAGGCTTGCAATTTGTTTAATGATTTTATTTTCTTACTAAGTCTTTAAGTTACAATCAAAGCCAAACTGCAGAAAAATAATATATCGGTAAGAGAAAAAAAAGATGGATATAGCATACTTCAATTCATTCTGTATAACCTTTCTGTTAGTGTTAAAACATCATACTTAACCCCTCGAGCGCCAGGGGATCACGTGACCCGGAAAATTGCACTGTTTACGTAAACAGCCAAAAAAAAAATTTTATATTTTTTTAATTTTTCTAGGAAAAACAAATAATATAATATATATAGAATAATATGTATAGAAACCAAAATTTTCGGTCAAATAACTTTTATACAAACTTGGGGAAAACACGAAAATTAAGCGTTTTTCAAGGACATCCAAGTTGTACAGACGTATGTACAATCGGCGCTTGAGATACTTGTCGAGAGGAAGTATCAGACTTTTACAGACTAAACCCTCCCGTGTTTCTTCAATTGTTTTGCGTTTCAGGGTCGCGGTGACTACTTCAAACAATCTCGCAATCCTGCAACAGTTTGCCTAGTAATCACATAAACGACGCTAATACAACAACATCTCTCCGCGGGGCTGCAGAAATTATAGCAAAACGCTGTCAATTTTAAAGTAAATCTTGTAACAGTCTCTCCTTTCTCGCAAACTTGATTGTAATGCCAAAGTCAGTTACGTAACGCTTCAAGTTACGAGGCACCATAAATGCCAGTGCTTCAGCGCGCAGTATTAAGTAGCTCGGCTAAGTAGGCTTGGCAGTGGCTCGACGCGTGGGCTGGCGTACACACAGATCAGACGACACCCGCTGAGATAGGTTTCAATGTTTGAGATAGTTACAGGTTGCTGTTTTTTTTTCTGGGTCATAATGAAGACAGATTGAAGTGGTCTACACTATACAAAAAATATCTACGGTATAGCCGTTTTTTTTTTCACGATTTCCACAGGTATGTCAAAAAGTATGTGGGGTTTTCTAACCTAAACTGTTGTCTGACAGCGTAGCTGTAGTGTCACGCTGAGAGTCACCAGCTTAGGTATTATTTCATACAGGTACTGTTTATTTTCTCCTAAAGATAGCACATTATTCTATGTGAGAGTAAGATGAAGCAAATAAAATAATTGCTATTAAAATTGAAACACGCTGTACATAAGCATTCAACACTTACAAAATTAACGCACTTGAAAAGTGTCGCTGAAAAAGTGTGAAGACGCCAACTGTGAGGCTGTACCGAGGAGTTCTCAGCAGGAGACCAGGTCGTAAGTGTGGCTGAAACAGGAGGCGGTCCTGCCAATAAAAATAAGCTATTCAGAAAGTCTACTCTTCACTAAATGTAAAACTAGCGCTCAGAAACCCATCAATAAGGTTATTTGCTTACGAACACAGTTAGTTCAAAGAAATCTTTTCTAGATAGAATGACCAATCAGCGATTACTATTGTCGAAGAGTCTAGTAATAATGAAGATGGGCTATCAAAACGTCATGTGGTTCTTCAAATGACCATTTTTGAGTTTGATTATTATCACTGACTAGCTGGCACTGTCAGTGGCTTCGACCCCGTGAAACTAGGACATTATTCTAAAGGAACATACTCCTGGGATAAAAAGTAGCCTATATGCTATTCCAGGACATGGTCTACCCGTGTATCACGTTTCACTGATATCCGTTCAGCCGTTCGACGGCGAAGTAGTAACAAAAATTCACACATATTCACTCATAAATTCCCCTTATAATATTACTGTGATAACATGTCACTTTATTTCAGCCCTCTTCCTTTTATGATGGTAAAATACATAAATAATCCTTAATTCTGTAATTAATGCTTGTTCTTCTAGTAGATAACTAAAAATTCTACTAATTAGATGAGGCTTTACCTTCTGTTACCATTTTGTACAATATGTAGACCGTTGTATAAATTTTAAATGGCTGTTATGAGAATAAAAGAAAAACAGAGCTGGCTAGTTACTCTGTGTGAGTTATAGTTCAATAACTCATTGAAGTGCAGCAGAATGTAATCGTAAATCATTTCTATCTGCTGATGCTTTGCAAATAGACGGCGACGCGACTGCCTACGTCTGTTCAACTTTTAAAACTTCAGTCATTTCACTTTGAGTCACATTTTTCTCTTTCAAACCTAACAAAGTGTTATCGTAATTGGTTTTCCAACTTCAATCTTTTTATTTACTCAATAAACTCCACAAAGCTTATGTACTAAAGCAGAATATTCATCGTTTCACCCGCTTTTGTTTCTAAGGGGAACCGATTAATTTTATTGGCCCGGCTAATTCTATCAAAGACTCCGCCGGTTTAATAGCGCACAACAAAATAAGACCCTTAAAAACTAATGTTCAGCCTTAAGTCCGCCGCAAATACCTCTTTGTGACTCCGAACGATACCCGCGATGCCGCCTTCCCAGACCTGGCTACACGGAATTTTCTTCAAAATTTACAAGGCAAGAGAATTTGAACTTAATGTCATGTCTCTAGAGTTGAACTTTAAATGGAGGTGTGCTACTACTTAAGGCGAAGTAAGACGCGCGCAAGATTAAAAAGTTCGAGTCGGTCGCGCGATGTCATTGTAAGTGGAAAATGAGTTAAATAAGGCAATACATTTTAATTAGGAGGAAGGGATCCCTTTATTCCTTACGCGATAACTCGCCGCGTTCTCTATTAATTGAATTTCATGTTTAATTAAGTCGGAGGCGGCACAGATAATCCGGTACTGATCTTGCCGTTTGTTCGGCGCTCATTTAACTCGCTTCTGGCGATCGCTTCAGTTTTTTGAGCGACCGATATTGCGACCGCGGAGTATATCTTCTGTTGTTTAGTGCCATCTGGATAGGTGGGGGGTGACGATTGTGCAAGAATTATTGTGCCCGAGAAAGTTCTGCGGTGATGGCTATCAAGAATTATTTTAATTAGAAAGATAGAAGCTCTCAAAAGTTAATTCTACAGGAGAATTCAATTGAAATCCTTTAATGTGTTAAGTTCAGTTACGTAATAGATTTTAGTTTTTTTTTTAGGTTTAAACAACAGTCTGTTTGCTATAGTTCATGATCATCAATATGCCTGAACCCTTAAACTAACATTTCCAAATTTCAAATTTTTCCACCAAATGGCCTTTCCATCTTACTTCAATCAAAAAACTGAACAATTATTATTGTATAAAATACCGGTGTTCAGTTAAATGTAGTGAGATAATCCAGCTGTAAGTGGCTCGGTCGGGAGTCTTTGCTTAAAAGATTAAAAACTTGGGGAGCACCGAACATTGGTTTACTGCACACTCAAGCAGCGGGTGCACTGGAGGTAGGGACGAATTTGTTTTTAATATATTCCTAGTAAACAATAAAAACTAGATACAAGGGTATGTTTGAGAAAAACTAACTAACCGAAACACAATCCACTGAAATTCTAAAGTTTGTATAGACAATTATTTTACCTTGACAAACTGCTACGAGTATATTTGTTCTTGTGTGTATGTGCTTGAGAGAGTAAGAGACACGTTATTTGATTAGTACTTTTCTTCCTCTTTCCGTTCCCGTGGCTTTTAGAAATCAAATGCGTTTTTGGTACTTAACGAAATTGTATAGTTTTCCATCAATGACTTAATATTCGTAATTTTAATATATTAAAAAAGCCAAAACCGTGAACTAAATCAAATAATAGCAATTATTTGATTTGGGTTACGGTTACCATAATCAACGACACCTTCTTGTATATGTAAAAAAGTACCCCATGTTTTAGAAATGAGAGTACTTTTTTAAATTTGTTGTTAGGTTTGACCACTATGACACCTGATGGTAAGCGATGATGTGGTCGACAATCGTGTCGACAGCTTGGTATAGCTCGTGTATGATATAGCCACATGGCGTGCTCTATAGCACGCCTGCTCTTAGAAGTAACCTCTTGAAATAAAGACCCCTGGTAGCATCAGAAAACACAGCCTTCAGTGGAAAATTCTACTCCTTAGCCTCATTGACATATCTGAAACTTAATATTCCCCACATATCACATACTCATACGATTAGTTTCTATCCGCCATGACCATTCATGGTATCATTTCCTTAAATACATAGGTACAAGATGGCCACATTGGTGCCATTAAGGTTGGCTGCGTGTTATCAGTCAGTAGTCAGTGTTCAAGGGGCTCAGATCTTAAGGGGCTAATTGCTTGCCTCCTTGGAGCACCTCGTTAATATAAATTATTATGCGATTGTATCGTAATGGATACGGGAATGGTCAGGAGTCAGTTTTGTGTTGGGGGAATGGACAGTTAAAGATTTTTTTTCTTCAGATCATAATAATTATGTATTCTATGTTAATTATTGAAAAAATTGGGTGCATTACGTGAGCCTTTATTTTGTTCTACCAAACAAAATTGCCGATTATGAAAAAAAAATTAGAGTGTTCCGTAACCCAGCCGCCATTTTTAAAACAACAGCGTGTGACAATATGCTATTGGCGAACAAATAATATGTTAAATATAAACATAAGCAGTAACTGGTCAGTATTCATCCAGCACATCAGAATATTAGAGTTTTCAAGAGATTACTTAGAACTTCTTCTTCACATAGATAAACTCTCAGGCAGTGTATATTTTCCATAACACCTTCGATCCATTAGCCATCACAGCAAAAGTGTACACGACCCTTCTAGGTTCGCTTGTTTTATTCGTAGACGTCATCCATTGCTTATTTAAATCGGGTGAAGCCAAGAGCTGGCCCACCCTGAAAAAAGAGTTTGTTTACACAATATGTCTCTAAAACCATCAAAATTTAAATTACAGACTGCCTCATAAAACATTTTCGACTAGTTTTCACACACTTGCTGATAGAAAAGGTGCATGCCCCACTAAACGTCAGCCATTTTGTTAAACAAGTTTACGACGCATCGGCGCGGAAGCAATTAACTGCATTGTAAAAATTTAATACGTTGTGAGTGTAAATCAAACGGCTGTCCGTCACAGGGACCATGGTGACGGGAGACAGCGTACAAAAAATACACGCATGTAATATCTCTAAGTAACAAAAGGGTTCCGTATACTTTGATACTCAATTTGCATTCTTCATGCTTTCAAATATTGACAGTCAAAGATGGGCTTCTGTTCATCATTGGTAATAAGACAACCCAAATGGCCACCACCCTACAAACTATGATATGGTTCAGCAAGGATGTGTTAATCAATAAGAAATTTATAAAAGGCATTATTTTTCAACACACTTTCTCGGAAAGTCGCTCATGACCCTAGGTTCTCAAGGTAGTGTATTTCTGAATAGTGAGCAAAAGTGTGTCGGTCAGGCCTTGGCAAATTTCATTATATTTATTGTACAAGTACCTAGCTAGTGGCCAGACAGTCCCCACTAAGGCACAAGAAAATAAATATACAAACAATTTATCACAATATTTTATTCCTAAATATTGTATGTATGAAGTTGTATACTTTTATTTTTTTTAAGGCCAGTGTGTTGAAAGACATCGTTTGATACATATGGGAAATTGTTTGCAGTTTTTTGGCTTCAAAATGACCTCATCTTCGGCCCGGGCGTGTCTTCTGCTTTGGCTGCAGTGACAGAGTTTATCCATAATGTGCTTTATTTTAGCTTTATTTACCAGATTTACAACTTTTTATAAACTTAACGTTCATTTAACATGCATTTAACGTTCATTTGCCGGAGGTCGTGGGTTCGATTCCCATCCAGGACAAATGTTTGTGTGATGAGCATGATCATTTGTTCTGTGTCTGGGTGTAATTTATCTATAATATGTATGTATTTAGAAATATATAAGTATGTTTATCAGTTGTCTAGTACTCATAACACAAGCTCTGCTTAGCTTGGGACTAGATGGCGTTGTGTGATAGTTGTGGAATATTATATATTATTATTATTATTTTCCTCAATACTTTCAAACTGAAGGGTTTTATGTCAGTTCACGGTACCCCAAACAAAAGTGAAGCCCATAAAATGTCCTGAAGCATTAAAACCTGAGACTTTCCGATTTTGAGCGTTTGACCTGATTAACAACGACACAAATTATTATTAGTTTACTTATTACACAAAGGATGTGAACACAATTTGCTGTATTTTCAAACCTATTACGAAGACATAAGGTTGGTTTTTAATTGTGTGGGTTGTAACTAAGAAAGCATGCTTGTAGTTTTATAGTGTAATTAAATTGAACAAGTCTATTAAGTTTGGGATGAGTGCAGACTGCAGGGAGATGTGCACACTCAACTCAACTCCCTCACTCGTGTGAGGTCAAGTCACCATTTATTAATTGATTATGGTTGAGTTCTTCTGAATTTTTTGCGAATAATATAATTCTTCCAGTATTATCAAACTAACAATAATTTATTTCCCTTTAAAACTAACATAAAGCATTTTTTGGTGAGTGCTAAAATACCATAAAGTTTTATTTCTAACTGTCCGACTCGACAGGACTTTTATTAAACCTGAGTTTTCATACGCCCGTCTTTTATTGTGTCAGTAAACGATATTAGAACTATTGACAAGATTTTTACACAAAAACTAGCTTCTGGCAGCAGCATCGTCCGCGTGGAAGTACGTTACTTCAAACAAACTATGGACCACTTTCATCACCTTAGTAGGAACATTTCGGACAATCCTTTCTTAGCATAAGCTTATGTCATAATAACTAGGTTTCTCCTTGCCAGAGCTGTGTTGATGGGTCAGTCAGTTAGTATCAATTACCTTTAATACATATAGAAGATTAGCAATATCGATCTAGCCATTTTCATGTGATACGCTAACTAAATAACAGCATTTCAAAGATAAGGGTAAAAAAACTGGGCAAGTGCGAGACGGATTCGCGCACTGAGGGAACCGTGGGTTCCGTGCGAACTACAATTCCTGAATAGAGTCTCGAAGATTTTTTTCGAATTGCAAAATTTTTTTTTGATACCTGTGTTGTTACACAGGTATCAAAACCGTTTTTTAACAAATTTACCGTTTTCAGATTTTTTCCTATACCTGTGCTATAAGATCTTGCTTTGTGCCAAATTTCAGGATTCTGGGTCAACGGGAAGTACCCTACGAATTTCGATCTTTGAGAGTATCAAAATATACATTTTTTTGGGATATAATCGGCCGTATCTTTTTTATTCTTTAACTTTGAAGTTTGATTGTTATACAGCTTAAAGGGACTGCAGACTTGAGTATATAGTTTTAATTTCAACTCGATACGTCCACGCGTTCTCGAGATAAAAGGTCTTGACAGACAGACCGACAGACGGACGGACAACAAAGTGATCCTATAAGGGTTCCGTTTTTTCTTTTTGAGGTACGGAACCCTAAAAATTAGTCCAAATGAAGAGATTGAGCGTTACACGGAAACATGTACTTTAAAATGAAAGTTCTTAGTTCAATGTTAAGACTAAACTAAGGTAGAACTCTCGTATCTGCAATACTTAGGTAGGTATGCTCTGGGCTAATTCCGAAGAAAGCTCCATGAAACTTAACCTAGGCCCGCGGGCGGTGGTCGCCACGACCCGTCCGCGGCATGTTCGGTCGGAGTGCGATCCGATCGCCAAGATTTATACGTTATACTTACGAATAGCAATACGATCTGGCGACGATACACGATTGTTCTACATGTTTCTGTAATCAGCGCACAGAGGAAGATTTTGAGACGGTTAAGACTTGTATAGTGGTAGATAATTACGAAATTGTTTCTCTGTTTGGAAAAGTTCATCATCATTAACATCAACATTATTAGATGTGTACCGACTTGTGATTTCAATGCAACCAAGATTATCATCAGCTTACAGAGTTTTTAGCTGGACTTATAACTTCGCAGGATAAGAGGTAGCAGCCGGATAAGAAATGCCATGAGTGGCAAGCTATAATCTCTAGTAATGGACACATTTTATTCAAATCGAATTTTAAATCGTAGACTGTTTGTTCAGATCACAGATGTCACAGTAGCAAGCAGGTCTTATTTGAAACCTGATTAGGCAAATTAATGTGATTTACGCCACATGGTAATACGACTACTAATGTCTTAAACCGCAATAAAGTAATACAACGTCTCTATAGCTTTATTAGTGACATTGTCCAGCAAGAAAGTGTCCTCCGGGGAGCAATAGAGCGCCTCGGGCGAGGGTGACCACACTCCTTTATCAGTCATCCGATCCGATAGTGTGACCAGTCGGCCCAGCCTTGCCTCAAATTGTGTTATAAATCGTACATGTATCGGACACTGTCTCTAATTAACCGTTAGCGGCTAAGTTTTATTGCCGGTCGCCAGTTTCGGGTTATCGCGATTTAAGTTTAAATTGTTCGCCATATGTGTAGTTTGGTGTAGTAAGAATTATCGTTTTGGGATCTCCGTTGGTAATGGACTGCGTTTGTAATAATTTACGTGTTTATGAATAATAATGTATCATTTAGTTACAAGTTCTATAGTATTAACAGCCGTTTGTGTATCTTTGTTCTGTTTACATGAAGTAAGTACCTAATGAGTAATATTGTCGGATAAATATGATGTTAGCAAACCTTTGTTCTAATTAATTGCTAATAGGTACGTACCTTTAGATACTTACACAAAAGTATGGTGTATTGCATCAAATACATATTTATTATATTATTTTAGTTGTCGCATTTTTTTTTGTAATTGTGGACCACAACAATGTTAGTAGGTATAATTGTTGTGGTTCTAATCAATGTTAATTATAAATTTATAACCGTAGGTACATGTTACTTTATAAGTACCGATATACGTAGTTATATATATGATTCTGTTGACGCAGCTGAAAACAAACTTGATTTAAGGCTTCATCTTCGCATCGAAGCAATTGCTGGACATTATTCAAATATTTGTGAGCTCTATTGAAGCAGAACAAAGTAAATTCATGCAAATCGACGTATTTGCAAAATGAAGTCCTTTAACACCAACAAAAAAGCTTTTAATAATAACAAGAGAGAGGAGGCCGTCGTATCGTCGTATCGTAGTACCGTCGTAGCGTCGTATTTCCCTGAAGGAGCGCTGAGGTATTTTCCCCTTAATTTAATCAAATCATGGACTGTGTAGTGTATTTTTCTGAGTCATTTATTTTTAATTTTGAGCAACCATGTTGCGCTGCCGTGATAACGTCGGCGCTTATTGAAATTGTTTTTAGTAAGTACGACGTTTTGGAAAAGGTTTCTGAAACTTACTGAGAAGAGAATACTTGGGTGAAAATTTTCCAGCTGAATGTTTTTTACTGATTGCAAATAATGGAAATAATTATTTGTGTAGATGTAGTTAGATTTAGGTGCTATGATTTTAATTTAATTTTGATCTTAGGAAAATTTGGGGTGCGTTGAGAAGGGCCAAAAGGTTTTGGGCTTTTTGGTTGATGAATTATCTTTCAATGACAATAGAGATTTCATACATAGACATTTACACATACTCGTACTAAAGGTAAGGTATCTTTATCTATCACTGACTGTTGCTCGCGACTTCTCCCGCTTCAAGTATGTATAAAACGACAGTAAATATTAATTCTGTGCTTATCTATCACTATACTACATATCTATATCTGATTTCCAATTACAACCTGTAACTGAGTCCCAAAGTCCTGTTAATATGATAGTATTTGAGCTCATAAAGCATCATTAGATACTCACACACCTCGCGGCAACTTGTCGAAAGTTGAGAATTGTTCAGTGGTACAGGGTTGGTAGTTATGCAACTTAGGTAGGACAAGACGGAAGTAGTCTAGGCGTACGGGAAGAGTTCGAACCAAGTTTTAGGATTGTTTGGATATCATCATATCTAGGTATATAATATCACATAACATTAATAGCAAAATTCTCAAAATAATGATAGTTCACGTAAAAGTACTTCCGGTTTTTAATTAAAATCACAATTAAAAACTATGAAAACTAGGTACTACTACTATATCTAAGTATGTATTGCATATTATTGACACAGAAAGAAATTTCAATAATGAAATTATAAGAAAAGAAAAATATGCAAAACAGTGAATTAAATAAATTGGATAACAAGATTCAATTTCTCGTGAGATTAGAAAAAAATACCAACATGACATAAGGGACGTTTCGTCTGACAGTGACAAGACATAATCCAGTAGTACAAACCTAACGGCTGAAAAAAATCACAGGCCTTTTCTGTTTTTTTTTTTTTCGCGGTGGGTAAGTAAATCATCTAATGAAATCCCCTGCTCTTGGGTGGAGCGGGAGATAGTGTCAGACTTTTACTGACTAAAAACCCACTCCTGTTCCTTTTTGCTTTTCGTTCCGGGACCGAGCTTCCCTTTCGGATAACCCTGGCCCCAGTTTGAAAAATCACAGACCTCATGTCACCAGCATACTTGAGTGTTGTGTGAATCAAGATCTGCTGCTCTTAGGGCTTCTCTCGTGGAAGCGATCGCCAGCGACAACCTCTCGCGTTCGGCAATTAGTTCAGTATCAGTTTCCGTGGTGTAGCGGTTATCAGATCTGCCTAACGCACAAAAAGCTCCCGGTTCGATCGCGGGTGGAAACATGTAATTTGTGCTATTTGACTAGACCAAGTGAAGACATTTTTCGATATAAAATAGGAAAGACAGGAAAATGATCACAAGATCACTAACTCACGTTTCCATTTTGTGAAATTACTGGTAATTGGTCTTTGTAGTTTCAAGAGTATAATTATCATAAATGACAATCATGAATGGCATTATAATAATGTATAAGTGTGTCGAGTTATCCCGGGCCTGCGAAGTTACTGGCTTCAGGTGGGGCGGGAGTGATATATCAAAGTTTGCAAGTTAACGGAGTGCGAGGTGCGAGCCTATGAGTTATGTCGACCGCACGCCCCGCGGACGGACGCGCCGAGCTATAGGCGACGGCGGATCAACTTTGTGATTACAGACGTCATATTAAAAAAGATCTTCTCATAAATTCGTATTTGTAAACGCAGTACGACTTATCGGCCGTTAAAAAGTGTACCTATGCATTGCTGAAAATTTTCCTGTGTCACTCTTTCTTTGGTAAAATAGTATAAAGTGATGATGTTGGTCGTGTTGAGGGACTGTCTCCTTGGTAATATTTTTATTTTCAAAAGTGCCTCATTTTGCGAGTTATAATGCGAAGCTCGTAGTACGGCCGGCCGTGTGGCCGTCCAGCAGCCGTCCAAGTACGAAACGTCCCTTGCGCGCATCAAGTCAGCAAACCGTAGGAGCTCAGCAGGACTGATGCCCACTAGGGTCACAGGGAACCATGGTCCTTGAAAACAAAGGGCTACACAAGGACACATTGTGGTTTTAGTCAGCAAAAGTCTGATGCCCTCCCGTACCACTCTAGAGCGTGATAAGTTATTGGATGATTTCCCACCTCTAAAGTGGATAATTATGTTTCTTAATCCCGCTAGGCAAGGCCGCTTATCGTTAGATTCTCGCCACTTCTCATGACTTGCACGTCTGCGGTAACCAAAACGCATATATATCGCGTCGACCTGTCCTGTGTAATTGAGTTACCGCGCTAAGAAACTGAAACGGCTCGCGGGAGAATACTAGTTCAGATAACTAACATTTACACGTCTTACTATATGTTCTACCTACCGGGTTATTGAATTGTATAATACCTACCTAATATATTGTTAATATTATTAGAACACCAACGTTGAACATGTAAGTATATTTTGTGTTATTGTTTTTTTGGGAGAGATTAAACGCACACTCATAAACGCATTTTAAATTTTTCGCTTTTTAGGGTTCTGTAGTCAACTAGGAACCCTTATAGTTTCGCCATGTCTGTCTGTCCGTCTGTCCGTCCTCGCTTAATCTCTGTGACCGTTAGCACTAGAAAGTTGAAATTTGGTACCGTATGTAATGTATATCATTTACGCCGACAAAGTGGTAAAATAAAAATTGGAAAAAAAAGTTTTATTAGGGTAGCCCCCGTGTGATATATTGTTGGATAGGTATTTAAAAATGAATAGGGGTTTACTAAAATCATTTTTGATAATGTCAATAATTTCGGAAATAATCGCTCCAAAAGTAAAAAACAAGGGGTTCCCCCCCCTCTAACTTTTGAACCATAAGTTTAGAAAATATGAAAAAAATCTGAAAAGTAGAACTTTATAAGGACTTTCTAGGAGAATTATTTTGAACTTGATGGAAAGAACAGTTTTTGTACAAAAAAGACAAAAGGGTTCTACAAAATAATTTCTGGACTAAGTTTGTAGTATAATCGTATATGCAAGCATTTTTTTAAACTCATAAGTGGGTACACTTATTGTGACGGACGGGAAACTACGGAACCCTACACTGAGCGTGGCCCGACACGCTCTTGGCCGGTTTTTTTTTGAGTAAGTAGATAACTTTTTCTTTTGTTCATTTTTCATTTAAATTCGTAGAAAATAATAATAGTTAAAATGTACATATAACTACATTTATTAATTAATTTGTAAATTTACGGAAGGGACTGTGGTCCTGACGATACAGGGGATCCTAGTGAGGGGGCCAGAGATATATTGTTTATTAACCGACTTCTTTTAGTACATAATTCAACTGATATGTCCTAATATTTGTGTATCTTGTACTAAAGTTTTGAACAAATGAAGATTATTATTATTATTATAGAATGCCTCGTTGCATTAAGTGCACCTATGTACCACAATAATGTAGTCTACATCTACACTAATATAATAAAGAGTTAAAGTTTTTTTTTTTGTTTTTTTGTTTGTAAGAGGTAATCTCTGGAAATACTGGTCCGATTGCTAAAATTTTTTCACTGATAGAAAGCTGATTTATTCCTGAGTGACATAGGCTATATTTTATGTACGCGGGCGAAGCCGCTGGCAAAAGCTAGTAAAAAATATAATAGGTCCTTCTTATCGTTTTGATTTCGAATATAGAAGTTATTCGAAAACACGTGACATTTACCAACCCGCACTGGGCCCGCGCGGTGGATTACAGCCCATTCCCTCTCCTAGAGAGAAGACCTGAGTCCCAGCAGAAGAAATATTAAGTTAATAAAAAAATATTTGTTTGTATATGTACTTGATATTATGGCAAATAGTTTTAATAAAGATTATATTTTGTCAACAATTTTTTTTAATACTTTATTTATTTACCTAACTTAATATTCAATCCACACTATACAAAGACAATATTAGCAATGAGATATAGTATTTTGCAATTTCCCGAATTCTATAAGAAAGGTCCATTTGATAAAAAACCAAAGAAAACCTGCAATCTCTTTGTTTATCTTACAAAAAATATTTATGAATTGTTTTTCCGCTATAAATTCCTTCGTAAAATCCGTGTGAGTGTATTCCCCTGATCTCCCGCCGTGCAACGGAACTGACACACAGACGGACAAACGACACACGATAGTTATCAATACGGATTATCTGCACACCCTGTGTATCACACCTACAGCAGGGTTGTCACACAGGCTGGGTCAAGTTGAAATAGACTAGATTTACCGGGGTAACGAGACATCTAAGGATGATAACTAGGAGGGGAAGCTATTAGTGATATAAATGGTAAGAGAACATTTACAGAATTAATCATCATTATTCCTCATTAAACTAACTCCTTTTAAATCTTACCAACCCATGTTTTTCGATATGAATTTATATTAATCCCAGAAGGTAGGCGGCATATGAAGTGCAGTAGATCGTGCTTATGCATAAGGGGATAATTTCAAGGATTACGGGGATTTCAGTCATTTAAAAACAATCTGACCACTTGCCTGTAAGTAGCAGCCCTGTCCAAGCTACAGGGGGCGCAAAAAACTGCGCGAAACGTGACGTAGCATATTAATGGGCGATGTTTTCCTGGCCGTAGGTAGGCAATAGGCATAAAATAAAATTATATATGTGGACATGAACACTTAACTATGCATTTGTTTTGGAAGCTTTTAGTAACCTTCATACGAGACTATAACAGACCACGACGAACAACCTGTTTTTGTCTGTTGTTTCGGTATAAACAAAAAACCGTGTATTACCATTCTCATTAAGTACCTAACCTGTAAGATTTGAAGGAGGTATCGTAACGGTATCCAGATTTCTGAACGGTATCCTTTTCTATTCTTTTTTTTAAACTTTACTCTACACTAGAAAGTACTCCTGTTTCACGGGGGCGTTCAGAAACATGTAAACTCACACACACTAGACGTCTATATACGAAACTATCTGCGTGCCATACAAATATTTGTTCCTTGCGGGAATTGATCCCGCAATACAGCGCAGCAGTTAGTTGCTCAACTACTGCACACACTGTGTCTCATGTTTTTAAGATGGGATACTAATTAATGTTTTTTTTTAGAGTCAAGATTGGTTGGGTAGTTTAATCCTTCAGCGAGCATCTGAATTATCATTATACACCTTTAGATCAAACCTAGATCCTTATATTAGTTCTGAATGGTAATCACAAAACATTATGAACATAAAATATAACTGAACATTCATGACGAGAAGTAAGAATAACACTAATAATATCAAAGTTGTCCTTACGACGTGGAAGTTAATCGGTTCATTTACGACACTCCTGGCTGGCGGAGTACCAGGGCGGCAGGCTGAGGTGGAGGTAACGGCTCCCGACTGCTGATTGATTTGTTTTTATGATTGCGTTTATGGCAGTTCGCGACAGTTCGCTGGGGCAGAGGTGGGCTTATGACTGTTTTTGTGCTAAATGTTCCATTTACGGGTTCCGGTGATGGCTGATTAGATTGCTGTCGTATCGGGAAAGTAACTGTTATGTCACACTTTGTTATTGCCAAAATATCATTACGTCTAGCATTTGTTTGTTAGCTTAAAGGACACCTTTTTAGCACTTCTAGTTGGTTTTTATATAGTGTTCGATTTGTGTCAGCTAAGCCATTTTTGAAGAGAAAAATCATCAAATGAATTTTTCCGCTCTAGAGTGGAAGAAGAGGGTGTGTTAGATCTTCACTGACTGACCCACCTAAATCCACTGTCATTAATTTCTTATACCAGAATTCATCTTACAGCATATAATAATGAAACCACCTTTGTATTTACATAGCACACTACTAATTGGTAGTGAAGCACTTTCGCCATCATTTTGAAGACCATTCTATTTTTTTTTCCGAGGATTAATTTCTTTCGAGCGAAGTGAACCCTGCCAATTCGGGAAGAGTCCATCTTTTCGTCGTCCACAAAACTATAAAATTTACGTATCAAAACATCTCTACTGCACATGCCGAGGTCCCAAAGTATCAATTTGTCGAAGTGAGCTATATCAATAAAGAACTTTTTATTTCCGCCATATTCTTCTTCCCCTGACCCTCCAATATGATTACGTTAATGATCGTTATTTTATGAACTAATTAATCATTTATCTCTTTGGATGATGGCTTTCAATGTAATGGGATTGGTAGGAAATTAAGATGGTTGTTAAGATCATAATTTTATTTTATTTAATGTCTAATAATGAATTAGGGTAGATACTTGGTGATTGTCATTGCAAATTGTGGTAAAAATTAGTAGACAAATTCAAAATATTAAAAACAACTCTGTCTAGCTCTTTGAGGAACAGAAGGTGTAAGTTTCGTGTGTGTTGTTGGAATTTATACTCAAAGCTTTTCAAAGAACCTGTAGCATATCGCTTCTGAAAGAAAAACCTGGAGCTCTAGAATTCATGGCAACAAAGAAACATAAGAGTGGGTTTTAGTCAGTAACAGTCTGACACTCGCTCCGCCCAAAAGCGCGAGATGTCTTTAGATGATTTCCCACCTAAAAAACTGTACATACGTTTTGAACCACGCTTGCCAAACTATTCAGCCAAGAATTCACCTGTCACCCAAACGCTGGGAAAATCATGTTTATCTTAACTCTATAAACTCTCGTAAGTACCAGTTTGTTCCGAGTTGTGTAATATTACCTTCCTTAACAACTAGATAACCATTAGCTACGTGTGAGAAGTTCACCTCAACCGACATTATCAGTACAAACAGCCCATGATTGCTCACGTAAGCCACTTTCTCACGTCCGATCAATCGCGGCCTCTTCCTGCCCGCTGCGCTGTCGCACTAATGACTAATTACGCTTGTACAATCCCTCCTTTACACTATACCACTTGTATTACTAACTTCACTTTCCCTGCAAGCGAAACACAACCTTATAGCCCTGTGACAATGTTTGGATTGGATCGCGGGGTTCTATATTAAGACGTTTCCTATTCACGGCGGCTGGTGTACGCTCATTAGGTACTTAGTGCTATTGTGGAATCATTAGTGAAGAAGTTTCAATCCTATCCTTTGCAGATAGGGTTGAGTTTTGACTGAGAATGTTGTCAGAGTTAGGTCCTGAGTAAAGTCTAGGTGAAGTGCTTCCTGAGGAAAGATATCGGCACGTAATGAGTTGAGTGGCATTCAAAACATCGTTATCTTTGTTCACCGCAGCTCTTTGTGACTACCGAATAACTTGTGTTCAGTGCTCAGAGGGAATGGAAAAGTGAAATAGAGACAAGATTATAATAAGAATATTGTGTTGTTTGCAGTATGCAGTCTATTTTGAAATAAAAAGGAAATGTTGAAGTTATAGATATAGGGGGCAGCGTAGTCGACTGTAGTACGGTGTGCGCGTAATGCCAACGACCACGTCATCGCTTACCATCAGGTAACATAGAGGACAAAGTACGCAAGCCAATTAATAATAAAATAAACTGGGCAAGTGCGAGTCGGACTCGTGCTCTGAGGGTTTCGTATAAACGTACCTATGAAAACAGTTCATTTACCGAATTAAGTTACGAAGACTTAAGTCTTTTCCGAATCGCAAAAAAGCTTTTCTTGTTACGTAACTATAAATTTACATTTTTCAGATTTATTCCTATACTTGTGCTATAAGACCTCGATTTCCTCGAGAGTGTCGAAAGGTTCGTTTTTTGGCACATAAACCGAAGTATCCTTTTTGTTTCTTTCGTTAACTTAGAAGTTTGAATTTTTTACAGCTTCAAGAGTCTGCAGACTTGAGTATATGGTTTTAATTTCAACTTGATACCTCCACGTGTACTTGAGATAAAGGGAAATGACAGACAGACAGACAGACGGACGGACGGACGACAATGTGATCCTATATAAGGGTTTCGTTTTTTCCTTTTGAGGTACGGAACCCTAAAAACTTAAAGTTATCCCTTGTTGCTTATTGTTATAAAATCACACTATACCTAGCTCAAGAAAAGCTTAGAAGCTGGTCTCCTCAACCATACCACATGAAACTTGCCAGGACCGTAACTCGATTGTTTACAAGCATCACAGACGCTAACAAGATCGGAATAATTCGCCCTAACGAGGTTAGGCTAAGACCATGGCGAATGGCGATATGCACTCGATACATCGGTCTGATCGATACCTAGCGTCGATGTGTGATCGAGTTATAGACTTTGAGGTTGAGTTAGCTTTGATGGATGATCACAGGGCTTTTGTTGTGGGGATAGGCTCTACCTATGCCATTTTGCTTTTACCTTAATATCAGTGGCGTAACTAATGCTGAAGGGGACCTGTATAATAAGATATTGGGGGCCTTTTTTTAATCGATTCTAGTAAACCCCAAAGGGAACATAATTATTTTTATAACGATATACAACTAGTATCGATTAATCATGGCAGGCCAATTTAAGAGCCTCTCATTAAGAATTTGAGTTTATGGTCAACATTTTACTTATTTATTCTTACATAATTTGGGGCCCCTGACAGCCGGGGGCCCTATAAATTGATACGGTTAACTACGGTCCCACCTAATACTAGTATTATTTCCTTTACTATAATTTCCTTGACAGACGAAGGGTGACTCAAACCACTGAAGCAAGTTTTCTAAAGAATTATCAGCAATAAAATTTTATGGAAGGACTCGTGGAATGATAGTTAATATGGAAGTTCATCACATTTGTGAATTAAAAAAATCAGGTTTCTCAACATTTTTCTGTCTTGACACCGCTATAAAATAAAAAGCTATGTTTCCGCCCGGGATCGAACCGGGGGCCTTCTGCGTGTTAGGCAGATGTGATAACCGCTACACCACGGAAACTTAAGCATCTTACACAGAAACAAGGTACGTATCAAAATTATATCAACTGAAAGGTGTCATATAATCATTAAACAATTTAAACGTAGTATCACACCAACATTCCAGTCACAAAGTCGTTTTTTGTCAATTTTTAAATATTTTACCCATAAAAAGCTTTTCCAGGTCTTTTTTTTTTTTTTGTTAACAATTTTTTTTTTATTTTACATTTAATTTACATTTTCACTATTATAAATTAATTAATTATCTACACTTATAAACAACTTAATAACTATAATTACAGTAAATTACAAAATAAATAAATAATAAAACCCTATGCTAGAATACACTATCTAAAAGCACATCGCTGTCGACTGGTAATGTGCCCAAAAGACTGGCGGCATTGCCACGTTGTATGGCAATGCTTATCCCATACAATGGTTCAAGGTAAAAGCCAGCCTTTGGGTCACGCGAAGTGTCAACTAGACGTTTCGACAGATCTTTAAACAACTTGTGAGCACTCGGACCTCACGATCCAAGAGTTTCAACCCCAAACAGTTCGTTCGTTCCGGGTCTTGGATTTCCAATATCTTGCAACTTTTAGTAATGGCAAGTGCTTTTCTGAAATTCAAAAAAGAAGTAGACTTAGAAATGTCATGGAAAATATCTACGACTTTTTTTTGAGTTTTTTTTTTTGTAAATATGTTCGCGCTTGACCGCTATGTCACCTGTTGGAAAGCGACGATGGAGCGCGCTTACCTAGAAGTAACCTATTCTTGACTTAAAGATTCCCGGGTTGTAGCCATCAGGAAACACAGATTCCGGCAAGGAATTCCACTCCTTAGCTGATTCACAATGAATGTGCTCCAAAACGTTTTGTGCGTGTAGGTGGGATGTCCACCATGCACCAGTGGCGCATCGCCATACGCTTGGTGGTCCGATGATGGAATGGGCTAGACGGATGCAATTCTGACGCACACTCTCCAAAATGCAACCGGTAGAAAACAGGCAGGCTAGCAACTCGGCGTCGATGCTCAAGACGTTGAAGCCTCAACTCGACTCCTGGCTCGCCTCTCAATTGCATCGATTTGGTATCAATATCTCCATACACGATGGAACTTGCGTTTGATAAAGTTTGAGCAATTGTTTCGTCTGACCTTCGGAAGGATTCTCAGCTTTTTTGCAGCCAGTTGAGCCCTTATTTCAATGTATGGCCCAAAGTTTAGTGTTGACGTCAACGTAACACCAGACTTAGTTCGTATTTATGAACAGAAATAAAAGAAAAATTAGGGTAAAAAATACAAAAAGCTATGTTTCCGCCCGGGATCGAACCGGGGGCCTTCTGCGTGTTAGGCAGATGTGATAACCGCTACACCACGGAAACTATACGTAAAATGCGGAAATATGATGACAGTTCATGAAAACAGCATAACATCATCCTGAGCAACAACCATCCATTTTAATTTGACCTGAGGCTCTACCGGTGACCTGGTGAAGGTTGCGGGAATTCGATGGATGCGAGACGCATATGATCGTTTCTTGTGGCGACACTTGGGGGAGGCCTATGTCCAACAGTGGACGTCTATCGGCTGAAATGATGATGATGATGATAAGGCTCTACCAGGAGCTCTTTGACGACCTTAGATAGATAGATAGATTCTTTATATACAGGTTAGGGTATATACTTGTACTCTAACCGGTTTTTAACTGAACTGTTAAAGGGGAGGATCGAGGATATATACCCTACATAGCTCTGTAGGGTATATATCACCATCCCTCTTTCTAGCTTACACGTTTAATATTTTAACACGTCATGGTTAGGCCCTTGGTTAGCACTTTTTTTAGATTGGAAAATCATCCAATGACATCCCCACTCTTGGGCGGAGTGCGAAGGCGTGTCAGACTTTTACTGACTAAAAACCCACTCCTGTTCTATTCTTTGCTTTCATCCCAAAGCCCCGGGTACACGTTCACACTACCCGGTTGCGGTACGGTTTGCTGACATTTCTTTGAGGCGCACGAGGACCAATACGCGCCGTCGACGACTTGGGCTCGGTCCGGACGGTTACCAGATGGTAGGACAACGAGCTATTTATTGCTCGTCGTCTCCAAGCCCGCGGTTACGGTGGGCCTGGTTAGTACTGCCATTCAGTTTAGCTTTATTTAAAACTCTTCGTTTCTCTATCTGCTTTATCGCCATTAGCTAATATCGCTCATAGCTACCCAGCCAGCATCAGTTACACGATGTAATCCACTTGTCCTCAATGGAGGCCTAACTAATGAGCATTAATTGCCGCTTGCTAATGACGCCGTAATCCTCGCAGACATAATACGCGGTGGTAGTGACGCTGGGCGGTGTTATCTCACCGTACCTTGTCGCTGGTGATAATAGTTCATTGGTAACACGATTACAGCGTGATCTGTTCACTTGCCTAGGTATAGTACGTGATCTGTTCATTCAAACGGTTTCATTCATCACACCGGTATCGCACCTCCGCTCAAATAGTGTCACAACTCAAATATTTTTTGCTTCATATACACTAATATAATAAAGAGGTAAAGTTTGTTTTTTTTGTTTGTAGGAGGTAATCTCTGGAGGTACTGGTCCAATTGCGATATTTTTTTCACCAATAGAAAGCTGCTTTATTCCTGAGTGACATAGGCTATATTTTAGGTAGGTGCTAGTTTGCTGATAATTTCAGAATTTGCGCAGAAAGTGTAATATTTGTATTTCTATTATTTGCTCACAGGTGACCCAATTTTATATATTTATATGTTGTGTCACATCCCTGAATTATTACAATTTAAAGGCCTCTTTCTCAATAATTTGATTTTTGAGTGGTGATACTATTTGAGCGGAGGTGCGATAGTGCGATGATTTGATGCGAAAAAACTGACTGACTTACATAATCAACGCTTAGCCGAAACCACTGGGGCTCGAAGTGTGAAATTTTGCACGAGGTTTCTTTTTATGACGTAGGGGAGCACTAAGAGAGGATTTTCCAAAAAGCACCCCCTAAAGGGATGAAATTGGGGTCTAAAGTTCATATGGAGAAACCAACTTTCACGTGGACGATGCCGCTGGCAGAAATTAGTCTTAATCTTTTTCAGAGGTCTTCTGTAGCTCTGTAGGTATACTCACATATATATATCATAGCATAGTCAGCCTTATAATGTTCCCGTTGTTGGGACTCAGGCCTCCTCTCTAGGAGAGGGGATGGGCCCAGTGCAGATTGGTGGAAGTCACATGTCTGCGAATTTTTGGGTTCTAGGACATGCCGGTTTCCTCACGATGGTTTTCCTTCACCGTTTTGAGAGCAGTGGTGATGAAATAAATTACACAAAGTTATGCGCCTAGTTGGGTTTGAACCCGCGACCGCAATTCGTAAGTCGGGGCCATTACCACTCGGCCACCACTGCTCTCGTATATATATAAATATGGTTAAAAGGGTGATCTGTCTATCGAAAAGAGACCATTGCTTTTGAGATACTTGCAATAAAAAGGCAATATTCACACTTTTGTTTAAAGTGATAAATCATCCAATGACTTCTCCGGCTCTAGGGTGAAGCGAGAGGGCATGGCAGACTTTTAATGACTTAAACCATACCTGTACTTGTGTCCTTTAGTTGAACTTTGCGTTCTAGTACCAAGGATTTCCTTTTTAGAAATACTCCACAATATTCACGCTGTGATGCAATCCACGTGTTGCAATATTCACGCTGTGGTGGCCATTTTATGTGAAAAGGCATATGACTGACACAATACATGATTACTCATGTATCAGTCGTATATGTGTATTAGTCACATCTTCATCAACGATAAATCATGTTAATATACTAGATTCCTACTTAATACATTCGAAGTTATGTGTTCCCGGAAACAGACAGGACATAAAACAAAATTATACAAAGCGCCAATCGAACACTTTCGTGACGATAAAATATAGTGTAGCCATGTGGCCGGAGTACCTCTTATAGGGATTGGTCCTAGTGATGATGTAAATACACAAGATAATGTGACAAAAATAATTTCAGTAAAGTTCTAGGTAATGAAGTGGACAAATCATTTACTTAATTGGATCCAAACTGTGGGAAATACAGATAACGAAAGAAAGAAAGAAAAGTATTTATTTTGGCGTAATAAACATTGAAAAATAACAACAATAATAATAGTTAAGGTAATGTTTCTGACAACACAGGCGAGCATATGAGCTTCTACTATTTAAGTCTTTAGGGTATGTATTTTACTGGGCACATCACAGTAGCCGTGGTAAGCCCCCACTTTGAGGATTAGCTGGAGATGAGTCACGGCGTCCTCACTTGGTTCTCACCAGACATGAGGCCAGTACAAGAGGGTTTTTTCAGAATAACGTTCGAGAAACGCCCAGGTGTCATCATTGTGCGGATTGCCAGGAGGACACGGTGAAGCAGACGATGGATTTCCAAGCCACGCCTGGGCAAGACACCGCTGTGTCCTTTTGGAAGCAATTGACGGCATTGACCTTTCGCGTCTAGCTTAGGTTCAGGCCATAGTCTTTATCGAGAGGGAAAGGGATGCGGTTATATACATATCTGCAAACCATTTAGGCGAGCAAAGGTGACTATACCTACCGCGAGGGAGAGAACATCTTCCACGTAAAACATATAGCCCACAAGATACGCCTCAAGCGTCGGGAATCACAGAGCGATTTTCGGTCACCGTATGAGAAACGGGTAGGTCGCCTTTCGGCTGGCCGATAAGAACCGAGTCGGCTTTTGAAAGAAGTATTAACAAAACCAAGGGCCTGGCAGCCTACTGACAAATGATGAAATGATGCGGCAAAGATTAATAGAGTTACCGGAAAATGAAAGAACATAGGTGGGTGTTAATCATTGCAAGTCAGTTAATGATTTCCCACCACGAAAAAGAGGATACATTTCAAAATATTCACTAAGAAAGGATTTAAACTTTCGTTACAATAAGGAACGTTTGTATATTTTTTGCATTGCCTCAGAAGTTTAGGGCGTGCGTTATCAGCGATTGAATGAACTAAGAATTTTGTTAAATAATTCTTATACATTTTAATGATCTTTATACAGCTGTTTAAGTAGCAATTTATGGCATTGATAAAATGTTAAATAAATAATACAGGTGTGATAACACTTGCACTGCGTTATCTACATTTTACTCTTAAGATACGAGAGGGACGATTTTTAAGAACTGGAATTTGGACGCCTCAAGTATAGTTTCCGTGGTGTAGCGGTTATCACATCTGCCTAACACGCAGAAGGCCCCCGGTTCGATCCCGGGCGGAAACATAGCTTTTTACTGTTTCTAATAAACATGTAAGAATTATGTATTTGCAATCTTCGTTTTTAAAGCTAACTCAAGTGATAACAAAAAGGCTGGCTTGTATTTATTCTAAACTAGCTTCTAATAGCGGGTTTACCTGTAGGAAGGTTTTCTGTAGAAATCATCCAAACGACATTCTCCGCCCTTGTGCGGAGCGGGAGATAGTGTCAGACTCATACTGACTAAAAAACCCACCCCGTTCCATCTTGCCTTTTATGTTGGGGCCTAGCATCTGTTTCGGAAACAAACCCTGTCTCCAGTAGGCTTCGACCCACCTGGGCCCCTACGGACCTGTAGGAAGGTCAAAAATTATTTCAAAGGAACTTCCAAGATAATAAAATATTCTTTGTCTATCGCCAAGTTCCAATATATTGCTCACTGACTTTCATCGGTTTTATTTTTTATTTTTATTAATTAGGCACACCAACAATTTGTTCGCTGTTTTTTTTTTATTAAACATTCAGAAGATACCGTGTAAATAAACCAATTAGAGGCGTGCTCATCACTCACGTAAACGATCACTATGTACTAACCTCTCATTTTATTTCCTTTTTTATCTGGAAAGCGTAACAACAACTGAGCTAGTTAAGTATGGATAGAAAATATTATATTCGACATTATAAAAAGATTATTACGATCATTCATTATGGCGACACTTGGGGGAGGCCTATGTCCAACAGTGGACGTCTATTGGCTGAAAGGATGCAATGAGAGTAGAATGTTAACCATGGAGAGATCAAGATAGTTGAAGAATGGGGTCATGGGTTAATTTCTAAACCTAGGGACCTATAACGCACTGCAAAGAAGGAACATAGGAGTCAGTTATAGTTAGTAAAAGTCTGACACGCCCTCTCGCTCCGCCCTAGAGCGGGAGGAATCATTGGATGATTTCCTATATAAAAAAGGTAGTTGAAGAAGTAATTTAAGTTGTGGATTACACAAGTAATTTGATAAGCTAGCTGCCCTTAGCTACTTGATACATGACAGTCTTAGACATACTTGTTTCGCAAGTGCAAAACAGAGTCGTCTATGCGAAACAAGTCTGTCTAAGACTGTTTTGTCTCAAGTGTGCGCAAGGCCTTATTACTATAAGGCCTTGCGCACACTTGAGACGAAGTCGTGAATTGACCTCAATAACTTATTATGTGGAGCGTGTGTCAGGTAGTTAGGCAATGCTGACAATCACCTTTCACTTAGTTTGCTTTAGTACGTGGTACCTTGTTTGTTCGTTAAGTTATCAAGTTTCCGTGGTGTAGCGGTTATCACATCTGCCTAACACGCAGAAGGCCCCCGGTTCGATCCCGGGCGGAAACATAGCTTTTTGTTTCGCCAATATCAAAATCAAAATCATTTCATAATGACAACTATTTAAAATATTGTTTTTTTTTTTATTTATTCATTAATTACCCATTTTTTTTAAGGTGGGAAATCAAACAATGACTTCTCCCGCTCTAGGGCGGAGCAGGAGGGCGTGTCAGACTATTACCGACTAAAACCACTCCTAAGGTCTTTCTTCGCCTTGCGTTCGAGGACCCTGGGGTTTAACTTTCGGAAGTCAAGCCATGGCCTCATTATTCATCAACAGGTATCTAACCGTACTTATGTAAGTAGTCAAAATTTATCATCATCATTTCAGCCGAAAGACGTCCACTGTTGGACATAGGCCTCCCCTAAGTGTCGCCACAATGAACGGTCCTGTGCGTCTCGCATCCATCGGATTCCCGCAACGCTTACCAGGTCGTTGGTCCACCTTGTAGGAGGCCTTCCAACGCTACGTCTTCCGGTACGTGGTCGCTATTTCAGATAGTAAGTGGTCAGATTTGCTCAAAACAATTCAAGAACTTTCACCCATTCCAAAATTTGGCCATACAGCACAGTCGGCCAATAAAGCTGCTTACACACTTGGCCACTGTAAAAAGTTTACAGCCAACCATAACTTGGTCCATTACGGTAATGAATTATGTGTAGCGTCGTTAATCTGGCTTAGATATCACTCCTCATCTGCCGGCAATTACAGCTAATTGAATATTAAGGCCGAAAACGATTGCTTATAAAAGTGGCGAATTGCCGAGTGTAAAGGCGGCTTAAGTGGAGGGTCACCCGAAGTGTGTAAATATCTTAATTAAAGAAGTGATGAGTGTTCAAGTGGGTGGGGCACCACCATTTATGGAAATTAACGGTTTAAATAAAACTTCAAGGTCTTAGTTAATAACTAACGCAACATAACTATTTAATTATATAAAAACAATTGATTAAAAAAAATCTTCAGTCTTATTAATAAAGTGACGACATAATTTATTTATCTGAAAAGACTTATGACAATAAGGTATATGCATGAAAATATTATTTATAATCAAACCAGTTTATCAATAAATATACAAAAATAGCATTCTAATTGCGAAAACAATATCAAAATTGGTAGGAAATCAAACGAGATATTACAATTTTAAGTAAATATTGATAAGACGCCGTTTTCTATGTATGTCATTTCTTTTGATGCCTAAACCATGTTGGACATCTTTTTCATATTAGTAGCTTTGAAGCTGCTAACAAGCATCGTAACTGTATTTATCGTAACGCTTTATTTATTAATCTTCATGCAACAAAAGACACAAGGGCGGACTTAATGCCTTAGGCATTCTCTTCCAGTCACCTAGGGTAGTGCAAAGACAAAATGGCAGGTGCATAAAAAAAAGAAAATAATTACTATTTAAAACAAGTATTACAAAAATTATATATAAAGATAAAACTAAACATACATTCATATTTAACCATGGTATTGATGAAGATATGCATTTTATTTATTTTTTTCATTGAAAAAATTGCATGCTTAATCCCAATTGTTAATTTTTTTGAACAGGTATTCTACACTAGTCTACGCTAATATTATACAAAGGTAGTTTTTTTTGTTTGTAGGAGGTAATTAATCTCTGAAAGCAATGCTCCGATTGCTAAATTTTTTTCACTAATCGAAAGCTGCTTTATTCCTGAGTAACATAGGCTATACTTTATGTATGTGATCGAAGCCGCGAGCAAAAACTAGTGTTTAATAAATCAGAAAATATATAAAACTTATTTTATCGCATTGTAAGACTGAGACCGGTGTCTTGTATCGGTTTTATTAGAGAGTCCCTAGACAATGACAAAAACAATCACAATGACAATTTTAGAAGAAATAAATTTCTACAACATTTCAAACTCTGAAAATATTTTATCATGGCAGTTAATTTACGGAGCGATTTTTTACCTCGGCGTGGTCGTAAATCCGTCACTATCTATCTACCAAATATTTTATTGCTAGTAGAAGATAAACTGAACATGTTGCTTATCAACGCTCATAAAAGTTTAACTATTTTCATTGACAACGGCTACCATGAAGATAATAAGAGATAACACGTGATCTAAGATACCTACAGTGAATGAGAGCATGGACGTGCATTGGTAAAGTTGTCAAAAAATAAAAGGGCCCCCGGTGTATGTATCACCTAGTGGGAGGACTAGAGGTATTCCAAATGATATAACTTTCGTTATGTGAAAATAAATTATACTTAGGAACATAATTTTATTTTATTTTCAGATTTGATTTATTATTTTGTCTAGTTACCCAAGAACGTATCCAAAACTATGGCTAAATACTGCGTTCACGCAATACACACTCTCACACGGCGAATATAAACATGCGGACATTACCGTGCGGATACGCGAGTGTGGATATACGCGGAATTGCGGATATAACCGTCACGACGACGCGTCGGGTTTACGCCATACTAAAAATACTATGAAATAAATTGAAAAATTATTTTTCCAAGTTACGGCGTCGTTCAAGGTAAACGATTGGGCAAATGATTAGGTAAAATGTTGCATTGTTGTACAACAACAGATTCAAATAATTCCACGCGTTTTTTTTTTTTCGGTGTTTCCTAGCTGACTACCCTGAGAAGAAACACCAAAACAAACTTAGGGCAGTCATAATCTAGATTGTGACAACCCGGAACTAAACTATGATTTTTATGGTTATGTTTCATTAAACTATGATTTTCCATTATTATTCTGTATTACTTTACCAGTGTAGGTGCTGACAAAATACCAAAAAGTAGGTGTGTTTTCTGATAGCTACAATCTAGGGGTCTTTAAGTCAAGAGTGAATAGGTTACTTCTAGATAAGCGGGCTCTACCGTCGACCAAACCATCAGGTGTAAATACTATCTGTGTTTAAGCGCAAGCCTATAAATAATGAAAGCAAAAAGTAGACCGTTTCTTTAATGAATACGCTAGCTATATATGGATAGATTATGTGGGCACAACCAGTTGTCAACAATAAAAATTCTTACTCTAGTTACAACGGACAGGGCGGGAATGTAAATGTGGGTACAATTCACATTTTTCTCATTCGATACCTAAGGAAATATGATTCAAATGAATATATTAAAAAGTCAATAAAACGTACGTATCATTGCGTAAAAGTGTGATCGTAAATAACTTGGGAAAGAATCGTTTGCTCGCCGGTAATGTATTCGTCCAGAGTGCGGTGTTCCTTAACGGCGCATTATTGGGACTATTAGCTATTCATACTGTATTTATGATTGCTAAAATGTTGTATTTTATTGCTTTCAATGTTATATTTATTGGTTGTAATGTGACGGTGCTTGAGGTGTAAAATCTGTTTTTTTTTATCTGAGGAATCAATGTTTTATAAAATGATGTGAAAGCAGTGTGCGTTTTTTTTTGCGAAAGAAATAATTAATTTTTAACTCACTTCGAAAAGGAGGAGGTTCCATGTTCGGCTGAATGTATGTTTTTTTAATGAAATATAATAGTGACAATAAAATCTCAAAACTTAAGGAGTTTCTACAACGGTTTCCACTTTTTTGGAATAGTTTTTAGATAACTCTTCAACAATGCTTCTAATTTAATTCAGAAAGGTAGCGTTGCACTACTTAAATTGAATAAAACCTCAAGATTATGATGATCTACCCAAAAAGCCATTTATTCCCTAATCCCAGCAATCATCATCTGGCAGTACCCAGATAGTTGGAAGAAGCTATTTGTACAAAGCGGCTCCACCTAGCTTATCCGGCTGCGAATACTTTTAAATCACGTATCCGTTTATTTATTTACTCGCACGCGACAATTTACATATAAGAACCAATTCAATTCCGAGGCTCACGGCATTCGCAAAGATTAAGGCTGTATATCCACCTCCCGAACGACCTATCCCCCCCTGTCACCCACGCAGACCATCCCC
This sequence comes from Mythimna ferrago, assembly GCA_910589285.2. Classification (NCBI taxonomy): domain Eukaryota; kingdom Metazoa; phylum Arthropoda; class Insecta; order Lepidoptera; family Noctuidae; genus Mythimna; species Mythimna ferrago. Next base: position 734,645 of record OU342680.1, read on the forward strand.
ACATAATCCGTATAAATCCACTTTATATTCATCCACCTTAAAGGCCTCAATAAAAGTGTCTTGTGTACTTTTTTCGTCGGAGTTAAGTGTGTTGACGATTCATTTCGAATTGGAATTTCGAAATGGTAATAATGGAACCTACCCTTAAGGCTCTTGAAAAGAAAACAGCCAATCTGAAGGTATAATGAAACTAATAAGAGTCGACAGTAACGATGCCAGGCACGAATGCTCTGAATAATACGAAACAATGCCAGAGGTGATCTTGGCTACTTCTTTAAATTGGGAATGTTTTCTTCATTGAAGTCCTGTCTACCGTTTGCTCTTCTCATTTTATTTAAAAAGACAAGATATTATGTGTGATTGGAAATAGTTTAATTAAAGTGTACAACGTCAATTTTTTTTGTCTCTAAAAGTTGTTCAATTCTTACTTAGCTAAATGTCAGTCTCCAAAGCTTTATTTTTCATTAGCTGTACATACCTTGCTTAGCATACATTTTTTTTCGAGGGTGGGAATCATTAAGTTATTATTGAGTTAGATTTTTCTGATTGAAACCATCCATGTTATATGTATAGCTGGTAATAACATCGCATTGGCGTTAGCTGTAATGGTGTTATTGACATAATTTTAAATAAATAAATAAATGTTCTTTCAACGGCCCTTTGCATTCAGCGCGGCCGTGGTCACTTTCCACAAGTCAGTCTTCTTCACCTTCTACAAAATTTCAATATACAATTTCAAACTACATCATTAGTTTACCATAAACGCAAGAGAGGTGTGGTCTCGCAATAATACAGTGGTAAAGCAGACAGCCGAAATGCTTATAGCAACTGAAGACGATAATTTATCGGAGTCGATATAATAAATCAAAGATTATGACGTATTTGTTAAGTGTTGCGCTCTCTGAGGTATCGCGAGGTTTAGATTCAAACGAATGGAGATTTGAGGTGTGAGGGGTAAAGATACAGTCACAGTTTAGTTTATTTAGAGGATATTTCAGCTGTATAAAGTGAAATGTGTTCTATGTTTGGGAGTTGAGAATACTATTTAGCTTTTGCTTTAGACTTTATTCTTTAGACATTATTCTACTTGAGTATTTATTAAAATGTATCGAAACAACGGTTCTATCAGTATCTGGAAAATATATCTGGATCTAGTAATAATAGCTTTAAAATAAACAATATAACTTAGATTCTAAATTTACAAAAATGGAAGACCATATCTAGGGGTCCAAATAAGACCATGACTAGGGAGCCAGTATATCCAGCAACCCTTAAAATATTTCTCCATATTTTGCATATACAGGGTGTATACATACAGGGTGTGTACCAGCTATAAACAAAAAACGCCGTCCGTCTGGCCAGGGTTATCGTTCGGCCGCCTATTAACTTATGAAAATAAGCTACAATAACACTTTGTTTATTTTGCGTTATTCCTTGTCGGGGAAATTTGCGATGGACCAAGGAGTTAGGTTGGAGTTGTCAAAGTTTTCTTTAATATATTTATCAGACATAACGCACATCTAAAAAATGAAATGTGACATGCTTTGCTTCATAATTAAATATCGCAATAGAGAGTTAAGTGGAACAATGGACATTAAAAAAAATTTGCGCTCATTATTAACAGATCATACGAACCGCTCGTGAGACGGTAATGATCCCGCAAATACGGATAGTGGTCGTATTACTGTACAACTACAGTTCTCTCGTGGCGGTAATTAGAAGCAATACCCATGAGGATTGTTAAACTTGTTGTAGGTGAGCATGGTGTTCTTTTGTACGGTAAAATTTTTTAACAACATTGTTTTGTTACAAAAAATACTAAAATAAAGGGAATAACTTTGACTATCACATGCCAATAACTTTTTCAAGGAACGGCCGGTTGTGTGTGTCCCACGTTGAGCAACAACAACGCTAGTGTGTGTCCGATGTTGGGCGCCAATAGCGTTTGTGTGGCCCACGCTGGGCGCCAGTAACCGGTCACTCGGACACCGCCGTGCCGACGTCTAATGGATGTTGTCATTGTAAACACGAGGGAAAAAAATACCGATGTGATTACATAAGGTTGTCATAACTGTTTCAGGTTCGTAGGTAAACAACTGGACCGTCCTGCATTTTATTCTGTTTTTATTTCAAAGTGTCTTTCTAAACCCTTTTGTGTGGGTAATGTTTGGCTATTTACGTATTTTTCTTTTTGGAGAATTGATGTTTATTTCGTGTAAACTTCTTCATGTTTTGCCTTCTACTTAAATATTTGTTTTGAAATTCAATTCTTGTAGTAGATTCTACTGGAATTGAATTTCTAAATAATATTTTTATTAGAATAATGTTATTGTTCAAAGTAGATGTGCTACTTTGTAACAGTAAAAAGATATACACTTCTAGTCTTATTGCAAATTATACATACCTAATCTCAGATCGTAAATGTGGACCCTCTTTTTCATCCCTCTGAAACACGGATCCAACAACAAATCCAACCTGCTTCATTTGTAGCAAACACTACAGAGTCGACATGAATTACACTCAATCGGACATAACTTCCCCTCACAAATAAACATCTATACAGCGCAAAGGGAACACTCAAAAATGCCCCTGACAAAAGCGCCGTGAAATCTTAGCCCACCTCATAAAACACGTGAAACAATATCTTGAACGCACCATGGAAAACAAACTTTACTAGACACTTCAAAAACCCTTATTGCTCAAACAGTAGAGTTGATACTTTAGGTGGTTTTTGACAAAGGTAAAGTAGCAAAGGATCGGCTTTTCCTGAACCATAAAAGTATATTGTGCGTTTGTAAACGCTCGGTTGTTTGTCACCATTTGCATATAGATGTTAGCGTACGAATCTAAAAGGATTTGAATAATCATAGATTGTAAGTGGGGATCGGCAGGTGGATATACTTGGAAGCCGTCCAAGATCTCGTGAAGGGGAATTAAAAGACTGACAAGATACGTGACAGGTTGCACTTTCGAACTTTTATAAATTGACTCGCAATTTAACTTCAAGTATTTCTGGATTGGGGAAGAAACCTGTTCTTTCGCTTATAAATATTTATTTAAAGTTTGCAGATGTTCAAAAGTTGTTAGGCATGCCGCCAAGCTTATAGAGTGAACTTTGTATTAGATGGAATAGTTTCTAGAACAGCAGATTTCTAAAGCAAAAAGCCTAAAACAAATTATATACAAACTTAAGAATGAAAATCTATGAATTAGCTTTGCTTATATCAGTCTCATACATCAGTTGCGTGTATTACATACATATATCAATGGGATGTTACCGCCCTTACGTGATATTTTAAATATTCACAATAAATGTTAATCAAGAGAAGAGAAGAGAACTCTATTCTTTCAGCCTCAGGGTTCCAAGGCTCCACGGTGTCGCAGCATTGTACCATCAGATCCGATGATATTCATTACGTTTATCCTCCGGAATGTATGGAGCGAAATGAAAGCGCCGAGGTGCTGTAGGCAGGCACGGACTTGGGTAAAAATTTGAGTGAAATGTATGAATTTGGCGAATGAGTATTCCATAAAATAAACAAATAAAACAGGTAAAATGGTAAGTTATTTTGTACTTTTTATATGTTCATTATTTTGCTAGATTATATTTACACAGTCTGTCTTTAATTAAAAACATATTGTCAAGAAATCGGAAAGTTTTCATGTCTAATTTGAAAATAAATTTAGTGAAAACTTCAACATACATAATTTTACAATCATTAAAAAAAAAGTAAAACCCATGTATTGTTAGATACCGAAATAATTCAATTCAATTCAATCTTTATTGCTATAACACATGTGTTACATAAGATCTTATAAAGTAGTTAAATAAGTGCAAATAAAAGAAAGAAATTTGATCTTATAAATTCGCCCCCTTCTTAGCCAATTTTAATCAGCCAATACCATCCATATCTCCGTACAAGATTACCATACCAAAACAACAGGCCAATAAATAAGCGTATTTTCTTAATTCACTAGATCGCAGTTCGTCCTTCTATCCTTGACAGCAGTAAAGAGGTCCGTAGTAGGCTGTGCACGTCCCTCCGCACTCGCCGAGCCGGTGCCTCCTCCAAATTATATAAATACCCCATAAATACTACCACCATAACTGTGCAAGAGTAATCACGACGAGTGTCACCATCACACTCAGCTGTACTTTGAATATATAACATGTATTTGCGCTAAAGATTCGGATTAGGATCACCCTAATCAGTAAGTGACCTTGTTTGGATTGTTCTTTTTGGATCTTTTGGGATGAGCATCAATTTAACATAATATATAAACTTCACATTCTGCCTCAGTATTAAGTTTTATCAATACAGCACCACTAGACTATCATCTTTTCTTTTGTTACATTGATTTAAGTTACTTGCTGATCAGGCCAGAAATTAATTCTTAATTCTTTGGAAAAATTTTGTTCTAAAATTACTGGGCCATCTATATCCTGATTAAAAACAAAATCAATGACACAAAACCCAGGTTGATTGTATCCTTTGATCATTCAAAAGCTATATCTGAATTTCCATCTCTCTTTCCTCCCTTATTACAAACAAAACCCTCCAGCTCCACTCAAATTCCAATTTTCATTTCAAAATCGTCGCCGTGTTAAATAAAATGATTGCGGGAGTCTGTGGCATTATCTGAATGGTTCAGAGCTACCTCAGAGTCTCTCTGAATAAAGTGGCAAATTAAGTAATTGTATGCAAGTGTCCCGAAGGGGAGCATGATTGGCCCCAACAGATGCTTGGAGGAACTCTTATGGTACTTTTTTTTTTTAAAGGAGTTTGTTTTTGCGTCTCGTGAGTTCTTTGAGTTGGAAAGTATAATGACTGCTAATAAAATGTATAATGTTTTTAGTTTAGGATCTTTATTTAAACATAGTCTTTATTGTGCACCAAGATAATTAGTTTGCTTAGGATCGGTTCTCTTGATCAGCTTTGTGTTGATATTATATCATATTTCTTAGAAACCAAAAAACAGGGGTCTGCCACCAGTCACAGTTATTTTATAGAAATTAACAGACTTTTGATTTCAGTTCACGTTATTATTCCCAAAATTATTCAAAACTTCTAAAAAGCTTATAACATTTGAATCTTAATGAAGTGTAGGAAGAATCATATCTAGATGGTTGGGCTTCAGTTGTCGGGAGCAGCGACAGTTTCCAGTCGGAAAGTCGTCGCTGTGCCTGACACGAGCCGTGTCCGGCCGCCGTGCTCAGAGACCGGAGCTAGTAGAGCCGGCGCGCGGGCGCCCGTACGGCACAAGTTTGTTACGTGTTTTGCTTGAAGTAAGTTGGGACAATGTTTGGCAATGACTTTGGTAGGTGTTGACTGGAATTATTCCAAAGTGATACGTATAGGTTATTATGATACAGATAAATTTTGTGCTGATTTCAAATCACTGGTATAATAAGAAATCTTTCTGATGAGAGCAGAGACATCATAGAAGCACTGACTACCGAAAACACAACTGAAATATAGATATAACTAGCTGTCGGCCCGTGACTTCGTCCGCGTGTACTTCGGTTATCGCACTCTAAACGTGTTTTCCCGTAGGAATAAGATGTTTTTCCGGGATAAAAAGATGTTCTTCTCCATGTCAAAGGCTATATGCATGCTAAATTTCATCCAAATCCGTTCAGCCGTTTTTACCTGATTAAGTAACACACATCCAAACATCCACATTTTTACATTTATAATATTAGTTAGGATAAGTAACGTGAAGCCTGAAAGAGTTCTACTTCGACGAAACTTCTTAAAGTCAATACATTTAAATCTCTATGGACCCTGCCATATCTATCAGCACTATTAGACTATGTCAATGATTAGACATAGGTCGAGCGCCAGTGGTGTGTGAATCAGATGCGCGTGTCATCGCCATTGCATGCACTTCACTTGTTCATTCACTGTAGGGAGGCTAGTCCTAAATATCGGCGGACTTAGACCTTTTGCAGAGAGAGGGGTACATAGTGGCAAACTAGCCAGATATAGTTTAGGTGAGTTAGATCAGTCGTTTTGAAAGTATTTTAGTTTTTCATCGATACTCAAATATACAAAAACCCTGCTCATGTACGACGTTTAAAAGAGGCCGATATCCATTATCCTGTAGTCAAAAGAAGTACTCTTTTGACTGATGAAACTTATTTACTTTTTGTTAACTTTGCTCCAACTAGGAATTATTTCGTAGGTGCGTCCACAAACATTTAAATACTCAGAATCAGAACAACTATCTGTAAGCCATACAAATAGCAAAAAATATATATGAATATATATGAGGAATATATATATGTTCCGTGCGGGAATCGAACCCGCGTCATACAACGCAGTGGTGAAACACTCAACCAAAGTGCCTTGCAAACTTGCTGTCAAATTGTATCGATTTCAAAATTTTGTACTTAAATGAAGCTGGTAATTCTTATCAAGTTAAATAAAAAGGTGATGTAGTTTATCTCAAAAGTCAATCAGGGTTGAACGCCTCGACTCTTAAACGTCACAGGAAGCGTCACCTCTTGGTCCATCATGACCACTTATACTTTCCAGAATTAAAGCAAGGCCAAAGATAAGCCCTTCACAATACAGGTAGGTTATTGGCAAGAAGGATGAAGAAGAAGGATCAGAATAAATAGGTACGTTTTATAAAAAAGAAACACTTTGTTTTGAACAGAAACAGTCAACTGTTCCATTACATCTCGCACACATTAAGTTGGCTGTCCCCTGTCCCCACCGGCTACCGGTTGTATCAATTAAAAGCGACACTCAGTGACTCGGAAACGACACGCGACTATGTCCGACGCATGCATCCGCCTTCGCAGATCCGTTGTGAAAGCTCCTCCAGTATAAATGTACACTAGTGTATTATGAATTGGTACAAGTTCGTCAGGACAGTCGATGGGATTTCACAACGTTCTGTAAATTGATTATGACTTATTTCTATCAATTGTTTATCCTCAGTAGATTTTTATTATTACTTATTTGGTAACACACACTGGCAGCTATTAGTTTATGTGTGTGTTTCAAATAGTTTGGAGATATACATAATTATAGTCTGATTTTTGATGCAGTTCAGTATGAGAAGCTTTCGCAGCATTTTCTAGGAGCCTGTATACGGTTACGATTCGGTTTGGTAGAAATTACTTATAAGGCCTCTTTTTGAATACATTCCCCCAGAGAAGAGTATCAACCGGATCATAATAACATGTCTTTTTTATCAACCGGACACAAATCCAAGGTCTTGGCCGTTACTAAGACGAACCGAATTACAATTTTCTCAACCCAGGGACTAAACGCAAAACTTTGTCTTCAAGAGTAGCCATCTACAAAGTATATTACAGCCTTACAAATTTAGAAAATCAGCCCAAACAGTCCTAAAAAGTTGTTCACAGCCTAATTTTCTTTAGCCAGCTAGCCACCGATGCCATCTCTGGCTCCAAAGGTTACGCTTCACGGCTGTCATATCAAACTAAACACAGTACGCGTCCCCCGCACGTAGCCATCAATTAAACAGAACGGCCGCTGATTCGGAAACGACACGCGTCTCTCCGTCCGACGCACACGACTGCTACCGGCTGATGCTGAGGTTCCTATAACGTGTGCCGATAGGAATTATTGGCCTTCTCATGATTTCTATCAGTGGATTTAGTTTTCGATTGGTACTTAGGTAGTTTTCTCGTAGTTACAGTTTAAAGTCCAGTGGCATAGTTTACTAAGAAATATTTTTTGACTTTCTGGTTTCGCTTGAAAAAGGAAGATCACAAATGAAGTGAAACGTGTTATAAAAGTGGTACAAGTTTATGCAAAAAGAGCTTTATTTTTAGTGCAAGTGAAATATTGCTATGCCATAACACGTAATAAACCAAATCCTTCACGCATTTCGCATCAAAAAGCGCATAGAAACCTATCCTTTTAAGGTTAAACAAGCGAACATCAACTTTGACATCCTCAACATAAGACTCAACTAACTTGTCCTAATACCTAACGCAATGCATCGTCATTGTCACATAAGAGATGAAATCACACGTGACGTCGTGTGGGGCGCAGGAATAATGTTTACGCTCGCTGGCTCCTTTTTGTCGAAAATGTCATCACAATCGGCGTAATTGATAGTGTAGAAAAGTCATATTTATGAATGTGACAATGTACAAAGTATTTGAGTAATCTTTGCTGACTTCCAATGGGATATTACTACTTATTTGATGTTCAACTATTTATGTGGCTTTAAAATGATAATAATAATTCACTATTTCATTTTTAGCATTTTAAGGGTGGCCACATACGGACCACACGCCGCCAGCCACAAACGCCGCCACACCGCCATCGCCATGAGAAGCTAAAAGTGGCCACAAAAGCAGCTGAATTGAGCGAGAGCCACTTATGATTGGTAGCTGCTGGTTTTAACCCATACACGCAATATCATAATGGACTCTCACGAAAAAGGTTTAAATATGCGAGTGACGTGTGACGGCGGGCGTTTTGAATCGGTGTTTGGGTCGGTCATTGTCGGTCGTTTTTTGGCCAGTGCGGGCATCAAGAAGCGAGCAGCGGCGATTTGTAGCGTGTGGCGGCCATCGGCGACAACCGTGTGCGGCGAATCCATATAAAATGTATGAAAACTAAAGAAAATATGTGACGGCGTATTGTGGTTGTGGCCGGTGGCTCTTGTCTGGTCATTTTGTGAGTGTGTGAATGAGGATCGTAAAGGACATTTGTTTTTTGACCGAAGCAATTCGTGAACATTCGTGCAGTAAGAGCATTAATTTAACCATTTAGTTAGAGAGCATACTTACTTCAATTGATTTTACAAGCCGCTTAGCATCCATAAACAGTACTTTGTCTAAAAGCATTGTTTTGTGATTCCATTTTTATTCTTGTATGTTTTTCGATTACTTTTGTAACTGCTTCAACAATATTTCCATGAGAAAGAGGCTTATAAATGTCTAGTCCCGATTTAATCTGCTATCATATCTTATTAAGTAGTAAGCCAGCCAAATATATTTAAAATAAATAAAAGCTCAGAAAAACTGACATTCTATTAGCGATAACGATTAGTGATCGAGTTTAATATATCTTTGTATAAAATAGTAACATTACCCATATAATGTTTCCACTGCTGGAATTCGGGGCTTCTCTCTAGCGTTCTGAGAGCGGTGGTGATGAAATTATACAAAAAGTAGGTGGGGCTTGAGCTGGGTTTGAGCTGGTGGCCACAACATACATTTCGTCATACTGGGTAACCACTGCTCTCTAGATGGGGACTCGAGATTGATGTACGCAACCAAAATGTCACGTAATAAATTTCCTTTGACCTTTTCTCAAGTAGATTTACATATTTTTTAAGGCTTTCTTGAAGAACAACCTTTTTGTGTCGCTTTATTTAGTTGTTGATACAAAAAATTGCTTTTCACATGGAGACTCCTGAAATAAACAGCACCATCCGACACCTACTGAGATACTTAAGGAGGAGGCCGACCGCATCAGGCAACGGCGCTCTCGCCGCCGCCGCCGGGATTCCGATCCCGATTTCCAGCCACCGTAGGCGCGGGCTTGCGGACAGTGAGCAATGGGTAGCTCGCTGTCCGGCCGTCCGGTAACCGTCCGGACCAAGCCCAAGTCGTCGACGGCGCGCGCTGTTCCCGCGCGTCTCAAGGAGTTGTCAGCAACAGCAGGGGCCCAGCCGGGTCGAAGCCTACTGGGGCCAGGGTAATCCGAAAGGGCGCTCGAGCCCCAGTATGAAGGCTTGAAGGAACGGGATGGGTTTTTTAGTCAGTAAGAGTCTGACACTATCTCCCGCTCCGCCCAAGAGCGGGGGTTGTCATAAGATGATTTTTCCCATCGAAAAAAAAAAAAAAAAAACCTACTGAGATACAAACAGCCACCATTTTCTGAGATAAAAAAGTAATGCCTAGACGAGATTTAGTAAAAAACGCACCATAGCCTCTTGCGCAGCGGGGAGCGGAAGGAAGCACATAAGTCACGGAGAGCTCGCGCTTCCGGCGCGATGTGCGCCACGCGACCGTGGCAATTAGACTCTCAGGGGCAGGCTGCCTGAGGGATGGCTAATCGTTGAGAAGGTATGGCCAATTGTGTGTGTCAATCTGAAGTATGTAACGTACATTTGATGCAAGTAGGCAAATTTTGTCAAAGAAGTCGCTATGAAGCTGAAACAAATTTGCCCACGTGAATCAAACGACAATATAACTAGGATTCTGAACTTGACAATTGGAGCAACAAGAACCTGTTTTTGTGTAAGCATAAGCAAGACGTAGCCCATTTTAATCACATACTTATATTTTGATTTTATCAAGAGTTTTTACTGGTAGAATATCGTTTTGCCTAGAATATCTTATGACTTCTACCTTCTAGTTGAAGAAAACGGCATGGCAGCTTTGGACTCAAACTGTAAAAAACATTTCTTAGCAGTTGGATTACCACACAATTGCACGGTCTAATGCAGTGTTTAAGCGATTGGCTGCTGCGCTGCGTATCGTGGGTTCGATTCCTGCACGAAACAAATATTTGCATGGTCTACAGGTAAGTCTTCCGGGTCTGGGTATGTTGTGTATGTGAGTTTACATGCTTGTAAACGCACCCACGATACAGAGTCAATCCTAGTGTAAGAAATTTTTCACGTGTTTTATTGGCAGCGCATGTTAATCACATAAATATAGTTATATTTTCACAAACGTTGTCGCTAATAGAATGTCGCTTTACTCAGAACACCTTATGGATTTAACCTTCCGTCTGAAAATCATGTCGTTGGTATCTTTGGATACAAATGATCTCAGCAGTTTGAGTTCATTATCATCATCATCATCATCAGCCTTTTAATGTTCCCACTGTTTGGACTCAGGCCTCCTCTCTAAGAGAGGGAATGAGCCGTAATCCACCACGCGGGCCCAGTGCGTATTGGTGAATGTCACATGTCTTCGAATTTTTGGTTCTAGGACATGCCGGTTTCCTCACGATGTTTTCCTTCACCGTTTTGAGAGCAGTGGTGATGAAATAAATTACACAAAGTAATATGCCTGGCTGGGTTCGAACCCGCGACCTACAACTAGTAAGTCGGGCCATTACCACTCGGCCACCACTGCTCTCAACACAGTTTGAGTTCCTTTCACACAATTTATTAACCATACAACAAAAGTAATACATCGTACACAGCTCATTTACTGTTTGTACTCTCATCTACCTGGAAATCAAATCAATGACCACAGAAAACGAAAGAAGCAAACCAACAGGTCCACATGCCGACTCTGATTGCATCATTAAACTTGTTTTGCCTCCCATCATCTCCGACATGATAATTGTGCCCCGTTTGACAGATGTATTGCCATTCACTTCATACATGAGACAATGGCGAAGAGCGTAATGTCCTCGATGAGTGTTTGATGTCTCTAATGTACCACTAAACAGTATTGTTTCTTTAGCTAGTGAGTAGTGAGTAGCTCGGACAGACGGACGACAGACGGACTAGCTGTGAATACACTTGACTACTTTGTTGTTTCAAAGAATCCATTAGCCCCTTTCTTCTAGTAGGTTACAAAAGGTGAGCGTGAGGATCAACGGATTTCGAACGACATTATCATTTCAGTCGAAAGACGTCCATTGTTTGATATAAGCCGCCCCAAGTGTTGCCATAACGACCAATCCTGTGCGTCTCGCATCCATCGGATTCCCACAATCTTCACCTGGTGCACCGTCCACCTTGTGGGAGGTCTTCTAATGCAGCGTCTTCCAATGCACGATCACCACTTCAGAACCTTTCGATGCCATTGACCATCTGTTCTGAAAGCAATGTATCCTGCCCTTTCTGAAAGCGCTTGTTATAATAGCATATTTTGCTTCCAACTAACCATCCAACCATCAATGAACAGAAATAAGCAAAGCTGACAAGAGACAAACATAAATACATGGAGTAAATTTAACATGAATATTGCTATTGATCGTTAAATCGATAACAGTTTCACAAAAAAAATATTCATTTTGCTGAGAAAAATGTTACGCTTCTATGTTCCAAAGAATTTAATTAATTAAATCTAAGTAGTATCTTTCTTTTATTTAGAGTGAACTATCTGACCCAAAAATTGAGTATAATTTTGGTACTCCCAAAACACGCCACCGTTCACACCTATATAATTTACTGTGTCATCTAGAATTAAAACTGGCACCTAATTGCGACGGACATATTTCTTAGTCCTCGCCCCGTCCCGCCAGGAAGCAAGATGATTTATCCATGTTTCACCTCGGCGAGGCGCTAAGTGGCCGATTATTTGCTCTATCTATTATCATATATTATGCCCGTGACGTGCTATTAATATTTCAGTGGTGACCAGAGGTTTGCCGATCAGAATAACTGGTAATTTGTGGGTTTACACCTGTTTGTGCTTGTTAGCATCAGTGATTGGATGGAAGGAAACACATTAAGCGCCAGCTAATAGTCTGGCTATTTTAGAAGTCAATAAATGCAATAGATAGGATCTATGTAGGTACTTCATCAGTTAGGTTAATTTAAATATAAATACAATGCTCTTTTCTATTTATTTAATGTATTATAATATACGGAAACTCGCTTCCATTTCAATATTTGTAGCTATATCTACTGGTATAGGTAACTGGATGTATCTTTTAACATACAAATATAAGATGTGATTTTTTAGGTTTTCCTACTTTGACTAGGTAAAATTTTATCATGTATCTACCCAATACAACATGGGACACATGTGTAACTCTTTAATTATAAGAAGACTTTCAATAATGTTTTCTTACGAGTATTTCTGCGACGAACACCTGTGTCAAATTCCTTTATCCCACAATCTCTAGCACTTAAGAAAAATCGCGTTCATCTCAACCTGGCTCGAGATGGGCTACTGAGTTAAACATACAAGCTCCTCCAACTAACCGGTGGCTCCGCGACCGGCGCGCGCGCACTCGTAAATCAAGCGAGTACTCTCCGTGAATAGACGCTAGTTGTGTACCTTTGTTTGCGAGGGATTTGTTTTGATGCGTGTGTTCGGGAGAGATGGATCGGTTTACAAGTATCTACTGATGTTGAGTAGGCAGCTGCTGGGCTCTTTATGGACCGTCTTTTAATTTATTCCAATAAAATGCGTAACTCATTCACCTATTTCCTAGCTGTTACCCGAAAGAAGCCATACAAAGTTATATTCGGTGGAAAGAAAAGAAAAAGAAAGCAAATCGAAAATAAACCTTTGAAAAGAGAACAAAAAGTTTTTTTTTTTTTTTAATTGAGATAAACTAGTGCTTGACTGCGATCCCACCTGATGGTAAGTAGCGATGCAATCTTTGATGGTGAGGCGCACTAGTTTATTAAGAGCCTATTCACTCAAGTCATGAATTATACACCAGTAGTAATAAACGATGCTGCAGATTACACTTTCTGTTAAATTGAAAACATCATTTTTTATTGAAATATCTAACCCATCTCTACTCTGAAGCAGCTGCATTAAGCAAATCAAAAGAAACCTCTAAGATGATTTATTATACCATAACTGACTTATAGAAATACCTGTCTGTTACTATAAGTTATACCAGTACCAGTTTGAAATCCTATTAAGACAAAGCCCAGGTTGACGACGCATTGTTTTCCACACTACTGCTACTGACAGCTTTAAAGTGCCCTTCAAAAAGCTGTCAGTAAAATAGACGGCCGATGCCTACCAAGGCTGCAAAATTGTTCGAAAGAGTTGTCTCGGTCCTGGAACGCCTAGGGCTATTGGAGAAACACAGGTGGGTTTAAGTTTCTATCATCGGACAATCCGACGTACAGCGAGTATCCACCCTTATATTGTTGAAACCTCTACAGTCCGGACTAAGCGTTTCGCCTCGTCGTTTATCACGTATATCGAAGGACCGGAACAATTAGTCTGCAGCGGTATAATTTAAGTGTCTTGAAATGCTAGAGTTAATAGGCTCTTAATAAACTAGTACGATTCGCCATCAACGATTTGATCACTGCTCATCAGGAGGGATCGCAGTCAAGCACTGGTTTATATCATTAAAAAAACACTGTCATATCCAGAGTGGGAAAAGTTATTTCATGGTTTTCCAACGCTTCACAATATGGATAAGATCTCAAACAAAGAAAACAGTCTTTTAGTACCACATCCTCGTGTGAGTACATTCACTGACATTGTCGTCTGCTAACTGGATCAATTCGTTGGCGCGCGACAAATCATTTAATTGCCGCTTGTTACGGATTAGCCGATGACGTGCGCAATACGAGCCGGCCGGTACACAAGGAATGTTGGTATTCTAGCGCCTGTTCCTTGGAATTTATTGTTTAGTGTCTATTAGCAACTTGCTACTGGGTACTGGTAGTCAAGAGTTTTATGAGGAGGCGTCAATACATTGCTTTTGTCAAAACACTTAGGTACTCGAAAACCTACTCTTAACCCTACCGATTTTAGGTACAGAATTTACTGTTTTTCGCACTAGTGTGTGAGCTCGCTTTCGCCACAATTTATCAGGCTGAGCGGCAAGCGACCCCACGAGTTGCGCGTCATCTCCCGTTTACTTTTACGAGTATTTTCATAAGTGTTGAAAAGCGTCGTTTGATTCACGTGGAAATTTGTTACTGTAGTACTCGGCTCCATGACACCCTCACCTGTAGCTCGGGCGAATTTTGTTTCGGTCGCAGTGACAAACTTTCAACTTGTATCAAAATGTATTATAATTTGTGGCTTACTAAGTTCTTTAAATAATGTAAAGTAAGAGTTACAAAACGATGTCTATTAGGTTTTCTTTTAATTCATTAAACCCCAAGCGAACGCCAGCGTTCGCGCACCTATTGTCTTTCTATTGTGTCTGTAATTTCCACGATTGAAAGGTTCTCTCTCATAAACTCTTGATAAATCCATGAACATAGAAATGATTCTGTAAATATTTTAATCATTCTAGTAACAATACGAGTTTATTCGAAATCTGTTTAACACAGATAAAGCTGGTGAAAGCTGAACTTAATGCATTGTTCAAAAATATCAATTAAGCCTTCGGTTTATCAACACATGATTCACACCCCACCTCATAATCGCTGCGGAAACGGATGGACCGCCATACTGTATGCGAAATCAGCCGTTTGTCGAGCCTTCCACACTGTTGCACCTGTCAGTGTCCACTTATTACACTCCCACACGAAAATCAACCCTATCAATGCTAACTATGGTTCAGTTTCATTTGTTTGTAAGTCCTAGCTTTCAATTACCACTTCACAAACGTATATCAAAGCAAAACCGAACGTAAACATATCGAATTAAGCTTGTATTTCGAATGTACACAAATCGCAGGTGACAAGGAATTGCTATTCCATTTTCAAAACGGTTGAGAGATCATCCCAGAGCTCAGTGATTGTGCTGCAAACTGATTTCAACTTTATCACTTAGAAGTTTAAGTTGTTTTTAAAATGAGTGGAACTAAATGGGATCAAGTTTTTAGTCCAATGGGATTTCAGCTTTATTTGATTGTCAATAGAGTTTATTTTAGAGTATTTGGGAGTTGGTAGAGGTGTACATCCGCGTGTAAAATCCGTTGGTGAGACCGCGGACAGGTTTCCGCTGTCCGCATTGTTTTCGCGTTGGAATATGAATTAATGCGGATTTTCAGGTAAAGCGTCCGGCAGATTGTAGCCGCCGCGGATGTACGGATACGGATGTTCCACCATTGTTTCGTGCTTTAAATTGTTCACTGGAACATCGATTCATATATTATGCGGTAATGTATTGTGCTGATATTGAGATTCCGTATTGAGCGTTTGTTTATGAGGTTGATAAACCTATTAACATTATTGATTCACAATTTACAAGTTTTAAAACTGGTGGATTATAAAACGACTGGAAATAAAAAGTCATTAATTGAAAGTAAAAGTTGATTTTTAAGATTATACATTTTGGACTTTTTAGAAAAGTTTATTTTAAGTAGTCAGTATGTAAACTCAGAGCTAATTATGATTTGTGTAGTTTCTACTAATTTAATATTTTCACAGTCACTGTTGGACATAGATCTCTCTCAAGTATAGCCACAACGACGGTCCTGAGCATCTCGCATCCATCGAATTCCTGCGACCCTCACCAGGTTATCGGTCCACTTTGTGGGAGGGCTTCCAACACTACGTCTTCCAGTGTGCGTTAGTTCTGGGATAGCATAGCATAATATAGCATAATTCAGCCTTTCAAAGTTCTTACTGCTGAGACTCAGGCCTCCTCTCTAAGAGAGGGAATAGGCCCTAACCCACCACGCGGGCCCAATGCGGGTTGGTGGATAGCACCTGTCTTAGATTTTTTGGTTCTAGGACATACCGCTTTCTTCACGATGTTTTCCTTTACCGTTTTGAGAGCAGTGGTGATGAAATAAATTACACAAAGTAATGCGCCTGGCTGGGTTTGAACCGGCGACCTACAGCTCGTAAGTCGGGGCCGTTACCACTCGACCACCACTCCTCAGTTTTGGGATGTTAATAAATAAATAAGCTACTTAAATATAACAAGTCTAAACACCTAACTTTGCCCATATACCCCCCAGCACCAAAACTTTCACTTGACTGCGTATGACGCCAGATAAAAAAACCTGCCTCGTCACCTCCAGAGCAGTTCCAGTCATTGTGCACCTGCCAGAGTGACGTCATTAATTATAACCCCCAACACCCCCTGACACCCCCAGGAACACCCTCTGTCACCCACTGCTCCTGTTGTCTGAAGTAACCGTGTTGTGTCAAGGTGATTCTATTGTTTCTGAATCAGCTGGTTGCACTGTGGTAACGAGAGATTAGACTCAACGAAGATTCGCAAAAGTGACTAAATAAAATCACTCACATAAGTTTATGAAAATTTATACTGTAAATTGAAACTAACTCAGTCGGTCATATATATTGAGTCGCTAAGTGACGTATACAAATACGACGACAGGAAAAAAATGTAATGAATACTAAATGGACTCTACTAGCTGTTTCTCGCGGCTTTGCCCACTTACATAAAATATAGCCTATGTTACTCAGGAATGAAGCAGCTTTCTATCAGTGAAAAGATTTTAGCACCTCTTTAATATTAGTTTAGATTGGTAATCTAATCTAATATTAGTTTAGATTACCAAAAGAACAGTAAACTCACAATTACATGAGTGAAATAGCGGGAACAAAGAAACGAAGTAAAAAAGACGTGTGGCACTCGAGGACTGCCGCGGTAAAGCTATTGCATAGCATTTTTAGCAACTTATGCAATTATAATTATTTATTTATTTTATTTATGCAGTATTTTTTTTCCTTTGTTTTTTTTTCTTTGATATTAATTGAAGTTACACTTTCACACATTGAATTGAATTTTGATTGATTGTTCACTCATTTGTTTTCTTATCGGTCACCACGCTCAAAGCTGTTAGGTTATTTTCGTTACGGAATTTCTGGATTCGGTCTCCACGCTCAAGGCCCGCGATAGAAGCTATGCAATAGCTTAAAAACATAAGTCTAAGTGTCGCTAAACAAGCTATCAAATGGGTTTTCACAAACGGTGATGACCTATGTCCTCTTTTTCTTGATCTCTAAACATTACTTAAACTCACTTAACTCCATATCCTTTAACCAGCGCTTAATCTCTAAACTAAACAACAATTAAGCCGAGTTCCCGTGCCGCCGGCCGGTAAGGTGAGTAGTCGTTGATTAACGATCTGGCGGACGTGTTTATTGTGTCACCCGGCGCTCGCTACGTCACCGTGACGTCACAAGTCGCCAGCCAGAAGATATCATTAACTTTTGGACTACGAAGTCATTCTGAAAGCTTTGTGCAAGAAACTTTGGAGCTTCTACCAGTGTGTTGTAACACCTCTTGAATTTTGATTTTCATATGCTAAAGTTTTTGTATATTGAAATTTAAAAAAGTAAATTGGTAAATAGCAACATTTATGTATCACCAGCCATATGTTGTTTTAACTGTAATGAAGATAAATAACACAAGCATAGCAGAGCATAATCAGCCTTTAATTTTTCCACTGCTGGGGCTTAGGCCTCCTTTCTAGAAGAGGGAATGGGCTGTAATCCACCATGCGGGCCCAGTGCGGGTTGGTGAATGTTACATTCACAATCACAGTACACAGAATTTTTGGTTCTAGGACTTGGGTTTCCTCTTTATGTTTTCCTTCAGAGTTTTGAGAGCAGTGGTGGTGAAATAAATTACACAAAGTAATGCGCCTGGCTGGGCTCTAAAAACTTAATGTAAAACTTTTCTCTACCAAAGTCACTTCAGTGAAAATACCCACGGCTGTTTTTGTAATTGATAGTCAGGCATTTGAAAACTATCTATCCTGAATCCGATTAAGTTTGTTTGTTAAGGAGGGTTTGGAGGAGGGTTTGTACCTATTAGTTTTTGACAAGACCAGATTATAGCAATTATGAAACGCACATTGACAGTATTTTGCGCACAATGAAAGTGTGTATGAACCCGGACTGATTTCCTACTTTTGATGACACCAAGAACACAGACACTATACACAATTTTTTTTTTAATATTACAAAAAAATGGGACTCTATCCGTACCCGTCACTGTTCATATTTGTGTAGTCCACGAAAAGTCATAATTGGAAATTCATAATTTAATTCATAATAATTGCTGCTAGGAAACACTACCTACGTGCGGTATTTTTCCATTTTGATAGCCATTCATTCATTCCTAATCAATAGCCGGGATCATATTTCCATTTTAGTGACATTTTGGGATATAAACAAACGCTTATAACTTTGCTGTTTATGAATATTATTTATTGAGACTTTACTTATATTATAACAAGACCTTTTCTAATAAGCCTCAAAGTATTTATACTAATTAAAAATTAGTGTGTGTATAGTTTTGTGTGTTCGTACACTGTTTACTGTTGTCTACACCTCAACGCACCTAATTAATACCACCAAAACACACACGGTATTAGAAACTTCACCAAAGCATTCTGAAGCAGCGACTATCAATCGCGTCATACCTCAAACGCGCGGCACGCGGCGGAGATTGAAAACGAAGTTAGTTTAATGAGGTAGCGCCGTGTTGCGGCGGCGCGGCGGGTACGCGGCGGCACGCTGCGGGGCCGCGGCGACATGGCGGCGCCACCTCCGAGGTAGGCAGACGTGCCGTAATTAATGAGGATGAGGTACGCTGTGGTGAAGTTTTGGCTCTGATAGCGGTACAGATTTATTATAAAAGAATCTTTAATTGGTGTATTTTGGCTGATATAAGTTTGTGGCAGTCTTTGTAAGCGACCTAATAAACTGCGCTGACGTTGTCTATCCACCGTTAAATTTTGATCGTTTTAATCCTTACCTACCGCACCTTTTTTTAACCCGTTGTGTGTCTAAACGTAGATCCACGCGAGACACAATGGCTTTTTAATTGTGTCTCTAATTACGGCACACGAGAGGTTAATACTCGTATTAATTTACGCATGTACGAAATTAATTTCTTTAAGAAAACGTCAGCTGAGCAAGTCCAATGACCTGTAGGTAATAGTCGGCGTTGCGTATTAACTACCTACAGGTCATTACTACTCAGTTCAGACTAGAAATCGATAGTATTCCATTTACCAGATCGACCCTCTGCGGGATTAAAACGATCAAAAGAAGAAACTGACTGACATATCAACGCACAGCCAAAAGTACTGAGACTAAGAATGTGAATATTTTGCCCAAGGTTTCTTTTTACGACGTAGGTGAGCACTAAGAGAGAATTTCTCAAAATTCACCCCTTAAATGGAAAAAACGGGGGTCCAAAGTTTATGCGGAGAAACCTACTTCACGCAGGAGAAGCTGCAGGCAAAAGCTAGTTGTACATAGAATTCTCGATGGTACCATTATGAACCAAAATTCGAAGAAAATTTAGTCCATCCGAGAAACCCCGGTATTAGAGATACTTAAATAAGTTGGGCAGTATACTGACGTAAAGTTGTGTGGGACAGCGGGTAGGTAGAAGAAGTAGGACAAACGCGCGGGCGACGGCGGAATGTGAGGCGTCGCACCTACAGCTCATAAATCGAGGCCGGACCTTGAGAGAACAATTAAACGTTTCTACAACTATGTGAAGACAGGCTTCGTTGGGTTTGGCCAGGAAACTGACTAGTGACTGGACTCGTAGACTAAGGTGAAATTGGTGATCTTTAAATCTTTTTCAACAGAAAAACACTGCCAATGACTTCGAGCACCGATTTTCTGAGCTTGGGTTGTTCGTCGATGAGTTAATTAGTCTTCTTCTAATACATATTTTTATTGATTTACAGGACAAAAAAAACAACTGTGAAGGATTTTTTTTGCCTAGAATTATGTTTGTGGTATTTTTAAAGATTGAGTTAATATCTTTGCCTATAACAGTCGATATGTCTTCGATGAAATAGCCATACACTTATTTACTAGCCTATATTGTGTCCCACAGCTGGGCAAAAGCTTCCCCTTCCAAACCTCTCTGTCTTGGACGAACTCTGGCCACACTACACACCTTCACACTGGTCGACCTTGCTGACGTCATTTTTTAGGGGTTCAGTGACTGACGAAATTCGGGCGACGTGGTCAGTTTATTCCTACTTCAACCTGGCTCTTTTTTTTCCCGACTTCTACCACTTGAATTGTGGAGCACAGATATGCATTAGTAGGTACCTAGATTTATTTACTAGGCTTGCATAACCACTCGTTAGTTTTGTGGCTCTACATACAGGCCTCCATCCGATATTAAGTTTCGTCAAGGTATTCGCATAGCGCGGGAGGGTTCGAGGCAATGTAACGAATAAAGATGCCCATGTTACTACTTACTACCTCTTAGATGCCGCTGCGTCCCTGGTACACTTATGAATTTAAAGAATTTCGTCCAGAAATCCTATTTATTTCTTAATTATTTAAAAACCCATGTAAATTAATTTTGGTATTTAATAGATTTTCAAACCTTTTTTTGCGACAAGAAAATCATTTCATACGTTGTATTAATATAAACAAAAACATCGTATGGCGTTGCAATGTGAAGATGAACGAAACTATTCTGTACATTTGTACTTTTTTACCAACATCAAAAGAAGGAGGAGGTTCTCAATTCAGTTGTTTTATTTTTCAGTTTATGTTTGTAACCATTGTGCTGTGTCTGTCCTGAATAAAAGTGTCTATTCTATTCTACTTAGTCTAAAAAGAAAAAATAATTAAATCGATTCTGTTTGATCTTTAACTCGCTGTGCCTCAGGACCTTATCAAAAATGCCTAAAGTTCACCATTTTCCGAGCCAGTAACGAACAATATCCACAGTATCCAATAATAGGATATAGCGTAGATAACGCGATTAGTGCGCGGTGAGTCGCACCGCTGTTTTCTATTATGGTGTGATTTTTCCCATCAATGCTGCTTCGTGTCCGATAATTGAATGCAGCGAAGGGCCCAACCCTTGCATGGATCAGCGGCTGTATTCTGATGGAATATGGAATGGAAAAAATGTTTGATTCTTTATAGAAGTGATCGTAAGAATGACGATAAAGTCGGATAACCAGAAATCCAGTCGTAACTGTTACGGTCTCGCTATAGCTTTGTTTTCTTTATGACTTTGTAGCAGTTAATTTGACAGGAATCTACTAGTGTTTAGTAATACCTACTATCTAGAAGACCCATTGACTTATATTCTAGTGATAGACAAGCACATTCATGCAAATTATTTATCAAAATACTGAAAACTTAAAACAAAAGTTCGCTGCAGCGCTGCATACATTGGCATTATGTCGTCTAACAGAACTATTAAAATATACAGCGCTAAGACAACTTTTAGAGAATACTGTTTTTGCGACCAAAACGTCTTAACCACCATTTTCGTTGTACGCGTTTTGTTCAACACAGTGTAATGTTGAGGGGTGTACAGACTACATTACACCTGAGTCGATTGAAGTGAATGTTCGGCACGCGCAATCTAGTGCATAGTACATATTATATATCGATGAGTAGAAGTTATTAGAGGTTGACCAGGTTGCCTCTCATATTCAGCCTTACTAAGTCGACAGCAGACTATCAAAATCACTATGACAAAGATACTTATTAAAAATTAATGATAAAAAAAATAAAACTTACAGAATAGTAAACCTGTGTTCAGAATAGTGCCGGCGCTACTTCACCGCGCGACGCTGTGTGACCGGAGGCAACCGTGCTTCCCCGCGGACTTCTCTCAATCTACAAGACAGAAGGATCGAAAATGTAGCAGACAGAAATTTAGTCAGAAAAGATCCTGTTTCTGTGAAAGCAGTCTATAAGTCAAAATTGTATCTATAAAGTAACGGTCTCGGCCGACGCTGTCCAATCCAATAGCTGGTATACAAATCGGTCAAGTACTTTAGGAGGAGTTAGTTGAACAACATACGTACAGAAGAATTACATGTATAAAGATTAGTTTCAGTCTTAATAGAACACATGGTGAAGGAAAACATCGTGAGGAAAGCTTGTCCTAGAACCAAACATTCAAAGACACGTGGCATTCACCAATTTAATCAATTCCACCAATTCGTACTGGGCTCTTGTGGTGAATTACGGCTCATTCCCTCTCCTAGAGAGGAGCCCTGAGTCCCAATAGTGGGCATTATAAGGCTGATTATGCTTATGCTTATGTTTGATGAAATTGATTTTGCACAAGTCATAACACCTGATGACTTGTGACATCGATCACATATTGATTAAGCTCTCCCGTCAGAAACCAAATAATTCCCTCTTTCAAATACAAATTCACGTGGTACATGAAACTTTAATTGACTATGCAACAGGTGTGCTACAGACAATATTGCTTGCCACCTGAATTAATAACAGGGCTGTAAGCTCGCAGCCGGTGCTGAGGCTGTGAGCCTTGCGAACAATAACCAGGTTCTAGGAAACCGCGATGCACTGTGAAACGGAAACGCTCTACAAAGGATGCCTATCATTTAATTACAGTTACTGTTCATATAACACTTAGATATTTTAAGACTCCTGGCCTTACCATGACATGTCAAAATGTCAGGTTACGAACGAGAAAAAGGGATGGAGCCATACTCCCTATATAGCACCATCCTTTTGATAGTTCAGGGTAGGTCGTCAAATGGATTGCCTAAAGAGCTCGTGGTAGGAAGGTCCTCTCCTAATTAAAGAAGACTTATGAAAATTCAAATGAAAGGTAAGTAAGTGGTGTATTACTAAATAGCAGGATAATTCACGTATCTGATGAAATTCATTGGCAGTTAAAATTCGATCAAAACTTGCGTTCAGAATATAGAGCACATTTAATAAGAGATAAGGTTATACAAACTTATACAACTGGATGAAGCGTCATGGTATTATGAAAATCAGCCTATCGAACTAGAAATGACGGACGTCTCACTTTGAAGGACGGAAGCAATCCCATATTGCAAGTTTTTATTCATATCACATCATGAAATGTTTTTGGTAAAGATGCAAAACTGCGAGAAAGAATCCAAAACACATCATATTTAATAAAGAGAGTGCGTCGAAGAAAACCAAGCACTTCATTACTCGTTACTAATTCTTTAAGCATAAGCATAATCAGCCTTTTAATGTTCCCACTGCTGGGACTCAGGCCTCCTCTCTAAGAGAGGGAATGGGCCGTAATCCACCACGTAGAACCAATGCGGATTGATGAATGACACATATCTTCGAATTTTTGGTTCTACGACATGTCGGTTTCTTCACGATGTTTTCCTTCATCATCAGTTCCATCAAGACTGAAACTAATCTTTATATATATGATTCTTCTGTACGTATGTACACTACCGGTCATAAATCGAATAGCAGTTTTACAAAAAGTGCGGTGTTGGTGAATGTCACATGTCTACGATCCAATTCGTGTCCAATTCTTTACAAGACCACAAATACAAGCCATAAAGGTAAACTATTTGGCATAACAAAGCAGGCAATTCATAAGAGCAGAGCACACGTGCCGTTACTTACCGACGCAATAACCGCGAGGTTGTGCGTCTGTCCCCCACACGCATGTAATGAATAATTCTTTAGCACAACATGCTACTAACCCATCACTGGAAGTATTACATTTTATTGTTATTAGCTAGGTGAATATGTTACCAGGATTTTTGAAGGAAAACAAATACACCAACATTACTACTTTTTCAAGAAAAAAGTTGGTGTAAAATGGGGTGATTGCGGATTGATTTTCATATTAAGTATTTTTCAATACACTTACTTGAATCCTTACCTCTACCGCTTTTAGGCACTTTACTATTGCGTTTACTAGTGCGGAAAAGTGTATTATGGTATCGGGATCCTACGGTATGACCACTGCGAGTCGCGATAACTTTCATTCACTCTTCTTATCAAGACTAATATTTTACTCTCGTAATGTTTCTAAATGATTTAGTCAGCCAGTTTTGTATTCTTGTCTTAGGACTAGGACAAAGCCGTCAAAAACAGTTGTAAAATAAAACAAAACAGCAGAAAAGTATGGTTGTAGCAATCACCAAATTACTTTCCCAAAATAAAGAAACATCTCATCGACGGTATTCAATCAGGCCATCCAACTACGAGTAGGTACACAAAATATGATCATAGTGTGCATGTTTACACAGGGTGATGGTGGCACAAGTTATTAGTTTCACCACTTTCACCTGGGGGTAAGACGCACTTTGTTTGCGCACCAAACAATGGATGAGATTGCCATGAACCCTCCCATCATGATGTGTGCATAGGTGGCGTAATTAAAACCTTGTCTGTAATACGTACATAAGTATGTATTTCATTTCGACGCTGATTGTAGTAATGCCAAATAGAAAATATAGTTTTAAAAGAGTATGTAGTATATGGACATTTATCCAGTCGCTTGTGATCAAGGTGATAACAGGACGCGTTGTGGTCGTTGACCTGAGAAAATTGGACATGGACACACTTCAGTAATGAAAAATAGAAATAGATTAAAAGTGTTTGAATAATCCGCTTTTGATTAACGCGGAAGTGTCGCTACTGTGCGGAACGCCCGGAGTATACGGTGGAGCACACAGTCGAGGTGTGCCCTGCTTGGGCGGAGCACCGCCGTGCCCTCGTGGGGGCGATCGGCGGCGGAGACCTCTCGCGCCGGGCCTTGGTTGAGGCCATGGTCCGAAGCGAGGAGAAGTGGCAGGCGGTCGCCGACTTCTGCGAAGCAGTAATGCTCGCTAAGGAGTAGGCCGACCGCATCAAGCAACGGTGCTGTCGCCGCCGCCGGGATTCCGATCCCGATTTCCAGCCACCGTAAGCGTGGGTTTGCGGTCAGTGAGCAATGGGTAGTTCGCTGTCCGGCCGTCCGGTAACTGTCCGGACCAAGCCCAAGTCGTCGACGGCGCGCGCTGTTCCCGCGCGCTTCAAGGAGTTGTCAGCAACAGCAGGGGCCCAGCCGGGTCGAAGCCTACTGAGGCCAGGGTTATCCGAAAGGGCGCTCGAGCCCCGGTATGAAGGCTTGAAGGAACGGGATGGGTTTTTTAGTCAGTAAGAGTTTGACACTATCTCCCGCTCCGCCAAAGAGCGGGGGTTGTCAATGGATGTTTTTTTCCATCGAAAAAAAAAACCTGGTGAAGGTTGTGGGAATCCGATGGATGCGGGACGCATAGAATCGTTCATTGGCATAAGCCTATGTCTATCATAAAGTTTACGCATGTTATGAGCTCGCAAAAGCCCACGAAGAGTTGTAAACTGTATGTCCAAATGTCTTGAAAGAACGCTGTCATGATAGTTTCTAGTGTGAATGATTGAATGCGGATATTGGTTTACGAATAGGAGAATGTGGGTGATTGCTCAAATGAAGATATAAGAGAAATATGTAAGACTAGCTTTTGGCCGTAGCTTCGCGCGCGTACATAAATACACATAGTCTATATCAATTAAGAATAAAAGCATTTTATCGGTGAAAAAATTTTAGCACTCAGACCAGTACTACCAGAGATTGTCTCCTACAAACAAAAAAAAAAAAAACAACAAGAAAACAAAAAAAACAACTTTACCTCTTTATTTATTATTTATTTATTTATAGTTAATTAAAACGGTACATGCCCACTTACATTAATTAACATAGAATTGTAAAAACTTAAAAAAGAAAAAAAAAGCAATTATACTATACATAATGTTGACAATTGTATGGAATTTTAGAAAATAATTGTTTTGATTATTATTATAGGATTATTTCAATAACACATAATTTTAAATTAATTATTTATTTTATTAGTATAGGTTAGCATAGAAGATAATCGTGTAGGAGAATTTCAAATCAATTGAGAGAGCGTGAAGAGAGAAAGTAAGGAAATGATGATAAGCCCAAAGTTTTATACAGACCATTAAAATACTACGAATCTTATGTCAAGCATTGCTAACTTGATCTAACATCGAAGCTAGAAAACAGAAAAAAAATCTATTTGTAAGACAGATTTCAATATTTTAATGAAACTAAGTCGTAGAGAATCTACGAATTACTGTAATAACAAAACATTCAAGAAGTGTACGGACATTTTAATAATGCATTTCCTCGTAGCTATTACAAATTATGGAATTTTATATTAGATAGTCTTTGTTTTTCTCCGTCCACGTATTATCGTAGGAAAGAATTTCCATATGGAATATTTAAATGCATACCTTATAAGAAAATTCTTTCCTTATTGTATTATTATCCTGCTGAAGAAAGAGAGTACATAATGTACATCGTTACTTATATAAAGTGTGCCACCGAACTGTTTTTGTGGTTATTTATCGCTGTGGTTAGAAATAAATAGTATGGTATTTCTAACCTCTGACTTGATTGTATTTCTAACCTTTATTTCTAAATTATTTATTATTCCTCCAATGTTTTAATTAAGTAACAGATTATATAATTAAAAATTATTTATTATGCCTATGGTGGTATAATAAATCATTTAAGTTATAATCTATTAATTAAATGTAAAATCCCGGTATTGTGGTGTGTTCTGCCACATCTTACCTATTTGTAAGTTAACTAGTCACTTAAAGCTTAAAAATCCCCGGTAATCGCTATAACCAGTAACCGGTGAACAGTCTTTAGGTGGGAGTTTCCCTCCTTAGCTGTACGAGTATGTAGAATGAATGTGCCTTCAGGTAAGTATCACAGACTTTCTTTTTGTTAGATTTTTTTTTTATTTGTCTATTCGAGTACTACGTTTATAGTGTAACTATACTATAAATAAAATTAAAGCTCAAGCTAGGAACTCACAAAATAATATATTTTGGTGTTTCTTGCAATTACAAGATACGTATATAATTTCATCATCATCATTATTTCACGTTCCACTCAACAAGTTTCGGTATCTAATGAGAATAAGTGACAGTCCAAATTGTACAGAATGCGGCACGGTGGAGGATGTCCACCACTTGTTGGTGGAATGCGTCAGGACACGAGCTGCTAGAGAGGTGTTGAGGAATACTTTTAAAATTAATTTAATTGATGTTGGTGTTATCCAAAGTATACTGTCCGAACCCCTCTCTAACGCAGCCATCGCTGTTTATAAAATAGTGAGTAAGGTTGTGAGCCCTCATAGTTGAAGCTTGACTTGTATTAGGTTACGATGGGGCTGGCATGGTCGTAGTGTGACCAAAAGTCCCTAAATTTATAAGATTAAAAAAAAAAAAAAAAAAATCATTATTTCAGCCGATACACGGCCACTGTTGGACATAGGCCTCCCCCAAGCGTCGCCACATCGAACGTTCGTGTGCGTCCCGCATCCATCGGTTTCCTGCTACCTTCACCAGGTCGTCGGTCCACCTTGTAGGAGGCCTTCCAACACTGCGTCTTCCGGTACGCGGTCGCTATTCCAAAACCTTTCGGCCCCAACGGCCATCTGTTCTGCGAGCAATGTGCCCTGCCCATTGCCACTTAACTCTTCGAATGCCGTAATTAGAGACACAATAGAAAGACAATGGCTTATGTCGAACTGTGTAACTTAAGACATTCAAAAGGTTAAGTTTGGCAATTCTTTGTGCTATGTCGGCAACCTTAGTTTTCCTGCGGATATCTTTATTTTTTATTCGATCACGTAGGAATTACGGCTGAGCTCCTGAAGGCGGGTGGAAAACCGGTCCTAAAGGCCCTTCAGAAGTTGTTCGATTCCGTCATACTCGAGGGAAAAACGCCACAGGCATAGAGCAGAAGTGTAGTGGTACTCTTCTTTAAGAAGAGTGATAAAACCCTGCTGAAGAATTACAGGCCCATCTCACTTCTGAGCCATGTCTACAAGCTGTTTTCCAGGGTCATCACGAACCGTTTTGCGCGCAGGTTTGACGACTTCCAGCCTCCCGAACAAGCCGGATTCCGAAAAGGTTTCAGCACCGTAGACCACATACATACGCTACGGCAGGTCATACAGAAGACCGAGGAGTATAACCTGCCTCTCTGCCTAGCGTTTGTGGACTACGAGAAAGCTTTTGATTCGATCGAGACTTGGGCTGTGCTGCAATCTCTCCAAAGGTGCCAAATTGACTATCGGTACATCGAAATGCTGAGGTGTTTATACGAAAACGCCACCATGTCAGTCCGACTCCAGGACCAGATCTCGAAACCTATCCTCCTGCAGTGAGGTGTGAGGCAGGGAGATGTCATCTCTCCGAAACTGTTCACGGCCGCAATGGAAGATGTCTTCAAGGCTCTGGACTGGAGTGGACTAAGCATTAATGTCAAAGGCGAGTACATCACTCACCTTCGGTTTGCCGACGACATAGTAGTCATGGCGGAGACTATGGAGGAGCTCAGCACAATTCTCAATGACCTCCGTAGAGCTTCTCTAAGAGTGGGTCTTAAAATGAACATGGATAAAACCAAAATCATGATTAACAACCATATAGCGCCCACTCCTATCAAGGTCGGAGACTCTACACTCGAAGTTGTGGACGATTACGTCTACCTCGGACAGACAGTCCAGTTGGGTAGGTCTAACTTCGAGAAAGAGGTCAACCGTCGAATCCAACTCGGTTGGGCAGCGTTCGGGAAGCTACGCGGTATCTTCTCGTCCAACATACCATAGTGTCTCAAGACGAAAATCTTTAACCAGTGCGTGTTGGCAGTCATGACATATGACTCCGAAACGTGGTCGCTCACAATGGGCCTCATCAGAAGGCTTAAAGTCATGCAAAGAGCAATGGAAAGGGCTATATAATTTATTACACAAAAATAACTAGATTTTTTTGTCATATGTGTTAGGTACACATGTTTTGTGTGTCAAATAACAACTTCCAAGTCTACTATGTTGCTTACAAAAAACTCAATACCTTTTTTTTTAATCATGTTTTTCACAAAATTTTGACATTTTTCTTAAGATAAAAAAATAAAGGAAGAATAATCTGCTTTTACTGTTCAAGATTAACCACAATAAGTCTCTGAAATATTCAGGATCTGTATATTCGAGTGACTTTGTTGGTCATTTGATTTGTTATTCATGCTTACATAAAAATAAATGTTGTTGGTTTGTCATTCTTTAATCCACGTTGAAACTTTAAACTAATACTCGTACTAAACTGAAATTGTTATGATCTTAAAAACTATCCAAAACTAAATTTTGGCTCTGTAATTTAAAATCGGATACTGATTGCAAAAATTAACTTTAAATCGAAATGTGTGTAATGAATGGTAAAACAAACTTGTATACATCCGAATTGACCACCCCATAGAAAATACAAGTTATCTAGTAATACCTACCCACTACCCCCAAATTAACGTAACACACACTAAACAATCGAGTGTCGATCGCAAGTTATGAGAGCGGGTTCCGCAGGCCACGGTAATTACTTAAGCGTAACCCTGCAATGTTTGCTCGGGTCTGGAAGACCCGGCGATTAATAAATTTTGTCTGTTTGACTTGTACTGGGTCAACGGATTATGTTTGTGGATTATGGTTTGTGAACGATAATTAAACGGTTTCAGTATGTTGGGTTTGATGTACCCGGAGGTGAGCGGAAGCTGGGAGGGAATCAATTAAGTGATACGAACAATAGCCAGAATAGGTGCGCTTACAAGTAGATCTTTTTGAAATAAAAATGATGAAGTCTATGAATGTTGATTATATTATTTATTACTAAAACAGGCTCTATTCTATTTTTTATTAAGGTCAAGTAGAACCAAAATAAATTGTCAAAAGCAAGTACGCATATTAATTATTAGGTAATCAAAAATATAAAATAGGACAGGAATTTGGAGATATAATAATATTATTACCTAGAAACAAATATTAAAGCAATTTAATATAATAAATATTAAAACATTAAATACCTATACCTGCTTATAACAAAAGCATACATAAAAGAACGTTTAAAAGTATGACCCGAAATTGAATCACTACCTTATGAGCGAGTTCATCTCTTATGTGGTGAGACAGTGATCGAGCAAGAAATTGTTATCGACATAATTTCCGTCATCCCACCCCGACGATGAAGTAGAGGAATTCTATGACTTACTCAATAAGGCGTACGACGAACATCGAAGCACTTGGAATATTGTTTTAGGTGACTTCAACGCCAAAATAGGACAAAGGCAAGACCTGGATAATGAGACAATTATCGGCCCGCACGGTTCTGGAGACCGAAACGACCGTGGTGCACGACTAATCCAGTTTGCTTTCGGACAAAACTTATGTTTAAGTAATACCTTCTACTACAAGAAACAACAAAGACGTTGGACATGGATCTCTCCGAACAATAATATTAAAAATGAAATCGACTACATCCTTTCGTCTAACAAACAAATAATAAATAATGTGCAAGTTTTAAATCAATTTAAGTTCAGCTCAGATCATAGGCCCGTTCGCGCACTTCTAAAATTAAACATTAAAATTCAACGCAAAAATTTATTCAAAAATAAAATCAGAAAACTAAACAAAGAAACCCTGATAAAGTGTAAAAAAGAATTTAATCTAGAGTTGAGGAACAGCTTTGACATATTAAACAAAG
The DNA here is from genome assembly GCA_910589285.2 of Mythimna ferrago. Classification (NCBI taxonomy): domain Eukaryota; kingdom Metazoa; phylum Arthropoda; class Insecta; order Lepidoptera; family Noctuidae; genus Mythimna; species Mythimna ferrago. The sequence goes on from OU342680.1 coordinate 765,545, forward strand.
GAAATGAAGAAAAATGTGTCGACCTACAATATAAAGAAATCTTAAATAGTATAACGAAAGCTAATAAAGCTATAAAACAAAACAAAAACCGAACCAAAAAACTATCAAGACAAACCCAGAAATTAATAGAAGACAGACAAGTTCTAAGTAAAATAAACCGAGATTTAGAGTACAGACTAAAAGATAAGGAAGTTAAGCGTAGCATAAGAAAAGATATAAGAGATTACAATACAAAATTAGTACAGAATGCGTTGGAGAGGAACCGATCACTGAAAATAGCGAAACAGGGTATCACCAAGGCTAAAACATTGATTAAATGTTTAAAAGATGACAGGGGCGTTAAACAAATCAACAGAAATAACGTTCTAGAGATCTGCACAACATTCTATAAGACTCTATATTCCGATATACCTCAATTACAACCAACATCCAAATATTCATGTTCCGACGGTATACCACCAATATCTGAAGTGGAGGTTCAAGATTCACTTCGCAAACTAAAATACAATAGGTCTTGTGGTGAAGATGGTATAAGCACAGAAGCCCTTAAAATAGGTGAACCATCACTACTTTTCTACCTTGCGCGACTGTTTAACGATATTCTCCAGACCGGTAACTTTCCAACAAATTTTTGTCATTCAAACATTATATTACTGCACAAAAAGGGTGATAAGTCCGACATCAATAATTATAGACCAATTAGTTTGATCTCCCATGTCTATAAAACCTTTATTAAAATTATAGAAACACGTATATCTGGTCAACTTGATTTAAAACAGCCTCCAGAACAAGCAGGCTTCCGTCGAGGACTTTCCACCACCGATCACTTGCACACCATCAATCAAATAGTTGAAAAATACCACGAATATAAGGCCCCACTGTATCTTGCATTTGTGGACTACTCCAAGGCCTTTGATAGCATCACACATTCTGCAATATTTGATGCACTGACGAAACAGGGAATAGAACTGACTTATATTCAACTGCTGCAAAATATTTACACACAAAGTACAGCTGCCATAAAACTTGAAACGTTAGGTCCTAAATTCGAAATTCTCAAGGGAGTCAAACAGGGTGACCCGCTATCTCCAAAATTGTTCACAAGCACTCTTGAAGAAGTCTTCAAGACGTTGGCAGACAAATGGGAAGAGAGCGGTATTGCCATTGGCGAAGCGAGATTGACCAATCTACGCTTCGCGGATGACATTGTCCTCTTTTCTCCCTCAGCCGCTGGACTTGAGCAAATGCTACAAGACCTTAGCGACGCAAGCCTTAAGGTTGGACTCAAGATGAACATGTCGAAGACTAAGATCATGACCAATGGTTCTAAAAGCAACATATATGTAGGTGGGGAGAATATACAATATGTCCAGGAATATCTGTACTTGGGCCAAGTGATTTCTTTCCAGACAAGGCAAGACAAGGAAATAACACGCCGAACAGAAAATGCCTGGAAGAGTTACTGGTCCATGAAAGAACTATTCAAAGGCACCTTGCCGATGTCACTCAAGCGAAAGCTAATGGATATGTGTATTCTCCCCATTCTGACCTATGGTGCACAAACTTGGTCTTTGACTAACCTCCAAAGGTCCAAACTTAAGGTTTGCCAACGTGCTATGGAGCGCAGCATACTAGGTGTTAAAATAACGGATCGCGTTCGAAACACTACACTGCGCTCCAAAACGCAAATCGTTGACGTAGTTCAGAAGGCTGCCCAACTTAAGTGGGACTGGGCTGGACATGTCTGCCGCATGCCTACCGAGCGGTGGGCCAGTAAAACGCAAAATTGGTGCCCTGAAATTGCACGACGGGGCATCGGCAGACCAAGAAGGAGATGGCGGGACGACTTGGATGTCTTCCTTGGGAATTGGAAAGAGGTGGCTCAAAACCGGGAACATTGGAAGGAGTGGAGGGAGGCCTTTGCCCAGCAGTGGGACAGTATGGGCTAGTAAAAAAAAAAAAAAAATAATAAAAATTTCCGGAATGATAAAAAAGTTTTAAAGTCATATTATTTATAATTATAAATCTGTTCGACACAGTTATGTTGTTATGAACAAAAATATAACTATTACTACCTTAAACCGTTATTTTTTGGAGAGATAGGTATTATTATTTCGTTTATTTAAACATTAACATATAAATTATATTTTTAAATATTCAATAAAAATAAAAAACATTTAAAAATATAAAAAATAGTAGCCCACCGGTATCGGGAACAGGGTCCAAGCTACCGGCGGTCAGGGCTCCAGAGAAAGGAACCTCCTGACTATACGAGCCGTGTCCAGCAATACTGCTTTCTGAATCAAGCCCTTGATCCAGTCGCCTAACGAGAGCCTCCTAAGATGTTGGTCGAGGCTCTTGGCTATTAAGCCATTGGCTGAAACAACTATCGGTACAATGACCGCTGAATCCACTTCCCACATGTCGACAACCTCGCGAGCCAAGTCGATATACTTAATTTGTTTATCTTTCTCGGCTTTCACGAGGTTCTCGTCATGCGGAACGGATATGTCAACAATCATTGCACGCCTCTCGCTTCGGTCCACCACCACTATATCAGGCTTATTGGCCACAATAGTCCTGTCAGTGATGATGGGCCGATCCCAGTACAAAGTGATATGACCGTTATCAAGAACTGGGTCGGGCTCATACCTATAGTATGGCACTTCCGATTCCACAAGAGAGTATTTCAAAGCAAGTTGCTGATGGATAATCCTGGCTACAAGGTTGTGCCTATGCAAGTACTCTCCGTTAGCTAGACGGGAACAACCAGAGATAATGTGACGGATTGATTCTCCCGGACGGTGACATGCCCGACAGATGTCAACCGTGCCGTCCTTCACAATAAATCTCCGGTAGTTATTCGTCATGATAACTTCGTCCATAATTGCACAGGCAAAACCTTCGGTTTCCCCAAAGAGGTCACCGAAACGCAGCCAGGCTACGGACGCCAATTGGTCTACATCGGGCCCATGAAGGGCCCGAAAAAAGCGTCCGTGAAGCTCCTTGCTCTGCCATACTTCCCTGCGATCGTTAGTGTCAAGCACTATCGGTTTGCGCCAGTTCTCGTTAGCCAGGGAGAGCGGGGTGAGTCCCTTGTCCACTGCCACTACATCTCGATGCATACCCACGTCGGCAGCTAGGAAATATTCCCTGAGACTGCATACCTCGCGGTTGTGTAGGGTCTTAGCATTTAAGAAGCCACGACCCCCACACTTCCGCGGGATATACAGCCTCATCACCGACGATCGTGGGTGATGCATTCGGTATGCAGTCAGCAGTGTACGGACCCGCCTATCCAGGGCGTCAAGTTCTGTTTGAGTCCATTTGAGTACGCCGAAAGAGTACATCAATACCGGCATGACCCAACCGTTGAAGGCACGCACCTTGTTTCCGCCTGAAAGAAGGCTATTGAATACCTTTTTCAGGCGTCCAAAGAAACGCTCCCTCAACGATTGCTTCATGCCAGTGATACTGATGCCTAGAGCTTCCGACATACCCAAATACTTATAGGTTTCGGTTGGAGAGAGGGATCTCAGATTTATGGAATCCGTGAGTTGAGTGCTCACGGACTCCACAACCTCCCCTCGCTTTACATGCATGACTGCACATTTGTCCACACCAAACTCCATCCTGATGGCACTACTGAAGATTTCAGTTACCTTCAGTAGCTCCATCAGTTGCAGATTGTTGGGGGCAAAGAGCTTTAAGTCATCCATGTAAAGGAGGTGAGATATAACCTGACCACCTCTCTTCAACCGATAGCCTAGACCTGAATTCTCCAGCAGTGTGCTTAGAGGATTCAAGGCTAGACAAAACCAAAGCGGACTCAAACTATCACCCTGGAATATACCTCGCTCAATCCTTACAGGTTCGCTATTCCTCTGGATATTTCGACATCCTGGATAGCGAAGGACTGTACTCCATTGCCTCATACACGACATCAGGAAGGTGCGTAGTGTTGTATCAATTTTATACAATTCCAGCACCCTCATGAGCCATGTATGAGGAACAGAGTCATAGGCCTTTCTATAGTCTATCCAACATGTCGACAGATCCTTTCGGGAACGTCGAACCTGCTGGCTAATAGTCATATCAATGAGGAGCAGCTCCTTAGTACCGCGGGACCCGTTCCTACATCCATTCTGAGAAGGCGACATGATCGAATTTTCATCAATATGACTATTAATTTTACTTCTCAGTATGGATGTAAGAACTTTATAGACCGTCGGCAAACACGTGATCGGTCTATAATTTTTAGGCTCCGCAGTACTACCTGATTTATGGAGCAGGTGGGTTATTCCTGTTGTTAGGAACTGTGGCAGCGACCCTGACTCTAAGGCAGACTGAAACTGATATGCCAAGCGAGCATGCGATCTTGTAAACCACTTAATCCAGAAATTGTGCAGCCCGTCCGGCCCTGGAGATTTCCAGTTAGGCAACGGACGGACTGCACGAGCTACATCTTGGGGGCTGATGTCTATTGCCCCCATTTGTGGTATTGGATCGCACGCTCGCTCGACCTCCCGAGTCCAGTCACCCTCGGTGTGACTGACAGGCACCGACCAGATGCTACGCCAGAATGAACTCATGGCGTCATCATCCGGGAGACGCGCGTCAGTCACACCTTGGTCCGGTCGCTCCCAAGCCCTATAAACCCACCTTTCATTACTCCGGAATGTGCGATTCTGGGTGTATCGCTCAACCCGCCGCTTATACCTGCGGATACGGTTTGCCCATGCATACACCTTCTGCTTCAGGAAGTCGATGCGCTCTGTGACTCGGGACATATAGTCTCGGGGGCTGATGTCAGTCCCCGAAAATGCCCGTCTCACAAAGCGCATCACTCTTGGACGAGTGTTGCCCTCCCTGAAGCAGATTAGTTTGCCGATGAGTGCTCTAGCCCCACCGATACGACGCTCGATCCTGCACTGCCAGGCCGGCACAGCTGGTTTTGGTCGTGTAGCTACGTCACTGTTTGGGAATTTGACGTGAGCTACACGACATGCCGCTACGGCCGCGCAGTACATGATTGAGTGTGTATCGGTGAGATCTTCGCAGTCATCAAAATAATTTGACAACTGCGAATCCAGAGCAGCCACCAGCGCCCTATTCTTGTTACACATGGGCAAACGAGGTATGCGTGGCCTAAGTTCGGGAGGTATATTACGATATTCCCGAATCGCACACTCCAAAGCACTCCTCAGTTCACTATTGCACTGGTTACTTACGTTAGTGACCGTGTCAGAACTCACCTCGTCTGTGTGGAAAGATATGTAGCTGGACGGTGGTACCACAGCTGGTACCACAGGCTGCGACGGAGGGGTAATGACACGGTCACTCATTTCCGTTCGGAGGCGATCAAGTACAGTATCATCCAACATATGATTACGCAGGATGACCCGCACCTGATCCGACAGTCGTTGGGCCGAAACGTTGACGGCTGGCTCAAGCACCTGAAACAAAGAGAGCATCCGAACACGGTACGCGGTCAGGTTATTTCCTCCCTCTGTAGCCCCATAGTATGAGCGCATGACGTTCTCGTTGATGGATTGCGTCCATCGCATGCGCTGCACACTTCCGCCGGGAGCTGGGACCCTATCAGAGGCCGGTGGGCCTCGAGGTCCTAAACAATCCGGCGGCCGGCGTCCTCCCCGACGACGCGTAGGTGGTGGTGTCGTCGGCGGCGAGTAGTACTCGTCGCTCGAGCTCGACGCAGCTGCTACGGCCGGTGTCACAGCACTCACGATGGGGCTGGGTTCCGGCGGCGGCGAGGCGGAGCTGAGCGACGAGGCCGGAGGTGGTGGGCGTGCACGTCGAGCTGCGGCTCTGGTCAACATTCACTTTTCCTCGTCGAGATTTTTCGTTGTCATAAGTATGACATGTAGTATATTTTACGTGAACCCATTTTCGAGAGTTACACGTATTTCACAGTAATTATTGTAGATTTTATTGTATTTCTAAACCTGTTTTTTCTTCGGATAATTCCATTTTAATAAATTATTTCAATATTTGTATTTTGAAAAAATCTAAGGAAAAATTTTTGACACGTCAGGTTGACAATCATTATTATTATTATTACCTCAAGAAAGGACCTAAAACTATTTTTCACAAAACGCCATTCATGTTGTTTATCATTGTGCCTATTTTTGGCCAGCCTCGTGAATCTTGGTGACAGTTTCTCTAAATTATGATTGAACGGACGAGCTGGCGAAGCAACGAGTTAGTGTCTGAAGTAAACAAGACTAGCAAATAGTTTGGTCTAGATTCTATTCTTTGCTATAAAGTATTACTTAGTTTTATTTATACTAACAACTGATAGGAGCTTCGCCCGCGTGATAATAGAACATACTCTCGAGATAAAACGTATCCTATATGCTATTCCGGAAATCTATCCGTGTACCAAGTTTTATCCAAAGCTGTTTAGCCGTTCTAGCGTAAAGTGGTTACAATACATACACACACGCACTTAAAAACTTACGCTTTTATAATTTTATGTGATAGTGTCGTTCACTTGTGTTAACTCTGTAGTTTTTGTAATAGTTATGTCACACATTTTACAATGATAAAAATAATATAATTTTACATATAAAAAAATATTTAAAATACAACAAGGTGAATGCGAAATCACCCTTCACCAAATTGAACACAAAATAAAAACCGGTACCCATCAACCAAAAAAATCATGTTCACTTTTAAATTTTGGTCCTCTAACAATATTAGCATTTCAATTTCAAGTCATCTTTACCCCTATATTATTACAAGAGAGCGATTCGACCATCAGTGCGGTAGGGTTGAACACCTGGCGTGCTTTTGTTCGGTAACGAGTATCGAGTTACGTTGTACCGATGCGATCGATAGCAGCCCTGGCGGACACATTAATATGTTATTACGCTTTTGTAAGGGGCTAAATTAAAGTCAGAGTGTGCAGTTCAGTGTGAACCTAGGTAGGTAGAGAGGAACTATTGTTTGGATCACATTGTAATAGTTATTCATGTTATAGATATCGTTGGTGTAAAGTCTGGCTTCACAAAACACAGTCTGAAAGTTTTGCAGAACATTAACTGCATAGAGTAAATATGCTTTTTACAAACTAGTGCGATTCAACATCATCGATTGCAACACTGCTTATCATCTGGTGAGAACGTAGTCAAGTACTAGATTATATCACATAAAAATAAAATATAAAATGTCCTTAAGTTTGTTCTTTATTTAGAACCTTATTTAAAAAAAAACTACTTGACTGAACCAAATAACAGCGAGAAGAACCAAATACATAATAGTGTTTTTGTCCACAGCTATCGCACAACGCCGTCTAGTCCGAAGCTAAGCAGAGCTTGTGTTATGAGTACAAGACAACTGATAAACATACTTATATATGTATTTCTAAATATATAACAGGTAAATAACACTCAGACACACAATATATGATCGTGCTCATCACATATACATATGTCCTGGGTGGGAATCGAACCTACGATCTCTGGCATTAGGCATAGCACTAAAGGCCATTAACCACTAGACAACAAGCTAGTCAATCATTATCAATTCAAAATCATTTCCTTTAATATTATATTTATTTATTTAATAAACAATTGCTCGCTGTAGAATAGAATAGAATGCATTTATTTGTCAGAATATTGTACAAAGTTGTTGTACTTATTTATAATATTATGATCATAATCTTCTGCCGTTTCCGGCGTACAAATATGGTTAGTAACAATTATGGGTAAATTATACTTACTACGTAATACATTACAATTGTACTTCCTTTTATGTACTAATCTTGAAAAAAATGCAGATAAATATCTTCGGAATCTACGGCAAGTAAATACTTCTGCTATCACAGCCGTGAGCCGTCAACTTAAAAATCTTACATTATCAAGCAAAATCATTGTAACACCACATCAGGCCCTCAAGTCCGCTATTGCAATAGTGTCAGAATGGTCTATCATTGATTTCATAATTATTGATTTAGACAAGTTTTGGTAATCTACTGTGATAAATCAAACACTTCAGGATAAATTGTATAAATATTTTATTCACTTTGATTAACACAATTTCATACTTATCGTTCTATTAACAATCATTTTCAAATACACAGATTAGTCGGACATGTTTTCTGTTCAACGACTCAAAGCAGACTGACTCTGTCCAAAATGACAGTAACAAACTCAGTGTATCCCTACCACAAACTTTCACAAACACTCGGTCGACTAACCGACCAATCAGAGCAAAGTAAAGAGTACGTAACATCAATTGACTAACTAATATACATTAGAGTTTATCTAATAATTAACTGCAAGTAAATATTTCATTTTAACAATTATGATATATTTATACAAAACAAATCCATAAAGTCTAATATTATAAATTATTACTTAATATCTACAACGAATGTCTAAAGTTCATGTAACTACTAGCGCCATCTATCGCTTATCATTGGAAGTTGAACGATTTATGAATATTTTCTTTAAAAATCATTACATTCGGCCATCCGACATCGTGCGATCTCCTGACGCACGATTACAATTAAAATGATAGGATATTTTCATTAAAATTATGAAACTTAATTCCAGTTCTACAAGGAACTGAGTCTTACATTCATAATCATTACATTCGGCTTAGTCTTGATTATTTGCTTTATCGTCACGTCATATGTTTATAACATTCTCATCACACGAAGAACAGAGTATTTTTTTTTGTCAAAGGCTTTTCTCTATATCCGAGTTTACATAAGGTCGGAGGAAAGTATGCTTCTAAATGTTATTCCTCAGTTTGCCAAAATCGGTAATTACAGTAATTTTATACTTAAAACTTTGTTTTTTTTCAATGGATCTATGGATTTTAAAATGAGGCAAATTCAATTTTACCCTCATAATTGCAATCAGATCTACTAATCTTTATTAAACCACTTATGCTGTAGGCTGTATCAAGGATTTTACTGATAACGAACGTATCTTTTTGCTAGTCTAACCCAGATATTGGCGCTTGCTCTCTCATTTTGTTTCTATTGTGTCTCTAGTCAAAGTATTCGAAAATTTGATATTTAGATCAATTCTCGTCTCAATACTATAAACAGAAACAGTATTCGTCTTAATTTCTGTGGAAAACATGATATTACGACTTAAGGTATCGAGATACGCGTCCTAGATCTTACACTCTCAGTGGTTAAATGAAACTCACAAATCTGTAGCCACCATGTTGCTACATGTTGTGTGGCGACTCGATTAGTCAGAGTTCATTACTTTCATTATTTGAAAGCATAATATAAAACAGAAACTTAAGCATTTAGAATAAAAGTGATCCTTCAGCTAGAGGCTAAGGGCTTAATTGTACTAATATTATCTCTCAAATAATATTAGCAGCATATGTGCGTGATTTCGTACCAAGTAAAGGTTCTAATAATGAAGTTCGGATCGCACTGTTCGTCAAACTTTATTTTTATTTGAAACCTTGAAATTAGTCCTCTACTCTAGTGTATGGATTTTCAATGCATCTTCCCCTTAACCGAATAAATAACGATGTAATATTTAGGTCTATTTAAATCATTCATTGTATCATAATCATCTTAGGAACCGGCTTCGATTTCAGTCTGGACGACGAGAACTAGTTATGGTCATGTAATAGTATATATTTTATCCTACTTGTAAAATAAATATCATTGTGTTCTCTATCTATGGAATCAGTCTCTGCTACAGTATGCACACGTCACAGGAATTGAAAACGTGTAATAAATCCATTTCCTCGTCTACAATTTAATGGTTTGGCTCAATTCCTAATAGATTTATCATTAATCCCGTGTGTTTAAATTTCTATCTGCAGCTCTTTTACTTATATGTTATCCGTATATAAGAATTAATTTGTCGTAATAATATTCACATAAGTTACACCTTAGTTCTTACTAGCTAACATTTCTGCTTGAAACCGACCATAATTCTGCTCATTAGATAAAATCATTTTAGTTTAGTTTACCACTTCGTCACTAAATGCTAACTTACAAAACTTGGCAAGGTTTTGTAAATTTTCTATTTTCTCTTGGTAAGACTAGCAAGTTTTTGAGACAAATTGTATAGTCAGTTTCTGATCCTACTTGCTTAATACAAATCAATTATAATTACTCTTTCTAATCAAACTTAAATACTCTCAAAATTTACAGAAGTGATAGAACTCCCGTATCACAAAGTTCCAATGGATATGTTCAAACCTCGATTCTTGTAACGCTTTCCTCCTTGAAAATCATTCAACCACTCTCTTAGACCAACGTGGGGTACCTCTTCGCTTCTTGCATCGTGGTGGTGTCTTATTCCTTCCAAATCGTCTCTTTGCATCATTTTTCTTCAAGTCTGTACTCTTTGAACCAGGAACTATCTATTTGTTCAATAAGACTGGCAATTTTTCCTTCTGTAGTTCTGTCGGAATCCAAGTCCTCAAAAATAAAAAAATCAGTGGTTAAAACATTTACAGGAAATAGTACTTGTATCGTTCATTTGAAACTCTTTTTTAAGAATCAAATCCCAGTGTTAAATTATACTTTCAATTCAATTTATCTATACCTATAATATCTTCAAAAACTATAACAATGTTCAAATCTCATCCAATAAACAGTTCAAATATGATATGAATAAACTTAATAAATTATTCAATTCATTTACAACATCTGCATTAAGCCAACGTAGTCAGACTAAAATCACATTAATAGGTAAATTCATACGTTACTTACGCTCTTGAGGATAATTTCATCTGCACCGGGCACACTTAACCCGAATCTTAATTGGCTCATCTGGCCAAATCAAATGGCCCACTTGGCCTCAGATGGCCCACTTGGCCTCAAATGGCCCACTTGGCCTCAAATGGCCCACTTGGCCTCAAATGGCCCACTTGGCCTCAAATGGCCCACTTGGCCTCAAATGGCCCACTTGGCCTCAAATGGCCCACTTGGCCTCAAATGGCCCACTTGGCCTCAAATGGCCCACTTTGCTCCAAATGGCCCACTTGGCCTCAAATGGTCCACTTGGCCTCAAATGGCCCACTTGGCCTCAAATGGCCCACTTGGCCTCAAATGGCCCACTTGGCCTCAAATGGCCCACTTGGCCTCAAATGGGCTCGCTTAGCTTCATCAAAGGCATGGTTGCCTCATCCCTCATTAAGGCTCGCTTGGTCTTATTAAGGCTCACTTGGCTTCATCAAAGGCACGCTTAGCTTCATCAAAAGCACGCTTAGCTTCATCAAAAGCACGCTTGGCTTCATCAAAGGCACGCTTAGCTTCATCAAAGGCACGCTTGGCTTCATCAAAGGCACGCATGGCTTCATCAAAATCACGCTTGGCCTCATCAAAGACACTCTTGGCCTCATCAAAGCACTGAAATCAAACCAAAACATTTCTAATGAACCAGTTACACTCTTAAATTGCCAAGAAGTCAGTAAGTCAGCAAATTGACGGTAATTACATATTCCAAAGTGTAGATCTCTATGGAGAAGAAATTCCATTAAATCGTGTTATACATATACAAACTCAGTTTTAAGTTTGTTCTCTCAAATTCATTTATTGTTTGTCATAGGTGGAAATTTAGTTCATAAAACAACAGTACAAAATAAATATCATTTATCATTTTAGACTTGTCATTTATCATCTATCATTTATCTTTTATCGTTTAACATTTATAAATAAATAAATTTATCATTTATCACTGATCACTGACCACCTATCACTGATCGCTTATCACTGATCGCTTATCACTGATCGCTTATCACTGATCACTTGTCACTGATCACTAATCACTGATCACTAATCACTGGTCACTAATCACTGGTCACTAATCACTGGTCACTAATCACTGGTCACTAATCACTGGTCACTAATCACTGGTCACTAATCACTGGTCACTAATCACTGGTCACTAATCACTGGTCACTAATCACTGGTCACTAATCACTGGTCACTAATCACTGGTCACTAATCACTGGTCACTAATCACTGGTCACTAATCACTGATCACTTATCACTGATCACTTATCACTAATTACTTATCACTAATTACTTATCACTTATCACTGATCACTTATCACTGATCACTGATCATTTATCATTCATTATATATTATTTATCATTATTGTGACATACTAATATGGGGTACCACATGTTTTTACAACTATGCGTCGAAACGAAAGGGAAATTATCGTGCCACACAAAGTAATCCGAGGCAACAATGACAATTATCGCTTTGGGAAATAGGAAAATTTTACATATAAACTGTTTTTTTTTTTTTTTTTTAATCTATCACTATACGATTTCGATGAAATTAAATAAAGAAAAAGCAACCCAATTTGAAAAATAGAAACTAAAATGAATCACCAGCATTTAAGAGGTGTTTAGTCTTGTCAACGTTCGATTACGAACATGACGCGCATATCTGTACCACTCAGTTCACACATTTGAAGGGAATCGAATGATTCAATACACGAGTCTGTCACCATCAGTAAGAAATTTGGGCGAGTATGATACTGGTCTAAAATACTTGGCACACTTGGCTAAAAAAATAAATAAATCTCGAGCTCACTTAGCTTCAATTTAGGCACACATAACCTCTTGTCTGAAGTAACACTAGCACACATGGGAAAAAGAATAAAAAATATCTCGAGCTCATTTAGCTTCAATTTAGGCACACAACTTCTTGGCTTAAAGTAACACTTGCACACTTTGGTGACAAAAAAAATATCTCGAGCTCACTTAGCTTCAATTTAGGCACACATAACCTCTTGTTTAAAATCACACTCGTACACTTGGAAAGACAAAAATATATTTCTCGAACTCATTTATCTTCAATTTAGGCACACATAACCTCTTCCTGTTATCACTGCACATATTTGTAGGCATATCCCACTTCTGAAATGTGATAAATCAAACACTTCAGGATAAATTGTATAAATATTTTATTCACTTTGATTAACACAATTTCATACTTATCGTTCTATTAACAATCATTTTCAAATACACAGATTAGTCGGACATGTTTTCTGTTCAACGACTCAAAGCAGACTGACTCTGTCCAAAATGACAGTAACAAACTCAGTGTATCCCTACCACAAACTTTCACAAACACTCGGTCGACTAACCGACCAATCAGAGCAAAGTAAAGAGTACGTAACATCAATTGACTAACTAATATACATTAGAGTTTATCTAATAATTAACTGCAAGTAAATATTTCATTTTAACAATTATGATATATTTATACAAAACAAATCCATAAAGTCTAATATTATAAATTATTACTTAATATCTACAACGAATGTCTAAAGTTCATGTAACTACTAGCGCCATCTATCGCTTATCATTGGAAGTTGAACGATTTATGAATATTTTCTTTAAAAATCATTACACTACTAATATAATGGCGTCATTATGACTTTCCGATGGTCAACCACTGACATTCCATTGAAAGAAATGGCATAGAATGGTAATCTCGTACATAATGACAAATGAATATCTGACGTATGCAGTATTCTGCAAAAAAATTTACAGTTACTTTGATCAGTGACCTACCATTACGACGTCATTGCGCAATTAGTGCTATTAATAAGCTCGATATTGTCATTCTACCACAATTCTATTACAAGACCATTGACCGAGCAATGATCGATCATTATGAATTAGCAGATTACAAACTTTTAGGAAAATGATAATGGGATCGTGTTGGAATGACGAATTTATAAAAATAGCAGACTTAGGGCCGAGAACACCCGGCGCCTCCACCATGTAGCGTAGAGCTCAGCTTACAGTAGTCTTCGTGTTGGGATCTATCTATAAGGAAAAGACACCGGACGGCACACTTCTATATTTTTCTTTGCTCGCAATACAGCATTTCATTACAAAAGTCACTTCCAACACTGAAAAAACAACACACTTCTTTTCTTTCTACAAATTTTGAAATCTATTCTAGAAATGCAAAATCCTTAAAAGTATATTTTACAAGCCAGTCCGTTAGCTATATAAAAAAACAACTCGTGCGATCTCCTTTCTATATCACAGTAACACCACATCAGAACATTTAAAATGACTTTGAACACCACTTCTACCATATGTAATTGTTGTATTATTAAGTAGCCACCGTCTGGTCCCTCATCGGGTTCAATTGCCCAGTCTGCCCAGTGTATGCCCGGTCAGAGCGATGCGGGCAGAGATCGGGAGATAAGGTGATGATGGAAGCTTTTAATTGCTGTGCAAATTATTGTTTTATGTTTTTTATTGGATGGAGTCGGAATTATTTTGACCGCGAAGGTGAAAGGTGAAAAATCATCTTATGACAACCCCCGCTCTTGGGTGGAGCGGGAGATAGTGTCAGACTCTTACTGACTAAAAAACCCATCCCGTTCCTTCAAGCCCTCATACCGGGGCTCGAGCGCCCTTTTGGATAACCCTGGCCCCAGTAGGCTTCGACCCGGCTGGGCCCCTGCTGTTGCTGACAACTCCTTGAGGCGCGCGGGAAAAGCGCGCGCCGTTGACGACTTGGGCTTGGTCCGGACAGTTACCGGACGGCCGGACAGCGAGATACCCATTGCTCACTGTCCGCAAGCCCGCGCCTACGGTGGCTGGAAATCGGGATCGGAATCCCGGCGGCGGCGAGAGCGCCGTTGCCTGATGCGGCCGGCCTCCTCCTTAGCGAGCATTACTGCTTCGCAGAAGTCGGCGACCGCCTGCCACTCCTCCTCGCTCCGGACCATGGCGCGAGAGGTCTCCGCTGCCGATCACCCCCACGAGGGCACGGCGATGCTCCGCCCAAGCAGGGCACACCGCGATTGTGTGCTCCACCGTGTCCTCCGGGCGTTCCGCACAAGTCATTATTGGTCATGTATTATTGTAAATTTAAATTAGTTACCTTTATGATAAATAAATAATGATGTATAATGTGCAGCAGCAAGCAGAATTCCCTACATGTGAGTATGTTTGGTGATAGAAGTTTGGTATTAGTTTGTAAGCTCGAAATTATATAAATAGTGTAATGTTAAAAATCTTTCGTTTTATTTACACTCTTTGTTAAATATTAGATATTTTATTTAAAAGAAGTTCTATATAATATTGTAAAGAATTTTATCCACCAAACACACACACATATCATAACCACCAATTGCAGTTAGAGTAGATAACTCTTTGATCAGGATCTAAAAAGAAAATAAGAAGTACAGACAGTTCTCGTCGACATACTTAATAAAATAGCTGAGTCTAAAATCTGATCCAAATAAATAAGAGCTTTTGTATAAAAATCATTTGTTTCATGATCATAGTTAACTTTTTGTAGAACTACTAGTAAAGTTGATAACTACATTTTATACCCACAAAGCGCTATCAAATAGCCCACATAACTACATCTAAATATACTCCATATCGTACATGATACAGATAATGGCAGTCAATTGGCGACATTTAAGGTGATCGCTCGCCAGGTGGCCGGTGACTCAAACAACAATTTAGTTAATAGGATCCACGTGAGCACAGGAACTGGCGTGGAGGTGACTTGCCACTAAATATTTTCTTCGTGTGTGTGTTATGATTTCTGGCAATGAAAGGCGAGCATTTCATAAGCTACTGCGTCTTAATTGTTATTTTTTTGATTCTTTATATTAAGAAAGATTAGTAGATTAAGAAATTTCACTAATTTTGAACTAAAACACTCCCCCCCTACACCCCCCCCCCCCCTACTCCTACCCTAATAAATAAAATAAAATAAAACTGTTCTAAACGCACTAAATATCTAGCTACGTAAGCTGCACTCTCATTATACCTGTCAAATAACTACTTTAGTTAGTGCATGCATGAGCTGTATTTTCAGTTCTATTCATTTAAAAAAAAAAAAATCATGGTGTATATTTGAACTTCTTTTAGTTTTTAGTTTCTCTTAAAGATATTGAAACAACTTGTAATGCAGCGCTGCGGAGGAGTTTTATGACGTCATATTTAGCTAAGCCTTTAGTGTAGATATATATAATTATTATTTTTAATTATTTAAGTGTATTTTATAATTTAACTTGTTTAATAATTTTACTAAAATAAACTAATTAATGGTAAAAAACTATAACTTCAAACACGTGATTGTAATGTAAAAAAATTAAAACTTTTCTAATATTCGAGTTTTTAATGCATCAACAATCACAACAATGCTGCCTAACTACCAAGTAAATCAGGTTTTTCTATCAGCATACTCCACTCCACGCCCTGTGCCACTGACCCACATGTAGACCAATTGAGTCAGTTTAGGTGCTGCCAGGTACGGGCGACGCGCCGCCGGCCGTAGGGTGCCGCCGGCACGAGTACATGCTATCTAGAGGTTATTGTCTCAAGTGCCTTGAACCAGTGTTAACACATTGCTTCTGGTTTAGTTAGGACCGTCAGTTTGCAGTTATTACGAGCACTGAGGAGTGTTCATTGTTAATAATTCTTAAAGAAGAGTACTGTATAAAACTTACATTAAAAATGTAAGTTGTAACGGTTTATTTACGTATGCCTGCCAGAGCTGTGGGGTCGTTTGAAAGAGCTTCCGTGGCCCTGGAACGCAAAGAGACACGGCTGGGTTTTAGTCAGTAAAAGTCTGACACTCCTTTTAACTCCAACTAAAGCTTGAGAACTTACTTTGTAATTACCTACATCTAAAAAAAAGATTTACTTACGTAACTTGCTGTTTGGCTTTTGCGTCTTACTATAAATTGTATATAATAATTTCCCAAATTATTAATCGGCCAGAAAAAATAATATACACTATATCAGTGTTATGGATTTGTATCTAATTTTTGTTTAGTCTAATGACTGATCCAATTGATACGCAACATTGAAGCTAAAATCAAAGTAAACAAAAACTTTTCATTCAAGTATTGCCCAGAAGAGGCGGTAGGTAGAGTCTGTCTAAAAAGTCAAACGACTTGGGTAATCTAAACAAACTCTTGAAATGTAAGTCAACACTGGTTGAACAATCAAGGTTGCAAAGAGATGATCATTGTTTACTAATAGAATCTTATAAAAAGTATTATATGTAATATATATAACAGCTTTTTTAATTCGTTTAAAAATTTCCAAGTCGTTTAACTTTTTAGACAGACTATACTATGCTAAACTAACTGACCCAAATCTTCCAATTGGCTGAGGTGCTTCAGGTACGAGTAGGTGCCAGCACTACTTGCAGTACAGACGAGTTGATTGCAGTCAGCTGACGGGACGAGGCCACCTCACCTCGTTATCTTATTACAGGTTTGGGAGATTGACCAATTGTTTCTGATTTGATTCCGAGTTCATAACGATGGTAACTGTGATTGTGTCATTGGCTTTATTTCAGACGTATGCGTAATGTAAGGGATTATGACAACGGTCAGTCGCACACTTACATAGTTTACAGTTTCATTCAGTTAGTTTATTCAATACTTTAGATTCTATGCTATAAACCAAATCAGTCATGACATTGACCCTCTTCTACAAATAAGTTTTTGATACTTTAGCATCGGTACCAGTACAACTGCACTTTTGAAAGTGCTGATCTAATCTGATGTTGGTGTCCACAAGGTCAGATTTAGTAAGATAAGACTTGCACTGTCTGACCTTACCCCAAAAGTCTAAGCGCCTAGTGACGGTTTTTCCCTCCTTCAGGTTTTTAATTTGTCGCTTCTGTGAAACAATTTTAAATAGTCTCCTGTTTAGAATTGTTTAACAGAATAAACAATGATCGTTTCCTCCTACGAACATCACCGCCACTTACCGCAGCTTTAAAACCCATTCTTCCACATATTTTACATACATGCAACGACCCTAACTAAACTAGTTATCCCTTAAAATCCCTTTGTAGCATAAAATGTAGTGAGAAATTAAATAAAGGTTCACTTTGTGAAGGTGTCGCCCGCAGTCTGAGGGCGAGTCCAACTCGGGCTAATAGAGAGCCCGCATGCAGAACCCTCCGAGATAGTTTTAAGCGTTTTTAGTGCACATCAAAAGGTAACAATTGAACCCTTATATCGTGAGTCTGAGGTGTTTTATTTTATGCGGTAGAGTTGAGGTGTTGGGTTTCTGAGGGAGCTCTGTTCATTTCTGTTCCGCACCGTGTTATTTTCAAATGAAAGTAACGGTAAAACTACGAGACGTAAATGTTTAACCCAGGGCTCTACTGAAGATTGTCGTGTTGAAAATATATCTATAATTACAAGCATAGTGTAAATGATCAGCCTTATAATGTTCCCACTGTTGGGACTGGCCTACTCTGTGAGGAGAGGGAATTTAATTATTTAAACCTACGACCTACAACTCGTTAGTGGAGGTCGGTTTCACGAGGACACTATCACTCCTCTTGAAAACTTATAGCAAATCAGAGTATATGTGAATATTTTGAGTTATCAACAGTAATGCCCAGTCCAAATCATTTTTGCACTGTTGATTCAATCAGTTCAAATAATCAAACAAACAGCTGTTCCGATTTCTAGAAATCGAAATTGAGATTAAGTTTTTAAGGCCAGACGTTGAATTATCTTTTCAATATTTCAATAGAGCATAACAATAGGAGGAAGATATTGAGCATATCCTAAAAATTTCTTCATCACTTTTGATGTACTTGACGAAATGCTAAAACATTAGGAGTTGAGAATACATCGAAGAGTACATCGAAGGACTGGAACTATTTGCCTGCTGCGGTTTTTAAGACCAATTGTTATTTAGGTAGGTGTCTTCAAGGCTAGAGTGAATAAACTCTTAATAAACTAGCGCGATTCACCATCATCGATTGCATCACTGCTTACCATCACGTCGGATCGCATTGAAGCACTAGATTATATAAAAAAAAAAATGTTTTCATCTTACATCTGCGACTTTATTTACACAATTTTCTTAACTCGTTTACCTCCATCAATACTGAAACCCTCAGAAGCACGGTACAACCTCTGACCTCCCGAAACTCATCATTCATTGTCAAAGACATAACGCTTACCATATCCCTTTATTAAAAAGGTATTCGGAGGTAGGAAGGGGACCTTTTTGTCCTCAATTGGTGTAGGTAACGTTAATAGGTCCAAATTAATAATTTCCTTGCCCGCATGGCCGATGTCGGCCGCGATAGCCACCCTCAGGCCTTTTGTTTTCTAATTGAATGTTATTTCTTTGGACTGCAGGAATTTTTGATATTTAACGTGTAAATGTGCAGTCCATTTTAGGCTTTTTGAATTGTGAATGCTTTTGTGGGGAGAGAGAATGAATGGTGTTAATAAGAAGTAGAATGTGTTTTTATTTTATACGAGCGAATGATCAGCTTGCCTATTTTTTGACGATCGACATAGGATCCACTAATGTGTGTCTACTGAAAGCGTAACCTGGAGTTTTATTTTATTTTAATTAAAGTGGCAACATTATTTTGCCGCCCAAATCACATCAAAGTCTATGATTACAAATGTCCGTTTTTGAAAACAGATATTTATTTTTCAAGAATAATTGCTTAATTATGGGAAATAATAATAAAAAAGGAAATAATAATCAGTAAATCCGTATCATTTGAAACAATCACTGGAGTATGAAACATGTTCCCACTTGACTAATCCCAAAAGATCTGAATTTTCTGTAAGTATGCTAAAACGAATCGATTCCAACCCAACAATCTTGAAACACATTATTAGTGTTGGCGAGACGTGATGAAGTTGAAATCATGTTGACTATTTTATTTGACTATCGCGGTGTTGTGCACTTGGTATTCTTGCGAGAAGGCTAAATGATAAAAAAAGAATATTATTTGAATATTATATAGCGGCTTTTGAGAGAACAGATAAAATAAAGTTGGAATAATAACTAAAATTTTGTGTGTTATTGACCTTTACCATACACTCACCAATAATTTAGTCTACACATACGTTTGACTAGAATTTAAGTTCTAATACTAGTAACTATTATACAATTGTCATAAATACAAAAAATACTCAAGTACCAAAACTTTTTTCTCCTACTATTTCAATAATACCACATTCAAAATTTTTGTTTTTAACCCCCTTTTCTCAGGCTTTCATTAGACGGACTCTAGTAGGTATACTGTGTATGTGTAATTGACATTGTGTTTTGGTAAGCTAATTCGAGAGTACTCGTATCTGTAATGGGTAGACTTTTCATTCATCGTCATTGCCGTGTCACTGTATGCTGCATTATCAATTTATTTAGACAAACTACTTTATGCCTTTTGCTACAGGGAACTTCCTGTAGCGAAAGGCATAAACTTTTAAGTTGTCTACTTACTTTGTACCCATATCAGCTGGTATGGTTACATTATAAGACAAGACGAAAGGTTCCACTTCACATCCCCTATAGATATCGTAAGAGGCGATTTGGTAGATGGGTAACATCAATCACGCTGTCACGCAGCATCCCTTACGTTGAGGCAACAGATGGCAGTTTCTTAGACTGATGCAACGACAAATCATACATCACAATATATGGACCAGACAAGTCGTGATTTTCATAGGTTGGTATCAATTTGTACATGCAAATCTCAAAGAAAATAGACAAGCAAGATTTAGTACCTATATTAACCGAAATCTAAACACAACAAAAATTAACGAAAAAAAAATCAGTGCCACTTACGATGCAATTTCCGTGGGATTAGCGAGTAGGGTGTCCGAGCCGCGAGCGACGCAGGGGACGAAACAATGGACTCTCACGACACACGGCGCGTGCCGTGCGGGCGCGGGCTGAGGTGCGGGGGACAGGGGTAATGCAATATTTGTTCGGCGACACACGGGTGACACGCGCGCGCGCCATTGTGCACCTATTGCCAGAGGTAATGCACTGATGTTCAGTTTTTAAAAACCCTTTTAGCAGGATTTATTATGAATTTTTCTGTGGAACTGATTTTTGTAAAGGCTATATTTGATAGGTTTCTACCAAAAATCAGACGACCAAATTTTTTATTTTTACGACTCAAAAATGGTAATAGCTTATTAAATATCTTATTACTTTAGTCAAAGGTACATTTACATTTTATGGATAGTTTTGACTTGCTTCACGGACATGTAAGTACTGAACCATACCAATATAATCGTCAAAGTTCCAAACCTCTGTCCCACACGTTAATCCCTGCGCATGGGGTGCAACGATAAAAAGATAATGCGGGTCGGAGTCGCGTGCGCATCAAAAACTAGCTTTAATGACGCACCTATACACGCGGGCTTATCGCGCCTGCGCGCCACAGACTCCGATGAATAGAGCAAAAATAACAAATGAGCTTAATTATAATACCTTGGCAAGGGGTGCGCGAGTAGGGAGCGGTGTGACAAAATAAACATGCTGGCAGGAGGTCCCACCGTGTCCCGGGTCCCGACGTGTTTTTATTGGCGATGCGTGCTGAGCAGTCAATGTCGCGAGAGTAATGACGAGAATGGATTTCAGAATCCCCTGCCATTTGACGGTAATGATGATTTCTTATCTCTTGAGGAAAAAAATGTTCTTGTTTTCAATCGTGCCGTGCTTGTTTTTTATACCGTTTCGAATAACGGTGACGTAAATATCAATGTTTCTGTTTTCGAAGATATACTTAAGAATCGTATATCAGAATATTTATGATTGAGAAAACGTAAATTACCGTTCTTGAAGATTTATTTGTGTACATGTTATTAAGAATTTTATTGAAAGTAAAAGTCGAGATGAAACTTTCTGAGTTAAGGTAGTTGTTAGTTGAGGATAAGAAGTAAGTAGTCTCGTGGAGTTCCTACATAAAAAGCTGAGCTAGTAAGGATATTGATGATCAAATATGGCATAAATATATTTTTCAAGCATAGCAACTTTATATCATATTACACTTTTTTCAGCAGTTGTTTTCGTCTATTATATTGTAGGTAGTATCAAAATTAAGTAACTTTTGCTTTTATTGCCATTACTACCAAAGTTTACAGACATTCACTCATAACAATAACTTAAAAATGTTACACATTTTGCCCATATGTTCAACAATAATTACTATTCGTACATTGAAAACAACCAGCTTTTCAGTAACACCCCCAATGCTCACAGATTTATACCGTAACCAGTTAGTATTGTTCCACGCGTTATAAATCATGCGAATGTGTCGCACGGACTAAAAATCATTGGTAGAGTAATTTATTGTAGGTGAGGGGATGGGGGCGCGGGAAGGTGAGGGCAACTTTTTGTGAACTATTGTGTGACGGTCGGATTCCGGTTAAAATCCGTGGCTTTGTCACCCTACGGGCAGGCGTCATTGCGCGTCATTCTATTGTTTCATCTGTGCCGTTGAATGACGACGTGTTAGTATTAGAAACTGAAATGTCGATTATTATTGGCAGTGTTGACAGGAAATGTTTTGATCGGTTGTGCATTGTTGTGAGAAATTGTATAATAGTGATTTTTATGGGTCAGCCTATTCAGTTACGACAAACTCTGTAGTTAGCTATTCTTATTGTAGCAGATGATTTATTTCTTTAAACTTTATGTGCAGTAGTGGTACTTGAGATGTGCCGTTGCCAGCAATTTTGCCCGAAGTGGGAATATTGTTGGCAATATTGTCACTAATATTCATACTTCACGGCAACGGCACATCTCTAAGTGGTACACAGGCGGCCTTAAACATCATCATCATCATTTCAGCCAACCGAAAGACGTCTACTGTCGGACATAGACCTTCGACGTGTGTGGCCTTAAGGAACGGAACGAAAACTAGTGACATATATTTTTATTATGGCTACACCAATTTCCTGACCCGAATATATTTTCCACCAAGCATTTTGAATTAAAAAAATATACAACGACTGCACATCCACACCTCCCAACATTTGGCAACGAACTCATACGCGAACATTTCCCATCGTCCATTTCTTCTCATCGCTGGCAGGTTGGGGCGACAATCTAATAAAGTGTCCCGCACCCCGCTGAGACCGTCCGATTACGTGCTCCAAATCTTGTTACCCTGCTCTGATTAATATTATGGCTGTACTCATGACACTTGACGCCCAGTTTTATAAAATTGAAAATGTAATCGAGTTACTTGGCGATATGTGTTTGGGTATCATCATTGTCGGGACATTACATACGTAGGTACTTGATTCACACATAACACAGCTTCGTTTAGATCTCAGAAGTTTTTGTATCCAAAATTCAGTTCTATGGTTGAATTGTTGTTGATAAGCTAAATGCAGATGCATAACTTGTTAATTTAATGTCATCTGATGCAAAAGTTGTGGGCTAGCTAATTTAAATTAAATTATGTACATATAATATGAATGACGCATTTATAGTACATAACTAGCTTCTACCAGCGTTTTTGCCAACGTGAGAGTAGAAAATTATCCCAAGAAACATAATAATATGGTCTACTTGTGTGCCAAAGTTTCTCCAAATCCGTTCCGTCGTTTGAATATGAAGTAGTAATAATACATACGAGTACACAAAAACCTATATTTTATATATTACAAACTTTCGCATTTATAATAAGAGTGTGATGTAGTCATAGTGACATCATGTCATCATTACAATTTACATTATATTTATACAGCCCTTATGACTGTAAAAAATATATGTAGGTATATCTGATACTAAATTAACAATTGTATTAACATATTTGAATAACATAAAATTAATCTAATCTAATTTATGTTATAAATATTTGTGTGCTATCATCATTAGCTATGATAGCGTCAAACTTTCACCTATGTTCACTATTTAAATGAATTGAATTGATGTCGTTTATAATGTTACCTGAGTATTTTAATCAATCATATATAATAGTTTTTATGCTTTTAGAAGATATTTGTCAGTAAACAAATACAATATTATGCCAATAGGAAAGTCTTCAATCCACTAAAGGTAAATAAAAATTCATTGCATCGGCAGTAGACTATCGATAAAGCTCAATTGACAACGTTTACGAGGTATAAAGGCACCGTACGACGACACCTCCCCGTGGCCTCGTGCCCGACGTATTCACGGCTGTAATACTCACATGTAGTTGTTTCAATTCTCTGCGTTCTTCTGTTATGGGATTTGCATTAGGTGATAATATTTTTTATTGAGGAATTCACGTGTGCTCCGATTTTCTTTTAGTACGCATGTTATTTGTTTACAAAACCAATAATCACATTGTATAAAATTTGAGTAGGCATAGCATAATCAGCTTTATAATGTTCCCACTGCTCATCTCCAAGAAAGGGAATGGACCATTATCACCACGCGGGCCCTGTGGAGTTTGGTGTATGTCACCTGTCTTTACATTTTTAGTTCTAGGACATGCCGGTTTCCTCACGATGTTTTCCTTCACTGTTTTGGAGCAGTGGTGGTAAAATAAATTACACAAACTAATGCGCCTGGCTGGCTTTGAACCCAGGACCTACAACTTGTAAGTCAAGGCCGTTACCATTCGGCAACAGCAGCTAGGTGTTTTATACGCCTATGTCTAGTTTATCTGCATCAAAAAAGTAACTTCACAATAAAAACATTTTTTACAAAACAAAATTCAACCGACTTCAATGTAAAATTTCGGAAGTCGGTGTTTCTATAATAGATAGTTTTGTCTCTTCGTTATTTAACACCGACTTATTTTTACTGATAATTTGAGATGGTTATCTCGTTTCTGCCGGAGCTGGTATTTTTTTTTCTACGAAGTCATAGCATTCTGCTTTGTGTTACCTAAATTGAAACATTAAAGTTTAGTGCAGAGGACGTATTCCACCTCATGCGTCAGTGGCTCAAGCGACTGCGTTAGCTAACGGAGAGGCGGTTTTTACGACAGCTTACAGTGTAGTCAATCACTGAAACTGGATGTATGCCATAGAGCAGGCAACAACTTGCCAGTTAGACAGTCTATACTTAATATTAAAAAGCTGAAGAGTGTGTTTGTTTATTTATTTGAACGCACTTATCTCAGGGACTCAGTAGTTCACGAGTTCACTATAAGTGTTAGATAGCTTATTTATGTGTTTTTTTAAGTTTAGAGATTAGTGGGTTTTTTATTTATTTTATGTTTTGTCCTGTGTTAGAGGAAGGCTAAAGGTTATATACATATATCGTTATGCTATGACTAATAAGGCAGGGGACAACTCATAGTAGACATTTTACAATATAATTCAGTCCTTTAATGTCTACTTAATATTGTAATGTAGAAATTTTATAAGACCAATATTCAATTTTTTTTAAAGTAATTATGTGGTTTCTTGCCGGTTCTTCTCCAAAAGAAAAGACAAATTTGTAACCGTGCACAAGCTTTTGACGTTTTATAAGTGAAATAAAAACTGGTATGTAACAGTGAATTTTGTCACAAAAATTGAGTTCAGGGTCTTTTTATTTCGTACCCTATATAGTTGTTACACTGGTTCGCACTGCTCTGTGGTTGAACGAATTATACGCGCAATGCTATTTACCTACTACGCCTAAACTACTCATTTGAATATTCATAGTGATGTGAACTGTCATAATTTATCGATATGTTTTTATTTGTATGGACGACTGTGTTTGCCTTGTTGTTCTTCCGAAATTACTTGTATGTGTATTTGTAATCAAGACGTTTTCAATCTGTAAATCAATTAATGTGTAATGGACCAGAATGCAGTTAATATTTTATTGCGTGCTGACTTTCCCTACGTGTACTAGTTATTAACAATGTTATGATACAGACATGAATGTTATTTTTATATTTTTGTTTCTTTTATTCGTGTTTTTGTGTAAAATTAATGCGGTGAGATATATATTTGGTAATAATAGACCCTAGGTTATTATAAATTGATTATTGTTAGATACCAGTAGGTTATTTTGAATTAAATGATATTTTATAACCATTAATACTATCTCATAATTTTCAAATATTTTCAGGCTTACAATAAAGATGTGACTTGTGTTATAGATCCGGTAAAATATTTTCTATTATTTTTTAGTTTGTCATTTGTAGAATTTTGAAAACAAGCTTGAGAGCTTAAACTCATCAAAAATAAATACTTCTTTAACTTACTATTAACTGTTTAAAGAAATTCACATGGATGGTGCTACGGTCACAGCTAAGTTTTATAACTCATTTTGTAAATAGCAGGGTCAAGAACCAGTATGCAAAGTGTCACCAAAAGTAAGACGAAGAAGCGCTTCTAACAGCATGGAACCATCGCACGACCCCTACATACCCAGGAACAACACCATACTCTACAACTGCACCATACCAGTGTGTTCACCAGTCACATTCACCTCCATGACAGAACTGACCTCCCCAGACCTGGTCCTGAAGTCGTGCTACATAGAATACACAAAAAACGATGACTATGCATGCGAGACAATAAGATACAATCATTTTAAAAACATCGACAAACTGTTATTCTTGTCAAAGACGATAAATGGACAATCTTTCTACCTGGTCGATTGTTTAGTTTACGAAGATAGTGGGAGAGTATGCCATAGAAAAGATGATGAAGCTATAGCGTCACACGCTAAACTCGTGGATATAGGAACCCTGGTGAGACCGAACGAGACGAATATACTGTCACAAGATGAGTTCATATGTGAGGAAGACAAAGCAAGAAACGTTCAATGTGACATCAATCCTTTCGTTCCTTTTGAGGGCGGATTGAAGACGAGGAAGGTCATGAAAATGAATGATAACGTGCTATTGAAAACAAAATCTTATGTCATCGAACTGAAACGTGGTTGTATAAAGTCTTGGTGTGGGTATACGGGACATGTGTCGCCGTCACGAAGACAGTTCTCTTACCAACCTCCAGGGGGGAAGTTGTTCAAGTGCTTCTTTGCTCAAGGGCAGCAGGTTTGCAAACAATGGGGCAGTCCTCGAGACATATATAACGCACGAAGTTTTCTTTGACTATTAAATTTAGTTTCATTATTTCATAATGTGTATTTCGTTTTGTCACAATAAACGGTTATGACTGAGGATTTTAAGATCTATTTTGTACCACAATTTTTATCTTAGTCAAAGAAACATAATCCCGGTGTATTGTTGATAGGAATTATATTTGCTTGTAAGGCCCTTTTTGCCTTGAACTGTCTAAAAAAGTAAATATAGTGAAAATAGTTTAAGCAAAAAAAAAAAAGATTTAGCTTATTGTCGTTTACTTTACTAGGCTGTAGCATAATCAGACTATAATGTTCTAACTGTTGGGATACAGGCATCCACTCTAAAAGAGAGTGCCCTCAACGGGTTAATGTCGCATGGTTTTAAATATTTGCTTCTAGGATCCTCATATTTCCCTCATTAATATTTGTTACCTATTTTTGATAATTTTACTTTGAAAATTGTCTAAGTAAACTATCGACACGGCACTACCCCCTCCCTCACCGGTAAAGGAGTGTGTCGACGGCAGCGCGGCGTTTGCATAAAATCCTCGTTTGTCACGGGCCTAATGCGGCGCGTCCGAGCCAGGCCGCTGCCGAGCCGTGTTGTGACGAGCCTGCGTGCTGTAATGATGGCTGCTCCAGACGTCGCCGGGGCTCTTCACTGGGCTGTCTTTGAAAGGGTTAAGCAGGTTACACAGTGTAACCTTGCTGGTGTAACGTTAGCGCTTTTGGTGGGTTTTGTCAAATAATACAAGATAACATATCGAGCCATCAGGTATTTCTTACAATTTTTGTGGAAGTGTTGAAATATTGATGTGCTTGTTACTGTCGAATTTAGTTTTTCTACTATTTACAGTTTTACTCAAATTAAATTACCTACCAGCTTTGTTATTAGTAAGAAAAAGTTATCGCATCAAGGTAGAAGTAAATTTAATTCTGCTCTTACTCTACCAGTCTTTTTTCTGTTTATTGGAATCACACTAATATTATAAAGGTAAAAGTTTATAAGTGCCGATTTGTGTGTTTTTGTTACTCCTTCAGACTTAAACTTGCCAATGAAAAGTTCTTAATTAGACCATATCGTGGAGTATATTACAAGGTACTTTTAATTCCGGGAGTATGTTCTCTTGGGATAATTTTCAACTTTCACCCGAGCGAACCAATGGCAGAAAATAACGTTGAATATCTTACAACATTAAAATTAATTTTATTTCATCCTGTCATTAACTACACAAAAGTACTCCGAACTAAAACTGAATCAATTAATACAAATACCGAAAGTTACTTCAAAGAGCTCAAAGTAACTCCATTCACATTTAAGGGCCAAAATATTAATTGTAATACATAATCGTATTAGAAAGCTTCAAACCATCATAGTGAGTAAGTTTCGTGAAGACGTGAGACGCAAATTCATCGGTGTCCATTAAATAGAAGAGGCGCGACTTTGAAGACCTCCACATAAACACTTCAATAAACGCACATTAAAAGATATGTCTCCAATTTAACTTGAATTTATGGTCACCGTAACTCCTTCACTATGCTTTGGGACTACCCCACTTCGTTTAAAATCCATGCATCGTATACATTGCTGCTTATGTTCGAGAACTTTAAACTTCTCTTCGATAAAAAGTAGTGATGGAAGTTGAAGTTACCAATATTTTGTCATAAGTTTCGACACATTCCATTCTGAGTTGACTTAGGTTTAGGTACTTAGTCCCCCACGAGTGTTCGGCCCATAAACTTTTAGAAATGTCCCGTTTATACTTCATAAAATTTATATGCACTTTTATTTCATCAATAAAGATCGATTTGACTATTTTGTTTGTTGCAATGTCGTTGAGGGGTTAGGAAGGTACGGAGACATTAATTTAATATAAGGTGGATCGACATGAGTCTTGTTTTGATTTAAATACATTGTAGCAATTTAAGTTGCTCTACACCATTGTTTTTTTTTTTTAATAAACCTATTGAACAAGGTTGGCCCAATCTTACACAAGGGTTGGGACCAAAACCTTATTATATTTTTTTATAGTTTTCGGTATAATTGAGTTGCTAGTACTATACTATAGTTTGAGACTTATTTAGAAAAAATGCCTTTGGTAATATTTCAACCAAAATCCTGATTCTACATAAAATACACGTACATCAAATCTCAATGACCACAGTTCACCATCGTTTAACAATAGTTCAATAAGTCTCTTTGCTGTCGCTTGTCAATGATTCGCAATTGAACACTTCTAACGTGTTTCAGACCTCGTTCCCCACACTTATGAACACGGAAGTACATCAACGATTGATTTGTTATTCCTCACTGAAATACCCATTAAAGGTCAGGAAACGAGGTAATGACAATGACACCTAATAAAGAAACCCTGACTGACGGCTTAAAAGTAGTATTTTATGAAGACAATCAAAGGTTATGGTCATAGGACCCATAACAAACCACCTTGGAGTCATTACCTCGTGCATAAAATGGCCATATTCGTCACTCTAGCATAAACAACAACCATTTACATCAGTTTATGAGTGTTTACGTTTGAGTAGAGATTCTGTTAAGTTTTTATGGCTGTATGATTTTTTTATTAATGATAAAAGGGGGAAATTAATTTGGGGATACAGTTTATGGGATATCAAAATATTAGAGTTTATGTAGCAAGGAGATTTAAGACGTCTGAAGATGCACACAAAATACCTGAACATCTTTTAACACTGAGTGAAAGAAAAACAAAGACAGAATGAACATAGTACGGAGATTGTATACTTACGGCATTTAGTACATTACACAAAAATTATAAAAGTGGAATTTCGTGAGTGTGTAGTGTGTGGTAGTTAAGTTAGTTACTTCTTCACACTAGAACCCCTGCACGCTTAGCCAAGTTGTTATTCTGCAATCGTTAACGCTGTCGAAAAGTAATGAAACTTATGGGAATGACGTCATCTCAACGTAAAGTCGCGTGGTTGGAACAAATAAATAGAAAATTCGTAGCCAAGTTCACATCGTTCAAAATGATAGAATGAATTTCTACAACGTTTAACGCTACTACATCCTTTGATAAACAAACGCTACAATGTAGAACGAGCAGCCGACGCAGGTGCGTCAACATGGCTAGCCACTTATCGTTTTCTACAATTGCTGACACCGAAGCGTTACCGATTGGAGAACGGAATTCGACACGATGTGGTTGGAACTTGGCTAGGGGGGCTGAACAGATTTCAAGGAAAGTTGGTACTCAGGTGGACCATGTCTTGGAATAGCACAGAGGATACTTAATATACCAGGAGTATGTTCCCTTGGGACAATTTTGGCAGCAGCTATGTAATATAGTCATAGTCATAGTCAGAAGAAATGCATAGAAGCAAGCAAGTGTATAGAAGTTATAAATCGTCTACCTGTAGTTTTTTTTGCTATTTTTATGGACAGCCTTAATTTCAAACATTGCTTTTGTTGTTTGGAAACCAATAAATATGTACAAGTATACTGTAGACTTTTATAAAGTTTGAAATAATACTTAAATAGTTTTATTACAGGTGACAGTAACCGTATCACAAATACCTTATAGACTAATATACTACATTACGTTGTTGGTAAATATGATTTAGAACTATGTTAGTGACACTTCACTTTACACTGTATTGTTTCGGTATTGGCCTGTGGTAGGTACTTGCTTATTGACAACAAAACGGTTTAGACGGAGTAAGATGTCCTCAAAAGCAAATACAGTAAAATTAAATTAAGCACAAGACCCAATGAAAACACAAGGTATCCGGTCACCATGGCAACAGGAACAGATCTTAAGAAACACACAAAAGCTGCTAACACAGTTACTGCTATTGATGGCATAACATCGTTACCTTCCCGTCAGCAAGCAGACGCAAACGCGAATTAACGATATCCGTGATGTTCTCGTTTTGATTCGCTGTCGTGCTCACAGCTTTATGTTAATTTAATATTCTATTTTGGAGGGTAGTCTCAATGGGGTGAGCACGTTAGAAATGACTGGTTTTATTGAAAGTGAAATGACTTCACGTACTGTTTGGTTGATATAAATGTAGGTACCTATGTTATGATTATGATTTGTTCTATAACAAATGGTGAGCTTCAATGTGAAAAAATCGAAAATATTTGAAGTGAAAATGTTGGCTTGTGTTGAAAAGTGAATGCATGTAAAGAAAACCTGCTTTCAAATACTCTCACAAAAAGTCATATCGTAAAGTTCGAATTATGAATTCAAAAGTTACCATATTGAGAAACTTTATCAACACGTGACAATTCTAGAAAAATTAAAAAGAAAATTGAAAATGTTTTCCAAATCATAGGTTTTACTTGACGTTGAGAAAATAAATAATAATTTAAAATGTTTTTAAACTTTCAAAATTAAAGTTTATTGTACTTTTCCCTTCAAATCGGTTGTATTTACTAGAAATTTCTTATATAATAGTAGTTACTTATCAGTACTGTTACATACTGTGTGTGTGTGTACTGTGTTAAATAC
This sequence comes from Mythimna ferrago, assembly GCA_910589285.2. NCBI lineage: Eukaryota > Metazoa > Arthropoda > Insecta > Lepidoptera > Noctuidae > Mythimna > Mythimna ferrago. The sequence continues at coordinate 796,817 of OU342680.1, forward strand.
CTTTTGGCCTTTCCGGCAAATAAAATGTTTTTCTTTTTTTCTTTCTTTCTTTTTTTACAGACACAGATCTTTATGATATCTGGCAGAGGTGCGGGATTGTTCGAAAGAGTAATCTTCGTAACCGGTGACCTGGTGAGGGTCGCGGGAATCCGATCCGAATCCAAGAGGCACAGGTTCGGTCGTCGTGGTGACGCTTGGGGGAGGCCTATATCCAATAGTAGACGTCTTTTGGCTGAAATTATGATGATGGTCCCTTGTAGAGACCAACTGAAGGGACACTATAGGTTTTAGTCAGTACAAATCTGACATTCCTTCCCGCTTCACCTTGACTAGGAGAATAGACATTTGAGAATTTCCTACGTAAAAAAGGTTATATTCTTCGTGGAGGTCAAATGCGTAGCACCTGCTCAACTAAAGGAAAATCTTCTTCTTTCTGCCCTTATCCCATATCACTTGGGGCAAAATAAGTATGTGAATATCTTAGCAGGTGGTGTTTTGGTGTTATTACCTAAGCTGTATGTTTATGTCTGCATATTTGTGTACGTGTGTTTTTACCCGACTGCAAGAAGGTTTATGTTACTTCTTTTTGTGTCGATTGTACACTAAGATAACCAATTAAGGTTCAAATGTGTAATTTATTATTTTGGTGTATAATAAAGGATACATAAATAAATAATAAATAAATACATTCCTTGTTATTTTTATTATGTTGACCACTATCTCACCTGATGGTAAGATACAATGCGGTCGACGATAGAGCACGCTTACCAAGAAGTAACTTATTCAATCTTATAGCTGGAGAGCTAGTGAACCCTGGGAGTAACGGTCTCCCTGTAAGGTTAGAAATTTGTATATTGACGATTTATGGCATGCTAAGAGCAATAGCCATGACCTGGCAGGCGTCAGCCCTGCACGTCATCAGCCCCTTTATTTTTCGAACTGTTAAGTAAATGGGGTTTCAAAACTTGTTTCTGTAAGTTTGAAAATTTAATAGAGTAAAGTTTATTTATTGTACATTTAAAAAAAAAAATTGCCAGGCGATTACAATAAGCAGAAGTATACGACAGATCAATTAGAAAACGCACAGTTGATGAGGTAAAATAAACTTTGTCCTGTATACTTGAAATTTTTATATGTTTTCAAATAAACGTCTTAGAGTAAGTATGTACAACGCCAGGCGGTTTTGAACAGCATAAGACCTTGACAGGCGAGGGGACAGCTGCTAAGGGCGTGCAAATAAGAAATGTTACATGAACGCATACAGTAAATGTAATGTATTTTATTGGGTTTTATAATAATAATTACTTTATTTCAAGTTTGCACTCATAGAATGGTTAGTAACAATATTAACTTAAAACTATGTTAGTAGCTATTAAAACTCAAAAATAAATTAAATTAAATACAATATGTTAAAATGTCCCTTAATAAAATGTCAATGATCAAAATAAATTAAAATAGTATGAACAAACAATTTAAATGTCATGGAGAATAAACATGTCACTAAATTAAATGTCATTAAAATAAAATGGTAAACGTAAATCAGAACATAATTCCCTATAAGTTAAGTTATTTAGAATAACTTAACTTAATTAAAAAATTTTACTTTATATTAAATAGGACATCACTCGACCGATGTATCTTGTTTTATGCAATGTACATTATTTTTAACACTCATTTTCTTCAGCATCATCCGAAATTTCGCTATCACTGTTTTCATCATCATCTGATTCTGCAACAATGTTTTCCTCATCTGAAAATAGTAAAAAAAAATATTTTAATGAATCAATAAGGTTGTTGAGAATTAAATATCAAGCTCAATACATAGGACTGCATATTAAATGATACAGAATAAAATAGTTGTATGTTACCTGAAATGCATTCCTCAGTTTCAGTCGATTGTGCTGTGGCAGTATCAGCAGGTCCTTGTAAAAGTATGTCGTATATAGAAGATCGAACCGTATTCCCCTCAAACCAATTAAAATCGTAACGATTATCAATTAAGTTCCAGCCGTTATTTTCAGGTGTAAGAATTGTTGGTTCTTTTAAATGACAATTTCGCCATATATTTGTGATGTAGGCAGTTCTTAACAATTGTTGATGTAGTTCACGTTGGCAGGGTGGTAAATTCGATGAATCATAGCTTACTACTTTTTTCATAAACACTTTAGGATTACGCCATGTGTGTTGTACGTAGCAAGGAACTTTTCATATCGTGCATTATTTAATTTTGAAGATTTCAAACCATACATTTGGCATACAAATTTCTCATACATGCCAAATGGATGAAGATGTATCAAACGTATTAATAAAAACATGTGACACAGACATTTTAATATTACTGCTCGGAAACATGGACCATCTCCACAACAATAATTTAAAAATCTATATGGAATATGGCACTAATAATTGTAAAAAATCGATAAATATTTCTGAACTATATACAAAATTGGGACCTTCTATATGATCATTCTATGATTTCAATCCGTCATTTTCAAGAAGAGGTAAAAAAAAACCATTCCAAATATTGCAGAAATCGAGTGTATATCAGAAAGCATTCAAAGAATTAGGAAACGCAGAAATAGTGCAGAAGAAAGAAAAAAATTTCCCGATACTAGAGAAATTTGTATGCCAAATGTATGGTTTGAAATCTTCAAAATTAAATAATGCACGATATGAAAAGTTCCTTGCTACGTACAACACAACTAATCCTAAAGTGTTTATGAAAAAAGTAGTAAGCTATGATACATCGAATTTACCACCCTGCCAACGTGAACTACATCAACAATTGTTGAGAACTGCCTACATCACAAATATATGGCGAAATTGTCATTTAAAAGAACCAACAATTCTTACACCTGAAAATAACGGTTGGAACTTAATTGATAATCGTTACGATTTTAATTGGTTTGAGGGGAATACGGTTCCATCTTCTATATACGACATACTTTTACAAGGACCTGCTGATACTGCCACAGCACAATCGACTGAAACTGAGGAATGCATTTCAGGTAACATACAACTATTTTATTCTGTATCATTTAATATGCAGTCCTATGTATTGAGCTTGATATTTAATTCTCAACAACCTTATTGATTCATTAAAATATTTTTTTTTACTATTTTCAGATGAGGAAAACATTGTTGCAGAATCAGATGATGATGAAAACAGTGATAGCGAAATTTCGGATGATGCTGAAGAAAATGAGTGTTAAAAATAATGTACATTGCATAAAACCCAATAAAATACATTACATTTACTGTATGCGTTCATGTAACATTTCTTATTTGCACGCCCTTAGCAGCTGTCCCCTCGCCTGTCAAGGTCTTATGCTGTTCAAAACCGCCTGGCATTGTACATACTTACTCTAAGACGTTTATTTGAAAACATATAAAAATTTCAAGTATACAGGACAAAGTTTATTTTACCTCATCAACTGTGCGTTTTCTAATTGATCTGTCGTATACTTCTGCTTATTGTAATCGCCTGGCAATTTTTTTTTTAATATGTACAATAAATAAACTTTACTCTATTAAATTTTCAAACTTACAGAAACAAGTTTTGAAACCCCATTTACTTAACAGTTCGAAAAATAAAGGGGCTGATGACGTGCAGGGCTGACGCCTGCCAGGTCATGGCTATTGCTCTTAGCATGCCATAAATCGTCAATATACAAATTTCTAACCTTACAGGAAGACCGTTACTCCCAGGGTTCACTAGCTCTTGGACTATTAACTTAAAGACTCCAACGCAGTAGTTAGCAGGAAATATAGACTCTAGCAAGGAATTTAACTCCTTACCTATACGCACTATGAATGTGTTTCCAAAGCGTTTTGTGCATATTATTAGGATGTTTACCATGTACCGATGTCCGATGATGAAACTTGATTGGTGGAATTATTAAGTTATGCAATTCTGACGCACACTCTCCCGAATGCAACTGCACTGCTACTGCAGTTTGTCATTAGTCGGACATAGGTGGATTTGGCTGCAAGTTTTGGGTCCCAGATAGCAGAAAGAAGATGACTAATTTATTAATAAGGGTCACGTCTAGTCTCTTGTAACGTGGAACTAAGCAGATGTGGAAACTCTAACAAAGCGGTACTAAAATCAACATAGCATAGTCGGCCTTATAATGTTCCCACAGCTAAGGCCTGCTCTCTAGGATAGGGAATGAGCCGTAAACCACCACGCGGGCCAAGTGCGGATTAGTGGATGTCACATGTCTTCGAATTTTTGGTTCTAGAGCATGTCGGTTTCCTCACGATGTTATCCTTCACCGTTTAGAGAGCAGTGGTGATGAAATAAATTACACAAAATAATGCGCCTGGCTGCGTTTCAGAAACCAGAAATAAGAAACATTTATTACAAATAGATCAATTACAGGCACTTTTGAATTGTCAGAATGTCGGTCAGTCAAAAACATTTTTTGTTTTTGTGAAGCAAAATTGCACGTTCCAAAGCGTAGATCTCTATGGAGAAGAACGTGCAAGAAACTCCATGGACACTCTTTTTAAATCATTTTAAGAGTTACATAAATCTTCGTTACATGTTTCTTGTCGCATCTAATATGTGAGCACAATCTAGATAAGTAATAATTATATATAATAAAAAAAAAATTAAAACCCGCGTTTGGACCCGCAACATACAACTAGTAAATCGGTGCCGTGACCACTCGGCACCACTCAAATCAACATAGGTACCTACAAATAAAGGTATTCTACCTACATATGTATATGTAGGTTAAGCAGATCAATATAAGCAGCATTCACAATCACTGCTGCAGCGGACTGCACCCCTTCCTGTTCCCCTGCACTCTGCACAATGTCCCCTGGCCACCCCTGTAGTGTCCCCTCCCTGGACATGTGAGTAACGCTGAGGAAGGGTAGCGGAACTGAAGGACGATACCTATTCATTATTATGATTTAATTTTTGCTTTTAAGTTTTGGTGATTTGATTATGAATCGCATTTTTGCTGTTATTTTTATGTTATCCCACACTAGTAATTACCAACTTTTGTATTGTGGGTGCATTCGCAAACATTTAAATCAACATGCACAAGACTCCAAGATCCACTGCACTGATCGTATCCTTTTCGTAATGGACAAAGTGACGACAGTGTTAATAAATTCTACGTGAGGTGAAAAGAACTAAGATCGCAACAAATAATTGAAGGGTAGTTCCCACAATCTTATGGATTATTTACAATCGTATCTCTGTTTAACTCATCGAATGCCGTAATTAGAGACACAATAGAAAGACAATTGCTTATGTCAAACTGTGTAGAAAATTAACCTTTTGAATGTCTTATGACATTCAAAAGGTTAATTTTCTTACTTTTCACAAATTAATGATGATTTAAGTCGATTCTTTTAAATTCATTGTAGTTTTCAACACTTATCGAAAAATTTAGATTCTTTAATTTCATCTCTTTGTTAATACTCGATGACCAAGACACATATGTATAGATAAAATGATGTCATAGGTAAAGTAGCAGCTAGGTAAACATGACCGTTGATTTAATTTTATCGATGAACGGCTCTTCTTCGGAGACGAGACCTGTGAGGGCCTCTTACTGAATCCCTAAGTCCATCATTGTAATTAATCAACAAGACAGTAACAGTCGCTTTATGAAAGGGATTGAAGAGTCAAACCATTTATCATAACCACATCAGTCAGCCAAACTTTACAAAAGCGAGGCACGCGTCAGTCGCTCAGTAACAAAACTATGACCGTTACTGATCAAATCCCGATCCAAGCCGAGGGCCCACACCTCACCGCACCGATCAGGGGGACTGGGACAAAGGCAAGGTGCACACGATCGCCCGCGTCAAATCTCCGCGACTATTGTGTCGCATCGAATGTCGCACGTCGCATTGTGTCCGTCGCCCTCGCGCGCGTCAACGACATTAAATATTATTATTAAAAGATTTATCGCGTGGAAAATTGCACTTATTGTTAGTTACGACTGCCATATTTCATGTGATTATGAATTTATTTTTATGTTAATTATGTACGTGTGCATAGGTGGAGGGTTTGCTGTATTACTATTATCTAAACATAACGACTAACGGTCTTTTTTACAGATACATAGTTTATTTTGTTTTTAAGTACCTACTGCAAAAAATTATAGTGTTGCGAATGGGGTGTACAGAAAAAAAAAATTACACCTCATCACATGTGTTTCGTCATATTTTTTCGTAAAAAGGGTTGTCAGTATATATAGTTTAGTCTCTTGAAAGGCTGAGTTATAATACTAAGCAAAAAGATACATTTCATTTCTATAAGTATACTTTTAGTTTTACAGTGAGTAAATATTATGATTAAAGTTGCATCACTACCTTAACATCACGCGGGATTGCAGTCAAGCAATGGTTTATATTAAGAAAAAAACATTAAAAAAAGCTTATACAAATAAAGCTGAACTGACTGTTTTACATACTTTTATCGTCTTATGAATAGTGCAGTCCTTAATGTTTCGCAAATAATAACAAAACGGGTTTCAGAAGGTACGATAATCCTTTTAAAATGTAAATACAATCTAAACAATTTTACCTAACGAAATCAAATTAACAATATTCAAATCCATCCATCAGCGAAAACAAGAGTTTTTTTAATCGCCCACGATTCGACAGCGGCTTAGCTCCCCCGCCGCGTCGACAATGGTGGGTGATGAGAATTCGCACGCTCGAGCAACTCGCAACAGTGTGGCCCCAGCTTTAGAATTAATTTGAGGTGGAGCGGAGCTGAAAAAGCGTAAGTGGACTTCAGGTGAAAGACATTTGAGTTAGTTTGAAATGATATTTACTCCTCCTTATCATGATCATCATTTCAGCTGAAAGACGTCCACTGTTGGACATAGGCCTCCCCCAAGCATCGCCAATATGACCGATCCTGTGCGCCCACCGCATTCCCGTGACTCTCCCAACGCTGCGTCTTTTGGTACGCGGTCGCCACTCTAGAATCTTTCGGCCCCATCGACCATCCGTTCTAGGAGCTAGGTGCCCAACCCACTGCCATTTTAGTATGGCGATTCTTCGGGTTCTGTCGGTCCTGATGCGATCACGTAAGGAAACTAGCCGAGCCGAGCATAGCCCTTTTCATTTCCCTTTGGGTGACTGTAAACCTATTTATTTATTTTTTATTTATTACAACTTGGAGGACTTACAGCTTAAACAAACTAAAAATAAAAATAAACATAGACGTCAGTAAGACATCACAAGTCCCAACGTATAGTGTGAGACTTAAAATTGAGAAGTGATCAAAACACACAATGAATTTAAGTTTATTAAAATGTTTATAAGACGGGTATTCAGATTTTGAATAGAACGAATCATAAGTTTTTTGAAATACATTCAACTGTAAAGCCTACTTTACTGAATCTATTTGCCGCTGTTCAGTACATTCATTCATTCCAAAATGAGAACAGAAATTCTTCGAGATTTCATAGTGGTTCCATAATAAAAGTCGTTCATAGTCATAACTGTTTCGCAGTATAATATATCGATGGTTTTCACCATTGTAGGATTGCTAATTAATAAAAAGTTTTAACTAACAGTTTTAGTTAACTTCATTATTCGTAAAATATAAAAAAGTCGCGTTCACAATCAATCGCATTTAAGCTCTTTCTCTCCTCATTCATTCTATAGAGATTTAAATAAGTATAAATAGTGCGTGCTTGCGTAGGTAGCGTCCACGACAAACAATAGGTGAGGGTGTAGGGGAGCGGCGCGGCTCCGCGACTAATCGCCTTTCCATCCGACATGCGACAGCCGCACAATCGCAGCTCTGTGCACAGCTTTATTAATAATGCGCTGTTGCTTTTTCACATGGCTGGCGATTAAAAGAGTCAGCAAGTCTTAAATATGTTTGTGTTATGGAACAAAATATTGTTTAAAGTTGCTCTAAAGGGGAGAATATTGCTCAAGTTTTAAAATATGAATTGTTTTTTTTTTCAAAGCGTTTTCGAAAGACCTACAAGACGATGCTTTAGAAGACATCAGACATGGTTCTGCTTAACGAATGTTTCAGCAACTATCTCATCTATCAACCTTGCTAAATGACTAGTACGGTTCACACAGTGGATGAACAATTGGCTGCTGCGCAGCGTGTGGCTGATTCGATTCCCACACAGAAAAAGTATTTGTATGGCCTACAGATAAATGTTCCAGATCTGAATGTAATTGTGAATGTGGGTTTACATGTTTGTGAAAGCGCCCACGATACACGAGTAATTCAATAGCTGTGGGGCAGCTAATAACAAAAAATAATTCTGAACTTTTGTCAGTCAGCAAGGGTATTGAGACGAGAAATGAAGGAAATTAAAATATATAAACCATTCATTAATATAGAAAGAATTCTTCTTGAGAATTCTTTCATTAAATACTCACAGATGTATCTAAGAATCTAGATTCTTAATCAAAATAAATAATATGACTAGATTTTTTAATTTCGTTTTGATTTTAATTTTCAATTTAATTTTGATTTTAATTCTTAATTTAATTTTAATTTTGATTTTAAATCTCATTTTAATTTTAATTCTCAATTTACTTTTAATTCTCAATTTAATTTTAATTCTCATTTAATTTTAGTAATGTTTTGAATTTTATTTTGACTTTGATCTTTATTTCTGATGTTTGTTTTGGTTAAAGCGTTGATTTGGATCAAAAGGATTTTTGTTATAATATGAATCAAGGCTATCTGAAATAAAGTATTTTTTTCTTTTATCTTTCAGTCACTAACTAGAATGTTGAACGTCATCAATCACTTTGTAACTTTCGATCACTATCAAAGTGCAATAACATTACGTGGCATTAAGATGTTATCTGCAAGTAATTTAGAAGCTATTCGCGCACAATCGCCGCGCATCTGTCTGCGGCATCGTCCAGCCGATACCTGTCATGTGCGATGAGCCGCTGACCCCACTGTGAACGATGCGATGAAGAATTTAACAATAGATTTTTTTTTTTTTGGCTTGTACTCTTCACAAATATTTGTATGGTTCACAGATAGTCGTTTCGTTTTTGTTGTTATTAATTTAAATGTTTTTAGAGAAGTTGAAATGAAAACTCTTGAAGATTTTTAATCAAGTAATTTCACAGTTTTCTGATAAATTGCCATTTTCAGTTAGGATTCCGTGACAAAAACGGAACGAATAGGTATAGGATTACTTTGTTATCAGTCTGTCATTCTTTCCCGCATTCGCACTATTCATATCAAGCTTATATTAATATCAAATTCAGGTTTGCTACCCATTAGAACAGTGAAAAAATCACACTTTAAGTGAATGCAATCTAAAGGCCATTTATGCTGCACTTACGGCGCATATTTTAATGCACAAAAGAATCAAAATCTATAGGAGACTTTCTGTTGACTAGAATCTGACATTCGGAAGAAGCAATGCCTACCTAGAAGAAAAACATCGAAAACCGTAAATTTTTAGTCCATCCTAAAATATTGTTCTGTTGATTCGTAAAATTTGGATTAGGAAATTGAACCCATAGATAAGTTTGTACGGAACCCTCGGTATATGAGTCTGACTAGCGCTTGACCAAATTAAAAAAAAAAAATATTTAATCGCGGAACAATTAATATTAGTGATACAGTCATATAATTTTTACATTACACATATATAGGTACTTCGCAGACTGTACCAGTATTTCTGTCGTCAGAGATTGTATTTCTTACTCAAAAGTCAACAAATATAAAGTACTAGCGTTTCCGGCAGAGACGTTGTCCTGCCCGAAAGATGGAGGAGTTAGGTGAAAAAAATGCGTACAGAAAAACTGTGTGTCTGTTTACATGAACCAACTACATAATGTACTAACACACACATTGATCATTTAGGGATAAAAGATTTTAAGATGGTTCAAAAAAATTCTAACATTCGACTGTTATAATGTTTATTTTTTCTAAACTATAAAAATAATGTTCTCATCATTAATCCAATCCAAAACACTCTGTAGCGAACCACTATCAATTCTAACCTTCTACCCAGCCGTGCCTACCCAGCGTCCATCGCACCGCGCGCTATCAGCCGGTGGGGATCTTTTCATTAAGGTTATCTGGCGGCTGATCTTAAAAACGCCACGTGGACAGCCTCCCGATCTCGATGTGAGCCAGACTTCAATGTGATTATGTATTATGTGGGAGATTCGTACAGTACTTACTTTGAAGCTCGTTAGCAAGGCATAAGGGATGTGGGAGTAAGTATCTAAAGGTTCAATATCTATCACTGTAAATATGGTTGTAAATTGACTGGTATGTTGGTATAATGGTTAGTAGCCCTGACTGCTATGCTGGAGGTCGTGGGTGCGATTCCCACCCAGAAAAAAAGGTTTTGTGTGATGAACACGATCATTTGTTCTGTGTCTGGGTGTAATTTAAATTATTTATAATATGTATGTATTAAGAAATATGTACCTAAGTATATTTATCAGCTGTATAGTACTCATAACACAAGCTCTGCTTGGCTTGGAACTAGACGGCGTTGCTATTTATATAGTTGTGGAATATTGTGGAATAATTAAAAAACTTAAAAGTGTGAATAGTCCCTTCCGATCCCATGGACGGAAATGGATGCAAGACGCACGGGAGCAGTCGTTGTGGCGCGTTATTATGTTCTGTTTATGTCCAACAGTGGATATCTTTCGGTGAAATGATGATGATATTGTCCATTTTGTGATTATTAAAACACCGATTGTACTGCTGGGTTCGGGACCACTCTATAAGTGAAATAAATACATAAGTAATACACACAGAGTACATGGTCACATAGAACATGGATTTCTGAACGTGGCCAAAACTCCTCGCTCTTGAAGATATAAAAAGAAAGAAAAAAACCTTTTTGTTCGTGCCTCACACAATCGTATAAAAACTAAAAAGCATCATGTAAAAAAAAAATATACCTAGGTAATAGTATGAAGTCTGAAAGAGCAGCATATATTTGCTAACTCAGCATATATTTGCGCGTAGGCTTGCGGACAGCGAGCTATGGGTAGCACACCGTTCGGTCGTCCGGTAACCGTCCGGACCGAGTCCAAGTCGACGACGGCGCGTAGTGTTCCACGCGCGCCTGAAGGAGATGTTAGTTAATCGTAGGCGCCTAGCAGGGTCGAAGCCTACTGTGGACATGGGTTAAGCGTATTTGAGCCCCGGGGCCCTGGGATACAAGGCAAAGAAGAAACATAGGAGTGGGTTTTAGTCAGTAAAAGTCTGACACGCCCTCCTGCTCCGCCCAAGAGCGAGAGAAGTCATTGGATAATTTCCCACCTAAAAAAAGCACATATTTGCTGCAACATTTAAAACAATAAATAACGCAGTGTTCGTATTCTGTTGTGAATTAACTAACCAAAATTATTTTAGGTTTTTGAAATCGAAAAGGCCAAGATGATCCTTTACAATGCACGTTAATTGCACCTCTCTCACCGCGCCGGGGTGGGGTGAGCGCGCGACTTATCGGTAATTAATAATCGCACTCGCGGCAGAAACGTTTTTAATTTGCACTACACGTGCGCGGCGTGCGCGACGAATGGCGACGCGTGCGCGTGGAGGGGATGCTGTGGGAATGGAAATATGGTTCGTTGTGAGATACCATTATATGCAAAGCATAATTAGTAAACCGTTTATGGAAACTAAGTTTAGATGCATTTTTTACTGTCGATAGGTTTGCACTTGGCTGCTATCTCACCTGATGGGAAGCGACGATGCGATCGACGATGGTACGCGCTTGCTAGAAGTAACCTATTCACTTTTGACTTAAAGATTCCCGGGTCTTAGCCATCAGAAAACACTGCTTTGTTGAAGAGAAAGAGTTGTAAAAATACGATGTCCTTGGCTGTTAATTTTTTTTGATACAAGCAAAAAAGTTACATGAAAAAAATATATTGCCAATACCGAAAACGTCCGTAAATCCCTAACGTTTACACAAAAGTGCTACATTCAAACATGGACAGCACGACGAGTCGTCGAACACTTTTATCAATGTTCGCTTTTCAATAAACCTCTAACAAACTGGTCAGTTGACTCGCAGCTTTTTTACGCCAATAGAGTCGCTTCCGCCGCGAACGGAAGTGGCCCGGTTCGGCGCGACCGACAACAGGAGCGCTTACCTTAGTTTTTTATTTGTGCCTTCCTGATTTATGGTTGTTTTGAATTTGTTTGGGCCACTGTGTCCGCGCCAAAATGCTTTCGACACTTTCAGGAAATCTGGACATGTTTTTTTTTTTTCAATCGAACTCGCGAACAAGTTGAAAATTCTAACTTGCAGATACAAAAATGTGGTAAGTTGTCTGCGTGGGTTTTCTATTACAAATAGGCTAGCTTCGGCATCAATGTAATAAACTTTTGAATGTCACTTTCGTTACATAATATATGAAATGAGTTACGTAAGAAATTAGTCATTAAAAAACCGGGCAAGTGCGCGTCGGACTCGCGCACTGGGTGTTCCGTAAAAACTTACCTATGAAAACAGTTCAATTTCCAAATTGAGTTACGAAGATTTTTCTGAATTCTCAAAAAAAGTTATTTATATGACGTAACTATACAGTTTTCAGATTTTTTCCTATAGATACTTGTGCCAGAAGACTTTGCTTTATGCCTTTCTGGATTCTTGGTCAGCGGGAAGTACCTCATTAATTTTGAATCCCTTGAGTGTGTAAAATTACACATTATTTGCGATATAACCGGCCGTAATTTTCTTTTTTCGATAACTCAGAAGTTTGATATTTTCATAGCTTCAAGGGACCGCAGACCTAAGTAATATGGTTTTAATTTCAACTCCAGACCTCCATGCGTTCCCAAGATATAGGGTATTTTTTGACAGACAGCAAAGTGATCCTATATGGGTTCCGTTTTCTGTAAGTTACCAAAATAAAGTAGATTATAACATTTATTGTAACTTGAAAGTAACTAAAATAAAAAGCATTCAGACGCTTAAAGATACAGCACACATATTTTCATCATACTAGTGTAAACTACAATTATTTACAAAAGTTTCTTCCAACAAAGAGAAACCATTTGCGACGACCTACGCGTCCTTTACTAAAGCACCTAGAATACCTCACAAAAGTCTGGCTAAAGAAAACTTTGCGCCAACACAAAACCTTTCTTGCAAAGAATAAGCTGAAAGAGCGCAAAACACTTTCAAAAAAGTCCAGCGAAATATTTTTCATTAGGGCCGAGGCAAACAATGACAATTGAATCTCGTGCACTATACCTTCCGCGGATTACTGCGACTTATTGCGACTCGACAACCGTCCCGCGCTCAAAAGAATAATATGTCTTTATAACGGATCCCGTGGCTTTCCCTGCCTTACTTCTTACACATTTTTCAGTGAAATGTGAGAGCTCCTTTAGTTTTTCCACGCTCTCCCTATTCGAATTTCAACTCAATGCTCAAAAGTCTACGTCTTCTTTTTCTCTGGACTGCTGCCTGAGAGAATAGATTGCATTGTCTTGTGACGTAAATCATTCTGGAATAAGACGCGTCAAGATGAGCACACGAAATTGTGCTTTGAAATTGAAGTGTAAAGTTCGATTTACAGTGGTGTTACTTATCATATGTGATGTTTTTGTGTGAGATGGGCAGTCTCACGTGGTAAAAGGTCACTCTTCCCGTGACGGACGAATTAAATTTATAAAATGAAAGAACGCGCCAGGAGTTGGATTATCCCCCTACATTTCACGAGGAATTATACATACGAATTGTATTTAGCAAATGTTGCAGAAGCAGTAACTGTCTGATTTATTAATCCTTTTGTAACTTTAGATGCAGGATTAATGTTATCGCAGAAGTTCAATGAATGTTGATCCTTAACAATTTGTATTTTTTTTTCTTCTATGACATTCGCCAAAAGGCGTATCTTAATTTATTAATATAGGTAAAGGAGTCTCATCGTTGCCTGTTCACCTGATTGCAGAACTTTCAGTTTACGATAATCAAGATAATATTTTCTAGCTTAGAATACCAGAGAAGCTAACAAAACAATAGCTACCCAAAAAAAAAGTAATTTCATCACAAAATATATTCGAGATCGTAATGAAAACGGCGACAATATAAGAGAATCAGAACTTATCTGCAGGCCGGGGGATAAAGACGTAATTTTATTAGACTATACACCTTAACTCTATAAACATAATCTTTCATTTGCACAATTGTTTACGATCTTAGGCCCACTTATTGCTCTATCTGTCTCACACTTCAGTAGACTATGTGTTTTTGTCTCTTTCTAAATAAAGGTGCGTTCGGTGTTGTGTTTATTTTGATCGCGGTTGACCCTCGGGTAATGATGATTGGTTCGCGCCACTAAATTGGAGGTGGCGGGGACACACGAATTCACTTAGTGGTCATAGTGGTGTGGACTGTTTTGTGGTAATGTTGCACATTAATAAGCGTCACGTGCATTCATGCATGCCATTTGGTATCAGGACTTCTGGAGAAACAGGAGTATATTTTCCTTTTGCCTTTTTGGTTTACGTAGAAATAATTTTCATTCACATGTGCAAAATGATGTAGGTTCTTAATTATCTTCTTGCACGACAATTTTTTCTTCAAAGCGATCCAAACTTACGACTTGTAGGCTGTAGATTCAAACCCAGCCAGACTCTCAAAACGATGAAGAAAAGCATCGTGAGGAAACCGGAGAATTAGAACCTAAAATTCAAAGAACCCGCGTGCTAATTAAGGGCCCATTTCTTCTCCTAGAGAAGAGACCTGAGTTTCAACAGTGGGACCATTATAAATAAGTCTGATTATGCTTTCACATTCAGCCAGAATAAAGATATGTATTTTTTCATTTAACCCCGTTCACCATTCACTAGCACCCCTAGTCCCCCACATATGTTTTTATAGGCACAACAGAAGACCTGATGAATATTTATTATTATGCCCATACACATTTCCTAATAGCCCGTGTATATATACTGCGTAATTTATAAGCATTATGTATAGATTCATATCGAGTTCGCGTCATTACCTTTTCTTAGATGTGTTCGTGAAAGAATATTTTTACATCCAATTGGTTCGGGATAGGAGAGGCTTTGTATCGTGATTTTTATATTTTTGTTTTTAGTTTTGGAGGCTTATTAGTGTGGAGACGTTTAGTATGTTATGTGTTGGTTTCGAAATAGATAGCGTGTTAACAGTTTTCGTAGTTTCTGTCCTTGAAACTATGGCACGGCATGCTGTGGTCTTTTATAACTGAAAGAACACTCATTATGTAGTATAAAATTTTCTGTACGATTGTGTACCTATCCTTTGTTGAAGATTCATAACAAATGTTGTAAATACATGTTAAAGAGCAATTACAAAATTTCTAATATGTAAAGGCGAAAACCGTTCTGTAATTTGATTTTTGAAATATAAGAATACTGGTTTTCTAAATCAAAACAGCATCAAACATCAGCTACACTGAGAACATCCCCTGACCCATCGCTCTCACAATATTCAAACAATTAATTCTTCGTTTCATTGTCAGTGGAGCGGTAGTGTTGCGAATGTGGCTCAGTCCTCACACGCGGCCTCCTTGTTCCTTTATGTTTGAATGCCCTCACGTGGCGCTGTTTGAATGCCGTGGCTAATTGTGACTATCAACCGCCACGTGGCTCCGAGGGCAGAAAGAATCACCTCTCTAGTCGACTGCCAATTGTTTTGGAAAAAAGGTTTCCAATTGTGAACGGATATGTGAAGGTGAAGCGGAATTCCGGGCAGTAATGTTGAACCGAAAACTGGGGCTTCTTGATGATACTTTAGTTCTGAGTGCTATTTCGGAAACGATTTGTATGAGGTTAGGGCCAATTTTCATAGCATAATTAATTTATCATGGCAAATTCATAAAACTATTGTTCACTTCTTGGTTAGATGATACTTCGATTTTGATTCCATACCACTTATAGCGAAACTAGAAGCTAAATTCAATATACCTTCCAGAAAAGCAATGCATGATGGATCAAGTTATCCGTCATCTATATGCAATGAACGATAGACTTTCAAACATGCACTATATTGAAGGTGCTATAACACCGTACCTACATGTATAAGTTAACTATAGACTTACATATTCAGAGCCATTTGTCGAGTTAACCTACATCCATTGCTATTTACACGGGTAAATATTTCGTCAAAATATTCAGTATTGGATATATTTTCAGCTCAGGTCATATCTCTATCCAACCATATCAAAACAAACATACATAACCTTTATATTCGCTTCGAAAATATTTACCTGTCCATAAATACGGCCGGACACGTCGATGCAATATCCACACATTAAAAAAATCCCCAGTGCCGGCCACCTATTCAGTTTTTGATATAGCACTTTGCCCGCATACGAATTTCAACCTTATCGTCAGCTATCAAGCCAGATATTCCATTGTAAACTTTTTCCATATGTTATAAATGAAAGTTCAATGGAAAATGGACTTAATTTAAAGGAGGTAGAGTGGCAATTCGTGTGGATGCAAAATATGTTAGCAAGAGTATGTCCAGCAAAATGAACTGCGGAAGATGTATGAGGCAGCGGATTAAAAATATTTGTACGCGCCATTATACATGGTGTAATGAAAACCCTAAACGTGCCTCTTTATTAAGTGCTAGCTTTTACCCGTGGTTCCGTCCATTTTATTCATGATTCAGTTGATTTACATGAGGATATAACTGTTTTAGCTCTCATTGCAAGTATTTATGGTAATCGGACATCCAACTTGAAAAAACTCTAAAAGAAAGAAACTAAATCTGATTCCTTCAAGAATCCATAATGCTATTATGAGTTATTCGAAAAAGATAATTCATTTATTTGGTTACCAACGCTGAAAAACGAATAGATTGTCTAACTAGTGACAGCTTTACAAGCTAAAATAAACTATAACGTTATAGACAAACAGACATCACCAAACATGGCACTACACAGAGGGTGGTCAGTTAATTGAAGGCGGAGTTTCAATAAAGATCTTTTGAGGCCTGATGAAGGTCTGACGTCACGATCAAAAGATTTTAAATTTTGTAATTAGAACGTTCCTTCATATTTTGTTGTGCGACCGTTATTTGTGACGTAATCCGCGGTGATGTATGGCATATATTGAAAAGGAAGGTTTATCCCTGGTTGATATTAGATGTTTTCACCTACTTTCGTTATTTTTGTTTATCACAGTTTTAGGATTCGTGGTATATATCGCAGAAGGTTAGAAATTAAATGGATGACCTCGTTTGTAAAAGTCACCGTCACCCTGGGACATAAATGGAACTAAAAGAATACAAGTGGGTTTTAGACATTAAAAATCTGACACGAGAGCGGGATTAGTTATTTGATGATTTCCTATCCTAAAAAAACTTCAGAATCTACTTAAAGATTATGGTGATCAATTTCTAGTACCTACCTATTATGTGGAATGACAGCGCGCATTCAGTTCACGTCAGAGTCAGTTTAATTTTAGGCGATCAGAGTTTTTATAGAATATACCGTCTGTAGATAGTTAGCACAACTCTAGTTAACACTAGCCTACACAAATGTCACTGTAACAACAATGCAGCATATACAGCTAATTTCTATTTGCAACTCTTAGTGGACGCACTGAGACTTAAAAGAAAATTTGTTTAAGTCTTACAATATCAATTGTAACTCTACTAGAAACCACAAAGTTCGTTGATTATAACAGCTCCACAAATAGCTATATCTCGTATAATATTGCTTGGTATCTTTGCACACAGGTTGCCGTTCACAAAGCTTCTGTGTCGTGCGCGAGCATTCATTAGCGCCGAGTAATGAGCCACACTCGCCCAACACAGATCACTGAGTTGTTTGTAACAGAAACCCTACTTGGAAATGTATCTTCATCTTTTATTTTAATATCGTGAACAAAGGTACAAAAGTAGACTTAGGCATAAATGCCTTAGCTTACTTGCCTAGTCTAGCCTCCCTTCGGAGAAAATCTGTCTCTAATCTTGAAACGTTAAATCTTTTCTACAATTTTGCTTTTTCTTTCAGTCTTCAAAATTTTTCGTTCTAGTTTTTGATCATTATAACTTTTGATATCTCAGTCTTGTTCCATCTATGTGCTTACTCTTATCAATATTGCTGTCTCCGCCCTAAATTTTCCTGCTTTCTTTTTTTTTTCTTCATGTGGTTTCCAATCTAACATATTTTGCATCTTTGTTAATGCTTGGATCATTGTTAGAGACGTGTATCTATTTCCTGAAGAGTTCAATTCTTCTAACTGTTTAAATAGTAGTAGTAATTGTGGACCTTAGTCATGAACATTCTGCAACGACTCTAATCTTTGGCCCAGCCTCGTACATCGGCACCTTTTAAGGCTTTTAAACGCAGTGCGAGCTAATCACGCGGCCGCGCAGTGTGGGCGCGTGGTGCGGGCGCTGCAGATTATCTCACTTGCATTATGCACTTCTGTAACGTTATTATGCTTATATTATACTCTGTGGCCGTCCTGAATAAGTTTGGTTTAGGTTTTATTATTCTGTTTAATATTTCTTATGTTGAGGTTTACCATTATTCATTATCTACAAAACCATAGTTTTACATTATTTCAAACTTTTTACTTTAAATTATTCGTTTTTATCTGACGTAATATGCAATATGAAACTGGTTTAAAATGATTTTGAAACTCTGGTTGAGATATTCACTGTATCAAAATAGACAACCCAGATTAATATTTCAGATAATTATAAAATGAAATCCAGTACGATTGTGATTCAGATTCTCCGATATATGAGTAGCACAGCGTTTTAATCGATCAATGTCTAATGAAAGTAACATAAAGTGTATCAAATGCCACTTCTCAGCAATATGTATTAGTCAATGAAAGGAATTTGATACTACTGAAGTATGCGAGGGCAGAACATGACTACAGAGATATTAAAAATATACTATTTGATCAAGAATGAGGATTCATGGAAGAGTTATTATTGAAACTAGTTATTTCAACATAGAAAAGGTTTTTTTTTGGTTTGGAAAGTGTAATGCAGTTACACTTATATCAATCAAAGAAGTCTCTCGAAATAATGTAAGTCAGCAGTCAACTATGTTTATTCTTTAGTTGAGTAGTAAGTTCAGTTTCATTCTGAGTGAGTGGCTAACTGGTATAGTCGATGAAGAGATTTCATAACTAGGACTTCCTCCCGCAGCCTTCGTTATTGCAATTACGTTTTATGACATTAGCATAACGTCTGTTTCCTGACCAACCCATACACACTTCCCAAGAATCTTTACCCACAGAAATAGATTTGCATATTTTCTATAAAATCCTGATATATTTAACCTATATATGTTTTGATGAATTTTAACGACTTCTCTAATAAAAAGCGGTCATAACTCACAATAACTCGTTTAATATGACAAAAATGTACGTTTGTGTATGGCTGTGACATCCTGTAGTGTTGCGAGCAAATTAGCGATGATGTCCGATCGTAAATATTATTAGGTGTGTTAGTTATGTGTTTGTCGCGGTGTTACTCATGGCCGAGGTGAGGTATGGCTGGGCTTTGATGCTAATTGAGTAATATAAAACGGTAACTATCATTATTTATACGAGCAGGTGTATGGCGTAGGTAGGTTTACTGTAGTAGAACTTGATAAGCTTAGAGATACAACGCTAAGTGCATACTAAGATAATTCGTCATTGCACAGATGCTGATAACGTTCTAGATTAAATTTGAACAGCCCTTACACAGTAGCTTTTATTAGAATAGAAACTAATAAATGGACCTAAAACTACACAGTGTACCTACAATATTATGGATGAGGACGAGACCTTTTTGCAGAGCCTCCAAAAGTCTTCGAATATTTCTGCATACTTGCCAAAGAAAATATACAAATTCTAGCTTCATTCCAAATAGCTGTGCCCTAAAATTTCCATTAGACGAAAACACTTTACGATGTTAAAAGATTTTGACAGTTTCCTTTAATACTTTCACGAACACAAAACTAGTAAATTGTGTTCCACCTACATTCATGTGAAAATCTTCACAATTAGTAGCTTCTGATCAAAGCAGCGGATATGATATTTTACGTGTGTCGCGACAGACAGACGGACTCGCCTTGTTTTATATATACCAGTGTGTATTATACGTGGAGGAGATTCAACGGAAACATGTTATGATTGCAAAAATATAATCTTGCGGAATTTCGATTTGTGAGCTTTTAGCATTCTAGAAAGATTGGTAGTGACGTAAGCCAACTAGACCAAGTTAGACGATGTACGACGTTGATAAGTTTTGAACAACTTTCCTTACCATCACATTTTTTGGTTTCGATTCTAATTTATTGGGAAGAGAATTATTCTTAGTATTTTTTAAAGTATTTATTTGTAGTACTTTTCAGCGAAACCTAAATAAGTTGCAAGTTCTATAATAAGGATTTATAAAATATTAGCTTTGGCCCGCAGTTTCGCCCGCGTACATGAAATATAGCCTATGTTACTCAGGAATAAAGCAGCTTTCTATCGGTGGAAAATTTTAGCAATCGGACCAGCAATTTACCTCCTACGAACAAAAAAACTAACTTTACTTTTCCATTCTCTATCCTAGAGAAGAGACCTGAGTCCTAACAGTGGAAATCTAAAAATTTGATGCTCGATAACGATTATAAAAGTATCTATAAAATTTGAAGAATTTCTCAATTTTCTCTAGGGCTTAATTTACTGTATGGTAGGTTATGCTATTTTGGATTGGATGTGAACTTTTAATATTGCGTTAATTTTAAACTTAACACTGTTACGCTATATCCTAATGCCATGTCTTCTATGCTAGTGATGTGCTTCTTAATCTGTTCAGTTACATCTATAAAACTCTTTCAATCAGTCCACGGCTACCTTACGGCGGTCTCCTGAACCCAATCAGTTCACAAATAACACGGGCCAGGCTGTTAGCACGCTCATGGGTGGCGGGCCTGACAGTTACTTCGCCCTAAAGCGAGTTATTACTCTGGACATTACGGCCAGGCAAAAACGGGCCACATATTGAGAGCTCGGAATGTAATAAAGAGGGTAATGTCGCCGGGAGGGCAGGTTTTTTATAACCACCTTCGAGAAGTTGGGTTATGAACGTTTGTATTTGTGGTTTTGGAACCTGGTGTAATGTGGTGCTCGTTTCGTGCTACTACTATACTACTTATATATAAATCAAGGATCAAAATATGAGATGTACGGAACGCATCTTTGTTTTTTTGGGTTCCGTACCCAAATTACTAAGACTCCATTGACCGTCTTCTATCACCAGGTTGTATCTTATGAACTGCGACAGCTAGATAGTTGAAACACTGATGATGTATTTCTGTTCCCGTATAACAACAAATATTAAGAGCTGAATAAAATAAATTGTGTAAAAGATGTTTTATAGATACTCCCGTAAGTCGTCAGACTCGCGCACTAAAGTTGTATAGGCAATGGGCCTATACAACTTTGACTGTCTTGCACTTGGTCAGTTTTTTTTAAAATAAATTCTCGTTTAAAAATAACTATTTTATCTCAAGGCTGGACGGTACTCACTTGTCCCAAAGGAACCTTATTCAGTCAAGACTTATGAGCCGTTTTCTGATAAACAACCAAGATTTTCACCAGCCCAATCGGCTGTCAAGAACCATGTACCTTGAATGACAGCATTCACGAGTAACCATCTCCATCACCTTTTCACAGAACAGGAAGAACAGTTTTTGTAATCATTGACACTTCTTCTTCACTTGTTTTTGAGTGTTAATATTAATATTAACATAATTCATTTGGCTGAACCCTATCTTTTAAGATACCTACAGGCCAGTCCTAGTTTAAAAGATAGAGTCTATTATTGCATAATATTGTAAAGAATAATTTCCAAACAATGTATACAGTGCAAAGTGCTATGTTTTTGTGAAATAAATACTTATTATTACTTATTAAAGCAAGCCACCTCAGTAACCCCATCGATCCCAGCATCTCGACCCGCAGCCAATCTGTCAGTGTAGCCAACAGTGACGATTACACTAATTGTGGTGTATAATAAACCTATAATTGTAGTGTATAATAAAGCTATAATCGCTGGATTTTTCCGAGCTGAGTGAGCGCTAATGTGGCCTGTATTAACATTTGAGTGTGGTGTCATTGCTAGCGTTTTTATTTAGTTTTCATACTTTGACGGGTTGTCTGAGGACTTTGTTATACCATTATACGGTTAGTAATCACTGACTATGCATTCGCTTAATTCCATCAAATCGAATTGCATCAGCCATCGGATCAGATATGAGATGTTAACAATGTACAACGTGCTACTACTGAACAGAGCACATTGCTCGCAGAATAGATGGCCGTTGAGGCCGAAAGGCATAATGAATGATATAATGTAATAAAGACATCCAATAATAAATGAATTAAAAACATGACATGATAATGATAATAGTATATGGACAATCTAATAATATCTTAAAATAATTTTATATAGTATTGCATGCAATTAAAATAAATAATAAATACATATGTTGCGGTGCCCTAGCAGGGTTCATGTACGAAACTTATATTATATAATAAGACCTTGTAAACGACATGAATGCAATAAATAAATAAATAAATAAGGTTCTGGAGTGGCGACCGCGTACCGGAAGACGCAGCGTTGGAAGGCCTCCTACAAGGTAGACCTATGACCTAGTGAAGGTATCGTACTGTCGCAGTACACGAACAGGCGGTGGCGTGTGTATTCTACTTCAAGAACATATAGAGTGCATACATAGAAGTGATATAACAGATAAATCTATAGAATATGTACTCGAGTTATGTGCATGTGAATTGCCTAAAGAAAACTTATTAATAATTACTATGTACTATAATAGAAGGGAGGAAGAAGTATTTTACCAGCAACTAAATGTAATTCTCAAATATATAAATAAACAATATTCTAAACTAAACATAATTATAGGCGGTGACTTTAATATTAATATATTATCAGATAACAGTAAATCAAATCAGTTCATAAATTTAATGCAGGAGTATAAATTTACCCAATATATTAAAAGCCCAACACGTGTAACGCCAAACACAGCTACATGCTTAGATTTAATATTTACTAATCTTAAATTCAAAGATATGTACACTACTGTAGAAGAGCTAGGATTCTCAGACCACAATAGTACAATTTTACATTTTAACTTGCCCAAACAAACAAAAAGAGTCACGTGGTATGTGAAAAAAAGACTTTACAATCACACAAATATGTTAAAATTCAAATCTAAACTGCAACAAACAGATTGGAATAATATCATAATAAATGGAAAAGATATTAATAGTAATTATGAAGCTTTTAATGACACCCTCATTAAACTACTAAATGAGTGTATGCCATTTAAAAAAATTAAGTTAAAATCTAAATATAAAAATTACTGGCTCACTGTAGGCATAAAAAAGTCTTGTAGAAATAAGAGATTATTAAAAATATTAACAACTAAAACAAACAATCCGATATTAACCCAACATTACAAAAAATATGAAAAGATTCTCAAGAAAACAGTAACGACAGCAAAAAAACTCCACTACAAAAATAAATTGACTAAATCAAATAATAAAGTTAAGACAATGTGGAGTATAGTAAATGAACGTACAAATAAAAAAATAGCAAGTGAGAAATGTAATATAACCCTACAAACTAATAATAGTTTTACATCTGAACCAAAAGAGGTTGCAAATATATTTAATAATTTTTTTGCGTCTGTCGGAGAGGCTCCGAACAAGCCATCCGACAGACCGAAAGAACCTTCAGTTGTTTGCCCTTCTGAAAATTCAATCTTCCTCAGTCCAATTGATCCTTACGAGGTGAACTCATTAATAAAAAATTTAAAAAATAAAAACAGTCATGGCATTGATGAACTTCCACCTTCCTTATTAAGAAAATGTGCAGATGAATTAACCTTACCATTTTATTTATTATTAAACCAATCTTTTGAAGAAGGAATTTTTCCCAATCTTTTAAAAAAGGCTCTGATAAAACCAATTCACAAGAAAAATAAAAAAACTGATCCCAATAATTACCGTCCAATTGCGCTCTTACCGACTGCTTCCAAAATATTTGAAAAGGCTATGTGCAACCGAGTATATTCTTTTTGCGAAAAATACAAAATATTTAATGACTGCCAAAACGGTTTCCGAAAAAACCGCTCCACTGTTCTGGCCGTTTACAAATATATACAAAAAGCCCTTGAAATAATTAATAACAAAAAATATGCGGTAGGACTCCTATTGGATATGACTAAAGCATATGATAAAGTACAATTTGAAATATTATTAAAAAAACTATATAGTATAGGACTCCGCGGAAAATGTTATGATTGGTTCGTATCTTATTTAAAAAATAGGGAGCAAATAGTTGAAATCGAGCATTATAATACCAACAGAAATGAAATAGAACTAATCAGATCCGACAGCAGACAGATTACCGCTTCAATCCCGCAAGGAAGCGTAATAGGATGTTTTTTATTTCTCGTCTACGTAAACGACCTGCCTGCTAATATAAATGAGCCATGTGTCCTATTTGCAGATGACATATCTATACTTACTTCATGCGAAAATAATTCAAACATAAATGAAAAATTAAACTCCATACTAGACTCCACAATAAACTGGATGACTGAGCACAACTTAGAAATTAACTTCAACAAAACTAAAATAATCCCATTCTACCCTCGCCAAAAACCACCAATAAATATAAACTTTAGCTTTAAAAATAATAAATTAGAAGTAGTTGATAAATTCACCCTATTAGGCTTAAACATTGATACGCACATAAATTGGAAAATACACATCCAGAAAATAAAAGCAAAACTATCAAAATTCTCTTACGCTCTTCGAGAGATCAAAAAAACGACAGACCTAAAAACTGCACTTGCAATGTACTACGCTTATGCTTATGCATGGCTCAAATATGGAGTCATTTTATGGGGCAATAGTACTGACATACCTTCGCTTTTTACCCTACAAAAGAAACTAATTAGAATCTTGGTAAATATTGAAGACACCGACAGCTGTAAACCCCATTTCCAGGAACTAAAGATCTTACCCCTACCCTGTCTCTACATATTTGAAGTATGTAAGTTCGTGCGTAAATACCCAGATTTCTTTACAAAAAGAGAAGATATACAAACAAAAATTATGCTTAGACATAAAAATAGACTAAACTTACCACCATCGCGACTAAAAATGCACTCCAATAGTACCCTTGTGATGTCCATAAAAATCTACAATAAGTTACCCGAAATTATAAAGAATTTAGACAAAGATAACATCTTTATCAATAAATTGAAACTTTTTCTTATAAACAAATGTTACTATAGCCTAAATGAATACCTAAATGACAAATTATAAATAACAATTTACATAATTTAATAATAATGACGATAAAAATACCTGAAATTTAATTTACTTATACAATGACGTAACAATAATACACATAAATAAATTAATTTGAATAATGACAATTTAATAATAATTATGACAAAATATAAATAAAATATCTGACAATTTATAAATAATCATGACAAAAATAAATTAAAATATCTAACACAATTTATCAACCTGATACACAGACATAGCTATTAATATCATGATTAATTTAAATAAATACATAATTTAATAATAATAAAAAATACCTGACATAAATTAGTTAAATTAAGACATTATAATAATATACATACATACATTAATTTTAACAATTACAAAATTTAATAATAATAACGACAATAAATAAATAAAATATACCAATACTTAGACATAAT
Source organism: Mythimna ferrago (assembly GCA_910589285.2). NCBI lineage: Eukaryota > Metazoa > Arthropoda > Insecta > Lepidoptera > Noctuidae > Mythimna > Mythimna ferrago. Next base: position 822,551 of record OU342680.1, read on the forward strand.
TATATAATAACATGCATACACAATTTAATTTAAATAGATAGGCACATAATTTATTAATAATGATGACAATAATAAGTGAAATATCTTTATTTTATTAGCCTTCATCCTCTCTCCTAGCTTTGCTGTGCCCGACAGGGTCCATATTGGTCTTATCTATATTTTTATACCATCTATATTATGTACATATGGAATGCAATAAAGTATTGAGTATTGAGTATTGAGTATTGAGTATTGAAGGTTGCGGGAATTCGATGAATGCGAGACGTACAGAATCGTTCGTTGTGGCGACGCTTGGGGGAGGCCTATGTCCAGCATCATCATCATCATCATTTCAGCCGATAGACGTCCACTGTTGGACATAGGCTTCCCCCAAGTGTCGCCACAATGAACTATCCTGTACGTCTCACATCCATCGAATTCCTGCGACCCTTACCAGGTCGTCGGTCTTCCCGTAGAATAGAATAAACTCAATTCAAGTAACACAACTCCAGTACGTGGTCACCACTTTATAACTTTTCTGCCCAATCGACTGTCATCGTATCGTTGTTCTGAGAGCAATGTTCCAACTTTTACTTTAGTTTGGTAATTCTTCAGGATATGTCGGTAACCTTGTTACTCCTGCGGATATAACTTTTTAAAACCTTTCATAATTTTCACTTATCATTTGTTTATGAAATTTATTTTCAAGTAAATACCTCCAACCGCTAATATTGTAACCCCACACCAGCGCCAATCATTTCCTTTAGTTTTTGCGGTCATATCAGAGCATCTTCGCTTATTGTTTACACGGTTCTGCGTCGGTCAGCTCGTTTTGGTAATCGTAAATATCTCATTAGGTTTAATTAGGAACGATTTTCTGAAGAGTTTCTCAGTATAGTATAGTCAGCATTGACGACAGATCGTAGCGAAAGTCAGGAGTATGAACTGATATAAGAAGTCTAGGTATGAGGCGTGCATAAATCACTACGCACCGAAGACTTACTTGACGGCTGCACGGCAATCTACCCATTACTTGTCGTCCACAAGTTCACGCCAACGGTGGCTGAAAATTGTCCTGCTACACCCAACGCCTAGGGCGTCTCCTAGGCTGTGTGGCAGTTGGAACTTGAAGATGTCCGTTCCCTCACGGCTGCAGCTGTCTTCTTAGCTTGTATAACTGAGAGAGGTTACCGCTTCTCATTCCTTCTTGCTGCGGAACATGGCCTTCAGGCCATGTTCCGCAGCAAGAAGGAGTTTTCCACACAAGCTAGGCTTGAGTAATTCGAACAATCCGTCCAATTGCTTGGATCCGAAACAGGAACCTCCCGAATTGGTCATGGTCGAATGCCGGGGCAACTCTCTAGTCACTCCTCAAAGAAGGGACTAGTCATGTACTTGTAGTGCCCAAAACTGTCTGGCTTCAAACTAAATTTATTGCTGAGCTATTTGAATTAAGGTACTCTAATGACAATGCTTGCATCAAAAAAAAAAAAACATTGATATTCGCAACTACTTCAACTAATATTCAACCACAACAAAATTGCAGCGGCCAGTCCGCAGTCGGTTCAGAGATTTCCAGATTTCCAGACAAATCTCTCTGATCGATAGCTGACCACAACAAACATTTTCATGAAGACGTCTCCATAATCAAACAAACAATACTATACATACATATACCTAAACATATATGATCCCATTAATCTCAGGTACAACCAAACATACGCCATATTTCTAGGTCATGGAGTGCACTCGCCGCGGCAAACATTTTAGCTGAGCAAACAGGGGAGGGCCGCACACAGGGGCGCGCAGGTTTTTAAACTGGACATAATTTAGTTGAAGTAGAGGTATTTGTTGTATTCAGTTGTGACTGTTTTACTAAAACATCTTTTTTTACTAGGGATAGGCTCACTTTTAACTATTATCTCTCCTGGTGGTAAATGATGATAGGGCTGACGATGGAGCACGCTTGCCTAGAAGTAACCTGTTCACTTTTGTCTTAAAAACCTCTAGATTGTAGCTACCACGAAACACAGACTCCGGCAGAAAATTCCACTCCTTAGTCGATAAATATGTTTGCAAAAGCTTTGCAACTATGGGTGTGATGTCCACCACGTACCGGCGGTGGCGCAACGTCATATGTCTAGTGGTCTGATGATGAAACGGACTTGGCGGAATTAACTCTATTTCACATGTAGGATATAAAAGTATCAAGATCTATGGATATTGATGACCTGGTCAACATTGCATTGCATTGTCGGTTTTGCATTTAAATATCAGATGTCCTTCTTAAGTGACTGAAAGCTACATAGGTATCTTTACATTATGATCCGTCTGTGCGTGTGTTTGTCAACTAACTCTTCTTATACGACTTGACCGATTTTGATTAAATCTGTCAATCAATGAATCGGTTAGTGAGGACCGCTAGCAATTTATATCATTATAAGTATATGAACTTTCCAAGAACATGTTCTTGAGTGTTTTTAAGAGAACTCATAACAAGTTACTAAAAAAATGGTTTACTTTAGGGTAGATAGACCGACCCTTAAGAGTATTACCTAAAGTAGTACCTAAACTAGCACGAACCTAACCTTTATTGCTAAGATAACTTACATCTTACATCAACACTTTTACTTAATGATGATGAAAACAGAATGTAATGAAATCCCTTGACCGGGAGAAAATGGCTACAAGGTTTCCTAGAACATATAAAAAGGTCCAAAATGAGCTGTACTAAACTAAAATAAATTAAAAATCTCGACTGACACGCGATGTGGGCCACCTATTCATTTTATTCTAGTTAGTTTGTCGCGAGTGTAGTGCAGATAAAATCACATTATATTTTCCGTATGTGCGTGTTCCAAATTGGACAGTATTCACTGTATAAAATGAGTTAGAGAGTTGGAGCCGCTGACGTGGCTGGGCTGCTGGTGTGCTGACAGGAGGCCGCGGGAAGCGGGAAGGAAACTAAGAGTTGATTGAGTTGTTGTGTGTAATAAGAATTGACGTAAGGGACATTTAATTAAAATTTAAAAATGTACCTCATGATGATTGACGTAAGATTTTTTTACTAAAATGTAAAAATGTTCCTTACGTTAATTCTTATTACAGATATTGATATGACTCAGTCTGAGGATTCCCTCATTTACCTTCCGAATGACGCAGGTACTCACCCGACATGGCAAGTTCGGGAGGTTCCTGCACCGGATTCGTGCGGAAGTGACGCCTAGGGTGTCGCCACTGTGCGGAACGTCCGGAGATCACGGTGGAGCACACAGTCGAGGTGTGCCCTGCTTGGGCGGAGCATCGCCGTGCCATCGTGGGGGCGATCGGCGGCGGAGACCTCTCGCGCCTGGCCTTGGTTCAGGCCATGGTTCGAAGCGAGGTGGAGTGGCTGGCGGTCGCCGACTTCTGCGAAGCAGTAATGCAAGCAGCAGTGATGCGGTCGGCCTCCTCCTTTGCAAAAGGCCGACCGCATCAGGCAACGGTGCTCTCGCCGCCGCCGGGATTCTGATCCCGATTTCCGTCCGACCGTCCGGAAACTGTCCGGACCGAGCCCAAGTCGTCGACGGCACGCACTATCTCCAGCTCCGCCCAAGAGCGGGGGTTGTCATTGATGATTTTCCCACCAAAAAAAAAGGATTTTCTCATTTCATTGGAGGTTTGTAGGACTTTACACCTTGTTCCATTTTCCTGTACTATATTGCTACGTAGATACTTACGGAGTGTAACGAGCCGTCAGGATTGTTGAGTTTTCCAGGGTCCTGGTACGTTTATAGCCTAACTTCACATTCGAATTGGTGTGAATCAATTTATATGATTTTGCTGGGGATCAAATTCTACGTAACCGGTACAACCATGCAAAATCATGGACTAGTATGATATGAAGAGCAATGTATGATTCAAAGAGAAATGTTGAAACAAAATCTGTATAAACATTAAAGGCTGATATAGCCAAATCAACCACTTACAGGTTACACTTTCACTTAAAATAAGTTAATAGTCTAAAAGTCTTAGTCCAGTCCGAAAAAATCAATCAAAAAGCTTTCTTTCGACTATGTTTTCTTTATATCTTAATTCGTTATTGTACACAAAACTCAATACAAAGTAATTCAAGTACAAAGGCGAAGCTTAACTCAGCAATGCGTTTTCTGCCAGCTAACACCAGTTTTGGCAGTTTTTGCATGGATACTTCGGACTAAAACTATATTACAGTTGTCATCACGGATCTTGAACACTTGAGCAGAAGTCAAATATTTGGTCTCTTTAGTGTTGCGAAGTGCGACGCGGGGGCGGGGAGTGTCAGTAATTGGCTGGCCACGCCATCGCGTCATAGATGTCACTCCTCATTCGTTCACTGCGTTGCTGCATGTATCTAACAACGAAGACGATTGGCTCGCCAATTTATGGAATGCGCAAAGCGATCCCCACTCTGACGCCGAGCGTTCAAGATCCGTGAGGGCAACTGTAACTATAAAATGATAGATCATCGTTCTCACTCTTCGCTCCGCTTGTCACTGAGTGCGCTTCCCTCGGCGGTTTTACGAGCCGCTAGTGATAGTACGGACGATGCACATGAGTTATCGTTACTGCTTAGGTGACTTCGTATGGCCTTTGTCAACATTAAGTTCTCCCAACGTTTCTTTTACTTTGGCTGCCAAACGAACATTTTATTGGTCTGAGCATGTATTTTATGAGGTACGGCTTAATACGTAACCAAGGAAAATATTTAGAAAATTGTTGTGAAGATGCACACGAGGCAATTTAAAATGAAGCATGGTAGTTGTTATCTGCTGTGCGGGGTTTTGTTTAGCGACATAACAGGCGCTGCTTTATCACATCAAAGTGGTTATTTTTCTTGTCACCGTCTACTTACTAACAAAGTTGAACGAACGTAAAAAAAAAAAACATTCAAAAGTATCCTCCATGTAAGGTATCTGCAGTAGTCTTGAGTCTACCGATTTTTTGAAATATTTGTTTTAAAGACAAATATGAAATCAATTTAATAATCTTTTAAATTTAAAATGAAGAAATTTAATTAAATGCAGAACTACATTGCGCAAACGTGGGCTAAGTATGCCGATGTGGACGCGTGGCTCCATACGTTTTATATGGTAACTAGACTTGCAGAGCTACATTAGATCCACTATACGCGAGGCCATGGAACGCGCCGATACGTACAAATCAGGCGTGGTCCATGTGTGCGTCGGTCTACTGTAGTTCTCGCTTGAATCTGTTTGTTTTCTCAATAGGTATATCGATTATAACAGATTTTACATGGCGAATCACCGATTTCGTACTTTGACATCGAAATAACTGGGTACCTATCTAATCAGCAGCATTAAATTTGGACTGGAAGCCAAATCCACCATAATATGTCATTGAAAAAAGGCTAGGCACATTGATTGACTTCATCAATATCAACAAACTCGATGGCTGTCAAGAATAGTACCTACAAAGCCTACACGATTTCATTCTTCTACTCTGCTTACCCACCATCTCACCCCTACAGTGATTCATAAGTACTGACGGTGCAACCAGTCTAGTTTCAATACAACTGAGGTCGTTTTATAGCAGACTCGTCGGAGAGTTTATTGTGCATACAATGTTAGTTTTGCACAAAACGTGAGGTTCGTTCTTAACTGGATTAGAATCGCGTTTGACGACTTTAAGTGAAAGGTAACAAGGGTTTTAGTTGCTGTTTTCTACAACCTTATTTTTAGTATATATGCGAAAGCTGAAACACCTGTCTAGTATTGTTATGTAAGTAAGTTATAAGTCAGTTATGGTAGCTGGTTGGCGACATAAATACATGGTCACCGGGCCACCAGCTGTGCGTTGACGCCTAATGCCCACTATGACTTGCCGTAACTTGTTTTTTACTTAGTGTCGGTGGTATCCAACTTGTGACTAAAATATTTTTGGGAAAAAATATAACATGGTGTAAAAATTATTGGAATCGATTCAGTCACTGATTCTGAACAAACTACTCGTATATTCAGATTTCGCATATTACTAAAAATAATGTTGTATAGGTAGGTATCTGTAAACTTGCAATTTGTTTGTCTGCGATGAAAGGTTACAGATTATTCAGAATAATGACATCTACTTGTGATATTCGTTGAAACTAAAATCCAATTCTAATCGACAACATGATTAAAGGTAGAACTACATTGGGCACACGTCACCCACGTACGCCGATCTGGGCACGTCTGACTCCATACATTTTATATGGCAACTAGACTTGTAGAGCTACATTAGATCCGCGCCACGCGATGTCATGAGACGCGACTCTACATAACGTACAAATCAGGCATGTCCCACTTATGCGACGGTGTAATGTAGTTCCCGTTTTTACCGTATAAATCTAAGAGGCCAATATTGAAGTGTGGGCTATCATTACTGCCTACGCTATCTACAAAACAATCAACAATTTTAATGGCAGAGTTGGCACAATGGTTGAATAGTTGACTGCTACGCTGCGTGTTGCGAGTTCAATGGCCTAATATTTATTTGTAACATCTAGTTTTTCCAGGTCTGAGTACCTGATGTATGTGAGCGTACACAACACAGGAGTCTCCTAGTGTAGTCCAAATTTTTTTTAAAGAAAAAGTAGTTTTAATTGAAGTTAGTACTTAGAACACGTAGATACATAGCTGCCCTTGAAAAGCTTCTCCACCCTAATCTCACTATACTAGAAGCTTCATTACCAAGCCAAACAAAGCATTGAAAATGAACTACACTATTAAACATGGCGTCTTCTTAATACCTAGCTACCTAGGTCCCCCCCTCCTCCTCCCGCCTCCCCTCTGCGTCTCCCAGCATCATATTACCTACCGCTCAATCTTCTTTCATAATTAAAGTGGCTTTTACCTCAGCACCCTGCCGCACCCACTACGATACCCCACCACCCCCTTGCCTTGTTGTCACGAAAGGTCCAGAAGGTTCAGAGAACTAAAACTATTGCTAAATGACGCTTAAGTTAAAAGGATCATGTCAAAGAGAGGAGTTCTTTTTAATTTGATATATAAACTACTGCTTGACTGCGATCCCACCTGATGGTAAATAGTGATGCAATCGTTGATGGTGAGGCGCACTAGTTTATTAAGAGCCTAGCCTTGCCTCTAGCCTATTCACTCTAGCCTTAAAGACGCTTTAATTATGGAAGACTGCAACTGGCAAGTTGTTCAAGTCCATCGATGTACGCGGATGATCTTTAAGCTTAAGAGAAAACATTAAAGAAAATAATGCAACATAATGCTAGTAAATAAGACAAAGATTAAGTTGTGATGATTGACTCTGGCATAGTTATAGTTAAAGGGTAAACATTGGGTTACAGTTGCGCAAGTATCTCAAAACTTCTGTCCTTACTTTATATAAATGTATATATTATATTAAATATATATGTATGTGTATTTTATCTATAATTATGTATAATTTTTACTCTTGCTTTAATACCAAAATTTTCTTTTTGTGCGCCTACCATATTGTCTCTTCACCACCCTAGGTTGACTGGTACAGAATGCCTAAGGCATTAAGTCCGCCTATGTACTTACCTACTTTGTGTTGCATGAATATTAAATAAATAAATAAATAAATAATGCAAAAACTAACTGACCCGACAAACGTTCTGCCGTAAAATATCGAAGAAATCGAATGTAAGTATAAATTGAAAACCATCCGGTAACTGTCCGAGCCCAAGTCGTTGACGGCGCACTGTTCCCGCGCGCCTCAAGGAGTTGTCAGCAACAGCAGGGGCCCAGCCGGGTCGAAGCCTACCTACTGGGGCCAGGATTATCCGAAAGGGAAGTTCGGTCTCGGTACGAAAGGCACGAAGGAACGGGTGGGCTTTTAGTCAATAAGAGTCTGACACTATCTCCCGCCCCACCTAAGAGCGAGGGTTGTCATTGGATGATTTTTCCCACCATTAAAAAAAAGTATAAATTGAAACAAAAGTACTGAAAACTAAAAACAAACAAAAAGTAGTGAAAACGCGACGCTTCTATTCATCACGTTTGCCTGCCTCACGTTATTTTATTCTAAGAAGTGGCTTTTCTGCAATTCCTACTTCTTGTTATGACCTAGGAGAACCTGCGCATAGGTTTACTAGTCGCTCTGTGCCCCACCTTGAGGGGGGAGAGGTAATTGGCAGTTTTTGTTCACTCTCAAGGAGAGATGTGCTCGGAATTTGCGTCTTGAGAACTGTTTAAACTATTTGATTATTTTTGTATTCGTTATTGAAAACTTATTAGTGGATTTCTGAATTGAGAAGTGTATTTTGAGTTAACATTCTTGCTTAAATTTCTTTTTTGTTCATGACATTGTTTTTGCTAGGATTTTATATTATTTAAACTACTGACTAAATTGACGCACAGAAGGTCATTATGGTGATACTTGGGGGAGGCTTATGTCCAACAGCGGACGTTTTTCAGCTGAAATGATGATGATGGAGGTCTAACTCCATTCAATTAGTGATTTCCATTCAATTTAATTACTGGTAACAGGGTTTTTTTTTTTATAACGTGAATGTGTTTACACTCTGTAGACTGCACAGACTCATACCTAGATTATTGTCTATTTTGATCCACTAGTTTTAATGTGTAATTTATTGATTGATCTACACTCTTCTCTTAGACTTGTTAATGTTGTGCCTAAACGTAATTATATATTATTTTTTAAAGTAACCAAAAACTGAATTTGATATCACCTGAAGTATTTGATTTGAATATGCCTATAGGTAGCTCATATTGAACGCTGCTACTACCGAAGTACTACATTTATTTTAATACTTCATTTTTGCTATGTTATTTATTGATCATGAAATGGTCTTTCTTTTTTCCTTTAAGGTAAATAACAGAGAAAAGAGGATTTACAATAACCATAAAAGCTTTTGTCAAGAGCAAAAGGTTTATGTCAGTTGAAAAAATATCAGGAACAATCACAAAAGGCTCATAGACAACGTTTAACAACTAAGATAACAAAGGATCGGGATCTGATAATGTCAGAAATGAAACTGTACTACTCGTGTCTCTACATTTTGCATAACTCGAGGAAATTCTGTGCGATTTATATTCAGATTTAATCATCCCAAAGATAGATCACTGATTAGGTACCTGCTAATAAGGTTTTGATACGACCTATTATTTGGTGCCTTAAGAAATACTGAAATAAATTTTATCTGTAACCCATTATTATTAAAATACACAAAGTTCAATAAACTTACTAACAAAGCCGTAAACTATCGACTGTATTGGTACGTACCGTCCGCAACCTCGCCTGACCTTCCCAAGGACGCGCCGCGCCCACCTAAGTACTAAATTTAGCACACCTCAAGGAAACATCAATCGCACCAACACATGCGCACAATTTTTCATTTTCCACCGTAATGAAACCGCACAAAAAACGTCACACCGCCCCGGTAACAGCCGCAGAACTGAGTACCGCATTCGTAACACGAAATACACCTGTATTGACAGGTATACCTGTCCGCACCTTGCGTCGACCAATCAGCGCGCAGGTTACCTGCGCAGCTCGATAAAAAGGGGCGTGGTTTCTGCAGAGGCGGTGGAAATTGTACCTGTGCGCACCTGCAGTGTTATGAGGCAGGTGCGGGTGTTTGCGGGTTGGTCGTGAGTCTTCCAATGGGACGGCAGTGGCGTGTTACCTGAGAGGTGCGATTGCGTAGGTAACGCGGCAGGTATTGGACGTGCAAAGTGGGTCGCGGAACTGGGTCACCGCTATGTGCGCTCTCTTTATGTACGCCACCGCCGAGGACGCCGTATGTTTCCTACTGTTTTAAACTTAAATTATAGTCTTTGTTTGGCTTCCGTTTACGGAGATTTAGGGGTGGAATAAGACACCTAAGCGTGTTTGCGAATGTGGTTTCTTGTGACCGTTTATACTGAGGATTCTGCTTGATATGTTTATAGTAGCAGCTTTTTATTGTTATTTCTGGGTAACCTAATTCATAAAACGTTTGGAAGTGTAGCGAGCTTTTTGTAGGTAACACCTACAAAAAGCTATGAGATTTTTTATTCAAATTAGAGCTAAGGCACCAAGGTATTATAGGTTTTAACTACCTATTTATCACTTTATAATCATATACCACCGATGTAAAACATTAAAAACAATCACCTCTTAACGAAAGTCAACTGAATCTTTTGTTTAACTAAAGAAACATAAAATGAGAAAAACTTTGTCTGAGTACCGAGAGCTTTTTCAGTACTTAGCCTCCACGCCAAACAGTAAGTAAGTAGCTAGGCAACTAAATCATGAAAAACACAACACAAATATATACCTAGGTAAGTCTATATATAACTTCACCTTAAAGTCTACCTAAGGCGGTACAAGGGGGTGAGGGGGCGACTGATTACGAGGGGGGGTTCCTCCCAGGTCGACCAAGTTTGAAGACAAATTGTGTGGTAGGAGGAGGGAGGAGAGGTGGAAAAATTGTACCCCAGCGCCCGCCACAGCCTTTAAATATAAATAATGGAGATTTTTTAAAAATGGATCTGTGAACTTTGGACTGTGGCCTTGTAGAGTATGTATATGGGGTTGAGGCTGTACAAGGGATGCTAGATAGCATCAGGGTTTAGGTTTTCGTGTTAGGTTTATGATGGAATTATGAGTAGGCAGGTGTCTAGCAGAAAATAAATCTCAGATGAGCATAGCCTGATAATTTGTAAGAGTTATATGTCTCCTTTCGCAGCATCCTCGAGTATCTAGTCTCAAAACCTAAAATAGATATACATTCTGAAGATTTGCTATTTATTAAAAACTGTGATTTAAAAAAAATGTTTTTCATTAATGTCATCTCAACTGCTAGTTGTGGTATTGAACGGGTTTGTACAAAATAAAGAACACGTGTTGATCACAGCCTGGATTAGGTTTACATTGTCCTCTCATACCCATTGATGTTGCATGCAATGGGTACGGAAACATTTTAGAATTAATAATATTTTTTATAAAGAGTAAGTAACTATGGATTTTCCTGCCAGTTCTTCTCCATAGGAAACGCCCAATTGAAACCATGCGTTAGTTTCCGGCGTTTTATTCTTATAAAACGGGCTCTTGCCCATGTGAAATAAAATGATTTTAAGTGCGAGTTTAATTCCTTAAATACGTTCCTTTAGAATGATTTCTGATCTACTCATGTTTACACGCTGGAAAGTAGTTGTTAATGATTTGTAAAGTCTTATTTACTCTAGCTTCCAAAAATAACTAACTAGCAGTATTTAATAAAACTACAAAATTGAAGAATTTAAAGAAACATATTACCAGCCGGCGCCGCACCTAGCGCGAGCCGCACACAACTCCGCAATAGGTGAAGTTGTACAACTTGCGGCCCGCACAACTACCCGCAACTTTTACGGCTTCACTCGTTATAAGTTCTCGCTTCCGACTGTACCGGCCTGTGATTTGTATTCCTACCTTTATTTATTTTGTGTCTTATTCATTTTCTTGAGCATTTTACTACGCTATATCTAATTAGGTACCAGCTATTATTAGTCAGCAAAAGGAAGGTACAAATAGGTACAGGTACAGAATTTTACTTAGTTCAGAAGGAGAACATTAGAAGGAGGATGTTAGTAGATATTATAGAGTATAGATAGATAGAGTCTTTATAATTTGACAGCTGACGTAGCATCTGTGGACATTTTTTTTTTTTTAGGTACTTTTTAAATTATCAAATCAGCCACGGTACGATTTCCGGCCACCGTAGGCGCGGGCTTGTGAACGGCGAGCAATGGGTAGCTTGCTGTCCGACTGTCCGGTAACTGTCCGGACCGAGTCCTGTTCCCGAGCGCCTCAAGGAGTTGTCAGCAACAGCAGGGGCGAAGCCTACTGGGGCCAGGGTTAGCTCTGAAAGGTAGCTCAGCCCCGGTATGAAGGCACGAAGGAACGGGGTGGGTTTTTAGTCAGTAAGAGTCTGACACTATATCCCGCTCCGCCTAAAATGTATACCCCGCGGATGTCATTTGGATGATTTTTAAATACCTACGGAAAAAAAAAATTGGCCACGGTAAGTCCTTTGGACAATCCGTAGCCCTGGTAGGCATCGGCCCTAATTGGCCAGTCAATTTTGATGACATAGAGGACTCGTGGAACACAAGTCACCGCTGACACAGTCTTTGGTCCTTTCCGGACGGGTGGACGGCGTAGTATCTATTGCTCGTCGTCCAAAAGCTCGCTCCTACAGGGGCCAGCAAGCGTCCTGCAATAGGATATCTATAATACATACCTGCTATTTTAGTTCCATTACCATTTCTGAGATCAAATAGTACAATTATTATGCTTCAATAGTAATTATGCTCTTCTATTAAAACACATGCCTATAAATCCAACGAGCATTGATCAGGATCACCATGTTTCCATTGCATGGTGGTAATGCCAATGTAGTCAATCTGTTAAATATTTACTACTAATATTTACGGGCTACGCACCTTTCAACTAGCCAAGCATGACCTTTTAGTTCAATTCGGGATAAAACCAACTTTCACAAAACATCCTCAAAAAACTGTGTCCTAAACCTACCTACACCTATTTACATACAAGTATGCGAAACCTTGTATTTTTCCATAACTTTCTCGTGTTCGGATTTCATATTCAGTTGGGGAAAAAATCGTGAGTTTTTAGAGCAAGTTGAAATGAATTCACGCACGCGGTGCCAGGACAAAAAGTGGAGTTGTGAGGTGACCGTGATCACTGCATGTGGCTTACGTGGAGGCAGGGATAGTTGGAGGATGATTGCTGGACTGGTTGGGTTAGATGTCTCTCAGAGGTGGTGTTATTATAAATACTCTATTCACATTTATCTTTAATATCTATCCATCTATATTACAGATGCAGTAGCAGGTAATTCTCTCTGTCTGTATATTGGTAGACCATGTCCTGATATACGATACGTTATCCCGGGAATATGTTCTCTTGTCTTTAACACGGTCGATGTCATTAGCTAAAGCTACCTTATAAAGGAGTTCTACGCTAATAACTTCTAGATGGTGACTATAATCGTTAGTCTCATGTAGATACGGAAATTCTGTAAGATAGATATTTAGATTAGTACTCGACGACGAATTTTCTTTCAACGTCAATAGGTAGTTACCATTTTCCTATAGTCCAGCTGAGACGGCAAAATGTAATACTTTGCCTAGATTACTACATAGAAACCAACTTTTTACCTCGAAACCACTGAAATGTATTCTTTTATTTATTGTTGGGAACTCCCACAAAAATAAAATATTTTACCTTTAACAGTACATTGCTTCAAATCTGCGTAAATTTATACCTACCTACGTTAGTTAATTTTGATTAAAAATTTAAACTAGTTATTTATAAAACTTACAACTCATTTTTCCAACTGCAAAACATCCTTTAGAAGTAATTCAGACGCAGAGCTCCGTACAGTTAATTGCACAGTAGTATAGGTGTCTAGTATCCACGTACAAAAAGCGGCGGCACGCGATGCAACGAGCTTATTAAAACATGTCGGTGTCGCTATGTCTAATTTTCCGGTTTTGGCCGCGTAGATTGTTCGCCACCCGTGGGACGCGCCCGCTCTACTATGTAGGTAAATGTGGATGGATTTATGTGCACAATATTGTGTGCTTGGAGTATGTTTTATAGAGGTTTTGTCGCTCAGAAACCAATGTGAATTTAATTTTGCGTATGATTCTACTGCACATAATAAGGATATAATATCAGCGCAGTTTACTTTTACTTTCAGAGTTACTTTTTTTTTGGTAAGATTCCTTATTCCACCACTATCATACAACGACATCTAGACCCAAACTAAGCAGAGCTTAATACTAGACTGCTGATAAACATAATTATATATTATTCCTAAATACGCACTTATTATAGATAAAATTTATACCCACACCAAGGATATATGATCGTCCTTATCACATAAACATTTGCCTTGAGTGGAAATCGAACCCATGACCTCTGGCTTTACAGTCTAGGGCCATTAACCACTAGACCAACAGGCCACTCGAAATACTGGCCACATCAAATTGGCTGCTGTGAATCATTACAGAAGTACTTACATCTTTTTGTAGGCCATGCATTTTATTTGCCACAGTAAGAGCTTTAAAGAAAGAAAGAAAGAAAGAAAGAAAGAAAGAAAAAACTTTTATTCGTACCTCACACATACAGCAGAATTCGATAATAAATAAAAATAAAATAAAAACTTAAAATCTGTGCAAGGCCAAAAGGGCGCCTAACTCAGCATATGCTGCGATATTTAAAAAGATAAATAAAATTAAAAATGCTTGAATTATTTTTTTCAACTGGCTTTGTTAATAGAGGTAACAATGTAAATATACAGTCTAATTAATAAAAAAAATTAAGTAGATTAAAACACAATTTTCCTCAAAATCTAATTTCCATAATCCCGTCCACAATATCTAAATACCAACTAGACTACAGGCTCTTGACCCACTCTCCCTCGACTAAATAAAGCCTAAAGTGGGCCGTGCTTTGTGCTGGGCTAACGTGGCGTGACGTCATCAAAGCTGGGCTAATGACGTGTCCTGTGACGTAATAGGCCGTGACGTGTCTCGTGCCGCCAGATGGCGCTGCATTATTTAGTGGTTTTGGACGGTAGTAGATGTAGTTCGTGTTCTACGTACGTATTCTGTTTGGTGAATTGTTGATGAGGCTTGTGTTCGTTTGGGTCTTTTAGTTTCAAGCACCTACGGGGTACCTAATGTAGTTTTTCGTAGCTGTATATATGTTTGAGAGCACGTTTTATTCGTTTGAGTGAGCAAACCTAACTGATAGATACCATATATTTTCTAGTTCTTTCTTCTTGTTTCTAGGTATATAGTAGGTAGCTAATCTGTCTAAAAAGTCAAACGACTTGGGTAATTATTGGAGCAAAATGAAATCTGATGTAGTCAACACTGGTTCAAAAATCAAGTTGGAAAAATATCGAATATAAGTTATTTTTAAATGATTAAATATTATACGAAATTCTCAAGTCGTTTGACTTTTTAGACAGACTATAAAGCAAGTATCTAGTATGTTGACAAGTATCTTAAGTGGAATTGTTATCATGTGAGTTAGGTATACCGTTATCACTTTATAGCCCTAAGAGCGCTTCACTGACTGGCTCCTTTTATCAGAAGCAATTTCCTCATATTTATTTTATACCTTGAAATATTATTCCACCACTCCGAAACTACCCAACCTGCTGCCACACTTCACACGTCATCACTTAGCAAATTGTCTCATGCAAATATTACTCCACCTCCTTTACCCCCGACATACCGTATGTAACAAACAAACAACACTCCTACACTATTGCTATATCTCCTGGACTATAACTAGGTAACAATTTATATGCTAACATACTCGTAGCTCACACACGCAATCAAGTTAGAAGGCTCGCCGTGTGTTGAGCTTTGTTCTAGACCTTTGAGTTTGTTTTTCAGGAAATGGGTGAAAAAATAAAGTGTCCCAGTTGGGCGCCAACATATTAGTTTGGCGCCCAACCTTATTAAAAAACAAATGCCACCTACACTTTATTTTGTTTTTTCTTTGTTTGGTTTAGATTGTGTTGTGACATCGTATATAAAAATAATTCAGAATTTTATCTATTTCAATTTTGAAAGCATAAGTCAAACTTGAAGATTCAAAAAATGAAAATAAGAGGGTGTTCGATATAAAGTTTAATAAGTAATGAGACTATAACTACGTATCCAATTACAATTATTCACTTATCCGCTAAAGAATGTTTGAACAAGATATTTTGTCCTTATTGCACATAAAGTTCTTGCAATCACAAACCCATCAAAGCTACAACAAACAAGAACACAGGTGTCCCACGAGGTAGAATCTCCAACTACCGTCCATCCGAAAAATACATTTATCGAACACAAACGCCAATTTTTGCCAAACGTAACAAAAGTTGTCGGCAACATTATGATCATTACCCGCCATCACGGCGAGGTAAGGCGACAAATCCAACGTCTACACGAACTTCGCAAGCCATAAACGGATACTTGCTCGAAGTTTTCCAATCTCCCGCGGCCGACTCTGTCATATTATTTTCTAACTATTTTACTGCAGCCTGCAATCTTACACCGTAGAAAATAGAATAACTCAGTTAGACGACTATGTTGAAAGAGTTTCAGTTTTCTAGTGTCGTCGTAAACATTGTAGGAATATTGAATAGTGGATTATTCTTTGGGGAATGGTTTATGTTTAGGTAGGAGTTGATTGTTGAGTGTCTTTTCAGTTTGTTGTAAGTTTATTTTACTTATTTTAAAAATGAAATGGATGATAAAAAAGTTAACAAAAGGTTGTTTATTTTGGTGACATTTTACTTACACACTTTGAAGTTTTCTTGAAATCTAAACTATAGAAGTTGAAGTTGTTTATTTTTTATTATTGATAGGGTCGCGTTTGACCACCATCTCACCTGATGGTAAGCGATGATGTGGTCGACGATGGAGCACGCTTGCCTAGAAGTAACCTATTCACTCTTGACTTAATGACCCCTTAATAAACTCTATACTGAATTACATACTCATATATAGGTATAATCGGCTACCAAACCTAGTCATCCACAGCGCGTAGTGATCCACATTCTCCTTACAGAGATATCAGCAAACCGTAGGGGCTCAGCAAGGCCGATGCCCTCTAGGATCGCGGGGATTTTCTGAAAAGGAAACCCATAGTCCTAGAACGCAAAAGGGTAAGTCAAAGACACAAAAAAAAAGTAGAAGTGAAAGTAGTAGTGTTTAGTTAGTAAAAGTCACACTCTCCCGCTCCACTCAAAGCGAATGAAGTCGTTAAAAGATTTCCCACCTGAAAAAAAGGTACAATCAGCTTTTTAATGTTCAAACTGCTGGAACTAAGGCCTCCTGTTTAGGAGAGGGAATACATTATATGAATTAGCTCAATCGTATAGGTTAATCTCCTAAGTTAAAGTAAATTTATAGACACTCAATATGTTCCCAAGATACTTCAAATGTGTCCTTGTGTAAGTATAAACTTGTCACTCCTGTGGGCGGTCTCGTGACCTTTCTCGGTGGAAACTGATACGTTACGGGCACATTAAATACGTCATACACCTACTGATGTCAAAGAGCAAGTAGGTATAGGCAAACTATATGTGCATATATGTCTTATCTAGCGCGTGTAGTACTCGCAAACTATTTATAGGTACTCTGTTGTAATCTTTAGACCTTATAGTGGTATTAAATGAAGTACATGTATAAGATGTTTATCATTTTCACAACAGTTTTGTAGTGAATTTCTAGATGAATATCTTAAAAAGACTCTACAAATAATTCTAATTGCCTCCTGGAACAAAATAGAAAGACTACAAAGAACTGCAGCTTTCATCTTCTATTGTTTCATTTTGTTCAAGTAACTGTTTAGACTTCTGCTGTTTGCAATTGTAATTTTATCTTCTCTATTTCATTAAACCCCAAGTGAACGCGCATCTATTGTCTTTCTATTGTGTCTGTAATTCAAATTTCAATTTTCCACGATTGAAAGGTTACCTTTCAATCGTGGAAAATCAATAGGTGCGCGAACGCCGGCGTTCGCTTGGGGTTTAATGAATTAAACTCTGCAACACTCTAATTCTTTTTGATACTAGCCAATGCAAATCTTCTGGTCCAATCACTAAATTAGGTACTTTCAAAATGTTTTAGCTAGATGCGACACCATCTCATCCGTCTTCACAATAAGCAGCCATTGTCCATAACATCAACAATTCAGCACGTTTTCTATTAACAGCCTAACACTAGAATAAAATAATAAGCATTGTGTACATAGATACTGCGGGTACAGCGGGTAGCACACGATATCGTGTCGGACAAGGCGGCCGATGCCGAGGTATGGCCCGCACGTGTGGCCGCACAAAAAACGCGCCTTAATAAAACGACGTGCCGCGGGGGTCGACACTAGTGAGGCACCTTAATCGATAGTTGATGCTAATATGTTGAATTGTTAAATTAATAAGTTGATGCTACAAAAGGGTAAACTCATTGCTATGTAGGCAGTCTCTCATTACTCTCCATGAAATCTTGTTGAAAGTGGAGATGAAAGTCAAAAAGCTAACAATGAAATACAGTAACGTAAGAGATCAAAATTTTGCTGCACTGACAAGAGAATACCTAATGACTGCGTTAAGAATTGGTAGTTGAATACTGGGTCTAACAAATAGATTATCTAATATTAGTGACAAAAAAAACCTATGTTTGAATATGAGATCCTAAAAATATTATCAAATAGTTTATCAGTTTATATTATTGGTGTACAAAACTAATAAAGAACTTAATAAAAAAATGACCAAATATGTTATAATTTTATAAGATCTCGAAATAAGGAAACTGGTTAATGTTTTGTTGTTTGAGGAAATCTTTCTCAAAACATTGCTGACGAAAGTTCATAGAAATCAGGCTAGGCATGGCCTACCTAATCGAATATACAAGACATTAGGGTAATTTTATTATATTAAAATGAATAATTTATTATCTTATATGATTCCGATTGACCAAAACAGAATACATATTGTTTAGGTATTGTTGTTTGGGTCTTCTATAGAAAAACATATTTCACTTATGAATAGGTTTCCCGATGTGCTTGGGGAATGAGCATATGGTTATATTATGGATAGAAAATAAGGCAATCACTATCCTCAGTATAAATGGCGTACCTAACATTTTTTCCGTGAACGTAAACTCTGACACTGACAGTGTCTAACAAACTCAACGTAAAATATTAATGGTTTTACGAAACTAAATTTTAAGTAATGACTGATAAACATGTTGTTGTAAAGTGATTACTTTTGTGACATAAACATCTATGTTTGTTCAAACTGCGTACTGTCTTACATCTGAGGTGTCATCATTAATCGACAATAACCAGATCTCGACAGTGTCCCTTCCCTACCACCCTTGGACGGGTTTAATTACACGGCGCGGGCGACAGGTTGTCGGATGACGTCATCGCTACACGTACACATATGTGTGTGTAAGTAGGTGTTATTATTTCGAACATTGTTTGATGTGAGTGTACACTGTATGTGCAATATAACGGCTGTAGTGTGTAGGTGTGTCTGTGTGCGAGGTATGGTAGGTAGATTATTGTTGCTATAAGATATAGCTACAGTTAAATGTTAGGTTTTTTATTGTATTCGAAACATGTGTGAAATAGTCTAGGAATGGTGTAGACTTCTATTAAATTGTTGAGTAAAAAACTTCGTGTTACTGTAATCATAAGCTGGAAAATTTATGAGAGTATTCGTGCTTCTAGACTGAAATCGGAGTAGTTTGAAACGTTTTGATTATAAATCGTTCATTGATTAAACATCGCCATATAGTAATCAGTCTAGTTTATTAATAGAATGGCGATTTAAGTTGGCTGCGACACTATTATCTAGATTTTCAGGAAACAATGATAGGTTAGAAATAGGTCCTTAATTTTTTTGTTCGGTTTGGGAATTTATTAGATGACTTTCCCCGTACTTAAATGGAGCGAAAAGAGGTGCCAGATTTTTACAGACTAAAAACTACCTATGTTCTCTCATTTGCGTTTTGCGTTCTTGGGCCACGGTAACTCTTTGAAATAGACACTACTGAAAAGTATAAATATTTTCTCATTGTATTTTCGTTAAAATATAATTGTTAAAAATATCAATTTAGTGGATTTTTGAGCCGACAGACATTTCTATTAGCATCATTGTGTAAAAAGATCAAACTATTGATTATTGTTAACATTTAAAAGATAAGTAAAAGTGTAACCGTACTGTAGTTGTATTGAAATCAACTCATATTACATACTCATATTACATAATAAATAGTTACCCATCCACGTGCGATATTACTTACCACGAGTTCCCAACCATCCATTTATGGTGTCGCCACTGTGCGGAACGCCCGGAGGACACGGTGGAGCACACAATCGCGGTGTGCCCTGCTTGGGCGGAGCATCGCCGTGCCCTCGTGGGGGTGATCGGCGGCGGAGACCTCTCGCGCCGGGCCTTGGTCGAGGCCATGGTCCGGAGCGAGGAGGAGTGGCAGGCGGTCGCCGACTTCTGCGAAGCAGTAATGCTCGCAAAGGGGGAGGCCGACCGCATCAGGCAACGGCGCTCTCGCCGCCGCCGGGATTCCGATCCCGATTTCCGGCCACCGTAGGCGCGGGCTTGCGGACAGTGAGCAATGGGTAGCTCGCTGTCCGGCCGTCCGGTAACTGTCCGGACCAAGCCCAAGTCGTCGACGGCGCGCGCTGTTCCCGCGCGCCTCAAGGAGTTGTCAGCAACAGCAGGGGCTCAGCCGGGTCGAAGCCTACTGGGGCCAGGGTTATCCGAAAGGGCGCTCGAGCCCCGGTATGAAGGCTTGAAGGAACGGGATGGGTTTTTTAGTCAGTAAGAGTCTGACACTATCTCCCGCTCCGCCCAAGAGCGGGGGTTGTCATAAGATGATTTTTCCCATCGAAAAAAAAAAAAAAAAAAAAAAACCATCCATTTATGGAATTCATAAAAGTGGTCTAAACTTTGAATAGGTTCAATCATTAATCTGAAGTAAGCCAAGTCAAAAGCACTCGTAAATAATTCTAATAAAAGTTCCGTTTCTTAAAAACAGTACGGTGACGACTAGAGTATACATTGTATCTGCTCACTTTGCCCACAATTTTTTTCAAGTACTCTTCTAACTTTAACCGCCTAACATAATTTATTTCTACCATCGTAAAACCTGGTTTAAAATCTCGATTTCTTGGCAATTAACTGTAGTATTTGACAACAAAGTAACGCTGTGTTCTAGCTGTTAATACGTCGTTAAAGTGGAATGGTTCAAGATATGGTCCGATAAGAGCTTGAGTAAGAGGGGCATACACTGTAGGCGAATGCTCAGTTTATCACTATGTATTAGGTAATTAAGAAACGGCGGTTACGTTCTAAACAAAGCAGTTAGTATCTAGGCAAGAAACAAAATGTACCTAAGTAAGGTCCATATACTCTTCAGCATGATTGACAGAGAACCGATGCTTGACCGGGCTCCGGGAATGTTCGGAAGAGTCAATATGACCCTGGAACTCAAAAAGCAACTGAAAGAACATTGATAAACTTTAGTCAATAAAAGTCTGACCCTCCTCGCTCCACCCACCCACCACCCTGACCAGGAGATATTTTATTATTTGACGATACGTCACCATAAAAAAAGATGTCAGACTCAATTAAAATAGATCCAATCATAGCAAAACAGTTCCTTTTGATTGGCGATGATAGAACGCATCCTAAAAGAATCTTTTAAAGGTAAGAAAAAGAAGGAATTATGTAGATACCGCAATCCATCATCCTTGCTGGATTCAAAGCTAATAGTAAATAGGTTACCTAATTCTAAGTTAACGTGCTCTATCGTTAACCACATCGTCGCTTTTCAACCGGTGACGTAGTTGTCAAGCGCGAGCCTATAATAAAAAACAACAAAAAGAAAAAATTATCTATATAACTATTTTATATAGGAAAAACTGCTTGACTGGCATTTGATATGTCAGTCAAAATTAATGGAACTAGGAGCGTGAAATTTTGTACAAGGTTTTCTTTTATAATGTTGATAAGTACTAAGAGAGGATTTTTATAAATTAACCTCCTGAACGGATGAAACTGGGGTCCAATATTTGTATGGCGAGGCCACTAGCAGAAGACACTTATTTTATCAATAAACTAAGTCAGTTTTTTATTCAACATGATAAGACTGTGTTGAGTACTAAAACCAATGACTACTAACGATGAAGCCTTATAGACTGTAGTACAAGCAATCAGGTATATTCCCAACCAATCAGTTGATTGATGAAACCTTACGAAGACCACCTTGCCATTGCGTGAATATACATCGAATAGATTCTTTTATTTATTTATTTATTTATTTAGGATCGCCAACATTACAGGCACTGGGAATTTACATAGGTAATCATTTCATAAAGCTATTCAAGTGCTGCAACACTTACAGACAATCACTACATTAATAAAGATCATTAGATTTTAAAACACATAAACATATAAAATCAGTAAATATTTTCAATTCAATACATCAAGGAGAAAATTAATAATTAATATAAATAAAAATTATATCAGCAATTATAACAACAAAAAAAAAAAAAAAAAACACAGAACAAGAAATATAAATAGGAATTGATAGTTAGGTACATTACAATAGATAAATACGTGAATGTCAAATTGGATAAAATAAATTGAATTTTTAAATGATTGAGTTAAATAATTTAAATAATTGAGCTATTGAGTGTTAGAGTTAAATTAGGTTAGTAGCATTAAATTAAATAGGAATACAATAATAAAAAATAAAAAAATATCAGATCAATCAAATGTCATTAAAATTTACATGTTTGGGATTGATAGGCCAAGATAATTTTCTTAAACTTTTGTTTCTTGTCATGTAGAATGTCAACAGGGCAGGCTTTAGCAATTACATTGTACTCGGCCGTTAATCTGTTCAGAGGGGAGTATTTGCCCAGATTGGTTTTGCTTTGTCGCGGGCGAAACAGGTTGTACTTGCTAGGCCGAGGGTTCTTTGCGGGGACATTTATTAATATTTTAGACACCAACTCTGAACAATCAATCTCTCCATTAACTAATTTATACAAGAACATTTGATCAAGAAGTTGCCGCCTATCGCAAAAGGAACTCAATTGAAAATGCTGAAGTCGATCTGAGTATCTCGGAATTTTTCTAGCTAAATAGCAGCTATACGAAAGGTGCCAGAGAAAGCGCTTTTGAATCTTTTCTATATTTTTCTTGTAAATGTCATAACAGGGGTTCCATATCGAGCTGCAGTACTCTACCCCACTCCTGACAAGGGTTTGGAACAGCATTATTTTTGTTGAGGGTTTTTTAAAAACTTTGCAATTTCTAATGATGAACCCAAGTGTTTTGAATTGTTTCGTTATCATTCTGTCAATATGTAAGTGAAATTTTAAGGCCCGGTCAAAAATCACTCCCAGATCCTTTATTTCATCAACTTTGGTGAGAAAATTATTATTTAATTTATACTTGGTGTGTAAAACAGATTTATTTCTATAGAATTTTATGTGGAAGCATTTCTCGATATTAAGTGTCATTTCATTTTTATCACACCAAATGGATAGTCTGTTAAGATCTTCTTGCAACAGAACTGAGTCAAGTGGTGAGTTTATTGCTCTGGCTATTTTAAGGTCATCGGCATATAAGAAAAACTCAGAGTGCCTAAAGCAGGTGCCGATATCATTCACAAATATATTAAAAAGAATGGGACCTAAGTGGGAGCCTTGTGGGACTCCGGACTTGGCTGTAAAGGGTTGTGAAGAATGTCCATTAATCACCACCATCGAGGCACGATCGGTGAGATACGAGGAAAACCATTTAAGCATATTGCCCCCTATGCCAATATTGGACAGTTTCCCGATCAGACGCGCATGATTAACTTTATCAAAGGCTTTACAGAAGTCCGTATATATGGCATCGACAGGGACACGAGAATCTAACATTTGGGTCAAATAATTGTGGTATAGCATCAGATTGCTAACGGTGGACCTAGCCTTCATAAAACCATGCTGTTGTGGTATAATAATTTGTTTAACGTGGGCGTATACAACTGGGCATAAAAGAGCCTCGAATATTTTAGCGAATACTGGGAGAATCGAAATTGGCCTATAATTTTTTATAAACTTTTTGTCATTTGTTTTGTGTATTGGGACAATAAGTGCTTGCTTCCACATTTTTGGGAATACACCGGTTTTCAATGACTGGTTGTAAATTATTGTGAGAGGCTCTGCTAAAGCCTCTGCACACATTTTCGCAAAAATCGAAGGAAGGCCATCGGAACCGGCACCCTTAAAAGAATCAAGTCTTTTCAAAGCATGAAAGACCTGTATCCTTGTGACAGATAGTGAGCACATGCTTAATGAATTGCTATTATTACACATGTCAGTAGAGGTGTCTATAGGAAGACTGTCCGTATATACTGATGAAAAATTTTTTGCGAAAAGGTTACAGATATCAGGTCCCGTGTAAGCAGTGTCATTATCCAAGCTCATTGGAGTTGGATAAGACCCAGAATCTTTCTTTAGATGCTTAATGTGGGACCAAAATAGTTTCGGATTTGATTTTAGGGACGATTCTAATGTAGTCAAGTAGGACTGGTACTTGCAGCGGCTTACAGTATTACTTCTTTTTCGAAGCATTTCATAAGTTAGCTGGTCTCGAGGGTTGCCAAACTTCTTAAATCTTTTTCTGAATTTGTTTTTCTCACTTAGTATTCGTATGAGGCCTCTATCAAACCATACGGGATAGTTATTGTTAAAGGTTCTTTTTTTGGGGATGTATTCGTGTATGATTCTTCTTAAGGTCTGATAAAATGTGTCGAGCATAGTATTGACATCATTACCCGCACCAAATAATTCATGCCAATCTACTTTACTAAGTTCTTTGTTGATGGCAGTATAGTCGGCTTTGAAAAAGTTGAGCTGTTGGCTGTCATTTGATGTTACATATTTGCATATGCAGCAAGACAAAGTTATCTCTAAGGGCGGATGAAGTGCATCAAGAGCTGATAAAAGAGTGCCACTGGTTACAACCCTATCTACGCAGTTGTCACTAAGCACAAGATCAAGAATTTTACCTTTATTATTTACGCTTGCATTAAATTGATGAAGATTATTCAAGGCCATGAAGTTAAGTAGCGATCGGGCATGAGAACTACTATCAGCACAACCCTCAAGGGCAAGAGAGGAATCTCTGGGGCCAGACCACTTGATACAGCTTAGGTTGAAATCGCCCACAATCACCACATCCGTATGTGTCTCGAAGTTTTTATTCGCGTTATCAATGTAATGGTCAAGTATGTGTTTCTGAATAGGGGGAGGTAAGTACGTGCAACAAATTAATATTGATTTCCCTTTTCCATTTGAGTCTTTAACATCCACCGATACCCATAAATCCTCACAATTGCTTTCGAGTTCGTGAACTTTTCATGGGGGTTTTGAGAGTAAAATAAATTTACTGACGTAAGACTCTTTTAAAATGAACTATTTACATAATATGCTTGTCTATCACAAGCAATAGCGAGCCAAGATGAAGAAGGACTACACATAACGGCAGCTTGATAATAAATAAAGCTTAGATATATTTAACTGACAATAATGGTAAGCAGTTCAATCTGATAAATCTTTTCTATCAATATTTTATTTACTCTTTATATTTAGAGTTAGTATATCTAGAACATATTAAACAGGGAAAAATAGACAATGGGATGAAAATATAATATCTGACACAATCACATAAAGCTTTATTTTATACAGCAGTCTTCTTATGATGAAGCAATAGAACAAGTCCAATTAAACGCTATTTCAAGACATTCAATAGAGTTAGCTGAACTGAGAGGGTTGTATTTATAATTTTAATGTTAATATTATTTCCATAATTAAATATGTGTTACGGCTGCCAATCATATTTTAATCAACATAAAATATAAAATTGACTTGTATAATGCTAAAACTTACAAAAAAAAAACAATTTTGGGTTAAGCTCGCCTGTGTAAGTACATTGACTTTCTTACTGTTTATAATTTGTAAAGTTATGTACAATAAAGAATTTAAGAAAATTTGAATTTCAAGGACTAGCTTTGTACCTTACCGTCATTGTCAAAATAAAAGCAGTCTAGTGGTAATAACGAAAAACCATTGTTTACCTATGATTTGACATAAACGAGCGTTTACCTTATCTCACACTGAAGCTTCTGTACTGTAATATACGTCATCCATTTATGTATACGTGTCTGTTTGTGTTGTTCAAAAACATCTCGAAGTTTAAAAGAGATAACGTGTAATTGATAACTAGCACTTAGTACTTGTCAAAACCGAGTGTATTTCAGTAGGTAATCTCAAACGGGGTCACTCACCACCTCTATCAGTTATAATAAGTTTCCAAATAATATATCTACGTCACTGGGCGCTTTATCGTCGTCGCGACGTACAATTTTAGTAACGGCTTGACCTGAGATAGTGCGGGGTGAGGACATGATAACACACCTTTATTGTTTATACTTGTTTATAGGTATCGTTGTGATATGGTGTGTTGAATGAAGAAGATATCTAAGAAAAAGTTTGTAAAAAATATATAATATGAATATAAATATATTTTGAATGATATGATATATTTATTTGCAAGAATATAGGTAGCCAACAAGTTTTTAAGCTAAAAGAGGGGTTTCAAATATTTAACTACATCTTGGTTATCACTATCATCATTGTCATTAGCAATATCATAAAATACTCATAATAATTTCATTTATATACCTAAAAATGAAACCAATAAATACGTTTCAATTAATTGAAAACAATTATTTTTAAATAAAAATCGCAATCGAAAATAATGTTTTCATACCAACAAAAAAGAACAATAAGTATAATGAAAATGCTTTTATTTATACAATATAATGTCTCGATTGTGATGTCTGTTATTGAGTAGTACTTTATCCTACGCACGAAAATTGCCCAATATTTTTGTAACGTGTAATAATTCCGCTAAATGTCGATGAATCATTAGGAAAAAACCAACGGTAAAATATGGAGACTAGTCATCTCGATAACGGTAGCAAGTGATAAATAAATATACCGACGTAGAAGTACACAATAGTAGTTTAGCGAGCACAGATAACCTATTTTATCGGCCCACTTCCATTCTCGCCCTATTTCTCTTATAGGTTACAGCTTCAAGCTGCATTGTTTACTGACTTATACACTGTTTACTTAGAAGAATAGGTACACTTAAATTGCGAATTTTCTTACTTATATTGACAACATCTTTACATTTTGTTTTTTTTTTCTCTCTCAGAATTTTCAGCTAATCTAAGTCAATTTTTTTTTCAACTTTAAAATATTTACATTAAAAGAAAAACGTAACTAATTATCGTTATATATATGTAGGTATACTCGTACAATAAATACAAAAATAAATCAAAGAGAGCCGAAATACTCCTTTATATCACTGTCGAATGGTAATGCGAAAAAAAAATTATTTTGCAATTAGATTTTAAAAACACTCAACAATTTCTTCGGCAATTTAGTAAGATAAAGATGTCAGTGTAAACGCTATCTAAACTAATAAGAAACTATGACGAATATTCAAATCACTGCTTTGACAAGACGTAATATCATAAGAAATAACGTGCGCTGTACTTAGATACCTCTGTATACTGAGTTGCGACCTTGTGTTAGTAACATTTCTGTTTGTTTGTTGGAGATTTGATATGGCGTCATAGTAAGGCAGATATGTAATTGGAAAATCAAGACTCGTGTTGCATCATTTGGGTAATTATAGGTAGAATTGCTGCTGAAAATGGGACTACCTATTTATCTTGCTGATCAACAAATGAGATATGACGAATTTTTTAATCTATTCATATGCTTTACATGAAAAGAATAATCTATTTGAAATCTTAAATCTTCAAGTCATTGAGGAAAAACTTATAAACTCACATTCTATGTCCGAATATTTGAGAGAAGATGAGCAGATAGCGAAGCAAGAATATGTTAAGAACAAAAAAACAAACAAAATACAGGTACAAAACTGATTGAATCAAGTCATTGATTTGATTATAAATAAAAATCTTCTCTTGCTAAAGCAAATGATTATGATGATGACCAAACGAGTGTGAACGAAATAATTACAGCATTAGTGTCATTATTTAGCATAATTGCAACTCTAGTACTCTAGCGCTGCCATAGTATTACTATCACTAGATGATCTGAGTGGATAAAGGAAAAGAGAAAGAGAGTGAAATCAAATCGAACTTTAGGCCGATGACAATAGTTTCTCAATCTATTTACACGGGTAATGGTACTTACCTACTGATAAGAGTGTTCCAAGGAAGTAGGGTCAGGAGTCAGGTGATAACAGAGGTACATGCGTCTTCACCGCGCCAGTGACGCAATGCCGTTGTTGCTATTCTGACAACTAATTAAGTGGTTCTGATTGGTTTGGAAAATTTTGGTACAGTTATCTGGACTAAATTATGGGCAGGTACCTTTGCAAATTGTTTAACTACATCTTGTGATTTCTTTAAAATCTCAAGCAAAAATATCGTATACTCATCAAAATTAAGACAAAAATGACCTGATGTATCAAAAGCTGTTTACGTCCAAATAAGATGGAACGAATATAATTATCTTGATACTTTATATTTTTTAGTAATAATCACCTGTTTCAAGGAATTGTGCTTGTATATACAATATGTGAATTATTTTAGTTTTGTCGTCCTACTTTAGTGTATTAATATTTCTAGATGTCTGATCAATTAATTTTGATTGATGATCATTTTGCTACAGCAGTGCCCAAGTTGCATGTCAGTGACACGCACGGTGTCACAGATTTAAATTTTGATGGTCGGTGAATTACGTTATCTTTGAGCCTTTATTCCATCAGTATAATTATCAACTATAAATTATGTATATTAAATCGCTATCTATAGATTATATCATACGCAAACCTATCGCTAACATTTTAAATCTGCCCCAAAACATATGTAATACATTCCATACAAATGAATATCACCTTGTTTTCTTTTGTCGTCTTAAGCATTCATGACTTCCTGTGCCTCTATTTTTTCTAAAGTTTTTACAATTTCGGAGTTTGGAACATGTCTACCTTCCGACAACTCCTAAGAACCCAAACTGTTATCAAATACGACCATTTTTTCTCCAGTTCGGGTCAAAAGGACCGCCATTATTAAAACAACCGCCCACACATGGCCCCACCTTGCTCAGGTAACATTATACTTACCTTTACAACCACCTCTTATTACAATGACATAAGATTCAAAGCCGCGTGTCAAATTTTATAGGGTCTGAAACAATAGTGTTTGGAAATTCGACTGTGTTATAATACAAAGTTAGAGTTTAAAATCGAATGGTTGTGTAGAGTAGGTGATCACAAAAAGCTTATAAAAAGCGACCTTTGTCCTGCACACATGTGGTTCTAAGAAGCAAATAATTAGCGATTGTGAGACAAGGTATATGTGTGGATTCACGGAAATCGAGACAATATTTTTATTATTTTGACATTTACCTTGTATTAGGTTGGTATGTGTGTGTTCGGATGGTGCTGTTTCCGTTAATAAGTTTTTGACAGATAACTGTGTCAAGGTCCGGATGAGATATAATTTGAATATGGAACGTTATTTTTTACCGACAAGCGCATGTGCTCCTCGATAAATAGGTAAAGTAAATATCGTACATAGTTACACTTGGTAGTTTTAAGTTCTCTATTTAATTTAATTTTACGGTTAATATTAAAATACTTTATCACTGTTGTTCAAGAGCATTAAGTTGGATAATTGTATTTTTGTAAATTGTATTGTAAAACTAAGGATTTTTTTTAGTTTACGCAACATTGCAAACGATGACACTTTCGTCACACTTTCTTATAGGTCCCTTCTCTATTATTTCAGGTGACCTAAAAACATATTTTAATATAGGTACTTAATTGTAAACTGGTTATTAGACGAAGTACCTATTAGAAGTAAATTTACCTAAATTATCTTCAGTCACCTTTAAGCCTTTTGTGAGGGTTTTAAAAGCAACTATTACCTATATTTATTCATAAGCTTGCCATAACTTTTTTACGAGGTGGAATGAAAGGGCGTGTCAGACTTTTACTGACTAAAACTTAACTAAGTTATTTCATTGACCGTTTTCATTCTAGGGCCACAGCAACTCTTTCAACGTTCCAACCTAGGCATGTAAACCCTTATTTTTACCAGTAAACTAATTATAAATATTTATAAAATGTTACACCATGACGGTAATCTAGAAAATGACTAATATCTTATCAGGCATCTTTGTAGTAGTTCGTTCTTTGGTCAGGCACCAATAGATATGAACTGTAGATATGAACTGAATGGAAATCAAAAACTAAAGTACTTACCTAGGTATCAGGTTATAATTATGTACAAAATATTTAGATAAAAACAAAAAATCCAAAAAAAATCTACGGACAAAATGTTAGTTGCCATGATTGCGAACATTTTAACTTTCGATCCAACTTGAAGGACTCGTAGCGCCATCTAGCGTCTAGTAGAATTACTAAACGCAGTCAACACTGGCTGTCGCGTAAAAAAATATTTGTTGTGCAATCTTTGTTTACGTTTTCCATCTAAAGCTTCTAATTTAAAAAAATCAGATTTTGATTTTGAAAATCGAACCGCTTTTGGCCATGGACTGTTTTATGTGTTGATTTTATTTTCTTTACTTTTGTAGTTTTAAGTAGGTGATCATTAATCGCGATTTTTATACTGTTTTGTTGAAAACATCACATTAATCATGAAGCTATTTAAATAGGAACAGTAGTGGAAACTTTGGCAAGAAAGTTCTAAATTAGCTAGCTACCTATCTGATGAAATAAACTGCTGTCTATTAACGCCATAAAATCATTCAAACCCGTCCAACAACAGTTAATGAACAATGCTTGCGAACACTTTAAAACCATTAAATAAATGCTTCATCATAAACTGACTGCTACAAGACAATACACCTGTAACGTTGACTTAGTGCCAATAAACTAATTAGAGTCGTTCTGATTAGAAATTATTGTCGATATGAAACATTTATGTGGGCTGGTGACGCGTGTAAGAGCAAGCGTTAGGTGTAGGTACTAGCTTGTTAGATTTTAAATATTTCGGAAGACGAAGCTTTTTGGAACTGTCTTGGACAAAGGTACCTAATAACATATAATATAGGCTATATAATAACGTTAGGTTTATAATGTAATACTTAATATAGATACGCATACAAACTGACTTTTTAGGGTTTCGTACCTCAAAAGGTAAAACGGAACCCTTATAGGATCACCTCGTTGTCCGTCTTTCTGTCTGTCAAGAACCTTTATCTCGTTAAAAACATATACATACTCCAATCTGCGATCCCTTGAAGCTGCGCAAAAATAAAACTTCTGAGTTAAAGAAAAAAACAGATATTGCCGTTTTTAAGTAAAACACGTAAACCACACTCCCAAGGGAATTAAAATTCATAGAGTGCTTCCCATTAACCCAGAATCCTGAAATTTGGTTTAAAGCAATGTCTTAAAGCCCAAATTTAGGAATAAATCTTATAACAGTAAACTTGTGGTCATATCACAAAAAAAAAAAATGCGTTTCGTACAAATCTTCGCAACTAAATTCAGGAATTGAACTTTTTCATAAGCACGGAACCCTCAGCGCACGAGTCCGACTCGTATTTACCCAGTTTTTAAATTATATAATATATGTAGGTTGATTATTTTAATCTCCTTATTCTTGGTTTACTGTCGTGCGTTTTCAGGGCATCAGTTTTCTGTTTCAAAGTCCCACCACTCAATCGGCATGCGGCAGATATGGCCAGCCCAGTCATAATCAAGAAAGAGATAACGGAATGACTTAGGTGTTTTCCTTAGGAATTGGAAAAGAGTCGGGAACATTGGAAGGAATGGAGGGAGGCCTTTGCCCAGCAGTGGGACAGTGTAGACTAAATATATTAATAACAACATATTTGGATTCCAGAGATTGGTTCCAGGACAATGTTCACTTGTCCAGTCTTGTATCTGTGTATCTGTTAGTTTCATAAACCACGGCTCAGACGAAAGTTTTAAAATGTGTAAGTAATCTGTTATTGATTTTGTTACCTATTTATAATTTTCAGGTTCATCAATATTTTTTCTCTATTGTTATTTATTTTTTCTTTATATATTGTTATTTTGCTTATTTTGTTTAATACTCAATACTTTATTGCAATCCATACGTATATATGGTGTTGAAAATTGTTAGATCAACATGGACCCTGTCGAGCACTGCAAAATTAGGAGAGACGAAGAGGGCTAAGTAGCAATTCACGGAATTCAATAGTATTGTAGATCTAAGTAATGTGATTCGTTAAATTAGGATTGTGTTTTTTCTATGTAAATGCTGTGCTATTATTGACACTTATAAGACGTTATTAAATGCAGATAAAATGTTTGTGTTGTTGATGAGTCACAAATAAAATATAATTATGACCATTTTAGGTAGGTTACCTATTGGTCACCTGTGCGTCACCTAAGAACCAAATACCAGTACCACCTCAGCGGACCCACGTAATAGAAGCCACACGCATTTATTTTCGTATACAATGTAAGTGATTCTAAGAACGTTGACAATTGACGCTACCAAATTGATAATGAAATAGTTGCGAGTAGCTGAGTGGCGGTGGAACGTGGCAGCGAGAGGCTAGTGATGCGCCTCGAGTCCACTCGCGTGCCAAATGACCGCGACGCTGAATGACACGGCGACGCGTCTAGATTTATTCTGCCAAAGAATATGAGCGGAATGGCGCCTCTACCTGTTAATTGAGTAGCTTGCCAACTACAGTACCTATTGCGATGTAGTGACGTATGGATTGGATTGGTAATCGTAGGTATATGATGGTCTATTAATGATAAATGATATTTATTTTGCAAATAGGTTTTTTGACTACTCTGAGAAGATACATCGAAACAAACTCAGGGGTCAAATTCTCTTTTAAAGTCCGTACAGCAAACAGATTCGTTAATGGTCAAATCATATGAGAACCATGCAGATAAACGTCTAAAAGGGGCTTTTGAGGAAAGGACCACACAGATTTGTGTGGACCTGTCCAGTTCGTGCAAGTATTTGTCAGAATTCGTATAGTTCAACTTGCAATGAAAAACTCATTGGCTCAGCGTGATCGTAATGTAATGAATGGTATTTCAATAGTTAAATAAGTAAGTAAAGTAAGTAGTTAGTAAGTGTTCTTGTTCTAGAATTTAATTCTTGGTAAGTATGGTATTAAAGTAATGTGTTATAACTAATCTGATGTTAGTGGCGATTTATATTCCGGCTCCAGTTTTTTTTTATTATTATTTATAGGCTTGCGTTTGCGATGATGTGGTCTACGATGGATCACGCTTGTCTAGAAGCAACTGAATAAAAACATGTTAAGTGTTACCAAAGCAATTAAAAAAATACAGTGTGAAACTATTTTTTTTTTTTTCTAAACTTCCATATCATTTATAGAGTTTTCGTAAAAAAAATCGTGCCACATCTTTGTCGTCATAAATCTCTGCTAACCAGGTAGTTCTGCCAATCGTTCACTTACACCATTCAAAAAGGAAAACCATGTAACGTCAAAATGTTCCCGTTTCCTCGAACTACCTATGGCTGCACACCTATCTATAGCTCAATTCCCGAGACACGTGTTAATCTCACCGGCGAGGTGTCCCCGGTTAATATTAGACGTGATCGCCCATTCGACACCGTATTGGGTTCGACATCCGACTGACTCACTCATTCAAACGGATAGCAGGAGTAAACAGGATTCTAGTTTTTAGAAGTGACACGGTGTTTCATTTATGAACGTTAACTTCCTCTGAGAAACGAACCATTTTGTTTTAAGTCTAGGTAATTTTACATATTCAGTATATTTTTCGTGCTCAAAGGGTAAAAACGGGACACTATTACTAATACTCCACTATCCGTCTGTCTGTCTGTTACCAGGCTGTAACTCATGAGCCGTGATTGATAGCTAGACAGTTGAAATTTTCACAGATTTATACCTACTAATAAAAACAGAATAAAACAAACACTTAAGTGGGGTTTCCATACAACAAACGTGATTTTTTTACCGTTTTTTGCTCAATATTAATAATAGTTATAATACAGTGTCTAATGTTGTATAAATAATGGTACGAGAAACCTTCGTATGCGAGTCCGACTCGCACTTAGTCGGTTTTATCTATATTTATTTCTCATCTAGGTACTTGAATTTTGTCCAGATAGAATTGTCATTGTCTTCGTTTGTATCAAGGAAGGTGCAGGTGGTTGAAGAAAAGTGACGCTGCAGTGTAGTTGGTAGTATTGTGTATCTAAAATTGTTCACCTCACTGGCCCAGTGACCGCAACCCTGTAGAGCGTGATGTCCGGTCATCATCATCATCATCATATAGCCGAAAGACGTCCACTGTTGAACATAGGCGTACCACAAGCGTCGCCACAACGACCGGTCCTGTGCGTCACGCATCCATTGGATTCCAGTCACCGGTCCACCTTGTTGGAGGCCTTCCAACGCTACGACTTCCAATACGCGGTCGCCACTCCAGAATCTTTTGTCTTCATCGACCATCTGTTCTGCGTGCAATGTGCCCTACCCATTGCCACTTAAGTTTGGCGATTCTTCGAGCTATGTCTGTAAACTTGGTTCTCTGCGGATATCTTCATTTTTGATGTGATCACGCAAGGAAACTCCGAGCATAGTCCTTTCCATTGCCCAAAGTCACCCAAAGACTTTGAGTCTTGAAATATGATATTGGGTTTTTACTCGGTAATACGGTATGAATTACTCAGTAACAACCCGAAATCTTGATTTCGGGGAAAACCCAGCGTGTAGTCCTGAATCATGTGATTACTTCACTTTTACAGGCAACACTATTAGGTAGGTATGTATACATGTAGGTACGAACTATGTAACGTTCTTAAAGATCTAGAAAGGTATTTGAATGCTTTTGTGAAAATCAATCACAGTCTCGTCTCTCTAAAACCGTTCAACATATTCTTATAGATATTTATTAGTTAGACGACAGCAGTGTTCAGACAACACGCTTGTACTGTTGCAGGTTCCATTCTCCCACGGAACAAGTATTTGTACCGATTGACTTACTGATAGCTGTTCCGGGTCTGGTTGTCTTATGTATGTGAGTTTACAGGTTTGTGAACGCATCCACAAAACAGGAGTAATTCCTACAGTAAGGACGCCTTCACATTAGCTGCAAAGTTCTGCGCTGGTTTGTTATTCCATAAAAATAAAAAATAAACGCTATTTAGTTATTTTCAGCGAATAATAAAGCAGCGCGGTGACAGCGCTGCAGCCGCAGTGCCGTCGCGCGGCACTTTGCAGCATACAACAACAACAATAAACAACAGTATCATATAAAAGACTAGTATATTTTTTAAACACTCCTACATCTAAATAATTTACCCATATTTACGTGTGGATCACATAAGATTACGGGGCACGAAGTAACCTGAGCCGTGTCGATGTCAGGATGCGAGCATCCGGCGCCGGATGGCCGTCGGATGGCCGCGCATGAAGGAGCCTCTGTCTGTCTGTCCGTCAAACATTGCGATATAATTCGCTTTTGAGGTGAGTGGTTGTTCACGCCTGTTTATCACGAGTTAGAGATGCAATTACTAAAAAAGTTATGGACAATAAAAAATAAGTAATCAATAAAATAATAATAATAATATTCCACAACTATCACACAACGCCATCTAGTCTCAAGCTAAGCAGAGCTTGTGTTATGAGTACTAGACAACTGATAAACATACTTATATATTTCTAAATACATACATATTATAGATAAATTATACCCAGACACAAAACAAATGTGCACTCACACAAACATTTCTCCCGGGTGGGAATCGAACCCACGACCCCTGGCATAGCAGTCAGGGCCACTAACTACTAGACCTACAGACCAGTATAATTGCGACGATACGTAAGGAGTTGTATGAGTTACAACACTTACCTACTTTTTGTTGTTATCCGTACAACAAAGTATTTTTTTGTGTTCAGCTACTAGTTACTAGAGTAATTGAGTGCCTACATTTCTGTTGTCTACATTTGTGTTTGTTAAGAATATTTTTTATTTCCCATATTAATTAAAAAGTATTCTTTTTGAGAAATTATTTATGTCTTTGACTGTAACTGCGATCAATATGAAGCTCGTGTGATTGCTATTTTGACAATAGTTACAAATATTTTACGATTTATGGATATCAAAGATACACCTAGACGTACACCTAGCAACGGAAGTGCTTTTTATTATTTATAGGTTTTTTTTTTTCGATGGGAAAAATCATCTTATGACAACCCCCGCTCTTGGGCGGGGCGGAAGATAGTGTCAGACTCTTACTGACTAAAAAACCCATCCCGTTCCTTCAAGCCTTCATACCGGGGCTCGATCTCGTTTGACCACTGTCTCGTTTGATGGTAAGTGATGATTTGGTCGGCGGGGAAGTACGCTTGCCTAGAATGCGCATGCCTATTCACTCTCAACTTCAGCAGGGAATTCCACTCCTTAGAAGTACGTTAAATGTGTTTCCAAAACGTTTTGTATGTATGGTTTGGATTTCCACCATGTATTGGTGACGCAAAGCCGTACGTCGAATGGTCCGATTATAGAATTGGCTTGGCGAAATTAAATTGTGCAATTCCCAGGCATACTCTCCGAAATGTAAATGATAGTAAATTGACAGGCTAGCAAATCGGCGTTGATGCTCAAAACTTTGGAGTTTTAACTCGACAAGTACCTACATCATTGCAGATGATCATCTTGACTCTTGCTTGATTCACTTCAAGCTTTATAAATCTGGTATTATAATAGGTACAAATGAGTGTTGCAAATAAAGAAATATATATCTGGAAATTGCAGAGATATAATGCTGGCAAAGCATTACATTGCCTTTGAAGAACTCTACTTGCCAGATTTAAATTAGCATTCCACATAAAAACCACTAAAATCTTCATACTGCACTACCTTCTTCCAGTCAATGTGACTATGACTGATCTCTAAAAGCCACCTTGTTTGACAACTACATATTCCATTACATTAAAAATTGCTCGAACATGAAGAATATTTTTAATGGCGCGAAGATGTGGGATGATAGAGTGGCTGGCTTTAACTAATGGGGATAGACGCCACGACTAATGTACCCGCATTTATCCAGCGGATAGCACTGAAGAGAGGAGGTGATGCGTGGATGCGAGTGTGGAGAGCAGAGAGGTATGATCATCGGAAATAATTATGTAGGTGGGCAATTCTGTAATATTATGTACCTATATATAGAATATAAGTACCGTGGAGAACTTTTGGAAATTATGGAAACTTCCAAAAGCTCTCCACGGTACTTAGGTTTATTATGAAAAAACATATAAGGTGTAAATGATAAATAATAAATCATATTTATTTTGCAAATAGGTTTAAAAAATACTTTTACACGTCACATTTTTTTTCGTCAATTTAAGCTAGATGAGGCCGGTGTTTCCTAGCTGACTACCCTGAGAAGAAACACCGAAACAAACTCAGGGTCAAAGTCTCTTTTAAGGTCCATACAGTAAATATGTAATGGTCCAATCCAATCCAATAAGAACCATGCAGATTAGTCTGAGATGGTCTTTTGAAGAAAGAACCATACAGATT
Source organism: Mythimna ferrago (assembly GCA_910589285.2). NCBI lineage: Eukaryota > Metazoa > Arthropoda > Insecta > Lepidoptera > Noctuidae > Mythimna > Mythimna ferrago. The sequence continues at coordinate 859,764 of OU342680.1, forward strand.
TGAGTGGACCCATCCAGTCAATGCAAGCATTTGTCAGTATTCGCAAAGCTCAACTTAGGACTACTAAGGAGCTTAACGACTTGACAAACAATACCAAGGAAAGGGCATTTGGGTAGGCCGCAGAAAGTACTCAAATTGCCAGACATACGGTTACGAGAAAATAATTAATCAACATACCTAGTCCTCATATTCACAATAATAAAAGGAAATTATAGTTTACAAAATGTAAAACGTCGCAAAAAAAAATTTAGGTCTAAAAAGAAATAAAAAATTAAATATAATAAAAATCATGCCAAACTGTAAAATAAAAATAATTTACAATGTCAAATTGTAAAAACTAAATTAATAAAAATAATAAAAAGCACAATTGAAAATAAATAAAACAAAAATTACAATAGTGACTCTGTATTAATAGGAATGAATTTGTGACTGTGAATGAGATAGGTGACTTGATATAATGGAATGGTGGATTGAAATAAATATAATTGACTAGGTTTCTGGTTTTTGTAAAATTTGGTATATACTTGTACAGTGAAAAAAGATTGTTAATATGCATGTGAGTTGTGTTGTGACGAGAATGGATTAAGTGAGAACTTAATATTTTAGAGGAAGTTTGAAAGTGGCGCCGCTGACTGAAAAGCTTAAAGGGAATCGTTTGTGGATGAATGGAGTTAGAGAGAAGCCAAAGAAAACATGTACCTATGGTGTGTGTGAGGAGTGATATGAAAAAAAAGAGTTAGTGATAGCGCGACAGATGAAAGGACAAAATGGAAAAAAAAGTCTTACGCCGACCCCAAATAACACGGGACAAGTGCAGGAAGGTGAAGATATAGGTTTGTATAGCGGTGAAGAAAACGAACTTCAAAGTGGAAATATAAGTGACAGGTGCGACAGCCACAACTCAGTTTTATTGGCAGAAAGTAAAAGCATCGACATCAAAGACAGAAATCGTCAAGTCGAAAGTGAAAAAGATTATCGATAAAACTATTTTGGATATGAGAGCATTCTTTCGAACACATCATTTGAAAGTCGAGTCACCGCGGCCCTGAATAGGAAAGGGCAACCGAAGAAACACGGATTTAATCAGTAAAAAATTGACACTGCATCTCGGTCTACCTAGAGCGGGAAAATTTATTTGTTATATAGTCATTCAAAAAAAAAATTAAAAAGTACATAACAACATACCGTAACAGTGTTGATAAGTTGTTACTAACCATTGAACCAATGTGGTATTTTAAATAAATATTATTATTACTATTATAACCCTTGAGGGTGGCAGCATTGTTAATCATCTTCTTAGACTGCATTTATTCAGTCCTTAGAGTAGACCGATGACTTGATTCCTGCCACCTTTAGCGGGAATCCAATAGATGCGCAATGAACAGGACTGGTCGTTGTGGCGACACGTTGGAGAGGCTATTATGTCCAACAGTGGACGTCTCTCCGCTGAAATGATGACATAGTTTGTTGTAAACCTGAATACCATTGACCCAGATAACACACACCCAAAAATACTTTTAAACCTTAATACCCACACATATTTAGGCTACCTACAAACTAACAATGGAGAAGGTATTATTTATAAAATCGTGAACAAAGTGAGCGGCGTTGGCATGCGCGAGCCAGAAATAGTGCGTCCCCTAAGGTAAACACCGGTGCTGCCATTATTTATTGTACCTGACGAGAAATGCCAATTTTATTTTATTTTGTAACGGTTTCTGTAGTATTTTTGTGTAATAAACGATTCTGTCTGGCATAACCAAGACGTATGTGGCTCCCATCTGCCATGTTTTTTTCAAAGTCTGATGATCTTTTCTTAATATTTCTATTCTCATGAAAATTGAGAAAATGGGTGGCTCTTCACTTCATAATAAGAATTTGCCTTCCGTGCTGTTCTTATATACCTACCTTTAGAATATCTATTGACAGTCGTTATTTGACAGTCATTAGTCAAAAGTCTGATAACTTACCATTGTGTATCATGTTATCTAACCTCAAGAACCTAATTAGGTTGTTGATGATAGACAGCCGCTCCATGTAAAATTCTGGTATAAATTAGGTGCATTCGACTGGTCTAAAACTAGACCTAAACGTGCATAATATAGGCTTGGCAAATTATGATAATGCTCATCAATGACATCGCGATGTTACAGTTATAATACGACAAGTTCATCGCTAATCAATTCACATATTGTGATGGCCAGTCTTGATTTGTTGTTCTTGTTTTTTTTTCATATGTTCCACACTAGGAATTACTCTCGTATTGTTAACAAGTAAACTCCCAGATACAAGATACCCAGACCCGAAACAACTACTTGCAGGCCATATAAATATTTGTTGCGTGTGGGATACGAACCCTCAGCGCAGTTGCCAATCGCTAAACCACTACGACAGTCATGCCGTCAATTTTGACCCAAATACCTCGTTTCACCTTCTACTGCTTAATCAAAACCTTGATGAAACACCCAGGAGACAACCCACACTCTAACTAAACTGATGATAGATTAGAACATTATTATTAATGCCCACATATTACAAACAAGTGCGCAATGTTACGGTTAATTTGAAAAAATCTCATTCATTTGTAATCATTTATCAATTGTCTCCTCCTCAAAGGGATCATAACTTTTAGATGAGTGAATTGATTCGGCTTAAAATGTAGGATGACGGATTATTATGTCATATTTTCGTGGTGACGTGTTTATATAGGTATGCAGAGTAGGTGCTCTTGCTCTTAATCTGATTTGTAAATCATTTTTATGAATCAAAGTAATCATTTTTTAGTCCTACGTATAAAACATAAGTACCTAGAGTAAAAAAAAATGTTACCGATTTCGACTAAAAATACTAATAATGGCGAAATAACTTTGATTTCGGAAGCAAGTTGGTACAGCAGAGAAACCGAAGAGTTTTTTTTATACCTTAAAATTAAAAACAACTAGTGAAGCAGATCTCTGGAACGTTGGTTGGGTACCTAACTCGGCCTCATCTAGTTTAATCTGACGAAAAAAATGATTAAAAGTGTTTAAACAATCTATTTGCAAGATAAATAAATTATTTATCATTAACATGATATATGTGTCGTAGCCGTATCGTGTAATACGCCGTATTACAATTTGGCTCGCCGGATTGAAAAACGTATGTAGAGCCAAAAAAAGCTTGGATAGGGTCGACGAGGACTCAATCTACCAATCATTGGTACTGTTTGTCGTTATGGAGTTGCGTTCTGTGCCTTTATAGTTCAGTCAGCCCACAATTAGATACCCACGTTGTTTTGCTCATACATTTTCTATTATAATTTGTTGATTTTAAGGAGTACAACAGTGTATATTCAAAGCTCAAGGTCAAAAAGGGTTCGTATTTTTAGATCAAGATACCATATAAGCCACTATGTACCGTATAAGCCAATATGTACCATTGCACCCAGTTGAAGTATTTTCGTTCCAAGGTATTCCAATAGACTAGGCTCAGCAGACACATGAAAAGACATAAACAAAATGATATTCAAGACAAAAGATTCAATCCCACTGTTTGAAGTGCTTCCTACAGCTACACATAGGTACCTACACAAGAGTACACCTAAGACACTGTCTTATGAACATTAATGATGATGACTTCAATATGAAACGAGTCTCGCAATGTTTACTACTGCGACATGAAACAGCTCTCTCATTAGGCCGACATTGCACTTGGCAGAAAAGACACATTTTTTCTATAATTTATTACTGATCGTGTATAGACGCACTTTCCGTAAGTCTGTCTAATTCTTTCTTACGTTTATAATGTTTTTTATTGAATATTTTCATAATTTTTATGCGCATAATGTCAGGTCTCTAATATTGCGACTGACTTTGACTTACGTTTGAAGATTATGAGCAAATTAAAACTGGATAAATATGTTTTATAAATTATTTAATTTTGTTTATGCTTTGCTATTATATCCACGTGTATGTTTTGTAATATGAAATATGATGGAAAATTATGAAAAGTTCACGATAGCCCATTTGTGTTGGTTATTTAGTGTTTGTTATAGAATAAAACCGACACACAAAATAAATCACCCGTTTTAAAATCATACAAAATATTGGAATGTATCCATGCATCATTCATTTATTTGTAATCCATCAGCTTTTTCAAAGTACCAATCTTAAACTTAATCAGAAATGCATTTCATGATTGTTTTCTGAAAAACTTTCAAAGTAGTCGACAGATATATTTGCGGCTTGCCTCAATTGATATTGCGCTTTTTATAACTCCGAACTATACAAATATTACTAGGATCAACTTTTCATCCAATTTATATTACTTCAATTTCTCAGGACTATAAGCAATCTTAATAAAGTTGGTCTGCATTATATAATATTTATTACTCCTTTCTATTGTATATTCTCGGCTACAATTTTTTCGGCCTATTAGCTAGATTGCGAGCCAGACACCTAGCTATGATTTACGATATTTAGACGATTTTTTCTGCACGCCATCGGGTAGGGTTAGCAGAGCAATATCTCTGAGTATTTGTGATAAATATATCAGCTAATAAACGCTAAGGAGATATAAATCTTTTTAGCGCGCGGTACAATGAGTAGTGTAGAGAAAAGCAGAGGGATGGGTCAGCACAAGAGTTGAACTCGGGCGGAGCATCGCCGTGCCCTCGTGAGGGCGATCGGCGGCGGTGACGTCTCGTGCCGGGCCTTGGTTCAGGTCTTGGTTCGGAGCGAGGAGGAGTAGCAGGTGGTCGCCGACTTCTGCGAAGCAGTAATGCTCGTAAAGGATGAGGCCGACCACATCAGGCAACGGCGCTCTCGCCGCTGCCGCTGGGATTCCGATCCCGATTTCCAGCCACCGCAGGCGCGGGCTTGCGGACAGTGAGCAATGGGTAGCTCGCTGTCCAACGGTCCGGTAACTCTCCGGACCGAGGAGCCCAAGTCGTCGACGGAGCGCACTGTTCCTGCGCCTCAAGGAGTTGTCAGCAATAGAAGGGGCCCAGCCGGGTCAAAGCTTACTGAGGCCAGGGTTATCCAAAAGGGAACTCGAGCCTCGGTATGAAGGCTAGAAGGAACGGGGTGGGCTTTTAGTCAGTAAGAGTCTGACACTATCTCCCGCTCCGCCTAAGAGGGGGGTTGTCATTGGATGATTTTTCCCACCATAAAAAAAATATACAAGAGTTAAAAATTGATGTCAAAACAATGTAGAATTTTTTGGTGTCTCAGAAGGTTGCGTGTTCATATCACGTTAGGATTACCGCTTTAGGTGTCTTATAATTAACTATAGTAAATTAGTATGTACGAGTATTAACTCTATACAATGGAGCGGACACGTACGTGGCTCTCTCTTCAGTGTGCTTTACATCATAACACAATCTCTTACATCCTTAACATTTCAACTTAGAAACACGCCCTAAGTAGGTATTTTGCCATGAATATAAAACTTGGTACAACGTAGCATAATTAGCTTTATAATATTACCATTGCAGGGACCTTGAAGTCTTTTTGCTGTAGTTCCTTTTCTTTTAAGAGAGAGTGGGACGTTATTCTCCACGTGAGCTTAAGTGTGGGTTAGTGGAGGTCATAAATCTTCGATTTTGTAGTTCTAGGACATGCCGGTTTCCTCACGATGTTTTCCTTTGCCATTTTAAGAGCAGTGGTGATGAAATAAATTACATAAAGTATTCCGCTTATCTTAATTTCAAGGTATTCTAGGAAAATTCAAACGTATTTTTTGTCACATTCATTGCAGATCTGTAGGGTGATATTTTCTATTAGCTAGACGATTTTTGATAGATTTTACTTTTACCGTCCTTAAAGTTAAAAAACCATTATATAAAGTTTCTATGGGCCTTCGTAATATATTTCACTGTGGCATCAGCGAGAGGCGTGTAAAAATACATATATCGTATGCCGGGGGCATACATTTATTATTGTAAAATATAGCTATGTTCTCAAGCGCTGGTTAATTCGCCATACTCGCTGGCCGACCGGATAACATCGTATATAATGTATTAGCGCGCAACATATTCATGGCAATATGGTTCTACGATTTCTTTTGTATTGAAAAATGGCGAATATTGGGTAAACTTACGAGGAAATGACTTGCTATTGAAGTTACAAGCTGTTTGCACGTTTTTCCAGATGATTAAAAGTTTTATTGAAATGCTAATATAGCTAGTATGAGCGTAGCGGTTTCTCTTGCGTGAGAGCAGCAGATGGTGTTTTTAAAAACACTACTTTAATATTTTTTCATTTTTACGTCTTACTAAAAATGTCCTATGAATAGTATCTATTGATTTGGGAGTGCCGTATGTGGAATAAAATTTTAAATAAAAAAATATTCCGGTATATCGGTACCTGCTAAAAATATTGTTAGGTGCCGTATGTGGAATACCTCAGGTGTTCAATGAGGAATACTTCAGTTTTTGTTCATCTAAGTACACTAATATTATAAAGAGAAAGCTACTTTCCTGAGTGACATTGGCTATATTATATGTAGGTACGGGGGTGACGCCGTGGTCAAAATTACAAATCTTTACAATATCAGTATAGATTACATAAAAAACTATCTTGTATTCGTTTGTATCTGAACCATACACATAGGCATAAATATTAAATATACTTATATTAAAGTTACCATATAATCTGATTTATCTCTCATTTGTAATTTATGCGAGTGTTTTTGTCCATATTAACTCTCAATGTAGATAGACCCCCTCCATCTCTTCCACCCTAAGTTCACTTCGTCCAGAAGTCATTTAATGATTTCCTGCATAAAAAAAATAACCACCTACTACTACTTCCGATAGTTTTGCGACTATATCACACTCCGCTCCCAGTAGCCAAAACTAGCAGTGAAGTAAGAAGTAACCATCAGTTTACTTTATTATGCATAACATGAACCCCATGTTTATTTGCCCAACATTTATCAAATCATGCTAAACGATCTATTCATCAAGTTTCACTAGTGAGCATAACTTGCAAATTGCATTGTTTTCACAGTATCATAGGTATAATTTGAATGTTTAAGATATGTTGGCGCCAGGAAGTTTATTTAATCCCAACGTACCTCATAAATAAAAACAATTGAATCTCTTTCGAGAAACCGGGAAATTCACGATTGTATGATTTCTTCCTCAAAGATGCGGGGCCAGTGAGGAGGAGATTGAAAATAAATATTCTTATGTTCGAGACAACTGAATAAAAAGTAAATAGAATAAAGCTATACTTACCAATTTTGTTATAATTCGAATTGAATTTGAAGATTTGCTGAACACAGACATAGATGGTAGGATTTCTACTCCAATTTCCAACCACTGTAGGCGTGGGCTTGGGGATGACGAACAATGAGTAGTCCAGACCGAGCCTGAGCCGTCGATGGCGCGTAGTGTTCCATGTGCGATTCAAAGAGATGTCAGCGAAGCCGTAGTGGCCCAGCAGGACTAGTCTACTGCCATTTTAGATGGAAGCAATGGGTTGACTTCCGAAAGGGAAACCCAGGGTCCTGCAAAGCAAGGTAAAGAAGGAATATAAAAAGGAATGGTTTTAGTTATCAAAAGTCTAAAACGTCTCCCCCCTAGAGCAGGAGAAGTAATTGGACGATTTCCCACTATAAACAAAGATAGATTTTAAAAGAAACCGTCACATAGTACTGCACATTATAATATATCTATCGGTTCATATAATTTATTTGTAGAAAAATCGACGAAAATATAAAAAAAATGCCAGCGTGTTAAAGGATAACGAGCAGAACCCATTTCCAACATTTTTATAGTTTTTGTCTGTTTAGTTGTGTACGCAGTACGTAAAATGTAGATACAAAACCAATGCGGATAACTTTAACACATTAATTAAAAATGTGTAAATAAGTTAAAACATTACTTAGTTTAGTTTTTTTTTCATCACAGTTGGTTTCTTACTATATGAATTTAAAGGAACGCCACACTCAAATCAAATACTCAGCGTCATTTAAAGATTAAAAATAGAACATTTGGTCTATTCGATTGATATTATTGTGCATTTTCAAGATAAGCTTTAAATCGAAATAGTTAATCTGCAAAAGATATTACGGTGTAGAGACGTGTGCGTAAACATAGGTACTCTGTTTTCCTTTGCTCTCATAGTCTGATGAGACGGCAACCCGACACGATCAGGTGGAATATAAACGGCTTTATGCACTGTGAGGTACAGGGGTGTCGCACCACCAACTTTAAACTCGTGGCTGTTACAGAGTAATTCCTAATAGAAATGTAGCGACATCTATGACCCCACATAGGAACTAAAATTCAAGATCCTGAATCGTGGTAATAAAGTTCTCTGCGCGATTAGAAATATTATACAACAGCTTGAAATTATCTATAGGGCAGTTGCCCACTCCAGACATAAAACCCGTCTGATCAGAGCATAGTTTTTCACCCAGATCTAGTTTTTCAGAGCAGAATTTTACACCTTGTTTACCTCTAAGCTGATGACCCTAGACTATGAGCGTTAGCCCAGCCTTCGTGCAGTTACTATATCGTGACGTCATCATCACTTCCTCAACAGCCATACAGCCAGCACCCACAGCTTTTAAAAGCTATTCTGACCCCCAGCAAACTTACCTGGTCAAACCATCACCCTCAGCATAAAGGCACTTTTTGGTACTTTTCCCAACCCAGGACAGTCAACAGTCGCTCTGCTACCACGTGGCCAATGAGGCAGTTCTTACACACACGTTGCACCTTTTTATTATACTAGCTTTTGCCCGCGACTTCGTCCGCGTACATAAAATATAGCCTATGTCACTCAGGAATAAAGCAGGTTTCTATCGGTGAAAAAATTTTAGCAATCGGACCAGTACTTTCAGAGATTACCTCCTACAAACAAAAAAACAAACTTTACGTCTTTACTATATTAGTGTACATTAACATTAAATAGTCTTTTTATAGCTACATTAATCGCACATCAATTATAATGTTAAGAGACTTCTAGAAAATTAAAAATAGTTGTGCATATTACTCGTATTATTTTATTTTTTTCAAAATACTGATTCAAAAATAAAAATGAAAAATACGTACGGTCGCATTAACTACCGACGTCAACTTTCGACAACACTGCTGATTATTTACCGATACATTAATTTTTTTGCCACTCGCCACAATGAGATCACACCTCTAGTTCTGTTATGAGATCATAGTCGGTGGCTGTTGATAAAGGCGGCTCACACGCGCGATGACGGCCTAATGCGCGCCGCTGACGGCCAGTGTGAACGCTCCCTGTTTACCTTGAGCACAGAGTAGTGTCAGATTGTGTGCTTCTGAAATTTCTATTGGTAGGGAAAATAGTACAAAAAGTAGGTTCAGTTTATTTATTCATTTATTATATTATACTTTATTGTACAAAGAAAAAGAAACATAAGAAAGAAAATCTTATACGCCAAAAACAAGTCTAAAACAAATACTAAATTAATAACGGGTGGTCTTATCGCAACACCTGTCGCAGCCGCAGTTTAATTTACTTTTAATGACTCTATTATCAAATCTTACGTGAAATCTGTAGATGATCATGAATGTCTAACAGTGGTTTGTAAATTGAATACTATAATATATTTTTTTGATAACTGCTTGTTGTGAACTAATAAAAAAATGTAAATACGTTTAATACATAAAAACTCATATTTTCAAAACAAAGTTTGTTTCTAATAACAAAACTATTGTGGGATTTCCAAGCAAATCTCATTGTATAGCCAAAAGACAGAAACTTGTAAATTATTTCTTTCATTAGTTAATGTTATACAAAAAACAATCTACAACAAGCAACGCTAATCTCTGTCCCTCACACATCTACACCCACGTCGAAAAAACGTTAGTGTTTACAAGATCGTCAAACTTATCGATACGTCTGTCGAGCGCACGAAGCGATTTTTGAGTGATCCTCTACTCGTTTGATTAATGCCCGCAAGCTTTGGCCGCGCGCCAGTACTCTGTTGCTTTGACCCATCCTACCCACTTTTAATAACTGACGTTACGAAAACAATCGAAAGTGAAATTATTTGATGTGTTTCTGGGACGTAGAATTGGGCAGTTTTATGATGAACTTCAGTAGAATGTAGCGCGCTTTGAACGTTGTTTTGGTAATTATGAGCGAGACTAGCTGCTCTTTGGTCGGCGAGCCAAAAATATAGGAAGGTAAATAACTGTGCCGTTCGTCTTTTTCATGTCTGTGCACCTTGTGCGAGACACAAAGAAGGCGGACATATTTTCGCCACATCCGGTACACGCTTCATAACTCACTCAGTATAAACCTACACAAATATTAAAATTGAAAACTAAATAAACATACAAAAAATGATTTATGATTTTTTATTGGAGCGTGCAGTCTGCCGTCAAAACTGTTAATTATATCGTGTCAGAAGGTTAATGTCGCGAGATTTATGAGAGTCGCAGGTATTTGTTTGTACGCCTACGTCCATAGACGTGTATACGTTGGATTTGGTGGAAAAAGCGGCGACGTTTCAGTGTATGGCGCGACAATGACGAATGTCGCGCTCGACCGCGACACGGCGCCTGCGCCTGTCCACCAGGGCTGCCACATAATCTTAGGTAAATTCAAATAATGAATAGCGTTTCTTATTAAAACCTTTTCTCATTTATATTAACCTGGATATTGAACTTAATTCTGCAGTTATCTTTACAGGAGTCTAGAACACAATATTATTACCACCAAACTATTGTAAGAAATTCATGCTTAAAACTAACTTGACAATGGCTCAATTATTGGCCAAGTAGGTCATAAGACTATCTTAGCAATTATAATTGCTGTATTTTTCTCTTTGGAAATGCATTACTTCCAGCTCATAATATACCTATAACATCTTAAAACAATGAAACAAAAAAAATCGTTAGCCAACATCCAAACTCGTCGCTGACAGCCCTACAGTCACGACACCTGTCGCGTCCGCCATCGAAATAGTCGTGTTTTCCTAAAATAAAGGTTGAACGCATTTTTGTGGACAAACGTATTTGGATTAGCTGAGCCGTGAGCGGAACATCGGAATCTTTATGTTCTGAAAATATTTTGGTAAAGCGTCTCTTGAAACGGAAATAAACTTACACGAAGGTGTGTGGAGGGCGGAATGGCAGGAGTTGGACGAGTTCTGAGTAAATGGAAAACCTTGGGATTACGAATATATTGTGTTAATTAAGTCCCTACTAATAAATTATTAAGTACCTACTTTCAAAGTTTTACTAAAATTATAAATCTATGCCTCCTACGCATAAAGTCACAAGATAGTAGGTAGTCGCCTAAAAACATCAGTCAGAAGTATTTCACAAATGACTTAACCCAAATGAACTCTCCTAAAAAAATGTACTTTACATTATGCGTAGCCAAAAGTCCCGCAATACTTAAAAGTTTGATTTCCGGCCACCCCGTAGGCACGGGCTTACGGACGGCGAGCAATGGGTAGCTCGCCGTCCGATCATCCAATAACCTTCTGGACCAAGCCCAAGACGTCGAAGGCGTGTATATTCCACGCGCCTCAAGGAGTGATCAGCAAATCGTAGGAGCCCAGCAGGGTCGAAGCCTACTGGGGCCAAGGATCTGTTTCTGAAAGGAAGAATCAGCCCCGGTACTAAAGGCAACGAAGAAACAGGAGTGGGGTTTTAGTCAGTAAAAGTCAGAAGCTATCTCCCGGGATGTCATTGGATGATTTTACCCACCTAAAAAAAGACTAATAAATCGTTGAGTCAACAATTCAGCATCATTACTAGTTCGGTACCGAAGAATCGCCAAGCTTAAATGACAATGGGCAGGTCTCACAGAACAGTTAGTTGTTGGGGCCGATATGTTCTGAAGTGGCGACCGCGTTCTGGAAGACGCGGTGTTGGTAGACCCAGGTGGACTGATGACCTGGTGGAATTCGATGGATGCGAGACGCACATGACCGATCGTAATGGTGACACTTTTGGCTGAAATGATGATGACTAGTTTAGTCATTACGAGAGTACAGAATCAAAGTTAATTGTACTGTAAATACAGCCAGTATAAGTTCTGCTTCCACATATGGGCGGGTGCTGCAAAATGCCACCTAGCAGCTTTGGACTCGGTGGAAAGGCGTGTGAAGAGGCCAATTGGTGATCCAGATGTGGTTAAGTCCAATTTACAAAAACAAACGTAGGGTAGCCAGTCGCTCAGTGATTTACAGGATGAATTTTGGAAATTTCTACCATCGGACAACCCGAACTCTACAGTCCGGACCAAGCGTTTCGCCTCGTCGTCGTTTATACCGCGTACATCAAAAGACTGGAACAATTTGTCTACTGCAGGCTTCCCGACCGATTATAATTTAGGTGTCTTCAAGGCTAGAGTGAGTAGGCTTTTAATAAACTAGTGCGCCTCACCATCAACGATTGCATCACTACTTACCATCAGGTGAGATCGCAGTCAAGCACTAATTTATATCAATTTAAAAAAAAAATAACTTGAGGAGTAGATATTTTTGCTTGTCATCGAAAACCAAACGGCTATATTTAGCATCTCTAAAAATAACAATAATATCAAATGGTCTAATAAGACACACCAGTGATTTCGTCTGTCAGTGCGTAGTTCAGACAATTAATCAGTAGTCGTCGCGATGACAACCGCTAATGACGTTAACAGGCGCAGTCGGCTGAGAAAACATAGTCGTACGGGTAGCTAGACATCATCTGTTTTAGTAAGTGAGTAATGTAGAGTGATGAGCTTGACAGGTTTGCGAACGTTACAGGGCTTAAATTGTACTGGGGCCTGTAACCATGGGGTAAAAAGGTGTCTCCTGTACCGAATGAACTTTTACGGACTTTTTGAATGGTCACCTATAATAATAATACTCCACAAGTATCACACAACGCTACCTAGTCCCAAACTAAGTAGAGCTTGTGCTATAAATACTAGACAACTGATAAACGTCCTTATATGTATATTTCGAACCCACGACCTCCGGTATAGCAGTGAGGCCACTAATCATTAGACTAATATGCAAGTTAGGCTTTGGAGGTTGACATTAGATGCAGTCAATAAGTTTTAAGGATTTTTTCAAAATTAATGACGGCACGGCAGGTACAGTGATTGAGCGAATGGCTGCTGCATTCTGTGTAGCCGATTCAATTACCGAACAGAAAAAATATTTGCAAGGCCTACAGAAAGTTTTCCGTTCGGTTCCGGTTATCTTGTATATGTGAGTGTACATGTTTGTAAACGCACCCGCGATGCAGGATTAATTCCTAGTATGACGTATACCGTAAGCTTCATGTACCAGTACATTCTTGAATGACTTTCTCTTTACCAAACGTATCATATCACTTACCCACCTCATTTAATACAAATGATTTACAATTCCTACCTCAAATTCCGTGTAATTCAGCCGTAACAAGTCATACATTTTCTCAGCACATTAATTATAAAATTAATAACAAAACACGATCTGAATGTGCCAAAACAAACGTTTGTTCCGAGAAATCGTATAAATATGTTACAAGAACCGTTCCAGGTGTTCCCAGCGTTCTACCATAAACGTGTCCACGCCTTACTTGTGTTCATTTAACGCTTACTAACTTACAAGCAAACGTACACACACAAAACAATCCAAATTCAATCTTAACATCACCTAAACACAGTCTAAAATACCTGTGTTACTTTTTTGACGTGGGAAGGGTAGAGGCGCCACATGTGGACCGCCTGCGAAATTGAAATAAAAATATAATTAAAAAGCGCGATTCCCGTCGACCGCGGGCGAGGTGAACGGTCGTGGCCGTGCGATGTGCGCGTCTTGTCGATTGATACGACTGTACGCCGCCTGTACGAATAGTGCGGCGACCTGTCATGCGGTGCAGGATGTGGGAAAAAAGAAGTCGAGGAACTGAAAAGATGTTCTTCGGTTTATAAAGGTATACATTCAGCGATTTTGGTATTTTTGTTGATAAGCCAGGCAATATATCTATAATATTTGCGCAGTTCTCTCAATTCCTCATGGATTCCATCACAAAGACTGGATTTTGATAACAATGGGACTAATTAACACGTATATATTTTTCCAATCTGTTTATTAACGACAGAGTTCTGAAGTTATAAATATAATAAAATTGAAACAATGATACAATCGAAAACTTTTTCTTTTTTTAAGGTGGTCAATTTAGTGTTTGCTCTACACTTTCAGAACTTTGATATTTTCACACTTTGACGTTCGAAAGTTTGACTAAATACTTAAGATGATTAAGGATTGATGTATTTTATGCTTTACAAATCAAACACGTACAAAAATACATAATGATAAAAACTGTTCTATCAACAATCAGCCACACCGTCCAAAACTACTAATGCATGCAACAATCTCATCTCGATACACTCCGAGCCCAACACATACGTAAATAGAACCAACACCGTGGGAGACACATTACACGACACAACACCTATCGATTTGCACTGTATCACTTAGAGCATAAGGATGAATGTACCGTGACATGTGTGGAGATATGATTTCCCTATGTCACATTGAGGTGGTTTTGTTTTTAACGATACTGAGTGACTGACGTGAGAACTGAATGGTGGCACTTTCACAGGCCAGTGGCTTTTAATTCGGTAATTAAAGGGAGATCTGAAAATAAGCTGTTAAGTAGTTCCGAATGGCTGCAGGGGAAAGGGAATTGATGAGAAGACCACTTATGAGTTGTGATATACATTAGCTGATGTTCAGCTGAAATAATGGAGGGCTATAAGTTTTTGACTGTTTATAAACGTGTTGTCGAGCAGTATTTTATTTTATTAAATAATTTATTCTACATAGTTTTGTCAAATTAAGATATGCAAAAAACAAATCAAGACTATTTAAGTGGCAAGTTTGACCTTGTAGTTCAATCTAAATATGTCTGCAAACTGAAGGTAATTTTTCGCAATTGGTAACTCCTTTAGCGTATAGACCTTTTACAAAAATGGACAAAATAATTTGGTTTCACAAAGCTCTGCTCGATATTTACTTTTTTATTCAAATAGGTAGCCGTATTCAGGATTTTCGCGCACATAGACGCACGTTTATCTCGGATTATTTTCTAACTCTATCCGAATTCTGATCACCAAAAAACGTTTCAAGCGAAACAGAATTCCATTCCAATAAAACTTTACAGCGTATCGTATAGCCAAAAACAATTTCATTAGACGATCCCCGAACTTACCGCAATATAAACCGCTTTATAAACTCCTTAGCCTTCGTAATATTGTTTAAAAATGTCTCCTAGCCCGCCATGAAAACCGTGCGGGACCCTAAACGTATGCATATTTTATTTTTAAAAAATGCAAGTGGCCAGCCACATGTCGCCCGGGCGGTCATCGCGGCGTCCGTCTGCTTTTTATTACTTTTATTTTTGTTGTCCAAACTTACCCACCTTCCTCTCTTCTGATTTGATTGCGTATTTATTCCAAACTGTGTTTTGCTACTTCAAGTTGTATGAATTGACGGGTTTAGAAAAACCTATCTATTAGCTTTGTATTATTTGTCTAAGTTCTAAACAAATAATGTAAAAGTATACAGATCTGCATATAGTGTATACGAGCTGCCAATGTTTTACGTAAGTTGTTTGCCCTAGCAAACAACAAACAAGTAAGTTGTTTGCTAGGGCCGAAGCCTACTGAGACCATTGGTTGGCTTCCGAAAGGGAACCCAGGGTCTTGGAACATAAGGCGAAAAAGCAGCATAGGAGTGGGATTTAGTCAGTAAAAATCTGACAACACCCGTCTCGTCCGTCCTAGATTGAGAAAAGTCATTGGAGGGGTGAACTCTGTCGCACCACCTCTTTTCTACTCCGCGTCATTCTAGCTGTTATGATGGCTTCTTTTCTGTAACTGCAGTAAGTCTCTGAAACTCTCTGCTACACTCTCTTAGCGATAGTCCTTCCCTAGAAGTCTTCAAGAGGCACCTTAAAGACTTCCTTTCAATATTGACATAATATTACTATATGTGTAATTATGTATGTATAATACCTATAATTATATATTAGACTTAGTTGTAATTGTGTAGGTTTATATTGTACGCTGGATCCTTCCCTAAAATATGTTCTCTCTGTGGTTCTCTCTTTGTAACTCAAAGGTGTGCTGCGAGGAAATTGTACATAAACTGTCTGTTTCTCCATGTAACAATAACAACAACAAATAACAATATTCCACAACTATCACACAACGCCGTCTAGTCATCAATCAATAACACAAGCTCTGCTTAGCATGTAAGCAGAGCTTGTGTTATGAGTACTAGACGCCTGATAAACATACTTATATATTTCTAAATATATACATTTTTATAGATAAATTAACACCCAGACACAGAACAAATGATGTTGCTCATCACACAAACATTTGTCCTGGGTGGGAATCGAACCCACGACCTCTGGCATAGCAGTCAGGGCCACTAACCACTAGATCAACAGGCCAGTCTAAATATATTGTGTTATGTTTTTGTGTACAATAAAGAATTAAAGATTTCTCATCTAAGGACCAGTACTGCAAAAGTTAACTAATCAGAGACAGAGAGAATGAAACTGTTTGGCACTGAAACCTTTTTTTTCAAAGATAAGCTTAAATTTTCATACCTTAAGACGCCCACACACACACACATACGCACATACCATAACTCCCCATTGCCCACCTCCACACAGTTCTTCTATCGCATCAGATGATTTTTATGACGATGGGTGTCCACGTGACGTCTTTATTAAGGCGATATCAAGGTGGGTTCCGTGAGATTAGGGGTCCTCGTAAACGGACACCCGCTGTATCGAACGACTCTTCGTTATTAGAACGAGATGCGGCGATATTGTCAAGTAAGGAGTGTGTCCAGTTCAGAAGGGATAATTGAAGGTGTGTTTTTCTTTAGGTGTACACATAAGTAGGTAATGGAATAATTTAGTACCCTAGAGTTTATAATTATCGAGAAACAATACTGAATGATATAAACTTAGCTATAGGAACTAGGAAGTACTTTTGACTGACCCAATAAGTTGCTTACACCCATAGTTAGATTTAAGTTAATGTACTTTACAGTTGCACAACGTACGTTGTGCAACGTTATGATACACATGTACCTATGTAGAGTAGTGTAATGTACTATTTATGTAAAGACTTCATTATACTCTCAAATTAACATTTGCTTGCCCACTTTATGAGTTTTGTGGATTCTTCTGACGTTTGTCAGTGTTTTGATTGATGGGGCCTTCAGCCGTGATGTTAATGCTCTATTCAATAGAATAGAGCATTAATATCACGGCATAATAATGATATACATATTATTATAACTACCTTCACCAAAAATACCTTTTAAATCTGATACATTACAGGACCTAAGACATTTTCTAAAGGTCGTCTAGAAACAAGCGGTGTAATAAATGCGGGCGGTGCGGGGCGCGGGGAGAGGTGCGCGGTGCGCCCAAACATAAAATATATAAAGTTTGACCGCCGGCGGACAGTGATACAACCACCTACGGTTAGGGCAGAGTTACATGGAGGTATAAGAGAGAAAAATAAAATATTGAAGACGTTGGGCTCCAGTCCACACAAAGTGACAAACTCAGAAACTCGGGAACTCGGTCGGTTATTAATTCCTGCCCCCCTAGCCAAGTTACAACCAGTTTGTGTCGAATTCCGTTCTCTAATTTTTTCGATGGTAAAAATCATCTTATGACAACCCCCGCTCTTGGGCGGAGCGGGAGATAGTGTCAGACTCTTACTGACTAAAAAACCCATCCCGTTCCTTCAAGCCTTCATACCGGGGCTCGAGCGCCCTTTCGGATTACCCTGGCCCCAGTAGGCTTCGACCCGGCTGGGCCCCTGCTGTTGCTGACAACTCCTTGAGACGCGCGGGAACAGCGCGCGCCGTCGACGACTTGGGCTTGGTCCGGACGGTTACCGGACGGCCGGACAGCGAGCTACCCATTGCTCACTGTCCGCAAGCCCGCGCCTACGGTGGCTGGAAATCGGGATCGGAATCCCGGCGGCGGCGGCGAGAGCGCCGTTGCCTGATGCGGTCGGCCTCCTCCTTAGCGAGCATTACTGCTTCGCAGAAGTCGGCGACCGCCTGCCACTCCTCCTCGCTCCGGACCATGGCCTCGACCAAGGCCCGGCGCGAGAGGTCTCCGCCGCCGATCACCCCCACGAGGGCACGGCGATGCTCCGCCCAAGCAGGGCACACCGCGATTGTGTGCTCCACCGTGTCCTCCGGGCGTTCCGCACAGTGGCGACACCCGGGCGTCACTTCCGCTTTAATTCGGAACAGGAACCTCCCGAACTTGCCATTTCCGGTGAGGACCTGTGTCATGCGGAAGGTAAGGACGCCGTGAGGTCTTTCCAGCCACGCCTCAAAGAGGGGACTTATCGCCATAATTGTGGCGTGCCCATGACGGGGTTGCGATAGTCGCTGACGCCATTCCACCATGAGATCCCGCCGGAGCTCTGTCCGCCATGCCGTGACCTGTCGCGGCAGAGGACTTTCACCCCGACGTTGCATCTCCACGCGCATGTCGTGCATGTGTGCAAGGACTGTTGCCTCCAGATCCCACGGTGGTAGGCCAGCCAGAAGGCTCGCCGCTTCGCAGGAAATCGTGCGGTATCCCCGCACCATCCGAATTGCCATGACCCTCTGGCAGGCGTTCAGAATGGCCGCCGGTCGCTTACGCAGCGACGGCGCCCACACCGGCGCCCCGTAGAGGGCCATGGACCGAACGATCCCCGCGTAGAGCCTCCGGCAGGAGGCGTCTGGACCCCCAAGGTTGGGCAGGAGCCGCTTGAGAGCGGCCCCAGTCCGGTTGAGTTTGGGAGCCAGACGTCGGAAATGCTCCACGAAATTCCGCCGGCTGTCGAGGACGAGTCCCAGGTACTTCATCGTCGACCCGACACCGATGTGAACTCCTCCTACCGTTAGTTGGGAACTCAATGGCGGCGCGTTCCGAGGGCGGCGACCGTGAAAACACATCGCCTCGGATTTGTGAAGCGCCATAATCGGTAACGCCTCGGTGACAGCAATTGTAGAAAACGATAAGTTGGTAGCCATGTTGACGCGCCTGAGTCGGCCGCTCGTTCTACAATGTAGCGTTTGTATAACAAAGGATGTAGCGTTAAACATTGTAGAAACGATTTTGAACGACGTGAACTTGGCTACGACTTGTCTATTCGTTTGTTCTGATCACGCGACTTTACGTTGAGATGACGTCATTCCCATACGTTTCGTCACTTTTCGATAGCGTTAACGATTGCAGAATAACAACTTGGCTAAGCGTGCTGTTCTGTAACTGCAGTGCATCTCTGGAACTCTTTCTTATACTCCCTTTGCGACAACTTATTTCTGGAGGTCTTCAAGGCAAAAACTAAAGAGCACTTAATCTACACTAATAATATTATAAAGAGGTAAAGTATTTTAGCAAATAAACGGATCAGTGTCCGATTGCAAAAACTTTTTCACCGGTAGAAAGCTGCTTTATTCCTGAGTGACAAGGATAAGCTACGCGGGTGAAGCCGCGGGCAAAAGCTCATATTTGTATATATTGGTATTTATTAGTATGTGCCTATATGTATTTTTATACTTGACTTATAATTATGTTTAAATTTTAAACTGGACCCTACACTGTGTTCAATAAAAAAATATAAAATTAAGAGATTTTGTATAATTTGACATTTTGGAATTGCAAGTTTATCCCGTACATGTGTATCTCGAATCGCAATCGTTATCACAGGTAAAATGTCACTACGTGTTTCTCTTCGCTCTTAGAAAACTGTGGAAGATTTAAAAAAAATTGAATGATTTTAAAAGACTACCTAGTACCTTTTCCAACAAGAACTCTCGGTTTTTAAAGATTTCCTACAGATAACACAATAAAAAGGCAAATTTTATTACTTTTTGAAATACAATAAATTTTAGCATGCAATCATCAATGATTCATTCATTGATGATCATCAAAGATCAGCATTAGGTACCCATAACTTAATTCAATTTAATAATCATATAAACGATGACAGTTATTAATAATAATTGCAGTAACGTTTTGGCAATGTCTCTGATGTGTAAACATTGAAATGAGCCAAACGAATGCCAACTGATATTATTTTGATAGTTACCTGTTAAAACATCTAGACCACCTCCATTTTGTTTAAATTTAAGTGATATTGTGAAATACTGAATGTATTTGATATTATAACAGTTATTGCAGGTCAGTCAGAAGCCCGAAAAGCTGGCACCAGTCTTACCACGAAGTATTGTGTTACTAGTCACTGTATTTTGGAGATCAGATAAACACTCTACTTCGTTTTTCTTTATATGTGGATGTGAAGAAGAGAGATGAAACGCACGTTACTAAACGAGTTATGAGTATACACGTGGACGGATGGAGAAGGAGTAGGAGGCAAAAGGATTATGCAGATAGTGGAGAAATATATGTATAAAGGGAGTTAATGTTAATGCTTATTGCATGACGAGTGACGGGACAGAATAGAAGAAAAAGTCGTCTGGCACCGACCATAAATAACAAAGGATGAGAGCAGAAAGATGATTATCCAACTGAATCTTCAGCTAAATCCAGTTAAACAGGAAGCCAAAATTGTTGAAAGGAGGTAGTTAGAGTCCTTCGATACTATTACACATTAACTTTGATTTTACAGAAAATATTTCTTTGATATGGCACTAGCATCTGCATAATCAGCCTTATAATGTTCTCACTGCTGGAAGCCTAATCTCCTCTCTATGAGAGAAAATAGGCCGTACTTAATCAACCACGCCGGCCTAGTGAGGCCGGCTGGAGGTGGTGGATGCTACAGTCATGTCTCTCGGAGGTTTGGTTCTACGATCTTCACGAAGTTTTGTTCTCACTAAATTTTCCGTCACCGTTTTCACAGCATGGGTGATAAAGTAAATAATATAAAGTTAAACGCATGCCTGATGGAGGTTCGTGGAAGGTTCCGACCTTCAGTGTTTGTGTGGCGTCTCTCAGCAGACCATGTCCCACCTTCCGTCATGCATAACGTGCCCTATTACCTGTTCACGTAGGGATTTAATGACAGCATCAGTGGACGGCATTGCCGTGGCCGAATATTGGGTCAGGCATGGAATTTAATTAGTTTTGCCATCGACACGATAAGAAGAAGAACGCATGTCTGGGTTTGAAGTTTGAATCGATGACGTACGACTCACAACTCATCTATCTATCCTCACAACTAGGCCGTCATTGCTCGTGCCATGAAAAAGTTCTTCATGGAAACGTATTTCCGTATTTTTTTTTATATAATGTAAAAATATTTTAATAGCTTCTCCATGTAAACCAACTTTACTCCTCAATATTGTATCAAGTAGAAGTGTCCACGTAGAGTCGTGTTTGTATGAAAAATATTCCAATATTCCCCCGTCCACCCTGATCGAGCCGAAATAAGGTGATGGCGACAACATGGCCGGTTATTTGAAGGGCTTAAGGTCGGGTTTGTCAAATTATATGTGTTTTTCTTTCGTTATATTCTAAGATTGGACGTTTGACATTCGCATTGGGATTGGAATCGCGTTTGAAGAAATAACATGTCACTTTCTTTTGAGACCTGACTCGAGACTTGGACATTAAACAAAAAGTTTAGAAGCAGTCCTCGGCCGCAAAGAGCACTTTAAGGATGCAAGTAAGTTTTAGTCATTAAAAGTTTGACATGGCCTTCTCGCTCCACCTTAGAGCGAGAGAAGTCATTGGATGATTTTTCACCTCAAAAAAAAAGAGACGTAAGGTTTGACGATTAATTTTATGACATTTCTACAGCGGTATGTACAAGCGTTCTGTATGTTGTCTATGAATTAAAGTGCTTATAACTTTTTTATTTTTTTTGTCATACATGGTAAAAGTTTGTAGGTAAGCTTAGATGGCAATATGTCGGTACTAATTTGAGTATGTTGGCGTTGTCAATCATTTATCAAAATTAAAGCTCTACAATTTACTTAGAACAATTTTTTTATTTTTTTTTATTTTCATATGTATACAAACAAATACCTACTGAATTTTGTTAAAGATAGATTTCCATAACAAAGAAATCCTCACTTACGCCCGATTCTTACAAAAAAACTCGCCATCCAGTATCACCCGGGGATAAGAATGAGCATAATCGTAAGGAGATCTGTGATGCGATGTGACCGGAAATTAAGACACGGGGCCACACGGGGCCCACGGGGTCACTCGGGGCCCCCGCCCAGCGCCCTTCCGCTTCCGGTCGGACATCACCTTGCGCCGTGGGCGCCGGAGGTCGCTCAGATGAATAATCATTATCATAAATCTTGTGATAAACTCGTGACCAAGCAGGTTCGGGGGAGAGACGTGTGTTTACGATTTTGGCGCTTTTTTTCCTTGAAATTTAGTGATTTATGGATAGGTAAGTAAACAGTGAGTTGGCAAGATTTTTAAGGTAAAAATTTTCCTTAGGAAGGTATAGTGAATTTAGTAAAGACTTGGGTTGGAATCGTTTTCTTTATCGTTTAGGTTGACACCTGAGTAAGCTAGAAAATGTTTGTGTGTGTTTGTGTGTTTTTCACCTTCGTAACCGTCATTCAAATAGGACTTTAAGTATAAGGTGGCAAGGAGTTGCCATAGAGCACTGCCCTTAACCTTAATATTTGGGCATTACTCTGGATAAGTCCCTGACATGGTACTTGAAACAATATCCTTCGCCGCCTTACATCCAGCACCTGGGGAGGAACACCACAAGTTCTTCGCACTTCAGGCCTATGCCTTTCTTTTTCGGCTGGAGAATTTGCATGCCCAGTGTGGCATCGTTCCGCCCACGCTAAAGAAGTGGACATAGCGCTGAATGATACCTGTCACATCGTAACGGAATGCTCAAAACGAAACGCGCGCTGTGGAGGCAGAAACATTCAACTCCTCCACTTTTCATCACCCCATCGGAACATCTTCCCCCTTGACACGAACTACAGTGGCCAATTTGGAAATCTCTAAACCGACTGCGAACCCAGGTTGGCCGCTGTAAAAACAATCTGGCCAAATGGGGCTTCCTTGATCCATCTCTAACACATTGCCAGTGTGGAGCCTCGCCACAAGACATGCGCCACCTGCTAAGCTGCCCATCTTACCTAACCACCTGCAGTTTTCAGGATCTATACGAGGCCAGCAACAGAGCCAAATATTGCTCAGAAAAAGTATAGTTGGACAGCACCGACAAGAAAAGAAGAAGAAGAAGATAGACTCCGGTAGGGAATTCTACTCCATCACCATAGCAAACTGGCCAAATATTAATTTGAATTAAAAAAGTATCAAGATTTGGAAAAAAAGTACAATTTTTGCAGGAGGAGTTAAGTGTTTATATGGTTTTTATAAGTTAGATGTTTTTAAATTATCTTTCTTGTTTTAGTATAAAATTAATTAGAAACTAATTAATAAAGTTGGTTCAAAATTTTTTTAATATCTTAATTGCGTTACATTATTCTTATTACTCCCCATGTCACAAACTGTTGCACCTTCTACACGTGTCTACTGTATTCCATCCTTTTTGAAATACCCATGACGTATTAATGAAGTCCTCTTATTGTACACATACCGCAGCAGCTGTCCCACGGTAATAACTACAAAGAAACAATGTCGTTTAACTTTTTTACTGTCCTCCATTTTGTTCATCTGTATCATTAGCCATTAGTCTCTCACCGTATTCTCTTTTGATATCTACTAATTATTGCCGATATATCATTAAAAGAATTTGCCTTTAATCTTCTGAGAATATTTCTTGAATTTTCTTCTGGTTTCATTAAAATATAAGTGCCTTTTACTTAAAGAAAAACATTACGAGTGCCTTGACATACAGTCAAAAATGCAATTTAATTCGTAGTATTTAAAAGTCTTGTTGTTATCCCTACATTAATTTTAACAAAAATCGGTGCTTTGTAGAAATTAATCTTTACTAAAATATTTTAATGAGGGTTAATTTGTGCTTTGGTGTTTATGTTTGTAATGAATAAATTCAAAAACGGAAGAGAAATTTTTAAAACCTTTTTTGAATTTCAAAATCTCTCACCACTGGAAAGCTAGATTCACCCTGAGTAACATTAGGCTTTATTTAAACCCGCACGAAGCCGGGACGGGCCGCTAGTAATATATAAAAATGAAAATCCTATTCAAAATTTGTTGTAGTTTTGTAATTTACTTTGTTGGTTATCGTGTGCCAGTCCTAGATAAACCTTTTTCTTTCGATCTTTCATGAAGTTTTGAACTCACTCTTGAAATTATTTTTAATTTCACAGTTGCAAATCTGAATGAGTGCTAATGGCCTTACCTCGTCTACATAGGACTTACTATGGGCACGCCACAATCATGGCGGTAAGTCCCCTCTTTCAGGCGTGGCTGGAAAGACCTCACGGCGTCCTTACCTTCCGCATGACGAAGGTACTCACCGGACATGGTTCGTTCGGGAGTTTCCTGCACTGGATTCATGCGGAAGTGACGCCCGGGTGTCGTCACTGTGCGGAACGCCCGGAGGACACGGTGGAGCACACAGTCGAGGTGTGCCCTGCTTGGGCGGAGCATCGCCGTGCCCTCGTGGGGGCGATCGGCGGCGGAGACCTCTCGCGCCGGGCCTTGGTTGAGGCCATGGTCCGGAGCGAGGAGGAGTGGCAGGCGGTCGCCGACTTCTGCGAAGCATAATGCTCGCAAAGGAGGAGGCCGAACGCATCAGGCAACGGCGTTATCGCCGCCGCCGCCGCCGGGATTCTGATCCCGATTTCCGGCCAACGTAGGCGCGGGCTTGCGGACAGTGAGCAGCTGGGTAGGTAGCTCACTGTCCGGCCGTCCGGTAACTGTCCGGACCAAGCCCAAGTCGTCGACGGCGCGCACTATTCCCGCGCGCCTCAAGGAGTTGTCAGCAACAGCAGGGACCCAGCCGGGTCGAAGCCTACTGGGGCCAGGGTTATCCGAAAGGGCGCTCGAGACCCGGTATAAAGGCTAGAAGGAACGGGGTGGGTCTTTTAGTCAGTAAGAGTCTGACACTATCTCCCGCTCCGCCCAAGGGCGGGGGATGTCAATGTATGATTTTTTCCAACCATAAAAAAAAAAAAAAATAGGACTTACTAAGAAAATGTAGTAATGTCTTGGGTATACAGGCGTACTGTTAAATAACTCAACATTGTTCACAAAAAGAAAAACAAAGAACAATCTAGTAAGTCAAAACTAAATTCTTAATACTTAGGTACCTACTTTCTACTAATACTAAGTAACTTAGTACTTTAAGCTACTTAGAAAAAACTTTTCTCTTAGATAAAATTCAAGTAAAGTGTATCTAATATACGTAAATTCATGTATAACGGTAATGTGGTCACTTCGCGGTCGTCCATCAAACGCGGACATTAGTAAGCCTATGAAAAACTAACTTTGACTATTACCGGACCCCAACCTTTTTACCCCAGCCTCCCCAAAAACGACCTTTACATAATTTCCTAATCCACTGCTGCTTATATTTGAAACAGCCGCTTTCTATATCTAGTTAATGTAGCAATGTATTATAAACAAATAGATGTTTTCATTTTTTTTTCGTACTCCCTTTTGCCTTCAGATAAAAGTTAGTGAATTACGTTAGAGTGGTCAAGTATTTGAGTTATTTGGCTGTTTGCAATGAAAACGAGTTTTATATTTTGTAGTTATAATCGTGTTATTGATTCGTAGTGTGTATCCATGTAGGTAACATAATGTCTATTTTGGACAGCCGTATTATTTTTACAACTTACGTAAGTTCAATTATTTATTTTTTAATCTTAACAAGAAATTCTAGCACAGGTTATCTTGGTGTCACAAAATAAGTAGAGCCAACTCCACATAACATGAAAAAATAAACCAGAAGCTGAAAATCCTTTTTCAAATCGACTCATGGTTCAAAACATTTTGGAAACAAATTATTGTGCGTACAGCTAAAGCATTTCCTCTTGAAGCCCAAGTTTTTTTATTACTCCAAGGGTTTTTAATTAAAATAGAGTAAGATACTTCTAAGCAAGCGTGCTGTTTCGTCGACCACATCATCGCTTACCATTAGGTCAAACGCGAGACTATGAATAATAATTCATTTATTTATTAGTATAGATATGTACATAAAAAACTGGCGCTGCCGCTGAGACCCTTAAACGGCGCAAATACTGTAACCTTATTGGTAATTACAGTTTTGAGCCGTTTGGGGTCGAAACACTTGGTTCATGGGGTCCGAGTGCGCGTCTCCTTTTCAAGGAAATTTCACGCCGACTGATCGACACTTCACGTGACCATAGGGCTGGCTCGTTCTTCGCCCAAAGAATTAGCATTGCCATTCAACGTGGCAATGCTGCCAGTCTTCTGGGCACATTTCCGGATGACAGCGATGTGGAGGAGTACTTTGACGCCTGAGCGTACTTTGTCATTTTGTATTATATTTATGTACATAGTTAGGTTTTAGTATAAATGGTTTATTTAATAATAATTTAATAAACAAACAACTTATTTTCAATTATTATTTATAGACTATCGTGCTTGATATAATGGATATCACGGAATGGTAAGCGATGAAGTGGTGGACGATGGAGCACGCTTGCCTAGAAGTAAACCTATTTACTCTTAACTCAAAAACTTTTAGGTTGTTATTATTATTTTCTTCTCACCAAATGAAGAGGAACTTCTTGTTACACTACAACATACGTCTCTTAACTACCCATAGACATTTATCAAAGTTCATCACGACACACCAACACAAAACAAAGGTACCTAACCACACATAAATTCCCTCGATTAGACCTTTCCTTTCTCCTCCAATTGAAAGTCAACCATGACTGATGACGATAGGGTCTTATTTCCCGTGGTAGTGTAATAAGTCTTTATGTCTATCAGTCCAATTGTCCCGGATGGCAACCGGACACCGCGATATGAAAGCGACAATAAAAGGTGGAAGACCTGACTCACTGATCGGTACACTTACGAACACAGAGCTTTCTATTTAATTTTATTCAAGCTACCCCTTATAATTCAGCTCAGATGTAATCAAATCTTTTTATCAATATAAATTACAAGCTTTTGCCAGTGGTTTCACCCGAGTAAAAGTAGCTTTCTCCATACAAACTTCCAACCCCCGTTTTGCCCCCATAAGGAACAACGTATAAGGAACCTATATGCCAAATTTTAAGTTTGCAGGTGTTGTTGAAGCTTCTGAGATTTCGTGATTAATCATTGTGTGGTATTTCGATTTTAATATATAGATTTAGAAAGTAGAAAATTATCCTAATAAGGAATTAGTCCCGACATAAAATCTATCCTATATTCCAGGACTTGTGCACTTTCGTATTAGCATCATATCATTTACATCGAAATCAGTACAACCTTTAACAATGTCAATAAGTAACAAACATACAGACACACACATAGTACTTCTTAATCTTTCGCTTTTATAATAATAGTGTGATGTGAAAGCCGTGTTAATATAGAATATATGCTAGTTTGGTACCTTTCTTCTAAATCGATTAAGCCATTTACGTGTAAAGTAGTAAAAACATACACAAACTTTCGCCATTTCTGACAGTGTCTCTGTCTACGTGATAGTTAAAAATAATTTCAAGGGATTATATTCCCGAAATTGAAAGTATCCAATGTCCTATAGACTACTTGTATGCCAAGTTTCATCCAAGTCCAGTCAGACGGCTTAGCGTAAAGGAGTACGAAAATATACACCGCTAAATTTTGATCGTTTTAATCCCGTGGAGGATCGATCCGGTACAAGAAACACTATCGATTTGTAAAGATAAAATTAAAAAATGTGTTCCACGTGCGCTTCAAAGAAATGTCAGTAAAACTGTAGGACCTAGTATGACCGATTTCCTGCAGGGCCACGGGAATTTTTAAAAGAGCTACCGTGGTCCTGGAACGCAAAGGGCAACTTAATTACACAGGTGGGTTTTAGTCAGTAAAAGTCTGACACTTCCGCTGGCTCTACTCTAGAGCGGGAGAAATAATTTGATAACTGAGACATTTTGATAACTGAGAGGTTTTCTCACGATGTTTTCCTTTACCACTTAGAAAGCAGTGGTGATGAAATAAATTACACAAACAGTGATGCACCTGGCTGGGTTTGAACCCACGGCCTACAACTCGTAAGTCAGGACCATTATCATGGAGCCACCATTGCTATCTGTCTCATGTTTCTTAGTAAATAATTTATCAATACGCATAAGATATTCATTGTTTTCTGTGGCCAATTATCACTGTTAATTGTATTTGTATCTTTCCTTGATATATTGTTCGTCAAGTCGTTGAGCTCCTTATGTAGTAGACTTGAGTTGAGCTTTGCGAATACTGACAAATGCTTGCACTGACTGGACAGGTCCACTAACACTCAAATCTTTATGATTCTTTCTTCAAAAGACCATCTTAGACAAATCTGCATGGTTCTCATGTGATTTGACCATTATATATTTACTATATGGACTTTGAAAAAGACTTCGAACCCTGAGTTTGTTTCGGTATTTCTTCTCAGGGTAGTAGTAGTAGTAACTAGAAAACACCGGCCTCGTCTAGTTAAAATTGACGAAAAAAAAATTACATGTAAGTTTTTTTTTTAAACGTATTTGCAGAATAAATATTATGATTTATAATTCAGTATCTATTATATTTATCATCCAAAAACAACAGTAAAAAGTATCCATCTGTCCCTCAGCCATGCAGCTGCGATCAAGGTACCATCGAAGTTCAAGGCAGGTCACGAGGCAGACGCACCTTTATTGTACAGCAATTGGGCATATCCGCGGAGGTTACCGACCCTGCGGCAGCGCAGGAGTGCGCGTACCAAGGTATGTGTCGAGGTCGGCTCGAGGAGGGCTGGGTGCAATGTAATGGGTTTTAAAAGAGAATGGAAATCAATTGAGTGGGTTTCTTGGAAGAGTGAAGGTTGGTTTACATGCTTAGGTTTTCTTTACGGAAAAAACTGTAACTGAAAGAATTTACACATAAAAAGCCTAAAGTCAGTTTGCTCGTAGGGTACCTATACCTTAGCTCCTAATCACCGAAACGTATAATCCGATTTCAAAAACTATTTCACAGAAAGAAAGCTGCAATATCTCCATAGATTAGGTGCTATCTGTCATGGAAAATTTCACTTTTCCTATGGTATGGCAGCAAAACTGAGAGGACATTTATAACTTAGTAGTTTCTGCCAGTTCTTTGTTACTAAGGTAATATATAATTTGCCTTAGTTACAAAGAACTGGCATAATAAGAGTAACATAAATGGTAAAAGGTTTCAATAGGTAGCGGGATTATTCGAAAGAGTTACCGTGGCCCTGGAATGTAAATGGTAACTGAAGGAACACGGCGGGTTTTAGTCAGTAATAATCTAACACTCGCTCTTGCTCCACCCAGAGTGAGATAAGTTATTTAATGATTCTTCTATAAAAAAAGGGGTGTACGTGATGAATCAAAGCAGCTAATAGTTGATTCATTTCTCAGACAGCGGTCAGTGTTGAATACTCGGAAACAGAACTTTTGATATAATAAGTAAGTACTTACCCATTCATTCATTCATGTTGCTATCGCAGTTCAGAAAGAGATTTTCCCAAATTTGCGCTGAATCATAATAGTAACACGTCATACTTTTATTAGAAGGAACTGATTTTAATAATTCTCTGAAAACGTCTTGAAGTTTTTCATGTTGGACGAATACCATTTTTTTAATATAAGATATAAAATTATATATTTACAAAATAATATTATGTATTTGTATTTGTAATGAAGCTTTACTCATTAAATAATTTTTGAAATCGATTGAGTCGCTTTTGACTTTTCGAAAACAACTAAATCAACTCAAAAAACTCTTTCACCGGTGGAACGCTATTTATTAACTGAGATATATTTTCAAATTTCACGCCAGAGAAACCAGAGGCTGAAACAGTATAGTTTACAAATATTTTCCTTTTCATTATCTTCAACATATTGGAATTGGTTTCCAGTTTCAAGATATATGGCTAATTTACAAAATTTAGAAAGTGCAACTGCCTTTAGGGCCTCCATAACCCAGTTACATGAATAGTACAATGCCCTGGTTAGGCAAGTTGTCAGACTTTCGGATTACTGACAACTCGAAATGATTATCAAAGATCTACAAATGTCAAGACCAACGGCTTAACGTGCTTTCGGAGTACGCACGGGTAAACCATGAACCGACTTCAGCCAGCATAGCTGGACTTACACCAGTTTTTATTTAACTACGAGCCCTTCCAGTGCATTCCTTTTAAATGGTTCTCAATACCATCAATCGACAATGAAAGTAAACAACAACGCATCGTTATCTACATCCAATAAGGCAGGTCATGGTGCGAAGCGTTACCTCTCGCGTGCGCCCGCGCTTATTGCTAGCAATTGAAGCAATCAGCGCAATTGGCGCGCCCCTCCCGCGCGTCCCCACCACACCCCGCTCTCGCCGTAATATACTTTCACTTCTCACCGGTACTGGTGCAGAGAAAAGTGTTACGATTGTTTGTTATTTTAATATTTTTAATTTTAATGTCATTTAAAATCATGAGACCTTTTCATGTTCATGAGTGGAGTCTAGTATCTACAAATGTTTGGCTTTGGGATTTGCCAGAGAGCTATAGAGCGCAGCAATCTTTATGTGAAAAGAATGGATCGAATACTAAATGACAATCTGTGCTCCAAAACACGTTAGTAGTAATAGACGTTGGCAAAAAGGCTGCCAGGCTTAAATGGGTTTGGGCGGGTCACGTCACGTCATTAATAAAGCCCGCTGGGCAAGCGTCACCACGCGGTAGGTTCCTGCAAAGGGAAATCGAGATTGGCGTAGAAAGAGGTAGCGGGATCATCTGGAGGCGTACTGCGAGGACTGGTTTGAGACCTGGAAAGAAGTCTGAAGGGACTTGGAGGAGGCCTTTACTCAGAAGTGAAACAGTAATGGCTAGGCGAAAAAAAAGAGTGGAATCATCTTGGGATTTAGAAATGTCACACAAAATTGCCTTTAATGAAATGAAAAAACGCTAGAATAGGAAGAAATGTGTAGTCAGGTAGAGGAAAAACATTGCTGAAGTGCCAAACTGAGATAAAAGTATGCTACAATCAGTTTTTCACGATGTTTCACTTGTTAGTAATCTGTCTGTAGTCTTAAGCACTTGTATGATTATTTTACCTCTAATAATAATAAATTAAGATATATTGCACTCAAGAAAATATTTTAGGTCTATACCTAATTCTCATCGAAAATCAAATAAAAATTCTCACCGAACTTGTTTAAAAAATATTCGCGAAACCTAAACACCTAAATATCGGATGATGTGGGCTTACTTCCACACGTGTGCTAAATAAAAAAATGTTAAAGCAACAAATAATCCGGCGCCCGCGCAGCTATGTTTGTTGATCTAGCGTCGAATTATGTGAGCCGTAATTACACGTTCGACGTTTAAATGGGCGATGGTTCCGTATGAATATAGTGCTGAAAGAAACATTGTTGCTAATAGAAAAATTATTTGAGTGCTTGATGGATGAAGGAAAACAGTTACTGAAATCTTGTTTAATTTTCTTTGTGAAATGAATTTCCTGTAAGAAAACTTCTTGATGCACGAGTTGGCTGTTTCGTCACTCAACGAGGGAATAATTCAAATGGTTACACGCAAAATAAATGAGTACCCATTAGTTTCGTTAGTAGAAATATCCACACCTAAACATCGTGCAATTGATTGACAATCCTTTAAGCGTTGAAGAATATTTAGATTTAGTAACATTGACGCCGAGTTGCTGGCTTGTCGGTTTTCTGTCATTAGCATTTCGGGGAGTGTGCCTTGGAATTGCATAAACTAATTCCACCAAGTCTGTTCCATATCGAACCACCAGACTTACGGCGTTGTACCATCTAGTACATGGAGTTGTACATGGTAGACATCCCCATTCATACGTCGAAGGCGTTCTGAACACAATCATTATACGTACAGCTAAGAAGTGGAATTTCTTGCAGGAGTCTGTTTCCTGATAGCTACAACCTCAAGGCCTCTAGGCAAGCGTGCTGGTCGGCCACATCATCGCTTACCATCAGGTGAGATAGAGGTCAAACAAGCGAACTGGTGAGATAGTTCACCTGATGCTAAGCAAGCCTATCATCATCTTCCTGCCCTTGTCCCATTTTATTTGGTGTCGCCGCAACAAGTTTTTTTTTCTTCCATTCTGTCCAGTCACTCGTCACGCTATCTCTTTTCTTTCATATCAATTCTCACACAATCCGCCTATCTTTTCTTTGGCCTTTTTCTCCCCCTCCATCCATACATATGTAAACTCATAACTTTTTAGCAACATGTGTTTCGTCCCTCCTTTTCACATTACCATACCAGTACAAACGATTCTCTTTCAACTTTTCAGTCACTGGCGCCACTTTCAAACTTCCCCTAATCTACTCCTTTCTCACTTTATCCATTCTCGTCAAACCACACATCCATCTTAACATTCTCAACTCCACTTCGTGCAATCTTTTTTCATCCATCTTTTTCACAGCCCAATATTCTGATCCATACAGTATGACAGGCCTTATCACGGACTTGCAGATTTTACCCTTCAACTTGAGGGGCATCCGTGGGTCACAAATGGTTATATTATTACACCTACCACAATTTGTCTCTGCATCACCCAAAGGTTGGCTGGTAGAGAATGCCTTAAGGCATTAAGTCCGCCTTTGTACTCTTTTGTGCATGAAGTATAAAATAAATAAATAAATAAATGATTCCCGTGACCTGTCGTCATTTCATCCATCCTGCGTTGATCCGATGTGCTACGTACCGGTCTAAGCAAACCTATCAAAAATAATAAAAAAAGATCAAAGCTTCACTTCAAATACATTTTGCAATTTTATTAAATATCCCAGTTAATTAGATATACTAATAAGCCAGTCATAATTAGTTATTAGTTAGTCTAGTGGTCAGTAGCCCTGATTTCTATACGGGAGGTCGTGTGTTTGATTTATAGGAGAAATGTGAGCTTGATATCTGTGTGTTCTGTGTCGGGATATAATTTTATCCATTATATGAATGTATTTAGAAATATACAATATAGGTAGGTATGTTTAGCATTCGTACTCGTATCATTCATAAAAAAAAATTATTTGACCTATTTTTATTACAGAACCCTAACTTCAGCAGCACCTTGTCAATAAATCAAGTGAACGTTGCAATAAAAATATTTACGCCGTAATATCACATACCTTATATTTTTTAGTTGTAAAGTCGATATTTTATGTAACACACCTACGAGTATGTAAACATATGGTTGCCTGGTAGCGCTTGTAGTAAGAAATGCATCAAAAATACTATAAACGGCTTTATTCTTCTTTATTAATTGATTGAAACATCATCATCACCATCCTTAGCCTTTTTCCAACTAGCTTCCAGTCTCACCGGATGCGGCTAAACACCTGTGTTCTAGATGAAGCGACTGCCTATCAAACCACAACCCAGTTACTAGGCAACACGATACTCTTTGGATAGACTCATGTTGTCAGACTTTGTGGTGTCTGACTACCTGTAACGACTGTCAAAAATCTACGAATGACAACAGGGAGCAACGGCGGGAGCAGTCAATTGATGGTTTTCCGGTGAAAAAAAAAACGCGACATCATACTCAAAGAAAATATTATATTTAAGTACTGTTATAATGGTAATCTCAACTCTAGAAAAATAACCACCTCCATGAAGGACTATCATTATCAGCCATTGAAATCTAGACCGTATACTAAACCAAGTAGAACCCAAAATATTAGTATTCGATTAATTTAAGAATAACATTTGGCACAACAATGGGACGGAGGGCTAAATCGTCGTATTAAACCGTTCGCTTTGTATCTGTGAAGGTATTCCTCCACCTTTCAACTATGCCCGTCTAAACATTGGGGATGAAGTATTGTGGGAATTGAATCAC
This sequence comes from Mythimna ferrago, assembly GCA_910589285.2. Lineage (NCBI taxonomy): Eukaryota > Metazoa > Arthropoda > Insecta > Lepidoptera > Noctuidae > Mythimna > Mythimna ferrago. Next base: position 893,670 of record OU342680.1, read on the forward strand.
TTAGGTTGTATTGTGCCTACGGTTAAGTTGGCTCCTAGAGGTAGAAGTTGTCTAGTACGTTTAGAGATGTGTGCAGAATTTGAAATTGTGATAATTTATTTATTGCATTCATGTCGTTTACAAGGTCTTGTTACATAATATCAGTTTCGTACATGAACCCTGCTAGGGAGTGCCCTAGCAGGATTAAGGGCAAATCATTTTGAACGTATAATTATAATGTAGCAATAGCGACATCATTATACGTTCAAAATGGTTTGCTCAAAGCGCAGGCAAATTGTTTAAAATTAAAGGTTTTTGCTGCAATAGATAATTCACGAACACTCTTATCATGACCTCCCGTTCTCCCTTATTCCAATTAGATCAGAGTCAGCAACTAGATTATCACATCACACTAATATTATAAAGGGGAAAGTTTGTGAGTGTGTGACTGTGTGTGTATGTTTGTTACTTTTCACATTCACCGGCACTCGGGTAGACCATGTCCTGGAATATCACATCACTTTATATGGAGGTATGTTCCCCGGGCACAATTTTCTAAATTTTTACATGGACAAAGCCACTGGCAGCAGCTAGTATCTCATCTCACAATCCAGTGGAGTAGATAATTGGGAAACACTATAACCCCTTAGTGAAATGGGATGTCAAACTTTATGACTTCAAACATATTAACATAACACAAACCAAGAATAAATTCAATAAATGAAAATAAAGGACATCAGAAAGAAAATTCAAGAAATCAATTTTCCGCCACATCTGTTGACTACTCTTTGCCGAACTCACCACAAAGAGTCCGGTTGTTTCGCCCACCGGCGCATTGTCCTGTTCCATTGTTATTCTGACAATCTGCGTCATATAGCGGCTGCGGCCGAGGGTAGGCAGACACCCTGCCGCAGCCTGGCCGGGGGAGCGTGAATACCTTCGGAGGTGTCGGGTTTGAATGGTGGAAACATTGGATTTTGGTGTTGGAGAGAATATTATGTGGATTCATTGTCTGGAGGGATTTGTGCCTTCTGATGATAGTGTTTTGAGCTTTTGTGCGTTGAATGTTAAATGATAAACCTATTTATCCGGTTTTATTGTTGATAGGTTCACGCTTGACCACTATCTTACCTAATGGAAAGCGACGATGGAGCGCGCTTACTTAGAAAAAACCTATTCACTCTTGATTTAAAGATCCTCTGGTTGTAACTACCAGGAAACACTGATATTATTATCTCTTTATAGAATGATCCTTGTCCATAAGAAGTACTAAGTATGTTCACTACCTGATTATTACAACTTACGTGGTTGAAAACTGACGGCATGGTTGGCACAGTAGGTGGGCTATTGGCTGTTACACTGCGTGTCGCGAATTTGATTCCCGCACGGAACAAATATTTATATGGTCGACAAATAGATGTTCTGGGTTTGGGTGTATCGTGTATGTGAGTTTACGAGTACATGTTTGAATGCTTCCACTATACAAAGGTCAGTCCAAGTGCGGGGCAATCTTCTACTTCTTCTTCATCCTGCTCTTATCCTGTCTTTATTTCTTGGTCGTTTATTTCTTCCATTCTGTCCTGTCACCTGTCATACTATCACTAACTCCAAGTCTCTCTAGTGCGGAGCAATGTTTATACATTAAAAAAAACTTGTAAAAGTGGTAATTAACATCGGTACCAAACCGCACTGAGCCTGCGTGGTGGATTACGGCCAATTAACTCTCATAAAGAGGAGGCGTGAGTCCCAGCACTGGGAACATTAAAAAGGCTGATGATAAATAGGTAACGTACGTCACCCAGAAAACAGCTGGTCTAAAATCGAATCTAAATAAATAGTTCCGCAACAAAGAAGTTCATTGCCTGTCCACTCATACCTATTCTAAAACTAGGCAAGTGCCACAATGTGTCCTAAACTAAAACACATTCAACCTCACATATTTCTTTTGTCAAAACATCTCAACGGTGTCCAAGACAAACATTTAACACTTCAAACGTGTAATCCGTTTACAACCATTCAGATTCAGCTACAATTTATCCCGGAAAGATTTACCGGCTGTTACGTGACGGCCAGGTGTGGGACATTCCTAGGAACTGCGGAGTCTGGGAAGCTGGGTACTGAGCTAGTGAGTAATCTGTCTTCGCGGTAAGTCTTGTTTAAGGCGGCAGGTGACTGAGATATTTTGTGCGTGAAGAAGAGGATACGTGGAGTAGGAATAGTGAATGAGTCTTGTTGGAACTAGTTCGGATTTCTGAGAAGTTTTTGTTAAAAGATATCTATATTATCTACACTAATATTATAAAGAGGTAAACTTTGTTTTTTATTTTTTGTTTGTAGGAGGTAATCTCTGAAAGTACTGGTCCGATTGCTAAAATTTTTACACCGATAGAAAGCTGCTTTATTCCTAATGTTATATTTTATGTACGTGAGCGAAGCCGCAGACAAAAGCTGGTCATTAATTTGTTGTAATTTGGAACAGGAAAACTTGGCAAATACATTTTGCGTCGGCTTACCGTTAATGAAATTTAGTGCAGGTGTTTTACGTTTAAAGGTAACTTCCTAAAAACTGTTCCAGAAATCGTGATCATTTTCCATTTTCATTGATTAAGAATATAAAACGAGACGTGTTACAAGTCTTGAAGATTTGTTACCCAACATTTGTGTTTTTCCCTAATAAACAAGTAAAAAATGAGCACAAATCAAACACCATAACTCATTTTTCTCACACTTCTTTTCAGCACACCTTATAATACAAAATTTTCAATAACACCTCATTTCAACTCCATTGCTCCATCAACGCAACAAAGTGTACAAAATAAACAATCATACGAGCAATGAACACACGTCCTTTGATGTAGCTCGCTGAATGATGGCCGCTGCAGCGCTTTCCTACGTCAAAACTACACTATTTCATATAGACTTAAAAGCAGACATGAGTTTACGAGCGCTGTAAATTATACAGCGCTTAAAGCGTTTAGCAGAAAAGTATTGTCGGTCAGGTGATGGTGGAGGAGCGGTTTATGAGATGCTAGAGATGAAAGACGTGGATTACAGAGGTGCTTATGACAAGGTTTCGTTTACTTTGAAAATAATGAAAAATGAGGGATGTTTCCTTCGAGTCAACTCTAGACGTAGATGAAAGGGTCTTAGTATATTTAGTTATTTAAATTTCAAATATGAACTTAATACCTTAAAGCATTATATATCAGTGAAACGTGAAGATACGTATGTGTTTCCGACAAAATAAAAGAAACATTTCATATTGATGAAATACCGGCTCAAAGAGTTATTCCATCGTCATCTTCCTGCTCTTGTCCCGTATTATTAATTCCTGCCCATGTCTATTCTATCTTGTCAGCAATCACGCTATCACTGGTCTCTTTTTCATTCTTATGAGATGTGTGTATGAGGAGTGATAGTACTCCTCACGCTATCCATTTATTTGATATCCCTCTCTCTATCTATCTACATGTGTATTCATAATTCTTTTAGTAATATGCAATTCATCACTCTTCTTCACATGATCATACCATGATGAAGAATTCCCTTTCCAATTTTCTACTACCAATTCAGCAATTTTTATGACATAAAGAATTATTTTTCATTTATTTATTCAAATGGTGGTCAAAATCTGCTAGAATTAAGAAGTTTAGCGCGCCAGAAACCTTAAGTAGTACTACAACAAAGTCACTCACTGGTTACTTTGTAATTTCAATTACCTATGACTTTACTGTGCCATATATCCGTACAGATACCTTCGTAAAATAGAGATGCCAAGAAGGTAGAACTCGGAAATAAAAAAACAAAAGAAACTTAGATAAAATTTTCCGCGAGTTGTGATACTGAATTATGTAGCCAGCACTAACTGCCTAATAGTTACGGTAATATTTGACAAACCGAGGCTGGTACAATAAAAAGAAGACTTGCACTAGTCTATAACATTTTGTCAGAGTCCACGTGAATAAAGAATTAATCGAATTGCCTTTTTTTCAGAAGCTGAACAAATACTGATGTCATCATTCACTGCATCAAACAATGATAAAGGGTTCCCTTTCAACTTTTCTACTACCAATTCAGCAATTTTTATGACATAACGAATTCTTTTCCATTTTTCATTTATTTATTCAAATGAGGATCAAAATCTGCAAGAATTAAGAAGTTCAGCGTGCCAGAAACCTTACCTTCTACAACAAAATCATTCACTGGTTACTTTGTAATTTCAATTACCTATGACTTCACTGTGCCATATTTCAGTACAAATACCTTCGTAAAATAGAGATGTCAAGAAGTTAGAACTCAGAAATAAAACAAAAGAAACTTAGATAAAACCACGGTTACAGTAATATTTGACAAACCGAGGTAGATGGTACAATAGACTTGCACTAGTTTATAATATTTTGTCAGAGTCCACGTGATTAAAGTATTAATTAATCGACTTGCATTTTTTTTTCAGAAGCTGAACAAATAGTGATGTTATCATTCACTGCACTAAACAAAGCAAGCCGAATCGATTCAAATATAGTCCCCCACTAATGTATTTACTATAGCACCGGTAAATCAAATGCTTTGTCGACGTGACGCGACATCGCAACAAAGTTGCGCTTGAGCATAAACCATGAAACACGAGGATGCAGAAGAACTACTTGGTATAACACCGAAGTTCTTTGGTAAATAAAATTAGAATGGAATCGTGAACTCTCGTGAGACTGTCTAAAATCATTGCCATAATCATCAACATATTTAATAAATCTATCGACCAGTCATCCAGGACCCTTGTTGGAATCCTTTAGTTAAACATTTTGTCTGTCTTCAGTCACTCCCAGGGCTGCGAAATTGTTCGAAAGAGACACTGCGGGCCTGGAATGCAAAAGGGCAACTTAAGAACGGGTAGGTTTTAGATAATACTACTCTGTCAAGAAAGTACCGGGAAAAGATCAATAATACACAGAATTTTTGTTATTCATCAAATTTATTTTATCACCTTCAAAGTATGCCCCTTCAGAAACGATACACTTACGCTAACGAATAGGTAATCCAATCATCAAAACATTTTTTAAACGCTTTTTCCGAAACTGAGTTCAGTTCTCGCAGCGAATTCTCCTTTATGTCTTCTACAGATAGAAAACGGGTGCCACGAAGTGGTAATTTGAGTTTAGGAAAAAGATAGAAGTCGGCTGGAGCCGAAATTCTGGCGAATATGGTGGCTGCTCGATGGTATTTGTTGAGTGTTTGGTCAAAAATTCGTTCACAATGGTGGCCTTGTGCGAAGGCGCATTATCGTGGTGCAAAATCCAAGAATTTTCTTTCCAAAAATCTGGCTTTTTTCTTCGAATTTACTCTCATAGATGCTGCATAACGTTCAAATAATATTCTTTATTTACCGTTTGATCTTCCGGTAAGAATTCTGAGTGCACAACACCGCGATAGTCAAAGAAAACAGTCAACATGACTTTGACTTTTGATTGACTTTGGCGTGGTTATTTCGGTTTTGGTTCAGTAGGAAGGCGCCACTCCGAAGCTTGTTGACTTGTTTGCATGTCAAACTCATAAACCTACTTCTCATCGCCAGTAACAATGCGTTTCATGAATGTTGGGTCGGAATTGACTCGTTCTAGCATGTCCTCAGCGACTCTCATGCGATTGAGTTTTTGGAGAAAATTCAGGTCTTTTGGGACTAGCCCAGCGGCAACATGTTTCATACCCAAATGATTAGTTAAAATGGTACGGATCGACTTGTGAGATACAAAAAGTTCGGCGGCTATCTCTCTCAAGCTTGAATGAGGATTTTCAGTCACTATTTCCTTTAATTTTGCGATGTTAACTTCAGTTGCAGAAGTTGTTGGCTTACCAGAGCGAGGCAAATCTTCCATGACATCTCGACCGCTTTTGAATGCTTTGTACCACTCATAAGCACGTGTTTTTGATAAAGTCGATTCACCGTAAGCCTTCTGTAACATTTTGAGTGACTCCGAACACGAAATTCCATTAGCGATGCAAAATCTTTGTTCGATGTTTTTGTCCATTATGAAATTCTCAATACACACTAGATATGATATAACTAAAAACAGAACTGTATTAAATATAAATAACAGATGCATCTCAAACTCCGCGCCAAAATGGAAAACAGTTGTGCCAATCTAGCAACAATAAAAAAATCTAAAATTTGAATTTGGAACCATAAACAAATCATCCATTCCCGATACTTTTTTGACTGAATGGAATATATAAAAAATCTTTGAGTCTGACACGTCCTCTCACTCCACTCAGAGCGGTAGAAGTAATTTGATGATATCCCATCTAAAAAAATGCGTGCGTGATTAACTGGCTCCACCATGACCGAGGCCTGCCAGGGGTGTAAGAACGCTAAAGGTGCCTGAAGGAACATAGGTTTCTTAGAGAGTAAAAGTCTGACATCATCCAGAATGGGAGAAATTATTTGATGATATGCCACCCAAAAAATCTGGAAATCTTTCAACCAATTGCAAACCCAGGTTGGCGCTACAAACAATTTGGCCAAATGGGGCATCCTCGATCCATTTTAAACACAGTTCAAGTGTGGTGCCCCTTCACAGAACTTGCGTCACTTGTTATGCTATCTATCTTGCTCAACCACCTGCGACTTTCAGGATTTATACGAGATCAATAACAGAGCCTTACAGGTTTGCCAACTAATGATCACAAAAAACTTAATTCGAGTCTATTGGCACGAAAAGAAGATGGCTTCAGTTACTCATTGTATCTATGAAACGTTCAATGCAGAAAAAATAGTTTAGTTTAGAAAAGTGATAAATATATATGACCTACGATACCTTATTATGTATATACCTTATTATATATATACGGGGTCATTTTGACTTCGCCACTGCGGTACGAGTACGAGGTCAAAGTTTAAGTACTTAGCCAAAAAAAGTATGTATATTCTTAAACGTTACGAGGTCTAACAAGCTCCGTACCGCAGGAATAAAAATAATACGAAAATCAGTGCCACTGTCAATGTGATAGAAAGTGCAACACGTCTGTTTACGAAAAATATAATTATACAAAACATTTTGCTTGTCAACAAGACCTTCTGCATCCTCCTCCTTCGTCACCCGAACGGCAACGAACGAACACGAATGATTTATATTCCAAGTCCAGGTTAATTGACATCCCGTGAAATAAATTTAGTACAGTGCACTGTGTATTTAGCCGTAACGTCGAGCGGCGTTTAGAAAATAATTAGTCTTACGTCTTGCGTCTTTGCGCCTTGCCTACACCGCGCACCGCATGGAAACTGCGACTAATGGCTGAATGTGGGAATTGAGTGATTATAGCGGTACTGCAATGTCTCTGACAGCTGCCTTTCAGTGAGGTGCTCACGATATGAATGGATTGAGTCTTCTTGTTGTCGCGTTGAAGATGATAAGTTTTTTGTAGAGATACGTTCACAATGACAGGGCTAGTCAAAATAATATGTTGTATCGTGTTTTTGCTGAGAGAACATAACTGGAAAATGCCGTAGAATAGTTGGAATTGGTATGCAAAGCAAGACACTCATCTGGCAAATTAAGGCCAAAAGCTTGAAATTGAGTTGGTTGATATGTGCATATGGGGGTATTAATCATAGTCGTAGTAGTCATGGCAGTTTATTGGTAAAGGATTGGAGGGGGTTTACTACTTTACACTAATATGGCAAGACACATTTAGATGGAATTTGGCACACGGATAGACAATCTTCTGGAATAAGACATTGTTATAAAGGAAATACTATTTTTAACGACGTCGTCTACACTAGAAATTAGAAAGTATCTACTTTTGGATGCGTTCACAAACATGTAAACACACATGCACAAGACACCCAAACCAGAAACAAGTATCTGTAAGCCATATAAATATTTGTTTCGTTTGCGGTTTAACATTGCACTAAAATTATCTATTTTCACACGGCCGAAGCAGCTAGCAGAAGCTAGTAGCGTATTATAACCGTGGAAGCCCCATTCAGTATTGGCACACAAACCCAATAAATCACGAAAAAAATCTTTCAATCTTTTTAAAAAAGACTCCACTGTAACAGATACAAAGTGTTACAACAAATGTTATTTCTGATGACAATCGTGTAGCGATCTCCCCGTCACGTGGGAACCAATGGCGGCATTTGTATCGCTCCATGATCGATGCTGCGATTTGTTTCATCGTGCTATTGTCTTTGTGGGAGAATGGCAACTGCTTTTGTTTTACGGCAATAGTGAGTAAACATTTCGATTTGGTCTTGATTTGATTAGGAATGAGGTTGAGGTGATTTGATTTTGAAAAGTTGTACGTCTCGTCATCATCGTCATCATTTTAGCCAAAAGACATCCACTGCTGGACATAGGTCAATGACCGGTCTTGATAGTCTCACATCCAGGCGACCACTACGACTTCCGGTTAGTGGTCGCCACTCCAAAACCTTTCGGCTTCATCGATCATCTGTTCTGCAAGCAATGTGCCCACTGCCACTTAAGTTTGGCGATTCTTTGGGATATGTCAGTTCTCCTGCAGATATCTTCATTATTGGATCCAATCACACAAGAAAACTCCGAGCATAGCCCTTTTTGACGGCTTTTGGGTGACTTTAAGCCTTCTGGCAAGGCCCATCATGAACGTCCACGTTTCAGACGCTAAGATTACGACTACTTATATAATATTATTTTTTTCGTACTTATACTACTACTTGAAATGTCAAGACTTATACTCTTTGTCGGCCTGAAAAAGTGTGACAACTCAACATAAGCTGATGAAGAAATTTGTACCAAAATACTTCAAGTTTCCAACAACTAGGTTCCCTGAGAAAACGAAGCTAATTAACCTGGATTAATTTCCCGGATGATCCACAATACCCAGTAAACTGAAAATCCCGTGAAATTAACTTCAAACCTGGTCGCCACACCTTATAATATCCCGACGCTCCAAACTCGCAGTTCCAGCCCAAAAACCAAATTAATCTAGCAGACGTCACCTTGCAGCGGACGTCAATCCAAAAATGACAAGTATGACCAATTTCCACGTACTTTATATATAGCTTCGCGTTTAATCAAGGTGTCCGGAGGGCTGCGGCGAGACGAGGGGGGGGAGGGAACCGCCGTAATTAAAGTACAGGTTGACAGATGACAAATTGTCTGTGGCCCGTGTTCCGGTAGATATTGTATTTTGATCTTGTACAAGATTCTGGAGAGCCAGATTAGAGAGTCTTTAGAGTGACCCAATTTTTGGTATGAATTCGATATGGCTTTTGATGTGAGGACAAAGGAAAGGTTTGTTATTTGTCATCTGGTTGCAGATCAAAAGGACTTCACTTGTTTTTTTTTTCTAACTTTTGTTACAAGCCATGCACTGCGCAGATGACTGTTGACTTATAGATTATTTGAAAAGAAGACCCCAACTATTTACTGTCTGCACTTGTCCCTACTTTTCTTCAAAGTAAGTAGTTGCAGCTCTATGACAGACAAGGTGGAAAAACTTGAAGCTTCAATAAGAATCAATATCAGCTGGTAAGGTAGTTATTGTTGGTTTTTGGAATATTTATATTATAAGTACAAATGATATTGCCAGGATACGTAAATAGTTAAATCTGTTTTTGGATACTATCCCCATGCAATTATTATCTATTTATAAACCTCATCAAATGCAATGGGCATCTCCTACTCAAAACGCTACAAATCACTCCCGTAAAATAGCTTATAAGCAAAAACACGAAATTATTAAAAAAATCAAAAAGAATCACACAATGATTTAATGGCACAGTGCAGGCGTTAGTCAGTAAATCAACTGCCCCCGGTCACCGTATACGCTATGACATCTAGGAAGTAGTTTGTCAAAGTGACAAATAGGTTGACACGGTCCACGTTCCGTGCCGTATTTTTATAAACAAAATGTTATCAACATAGTAAATTCTTTTAGTATATTTCTGCGTTTTTTGTGGAGGTAATATATGCTTATTACTGTTGTGATGAAGGGCTGCCGTGTGCACTTACGGACGTGGAAATAGCTAGGAACGATTGATATACTGGCTAATATGTTATATTATGGTGATTATAGATTAAAACGAGAACATTAATTTACTATTTTGTTAGATCGTTCCCTTCTTTATGGTTCCTGTATCTTATTCATTACTTTTGCCTAGACATAGAATATGTAGATATCGCTAATGAGAATTCCTAAATAAATAATAAAATAGAAAAGTCTTTTGCGATAAAGACATAAACCATCAACTGAATGGTATTAAAAATACAACGCAGCTGTTCTACAATATTGATTATGACTACAACGTTGGTATTAATCGTGATAGAGAAGGGCCTTGGAATGCCAAAGGCAACTGAAGAAACACAGATTTGTTTTAACCAGTGAAAATTTGATATTTCCTTTCGCTCCAGCCACAGTGGGAAAAATTATTTGATGATGTTCAACCATAAAGAATCGGCAAAAGAGAAAGGTTTAAAAATTTGTGTCTTTGATCATCCAAGTACATCTTATTTTTATTAGATACAAATACAAACCCGAAAACCGGCAAACATTTTTTTTTAAATTTATTTTTTATTGCTTACAGTTTCACGCTTGACCGCTATCTCACCTGATGGAAAATAACGATGCGGATACTTTCAACTGAAACATTACAAGACTTACTTCACTATAATTTAGTAAAATGCCAATCTTCTACATTAGGAGCAAAAACAATCCCAAGTTTTCCGGATCTAAATTACAGACTTCCTACACAGAAATAGGTTTACAGACCTCGGCCGAACACAGAAGCACGGAATCAAGTCATTTGTAGATTTCCTAATATCTTCCCGACACAAACATCCTAACATTGGCAAACGATTCCACGCGGCGGAATCCAAAGCATCCCAATGAACGTACACATTACACTTACTATAAAATATTTATAATGGGTCACCTTGTGAGAACAGACGGATATACTATAAAACAGATGTCATAATCGGTCCTTTGAAGTCTCTGAGTAGCCATCTACAACTTTATATCAACCACCAATGAAAGCTCTATCTTCACTACTACAAGGTTTAACTTCAATCAGCTTGAATGTAAGAAAAATGTGGTCATTTAAAAGTGCGTCGTATGATTTACAATATGATAAACCTACTTGGCTGAGTGATACATGTCTCTTTGAGTTATGGCTCCCTTAACTAGATGACAGGATTCACGAGAAAAATAAAGGAAATTATTGTTATTTCAGGAGCTAGGTGTAATCAAACGATAAACTGAGAAACTTACAATAAAACTTTGCAATGAAAAGGTTTTTGTACCTACCTAAAATTTTATGTTGACGAGCCCTGTCGTGGTTATACATACTATAGAGTAGCTTAGTACTGCTAGAGTTTTGCAATAGTCTAGAGCTGTAGGAATGCCTGGAAGAGTTACCATTACCCACGACGAGCAATGGGTAACCCGCTTTCCAGTAAGTACCAAGATGAGTGTTCCAGTGGTTCCAGCTGTGCTGTGTGTGCTGCGGGGTGCCAACTGAAAATTAGCGCTGGGTGTCTAACGCCCAGCAAATGCTGAGGTGGTCACCCTTTCGGTGCGGGCACGCTCGGCGTACTTTGTACTTTTATTCTTGTTTACTTTGTGTATGTAACCGTTGTGCTGTGTCTGTACCGAATAAAAGTATTTCTATTCTATTTTAAAGAAATGTCAGCAAAGTTAAAGAGACTCAGTAAAGCCTGCTAGGGCTGCGGCATTCTTTGAAAGAGTTACTGTGACCCTAGTACGCAAAGTGCATGTGAAGGAACACAAGTGGGCTTTATTCAGTAATAGTCTGACACTCTTTTTTGCACCCGAGTGTTAGAAGTGATTTGATCAAGATCAAGCTTAGGTATTGTGTTTTATGAAAGAATGGTAAGGTACATTGGGGTTGACGTATCCGTGTGAATAAAAACCCCCAATAAAGAATTAAAAAAAAATTAAGAATGGTGTTGATGAATTTCAATGTTACCATTCTTCTGTCAAAAATATTCTCGGTCAAGCACAACTTATTGCTTTATTTACGTTGATGACGAAGATTTATACCTAACACTAACGAAATAATAATTTAAACACTAAATCCACCGGATAATAAAGGTAAATCGTTCACTCTAAACGAAATACGTTCTTTACGCAACCGCCACAAATCCTCTCCCCACTGACCTACTGAGGTAATCTACCAAACACATTACTAATCTATTTTGAAGTCGGCTAAGTCGACGAATCTATAGTACAATCAATTTTTACAACTAACACATTCAAAATATATAATAAAGCATAGGATTAGGAAACTAAGACTCTGACGATGTTTATACGGAGAGCGTGCTCGATGGCCCAGGTTCGCTTCCCGGGTCGTAATTTTTAGTTAAAGTGGCAGTTTGCTTCGCACGGATTTTGTGACCTAGTTTTTATAGTTAGTTTAATCTTATGGGTTAGTTACGTAAATGTATGTGTTAGCGGTTAAATTGTTAGTACTACGGAGTCAGTTGATCACTTGATTAAACGAAGTTCTTAGTCTGACAGCGATTCTAGTCACCTTTGTCAAGTTTACATCACTATTTTCATAATTGTCCTAAACACGTCACGCCTTAGGACGTCGTGACCAGTTTTGAACTAGTTCCAAACTAGCTACAACCTAGTTTAAAGAAAAAACTTTAGCAATTGCTATACCTTATGATAGTGTAGTTAGTAAATTCAGACCATTTGTTTGATATTATCCATTTTAATTCATTAAACCCCACGCGAACGCCGGCATTCGCGCACCTATTGTCTTTCAATTGTGTCTGTAATTTCCACGATTGAAAGGTTAATTTTACCTGAAAGGGCCTTGAATTGCTCAAAGGGTCACCGCGGCTCTGGAACTCAAAAGGCAATTGAAGCAAAACAGGTGGAAATAAAAATCAATCTGAACATAATTATGCTTTATTTAAATACTGACAGAATTCTTTACATCGATTAAAATGATATTTATATTTTGTGAGTTTTATAAACAAGAGTGTAGGTACATGTTCATCTACTGCAATTCGCCACACCTCGAACCTGCAAATAAACTCAATTACCAACATAAAAAAGATTCACCTCGAAATATTTTCAGAATGACCGGTCAAATATGCGTTAAAATAAAATGAAAACAAAACATTTTTCCCACACGGCGGTAGTAAATTAAAATTAATCTCGCATCTATTGCGCAGGAGTACAGTTGCAGGAGATTGTCACACAGCATCGTTCTGAAATACATTACAGCTATTATATGCGACGATTTTGAAGACGTTGAATAGTTTATTAGATTTAGTGCTGAAAAGCTGTGAAAGTTTCAGGAAAAAACGTCTTCGTCCGCGGCAGTTCAAGCAAGTTTGAAATGGCCTTCTCAAGGTGAATGACGTAAGAGAGACTGTCAATGGAATAAGTTTGTTTTTTATTATTATTCATAGTCTCGCGTTTGATCTCTATCTCATCTGATGGTAAGCGATGAAATAGTTGACGATGGAGCACCTTTGCACAGAAGTAATCTATTCACTCACGACTTAAAGATCCCTAGGATGGACCTATCAAGAAACACAGACTCCGGCAGGGAAATGAATCCCTTAGCTGTACGTACTCGTATAATAAAGTTCCTAAAACGTTCTGTACTGATGGGTGGGATGTCCATCATGTAACGGTGTAAGTTGCATATACTTATACTATTTTTATTTTTGAGAGTCTTATAGGAGATTTTTTTTTATTGTTTGTAGGAGGTAATCTCCGGAAGTACTGATCCGATTGCTAAAATTTTTCTACCAATAGAAAGCTGCTTTATTCCTTAATGACTGGACAGGCTATATTTTATGTACGCAGGTGAAGCTGCCGGCAAAAGCTAGTCGCCAATAATTTATCAGAATTTTGGTCCAGAGCCTGATAAATTTATTTATCTCTATAATTTGGATGTTTCAATTCCATCGAATTCAATAGCAAGTATAATCCTGGAATAGATCGCGGAATGTATTAAGGCCGCCCATTGTGTATGTTTTAGATATATTTTTTCTAATAAATAAATAATGTTACAATATTCAAATGATAATATAAATACTGTAACTATGTACTGTTAATATAAATAATTTTGATTATTTTTTTTAAATCACCAGAATGGACCGTAAACAAAGTTTCATTTCCACATTGTCACCTACACTTAGATTATAGTGGAAAATGCCGGTTTATTTACTTGTCGTCACTTCATATTTTATTATTTTGTCGTATAGCAGGTAATATACAGGTCATTGCTTGTATTTTTACTGTTAGCTTTCAACACCTCATCATTAATTTGATATAATATAGTTCAGAACGAGGTTCTGTCATCATTGTCTATTGAACTCAATTTGCAGACTCAGAATCTCCTATAAATCCATCTGCCTAGGCTGTTTTCAGCTATTTCAGGGACTGCTTTTTTATAAGGCGGAAAATCATCATGACTTCACCCACTCTCTTCGTGTCAGACTGACTATAACCACACTTATGTTCCTTAAGTTGCCTGTTCTGCTCTAGGATTATGGGTAACCTTTTCTGCTGGGCCCTCACGGTTTAGCTGACATCTCCTTGAGGTGCACGTAGAACAGTACGCGCCGTCGACGACTTGGGTTTGGTCCGGACGGATACCGGACGCCTACAGTGACTGGTACACAACATAAATCTATAGGTAAGTACAATGAGTCTTATCACTGTCAGCGATATCTACCAACAACCTTAGGATGGATTGCAAGAACTTAAAATAAAAAGGCGTAATCTGCAGTGCACTGCTAGCAAATTAATTAAGCATTATATTTTACATTAGAAACTATACCTACTAGCCTATACATGGATACAAAACTAAATTATATAGCTAAAGAAAGATAGAAAGAAAAATAATTTATTTGGTACAACACAAGGGGCAAACACAAAATATACAACAACACGTATCAAAAATAAAAGAGGCAAAAAACAAAAATAAAAAATAATATAAAAGAAGAAGAAAATAGAAAAAACCTCGAATTCTATAAATAAAATAATACAAACTGGATATAAAAACAGTTTCTATTTTATATTCGACTTAGTTCCAATACTTTTGACACAAAAAAAAATATATATATAATTTTCAAAACCACAGCAATTCCAATCTGACATAAACGCAGCTGTTCAAAACAAAATGGCGTCCAAAATATAGAAAAGAAAAGTTCATCAACGAAACAAATAGCCTTGTCGTGTTAACTCTCTGCGCAATAACTCACGCGCAAACAATGTCAAACAGTTTAGTGGTTTCGAAGGAAAGAGAGTGAAAACTGACCGACATAGCGACATCACCTGCGCTTAATCAGACGATGAGGCGAGGACAACATGCCACTGTAAGTATTTCAATCTGACACTTTGTTGAAAGTGTACAGTAACATTAGTGGCTTCAAAAAATTGTTAAAGAAAAACAATCTTATTTTTTTTTACAATCGGTAAATTTATGTTTTCTAAATATAGGTATATATGTAATATACCAGTTGAGATGGTTTAAATGTATTTTTTACTAAGCAGATACCTACAACCATAATTAATATTTAAGCCATAAATATACCTACATATCATTACATATCGCGTCTGTCTGTTCGCAATATACTTAAAAACTAGTGAACGGATTTTGATGGGGTTTTCATCAATAGACAAAATGATCTATGAAGAACAATGAAGTGAATAATATTTATATGCATATAATATAGCAGAGAAAGCCAATATAAAAGATTTTCATTAAAATTACGAATGTTTTTCCTCCCTGATTCCCAGAAAAATTCAGACGTTAATACATTAATGTGTATAATTAGATACAGGATGTTAAAATTAGCTTATTCACCGTCGAATCCGAATCATAAAATTTCTACCTTAAGAACGAAATAATTCAAATTCCACTGAAGACAATCGACTCTACTGAAATAAACAATATAAATCGTGATTTGTAATGTCTTGGCTTGTCGCCTAACTGTAGGTGATTACCCTATTTTTTATACAAGTTACACTATTAAATATCATTGGCTGTTGAACACCTGAATTTTTCGCGGTCTTTCAATGACTCGCGTCTAAATCCACCTTGCGACTATTTTGTTGAGTGGGTGTTTCGATTTGTGTGTTGTGACTGTTAATCTTAGGTATCTTGCACACGAATTACTTGCGACCACCAACAAGTG
Organism: Mythimna ferrago; assembly: GCA_910589285.2. Taxonomy (NCBI): domain Eukaryota; kingdom Metazoa; phylum Arthropoda; class Insecta; order Lepidoptera; family Noctuidae; genus Mythimna; species Mythimna ferrago. Next base: position 909,815 of record OU342680.1, read on the forward strand.
GTCAGCAGTAGCCACCCTTCTATCTTGTAACAGCAGTTTCTAATCAATGTAAAAAAAAATAGATAAAGTCGATAAGTAACTGATGACAATTCTAAATGCGTGTGAGAATTAAGACAATTTTTGGCAAAATTAAATGCACTTATTTGGGGGCACGGCTGTGCCTCCACCAAGGCGAGCAAAAAAATGACAACGCCGTAGGTACCATCCTTTTCTCGAAATAGTTCAGGCCATTTTAGACCACATTGTCAGTTATTCTTTAGAGCCTTGTAGAAATGATAACACAGTGGAAAGAGCTCCGACTTAAGAGTCGATTCAAATCCAGCCAGGCATTACTTTGTAAAATTTATTTCATCACCACTGCTCTCAAAACGGTAAAAAAAACATCGTGAGGACACCAGCACGTCATAGAACCAACATTACATGACATCCACCAATCTGCACGGGGCCCGTGTGGTAGATTACGAACCATTCTCTCTCTAGAGGCCTAAGTCCCAGCAGTGGGAACATTATAAGGCTGATCGTGATTATTATTATATATTAGGCCCCTGGCTGTCACCGACCACATCGTGGGTGATTTGGGTGCGAAAAATCTACGATTACAAATCTAGGCAATTTGTCTAGTGTAGAAGCTAGAATGTAAATTGTTCACATTCCGGGAGAGCTGTAACGCGCGGCTAACAACTCCCAATTTATAGGAACTATTTAGAAAATCGCTCACAATTGTAAATTTTTATAGTTTCTATGCACGTAGGTGATTTTATTTCGGGAAAATGGTTTTTCTGTTGTTTTGCCGTGGAAAATTATATCACCCTAGTTACAGTAAAAGACTTACTCTTTAATTGTTGATAGGTTTGCGCTCGACCACTGGGTCTCTCACCTGATGGGAAGCGACGATGTGATCGACGCTGAAGCATGCTTGCCTAGAAGTAACCTATTCACTCTTGACTTAAAGATCCCAAGATTGTAACTTTCCAGTCCTTACCTATAAGCACAATGAAATGTTCCCAAAACTGTTTGAGTTACTCGAGGTACAGTAAGGCCGCAAAAGTCCATAGGAACGCTAAAGATTACATTGCTACGAACCGAGCGAGCGCGTTACTTCCGTGCGTATGTGTGCGCATGTATGAGTATCCACATTCCACAGATAACACACACTAAGGAACTGTCGTCGCACTGAGCTTAAAAACATTATTATTTTTCTGTTCTTACCATAGCATTGATTCGCGCAAATACGTCATGTGCTGGTAGCCGTGTGAATTAAGTGTTGGATTCGCAAATCACGTAACCCGAGTTCAAATCATGGTCGGTCCGTTGCAGTTATTTCTTACTTTGAAAATTCCCAATCTATATTGATATAGTTGTTTTTTTATATTTCTATGAAAAATACTATTGCATTTTTTGCACTAAATAGTTGCAAATTACGAATGTGATCTATTAACCACAAGAAGAATCACATTCGTAATTTGCAATTAGTAAGTTGTTACATCTTTTCGATGTTATAAGGTGGAAATAAAAAGACGTGTTTAATAAAAATGTTTATTCTTTATATTTACAAATTAAACATTTATGAGAATTGTGACGTCGAATTGTTACCTAGACAAAAAGTTATCTTGTAACCGTTATCTATGTTACGCCTAAGATTGTTTGTTGGAAGTATACCCACTTAGACCATTCATAATATGAATAACGTAACAATGAACGGATATTCAAATTTTAATAAAATAAAATATAGGTAATTGTTTATATCCAGTTATTTATTGAAAAGTGATATATGATTTGGACTTTGTAAACATTTTATTTTTGTGTAACGTCACAATGAATGTATTGAGGTCATAGCTTAATTGTTCATTTTCTTGACGAAAAGAAGATTGAAACCAAACCTCAATTTCTGTTAAAAGAACTTTAGTTCTCACAAGATAATCGTCAATTAGATGAGAAAAATAAATTGAATTATAGTATTATGTTAAAACAGTGCGGGTAGAAGAATAAAAAACGAAATAGACTCATGATTATTGTCAACAAAATTGATAGCGAGTTCACTGCATTCTTAAGATGAGGCGATGGCACAAGTTAAAAGATATAGCTGTTTTAAACGAAAGTAAACACAATATAATACAGTGTATGTTAACGAATAATCACAGATATGTTAAAATAAAATGGTAGGCCATTTAGTTTAGTTAACATTAAATATTTAGTGCGAAACGTAATCGTTCTTGTTTGTGCCTCTCTGTCAAGTACGGCTTTTTAGCAGGTTTTCTGTGATGCACGCCTTCAGCGTGAAGTGCACGGCGAACAGTATCCATCGAGGTGTCATATAATTCCGCAAAATGTCTCGTTGGTGCGAAACCATTCGTTTCGTATACGTCCACCATATGTCGTCGCTGCGCCTCGCTAATAAGCTTCGGTCTCCCACTTCTCTTTCGACTAGCAAGGCTACCTTCTTCCTCATATCTTTTTAGCCAAAGATTTACAGTATTTTTCTAAAATAAAAAAAAAATATATTAGGCAGTTATACCTACTTCACTTCATTTTCATTATATAAAATGTTAATAATCATAATTATTGAATATAATTTTAAAATAAAACTGCATTTATTAATCCAATAACCAATCCAATAAACCCAACGATTTACGTATTTCTCTTTTAAACCTCATAAAGATACGATGAATGGATTCATAAATGGCATACGTTTTAATTAGAAGATTAATTTGTAATAAAGTTACAATTCATTAATAGCTATTATACTCACATTCAATCCGGTTTCTTCAGATATTTGTGTTTTATTAAGACCACTTTTATGCAGCCCAATGATAGTCGCCCTCACTTCAATACTAATATTAGCCTGCATTTTGCGAATATTACAATACTGTCAACCTCACGTCACTAACCAACAACTACAACCAAACGACAGTTCATTTCGGTTAAGTTAAAACTCATGTCTACCTCGCAGAAATCTAATTCTTTATTTAGTTTTTTTGTGATCTACCTTTCTAACTCCAAGAAATGTGTGAACAAGTTAAAGAATAATTTAATATTGTAATGCAAATACATAACTTCCAATCGGGTAAGAACTTACAAAAAGTCAATAATTGCGTGGGATTTGAACTTGCGGCACACTGATTTGCGCTTCAATCTGTGTGCCTATACCACTGGGCCATCTTGACTTAAGATAAGTTGATGAAATTGTGAATTTCAATCATTTGTTGGCGAAACTTGAAAATAAAAGGTCGTAAGTCAAACTAAACGTCAAACGAATAAGTTTTAAGAATTCTTATGGACTTTTGCAAGTGATAGTACCAATAAAAATTTTGTTCACAAAATCTTAACATTTTTGCGAACGGAATAGAAGGTTTAATTTAATGAAAATGATGTGTTACGGAAACATCAACAACAATACTCTCACCATCACATAACTCACCCAAATGACTCCATTACATTTCCATATATTTTTATAATCGCTTCACTCGACAGCGACAGCGCAATAATTAACATTAAATAACAAAAATAATCCCTACCTGACTTATTATAATGTTTCTATTATTTATAATAGACATTACTGTAGTGTGAACTTGTGTACGAGTAGTTGGTCCTAGCATATAACACTCACACAGTAGAACATAGAGTAGAAAATCCAGAAGAGTTATCAACGTTGCTGTACTTACAAATATGAGGCCGGAGAAAAAAAATCCTGGAGAAATGTCCAGGAGGTTCCAATGCTGCATCTTTCACTCCATAACCTTTCAGCCCCAACGGCCATGTGTTGTGCAGCAATGTACCCTGACCACTGCCACTTTGTTTGCGGATTCTTCGGGTTATGTCGTTAACATTGGTTCTCCTGCGAACATCTTCATTCCTGCTGCGTTACAGCTAAGGAGAAATATATTGTTCTGCCTCTGAGTGTATTCTTAGGTCCTAAAAAATGGACTTTAAAAATTCCAAAATAATAGGGATCAACATTTCAATAGCACAATATAATTTATCCATATTTTTGACTTTTTTACAACTATTGTCTCTGCTAGAATATCACTTTGATTACAGTTTCCAGTCACAGGTAATGCCTCGACATAGGGTTTCTGTATCTATTTACTCTGTGGCAAGAGCATGTAGGAGTAATGGCCGTCGTTCTAGCTGACAAAATAATCGTAAATAATAAATATAAAGCTAAGAATCGTAGCTGAAAAATTAGTGCGCTCAGTTTGATATACGAGGCGATCCCACGTGCAAGTTTTTCATCGCATATCATCATCGTAGCCTTTTTGCTTGTGCAAGACTAATAAAGCTATAGTAAAAGCAGATGCAGTTAATTGATTAAACAAGCAATTGCCATAAGATTCTTACATGCAACTTAAAGACGCATACATAGCATAGCATAATCAGTTTTTTAATGTTCCCATTGCTGGGACTAAGGACTCCTTTCTAGAAAAGGGAATGAATGGGCTCTAATCCACTACGCGGGCCCAGTGCGGGTTAATGAATGTCACATATCTTCAAATTTTCAGTTCTAGGACATGCCGGTTTCCTCCTTCACCGTTTTGAGAGCAGTGGTGATGAAATAAATTACACAAAGTAATCAACCTGGCTGGGTTTGACGCCGCGACTTACAATTCGTAAGTCGGCGCTGTTACCACTCGGCCATGACTGCTCTAAGAACGAGGCAGTGAGAGCATTAATAGTTCAAAAGTAGGTACCAAAAAAACTTACTTGGCCATCATTGTTATTATTTTTAAGTGTACTTTATAAACTTTAAATAAAGTTAACTTACAATTTCATGCAAAACCACATCCTAGGTTGCCAAGAAGGGCGTAACTATTGACATTAAAAAAGCTAAAAATGTTTGTTTATTATCATCATAAAAGAAATGTTTAATAATGTTTCAAACATCTGCGAGTAAAAAAAGATAACAATTAATTCGCGGCTGGAGGCGCCCGTTGAGTACAAGTGCCGGTATAAATCAACACAGAAATAGATGCGAGGTAAAGGTTCGAGAGGACTGAGCTGTAACAGATGCACCGGTGGTGGAGTCGCGTTCGCCGAGCTTGGGCCGAACACCGAACAAGACAGAAATAAAATCGGAGCTTTGCTAACGAATCGAATCATGTTCTCATCACGAGGTTGCGTATTTGAGTCTCATGTGATGTTGAAGTCACTTAGCGAAACCTGGGCAGGTTTAACGTGATAACACAAGGGGAGGTACTCTATCTTTAGAATTAAACACACTCAAACACAGATATCTGTACAAAATAAGATTAGTGCTTATAATTTTATCCTAATGTTTTTATTTCGGTAATAATACTTCTCTCAATTCGTTACTATGTAAATATTATTAACATCTTTTATTATTAAAATAAGCAATCTTACCCTACTGGAGGAATCACTGATTCCGGTAGTGCAGGTCTACCTAGTTTCAGAATTAGAGGTAAAGCTTTACAATGTGTGTTTATATTTATAATTAAATATAGGTAGAATAATTGTAAATAAAAAATTGTTTTAAGTTTAGGTAAGCCATTTATGTCAAGCAGACTATTTTGATAGACATATTTTTAAATGATCTATCACGCTTAAAAAATACAAATAATAAATCAGTATTTTAATGTTCTTACCTCTGGGACTCAGGTCTTCTCTCTTGGAGAGGAAATTGACCAGCTCGCGCGATTTCACCTGGTTTTTTCGGTTTTCGGCAGCGTGATTTTATACGACCTATAAGCCTTATTGATAATGGCATCATCCAACATTTTTTTTTTTTAATCGAACCAGTAGTTCTTGTGGTTAGCATAAGATAAAACAGTAATAATAATGAAGCAGTCCCAAAGTTAACTTCAACTTATAAACAAAGCTGTCGTATTAAGATCTGCTGTTACGATCTAGTGAGTTAGCATCCTAACGTTGACCGTCATAGACAAACATATGTGTCTCATCTAAAAATACTCGGGACAATGGCTTAAGGAAAGACTGGCTAATTATATTCCTTATCGCCACAGGAACCAATTAGTTGCAGAGCATAGTTCTAGCGGTCACAGGTGAGTGATTAGTACGAGGAAATGCATGCGCTTGTTTTTAATGATGTCATCTAGGTAGATGCAGGTAGTTGATGATAGGGAATCCAATCCCGCATCAAAATCGCGATCCCGGATGCTTGTGGGAGTGAAGGCAGTAGGTAATCCCGTGGGTCCCGCGGGTTTTGCGGGATTAGGATTTTTAATTTATTTTTAAGTAACTAGTAATAAACATAAAAATCGCTCAAGTGCGAGTCTGACATTCACACCGAGAGTTTCTTATAAATTTACCTACCTATGTAAAAGTTAGATTCCCGAACCGATTCCCTAGTTGATGAGATGTGTAGCAAGAAATACTCGTGGTTAGAAACCACAGCTATTTCCACGTAAATGTGTAGTTATTTGCGAACGTGTACTTTGTTATTATTGTAACTTTTGTGGTTCGTAAGGAATTCACGTTGATTGGCTAATCTGTTTACCTCAGGAAAATAAATGACTATAGAATTACCTATTGTAGGTATAGGAAAAAAACAATTACACTTACATTTTTTTAAGGTCATCAATCATCTAGTGACGCTCTAGGGCGGAGCAAAAGGGCGTGTCAGACTTTTACTAACTAAATATCACCTATGTTCCTTCAGCAGGACGGCAAACTACTCAATGCTCGTCGTCCGCAAATCTTAATCTACAGCCGCTACTCAGAATCATTGTTTCAGCGACTGAAGCACGAGGATGTCCGTTGCATCACGCGTGCGGCCGCGTCCTTTGAAACATTTTTTTCAGAAATATTGTCGTCATTCAGGATCTCGATTAAATGAGCAAGGCTTCTATTGATGTACTTTTTTATATTTTTAATATATGAGTACATTATGGAGGGCCAAAGTTAGCAGATTTTCAGAGGTCTTTACTAGATTAGTTTTACAGAAATTTGTGTAAAACTAATCAAGTAAAGTGTGTCTGTGTGTGTATCGAAAATTCCGCTGAGTTTTTAAAAAACACTAAAAGTTTGACTCTAGTGACATATTCAAGCAAATGTTTCGGCTTCTTCTATTTCAAAGCTAATAATAGGTAACCTAATTTTCGTTCACACGGTGACAATTTTGATTATGCGTATCGAATCGAAAAAGTATTATATTCTACAAAAAATAAACCAGACTGGTTTATAAGGCGGTTAACACACTGCTACGAACCACGCAGCGTAGTGCATGAATGCGTGTCTTAACGTTGCTTGTAAGTATCTCCGTTTGTTTAGAAAACACGCACACCGAAAATGCATCCATGCGCGTTCATGCAGATCACGCACCTACATGCGGAAAAACATGCGCTCACGCGCGTGGGTGCAGGGCGACACGCAAGGTATAGCTCACTGAGTCTCGTGGTACCGTACGTGATTTAGTATGAAATGAGTGCGTGTCTGCGTGAATTTACAAAACGCACCTACACGTGTGAGTGCGTAAAAAACCCGCTCGATGATGCAGATCTGCACTTCCGCAAGTACATGCGTAGGTGCGTTTTCACGCGCTACGCTGCGTGATGCGTGGCAGTGTGATAACCGCCTAAAACAAGTGAAACCAGATTAATTAGCTGTCGCCGACTGCAGACGCAAAAAATTGCGGCTGGCCTATTCGGTACAGCGAATATATTTAATTCTAAGAAATTAGAACAATTTTGTTAATGTCTGTGTAAAAAGTAACTAGTTTGAAATGATACATAAACATTGGAGACAGAAATGCTGATATAAAAGCAGATTCAGACATCGAGATACGTCTACAAAAAAATGTTTGATTGACATTGTGACCTAGATGTAGCAAATACCGAGTACAATAAATAGAGATGGAGATACAGAAAGGGGGTAATTTTCAGTGACATGAAGCCAATTTATTTATTTAGATTAACTATAGAATTGGGGGAGGCCATTGCCCAGCAGTGGGACAGTTACGGCTAGAAAAAAAAAAGTATAGAATGCGGTGGATGCGAGATGCACAGGATCGGTCGTTTGTTGCGACGCTCGGTGGGAGCCTGTGTCCTACAGTGGACGTCTTTCTGCTGTAATGATGATGTTGATTACGAAGTCGTACCTTTAAACCAAAAGTAACACTAAACCAAAAATAGTCATAAAGTTTTCAATGAACCTACTCATTAACTCGATAAGAAGTTGCGAATCAATTACCGAGGAACATTAACAATTGGAACTAAGACTTTGACAATCAGAGAATGGGTTGTGATAATCAGATTAAAAAGTTAAAGGTTTACCAAAAAATGGCAATTAAAAACAAAAGTTCAGTATAATGCTACATTTGTTTTAAAGGTGCGAAGTATAGCCAAATCACATACAAGAAATAATCTTAATAACAATAGGGACCATTGCACATGACAATTAAGGCATTCATAGCGCTCACCATAAGGTTACTGCTACCTTGAAACACTGCTAACTTCAAGGAGTTTTGGTTTGCAACCACGGTTTTTCTTTTTTCATCTTTATGGAGCTGGCTCCGAAATCAGCGGGTAAGGTCTACAATAACATGAGCAAGCTTATACTACCCAGTTCAAAAGCAGAGGTAGCAATCTATCTGAAATGCAGAAAGAATTCTTCGGAAAAGTTCCGTTCGTCCGTACTTCTCACGTGCCTCTATTACCATATAAATTCGTGGCTCGGTGAATAAGAACTCAATTGGGTGGCTGTTAAGTGCGACTCACGACTCAGCCCCAGACGGGGCTGGCTCGGGAGCCCCCTGGGGCTTGATTGACACGTGTTCACCTTGTTGGGGTGCAATCAAATTGTCTGCGTTTTATAAGCAAATTAAATGAGGGCTTTATCTCTCCTTCCTTTTTTATTTGGTAGTTGAACGAGTATGATTCTTTTGTTCGGATTGGAATTTAAATTGAAAAAGAATGGTATCAAAATTGCTGGCTAAATGTTTACTTGTTAAATGCCTAAGCATTTCAATCATTTTCCCGTTCGTAGCAAAATATGAATTTACGTGATCAACATCAGTTGTATTCCGAAAGCTTATCATCGAGTTTGAATATAATGATCTTAAGAAAAAATTGTGGATCATATCATTAAAATACGCTTTATCTTAAAAAAAAAAAACAGAATTATAGCCATACTTTGTGAATCAAATTGGTAGTTATAACTAGTATTACTGTGGGATTTCACTAGATAATTTTGACGCCAAACTTATTAGTGTGGCCTAAAGACCAGAATTTTGGATTCGAGCTCCACCAGAGGTAGCAACGATAAACTGCTCATGCTTACCAAACATTTCAATTCGCGTTTTAGTTTTGCCAATAATGTTACATAAATTAAAAATCAGCTGTGGAATAAAATTTTCTTTATCAGAAGAGAGTTTATTAATTATTTTAAAATAATTCCTCATACTCTGCATAACAATAAAAACAACCGTAATCACACCGTGAAAAATAGAAAACTAGTGGGTTCCATGTGGAAATATCAGGCTTAAATTAAATTTCCGTTTTCAGCCACTGTGCTATATAACTGCTAAGTGCCCTCCATTACTATTAGTAAAGTTCTCAGTAGTCCAAGAGATCTCAATCAATAAACCATCACTTCAAAGGCGGTAAACGTTCGCGTCGGTGCGGCATGCGACGTCGCATAGCCGCGCTCTGATGCACCCACTGTGTCCTTACACAGATTCATAAGAAACGCTAAAATTAATACTTGGTATGATGGTGTCGTTGTTTTTGCTTACGAATTGTAATAAATTCCGTGGGGTGAATATGGAACTGGGATAGCGTTCTTTTCTGAATGAGGCTAAAATAAATTCTCAAAATTAGATTTTGTAAATTGGGTAATATCTTATCAATTACTTATCCGAAGAAAAGATGGATGGATTGTATGAGGAGTGATATGAAAGAAAAGGAAGTTAGTGATAGTTTGACGGGTGATAGGACAGAATGGAAGAAAAAAACGTGTTGCGCCTATCCCAAGTAATATGGAATAAGGGCAAGAAAAAGAAGAAAATAATATCTTATCAAGCCTTTTTCTAAACATCACCATTGTTTTTAAAATAGTAAAGAAACATAACGTGATGAAAGCGACATGACCGGTGTGTGAAAATCAACATCCCGCAGTGGGCCCGCATGGTAGATTGTGGCCTTCAGAGAAGACCTGAATCCCAGCAATAGAAACATAAGATTAATTACATTAAGAAAAAGGTGTTCCAAGTTTTCAACCTGCAGCAGTCCACTGCCGAACATAGGCTACTCTATTTGCAATACATTAATATGGTTTTTGAGTAATTTTCATCTAGCAAGGACGTAAGTTTATGTAAGTATGTGCATACAGTATTGTGTTGAGACAAATGAGGAACTATGACAAGCGCATCAAGCTTATTTTTCTGCCCTTTGGTTTGAATAACAGTCTGTGCTTCAAGTAACTTACAACAGTTTAGGCTGCTAAAAACGCATCATCTTAACTCGCTGCCAGTTCAGAAGTTCGTGGCTATTTCTAGTTCGAGCTGATAAAACACGCTTCTAAACTCAGCCAACACGTGGATTGGCTCCTCAGCCGCTGCAGTTATTTACCTTTAAATCCGTATAAATAACCGACAGCTAATTAATTCGTGCTGGAGAATTATCTCCCAAGTGATATATTAAATCGTTGGTTACAGTAATAGTTTGTAGTATTGCACTCGAATTTAGCAGCCATGTTAGTCTAAATCAAATAGGTGTGTTAGACTTAGGATATTTATTTGGACTTAAATGCATTTTGGCTAGTGAGTGTCGTATGTCTGCCTATTCTTCTCGAGTCGTCGACGTTGCGTAGTGTTCCAAGCGCGCTTTAAATAAATATCAGCAATATCGTCAGGGTTAGTTTCGAAACATAGCTCAGCCCCGGTACGAAAGGCAACGAAGGAACAGGAGTGGGTTTTTAGTCAGTAAAAGTCTGACACTATCTTCCGCTCTGCCCAAGAGCGGGGGATGTCATGGGCCCAGCAGGACCGATGTCCACTAGGGCCATGGGGAGTTTTTGAAAGAAATACCGTGGTCAAAGGGTAACTAAAGGACATAGGTGGGTTTTAGCCGGTACAAGTTTGACATGTCCTGTCACTCCACCCTAGTGCGGGAAAAGTAATTTGATGATTTGCCACCGCAAAAAAAAAATCCTACTTTTTTACTTAAGTAAGTAGTAAGTCATCATAAGTCTCTTTACTTCATGTCCAATTAACGTTTGCTTTTTTCCCATCCGGAGAGTCAGTAACTGCAAGATGGCAACTCCTAAGATCTTTGCGTATTTTTGATTCGCTGACCTTTAAAACAATATTATCTTGACATTAAGTCATTGGTCAAAACAGTCATTAGTAGACCTTTGATAATATAATCATTCATCGTCGGCCTTATAATGTTCCCACTGTTGGGACTCAGGCCTTCTCTCTAGGAGAGGGAATGGGCCGTAATCCACCACGCGGGCCTAGTGCGGGTTGGTGGATGTCACATATGTCTTCGAATTTTTGGTTCTAGGACATGCCGGCTTCCTCACGATGTTTTTCTTCACCGTTTTGAGAGCGGTTGTGAAGAAATAAATTACACAAAGTAATGTGCCTGGCTGATAATCATTACGAATAGTTAAGTTAAAGCCTGGAAATCTGACATTAGTCTTGCCAAGGGATATCCTGTCTCTTGATTACTGGGTTGTGGAGGTTAGATAGGCAGTTGTTCTTTGTAAAATACTGTTATCCAGCTACATCTGGTTATACAGGAAACCGCCAGGATTCGACGGGAGTCAGCTCAGTCTTTTCCCAACTTTACGAGGGTTGACGTAGTTCGGAAATGGTTCAGTAGACAGACAGCCAGTAGTATAGTCGAGCAGTTGGAGCAGAAAACAAGAAACAACGTCAGACTAAATTAAAAATCCGAAAGTTTGTGTGACTGTTGCTTCTTCACCCTCGAACGGCTGAACGGATTTCGATGAAACTTGTTACATGAGTAGAATATGTCCTGATCTTGTTATTCCAGGAGTATATCACCTAGACATACATTTCTGTTATCACGCAGGTGAAGCCGGTGGGAACTGCTAATTTTCAAAAAAAAAATTTTTCTATTAGTGAATTTTTTTTTTTTTTTATCAAAATTAATTATTTAGAGGATTTTCACTTCAGTGGATTTTTTATAAACCATTATTTGCAGGTGACAGATTTAACCTTATAGATCTCAGACCACAGGATTAAGACGATCATTTTGTAACAAATAATTTATATGAAGTACCAAGCAGACATCTTCGAAATAACCAATAACCTTACGGAAACTGACACCTCATAGGTAGGTTACTGAACAGGTAGAGCCTCCTATTACTTACCTGTACGACACTGGGCTCTGATTGGTTGGTTCACAAGACACCTGTCTCGAACCACCTCTCGACCAATCAGAGGCGAGCGCACCTGTCCGATCGATGATAAGGCGGAGTTATACACCTGAGCTGTAGGCGGTGATAAGATTGAAACACCTTTTGTTGCTGCGTCAACGGCGCGTCTAAAAAACGTGGTGTGCACAGGCCCTAAGTGATATTCAAACTGAAAGACATCCTGTATATAAATTAAATTCAAAAAACTTTCCTCCATTTAATTACCATTATCTAAGCCAATTTAGCGAGAGCTCTGACGTCAGAACAAACCCACGGAAAATCCCAAGCGCCAGTGGAAGCCGTAATTTAACGCATCGCTTCAAAAACAGCTGATGTACGAACACTTCCTCCGTCACCTAACACTATATTTTCGTATTTATTAAAACAGGAGGAGTTGGCAAGTATTAGAGTGTTTTTCAGTAGAGATCTGGGCACATTACACGGTGTTTGAGATGTAGCGTGGCGGAAATCCGGTGTATAACGACGTGTAATGATGTGTAGACGTTTCACCTGGATGCTGCGCCCTGCTCATTAGGAAATAGGGATGGGAAAGGGAAAAGTGTCGATGAAACTGTCTTAACGTTGGTTGGTTAGTTTTATGTTTAAGAATAAAAACTAAGGGTTCGGTACCCGTCCGGACTGAGCCCAAGACATCGACGGCGCGTATTATTCCACGCACGCCTCAAGGAGTTGTCTGCAAACTGAAAGGAAGATTCGGCCCCGGTACGAGAAGCAACAAAGGAACACGAGTGGGTTTTTTGTCAGAAAAATCTGACAAAAGTGAGAAATAGCTCCAGCTCCGCTTAAGGGCGCGGGGATGTCATTGGATGAATTTCCCACCTATAAAAAAAGGCTGATTACTATGATAGAGGAATATTTGAAAGTAATTTCTCACCTCAAAACAGTATGATTAAAAGGTTGTGAAAAAGAAAAAACCATTTATTTTAGGTATTCATATTTTATGCTTTATGTATATCAGTGTAGCAATTTTCACCAACAGACAGAGTAGGTTATTTATGAGAAATGTTTAATATTGTGCATATTATAATTAAGAAAACTGATAATATACCTAATAATTATAACAAAGGTAAAACCTAGGTAGTTTTAGCATTCAGATGAGCAGTTGTATTGTAAACCTTGTCTTGATGTGATGCTTAACACACGTTTTTTTCATTTAGTTTAATATCTAATTAGGTAGATAAATTAATGTTAAGTGGTACTGAAGTTATGTGAGGAATATCTTATGAAAGTTTTCCACCACAACTTTCCATCCAATTTGATAACAACTGAGAAGTTCGGAAGAAGGACGGAAGAAAGAAAAGAAAAAGAAAAGCTTTTGCTCTACATAAGAATAGACCAAACTGAAAATAAAATAAATAATTGGGAACAATCACAAACAAGTCATTGAGACTAAACAAACACAGACGTTAGCTTCATAGAGTATCGACAGTAGCACGCTCATCACTACTCTGTTGGTAGGCGCCATTTGCCAAAACGACCAAACTAGAGACACGCTTATTGAAAGGTGTCTGTGACAGGCGTGAATACCTTGGCGGACGATATATCGCACATTTTTAGACTTGGCACCTTTGGGAAACATTGTACGGTCAACCGCACGTCGCAGTAACACTTGAACCAGAACCACAGCGGCTACCAAACTGAATAACGACTCTTTTAAATTAAAAATGTTGCCATGACAGTGCAGCTGACTGTAAACCCCACAAATATATCAAACGTGCGGTTCATCTCATTAATTTTATAATAAATTTTTGTTAAATTGCTTATTTGAAATATTTTGAGGGATAATGGTCTATTATGGACTAGGTTATTCAGGTATAATCAGGTCCAGACGTTTTTATTGAGAATTGTGCCTCGTTTTCAGTCTATTATTTTATTTTTTAGTGCGTGGTGAGGGATTGAATTAGAACAGTTTATTGTGAATAAAATAATATTCTTATGATGATGGTATCCAGTAAATTTTATTACTGGGGATCATTTCTTGAATCTCAATTATGTGAATTACCCAAACACTTACTCTTTTTTCTACTTTTTATTTTACATAGCAAATGGAGACGTAACGTAAACGTATTGAAAGTAGGTATTGGGCAGCAGATAGTAGACAATTATCCCAAGGGATAAAAGCCCTATGTGTCATTTCAGAACATGGTCTACTCGTGTAAAAAGTTTCATCGAAATCCATTCAGCCATTCAATCGTGAAGAAGTAACAAACATACACTTACCTACAAACTTTCGTCTCTAGAATATTATTAGTGTGATCATGCAGTTTCTTTGCGTGATCGCATCAGGAATGAAGATCCTCCCACAATGTAGACCGATGAACTGGTGAGAGTCGCGGGAATGCGATGGATGCGTGATGCACAGGACCGTTCCTTGTTGCGACACCTGAGGAAGGTCTAAGTTCTACAGAGGACGATCTTTGGCTGAAATGATGATGATGATGAAACAGTATTTTTAAACCACCTTCATAAAACTTATAAATCTGATTGACAAAAAACATATCATCATTTATATTTTTTTGGAATATTACCTGTCCAAATCTTATCAAGCTCCAATAAAAATAAAAGTTCTCTCTTTTTTACTCATTGGAAGTAATAAGTACACACTTGGTGGGTACATGCTACACGTTACCTACAGGGAGATACCCCAGATATAAATAGTCGCAGATGTAAGGGTATCCTAATTGCGTCGCTCGCGTTACCCGCGGCGCCCCAACCTGCCTATCGGATTGCAATTTACCGGCAAAATTGGAGTCGCCGATAAAAAATATCGCGCTCAGGGGAGAGGGGTAGGTTACCTTGTAAAGTAAGAAGATAACATCTACAGCTTTGATGAAAAAAAAACGAAATGTTATTACTCTGATACCGAACAATTTTAAAATGATAAAGCTATATTTTGATCTAAAATAAAAACGTTTAAAAACCCATAAATATAAAAGACGTAACATGAGTAAAATAATAACTAAAAAAAAGAAAAAACAAAACAAATCTATTTTATTTTACACGTGCCCCAGTTTCGTCGCAAAATGTGTATTCGCCTTAACAAAAAAAAGCAAACAGTATCAGTTTCACCGTTAGCCTCAAAAATCAGTGTCAGAGTTTGTTGATTTATATATCACACAGTTAAAATAATTACCTACTGGCACGGTTGGCACCTCGCCCTCATTTTATTAAACTCTCGACTTTGGAAGTCAGTAAATAATGTATAAACTGTCCTTTTTATAGATATTATTAATTAATTAGGCACTAGTTGTAGTGAAGGTAAACCAGAAAACTTATACACCTTTTTTTTAGGTGGGAAAATCATCTAATGACATCTCCCGCTCTTGGGCGAAGCGGGAAGGCGTGTCAGACTTTTACTGACTAAAAACCCACTCCTGTTCCTTCTTTGCTATTGTTCCACAGCCCTGGGGATCTCTTTCACATCACCCATGGCCCCAGTAGGCTTCGACCCTGCTGGGCCCCTACGGTTGCTGGCAACTCCTTGAGGCGCGCGTGGAACACTACGTGCCGTCGACGACTTGGGCTCGGTCCGGACGGTTACCGGACGGTCGGACAGCGCTACCCAGAAAACTTATACACCTGTGTTTCATGTAGGTACCCAATTTATTAAGAAAATAAAAAGAAATTGTGTGTGTTTCATGACGCCACAGTCTAACACTTGAAAAATTAGCTCTACAGGATGACGCGGAAAAATAATAATTTTCCGTGTTGCAATTTTTTACCAGTGCACTGAATGTCATCGTCTATCTAGTATATCTACTGGTAATTAGGTCATTGGAGACGTTTTTATAGTCTTCAATAATTTATCAGACACCTAGATATATCAAAAAGAAAATAGAAACATTTTCTCAAAGCGACCGCTCCTATTTGTGATGTTCATTCATTTTCAGTGCAACATTAACTAATAATAGGAAAACCTATTAACAATAAAAGATCATATATTATTTCAAATATGAGTTATGTCTAATAATTCTCTCTATTTGTCTTTACATAATCCCGAAATAATAATAACACGAGGTATTTATTTTTATTGCGGTAACGTTCAATGACATTTGGATAATTTATTTAAATTACTCAAATGTGTTTGAGTTTTATTTATCTACCTCGGTGGGCAATTCGTGGGTAGGTATAAACGTAGTATAAAATTCCCGACATTTTATTGCATTTCTATCGAACTATTTAAATCGCGCGACAGATGCAAAAAGTGAGAACAAGTCGCAAATCAAGCTCAGTGCTACGGGACGTCGTAAAGTCTTGAAATAAATTGTGCAAGACCAACAACACTTTAACACCAATTAAGAGGAATTATTATAATCGCAAGCTAAAAGCTTACGAAACTTTTATTCGAAGGTAATAACTGTCATTTGGTATAACATCGTAATATTTCACCGCGGACTGCACACTATTTCAGGGAATGTAGTGTATAAACACCTTAGGTCGTTAGTGCCAGAATTTTTTGGCACCGTGTTAGTTTTTTTTTTCTTTGGAAAATAAGCAATATTTCTCAGGTAATCTGTCGGTACAACAGCTGTTTAGTGGTTTTCTGTTTTTATATTTGTTTGGGTTTCCCTCTATTTCACAAGAATGCGAAAAATGCTTGTATTGTGGGAGCGATTAAAGTAATGGTTGAGGAAACGTATTGTTGCCGGTAATATATGAGATTTTAAGCTACTCTTATTACATGAAAGTTTACTTTTTATCTACTGTTTGCAAGAGAGAAATGTTGGTTTAGACGCTAAATACAAATTTAATAGAAAAACCTACCCTTAACACGACCAATACCAACCCCACAACGCAAAAACAAATCAGCCAGCATCATAAACAGTGAACGCGACCACAATTTCAAAATTCAAAATACGAACAAGCTTTAAAAAAAGAACGCCGCACGAATCGCACCGTTACCGGAAAAGTGTGCAGTTAAAACAAAAGCGGAAGGTAACAATGGCGTCGCCTCAATCTGTCACCCGATGTCAGGCCGTGTCAGGCATGATACGAAAATGTACAGAAGGCTCACTGAAATGTTTTACATGTCCAACTGAGACTAGTAAGGAAGTCTTTGTTACATATAACCTGCCTTATAATGTTTCCACTGCTGGGACTCAGTCCTTCTGTCTAGATGAGGAAATGGGCTGTAATCCACCACGTAGGCCCAGTGCGGATTGGTGTATGTCATGTCATATCATATATATTAATTATGCGTACAGCTAAGGTGGAACTCTCGGCCGGAGTTTGTATTTCCTGAAAGCTGTAACCTAGGAATCTTCAAAGTTAAAAGTGAATAGGTTGCATCTAGGCAAGCTTTCTCCATCGTGGGCCACATCATCGCTTACCATCAGGTGAGATAGTGATCAAACACGAGCTTATCTAAAATAAAATAAAAACTGGGCAAGTGCGAGTCGGACTCGCGCACTGAAGATTCCATGCAAATTATAATTCCCCAATGGAGTCTCAAAGATTTTTCCGAATTGCAAATTTTTTTTTGTGACGTAGGTAACAAAAAATTTACTATTTTCAGATTTATTCCTATACCTGTGCTATAAGACCTTGTTTTATGCCAAATTTTAGGATTCTGGGTCAACGGGAAGTACCCTATGAATTTCGATCTTTGAGAGTATCAAAATATACGTTTTTTTGCGACATAAACGGCCGTATCTTTTTTATTCGTTAACTTAGAAGTTTGATTTTGTCACAGACCTGTGTATATGGTTTTAATTTCAACTCGATACGTCCACGCGTTCTCGAGATAAAGGGTCTTGACAGACAAATAGACGGACGGACGGACGGACAACAAAGTGATCCTCTAAGTCTAAGGGTTCCGTTTTTTTCCTTTTGAGGTACGGAACCCTAAAAAAAACCACGCATAATGGTGCTTCTGTGTTCATATTCTGAATCGTGAGCGAGTGTCAACCGTCACGCTGTCACGCGTCAGGCGGCGCGACTGATTGCGGCGACACCTCGCGGCCGCCCGCGGTCACACCTGGCGAGCAAACGAGGCCGCTGTGCAGGGGGTTGGGTTTCTTATGAGGAAGTTTGTATCGTTTGCAGATGAGGGAAAGGAAATTTTTTGATGAAAGCTGTGAAACCAAAAGGTTTCAGACCGTTGGTTTATGTGGTTCTTTTTAACGGTAATTTTGAAGATCCTATTCCATTAGGTAAATTATCAGTAGTTATTGAAATCGTCATGGAGATATTGTTTCAGGAACAACGGCCTTTTTTACATTAGGCGATAACGACACGATATGGTGGGGCTGGCTTGTATGCGTTATGCCACCGAGTAGGCTTGAGTCTCTAGTTATACCAGCAACTTACATAGTTCGGCTGGGCGATCCCCTTTTCCACCGAACCTATAATTATTATAATTTGAACAACGAAAACTTTAACGTATTTTTTGATAGGACTGTCACGTAATGAAATCCTTCATCTTCCATCACGCCGGAATGCTGACAGAGTGGGCAGGCTTAGCAGTGAGCGCGCAATTAGCTGCCAGACTTATTATAACAACCCTTTATTTAGCTGCGGTTCATACTGCGGGAGCCGGAATGTTCTACACTTTTATTTAAGAGAACACAGGCATTTTAATTAAGTTGATAAGTAAAATCAATTGATTATTGTAATAAAAAAGCTGTTATTCAGCAATAGGTACCAGAAATTACATAAAATTAAAGTTTATCGACATAGCCCAAATAATCGCCAAACTTAAGTGGGGCAGGGCACATTGCTCGCAGAACAGATGGTAGCTGGGGCCGAAAGGTTCTGGAGTAGCGACCACGTATTGGAAGAAGCAGTGTTGGAAGGCCTCCCACAAGGTGGACCGATGATAAAAATTAAAGTAGGTGAGTTATTTCGACAATACCATCAGAATTAACCTTTGTAGATAGACAATATGGATATGTGTTTCAAGTTCTAGTCGTCAATACTAATCTCTTATTTAAACAAGATATCCTCCATGTGATTTGTCTCCAAAATAGCTGCTTATTACGAGATTTTATTCAATCTAGTAGAGGCTTCGCCCGCATTATCCCCTCGAGCGCATTTTTACGTAAATCACCAAAAATTATAATAAAAAAAATCTGGATTTTTCTGGGAAAAACAAAAATCTATAAACTAAAATAATCGGCCTAATAAAATTTGTAGAAACGTGTGTATTATACAAAACGAAAATTAAGTTTTTTTCTTATTCCGGGACATACTCCCGGAATAAGAAAAAAACTCCAATGTGCTATTTCAAGACATGGTCTACCCACGCACCAAATTTCATTGCAATCTGTTTAGCTTTTCGAGCGTGAAGTAACAAATATACACACTCATAAAAATTCGCTTATAAAATATAATTTTATTTGTGTAGCTCTTACTGTCCCACTGCTAGGCAAAGGCCTCCCCAAGTCTTTTCCAAACATTCTTCTTCTGCGTCATCTCAAGTCCTCGTGGTAGGCGTCCAGTTCATCCCGCCACCTCTTTCTAATAATATTAGTATGATTATATTAATACTAGCTCTTGCCCGCGGCTTCACCCGTGTACTTAAAATATAGCCTATCACTCAGGAATAAAGAAGCTTTCTATCGGTATTAAAATTTTTGCAATCGGTCCTGTACTTTCAGAGATTACCTCCTACAAACAAAAAAACATAAAAACAGACTTTACCTCTTTATTATATTAGTGTAGATCATTTTATAGATACCAAAGCCCAGAAAGTTCAGCATCCCAATGCGAACGCTTAATAAGCTAGCCTGTTCATTACGCGATCGCGATGAGTTACTGCGGCTTCGAAGAGGGCGGGGACCAGTCAGGTATTACACTCAATACTCAGAGCTTTCATCTCGGAAAATGTGACAATTCGTTCATAGCTCACACACACTTGGAACATATTTTTATTTTCATATCAAAAGTCGACTGTATTGATAGGTGGTATTCTGTGGTAAATAGCAAATAAATATTTTTTGGTTTGGCATCAAAACAAAAGTGAGGAATACTATTATAGTAAAATGGTGAGCAGTGGTGGCCAAGTGGTAACGGCTCCAACTTACGAGTTGTAGGGGTTTCAAACCCAGCCAGGCGCATTACTTTGTGTAATTTATTTCATCAACGCTGCTCTCAAAACGGTGAAAGAAAACATCGTGAGGAAACCGGCATGTCCTAGAACCACAAATTCGAAGACATTGTGACATTCACCAACCCGCACTGAGCCCGCGTGGTGGATTCCCTCTCCTAAAGAGGAGGCTTGTGTCCCAGCAGTGGGAA
Source organism: Mythimna ferrago (assembly GCA_910589285.2). NCBI lineage: Eukaryota > Metazoa > Arthropoda > Insecta > Lepidoptera > Noctuidae > Mythimna > Mythimna ferrago. The sequence goes on from OU342680.1 coordinate 930,431, forward strand.
CAAGGCTGATTATGCTATGCTATGCTAAAATGGTAATATAGTACCCACCTAGAAATATAATAATATAGCAAAACAAAAATAAAATTGTATCTTCGAATTGTAATAGGTTTATTCTAGGTAAGCGCGTTCTATCGTCGACCGCATCGTCGCTTTCCGTCAGGTGAGATAGCGATCAAGCGCGAACCTATCAACAATAAAGAAAAGAACCATGTAAAAGAAGAACCTTGTTTACCCAACCTTAGACATTACATGCACGGACGGCTAGTAATCGGTAGCTTTTCATCTAATAAGGACCAGGCCCAGGTCGACAGCGCGTTGTGTTCCACGAAGACCGAAAAGAGCTGTCAGCATAAGTGACGGGATCCGAGCCAGATCATTCGGAAGAGTCACTATGTTCCTGCTGTGTGCAAAGGGCAAATTAGGCTGAGCTTTAGTCAGCAAAAGTGTTACACACACAATTTCTCTCCACCTCGAACCAGACAAGTTTTTTAGTAATTCCCTCCATCCAAAAAAAAGACAATACATGCAAGACTCTAAATAAATTTAGATCACTATTTTAACAGAAATTCGACCCTTGCTTGCACATAGGCCAATTCAAAACATTCCTATGCAAAAGATACCGCATCCGTTTGAGTTAGGTTTCGTGTTTATTAATTACGCAATTGAAGCCGCAGGCAAAAGCTAGTATATTATAAAAAAGGTGTTTACAGATGGATGGTTTAAGTGAGAAACCATATCAATGAAACCAGTGATAGCCTGCTGTTTGTTAAGATTGAAAGGGAAATGAAAACGTATTGCGTTAACCCCAAGTAACACAAAACAAGTACAGAAACATTTTTTTTTTCAGTTATTCACATAAATGTAGTGTATCTAAAATTTGTCAGAACAGCTCGTTATTTAATTAAAAAGTGAAATAACGTGTAATTTTACTTTCTTAGTTGAATCACTGTTGACGTGCCATCAAGATAAGTCGCATTAACAACGTCAGTGCCACTTTATGCATGAGCCGAGGAGTGCCAAACATACATGACTAACACCTTATTAAATAAAGAAGTATTATACATAACTTAATATTTTATACAATGCTGAATGCATTCAATGCATTAGCTTCTTTTTTTCTGAACACTTTTTGTGTTTTTTGTGTTCTGTGCTGAACATTTTTTTGCCCAAAAATTATTTAAATCACATTTTAAAACTTAACTGACTACAAAAACAAAAACTTCTCGGCCTCAAAGCATTCCCGCGCATCCCTATCGACTGGTAGTGTATCCAAAAGACTAGTACCACGTTGTTTAGAAATGCTTAATCAAATCGATCAGTAAGTCGAGGTAAAATTCAGCCCTCATATATACAAATAATTCAATTATGTCTAAATGACCTAGATGGTCATGTCCTATTAGGTATTTAAAAAAATCCAAAATGACATGGAATTTTTCAAAAGACAAACTAATGTTGATACCAGTTGAAAGATCACCGCTGATAGATATTCTCTTTATCAATTTTTGCAATAAGAAGCATTTTGCCTCTCAGGGGTTTTTATTTAGGTAGAAAATGACATCTTCCGTCCTTGGGCGGAGCGGGATCTTAGATTGCCTTCATTGCTTGCCTTTCATTCCAGGGCCGGGTTTTCCTTTCAGAAGCGAACGCATCGTGCCTTTCAGAGCTGCGTTGCCTCTAAGACGCTTTGGTTTTACGCAATAAAACTCATCACAATAAACAACATAATAATTGTATCAACGTTAGCAAGTTGAGTATTTCAGAAAGTATCTAAATCACGTTTTACAAATCTCTGAATGTCAGAAGGAATGTCTACTGCAACCACATTCGCAAATTCAAGATCAAACTAATGATCTATGGGTAACCACAAATCAAGCTCGGTAGACAAAACAAAACCGGCTTCTCTTTCCACCTTTAGATGAGTAATAAGAGGTAGATCAAACTGACGTTATTAAACAATACGAAGCTGAACAATAAACTCGCTAGATAATTGGCACTCACCGTTCAAGGTTGACTACTAGAGCGTGCACGGAGAGGTGCAAAGACTAATGAAAAGACTAGACTCTAGTTTTGAATTAATAGTTCTAACACTTCGCAAACTTTCTCTTCTTAACCGTGTACTCTTGACAGAACTACCACTCTGTTGAGTCATGTCATGTCATATCATGTCAAGTCATGACTCACTCGAGTCTTGCGCCACCGCCTCTCTCGCGATTCGACGCTATGCAGCTCTGTTTGGGTAGCTTGGAAACGATCATCAAGAACCGATTGTAGTCACAGAGTATTTTGTATGAACTCCACCCGGGTCTATGTCGACTTCGCGGCCCTGTAACAGCGATTTTATTTTTATACTAGCTTTTGCCCGCAACTTCGCCCGCGTACATAAAATGTGGCCTATGTCACTCAGGACTAAAGCAGCTTTCTACCGGTGAAAAAATTTTCGCTTTCGGACCAGTACTTCCTTCCATAGATCACCTCCTACAAACAAAAAAAAAATAAAAAAAAAACAAACTTTACCTCTTTATTATATTATATATAGTATAGATAAAAAAGCTTTTAAAAAACTAACTTTTTTTTTTTATTTGATATAAACTAGTGCTTGACTGCGATCCCACCTGATGGTAAGTAGCGATACAATCTTTGACGGTGAGGCGCACTGGTTTATTAAGAGCCTATTCACTCTAGCCTTGAAGACACCCAAATTATAATCGGACGGGAAGACTGCAGCAACTTACTATATATCATTTACTTTTACTTAACTTTATTATTTTATGTAACTTTTTTCGTTATCTCGTTTAAAATCATAACTTAGAGTCACGTTCGTGTTTTTTTTATTGAACCATCTAGTTTACAATATCAAATCATGTTTTGATTTTTACCCAGCTCGGCAGCGCTTGGTTATAAGGCTGATATTCATAAAATATTATTTCATGGTATTCTCTTTTATATTTGTGGATTTCCAGGGGTGCAAAAAACTTCAAAATTAGTACATAGCAGTGTGCCAAAGATTAGTTGAGGTCCATCCACCTTGCTGGAGAGCGTCCATGTCATCTTTTACTCTCGACTTTCCCTTGTACTACCCTTTTTTCATTGGGTCCCGGTTACGGGTATTCTAAACAAGTATATTGTAAATAGGTACTGAAAAATATATCTGTTGACTATTTTTATTAAACAATATTCCTGTACTGACTTGGATGTTTGAGTTTTCACTGCTCTAAGGGGTAGCCGACTTGAGTATTTAATGTTATATCAGTATAGGCAACCCTAAAAAAGATGGGAAAATATTTCTAAAATATTTAAACTTACTCTATGGTCAAGAAGCGCAAAGATCAAAGAGCGTGCGCGTGCGCATATCGCGTAAGCATCGTTAATGCATGAACGTGTCACAATAAGTACCTACTCATATAGCCGCTAACGGTGGAACAACCAGCACTGAAACGGGATTCGGACATAACTAGCCATTATGTTGGATGGAAGATCCTGGTATATGAGGGTTTCGCAAAACTCAATAAGCTAAGTGATTATTTATAGGTTTACGTGACAGTCAAATGACAGGTGTCACTTTATGGAAAACTAGCAGTTGCCAGCAGCTACGCCCGCGTGATAGTAGAAAATGATCCCAAGAATAAATGCTACGAAGATAGAAAGCATCCTACTATTCTAGGTAATGATCTACCCGTGTATCAAGTTTCATCGAAATCCATTCAGTAGTTATTGCGTGGAAGAGTAACAAACATCCATACATAGAAACTATCGCGTTTATAAATCTAGTAGGATAATGGAATTCAGTAGCATTCGGATAACCTGGACGCCATCGCAACTCAAAAGGGAAAAGAAAGATTATTTTGTATACCAGATAATGATAATTGTCAATTCATCATCACTCTAGCCTTTTCAATAACTACCTTGGGGTCGGTTTGTAGTTTAATCGGATGCGGCTGAATACCCGTGTTTTACTACATCGAACCTGACTTTGACTGACCTGTTGGTCTAGTGGTTAGTGGCCCTGACTGCTATGCCGGAGGTCGTGGGTTCGATTCCCACCCAGGTCAAATGTTTTTGTGATGAGTACGATAATTTGTTCTGTCTGGGTGTAATTTATTTATTTATTTGGCTCTTCAACAATGAGTGCACTATTACATATAAAGAAAAACAATACAATCTTCTTATCTTTCTTATCTATAATATGTATGTATTTAGAAATATATAAGTATGTGTATCAGTTGTCTAGTACTCATAACACAAACTTTGCTTAGTTTGAGACTAAACGACGTTGTGTTGTGATAGTTGTGGAATATTATATTATATTATATATATTATTATAACTGACCTCCACAACTCAGTCATTGCGCAACACGATAATCATTGTATATAGAATGATAGTCAGACTTTTTAGCGTCTGACTGCTTAGATAAATTTTTAAGTTTACATATGAATTGAAAAAATCTCATTCGTACTTGCCAGGTTTCAGATCCGCAACCTTGATCTGAGATAATAATAATATAATAATAACCATTTATTTTCAGGCATCGAATGCCCATAGAAAAAAAAATACATAAAATAATCTTATACAATAAAATAAACTATACAGAAATAATAAACAAATTAAACAATAACTTAAATAATTAAAAATAATATATAAACTAAATGCCTAGCTAAATATGACGTCATAAAACTCCTCCGCATCGCTGTCGACTGGAAGTGTGCCCAAAAGGCTGGCGGCATTGCCACGTTGTATGGCAATGCTTATTCTCTGACCGAGGTAGGAGCCAGCCCTTGGGTCACGCGAAGCGTCAATTAAGCGTTTTGACAATTCTTTAAAGAGCCGAGAGCTTTCACGGCCCGAGAGTTTCAACCCCAAACGGCTCAAAAATATAACTGCCGACGAGGCTGTTGTATTTCCGCCGCTTGAGGTTCTCTGCAGCCGACGCGGCAGCACCAGCACAGCACGATGAGCTAGGAAGATGGGATGGCGCAAGAGTATCGACACAGGTAGCGTCCCACACTAAAGGCCTACCCATCTTCCAAGGAAATAAAGACATACCGTCTGGTCTCTTACCATCGTCGCGTGCCAGGCCATGAGGTTCCAAAACAGCCGGAACGCCGATGGTGACAAGAGCTCGTCGGATGATGTCGTTAATGTTCGCGTGCCGCGCTATGCGTCCCGCACTTCGACTGCATGACAGGCCGTGGTGACCGAGTCTGTTGACAACTTCGCCACAGTGGCAGCGATGAGGAGAACAACAAGGAGCACCTAGACGTAGGGCAACAGCTAAGCGGAAAGTAGTATCGTCGAACAAGGTGCCAATATTCGACGACGGCAGTGCGTGAAGCTGAACTGTAAGAGGTTCTCCTTGCTCCAGGCCACAACTGCGTCTATATCTCGTTGAAGCCTCTCACAGTCAGCCAACTCATTTATCTCGAGCGATAGCTTCAAGTCATCAGCAAACATTAAGCATTTGGCGTTCTCGACCACTTTTGGCAGATCATTTATCATCAGAATGAACTCCAAAGGTCCAAGGTTACTGCCTTGACTCACCCCCGACCTGGTAAAATATGGCTCTGACTTATGTCCCTCATATTCTACGTATTGCTGTCTATTACCCAAGTAACTTGCAAAAAACCTTAGCAGATGTGGGGTGAAACCCGCTGCTGCTAACTTTTTAAGCAAGACATCATTATTTACTAGATCAAATGCTTTTTTAAAATCGAAGTAAACAACATCAATTTGCCCCCCACTATCCACTGACGGCATAAGGTGAGTCATGTGACTGAGGAGATTGCTAGTAGTGCTTCTTGCCGGTCGAAATCCATGCTGAGCGTCCGAAAGCTGACTACTGACCTGCTGAAATATGCTCTTATGAATAGCAGCTTCAAAAACCTTTGCCGGAGTCGACAGCACCGCTACCGGCCTGTAGCCATCCACCGTCGTCCCTGAACCTCCCTTTGGTACTGGAACGACGCGGGTAACCTTCCACTTTTCCGGAAACACCGCCTCTCCCAAACATTTGTTATAAATGTATTGAAGCGGTTTGGCTAGCGCCGACCGACAATCTTTTAAGATGTAGGGTGGAATGCCGTCCGGGCCAGAAGACTTTTTCGGTTTGAGCTGTTGAAGTGCGCAACATACATCAGACAGCTGTAAGTGATCAAGATGAACCCGCGCCGCTCCATTGTCTCCCCCTGCTTCGATCATAGCCGCACTCACATTCAACGCGGCCTGCTCTGTATCATAAACTGAATAAAAGTACTCGGCAAATTCCTGTACACACTGTTCATCAGTTAACTCCTCGCCATTCTTTAAAATCTTTCGTGGACTTCTACTACCTTTCCTAGATTTTGCATAATTCCTGAACGACTTAGGGTCTTCCAGCATTTGACTTTGGACACGGTGCGCATATTGTTCTCGTGCGAAGGATATTGACTTTTTAACTTTGATTCTACACTGTGAAAACGCTTCGTAATCAGTCCTCGTCCCACTTGCTTTGTACTGTTTATGTAAGATAGCTTTTGCTTTAATGTCGCGAATTAATTCAACAGTGTACCACTCAGGGTAATGGTACCCTGAGCTTACACGACTTCGCCTTTTTCTGGGAACGCAGTCATTCAAAATTGAATTAATATGATCATAGAAATAATTTAAACTCGCTTGCAAATCTAACTTATATATTGGAGTCCAATCTATGGCCGCAATTGATGAATACAATAACGAAAAATCGGCTTTATTGAAATTCCAACCTGTAGGTTCATGTGTATCCGCAGTCATATATATTCCTTCATAGAAACTGCTCAGCAACCACCACAGGAAATTACACATAAAGCCTAAAGCATGCAACAGATATCCATTTAAAACTATGAACTGAACTGCCAAAGCCCCAAAACACGGTAATCAGTCCGGGGAGGTGTGTAGTCGTCAGGACCGGAAATACGTCGCCCCTGGGCGTCCACTTCCGGCGGATAAGTGGGCGGCTCTGACCCAATTTCCGGTTTTCACATCACACAGATGCCGCGCATGATAATTTTTATATTACGGTTGAAAGAAAGTGGGAATTGAGTACCTTGGGAGAATGATGTTACCTAGAACCATCAACCATCATTTGTTTTGTAAGAGAGAGAAATTCACGTTATTTTGGGAAGGAATTAATTATATGTGGAATTTCCTCTTTCTTTCCGGAGGATGTGTTTTGGGTCTGTCAAGAGTGAATCGGTAATTTCTGGGTAAGCGCGCTCTATTGCAACCACATCTTTGTCTACCATCAGGAACGCTAGTGGTCAAACGGAAACCTATAAGTAAGATTCTTCACAGACAAAAGACAATAGAAAATCGTTATAGTTAAATGGTGCAACTCACCCAAGAGATGTCAGCAAACCGTAGGGCCGAGACCTGCTTGGACCACGGGGAATTTCTGAAAAGATATACGTGGTGCTAAAACATAAAGGGCAACAAAAGGAATACAGGTGGTTTATATTCAGTAAAAGTTTGTGAAACACTTGGGAATACGGAAGAAGGGAAATGAAACAGCTGACGGGTACACGTATATTGCTACTGATGATGGTTGAACATTAGACTAAACATTTTGTTGGCTTACTCTCTTACACTGATCATAACTTATAAATAGTATTGTACAGGTACTCAAATCCTTATACACCACAGTTTAAAAGTCCCTCTTGCTTCACCCTAGAGCGAGAGAAATCATTGGACAAATTTCCCACCTCAAAAAAAAAAAACAGGCTCTGAGTGGACCAAAATTTTTTTCCCCATAAAAATGCCCGGTGTCGGTGGGAGACTATGGAAGCAGCCGTGAAGAGATTACAAACTAATCTACCGTGGTTGACCAAGATTTAACGCTAATCTTTCATACTGCGACTCAAAATGATCTGCCTTCCTCATTTTTAGTACCTCACAAACCTGAGAATACGACGAAGATATCCCTCGTCCCTCTCGTAAATGTAATAGCATGATATACGATGGTGTCTAGGACTGAGCGCTCTCTGTTTTACTCCAAAACCATTTTATTGTTTGGCTCTGAGCGCTGTCACGGTTGCCAATAATTTTTTTAGAGGTACATACTAAATGTTTAATGTTTACTTGTGTCGTGAAAACTGAAGATCGTCGCCGTCACCTGTCATTGGTTTTTAAATACATAGGTACTTGTTAGCGGGAACACGAAAAAAAGAAATAGCAATTACCACCAATTATCTAACGTACCAAGTTAAACGGCTCTGTTCGTCAAAAGCTTCTTTGGTATGGCATCCAAAATTTTCAAAAATAGATATCTAATGACATTTTGAACACTAAGAAACTTCCACTATTCAAATATAAATACTTACTACTTAATCGATAAAGAACTACACGATTCAGGATTCCTTAAATTATTTAATGATTATTTTGATTAACTATGTATTTTAGACATAAATATTTTTTTTTTAATTGTTAATAGGTTTGCGCTAGACTGCTATATCATCTGATGGAAAACGAGTTCTCTTGATTCGACTGACTTTAAAAGTTTAAAAGCATGATTCGTAATTATTGTATGCCTGTTTAACAGGACATAATGAAACTGTAATTTGGTACTAAGTCTTAACATCCATACTTATACCCACAGTAAAAATATTTTGATTCAAGAAACATACAAAATTTAAAAACATGTTATGGTGGTAAGAACTTGATCTTAGTTATGTCGTTGAGTATAACAAACTATGTAATAAATTGGACTGTCTGGTAATATTTTTGGAATGAGATACTTTTTTGGAATATTTGCTACAAAAGGTTTGGATTGAAGAGTTTACCTATATCAGAATTGGTTCTAAGAAGACAAACACTAAAACCCACACATGTTTCTTCCCATAGTGGCCCAGCAGGGCTGAAGCCAACTGGGACTGTGGATTGGCTTCTGAAAGGGAATAGCTAGAATGCAAAGGGCAAATGAAGGAACATAAGTCTGGTTTTAGTAAGTAAAGGTACACGCCCTCCCGCTCCACTCTAGAGATCATTAGAGGATTTCCCACCTTCAAAAACACTGTGTCCCTTTGCGTTCCAGGGCTGTGGTAACTGTTTCGATTCTTCAATAACATAACGATTATACCCATAATAATATTCTAATAGCTCATCTGCATGGTTCTCATTTGATTTGATTACATGATTACTGTATGGACTTTAAAAGAGACTTTGACCCCTGAGTTTGTTTCGGTGTTTCTTCTCAGGGTAGTCAGCTAGGAAAAACCCGCCTCATATAGTTTAAACTGACTGGAAAAAAAATTAACGTGTCAAAGAGTTTTTTTTTAAACCTATTTGCAAAATAAATATCATTTATCATTTACCCATAGAAATGTTATCTATCAGCCAAGTGATTCACTAGTCGTATAGAGACAGCCATTAACACTTTAATATGACATAACTTAAATACCCAAGTGCATAGTTATGAAACAATCCTCCTTTGACTCTCTCAATAGTGTCATTGAAGCCATTACAAGTATTAGTTTATTATTATTATCAAGATCAAAGAGAAATGCCGGAGTACATGCGTAAATAAATTAATGAGCGTTTGAAGTGACCGGATATTGTGACAACGACTTAACTACCTACATTGGATCGTTAAATTTTATTCCACACTTGGTGGTGTGTGCAAGTGCTCATTAATGAAAATTATCAATAAACTGTTTTAGATATCCATGATTATAATACAAGAATAAAAAAGAAGTATATTTTGCCTTTACAGAGCTGCAATCATTACGAAAGAGAAGCAGCCATTAAGAAAGTTCTTAAGAATTTTAATATAGAATGATCAATTAGTAGTATACTTTTTCTTCTTTGTTCGTCCCTGTTCCCATTATCTGGGGTCTCCTTACAATTCTGCGCTGCAAACCAAGTTTCACCGAAATCTGTTCAGCAGTTCGAACATGAAGAAGGAACAAACATACACACTCAAAATATTTCTTTTTATAATAAGTATAGCGTAATGTGATGAGTCAAGCTAACAAATTAGGTAGATACTTAATTGATGTTGTAGCAACATTGTAAAAAATCGTTAAACAATATTTCCATTTTGCCCAAGAGGAGAGTAAGTAGTATATTTGTTTAAATACTTAAATATAATTAAGAAAATAGAAGAAATCAAATAAATGCCAGTTGCCATATTTGTTTGAAACCACCTGGTTCGACTGGTTTTAATATATGTTTGGACATCATACACCTGTTTAGATAATGATGTTTGCAGAAAACGACACGTTTATGTGTTAACTAGTACTGCTGCCCGTATAGCACGTATTTATGTTTGTCTGTTTATATGAAGAGTGGTAGCCTTAGAAAGAGGTCGGCAAAATATTTAAGGACTGGGATTTCAAATACCTGTCTATCTACATATGTTTTTCTATAACAGGAGACGAACCACAAGATTACAATTCTTCGAGCTCCAAGTTTCTTTCATACATTACTCACTTCATTAAACATGTTTAAAATAAATTTGGGAAATTGTCGCTATCGGCACATAAAGCAAAACGTATAAACTTAGGTTTCCATGATATATTCTTGAAGAAAGCAAACTATCAGCACTTTGTTTTTACCATTTATATGTTTACGTAATTTTTTAAGTTACAAACCAAAAACCAATTGATTTATAATAGGCTTCTTCTTTTACGGTATACTAGACAATGCCTAAGGTATTAAGTTTGCCTCTGTATCTTTACAGCAGTGGAGCAGCGGTTGCCGAGTGATAATGGCTCTGACCTATGAGTTGTAAGTCGCGGGTTCAAACCTAGGCAAGCGCATAACTTTGTATAATTTATTTCATCAACACTTCTCTCAAAACGGTGAAGGAAAACATCGTGAGGAAACCGGCATGTCCTAGAATGCATTTGAAGACATGTGACATTTACCAACCCGCTCAGGGCCCGCATGGTGGATTACGGCCCACTCCCTCTCCTAGAGAGAAGGCCTGAGTCCCAGCAGTGGAAACATTAAAGAAGCTGGTTATGATATGTTATGCTATGCTGTACCTTTATGTGTATAAAGTATTAAATAAATAATAATGATCCAATTCATCAATCAAAATCTATCAATTTCAAAATCCTTAAAAAGTACATTTACCTAGCCAGTCCGCCAGCTAATAAGGACAGTAAACTCACACAATCTCCTTCGATAATTTAAGAATACTACAACATTCAACTCAGCTTCACTACCTCAACTCCTCAATCAAAATCCCAGTAAGACTTGGTCTCCGCCCCGCTACCCACAACCACTAAACCAGAGCAAATAAAAAGCTAATTTAAATGCCATTAAAAGTGGATGCGACTCAAGATTTAAGAGCTGAGAGCTCTCATTATTTTGCTTTCCCTCCAGAGGGCGCTCCACGTAATGCGGGAATTTTAAGCAGACCTGATTTATACATCTTGTTTGGTATTGACTTGTGTACAAGTTGCGAGTGCTGGGAACACGCTGGGTGGTTTCTCACGAGAGGTGGAGCACCACACACACACTGAAACGTACATCTATATATTTTACAATTTGACATAGATAAATAATTTTTATTTTACAATTTGTTTTTTTTTTTAATAATGTTTGAAATTTTTTTTTTCTTCGAAAAGTGTTACTTTTCATAAACATTTTTTGTGATAATGGAGGGGACTTTGTAGATTCAATTATACTTACCTACTATTATTTATTCATATACTTTTTCTTTTCTGTGATTTTAACGTATCTCTGGCAGTTTGGAGTAGGTATTAGGTTAGGTTAGGTACTAAGATTTGCGGCCTATCTAAGTGTCATTGCTTTGATATTGTTCGTCAAGTTGTTGTGCTCCTTAGTAGTCCTGAGTCGAACTACACGAATACTGACAAATGCTTGCAGTAACTGGACTAGTCCACTCAAATCTGTGTGGTTCTTTCTTCTCAGATACTAAAGGCCGCTGCATACGTGACGGGTTTTTTCACGGACGGGACGGAACGGAAAATTTTGAAAATATCGTTTCATGCAAAATGTATATGGAAGCGCATATGTCACGGAGACACGGACGGGACGGGAACGTTAACATTAGTATGAAACGATATTTCCAAAATTTCCCGTTCCGTCCCGTCTGTGAAAAAAACTGTCACGTATGCAGCGGCCTTTAATCTGCATGGTTTTCAAAAATGATTTGAGCACTAAAATATGTTTGCTATATGGATATAACAGACTTTGATTTTTATGTTTGTTTCGGTGTTTCTTTTCAGGGTAGTCAGCTAGCAAACACCGGCTTCATCTAGTTTAAATTGTAACGTGTAAAGGTGTCATAATTATAAGTATTACATGCGTCGGTGAAGATTAAGATGTTCATACCTGGAATATTATCTTTGTTTTTTTTCCGTATGGGTAATCATCAAGTAACTTTTCTCCCCCAAGGAGTCCCGCGAGAGGGAGTGTTACACTTATACTGACTAAAACTTCAGTTACCTTTTGTGTTCGAGGACCATGGTGATTCTTTCGAACTACTAAGTATCTGTAAAATGGCTACATGGTAGACATTTAGACATTGTTCAGAAGGTTGGTTGTTATTGATAAGACCAATCATGCATTACGGTTAATAAATTTAATTATTTGTTTTATTATTTGTATACACAAAGGTTACATATACAGTAATAGATATGATTATATTATCATTTAGTTGCCTTTAGTAAAGTCAGCGATGAACAAAATAAAATAAAATAGACGAAAGTTCCGCTAATTACAGGGCTGAAAATTAGGTCACTGCAATATTACTGCACTCCATAAAATACCTATTTACACAGCAATAAAACATGTCCAATAACTTTTACCCAAAGACGTACTCGCACCATTAAACGATATCCAAAATTACAATGATTTAGAGCAATAACAGCGTGGACCAATAAACAGTTTAGTACCTATCATAAAACTGGAGATTCAATCATCACTAATTTAATACTTTATGATTATTCTGGCCAATAACTCACCTGCTTTATTTAGTCTGTCGGCCCCTAAACGTCGCGGCGTGATGCTGGGCGACAAGTGCGGGGAGCACGGGGAACATCGGCCACGGTGTAAACTGTATAAAATATTGACGTGCGTTACATTTTGTTATTTTTGGACAGATGGACATGGAAATGTAGAGGGGACACTTTGATTGACAGGTCTAGTGCCTATAGACATGCTTGGAAACTGAAAATAATGTTGTTTGAAACACTGCATACTTAAAATGACGTTTTTCTTCTTATTCTAAAGCCTGGTTATCAAGTCTGACATATTTATTACACAAAGCTCAGCAAACTCTTGAAAACCAGAATCAACAGTGGTGACCACTACAGTGTGCTGCAAAAATGTAGCTTGCAATGTTATTTTACATTTACATTTGCTGAAGAAAACGACTAGTGCCTGATTCTCAAAAAATATTCTAAAGAAGATACTAAATAGACTGTCCAAGGTTGTTGTCCCGTCGTTGCAACTATAATAACCTTGGACAGCCTTAATTATTTCATGACGACACGGTTGACTCAGTGGTTGAACGACTGTGCTGCATATCGCCGTCGATTCCCGCTCGGAACAAATATTTGTCTGACCTATAGCCTTATGTATATAGTATATAATTATGTTTGTGAAAATATTAATGATGCAGGTAATTGCTAATGTGGGGCAACGTTAGAATCCTTATCCTTCTACTCTAGCATGCCTTCTCAGAATACTTGACCGCGTAGGCAGTAAACTATTCCTCTCTGACCACCCATCTATGCGTCCCTCACCGATGTTACGAGCGGAAGTGTTGCATTTCAAAGGGGCATTCTTGTTACCTGTGCACTAAAAATAATTCGTGAAACAGCCGGATAGAGCCGGGAACGACCGGGATGTGATTAGCCACGCCCCTACCGTTGCCTTTGATCTTGCGCGTGCGCCAAATATTCTTTGTGCACTGAGGTTTGTACGCTCTGAGTACAAGGCGTATTTATGTGCTCCTTGTGCAGCGGTTCGAACTGGTAGGTAAGTTGACTGGTGTTTCCGTTTTAGATGTTTTGGTTTTGTGAAGGTAAGCTGCTGATGAAACTGCTGTTTTGAAGAGTTTTTCAGTTGGTTGCGAAGCCAGGAAGTGGAATTGAATGTTTTGTGAAGTAGTTTTGATAAATCAAAACTAGGTAGGTTATGTTGATCACTGTAGGTAGTGCAAGTAGTGGTCTTAGCTCATGCCAGACATCCCCACCCTTGGGCGGAGATAGTGTCAGACTCTTACTGACTAAAAAACCAACCCCATTACTTCTTGCCTTTCATAACGGCGCCGAACCTTTCTATCGGAACTAGGCCCTGGCCCCAGTAGGCTCGACCCAGCCGGGTCCATGCTATTGCTGACAACTCCTTGAGGTGCGCGGAAACAGTGCGCGCCGTCGACGGCTTCGGCTCGACGGTCGGACGGTCGGACAGCGGTTGCCCGCACTTACGGTGGCCGAAAATCGGGATGGGAATCTCGGCAGGCAATGACCGCCATTGCCTGATGATGTTGGAGCACGCCTTCCTATAATAAGCAACCTATTTACTCTTGACTCAAAGACCCCTAGACCCAAATGCTTTCTGATTTTGAAGATCAGCTCCAAAATCAGGAAGTTTTCCCTCACTTTATACCTTAAGATTTTTTTTAAAGTTAGAAAAAGACTGTAACCAATATACAACCTCAGTTTTAATAATATGCAAAATCTGAAACACGTGACTAGTATTTTTATGTAAAGAGGATTCTTTATGATTTTTTTTTATTATATTGTACATAATATGTACAAAATTGCATAACTGGATCATGAAAAATCACAAAGTTATAAGCTTGTTTTGTCAGCAAAAATACATAGTCACTGGCCCAAACAGGCTACTGAGGGGTTATTTTGCACTTGCACCCAGCTATGTATTGATACTATCACCTGCCTGTATCGTTGTACTAAGTGTCGGTGGTGTCCAACTTGTGACCTTTTTAAATATTTTTTGGAAAAAATATAACATGGAGTAAAACAATTGGAATCCATTCAGTTACTGATTCTGAACAAATTTTATTCAGGTTTCGCAAAAACTAAAAATTAATAATGTTGTATAACCATAATGATCAATTGGTATGACAGGGTGATGGGGACTTTGCTTTACAGCAAGGTAATTGAGATAAACCTGGTTGTAGCAAGTTGTAAGATTATTTTAAATAAATTTTTAAATAAACAAGATATCATTCAACCTACGCCCAGGAATAGGTTGTCACGTCATCACGTCATCGTAGCATCATCAAGAATGATGTTTACTCCGAATTTTACGACTTTTCCGAGAACGCGTCAAGATAGGCAGCCGCCAGTTCCGGGGTCCTACAGCGGACCAAATGAATTACAATTAGTTTTATTATATCGTTAACACATGTAATCTGGACTATAAAGTTATTTGGCGAAGAACTGCTGATTTATATTGGAGCCATCTTAATTATTGGAAGATTTATCTTAAGATGAGATGGTGGCATATTCTGATATTTATTTTGCGAATAGATTTTTTTAAAAGCTTTTACATGTCAATTTTATTCATTAAATTCAACTAAATGACGCCGGTGTTTCCTAACTCCCTAAGACTAACTACCAATATCTTTTAAAATATAAATCATATGAAAACTATGCAGATTGTAATGGAGTCTGAGATGGTGTTTGAGGAAAGAACCACATAGATTAGAACGAATCATTAGATGAAAATTGCTTTGTTAAGAAAAACTAATTTATATGTAGTTAACGTTCTATTTGTTTTGTTATAAATTAGTTTAAGCATCTTAAGTTTTTTTTCCTTGAAAAATTTACAAAAATGGTTTTTTCGGTCAGACAACAGTACTACTACTGCTTTTATTTATTTTCTAAAATCAAATCAAGAAACCTAACACACATAACATAGCATGCCTGGGCACATGCACCGTAAACAAACCCAGTAAGAAGACCCAGTTAACCTATGAAATGTATTCTGCTGTAACCAAGATCCCCGTAACTGCAAACGAGTTCCGGAAAGACTATCGTCGAGCTGTCACGAGCGTGGACGGACAGACGTGCGAAAATTTATACTAATGCTACGGCGACGTGGACACTAAACTATTCTACTATAGCGATAAATACGACATACATTGCTGGCAAAGTTTGTGACAAAAAATTCGAAGGTAACACAAAACTGGCAATGGATTGTTAATTACTAAAAGAAGTGGTTGTTTAGGCACGTGTTGTGGTATAAAGGAAGTGTGTCTTGCACACAAAATGACAGGTGGACATCTTGCTATTAGAGCTAAATCATGTTTCTATAATAACAGTGTGAGAAAAAAAAACAATGTTTTGTGTGAAAGTGCCCGTTTTGTTTCAGTACTGAGGTCATGTCTAAGAAGTGTGTTGTTATGCAGAAGCAAGGAATAGATTGAGCGACTTCTCTCAAACTGTCACTTGGAAAGTGAATGAATTAGTGTGAGGGCATGATGCAATTGTACATTAAAAATATTTTGTTCTCTTCACGTGGTGGTTTTAAACTGTAAGTGAAGAGCGTAATTGAATTATAAATATGAAACTACTTTGTCTCTCTGTTATGTTTCACGGTGAAACTACTGAACCGATTTTGTTAAATGTTGCCATGGATGCAATGTTGCTCAAAAAAGGAACATCAAGGACACTATGTGCTGCTTTTTATCTGGCTTCGACTTCTTATTCGCGTGTGCTATAACAGACAATGCCGCGGATGTAGTCGTGGACAAAGGCAGTGAATAATATAGTAGTCTTAAACGTGAAGCTATGGTGTGCTGAATACGTACTGGATATCCCACCCATACGTACAAAGTGTTTTAGGAAAGCATTTATTAAACGTACAGCTAAGGAGTGGAACTCATTTCCGGGGTCTGTTTCCTGATAACTACAACTTAGAGGACTTTAAGTCAAAAGTGTTATTTTTAAGCAAGCGCGCTCCATCATAGACCGCTTCTTCGCTTACCATCATGTGAGATAGTGGTCAAACGAGAGTCTATCAAATAATAAAAAAAGTTATCGAGTGCTGTCGCCGTCTCAGAATTATCAACAACAATTAGGTACTCCAAAACACTAGGTTATTTAAACACTTTTATACTTCACAGGATGGATAAGACATTGCTTTCTACGAACTGTTTTGTAATAAGGACTTCAAATTAGATCACCTATGCCATAATTTCGTTATAATAATGTAACCCATTTTCTAAGTTTGTGTTGGATTCAACGAAACATCTTAGCAGCGGACAGTGAAGTCATCCAAACATGTGAAGCTTGTTTATGTTTTATTTCCTACAACTTCATACATGCAAACAAATAATATACTTTATGATTCGTTGAAGATGTTGCCATAAAAATAATATGCTGTCATTTTTTTATTTGAAGAAGAAGCAAGCACTATTTAGATGATTTTTATTTTGGTTAAATTAATTATTTTTAACGTTATTGAACCTAAATTTAAAACCCCACGGTTCTAGCTAACCGTGGGGTTCTAAATGTACGTAAATCAATAATATGGCTACAACACAAGATAGAAAAAAAAATATTAAAACCAGCACTAGAACTTTTTTTGTAAAAAATTATTGGTTAGCTTTTTGCTTTCTAATTAGTTGAAACGAAGCACGTGATTCTTCTTTACCAATTGGAATCCTTCTTCAAACCATCCAAAAATAAGTTACACAATATTAAAACTTCACTGACGGTAGACCTTCGACCTTCGGTCGATTCTTTGGTAGTTATTCACCATGTAGGTACCGTTAACGACGCAACGCCGTACGTTTTTTTTTTGGCTTGACGGAATCAAATTGTGCAATTCTAATGCACACTCCAAAAGTAAACCGATAGAAAACCGACAGGCTAGCAATTGGACTTATATTCTGTCGATCATGCAATTGGTGTAGTCAAAAGGAAAAACAATGCCAGATATATGCTCATTAGATGCGTTTGCCCTTCCATAAAAATGGGATAATACCTATCAAAAAAAGAATATTGTGATGTAAATAGGTGAACTGAGGTAAACCAACAAAACGATAACCAACAGAAAAAAAGCACGCGTTTTCTTATTCAAACAGTTGTCTTATTTCCACAAAAAAACTCCTAATTCAAACAAAGACAAAACGACAAAGATCTCACCTAAGTCGGCGACAGTACCGAAATACGCGCTGAGTCACCGCTGTCTCTGGCCGTACCTGTCGTGGACGCCATCTGAAATACTCACAAAGGAACACAAAGAAGTAACTCACACGTATCACCCTGTGATTCATTCAACGAGTTTTAGACCTGATGGAGTTACTATAAATGGATCTAAACTTGCTTTCAAGTTAGATTGAGGACGATTTTCAAGATTAAGTTGGATCTAGAATAGGAAAGTGTAAATAACTAACCGATTTGGACAAACGCATATGTCTCCTTCAAAACAGTGTTGCAAATCTATTAGAATATCTGTATGTGTCTCAGTACTTTTAGGTATTACATTAACTACAATACAATACTTTTAGATGCATTTGACCACTACCTACCTACTCCTGCTTTGAAGGTAAGCGATGATATGCCCAATGTTGGAGAACGCTTGACTACAAGTAGCTTATCTTACTCTACAAAGTTGAAGCTATGAAGAAATTTAGATTTCGGTAGTATTATTAGTAACATTAGCAACGTCTCAAGAGAAATTAAAATAGACGTCTAACTGACTCCTCTAATATAATAATTTTCTGGAAAGAAATGATGAAACACCTGGATAGGGTGTTACAAAAATTCATGGTTTTCTTAAATCTTTGAGAATCTGTAACTAAAATAGAGAAGGCAAAACATAGTTACCATAATGTTTGGATTTGGCATTACTATGAAAGGATACATTGAAATTAGTGTGTAGGTAGGTAAAGATGTGGTACAGATTACAGTGAATGGGCTATTTGTTTAGGAAACAGTAGTGGATGAGAGTTCTCAGAATCAGAATGTTGAAAAAAGCGGCGCTCATCCGCCCGCCGATATGAGAACTAGTGTAGCTTTCAAGCGTGTTGTGGTTTTAAGAGAAGAAGAATAAGACAGGTATAATATCCAAATGCAAAGAGTGTCAATGAATTGTTTATATTAGATGATAGAGAGTTTATATGATATATTAGAGAAAAATTTATCTGTTACGATTACAAGACATTGTAATCGTAACAGATAAACTTTTCTCAGTATTATATTGATAGGCTCACATATAACAACTATCTCATCTATTGGTAAGCGATGATATGGTCGACGATGGAGCACGCTAGTCTAGAAGTAACAACAATAACACTTAACAAAACTTAACTTAACAAAAAAAAAACTTATTCGCTCTTGACCTAAAGACCCTTATCAGCTATCATGAAATACAAAATCTTATAGGGAATTCTACTCTTTAGCTTTACATTTAATGAATGCGTTCCTAAAATGTTTTGTAGGTGCGTATGAGTGGGATGTTCATCATGTACCGGTGCTGGCGCAAGGTCGTACGTTTTTTTGGCTTGGCGGAATCAAATTGTGCAATTGTAATGCACACTTCTGGAAAAGTAAACGATAGAAAACCAACAGACCAGCATTTCGGCATCTAATAGATGCTCAAGACTTTGGTGTTTAGACTAAATGAGCACATCATTGCCGACGATCTTTTCAGATTACTTATCAATCGACTCTAGTGCATCAAGCTTGTATTTGGCAGATCCATCTCAAAGATGAGAGCAGTATTCCATACACGATCGAACTTGTGCTTAATAAAAGTTGAGCAGCTATTCCAGCGTGAAGTACTGTCTCACCTTTGCTAAGATCTCCAATTTTATGTTTTAACTCACATTCTTCACATTAAATTTAAGAATGTCACATTATTGGGCAAGAAGATATCCGAGTCACTAGATCTGCTCTACCAAAATAGCTATGAAAAACCTAATCATCTTTGCCTACAGCATAAATCAAGTTCTTCTAATAATTTCGTTTAACAGCTTTCCGTACTTGATTGAACTGCACTAGTTCCCAGAATCGACCACTTGTCCAGACTTCCATCGCGCATTCATCAACACATAACATTGTAAACGTTAAGCAATAGCCGCAGTGAATGACGATCTGCTTCCGGTTCTCGTATTTTCATAACGACCCATATTTCTTGTTATGTCATTATTAAGGATGGACACGGTTGAGTAATTTCCTTCGTTTGACATAGAAGAGTTAAATAGTAATGCGGTAATTTGTGTTTAAACATACTTATGGTGGCTATAAAGTTTGGTATTGTAATAGCCTGCGCGAGAAATCAAGTCAAATACCACCTATGACGACGCACAATGTCAGTAATGGCTGGTCTCTGAATTAAGAATTTTTAAAACGTACTCTAATACCAAACTTAGACTGGTTTTCAAGCTAAAGTAGAGTTTGAGAAAAGCTCAACTTCAACTTAAGTCACCTCGTTTAAATTCCACCTGATGGTAAGCAGTGATGCAATCGTTGAGGGTGAAACGCACTAGTTTATTGAGAGCCTATTCACTCCAGCCATGAAGACACCTACATTATAATTGGAAGGGAAGACCGCAGCAGGCAACATTAATTAACAAACTAGCGCTTGACTACAATTCCACCTGATGGTAAGTAGTGATGTGATTGTTGATTGGTGAGGTGCACTAGTTAATTAAGTGCCTAGGGATCTAGGCTTGAAGGCACCTAAAATGAAATTGGACGGGAAGACCGCAGCAGGCAAAACATTAATTAACAAGACACTTAAACACAAAAGCAGCCACTCTCTTCCTCGTTGCCCCCCATCAAGTAACACAGTTGTAAAGCCGACAGATGTCCACACAACGGGCTCTCTGTCTGTTTGTCCCGATCAGTAAACTGTATAGATCGTAACGTATCGAATCAAAGGCGCACGCGCACCCGATCGTCGTCCAACATCGTTAATGGCCTGTAAAATGGACCACCCGCACTTTATTCCACTTTTATTGGGATGGGTTTATTGAATTGGTACTTTGTAAGCTTGGGAAAGTGTTCGCAGATCTTTCTACTTAGGTTTTGGCTGCACACCTTTTTTACATATTATAAAACAAAAAAGCGTTTGTCTGTGCATCTACTTACTCTTCATAAACCAGTTTTAATGAAAACAGTAAGAGCAATAAATGAAAAGGCTTTATGTTAATTTGCAAAGATGGGGACGTTTTGGGAACATATTGGAGTGGAATTCCTTGCCAGAGTTCGTGTTTTCTGATGGCTACGACCCGGGAATCTTTAAATCAAGAGTGAATAGGGTGTCTTCAAGGCTAGAGTGAATAGGCTCACCATCAGAGATTGCATCACTGCTTACCATCAGGTGGGATCGCAGTCAATACTAGTTTATATCAATTTAAAAAAAAGAGAATAGGTTTCTTCTAGGTAATTGTACGTTCCATCGTCGACCGCATCGTGGCTTTCCATCAGGTGAGATAGCGGTCAAGCGCGAACCTATCAACAATAAAAAAATAAATGGGACGGATTACTAGTTTAGCCATAAATCATGTTCCAAATTCATCCCGCTTAGAAACTGCATGAAGCATATAGAAGTCATCCAAACATAACGATTTCAAGTTTGAGCTCAATACATCACTCCGAGAATAGCTACAAAGATTGAGCATACAAACATTTTTCTGAATCAGAAGAAACAATGTTACAAAACAAAATTATCTCCTCATTCGTTGAACACACACTAGGTACTGCCAAATTATTTTCTCTGAAGTAATTTCTACGCAGTTGCATAATCATCAAATTCTGGCTAAACTACACACGTTTGACGATTCTGTAAGAGTAAACAAGATTAGGAAATACCAAATTATTTACACATTACGAGGACGACGGGGTGGCCAACCTTATTTCCAGAACTTTAATTTTTTTCAATGCTACTGAAAATTTTAAAAGAATATTTATATGAAAATATCATAGATTCTCTGCCTCTTTTTTGGGTTAGGAAATTAATACATAACTTCTCTCGCTCGAGGAACGAGAGAGGGTGTTAAACTTTTACTGATTAAAACACAACCGGTTCGTTCAGTTATCTTTTGCGTCGTAAGGTGACATTTTCAAAAATACTCGCGACCCTAAAAGTCATCGGCCCTGCTAGGGCCCTACAGTTTTGTTGTCACCTCTTTGAGGCACTCGTGGTAAACTTCGCACCTTCGACGACTTGGGCTTGATGAAAATGCCATCCCGCGCCTATGGTGGCCATAGATTTCCCTGCGACTCTTTGGCGCCTACTATGGTGGCGACTGGAAGTGAGGATGCCCGTTCTCTTACGGTTACGGCCATCTTTTTCGCTTGCATTACTTCTTTGCAGAAAGAGGCGACCACTCCCCATTTCTCTTCCTCCATCCTATGATTTGAACCATGGCGTAGTGTGAGAGGCCATTCGCGCATACTTTATGCTTGAACTTTTATTTCTGTTAATCGATAACAAGCAAACTACGAAACACAGCCAGTTTTAGTTAAGGCATTGATCGAGACATGCTCACATCAATCTTCTTTATTTTTGACAATAGCAATTAAGGTGAAGTTTGATCGTGATAATAATAGCTTGGGTACTATCAATCCTTTCGCAATGAAAACCTAAATACGTCACTCTACAAGTGAGCCGAATGTTTACCATCCCTGCATTAACTGCTCCAATACGTCGGTATGTTTGTCCGATGCATCTCGTAAAACGGTATTGGGCAGGCTGATGTAGCCAGGTACCTCGCTCTGATAATAAATAGACGGCAATGTCGGCAATATTGCCGTAACTTTGCTTTATAGCGCGTTGCCGTTATTCTTGGCATTTTCATCGTTTTGATGTAGAAGTGCTGTTAAATTTTGATGTTAAATGTATAATAAAATAGTGATGTTTAGTGCATTATTGTTGCATGTGGTGGGAAATGAGCAAGGATTAGTATTTGTACTTCATAGTGGGTGGGACAGGCCTGTTAGGTTATTCGGTCCGCTCTTATCTTGTAGTGCCAACTGTCATTTAAGTCAGTTAAATGAGAAGAGATTATGATTGTACTGAATTGCAGATGATCATATAATTATCATATTTTGAACAAGCACTTTTCTCCTGACTTCGTTTATGTGAACTTCGTAATGACTCCTAAATACGTTAGAGCAAATAAAAGAATCAATAACATTTTTTTTATTATTTAGCTGGGTATATTCATGTCAAATTTCAAGTTTGTACAACTTGTATTGGGATCCCCTGTATCATTTTGTAGTTTTGAATAACGAATTATGAATACTTTTTTATTTACCTAGGCCACTATTTGTGCTAAGTTTGAAGTATATTGGCCCAAGGAATTAAATTTTTCCCCTTTTCAATCCCACAAAAGTCTTCTGCAAAATTTTACATTTGTAGTGCCAGTAATTTCGGCAATCCAGTCCCAATAGTTAGGCGTTGATATATCGGCCAATAAGTTTCTGCTTTTATATACATAGATATTATAGAATTAATTCTTGGTTGGGGCCAAAAGGTTCTAGAATGGCGACTGGAAGACGCAGCGTTGGATGGCCTTCTGCAAGGTGGACCGATGACCTGGTAATGGTTTCGGGAATCCGATGGATGCGAGACGCACAGGACCGTTCATTGTGGCGACACTTGAGGAGGCTTATGTCCAAGAGTGGACGTCTTATGGCTGAAATGATGGATTAAATCTAAACTTCAATGTATAAGTTAATCTATATATTTTTTATAAGTCGTCACAAACTAAGAATAAATCTAGGGTATCGAATCCTCTTTACGCAGCGCTGTAGTCGATCACTATACGATCAAATATTGTCATTAAGTACAAACTGCATGATTATTTTATACGAGTACCCTCGATTACAAAAATGTCAACTTAAACTTGAATTTTTAAGTTCTCACCAGACATAGTAAGTTCGGGAGTTACCTGCACCGGATTCGTGTGGAAGTGACGCCCGAGTGACGCCTGTGTGGCGCGCGCCTCAACGAGTTGTCAGGAACAGCAGGGCCCCAGCTGGGTCGAAGCCTACTGGGGCCAGGGTCTAGTGGCGAAAGGGAAGCTTGGCCTCGTTATAAAAGGCAAGGGCGAGGGATGTCATTTGGTTGATTTTTACCCAGCGAAACAAAAACTTTGAATTTTTGTCAAACTCTACTTTAGCCTTTAAACCTGTCTAACTTTGGCTTTAGAGTTTGACACGTACTTAAATTCAAATACTCAAAGCAGAAACTGGTCATTAAGTGTCAAGAGTCTTGCTCATAGTCACAGCAACCATTTTTAGTCATAATAATTCGTTTTGGTTTGTATTTTCTTCTAAGTTTTCTTCAAAACCATAGTCAGCGACAAGAGTACCTGACGGTCTACTAAATTCTACAAAACCTTGCGATGTAGGAGGAAGGACGATGGCTTATCCTGCAGATATAGGTCCATCTATAAATTTTATTGGTCCATCCAAAGATTTAAAGATCTACCTTAAAATAGTTTGCGAGTACGTAATGGTGAAAGCAAAGCAACCCTTTGCCTATGTGACGACACACTCGTAAAAGACAATGAAAAAAATCCAAACAAAATGTATTCTACTTTGAGTTCATTTGTTGTTTTTGTTTTCAATAAGCTAAGCAAAGAAAACGGCAGTGGGAATATTTTCCAATAAGGCCCGCACGGATTGGTTACTGCTAAAGTATGAAAGTCAGTGTAATTTACGAATAACTGATTTCATTTGTACTTTTAAAAATCTTCTAAAGTGTAAAAATCTCGTGTCACAGTGTTTAAAAATCGAACTCCTCCAAAACGGCTTGGCCGACTTTATGAATTTTTTTTTTATGGTATTTGGTATGTCTGAGAAAAGGTTGCTTTTCACCTTCCTACTCTCAATTTTTTTCATTGATAATTTCATTACAGAACAACGTTTGCCGGGTCAGCTAGTATTTTCATATGGTCTCATGTGTGTTATGTTTTTTTTTTTTTTTTTTTTTTTTATCTGTTTTAAACTAGTACTTGACTGCGATCCCGCCTGATGGTAAGCAGTGATGCAATCGTTGATGGTGAGGCGCACTAGTTTATTAAGAGCCTATTCACTCTAGCCTTGAAGACACCCAAATTATAATTAGACGGGAAGACCGCAGCAGGCAAACTGTTCCAGTCCCTTGATGTACGCGGTATAAATGACGAGGCGAAACGCTTAGTAAATAATGTTTTATTGATAAAATGTCTTGCATCTTTTATAAAGTTTTTGCTGCTGGTTGTAACGCAACTCGATTAAGTTTTATCATTCAGTAGAATAAAACTATTTATTATTATAGTTAAAAATATTGCAATAGCGATAGCGATTACTTAAGAAGATCTGTACATCAGATCCTATATCAGGGACCCCCTTGTGGTTGGTCATATCATCTACATTTATTAGTATTATTTCAAATTCTTTTTGAGAGTGGAAAATCAGCGAAGAACTCTTCCCGCTTGGTGGGGAGCGAGAGGAAGAGTCAGACTTTTACTGAATCCTAATTATATTTTGAACTAGCACTTTTCTCCCGAATTTGATCGTATGAATTTCCTGCAGGAATCCGATGAATGCAAGACGCACAGGACCGTTTATTGTGGCGACACTTGGGGGAGGCCTATGTCCAACAGTTGACGTCGTTCGGCTGCAATGATGCTGATGATGCAGACAACAGTGCTTAGGAACAGTATTTGGGCTCGTTGTGTATTGAATACCTGAAACCTACTTTGTAATAAATCAGTTAACGTGTAGTCTGGAATAGTTTGTATATTGGTCGTTCCCTAGTTATAGAGGACTAGCTTTTACCTGCGGCTTCGCCCACGTACATAAAATAGCTTTCTATCGGTGAAAAAAAAATTTAGATATCGCGGCGGACCATTACTTTCAGAGATTACCTCCAACAAACAAAAAACAAAAAAGAACAAAGTTTACCTATTTGTAATATTAGTGTAGATATTCCCACTCTGATCTGACAACATCCTGATCCGACAAATAGGTATTGTTTTCTGAATGCTAGTCTATTAATAAAAAGCCCGAAGTTAGAAAGTAGCCGTAGCGGAAGCGAGACAGTCAGCTGTTTAGCATTATTAAAATATCTCCCACCGTGAAAACACGACTTCCTTAGCGAACGTAAATTAATTCAGCTCTTGTTTTTATTATTATGCGATCAACAAAGAATCGAAGGTCGATAGGATTTGCATATTTTGTTCACGCTTTACTTAGAACGTGTTTTATTTTGGTTTTTTATGATTTAATTTTCTAGATAAGTGATTCTTTGAAAAACATGAAACTCCAATCCGGGGTTAAAAAAAAGAAGTTAAATAGTTCGTGATAGTCAAAGATTTCCTAGAAAATAGATGACAACGATCTCTCATCATCATACATTTAGGTTGTCTGTAAAAAAACGCTTTTAGAAATAAGACCGCCCATTGTGACACCCTATTAATTTTATGTTCCTATTGTAATTTTATTATTGGTGTACATTAAAGAATACAATACATTTATCTATCATTTGAGATTTCTCACTTATAGGTCTTGTCATTTAAGGTACTTTTATTGTGCAGTCACATGATTTCAATTTTTCTTTATTTTCCTCCTAGTAATCTTATAAAAGGTCATAACTTCTCTCAAAACAAACACTTGCAATTTAATTCAATAAGAACATTGAGCAGTATTATTATATTATTCTCAACGATAGAAGAGAGATCCCTTTAGTTCCAAACGTTGTGTAGCGCTGCATCGCTTTAGCAAATCACAACAGCATTATTACCAAAGAGTGAGTGCAAACAGGCCGGTATGGTGCAGCGCTTCAGCGGTGTTGTGCAACAATCACAACAGCATTACCTGTAAATTACAGCCTGTGGTCGAACCGTACGGTTTGGCTTCGCTATGGTGACCACGAGATGGCCACAACTGGGACGTTACACTACCGACATTTATAAGATACTTGTGAAGTGTAATTAGCTTGAATCTTTGATGTTTATAGCTTGTAGTTATCACTTCAGTTCTGTGAATTCAATAAAATGTAATATGTTTACACTACACTAAAATGAGATCTTATTCACAAAGGCAGCCAAATTACCTGCGTTCAACAACACTAATTGCCTCTATGAGGTGACTACATGTGACGTTTAATATAGATATTCAACAACAAACCACACCGACTCCTCTAACAATTTACGAACACACGTCGCTTTTAATTAAGCCAAGCTTAGAACATTAACAAAATCAAACATCAAAAGGCTTTTAGTCAAATGTATGAAATTTATCGAAATTAAAATGTATGACACATTAAAACATGAATTATCCGCACCACGGTAATTGACGTCATAATTTTGGACGAGATAGTGTTATTGCTGGCGACATACATAAGCTAACCTGTTAATTAACTTTCTACCTCACGCCGTGGTTACCGTACAGTTGGCACGTACACTGGCGAGCTGCCAGCTTCACTAGCTATTTGCTTATAATTCGGAATCAATATGCTAGCACACGTGTGCCAGATTATTTCACTCATAAACGTTGTAATAGTTGCTGTAATTCACGCGCAATTGCCCTCTATCCCGAGTCTAGACACGACACCGAGGTAACGCACTTCGGCAAAATTCGACGAAAACGAACGTTTCCGAATGCCGTAAAAAGTTTTCGTTGGAAACTGTAAACGGTATTCGGTAACTAGAACGAGATGACTGCAGTCGCTGGTGTTCGCAAAAACGCTTAGAGTACCACGGTCGAGCCACCATCAAATTACATACCTAGAATATGAAAAAAAGCCAAAGGTTATTTCTTTGTTTGGTCTTATGGTCACCCTTGTCATTCTAAAGGAACTTTAAATGAAACTATAATCTAAGTACATTTCAACACAGGACACGGGGAAACTTTAGTTCATTTTTAGGGCTTCATACCTAAGTCAGCAAAAACGGAACCAGTCTATTTTTCTGTCTATCTGTCAAGACCTTATTTCGAATTAAGAACGCATGGATGCATGATGCTGAAATTAATCAAATGCTCAAAGCTTCCCCAAATAGTAGTGAAAATATTAAACTTCTAGGTCAACGCAATCAAAAGATAACGCTGTTTATGCTCCGTTTAGGTGCATAGTTGACACTCGCTAAGAAATCAAAACCTACAATACTTCGAGCTATGTCGGTAACTAACCTTGGTTCTCCTGTGATGAGATCACGTAAGGAAACTCCAAGCTTTTTCCTTTGCCCTTTGGGTGACTTTGAGTCTTCTTATAAGGCCCATTGTAAGCGACCACGTTTCGAAGGCATAAGTCATCACTGGCAATACGCACTCGTTGACTTTCTAACTCCGGTTTAATAGTACAAAAAGAAACCAAAACTGTAAAAAGACTGTATTAGAGAAGAAATAAAAAAAAAGTTACAATCTTGAAATTCGCCTTAATAATTATAATTAATAAAGACTTATCTTTTCTTATTATTTATTTACTATTTCCTAAAAATTAATTTTACTAATTCGGAAAAATTATCGC
This sequence comes from Mythimna ferrago, assembly GCA_910589285.2. Classification (NCBI taxonomy): domain Eukaryota; kingdom Metazoa; phylum Arthropoda; class Insecta; order Lepidoptera; family Noctuidae; genus Mythimna; species Mythimna ferrago. The sequence continues at coordinate 958,857 of OU342680.1, forward strand.
AACTTGATTCGAGATTTGAAAACTTTTCTCACGTTTTACTAATACATCACCAACGATAACATTTCTAAAACCGCTCCCACCTACTCGAATCTTTTAGTAAAAGAAACCCAATCCCATTCTATCCGAGTTTAAACCCGTAACGTATCGAAGTATCTTGTTTTTAACAACGCTTTGTTAATCGCGGCGCGACAGGTGCCATCTCGTCCCGGTGCGACCGGAATAGATGCGCTAGCGCACCGCTCACCAGTCACCGCTACCGATCAGCAAACAGACAATCAAACGGTTTTTTTTTTTTCTATTCTTGTGAAATTCGGGCTTAGATGCGTCGCGTATTGTCTAGACTGGAGATGATGCAGGCATTTTATATACTTAAGCTTGCTTTTGTTATTTTTGAAGAGATACTTGTCGTGTCATGTTAATGTTATTCAAGGCAATGTTGAAATATAAAACTTGAAATTAACGGACAAGGACATACTCATGGATAATTTCCGTTTGTGGAGAACAAAGAGTTATGACGGACTTTTACTGACTAAAACCCCATTGTTCGTTCGGAGACTATGAAGGGTCATATCTCCGACTGGTATCAGCCCACCGTCACTGATGTGACCATCACTAAGCGACCTGACAAAGTACCTTAGCGACTTGACCAAGTTGCTTACCTGATTCATTAAGAACCAGGTAAGCATTTTATACGCATTGCTGATAATGTTGATGGCACAATTTGCGCAGTGATTGAGCAATTGACTGCTGCGCTGCGTTTCGCGGGTTGTACTCACGTATGGAAGAAATATTTGTACTTATGTCTTACAGACAGTTGATCAGAGTTTGAGTGTCTTATGTATGTGAGTTAACATGTTTGTGAACACGGACATCAGACAGCGCCTACCTATCATTTATATTCATCCGCACTTTGACCTTCTTCGGCCATGTATCTCGTCGCATATATAGAAAAATTACACCCAAACACAACAAAGGATGGTGCTCATCACACAAAAATTTGTCTTGAGTGGGAATCGAACCCACGATCTCCGTCATAGCAGTCAGGGCCACTGACCACTAGTCAAATGAAAACGTTTCAGCAGCCAATAGCAATAAATTGACCCTCGGGTATGGTCGCGATGACAGGCATGCAGCATGTCAATTTATTTATTTATAAATGTCTTGCAAATCAGCAGCACATTAATCTTGTATCGATCTGGCATGATCTACTGAGCACAGGTATTTTTCTACTCATTTGGTGACACGTCTTTTAACTCTGGGGAGTCTGCTCGAACGCCAAGTTTACGTAGTATTGTCAAACGGGATGAATGAGAATACACTCACACACAAACACCAGTTACTATCAGCGACTACACCCGCGTAATGATAGGCTGTTAAGAGAACATACTTCGGAGATTGAAAGCAGTGATGGTCGAATGGTAATGACTCCGACTTACGAGTTGAAGGTCACGGATCAAACCCAGCCAGGCGTATTACTTTGTGTATTTGATTTCATCAACACTGCTCTCAAAACGATGAAGGAAAACATCGTGAGTAAACTGGCATGCCCTAGAACCAAAAAATTCGAAGTCATGTGACATTCATCAACCCGCACTGGGCCTGCGTGGTGGATTACGGCCCATTCCATTTCCTAGTGAGGAGGTCTGCGTCCCAGCAGTGGGAATATTATAAGGCTGATTATGCTTATTATATTTTATGCTTCAGGGATTATAAGTATCCTCTGAGCTATTCCACGATATAGTTCTACACGTGTTCTAAATTTTTTCGTTTGGCGCATATGTGTTTTTCTTCCATTCTGTCTTGTTACACATTATCACTAACTACCTTTTATATCATATCAATCCTCACAAAATCCATACATACTTTTTTCAGCCTTTCTCTTCCTCTCCAACCACTCACATGTATACTCATAACTCTTTAAGTATGATTTACGTATGGTATATATTTATTTAAATTATTGATTTTTATTATAGTTACTAACGTTATTTTATGCTGAAAAAAGTAATTAAATAACGGGTAAATCCCCATCAATTTTTTCTACCTATTCACCTGTTTGACTACTGAACATAGGTACTAATTTGATAACTTCCCGATTAAGATAAATTTTCTTAGATTTCAGAAAAAGATTATAGATACCATCTGCAAACATGTTGTTTGAAACTAAACAATTGTTAGTTTAATTGTGTGTACAGCAATCTTGCTGTCAGATATAATTTTAACTACCTCAGAATGTATTGTTTACATACGCATTTCCGGTTGGAACAATTTTATATGCTGCGTTATAGGAGTGGGCTGGGAATGCACCCGGATAGATGGACGAAGGTTATCCACTCACTGGATATGTGAGGGATGATGTCGCCTCCGAGGTCGAGCAGCGAAGGATGAGTGACCTTATGATCATGTTTGCAGGGCAAACTTAGCCGGAGATCGCCCAGTTCAGAAAGGTTTGGAAGAAGATAGAGGAGGCAAGCGGTGGAACACAATGTAAGCTACAAAAATAACAGTTTAATTATGAGAAAAGTATAAATGACAGATTGACAATCGATTATCCTTGAACTATGTATCAAGATATTTTCCGTCATCAATCAATCAACTTTATTACAAACGATTTAAGCTAAATTCCGACACTTCCTCCCACATTTAACTCTTACAGAATCCAAACAATGATATAAATTCTATCTTTACGAAACTAAACACACTAATAAATAATGAATGATGCTGTTGGAAAAACTACAAGTAAACCAATAGTTAACAAGAATTTTGTCCATACATCACTGCTAATATACCTCTCTCCCATATTTTTAATCCTGCCCTGGATCAAGGACCCATAAACAAAAAAGAACTAACTAGGAAATGATTTAAACACGATTAACGAAAAATATATGACTCACACGCCATCACTCACTGCCATAGACTAAAGAACTATTAAAATCACTGTAATTCCCGCACCCAATAAACTATGGAAAATAGTTAATAATAAACAATAAGAAAAACGTACAATAATCTATGAAAATTCTTTATAATGTAAATATTGGTTTAGTTGTTACGACACAATGGCGATTCGATTTTATTTTCTTTTAACACACCTATCTTATCTTCTTATATCGATATTTTCAAAGGGCGTATTATATCATTTTGGGTAAATTTTTGATGCACTTGTATTCAGTTTTTCACGCACTTTTGATCTAAAAATTTAAAATTGACCTATGAAAAAAAAAAACGTTTTTACTACTCAATATGTAAAAAAGCAATATTTAAAGCTCATCACAACATCGCTCCATTCCCATTTTTTTTTTTCGTTTTGGCTCATTTCCATTGACATTTGGAGTTACTCCTTTTGTACAAGAAAGGATCAATATTTTTGCAGCAATTTCTGGTTAGTACAGTGTATGAAAAACAGAAAACTTTGAACAAAAATTGTAGGATAACTTTCGTAATAAATTTAAAAAGTACACGACCAATTCTAACTACCGTTGTTTATAATCCCATAAGACATTTACTGTAAACAGGAATCAATCAAAATTTTATTTGTGAATATCTAATGAGCACTCTTGGGTAGTGGAGCATTCATATCGGTGTAGGTACAATAAAATATATCGGGATCTCCTCCGTAGCAAATGACCAACTGGAAGCGTACCCTAGCTCTTGGCGTTTTATAAGTGCCCATGTAGGCCTATGTAAATAATTTTGAATCGAATCGAGTCAAATAATAAGAATACATCCTGTTACTATTTCACCTGTAAAATAAACTGTTTATTCAGACTGCATCAAAAATATAAACCGCAGACTAGGTAACCAATAAAAAGTCGCACAATATAAATATCTAGGTGCGATATAATTTGACCGCCTGCCAAAAGATTAGGGATGTATCTGCGTGGGCGTTATGAATGGCCGCTAACACGCTTAGGGCTTTAATAAAAACCGTAAAAATGAGCAAAATAATCGGCCAGTGTTGATATTTCAATGTTTTCTATACATTCTTCAAGTCTTTATCATATTTATATCGTTTTCACCGACGGACGATGTAATGGTATTCCAGCACTATATCACCTGTCAAGAAGGTGAATTTATATTGAGTTGTTAAAACTGAATAGTTTCGGTGAAGCGTAGTCTCTACATAAATCATGTTGTTTAAATGTAAAAACAAAAGGTGTGCTACATTTTTTTAACACCTTTATTTTCAATACCTACATTCTTTCACTGTGTCATTTTCTTTTATAAAACAAAGTTTTCTGAAAATGTGTCGAGGTAAAATAAATTGTGGATTGAGCTTTTTTTTATGGTGGGAAAAAATCATGCATTGACATCCCCCGCTCTTGGGCGGAGCGGGAGATAGTGTCAGACTCTTACTGACTAAAAGACCCACCCCGTTCCTTCCAGCCTTCATACCGGGGCTCGAGCGCCCTTTTGGATAACCCTGGCCCCAGTAGGCTTCGACCCGGCTGGGTCCCTGCTGTTGCTAACAACTCCTTGAAGCGCGCGGGAACAGTGCGCGCCGTCGGCGACTTGGGCTTGGTCCGGACAGTTACCGGACGGCCGGACAGTAAGCTACCCATTGCTCACTGTCCGCAAGCCCGCGCCTACGTTGGCCGGAAATCGGGATCAGAATCCCGGTGGCGGCGGCGGCGGCGATAACGCCGTTGCCTGATGCGTTCGGCCTTCTCCTTTACGAGCATTACTGCTTCGCAGAACTCGGCGACCGCCTGCCACTCCTCCTCGCTCCAGACCATGGCCTCAATCAAGGCCCGGCGCGAGAGGTCTCCGCCGCCGATCGCCCCCACGAGGGCACGGCGATGCTCCGCGCAAGCAGGGCACACCTCGACTGTGTGCTCCACCGTGTCCTCCAGGCGTTCCGCACAGTGGCGACACCCGGGCGTCTCTTCCTCATTAATCCGGTGCAGGAAACTCCCGAACGAACCATGTCCGGTGAGGACCTGCGTCATGCGGAAGGTAAGGACGCCGTGAGGTCTTTCCAGCCACGCCTCAAAGATAAGTCGGTAAGTCCCCTACCGCCATGATTGTGTGGATTGAGCTGCGAGACCTGATTAAGAACATTAATGCAATAGATGACAAGTTCATAGGATACGTAATAATTTTGAAACTAAAATGTGTGATTGTTTAATTTGTGTGTTGAAATGATTAAAACTTTCAGATCATCAAGGTCGACACAATTTTTTTAGGGTTTTGTACCCGAAAGGTGCCAACGGAACCCTATTACTAAGTTTCCGATGTCTATCCGTCTGTTAGCGGGTTGTATCCCATAAACCGTAAGGTAGAGAGTTGAATTTGATTTCTCCACAGATGACAGTGTATTTCTATTGTCGTTACAACAACAAATAGTTAAATTTAAAATTAAATGGGTTTCCCATATAAGAAACGTTATTTTGTCATTTTTGCTCGATTTTAATATCGCAGCACGGTACCCTTGACATGCAAATCCGACTCGCACTTGACCAGTTTATTTAATCTTGGTATTCTTCAATCTTTCCACATACTTGGAAATGTTATTTTTCATTTTTAATTGGTATAAACTAACTTGAATGCGATCCCACCTGATAGTAAGCAGTGAAGCAATTGTTGATGGTGAAGCACACTGAGCTTATTCACTTTAGCCTTGAAGACACCCAAATTATAATCGAAAGGGTAGACCAGTTATCGTTATAAACATGTGTAATTGTGTCCAGACAAAGGACCTACTTACAAGACGAAATAAAAATAATCCGCCAAAACTCGCCCAATCAACTCGAGCTCCTGAAAATGAGCTGAAACAACAAAACAACGGTGTATTTAAACATCGCACATGTCCGTCCTGTCACTTTTAATTTAAAACACGTCCGAAATCATATTAATTGCTTTTCGAGCAATTTCGCGTACTGTCACGAGAGGTAACATGTTATTATAACGAGACGAATAAAACTTTTGGATGGTCAACACTATTTATAATATTGACATCCATTGCGCTTTTTGTTCTGATTGATTTGTCACTGGAAAAGGACACACGGCAATGTATTGTGAACAAAAGAAAGTTTTGCCCCAGTGTTGTGTTTATTTTTAAACTCAGGTATATGTGTGAGTTTTTTAACGTAATTTTAGTATTGAAACGTCTTGAACGGTATGTACGGTCTATTTCAGTAGATGATCTCCTAGCGAGGACCGGAAACGATTCGGTAATGGAAATACGGTTCAAAATAGTATTATGATGTTTAGCTATAAATATTATTTTGTTTGGATGTTGGATTAAAAGAAAATATTCGGTTATTTTTTATTGATGATGTGGTTTGCAGAAGATTTTGTTCATGTTCAGTTTTGTTGAGAATAGTGGGATTATAAACATTGAGAACTTTGTAAACAATACTCAAATGTTGCAATGCAAATAGAGTTTCAAAAACTGGCCAAGTGCGAGTTGAGTTAGAGGTAATAAAAATCACGTTTGTTGCATGAGAACCCCCTTAAATATTTATTTTATATTGTTTTTAGGATTTTTTGTTATAACGCCAACAGAAACACATAATTTGTGAAAATTTCAACTGTCTAGCTACTACGGTTCTTGAGATACAGCCTGGTGACAGACAGACAGACAGACGGATAGACACACACAGTGAAGTCTTAGTAATAGGATCCCGTTTTTACCCTTTGGGTACGGAACCCTAAAAATTAATGACTTGAGATTATGAAAATGTTAACTGAGTTCTTTTTGGCCTAGATTCATAAAAAAAAAACTACTCTAAGAGAAATAATCATTTCTGGAACGATAGATCTAATTCCGAAATCTTTTTCCTAATAGAAAGCAACATTAGGTAGGTTTACCTTTTTTTTGAGTGAAAATTCATCAAATAACTTACCTGCTCTGCATTACAAGGCATTTCGAGCCAGTCCATAGCCCTGAAATAGAATAGAATAAACATTATTGTGCACTAAAAAAGTAATACAACTTTTACTCTTCTTTATATCTATGGGTACAACAGAGGTTTTATCGATGACAACATATCATCAGACAACCATAGGATATATTGTACGAACTTAAAATAATACAGGGAGTAGCCTGCGGTACACTGCTAACAAATTAACTACACTATACCTTCTCACTTTCTTCACGTTTTACTAAATACATGTGTCCAGTTCAAGGAGTTGTCAGCAACAGCAGGAGCCCAGCAGTGTCGAAGCCTACTGGGGCCAGGGTTAGCTCCGAAAGGTAGCTCAACTCCGGTATGAAAGGCAAGAAGGAACGGAGTGGGTTTTTTATTCAGTATGAGTCTGACACTATCTCACAAAAGGCCCGATATCATTTGGATGATATTTACTCAACAAAAAAAAATGTGTCCAGAACAGCTCACTGAAACAGTACGGTGGAAGAAAAACTCATTAATTATTAGAAATCGCAAAAAAACTAAAAAGTCATTACGCACAAGCAAGGAAATGAAAACACAGCAAGAGATGAAAAACAAGAGAACAAAACATCGCTACATCTATCAATTTTATAGATATTCAAATCCAAACAATAAAACATTCAAGTAGTCGTTACGTTTTGAACAATGTGATTCTTACCGTGATTTATAGCGAGTTTACGTAAAAGATGGGGTGTAAAACAAGCTCACACCTTCGCAGCACCTGCTTATAGAAATAAATTTGAACTAAACACTTCTCTGTGAGGTTGTAAATGTAAAACGGAGTTTTGATTTGGTTGTGTAAATAAATATGCGATGTTTGAGGAGTCATTGTTGCTGAAAAAAAAAGTAAATTTGCTGAGTGGACCAGTCAAGAATTTACATAACAAATAAGTAAATGGTTATATCAACCCCATAAACTAACTATAACAGTGAAAGAAACAGAGAGTTTCCGTAAAAAATATTTCTTTTAATGGATTGAGTGAAAAAAATACTTACGATATATACCCTGCCCTACCTTTCTATCAATGGGTAGGTACAGATTCTACCAGGTACTTTCAGGTAGATTAACTCATCGAATACCGTAATTAGAGTCACAATAGAAAGACAATTGCTTATGTCGAACTGTGTAACTTAAGACATCCAAAAGGTACATCACAAAAACATACTTAATACTGAAAAAAATCCGCATCAAAATCTGTTCAATAAATGACTTTATTTGTGTTACACTATGTGAAGATATGTAAAACCTACTAAATGTCTTTGCAGGCAGGGGGTGCCATCGATATGTTTTTATCAGTTATTATCTAATTCTTGAATTTATATTATTCTGTAGTGACATTTATAATGCCCTATGAGAACTAAACTTCAAAATCCTGTGTCACGTTATCAATTAAAACTGATATAACAGCTTGAAATCAACAATCAGGCAGTTACAAACCTGCCGTAGGTTCCTTTCTTTTCAACAGAGGTTTGCAGGACTTTATACCCTGTCTCACATACCTCTACGTAAGCGCGGGCGTGCGGACGGTGAGCAATGGGTAGCTCACTGTCCGGCCGTCCGGTAACTGTCCGGACCAAGCCCAAGTCGTCGACGGCGCGCAATGTTCCCGCGCGCCTCAAGGAGTTGTCAGCAACAGCAGGGACCCAGCCGGGTCGAAGCTTACTGGGGCCAGGGTTATCCGAAAGGGCGCTCGAGACCCGGTATGAAGGCTAGAAGGAACGGGGTGGGTCTTTTAGTCAGTAAGAGTCTGACACTATCTTCCGCTCCGCCCAAGGGCGGGGGATGTCAATGCATGATTTTTCCCTCCATAAAAAAAAAATACCTCTACAGTTAAACTTAAACAACAAACAGCATACTCGTATCTTCCACTCATCCGACCTATGTAGGTATCCATACCTCGTCGACTCAGGTCGACAGACACAGATCTCGTTTAGATGTCGCCGTGGTTACGACAACTGGTGGATTGCCTCGACCCCGCACTGCTCTGTAGATCGAGTGCCTGACATGACAGACCGATTTTTTGTTGAATAGGTATTTCCAGTACTATCTGGTATTAGAAATCTTTGGGAAATTGGAGCGTATTTACAGTTTTGGTGGATAGACGAATTGGATGCGTAAGTTTGAGGAGAAATCCTCATGTCTGGTGTCTGCTGTGCTATCCTATCTAACACTATTTCAGTTCCTGTTAGAAGATGGGTAGTATAAACTATACTGACGGATGATTTATCCATGTAATATACTTTTAATATCGACTCAATATTACCCTATATAGTTATGACCACGTAAGTAATCCACAATAAACGTGACGAAATATTTCAAACAAACTTCTAAAGAACTTTGCACATAATCACCGATCTTTCAGAACGAACCAAACAAAGTATCGACATGAAACCTTTTACCTTTCAGCCGTCTGTTCAACTAAATAAAACACTAAAGCAGCGATTAGTATACATTGCCGGTTTTGTAAACAGTACATTAGATGTATTGCGTGGCGGAACATCAAAGGATCGCGAAATGTTCTCTGTCGTCGCCTGGCCGGTCGGCAAAGCGGCATAAGTAAGATTTCCGCACCTTCATATTGACTGGCGCCACGCCCACGAACAGACATAACAATATCGTCAACGCTTAAAATAAAGCACTTAGAACGCAATCTATCAAGTCGATTTTTTTCGAGGTTTTTTTTGGGTTCCGTTTAAAGAGTTGTGATCTATAAACAAGTACCAATTTTGATGGTTTAACTTTGCGCGGAGTTCGCTTACGAAAGGAAAACCTGGAGTCCTAGAACGCAAAGCAAAGTATGAACTTAAGAGTGGGATATAGTCAGTAAAAATATGACACGCTCTCCTTTGAGCGGGAGAAGTCATTGGATGATGGGTAACTGAAGGATCACGAGTGGGATTTATTCAGCGAAAGTCTGGTAGCAGAAGTTGGCCAATACTTATCCGTAATGACATCTAAATTAATTGATTTTGAGTCATATTTGTTATCACCCATTCTTTTAAATTGTGTCACAACTAGGTAAAGACCTCCTTTTTTATCTTTCTCTCAGTGTAGAGTTGCTAAGGACTAAACTTTGTTAAAGGAGTCCAGCTTATCCTGCGATTTTCTTTCGGGCCAGCAGGATATCGATAACTAAAAATAAAAAATATTCTATACGGACTGCGCGGTTAGGAAGGACTCCTACTAGGTGGACAGAAGACCTGGTGAAGGTTGCGGGAATCCGATGATGCGTGATGCATATGATCGTACATTGGACATATATCGCTGAAATTATGACGTTGGTTCTATACGGAACCCATATTTTTTTTTACATTATTTTACTATATACCTACGTGTTCCCCGAGGCATCTAGGTATCCGACAGTGCTCGTCCAAAACCAACAAGATCATGTAAAAGAAAACAACCGCCGGTGGGCGAAGTGCTAGAGAATGTAATGATTGGCTCACCGTTACAAATAGACGACGTGTAGTTGCCACACAGGAATTATTTCTTAACTTAGGACACATTTTTTTGCTGGCAACATTAACTGTTTCACAGTACTGTAGATGTCTACAGAATATTGAAAAATTTGGCCACAATAACAACGCAAATTTGAATTTGACAATGCGTGTGAGGTATGACGACCCAAAAATTCATTAAATTGACTCATGACGCATAAAAACTGAGTCGTCGAGACTTGGGCCAGCTACGAGCAGCCGACGCAGCAAAACTCCATGTTAACAATATGTTCTTTTTAATAAGTTGTTGGTAATTCTATATCGAATAGGTTGCACTCAAATTAATTGTATTCCACACAGTTTACCAGCTTTTATATTCTCAATTAAGAGACGGCATTGAGAAATAAATTGGGAATATCTTAACTTCCTAGTTGATTGATTTTGATGTGCCGTGCTTCACTGAGGCTGTAGACTCCTGGAAAGTAGCTTCCCCGAATTTTAAATCACCCGATGACCTTTTTTCCAAAGGCGGTGGTATGAGCTGCTCTGCAAAGTAGTTCAGGAAAACCTGTTTGCAACATCGGCTACTACTGCGGAGTGTGCGCGCCTGCAAGTTGTAGAGGATTGGGAGTAGGATCTCTGACTTCACGCCCTACCGTCGTTGAAAACAGGCACCTTTTTCGACGATACTATTTTCCACCTCGCTGCTTCAAATCGACTAGGCGCTCCCTGTTGTTCTCCTCATTGCTGCCACTGCGGCGAAGTTATCAAGGTTACGTTATCATTCATCATCACCATTTCAGCCAAAAGTGTCGCCACAATGACTGTTCCTTTGCGTCTTTTATTCATCAGATTTCCACAAACCTCAACAGGTCATCGATTCACCTTGTAGGAGATATTGCAACGCTGCGTCATCCGGTACGCAGTCACCACTTTAGAAATTTTCGGCTTTATCGACCATCTGTTCTGCGAGCAATATGATTCTCCGGGTTGTCAGTAACCTTGGTTCTCCTTCGGATATCTTCATTCCTGATGAGATCACGCAAGAAAACTCCTAGGTTGACTCAGATGATAATACGAATAAAACATTAATTCTTGACCTAACCAGCTTGAGAAAAAAAGCCAAGATTTATAATGATGATTAGAAACAACATCAAACCCAATTCGTGAATGAACATGACTCATAGCATGTCGTAACCACAGTACACTCGTGCGTCTCACGTCAGCGCCATCATCGCAGGCGCTTCTAGTTAGCACAGCACCGGTGGAGCAAGGTAAACAGCGCCCGTCAATCATGTGTCGGAGTTTTTATCGGTGCCGGATGTACGGGAGCGGGGATGTGTCATAATGGACGCAGGTTATGTAATCAGCAGTTTTTTTTTTTTCAGTTGGTTCAAATTATCCAACTAAATCTCCCGTTCTGGGTACAGCGAGAGAGAGAGTGTCAGACTTTTACTGACAATAATATATTTACCAATATTCCTTCAATTGCCCTTTGCGTTCTAGGAACACGGGTTTCCTTTTCCGGAATTCCTAGCAGGCAGCGTTCCTGCTGGGCCTCTACGGCTTTGCTGTCATCTCTTTAAGGCGTCCTTAGAAAATTATTGTCGTCAAGCCGCGGCCTAGTACGGGAGAAGTCATTAGATGATTTTCCTGCTCCCGAAAAAAGGCATGTTGACTGTTTATTACAATCCCGCAGCCCTGGCAGGTATCAGCTCTACTGGGCCCCTTTAGTCACTCCCTTCTGGGCTGCATCAATCATGCTTACTGTTCTTGTGGCATACTTTATGCTTTTTTTTGAGAAGGGAAATCATCAAACTACCTACTCTAATAATTTTTTGCTCATTTCCTGTGCATCCAGCACAGGAGTGAAAAAGTAGTGAATCTGAAGTTGGTATTCCTGTGAAAATATTATTTGTTAATGCTTATTGAAAATATTATTTGTTAATTGCTGTGAAAATATTATTTGTTAATAATCAGTAAATTATACCAAAATAGAATACTAATAATTATGTGAAAACAATATCAAAATTAGTAGAAAAGCAAACGAGACAACAATTTTATTTTACACACATATGTCTGTCTCTATCACCAAGACGCCGTTTTCTATGGCATCATGGCCTTTGACGTCAAAGACCATGTGGAACTTTTGTTTCATAATAGCTGCTTTAAAGCATCATAATGTCGTTATTTTTTTTTTGTTTTTAGCTAAATAGTATTTAGCATAGCATAGTCAGCCTTATAATGTTCCCACTGTTGGGACTCAGGCTTCCTCTCTTAGAGAGCGAATGGGCCGTAATCCACCACGCGGGCCAGTTTGGGTAGGTAGATGTCACATATCTTCGAAAAAAAAGTAGTTTTTAACTTAGTCGTAGTAAAAAGAGTTTTTGAAAGTATTTAATTAAGCAAATAAAAGTAAATACTTGCATATTTCCAATTCAGTATCAGTAAAGTTTATTTTTACAGTCAAAAAGTTCAGTGTCTTCAGCTCGCATGGAATTAGAATATGAATGAGATTTATTGCTTATAATGAAGATTATTGTCGGTTACTACCGCTGTTACCAACCTGGCCACAGGATGTGCAAAATGTCGTTTATATTAATGCTTTTCCTGTGAAAAAATAACTCAATGTGTATGAATGAGAAAAATTCAATGACGTGTGCAACATTTTATTTTTCCTGAAAGTGTACATGCCAATTGCCTTGCTGGCATTTCCTATCGTTACCATTTTTTTATGTGGGATTTCATGTAATGACTTATCTAGATCTAGGACGGAGGTGGGAATGTCAAACCTATGTTTCTTCTTTGCCTGGATCGGTTTCCGTTTTGGTTGTCAACCCATGGCCCCAGTAGGTTTCGGCTCTGCTGGATCCCTACGGTTTGATGAATCTCTTTGAGGCGCGCATCGAACACTAACGTCGTCGACGACTCGGGCTTGGTTCGGATGATTACCGGATGCCCGGACGGCGAGCTACCCGTTGCTCGTCTGCAAACTCACTCCTGTGGTGGTTAGAAATCAGAATCGGGATCCTGGCGGCGGTTTCCTGACGCATGCAGCCACCTCCTTCGCTAGCATTGCTTTGCAGAAGGTGGCGGTCACCTGCCATTCCTCTTCGCTCAGGACCATGGCCCGTACCAGGGCCCGGCGCGAGCGATCGCCGCCAACACATTGCGCTCCAAGTCATTACCTAAAATAATTTATGAAGGAAAGACCACCTACTTTAACTCAACAAATTCGTTTAAAAAGAAAGTAGGTTTTTATTTTCCTAATCACGTCTGCTCACATCAAATCTTAAAGATACTAAAACTACACTTTTATTAGATACATAGAAAAATTACTAACAAAATAGCTCATTTGATGTCATAAAACGTATATTTTTAATACCTTTCGCCATACATTGAAGCTCTTGAGATGACTCTCATTCAACAGCAATTACATTAAAATAATCCAAAATGGTAACGGCAGCGGTGAAATGTGAAAAGTGATGGGAATGACAATAATTTGTCAGAAATTATGAGGCTTATGACGTCCCTCGTTAGTTTGTGTGCCAAAGAGGCAATTGACGCGGGTTTTGATATGTCCGATGATGATAAAACGCCGGACGTCGGTTTTGATGGTATTTCTTCTTGTGCAATATAAAAAAAAGTTTTTGTTAAAATGGTTAGGTAACTACAGGTCAAGATACCTTTGTGAAGGAAATTAACCTTTTGAATACTGTAATAAGACACACAATAGAAAGACAATGCCTTGAGCATCGCCGCCGAGTTGCTAGTCTGTCGGTTTTCTATCTTTTACATTTTTCGGGGATTGTGCACTGAAATTGCACAATCTAATTCCGCCAAGTCCGCTCCATCATCAGACCACAAGATAGATAATTATATTCTTATTGTACACCAAAAATAAAAATTATATCACGAACTATTTTTATTTTTCTTACTTGATTATTTAATTAAGACTATTATTTATTTTTTGCACAAAGAAATAATAAACAAATTAAACAATAACTTAAATAATTAAAAATAATATATACACTAAATGCCTAGCTAAATATGACGTCATAAAACTCCTCCGCATCGCTGTCGACTGGAAGTGTGCCCAAAAGGCTGGCGGCATTGCCACGTTGTATGGCAATGCTTATTCTCTGACCGAGGTAGAAGCCAGCCCTTGGGTCACGCGAAGCGTCAATCAAGCGTTTTGACAATTCTTTAAAGAGCATATGAGCACTCGGACCCCACGGCTCGAGAGTTTCAACCCCAAACGGCTCAAAAATATAACTGCCGACGAGGCTGTTGTATTTCCGCCGCTTGAGGTTCTCTGCAGCCGACGCGGCAGCACCAGCACAGCACGATGAGCCAGGAAGATGGGATGGCGCAAGAATATCGACACAGGTAGCGTCCCACACTAAAGGCCTACCCATCTTCCAAGGAAATAAAGACATACCGTCTGGTCTCTTACCATCGTCGCGTGCCAGGCCATGAGGTTCCAAAACAGCCGGAACGCCGACGGTGACAAGGGCTCGTCGGATGATGTCGTTAATGTTCGCGTGCCGCGCTATGCGTCCCGCACTTCGACTGCATGACAGGCCGTGGTGACCGAGGCTGTTGACAACTTCGCCACAGTGGCAGCGATGAGGAGAACAACAAGGAGCACCTAGACGTAGGGCAACAGCTAAGCGGAAAGTAGTATCGTCGAACAAATCATTAATAAATCGCTTGCCCGAATACAAATCCACCTAACAACCCGGCTTCCCAGAGACGGTGGGATGAGCCGCTCTGCAAAGTAATCACGAACTTAAAATTAATAGGGTGTCACAATGGGCGGTCTTATCGCTAAAAGACGGACGGCGTTGCGCCACCGGTACATGGTAGACATCCCACCCATACGCACAAAGCGTCAAACACATTTATTGTGCGTACAGCCAAGGAGTTGAATTCCCTGCCGGAGTCTGTGTTTCCTGATAGCTACAACTTAGGGGGTCAAACACGAGCCTATCAATAATTGTCTGGACCAAGCCCGAGTCGGCGCGCACTGATCCCGCGCGCCTCATGGAGTTGTCAGCAACAGCAGAGGCCAGCCGGGTCGAAGCCTACAACAAAAATAAAAGTGGCAAAAAATAAAAAAATAATATAAATGCAGTTGTTGTGTGCCTCATGGCTGCACCAAAATAGGTCCAGTTCAGCATGAATGCCAGACAAATAAAGCTTGACATTGGTTTTCAATTGTACCTGTGGTTGTGACGCAACGGACGTAAAACCGGTATTTAAAGGCCCAGTACTTTCAGGTCTGGAATTCTTGTGTACGTGAGTTTACATAGGATTTCATTTCCAGTCTAACCAGATACATGGCTCCATAAACCGACCAGCACCTAACTGGGTAGCACGGTATACGGTTTTTTTTTTAAGTAGGGAAATCATCATCCGGACCAACATCTCCCGGAGAACGTGTCAGACTTTTACTGACTAAAAACCCACTCCCGTTCCTTCTTTGTCATTGTTCCAGGGCCCCAGGTATCTGTTTCGCATCACCCATGGCCCCAGTAGGCTTCGACCCTGCTGGGCCCCTGCGGTTGCTGACAACTCCTTGAGGTGCGCGTGGGACACTACGCGCCTTCGACGACTTGGGTTCGGTCCAGACGGTTAACGGACGGTCGGACGGCGAGCTACCCATTGCTCACTGTCCGCAAGCCCGCGCCTACGGAGCAAAATACACGGTTGTATTTGCTGTCTCTGTGTCATAAATGTTATAAGTGCGTTTGCGAGTATTAAATAAATACTTTGGAACGATTTGTAACCATTACCCTAAAACAGTACCTATTTAATTTGTCAACAAAACCTAATAAAATAACTAGTGAGAACTGCATCCGTTGTGGAACGGCCGCGAGCGCAATAACACGGTAATATTAACTCAGACATGATTCGCGGCTTTTAATTCACCTTCCAAATGCACCTTCCATTCGACTGTTTACACGCGCCTGCGCATGTTGCTTACGTTTCCGGTTCTATGATGAAATATGGAGAATTTTTATTTACTCACTGTTTCTTTAGAAACCATCATACTTGTGTTCTTTTTTTGTGAATGATGTTAGAGAAGTACTTTTTGATACAGGTGGAGAAAGTTTGTCATTGCGAGACAGAATTCCCGAGTCACAGGTGAGAGTGTTATGTGCAGCATGGTCAAATTTCCACGTGTATCAAACGACGATTTTCAATACATTTAAGAAATAAATAAACGAGGGCTGTCCGGTGAGTTGTGTGGGCTTCGCGGCAATCAGCCCGATACAATGGATACAATAGATTGTGGCGGAGGTGAGCTTGCGCACTTTTCCGTGCTAGTGCGGAAAACAATAAATTGCCTTTCCACCGAGTCCAAAGCTACCAAGTAGCATTTTGCAGCACCGGCCCATATGTGACTGGAGTACTCCACAGATGAACGGACCTGTGGGTGTGCGAACCTACTAGAATATATCTAACATTATTTTAGTGTATATTATTTTTAAAATATCAACAAGATTCTCGATTGTGACAGGTGAGAAACATAAAATTTGTTAATCAAATTAATGGCTATCGCTATAAAATTTCAAGAAAGAATTCGCGGAGTGATTTGCAACCGAAGCGGTGTGCAATTTTTACGAAAAGCTGTAAAAGTCATGTTGAAATGACAGCGAGACGATACACGTGGAACTAGAAGTATTTTCATAGATCTAGATTATAAGTATTGAAAGTCATGTAGCTCAAACTGTTTGTCTAAAATAACTAAATATTGCATAAGAATTTTTTTAAGGAACATATTGTTTAGGTTGGTAAATTATATAAAATAATAGAGACGACAGTAAAAATAGAACACTTAGAATCTAAAAACTAAGATGGTAAATGGCATTTTTAGTATCGAGCCGTTTAGGGTTGAAACTCTTTGATCATGTGCTCCATGTACTATCAAATTATGTAAAATAAAATAAAAATTTTATATTTCGGACAAAGTCCATAGTTGCTTAGTATAGTGTCCATGGAGTTTCTTGCACGTTCTTCTCCATAGAGACCTACTCTTTGGAACGTGCAATTTACCTTCACTTGTTTGACTGATCGACATTTCGACAATTCAAAAGTGCTTGTAACTGGTCTATTTGAAATAAACTAGTGTTAGTAGGTACTTGTAATTACCGGAAACAATGTTTTATGTATTATACGCCGCAGGAGCATGCCGACGTACCCAACGCTCTAGTATGGGACTGTCCCACCTGCCCGCTATAGTCTTGGATGATGTTGTGACTGACGCGTTCCCTGCGCATGATGGAGGCGCATCGCTTGCGCATAATGGAATGAAAGCCATCATTTTCTTCCTCAGCGAACATACCGGATGCACTGCAGTAGTCAACTAATAAAAAAAAAAAATACGCAACTCTTTAACGGAACAATTGCGTTTTTATCGCTATCGGCGATATCTATATTATAGACAACTTTTTTTTAGTTATTATTGATAGGCTTACGCTAGACTACTATCTTACCGGGTAGTAAGTGATGATAAGGTCCACGATGGAGCTCACTTGCCTAGAAGTAACCTATTCCCTCACGACCAGAAGATCCCTGAGGTTTAGTAATGCGGAAACTTCTGCAGGGAATTTTGTTCCTTAGCTATATGCACAATGAATGTATATTCAAAATGTTTTGTAAATATTTGGATTTGCTCATTTTTAAATAAAAGGTTTGAAAGGATTCTATATAAAACTGTATCTAAAAGATATAATTTCATGAATTCGTCGAAACAAGAAACACGAAGATAAATACTGTGGACTGGTTCAGAGAAAATGTTTGCCGCATAAAAAGTTAATAGACGCCATTGCAAATCTAAAACAAATAGTTATAAACCAACCTGTAATTACTTGTTTATCGTCCTCATTAACCCCGTTACCTTTATGTAAGCAGGCCGACAGTTTCATTGTTTCAGTTTTATCACACCTGCTCGCGTTACCTAAAACATTATTATCAACATCGGTTTTAGAGTTCCGTGCCCAAAGGATAAAAACGTAGTACACACGCCTACATTTACATTAGATATTTAAACATTTTTGACATTTATTATGAATTTCATTGCAATATCATTACTTGTCTTAGAGTATGTGTACAATTTGCGACACTTTAATGGGCATATTTACCTGAAATAAATTAATTGAATTGAATTACTAAAACTCTACTGTCCGTCTGTCTATCTATCACCGCTGTGTCTCATGAATTGCTAATAGTTAGACACTTGAAATTTTCATAGATGTATGTCTGTTGCCGCTATAACAACCAGTACTAAAAACTATTTACAATAAATATTTATGTGGGGCTCCCATACAATACAAATACAAATACAAATCTAAAAGCGTGATTTTTCAACAAACAAACACCGGGACAGGTAAAACTAAAAAATAAGTTTATAATTATAGAGTCTAATGTTGTATAGATAGTATTGTATAGCACAGAACCCTTCGTGCGCGAGTCCAACTCGCACTTGGCCGGTTTTTTTTTTAACGCACACGAATCAGTTCGTTTATGTGTTCCGTACATTGACTTAATACAATCAAGGCCCACCGCCACAACTATTTAAAACCATCGTTAAGTCAAACCAATGATTAAACTTCGATTTAATTACATTATTTTAATCATGTGTTGGAACAACAGTGGTGGCCTACGTGATTATGGCTTTGACTTACAAGTAAATACGTCGTGAGTTCAAACCTAGGCTGGCGTTTTACTTTGTGTAATTTATTTCATCATTACTGCTTTCCAACTAACTGCTTTATAACTAACAATAAATCGTGATGAAGCCAACATATTCTACTCGTAAAACTAAAATTTTGATCATGTGTGATCCGTACTGGGCCCGCGTGGCGGATAACGGTTCATTTCCCTGATTCCCAGCAGTAGAAATATTATAATGCTAATATAATGATGTTTAATCTTGTCTAATGATTATTTTATTTTCTAGTTTTTTTTTTTTTTTTGCATGTAAATTGTTTCCAGTGTGTTTTCGGTTGCGTAATTTTAAATAGTTTATTTGTCGTGAAGGTGACTGACCTACAGATTTTAGTCCCTATAAAATAAATAATATCGTTTAACCAAGATTATAGCGAACTATTAAACTATGGACACGTGAATATTTCGTACCTACACAAGAAAAATCTAAAAAATGAAAGAGGTTTTACGACTCACGAGGTGAAATAGTGCCAGAAACTCGTAATAAGTAGATTAGTATGTTTTTAATTTTATTACTTAATAAATGCGAGATTTAGGCACACGATTTATAGTACGGGGTTAAGCAGGGATCAAAATGTGGTCAAAGAAATATGGTTGACACATAAAAAAATTGTTTTGGAAGAATTTTGAATCTTAGCTTACGCTCGGTCTAGGAAATATTACACGACTGCTTTATTTACGACTGTTTTGAATAAAACAATGGAAAATAGAAAAGCTTTGCGTAATGGTCTGATCTTAGTTTTTGCGGTTGATAATAAAAAAACAAAACGCCTCGATGTTATTTAAAAATGTATCACTGTGATACGTGTAAGCTCGCCATTGAATTTTCCATTTAGTAAAATCTCCGGTATTGAATATTTATTTAATACTGGAGATTCTACAAAATAAAATAAAACGAGAGAAAACAGAATAAACAAAAGACAAGCCAAACAATCCCAGAACGAGCAAGTCACAGATGTACCAACTTCACCCAAAGATGGGCACAAGTTTTGGCTGCGCCACCCAAAATTTTTATTAAAAACCAACCTTACCACGCTATACCTTAGCGTTTGCCGTTAATAAAATACCCAGGGAGGGCAGAAAGCCAAACCGTTCGCGTTTTACGAGCAGCGCCCCCTGCGGTCAGAAATATGAAACCTATCAAAATAGAAAACACACAGATGTTTTATGAAATGACCGAACGTGTTTATGTACCGTCGCCGGACGTACGTTGCGGATTTTTGTTTAAGTTCCAGCTGAGGGTCTTGAGTTTCATGTGTCGATACTTTCTGAGGAGACCTGCAAAATAATATATTAAAAAAAAAACTAGTTTAAAATGGCGCATAACTACTTTCTACCTTACCTAACCTACTATCTTACTAACTTAGTGTATTGTATTTCTGTACTCTTTTTTTATTATATTGTGTGCCTAATGTATTGCCTGCGTAGAATAAATCCTATTCTATTCTACTTTAATTAAAAAGGCAAATATACTTAGCAATTTTATTATCTCCAATAATCGCAACAGATTTAGAAACACGAATACAGTTTTAACTCGAATAATAATCAACAATTACCTGTCTACATTGAATTTAGTCACATAATTTATTTAGAGCGCTACCACAACACATACATTTATCATTATAGAAAAAAACAATTGCTTCATTGTTGATCTGATATACGTGGCATTATAACGTACATACCTACATATACAGTTACGTTTGCAATTATTCCTCTGAATCAGAATATACTTAAAAATACAAAATATATAGTACAATTAAAATAATATATATTTTTATGCGTTTCATAAAACATACTCGTATTCATTTTTTTTAATTGATATAAACTAGTGAAGAGAAGAATGTCTGAAAGGACTTGGGGAGGCCTTTGCCCAGCAGTGGGACAGTAACGGCTAGTAAAAAAAAAACTAGTGCTTGACTGCGATCCCACCTAATGGTAAGCAATAACTGACAGACTGTTGACTGCTGGTACTTATGATATAATTATGTAAAACACTCTAAATTCATAAACTTTTCTGAGTATTGTCATAGGTATTACCTAGTTATTGAATTCATAAATTCTCCTGTCTACGTAATCATGCCTGAAACCAGTGCCAACAGTAGTAAAAGTAGAAAATATTGGGAAACAATAAACTGAATTCAAGCGTGGCTAGCATCTTGTATATATATATATTATCTTTAGGTATTTGCTTACATTTCCTTGTTTCCTACCGGTAGTACTGTAGTAAGTATTTTAACCATAACTTAACAACGCAAATTCATCACCACCCATTTACCTGTAGGGCTGTCAGATAGGTAGCATTACATGTAAAATACAGATATTCAACTGGCCCCGGTTGGATCGGGAATCAACCCATCCAATTTAAAATAATATTAAGCTATGTAGATTGACAAATCTACTAGGGTGAGTGGTGTTCATACGTCCATTAACTCGGTAATTTTTCAAAAATCCTATTAGTTACGTAGGCAATTACGTAAGTATCAATATATCTAAGAATCAACGCCGACGCAGCACATCTAAACTTATAACCGGACCGTGGATTTTCCGACGACGAGCAATAGGTAGCTCGCCGTCCAACCGTCCATTAAGGACCAAATCAAAAGCGACTAAAAAAGTATAAGCAGGTTTTATTCAGTAAAAGTTTGACACGCCCTCTCACTCCATTCTAGAATGAGAGACATCTTTAGACAAATTGCCAGCACTCAAAAAAAAAATACCTATAACCGGACATATCAATTAAAAGCACTTTAACTGAGTGCATTAATCCACACACATTGTACCGACACAGACTGAAAACTAGACACCCGGGGGGCACCCCAGCGGGGACACCCGGGGTTCTAATGGCCCCCACCTATTGTTCGTAGGTGGACGGTACCTAGCCTGATTAGACTTATGGGTAGTTTAGTTTTTAATTGGGTGGACAATTTAGGGCCAATTGCTTTTCTAGAGATTCGCGGGGTGTCCATTTTAGTCACAAAATTGAATGGAAAATATTAATTAGAATTTTATTGAGCCATTTATTTGGGTTATGATTCTAATCAATTAGTTCTTATAATGACTTTTTGATTTTTCAATATAGTAAGTAGTATATACGTACCTGCTTGAAGTTTTTCGGCTAAAGTTGGATATTCAAGTCATATGAGGGCTTATAAAAGAGCCAATGAATTTATTTGTTTATTTATTTATTGCTAACTTACATTTACGGTAAAAACCAACCATATAAATTATAGGCACAAGAATGCTGTTGCTGTGATCGAGATCAGTTAGATGGTGTCATCATTGGTATCTATAGGAACATAAAAGTGCATACAGAGGTTGAAATCATATACCTGACCTTTCAAATGATAATAATAATAATCTTTATTTTGTACATTCAACACACACAGTAACAATATATAATGACATGAACAGATACAATAGTTGTACAAACACTGATCATTGAAAATAAAATGAACATTTGACTCCTAAATTAGGTAAAATAAATACTTGTATCTCAGGAGCCAGTTCCTCCTTGGAGATGATCAAAAATAGTAATGATAAAATCATGATGAATCATTTAGCCATAGAAAAGATTAGATTTATCAGAAGAAGCCATTAATATCTCCTGATCAACAAACAGTAGTCTCAGTTAACGGTACAGATAGCCTCGATTAACTTTTAAGCACATAATTTAAGAAACGAGGTCGACTCCCCAACATCCAGTTAAGGCAAGAATTAAACTGGGCTTAAAGTGAATTATTGGACACCGCGACCGCGAGATCCAAGAGTTTGCTCTTATCTTGTTCTTTTCCTCGTTTAATAGCTTGATTTAACCGGCGGCGTTAATATACGGTGCAACTTGCCGGATTGACAATTTTCGATATAGGTCGAATGTGACTATTTCCTATATCTTCAGTTTCCTCAATTTCATTATGTATTTTACCGGTGGATAATATTTTCCAATGTTCTTTGATCAGAGATAATTTTATTTTGTACGACCATTTAGTTCATTAAGGTTACCGTCTCAATGAATTTCTAAATTCAACTTTCTTTGATCCCTGAGGCAGGCGAGCTCGTGGAAGAAACCCACGATGATGAAACTCAGGATTATCAAAACAATCGATGGGTTTTCAAGCTAAATATAAAATAAATGCATCACACACACTACAATCGTTAATAAACATAGTGTGCTCAAAAATAAACTAGTCCATAATATACAGTTTATAGAAAAATAGTTAATAACTTTCATCAGTGTATTTAATCACAATAAAATCACTTTGAAGTTTAAAACCTTTAGCAATATCACACCATTAGTGCAAATCTATAGATCAAAAAGAACAGCAATCTAAGTAGCCGCAATGATAATAATTTCCACGTAAACTTATTATGGTGTTTCATAAAAAAGCTTTTAGACGGTAACATCAAACTTGTCTACCTACGACATTATTTTAATATGTTGTCAAACTAAACATGTTTCGCATTTTTAAAAAGAGAATCGTAAAATATAAAAACACTCAGGTGACTCTGCTCTGACACAATAATTTATAACTACGGCCTGTCTCTACGAAAACAAACTTATATAAAACACAAGAGAATCCACTATAACTCCTAAAATAACTGCAATAAAGTTAAATTTCAGATGGATTTCAGGGAAAATTTAGCAAATAAAGAAGTGGTTATTAATTTCAAACACTCGCGATCTAGAAACGAGAGGAATAATCTTTGAAATTTAGTTAATGATCAATTTTAGCGCGAGCACACCGCGGTGGCGTCCGAAAAATTACGTAGGAAATACTAAATAAACGTAACGACGTTGATTTATTAATGATTTTCGTTTGTTTGTAAAGAACATACAACCAAACAGAAAGCGTGTCCGTCGGTCTTGCTAAATATTTGAACACCGGATTTATATGATACCTAAAGCTTGTTAATGAATGCCTTTTGGCTAAAGTTTAAATAAATCAAGGTGTGTTTTCCGTGAAATTTCCAAAGATATTAGAGAAATAAATAATTCTGTATCGGCTGGTTGTCATCGCGCGTTACTTTTCGGGATCAGCTGGGAGACGAAGGTTATTGACTCGCTGAGAGGAACGTGTCGTTACTTGTATTCAAGAGAGTCGTTCACTACACTGTTATGATAAACAAGATGTAGAACTGTTCATGGGACGACTAAGTGGGGATTATACAGAATTTCAGCTTTTCCATTTTGATATAAACTTCTTGTTTTTCAATAATATTTCTGCACTAGCTCTTTAAAACCGGTTTTAGAAACACAGAGTTTATTATTTTGCAAACAAATTTATCAGATGAAAATAAGTACACATAATGAAACTTACTTAATGTCTTTCAGCTTAACATAAACACACTTCCATTCCCATCAACAAACCCTTCCACCACACCGATCCCTCCACTTCACAAATGTACAATAAAATAATACGAAACAAAACGTAAACAAACGCGAATCGAACTCATAATTAAATCAAGTTTAAATCAATCACTTCCGCGGACTATAATAAATCAAGAGGCCGGAATCCCGCGCGATCCCCAAAAATCCGGGACACGGGACGTTGATTAAGATCCCGGAGAAGTAAAATATTCATTAATTGATTCCGCGCCCCTCGGAAGATACCCCTCATTACTTGAGGGTTGATTAAGCGAAGCAACCTGGATGTACGTGGGAGAACGTCTCTTGGAGCCTTTAGATCACACGATACGACACGGTTACGACTCATGATGCGATGGTACGGCAGGATCGTAAGGTGACCTAGACTTTGGTGATAACATTGACAGTACATGTGAGCTATAGAAAATATTGTAATAGTAGAGGGATTGAGATCAATTTTGTTTAAGTACCAATCAGTCAATAAGTTATTATTAAACCCAGTTAATCCAGTTCAAAAATTACAATATGAGTGTTCAAAAATTACAAAATTACAGTATAAAATTTGAAATATGAGTGAAAATGCAGGCTTTTACTGGCATGACCAGTAAAAGTAGTAAGGGTGGTAAAATAACGAATAAGTAACACAGTCTTAAATAAACAAAATAAAATCATCACATCTGTTCTGTTTTCCTTCTACATAAACAAATTCAGTCGTAGGTCATAAAAGGACCTACCATAGACAAACGCGGTGTACACGGTAGGGCGACGCTGACTGCGCGCACCGCTAATGGGTTGATGTCATTCACTACGTTTTGATGCACAACAAATCTATGGGGATGCAACGACTAAATATTTTTAGGGACAAAGAAAGAACAAAAATATGGAAAACTGAAATTAGTAAATGGATCATTTATTGAGGTACCTTATAAAACCTGACAGATCATATGAAATAATTCAATATAAAATGTGAAATGGTTCGCATGTCTATTTTTGTTTTTGTCTTGTTATATTACAGAATACACGAGGCCTAACTCAAAAATCAATGTAGCAAAACCACGCACGTCGGTTCTAAAAAATATAATTTATCTCTATTTTCATAACTGTATGATTTATGATTGGTTTCCAATTATGAATCATTTCATTTTGAAATATTATGGGGAATGTGAGCATGTGTAACGTTCTAAGAACGTCGGTAGGGTTCGCCCACCTGTCACATGGAGTAAAGTGACAGTTCCACTCTTGCCAAACATTTGTTTCAGCTGACAGGCAACAAGGCTACGTCATTGTTGCTTGAAAAAATGGGACAGCCCTTAAGACTATCGGCAGATTGTCGCAGTTTTGAGATGATTTTTTTTTCATTGAATAATAAAGATTTGGCCAAAATGTTGCTGATGACTTTTCTAACATAATATATACATATAAAAAAAGATGCTATAGACACCCCTCCAAATTACTGTATAAAGAAAACCTTTTGGAATCAGCCGTCGGCTGTCAACAGGGTGACCCTCTTGGGCCAGTCATTTTCAGTTTGGCAATAAATCCTATCATTCGGCAGCTAAATTCTAAATTTAATATCTGGTATTTGGATGACGGAACCCTGGGAGGTGATGTAGACACGGTCTTAAAAGATTTAACTTTTTTGAAAAATAAATTTTCTTCTATTGGATTACAATTAAACCTTTCAAAATGTGAAATTTACCTCCCCCAAACGACTGACAGACAGACGACTTTAGCAAAATTTAACTCAATAGCACCCAATATACAAATCACCGATAGAAATTCTCTTCACCTCCTGGGCTCCCCAATTTTCGATGAATCTTTTCCAACTTTCATTGAACAAAAGATACAAAATTTTAATGACGTCTCGGAAAGACTTTTCAAAATTAACATGCATTCGGCATTCACACTCATTCGATTCTGTTGTTTTGGGCCTAAATTTACGTATAGCCTTCGCGCTTCCCATCTTTGGAAGCACCCACAACTTTTGGAAAAAGTCGATCAAATTATTAGGAACACATTATCTTCAATTCTAAATGTGGCCTTGGACGACCGAGCATGGCAGCAAGCCACGCTTCCCATCCGGCTAGGTGGCCTCGGCGTCCGCAAAATTTCTAGTATAAGTTTACCAGCTTTCCTCTCCTCGGTGCACAGTACTGAAACATTAACCAGGAATATTTTATCTTCCTCACTGGTTGATGTTGAGGTACCGTGCTTGTCCGATGCGTTGAACGCTTGGAAAATGGCTTGTCCCAACACGGATTTGCCCGACAACCTGTCCTCACAGAGACGGTGGGATGTGCCGCTCTGCAGTATTGTACGGAATAACTTATTAAATACGTCGTCAAGTACTGCTGAGCGTGCGCGTCTGCTGGCTGTGGGGGAATGGGAGTCGGGCTTATGGCTTCAGGCACTCCCGTCATCCACCATAGGCACTATGATGGATGACGCCTCGTTTCGGCTCGCTACCTGTCTACGCTTAGGCGCACCTTGTGTTGCTCCACATCGGTGCCACTGTGGTGAATGTGTCGACAGCCTCGGACACCATGGCTTGTCCTGTTGCAGGAGCGCAGGCCGCATACCACGACACGCCAGCATCAACGACATTATTCGTCGAGCTCTTGTCACCGCCGGCGTACCTGCCGTATTAGAACCAAATGGTTTGGTACGTGACGATGGGAAGAGACCAGATGGTATGACGTTGGTACCGTGGAAGGTGGGTAGGCCTCTGGTGTGGGACGCAACCTGTGTCGACACCCTTGCGCCATCCCATATTCCAAGTACGGCAGGCTGTGCCGGCGCTGCCGCTGCTGCTGCTGAGACCCTTAAACGGCGCAAATACTGTAACCTTATTGGTAATTACAGTTTTGAGCCGTTTGGGGTCGAAACACTTGGTTCATGGGGTCCGAGTGCGCGTCTCCTGTTCAAGGAAATTTCACGCCGACTGATCGACACTTCACGTGACCAGAGGGCTGGCTCGTTCTTCGCCCAAAGAATTAGCATTGCCATTCAACGTGGCAATGCTGCCAGTCTTCTGGGCACATTTCCGGATGACAGCGATGTGGAGGAGTACTTTGACGCCTGAGCGTACTTTGTCATTTTGTATTATATATATATACATAGTTAGGTTTTAGTATAAATAGTTTATTTAGTATTTAAGTTTTTTAAGTTCTTAGTTCGTAACATTGTAAATTAGTACAATAAAATAAAAGTAACTTGTAAAAAAAAAAAAAAAGAAACAAAATAAAAACTTTGCATACACCTTACTTGGGTTACTTTGTTATTTATCATCGTATATTCCTTGAATTTAAATCCTTTTAGTAAGAACGACTCCACATCTCCCTTAGCTTACCTACGGCATATTAATTAGAGGTAAACAAGTTCCTTTCTAAGATTTTCACTTCGTTCGACGACGTTATCCCAGAGATAATAACATCTAAATATACGCACTTGGTTGTTCACGCATATACATAGTAGGTATGGATAAATGGGTGGAAGAAAAACATTGATGTTACGGATGTTTATTTTCTCAAGGACTGAGAGAGGCTGACTGGCTTTTGTGTGGTAAGAATGACTTTTAATTTTCTTTGTTAAATTAAAAATATTATAGGTAGGTATACTTAGGTTTTATTTTTTTTAACAAAGGTGTTTCGGTGTGTTACTATAAAAGGTGTAAGGGACAGCCCTCCACAAACTTTAAGGGCTTGCTCAGTAGACGAAACTGAACCACGTTCCACAATTTTTTTTTTCAGGAAACGAAAAAAAAAATCGGCCTCGCCATACAAATTGTCCAATCAAGTTTATTATTTTGTATGGTGAGGCTGATTTTTTTTTTCGTATCCTAAAAAAAAAAATTGTGGAAGGTTATTCAGTATCGTCTATTGAGCAAGCCCTTAAAGTTTGTGGAGTGCTGTCCCCTTACACCTTTTTTTTTTTTTTTTTTTTTCGATGGGAAAAATCATCTTATGACAACCCCTTATCTTGGGCGGAGCGGGGGATAGTGTCAGACTCTTACTGACTAAAAAACCCATCCCGTTCCTTCAAGCCTTCATACCGGGGCTCGAGCGCCCGTTCGGATAACCCTGGCCCCGGTAGGCTTCGACCCGGCTGGGCCCCTGCTGTTGCTGACAACTCCTTGAGGCGCGCCGTCGACGACTTGGGCTTGGTCCGGACAGTTACCGGACGGCCGGACAGCGAGCTACCCATTGCTCACTGTCCGCAAGACCGCGCCTACGGTGGCTGGAAATCGGGATCGGAATCCCGGCGGCGGCGGCGAGAGCGCCGTTGCCTGATGCGTCCCCTTACACCTTTTAGAATTTACTTTTTGATACTTTTTCTCTTAACACAGATGTGATATTCACATAATCTGCACTAATAAAAAAATATAAATATGAAAAGATAGTTTTTTTTTTTATTGTTTTTTTTTTTTGGACGTAGTCTCTGAGAGTACCGGTCCAATTGCTAAAATTTTTTCACTAATTGAAAGCTACTTTATTCCTGAGTGACATTGACTATATCTTATAGTAAGTGGGCAAAGCCGCTAGTAAAACCAAGTAACTCATAAAAAAACACTATTAAATAAATCTTTTTCATTTGTACGTTGGACACGAAAAATGTTACCAAAGCGTACTTTGGATACTATTCGTGAAATATCTAAAATTTAACCAAAAGGAGTCATAATGAAGCAAGACTAGAGCATAAACCGATCCTCAAAATTAATCATAATCATAACAGGAGGTGCGACTTGCGACTAATTGGCGCGACTGGCAAATTAATAGATGATCTGTGTCGCACGGCTGAGGCGACACCGCTACTTATCTTCATACTAAAAGGCAAAGGACAGCGTAATTCTAGATGGCATCTGTCATCTATGTTTCATTTGAGGAGCATTAGTTCGAGCTGTGTGCGGTAGGTGCGGCGTACGTACTGGAGACTGGACTATCTTTGAATGAAGTTTGCTTTTGGCTTACCTGACTTTTTCCGGTATAGACTTCTAGGTTCGGGTCGTAATTTTATCATTTAGGCCTCAAGGTTTTATAACAATATTTGGGACTTCTGAATTTTAGTGACCTAGTTCTTACTTTTCATTAGTAGTTAGCTTTTACTTAATTAGGCTTAAGTACTTAGATTTAGTGTAGTCCAGGATTAGACACGCCACAATTGAGGCTTAGGTCGCCTCTTTGAGGAGTGGCCGGAAGGCGTAATGGCGTCCTCACCTTCCACGTGTCGCAGGTTCTCACCAGACATGGCAAGTTCCAGATGTTCCTATTTATGTTTCAGGCGGAGAAAACAGTTTTAAACACACCCAAGAGCGGATGAAGTCGTTGGTTGATCTTTCAACCTCAAAAGAAAGTGTTGTCCAGGCGAGTCCAAATACCAGGTCTTTTAAAGTATGAGGGCTAGCATTTGGTAATATAATGCTTTGAAAATCTGCTTAAAAATTTACATATAAAATACGGATATTCCGAAGTTCATTTCTTTCAATAATGTTTTACTGAGCTTTCCGCCTAGTAGCGTTGTAAATGTAAAAACTTCTGCCGCTAAAAGTGTACCTAGCTAGGTACAGCCACAATAACAATATTAGATCGGAACACAGTTACTCGTGTCTAGTCAACTACCTGGCAGCCATTCAAGACAGACTGAACTGAACACTCTGCTCAGGGTTACGATTATCTAGGTAAGATCTACAAGCTTTATTTATGATGTGAGCTAAAAAAAAATAGTGGTTACGAAATTAGTGCTTCGATTCAATTTATTTATCACGCAAAAGTGTCTTGTTTTCAATTTCGATTTAAATTATTTTTAAACACGTTTTATCATTTTTATACCTATCAAAACTAGTGGTCCCGATACAGACGCTATTCTGCCCGAAAACGGGCTTTTCGGGAAAAAAAAAAATTAAACCGATTGCAGCGCCAGCTGGCAGGGTTCTATTATAGTTTCAAATCATCTGAGGGTTCACTCAAATATACACACAAACTTTCATCCAAATCAGTCAAGCCGTTTAAGAGAGTCACAAACACACGTTCAGAAGATTGATTATATAAAGATACGAAGAAGGTTATGAAAAGCTTTAAAAAGACCGCAGTTAAATCTCGATATCTGAACTCTATGAAATCACGGTTACTTACACGAAGTTCCATTTGCAAATAGTTTTGATTGATCTTTAGTATCAATGAACTCAATCATTGGCGAGAATGGAGGGAGGCCTTTGCCCAGCAGTGGGGCAATATAGGCTAGCTATGATAATAACAGTATCGCATAAACAATCGTAATTTTTTTTTTCTAAATAACGCATCCTACCGTTCTACCATTCGGATGTTTGTTACTCAACACTCAAAAAAGTCTAGGATTTAAATGTAAAGAAAGTTTTAAATCCCGGTTTTATATTTGGTTTAAGTTATTCTGAATTACCTAATTGGATAACCAAAACTAACTTCGAATCTAAATAAACATCAATCAAATGACAAGATTATTTTAACAGAAACACATTTTGACACACATACGTTAATAATATTAAATAGATCTTTAATGGTGTATACACACGCGGCTATAACCGGTCACTTCTCGGAAACACGGCGAGTGGAACATCAACATACCTTTGGGAAAATGGCCAAACGCCGTTCATTCATTGAGAGAGAGCGTGGGTGGCGATCGCAGCGCCTCCAGCGGGGAGTAGCGGCAACCTTGTAAGATGAAGTTGCTTTGCTTTTTTTTTTGTTATAACTTTTTTATTGGTTTATCTAGTTTTAAATAATGCTGAAAATAATTACGAATGGTATTAGGAAATATTTATATTTTTACCTTCACGTTATGCTGTGAAAGTTTGAATTGATAGACTTTGGAACAACTGATGTGTGGTGCACTTCCATGAGAATTCTGTTGATATCACTTGTAAAGTTGAAATTCTCATTTATATCTATTTTTTTTGTACTATTATTTATATTATTTATTTAACAATTTATGTTTTTGTGTGTTTATGTGTAAAGGAACAGAAGAAGGAAACAAAGGTGATGCTTATTTGTAAAGAAATCTTTTCCAGCATACCTGCGAAAGGAAAACTGGAGAAAAAAGAGATGTAGACACTGTGTGTAAAGTAAAAGGAAAATAAGTACACAAAAAAAAAACAGCTAACGATGAAGTAATCTAACATGCAAAAAAAGATATGATAATATACATACACATAGTAAAATAAATATCACAAAAAATATGCGACAAAGACGAAATGGATAGTGTTCTTTCAATAAAAAAAAATGTGACTTTGGGCACAGAAATCTTGTAACATAAATCGCACAGGTACAGCTTTTTCTTTATTTTTTCCACACACCGCGCGAACAAGGTATATTTATACCTACTTTAAAACCCGAAATAATAATATCAACCTACACATGTCCACTGTCCAGCCCACATTAGCATTATCCATCAGAATAATGTACAGCAAATCATAATAATACTCACCTCACAAAGGACCCAATGAGCCCATTATATTAAAAAACACAATCAAAATTTTTATTACAGGCACACGTACGAAATTTATTAACCCATCCCTACCTTTATTGCTCTGTAAGCCCCAGTGCAAATAAAATAATATAAAACGAGAAAAAAAAAATGACCGTTACGCCGCGGGCGAGTTCTTAATTCAAAAAACATTTAAAATGGCCGCTGTAAGTCGCTGCATACGAATGCGTTTTTATTGTGTACGGGGTTGGAAATGTTTTTTTGTTTGGAGGGGATGAATTAAGTTGTAGATTTGAAATGTGGGTTAATAGAATTGTGGATTTGTGTTATTTATTATTTACTCTCTTTTGCACTGTGTTAATACTGCGATGATAACTTTGCAATGACAGAAATTGCTTACCTACTTGTATTGCTGAGAAGTATTTGCACGTTATTTTATTATTGGAGTATTGTGAGTAACAAGTAATTTTATATTTTTTATATAATACTAGCTTTTGCCTACAGCTTCGCCTGTGGCACTCTGGAATAAAACAGATTTCCATTGGTGAAAAAAAATTGGCAATCGGATCAATACTTCCAGAGATTACCTCCTACAAATAAATAGTGAGGAGATGTGTAGATAATGCAATATGGCAGTTACTCGTAATATTTTATTTCATAACTTTACAGAGCTGGTTCGAGGTGGCTCAAGAGAAGAATACATTGAAGGAGTTAGGGGAGGCCTTTGCCGAGCATCGAGAAAGTATAGGCTAAATTAAAAAAAAACTTTATATTGTTATTTATCAGTATTTTTTTTCAATAAATTATACACCTGATACAAATACATAATTGTAGATATTTAATTTAATCACTTTTTTTTTTTTACCTTCGTCTATGCGTCATTATAGTTTACCAAACCATCACTGGGAAACCATCGCTGGGTGTCTGACGCCCAACAAATGCTGAGGTGACTACCCTTTCGGTACGGGCCACGTTCGGCGCATTCTATACTTTTGTCGTTTTTTATTTTGTGTTGGTAATCGTTGTGCTGTGTCTGTTGTCCCGAATAAAAGTATTTCTATTCTATTCTTTATTGAAAAATCATGACAAATATCGAAGTTAAAGTTGTAAAACTCATTACACCCAGCCTCATTCCCTACACATCACGTCCCCACACCCAAATACTTTTAAAGGTTCACCTTTTAATGAAAATATCGAACAATAGTGCTGCCCTACTAGCCGCGGGGCGTAATAAGTGGCGAACGGGGGCGATCTCAAGTGGGAGCGATCAGAGCGACGCGAGCTGAGGTGAGCGATCGATTGTGAATTGCAATTTAAGAGGAGCACATCGTTTTGGCCAGATGTGTAGTTTCGTTGAGTGGTAATTGGATGTGTGCACTTTTGAGCACGAGCGTCGGGCGATGGAGCAATTATTTTTATATTTGGTATAGGTAGGTTGGACAATTAATTTTTGAATATAAAATCTACTTCATAAAGAATGCTTGATTGTTGTTTTTTAAAAAAATATAACCTAAGTTTTTCCCTGCTTGTAAAGATTATTTAATTTTTCTTTTCTTTCAGCAGAGGTTATGAGAAATTGTAATATTGGTAATATTCGTTTACAAGGTTATTTAAGAATAAAGAATGTAAAAGGACAATGATGGTTAACTTTGCGCAAGTTAGTAAGTAGGCGTACTGATTTCTTCTCTACACTTCACACACTCTCATTTTATTTTCATACATATGATACAGACTCATCATGCGGTCTTGCTTCATTGATGACGAATGTCGTCTTTACCTTCTCTTCAGACGAGCAACAAACAAACAACAAACGAAGACCTATATTCCTT
This sequence comes from Mythimna ferrago, assembly GCA_910589285.2. NCBI lineage: Eukaryota > Metazoa > Arthropoda > Insecta > Lepidoptera > Noctuidae > Mythimna > Mythimna ferrago. Next base: position 992,564 of record OU342680.1, read on the forward strand.
CTTGTTCTTCAGTTTTCTTCAAGTGGATGTAGGTTTATTGAGGCTAGGAGCGATTGAGGGTGTCAAATCACCTGTTGAAATGGCTTTGAGTCAATTAGACTCGCCGACTTGAATAGTTTGGCATGTGCAGGCAATTTGGAAAGATTTATTATTGTCATTGCATCAATTCTTGTTGTGATTTTGTTTGTTGTGATGCTTTGTGTTATTGTACGACCTGATGGACTGGTTTCTGGTGGGATTTGAATAGTGGCGACGCCGTTTATCAAGTACTAGCCTCTGCGAGAGGCTTCGCCCGTGTGAAAGTAGGAAATATGCCTGTGCCTTATCATAATTGTACAGAAACTTATGTCAAAGGGTATAACGGCGGTATTATTGCTAACAGCTATATCTATCAGACAACCTTGGATGAAGAGCCAGAACTAGACGACTGTGCATACAGAATTATTACCCCTTGCATGCAATTTTTTTACTAAGTCTACGAGTACTAATTAAATCCTGAATCTTTAAGTCAAGAGTGAATAGATTACTCTTAGGCAAGCCTGCTTCATGTTTATGTTGCACTTACATCATCATGAGAGTTATTGCCAAACCCAATAAAATACCCGTACCTAAAAATATCAATCAACAATATCCCCGCATGGGCTTGATTCAAACGCGCGTGCACTCAAATCCCCTTAGCTAGCCAGGTGGGGATCTCCGGGCATACCGCGGGGCTCGCTGGGCATCGCTGGGGCTCGGTGAGCTCATCGTGGGGATTAGTGCTGTGCAGTTATGCCGCGGGGGACAGGGTGATTAGAGCATAATGGAGATGATGGGATAGTTCGTGAGCGATGCTTGTGCAAATTTGTGGGATGAGAATTGGTGTGATTGAACATGAGCAGTTTTAGGGGTACAGCTAAAAATAAATTTAGTAAACAAAGATATTATTTATTTATTTATTTAAAGCTTTATGCACAAAAAAAACTGTACAATTGGTATCATCATTTATTTCTATCATACCAAAGCAAAACATTTCTCTCATATCAGAACAAAATTCGCACACCTCGAGCAGTTCTGATCACGTGACTGAGCGTTGAGATGACGTCAGAACAAAGGAATCGGAGACGTGGCTTACTCGAAGAGTTCAACGCAAGAGAATCGAAACGGAAAAGTCGTAACTTGGCTGGGGGGCAGGCATTGTAAAGTAACAGTGTAACTGCCTCATTGACCTCGTATTGGTTCGATTTTCAGTTCGGGCAAAGAGTGCTACTTATATATTTTGTTTCTCCAAGATTTACTCTGTAGTAGCAGTCCGGAGTTTGAAAAGAGATGGTGTGATACCCCCGTGTAAGCACGTAAAGTTGTTGGTATCTCCTCGCTCGTGTCGGATTGGTATCTCATTGAACTATGATAGTGAAAGAGCAGATAGTGCACCTGTGTTTGCGCTCACGATTTTGCTAGAGTGTACAGATTTCTTGTGTCCTTAGCTAATCTCTGTTGAGATTGGTCAGGTCGAAATTTAGTCGGGAGGATGATTTATTCCGTTTTGATACCACTCAACTAATACCTACCGCTGGTATTTCCTTGAATGCATTTTTATTTTCTATTCTGAATGGAGATCCGATTTCCAGCCACCGTAGGCGCGGGCTTGCGGACAGTGGGCAATGGGTAGCTCGCTGTCCGGCCGTCCGGTAACTGTCCGGACCAAGCCCAAGTCGTCGACGGCGCGCGCCTCAAGGAGTTGTCAGCAACAGCAGGGGCCCAGCCGGGTCGAAGCCTACTGGGGCCAGGGTTATCCGAAAGGGCGCTCGAACCCCGGTATGAATGCTTGAAGGAACGGGATGGGTTTTTTAGTCAGTAAGAGTCTGACACTATCTCCCGCTCCGCCCAAGAGCGGAGGTTGTCATAAGATGATTTTTCCCTCCCTTTTGATGATAATTTAATTTAATGTACGAAAAAATACCAGTACTTAACTTGAATTGGAAGAATTACTATATTATTGAAATCCTTCCAACCAAATAGGTACGCTTCATTACATAAATACGTAGGTATAATAGAAAAGTAAAAACCTGTAACAATACGAGTACGTTTACCTTACATATTCAAGCACGGTCAACCAAACTAAACATCCACTCACAAATAAATCCTTGAAAAATGAAGTACACACAAACATGCTAAAGGTGGTCGTCCACTATCCCTTTTATCCTTGCTATAATAAACTGTCGGACATTTGTCAGCGATACCTTCGGAGGCCTGACTTCTGAAAAACAAAATTTTACGCAACACATATCATAGTGGACTGGGGTGCGGTGGAAACGCACTGGGTCGCCGCAACGCTGCGGTTTTTTGAAGAACATATTTGTTACAAATCTAGTATTTTTTTTTAATCTTAGCCTTATTTCTAGATCAAATGTATTTATACTTTTAATCACCATTTTATATGTATTTAAAACTTAACAAAATCCTTAATAAACTGACAATGTCAAAAATATTTTATGATAGTTTCTTGGTCATTCTTTGATCACCGAATACTATTGGTATCAAAACAACCTACGACTCATATTGCCCAAAATGTACTTTCAATTTAATGGGAATTGTAATTACGTTCTTTATGTTTTTTTTATTTTTGCTCAGTACCATATGTTTTGGGTTCTTTTCTTATAATTTTCATTGTTTGGTCCAACATTTTTAATCAGTTTTTAATTTTGTGGTTTCCTATAATTGAAGGAGAACATAATCAGTTCCTGTACCTATATGATAAATGATATTTATTTTGTAAATAGGTTTAAAAAACACTTTTACAGGTCAATTTTTTTTCGTCAGTTTATGCTAGATGAGGCCGGTCTATCTGACTACCCTGAGAAGAAACACCGAAACAAACTCAGGGATCAAAGTCTCTTTTAAAATCCATACAGTAAATATGTAATGGTCAAATCACATGAGAACCATGCAGATTTGTCTGAGATGGTCTTTTGAAGAAAGAACCATACAGATTTGAGTGGACCTGTTCAATCAGTGTAAGCATTTGTCAGTATTCGCAAAGCTCAACTCAGCCCGGTTGAGTTTGGGAGCCAGACGTCGGAAATGCTCCACGAAATTCCACCGGCTGTCGAGGACGAGTCCCAGGTACTTCATCGTCGACCCGACACCGATGTGAACTCCTCCTACCGTTAGTTGGGAACTCAATGGCGGCGCGTTCCGAGACTGGCGACCGTGGAAACACATCGCCTCGGATTTGTGAAGCGCCACCTCGAGTCCCAACTCCTGGATCCGATCAACGACCATCGCAACCCCGCGTGTCGCTAGAGCGACCGCCGCCTGGTACGACTCTCCCTGCGCTAGAACCAGCGTGTCGTCTGCGTAGCAAACCACGCTGACCCCGTCAGGGAAGTCGCCGCGCAGCACGTAGTCGTAACCGATGTTCCACAAGGGTGGCCCTAGTACCGACCCCTGCGGAACACCGCACGACATCTCTCGACGTTTCCAGTCTCCCTGGTGACCGGGGTAGACTATAAACCTATCCGACAGATAGGCCTCGACCACTCGACAGAGGTATTCGGGCACCCGGTGGTACCGGAGTGCCCTCCGGATCGTACTCCAGGGCAGGGAGTTGAAGGCGTTGGCAATGTCCAAGGACACTGCCACGACACACCTGCCCCGGGACACCGCAGCCCCCGTCGTGAGGGCTCGCACGCGCATGATGGCGTCCACCGTAGAGCGCATCCTGCGAAAGCCGAACTGTCCGTCCGAAAGGTCCGGCCCCGCCCGTGTTAGGCGCCCGACGAGGCGGTTTGCAATGACTCTCTCAAGGAGCTTGCCCACCTCGTCGAGCAGCACAATGGGCCGGTACGCGGACGGAGAGTCCGCAGGGCGCCCTGGCTTCGCTATGAGGACCAGTTTCCCCGTCTTCCAGCAAAGTGGGAACTGGCCCCTCTCCAAACATGCGCTGAAGAGCCCTCTCAGTCGAGGCCCGAGAGCCTCCATGGCCAGGACCCAAGCCTTTCCAGGCAAGCCCTCGGGTCCTGGGGCGGTGTTTTTGGCACTCAGCCTTCGCACCGCCACTCTCATTTCTACCTCGGTCACCTCTGGAGCATCGTCGTCGTCGGGCTGGGGCTGCGCTCAAGCGGCTCCTGCCCAACCTTGGGGGTCCAGACGCCTCCTGCCGGAGGCTCTACGCGGGGATCGTTCGGTCCATGGCCCTCTACGGGGCGCCGGTGTGGGCGCCGTTGCTGAAAAAGCAACCGGCGGCCATACTGAACGCCTGCCAGAGGGTCATGGCGATAAGGATGGTGCGGGGATACTGCACGGTCTCCCGCGAAGCGGCGAGCCTTCTGGCTGGCCTACCACCGTGGGATCTGGAGGCAACAGTCCTTGCACACATGCACGATATGCGCGTGGAGATGCAACGCCGGGGTGAAAGTCCGCTGCCGCGACAGGTCACGGCATGGCGGACAGAGCTCCGGCGGGATCTCATGGTGAAATGGCGTCAGCGACTATCGCAACCCAGTGCTGGGCACGCCACAATCATGGCGGTAAGTCCCCTCTTTGAGGCGTGGCTGGAAAGACCTCACGGCGTCCTTACCTTCCGCATGACGCAGGTACTCACCGGACATGGTTCGTTCGGGAGATTCCTGCACTCGATTCATGCGGAAGTGACGCCCGGGTGTCGCCACTGTGCGGAACGCCCGGAGGACACGGTGGAGCACACAGTCGAGGTGTGCCCTGCTTGGGCGGAGCATCGCCGTGCCCTCGTGGGGGCGATCGGCGGCGGAGACCTCTCGCGCCGGGCCTTGGTTGAGGCCATGGTCCGGAGCGAGGAGGAGTGGCAGGCGGTCGCCGACTTCTGCGAAGCAGTAATGCTCGCAAAGGAGGAGGCCGAACGCATCAGGCAACGGCGTTATCGCCGCCGCCGTCGCCGGGATTCTGATCCCGATTTCCGGCCAACGTAGACGCGGGCTTGCGGACAGTGAGCAATGGGTAGCTCGCTGTCCGGCCGTCCGGTAACTGTCCGGACCAAGCCCAAGTCGTCGACGGCGCGCGCTGTTCCCGCGCGCCTCAAGGAGTTGTCAGCAACAGCAGGGACCCAGCCGGGTCGAAGCCTACTGGGGCCAGGGTTATCCGAAAGGGCGCTCGAGCCCCGGTATGAAGGCTAGAAGGAACGGGGTGGGTCTTTTAGTCAGTAAGAGTCTGACACTATCTCCCGCTCCGCCCAAGGGCGGGGGATATCAATGCATGATTTTTTCCCACCATAAAAAAAAAAAAAAAAAAAAAAAGGAGCTCAACGACTTGACGAACAATACCAAAGAAAGGACATTTGGGTAGGCCGCAGAAAACACTCAAATTGCCAGACATACGTTAAAATTACTGAAAAGAATAGAAAAAGCAATCAACATAGTCCTCACATTTACAATAATATAAGGAAATTGATAGTTTACAAAATATTTAGCAAAGTAAGTATTTATGTCAAAGAAAAAAAAAAAATTTTAAGTACTTAAAATGTATACATGTCAATTTGTAAAATAAAAATAATCTCCAATGTCAAATTGTAAAAAATCTAATAAAAGAAAAAGAAAAAGCAAATTTGAAAATAAAAATAATTAAAAAAATACACAAAGAAGAAAAATAAAAATGACAACAGTTGTAGTAGGTACTGGAGCAGGTCAATCCCAAGCCTTTTCGTCCTGAATATAGTCCTTTTCAGTGTAAAAAGCCTTTTGACAAAGTTTTCGTTTTACAAATGATTTGAACTTATTAAGGCTTAGTTGTTGAATATGACTAGGAAGTTTATTATAGAAGTGTATACATTGGCATCTAAATGAGCCCCCTATTTTTTTGAGCCTGGTTGCAGGAACTACAAATTTATGTTTGTTTCTTATATTAAAATTATGAATATCACTGTATTTTTTAAACATGTCTATATTTTTATGGGCATACAAAATATTCTCGTAAATATACTGTGAAGGCACAGTCATTACATTAATTTCTTTAAATTTATCTCTGAGGGAGTATCTGGGACTTAATTTATAAATTGAACGAATAGCCCTTTTCTGTAAAACGAAAATTGTCTGTATATCGGCGGCATTTCCCCATAATAGAATACCATACGACATGACACTATGAAAATAGCTAAAGTAAACTAAACGGGCTGTCTCTAAATCAGTTAAATTTCGAATTTGTCTTACAGCATATGCTGCTGAACTAAGTTTTTTCGACAATTTGTCTATATGTGGGCCCCACTGAAGCTTAGCGTCTAGAGTAATGCCCAAGAACACTGTAGTATCTTCAGGACTCAACTCTTTACCTTTTATTAGCACACAGGTTTCTACTTGCCTAACATGAGGCATGGTAAACTTTTTTTTTTTTTCATTAAGAAGCAGGTTATTTACATTAAACCAGTGTACTATTTTTGAAAGAGCTATATTTATATCGTCAGTAACCTGCTGCTGACGTTTAAGTTTAAACAAAAGTGAAGTGTCGTCTACAAACAATACTATATTATGATTGTCTTCTATGAGGTAAGGTACTATCACTTGCAAAAGTCCATAAGAATTCTTAAAACTTATTCGTTTGACGTTTAGTTTGACTTACGACCTTTTATTTTCAAGTTTCGCCAACAAATGATTGAAATTCACAATTTCATCAACTTATCATAAGTCAAGATGGCCCAGTGGTATAGGCACACAGTTTGAAGCGCAAATCAGTGTGCCGCAAGTTCAAATCCCACGCAATTATTGACTTTTTGTAAGTTCTTACCCGATTGGAAGTTATGTATTTGCATTAAATATATTAAATTATTCTTTAACTTGTTCACACATTTCTTAGAGTTAGAAAGGTAGATCACAAAAAAACTAAATAAAGAATTAGATTTCTACGAGGTAGACATGAGTTTTAACTTAACCGAAATGAACTGTCGTTTGGTTATAGTTGTTGGTTAGTGACGTGAGGTTGACAGTATTGTAATATTCGCAAAATGCAGGCTAATATTAGTATTGAAGTGAGGGCGACTATCATTGGGCTGCATAAAAGTGGTCATAATAAAACACGAATATCTGAAGAAACCGGACTGAATGTGAGTATAATAGCTATTAATGAATTGTAACTTTATTACAAATTAATCTTCTAATTAAAACATATGCCATTTATGAATCCATTCATCGTATCTTTATGAGGTTTAAAAGAGAAATACGTAAATCGTTGGGTTTATTGGATTGGTTATTGGATTAATAAATGCAGTTTTATTTTAAAATTATATTCAATAATTATGATTATTAACATTTTATATAATGAAAATGAAGTGAAGTAGGTATAGCTGCCTAATATATATTTTTTTTTATTTTAGAAAAATACTGTAAATCTTTGGCTAAAAAGATATGAGGAAGAAGGTAGCCTTGCTATTCGAAAGAGAAGTGGGAGACCGAAGCTTATTAGCGAGGCGCAGCGACGACATATGGTGGACGTATACGAAACGAATGGTTTCGCACCAACGAGACATTTTGCGGAATTATATGACACCTCGATGGATACTGTTCGCCGTGCACTTCACGCTGAAGGCGTGCATCACAGAAAACCTGCTAAAAAGCCGTACTTGACAGAGAGGCACAAACAAGAACGATTACGTTTCGCACTAAATATTTAATGTTAACTAAACTAAATGGCCTACCATTTTATTTTAACATATCTGTGATTATTCGTTAACAAACACTGTATTATATTGTGTTTACTTTCGTTTAAAACAGCTATATCTTTTAACTTGTGCCATCGCAGCATCTTAAGAATGCATTGAACTCGCTATCAATTTTGTTGACAATAATCATGAGTCTATTTCGTTTTTTATTCTTCTACCCGCACTGTTTTAACATAATACTATAGTTCAATTTATTTTTCTCATCTAATTGACGATTATCTTGTGAGAACTAAAGTTCTTTTAACAGAAATTGAGGTTTGGTTTCAATCTTCTTTTCGTCAAGAAAATGAACAATTAAGCTATGACCTCAATACATTCATTGTGACGTTACACAAAAATAAAATGTTTACAAAGTCCAAATCATATATCACTTTTCAATAAATAACTGGATATAAACAATTACCTATATTTTATTTTATTAAAATTTGAATATCCGTTCATTGTTACGTTATTCATATTATGAATGGTCTAAGTGGGTATACTTCCAACAAACAATCTTAGGCGTAACATAGATAACGGTTACAAGATAACTTTTTGTCTAGGTAACAATTCGACGTCACAATTCTCATAAATGTTTAATTTGTAAATATAAAGAATAAACATTTTTATTAAACACGTCTTTTTATTTCCACCTTATAACATCGAAAAGATGTAACAACTAAATAATTGCAAATTACGAATGTGATTCTTCTTGTGGTTAATAGATCACATTCGTAATTTGCAACTATTTAGTGCAAAAATGCAATAGTATTTTTCATAGGAATATAAAAAAACAACTATATCAATATAGATTGGGAATTTTCAAAGTAAGAAATAACTGCAACGGACCGACCATGATTTGAACTCGGGTTACGTGATTTGCGAATCCAACACTTAGTTCACACGGCTACCAGCACATGACGTATTTGGGCGAATTTTATTAATGCTATGGTAAGAACAGAAAAATAATAATGTTTTTAAGCTCAGTGCGACGACAGTTCCTTAGTGTGTGTTATCTGTGGAATGTGGATACTCATACATGCGCACACATACGCACGGAAGTATCGCGCTCGCTCGGTTCGTAGCAATGTAATCTTTAGCGTTCCTATGGACTTTTGCGGCCTTACTGTAAGTCGTTTATGTAAATTAGAAACAAAAATGGGCCAAGAATTGATCCCTGGGGGACACCCATTTTTACAACAGATCCGGGAGATCTTTTTCGTTTACGTCAACTCTCTGAATCCTTTCACTCAGATATGATGTAAGAAGATCCAAGGACGAGTTCCGGATTCTGTAATGGTGTAGTTTCCTGATTAATGTTTCATGGGGAACGCAATCGAAGGCCTTGGACAAATCGCAAAAAATGCCCAAGGCATCGCATTTATCTTCCCATGCATTATAAATATGTCCTAAAAGTTCAACACCAGCATCGGTTGTCGAACGACTCCTTGTAAATCCGAACTGATATATGATATATTTTAGTAATATCTAATTTGTTTGAACTATGTTGGAAATTCTATAAACACTGACAAGATTTACTGTAGCACAATATCATCATATCAAATACCATGTCTTAAGATATCGATCAATTGGATTGATTATTGAAAACCGTTGATATTCCACAACTTTCAAACAACGTCATCTTGTCCCAAACTAAGCAGAAATTGTGCCATGAGTACTATGAGATTTTTTCTTTGCTGATATAAACTAGTGTTTGGCTGCGAAGTGCGATCCCACCTGATGGTAAGCAGTGATACAATCGGTGATGGCAAAGCGCACTAGTTTATTAAAAGCCTATTCACTCTAACCTTGAAGATACCGAAATTATAGTCGGATTGGAAGCCCGCAGCAGGCAATTTGTTCCAGTCCTTCGATGTACGCGGTATAAACGAAGAGGCAAAACCCTTAGTCCGGACCGTAGAGGTTTCAACAACGTAAGGGTGGATACTCGCCGTACGCCGTATATATGAGATGAATAAATGTTGGAAAAAGTTTGGGCAGGACATAAAGTTTTCTCATTCGTGGAAATTTAAACTTGGCGAGTTTTAGTCACAGTGCGTATCCAAGTTAGGGCGCACATACAGGGGGCGCTCCGTGGACACGGTCAGTGCGCGCGCTCTAAAGAAGTGAATAAATCTGCCGGACGAACGACAAGGTGAATATAAATATAAAGAATCCGCGGACAAACTTCCGGACTACGCAGGGTTGCTACGTGAGCTTGTAATTCAACAGTAAAATAAAGTAAGTTATCTTATCTGCTAATATGATTTAAATTGATTCTATCACAAATCATGACTTTTTATAATGTCTACATTTAAATTCAATTTAATGCCGCATTTTTTTTAGCCTATTTTTACTACACATATACATCATATTATTACTGGCTGCGGCCAGTGCATCCCAAAGGGACATATTCCCAGGATACAAGGTACCTATACTATGTGCTATTCCAGGACATGGTCTACCCAAATTTTATCGAAATACAATCAGCCGTTCAAGTGGTAACAAACACACACGCAGGTTCACAATAACCTTTTGAGTGGCCTGTTGGTTTAGTGGTTAGTGGCCCTGACTGCTATGCCGGAGGTCGTGGGTTCGAATCCCACCCAGGACAAATATTTATGTGATGAGCATGATAATTTTTTCTGTGTCTGGGTGTAATTTATCTATAATATGTATGTGTTTAGAAAGTCTAGTACCCATAACACAAGCTCTGCTTAGCTTGGGACTAGACGGCGTTGTGTTGTTGCTACCAAGTTGTGGAATATTATTATTATAATTAGTGTGATTTATTTATATTTAGTCCTCCATGCAGATTACATTTTCAGTATGCAAAACTCTTTAAATTACTGTAAGATATATAAAAAAAAAACTTTTATAATCCAGACCGTCCGAAGGTCAAAATATAATGTTTCTAAACACATTTACTCTTACATAGTTATCGGCCTAAAACAGTCAAACACATAAAAATCGTGAAACTATTTGTGCAAACAGCCAGCCCTAATGTTTGCGACGCGGCAGAGCGGTCACCGTGAAAGGCTAGGTGATCATAAAGTCCCGCGCATGTTCTTACATAATAATATTCTTGAAATATTCCCCCGGGTCGGACCATCCGACCGACCTAGCCGCGACAGGGAAAACTGTGGAAGAAATACTTTGGAACTTATTTATCCACCTACGTGTACTTTGTGATCTTTATATTTGGATTAAAATAAATACTGGATACTGACTCACTCTACTCACTTGATTTGCGTGGTATTATTAATAGACTTGCATTCGACCACTATCTTGCCTAATGGTAAGCGATGATGTGGTCGAAAATGTAGCATGCTTGCCTAGAATTAACCACTCTTGATTTAAAGACCACTAGGTTGTAGCTACTAGGAAACACTGACTCCGGCAGGGAATAAATCAAGAAATAATTGGTATTTCGGTGGGGAATTCCACTTACCTAGTAAACAATTTTTCCTAGATAAGTTTTGAACAATAATACCTACTTATGTGGATATTAAGAAAGTAATCTAAAGATAAAGTAATATTTAATATAAATAAGACTTCAATACTTTACCTTAGTCTTTCAAGAATTCCTAAACTTGGTGCATACGTTTTTTTTTTAAGCTATTTTATATACTTCTGGCACCACCTCATTTCAGTTTTTAAAGAAAAGGCTACACAGACAAACTGTTTCTTTCAGGGTAGTCTAAAATGCCCCACTTTTAAACAAATGCCACCAAGATTCCTCCCATTTCTCTCAGATTTTTTCACATATAAGAGCGACTCCACACCCTTGTAACAACATGCAGGAGGGATGTGCAGGAAATGGTCAGCGGAGACAAACTACTCGTGCCGCGCGTGCGACACGCGTCATAACGCGCGGCCTGTCGCGATGTCGCAGACCCGTCCAGTGTGCGCCGAGGGTTACTTTAAACTATACCTTGTTATTATCTTTATGGGGTCGTAAGTTATAAATTGGGAATCGAAAATATTTGAAAAAAAAAATTGAGCATTATAAATAGTTTATTACTAGCCAATAATTTTCTTTAGAAGTAAAAATATAGTCACATAATAATATTCAAAACTGATTATAATGACCCTTTTATCTTCGCTCGATTTGTTTAATACTACTCAGAAGTACCACTAAATCTTTTTAATAGCCGTTAAAAATTCAGACATTGGGCATTTCGATCAAAACATTGGGCATTAAAATATAAAGGCCGCCCCACACATCGAGTGACACGGCGCTGCGTCATTGACGACGCGTCTTGCCAATCGCGCGTTGTATTCCAAATTCAAATTACGCGACCCGCTGACAACCGCCGCTGCTGGACCGTTAAATGCTTTGATTGGACACATTTTATTGCCCGAAGACGACCACACGCATGTTTGGGTTTAAATATAAAAACGAGTGTTTCGGATGATGTCATTGTGGTTTTTACATTTCTTATGAAAATAATTGTTTAGGTACTGGTAAGACACAGTCATAATGTGGATTAACACGTGTTGTTTTGTGTTTCTCGGTACAATACGTCATACGTGTTACCAGTCAGCTACTATTTATATTTATATTTGTTGTAAATTAATGAATAAATATATTAACAAAACAAAAACATATTGTTTCGATTGGAGTAGGTTCTAGAGAATAAGCTTACCAAAGTCGAAAATAATAATGCGAGTAGTAATATGTGTAGATATAGGTTAGCAAAGGAGCTCGCTAAATTTTATCAAAAACAGTTCCTTATTTATTGTTAAAAAAATAACAAAATGTAAACCGTAAATCCCTAACCACCATCCACGAATGCCCAACATAGTCAAGAATAAATCGTAGATGACATAAAACATTTTACTTTTTCCAGACCAAACACAACGAACACAAATTACATACCTTCAGAGACCTAGCACAAACTCACATATCCCAAAACGCAATTTCCACCTTAATACCGAACAGTCCACACATCAGGTATCGCACAAAAAGACTAGAATCCTTTCAAAATGAACATTCCTCCCGTACCTACTAATGAAACGCTTCGTTTTGCTCGCGTGTGCTGCAGTGCCCCGCGCCGCAATCACACACTTATTCAAACATTTCTCTGTTTTAATAAGTTTTTTTATAAGCAAGGGCGCATGTCGCATAATAACGTGGTCAAAGGAGCGCTGTGCGAGGCGTTACACGACGGTTAATGAAAACCTTTAGCTTTTGTTTGTGTGTTCGCGAATGTGTGGCTATGGCTTTATGTGGTTGCGTTTGTGGTCAGATGTGGTTGTTGATTGATATATTGTTACGTGGGTGATATATGTTTTGTTGATTTTCTAACCTACTTTTTTAATTTTAAAAGACAATGGCTATTTTCTTACATCAAAGAGAATGTAAAATATACAGTTAATGTTTTGGGATATAAATCGTACCTGCTTTAAATACCTAAATAGTCGTTCAAATAGGCTATCACAGAAATAACTTCGGAGTTTCAGAGAGATCATTCTTTGATTATTCTTTGTGATTTTTCTAGATAATTAACTTCGGCCCATTTGCATACTCCCCCAAACTTCTTAATTACCTGTCTCATAATTATTTTACCAAACAGAACTTTACAGAAAACTCATTAGTACAAGCGACAATCTTCATTATTTACCTTGAGTTCTAATTAATTCCTTGTCATGGTTTTTGCTTCAGCTTTTGAGTTATATCTTTAGGACAGGTGAGAGAGATAGCACGATATTTTTGCCTATAGTAGAAAAAGATGGGTATATGTCTCCGGTACCTGATTAACATCTTTTAGCAATTAGTAAAACACACAAAACTCCACCCCTGGCATGTTCTGATCCCCTGGTAGGTGATGCTTAAATATTCACTCGTAAATTACTTGAAAACTTACCGCGAAGGTGGTCGTGGAACTGAATTTAAATGCACTTCGACGTTGTACGAAGAAGATAAGGTATGCAATGTTTTGATAATTAATGACGACTGTTCATTTACAATTCGGATATATTACACTTCCATACTTCTCATTACTTTATAATATTTATTTATTTACAAAATTAATTAAAAAAATAATAATATTTATTTACCCATAAAGATTGTACAAAAGGATCTTAAAATTTTGTACTTAAGCTATTATTACAATTATGAATACTATATATTATATTACTTACTATACAACCGAACTAGGTAAAAACCTGTATCTCGGTATACAGCGCCAAACCTCTCGGAAAATTATTTGCGCACATGTATTATGACAACTTGGTAGTCCTAATAAACTTGTGACCAACTGATACTGACGATGCAAGACGCACGAGATCGACCGTTGTGGCAACACTTGGAGAAGGCCATCCTTTGGTTTTTTTTTATGGTGGGACCATCCTTTGGCTGAAATGGTGAAAATGAATTATGCAAAATATTTCAAATCACGTTGAACCTAGACGCAGGCAAGAAAACACCCCTACAAGTGAAACGTCGGAAAAAATACCTATTATTGAAATATCCTCTCCCTAAAGTCGGTCAAACAAAAACCTCGAATACCGACTGACACGCTGTATTTAATTACATAAATTTTAAACAGCGACCCCCGTCCGTTTGTCCGACATATCGCCCGATCGCGCGGAAAATCAATTGATTATAAAAAGGTTTTTTCATGTAAAACATTTCGTGATGCCCGTTATTATTGACGGCTGCGGTTAGCTGCGATTACGGTCCGTTTAATTTAAATTTTTGGAGCTCTAATTCAAAAAGGTATCTCGTTTGAAATGTATTAACATATTGAACGCTCAACGGCAGAAAATTACAAAAAGAATTAAATTACGCCACAGTGGCAAAATTTGAAACTTGATAGAAAGGCCTGTAGCCTGAAAGCATTCCAGACATTCTAGTAATTACTGTGAAATATCGCGAAACACTAATTACACAATTTATAAATAAGCTGTAAAGAGAGAATCTGACTTAAAGTCAGACACAAACGCCTATGAACTTTGCAGTTTCGAAAAGTAAATATTCTGAGCTTTTTTTGAGGATAGAAAATCATCAAATAATTTTGTTTCTTCAGTAGACTCTCAAGATTCGAAATTCAAAGCATTTATTTTAAATTCATTTACACGCTTTTGTTTTGTCATAAACCTAGTCGTTGGTCAGAAAAATTATACTAATTGACTCTATCGAAAAATCTTGTAGCCCAGAGACTCTGTAACGAGCTCTTAACGCGATCCATTTTACGACCTAAACTGAACTGTTAAAGGGATATAGCTATGTAGAGTGTATAACTCCATCACACCTTGACAGGAATAAATACGTCATGGTAAGACCCCTGGTAGGCATCGGTCCTAGCAGACCAAGGCAATTCAAGCTGAGAATTCTTTGAGGCGCGCGGTAGAACACATCGCCCGGGTTGTTCCCATAACGGACGTTAAGCTAACCAATGCAATCAGTCCGTAAGTCCGTGCCGACGGTGGCCAGGAATCGCCGTAGGACTCCTGATGCCCAGGCAAATACTGTAGTAGTAAATCCAAGCAGAGTGGTGAGTAATTCTAAAAGTTGTTTCACAGCTCAGATCAAAACGTAGTGGGACACAATAATCAAACACAATTTAATAACAGATGTCACAAAAATATGTGTACAATGCCACAAACTACTAACCCCTTGCAACAGCAAACAGATTGAATGTCCAAAAAACTTGAAGAGTCTAAAGAATCGCTGGTGCTGTTACAATAAGCGGTATCGATCCGTCTCCGAATGGTACACCTCGCCACTTGAGCCCCGTGATAAACCAGGGGAAGTGCATCGAATATGAGATGTAGGGAAGACGAAGAAAATTTAAAAGGATGTGGCATTTTTTGTCTTGAGAGTTACGATTAAATGGCGATTAAATAAGTTATGTAAGAATAAAATTAAAGGTCTCATGAACCAGAGCTAGGAACAGGAAGATGAAAATAAAGATGTACACATATACAGTCCACTATACGTCATCGATAACTTACAAAGCCGATTTTAAAGAAAGGTGTTGAGATTACACGTCGAACATAAACTTTTTGTTTTGTTTTTGTTTTTTTTTGTTTTTGTGTGTACATAAATAGTTAAATAAATAAATAAACATTTATTCACCCAATAACAGAAGCTAAGCTAACACGCATTTGAAACTTAGTCACAATAATTTAGCTATGATTTCTGAAACAGACAGAAATTAAACCTTACTAAAGTTTGTGAGCGCGAACGCGTGTGTGAATGTATGTTTTTTACTTTTTTCACTTGCGAATGGATTTCGATGAAACTATACGGGTAGACCATGCCCTAGAATAGCTCATTATGATACTTTTTCGGGGTAAAAATATTTTTTTAGAGTATGTTCTTTTGGTATAATTTTCTATTATCATACGAGCAATGCCGCTGGCAGCTAGTATGGTACAGAAAAGGATGCAGCAATTATGAAAAAACCCTAGACAGTAGCAAAAAAGAAAGTATGCTCATTCGTATATTGTATCACAATTGTGGGGATCGTTTTTGTCGACAGTTAACAGAAAGCTGTCTCCATTTCAGGATACATCAGTAATCAACTCTTTAACAAAATCGAGCTCAAAGGCGTTGATTACACAGAAACAAACAAACATACAGGTGAAGCTAATAAAAGCGTGTTAAAAATCTGCCGCATCCAAGCTAAACGTTAATATTCCTACTGCCATAACAGCACTCGATAGCCGCGGGCGCAGCTCCACCGATCGACAGATGCGCGTCTCTACCGCGCTGCCACACTTTATTTGTGTGAGTGTACCTTCTATTTGTATAGCGAAATTAAAAATTGAGCACAATATGTTGTTGGGGTATATTTGGTCATCGCTAAATTTAATTTTTATGACCTGCTTTAAAATAAGAATTTCTTCTGTAGTGTGAACAAATGATAGAAGAACATAATTACATCGATTTTAGTATGTTAGTCATGACTAATACTAAAATCATGATTTTAGGGGGAAACTGCTGATTACGTGTCTTCCACTTGTATATCACCTGGAATCTCTACTTACTGCACCATAAAACTCCATATATCAATGGATAACTTTATGCACTCAAAAAAAAAGTGTTACCAGGAATCCAGTACATGAATAATTGTTATCAATGACTAGCTTCTGCCAGCGGCTTCGCTCACATGAAAATAGATTTTCCATACAAAGATTAGACTCTGATTTCACCCCCTCAAGGGTTGAATTTTGGGAAAATCCTTCCTCATTTTTTGAAGGTATACACTTTACATCATACTATTTCAGCATTCTAGGCAGAGGCTTGATGAGTCAGGAAGTGAGTCAAAACTTTGCCTTTTATATGTACAGGTAGAGCCCACAGTGGTAACATTTATTGGTGAGAATTAAAAGAAGTAAAATTTCATTATTGGTAAATTTGTTTGAAAGGTACAAATTAAAGGGAAATTCTCGCACCTGAACCCACAATTAGTAGGTGTTTAGTATAACGATAGACAGACACGACAAACTAGATTACAGCACCTCCATCAAAGTCCGGCTTGATTGATGAGCATCCTGACCAAATGAGCCACCTCACACCAACCACCAAATAAATACCACCCTTATTTCTTGACGCTTAAGAACTAATGCAACTGCAAGCGTAACTTTGTTTTTGATTCCTACTTTCTGCTAATCCGTCAATTTAGCAGAACCTTCTTTTGCATCACTCAGTCTAATTTAAACTTTATTATCTTGCTTTAAAGGTGGTATAAAATGCATTGGTAACGTTGTACAAGTTTCTACCTTCAGCTGATCTGTCTTTGTAAAGTCGTTACGTTTTTGTTGGATCCAATATCTTTTGTAATAGGTGTGTTATTAGCATGGCGATGGCGGTACTCTAAGAAAAGCTGATGATTGATGAACTGGATTGTATGGGTAGAAGTTTGTCCACAGTGTTGTCTCTTTTAACCCATAGGTTGACTGGTAGAGAATGCCTTGTTGCGTTAAGTCCGCCTATGTGCTACTACTGTACATGAAGTTTAAATAAATAAATAATTTTTGTGGAGCCTAGAAATAAATAAATTGTGAATTTATGCTGCCCTTTATATTTTTTATAAAAGAGCTAGATGAAGCAACGGCAAACCAACGCCTGATTTTTACGCAGAATGACGTCGTGTGGCGTGTATCAAGTGTGTATTTCTACTAGTCTAATTTCCTAAAATGTATGGAGACCGACGCGCCCAGATCGGCGTGTGTCATACGTGTACGCAGTGTATTTCTACCTTTATCTTTTCCTAATACTCAGTCATATTTTAAAACAGTTTCCCACTACATGTGTCTGTCTGTTCGCGATGAACTCAAAAACTTTATAGACAAAATTTTCATGCTGTTTTTGCCAATAGATAAAGTGATAGGGATAAGGAAGAAACCACGTGAAGCTAGGCATGTCACTAGTTTTATATACTTTTCATTAGTTGCTATAGAGTCATAATTGAGTTGTACTGATTATTCGACCAAATAAGACGATAACCGACTTATAAATGCTACATAAAAGCAGCTCAGTCGCTCTAAAAGACCAAATAAGTCTCCCTTGTCAGCAAAAGGGACAAGACGACAGCAAGCCCGCAGGCACTACAGGACCCTATTTCTCACCGTCTCTACAACTTTTGTGTGAACACTGACACCTGAAGTTTCAGTAGAGAAATAGGTGTTATGTAGTGAAACAATGGCAGATAAAAGAAAAAAACTGGGCAAGTGCGAGTCGGACTCGCGCTCGGTTCCAAGCAAACTTCAATTCCCGGAGATTTTTTCGAATTGCAAAAAAAGTTGTTTTTTTTTTGGTGACGATTTATTCCTTTATCAGTGCTATAAGACATTGCTTTGTACCAAATGTCGGGATTCTGGGTCAAATATACGTTTTTTGCAACATAAACGCCATTATATTTTTTATTCCCTAGCTTAGAAGTATAATTTTTTCACAGCTTGAAGGGACCTAATTTCAACTCGATACTTTCACGCGTTCTAGAGATAAAGGGTCTTGACAGATAGACAGACGGACGGACAACCAAGTGATTCTATTATGATCCGTTTTTTCCTTTTGAGGTACGGAACCCTAAAAATGATAAGTTTTTTGTAAATATCTGATAAAAGTTCTGATTTTATACCTATATATATAGATGTTGACAAAAAAGATACAAGGACGGTCATTATAAATGTTAAACATTTTCATTGGGTTTAGTAAATTGTTTTTAAGTGGCATCAGTCCAGTTTTGCACAAGACCGGTCGTTGAGGTGACAATTGAGGGAGGCCTACGTCAAACAGTGGAATATTTTGGCTGAAATGTTGATGATGACTTAGAACTCATTTTCTGGAGGTAACACATAAGGACACATGAGCAGTCACCTGAAGAGACACCGCGGTAATCGTGCCTTACCGTACTGTCACTCAACAGATAGAGCTCAGCCATTTCCAAAGGTAAACCAATTAATTTAAATGTCTCCGACGAAATTGAAAGCAACAGAACTGCCATCGACTTCTTAAGAGTCAATTAAGTTCACCTCAGTTGTAATTCGCTGCCGTGTCGTCTAGCCGCATATAAATTAGCTATTTATGTTCTGATTACACCTATCGGCATTAAAATGTTAATACAACGGCCACGCACCGTCTCCTGGGGTATTAGACAATTACAAAAGGATACCAACTTAATTTTGCAGTCACGAAACCTCATTGGATTCAACTCCCAAGGGAATTAAACCTTTACTGTCTTCAGATAAAGAAGTATATATATTTTTGGGGGATGTAAATGTAAGTTTGTCGAAAAGCCGTTGTAAAAACGATGCGTTTGGCGAAAACAGTTATTGGTGTCGATAAAATCTCGATATACATACAGTATTGGTTATGATTTATAATATTTGTTGTGAAGGGGAGATGTGTTTATCGATACTGAAGTACCTATCGAATATTGTTAAGAGAAAAGTTTTATGGGGTGGACTAATGTTGGGCTCCATATTTTTTGCTGGAATGGTCAATCTGGTCTGACGTAATGCTGGGGAAGGAAGGTACTTTTTTATATATTTTACCAGAGACGTGATTAATAAATAAACATTATAATAATTGAAACAGTAGAACATATGTGAATACATTGATAAAACGATTTGAATTTTTAGACTATACCACTTTTGAATCCTTTATAGTATGATCAATGATTTGGTCGCTGCGTATTATAGCATCAATTCTCACGTAGAAAAAATATGTCTGGGTCTCTTGTGTATTCATGTTTAAACACCGTAATTGATCTGATATCATCAATCTAGTATCTATCAACTATGTGAGTCCAAACTGAAAGAATGATGGCTGGTCTGCAAACAACTAAAAAGTTAAAAAAAAGAACTCACGTATAAGGGTCCAGTCCTCTCAAACTATTAACTATACTAGTACCACTGTTTACCTCTGCTCATCCAAAACTAAATCATGACCCAATAATACAAATCACGGTGCACTCAGTGACAGACACGGCTTGTCCTCGTAATTAGTGCTCGCATTAATCAAGACACAAGTGTGGCGCTAATTAGCCCTTCTGGGAACAGTGGCGGATGCGGCCGATGTGCTGCCCTATATAGGTGCTGGGCAGGAGTGTAGGTACAACGGTATTTGCTGAGACGAAGCTGTGAAGCAACTTAAAATAAAAAAACATTTATTTCGTTTACTAACCCATATAAGAAATCATAAACTTTTAAAATATTAAATTATATGTAAAATTGAATAAAGAAAATTGTTTCTTACAAAATAAATTTAAATATAATAATGATTTTAATTTGTAATTATATAATCGGTCAACAAAATAAAACTATCAAAACTGGTGATAGCATGGGATATACCAAGACCATGTGTAAAAATGAAATGTGTGACTGGTGATTTCATTAATTCTGGTAAGGTAAATCCCACTTAACCATGAACGTTTTTTCATGGTAAAGTGGGATTGAGTTGAAAAATACCCAGTTATTCGCTAATGCTTTATGAATTTATTAATTTATTTAAACTAGGTGTATAGTAGTGTTATAAAGTGATGTATTACGTATGGTATTAATGGTTATGGTATTGCTACTTGCGACAAACATAACAACACTGATTTTGAGAAAAACACCATCTCAACAGGCAGACAGACAGGCACAAATTCAAATGTCAGTGAATTTGTAATAATAGACAAATAACTAATTTTATAATTAATGTAAATTATAAAATGTAATAATCGTAGCTTTCCATCAGGTGAGATAGAGGTCAAGCGCGAACCTATCAACAATAATAAAAATTTAAAAAAAATCCTACTTGCTTACCTAAGTAAAATAAGACTAAAGAGATGTAAAGATATATGTGAATGGACGGAGAGGGAGATGGAGATCAGAGAAAAGACGGATGGATTGTGTGAGGAGTGTGATATGAAAGAAAAGGAAGTCAGTGATGTCGTGACAATTTCACCAATCCTATACAACATGGGACAAGGGCAGAAAAACGGTGATGAATGGAAATCCGAAACTGAAACTGAAAGAAGATGAGAGACGATAGACGTTTTGTATGTCGAGAATGGAGGTGACCTTGGGAATGACGGATGTCAGTGAAAAAAGCTGATGAATGTAAAAGAAGATACTCTGCTTTAACCCCAAAAAAGTCAGTATATTTCGTGATAAGAAATGATTTTGTACCAAAGCAAAACTCGTTAAAAAAGAAATACTAACAAATAACGTTAATAACCTCGAAGTTCTGTTATAGAAGAAGTTCTTGTTAGAAATTCTGTTTTACATTCCTGCTGTTATCGTTACCGTTATTTGTAGAAGATAAATAAAGATAATTATTATTATTATTATTTCGTATATTCAGTTTTAAGAACATATAAATTATATTTTTAAATATTCATATAAAAAAAAACATTTAAAAATATAAAAAATAGTAGCCCACCGGTATCGGGAACAGGGTCCAAGCCACCGGCGGTCAGGGCTCCAGAGAAAGGAACCTCCTGACTATACGAGCCGTGTCCAGCAATACTGCTTTCTGAATCAGGCCCTTGATCCAGTCGCCTAACGAGAGCCTCCTAAGTTGTTGGTCGAGGCTCTTGGCTATTAAGCCATTGGCTGAAACAATTATCGGTACAATGATCGCTGAATCCACTTCCCACATGTCGACAACCTCGCGAGCCAAGTCAATATACTTGATTTGTTTATCTTTCTCGGCTTTCACGAGGTTCTCGTCATGCGGAACGGATATGTCAACAATCATTGCACGCCTCTCGCTTCGGTCCACCACCACTATATCAGGCTTATTAGCCACAATAGTCCTGTCAGTGATGATGGGCCGATCCCAGTACAAAGTGATATGACCATTATCAAGAACTGGGTCGGGCTCATACCTATAGTATGGCACTTCCGATTCCACAAGAGAGTATTTCAGAGCAAGTTGCTGATGGATAATCCTGGCTACAAGGTTGTGCCTATGCAAGTACTCTCCATTAGCAAGACGAGAACAACCAGAGATAATGTGACGGATTGATTCTCCCGGACGGTGACATGCCCGACAGATGTCAACCGTGCCGTCTTTCACAATAAATCTCCGGTAGTTATTCGTCATGATAACTTCGTCCATAATTGCACAGACAAAACCTTCGGTTTCCCCAAATAGGTCACCGAAACGCAGCCAGGCTACGGACGCCAATTGGTCTACATCGGGCCCATGCGGGGCCCGGAAAAAGCGTCCGTGAAGCTCTTTGCTCTGCAACACTTCCCTGCGATCGTTAGTGTCAAGCACTATCGGTTTGCGCCAGTTCTCGTTAGCCAGGGAGAGCGGGGTGAGTCCCTTGTCCACTGCCACTACATCTCGATGCATACCCACGTCGGCAGCTAGGAAATATTCCCTGAGACTGCATACCTCGCGGTTGTGTAGGGTCTTAGCATTTAAAAAACCTCGACCCCCACATTTCCGCGGGATATACAGCCTCATCACCGACGATCGTGGGTGATGCATTCGGTATGCAGTCAGCAGTGTACGGACTCGCCTATCCAGGGCGTCAAGTTCTGTTTGAGTCCATTTGAGTACGCCGAAAGAGTACATCAATACCGGCATGACCCAACCGTTGAAGGCGCGCACCTTGTTTCTTATTATTATTATTTCCTTTATTATACATTTTAACATATTTATTACATTTTTAAATATTCCTTAAAAAATATATTTAAAAAAAACATTTAAAAATATAAAAAATATTGTCCCACCGGTATCGGGAACAGGGTCCAAGCTACCGGCGGTCAGGGCTCCAGAGAAAGGAACCTCCTAACTATACGAGCCAAATCCAAATCCAAATCATTTATTTCAAATAGACCATTTACAGGCACTTTTGAATAGTCAAATGTCGGTCAGTCCAAGAAAAGTGAAGCTAAATTGCACGTTCCAAAGAGTAGGTCTCTATGGAGAAGAACGTGCAAGAAACTCCATGGACACTCTTTTAAATCATATTATGTGTTACATATAATGCTTGGTTACATATTACTTGTTGCTTCTATCATGTGAGCACAATCGTGCATCACAAAAGCCGTGTCCAGGAGTACCGCTTTCTGAATCAAGTCCTTGATCCAGCCGCTTAACGAGAGCCTCCTATGTTGGTCGAGGCTCTTGGCTATTAAGCCATTGGCTGACACGACTATCGGTACAATGATCGCTGAGTCCACATTCCACATGTCGACAACCTCGCGAGCCAAGTCGATATACTTAATTTGTTTATCTTTCTCGGCTTTCACGAGGTTCTCGTCATGCGGGACGGATATGTCAACAATCATTGCACGCCTCTCCCTTCGGTCCACCACCACTATATCAGGCTTATTGGCTACAATAGTCCTGTGATGATGGACCGATCCCAGTACAACGTGATATCGCCACTATCGAGAACTGGGTCGGGCACATACCTGTAGTATGGCACCTCCAATTCCACAAGAGAGTACTTCAGAGCAAGTTGCTGATGGATTATCCTGGCTACAAGATTGTGTCTATGCAAGTATTCCCCGTTAGCTAGACGAGAACAACCTGAGATAATGTGGCGGATTGATTCACCCGGTCGGTGACATGCCCGACAGATGTCAACCGTGCCGTCCTTCACAATAAATCTCCGGTAGTTATTCGTCATGATAACTTCGTCCATAATTGCACAGACAAAACCTTCGGTTTCCCCAAAGAGGTCACCGACGCGTAGCCAGGCTACGGACGCTAGTTGGTCTACATCGGGCCCATGAAGGGCCCGGAAAAAGCGTCCGTGAAGTTCCTTACTCTGCCATACTTCCTTGCGTACGTTAGTGTCAAGCACTACAGGTTTGCGCCAGTTCTCGTTAGCCAAGGAGAGCGGGGTGAGTCCCTTGTCCACTGCTACTACAGCACGATGCATACCCCCGTCGGCGGCTAGGAAGTATTCCCTGAGACTGCATACCTCGCGATTGTGCAGGGTCTTAGCATTTAAAAAGCCTCGACCCCCGCACTTCCGCGGGATATACAGTCTCATTACCGACGACCGAGGGTGATGCATTCGATATGCAGTCAGCAGTGTACGAACCCTTCTATCCAGGGCGTCAAGTTCCGTTTGAGTCCATTTGAGTACACCGAAAGCGTACATTAATACCGGCATGACCCAACCGTTGAAGGCGCGCACCTTGTTTCTTATTATTATTATTTCCTTTATTATACATTTTAACATATTTATTACATTTTTAAATATTCCTTAAAAAATATATTATATAGAAGGCTGTTAAGTACCTTCTTCAGGCGGCCAAAGAAGCGCTCCTTCAACGATTGCTTCATGTCAGTGGCATTGATGCCTAACGCTTCCGACATACCCAAATACTTGTAGGTTTCGGTTGGAGAGAGGGATCTCAGGTGTATGGAATCCGAGAGTTGGACACCCACGGATTCCACAATCTTCCCTCGTTTTATATGCATGACCGCACATTTGTCCACACCAAACTCCATCCTGATGGCACTACTGAAGGTTTCCGTTACCTTCAGTAGCTCCATCAGTTGCAGATTGTTGGGGGCAAAGAGCTTCAAGTCATCCATATAAAGGAGGTGAGATATAGCCTGACCACCTCTCTTCAACCGATAGCCTAGGCCTGAATTCTCCAGCTATGTGCTCAGAGGATTCAAGGCTAGGCAGAACCAAAGCGGACTCAAACTGTTACCCTGGAATATACCTCGCTCGATCCTTACCGGTTCGCTGTTCCTCTGGATATTTCGACATCCTGGATAGCGAAGGACTGTCCTCCATTGCCTCATACATGACATCAGGAAGGTGCGAAGAGTTGCATCAACTTTATACAACTCCAGCACCCTCATGAGCCATGTATGAGGAACTGAGTCATAGGCCTTCTTATAGTCTATCCAACATGTCGACAAATCCTTTCGGGAACGCCGAACCTGTTGGCTAATGGCCATATCGATGAGGAGTAGCTCCTTCGTACCGCGGGACCCATTCCTACATCCATTTTGAGAGGCAGACATGATAGCGTTATTATCAACATGGTGGTTAATCTTTGCTCTCAAAATGGATGTAAGAACCTTATAAACCGTCGGCAGACACGTAATCGGCCGGTAGTTTTTGGGTTCCGCGGTGCTACCAGATTTGTGGAGCAGGTGGGTAACTCCTGTTGTAAGAAACTCGGGTAGCGAGCCAGACTCTAAGGCGGCCTGATACTGAGATGCCAAACGAGCGTGCGATCTTTGTAACCACTTTATCCAAAAGTTGTGCAGTCCGTCCGGCCCTGGAGATTTCCAATTAGGCAACGGACGGACTGCACGGGCCACATCTTGGGGGCTGATTGTGATTGCCCCCATTTTTGTTATCGATTCGCACGCTCGTTCGACCTCTCGAGTCCAACCACCTTCAGTATGACTGACAGGCACCGACCAGATGTTGCGCCAGAACAAACACATGGCGTCATCATCCGGAAGGCGCGTGTCAGTCACACCTTGGTCCGGTCGCTCCCAAGCCCTATATACCCACCTTTCATTACTCCGGAATGTGCTATTCTGAGTGTATCTTTCAACCCGCCGCTTATACCTTCGTATACGGTTTGCCCATGCATACACCTTCTGCTTCAGGAAGTCGATGCGCTCTGTGACTCGGGACATATAGTCTCGGGGGCTGATGTCAGTCCCCGAAAACGCCCGCCTCACAAAGCGCATCACTCGTGGGCGAGTGTTGCCCTCCCTGAAGCAGATTAGTTTGCCGATGAGTGCTCTGGCCCCACCAATACGACGCTCGATCCTACACTGCCAGGCCGGCACAGCTGGTTTTGGTCGTGTAGCTACGTCACTGTTTGGAAATTTTACGTGAGCTACACGACATGCCGCTACGGCCGCGCAGTACATGATCGAGTGTGTATCGGTGAGATCTTCGCAGTCATCAAAATAGTTTGACAACTGCGAATCCAGAGCAGCCACCAGCGCCTTATTCTTATTACGCATGGGCAAACGAGGTAAACGCGGCCTAAACTCAAGCGGCATGTTGCGATACTCCCGAATAGCACACTCCAAAGCACTCCTCAGTTCATTATTGCACTGGGTACTTACGTTAGTGACCGTGTCAGTACTCACCTCGTCAGTGTGAAAGGATATGTGGCTGGGCGGTGGTACCACAACTGGCACCACAGGTTGCGACGGGGCGGTAATGACACGGTCACTCATTTCCGTTCGGAGGCGATCAAGTACAGTATCGTCCAACATATGATTACGCTGGATGACCCGCACCTGATCCGATAGTCGTTGTGCCGAAACGTTGACGGCTGGCTCAAGCACCTGAAACAAAGAGAGCATCCGAACACGGTACGCGGTCAGGTTGTTTCCTCCCTCTGTAGCCCCATAGTATGCGCGCATGACGTTTTCATTGGTCGATTGCGTCCATCGCATGCGCGGCACACTTCCGCCGGCAGCTGGGACCCTATCAGAGGCCGGTGGGCCTCGAGGTCTTAAGCACGCCGGCGGCCGGCGTCCTCCCCGACGACGCGTAGGTGGTGGTGTCGTCGGCGGCGAGTAGTACTCGTCGCTCGAGCTCGACGCAGCTGCCACGGCCGGTGTCACAGCACTCTCAGTGAGGCTGGGTTCCGACGGCGGCGAGGCGGAGCTGAGCGACAAGGCCGGAAGTGGTGGGCGTGCACGTCGTGCAGCAGCTCTTGTCAACATAGTGATTCTAGCATTGTTGTCGTTTTATTTCATCATCATTCCAGTACAAAATATTATTGTATGACATAAAATGTCATCTGTCTTTAGTCAATTTTATATTTTCTTTTCCTTTCATTTTTCGGCCTTTACTTGTTGAAGAGAAGTTTAGATTTGGTTTATTGCTTACTGTAGGGATATTGGAATAAAAAATTGTGGGTTTGCGGTACCGAAAATTATTAATTTATAATAAAATTTGCTTGAACGACACACAACACTTTTGACATCTAGAGTTGCCAGCTTATTATTATTATTATTCCTTTATTATCTATTTTAACATATTAATTACATTTTTAAATATTCCTTAAAAAAAAAAATTAAAAAAAAAAAAAAACATTTAAAAATATAAAAAATAGTGTCCCACCGGTATCGGGAATAGGGTCCAAGCTACCGGCGGTCAGGGCTCCAGAGAAAGGAACCTCCTGACTATACGGGCCGTGTCTAGAAGTACCGCTTTCTGAATCAAGCCCTTGATCCAGTCGCCTAACGAGAGCCTCCTAAGGTGTTGGTCGAGGCTCTTGGCAATTAAGCCATTGGCTGAAACGACTATCGGTACAATAATCGCTGAATCCACTTCCCACATGTCGACAACCTCGCGAGCCAAGTCAATATACTTGATTTGTTTATCTTTCTCGGCTTTCGCGAGGTTCTCGTCATGCGGAACGGATATGTCAACAATCATTGCACGCCTCTCGCTTCGGTCCACCACCACTATATCAGGCTTATTGGCTACAATAGTCCTGTCAGTGATGATGGACCGATCCCAGTACAACGTGATATCGCCACTATCGAGAACTGGGTCGGGCACATACCTGTAGTATGGCACCTCCGATTCCACAAGAGAGTACTTCAGAGCAAGTTGCTGATGGATAATCCTGGCTACAAGGTTGTGTCTATGCAAGTATTCTCCGTTAGCTAGACGAGAACAACCAGAGATAATGTGGCGGATTGATTCACCCGGTCGGTGACATGCCCGACATATGTCAACCGTGCCGTCCTTCACAATAAATCTCCGGTAGTTATTCGTCATGATAACTTCGTCCATAATTGCACATACAAAACCTTCGGTTTCCCCAAAGAGGTCACCGACGCGCAGCCAGGCTACGGACGCTAGTTGGTCTACATCGGGCCCATGAAGGGCCCGGAAAAAGCGTCCGTGAAGTTCCTTACACTGCCATACTTCCCTGCGTACGTTAGTGTCAAGCACTACAGGTTTGCGCCAGTTCTCGTTAGCCAAGGAGAGCGGGGTGAGTCCCTTGTCCACTGCTACTACATCACGATGCATACCCCCGTCGGCGGCTAGGAAGTATTCCCTGAGACTGCATACCTCGCGATTGTGCAGGGACTTAGCATTTAAAAAGCCTCGACCCCCACACTTCCGCGGGATATACAGTCTCATTACCGATTATTATTATTATTATAACCTCGAAGTACACAAAGTAAAAAACACAAGTTGCAAAGTGCACGTGACTTGTAATTACCCCTTCTGGGAGCGCGTAATGGATGTAGTCGATATGTTTGAGGGGCTGAGCTTGCGGTGCAGTCCCGGGAGACTATCGTCAGTTTGAGTATGGCTGTAGTTCTGTTACACACCTCTGAATTGTAAATAATATATTAAAAGACTTCATGACAGGAGGGATAAAATATTGCTAGGTTTTAGGGCTTCTTCACACGTACCACAATCACACTTCAACCCTTCAACCACACCACGTTGCCAGGTGTATATTTCGTATTGAAGATGAATAGGACTATTCACACGTATCACATTTTGCAGTTGTCATCGCCCGTGTGTGTCATACCGACCACATCGCAACCACAACGCAACCACCAGCGACACTGCGAACTCAAAGTCAAAAATATTTTATTTCACTTAGGCCTACATGAGCATTTATAAAACGTCAGAACTAGTGGCCGACCACATCGCAAACACAAGGTTGCGTCGACGCAACGACAGTGCGTAACCGTGTCTGCACACCACGCAATCACATCGCAACCACTGGCGACAACCCAACCACATCGACATTTTGTTGGTACCACAACGCAACTACAAAAAGCTGCAGCGACACTACTCACACGTAACCACTGCTTGACAGCATTTTGTCATTGCGACGTGGTGTGGTGTGGTACGTGTGGAGAAACCCTTAGAAAAACCAGCTGCATCGTGTTTTACCAGAGGTAAGGTTCTTAGGTTTACTGATTGATGATGATGATGAGGTATTTATGATTCTGCAAGCCTACAGCTATTCTGCCTCAAATGTAATTGAATAGCTGAATACCAGTATTTAGAAAACCTACCATTACTTTAGCTGTTAAACAATGTTAGCAAGGTAAAAACTATTTAAGTGATGTCCAATTAGAATATTAGATAGATGAAAAAATGGAAAAGAATTTATAAGACATCTGATTGGTATTGTTGTACTCAGACTGTTCATAAATGGCGTTTCTTGGATAAATTGTTAAATTTATTTCTATTGTACCACTTTGCTGTATCCAAACTAATATTTAAAATGTGAAAGTAACTCTGTCTACCCGTTACTACTCTTTTAGGATTAAACTACTGAATCGATTTTATGAAATTTGGTTTAGAGTAAGCCTAAGCCCCAAAGAAGGACAGAGGTTAAGTAATTTTTATTTAACCAACTTCAAAAAGAAGGAGGTCATTTACCTTAATTTCGACTGCTTCTACCTTAACCGACATTCATGAGGACAAAGTTGCGGACAAAAGGCAGTTTTTATATAAAATCTACCAGCTTGAAAACTTTGCTGTTCTCAAGCTCACGTGATTAAAAAAAACTGCACAATCCTTAAAAAGCATATTTGTCTAACCAGCCCATAAATTAAATCGATTCCCTTCTATATCACAGTATCTTATAACGACAACAGCATTCAGAAACTCTCGAAGAAACAATACAACATCAAACTACACACCATTATACACAATAGCTCTGAAGGCAGATGTACGCCATGCATCACATCGCATCAATTTGGCTGCGACAAATCGCATAGTCGCCACGACATCTCCAAAAAGACACTTCAGGGAATGTCTAAGACTAATCGGTGCGTGTATGAATTCCTTAGGCTAATTGGGGTGACAAATCGTTTCTCGCTCGTTAATAGGAGGAGAGGCATACACTGGAACAATACGCAGGAACGTGTTCCGAGAACTGTGATAGTATAATGGTACCAGTCTGGATTGTAATAGAAAATGGTATTAGTGAAGTGTTTGCTTTTGATGTCGTGTGAGATAAAACTGGTGATGGTGTCTTCTTTTTCTGGTAGTTAAAAGCAAATATAGCAAAAGACACATGTCACATATTTACATATGTCACATATTTACATATGTGTAGAGGTACAACAACGTTTGAAAGTGTTACCGTGACACAAAGGGCAAATAAAGGAATAAGAAGGAAAAAAGAAGGAGGGCGATAAGTGGTGTTTTAGTCAGTAAAAGTCTGACACACCCTGTCTTGCTCTACCTTAGAGCATTGTTTCCACCTTAGAACATTATTCCTGAAACCCACAATTTTTCAGGAATTCGTTTTCTAACTAACTTTAAAGAACATGAGGTCTAAGATAAGTGCAGTCAAATTTTTAGGTAGTTTATCATAATTTTTGGCTAATGACATCTACTGCTGGACATATGTCAATTGCAAGTCAGAGGACATACGTGGTCTCTCACCGGCCCATCGATTCTTTATATGGGAAGACTTCCAATGCTGCGTCTTTCGAAAAAAATATTGAATGGATAATTATTATTTCACAATCTACTTATTTTCTGTGAACAAATGAAAACCACTTTCTATTACAACAAGCCAGATGCGTTCAAATTAGTTTTAAAATCAATAACTACCCTACATGAGTCATACGCGTACTTGTTTAATTTATTCCCTCACGGCGGAGAGTAATGCAATCAGCATAAATTCGGACCGGGCCGGACCGGGCCGAGCCGGCAGCCGAGTCGGCTCGAGCGACAGATGCCGTGTAATTGTTCCTGTGACAATTTTTTTGGTCCTCCCCTCTAATGTGTGATCGAATCTGTTTAAAACGGTGAGTCGAAGTGTGGAGACGGATTTGTTTGTTGGTGAGTACTTTGATATTTTTGATAGAAATCTTTTGTTAGATTTATGGTGAAATATTCATTTACTGTTTTAATTACGTTTCAGTTAACGAACGTGGGGTTATATTTAAAATTGTTTTAATTTTCAGAAAATACAGAATTTAAGAACGCTATTTTGTTACGAGAATTTCAATAAGTATGTAGCGATATTTATAGCGCCACATAAAAACTAAAAAACATTATGCATTACGGTTTTAGACTTCTTCGCACGTTTAGAACATTTGCAACAGCCCGTAATACACTATTGGGCAGTTGCCCGGATCAGACATAACACCCGTCTGCTCGGAGGATCCTCCGTATGTGGTAATGTGGATCTTTACACTCTGTTCTGCATATCCTTAAAAGTAGATCAAACAGTTTGCTGAATACGTATTATAATATTAAGAAGAATTCCTTTCCTAGTTGTGTTTGCAAACGAATGTTCGGTTAAAGAACAAATATTCGTCACTTAAAGAAAGCTCGCGAAACGAATATTTGCAAAACAAATTCATGAAGCGTATGCTTAGCTCTGGTGTCTAATGTTGATTCTGATTTTAGTTAACATTGAAAATTTAATTCATTAACCGTTTGAAATCTACGGGTATTCGAATGGTTAATGAATTAAATTTTCTTTAGTTTAATTAACCCCAAGCGAACACTCTCTCATTGTCTTTCTATTGTGTATCTAAGTCTTTAGTTACGATATTCGAAAGGTTAAAAGACCAAGTAACAGTTTATTGACGAACATCACCACCACTCTGACACCAGTTCTCCTAATGTACAAATGACATATGTAATGTAATGTACAATATGTTTAGATTCGCAGCTCTCTCCATACTATCGCACCTTCATCCCCCACAACAACGCTGGGGTGCAGTGTACTCAGGTGTCGAATCGCGACTGTGCCGACCGACTGCGAATACGTGCGCGCTGCCCCTTGTGCCGTGCGTTCGACCGGTTGTGGTGCGAGCATACAACATTATTTTTTAGTATATGCAAACTCTCACATGGGTTTGGCGCTGATAGTCGAAATACAGGTTCTGCCTAGTTCGACTAAAGATGACTACACCACATATATTGACCTAAATTGGCCTGTTAAAATATTTTGTAACTTGTGTCTAAGTTTTTCTAAATAAACAGGGATTGTTTCGAAAAACAACTCGAGCCCCGGTATGAAGGCTTGAAGGAACGGGGTGGGTTTTTAGTCAGTAAGAGTTTGACACTATCTCCCGCTCCGCCCAAGAGCACCCGCTCTTCTCGTTGACATTAATGATTTTCCCACCAAAAAAAAAAAAATGCAAAACATGGAACTAATTTGTTCGGAAATAGTATCTGAATCGATTCTAATAGTTTTTACATCATTTAATATTTTTTCCCATAAATATTTAAAAAGGTAACAAGTTGGACAGCGCCGACACTATAACACAGGTAACATATACATACAAGTAGATTCTTTACTTGTATGTATATATCTTTATAAAAATATTAGACACGTGTTTCGCATATAAAAAAACGAATGTTTTAGTTTTGTTTGCAAGAGAGACACCTGAAAAGCGATTAAGAAAAGAAAATTTTTAAAAGATCAGTAATCATACTATCTCACTTTGCTTTTGAGGTGGAAATTCAAACAATAATTTCTTCCGCTCTAGAGTATAGCGGGCTAGTCAGACTTTTAATAAACCACACCCGTGTCCTTCATTTGCCATTTGCGTTCTAGGACTACGGGTTTCCTTTTCAGAAATTCCCCGTGGCTCTGGCGAACATCAGCTCTGTGGGGCCTCTACGGTTTTGCTGGCATCTACCTAAGTACTTCAGGTGCGCGTAGAACACTACTTACGAGCCGTCGACAACTTGTGCTCGATACGGAAGATTACCAGACGGTGAGCTGCCTATTTCTCGTCGTCCGCAAGCCCGCTCCTATGGTAGCCGGGGATCGCCCCTATCACATAAATAAAAAAGGTACACTATCATACTAATAATAAAAAAGAAGCTAATGCTTTGATAATAATAATTGGCTTGATTAGATCTGTGTTGATTACAGCCGGCATTTGGCGATTTTTTATCACTGAAAACCAAGATCAACAATGTTTAACTTATCACCTTTTTTTTTAGGTGGGACATCATCAAACAACTTTTTGGACAAGTATTTTCAATTTTAGTTCCAACGTGGCGTCATAGATGTCGCTACTAACACAATTCCATATAAAAAAAAAATCTCACTCATTTTCCCGCACCACAATCATTCGCATGTCGTATACAAAATACCTAGAGGGTGGTATTGCACAGGGGAGCGGTGCCCCTGCACCGAAACTCTTTGATGTGGCCGCCGTGACCGTGAAAATGTGCCGTCGATTCATTTCGGAGATTAACGGATTCGTAATTACGTTTAAATTGAGGCTTTTGTGTATACTGACTCTTTTTGATGTCCACGGATGCATTGGCATGCATGACTAATTCGTATTATTTTCATCTAGTATTTGAAAGTTAAACTCTGGTGGACATATCATAAAGTCAGAAACCAGAACGTAGTCATTAGTAGTGATCGCGAGCCACTTGCGAAAGCAATGCAAGATATTTCTTTTGTTATTGATAGATTTCCACTTGACCACTATCTCACCAGATGGCGTGATCGTGGATGATGTAGTTGACGATGGCGCACGCTGTCCTAAAAGAAATCTATTCACTCTTGACTTAGGTATATTAAACCCCCAGTAACTATCAGGAAATACAGATTTTGGCATGGAATTCAACTCTTTATCTGTATTAATGTACGGTTCCCATTGTTTGCTTTTTATGGGGAAGAATTGGCAAAAACTTCATGGTTACTCTTTGACCCTTGGACTGTTTCGAACATATTCAAAAAACACTTATAATTGTGAGGAAATGAACCACAAAATGTACTATTTAGTTGAATAAAATGCAGAGGCTTTTTCTAAAATAAACCACTAGTTTTCACTTGACAGTTGAAAGGAAACAATAATTTATAAATTTTCAATATGAGAGAAAAGTGAAAACCGGTCAACATTTTGATACAGCACGCAGAAGAACGCTACTAACTATGCATCATGTGATATCCCACTCCTTCTAAAATGGATCTGCACTCCATTTTTCGACGCTATTTTTAAAAACAATTTGGGTTCTATTCCTCACTGAAATGATGACAAATCCAGAGCTAGTACATACACAATTGCTAGGTAAACAGCAATGTTAGCGATCGATATTGAAACAATAGGCCGCACGCAGACCGTAAATACCTGCGTTTTATCGCGCCCATGTCGATCGAGTGCGTTTACACCGGGCGAGTGGCTAAGCAAGCCAGGTGGATTAATTAATTTATACTGTAACTTTATGTCTCAAACACTTCAAGTGTTTTGGTGACACCGTACGGCGATTGCAAATATTATGAACAGTCGGACGAAGGGGTCTTTTGAAAACTTCTATTTTTACTACACATAAGCAGTAAGTAAACAGTTCAACTCTTTCATGGTGGACATACCAGCCATACACACAAAACATTTTGGGAACACATTCATTATGCGGACAATCTAAGAGTGGAGCCTCCCAGAGTTCCTGATAGTTACAACCTAGGGCTTTTTAAGTCAAGAGTGAATAGGTTACTTCTAGGTAAGCGTGCTTTATCGTCGGCCACATTTTTGCTTATCATCATATGAGATAGTGATCAAACGCGAGCCTATGAATAATAAATAAAAAAATATATATTTATGTTAATACTTATAATAAAATCTCATTTCTACGTTCAGCAGTTAAGTAGCAGATTTATAAATCAATTCATTTTTTTTTTTAAATAACTACTTGCACGACTTACTTGCCCATTCAAAATGACTCTCCAGTTCTATATCCCTAGTGAACGCACACAAACCATTGCCAGAGTTACCTGCCGTCCAGTCGTAGACTTGGCAGCTAGCCAGCCCCTACCGACGATAGCATGATAGCGTGCAATGAGGCGTGGATGTTTAGCATTTTGGCTGATGACTTAGATATCATGGCACTATAATCGTACAATTAAACCAGTCTCGTTTTGAAATGAACTGCTATTATTTGCACTTGAATGTTTTTTTTTTTCAAATCATTTCCTCAAAACACTATGTGATTTCTGTTTAATGAGCTCGTTTAAGTTAAAGCTCAAAGTTTCCCTATTGGAGAAATGTCCTTATATGGTAGACAATGACATTTAAGAGAATGTGAGACTGAGTAATGTTACAATGTAGTAAGTAAGTAAGTACCAACTGGGCCCGCGTGGTGGATTACGGCCTATTCCCTCTCCTAGAGAGATGAGGCCTGAGTCCCAGTAGTGGGAACATTAAAAAGGCTGACTACGTAGTAAGTAATTATAATGGCATTAATTTTTATTTTATTTTGTAATTTTTTATAATTAATTGTATTTATAATTTCAATGAATGTTAATTTTATGTAATTTGTAACACAATGAAAATTGATCTTGAATAAATTGAATTGCATTGAGAATTGAATTGAAATGAGTTGTTTATTAATAAGATTATATCCGGAACTTTATTAAGCCTTAAAGCGAATATTTAAAAGCACTACCAAGCTGATGATGAGCAAAATCTGTAAATATGAAAATGGTACGTCCTCATTATAGAATATTTAGTAAACCCATTCATAACTCCGTTTCTTAGATAAGCAATAAAACAGTGCCAAACTCATAACTAACCAATTATAATGTACCGAAAGGACATTTTATTGCACCTAGTAAGAAAATCGAGATCATAAATGTCGTTCATAATTGATACTTTAGTCATAAAATGAATTCCTGCATTTCGGAAAATCGAGACGTTATAAAGTCTATTGGCTGTGTCGGTTTATGCCAGTGCGTCTGAAGAGAGCACAGGTCATAAAACTTAATAGATTTACTTGCATTATTTATCTGTGGCGATAATATAGCTCGTTAGTTATTATGGGTGGTGTCCAAAGGGATTTGTCTGTTTATTGCATACCTATGAGCTTGAGTGATGGTTGCTAGTAATTTATGATTTGTAACCTAGTTTGTAAGTATCATTTTATTTGGTTAAAAGTTCATGTCATACTAAGATAAGGCTACGATTTACTTTACCAAACGATTTTTTACCGAATTCATTTTTGGAGTTCCGTACCGAAAGGGTAAAAACGGAAACATAAATGATGTCTGTTACTTGTTATAGCGGCAATATAGGTACTAAAAACAGAATAAAATAAATGTTTAAGTGGTTTTCTGCTACGGACGGTACCGAACCTTTCGTGCGCGAGTTCGACTCGCACTTGGCAAAGTTTTTCATAGAATTTTGATTCCGTCTGCTGAAAATTAATAATACGTACCTGCATATGGCGCAACGATGCCGATCATTTGAAATGACCTGATCCCCGAAAATATTACTTATCATGAAAATTACCTACTTCCACAATACAAAATGATATCATAACTCCAATTTAATCATAGAATTTTAAACAGTCGGGGATTTAATTCAACCAAAGTAAATACAAGTGCAGTCAAAAAGAAAAACAAATTGGCAATTGGACGAGCAAATAATAACATCTGTAGCATTCGGACTTTGAAAGAAGTTAGCCGGCGACCAGGTTCCACGTAAAAGTACCGGAATAAATACACCGACGGTATTTAGGAGTCGATAGATTGATATAGAGCGGATAATACCACCAAGCCATTATTTTGATAGTGTAAGTTTCCATTTCTGATGCCTTTTAAGAATTTCAGTACAGTAAACTTTTCAAAATGAGCAATATTTTAAAAAATAACTTATTTTTTTAAATATATCTTGCTCATTAGAGTCACAGTTGTGACGCGACACAAATATGTCACTGGTGTTATTGCGATGATGGTGAAGCGAGCGTCGATCGCAGACATTTATATTTTGATTAATGCAATTGGAATCATAATAACCTATGAAGAAAAAACCCTTCATAGGCCTTAAGGCAGTCAACGGATGTACTTAATACCGTTTGGATAACTCTTTTAACGCCATAATAAATATACGCAAATAGTAACTCTTGTATGGTAGTCTATAACGACGACATGTGAGCTCCACAGCCGGAGTTCGAATGACAAAACGTGATTTTTTTTTCACCACAGTGTGCGGCCTCGTGAATGCGTTTAGGACCTATTACGCTACGCGTTATTCAGACTCGTTTTTTCTATGGTTCGACGTATCTAGTCTATGGTTCGACGTATCGTGCAGTGTAATAGGGGTTAGACTGTTTTTCTATGAATGAAAAATAGTACGAGTCGGAATATCACACGCGATATTCAGCGCAGTGTAATAGGTCCTTTTATTCTATCGTACGGTAGAATAAAAGCACCGTGATTTGCCGTAAGGCAATGCGCGCTAGGCCTAAAACTAACAACTTGTAAAAGCTGACAACAAACAAACAAATTAAGATAATGAAAATGATACCTGTCGTCTTGTAATTTTCTTAAAATGAATGGAAACCTATATCCTGATTATTTACCACTCATCAACCTCAACATTTCAGCCGAAAAAAGGATATAGGCCCCGCCAAAATGTCGCCATGATGACTGGTCCTGTGCGTCTCACATCCATCGGAATCCCACGATCCTCACCATGTCATCGGTTCACCTCGTAGGAGGCCTTCCAACGCTGCTACATACCACTATATTGAAATATAATTGTTTAAACTATACTTTTTCTGGCTAAACCAGCTCTATACTAATCCTCGAAGTACAGTCAAGCCCGAAAGTGGCACGTGCCGTCGGCGCCAGGTGCTCGAACCGCACGCCTCTAAATTTAACGTCTTTATTTGTGTTTGCGACTGTACAGCGAATGTTTTTACGTTCAGTGCGAACCCACCCTAATTGGAAGGTGGCGATTTTAAAATAACACGATTATTTCTGTGCAAGAGTTATGTTTGTTAATTGTTGGTGACTTTCGGAACGCTACGCTGTTTCCACGAATCCCAAATTGGTAACTTATTTTCCTGAAAGTTTCCAACTTTAGATTGCTGTTTGACCCAAAACTATTATTATAGGTTGTATTTATTTATTTACAACTTCATTGCACACCTTATCTTATTACACCATAGCTTATTAGCTTTTTTTATTTAGACCGTCATAAAGTCCATCACGGTTGTACTAACACCTGAGTATTTTTTTTTTAATTGATATAAACTAGTGCTTGACTGCGATTCCACCTGATGGTAAGCAGTGATGCAAACGTCGATGGTGAGGCGCACTGGTTTATTAAAAGCCTATTCACTCTTGCCTTGAAGACACCTAAATTATAAACGGACGGGAAGACCGCAGCAGGCAAATTGTTCCAGACCCTCGATGTACGTGGTATAAACGACGAGGCGAAATGCTTGGTCCGGACCGTAGAGGTTTCAACAACATAAGGGTAGATACTCGCCGTTCATCGGCTTGTCCGATGGTAGAAGTGAGATGGTGGAATCAAGTCATGTAAATCCTGCGCACACTCTCCAAAATGCATCCTGTAAAACACCGAAAGGCTGGCTACCCTTCGCCTGAGTTTAACAAAATAGTAACGAACCACAATAAGTACCGCGTTTCAGATGTGTTTGCACCTTTTTTTTTTTTTTTTTTTTTTATGGTGGGAAAAAATCATGCATTGACATCCCCCGCCCTTGGGCGGAGCGGGAGATAGTGTCAGACTCTTACTGACTAAAAGACCCACCCCGTTCCTTCTAGCCTTCATACCGGGGCTCGAGCGCCCTTTCGGATAACCCTGGCCCCAGTAGGCTTCGACCCGGCTGGGTCCCTGCTGTTGCTGACAACTCCTTGAGGCGCGCGGGAACAGTGCGCGCCGTCGACGACTTGGGCTTGGTCCGGACAGTTACCGGACGGCCGGACAGTGAGCTACCCATTGCTCACCGTCCGCAAGCCCGCGTCTACGTTGGCCGGAAATCGGGATCAGAATCCCGGCGACGGCGGCGGCGATAACGCCGTTGCCTGATGCGTTCGGCCTCCTCCTTTGCGAGCATTACTGCTTCGCAGAAGTCGGCGACCGCCTGCCACTCCTCCTCGCTCCGGACCATGGCCTCAACCAAGGCCCGGCGCGAGAGGTCTCCGCCGCCGATCGCCCCCACGAGGGCACGGCGATGATGTGTTTGCACCTTGTCACGGATCTGATAAAAGAGCACCTGTTCATGGCAAACGTTAAAAGTCATTTCATGAAACCAGCATATTCCTGTTACTTCGCTCCCATTTCCTATCACACAGAAACCGTGATATTTTCGTGTATAAGTCAATGCCGCTCTACCATACTGAGACTCTCTATTCAGTGAAAGAATTTTTGTATACCACCTGTGTTACCAATTTTACCCATTTACAAAAGTAGTAAGCCGCCCCGGCTTTGAACGGACCCAAAAAATTGTATGTAACATAAACCTTGCTCTTTAATTATTTATTTTTTATTTAATTAGTGAAAACTGTAAGTTCTGGAGTGGCGATCGTACAAGACGCAGCGTTGAAAGGTCTGTCACTAGGTGGACCGATGACTTGGGAAAAGTTGCGGGAATCCGTTCGTAGTGGCGACACTTGGGTGAGGCCTAGCAGTGGACCCCTTTCGGCTGAAATGATGATGATAGCCGCATCAAAATCTTTTGCATGATTTTCTGTTTTATTAACAGAATTATGTGACTTTGTTTTATTACTACTTTGTAAAGAAGTTTACGAGACTAAAAGGCACTTAAGATGCTATTTCTAGATTTTGAACCTCGTGTTTTACAAACTGATTTTAACTCCAGATTTAAAATCGGAAATAAGCGTATAATATTCAAATCTTAGTTCCTGCCATTGTTCGAGCCACAGCTGAAAGGTGGGATGTATAAATAGCCACATTTTTGTTCCCAGCAGTTCTCGGTATTTCAGTCGTAATGCACCTGGATGCACTTAAAGTGTAAATGCCTTTTGTTGTACCTTTAAAGCTTATAAAAAGAAACGAACATTTCCTTCGTCAGAAGTGTGGAGTTTTTATTTATACTGCGTGTGGATGTTATACGAAATTAGGTTGAGTCACTGAAATCATTAAAAGATGAACATGGTTGGTAAACAACCGGGTAAATGCGAGTCGGGTTCGCGCACAGTAGGTTCCAAGTAATAGTAGGTCCTAAGTACCTAGTACAAACTTATCCATATAAATAGTTTAATTCCCGAAACGAATCTCGAAGATTTTTCTGAATCATATAGTAGTTACATTCTGTTGACCCAAAAAATAAAAAAATAAAAACAGTAAGGTCAGGTGCAGGAATAAGTTTGGAACTCGTTTTGTAGGCTCAGAAAAATTTTCGCGAATCAATTTGGGAATCGAACTACTTATTTATACTGAAACCTTGATTCACCACACAAATACTTAGGTCCGGCTCACACTTGACTGGTGTTTTGTAAAGAAAAAACCATGGGGTTTCCTACCGGTACTTTTTCATATGAAGCGAGCATTTGGAACCGACCAATAGCATCTGACGTTTAATAAATGTCCATGTAAGCCTTTGAGAAATTATATATTTGGAATCTTGAATCTAAACTTCGATATAGTACATAACTACATACAATCATATCAACTCTTTAAAAAATAAAAGGCCCGTGTTGACATTTGAGAAAGACCTTACAATATAACTTGGAACGAAACTGAAAGAAACAATAAAATTATAATTAGGGGTTCTGTGTCTTATTTAGTACAATTTTTTTTATTTTAGTAGTAGATACACTACTACTAAAATAGCACTAGATAAGCCGCTAGGTACTCAAAGTCAAAATACAATAAAAACGGGCCTTTTATTTTTTGTCAGCTCATATCAGCCGATAGACGTTCACTGTTGGCTATAGGCCTCCCCCAAGTGTCGGTTTCCCGCAACCTTCACCAGGCCATCGGTCTACCTTGTAGGTCTTTCAGGCCTTCCAACGCTGCGTCTTCCCGTACGTGGTCGCCACTCCAGAACCTTTCGGCCTCAATGGCCATCTGCACTGCGAGCATTGCGCCTTGCCCATTTCCACTTAAGTTTGACGATTCTTCGTGCTATGTCGGCAACATTGATTCTCTTGCGGTTATCATCATTTTTGATACAGGTTACTATAATGGAGATCTTTAAAAAAATTAAATCCAATCTAGCTAGGTAACCGCCATTCCCACAAAATGGAACTTTGTGGAAAGGGCGTTCTTCCCACA
Organism: Mythimna ferrago; assembly: GCA_910589285.2. Taxonomy (NCBI): domain Eukaryota; kingdom Metazoa; phylum Arthropoda; class Insecta; order Lepidoptera; family Noctuidae; genus Mythimna; species Mythimna ferrago. The sequence goes on from OU342680.1 coordinate 1,033,642, forward strand.
AAACGTAATACTTCCACAATTTTACGGTAACTCGGATCAGATAGCGGCTAATTTCCAGTAAGTAAATTACAAACCTTACGATAGCAGCCGCAGTAATTACACGGACGGCAGCGTCTTATCTGAGGAATACTTTTCCTTTTAACCCACCTAAGTTCACGTTTATCAGGTGAAACTTTAGCGAGCAAATTGAAAATTTTACGAGTTTTCTTGTGAGGTAGCAGTGACAGCGATTAGCGGAGAAACCGCTTTTTCGAGGTGTGATAACATCCAATGACTTTCTCTCTCTATAGGGTAAAGCGAGAGGATATGTCAGACTTTTAGTCACTAAAACCACATTTTGCGTTCCTGGATCAGGATGTCTTTCCAAAAAATTGCAGTGGTAGAGTGGAGACAGAGTTTGGTGTATAAATAATTCAAATTCAGCCTATAAATCTCACTACTGAAACGCTGGTTTCCGTCTTTTTGAGAGCTGGTGTACTGATTCCGGTGTGCAGGTCAAGTTCGGATAGACAAAAATTAAATATTTTTGATTTTAACTCTAAGTTATGATGGCGAATATGTAAATAAAAAATTAAAACATAGTCCGTTTCTTCTGCTTTTTACATTTTGGTTTCTGGTTTTGAGAAATCAAGTCTACTGGTTCTGTCGTTAATTGAAGAGTTTATGATGTTGGATGAAAGCATCTATATTAATGTCAATTTTCTATGATTTTTTTAATATCAATAACCAAGAGATTTCAGTCTTCCTTGATCATTTTTAGGGATTGGTACCTCAAAAGGAAAAAACAGAGCCCTTAAAAGATCACTTTGTTGCCCGTCCGTCTGTCTGTCTGTCTGTCAAGACCCTTTATCTCAAAAACGCGTGGATACATCTTGTTGAAATTATAAACCATATACTCAAGTCTGCGATTTCTTGAAGCTGTGAAAAAATCAAACTTCTAAGTTAACGAATAAAAAAGATACGGTCGTTTATGTCGCAAAAAAACGTATATTTTGATACTCTCAAAAATCGAAATTCATAGGGTATTTCCCGTTGATCCAGAATCCTGAAATTTGGCACAAAGCAAGGTCTTATAGCATAGTATAGGAAAAAATCTGAAAACAGTTTTGTTGTTACCTAAGCTACGTTACAATTTTTTTTTTTTGCGATTCGGAAAAATCTTCAAGACTAAATTCGGGAATTGTAGTTTGCACGGAACCCTCAGTGAGACCCGACTCCGATTCGCACTTGCCCAGTTTTTTTTTTATCACCTTTGTTTCAAAAAGGGAGTGAGCAAAAAAAATTTCGATAATATTCAGCAAATCCTCTCCGCTACTCCCTCACACTGCCACCTCAGCCGCCTCAAGCATAAAATTAATTGTGTTATCAAGTATTAATTTGTTCTATCTTGGAGGACTTTAATCACCATGAACCAGGAATTTTGATCTATTTTGTATAAATTATTTTGTTGCGATTTTATTATCTATGAAATTTGACGAAATTTCAAGGAATTATTAAGGCCTGGTATTTTTAAATTCTTTCGTTATGTCTGGTATTCCTAAAAATACATAATTTTCTTAGATAATTATGATTACCGAGTGTTCAAGTAATTTAATTCAATTAAAATCAAAATATTTGTTCCACATAGATCGAAAATTGCTTTTAAGAACATAATATTGTTATTTTGGGTGGGAAATGGAATGTCAGACTTTTACTAACTAAACCTATCCGTGTTACTTCATTTACGTTTTGCGTTCCAAAGCTGCGGTGACTATATCGAACGATTCCTGTCAAATCCCTTTCTAATTATCGAACAAACCCTGATGCCCGGTATGATCTACGTAATTATTTTTGTATTCAGCGGTTGTGTCATCCACATTATTATCATTTTTAACCACACAATTGTCCCGGTACCTACCTAATAAATGGGGAGTGCCCGTCACCAATGTTTTGTGTCCGTGTCGAACAATCTATATCGGATTTCCGTTGATAATATGCTTTGGTAGGTATGTACCTATCATACCACTGACATACATAAAATAGATAGCAAACGAGTTTCGTTCTACCGTTGATTGTAATTATGACTTCCAAAGTCACGTAAGTATAGCTAGGTGTCACGGTTTTTAAAGGTTAGGAGATCCTAAATCTTCCAATTAATAAATTTTACTAAAAACCATTCAATATAATTACAAAATGAATTAACATATATCGTCATTATACCTCATTTATTACACATATATTATGCGTCATTATACCAAGTGTAACAATGCGTTCAAAATCACACTAGAGTCGATGCCTGCTAGGTCTGCGAGAACGTTTGAAAGATTGCCCGTGACCCTGGAATGCAAAAGAAAACTGAAAGACATAGATTGGTTTTAGTCAGTAAAAGTCTGATACCCCTTTCGTTCCACTCTAGAGTGGAAGAAGTCACTGGATGATTTCTCATCTCGAAAAAGTTTTTTTAACATCTACCTTGATTTTAATCCAATCGAACTTGGCAGCACCAGTAACGTCATATCATTTGAATTTGATTGGCTGCGGCGGCACTTCTTAACACTCCTAATGGAGTGTGAGATGCGGTAATCCGCATCTATGTACTCCGATCAAAGGTCCTCCAATTATTCCCGCGATGTTTATTTGATAACAACTATTAATTTAAGGCGATATATTTATGTTAACACAAGTATACAAATACACGTAAATGTATTCAAAACACGGCAAGCGAATATAAACGGGGAACGCAAACGTGAGAAACGCTTGGTGGAGAGTAAACAATATTATTTTAAAATAATGTCTCACAGCTGTACGAATTATAATAATATGCGCGAAAGGTACAAAAACATACGTAAATGTACACGATGAAAGGAATAGTTGGAAGTAAGTCAACAATTTCGCCGTTTACGGATAATAATGTCTGGCGTTTAAAATATTTTGAAACGTAAAAGCAAATAAATCAGGATAATAAATTGCTTGACCTAAAATCAAAACTTACTACTTTACGAGTACACTTTAAATTCTCTACGTTGATTTCCTTTATCGTGTAGGCACTATATAATTTACCCAATCCGATATTTTTAAGCAATTGAGGCCTGATAATTGTTTCCTAAATAGTTTGCTAGGAGAAAACTTAAACTTGAGTTAAATTATTTTATGTTGTATCTATAGTCTGTCTAATAAGTCAACCAAATGTGGAATTTTGTATAATATTTAATCATTAAAAAAATAATTATATTCGGTACTTTTTATAAGGTTCTTCTGATAGTAAACAATGATCTCTAACTCTTAATCAACCTTGATTATTGAACCCGTGTTGACTACATCAGATTTCATTAAATCCTAATAATTACCCAAGTCGTTTAACTTATTAGACAGACTTTAACAAAGTTTTGTTATCCACACATTTATTGCTATGGTGTACATTGTGTACAAATAAAGAATCCACATAGAATCTCAAATAAGTTCTTCTAGACCTAGTTACAGTGCTAACGGAAAAATGGGAAATGTACTGCAGCTTTATCTTTATTAAAAAAATTCTTTATAAATCTTGCTATAGCGCCGTGTCATGATGGTTTATAATATCGAAACTTTTTAGGAAAAACATCGTAAGCGACAGTTATTGTTTTTTGCAGGAATGAATTTTCACTTCAAAAAAAAAAAAACTTATTATCTGTAACATAATTACTAATCTAAAGAATAGTTGCTATTAACATATTTTCATAAACACTATTTAATGATTGATGAGAAAACCCATTCCTATAAAAATCACAAATAGTAGATTACCTTTTCAAGAACAACAGCTTCTTGAAATGCACCATAAGCATTGATTTACAAAGAATCAATGACCATAGCTATCTAAAATCAAATCCCAAAATTATCACTATATTCACACACTTACCATCTACACCACAATGCAATACAAATGACCTAATTCGTAAACAAATTAGCTCAATCACCAATATAAACAAGATCGGACACCTATCATTCACACCTCACACAAAGTATTGTAGGCGGGCGGCGAGTCTCGCACGGCACGCCGGCGCGCCGCCCGCGTGACGGGCACGCCACGGGAACGCCGCGGGAACGTAGCGATTGCGCGCCGTACACGCGACGACAGCACGAGGTGCTAACGATTTATAGCCGCTAAATTGTTTTGAAAAGGTGAACGCTAAATTAACTGTAGGTGGATCTGGATCAAGTTGAAATACGACTGTTACGGTGATACTATTGTGGTAATGCGCACTGGAATAGCAGTAAGTTGTACTCAGCAGTAATTTTCTCAAATCAAACAGTAAATTAACAGGAGCCTCGGCCTATTTTGTGTTGATGAGCGAGAGAAATAAATGAAAAGAATAGTTTATTACCTACTGACGAAAATAGTTAAGTTTACTGCAGGAAAATTGTTGAAAATTATTCAGAAAATCTGAAATAAAATTTGAGTGCAATGCCGTTTAAATTTACAACAACTAATGAAGGTAAATGGGTGGGTTTTAGTCAGTATAAGTCTAAAATGGCTCTTGCGCCACCATAATCTCATAAAAAGTCAATGAAAGACGTGCTTCCAAAACAACTTTAAGAAAATAATGATTCTGGTGACTTAATAATTCAACTGAAACATTGATGGACTTCAGTTTTTCTAACGTCTGAAAAAACCACAAATATCAGTCAAAAATTTTCTGCATTTCATAATTAGCATAAAACCACAGAATGATTGAGAAAACTAATCAATACCGTCCGGGAACAGTAATCCACAAAATCACGCCCACGTGGGAGCAGGTGGCGAATCGCCATTAAAGTTGGGATGGTAGTAATAATAAAATGTAATCATCGTTAGGCCAGCAGCGAAATAAATAGTCTATGAACGAAAATAAACAGTATAACGGTATCGGCGTGCGCGCCGCTGTAAATTACCTGTTGGTTCCACTGAAATGTTTGATGCGTTTGCGCTTGATCGACATGCGTACTCGGTACAAAGAGTTTTGATACGTTAAGATTCGTATTTTATTTTTTTGAATGATCAGATAATATTTCATCAAAATCAGTTCAGACGTAACCATGAAATCGTAACAGACAGAGTTACTTTCACATTAGTTTCACATTTGAAATTTGTTACGGAGTAAGCTCCGACTTTAACTTCGCATCCACAATAACTGACATTTAAGCAGACGAATTATCGCTAACCTAATACTCCATTCACTTAATAGCTATTTCAAATAGCCGCCTTAATTTTATTTAGCCACACAATTAAATAGCTAGGCAAATGATTAGACTCTATAACGTCTAATTTACTTGCTTAGTCAAATTATAAAGGCCTGATTAGTCACAAAATTACCTTTGACTCGCATCGCATTAAATGCTGTATTATTAGACGCACTGAATGTCATTCAGGCCGCAAACTGAACACTGCCGTTTAGTTGTCAACTAAAGGCTAGTAGTCTAAAGTTGAGGTAGGTAATTTTCAGATTAACATATTTATTATTCGAAAAACGAATAATAGTCTCCTGTGATTATCTCTTTTTTTTGCTTTTTCCTGCCGCTGTTCTATGTTACTTGAGTTCAACGCACTTTCATTTCCACGTGTCAGCTTGTCAGTCTTTGAATCTGGTAACTATTCATTAAAAAACATTTTTAACCTTCACTCAATACGTCCATGTTTACTAAAGTAAAGATTACTTTAAAACCTTAAATCTGTAACATCTGTATCTGTAAAATTTGTAACCATTTAATAATTTTACTTCTAATTTCAGAAATGTTATGCACCTAATTCCCAAAGACCTAGTATCAAGACATTTCGTTCGTAGTAGTTCACGTAAACGCTCGGGCCATGTGTTTCACGTCGGCTGCGCGCGCGCCGCAATTCGGTCGCAATCACCATTACCTGCGCGCACGTGTATTTTTATATGCGCTATTTTAACTAAACCAACTGTATAGCTCGATACCATACACTTTTATTACACAGATTTTTTATATAGGTCGATAATATAGAGAATTTATATTTATATGTTTTTGGAATCTGTTGAGATTGAGTTGAATTTAGATATTGGGTTTGGAAATGCAAATATTTACATATGGATTGATTTTGGATTTTTTTATAAGTTAAATATACCTAACTAGCTTCTGTCAGCGGCTACGCCCACGACGAAACAGGTTACTCCATATTAACTTTGGACTTCCGTTTCATCCTATTAGGGGGTGAAATTCCGAAAAATCCTTTCGCATACGTCATAAAAAGATAATTACTAGTTGACTCAGAAAATGTTATTCTGCCATATAAATTATAAAAGAAATAAATGGGGGTCGGGGTTGAAGGGTAAAAACAGACTACGACCTATAGACCTACCAAATACGTTTACTCACAAATTTCATGTAACTGCCCAAACCATTTCGGAGGAGCTCAATAACAAACACTGTGACTCCAGTTTTTTATATTATATTAGAACTAGATCTTTTTCAGGAACTTTTATTTTCCAGGTTTTAAATTTAACTTTGCCTTGCAAAAGAATAGGAAAACAATGATACAGGAAAAACTATATATATTATATTGTGAACTCACATATTCACGCTCCACATAATTTTCTATGAAGTGCTCTGTTCCAAACCAAATGACATCACGAACAAAACAAAGAAACCATCCAAGTTCTACCGCGAACAATTCCACGGTAATCACACGTTATCTCTTTCCTCCAATGCTTAAGGTACTCAAGTGAACAAAGTAGGTATGCCATTCTAAGGAACCTTATCATCACACGTTGTAACTTCACCTGGCGTATCTGCCGCATAAAGGGGTAACTCGGTTCAAATGCGAGCCACTTAAAATTTGCACTTATACCCCTTATTATTAACTGTTGATGGAGATAGGGTAGTGGTGGGCGCATGCGGTTTTGTGGTTATATCGATAGATTCCAATTTATCGACATAAAGAAGCCGTTTCTTGCTTCAGTAAGTACTTTATAAAAAGGCAAAGCTTTCATTTTGTTTTTGTTTTTATTGTAGTAATTTCTGAAAGTACTGGAACGATTGCCAATTTTTTTTCACCGATACAAAGTTGCTTTATTCGTGAGTCACATAGGCTATATTTTATGCATGCGAGTGAAGCCGTGGGCAAAAGCTAGTACATGTTTGTTCGGTTCGTACAGCGCTACTTTCCAGCAACGCAAACTAGTTCTTCCAATTGATTGAAATTGAACGTTATCATGCTACTAAGATATTTGACGTTTGGGGTTATGGTTTTCATGGTAATGTCTAGTTGAGAGACAGTGAAAAAGGGACGGGTGAAGATCCATTGTCTAGTGACAAACCACTCCTTACCATCAGGTGGGATCGCAGTCAAGCACTAGTTTATATCAATAAAAAAAAAAACTTGACTGAGGTCAGTGATGAAAATTGAAAATTATTTCATGAAATAATTTTTAACGGTCTCCAAAAGTAGAAGTCTGTCGGCTGCAGTGATGATCCTTCCAAGATATAAAGTATTCTAGGACCTATTCCCGGACATGGTCTATCGATGTACTAATAAAATTATCATCCCGATTTGTTCAATAATTTTAGCGTGAACTAATGAACACACAAACATCATTACAAACTTTTACCGTTATAAAATTAGTGTACCTAATATTAAAAATTAAAAACCAAATAATTTTTTACCCTACCTATGAATTTTCAAACATTTTATCGATATCACCACACCTCTAAAACACATTAGGGTTGTCGCGAAATGAAATTATACAAAGATTCACCTACACTTGCAATAACACACTGATTATTTCTTGCAAATCCTTGATACTGTCGTGTCAAGCCACATTCACCCTTACTCTATCCTGAATAAAGTAGTCACTGGTAGAATGTTGTATGTTGGTGTGTTGAAAGTTAAGACAACCTGCTTCACAAGTGCGCTAATCCCGTTTATCTTGAGGTGACGTGCGCGGTTTATTATTTCGCTTCAGAAATTTTGTTAATACTCTTAAACGATGTTGTCTGAATAAGTTTCGGATGTGTGGCTTTTGGTCTTGTTTAGTTAATTTAATATTAACACAGATGGGATTGTTTGGTTTAAAAGTGAAATAAAATTAATGACGAAACCTTGAACTAAGAAATTTGTTTTTTTTTTTTTGCCGAGGCCCAAACGGCCAAGCGCCTGAGAAATGCCATAAAATACTTATTTTCTGAAGCTTACTTCTCGGTAACAAAATACATAAGTATGAAATGATAAAAAAATACATTCATTATCGTGTGATTAATACTTTAGTCTAAAAATATATTTAGAAATTTCGCAACTTTTCCCTACTCCTTCTAAACGGCTTGGATCTTTAGAAACATTTTTACACAGGTGTGTGTATTCTTCGAAGCAAATATAGCATATGTAAATTATTCAATATTTCGCAAAAAAAATGGATGTACAGGTTAGCGGGGCTCTATTCGGGCGCAGCTGACAGCAATTAATTGCACAGATACTCGTACTGCCGCCTAGGTGGGTACGAGTGTTGTGTCCATTTAATTCCGGTCAGGTGTTCAAGGAACTATAAGCCACTATTTTTATAGAAACATCTTCACCCATCACATCATAGTAATATAATAAAGGCGAAAGTTTGTGATTATTTGCGTATGATTGGTTACTTCTTCACGCTCGAACGCCTGAGTGAATTTCAATGAAAATTGGCACACGGGTGGACCATGGTCTGAAATAGCACGTAGGATACTATGACACTTACACTTTTTATCCCAGGAGTAAGTTCTCTTAGGACAATTTTCTACTTTCACGCCGCCGAAGCCATTGAGAGCAGCTAGTATAAGATAGGTGGGGCAACCAAAAATATGTAGTAGTCAGCTAGGAAACACCGGCCCCATTTAGTTTAAACTGATGAAAAAAAAATTGACATGTAATAGTGTTTTTGAAACCTATTAAGTTGAATCTTCGGCCTATGTCGACCACCTTGGTTCTCTTGCGGATATTCCAGATCCGAACACGCAAGGAAACTCTGAGCACATCTCTATCCTCATCACATATTTGGTAAAGTTGTTGCAAGCTCCTGTTCACATTCATACCTCTACAGGAACAGCTCCACAAAAGATCCTTAAATCAGAATCTAGCACGGCTGAATAAGCGATTCCAGCTACACCAGTAAACATTACTACCTCGTTCTGGCACATTACTCACAACACCGATATTTCAATCTATTAAGAAGATGATTGATATTCCCCCGACCACAATGTAACAGCACTAGAAGAACAAATGTCAGGTAATGATCGTATATCACACCGGAATAGCATTTAACTCATTTAAGTGCACGGGAAATGTAATAAAGTGTTAACTGTTTAGTTTTCTGATTTATGGTATAGGAGATGTAGTTTTGTGGTCTGAGACTATTTAAATCAATATTATATATGTTTTACCTAGGTAGTTTATAAATAAAGCTATAAAGATTGCTGTCATCTATGATTGATTTTCTTTATAATTTATGCTACAAGTCTTCCAAACTGTAACAAATAAATAAAGGTTTTTTTCCAAATATAACTTATATTATTTAATTCACTTTTGGTAATATTTTTTTTATTATTTCGTTTAATCGTCATTCTTACTTATTCACCACATTTTCGTTTATTTGTTTGTATATCTCAAAACAATCTTTGGATGGCGTAAGAGGGGCCGAAGAAAGCCAAAGCCAACTCCCAGGCCGTGAGACACTTTTCATGGAACGTGTTACCAACCGACGCTTAACCCTGTAAACGCTATGAAAGTGCACCCAAAGACAACTGCAGGACGGACGAAGACGGTTAGTGGAAAACTGTTGCGGTATATGAAAAACAAAAACATAGGGTTATAATTTTCTGGATTGCCAGAACTGTAACAGAATGCCTACCTGACGTAGATGAACAGGGTTTTCACAAAAAAATTACTTGGTATGCTTTTCTCTTTCTGTTAAGCAAGATTTTTTCTCCTACCCCTGAACTACAATAATGATAATTGATTTGAGAATTAAAATATTACTTAGTTGGGAACTTTTCATCTTCTTTCTTCTTTAAACTTATTTTTTTGCAAATGTTTCAATTATTGTACAATTATATGAGTTGTTTAGCTTGTCCGTGGCACTGATAATATCAATGTACCGATTTTGGCAGATGACGTAAACAACTAGAGCGGAAAACGATTAAACCATTGCTAAAAATACCTCATCCTAATTGATTTTTTTAGGTGTCAAAAACCATCTAATGACATCTCCCGCTCTTTTGTATCAGACTTTTACTGACAAAAAAAGACAATACTGTTCTTTCTTTGCCTTCGTCCCAGAGCCCCGTGTTACACTTTCACACTACCCGTGACCCTAGTAGGCTTTGATCCTGCTGCGGCCTCAATGGTGATATCCGGGCGTTACTTCCACACAAATCCGGTGCAGGAACTTCCCGAAGTGACCATGTTTTCTGAGAACCTGCGTCATGCGGAAGGTGAGGACGCCGTGAAGTCTTGCCATCCACTCCTCAAAGAGGAGACTTACTGCCATGATGGCGTGCCCATGAGATCCTACCGGAAGGTCCGCCATGCGGCAGTGGAGTTACAGCACTGCGTTGCATCTCCACGAGAAAATCGTGTACAAAAAATCGTGTGCAAGGACTGTCATCCCATGGTGGCAGGCCATCAAGGAGGCTCGCCGCTTTGCGGGAAGCCATGCGGTATCCGCGCACCATCTGTATTGCCATGACCCTCTGGCATGTGTTCAGCTGGGCCGCCAACACCGGCGCCCCATAAAGGGCCATGGACCAAACGATGCCTGCGTAGAGCCTCCGGCAGGAAGCGTCTGGTCCCCCCAGGGTTCTATGGGCACCTTAGATGATATAAACAACTGGAGCGGAAAAGGTTAAGACTGTATTACCATTATTAAAAATACCTCATCCTAATTGATTTACATATTCCTTCGTCACCAAAACAAGCAGTCCATAACTCCATACATCACCAGCTCGTCCTATAGCTAGTACCTTCAAATTGCACACTCACATAGTCTAAGCCATGCTAACTTGCTAACCTGTTGATTTAATTGTCGATTAGTCTTCATTAGCGCAGCTCAAAGGGGATCAGCCCTAATAGTTACTAATAGTATGTCCCAACACTACAACGCGACGGCTTAGGGCTGTCACTCGTTAGTTATCGCGAACCAATGTACGGCAGGTGGTTAATATTGGGTATTTTTGGACTGTATAGTCTATTGAGGACTTTTTAGTCATGTAATAGACGATTGATCTTTGTTACATTGTTTCAAGATTTCCTGGGATTAATTATTAATGTTATCGTGAATGTGTGTTGTAGCTGAAAATCAGTGTCAGTTATTAGGTTAATTGGTAGTAATAGCCCGCTCAGTCAAATTATTCTCTCTTTTTTTTTAAAAGCTACGTCACACTAAGAATGAGTACTCCAGTTTTGTGGATGTGTTCATATCAAATCAAAACATTTATTTCAAATAGACCATTTACAGGCACTTTTGAATAGTCAAATGTCGGTCAGTCCAAGAAAAATGTAAATTCACTTTCACAGGACGCCCAGACCAGGAACACTTATCTGAAGGTCATTCAAATATTTGTTCCGTGCGGGGATCGAACCCACAACACGCAACGCAGCAGTCAATCGCTCTACCACTGCGCTAATCGTATTGACTGCAACTATCCTGAAGCCAGAACTGTCTCTCAGCCCAAGTTTACGACCCCTGCATACTTAGTACGTTTTTTTTTTAAATAATTTATTTATATCTTTTAAGTAACTATAACTCGATATTGGAGCTTCGGATGAACATGTCAAAGACTCATGACCAACAGCATTAAAAAGAGACTGTACATTGAGTGTGAGTAGATTGCATATGTCCAAGATCATATCTATCTTGGCCAAATATCTGTGTTTCCTGATAGCTACAACTCTTGAGTCTTCTAGGCGAGTTTCATCGTGGACCACGTCAACGCTTACCATCAGGTGAGATGGTGGTCAAACGCAAGCTTATCAATAATAATAAAAAATAGTCTCCTTTCAGGCGCGATAAGTGAAAGGAGTTGCTCTACGCACTGAGAGTGCCTGGAGGAGCTTTTGATCATTAAAAGATCTTCTCAAAGTAGATCTCTCGCTATGCCTGATCACGAATGATTCGGTACCTATACATTGATAAAGAGACTTAAAACAATATACTTATGTCCTTCTAATTCATTGTAAATACGGCTTTACCGTGAATCTATTTGTCGTATTGACTAGTATGTCCGAGTCACTGAATGATATTAATGGTTTCTTAACAAGCTTTGCACGTCTTAGATCAAAGCTTTTTTCAAGCTGTTAGAACCGTAAAAGATTAGAACATAGATACAATAAGCATATTCTAAGCATGATAGAAGGAAAATAAAGAAATGAATGAGTTATATCTTTATATTAGGTTGTGAGTTGTATGTCAATAAACTCTTCCTAAATGGCTTGATCGATTTAAATGTAATTTTGTGTGTATGTTTGAGTGAGTCTCCAGATGGTTTGAAAATTCAATTGGACCCGGTTAGTAGATGGCGCTTCAATTAGGTTTTTAATTTTTTTTTTTCTGACAAATTACCAAGTTTTTGGTTGGACTAAGTCTGTCGGGATCGCTAGTACCTATACATATACAACGCAAAATTTTGATCATTTTAATCCCGTGGAGGGTCGATCCGGTACATGAAACACTACACAAGTTCAATGACTAATAGGTAGTAGTCGCCCTTGCGTACAAACTACCTTCAGGTCATTGGACTTGCTCAGCTGATATTTTCTTAAAGAAATTAATTTCGTACATGCGTAAATTAATACAAATTTTGAAAAAAAGGTACTTTATTTATTAATTTTATATTTAAAAATCGAGTGTTTCATGTACCGGATCGACCCTCCACGGGATTAAAACGATCAAAATTTAAGGGTGTATATGTAAATAGGCATTATGCTACTAATTTGCATTTCTATGATTTTTTCCAGGAAGCGTTTTAACCATTTTCACACTTTTTTAGTTAACACAGATTGGAGTAGTTAAAGACGTGATTGCCATGTAATAAAACAGGCAAAAGATTTTGCTCTCTCACACTCATGGTCTGTATTATCATTTACGTTATCGGATGGCTCCGTATATAAAAAAAAGTAATATAAAAACCCGCTAACATGTCATTCAAAATCATTGCACAAACTGTTTAACACTCCACCTCGAACTAATGAACGAACTAGGCAGGTGTGCCAAACACTGGGATGTGCGACAATATGCGCGTTATGACAGTGCCCACATTACCCGCAACTGTTCATAATAGCCTCGTGTTACAGGCACGCCGTTCACGTCATACAGGTATGCTGGCATGATTGTTTTGCGAAAGAAATTAATCGTTAAAAAAGTAAAGAACAAGTTGCCAAGAAATGTTTTGTAACTAAATGAAAATAATTAGACTGTGCGCTTAATATAACCACTCACTATAAATACCTAAACTTGGATCATGATTAGGCAATTAATGGGTAAATTGACAAATATTCAACACTGGTGCCTGCTCTAGCAATCAAATCTATAGCTTCAAGATATGGTAATAGCTGATAGGTTAAAATGTATAATATAAAGCTCACTGGCAATTATCATTACCCATGTTATCTAGTAATAAGAAGATATAATTTATTTAAGCCAATCTTGAAATTTCAATTTATGTATTGACTGTTTTGACCAGCCACCTTAATAAATAAATTTTGCTTTAATGAGCAAAAGATGTATTTAAAAAAAATAAAATGACATGTATTTTTTTCTTCTGATCATTTCGCTTTAAACGCTAATACATACATTATTTGTAGGAATGTAATGATGGATATTAATGAAACATCACCAAGTTGTAGTAAATAAACAACTCATTAAGAAAAATCATTCACACCCATCTATCAGATTCCATGTTTCAACTATATCTGATGATCCTGGTTACTTATTTCCTTTGTCGACTGTACATAGGCGAGCTTCATATCACAAAGTTTTCTCTACCAGATAACCAGCCAGTAAAATATATAGTAGTTAGTGAGATTTTTACTGGAGTCTGTCACAATCCCATTATATATTACGGACCCTGATGAATTTAGTTCCTTCCTAGACCTGTTCAAAAGCTAATGCTCCGTATTACCCGCACGATCAGGTGCTACCAACATTCAGATGCTGCAGACAGACACAATATCCGCACGTTTATGTCGGCGCGGCCACATTACCGGCAACTGTTCGTAATAGCCGAGCTATTTATGATGTAAAGGTGTGCTGCGTTCACAGCTAATTTGTGGGACAGGAGAGTGGGTTAGAAAAGTCACAAGAAGTTAAGTATGCACAAAATGAAAATCCGTTCAGTAGTTTATGACTAAATAACGAACTTAATACGAACAAAAACTGACCGATAGAAGCGGTGGGAAACTTTTTTTTTATAATATGGAAAGAGAAAAAAAAACAATAAATTATGTTATTTAGTATTGTTGCTTTCGACAGTTCCATTGTATTCCCATGGCCCAAAGAGCCAATTTTCAATCACTACCTTGATGAATGAACGGTGCCTATAGACAACAATTACACTTATTTTCGAAACTATCGGCAAAAGAGGATCTGATGTTAATTCTACTACACTATTAACTAAATCGTATTACAGCAAACTTTATTTTGTTTAACTGCAGTGCTTTCTAGTCACCATACAATACTATAAAAATATGAAAATTTCTATGTCTGCTTATTACCTTTTCATGTTTATTTTTATTTATTTTATTTATTTTATTTATTTATTTGGCTCTTCAACAATGAGTGCACTATTACATATGTATAAAGAAAAAACAATACAATCTTACGTCTAAGTGCCCCATCACTTAAAGAAGAGCACTGCATGCACTAATTTGTACGCCTCAACAGATAATAACAATAATTAAAATACAGAATAAATAATAGTAAGAATAAACATAATAAACAGATTTTTTTTTTTTAATTTGATCAGTAAATTAAATTTAAATTAAATTTGGACAAACAGAATTTAGAAATTGACATTAAATATATTTTTGTTGTTAATTGTGTAACAATATTTTTTTTACAGAGGGCACAGATGTATGGAACAAGTCGATATCTTCATCGTTCTCTTTGTATACTGCATACATTCTATGCAATGAGCAATGTTGCCTTAAATTTGTGTTGCTTTTTGGCATGCAAAACAGCTTCCTATTTGATTTTCTCGGTAGGTTCCGAGGCACATGGAAGGATACTTTACCGAGCAACTCAGGACAGTTCAGAGCACCTGTTACTAGTTTTTTAAGGAAAATTAAATCTAGCATATCTCTTCGCTTTTCCAACGAGACCATCCTAAAATAATCCAATCGTTCCCGGTACGATTTGAGACGTTTACCCTTATTACTATGATAAGTCAGATGCCATAAGAACCTTTTCTGTAATCGTTCGATACGCTCTATGTGTACATTGTACTTAGGGGACCAGACAACACTACAATATTCTAGGTGACTTCTGACTAACGAATTGTACATAACCTTTTTTGTTTTAAAATTTCTAAAGTTTTTGCACTCTCTCATGACGAAACCAAGTAATTTCGTTGCTTTTAGCGTAATTAGATCAATATGTTCGACAAAGCTTAGTTTTTTATCGAATTGAACGCCTAGGTCTCGTATAGATTCCACCTCTTCAAGCAGTTGGCCCTCAAACTTATATGATGTAGGTGCAACAAGCTTTTTTTTAGTAAATTTGATGTGCTTACATTTCTTAATATTTAACGACATTTTATTGTGATCACACCACTCACTTAGTCTATCCAAATCGTCTTGAAACTGAGCCGAATCATTAGGCTTTCTAATAGCTTTTACGGCTTTAAGGTCATCAGCAAAAAGATATATATCAGAGTTCTGAAAGCACTTGTATATGTCATTGATAAACAGGATGAATAAAGGTGGTCCAACATGAGATCCCTGGGGAATACCTGAAGTAGCTGTATATGCTTCCGACTGGCAGCCATTCATCACAACCCTAAGAGTCCGCTTTGTCAGATAAGATTTGAACCAACTCAGCAAGGGATCCGACACACCATACATTTTCAGCTTTCCAATAAGTAAATTGTGATCAACTGTGTCGAATGCCTTGCTGAAGTCGGTATAGACCGCATCAACCTGAATACGTGCATCAACTGCTTCAATAATGGTGTCAGCATAAGTCACCAAATTTGTAGCAGTCAATTTACCCTTCATGAACCCATATTGGCTATCTATTATGAGCTGTGACATATGTTTGGACAATACAGGACATATAAGTGCCTCAAAAACTTTTGCCAGTACAGAGAGAATAGCTATGGGCCTATAGTTTGTCACATCAGATTGACAACCGCTCTTGAAAACGGGCACGATTTTAGTTTCCTTCCATAAGCTCGGAAAAATACCCCGATGTAGTGAACTATTGAATAAAATACATAATGGCAACGAGAGACTATCTGATAACTTATGCAAAAGTAAGGGAGGTATATTATCAGGGCCGGCGCCCTTGTTAACGTCTAGTTTGTTTAATTCTCTGATGATCTGATCTTGGGATATTGTAATTTCACTCAAAGTATTATTACTCAAACAGCTATGTAAGTTTGTATTGACATCACTTTGGTCAGTACGATATACTTTAGAAAAGTGAGCAGCAAAATAGTTACAAATTTCAGTATTATTTTCAGAACTTTTCACACCATCAGTCATAGAATTAGGATAGTTACTAGCCCCACCTCTCTTTATCTTTAAATAACTCCAAAAATACTTTGGATTTGATTTAATTTTAGTCTCTATATCAGCAATGTATGCATTATAGCAGGAAGTAGCCATACGGTTGCATCTTTTTTTCAGTGACTCCAAAGCAATAACGTCTAAGGGATTATTATATTTTTTTATTCTAAGTCGTAAGCGGTGTTTTTCATTTAGTCTTTTGATAAGATCTTTAGAAAACCAGTATGGATACCTCCCTTTTCTAATTACAACTTGTGGCACGTGTTTCTGTATTAATTCGTTCAATATTTTATAGAATTTGTTTACCATCTCATCCACAGTCATGGAAAACTCCAATTCCCTGGTCCAATCGACCTTCTTTAATGCTGTATTAATTGCCACATAATCCGCCTTCAGATAGTTTAATCTTATTCTAGGACCGCATTTCTGTGATTTAAGAACATGAGAAAATGTGAGCTCACATAGTACAGGGGGGTGGTGTGGATCGATTTTAGAGAGAACATCCACGGGTGAACTAACAGTAACATTTTCTAAATTCGTAAACACTAAATCGAGAATTCTATTATTATGATTGCACAAGTAATTATACTGAGATAGATTGTTAAGTAAGATGAAATCCCACAGTGTCTGTTCCAAACTGGAACAAGTCCTCTGAGGTACTCTTATCACATTGCCATCGGCTCCAATCCAGTTAACAGATTTCATATTAAAGTCACCTATTATAACACAGCCATCAACACGCTCCAACACACTATTTGTATTTTCCACAAAATGCTCTAACAATCTGGGCTGGATTGGTGACGGCAAATATACAGTACAAAGATAAATGTCTTCAGTTTTTCCACCCACTCCAAGTGACAACTTGACCCAGAGATCATCACATGAACTTTCAAAATTTGCCAATCTTTGTGATTTTAGTTTTTTGGAGATAGCAATGAGGACCCCACCACCGTCGGATTTGTTATTGAAAATATTAATGCTCCGATCTCGCCTATATATGGTATATCGCCCATCCATGATCTCTGAGTCAAAGATGCCACCCAGTAACCATGTTTCAGAAAACATAATAATATCGTATGAACAGCAAGCTACTCTTTGATAAATGTCATTTAATTTTGACCTGATACCCCTGACGTTCTGGTAGTAAATTTTGAACTGATCGAATTTTATAATCCAAATCCAATACCTTTTAAAATCTTCACTTGGCTTACTGTAATTTGTCTAAAGTTTCGGTATCCTTAATATACTTGTAGTCTGCGCCATCTGTCTTTCTCACAAAAATCCTTCCGCCACGAACCCATACATATTGATAACCCAAACTCTTGGCTTTAATTCTTGTAGCAGCATGCAGGGCTTTATTTGCAGGAGACAGATGTTCTAGAATGAAAACATTTTCCTTTTTACCACCAATTCCAAGTAGAGCCGTATTGAGTTTCTCTTCTGTAGATTTATTCTTGTTGAACTTAATAGAAGCAGCTAAAAAATTGTCTCTAACTCGCGGACAGCTGAACTGAACTACAATCGATTTTGGGCGTTTGCTAGATGGGGTTTGTTTTGCAATTCTAGTGACATGATGTATGCTGTTCTCTGTCAAATCACCCGATATAACTCGGTTAATATTCATAACAGTAGACACTAGATTTTCATTATGGTGCTCCGGCAAGCATTGGATTTCCAAATTCGAGGAACGAGCTTGCTGCTCCATCTGGTTCAATCTCCCACTCAAATCCTTTACAGTAGCTTTGAGTTGCTCATTTTCTTTTTTAATGTTATTGACTACTTTGGTGTTCAGTGAAAACTCCGTCTTCATCTCCTCAAACTTTTCAACTGTTAAACTGTTAAACTGTTAAACGAATTGGGATGAAACTGAATACAGGTAGACTTGTAATAACTATTGATTTTTCAAAGGGCGATGGCGTTGGTAGAGTCTAGTAATTCACATAGCCAATTCCAGTGCTAGCCCCAGTACACTCTCTAGTTACAACGCAGCACCAATAAACGGCAGGTATTTACGACACAGCCTGCGTATGCCGCCATCATTGTTTTGTATTGCGTTCAACTGTTTAACCTACAAATACAAATATTAGTTCGAGTATTATGGCGTTGTAATTCGATTTCTGTTATGCTGTTATTGGAATGGGAAATTTAACCTACTGTTTGTCGCATAGTTGTTCCACTTTAGATATTCCATTAATGTAGATTAGAAGGGTTTGTGTGTTGGATAGGATACTGAGGCTCAAAGGGAATCTCAAAAATATATTAAAAGTTCACGTTGAAATGTTAGCTTACTCGTTTTAGTTTTTTTTTTTTTTGTAAATAAGGTTAAAATTTAATAAAAACGATTATTTACTAAAAAGGATATTTGGCTGGACAATCACATAAAGGTGAAAGTTTATATTCATGTGTGTATGTTTGTTACTCCTAATTTACACGTCTAGATGGGTATGGCTGAAAGCACCGGGGTAGTATAGCACCACATACACTTTTTTCCCCTGGAATGTATTCCTTTAAGATAATTCTCTCCTTTCACACGAGCGAAGCCGCTATCAAAAGCTAGAAATTATAGAAGACACTTTGTAAATTGAGACGAAAAAATGTCTTTAGCTAGGTCACATTTACCACACCACTGAAAAACAAACAATGTTGCAATATAAATCAATCACGACGTAGAAAACCTTAATTAATTATTGTTTTTACGTCTTGGCATAATTTTACCTCAAATATTAACGACCATAATAAATTGTACTCCAATACTTCAATAAAACCAAACACTCTGTAATACAAGTCACAACCTACCCACAGCTCGTTGCCTACCACCGAGAGTTCTGTTTTGGCTCGCCTGTGTACACAGATTTGCTGGCTGGATCTCTTTCTGCATATCTGACTACTAGGTGGTGGATGGTACTTTTCTTCCTCGTGGCCAGTCCAAAATATTCCCTATATTTGGACCTTTTTGTCTAAGGTTATGACCGTACTATAGCAAACGAATTTCATTCAGCGTTTCAGCAATCGGTGCCACCTTTAACAATTTTTGTTCTACATTACTTATTTAATAGCTAATCCAACTTCACCCGGATGCATCAATGAAACAGTATACGCTACAACATAAGTCGTATCTCCTGCGCATACATTTGCTCGCAGCCTGCCACGGCAATGCACAACGTACACGAAGAACACAATGCTACTTCCCTGTTGCTGTTGGCGTATGGCGTGCGGAACGCAATCTGACTCCTGCGATGCACTATGTGAATGTCGGCTCAATATGGTGGAGATGGATCGTTCTTCGTTTGATTATATTGTACCATAAAATTCTGCCAAATCGGATTCAGATTTGGATAGTATAAGAGTTATCTTAGCTCTAGAACGTAAATGGCAATTGAAAGAACACAGGTGGGTTTTAGTCAGTTAAAATCTGATACTCCTTCTCGCTCTACTCACTGTGGGAGGTGTTATTTGTTGATTTTCTGTCTCAAAAGTGGATACAAATTTTAGTAATGCCATCATCAAATCCTTAAAGGAAGTCTACTTCTTCCTTGTAAAACGACCACTTGAAATAATCTTTAACATAACATCTATTTCAGCCCATAAATACTGTATTGCGGTATTGAAATCAAAATGGCATGCCCTAAGCAAAAGTTTGACACACCCTACCCTCTCGCTCCATTCTACGGCGGGAAAAGTCATAGAGTGATTTCCCACTTCAAAAAAAGAACATTTTTTTGGAGATGGATAGGCATTTACACGTTTCCTGAAAAACTGTAAAAAAGACTCATGATCGAACAATAAGATTTTTAACCAAATTTTAGTTCACGCCTTCCCATTTACTTTCATTAATTCCATTCGGATGATCAAAAATCGTAAAGCCCTCGCCACACTAGCACGCACAAAACGCAGAAGCTCGCGACAACGAGAAGCGATTATATTTAGCTCTCAACACCTAGGAAAATCATTAAGAAGACGCTATGTTGCTAATGCGCCCCGACTCTAATTGAGCAGTTTGTCGCGCGTGAATCGCACGCGTTCAGCCGCTCGTGCGTTTGCGTCTTTATGGTTATGTGTGCACTTGCCCTTAAGTGACATTGCATGAGTTTAGCTGAGGTATGATTTGTTGGGAAAGTGTGTACGAACCTGTGTTTATTTATATCTTACTTGCCTCTGCCCGCGTTTTTCGTCCGCGTGATATTAGAAAAATAACCTAAGGGAAATTGCTCCCAGAATAAAAATATCCTATGTGCTATTCAGTGCTATTAGAGAACAGTGGTAGCCGAATGGCAACGGCCCCGACTTACGAGTTGTAAGTCGCGGGTTCGAACCCAGCCAGGCACATTACTTTGAGTAATTTATTTCATCACCAATGCTCTCAAAAACGGTGAAGGATAACATCGTGAGGAAACCGAAATGTCCTAGAACCACAAATTCGAAAACATGTGACATTTACCAACCCGCATTGGGCCCACGTGGTGGATTACGGTCCATTCTCTCTCCTAGAGAGGAGGCCGGATTCCCAGCAATGGGATAAACAGAGCGGGAGCGCATTGGATGATTTTCCTACCTACAAAAAAGAGATCCACCTACCAAAAATCCTAGCAAACTGCACTAAACAAAACGCTGTGGTAAAACCTAGAACCTTCTACAACACCAGTAAATCTTTGGACCCATAAAATATGCATATAAATTATATATTATAATATAAAATATGTAGTGCAGTCCCGAACAGAATATGATGTATAGGCGCAGGGCAAACCGGCGTCATTTGCTAGTGTGATTTATGTGGTTTCGTACACCTAAAGTTTTGAATTTGCTGCAGAATTTTAGAAATTGTGTTTTGGTTTAAATTGGTAAATGAGCAGAAGAAAACAATATTACAAAAGCCTTAAGATCAGTAATTTGAAGCCAATTGTGATCGGTATTTCAATAACTTCTGCGAGTGTTTTTCAACATTACGTACATTTTTTTATTTCAATATAGATATGTACCTATAGGTTTAAGATAAAAAAAAAACTATATAAAAATTATATTGATGTACGAAACCGAAGGCACAAAGTCGAAAAATTGTTTAAAAAAAAAGTATATATGTAAGTATAAAAATTTAAATAGTTAACATCAATAAAAAAAAATGTATTTTAAAGTCAAATTTTAAAGAAAAAAAACGTTAACTAATAAATCAACCTTGTTTCAAGTCCAACTAAAATAATTTGAAACAACTGTACAAAAAAATTATATAAAAAAAAGTGGCACAATAAGAATACTCACATAAAACTAGCATATACTATACTTTCATATTTTTATTAAAATAAAAAGTGTCAACAATCTCAAATTGTTTCACGTAAAAAGAATAAAAATATTCTTGTTCACGATTCGTCTCGGTAATTACACGTTTATGCGAGCTTTCATCTCCTGTGTAATGTAATTGGGATAGGCAGGTCTGTCATGAACGCGCCATTTAGTTGCTTTTCACGACACATTTATAATACACTGGTATAAGTGTGACTATTCTGAAAACAATGAAAAATTGAGCAGACTGCGTTTATTAAAATTTCTAAAACATTAAAAGGTATACTGCTTATATTTAAACGGCAAAGAAAATGTATGTGATTTTTTTTAAGAACTTTGATTTTATATTAATTAGCAATTGTATAAAAATTAACATTGATAATATGATTAACACTTCATAATCAACATCGTTTCAGCCAAAAAAGCATACACTGCTGGACATAAGCCACCTCCAATTGTCGCCACATCGATCGATCCTGTGCGGCTAGTAGCGCGATCCTGCGATATCTTCGTGACAGATCTTCGAGCACGCAGTCATCACTATCTGATAACCTTCACAATCTCATCGACCATTTGTTCTGCAAGCAATTTATTCTGCCCACTGCCACTTAAGGGCCAAGCGCCCGAAAAGTGCCATAACACAGTGATTTTCTGAGGCCTACTCCTCTGTAACGGCTAAGTCAATTGGTTTGAAAAAAATATATGTTTATTATAAATTCATGAACAATAATATCAACATTTGATTTTTTCGTGCAATCAATACTTTTGTCAAAAAAAAGTATTTAGCAATTTCGCAACTTTTCGCAACTTTTCCCTACTTCTTCGAAACGGCTTGGACCTTTAGAAACATTTTTACACATAAAAATTGGTGGTTAAATATTCTTCAAAGTGAACATTGCATATGTAAATCAATCAATATCTCGCAGAGAAAATGGATTTAAAGCACTTTCCGGGCGCTGCTGGCCGCAAATAAATGCACAGATTTGCGTACTCGTACACGCCTAGGCGAGTGCGAGAGTTGCGTTCACATAATTTCGGTCAGATGGTTCAAGGGACTATACGCCTTAAGTTTGGCGATTCTTCGGGTTATGTAGGTAACTTTATTTCTCAAATTTGTTTAATAGTCGTGCACTCTTGGCAGAGTGGTCGTGGTCATGTCTCGGTCGAGTCCTGCGCCACCGCCTCTCTCGCGAAACGACGTCATGCAGCTCTATGTTTGACAGCTTGGCAGATGTCATTTGTTAGACTAGTTCGGTCACAGATATTTTTATATCTGATTTTATCACACAAGGAAAATCTAAGCATAGCCCTCTCCATTGTAATTTGGATGACCTTCTGAGGAGACCCACTGTAAACGACCTTGTTGGGATCCATAGGTCATTATTACTACCATGAAGCACTGATCGTATATAGACTTTGGTAGAGAGATACGGTGGTATGGGAATTGAGTAGACAGCACGCACAACTAGCTGGGTTTGATAGCTTATAATATATTATTATAAGTTCTAAATAAGCAGGAAATGATGATGAAATGGAAGCTTAGCTCTCAAAACGGTGATGACGGTGAAATACATCGTGAGGAAACCGGCATGTTCTAGAACCAAAAAATTTCGAAGAAATCCGCCAACCCGCACTGGGCCCACGTGGTGGATTACGGTCCATTCCCTCTCCCAGAGAGGAGGCCTGAGTCCTAACCGTGGGAACGTTATGAAAGCTTATTTGGTGACCCTTTCGGTTTCAGGCACAGTCACTGCAACTGTATTGTATATCTGTACCATTTTTTAATATTATTATTTTATGTTGTAGTATATTGTGTTGCTTGCGCCGAATAAATGCTATTCTATTCTATTCTATTCTATTCTATTCTATTCTATTTTAAGTTGATTATTTTTTATACGCTCATCATTTAAATTTTTCGATTTTTTTTAAAGATTGTACAATAGAATATCGTGTGAAATCATTCCTCGTTATAACCCCTTTAAACTATAAAACAAACAATAAAACCACTTGTCTATGTCTCTCAATATCTAATTAGCAAACGCAGAAAACAGCGCACCCAACATTTACAACTTCCTCTAAAAACTATTAAAAAACATGTTTATTATGAACACCTAAACGTATGGAATTCTGTATTTTATTACTAGATACTCTTTGCGTTTTATAAAAGTGATATAAAGAGTATAAAACTGTTTTATAGATAAGAATAACAATAAAGTAAATAGGTGCTTCCCGAATATTATTGTTTTAATATTGAGATAATTTGATGTTTCTATGGAGTTGTGTGGTCTTCAGAGTTCAAAATATACTAATTCGAATTCTTCGTCATAGTATTTAGCATAATAAATAGCATAATCAGCTTTTCAATGTTCCCACTACTGGGACTCAGGCCTTCCACCACCCAGGCCCATTGCGGGTTGGTGAATGTCCCATGTCTTCGAATTTTTGGTTCTAAGACATGCCGATTTCCTCACGATGATTACCTTCACCGTTTTCACAGTGTTTGTTTCAGTGATTTTGATTAAAATTTAAAACTAATAATGTGATATCTACGAGTATATGATAATAGAGTGACTTTTACAGGTATCTACTACTTATTATTTTCTACCAATTTAGATTTTTCAAATGGAAAATCATCCAGTGACTTCTCCCGAAATCAATGAATATCTTCTCAAGCATGTTTATTCAAATAGTTGACTCATTCTAATTACGTAATTATAAACTGAATTACTGTATTTATAATCTCTCACTCAACCTACAAACGTCCTACACTAATTATAAATTTAGAAAACCACTTATAAATATTTTAAGCTAACCTAATAAAATTAACAAGCCAAGTTAAGCTGTAAAGCTCAGTAAAATCCTCTTATGAGAGAGCGATACAATGTGCACTTTACGCAGAAGTTAGTAAAAAACTAAAAGTAGGGGATTTAGCGGCGCCCCGCACGCCTAAGGTGGGTGTACACGTGAAACCACTCAGATCGCCATTAGCCGCATGCTGCGAGTGTGTACTGCGCTTAACGTTCGATTGTAAGGCTTATACGAGTGTTTAATGTTTTTAAATGATATATTTTATGTTTATTTCGGCCGTAAAGATATGTAATGACATTAGAAACATTAATTCTTCAATCACTAAGAAAACACCAATTAACCTAAATAACAAAATATTGTGGTAAAATCTCCAAAAAATTTCAAAGACACGTCAGCAGTAAACATGTCGTGGGCCACGAAGTGAGCGGGGAATGTGAGCGAGCTCTCAACAAATAACTTTAACGAGAACATGTAATGAAGCCAATTACTGCGCGACGTCAACTGAGCGCCGTTTTGTTTTGACAAAATGTTCAGACTTCGATGGTTATTTTGTTAAGATAAATGCATAATGTGATCGAGATTGTTATTGTGATTTCTCAGTATTAAAAAAAAAACAATTAAAAATATTGACTTGTCACCTTAAACATCAACACTTTATTATTTGTCGTAGGTATGTATTGTAATAAGTTAGCGGAACCTATAATAATTAAATATTTATGAAAGTTTTCTGGGTAGATACATCGGATAGTAGAATAAAACATGGCAAGGTTCTCTCAATAAATATATAGGTAATTATATATTTCACAACAATCACTCACAGCCGTCTACTCCCAAGCTAAGCAGAGCTTGTTTTATGATTACTAGACAACTTACTAATAAACATACTTATATATTACACACATACATCATACATCATACATGTATAGATAAATCACACCCAGACACAGAACAAGTGATCATGCTCATCACACAAAAAATTGTCCTGGTTGTGAATCAAACCCACGACCTCCGGCATAGCAGTCAGGGCCAGTCACCAATAATAAATCAAAAGAATACAAAATTCTCGAGAAAATGCTTTAGGAAAGCAATAATTTGAAACAACTTCCTCACATAAACGAACTTTTATGCAAGATATTGTACCTACACGCATCCTTAGAACAGTTTGAATCCGTAACTCAGGTACGTAAATACACTGTTAGGGGCGACGTGTGACGTGTGAGCGACGCGAGCTCGTAACTCGGAAGTTTTATGGCCCCACACCTACGCGAACGCATAAACAATTACTTGTGTTACTCTTTTAAGTGTTTGTCATTTTACAATGTTACTATAGTGGAAGAAAAGTAAATAAATAAAAAATATTAATTAAAAAAAAAAATAGTTAGTGACAGCGTGACGAATGACAGGACAGAATGGAAGAAAAAAACGTGTTGCGCCGACCCCAAATAAAACGGGACAAGGGCAGGAAGATGATGTTGAATTAAAAAAAAATCTTTTATATTCAAAAATATTAGATAAACGCTCTTATGACTGCTGGCGTTTTTGCAAAATTAGAACTTAAATTAATCTTTCGGAGTTTTTTTTTTAGTTTTCAAGGATTACTTAGTTGTCTTACCTTTCTGAAGGTGCTAAACTTGGGCCGTAATTATTTATCATTATATAAGTCACTCCAGGAGGAATGTCGCCCCGAAAAGATGGAAAACAACCTAGCTTCTAGTGCAAACTGGACAGGGGAGGAAATGGAGGGGTGTGCCAGAGACCGGCTAAAATAGCACTCAGTCTCAGCAACACCTGGATCATGAGGTTCTAATATACATCATCTTTTAAAGATTTCTCGCAGACTAATCGACTCTATATGTGAACAGAGTGCTGACTGGTTTTTTGTTCAAAGAATTAACATTACTATTTTACGTGGTAATTCTGCTAGTCTTCTGAGCACGACTACAGCGTGTTAAGGTGAAAGTAATCTGAAGGAGTACTTTGAAACCCAAGCGTATTTAGGTAAACAAGTCACTTAAAAATGAATTCAGAGTCAAACTCAAAATTTGAATTGCTTTGATGTGAGATGAAAGCGTTTCATATACCTATCGGATCTAGCACTTTACCTTTTAGCTCAGAGCAAAGCAACTTACCTTTTTTTCTACATTAATATTATAAAGTGGGAAAATTTGTATTTTTGTGTGTATGTTTGTAATGAATAAACTCAAAAACGACTGTGTCGATTTCAAAAATTCTTTCAACATTGGAAAACTACATTCATCCTGAGTAACGTAAGATATATTTATTGCCCGTGCAAAGCCGGCACGGGCCGCTAGTCTTTAATAAACGTAAAACTTTTTTTTAATATAAATCAGAACTTCATTTTGCAAAAACTCGTAATATTCCTCTTGCATATTACGAATCATCATACGAGTTACTGTAATATACCATAAACGTAATATCATAATTTACCTCAATAACCCTCAAAAGCTCAAATTAAACAGCTAAATAACATTTTTGATTGCCAATCAACGTCGCACTAAATAGAAAGTGTAAACACTATTGTGGCATATTATTAAGTGGAGCCTCAATAATACTGCTATCAGCCTGATTGGACAACCAATCCCCTGTTAATTTCGATCCACCGTCAACGGTCGATACGAGTTTCGGAATACGAATTTTCGAATTTCGAAATACGAATTTCAGATTTAGTGGACGCAGTGACGAGAGGGTTAATTTTCAGACATATTAGCGATGCTGTCAATTAAGAGTTTAGTTTCGAATTAGTACAATGTTTTTGTTTAGAATTTGTGATGATTTGATTTGGGATTATGAGGAACAAAGTAATGAGGTTTGTTATTATGTAGTCAGTCTAATAGTTGTTTGTTTTCATTTGTTTTTGTGGCTGGGTAGACTAAATAGGATAAATATTCAGTGTATCCCATCCTTTATGGATATAATTGCTCAGTTAAGTATGAATTCCATTAATAGAAGTAACAAGTAAGGCAGTGTTGACAGCAAAACCTAATTTCCGAGCACCACAACAAACTAATGTGACCAAAATGTCAGGGAATTAACAGGACACTACAAATTAGTGGAACATACCAATATACGCAAGCATGCTATTTAAATTCCGAATGCACACCGCAAATATCCGCGTATCCGCGAGAATATCCGCGATATCCGCCACGGCCGAGTGCCCCCGTACAAATAAACGGTTGATTTGATCAGCCGCTTTGCCAGAACGATATACGTTGTGAAGGACTATCGAAAAAAGGCGAATGAATCCGATGGATTGCGGATTAAACTGTAAAGGTTAATGAAATGTGTGCACCCTTGTTTGTGTGGGGTACACTGTCCTTTATGTGTTTTGAGTGTTTAATTTTAAACGTAGGTTTTTGACCGCATTATTTGGAAAAAATAAAATAGAGAGTAACTCTCGGACGATGACTACAGTATTTATAACTCTTTTATATCATGTAGAAGTTATCTCTGCCCCAACTACAACACAACATCCACACGCGCGCCTCAAGAAGTTGTCAGCAAACCGTAGGGGCTGGGGCCAAAGGTCTGCTTCTGAAAGCAAAACTCGACCCTGGTATGAAAGGCTACGAAGAAATAGGTCCAATGACATCCCTTGTTCTTGGGTGGATGATTTTCCTACCGAAAAAAAAGGACTAGGCCAAACCAAAATAGGTACTATCGTAATGACATCGATTTGCAAAATTGACCTGTTCCCGATAATTTATCAATAATGTCGCCTGTCACGGTATATTATGACAAAGAAACTAAGTATAAATACTGAGCGGTTTTTGTTTTTAAACATAGTTTCATCAACTGCAACAGCTTCTACAATGAAGTTCATCATCCTGTTCTGTCTGCTGGGTGCAGCCCTAGCATTGTTCGACGATAAATGGAAAATAAAGACTGATAAAAACGTGCTTTCTGATGACAAAAGTAAGTTTTCTAATTTTCTCTTTTGGTGTCTTTGTAAGATATATAATTTCCTTTCAAGAAGTATTAGTTTGGTAAGTTCTTAATTTTTATTCCATTGTATTTTATGCTATTTATTAAAAGAGGCTTTGGAGAGGTGCAGGTATGAATTTTTTTAATATTATAGAGTTCTGTTACGTTTTAATTTGACGATTAATAAAAGTAATTATTTTTTTTATTTTTTTATCTGTTATAAACTAGTACTTGACTGCGATCCCACCTGATGGTAAGCAGTGATGCAATCGTTGATGGTGAGGCGCACTAGTTTATTAACCTTTCGAATGTCTTAAGTTACACAGTCCGACATAAGGTAATTGTCTTTCTATTGTGTCTCTAATTACGACATTCAAAGAGTTAAGAGCCTATTCACCCTATTTAGACATCTACCGTGTCCCATCTAGCTATTTTGTTACTCATGTTTATTTGTTTTTTGTTGCAGATGTTGTTAGTCGGTTATGTGTCCGTGACTCGGATTGTTCTTCACTTTGCAAGCTAAGTTGCAACCCCATGCACTACGGTGGGGAACTATGTAAAGGAGCAAACTGCTACTGTCGGGTTCGCCCAAAGAGGAAATATTAAAGTCAACATGTTGGTTTCTATGATATGATATGCACGCTTCTACGAGCTTAGTGACTTACGACTTGCCTTTTATTTTATAAATTTTCTTTTTAATAAAGTTTTTTCTGTTTACTTTTTAACTTTCTAGTGCTGTGTTTTTACACAACTGCCCCAAAAAGAGTGTTATGTTTTGTGAAGTTTTAATAAACTTTACCTTAGTACCTTACAAATATATCATTACACCAGTAGGGATAAGCAGAGATTAAATGATATTTAATACATCTTATTACTTATGACTAATTAGATAGGTGTGTATATCGTAATAAAATATATCGTAATGTCACGGAAGAGATTATAATTATTGACTGGAATCAAATCTAGACTTTAAATTACTTCTATTTAATAAACGTTGACTAAATATCTCTATAGCGCAAGAAAGTCACTCGAAGGATCCAACGTGCAGCCATAATTATTGCTAACAAAGATAAGTTATGAGGTTTCTCATTTTATTATGTTTACAAGTTTAAAAGAGAGTATTACGATGTGAAAAAATTGAAGAAGAATATTACTATTTATTGATCTCTATCAACCGGTGATATAATCCCAATTATTTGTTATTGATTTACCAAGAGCAGTACATACTAAATTATTGATGAAAAAATAATATATTAAAACACAAACACTGGTACGTATGCTTTTAACCCCTATATCTAAATAAATATAATATCCGTTCTAAGTGTTTCATTTTAAACACAATTTCCACGTACATCATTTGATTTTGATAAATACTTTATGAGATGTCATAGTTTTAATATGACGCCGCATGGTAGCGGCCGTTGAGTCGCGTCATCGGGTATCGCTGTGACTCTATTAGCAGGTGGACAAAGCGCACATTCTGACTATTTCTTTGCAAAAAAGATAGCGTGTGCTCGATTAGTAAAAATGGCAAGATGTCAGTTTAATCATATGGGATGAATGCACTATGATTCATAGTTCATAGAGCTCTGTAGAGGCAGGATCCTTAGATACGAAGAAACTGTAATAAAATATGGGTGAAGTCACTCAAGCTTGCTGGTGATTTTTGCCAAAAATTACATAGTTGTTAACTAGAGCTGATATTGTCAGGTCTTGCTTAAAAGCTTCCCCGTCATGGAAGTTCGTCTATCTCCTTAAATTGTCTGCTAATATGAGATTACATTTGAGTGGATATAGGTACATACAAATTTTTCTTTAAAGCTACTTTTAATAGTCAAACTCAAAGTCAAAGCATTTATTTCAAATAGACCATTTGCAGGCACTATTGAATAGTCAAATGTTGGTCAGTCCAAGAAAAGTGAAGCTAAATTGCACGTTCCAAAGCGTAGATCTCTATGGAGAAGAACGTGCAAGAAACTCCATGGACACTCTTTTAAATCATATTATGTGTTACATTTATAATGCTTGGTTACATATTACTTGTTGCTTCTATTAGTAGACGACTACTAGTACTTTATTGTGAAAACAAAATCGAAATTGATCGTGATTTAAATAAGAACGTTACCAACATCGAAGACCTAGTTTTCAAAGTCTATCCAAATGTAGTCCAAATAAAAAAGAAAATAAAGACTACCACGGCCTCAAGTCTGCTATTACAATAGTGTCAGAATGGTCTAACATTGATTTCGTAATTGTTGATTTTGACAAGTTTTGGTAATCTACTAATATAATGGCGTCATTATGATTTTCCGATGGTCAACCACTGACACTCCATTGTAAGAAATGGCATAGAATGGTAATCTCGTACATAATGACAAATAAATATCTGACGTCTGCGGTAGTCTGCAAAAATTTTGACAGTTCCTTTGATTAGTGACCTACCATTAAGACGTCATTGCGCAATTAGTGCTTTTAATAAGCTCGATATTATCATTCTACCACAATTCTATTACAAGACCATTGATCGATCAATGATCGATCATTATGAATTAGCAGATTACAAACTTTTAGCAAAATGACAATGGGATCGTGTTGGAATGACGAATTTATAAAAATAGCAGACTTAGGCCCCAGTGGATACGTCTAAGGGCAACTAGAATTGGCGACTAGAAATAGTAGCGTTGACGAAATCAATAACATAATACTGGGTAAACTTCCAGATAACTTAAACTACATTTTCAAAGGAAATGTAGTTTAAGCTATCTGGAAGTTTGTGATCACGAGGATGCGGTACAATACCCTCAAGAACTTCTGAATTACTAACTCCGAATGGTCTTCCCCCACATTCGCTTAAATTGAAAACTAGTACCTATATATGTACTTTAAAAGGTTGACTATTAATTTTTGTTGTTAAATATCTACCTACAAAGTATTATAAGAACCACTACTTTCACCAAACGTTATTTAGTTCCACTTCTACTTATAATACCGTGATATACC
Source organism: Mythimna ferrago (assembly GCA_910589285.2). NCBI lineage: Eukaryota > Metazoa > Arthropoda > Insecta > Lepidoptera > Noctuidae > Mythimna > Mythimna ferrago. The sequence goes on from OU342680.1 coordinate 1,065,371, forward strand.
TAAAACAGCATTCTAATCTATTTAGAGTTCACAAATATTTCCAACTTCACAAATGTTTTCAACTTCTATGCAGACGACGTCGTGGGCAAAAGCTAGTTAGTTATAAATTAAGTCTTTTCATTAAAAGATAAAACTGCACTTTTGAACCATAAGCTGCATCAATTAGCCAAATTAATAAAATTTCTTCACTTTAAGTATTTTTATTTTACCATTAGTAACTCAAGTCGTCTTATTAAAAAGTCAGAAGCAAAAATGCAAATATTAGTTGATTTGTAACTTTGTTACAGTATTGCTGCAATGTTTAATAGACCACGGTCAAGTTACTTATGTGCACAAGTCACATAATTGACATGGTTTAACAGTCTTTGAGAATTATCAAATACACCGTGGTTTTACCTGTCATTTTCGTTTACATGTGAAGATTTTCAAATCAAAAAAGAAGAAAGAAAACAAGAAAGTATCTTTGTAAATACAAAGAACATGGGCGAGAAAATGGTGAATGAATTTACTAAGCGCCTACATAATTATGTTATCATGCTAGATACTGAGGAAATAATTAACTAAGTTTTATCAAATCAAACTAATGACTAGTCAAAATCTATCAAAAATCATCATAAATGAATTACTTACTACTTAATTATTATTTTTAGGTTTTTTTGTTTGTTTTTGCTGGCTTGACCTCATGAGTTTTGGCTAAGCTAAACTTTTAATGATTGTGTAAGTATAAATCTTGGTCGAGTAACATAATATGTTTTGTTTTACGTCTTACGTCAATTTTAGGAAATACATTTCTGCATTTCTTTCTTGATTCTTGTTGTTACTCTATATTGTATTAATTTCTATCTGTTATTTCCTTTGTGCAAAATTGTACTGTCGCATAAAATCTGATAATCACCTGGGCCACCAAGATACAGGCTACGCCTAGTTTGGGGCCCACGGCGACTTCTATTGTGTACTGTCTGTCTTACTCTAATTCTTGATTTCTTTATTTTCTTACTAACTTGTGTGTGTGTTAAAAAAAATTTTATTATTATTATTAATACATTTCTTCATCAGAATATAGCTGTGAAAATAAAACAAATAATTGTCTTTAGAATACAGCGGCTATAATTAAACACAATTATGAAATCGTAGTGCAATTCGAGTAGCAATATTACCAAACAAAACATGACATGTCGATCGTCATTCGGCCTAATGACATAATACTATATTGTAGTGGTAGATCGTTGTCGATTTTTTTTTAAATTTCATCACAACCGTTTTAGAACGTAAACTAGTTGTGAAAATGGTTCTTGTTGCAAATGGTTTTAAAGACGGTCATAAAATATTAAGAAATGAACAGTGCATTAAGATATAAAATTCAGATACTTGCCTTTAGGACTAAGCGTAAGGCTCACTCACTCTGTGTTACTAAAATTTACCGAAATGACATCGATTTGCAAAATCGACCTGTTTCCGATATTTTATCAATAATTTCACCTGTTACGGTATATTATGACTAAGAAACTGAGTATAAATACAGAATAGTTTTTGTTTTTAATCATAGTTTCATCAACTGCAACTACAACAGCTTCTACAATGAAGATCATCATCTTGTTCTGTCTGCTGGGTGCGGCGCTAGCATTGTTCGATGATAAATGGAAAATGAAGACTGTTAAAAGCGGTAAGTTTTTGAAATTTTCTTTATATTGCAATGTTTGTAAGATATTATTAATAATTTCCATTCATGAAGTGTTAGGTTGATAGGTTCTTCATTTCTTTTCCATTGCTTTTATTTTCAGTCCTTCCGATCAACGTTCCGCACAATAGTAACACCTGGGCGTCTTTTCTCTACAAATCGAACACAGGAAGCTCCTGAACCAACGAAGTCTGGTGCGAACTGCATCAGGTGGACAGTAAGGAAGATAGGGCACTTTAGCCACTCTTGGAAAAGGGCTCTAATAGATAGTTGCTTGCCCAGTGCTGAGTTACGACAGTCATTGTTTCCATACCGCCCTGAGATCTTGCAGGACCTCTGTCTACTGATCCGTAATTTGTCACAACTGTGGAATTTCACCCTGGCTCTGCACCTCAGTTGACTGTCATTTTCAAATTCCATGGTAGTTCGCCGGTAAGTCGCCGTCTGGCAGGGGTATTAGCATAAGCAAAATCAGCCTTTTAATATTCCATTTGCTGGGAGTCGAGCCTCCTCTCTTAGAGAGGAAACGGACCGTAGTCAACCACGCGGGCCCTGTGCGGGTCAGTGGAGATCACAATATGTCTTCGAATTCTTAGTTCTTGGATCCCCAAAGTAATGCGCCTGGTTGATGTGAACCCACGACATACAACTCGTAAGTCCTGACTGTTATCACTGGGCCACCATTGCTCTGATTTGCAGGAGATGTGTTATTTCTGCACTTTCCGGACAGCACTTTCACCTTTTAGGACATGTCTATCTGGTCATGGACCGCAGGACTCTGACATAAAACCTCCAGTAGGAAGAATCTGACCCCTCAGATTAGACGGGAGCCGCTTGAGCGCAGCCCCGTCCTACTTCATAAATGATAAATGATCTTTATTTTGCAAGTAGGTTTTATAAAAACACTTTTACACATCAATTTTTTTTTTTCGTCAATTAATGCTAGATGAGGCCGGTGTTTCCTAGCTGACTACCCTGAGAAGAAACACCGAAACAAACTCAGGGGTCAAAGTCTCTTTTAAAGTCCATACAGCAAAACATGTAATGGTCAAATCATATGAGAACCGTGCAGATTGAGCCTGAAATGGTCTTTTGAAGAAAGAACCGCACAGTTCTAAGTGGACCTGTCCAGTCAGTGCAAGCATTTGTCAGTATGCGTGTAGCTCAACTCAGGGACTACTAAGGAGCTCAACGACTTGACGAACAATGCCAAAGAAAGGACATTTGGGTAGGCCACATCAAATACTTAAAACTGCCAGACATCATGAAAATAAAAGAAAAGGAAAGAGTAATCCACATAGTTCTCACATTCACAATAATAAAATTTACAAAAGTAAATATTGCAAAATGTAAAAAAAAGTATATAAAAAAATTCAGTCAAATAGTAAAAATAAACATGTCATAATTGTAAAAAAATAATAAAATATATATATATACAATATCATAATTGTAAAACAACAAGAATCGTCAATAAAAAAAGGCAGTTAAAACAAAAAAACATTCAAATGATAACAATTATAGTGAGTAGGTATTGGAGCAGGTCAATCCCAAGCCGTTTTATCCTCGAGATACTCTTTTACAGTATAAAAAGCCTTTTGGCAAAGTTTTGAATTTATTAATGCTAAGTTCTTGAATAGGACTGGGAAGCTTATTATAAAAATGTATACTTTGGCATCTAAATGAGCGTTCTATTTTTTTTTGAGTCTGGTTGCAAGAACCAGTCAGTCTGGGAGATACACATATACTCATGGTAATTTGTTTTTGTGGCTGATGGTGTTGGTGGGTTCTGCGCCAACCACGAGGATTGTTCTCCACTTTGCAGGTTAAGTTGCAACCCGTTGCAATACGTGGGGGTGCTATGCCAAGAAGGAGAGTGCTTCTGTAAGGTGCAGCATACCCCGAAAAAATAGTCATCAAATTGTTCCCAATAATACGATCTATTCGCGCTTTTGTATTTTTGTAAATTATGTGTTTCGTAAAGTTTAGCACCTATACAAATCTATAATCTATATCTATAATAATATTATAAAGAGCTGAAGTTTTCTTTTTGTTTTTAACATTTTTTTTTGTTTGTAGGAAGTAATCTCTGGAATTAGTGGTCCGTTTGGTAAAATTATATCACCCATAGAAAGCTGCTTTATTTCTAAGTGAAATAGGCTAAATTTTATGTACGGGTGCGACACCGTGGGCAAAAGTTAGTACCATATAAATGTAATATTACGAGTACGTTAGTAGAGATAAGCAGAGTTTATAGTACATGGACATTTATTAACCTTCCAGATACCGTCAATTTGAGACACAATAGTAAGAAAATAGATGCGCGAACGCCGGTGTTCGCTTGGGGTTTAATTTAATAACTAGAATTCATCAAGTAGGTCTTGAACCTGTAGAGATATTTAAAGTAATAGACGAAGCCTGCTTACTTGTATTTATTAGACGTTGAATGTTACTAAAAATATTTATAACCTACGAGACTTTCAGAGTTTTCAGAGGAAACTGGAAGTTAAAGAGGCAAGCCACTTTTATTGACTTCTATCAACTTGTAGCTTATTCTTCTTTGCCCTAACATTCTAGACAGAGCGATCATGATACAACATGATCTTAACGTATAGACTCTATAGGAGCAAATTTAAAATTCTTCTAGTGGGTTTAGAGCTTGTTAAGTTTTGTGGTGATAATTCAAAATACAGCCAGTTATCGCTTATATATTTTTTGGTATTCCTTGAAATCTAGGACCTTTTCTTCCAAGATTGTAAGCTAAATGAAAGGAAATCTGGCAAATATTTAAATATATACTACTTTCGCTATGCTCAGCTGACAAGTTATTGAGAATTCAATATTCAAATATAGAATTAGCATAAATATCATGCTTTTTGGGACAAACAGACGTGTCTTATAAGGTTGCTTTAAGTACTTTTATTTCGGCTTCTGGTATTAACTCAAACGCTCTGGTTTTGACTCTTCTAGTGACAAAAGCATGAAATGCTGTGTAGTATTCTGAATGTCAATAGAAAAGATAAAATAAGAGATAAAGATCTGAGCGACCTACTACAAAAAATAATAATAATTTATTTTTTTAAAGACATCTTTTGGTCCACATTACGTATAAGTAACCCTTATTACTACTATGTTAGTTCAGACGCTTAATAATATTACACTGTTTTTGTATTCATCCCATAAAATTACCTAATTATTAAAATCCATAACAATTGTCACTAAATTAAAAGCCATAGAATAACAATTAAACATGTCTTATAAATAAAATATCATTGATGAAGACATAAAAATGTCAATAAATTTAACGATATAGAAGCAACAAATAAAAATGTCATACAATAAAAATTTAAATGTTAGTAAATTAAATGTCACGGAATAATGAAACAAAGATGGCTAGGCATACAAGCCACGATAGAAGCAACAAGTGCTGCTTTAACGGAATGACAAATCAGAGGCAAAGTAGAGGACGACAATACAAATTCTGGAAAGACATAGTAGAGATGAATGACATCTTGAGAATCAGAGCTACATGCGACCGTGACAAATGCAGGAATCTAAGGAGGTCTATGCATCAAGCGATAACCTGATAGATGATAGAAACAGATGAGCGAAGTGGCTGAAATTCAATAATTATTTTGTTTAGTTTATCAGTTAATACATGCTTTATTATTATGATAGTGACACTAGATTAGCATTTTTTTCTCTCTACGGCCTTTAAAAACTCGTGAACCAGATTCTCTTTGCAGTCATAAAAATATTCAAGCCATCCTCCTGCTTGAATTTTCGTTTCCCCTGGTTGATCAGTATAGGATCGTAATGAGCCTCTATTGTCTGTGTAGTAGTAGTGTAGTATTTTGTTCTCCGAAAAACAACTTTTAACTCATGTTACTTACTTATATTAATTCAAATCGCACGCGTGGACGTGACATCACTGGTATCAAAGTGGTGTAAGGGCCCACCTGACAGACATATTAACTTATATTTCTTCTTGGTTATAGAAAAAAATAATCATTGTATTTTTACGCTTAATTCTTTAATGTACACCAAAAGTAACAGTACAGAGAGTAATAGTAATAAAAAGTTTAGTAGTAAGAAAAGTAGTAGTAATAAAAAGGGACAACAAAGTTTAAGGACATACAAGAGCTTAATCCCAATTTTGACTGAATTCAAAGTTGAGATTTACATAAGGCATCTTTTTATTATCGGTTGTTAATATAGAAACATAATACTCGTTTGGCACCATACAGAAACAGGCGCCATTGTAGCACGTCGCCAACTTGGAGTTCTTTGAAAAGCAAATGTTACGGCACTCAACGTCTACGTAGCACTGCTTCTGCTGCTCAACTGTAAGGAAAAAAAAAGATTTATTAATCTCTAAAAAATTCAATATTAGAACTTGTCAAACTTGCAGCTATACAAATAGAAATAGCTATCTACAAAATGATAGAAACGGAGCATGTCTACGGCATATTTTGCCTTCACCTAAGCATTGTCTCAAAAAGCTCATCAGTCGACTAGGCTGAGTGAAAGGAAAACTCGATTAAGCCAAGGCTCTGGCAAGGTAGTCAAGCATGAGTAGAACGGCTGTTGGGATCAGCATTTACAAAGAGGCTCACAGCTGAGTAATCTGATTTGAAGATAGATGTGGTCGCGATCCTGATCAGTGTGGTAAATTAAATAGACCAAAAAGAGAGGTACCGTTTCATTAACATCAACAAACTTACGTTGACTCGCATGTTTAGCTGCTGTATGTACATAAGGACGTGATCTTTTGCCGACATCATCTCCGTCTTGAGCCAAAACAGAAGCGGCGAGACATAAAAAAACAACAAACTTCATCGTCACTGCAGTTGGCTAAAACTTCATAGTTTCAGGCTGAGTTTCAGTATTTATAAAAGTCATAAATATGTGCAACAAATTAAAATATATCGGTCAATTAGTATTGATCGAATTGTAATCGTCTGTTAGTATTGAAAAGTTTGAGTGCATTGACCTAATTATATATATAATGGTAGCGATAATGCAGTTTATTAGGTACTAACCTATTCTTGTGACTACCTACTCTTGCGGTATATCTCGCAAGTACATAGTTTGTGCACTCTGATGGAAGGAATTCATCCCCTATTTTTATGTCTTACGAGAAGGTGTTGACCAGAGCTAGAAGTAAGTGTCCAAGTAACAGTTAATAAAAAAACAATATGAATTCATTACGTAGTAGCACATTGGTTATAAACGGTCGTGTATATCAAATTAATTTTATAACTAGCTTAGATGGATTACACTGATGAAAATAAATCTAGACCGTGTCTCGCGACAGTTGACAAGCAAGAAGCGAGAAACGCTAAGAGTAGTGCCACTTATCTAACGTGGCTTGTTCAACGTTAATCATTCCCGATTAACGCCTCAGTCCCGTCACAAGTTATGCACAGGGCAACACACAAAATGTCATCCTCTGGAATTTCACCAAAAAACTAACCTAATGTTAAATAACAGAAAAATGCATAATGAGCAGTTTGTGGGGGTCACCGGAGCTTCAAATAGTTGCCTTTTTGGACTTGACCATAGCCTACTGTTTGGAACGTACCTAATTGCAAAAATCGTGGAATAATGAGCATTTCATGCAAAACCCGTAAAGACATATTTCACACACACACTCAGTATGGGCTCGACGTGGTTTGCGTTCCGAAAGACAGTTTGAATATGTATGATGCATTCTTTGCAGTCTTACATCAACATCTGGACGTTATTTCCTTAACAATGAGTGACCAACACTGGAACTAAATTTTGACGCAGGCCAAAAGTATTTGTGGGTGTTTTGAGAGGTTTCTGTTTCGTGGCGGGATGTAATGCAACTACAAACTGCAACAATCATCTCACATATAAGTACAGTTGTGAAGCAAGATGATGTCATAAATCATGCCTGTATAGAGTTTTAAAATTTTCTGTCGGCAGTGGACTACCAATGCACATTATCCAGCTAAAGATCAGTGTGCCGATTATGCTCCTTTATATTATATGCTAAAATTCTGCAGGGAAATATCATCGAGGTAAAAAATCTTATGGGAGGTCATTAAGGCTGTATAGGGGTTTATTCTAATCTTAGCAAAAGTAGGTTACAGTTTAAAAGTAAGTGGTCGTACCGGACGATGCAAAGCCTTATGTATGCTGCCGCCGCCGCGCTGTGCCGCTTCATCATTGTGTGTGTGCGTAAACAGAGGTAACTCTTTCGAAAAGTCTCACAGCCTTGGCAGGCTTTGGTCCTAGAGGGCCTATTTGCTAACATCTCTTTCGCCATCTCTACAGAGGCGCTTATAAAGTACTACTCTGAACGGCAAGCTATCCATTGCATGGTTTCAGCCACCTTCTTTGCTCCTATGACTGTGTTGCCGAAGGAGGTGGTTGCTTGCCATTTCCTATTGCTCTATACCACGTGTGAGCCAAGGTCGGGCGCAAGAACTTACCGCCGCTAATTACCCAAGCCAGATTTCCACCGTACGCTTCACCTATATTGTCCGCGTGATCTGCACAATAGTGACAACAGAGCGTTACTTCCCGCTGATTCCGAAACAGGTATCTCCCGAACCACCTATGTCCGATGAAGAACTGCGCCAGGTGAAAAGAGAGGACGCTATGGTGCCTTTTAGCCTTTCCTTAAAGAAATGATTTGGTGCCACGATTGTGGCGTGCTCAAGTTATGGTAGCTCTGGAACGCACAGGGCAACTAAAGGAACACAAGTGGGTTTAAGTCAGTAAAAGTCTGGCACTACCTCTCGCTTAACCATAACGCACATTTCAGGGTGTGCTTTCCATGTGTAAAAGGTGCAGACACTAAAAACTGTTGGTATCGACCTCATGATCAGCTCCGTACAGACTCTATATATTTTGGCAATTGAATACTAGATACTATATCCGCTTTTTTGACAGCTTACTTTAGTATATTATATTCTAATGAACAAATCATACAGCGTTGTTTTATCAAAACATTAACCAAAAACATGCATTAACTAACACCTTTTTCTTATAAGGGTAGGCAAAACCTTAGAACACAGTACAAAATTGTGACCTCAACTTATCTTATTGACGTTCATAAGTTTGTTTGATATATATAATTTACGTGTATTCTCTTATTGGTGAGCAAAATAAAAGAAATAAAGATAAATATCTTGACATAAGAAATCTATTTTACATAACATACTGGAGGTAATTTCCGCTTTGATCTTAACCTTTCGAGTACCGTAATTAGAGACACAATAGAAATACAATGAGAGAGCGAACGCCGGCTCGTTTGGGGTTTAATGAATTTTTGTGAAAGTAAAATAAATGAATAAGATGCTTTCGGAATGAATCACACGTACATAATTATTAGTTACGATTGGGCATTTTTACGGACTAGACAAGGACGAAGTCGCGGGCAACAACTAGTAAGCAATAAAAGAGTATTAAGAACCAAAAAACTTTATCAATTTACAAAAATAGCGTCAGTTTTTGAGTCATTACGTTAGTACAATCATGTATAGACATTATCGCTTTCAAATACGAGTACTATGATTTGACTTTAATATTTCTTCATAGCCTGCACCCGACAAAAGCAGGTTCCTCTCCGGCACAGTTCTCCGATGTATAGCCTCTTGTGGCAAGTTATCTTGCAAAGGGAAGAACAATCCGAGTCGCGTTCGCAGAGCCAATCAATATTATCTGCAATAAAATCAAATTAACACGATTAGATAATAATAGAACCAGACGGGCAACAAACCTTAATAAAGATGAATAGAAATTTTAATTTAGAGTAGCAGTGTCAGTCGTCCTGTCGATAGCAAGCTGATTATAATACAACAGCTGCAAGCCTGCGTATCAAAATCTGGCTCTCAATTTGACCGCTTGCATTGCGCACATACTTTTGTGGATCAACTATTTAGTATCAGTGAGGCCGGTTTTAACAGAGGTAAGATCATTACAAAAATTCAATTATTTAAAGGTTGTCCCACTCTAGGAATCACAGACTCAAGAGTGCGTTTAGAAAAAAAATAATTTTCAAATGCAATACCCAGTCTCAGAAAATTCGAAAACATGTGACAATCATCAGCCCATAGTGGATTACGGCCCATTCCCTCACCTAGACAGGAGGCTTGTGCCCCAGCAGTGGGAACATTAAAAAGACTGATGATGATAATGATGACCCAGACTCGGAACATAATCTTGTTAAAGGCCACCAAACACGAGCGCAGCAGCAAACGGCTCCATCATTTTGTCAAATGTGCCGTTAATTTTAAAGACTACAGCTATTAGATTTAATACGGTGAGTTACTTATGGTACTTTAAAAGCTGTCAAAAGGTATGCGATTGGTAGATAAGAGGAGATAATGACCAAAATATATGTACAAAAAGAAATGAAAAATATCCAGGACTAGAGTAGGTAAAAGGAAATAAGTATTAGATATTTCATTATTTAGAAACTCAATCATTTATAATCTTACCTGGGTTGTCGCTTAGTGGTTTTGGTTCCCAAAAGGCTAGGGCAGCCCCCATCAGACAGAACAGGATGACGAATTTCATTTTTAGAAACTAATGTAGCTTCTGTAGTAAATCTTTAAAACTATGATGGAACCACAAACCAGCACTATTATTTATACTCAGTTTTATTTACTTATTAGAGGCGTAAAGCAGTTGATGATAAAATATCAGAAACAGGTCAATTTTGAAAATTGATGTCATTTCGATAGTATTTTATGTGTATACGGTGTTTTAGCAATTAGTTAGTGTAGTATTCGTAATAATAATACAAATACTTGTATTATATAGAGGTAATAAATCATTCCACTAATGGTACCTGCGAAAAATATCGATAGGTGCCGTATGTGAAAAACCTCAGATGCTGTTTCTGCCCAATATGGAATCCGTCAAGCAGCTACCTAAAAAATACTACACAACACTACACTAACACTCTATTCCTATTCCTATTATTATGCAGAATGTAAGTTTTGCATTCATTTTACCATATTCATGGCACTATTTTTGGGGCACATTACCACCTCGCCTCGTAGGAGGCCTGATGCGGTATCCCCGTATCATCTGAATGGCCGCGACCCTCTGGGAGGCGTTCAATTGACTGGCCGATCGCTTCCGCAGCAAAGGCACCCACGCCGAGCGGCGGCGCCCCGTAAAGAGCTATAGACATTCAAAGCCCTTGTTTTTTCTTTCCTAACCACCGAACGTGTTGGCGCATGGTTTACCATGGTCCATGTGGCCGCAACATAAACCAAGGTTACATTGGTTGGAATGCAAACGTCTGGTCACCTCTTATCAAAAGACTATTTTTTCCCCTTTCGCCCACAAATTAATGAGAGTGGGTTTTGGAAAACGCTCACACTGTGACACTAATATACTATCGAAATGACATCGATTTGCTAAATTGATCTGTTCCTGATATTTTACCAATAATATCGCTTGTCACGCTATATTATGACAAAGAAACTGTGTATAAATACCGAGCGGTTTTGTTTCAAATCACAGTTTCTTCAACTGCAACTACAACAGCTTCTACAATGAAGTTTATAATACTGTTCTGTCTGCTGGGTGCGGTGCTAGCATTGTTCGACGACAAATGGAAAGCAAAGACTGATAAAAACGTGGTGTCTGATGTGAAAAGTAAGTTTTTTTAATAATATAAAAAAACTTACTTATCATAATAGTCATATTCATAGTCATAGTAGTTTATTGGTAAGGGATTCTTACAAGTCATAAACAAATATTTCAAATTACACAATACAAATGATACAAATAATTACATTACAATGTCAAATAATATAAAATGTCAAACAAATAAAATAAAATACAAGAAAACAAGTCAATGTCAAATCACAGATTAAAATAAATTATAAAAATAACAGTCACAACAATTTTCAGTCCAAATTAATATTTACGTCAAAATTAAATTACATTAAATCATAAATTCGTCAAAAGAATAAAAAGCTTGCTCGATAAGCCATTTTTTTCAAACGAACTTTGAAGCTGCCTATAGTCGGGGCACCAGAAATAGCTGCAGGTAGTTGATTATAAACTGTCGGGCCCATGACATGAGTCGTCTTGGAGGATTTGGCAAGCGTTCTCGAGACCGTCGATAACTGACCCCTGCTTCTGGTGCAATATGAATGACGGCTGCCTACCTTTGGGTAAAGGTCGAGGTTCATCCTCACGTACAGGGCGACCTGATATATAAGTATAGCAGGTAACGTGAGGATTCCTAATCTAATAAAATGGGGTCTAGCGGACATGTCCTGCGGTATCCCGACGATGGCCCGCACGGCACGCTTCTGCATTCGGAAGTAGAAATAGAATAGTGGGAATAGTAGTGATAGTACTCGTATTTAATTTCCTTTCAAGAAGTGTAAGTACGTAGATACTCAATCTCTATTACATTACATTTACTTTCAGTTCTTAAGGCTGTTAACGCGCAGGAGTGCGGGGTGCGGGACGCACCGCCGCCCTCTCCCCTCTCCCTTCAATTGTGCGTATAAAAGTGCGTGTACCGCGGTCATCGGGGTCTACGTCTGCTACCCACTTGCTCTGTATAGTCGCATCGTAATATTAGATTTCAAAGTATTGTAAAAGAAAAATTGGGAAGACCAATAAACGTATAAAATCTTCACGAGTATCTTTTTCAGCTCCTATCTAGACCTAACACACACCACACACAGTCTAAGCCTAGACATCTTATGGTGCCGTGACCAGGATTTTGAGGAATAAATTGAAGCACAAGGTCAAGGACAAAGTCAAGGAATCCAAGGATAAAGGGAAGAGAGAGTTATATCAAGGAATTTACAAACGCCACAAGGCGAGGTGAGCCCGTTCCATTTTTTTTTCCTTCCTACCTACTTATATGAACCGTGTGCAGCACAAATATTTGGCAAAGTATTGATAAAGTTCCTTATATCCAATTGCAACTAATTCAATTAACACAACGTAGGTCGTATTAGAAATAATGTCTCAAGCCTCCAGGAAACTTGCAGATCCAATAAAAAAGAGAAGTTATATAAAGGGTAGATTGACAATTTTTAAAGGTTACATAGAGGACATTACAAATTTAGAGAAATTAACGGATCAGCAAATTTCCGAGTTAAAGTTAAGACTATCCAAACTAGAAACGTGTTTTTCCACTTTCGATGACTTACAATCTGATATTGAAATAGAATCGGAAAATCCAGAGGAACAAATGAAGATTCGTTCCGAGATTGAAGGTCAATTTTATTCATTAATTTCTCAAGGTCGGTGTATTTCAGAGAAAGTGGAAGAATATAACATTAGAAGGAAAAGTCTGGCCCATCCAACTATAAGGCAGACCGGTAGTTTCGAAAGTGCGAATTCATTTTCTGGTTCAATTAAATTACCCACGATTAAATTACCAACATTCGATGGTAATTATAGTCAATGGTTAGAGTACAGAGACACATTCGAGGCATTAATTCATAAAAATGATTGTATTGAAACAATAAATAAGTTCCATTACTTGCGATCGTCATTAGAGGGTAGCTCCGCTTTGATAATTAAATCCTTAACATTTAGTTCTGATAACTATCGTGTAGCGTGGGACTTATTATGCGAAAGATATAATAATAAACGCCTTCTTATAAGCAATCACATGAAGTCATTATTTGATATGGAAGGCATAAATAGGGAGTCTGATAAATCGCTGCGTCTTATGATTGATAATGTAACTAGGAATTTAAGAGGTTTAAAGACGTTAGACCAACCTGTAGATCATTGGGATACTATTATTATCCATTTAACAGTGAATAAACTGGATAATGTAACTAGTAGAAGGTGGGAGGAACATAAAGGTTCATTAGGAGAGGTTCCTACCCTCAATGAGTTTTTTAAGTTTTTACGCGATCGAGCGGATGTTCTAGAAGCGGCGAGGCCAAGTAAATCGTATATTAAGGGTGAGAAGGCAGCTAGTTTTGTCGCATCCTCACAAGCAAATAGTAACCGTAATTTTAATAATAACTGTGTCATTTGTAATCAAGATCATCGTCTATTTGAATGTACGAGGTTTATTTCTATGAGTATGGATGAAAGAAACAATGTTGTTTCTAAGAATAAATTATGTATTAACTGTTTTAAACCAGGTCATCGGGCTCATAACTGCAAATCATTCGGCTGTAAAATTTGTAAATACAAACATAACGTATTATTGCATAGAAATAGACCTCAATCCGAAGACACAAGTAAAAAGGTGAGTTCGACCCAAGACGTCACTACCGTTACGTCACACTCGACGTCGTCCGTGGGAGTTGTGGCTGGATGCGAACCGCCACCTACTCAGCTGCCGGCCGCCGCGGCCTGCGCTGTGCCTACGCGGTACGTACCGCCCGGCGCGGACCCGGTTTCCTTATCAACAGTTGCCACTCAATACGTTCTTTTGTCGACCGCGCTTGTTAAAGTTTTTAGCGAAAGGAAAAATAAGTATTATGTAGCACGCGCGTTGTTAGATTCGGGTAGTCAAATTTCATTAATAAAGGAAAGTTTTTGTAATAAACTGGGATTACCTTGCAAACGGATAGATCATAACTTTAATATTAATGGTATAGGAAATACTAAATTACAATTAGTAGAAAGTAGTAACATTGTGATAAACTCATTGCACAATAATTTTTCCGTAGAAGTTAATTGTATGATTATACCAAGGATTACTAATATGTTGCCAAGTGTAAAGATAAATGCAAATAAATTGAATATTCCAGGTGACATATTAGTAGATTTGGCAGATAACAGATTTTATGAGCCCTCTGAAGTAGATATATTGATAGGAGCCGATTTGTTTTGGGAACTTGTAACAGGTCAACAAGTAAAATTAGGTAAAGGTCTTCCCACACTGCAGAGTTCAAAGTTAGGTTGGCTTGTTACGGGTCCCGTGGATATATGTATACGTAAATATGAAGCAAATTGTAATTTAGCAAGAAATGTTAGTGAACAGTTGGAGAAATTTTGGAAGGTTGAGGAAGTTATTTGTATAGATCAATTACCGAATAGTACTGAAGAAGAATTTTGTGAAAAACACTTTGTAAAAAATATGTATAGAACTGAAAATGGTAGATTTTGTGTAAAAATGCCTTTCCATACTTCTCCTTCTGTATTGGGAGACTCCTTTGTGAAGGCCAAATCTCGTTTAATGAATTTGGAGAAAAGGTTTAAAAAGCAGCCTAACGTAAAGGGTACCTATGTAGAATTTATAAATGAATATGAACAATTGAATCACTTATCTGAGAGTAGTAGGCCCCCGTTTGCATGTTATTTACCGCATCACCCGGTTATTAGGGAAAAGAGTGAGACAACAAAACTTCGGGTTGTATTTAATGCCTCCGAGAAAACCAGTAGCGGGTATTCGTTGAATGATATACAAATGGTGGGACCGGTGATTCAAGATGACCTATTTAGTATATTGCTCAGATTTAGACAACATAATTATGTTTTGACCTCCGACATTGAAAAAATGTATAGACAAATATTAATTTCTGAGAGTCAAAGACATTTGCAAATGATATTGTGGAGGGAGAACGAGTATGAGCCAGTAAAACATTTAAAATTAAATACTATTACCTACGGAACCGCTTCCGCGCCGTACTTAAGTACTCGTTGTCTATCGCAACTAGCAGATGAGTGTGAGAATCCAGATATTAAGGAGATAATTAAACATGATTTTTTCATGGACGATTTATTAACTGGTCATCAGACGGAGGAAGGGTTAAATCGTATAAGCAGATTAATTACTAAATCGTTAAGTTCAGCCGGTTTTAATTTGCGAAAATTCCGATCGAATGCAAATCAATTGTTTGTAGAAAATAAATTAAATGAAGTACAAGAACTCACCGAATTTAAAACCGTAACAAGCACTTTAGGTTTATCATGGTCCCCTCAGTCTGATTTATTCAAATTTTCAGTACAAATAGATATGCATGAACAAATCACGAAACGAAATATATTATCTTCTATTGCAAAAATTTTTGACCCATTAGGTCTTTTAAGTATATTTATTGTTAAGGCTAAATTAATCTTACAAAGGCTATGGTTATGCAAATTAGAATGGGATGATCTAGTCGATGATGAAGTAAAAAAAATGTGGTATAATTTCATAAAAAATGTGAATTCCCTTAGTTGTATAGCAATACCTAGACATGTGATGTGCAAAGATGCATTGAGTATCGAAATTCATATTTTTTCTGATGCGTCGGCATGTGCATATGGGTCATGTGTTTATGTGCGTTCGAGGAATAAAAATGGAGAAATTCATGTACAGTTACTTTGTTCTAAATCAAGGATCGCCCCATTAAAAAGTTTAACAATTCCTAAGCTCGAGTTATGCGGCGCGTTGTTGTCCGCCGAGTTAGGGAATAAGGTGACTCACTCTTTACGATGTACTATTTCTCGTTGTGTTTACTGGACAGACTCGATGATCGTGCTAGGTTGGTTGCGTACGTCGCGGGCTCCTCCAAAGCAATTAAAGATATTTGTGGCTAATCGAGTGAATAAAATTAATTGTTTAACTAAGAATTGTGAATGGCGATACGTACCAACCGAACACAATCCAGCTGATTACATTTCTCGAGGAGTAGATCAGATGAATAATAAAGTACAAACTTTGTGGTGGGGTGGTCCTCAATTTTTATCCTTAAGTGAATCTCATTGGCCTAATGTGGGTAACCATAAGTTGAATAGTAAGTATAACGTTACCAGAAATGAAGCAGGTAGGCTCATTAGTAAATCATGTAAACGTAAACAACATGTTAATTGAATTTGAGCGTTATTCTAAACTCCATAAGGTACAACGTACAATGGCCTATGTACTTAGATTTATTAAAAATTGTAAAATCAAAATAATGCAAAATAGACTTACCTGTAGTTATTTAACGGCTGATGAGTTAACTGATAGCTTAATGTATTTGGTTAAGTTTGCACAGTTAGATTCATTTAGTGATGAATATAATAGATTATTAGGTAATAAGCCGTTACATAACAAGAGTAGAATTTTATCACTCAGCCCCTTCTTGGATTCACACTTTAATGTAATACGTGTAGGAGGTCGCCTTAGTAATTCCCCTCTTTTGTATGAAAGAAAACATCCGTTAGTTTTAGATTATAAACATAGATTGACAAGGCTTATTTTTGAAAATGAACATAATAAGTTGTTTCATGCGGGTCCTCAGTTATTATTATCAGCAGTAAGGGAAAATTATTGGATTGTGAATGCAAGAAAGGTGGCTAGGAGTGTAGTTAAGAATTGTATAGTATGTAAGCGATTTAAATTTAAGCCTATAGTCCCAATTATGGGCGACTTACCCAAACAGCGATTAAATCCAGGAACGCCTTTCGAAACTACGGGAGTTGATTTGGCGGGTCCCTATTTCATAACCGATAGGAAAGGTCGCGGTTGTAAAATAAGTAAATGTTATATGTGTTTATTTGTTTGTTTCACTACTAAAGCACTACACTTAGAAGTTGTGAGCGACCTAAGTACCGACGCATTCCTATTATCTCTCAGGAGATTTATTTCTCGGCGCTCTAAACCTAGTTTAATATGTTGTGATAATGCAACCAATTTTTTGGGTGCTAGTAATGAACTTAATAAATTTTTATTAGTTAATAAGGATAAATTAACTGAATTTTGTTCTAATGAAGGTATGAAGTTTGCATTTATTCCCCCTTATGCCCCGAATTTTGGAGGATTATGGGAGGCCGGGGTCAAATCAGCCAAGTTCCATTTAAAAAGAATATTAGGGAATAGGCACTTGACATATGAGGAACTTTCAACTTTATTTTGTCAAGTAGAAGCTATACTAAATTCCCGACCTTTAATTCCCATGTCATCCGATCCCAACGATTTCCATTCTCTGACTCCCGGGCACTTCCTCGTTGGCAAACCACTGATAGCTCTTCCCTCTCCAGTGTTAACAGACATTAACTGTAATCGACTCCACAGATATGAGCTATTGGAACAGATGAGGCAGCATTTCTGGATGAGATGGCAACACGAGTACATAAGTGAGCTTCAGCACCGTACCAAATGGCGCAACCCAGATGTTACATTACGTATTGGAGATATGGTCATAATCAAGGAAAGTAACATGCCACCCCTAAAATGGAAAATCGGACGTATACAAGACTTACACATGGGTAACGACGGTGTATCCAGAGTAGCTGATGTGAGGACGGCGAGTGGCACGGTGCGGCGAGCTATCAATCGCCTGTGCCCTTTGCTCGAGCCTGAGGACGGACAGTTGAAGGTGCGACCTTCAACGGGGGGAGTATGTTAACGCGCAGGAGTGCGGGGTGCGGGACGCACCGCCGCCCTCTCCCCTCTCCCTTCAATTGTGCGTATAAAAGTGCGTGTACCGCGGTCATCGGGGTCTACGTCTGCTACCCACTTGCTCTGTATAGTCGCATCGTAATATTAGATTTCAAAGTATTGTAAAAGAAAAATTGGGAAGACCAATAAACGTATAAAATCTTCACGAGTATCTTTTTCAGCTCCTATCTAGACCTAACACACACCACACACAGTCTAAGCCTAGACAAGGCGTATAGTCCCTTGAACCATCTGGCCGAAATTATGTGAACGCAACTCTCGCACTCGCCTAGGCGGCAGTACGCAAATCTGTGCATTTATTTGCGGCCAGCAACGCCCGGAAAGCGCTTTAAATCCATTTTCTCTGCGAGATATTGATTGATTTACATATGCAATGTTCACTTTGAAGAATATTTAACCACCAATTTTTATGTGTAAAAATTTTTCTAAAGGTCCAAGCCGTTTCGAAGGAGTAGGGAAAAGTTGCGAAAAGTTGCGAAATTGCTTAATTTATTTTTTTTTTTTGACTAAAGTATTAATTGCGCGAAAAAATCAAATGTTGATATTATTGTTCATGAATCTATAATAAACATATATTTTTTTCAAACCAATTGATCTAGCCGTTACGGAGGAGTAGGCCTCAGAAAATCACTGTTTTATGGCACTTTTCGGGCGCTTGGCCCTTAAGAAAAGCGTCTTGTTAGCATTATTTGACCCTTATTCTTATTTATATGAAGACAATCGTTCAATATTCTCTTTTTTTTTTTTTTTTTTTTTTTTTTTTTTTTTTTTTTTTTTTTCCACAACTATCACACAACGCCCGTCTAGTCCCAAGCTAAGCAGAGCTTGTGTTATGGGTACTAGACAACTGATAAACATACTTATATATTTCTAAATACATTCATATAAATACATATATTATTATAGATAAATTACACCCAGACACAGAACAAATGATTATGCTCATCACATAAACATTTGTCCTGGGTGGGAATCGAACCCACGACCTCCGGCATAGCAGTCAGGGTCACTAACCACTAGACCAACAGGTCAGTCAAAGTTTTTTTTTTTTTTTTTTTTTTTTTTTTTTTTTTTTTTTTTTTTTTTTTTTTTTATAAATTTATATGTTTAATAGATATCTTATTCTATACTTATCTTTAATTTGGCTGTAAGATTTTTATTCGGTAATTATAATCTGTCCGCTTTGGAGATTATTAAAAGTAGTGGCGTCAGTCTTTTCTTATTTTTTGCGAAGGTCTGCCACTGCCTCATCTACCTCTTTTATATCTATTCATGTTATTTAACCCTCCCCTATAGAGGAAGCTTTTAGGGGTAACTAGATGGTTGCAAACCAATGTCCCAACCAAGGTGACCTTGCTAGTTTCAATCAGTGTAGACAGCAGTTGTAATCCATGACCTTCAACGCCCTTGCTTGGGAGGCGCTTTTTCCCAACCACCGAACATGGTGCGTGGTTTACATCCATGTAGCTGCAACACAAACCAAACACATAAACCAAGGTGACCTTTTATTGCAACGCTAGTTTGCAACTGTCTGTTTACCCCTTTAGTCTCAACAGTGGGAACATTATAAAGCTGATTATAATATGTTAATTTGATTTTGTTGCAGTTGATCACACTTGGTTTTGCGTCACCAACTCGGATTGTGTTGAGGTGTGCAATTTGGGTTGCAACACGTTGCGCCAGGATGGTGCGTTATGCGATGGAAGAAACTGCTACTGTCGGGTGCGGACTGTTCGAGTAGTATGATCTATGCACGCTTGGGTATGCGCGTAGTGACTTCAAAACTTGTTTTTTTTTTTTTAAACTTTGTTAAATAAAATGATTTTTTTTTTATATTTCTAATGATTCTTTTTTTGGTGTGAAATTAATATTTTTAATTAACCCCTACAAGTACCTTACAAATACAACATTATTATTAGTTTATGTGAAACTTGTATAATGTATTCATAGTTTGTTCAGAATCTTTAACTGAATGGATTCGAATAGTTTTTACACCATGTCATATTTTTTCCCGAAAATATTTAAACAAGTCACAAGTTGGATACCAACGAAACCAAGTACAACACAGGTCACGGCAGGTCATAGCAAGCATTAGGCGCCAGCAAACAGCTGGGTAATTCGAAGACATGTGACATTCACCAATCCGCACTGGGCCCGCTTGGCTTTTTGGCTTTCGCTTTTGATTACGGTCCATCCCTTCTCCTAGAAAAAAAAGGCTGATGATGATGATGAAACAGCTGGGTGCAAATGCAAAACAAACCCCTCAGTCACCTGGATGGCCTGGTGACTATGTATATTTGCTGACATAACAAGCTTATAACTTTGTCATTTTTCATGATACAGTTATAATGTGTACATAGATCCTTTACATAAAAATACTATACACGTGTTTCGGGTTTCATGTTTACTAAACCTAATGTTGTATAAGTGAGAAGAGATCAACAGAGATGTACTGGTACACGCACATCTCATTAATAAGTTTTGTTTAAAGAATTGTACTAAACTGACCACAATTAAAAAAAAATAATAATAATTGTCAGACTGTTACGTGGAAGAAACACTGCTGTTACCGTAGTTCCTCTGTTCCCGCATCATGGTTTATGTTCCCTTGTTTACGACCGACTAGTTGGGTTTATGAAAACGTACCTAGTCTTAGTTATGTTTAATAAAAGTTAGTTTTCATGATTATTTTTATTCTAATATCTAAATACTTATCTGAATTTATATTTAACTAAATTGTTCTGTTATGTTATTAACAATTACTGCTTTTGAGCAGTTTTTTTTTGTGTTTTTCGATGGGAAAGCAAGCGAGAGCAAGTACATCACTCATTTTTGATTTGCCGACGATATAGTAGTCATGGCTAAGACTATGAAGGATCTCAGTACTATACTCTATAGAGCTTCCTTCCTATACCTCTGTAAAACTTAAGAAAGAGTGGATCTTAAAATGAACCTGGACCAAACAAACATCATGGCAAACACACATGTAGCACCTAATAAAATCGGATATTACACTTGAAGTTGTAGCCGATTACATTTACCTAGAGCAAAGGGTCTAGTTAGATAAATGTAACGTAGAGAAAGAGTTTCTATCAGCAATAGTCGTAACTAGTGTCATAAACAATATCACTTTATCTAAAACAAATTGAAAAGCTTTTTTCTTTCTAAAAATTTTTTTTTTTTTTCACAATCTTCGTTTTCCAGTTAGGGCCGCACTCAGCAGACAGAAAGTCATTGTAGATGCTATTGTATTTGCAGTTGATGAAACTATGATTAAAAATATAACTACTCAGTATTTATATCTACTCGGTCTTTTATTTTTTGATACAATATCGGAAATAGATTGACCTGTTTCCAAAATTTTATCAAAAATTTCATTTATTTTAACATATTACTGAAAGTTTGTCAAAAAATTTCATATATTTGTCGTCGTTTGAGTATAAGGGTCTGAGGCACAGATTTTACCAAATTGGAGATCTGAGGAGACGTGTAAAGAGGTGGTGGTTGCGTGAATGCAATGAAGCTTCATCTCTTCTTCTTTCCATTCAACCGTATCCACTATTGCTGCAAGAAGATGAGATTACAATATTAACAATATTCTATAATTCAGTGAAATTTGGGCCCTAGGCATTTTGATCGCCTCCGCCAGCGGTGTCTGACGCGGACCGCAATAGCGACGACGACGATAATGCTCCAGAGGTGACCGAGGCAGAGATGAGAGTGGCGGTGCAAAGGCTGAGTGCCAAGAACGCCGCCCCAGGACCCGATGGCTTGCCTGGGAAAGCCTGGGTCCTGGCCATGGAGGCTCTCGGGCCTCGACTGAGAGGGCTCTTCAGCGCATGCTTGGAGAGGGGCCAGTTCCCACTTCGCTGGAAGACGGGGAAACTGGTCCTCATCGCGAAGCCAGGGCGCCCTGCGGACTCTCCGTCCGCGTACCGGCCCATTGTGCTGCTCGACGAGGTGGGCAAGCTCTTTGAAAGAGTGATTGCGAGCCGCCTCGTCGCGCGCCTTTCACGGGTGGGGCCGGACCTTTCGGACGGACAGTTCGGCTTTCGCAGGATGCGCTCGACGGTGGACGCCATCATGCGCGTGCGAGCCCTCACGACGGGGGATGCGGTGTCCCAGGGTAGGTGTGTCGTGGCAGTGTCCTTGGACATTGCCAACGCTTTTAATTCCCTGCCCTGGAGTACGATCCGGAGGGCACTCCGGTACCACCGGGTGCCCGAATACCTCTGTCGAGTAGTCGAGGCCTACCTGTCGGATAGGTATATTGTCTACCCCGGTCACCAGGGAGACTGGAAACGTCGGGAGATGTCGTGCGGTGTTCCGCAGGGGTCGGTACTAGGGCCACCCTTGTGGAACATCGGGTACGATTACGTGCTGCGGGGCGACCTCCCTGACGGGGTCAGCGTGGTCTGCTACGCAGACGACACGCTGGTTCTAGCGCAGGGAGAGTCGTACCGGGCGGCGGCCGCTTTAGCGACACGCGGGGTTGCGATAGTCGTTGGTAGGATCCAGGAGTTGGGACTCGAGGTGGCGCTGCGCAAATCCGAGGCCATGTGTTTTCACGGTCGCGGCCGTCGGAACGCGCCACCGTCGGGTTCCCAACTAACGGTAGGAGGAGTTCGCATCGGCGTCGGGACATCGATGAGGTACCTGGGACTCATCCTCGACAGCCGATGGAATTTCGAGGAGCATTTCCGACGTCTGGCTCCCAAACTCAACCGGACTGGGGCCGCTCTCGGGCGGCTCCTGCCCAACCTTGGGGGTCCAGACGCCTCCTGCCGGAGGCTCTACGCGGGGATCGTTCGGTCCATGGCCCTCTACGGGGCGCCGGTGTGGGCGCTGTCGCTGCAAAAGCGACCGGCGGCCATTCTGAATGCCTGCCAGAGGGCCATGGCAATTCGGATGGTGCGGGGATACCACACGATTTCCTGCGAAGCGGCGAGCCTTCTGGCTGGCCTACCACCGTGGGATCTGGAGGCAACAGTCCTTGGACACATGCACGACATGCGCGTGGAGATGCAACGCCGGGGTGAAAGTCCTCTGCCGCGACAGGTCACGGCATGGCGGACAGAGCTCCGGCGGGATCTCATGGTGGAATGGCGTCAGCGACTATCGCAACCTCGTCATGGGCACGCCACAATTATGGCGATAAGTCCCCTCTTTGAGGCGTGGCTGGAAAGACCTCACGGCGTCCTTACCTTCCGCATGACACAGGTCCTCACCGGAAATGGCAAGTTCGGGAGGTTCCTGTTCCGAATCAAAGCGGAAGTGACGCCCGGGTGTCGCCACTGTGCGGAACGCCCGGAGGACACGGTGGAGCACACAATCGCGGTGTGCCCTGCTTGGGCGGAGCATCGCCGTGCCCTCGTGGGGGTGATCGGCGGCGGAGACCTCTCGCGCCGGACCTTGGTCGAGGCCATGGTCCGGAGCGAGGAGGAGTGGCAGGCGGTCGCCGATTTCTGCGAAGCAGTAATGCTCGCTAAGGAGGAGGCCGACCGCATCAGGCAACGGCGCTCTCGCCGCCGCCGCCGGGATTCCGATCCCGATTTCCAGCCACCGTAGGCGCGGGTTTGCGGACAGTGAGCAATGGGTAGCTCGCTGTCCGGCTGTCCGGTAACCGTCCGGACCAAGCCCAAGTCGTCGACGGCGCGCGCTGTTCCCGCGCGCCTCAAGGAGTTGTCAGCAACAGCAGGGGCCCAGCTGGGTCGAAGCCTACCGGGGCCAGGGTAATCCGAAAGGGCGCTCGAGCCCCGGTATTGAAGGCTTGAAGGAACGGGATGGGTTTTTTAGTCAGTAAGAGTCTGACACTATCTCCCGCTCCGCCCAAGAGCGGGGGTTGTCATAAGATGATTTTTCCCATCGAAAAAAAAAAAAAAAAAAAAGGCCCTAGGCATTTTGCAGTGCTCAGGGATTTTTTTTTTTTCTTTTCAAATGCAAGTTCACTACAGTGTCATTTTCACCGTTTAATTGTCTGACTTAATGCATTGTCTCAAACTTCAATTTTTTTTTTTTAACAATTATAATCTGCAATAAATTACTAATGCATTTTTGCCACTTTATCCGTTCATTTAAAATTGATTGACCTGTGACGTTGATAATATAATTTGTAACACTTACCTCGTTACCATTATAAATACCCACTCGTAGCTTCACACACTGAAGTTCTAATCAAGTACAGTTCGTACGATGAAGTTCGTTGTTCTTTTGTTTCTCGTAACCTCTGTTTTGGCTAAAGATGGAGATGATATTGACAATAGTTCACGTCCTTATGTCCATACAGTAGAAAAACATAGAATTGAAGGTGAGTTTGGTGCTAAATTATCACTAGTCTAAGTTTATGTAGATAGACCTATTGAATTTATGTCTTTTGGAAAACAAGAAAACAAACAAGTGCGTTGAATAAAAACAGTCCACTGAACAACAGCGATGGTGCTCTCCAGTCATTCGCCACCTAAGGCTGCAGGATTAAATGAAGGAACATGAGCTGTGGTTTTAGTCAGTAAAACCCTTAGTACTTGACCACACTGGCAGTGCGGTGCGGAGAGCGACGAGGGTGCAATAACAAGCGCGTGTTGCTTGGCCACACTAACAGCGTGGTAACATCTCGTTCCACCCAGAGCAAGAGAAGTTATTTGATGATTTCTGACCCAAAAAGCCCAATTCTTCACCAAGAGGTTAGATAAGCAGTTGTTCTGTGTAAAATATTGACTGAACTGCAAACGATTAGACTGAAGACCAACAACGGCCAGATAGTTGGAAAAAGGCTGGACAAGCTGTTTCCAATTAGCGGAGACCAGTGATTTCACTAGGATCCGAGGTCATTCACCGATCGGTCAGGATGTATTACTAATTCTGGTATTTTCTCCACAGCTAGTCAGAAGGATTGCCGTATAGACGGAGACTGCCGTGACGTCTGCCGGGGCATATTGAAGAAAGCGGAGATGGTGATGTGCCGAGAAGGAGCCTGTTTCTGTGTGATGTCTAACGAATGAACCTCAACGAGACTATAATTGACCAGAACTAGAAAATAAGGGGAAAATATAAATAAATTGTTTACTGGGAAGAAAAGAAAACATAGGTTTATTTGAGCTGATTATAACCCACACAGTGTAAATAAAACGAAATTAAAAACGATGATTTTTACAACATCAGTATTTTTTGTTCTATTGCTGTAACATACCAATTGGTACCAATAACAATAAGTACAGCCAAAATGCATCAAAGTGACTCAATAGCCAATAAATGCATAGCAAATATGATTCCGTATTTCAAAAGTTTGATCTTTCCGATGTAGGAATGAGATGGTGGAATCAGGTCGCGCAATTCCAAAATGCATCCAGTAAAACTCCGAAACGCTGGCTACCCTACGTCTATACTCAAAGCTTTCGCACGACTTTCTACCGAGTCCAAAGCTGCTAGGTGGCATTTTGCAGCACCAGCCCATATGCAGTATTCCACACGAACGGAGCTGTGCTTTGTATAACATTAAAAGCTCCCGGTGAGAAGTACCGCCGGACCTTCAGCTCAAGTCAATTTCAAACAATCAATGGTCAGGAAGAATCTTGTCACCATAACGTTCAATTAACAATAATACCTACCTGACGGGATATAATTAAGCCAGCAATATGTAAATGTATGGCAAACATAACTTACCACCGAATGAGATTAGCACACTCTAATTAGTTAATTTATAGACGTTTACAGTCTATTAGCCTATAAGTCATGGTTTGTAGAGAACTTCGTGGAAAATAGCTAGGTAGGTGCTGTTGTGACCTGAATTGGTCATGGGGCGTAGGTTCCTGGATGTGGTGCAGTTGAAGTCAAACATAGACCACATTAATTCAATCCTTTATAGTTTCGGCACGTCAGACGTCGAACGTCGTCGACGTCGTCATGACGTCGTTTTTCATTCAATTAACCTTTCGAATTGCGTAATTAGAGACAGAATAGAAACACAAAGCGAGAGCGAACGCTGGCATTCGCTTCGGGTTTAATGAATTCATTTCAATTCAAATTTTTGCACAACCCGTTAAAAGTACATTTCGCTTATCAGCCCGCAATTCAATGAGTACCGTTTCTTATGTGATCTCTTTCTGTGACGCAGTTCGGATTAATACTTTACATAGGCCTATATTCTAAGTCCTTTTGAAGAAAACTTGCGACGACGCTTGCTTGTTGCTTGCACCTGTAGGTACTATGCAAAACGAAAAAACTCCCGATTATTGTCAACACTGCTGCCAGCAAAACGTCTGCGTGGTCATGGAAAATCATCCCGAGTGGACACACTCCCGGGATAAAAAGTATCCTATGTACTATCCAGTGCTTCAATTTTCATCGAAATCCGTTCAAACGTCCGAGCGTGAAGAAGTAACATAATAATATGCACATAGGTGCACACAATGAAAAACTTTTGCCTTTAGTATTAGCGTGATATAAAGAACTACCTATCGGCTTGTTCATATCTGTTAGAACAGGCGATGAACTTGGTAACTGTACCCCTAGCCAAGTTGCTAATCTGCAATAGTTAACGCTTGTAGAAAGCTGCAAATGTACGGGAATGACGTCGCCTCAACGCTCAGTCACGTGGTCAGAACAAAAGAATTGGCGGCAAGGTCAACTCGAAGCGTTCGACGCAAGCGAAACGGTTGTAACTTGGCTAGGGGGGGCTGGTGTCTTGAATCAGATCTATCTAGCACAAGATAAATATTAGTTTTAAAATATTTCTTATAATATTAACTACAGTTTTAATGTATCAGTAGTAAATGTGGCCTAACTACTAAACGTACACAAACAAACTTAGACTATTCATTAGTTTTTTTATGCTCCACACACAACAATAATTAATCAAAGCAATCTGATGATAGTAAATTTTGCTAACATATTTTTGTTAGGCGCAATACCTTTACAAAACAGCACCTATCTAATTCCCCAAGTAAAATTATTTTAGTCCTATTTAGGATCATAATATTAGGTATATAACTGTTTATAGATACAATGTACTTATTGTGATTTTGATGCAGTGAATATGAGCGCTCGTTAAAAAGTTAGGCGACAGAGACGCGCCTGCCACAGACTACCACAATGGAGAGAGGTGAGAGGAAACATACAGGGGGTGACGATGTGAAGCACTTGGATTATATTTTAAAGTTGTAAGACGTAGGTACTAAAAAGAACTGGGCTGCACGAGCCGGAAAGAGAATTGTGTAGAAATTGGAGAGGACGCCTTCTGCTCTGCAATGACATATTGAAGGAGATTGCATTTGCTATTGCTCTTATTTAAATAATTAGCGAATATGTTTCCAATATTGGTACAATACTGAGTGCTCTTATTTAAATAATTAGCGAATTTGTTTCCAGTATTGGTACAATACTGAGCCTGTAAAATGTAAAAAGAAAAATGTTACCCAAACTAGCAATTACTCGTGTATCGTGGATGCGTTCACAAACATGTAAACTTGCATACACATGACACCAAGATCCGAATACTATCTGTAGGCCATATAAATATATATTCCGTGCGGGAATAGAACCCGTGACACCCAGCGTACCAGTAAATCCCTCAACCACGAACCTACACCCCCTTCAGTACTTGTATAGTGAAAAACCATTGAAATATTTTCAAACCTAATTGTGTGTGCTGTCCAAGTTGAAAGCTCTTTAACATTTTAACCGCGTCTGATACAGGTACATCCGACAAACACACTCGCGTTTATTGTGCCAGGGTTGCACATCCACGGCGAAATATTCCATCTCTTCAGTCACCTATGGGGATTGAAGAGCCAAACGAGATGAAGTACCTAGTCGCAAATACACGACCCTGGCGAATAGGACACAAAAAAACTAATCGTACCAATCCAACGTCAGCGGTTATTATAATTTATAACCAACAAGCTATTGCCCGCTGAATCGCCCGTGTACACATAATATAGCCTATGTCATTCAGGAATATAGCAGCTTACTATCGGTTAAAAAATGTTCGCAATCGGACCAGCACGCTTAGCCAAGTTTTTATTCTGCAATCGTTAACGCTGTCGAAAAGTGATGAAACGTAAAGTCGCGTGGTCAGAACAAACGAATAGACAATTCGTAACAAAGTTCACATCGTTCAAAATCGTTTCTACAATATTTAACGCTACATCCTTTGTTATACAAAACGCTACATTGTAGAACGAGCGGCCGACTCAGGCGCGTCAACATGGCTACCAACTTATTGTTTTCTACAATTGCTGTCACCGAGGCGTTACCGATTAGAGAACGGAATTCGATTGTAACTTGGCTAGGGGGGCAGTACTGTCAGAGATTACCCCCTACAAACAAAAAAAAAACTTAAAAACTTACTTTAACTCTTTAATATGTTTATTAGTATAGATAATATTGTTAAAATGCAGTATTACAATTTTTTTTTCTATTCTTAGAATACTTAAAACAACTACTGTTTAGTTAGGTTTTTCATGTATTATTTAAATAATATTTCTTGCTTAATTTTCAAACACCCTGTCACCTCCTGCTATAGGTAACATCGCAAGTAAGCATGTTTTGTTTCTTAGTTAAATCTTTGTTCGCGAGTAGCGCCCCCTAGCCGAGTGACATCAAACGCGGGTGTCGGAAGTGACGTCATTGTTAATGGCGGATCGGTTATTATGAATGAGTGGGTAAGTTGAGGGCTTGAGTGGAAGTATCTTGTTGTGTTGGATAATGAGAGGATTATTTCGTCGTGTTCGTTAATTTTGAACGAAAGGCTGTTTTGAAAAGTAATAACACATTATTTGATGGCTTTTATTTAAATAATAACGAATAATTTACATTTAAAAAATACTTAATTGACTATAATTACAGTAAAATAAAAAAAATAAAAATGTAGCCTTACGCTAATTACAAATAACTAAAATTAAACTAACAGACATATTATTTTAATTATAACCTACCTATAGGTACATCAATACCTTCGATTCAAATCCTCTAACAACATCGTTTCCGTAAATATTTTGTCGTCTCAAGTTAATTTGATTGACAAAAAGGTTCAAACTGCCTCTGCAGTGTATTAATATTTGAAAGAATTACCGTAGCTCTGGAACGCAAAGAGCAACTGAAGGAACACAGGTGTATTTTAGTCAATAAGCCTGTTACGCCTCTCTTCTCCTTCCAAGGTGAGAGAAGTTGTCAGACGATTCCTCACTTCAAAAGAAAGGTCCACATTGCCCTCTATAAACTATCACCCAATTCCATCAACACCAAAATAACGCCAAAGAAAGGAATCTCAGCCACACCTATAATAAAGTGATCGTAAAATAAAAACCCATGTAATAAATCTGACGGCAACACATAAAATATCTCGCACCTACCTCATTCGTCATCTTTTTATCAGCAAAAAAGGCAATATCCACCTTAGAAAAATGAGGAGAGCCCGCCCTAGTAGCCCTCAAGACAACTATTTATCGGAGAAAAAAAATACCCATAAATCAGGGAGCATTTTTTTATCTGGCAATCTTAAAGGTAGGGTAAATAAACGATAGGTCAAGGGAAGTGCTTGATTTGATGGCAGCACTCGCACGTGTACGCGGGAATTGGATAACACTTGTTATTGTTCGATACGTTCCGATATTAACATCGTGTTATATCACATGTTATAGGTATGAGACATGAGGTAGAGAGCAGTGGTGGCCGAGTGGTAATGGCCCCGACTTGCAAATTTTAGGTCGCGGGTTCAAACCAAGCCAGGCCCATTACTTTGTGTAATTTATTTCATCACCACTGCTCTCAAAACGGTGAAAGAAAACATCGCGAGGAAACCGGCATGTCATAAAACCAAAAATTCAAAGACATGTGACATTCACCAACCCGTATTAGGCGCGTGGTGGATTATGACCCATTCCCTCTCCTAGAGAAAAACCCAAAGCCTAAGTCCCAGCAGTGAGAACATTAAAAAGGCTGATGATGAAGAATTTATAAATTGTCAAACATTTGCTGAAACGAGGAATTCTTTTCTTGAAGCCAGCACGGATTTTTAGAAAAGAGCTACTTAGCTATCTGCATATAGTGGCATGTTGCAATTCCAGGGCTATATGATTGTTCGAAAAACTAACCGCGGCCCTGAAACACGGGTTTTGGCTTAAGTCAGTAGAAGTCTGACACTGAATCCCTCAGTTCAAATTGGGACAAGTTATTTGTAGCTAAAAAACTACTGAGGTGTCAAGGGACACCCGGATGGAACGAAGTTCCGTTCTGGCTTGCTTTCTATAAGAGAGAGAGTGAGAGACAGACAGAGAAACATGCGCAAGCCGCACGGCTTACAATAGCTTACTATAGCAAAAAGTATCGTTACAACTTTTCGTGAGAATTTTTTCCGTCTAGCCAATACAAGATAACTAAAAAATACTATCCTATTTTATATCCATTTTGACAGCACTATTTTAACATCTTCGAAACCATGAAAACGACACTCATGACGAAAAAGTTGATAATTTCTGACAGCCGCCATCTTAGATTTACATTTTGACAGCACTATCGGCTTCAACAACCTCGAAAACCATGAAAAAGACACCCATATCGAAAAAGTTGATAATTTATTGCAGCCGCCATCTTGGATTTATATTTTGACAGTACCATCAGTTTCAACACCCTCGAAAACCATGAAAACGACACCCATGACGAAAAAGTTGATAATTTCTTGCAGCCGCCATCTTGGATTTACATTTTGACAGTACTATCGGTTTCAACACCCTCGAAAACCATGAAAACGACACCCATGACGAAAAATTTTATAATTTCTTGCAGCCGCCATCTTGGATTTATATTTTGACAGTACCATCGGTTTCAACACCCTCGAAAACCATGAAAACGACACCCACGACGGAAAATTTGATAATTTCTTGCAGCCGCCATTTTGGATTTATATTTTGACAGTACCATCGGTTTCAACACCCTCGAAAACCATGAAAACGACACCCATGACGAAAAATTTGATAATTTCTTGCAGCCGCCATCTTGGATTTATATTTTGACAGTACCATCGGTTTCAACACCCTCGAAAACCATGAAAACGACACCCATGACGAAGAAGTTGATAATTTCTTGCAGCCGCCATCTTGGATTTATATTTTGACAGTAAAAGTGTCGGTACAACTTTTCGCGAGAATTTTTTCCGTCTAGCCCCCTTTCACAACGCGCGATAAGGAACTTCGTTCCAAAAATAATTTATTGCAAGAGCTGCACCTTCTGTATGAGCGTATTTAGTGAAATTAAATCATGACCATAAAATAAGAACTGATTTTTTTTATGTGGAAAATCATTCAGTTACTTCTTTCACTCAGGGGGAGTGAAAGGCCGTATCACACTTTAATTGACTAAAACCACACCTGTGTCCTATCTTTGCCTGGCATTCCAGAGCCCTTGGTTTCCCTTTTGGAAGTCAACCCTTGAAGGATAACTCTTGGTGGAATTCACATCTTATACTCGTAGTTCCTAAGCACAATCATTCGATATTCCCAATCCATACCACCATGACCTTCAAAACATACCAATCGATTCACCACCCCCTTCAAAAAACCGTTACGTGTTCCGTATCTCGTAAACTAGCTATTTATATTATATTTTATCTCGCAATGGGCCACGTGTATCGATATTATAAACGTTTTATGACAGCTTTTAATATAAATGGCCGAGGGTGGCAAATGGTAGAAAATTTTGTATGGCAAGTAGGGGACCTACCCCTCAAATGAATTGGTTTTTTGGACAATGAGATTGGATGATACAAGGGACCATGCTGTAGTCCAGTTACCAGTACTTTTATTATTTGTGCAATCTGATACGATTGCTAAATTCCGAATTTATACGGGACCATTTTAGTACCCAACAGAAAGTAATGCTATAGAAAAAAAAAATGGGCAGTCCAACAAACATTAATTTTATAATAGTTCCAATATTACTGTTTTTATTTATTTTGGTTTGAAAAATTAAAACTAAGTAAGAATTTCATACTATAACTTTGCAGATAAACTCTTTTTTAATACTACCCTATACTCTGATACTCTCCCACATCTAGGCAAAGGCCTCCCCCAACTTCCTCCAGGTATTCTTTTATTGAGCCACCTCGAACGAGCCTTTGCGGTAGACGTCTATGTCATCTCACCACCTCTTTCTAAACCGACCTCGGCTAAAGCCGCCTAGTCCCATTTTAGACTGGCAGTGTGTTTGTCTATGATCCTAGTCTCAGACATGGTCGCTCACTGAATCGCAAAAGTGTTGCCTTGGCGTTTTCCAACGAGCAATGGAGCGCAGCATTCTGGGTGTCAAAAGAGCCAATAGAATGAGGAACACCACACTACACCACAAGACTGGGTTCGGAAATAAAAATACTCGTAAAATAAGAAATAAAACAGTGACTTGCTCATTTAATCATTACCAAACAACCCAGAAATCAGCCAACTTATAACTTTTCACCCTCAATATAAGTTACAGCTTGTCAAACATAATTGATGCGCACACGGTAGATTCGTGCCCACCCACTCACCCGCGCACCTACATGTTTCACCTCGCAGCCTCAAACGAGGAAGGTGGCGCCCCCTGCGGCAACTCATTCATAAACAAAAGCCACTTGATGGTCGCAATTAAAATCTTAACATGTAGTATTAATAAACACCTCCTTTTAGTGATGTGCGCTGCTGTCGATATATTTTTTTACAAAAATGATATAAGTATTCTCTGATTAAATATGTGTCTGGTGTAAAGAAATCTCTCTACCATTTGAACATTAATATAACTGTTTGGCATCTGATATGCAGATTAGTTATTAAAAAATTCTATAAAAAATTAAACTATCAGTTATTTAACATGTGTGCTAAACTAGTTCAGTGATTTGAAAGACTGTGACCTTTTCAAGTAATTAAAATACTAGACACTGGCCAATTTATATCAGGGCAGAGTTGATAGTAATAGTAACGTCAATTACTCTGCTCATAGGCTCAGGCTTGTTCACTGTTCGATAGGGACCACACTAAGTTCGTGGGCGCGTCGTGTTCCTTGCGCACCTCAAAGAGATATCAGAAAAATCTAGTTGGGAAAAAATTGTTCAAACTCTGGTAAAAATTATTGACTATGCCATTATTTGGCTACACTATAAGTGTGAGTGTGTTAGTACTCACAAATTATCGACACCAACATAATTAACCCCATCACTAAAACCAAACACAAAGGTAGAACGTCTCAGAATTAAATTACCTCAGCCCCGCTAACTTCAAACAATAATCTTAAACATTACCAACCCCTAATGCCCCACAATCCTACAGCTAAGCCTTTTATGACGATACGTCGCATACGTCTTGCTGACGCCTGATAAGTCAATGATGAGTTTTATCGACAACTTGCGGTATGCACTATTTTGCTGTAGTAGATTTAACAGGTGCTTGGGTAGAAACTTAGACTGTACGAAAATGAAAATTGAAGTTACACAATTAAAAATTAGATAGAAGAAATACAAGATAATGATGGCCTTTAAAATAGATAGAAGTGAATTCCTATTTTCCTTGGTTACACCATAAGTTGAATACGAGTTTATCAATTACCTTTTTTAATTAATTAAACCCCAAGCGAACGCAATTAAGCGTTCGGTCTCTCATTTTCTTTCTATTATATCTTTAATTACGCTATTCGTCAGGTTAATATTTAGAAGAAAGTTGAAAAAAACCGGCCAAGTGCGAGTCGGACTCGCCCATGAAGGGTTCCGTAGCAGCAAGTAACATAATATAAAAGTTCTTGTAGTTCGTTGTAACTTTGATCGATGTTTTAATAATAGTGTATTTTTTTTAGATTTATGACGTATTAAAAAAAAAACTACTTACTAGATCTCGTTCAAAACAATTTTCGTTGGCGGTTTGCATGGTAATGTACATCATAAATTTTTAACAGTTTTATCATTCGCTTATTTTAGAAAATACAGGGGGGGACACACATTTTACCATTTTGAAAGTGTCTCTCGCGCAAACTATTCAGTTTAGAAAAAAAATGATATTAAAAACCTCAATATCATTTTTGAAGATCTATCCATAGATAACCCACACGTATGGGTTTGATGAAAAAAAAATTTTTGAGTTTCAGTTCCATGTATGGAGACCCCCAAAATTTATTGTTTTTTTTTCTATTTTTGTGTAAAAATCTTAATGCGGTTTACAGAATACATCTACTTACTAAGTTTCATCAGTATAGCTCTTATAGTTTCGGAAATAAATTGGCTGTGACATACGGACGGACAGACGGACAGACAGACAGACAGATATGACGAATCTATAAGGGTTCTGTTTTTTGCCATTTGGCTACGGAACCCTAAAAAATGGCTAATTTAAGAAAACTTACGACTATTTAACCCGCGCGTATTTGACAGTTCAGTTAGCTTGACAGAATATTCATAGCTAATAAAACAGGACAATATCTGTGGGTTAAATTAATATAAATTAGTTTCACTATATGGTTCGTAAAATCACAAACCTACGTTATTTAAACAGAGCTCTTTAAATCTAGAACTTATGGCATCGTTATTCTTTTACGGAGAATTTATACCCGAAGATGGGCTGCAGAATTATTTGAAAATATCACCATATATCAATACATGTCCAAGAACGCAAAAATCAACTGAAGGAACACGGTTGTGTTTTACTCAGTAAAAGTATGATATTCCCTCTCACTCCAACAAGATAAGGAGGAGTTATTTGATGACAGATTATGACTAAAACAAAAAAAAATACCGGAGATATCTTGGCATGACCACGATAATTCATAAAAATACTCACAATGAAACATTAGCTTAGCTGATGTGCTCTGAAATATATAAAATTCATTATTTATTACTTTCGCATTTGACTTTCAATTAAATGATCTTTACATTCGTACAGCTTTGATCATTTAACTAAACGATATTTATTATCTAACGGCAAGATTATAACATAACACCTCTCCAATTTAACCTAACCCTTGTAAAGTATCACTAAATAAAGGTGACCCGATATGTCCTTAACCCGTCCGCAACAGTAGGTGTTATTGTTCAATTGGCCCAACAATCCCAAGGGTCTCAAAGACCCATCTTAATTATTATCAAGGTGTTTAAGGGTCGAATTTACGATGTGTTAATACGACCCGATGTGCGTCGCCTGCAATTATGTTTAACCCTAAATTAAATTTACCTGGGGTCTGTTGGACCCACGGTGGGTACTTTGTTGCAAATTTGCGTAGTTTTGGTTGCACTATGTAAATTGTGATGTTAGCGGTTTCATAATGAAATTTGTTGATGTTTGATAATGATTCTCATTGTGTCATCCACGAGTAAAGAAATGTTTAAATATGAATATGCAGTTGAGTTATCAAATACTCCCAAAATCAAACAATTATCATAATCATCATCATAATTTCAGCCGAAACACGTCCACTGTTAGACATAGGCCTCCCCCAAGTGTCGTCACAATGAACGGCCCTGTGCATCTCGCATCTATCGGATTCCTCACAACCCTTAACTAGGTCAGTCTACCTTGTAGGAAGCCTTCCAACGCTACGTCAAACAATTCTGTAAGCACCAAATTAGACTAAATTTAAGGTTAAAGAAAAACTATACTTTATTCTGACTAGATAGATATATAGATATAATCAAAATCTAGAAAAGTAACTACGTGCAATAACATTAAAAAGAATGATTTAACCATACGGAAACTTATTTAGAAGTATGAGCATAGCAAAAAAGACGCAGTGAGAGGAAGTAGACGATCTCCATGAAGCTGAGAACACTGCAGCCGAGGAACAAGCCAGCCATACCACCGACAGCAACTAAGAAAATAAAGAAATTACTTCAATATTAGGCACAGGAGAAGAATGTCTGGATGGACTAAAAAAAAAACTAGTGATTCTGGTAGAGCTATTAAAATATAAAAAGAAGGGTAACTCAAACATACTGTTAGGTAGGTAGCTACGGAAGTGTGAATAGAAAGACGGAATGATTCGCACTGATGCGCGCAGCCACATCTATAACTAACTATACATACATAACACATACCTAACACGTCAGTGAAGCCGAATATGATGTCCCTTCTGTACCTCATGCGAGGGTACGTCACCATGCCCCATTGAAGATTGGTGCCTAGGAACCATTCTTGAAGGGCCTGGAAAACAAGTGATAGCAGCAGATCATACCAGCAACATCATATTTAAGAGTATCAATGTAAACCTTTTTTAGAAAATCTTATCTTTTATGAGATAATGAATTCTTTAAACATACACAATATTTACTGTGCAGACTACTCAGTAACAGTAATATATCGAGTAACGCATCACTCACTCACATTTGATTGTAACACATAGTTCACATCGTCACAAAGAGGATAGCATCCACAGCTCACTTTCTTTCCAGTGTCATCTTGCAATTTATACAGTTCATCTGAAAATACACAATATTCCACTGTACACATCATTTCTAGTCATTATCAGGGCATTTACAAAATTGAATGACAACAATGGTTACCTTTATGCTTAGCCAAGCAATGTAGACCTTTAATATCGCAAAGTTGTTCGTCACCTGTAAAAAACATCACGGAACACAGCATAGCATGCTATCATAGTGATACGGCTGCTTGTATTAAAGATGCTCTAGTCGGTAATTCTACTATACAAACGTAGTATGGTGATTAATTCATTGTTAGAAAATGTAATTTCATAACATAATATTTTTTTTTTCTGCAATATTGTGCTTGCAAAATAGTAAAAATTTAGATTTGAAATTCTCAAAACTTCTACACTTGGAGTAAAGTTTGCGCTACTAGGCGTAAAAAAGTAACGTATGGAATATATACAAATGATAAAATAGTTACCGTAAAGGTATAGATTATATATTTATTAAAAACCGATATATTCAGCAGTTTTTTTTTTTTATAATATTAGTACGCCCAAAGTTCTTTATATATATCATGCTAATTGTATTATCCACCAACACGCACACATTATATTGCACTGCTGCAAGGTGAATTACCATCGACTCCTAGACAGAAGTGGGAACATTATAAGGTTGATTATTCTGTTATGAGACGATGTATTAGTGTGTATACTAGCTTCTTCTTGAAGATTACTTCACCTCAGCATTTATAACTGCCACATATGATGTTGGATAACGATGCTTGCATTTTAATCTCATTCATCAACGAGTTCAAGTCACCGACTAGTGCAACCTTAAATCTAAGATGGACTTTAGAGGTATGGATAGAAATCTTACCGATTTTCCTATAAAAGTGAGGTATGCATTTGCAGTACTTGAGACACAGTCGTATGCGGCATTCCATCCTACACATGGTGTACGTGTATATGGAATTGTGCTTAAGGTTGTTCTCGTGAGGAAAGCGACAGCGACGCTGATTTACGCTTAACCTTAAAAAATTAAGAAATTCGGATTTACTACTGAATTATAAATTCAATTAAACTTTATAGTAAAATTTACTACTTTTTAATTTTCTTGCCATATCTCAAAAAAAGGTTTTTTTCACAATACGAGTTCCAACGTATCTATCTACTTCTTACTACCTATTATCGAACGTTACGTTATTAGTTTAATTGCTTTTGTTTTGAACATTTTATTTTTGAACAACCTGGAGACGAAAAATAATTTATAAGGTTTGAGAAACACCTACGAAAGCAATTGAAACCAAAACTATTTAAGTATAAACAAAGAAAGTAAAAAAGAATAAGTTAAAATTTAAAATCACTTAGAAGCTTCAGCCGATGTGTAGACGGTAAGAGCAGTGACATATAGCTTCATGTAGTACCCCTCAGCTGAGCGCTGGAACTTGGTTGAGATATCCGGCACTTCTTGAGGACCATGGATGTATACCTGGAATAATGCGAAACTTGCGAAGCTGTTCTAGATGAAAATTTTAAACAGTACTAAGAAAATAACATAATAATAGATACTCTATAAATAAGGACTTCAGTAAGCAGTAGATAGTTACTTTGAGGCAGGCTTGCTTGCGCTTTAAGTAACGCGCTGTCGACCTGGGCCCCAAGTCTGCTATTTTTATAAATTCGTCATTCCAACACGATCCCATTGTCATTTTGCTAAAAGTTTTTAATCTGCTAATTCATAATGATCGATCATTGACCGGTCAATGGTCTTGTAATAGAATTGTGGTAGAATGATAATTTCGAGCATATTAAAACCAATGACTGCACAATAACGTTCTAATGGTCAAACACTGATCAAATAAACTGTCAAAGTTTTAGCAGATTACCGCAAACGTCAAATATTTATTTGTTAATATGTACGAGATTACCATTTTAAGCCACTTCTTTCAATGGAGTGTCAGTGGTTGACCATTGGAAAGTCATAATGACGCCATTATATTAGTAGATTACCAAACTTGTCAAAATCGACAATTATGACATCAATGATAGACCATTCTGACACTATTGTAATAGCAGACTTGAGGCACTGGGCTCAGTTCTTATTGGACAGTGATCCAATGTTCGCCATCAATACGATACAATCCAATCCAATATATAGATCCAATGTCCGATATCAATATTGAAAAGCCAGTGTTGAAATAAATGCTTTTACCAGGTGGACTGAAGGGACTTTTGGGGGAAGCCTATGTCCAGCATTGGATATCTTTCGACTGCAATGATGATGATGATATTATACGAGTACTTACATCATACGAAGTAGATATATTCATGACTTGAGCAAACACTTCACCATCTAAAGGATGGATGAACAATGACTTCTTTTCGTCTTTGATAGTGTCCCAGCGGTTGGCTTCCCTGTATCTGTAAAAAGAAAAAAGAAATTAATGGCAGACAACAACTTAGCAGTTGATAAAGCATTATTTTTCAGATCAGTAAAATATTAACAGAAAATAATCTTACTCTGGAGAATTATATACAGCCATTCTAGAATTCACAGCATAACACAATCCCATTTCAGTGATCGTGGGTACTATAGACAACACTACATTTGATACTCCAATAGTCAAGGTTGGCTTGAAAGGGGCAGATAAGTTCATCAGCAGTTGAATGTACTTGTCAGGAGTGATATCTGGGTAGACCGGAATGTTCTCAAAGTTCCTGTAAGACGCGTTGGAAAGACTTATGATGAAATTCTCCAGTCTGGTCTTGTTTGGTTCGTTGGAGCTCCTGAAAATGTACAGTAGCGCGATACAAATAATAGAGCTACTTAAAATAAGCTCATAAATCAAAGTGATAAGACAGGCAACAAACCTCAAAAAGATCTCAAGCTTTTTTTTGTCGATGTAGTTATTAGGACATACAGTAACGCACGGAAATGTGGTGTTCCAGGCAAACATGTCTCGGTCCATGGAGACCACGGTAGGTGAGGACTGGTAGCGACTCCAGGTCACCTGCGAGAGGTACAGGGAACCAAATCCTGACAGGAAGATGATGGTGAACCAGAGGATGCTGTCGGAAAAAGTAAAAAATACGGTAAAATAATTGTAGGTTCATTCTTCTGTAATATAATCTGCAATTACTAATAATTAATAAAGAAGGTACTAAGGTCTAAGAGGATATCTTAAACAGAATAGTTGAGGTGCAGGGCAGGCTAGTGTGCAAAATCGCAGGACTCTTCTATTTTGGTCGTAGCTGCTTGTAATATGAAATAATCGTATTGTAATATGTAATATAAATATCGGTAGTTTTAAACTTATCAATAAAGGCACGATTACAAAGTCTTACATTTCAAGAAAGTGTCTCCTAGCCGATACTAAGTGGTTCAATCCGTGTATAGATGATGTCTCAAAAAAAAGTTTCAGATAATTTTTTGCTTTGTCTACCAGGGCATGCTGAAATATTTTCTTCTTAGGTTTAAAGAAGTGCGTCTTCGGAGTACGTTGCAGGTCATCTTGGATTATCTGAGCCTGAAAAGTGCGCTCGGGAATCATTATTAGCTTGAGCTGAAAAAAAAAAAAATTGTTTGATAAATGAATCTAAATTATTTTACAACTTGATATATCATCGATAGTGCAGACGAAAAAATATATAAAATGTAAAGATGTTACGTTTTTAATTGTTCAAATTGAAAAAGTCTTTATTTACATATTCTGATACTATGAGTATATCAAGCTTTGTCTTGAAAACCACACACTAACAAATAATTTAACACTTACCTTCAACCACGGCTTGAAGCCTACCCTTTATCCAACATATTGACATGGAATTAAAGTGATAGCTCTCGTGCCTCAACTCCATTAATACGTAACATTATAAACGTATCGCTAATAAATCTGTTCGTGCGTTTAATTAGTCGGGGCACAGGTGTAGACGTCCCAGTAAGTCAATTTGGAACACACGGGGTTATACTTAATAAGGTGAAGGAGGAATAATACATTGAGACATAGATACGAGTATGAGGTATGTCTTTGATCGGGCTCCTTAGTAGCCCTGAGTTGAGCTACACGAATATTGACAAATGCTCGCACTGATTGGACAGGTCCATTCAAATCGTGTTATTATTTCCTCGATAGATTATATCGGACAGTAATCTCATATGATTCACCATTACATATTTACTGTATGGACTTTAACAGAGACTTTGACCTTTGAGTTTATTTAGGTGTTTATTTTCTAGTTCTAGCTAGCTTCCTAGCTTCATCATCTAGTTTAAATTAACGAAAAAAAAAAATAAAGAGTTAAAAGGGTGTTATTTATAACCAATTAGTCAAAGTTGTGTTACGTTAAATTTGTAAGTATTTGTAGCTTCTTTTTCATGTAATTACAATTTACTCTTTATTCTTTACCAGCGACCCGCTCCAGCTTGACATAGATTCTATAAATCTTTGAAATTTATAGCTCTATTTTTACTATAATATGCATAATACATCTAAACCTTTTTCATGAATCAATCTGTATATTGTTCATGAAAATCCGTTTAGTAGTTTTTGAGTCTATCAAAAATATACACACAGACAAACGCGATTGAGGACTTTGTTTTATGATATGTATAAGAAAGGTCACTATAAATCTGATATCAAATTTAGAAAAAATAACTTCAATCATTTAATGTAGAGATGATTATCTGTATATTATTTTTCTACTACAAAAAGAAGTTTAAAACCATTACTAATCATACGAATATCTGTAGTAATATTAAAACATAAATATACATATTATGAGTTCTGGAAATTAAGCAATTCCTGCCATACTTTCCCATTAACCTTCTGTCTACCCTGCACCATTATAATAACCGTGAATATTACGAGTTTCCACTCGGCGGGTTTCTGATAATAATCGCCGGTGATTTTATTACAGCCCATTGTTTTAATCGCTGCTTCAACAGCTTGTATTTTTGACAGGTGACATCATTACTAGCGATTACTCCATTTGATGATATTTTTCATATACATTTATAATTATTATGATAGGGTTTAATGTTTTAAGTTAAAAATGTTTACCTTCAATGATCAACAAACATTTTTTTTTTATTGATAGGCTCGCGTTTGACCACCATCTCACCTGGTGGTAAGAGATGATGTGGTTGACGATGGAGCACACTTGCCTAGAAAAAACCTATTCACTCTCGACTTAAAGACTCCTAAGTTTTAGCTATCAGGAAACACAGACTCCGGCAGGGAATTCCACTCCTTGGTTGTACGCACAATAAATGTGTTCCCAAAACGCTTTGTTCGTATGGGTGGGAAACCCACCAGTACCGGTGGAGCAACGCCGTACGCTGACATCTGACAACTCCTACTCAATTCAATTTTATTTTCAACAAATCACAGATAAGCTTAGGATTTAAAAAAAAAAAAAACACATTCAATAAGTGTCAAGTTTTTGCAATCAATTCAAGTGGCTCCCTTTTAGACTTTGCATGAACTCATAAAGGTCCTTTCACTGTATGCTAATGAAACTAAGATTTCAGTGCTTTTTGTAATTAAATATCGGAAGTAGTTGAATTCTGACAAAAATAAAAAATGTGTATTAAAAAATCAAACGCTAATTTTTAAATTGAATTTTAAAATTAGGTCATCTTTATTGTTTATTATCTCAAAACTTCTACTTATTTCGAAATGTTCCCCATTTCGAAATAAGTAGAAGTACAAGCATAACTCATTCAATCTAAATCAACCCGAAAAAGGTGTTGAATTATTTTTAAATATTGTTCCGTATCATTCGGGTGACGTAAAATAAATGCTTTTGGCATCGTGCTACTAGCAGTTGAGAGTCAAAACTAAATGATCGATGAATCTGTAGGCAAAACGTGACAGAACAGCACCTTATGGAATGGGTATGTCAATCGTTGTAAAGCGTCTTTATTTTAAACACAAAAATCGTGAGACGCTGTAGTCGGCGTATTCGTGCGCCATTACAAAATAAAATTGAATAAAAGAAAGCAAATAAACAAACTCAATTCCCTGCGAAAATATTTTAAAACCAATCAACAGCCGAACAAATAAAAATACCCACAGAAAAATACTCGTGACGTCACAAGGTAAACAAGCTGAAACCTTACCTACGGAAAGGGAAACCCTCCTAAAGTCTAATAATTTCCGAAGTGTCATGTCGCCCAGAAATAAATGAAGTGAAGAAAATAAATTTCATTTAAAAATCACGGCACACCATTATTTTCCCGAGCTTCCCCTAATTAATTTCTTGTCACCGTCTGGATCGGCCGTTGTGGCTCTGACAGCAGCTTAGAGCAGGATAGAAAAACATAAGTGTAGTGTGTGTGACAAGGACAGGTATAAAAAGGTGAGTGCGCTTCATTACCATC
Organism: Mythimna ferrago; assembly: GCA_910589285.2. Taxonomy (NCBI): domain Eukaryota; kingdom Metazoa; phylum Arthropoda; class Insecta; order Lepidoptera; family Noctuidae; genus Mythimna; species Mythimna ferrago. The sequence goes on from OU342680.1 coordinate 1,108,154, forward strand.
TTTTAGTAGTTAGCGGAAGCAGATACGAAGTTCGCTCCGGTCGACTTCTGCTCGCCTAGTACTTCTTATTAATGACCGTGAATAATAAGTTGAGGAAAGTCCGTGTTTTGCTTATCGAAAGTATTCTTTAATGACAGTATAGAAAGGCCTTAAAACCAAGCTATATTTAAGTAGGTCTAAAAACTTTTCCTATCGTCAATTTTGTATTCCACATCTAAAACAATAAGAAGTGACGTTTAATCTCGGTTGTGTAAATGGTCCTTCGAGCCGGATTGTCTTTTAGTTTATGTAGGAAATCATCTCATTCTGGGTGGAGCGAGAGGGAGTGTTAGGCTTTTACTTACTAAAAACCACAGTTTCCTTCAGCGCAGCTCTGTTCGGCATCCACCGATTTGCAATGGGCCGGCATGGTGGATTGTGGCACATTCCCACTCCTAGAGCCTGAGTCCCAGCAGTGGGAGCATTAAAAGGTTGATTATGCTTATGCTTGTTAGGCATTGGCTAACTGACTTCGGCAAGCTTACTGACATGTTTTTGAGACGCACAGAGAACACAACGTACCTTACCGAATGGTGAATGTATAACATCCATCTTGTGCAATATTTTAATTTTTTAAATTCATTCAAGAAACTTAGACAGCTGAAATTAAAAAGCGAAGATACTTTACCACATTTATAACCTTCCTTCATTTCAACTCATCGATTCACCTAATTTATACATTATTCACATACCTATACCTCAAGATCGAGGAAGGGTAGCAACAGTACAGCAAGTTAGATAATTAAACAAGCTTAATTTTCTTGTACGAGTTATATTCGCGATGTTCCGAGCACTGTTTACAGAAAGTAACGGGTAAATATTGCCAACGGGAACACTGAGGTGGAAATCTTGCGAGGGACACGCAGTATGGAGGTGGATCTTTGAAACAAATGGAAACCATTACAAAAATAAAATGATTTATTATGGATTGATCTTTCAAAACGTTTTCTGGTTTTATAAAGCTAAATACTAATTGTATTCAAAAGAAGCATGTGTGTCTTAATTGAACTACCATAGCATGACATCATTGTGTTTATATGACATAATTTCTTTGACTTGCAATAATTTTTAAACTTTAGGTTCAAATTGAAGGTTTTTTAAACCTACCATAACAATCTCTAAAAAATCAGGCTTCTAGTTTTATCTACACTAATAAGTTATAAGTTGTCGAAAATATCCTGAAAGGTTTCAAGGAATACTTTTATTGAGCCCTTACGGGTTTTTTTACTTGACTTGGCGGCGACACAATCGTGCCGCTGTGTTATACTTGCAGCTAGCAAAAAAAAACACGTTTTCCTTATAACCTACACCAATGGATACATACCCAAGAATAGCTGTTTTATGGCTGTTACATGATTTATTAAATTAATTACAAAACCGGCCAAGAGCGTGTCGAGCCACGCGCCGTGTAGGGTTCCGTAGTTTCCCGTCCGTCACAATAAGTGTACCCACTTATGAGTTTAAAAAAATGCTTGAATATACGATTATACTACAAACTTGGTCCAGAAATTATTTTGTAGAACCCTTTTGTCTTTTTTGTACAAAAACTGTTCTTTCCATCAATTTTAAAATAAATTTCCTAGAAAGTCCTTATAAAGTTCTACTTTTCAGATTTTTTTCATATTTTCTAAACTTATGGTTCAAAAGTTAGAGGGGGACACACATTGTTTTTTTACTTTTGGAGCGATTATTTCCGAAATTATTGACATTATCAAAAAATGATTTTACTAAACTCCTATTCATTTTTATATACCTATCCAACAATATATCACACGTTAGGGTTGAAATAAAAAAAAAATCACTTCCCACTTTACATATAGGGGGGCTACCTTAATAAAACATTTTTTTCCAATTTTTATTTTACCACTTTGTCGGCGTGATTGATGTACCTATTGGTACCAAATTTTAGCTTTCTAGTGCTAACGGTCACAGAGATTAAGCGAGGACGGACAGACGGACAGACAGACAGACGGACAGACAGACATGGCGAAACTATAAGGGTTCCTAGTTGACTACGGCACCCTAAAAACCGTGACCGAGAAACACTCGTTTGAGATTTGTGGGAATCCCAAACGGTTTATTTTTTTCGACTACCTACTCTAATTTCCTCATAATTTAATAATCCGAAGCGGACTCCATAAAATAATACCATCGACACCGCTTAATTTGAATATCCAGCAGAGGAGTGTTTAATAAAACATCCAGTTTGATTTACATTCTAACAAATCCGTACCTTTTGCGCCGCTCGGTGTAAACACCGCCTTACCGGCAAGTGTACACACGCCTACACAATTACATTTCCTACTGAGGCATTTGAATTTTCAAATTAATTTGTTGGCTCATCTCGTTTTAGATATATTCTGGCGGTTTTGGACGGAATAAGAAATTCGAGAGATGCTCAAAATCGTTATGTTGTAGCCTTTACGAGGTATTAAAAATAATTAAGGCACAATCTTTCAACCCGTTGTATGTCCGGAACGCGGATCCACGCGGGACACAATAACTTTTTAATTGTGTCTCTAATTACGGCATACGAAAGGTTAAGGGCTGGTTACCATCCCGTTATTCCATCTGAGTGCAAGAAAACCTATATTATGTCACTGCTGATCAAATGTCCATTACCATTCATTCTTAGTATGTTGCCTTGTCGTGATATCTCACTCGTAAAGTTGTCTATGTCCTTTCTACTATTAAAATGTAACTTTTTTGTCTAAATGCTTTATTATCATTATATTATGAGCTTATTGTGTTACGGAAAAGACTTCTGCCCAATGCTTTATGTTGTCACGCCATCTCTTTGTAGGCCAGGCCCAAAGAGCAATGGCCCAAATGCTCATGACCATTTAAAATATTTTCCACAACAGCAGCTCAAAAACGAATACAAAATATATCAACGTACAAACCTAAATCGCAATCCACCTTCTAAAACAATAAACGGTGGAAAAACAAACGAATCCGACAATGAATCGTCATGTCGACGGGATCAAACCGTTTCGGGCCAATATACAGCCGGACCAATAAAGGTGGCCAAATGAGTGAGATGCAAAAACAAAACGGAACGCCAGACAGATAGGATGCGGCACGATATATGGTTTCAACGAGTTCACGTAGAGGAGTCATTGTGGAAAGGTGTTGGAGTATCGATATTCTGTAGAACAAGTTAGTCGATGATTTGAGCCTGAATATAATGTATCAGCGATAACGTTACGACGGTGGAATAAAAATGTCACGTAGTTGGTCTTTTACTTTTTGACTTTACGGCTAATAGATATAATTTTTACTTCGAGCCTTTACTAATAAGGTATATTATGTAACTCTGAGACCAAGCGATCCACTGTTGTTTTATCTTTTTCTAGTTTTAAAAACCCAATGTTCAGAAAATTAATTTATCTTCAAAAAATAATGAATTTTTATTTATAGTTCAAAATCAGTGTCAGGCACAAGTTGTTTGGCTTTTATGCGGAACTGGACCTTTTGTATTCTTTGCTTCTTTTTCATATCACTTATATCTAGGTAGTGTTCGTGTACCTTGCGTTGTGGCAAATAAATACATTTTCTTTCTTTGTTCCAATTTCAATCGATATATTCCTCTTCAATCTCACCTCTTAATTCACAAGGTAAAGCTGCACTTATTTTCGTTTCTGTTCGGCCCATTGGCGCCGTGTCGTGATATACGGCGTCATGTCACACGCCATTTGCAATCGTTCGCATTATACATTGTGTGCTTCCTGGCTCCGCTTCAGTGTTAATTATGCTGTTAACTAATATCTCAACTATCGACAGGTCTAATCTTATATGTCTAATGAGTCACACTACTTGCTGATTTCTATACCTGTATTTTGCTTTTAGACATTTGTTGTTTCTAGATTGATAATTCTTCTTTTAATCTTTGAAATCAATTCATGTCATTCTTTCGGTTTCGGAATTATTAACTTTTCTCTCGATTTGTATAGGTAAATATTTTTAAAAATTTCAGAATAAATTCCAAGTTGAATGGCTTGTGTTTAGATAAAAGTAAGTTTTATTACTAGTAATAAACAGAAAAAGATAAGTCAGTCAAAGTATTGTAACATTCGAAAATAATGATGATGCATGTCGTAAGGCAGAGTGTATCGGAAACACCCAATTCGGTACCATCTTAAACTTGTACCTACATTGCTGGCAAATAAATCTGATTCTGATTTTAAATGATGACTTCTGTAAACACAGTTCGGTTGTTGCTATTGTAAATTTAAGAAGTATTTTTTTACGCCACACAGGGAGAGAAAATTGGATGCAATACTGGAACGCAACACATTTCACAAATCTCCATATAAACAAAATTAAAAGTGCTCACAAGGCAACCGGTAAGCGATGCTATAATAAAATTGCTGTCCCCTCTGTAGGTAGACTCCTAATAAAAATTCCAGCAAATCAATAGGTTCACGTTTAACGCTTTTTGTATTGTATTTTATTTTGTTATACGCCTCCGTTTCGTGTTAAAGGGACAATACTGGGATATAGTGGATTTGTACTGCGATTCAACAATCTTGATACTTGTCATTACTACTCGGAAAATAAATTGCCCAGTTTTGTAATGATTTGAAAATACTTTCCAAAAAAACATATAACAAACTATGTATTTAATACGTAATAAAATACGTATAAAACTATGGATTCAATAGGTACGTAAGTTACCGTGTCTCGGTTTTAATACTATAATATCAGGTACCCACTCCCGATGTGTACGATAACACCTAACAAGATTTTTTTAATATAAATATGAGGCCACTCTTTCTGGCGTCCCACCTTCGAGTGGGATGCCGTAGAGAAAACCTTTGCCTAGCATTGAGATAGTATAGGTGTAAAAAAAATGAGATGACATTGATAGTAAATCCCAACACAACAATTTTAATGTAGTATTGGGTGTTTTTAAAAATATGTAATTAACCTACTTGCTAAACTCAGCGTGTAAACCCACATAAAGGTATCCAAAACAGTTGTGAAATCAAAGATTAGATTACTCTAAACTTATTTCGTAAGATTTTTCTTCAAAATAAACAAATAGAATCTTATTGTTGATAATTATTGTCCTTGTATTTTACGGAATTACCGTCAACACGACTTAGTGAAAAAACAAAGTGTTCGGCAACTAATTACTGGTCATTAGGGTAATTAGGTTAATATTATTGTTGACTAATATCCAGTAAGTAAAAATGGAATGACTCATAGCTTTTTGGAGTAACTTATGGATTTGCTCATTTTAATTCAATTTATTAATGTAGTCCGATCTAATTTAAAACAATAACTTCACTTCAAATAATCAATTTGTGTAAAACCTTAATTTATGATCACCATCTCAACCGATTAACTTTACTATTAGACATAGGCCCTTCTGGGACGCCTATGACGTGTGGTTCTATCCGTAAGGTTTTCCGCGACCCTGACCAAGTCATCGGTCCAGCTTGTGGGAGGCCTTCGAATACTGCGTCTTCCAATTCGCGGTCGCCACTCCAGAACCTTTCAGCTACATCGACCGTCTGTTTTACGAGCAATATGCTTTGTTCACTACTACTTACGTTCGTGATTGTTCGGGCTATGTACTCGTACGAACATAGCCCAATTCATTTCTGATTCCGTTATACAAGGAAACTCTGAGCATATCCCTCTCAATCACCTTTGGGTCATTTTAAGTCTTCGTACTAAATTAAACAAACACGAAACCTTAACCATACCAATTTTAATAAAAAAAAGTATCAAAACCATTTATCCTATCACACAAAGCAACAGTAAATAGGATACACGTTGGATTCCCTGTTCCGTCTTTGCGATTTGCATGTCCCATGCATGTGTGCGTGCGTGTGCACGTGTGGACGTGAATGTGTGCGTGGCGATTGACATAAAGAAGCTAAATGCCGTGGGGTGTGAACAGTTACAACCGTTTAACGTATGTATTGGCACGAATAGCTATTGGCAAAAATTCCAATAAAAGTGCCGCGTCCCTGGGAGGAATTCCGCTGAAGAATAATGTTTAATTTGCGCTAGGAGGACCGGCTGATTTATTTAAGTAGCTTTTTGTTTGACATCACGTGTTTTATGTATATTGGTCCTTTTTGGTAGGTTGCTCCTTAATTTGTGTTTTTCGGCGAGATTGCAGTTGGATCTTTAATGACCAAAAAGTACTTTTAATTTTCGAGAAATCTATTGGTTTTTCGAGACGATTAAATTAAGGTTTGGTCTCATTTTGCAATTTGAAGAAACCTTAATTTTAACATAAAGAAGACTATGAAGCTATTTTAAAAAAACCCTAATGTACCTAATTTTTTGGTCTTACATTATAACGATTATCCTATTTATCAGCTAATAGGTACAAAAACAAATAACGCTCGTCGTTTGTTTATTATCTGTCCATAATTGGGCGAACAGAGTGCAGTAATACCTATGAATCATGTAAGGGCGATGACACATAACACGCATAAAAAAAAAGTTTCAAAACAATATATTTTAACTTATTTATATCATTGAACTATTAACGTTTTTGAAAAACATGGAAACAAACTTAAATACAATTATGGTTTCTCATAAAGTTCTGACATTTGTACACTCACAGTGTAAAACTTGTAGATAAAATGCCTTCAAAATATTCTTCTCAAAACAATTGCACGTTATATTTACACATTATATGTATTTAGAGAAGCAAGAGAAGCCAAATCTTTCAAATATACCAGTTTTTAATCTTGACATAAATCTAGTGGTACCAACGAATTTGTCCGTTAGAGCTCAAGCCTTAAAGATATATCAGCAAAACCGTAGGATTCCAGTAGGACCGATACCCGCTAAGGTCACAGGGAATTTCTGAAATGGGAACCCGAGGTCCTAAATAACGAAGGGTTACCAAAGAACACAAGTTGTAGTTTTAGTCAAAGTGTGATACGAAATGGCAGAAGTCATAAGATGATTTCCCAGCCCAAAAACAAAAAGCAAAAAAAAAAATCAAAATCAAAATCAAAACATTTATTTCAAATAGACCATTTACAGGCACTTTTGAATAGTCAAATGTCGGTCAGTCCAAGAAAAGTGAAGCTAAATTGCACGTTCCAAAGAGTAGGTCTCTATGGAGAAGAACGTGCAAGAAACTCCATGGACACTCTTTTAAATCATATTATGTGTTACATATAATGCTTGGTTACATATTACTTGTTGCTTCTATCATGTGAGCACAATGTCGATAATGAAATAAAAAATATAAAATAATTAAAAGATAGAAACTGAATTAAGCCACTGGCAGCTAAGAGATGACCAGTCCCATCTGACGGCACCCGTTCACGAGCATGACGCGTGCATCAGCCCCACTCAGCTCAACCATTTTGAAGGGAACTGAACGACCCAATAACACGTGCCACCAACAGCGAGACATTTGAGTGAGCATGACAAACTCTCAACTGCCATGCTCGTAATGTCAAAAAAGAAGTTGTAACCTAATAAAAATGCTCCATGGTGCTTCACATTCACAAACTTGGAAAAAGTGCTTCTACATTATACAATGCAATTGTGTCTTTCAAATTAAAAATAATAATATTAGTTTCCAACTAATCAACTAATTAGTACGCCCTAGTGGTAGTGGAGCTGGACCAGCATTGAGCCAAGCATTTTTATCTTGAATATAATCCTCCAACTTATAATATGCTTGCCTGCATAGTGTGCGTTTAATACAAGATTTAAATTTCGTTTCATTGAGTTCTAATATTTGGGGTGGTATTTTATTATAACATTTCAAACAGTACCCCATGAAAGAAGAGGCCACTTTAGCCAGTCTGAAACCTGGTTGAACTAATTGATCCCTATTTCTTGTAACATAATTATGTCTATCGCCTCTTTTGCTAAAAAGATGAAGATTTTTTCTAACATACATGATGTTTTCATAGATATATTGACAAGGTACCGTCATTATGTTAATATCTTTAAACAGTTCCCTTAAAGAATCGCACCGGCGGAGATTGTAAATAGCTCTGATGGCTCTTTTCTGTAATATAAAGATTGACTCGATGTCTGCAGCCCGTCCCCATAGTAAGATACCGTACGACATGACACTATGAAAATAACTAAAATAGACTAGTCTAGCGGTATCAACATCCGTAAATTGGCGGATTTTTCTAACAGCATATGCAGCCGAGCTAAGCCGTCCTGCAAGAGATGTTAAGTGAGGACCCCATTGTAGCCTAGAGTCAAGCGTAATCCCCAAGAAAACTGTTTTATCAACAAATTCTAGTTTGTCATTGTTCAATACTATGTCGCAATCACTACTTATGACATTTGGTAAGGAAAATCTTATGCATTTAGTTTTTTTCCCATTTAGAACTAGATTATTAGCAGTGAACCAGTTTTGGACCTGCAATAAAGCGTTATTTTCATCGTCAAGATTATTAGTCCTTCTATTTATCTTAAAAATCAAAGAAGTGTCGTCAGCAAACAACACCATATTAAGTTTATTTTTCAGCAAATAGGGTAAATCATTAATATAAACTAAAAATAAAAAAGGACCTAAAATTGAACCTTGGGGTACCCCCATTTTCACATTTAATCCCGACGAATTGACACCGTTTATTTGAACAAGTTGCTGTCTGTCATTCAAATACGATTTTAATAAGCTTATCCATTTATTATTCATCGATCTATACGCACCTTTATATACACACAACTAATAAATACAAACAACCAAATACTAGTCCGTAGCTCATTCTATTCATAGACACGGAACGTAACAAACGTATATAAAAAAAAAAAAACCAAATTTGGAATTGAAAAAAAAAAAACTTGGTGTTTAAGATAACAATAGTTTTCAACCATGAAGAGTATTTATCTTTTGATGTTAGTGAGCCTGTGCCAGGGTCTGCCTTCGAAGACCAGGGTGGCCAAGTTATCAGCTCCTCATTCGGTGCAAGTGACTGTGCTCGACCCTCCAGCAATTGAAGTCTCCTGGAATAAGATTGATAGTGGTGATGTTGAGGATCCTGTGCTTGGTTATAAGGTTAGTACAGAAGTCAATTTCAAAATATATCGTTATATCGTTGCTTAATTTCTGACACCACAAATGTTGAAACGGGAACTCATCAAGAGAAAAAATATACTATTTAGCAGGACGTAACTCAGATTTTCTGGAAATACTGAGTTATATGCCAGTGCTATTGATATAGCAACATAACTGAGTTACGCGCTGTTGCTATAGCAATACAACAATACAAGTAAGTTATACGATTTTGCTGTAATTATTCTGTACAATATTGACATATGTATTGTTTTTGGTGTTCAATTATACGCCACAATTGGTTCAAATCCTCGGGTTTGATTCCCTATTGAATGACATAAATAACTTTTTTTTATTCAAAAAAGTATTATGTACACTTGTGTGTGTATTTTCTATTACATAGTGTTAGAACTCAAATGACTATGCGTACTAACGACTGCTTTTGAAGATTTGACCAAATTGTAGGTTTGAATTTTTAAGCGGTGATATATAGGTATATGACGTCACTTAATGTAGTGTTCAGTAAGTTAAAAGACAAACAACTCATTAAGAATGGTTAGTAACTCATTAACAATAATCACTAAGTATCTAGTTGTCATATTATTATTCTTTTTTTTATCAAGTTTCTCTAAATGATACTAAACTTCCAGTGAGAAGCCCGGGCTTACTAGGTCACCTTCGGTGGTACTCTTTAGCATTAAAAAGAAGATATGTTTTTGCCGATACAGCCATTCAAACATAGAAAATATCAGAGTTAGACTGAAGTGTCTTTCTGAATGTCGACAGTTAGCATATAAACATCAGTAGTCTTTTAATGTTTACACTGCTAGAACTCAGGCCTCCTCTCTAGGAGAGGGAATGGGCCATAATCCACCACGTGGGCTCAGTGCGGGTTGGTGAATGTCACATGTCTTTGAATTTTTGATTCTAGTACATGCCGGTTTCCTCACGATGTTTTCCTTCACTGTTTTGAGAGCAGTAGTGATTAAATAAATTACACAAAGTAATGCCTGGCTGGGGTTGAACCCGCGACCTACAACTCATAAGTCAAGGCCGATACCACTCGGCCACCACTGCTCGTCGGTTTATCACTGTCGACAGTTAAATACTCTGAATTCGACTACTCATTACTTCAACAGAATATAATTTTTCGATTAGCTTGATCGGCGTATCTTTATTTCGACGAAACATAAGTTCAACATGATATTGCACTAAAATGTGATGATAATAATTTAATTTCGTTTTATGATCTGGGGTAGGTACACAATAAAAACAGAATTTATAATAATCAGTTACGTTTTTTTAATTAATAATAATATTCCACAACTATCACACAACGCCGTCTAGTCTCAAGCTAAGCAGAGCTTGTGTTATGAATACTAGACAACTGATAAACATACTTATATATTTCTAAAATACATACATATTATAGATAAATTACACCCAGACACAGAACAATTGATCATGCTCATCACACAAACATTTGTCCCGGGTGGGAATCAAACCTTTAACCTCCGGCATAGCAATCAGGGCCACTAACCACTAGACCAACAGGCCAGTCAGAGTTATAACCAGTAGTAGCGTTAGAGTGTTCCGTCTATCCGAGGTGTATCGTGTTGCCCAGTAACTGGGTTGCGGAGGTCTGATGGGCAGTCGCTACATGTTAAAACACGGGTATTCAGCCGCAAAAGGTTAGACTAGAAACCGACTCCAAGCTAGTTGGGAATAGGAGATGATAAGTAGCGATATAGTGTTAACACTCGCTCGCACTTGGCACGACGGATTTGGACCGACCGCGGCAAGGTCGAGCTTGTGTATACAACATTAATTTTAGTAAATATATGCGAAACCCGAAATATGCGTCTTGTATTTTTATGTAAAGAATCTATACACAATATTTACTCACAAAGTTATAAGCTTGTTATTCTACCTGGTTGCCCACACAAATACATGGTCACTGGGTCATCCAGGCGACTCAGGGGTTGTTTTGCTCCCACACCAGCTGATCCAGCTCCTAATGCATGCTATGACGTATTCAAGATTTTATCCGCGCAGTCTTAAAATAACGTTTAATTAATTAATTTATGAATTTGATTTAAATGTAGATTTAGATTTAATTTTTAGGGTTCCGTAGCCAAATGGCAAAAAACGGAACCCTTATAGATTCGTCATGTCTGTCTGTCTGTCTGTCTGTCTGTCTGTCCGTCCGTATGTCACAGCCACTTTTTTCCGAAACTATAAGAGCTATACTGTTGAAACTTTGTAAGTAGATGTATTCTGTGAACCGCTTTAAGATTTTCACACAAACATAGAAAAAAAGCAATAAATTTTGGGGGTCCCCATACTTAGAGCTGAAACTCAAAATTTTTTTTTTTCATCAAACCCATACGTGTGGGGTATCTATGGATAGGTCTTCAAAAATGATGTTGAGGTTTCTGAGATCATTTTTTTCTAAATTGAATAGTTTACGCGAGAGACACTTCCAAAGTGGTAAAATGTGTGTCCCCCCCCCTGTAACTTCTAAAATAAGAGAATGATAAAACTAAAAAAAATATATAATGTACATTACCATGTAAACTACCAACGAAAATTGGTTTGAATGAGATCTAGTAAGTAGTTTTTTTTTAATACGTCATAAATCTAAAAAAATACACTATTATTATAAACATCGATCAAAGTTACAAAGAACTACAAGAACTTTTATATTATGTTACTTGCTGCTACGGAACCCTCCATGGGCGAGTCCGACTCGCACTTGGCCGGTTTTTTTTTATATAGCAACAATTTACGAGTTCCATTATATTTATTTATTTTCTATTTTATAATTAAATTTTACGTACCATTTAATTTAATGTTTAATTTGAAATTTTTATTTAATGTACAATTTAATTTAATGAAATTTATCATTTTAATTTAATTTAATGCATGTTTTTGCTTCTTTTAATAATTTTACAAGTCATTTTCAACAAATTGTCATTGTAATTATTTGATATATAGTAACTATATATTTATTTATCCAGCGGCATTTACTGCCAGCAATCTTATGCGTCAATATGAGGATAATGCAGTGGGCTGCAATATTGTGAACTCTTGTGTACTGTTTTTTTTCTTTCAATATGTATATTGTAGCTGTTTATTGTCCCACAAATAAATAAATGACCTGCTGTGACCTATGTTGTACTTAGTGTCGGAGGTGTTCAATTTGTGACCATTTTTTTAAATATTTAAAAAATAATAATAATATAATGTAAAAAAGTTTAGAATCGATCTTGAACAAACCATATTTAGGTTTCGGGTAATCATTTCTTCTGATAATTTCTTCGTAACATAATATTAAATAATAAGTCTTCTTGATTATCCCATATGCACGAAACATTTAGGGAATACATTAAATTAGTGTGATCCCTAAACATTTCGTGCATATGGACAGGAAGTCCACTACGCTTTACGTTTAATGACATTACTGAAGTTAAACTTTTAATTCCAGGTGAAAGTGTGGAAGGTGAGATATATCAAGACTACTACGCACACATTGGTCAATGGACAGTTGACACCAACCGTAGAAAAGTCATTAGAGGTAGAGTCTGTCCAAAAAGTCAAACAACTTGGGTAATCTAATCAAATAGTCAAATTTTTGAAATCTGATGTAGTCAACACTGTTTGAATAAACATGGCTGTCAAGAGATGATCATTGTTTACTAATAGAATCTTATAAAAAGTATTATAGGTAATATACTCGTAAATATAACTGATTTTTTAATTCGTGTAAAAAATTCTGACTTTTTAGACAAACTATAATTATGTCATTATTGCTTTGTTATTGAAATAAATGGACTATCTTTTGTTTTATATTCTATGGGAAATTTTCCAAACGACAGAACTTCCCTTGACCCAGTTTGTATGTTTTGGTCAATGGTTTGAATGGATGCAGTACAATTAACTTGTACCACAGGTATTAGGTACCTATAAGGTTTAGAAGGTCATGTGTAATAAACGTAGATGAAACAGATGATAAAAAAATACTACTAAATAATATACTCGACATTTACAGATGATACAATCGAGATTGTAGTCAGTAGCTAAGTATTTTTTCATTTTGCTTGACAAATGCAGGCTATTTTTTTTTTGTTATTGCTGCCTTTTTTATGATAGCTATCGCCTTCAGCTCCATCTGTATTATTAAATACTTTCTACCTTTGTAAATACAATTTAGCTATAATCAATTTAATGTCGCAACAAAATTGGGCGAAAGCAACTACTGACTGGACTCCAAACAGCAGGAGCCGGCGACGCGGTAGGCCCAGAAGAAGATGGCGTGACGATTTAGACTCCTACCTTAAGGATTGGCCAGAAGTGGCTAAGGACAGAAAAGAGTTTAATAACGGAGGGGAGGCATTTGCCCTGCAGTGGAACACAATGGGCTCTTAATTAATTAATTAATAATTAATTTGCTTAACCAATTAGCTATAAACTGAAACCTGAAACCAATTTATTGTATAAAAAAATGTTTATATTTAAAAAAAAAACAAATAAAAAAAAATAAGCAGTTATTACTGGAAAGAAAAGCAGTTTTATAATCATACAGAAAAGAAACCAACTACAAAAAAAAATTGTTTATTCCTTTTCTCAAATTCCAGCCACTCGGCCTGATCTCCGTCCCTTCTGGTGTACCTGATGTAATCGTGACTTCAGCTGAAGAAACTACCGCCACCTACTGCGACGTGAAAGTAGGTATGACCTACGAAATCAGAGTACTAGCCTTCACCAAGAACGAAGAAGGTCCCGACTCCGGACCAATCAGAGTCAAGCTGGAAAATAAAGATTAAAAGAAAATTTTATAAAAATGGGTGTTGTAAAATTGGAGACTGTTGTTTAATAAAAAGATTATGATTGAATTTTGTTTGCCTACAGTTATTTTTATGATTATTGTCTAATGCAGAAATGTATTCCTGTGTATATTTACGCAATACATAGAGCAAAGCATATTAGGTTAGGTACTTGACCAAGATTTATAATCAAAAGTCATGTAGTCAAGCCAACAAAAAAAAAATAAGCCAGGATTATTTATTATCATGAAATTTCTAGTCAACTAATTTTCCAATTATGACGATTTCTTTTGCAAAACTTTATAAATTATTTCGCCAGTAAATCTTATAATAGACACTTAATAATTTCATCAACAATGTCTTCGCCCTTGTTCTTTGGATCTATATATATACTAGTTGATCAGATTGAAACTCGGTGAAGGATTTTTTTCCAATCTAATCTGCTTTGAAACGAATCAACTGTTTTCTTTCCCAACGGTACAACTTTTTAGTTGATCCGATAGGAATATTTTACTTTATTTAAAGTCCTATCTACTCAACTTTGGTACTAAACCTTTTTAATTTATGTGCACTAATGAACTGGTTACTTATAATAGACAATGATCAATAAATTGTCTTCGACTAATAGACTGAGAGCTTGTGGCTACCAGACTTTCGCCATTTTATAAAAGCTGGTACCTAGTTTATCATGGACTGCACGGTGGTTTGTGATCACTACAAGTAATGTTGAATTTTGTTATCACTAGTTCCACTTTATTATTTTAGGCACTTGTAAAAATTTTTATGAGTGGAAAAATACTATAGCCAAAAACAATGGTTAAGCAAAACCACATCCAAGACTTTTAATGGCACAAAAACTATGTCTTGCTGCCTCAGTAAAACGTACGATGATTAAATAGATGACTCACCTAATTATACATACAATAGCATATAAGGAAAATCAACAGGATAAAATATCAATCGCCACTAAGTTATAAAACAACAATATACATTATGTGTAGTCAATAAGACGCTCATTCTGCCGATAATCGTGGCACTGGCAACACAAACAAGTTTAAATCAAAATAAAATCTATTTATAGAAGATTTAATTAAAACAAGAACAATGGAAGTTTTAGTCTTGTTCTTATTAATAGCTGCCTGTTATGGAGTACCAATAGACATACCAAAAGCCCCACAGCTTCTTTTGCCAATACCTGAGATAAAAAGACTTGAAACAAAGGACGATCCTAATAATATGACCCATCGTGAGATAGTCACTTGGACTAAAGTGGATAGCGGTGATCCTGAAAATCCTATTATTGGATACAAGGTAAGTTTAATATTTATTTAAATTGAAATATTTCTTTTCATATAGACCTACATAGGAACTTCTAAGGTGTCTGTCTCTTATGAAGAAGAACCGACAAGACACTCTACGATTACTCTTCTTCTTCTTATTGTATCGATGGCAAAATTAGTTAAATTCCTTGCCTGGCCCAGAATTCGGCCACGGCAATGCCGTCCACTGATGCTGTCATTAGGTCCCTACGTAAGCAGGAAACAGGGTACGTGATGCAGGACGGAAGGTGGGACATGGTCTGCGGAGAGACACCGCACAAACACTGAAGAGATCGGAACCATCCGAGAACCCCCACCTGTGGAGATTTAACTCTCTTTTAAATAAGTGATTGGTTTTTGTGAATGGTCGTCGTCGTTTCGACCGCCTACCTGGTGAGAGTCGTGGCGACGCTTGGAAGAGGCCTATGTCAACGTCTTTCGATTGAAATGATGATGATGATGAATAGGAATGAGAGAGCAGTGTAGACCAGTAATCATTGCACCTCCCCATAAAGTACATATGTATATTATATTTTTCACTGTACAAATACATAAGCAGAAAAAAGTTATAGTTAAGATCGTTAACAAAAAATATTTCTAGAAGGATGTAAACAATTTCGATAGTCTTCATTTTTTGCGCATCTCGAGTCAGTTACCGAACATATGAGGAAAATACAATATATTATAATTTATACTGAACGATAGGTATGTAAGTACACCGCACCGGTGTTTAAGATTCAAGTTCGTGTTGTTAATAGTTATTAATAACGTTAATATAACATTAACTAGAATATGTTTTCAACTTAGATCATATTTGTCATGATCAGATGAATATTGTGTCATTCTCAAATTGGTACCATTTTAAATATACGTTTAAAAAGACATTGCCATTCAACGTGGAAATGCTGCCAGTCTTCTGGGCACATTTCCGGATGACAGCGATGTGGAGGAGTACTTTTACGCCTGAGCGTACTTTGTCACTTTGTATTATATTTATGTACATAGTTAGGTTTTAGTATAAATAGTTTATTTAGTATTTAAGTTTTTTATGTACATATGTATTAAAATAATTAAACCTTTTTTAACGTTTAAAGTGAGAAAGCAAAAGTGGTAGGACTTTTGTTCAAACCATATTCCACCACTTTTTTTAACACACAACGCCACATAGTCCGACAGCTAGACAACTGTTAAACATACCTATACATTTCTAAATACATACATTATTATAGATAAACTACTCCCAGACATAGAACAAATGATCATGCTAATCACACAAACAAACATGTATCTTGAGTGTAAATCGAACCCATGACCTCTAGCATACCAGTCAGGGTCACTGACCACTAGACCAACAGGTCAGTCATTGACAGTTCGGTTGACTAGCGCAGTTTACAAATCTTTTACAGCGGAACCATAATAAGGCTTTTCAACGTGTTAATCAGAGATTTTCAATATAATTCCAGTTAAAAGTATGGGAAATACCGAAAATCAAGAGAACAGTATATAAGACTCAAGGTGGTGAAGTCGTTCGAGTCCTGGAGGAAAGCTATCCGGTAAGTTGTTTTATATTTCGAGGCTCTTCTACAACCGCAAGTTGAAAGTAACAAAAGTTTGAAAGTACTGGCTGTGTCCTTATCTGGGTGCCTAAGTCTAGCAATGGCTACAATTCATGAATTAATTCATCTAAAAAGCGTTCATAGCAACTAATGTATCTGATCTATGTCTGATTTTTAAAAATCATCAGATAGATAGAAAATTGTTTTCTTAGTAAACATCATATACATCAGTCTGTTTGTTATCTTTTTTTTTCAAAGTCCAGAGAGAATAAAAACATGCCCTGGATATTGAAAGTCGCTGGCGGGCTTGCGTCTAGCTCTAGCTAGGTCCCGAATCGGGATACTGAAAGACATAGATGAGTTTTAGTCAGTAAATCTGACACGTCCTTTCGTTCCATCCTACAGCGGGAGAAATCTTTAAGCGATATCCCACCTCAAAAAAATTAGAGAATGTAAACATTGAGTCATTCCTGTTTATTTTACTAAAAACTTTTTTAATGAATTGCACATTTCCAGAAACTCGACAACCATGCAATTCCGAATGGAGTCCCGATAGAGATCGTAACTCCTGCCAACGAGACGACAGCCACTTTCCATGATGAGTATGAAGACGTGGTCTACCAGTTTGCTGTACAAGCATTCACGGCGGAGGGAGACGGACCACTGTCTATCCCCTCGAGGATAATGATACTTTCAAAGAGCAAAGATGCCACAAATAAATTAGATTTGCTTGGGAAGAAAGAAACTAGATACAAATAACAAAATCTGTTTGAAATATATATTATTATAACTTTTTTCTTACACTAAGCAACGTTATTACTCATACCTAGCAATTTTACCAAATAACGTTATCTTTAATGATGTTGGGACACAGGTTATACAAGCATCCTAACTTCAAGAAAAAGTGGGGATACGCGGACGCGGTAGGGCTTAGTAGATGTTACATGTCTTCTTTATATTGCTGGTTATGTATGGTCAACTACACGCAGATGGCATTCAGGGCTCAGCGTGTTCAATACAATGACGCTTTTAGGGTGTTGATGGGTTTGCCGCGCTACTGCAGTGTATCCGGTATGTTCGCAGAGGCAGAAAATGATGGCTTTCATGCCATTATGCGCAAGCGATGCGCCTCCATCATGCACAAGGTATACGTCAGTCCCAATCCCGACATCATCCCGAAGACAATAGCGGACAGGTGGTCCCATACTAGAACATTGGGTACGCGTGCATGTCCCTGTGGCGTACAATACTGTATAAAAAAATTGTTTCCAGTAGTTATAAGTACAAACACTAGTTTTTAAGTTGTGTGCAATCTAACCAATTATGGCCAAAAACTATTTGAGCCATTTTTTAATAGAAAACCCGGGGTCCAGGAACGCTAAGTTAAGAACGAACATGGGTGTGCTATGGTTAGTTGTTGTGTGGTTTTAGTCAGTAGTCATAAGTCTGACACACCCGCTCCGCACTAGAGCGGGAGAACTCTTTGGATGATTTCTTTTCTTAAAAATAACCAAGAACCATGATCTGCCACTCTTAAGCCTGAGCCACCACCATTATAGTGTAATATGTCACAACTATCACACAACGCCGTCTAATCTCAATCTAAGCAGAGCTTGTGTTATGAATACTAGACAACTGATAAACATACTTGTATATTTCTAAATACATACAATTTATAGATAAATAATACCCAGACACAGAACAAATGATTGTGCTCAACACACAAACATTTGTCCTGGGTGGGAATCGAACGCACGACCTCTGGCATAGCCGTCAAGGTCACTAAATACTAAACCAACAGGCCTGCCTAATGATCTGCCACTCTTAAGTCCGAGAAATTACCAATGGGTAATAACTCGAACTTGTAGAGATGCCATAATGTTACTACAAATCAATGGTAACTTATCTCAGCTCGACGATTTTCCAAATGAATTTCTTTGGAAAAGTAACCCATCTAGCCGGTGCCAATAAACTAATAAAGTACGTTTGTACATCAGGTTATTCCAAACAAACAGACGCACAGAATGTCACAAAAACGCCGTCCGTCTATAGCCGTCCGGTTCGGACAGACGTCACGGTCCGGATTAGCGGGTTGTGTGCCGGACACATGTCATCCGGCATTAGCCGAACTACTGTGTCTCTGCAGCCAGTGATATCGGTCTGATGGCCAGATAAACTAGTTTTGATGAAGGTAATATTATGTCCAAGTATGTACTTTTTATCTTGTGAGAAGCTTCAAATGTTATAATTTAAACCAACCTTGTGAAGGTTCTTAAACGGAATTCAATTTAATAGCTACTGGGACTTATGAAGTCTAAACAACGTAATATTATTATATATTTTTTTAATTAATGCCCTTGAACGAAGTGCAATGCCTACTCCTGCACGCTTAGCCAATTTGTTATTCTGCAATCGTTAACGCTGTCGAAAAGTGATGAAACGTATGGGAATGACGTCATCTCAACGTAAAGTTGCGTGGTCAGAACAAACGAATAGACAATTCGTAGCCAACTTCACATCGTTCAAAATCGTTTCTACAATGTTTAACGCTACATCCTTTGTTATACAAACGCTACATTGTAGAACGAGCGGCCGACTCAGGCGCGTCAACATGGCTACCAACTTATCGTTTTCTACAATTGCTGTCACCGAGGCGTTACCGATTAGAGAACGGAATTCGACACAAACTGGTTGTAACTTGGCTAGGGGGGCTGTTCCTCATTGCCTTTATCCCAGGGCCCTGAGATTTACTTTTACACTAGAGATAAGAATTGTGAATATTGAAAATAGTATGTATATAATAATAGTACGTCATGTGGGTGCATGATAAGATAGTGTAAGACGACAGTCAGGGGTGCGCGCTAGATAACCTCTACTGTAGCCCCTTATATTCTAAATAATAATAATAAGACCACATTCAAGATGGATCAATCGTGTGAAGAGTGATATGAAAGAAAACGAAGTTTGTGATGTCCTGACGATTGACATGAGAGTATGTACTATCACTTGCAAAAGTCCATAAGAATTCTTAAAACTTATTCGTTTGACGTTTAGTTTGACTTACGACCTTTTATTTTCAAGTTTCGCCAACAAATGATTGAAATCCACAATTTCATCAACTTATCATAAGTCAAGATGGCCCAGTGGTATAGGCACACAGATTGAAGCGCAAATCAGTGTGCCGCAAGTTCAAATCTCACGCAATTATTGACTTTTTGTAAGTTCTTACCCGATTGGAAGTTATGTATTTGCATTACATATTTTAAATTTCTTAGAGTTAGAAAGGTAGATCACAAAAAAACTAAATAAAGAATTAGATTTCTGCGAGGTAGACATGAGTTTTAACTTAACCGAAATGAACTGTCGTTTGTTTTTAGTTGTTGGTTAGTGACGTGAGGTTGACGGTATTGTAATATTCGCAAAATGCAGGCTAATATTAGTATTGAAGTGAGGGCGACTATCATTGGGCTGCATAAAAGTGGTCTTAATAAAACACAAATATCTGAAGAAACCGGACTGAATGTGAGTATAATAGCTATTAATGAATTGTAACTTTATTACAAATTAATCTTCTAATTAAAACGTATGCCATTTATGAATCCATTCATCGTATCTTTATGAGGTTTAAAAGAGAAATACGTAAATCGTTGGGTTTATTGGATTGGTTATTGGATTAATAAATGCAGTTTTATTTTAAAATTATATTCAATAATTATGATTATTAACATTTTATATAATGAAAATGAAGTGAAGTAGGTATAGCTGCCTAATATATATTTTTTTTTATTTTAGAAAAATACTGTAAATCTTTGGCTAAAAAGATATGAGGAAGAAGGTAGCCTTGCTAGTCGAAAGAGAAGTGGGAGACCGAAGCTTATTAGCGAGGCACAGCGACGACATATGGTGGACGTATACGAAACGAATGGTTTCGCACCAACGAGACATTTTGCGGAATTATATGACACCTCGATGGATACTGTTCGCCGTGCACTTCACGCTGAAGGCGTGCATCACAGAAAACCTGCTAAAAAGCCGTACTTGACAGAGAGGCACAAACAGGAACGATTACGTTTCGCACTAAATATTTAATGTTAACTAAACTAAATGGCCTACCATTTTATTTTAACATATCTGTGATTATTCGTTAACAAACACTGTATTATATTGTGTTTACTTTCGTTTAAAACAGCTATATCTTTTAACTTGTGCCATCGCCTCATCTATCAATTTTGTTGACAATAATCATGAGTCTATTTCGTTTTTTATTCTTCTACCCGCACTGTTTTAACATAATACTATAGTTCAATTTATTTTTCTCATCTAATTGACGATTATCTTGTGAGAACTAAAGTTCTTTTAACAGAAATTGAGGTTTGGTTTCAATCTTCTTTTCGTCAAGAAAATGAACAATTAAGCTATGACCTTACATACATTCATTGTGACGTTACACAAAAATAAAATGTTTACAAATTCCAAATCATATATCACTTTTCAATAAATAACTGGATATAAACAATTACCTATATTTTATTTTATTAAAATTTGAATATCCGTTCATTGTTACGTTATTCATATTATGAATGGTCTAAGTGGGTATACTTCCAACAAACAATCTTAGGCGTAACATAGATAACGGTTACAAGATAACTTTTTGTCTAGGTAACAATTCGACGTCACAATTCTCATAAATGTTTAATTTGTAAATATAAAGAATAAACATTTTTATTAAACACGTCTTTTTATTTCCACCTTATAACATCGAAAAGATGTAACAACTAAATAATTGCAAATTACGAATGTGATTCTTCTTGTGGTTAATAGATCACATTCGTAATTTGCAACTATTTAGTGCAAAAAATGCAATAGTATTTTTCATAGAAATATAAAAAAACAACTATATCAATATAGATTAGGAATTTTCAAAGTAAGAAATAACTGCAACGGACCGACCATGATTTGAACTCGGGTTACGTGATTTGCGAATCCAACACTTAGTTCACACGGCTACCAGCACATAACGTATTGGCACGAATTTTATCAATGCTATGGTAAGAACAGCTCACTGCGACGACAGTTCCTTAGTGTGTGTTATCTGTGGAATGTGGATACTCATACATGCGCACACATACGCACGGAAGTTTCGCGCTCGCTCGGTTCGTAGCAATGTAATCTTTAGCGTTCCTATGGACTTTTGCGGCCTTACTGTACGAAAAAAAACGTGTTGCAATGACCCCAAGTAATGCTGAGACCAAGACAGATTCATTTGTTTACAAACTACAATCTGGGTTGTCAACAATCCCCTACGGTTTTCATAGGGTCTATGCCCGTTAGCGCCACGGGAAATATCTGACAATGAAACTCTTAGTTCTAGAACGCAAAAGTTAGCTGAAGGACAGAGAAGTCGTTTTTAGTCATTAAAAGTCTGATAGAGTGCACCACTCTATCCTTGAGAGACAAATTGTTTCTATAATTTAACATTATGTAATACAAATCAGCACAATACAACAACACGAGCAGACGTCTGGGATTATCTGATTATCGCTGGGAGCCGGTAAAAAGTGCCGAATGTTCTACATAAAGGACTTTCACTAGTCGATGTTCACCTCAGCGAAATGCAATTAGATTGGTCTCGGGAGACCGATGAGCTACCTATACGGACACGTTGCAGTACTGGGATTGGTTTGTACTACGATAGAATTAAAGCTAAGTCTCTACTTGAATATTTTAAATCTTCTTGTATTTGTTTTTAATACTTTTATTTACCTATAAATTGTTTCATTGCGAGTTAGGTCAGTACAATCTCTATCTATTCAAAAAAATCCGCTTCTGAGCACCTTTGGCCCAAATAACTCATCATTTAGAAGAGTTGTTTAATATACTTTTGAGTAGTACCTACACTTTACCCTACGATCAATATTGCCAATTAATTATTAGTTACTTTGGATTTACAATAATTCATAGCTTCACAAAACCATTATCATTGTGAGAACAGTCCTGCCCAACGTAGGGACTCTACGCGGCGATTGTCCGGTCCATGGCCCTTTACAGAACGCCAAGTTGAACGCGTCCCAGAAGGTCATCCTTATGGAGCAGGGATACAGCACAACCTCTCGCGAAGCGACGAGCCTTCTTGCCAGCCTTCCGCCATTAAATCTGGAGGCACCAGTCCTTGCACGCATGCACGATTTGCGCACGGGGATGCACTGCCGCGCCGGGGCGAAACTCCGCCGCCATGGTCATGGCATTGCAAACAGAGTTCTGAAGAATAATAATAATGTACCTACGTTTAGGATATGTACTTTTTGTTCGTTGTCATATCGATGATTACATAGTAAATAATAAATTTATGTTTTGACCAGGTTTGTTCGTATATTCAATACTCAATACTTTATTGCATTCCATATGTACATAATATAGATGGTATAAAAATATAGTTAAGACCAATAGGACCCTGTCGGGCACAGCAAAGCTAGGAGAGAGGATGAAGGCTAATAAAATAAAGATATTTCACTTATTATTGTCATCATTATTAATAAAAATTATGTGCTTATCTATTTAAATTAAATTGTGTATGCATGATATAATTATGTCTAAGTATTGGTATATTTTATTTATTTATTGTCGTCATTATTATTAAATTTTGTTATTGTTAAAATTAATATATGTATGTATATTATTATAATGTCTTAATCAAACTAATTTATGTCAGGTATTTTTATTTATTTTTATCAGCCACTAGAACAGCGTTAAAAATTGACTCGTACATATATATTGATGAGTGCAGATGTTATTGCCCAAAGGTTGCCAGATTTGTGGTTGACAGATTGCTCAGTCATTGTTTGGGACATAACTCCGTAATCACAGTATGAGTATGTGCGTAAAGGTAAAAGAAGAATTCATCGGACCCGTCGCTTAGTCTTTCCAAAAAGATACAGCAATAAAACATGCTACATTATAATCTTCAATTACTGAATCTTGCGTCCCCTACCAGCGAGTCTGACAGAGTACTCCTCCGCGGCCTGCGCCTCATTTACATTTAAATTGCGACGACTCACGTGGCTTCTCTTACTTTTAAATGTTCTGTACCCTGCTGCAGCGTGGGACCGATGTTTCAGTGATACACGTATAGGTATATATGGCGTAGCTCGACTTTGGTTCATCTGAAATTGTGATTTAAAGTGACATAGTGTGTAAATGAAATGTAAAAGCATCGACTTATATTCTAGTGATAGACAAGCCCTTTCATGGAAACTGTTTGTCAAAATACTGAAAAGTTAAAACAAAAGTTCGCTGCAGCGCTACATTGGCATTATGTGGTCTAAAAAATCTATTAAAACATGCAGCGCTAAATAGCTTTTAGAGGATATTTTTTTCGAGACCAAAATGTCTTAAGCGGCATGAATTTCGTAGCACTTACGCGTTTCGTTCAATATGTACAATGTTGATCCGAGTCGACTGAAGTGAGTGTTCGGCACGCCTAGTCTAGTGCGTAGTACATATATATCGATGCGTAAAAGCGTATTGTAGTCAAGTTAAATTTTGACATTACTTGTATATTATTATTTAAAATTTAATATTGTAATTTTTTTTTTACATGTCATAAATCATGGCAATTATTTTATTTAATATTTTTTTACTCTATTTAGAGTCATGTTCACTCGTTTATACATAGGGTGTACCAATTTTCATTTCTAAGTCTTTATTTTGTAACACTCGTTAAAATTAATAAATGCTTTACGAAATTGTCTTTGCAACACTTACAAAAGATACACCTTCAAAAATGCCTTCAAAGGAAATCAACGAACTTTTTTTTTATACAGGTAGAAATCACACTACACACTAATATTATAGAAATAAAGATGTGTATGTTTGCGAGTGTGTATATTTGTTAGGTACATATTCACGCTCGAACGGCTGAACAGTTTTCGACGAAACTTGGTATACAGGGATACCATGTCCTATAGCAAATAGAATAACTTTACCCCAAAAATATTATGTTCCCTTGGGACAATTTTCCACATTCACACGGCTGAAGCCCCTTGCAGCAGCTACTGATTTTACACATATTACTATGTATATGAAAATGAACGTAATACTTATTTTTTTAACATAATACTCGTATATACTATTAATATACACTTTGTAACATCATATTTTCATCTCTTCCAAAATTCTCTCAAAAAACTTAAACCCTCAAACTAAACCTCTCATAACAACACATCCATCCATCACATCCCATACAATAATTTGCCCCAACAAAAAGCCATCGTTGAAATATACCCCAACGCTGGTGGACACAGTAATTCAATTTGGCAAATTAGATTTTCCGTCAGTTACCTGTGTCCTGCGTCTTCGCCCTTCGCATTGCGTTGTTACAACATATAAGTTATTATGACCACGATGGATAGCCAATGTTGGAACCAGTGTTGGCAATATTACACCAAGGGTTTGTTTATATTTTTTTTTTTTTTTTGAAACGTTGCGCTTCTACAAATTACTTCTATATCGTAGGTGCATTCTCAATCATGTAGACTCACCTATATTTTTTTTAATTGATATAAACTAGTGCTTGACTGCGATCCTACCTGATGGTAAGCAGTGACGCAATCTCTGATGTTGAGGCGCACTAGTTTATTAAGAGCCTATTCACTCTAGCCTTGAAGACACCCAAATTATGATCGGACGGGAAGACCGCAGCAGGCAAACTGTTCCAGTCCTTCGACGTACGCGGTATAAATGACGAGGCGAAACGCTTAGTCCGGACTGTAGAGATTACAACAACGTAAGGGTGGATATTCGCCGTACGTCGGGTTGTCAGATGGTAGAATTGTGATGGCGGAATCAAATCATGCAATTCCTGCGCACACTCTCCAAAGTGCATCGTATAAAACACCGAAAGGCTGGCTACCCTACGCCTGTGCTCAAGGCTATGAAGGTTGGATTTAACCAAATCTG
Source organism: Mythimna ferrago (assembly GCA_910589285.2). Lineage (NCBI taxonomy): Eukaryota > Metazoa > Arthropoda > Insecta > Lepidoptera > Noctuidae > Mythimna > Mythimna ferrago. The sequence goes on from OU342680.1 coordinate 1,133,853, forward strand.
GATCACCAATTATACAAACAAACACCCAGATCCGGAGACCATACAAATATTTGTTCTTGCTGAAATCAAACCCGCAGCGGAACAGCCAATTGCTCAACCACTGTGCCAATCGTACCGTGAAGATTTACAATTTTAGATGACTTGGTGAAATCGGAAATATTGAGGTACATTTAGTGGTAGAAAAACAACTCATAACAATTGTTTGTCAAAAAATGGTAGAATCGAAAACAATAACTATTTTGTGTATCTCATCGGAAAACTTAATTTGATAAACAAAGTGAAATAAAAGACGGTAGACCATTGCAGTGCTGGAACTCTGAGAGAATTTTAAATATATAGATTATACAGGTTTCAATGATCTTCAAAGGGGTTTTATTTTTGTTTAAGAACAGGGAAAAAAATAAAGACAAGAAGTATCATCAAGACCAATACTTATTAAGATTTTCTTTAATTAACATAAATAGTTTAAAAGACAACCATACATAATACTGATTCTGAAAAGAAGCCACTAAGGAAATGAAGTATCAAATAGCAGGTCACATAAAACTAAACACTTCACATTTGGATCCAAACATTGGCCCAACTCTCTGAGAGGGGCCAAATTAGATTGGAACAAGTGGGGTCAAGCGAGACGCGACGAGGACGGTGACGGAAGAATACAATAATATGAAATGATATCTGAGAAATAATAATGGTGGATAATATAAAGGAAAATGTTAAGGTACACGTGAGATGCTCTTAGTAGAATTAGTATTTTATGTTACGATATATCCTGTTTTCTTTTGAGGAGTAGTTCATAACAGGTACATTTTTTCCCTTGGGAATTCATTAATTCATTGAACCCCAAGCGAACGCTGCGCCAGTATTTTCTCTTTCATTGTCTTTCTATTGTGTCCCCAATAGGCTAATTGCCTTAAAAATGTAATTAGTCCGTCTTTTAGATTATTCAAAAATAAGGGACACGTATTTTTTTATTTGTAAATTAAACCAAAAATGACAAAGATATAGCCCATTAAAGTTACGTGTAACGTCACGCCGTGCTGCATTTTTTTGCACGAGGTGACGTCACTAGTAACTTTAATGGGCTATATCTTTGTTATTTTTTATTCAATCAAAAAAAGAAAAAATACGTGTCCAATATTTTTTTATAATCTAAAATACAAACTAAATAAAATGTAATTATTTTGACCCTGGAAACTACCCTATTAGATTTGAAAGGTTAAATAACTCTTTTTATTCTGGGTGGAGTAAAAGAGAGTCAGACTGTTACTGATTCAAAACCTTCTCGGACTTTTAGTCACACTTTACCTTTCAATTCCTCACCTCGCATTAAGGCTGGCCTGTTGGTCTAGTGGTTAGTGGCCCTGACTACTATGCCGTAGGTCGTGGGTTCGATTCCCACCCAGGACAAATGTTTATGTGATAAGCATGATCATTTGTTCTTTGTCTTGGTGTAATTTATCTATAATAAGTATGTATTTAGAAATATATAAGTATGTTTATCAGTAATTGTCTAGTACTCATAACACAAGCTCTGCTTAGCTTGGGACTAGACGCCGTTGTGTGATAGTTGTGGAATATTATATTATATTATTATATAGGTGCGCGTGGAACACGGCATGCTGTCGAACCGGTTTTGCTCCTTATGGAAAGAAAGAAAGAAAGAAAAACGTTTATTTGTACCTCACACATAAGTACATTTAAAATTAAAAACAGTAGAAAGTCTTATTATTTCATCATGAGCTATCCGTTGCTTGCCGTCCTTATGATTAAAGTGGCCGGTGGTGCAGCAGCAGAGGTATAGATAAATATGTCCAGTCTCTCATGTTTCCACCAAGTAAAAACTTATGTATATGATCATTCGAATCCATACTATAATATGATCACAAATGCGAACATGATTTTGTTTGTCTGTAACCTCTTCACACCTAAATGGCTGAACGGACTTACGTAGATGAGATGACTGGGCTCATTGATAGACCTACGCCTTGAATTAGGAGATAGAATACTTTTTATCCCGGGAAGTACGTTCCCTTGGGACAATTTGTGAATGAAGCTAGTAAAAACAAATCAAGTCTAAAAAATACCTATAATTCAAAATTATTTATTGTTGTCAATAACTTACAGAAACTTCGATTTCACAACATAGAAACTACTTTTAAAATATGACACAGAAAGTAAATAATTTCAAGATAACAAAATAAAAGTAACTAACGTTCTACAATAGCAAACAAGTCTGAAAAATTTATTTACACTTTACGATTTTCGAAACACATTTTAGAACATGAATCCAATCGGACGCGGATTCGTACAAATTTACCTAACATTTATAATCAAAGTCAACACTGTAGAATAGATAAAAGTTTTTTATAGCTTTTACTGCCCACAGATCATGATCTACCTGTGAACCAAATTCCATACAAATCCATGCAGCCACAAACACCCATACACAAAATTCTTCGCCTTTATAATATTAAAGTGAAATAATAAACTCTTGCGTGATTAACGCGTGGTGAATTATGGCCCATTCCTTCTCCTAGAGAGAAGGAACTACTTCAACACACACTTTACTTAAACACAATCATTTTCAGACAAGAAATCTCTCTTCAAATCGGAGTCGTATCGTCACCACTAAACAGCACTCTCTTGAAGCATTTCTAAATCAAAACACGGCCCGTTACCCTGGAGAGTGACTTGCGGAAAATTGGAAAACGAAACAAGGTGAAAAATATTATTAAGTGGAGCACTCACCGACCACGGCACTCGGGGGAGGAGTGCTCCGTGTCTTCAATACTTTAACCTGCTCAGTTAAATTACACATTTTTATTTACTTGAGCAACTGGGAAACAACATTAAATTTATTTAAGTGCGGTGTTGGTTTGGAAATTGTGTTTTGTGACAATGAAATGTGTGAATTGTTTGCCAATTAAACAGGATTAGTTGGTATGTATGGATGTAATTATAGGTTAGAAAAACTTTGATTTAAATTACAGTCAACAACCTATGTGTTTCTAAGGCAAAAGTGGCAAACGTGCTCCTTCGTCGATCATCGCTTACCATCAGGTACAAAGCATTTTGGGAACACATTCATTAAGCGCACAGCTAAGGAGTGGAATTCCCTGCTGGAGTCTGTGTTTCTTGATAGCTATAACCTAGGGGTCTTTAAGTCAAGAGTGAATAGATTGCTTCTAGGCAAGCGTGTTCCGTCGTCGACCACATCATCGTTTACCATCAGGCAAGATAGTGGTCAAACGCAAGCCTATCTATAATATAAAAATCAATCCGAATATGATTTGTCTGGGTAATCCTTCTCATCATTTTTGTGTATCAGTATCTAGTGGTCTGTTCTGTAGGACTCCTAATTATATTTTTTTCTGACTTTACCTACGTATCTCTTTGGAAAAGTCAATTTTGTCGTCTCCATTAACAAAATTCATTCGTCAAAGTCGCAACGATTGCACCTCACCCTAAACCTACCACATCAACCCTAATGGCGGCCCATAAAAGATCACAGAGGTAAGTAGTGGCTACTATTCATTGATAGTCAATTGGGCCCACAAATCGCCCGGTTAACCGACACGACCGCTCTTATAAAGGTAGGGTGTACGGTCCACGGTCTACCTAAGGAAGGGACAACCGTTTTTCTTCCAGCTAATGGCACACACGTTCACTTTGTTCGCCTTTTACTTTTTGACCGGTTTAGGGGAGAGGAAATGAAGTGCGATTTAAAGAGCTCCGTAAGTTAGTGTGATCAACGTATAAAGAGAGTACGGACCGACTCTAAAGCAGTTGTATACATTCAGAACTTTTACCCTAGGTAAGGTAATAACCAAGTCAAGGGATCCACTGTTTTGTTGACCACATTACTTAAAATCAGACTTTTATAACTTAAGATTAATAAAATAGACAAAAATTATAGTCACTTTTCACACAATACATAAAGAAAGAAATGAGCACATTTTAGAGGAAGTTTGATAGTGGTACCAGTGACTGAAAAATTGAAAGGGAATCGTTTGTCTTGGTTTGGTCATGTGTAGAAGAAGGATGAAACGCATGTTAATAAAAGAATTATGAATACACGCGTGGATAGAGAGACAGGAAGAGGAAATCCAAAGTAATGGTGGATGGATTGTCTGAGGAGTTATATGAAAGAAAAAGAAATCAATGATAGTGTGGCTACTGACAGGCTAGAGTGCAAGAAAAAACTAAGTTGCACTGACCCCAAGTAATATTACAAAAAAATTGCTTAGTTTTTTTTTCAAAAGATTGTCACACTAATGTGAAAGTGTTTTTAAATTTGAAAATAAATTATTTATCATTTATCAATAGTTTTAATGATCGAGGTCTGGGCTACTATGATGTTCCAATGCCAGTACATTCCATTGTGAGAGAGATTTTTTATTTATTTATTTATCATACAAAGATTACAGGATTATCTAGGTTAAATAGCAACCAAAAAACCACAAAGGCTTAAACTTGTGCTACCATGCGCAAATAAATAAATAAATAAAATATCTCAATTTCGAAATAGATAGTTTTTAATTATATATGTGTACGTTATTATAATAAAAACTTTCTGTAAATAAGTAGAAAACATTCTTAAATAGTACTTAATTAATATTTCTTAAGTTTACATTTGATATTTTTAGGTGTAATGTTTCTTTTTATTTCTGAGGGTAGACTATTAATAAGTTTTAGAAGACGGATAGCATTATCTCTTTTTTACACCGAATTCATGGTATTCATGGTTTTTATAATGGCAATTACACTTCATCATAATGTAAAGGCAGTTAGAGTCAATCACTTTATACTTCTTTTAAGACACTTTAAATGCAATAAAAATTGTATCTCTCTCTTGTCCAGTATTTTCTATAACTTACTCTACCTAGGTATCAATGTATAGTTGGTCAGTTCTCACAGTTCACAGTCGATCGCTTGCCCACCTCACTTCACCTCTTTATGGTCGCGTGGCCAGCACTCTGATAGCACCAATTACTGGCCAACTGTAGGAAGGAATAGAGTGGATACGACTCCAGTTTTATAAAACTGGAGTCGTATCCTGGAGTTTAATCCTATAGAATTGTTTCTGGTTTTTACTATGGATATAAAACTAAGAACTAGAGAAGACTTGGGATAAAAAGGAATCATAATTGCTGCTTGTGCGAACATTTTTTTTTTTTTTGAGTTAGTAAATCTTTGAATAACTAATCCCGCTCTGGGCATATCTGACTTATACTGATTAAAATCAACGTGTATTTCTTTATTTCCCTGCTATTAGGTAATTCTTTCAAATACCGCAATGCTAATGCGAACATAAATGCTACTTTCTTAGCAATAAATAGTTTTTTTCTGCATCTTCTAAAGCGAATGCATACAACTTTTTTGTAACACTGCATTAAAAATATTCAGTGACTTCTGTTATAATATGAGCTTTAGGCTAAAGCTTTGCTTGTGATGTAAAGTATGAAAGAGCATGTAATGGTTATAATCATGGCTTATTTCTATCAGTATTATCATGCGAATCAATCCACAATTCAGTCGATTTACAAATACCTACGACAGACAAATATCTAAAAATTAAACCTTGTACAGTTTTAATATTAGTGGGATAGAGAGTAAAGTAGGACTCCAGGAATCATTGGAAAAGTCCAATGGATCCACATTACTCTATCGCTTCGCAGCGATATATAGCGGGTCAGTCAGTTCCATAGACTTTGTTACCTCGTCGGGAAATTGCTGCCCACACACTATACGATACTTAACACTATACCTACCTACTGTTCATAGGTGTCTAAGTAATCGATGTCTACAAATAGGAAATTTTTGTTGGCCGGTTTATTAGGAACCTTCTTTTAGACCACAATAGAACAGGAAAATATTAGACTCTTCAGTAAATTTATTATAGCGGTTGAATATTGCATAAATCATGTTTTTTATTGATGAGTTTACAACGAGCTTGAGAAATAAATGGGTGGTGATAAAAATCACTCAGCATATGAGTAATTTCTTGCGTCGCATTCTTCAATGCTGAGGGTCGTGACCTCCCTGCTTCATCACTTTAACCCCTATGATATTCTTCCATCTGTTTCTGTCTCTGGCGGTGTGAAGGGCATTGTACAGCGTAGAGTCACAAGTGGTGCAGGTCTAGTTGGACCAACTATTCCATTGCCCTTTGGGTGATTTTAAGTCTTATGATGAGACCCATTGTAAGAGTGGCAGGCGGTCGCCGACTTCTGCGAAGCAGTAATGCTTGCTTAGGAGGAGACTGACCGCATCAGGCAACAGCGCTCACGCCGCCGCCGCGATTCCGATCCCGATTTCCAGCCACCGTAGGCGCGTAGCTCGCTGTCCGGCCGTCCGGTAACTGTCCAGACCAAGCCCAAGTCGTCGACGGCGCGCGCTGTTCCCGCGCGCCTCAAGGAGTTGTCAGCATCAGCAGGGGCCCAGCCGGGTCGAAGCCTACTGGGGCCAGGGTTATCCGAAAGGGCGCTCGAGCCCCGGTATGAAGGCTTGAAGGAACGGGATGGGTTTTTTAGTCAGTAAGAGTCTGACACTATCTCCCGCTCCGCCCAAGAACGGGGGTTGTCATAGGATGATCTTTCCCATCGAAAAAAAAAAAGAAGACCGAGAGTAAGTGACTACGTTTCGGAGCCATATGTCATCACTGGCAACACGCAATGGTCTACAAAACTGTACTGATTAGATTGTACAACAAAATATTAATTGTAATCTTGACTTACACGTGCAGATATCGCCATAAAAAGTGTTCCCTACAGTGTTCCACTCGGTAATCCAAATGTTAGCTCAACAGAAAAACAAGAGCGGTTCAATCAACGTCGCCCTGATTGATGGTGTTAATTAACTGAAGACTTATTAACTCATCTGTATACGGCATCCTCGGGAGGTATCGCACACACGGTTGCTTCCTTATAGTCATGGAGTACAGTGGTTCTAAAAATTACTTTAGTTTTATACTTCTCAGTAGTTTGCAGCGTTTTTCACATCTACTTTTTTATTGTTGACTAGCTTTTTCCCGCGGCTTCGCCCGCATACATAAACTTTGTCACTCAGGAATAAAGCTGCATGATAATTAAAACCATCTCAATCGGACCAGTATTTTCAGAGATTACCTCCTACAAATAAAAAAACAAACTTTACCTCTTTATAATAATTATTATTATTAATAATAGTATAGTGTAGATACGTTCGCGCATTTGATGGAAAGTGACGATGCGGTCGACGATGGAGCGCGCTTCATCTAGAAGTGACTTATTCACTTTTGACTTGAATATTCCCGGGTTGTAGCCATCAGGAAACAAAGACTCCGGTAGGGAATTCCATTTCTTAACTCTTCTTACTTCTAGGTAAACGTGTTTTATCGTCGGCCACATCATCGCTTACCACAGGCTCGCGTTTGACGACGCCCGGGTGTCGCCATTGTGCGGAATGCCCGGAGGACACGGTGGAGCACACAGTCGAGGTGTGCCCTGCTTGGGCGGAGCATCGCCGTGCCCTCGTGGGGGCGATCGGCGGCGGAGACCTCTCGCGCCGGGCCTTGGTTGAGGCCATGGTCCGGAGCGAGGAGGAGTGGCAGGCGGTCGCCGACTTCTGCGAAGCAGTAATGCTCGCAAAGGAGGAGGCCGAACGCATCAGGCAACGGCGTTATCGCCGCCGCCGCCGCCGCCGGGATTCTGATCCCAATTTCCGGCCACTGTAGGCGCGGGCTTGCGGACAGTGAGCAATGGGTAGCTCGCTGTCCGGCCGTCCGGTAACTGTCCGGACCAAGCCCAAGTCGTCGACGGCGCGCACTGTTCCCGCGCGCTTCAAGGAGTTGTCAGCAACAGCAGAGACCCAGCCGGATCGAAGCCGACTGGGGCCAGGGTTATCCGAAAGGGCGCTCGAGCCCCGGTATGAAGGCTAGAAGGAACGGGGTGGGTCTTTTAGTCAGTAAGAGTCCGACACTATCTCCCGCTCCGCCCAAGAGCGGGGGTTGTCATTGGATGATTTTTTCCCAACATAAAAAAAAGGCTCGCGTTTGACCACTATCGCACCTGAAGTGAGATACCTAATAAAAAAATTAACGCTGATTCAAAACTACGCAGTTTTCTCCTGTAATGAAAAATATTATCCATAATTATATATAAAAAAAAAACAAATAATATTATTAATTTGATTATAAGTCATAAATCAGCCTTTTTATGCTTAGCTAGTTTTAACATCGAGTGTGATGAGATTGTATCATATTTCATCATCATCATTTCAGCTGAAAGACGTCCACTACTGAACATAGGACTCTTCTAGAGTCACCACAATTAACAGTCCTATGCAATTTAGATACCTAATTTTAAAATTAAACACAATCTATTTTTTTCTCTCTCTCTTTTTTTGTGCAGCTGCCATCTTTTCTCTTCACCACCTTAGGTTGACTGGTCGAGAATGCTTAAGGCATTAAGTCCGCCTTTACATTTGTCTTGCATTAAGTTCTAATAAATCGCTCTTCTAATAAACGCTGGCTCACGTTCACCACTTCATCGTTTGGTTGAGACATACAATAATGAGTTTAATTCTATCGACATTCTTTTCCTTGGTAAAAACGCCTTTAGGAAGCAAGTCCAAGCAACCCTTAAAGATGCGCAGTAATGTCACATTAATTTGTTTTACGGATAATAACGTAATGTTTATTGCGTTATTGTCTGTTGTACGCACATAATTTTAATTATATAGATATATATTATATTTAATGATCCCTGAGATGATCACTTATTTCTAGGGATTTATTTTTATAGGTAAACTATATTACTAGCTAGTTTTAAGTATTCGATATTGTAATCTGTGGAAAACGTAGTGGGTAGCATGATTGTTTTATATTGTTATATTTAAGCTGTTATGTATATCTCTTATTATGCTACTGTTTGTTTTTCCTTAAATAAATAAAAGAAAATAAAAAAATAAATCTCTACAAATAAATAAAATTGGTGTGTCTGTTTGTAATATTGAAATAACTGCTTTTTACTCATCATCATCATCATCATTTTAGCCGATACACGTCCACTGTTGGACATAGGCCTCCCCCAAGCGTCGCCACATCGAACGTTCCTGTGCGTCCCGCATCCATCGGTTTCCCGCTTTTTACTACATGCATATAAATATATATACGGTACATACACCAAAATAATATTTGTTACAAATTTTGTCTGTCTGTCTGTTTGTCCGGGCTAATCTCTGAAATGGATGGACCGATTTTGACGGGACTTTTTTTGGCAGGTAGCTGATGTAATAAGGAGTAACATAGGCTACTTTTATTTTAGAAAAAATAAATTCAAAATCCTGTAGTCCATGCGAACGAAGTCGCGGGCACAGCTAGTAAATAAATAAATCTAGAGATTTCACAGTATTTTCATCCAATAAAATACTTTTCCAAAATCCTCACAAATTCAATATTTTCTCTACTATTTCATTTTCACGGAAACCTCAACCGCTCACTAACCATGGACTCCTGGTATTGTTCCAACGTTTAGTAACTCGATGCCGAAACTGGGGGCAACCGGATAGCACCTTTTACCGTTAGCAAACAGCTCAGGTGTTTGACTTGTTTCCGAGATGATGTTACTGTTTGCTTTCATGGGATCCTGGTGTTTGCGACTTGTTTAGCTATGTTTGGACTATGGAAGATATATTGAGGGGAAAATGTTTATTGTTAGATAAAAAAGAAAAATGTTTAAAGGAAAATGCATTGCTGTGTACGATGCACAAGCTTGAATTTGAGATAGCAAATGGAGGAATATGAATATGAATTACAAGAAACAAATGACTGTTGGCAACAAGGTTAGAGTAAATAGGCTCTTAACAAACTAGTACGACGATAAGACCGCTATTGTACTCTTAGATTTATGTTTCTGTGAAATTGTTACTATTTTTGTGTACAGTAATGTTTATTCTATTCTATTCTAGTATGATTCATCGTCAACGATCTCATCAATGTTTAGCATCACGTGGAATCGTAGTCTAACACTATATAATTTAGATTTAGGTTTAGGTTTAAAGAATTTACTCTCATAAGAACAATTACAGTTCACTTAAAATGAGATGCAAATAGCTTATAAGTATTGAAATGTTCACATCTAGTGTGTTGGTGACATCATAGGTTGTTTACACGTTTTTTTTATTTAGCTTTAAATATATTAATATTTACACATTTCTTTAATTCTTCGGGTAAATCATTAAACAGCCGTGCTCCCTGAATTTAAAACTAAACATCAATCAATACTGTCTTCAAACGTGCACTGAAATTAAGAATTACATAGAACTTTCCAAAACACCACGGTGTTGAACCCTCAGAAACAATACTGTATTTTATTACAATAATTCATTAGATTTCAGCTAGTGTTCGAAAATCACCTTTGCCCGAGGACCAAAAGTAAAAAACGATCCATATGCTTAGCACTTTTCCTTTTATATTACAATCAGTACTTTTTTCTTAGACTTAACTCCATTTATCGTAATAAATCACAACACACTGAAGTGCTTTCATATTACCTGTAATAATCCTCCATTTCGTCCCCGTACGTGCCTCCGTGACTGCACCTCGACTTGGCGGGAAATTGATGGCAATCGAACAAATTGCCGCCAAAACGGTCGCCATCTTAACACTTCAGTTGTTACGTAATATTTGAAATTATTGATGGAGTTTTACTGGAGGATTTACTTTTAAGCTTCGAAATCAGAAATTTTTATTTATATATATGTAGCAAGGAAATGAGGATATCAGGGATTTCACGAAACCCTTAGTAAGGATACCTATCACGAAATCCCGGTAGATGTCGAATATTCTTGTTTATTACGTCTTCTCACTAAAAGTATCTAGTGATGTGACAAAACACCAACTTATCGTCAGTGATGTGTCGTTTCACTAAACTAAATCTAGTAAAATGCGAGAAAAGTGGATACTGCCGAATGAAAATCGAGGCATGCATTTATCTCGCTCGTTTTAGTAGGTACCCACACGGAAAAATTAAAGGTCCAGTGGAAAACAAAATGGGCACGCCATAATTATGGCGGTAAGTCTCCTGTTTGAGGAGTGGCTGGAAAGACAACATGGCGTCCTTCCATGGCCGACCTTCTACATGACGCAGGTCCTCAACAGATATGGTCAGTTCGGGAGATTCCTGCACCAGATTCGGGCGAAAGAAACGCTCGGGTGCCACCGTTGTGTGGACCACCCGGAGGACACGGTGGAGCATACGGTTGAGGTGTGCCCCGCCTGGGCAGAGTACCACCGTGTTCTCGTAGGGGCGCTCGGCGGCAGCGATCTCTCACGCCGGCCGCGCGTATAGACCATGGTCCGGAGCGAGGAGGAGTTGCAGGCGCGAGCCTCTTTCTGCGAAGCAGTAATGCTAGCAAAGGAGGCGGCAGCACGTGCGAGGCAATGGCCCTCGCGCCCCAGCCACCAAGATTCTGATCCCGATTTTTGGCCACCGTAGACGCGGGCTTGCGGACGGCGAGCAATGGGTAGCTCGCTGTCTGACCGTCCGGTAACCATCTGGACCGTGCCCAAGTCGTCGACGGCGCGTAGTGTTCTAAGCTTGCCACAAGGAGTTGTCAGCAACCGCAGTGGCCCAGCAAAGTCGAAGCCTACTAGGGCTTTGGGTGATGCGAAAGAGACCCTGGAACTAATAAAAAAGTACCAGTCTTTTATTTGTCAACAATATTCTTCATTTCACTACATTTAGTTTAGTGAAATGACATATCTCTGACTTTATATTAGTATCAAGAATATTCGACATCTACCGGGATTATATGATATCCCTAGGGATTTCGTGAAATCCCTGATATCCTCATTTCCCTGCGACATATATACTAACAAAAACTATAAAAAAGAAAATAAAATTAACTAAAAAAATAATTGATTATTTTGTATATAAAAGAAAAAACTGACTGACTGACAAATCAACACACAGCCGAAACTACTAGGACAAGAAACGTAAAATTTTGCAAAAAGTTTCCTTATATGACGTAAACGAGCACTAAGAGAGAATTTTATAAAATTCACCCCCTAAGGGGATAAGTAGGGCGTTTAAAGTTTTATAAAGAACACTACTTCCAAGTGGACGGAGCCGCTGGCTTTTTCTCTCGAATCGATGGCTTTCCTTTCCCTCAAAGCTCTTGGGTCCAGTAGGTTGCCACGTTTATTGCGGCGTTAGTGGCGTTATTAGGTTCTCCAAAGTGCAGGTGTAGTGACACTTTGGGCATTCCAATAAGTGGGCCATCGTCTGGTCAGGAGCATCGCACTCGCACTGGGTGTCGGATGGGTCTATAATCCCCCACTATGCCAGAACCCGCAGGCAGAAACTAGTTTCATATAATAAATATATAAATAAAAAACAATTCAAAAGTGGCTGCACTTTTGAATTTTCCAAATATCGGTCAGCCAAAAAAGTGAAGTTAAATTGTTTTAAGTTTTACGGAGAAGTAGAATTTATGCAAGATTTTATCAAATCTAAAAATAAAGTAATAAATAAATGAATCTAGTGGCGGGTCATTAAAAGAACAACAATAATAAACTATCTACAAGAGTCGGCAAGCAAGCAAGCAGTTTTTTTAATTAATTGATTTATTTATTTTTAAATAATATTAGAATCTTCTAATGAGTTTTAGTTTAACTTAATCACTTATTTTTACGTTTATGTTAACTTTTATTTCTTTCTTTCTTAAACTACATGTTAGAACTTTTATCTTTAAAATTTGATCGAAAGAGTTACCGTGGCCTTGGAACTCAAAAATCAGTAAAAGTCTGACCGCTCTTATTTCACCCAGAGCGGGAGAAGTTTTTTCATAATTTTCCACCTTAAAAATCACAAAGGTGGTTAGAATACACTCGTAATTAGACGCATCACTATAGTATGAAGAACTTAGCTTTGGTCTTCCGCCAGACACGTTTGTGTTGTGTGTCCATTGAATTTAAAATTGAAATTCTACAAAAACATGCTCTATTTCATAGAATTATTTACTTAATTTCAAGACTCCTTCTTCAACCTCCCTAAGTAAACAAATGTGTAAAACGAAATTGAGTCTTAACTTTAATTTTCCCTCCAATAATTGCTACACAATACAAAATAATATTACTGAAGTATTCTCTGCAAGTGACTGTTAATTTACCAAGTTAAATCGTCACTTTCACTAAGCAAATGTAACTCTTACGTGTTTGTGTTAAGGTTGTCGATGTCAGCACAGGTGTGTGGTCCCCGGTTTCTTGTGGAAATATCTTGAAGGTTTGTGACGTTTAATCTTGCGTGCGACGCGGCCGCCGCGCGTATCACTCGCCGGTCTTTAAATAGGGGTGGGAAAATATCGATAATTTTTCAATTAGCCAATATAAACAAAGAATTTAATTTAGAATTTATAACACAAAAGAAATGAATTTTTTGAAAACTTTATACTCAATATATTATTTAGTTGGTCATCACCTTCTTGCCTTGTCCTGTTTTATTTTGGGGTCAGCGCAACACGTTTTTTTATTCCATTCTGTCTGTCACTCGTCACACTATCACTAACTCCCTTTTCTTTCATATTACTTCTCACACAATCCATCCATTTTTTCTTTGGCCTCCCTTTCCCCCTCCATCCACCCACATGTAAACTCATAACTTTTTTAGTAATATGCGTTTCATCTATTCTTTTCATACGACCATACCAAGACAAACGATTCCCTTTCAACTTATTATTTAGTATGCCTCCCAGCATTAAATACTAAATTCATAGCTATAGCCATCCAAAACATATTATTATCAATGATTCTTTTAATAGCCCGGCCATTGTAAATCAAGTTTTTATATTTATTTTTAGTTTCATAATGTGATTTATTTCTTCAAAAACGTCCTCATCATCAAACTCATCTTTTTACAAAACTCATCCAACCAATACACACAGCTAACTTATATTCTCTTCTATCGACATATCGATAAACTAACCCCATCCCATCACTATCGCCAAGCGTCTGCAGAAATTCAATTAACATTACCTCCAGTCGCGTGCACCTTTATTTCCGTTCGGAGTCACTTAGCTGGCCCCCTCCCCCCTCCGTCCCCCACTACTCCCTCCCCTCTAAGACGCCAGTAATGAGGTCCAGTGATCGTTTAGTTTGGAGGTAATGGCTGACGTGAGCGACTGATACCGTTTCTTCGTCAGAAGTGGACCATAGAGTATGGAAGTGGCGCAACGGGAGCGACGACATTACTAAGTTGTATGTGTAGGTGGAGGGAAACATAAAAAAATTAAAAGGCTCGTTTTGACATATGTATTTTAACTACCTAGCGGCCTTTCTGATGTAGTGTAGCTACTACTAAAAAAGCTAAAATAACTGCTACTACACAGGATCCCTAATTATTAATATTAATTGTTTCTTTCAGTTTCGTTCCAAGTTCTCGTTCTAGGGTTTTTTTCAAATGTAAAAAAGGGGGCCTTTTATTTTTTAACGAGTTTAATCTGTAACATGTAATATAACAAACAGACTTCCTGAAAGTAGTAGGTTCAGAATCGATTTTTGCTATTAAGCTATTGCATAGCTTCTATCGCGGGCCTTGAGCGTGGAGACCGAATCCAGAAATTCCGTAACGAAAATAACCTAACACCCCCCACTCATTTGTTTTTTGAGCGTGGTGACCGATAAGAAAACAAATGAGTGAACAATCAATCAAAATTCAATTCAATGTGTGAAAGTGTAACTTCAATTAATATCAAAGAAAAAAAACAAAGGAAAAAAAATACTGCATAAATAAATAATTATAATTGCATAAGTTGCTAAAAATGCTATGCAATAGCTTTACCGCGGCAGTCCCCGAGTGCCACACGTCTTTTTTTCTAAAATAATCAAGAACTATTTTAGGATAATAAAAAAAAAATCTAAGACAAAGCTCTTGATAAATCTTGGTTGCGTCACTAGAGCGTGTATGAACGTACGTAGATACAAATACTGATGCGCCACCAGTAGTGTACTCTAGAATTAGGAAACTATTTTCTAAAAAAAAAACACCACTTAAGTGCTTTTGTTTCTCGGTTTAAATTGATTTTTACTTATTTTATTTTTATCTGATTGGGTTGTAAAAGGGTGTGAATTATTCCAGTTACCTGTTATATTTTCTACAATGCAACAGCTTGCAGTTGCTGAAACAGATTGCCTGGTGCGGTCTTCCCGTCCGATTATAATTCGGGTGTCTTCAAGGCTAGAGTGAATAGGGTCTTTATAAACTAGTGCGCCTCACCATCAAAGATTGCATCGCTGCTTTCCATCAGGTGGGATCGCAGTCAAGCACTAGTTTATATAAATTAAAAAAATAAATGCTACACAGTATTCAGCGGTTTGTCTTGGCCGTTAATACGGTTTTATTTTCTACAACCACAGAATTTACAGGGATGCGGGATTCTTCCAAGGTCACCGGGGCCCTGGGGCTTAAAGGGCAACATAAGTCACATAGATAGATTTTAGTCAGTAAGTCTTACAGTCAGTTTTGGGTGGGAGAAGTTATTCATGATTTCTCACCCCAAAAAACTGTCACAGAATTGACAGTAGCCGTTTACTCAAGGACATTAAGTCCATAAGTAAAGGGTTGGTTTGGAGGTATGCGGATCCGTTGAAAAGGGAGGATTCTCCGGCCAAATGGGTATTGTGTCCGGGCCGGGCCAGTGTCCGATAGTTTTCGATTTCAGGCTGTTGTATATTTTTAATTGCGCGGAAAACTCTAATACCTCGAAGCATTATCTTGAATTTTAGTTTCTATGTGGTGTTATATATGCCGCTACAGTGTCAGTGTCTGTGGCACTAACTGCCACGTTCGATGTCTATAGAAAATCCATGTTTGTGGCCACTGAGGCACGTCAGTAGAGTTCTGTGGAAATGGCCTGTAGATATGGAACGAGGTCTACTTATAAGTATTTATAAGTGCTTTTGGCTGATAAGTGTGAATGGCTACTGTTATGTGACGCTGCCTTGTTGTTGTTGATAAGGCTGTATATCTGTTAAATGGAGGATAAAGTCACGAATTTAGGTGTAATTTTCCCCCTTTTGATTACATAGACATGGAAAAAATATCACAAGGTGCTCAAGTTGTTCTGTGTGTTTGATGTAACTTTTCATTCTAGTAATTTTTACCTCGGACAGTTTGAACATTCACAATATTCTACAGAGATAAAGTATTACTGAACTATTATTATAGTAAGGGGTAGCTTGCCATCCGGCTGTCCAGTGAGGACAATGACAAGCAGTGTTCCACACGAGTCTTAAAGAGAGGTGTCAGCAAAACCATAAAGAGACCAGATTTCTGAAAAGGAAGCCATAGTTCTGGAACACAAAGGGCAACTAATAGTCATGTGTAGTTTTAGTTAGTAAATGATAGACAGTGCCTGATCTGCTAAAATTCTCAACAAGATAGGTTCGTTTTATATGATGCAAAACAAAGATTCAAAGCATTTATTTCATACTAGCTTTTGCCTGCGGCTTCGCCTGCATACATAAAATGTAGCTAGGTGCATGTCTCTAAGGAATAAAGCAGCTTTCTATCGGTGAAAACTTTTTCGCAATCGGACCAATACCCCTAGCCAAGTTAATTATCTGTAATCGTTAACGCTAGTCGAAAATAAATCAAATGTATAGAAATGACATCATCCCAACGTTAAATCACGAGATCAGAACAAACAAATAGAAAATTCGTAGCCAAGCTTACATCGTTCAAAATGATAGAATGAAATGTTATCGTTTCTACAATGCTCAACGCTTACATCCTTTGTTATACAAACGCTACATTGTAGAACGAGCGGCCAACTCAGGTGCGTCAACATGGCTACCAACTTATCGTTTTCTACAATTGCTGACACCAAGGCGTTACCGATTGGGGAACGGAATTCGTCACGAATCGGTTGTAACTTG
Organism: Mythimna ferrago; assembly: GCA_910589285.2. Taxonomy (NCBI): domain Eukaryota; kingdom Metazoa; phylum Arthropoda; class Insecta; order Lepidoptera; family Noctuidae; genus Mythimna; species Mythimna ferrago. Next base: position 1,150,771 of record OU342680.1, read on the forward strand.
GCTAAGGGGGCAGTAGTTTCAGAGATTTTCGCCTACAAACAAAAAAACAAAACTTTACCTCTTTATAATAGTGTAGGTAACTATCTATAGACACTTTGGTGTTCTAGAAAAGGTAGCCCATCAGATAAATGATGCTAATTGTACATTCCAAAGTGTAGATCCCTATGGAAATTAAGTCAAAATCACAGTGTGACAGAAATTCCTCCTTCATTTCTTAAATAAAACACTTCAGCATCAACAAAAACACAATACAAAGGTAAACAAGATCCACCTCGGAAGCTGAGCGACATGGACGGATGGGCAGGAGATTATCAGCTCAGATAACTGACTCGTTCAGGGTATCTGATTAAACCCCAGGACACTTACCCCGTGTGATGGGAGGTAGGGGGATTTTTGAAGTAGTAAGGTAGATTTTGGAGTTTGATATAGTCTTATGATCAAGAATTCAGGGACTTACCTATCGTAGAATTGGTTAAAGTTAGTGAAACATTACCAATTTGCTCTGGGCCCGTGTGGTGGATTATGGCCCATTCTTTCTCCTAAAGAGGAGGCCTGAGTTCCAGCAATGGAAACATTATAAGGCTGATTATGCTTATATTGTATTATGAAATATTTTCTGCCTGGAACAGCAATCTGTAGCGCAATATAGATTGTTATTCCAGGTCTGCGTATCTTGTGTCTGTGAGTTTACATGTTTGTGAACACATCCAGTCACCCAGGATACATGAGTAATTCCTAGAATGACATATACGTCATGTGCATAATGAATGATTTTCTATTTACCAAATATATCGGCCCAGCAGGGCCAATACTTGCTAGGGCCATAGGGAAAAGTATGAACAAGGGACAATCCTGGTCCTAGAACGCAAAAGACAACTAGAGGAATAAGTGTAGTTTTAGTCAGTAAAAGTTTGACAGAGAAAAGTCCGCCCTAGAGCAGGTGAAGTAATTGAATGAACAAAAAAAAATCAGAAATTTCTAGTATTGGGCAACATTTATTTTACGAAAAAAAATACTGTAGCTTACAGTAGGTACCCAGGTACTATAAAAAACTTACTTGGATTGCCTAGTTCTGGAAACAGTTTTACCCAAAAATACTTCAAGGGCAAGTATCTCTTATTCACACGTATTTTAGGATTACTTTTTTTAGAATATGTCTCATAAATATCTAGTAAGATTTATGTTATCTCGATTTACAAACTATGCGTCGACTATAATAGTCCAAGATCCTAAGGCCGCCAGACGTCACGTATTTTCTGACGAACGAAATGTGGACGATAAAGTACTATTAGTATGTACTAAAAACGCATGCCTACCTGCTAGCTTGCTTAGACGGCCAATTTTCAGGTATCAATATGCTCAAGCATGAGAATTTACGTGAAGTTATGTCATTTTTTTGGGAGCTTTAAAGCGTCTGTTAAGCAATACGGCCGACGGAATGTGTCTGGGAGTATTGGTGACTTGATTTTAAAGATATTGCCTACAACATACGTAAAAATCAGCTTTGAGAATTTGCGTGAGGTAAGTAATAATTTTATGTACCTTGATTACCTGATACCTGAAAATTGGCCGTCTAAGCAAGCTAGCAGGTAGGCATGCGTTCTTAGTACATACTAACAGTACTCAATCGTCCACATTTCGTTCGTCAGAAAATACGTGATGTCTGGCGGTCCTGGGATCTTACTCCATAGAATTACAAATATTAGTAATGTCTAAAGCTCAGTAAATAACATTGACACCCATAAAACAAGAATCTAAAGGATTCCACCGTCAGGTAAACAAAACCTTCCAATAAATAACATTATTCAAGACTATGAGTGCATTCGATACGTTTCGCTCGCAACTAGTGATGTAATGTAAATAGCACAATAATTCATCGATATTCGCGAGACGCCAGACTGCATAACTCAACGTAAGGCTGTATTAAGATGTCGATAGATTTTTATCGATGAAATATTTTTATATAACGTTTACCTTTCTGGATGTGGTTGTAACAATAGCATTATCAACTTTTGTCTATTTTTTCAGTCATTTTATTTAAGACATATGTTGTATGCTGTATACAAATTATGATGCTGTGTTTATTCTTAAAAGATAACATTGAACCGATTAAAAACAGTTTGTCAATGAAATTATCATCTCACTTATACGTTCAAAAGGTTTTGGCAACACATTTTTAGAACGTATGGATAAGGTATGAAATTCTCTGCTGGAGTATGTGTTTCCTGAAGACCTCATCATCACACCATCAGGTGAGATAGTGGTAAAACGCGAGCCAATCAAATGAAAAAACTTTCAAGCCGTAGAATAGATCTATGTAAGCTCCTACAAGTTTGATATTAGCAACGTGCTCATTTGCTCATTCACCAAATCATCGGCAAAGTTTATGAATCACGGCAATGTTGTAATTACAAAAGTAGACCAGTTTAAAGCGTTGAATCAAAATAATGATGAACTTTTATTTTCAAAACATAACAACTTTTTAGTTATGACTTTCTTTTGTAACGTTTTGTCCCATAAATCAGTAAAACATCGACATCATTTGCCCACCTCTATCGTACGAGTAACAAATGTCTATACCGGTAGACTGGGCGCTAGCGGGATGTTTCAAGACACACAATTTCACTCTTATTTCGCAAACTAATGTCCCGATGTGCAACTCATTTATAAGCTGAACAGATGTGAGAGCTACGTATGAGGAAGAGAAGACAAATAATGGATGAAAGTAACTGGTTTATGATGATGAATGACTATTTAGCACAAGAGTTTCATGAAGGGATCTAGTAGGACCGATGCTTGTTAGAGCTGCAAGCACATTTAAAAGAGTGGTCCAAAAACGTAAAACTTCAGATATACTAAGAGACAAGACGTCCCTACATTACTGTCAAATTGTCCAAGAACATGTCCTGCGTCCTTTTGTAAAGTGTTGGGGGACAAGTTGCGGAACACCTGGGCAATATTGCAGCGACACGTAGATGGAGCTGTGCGCGTTATGAAGGGAAACATTTTATCTCCTATAGCCTCCGATACAGAATGTCCCTCTACAAGACGATAGACGCTGTCAAATTGTCCAACCATATGTCCCACGTTACGTGTAACTAGGACCAAATTATGGGGAACAAGTTGCGGAATACTGGGCAACGTTGCAATGTTAAAGGCGTAGCGCATCATGTTGGGGCAAAGTTTGTCTTCCAATATATCTGAGGCTTAAAAGGTAAATGAAGGAACGTGAATGGGTTTAGTCAGTAATGGTCTGACACGCCTTCTGGCTCTACTCTAAAGCGGTAGAAATCATTTGATGACTCCTACCTAAAAGAAAAAGCGCAAGTTTTAATAGCACGTAGCCAGGTCCTGTAAATATAGCTTATTAATTATGTGAAATTACTCTATAACATCAATATTACCAGTCTATTTCCTAACTACATTACTAGTTTGCCCTGAGCGACTACCCGTCTAACCCTCACAACTCGAGGTGACATTACATGAAGGAAATCTTCAAAAATATCTTGAAGAATTCCATTTTTACCGTCTACAGTTAAACTTTAATTGGTAGGTAGGAAGACCCTCTGTTGAAATGGATCTTATTTTTTACTCCCGATGATAAATCAGTATAATGAAACACCTTAATCTCTCCAGAATCTCGTTGCAGAAGACGAGATATTGCAGTATTAATTACTTGTAAGGGGTAGCCCAGACCAGCCATTAGCGACGAGGCGTTTCGTTTAGCATTTTCCTTGAGTAGGTTTGTAAACAAAAATAGTTTTTTGCTTGCTTTTCGTTGAGTCAGTGTAGCTTCCATCTTTCGTATTCTCGTGTTTTTTTTTTTGTGTTCATAATATTACCCTTTTTTAAAGCTTTTTTAAATCAAAAGGATTTAATCTCTGAAAATATTACATACACAACTAAAAACTATAATTACAGTAAATTAAAAAAGTAATAATAATAAAACCCTACGCTAATTACAACTAACTAAAATCAAACTAAAATATGGCGTCAAAAAACTCTTCCACATCGCTGTCGACTGGTATTGTGCCAAAAAGGCTGGCGGCATTGCCACGCTGTATGGCAATGCTTATCCTCTGTCAATTTAAATTAGATTAGCTTGCATAATTGAGGTAATTGATACATGTATAGCTTAGTTTACATACTTTGCCGTCTGCACAAAAACAATAAAATTGGATTAATTAACACACACTTGAATAAAAGCAGCTAGGAGTTGCAATCTCTCATCCAGCTCCTACATACCTCAGCTATGCTAAGCTTAGAAGGCATACTCTCCTTGCTACTCTGGTCTAAACCTATCATAAAAGTTTAATTATTGCAACCCAACAAAAAATTCAATTTATTTCTTGAAGAACCACGAAAAAAGTTTAAAGCAATTTATAAAATATATCAATCACGCAATACACGTGTTACAAAACAAACACAAAAACGCATCGCCAACGCACCCTCTCGTCTATGCGCCCCCTAACTCCGCCGCCTCAGTTTTGGTCGCGGCAGCAGATTTCTGAACGCAGTCAGACTGCTCTAATTAATTGGCTTGCATTCGTTTGCATGAATTAGCCAGGTACGAACCCCTTTTAGATATTTTTACCACCCTTTTTTGGACTCCACTCAAAGGGCTGTAGTTGTTGATAGAGGAATTTTTGATGAACAAAAGTTGGAGGAAAACTAAGAGGTATAAAAGGTTTAAAAAATGAGCAATGTTGATATTTCTTTTACCTACTGCAAATATTTGTAAGATTATAAAATTGTTTTGATGTGTAGGTAGAGCATCAAAGGGAGAAACTAACTGGCATTCCAAAGATTTTTCTTGTTAATTATTATTTAATTAAACAATAAATAAAAAGAAAAAAAGTTACACTTGTGTTCAACCAGTTTAACTCACCTGATAGTAAGTAAGATGACCGACTGCTGTAGAGCATGCCCGCCATTTTTTGAGGTGAACAATCAAATAAACTCTCCCGTTCTGGGTGGAGTGAGAGGAAGGGTCAGATTTTTACTGACTAAAACTCACATGTGTTTCTTCAGTTGCCCTTTGCATTCCAGGACTGGGGCAACTGTTTCGAATACAGTCCTAATAGAATAATGCTTGCCTTGATGTAACCTATTTGCTCTTTACTTAAATACTTCGTTAAAAATGTGACTTGTAATTTGTTAAAGTCTAGAAATCCGAAGACTTTAAAACCTACATCTTAATTTCAAAACAAAACACAGCACAGTTCCCACGAACCCTCAGTCTTATTCAATAAACTTCTCTTCAGAAAAGTTTTAAATCCTAACCAAATAGGTAGGAAACTTTTACATTTTCACATGAAACTCAAGCAGAGCACACACTGGCAGCAAACAAAACGGTAAAAGCAGTAAAACCACTCACTTTTGCATTAACATTTTCAGATCTAAATTTTAATAAGCAGGTAAAATTAATTTTTTTTTTCGCTTGCTAATAAATATTTGTAAAAAATATCTTCTAAAACATTCAACTTCGAAAATTTATTCACTAATGAAAGCTGCATTCATGTTTTTAATTATTCCGAAAATTCAGCTTTGTATGAAAAAAACGCGGGAGTGAAGTTGCGAGAAAAAATATTGCGAACATTATTTGTGAGATCAATGATTAAATGCAGTTTTGTTCTAAAATTTTAGCATATCTTTTTTTTACTACAGAAATATAAAAAAAAAACAGTAAATTTCTCAGGACTTATTGCTAGGAAATTGAGGGTCTTTATCTTGACCACTTTTCCCTGCGTGCTGCCTTATCTGAACTATCCCCAAGTATCCACAACATCACTCCATTTTCCTAGGTATCTCTCAGACTTCGGTGACGAGACCTTAAATTAAGCTTTATTATATTAGATAGTCCATCAAAGTTACGTTCTGTAGCCAGAGTATTTTCATATTTTTCTTCTCGCTTTGTACAGAGTTGCTCTACTGTATCTCTTTTTATAACGATACGAAGCCGCCGCAAGTCGCCGCTGGATCGTACCGGATCAGGTGGACCGGATTATTCCAGTTCGGTGCGGTTCAAAGCGGATCAAACACGATTTTAGACTTACGGGTAAGGTTCCCAGCTTATGTGAAGGTGGATAATGGGCGTCTGCTAAAATGTGATCCTGATTGAGAGTAATTATGTTTATATTGTCTTGATTAGGGTGATATTAATCCTATCGAAATGTGATCATGACTGAGTGAAAGACAATTAAAGTTTTAGAATAAATCTATTAAAAAGAGCATTATATCGCGTCAAAATAATATGCATATCTCAATTTTGGTTTGAAACTTGTTATAAAAATACAGTTGTAGTGTTAATGGTTCAAACTATTATTTTGTCCTAGATTGTTGACTCGAAGGACCAATGTGAAGCCCTGCACTATTGTGATGATGGTGCAAGTGAGCACTGTCACAGATGGAAAGGGTTGCAATAGTATTAATTAAAATGTCCAAACATTTTTTTTTAATTCCATTTTTGAGATATACCGATTTATAAAAGGAAAAAAATTCTCTGTACCTATATATAGTATAAACTCGACCCACTATAATAACGTCGGTACCTTACATAGGAAGGTACAGTGAGGATCATTTGTCAGCGGTGGGCGGCTGTCAAAAGTTGCCAAACTTCCTCGTCGCCCGCCAAGTTTCGATTAACACCTGCACCAGTGTCGTACATTTTTATTGATATTATTTTCTACTGAGGAAGAAGAAGTGCTAACATTAACGTGGATCAAATTAACCGACTTTGTGAGTCATGTTAAAACTAACTACACACAATATAAATATACACTATAGGCTACTCCTACCTAAAATATGGCGTCATAAAACTCCTCCGCATCGCTGTTTGTTAATATTTAAGTTTCTTATGTATTTATTTTATTTATCTGACAATTAAAAGTAAATTAATTTTACAAGGAGGTGAAAAATGATCACTGTAAAGAAAGATCTATTGTCTGTGGTCTGTAAGAAAGGTTACGTCTGGCAGTGTGCTGAACTGGACCTAGTGAGCTCAGTAGTGTGACACGCAATGTTATTGCTTTATTTTTTATTAAATTTTGTGGTTTTTTTATAGATGGGAAATCATCAACATCTTGCGCCCTAAATCAACCTGCCCCCCTAGCCAAGTTACAACCGATTCGTGTTGAATTCCGTTCTCCAATCGGTAACGCCTCGGTGTCTGCAATTGTAGAAAATGATAAGTTGATAGCCATGTTGACGCGCCTGAGTCGGCCGCTCGTTCTACAATGTAGCGTTTGATAACAAAGGACGTAGCGTCAAACATTGTAGAAACGATAACGTTTCATTCTATCATTTTGAACTTGGCTACGAATTTTCTATTCGATTAGATTTAACGTTGAGATGTTGCCATTCCTATACGTTTGATTCGTTTTCGACTAGCGATAACGATTGCAGATAACCAACTTGGCTAGGGGGGCTGAAACTTCTTATCTTCCATACTATATTTCTTTACGTTCTATAATCAAAAAGGCCCATGTTGGACCAATATATTAAAATTGACGACATGTCCACAATATTGTACAGCACTGTAGCTATATTCGTATACTTATGTAGTTTCATCTGGTGGGTTCGGGCGGCTGTCATAAGTTACCAAACTTGGCACAAGTCGCCGGCCAAGTTTCGATTAATACCTGAGCCCGGTGTGAGAGTGTTTCCCAATATTTGTCTTGCCTATCAAATACATATTAATGGTGCGTAGGGACTACAAGTTTACCTAATAGTTTAATTACGGCAGTTTTAAAAGGTTATTTAATGAAATATAATGTTAGTCAGGACACTCTGCCTAGCCCATATGCTTGTTATGTGTATATGGCTAGAGATAAGTCTTTAAATAAAGCACATAAAAATGCTGTCACCTTATGCGTATAGCTAAGGAGTGGGAATCCCTGCCGGAATCTGTGTTTCCTGATAGCTACCACCTAGGGGTCTTTAAGTCAAGAGTGAATATGTTACTTCTAGGCAAGCGTGCTTCATCGTCGGCCACATCATCACTTACCGTCGGGTGAGATAGTAGTCAAACGCGAGCCTATTAATGATAATAAAAAAAATACAAATACAAATGATCTTACTCGATACATAAACATCTTTTGTCTCCAAACTTCAACGTAAAAGTTATTCTAATTATTTTTTTTCCATTTATTATGAAAACCGCAAAAGAAAATACCACAAGTTAGAGCATAACTTAAACATAAAAGCAAATGTTTTGAAGTGTCTCGTCCTCAAATATGCGAAGGTAATGATGTTACCAAAGTTCCCGGTCGCCGGGACCCGGGACTTTACAAATTGAAATTATTTTTTCATTAAAATTCCTAACTTGGAAGTTTTCAGGTGGAAGTTCCTTGAGTGGGCAATTCACGGCGCACTTTCAGTTAAATGATTCTTTCCCAACTTTAAATAGATGTCTAGGTGGATATTAGGTAAGTTAGCGAAAGATCTCTTAAAGTTAATGGCCAGTGTTTAAGTTCACGTGAGGATTGCACTTAGTGGCGAGGAAAGTTAATTAGTTTGTGTATTAACAGAACTTTTAAATAACTTCAATCTTATATTTCTGCTTAAAAATGATCATTATAATAATTATTCATCATCATCATCATTTCAGCCGAAAGATGTCCACTGTTGTACATAGGCCTCCCCCAAGTGTCGCCATAATGACGGGTCCTGTGTGTCTCGCATCCATCGGATTCCCGCAACCCTCACCAGGTCATCGGTCCACCTTGTGGGCCCTCCAACGCTGCGTGTTTAGGTACGTGGTCGCCATACCAGAACCTTTCATTTCCATCATAATGATTATTATTATGCTGAATTATGATGAGTATATTTATATGTTTACTTATCTAATAAAGTAAATACTTTATTAGATAAGTTTCATTTTTCTATGTATCTGATTTCTGTTTATTTTTCTATTAAGTTGCTCCTGCCATGTTGTTTCTACCCCACCCTAAGGTCAACTGGTAGATACCTAAGGCATAAGTCTGCCTTTTTTAATAGTGTATAATCCATATTATATAAAAGAAGAAACTCACTGACATTTTAACGCACAGCCGAGTTTCGGCATGGCCCAGGAGTATGAAATTCCGCACAAAGTTTTTCTTTTACGATGTAAGCGAGCATTAACAGAGACGATCATTTTAAAATTCTCCTCCTAAGGTGATGAAAGAGGATCTAAAGTTTGTACAGAGAAACTTACTTTAAGGTGGGCAAACTCGCTGCCAGGAAATAGTGTTTAAATACTTAAATCTAGTATTTTGAAATCAATAAAGTCAGATTTACAAATTCCGCTAATCAATTCCTTTTTCTTAGAATTTACAAATCATATTAGATCGTATTTTTCTTCTAAACACGGAAACTAAGGATGTAACATAGTATCCACTAATATATCATCGAATCAAACAACAAGCGTATCGCATCGCGACACGGGATCACGGGGCAGTCCCGTGGTCCGGGATCACCTTAATCCCGCAGGTGAGCCGGGATTACGGGATCACGGCGTAGCCCGCCCCTATATATCTTGATGATGTATTATAGTGTTAAGTTCTATCGACAGATGTCGTTGTTAGTTAGTGATATTTGTTTTAAGTGGAGTTAATAGTTTTGTTATAAACGAAGAATATTTCAATACTTAACTAATTTTATATATACGGTACTGAAAACACAAGTAGTGAGACGACCCTTTACATTTTAAGACTTGAGTGATATAGCAGTAATTTCCTCTATTTCAAAAAACTTATAATATAAAACACTTTTTTTAAGCAATGGGCAAGTAAGTTAGCAATTCTTTCTTTACACTTATTTCCTTTTTTGGCCCCACACTAAAAATACCTATCGTGGGTGCATTCACAAAGATGTAAACTCACATGCACAAAACACCCAGACCTGGAACATCTGTAGGCCACAAAAAATATTTATCCCATGCGAGAATCGAACTCACGACACGCAGCTCTGCAGCCAACCTCTGCGCCAACTGTGCTGTTCTAAACATTCTAATAAAAAATATCTAATAAAAATACAATATTCAACAACATCTCTAACTTGAAACAATAAATAAAACACCATTAATTACCAAACAAGGTTTACAAAGAAAATTAGGGTTTCCTTCTCTATTCTTGTATCGTTCAAGAATTTTAAAGTTGCGTCTCGCCGCGCCGGGACAAATAAGCGGGAGACACCGGGATCCCGGGACATGGGACAAATAAAATTAATTACTTATTCGCAGCACTACCTGGCTAACGAGGGGAGTCTTGTTGCGGTGTTGTTGCTTTTCTCAGAACGATGACGTGACGCCAGTTTTAATGAAAAATATTGTGGCTAGATTTTGATAAAATAAGAAGAAATCTTGAAGTCTTCTTATCTTTAACTGAAATTGGAATAACAAATCCTAAAAATTTGTAAAATTCTCTTTTTCATGTCTCTTTTTTCAGGTTTCCCTACCCGAATGATAAAAATGGGACCTTATTGCTAAGACTCCATTATCTGTCTCTGTGTATGTCATATAGGAGTATATGTTATCTGAAGAACCGTGATAGCTAGACAGTTTTAAATTGTCACAGACGATGTATTTCTGTTGCCACTTTAAGGACAAATAGGTACTAAAAACATAATTTAATAAATATTTAAGTGAGGCTTCCATATAATTATTTTTTTACTTTTTTTTGCTTGAAATTAGATATACTTATAATATTAATAATATAATGTCTAATGTTGTTCAGATAATACTACGGAACTCTTCGTGTGCAAGTCCGACCAATCACACTACAAGTATATACTCTTTATCGTAATATAATAATTGTACAATCTCCATATTTGATCTAAGTTACCTATCTGTATTACTCGAGTGTGTTCGTTCGTCCACCAAATTCAATATTAGCTTATAAGTTAATCAGTGTCTGAATTGACCAACGGTTCATAGCCTAAATGCAAATACTCAATACTCAATACTTTATTGCATTCCATATGTACATAATATAGATGGTATAAAAATATAGATAAGATCAATATGGACCCTGTCGGGCACAGCAAAGCTAGGAGAGAGGATGAAGGCTAATAAAATAAAGATATTTCACTTATTATTGTCATCATTATTAATAAATTATGTGCCTATCTATTGAAATTAAATTGTGTATGCATGTTATTATATAATTATGTCTAAGTATTGGTATATTTTATTTATTTATTGTCGTCATTATTATTAAATTTTTTTATTGTTAAAATTAATGTATGTATGTATATTATTATAATGTCTTAATTTAACTAATTTATGTCAGGTATTTTTTGACTGGCCTGTTGGTCTAGTGGTTAGTGAGCCTGACTGCTATGCCGGAGGTTGTGGGTTCGATTCCCACCCAGAACAAATGTTTGTGTGATGAGCATGATCATTTGTTCTGTGTCTGGGTGTAATTTATCTATAGATGTATGTATGTATTTAGATATATATAAGTATGTTTATCAGTTGTTTAGTGCTCATAACACAAGCTCTGCTTAGCTTGAGACTAGACGGCGTTGTGTGATAGTTATGGAATAAAAAAAAAAGCTCTTTTTTCCCTCCATTTTTATTTATTTTTATCGTCATTATTATTAAATTATGTATACATGATACTATGTCTGTGTATCAGGTTGGTAAATTATATTAGATATTTTAATTTATTTGTCATGATTATTTTTAAATTGTCAGATATTTTATTTATATTTTGTCATAATTATTATTAAATTGTCATTATTCAAATTAATTTATTTATGTGTATTATTGTTACGTCATTGTATAAGTAAATTAAAAGTCAGGTATTTTTATTTATTTTTATCGTCATCATTATTAAATTATGTAAATTGTTATTTATAATTTATCATTTAGGTTTTCATTTAGGCTATAGTAACATTTGTTTATATGAAAAAGTTTCAATTTATTGATGAAGATGTTATCTTTGTCTAAATTCTTGATAATTTCGGGTGCTACTTATTGTAGATTTTTATGGACATGACAAGGGTACTATGGGAGTGCACTTTTAGTCGCGATGGTGGTAAGTTTAGTCTATTTTTATGTCTAAGCATAATTTTTAGGGTTCCGTAGCCAAATGGCAAAAAACGGAACCCTTATAGATTCGTCATGTCTGTCTGTCTGTCTGTCTGTCTGTCTGTCCGTCCGTATGTCACAGCCACTTTTTTCCGAAACTATAAGAGCTATACTGTTGAAACTTAGTAAATAGATGTATTCTGTGAACCGCATTAAGATTTTCCCCATACTTAGAACTGAATCTCAAAAAATTTTTCTTCATCCAGCCCATACGTGTGGGGTATGTATGGATAGGTCTTCAAAAATTATATTGAAGTTTCTAATATCATTTTTTTCTAAATTGAATAGTTTACGCGAGAGACACTTCCAAAGTGGTAAAATGTGTGCCCCCCCCCCTCTAACTTCTAAAATAAGAGAATGATAAAACTAAAAAAAATATATGATGTACATTACCATGCAAACTACCAACGAAAATTGGTTTGAACGAGATCTAGTAAGTAGTTTTTTTTTAATACGTCATAAATCTAAAAAATACACTATTATTAAAACATCGATCAAAGTTACAACGAACTACAAGAACTTTTATATTATGTTACTTGCTGCTACGGAACCCTCCATGGGCGAGTCCGACTCGCACTTGGCCGGTTTTGTTTGTATATCTTCTATTTTTGTAAAGAAATCTGGATACTTACGCACGAACTTACATACTTCAAATATGTAGAGACATGGTAGGGGTAAGATCTTTAGTTCCTGAAAATGGGGTTTACAGCTGTCGGTGTCTTCAATATTTACCAAGATTCTAATTAGTTTCTTTTGTAGGGTAAACAGCGAAGGTATGTCAGTACTATTGCCCTATAAAATAACTCCATATTCGAGCCATGCATAAGCGTAGTACGTTACTAGTGCAGTTTTTAGGTCTGTCGTTATTTTGATCTCTCGAAGAGCGTAAGAGAATTTTGATATTTTTGCTTTTATTTTCTGGATGTGTATTTTCCAATAAATTTATGTGCGTATCAATGTTTAAGCCTAATAGGGTGAATTTATCAACTACTACTACTAATAAATTCTAATAAATTCTAATTTATTATTTTTAAAGCTAAAGTTTATATTTATTGGTGGTTTTTGGCGAGGGTGGAATGGGATTATTTTAGTTTTATTGAAGTTAATTTCTAAGTTGTGCCCAGTCATCCAGTTTATTGTGGAGTCTAGTATGGAGTTTAATTTTTCATTTAAGTTTGAGTTATTTTCGCATGAAGTAAGTATAGATATGTCATCTGCAAATAGGACACATGGCAAAACAACAACATTGATAATAATTTATTGGTCATTAGCGTCTTCATCGACCTGTTAGCAATACATTGTAATGATCTATTAGTTACATGTTGGCATCAATCTAGAAACAGACGGATACAGTCCAAAAGAAATGCCACTGGGTAAGTGGAATACCTCTTAAAGTGAGGTCCCTTGTAGTCCCAGTTATCCTGGTTTCACTGTATTACCTACATAGTAAAAAATTATTTGTTTTCACTAAATTCGACTATTGGACATAGACCTTCCCTAAGTATCGCCACAAACGATCGATCCTGTGCGTCTCGCATCCCGTGACTATTACCAGGTCATCGATCCATCTTATGGGAGGTCACCAACGCTGAGTTTTCCAGCACGCGGTTGCCACTCCAGAACCTTTCGGCCCTATCAACCAACTGTTCTGCGAGCAATGTGCAGTTACTTTAAGTCATCGTATTTCGGCGGACAGAGCTCCGGCGGGATCTCATGGTGAAATGGCGTCTGCGACTATCGCGACCCAGTGCTGGACACGCCATAATTTTGGCGGTAAGTTCCCTCTTTGAGGCGTGGCTGGAAAGACCTCACGGCGTCCTTACCTTCCGCATGACGCAGGTTCTCACCGTACATGGCAAGTTCAGGAGGCTCCTGCATGGGGTCCATGCGGAAATGACGCCTTGGTGTCGCCACTGTGCGGAACGCCCGGAGAACACGGTGGAGCACACAGTTGAGGTGTGACCTGCTTGGGCGGAACATCGCCGTGCCCTCGTGAGGGCTATTGGCGGCGGCGGTCTCTTGCGCCGGGCCTTGGTACAAGCCATGGTCCGGAGCGACGAGGAGTGGCAGGCGGTCGCCAACTTCTGCGAAGCAATAATGCTAGCGAAGGAGGAGGCCGACCGCATCACGCCGGGATTCCGATCCCGATTTCCGGCCACCGTAGGCGCGGGCTTGAGGACGGCGAGCAACGGGTAGCTCGCTGTCCGACCGTCCGGTAACTGTCCGGACCAAGCTCAAGTCGTCGACGGCGCGAACTGTTCCCGCGCGCCTCGAGGAGCTGTCAGCAACAGCAGGAGCCCAGCCGGATCAAAGCCTACTGGGGCCAGGGTTAATTCGAAAGATAGCTCAAGCCCCGGTACGAAGGCAACGAAGGAACGGGGTGGGCTATTAGTCAGTAAGAATCTGACACTATCTCCTGCTCCGCCCAAGAGCGGGGATTTTTCCCACCATAAAAAAAAGAAATGTCTTCGTATTTATTTATTTATTTCAACCATCATCATTTCAGCTGAAAGACGTCCACTGTTGAATATGCACAGCACCGGTCATTATGGCGTCACTTGGAGCAGGCCTCCTCCAAGTGTCGCCATAATGACCGGTCCTGTGCTTCTCGCATCCATTGGATTCTCGTGACTCTCACCTTATTTATTTCTTTTAACGAATAATAGACATACTTGGAATTTACAAAAAAAAGACGTGTGGCACTCGGGGACTGCCGCGGTAAAGCTATTGCATAGAATTTTTATCAACTTATGCAATTATAATTATTTACTTATTTTATTTATGCAGTATTTTTTTTCCTTTGTTTTTTTTATCTTTGATATTAATTGAAGTTACACTTTCACACATTGAATTGAATTTTGATTGATTGTTCACTCATTTGTTTTCTTATCGGTCACCACGCTCAAAAAACAAATGAGTGGGGGGTGTTAGGTTATTTTCGTTACGGAATTTCTGGATTCGGTCTCCACGCTCAAGGCCCGCGATAGAAGCTATGCAATAGCTTAAAAAAAAAAACACAAATGATGAACGTCCACCAATCAATACAGGAGGTAGGTACCGGCCTCCCTCTCACGGAGTTTACCTTAGACCTTCGGGTCCCACTGACCGATATTCCTGCACATTTGTACCCGTCGCGAGACCGGCCCGGGTATTACTCTGCCGGATAATCCCGGACCACTATTAACCGGTTAGAACCCCAGGGTTGGAATGGGGTTTTAGAAGAAAGTAAGTGGCCTTAGTCCGCGCGAAGAGTTTATGTTGTGTTAAGGAGATTTCGTTTTTGAAGTTTTATTTCTTGGATTTATATCTAATTGATATAATCTAGTGACTGCGATCCCAACTATATATATATGTAGTGATGCAGTCGTTGATTATAAAGCGCATTATTTTATAAAAGATTAAATTAAAATAAAACTTGGCTTAGTGGATCGTAGATATATGAAAAATCTCTACTGATAATTAAAATGAGTTTCCCTCCCTTATGCATTGAAATACCTCTATTACTGAGAGAGAATAATAACCTCCAAATCCTTGCATCATTTCTTATATTGATAGCATTTAATAATTGTAGCAGTATAAAAGTAATAATTTTTGCTATCGGATGAGTTTTAAAAAATATAGGATCTACCAAACAATTAATTTGCCCTCTAATTATGTTCTTACCATCATTTTATATCAAAAATACTGATATAGTTTAGTTTTGATGAAGATTATAAAGACTAAATAAGTTTAGAACTTTTGATAGGCCTGAATTTTTGTCAGCATGGTTGTATTAGATGATGAACTTCATTCTAACCTAACCTAACCTATGTATTTTCGAGAGCGAGACCTCATCAAAAGTTACTTTTTTTTATTATAAGTGAAGTAAGAGGGACTGTAACGGTGCTTTTTTGGTAGGAAATAATTAAACAACTTTTTCCACTCTGTGTAGAGCAATAGGGTGTGTCAGGCTTTTACTGACTAAACCAATCCGTGTTTCGTCAATTGCATCTCACCTGATGCTAACCGATGATGTAGTCGAAAATGCAGCATGCTTTGCTTAGAAGTAACCTATTCACTCTTGACTTAAAGACCCCTAAGTTGTAGCTATCAGAAATATAAACAGACTCTATATTTCAGGGCCGAGGTGACCGTTTCGAAGAAGCATTTAGCCTACGTGCAGATCAAGGAGATATAACAATAATGTAAGTCTCCACAGCCCTTATTCCCTCCGTTCAACCGTAACCATTCACATATTTTCCTTATAAACATACGTATAATAAGAATAAACAACATAAGCATGCCTTAATGCACTCACGATATTAATTTCACCAGAATCCGTCCCTTTGTGACAAAGAAAAATTGTAACGAATTGAGTGGGACCCTAGAACAACCTGCGTGGAAAACCTTTTCGTATGGGTTGAGTATTTTGTGTTCTATGTTCTTAGGAATAAAGTTGTAATTGCCTTGATTTGTTAAGCGGTGGGCTACCTTGAGGGTCAAGTTATAAGAAGATTGCCAACAAAGTTTTATTGTATATATGTAATTTTGTGTCTTACGTAAATGATTAAGACTAAACGTAATTAAAATAATTATTTTTATTAGTACTTTTTGTGTGACGTCGGATAAAATCAAACCGATAGAGTGGGAAAGAGTGTTTTTGTTCGTGTTTTTTTTTTCTTTTTTGCGACATCTATGGTACTTGGAACAATCCACCGCCCTGGTCGGCCCCAACTGGCCCCGGAAATTTTAGTAATAGCTCTTTGAGGTGCGTGTGGATAATGCGCCGTCGATTTGGATGTGATCCTTGCTGGACGGCTGAACGGCGAGTTATCCATTGCTCACCGTTCACGATCCCGCACCCTACAGTGACTGGAAGTTGTCTTGCCACTCCTGATGCCTGGGGCATCTCCAGCGGGGCGTCATTTACTTCCTCGGTCTCTCCTACATATAACTCTAGTGAACGAGGACGTACGCAACCATGATCTTATCTACCTACACTTTGGAAAAATAAATAGCCTTCTGTCTGCCTAATGAATGAAATATAACACCAGCGATCGAACAAAATTTACTGTGCCCATAACCGTTTTCTCAAGAAAGAAAAACCTATTCGCTTCGGATAAAAAAAGACTCCTTTGGATATTCCCTACACGCCCGCCGCTTATCGCGTGTCCCCCAAAAAAGGTACCAACAAGGTAAGTCAGTCAAGATGGCTGTCATTAATAGAGCCGAAGAGTAATGGCACCGTGTAAACGTACAATAATGCGCTTGTTAGCCGCGAATAGAGTGATTCATTCGTTCTGTGCCGCTTACCGAATGTAGATGAGTTATTATTATGTTAGTTGATGAGAAGTGTTTTAAAAGGGATCGATGAAAATCAATTCAGAACACAAAGTTGAAAAGTGACTTAGTACCAACGACTTTTGGTGGTGACACAGCCTTAAGCTCTAAAAAAAATAACATAATTTCAAAGACAAAAGAATTGTCAAAAATTGCATAGTTTAATTCCATCAAGCCCGTTCCATCATGAGACCACTAGACGCATGATGCACCAATATTAGGTGAATGGCGGACGACCTGCCCATGTGCATTACACGTTTTGGAAAAACATTATTTTCTTGATGGCTACAACCTGGGGTCTTTAAGTCAAGAGTGCTCTATTCTCAACGGCATCAGGTGAGGTTCTGGACAAGCGGTCTATTAATAACAACTAAAAAAATTAACATAACAAGTATAGGATTTCAATCTTACTCAAAATATTATATTTCACACTAACTTCTGCCATGCAGCGGTTTCGCTCACGTGAAAGTTGAAAAGATAATACTCCATGTCATTCAGGAATAGTGCAGCTAAATATCAGTGAAAGAATTTTCAGAATCGATTCATTAGGTTCAAAGACTACCCCCTACATACAACTAACTCTTTATAATATAAGTATGAATATCCCACATAAGCTTTTATAAAACTTTACAAGCTAAATTCACGAGAAGTGCATACCACATACATAAATGGCTCATAAGCTTTTCAAGCCATCTTTATCTCTGATACAATACCATGTACCTGGGCTCTCATAAGTCTGAAATAGATCAACATCATCATTTCTGATAAAGACGTCCACGGCTGTACATAGACCTCCCCCAAGTCTCGCTACATCGAACGGTCCTGTGCGCCTCGTGTTCATACTTAAATAGATACGCATTGTTATCGCTTGCGAAAATAAACAAATCAGCCCCCCTAGCCATGTTACAACCGTTTCGCTTGCGCCGAACGCTTCGAGTTGACCGCGCCGCCAATTCTTTTGTTCTGACCACGTGACTGAGCGTTGAGATGACGTCATTCCCGTATGTTTGAAGCTTTCTGCAAGCGTTAACGATTGCAGATTAGCAACTTGGCTAGGAGTACAGGTTATTTCTCCTCAGACAATTCTTAACAAGACAACAGTTTTATGTTACATCGCACAAAACATGAATTTTCCTTGAAAATGTAAAATTAAACACATTAGCCATAAAACACGGTTAATGTGCAGAATGCAAATGTGTGGTAACAATAATATCCGGCCAGAGTGTGGAACGGCACATAAATACGTGGAGCCTTCCTGTCCACTGTTTTAGCTAAATTTTATGTTCTACTTGTTTAGGACTGAGAGAATTTATTGTCATGTACACATAGCGGTACATGATTTAAGTACTATGCTATAAATTCATAACAGCAGTAAAATAGGTAGAATAGAATAGAATAGAATAGAATAGCATTTATTCGGCGCAAGCAACACAATATACAACAACATAAAAAATAATAAAAAAAAGAGTACAGACATACAATACAGTTGCAGTAACTGTGCCTGAACCGAAAGGGTCACCAACTCAGCAATTGCTGGGCGTCAAACACCCAGCGCTGATTTTCAGCTGGCACCCCGCAGTGACGCACGGATGATGGTAAATAAAGTATACCAAATAAATATAATCTATATAAAAATAACCCATAATTAAAATAAATATTGATACTAGTGTATTTGTGTGATAATATTGTTATATAGGTACCTTATTTTTAAACTATTATCCATAGGCTCACTTGATAGAAAGCGATAGTGTCTTATGCTTGCCTAGAAGTAACCTCATCTTCATCAAAATTTCAGCCGAAAGATGTCCACTATTGGACATGGGCCTCCCACAAGCGTCGCCACGGCGGCTGATACTGTGCGGGTCGCATCCATCGCATTCCCGCGACTCTCACCAGGCCATCGATCCACCTTGTAGGAGTTTTCCAACACTGCATTTCCGGTGCATGGTCGCCACTACATTTTTTTTTTCAGAAGTAACCTATTCATTCCTTTCTTAAAGATCCCCAGGATGTAGCTTTCAGGAAATACAGACTCCAGCAGGGAATTCCACTGCTTAGCTGCTTGCAAGCCAGTTCAGCGCTAGATTGATACCAGAGAGGACTACACTCTACTTAAGGGTACAGCAACAGAGCAGTCTCAGTCATACATTCCTAAAATATCTAATTTCTTATTAAAAAGAAATTAATAAATACTTTTTTAAGCATACCGTAGATAGTAGAAAGTTATTCCAAGGAAACATACTCGAAATAAAAAGTGTTCTATTTACTAAACCGTTCACATGTACACACAAATGTCTTTATAATACTAGTTTGATATTTATTTATTTAAAGCTTTATGCACATAACACTGTACATAGGCGGATTTAATGCCTTAGGCATTATCTGCCAGTCGACTGTAGGGGTGGTGCAGAAACATTACATGGCAGATGCAACTTAATAAACAGACAAACAGAAGAGAAACAAATACAATAGTAAATACATACTTAGATAAATTCATATAAATAAGCAGTGCTGTAGTGAAAAAACAAATCTCACCAATCAGTGATATGATGATTCTACCAACTTCTTGCGAATATTCTAATAGTCTAAGCTCCGATTAAGAACGACCTTCACCGGTCTGTTTGATGGATGAAACTTATTTTATGATAAATTTAGTGTATTAAATAATATAACGCGGGTGGGTTGCTTAAGAAATTCCTGGCCAGACTATTATTAATTAAAAATTGAAAATTTACTTTTTTTTTAGAAAAGTGCACAACCGTTATTCATAGCAGATTTTTTTGCAGACAACACTATAACATCGTATTCATAATGAAACAGCGCTTATTTTGATATAGAATTTGTTGTATATCAAAATAAACACACCTGATTATACATACCTGTTTATACCTGGCAACCCATAGTTATGCCAGGAAACAAATAGGCAACCCAACATTTTTATGTTCTAAAGACTTCACTCTTTCGGTTAGTATTAAATTTATTCGTTAAACACAACGGTGCACCTTACAAAAAAAAAAAAATTGTTTGGCCAGGAATTTCTCAGGCAACCCACCCGCGTTATATTGTTTAATATACTAAATTTATCATAAAATACGTTTCATCCATTAAACAAACCGGTGAAGGTCGTTCTTAACCGTATCCTCTACTATAACGTACGTTCGCCTTAAAGGAAAATCGGCTGGTCGCCATCCTGATAATCAGAGGGAAACAACAACACATTCCAAAGGGAATATATAGGATGCCTTAAGGTACACGAGTCCAGTGAAAGATCAGCAACTGAGCTAACTGACAAACTGGACTCCTGTCCAGTCCAAAACTCTATACACGGAAAATTATTCTTCAAAAACAACTTAATTTCAGATTTGCACCAATAAAAATCTCTCAGTGTGATCACTAAGCCCTCCTGCTACACCATCGACAATGAGGCGCAATGAGGGCAACACTCAGTCTGTACCTTTGTTTCATTTCCTGATACCAACCTATTTTTTTCACGTTCTACGTCGATAGCTTTAGTAGTGTGGAAAGGGCTCCACATATTTTATATTATTTGTATCGACTTCAAATTCATGAATATAAAATATATTTAAGCTGCTACATCAACAAATCCATTGATCAGTATGAAACTTGATAGGTACAACAAAAATCTAAATTATGTAAATTTGAATGTCACAGGCTTATTTGTCTTACAGATTTATCAGCATCTCTATTACGATAAAGTTATGTAGGTACACAAAAAACGTTTTATGTACCTTGACTTGAAATATTTGGTTTACACAATTTTAAACTTTAACTTTGTATATGATAAGTGTCTATATACAGACAGTTTATCCATAGTTACTATTTTTTTTGTTGACCGCTACCAATGAACTCCTACAAATAATAGGATCACCATAGGTGTGTTGCCTACCCTTTGCTCGTCACTAGATCCTGGACAGTAACAAAGAAAATTAAAAGGATAAAACTTGTTTATTCTGTCCGAATAGATGTACAATAAATTACAAAAGATCAATCAAACAAAAACCAGTTTCAGTATAAATATCGACACTTTCGGAAATTTCTCACCAGTTCAGTTCACTAAAGCCGTCTCCACTCTATTCTCCGTTATTAGGTATGAGCGTTCCAAAGCCGAACTGCGGATTTCAATAAAGCGCAACCTTTTGTTAGACGTGTGCTACCAATATTTGAGCCAATATTTGAGCCCGGCTACAGCTGCGATATTAAAAGATTCATTTCACAATGAGTTCGGAATCATCTTTGTGCCCAGGGTAGGTCAGGTTGGAGGAGAACTGATACGGGACTTTGAGAAGGTTTTATTCTATTTTAAGAATGGGTTACAACCTATTTTTGTTTAGTTTGACTGTATAAATGAGAATGATGATTATAGATTTAGATACCTATAAATTTTTGAAGAGGCTGACATCTTCCTCTCTTCTTAGTCCTACACTCTTGACAGAGTGGTCGTGGTCATGTCTTTGTCGAGTCCCGCACCACCGCCTCTCTCGCAATACGACGCCATGCAGCTCTGTGTTTGGGAGCCTTCATTTACGCTGCAGTGTGTCATGGTTTCCTTCAACTAAGATTAAAAATATCCTAATACACTTGCACTTATCAGGACCTTTTTTTTTTTTTTTTTTTTTTTCGATGGGAAAAATCATCTTATGACAACCCCCGCTCTTGGGCGGAGCAGGAGATAGTGTCAGACTCTTACTGACTAAAAAACCCATCCCGTTCCTTCAAGCCTTCATACGGGGGCTCGAGCGCCCTTTCGGATAACCCTGGCCCCAGTAGGCTTCGACCCAGCTGGGCCCCTGCTGTTGCTGACAACTCCTTGAGGCGCGCGGGAACAGCGCGCGCCATCGACGACTTGGGCTTGGTCCATCAGGACCTTATGAACGTATGACTCGAAAAAAGAGGTACTGTCGTTGGATCAAGAGCCTGATACTAAAAGTATATCTCCTCGATACGGCTCAAATTGTGAGTATGTTCCTGTTACTGGAGCTCTAAGCACTGGTAGCTAGGACACTGCCCCTGACATCGGCGCATTACTGTTTTTTTAATTTGTTTTAACAAATATTAAAATGTTTATTAAATAATAAAAATAATATAGCATTTTTTAACATGCTTTTTAAGAAATATTTAAAAATGTAAATACTCGTAATAACATAATAAATAAATTATTTATTTCTCTCGTAAAGGTACATTGTAATACAATATAAAAATATTTATATGTCGTAGCTATATCGCAGAAGAAATCATTCCACAAAAGTTGACCACTTTATAACCATCTCTTGAAATGACTAATTCTACGATATGGCTACGACATAAAAAAGAATAAATAAACTGAATAATAATCTTACGTGAACACACAAATCTGTTAAAAAAACCAGCAGATTCCACCACCTGACCCTAACAAACTCGTCCCAATTACAATGAATACTTTATTCATGCCGGCAACTTAGCCGGTTTCCATGATTTTTATACTCACCGCGAACTTTCCGACATTACCTATGCATTGTCTCGGGACCTTATACTTATTTAATTTAACGGCAGGGGGAGGCAGCTGTGTGGCTAACTTTCTGGATCCTGTTTCAAGTTCAAATTTTAATGTAAAAGTATTGAAGATACTTGTACCTGGTGGATCTGTATGTCTTATTTCAGTTACTTTTATTATGCAGAATAAATTACTATATTATAGAAAGAAAAGAAAAACGTTTATTCGTAACTTACACATACAGTAGAATTAAAATATAGTGGAATTATATTTTAATTCTACATTAGAATTAAATACGGTGGAATAGTATATCAAAATACCGAAAATTTATTTTAAGAAGCGATTAAATGTAGGG
This sequence comes from Mythimna ferrago, assembly GCA_910589285.2. Taxonomy (NCBI): domain Eukaryota; kingdom Metazoa; phylum Arthropoda; class Insecta; order Lepidoptera; family Noctuidae; genus Mythimna; species Mythimna ferrago. Next base: position 1,174,009 of record OU342680.1, read on the forward strand.
ACAAGCAGTTTTGTTTTTTACTTTTCCGCTGGTTGATTTTTATACAGTGAAGGAAAAAATCACATGGAAACACATATCCAAGAACAAACCATTCGAAGACATGTGACATACACCAACTCGTACTGGAACTGCGTGGTGGATTACGATGCATTTCCTTCCCTAGCGAGAAGGACTGAGTTCCAGGAGTGGGAACATTAAAGGTTGATTATGCTACTATAGAATAACAAAGATGTTGATAAGAGTAAATGTTGAATCCAAATCTTGCACTACTTACGTATATTATGTAATACGTAACGTACTTACGTGTATGTGTTGTGTATTGTGTTGTGTATTATGTAATTTAGTTTTTTTAGAAAATTGACCCATGGAAACATGCACATGTGTGCTGTGGGCTATTCTAGGACACATAGGTAAACCTTTGTGCCTTTCATCTAAAACAGTTCAGCCGCTCGAGCGTGAAGAAGTAACAAACGTACACTCACGAACTTTCGCCTTTATAATATTAGTGTGATGAAGAATCATACCAGTAACTTTTACAACCCCAACCTTCCAAAATAAATCAAACACCTCAAAAATAAAAAATTTACGTGTTCTCGTTCAGGATCGGTAATGTCAATGAAATATTCAGCCGCTGACGTGCAGGTGGCTGCCATTGCGGACGGTTTCTTTATGCATGAGAGCCTCTTGTGATTCGGAACGCACGTCCTCGATATGTAGCCCAAGAGTAGCCAAGTAGGAGGTTCTGGAGATAGGACAGGTGGGACGAGAAATGTGCCTACAAGGTGTGTAACTGATCCTAGGTCAAGTAAGATGGAGTTTTTTTATTAAGTCTACTTCCCTCTGCTGGGCAAAGGCCTCTCCCAACTTCTTCCAGGTATTCTGTTCTTGAGCCACCTAGAACTAGCCCTTCCGATATGTGCTAGGTCATCTCGCCACCTCTTTTCATAGACAGGAATAAATGAGTGAAACAATTTTGATAACTTGTATCTTTAAATATCTTTTTTTTTCTATTTAGCAGCAATTATTTTTAAGAAATAAAAACGAAAAGCAAAAGAAGCTACAAGACAGTATCATAACGATGAAGGTAACCTGCCTAGAAGATAATTTTATAGAAGACATATAAAGTAAAATATCGTGTCGATAATTGCTTTCACTTCAACGAATTTTTTTCGAGACAAGCCCACCACCCTACATCAGGAACTTTAATTAGAAGGACTTAAAGTCCTCCTGTTTGAAATCAAAACTAATGATTATCAGAAAAGTACCGAAGCATTAAACTGTTTGTTTGTATACTGAGCTGGTACTAAATTGATCGGAATAAAACAGTAGAGAAGTAAGAAAGCACGTAATTTCACTTGAAATCTACTGAGTTTCCATCTCCCAACAATTGCAACGTTTATCCTTGATTTTACTCACAGAGGCAACTCCACAACTCTACCTACTTCACTGTCTGTGCTACTATTTGGGCAGCGTACCTCAAGAACATTTACATTTATATTGGGCGGAGACGTCCAGCGCCCTCTCCAGCACTCCTCACGATGGTGAGAGGAATCAATTCCATTACAATACTTTGACTTTTGGCATTTTTACCTTTGTTAGGTACGTGGAAAGTTAAAAGATTTTTTTTTGGTCTCAGATGACCCCTCATCTGAGACCAAAAAAAAATCTTTAGTTTATTGTTTTTCAAATTTACGTCCAGCAGCCTGATTCACGTAAAATCAAACAAGCCAAATGTCGTTGAAGTTTTATAGTCGTTCGATCGAAGTCCTATCCAAAAGCGGTATTCACGTGTTCCTTAATCGGGATTGGATAGAACGACAACTCAACTGGCTCGAAACTAAACAATCTATCGACGACTTATTTCTAGTTACATTAATAAGTATTCTACCAGGATAATGTATTACAGATATTTTTTTTTAAATCGACTCTTCGACCAAACGACTTTAAAATCGGTGTCGTTCAAACTCGATTGATGCAGGTGAATACGGAAATGATCTAAACGACTAAATCGCTACAATATCATTACGGTTTTGATTAAGTGAATCGGGCTACAGAAGTGGGGATCAATTAGTTCAAACATGTTTCAAATCACCTAAAGCAGCGGCTGTTTGCTTTTTTTTTTTTTTTTTTTTTTTTTTTTTTTTTTTTTTTTTTTTTTTTTTTTTTTTTTTTTTTTTTTTTTGGCGCGGGTAGTTTAATAGTACGCACGGAAAAAATAGCTCTCTAAAAATTTTATTATTTTTATTAATATAAACAGTAAAAATACACAATTTTTATATGATTAATAATATTTAAGTATAGCTACCAGCCAGTTTTGTGTTTTTCCTTAACTTTTCCTTCTCTAAACTGATAATTTCACTACAACTAAAACTATGGATTCACTGAAGGGGTCAATGACTGAGTTGATGACTCAATTTCACGAAAGAATGACTAAATTTGAGACGGAACTGTCGAAGTCCCCCAACACTGCAGTCCGCAGCCCGGTTGATGTTGCAGCAGAGTACGCAGTATTCAAAACGTTCATACTCCAAGCACTCAGCTGTCTTCAGCGTCAGATGGAGGCGCTCGCTAGTGACGTTGATGCTCTTGAAATGAGGGGTCGAAGGAAGATGCTGCTTATCCATGGTGTCAGCGAGGTGAGCAAAGAAGAGACATCGCTTGTGGTTGCTGAGATGGTGCGTGATAAATTGAAGCTGGAGGCGTTTTCTACGGCTGATATACGAAGGTGCCATAGAATGGGCAATCCTGCCGGCACTGGCAGGCCTAGGCCCATTCTAGTGAAGCTGCTAGATGTGGACATCCGGGACAAGATTTGGCATGCGAAAACCAAATTAAAGGGTTCCGGTGTGACCTTATCCGAATTCCTGACAAGGTCGCGGCATCAGATATTTATGGCTGCACGAGAAAAGTTTGGCGTCACCAACTGCTGGACAAAACAAGGCCAAATTCATATCTTGGGGCCTGATGGGAGCAAGCATCGTGTCGTCACCCATGCCGAGCTCAGTTCTATCGGCGAGCCTAAGCTGGACGCCGATAAAATGGAGACAGTAATTGCCAATAAGCCATCGGTTGTCGCTTTGAAGAAGAGGCGTGCTGCGGTTACCACTTCCAAAAAGTGATACATCTTCACGACCTGCACTGTTCGGGTATTTTATTTCGATAATCTTTGTTCTTCTGTCGTTATATTACACTCTTTGATTTATTTTTATTCCTACCCTTCTAATTTTAATTAATTTTGACATATTTTAGTTTATTTTGATGATTTTGTTTTTATATTTAATGCATCACTCTTTTTTGTCACTTGACAGTTACATGAAGTGTCAAGCAAAGTCAATAGGTAGTTGATTAGTTGCGTTCCATTTCTCGTTCGAAGAAAGTCGGTACTTTGGGCATGTTCTGTCTATGGTGCCACAGATTATACAGGCTGCATTGTTCGTTTATTCTTCGTTCGTTTTGTCTACTTTTCTAAATTATCTGTAGGTAAACATGTTTTTTAAATTGTTATTTGTTCGTATGTGCCGATTTATTTTGATCATCTGAGCGATGCACATTTTATTTTTATTTGTTTTCTTATTTCATATATTGTTGTTAACACACAACTGGCGGGTGGATTATATCAACCTATTTATTTATTTTTTTATAGCTTAATATACAAATTTGTTTTTATTTATTTATTTATTTATTTGTTACACAATGTCAGATAGTGATAGTTTTTTAACAGCTTGCAGTGACAGTGACAGCTTTACTAGTATCCCGTCGCTGGCTGACACGCTTGAGTCTAAGTTCTCCGATGTTCCAAAGAATCTTAATGTAGTCCATATTAATGCTCAAAGTATTCCGGCCCATCACCATGACATGCTGGCAAACCTTGACTGTAAGAACATCCATGCAATCCTTGTCTCTGAATCATGGCTGAAGCCATGTCTCCCATCCACTTCCTATTCTTTGCCCGGATACCAACTGATTAGAAATGATCGCACAGGCTGCGGTGGTGGCGGTGTTGCCATATATCTCCGAGCTAACATTCCTTTCAAAGTTATTAATATGTCATCACAGCCACCACCGCCGAATGCTGGCGAGCATCTCTTCTTAGAGGTTAACCTTCACCATTCAAAGATTCTCCTTGGTGTCTACTACTGTCCCTCTTTACGTATAGACTATTTTTCTTCTTTTGAAAGTCTCCTGGTGAACCTTATTCCTTCTTACAGTCACACTATTATAATGGGGGATTTTAACACTTGCCTTCTCAAACGCGATACGCGGTCTTCCTCCCTCCAATCTATCTCACACTCCTGTAATTTGTCTCTTCTTCCCCTAACTGCCACTCACCATTTTCCTAACTGTTCTCCTTCGTTACTTGATATCATACTTGTTTCTTCTACTCAACATGTCGCTAAGCATGGACAATGTACTGCTGACGCGTTCTCTTATCATGACCTTATCTTCCTTTCCTATAAAATCCGCCCACCTAAGGCGAAACCTAAGATCCTCCTCCAGCGAAGTTTTGGTAGTATGAACCATGAGAGTCTCCGTGAGGATGCGAGCAGTATTGACTGGTCGGATCTTATTGCCGCTGAGTCAATTGACGTAAAAGTCAATTTGCTCAATGCAAAACTTCTCCAACTGTACGATGTCCATGCACCTGTTCGACCTGTGAAGATGAAGCACCTGCCGGCTCCTTGGCTAACAGACGACTTAAAGGATATGTTGAAGAGGAAAGCAGCGGCGAAATCTAGGTACAGAAACAAACCAAATGTTAAAAATCTAGAAAAATATGTTGCAATCCGCAATCGCAGCAATTTGGTGTGTAGGGATGCTCAACGCCGCCACATTCATAAGTCCGTTGAAAACGGTGACCCAGCTAAAGTCTGGAAATTTCTCAGATCTATGGGAGTTGGGAAGTCGCGCCAAGATTCTATTCCTAAGGATATAGATCTTGAATTACTTAATCAACACTTTTCCACTTCTTCTAATTTCAATAGTACTATCAAAGCAAAAACGTTAAATGATCTTTCATCTCTTCCTGCTCCCGAATACTCACCTTTTGTCTTTAATCAATTTTCAGATTGTGATGTTAAGAAGAGTATAGAATCTATCACGTCTAATGCTATTGGTACTGACAGTATCAGTCGCAAGATGATACTCCCTGTTCTTGACGAAATTCTTCCTGTCATCACCCATATCCTTAATTATTCCCTATCCTGCGGTATTTTTCCCTCTTCTTGGAAAGAAGCACAAATTACCCCTCTTCCGAAAAAGTGTAATCCTGTTTCCCCTTCTGAATTCCGTCCTATCTCCATACTACCATTTCTATCCAAAGTCCTAGAACGTCTTATCCATAGCCAGCTTAGTACTTTCCTTTGCAAAAACCGTCTCCTTAATCCTTTCCAATCCGGGTTTCGTTCAGGACATAGCACTACTACAGCTCTCGTTAGTATTACTGATGACATTAGACTTGGTATGGAAAACGGAAATCTGACGGTCCTTGCCTTGTTAGACTTTAGCAATGCTTTTAATACCGTCGATTGTGATATCTTACTTGGCATATTAAGCTCTCTTAACATATCTCCAACGGCAATTGATTGGTTTCGTAGTTACCTGTGTGGCCGTCGGCAACGTATTTGCATTGAAGGTTCGTCTTCGTCGTGGTGCAATACCTCTGCTGGCGTACCGCAGGGGGGCGTTCTTTCTCCTCTTCTTTTCGCTATATTTATAAACTCAATTTCCAATGAACTTCTCTCATCCTACCACCTCTACGCTGACGATCTCCAAATATATTCGCAAGCTCCGCCACATGAACTATCCGAGGCAGTTAACATGGTCAACAAAGATCTAGCTCGTATATCTGAGTGGAGTGTGGCCCATGGTCTGAAGGTCAATCCTATAAAGACCCAAGTCATTGTTGTCGGCAGCTCTAGGTTGCGGTCAAAAATAGACTGGACGCGGCTTCCACCAATTGTTTTTGATGGCTCAACGATTTCGTACAGCGACTCAGTGAAGGACCTTGGCATTATTATTGATAAAGACTTTTCGTGGGGTCCTCAGGTTCAGGAAGTTAGCCGCAAGTTGTTTGCGTCTGCGGGGTCTTTACGAAGGCTGCGCAATTTTCTTCCAACTGCTACCAAAACTGCGCTCGCTCAATCCCTCCTTCTCCCAATCCTTGATTATGCCGATGTCAGTTATTTGGATCTAACTGAAGTGCAACTAAATAAGCTTGAGCGACTTCAAAACTTTTGTATTAGATTCATATTTGGATTGCGCAAATATGATCATATTTCTGAATTTCGTATTAAGCTCAAGTGGCTGCCAATCCGCCTTCGCCGGAATACTCATATTTTATCGTTGCTTTACAGTGTCCTGTTTATTCTTACAACCCCCTCTTATCTTAAAGAACGTTTTAAGTTCATTCATGACACACATTCTAGACACCTGAGATCATCGGAGAATTTGACCCTTTTAATGCCCTCGCATTCTACAAAATTTTGTGATAAGTCGTTTGCGATCCAGGCGGTGCGTTTGTGGAACGCGTTGCCATTAACTATTAGGCAAGCCCAGTCACTAGTTTCTTTTAAAAATCTACTTAAAAACCATTTCCTTTCTCTCTGACATTATCTTGTTTCTATGTAATTTAATTTCTCCCACCAACCCTACTTTAATCTTTTATTCTTTCCTTTTTTTTTTATGAAATTGTGTAACATATAATATGTATGTATATATATATATATATATAATTATATATTATGTTTTAAATAGAGTGATCAATTTGTTAGTAGTACACCACAGACTACCCCCTGTATTATTTTAAGTTCTTATCCATCCTAAGGTTGTCTGGAAGAGATCGCTCTCAGCGATAAGACCGCCTTTGTGCCCGTTAATTTAAGTTTTTGTTTAAACTGTATTACTTTTTGGTGTACAATAAAGTTTATTCTATTCTATTCTATTCTATTCTTCAATAAAATACACACACAGGCAATGGTCATGGAGTTTCTTGCACATTATTCTCCATAGTAATCTACGTTTTGGAATGTGCAATTAGCAATTTTTTTTTTAATGACTCCATTCTTGACAATCTAAAAATGCCTGCAGGTTGAAATGGTTTATTTGAAACTAGCTGTCCGCCCGCGACTTCGTCTGCGTGTACTTCGGTTATCGCACTCTAAACGTGTTTTCCCGTAGGAAGAAGATGTTTTTCCGGGATAAAAAGTAGCCTATGTTCTTTTCCATGTCAAAGGCTATATGCATGCCAAATTTCATCCAAATCCGTTCAGCGGTTTTTGCGTGATTAAGTAAGAAAACATTCATACATCCACACTTTCACATTTATAATATTAGTTAGGATAATGCTTTGATTGACGTATCTTAACGTATAAAATGAAAAACAATACATTTTATACACTACTTATTGTAGGCTCGTCACAATTTTGCAGGCAAGTGAAAATATCAATTGATAACATTTGATCTTTTCTTTGACGTGGGAATTCAACACATATCCTTCGATCTTGATGGAGCGATAAGGAGTGTCAAACTTTTACTGAGTAAAACTCACTTGTGTTCCTTCAGTTACCCTCTACGTTCCAGGATCGGGATGATAATTTCGAAGAATTCCGCAACCCTATAGCTCGGAGACTCATTTTCAACAAATCTATGAGTTTTGGCAAGAAAGAGTAAAGGCACACAGTATTAACTCTTTAAATTCGTAAAACCCAGTTTTGAACAATTATACCTAGTGAACCTTATAACGAACGTTATAAAATTAATCTTCATCATCATCATCATCATTTCAACCAAAAAAAAACTTCCCCAAGTGTCGCCAGAATGACCTGTCCTGTACGTGTCGGATCTATCAGATTCCCGCGAATATCGCCAGGTCAATGGACTATAAACTAGTGGTTGACTGCGATCTCACCTGATAGTAGGCAGCGATGCAATCGTTGACGGTGAAGCGCATTAGTTTATTAAGAGCCTATTGACTTTAGCCTTGAAGACACCTAAATCATAATTGGAAGGAAAGACCGCAGCAGGCAAATTGTTCCAGTACTTCGATGTACGCGTTATAAACGACGAGGCGAAGCGCTTTGTCCGGACTTTGAAAAACATAATCCACAGTTACCTTTCCAATTAATCTGCACCACGATTGGTATTCAAACAGCATTTACATCCAGACTAATCTTCTCAACATCTTTCAAACTTAGGACTCCAGCACACCGTCTGCAAGTATACCTTCGATTGCCGTCAACTGCTATGAATTATTCAACGGAGGAAGTTTTGTGAAAGGAGTTTACAATACACCTCCGGATTGAGAGGATGAGGGAAAACAATGAAAAATTAACAGTTGGGGATTAAAAGTGGGCTTTTATTAGAATGTTTTTAAATACCTAATTCTTACGTAAATACTTAGAAAACAAAAAAAAATTGTGTCTCTATAATCAACGCACTGCTACCTAATTAAATCAGCCCCATAAAATGATATATGAAAAATAAGTTACTTTTGGATTGTTTTATTGTATTTACAGCTAAAGAGTGGAATGCCGTGCCCGTGTCTGTGTTTCTTGATAGCTCCAACCAGGGGGTAAATCAAGAGTGAATAGGTTACTCCAACACAAGCCTACTTCAACACTGACCACATCATCGCCTATTACCGTAAATATCATTATAATAAAATAAAAAAAATATTCTGGTAATTTTTTATTCATCAACTATTCACAACTTAACACCGCGAGCAATGGGTCACAGTCCAATAAGAAGCAAGCTCTACGTCCACGCACGACTCAAAGAACAGTCAGTAAAACTGATGGAGCCCTCTGAGCCAGAGTTGAGTTTTGAAAGTGTTGCTTTGGAGATAAAGGACAAAGGTAAGTTTTAGTCACTAAAAGTCTGACACTCGCTCGTGCTCCACTCAGAATGGATCATTGGTCATCTTCAGATCAGAGGTCATTTGATGATATCCCACAGGAAAATAGATGCGTACCTACTGAATAGTACATCTACATTTTACACAACACCAACATTGCTATGACATATTTACCAGGCGTTTCCCAACATATTCGAAAGTCCTTCATCATTCTTACTGTTTCCAAGCTTGCGAGGGTAGTCTAAACAAACTAAAAAAGCCCCCATTGATCATAAATTTAATCACACGTAACGATAGCTCGTCCATAGGTGGGGATTATTAGGGTTTCTGAATGAGATGGGAATGAGGGATCGAGGTGAATGACATTGATTGATTCACCTTCATTCATAGATGATTGTATCGACACACCTCACCAATCTCTTTACTACTTTATTTTATAACTTTGAACCTTGAATGCTAAGGAATAGGGGTGATGTAGTTAGTATAATAAGTTGGTAAATAGAAGAATAGCTCCTTGAATTTGACAGTGAAACGGATTGATATCTGGGAGGATTTATCATAAGCTTAGTTTCATAAAGCAACCACCTTTGTGAGATGTTTGCATAGATAGACTGTTGAGGGTTTTCTGTGTAGAATAGAACTATTTAATTGTCATTATTCTTTAAATATGAATGCTGACATAATTAACTCTTCCACATTATATTAGTTCACATTTCTGACAAAAATCATACATAATTTTAAATTCAATTGTTGAATATCAAGCTCCAGGTTAGCTGCTGGTGGTCTTGACTAATAAAACTGCTTGATTCGATTTTTTATAAGACTGTATTCCACGTAGGTACGCGCGAGATGTCGGCGAGCGAGTGGTCGGAGAGGGGACGTCCGCTATTACGATGTGGTGTGTGGCCCGATGTGACGTCAGGAACACAATTCTTTCATTTAATAAACCAACGCTTTTTTGAAGTAGAATTCATGAAATAACTCAATAACACTACTCCCGCTCTGGGTGGAGCTAAAGGGAGTGCCAAACTTTTACTGTGCTCCTTCAGTTGACTTTTTAACTCCAGAGCTACGGTAACTCTTTTAATCATTACCGCAGCTCTCCCGCATCACTTTGAGGCGCGTGGAACACTACACGCTGTTGACTTGGACTGAAGTCTTATCAGATGGTTGGACGGCGAGCAACTCATTCCTCGCCGTCCGCACCGTCCGTCCGTCGAATCACACGTTACAAAATCAAATTAATGACATGTAGGTAGCACAGACAGTCTTACTGTACAAATCGACTTATCAATTTAGAAAAACACTCTTCATAATAAAAACCAATACAATAAAAATACCCAACATACTCTCTCCGATTCCCCTTTATTTGTACCTAAACAGGGTTCAGTGGGATTAAGAAGTAATCCCTTAAATTGGACACAGTTTCACCTGTCCGCTCGCGCCCGGCTTTGTCCGTGTAATGAACTAAAACAAAAAACGTTAAAAGTTAATCTCTTATGTGTATAGAGTTTGGAAGCTCGTTTATATCTGTTGGGGAGTGGAACCTTCATTATTTGTCCATTTTAACCGTGTAAAAGTGTACGCTTCTCAAAGCTTGCTAGATAGGTAAAAGATGAATAAGCAACGTAGGAAATGTAACTTGTTTTTATTTTTTAACAATTAGTGAATTTTGTGTGGCATCGATTGTAAAAGTTACCATAAAGTATGTACATTACGAGTGTGTTAACGTAGTCTTTAAAATTATTGTATTCATTTAGAATACGTTAAGTTCTTGAGAAAAAATATAGTATCTAGATGTACTTGTATGTTACACACTCACTTCATAGAGAACGTCACAAGGTAATTAAAAACATATAAGTGTGCTCCGCCGTGTCCTCGCAGAGGTAATCAGTAACCTCTCATGTTAGGCCCTATTTCAGGCGATGGTCTTGAGCTAAAAGGAATGGAAGGTGTTCACCTCTTTCTATGAAGTAGTAATGCTGGTGATAGAGACGGCCGCACGCGTTAGGGAACAGACATCCTCAGGCCCCAGTCATCCCGTCCCTGATCCCAACTATCAAACGCCGTAGGCGCGGGCTTGCGGACAGCAGGCGATGGATAGTTCACCGTCCGGCCGTCCGGTAACTGTCCGGAAAAATCCCGAGTGGTCGACGGCGTGTTCCACGCGAGAGAAGTCATTAGATGCCCCACCTAAAAAAAAAGATCCTTTCGTCCCATTCCAAATATTCAAGTAGAAAATAAATAAATTTCAAATAAAGTAAAGCTCCCCACTACACAACGTTCACCACCGATCGGCCACACTACTAATAATTCACTAATTGTCGACGTGCGCGGCGTGTGCGTGTGTGGTGTTGCCACAATTTGGACTTTATTCCCACACAAATCCCTCCATACATTTTTATTGGCTCGTCCACCTTCAGCCCTCTGGTACGTGCGCTGAGTTTTTATTTAAGGGTTGGGACAGATTGGTGGTTGGAACGCAGCGTTTTTTTTGATATTTTAGTTTCAGATCGCGAATGTTCCACCTTATTATTTTCTATGTCACTCAGTGATAAAAAAGCATTCTATTGGTGAAAGAATTTTAAAAAATTCTCTCATGAATAAGAACATTACGCTTGCTCTATTTTTCTTTATTTGCCTGCCTCGCACACCCCGCTACCATTTTCAAGAAGTTTGCAGAGGTTTTTTTAGTTTTTCTTTTTTTTTTAAATGCAATCAACTGATCACGAAGCTAGAGAATATATTTTTTGTCAAAGTTCCATTCTTTTGGACTTTTTTTTTTTTAAATCACCTATTCAAAACCTTAAACCACAATACTCCAATGTATGTAACATTGCTATGTTAGACATAATATTATGATACATATAGGTAATAACAACAATCAACCACTGCCAAGTACCTTATCACAAGACTGCGCTCCACAAGAAGAGTAATGTGTTTACTAACCTATTTTAAATGTGCATTACTTTTCTTAATAAAACCTCATTCAAGAATACTAGACATCAATACACTAAGAAAAAAATACACCATCTAAAAAACCACCTGTGTTACATTCATACTACGCCGTAGCCCGTAGCGCGTAGCCAGCTATTCCCGCGACGTCCAGCCCGCTACGCGAGTGCTACGGCGTAGCTTGCTACGTGAACTGTGTGATTTGTTTCCGATTTCTGGTGAGCAGGTAAACACCAGGAACACACTATTATTTGTTATTTTATACTTTATTTCCTTTTGCTTGACGAAAGTTAACTTATATTTATTTTGTGTTATATCGGGAGAAATGTAGACTGTAAGTCAAGTTTGATACGTATGCTTCTAAAACGTTTGATTTTCTTAGTGATATTATAAGGAAAGGGACATAGTTATGGACACATCATTACTTGTTGATCATATACATTGAAAAAAAAATACAATTTTAAAAAAAATACAATTTAGAAGAAAAAATTCCCTGCCACTAGTTTAATAATCTGATATTCTTGACAGGTGGACGAGCCAATAAAAATGTATGGAGGGATTTGTGTGGGAATAAAGTCCAAATCTAACACAAAAAGCTCGTGTCACAGTGTTTGTTATTAAACTCCTCCAAACCGCCTTGACTGATTTTTAAGATTTTTTGTGTATGTTTGGTAAGTGTGCGGCTATATGCTATTTTTTATCCTTCCCACTTTTTTCGTTGATAATTTATATGGCAGAACAATGTTTGCTGGGTCAGCATTAGCTAGTTAATATTATAAAGATATAAAATTATGTCTTTTTTTGTAGGATGTAATACTTGTCAGTGGCTAAGGACAGAAAAGAGTGGAATAACGGAAGGGAGGCCTTTGCCCTGCAGTCAGACACAACGGGCTCATAATAATAATAATAATAATAATGTAGCCAGGATTATCCATCAGCAACTTGCTCTGAAATACTCTCTTGTGGAATCGGAAGTGCCATACTATAGGTATGAGCCCGACCCAGTTCTTGATAACGGTCATATCACTTTGTACTGGGATCGGCCCATCATCACTGACAGGACTATTGTGGCCAATAAGCCTGATATAGTGGTGGTGGACCGAAGCGAGAGGCGTGCAATGATTGTTGACATATCCGTTCCACATGACGAGAACCTCGTGAAAGCCGAGAAAGATAAACAAATTAAGTATATCGACTTGGCTCGCGAGGTTGTCGACATGTGGGAAGTGGATTCAGCGGTCATTGTACCGATAGTTGTTTCAGCCAATGGCTTAATAGCCAAGAGCCTCGATCAACATCTTAGGAGGCTCTCGTTAGGCGACTGGATCAAGGGCTTGATTCAGAAAGCAGTATTGCTGGACACGGCTCGTATAGTTAGGAGGTTCCTTTCTCTGGAGCCCTGACCGCCGGTAGTTTGGACCCTGTTCCCGATACCGGTGGGCTACTATTTTTTATATTTTTAAATGTTTTTTATTTTTTATTGAATATTTAAAAATATAATTTATATGTTAATATTTGAATAAACGAAATAATAATAATAAAGCAGTACTCCTAGACACGGCGCGTATTGTCCGGAGGTACCTCTCTCAGGAGCCCTGACCGCCGGCAGCTTGGACCCTGTTCCCGATGCCGGTGGGCTACTATTTTTTATATTTTTAAATATTTTATTTTTATTTTTTTTTAAGGAATATTTAAAAATATAATATAATATGTATGAAAGTTAAATAAAGGAAATAATAATAATAATACTTGTCAGTGCTGAGTCAATTAAAAATAGAGATACACAATCACTGAGTGCCATAAGCATGCTTTTAGTCCCAAAAAAAAACATAAAGACACTTGTAGGATAAGTATAGAGCATCATTTATAATTCACAAATAGATTTCCAATTCATAAAACTCGTCTCCAATCTCCCCACTACTCTATAAGACCTGACAATCGAACTAGTGATCTCAGCGTCCTCAGAGGATAATATTTTAATTAAACCTCTCTCCCAAGTTATTACTGTTTGCTTCAAACTTGCTCACCTCCGCCGGATTAATATGTATGATTGCCCTTTTTACATTTAGGGGTGAGCGGGGGTGCAGGGATGAAATATTGATAGGATTTGGTAGATACTTTTTATTGCAATGTGCTTGGAACATTTTAAGTTTTTTGTTAGAAGGCATTGGTAAATGTGAGATTTATGTATAACTTGCTGACTTGACAGACGTCGTCAAAGTCAAACATTGTATCGTAAAACGTGACATCATGTGATGATGCTGCTGAGCTGTATGCCGTAGGTTGAATTGTCAGCAAACCGTAGTGGCCCAGCTGGGGCGAAACCTACTGGGGCCTTGAACCGGTTTCTGAAAGGAAGGTCCTACCCTGGTATGAACGGGGTGAGTTTTTAATCAGTAAAAGTCTAACACTATCTCCCGCTCTACCCAGGGGCGGGAGATGTCATTGGATGATTTTAATTCACCGAAATTAAAAAAAAATAAAAATCCCATGGGTTCGATTCCCTCATGAAACAAATATTTGTATGGCCTACACATAAGTGCTTCTGGTTTAGGTGTCTTGAGTATGTGAGTTTACATGTTTGTGACCGCACCAACGATACAGGCGCAATTCCTATCTATTATGAAGCTACGTTTTAAAAAAAGAATTGTAAAAAAAATTACAAATATACAGATTAGTATTGAATTTGTATATTTTAAAATTAACAGGAACCTATTGACAGCTAGGAAAAGTTTGAACTGTCATAAATAAAAATATTTTAAAGTCTTACGGGTTTCCGCGATATTTTTTCCAATTTTCTTTTCATAAAAACTTTCCGGAGATGCCAATAAGTAATTTTAGAAAAAGTACATTCAGATTAGTATAGTCTCTCGAGTTTTTTTCTTAACAACATTTAGCCATTCATTTTTACCTGACTACGCTAGAAGAGTTATGTTTTTGGAGCATATTTTTTAATATATTATAGATTTGTTTAGAATTTGTGTTACAACAATACATGGATACTGTAAAACATGTAATAAAAATCATAACCCTTCTTTGGCTGTGCCGTAGTCGGATAAAAAAAAATCTGTTCTCAATTAATTAAGTAGATATTTTATATAGGTATAGTCCCCTCTTGAAGAGAGACGTCGCAGCATCCGTTCCGCATAACGCGTAAGTGGAATAGAACCTTTCGAGTTCTTGCACCTGATTCGTGGCGATTCTCCCACTCTGCCCTAGAGCGGAAGATAATTTCCAAGATTTAAAAAATCACAAGGGTGATCAGGATCACACTGCACTTATTACCCCTCGCCAATATATTAACCGTCCCAGCGAACACATTTTTCTTTCACTTCTAACCTAGAACAATAAGTCTAAACCAATATTGTATAAAACTTAACCAAACTGTGAAACTTCAGTTCAAAACTAACTTCACTAATAATAACACGATCCCAGCTTTGATTGATATTTCAGTCTGAGTCGATAACAAAACACCTAAGTTGGACGCAAACCCGAATCGAAATCTATTCAAAACTCAAACTGATAACTTAAAGTTTTACGTTTTCGTTTCATCGGCGGAAAGTTTTGGGCGCGCTTGCCAACCCGTGTTAGTTCTGCGAGTTTACTTAGTGCCTAAACAGTTTCTGGCTAAGTAATTGCTGGTATCATGACCAAGGTTGGTTGGTTAACAAAAACTCTTAAGGTTAATTTCTTAAGCCGAATTTTGGTTAATTTGATTGAAGTTTTCCTATAGAATCAATTTTCTAGTAACTAGAATATGAACGTTTTTTGGGGTGGGAAATTATCAAATTCTCCTTTTCTGGATAAAATAGAATAGAATAAACTCTATGGTATAGATAAATAGTAACATCTATACCTATATATAAAAGGAGAAACTGACTGACTGACATACCAACGAACAGCTGAAATACTACTACTACTACATACTACTGGAACTAGGAGCGTGAAATTTTGCTCAGGGTTTCCACTTACGACTAATAATGTAATAAGGAGTAACATAGGCTTCTTTTATTTTAGAAAAAAATAAATTCAAAATCCTGTAGTCCACGCGAACGAAGTCGCGGGCACAGCTAGTTAAATTATAAAATTTAAATTGATGGGTACAATGGTGATCTTATAGATGATAGCGATATCTAGCAGACAAGCTTAGAATAGACTATAAGAACTGAAACTAAAAAAGGGAGTAGTCTGCAGTGTAATGCTATTAAATAATTAATGAAACAAAATTAGATTAGATTGGTAAAACGGGAAGGATTGTCAGACTTTTACTGACTAAAACGCACCCATGTTCCTACAGTTGCTCCTTGAGCTCCAAGACCGCAGTCCAACTAGATAATGGACATTATTTTCTAATAGCATAACTTCAGCCATCCACAAAAATCCTTTAGTTTTATAAAATTCTAACAAAAACCCGAAAAACGTCACGACAGATCATAAAATCGCTGCAAAAAACGACATCAAATAATGACAGCAACTACGAAAAGCAAAACCTGTCACCGCCGCACAACCAATACACATAGTGCCAAATAAAAATGGCCACACATTATTTTTTGCCCGGCTGTCGGCACGTGAGGTGAATCCGATCGTTTTTTTCTTATTTCCCCCGATTGATTGGACTGTGCTGTTATTTTTTTCCGTTTATCCCCTCGCAAACAATGGCATTGGGCAGGTGAGCTAAACGCTTCAGGGAAACGAAAGATTTTGTGGGATTTAACGATTGTCGGTGCACATTTGTCAAACTTGTTTTATCATTGCGGTAATGGAATGGTAAAGATATTGCTTTTTTGCAATTTCCTTTGTATCAGAAAAGCTACGGATACAGTGCATACCTTTTTCAGTCACTGTCATTAATTTGACTTAGATTATACTAATTTATAATTATAGAATTTAGGTGTTTTTATGTTTATTGAATGTGAATTAATTTCAATAAAACTTGGTAAGTACACGGGTAGACTATTTTCTATAATAATACATGGAATACTTTAATATTTTTCTAATATCACGCGGGCGAAGCTGCTGGTAGCAACTAGTAACAATTAAAAATCCATCAGCCTTTTTAATGTTCCCACTGCTGGGGCTCAGACCCCGTCTCTAGGAGAGGGAATGGGCCGTAATCCACTACGCGGGCCCAATGCGGGTTGGTTAATTTAAAAAGTACTACAAATAGATTGACCATTGTAAAGGTAAAAATAAAAATGCTTGCCTATCATTCTGCCCATAGTATTAGTTTTGGAAAACTAAGCACACACTTTTTACAGCATTTCACAAATTTAAATGCGCACTTAATTTCCCTGCAGTGTAATTACAATAAACAAAGCGCCACTAACTCAGGTGTTCGTGCGCGGACTACGTGTGCGTTTTATTTGCACTACAGTGTAGTTTCTTAACGTAAACGCATTACTTCCCCCAGGAGCGCACGTCGGCCTGTTTATAACGGGAACCGAGTGAATTTTGATTATACTTCCATTGCATTAAAATACCTTTGTATTCTCAAGAAGTCCGTAGCGAAGAATGAAAGTTTTCTTTATGGAAAACATGGAAATCATTTAATGACTGCAGAAGAAGAAGGAAGGCAGAAGAAACGCCCGGGTGTTTTCATACGGTGGAGCACCACGTTGTCCTTGTGGGGACGATCGGCGGCAGCGACCTCTCGTGCCGGGCCCTGAATTAGACCATAGTCCGGAGTGAAAGGTAATGGGCGGAGGTCGACTCTTTCTGTGAAGCAGTAATGCTTGCGAAGAATATGGCCACGCGGGTGAGGGATCGTACATCCTCACGCCTCAATCGCCGAGATCCCGACCCCATTTACCAGCCACCGTTGGTGCTTGCAAACGACGAGCAATGGGTTCGTTCGGCGTCCGGCCGTTCGGTCACCGTCCGGATCGGACCCGGGTCGTCGATGGCGCGTAGTGTTCCTACACAAAGGGTCCCGTGCAGCCTACTTGGGCCAGTGGAGGGCTTCTGAAAGGAACTCGTGGTCCTAGAACGCAAAAGGAAAGAAATGTTTATTTGTGTCACACTAGAAAAAAAAATGTGCAACACCCAAAACTTTGCAAATGCTACGATATTAGAAACAATAAATAACACTCACGAAATCTTGAACAAACTAACTAAAAAAATTGAACGCAATTGGAAGCCCACGTTTCACCAACGCAGCAAGGCTAACGGTTATTTTTTATTATTGTTTATTATTTCAAATTTATTATTTCAAAAATATGCCCTTTACAATAAGCCTATTTCCAAAATTTTCAGTCTTTCTCCAATACTTATCAGGAAAGTAAGAAACAACTTAATTGCAGCCACCGTACCGTGAAATGATCTGCGAAGTTTTCAATACCGGTCGGTAAAAGGGTTGCTCGTAAATTCGGTGCAGGTGGTATCCTGTTCTATCAGATCGAGTTATTGAATCCTTAATCCTCTTTTATTACTTTTCGCGTCGTAATAAAAAGCGCAGACACGGGTAATTGTGCAAAATTGAGGAGGTCTGTGTTGGAGGTAATAATGGAAAGAGTTTGACGGATTTTGAATTTAGTCGGGTTAGTTTTGTGGATTGGAATTGGCTGAATCCGTGAAATGTCAGTTTTTTCTGTCCAAATCCCAAATATAAGTATCCTGCAGTATAATAATATAAGTATACTCAGTTGCTGAGATGTGAAGCTCTGATAGGGAGTTCCTCCATGTGTTGTATTGATTTCTGCTGCATCCAGTTATATGGAAGTCGACTCCAACTAACTGGTGTAGCTAATATCTGTTTTTTTAATTTATTTTATAAACTAGTGCTTGACTGCGATCCCACCTGATGGTAAGCAGTGATGCAATCGTTGATGGTGAGGCGCTCTAGTTTATTAAGAGCCTATTCACTCTAGCCTTGTAGACACCTAAATTATAATCGGACGGGAAGACCGCATCAGGCAAATTGTTCCAATATTATTGTAATGTATTTAGCTGGCCTACGAATCAACACTTCATGCTATCGGTAATGACGTAACTCATTAGTTCGACCACAGCCTAAAAATAATATCATCTGTGGGCCACAGATTGTCTAAACCTTGTCGGCACAGGGACTTACTCGTATCGAAACAATGAATGGTATACCTACATAAACTACAGTTGCGAATAGGCTTGGCATATGGTATGGGAGACGCTGAAATATGCATGACTTTGTTAGATTATAACAAATATATGCTGGTTTGGAAGTATGGGAACAGAGAGTAAAGTCCCACATACCTCCATTGAAAAAGGAGGATCCTCCGACCAGACAGGTGTTATAGTCTGGTGGGCGACTGCCCGATAGATGATTTCGGGCTGGTATATGTTCAAATCGCGCGGAGAACTTTGATTGCGCGATGCAGGATTTTGTACTTTCTTCGTAGTTCTTATGTGGCGCCATAGATGTCGCTACACTGGTATTAAACAGATGCCTATTTATTACTTTTTATAAGCTTGTGATTGGTCACTATCTCGCCTGATGGAAAGCGACGATGTGGTCGACGATGGAGCACGATTGCTTTGAAATAATCTATTCACTCTTGACTTAAAGATCCCCAGGTTCCACTTCTTTAACACAATGAGTGTGTTCCCAAAATGTTTTGTGCATATGGATGGAATGTTCACTTTGTACCCTTTCGTACACAAATAAGATTTCATTTAAGAATATGAACCTCTACGGGTTGGACCAAGCGTTTCGTCTCGTTTATACCGCATACATCGAACGACTGGAACAATTTGCCGATTATAATTTGGTGTCTTCAAGGTTAGAGTGAATAGACTCTTAATAAACTAGTGCGCCTCACCATCAACGATTGCATCACTCTTACCATCAAGTGGGATCGCAGTCAAGCACTAGTTTATATCAATAAAAAAAATACATTTACAATATAACCGAATTTCCTTTTTGGATCAAGAGGAAGATTTACGTCAAAAGATATTAATACTTTTTATACCTTTTTCGTTTCGTAAAGCAAAATTCATTAATACCTATCTGTTTCAGCATGATACTGCGCTAAATACATTCCCCATACCTACAACGTCCCACTAATTACTGTGGTACACATTTCTTGAGTTTTTTTCTACTTTTTTCTGTACATTAAACAGCATCCCGTCAGCGCAGACAGGTTTTTAATTAACAAACCCGAAACACTTGCGACTTTCACGAAAATAAGAAAAGCGTTAACGAGTTTACTCACTGCCCGTGTTCGGATTACGAGATTTTTATTTTTTTTAAGTCTACAAAGAATTCTTAGCACCTTATATTTTGTACTTATTCTGATTTATTTACATATCAAACATATTTAGTTGGTTAAATTGTAGACCAAAAATCAACGCAAAAGAAAACAGGTAGTAGGCACCTAATTAATTATTCTAGTGTCCTTATTTTGGTTTCAACCACTTTCAACATTTAATTTTTTTTTTCACTTGTTTCATTTTTTGTTTCAGTTTAAATAATAATACTTTCTAACCTCTTTCCCCTCAAACCCCAAGCGGACGCCGGCTTTCGCGCGTGATTTCGCGCCATTCGGTTGAACACTTAGATTATTAAAAGTCCGCGTAGATTATTAAAATTTTGAGCGTTTTATTTATTGGTTATGTATCTAAGAATGTAAATAAGAAATTCTTCATAAAGTAGTCTGTAAATTTCGAAAATAAGCAACCTTTCCATTTTTCCCGTATTTATACCTATTTAAATGCTTGGGGTCTCAAGATGTCGCCACATAAGAACTAAACTACAAAATTGTCTACTACGGTATTAGAGTTACCCGCGCAATCAACTATCGCCAGTTGTCTACCGGGTCTGGACGGAGGATCCTCCCTTTACAATGGAGGTTTGCTTATTCCACATACCTCTAAACATTTACATAAATCTCTTAAATATTAACTAACTACGAGTATTAAATATTTACAAACTTTCCCTCCGACAGATTGACAGACCTTGCTTAACCTTTGCTGCTTCGGTCTTTTCCCAAACTATTACGTTACAACTCTGTCAGTTTTTTAGCATATCCAAAAAACAGTATTTCGACGTGTGTTTGATTTTATATGTACACATGTTCAATTGAAAAATAAACTTTGCCATCTCTCAGACGCCTCCCCGCTTCATATTCTATAGAATGTCCACTATAAGATAGAACCAACTCCTGAAAATATTGCAGACGAAGATATTGCTGCATTTTACGAAATTAAAATGTCAACGGTTGTGGTAACCTACTTCTCAAACCACTTGAATTGATAACTTCAAACCTTATTCTCAGTAATCAAGCACCTATGGCAAATGTTCATGTTGATTCATACTGAACATAATCCTATAGATCTCCTTAACTAATTTACAGAATCTCCTACCCACCTCTCAAAGCACTATCATCCACAAACTTATACCAAACAAGATAATACTATAATCGAATTCACTAACATAACTAACTTCATATCTGAACTTTGCTGGGGCGCTCACCTGCAACTAACTTCAGGAGATTTATAGTCGTGAGCTCGCGGCGCATCTTGGTAAGTTACAACCAGTATCACTAAAACTAAACGACACCTAGACGAGTGCTGCGGATGTATTTGGATCTTCAACTTTCTGTGCTAAGCAGAGCGTTTAATTTTCAATGGAGTGCTTTTATTTAGGCATGCATTTAGGTGATAACTGGGGTAGGTAAGTTCAGGAGATTTATAGTCGTGAATGTACGGCACATCTTAGGGACTTTGTGTGCCAGTTCACTGGGCTGCGTTTGTGTTTACCTGGCTGAGATAGTCGGGCTGAGTTTGCGTTCAAAAGTTTTGAAAGTCTTGGATAGTTCATTTTAGGGTGAAAGTTTTAGTGTTTTTAGGGTTCCGTACCTCATAAGGAAAAAACGGAACACTTATAGGGTCATTTTGTTGTCCATCCGTCTGTCTGTCTGTCTGTTAAGTAAGACCCTTTATCTCAGGAACACGTGCAGGTACCAAGTTAAAATTACTTAAAAACCATGTACTCAAGTCTGCGGATTTTTACGAGAAAAAAAGATAAGTACTTTGGTTTATGTGGCAAAAAAACGTACATTTCGACACTCCCGAGGAAATCAAAATTCATAGGGTACTTCTCGTTGACCCAGAATCCTGTTAGCATAAAAAAAGGTTTTAAGCACCAGCAGCACCAGAATAAATCTGAAAACTGTAATTTGGTTGTTATGTCACAATTTTTTTTTTCTTTGCGATTCGGAAAATCTTTCGAAACCCATTTCCAGATTTGAACTATTTACATAGGTTAATTTGTACGGAATCCTCTGGGCACGAGCCCGACTCGCACTTCCCCATAATCTAAATAATTAATGATGTAAAGGGTGACATTCCTAGTTATTTTGATGGACTAGTTAAAAAATCAAGTGTTATTTACCAGTTACTCATCTATACAACGCGTTGTGTATTTCTCACGACGCATAATACAGAAATTATCTTAATTTATAGGATCTAAAATTGAAAAGTAAAGTAACTACTTGTTTTGTAACGTAATTTGAAAGTTTCTAGAAATAGGGGTACGTACTTGGCTAATTGACCAATGAGAGGATTTTGGAATCAAGTTACACTCAAGCGGATCACCATCAGGTGATTCTAGGTATACAAAAATGTTTGGAATTAACCACGTGATATTCTCGTAGCGTATGTCAGTCTGACTTTCAACAAAAGATACTTTTGTATAGCTAGCTAGCTTCTGTCAGAGGCTTCGACTACGTGAATGTCAGTAATTGCAAATATAAAGTCAAAACAAAAGCCAATTAAAAAGTTAACCTTTGTCCTTC
Source organism: Mythimna ferrago (assembly GCA_910589285.2). Taxonomy (NCBI): domain Eukaryota; kingdom Metazoa; phylum Arthropoda; class Insecta; order Lepidoptera; family Noctuidae; genus Mythimna; species Mythimna ferrago. The sequence continues at coordinate 1,196,584 of OU342680.1, forward strand.
CTAGGGGCTCAAGCTTACTCCGTACCAAATTTCATCTAAATCAGTTCTCTAGTTTAACTGTGAATGCGACAGAAACAAACAGAATTACTTTCACGTTTTTATAGTTTTTTTTTCTTGATTTAAACCCGTGTTTACCTGCGATCCCACCTGATGGTAGTGGTGCATTGGTTGGTGGTGAAATGCATTTATTAAGAGCCTATTCGCTCTAGGCTTGGGGACACTTAAATAATAATAATAATTATATTATAAAGGTAGAACTACACCGATCGGGGCGCGTCGGTCTCCATACATTTTGTATGTCAACTTGACTTGTAGACCTACATTAGATCCATGCTATGCAACGCCACGCGAAGAAACACATGTGCGTCGAAAGTCTAATAATGTAGTTCCCGCTTCATAGGTAGGTTCGCGTTCGACCACTATCTCACCAGATGGTAAGCACCTGGTGGTATGGATTAGCATTTACATGCAGATCTCATATCAATGAAGAAGACCGTTGAACCCTCTCCATAAACAAGTATATAAGTACAGAACAATACGTAAATACTTCCTTGCAACATTTCGAATATTTCTCGAACGATCGCTCACCGAGCGGGCCGCGCCGACACTACCATTTGTCTTGGACCACCTTTAAAAGCTATTCACGACCATTTTTCTTTTTTAAAAACCTTCAGACACTTCCTTTTCGTTTTTCAATCGCCCCCGCCCGGCCCGCCCGCCCCGGGCGGAGTTATCGCGATAAATGCTTTTGTTTGTCAGACTTTTGAGATGGATAAAGAGTTGGTGATACCGTAAAGTAAATCTGCATATTCTTAAGTATTTTAAAAGGTAACCAATCAGAGATTTTAAAGCGTCTGATTGCAAATGGTCCACGTTCTCATTGAAGATAATGTTATAAGATTGACGATCAAGTGTAGAGCATAACATAATTCATAATTTTCCTTTTCAATGTTCCCACTGCTGGGACTCCGATCTCCTCTCTAGGAGAGGGAATCCAAATGGACCGTAAGCCACTACACGGGTCCAGTGCGGGTTGAGGAATGTCTCATGTCTTCGAATTTTTGTTTCTAGCACATGCCGGTTCCCTTACGATGTTTTCCTTCACAGTTTTGAGAGCAGTGGTGATGAAATAAATTGCAAAAAGTTATGCGCCTGGCTCGGTGCGCGACCTACAACTCGTAAGTTGGAGCCGTTACCACCCGTTCAGCACTGCTCGATTATAGAACGACAATTTGCGCTTTTTGCATGAGAAGGTTTAAACGCTGTATAGATTTCTGATTACCCACTATTAACTTTCTTCTTGAGGAATCATACTCAGGCATTGCATTACATGGACTGAAAAGACATTCATAATAATTAGTTATTTATTATACGAACCTGACACGCGTATACCTAAATAATGAAGAAATGTGATATCATGGGTTTTTCCTTTTAGGATTTTTTAATAGCAGCCCCTAGTCAAAAATTGTGCCAGACAATGGCAATAAACTTGCTACTTTGAGATCATTGGACCTAAACTAAACAAGCGTGGATGTCTAAGGCATTAATTCCACCTTTGTACCTTTTTTGCATGATGATTAAATAAATAAACACCAATGCCTAACCTCATGATTTACCTAACCTAACCTTTCAGCATGATGTACAAAGTTATGTAAATCTTAAAATCTTCAATAACATTTACTATGTAAACGTAGATTCTTCCTGATTTTCATAGGACAATCATCTCTATATAGATCCCCGGTATCGGGCCGAAGCGTTGAGCCGCCTGGACAGGTGAATAGATGTCTCGACCCGTTCGCTGGCAATCAGTCACAAATAGCATTCTTTAGCGTCATGGCGAGCTATGAGCGGGGAGCGATAGGGAAACATTGCCTGTAGGGATCGACTACTGAGTATAGCGACACACGGAATTTTAAAATTAACGTTCTTGTACTGTAGAATGTAGCAATTAGTATAACTATAGAATTGGTTCGTTTGGGATCGTAAAACCACCGAATTGTATGTCATTCTTTTGTAACTTTGATGCATAGTGTGTAGTACCTACACTGCCCACTTACAAGAATTTCTTAAAAATATAGATCTTGAAAGAAAAAGGCCGATCCCAAATTAATTGATAAGATTAAAAAATAACAATGATTTTTTTGACAGGCTAAATTATCTTCCACTGCTGGGCAAAACCTCATGATGATTCACATGACAAACAAAAAAAAACAAGACAAAAGAGGTAAGGTAAGGTCTTGAATCAGTTGATACTGGCCTACTATCCATATGAATATCATCATAAATATTTTGCGTGACCCAAGAGTTGGCTTTTACCTTGGACAGAGAATAAGCATCATCATCATGTGAGCATTGCCAAGCTGTATGGCTATGCTTATTATTTAGACTGATGTGGTCGATACTATGAGTGGCGAGACTTTTGGGTACGCTATCAGTCGACAGCGATGCGGAGAAGTTTTTATTTTATTTTTTTACTAGCTTTTGCCTGTGGTTTCACCGACATACATAAAATATAGCCTATGTCACTCAGGAATAAAGCAGCTTTCTATCGGTGAAAAATTTTTAGCCATCAGATTACAAACAAAAAAAAAACATAAAAACAAAAAACCAACTATCTCTTAAACAAAAAACAAACTATATTAAGTATAGATAGTGTAGTTTTAATGCATAATGATAGTAAGTGATTTTAAAATTGTAAAAATAATTATACAAACTGATAATGTCTATTTTGTACTCTCAACCCTAAAAAACTAAAGAAAACCATCCAGTACAGAGATCAAACCAACACCTGTTTTTCCCCGCTCCCGCTATCGCCCATCCCCTACCACCTCCCAACAATCACAGGGCCTGCAGTTTTCCCAGCTCCCCGATTCCCTGGCACCCTGGTACTCCGGCAGTAGTCCCACAATTAATCACGAGCTGATGCTTACCCTCTAATTGAATGCTCTCTTCAGCTTCACGTTTATTGTCATCATCAATATGGACTCACGGTTGTTGACATGTTTCTTTTGCCGCCATTTGTTTTATCGGTTTTTCGTTTGAATTTAAATTGCTGGCGATATTTTGTGTACGATGTGCTTTTTTACAGTAGCAATCTATGTTGAAAATTGAATAGTAATTTACGGAGAATTAATAGTAGTTTATATGACTACGGGATAAAGCAGTGTCTTTAAGTCGCGGGCGGCATGTTGAATTCCGAACGAAACGAGGGTTGCTGATTTTAATCCCGAACGATAGTGAGGGATTTATAAAATTAACTCCCGAGCATTGCGAGGGAGTTAATAAAGAAACCTGAGTGAAGTGAGGAATTTAAGCCGCCCAAGACAAAGACAGCTTTATCCCCGTGTTGCATACTCTACTTTTTACACCATCTGTGAGATAATTAAAAGACAATTTGGTCGACCAAATCATATATCAGAGAAATATAAGTATTATATTTACAAGTTCATCAAACAAACAAAATTCACTACTCCAAGATTCTATAGTTTCAATTTTCTATAATGGTCCCGTGTCGTCAGTACGTACGTTTTATTCTATTTTCTTTTTTTTGTTAGTGGCCAGTTTGAATCATAGTGATTACATACTCTTTGGTTTGAATTTCGAGTCAACTTGTTCGATGCGCCTACATTTTAATTCACAATGTTGACGATTCTTGATGCTCCAAATTCAAATCTCATTATTCCCTAGGGATCGGCCATACTGCATTATCTCCCTAGGCATATAATGACTTGCTTTAAGTGAGGTTTGTATGACGTGTAAAACGACATAATCGAGCAGGTGGTGTAAAAAAAATTATAGATAGTAATAACACATTCCAAATCGCAAATCGTTGTGGAGAAGAATGTGTAAGAAGCTTTATTGTCACTCTTTTTTTTTTGAAGTGAGAAATCATCAAATGACTTCTCCCGCTCTAGGTTGGAGCGAGAGGGCGTGTTAGCCTGAAGATAACAATATAGGCAGACATTATTGCTATTAAAATATTCAGCGAGCTTTCAAATGCACATTCGTGAGCTATGCCCACATAACTCCAAATTTTAATTCCTATGCCAAAACCGAGCTCCTAAAGTTCCATTTCACAGTCGGAAAAAGGCAGACAGGCGCTTGCACAGGAATCAATCATCGGTCACCATTCACCATAAAGGCTGCAATAAATTCAGGCGAGCTTTCGGCCCATTTTCCACTTGTTTTCACCTCAACGTCGATTTCCAGTTCGACTGAAAGCGCTCATTCACCCTCGATTTTGAATTGGGCGTATTTGTCATTTTCTGATGTATTTCGCTTCGGTGTTTGGCCGTATTGCCCTTTTGTTGGTTCTGATTGATCGTATTGATTTTGCCGACGATTTTAACTGGTTGTTTAATTGAGAGAATTTCTGTTTTACTTTTTTAAATAGAGAATTAAAATTGAAACATCTATAATGCGTCAAATTGTGATATTTTTTTTACATTTATTTCGAAAATTAAATTAAATTAATTAATTACAAATGTACCCGTAATACTTAGGATGAGTTACACCATTTCACTATAACGATAACCAAACCATAACCAGCCGTGAAACGGCCGCCTATTGGTCAATTCGACGATTTGACAACTGTTAACGGCTTTGTTATCGTTATAGTTAAATGGTGCAACTCACCCTTAACCTGTCTTGTCAGACTAAAATGATAATAGTTTTTTTTTTTACTAACCTTTGCTGTGAACCTATGGGACATTAGTAGCACAGCCTTTTTTTGTATTTTATAGCATAATCAGCCTTATGAATATTCCCACTGCTGGGATTCAAGCCTCCTCTCTAGGAGAGATCATGTGCCGTAATCCACTACGCGGACCCAGTGCGAGTTGGTGAATGTTTCATGTCTTTGAATTTTTTGGTTCTTCCACTAACAGGATTTGTCTTAAAATTTTCCTTCACCGTTTTGAGAACAGAGGTGATGGAATATTAAAGGTATAATATCTCAGATAAAACTCTGCTCCTAAACCCATACACTGTGTACATAATATACCATGCACAGACTACCTACCCTAAAACCCAATTCAAAAACCTGCCCTAAAAAGTTTAAAGAAAACAGTTTACATTACTGGTATGTATGAGCAGAGACACGAGGTCATTTGTCACGCCACACATTAAGCGGCGGTTAACGTGACGGCTATAAAAAGCGTGTAAACACGTCACCTGTCACGTGACGTCGGTGACGTGACGACGTGACGTGACGGAGCTGCTCACGTGCAGATGTGCGAAGGGGTTGAAGGTGATAGATGATATGGTACTTTTATTGTTGGACCATAAGTTTCCTGGCATACGTTCGACAGGACTCTTGGCCGTTTCTTTTAGAGATAATATAAAATTATCGACGGAATTAATGAAATTAATTAAAAAAAAAAAAAATTATCTACTAATTACTTAACGTTATTTAAGTTACCTATCATATTTTTATTTAGCCCCTTATTAGGCATACAATTTCCTAGAATACTTCTTAAAACAAACAACAGATTCTATGAACAGACTACATCTGTGGTGTAAAATCCCGCGGGCTTCAATTGAAATGGGTGGATCCTCCGATCAGACAGGTGTCGTGTCTGGTCGGGGCAAATGCCCGTAAGGTATGGGTGATTTAGGACCTTTAGTATCACGATGTAAGATTAGTGTGACATCAGGTCTTCAGTTCGTACGTAACACACATATATAAACTATAATGAAACTTACGTGTACATAAAGCATGTGAATAGATTACATGGACGTAATTCTGACGAAAACATATAAGATTTCCTATATTTTAGCCTTAGTTATTTCGATTACTTAACAATTGAAGTACCTAATTTAAGATGTTTTCTCTGTAAATCAAAATATTCTTCACTTTTCTCATAACTGCCACATCCAAACCTTCCCACCGCCTCGTCAGGGCAGCGGTATGAAAAATGACACGCTGTTTCAGCATTGACACACCGTCGTCCGTCGGCAGTGTATTGAGGAGCGGTCGGAACGATCACGATGATGCATCGCTTCGGAAACGCGTCGCTACACGACGTTTTATCATGTTTTCTGTACTTAAACTTTATTGACTTGATATTGGAAGTTGCTATCAATATTTGCTGGGTGTTTGACGCTCAGGTGGTATGTAAGGTGAAAAGATTTTTTACAGTGGTATCAACTTTTCTTTACCTATGGGTTATAAAACTAGACTGAGTTTGACACACTAGGGGACTTCCTGATCTGATCTGCTAGCGTTAAACAGAAAAACTGTCACTGATCCATGAAGTAGGTTTATGTGTATACTATAATGTGGTTAAATACAATATTATTCTTACAAAATGGTTTAGGAACGCATTCATTGTGCGTACAGATAAGGAGTGGGATTCCCTGCAGGAGTGTATAGTTCCTGGAAGCTACCATTTACTTTAAAGTCAAGAGTAAGTTACTTCTTAGTAAGCGTGCTCCACTTACTATCAGGTAAGATCGAGCCTTCTTTATAATAATAAAAAGCAACTGCTTGAACTAGACACCGACTTTAATTATAATTATAATTAGCCACCGATTTTTCACAAACGTTAACTATAGGAACGTTTTAGGACTAGGCATCGCTAGGCTTTAAAAATAAATTAAGAATCTACAGTTTACATGTGGATGGATGGAGGGGAAGAGGGAAGCCAATAAAAAGGTGGATGGATTGTGTGAGAAGCGATATGAAAGAAAAGGGAGTTAGTGATAGCATGACGAGTAACAGGACAGAATAGAAAAAAAAAAAGTGTTGCGCCGACCCCAAATAAAACGGGACTAGGGCAGGAAGATGATGAAGATGATGATGAGTCTCATCATCATCATTTCAACCAAAAGCCGTCTACTGTTGTACACTCTATTTTTAAACATATTTTTCGGGCCCAGACTAAATGAAAACCTGTTCATTTCCAACAAAATAAAGCAATTACAATTCCACTTCGATTGCCACGAAAAAATCTTCCAATAAAATTCAAAGGCCGCCATCCCATCTTTCTCACATACGAGTATGGTTCATATAATCGGTTTAGTGCCACATTCACCTCTGATAATAAATCATGAGTAAGCCGCACCTGCCCCCTTATCGCGGTGCCCGGGTGCTGCGGGGGGAGGGCGAGGGTGGCTAGCCCATTGCCACTATATTGGACTTCTTTCCGATATGTTTTGAGGGTTATTGGTTATTACTGATGTACTTTTCATGCTCTTGTTTTTGGGTAAAAGAGTAAGGGAATGTCAATTGTTGAATACTGGTGTGCTGTAAGTCAATAAGAATGGTTTTGTAGTGGTATTCTCTGTTGCAGGACCGTTTAAAAGAGCTACTATAACATAATAACATATGAGGGAACATTGGTGGGTTTGAGTCAGTAAAATTCTGAGCCCCTCTCTTCTGACGCGTCTAATGTTGATGTAGTACACATTTGTTTCAGAATACAAACAGAATTCAAGTCTATTGACCTTAATACTTCTAAAACGTGGACTAATCAACTGTAACAGGAGCAGAGTAATCCAGGCAACAGAGAGTTAACGTTAATGAAAGGTGTCCCGATAGTCGTAACTCTGTAACTAAGTTAGTTGAGGCATTAGAGAACTTCTGTAATGTCGCTACTTGTTCTAACAGGCCGCCGGGACACGCGCTTGTGCTATGCTTATGGTGAGGTAGTTTAGGAGATAATAGCGCCGATTCTCTTGCACATCAACTGAATTTAGTTTAAAATTATCTTTCTTTTACTATCAAAAACGTTTACTATTGTCGTAAACCATAGTTGTAAATAGTGTTGTTAGTTCCAACTTTATGTAATAAATACCTTTTTTTACTAATCGTTAAAACTAGACTAGAAGGTGTAAAATATTGCTATCTCTTTCTCGTTTTAATGAAGCAAAAGAGAACGATAGTTTATAATAAGTTTAGTTGGTATAGAAGAGAACCGGCGCCAATGGCTATGTATTCAAGCTTCTACTATCTATCTGTTCCTCCACTTATAAACCAGAAAGCGGTAACTCAAACAAAGTAAGTTTCGAGAAAAAAATAATACTGGAAAGACCAATTACCATCACCTTTGTGACGTGTACTACTATACTAATCTATGTCCGCGGCTTCACTCACTTGATATGTTAATAAACAGTTCCATGTTCCATAACCTAGTCTATACCCCAAGTTTAATTCTATTAATGTCGGTTTAGCGGCTAAGGCATGAAGACATCAGTAAGTTTTTTTTATGGTGGGTATACGGATCAGGAATATTTTGAGATAATTACCGCTTTTTGAGGGCAGTATATGAATATTATGGGTCATTTCCGAAACAATGTTAGTTCACTGGAATTAACCAGAGTTTCTGACTATCCTTAATGAATGACAGCCGGGCCCAACTGCTTGATGTGCTTACCAAGGCACGAGTAACATTTTTTTTTAGATTAGTAATCAAATAACTCCTCCCGCTCTTTAAGAAGCGAGAAGGCGAGTCAGATTTTACCAACTAAAAAATCACACATACAATTGCCGTCACGGATCTTGAGCGCTGGCTTCAAGTTGCACAGAAGTCAAATATTCGGTCTCTTTCAGTGGCCTTTGTCGTTCTTGGACCACAAGTAAATTCTTTTCAGAACCAATTCCATGGCCCTAGCAGGCATCGGCTCGGTTGGGATGCTATCATCTCTTTGAGTCGATGAGTACCTACCCCCCGGCTCGGTCCTCATAGAACGAGCGGACGGCGAGCTACCCATTGCTCGTCGTTCCTAAGCCCGTGATATGAAGATGACACATTTTTATTTAATGTTTAGCTGTAAAATCAATGCCCTCCTCATAAAGCAAACAAACAACACATCAACACCCAATCTCAAACAATTAATCAAAAATCACCTTCACACGAACAAAAATACAAATCGGACTAAACTCTCACTCGTAGGGTAAATGTAGCAACACTCGGCTATACGTCCCCGGGGCGCACTTGCATCGCCACGGAACCGCGGCCCGAATACCGGCGGAATTGCACGACCGCTTTTATTGTTAGTTGCCGCCATAACTCCGAGCTAGTTAACCTGATACAAGGTGGGATTTGGAGTTGCTCAACACTTTATTGTGGAAGGTACGGATGAGTGGGTTTGAGTCACTTTGTTTTATTTGTTAACAAGCTTTTACCAGTGCCTTTGAAATTATACAAGCTTTTCAAGGAACTAAAAATATTTTATATGCATTTTTAAGCCTTCGTCGACCTGTGCTGTAAACCTCTCTCTGTATCTAGCTTTGGATGCATGAACACAAACCTTGTTATATTATTGCATTATCTTAACCCAAATCTGTTCAGTAGATCTAGCGTGATTACATAATAAACATGCACACACACAAACATACAAACATTCACCTTTATCATAATAGGAAGTAGAATTGTGCTCCTGTTGAAATGAGTTTAGCAATTCTTTGACGGAACTGTTGCTATGTTATTTTTATAATCACGAAAAACCTCATAGAATTTTGAGTCATAGCAAAACAAACCATTCCATTCCATTCAATTACGTTAAACAAAGTGACCAATTTTCAAAATCCTTTCGTTCAATTCCCTCTAAAGTCCACAAACTCTTGTAACAAACTTAAACATTTTATTTCTCCAATCCTAACAAGACTTTATCTAAGAAAGAAGTCAAACAAGCAAACCCAATAGGTGTAACAATATCTGTCCAGTCCACAGAGACCACTCACGTAAGGTGAAAGCATATATTGTGGGAATCGCAAACAGTGTTCGACAAAGAGTTTAAAAAGTGCAGTTTGAAGTAACGTGATGTTGCGGGTAAGTGCGGGGTCGGACAGTTACTGTTACATCCACCCTACTGTCTGAGAGTGATGCGTTAGAGTAAAGTGAGATGTGGAGTTCGGTTATTGAAATTCATTTAAGTAATCAGTAAAGTTGGAAATTGATCATGATCAACGATTTCATCACTGCTTACCATATGGTGGGATCGCAGTCAAGCACTAGTTTACATAAGTTAAAAAAATAATTGAAAAATCGCAAAAGTTTTTCTATACATGCGTTTTTTTTTTTTTGACGTGGGAAATCATCCAATGACTTCTCCCATCGGCATCGGCATCGGCTCTGCTGGGCCCCTGCGGTTTTACTGTGCATCGGTTTTATTGGTATCCGTTCCCATTGTACAATTTTCAAATAGGTACTCGTCTCAGAAATCTGAAAAGTGAAAACCCTTATTATAAGTTAAATGATTGTGGTGCTAATCATACATCACTTAATATTGCAACCGTATGTTGCATGTGACCACACGAATATTAGGTACTAGCTATTGCTAGCGGCTTCGCTCGCATACATGTAATATAGCCTTCGTCTCTCAGGATTAAATTAGCTTTCTATCGGTGAAAAAATTTTAGCAATCGGATCAGTACTTTCAGAGATTACCTCCTACAAACAAAAAAATAAAAAAAACTTTACCTCTTTACTATATTAAGTGTAGAAGTATAGATAATGGTTCGCCATTTTTTAAGTAATGTGTATGTTTGTTACTCCTTCACACTCAAACAGCTGAACGGAATTGGATTCAATTTAGAACAAGGGTAGACATGTACCCTGGAATAAAGCATAGTATACTTTTTATCACGTGTACGAAGTAAAGAGCGTCCCCTTTTGATAACTTTCAACTTTAACGCGGCCGAAGCCGGTAGTAGATATTAGTATTCATGTAATTTTTTGACATCAATTGTGATTACTACGTTGAAAATCTGTGCCAGTTCCATACCGCTTTGTTTTCAAGATTTATTTAAAGTCGGAACTTTAAACAAACTACTAACAGAATAAACTCCGGCTGGCCGAGGACTGCGATTGGCCGAGCTGATTGAATAAACTTTAAACTTTCTTTGAGAATAGTTCTAACCTTTAGTCCGAACAAATAAGTAAGACCTCATCACGAAGTTTGAGTTCAGGTTAAGTTAAACGTTTGGTCTGGTGCCAACTAACGGCCCTGCTATTCTCACGACGTTCTTATTTGTGGGGTGAATAGAATTCCCAGTTATAATGTCCCAAGATTTTTTGACTATCATTCTCGTGGATGAACGGAGAGGGAGGCGGAGGCCAAAAAAAAGATGGATAGATTGTGTGAAAGAAAAGGGAATTAGTGACAGAACACAGTGTATGTAACAGTATACTCAGTGACGAGTGACAGGATTATATGGAAGAAAGAAACGTGTTGCGCCGAGCCTAAGTTATATGGGACAAGGACAAGAAGATGATGATGGATGATGTTTCTAATAACCAACCTTTTTCAGTCGGTACAAAATACAAGGTGCAGTTTTAAAGGTGCAAAAAAATTCAGGAGGTAATTATGTTAGTGATTCTCGACCCGAATCAATAATAAAATGAGTAGGTATTTTTTTTCTTATATATGGAAATCGGTATGTGTGAACTACCTTTTTTATAAACTCTGCTAGTCTGATACCTCCCTTATAACCGCGCTTTCACACACACAAACGCACCATTATTTAAACCGCGCTTTCACACACATACACGCAACGTAAAGCACCAATAATCTCCCGCACGACACACCCTAGCCACGCCCCCGCGCCATCGATCAATCGATCATGTTTAGTGTAACTGACGCCGCCGACGTGTGCATACACGCGCTTGCAATATTCGCCCACAGCGCCTTCGGTTAACGGTTGCGGTATCTAGTGATGAAAGATGACAGACCAATACTCCAATGTAGAGTTGGTGGAGATAGTCCGCTTGTATGCTATCAGTGGAAACATCGTAACGTCCATCTCAAAGGGTAATACTGGCTGCTACGCAAAGACTCCGCGAGTTTCGACGATTCGGCGTTCCCCGGCTTGCTGACGGTCGCGGCAACGAAGGCCTGCTTGTCGCCTTGCAGGAAAATATCCTGGAATACTTCAAGCGAGAGCCACGGGCCAGCACGCGGGATGCTGGTCTACGGTTTGGTTTCCTCACTACGGTCGGCAAGTACGTTACTTGAAAAGGTGATCACTAGTGATTAGTGCTTTCGACACTTTAAAACGAATGTGTTTGTGCTACGAAATTAAAAGAAAATCAGCAACGTCGTGCTAGACTGCTGTCTGTTTGAACAACACCTCCAGGTAACATAAGTACCTGCTTAGGTATTTATTTTATTTTATTAGTAAGTACATAAAAAGTCATTTGTAAATACGTTGTTAGCCGAATCAATTTGATTAGTGTAAATAAATTGATTTAAAAATTTTAACTACGGTAAAAATACCTACCTAACAGGCAAGATAAATCACTTAAAAACCTACCTATCTACGTAACTAGCACAAATTATCTTGAAGTGTTTTTTGTCGGTCCTCAGCCCATTAAAAAGTACGAAGGGAAATTTCACATCCACCAATTTAATCTACAAATAAAAACGAAATTATTACGGAAAACTGACCTTGAGAATGACATTACCGACAGACTGCGTCTGGTAGATACGTTCATGTACCACTGCGTATCTAAATCTCGAGCGCGCGCGCTCGATGATACCTACGGACGGAGGCACGGACGCCTCATAAGGTTTATTGATCTCGGCCTAACATTTTATTCATCAGCTGATACGTAAGTACCTATCGACGCGACGTCAACGTGACTTTTAAAAGATTTTCACATTGTGATGATGCTTAAAAGCGAGTAATTAAATAGCGAAATTTAAGACATTAATGTACATTATGATCATCGAATTCGATCTACATCTAAGGTTAAATTATTCATTTCGTAAAATAAGTGGGCGGAGCCTCGTACAGGTTGATGCACTCACACACACAGTGACACGGCGTGCGATAAATCGCAACGGGTGATTCTGTATTTTTTTAAGAAGTTTATTTAGAGAGTTATTCTGAAAAACGGTTAAAATTAAAAAAAAAAAATAACAAGTTTTACTGATTATTGACCAGGTATCGTATTTTTATATGATTATTTATGAGTTTTATTACAACCTCCTGAAATATTGTGCAATTTTAAAACTGCACCTTGTATATATTATTATCTATATTATTACCTATAATAATATTTTTTAAGATTGGAAATCAATCTATGACTTCTCTCGCTCTGGGCGAGCGGGAGGACGTGTCAATTTTTTGGCTAAAAGCATCGTAACGCCTTGCAACAATTAAATCGATGGAACACAAATTAGTACAGAATCTTCTAGTTTCCGTCAGTAATACGTCGTAACGTACAGACGAATGTTCTTCCAACATACCACCACCTAAACGGTGTCTTATAGAGATCATGAGAATGATATCTTAATCACTTGAGAAACTTAATAAAGTTTAAAAGTTCTTTATAACTAAACCATTGTCAAAGTAAACACACACATGTGTCTAGCCTTCAACTCAGAAGAACAAAAAATATAAAGAACTTATATGAGAGAATGGAGAGATCTACTCCAAACTTTGCCAAAAATCCATCACAGTAAATAAAACGAATCCACCTTCAAAGAAGCGCAAAGTGAAACTAACACAAATCAATTTATAAAATCTACCGCACGTCAGCACTCCAGCGTCCCACCTAGACACACGAATGGCTATCATAGCTCTCGGCAGACGAGATGAGAGTGTGTCTGGACCACTAGGTGTGGTGAGAAAACATCATATTTCATGGCTTAACCCTTCATGGGAAGCTTTTTGCTTGATCAAGTCTGTAATGAAATTATTGAACTGTGTCTGAGATTGTCTGCGTTGGGAGGAGGTACGTTTTGATGTAATTGTAGAATTGGAAGCGAGTGACGGAAAATTGGTTTGTTGTAAATAGTTTAAGGTGATTGAGAATTGGTGTGAGATTAAATAAGTACTAAATGAATTGAAATTGAGCTTTATTTAAATTGTACCTACTGACAAAATAAAGTTTCTAAGTATTTATTAATATTTTTTTTTTATACCGGCAATTAGAGACAAAATAGAAAGACTATGACTAGGTATACAAGGTGCAGTTTTAAAGGTGCAAAAAAATTCAGGAGGTAATTATGTTAGTGATTCTCGACCCGAATCAATAATAAAATGAGTAGGTATTTTTTTTCTTATATATGGAAATCGGTATGTGTGAACTACCTTTTTTATAAACTCTGCTAGTCTGATACCTCCCTTATAACCGCGCTTTCACACACACAAACGCACCATTATTTAAACCGCGCTTTCACACACATACACGCAACGTAAAGCACCAATAATCTCCCGCACGACACACCCTAGCCACGCCCCCGCGCCATCGATCAATCGATCATGTTTAGTGTAACTGACGTCGCCGACGTGTGCATACACGCGCTTGCAATATTCGCCCACAGCGCCTTCGGTTAACGGTTGCGGTATCTAGTGATGAAAGATGACAGACCAATACTCCAATGTAGAGTTGGTGGAGATAGTCCGCTTGTATGCTATCAGTGGAAACATCGTAACGTCCATCTCAAAGGGTAATACTGGCTGCTACGCAAAGACTCCGCGAGTTTCGACGATTCGGCGTTCCCCGGCTTGCTGACGGTCGCGGCAACGAAGGCCTGCTTGTCGCCTTGCAGGAAAATATCCTGGAATACTTCAAGCGAGAGCCACGGGCCAGCACGCGGGATGCTGGTCTACGGTTTGGTTTCCTCACTACGGTCGGCAAGTACGTTACGTGAAAAGGTGATCACTAGTGATTAGTGCTTTCGACACTTTAAAACGAATGTGTTTGTGCTACGAAATTAAAAGAAAATCAGCAACGTCGTGCTAGACTGCTGTCTGTTTGAACAACACCTCCAGGTAACATAAGTACCTGCTTAGGTATTTATTTTATTTTATTAGTAAGTACATAAAAAGTCATTTGTAAATACGTTGTTAGCCGAATCAATTTGATTAGTGTAAATAAATTGATTTAAAAATTTTAACTACGGTAAAAATACCTACCTAACAGGCAAGATAAATCACTTAAAAACCTACCTATCTACGTAAATAGCACAAATTATCTTGAAGTGTTTTTTGTCGGTCCTCAGCCCATTAAAAAGTACGAAGGGAAATTTCACATCCACCAATTTAATCTACAAATAAAAACGAAATTATTACGGAAAACTGACCTTGAGAATGACATTACCTAGAGACTGCATCTGGTAGGTACGTTCATGTACCACTGCGTATCTAAATCTCGAGCGCGCGCGTTCCATGATACCTACGGACGGAGGCACGGACGCCTCATAAGGTTTATTGATCTCGGCCTAACATTTTATTCATCAGCTGATACGTAAGTACCTATCGACGCGACGTCAACGTGACTTTTAAAAGATTTTCACATTGTGATGATGCTTAAAAGCGAGTAATTAAATAGCGAAATTTAAGACATTAATGTACATTATGATCATCGAATTCGATCTACATCTAAGGTTAAATTATTCATTTCGTAAAATAAGTGGGCGGAGCCTCGTACAGGTTGATGCACTCACACACACAGTGACACGGCGTGCGATAAATCGCAACGGGTGATTCTGTATTTTTTTAAGAAGTTTATTTAGAGAGTTATTCTGAAAAACGGTTAAAATTAAAAAAATAAAATAACAAGTTTTACTGATTATTGACCAGGTATCGTATTTTTACATGATTATTTATGAGTTTTATTACAACCTCCTGAAATATTGTGCAGTTTTAAAACTGCACCTTGTATATTAATTGGCCTTTGGCCGTGTTATGTTAAAGTAAATAAATAAATAATAAATAAATATTATTGATTCAACGATATCTAAAATAATTTTTAGTTTTGTTTACATCGTTAAACTTTACCTTAGAATCAGGACAGTGCAAAAAACACTGTCTTCAAAACGAAAAACTATGTCACTTCCATTTTCCCACAAGTCAACTGACTTCCTATTCAAATCACATCATTATGCAGTACATACCTACCGTACCCTGCAAAATATGTCCCTCTGAAAGCCCAACGTTTGGTCCCCTATGACCGAGTGATCTTGCTTGCATAGCAGATGTCCCACGGCTCGTCCCCTGACCTGTCCCGGCTGAGGTGCTCTCTATCCAGTTGATAAAGCGATGAGTCAAGACGCACGTGTGAGTTACGAGCTATGTACATATTTTTGAGGACTGTGTGGGATATTGAATTTTCGTAGCAAATTATTCTAGGTACAGGGTGGATTTTACTTGATTACTTTAGCGATGAAATCGTGTTAGTCCAAGACTTAAACAATTCACATTTATATTACATTTATTTACAGTTTGGATAGGTATATAGACTAAACCATTCGGACTTTATTTCTTAACTAGCTTTTGCTAGTGTCTTCGCCCGCGTACATAAAATATGGCCTATGTCATTTAAGAATAAAGCAGCTTTCTATCGGTGAAAAAATTTTCGCTATTGGACCAGTACATTCAGACATTACCCCCTACAAACAAAAAAACAAACTTTACCTCTTTATTATATTAGTGTAAATATGTATGTATTTAAAGATATATAAGTATTTTTATCAGTTCTCTAGTACTCATAACACAAGCTCTGCTTAGCTTGGGACTAGACGGCGTTTTGTGTGTGGAATGTTATTAATTTATATTAAAAAAAAAAGAATTAACAAGAGTATTTAAATGCTGGGAAAAATGGTCTTTATTATATTAGTATAGATTATGGAAAATAGATATTCTTGAAGCCGCAATAAGCTATGACAATCCTCTGTGAAGACAGTGAGTGGGGGCTTCAATATTTTCATTACTTACATACATATTGACGGCACGGTTGCTTCACTGCCATTGTGAGTTCAATTCTCGCATGGAACAAATAATATTTGTATAACCTACAGAAACCTACAGATCTGTAGGGGTCTGAGTGCCTCGTGTACGTAAATTTACATTATTATAAACGCACCCGTGAAACAAGAGTAATTCCTTTTTAGGGTTCCGTACCTTTTTTTTTTTTTTTTTTTTTTTATGGTGGGAAAAAATCATGCATTGACATCCCCCGCCCTTGGGCGGAGCGGGAGATAGTGTCAGACTCTTACTGACTAAAAGACCCACCCCGTTCCTTCTAGCCTTCATACCGGGGCTCGAGCGCCCTTTCGGATAACCCTGGCCCCAGTAGGCTTCGACCCGGCTGGGTCCCTGCTGTTGCTGACAACTCCTTGAGGCGCGCGGGAACAGTGCGCGCCGTCGACGACTTGGGCTTGGTCCGGACAGTTACCGGACGGCCGGACAGTGAGCTACCCATTGCTCACCGTCCGCAAGCCCGCGTCTACGTTGGCCGGAAATCGGGATCAGAATCCCGGCGACGGCGGCGGCGATAACGCCGTTGCCTGATGCGTTCGGCCTCCTCCTTTGCGAGCATTACTGCTTCGCAGAAGTCGGCGACCGCCTGCCACTCCTCCTCGCTCCGGACCATGGCCTCAACCAAGGCACGGCGCGAGAGGTCTCCGCCGCCAATCGCCCCCACGAGGGCACGACGATGCTCCGCCCAAGCAGGGCACACCTCGACTGTGTGCTCCACCGTGTCCTCCGGGCGTTCCGCACAGTGGCGACACCCGGGCGTCACTTCCGCATGAATCGAGTGCAGGAATCTCCCGAACGAACCATGTCCGGTGAGTACCTGTGTCATGCGGAAGGTAAGGACGCCGTGAGGTCTTTCCAGCCACGCCTCAAAGAGGGGACTTACCGCCATGATTGTGGCGTGCCCAGCACTGGGTTGCGATAGCCGTTGACGCCATTTCACCATGAGATCCCGCCGGAGCTCTGTCCGCCATGCCGTGACCTGTTGCGGCAGCGGACTTTCACCCCGGCGTTGCATCTCCACGCGCATATCGTGCATGTGTGCAAGGACTGTTGCCTCCAGATCCCACGGTGGTAGGCCAGCCAGGAGGCTCGCCGCTTCGCGGGAGATCGTGCAGTATCCCCGCACCATCCTTATCGCCATGACCCTCTGGCAGGCGTTCAGTATGGCCGCCGGTTGCTTTTTCAGCGACGGCGCCCACACCGGCGCCCCGTAGAGGGCCATGGACCGAACGATCCCCGCGTAGAGCCTCCGGCAGGAGGCGTCTGGACCCCCAAGGTTGGGCAGGAGCCGCTTGAGCGCAGCCCCAGCCCGGTTGAGTTTGGGAGCCAGACGTCTAGGGTTCCGTACCTCAAAAGTTAAAAACGGAGCCCTTATATGACTTAGGACTTTGTTGTCCATCCGTCTGTCTGTCAAGATCCTTTATCTCAAGAACGCGTTTAGGTATCGAGTTGAAATTAAAACCATATACTTAGGTATGCAGTTCCTTCATGCTGTGAAAAAACCAAACTTCTAAGTTATCGAATAAAAAAGATACGGCCGTTTATGTCGCAAAAAAACGTATATTTTGATACTTTCAAAGATCAAAATTCATAGGGTACTTTCCGTTGACCCAGAATCCTGAAATTTGGCACAAAGCAAGGTCGTATAGCACAAGTGTAGGAAAAAATCTGAAAACAGTAAGTATGTTTTTAGCAACACAACAAAAAAAAAATGCAATTCGGAAAAATCTTCGCGACTCCATTCGGGAATTGTAGTTTGCACGGAACCTTCAGTGCGCGAGTCCGACTCGCACTTGCCGAGTTTTTTTTCCTTGAGGTGAATAATTTAACCCGATCGGAGTGAAACGGGAAGGTGTATCAAACTTTTACGGACTTAAGACCCACCTGTTCTTTCTGTTGCTCTTTGCCTTCCAGGGCCAACATTCTCACAGTTCAGTACCATTCAATTATCTAAAAGTCAGACAGAATTACGATGACATTAAGTAATAGGTGACAAGAATTTAATATTCACTTAAGCAAATATTGCACTAAAATGAAATTTCGATTATTAATGTCGACGGAAACCTCTTAATTATTGCAGCACACAATATCTTAGCAAACAGCATGTATATCAGCCGTCCATGCTTACCCAACCAAAGGTGACAAACAGACTATTTTCTCTCCTGTCCAATGCAAATGAGACCATCTGGCATAACCTGAACAAACCACTACCATTTACCATCACATTGAACCCTATCACAAACGAATAAAGTATAACTTTGATCTCTAAATCCGCATATTTAGTTTGGTAGAAAGTGATGTTAGACAATTTTATTAAATTCATTCTTTCAAAACTTTATTACGTGGACTAAAAGCTTATAATGTAACACACCAGCTACAAAAACTATGTTTGTAAAAGAGTCTGGCCTCACGTGGGATTCCAAAATAAAGTGATGACCCTAAAGCGTTGGCGTGTGAGTTATAGGGTTGTCGCTTGTGTGAACTTTGTGTTCCTGCGTCATATTAATGTTAATACATTTGTGAGGTTTTTGTGGAGTCTGTGTTTTGATTTAATTTAAAAAAAAAAAAAAATGGATTTGTAACATGATTTTATATAGTTACAATAAAGTAGGCCTAGAAATATTTTGAAGAGGCCCAGCATGGCACAGTAACTGTAAGCTAAAGAAAAAAACTGAGTAAGTGGGAGTTGAACTCGCGCACTAAGGATTCTGTACAAACTTACCTACGTAAATAGTTCAGTTCCCAAATAGAGACTCGAAGTTTTTTTTTTTAATTAGTCCAGTAATTTTTGAGTTTATTCATTAAAAACCAAAAAACAAACATACAATTCGTTTATCTTTATAATAGAAAATAACTGTAAACCACCGATATCGGGAACAGATCCTGAGCTACCGATAGTCAGGCTTTTAGAGAGAAAAAATTCCTAACAATTATCCGTGTCCAGAAGTATCGCGTTCTGAGATCCAACCGCCCAACGAAAGCCTCCTTAGATATTGGCCGAGGCTCGTCTAACACGACTCGATATCAATGTACAATAATCTAATCACTGAAGTAACAGCATACTTCTCGACAACCTCCTGAGCCATGTCAAGATACTTAATTTGATAATCTTGGCTTTCGCGGTCATGTCAATAATCGTTGCCTCGATTTGCTCTATGGTACCGATTGAAGGCGCGCAACTTCCTCCTGACAGAAGGCTACTGGCCACTTTGAAGGTTATTGACTACGTTGAAGGTTACTGACTACGTTGAAGGTTACTGACTATGTTGAAGGTTACTGACTACGTTGAAGGTTACTGACTACGTTGAAGGTTACTGACTACGTTGAAGGTTACTGACCACGTTGAAGGTTACTGACTACGTTGAAGGTTACTGACTAAGTTGAAGATTACCCTTTCCTGATAGCTACAACCTAGGGGTCTTTAAGTCAAGAGTGAATAGTCGACCACATCATCACTTACCATCAGGTGAGATAGTGGTCAAACGTGAGCCCATCAATAATAAAAAGGTGTCCAAAGAAGCTCTCCTTCATTGACTGATTTATGTCAGTAGCATAGCTGGCACACATATAACATTTGTCGCTTCCTGTGTATGATTATTGTCAATAAATATCTACAGGTTTGAAATAATAGAAATCCACTATTCTTTATATTTTATGAGACGACTAATGAGGTATGTTGATCTGGTATTTATGTGTCACGGCTTTATTGATTGACATTTAAAAGTTACGACTACCTAGTAATAGTAGGTTTCCTTGATATGCTTCGACATTTCAATAATTCGTTTTATTTCAAAGCTATACAACATTATTTGTAGTATTTAAAACTTGAATATATAATTTGTTCAGAATCAATAATTGAATGGATTCCAATAGTTTTTACACCATGTTATATTTATTCCCAAAAATATTTAAAGTTCACAAGTTGGACACCACAGACACTAAGTACGACACAGGTCACGACAGGTCATAGCGGGTATTAGGCGCCATCGAACAGCTGGTTGCAAGTGCAAAACAACCCCCCAGTCGCCTGGAAGGCCCGGTGACCTTGTTTTTTTGCTGACATAACAAGCTTATAACTTGGTGATTTTTCATGATACAGTTATGAAATTTTTTACATAGATTCTTTACATAAAAATAATAGAAACCTATTTAGGGTTTTGTATATACTAAAAGTAATGTAGTATAAACACGTGACATTACTTTCAAAATATAAAGTCATTTGCCATTATTTCATCAAAAGCTTCAATTCAAAAAATATTCTAACTCATTCCAAACTTTCTCCATAACTTTTATGGCAGGTAGGGCGCTATCAAAGCCGTCCATACCCCATTGATTCCAAGGTTTTATGGTTACCTTTACTCAGAACCAATTTATTACTATCTTTTCACGGACGACTTGGCAGGAAAGCCGTTACTTGTCACAGGTATGATTTAGGTCTCCTAGCCAGACTTGGACACTAAATTAAAACCTAGGTCTTCTGGAAGTAACGAATTTGGTAAAGGGAAATTGGTTTTGTCTAGGATTTTCTTGGGGGAAGATATTTTTCTTAATTTTGACTCGCCCTTGCAATGACTCTTTGTATCATGAGTGCGTTCACAAGCACATAAACATACATAGGCAAGACATCCAGACACGAAACTACTATCTGTAGGCTATACAAATAATTTTTCTGTGCGGGAATCGAACCAGCGTCACTCAATGCAGCAGCTAATCGATCAACCACTGCACATTGCGTTTAATGTAAAGTTTACTAGTGTATTTTAGGACTATAAACTAAATCCACCTTCCTTGACGATAACAGTAATGCTACTGTCCTTGTAATATCACTGCATGACATTGATAATCTAACTTGCTTTCATAAATCAATGAAAAAAATCTATAATGACTGCTTTAAATTATGAAATGGAGAAGCTCCAATCTTTTACATTTGTACGTTTTTCAAATTCAGAAAACTTAACAAACAATTTTCAAACTAGCTACTGCCAGCGGATTCGACCGCCTAATAGTTAAATATCCCAAGGGAATGTTTTCTGGGCTTTTTATCACGGGAATATGTACCTATTCTCGGGGTAAAAAGTCCTATTCTATGTGCTATTCTACGAGTAAGACATGGTTTACCCGAGTACCAAGTGTCATTGAAATACATTCAGCCGTTCGAGTGTAAAAAAGTAAAAAACATGCTCACTCACAAACTTTCACATAAAGAACAATAGTAGGTATAATATCAGTTACAGTTGTCAAAAAATAAAAAAACCCGTTTTGACTTATGTCAAAGTGAATACTTAAATACGCAAAAATAATACTGACAATACAATCCATCATATTATTTAACGCACCAAAAGAATTACGTATTTTTTTAAACATCGTGTAATTAATTTTTATTATTATTTTATTGTCTTTTTCAAATGTCAAAAAGGGGCAAAATTCACAAACTTTCGGCAAAGAATCAATCACAAACCTCGATTATTGGGCGATCAATCATTAGATACACAGACATAAGTCTATCTCCATGAACAAATACAATATGCCAAGCCTACGGTTAATTACCCACTCACAAAACAATAAAGGAATCACCTCACACTAGGGTAAACACACCAGATACTGGCTATTGGAAAACTTCTGCTGAGTCAATAACCTGCGCCCGAACTTTTTCGATTAGTACCTGCCAGTAATGGGCGCTTCACCCTACCAACTATTTACCCTTATTACGTCTTTGGTAATTATTTTAACCCTTACAGAACGGTTTAGAGGTTAGGAGTAGTTTGGATTGAAACTGTGGGTTACATGCGCTTGAGGGTTACGTATCTGCTAGATAGTTTGTTTAATCGTGTCATTAATGAGACTAAGCTAACTGAAGTTATTTGGTTTTGCTTATGAGTAACATAAACAACAAGATAAAAACATCTAAAATTTAAATTAGTACCTAACTTTTATCTCAAGCGTAATATGTGTCATATGATTTTTTTAAAGTTTTTCTTTCTCTCTAAAAAAAGACCAAAAAGAAGAAAGCAATATATATTTTTTAAATCAAACCAAACCTTTGCACCACGTTATTCACCTTAAGCCATAATATTTCTGGGACCTTTTTCTGGGTTACCTCAGTTATTCTAAAGGGGATTGCCCAGCCTAAAGACGCACTTCAAATATTACTGTCAATGATAAAACTATTGTTTTTTCCATAAAGTTACTTTTTATTTACCACTTATTTTTTATTATAGTGGCGCTCATTTGGAACTAAGGGAATGCATATTTCTTTATGGCAAAATTAATGAACAAAGTATTTTTTCTCTAGTCAATTGTCCGCTCATAGCCTCAAATGAGCAATCCCCTTTGGATTTAATATTGTATCTGGTACAATATGAAATCCGAATAACTGAACATCTGAAAAGTGGTAAATATACCATAAATTGTGAACCAGGTTTATGGGCTCAGGTGCTCTACCAATTTACATTGTCAATGTTGCCATTGTTGAGAACAGTAGATTTATATTTGGCAATTTTAGGTTGATTCCGTAGTAACTTATTACTAGTAAGTGTATGACTCCTTTTCACGTTTTCAGTTTTTTCAATTACACTTATTAAAGGTATTTCAGTGTTGAAATGACCGTTTTTCAGGTAAGCATGGTAATTTGATTTATAGTCGTTCTAGCCGTTCAATTCATTGGTGGATTGAATAACAGGTTCCAGGAAGTAGTACAAAATACGAATATTTTTCATTTATTTTTGTATGACGTTATAAGAGCAATCTATGTGTACGGGGATACGCAGGACGTGGCTTCATCTATACTAATATAATAAAGAGGTAAAGTTTTTTTTTTGTTTTTATGTTTTTTTGTTTGTAGGAGGTAATCTC
Source organism: Mythimna ferrago (assembly GCA_910589285.2). Classification (NCBI taxonomy): domain Eukaryota; kingdom Metazoa; phylum Arthropoda; class Insecta; order Lepidoptera; family Noctuidae; genus Mythimna; species Mythimna ferrago. The sequence continues at coordinate 1,220,150 of OU342680.1, forward strand.
TGAAAGTACTGGTCCGATTGCTAAATTTTTTTCACCGATAGAAAGCTGCTTTATTTCTGAGTGACTTAAGCTATATTTTATGTACGCAGGCGAAGCCTTGGGCAAAAACCAGTGTGTTTTAAAAATATGGCCGTCCTCTCATTACGCCAAGCCAAATATCGTTATTTGGCTTGGCGTCACAGTCTAGAACTAGCATCAATATGCAATATACATCACCGGACGTGTATCACATAGCGGTGTAGACTACTAAATATACCACCATGTAGCCATCATCACGAATTTGAGGTAAGCACTGATGTCATTACTGCTATAAATCGTGGGAACTTTTTGTAGCTTGATAACTGGAATTTGGTATTCTAATATTGTTTAGGAATAGACCTATGGGGAAAACATGTTTTTTTTATTCAATTACGTAAGTGTTGCCTAAATTATTATCGGATGATTAATCGGCATATTTTAGTATCTATTGGGGATTTGTTGGCTTGCTTATTATTATGCATAAGTTCGCGTTGGCCACCATCTCACCTGATGGTAAGCGATGATGTGGTCGACGATGGAGCATGCTTGCTTAGAAATAACCTATACATTCTTGACTTAAAGACCTCTAGGTTATAGTTACCAGGGAACACAGACTCCAGCAGGGAATTCCATTCCTCAGCTGTACGCATAATAAATCTACCTATTCTCAAAACGCTTGTTTTTTTTTAGGTTGGAAGTCATCCTGTGACTTCTCTCGCTCCAGAGTGGCACGGGGCACATTGCTCATAGAACCTGATCGGACCTGACCTGGAAGTATCTGGAGTGGCCACTGCGTACCGAAACATGAAGCGCTGGACCTCCCACTAAGTGGACGACGACATGATGACATCCCACGGATGTGAGATACAGAAAAATGGTCGTAATGGCGACACTTAGAGCACTATGTCCAGCGGTTGTCTTTCAAATAAGGTGATGATGATGGTGATGGGTTTTGGAAACCCGAAGTAAATTTCGCTAATCGATATACCAGTGACTAAATCGTGGAGGTCAGATGAGTAGTTGTTCCAGGTACAATATTGGTATTAGTACTAAATGCTCACCATAACATCGTTGAGGAAAGGTTGGCCATGACAGGCAGCACCTTGCACACTGCTTCTGCCTCTATTTAGGTACAAAGAGCTGCATCAATTGGGTACATTAAAACACTTTACAAAAGGGATAACCAGTCGATGGCGATGTCCATACCTATTTTTTTTAATGAAAGTTAGTTTTTCTCTCATTAAAGGTGGCCGGAATGTGATTAGAACCTTCATGAATACCTACATTGTTATGCCGCGTGCGTCGCAGAACATTACGGCTTGCTAGTCTAGACTGCTAAGCAGGACTGTTTCATTTAATTTGCTTTTTATTTATTGGATAAATTTGTACCTGCTTTCTGCCACGTAATGTAAACGAAATCGAAATCAGACAGGAGATTATACCAGTTAAGTATACGGTTAAAATCTACATCTACACTAATATAATAAAGGTAAAGTTTGTTTTTTTTGTGTTTTATTTTATTTTTCGTTTGTAACAGGTAATCTCTGGAAGTACTGGTCCGATTGCTAAAATTTTTTCACCGATAGAAAGCTGCTTTATTCCTGAGTGACATAGGCTATAATTTATGTACACGGGCAAAAGCTAGTGGTCAATATACTTATATATATATATATATATATTAAAGTTATAGTTGCAACGACTCATAATTTCGTGCGAACTTAGCTGAAGGATTGATGAATTGTGACTGGCCTGTTGATCTAGTGGTCAGTGGCCCTAACTGCTATGCCGGAGGTCGTGGCTTCGATTCTCACCCAGGACAAATGTTTGTGTGATGAGCACGATCTGTGTCTGGGTGTAATTTATCTATTATATGTATGTATTTAGAAATATATATACAAGTGTGTATATCAGTTGTCTAGTACTCATAACACAAGCTCTGCTTAGCTTGAGACTAGACGGCGTTGTGTGATAGATGAAATTATTCTTAAAATGATAGAGATGAAAGGTTCTAGAGTGGCGACCACGTGCCGGAGAGTGCCCAGGTGCATTCGTTATGGTGACACTTGGGGGAAGCATATGTCCAACAGCGGACGTCTTTCGGATGAAATGATGATGATGATATAACACTGAGATGGCATTAAAGTAGAAAACACTAAATTTTGTTAACCCTATACCTAATCTCGGGAACCATGTCAGCGAAGCTACGAGAATAGACTAGAAGAAGACGCCAGATAACAAAAAAAAATAACGGTCATTGACCCTCCAACATTTGTTGTTGATGCTATTAATTTCAAAAACGGAAATAAAGACATAAAGCTATCTTCAATCAACATCTAACGTGATCCTACCTATACATTTTCTAGTAATGCAAAAAAGTTCGTTGCTTGTTTCTAGGTTACCTACGCAGAGATATTATGAAAAGGTCAATGACCGTTATTTTATTGTTATCTGGCGCCTACCTTAGTTGCATACAAAATCTCACCTCTTCTAACAGCCTTTTTATTTATCTCCACTCCACAACGACAAACCGTGAACTAGTTAATACGACCCCATCGCACTATCATTACGCGCGAAGCCGACCCGAGTCAATAGTTCAATATTTATGAGAGGGGTCAGCAGTGATGTATGAGCTGGACAAGTGTCTGTGCAGGTGGACCAGGCTACTGATTTATGTGGCTAGCTGATCGAGCTGGAGTGGAGGTAACGGGGGACAAGGGTTGGTGAAGATAGGAATGTTTTGCCGTCGGTATTTAAAGGTTATTAACTCCTAGGTGATGTTTCTGGTTGGTCGTCGGTAGCCAGGTAATTTCTTTGAAAATTTATTATTATTACTAGTTTTTGCCCGCGGCTTTACGCGTGTACATACATGTAACAGTATACTATGTCACTCAGGAATAAAGCAGATTTATCCAGCAATTTGCTAAAACAATTTTAGCAATCGGATCAGCACTTTCAGAGATTACCTCCTACAAAAACACAAAACAAACTTAACCTCTTTATAATATTAGTGCAGATTAAAAAAAAATAAACATTGTCCCACACTAAAAATGACTCCCGTATCGCGGGTATTCACAAATATGTATATATAATAGGTATACTCACATAGGTATACAAGACACCTAGACCCGGAACACCTATCTATTTTATTTTATTGGAACGTAAAACAGTTACACATTAAAATTAAGGTCATAAAATAATAATTATCTCTATGCTATACAAATATTTCTTTCATGAAAGAATTGAACTCGCGACACATAGCGCGGCAACAAATCACTTAACCACTGCGCCAACAGTCAGTTACAGTTTTATGATACTCAGTTGCGAACTCGAGTATGTTAGACTTTGTAGCTAGATTCTATTGGTATCATCTTTATTGAACTCTACATTCTTTCAACAGTTTTGACCAAGTGAAAGTAGAAAATTATTCCAAAGGTGATATGCCCCCGTGATAAAGTATCCAATCCACTATATCGAAATTCATCCAAATCTATTCAGCCTTTTGAAGGAGTGACAAACAAACATACTCATACAAACTTTCACCTTTGTTATCTGTGCGTGATTTACTCCTGTTTCATAATCGTAGAGTTTAACACGCAGTCGTTACGAGACGGCTGATCTTCAAGTAAATGTTCTACACTAAATTATTCCACTACTCTCATTAACATATAAGCACTGTCTACCTTCCTCCAACACAAAAACGCCTAATCAATAGCTAACAAAAAGCCGCTGGCATCCAAATGCAGGGCTCGTCAATAGCGGCCCGCAGGAGGGTCGGTAATGAGCTTCATCTAATTATCGCGACGTCTACGTGCGCAACTTGCTAACACCTGTATTATGCAGCGTCTGCCGCTTGTCTCCAAACGTTCGTACTTACAGACGTGAACGTGTTTATGTGGACTTAATGTTGGGAGGTTGAGCGTCTCTGGCTTTTGAGCATAACTGTATTATGGGTATTTAGAGTGATAAAATATAATGATAAATAAAACTAGTTTCAGTGTAAACACTCTGTCACTTTTTTTTTTATGTGGTATTATTAAATTTATTTTATTGGTATAACATACGACGTAGCAAACTTAAATATTAACTAAATCCTTTTTATACTAAGCTAAGCTATGTATATTTAATAAAAAAAAACACGAAGTACACTCAGGCGTCGAAATACTCCTCCACATCGCTGTTATCCACAGGCCTGTTGGTCTAGTGGTTAATGGCCCTGACTGCTATGCCGGAGGTTGTGGGTTCGATTCCCACCCAGGACAAATGTTTGTGTAATGAGCATGATCATTTGTTCTGTGTATGGGTCTAATTTATCTATAATATGTATGTATTTAAAAATATATATATAAGTAGGTTTATAAGTTGTCTAGTACTCATAACACAAGCTCTGCTTAGCTTGAGACTAGACGGCGTTGTGTAGTAGTTGTGGCATATTATTTATTCACTTATTATTTATCCGAAAATGTGCCCAGAAGACTGGCAGCATTGCCACGTTGAATGGCAATACTAATTCTTTGGGCGAAGAACCCGCCACGGAAAGAAAAGGAAAAAGTTATAATATCTTAAAAAAGTGTTTTTGTCATTTCAAAGACTAAAATAACCTGTTCCACATTATGAGGTGTACAAATATAAATAAATAAATTAAAATGTCTAAGGTCTTAAAAAGATCATTTTCCTACATCTGCAAGTAAGATTTCAGCTTAATCACTCGTCCAAATAGTCTTCAGGCAAATCTGTACAAAGCATTTACAGTAAAGCAAACAAGATATTCAAACACAAAAGTAATCTAAAAACCCTATAAAGTAAGTTAAACATTTACCTAAAAGGACGTGAAACATTATTCACGTTAAACGCCGAGGCCCCTTCACAAAGTGGTCTAAACGAAAAAATACAATTTATTAATTTGCAAAAAAACGCTCTCGACGAGCGTCACCTGTCACGCGGCGTGACAACCCCCAAGAAACGGCGACGTGATGAATTGTTGAAAATAAAAATTACGACGTAACCGGCTGAAGGGAGGGGGTTGAAACACGTTTAATTTTAATCGACTCTTTGAAGGAATGAAGAAGGAATTCTTGTAAATCTTGTTATTTGAGTTTTTGAATTTTTTTAATGGAGTCATTAGTTAATTGATTGGGTAAGCTTTGCTTTATGGTTAGAAGAAAACATAAATTAAAAACTTTGTCAGTAATTGACTTATAAAAAATTTACTTTTTTACGGTGATCGTAATAACTTACTGATCTTTATTTGACTCTGTCTATTATTGCAAAATATATTTTTACAATTGCCACAAATTGTCTAGTATTAAAAACAAATTGAATAAACAAAGCTCTCTAAAACCACACACATTTTTCTTCGCCAACACGCTAAAACACGCGGCTGTCACGTCACGCCGTCACGTGACACGGCGTGACGCGCTTACACGACAGGTAACAACGTTTGGCGCCAATTTTTAACGCGCCAACATTTAAATTAAATTCCAGCGCTGCACGTCGCTCGCCCGCGCTTAATTCAGACAATTACGTGGAAACGCTTATCTCTTACTTATGTCTGTTGTGCAAGGGTGTAGCGTTTTATGCTTGAAGCTTTTTGGGAATGTATTTCATGAAATAGAAATCATAATAATTGTAGTTACTATTGCTTTCTTTTAGGTGGGAAAATTGGGAAATCACCTAATTACTTCTCCTGCTCTAGGGTGGAGCACAAGAGCGTGTCAGACTTTTAGCTGCCCTTTTCGTTCAAGGACTACGAGTTTTGTAGCTAGAACGGACATCAGCTCTTCTAGGCCCCTACGATTTTGCTAACATTTCTACGCGCCGACGAATTCTCGGGCTTGGTCCTTCCTGGGCGTACGGACGGTGAGCTACCTATTAATCGTCGTCTTCCGTAAAACCACGATGGCCGGGGATCACTCAGCGACTCCTGATGCCTGTAGCGACGGCGGTTGGGGCGTGAAGAGGTCAGTTTCCTCACGTTTGCTACTTTTTTTCATGGATTTCACACAAGATCCTATCTTCCTGTGGCTGTTTTCATTTTTACATAACAGTAGAATGCGTTATTATTTTTTAAACTTATTTATTGAGGGAGAGGAGTCTGGGAAATGATTTCCTCACCTTATTCACATTTGCTGCCACTGAAGCATTAAAGAAATTGCAATACCTACTTGAATTCAATTTAATTAAGTAGATAGTTAAAACTCACATAAAATCCTTTTATAATAATGTCACATAGCTATTAAAATGGCGTTCCACGTAATAATCATAAACATGGCAGTAAATTATCGTCAGTACATTAGTTTGTTTGCGCCTGACTTTGTTTGGGACCACCTACTTTCTAAGTTTTATCTCGTAGGTATATTTTCCATTGATCCTTTCTGTGTAATTGGTGATAAATCTTCATCTGTACTGCTGTTTCAGCTGTTTTGTTTACTTGTTGTTACACGTTGATTTACCCAAACGTTGTTTTTTTTACGCAGTCAAGGTAATTGGCCTGATTTTTGTAATGCGTATAAGCTAGTGCTTGACTGCAATCCTACCTGATGGTATTATTATTATTATTTTTATTTAGAAGATAAGGGGCTATGCATCACCCATAGTGTAGGGGATGTAGTCACTGCGACCTAAAAGATCTATTGTGACTCGCCACCTTGTTAGAGTAACTCTTTTAGCCCGGAGGCTTCCAAGAAATTTAGAATACTCCTAGCTTTTAGAGTTTTAATCTCCTCCGGGCGAATAATGTGTCGGCCCAGATGGACACTGCGTTTGTGGACAAGGGGCCCGCATTCACACAAGAGGTGCTTAGGCGTCTCCCTCTCCTGATTGCAGTACCGGCAAACATCAGTGTCACTCAGTTTCATGTGAAATTGGTGCCTGTTTAGTTTGCAGTGGCCGGTTAAGGCGCGGGCTATCGCACAGATGTTCGTCCTGCTAAGCTCAAGAAGCTCGGCAGTTCGTTTTTGTGAGTAGCCTTCTATGAGAGATTTGGCGTGTAGCAGACCTGGTTGTACCAACCAGTGCTTTTTTGAATCGCCAAATAAGTTGCCCTTAAGGGTCTGCATGGCCTGGTTCTTTGAGATACCACAGAAGGGTTCTGGACCTATCTGATGACCTTGAGCCCCAGCCCGTGCAAGTTCATCGGCTTTTTCGTTGCCGTTGATTCCAGAATGACCTGGTACCCATCTCAGAATAACTTTATTCCTTTGCCCCAGGTCATTCAGTTTGTTAACGCAGTCTTTTACCAGTTTCGAATTTAAAGTATTCGAGTTCAAGGCGTTAAGAGCTGCCTGGCTATCTGAGTAAATCAGAATTAATTGATTTATGTAGTTTCGTTGACGGTTGGCCTCCACACATTCTATAATGGCGTATACCTCCGCTTGGAATATGGTAGCATGTTTACCCAGATTCAAGCTTTTGCTGAATTTCGGGCTAATGCCAAATATTCCACATCCTACATTCTCACCCATTTTGGACCCGTCTGTAAACCAGATCAGGCTTCCAGCCTTGCAAGTGATGAGGTTGTTTGACCAATCCTCTCTGCTCGGCAGTTCCACTGTGTAATTCCTTGTGAAATTACACTGTGGAAGCATGACGTCTGTTGTCATAGCTAGTTGATCGTGTTCAAGTACTGATTCGTGTAGCGATCTCAGTGCTTGAGAGCGCCAGTTTGCTTTGCCAGTGCTGTTTGTTCTGTACATGCTTGCCTTCGCCTCCTTCGCAATGAATAGATGAAGTGGCGGTAGGTTAAGCAGGGCATTTAGAGCAGCTCCTGGGGTTGTGGACATGGCCCCTGTTGATATGAGGCATGCAAGTCTCTGCAAACCATTAAGTTTGTTAATGACTGTCACTTGAGTTGTTTTCCTCCACCATACTACGCAGGCATACGTTATTATCGGCCTGACTATGGCGGTGTACAACCACAGGGCGATTTTAGGGTTTAAGCCCCATTTCTTCCCTGCTAAGCGACAGCATATTCCTAAAGCTATTTTAGCCTTTTGGATCACATTGTTAATGTGAGTGTTCCAGGTCAGTCTCTGGTCGATAGTTACGCCCAGGTACTTGACTTCGCTGGAGAATGGTATGAGAGTCCCTTTTACAGTGGGCGTTACAAGTTTGTCCAACTTACGCTTCCTAGTAAAGGGGACTATTGTTGTTTTACTCGGGTTAACCGATAAATTGTTTTCTGTGCACCATGTGTTAATAATGTTCAGAGATCTTTGTAGTATAGATGATACCGTGCTGTGACAGGGGCCGACAACACAAGCCACCACATCGTCAGCATAGCTATGTACATCTAAGTCTCTTGTAGAGGCTTCAACCAGCAATTGGTCAACAACGAGTAGCCATAGAAGTGGCGATAAAACGCCTCCTTGTGGGCACCCTTTAGTTGTTTTGAAGCTCTTTGTAGTTCCGTGTAAGGTAACACTGATAGTTCTGTTGAGGAGCATGAATTCGATCCAACGAGTAGTTGTTTCGTCAATCCCTTTCGCCTTCATTCCCTTGGAAAGGGCGTCTATGGTGACGTTGTCGAAAGCTCCTTCAATATCAAGGAAAGCACATAGGGCTATCTGTTTATCTTCCAAAGCCCTTTCGATCCTGTCTGTTAGTTCTAACAGAGCAGTTTCTGTAGATTTTCCTTTTTGGTAAGCATGTTGCTTCGGATGCAGAGGGTTATCCCTTAATGGTCCATCCCTGATGCATTCGTCAATAACCTTTTCCATACTCTTGAGTAGGAAGGAGGTAAGGCTTATTGGTCTGAAGGACTTTGGTTGAGAGTAGTCCTTCTTACCGGCCTTTGGGATAAAACAGACTTTAACCATAGTCCATTTCTCTGGTATATATCCCCAGGCAAAGCTTGCTCTGAAGATTTTGATTAAAATAGGGATGAGTATAGTCTTCCCTTGCTGCAGAAGAGCTGGGAAGACATCGTCATCCCCTGCAGATTTAATTGGCTTGAATGAGTCTATAGCCCATTCTACCTTGTTCGGTCTAAAATACCTCGCCGCTCTTCTCCAGTCTTCATTTGAAGGCCTGGTGAGGCGGATATGAGGAGTATTTTGTACGATGTTATCTGGTGCCATCACCGAGCCAGGGAAGTGTGTAGACGCCAGAAGTTTCAGGGTTTCTTCCGCTGATGCAGTGAAGGCACCGTCTGGTTTCTTTAAGAATCCCAGTTGATTTGTAGGCGATTTGGATAAGACTTTGTGGATTCTGGCTCCTTGAGGGACTTTAGTAATCTCCTCGCAGAACTTCCTCCATGACAGTCTTTTTTAAATCTCTACTTACCTGATGGTAAGTAGAGATTTAATCGTTGATGGTGAGGTACACTAGTTTAATAAGAGTGTATTCACTCTAAACTTGAAGACACTTAAATTATAATCGAATGGGAAAACAGCAGGGAAATTGGCCTGAAATTACTTGGGAAATTAATTTCAGATTTTATTTCACTTTTCAATAATTTGTGAAGGGCCACGGAAACTATTGAAAGAGATACTACAGTCCTGAACACGCAAAGAGCAGTTGAATAAAAGTGAAAGTGTGTTTTAGTCTGTAAAAGTCTGACAAGCTCTCTAGCTTCACCTAGAACCAGAAAAGTCATTGAATGATGTTCCACTTCCAAAAAAGTTAAGTTACTTTACACGGAACTCGGTGTAATGTGTTCTTTAATTGGAGAACAAGATAGGAGACTCAGTTTTCTTTATTGACTTGCATTATTTCAAAGGTTTAGGTTTAGGTTATATTTTAGTACACCAATAATAAAATTACAATAGGAGCTTAAAGTTATTAATAGGGTGTCACAATGAGCGGTCTTATCGCCAAAAGCGATTTTTACAGACAACCTTTGGATGGCTTTGTCAGAGAAAGAGAAAAAGATACGCAGGTAGTTCGTGATGTGAAAATGAAACCCTGAGCCCTGGGACGAAGGCTAGGCAGGAACAGGAGTGGGTTTTTAGTCAGTAAAAGTCTGATACAATCTCCCGCTTCGCCCAAGAGCGGGGGATGTCATTGGATGACTTTACCACCAAAAAACAAGGTAATTCGTGGTGGTAGGCGAGATAGTTCTTATCAGAGCTTTACAATTCGTCGTGTAGCAGGCTAAGGAAAGTATCTAAACTTATAATGTTTCCGTTTTCCTAAAACTACGCGTCATCTGTTTTATTTCCACGCTAGATAGCTGACTGATCCTTCTTCTTAGATAGTGGAGATGCAATGCATCGCATTTAGAGGAGGTAGGCACCATAGACACGTCGCCATCGGTACGTATGCAGCGCCACTGTGGCAGGTTACTTTGGCAATGTTCCCTGCGAAAGATAGGTGTATGACTTGGAATGTGTTATGGTGGATATGTTATTCAAACCCAAAATATTAAGATAAAATAAATATATTTTTAACTTTCTTCTTTGTGAGAGTTGAAAAAGCTATTATTATCGTAATCTTCTTACTGCCTTTTATTATTTGGGGTCAGTGCAACACGTCTTTTTCTTCAATTCTGGCCGGTCATCCGTCATTCTATAACTGACTCCCTTTTCTTTCATATCACTCCTGATTCAATTCAACCATCTTTTATTTTGACCTCCCTCTAACTTTTTTTTTCGATGGGAAAAATCATCCTATGACAACCCCCGCTCTTGGGCGGAGCGGGAGATAGTGTCGGACTCTTACTGACTAAAAAACCCATCCCGTTCCTTCAAGCCTTCATACCGGGGCTCGAGCGCCCTTTCGAATAACCCTGGCCCCAGTAGGCTTCGACCCGGCTGGGCCCCTGCTGTTGCTGACAACTCCTTCTCCCTCACTATCCATGTAAAAGAACTAGGTATATTATATTATTCTTACAATATCTCAGAAGCATCAAGAGAAATAAATTTTGACAGATTGTTCCCGCATCCTACCAAAACTTAAAGATATACCAAAACAGTACAAAACTAAATTATAGTAACAAAATCCTTTGTGACTACATAATTTGATTCTTTTAATAAGTGTTTTACGAGTTCTAATTTCCTGATTTTCCAAGTGAATATTATGATCAGACTTATTCGCAACTTCTTATCCACCGTTCAACAATCCAGGAGCGCAGTTAGTTGGTTTCAGCGTGGCCATCCCGTCCCCAAAATAAAGAAATTTCACTTGGAGATATATTTCAAGCGGATCGTGTCGTGCCGCCGTTGTACACCTCTTAACTTCAGTTGAAATTGTTTTAAAATATCTTTGTCACTTTCATGTCTAAGATTTTGTACCGTTTTATTTAACTATTAATTTAGCTATTTAAAGAAGTTGCTTTTTCGAGTTGTGCCATATTTTTGAGTTGGAAAATCATCTCTAGGGTGGAGCGCGAGGGCATGTCATACTTTTACTAACTAAAAGCATATCTGTGTCCTTCAGTTGCAGTTTGCATTCTAAGGCTACGGGTTTCATTTTCAGAAATTGCCAGTGAACCTAGCGGGTGTCGGCCCTGCTGGACCCCTACAGTTTTCCTCTCTTTGAGGTAAGCGTGGAACTCTACGCGCCGGTGACTACCTGGACTTGGTCAGGAAGGTTACCGGATGGCCGAACAGCGAGCTAAAATCGAGGTCGGGATCTTGGCGGCTGGGGCGTGAGGAAGTCCGTTCACTCACGTGGCGGCTTCCTTCGCAGAACGAGAACGACGGCGGACGGTGGACGGGTGGACGGCGAGCGACACATTACTGCTGTGGAAGATGTTTACGATTATTTGCGAGATTTTTTGCAGTAATTTCATTAGTTTGAACTGTTAATCAAGTTTTTTCTTCAATATACTTCCCTAGTGACCTGCCCCAACTCCGCTCAGATGTAAATTATATATCTGTCGCAGTAAGATAGATGAAGCCGTAATATAGTTATATCCCTAGGGATATAATTATATACCGTAATATAGTTATACGAAAGCGATTCATTACTATCTCACTAGGAATATAGTTATAAAACGGTCCAAGTTTAGTGACATACTTATATTACTAGATTAAGTTTAGTGAAAAAAGAGACAGTGGGATGAGCCGCTCTGCAGGTTGGTACGGAATAATCTCATTAATACGTCCACCAATACTGCTGAGCGCGCTCGCCTACTGGCTGTGGGTGAATGGGAGTCGGGCCTTTGGCTACAGGCTTTACCGTCACCTAACATAGGTACTTTGCTAAGTGACACAACCTTCCGGATCGCTACATGCCTGCGTTTAGGTGCTCCTAGTGGAGCTCCACATCGATGTCAGTGTGGCGAAGCAGTCGACCGCCTCGGACACCATGGCCTATCTTGCAGCAGAAGCGCTGGTCGGATAGCACGGCATGCCAGTATTAATGACATCATCCGTCGAGCTCTTGTCACCGCCGGGGTGCCAGCTGTTTTAGAACCCAATGGCTTGGCACGTGACGATGGGAAGAGGCCAGATGGGATGACTATAATGCCTTGGAAATTGGGTAGGCCTTTGGTGTGGGATGCAACATGTGTCGACACCCTTGCGCCATCCCATCTTCTGAGTACGGCGGGCTGTGCTGGGGCGGCTGCTGCAGGTGCAGAAAACCTCAAACGGCGTAAATATAATAACCTCATTGGAAGTTATGTGTTTGAGCCGTTTGGGGTTGAAACTCTAGGGCCATGGGGTCCGAGCGCTCATCGAGTTGTCCGAGATATCAGCAAACAGTTGGTCGACTCTTCGCGTGACCAGAGGGCTGGACTGTTCTTCAGTCAACGAATCAGCATTGCCATCCAGCGTGGCAATGCTGCCAGCGTTCTGGGCACTTTTCCCACTGACACCGATGTGGACGAATTTTTTGATGCCCTCTGAGTTTTCCCCGTTTTTTGCTGCCTTTTTTTACTCGTTTGTACATATTATTATTTTAAGTTTGTATATATATACCTAGTGATTATTTGTTAATTAAGTCTTATAATAAAAATGAATGTCATTTATTTTAATATAATTATAGTTTAGTGAAATAGCTTTCAGAGTGTGCGGCGCAGGCAGCGCGCTTTATATTACTTTGAATGATTCTATAACAAATGAAAATTTGTCATTGAGAGAAATATGCCAAAAATTGTCGCGCTTTGGTGGCCAAGGTTATTTAAAATGATCCTGTAAAAAATCGAATATACAGTGTTCTACTAAAAGATGTGCCTGTAAGAAGCATTCAGTGCTATGTAATTCATGATTCCTCTTCTTGTCTGAACAAAACTTAAAAATTTTTTTAAAGAAACCATGATCTCAAGTTGTTAATCTATAATATAAAAATGAATCGCAAAATGTGTTGGTAAGCGCATAACTCAACAACGCCTGGACCGATTTCGCTAATTTTTTTTTTGTTGTTTTCGTTATTATGAGGAGAAGGTTCTTATGGAAAAAAAAATGAAAATTAGGGCAGTGTAGGGTAGAGTAGGGTAGTGTAGGGTAGAGTAAGGTAGAGGAGGGAAGAGTAGGGTAGAGTAGAGTAGGGTAGGGTAGAGTAGGGTAGGGTAGAGTAGGGTAGGGTAGAGTAGGGTAGAGTAGGGTAGAGTAGGGTAGAGTAGGGTAGAGTAGGGTAGAGTAGGGTAGAGTAGGGTAGAGTAGGGTAGAGTAGGGTAGAGTAGGGTAGAGTAAGGTAGAGGAGGGCAGAGTAGGGTAGAGTAGAGTAGGGTAGGGTAGAGTAGGGTAGAGTAGAATAGGGTAGAGTAGGGTAGAGTAGGGTAGAGTAGGGTAGAGTAGGGTAGAGTAGGGTAGAGTAGGGTAGTGTAGGGTAGAGTAGGGTAGAGTAGGGTAGAGTAGAGTAGAGTAGGGTAGAGTAGGGTAGAGTAGGGTAGAGTAGGGTAGAGTAAGGTAGAGGAGGGCAGAGTAGGGTAGAGTAGAGTAGGGTAGGGTAGAGTAGGGTAGAGTAGAATAGGGTAGAGTAGGGTAGAGTAGGGTAGAGTAGGGTAGAGTAGGGTAGAGTAGGGTAGAGTAGGGTAGTGTAGGGTAGAGTAGGGTAGAGTAGGGTAGAGTAGAGTAGGGTAGGGTAGAGTAGGGTAGAGTAGGGTAGAGTAGGGTAGAGCAGGGTAGAGTAAGGTAGAGGAGGGTAGAGTAGGGTAGAGTAGGGTAGAGTAGGGTAGAGTAGAGTAGAGTATGGTAGAGTATGGTAGAGTAGGGTAGAGTAGGGTATAGTAGGGTAGAGTAGGGTATAGTAGGCTGAAGTAGGGAAGAGCGGGAGCGAAGCCGCGCGGGTACAGCTAGTAAGAAATAAAGATATCTTAAAACTGTTTGGCTTTAAAAGATTTTTAATGTTTGATTAGTTTTAATTGTATTGTTAATGTTTAAATTCCAAAAAATTTGATCGTTTTAATTATAATTACTTTAATACGTGTTAATGTCACAAAGTATTATAACTCACTGCAGGATACATAAAATTGATTTATTAATAAAGATAAAACCAATACAATTTTGTTTTATTTAATTATATATGGTAGATTTCTATTTCACTAAGTTTAATCAAGTAATGGGGTCTGTCTCAAAAAAGTGGCACACTTTTGAATTTTTTTCAATTTTTCAAAAATGTTTGAGAATAAATAATCTTTAATATACTACAATATGATGACAATATGATACAATATGACTGTTTGAGACAAACCCTAATATATTTATAACACTGAACTTAATCTAGTAATATAAGTAAATCACTAAACTTCGACGGTTTTATGACTATACTCCTAGTGAGATAGTAAAGAATCGCTTTCGTATAACTATGTTACGGTATATAATTATATCCCTAGGGATATAACTATATTACGGTTTTAACTATCTTACTGCGACATATCCATACTTTTCCTATTGAGTAGTTTAGGAGTATGCGGATAAACAAACAGACTTGGAGAGCGACTTTATTTTATAATAAAATCACAACTACAATTTATTCATAGATATACATACATTTTAGAATGGTAAGTGCATTAAACAGCACAGTTGCTATGTTACCGGTCCACTCCCTCACCTTTTTGATTGGAACATATATTATTATCTAAGTCTGATGGCATGCTCCTATTTTTGCGTTATATAAAGCTTTATTAAGTAAATTAACAATTCAAAAGCAAGCAACTATTCAAGAGTGACCGTCAAAAACCAAAAGATCATTAGCCATCCTCTAATACAAAATTTATCTTTCATTTATATAAGGGTTGCTGTGAGAAAACCCATTTGTGGGTTAAGCTCGGCTGTGTACATTACCTGTCCTGTTTGGTTTGTTTCATAAAAAAAAGTATAAAGTAAAAAGTAAGTGTATAGTTGCATAAATTGTATGTCGAATAAATTCTACACACAACTTTATATGTGATCAGTCAAACAGCAATATGTAAAACATAAAATAATATAATAATAATATTCAATTCTAGTTCTTCTATAACATTACAATTCTTTTTTTTATCCATAACATTAGTAGACAAATAAATCGCTTACAAAAACACCGTATTTTCCTCTGAGACGCAGGATGCAGGGGCTGGAGCCAAATTCTTCAGAGATAAGGTAGCACCTTCTCGCTAAGTCACAATAAGCGAACCATTAGGTGGATATGTACTCTGCCTGTACCATTACTTTACGTACACTTTTGAGATACAGTGGGACTTCTAATGAGATTGGAGTTAAAGAGTATTTTATTTTGTTGGAACGCAATGGAAAAAGAAGAAAGGCCTTATAAATATATCACTTTGGTTTCGGTACTTGTAAGTAATTGAGGAATGTGGAAAGTGCAAAAAATTGCGTGAACATTAAAGATCCATTTATTTTTTTTAATTGATATAAACTAGTACATGGCTGCGATTCCACCTGATAGTGAGGCGCACTAGTTTATGACCCTATTCACTCTTGCCTTGAAGACACTCAAATTATAATCGAACGGGAAGACCACAGCAGGCAGATTGTTCCAGTTCTTCAGTTCTTCTACGTACGCGATATAAACGATTATATCGACATTAATTGTAGCATGTTGCAGTGGCGAAAAGTTAAATGCATTAATGTTTCATGTCTTTAATTTTCTACTACCTACATGATGCATTTTTCATGTCAATGTTATTTTTAAAGTTTTATCTTTTTTTTAACATTGCCCCACACCAGGCATATCTCCGTTTAAAAATATGTAAACTCACTTTTTTAAACTCGCGACCACCACTGCCCTCTAGGCTCCAGTGTCTATATTAGTAGACATTAGAAATTATATCAAAAGCTCATGCTATTTACAGCATCAATGCAACGTTTCAACAGCCAAACCTCAATTCAAATCATACAGCATAATACCCGCGTCCTGAACTAACGATCATAAAACTACATTCCAGCCGCAGATCCTAACAAAATAAATATAAGCCGGTAGCGACGTGCTCACCCCCTCACATATTAACCTTTATGATCTAATTTGGCAATGGTCGAGGCTATTTGGCAGAGCAGCCTCCTCTCATCCACAATATTACATTCAATGTCCCGTGCGCCATACAACAGGTACTGTACGAAATAAAACTCAATATTGGGCTATGAATGGCTTTGTATGGCTTTAAAGTGGACTTGGATGACATAGTTTCTCTGTTACATTTTTTTGGTTGAGAGTAATTTTCGATTGGGTGGAATGGGGATATAAGGTAGGTAGTAAAGTTTTGAATTACATTACGTAGGTGTGTCAAGGTGGTTTTTTTTATAATTAATGATCTCATTTATTGTGACATGTATAATCTTATTTATTTATTTCATAAATTCTTGTACGTACGGAGGGAATAGACAAAATTCACCATAATATAATTATATGAGTACGATCAAGTGGACGCTTGTTTCATCCTTTTAAGAGATAAATTTTGAAAGATCCTCTCTTGGTGGTCGAGTACACCATATGTATAAAAAAAACCTTTTGCAATATATAATTTCATGCTCACATTTTCACTAAGTTCAGCTGTACGTTGATATGTCCGTCAGTCAGTTTCTCCTTTTACATATAAACAAAGTGTAAGGGACAGCCCTCCACAAACTTTAAGGGCTTGCTCAGTAGACGAAACTGAACCACCCACCATAAAATTTTTTTTCAGGAAACTAAACAAAAATTCAGCCTCTCCATACAAACTGTCCAATCAAGTTAATAATTTTGTATGGTGAGGCGGTTTTTTTTTCATTTCCTGACAAAATTTTATATGGTAGGTTGTTCAGTTTCGTCTACTGAGCAAGCCATTAAAGTTTGTGGAGGGCTGTCCCTTACTCCTTGTATATTATTGTTGTTAAAATAAAAATAATTTCGTTAAAATTAAATGCTGAAAAACACTCTAAAGTGTTCAACATTAATAAATCCTAAAAATCTCTAAATCCTAAACCAATATTCAATGTCTCCACAAACCATTAGGGAGCCGCCACAATTCAACATTATTTCCCACTTACAATTCTGAACAGACACAGTTTTGAACTAAAACAGTAATATCCTATACAAAATAAATCTGGAGCGGAGTAGGTACGTGGCAGGCGGCCTGACAGGTTACTTTGGCAAGGTTCCTGCTGCAATCGTACCGGTGCTGGTGGACGCGGCGAAATGAAAATGTTTCCGTTACTATACTTGGGAATTTAGATAGTTTTGTTAGAAGTTTTGGGATTAGTTTTAATAGACAAATGCGATATCTTAATCAACTACGTCCGCGTCAATATAGAAAATATATAATTATTATAGCCCATGCCACTCAGTTATAAAGTAGCTTTCTAATGAAAAATTTTTGAAAACCGGTCTAGTAGTTCTGGAGTTTATTAATTCCAATCAAATATACAAATCTTTTCTCTTTTGTAATATTAGTACAAATAGTTATTTTTTATATGATAAATTATCAATGAAATGACTTCTCCCGCTCTTTCCGAATCAAAGCGGAAGTGACGCCCGGGTGTCGCCACTGTGCGGAACGCCCGGAGGACACGGTGGAGCACACAATCGCGGTGTGCCCTGCTTGGGCGGAGCATCTCCGTGCCCTCGTGGGGGTGATCGGCGGCGGAGACCTCTCGCGCCGGGCCTTGGTCGAGGCCATGGTCCGGAGCGAGGAGGAGTGGCAGGCGGTCGCCGACTTCTGCGAAGCAGTAATGCTAACGAAGGAGGAGGCCAACCGCATCAGGCAACGGCGCTCTCGCCGCCGCCGCCGGGATTCCGATCCCGATTTTCAGCCACCGTAGGCGCGGGCTTGCGGACAGTGAGCAATGGGTAGCTCGCTGTCCGGCCGTCCGGTAACCGTCCGGACCAAGCCCAAGTCGTCGACGGCGCGCGCTGTTCCCGCGCGCCTCAAGGAGTTGTCAGCAACAGCAGGGGCCCAGCCGGGTCGAAGCCTACTGGGGCCAGGGTTATCCGAAAGGGCGCTCGAGCCCCGGTATGAAGGCTTGAAGGAACGGGATGGGTTTTTTAGTCAGTAAGAGTCTGACACTATCTTCCGCTCCGCCCAAGGGCGGGGGTTGTCATAAGATGATTTTTACCATCGAAAAAAAAAAAAAAAAAACTTCTCCCGCTCTAAGATGGAGTGAGAGGGTGTGTCAAACTTTTGCTGACCAAAACCCACCAATTTTTGTTGAACAACCTACTTCAGTTGGGTTCCAGAATCACGATACACATACGAACACTCTTTCAAATATTCCCTCCGCAATGGTTACTTACTTTTTTTAAATATCTTTTTGTAGTGTGATATCGAAAGTAGATCGCATGAGTTGCTTTTTTTATATAGCCAACGAACTGGCTTGTAAAATATACTTCGAAGGATTATGCTGTTCTAGAATAGGTTTGAAAATTTGTAAAAAAAAGAATGTGTTTTGTTTTTTGAGTGTTGAAGTGATCTTTGTAAGAAAAGCTTGTGCGTTCAAATAAGAAAATATAATAGTGCGTCGGCCCGAGTGTTTCATTCTATAGGAAAAATCCCTACACGAGCCTACCATGAGCTGAGCATCGTTACAGTCGTTAAGAGTAATTTTAAGGTATAGCAATAAGAGTCCACGTTATTTAAGTTTTTTTTACAAGAATTAAAACTATAAGCGTACCTTCACGATAGTCAAAGAACTTGCCAAAGCTAAAATATCATAATAGATTGATTCTACTACCATCCATAATATAATAGTTGAAAAACATTATAATTAAACTAACAACCGTAATTACAGTTCTCAAATTATTTTAAAATTTTTCTCGAATTAATTTATTTCATACTGCACGTTCTATGACAGACTTTATACAAGTATGTTTAACAACTTGATATTCACCTATAACCACAAAAACAATACAAATCAATAACTCACCACATCAAAACAATCAATCTTTCACTATCTTTTGTCCACAACAATTTATTACCGGCCAATTGTCTCGATAACCACTTCCCTGACAACAGACGTCATAAAAAGAAAAACAAAATAAAGGTAAACAAGAAAACTGTTACCGGCCGAAAGTAATTTTGGCAGAAAAAAAAAACACTGGCCATTACCATCTTTATCTAGGGTAAGTCAATTTTCCCCACTCTACCCTTAAGGTGCAAAATTATAATACAACTAGATCAAGAGACTTTAAACTTTATTTCTGTAGCAATAGAGGTGGTGTTGAAGGTATAGTTCAGTGGGTATCGGTAACAATATCCAACCTGTGTATGTGTAACGTTGACAAGGTGGGGGATGATCGTATAATCCCCATAAAATAAGGTAGCGAAAGAATTTGGGGTATACTGAGAGCAGAAAACGTTTTCTTACAGATCTTATTCTATACTAGCTGCCGACAGCGGCTTTGCTCGCGTGATAGTAGACAATAATCCCAAAGGAACATATTTAATTTATGATCATCATCATTTCAGCCAAAAGACGTCCACTGTTGGACATAGGACTCCCCCAAGTGTCGCCACAATGAACGATCCTGTGCGTCTCGCATCCCTCGGATTCCCGCAACCCTTACCAGGTCATCGGCCCACTATGTAGGAGGCCTTCCAACGCTACGTCTTCCGCATCGTGGTCGCCATTCCAGAACCTTTCGGCCCCAACGGCCATCTGTTCATATTTTATTTATATATTTATTAGATTCTTTATTGTACACCACATAAACAAAACCACAGGACTGTTGATTTAAAAAAATTCTTACGTACTATTCCAGGATATTATATTTGACCGGCCTGTTGGTCTTGTGGTTAGTGGCCCTGACTGCTATGCCGCAGGTCGTGAGTTCGATTCCCACCTAGGATTAATGTTTATCTATAATATGTATGTATTTAGAAATATATAAGTATGTTTATCAGTTGTCTAGTACCCATAATACAAGCTCTGCTTAGCTTTGGACTAGACGGCGTTGTGTGATAGTTGTGGAATATTATATTATATTATTATTATATTATATGGTCTACTCTTGTCCCAAGTTTCATCAAAAATCGTTCAAACGTAAAGAAGTATCGAAGACACACTCATCATATTAGTGTTAAAAAAAGTTTGCTTGCAGGTTGTTACTTTCATACTCAAAAATAACTTTAGCATTAATTTCTAGATATATAAACCAAATTAATCTTTACGACCAAGAGTTAAAAAAATAATACTGACTAAAATTATTATTATTATAAAAGCGTTAGTTATACAAAAAATGTTGTAAGTTATTTGTTAGTAAACAGGACAATCACATCACAATAAATAAAAACTGAAAGTATTGGTCCCAAAAAAGAAAACTGTAAGACACAGTTGGGGTTTTGTTAGTAAGTCTGACACACCCTGCCGCGACCTTAGAGTGCGATAAGTCATTGGATGTTTTTTTTTTTTTTCTTATTTGACCTTGGAAACAAAAATCATTGAAGATCTAAAATTCGAAATCATAGAACGAGAGTTTGTCTACTTCATTTGTTAAACGCTTAAAAGAAAACACACGATACTCAAAGAAAGAAAAAAAAAAAGATAAAGAAAATCCCTTTTCTCCGCCCGGTGTACCCGCCCGGCAGTATAATCCTCGGGCCCGGTATCTCGGCCGGCGGGCCGCTCCGGTCCGTTTACGGCACACGTTAATGGCAATCGCACCTCGGACACGCAGACCTGATCGTTTTCCTATATCTTCAAGTTACATAAATTCTTGGTATACCTCTGTCTTCCATTTTTAGAGATAGCTTTACGAAATTTTTCTCGTTGTATTTATTTTAAGGGGCCGGCGACGTATGAATTTCCATACAAACGTAATACGACGCTCATTTACAGTTGGAGCATATTTCCAACATATTATGATGATATTCGGTTATAGACAATATTTATCTAGGTTCCTACGTCGCGAATATTAGAAAAATATTGTTATTTCTAATACAGGAAAAGCCAAATGGCATGTTTTGCCATTTACGCTGTAAAAAAGTGCGAAATAAATTCGTTTAAATTTCTTTTTGTATTTTTTAAAAAGAAAGACTTAGGAACCTATGTATATAGGTATATGTTGGAAATATGCTCCAACTGCAAATGAGCGTGGTATTATGTTTGTATGGAAATTCATCCGTCGTCGGCCCCTTAAGGTAAGAAAATCATCCAATGACTTCCCGCGCTCTATGGCGGAGTGGGAGGGCGTTTCAGACTTTTACTGACTAAAACCACACCTGTGTTCCTTCTTTGCCTTGCTTTCCAGGACCCCGGGATTTTTCTCGTTGAATAAGACAAATATAAGTATCTACGTTATTAGAATAATGATATTTGGGTACTAAAATATTTATAATTATATAAATTTTATGCAACTTTTAATTATTTTTCTAAATGTTTCAATATCCTATTAGATTTTCAAGATATCCTTAATTATTGAAAAATGGCAGGTAAATCCAAGTTCAACCGGAACCAGTTGGATCCACTATTTACTGAACTACCATGACCATTTTCCAGGACACATTTATGTTTAAGTAAGACACGAACTCATTACTCGTCTCATAAAATAACCCGACCGATAAATCTTCCTGTAATTTTTGAATTAAAATCTATCTGATTCAGACCAGGGGCCTAAGTCTGCTATTTTTATAAATTCGTCATTCCAACACGATCCCATTGTCATTTTGCTAAAAGTTTGTAATCTAATAATCGGTAGTAATTCATAATGATTGATTATTGATCGGCCAATGGTCTTGTAATAGAATTGTGGTAAAATGACAATATCGAGCTTATTAAAAGCACTAATTGCGCAATGACGTCGTAATGGTAGGTCACTGACCAAAGGAACTGTTAAAAATTCAAATTTTTTGCAGATTACCGCATACGTCAGATATTCATTTGTCATTATGTACGAGATTACCATTCTATGCCATTTTCTTTCAATGGAGTGTCAGTGGTTGACCATCGGAAAGTCATAATGACACCGTGATACCTATTAATAGATTACAAAAACTTGTCAAAATCAACAATTATGAAATCAATGATAGACCATTCTGACACTATTGTAATAGCAGACTTGAGGCCCAGGTTAATCCAACTTTTGAAAAATAATCCAAAAATACCCTGTAAAAATATAATCACGTGTTTTATTGACGTCCTTTTGGTATTACTCAGTGTACTTTTTGTTTCCATATTTTTATTACTAATAAAAGCAATTTTCTTTCTTCTCTATTTTGAATCCTATCACTTACCTTCAAAATCACTAAGCTTTTCATATCATTTGACTAACAATTTCAACTGTCTGAAACTTGAACTTCAATCAATTGTTAAACCACTGTAGCCAATTGACAGAAGGTAAACTCTAACCACGAAGATGAGTTCGAAGTTAAACTGCTAACTATTACAGAGAGGTAAAGTCAATAGGATCGGTCGCTCGGCGTATCTCTTCAGCCCCTAATAGCGTTGTCCGAACGAGGCTCCTAAGATTCATTGGAGGTGCGTTCCATTTGTGTCGACACACGCGGTTTTAACAAAATGAATGTCGGTACAACTTTACAAGGGTTACTTGGTCAATTTACTGCGCTTACATTCAGTAATCAATTGGATCTAATGGTTTCGTAGGTGAATGGCGTTGACGTAGCTAAATACTAAAACTTTTTTGCCACAACCGTCCTTACCATAAGAAGAAATTGAAATGGTTGAAGCTCGTATCGTCGTTTAACAAGCGTCAAAAAATAAGTAACCAGAAGTTTATATAAACTAGGGTCCATAGAGCTCCTTGCAGGTTCTGTTCAATAGACACTTTAGAACATGCAAGCTTTGTCTTTCTGACTGACCGACTTCTTGGAAATTTAAAAGACCCCCGTAAATAGTTTACTTAAAATAAATAAAAAATAATCAGTTTAATATTATCAAACCGAACGTTTGTTTGTTTATTGATCACAGGCGAACAGCATGTGGAATTTCGGTCAAAGTTGGTACACGGCTAGATCATGTCCTGAAATAGTATACAGAATACTTTTTATCTCTGGGTAATATATTTTTTTGGGTTTATTTTCTACTATTATGCAGATGAAGCTGCTGGTAGCAGCTATTAATAAATAATAATATTAATAATATTCCACAACTATCACACAACGCCGTCTAGTCCCAAGCTAAGCAGAGCTTGTGTTATGGGTACAAGACAACTGATAAACATAGTTATTTCTAAATACATACATATTATAGATAAATTACACCCAGACACAGAACAAATGATTGTGCTCATCACACAAACATTTGTCCTGGGTGGGAATCGAACCCACGACCTCCGGCATAGCAGTCAGGGTCACTAACCACTACACCAACAGGCCAGTCAAATATAAATGCAAAATGATACTTATATTTTTCGAGTATCCTCATTCTTTATTTTTTTTAACCAATCCGTCAGATAACATTATGCTATAACTTTACTGTACAAACCGAATGTTGATATTATTTTGTGTCGACATAAGTGGACAACTACGCGGCATTAGTGTCTACCTCAGAGCTAATCCTAGTCGTTACACCTCATTGAGTGGCCATGAAATACGAGAAAATTAACGATGTAGGTACTTTATTTTATTTTATTATTAAAGTTTTCATTTAAAAGACTCAATGAAGATTCATAACTATCCATAACGAGGCAGTGATCGCAACTAATTTGCATTATTTCTATACAAAAGTAGTGTCATGAAATAACAGTTCTCCATCTTTAAAGAGAGTTTAGCAAGTAAGGTAATAAAATCTGGGTGAAAAATCAACCATATAATGTTTCTACTGCTGGCACTCAGCCACAGGCCCATGACGTGTTAAAATGTAAGGTGTGCGAGTAAAAAAGAAGAATGGAACTAACATCATCATCATCATCATTTCAGCCGATACACGTCCACTGTTGGACATAGGCCTCCCCCAAGCGTCGCCACATAGGACGTTCCTGTGCGTCCCGCATCCATCGGTTTCCCGCTACCTTCAGGTCATCGGTCCACCTTCTAGGAGGCCATCCAACGCTGCGTCTTCCGGTACGCAGTCACCACTCCAGAACCATTCGGCCCCAACGGCCATCTGTTCTGCGAGCAATGTGCCCTGCCCATTGCCACTTAAGTTTGGCAATTCTTTGTGCTATGTCGGCAACCTTAGTTTTCCTGCGGATATCTTCATTTTTTAATCGATCACGCAAGGTAACCACGAGCATAGCCCTTTCCATTGCTCTTTGGATGACTTTAAGCCTTCTGATGAGGCCCATTGTGAGCGACCACGTTTCGGAACCATATTTCATCACTGGCAACATGCATTGGTTAAAGACTTTCGTCTTAAGACACTGTGGTATGTTGGACGAAGGCAATTGACAGATGTAGCCACAGCTAGGTTAGTTTACTACGCTTATTTCCACAGTATTATGTCTTATGGCATTTTACTGTGGGGACCTGCAGCTGACGTAGACTCAATTTTCATATTACAAAAGAGAGCAATCCGGGCTATTTATAAAATGGGCCCTCGCGAGTCCCTCAGAAATAAATTCAAAGAAATCGATATACTTACTCTGCCTTCTCTTTACATCTTGGAAAGCATTTTGTATGTTCGTAAAAACTTAGGACTCTTTAAAATTAGAAGTGATTTTCACAACAAAAATACACGTAGTAAACACGAAATTGTCTTACCCAAATGGAGACTAGCTAAGACTAGCAAGTCATTCTTAGTAAACAGCATTCGCTTTTATAATAAGCTGCCAAAGGCGGTAATTGAACTTAGTGAGGGAAAATTCAAATCTCATATCAAGCGTGTCCTAACCGAAAAAGCATATTACAAGGTTAAAGACTACGTCGAAGACACGCTTGTTTGGCAATGACTACCTCTGCACATGTGGCCCCCTGGTAAATCATCAATATTTTGTCTATTAACTGCTCCACCTTTGTTTTAATAATTATTTATACATTTTTTTTTCTCTGACACATTGCTTTTGCAATATTTTTTTTATTTTTTATTTATATTTCAACTGTCATAAATTTGTTAGTAATTTATTTTGTTAACATTTTATTGATAGTTGTAATTATTATATTATTCCTGATTTCTTTTTTTTATATATAGCCTCTTTTTGTAATGTGAATGTGAGAACACTGTATACTCCACGAACTCTTAGACTACTTCCTATTACGACTACCTAGAATATTTGACTGGTCTACACTAATCTTACATAATATCTATCAATATTGTAAAAACAACCACTTTTTTTAAAAGAGTAGCCATGGAGTTTCTTGCCGGTTCTTCTCCATAGGAAACGACCAATTTGGAACCGTGCACTAGCTTCTGACGTTTTATAATTGCCCATGTAGGCCTATGTGAAATAAAATATTTTTGATTTGATTGATTGATTTAGAAGATACCGCGTAGCTTCCCGAACGCTGCCCAACCGAGTTGGTTTCGACGGTTGACCTCTTGAATTATATCAGCCCAGTTTTGGTCGTAAAATGGATTGCAGTAAGAGCTCCTGCTCTCTGAGAGAAGGAAAAAAATTAGGTGAATTATATCCATTTATAATTTTCACTTATACGGTTGTCTCTGTCCAGGTCACTGTCTCCGCTGTTGCAGCGGCCCCACGGAACCCATTTGCAACACTATCGTCTTAAGAGATTTCCTGTAGGGAGCCGTACGAACCCGTACGTACCCGTACGTATTCGTAAGTATTGTGTGCGAGATTTGTGGCTCAAAGTATTGCGCTAAGTGCCCACCTTGAATCCTTGATGGTGCAACTGATTCAGTAATAAAACGGTAAGCTTTTGTTCAGTGAAGAAGTAAGTGAAGAGAAATACATTAAAGTGAAAAAATGAGGCTAGGACTGTGTTAATTTATTGATATTGATTTATCTTTGAATAGAATTTTTCAATGGCTTATAGCATAATCAGCCTTTTAATTCCTCAGACTCAGGCCTATTCTCTAGGAGAGAGAATAGGCCGTAATCCACCACGCGGGCTCAGTGTGGGTTCTTGAATGTCACATGTCTTCGAATTCACGATGTTTGCCTTCACCGTTTTGTGAGCAGTGGTGATGAAATAAATTAAACAAAGTAATACGCCTGGCTGGTTTTGAACCCGCGACTTACAACGCGCAAGTCGGGACCGTTACTACTGTTCTCAATTCATCAAGTGTTCATTGCTTAAAGAATAACAGTCATGACGTTATCTTTTTTACTGTTGATAGGCTTACGCTTGACCACTGTCTCGCCTGATGGAATGCGACAATGTGGTCGACGATAGAGCACGCTTACCTAAGAAGTCTTGACTTAAAGATTCGGTCCGGTAACCGCATGTATATCACAAACAATTCATTAAACCCCAAGCGAACGCCGGCGTTCGCGCACCTATTGCCTTTCTATTGTGTCTGTAATTTCCACGATTGAAAGGGTAATACGTATCATATTAAATTAAATTGTTAAGTCCGACTGCCAAGTCAATCTAGGTCATCAAGGTCCCTTAAGTACGGACTGAATAAATTAACCCACTTGGTATTACATGGATCTCACAACTTTTTACGGTAGAAGAACTCTTCGCGCCTTAGTTTTTTTACAAGTTATGTTTTTGATGGCATTTGTTTGTTAGTGATGTTAGTTTATATGCTTAATATAGGATTAGTATTGTTAGGTGTAAGGGCCGCCTATTGCGGTGAAAGCCTCCTCCAAAGTATTTTAGGTGTCTCTATCTTTTGCATTCTCAGCTATATGTTTCCAGCTTTTTGACGATGACAGAAAGCTAATAATATTGCTGACAGCCAAAAGCGAGTATACAAAAGAAAAATGTACCTTAATATTGTGAAATTGGAGACAAAAGCGAAGACGCAGGAAAAAACAAGACAAAAAATATTTGCTATAAATTAAATAAAAAACATAAACTTTAATGTTTTTCACCACTTTCCACCCCCAAACATTAAAGTATAATAATAATAAATAACGTTACAAAGGTCGAACGCCGCGTATTTTTTCATCCCGCAGGTGAACGTAAATCACCTGTCTAGACGGCCTTTATGGCGATACACGCACTATGATACACGCCAGCGGCTCTCAAAGTGCGTGGGGTCGGGCCTGGCCAGCCGGAAAATTCTCACAAGGATTGTGGAAAACCAGAAATTTGTTTGAGGGTTTTGTTTATAGTTATTGTGTCAGAGAGCTGTGGTGGTCAAGTCCCTTACATATGAGTGTAGCATAGCATAGCATAGCATAGTTGGCCTTTAATGTTCCCACTGTTGGGAGTCAAGCCTCCTCTCTAGGAGAAGGAATGGGCCGTAATCCACCACGCGGGCCCAGTGCGGGTTGGTGGATGTCACATGTCTTCGAATAAAAAAAATTTGTAAACAGTAACATCCCTCAATCTGCACTGGGCCTCCGTGGTAAATTACGACCGATTCCCTTTCCTAGAAAGGAGGCCCGAATCTGAGCATTGGGAACATATATTCTTAGTCTGTCTAATAAGTTAAACGACTTGGGTAATTATTAGGAT
Organism: Mythimna ferrago; assembly: GCA_910589285.2. Classification (NCBI taxonomy): domain Eukaryota; kingdom Metazoa; phylum Arthropoda; class Insecta; order Lepidoptera; family Noctuidae; genus Mythimna; species Mythimna ferrago. Next base: position 1,247,946 of record OU342680.1, read on the forward strand.
TTAATTAAATCTGATGTAGTCAACACGGGTTCAATAATCAAGGTTGATTAAGAGATAGAGATCATTGTTTACTAACAGAAGAACCTTATGAAAAGTATCGAATATAAGTATTTTTTAAATGATTAAATATTATACAAAATTTCCAAGTCGGTTGACTTATTAGACAGACTATACTATTGTAGTAAACGTTTAAGAACATTTAACATATCGATCCTTTTCTCGTCTTTTTATGTTTTTTCTTTATTATCTATTTGCATAAACATGTGTAGATAATATATATGGTAAGATATTATTAAGTGTTACAAAATATAACAGTCAGTCAGTCTTACCTTTTTTTATGGTGGAAAAATCATCCAATGACAATCCCCGCTCTTGGGCGGAGCGGGAGATAGTGTCAGACTCTTACTAACTGAAAGCCCACCCCGTTCTTTCTAGCCTTCATACCGGGGCTCGAGTTCCCTTTCGGATAACCCTGGCCCCTGTAGCCTTCGACCCGGCTGGGCCCCTGCAATTGCTGACAACTCCTAGAGGCGCGCGGGAACAGAGCGCGCCGTCGACGACTTGGGTTCGGTCCGGACAGTTACCGGACGGTTGGACAGCGAGCTACCCATTGCTCACTGTCCGCAAGTCAGCGCCTACGGTGGCCGGAAATCGGAATCGGGATCCCGGCGGCGGTGAGAGCGCCATTGCCTGATGCGGTCTGCCTCCTCCTTTGCGAGCATTACTGCTTCGCAGAAGTCGGCGACCGCCTGCCACTCCTCCTCGCTCCGGAGCATGGCCTGAACTAAGGCCCGGCGCGAGAGGTTTCCGCCACCGATCGCCCACACGAGGGCACGGCGATGCTCCGCTTAAGCAGGGCACACCTCGACTGTGTGCTCCACCCTGTCCTTCGGGCAGTCAGTCTTACCTGATATAGTTGACTGTCAGTATTTTACATGGAGCAACTGCCTATTTGTCTTCGGCAATCCAGTGAACTGTGTAACACCCTGGTAACACTGGATCTACAAATGACAGCCAGGGCAGCGACTGTAGCTTTACCATCGCGGCTACTATTCAACCAGTTATGTGAACGGTGATTATTTAAGAACTTTTGCTTGACACTTAGGTTGGTATGATAATTGATAGAAGTTCTATCAATACAACCTTGTTGATATCGAGTGATCATATGAATGACGTATTGAATGAAGGATTAACTTGAGTCGGTCATGACTACCATTTACATTTCAGCCCAAAATACAGAAAGGATCCAATTCCAAACAACTTTTTGTTAGAATGTGTACTTGTAACATTTTGTTTTAGTTTCTTACGCAAAGAAAATAATGGCACCTACTACATGGTGTTCTGAAACTAAACACAAAGTTGGCACAGATTTCTCTACCGATAGTTTGGTTGATTCCTTTTCCTTTTTATATTCATACTACCCATTTATTATTGCGCACAGTATTTCTAAAATCGGTTCATTAATTTTATGTATGGTCCGTATAACCTACTGCAATATTTCAGATCATTCCAAATTCGATAAGTAAAGTGCATCAATCTTTGAGAATCACAATAAATATAAGCACTATAAAGTATTGGTCCGAGCAGTTAGGTATGTTTAAGATTGGTGTCTTCAAAACCGAGTTTTTTGTTATTATTTATTATCGTGAGGTTTGCCGTCTTCAATCAGATTTTATGTTCGCTTGACGTTTTCATTTGGAAGGACATTTGTATTGTTCAATCTTGTCCGTCTAGGTTTCGAATAGGTCAGATCATTGGAATCCAAACTTTAAGAATTACTCTATTAAGCACTGAGAACAATGAAAAACTTACCAAGATCAAGCACAAGATTTGATCAAGCAGGAATGGCAGGCGCCTCCTTCTGAGAAGCAGTAGCTACCAAAACGGGCGCCGCACGCATGAGGGAACGGCCCTCACGCCCCAGCCTATGGGATCGCATCCTAATCTCTGAAGGCGTAGGATTGTGGACGACGAGCATCGGGTAGCACGCCGTCCGGCCATCTGGTAACCGTCCAGATCGAGCTTGAGATGTCGACGCTGCCTAGTTATCCACGCGGGCGTCAAAGAGATGTCAGTAAAACCATTAGGGCCCAATAAGTCCGCTAAGGCCGCGAGGAATTACTGAAAAGGAAACCGCGGTCCCAGAACGTAAAAGCAACTAAAGAATACAGGTGTGTTTAGTCAATCAAAATCTGACATGCCCTTCCCACTCCAATCTAGTAGAAAAGTCATTTCCTTCCTCGAAAAAAAAAAACTTTTATCTTGCTGATTAAATATAGAACTACATTGCGCACACGTGGACCACGTACGTCGATCTGGGCGCGTCGGTCTCCATATATTTTATATGGCAACTAGACTTGTAGAGCTACATTATATCTTTTTACGTAGACATCAGGCGTGGTTCACGCGTGCGCCGGTCTAATACAGTTCTAGCTTATTTCATCATTATATCTATACTAGATCCTCAAATTACAGTACCTACTGCCCATAGAGATGCCGATGTACTGTTGTATTAGACTCACCCCCGGCCCACAGATTTCAAACATCACCTTATAAAACAATAACATTCCTTCCCTCCTCACATCTACAATCCATCCAAAATCCTTTGCAAATTCAGTGCACAGAGTACTCATAAACAGAGACCTCGGTCGCAAGGTGTGTTACAAAAAAATAGTACCATTTATTAAAGGGTTCCTCCTTAGCACCCCAGACACGTATCGCACCGGGTTCTAGGAGGTATACGAATAGGTATGCCTTTGATATAAAGTTTTTCTATCCGTTCCCTTCTCTCTCTATATTGAAATCGTATAGATTTGATTTCGTACGTGTTTTGTTTTGGACTTGTGGTCAGATTTTGTGAGGGATTGGGTTTATTTGGGGATGTCTGGTGATAGTGCTGATAATATTGATAGATGCTTACGTTAAATGAAACCAGTAAGTTTATATGAAACTCATATAGTCTCTTAACTCTAAGTGCCTTTAATGAATAGAGACAAAAGTATCTTATGTTCTTTCTACAGCAGCTCAAATCTTTTGTCTTTGATTAACTGGTTTATTATTATGTAACATAGCATAGTTGGCCTTATAATGTTCCCACTGTTGGGACTCAGGCCTCCTTTCTAGGAGAGGGAATGGGCCGTAATTCACCACGCAGCCTCAGTTCGGGATGGTGAATGTCACATGTCTTCGAATTTTTGGTTCTGGGACATGCCGGTTTTCTCACGATGTTTTCCTTCGCCATTTTAAGAGCAGTGGTGATGAAATAAATTACACAAAGTAATGCGCCTGGATGGGTTTAAACCCGCAACCTACCACTCGTAAATCGAGCTCTACCACTTCTCTATTATTATGTAATTTATTTTAATTAAACAAAAATCCGCCAATTTACGGATGTTGATACCGCTAGACTAGTCTATTTTAGTTATTTTCATAGTGTCATGTCGTACGGTATCTTACTATGGGGACGGGCTGCAGACATCGAGTCAATCTTTATATTACAGAAAAGAGCCATCAGAGCTATTTACAATCTCCGCCGGTGCGATTCTTTAAGGGAACTGTTTAAAGATATTAACATAATGACGGTACCTTGTCAATATATCTATGAAAACATCATGTATGTTAGAAAAAATCTTCATCTTTTTAGCAAAAGAGGCGATAGACATAATTATGTTACAAGAAATAGGGATCAATTAGTTCAACCAGGTTTCAGACTGGCTAAAGTGGCCTCTTCTTTCATGGGGTACTGTTTGAAATGTTATAATAAAATACCACCCCAAATATTAGACCTCAATGAAACGAAATTTAAATCTTGTATTAAACGCACACTATGCAGACAAGCATATTATAAGTTGGAGGATTATATTCAAGATAAAAATGCTTGGCTCAATGCTGGTCCAGCTCCACTACCACTAGGGCGTACTAATTAGTTGATTAGTTGGAAACTAATATTATTATTTTTTAATTTGAAAGACACAATTGCATTGTATAATGTAGAAGCACTTTTTTCAAGTTTGTGAATGTGAAGCACCATGGAGCATTTTTATTAGGTTACAACTTTTTTTTTTTTTTTTGACCTTACGAGCATGGCAGTTGAGAGTTTGTCATGCTCACTCAAATGTCTCGCTGTTGGTGGCACGTGTTATTGGGTCGTTCAGTTCCCTTCAAAATGGTTGAGCTGAGTGGGGCTGATGCACGCGTCATGCTCGTGAACGGGTGCCGTCAGATGGGACTGGTCATCTCTTAGCTGCCAGTGGCTTAATTCAGTTTCTATCTTTTAAGTATTTTACATTTTTATTTCATTATCGACATTGTGCTCACATGATAGAAGCAACAAGTAATAAGTAACCAAGCATTATATGTAACTCATAATATGATTTAAAAGAGTGTCCATGGAGTTTCTTGCACGTTCTTCTCCATAGAGACCTACTCTTTGGAACGTGCAATTTAGCAATTTAGCTTCACTTTTCTTGGACTGACCGACATTTGACTATTCAAAAGTGCCTGTAAATGGTCTATTTGAAATAAATGCCTTGATTTGACTTGATTTGATTAGACACCCATTCTGCTGTCCTATTTTTTATCATCCATAAAAGTTTCGTACGATAAAGTTTATTAGAAACTCAAAGATATATTCTAAATACAACATAATAATTATGATGATCCTACACAATACATATGTGTCTTATCCTTTGAAACAACTTAGTTCTATTACCTACAACACCTTCAAACAATAAAATCAAAAAACAACCCAAAAGCCCGTATTCCAAAACCGCAAAAAACGTAAAGAAAAGAAATTGATTCCGCCAATACTATTCCGCTATCTGTCAACAACATTATCTTAACCCTACGCTCACTGCGTCGTGGGTCAGAATGATCCCCGTACCTGATGCGCCGTCACGTCGCGCGCTTTGAATGGCAAATCACGAGGTAGACCTTCAGGGCCTAAGAGACCTCGTATGAAAATAAAATGATTGCGAAGGGTCCGAGGCACTGTATTAAAATATTCCCAAAGGTTGCGCGCACCTGATGTATGTGAAATAGTGGCCTGTTTATTTTGATTTTATCTGTGATAAATTGTGTGTGAGTGAGTTTTATGATGTGCTTTCTGTGGAGTGAAACTTGTTTTGTTTTCGGGTTTTCTGTTGGGAAGTTTTCTTGCGTTTAGAAATTTATTTAGTTCGAAATTAGTGAACAAAAATTATTATTTCTTCGTATTCCGTATGCTACTCATAAGTTAAACTAAAATACATGAGAGTTTAATTTACAGTTTTATTTCTGCCAGATCGGAGTATCAGTTCTATTTTACCAAACTTGTGTATTGTGTATCTATATATACTTATACTTTATATGTGACGTCTTTTAAAAAAAACATGACTTTTAAAGGCGATTTTGTTATCAGGAATTGGCAAAATAAATGATTTCATTTAAAATAAGAAGACAGCTGCTCATATATCTTTGATCAGCTTTTCTCTGTAAGGACAGCAAGAAACATTTTGTATTTAATTTAAAGTTTTGCTATAATAATAAGGGACAAAGCAAGTACAACGGGACAGTACCTGCCTAGCTCAGTGAAGGGTTGTCGTAATGAATCGACGAATGGTAGCATTAGTTAGCATTAATTATGTTTACTGCGACAAATTACGACGAGACTAACTTCTACCAGCAGCTTCGCCCGCGTGAATGTAGAAAATATGTCTCTCAGTGGGTAAGCTTAGGACTAGAATTCCCTGTCGGAGTCTATGTTTCCTAATACCTACAACCTAGGGGGTTTTAAGTCAAGAATAAATAGCTAGGTTACTTCTAGACAAGCGTACTCCATCGTCAACCACATCATCGCTTATCATCGGATGAGAAAGCTACTATTTAAAAAAATCTTTCCTTGTTAAGATCTTTATGTATGTGTTTTAGTCACACTGACTAAAATACTTAAATAATACTTGCCTCACGCGTACGGTCTCCTCCTTTGCTAGCATTACTTCTTCGCAGAAGGAGGTGACTGCCTGGCATTCCTCCTCGCTTCGGACCATGGTCCGTACTAAGGCCCGGCGCCAAAGATCATTGCCACCGATCGCCTCACGAGGACACGGCAGTGCTCTGTCCAAGCGGGGACAATAATCTACCTGGCTCTAAAACACCAGACAAAAATAAACAAACTACCCTACAACTCCCTGAACTACTATAAAACCTCTCCGTCTACCCTCACCTCACAAAGGTACATCCCCAGTTCGTCGTATTTGTCCCTGTTCGTCCCCCGGTAGCCGAATAAATTGTTCCGAATAATTCCACAATTAACATTTTTAATCTCGCCGAGATGTTACACGAATAAATTAAGAAGTCCCACCGCTCGCTGATTGTAGACAGAGATAGGGACTATGGTAACTTGTCGCGCTATCTTTCGGCGCGATTCACGTGATAAGAATTATCGTAATGCTATTAAGCGGTTTATAACCAGTTCCAGGACTTCAAGGTCACCTGTATTCATCAAACTCTAAAGGCTCTTGCTACAAGAGCGTTTAGACATTTATTTAGGAACATTGTCCTACACTAGGAATTACTCCCTATAACATGAGTGCGTTCTCAAAAATATTTATTTATTTATTTATACTTCATGCACATAAAAGTGCAGAGGTGGACTTAATGCCTTAGGCATTTTCTTCCAGTCAACCAGTAAATATAAACTCACACACACAAGACACGCAGACCCGAAACAAGTACCTAGTAACTAACTAGTTTGTCATACAAATACTTGTTGCGTGGGGGATAAACACTAAAAATACAAAATAACTTTACATTTCGGAAGTCGATGTTAAATAACGAAAAAATAAAATCAGAAACACCACATCTACATGAATATTATAAAGAGGTAAAGTTTGTTTTTTAGAGTTCCGTACCCAAAGGGTAAAAACGGGACCCTATTACTAAGACTTCGCTGCCTGTCCGTCCGTCCGTCTGTCATCAGGGTGTATCTCAAGAACTGCGATGCGATAGCTAGACAGTTGAAATTTTCACAAATAATGTATTTTTGTTGCCGCTATAACAGCAAATCATCATCATCATCATCATCATCATTTCAGCCGATACACGTCCACTGTTGGACATAGGCCTCCCCCAAGCGTCGCCACATCAAACGTTCCTGTGCGTCCCGCATCCATCGGTTTCCTGCTACCTTCACCAGGTCATCGGTCCACCTTGTAGGAGGCCTTCCAACACTGCGTCTTCCGGTACGCGGTCGCCACTTCAAAACCTTTCGGCAACGGCCGTCTGTTCTGCGAGCAATGTGCCCTGCCCAGCAAATACTAAAAACCAAATAAAATAAATATTTAAGGGGGGCTCCCCATATAACAAACGTTGCGCAATTTTCTGGACGGTACGGAACCCCTCGTGCGCGAGTCCAACTCGCACTTGGCCAGTTTTTCTGTTTTAAGAGGTAATCTTTGGACGTACTGGGCCGAATGCTAAATTTATAATATGTCTACTAATTTAGAAAGAGATAAAGTTTGGTAAAGGTAATTTCTGAAACTACTGGTCCAATTGCTAAAATTTATTTTCACCGGTATAAAGCTGCTCTACTCCTGAGATAGACTATTTCATGTAAGTACGCGGGCAAAGCTGCAACCAAAAGCTAGTTTTTTTTACTTTACATAGATAAACCAAATGGCAATTTGAAGAGGAATGGTGCAAAGAGACGATCTGGAAGGAAGCGCAGGAGGTCTAATATCCAACCTCTTCATCGAATATACGACCGCGATGCAAGCAGCAAAGAAGCACCTCATGTTGGTCTAAGAAAGTGGTTGATTGATTTTTTTTTTTCATTTCGCTGAACTGGACCTTTTTTGGCGCAAACGTGTGACAGACAATGTTACTTTTTATTTTTTTTTTTGTTTTGTGTTTGTCTTAAGTTTTTGTTGTCTACAATGTTTTTTTGCGCCAAAATAAATACTTTTCTTTCTTTCTTTCTTTCTTTATAGATAAACCAAATGGCAATTTAGTTTATCCATATTTCTATAGTTATTTATTCCTCAAATAAAAGTTATTTGACTATTTAAAAAGCAGCTCTTAGTTATTCAACAGCTGAGATATAAGAGGTTGAATATATTTAAATACCTTGATCTTTACAATTTTAGCAACATCTAATTTGGGTCACTGGTATCAAGTTCCATTTGAAATTATTATAATACCTATTCTAGCATATTTGAAAAAAAGAAGCCAAAATATGTAGTCTGAAATGGTGGTATAGACTAAGGTGTTTTTTTTAAAATGATAATCTGTCTGTTGGCTTATATTCTCGCAAGATGGAAACATACGCATAGTAACTACGGCGCAACAAGCGAATGCAGAAGATACCATACAAAAAAAATACCATGACGTGTTTTTTTTTGGCGAAAATCATCCAAATGACATACCTCGCCCTTGGTACGCGGTCGCCACTCCAGAACCTTTCGACCCCAACGGCCATATGCTCTGCGAGCAATGTGCCCTGCCCATTTCCACTTAAGTTTGACAATTCTTCATGCTATGTCGGCAACCTTAGTTCTCTTGCGGATATCCGCACTATGACTTGTTAAAATATCAAGCGTGCAAGCGAGAAGGAGGGATGGATCTTCACCCTATATAGCTGCATACCTTCAACAGTTCAGTTTGGGTCGTAAAATGGATGGATCTCGTGGTAGGGCCTCTTGTCCCAAAAACAAATGGAATAATAGACATTCCATCGAGACTCGTGTATCTAACCCGCTATCAAAACTATTCGCTGCAGTAAAACGCAGCGCAATAACACGGCCATGCATCACGCCGCGCCCCACGGCGGCCGGCAGGGCGGCAGGTGACTGATTCACTGGACACAACAACCGCCTGAAATATGGTAATGGCGGACGCGGTCGCGCGACCTGACTAGCAAATATACCTCTAATTTTACTATTGTTAGCGTTCTGGTTTTTAGTGTAAGGTGTACAGATAACCTGGAATACAAAACAGGTACAGAATCTGTACGAAGAATCGCCAAATTTAAGTAGCAGTGAGCAGTAGCACGTTGTTCGCAGAACAGATGGTTCTGGAGTGGCCACCGTAGTGAATTTTCATTACAGGAACAATATAGAAAGCATGCAGTTTATTTATGTTAATGTGCTATGAGAAATAAAATGATGTCCAATCAGTTGCATAAATTATACACTACCTTATATTAACTCAAAGAATCGCCAAAGTTAAGTGGCTGCAGGCAGGGCACATTGCACGCAGAACAGATTGTCTATGGGGCTGAAAGGTTCTAGAGTGCATTCCAAGTACTGGAAGACGCAGTGTTGGAAGGCCACCAACAAGTTGGACCTGACGAGGGTTGCGGGAATTCGATGGATGCGAAACGCCCAGGACGGTTCGTTATCATCATACAAGGTGCAGTTTTAAAACTGCACAATATTTCAGGAGGTTGTAATAAAACTCATAAATAATCATATAAAAATACGATACCTGGTCAATAATCAGTAAAACTTGTTATTTTATTTTTTTTAATTTTAACCGTTTTTCAGAATAACTCTCTAAATAAACTTCTTAAAAAAATACAGAATCACCCGTTGCGATTTATCGCACGCCGTGTCACTGTGTGTGTGAGTGCATCAACCTGTACGAGGCTCCGCCCACTTATTTTACGAAATGAATAATTTAACCTTAGATGTAGATCGAATTCGATGATCATAATGTACATTAATGTCTTAAATTTCGCTATTTAATTACTCGCTTTTAAGCATCATCACAATGTGAAAATCTTTTAAAAGTCACGTTGACGTCGCGTCGATAGGTACCTACTTACGTATCAGCTGATGAATAAAATGTTAGGCCGAGATCAATAAACCTTATGAGGCGTCCGTGCCTCCGTCCGTAGGTATAATGGAGCGCGCGCGCTCGAGATTTAGATACGCAGTGGTACATGAACGTACCTACCAGACGCAGTCTGTAGGTAATGTCATTCTCAAGGTCAGTTTTCCGTAATAATTTCGTTTTTATTTGTAGATTAAATTGGTGGATGTGAAATTTCCCTTCGTACTTTTTAATGGGCTGAGGACCGACAAAAAACACTTCAAGATAATTTGTGCTAGTTACGTAGATAGGTAGGTTTATAAGTGATTTATCTTGCCTGTTAGGTAGGTATTTTTACCGTAGTTAAAATTTTTAAATCAATTTATTTACACTAATCAAATTGATTCGGCTAACAACGTATTTACAAATGACTTTTTATGTACTTACTAATAAAATAAAATAAATACCTAAGCAGGTACTTATGTTACCTGGAGGTGTTGTTCAAACAGACAGCAGTCTAGCACGACGTTGCTGATTTTCTTTTAATTTCGTAGCACAAACACATTCGTTTTAAAGTGTCGAAAGCACTAATCACTAGTGATCACCTTTTCACGTAACGTACTTGCCGACCGTAGTGAGGAAACCAAACCGTAGACCAGCATCCCGCGTGCTGGCCCGTGGCTCTCGCTTGAAGTATTCCAGGATATTTTCCTGCAAGGCGACAAGCAGGCCTTCGTTGCCGCGACCGTCAGCAAGCCGGGGAACGCCGAATCGTCGAAACTCGCGGAGTCTTTGCGTAGCAGCCAGTATTACCCTTTGAGATGGACGTTACGATGTTTCCACTGATAGCATACAAGCGGACTATCTCCACCAACTCTACATTGGAGTATTGGTCTGTCATCTTTCATCACTAGATACCGCAACCGTTAACCGAAGGCGCTGGGGGCGAATATTGCAAGCGCGTGTATGCACACGTCGGCGACGTCAGTTACACTAAACATGATCGATTCATCGATGGCGCGGGGGCGTGGCTAGGGTGTGTCGTGCGGGAGATTATTGGTGCTTTACGTTGCGTGTATGTGTGTGAAAGCGCGGTTTAAATAATGGTGCGTTTGTGTGTGTGAAAGCGCGGTTATAAGGGAGGTATCAGACTAGCAGAGTTTATAAAAAAGGTAGTTCACACATACCGATTTCCATATATAAGAAAAAAAATACCTACTCATTTTATTATTGATTCGGGTCGAGAATCACTAACATAATTACCTCCTGAATTTTTTTGCACCTTTAAAACTGCACCTTGTATAAGAAGACATTTTTTAATGACTTCTCCCACACTGAGTGGAGCGAAAGGGAGTGACAGACCTTTTGTATCAGACTGTTAGCTAAAACTCACAGTGGTCCTTCCGTTACCCTTGTTATGCTAGGGCTACGCTAACTGCATTGAATAATCCGCAGCCCACCAAGGCATTAGCCTTTACTGAATCAGTCAATTTTGCTGATTTCAGCTTATGTGAGGCGCGCGAGATACATACGGCCAGACAGCGAGCTACCCATTGTTCACCTTCCGATCTATTCTAGATGTGGATAGGTAATATAAATATCAAAATAAAGCTTCTTGTTTTCATGAGATAAATTCCTTTCATTTCAAAAGCCTTGCTTTCTTTTGCAATTAGAATAAAGAATATTCATTGACTAAAAAAAAAGCACAAACCACGATGAAATGAAAGACCACATACAAACTGAATTTACAAAACAAATCCCTCCAAGAAACTTTTCACACCTACTCTAAAGCCACTATGTCCCTAACCCTCTAACTATGAATAACTTACCTCCAATAAAATCTATCCAACATTAAACACAAGCAACACGCCTTTGTGCAAATAACGAAACCCACGTACGATAGGATCCGATGCGGCGTATAAACGCGAATCTGTATGCAAATGGACGACAGCACCGCACCAGGTGGGACGCGGTGCGGGTGCGGTATGGTCGGTGCGGATCCAGCACGGCACGGACAGAAAACGAATGCATGAAGTCGAGGATTTTTGACAAAAGTATTCATCAAAAACGTTTTATTTCAACTAACACAATGAATCCTTAATTTCTAAAATCTGCCTTGGTTATATAATACTTTATTCTATTTTAAATATCTATTATTTATTTATTGTGCAGACCTACCGTTGGTCTTTTTAACTCAAACTTTGACTGTTAGAGAATGCCTTATTGCATTAAGTGGGTAAGTATATAGTGGCAACTACTATAAATGAAGTTTAAATAAAAATAAAAAGCCTATTATGCTCCCACTCTCCTATTTCTCTCAGTGAGAGAAATAGGCTGTAATCAAGCAATAAGGCCGGTAGATCATGCGAGTGTTGATTTATGACACTTGTCTTTGGATTTTTTACTCTGTGAATTATTAATAAGAGGTTGAATTGCTCGTTAGTTTATTAGAGACAATTTTTTGTAAATTAATTTTTGAGATAGTTGATTATTTGTTCATTTGTTAGTTTATACGTGAGTTAATTGTTTGTTACTTTATTCATGAGGTAATGTCTGGAAGTACAAATCCAGTTACGAAGGTTTATTAATGATGAAAAGCAAAAGTAATGGTTTTAGGTTACCTTTTACCCCGAAGAATACAGGGTTTCTTAAGAGGACCCTAAATAACTAGACTAGGAATTTATAAAAAGTGAAAAGATTTGGTCACACCAAAAATTTTTTTAGAAAAAGAACAAGCACTACTAGCTGCGTTTTCACGTGTATCTAATCTAAAACAATGAAATAAAATGATTATCTTAAAAAAGCACAAGCATTTTTATTTTCATTGTACCAGTTTCTTTTTTAACAACTCTTAAAATTCCTAACAAAAATAAAAGCAAATTGAAAAAACTATCTTCACGTAAAGACGTGCGTCGAACTGCCAAAGTACTGAAACTGCTATCAAGGTGGACTTCGGTAACGACACTTGTCATAGGGTTGGGCAAAACAACTATTAAATTCGAATCGATATCGATACTTTGCCTTGCGTCCATCAACCAGAAATATATCGCCACCTTTTTTTTGATGGTGGGGAAAATCATCCAATGACAACCCCCGCTCTTGGGCGGAGCGGGAGATAGTGTCAGACTCTTACTGACTAAAAAACCCACCCCGTTCCTTCAAGCCTTCATACCGGGGCTCGAGTTCCCTTTCGGATAACCCTAGCCCCAGTAGGCTTCGACCCGACTGGGCCCCTGCTGTTGCTGACAACTCCTTGAGGCGCATGGGAACATTGCGCGCAAATATATCGCCACCTCTTTTGCCTACTGAAATTGGGAAAAGTCAATAGGAAATGTTGACAGATGTGACTAAATAAAAGAACATAATAAATAATGTGGGGTTGTATATTTTGTTTTAAGGTGAAAATAATTTTGAACTCTAAGTATATTTTGGTAATTCAACTCAAAGTAGTCGGCTAAGAATTACCGTTCTCTAATCCGTTTAATTAAACTGCCAAAAAAAGATCGAAATGTAAAATGTTATTTTTAAACTATTTGTAAAATAGCATGTAACACGAAACGAGCAAGGAATTCTAAAATATACCAACAAAACAACATAACTTCGACACCACACACCTCAATACAACTTCAATTTACTTATTAAATACAAATACCATTTCGAAAAGAGAATTACGTTGAATCGTCTCTCCGCGTGTCTCAAATCAAATTATCGATATTGATTGGTATCGATAGCTCGCGGGCGCGTCTCTAAATATCAAAAGGGAAGCGAGAGTGAATTCCTTTCACCTGATAGAACAGTTATTAGCCAATTCGAAGCTCATTCCGATCCTAATCGAGGTGTAATAAAAGGGGCTTCTCTCTCTATTTTTTCTTTTATTTGTTGAAAAGGTAAAAATAAAAATTTTCTTATTCAATTTGCTTTGGCTCTGCAGTTTCGATTTTATTCTTCCCTACCTTCGTGTTTTTTTAGGTGTCTTTATTTTGTAGCCGTGTTCGTCTGTCGGCGTTTCGTGTGTTCTTCATCTTTATTTTATTTTTCTTTGCTAAAAAAGTAGCATTTTCGTGCATTTGTTTATTTATTATCGGTTTTAAAATTAAGCAATCTATCACTAATTTTAGTTATATTACTGAACTTTTTTTCTTGTTTGGTATCTTCTCTAACTCTGGGTGGAGTGAGAGAGTGTCTAACTTTTGCTGTCTAAAACTCACTTGTGTTCTTTCAGTTGCCATTTGCGATCTAGGGCCGTGGTAACTCTTTCTCACAATCCCTCAGCCCTGGTTTGATAGACCTGAGTTCTTTTTAAACTAGTGAAGTTACTATATCATCATTTCAGCCGAAAACATCCACTATTGGTCATGGGCCTCCCCCAAGTGCCGTCACTACGTTTCATATCCACCGGATTCCCGACCATGAAGGTCTGAGGACCTTCACAGGTCATCAGCCCAACTTGTGGAAGGAGGCCTTCCAATGTTGCGTCTTCCGATACCACTCCACTCCAGAACCTTTCAACCTTATCATCTATTCTGCGAGTAATGTGCCCAGCCCTCTGTCAGTTAAGCTTGGCGTTTTTTTTTTCATTGCTGTATATTATTTGCAACTATAGATAGATCGACATTATTATTTTTATTTTTCATAGCAAATTAACATAAATTAATTGCATGTTTTTAAATGGTTCCTATAATCAAAATTCAATGTCTCACAAATGTCATCTTGCAAAACTTATGCATTTCTTAATATATGTATTTTATTAATATTTCAATTATAACTGCAATCGCAATAAAACAATTAATCGGAACGTTTCATCTCCTCCTTCATGTTACTAATTGTTTACAAAATGAAGACATTGTATCGAATCGAATTCGTGTCGTTAGTTTTTGTTTTATAGATACTGAGATTTAACAGTTTTAGTTTAGGTAAATATTCGTCACGCTCGTTTTTCTAATAATATTACAGTCAAGGAATATAAAGCCGATATATACTAGTTTAAATATCGCAAAGTGTTAGATGACTCACATCATGAAACTACGTCTTAATAAGACACGATGTATATAATTTATTATTATTTGAAATTATAGAATAACTAGCTACTGCCAGCGGTTTCACCCGTGAAAGTAGAAAATTGTCTCCAGGAAAAATACTCTAGGATAAAAAGTATCCTATGAAGAAATTACAAACATACTCAAACACTGACAAATTTTCTTAAAAAAAGGTGCTTTAAAGATTGCATATAAGTGAAGACGTAAGATAGATTTAAGTTTCTGTGAAATTGTTACTATTTTGGTGTACAATAAGGTTAATTCTATTCTATAAATAATTTGGTTCACACCTATAATTTTAAGGCAATATTTAAATAATAAAAAGATACAAATAATCCATTTTCAAATCCCTTATTCCTGGAACCCCTACAAATAAGGCTACGTTGGCGTATATTTTACGCCAACCAGTTCCTAGCACATGTTTCTTCTACAAATTCTCTTTCATATTAAAGTACAGGCGCACACTCATCTCCCCTCGAATCGAAACCTATTTTTGATTGTTCTTGCATCTCGTTCGCACACTTTTTGCACGCACCGCCGGTGTTAAGAGGCCTTTAATGACAGGAAAATTGAAACTTCGTCGTTTACCAGAAAAACTTGGGAAACAGTCGTAAAAAATGTGCTTCCCTGATAATGTCCAAATGATGTGTTTTGAGGTAGAAATTTCGGAGGAACTTGGTCGAGAGAGGGCTTTGCAGTGAATATTATTAGCGTTTTGCAGAAAGGTATATTTTTTAAAATAGTAAAGGAACGTTTTCAACCGGTTCTTATATTTTTGGATAAAATGTTTTGAAATGAACGGATGTTGGTACGTTTTATTATTGAACTGATTTGGAAAATATGAGGTTTTGAATTTATATTGCTTTTGTTTTACGTTTGTTACCTCATAACTCGATTATGTACAAATCAATCTACAGTGTATATTTTAATTTGTTTTTTTTTTTATAAAAATTAGTTCTATTATTGGGATTCGGAATCAAGGGAATTCCTCAAAAGTTATAGGCTTAATAATAGCGATCTTGATATTTTCATCTCCAAATCAAGCGTTTAAATCATTCAGTGAAGTGAAATGATGAAATAGGCCACAGATGGTAGTAATCAAGTAGATATTTCAAGGATGGCAATAAAATATCTTCATTAAGATGATTTAGCGACTATGCCGTAGCAAATTAAAATAAATGGTATCATCGAACTGATCTGAAAATGAAGCTAGAAGGTGGGCACTGGAACTTGATAAGTATAATGTGTAATTGCTGTTTTTTGTGCTATTGAAATTATCATGAGATGCACTCTGGTTATAAACAATTTTAATAGTAAATGATAAACCCACAGCTACACAATAGTATGCATATTTAGGTTAGGCTGTGGGGTACAAAAAACAAAAAGTGAAAATTAATAAACTTATTTTTTACAAAAATGTAGAGTTACTTGTTTTGCTATTTAATTGAAATTAAAGTTACAAACTCGGTTGTTAAATGTAGGTGTTAAATCTCTGTGTCAAATACTCGTAAAATTGAGAATATAATAAAGCAGTTAAGCGTAAATACTCGTCAAGCAAAATATACCATCAAACTTGACTTTCAACTTTACTTTCTTCATATAAGGAAAGGCTTCCCCCTAAGGCAAAGGTTGATTTCCACACACTGAAGGCATGTTACCATAACCCGAAGCATAGGTAAAAGTGTAAAGTTATTGAAATTCATAAATCACGCGTCCGTGCCCAATACACAGGGCGAGTCGTGTGCCCGAGCCCAGTACACAGGGTGTGTTTAACAAATATATCGCGTGTTAGAAGAACACGTTGAGTCGGAAGAGCGCGCTGGTGGGGTGTGGTGCAAGTTATGAACTCTATATTCTAAATTCAAATTCGTATGTGTATGGAGTTTCTTGCCGGTTGTTCTCCATAGGAAATGACCAATTTGGAACGGTTCAGAAGCTAGTGAGCTTCTCACGTTTTTTAAGCGCCCTTGTACTCCTTGTAGGCTTATGTGAAATAAAAATTGTTGAATTTTTTTACTTTTTTTTACGTAATATGAAGCTAGAAATACACTGCGCACACACCGGATCTGGGCGTGTCAGTCTCCATACATTTATATGGAAATTAAACTTGTAGAACTACACTTGATTCACGCCACACAACGCCACACGACGTCGTTCTACGTACAAATCTGACGTATTACACGTGTGTGTCGCATGTCGGTCTAATGTAGTTCTAGCTTAAGGGTACCTCTGTGACGTCTGTCAGTCAGCTGTGCCATATTGTGTAAAAAGTAGCTGCATGCTTGTTTTCAATGATTTTATTGTGCCTTCATAAATTGTACCGTTGTATTACGTTATGTGGTCAGCATGTTGTCATTTTTATTGTCTGACTTATTAGGGTACTGCATGTTTCGTCATTAGAAGACAGTTTTTTACATGAAAAAAAGAAGATTTCATGTAAGTGAACTGTGATATGTTCTTATTTATTTATTATATACTCGTATTTTATTGTACTCCACTACACATACAAAAGGAAACTAAAACACATACATACAGGCTTTTTGTGAGAAATAAAGTTTATTTTAATTAAATATTTTACGCTAGCGACGGCTTTGTCGAAAATTACTCCGGTTAAATTATATTATTTACTCTGATCAATATCACACGTGTGCCAGTAAGTACCAATTCCAATCAGATGTTGAAGAGCTAACAAACAGTTGGTTACTTTCTTGTAACTACGTATCAGAAGCTAGGTGAACAGATTCAATTGGTTTTAAGGGAACACGTTAGAGCTTTACCTTCCCAAAAATTCAAATAGCCAAAGACAATTAATTCAAACGTCTACAAAACTTTTCTGAATACGATTCATCGCTTGAACTTATACTACTAGTACAAGAACACAAGAAACCATTGTTTTTATTTTAACCCCTGCAAAAATCCAGTATTCATAAAACCACATCGGAGAATCACCATCTCACAATCCCGCTTCAGTTCTCGTCCAGCCCGCTATCTCTTGTGCCTCGCACCGCCGTCACGTCGCCGCCATAGATCAAGTCCACCTGTAATATTAACGCGTCACTATCAGCCGCACATGGCGGCTTCGTCGCTAGACTAACAAAAAGTATTTGTCACCCACTGATGTTTGTTTGAACACCTACATGTGCGTGCGGCCTGCATTTTGTTTCGTTGCTGGTTGCTTGAATTATTTAGTTTTGAAGTGTTGTCAAGTAAGAATATTCATCCTGAACGAACAAACGGGCCATCAACCGCAACCTTGTAACGCTGCCACCAATCTATTTCCTTTATTCATATAATATATTCGTATTATTACCTTCACCAATCTTATATCTATCTACTATCTCATTTTATATGGATTCGCCACACACGATGGCGCCAGTGGTCGCCACCACACGCCGCCAATCGTCGCTGCTGGCTTCTTGTGACCACTATAAGCCAATACACCACTCGTTTTACCACCTGGAGGATACACACCACACCACACACACCACTCGTGTGTCCCGTTTGGGCAGAACACTGCCGTGTCCTCGTAAAGGTGATCGGCGGCAACGACCTTTCACGCCGGGCCCTGGTAGCTCGCCGTCCGGCCGTTCCGGTATTGTTCCACACGCGCCTCAAGGAGATGTCAGCAAAACTGTAGGGGCCCAGCAGGGTAGAAGCCTACGGGGGCCATAGGTTTGCTTCTGAAAGGAAAACCTGGGGTCCTAGAACGCAAGGCAACGAAAGAACGTGGGAGAGGATTTTAGTCAGTAAAAGTCTAACATGGCCTTCGTACACCCCAAGATTTCCCACTTAAAAAAAATCACTCGCTTTATAAGGTATAAACCTCTCTCTCCTTTTACTTAATTTCGAGTCAAAGACAACTCACGCACGTGGTCATTTTTAACATTGATTGGAATAAGGGTTATATAATTATTTATAAATCAAAAATTCAATCCCGACAAACATCGGTTAAAAAAGCAGCCACTATCTGCAAACCAGTCAGACAGTGGCATTTGTGACTGTCACAAGTGACTAAAGCTACTATTGACGCTAAAACATACAAGTGTGAGCCCAAACGCAAGTTAACTCTCCTACTTTTGAAGTCCGATGGGATAAATGATAAATAATATTTATTTTGTAAATAGGTTTAAAAACACTTTTACACGTCAATTTTTTTTTCGTCTGTTTATGCTAGATGAGGCCGGTGTTTCCTATCTGACTACCCTGAGAAGAAACACCGAAACAAACTCAGGGGTCAAAGTCTCTTTTAAAGTCCATACAGTAAATATGTAATGGTCAAATCATATGAGAACCATGCAGATTTGTCTGAGATGGTCTTTTGAAGAAAGAACCATACAGATTTGAGTGGACCTGTCCAATCAGTGTAAGCATTTGTCAGTTTTCGAAAAGCTCAACTTAGGACTACTAAGGAGCTCCACAACTTGACGAACAATACCAAAGAATGGACATTTGGGTAGGCCGCAGAAAATACTCAAATTGCCAGACATACGTTAAAATTACTGAAAAGAAAAGAAAAAGCAATCAACATAGTCCTCACATTTACAATAATCTAAGGAACGACATGTCAACTTAACTGTATATACATAACATGAGGCGTAGGACTAACGGCCACGGTGCGGCACTGTGTCACCCGGTTACTAGAGGCCGAATAGACAATAGCTCTTAATAAAGAAATGGACCTCATTATATTATAGAAGAAGATAAATGAAGACAATATTATTGAGAAATTATAGATAAATTAACTCCAGACACAGAACAAAAAATGATCATGCTCATCACACAAAAATTTGTCCTGGGTGGGAATCGAAACCGAAAGTGGCGGTAGGCACATTGCTCGCACGAAATCGAATCGAATGAACAGGGACGAAAGGCTCAGGAGTGGCGACCTCTAGCGTTGGAAGACAAGATGGACCGATGACCTGAGGTCCCGGGAATCCGATGGATGCGAGACGCACAGAACTGATCATTACAGCGACACTTGGGGAAGCCCAACAGTGGACGTGTTTCGGCTGAAATGATAATGATGATGATATTAAATTAAAATCCATATCAGTTTCAAACACGCGACGGTCACAGCCGCGGCTACCTGCAGCTAGAAGCGGCTGCAAAGATAGCTGACCCGTACGATAACTTGTGGTTGTTGGTAGACACTTGCGGTCAGGGGCTATTTCTGATATAAATTATTCTATATCCCTATCCATTATCCCAATCATTGTTAGAAAGGACCATGTGCATGCGTTGCCTTTGATTTAAATGTTTAACTGAAGGGATGGGAGAGAGGGGTGGAGTTAACAGCGCGAATGGCGCGTGTGTGTGCCGGGTACAAGAAGTGAGCAGCGATGATTTATAGCTTGTGACGATCACAGGCGTCATCGTGTGCATTAAACCCATATAAAATGTATGAAAAGTAAAGAAAACAAGTCGTCAGATGGCGTCGGTTTGTGGTTGCGGTCGGAGGCATGTATGAAGCTTGCAAACTATATTACAACTATCTTAGGCAACAAGCAAACAGAAATGGAATGTTTTATATCAGATTGATTGGCGGACGTCGGTAGATAACCGACGTCCGCCAATCAATCTGTACACCAAAGTATAAGGGAGGCGTATTTCGTTCTCTTAGTCACTAAATTAAAAAAAAAGAAACGAATCAAATACAAGAAGTGTTTGACAGTAACTAAAATCAGATTTTAAAGTTACAATTCAAAAAAGTTACCTCCAAATACAATCTTATACACCAACATAGCCTACAATAACATCGCTATCTCCAATCTGTTACATAGGTAAGCCTCGCAGTAATACAGCCGTGCATTAACACCTCGGAATCAAAGCGTCTTTGAAACCGCGCGTAATCTTCTCTGCACGTCTGGTTATCTGCGAACGATGAGAAGCGTGCTCTACTTGCTAATATTGTAACTGGGTTACTTATTCTGATAACAATTAGAGATGTGACTTCAAATTGTTGAATAGTTGATAGATTTTAAAACGAAGATCGTATTATAGTTGTAAACAGATTTTACTTGAACTCTAGACGTTATGCTGATAAAATGGTGTTGCTGAGCCCATCAATTAGCGCAATGACTGAGAGTGAGACAGAGAATGGCCCATGGGCTCAGTACAAAGCTAAGTAATGTGATATACTGGTCTTTTGGTAGGCACTGAAACGTGTTCACGTTTCAAATGTGCTACAATCTGTTAGCACATTTTAAACGTGAAATATTCCAGGGCTGTCGTCTGAGTCCACTGTGGTTTTGAATAGCCCTCTTAGCATATTTTAGGGCACTGCTAAAGCGCTGATTCTAAGTCTATCAGTTGAGAAGAAGTCAAGTCATATTTCAGCTTCACCACATGAATTATCCGAAACTCTTTGCCCCAAAAAACTTGCGACTGACGAAACTACCAACATAAACCTTTTGTACGAAATTTGTTGTGGACGGATGTGCAGTGATGCTTATAAAGCGGTAACCAAAAGCAATAAAGAAACTATATTTAACCGAAAAGGTAATCAAAAAGGCAGCGCAACACTGCACTAGGGCTTATTGGAATTTACATTAGTATTGATTTTTAATACACTATACGTACTCTTATTATAGAACTTGCACACTATTATAAGTTAAACTATGAGGTTACACAATAAAAAAACAAAAAAAAAATGAATAAAATGTATGTGAACTGTATTCTAAATAAAAACGCCAAAAATCGCAAAAACATTTTTAATTGCAGAAATAGTAGTAAATAATTTTAAGTGCTTATAATACAATTTTTTTAACAGATTTAATTTATACTAGTAGAGCACCTTTCCGTCAAACCGTAGTACAGGACTATTTACCACAATGGAGCTCCTTTTTCGGTCCTTTGTGATGCTGGCTTTGATTAACTTTGATGTAGGTGAGTGCTCCGAAGGTAGTCTGCTAATGGATTGTCTCCCACACACTCGTTGTTCTTTCAAACGATACCTGAAACCCTTTGACATTCTTTTTCTTTCTTTGTGCCAGTGTTCTTTGAAGGTTTTGTGCTGGTGCCTTTGTATCTTTAAATTATTTTTGTGTTTTTGTTGTTAGTGTACTTATCACTTTTCTTCTATTATATAAAAGCAAAATACCACTCACCGATTAATCACGAAATCTCAGAAACTATAACACTTACAAACTTAAAATTTGGCTAGTAGGTCCCTTATGGGGTGTAGAAATTGGGCACGTCATAGTCCCCTCTTTAAGGAGTGGCTGAAAAGACACGGCGTCCTTACCTTCCGCATGACGCAGGTTCTCACCGGACATGGTCAGTTCGGGAGGTTCCTAAACCGAAATCGTGCGGAAGTGACACCCGGAATGTCACTATTGTGTGGACCACCCGGAGGACACGGTGGAGCATACGATAGAAGTGTGCCCCGCCTGGGCAGAGCACTACCGTGTCCTCGTGGGGGCGCTCGGCGGCAGCGATCTCTCGCGTCGGGCCTTAGTACAGGCCATGGTCTACTGTGAGTAGAAGTGGCAGGCGGTCGCCTCCTTCTGCGAAACAGTAATTCTAGAAAAGGACACGGTAACGTGCTCGAGGCAATGGCCCTCGCGGCCCCGGGATTCCGATCCTGATTTCCAGCCACCGTAGGCGCGGGCTTGCGGACAGTGAGCAATGGGTAGTTCGCCGTCCGACCATCCGGTAACCGTCCGGACCGAACCCAAGTCGTCGACGGCGCGTATTGTTCCACGCGCGCCTCAAGGAGTTGCCAGCAACCGTAACCATGACACAGCAGGGTCGAAGCCTACTGGGGCCATGGGTGATGCGAAAGAGACCCCCGGGGCCATAGAACAATGGCAAAGAAGGAACAGGAGTGGGTTTTTAGTCAGTAAAAGTCTGATACGCCCTCGCGCTCGGGTGGGAGATATCATTTAGATTTTTTTCCCACCTAAAAAAAAATGGGGTGCAGACATCCGCTAAGGACGGATTATCCGAAATTCACCCCCTAAGGGGATGAAAATTTGTATGGAGAAAGCGACTTCCACGCGGGCGAAGCCGGTGCCAGAAGCTAGTATATGTTACTAGCTGCGTCAAACTATTCAAAACAAGTCAAATAATTACTCAAAGACACCCTCTTCTTACCACAGTGGTGTTGCAGCTGGTAACTGATGCCTGTAAAAGCGTTTGTAGTGTTCATTTGACTCACCAGAGTTTGAAATTATTGTCATTACATTCATATTTGTCTACATGTACTGTTATGAAATATAAAACAATTTGATAAACTCGCCCATAACCACTATCTCAGCTAATGGAAAGCGATGATGTGATCGACGATGTAGCGCGCTTGCCTAAAAGTAATGTATTCAATATTGACTTAAAGATCCCTAGGTTGTAGCTATCAGGAAACACAGACTCCGGCAGGGAATTCCACTGCTTAGTACAGGTAACTTTAGCTAACTTAATGTGTTCCCAAAACGTTTTAATAAAGAAATTATCTTAGTTTTGAAGCTGAATAATTCGCCAAATAAATATAAAATTTAATTACTTATTACGTACCTAAGCTATCGGTATAGTTCGTCTGTTTGTCGTATGCGTATGAATATTGGTATTTATAAAATATTTACTTAAATTAGACTACTAGAAAAAGATTTTTAAAGATCCTTGATGGCAACTTGGTGACCCAAGATTTAGTTTTTTTCATATATATCAAAAAGTGTAAGTCAGAATAAATTACTTGTGCGTTTGATACGTTGTAAATATCTGTTCTATTTATCAAAATAATACATTGGTTTCAATATACTACTTATTGTTTTGAAGTTATGCTATCGCAAAGTAAAGTAATACACCCATAGCCACCTGGGGAAGATTGCTATTGTCATATTAGCCATAAGAGCTAAAATGATAAAATAATTAGATCGTAAAAAATTATGTGCGTCATCATAAACTTAAGAAAGGAATAATGGGTTTAATAAAATGACTATAATAAAATCAATAACGTATATTCACAATATTATCAGCTAGGTGCAAGAGTTTCAACAAAACAAGACGATCAGTCACTACAAAATAGTTCTCTTGCGAGCTCGGTCAGTTTAGACTAGAGTAGGTTTGAGTGGTGGCTTATTGGGCCTTGGGGATGTGGTCACCCAGGGGCTGGAATCCATTCTCGTCGGAGATGTAGGTGATGGAGTAGGTCTGGCCAGTGGCTTCATCAACGTACGAGTACGAGCCCCTGACGGAAAGAGCCTCGTTTTCGGTTCCAGGGTTCTTTACCACTCCCTCCTCTTCGGCAGTCTTGCCATCGCTGGTCTGCACACTGTTAGACAAGCGACAAAGTTTATTAATCTGACAATAAATGTTATATCTTTGAACAAGGTAGTGAACATCATGCTGGTGAGCTGCTTTGTGTTCTGTCTCGTGAAACCAAAATACAAGTTTGTCATAAAAGTATGATTGTTATATACAATAACTAATAACCACCAATTCTCAATACAAGCAGTAGGTAACTCACGAGTAGGAGTATCCATCGACTCCGATGTTGTTGAGGACTTGTTGGACGACTACGGCATCTTTGGAGCTATCCAGCGGGATGGCGACGGCGACGGCGACGCACAGGGCGAGAACAATGAACTGCACAAACATATCATTTTTTATTTTATTTAGTCAAACAAACAATCGTACATTATATATTACTTATAGACTAGATATATTATGCCGTAGAATGTACAATACACTACATTTCCACCTAGTATCAGATACAGATAATTCTTTAATTTATCGAATTAACACGTGAACCATGATAGGTATATCTTTGCAACGATTCTGTAACACTGAAATTGACCCTGCTAAGTATATCTAATTGAATTACTTCAGTATTCATTTAGTCTAACTGATCACGTTAATTAATAGACGTATGAGACAGTCAGGTTATTCTTATTCAATTTATAAATTCATAAAAAAATGCGGTAAACTCATTAGTATGGCGGATAAGTCTTCCAATCATATTTATGTCAATGAACAAATAGGTTCATAGCAAAGATTGCAATTTATATTCATAAACGTCGATGACCTATCGGGTTTTAAATACTAGACTTTCAAAGCGACATAATTAAAAGGAGAAGCAAATGTCAAGGTTGCGAAGCTACTTGTGATTCCAAAAGCAATTCGTAACAGCATCTAAATGATAATGAAAAAGATCGCACACTTGTAAAACGTCAATGAACAAAAGAGTGCGAATTTATATTTTTTAAACTAGTTCACAATGTTTCATCGTCTGTAATGATGGCAGATATTTCTTAGTTTATACAAGGCATTCTTAGTTAGCAATAGGATTGATTCTTTTAGAACTACATTGTCTCTTTAATAAATAAAATAATAGAGATTGGAAGAATTTTATCAACAGCAAGAAATTACTAGCCGAACGCTATACACAATCTTATACAAACGATTGGTAATGATTCCAATGTCGGTCGGATAATATAGATCATTATATTATATATAGACGTATTATATTTTGGACTACAGACGACGTTATTAAATATTTGCATATAATTATAGTTAAAAAAGCACTTACAAATCGCATTGACTATATTTGCTTACGGTATGCATAAAATATACCAAATATAGTCGATATACAGTCACTAATATTTAGTGGTTCATATTTGCAGAAATATAAAATTCATATTACAGAAAGAATGGCCGCGTAATCGTTCCACGTTCGCATATGTTGACATTTTGTGCAAGATAATGCCACGCCTATGCAGTTTGACCCGAAGGATTCTTATCAAGTATTGAATAATAGAACAAGGTAATTTGGAAATATTTGCACACCACATTACAGTACAGTTAACATATTTGCCTTACTAATCCAAGAAACGGTTGATCAGTTATGAAATGTTATGGTTTTTTTTTGGATTTGGCGTAATTAATGAAGATTTAAATTAAATTGATTTCTGATTGAAGACTTCTAAGGGAATTAAATTAATCTTGAAAGAACAAGAAATTATTAAAATGTAAACTAATGATTAAATCCAATGAATACTTACGGATTTCATTTTAGGGTTGGAGAGGTGGGTGTTGGTCGTAGTGGAGAAGAGGATGCACCGGTGACTGTGATGAATCTCAAAATTTCGCACATTTATATACCTAACCGTGTTGTGACTACTTTGCATATATTGAAATGATGACTTTTGCTCAATTCTTTCAACTTTAGCCAACCTCTTATATTTAGTGCATTATATTTTTTAATAATAGGGAATTTAAATATTATAATGAATCTAGCCAGAACCTGAAATGATAATTAAGTGTCATCAATTTTGCAAATGCTTTTGATGAATAAATATCCTTATTATCTGTGACATACATGTCAATACATTATGCACTTATTGATTTTAGAATGTGGAAATAAGATTATCTTGCTTCATTAAGTTTACTTTATGAATCCTTCAATATATACTTTTCAACATACTGATATTATGTGATTTATTTTACTGGTCCCTTGCCAGAATGATTCGCATGTCGTGATCTATTTACTAATGAAGTCAGGCAAATAAATTATAAGATTGTTGATCAGTACTTCTAACTACAATTATTTGAGTAATACTTTTGTAACTTTATAAGAGTTAGCACTGTTAGTTTTAAACTTATGTAGCTTTACAGGTTTCTTTTTTATAGGTTAAATTGTAAACTGAATTGAATAAAATAAAATTACTATTTGTAAATAAAAGGTCTCCACATTATAAAAATAGATACTATGGGAAATAACGAGATAGGCCCAACACAAGAGTATTTTAAAACTTACTGAGGTTACTTCTAACTCTGTAATGCAGTTATTATATGAGAAACCATAAAAACATTTTTAAAGTCAAAGCCGTACTAAAGAGTATCAGAGATCTAAAATAAAATTTTATGTTCAGAGGGCGTCTTTCCCAAAAGGTTTAAAAGTAGACCACCTCGGTAATCGTGGTTTATCTTGCAGTGAAAGTTCTGGTTGGACCTTTGTTTATATTTTACTAGGGACCTTTGGTTTCTTGTCTCTGCAGGGGTACCAGCTCTTTTAGAATTCAATAGCTTACCACGCAGGTCCTTGGTGTGAAATGCAAACATGTGTCGACACCCTAGCGCCAAATTATCTTATCTGGTGCTGCAAAATGCCACCTGGCGGCTTTGGACTCGATGAAAAAGCGTGCAAAGAGGCTAATTGGTGATCCAGATTTGGTTAAGTCCAACCTTCAAAGCCTTGAGCTCAGTCGTAGGGTAGCCAGCCTTTCGGTGTTCTACACGATGCATTTTGGAGAGTGTGCGCAGGAATTGCATGACTTGGTTCCGCCATCGGACAACCAAAATTCTACCATTGGACAAGCCGACGTACGGCGAGTATCCACCCTTACGTTGCAGAAACCTCTACGGTCCAGACTAAGCGTAACGCCTTGTCGTTTATACCGCGTACGTCGAAGGACTGGAACAATTTGCCTGCTGCGGTCTTCCCGTCCGATTATAATTTGGGTGTCTTCAAGGCATATAATGAATAGGCTCTTAATAAACTAGTGCGCCTCACCATCAAAGATTGCATCGCTGCTTACTATCAGATGGGATCGCAGTCAAGCACTAGTTTACATCAACAAAAAAAAAAATCTCATTGGGAGTTTGTTGCTCGACCCGGTTGAAGTTTACGGCCATGAGAGCCGGATCGCCTAGTGCTTGCTCGACTCTTCGCGATACCAGAGGTCTGACCTTTTTCTTGGCCAAAAAAAATGGTATTGCCATTCAACTAGTAGGTGCTTCTAGCATTCTCAGCGAACTTTACGAATATATTATTCCTTTTTGGGGGAAATAATCGTTAAACAACGCATCCCGCTCTGAGTGGAGTAAAATAGAGTGTCAGTTTTTTACTGACTAAAACCCACTTGTGTTCCTTCCGTTGCCCTTAGCGTTTTAGGCTCGCGGTAACTCTTTAAAAACCATTTTGAAACCCAATGTGCTCTGCTCCACAAGAGCTTTCTCCAATCAGTCGTTGGATTGTGTTTTTGTATCTTGTTCAACGATATCTTTGTCAAACGTAAACTGATTTTTAATTATAACCGACTTAAAAAGAGGAGGAGATTATAATATGTTCAGCTGAATCTATTTTTTTTATTTTTGT
Organism: Mythimna ferrago; assembly: GCA_910589285.2. Taxonomy (NCBI): domain Eukaryota; kingdom Metazoa; phylum Arthropoda; class Insecta; order Lepidoptera; family Noctuidae; genus Mythimna; species Mythimna ferrago. The sequence goes on from OU342680.1 coordinate 1,275,861, forward strand.
TCACCTATTTCTCTGTCAATAATAATTAAGGACCGATTTTGTTTTCGTTTCTTTTTTTATCGAAACGTTATACTTCCAAATTAGGACCCTATAGAAATATTGTTATTATCTGGTAATGAACTCCAAAGATACAAACCAAAAATTGCATAATATATTTCAAGTTCGGAATTAGGTGTCAAAAAAATAAGTCATTCTTTTTTTATATAATTTTGTACTATCAATATTAATATTATTTTAAGATTAGATTTGCTTTTCATTAAAAATTCGTCCAATACTTGGATTATTGTAAAACATAACTTGATTTAACTTAATAAGGTTTATGTAATGACGGCGATAATATTTGTATTAACTGGGTTGATTACAATGATTACGTATAATTTTTTACAAGTTTTTGTTTAATTCGCAATGTTTATACAAATAAAAGACTCATACGTATTTCCTGATTTTTTTAAATTGCAATTTGCAATATTTGTACAAACTGATATTAGATGAAATGAGTCTTCTAGGCACATTTCATTTCACAAGTATGTACTTTGACGCCTGAGTGTACTTTGTCATTTTGTATTATACTTAAGTATATTAATGTACTTAGTTAGGTTTTAGTATAAATAGTTTAGTTAATATTTAAGTTTTTAATCTTGCAAATGTATTTTAGGAACAGTTATTCCTTACCGATTGAGCTAAAAAAAATAATAATAATTTTAAAATACCTAATGCTTATTGTTGAACTTATGACAGCCCCATATCATGTTCTGACAATTACTGTCTATTCTAGGTTGCCTGGAAGAGATCGCGGAATGCGATAAGGCCGCCCATTGTACGTGTTTTAGATATAAGTTTTACTTTGTTATGTTTGAATGTACAATAAAGTATATAATAAATAAATAAATAAAATTACCTTTGTAGTTTGGATGACAAAGCATTACTAGGGTACCAAGAAAGTAGTCTGATGATGGAGTAAGATGGTAGTCATAGGAACTATAGAGCGCAACAAGATACCCTCATCGTGTTTGAGCACTTTGAAATGGTCTTCCTAAGTTATGGAAAAATCTTTTTCATTGAAAACTTATTTACGTAGGACTTTCGATAATTTTATATTTAAGATAAACGTAATGTTTGTCCTGCATTTTTTGTATATATCGTGTACAATCTAAACTAATATTATAAAGATGTAAAGTTTGTTTTTTTTTTGTTTGTAGGAGGTAATGTCTAAAAGTACTTTTCCGATTGCTAATTTTTTTCCCCGATAGAAAGCTACTTTATTCCTGAGTGACACAGGCAATATTTTATGTACGCGAGTGAAGTTGCAGGCAAAAGCTAGTAAAGAATAAATTATATTATATTCAATATATAATATTATTAATATATTATTTATATATTATATTCCTTACTAGCTATTGCCTATTTATATTTATTTATTTTTTATTAAAAACCGGCCAAGTGCGAGTCGGACTCGCCCATGGAGGGTTCCATAGCAGCAAGTAACAAAATATAAAAGTTCTTGTGGTTCGTTGTAACTTTGATCGATGTTTTAATAATATTGTATTTTTTTTTTAGTTTTATGCCGTATTAAAAAAAAACTACTTACTAGATCTCGTTCAAACCAATTTTCGTTGGTAGTTTACATGGTAATGTACATTATATATTTTTTTTTAGTTTTATTATTCTCTGATTTTAGAAGTTACAGGGGGGGACACACATTTTACCACTTTGGAAGTGTCTCTCGCGTAAACTATTCAATTTAGAAAAAAAAAATATTAGAAACCTCAATATCATTTTTGGAGACCTATCCATAAATACCCCACACGTATGGGTTTGATGAAAAAAAAATTTTTGAGTTTCAGTTCTAAGTGTGGGAACCCCCAAAATTTATTGCTTTTTTTATTTTTGTGTGAAAATCTTAAAGCGGTTCACAGAATACATCTACTTACTAAGTTTCAACAGTATAGCTCTTATAGTTTCGGAAAAAAGTGGCTGTGACATACGGACGGACAGACAGACAGACAGACAGACATGACGAATCTATAAGGGTTCCGTTTTTTTCCATTTGGCTACGGAAACCTAATAAATAAATAAACAATCTTCATAGACAATATCCCCTTAAGTGATACACGGCCTTGACATTCACTTTCGTCGTCGTTCGATCGAAAAGAAGATGATATTCATAAAATTATCTAACAGCTTCAGAAACTGTTTTTTTTTTTTATGCACTATAGCAATTCAAGATTTTTAGTAGCGCACGAGACGGGGGCGATACGATATATTGTTAACAATATGTATTTTCTTTCAGTGTATATTTCCTTTTTGTTATTTTTTTAATGGTGTTTCAAAATAACAAAAATCAAGTTTTTTGACTAAAAATAATTGAACATTTTATTGGAGCAAGATTTGGTGAGCAAGTTCCTACAGCTAAAAGTTGATTATAATATGGCGTATGGCAATGATTGTATTACGTATGTAAATAATTGTTTGACGTGTAAATGATTGAGAAGATCCAATATTATGTGACTGACATGTAATGTAGGTCTGGTAGGTTTCTTAAAATTCTATTACTCTATTTTTTTTGTTATAACTGGCTTGTGTGGTAACTTTTATCAATTTTGCACACTTTGCCTATTGTAGACAAAAAATTCCAATAATACCTATCATTACTTGTCCCGTTTACTTACATATGTCACTTGTGTGGTAACTTTTATCAATTTTGTCACTTTGCCTATTGTAGACAAAAAATTCTAATAATATCATTACTTGTCCCGTTTACTTACATATGTCACGCATTAATTTTTTGAGGTGGGAATCCATCAAATAGTTTTTCCAGCTTTCGAGCTCGACTTTTACTTACTAATAACACTCATCTGTCCTGTGTGATTTCTGATATCCTTTTCCTCACATTTGCGGCCATCTCCTCGTGTTCATGCTTCACCGAAGGAGGTGACTACTTCTCATGTCCCTTTTACTCCGGATCATGGGCTATAAAAGAGTATATAAAAGAGTACGAACGGTGGTAGACTCAGTGGAGTAGACTTTCACCGTATGCTCCACAATGTTCTCCCGGGCGGTCCACACAAAGGTGACAACTGGGTGTGTAACAGCAACATCCCGAACTGGCTATGTCAAGCGAGGACCAGGCAGTAGTTAAGGACACCATGGTGCTTCAGTAGCCACTCACCTAACAAAAGCCTTACTGTTGCGATTGTGGAATGCCTTACTTATGTCATGCATAAGAATATTTTCTCACCATCATCATTTCAGCCGATACACGTCCACTGCTGGACATAGGCCTCCCCCAAGCGTCGCCACAACGAACGTTCCTGTGCGTCTCGCATCCATCGGTTTTCCGCAACCTTCACCAGGTCATCGGTCCACCTTGTAGGAGGCCTTCCAACGCTGCGTCTTCCGGTACGGGTCGCCACTCCAGAACCTTCCGGCCCCAACGGCCATCTGTTTTGCGAGCAATGTGCCCTGCCCATTGCCAATTAAGTTTAGCAATAAAATTCTTCGTGCTATGTCGGCAACTTTAGTTCTTCTGCGGATATCTTCATTTTTTATTCGATCACGCAAGGAAACTCCGAGCATAGCCCTTTCCATTGCTCTTTGGGTGACTTTAAGCCTTCTGATAAGGCCCATTGTAAGCGACCACGTTTCGGAGCCATATGTCATCACTGGCAACACGCACTGGTCATAGACTTTCGTCTTGAGACACTGTGGTATGTTGGACGAGAAGAGACCGCGTAGCTTCCCGAACGACGACACTGTGGTAAACATACCACAGTGTCTCGTCTCACAGCGTTCGGGAAGCTACGCGGTATCTTCTCGTCCAACAGGACGAGAAGATACCGCGTAGCTTCCCGAACGCTGCCCAGCCGAGTGGGATTCGACGGTTGACCTCTTTCTCGAAGTTAAACCTACCCAACTGGACCTGTGTGTCCGAGGTAAACGTAATCGTCCACAAATTCGAGTGTAGAGTCTCCGACCTTGATAGGAGTTGGCGCTACATGGTTGTTAATCATGATTTTGGTTTTATCCATGTTCATTTTAAGACCCACTCTTTCGGAAGCACTACTGAGGTCATTTAGCATTGTGCTGAGCTCCATAGTCTCAGCCATGACTGCTATAGTGATGGAGCCATTGACATTAATGCCTAGTCCACTCCAGTCCAGAACCTTGAAGACATCCTCCTTTGCTTTTTGTTTTTTTTTTTTTTTTTGTTTGGTTGGGACTAAAAAACCCACCCCGTTCCTTCTAGCCTTCATACCGGGGCTCGAGCGCCCTTTCGGATAACCCTGGTCCCAGTAGGCTTCGACCCAGCTGGGTCCCTGCTGTCACTGACAACTCCTTGAGGCGCGCGGGAACAGTGCGCGCCGTCGACGACTTGAGCTTGGTCCGGACAGTTACCGGACGGCCGAACAGCGAGCTAACCATTGCTCACTGTCCGCAAGCCGGCGCCTACGGTGGCCGGAAATCGGGATCAGAATCCCGGCGGCGGCGGCGGCGGCGATAACGCCGTTGCCTGATGCGTTCGGCCTCCTCCTTTGCGAGCATTACTGCTTCGCAGAAGTCGGCAACCGCCTGCCACTCCTCCTCGCTCCGGACCATGGCCTCAACCAAGGCCCGGCGCGAGAGGTCTCCGCCGCCGATCGCCCCCACGAGGGCACGGCGATGCTCCGTCCAAGCAGGGCACACCTCGACTGTGTGCTCCACCGTGTCCTCCGGGCATTCCGCACAGTGGCGACACCCGGGCGTCACTTCCGCACGAATCCGGTGCAGGAAACTCCCGAACGAACCATGTCCGGTGAGAACCTGTGTCATGCGGAAGGTAAGAACATCGTGAGGTCTTTCCAGCCACGCCTCAAAGAGGGGACTTACCGCCTGCCTCACACCTCGCTGCAGGCGGATAGGTTTCGAGGTCTGGTCCTGGAGTCGGACTGACATGGTGGCGTTTTCGTACAAATACTTCAGCACTTCGATGTACCGATAGTCAATTTGACACCTTTGGAGAGACTCCAGCACAGCCCAAGTCTCGATCGAATCAAAGGCTTTCTCGTAGTCCACAAACGCTATTTATAATATTTTCTAATTTTATTAAAAAACCAAACCTTATCATGTCGACCCTAAATCTATCTCCTTTCTTTCAATCCATCCACAGGTTGTCAGTAAGAGATTGCCCTGTGCGATAAAACCGCCCATTGTACACTTATTTTTTTAAATGTTTGTCTTATTTATTTATTTAACTATTTATGTACACACATGGAAATACAAGAAAAGAGGAAGGAAACAGAAAAATAGTACAAAGGTGATGCTTATTTCTATTGAAATCTCTTCCAGCATATCTGTGACAGGTGAAGAAAAAAGAGAAGTAGACACCGTGTGTAAAAGTAAAAGGAAAATTTAGTACACACAAAATACATAGCTAACAACGAAATTGTAGTTAGTTAGTTTGTCCTGTTTTTTTTGTTTGTGTGGTGTACAATAAAGAATATAATAAATAAATAATAATAATAAGATTTCGTCCCGTTGGCTCTAACGTTAAGTAACTTCTGCTCTTTTAAAAATCACAATAATGTTCATTTCCTTAACAATTAATAATATAATACCATCAACGACGACATTAAAAAACCTGTTCTAAAGTATCTACATGACAAATTGCCTCCGAATGTTAATTAAGTAAATTTTATTTATAAGTTTTAATTAATTCGTCAGAGTCGCTGGTAAAATAGAGATTATTCCTTTTTCCAGTCCAGACAACATAACGGTTTCTATAGTGGAATTTCTACTTTATAAGTAGGTAGTTCTTTATGTGAATGGGCTTTTTATTAATATTAATTATATCTATGTTATTCATTCAATACTTGTAGGTTACTAACACCTCTTTTTATAATTTATTCCATATTATATATTGCCTGTTTCCTTTTCTTTTGCCTTTTAGAATATTATAGTCTGGTTAGTAAGTATGATTACATTCATTCATAAAACCTACGCATCTATGTATGAATAGTGAAACTTAATTGTTTGTTATTTAAGTTAACTTAGTGTTAGCATGTCTTTATGTTAAGGTAACTTAGTATTAATGTGTCTTAGTGATAAAGTAACTTATTGAATTTAGCCTCACTTTTTTTTTGGACTGACCGACATTCAAAATGACTGTAAATGGTCTATTTGAAATAAATGCTTTTGATTTGATTAGATTTGATAATAATTCAGTTTCTTATTTTTTGCCTTTTTTTATTTTCCAAATCACCAAATAACCCGTCCCGCTCTGGATAGAGAGAGATATAATTTTAGAATTATTATGAGAATAAACGCCGATGTATTCCTATGTGAATTAAGAATATTTTTAATTCAATTGATTTAAATAACCGACGTACGACGAGTATCCACCCTTACGTTGTTGAAACCTCAACGGTCCGGTCTAAGCGTTTCGCCTCGTCATTTATACGGCGTACATCGAAGGACTGGAACAATTTGCCTGCTGCGGTTTTCCTGTCCGAATATAATTTAGGTGTCTTCAAGGCTAGAGTGAATAGGCTCTTTAATAAACTAGTGCGCCTCACCATCAACGATTGCAGTACTGCTTACCATGAGGTGGGATCGTAGTAACTAGTTTATAACATATAAAAAAAGATGAATTACTATTAATAAAAAAACAACTACAACCTTCCCATTTATTCACTAGCATCGTTAAAGCGCGTACTATTCCCGCGAGCCTCAAGGTGTTGTCAGCAACCGTAGGGGGGCCAGCAGGGTCGAAGCCTACTAGGGCCAAGAGTCTGTTTCCAAAAAGGAGGCTCGGCTCCGGTATAAAAGGCAACGAAGGAACGGGTTGGGTTTTCTAGTCAGCAAGAGTCTGACTGAGTTTACATATGGATGGATGGAGGGGGAGTGGGAGGCCAAAGAAAAGATGGATGGATTGTGTGAGAAGTGATACGAAAGAAAAGCGAGTTAATGATAGCGTGACGAGTGACAGGACAGAATGGAAGAAAAAAACGTGTTGCGCCGACCCCAAATAAAACGAGACAAGGGTTGGAAGATGATGAAGAGACTATCTCCCGCTCCGCCAAAAGGCGGGAAATGTTATTAAGATAACTTTTACCCACCCGAAAAAAAAAATTGCACCGGTAAATACTTCCGGTTCAACCTACACAGATGGTATCTCTATCTAAATCAAAATACCACTTCCAGAGCAGATACACATAATCAACCTTCCGCCTTTGTTGGGTCACTTCTATTGTTTAAACCGGTTAATTTATCAAACAAGATAATATGGCTGGTAAAGTTCACATCTAATAACATCTTGTAGCAACAATCAGGACCTATGAGGCACTCGACGATAAATACGTCTTCATAGTTAGCGGGTAAAGATGTCTATTCATGATACGATTTTATTCTAATTCTAAAGATCTCGCAACATAAAGACTATTTAAAAAAAAAGTCCGATAAATAACTTATTATTATACTTATACATTATTTCAGCAGGGCTAATAATCGCTGGGATCACGGGAAATGTCTGAAAAGAAACCTGTACTCCTAGAACGCAAAGTGCATCTGATGGACACAGGTGTGGTTTTAGTCAGAGAAAGTCTGACACGGCCTGTTACCCCACCCAAGAGTTGGAGAAGTCGTTTGATGATTTTCCACACAAATAATACCCATGTACCATCAAAGACACTTCCGCCTGACCACCGCTAAGTTCATTTTTGCTTGCACTCGCAACGAAAACTTCAAAGGGTTTGGTTTGACACCGCGCCGCCGCTGTAGGATTAAGGCGAACATTTTTTTAAGTGATCAGGCGGATTTGACCGCGATGGTACATTGTGTGTTAGGTGCTTTGTAGAGATATTAGTGCATTTGTTGAGTTTGTGGTGCGCTGTGGATTTTTGAGTGTGGACACGGCATTATGCTGAGCATTAGGCCATTTTGTACGGAGGTGGCACATTATAAATGTTTTATAATATAATAAAATAATATTCCACAACTATCACACAGCGCCGTCTAGTCCCAAGCTAAGCAGAGCTTGTGTTATGGGTACTAGACAACTGATATACATACTTATATATTTATAAATACATACATATTATAGATAAATTTTATATTTTGTTTGTTTGTAATCTACACTAATATAATAAAGAGGTAAAGTTTGTTTTTATGTCTTTTTGTTTGTAGGAGGTAATCTCTGAACTCAAGAATAAAGTAGCTTTCTATCGGTGCAAAATTTTAGCTAGGACCTGGTGCCGTATTATGACCTCTTAAAACCATCATGTTTTCGGTGTGAAAAAGAGACGGAGCTATACAGGACGAATAGCACTATCCTTTTCTCACACAGAAAACATGATGGTTTTAAGATGTCATAATACGGCCGCAGTACTCTAGCTAAAATTTTGCACCGATAGAAAGCTACTTTTTTCTTGAGTGACATAAGCTATTGTTATCCACGCAGGAGAAACCACGGGCAAAATCTAGTCTGTTATATCTTAGTCTTAAGTTTGCGCCTTTTCCGGCAAATAAAATGTTTTTATTTCTTTCTTTCCTAAAGTCCTGTGTTCGATTTCTAGACCAGACAGAGTGCTATCGGGTTTTCTATCTTGAAATCTGAACTTGTACACGGTTGATGGCCGATTATCTCGCATCCATAATCAATACAGTTTGACATAACCTTGACATACCCTTTGTAATTTTGACATAAATCTTGTAATTTTGACACAACTCTTGTTCTTTTGACTTTATTTTTACATTTTTGACATTACTCTTGTACTTTTTATTTTGACATGTATTATTATTTTTTCATGATTTCAATTAATTCATTCATTCAATTTCTTTATTTCAGACGTAGTCCATAGATACATTTCATCAATACAAATTAAATTCTAGAATAAAACATTACAAATAATCAAATTTATATAAAATCTTATGACAAAAAAATAAAATAAAATAAAATACAATTTCAATTAAATTACAATAAAAAATAAAATTACACACACAAATGTCAAAATACACGAGGAGAGCCGCTAACATGAAGCTGCATCCACCTCTGTGTCAGGGACAGGTCCCACCGCTCGGAAAACACCTTCAGGAGACCGTTCGAGCTGCTTCGTATGCGATTCACTAATGAAGCGCTCCGTTTCCTTATGATCGCGAAAAAATCATCCGTTCGCGCTTCAGCAAACATAGTCGAGGCACTACAAAATCGCGGAAGCCCCAACAGTATCCTGAAAGCGTTGTTATACTGCACACGCAGTGTGCTGTACGCCCGCTGCGTAAATTCGGTCCACAGGCTGCACGTGTAGAACGACTGACAATATGCCTTAAATATTGTCACCTTAACTGGTCTAGTACATCGCGCCAACCTGCGAGCCAACATATTGCACCGGACAGACAGCGCCCTGCGTTCTCGCTCAATGTCCAGATTGACAATCAATCAATCAATCAATCAATCTTTATTTGTGAACATAGGTATTACAATAAAGGTCTTATAAAACATTTTAGTCGTGCTCTATGTCCTACCAATAAAATCGGTGTACATATATATTAGTCTTTTAGTAAGTAATATGTTTTTAATCCATACAATGCAATGTCAAATTATATTTAGTAAATCATGTCAAATAAATGTAATACTAATAATAGATACATTAATAAATTATAATCAATTTCAAATACATGTCAATGGTAATAGTAAAAGGCTGGTAATGTCATAGTTTATCATTTAAAAATTCTTCAATAGAGTAATAAGTCTTGTCTATTAGAAACAAAAACAATTTACTTTTGAATTTGCGGACATTATCTTCATTTCTTATACATTTTGGTAATTTACACAATAATTTACACAAGTCGTCAGAGACCCAGTGGCCCAAGTACTTGAAATGCGACACTCTTTTTAAAGGAGTGCCGCAAAGAGTGATAGGAGGTACAGAAAAGTAACATTTGGTACCGGCTTTGAAAATCATGAATTCACTCTTTTTGGCATTGTACCTAAGCCCGTGGGCCTCCGCACATGACTCACAAATGCGCAAAAGTTTACGTAAGGTACTGATAGATGGACTCAACAAAACCATATCATCCGCGTAGCTTATGTTGTTCATACATACTCCATCTATGGAACAACCAATATTAGTGCTGTTGTGTTCACCGATCAGCTGATTCATGTACAGGTTGAAAAGGCGAGGCGAGGATAAACCCCCTTGCCTCACTCCGCATTCCAACCTGTACACGTCCGACTGCGCGACCCATCCACCTAACGGTATTCAGCTGTTTACTGTACCAGTACCCGAGCAAGGATACAACCTCATGTGGCACATCTGTATCACATTGTAGCTTCTGCCATAGCTTGTCATAACACACCAGATCAAAGGCTTTTGAAAGATCTAAGAAGCATGCATATACTGGTGTGTTTCTGTCCGTGTAGTAAGTACTGCACAGTCTGCTTGAGACAGAAGATAGCACTCTTAGTTGACAACCCGGGTCTGAAACCGAACTGAGCATCATGCAAATGGAGGTCCCAACTGTTGGTTAAGCAAACTGTCCAGCACCTTAGCTATAACAGTCGCAAGCGAGATCGGTCTGTAATTAGACAGATCCGACGAGTCACCCGTCTTGTCTTTGATAATTGGCACTACGACTGTGCACATTAGATTATCGGGTAAATAACCATGACTGAGACACAAGTTAAATAATAGTGCCCGGACTTCAGATGACTTCAGATGTTCGATGCTAAGGCTATAGTGACGTCTCCAGACTTGCCTCTTACCATATTCTTTATAATTTGGGCCACATCCTTGGCAGAGAATCTGACGTTAATATCCCCAGACTGGTCCTCAACAGCAAGCACCTGCGACGCGGTCCCGAGCGGCGAGACCACACTAAAATGCCGCTGAAAAGCACAGGCTATGTCCCGCGGCTCATGCGCAGGAGAGCCCAACCTTGGATTAAGTTTGTGGGTACTTTTCCAAAAATCACCAATTATTAATGACACGTTAGAATGCTTCTTATTGGATTTTTATTTGTATAATTAATAAAATGAATTGAAATATTTGCACGCCATTGTTCAAGGCAAACATGACGATCTATTTTGAATTATAACATCTGTTGCATGCTGACAATTTATTTTGTTACGTATGTACTCAGAATCAGAATCAGAATGTCTTTATTGTGAGCTTAGGTTACATACAGGTCTTAAAATTAAATAATAAATTATAGTTCCATTATGTACTGCCAATTAGGCATACAATAATAAATTACAGATTATACTAAAAAAATATTTAAAAATAGTTGAATCAAAATTTAGTTGGATTTATAAATGTCAAAATTGAGTCAGAATTATAAATGTCAAAATTGCGTCAGAATTATAAATGTCAAAATTGAGTAAGAATTATGAATGTCAAAATTGAGTAAGAATTATAAATGTCAAAAATACACAATTATTCAATAATTTAGGAAATCCTGGATCGTGTAGTAAGCCTTATCGATTAAGAAATTACGTAATTTATTTTCAAATAGGGTAAGTTCCTTAGTGCTCAAAATGTCAACAGGTATTTTATTGTAGATTTTTGATGCCATACCAAAGAAACTTTTGTCAAACTGAGCCGTTTTATGTGGTACATTGGATATTTTTAACATATGTCTTTTTGATTTCAGTTTATCGAATGTTTATTTTGCAAATGTTACAAAACATATCTTATTTATTAAAAGTAATTGCTAGGAAATAATAAACCAATTAAACAATAACTTAAGTAAGATCGAATAGATTTTCATTGAGTTTTACAAATAAGGCTACTTCATATATATAAATGCATGGAAAGGTCTCTCAACCTCGACCCAAAAGAAGAAGAAGAGAAAGTCGATCTTTAATTTTTTTAAATGAGGTTCACATGAGTCAGGAATACAGATGCCGGCAATTGCTCGGACGCATCTTTTTTGCGCTTTGAAGACTAAATCCCTGTTAGTGGCCTTGCCCCAGAATATCACAGCGTATTTCAGTGTTGAAGCAACATAGGCATGGTAGGCGGTTAATACAGCTGATTGATCAACAACCTTTGATAATTTATATAAAGCATATGAGTACTGATTGAGCTTTTTGCATACTGTGTCAATGTGTGTTTGCCATGTCATATCAGAATCTATCCAAACTCCAAGAAATTTAACGCAGCAGACTTGTTCAATTTCTGTTCCGTTAAAGTGTATTTTAATATTTGTGTCTTTATTATTTCGTGTGAAATTGACCAACTTAGTTTTTTCTAAGTTGATAACCAGGTTATTATCTGTGAGCCAGTTAATTATATTGCGAAGGGTGGCATTTGTCTTTTTCCAGGTTATCGATATTTTCACCTACGAAAATGCTGTGCTATACTGTACTTATGTTTAAGCAAATAAATAATTATCTTATCTTATCTTATCCAGTTAATATGGAACTTAAATATAACTATTAAAGTCAATTCAAGTAACAATAATAAAAAATAAAAAAGTAATGTCAAGAACACAAAACAGTGTTTCAAAAACCACGCTCTCATACATATACAGTACACAAGACACAGTATACATACATATTCGTTTTAATATTGCTGTTATTATTATCATGCGGATTGCATATTGTCGTTTTATGAACAGGGACCCTGCCATGGCGCCACTACTAATCCTATTTATAACTATCAAATTGTTGTTGCACAAAAAGCGTGATATTTTAGTATTACACCTTTTATTTAACTGATCGTGTATGATTATCACCTCTACCTTTATGAGACTTATATCTTACTAAATGTTTATTAATTTATTATTATTTAAATAATTATATATATATATATACCTAATGAACTTTTAAAAATAATAATCTTAAAAAAGGTCATACGCTTTTTTTAGGTAGGAAAATCATCCAATGACATTCCCCGCTCTTGGGCGGAGCGGAATATAGTGTCAGAATTTTAGTGACTAAAAACCAACTCCTGTTCCTTCTTTGCCATTGTTCCAGGACCCCGGGGATCTCTTTCGCATCACCCATGGCTCCAGTAGGCTTCGACCCTGCTGGGTCACGGTTACGGTTGCTGACAACTCCTTGAGGCGCGCGTGGAACACTACGCGCGGTCGACGACTTGGGAAAAGTCATACGCTAGCTTGGCATCTCTAAAAGCACATTACTTGGTATAATAATTTATTTCATTACCACTGTTCTCGAAACGGTAAAGGAAAACATTGTGAGGAAACCGGCAAGTCCTAGAACCAAAAGTTCGAAGACATGTGATATTCACTAACCCACACTGGGCTCACGTGGAGGATTACGGCCCATTCCCTCACCTAGAGAGGAAGCCTGAGTCCCAGCAGTGGGAACATTTAAAAAAAAGGCTGTTGATGATGATGATGATTTATTTCGATCAAACTTGCTGGAATACCACATAGGATACTTTTTATTCTAAAAAGTCTATATATAATAAATAGTCTATTGAAATAATTTTCAACTTTCACACGAGCGAAGTCCCTGACAGCAGCTAGTACATTACATTTAAATATTACCACCTACTAATATGGTTTGTGGTCAATTAAATAATTCATAATTATTCCACAAGATCGAGCATCTATTGATTTGATAATCAAAATGTCACATTTACATCAGTATTAAGTGATGCTACGGTACACAGTTTATGGATTTATTTATTCGATTGCAATCGATAAAAAACTATCGATATCTTCTTCTTTTTCCTGCCCTTTTCCCATATTACTTGGGGCCGGCGCTACACGTTTTTTCTAAAAACCTATTGATAAATGATTATGTTTTAATGAGAAAAATTTTCGTTTTGACTGACCAACCGTGGAGGTTGGTAGAATAATGTAGGCCTTAAAACGATTAGGGTGCAACAATGGGTTATCGCTAAAAATTATTTTTAACTAAGTCCAAAATATTTCTATTGTGTACCAAAGTAGTAAGAAGTACACTAATCTTAATGTTGATTGCATGACTCTTTTTTAGGGGTCTGCGGTCTATTGAAGCCGTGAAAAAATTAACCTTCTGAATTAACGACGAAAATAGATACTGCCATTTATGTCGCAAAAAAATTGTATTTCGACACTCTCAAGGAAATCAAAATTCATAGGGAACTTCCCTTGACCTAAAATACTGAAATTTGGCAAGAAGCAAGGTCTCATAGCACAAGTATTGAAAAAATCTGAAAACCGTAAATTTGTTGTTACGTCACAAAAAAAAAAAGCATTTTTTGCGATTCGGAAAAATCTTCGTAACTCAATTCGGAAATTGAACTGTTTTCATAATTAAGTTTGTACGGAACCCTCAGTGCGCGAGTCCGACTTGCACTTGCCTGATTTTATTGATATTTATTCCGTAAGGAAATCGAATCTGCAACATGCAGCACAGCACCCAATCGCTCAACTACTGCGCCAACGGTGTCGTCATTAGAAGTATTTTAGGAAATCTTTTAGCGGCTGTGTTTAACTTTCATGTATATATATTTAAAACATCGATATATATGTACTACGTACTAGATAGGGCGTGCTGAACACTCACTTCAAACGAATCCATTGCACTGAATTCTAGGCAAATTGACATTGATGACTTTAGTGCAATTTTGACGTTCATACAGTGTGAGAGCGGAGCTTATAAATTCAAAAGAAAGTGAATTTGGGACGTAAATAATAATTCAGTAGCCATGAAAATAAAATAATTGATTATTCAAGCAATTTAATAGCTTCAAATTTCGTAATAGTATGTTAGAAATTATATTATTTTATTTAAAAGCTTTTCCATTTTACAATCATAGACTAAAACATGCAGATGTTCCCTCCCACAAAAACCGGGTTTTTACCTACATCTGCTTTAGTGAACACGAACTTTGCATGTTTTATTCCGTCTGTTTTTTTTTTAATATTTTTTTTACATAATATTTTTTCTTTTTTGTATAAATAATAGGTACCAATTAATTTCTTCAAATTTAATAATTATGAATAGGAATACGTCTGTTTTTCGATACAGTAAAAACTCAGCAAGAAATGCCAGCAAATCATTGAGTATCAGTTTTCATCGCTAAGTTTTGTGGTTAAGCATTCTGTCATTCGTAAGATATTCGTGAGGTATTACGTACCTACCTAGATATTATGTATACATAGATTAGTATTCAAATATAAATTAGGTTTAGTTGAATTTGTAGTCATATGTGTAATATAAGTGAAACATCACTAAGTGATCATTACTGTTATTGAGATTTAGTCCTTCTTAAACTATTTATATTTATTTTTAATTATATTTCAAGTTTGTTCACTCTGGTCAGCCGAAAAGAGAAAAATTGATAAAATATCTTCAAGAGGATAGACGTGAAAACACGTGGCTTCCTACAAAATATCCGTTTATCTGCTCTGCACACTTTCAAACTGATGATACTAAAGCTGGAAAACGTTTTCTAATGAGTCGGCTATTCCTTGCAGTAATGCTATTCCTTCAGAATGTGCCTTCAAACATTTATAGCTTTCCCCTACATCATTAAACCAAGTGCAAATTTCTGACTCTGAAAAATAAAGTTGAAAATAGATTTTAAAAAAGTTTTAGTATTTAATGTAATTTATTTCATCACCACTGCTCTCAAAACGGTGAAAGAAAACATCGTGAGGAAACCGGCATATTTCGAAGACATGCGACATTCACTAACCCGCAATGGGCCAGCGTGGTGGTTTACGGCCCATTCCTAGCAGTGGGAAACATTAAAAAGCTGATTATGCTATAGTTATAGTTGTTGATTATTTTGTTACTAAATATTAGCAGCGCAGTCCTGACCATCATTCACTAAAGAAAGCTGTCCTTTAGAATGATGATTGCAATAAATGGTTTCATTATTTTACACGATTTTGAATTCACTTATTTATTAAAGTAGTAGACGTAGTTTTCCGAATTTACACTAACGTGGACTATTGGTAAAATCTTGAAATAGAGTTTTATTGTAATGAAGTATTGTAGGCAAAAAACTGTGTCACTTCTGCAGTATAAAAATCTATATGGATAACATGTCATTACACTATGTTGAACTAAACGCGTAAGTACTACGAAATTCATGGCGTGTAAGACGTTTTGATCGCGAAAAAAGTATCCTCTAAAAGCTATCAGCGCTTTAAATTTTAATAGTTCTGTTAGACGACATAATGCTAATGTAGCGTTGCAGCAGATTTTCGTTATAACTTTTCAATATTTTGATAAATATTTTCCATGAAAGGGCCTGTCTATCACTAGAATATAAGTCAATGATTTAAAAGGAGAAACTGACTGACTGACATATCAATGCACAGTCAAAACTACTGGGACTAGGAGCGTGATATTTTCCACAAGGTTTTCTTTTACAACGTAGGCGAGTACTAAGAGTTGGTTTTTTCCAAAATATGCCCCTAAAGGGTGAAACGGGGGTCCAAAGTTTGTATGCTACTACTGTCACGCGGGCGTAGCCGCCGGTAGAAGCTTGTCGCTGCATACATCTTGTATTCTTATTACATTTTGATTGTAATTATTCATCACGATTTTTGTTATCAGTAACTAAGATGTTTGTAACCATGCATGATGATGGCGCGTAAGTGGGTGCGCATACTGGTGACTTTTGTCGCCGTGACTTTTTCGTCACTCTTATCAAGTCTATGGATATGTATGGAGGTGCGCGCACGTTTAGACGCGACAGTGACAGAAAAATGTATGAAGAGTGAGAAAAAACAAAATTGTCGCCGAGACAAAAGTCACCAGTGCGCGCACAGCCTAACTGATTTGTAACTTCATGAAAAAGAAAGAAAGATAAAATGTGGTCGGTGTATTTAAATAAAACGAAAAAATT
The DNA here is from genome assembly GCA_910589285.2 of Mythimna ferrago. Taxonomy (NCBI): domain Eukaryota; kingdom Metazoa; phylum Arthropoda; class Insecta; order Lepidoptera; family Noctuidae; genus Mythimna; species Mythimna ferrago. The sequence continues at coordinate 1,292,654 of OU342680.1, forward strand.
CAATTATTTATTTACTTAACTATTTATGTACACACATGAAAATAAAAGAAAAGAAGAAGGAAGCAGAAGAATAGTACAAAGGTGATGCTTGTTTCTAAAGAAATCTCTTCCAGCATACCTGCGATAGATGGAGAAAATAGAGATGTAGACACCGTAAGTAAAAGTAAAAGGAAAATTAGTACACACAAAATACATATAAATAAAAAAGGCAATAAAAGACATTCTATTACAATTATAAACATACACATAGTAATATAAACATCCCAAAAATACATACTAAATAATACCTATGATAAAATAATACATATTAATAAATTTTATGCAACTGTGCCGAAGTAAAAAGATCGTGTTTTTTCGCTCTTCTTTTAAAAAACTGCAGGACTACAAAATTCAACTATTATTTTTCAAAGATCAGTCGATTCACAAAACATATTCGAAAGTTGATATGATCTTGATCTAAATTCTACGTAATATTAACCAAAAAAGATCAATCGACCATATTCCACGAATTGGTATCATTAAATAACATTCAACGAAATCGAATTAAAAATAGTCGTATCGACCTTAGACCGTGACGATCGATTACTATTCGAATACTTGGACATCACTAAGAACCGGTTTCGTAAATAAAAGTCTAATGCGTCTATTGGAGTTAATTATAATATGTTAGGAGATGTATCGCAAATATTGTTCCTAATAAGACAGGTGAAGATCGAATGGCATTTATACATACGAGTTACAATAGAACAGTGAACAGTCGCGGTTACCTAAGCGATTTAAAGGGCTTCGTCCTTATTTAATAGAACTAGGGACTTATACTTTACCATAGACTTCGCTTTTTTTGGTTTGGCATGTGCAATTAACCAGTATATGTTAACCAGTTTAGAAAGTATTTAATTATTTTCTTACAATAACATTGATTTCCATTGTAATATATAATATTCCAATGAAATATTATATATTAAATTAATTAATACACCGTTAAATTTTGATCGTTTTAATCCCGTGGAGGGTCGATCCGGTACATGAAACACTATCAATTTGTAAAGATAAAATTAAAAAATAAAGTAAGAAAGAAAGAAAGAAAAATAATTTATTTGGTACAGCACCAATTTTACCAATTTATTTGGTTCCCCCAAGCATCGCCACAACGACCGGTCCTGTGCACACTCCATCGGAATCCCGCGGTCCTCACCTCACCAGGTCATCGGTGCACCTTTCAACGCTGCGTCATTCGGAACGTGGTTGCCACTCTAGAACTTTTGTCCCTATTGACCACTGTTCTGCGACATAGATTGAAGAATCGCCTAACTTAAGCGGCAATGAGCAGGGTACATTGCTCGCAGAGGTAGTTAAATTTACTACAACATAAGATCAGTCTTCTGTCAAGCACGCCTAAACTGTCGTAATGGGTTCAATGATTTGTCCTCAACTAATCACAGCTATTTACAATTGCGCATTAAATGTCAACCAGTCCGCAAGGTCACTGGATCAGGGTGCAGAGACATGTACATTGTCAACCGTAGATTAACTGGTTATCGACTTGATTCCCTTCCTGTAATAAATGTCAAAGCTCCACATTCCGGCTGGTACATCAAAATTCTTTATTTGTTTTCCTCAAATAACTCGGTTGATTCGTTTACATCTCTATAAATAATAAAGGAAAGTCGTGTTAGTTACACTTTTTATAACTCAAGAACGGCTGAACCGATTTGGCTGAAAATTAGGGTAGAGTAGGGTAGAGTAGAGTAGAGTAGGGTAGGGTAGAGTAGGGTAGGGTAGAGTAGGGTAGAGTAGAGTAGGGTAGAGTAGGGTAGAGTAGGGTAGAGTAGGGTAGAGTAGAGTAGAGTAGGGTAGGGTAGAGTAGGGTAGGGTAGAGTAGGGTATAGTAGGCTGAAGTAGGGAAGAGCTATGTAACTCAAAAAAAAAAAAAACGAAACCCTTATGGGATCACTTTGTTGACCGTCCATCTGTCTGTCTGTCTGTCTGTCAAGACCCTTTATATCGAGTTGCAATTGAAATCCATGTACTCTGCGGTCCCTAGTTTAGTTTTGTTTTAGAAAAAACTAAACAACAAAAAAAAAACTTTTTTTGCGATTCGGACAAATCTTCGTTATTCAATTCGGGAAATGAACCATTCTCGCGCACAACTCAGATTCCGTACAAACTTACCTATATAGTATATATAGTATAGTCCGACTCGCACTTGCCAAGTTTTTTACAATAACATTACACTTCAAAAAACGAAACCAAGAAATAAACTTTTAGGCCCGGCGCCCATTATCGGCATCAGCAACAAAAAGGATCTTTCGGCATCCCGAAATGTATGCATGTTGGGATGCCGAAGGGTGCCGAAGGATCCTTTTCCTTGCCGATGCCGATAATGGGCGCCGGGCCTAAGTATGGCTAAATATTACATCGACTGCTAATGTGTCCAAAAGACTGCTGCTATACATATATACCGCAGTATTGCCACGTTGAATTGCAATTCTTACCTTCTGGGTAAATAGGTAACTTGTACATTTACACTCACAAGCAATAAGATAGGTATATAATGTATATACTATATACATATATCTATTTATATGTCACATTTTCTCTCATTCTCCAAACACTAGTGTACAATAAATAGTTATTAATATTACCTAACCATCAAATAGGGAATTCAGAACCAATTGTCGTACACATATTTCTTGAACAGCTTTATATCTTATTGCTCGTGACTGTACCTATGTCTGTACATATTTTATTTGAAAAGATTAAGTAGGTATATATTTACTTATAGTTTAAGATCTTAGAAACTTAACATGCTTTAGTCTCGCTGATGTAAGTGTGCATTCTTATTAGAAAACCCATGTCTCGACGACAGCGACAAGCGTTTACAAGCGGGTAGTGTAATTGAAATGTTCGTATATATTTTTTCGTTTGTTAACAGTTGTATGGTGTTGGTGGTAAGTGACCTTTATGTTTTAATCAAATATTTATCAGTTCACATCTTTTACTAGCTGCTACAAATATAAAAAAAGCTTTCAACTTAGCGTTGACCATTGTGCCCACTCACACTGCTAACAAAGTAATATAAAACTGTATGTTAACTCAATTCCACCACTTAGTTGTATTATGTATATTAAACTTAACTTTTACCCACTTAATATTAAATACCTGCTGTTATTGAGAAATTGTTAGTAACAATATAACAATGAGTAACATATCAAAGTATTGTTTAGTGTATGTCCGCCCGTCCAGTAATGATGAAACCTAGGTTGTCGACGCGTTGATTCCACACGCGCCTCAAAGAGATGTTAGTTAAATTGATATGGCCTGTTAGGGCTGCAACCTGCAAGGGCAGCGGATTATCCGAAGGAGTTACTAGAGCACTCGCAAAAAAGGGCAACTGAAGGAACACTGTGGGTTTTAGTCAGTAAAGGTCTTTTTTATGGTGGGAAAATCATCAATGACAACCCTCGCTCTTGGGTGGAGTGGGAGATAGTGACAGACTTTTACTGACTAAAAACCCACCCCGTTCCTTCAAGCCTTCATACCGGGGGGCGGGGCTCGAGCTGTCTTTCGAAACGAACCCTGGCCTCGGTAGGCTTCGACCCAGCTGGGCCACTGCTGTTGCTGACAACTCCTTGACGCACGGGAACAGTGCGGTCAGTAAAGGTCTGGCACTCCCTTCAGTATCTCTCTCCCTATTTTCCACATAAAAAAGGTAGTCTTTACTGAAGCTAAAAAAAAATTATTGAAAAAATAACCTACAGGTCTACCGTTCGTTGGTAAATACAGCACATTGATTGAAATCTTACTGCATTTCTAAATCAATCACTCCAAAATTACACTTTTTTTACAAATAAATACTTTTCTCGAGCGATGTGTAAAAACCCCGCTGGCTGCTCTCTCCGTAGCGCGGGGTTTATGATGTAACACAAGCGCTCGGTCAGGTGTCGTAACAAGGTGAAGTTCAATAGGTTTCAATAGCCCGCTAAAGGTTAAGTTTTGCGAAAACCATTTGATGAATTATTGATCAAAATTAATACTTTTGTTTAAAAAATATGTATTTCGTGCGGATTTTTTATAAAAATTAACTAATCAACATCGTGATGTCAATAAATGATAATCAAGGAATGTTAATTATAGGTTTGGAGACATATATCACCGGTTCTTTAATCGTGATGTAAACGTCTCCGTATACGAAAATGGACAGTTTTTAGGGTTCCGTATCTCAAAAGGAAAAAACGGAACCCTCATAGGATCATCTTTATTGTCCGTCTGTCTGTCCATGTCCGTCAAGATCCTTTATCTCGAGAACGCGTGGAGGTATTGAGTTAAAATTAAAACTATATACTCAAGTCTGCGGACTCCTGAAGCTGTAAAAAATCAAACTTGTAAGTTAACGAGAAAAAAAGATACTTATTTAATACTACTACTTCGGCTTATGTAGCAAAAAACGTTCATTTCGACACTCTCGAGGAAATCAAAATCCATAGGGTACTTCCCGTTGAACCAGAATCAAGAAATTTGGCCTAAAGCATGGTTTTATAGCACAAGTATAGGAATAAATCTGAAAGCTGTGTTGTGACGTCACATTTTTTTTTTGCTATTCTGGAAGATCCGACTTTCCATTCCAGAATTGAACTATTTACACAGGTAAGTTTGTACAGAACCCACCGGGCGGAGTCAGCCCAGTTTTTTTTTTTTGTAATTTTTTGTGTTTCGAATATCAATACATAGGCTCCAATTATTGACCGACGACACACAAGGTAGGAAGACGAAATAAAATTGACAGCTGGACCAACATAGAGAAGGGTTACTCATGGCAGAAAAACGCTGAAAATCTTTAGGTACACCAAGCTTAGAGATTTTTTGTAAGTTTGTCATTTTATGTGATCACTATTTGTATTTTGGAGAAAAGAGCTGCTTTATTATGATTATATAGCATAGCATATCATACAACTTTATAATGTTTCCACTACTTGGACTCAGACCTTCTCTCTTTTCCGTAATCGGTGAAAGAAAATACCACACGGACCCAGTGCGGGATGGATGTCACATATCTTTGAACTTTTGGTTCTAAAACATTTTCCAGATTCAAACAGATTCCTCACGATGTTTCAATTAGATTTGGTTTCAATTATTATGACTCATCAAATTTCACTAAAAATATGTCCGGTACATTAAAATAAAGAAACACCTTATTTCACGAAAACCTTTTAAAGTGGAGTTCTAATGAATATAGAAACTGGGCGTTCTTGCAAAAGTCCGGCGGTACTTCACACCGCGACAACTTTTAATGTTATACAAAGCACAGGTCCGATCGTGTGTGGAGTACTGCAGCCATACATACACATGGGCTGGTGCTGCAAAGTGCCACCTGGCAGCTTTGGACTCGGTGGAAAGGCGTGCGAAGAGGCTGATTGGTGATCCAGATTTGGTTAAGTCCTTCAGATTTGGTTAAGTGCCCTCAGACATCATCTTTCGGCTAAAGCCATGATGATGGTCATGACATTTCCATCAGATTCTAAATTTCATTTTCAGCCAATCAATGTGACCGTGCTCTTTGCATCGTGGTTAGTTGTTCACGGCAACCTGTCGGACTCATCATGCAATTACACATATTGTACAAATTAATCGTATACTCTTACATTACAAAATACATATTGTTGCGTCACTCACCTCTGACTTTTCGTCAGTGATGCATTCGCAGGGAATTTGTGACGTCAACTTTCAAAGAGAATAGCTTTGATAAAATATTGTTTGGAATTTTAAGTTCACTGGAGAAATAATAAACATTATTTATGTTGTTGTAAACTGACAGCCTCTATCCTTTTCATGGCGGTAAGTCCCCTCTTTGAGGCGTGGCTGGAAAGACCTCACGGCGTCCTTACCTTCCGCATGACGCAGGTACTCACCGGACATGGTTCGTTCGGGAGTTTCCTGCACTCGATTCATGCGGAAGTGACGCCCGGGTGTCGCCACTGTGCGGAACGCCCGGAGGACACGGTGGAGCACACAGTCGAGGTGTGCCCTGCTTGGGCGGAGCATCGCCGTGCCCTCGTGGGGGCGATCGGCGGCGGAGACCTCTCGCACCGGGCCTTGGTTAGGGCCATGGTCCGGAGCGAGGAGGAGTGGCAGGCGGTCGCCGACTTCTGCGAAGCAGTAATGCTCGCAAAGGAGGAGGCCGAACGCATCAGGCAACGGCGTTATCGCCGCCGCCGTCGCCGGGATTCTGATCCCGATTTCCGGCCAACGTAGACGCGGGCTTGCGGACAGTGAGCAATGGGTAGCTCACTGTCCGGCTGTCCGGTAACTGTCCGGACCAAGCCAAGTCGTCGACGGCGCGCACTGTTCCCGCGCGCCTCAAGGAGTTGTCAGCAACAGCAGGAACCCAGCCGGGTCGAAGCCTACTGGGGCCAGGGTTATCCGAAAGGGCGCTCGAGCCCCGGTATGAAGGCTAGAAGGAACGGGGTGGGTCTTTTAGTCAGTAAGAGTCTGACACTATCTCCCGCTCCGCCCAAGGGCGGGGGATGTCAATGCATGATATTTCCCACCATAAAAAAAAAACAAAGCCTCTATCCTTTCCTTTCGTTCAATCCATCCAAAGGTTGTCTGGTAGAAATTGCCCTGTGCAATAAGACCGGCTATTGTGCACTTATTATTTTTTTGTAAATGTTTGTCCTGTAATAAGCTAAGGTGTGCAATAAAGTAATAGGTAAATAAATAATAATAGTAATAATAATTGGGAGTCTGAATGTTGATGAGTCAAAATTAACAGGATGAGAATAACCTTCATAATTAAAATTACGAAGCGACATTGAGAAAACTCTATAGGGGAGCGACTTAAAATTTTTTTGAAAAAAATTGTTTGATAAAAATAGTCGGATTTAGATACTATTACCACAATGTTAATAATGTATGTATATTTATCCAACTATTTCACCATTTTTAACAAAAAAATTGTAGCTTTAAATCTCTCTCCTGTAAAGTATACTCAGTGTCGCTTTTTAATTTTTGCCTTTCAGTCGTCGATATGTTACCTGGTGACGGTGGCGGGATTCCAATAGATGCGTGTCGCAGAGGCCCGATCCTTGCACACACGTGGCTACATTTAGCTAGAAAACACTTTTTTTTTTAAAATTGGTTTTTTGACATACGTAACTTACTAGTCCTTTTCTCTTTTACAGTATGTAGAAAAAAAATGGTACGATTTTTTTTTTTTTAAATTTCACTGCTTTTTAATTTTCTAATCTATAATGTTATGAAACTACACGAAACATATGTACCCAAAATAAACCCTACATAAAAAAATTGCTGAATGAATAGAATGTGAGCTTTTGTCAGAGCCCATCATTTATGATAATCTATATATATAAAAGAAAGTCGTGTTAGTTACACTTTTTATAACTCAAGAACGGCTGAACCGATTTGGCTGAAAATTGGTGGGGAGGTAGCTTAAAACCAGGAGACGGACATAAGACCTACTTTTTTTTTTTTTTTTAGGTAAGAGTAGAGTAGGGTAGGGTAGAGTAGGGTAGAGTAGGGTAGGGTAGAGTAGGGTATAGTAGGGTAGAGTAGGGTAGAGTAGAGTAGAGTAGGGTAGGGTAGAGTAGGGTAGAGTAGGGTAGGGTAGAGTAGGGTAGGGTAGAGTAGGGTAGAGTAGGGTAGAGTAGAGTAGGGTAGAGTAGGGTAGAGTAGGGTAGAGTAGAGTAGAGTAGGGTAGGGTAGAGTAGGGTAGGGTAGAGTAGGGTATAGTAGGGTAGAGTAGGGTATAGTAGGCTGAAGTAGGGAAGAGCGGGAGCGAAGCCGCGCGGGCAAAAGCTAGTAATATATAAAGAATGAGAATGAAGTGTATTATGAGATATCTTCTTGACTTGATATTTTTATTTAATTAATGAGCAAGTAGGTATCGAACGTGGTATCTGATACAGGTTCAAAAGTTAAAACACAATTGTTTAATAAAATACCACACGTGACCTGGTCGATGGATGCAACAGAATACGACGCAAAACCTACTTTTAAGTGGTAACACCGCCATCAAATTAACTATTGCTAGAAAACTCGGCGTTCTTCCAAAGGTCTGGCGGTACTTCACACCGGGACAGCTTTTAATGTTATACAAAGCACAGGTCCGTTCATGTGTGGAGTACTGCAGCCACATATGGGCTGGTGCTGCAAAATGCCACCTGGCAGCTTTGGACTCGGTGGAAAGGCGTGCGAAGAGGCTAATTGGTGATCCAGATCTGGTTAAGTCCAATCTAAAAAGTCGAGTCCCTAGCCAGCTTTTCGGTGTTTTAATCAAGTCATGCAATTCCTGATCACACTCTCCAAAATGCATCCTATTTTGGAGAGTGTGTGCAGGAATTGCATGACTTGATGCTACCATCTCATTTCTACCATCGGAGAAGCCGTCGAACGGCGAGTATCCACCATTACGTTGTTGAAGCCTCTACGGTCAGGATCAAGCGTTTCACCTCGTCGTTTATACCGCGTACATCGAGGAACAATTTGCTTGCTGCGGTCTTTCCATCCGATTATAATTTTAGTGTCTTCAAAAAGAGTGAATAGGCTGTTAATAAACTAGTGCGCCTCACCATCAACGATTGCATCACTGCTTAGCATCAGGTGGGATCACAGTCAAGCACTAGTTTATATCAATAAAAAAAACTATGGCTCAAATGTATTAATAACTCCAACCGTGTACATACAGCAGACCATAATATATCACCACGGCGAATTGTTCAATTACACTATTTCAACGTTTAATGGTGGATTAGTGGTAACGAACGCGACTTACGAGTTATAAGTCACATGTTCGAACCCAAACATGTACCATATCTTCTTTACTTTGTAATTTATTTATTTATCCATATCTTTCAAAACGGCAACAGAAAACACAGTGGAAACACCAATATTTCCTAGAACCAGTACAACTAGCGAAGAAAGAAAGTAGGAAAAACATTTTATTTGGGTCACAAATACAAACAACATGATAGAAACTTAAGATTAAAAAATAACAATAACTTGTGTGTCTCACAACTGCGCCAAATAGGTCCAGTTCAGCAAAATTGCCGACGTAGTAATTACCTGTCGCTGGTTTTCTACTGAATCTTACTGAAAATGTACAGTTCAGAACCATGTTCTAGACGCAAGATGTCACTGCTGGACATAGGCCTCCCCCAAGTGTCACCACAACGAACGGTCCTGTGCGTCTCGCATCCTTCGAATTCCCGTGACTCTCACTAGGTCATAGATCCACCTTATGGGAGACAACGCTGCGTCTTCCAGTGCGCGGTCGCCACTCCAAACCCTTTCGGACCCATTTTGCGAGCAATGTGCACTCTGCACTGCCCATTGCCACTTAATTTTGGCGATCCTTCGAGCTGTCAGCAATCTCGGGTCTCCTGCGGATATCTTAATTCCTGATTGGATTACGCAAGATAACTGCTGATCTGAAGGGCTGTTTTGAAGGCCTATTGAATTTATATTTTGTGTTGTGTGAGTTCTGTATCGCTTTTGGAACAGAACGTACCTAATCAATGTCAGTTTAAAACATAAACAACAACTTACCATGCTTGATTTGCGAGCGTATTTTTAAAAGTGTACGAGATAATAAAATACTTCACGATAAACACACAGTTTTGCCATCCATCAGCCAGCGCTTAGGCCTCACGGAGGACCATAAGGCCCTTCCAATCTCATAGTAAGGAGGCCTGAGTCCCAAAACATTCTAGACTGACTAAGGTATACGAGTAGTATGAAGTATGAGGCAAAAAATGTCTTGTTTATGATTTTAACATCCCACTTGTCACTATGATGAATTGACTTCACGATAACATCTCACACCTCTTCTTGGAAAGGCGCTGGGCAGTGCCATCACAGTATTGGCTTGTAATTAAAAGTGATGTAATCTTGATATTTATTGAGTGCCATATTTATCTTCTTTTTTTTCTAGATTATAATATGCGGTTGAGAAGTCAAGGTTTTATTGTCAAAGGAGAATGCTCAAAAGTATTTAAAAAAATATTTCAATCGATAAATCTGAGAGTGGTGCCAATTAATAATTATTTTATTTCTTTATTTTTTTTTTGTTTAATTTAAGTTTGTAATGTAGGTACTACTATGTGATCATGAATCATGGTGTGCCAAATAAACAATTGACAGGGGACAAGTGCAAGCCGAACTCGCGCATTGAGAGTTTCTTTCAAACTTACATATGTAAATTGTTTGATTTTGGAATCACAAAAGTCATTATGTTGTGACGTAAGTAAAAAAATACGACTTTCAGCTTTTTTTCTTGTGTTATGAGACAAAACTAAACCAGACTTCTTGTTAAATTTCAAGCCGAAGTGGAACGCCCGAACCGAAGGAGAGGTTGATTTAGACCTGATAACCTTATAACACACTTACTCTAGTTTTGTGGCAAATAAGTTTTTTGTATAATATGATGCCATACTATCATAAACCAGAAAATCCGTCATAAACAAAGGCTTGAAGGCTTAGATGTCTTGACGACAAGAAAATGACGAGACCCAACCCATAATAGGTACAATTAAAACAAACAAAAACTTCGACATCAACAATAATATATAATTATACGATATCAACCAACATATTTAACGAACTCCGAACTACGTCTCTTAATCAGAAAATTATTTACCCACATCTTCACAAACGTCAAACTTTACCTAAATTTAATCTAAAGACTAAACTGATAAAGTAATTTGGACCCATTCTCAACATATTTCTACCGTCTAGACTCCATATTTACAACACAATATCTAAAGAAAGAATCGTGTCAGCTCGGTTCATATTCTAACAATTTACTCCTCATGGTAGCTACGCAACGACTCGTGTATATATTAACCAAATATGGCGACCCTCGCATTAAATGGAAACTAATCAACAATCATGCCATTATCGTAGTTCTTCTTAAGAGGGCTCTTCTCCACTCATGTATCGTTAACACTGGGAACCGGTCACTTTTTGGAATTTTTGTTTGTCCGAATTTTATTTCACCGAAAATTATTGCCAGACCTGTTTTTAGCTATAATTATGCAATATTTGGCTTATATTTAGATCATCGACAATTACCATGTGTCATAAGTATTATTTTACCGAACTATATTTTGCTGATTTACAAAATAACTTTTTCATTACTCATACTCTGAAAGTGGGTCTGAAGTTGCCTGAGGAGCGGGCTGAAAGTGATACTTTTCATCCCTAGGGAGTTTTACTTTACAACTGATAGCTGTCAAATAATTTAAAAAAAAAAAATAGTTCTATCTTCACATTTCTATTGAACCATGTTCCAATTTAATTTTCCATACAGCCAGTCAATCACAGCGCGATATAAAATTGAAATAACTTATAGACAAGTATTAATTAAATAATGTTATATTTTAAGTGATTTATTTGATCAACTATTTCTTTAAAATACTTTATTTTTAAAAGATTACAATAAATTTCAAATTTTTCATTAATGAGGCTTTTTTTTTTTTTTTTTTTTTTCGATGGGAAAAATCATCTTATGACAACCCCCGCTCTTGGGCGGAGCGGGAGATAGTGTCAGACTCTTACTGACTAAAAAACCCATCCCGTTCCTACAAGCCTTCATACCGGGGCTCGAGCGCCCTTTCGGATAACCCTGGCCCCAGTAGGCTTCGACCCGGCCGGGCCCCTGCTGTTGCTGACAACTCCTTGAGGCGCGCGGGAACAGCGCGCGCCGTCGACGACTTGGGCTTGGTCCGGACGGTTACCGGACGGCCGGACAGCGAGCTACCCATTGCTCACTGTCCGCAAGCCCGCGCCTACGGTGGCCGGAAATCGGGATCGGAATCCCGGCGGCGGCGGCGAGAGCGCCGTTGCCTGATGCGGTCGGCCTCCTCCTTAGCGAGCATTACTGCTTCGCAGAAGTCGGCGACCGCCTGCCACTCCTCCTCGCTCCGGACCATGGCCTCGACCAAGGCCCGGCGCGAGAGGTCTCCGCCGCCGATCACCCCCACGAGGGCACGGCGATGCTCCGCCCAAGCAGGGTACACCGCGATTGTGTGCTCCACCGTGTCCTCCGGGCGTTCCGCACAGTGGCGACACCCGGGCGTCACTTCCGCTTTAATTCGGAACAGGAACCTCCCGAACTTGCCATTTCCGGTGAGGACCTGTGTCATGCGGAAGGTAAGGACGCCGTGAGGTCTTTCCAGCCACGCCTCAAAGAGGGGACTTATCGCCATAATTGTGGCGTGCCCATGATGGGGTTGCGATAGTCGCTGACGCCATTCCACCATGAGATCCCGCCGGAGCTCTGTCCGCCATGCCGTGACCTGTCGCGGCAGAGGACTTTCACCCCGGCGTTGCATCTCCACGCGCATGTCGTGCATGTGTGCAAGGACTGTTGCCTCCAGATCCCACGGTGGTAGGCCAGCCAGAAGGCTCGCCGCTTCGCACAATGCGCGATATAAAATTGAAATAACTTACAGACAAGTATTAATTAAATAATGTTATATTTTAAGTGATTTATTTGTTCAACTATTTCTTTAAAATACTTTATTTTTAAAAGATTACAATTAATTTCTAATTTTTCATTAATGAGGCTGAATAGCTGGCCGGCCGCAGAAAAAAAAAAAACAAAATGGCGGGAAAGTGGCAATCAGTCGTTGGTTTTTTCGAGTTTCGTTTACATTTCCATACAACAGAGATTTGTATTAACACGTTATGTTTATCAGATTTAAATAGTGATTTAACCCCTAATTTCATAAGAGAAGAGGCTAAAGCAGTAGTGGAATACCTTTTACCGCCTAAATCAGAAGAAAGATACCTACTTAAAATCATAGGTACGACGACTCAGGTTTTACAAACTTTTTGTTTATTTTTAGTTTCCTCGTATTCGTAATGAAAAGCACAGTGTTTACCTCGGGGTGAAAGTAACTCATTTCGTCCCGAGAAGGAGTTGGCGGGCGAGCGCAGCGAGGTCGCTAATTCGAGGGGTTAAATGGGTTACTTTCACCCCTAGTGTAACAATGTACTATTGCTATTGCCCGAAGCCTCTTTTGAACTTTTTTCATTTGCCAAATGGTTTATTTGCTATATTTTCACCACACCGAACCAACATTTTACGACATTTTGGTCACAAATATATAGACGATTACTTGATATGTAGCATGTTCAATAATAAATTAAAATAATGTCATAAAAAGTCAATATGTTGTGTTACAAAATTTAGTGACAGAAACTAATCGCTGCAAAAATGACTTCACGCAGTCTTGTATGCCGTACCCTACAGTGTAATTTAAGCCCGCGTAGGCGTGGAGGGGTAAGGCAGCCCATGAGCAGAGGAGCAAGTGGTTTGGAGGCCTGCACTGCTGCTGCTTGTAGCACCAGTCCACAATATATCTGTGCTTCCAAAATATTTAGAGAAAAATGTGTAATAACGTCATAATCATATAAATTGGCTGTCAGTATAACTTACTGTTTTTTTTTAGCTGTAAGTCAACCAAATCATTTAAAAAAAAAATTAAAATGTGTCTCGGTTTGGACTATCGAGAACTAGCTATTGAGAATCTTCACTTCTTTTCTACTTTTCTGTTTAGTTAATGAAATCTAAAACGGTCAAGTTGAAACTGTTGCGGTTACTGTAGTAAGTGTTATCGACCACAAACTGCACTCGAGACTTTTAATAGACAGACAGACAATGTGGTTACATCATAAGGTGTCTGATATTATTAGTACATGATTGCAAAGATAACTTATAGGTGTCGGAGTCAGACTCGCACACCGTCGGTTCCATTGAAAATTAACCTTCCTGAATCGAGTCTCGATACATTTTTAAGGAATATTCATAGGAAACACCGTAAAAATGTGTTTTAACCCTTTATGTGTCCGGAACGTGGATCTACGCGAGACACAATAACTTTTTAATTGTGTCTCTAATTACGGCATACGAAAGGTACCTATTTGCAAAATTCGAGTTATTTTGTGATGTAACTATTAAACGGTTTTCAGACTTTTTCCTTTATTTTATAATGCTGTGAAATCACGATTCTTGACAAATTTTAGAATTCTAAGTCAATGATATCCTATAGGATTTTTTTTTTATTTTATCTTTTTATGGTAGGAAAAATCATCAAATGACAACCCCCGCTCTTGGGCGGAGCGGGAGATAGTGTCAGACTCTTACTGACTAAAAGCCCATCACGTTCCTTCGTTGCCTTCGTACAAGTCAAAGTCAAAGTCAAAAGTTTTTTAAATGGTTGTACTAACAATATTTCCATATAACAGTTTTAAATGGTATTATTTAAGAACAGTGTAAACCGGTCTATATTGTACTCAAAAGCACAATAAAAATAATCATTTAAAAAAAAGTGAGTCAAAATATGAAGTAATCTAAGAATTCGTGGAGTCTACAGTGTTCTTCCATTTACATTATAAAAAGAAGTTATATAAAAAAAGGTAGCAAAAATAATAGGTAATAATTACAACTGTCAATAAATGAGACATTAACAACCAAAAAAAAGAAAAACTAACAAATTTAACGTGGTTGGAGTCAGATAATATAAAAAAAATATTGCAACAGCAATGTGTTAGAAAAAAAAAATGTTACTACAACAAAGATAGAGCAGTTAATAGATACATTCGCACAACATTATGAGTTACAAGGGGGCCACAAGCTCAGGCAGTCATTGCCAAACAAGCGTGTCTTCGACACAGTCTTTAACCTTGTAATATGCTTTTTTGGTTAAGACACGCTTAATATGGGTTTTGAACTTTCCTTCGCTAAATTCAGTCACCGCTTTCGGTAGCTTGTTATAAAAGCGTATGCTATTTACTAAAAATGACTTACTGGTCTTGGCTAATCTCCATTTGGGCAATATAATTTCGTGTTTACTACGAGTATTTATGTTATGGAAATCGCTTCTAATTTTGAAAAGTCCTAGGTTTTTACGGACATACAAAATACTTTTTATGACATAAGGAGAAGGCAGTGTCAATATATCGATTTCTTTGAATTTATTTCTGAGGGACTCGGGAGGATCCATTTTATAAATAGCCCTGATTGCTCTCTTTTGCAATACGAAAATCGAGTCTACATCAGCTGCAGATCCCTACAGTAAAATGCCATAAGACATAATACTGTGGAAATAGGCATAGTAAACTAACCTAGCTGTGGCGACATCTGTCAACTGCCTTATTTTTCTTACTGCATATGCCGCTAAACTTAATTTACCTGAGAGAGTTCTAATATGAGCACCCCACTGGAGTTTGGAATCGACAGTTATACCTAAGAACACAGTTTCTGTAATTACATCAAGTTTTTTGCTATCAAGAATTAGATTGTCGCCAACTTGAGGGACATTCGGTAATGAAAACTTTATACATTTAGTTTTATTTGCATTTAGTAAAAGATTATTAGCTGCGAACCATTTCGAAAGAACACTGGCTGTTCTTTCGAATGGACCGGATGTCTTTCGTTAACACGCAAGACATCCGCATCTTTTCTATCCACTTTAAAAATAAGAGAAGTGTCGTCAGCAAATAGAATTATATCTGATAAATTAGCCATCATGTAAGGAAGGTCATTAATATAAACTAGAAAAAGGAAAGGGCCAAGAATTGAACCCTGGGGCACGCCCATCCTTACTAAAGACCCCGAGGACGTCACCCCATTTATAGATACTTTTTGCTGCCTGTAAGATAAATAGGAAAAAACAAGATCAGCAGCTCGTCCACGAATTCCGTAATGATGTAATTTACAGATCAGAGTATTATGGTCAACAAAGTCAAATGCTTTTGAGAGGTCACAGAATATGCTAATTGCATCCTGGGACTTCTTCCAGGATTCTAAAATGTGACTGAAGAGTTTCACTCCTGCATCCGTCGTTGACCTTCCTTTCGTGAAGCCAAACTGATGACTATGCAAAATCCTATTTGAATTAAAGTGAGACAACATCTGGTCGAGCATGATTTTTTCATAGATTTTACTCAATGGTGGAAGCACAGATATTGGTTTATAATTAGAGGGATCACTCTTACTACCTGATTTGAAAATTGGTACTACTTTAATATGTTTCATTAAATCAGGGAATGTACCGCTGTCTAGACATTGATTAAATATGCCTGTTGTACCGGGCCTTGAGCTATCTTTCGAATTATCCCTGGCCCCAGTAGGCCTCGACGCAGCTGGACCCCTGCTGTTGCTGACAGTTCTTTGAGGCGCGCGGGAACAGTGCGGGCCGTCGACGACTTGAGTTCGGTCCGGACAGTTACTCGACGGTCGGACAGCGAGCTACCCATTGCTCGCTGTCCGCAAGCCCGTGCCTACGGTGGCCGAAAATCGGGATCGGAATCCCGGCGCTGTGAGCGCCGCCGTTGATATCCTATAGGTTTTGATTTTTTTCTGCTAAGAGATGGCAGACCTTATTATTACAACTTAATTAATACCTCCACGCGTTTCTGAGAAAAAGGATTTGAACAGACAGAGAGAATGGACAGAGAGACAAACGGACAACAAAGTGATTTTAAATGGAAATCGTTCTTGCCGGTTGAGATATGAATCCCCAAAAATATTTAACTTTAAATGCTAGAACTTCTCACAAAAAAAAGCTACAGAGCTGACAGCCTATGACGGCTTTTTTTAGGTGGGTAAATCATCCAATGACATCCCCCGCTCTTGGGCGGAGCGGAAGGTTGTGTCAGACTGACTAAGAACCCACTCCTGTTCCTTCGTTGCCTTTTATACCAGGGCCGAGTCTTCCTTTCTGAAGCAAATCCTTGGCCCCAGTATGCTTCGACCCTGCTGGGCTCCTACGGTTAGATTATTTATAAAATGATTAACTTACTATTACAATATATTATACACGTATAATAAACAGTAAAATATGAAAAAATAGACATTATTTTTAGCGTTTCGTACCCAAATTATAAATCGTTTATTTATAAGATAGAACACATAAATTACAATAAAGTTGATTAAATATTCCGTCAAAATCAAAATCAAAGCATTTATTTCAAATAGACCATTATTGAAAAGTACTTGCAGTTAATTATTCCTGTACCAATATATAGATCGAATCTCAACTTTTTTTTTTCGTGTTTTTTAATGCCTTGCGGACGTCATTACGCAAGTGGGATTCTACGCATTACAATAAATACTTGTATGAAATGGACATTATCAGGGGTTACGCATGCGGGGCAACCCCGCAAGCGTGATGAAATCCGCACGATATTAAAAAACCCCTAAGAGGGGCAAAGTGATGAAATGTTAAGAAAGGTTGGCGCTCAAGTGAATCACATAGTGTAAGTGACACCTGAAACCTAACTAGTCTTACATCACCATCGAACCACTCACCATAGCATATCTGTTTCTGAAATACTTTCATTATCCAGCCAGTTTCAACACTACGGATAAACTAAAAAGCGTGGGCACACATACACACACCCAAGCCGATAAACTTTTAAGGTTAACACCCGGTCACTTGTTAAATACCTATAAAACCATATAAGTGATACATTGCTGCATCTGCGATTTACTTTAATCCGAACATAATCAATTTAGGATTCCAAGGATGGTTACTTTAATATTATAATGAGATGGATATCAAACCGAGACCAGCCATCATCATCACCCCGAAGGTTGCGTTGCTCGTAAATTAACATATTTCTAAGTAAACGATTGTGGAATCTTGTCACACGTGAGTCTCTTTGGATTTAGTTAGCTATTAAATATGTCATTTGTTTTCGATTGCTTTGAATTCTTGTCGCAATCGATTATTTTATCTATTTTAACATTTTACGTTTAAGTTATTCCTATTTCAATGTCGTGTGTTAACGTTTAACATTCTTATCGACTTTTAAATGATCAAATATTATTTTTTAAAACGATTGCTTTTCAAAATTATAGTGTCATCATTTTGAAAAGTAATCGTTTTATTAATACACTCGTAATAGACTCGTGTGAGTCTTCTCTGTTTGTTATAAAAAGCCACTTTACATTAAATTTTCTAATATTTTGTCAGTTTAGTAATTCTAAAAGCTTTCAAAGTTTCATAACTTTGAAGAATTTGATTAGGTCGATTTTGGTAGATAGGCAAGTGAATAAAATGACTATATAAATTACTATAACATAAATTGTTTTATTAACAAAATTGTTCAGGATCATATCACAGATCACTTGGAGTGGATAATTAACAAAGGAAGGGGATAAGGTTAAGGATGAGTATTTTTTGGACTAGATATTGGGATTAGTGATGTTGAATTACTGGGGAACGGGAATGTGATCACCCTGGGGCTGGAAGCCGTTCTCGTTGGCGATGTAGATGATTGAGTAGGTGACGCCGTCGGGGCCGACGTAAGAGTACTGGCCGCGGACTTCCAGAGCCTCATTCTCGGTGCCAATGTTCTTCAGCTGACCCTGCTCCTCTGTTTTGATGCCGTTGGAGGTCTCGGCACTAAGGGTCAGGAAAAATGTGGCATTAATAAATTGTACAATGTAAATGATGGTGATTATGGAAAATGAGATTCTAGACTTTGTAAGAAGCCTAATAAATCATGACATTTTCGGAATTAGAACATATTAAATTAGTGAGGATTAAAGATCTTTGTCAAAATAAGAGTTAACAAATCGATCAAATAGTTATTTGGAAACTTACGCATAGTTGTATCCTTCAACTCCGATGTTGTTGACTTCTAAGCGGGTGATCTGCGCGTCAGCGTCGGAGCCAGCGGGGGCGGCGACGGCGGCGGCGACGAAGAGGGCGAGGACGATGAACTGTTGGCAGAAGACACTACTGTTACAGACCAACCAGAGGAACTCAATAAGCTAGCACCAAAATTTAAGGACGATCGGTCTGAAGGACCATCAATTTATTCTCACTAAAAATTTAAAGATCGAAAAAAACACTTTATCCAAACGTACCGATTTCATTTTTGATGGGTTTTTGTTTGTTTTTCCTGGGATTGTTTGTGATTGAAAGGCAATCGAGCGACTGATGCCTCTGTGTTGTCGCTCTGGCTATTTATAGTCGCCGGCGCATCGTTGCGCGGCAAGGACGCGCTTTGACATTTGAACTTAGAATCTTCTTCGGCCACCGATGTTTAGTTAAAGGTTCTTTGTGACATGTCCGGCTTGCTAAGATGGCTCATATTGATATCATATGGGCGACCTACATCGTACATTAATTTAATAATACATTTTATATTGGACGTGCCATTTATGATCTGTATTGTTACAAATTGGGAAAGTTTTTGCTATTATTTGTTTTATTCAATTTTTTTTTTCTTATATTTTTCTTTTAATATTTCTTACTCTCCTCAATATGTCTAATAGCGATTTTTAAGTAGGTAAGACTCGACTCTTACTCTCTCTTATATTCTTTATTGCTCATAACTTTACGCATTATACACCACTATTTTTTAATTACTACAAATACTTAAAGGGCATATTGGAAATGCCCTTGTTATTTTATAAGTAAAATCTCAATAAATAATATTCATAAACAGCAAAGTTATTAGCGTTGGTTTATGTCCCAAAATGTCACTCAATTTATGGAAATATTGTGCAGGCTATTGATTAATGAATGAATAAGTGACAATTATTAAGGAAAAACACTGCCCGCAGTATTTTCTACAAGCAATTGTTATGTTTGATTGATTCTATGATGAATTTACCTTTACGTGGTCAATTTTAGGATTTCGGTTTTTTTTACTTTTGACTATAAAAATATGATCAGTGACGGGTACAGATAGAGCCCCATTTTTTTTGTACTAATTAAAAAGTAGGGGTGTATATAGACAACACAATAACACACAACAACAACACAACAACAATCGACAATTCAACCAACAATCAACAATCGACAATTTAATCTTTATTTTATCATCTCTCAATTTGATATTTTCAATCCGGAAATATGCGAAGTTATAGTTTTAAAGTTATATTAGTGGCGCATGTGCCCCTAAGCTACAATCTAAGTGTCTCTATCATTTTTTTATAAAGCATAGAAGAATAATTGTTCATAATTGAATCACTTGACAGGACGTTAGGTTTATTCCGTTCTACGTATGGTTCATTATATTCTACTGGTGAATATCTAAAAAACTGTATTGCCAAGCCTCTCACCAATACTAAAGTTGAATAATGTATTTAGTAAACAGTCAAAAATTCAACCGATCATAAGCTGTCACACGTCTTTATCACTCTCTCTTTATCACACTCTATTTTTCGGTAGTTTACATCCAACAAATGGGGCTCAAGATTCAACATACAATACATATAAGCTTTATTATTGTTATTACTGTATATTATTATTATTATTTATTGCTTTGTCGGTATTCTTACTCCATCAAACGTTGGCAACAAAAGCTATCTGAGCGACACATAATATAATATAATAATATAATGTAATTTTCCACAACGCCGTCTAGTCCCAAGCTAAGCAGAACTTGTGTTATGGGTACTAGACAACTGATAAACATACTTATATATTTCTAAATACATACATATTATAGATAAATTGCACTCAGACACAGAACAAATGATTATGATCATCACACAAAGATTTGTCCTGGGTGGGAATCGAACCCACGACCTCCGGCATAGCAGTCAGGGTCACTAACCACTAGACCAAAAGGCCAGTCAAAACATGGCACATGTAGAAACAATTGAAATAAAGTAATGTAAAACTTAGCTCACTAAAAAGTTCATAGGTCAACAATACGGCACCTGTCAATAAGAACTCATGGTGTATAGTCTGTCTAATAAGTCAACCGACTTGGGAATTTTGTATAATATTAAATCATTTAAAAAATACTTATATTCGATACTTTTTATAAGGTTCTTCTGTTAATAAACAATGATCTCTATCTCTTAATCAACCTTGATTATTGAACCCGTGTTGACTACATCAGATTTCATTAAATCCTAATAATTACCCAAGTCCCAAGTTTAACTTATTAGACAGACTCTATTATACAACATGATTGTAACATTAAATGCGCAAAACCTCAGACACCCCACGTGATTTTTATTTCAATTGACCTAATTCTGTGAGAAAAAAAATTAAGGTATGCAGTTTTAGTTTGTTTAAAATTCATAATAAATAATAATAATATTTTTTTTTATATTGAATATTTAAAAATATAATTTATATGTACATATAGCTGAATAAACGAAATAATAATAATATTCCACAACTATCACACAACGCCGTCTAGTCTCAAGCTAAGCAGAGCTTGTGTTATGAGTACTAGACAACTGATAAACATACCTATATATTTCTAAATACATACATATTATAGATAAATTACACCCAGACACAGAACAAATGATCGTGCTCATCACACAAACATTTGTCCTGGGTGGGAATCGAACCCACGACCTCCGGCATAGCAGTCAGGGTCACTAACCACTAGACCAACAGCCAGTCATATCTGCATTGAAAAATAAGAACTTTTATTTATTATACCGTGTATGAGAAAATTTGATTAGACCACAAGCATTTGTGTTTGTTTACCTCTTTCGGCGGGTTTGCCCACTTGATGGCTTGACTTATTAATAAATAGACAGGGCAACATTTTTAATGAATATTTTTTTGAAAAATGTGACCTATATTATGAATTGGTTTAATTGATTCTGCTCGTTATTCTGATCAAAGTAATTTTCAGGTTTTGCGCATTTAACGTTACACGTTGTATATCATGATTGTATTTACCTACGTAAATGTAATATTTCAAAGAAACAATTCACAGAACTTGAGTCCAAAGTCTCGCTAATACTGTTAACACACGTTCGAATTTGGCACGACGGATTTGGTTCGTTCCAACCAAAATCGAACATAACTTAGTGTAGATTTGATCCGTCGTATCAAATTCGAGTATGTGTATTATTTTACGCTGAGTCACGCTCGATCTTGGTATGGACGGACCATGAACTTGGTACGACGGACCAAAACCGTCGTACCAAGTTGGTGACTGTTTTAAGACTCTTAAAGAATTTAACTCCAAAGTTTCGCTAACGCAATAAGTACATAATTAGCAACGCTATAATTTTGGAAAGGGCACGTTGATATTAACTAAGAAGGTATATTACAAGAGGTACATGTACAACCTGGGTTCCGTACAGGGGTCGACAGAGATGTATATGAACTATGACACAAAACATGCAGGTTAGTATCTGAAAGAGCAAGCGGGTCGCGACATTTGAGGGAGACCTAAGAGGACACCTTTCGGCTGATGTGATGATGATGATGATGAATTTCAACGTTCTATGATAGTTTATGAAGATTGCCGTTTGTCTATTTTAATATTAGCTTAAACTTTTCGCTACAAGGTACAACTGTTAATAATCCCACTCTATCATAGGTACCAGTGATAACTTTTGGTCTAATGGTTAGTGTCCTATTAACTAATTCCAATCCTTGTCTCACCAGGCAAGACAAGGAGTCACCGCGGCCCTGAAACGCAAAGAATAAGTAAAGGAACATAGGTGAGTGAAATAGGTCAGAGAAGAGATTAGCCAGTATCTACAACATAGCATAGCAAATAGCATAGTTGGCCTTATAACGTTCCCACTGTTGGGACTCAGGCCTCCTCTTTAGGAGAGGGAATGGGCCGTAATCCACCACGCGGGCCCAGTGTGGGTTGGTGGATGTCACATGTCTTCGAATTTTTGGTTCTAAGACATGCCGATTTCCTCACGATGTTTTCCCTCGCCGTTTTTGAGAGCAGTGATGATGAAATAAATTAGGTACACAAAGTAATGCGCCTGGCTGGGTTTGAACCCGTGACCTACAACTCGTAAGTCGGAGCCGTTACCACTCGGCCACCACTGCTCTCATCTCTACATAAACAAATAAAAGCATTAAGAAACGAATGTACCAGACATAACAATAAGTGTGAAATATTTGATGGCGTGTGTATGTGTGCATTACACTAGTTAAGGTTCCACAATTATCTTCTTATCACTAAAAACTCGAATTAGTTTATTAATTAGTAACCATTTGAAAATCATTCGCAAAATATTCAATGAGATAATTAATTAAACAACTGTTATTTAAAAACTACATTCTAATACATTCTTGTGATGAACTTGTTAAGCTCATAAAATTTTAGTCTAAGTTTATGTACGAAAACGGCATTTTACTATTGTATTCGTCAACAAATATAATTAAGGAATGCACGTGCAACGTGCGTAGCATCTCTGGCCTGTTCAGCATGGCCGCCGGTTGCTTTTTCAGCGACGGCGCCCACACCGGCGCCCCGTAGAGGGCCATGGACCGAACGATTCCCGCGTAAGCAGATATAGTCAAACAAAGTCGTTTGATGATTTTTGTTTCTCCAAGGCTCCTTCATTGATTCATCTCTGTTATGACGCTCACCACTGTTGTTTCTGCCTTCCAGGAGTTGCAGCAGTTTGATATAACTGGTGACGTATGGGCTGCCCAGCACCGGGTGACCACGAACTTATTTATTAATTAAGTAGCTTCTGCCAGCGACTTCGTCCGCATCCCCGTGTCACTCAATGATAAAGTGAATGAATTTTTTGAAACTGCTCAGAAATTTTTGAATATATAAGTATAGATATAGATAAGGGCAGCTGACGTGACTCAGAAGGCAGACCAACTTAAATTGAACTGGTTTGGACATGTGGGTCCTTGTGATTTCACATCATTAGTTCTTCCAACGTATTCCTAAGGACACCTACAGGAGATCCAAAAACCGAAGATTCAGTTACGATTCTCAGAACAGGAAAACCAACATATAATTTTCCTTAAAACCATCCTCGGTACCATTAATGCCGTCACCTTTTAATAGCAACCTAGCCTAGTATTTTTTTCATAAAATTTGCATTTAAGTTATGACTTCCTGGATCGTCCTCTAAGGAAAACCGCGCAGACCTTCAAGCTGCACAAAAAATAACAAGACCTTGAAATAATATTATAATCAATTTTACGGATACTAAAATAAATAACTAAAAGTTCACGAGCGCCTGACATTCTGCCTGCCTCCCAATCTGATGTCATATCGATGTTATCTGCTTCGGCAGGTTTCATTCTAACCAAATCTAATGTGATCCGGTTAGTGAAAAATTATAGCAAGTGCAAAATAACCGTGGAATAAAGTACATTGACCTTTTTCTAATATCTCTGCGTAGGTACCCGAAAAATAAACAATGAATTGCTTTTCATTAATAAAACATGCAAAGGATCACGATACATATCGATTCAAGACAGCTTTATGCCTTTATTTCAGTTTATGAAATGAAGAAAGTCAACAAATGTAGGAGGGTCAATGGCCGTTATTCCACGTTTATCTGGCACCTACCTTAGCTTAGTATTTCCGTGACTTCACTCCCATAGACTAAACACCACAGAAACCTACTACTACCTACTATCTTGGCATAAAAGTAACTTAACCAGAGAAAGCGTGGCCTCGTAGATAGTGGCTGAAGTGAAGAGAAGCATTTACCCAGGAGTGCCTGGAGGACAGAACGGGCTAGTAAACAAAAGGTTTCATTAACGTAAAGTAACCTATTCACTCTTTAAGTCAAGAGTTAATAGGTTACTAGGTAGGCGCGCTCCATCGTCGACCGCATCGTCGGTTTCCATCAGGTGAGATAGCGGTCAAGCGCGAACTTATCAGCAATAAAAAAAACAACGGTTGTGTAGATTTCTGTTAGTACCAGATAAAAAAAAATGGCCATCAGTCTTCACTTCGTCCAAACATTTAATACAATCAAACACTTTTGTTTTTCCTTTTGTTTTACACCTCTTTTTAATAGATGCTAGACTAGTTGCTGTCAGCGGCTTCACCCGCGTGTTTGTAGAAATTTGTTTCAAGGGAACATCCCAGAGCAAAAAGTTCTTTTTTATATTTATTTGTTTCACAAAAAATTACTTAATGTATTTTAACAAACAAATGCTCTAAAAGTAAAATACAAGAACACAAAAGTTTCAGCAGCTGGAGCTGAACTAGAAGGAACCTGTATTTCGGTTTACAGCGCCATACAAAATATTCTATATGCTATTCCAGGATATATTCTACCCGTGTTCCTCAACGAAATCCTTCCTGCTATTTAAGCGTGAAGAAGTAATTAACATGCAAACTTTCGGCATTATACTATTAGTAAGGTAATGGAAAATATGGTTGAAACATAGGAGACACTAAACTTAATAAGAGTAGGCGCCTGATAACGTGGAATAAAGGTCATTGACCATCCTACATTTGTTGACACTTTTAATTTTATTTCAAAAACGTATTTAAAGACATAAAGCTGTCTTGAATCGACATATAGTATATCGTGATCCTTTACACGATCTAGTAATGAAACGCAGTTCTTCGTTTGTTTTTCATACATACGTGGAGATATTAGGAAAAGGGCAATGTACTTTATTCCATGGTTAATTGGCGCCATCTACAGTTTAGGTTGCACAGACCAGCAAAACTTCAGTGATACTGATTACATCAGGTGCGCGTAGACTCTTGCAAAAAAAAAACTTGCTTCAGAAGTGTCAAAATGTTAACCTAACCTGCCAAGAGAAAGCAACAAAACAAAAGAATGTCACACCAAGTAATATGCGCAGTATACTTCGTAATATATCATGATATCAAGCACCGCCGCGGGCAAAAGCCAGTGTACTATTATGTCATAGGATCACACAAAACAATAAGCTTTTGATGCGCCCGCGCTCGTTCCATCAATGAAAATGTACAGAAGAACCAGTTTTAATTCTGTCAATTCTAACAATACATCTGTTACATAGACAATACATGCGGTATAAAGTAAACTCTGACACACACATACACTCGCGCCCTAACACTTACTTTAACAGTTAATCACACATTAACTAAGCACTCACACTTACATCAATAGTATTAAAGAAGATTGCCCATTTTGTTAGGAGCTTTAGCCTCTAGAAAGGGCGCTCGAGCCCCGGTATGAAGGCTTGAAGGAACGGGATGGGTTTTTTAGTCAGTAAGAGTCTGACACTATCTCCCGCTCCGCCCAAGAGCGGGGGTTGTCATAAGATGATTATTCCCATCGAAAAAAAAAAAAAAAAAAAAAAGCCTCTAGAAAATTCAGATCCTGAACACAATTTTCAGTTTTACAGAGAAATTTGATTTTTTATAAATTATGAAAATAAACAGTCTTCATAATATTTTCCGACAAGGGTTGCAAGGCTATTGGAAAGAGTTCTATCAATGACTTCTCCAGCTCTAGGTGCTCCAGCAGGAGGGAGTGTCAGACTTTTACTGACTAAAACCACATTTATGTTTTTTTTTTGGTGGGGAATATCATCCAATGACATCCCCCGCTCTTGAGCTGAGCGGGAGATAGTGTCAGACTCTTACTGACTAAAAACCCACCCCGTTCCTTCAAGCCTTCATACCGGGGCTCGAGTTCCCTTTCGGATAACCCTGGCCCCAGTAGGCTTCGACCCGGCTGGGCCCCTGCTGTTGCTGACAACTCCTTGAGGCGCGCGGGAACAGTGCGCGCCGTCGACGACTTGGACTTGGTCCGAACAGTTACCGGACGGTCGGACAGCGAGCTACCCATTGCTCACTGTCCGCAAGCCCGCGTCTACGGTGGTTCGAAATCGCTTTCAGTTACCCTTTGCGTTCTAGAACCGTGGGTTTCCTTTTCAGAGATTCCCCGCGGCCATAGCGAGAATTGACCCTTACGGATTTACTGACATCGAGCGACAACTCGGACTCGGCCCTGACGGTGAGTTCCCATTGCTCGTCGTCCGCAAGCCAGAAGGAACACCTGTGGGTTTTAGTCTGTAAAACCCGCTCTGGGCGGAATGGCAGAGATATACTCCATCTGTTTAGTTAGTTAATTAAATGTAAACAATCTTTACAAAACATGTCTTTTATCTAAATAATTGTCTAAAAATTTTATCTATAAATGGTATTTATTTAAACCTGTTATTACCAATTAGGTATTTACGTAAACCTGTTATTTGGTCTCAATCTGATTATACTGTGAGTTTATGTTAAATGTACGATTATAGTTTTTAAGGCAGCAAAATTATTGCAGTGAGCGCTATGTACGCCTTAATTGTCATGTGCATAAGTCATTTGGTTTGAGATCATCTTGTCAATGTGATGTACATGTATGTGGTCTGGCTGTACTTGATTTAAATAAATAAATAAATAAACCGATGTTAAGTAATTAACTAAATTTAAATAATCTTTGTTTATCTTTTATACGATTTATTTTAAATAAAAAGACATAAAGATTGTTTACGTTTAGTTATCTACCTAAATAGATGGAGTATAGTCAGACTTCTATCGACTAGCCCACCTGTGCCCCTTCAGTTGCTCTTTGCGTTCCATAGACACCGCCACTCTAACAAACAATGCCGGACCCTATCATGAGGTAACAAACAGACTGACAAACAGAATCACTTTCGCATCAATAATGTTTATAAGCACATACATATATATAACTATGTTTATATATAAGTAGATCATTACAATAGAAACGATAGAACCAAAGAAAACGCGGTTGATCCTTATATCTTATTGGTTGACCAGCCTAAAGGTTATCTACGATAGCGAAGCGATGATTTTAGATATAACTATCAACTTAGCACCGAGCAACGATTACTGAGATGGTCCTGTATTTTGTACAGATGCACTGTCGATGACCTCTCAACCTATACAGTATGTGGCGTGGATTTGAATGGCCGAATCAGTTGGATTGCAGAGAACAGGGATGAAGAACATTTGGCCAGCAAGCTTTTGAAGGTACAGAGTCCCACTTCATACCTCCGTTGAAGAAGGTAAATCGTCCGACCGGTGTTATATCTGATCCGGACAACTGTCCGATAGATGATTTCGGGCTTTTGTATATCACGTACATCAAAAGACTGGAAACATTTGATTGCTGTGATCTACCCGTCCTATTATAATTTAAGTGTTTTCAAAGAGTGAATTGACTATTAAAAATTCAGTAGGTAATGAATACAGTACCATTTGCGAAAGGTGCACCATCTCTGGAACAGACGTATATTTACACCGTAACCCAGGTGTGTGAGTAAATTACCTACATTTTAATTATACGACTATTAACTAAGTATAACTTTAGTCTGAAGCTTAAAATTAAATCTTGATGACCCCTTCGTCTTAGCATTGATATTATGTTGTACTTGCGAATATATGACGTGTGCAACTACGCAAAAAAAGGAAATAAGTTCATCTTGTTAAAAAAGTAAATTAGTATTTTGTATTTTTTTTATGCATTATTTCAATGGTCTTAAATCATCTTCACATTATTGCCTTTATAAAAAAACCAATTTGAGATTACAGGTTGGCTGGTTTCAAAGTTTTTACGGACAACATAAGTAGGTAGAAATAATTTGGCAGGAAATATGAAGAAGAAAAATTACATTTAAATAGAAAATTTGAATTAGATTCAATGTACTAAAACCATTACTAGTACACCAACTCATTGTTTTAACAACTAAACATAATAAACCTTAATTTGAACCTGAATTGGAACTGTTTAAAGTTATTAACATAATGACGGTACCTTGTCAATATATCTATGAAAACATCATGTATGTTAGAAAAAATCTTCATCTTTTTAGCAAAAGAGGCGATAGACATAATTATGTTACAAGAAATAGGGATCAATTAGTTCAACCAGGTTTCAGACTGGCTAAAGTGGCCTCTTCTTTCATGGGGTACTGTTTGAAATGTTATAATAAAATACCACCCCAAATATTAGAACTCAATGAAACGAAATTTAAATCTTGTATTAAACGCACACTATGCAGGCAAGCATATTATAAGTTGGAGGATTATATTCAAGATAAAAATGCTTGGCTCAATGCTGGTCCAGCTCCACTACCACTAGGGCGTACTAATTAGTTGATTGGTTGGAAACTAATATTATTATTTTTTAATTTGAAAGACACAATTGCATTGTATAATGTAGAAGCACTTTTTCCAAGTTTGTGAATGTGAAGCACCATGGAGCATTTTTATTAGGTTACAACTTTTTTTTTTTTTGACATTACGAGCATGGCAGTTGAGAGTTTGTCATGCTCACTCAAATGTCTCGCTGTTGGTGGCACGTGTTATTGGGTCGTTCAGTTCCCTTCAAAATGGTTGAGCTGAGTGGGGCTGATGCACGCGTCATGCTCGTGAACGGGTGCCATCAGATGGGACTGGTCATCTCTTAGCTGCCAGTGGCTTAATTCAGTTTCTATCTTTTAATTATTTTACATTTTTTATTTCATTATCGACATTGTGCTCACATGATAGAAGCAACAAGTAATATGTAACCAAGCATTATATGTAACACATAATATGATTTAAAAGAGTGTCCATGGAGTTTCTTGCACGTTCTTCTCCATAGAGACCTACTCTTTGGAACGTGCAATTTAGCTTCACTTTTCTTGGACTGACCGACATTTGACTATTCAAAAGTGCCTGTAAATGGTCTATTTGAAATAAATGTTTTGATTGATTGATTGATTGATTTATATATTCAAATTTTACTAAAA
Organism: Mythimna ferrago; assembly: GCA_910589285.2. Taxonomy (NCBI): domain Eukaryota; kingdom Metazoa; phylum Arthropoda; class Insecta; order Lepidoptera; family Noctuidae; genus Mythimna; species Mythimna ferrago. Next base: position 1,322,152 of record OU342680.1, read on the forward strand.
ATAACCAAAATAAATCACACTTTCTAGCATGCGGTAAATCCAAGATGTAAAACTATAGAAATATACAAGGTTATTTGTAAAACACTGGCAACCACTCAGGACTATGTTACTAACATCATAAACAACAACTTTTGCTCTATGACTTTTAAATCATATTTTATTTCATCAGATTTTTATACAAAAATAAAAATATTTAAATTGATCGTTCTATTTAGAACGTTCAATTTAAATATTTCGCATAGATTTCGTAATATTTATTACGAAATCTATACGAAGCAAGCGATAGTACGATAGCGGAGGGTAACTGAATATAAGGTGCGAATGCTTGATAGGTGTAATGACAATGTTTCGAAAGCCTGCTTATTATTATTACGAGAACAGTGCGTGGGAGGCGTAAGTAGATACGGCAAAATACAGAGTTGAAATTTGTTAGTTAGAACAATGAAATCGTGAAGGATTGTTTTTGATAAATGTATTACGTTATGTAAAAAGTCATAGAACAAAAGTTGTTGTTTATGATGTTAGTAATACTTTCCTACAAGGTTATTAGTGTTTTACAAATAACCCTGTATATGTCGTGGCCAGATCTTAGAATTGATCTGATCACTTCGCGATATGGCCAATTAAAACTGGCCAGATCGTTTAAACGTTAACATTTGATGATATGTCAATCCTCGTTTAGCCATATCATTGAAGTAGGATTTCAATTATAATAAGAGATCTAAAGAAAGTAGGCCAAACGATCTGGTCAGATTTACTTGGCCATTTCATGAAGTTATCTGTAAGTGAATTTTTTTTTTTTATAATGGATAGGCTCGCGTTTGACCACAATCTCACCTGATGGTAAGCGATGATGTGGCCGACGATGGAGCACGCTTGTCTAGAAGCAATCTATTCACTCTTGACTTAAAGACCCCTAGGTTATACCTATCAGGAAACACAGACTCCGGCAGGGAATTCCATTCCTTAGCTGTACGCATAATGAATGTACTCCCAAAACGCTTTATACGTATAGGTTTGATGTCCACCATGTACCGGTGGCGCAACGCCGTACGTCTTGTGTGAATTCATAAGTGAATTGTGAATTTATAAACTCTGGCCACGACAATACCAAAAACAAAACAGGAAATGGTTTTTGTTCTCAAAATAGAATCAACATTAGATATTGTAAAATTCCGTCGAAGATCCGAACACAATTAATTAAAAATAACGATCTCAATGGCCGTGGTAAACACAGAAAATAATTAAAATCGTAAACTTAATATTTATTATTAGTTGAGATATTACTCGTTTGCCGGTTGTAAAACTTGTAAGTTGTAATAGGTGAGTGAAGAGCCAGGGGTCGCGAACTTTAGGGACCACTGCTGTACATGGGCTTACAAGAGTGTTGACGACATGGATATTATATAGTGAGAGTGAAGAGGATAATGATCCTGTTCACATTTTCAAATATTTATTTTACATCAAATCTAGTCGTAGAATTACGAATTTAGCGTATACTATATGGAAACAATATTTCTATGGAGCTGAGACATGGACGCTGGGGATGCGAGACCGTCGTCGTAAGATTGACGTACTGGAAATGTGGTGCTGGAGGCACATGCTCGGAAGCCCATGATCTTGAAAGAACTCAATATCAAAGAGAGATTATTATTGTCGTCTGTGCAAATACGAATCCTCAAGTTGTTCGGGCATATCACGCAGAGTGCAGGGGAAATTGAGGGCAAAAGGTCACGTGGACGCTCTCCAACACGGTGGACGGACCTCATCAAATCGGTGACACACTGCAGCGTTAACGAAAACTCCCAAGTCGCCAAACACAGAGCTGCATGGCGTCGTATCGCCTGTATTGCCGGACTCGGCTGAGACATGACCACGACCACTCTGTCAAGAAGAGTGTACGACTTAGAAGATATGGAAACACGAGCTTTTGGCAGCGGCTTTGCCTGTGTGAAAGTAGAAAATTATCCCAAAAGATCAAACTCAAAAGAATAAAAAGCATTCTATGTCCTATTTCTAGACGTGGTCAACCCGTGAGCCAAATTCCATTGTAATCCATCCAGCTGTTTGACCGTGAAGTAGTAACAAACTTACGCAGACACAGTTACGAACTCTCGCCTTGTAATATTGGTGGAAAATGTAATAATATATTTTTTCGTTGACCTGTTTTTAACCGATAAAAAGAATAACGCCAAAATATGTTCCTGTTGTTTATTTGGGGTAGCAAGTAGCTCGTCTTTAGGAATTGCCGTTACCTGTCTTCGCAATGCATCACTATGAAACTAATATAAAGGCTCCACACACACCATCAGAGATTGCATCATTGCTTGCTTACCATAGGTGGGATTGCAGTCAAGCACTAGTTTATATCAATTAAAAAAAAAGACTAAACTTGATCATTACTCATCATTTTATTTCCATTAATCTTAACCCAATATATTTGGAGTTCACGGCATCTTTTTTTCCATACGTAGTGATATCAGTCTGTAGTATGCCTTTTCTCTTTCAAAAAAATATATCTTCATCAATATATACGCATCACGTAAAACGTACGAAATTTATGTAGATAACTTTTACACATTAAAATTGTGAGTAACTTGATATATTACTTAGGCTTTGTTTCATCGTAATCGGTTGACTATATCGATAGATATACTTACTACATTCATTGACTGTTAGGCAATACGAAGTTCGTTGGGTCAGCTAGTTATAAATAAATAAAGAACTGCAACAAGTCAAGAAAATGTTTCTTATCTCTGAACCATACGACAGAAGGTTCACCGCCTCTGCAACAGCATAAATACAGGTGTGACAGTCGCCGACAAAGGCAGGTAGTCAGCCTCTTACGACAATGATGCTGATTCATCTGCGCTTGCAGCTTTCAACAGATGACTGTTATGACTGAGAAATAACTTTATGAATACTCAAGGTCGTGAGAAACCAGCTGGTATAATAAGGTAGTAAATATAAAAATGATGAGTAATTCAGTTACATTTTTTAAAACTAGTGCTTGACTGTGATCCCGCCTGATGTCAAGCTGTGATGTAATTATGGATGGTGAAGCGCACTAGTTTATTAAGAGCCTATTCACTCTAACCCTGAAGACAGGTGTCTTCAAGGTTAGAGTGTACTAGTAGTGTGTAATGTTATGATCGTACAGGAAGAGGCGAAACGCTTAGTCCGGACCGTACAGGTGTTGACAATATAGGAGTGGACACTCACCGTATGTTGGGTTGCCCGTTGGTACCAGAACCAGGGCCCAGCGCGATAGATGAAGAAAAACGTTTGAGTTTAAGTCAGTAATAGTCTTATATACCCTTCAGCTCCTTCCAAAAATAGGCACTGTAGGGGCTCAACAGGGTCGAAGCTTACTGGGACCATGGGTTGTGCGGAAGTGTACCCCGGGGCTCTGGAACGAAGCTAAAGAAGACACAAAACACTAAAATTCATGATTCTTAGAAACAATATCTCTATTGCTCGCTATTTCTAACTTAACACTCACAGTTCAAAGTAATACTTAAACACTCTTAAATTTTGATCGTTTTATTCCCGTGGAGGGTCGATCCGATACATGAAACACTATCGATTTGTGAAGATAAAATTAAAAAATAAAGTACTTTTGTTCAAAACTCGTATTAATTTACGCATGTATGAAATTAATTTCTTTAAAAAAACGTCAGCTGAGCGAGTCCAATGACCTGTAGGCAGTTTATACGCAACCCCGACTACTTACTACCATGACCATCAGGTGAGATAGCGGTCAAGCACGAACCTATCAACAATTAAAAAAAAATTGTCGCTTGGTCCACCTCACAACATTCGCAACCTTTTTTTAATTATACGATTGTCTAAACTATTAGATTTTAGCTCCTGTATTTACTCTAAATAAACAAGCATGCAAAATTCCAAAATCTTCCTAAGATATCTGTCTTCTCTTCTAAGTCGTGCACTCTTGACAGAGTAGTCGTGGTCATGTCTCGGTCGAGTCCTGCGCCACCGCCTCTCTCGCGATGCGACGCCATGCAGCTCTATGTTTGGCGCCTTTGAAGTTTTTGTTAACGCTGCAGCGTGTTACCGATTTGATGAGGGCCATTCACCATGTTAAAGAGCGTCCACCTTACCTTTTACCTTACCTCGACTTTCACTTGCACCACCAAGTCCTCGTTACGGGATATGCCCGAAGAACATGAGGATTCGTATTTGCATAGACGACGATATTAATACTATGTAAATACGAGTACTACTAGTACAATAATCAGTAGTTACATACCCATTGGTATGCCATTAACATAATATTATGGATACGATTAGCCAGGACATACCAGTCGTGCGACTGCAATCATTAGTACTGGTTTCATCCATTCCTGGCTCCGTTTTAGGACACCATTTCAGTAGAGAATATATTTATTAAGCTTTTGTTCTGTTAACTCGCAATTCATAATTAAATGCCACATATCTTTGGTATTTTGGCTTAAATATCCCACTATTAAATACCGTACCTGTCATGGAATAGGGACTAAATGTACAAAAAAAAATCTAATCAATTCAACCTCATTGCAACCATTCATATATAGCCTTTAAAATGGGTACCACGGCATTGAAACGCAAAGGGTAATTGAACGAACACGGGTAAGTTTTACCCCCGATTTCAGATTTAAACAATTTTTTTTATTGTAATATCCAATAAATATATGTATTACGTTGTTCCACTGCTAGACGAGGGCCTCACTATTCCACACACGTCTGTCATTCCGAGCCAGTCCCATTAAGCTTATGAAGTTGAGTATTCTCAAACTCTAGTTAAACCCAAAATTCTGACATTTGCAAAGTAGAGTTTGAAAAGTTTTTAACTCAAAATACTCAATTCAGAAACCCACTTTTAATCAATAAGAAGTCTGTCACTTCCTCTCACTGTACACAGAGCAGGAAATGTTATTCAATGATTTTGCACCTCAAAAAAAAGTCTGTAAAAAAAAAAATATAAAATATTTTATTCCGAAACAAGAGATAATTATAATAATTACATAACACCAAGATGCTTGTAGTTTATGCAGCAACCAAAATTACCACACCAATGCAAGGTAAACGAATTAAAATAAGTTTTAATTGAATACCATATATAAAACGTTGGTACACAAAAACACAGGAACTAAACAATACCCCAATAGCAATGGTATCGTTAAGCGGTTATTCACCTATTGTGTTACATTGTACAAATCACATACAACATACAAGAACATATGTACATACATCGTTCTAATGACTTGTAATATGTTATTTCATTTTTTTCTCAGATAGTTGGCAATAGTTTCCTGGAGTATAATTTACTGACAGTTCTAAAGATCAGGAATCATTAGAGTTCATAAATATGTATGTTTTATTTTTTATTTCACACTTGTATGGATGTAATAAAAAATAAAACATATGGTTGAGATAGGTCAATGTAATAATAAATGAATAAACATTTTCTATTTGAATGAGACAAAATGTAAATATCAAAGCATAAAGTTTTCCTGATGCAAACTAAAAAAAAGATTGTGCAAATAAAGCGAAATTAATGATATGAAACCAAACTTAGTATTATTTAATAATAATAAAATGTATCAGTGCATACACATAAACTTGTGTAATGTGTCCACTTAGTACTGTTATGTGTAAGGTTAAATAAATAACTAATCTGAAAAGTGTGTCCGGAGTCTCTTCATGCACACTACATTTTAGAAACATGTACGTGGAGCCAACGCTCCCGGTCATTACAATACTGTAGCCTGATTCACGTAAAATCAAACAAGCCAAATATCGTTGAAGTTTTATAGTAGTTCGATCGAAGTCCTAACCAAAAGCGGTATTCACGATCTATCGCCTTATTTCCAGTTACATTAATAAGTATTCTACCAGGATAATGTAAAACAGATTTTTTTTAAAATCGACGAATTTCAAACGACTTTAAAATCGGTGTCGTTCAAACTCGATTGATGGATGTGAATACGGAAATGGTCTAAACGACTAAATCGCTACGATATCGTTACGGTTTTCATTACGTGAATCGGGCTACTGATCTTGCTGACAGGCTAATATTTTGACTTCTTCTTCTGTTCTTTGGGTTCAGGAGGTGGTTACGCTGATAACAGCATCGATGGAAAACTAGGATAAAGATTGGAAGAATGCCGTCCAACAAAAACTAGGTACACTCTAATGATATGTATTTTTTGAGGTGGGATATCTTCAATTATTACTTTCTCCTGCTCCGTGTGAAGCGAGATACACCGTGTTTCTTCAGTATTAATCTTTTGTATTCCAGGGCTGCGAAAACTCTTTAGAACTATTTATTCGCAGCCCTATACCTACCTAGCTCGCTGTCCGACCGTCCGGTAACTGTCCAGATCGAGCCCAACTTGTTGATGGCGCGTAGTATTCCACGCGCGCCTCAAGGAGATGTCAGCAAACCGTAGGGGTCCAGCAAGGTCGAAACCTACTGGGGCCATTGTTCGCTTCTGAAATGAAAACCCGGCCCTGGAATGAAAGGCAACGAAGGAACTAGAAGTGACTTTTAGTCAGTGAAAGTGACTCCTCGACACGTCCTCCTACCCCGCCTATGGACGGGAGATATCATTGAATAATTTACCATCTAAAAAAAGGCCTATACCTCTATATACACGCTTGGGTATATGTATATATGTTTTAAATGACATGAATGTAATTAAACCTAAGGTTTTACTGTTTTAATATTCCCGTTGACCATGACGCTACAAATGACAACCTTCCGACTCCTCGCCCGTGTACCAAAAATAACGACATCTATAATTTTCACATTAATTTCCCAATAAAATCATCAACAACGCATTTATACGTTTATAAATAAATTAAACCACATCTCGGCCATCACTGACTGACCACGTGCACTTATGATGTTATATTAAAATGCCAGATTTTCAATGTCAGTTGTATGGACGTTATAAATTTTAAACGAAGTTTGATGAGCTTCTAAAATGTAAATTATTGGAATAATTTAAATTCTTGCGGTTCATCATCATCATCATTTTTTACGATTATACTCTGCCTATTGCGGTCTGCTCCGATTTGGTTAATTTTAAATGCTTTGAAACCGTATTAATCAAGCTTGTTATATATTTATTTTTTTTTTTTTTTTATTTATTTTTTTTTTTTTCGATCGGAAAAATCATCTTATGACAACCCCCGCTCTTGGGCGGAGCGGAAGATAGTGTCAGACTCTTACTGACTAAAAAACCCATCCCGTTCCTTCAAGCCTTCATACCGGGGCTCGAGCGCCCTTTCGGATAACCCTGGCCCCGGTAGGCTTCGACCCGGCTGGGCCCCTGCTGTTGCTGACAACTCCTTGAGGCGCGCGGGAACAGCGCGCGCCGTCGACGACTTGGGCTTGGTCCGGACAGTTACCGGACGGCCGGACAGCGAGCTACCCATTGCTCACTGTCCGCAAGCCCGCGCCTACGGTGGCTGGAAATCGGGATCGGAATCCCGGCGGCGGCGAGGGCGCCGTTGCCTGATGCGGTCGGCCTCCTCCTTAGCGAGCATTACTGCTTCGCAGAAGTCGGCGACCGCCTGAAGCTTGTTATATGTGAAGATTAAAATTATATTCAATTAAAGTATTATTAGAATACACCAAAATAGTAACAATTTTACATAAACTTAAATCTATGGGTACATTAGCAATCATAACGTTGACAGCTGATTTACTAATAAATGTAGGTAAAGCTGAGATAAAATTATTTTCCATTATAATACACTCTTTTTGCTTTTTTATGACCATAATTCCTTGGCTCCTATTACTATAGAATTATCCTCGTCATCAGCTCGAAACAGTATTCCATTCATCCGTCTATCCAATAACGCACTACTACGAGTATTTCTCTTTGATTCTTGGTAACTCTCATCTCACTGCTGCAAGTCACCCCGCGAACAACGTCACTCAACTCTGAATGATCTTAATAATAACTATAATCCAATAATCACCTATTGATTCCAAATGATCAATTACAATTAACCTTTAAAAGTTTAATTAATAAACTCGATTTGTTTTCCTTTGATATGTAATGAGAACTACAACAGGCTTCATTAATCAACATCATACGTTTATTTAATTCATAACATTAATATTATTTTTGTCTAAACATCGAATAATATCTTAATGTGAATAATTAATTCATAAAGATGGTCTCTTGGGCCATTTGTAATCAATATTGCATCGAAGTCACATCATTAGTTGCTTCTACCGAATTGAGATTTGAGCAACAGTTTTTAATTTGCAACTTCTGAGTTGTGTTCAACTAAATAAAGGAATTAAAAATATTTTTTACAAGCTTCAATTCTCCCAAAGGACACAAAAATCCTAAGTCCTGTTCCAGGATGTAATCCACCCGTGTAACATATTTCAACCATATTTGCTCAGCCGTTTGAACGTGAAGGTGTAACAAAGAAGCCTGCCAAGCCTGCGGGCCCTGGAGCGCCGAGGGAACTGAAGTTACACTGATGGATTTTTATATAGTGAGATATAAATTATGACAGTGATTTAAGTAATTATAAGCATTTAAGCATAATCAGCCTTATAATGTTACCTCTGCTGGGACTCAGGTCTCCTCTCTAGGAGAGGAAATAGGCCTTAATCCACCACACGGACCCAGTGCAGATTGATGGTTGTCACACGTCTTCGAATTTTTGGTTCTAGGACATGCCGCTTTCCTCACGATGTCATCCTTCACTGTGTGAGGATGAAATAAATTACACAAAGTAATGCGCGTGGCAGGGTGTGAACCCGGGACCTACAAGTCGTAGGTCGAGGCCGTTACCATTCGGGCACAACTACTCACTAATATAATTATGATTTAAGTAATTATGATATATTTAAAAAATCTAATCTCCTTCAGCCATGCTTTATTCCTTGTTACATAAATCGTTAGCTCGTCATCCGTCTACTTCCATAATGACATGGTTCTCATCCGACCTTGCTATAAATTACGCAATAATGTTCGTTCTTATTCGGAACTTGAGGTTTTCTTTGATTTGGTTATTTTTATCCGCTGATGATGTCAGTACGGCGGCATGTTGTATGTGTATGCAGAGCACGAGGCAGAAGATTTGTTTTACTTGGCTATCAGTATATCTTAGTCATTGAATAGGAAGTTGTAGTTATTAGCGAATCATTTGTGTCTTTGGAAAATTAGGGTTTATTTTAAACAGGGTAAGTAATTAAGTTTACCTACACAGACAGTAAAAATACTCTGATTTTCACAAGTCTAGGACAAAGGGGGAGGGAAAGGGTCCGAATTTTTTATTTTTGGACTAGCTGACCCGGCGAACTTCGTACCGCTTAACAGTCAATGAATGTAGTATATCTTTCGATATAGTTTTTTTTTTATCTGTTATAAACTAGTACTTGACTGCGATCCCGCCTGATGGTAAGCAGTGATGCAATCGTTGAGTGTGAGGCGCACGAGTTTATTAAGAGCCTATTCACTCTAGCCTTGAAGACACCTAAATTATAATCAGACGGGAAGACCGCAGCAGGCAAACTGTTCCAGTCCTTCGATGTACGCGATATAAATGACGAGGCGAAGCGCTTAGTTCGGACCGTAGATGTTTCAACAACGTAAGGGTGGATACTCGCCGTGCGTCGGTTTCAGTCAACCGATTGCGTTAAAACAAATCTAATATATATATAATAATATAATATATCAAGTTACATACAATTTTAATGTATAAAAGTTACATCGATTTCGAACATTTTAATACAAATGAAAACTTCTACAGATTTATTATAATATGTATAGTATAGACAATGTGTAACTACAATATACTTAAACTAATAGATAACTTACTATGTATATAAAATATGTAACTGGAACAATGCACACCCCAATTAGAAAATTAAGTTGCAATCATAATTCAGGAACTCAATTTTTACTTAAATGCACTTAAAAGTAGTGTTTCAAGAAATTAACAATCCTAATCGTAGGCTAATATATGGGAATCGGCGTACTTCCCTGGTAGTGCATCGGTATTTGTATCTACGCACACAAATATGATAGTGACGAGATCCCTGCCTGAAGGTTCAGGCAGGGATCTCGTCACTTCTTTTAATTTGGTTTTCGATCTCGTTTGTTAGTCATATCTTTACCAGGTAACAACTTTACGAATATTTTACGGATTTTACCAACTAATTTACATGGTAATTGGTAATTCAATTTTTACATAACGAATCAAGTATTTACTCTCTTTACAATGTAGGATCTCCCCAATACGTTGAGTTTAAATTATCAAGTCGTAAATAAACAGTTAATTTGCTGGTAACCCTTTTAACTTGGCCGTAAAGATGGTTTAACCGCATTCCGAAAGTGATGGTAACCGCACCTGTATTACGTAATACGGTCGCAATCACAATCGCGATCGCCATCACTTATATTTTGACATGTTAACAGTGTTGGTTGCACTTGAATCGTTTTTTTTTAATTATTGTTAATAGGTTCGCGCTTGACCGTTATCTCACCAGATGGGAAGCGACGAAGCAGGCGAAGATGAAGCGCGCTTACCTAGACTGCCGTCCTCTAACTAAAAAGCAGCTAAGTGCTTTGTTTTCTAAGTAACTTAGCTGCTTTTTAGTTAGAGGACGGCAGTAGAAGTAACTACTATTTACTCTTGACTTTAAAATTCCCGGGTTGTTTCCGTCAGGAAACACTGATTCCGGCAAGGAATTCCACTCCTTAGCTGTACGCACTATGAGCGTGTTCCCAAAACTTTTTCTATGTGGGTCCACCATGTACCAGTGGCGCATCGCTGTATGCCTAGTGGTCCGATGATGGAACGGGCTCGGCAGAATTAGGTTATACAATTCCAACGCACAGTCCCCGAAATGCAACCGGTAGAAAACCAACAGGCTAGCGTGTGCTGTTTACTGCCTGTGCACAATAAGATGAATGGAGTTGTTAAACTAAGTATTGCAATGGTGTTAACAAATGACAGTCAAATTAGATTTTAACTAAACATGATCATCAGTAGTCAGCAAAACCGCCCAGCAGGGTCGAAGCTTACTGGGGCCGTGGTTTGTGCGAAAGAGAACCCCGAGGCTCTTGGAACAAAGGTAAAGAATGAACAAGAGTAGGTTTAAGTCAGTAATAGTCTGACTCACACGCTCCACCCAAGAGCAGGAGAAGTCATTGGATGATTTCCCACCTAAAAAAAAACATCATCAACAGTAAATTTACTTTTTATAAAATCAGTAACGAAGGTAGAGTAGTAGATGAGGTACCTATGAAAGATGATCTTTACAATACTGAAACTCTACTATGAGCACCTCTTTAGAGGGTCTAGAGCAAAAATAAGGTCAAGCCAATTGTTCATCATCATTATTTCAGCCAAAAGACGTCCACTGCTGGACACAGGCCTCCCCTATTTGTCGCCACAACGACCGGTCCCGTGCGTATGGCATCCACCGGCCTCCTACGACCATCAGCAACACATCGGTCTATCTTATGGTAGGCCTTACAATGCTGCGTTTTCTGGTACGTAGTCGTCATTCCCGAACCTTTCAGCTACATCGATTACCAGTTCTGCGAGCATGTGTCCTGCCCATTGCCACTAAAGTTTGGCGACTTATTTAGGCTATATTGATTCACTTGCAGATATCTTCTTACTTGCTACAAACACGCAAGGAAACTCCGAGTGTAGCCTTTTCTAATACCCCTATGATGAATACAATATTAGTAGTTTATTAGGAATGTATCTTACATCATCACAATACCGTTTACTAGGAAACAACGGTCTCATTTAGTTTGAACTGATGAAAAAATTGACGTGTAAAAGTTTAAAACCTTGCGCAAAATAAATATCCTTTACAATTTAACTATATCTTCCGATCCTCATAATACTATACCAGATAAAATTAGCAAGTGTCATGAAAAGCAAAATATCCGTATAAAGAATACCAGAATAATCACATTATTCATATGTCCACTTATCGTCACTCCATCACAACTTGTCACTCGCTAGTCCTTTCATAACTACTCAAGTTTACTTTACACCATCTTTAGTAAGTCTAGGTCATCTCTTACAAAACGATTTTCTGGTTTGTTTATATTCTCAGAAATACCTCTTCAATATAAGTATGAGTATTAAAGGAAATCCCTCAAGGTTAACCGGTATTGTCTCATAGAAAGTTATCTCTTAGCAAGTCGGTGTGAATTTTACAAGGCTTATGAAATTACGCTTGTTGTGAATCATTTAGTGATGAGCATCATCGTTTAATTCACGCCTTTTTCGTGTTTTATGTACGGTTAACGTTTATGCAGTTAACGTTATTTTATGGTACTATTTTTTTTAGTTTTTAAATTGACATCATTATTACGAGGGTTTGGGTCCAGAGACGTCTCGTGTCTCGAAGTCTCGGGATGTTTCATAATTTTAGTTGTCTCGAGTACTGAAATTTTAGGGTAGAGACTCGATAAGGGTTCCGTTTTTAGGGTTCCGTAGCCAAATGGCAAAAAACGGAACCCTTATAGATTCGTCATGTCTGTCTGTCTGTCTGTCCGTCCGTATGTCACAGCCACTTTTTTCCGAAACTATAAGAGCTATACTGTTGAAACTTAGTAAGTAGATGTATTCTGTGAACCGCATTAATATTTTCACACAAAAATAGAAAAAATGCAATAAATTTTGAGGATCCCCATACTTAGAACTGAAACTCAAAAACTTTTTTTTCATCAAACCCATACGTGTGGCGTATCTATGGATAGGTCTTCAAAAGCATACATATATATTGAGGTTTCTAATGTATTTTTTTTTCTAAATTGAATAGTTTACGCGAGATACACTTCCAAAGTGGTAAAATGTGTGTCCCCCCCCCCCTGTAACTTCTAAAATAAGAGAATGATAAAACAAAAAAATATATATGATGTACATTACTATGCAAACTACCAACGGAAATTGGTTTGAACGAGATCTAGTGAGTAGTTTTTTTTTAACACGTCATAAATCTAAAAAAACACTATTATAAAAACATCGATCAAAGTTACAACGAACTACAAGAACTTTTATATTATGTTACTACGGAACCCCAAAAATGCCTTTTTAAATAGGTACTACGCTTCACCAAAAATTAACTCAATTAAAATTCTTTAAAAAGACTCACAAATATTTTAAAAAAAAAAGTCTTAAAAGTCTCGGAGTGCCGGGAATTCCCGTGACTTTGATTGCAGGCTGTCATGTGTCCTGGACTTTGAAATTGTCGGTAATTCCCAAACCCTACATTTATTACCAACCCGTACTGTCTCACTGCTGGGCAAAGGCCTACTTTCACTCCTTCTTATGATCACGATTTTACACTTTTTTTACCAATCCTATGGTCTAGGGGCCAACAGCTCATGTTCCCGTTTAAGTTGGCAATTAAGTAATTAAATACCAGCTGGAAAAAAATAGTCCCAAGGGTACAATTTTTTACTTTCACGCGGGCGAAGCCACTGGCAATGGCTAATGAAATATATAATTCTGTAAAAAATATTATTCAGTAAATACGTTTTACGGTCGCGACTCATATTTTAGTCGACTCCCAACTTTATAGAAACTTGCAAAATACAAAAACCGTAAGACAATAATCCGCTGTCTGCCTTAATGTTTTCATTTTAATATAATATTAATGTATATTATAATTTATAATTTCATCCAAATCCATGTTCAACAAACAAACATTATTGTGGGCAATCAAAGTTGACATTTGCTATACAGCAATAAATTACCATTTGATTTATGTTTCGAAATTAATAATTTATGCTAATATTTTCCATTGATCAATTTTAATTCATGGTAAAATATGCGTTTATCAATGGATTCTTACAAAATTAAAATCTATTCCGAAATCTAAATGAAACAGAGCCTGGTAACTAACACTAGCTTAGAATATGATAAAAAAATACGAGTTTTTATTTTTCTAGGCAAGCGTGCTTCAACGTCGACCACATCATCGCTTAACTTCAGGTGACATAGTGGTCAAGTGCGGGCCTACCAATAATAAAAGAAAGAAAGATTATAATAAAAGTTATGTTTCAGGTTTTTTTTTCGTGGGAAATCGTCCAGCGATTTCTCTCGCTCTAGGATGGAGCGGGAGAATGTGTCAGACTTTTACTGACTAAAACCCACACCTGTGTTCCTTCTTTGCCTTGCGTTCCAGGACTATGGGCTTTCCTTTTAGAAGCGACCCCATGGCCCCAGCAGTCTTCAGACCTGCTGGGCCCCTACGGTTTTGCTGAGATCTCCTTGAGGCGCGCGTGGAACGCTACGTGCCGTCGACGACCGGTTACCGGTTACCGGACGAAAAGCTACCCATTTCTCGTCGTCTGCAAGCCCGCGCCTACGGTAGCTGGAAGTCGGGCCCGGGGTTCCGGCTAGGGCGTGAGAAAGTCCATTCCCTCACACGTGCGGACATTTCAGAGTTACGCTATTGTTCGCAAGAGTTACCGTGGCCCTGAAAAGCAAAGGGCAACTGAAGGAATAAAGATGAGTTTTGTCAGTAAAAGTCTGACACTCCCTAACGCTCCTCCCAGAGCGTGTTATAAGAGGATATCCCACCAAAAACAGTTTTGTTTCAATGTAATGTGCCTACCTACAACCGTAAACGAGTTTTTACTCCAAATCTTAATTTCATTAATTAGCCACCAAGACATCAGTTTTAATTAGTGATTTATAAAGTGGTCTACCTCACCCGCGGCGCAGCACCTTGACCTCACACAATGTTTTGACAGCAATTACAAACTAGAATTTCAAGTTGTAATTATAACGTCAAGAAACTTAATTAGTAGATATTATCCTCTCATTACAGTTGCTCATAAGTAGGTATATAGACAGACATAAGAAAAAAACTTCGAATGGCACATCATAAATTATATTTATTTTATAAATAAAAAATACCCTTAACTAATTACTCACACTAATCACAGCACATCACACTAATATACAAGGTGTAAGGGACAGCCCTCCACAAACTTTAAGGGCTTGCTCAGTAGACAAAACTGAACAACCTTCCACAAATTTCTTTTTCAGGAAACGAAAAAAAAAAATCAGCCTCACCATTCAAAATGATAAACTTGATTGGACAATTTGTATGGCGAGGCCTTTTTTTTTTCGTTTCCTGAAAAAGAATCTTGTGGAAGGTGGTTCAGTTTCGTCTACTGAGCAAGCCCTTAAAGTTTGTGGAGGGCTGTCCCTTACACCTTGTATTATAGCGAATATTTGTGAGTGTGTATGGGTGCTACTTGTTACTTTTTCACGTTTGATCACCTGAACGGATTTTGCTGAAACTTGGTACACAGGTAAACTATAATTATCCTTAAATAACACATAAATAATATACCTTTATTCCAGGAAGTATGATCCGTTGGGATTATTTTCTACTATCATACGCGAAGCCGCTGGCAGCAGGTACTTACTAAAAACAATCTATAATATTTATTTATTTATTTTATTTATTTATTTATTGAGACAAACACAGTTGATACAATTACATAAAAATCTAGGAGTTACATTAACAGGTTATCGATGGGTCCCAAACTAGGCATAGCCTGTATCTTGGTGACCCAATAGTTATGCAGAATTAGCCAGTTGATCTAGCCTGCGCTACGTACAAATTTTCATGATTACACTTTAGAATATAAATAGAGAGAAAAAAAAGAAAAAAAAAAACTATACTAATAAATTATACTACCTGTTAGCAAACGAAGAGTTAAGTGTGTAAGTGTAAAGTATGAGTGAGTGTTGTGGTGTGTTTGTGTCTGTCAGTTTGTATTAACTAGTACAACAAAGCAAGGATTCTGTTTCCTCGTATGTTCGGACCAAAAACCATTTTTTTAGCTCTACTGCCTCAGAGAACTCACTCGGTATTGCGAATATTCTACTCACGGCGTTGAAAATATGTATTGACAGATAAGTCGAAAACCGGGCTGCAGACAAGGTCTTTAGTCTTGGAAGGCGGATTCTATCGTATGTTATCCTGCCACTTCTACTGCAGCCAGTGTGTGCTGTCTTGTCCTTAACCAGTTTTAATAGAGACTCCAGGATGAACAGCTGTCGAACGCGTAGAACTCCCGCCTATAGCATATGGCGTCACTCATTCACACCGCTTTTGACTGGTAATATACCCTAAAGACTGACGGCATTACCATACTATATCAAAATGGTCTTTATATTTTTGAGCACTCGGACCCCAAACGGCACAATCCGAGAGTTTCAAACCCCAACAGGTTGGAAAATATAACTAAAGCTAGTAAGTTTACAGACGAACAAACGAATCAACGTTTTAAGACTAATTTAATTAAAACAATGCCCGTTAGTGTCTACAAATAAAATTATTTACATTCACAAAACAAATTAACGACGCGATTGAGGGAACGGTTGAGGTAGCTAGTTTGAAACCAGGCAAACACTAGTGTAATTTTTTAAATAGATACTTTTCTAAGCTGGTACCGCTATCTAAGATATTACTGACACCCGTCCCTCGGAAAGCACGTGAAGCCGGTGGTCCTAGCTCGCACTTGACCACTGCGCCAACCATGGCGTAAATTAATATCGGTGACATATTGTGTTTTGACTGGCTATCAAAGGCAAATAATAGAGACAATTGGAAAAAAATGTAGGAGGCCTTTACTCGTTGCGAGGTCCTTAATTAATTATAAAATTTAAAATAAATAAACTAATAATATTAATGAATTTTAGTTAACTATCAAATAATAATAATATCTATTTATGCATGTATCAAATAAGAATGTTTGAAATTAAGTTAAGGATTTATTTGTTGATTTTCTTTTTTTAATGTGAATGTTAATAATTGTTGAATTTGTAAATTATTTATTTTCATCAAATTATAAAAATGTTAATTTAATGAAATGTTAAATTATATTAAGAAATTAATAAAGGCTATAATAATAATAATAATAATAATTGTGTTTTGACGAAATAAGACATACAGTGGTCCCCAAACTAGACGGCTAGAGTATAACCCAATTCGTTTGGGAATTAAAAGTTTTAAGCTACCTGGTCACTCGCATCAGTATGGATGAAAAATCACATGATCACGTAGAACCAGTATTTCACGACAGACATTGAAACGGTGACCACCTGTCGCTACTCTCGGGAGTCACACACTTTGAATTATTCATCACATTTAACGGATTTCCTTGCTTATCTTTCCTTCGTGTTTCTTTTTACATTTTTTTTTCTACTAGTGTGGCTACATGCAGGTGGATGGAGAGGGAGAGGGCATAGCATAGCATAGTCGGCCTTATAATGTTCCCACTGTTGGGACTCAGGCCTCCTCTCTAGGAGAGTGAATGGGCCGTAATCTACCACGCACGCCCAGTGCGGTTTGGTGGATGTCACATGTCTTCGAAAAATGAAAGAAACAGAGAAGAGAAGAGGGAGAGGGAGGCCAAAGAAAACATGGATGGATTGTGTGAGGAGTGATATGAAAGAAAAGGGAGTTAGTGATAATGTGACGGGTGACAGGACAGAATGGAAGAAAAAAAACGTGTTGCGCAGACCCCAAGTAATATGGGATAAGGACAGGACGAAGAAGAATAAGAATTTGTTCCTACTAATCCTGGATATATTGTGAGCAATCGCTGTATTAGATAGATTTTCTTTTATTTCATCAATACAGTATGGTAAGCAATCTGCATTGAAATGGTCTTGAATTATTAAAAAAATATATTGAGTTTGTATAAAGACATTCATTTCAAACTTTTTATGCAAACCGTCACTGATGATAATATGTTTTATTTCTTTTGTGTAAGCCGGGTACTGTCACCAAATAAATAATTTTCTTTCTTTCTTTCATTTCATTTTTTTTTTATTGTTGATAGATTTGCGCTTGACCGCTATCTCACCTGATGGAAAGCGACGATGCGGTCGACGATGGAACGCGCTTACCTAGACACTCTTGGCTTTAAGATTCCCGGGTTGTAGCCAACAGGAAACACAGACTCCGGCAATAAGTTCCACTCTTTCACTCACTTTCTTTCATTCTTTACAGTAACAAATCAGCAAAAAGTCGATACCTATGTACTTGTTTTTTAGACAAATATTGGACTTCTTTGTCTAAATATCGCTTTCTTTCCTAAATTGCCACACATGCTTTGATGAGGTTATTTTTCATAGACTTAAAACGAAGGAGGTTTTCTATACGGAGCTATTTTTTTCCGTCCATCCGCGGATAATCTCTTTGACCGTTAGCACTAGAGAGCTGTTTGATACCAATATGTATATCAGTCACGCCGATAAAGTGGTAAATTAAAAAATGTTTTATTAGAGTATCCCCCTTAAACATACATAGTTGTTTTTTTTTTTCATTTCAAGCCTAACGTGTGTGTCTATTGGATAGGTATTTTAAAATGAATAGAGGTTTACTAAAATATTTTTTTAAGAATGTTAGTACTTTCGGAAATAATTGCTCCAAAAGTAAAACAAAATGTGTGTGTCCCCTCTAACTTTTGAACCATAAGTTTAAAAAATATCTCAAAAGTATAAATTATTTTGAACTTGAAGGGTTGAACAGTTTTCGAAAAGTTGTACAAAATAAGTTCTGAACTAAGTTTGTAATTTAACCGTAAGTTTTTTTAACTTAGTTTACATATTTTGTTATCCTGAACGTATCTTCTTTCAAATAAAAATAGATTGATTAAAATCGGTTCACGCAATCCAAAATTAACACCGAAAACCCAACATAGATAACCCATCTGGTTTGTATAAATTAGTAATCCAATTTCCCGAGAGCTGTTCTTTGAGTGGGGACACTTATTGTGACGGACGGGAAACTACGGAACCCTACACTGAGCGTGGACCGATACGCTCTTGACCGGTTTTTTATGTTTCTTAATATTTAAATGCCTGTAAAATTGTTAGTGGCATTCACTATTATTTATTGCAAAATAAACTTATGCGTATGTCTAGACAAGCAGTTTTACTTACTTATTGAATGATCGGATTAATCCACTTATCAGCTTTACCTATCTCTGAGATTTTTCTGCATGGGTACTAATCGGTTTTAGGAAATTCATTTTATATGGAAATTGTTTAAAAGCATATAAAGTGGATTCAGCTATAAAATTGGTCTCGGTAATAGTGTAAAAATATCTGCATATCTTTAGAATCATAGAGATGTAATCCATACATTTTAAATTTCGATTTCAGGCCATAGAAAAACAAAAAGGATGAATGGGAAACTTGTTGTCCTAGAACACAAAAGGCAACTGAAGGAGCGTAGGTGTGGTTTTAGTCAGTTAAATTACGACGCGCCCTACCGCTTCTAGAGCGGGCCCTTCCCTCGCTCTAGGGTGGAGCATCAATCATTAGATAATTTCCCAACTGAAAAAAAAAAATTAATAATAAAAAGACTGTAATATAAGTAAGGACGCCGTGGTGCCTCAGTAGCCACTCTTCAAAGAGTAGACTTACCGCCCAGATATTATTTGGTGCACAAGTGTGACGGGATTGGCACATAAAAGCATATAACTGCAAGTATGCCGAAAAATGAAATCGACTGTATCTTGATTTACGTAAAATCTGATAACAAAAAGCAACAAGTCGAAACACATGTAGGTAGAATGAAATATTACAATATTGATTTTATGAATACGCAAATCAATTTACGACAGTTTTTGATAGGTGGCTTTAATTAATAGTTTTATTAGTGTTTGCATATTAATATATAGGTTATACCATGCCGTCCATCCTCGTCATAAAACTGTTGACATTATACAGACGACAGTTGACGTCTGTATACCTTAATTAATATTAAAGTGATTAGGTATTACATTAAAATAAATTATCATCAAGATTATTTTTTTATTTTTTATTATTGATAGGCTCGCGTTTGACCACTACCTCACCTGATGGTAAGTGATGATGTGGCCGACGATGGAGCACGCTTGCCTAGAAGTAACCTATTCAGTCTCGACTTAAAGACCCCTAGGTTGTAGCTATCAGGAAACACAGACTCCATCAAGATGTCCCGATTACCTGGTGAGGATCGCAAGAATATAATGGATGCCGACCACAAGACCGGTTATTGTGGCGACACTTGGTGGAGGCTTAAGTCCAGCTGTCGATGTCTTTCAGATATAATTATGATGATAATAACGATAAAGAGGTTGTTCAATAGCTAGTATTCTACTCACTATAATATAGAATAAATAACAATTCCAATTCAATTCAAACAATTCAGCAACAACAACAACAGCAATTCAAACAACAATTCACAACAACAACACACACAACACAATAACAACAACAACAACAATTTCAATTTTTAATCTCCATCTACATATCTACTTATGGAGCAATTGCCGTAATTAGTACGTGCAATTTGCCTTCTAATATGTATCTTGCAAAAGAACAGTATCTCACCGGCTCCAAACATGGAAATCATTTACAGCAATTTGTCAATCTTCGAGTGATCTTTACTGCGACCTGGTATACCGCTATAATTATAAAATTATCATATTATACCTAAAACATGTGGTTTTCACAATCGTTTCTTGATCAACCCATTAATTATATATCTAAGTAACCTAGAGAACATCTGTTTGGAACCGGTTGGAACAGTAAACTTCTCTATAAGGTAAAAGACCGCTACATAAAAAGTTTTATCCAAATGCCATGCAAAACGAACCTGAATATAATCTACCTACTAGCATTGACAAAATTAATAGTAAAAGTAAGAATATTTGAATAATCTATTGAATAAATTCATTCAGTCATGTAATTTAGACTTAAAAAAAACACGCAATAAAGAAGTCTGTTTTTCTAAATAGTCCTAGAGTGCTACCACGAGCTCTTAACGCGATCCGTTTTACGACCTTTACCTCAGTAATAAATAATAATATATTAAAGAGGTAAAGTTTGCTTTTTATTTTTTGTTTGTAGGAGGTAATCTCTGGAACTACCGGTCCGATTAATCGATAAATAAATAAATAATATACTAGCTCTATTATATAATAGCGCTATTTTTCTTTCTTGCTCGCACGACTAATATTTTAACATGTCATGGTAACTCCCCCTGCACTGTTCTTGCACCTCACCTTCTTGGCTTTTTGCCTTAATTTTGTACGCCATTCTTTTGGCAAAACATAGTGCACTTATTTTTCATTTTATGTACTACCTTAAACCACCTATGTTTAACAAAATAAATGATTGATTGATTGATTGATTGTAATATCTGCTACACAAGACAACGATAAAATAACAGCTAAAGCTCTGTAAACTTCTCTTATTAAGACACTAGCTTTTGCCCGCGGCGTCGCTCGCCTATGTAAAATATAGCCTGTTTTATTAAGGAATAAAGCAGCTTTCTATCGGTGAAAAAAATTTACCAAACGGACCAGTACTTCCAGAGATTACCTCCTACCAACAAAAAACATAAAAACAAATGTTACCTCTTTATAATACTAAAGTATAGATTCATAAAGATTTAGAATATAAGTAGGTATCCACACACGTCTTCATCGGCTCCCCGTCATTCCGTCACTATAATTCGCTCCGACGCAAAATATCGACCTCTAACTTTTACACAAATCTTATTAAAGCGTGCGATTGCAAAGTTCCCACTCGTCGGGACAGCAGCCGTGAACACTTTCAACTGATGATCTATTGCTCAGGTTCATTACGTACATGTGTGTGAGAATTAGACAATCTTAGGACTTCAGTTTGTAACAACACAAGGCCACTGGCACAGCAAAACCACTAAATTCATAAAACGCCAAACGGAAATAAACATCAATGCGTTTCAATCATCTTCAAACAAATGACTCAAACAGCAATTTTTCGCCAGAGTTTTTAAATTCTTAGACTTAAGGGAATGTACACACCACGTTTTTTTAAACGCGCCGTTGACGCGCGTTCTAGAAACGTGTGTCGACGGTGTCGATACGTGCGTATCACATCCGTATCGCTAAAAACGCGCGTCAACGGCGCGTTTAAAAAACGTGGTGTGCACAGGCTCTTATACTTACCTAGTGTTTGTTTAATTTATTGTGGAAAGATACGCTACTATTTTTTAAACTTAAAACGAAGCCCAATTCACTGTACTTACCCTTAATAATGCCTATGCCGAGGTATCAGAATACTTGGATATACGAGTACAAAGTAAACAAAAAAAAAAAAGTCTAGTCTGAAAAAAAGAAACATCAGAGGACAAACTCTCGTATTAAAAAAAAACGTTTAAATTCAAGTTGCAACATCATTTTTGCCACAGTCAATTTTACAAGTTTCTCGACATTTTAAATCTGCAATGCGAATGCAAATGTTCTATAAAATAACAAAGATGGACATTCTGGTTTTCCCAACAGGCTAGCTACCAAAGCCAGATTAACCTTGATCAAACATGACCATAAAAAAAAAACACTTTTTGCCATAATAAATCACAGATTTGCTTGCATTTGGTATTGCTATTTATTTAACTTCGAAAATATCAATTTATCAGTCATAAATCAAGAGTATTTTGAACCTGGTTATATTAATAGTGTTGTCAGTAATTGGAGGTTACTTCCTGTATATATACCGGTGTAATTGCAATAAATATATACATGTAATATGATGAGCGATGTGCAAATTTATTCATTAATCGGAGCCCGTAAAACAGCTGCAACGATGAACAAGTTTGCAATTAAATCCCTTGTTAATAAATAAACGATGGTGATAAAATATTGCCATTTATGGGTCCATAGCAGTGTTATTATCCCAAAAGAGGATGTTGCTACTAATTCCCAATTTTTCTAGACCCATAATGGGCCTACCACACACACTTGTGTGTGTTTTGTCAACATAGGCTATTCTTTTTTTATGGTGGGAAAATCATCAATGACAACCCTGCTCTTGGGTGGAGCGGGAAACAGTGTCAGACTCTTACTGACTAAAAACCCACCCCGTTCCTTCAAGCCTTCATACCGGGGCTCGAGCTGTCTTTCGTAACTAACCCTGGCCCCGGTAGGCTTCGACCCAGCTGGGCCCCTGCTGTTGCTGACAACTCCTTGAGGCGCGCGGGAACAGTGCACGCCGTCGACGACTTGGGCTCGGTCCGGACAGTTACCGGACGGTCGGACAGCGAGCTACCCATAGGTCGCCGTCCGCAAGCCCGCGCCTACGGTGGCTTGTCTACAAAGGCTGGTTCGTACACAGAACACAGTATAACTGTATGAGTTTTACTAATCACACGTCCGGTGTTCCGTGCATTAACTGATCTGCATTAGCAAACCTGTAAGAAGCTTCAGAGATTTCTTTCTCAAGAGAAGAGACGTTTTAAGAGATAACTTTTGTGATAGACTCATTTCTTCAAGAGAGTCAAAATACCTTGACTCTGCAATTCTGCCCTGGTAATCGATATAGCAGTAAGTCAAAAAAGGCAGTTTCGAGAAAGATTTTAAAACAATATTATTCTACTGTAAAAAACACATTTTTCCCTTTCTTTTGACATATAGAACATAAAAATCGAGTGTATAGTTTTATCACAAACGCTAAACTTGTAACAAAAATATTTGCGCGCCGTTTTCTCAAAACCGCCTTTTTTGACTTACTGCTATATCGATTACCAGGGCAGAATTATTCACGACTGTAAGTTTTTGAGACAGCCTTGGACTTCTTATGTGGAAAAAGAAAGCAAGAGTTTGCCCAGGTTTAGGTTCCTACTTCATTTTAGATAAATATTACTGCAAATTCCAGCACACATTGGCTAATTTCACAAGTACAGTCAGATACTGCCGGAAAACATAATGATTAAGGCTGTATTGTACCATCTCTTGCTTAGATAACATTAGCTCGTATTCAAATCTTACAAAAGTGTACGTCCAAACTGTCATGCCATCAATTTGTTACCAAATATATTACCGACATTCGTGTGTAGGATCTTTTTAGAACCGTCTCACAGTAATCACTAACGCAATGGTACAAGGAGTAAAGATGCAACAGAACCCACACTCTACGCAGACACATTGTTAAAGATACAGTACTAGATTGCCTTGCCAGAGAAAACATGCCTTCTTTTCTTTAGGTGTGGGTCATCACCAAATAACTTTTTCCTCTCTGGGTGTGGGGGCGCAAGGAAGTGTGAGACTTTTACAGACTTTACTCATCCTGAATTATCACCATTCAGTTGCCTTTTGTTTCCTGTGAGCTGTAGTAACTCTTTTGAACAATCCAAAATATGTCTATCTGCCAGCAAATTTTTTAAACTGGCTGTGCCCTCGACTTCGTTCGCGTGGACTACACGATTTTGAATTTACTTTTTCTAAAATAAAAGTAGCCTAAGTTACTCTTTATTACATCAGCTACCTACCAAAAAAGTCCCGTCAAAATCGGTTCAGCCATTTCAAAGATTAGCCGGAACAAACAGACAGAAAATTTAAAAAAAAATGTTATTTTGGTGTATGTACCGTATATATTCATATGCATGTAGTAAAAAAGCTGTTATTTCAATATTACAAACAGACACTCCAATTTTATTTATATGTATAGATTACAAGAGTAATGAATAAGGCATTTGAAAAAAAAGTTGTGGGAAAATAATAAATTTAAAAGAAAAACTATAAAAGATTTCGCTACATCTGTGTAGTGCAATCACTCGGTACTCATTAATTATATGGTAAGCTCCACAGTTCATCTCCCCATCAGAACAGCACCGCTCTAGACGTGAAGTGCAGTGGCCAATCTTGAAATCTCTAAACCGACTGTGAACCCAGGTTGGCCTCTGAATAAACAATTTGGCCAAATAGGGCTTCCTCGACCCATCTCAAACAAAACGTAGAGCCGCTTCACAGGACATGCGTCACCTGCTATGCTGCCTGTCCTACACAACCACCTACACCTGCCAAGATTTATACGAGGCCAATAACAGAGGTCTACATGTTGCCAAATACTGGTCAGAAAATAGTCTATCGAAAAGAAAAAGACGGTTAGTTTATTTTTTATCTTATTCTTAATGAGTTGTGTACAAAATTGTTGTGTTTGTACCAAACCATTTTGCTAATGTTCCCCTTCTTATAACGCTTGGACTCTGTTGAGTATCTACTCCCTGCCGCCGGTCGCATTCGCCGTGACATTAGCTGTTACGATGGACAACCGGTTGCATTATGATGTATTATGTAAAGTGCTGTCAATAGAAAGCCGAGCAGCGGATTATTGTAGGTAATGGTATTTGTTTACCTTAAGGTAGCTAAGGTCAAACTAGAGTCGGTTGAACTTGCCACCTGCTCATCAATCAGTGAGTACACAAATTAATATCATTTTGCAATATGATGTTAGAAAAATTGAAATAAATATATTATTTAATATTTCCAATTAGCCACAAATAGGTTCCATCGTCGACTGCATCATTGCTTTCCATCAGGTGAAATAGCAGTCAAGCGCAAATCAACAACAAAAAAAAAAACAGAAAATTAATTGAACTTTAAATATTCCATTCGTTCATTCTGTGCTATATAACTGTGTATTAAGAAAAGGCCATATATTTATTTTTTGTTCATTATCTGATTATTAAAATCTTTATTTCTTAATAGGGTCCTCCCATCTTCAATATTAATTGTTTTAAGATTTTTTCATAACATAAACGGTTTATTTTAAGGTCTATTACGAGTTTGACTAATAAATTAGATTATTCACTAATAAAATTAATAGTTTTTATTAGAATTTTATTAGTTGGTCACGATTTGTATGGACCGATTCCGATAAAACACGATACAATAATTTTTAAACTGGATTCACAATCTGTTTTTTAAGCAATTTTTGAACCGGTTAGTAAGTTCCTTTTTGTTTAGAAGAATTATGATACTTATTTAAAAGGGCTATAGAACGTAAAGCGCGGTCACTGTTCTGCATACTATTAAGAGATTTGCAAATACACAATGCTTACAAATATGAAGTATTTTAGCGATTTATTTAATATCTTCATATTTTTTATTATAAAATTCGTAAAAATAATCGGTAAAGGATTTTTTAGAGGCATCTTCGTGATTTATTCTAGCGTACTGTAGTATGTTTTGAACACATCATCTATCATTGGATTACAATTATATATTATGCCATTGGCCATGATAGCCATTGGGAACTAGCCTTTTTTTTTTTTTTTTTTTTTTTTTCGATGGGAAAAATCATCTTATGACAACCCCCGCTCTTGGGCGGAGCGGGAGATAGTGTCAGACTCTTACTGACTAAAAAACCCATCCCGTTCCTTCAAGCCTTCATACCGGGGCTCGAGCGCCCTTTCGGATTACCCTGGCCCCAGTAGGCTTCGACCCGGCTGGGCCCCTGCTGTTGCTGACAACTCCTTGAGGCGCGCGGGAACAGCGCGCGCCGTCGACGACTTGGGCTTGGTCCGGACGGTTACCGGACGGCCGAACAGCGAGCTACCCATTGCTCACTGTCCGCAAGCCCGCGCCTACGGTGGCCGGAAATCGGGATCGGAATCCCGGCGGCGGCGAGAGCGCCGTTGCCTGATGCGGTCGGCCTCCTCCTTAGCGAGCATTACTGCTTCGCAGAAGTTGGCGACCGCCTGCCACTCCTCCTCGCTCCGGACCATGGCCTCGACCAAGGCCCGGCGCGAGAGGTCTCCGCCGCCGATCACCCCCACGAGGGCACGGCGATGCTCCGCCCAAGCAGGGCACACCGCGATTGTGTGCTCCACCGTGTCCTCCGGGCGTTCCGCACAGTGGCGACACCCGGGCGTCACTTCCGCTTTAATTCGGAACAGGAACCTCCCGAACTTGCCATTTCCGGTGAGGACCTGTGTCATGCGGAAGGTAAGGACGCCGTGAGGTCTTTCCAGCCACGCCTCAAAGAGGGGACTTATCGCCATAATTGTGGCGTGCCCATAACGGGGTTGCGATAGTCGCTGACGCCATTCCACCATGAGATCCCGCCGGAGCTCTGTCCGCCATGCCGTGACCTGTCGCGGCAGAGGACTTTCACCCCGGCGTTGCATCTCCACGCGCATGTCGTGCATGTGTGCAAGGACTGTTGCCTCCAGATCCCACGGTGGTAGGCCAGCCAGAAGGCTCGCCGCTTCGCAGGAAATCGTGCGGTATCCCCGCACCATCCGAATTGCCATGACCCTCTGGCAGGCGTTCAGAATGGCCGCCGGTCGCTTTTTCAGCGACGGCGCCCACACCGGCGCCCCGTAGAGGGCCATGGACCGAACGATCCCCGCGTAGAGCCTCCGGCAGGAGGCGTCTGGACCCCCAAGGTTGGGCAGGAGCCGCTTGAGAGCGGCCCCAGTCCGGTTGAGTTTGGGAGCCAGACGTCGGAAATGCTCCACGAAATTCCACCGGCTGTCGAGGACGAGTCCCAGGTACTTCATCGTCGACCCGACACCGATGTGAACTCCTCCTATCGTTAGTTGGGAACTCAATGGCGGCGCGTTCCGAGACTGGCGACCGTGAAAACATTGGGAACTAGCCTCATATCTATCAAGCATTTATTTAAAAAAATAACTATTTTTTTTCTGATTCTATTTACTGCAGCGGATTATAATTATACTTTTATTTATTTATAACATTTGCTAATCGCTAGCGTAGTCCTCTTAAGAAGATCTAATGGATGTTATTACTGATGTTCTTTTCTTTTTAATCCAATTATAACCAGTAATTGTCCACTTATAGATCAACTACAACATTACAGTTACCTTCTATCTTCAAGCTAAAGATTTAATGCATAAAACATTAAACATATAATTAAGTAAGTTGTAAGTTTAGAAGCGATGCGCCTGGTGACGTGCGATGCGCGCAGTTTCCGCAACATCTAGCGGCCTTTGCGTCAACTTGATGTACGAGCTTTATTCCAAGTGATTAAAATAGCTTGCACAAAGAATCATAATATTATTCCTTTTTTATTTAAATACTAGCTTTTGCCCGCAGCTTGGCCTCACTCAGGAATTTAGCAGCTTTCTATTGGTGAAAAAAAATTAGTATTCGGAACAGTGCTTTCAAAGAAGAAGAAAAAAAAAAAACTTTATAAAATTAAGTGTAGATTGCAGTACATATAAGTAATGGTAATGTTTTTATTTATCATGGTTGTTTATTTTTACCTGGCTTTGGCATTTTTTTTTGGCTTTGGTTTGACTTTAGTTCTGCTCTTTTTTGTTTTTTTTTTTTTTGGTGGTAGCTTTTCTTTTTTCTAATAAAAATAATAATAATAAATCTTTAATTCGAGCAAGACTCATGTTGTTAGTAACAATAATAATCTTAACCTAAGTGTTAGTAAATCAAAGTGTGGAACGGCACATGTAATTTACGGCAGTGAACCATGTATGGACAGTCAACTATGTCAGCACTCTCTTCAGAACCCTATTGGGCCTGGACTCGTGCTACCAGTGATACCGCACTCTTGCGCATTGTAGCATAAAAACAGAAAACATCCCTGATGCACTGCAACGCCATAGCAAACCCATTAGTTTTAGTTGTGTTCAGTTGTAGTTTTTATTTTATTTTTTAGAGTGAAAAAGCATCAAAGAACTTCCGCTCTTGTTAGAAGCGAAAGGGAGTATCAGCCTTTTTAATCTTCCCACTGCTGGGACTCAGGCTTCCTCTAGAAGGAATGGGCCGTAATCCACCACGCGAGCCCAGTGCGGGTTAGTGAATGTCACATGTCTTCGAATTTTTGGTTCCAGGACATGCCGGTTTCCTCATGATCCCTAAACCTAACCCTAACTAATTCCTTCAATTACCCTTTGCACTCCAGACCTACGGTAACTATTACGAACAACCCTGTAGCCCTGGCAGTCTCTTTGAGGCAGATGTGGACCACAACGCGACGTCCGTTAATTGAACGGCGAGCAACACATTGCTTGCTGTCCTCAAGCTCACGCTTTCAGTAGCCGAGTATCGCCCTGTATCTCTTGCAGAGAGGATTACCGCATCGGATTATGTTTATGACTACACTAAGCTGGCTCCAAGTATAATTTACTTAGCCATCACGTCTCACTGAATGATCGTACCAAATAGCAACACGCTTCAATCAGGAGCTAATCAATAATCTCTAACGGTAATGATAATGATATAATCTACACTAATCCCAAGGTAATAGCGTTACAAGATAAAGCAGCAGTAATGAGATTCTAAACAGCTGACTATATTAATATCAGAGATGTTATCAAAGGCAATTGTGAGCAGCTTTGGAAGATGATGCAGGTGAATACAGAAGGCTCGTTGTATAACTGTACCGTGATACGGTTGCATATAAGCAAAAGTATTTAGCAATGGCTAACGATCCATCTCAA
The DNA here is from genome assembly GCA_910589285.2 of Mythimna ferrago. Classification (NCBI taxonomy): domain Eukaryota; kingdom Metazoa; phylum Arthropoda; class Insecta; order Lepidoptera; family Noctuidae; genus Mythimna; species Mythimna ferrago. The sequence continues at coordinate 1,351,424 of OU342680.1, forward strand.
GAAGTGCTCATGAACAAATATTTGTAGCGTTAGGAACAGTACCTACTGTTGGTGAACAAGTCACCTGCCTGTGAGAGGGAGCGGATCTTAATCAACCTCATGATTGTTTGATGTCACATGTCGGTGTCGTCTTCATAGACTTTGACTAAATAAATAAGAACAGCAAGCGTTCAGCGTTCTACATGTAAAAAACTGATCTCACCATTATTTGGAGTAACTGCAATTAAAACCTAACCTAACCTAAACCAGCGACAACGCACGGTATATCTGCTCTAATGGTATTGCACTTCGCTAAATGATTAGATACCTACTCCTAACAAATACAGCATAATAGGTAACGTTGGTTGGTAGGTAGTGTTGTCTTTTTTAACCCAAAGGTTGACTGGTAGAGAATGTCTTGTGGCATTAAGTCCGCCTATGTACCACTATTGTACATGAAGTTTAAATAAATAAATAAATAAATAAATAGGTCACCTTCCAAATTCGACAACAAAATACTTATAAGCAAGTGCGGTGATAGGTTCTCCTTGCGTGATCGAATCAGGAATGAAGATATTCGCAGGAGAACCAAGGTTACCGACATAGCACGAAGAATCGCCAAACTTAAGTGGCAAGGGGCACATTGCTCATAGAACAGATGGCTGTAGGGGCCGAAAGGTTCTGAAAATCACGTAGGTACATGAAGACGTAGCGTTAGAAGGCCTCCTACAAGATGGACCGATGACTTGGTAAGGGTTGCGGGAATTCAATGGATGCGAGACGCACAGGACCGTTCATGTGGCGAAACTTGGGGGAGGCCTATGATGATGACGGTGTTTGTATTGAGTGGTGACCAAATTAGCAAAAAAGACGAATGCGGTGAAATGCATGGGTTCTTTCAAATCTTTGACCAAGTGAGACTTCTGTAAATCTATTATAGAATCCTCGATCATAATCTAATGTTAATTATGAATGCAATGTCAATTTGAATACATTTGTCATACATTTAAATCTTATTTGAGTGGTCATTTTTAAATGTTAGGCTTTAAAGTTGTCTTAGAGATTGTAGTATTTAATGTCTGAGACGTTGATACGAGTGAAGGTAACATAAAAATGTTATTGCTTTTGTAATTTTATTAATTTGATTTCGTGGTTGTAAATCTTACAGCTAATAGCAACCTTCAAGTATTTATTATATCTTCGAATAATAGTATCCATTGCAATAATATTATTAGTTACCTATAAAAAAATACTTAATATATTTTTTATTTATTTTATAGGGTTCATTAATATAATATTTAATGCCATTATAATATTTTTAAAATTAGAAACATCGTAACGGAAATCGTGCTTCTATTATTTTGAATTGAAAACTTTGCACTACAATGATTTGTTATTTTGAAAGACTTAGGGTGAGTTGCACCATTTAACTATAACGATAACAAAGCCGTTAACAGTTGTCAAATCGTCGAATTGACCAATAGGCGGCCGTTTCACGGCTGGTTATGTTTTGGTTATCGTTATAGTTAAATGGTGCAACTCACCCTTAGAAGCTGTATTAGTAGCTAAGAATTTTATATTCAGGAACTAGTTTAGCAACGCATTATGCGCACAGCTGTACAGTGGAATTCCCTGCCGGAGTCTTTGTTTCCTGATAGCTACAACCCTTTCTTGGTCGTTTCATTCTTGTCAGAGTTGTCGTGGTTATCATGAAGGTAGCTTTCCGGAAGCCGTAAGGGTAAATTGCACAACTTCCCGCCACTTTTGCCTACTGGCAGTCATCCGGATGCACTCGTTCAATAGGTCGCCAATATCGGTGATCTACCACGCGGCCTAGTTCCATCCACCTTTCCTTGTATAACGTTCAATGGATGGACAACCTAGGGATATTTAAGTCAAGAGTGAACAGGTTACTTCTAGGCAAATTTGCTCCGTTCCATCGTCGATAACATCATCGTTACCATCGGGTGAGACAATGAACAAACGTGAGCCTATTAATAATAAAAAGAACCTATATTTGATGACATATAAATTAAAGTTAACAAAAATAATTTATTCCAATAGGTATGCTATGTAACCATAAGTGGCATTAAACCTATAACAAATTAGGTAACTTTAGCTAACTATGAGCTCATACGCAGAACTCAGCTAACGAAAGGTTAACCGATTCATTTGAACGCGTGTTAAATATTTAAATAGTAAGTGAGGATTACTGTGGTTCATGTTAACTTTTCACGTAAACAAGGCCGAATTCACGGTTTGATTTGCAAATATTTAAATATTAAGAAATAAATTCTTATATTGGCAAAGACGCCAAGAGAAGAGGTTTGTCGACGACATAGTAGTCATGGCTGAGACTACAGAAGAGCTCGGTACAATGCTCAATGAACTCAGTAGAGCTTCCGAAAGAGTGGGTCTTAAAATGAACATGGACAAAACTAAAGTCATAATAAACAACCATGTAGCACCCACTCCTATCAAGATCGGAGACTCTATACTCGAAGTTGTGGACGATTACGTCTACCTCGGGCAGACAGTCCAGTTGGGTAGATCTAATTTCGAGAAAGAGGTCAACCGTCGAATCCGACTCGGCTGGGCAGCGTTCGGGAAGCTACGCGGTATCTTCTCATCCAACATACCACAGTGTCTCAAGACAAAAGTCTATGACCAGTGTGTGTTGCCAGTGATGACATATGGATCCGAAACGTGGTCGCTCACAATGGGCCTCATCAAAAGGCTTAAAGTCACCCAAAGAGCAATGGAAAGGGCAATGCTCGGAGTTTCCTTGCGTGATCGAATCAGAAATGAAGATATCCGCAGGAGAACCAAGGTTGCCGACATAGCACAAAGAATCGCCAAACTTAAGTGGCAATGGGCAGGGCACATTGCTCGCAGAACAGATGGCCGTTGGGGCCGAAAGGTTCTGGAGTGGCGACCGCGTACCGGAAAACACAGCGTTGGAAGGCCTCCTACAGGTGGACTGACGACCTGGTGAAGGTAACACATGATCGTTCGTTGTGGCGACGCTTGGGGGAGGCCTATGTCCAACAGTGGACGTCTATCGACTGAAATGATGATGATGATGATGATTGGCAAAGACTGCCGTTTTGTAGATTATCTATTCCGTAACCTACATGCGTATCTCGGGCTAGCGGACGGCGAGCAATGGGTAGCTCGCTGTCCAACCGTCCGATAACTGTCCAGACCGAGCCCAAGTCGTCGACGGCGCACACTTTTCCCACGTGCCTCAAGGAATGGTCAGCAACAGCAGGGGCCCAGCCAGGTCGAAGCCTACTGGGGCCAGGGTTATCCGAAAGGGAAGCTCGGCCCCGGTACGAAGAGCAAGAAGGAACGGGGTGAGTTTTTTAGTCAGTAAGAGTCTAACTCTATCTCCCGCTCTGCCCACGGGTGGGGGATGTCATTTGGATGATTATTACCCAACAAAAAAAAACCACTTGCGTATAATGCTTCGCCATACAAATATTTGTTCTAAAAAGGAATCAAACCCTAAACATAATATGCGCTTCACCGTCATCAATTGCGTCACTGCTTTCCATTAGGTGGGATTACAGACAAGCATCAGTTTATGTCATTTAAAATAAAATAAAAAAACCCTCCACTCGAAATCACACATACTGGATAGATTTTGCTTTACAAACGTACTGTATACTGTAAAAATAGAGTAGAAATACCGTTCATTATAAACCAGAAAGCTCCTATAAACTATCAATAGTATAATCTAGATCAAGTTCTAGAATTTGAGCGTCCAACTCTTTGTACAAAACGCAAAAAAAAAACAATATATTTTGAACATTTACTGCTTATAATGCTATAATGTTCTGATTCCTTTTCGAGCGTTTTTGCTTATAAACCCAAACAGTTCATAAAACATTTGAGGGGTTAAGTCAAAGCATTATGTTACTTCTAGACAAGCGTGCTCCATCTTTGACCACATCATTGTTTATTACCTGATAAGATAGTGGTCAAACGGGTTTCAAATAACATCTCATCTTCTCCATATGAAGTTTAAAAAGGAACGCGCTATGCGACCGTTGTGTCTGGCTTCAAACCTGATCTAGCGACAATGGCGGGCATTATGTAACAGAGTGTTACGGGTTGTCTGTTAACCAGTCGGTGACTCATAGCGTAATGTCACCTGTTCGGAGGAGGTTTAACTGTAGCTAAAGTACAGACCCATAAGGCTATAATATTTCACCGAGACACCATGGCGGCGCGACCACTCGCCGCTACCAACAAAATGTATACAGCTCTATAGAGAGTTACTCACCTGCCCCCCTAGCCAAGTTACAACCGTTTCGCTTGCGCCGAACACTTCGAGTTGACCGCGCCGCCAATTCTTTTGTTCTGACCACGCCACGTAACTGAGCGTTAAGACGACGTCATTCCCGTACATTTGAAGCTTTCTACAAGCGTTAACTATTGCAGATTAGCAACTTGGCTAGGGGTGCTGGGGTCCGTTTGGCTGCGCAACAAATTAGGTGGCGCGACCAGCTTAGACGTGTGGTGAATGTGGTGTCTAGTTTGATTGGCAAAAAGTTAAAATGTGTGGAATTGATCACGTCAGCATAAGCATAAGCACAATCAGCTTTTTAATGTTCCCACTGCTAGGAATCAGGCCTCCTCTCCAGTAAAGGGAATGGGCCGTAATCGTGCGGGTTGGTGAATCACAACATGTCTTCGAATGTTTGATTCTAGAACATGCCTGGTTTATTGATCACGTGATCTGTCGGTATTGGTTGTCAGTTGTCACGTGATCTTCGGGTTTGTTGTCGTGACTCATTGGGTCGTCGTCAAGAAAATTAATGGAGTTCTATGGCGTATACCAAGTGAGGACCTGGCTACTGTCAATCACGTATTCAACCTTTTTTTTGACGTCATGACCTGGCTACATCACTATGGAATCCCAGTGAGGAACGGCCCTTACTTAAGCATTTGCAGTTAAGTGTTTCTCTCGAGGCTGACTTGTCAAATTTAGAGATTAAAGAAACGTTTGACACGCTCTTAAGGCCAGATTCTACTCATTTTGAACTTTTTAAACCTCTAGAAGTCCACAAATACAAAAGAGAACACCATGAAAAATTTTATTAAAAATCAAAACATCGCTAAAAAAAATCGCAAATCTGACCCAACTTACGATTTCAAACGTGTATAATATGCCTACGAGATTACGTCACGGAAATATTTGAAAGTTACAAAAAAAATAAAGCTTGTTTTTTTAAAAGGGCCCACAAAAACAAAAGTCTCGAATAGTTATTGTTTTTTTTTATATATATATAAAAATAATACCGCTGTTACGGGGCGTTAAAATATTTAAAAAATCTCACAAGTTGGAAACCACAGAAACTAAGTACATCACAGGTCACGGCAGGACATAGTAGGCATCAGGTGCCAGCATATAGCTGGATGCGGGAGCAAAACAACTCCTCAGTCGCTCGGATGGCCCGGTTACTAAGCTTATAACTTTGTGATTTTTTATGATACAGTTATGAAATTTGTCCACCTTTGTACAGTGTTATGTGCACAAAGCTTTAAATAAATAAATAATGTTATATAAGTAGCCAAGCAGTTCTACACGCGTAAGTTTCAATCAATTATAAAATGCTTGAATTACATCTACTAACTGCCAAGACAAGAATCTCAATCACCAATAAAACTCAAATCTCCCACGCATTACTTTTAACCAAAAGATCTATAACAGAAAATATACAGTTGCGCTTGCGTTCGATCTTGTGAAAGCTTGACATTTGCTCTTGACTCATCCCAAATGCCACAGCCGTTTCAACAGTCAGGTGTCGCAAACAGACTAACACTAACTAGCGACGACACGTTCCACATGGTTAATAGTTCGCGCTATGATAGATCACACCGCGAATAATATATTATCGGTAATTGTGTACGAAGAGCTGTGGTTTAATATGTTGGCTGCTATTCCGAAGTGTGCAATGAGTTTGTAGTGCTGAATTCCAATATGGTACTTCGTCAAAAGTAAGTTGAAGCCTTTAGACGTGTGGTTTGCTACAGATAATAGGTGATAGTAAATAATTAATTAAACACTAAATCTATCCAGTCAGTGTCGGTATAGCTTCGAGCTCGTAGGTTGCGCTACAGACGACATTGTTGTCAATGTGGGTAGGAATGGACGGTTAGCTTTTGGGGTTAACCTCATCATCATCATCAGCCTTCTTCTTAAATGTTTCCACTGCAGGGACTCAGGCCCCCTCTCTAGAAGAGGGAATGGGCCGTAATCCACCACACGGGCCCAGTGCGGGTTGGTAAATGTCACATGTCATGGAATTTCTGGTTTTAGGATATGCAGGTTTCCTCACGATGTTTTCCTTCACCGATCCTGGGGTTAACCTATATTTTGAAAAATATTGAGTCACAGAGCGCTCCCCAGACAGCGCAGGCGCGGACATGCAGATAACGAGCAATGGGTAGATCGCCGTAATAAGGACTGAACTCAAGTCGTCGACTGCGCGTAGTATTCCTCACGTGCCATAAAGATTTGTCGGTAAAACCATAGAGGCTCAGCCGGACCTATGTCCACTATAAGGCCCATGGAGAATTCCGGTAAAGGAAACTCGTGATCCTAGAACGCAAAGGGTAACTGAAGAACACTGGTAAAGTTTTAATTAGTAAAAGTTGTGACATGTTTTCTCTCTCCACCCTAGAGCGTTCACACAATGCTCCTTTACCATCTTGCCCAAATAAACACGAGATTTTTTCTTAAAAATCACTTTAAAAGAAATCGAAGAAACCCCCCTACAGCTGTTAAGTCCAAACAATATTAATGTCTTAATCACTATTACATCACTCAAGCACAGTTATCTCAATCACGTACTTCCTCTCACCTCACAACAATCTCACGTGCCATTCGCTCGTGTCCTGAGAAGTATGTGTCTGTCATTGTGATGCAGGCGAGGCTTAGAGTCTGCGCACACGGACCATGTAGTAGGCCGTTGCAAACACAATATGGCAAAGTGGGGAATTATAGACCTCTTCGACACCCAGTGCGAGTGCGGTGCTCCTGACCAGACGATGGCCTACTCATTGAAGTGCCCAAACTGTCCCTACACCTGCACTTTGTAGGACCTAAGGGCCATATTTCACCGGGACGCCACTGGTAGCGCAACTGGTTGCGCCACCAGTAAAATGTATAGAGCTCTATAGAGCGTTACTCACCTGGTGTCTGTTTGGTAGCGCAACCCATTTGGCGGCGCAACCAGTGCGGACACCAGTCCGGCCGCCAGTCACGCCCCCCACCAAAGAACGTGTATAATAAGATGGAAATCTAACCTTTGAAAACAATAATTAACCAACTGTCAAACGTTAGTGACAGTGAACCAAGAATCTTGTACAATACAATCTGGATTGATTACGACAACCTTAAAGATGTAATAAAGAAGTACCATACAAGAATCTTTATCCCTTTCTACCAGTGTGTATAGACTAGTTCGTACTACGAGACATTCTGTTCTAAAGAAGTTCAAGATGTTATTAAGGACGCTTTGACCGTTTTAGACAAATATCTCGTTTTTTCGGGTACCATTATAATGCACCAAGAATCATAACTATGAGGATGTCACGGTATCAAATAAAAGATAATATACATATTCATCTCTAGGATGGCATAAAAAAATATTATGGTTTTGTATAAAACTTTCATATAGTTAAATACGATTTTACCAACGCACTAATCAAGAAAATTACAAAATACAAGGGTCTGAATAGGTCGCGTAAGCTAAATCCAGTGCACATTTTTAGCTTAAAAATCATAAAATACCACAGCTTATATAGTCTTCTACACCTTTAATTAATTATTTTGAACTTACATAAATAACTTTATGATTTATGACCAAAATAAAACCACTCTAAAAAAATCTTCATACATTTTTCATTGAACCCACCACTTCCAAGCCTCAGTCCGCGCTGAACGCGTCCGCGTTCTGAGAAGCACGGGCCGTTTCGCTTTCTTTAAAAACGTATACTGCGATTGTATGCATTGATACTTTTTCGAAATAAAATTAAGTACCTAGTTATGAGTATAAAAATAAAAAACGACTTGGGAATTTTGTATAATATTTAATCATTAAAAAAATACTATTCGATACTTTTTATAAGGTTCTTCTACTAGTAAATAATTATCAAGATCCCTTCATCAACCTTGATTATTAAACCTGTGTTAGCTACATCAGATTTAATTTTACCCTAATAATTAGCTAAGTCGTTTGACTTTTTAGACAGACTCTACCACACTTTTTTTTAGAATTAGACAGGTATAGAATGAAACTAAAAACAATATTTTTAACAACTTTAATTGAGTAAATTGATATGAAAGTCATTTTTGGGGGTTGTGGCTACGAATATATCATTCTTTTAATTGAAGAAGGTGGATGTAATTTTTTTTAACTGACTTCAAAAAAGGAGGAGGTTCTCAATTCGATTGTTTTTTCCTTCTAAATTCGATGGAGACCCATTCCCTCTCCTAGAGAGGAGGCCTGAGTTCCAGCAGTGGGAACATTAAAAAGGCTGATTATGTATGTGTGTATATCTATAGGGATTTTGGTGTTTTTACCAAGAAGTCTCTGTATTCATACATACATTACATACATTCTACTACAGTCAAAAAGTATCATTTGATGAAGTTGAACTGATGAACAAGACCAATAATGGCCAATTAAATATACAAAAAATTTAACAAAAATATATAACCATAAAGTTGGTACAAAACTATAGAATCAAACCAAACTAATAGTTAGTTTTTTAACAAAAACTATCTATAACAACAATTAGTTACTTATGTTTGTTTTACAGTAACTGTAAAACGATCAAAATAACTTTAAATTCGGAAGTCGGTGTTAAATAAAAAAATATACCAGAAACATCGACTTCCGAAATTAAAGTTATTTTGATCGTTTTAGTGTTTTTTTGTGTATTCTTTATTCAAGTCGAGCCGATTTCGACTATTCTGCCAAGTCCATAGTAAATTGGAAAAACAAGTGTGTTTATAGAAATCTAAGTAAAGTGAGAATATTAAAAGCCGTCCAAGACAAAGATTGTAATAGCAAATGTACTGAAACATACTAGGTGAAATATCTTTAAGTGTTACTTTATTTAACCTGTTTTTTCTTTATTTTAAGCTTAACAAATTACACCTTATCAGTGTGGAAATAAATAAATAAACTGGTTTTCATCTGTTAACTCAATAAGGTTCAATTGAAAACTAGCATTAGGTAAAAAACTATATTTATAATTCACAATAGGATCCCTAAATTGATAAATAGTTTTCACACACTCGCAATATTTTTGAAAGACCTATCTAACGACATCCCACATTATGGAATAGTCTACAAAACAAAATAAAAAAGAATTAAAGAAAGGGCGTACTTGTATCGTACTCTTCAGTACATTTTTGAGGTTGACGTAATCAATCCAGATAGTATAAAAGATTCTTGGGTGTGGCGACCCAAGAACGCTCTCTATCCCTTTCTACTAGTGTGTCCATAGATTAGTTCGTACTACGAGCCATTGTGTTCTAAAGAAGTTCAAGTTGTTATTAATATATTATATTTTAGAAAACTAATCAAAAACTAATATGTATATTAGACAGGTAAGACCTTACCACGATTACAAACTACGAGAGCCTAGAAGTTTTCGATAAGACAATTCTTCGAGAGTAAGCAAAAGAGAAGTTGATAGGTCATCGGCCTGCCAAAAAACCACGCCTCACCGAGGTCATTAAGAAGAGACTATTGCACAGGGCCAAACAACATCAAAATATGACTGTTTCAGACTGAAGTCGGTTAAAAATAAGACTTTAAATAGTACAGTACATTGTTAATAAACTACTGCCATTATCTGATGAAATAATATAATTTTTCAGACATGTGTCTCCGATGAATCGACGTTTCAGGTTTTGGTTGACAAAAGCTCTTTTGTCCGTTCAAAAAATGCTCCTTTCCGACGACGCCCTGGAGAATAGCTCCATAAAAACCGGTGTTAAGAGACAGCTAAATTCCCAATTAGTATTATGATGTGGTCTTTAATCTCAAGCAAGGGTCTACATATCGTGAAAGGGACCGTGAGGCATGACCAGTACAAGCGAGTACTAGAAACTGGACTGCTGCCGCATCTCGAAGAATGGTTCCTTATTGACGAAGAGTCCATTTTTATGCCCGAATCTGCATTGTGCTACAAAACCAGGGGTGTTACTGCATACTTGGCTAAAAAACATAAATGTTTTACCCTATACCTTTTTTGCCCTATGATGAGTTCCCTGACAGTTCATTTTTTTCCGTGGCACGCATACTACTTTAGATTACTAAAAAAATAAACTGGCAAAAAAAAAGGAAATGATAAAAAAAATATTGTCTTTCGTAAATTACTAAGTAAGTTATTGTGGTTATAATTAACTGTTAATAAATTAAGTAAATAAAATAAAAAAGAATAGAACTTAAAAATGTGTAATGCGTTAAATGGAACTTCTGCCAATAGAGATTGACACTACTCGACGACACACTAATCGACAAAATCGGAGCGGCCATCTTGTAATCGCATGTAAAATTGGAAAAAAGTAATAGAAAAAACTCAAAAAACTATAACAGAGGACTAATAATTAATCATCGCGGTTAGTTGAAGAAGATTCCGATTCCGATATGGATATGAGTTCAAATCAAGAGTCAAGTTCTGACAGTGAATAATAAATAAATTATTATTTTAAACAGACTGCATTTTATTTACCACTACCCGTCCCCCGCGGTTTCGCCCGCGTTATTTCAGGTTTTTAGTTTTTGTCAGATTTTTTAATTTACTGTAAAAATTCTTCAAAATCCGTAGACTAGTTCTTGCGTGAAAGAGTAACAAACATCCACACACACATACAAACTTTCACATTTATCATCTATAAATCTAAAATCGGTAATCCGATTCCATTACCTTTGCCAACTGATTCGTTATTGTAAAAAATCGATTAAATTTCGTTAGGTCACATCACTATAATTGTCAGACAAAAACTGTCAGGGAACTCATCATAGGACAAAAAAACTAGTCAATCAATACACCAGACATGAACGCTATTGAAAACATGTAGGAGCTCACCAAGCAGGAGATCGCTTAGCAAGTGATCACCACCAAACTAATAAATTATTTATTATTATTGTTATATAAACACTAGCTGATTAAATTGCAGCTCTCAACAACACAAACCTGCAACAGGATGCCGGAATTTGCATAGAGAGCATATCACGATGAATGGAATCTATCACAAAATTCTGGAAATATTCGTCAAATTGACTACGTATCTATTTTTTTTTTCAAAAATATATAAATAATTTTGCTTTTAATTTTCGTTGTTTTTATTATCTCAATAAAAAAAAACTATAAATAAAAAATACCAGCCGGACCTACAAGCAACCTTTTTTCAAACCTATTAACCTGGCCGTTAGCGAGGAGTCGGCTTCAGAAAATCACTGTTTTATGGCTCTTTTCGGGCGCTTGGGCCTTAAGCGATATGCGCGAGTCCAAGCGAGCAGGCACCTTCCGATTTCACCTACTTTTTCTGTCGTCAACTCGCTCAGACTTGAAAATCTGACGTATTTATGTACAGTCAACTAAAAAAAAAAATTATAACATAGGTACCCACTAAAAATGTATTAGAAATTGTATTCGACTTGACTTTAAAATAAAACACTTATAAATCAACATTACAATAATATAATATTGCATATTTACCTATTAATTACCAACAAATCACAACATTATCAGCAATAAGCAACCAAAGTTGACGTCCAAATATTAGTTAATGTTAGCACACGTTTAAGTAAGCGGAATAGGAGACTTAGAAATACACGTAAGTGAGTGAATATGCAGTATCGATACGTCATGTATGTGTCAAAAAAGTTAAGAGCGCCCACACGATGAACAAAATCTTTCTTGGATGCGTTCCATTTCACGATTAACCTGTGACCTTCAGTTGCCCTTTGCATTCTAGGACTACGGGTTTCCTTTTTAGGAATTCGCCGGGGTCCTAGCTTGCGGGCATCGGCCCTTCTGGACTCCTACGGTTTGATGTCATCTCTTTGAGGAGCACGTCGATCACTACGCGCTGTTGACGACTGAGCTCGGTTCGGTTAATTACCGGACGTCCGGGTAGCGGACTACCCATTGCTCGACGTCCGCAAGCCCGCGTCTACCGTGGTCCGTTGTCGGGCTCGGAATTTCGGCGGCCGATGGTCCTTTGGCCTCCTTCTTCGCTAACATTACTGCTTCGCAGAATGAGGCGACCGCCTGCCATTCCTCCTCGCTCCGGACCATAGTCTGAACTAGGGCCCTGCGTGAAAGGTTGTTGCCAAAAATTGCCTCCACGAGGCAACAGCGGTGCTCTGCCCGAGCGGGGCACAACTCTACCATGTCCTCGGGTGCTCCACCGTGTCCTCCGAGTGGTCCACACAATAGTAATACCCGAGCTTTACTGCCGTCTGAATCCGATGCAGGAACCGACCGAACTTGCCATTTTCGGTGAGGACCATGCAGGTGCAGGTAACATGAGAAAGTCAAAAGTAACGTAAAATGTTTTTAAAGTAACTTGGGTATCGTGTACCATTGGCCACATCCTACTCGCCTCATTCCTCACCTTTAACATAATATCCCGAAATCTAAGTAGATAACCGGTATAGCCTGCGTGAAAAAGTCCACGGGCAATAGCTAGTTATTTATAGTAATTGTTATTATTTGACTGTATTTTATACGTTTAAGCGAGAGGACGACAGAAAAAGTAGGTGAATCGGAAGGTCCCAACTCGCGCGGACTCGCGCGAATTGCTTAAGCGAGTTGACGAACAAGCCATATTAGGTAATCTCTGGAAGTACTGGTCCGATAGCAAAAAGTTTTTCACCGATAGAAAGCTGCTTTATTCCTGAGTGGGGTGTTCGCGGGCGAAGCCGCGGGCAAATGCTAGAATATTATATTTATCGACCGTGAAGTACCAATACCGCCTAAAAATATTTTTTCAAGAAAATCATAATTTACCGCTATGAATTTAAAAAGGTTTTTCCGCGTGTTTTAAGCGATTATCACACTGCCACGCATGACGCTGCACGTTGCGTGTCGACGCACCTACGCGCGTACTTGCGGAAGTGCAGATCTGCATCATCGTACGGGTTTTTTACGCACTCACGCGCGTTGGTGCGTTTTGTAAATTCACGCAGGCTCTGACTCATTTCATACAAAATCATACGATAATCGTCTTAGTAAAATTCGAGTAATTTTTTTTGTTTTCAGGTCTGACAGACAGTTTGGTGTTATTGGTACTTTGCTGTCGATATAAAAAAATACATTAATTAATCATTATCAGTGCTGATAGCAGACAAAAATAATAACAATTAATTTTGTAAAATCATGGTTACCCTAGTTAAAACAGAGCTAAGAAAGGGACACACCGACCCTTTCTCGTTGTCTTGTTCAGTACATTTTTCCCCGTTTGCTTGTCAATATGAACTTAATCTTAATGAAAATAAAGAACACTTTAGAGTGTGTTTGCTGCGTAGGCAATCTAGATTATCCGTAGGATACATGAAATCTTTGCTCTGGTGTCTCGTTTGGTGTCTTGCTATATTTCACTGGGACACCACGGTAGCGCAACCAGTGGCGCTACCCGGGTGTCCCGGTGAAATATGGCTCTAAAACGCTACAAACGTGGCAACCTACTGGGCCCAAAAGCTTTGAGGGAAAAGAAAACCATCGATTCGAGAGAAGAAGAAGAACAGCGACTACACGCGAAAGCCACAAACGCCGCTATGAGAAGCTAGAACCGGCCACATAATAAGCTGAAGCATGCGACACTTGTGGCCGATGACAGCTACTGTTTTTAACCCGTGCTGTATCATAATGGACTCTGACAAACAAAGTTTAAATGCTCGAGTGGCGTTTGATGGCGTTGAGTGGCCAGTGCGGGCCACAAGAAGCTAGCCACGATGATGTGCGTGTGGCGGCCACCAGCGTCAACCGTGTGCGGCGTATCCATATAAAATATGGATATGAGAACTATAGGAAATATGCCACTGGCAGCGTTTTGTGGCCGGTGGCCGGTGTGCGGCGTCCCTTAGATCGCAATGCGTGTCGATATGTCAGCGCCTCATAGAGGCAGCGGATGATCGATGACATTGTGATATAAAGTTATCATGACACTCTATTGCTTATTAGATCTTTTTTTAAGGTGGAAATCGTCGAATGACTTCTAGCGCTCTAGAGCGGAGCGGGAAGGCAGGTCAGACTTGTACTGACTAAAGCAACACCTATGTTCCTTCTTTAGCCTTTCGTTCCAAGACTACGGGTTTATTATTTATTTATTTATTTATTTATACTTCATGCACATAAAAGTACAGAGGCGGACTTAATGCCTTAGGCATTTTCTTCCAGTCAACCTTTCCCTTCGGGAGTAAACCCATGGCCCTATGTAACGTAATGTAACGTAAGTATTAATAACATTACATTTTCCCCCTTCCCAAGAAAAAAATTTTTTGGCTGTTACAAAAAATTTTGAGGTTTTTTAGTAATTACCTCCCAAACATAAATCTCTGCCATACCTCTCAGCCATACTTCACACAAACAGAGTTAGGGGTTTTAGTGGTTCACATTCAATGACGCACTACTCCAAGGCAATACTAATTACATACGTCTTTAGGCTTGTTTTAGGAGTTGACGTAAATCCGCTCGCGTATAAGACCCATTAGAAAAGAGCTTGAGCTAGGATGCTCAGAAGATAAGAGTGATTCAGGCTTATTTATTTTTATATATTTGACTGGCCTGTTGGTTTAGTGGTTAGTGGTCCTGACTGCTATGGCGTAGGTCGTGGGTTCGATTCCCACCCAGGACAAATGTTTGTGTGATGAGCACGATCATTTGTTCTGTGTCTGGGTGTAATTTATCTATAATAAGTATGTATTTAGAAATATTTAAGTATGTTTATCAGTTGTCTAGTACTCATAACACAAGCTCTGCTTAGCTTGGGACTAGACGGCGTTGTGTGATAGTTGTGGAATATTATTATTATTATTCCATTTATTATCTATATATGTACATATTATCTACATTTTTAAATATTTCTTAAAAAACACATTAAAAAAAAAACATTTAAAAATATAAAAAATAGTAGCCCACCGGCATCGGGAACAGGGTCCAAGCTGCCGGTGGTCAGGGCTCCTGAGAGAGGAATCTCCTAACTATGCGCGCCGTGTCCAGGAGTACTGCTTTCTGGATCAGGCCCTTGATCCAGCTGCCTAACGAGAGCCTCCTTAGATGTTGTTCGAGGCTCTTAGCTATTAAGCCATTGGCCGTTACGACTATCGGCACAATGATTGCTCTATCCACTTCCCACATGTCGACAACCTCGCGAGCTAAGTCAAGATATTTGATCTGCTTATCTTTCTCAGCTTTCACAAGGTTCTCGTCATGAGGGACCGCTATATCAACAATCATTGTGCGACGCTCTAGTCGATCTATCACCACTATATCAGGTTTATTGGCAACAATAGTCCTGTCAGTGATGATAGATCGATCCCAATATAACGTGATACTGCCATTGTCGAGAACTGGGTCGGGCACATACCTGTAGTACGGTACTTCTGATTCTACAAGATTGTATTTAAGAGCAAGTTGCTGGTGAATAATCCTGGCTACGAGGTTGTGTCTATGCAAATAGTCTCCGTTAGCCAGACGAGAACACCCAGAAATAATGTGTCGGATTGATTCTCCGGGCCGGTGGCATGCCCGACAGATGTCAACCGTACCATCCTTCACAATGTATTTCCGGTAATTGTTCGTCATCATAACTTCGTCCATAATTGCAAAGACAAAACCTTCGGTTTCCCCGAAGAGGTCACCGAAACGTAGCCATGATACGGACGCTAGTAGGTCTACATCGGGCCCATGTAAGGCCCGGTAAAAGCGTCCGTGAAGCTCCTTGCCCTGCCATACTTCCCTGCGGTCATTAGTATCCAGTACTAAAGGTTTGCGCCAGTTCTCGTTAGCTAAGGAGAGCGGGGTGAGGCCCTTGTCTACCGCCACCACATCTCGGTGCATACCCACGTCGACGGCTAGGAAATATTCCCTGAGACTGCATACCTCGCGGTTGTGCAGGGACTTAGCATTTAAGAAGCCACGACCCCCACACTTCCGCGGGATATACAGTCTCATCACCGATGACCGTGGGTGATGCATCCGATTTGCGGTAAGTAGTTTACGGACCCTCCTATCCAGGGCGTCAAGTTCTGTCTGAGTCCATTTGAGTATGCCTAAAGAATACATCAATACTGGCATGACCCAACCGTTGAAAGCGCGCACCTTGTTACCGCCTGACAAAAGACTATTCAGTACTTTATTCAGGCGGCCAAAGAAGCGCTCCTTCAACGATTGTTTCACGTCATCAGTATTGATGCCTAACGCTTCCGACATACCCAAATACTTGTAAGTTTCGGTTGAGCTGAGGGATCTAAGGTGTATGGAATCCGAGAGTTGAATTCCCTCGGATTCCATAATCTCTCCTCGCTTTACATGTATGACTGCACATTTGTCCACACCAAAGTCCATCCTGATGGCACTACTGAAGGTCTCAGTTACCTTCAGTAGCTCCATCAGTTGCAAGTTGTTGGGGGCAAAGAGTTTCAGATCATCCATGTAAAGAAGGTGAGATATGACCTGACCGCCTCTTTTCAACCGGTAACCTAAGCCAGAACCCTCCAGCAGTGTGCTGAGAGGGTTCAAAGCCAGGCAAAACCACAGTGGACTCAGACTGTCACCCTGGAATATGCCACGCTCAATCCTTATCGGTTCGCTGTTCTCCCAAATCTGTCGACATCCCGGATAGTGAAGGACTGTTCTCCACTGCCCCATACATGACATCAGGAAGGTGCGCAAAGTTGCATCAACTTTATACAGTTCTAGCACCCTCATGAGCCATGTATGAGGAACAGAGTCATAGGCCTTCTTATAATCTATCCAGCATGCCGACAGATTCTTTCGAGAACGTCGAACCTGTTGGCTAATGGCAATATCGATGAGGAGCAGCTCCTTAGTACCGCGGGACCCGTTCCTACATCCATTTTGAGAGACAGACATGATAGAATTTGTTTCAATATGACTATTGATTTTAGCTCTCAGAATGGATGTAAGAACTTTATAGACCGTCGGCAAACACGTAATCGGTCTATAATTTTTGGGTTCCGCAGTACTACCTGATTTATGGAGCAGGTGGGTTATTCCTGTTGTTAGAAACAGGGGCAGCGACCCTGACTCTAAGGCAGATTGGAACTGAGATGCCAAGCGAGCGTGCGACCTTTGAAACCATTTGAGCCAGAAATTGTGCAGCCCGTCCGGCCCTGGCGATTTCCAGTTCGGTAACGGACGAACTGCACGGGCTACATCTTGGGGGCTGATGGTTATTGCCCCCATTTCTGGTAAAAGATCGCATGCGCGCTCGACCTCTCGAATCCAATCACCCTCGGTGTGACTGACAGGCGCCGACCAAATGCTGCGCCAAAATGAACACATGGCGTCATCATCCGGCAGGCGCGTATCAGTCACACCTTGGTCCGGTCGCTCCCAAGCCCTGTAAACCCACCTTTCATTGCTTTGGAATGTACGATTCTGAGTGTACCGCTCCACTCGCCGCTTGTACCTACGAATACGGTTTGCCCATGCACAGATCTTCTGCTTCAGGAAGTCGATACGCTCTGTGACGCAGGGCATATAATTATTATTATTATTATTATTATTATCATTATTATTATTATTATTATTATTATTTACAAGGTGTGAAAAATGTAATGTTATTAATACTTACGTTACATTACGTTACACCTAGTAGGCTTATGCCTTGCTGGGCCCCTACGGTTATTTAAGAAGAAAAAAAATAAAACATGTTTATTTGGCACACAATGAACAAAACAAGTATTGAAACATTAATTAATAGCTTAAATAAAACATAAAACTTAAAAAAAAAAACAGCAAAAATGTGTCTCACAGTAGTGCCAAATAGGTTCAGTTCAGCATACTGTCAGACAACCGTAGCAGTTGCCTGACGCTGGTTTTCAACTGAACTTTTGAGTGTAGGTGAGTACGGATGAAAATCAGCTTTTGAAATATATAAAAGTATATGTATGTGCATATACTTTATGTGTACAAAATTATATATCGTAAATGTTCAGTGTTTGTTGTTGTTGTTGTTTGAGTATTTAATCAATAATAATAATATAAGCCCTTTATTCAGACAAAATGTGTAGCATAAAATAAACTTATATTTACGACTCTACTGAGTCGATGACACCTCCAACTTGGTCTGTTAGCCCAATTTTAGCAAAGGCCTCCTCCATTTCTTTCCACTCTATTCTGTTAATCGCTTTTCTAGTCCATGTTTTCCCCGCTATTGCCTTTATCTCGTCTTCCCATCTTCGAAACTGTCTGCCTCGCTTTCTTTTCCTATTTCTTGGGTACCAGAACACTATGCTTTTGTTCCACTTCTCGATACTTACTATATGGCCTGTCCATTGCCACTTAAGTTTTCTTATTTTAGTTGTAACGTTCTCTATTTTTGTGAGTTTCCTGATAGTTTCGTTACGAAGTCTGTCAGATTTTCGTATATTTAGCATGCTTCTCTCCATTGCTGTCTGACGAGATTCTAATTTATTGTTTTGTGCTTTGGTGAGAGCCCAGGTTTCGCAGCCATATGTTAGGACAGGTAACACGCAGGTTTTATATAGTTTTGATTTGACGAACACGTTAAGTTCTTTGTTCTTCATGACTTCTTTTAACCGCCAGTAACATTTATATGCGTCCCAATCCTTCCTTTGACATTATTAAAAGTATATGTATGTGTAAATATATATCTATATTTTTATGTGTACAAAATTATATGTCGTAAATATTTAGTGTTTGTTGTTTGAGTATTTAATCAATATCACAAAATTAAATAAAACTTTAAGTTACACTTCTAGGCAAGTGCGTTCCATCCTCGATCTCATCATCGCTTTCCATCAGCTGAAATAGTGACCACTATCTTATTATCAGCAGTAAAAACAAGACATAATAAAGTTTCCAAAATGTTCACCTCGAAATTGTTCTCTAGCCTAATTTTTCACCTTGGCCTATAAAACTAGAAATCTAAATGCATTGAAAACTGGTTATTACAATGAGCTTGAACCCACGTTTTTAATATATTAGTTGTTTTATTATAATGCCTAAAAATTTAAATTACATCTTCCTCGTTCGTCAATCTACACCCACACAATATACTGCATCTCAAGTATCTTCCAAAGGATATTATTACAATATAAATAATTTAAAATCCATTCTTAAAAGGTTAATCTGAACATAACTGTCATTTCCATATGTACTCGTGTTTAGTGTTATTGGTGTAGTAGGTATAGTGACCTGATTGCTGCAAGGTCCTTGGTTCGATCCGTGCTTTGTCTTCGTTCTTTTATAGGCGTAGTGAATCGTCATGGACTATCTGCATAGAAGCAAAAAAGGCCAAAGTCGGACTCGCGCACGTAGGGTTCCGTACATACCGTCTATAGCAGAAAATGGCAAAAAAATCTCGTTTGTTGATTTTCTTCTGTTTTTAACATTTGTAGTAACAGTGCCAACGGAAATACATCTGTGAAAATGTCAACTGTCTAGCTATCGCGGTTTATGAGATATAACCTAGTGACAGACAGACGAACGCCAAAAAGTTTATTTTTTGGAAATTAGGATGTAATTTTCCAAAAATAAGCTTCACGAGATTCTACTATTCTTATCCATCGATCCATAAAATAATGCTGCATATGAAACCAATTTAACATTAATAATTTTATTAAACTTTGAGTTCGTATAAACAGGCATTCATCTTCGAAGTATTCCCTCATTGAATGATAGGCTCGCGTTTGACCACCATCTCACCTGATGGTGAGCAATGACGTGGTCGACGATGGAGCTCGCTTGCCTAGAAGTAACCTATTCACTCTTGACGTAAAGACCCCTAAGTTGTAGCTATCAGGAAACACAGACTCTGGCAGGAAATTCCACTAGAGAATAGAGAGAGAGAATAGATGGAGAAATTACGCAAAAGCCGCAACCAGATGATTTATGACCACAACCACTCCGCCAGGAGTGTACGACTGAGAAGAAGAAACAGACTTCAGAAAGAGGTTTATGGCTCTTCAATTTTATCTAAGGTTAAGGACACTCAACCTTAGTCGAAAACATTAAATAACTGTAAGTAATCAAACTAAATCCTTACTAATATTATAAAAGCGAAAGTGAGTTTGTTTGTTTGTTTGTTACGTCTTCACGTCTAAATGTCAAAACCGATTTTGATGAATTTTGGTACAGAGACAGTTGGGACCCTGGAGAAGGACATAGGCTATTTAAAAAAAAAAGTGGAAAAAGGGGAAGAAAGAGGCGGGCGAAGCCGCGGGTAAAAGCTAGTACATAATAAATAAGCCCCTACTTTTTATGATGTACAATAAAGACTACATATCTATCTATCCATAATTAGCACCAAAGTGCTAAAAATTGCATCTTGTTAAATCGATATCAATTTTAATATGAAAGAAAGAAAGAAAAATATTTATTTTGGCGCAAAAAAACATTGTAGACAACAAAAACTTAAGACAAACACAAAACAAAAAAAAATAAAAATAAATAAAAAGTAACATTGTCTGTCACACGTTTGCGCCAAAAAAGGTCCAGTTCAACGAAATGCACCAACTAAGAGGTAGTTGTCTGACGCTGGTTTTCAACTGAACCTTATTTGGAGTGAACGTAAAAAAAGAAATTTACAATTAGTGTCAACACTACATTACATTAGCGTTACATTAGTGTGAAAATAAAACATAATACGTGATAAAACAGTAAATAAGTGTAAATGCAAATAATAATAAATGTGCAAATATAGCTTGCACTAGCTTTTGCCCGCGGCTTCACCCGCGTAGTTAAAATATAGCTTATGTCACTCAGTAATGAAGCAGCTTTCTATCGGTGGAAAACTTTTAGCAATCGGACCAGTACTTTCAGATATTACCTAAATAAAACAACAAACTATATCTCTTTATAATATTAGTGTAGATTGTATTTGCCACACACAATAAAATATTTTATCTGAACTTCACACCTACTTAGGTACCGTAGGCGCGGGCTTGCGGACGGCGAGCAATGGGTAGCTCGCTGTCCGATCATCCCGTAACCGTCCGGACCGAGCGCAAGTCGTCGACGGCGCGTACTGTTCCCGCGCGCCTCAAGGAGTCGTCAGCAACCGTAGCGGCAGGGTCAAAACCTACTGGGGCCTAGGTTCTGCTTCTGATAGGAAGGCTTGGCCCTGGTATGAAAGGCAACGAAGGAACGGGGTGGGTTTTTTAGCCAGTAAAAGTCTGACACTATCTCTCGCTCTGCCCGAGGGCGGGGGATATCATTTGGATAATATTTTTCCACCGGGAAGTACACCTACTTAGGTATCTTTATAAAATTTTGATAAAACTAAAACACAAAAAGCTGCAATGGAATGGTCTCCATTATACACGATTTTGTTAGAATCTGTCAAAAGTTTCCGCAATTACAAATTTATAATATTGATGGATGTGGCAAACTAGTTTATCAACTAAGAACACGTCAATTCTAAACACTTCCTGCTATATTTTTTACTAATCCGTAAAATATTCGACAATTTGAATAGATTTCAATAAATATAACAAAAGAAGCTAGATATTTTTAAGTTAATAAAGAGGAGTTACCGACCAAAATCATGTAATATTTAAAAATAATTTGAAATTAAATCAATAATAATTATTTAATTCAAAAAGAAGAAGGCGGGTAAGGAAGATAAAAGAGGTCCCAAAATAAATCAATCCATCAATGCATGATTGATTGATTTATGTTGGGACCTATTTTTAATGTTCCCACTACTGGGACTAAGGCCTCCACTCTAGGAGAGTGAAAGGGCCGTAACCGTAACCGGATTGGTTGGATTTTTCGGTGTAGGACATGCCGGTTTCTTCATGATGTTTCCTCTCACCATTTTGAGAGCAGTAGTGATGAAATAAAATAAAATTTTAATCAAACATAAATCTCTTGTCACAATGGTGTTAGTAAAAGCAGAAAATAAACAAAGAAAAATTACATTGCGACAATCACCAGGATCACACAAAATTAATGTGTACTATCTACCTATCTATCTTAATAAAATATAGAGGAACAATTTATAAAAAAATAATAGTTCCTAAAGGTTCCGCTAAAAGAATTAATTTCAGCGATGTTGCCAGTCCAATGCTGTCTGACGCTGATCTTAAAATAAACCTTGACTGATTGACTGACGGAGAAAGATAGAGTTAATGCTGTTATAAGAAAATATTTCATCAACTGAGTGTACAGTTCAAGAAGACATTGACCCTCAGAGATGAAGTAAGTAACACCCTAAAATAGCTCATCAATATAATATAGTAGAAAAGATATGATTAATCTGGTAACATTACCCACCTATCAATTTTATCATAAACTAGCTTCCGTCACCGGCTTCACTCTCGTGAAAGTCGAAAACTATCCCAAGGGAACATACTCCTGCACCAGTATTCTATGACCCATTTTAGAACATAGCTCCTACTCTCGTCGTTCTTCTTCTTGCAGGTCGCATCTAAAGAATCTCCTTAAAACCCCTCCCCACACCACCGATTTCTATTCCTCTTCTTGAGCTTTACGCTTCACCCCGCTCCATGTCAATCCGATGGCCGTCGCTTCTGCCAACACGGTGCGTCGCCAGGTTTGCCAAGGACGGCCACGCTTTCTTTTCCCCTGGGGATTCCAGTCTAACGCCTGTTTAGGTATGTGATCGGAATGCCTCCGATAGGCCCTGGAGGGGAACTACCATAAATTTTGGAAATAAATCAATTTACGTAAAGGTTCTTTTAAAACTAAAACTAAAAACATTCTTTCATTAAAAAAAAAAAAACAAAACCGCATTCACTAATTTCTCACTGAAACCGATAAACAGACCAAAGTAAAAAAAAAAACAAACTCGCTATTTTATTCCACTTGTCGACACAGTCAATATCGAAAATGTTTCACCAAGAATCTCATTATTAAAAACCAAGAATCTCGTTATTGAAAAATAAAAGAATATTTCTAAACATGTACACAAACTTTCACTTTTCAGTGTACTACAAGACAAGATATAGCTCGTGTATTTGCACACCTATTCCAATGTCAAACGAGACAATCTAGTCACATTAATTTACCGTCTAAAGTAATAACGTATAATTAAAATTGCCCGAAACAATGACAGTTTGTCAGCCTATCACTTACGCCCACATTATTTTGCAACATGCATCATTTCTATGCCATACCATCAATACTTACTTATTGCACACTCAGAATTCCGAAGTTTAAAAAGCCTATCAAAAATTCTCCTCGCTCGATCATAAAACATAATTTAGACTCTTGATTGTCTGTCTAACAAAAAAGCCTAGTGCATAAAACACAGCCTTGTAAGTTTTCTAGCATATAGAAATACCATCAAAATTTCTTAACACGATGTAAAGGCTAAATCACACTGGAATGCCGCGATTTCACGCGCGACGACGCGTTCACCTTGACACGAACGTAATGTCGCGCGTCTTCGCATAATTAGAAAGAAATAAAAGTATAACTCGCTTAGATCGCGCGTTTTGCTAAGTCATCTGGCAGACGCGTGATCGCGTGGTGTGTGCATTGTCTGATGGACCGCGATTGTTGTTTTGTTCTGTAAATGTAACTGCGTCAACGTTTGTTTAACGTTTCTATTTAAAAAATGTAATAATTATTTCTGTTTTTTGTCTCACTAACATAATTATTTATCTATCTAAAATATGTAACAACATTCAAATATTTGTTTTTGGAACTGATTTGGGCTTTTTTTTTGGTGGGTAAAAATCATCCAAATGACATCCCCCGCCGTTGGGCGGAGTGGGAGATAGTGTCAGATTTTTACTGACTAAAAGACCCACCCCGTTCCTTCTTGCCTTTCATACCGGGGCCGAGTCGCTTTCAGATGCAGACCCTTGGCTCGTATGAAAGTCTTCCCAAAAAAAGATGGCACGGAGTGCATTCCGTAATGTTTCTCTTTCTGACCTACCTGAAATTGGAGAGTGGACAAAAACCACAAAGTCAAAGTCAAAAATATTTTATTTCACATAGGCCTACATGGGCACTTATAAAACGTCAGAAGCTAGTGCACGGTTCCAAATTGGTCGTTTCCTATGGACTCTTTTTAAAAAAAGTGGTTGGTATTACAATATTGATAGATATTATGTAAGAACAGTGTAGACCAGTCAAATATTGTACACAAAAGTACAATAAAAATTATCTTAGTAAAAAACAAAGTAAGTCGTAATAGGAAGTAGTCTAAGAGTTCGTGGAGTATACAGTGTTCTCCACAGAAATCTTAATAATAAGGCAATCAATAAAATGTTACCAAAATAAATTACTGACAAATTTAAAACAGTTGAAATATAAATAAAAAAAATAATAAAATATTGCAAAAGCAATGTGTCAGAGAAAAAAAAATGTATATACATATATTTATTAAAACAAAGGTGGAGCAGTTAATAGACAAAATATTGATGATTTACCAGGAGGCCACATGTACAGAGGTAATCATTGCCAAACAAGCGTGTCTTCGACATAGTCTTTAACCTTGTAATATGCTTTTTCGGTTAGGACACGATAATGTAATAGTATAACAAAAACTAAGATTTTATTGTATGGCAATGATACTCTATACCTAATATAAATTATTACAGCCGTTTCCAAAGTGACTGGCCTGTTGGTCTAGTGGTTAGTAGCCCTGACTACTATGCCGGAGGTCGTGGGTTCGATTCCCACCCAGGACAAATGTTTGTGTGATGAGCACGATCATTTGTTCTGTGTCTGGGTGTAATTTATCTATAATATGTATGTATTTAGAAATATATAAGTAAGTTTATCAGTTGTCTAGTACTCATAACATAAGCTCTGCTTAGCTTGAGACTAGACGGCGTTGTGTGATAGTTGTGGAATATTATTATAAAGATATATAGGATATTATTTTTAATTGTTCAGCGTTAACACAACGCTGATGAATAAAAAATCCCATATGACTTACCTACGAACCTATGACCATAATGTCGTGATACAATACATCAATTAGAAAATCATTCTTCTTTAGAAAAACTAATTGCAATGAGCTGTTATTGTGTCTTACATAACACGTAGTATCTTACGTATCCTTTATTTCTCTTAAAATTTTCAATACTTGTTTGGAGAAAAAAATATAATTGTATTCACTCAAATCCCATAAACAAAAAACCAGGCGACAATGTACCTGCTTACTAACCAACACCGAACGACATGTCAACAGACGTCGCCCGCGATGTGAGACCAGCGTGTGGACGCCCGCCCGAGGCTTATGGCCATCGTGTCTACACTGTGGTCTCACGTGGCGCCAACTGTGGGTTACACATCTAATTATATGTTTTGCCGGTGATTTGACTGTGTTTTATGTTAGCTCCGAATAATTTAGCGATGTAATGAATAAGATGTAGTGCCTATGTGGACATTGCTAAGTAAATATTTGTTGTATATACGTGAGGATTAATTTAAGTGTGATTATCTTTTGTTACTGAATCCGAATAAAACAATAAAATCACTGCGCTGCGATAACAACATTCATTCGCTCATTAATTTGTGTTAATCACAAGTTGAGGCAGGAATTTTTTGAGGAGAAATTCGTTTTTGTTTTTCAATTATTCGAAAATTGATTCTACTTATTTCTTTTCGTGTCGATAGACCCAAATTAAATATTTTCTAACCAAAAGATGCTGTCTTAGTCAAAATTGTCGCTTGGGTTATCAATTTCTGTATGCAATAATGACGACAGACACTGACACACCAGGTTTGTATAGAAAGTTTTGTAACTTTTTTTTTCTCTCTCTCTCTCTCTGTTTCACTCTTACGAGTTTCTGTCATGTAGTCATAATGTCAGTCTATAATACGTCTGCAAAGAATTTTTTCAATCTTGTACTTTAATTTTTTTTTATTTTACGGCTATTATAGTTATCGGCACGAATATTGAGGCTCAGAGTGGGGATCGCTTTGTGCATTCCATACATTGGCGAGCCAATCGTCGTCGTTGTTAGATGCATGCAGCAAGCGCAGGGAACGAATCACGAGTGACGTCTATGACACGGTGGCGCGGCGAGCAAATCACTGACATTCCCAGCCCCCGCGTCTCACGTCGTACCACTAAAGAGACCGACTATTTGACTTCTGCGCAACTTGAAGCCAGCGCTCAATATTTGTGCCGATAACTATACTCGCAAAACATTTTCCAGCGTTTGACAGTCTATTATAAATAGTTCGCATGTGTTTTTGGCAAAAAAGAGTTGAATTTAAAGTTTTGTAACACAAACAATACGATCTCTATATATAGTGCCGCGGCATCATGGCAAATTGTCTCTTCACTGTTTACTTCAAATGACTTCCTTGAAGTTTTTTGAGAAAAATTAACGTATGATAGTGCATAATATATTAATGCATACTAATTATATATTTGGTAAGCATTTCAAAACAGACTGTTATCAATAAATGAATATTAGCATGTGTCAAGCTGCATAATAGAATGTATTCTGAACTTGCAACATTAATAAATTAAGTATGCTTTTATTCTGGAATTTGACATTTTCAATAATTAGTTACAAAAAGTGTCAAAGATCATGATTATGAAGGCGACATTATCAGTCGATTAACATGTCTAGTCAAGAGAATCTATGCTGATCACGCTGATCCACCACATTTAAATCTCCGCATGCTCGATGACATTTTCATACAAAATTTCATACTTCATTCTTATATAGAATGACAGTTCGTTGACGCCTGCTTTTTGCAATGGCGTCGTTTGATTGAGCTTGTGCGCGCCTTGCTCTTTTTGAGTGCATCGTATGTGCTAAGCTGTGCCCAGGATAAACAGATAATGTCCAAACATTCTTTTTAAAGAACGAGTCGTTCTGATCTATTTATCCACACGAAACGTCAAGTTCCATACTACTTAATTTATAATAGTTCGCATTTTTTCGCCTGAACGGCGTAAATTATTATACTACGAAAGTTTTGTGTACCTAACATTTCATGCTTCTAAATCCAACAACAATAGTTTAGTTGTGTAGTTTATAGTTACTAGTAGTTTAGTGGTTTAATTTTTATAAAAAATATAGTTACGCAGGTGGGGACCTGCGCACACGCAAATTCCTCAAACTAAATATGATGAAATGCATGTATTTACGCTAAGTGTGGGCTGATATTGATATAGCCCAATCTCTTTTATTGAGAAATGGATAAACAATGGACATCTTGGCATTATGTCACTGGGTTTATTACTTAAATATTTTAAAAGCATATATATATGTAGGTATTTGTGTTGTTATTTATTATCAATAATATTATTCTTTTTCTGTTGTTGTACACTGACAACCCTAAATCTTTCTCCTTTCTTTCAGTCCATCCAAAGGTTGTCTGTAAGAAATTGCCCTGTGCGATAAGACCGCCCATTGTACACTTATTTTTTATAATGTTTGTCCTGTAGTTTTTTGTATATGTGGTGTACAATAAAGAATATATAATAATAATATAATAAAAGCCATCTTTCGCCATTACATTTGACAAGTTGAAAGGTATTGCCGCGAGCAAAATTGTTGAAATTATACAAACAATGCGTGTCATTAGTGAGTGTTGAGTGATTTTAATTATAGACTAACTTTTGCCAGCAGCTTCACCCGCTGGTAAGTAGGTTTTTCCATCATCATCATTTCAGCCGATAGACGTCCACTGTTGGACATAGGCCTCCCCCAAGTGTCGCCTCAATGAACGATCCTGTGCGTCTCGCATCCATCGGTTTCCCACAACCTTCACCAAGTCATCAGTCCACCTTCTAGCACGCCTTCTAACGCTGCGTCTTCCGTTACGCGGTTACTACTCCAGAACCATTTGGCCCCAACGGTCATCTGTTCTGCGAGCAATTTGCCCTGCCCATTGCCACTTAAGTTTGGCAATTCTTCGTGCTGTGACGGCAACCTTAGTTCTCCTGCGAATATCTTCCTTTTTGATTCGGTCACGCAAGGAAACCCCGAGCATAGCCCTTTCCATTGCCCTTTGGGTGACTTTGACTTTGAGGTTTTTCCATACAAACTTTTAAGCCCCGTTTCATTCCCTTAGCGGGTGAATTTTGGAAAATCTTCTCTTAGTGATCGCCTGTGCCATAAAAAGAAACCGAGTGCAAAATTTCACGCTCCTAGACCCCGTTGTCTCAGCTATGCGTTGATATTTTATTTTTTTTAAAAGGAACAGCTACAATATAAAACTTAGGTACTACAGGTACACAGTTATGTCAGTCAATCTGTTTCACCTTTTATGTATATAGATAGATGACACTTTTTGATGACATATCATTATGAGATATGGTTGCCATTGTGTAGTTATGTAAGAAATTAGAACAAATGGCAACATGGTCGATGGAATTATGATGAAGCCCTTGATATTAGATATGATGAAATAAATCACTGACAGATCTGGGTCGGGATTGTGAAAGTTCGCCTATGTACCAACACTGTATTACATGAAGCTCAAATAAATAATACCAAATATATGTACCTACCTTTGACAGGCCTGTTGGTCTAGTGGTTAGTGACCCTGACTGCTATGCCGGAGGTCGTGGGTTCGATTCCCACCCAGGACAAATGTTTGTGTAATGAGCATGATCATTTGTTCTGTGTCTGGGTGTAATTTATCTATAATATGTATGTACTTAGAAATATATAAGTATGTTTATCAGTTGTTTATTACCCATAACACAAGCTCTGCTTAGCTTGGGACTAGACGGCGCTGTGTGATAGTTGTGGAATATTATATTATACTTCTGTTGGAAGGCCTTCCACAAAATGGACCGATGACCTGGTGAGAGTAGCGGGAATGCGATTGATGCTTGAAGTACAGGGTCATCCGTTGTGGCGACACTTGAGGGAGGCCTATGTCCAACATTGGACGTCCTTCGGCTGAAATGATGCTAATGATGTACCTACTTTGATAGCGATAGCGTCGCGACCACGAAGAAGATAGCGGGATGACAGAAGACTGAACAGATTTTGCCTAACCGGAATTTGAAACGCGAGCTCGCTAAAGATTATAGGACTAAAAATAGACTATTAGAAATAGATAAAAAAAATCTTATTTGCCACTAATAACTCTTAGAACAATAGAAACAAAATCTTCCATCTCTAAGTGTCACCGCACGTGCGTCACATGTCACAGCCACAAACGCCGCCACGAGAAGGTAGAAGCGGCCACAAGCCATTTGTGGCCAGTGGTTGCTAGTTCTTTTAACCCATGTGCGCAATAGTATAATGGACTCTGTCAAAGAAGGTTTAAATGCGAGAGTGGCTTGTGACAGCGTTTTGTATCAGCGTTTAGTGGCCAGTGCGGGCCACTAGAAGCGAGCAGCGGCGTTTTGTAGCATGTGGCGGCCACCGGCGTCAACCGTGTGTGGCGAGTCCATATAAAATGTATGAAACCTACAGGAAACATGCCGGCGGCAGCGTTTTGTGGTTGTGGTCGGTGGCCGTGTATGGCGACCCTTATATCTAAGCTGAGATAAAAATAAAATTGCGAACGAAAGCTTGGATAATGGCGGTACTAAGCTCTAATGGCATCAAGTTTATAAATTATACTAATCAAACACGTATAACAAAATGATGTGGGTGTAAATAGTTTAAACTATTATGCCCTGGAATGCCGTGATCTTCGGAAATAGAAGAATTAAATTCCGTAATATATCTAACGTTTGCCCTTTGAACGAAGATGAGTTTGTTTCAATAGGGCTGTCACGGCATATTGTCAGGATTGCTAATATCGAACAAATCTTTTATTTTTTTTTATTATAGGAAATCGTCAAATAACTTCTTCTCTGGGTGGCGCGAGAGAGAGTCTGAGATTTACTAACTATCTAAATATCACCAGTATTATTTCAGGTTTTTTTTAAGGTGTTAAATTATCTAATTATATTATCATTATTTTTTTTATTTTTAACGTGTCTTATTTTATTGTTATTATGTTTTTTTTTTAATTCTTATTAAATGAATTAGCATTGTTTGTAAACGAATTGAAAAATGTATAGGAGGGGACTGTCTCCTAAGATACAGGTTCACTACCTAGTTCAGTGTATATGTTATGTAAATGTGACACTTGTTTGCAAATAAATGATTATTATTATTATTATTATTGTCTAGGGTAGAGCCATAAGTTTCCTTTCAGAAAGTTCCCGTGGCCCTTGCAGGCATAGCTTCTACGGTTTCCTGACATCTCTTTGAGAAATACGTGGAACACTGTTACAGCGCTGTCAACGACTTGGGCTCGATCTGTCCGGACGGCGAGTTACCCATTGCTCGTATTTTTTTAGTTGCTTTTTGGTTTCCAGGGTCACGATTACTCTTTTGGCAACCCTGTAGCTTTGCAACAAGTCTTTCACTGCATTACGCATTATTTGCGCGCACCAACACACGCACAACACTTGAGGACTAACTCAAATATCAGGACAGAGGCTTAACACTGTTTGCGGTTCTTCTCAAAACGATGATTCTTGAATATTATGTCAGATCTCATAACAAACACTTATCGATGTCATCTACCATTATTTTAAAACATTATGTAAGTTACCTCCAATGTTCGGCTAATAACAACATAATTTTTTTATTTATTTTTTTATGGTGGGAAAAATCATCCAATGACAACCCCCGCTCTTGGGTGGAGCGGGAGATAGTGTCAGACTCTTGCTGACTTTTTAGTCACACCCCGTTCCTTCGTCCTTCGTAGCGGGGCTTGAGCTATCTTTCGAATTAACCCTGGCCCCAGTAGGCTTCGACCCAGCTGGGCCCCGGCTGTTGCTGACAGCTCCTTGAGGCGCGCGGGAACAGTGCGCACCGTGGATGACTTGGGCTCGGTCAGGACAGTTACTAGACGGTCGGACAGCGAGCTACCCATTGCTCGCCGTCCTCAAAACCAGTTGTATTCTATGGTTATAACAAGTAGCCTACTGAAATTGCTGCGGGAATTATTTGAAGAATCACTGCGGCCCTGGAAA
This sequence comes from Mythimna ferrago, assembly GCA_910589285.2. Classification (NCBI taxonomy): domain Eukaryota; kingdom Metazoa; phylum Arthropoda; class Insecta; order Lepidoptera; family Noctuidae; genus Mythimna; species Mythimna ferrago. The sequence continues at coordinate 1,382,586 of OU342680.1, forward strand.
GCAAAGGGAACCTTAAGGAACACGCGACTATTAACTTGACTAACCCACCTGGGGTTAGTCAAGTTAATAGTCGCGCCTCCTTGCAAAACCCAGAGCGTGTGAAAATATTTGATGATACCTCAAAAAAAAAACGTTCCAAAGTTTCTACCTACCTTCAAAGGAGCTCAAGCTTTGTTTTTCTGGTGAAGTGGCCACCACCTGGCTGACTATCAGGAGTTGCAGAGATTACAGGTAGTCCTCAAGTATTTTTAGATTATTTTTTAAATTGTTTCAGCCCTGCTCAGCCGTCCGGTACGGGTCCCACGACCCACCGCCACTCACGACGCCATTATTGCATCTGATGGCGACTCGAATACCGCGAATGTTGCACGCCCATCTATTTATCTAGTGTGACCTATGGGGTTCTACCCACAGACGAGCATTGGATGAAGCTGAAACTTGACTTTACTGGGTAAGACATAGAATTACATTAAAATTATTGGATACTGCCAAATATAAAAAAAAGCAGTATTGCGTTGCACAGTAACCGGGTTGTGGAGGTCTGATAAGCAGTCGTTCCACGTAAAACAGGGGTATTCAGCTGCATCCGCTGAGATTGAAAGCGAAGATGACGAGCCAAATGTCTAATAGAAGTTGAATATAGAAAGTGATCTATAGCTTTATGTTATATATTAATTAATTATTAAGAAATATGTTCAGTAATACAGATTATTTATGCGACTGTATCAATAGACTGCCATTTTCTGTCGTAAGTCACTCAATCGAAATCAAATCAAAGGCCTCTATGATCACAGCTAAATAAAACAATGCCACACCGCCTTGGCACAACACCTATATCCTTAACTTTATCTGTAGCATCTCAGGACATGTGTATTGTCTGTCTGCAGATGCTCTGCCCCTGACCTTCAAACAATGCTCACGTTTCATCCGCTGTGCGAAAGGAATGACCTGATTATGTCAGATATAGGTATGGTAGACCAGGCATACATGTCCCAGTCGGTAACGTGCCTCATTTTATTTAAATTGATATAAACTAGTGCTTGACTGCGATCCCAGCTGACGATGAGGCACACTAGTTTATTAAGAGCCTATTCACTCTAGCCTTGAAGATACCTAAATTGTAATTGGCCGGGAAGACCACAGCAGGCTAATTGTTCCAGTCCATCGATGTACGCGGTATAAACGACGAGGCGAAACGCTTAGTCCAGACCGTAGATGTTGCAACAACTGTGCAACGCAAGTTTACTCAAACTCAATATTATTTATTACGTATAGGCCTACATGGGTACTTATAAAACGTCAGAAGCTAGCGCATGGCTCCAAATTGGTCATTCCCTATAGAGAAGAACCGGTAATAAACTCCATGGTTACTCTTTAAAAAAAAAAATTGTTTAACTTGCGTTGTATAGTATTTTTTTTAACGTTGCCCTACACTAGGAGTCTTGCGTAGTGGAGTACGTTCACAAACATATAAACTCAGATACACAACACACCCAGACCCGGAACACCAATTGGCTGGCCATACAAATGTTTGTTCCGTGCGGGAATCAAACAAGCGACCCGCAGTACAGCAGCCAAACGTTCAACCACTGCGCCTACCGTGTCGTCAAAAGCAAGTTAAGCAATTGGGGCAGGTACGCCTGGTGTACCCTACAGAGTGCCTAGATCTGACGTCATCAGCCTGGGCGACCTATGCACTTGACATTATAGGCGATGTGGGAATCGTTTTTATGCGCAAAGCTGATATTTATTGATTGAGATGATACAGTGATGAGTCGACATTCCGAACGGGTCAATGGAATTATTACTATTCTGACCTTTTTAAATTGTTTATAGGTATAGGAACTGAGTTTAAGAATTAGAACTCGAACCTTGTGCTACATTTCTTCTTCCTCCTATACTAGCTTATGCCAGCGGCTTCGTCCGTGTGAAGGAATATAATCATCCCATCATATATCAAAATGCATTTTTACAATATTTATCTATCTGTCGGTATATCTGTCTGTTTATTTCGGCTACTCTCCAAAACGGGACATTTTCATTGCTAGATTTAGTTTAGAATTTAGTAAGTTTTATTTTAGAATTTTATGAAATTTGCAACCAAAGGACATTGTGCTGTTTTACGAGTCTAACGCGGGTAATGTCGCCTGTAAATTAAAACAAAAAGACTGATTCAAGAGTATTAAAACCAAGAGCGAGTTTTTTTTTTGGTGGGTATAATCATTCAAATGACATCCCCCGCCCTTGGATGGAGCGGGAGATAGTGTCAGACTCTTACTGACTAAAAAACCCACCCCGTTCCTTCTTGCCTTTCATACAGGGGCCGAGCCTCCCATTCGGAACTAGACCCTGGCCCCAGTAGGATTTGACCCAGATGAGCCCTTGCTATTGCTCACAGCTCCTTGAGGTGCGCGGGAGCAGTGCGCGCTGTCAAGTTCGAGATAACTTATAGTGTGTACTTATTTAAAAGTACAAACTTAGGATCATAAATGATAAATAATGCTTATTTTGCAGATGAGGCCGGTGTTTCCTAGCTCACTACACCGAGAAGAAACTCCTAAACAAACTCAGGGGATAAATTCACAATATCACAAAATCATCTTTCACCTAAAGATATCACACACTTCCATATCATTTTCTTCATAAAAAGACAAGCAGTGTAACAGCGCTGTGCCCTTAAGACATCAACTACAAAGAGACGCCGCACACTTTGAGCGCGGCACGCGTCACAAGATCAAAGAGCAGCCGCTGATTGTCGCCGTCACACTGTTACACACCTAACGATGTTAATACGTGTAATTGTGTGTGAGGAAGAGCTGTATACCTTGAGGGGTAGGTAGACAAAGTAGTCGTGAGAAGATTTAGAGTACGGTTGTTTGATTGGCTGCTGCACTGCTTGGCGCGGGTTTAATTCTCGCATGGAACATATATTTGTATGGCCTTGAAATAATTGTTTCAGATTTGGTTATCTTGTGTATGTAAGTTTGCATGTTTTTTTTTAGATTCCCAGGTAATGGCGAACAGGAAGTTTAGACTACGGCAAAGAATTTCACTTCTTCACCGTACGGACGAAAAAGATATACACTAAAAGTTTTGTGCGATGGATAGATCATCTTTTATCCATTGCACAATGATGGTGATGGTATGATAGATGGGATATCCAACATGTACGGAACAGGTGTGTAATACAAATACTATTTAGATAACAACTATAGATTCCTCCTCTTCCCTGCTTCAGAGTAATAAGATTTAAAATCGTGAATGGTAGCACAAGCCGAACCTAACAAACAATCCTCATCATCTCATTGTGATCTTAGACTTGTGAAGTCAGTAGTTTAGTTTTATAAATCCTGCATCTCAACCTTTCCAGATACAGTCTAAAGGCTGGAGCTACGACTAGTTAGAAAAAAAATGAGCTAAAGTATACCAGGCAACCACCGTAATCTATATAAAATGGAACGGAAATGTAAGGCAATATTTTAATTAGGTACTGCTACTGCACACGGAAATTAACAGTTTTTTACTAAGAAATCGTGGCAAATTCCTGAAAGAAAAATTACAACACTCTCCTCACTCACTCACTTTTTTTTTATTTTTTTTTCTTTTTTTTTTCTTTTCTTTTCTTTTTTATCAACAGATGATCAAAATTAGTATGGAAGGTCCAATTTTTTATTCGGATTTGAATTACAACGGCATTTTCCAATCTGGCGTGCCAACTTGTATTTATCAGTCTTCCTCTTACTAAAACCGCATCAAAATCCGCTGCGTGACTGCGTGACGACTTTGGTTTATACTATGTAAAGATGATACTGGCCATCCTCTTGACATTATCCTTTAGTTACCTTTAAAACAATGCGACCTTAATAAACAATACAAATCACGTGGAGGTCGCCGGGTCACGGTCTCTCCTCGCGTGCTGGTATTTATCGTAAATATTCATAAATAATCACTTTAAATTAAACTGTAATCACCTAGATACATTTCGTATTATTTTACAATTGTTAACATAATGTTAGCTAGTTGAACGCCGTAATGTAATGTGTGAATGTCGGTCAAGACTCAACTGTGAAGATTACAATCGTAATAAGTATTACTATCTGTGCATAAGTGCATTTCAAGTAATGGCTTTTATATTTGTAAATGGTCGTAGATTTCAATAAATTTGCCAAATGAAATACAAATACCGGCACGGATCTTGAGCGCTCGGCGTCAGAGTGGGGATTGCTTTGCGCATTCCATACATTGGCGAGCCAATCGTCGTCGTTGTTAGATACATGCAGCAGCGCAGGGAACGAATTACGAGTGACGTCACATTCCCCGCCACCGCGTCTCACTTCGCACCACTAAAGAGACTGAATATTTGACTTCTACGCAACTTGAAAACAGCGCTCAAGATCAGTTCCGGTAATTGTACATTGTTAATCATCACTGACACTCTGCGCCCCGGTAAAAACGTAAAGTCGTTGGATGCGGTTGACATTCGTATCGTAGATCTTTGACAGTCGTTACAGGTAGTCAGACACCAGAAAGCCTGACCATCAGTCTATCCAAGCAGCATCGCGTTGCCCAGTAACTGGGTTATGGAGGTCTGATAGGTAGTTGCACCATGTAAAATGCAGCCGCTTCCAGTTAGGTTGGAAGCCGATTGGGGCCGGCTTCGTCGGATTGGGATAAAGAAAAGGCTAGGGAGTCAGTTTAGTCCCTTTTCAGTAATTAATATTAATTGGGCTATTGGGTTATTTTTTTGTATAAATTGGGCTGTCTGTAGTAGGTGTGTTTGAAAGCTTTCATACTTACCGCTATGTAGAGTCGCCAAATATGATGCTATACAACTTCACCGCTAAATTTTTGGTCGTTTTAATCCCGTGGAGGGTCGATCCGGTACGTGAAACACTATCAATTTGTAAAGATAATTGTACGCAACGCCGACTATTAACTACAGGTCATTGAACTCGCTCAGCTGACGTTTTCTTAAAGAAATTAATTTTGTACATGCGTAAATTAATACGAGTTTTGAAAAAAAGGTACGTTGTTTTTTAATTTTATCTTTACAAATCGATAGTGTTTCATGTACCGGATCGACCCTCCACGAGATTAAAACGATTAAAATTTAACGGTGTATACAACTCTTTTTTCGCACTTTCGATTAAAAGCTATTTTTTACCGTTTCCTCCTCCTAGCGTCGCCGCGTCGTACTCCTCAACGCTGAGGGTCGTGACTTCCCTGCTTCATCACTTTCATACGAACGATATATCTCCATCTGTTTCTGTCTCTGGCGGTGTGAAGAGCATTGTATATTTACCGTTTAATATAAATTATTTAGCTACAGTGTTGCAATTTTGTTTTGGATAGTTTTTAAGACCACATCTACTGTATTAACTTTAGTGATTATATTCTAAAGTTATATTATGAAAAAAACAAATCGTGGACTAGTTACAAAAAATAAAAAATATTTCAGACTAATTTCAATGTCCATATTATGTTAGTGACTGAAACTTAAAACTACATTAGTATAATAGTATTCCAATGCATTAAATTATTAGTTAATTCATTCATAAAATAAATAAATAAAATTACAATAAATCATTCCAAAAAACACAATAATCATAATACTGTCAAACATAACACACAAAAACTAAAAGTTTAGTTATGAGTTTATAAAACTGCATGTTTAACATGCAGTTTTATAAACCTATCCCCCACTGGTGACTTTGGGAAAGCCCAAGCGATCATCTTTAGGATTCCCGGATTTAATGCCCGGAAAATAAAAGTAATGAAGTATGTTTGTAAAACTACCTCTAATAGGATTTACTATCTCAAAAATTTACCGTTAATAACAAGCATATCCGACTCAAAAAACCGACACAAAATCACAATATCGCTCCCCACATTTCAATCCGAAGAGTTTTTACACAGTTACCTAGTTCGCCCCAACTTTCGCCTCATAGGTGGAAAGTTTCGCCGACAGCCGAGTGTCGGGAATGTCGCGGGTGTCGGTGTCGGCGGTGTCCGACAGTTTTTGCGGAGCCACGTGGAGTGTTATTAGATTCTCAACTTTGCATGCGAGGTAAAAACTAGCGAGGACGCGGGACGGCTGCACGGGAATATGGGAAAATGTTTTGGCTTTGTTGGATATTGTTAGCTATTACGTGCATGTGCCTTTATTACGAGTAGTTGCTGTGTTTACATTTACCTTCTCACTTATTTTTACTAATAAAGTAGTAGTAAGACCTTTTTTATTTTATTTATTTAGCTCATGAAATCCCACTATTGGACTTAGAGCTATTCCGACCTCCTGTGTCTTTTTTTATGTGTTTTGCTCCAGTCTATGCAGTAAGAGTTCAGGTTTTTTCACCAGCTCTTCTAATTAAAAATATATGAAAATAATGAGGCTCAATAGTTACGAGCCCAACTAAATCAAACTGTATTGTAATGAATAAAAAAAACCTATGCCCTGTTAACAAATCAAAAGACCATCCATAAGGACGCTTCTCTTTTAAAAGAAAACTCGAATAAGTTCACATCCCACCTGTCCCCCTGCCTACCCCACAAACAAACCACCACAGCCCTAAGTCACAGATGATGGAGGGTCAGGCCGCGCTATAAAACTTATGAATTTATGGGAAAAAAACATCATCGACGCTATTGTGTGCGCCTGATGGTGAACCATAGTTTATAACGTTGTTGGTCAACTGTGCTGGAAGAAATTATTAGTTTAGATAAACAGATCTATATGTTTTGCAAGGAAATTCAAGTCTAAGTAATAAAAATGAATACTACCGAACATATAACCTCCTTCTTGAAGTCGGTTAAGAACTACTCACTTCAGTATAGAATATATTAATTACTTAATCAATCACATAAAAAATAATTTAAATAGCATAATTAGTCTTTCAATTTTCCCGCGGCTGGGACTCGGGCCTTCTCTTTAAGAGAGGGAATGGGCTGTAATCCACCGGTCGGGCCCAGCGCAGGTTGGTGAATGTCGCATCTCTTTGAATTTTTGGTTCTAGGACATGCCCGTTTCCTCACGATGTTTTCATATTGAAAACAACCCAAAACGGTGAACTCCGGTGAAGTACTTTAAGTACATTTAAATTTAATTACACATTCTAAAGTGTACATCTCTATGGAGAAACCATCTACAGACAGCTTCACTACAGATAACCACAAATACGTTTCGCTATCAACAACACAATTAGTCGATTGCAATGAATAATCGAACACAAATTAAACTGAATAATATTCTTAGTTACAAAAAACAGATTAAATAATTTGATTTATATCAAAACCTAACATATACAACAGCTGTTTTAAATGCCCAGTTGTCTATGTATATTTTAACGCAAAAAAAAAGGTCAGGTTTCACCGACAGTTGATACGTTATGACACCTTTTAATTTTGCCGAGTCTACGATTAAAATTAATGAAATTACTGAAACAAACCTTAACTGACAATAAGAAAGTTGTACGACTAAGCACCACTTAAAACAAATAGTTACAAAGAGACAATGAGAACCAGAGTGGCCTCACTATATTTCTTTCAATGCTGATCGCTTTTGAAAAAACTGCTCTTTTTCCAAATAAAATTAGTATTGAAAAAATTACAGTTCTCATGATCTCAGAGACAAAGTGACCTATCTTTTTTGCTGTTCTTTTTTTAACACTCTTTTATTAGCTTAATTTCTTAATCCGCTCTGGCTCTCACGGCGTCTAATTATTATCATAACTTAGCGCACTGCTTACCTCGTTCACAAAAGAAATTTTTGTCCACACAAAATGTAACCAAAAATGTACATTAATCTAAACTAGCAAAGAAGTCCGCCACTTGAGCACTTAGCATAAATCTAGAAGGAAACAAAATAAAAAGAACCGTGTGTTGTGTTAGTAATAAGTGTCAAAATACAACAGTTAATTCTTTGCGAGGTGCCTGACTAACGAGCCTGGCTGAAACATTGCTTAAAGCTTTTGCAATAGCTAATGCTATGCTATGTGAAGCTATAATTTAGGAGCTATCGTCAAAATACGGTAATTAACTCTTTACGAGGTCTCTAACGAGGCTGGCTGAATCATTACTTAAGGCAAGTGAAACAAGTGAAGCTGTACTATTTTTGCTATAATTCTAAAGCGCAACATGCATAACTAACGACTCTGGTGGAAACTTAAAGCTATAAAATTTGTAACTCTTGTATTATAACTTTATATTCTACACTACTTTGGACACATTGCAAGAAAAGACGATGACAACCTCGAAAGGCTCATCGGAGCCAGTAAAATAGATGAGAAAAGGACTTGTGGACGCAGCCGAATACGTTGGTCCAAACAGATTCGCACCGCTCTTGATCTACTGTATACAATGCCCTTCACACCGCCAGAAACAGAAACAGAGAAGGAATATCATACGAATGAAAGTGATGAAGCATGGTAACGACCCTCGGCATTGGGAAGTACAACGCAAGGAAGAGGTATTAACACGCTGTTATCAGATTTACATACCTCATAACACAGTGACTAAAATCAAAAGATAAAAAAAAGTTTGTTAAAATAAAATTGTCCAAGATAATTCAGCACACTTTACTATATTAAATGTATTGTCCATTTCTAAATAAAAAGCCATCTGATTTTATCTCTTTCAGCGATATTTTTTTCATAGTATAGTATCGCTCATATCTCGCAGTGTAGCACCTCCTTAACGCCACGCTCACCGCTCACAAAGCAATAAATAAGCGAAGAGACAACACCTTGTTAACTGGAAATAATTAACGACGGAAAAATAACGCTGCCACTGGCCGACCGGCTTTATTGTCTTATGCTCCGATGAGCTTTACATATTTTTCTATTAATTGTATTTTGTTGACTTTTTGATGGTAGTTTCAATTTTATTTCTGTGTTTTGTTATAGTTGCTATGGCAAGGGCACGGTATGTAGGGGATTTTGTCGAACCAGATTATAAATAAAGCTATTATGTTTACTAATAACATTAACACAACCACTGCGAAAAGAGGCGAGCGGAGCGTCTCTTGTGATGGCTGCCAGGGTCTAAGCATATCCCTCACAGAAGCAACCGTCTCTTTCGCTCACAATTATACTTCGTTAGTAACCGCTTCTCCGGACCATGACCGGAACCCGGACCAGAGGCGAAAGGTCGCCAATACCAATTGCCTTCATGGACGGTGGTGGTCCGCCCAAGTGGTGCAGACTTATATCGTATGCTGTGTCCTTATACTGTGTCCTGCGGGCTATACGTATTATGCTGCCTTGCGGATGTTTCTTCCACCTTAGTTAAAAACAGGAACCTCCCGTACTGGCAATGTTTCACCTGACGTAGGTCCTCACTGTGTGGTGAGGACCTACGTCAGGTGGAAGGTGTCCTCACCGTGGCACCTTGACACCATGGCACCTCTCTGGCCACTCCTCAAAGAGAGAATTTATGGATCCGATTGTGGCATACTCAATCAAAATATCATACGCATATCATTTCTCTCATCCCTCCCCCCCACACACACACACACGCACACACCAGCTAATCTACCCACATATTCATTCAATCATATCTTAAATAACAAAATAAGGGCACACTACATAATAAATTGCACTACAAACTTTTCAACTTCTCCCTGACTGGCTACGGCGTAGCCCGTAGCGCGTAGCACGGTATCCCCGGCTACGGCGCGTAGCAGCCCCGGGGTTGTTTACAAAAACAGGATGACTGGCTTAACGCGCCCTCCCGTGTCTTTATTGGGTCTTGTAGGCTTGTCTGACGGGGATGACTGTATGTTAAAATGTGACAAGAAGATTTTAAATGTTAGCCGTTAATTGACATTATCTGGTGAGAAACTAAAACCACTTCACGTAAATCTAGTATTAATTAGTGCTGGTATTTATTTTGACGGCAGACACTGGATCATGCAGGTATTTGCATTAATAGTCTGCTGTACTTCGTGTCGCGGGTTCATTTCCTCACGAAACAGATATCAGTATGGCCAACAAACAGTTAGATTAATCCGGGTGTGTAAGTTTTGAATGTTTGTGAACGCACCCAAGAAACAGGAGTAATCTCAGTATAGGATAAGTTTTAAAAAACTACTCAACAGCGTTCGTAAAAATGTCGGTCCTGGGAGACGGTAGGCCTTCTGTGTGGACAGTCGGTGACTTATAAAATCCTATCAGGATGGACAAAAAAACAGTAAGTACACCACGACAAATAAAAAGTGCAACAAAAATGGTACATACATTCTACTTACACACTAAACCGACCTTTATTTTCACTAACCACCTCTAAGCTTGAAAATTGTCGTAGCATTGCCTGCGACACTGTATAACGCGGTCCCGACACACAATGGTCGGGTAAACGAGGGAGGTAATGGCGCGGCGCCGGCTAGCTTCCACGGTCAGGTACCTGCCACGTAAACATGGCTTCACAGGTACTCTTAGCGTAGTTAGCAAAGTGTAGGGTACTTAATATGAGTTTACTCCAGTTAGCGGATTGTTACACATTCCGAAGTAATTAGGAGTTAGTTTCTTTGTGTTATACTAGCTTCTGCCAGCGGCCTCGCCCGTTTAAAACTAGGTTTCTTCATACAAACTTTGGACCTCCGTTTCACCCCTTTAGGGGAAGCAGGGGCCCAGCTGGGTCAAAGCCTACTGGGGCCAGAGTCTAGTTCCAAAAGGGAGGCTCGGCCCCGGTATGAAAGGCAAGAAGGAACGGGGTGGGTTTTTTAGCCAATAAGAGTCTGACACTATCTCCCGCTTGGCCCAAGGGTGGGGGATGTCATTTCGATGACTTTTACTCACCAAAAAAATACATAGGAGAAGTTTGGGAAGTCCTCTCTTAGTACTTTTCTGTGTCACAAAAGGAAACACAAGGCGCATGGCTCTGTAGTTTCGGTTGTCAGTCAGTCAGTTTTATCTTTTTATATATACTGTATGTATTTTTTAATTGATATAAAATAGTGCTTAACTGCGATCCCGCCTGCTGGTAAGCAATCGTGAATGGCACTAGTTTATTAAGAGCCTATTCACTCTAGCTTTGAACACACCAGCTCACAGCAGACTGTAGCTTTGAAGCCAAACGAAGCTTTTCTGTGTATTTTGATGAGAGAAAATTAATCCATGGTCTAAGGTCTCGAGCTGGGTCGAAGCCTACTGGGGCTAGGGTGAGCTCCGAAAGGTAGCTTAGCCCCGGTATGAAAGGCAACGAAGGAACAGGAGTGGGTTTTTAGTCAGTAATAGTCTGACACTATCTCCCGCTCCGCCCAAGAGCGGGGGATGTCATTAAATGATTTTCCCACCGGAAAAAAAGCTCTCAAACGTGAATAAGTAAAGGTACATGCACACTAACGAACTTTCGCTTTTATAATATTAGAGTGATTGTTATTATTTAATAAGACACACTAGCAGCTGTTACTGATGCATGTGTTTCAAATAGTTTGGAGACATTTAGCCTGTCCAACTGGTTTTTGAAGCAGTTTTATGTGGGAGCTTTCACAGCACTTTCCGGGAGCCTTTTCCATGCTGTTACGACTTGGTTAGGTAGGGATTGCTTCAAAAGCATCTTCCAATATGAATGTTTCCGTGGCTTGAGAGAATGTGTATAACATTCACATGTCCTAACATGCTCCTGCTACTAGGAAATCTTTTCTAATGTTAGTAATAGCTTACGTGGTCAGGATCTAACCGAACAATGAGAGCAACTTTTAGGCATAGACTTTCTTAGTCGTCCAGTAATTTACTTATAATGTGGCTGCGATTGTTTAAAGTTCCCAATCCACGGTAATTTATTGTTCCATAAAAATTGGCAACAAAAATTACCATTTCTCTTTATCTGTGCAATAACAACAAAAATGCGAAACATTATTTCTTTCACGGTGGAAGCGCAGGAATGTTCGTGAAAATTTTCCACCTTTTTTGTGATTCATGTTTTAAAAATTATTGCGTCCTAAAATACAACATGGTGGGTGGTTTAAAAATCTTGTGCGCGCTATCTACTGGCGCCCGCCCAAACTACCTGCACAATAAATAATACAATCTGAGCTCACGCTCCCGGGCGGACAAACTGGCGACTTTTTGTCGCAAGTTATGTTAGTTCTAAATCACACTTATCATTTTAGAAGCCGCAGACGAGAGGCGAAGACGCACAAGGTAGACGGATGACATTGTGAAGGTCGCGGGAATCCGATGGATACGAGACGCACAAGACCTATATCTATGTACAGTAAGGCCGCAAAAGTCCATAGGAACGCTAATGATTACATTGCTACGAACCGAGCGAGCGCGATATTTCCGTGCGTATGTGTGCGCATGTATGAGTATCCACATTCCACAGATAACACACACTAAGGAACTGTCGTCGCACTGAGCTATATGGTAGCATTGATAAAATTCGTGCAAATTCGTCATGTGCTGGTAGCCGTGTGAACTAAGTGTTGGATTCGCAAATCACGTAACCCGAGTTCAAATCATGGTCGGTCCGTTGCAGTTATTTCTTACTTTGAAAATTCCCAATCTATATTGATATAGTTGTTTTTTTTTATTTCTATGAAAAATACTATTGCATTTTTTGCACTAAATAGTTGCAAATTACGAATGTGATCTATTAACCACAAGAAGAATCACATTCGTAATTTGCAATTATTTAGTTGTTACATCTTTTCGATGTTATAAGGTGGAAATAAAAAGACGTGTTTAATAAAAATGTTTATTCTTTATATTTACAAATTAAACATTTATGAGAATTGTGACGTCGAATTGTTACCTAGACAAAAAGTTATCTTGTAACCGTTATCTATGTTACGCCTAAGATTGTTTGTTGGAAGTATACCCACTTAGACCATTCATAATATGAATAACGTAACAATGAACGGATATTCAAATTTTAATAAAATAAAATATAGGTAATTGTTTATATCCAGTTATTTATTGAAAAGTGATATATGATTTGGACTTTGTAAACATTTTATTTTTGTGTAACGTCACAATGAATGTATTGAGGTCATAGCTTAATTGTTCATTTTCTTGACGAAAAGAAGATTGAAACCAAACCTCAATTTCTGTTAAAAGAACTTTAGTTCTCACAAGATAATCGTCAATTAGATGAGAAAAATAAATTGAACTATAGTATTATGTTAAAACAGTGCGGGTAGAAGAATAAAAAACGAAATAGACTCATGATTATTGTCAACAAAATTGATAGCGAGTTCACTGCATTCTTAAGATGAGGCGATGGCACAAGTTAAAAGATATAGCTGTTTTAAACGAAAGTAAACACAATATAATACAGTGTTTGTTAACGAATAATCACAGATATGTTAAAATAAAATGGTAGGCCATTTAGTTTAGTTAACATTAAATATTTAGTGCGAAACGTAATCGTTCTTGTTTGTGCCTCTCTGTCAAGTACGGCTTTTTAGCAGGTTTTCTGTGATGCACGCCTTCAGCGTGAAGTGCACGGCGAACAGTATCCATCGAGGTGTCATATAATTCCGCAAAATGTCTCGTTGGTGCGAAACCATTCGTTTCGTATACGTCCACCATATGTCGTCGCTGCGCCTCGCTAATAAGCTTCGATCTCCCACTTCTCTTTCGACTAGCAAGGCTACCTTCTTCCTCATATCTTTTTAGCCAAAGATTTACAGTATTTATCTAAAATAAAAAAAAATATATATATTAGGCAGCTATACCTACTTCACTTCATTTTCATTATATAAAATGTTAATAATCATAATTATTGAATATAATTTTAAAATAAAACTGCATTTATTAATCCAATAACCAATCCAATAAACCCAACGATTTACGTATTTCTCTTTTAAACCTCATAAAGATACGATGAATGGATTCATAAATGGCATACTTTTTAATTAGAAGATTAATTTGTAATAAAGTTACAATTCATTAATAGCTATTATACTCACATTCAGTCCGGTTTCTTCAGATATTTGTGTTTTATTAAGACCACTTTTATGCAGCCCAATGATAGTCGCCCTCACTTCAATACTAATATTAGCCTGCATTTTGCGAATATTACAATACTGTCAACCTCACGTCACTAACCAACAACTACAACCAAACGACAGTTCATTTCGGTTAAGTTAAAACTCGTGTCTACCTCGCAGAAATCTAATTCTTTATTTAGTTTTTTTTGTGATCTACCTTTCTAACTCTAAGAAATGTGTGAACAAGTTAAAGAATAATTTAATATATGTAATGCAAATACATAACTTCCAATCGGGTAAGAACTTACAAAAAGTCAATAATTGCGTGGGATTTGAACTTGCGGCACGCTGATTTGCGCTTCAATCTGTGTGCCTATACCACTGGGCCATCTTGACTTATGATAAGTTGATGAAATTGTGAATTTCAATCATTTGTTGGCGAAACTTGAAAATAAAAGGTCGTAAGTCAAACTAAACGTCAAACGAATATGTTTTAAGAATTCTTATGGACTTTTGCAAGTGATAGTACAATAGTGATCGTCTTTCGGCTAAAATGATGATTTTTAGAAGTATTATAAAAATGTATCATATTAATACTAAAATTATCGAATGAACCACTCATGATTTATATTTTCAGACGTCGATGTCAATCTAGATTTGAAAAAAATAATATGATGACTCGCAAAAAACAACGTATAATAAGTTCCAACCCAGTGATTAAAAAAATCGGATATAAAGGAGACCCTTTTAATCCGAATTCCTTTTCTTTGTTTGCAAGTGCAATACCTAGCAATACCTAAGTCACAAACTATTACCTGGCATGCGATTAAAAGTCGCCCGTCTGCATCCCTCACGCGTTTCGCCGCGAGCAACGGGCGGTGATAACTGCCATAGTAATAGGTGCATATTTTTAGGCGTACTTATTACACACAGTAATGACTGGGTGTAATGGCAGGAAGGTAAGTAGGTGCGCTGTGCGTGAAATATGCGCACGTTGGTGTGCGCTGATTCGTAGCGTTTTAATGTAGCTGTTTAAAAAGGGTAATGGTTTTTATTTGAGCTTAACGTCTGTTCTTTAGTGTTTATTTAGGTTTGTTCAATCCACGCGTATACACAAAACATTTTGGGAACACATTAATTGTGCGTAAAACTAAAGAGTGGAATTCCCTGCTGGAATTGCTGTGTTTCCTGTTAACTACAACGTGAGGATCTTTAAGTCAAGAGTGAGTAAGTTACTTCTGGGCAAGCCTGAGCAAGCCAACCACATCTTCTCTTTTCCTCAGTTGAGATAATGGTCAAGCGCGACCCTATCAACAATTAAAAAAGAGGCGAACAAAAGAAGAGAATTTCTATTTTTTTATATCAGCTATATGCAACAGTGGTACGTACAACGACCGGTCCTGTACGTTTTGTGTTCAGTGAACTCTCACTACCCTCACCAGAGTATCGATTCCAAATTTCATTTTATTTTATTAACAAGGGCAGAACAATTTTTTTTCACATAAAAACCGTCATACTTGCAGTAGATAGTCCCGTGTAAACAAACAAATTAAATCAGCTTCTTGACAAAAAATAATTATATTAAAACGCATAATTCACTGTAAATCATTTTCTTATTTTAAAAACACCTGTCACTTCGCACGTTACAGCCAATAAATCTCGTCAACCTGTTCAAAATTCCCCTAAATTCATAAAAAACGTGTCTCATCGTACTCTTTGAAAGCATTTAAAAATTAATTGCGCGCCTTTCAAACTGACGAAAAAATCTCTCTAACTGAAAAAGTTTCAAGCACTTTTTACTTTAAAAATTTTGAAATGAACTTGGTTTGGACAGGGATTAAAGGTCTCAGCTTTTAAAGATTCCTTCTCATTTATTATGTTTGTAATTAGATCCTAGAGGAAAATCTCTTAGTTTAGTTGGTGGGAATTTTAAGACTTGATTTTTGATCGACTGTAATGATACAAGATTTTCAATATCACATACTTTCGTAAGTACTGTTGGTCCTGAAAAGTTTTAATTTGGTTTTTAATGTAGTTCCTTTTTTCTTTCACGATTAAGGCCCACTAATAAGTAAAACATAACCTTTTTTATTTATCCTTCTGTGCAATAAGTTTCTTGCGTATTTTTTTCCAAACCAAACTTCCTTTCGGAGAAGTCAACGAGATCCAATTAATGTTTTTTTTTTTTCATGAAGTTTTATTTACTTAAAAGGCACTTACATCGCTCTTTGCCTTAATGCTCGATATATTTGAATTTAAACCATGTTTGTGGGAAGCGTGTTCTGATTTGAGTATTTCTCCGACTCTACTTTAGCTTGGAAACCGGCCACATTTTTACCTCTAAATAAGAGTTTGACCAGTTCTTAACTCAAAATACTCAATTCAAAAACCTGCCTTATGAGAACCACACAGCGACACTGTGAAACTTAAATTTCCAGACAACATCCCACTCTTACAATAATGTAACAATAAATAAAGTAAATCTGAAACAAAACTGTATCGCTCGTCGAGCACACGGGCTAGGTGAGGCACGCATAGATTCACCCCCGACGTCAGACCAAGGTGAGTAAGGTGAGCAATACGTTGATTCACCCTCACCCAAGGTGAATAAGGTGAACCGATAGCACGCCCTCCCATTACGTATTGTCTACGCGAACAGATGTATGTTGGAGTGGATACCGCATTTATTTCGCTGGTACAAAACAATCGCACAATATTATAAAAGCGAAAGTTTGTTTGTATGTATACAGGGTGGATATTTGCGACGGATCAGTAAAGGCAGGTACCTTAACCAGAAAACATTCCTAACTGTAACGTTTCTACCATTATTTTGTCCAAAATCTATGAATGTAGCTCAGAATAGCTTAAAAGTTATTGATGGTCTTCTAGGAACAGTGTATATTTGATACTCCTTCAGTTATAAAGCTAACCTTGGAACACCAGTAGACCATGTCCTAAAATGGGACATAGGATACTTATTGTCCTAGGGGAGTATCCTTCGGGTTTTTTTTTACTTTCACGAGGCCGAAGTCACTCGTAAAAGCTACTATGTATTATATAGATGATGTTCACCTGTACATTGTCATTAGGTACATTAAAGCTAAGTATTGGTTGTTTGCTGGTTTTCAGCTGCATCTACTCCATCAAACACAAGCTGATGCCAACGAGTTGGAAAAAGAGTTCGTTCAGTTTATACCTTGCCTGGCTTTGGTTTTTTACTATTTTTTTCTCTTTAGGTTGGAACCTATCCACGACGCGACGACGTCTCAGTGATCTGTAAGCCACTTCAATGTCCAAAAAGAGAAGGAAATCTTATAGATTTCTTTTTTTTTCTTCTCACTGTGGCAATAGTCATCGTTCTAAGTGTCTCGAGGTTACTATATTGGATATTTTTTTCGCTAAAGAATTCAACACAGTCAGAGATCATAAGATGCACTATCTTCTTACATCTCAGTAACATCTTAAAGGCATACAAGGGTGAAACTGGACCGGGCATGAGTCAGGTACTTTAGATTAGGCGTCTAGACTCGCGACCGTGTGTCGCGCGCCTTATTTATGACCCGAACACACGTGTTTCAATTTAGATACACCAGCGTTTTTTGGATCGCTTAGAGATGTTGTTCTTAGGTGTATAATTTATTGCTCTGTTAGAGATCTTGAAATATTTGCACTCACACACACAACACGATAAGTTATTTTTTCTCTTGCACTATTTTTTTATTTGATAAAAAAAACTGGGCAAGTGCGAGTCAGACTCGCGCCCTGAGGGTTCCGTACAAATTTACCTATGAAAAAGAGTTAATTTCCCGATTGAAGTCTCGAATTATTTTCCTAATCGCAAAAAAAAAATTGTAACGATATAACAATAAATTTTCAGTTTTCAGATTTATTCCTATATTTGTGTTATAAGACCTTGCTTTATGCAAAATTTCAGGATTCTGGGTCAACGGGTAATACCCTAGAATTTTGGTTCCCTTGAGTGTCGAAATATACGTTTTTTACTACATGCCTAATTGACCATATATTTTTCTTCCGTTAACTTAGAAGTTTGATTTTTTCACAGCTTCAAAGGACCGCAGACCTAAGTATATGATTTTTATTTTAACTCGATACCTCCACGCGTTCCTGAGATAAAGGGTCTTGACCGACAGACAGACAGACGGATGGACGGACGGACAACAAAGTGATCCTTTAATTCTTTATTGTACACACAAAAACTTAACCTTAATACATTCATAATTGACAATTCATGTACAAAGGCGAGCTTAACTCAAGAATGAGTTTTCTCTCAGCAAACCTTTGAGTGACAGGGAGATCCTTATAAGGGTTCCGTTTTTTTCTTTGAGGTACGGAACCCGTAAAAATAATATTGAATCTTATATTAAACTGAAAGAACTTAACTAATAATTTCGCCATCAAGTCATGTTTCTCAAAGCCAAGAACCATTAATTTATTTATTTATTTATTATATTCTTTAATGTCACGTAACACGTCACGTCACGTCACGTGTTTTCATTAATGTGACGTAATATAAAAAAAAAACCTATCTTCACAATTTGTTGCAAACTATAAGGGCTAGTTTCTGAATATAGTGTTTGGAGTATCAAATAAACGAATAAAATACTAAAGTTAAAAAAAAAACAACTAGATGGTAGAAATGAGACTGATAGAAATGAGTCGGTCCGTTTACCGCGGCAGAAATTCACCGCTGCATTTCGTAGCAAATAAAAACCAAAGTGTTACATGTAACACAGTCTTTTACATTCAAACAACATAGTACTATCACCGATTCCCTCCCAATTGTAAGTATTCGAAGCGAACTGTTTTCATTTTCACACCTGACCGAGCGCTTCCGTCTGATCGGGTGCGCACTGAGGCGCACGCTGCCGAATGCCAAATGACTACCCGGTTCCGGTGCACTATCTCAGATGGAAGTAGGTTTTCTTTTGCTTACTAAGAAGTTTTAAGGATAATAAACTTATGTGAACAAAAATTAAGCTTTTAAAAACAGACCTATTTAATCTATAGGCATATTTAGGGCGGTTCATAAATATAAAAGGCTTGATCTATGTTTGGTAGTGTGTCTAATGAGAAGTCCCGTTATTAGTGATATCTGATGCTTATTTTATCTTTCGTTTTTAATTTCCGCTCTTATGCCATGATTAACCAATGACTTACTTGACTTGACTTAATGTCCTATGTCTCCTAGATGGGGCAGAGGGCGTCCACAGTAATACTCCATCGCGAACGGTCCTGAGCTTCACGTTTTACCTCGCTCCACGTCATTCCGATGCTCGCCGCTTCTGCCAACACGGTGTGACGCCAGGTTCGACGGGGACGGCCACGATTTCTTTTTCTTTGCGAATTGATGATTGACCAATGGTAGGGGCATTTGTTTTTTTAGACGGGAAATCAATTAATGACTTCTCAGACTTATTTCTCTTCGCATCAGACTTTTACTGACTAAAGCCACACCTATGTTTACGATTTATTTTTTATTAGTGAGAGTGTAGCACTAATAGTTTTTTTCTAATTTCACTAAGAGTGCGTTCTAAAGCAGCCGTTATCTATTTCAAAATTAAATGTGAAATTATGACTAAGATTTCTCACTCCAAACCAATATGACCCTTAAAACCTTCTAAGACATTAAAAAACATGAACTGGTGATGTTAAACCTTTTATTCCTTATCTGAAAATCCTTTCTCAATAAAACAGTAATACACCTTCAATGGTCCTCTCGCGCCCTCAATCCTCACCTCAAAATAATCGCCTGCCACTCGTGCGCACCGGACGGCGCTCAGACCGGAAACATGCGCCATTTCCCCCACCTGTCGCCGCGTCACTTCCGGTCCGAGACTTGACCGAAGAATGGAACTGAAAGGATTTATGTTTGAGAACAAAATACTGTCTTCACACTTTCATTTCCTGAGGGTTTCGTGGCACTTACAGTTGGCATCTATTGCTTTGAGGTAGGTAAGTGATTTTCATCATCTTATTCTGGTAGGAATGATTGTTCTTATTCTCTTTTACCATTAGAATAAAAAATAGGTTTGCTGCAAAAGAAACCCAATACTAAGACGTCATAATTTTTCACGTAGGTAAATTTCCGAACGCGTAGGACTAACACGTAAGAATAACGTCAGTATTTCACACTGTAAAATTTATATTTGTATCGATTGGCATACTTTCTATATATTATATTATTAAAAAACATCTTGAAAAAAACCAGGTCTTATAAGTCTGAAATTGACAACCACTATCGCACCTGTGCAGTCCTGACTCATGAACTACAGGCGGATAATTACAGCCTGCTATTATTATTACTATAACAACGCAACCTACTCCTTTTCAATGACGAATACCTGAAATAAAAGGTTCCTTGCAAAAAAATTAAAGATATAAAACAATAAACACATACTACTCAAAGCAGTATAAAACATTAAAAACAAAGTCGTAGCGTAAACAAAGGAAAGTAACTCCGAACTCGCGCCACTAATAGAAATGAGATTTAATCTAGAGCCTGAAAAATATGTGTAATTTCTGTCTGTTTGTACAAATCAATTGCTGTGACAGTAAAATAATCTTGGCAACTGTCGTTTAGAGCCAAAAAGTGGTAATTAAACCTTTTAAATAGGTATCTGGTTACTGACCCTGACTGCTATGCTGGAGGTCGTGGGTTCAATTCCCACTCAGGACAAATATTTGTGTGACGAGCATGATCATTTGTTCTGTGTCTGGGTGTAATTTATCTATAGTATGTATGTATTTAGAAATATATAAGTATGTTTATCAGTTGTCTAGTACTCATAACACAAGCTCTGCTTAGCTTGAGACTAGATGGCGTTTTTTTTTTTTTTCGATGGGAAAAGTCATCTTATGACAACCCCCGCTCTTGGGCGGAGCGGGAGATAGTGTCAGACTCTTACTGACTAAAAAACCCATTCCGTTCCTTCAAGCCTTCATACCGGGGCTCGAGCGCCCTTTCGGATAACCCTGGCCCCAGTAGGCTTCGACCCGGCTAGGCCCCTGCTGTTGCTGACAACTCCTTGAGGCGCGCGGGAACAGCGCGCGCCGTCGACGACTTGGGCTTGGTCCGGACAGTTACCGGACGGCCGGACAGCGAGCTACCCATTGCTCACTGTCCGCAAGCCCGCGCCTACGGTGGCCGGTAGACTAGATAGCGTTGTGTGATAAAATAAAATAAAAAATAAAATAAAAAGCCTTTTATTTCTTGCCAATTAAATAATTAACATTGATTATTGATGATTATATTTACAAATATCCTTCAAAAGATTTCAAAATAAACACATCAATTGTTGATAAATTTATAAATTAAATTGCATGCATATGTACTTATTTTATTATATGTATTATATTCATTTTTATTATTTACATTTACATTTATTATTATTATTTGTATTTATTTTTATTAATTCTCAATATTTATATTTATTATTATTCATTATTATTTCCTTTATATCATATTATGTTTACATAAATATAATTAATTAAAGTGATGCAAGAACCCCTTCTTAGGTAAAGGCCTCCTCCAGAGCCCGCCACATGTCCCTATTTTGTGCTACTTTAATCCAGTCCTGCCCAGCTATGTGCGTAATGTCGTCGACCCACCGAGCGAGTGGTCTGCCCTTCCTTCTATGACCTGCAGGTCCTAGCCACTCTGTCGTTCTTTTAGTCCATCTGCCGTCGGCTATTCTGGCTACATGGCCTGCCCATCGCCATTTCAGTCTCTGAGCAAAGTTTAAAGCGTCAATTACTTCAGTCTTCTTACGAATTTCGTTATGTGGGATTTTTTGTATTCGCCTTATTTTCATTAGACTTCTCTCCATGGCTCTTTGAGTAATTTTTATTTTGTGTTTAATTTTATGAGTGAATTTCCATGTTTGGCATGCGTAAGTCAAAGAAGGCAGGAGGCAAGAATCCATAATTCCTTTCTTAAGTTTTATTGAAAATTTTCCTTTAAGAACTTCTTTTAGGCTCCAAAACTTATTCCAGGTATTTTGAACCCTTCTGTCCACTTCTTGTTCGTTGTTTCGTGCGTCAAATGATATCTGCTTTCCCAAATATACATAGCTATCCACATACTCCAGCTGGACGTTCTCAAGCTTCATAATCCTTTGTGTGCTGTTTGACATTACCTTTGACTTACTTAAATTCATTTCTAAACCAACCTTTATGCTTGCTGTATGTAATGTAGAAATCATGTATTCCAGTTGTGTGATAGTTGTGGAATATTATTATCTTTGCTAATTATATGGTGTGGGATCGCAGTCAAGCACTAGTTTATATTAGCTGTGTGATGTGCTTATCACAATCAACCTATAATGTCACCATTGCGGAGACATGGGCCTGTGGGGCTCATGCGTAGTCAAAGTGGCAATAGGTACTGATGTGGATTAATTAATCCTTTTTATATGTATTTGTAGTTTGTATTTGTATATTTATTTATTAATTTAGTTGTTAGTTACTAGATATATATTATAGCTACAATTTACTTGATTAATATTAGTTTTCTCACCCAAACCAGGCTCACGATACGAGTGTTACCCTTACCCTCACCACGTAACTACAAGCACACAAAACAAACGAGTATGTTCACGCTGCACAAGTTGGAAGCCGGCCAGGCTGCTGCGTCTCCTTACCTGTTACAACTCTTAATTTTAGACGGTTTTTGTTCATTTACTAAGTTGGAAAAAGATTTTCTGGTAATGTCTTTGTGTACTGTTAAATTTAAAAGGTGCATCGTTTTATTTAAATGAATACTTTAATTTCAAATTAATAAAATGAAACTAAGTGTAAATGTCATCTTAAAAACCGTGCCTTATGTCTCGGGTATAAGCCAACCCGAATGTTTCAGTCAGTGAATTGTCAATGTACTCTGTAATGTATCTTTCACTCTGCGTGCGACACACAGACAGTTAATCACTACAACATCACCTAACGCTGAGGCCGACCGCATCAGGCAACGGCGCTCTCGCCGCCGCCGGGATTCCGATCCCGATTTCCAGCCACCGTAGGCGCGGACTAGCGGACAGTGAGCAATGAGTAACTCGCTGTCCGACCGTCCGGTAACTGTCTGGACCAAGCCCAAGTCGTCGACAGCGCGCACTGTTCCCGCGCGCTTCAAGGATTTGTCAGCAACAGCAGGGGCCTAGCCGGGTCGTAGCCTACTGGGGCCAGGGTTATCCGAAAGGAAACTCAAGCTCCGGTATGAAGGCTTGAAGGAACGGGGTAGGTTTTTTTAGTCAGTAAGAGTCTGACACTATCTTTCGCTCCACCCAAGAGCGGGGGTTGTCATTGGATGACTATCCCCACCATAAAAAAAAACATCACCTAAAGCTCCTTTCCTACCACGTGATCGTGATATTCGTGACCATTACTTCCCTATAAAAGGAGGCGATGGCGTTCTAGGCACTGGCAAATCCTGCCAAAAACTCCTGCAAAAAAAGTATAAGGACTTTAGCCACAGATCTACATTATGAGTTCATAATCTCATAAAGTAGATCTGCGACTATATTCCTGAATATTTAGAGTATGAGCAGTAGTGTGGTGAGTGGCACACCTCACACTCACTATCGGCACTAACTCATAGAGTAGGTGCGACTGACACGCGACACGCGCTGCGTGATTTATTCCGCTGTCCTTTATACCATAGACTAATACTGCAGATCAACAAATAAAGTGATGTGGAGGTAGTATTGCTGGCCGTACATCATTACATTTTGACTGGCCTGTTGGTCTAGTGTTTAGTGACCCTGACTGCTATGCCGGAGGACGTGGGTTCGATTCCCACCCAGGACAAATGTTTGTGTGATGAGCATGATCATTTGTTCTGTGTCTGGGTGTAATTTATCTATAACTAGCTTTTGCCCGCGGCTTCGCTCCCGCTCTTCCCTACTTCAGCCTACTATACCCTACTCTACCCTACTCTACCCTAACCTACTCTACCCTACTCTACCCTACCCTACTCTACTCTACTCTACCCTACTCTATCCTACTCTACCCTACTCTACCCTACTCTACCCTACCCTACTCTACTCTACTCTACCCTACTCTACCCTACTCTACCCTACTCTACCCTACTCTACTCTACCCTACTCTACCCTACTCTACCCTACCCTACTCTACCCTACTCTACCCTACTCTACCCTACTCTACCCTACCCTACTCTACTCTACTCTACCCTACTCTACCCTACTATACCCTACTCTACCCTACTCTACCCTACACTACTCTACTCTACACTACCACAAAAAAAAAGTAGGTCTTATGTCCGTCTCCTGGTTTTAAGCTACCTCCCCACCAATTTTCAGCCAAATCGGTTCAGCCGTTCTTGAGTTATAAGTGGTGTAACTAACTGACTTTCTTTTATATATATAGACATGTATGTATTTAGAAATATATATGTATGTTTATCAGTTGTCTAGTACCCATAACACAAGCTCTGCTTAGCTTGGGACTAGACGGCGTTGTGTGATAATTGTGGAATATTATTATTATAATATTATATAATTATTACCTTGTGGACCAAACTTGTGGAATTCAAATATGTAATTCCATCACACACTCCCCGAAATGTAGATAATAGAAAAGCGACAGGCTAATGACTCGGCGTCGATGTTCAAGAGTGCATCATATCAATATCTATGATAAAAAAAAATATTTTACTTTTTTATATATTTATTTGGACTTTTCCGTTTCAAAGAAAGAAAAAAAGAAATGAAAACATGAACAAATTATAGGTATAGAAAAATATGCGCCACGTCCGCGCAAACTGGCCGAACGCTCAGCATAATGCCGTGACCACACGCAAAATGCGACGAATCTACGGCGCATAAAGACGTCGATTGCCAAGTGTCGCGTCTGTGGCTCACCACGTTACTCTGTGTCGCTGAAGCCCAACAAATCAACGCTATGCATATTGCGGCGGTCACCGGTGTCGCTGAGTTTCATACATCAACACATTTTTTGTGCTTTGTTCGAGAATTTATTGAAAAATCATAAACATCTCTCTTTAAACTAGATTTAGGAGTGACGCTGAAGTAGATTTAGATAAAAAATCAACGTATGTGTAGCTCACACCTTAATTCATCATCATCTTCCTGTCTTCGTCCCATCTTATTTACGGTGTAGTGATTGGCTTGGCCGTTAGCAATAGTTTGACGGGTGACAGGACAGAATGGAAGAAAAAAAACATGTTGCGCCGACCCTAAGTAATACGGGATAAGGGCAGGAAGAAGAAGATTGGCTTGGCCGTGATCGACATTAATAAATATTATATCAATGCCGCTTAAACACGAAAAACTCTGAAAGAGTTAACTAACACACGATGATATTCTAAAATATCGATAAAAGAAAAAACTGAGTGTATTTGGCACTACACAAGGCATATAAATACCATAAACGAAACAAAAAGAAGAAAAAATAAAGCATAAACCTTCTTACAGACGGGTAAATAGTGAGCGTCACAGCAGCGTCAGAAAAGGTCCAGTTCAGCATAAATCCCACACAACTAGCGCCTGACGCTGATTTTCAACTCGACCTAAGTGACGCAACGATGCTTTTTAACTGTTCAATCTGTCCAGATAAGATTTTTTTTAATATCACTATAATCCAAAATACTGCTATAAAAACCTCTCTATATTTCCAACTGCTAAAAATATAACAAAACATTTTAATATATTTTTATCAAAATTCCTAACCCTCCTTACCCTCGATATGAAAACATTTACCGGTCACTAACCAACAAATCATCTAAACTGGACCGATCTCATAAAGCCATCTTCCATACCACAGTACCACCGTGGGGAAAGTCAGTCCAGAAGGTTCAGTCTGTACCACAACTACGATCAAACTTATGAACTCATCTGGGGCCATAGAACGACTTTTAGAAGAAAAATCCATGGTCCTAGAATGCAAAGTACAACTGAAGGAACATAGGTGTGGTATTAGTCATAAAAGTCTTACACGCCTTCGCGCCCCACTCTAGAGAGGGAGAAGTCATTACATGATTTCCCACCTCAAAACAAAAATGAAAGCATTAGCTGAACGACTTCTGAAAGGAAAATCCATGGTCCTAGAATGCAAAGTACAACTGAAGGAACATAGGTGTGGTATTAGTCATAAAAGTCAGACACGCCTTCCCGCCCCACTCTAGATGGGGAGAAGTCATTAGATGATTTCCCACCTCAAAACAAAAATGAAAGCATTAGCTAATTGATGGCACGGTTGGTGCTGTAGTTGAGCGTTTGGCTGCTGCGCTGTGTGCCGCGGTTTCGATTCCCGCACGGAACAAATGTTTGTGTTGCCTACAGACAGTTGCATTGGGTCTGGGTGTCTTGTGTATGTGAGTTTACATGTTTGTGAACGCACCTACGTTACAGGAGTATTAGCTGGTGTGGGCTAAACTTATTTTTAAAACAGAAAAAAACCTGCTACTACAGTTTTTTAAAGTAACTTAGTCTGTTCAAAATCTAAAATTAAGTAGAGTTTACCTTGGACGAAACTGTTATAATAATACAGTGGTAAATACACGGTACTCTTGTTTTTTGAGGTGTGAAAAACATTAAAAACTTCTACCACTATAGATGGAGCGGAAGGTAGTGTCAGATTTTATTGACGAAAACCCACTCATATAATAACAAATACAAGTGCGTTCTAGGTTCACTGTAACTCTTTTGAAATTTATGGGACTAATCTAGAAAACGGGGAGAAGAACGCTAGCTGATAATTCTATATCTCGTCAGTCCAGTTTCTAGTCTGTATTATAAACAAAATGAATATAACTGTACACCTTATTATGTCATGCCGGTTTTTCTCAGAGCGTTAAGCAGAGATGAACCTTAACTACTAACCAAACTTTGTCAGTTACGTTTAATACCTTCAAATTATATTCTAAATTCTAATCATAGGTTTTCTGCATCTGTCTACACAGTGGCGCTATCGTCTAGACCGAGTTAATTTTCTGAATACCTGCGCACAATGCGCTGGCCCGGCGTCGCGCGGCGTCGTCCTGGAAAAAACATGGCATTTTTCTTGACAACAATGGCCGATCTTTTATGGGGTCTTACGTGGCATTTAAGTTATTGGTGGAGAGCAGGTGGACCGGGAAGATATTAGGTAATGGGTTCCGATGATGGCGAGCACGTTGTTGGAGTTTGAAAGGACATATTTTTAGTTTAAGAATGTTGCGAAATAATCTTTGGAGAACTTGAATGTGTGTTTGTTCTTGGTTGTAAAATTAATACTGACGATTTGGACAAATTACTATGATAGGTATAGCATAATATTTTATAAATATTATTAGGAGCGGAGAGTAATATAATAGTAGTTTATGTGACTAGGGGATGAAGCAGTGTCTTTAAGTCGCGGGCGGCATGTTGAATTCCGAACGAAACGAAGGTTGCTGATTTTAATCCCGAACGACAGTGAGGGATTTATAAAATTAACTCCCGAGCATTGCGAGGGAGTTAATAAAGAAACCTGAGTGAAGTGAGGAATTCAAGCCGCCCAAGACAAAGACAGCTTTATCCCCGTGTTGCATACTATATTTTTTACACCATCTGTGAGATAATTAAAAAACAATTTGGTCGACCAAATCATTTATTAGAGAAATATAAGTATTATATTTACAAGTTCATCAAAGAAACAAAATTCACTACTCCAAGATTCTATAGTTTCATTTTTCTATAATGCTCCCGTCAGTAAGTAGGCTTTATTCTATTTTCTTTTTTTGTTAGTGGCCAGTTTGAATTTCGAGTCAACTTGTGCGATACACGTACATTTAAATTCACAATGTTGACGATTTTTAGTTCAAATTCAAATCTCATTATTTCCTAGGGATCGGCCATACTGCATTATCTCCATATGGATAGAATGACTTGCTTTAAGTGAGGTTTGTATGACGTGTAAAACGACATTATCGAGCAGGTGGTGTAAAAAATAATAAAGACTTTGTGCATCTAAATGTCGGGTTTATTCTAGAAGCTCTATACTTTATCGTATTATTTATATAAAACTTAAATTCTCCGTCCTACTCCTACCTTATCTGGCTTAAATAACAAATCATTTCTCTTACCTATCAAATTCAAACACCAATTCCAGGGTAATCTTTAAAAAAAGTATAATTAGTATCGATTGGCCAATTCTTAAGTTAATAATGGCAAATAGGTCATGCGATATCCTTCGATTAACAGAATCTACAGTGAACAGCCTATAGATAGACACAAGATATAACAACGGATATTTTTCTGTGAAAACCAGAGAAAACTTTCTGTAATTTTATATATTTAATTTGCTTCTACGTCTGTTTACACGTAAATAGGGTGCTACTCTTAAGCTCTACAGTTAGAAACATACACTCCGAATGTTTAGCCTTAAACAGTATTCATAAACTACATTTTAAAAACCATGAAATATAAGTAAAAAGATTCTCCTTAACTGCTAAGAATCAATGTTATGCGGGCTGTCGTATTAAGTGGAGAAGCTCGCCGTTCACCCCAGATCGTCTGTAAGTGGCGGCGCTAATAAAGTCGTCTCATAGTAACTGCGGCTAATCTCGCCCGCCGCGCGCCGCCGCTACTGTGCGCACACCTTAACCACGCGCCCTAATGTGTAGAAGATAGCGGAAACAGCAAATAATGGACGAATTTTTGAAAACTAGACTGTTCAAAATGACGTGTTTTAGCAATGGCGCACACTTTCAGATACTAGTTTGTCACTTGTCTGAAGTTGGCTGTGCAGACACAGGTCACTACTTTTGTCTGCCCGTGCCATAGCCTCTTTTTTTTATATACTACTAGGGTCTACTAGTGGCTTCGTCCGCGTAAATGTCGGTTACAGCGGACGCAAAGTCGAAGTCAAAGCCATATAAAAAGTAGCCTAGGTCCTTCCTTGGGGTTCAAGCTTACTCCGTATCTTCATCAAAAACGTCTCAATGCTTCAATCGTGAAAGTGTAACATACAACAAGAGTCACAGTTATAATATTAGTATAAATTTATTGTGGAGAAGTATAGACTAGCAACTACCGAAGAAACAGACTATTCGCAAATTTTTGACTGGGTACGAGATTCAAAAGATGAAGTAAAGGAATTTTTTAAATTATCCGCTTTTATCTCGTCGCTTGTACCATGACACGTTCAAGGATCGTCCAGACGAACGGTTTAAACTAATCTTATTAAACTTGAAAGCGTTTATGGGATCATTGTGGCAGTGGCAGGGTAGCCCGGGTAGCCAGGGAAGTGCCAGGGTAATGCCAGGGTAGAGCCAGGGTAGCGCCAGGTAAACGTGTGGGCTTGAGATTGTGGGACTATTAGAGGTCGGGGAACGTTTATGTTTGAGAATAAAACAACAAAATTAGAACTTGGCTTTGTAAGATCTTAATCTTTAAAAAGCCACTTTTGGTGGCTTATAACTACGGTCCACACAATTTATACTTGACCTACCTTCTGTTAACATATAATGGACATTATAAACATGTAGAATAATCCTTTTAATAATCCCTTTATTTGTAAGTATGATTTAATTAATGTGTGTGTATCCTTATGTGTACTCTCTCTTATTTATATACCTAAGGTTTGCTATAAGAAAACCTAATTTTGGGTTAAACTCACCTGTGTACATCAACTGTCCTATTTGTATTGTTTTATAAAACACGTGTATACAATAAATAATATAAATGATTGTTTCTAACATGTATGACTAGATTTTACCCGCTGCTTCACTCGCATACATTACTCACTCATGAACATTTGTCATTCAGGAATTATGCAGCTTTCTAGCTAGAATTTTAACAAACAAAAAAGCTAGAAAAACAATCGGACCAGTACTTTCAATGATTACCTCTTTCAAACAAAAAAACAAAACATGTTATGCTCCACTGGATGGAATCTCAATTCACGTATAGGTAAGTATTTAAATCCAACAATCAATCAAGTGGAGTATAATGAAGAGATGATGAATGGCATGAAGATGTTCTCCGAGTCTACTCCTGTGCTCCGTCATCTGTCAGGATTACGTCGACTTACCTATTACACACCTTAGTGTATGCTGAAGTTTTTATTGCCATGAGTCTTATTGCTTCTGAAACTTGAATAAAAATATATTGTGGTATCAAGTACGAGTATCTATGTTATCAAAATAAAGACTTGCGCTACTTTAAATCAGTATCTAGTTACATAATTCAATTAAAATTCTAAATTACTATTATGTAAATAATACAATGTCGACCTTTTTGTATAATAATTAATTGAATTAAATAATTATGTTCTGTTAATAATTAATTACCATATATGGGATTTTCGAGAGTAAACCAATGAATGTAGGGTTAATGAGAATGGTTAGTATGGATGAAGTCAGAATATCAGTAAATGGAATGAAAAATGGTAAAGCCATTGGTCCAGATGGAATACCCGTTGAAGTGTGGAAGTTATTGCGAGTGGATGGATGAATGTGGTTAACTTTATTCTTCAATAAGTTGCGGGAAGAAGCCATACCTGATGAGTGGTGCAGCAGTTCTTTGGTGCCCATTTTTAAAAACAAAGGTGATGTGCTTGAGTGTAACAATTATAGAGGAATAAAGCTAATGTCACATACTATGAAAGCCTGGGAGAAAGTTATTGAAAGGCGACTGAGAGAACAGAGTGAAATTTCACAGAACCAATTCGGTTTTATGGCTGGTCGGCGTACGACGCATAAAAACTTGCACATGGTATTCATTGACCTCGAAAAGGCATACGACCGGGTACCTCGTGAGCTTCTGTGGTAGGCCCTTAAGGAGAAAGGTGTGCCTGAGAAGTATGTGCAGTTGATCCGAGCGATATACAGTCGATGTAGTACCCAACTCCGGTCCACAGTGGGCACCACTGGAAATTTCAGTGTGGCTGTCGGCTTACATCAGGGATCGGCTCTCAGCCCTTACCTCTTCTCTTATTATGCTGACTTCTTCTTTTCAGTTCATAATTACAATTTATATTTTTAACCATACTATCGCATTGGGTTGATCCGTAATGATAGCTGTATGTATGTTTCATAAAAAAATATCCAAAATCGAGTTGGATTTGACCGGGTTTAAGACAAATAATAATAATAATATTCCACAACTATCACACAGCGCCGTCTAGTCCCAAGCTAAGCAGAGCTTGTGTTATGGGTACTAGACAACTGATAAACATACTCATATATTTCTGAATACATAATATAAATAAATTACACCCAGACACAGAACAAATGATCGTGCTCATCACACAAACATTTGTCCTGGGTGGGAATCGAACCCACGACCTCCGGCATAGCAGTCAGGGTCACTAACCATTAGACCAACAGGCCTGCCAGTTCCTGTCAGTCCTTCAAATTGAAAAAAAAACATGCAATAAATGCTACTATAATTTAAATGACTACTTAAATGACACGTTGACATCTTAATCCAATTATTATTTATAAATTTTGAATAACATCTCTAATTTAAACCATAGATAGCCCATGGTCCTCACCATGTAACGTACATACC
Organism: Mythimna ferrago; assembly: GCA_910589285.2. Taxonomy (NCBI): domain Eukaryota; kingdom Metazoa; phylum Arthropoda; class Insecta; order Lepidoptera; family Noctuidae; genus Mythimna; species Mythimna ferrago. The sequence goes on from OU342680.1 coordinate 1,414,044, forward strand.
TATTGACAATAAATGATAATGATGACCAAGGGCTTTTGTCATTATCATTTTAGCCAAAAGACGTCCACTATAAGACTTAGGCCTCCCTCAAGTGTCGCCATAACGAACGGTCGTGTGCGTCTTGCAATCATCAAATTCCCGTGACACTCACCAAGTCTTCGCTCAACCTTATAAGAGGCTTTCCAACGCTATGTCTTTCGGTATGCAGTCGACACCCCGGAACCTTTCGGCCTTTTTTTTTTTTTTTTTTATGGTGGGAAAAAATCATGCATTGACATCCCCTGCCCTTGGGTGGAGCGGGAGATAGTGTCAGACTCTTACTGACTAAAAGACCCACCCCGTTCCTTCTAGCCTTCATACCGGGGCTCGAGCGCCCTTTCGGATAACCCTGGCCCCAGTAGGCTTCGACCCGGCTGGGTCCCTGCTGTTGCTGACAACTCCTTGAGGCGCGCGGGAACAGTGCGCGCCGTCGACGCCTTGGGCTTGGTCCGGACAGTTACCGGACGGCCGGACAGCGAGCTACCCATTGCTCACTGTCCGCAAGCCCGCGCCTACGGTGGCCGGAAATCGGGATCTGAATCCCGGCGGCGGCGGCGGCGGCGATAACGCCGTTGCCTGATGCGTTCGGCCTCCTCCTTTGCGAGCATTACTGCTTCGCAGAAGTCGGCGACCGCCTGCCACTCCTCCTCGCTCCGGACCATGGCCTCAACCAAGGCCCAGCGCGAGAGGTCTCCGCCGCCGATCGCCCCCACGAGGGCACGGCGATGCTCCGCCCAAGCAGGGCACACCTCGACTGTGTGCTCCACCGTGTCCTCCGGGCATTCCGCACAGTGGCGACACCCGGGCGTCACTTCCGCACGAATCCGGTGCAGGAAACTCCCGAACGAACCATGTCCGGTAAGGACCTGCGTCATGCGGAAGGTAAGGACGCCGTGAGGTCTTTCCAGCCACGCCTCAAAGAGGGGACTTACCGCCACGATTGTGGCGTGCCCAGCACTGGGTTGCGATAGTCGCTGACGCCATTTCACCATGAGATCCCGCCGGAGCTCTGTCCGCCATGCCGTGACCTGTCGCGGCAGCGGACTTTCACCCCGGCGTTGCATCTCCACGCGCATATCATGCATGTGTGCAAGGACTGTTGCTTCCAGATCCCACGGTGGTAGGCCAGCCAGAAGGCTCGCCGCTTCGCGGGAGACCGTGCAGTATCCCCGCACCATCCTTATCGCCATGACCCTCTGGCAGGCGTTCAGTATGGCCGCCGGTTGCTTTTTCAGCGACGGCGCCCACACCGGCGCCCCGTAGAGGGCCATGGACCGAACGATCCCCGCGTAGAGCCTCCGGCAGGAGGCGTCTGGACCCCCAAGGTTGGGCAGGAGCCGCTTGAGCGCAGCCCCAGCCCGGTTGAGTTTGGGAGCCAGACGTCGGAAGTGCTCCACGATATTCCACCGGCTGTCGAGGACGAGTCCCAGGTACTTCATCGTCGACCCGACACCGATGTGAACTCCTCCTACCGTTAGTTGGGAACTCAATGGCGGCGCGTTCCGAGACTGGCGACCGTGGAAACACATCGCCTCGGATTTGTGAAGCGCCACCTCGAGTCCCAACTCCTGGATCCTGTCAACGACCATCGCAACCCCGCGTGTCGCTAGAGCGACCGCCGCCTGGTACGACTCTCCCTGCGCTAGAACCAGCAACCTTTCGGCCTCAATGATCATCTATTCTGCGAACAATATGCCCTGCCTATTACCACTGTTCTTAACCTTGGTTTCCCTGCGGATATCTTCATTCCTGATTTCATCACAGCATCTATGCTGTGATATGAAGATATGGCATCTTTATCGCAAATCAACACAATCATTGGCAATACTTTAATTATTTACAACTCACCAAAACTCATTGCGTTATTTACGTTTTCAAAAGGATATTTTCATATAGTGATGTAGATAATTTACTGTTACTAATCTTCTTCAAAATCTGTCCGATGGTACAGAAAGTGATTTTTCGTAATTAGGTTACAGATCATTTCCGCAGTACCCAAAAAATTCCCCCTAACCTAAGCTTACCTGTAATTTAATTAAAAGAGAGATCTAGGCAGCTGATTTTACTTTCACAATCACCACAAGGAAGAATACCCACTCAGTCCGTCCACTCTGAATACCAGACTCATTGTCTTCTAGAAATAAAACAGCCATGATCATAAATCTTGGCTGTTACTGTCTCCGTCATAACATAGTGGCTGGTGCGTCCATTTGCACAAAATATTTGTATGTAAAGCGGAAGAGCAATCCACTTATACCGTCGCTTACCTGCACGATGCTCGTCTCTTACATTCTGCTACTTACAGATGGACAGTGGAGGCTGTGGAGACGATTCGGATATTATTTTTTGCTCTCAAAATAAAAAGCAAGCATAATCACCTTCCTGCCCTTGTCTCGAGATATTCGGGGTCGACGCAACACGTTTTTCTTCCTTTCTTTCCAGTTAACAGTCATGCTACGTCTAACTCTCTTTTTTTCCTATAATTTCTCACTCAATCCATCCATAATAGTCAAGTAGCAACTGAAAATCAGATAAGTACCTCAACAGTACATAGTGCTTTAGTTTCTCGTAAAGCCGTCTATACCAATAAAAAAAAATATTGCTCTTTGAAAAACAATGAAATACAAACGGTATAAGATCTATTGACGTCCTTGATCTTCTAGCTTGTTTCTGGATTTCTCGATTAGAGAACTGACTCTTGAAAATATTGTCTCCACTATTTGGCAAGTTTGTACAATCGGTTGGCACAGGCAGGTTGTAAAATTCCATTTTCAAATTCCATACCCAAAAATTAACAAAACATTAAAATCCCACCTCACAATCACAAACAAACAAAAAATTAAATCATAGAACAGCGACTCCACGCCTCTCATAATGCACAATTTGCCAAGGACTTACCTCTTCATAAAGAGGGCTGGAATTTTTCTTTATTGTCGGGATTATTTGAGCGCCCTCTCGTGAGAGGTTTACGCGATCGCAAGATGACTGCGGCCCTTTTACGACAGTATCAAACTGCTATTCACCTTTATACTTTATATTAAGTTATTGACGACCAGATTCTGAGAGCGTGAGCTTTTTACTTGGAGTTTATTGCTGCAGTGAGATGGAATTAGATCGATTTTCAGCAGAAACTAGAACTTATTATGTGGGTGGTAAAAACAGGCTATAAGGCAATTTTACTCAGAAAAAAAAATATAAATGCGGTTATTTGATGTACAGGCTTCAAACGGCATACCCCCATAATAAAAGGTAGAGTGGAAACATTAAATAGATTTCATGCACGTCACGTGCACGTTGCAGATTCAAACCTAAGTAAGAACTTAACTTTATAGAAATTATTTCATCAGTCACCGCTACCAACAAAATGTATACAGCTCTATATAGAGTTATTCACCTGGTGTCCGTTCGGTTGCGCAACCAATTTGGTGGCGCGACCAGCTCGGACGTGTGGCGACTCTGGTATCTGTATGGTGTCTACTTTGGTAGCTTAGGACTATATTTCACCGGGACCCCATGGTGACCCTAAGTCGTGGTGTAAATAAGTAGTAGTGACCCGTTCTTTACCGCTCCGCTTCTGACGCCCCGAGGAGCGAGTTCAAACCCAGCGAGCACCAATGTGACTTTTCTAAAGCCATACGTAATTTTCTACAAGTCATAGTACCCTAGACACCAATGACTTGACAGTGAAGGAAAACATCGTGAGGAAACCTGGAGTTCGGTCTGAAATCGCCAATCCGCATTCAGCGAGCTTGGTAATTAAGCTCATGGGAAGAAGCTTTGCATACGGTATAAGGTACAACCTTAACCAAACCCCTTTTTACCAACCCGCACTGCGCCCGCCTAGTGGATTACGGCCCATTCCCTCTACTAGAGAGGAGGCCTGAGTCCCAGCAGTGGGAACATTAAAAGGCTGATTATACTATGCTTATGCTACAATATCATTTGCTATTGCTATCCACATGAGGCACAAATGAAAATGTAGAGAGGAACTCGGATGCTGCATTTTTCTTTCGCTCCCAATCAACATTCCAGCTAGCATTGCTCCAAATAAATAGTGTTGAAAGTTTTCGTTTCCAATGTGCAGCGGATTCCTGAGCGGCGCACTAGACAACGCGAACAAATAAATTATCATTAGTGTATGTAGCTCACGGCAGATGCACTCGCCACTCACCATGGAAACTTGGATGTGGTAAACATTCAGTCAAAAAAGTATCGGGAATGGATGATTTGTTTATGGTTCCAAATTCAAATTTTAGATTTTTTTGTTGTTGCTAGATTGGCACAACTGTTTTCCATTTTGGCGCGGAGTTTGAGTTGCATCTGTTATTTATATTAAATACAGTGCTGTTTTTAGTTATAATATATCTTGTGTGTATTGCGAATTTCATTATGGACAAAAACATCGAACAAAGAGTTTGTCTTAAATTTTGCATCGCCAATGGAATTTCGTGTTCGGAGTCACTCAAAATGTTACAGAAGGCTTACGGTGAATCGACTTTATCAAAAACACGTGCTTATGAGTGGTACAAAGCATTCAAAAGCGGTCGAGATGTGATGGAAGATTTGCCTTGCTCTGGTTGGCCATCAACCTCTGCAACTGAAGTTAACATCGCAAAAGTGAAGGAAATATTGACTGAAAATCCTCATTCAAGTTTGAGAGAGATAGCCGCCGAACTTTCTGTATCTCATGAGTCGATCCGTACCTTTTTAACTAATCATTTGGGTATGAAACATGTTTCCGCTCGGCTAGTCCCAAAAGACCTGAATTTTCTCCAAAAACTCAATCGCATGAGAGTCGCTGAGGACATCCTAGAACGAGTCAATTCCGACCCAACATTCATAGAACGCATTGTTACTGGCGACGAGACGTGGGTTTGAGTTTGACATGCAAACAAGTCAACAAGCTTCGGAGTGGCGCCTTCCAACTGAACCAAAACCGAAAAAACCACGCCAAAGTCGATCAAAAGTCAAAGTCATGTTGACTGTTTTCTTTGACTATCGCGGTGTTGTGCACTCGGTATTCTTACCGGAAGGTCAAACGGTAAATAAAGAAAATTATTTGATTATATCATTATGCGGCATTTAAGAGAGCAAATTCGACGAAAAAGGCCAGATTTGTGGAAAGAAAATTCTTGGATTTTGCACCACGATAATGCGCCTTCGCACAAGGTCATCATTGTGAACGAATTTTTGACCAAACACTCAACAAATACCATCGAGCAGCCACCATATTCGCCAGATATGGCTCCAGCCGACTTCTATCTTTTTCTTAAACTCAAATTACCACTTCGTGGCACCCGTTTTTAATCTGTAGAAGACATAAAGGAAAATTCGCGGCGAGAACTGAACTCAATTCGGAAACAGCGTTTAAAAAATGTTTTGATGATTGGTTAATTCGTTGGCGTAAGTGTATCGTTTCTGAAGGGGCATACTTTGAAGGTGATAAAATATTTTTTTTTTTTTTTATCTGTTATAAACTAGTACTTGACTGCGATCCCGCCTGATGGTAAGCAGTGATGCAATCGTTGATGGTGAGGCGCACTAGTTTATAATAACAAAAATTAATAATTTGGATGAATAACAATAGAATGAAATATAAAAAAAAAATAAAAAAAAAAATATAATAAATGAATGAATGAGTAATTTAATTTTAATTAAATTAATAATTTGGATGAATAACAAAAATTTTGTGTATTATTGATCTTTTCCCGGTACTTTCTTGACAGAGTAGAATGAGTTTCAATAGATTCATCGTGTGAACAGCTATGGAGTGGAATTCTCTGCCAGTGTTTTGTTTCCTGATAGCTACAACCTGTGGGTCTTATAAATAGGTTACTTACTTCTAGGCAAGCTTGCTCCATCGTCGACCACGTCGTCACATTGCATCAGGTGAGATAGTGGTCAAGCGCGAGCCTACCAATCAAATCTACACTTATTAGTATTATAAAGAGGTAAAGATTTTTTTTGTTTGTAGGAGGTAATCTCTGAATGTACTGGTCTGATTGTTAAAATTTTTTCACCAATAGAAAGCAGCTTTATTCCTGAGTGACATGGGATATATTTCATTTACGTGGGCTAGTAAAATATAAAAATACATCAGTTCGCTACATTATATTTCTTCGCAACGAGCAACTGAAAGAACAGAGGTGAGGTTTTAGTCAGTAAAAGTCTGACACACCGAAAGACGGAGTAGTCATTAGACGATTTCCCACGTCAAAAATAAAATAGTCGTTCCCTTTCTAGCTTATCAGTCGATACTTATTTACTGTAAGAAATATGTAGGTAGGCACTTTCTGAAATAGCATCATCAGGTAATTGGACTCGTTTGAACGCACGTACTCACAGATTTCAACATGCCTTCTCCAATATTCAGCATTAAAGCCCCTATATATATTTTCGCAGCTGCATGCCTAGTGACACAGTGCACACACATCCCGCCAGCACTTACGGTGAGACGGCACAAATTGAAAACGCGCTCAACGGTAAACGACACTGATTTGTCGACCGTTTCCTACTCGCACATTTTAGCTAAGACTTTGTCTAGGACTCTAGGTCTTATGACTGTTTTTTGTTGCTACTGTTTAGATTAAATAATCTTTATTTATGTGAATCTGTTAAATATTGAATAAGAAGAAGATTGAGCCATCGAACTACATCACAGTATGGACAGTTGCCGAGTACCGCAGTTTAGTTTAAAAGTTTTATTTTTTAATTAATTTTAACCGACTAACCGAAATATTACATTAATAATTATGTAACAATACATTTTTTTTACTATGGATTATGCTCTCGTTTGACCACAATCTCACCAGATGGTAAGCGATGATGTGGCCGACGATGGAGTACACTTGTCTGGAAGTAACCTATTCACTTTTGACTTAAGGAACAACTTAGTGGAAGTTGTAGCTGTCAGGAAACACAGTAATTAATTGTCTCTAAAATTACATTCAAGTGGATTGAATTCCTACACACCACACTCGAATTATCTGTGATCATCATTGGTATTTAATGTAATCTGAAAAAATCATTTCTTTGGAATTTGTTTTCATTATTTCCGGAAACGTCTAGAGATGTAGACATGTTGGACAAACTATAAAAAGGCCTTGGCTCGGTGCCTCATTACATTACCTGTCAGGCTGCTTTTATTTTGAAGTGGAATTTCATCAAATAAATCAGAAGGTGTGTAAGCTTTTACTGACTTCATCATTGAAATGAAATGAAATGAAATTTATTTATTTGCTAGAATATAGGTACATATAGGTATTAACATGTTGAAATATTTTTTAAGACTCACTATATTCGACTTAACAGTCGTGCAAATATTTTAAAGCATGCACAATAGTACAACAATGTCATGAAATTTCGTCACTGTCATTAGTCACATTAGTCAAACATAATAAAATTTACAGTCAATAATATTAATTTGGCACATACCATTATAAAATATATTAAAATTTGTGTAGAATTGTTTGATTAATTGATTAGAAAATTTATAAATAATGTCAATAGTTATAATTTAAATAAATGTGCGTAGGTCATAATTATTACATAGTAATACATCAAGTCTGTTTAAAATTTAAATAATCATCTATTGAATAAAAACATCTATCACAAAGCCAATTTTTCAAAGTTCTATTAAATTCCAAGTCATTCAATTTTCGCATTTTTTCAGGTAGTTTATTATAAATTTTCACCGCCATGGTGTAGCAGTTTTTATTACACAACTTTAATCTGTTTCGAGGAACTACCAGAGGTTTTTGTACAATTTTCCTCTTAACTTGGGCTTTATAATCCTGCTCAAAGAGTGAAAGATGGTTTCTAACGAACTTAGACATTTCAAATACGTTTAAGGATGGCAGAGTAAGCAAACGATTTTAGTGAAGATTGGTCGGCACGAATCAGTCCATTTGAGTCCATAGATAGACCTTATGCATTTTTTTTGGGCTATAAAAGCTCTCTGGGCGTCTGTAGAGTTTCCCCATATAATTATCCCATACCTCACTACTGAACACATATGACTGTGGTATACCATTAGAGCTGTTTCTTTATTAATTATCTTTTATATTCTATGAAGCGCATAAACGAATTTGTGAATTTTTTTACAAACAAGGTCAACGTGAGATTTCCAGTTACAATAATTATCAATATTTATTCCTAGAAATTTTATTTCATTTACTTCTTCAATAATATTATTATTATATTTAATTGGTAAGTCTATTGTGTCTTTTTTATTTCTATTGTTATTATATGTCAAGTATTTCATAAATTTAGTTTTTTCGGTATTTATTTCTAAATTATTTGCAGTTAACCAGTCATGTATTTGTATATCCCGTAGGACTCTATTAGTAACGTTTATCGCCTGATCAGTAGTAGCTTCTTTAGTTAAAACCGTAGTATCATCTGCAAATAGTACTACGTACTGGTCCGTTGCTTCTGGCAATTCATTTATATATGCTAAAAATAGTATCGGGGCTAGCACGGTCCCTTGTGGTACACCATAGTAATTTGTTAAGAAAGATGACCTGTAGATTACCTGCGTGTTAGTCTCTGGATCCATTTTTACTATCTCTGTGCATTGTTTACGACCCTTTAAATAACTTTCGAACCAACTGTAGGCAGGACCTCTTATACCGTACTGTTCTAATTTATTTAATAATCTATCATGGCAAACCATATCGAACGCTTTAGTCATGTCTAGAAATACAGCTATAGGGATTTCTTTTTTGTCGACTGATCTGAGAATTTCAGTTAATAATTTAAAACATGCCAATGTAGTAGATTTGTTTTTAATAAAACCGTTTTGCTGTTTACTTATTACATCGTTTTTTCAAACTTTGACACTTTGGTTCCTTCAGTTATCCTTTACGTTCCAGGACTATCGTAACTGTTCCAAACAATACCGACTCATAACCTAAGGTGTTGAAGTTGTTTAAAATTGATATAATACTACGAGGATAGTCCTTCGCTGTCCAGACCCCCTAGCCAAGTTACAACCGTTTCTTTTGCGTCGAACGTATCGAGTAGGCCACGCCCCCGATTCTTGTGGTCAGAAACCACGTGACTGAGCGTTGACATGACGTCATTCTCGTACATTTAAAGTTTTCTACTAGCGTTAACGATTGCAGATTGTCAACTTGGCTAGGTGTACAGGATATTATTGTGATTTTTTTTAGTAACCAAATAATACTAAAACAAATACTACAAAAAAAACTCACTTAAAATCACTTTTCATGTATTAAAAATGTCTTCAAACCCTCTCAGCCGAGGCTGTCAAACTAACGACGAAGTCCCGTCAGTCACCGCTAAGTTTCAGGTGAGGGCGATTTTTTATCAGCTGGAGCCGAATCGCGACTCGCAAGTAATCGACACCGAATTAATGTGGCGTCACTAACTCGGCCGACGCCGGCGCACTCTTAAAAATCTCTCTTTCTTAATTTTTACATCGTTGCAAGGTGTTACTTGTGAAGGGATGGGGAAATTTCACGTTGAGATGTCGATATATCGATACAATATGTTTTAGAGGCAAAGTTTGCTTTTTTTGTAGGAGGTAATCTCTGAAAGTACAGTAGCCCGATTCACGTAATGAAAACCGTAACGATATCGTAGCGATTTAGTCGTTTAGACCATTTCCGTATTCACATCCATCAATCGAGTTTGAACGACACCGATTTTAAAGTCGTTTGAAATTCGTCGATTAAAAAAAAAATCTGTATTAAATTATCCTGGTAGAATACTTATTAATGTAACTGGAAATAAGTCGATAGATCGTGAATACCGCTTTTGGATAGGACTTCGATCGAACGACTATAAAACTTCAACGATATTTGGCTTGCTTGATTTTACGTGAATCAGGCTACTGGTCGGATTGTTAAAATTTTTACACCAATTGAAAGCTGCTTTATTCCTGAGTGACATAGACTATATTTTATCTATGCGGTTGAAGCCGCGGGCTAAAGCTAGTATATTTATTTATTAGTAGCTAGTATATTTATGTATTGTTTATTTTTAAAGATGATTAAATTATTTGCTTCATTTATAGCTTTGGGTATCTTATTATACAAGGTGTAAGGGACAGCCCTCCACAAACTTTAAGGGCTTGCTCAGTAGACGAAACTGAACAACCTACCATAAAAAAAAATTTCAGGAAACGAAAAAAAAAATCCGCCTCACCATACAAAATTATTAACTTGATTGGACAGTTTGTATGGAGAGGCTTTTTTCGTTTCTTGAAAAAATTTTTTATGGTAGTTTGTTCAGTTTCGTCTACTGAGCAAGCCCTTAAGCCTACTGGGGCCAGGGTTATCCGAAAGGGCGCTCGAGCCCCGGTATGAAGGCTTGAAGGAACGGGATGGGTTTTTTAGTCAGTAAGAGTCTGACACTATCTCCCGCTCCGCCCAAGAGCGGGGGTTGTCATAAGATGATTTTTCCCATCAAAAAAAAAAAAAAAAAAAAAAAAAGCCCTTAAAGTTTGTGGAGGGCTGTCCCTTACACCATTTATATTTTACAGCTAAAAAAAAATACATAAAACAGTCATTCGTGTCTATCAATATTTATGCCAAAACGGTAGTAACAGAAGGAATTCACAGGTTTCTCTCTTTGACAGGTTTTTCCAAGGCCTTTCTTAATACATTAATCACAAACTAGATTGGGGTAGGTCATTATTGCTCGTTGTTATCTATAGAAAACTAATTAGGCTTAGGACAACTAATTAAATTTCAATCAAGTCTAGCTAGTTTTTTTGTTTCTTACGTACAAGTTTTTAAAATCTCTCTCATCATGAATGAAGTGTAATTCCGATGTTACGTCATCATCTTTGCTCTTGTCCCGTGATACTACTCGTAGACGTTTTTTTCTTCCATTCTATCCTGTCACTTTTCAAATAGACCATTTGCAGGCACATTTGAATAGTCCAATGTCGGTTAGCCCAAAAAAAGTGAAGCTAAATTGTCACGCTATCACTAACTTTATTTTCTTTCATATCACTCTTCACACATTATTAATACCGGCACAAATCTTGAGCGCTCGTCGAAAGAGTCAGGATCAATTTGCGCATCGTACACATTGTCGAGCCAATCACTGTAACTACAAAGATGTACTCCCAGCTCCCGCGTCTCACTTCATACCACTAAAGAGACCCAATACTTCACTTCTCATTCAAGTCTGCGCGATTTCAAGTTCAAGTCAGCACCTCTCCGACCTAAACTCAAGTAAAATAATATCGATAACTTCCTAAAGGTAATCCTACCCATGTCTACGTAGAAACCTATTAATAATTTGCGGGTGGCAAAGTTTTTAAAAGTGTTTTCCCCGGTCGGCACCTTGTCCGTGTGGAGGGGGGGGAGGGGCAGGGTGGGCCCATTAATTACACCACCTCACTTGCTCATGATATTGTCGGCTTTTTATAACCACGGGGTGTTCATGAAAATTGTTATGTTGGCGCTGAATACGCGTATTCGTCCCCCACTTGTTTAGATTTTTTTGGGTCAAGAAAAGTTGGAAGTTTGTGCATGTATTTATGACTGGCTTCTGCCGGCGGTTTCATTCACGTGAAAAGTAGATTTCTCTATACAAACATTGGACCCGCGGTTCATTCCCTTAGGGGGTAAATTTTAGCAAATCCTTTCTTATTCATTGTATGCATCATCATCATCATTTCAGCCGATAGACGTCCACCGTTGGACATAGGCCTCCCCCAAGTGTCGCCACAAAGCACGATCCTGTACGTCCCGCATCCATCGCATTCCCGCAACCTTCACCAGGTCATCGGTCCTCCTTGTAGGAGGCCTTCCAACACTGCGTTTTCCGGTTCGCGGTCGCCACTCCAGAACCTTTCGGCCCCAACGGCCATCTGTTCTGCGAGCAATGTGCCCTGCCCATTGCCATTTAAGTTTAGCGATTCTTCGTGCTATGTCTGTCTGTCGGATATCTTCATTTCTGACTCGATCACGCAAGGAAACTCCGAGCCCTTTCCATCGCTTTTTGGGTGACTTTAAGCCTTCTAATGAGGCCCATGTGTGCATCATAAAACAGAACTTCAGTGCATTTTAGCGTTCTACGTATTCAAGGGTTTGGTCTGGGCGTTTGTGAGTCAGTCAGGATTTTGCCTTTTATATATACAGAAGAGCAAAGGTAGTAATCTCGTGGTGGTTCTTTATTGAGTTTCTAGGCAGTACTACCTATATTAAATTCTTAGGTCTGAAGAATATTTGGATAAATATGCGTTTTAAATTATTTATTTCTAGCTTTTGCCCGCAGCTTCGCCCGCGTACTTAATAAATTGTAGTTATTTAGATAGGAATAACATTTTTTTAAATCCTCGTCATTCAGTCTGTTAGCCCCGTAGTGGACACACGTGTAAGGGGTTTCCCTCACACGTTTCAACTCCCTTTGCGTTTGCAAAGGTATTAAGAATTATTATTTCAGTCTACAGTTGAACTGATCTTTTTTAGAGTTCCGTAGCCAAATGGCAAAAAACGGAACCCTTATAGATTCGTCATGTCTGTCTGTCTGTCTGTCTGTCTGTCTGTCCGTCTGTCCGTCCGTATGTCACAGCCACTTTTTTCCGAAACTATAAGAGCTATACTGTTGAAACTTTGTAAGTAGATGTATTCTGTGAACCGCATTAAGATTTTCACACAAAAATAGAAAAAAAGCAATAAATTTTGGGGGTCCCCATACTTAGAACTGAAACTCAAAAATTTTTTTTTCATCAAACCCATGCGTGCGGGGTATCTATGGATAGGTCTTCAAAAATGATACTGAGGTTTCTAATATCATTTTTTTCTAAACTGAATAGTTTGCGCGAGAGACACTTCCAAAGTGGTAAAATGTGTCCCCCCCCCCCCTCTAACTTCTAAAATAAGAGAATGATAAAACTAAAAAAAATATATGATGTACATTACTATAAAAACTGCCAACGAAAATTGGTTTGAACGAAATCTAGTAAGTAGTTTTTTTTAATGCGTCATAAATCGAAAAAAATACACTATTATTAAAACATCGATCAAAGTTACAACACATTACAAGAGCTTTTATATTATGTTACTTGCTGCTACGGAACCCTTCATGGGCGAGTCCGACTCGCACTTGGCCGGTTTTTTTTATAAACTAGTGCTTGACTGCAATTCCACCTGATGGTAGCAGTGATACAAACGTTGATGATGAGACGCACTAGTTTATTAGGTGCCAATTCGCTTTAATCTTAAAGACATCTATATTGTAATCGGACGGGAAGACTGGAGCCGGCAAATTGTTCCAGTCCATCGATGTACGTGGTTTGAAATGACGAGGTGAAACGAAATAGCTACCATAGGGATAGTCAACTTACTCTTCTACCCATGCAAAAATTCACTAAATAATTCTTCATCTTTTTTCCACCATAACACTAAGTTTTCGTACGCAATTACATCACCTATTCATCTCCCTGGAAAGGAATAGGAAATTGCTCAAAACTTTTATCTGGCGGAGCCGTCAGTCAGGACGGCGGCCATTTTTCAAAACTCTCTCAACTGAGGTGTGCTCGCCGGCGGCGGTGAAACTTGTGTTTTACGAGTTTTTTGTGTCGCACTGTATTAAAAGTAATTGTAGGGGGCTTTTTCTTCTAGGGAAGCAAGGGCTGTTTTGTAAAATTTGACAAATGATCAGATATAGGAGTCTCTTTTAACCTACTTCAAAAATAGGAAGGTTATAATATATTTCATCATCATCATCATCATTTCAGCTGAAAGACGTCCACTGTCGGACATAGGCCTCCCCCAAGCGTACCTATATATTTGACTCTATGTATTTCTTTATTATTTTTAATGATATAAACTAGTGCTTGACTGCGATCCCACCTGATGGTAGCAATAATGCAATCGATGATAATGAATTGACTTGATACTTTAGGGGAGCTTGTTGCGAATAAGAAGGCGAATAAAGATCTGTGTCATTTAATTGTGGAAAGCTACTTATATACAGTACAGGTCAAAATATATTAAAATAAATAAGGTACATACAAAAACTTAAGACTAACACAATTCGGCGATGTAGGTAGGAGGTGCCGCGCTCCCTACATTATAGGAGCGTGAAGATACAGCTGACCGACCGCATTCCTTTTACCTTGGTAGCTCAGTATGCGCGGGCGCGCGGTGGCGAACGGCTGTGTGCGCTCCGCTGATAGTATGAGTTTCGTAAGTATGTGCCGCTACATCATTCCCCCGCTAGTGAAACGTACGCGAGGCTTCACTGTCCTTCCTGATCTTGTGACATATGCCGGCGTGTCAGTGACTGGTGCTTCTGACTCAGTATTCATCCGGAAAGCAGGCTTAAGTCTGTCGACAGTGATGTTGGTGCTTCTATTTCGTAACTGTATAGTAAAATACTTGTCATTACGACTAATCACTTTATGCGGGCCAGTGTAGGTCGGCGTCAGAGGTTTTCTCGATGCGTCATCGCGTAGGTAAACATGCGAACAGTTATATAGATCGTCGTGAATGAATGTCGCTCGAGATTGATTTGATTTCCGTTGCGCCTGGGCCTTCTTTAATGCTCCATTTAACTTGTTCATAAAGTTTGATATTGTGTCGCGATGTCTTGTTGATTCTTCATAGAATTCTCCAGGTAGTCGTAGTGTTAGGCCGTAGAGGAGTTCAGCTGTACTTGCGTTTATATCTTCTTTTACCGAAGCGCGTAGTCCGAGCAGCACTGTGGGTAGCTCGCGTGACCATGTTGTAGATTGGAGTCTTGCGGTGAGTGATGTTTTTAGTGAGCGGTGCCATCGTTCTATCACGCTGTTACACTGCGGGTGGTAAGCAGTGGTGCGGGTGCGATGAATTCCCATGCGTTGCATTAATTTATTAAATAGGTCGGACTCAAATTGCCTTCCTTGGTCTGTGGTTATGGTTACTGGGCAACCGAATCTCGCAATCCAACCTTCATAGAATGCGTTCGCGACCCTTTCTGCGGTTATGTCTTCCAGTGGGAGTGCTTCGGGCCACTTGGTAGCCCTGTCTATCATGGTCAGTAAATATCTGTAGCCGTCAGAGATTGGTAAGGGACCAATTAAATCTATGTTTACATGCTCCAGTCTGTTTGCTTGATGGTAACTAGCAATTGGTGCCTTCGTGTGTTGTTGCACCTTAGCACGCTGGCACGCGTCGCATGTTCGAGTCCACTCATTTACGTCACTATTCATGGAGGGCCACCAGTAGCGAGCAGTGACTAGTTTCCTTGTCGCCCTTATGCCGGGGTGACTAAGGTCGTGAATAGCTCTGAATGCTACTTTTCTGAAATCTAGTGGCAGGTATGGACGAGCGGTGCGTGATGTCATCTCGCAGGTAACGGGCATGGCAGTTGAGTTGGGAATGGCGATCTTCTTAAACTGGTACTTTCCTTTATTTGTAAGTATTTTTAATTCTTCGTCTTGGTCTTGTTTTTTTGCTAACTCGGTGAAATCTAATGGTGTCGGGCATGTTATTGTTTCAACTCGTGATAGTGCGTCTGCGACTTTGTTGTCCTTGCCGTTTATGTGTTGAATATTTGACGTGAATTGTCCGATATATTCAAGGTACCTCGTTCGGCGGGGCGTCTCAGACTTGCTGTTTGAAGTTAATGCGTTACACAGCGGTTTGTGGTCTGTGTAAACGATTAATTCTCGCCCTTCAAACACACGTTGGAAGTGACGTATTGCCATATAAATTGATAGCAACTCACGATCATACGTGCTATATTTTTGTTGTGCGTCACTGAACTTCTTGGAGAAAAATCCTAGTGGTCTCCACTTGCCGTTGATCTTTTGTTGTATGACGGCACCAGCACATGTGTTTGATGCGTCTGTCATTATTGCGAAAGGTTCACTTAGTGATGGATAGGATATCAATGCGCAATTTTTGATGTCTTGTTTGCATTGATTGAATGCTTCTTTTGCCTCTTCTGTCCATTGTATGTTCGTTTTATCGTTTTTCTTGGCGTTGTGAAAGTATTTACTTAATTCTTTTTGATGTTCAGCCGCGTGGGGTATACTAGAACGATAGAAGTTCAGAATCCCGATGAATCGACGTAGATCTTGGATCGTTTTTGGTAGCGGGTAGGACTGGATCACTTGTACCTTTTCTTCTGTCGGTGTAATGCCTTCTGGACTTATTGTGTATCCCAGGAAATCGAGTTTTGACTGGCCAAAGATACACTTAGCGACGTTTATTTTTAAACCGTTGTCGTTGAGTCGCTTGAACACTTCTTGAAGCTCGCTTCTGTGTACTTCTTGGTTCTCAGAAGCTATAAGAATGTCATCGACGAATGGGAAAACGGGTAGTCCGCGAAGCACGTTGTCAATATGACGTTGGAATGTTTGGCCTGCATTCTTCAAACCGAAACACATTCTGGTGAACTCGTACAAACCAAAGGGTGTAATCACGGCTGTCTTCTTCACGTCTTCTTCTCTGTTTTTAATCTGGTAGTAGGCCTTCTGCAGGTCAATTTTTGAGAAGATGTTCTTGTCTTGCAGGTTATGTGTGAAGTCATGCAGTCGTGGTACCGGGTATCGATCGGGTGTGGTTACTGCGTTGAGTCTACGGTAATCGCCGCAGGATCTGTAGGTTCCATCCTTTTTTAAAACCATGTGTAATGGACTAGCCCATGGGCTTTTCGAGGGTCGACAAATTCCTTGTTTCATCATATTTTGAAACTCTTGTTTTGCGGCGTTATATTTATGCGGCGGTAGTGGTCTCGCATTTGTGTAAATTGGCGGGCCGGTGGTTTCTATGTAGTGTTCGACTTCACTATTTCCCAGTTTGTTTAGGTTTGGTCTCGTGATGTCTGGGAATGTGGCCAACAGGTCGTGGTAGGGAAGCTTGTCGTCGATGGTTCGGATGCTTCCTTCGGTTGTGGGTGTAAGGAAACCTCGTACCGATAAATTGGTTCTTTTATCCACCAACTGTCGTCCATGGAGATCCACCATAAGTGCGTGGTGATGCAAAAAGTCAGCGCCTATTATCGGTCTACTGACTGTTGCGACCATGAATCGCCAACTGTAGGCGCGTCGCATTCCGATGTTGAGAACAATGGTTCGCTCGCCGTATGCGGGTATTTTTGAACCATTTGCTGCGTACAAGTAGTTGGTTGGTGTCCGCTGTTTCTCTCGTGCGGTGGCGGGTAAAACGGAAACATTTGCGCCTGTGTCGATTAGGAATTTTTTTCCGGTTGATTTGTCGTGTACAAATAGGCGGTATGTGGATAAATCGTCGACTTCGGCCACCGCCGCGGCTTTAGTCTTCCTTAGTTTTCCGACTTCTCATTTTCTATTTCTTTAAAACTGCACGGGCTTCTGCATCGGTATGCTGCCTTGCCGAATTTCTTATGGAAATAGCACACGGCGTTGCTTCTGTCTCGGGGTTTCGAGCGGGAACGGCTTCTGTGACTGTGGTATCGGCGTTGAAATTTGTGAGGTCGATTTGTTTTCAGCGCTGCGACTTCCTTGGCCAGGGCTTCTATCATGCTGTACAGTTTGTGTTCTGCGGGTGCAGATATTGCCGCTATTTCGGTTGGCGACGCTGTAGCTGCAGCCTTTGACGAGGTAGGTTGACACTGGCAGGAACACACGGCGTTTACCTCTTTCAGCTGTTCTTGCATCCTGTCTGCCACGGCGGCCAACGAGTCAAGCTTGGATTCATCACTCACTGCCAACACTGTGCGGGTAGAAGCGGGTAGGTGTGCTTGCCACAACATTTTCAGGGTGTCGTCTGGCATCTTTGTCCCTGCGAGGTTCCTCATTCGGCGAAGCAACTGTGATGGTCGCTGATCGCCGAGCTCCATTTCATTTAGCAGTTTTTGTAGCTGAATACTCTCGCTATCTTCATATACCTCCAATAGTCTTCTTTTTGCAGCGTCATAACGGCCGGAGTTGGCCGGTGATAAAATGATATCGCTGATCTGGTCGATGTCCTTGATCTCCAGCTGAGCCACAAGGAGTGCGAACTTGCTTTCATCGCCGAGCTTCTGGTTGAAGATAATGACCTCAAATTGGGCAAACCATAGCTTAGGTCTGTTACTCCAGAACTTGGGTATGCGCGACTGGACGCTAATGGCGTCGACGTCTGCAGGCGTAGTCTTGTCTGCTTCGGTTTGAGACATTTCAAACGCGGGGTCACCACTTTAGGGGAGCTTGTTGCGAATAAGAAGGCGAATAAAGATCTGTGTCATTTAATTGTGGAAAGCTACTTATATACAGTACAGGTCAAAATATATTAAAATAAATAAGGTACATACAAAAACTTAAGACTAACACAATTCGGCGATGTAGGTAGGAGGTGCCGCGCTCCCTACATTATAGGAGCGTGAAGATACAGCTGACCGACCGCATTCCTTTTACCTTGGTAGCTCAGTATGCGCGGGCGCGCGGTGGCGAACGGCTGTGTGCGCTCCGCTGATAGTATGAGTTTCGTAAGTATGTGCCGCTACAATACTTTTTTATTTCCAAATACTGTTTAGCTGTTAATTCTTTAACTGAAGTAGGCACTCATAAAGGGTAACTTAATATAAATACACTGTTTGTGGGGAGGAAGGGCCTCGTAATTTGTGTGACACGATTTCTTAGTACAGATACCAGATACAAAGAAATAGTTTGTAACAACTTAACTAATGTCAGTTTGAAAGGCACCTTTGTGAAAGTGAAAATATTTGTTTTTAAATGTTTATATTGAATTACTTAACACGTTCGAGGACAGAACGAGATTATACGTCATCGTTCGAAATTTTGATATGGCACAACGTACAATGACGTCCAAATATTTTTTTTACTTTACGACAGAACGTACATTTCCGATGAACGTTTAAGTTAAAATCCTATTGAATGTATCTTGTGTCACAACATTTAAAATACCCGAAGCTTTACTGTCACGTAGAGTAAGTTTTAAACTATTTCAAATAAGTGCCGTTGACAGTGGGCGGGAACGGTACTCACATACGCACAACGTGTAAATACGTCGCGCGCGCCTACCGCGCTCCTACATTCAGTGCGGCTGCGTCACTGCGGGGTACGCTCGCGTTCGCTAAACATTTCGTGGCGTATCGTAATATTTGCCGCGACAAAACATCGTAAGTATTTAGTTTATTTGATTTATGTATTATTCCTTAGCCAGACAGTATACTATTTTACTATGAATTAATAATTTTACTCTGTGAAATTGATGTTTAATGGGTTATTTTATGTGTTTTAGATGGATAAGCGCAAAATAAGACTGATGAGCATTTTTGATGATTCTGATTCGGTAGAGTTCTACCGAGGCGGATCCTTACCAAGACGATCATGGAGAATATGGTTCGGATAAAGATTTTGACCCACAAGGCAATACATCAGACGTATTATATATATACGTTAGACGTTATTACACGTTGTGTCCGTTCACGTCTAGTTAACTTACTTTTAATGACATAACGTATTTATACGATAACGTGATAAAACGGTTGTGTCATGATGTCTTTAAAACAATATATTTTCATGGGAGGCTACGTACTCATACGTCGTATAATTTGTATGGACATTTACTGTGTCATTTTGGTACACAGTCTCAAGTGGTAGCGTCCGCGAACGTGTTAAAACAGTTTGAACAGGTTTAGGTGTTCGTTTTCAGACTTCCAAAGTTTTCAAGATTTGTTTTTTTTTCACTATGAATTTACAGCGAACGTTCCGATTCTTTAGAGTACTTTGCAACCTGGCATAAATTAATAAAAAAATCACTTAACAACTTTTTTAAGACTAAGAAGAAATCCTCCACTTTTTACGTCCGTCAAAACAGGAAGTCGCCTAAAGCGCTTCCGGCCGATAACAACATCCGGTGCGAAGTTCTGCCGAACTTTCGGCAAACTTTCGACGAAGTTTCGGCAAGTTTCGAACGAAGCAGGTGCTCTTTTCGGATAAAAAGTGGCACCTTTTGTTGAGAAAATCTTTTTATGTGGAACTGAAACAGATAGGATTTTACGACAAGATCATTGCGGACCCCTTCGAGTGTGCTAATCTGTTTTTAAGAGTTTGTGCAGATAATAGCGTGACGGGAGAATTTTTTGAGTAACTTTATTAGATGTTGAGGGGACTTGGCGGTTGTGAAGAAGTTCGGATTATGTCGCCGAGATGAGCGCTGATTGCGTTTAGATCACTTGTAAAAATAATTTAGGTATGAGTAAGTTGGGGTGGTAGGAATTGTATGAGTGAACGGATACACTATATCTAAGAGATAGGCTCTTAATAAACTAGTGCGCCTCACCATCAAATATTGCATCGCTACTTACCATCAGGTGGGATCGCAGTCAAGCACTAGTTTATCTCAATTTAAAAAAAAAAAAAAAAAATATCTATAACTAATGCACGTGCGCATGTGAGACGAGATGATGTAAACCTGTCTCTGATCTCCGGGTGACTGTTTCGACATGAGGACTGTCTTTAAAGCTAGCATAAATAAGCAACACTCAAAATGAGGATTTTTTGCGGTAGGAATTCATTAAATATCCCTTCCTACTTTGGTCGGAGTGAGAGGATGTATCTGATTTTTGCTGACAAAAGTAAGGACGTTTAAATTCTATGTAAAGAGTTCTCATTTGACCCATTTACTACTAAGAACCTATTCTGCACGCATTCAGTTGAATGCGAGCTTTTTTTTAAAAGTGCATCTAGTGCAGATTGTACGTACCGTAAAACGGGGTGAATAGAGACTGTACATAAGTTTTTATTTTGCAAATGTTACAAAACATATCTTATTTATTAAAATTAATTGCTAGGAAATAATAAACAAATTAAACAATAACTTAAATAATTAAAAATAATATATACACTAAATGCCTAGCTAAATAAGACGTCATAAAACTCCTCCGCATCGCTGTCGACTGGAAGTGTGCCCAAAAGGCTGGCGGCATTGCCACGTTGTATGGCAATGCTTATTCTCTGACCGAGGTAGAAGCCAGCCCTTGGGTCACGCGAAGCGTCAATTAAGCGTTTTGCCAATTCTTTAAAAAGCATATGAGCACTCCCCACGGCCCGAGAGTTTCAACCCCAAACGGCTCAAAAATATAACTGCCGACGAGGCTGTTATATTTCCGCCGCTTGAGGTTCTCTGCAGCCGTCGCGGCAGCACCAGCACAGCACGATGAGCTAGGAAGATGGGATGGCGCAAGAGTATCGACACAGGTAGCGTCCCACACTAAAGGCCTACCCATCTTCCAAGGAAATAAAGACATACCGTCTGATCTCTTACCATCGTCGCGTGCCAGGCCATGAGGTTCCAAAACAGCCGGAACGCCGACGGTGACAAGGGCTCGTCGGATGATGTCGTTAATGTTCGCGTGCCGCGCTATGCGTCCCGCACTTCGACTGCATGACAGGCCATAGTGACCGAGGCAGTTGACAACTTCGCCACAGTGGCAGCGATGAGGAGAACAACAAGGAGCACCTAGACGTAGGGCAACAGCTAAGCGGAAAGTAGTATCGTCGAACAAGGTGCCAATATTCGACGACGGCAGTGCGTGAAGCCAAAGACCTGACTCCCAATTTCCCACAGCCAGCAGGCGCGCACGCTCCGCAGCAGAAGCAGATGTTACGATTAGGTTTTCCTGAACTACTTTGCAGAGCGGCTCATCCCACCGAATAGAGACTTAGGGGTGAATAAAGACAAAACTTTGATTTTGTTTTTCACTTTGATACTAATAATATCGGCCTCTAACAAATCATCGATGTTTTAGAATAACAATTCATTAAAAAAATGATATAGTTAAATGCTGCAAAAAATATTCAAATATCGAGAAAATACCCTTTAAAGTTTTGTCTCTATTCACCCCATTTTACTGTAGCTAAGTAATATAATTATAAATTTTCATTTTTTATCATGCTTGTTAGTGATCCGAAGTTTTCTTCTACTTTGTTGTTTGTACCCATGACAATCTGTAATTGATTAAATCATGTAGATTTACTATACTAATATTATAAAGAGGCTAAGTTTGTTTTTTTTGTTCTTTTTGTATTACATATATGTTTTTTTGTTTGTAGGGGGTAATCTTTGAAAGTACTGGTCCGATTCCTGGATCATGGGCTATATTTTATGTAGATATACGGGTGAAGCCGCGGGCAAAAGCTAGTGTTTCATATAACTAAAATTTTTATCCATTTATTATAGGTAGATGTTGGTTCCCCTATAATAAAATAAATAAATAAAACCCACGGTTGCCCTTTGCGTTCCAGGCTAACACTTTCAAACAATCCCGAAAAATGAGGATATTGATACTGTATACACGAAGTCAGAGATAGGCTTGCTAACTTAGTAGCAAAATCTTGATATCCTAGCCTGAAACGTAACCTCACCTAATCCGGGTAATACAGATAGGTTCCGTGAATAAGATAGTACTCCAACTAATGACCTACAGAAAGATTGCCGTTCAATCAGGCTACAACCTAGCATATAAATGTATTTTTTACACCACCTGCTCGATAATGTCGTTTTACACGTCATATAAACCTCACTTAAAGCAAGTCATTATATGCCTAGGGAGATAATGCAGTATGGCCGATCCCTAGGGAATAATGAGATTTGAATTTGGAGCATCAAGAATCGTCAACATTGTGAATTAAAATGTAGGCGCATCGAACAAGTTGACTCGAAATTCAAACCAAAGAGTATGTAACCACTATGATTCAAACTGGCCATTAACAAAAAAAAGAAAATAGAATAAAACGTGCGTACTGACGACACGGGAGCATTATAGAAAATTGAAACTATAGAATCTTGGAGTAGTGAATTTTGTTTGTTTGATGAACTTGTAAATATAATTCTTATATTTCTCTAATATATGATTTGGTCGACCAAATTGTCTTTTAATTATCTCACAGATGGTGTAAAAAGTAGAGTATGCAACACGGGGATAAAGCTGTCTTTGTCTTGGGCGGCTTAAATTCCTCACTTCACTCAGGTTTCTTTATTAACTCCCTCGCAATGCTCGGGAGTTAATTTTATAAATCCCTCACTGTCGTTCGGGATTAAAATCAGCAACCTTCGTTTCGTTCGGAATTCAACATGCCGCCCGCGACTTAAAGACACTGCTTTATCCCCTAGTCACATAAACTACTATTATTATATATTATATATAAATAACGTTTTTTTCCGTTTTCATGATTTGTTATTTGTTTATTGTGCAAACCTACCACAGTGATCTCTTTTTTAACCCAAAGGTTGACTGGGAGAGAATGCCTTGTTGCATTAAGTCCGCCTATGTACCACTACTGTACATGAAGTTTAAATAAATAAATAAATAAACCTGACAGTATATCTGTGACAAATCAAACCCAGTACCTACTTTTTTTTGACTGGCCAGTTGGTGGTTCTAACTGTTATGCCGGAGATCTTGGGTTCGATTCCCACCCAAGACAAAGGTTTCTGTGATAAGCACGATCATTTTTTCTGTCTAGGTGTAGTCCTACTAATATTATAAACGCGAAAGTTTGTATGTTGGTTAGTCTTTCACACAAAAACTACTGATTAGATTTTAATTAATCTTTACAACAATACAACTTATATATGTATATGAATAATACATAGGCTATAATGTATAACGATACTAGCTTCTGCAATTGGTTTCGCCCGCTTAAAAGCAGTTTTCTTCATGCAAACTTCCAACCCCCATTTTACCCCCTTAGGACTAGAGTTTCGTAAAATCCGTTCTTAGTGGATGTTTACACCCTATAAGGTATCTACCTGCCAAATTTTAAGTTTTTAGGTGTTATAGTTTCTGAGATTTCGTGATTAATCAGTGAGTGGTATTTCGCTTTTATATATACACCGCTAAATTAATTTCTTTAAGAAAACGTCAGCTGAGCGAGTTCAATGACCTGTGGGCAGTTTGTACGCAATGCCGACTATTAACTACAGGTCATTGAACTCGCTCAGCTCACGTTTTCTTAAAAATAATAATTTCGTACATGCATAAATTAATACGAGTTTTTAAAAAAGGTACTTTATCTTTACAAATCGATAGTGTTTCATGTACCGGATCGACCCTCCACGGGATTAAAACGTTTAAAATTTAACGGTGTATAGATTGTACCTAACTAATCTTGCGCAGACGAAGTCGCAGACAGCAGCTAGTTTGTCTATAACATGTACATAGCATAAGCTCTACTTAGTTTAGGACTAGATGGGGTTGTGTGAAAAAAGGTACATACTCTATCAGTACCTTACTATAACAAAAAACTTACGCAACCATTTCCCCAACACACAATATCGTTTACAAACGTATCGTATGTCCACAAACATTTACTCCGCGAATTCTTCCTGTAACCCTTCCTGTCTCGAGGGCGTGATGACGATAAAAACTGATTGCAGCGTGTTTACGGCACCTGACGTGACTCGCCGTGACACCTGAACACGGCCCTCCGAGGGACGTTTAAGAGGGATGGTTGCCCTTTTTAAGACGGGGCTTTTAGGGTAGGCTCGAAAGTTGGAGAAGTTAAAGTGTACACATATAAATGTACGTGTGGGAGGGTTTGAAATGTTTTATATTAACAATTATAAGACGTGTAATATACCTAGTTACTTACATAGCATCTATCTTTCTCTCTCTATTCATCTTTTTACGCCATTTGGAGTCGACTAATCTCGCAAGGTAAAGTTAGGTATTACCTAATTAGGTTAAAAATAATACAGTTGGTCACTAAATCTAATCACGCTCCACCTGCTCCGATCCCAATTTGTTTAGTGTTTCACCGTTGACATCTTGA
This sequence comes from Mythimna ferrago, assembly GCA_910589285.2. Classification (NCBI taxonomy): domain Eukaryota; kingdom Metazoa; phylum Arthropoda; class Insecta; order Lepidoptera; family Noctuidae; genus Mythimna; species Mythimna ferrago. The sequence continues at coordinate 1,438,813 of OU342680.1, forward strand.
CATTTTGATTAACACGTATTTTCACTAACAATAGGTACACAAAGTCGTGTTGAATAGCTACACATAAGTGACAGTGTGCAGGGCAAATTGCTTGCAGAACAGATGGATGATGAGGCCGAAAAGTTCTAGAGTGGAGGACGAAAGACGCAGCGTGGGAAGGCCACCCCCACAAGGTGGACCGATGACTTGGTGAGGATCGCTGGAATGCGATGGATGCGAATTAATTTACAGAACCGATCAGTATGGTGATAATAATGATGATGAGGATCCTATTATTATGGGATCAAAAGATTTTATAAGTGTGAACATACTGTAAAGCGACCCCATTGGCATTAAATTAACTTCGACGACTTCTCATTCCATCAATAAATGAATAGGTACACGACACAAACCAAACGATGAATAGAATGTACTCTCAGGATCCACACTGGCAATTCTACCAAATCACAAGGTGTGTTGGAGACACAATGCCGAATCAAAGCGGCCCTGTAATCATGCCGCCCTGTCATCTAACTGATTAGTGATTACAGACAGCTACGTGGGAGGTACGACGGTAATTATTAGATATCACATAACATGAAGTAATTATGGTAAGTGTGTTGTATTAGGTCTAGTAGGATAGATTAGCGTATTGGTGAAAATGTTAGTGTAGTTTTGATTTGAGACCGATGTTGGGTATAAAATTTACTTGTGGGGCATACAGTTTATCTATGCACTGATTCTGAAGCAAGTAGGTACTATAGCTAAATACCATATGAGTATACTTGTGGGGCATATAGTTTATGCACTGATTCTGAAGTAAGTACTATACCTAAATACCATACCATACTCACGACCTGGTTGTTAGTATCAATATTGGACGTCGTATGTCACATATTATTATTTATACAAACGCTCAATATCTTAAGACTCCTATTTTTGGGGTGGGACATCATTAAGGCTCTGAGAGAAGCGAGTGGAACAATCCTACAGCCCATCTTAAGACACCCACATCACATACGATATCTGTCGTATGATGTACCTACAGTACATACATACATCTTACGACAGCTAAGAAAACTGAAGTGACCTAACATTTCGATCTGATCTCCTAATCGGTTGGTGTGGAACTGTGGAGCGATAATAAGTAGCAACTAGCTTCTGCCAGCGGCTTCGCCCGTGAAAGTAAATTACCTACCCAATCACTCTTTGAAGGGGTGAATTTAGGAAAATCTTTTCTTATTCTTTGTATATTTTATAAAAGTAACCTCTGTGCAAAATTTTAGCGTTCTAGGTCCAAGGATTTGGCCTTTTATTTCAAAGTTCAAAAGACAGTATCTACATATTATTAATATACACGTAACCTAAGCCATCATAATTAAAACAAGCCTCAACAAATCTGCAATTAAAATTCAAAGCCAACAAACTTTCCACAACTCTGCACCAAAAATTGCGGCAGCCTGACAAACTCCATCGATTCACATAATCGGCTCAGACAGGTGTACGTACTACGGTGCTATTTTAATTTCCAACTAATTTTGGCGTTCCAAGTAAAGCGGATTGCGAACTTTAAAATGAAGCGACCAGGGGCGTAGCTAAGGGGGGGACCAAGAGCGCTGGAGCAAAAAAAAACTGGGGCCCCTATTTTGCATTGGAAATCATCAAATAACCTCTCTTGCTCTGGGTGAAGTAGGAAGGAGTGTCAGACTTTTACTGACTAAAACGAGTTGCCATGATTAAAGTAGTGTTTCGACCTATTTTCTCCATTACCATCTTCATTAACTATTTCTTTATTATTTATTGTTTAGTTTCGATAGTCTGTTTAACGTCTGTAAGTGTGTTCGTGGTATCACAGTGGGCCCTAAGAGAATACCAGCGCTGCGTAACGCAGTTTATGCTGAGTTAGGCACCTTTTTGGCCTCGCACTTATTATGACTTTCTTTTTTAATTGTGTATTTTTAGTAACCTATACGATTGTGTGGGGTACGGTTTGGGGTACGTTTACTGACTTCTTTCATTTTATTTAGATTGAAAATTTGATGATTGTGGAAGAATTTCTCGGTAGTTCAATAAGAGGTTTTGCTAATGTAGTTTTGAGGGGCCACCCGAGCTTGGGGGCCCCGGGGCACTGCCCCACCTAGCCCTTTGGTAGCTACGCCAGTGCAAGCGACAATGCCGAAGTTAGGGCCTGCCCTGGCGACTGCTAAATTCCCCGCTAAATCTGTTCAGAGTTGAGTGCCTATTGGTAATTACGTTGCGACGGTGACGGTAAATGGACTATGATTGAGTTACTTTACAATACTTTGATTGGTTTTGAGGAGTTGGAGAAACGTGTTTAATGAACTGATGGATATGAGATTTGAGGTTTAAGTTTTGTTATATTGTCTTTAAATGTAAGTTTGAGCTACACGAATACTGACAAATGCATGCACTGACTGAACAGGTCCACTCAAAACTGTGTGTTTCTTTGTTCAAAAGACCATCTGAGACACTAATCTTCATGGTTCTCATATGATTTGGCCATTACGTGTTTACTGTATGGACTATAAAAGAGATTTTGCCTTTGAGTTTGTTTCGGTGTTTCCTCTCCTTCGGTGACCAAATCATATATTAGAGAAAAATAAGTATTATATTTACATGTTCATCAAACAAACAAAATTCACTACTCCAAGATTCTATAGTTTCAATTTTCTATAATGCTCCCGTGTCGTCAGTACGCACGTTTTATTCTATTTTCTTTTTTTTTTGTTAGTGGCCAGTTTGAATCATAGTGATTACATACTCTTTGGATTGAATTTCGAGTCAACTTGTTCGATGCGCCTACACTTTAATTCACAATGTTGACGATTCTTGATGCTCCAAATTCAAATCTCATTATTCCCTAGGGATCGGCCATACTGCATTATCTCCCTAGGTATATAATGACTTGCTTTAAGTGAGGTTTGTATGACGTGTAAAACGACATTATCGAGCAGGTGGTGTAAAAAAAAAAATATGTGTAAAAGTACCTTTTTTAAAACCTATTTGCAAAATAAATATCATTTATCAATGGATTTAGCTGCATAAAAGGTTATATAAGATTAATGGGCAAGATATAATTATGTCCTGCGTGTGTTCCTGCCCATTATGCTAAGATAGAAAAATAAAAATTAGACTAAAATAATATCAAAGTGCAACGCTAGGAATGGCAAAACAAGTAAAGATCAACTTCTTCAAAAAATTAAATGTTCAAAAGACGACTTCAAAAGAGTTGCCGGTCCAGAATGGGTCAGAATTGCAAGAGAAAGACAAAAATATAGGTGGAAGTCTTTGGAGCAGGCCTTTGTCGAAGAACAAACTGTTGTTGGAAACCGATCACCAGTAACAAATACCCATAAACATTTGTAAATTACGGTAAAGACTTACATAAATAGGTATTAATATCTAAAAATAACAATATCATGGTCTAATCATCACTGTATAGTTTACTTACGTAAGAAATAGGTTTTCATAGTTATTGTTATCAAATCAAGGGCGGGAGTCATTGCGTAGCGAGGCGTAGCCGCGTAGCTTTTCGTAGCATTCGCGTAGCAGGGCTTTGCTGGATCACTTAGGTATGAATTCACATTTTAGTAGACCTTTACCGTGTCTAATCTACACTAATTTAATAAAGAGGTAAAGTTTGTTTTTTTGTTTTTTTTGTAGGTAATCTCTGAAACTACTGAACCGATTTCTAAAATTTTTTCACCAGTAGAAAACTGCTTTATTCCTGAGTGACATAGGCTATATTTTAAGCCGCTGGCAAAAGCTAGTTTTAAATATTTTGGTTTTGATTGTTTGCATTTTCGTATCTATGTTTAAATTTCATGAACTAAGATCTAATAAGCCTCACGTTATGTAGACTTTTTCCAAGTGAATCAGTACATGTTTTCCAATAGATTCTGCCTCTGTTCTACACGAAAGCCCAGCGTAACTGAAAAGAAAACGTCTCCGTTTATTTTAGTGTTGTGTAAGTTATCGAGACGGGAAGGTGCACGTTAAGACGGCGGGCGCTTGCCGCGGCACGCGCGCTTATCGACACCGCCCAACGTGCAGGGAGGTGAAATATCGACAATTATTGATCTCTGTTTTACAGTTATAGTTCTGCGATGAATATTGAGTGGCCATAAACTTAGGTGGATGTTGTTTGAATGATGTTTTTAAATCGATTTGAAAGATTTGAGTGGGACGGAAAAGGTAACCAAAGCTAAGAAGACTTGTTTTTAAAAATTATTACGTATTTATTGCTTCTTGCAAATTAAATAACGCCTATAATTAAACACAGTGTGAGCAGTAGAGGCGCAACGACAATGTTATACAGCGTGGGTACGGCAACAGCAATGTTAAAACCAGGCAAGCAGTTTACTTCATGTAGGTAAATAATTTCATCACCATCATCATCAGCCTTTTTAATGTTCCCACTGCTGGGACTTAAGCTCCTCTCTAGGAAAGGGAATGGGCCGTAATCCACCACGCGGGCCCAGTGCGGGTTGATAGATGTCACATGTCTTCGAATTTTTGGTTCTAGGACATTTCTAGGACGGTTTCCTCACGATGTTTTCCTTCACCGTTTTGAGAACAGTGGTAATGAAATAAATTAGGTACACAAAGTAATGCACCTGGCAGGTGTTTGAACCCGCGACCTACAACTGGTAAGTCGGAGCCATTACCTCTTGGCCACCACTGCTGTCAAAACAATGAAGGAAAGCATCGCGCATCGTGAGGAAGCCTAGAGGGTAGATACCAAAAATTCGAAGACACAATTATGACATCCACCAAAACGCATTGACCCGCATGGTGGATTACGAACATTACGGCTCATGCTCTCTCCTAAAGAGGCCTGAGTCCCAGCAACGGGAACATTATAAGGCAGACTATGCTATATAATTAAAAAGAGAAGTGCCTAATTAAATCGATGTCCTAACCAGTGACAAATCCAAACAACAGCAAAGGATTATATCTCAAAATAAGTAAAGTCAATTATTTTAAAATATTACTAATTAATTCTCCAATAGGTACACAGATTTATAGACGTCAATCAATGTAGCCATTTATAGAGATCACAATACCTTATATGGATAAAGCGCTTAATTAAGAACCAGCAATAATTGCCAAGAGAAGTTCACAATGCAGCTGAAGACTCGACATCTTCGACATTTATCGACTCATTAGAAAACAATATCATTTATCACTTAGATAATCAGCATTTAAATCGACACAACAATCGACTCGGCCCATCACTAAAGCTGACACCTTCGAATATATTACTCCGTGCCACTGAATCTAATCATGATCTGACGGATTAATATCTTACCGTGTTCCCGTCTGCTGGCTAAACCCACCGGCCATTTTGTACCCCATTACTTTAACACCTTTAATCATAGCACCTTAACCCCTTGATAACAAAGGCTACTATTGAACAGCCGAAGGTCAATTTAATTTGGTAGTTTAAAATATTGAGTGGGTAACGTTCAGGGGCAATTGCGAAGATTTATTATTATATGTACCTGTGTATTGTTTGAATTGTTGTTTAATATTGGATTAGAAGGCTGATGGATTTAATGACGGGGTGACGGATGGCTATGGTGATGCATTGTGAAGTAGGTAGGTACTTATTAGAGAAGTTTTGATTACTGTTTTCTGATTATTTTGAAATTACAATTATTTGTTAACAATTTTGATGCCAAGGATCCAGCATTATGGGTCGTACAATAATTGAAAAATATAAAACTCTACTACTTGGACTCTCTAGTGGAGTCCTCGGTATACACGAAGCTAAGCCAACAATAACTAAGTATAACAACGATCCAGGGGGTGGGCCCTGGTTCAGGCCATGGTCTGGAGTGAGAGGGAATGGTAAGTGGTTGCCTCCTTTTGCGAAACTAGTAATACCAGTGGTGGCCGAAACCGTGAAAGAACAGACATCCTCACGCTCCGTAGGGCGATCTCAAGCCATCGTTCGTGCGGACTTGCGAACAACAAGCAATAGGTAACTCGCCGACCGACCGTCTGGTAAGGAGCAAGCGCAAGTTGCCGAAGACTCGTAATATCCAACGCACGCCTTAAGATGTCAGCAAAACTTTAGGGCCTAGTAGTGCCGATGCCTGTTAGAGTCAAGAAAACTTTTGAGGGAGATGTCGTGGTCCATGACGCGAAGGGCAACTGAAAGGCACAAGTAGATTTTAGTCAGTAAAAGTCTGACATACCCACTCACTGCACCCTAGAGCGGCAGAAGTCGTTAGATGATTTTCCACCTCAAAAAAGGGGGGGCAGTTTGTGAGCACTCGAACGAACTGATGTGATATTTTATCGCATTGGAAGTTACTCTACGCCAAGTGTTCAGTAGTAGCTACATAAGGAGGTAGTTTCCAAAGTCTGAAGTAAATTGACTATCACATCCAAAGAAATCAACTGTATTTAGATTTCATGTAGTATAATGAACTTTGATTAGTTTTTTTACATTCAAGTGCAGGATCTCCGAACATACGGGGCCCCCAAATGCGCGAGCCCTAAAGCATTTGCTACTCTTGCTATATGGCTAACTCGCCACTGGGGCCACGTTGATTTTTCTTAATTATAATTCCGCAACTCGTCAGGATACTGCACTTTTGTAATGGCTGCTGAACAAAGGCATTAGAGTTAGAGCGCTTAAGCACAAAATAGATAGGTACAGAAGACAATCTTCTTTAATGTACTTCGGTGGACGCACACTAATGAGCGTTTGGGCCGGAACTGTTCGACGAGTGATCCGAGACGCGACCGAGATAGAGACCGTTTCCGTGAGCGGTGTCTATGTGTGTGTTGCTCGAGCGCGCTTTGTACGTAGATTGACTTCTGTAGGTACCTATTTATTTTGTGGCTTAAGTTTCTCTAATATTTTACAAAGACTCTTTTAAACCTCATTCTGACCTTAGATGCTTACAAAAACTAATAGTAAGGATGTGCATCACCACCAAAGGTCAATCGATCAACGATCAACTTTCTCTACCGTCATATAAAAAGTGATATCAAAGGCAGCTTGCCCTCCAACCCAGTGACCCAGTAATGTGCACTAGAACTAGATGCTCGCTAAAAGGTGTGGAGTGGAGGCGCGTGCTCGACAGTCGATGTATCGACGTTTCAGGTCAAACGACCTCTGAGAGCGACTTGATGTAGGGATAGGGAGGGGACGGTGTCGACTCTTGAAGGGGATAATTACCTGGGTGTGCATTTGTATTACTTTTTCAGAATGATGCAGTCACAGAAATGTACCTAACATGATTATAAATCATTGGTAACAAAATTCTCAGCACGTTTAGCTCGTCTGTTTAATTGATCGCCTCCATAAAGCATATCGACAATGGAGCTGGTCTCTCAGCTGGGCTGAAAAGCAAACAATAAGCAAAGAAAATACCTGTGTCGAAAACTAGTACATATTTTTTGCGGTTACTTTACCCCAAAACAATCTAAAGTGTATCTTGTTGAGTTTCAAATATTGACATAGAAGACTTTATTACCTATCAATAGCTACTGGCAACGGCCTACCCGTGTGCCAAATTTCATTCAAATCCGTTACAAAGCATGAAGTAGTGACAAACATACACAGACACACACTCACAAACATTCGCCTTTATGATATTGTATGATATGCAAGTAATACAAAAAGTAATACTCCATTACTTATTGCAACTGCGGTATTATTTCTCTTAACCTTGATTCCCAAACATCGACACAACATTATCGACACCACAGCACACCTCTAGTGATCGCTGTCTAAGTGCTAGAGGGGCGGCTGGGCGGCAGTCAGCGTTTTGCAAACGGGTTGAGTGTCCCAGGTGCTTGGCTGAGTGTGGCGCGTGATCGATGTGGGACGAGCCGATAATGGGCCCCGGAACTGACGGAAGAGACCGCTTCATTGGGGGTTAACAACTACTTTTATACATGTATATTTTTTAAGCTCCCCCAAACTAAGAATGTGACCTGTATAGTTGGTGCTTTCACAAGCATGTAAACTTACTTATAGGGTACACTCAGACATTCCGTGCTGGGATCGAACATGCGTAACACGCGCTGCAGTCAAGCGCTCAACCACTGCGCCATCCATGCCTACTTTAAATAGAATCTCTTTAGTTGAATCACAGTTAACATAACGTTAGATCGTCTTTGGTGTCGCGTCGATGGTGCATCTAATTATACTACGTGAATAAAATATGTATGTTTACTGCAGCGTCCAGTCCAGCAAATGAAAACATAAATCTGGAAAAACGCATTTGTAGTGTGTCAGATGGACCAATAGTCAATTTCCGCAAATTACGTTTTCATTGTAATACTAGATATGTACAATTACTGGCACGGATCTTGAGCGCTGGCTTCAAGTTGCGCAGAAGTCAAATATTCGGTCTCTTTGGTGGTGCGAAATGAGACGTAGGGGCGGGGAGTGTCAGTGATTTGTTCCCTGCGCTTGCTGCATGTGTCTAACAACGACGACGATTGGCTCGCCAATGTATGGAATGCGCAAAGCGATCCCCACTCTGACGCCGAGCGCTCAAGATCCGTGCCGGTAATTATACCTAGGTAATTTTTTTCTTGTAGGCCGTAGTGCTACAAGCGAGGGACTGTTCTGCTGGCTTCACGAAGTCGTAAGGTAGAGGATACTCTTCACACTATTTGCTTCCTTCAGATGACTAGCTTGACAGCAAAGTTAGGTTTGGTTGGTAGTAGGGAATCCCTACTATATCTGTCCCTACTAGGGATCCATATCTAGGCTGGATTAAATATCCAGGCTATACAGATACACATTTCCACAACCCTCCCCTCCAAAAAATAAAATTGAAAAAGATTGATGACTTCGCGTCGGTACTGCGCATGTTTTCAGACAAGTCAATTCGTGGAAAGTGGAAATGATCTCGTGTTACATAATTTAAAATTAACAATAACTGCACAGACTATTCGTTGTGGCGACAATCGGGGGAGGCCTACATATGTTCAGCAGTGGACGTCTTTCAGCTGAAATGACGAAGATGATGAATAAAACAACAATAATAATGTATTTGTGGAAAATTTATTCGTGATTTTCGAAGTAGTAAAATAAAAACTCTACTATCAACACGCTACATAATTATCAGTGAGTTAACTCTATGTGCCTTGGCTCCGTTTGATTACTGATAAGGCACAAACACCTTACATTACCGCACAAACCCATTCCTAAGCCTGAATAAAACTTGATCTTAGCACCAGCCTGCTGGCCTTTGGGAATATAAACCAAAAGTACATTTAGCAGAGTTTAAATTACAATGTCACTTATTTGGTAGTTGGGACATTTTTAAAGATGGAATAAGACCGTTCTATATATTGTTTTCAAAAGTGGTTGCATTCAAAGATGATATTTATGGCACCGAGATAAAGTTCAAATTGGAATGATTCACACATCGTAAATGCAACTACGACTTCAGCCAACTACGATCAAGTGATATTCGTTTTGAGACCAAAGATTAATCGTGTCAAATATACATTCAAGAACAGTTATAATTTGGCGAGTTAATTTCACGATGGCGCATTTATACAGCAAGACGAAATAATCGGGATTTAAAAAGCTGTAATTTCAAGCGTTTGTATAATTAACATGATTAAAACTCTGTACTCAATTCTTTTATTGCATAAACCGAGCACACTATCTAAAATCGTAAACTTCGATTTTTGAAAACTTGTATTTAATTGGCTATTTAGTTAGCCAATCACAACTGTTTACGTGAGTTTTGACAGATAGTTGGCCAATCAGAGACTGATATTTTTTTTTTTGGAATTTTATGACCTGGTCTCGTGGCCCTTTAAGTCAAGACGTGTCATTGATATTATGAATACTTTGGGAAAAACTGCTAGTCGTCCTGTATAGCTTCATCCCTGTCTCACGATATAAGGCTGTTCAAGTTTTCAAAAACCGCGAGTTTAGTGACGTCATATAACATTCCTTAACGATGACAAAGCAATGACATTAATTCATATATTTTATTATTCTTATTTGGAACTTTCAAGAGGAGCTTACCAGTGGAGTACACGAACATATTGTAATACATAAATCAGGCACACGTTAAATAATTTGTTTAATTATAAATTAAATATAATTATGAACACCGTAACTTTATTCCAGCTACTTAAAAGAAAATACATTAAAGATCCTTTGTATATTTTGATTAGTATGACAGATTAGGGGAAGTATAATAATATGTTATGTTACCTACCTATACATTATATATAAGTTTACATAAGATATTTCAGTACCCACAGTCGTTATTTTACTTTCTAATCATTCAAACTTGTCAAAATACAAAAAAGCCTCGCCAATCGAAAGAAAATAACCACAACATAATGTTAAGTAACGAAAAATATCATTTTGGACGGAAATAAAATAAAAAGAATGTTGCCAACGCGTTTTGTCTTAGGCTAATAATATTCTATTCGCTTATCAGTAAGCAGTCTAAATAAAATAAACTTCTATGTAAAAGTTATAAAACTATAAAGAACTTAAATATAAACCTTATACTACAATATGATGATTGTATATTTTTTTCATGTCTTGTATAAAGCGATTTACGACCTTATGCGTGAACAATTACAATCTATTTTAACCTAATGTCGTGTGAAATATATATATGAGTATCTTTTTTTTTTATAGTACATGGGTCATGGAAGATTTTGAATAAATTTTTTGGTTAATACAAGTTACAAGAGAATAGACGGCGCGATACTTTATCTTGATAAAGGAGTATAGACGATAATTTTAATAAATAACGCAACAGCAGTGCATTTTTTCAGAACACTTTTTCCTATTTAATATTGCCATGTCTAAAATAATTCGAGAACAATTAATATGAGATTCATGTATAATATATATATGTAAAATACATTAATTTAAAGAAATGAGAGCGTTTGAAATAGAGATTAATTGGAGATAGCTCGAAGCCTAGACAAGTGATAGCAAGTAGCCAGATGGCACTTAGTGGGAGAAATACTTTAGAATTTAACAAACCACTCATTTATTTTAACAGTTTAGGGAACATCTGTACTCCAATCGCAAGGATATAGCCATTGAAGCAAACCTTTTTTCCTGTCCGTTCAACCAATTTTGATTTCTATTCCGTCGACATAAGGACTGCATTAAAAGCAAAAAAGTGGCCGCAATTTGTCATACCACCAACACAATAAGAGTCAAAATCGGTTGAACGGACAGCAAAAAAGGGATTGCGAATGGAGTGTAATATATAAAAATCTCGTCTCACAGTGCTTGACCGACTTTTTAAATATATTTTTTTTTGTATATATTTGGTAGGTCTGAGAAGGTCGTAGGCTAGTTTTTATAACCCTAAGTGAAGTCTACTGTCACGCGGGCGAAGCCGCTGGAAGTAGCTGTAGTTTCTATAAACATTCGTGAATATATTTTATGATTGTTGAAGTGAACGATGTTGCTCAATTGCGTTTGTACGCGATGATTTTACGAGCCAAAGTCCCATGGTCTAACTACACGCATTTTATACCAATTAAATTCTTAACGATATTTTTACAGTACAGGAAGATTCTTTTTATATCTAGGTTTTTAGTCATAAAATGACAATGGAATACTCAATATATATTGTCTTTACTAACGTTCCTCTTGTACTAATTTGCACTACTTGTGAATTTTGATAGTATTTTTGATAAACAACTCTGTTATGCATAGCAAATATTTTTGTATTAGCATATTATGAGATATGATTTTGTGTTATCTGCCTGCGCATGCGGCGTTTTTGTTAAGCAATGTGTTTATAGGGTGCTTATAGACCGATTTATAATAATTGGATGATGCAGTCTGTCTATAAACATCCTTAAAATCGTTGTGGAATACATCCAAATACGTTATTATAATTATAGTTATAAATTACGCATTGGGCCTATTGCGATATGAAATACGGCAATAATTTTGCATGAAATTAATTAAATATGGGTCACATTGTTTGAATCACTCTGCCAGGGACGCATAGCTTCATAGACGCGTAATCTTATACGACAAATACGTGGTTTATAAAGCGGAAACATCAGGTCGCCGCTTCGTCGATAGTTTCATAATTTTGTATGTAAGTTACACGCAGACGCACACAAAGTCAAAGTGTATAACGACGAATGCACAACTATCAAGCTACGCGTCCGTGGACAGTAGATCTTAAGATTCAATTTACTCACGCATGAGTCTTTTACCACATACCCAATGCAGAAGATTATAAATACCGTTACTTTATACTGGGGTAAAATATTTCACTGTCACGATTAGCATCCCGATTTGTGATTAAGCATGGCTGATTTTACACTGTAGTTCACTTTAGAATACCTAGTATTTTTTTTTAATTCCGTGGGTCACGACACAGTTTAGAGTGGGAGGTAAGAGTTTGTACTAGGTGGGGGTGTAGATGTCGTTCCCGGGCGGTTCGGGGTCGGCTTGTGAGTACTAGATGAAGAACTCTCTGCGCTTGGTGACGCGCGGGCCCGTGGCGGCGGCCAGCGCGGCCGCGTCCTGGTCCGCCGCGCCGTCCGCGCCGCGCTCCTCCTGGATACAACATTTGGAGACTTAATAATACTGCTTTTTATCCTGACTGCTTTCGGCCGAGTACTCGGTACGTATAAACACAGCACCGAATGCTCGGCCGAGCGTTTATTTCTATAACGCGCTTACATCACTGTCTCGGCCGAGCAACATTTTACAGACTCGCCCTTTTACTCGGTACGTGTGATCAAAGCATTAGGGTATTTTTAATATCGAGCTGATTTCATTTATTTATTTAAATTTCATGTACAGTAGTGATACTTAGGCGGATTTAATGCAACAAGGTATGCTCTACCAATCAACCTTTGGATTAAAACACACAACACTGTCGTAGGATTTCATCACGCATGCGGATTTGCTCCGCATGCGTAACCCCCGCAAATGTCTTTTCATACAAGTATTTATTGTAATACGGGGAATACGCACGCGGGACGCGTCCAGAGCGGAGCGATCCCGCATGCGTGATGAAATCCGCATGATATTAAAAACACCCTAACTGAGCTAGTCTTAATCCCTTGAAAAATAAGCCGTTATAGTAGCATGAATAGGTCTCATTATGAACATTTTGTCTACGCCTTTTAAACCTAATAAGCACGATTATCTTCAAAATATGATGCACTTTGTGGAATGTTGACACAACGTGAAATGCTTTTGGCAAGCAATCCATACATACGTAAATACACTCCTTTTTCCCGCCATAAGGATTAGCAGTCTGCGAGTAACGTGTTTACAATCACATTACACTATTTTTTGAACTGACACACTCATCTACACTAATATTATAAGGAGGTGAAGTTTGTTTTTTTTATTTGTAGAAAATAATCTCTGAAAGTTTTGGTCCGATTGCAAATTTTTTTTTATCGATAGAAAGCTGCTTTATTCTTGTGTGACATAGGCTACATTTTATGTACGCGGGTGAAGCCGTAGGCAAAAGCTAGTTTTCCATAAAATGGTTTTAACAAGTTAATATATAGTATTAGCTTAATAACCAAACTATTCCACATGTAATATTTGACAGCACGGTTATTCCGTTTGGCTCCGAGGTTAAGGATCTGGGTCTACATGTCGACGCCTGCCTTGACTGGCGCAAGCAGGTTGCAAGTGTCAGTAGAAAAGTAACCGGAACGTTACGGTCGCTTTATCGTCTTAAAAATCTTCTTCCAGCTCACATAAAGGTATTGCTTGTACAGTCCCTAATTTTTCCCATTATTGACTATGGTGATGTGTGCTACTATGACCTGAATGCAGATCTCCTCAATAAACTTGACCGCCTTCTGAATAACTGCATTCGATTTGTCTTCAACCTCCGTAAGTATGACCATGTATCTGAACATCGTTCGCTTTTGAAATGGCTACCTATTCGTCAGCGTAGAGCACTAAGGGCCTTGACTACCCTGTTTTCTTTTCTAGACAAACCTTCTTCTCCTTCTTATCTGACTTCTCAAATTCAATTCATTTGCTCTGCCCATAGTAAAAATCTCCGATCAACGAATAATCGTCTTCTACGATGTCCCTCACACCGCTCTGGGTTTATCCGATCCTCTTTAATTCTTTAACTCTTCTTTAATTCTTTATTGTACACTATAGCAACAAAAAATAAGTGGATAGCAAAGTTCATGTACATAGGCGAGCTTAACTCAAAGTTGAGTTTTCTTCCAGCAAACCATTGAGCGATAGAGAGAGTTGACATTAGAGGGTAGGGGGGGTCTTTCTTTGTCCAAGCGATCTTCCTTTGGAATGCGCTCCCGTTGAACATCAGGATGGCACCCAACCGGTTCTCCTTTAAGGTGATGGCTCGTGAACACATTCGCAAGAAGTTGGCAGAATCATCACAGCAGTGATTTGTTATATTCATTTCTCATAATAATTTTGTTTATTTGTATGTATTTTTATAAGTATTTATTTATATATTTTTGTATTTATGTTGATTTTAATTTTCTTTTTGTTTGTTTGCCTTGAAGTTGCACCTATCATGTTATGTCTCTGCACCACCCTAAGGTCGACTGGTAGATAATGCCTAAGGCATTAAGTCCGCCTTTGTACAGTTTTTTTGTGCAAGAAGTGTTAATAAATAAATAAATAAAATGAACTGACCTGTGTAAGATACTCTCCCTTATGTCTTGACAGCGCGCGTACCAGGACGATGGCTACTATGATTAGCATCAGGAATATGAACGCCAAAACCGCTGTAAATATAACAAATTATGTTTCAAATACAAAACATGGACATGAGATGTAAAAGAAAGGAAGCGAGAAGAAAAGGGAGAAGGGTAGAACGTAAGATAGGACAAGTATTTTTACTAGATAGAAATACAATATAAAAAAAGGCCAAGTGCGAGGCGGACTCGCGCACAAACCAGTATCAACACATTATCTATACAACTTTATTTTTACACAATTTATTTTGTTCTATTTTTAGTATTTGTTGTTATAGTGGCAACATGAATAGAATAAATACATCATCTGTGAAAATTTCAATTTGTCTAACTAGCACGTTTCCTGAGATACTGCCTGGTGACAGATAGCACTGTCTTAGTAAAGGGTCTCGTTTTTACCCTTTACTCAAAGAAACCCTAAAAAACAAGCAACAACACGAAAACAACGATAAAACATAAAAGACTACCACAGCATAACACTGATTTAGAGTAGTCAAAAGGAAATCATCTTATAGCTATGTTACGGCTTTTTCACGGCTTCCGTCTTAGCGGCGAGAGGTGCGGCGAGCGGTGCGGCTTTTGATCTTACCGCTCGCCGCACGCGCTTAGCTACCGCTCACGGCGCCCGGTAAAGCTCATACACACGAGCGGCATGTTGTCAACGGCAGAGGTAACTGCAGCGTCGACTCGGCAGCTGTTGATGCGTCGTCGGCGGCCATCGACATTCCAACTTTGAAGATCAGCGACAGCCGTCGTGTGTGTCAAGTATCAATATAGGTCGACGGCTGCAGCTACCTCTGCAGTTAGTTCGTAGTCGTGGTACTCACTGCCGAGGATAGCTTCGTCGGTGTTGTGCATGTCGATCTCGTGCTGCAGGTCCAGGTCGGGCGGCGGCCGCGTCTCCAGCCGCTCGGGAGGGTGAGTCACTGGCTCCACGCCGCAGAAGTCCTCGTTTAATACTCCACCTACGAACATTATTGTAAGTATAATAAGCCATTTGTGAAGTTGTGCATTGCATCTTCAAATCTTGTATCATAAAAGAAACACATCAGCGTATCTCTAAAGACTTGCAAAGTTTAATCGTGAGCGGGGACGTGCGAGCAATCCAAGTAAATAAGCCCGGCTTTCATAGGAAAATAAATACCTCATATCTAAATCATAGAACACAACAAATGAATTAAAATAAGAAAGTAAACTTTAAACATCGCGCATTCACTAAGTTGTCATTTCTTGTTCAATGCGAAATTAAAATTCATTCATAAAATACGATACCTATGAGATGCTTATGCATAGTTCCCGCTCTGAGCACAATTTTTTTTTATTGATGTAAACTAGTACTTGACTGCGATCCCACCTGGTGGTAAGCAGTAATGCAATCCCTGAATGCAATTTCTCCGACCTCACTCTAAAACTTAACAAAAAAAAGAGATGAACACAACAGTGTTGCTGTCTCTATCTGTGTCAATAAAAGCTTCAAATCTGATGGAAGGGCAAACAGTCAAGTAATAGAAAAAGATTGCAGAAACAACAACCTGATGTCACCGTGTGCTTACACGTCGTGTAGAAAACAGGTAGCGAGATGCCACCACGCTTCACCACGTGCCCACTATTCCTCATACAAACATTTGATATGCTGGTTAATTTTATAACAAACTTTGATGCCATTTTCAGGGTAGATGTCGTCGAACTCGACGCGGCTGACGCAGCCCACGAAGCCCTCGTCATGGTCTCGTTGTCTATGTACATGTACTGACCTCCCAAGCTCCTGACATTGGGCGGCGGGTCCTGCTGGAACAGCAGCTTGAGCGGGTAGATGTCGTCGAACTCGACGCGGCTGACGCAGCCCACGAAGCCCTCGTTCATGCTCTCGTTGCGGCCTATGTACATGTACTGGATGTTGTTGAACTGTGCGTCGGCTGAGTCTTTGATGTTGAAGTTATATTCTTGGGTTTCGTAGTTGTCAACCTGTGAATAAGTGTATAATATTAATAAAACTAGACTAATTTCTTTATCATTGTGAAGACCATATATCGATAGTTGTTCACGCGCGAACGTCCGTGTGGCCCCGGCAGCGGAGTTGGCGGCCGATCGTGTGGACGCGGCAGCAGAGTCGGCGGGGCGAGGGGGCGCGGGACGGGTGGCAGCGCGAGCGCGTCACCCGCCCGCCAGTGTCCGTCAGATCTCGCTAGCGAACGGGCATACATACATCTGCGTTCCAAAATCCAAACGATTGTAATTGTACCTATTTAATACAACCATTTTTTATAATTTACAGTCCACTTTTATTGAAGAGTACCATCCCCAACAATAGTTTTACACTACATTAAGTCCATTCACGTTAAGAAAATAATGACGCATCAGTGCTACTACTAAGTAGAAGCGTATAAAAATACGCTAGGTTTAAAATTAAACAGCAAACTTTTTATTGAACACTATATTCAAATATTGTTTTAAGATTTAATTAAAATCGTTCGCTTTGTTTTTACGAATAGGCAAGATATTAATTTTTAAAATTACGTAAACGGCTTTCTAATTTGCTATGCACTGTTGAATTGGTCAATTGGTGGCTAAGCCGAGTGACAACGATGAGTCACTATTTTCTTAAACGCAAATGGCCTTTAGTGATGTGATATGAGTATACTTCGATATTATTTATTAGAAATGACGAATGTGTATTTATCGATATTTCAGTCGGCTTTAGTTGAGATAGCCGAACCTTATTCAGGGATATTTCGCACCTCTTGCCTCACGGTAACCTTTGCCGTTACTGGAGTCAAAGGTAGACAGGTTGCCGTACATTAGGAGCTATTTTTTGTTGTGAAAGAAAGAAAACTATTTATTTTGGTGCATAATAACCATTGTAGAAAAAAAAAACATGTTGAAAGTTGATTCTTTAGGAAAAAAAAAACAGAAAACTAATATTGTACATATCAAAGGAGAGAGTCAATATAGTACATTTTGATACAAGTGCAGAAAGTTTGTCATTGCGACCGAGGCGGAATCCGCACGAGCCATAGGCGAGTGTGGTATGGAGCCGAGGGCTGCAGTGTTTCAAACGACTTTTTTCAATACACTCACTGAAATGAATAAACGGGAGTTGCCCGGAGACTCGCGAGACACGCCGCGCGCCTGATACGATACATGTCATAACATTGTGGCGGGGAGAGCACAAGCACATTTTAGCACTTGTGCGGGAAATAGCCTGTAGCGTGCCTGTAAGCGGTGGGATAAGAGCGGGTTTTCGAGTGAGTGTATTGAAAAAAATATTTCCTACCTGTAAGACCATGGTAGCTCCGCTGTTCTTCCTTGACAGCCTCACGTCATGGTACTGTCCTAGAGCGAAGTGTTTTCCTTGGAACACGATCTCTTGACGCTCGAAGCCGAAGTCAAACACCACGCGAAGATGGCCTGTCGATTACAAAATACTATTACAGCTGAGAACAAGAACCTTAGAACAGGTAGACACTTCTTAGTCATCCAACTGTGGACGTTTTTTGGGCTGAAGTGTGATAAAGATAAAGGTATACAATAAAGCGTATAATAAATAAATAAGATAAAATCCGTAATGAAATACTTTGGTAGAAACTGTGCAGCAAAACTGAGTCCATATTGGTGAAAAAATAGTACAGGCTTATCCATGTTGCCAGGGCTGCGGGCTTCATTGAAAGTGTCACCGCAGCCCTAGAACGAAAAGGGCAACTAAAAGAACACAGATGGGTTTTAGTCCATAATAGTCCGACATTCCCTGTCACTCCACCCAGAGCGAGACAAAATATTTGCTGATTTCCCACCCTAACTAAGAAAAAAAATATGTAGTGAAATAGATACAATATAGTGTTACGTGTTTTGTACGAGTTCCTATGAAATTTTTACATTGTTCGACAAATTACTGAGGTTGAAACACAAACCAATTGCTGAAAGTTTAATGCCCGCCATACACACTACCTGGGTGTACCTGACAGATTTAACTGCACAGTTATACCTTATATTACCTTTACAGAATTCAACAAGCTACCAGCATAAAACGCGTTTTCAACTTACGTAATTTTAAAATACGCTACCCAAGCTAAAACTCACCAGAATTGGAGACCTGCAGAGTGAGATATTCTCCAGAGATGTTGGAGTAGAAGCCGAGCAGGAAGCCCTTGGGGTTGGTGGTGGTGAAGCCCACGCGGATCTTCTCCGCGATGGTGGAGCGCCACGAGCCCAGGAAGTCGTACTTCACGATCGAGTTTGGACGGAGGTTCACGCCGATTTCTGTAAGAGAGATTGAGGTTAGTGTTAACGCGCAGGAGTGCGGGGTGCGGGACGCACCGCCGCCCTCTCCCCTCTCCCTTCAATTGTGCGTATAAAAGTGCGTGTACCGCGGTCATCGGGGTCTACGTCTGCTACCCACTTGCTCTGTATAGTCGCATCGTAATATTAGATTTCAAAGTATGTATTGTAAAAGTAAAATTGGGAAGACCAATAAACGTATAAAATCTTCACGAGTATCTATTTCAGCTCCTATCTAGACCTAACACACACCACACACAGTCTAAGCCTAGACAGTTGCTTGTGTAGAGTGGAAGTCGCGCACTAAGGGTTCCGTACAAACTTACCTATGAAAACAGTTCAATACCCGAATTGAGTTACGAAGATTTTTTTCGAATCGCAAAAAAGTTTTTTTGTGACGTACGGAACCCTGAAAATGTCAAAAAAAAAACTGGGCTGGAAGGCAGTCGCTCCATGTAAAACATAGGTATTCAGCTGCATCCGGCTAGATATTAGAAGCCAACCCCAAGCTAGTAGCTGTTTTAATAAATAAAATGTCCCTTTTTTACATAGAAAGAAAAGTAAAGCCTAACATTTTTAACCTGAAAAAAGGAGTGTCCCCAATTTGTCGGACTACGCATTTATTTGAGCGAAACTCAACGCTGAAATCTTGTCAGCTAGTTTTAAGCACTGTTTATGAGTTGAGGTTATAAGGTGTATCTCTAAGTTAGTTGTTGACTCACCATCAGCACAGATAGGTCCCTTGAAGGCAGTCCAGCGGCAGTCGCAGGAGTAGGAGTCGAAGCCCTCCAGGCACGTGCCGTTGTTGAGGCACGGCGACGACGCGCACTTGCCCTGGCAGCCCTCCGAGATGCCGTACAGACCTGCGAGAACAAATAACGTATGATTTTGTAACTGAAATAAGTCTTTGGTAGGTACTTGAAATAAATAAAAAAGTAATAATAACACTGTAAAATAGACATTTTGGAATACGCGTGTTATGTACGACTACCATTAACACGGCCACGCCAGGGAACATTTTGCAATGTGGCAAGCGAAATTCAAGTGCTTGTGAAGGAGATAAATAGATTATTTTATTCAACAAATGAACCCATGGCACCAGGAAGGATAGTTCATGTTCTAGAATAGGACGTAGGATATTTTATTAACCCGTTGTATTTTTTGGATTTCACGCGAACGAAGCTCTCCGGCTTCGCCAGCCGAAGCAAGACGAAGTACATGTAACCTAAGTTATGAATAAGGCGTGAAGTGTGATGATTTATTAAAACCTTCATAATGTTTTCTATAATAGTTAGGTTTAATTAACTATGACTATATCTCCTTGTAGAAGTGTGGAGGTATGCTGAATAGGATGTGTCTTCTTCATTCAAATCGAGTCGAGATCTTTGGCTGCGAGATGTAGGATTTGTATTACGTTAGTCTTTACTTCGTATGTAGCGGCAAATATACTATAATGTGGACCAAAGTACTCCTGACCTAGAGAGTTTCCTACCTCTCTTCGCATATCCCCTGAGGTCCACCGGCATTCCGTTCAGCAGCAAGGCTCTCATGCAGCCTACGAAGCCGTCCTTCCTGTCTAAGGCAGCTCCGAGGGCGAGGCCGGTGGTGAGGTGCAGAGCTCGGACGGGTTCCTTGGCGGTGCGGATCTCGTTCTTTAGAGCGCCGTCAACTACGACGCGAGCTTCTTTCCTGTGGAAAAAAATATTATGAGTTAGGCAGGTGTCTATGCTATATCGTATCGCACCCCCTGAGCGCAGATTGTACATACGTCTGAACAACTTGTATGACCTTGAAAAATGCTTAATTGTCGTTTTGTACACAAGTTTGTACGAAAACTTAGGTCCAAAAAAATCCATGTTTTTTTTGGATATTTACGTAAAAATGCGCAATTACGCAATAATAATACCCCCCGCGCGCGAGGGGTTAAAGTTAGGAAAACCAGTTACTACAAACATACTAAGCTATCACTGAAGGCTCCGTATTGTGTGTGGTGAGTGCGATTTGGTTTTTGTCCGACTACGACAAAGCCAAAGGAGGGTTATGATGTTTACATTATCGCGATCAAAATATTTTTCCGCGTTTAGCTCTCTGATTGGCTGAGCGGAGTGTCGCCCACTTGGAACTGGAACTGCAGCTGGTCTACGCCGATGATGGACAGCTTCACGTAGTGTTGAGGAGCCTGGAGAACATTCTCCGTGGTCGTGTACCTGTTCCTCTCGATGCTGACGGAGTGCCAGTTGTTGTCGGCGAGCCGGTTGCTGGTCTCCACCGACACGCCGAGCGGAGTGTCGCCCACTTGGAACTGGAACTGTAGCTGGTCTCCGCCGATGATGGACAGCTTTATGTAGTCTTGAGGACCCTAACAAACAAGAAACAAAGATTATATTATTGGATTTTTCAGAGAACAAAACTTTCTGCGGTTTTATGACTCGTATTGTGCCATAGACAAGTGCTATGTTTATTGTGCAAGTTGAAATAGTTTTATTCGGCCTTAAGATCGTATGGCCTACGATATACAAACGCTGTTTAGTATGATTTTGCATATTGATAGATAATGCGTGTTTACACACGCACTATCCTTTCACAAAAAATAAAAAATCTAGTGTTACGTTAACGCATATTTCTATCAATATTCAAAATGGTACTAAACAAAGTATGTTGCGCTCACATAGGCCCTAATAAAAGAATACAAATGTAGCAATAGCTGTAGTAAGTCTTACCTTGGAGTGTAACAGTACAGCATTTTCCCTGGTGGTCTTAAACTCGAAGTAGATGTCGCCGCTGTGGCCGAGGTCGAACATCGGCAGAGTGATCATCGAGTCTGAGATGCGGAACGTTACCGCGTTGCTGAACAGATCTGTTGGAGAGACAACTTACATTGGGGTGCGAAAACACACATACACACTAACATAACCTAATAGATGAAAAAAAGCAGGCATAGTAAGGATTTCTTTGGAGCTCTAACGGCCTGGTCATGACTTCGGTCTTAAGGGCGAGCGGGCGGGCATTATCATGCTTTTGTTCTTACCGCTCGCCGCCTCGCGCTTAGCTACCGTTCACAGCGGCAAGGTCATAAACGGGCTGCAACCAACAGTATCTATGACACGGCTAGTAAAACGACGAAAGTTATTTAAAAAAAGATAAGTTAGTCCAGAAATAAATAGTGACGACTTTTTTTTTTTTTTTTTTATTATTGATAGGCTCGCGTTTGACCACTATCTCACCTGATGGTAAGTGATGATGTGGCCGACGATGGAGCACGCTTGCCTAGAAGTAACCTATTCACTCTCGACTTAAAGACCCCTAGGTTGTAGCTATCAGGAAACACAGACTTGATTTTTCCGAAGTAGTTTTGGCTCAATGGTACTGATCCCGACTTCGAGTTATAGTCAGAGGGGACAAACCCAGCCAGGGGCATTACTTTGCGTAATTAAACACACAATAAAGTTTATCACAAATGCTTTCAAAACAATGAAGAAAAACATCGTGAGAAAACCGCCATATCCTAGAACAAGACATGCACATGATTAAGGTCGATTCTTCGCTCTCCTGGAGAGGAAGACCGAGTCCCAGCAGTGGGAACATACAAGGTTGATAAAGATAATGTATAACTTGATTTTGTTTTTGACTTTGGCCACTACAACAACGTACACCATCTAGTTAGTTTTTTTTTTTAATATAATATGTTTATTTACCAAAAAAACATAAAGAAACAAACAGTAACATAAAAAAAACATACAGAAACATAAAGAAACAAACAGTAGGTTGAGAAGTAACACAGTTCTTTAGGTAGGTATGTTGTAATCTGTACTAAAATTTCTAGAACCCTGCCTCATAAACTAGGTTATTATAACTTGTATTTTGAGAAACAGTGAACAGACGCAAAACTCTTTTACACTATTAATATTACTACAATTGATGTTCGATGTCGTCCTACCGCTGCAATAATTTATATGTTCTGTTTTAATTGTGACGTTAATTATGATTATGGAGTTATTGTATAGTTATTTTTCTAACTTGAAAAAAACATTAGCATTTAAAAATCTTAATAATCTTACCTAGTAGTAGGACATAATTATCCACTACTGACAAAGCAATAACTAGAAGACAAATTTCTTGTAAAATACTGTTCACATACCGTCTCCCTCACACAGCAGAGGTCCGAGTGTGTACCGTCCCTCTTTCTCGTCGAGATGTGAGCCGGTGTCTCCGAACCGCAGCTGTTTCACGGGTAGGAACTCTTTCTCTGTGATTTCACCGCCGTCGACTTGGAACTCTAGGTGAATAAAAGTAAGACATGATATTCAAGAGACGCATGTTATGTACATTTTTATTTACGTATCACATACGACAAAAATTCTTTAACATGGTTCTCTAATTTTATGCATGTACTATTGTTAGGGTGTGTTTGGGTAGGGCTACCAGATTGTTGGAAAAATTCCGCGGCCCCTGGAAGGCAGAGGGCAAATGAAAGACCAGAACAGGTGGTGTTATAGTCAGTAACTCTAGCATTGCTCAGAGAGGGAGGAGTATAGAGAATGGGTTTGGGTTTGTTTTAAAGGGAAGCACTATTGAGAAAGTTACGAAATAAGTTATTAATAGGGTCTTAATAAACTAGTTCGCTTCATCATCAACAATAGCATCACTGCTTACCATCAGGTCAACTTGTGTTTGACTGCGATTCCAGTCAAACACAAGTTTATAATACATTTTTTTTTTTTAAAGTTATAGACATTATGTTGTTATGCTAATGGTAGGTTTTATAAAACAAATTTTATTAACAAATTGTTTCAAACTTCAATATCGCTACGCCTTTATTAGTGATTGCGGTACATACCGTCCGGCTTCATGAGCTCGGCGTCACAGTTGCACCACTTGGTGCGGTCGGTGCAGGAGCCCAGCACGCCGCACTGGCACATGCGCGAGCCGGGCGTGGCGCCGGCCCAGTAGTCCATGCGCTGCCCCGTGCGCGACACCCACCACGCGAACGGGTGGAACGAAGACTCTTCACCTGGAGACAATACACTCGCTTATATATTATGGCGGCCAGAGAAGTGTGCAGGACATCATCACAATGATGAAGAGCACCGACCCGGATGACGTGCCCGCTTTCGTGGCGAAGGAGCTGCATAAACTGCCTCCCGTCACATTTGATCACGTCGATGTCACCAGGTTGCTAAAGGACATAACATCCCTGAAAGCAAGCTTGGCCGAGATACAATCCAAGCTGGAGGTGTCCAATACCACCGTGGGTGCACTGCGTGCCGAGGTAGAGTTGTTGCGCAACGCTGTTTCAGAAAGTAGGGCGCCTAACAACTCCAGCGTGAACATACTTCGCGGAGCAAGAAATGCATCAGTCGGCAGTTTTGAGTCGGCAAGTTGCAGTGCGTCACCCGCTGCTGAAAATGCTTGCGTTGCATCTTGCTCCGCCGCAGGCGTCGCTGTATCGTCACCGGTCGAAGTGGTGACGCATGTAGGTACGTCGACCCCTAAACGTGCCTACTCCGCTGTTGTTGCCGCAAAGAAACCTGCTGTGTCGCAAACAACGCGACAAGCAAGTAAAATGAAAGGGGGCAAGCAGAGCGATGAGGATGGCTTCACAACAGTAGAGAAGAAGAAGAGGAAGAAGCCTTCTTGGCAGAACCAGTGCGGTACTGCGCTGGCAGAACCCAACATGCTGCTGCGTCCAGCAGTACGAAGGTTGAGGAGATCGTGGAGTATGTTCGAGTCAAGACGAACTGGACTTTGAGAGTCGAGCAGTTGGAGCCGCGCCATAACACTAATTTCAAGTCGTTTGTGGTGAGGGGGCCGACTCTTCATTTGGAGACCTTCCTCAAAGGAGTTTTGGCCGAAAGGTGTCGTGTATCGATGATTTCGTGAAAGAAGGATACCGACCTCGCAGCGGAACACGAAGCCGTCACTTCGTGTGCAATAGTTCAATAGTTTAATTAATAAGTAGATGTTATTCATATGTATTAGTTTATTATTTTTAAGATTATTTTATGTATAGTGTTTATGGGCCATAGTAGCCTGAAATAAAGAATTATTATTATATTCCTATCAAGTCCGATTTTGCGGCTGTCAGTATCAGAGGTCGGAATAGGTTATGTCTGTCTAAAAAGTCAAACGACTTGGGAATTTTGTATAATATTTAATCATTTAAAAAATATTTATATTCTATACTTTTTATAAGGTTCTTTTATTAGTAAACAATGATTAAGATCTCTTAATCAGTCTTGATATTATTGAACCAGAATTACTACATCAGATTTCATTTTACCCTAATAATTACCAAGTTGTTTGACTTTTTAGACAGACTCTAATGTATAGTATAGGCGCCTGCAATAGTATCGGCTTGACACCCGGGCGAGGCGAGCGCCCACGGCGCGCCGACGCTTGTAAACTGCAACGATCGACTAACCATTCAAACATTGCATCGTTACTTCTCAAAGTTAAACGTCGTTCTATCTTTTTCTATAATTTGAGTAAGTTTGAAAAGGAAAGGTATACTATAGACTGAGAAATCACGCATTAAAGCCGATCCTACTCACGTCGCCTCAATGAGTCGACGAACGCTTGCGCGGTTTTTTTACGGCGACTCAATGAGTTCGCGTAACCGTTGAGGGGATAATTGGCAAATACTCACAATTTAAACAGCGGTAGCTTTTCGTTCTTTGCTTTTTTAACACGCACTTATCACTTAACTGTCGAGCCAAGAGAACCAAGTTTCTATTGGCGGTTTACCAAAACTAAAGAATGAAATAACAGCATTCAAGTGCTTTTGAGCATTCTGATGTTTTTCATGGCACTAGCGAAGTTATTTGAGTCATACCTGATGTATTCCAAGCATTGTTATTTACTTTTCTGAGAAATATTCTAAATAGTAAAGTTACAAGATTATATTTATCTCTAAAACTCAAACCTTATCTGGCCAATATCGATTCCACACATAATAATATCCACACACAACCACAAGTATAGTTTTCGAATTCATAAACTGTTAAATGAAGGAAAACAAAAAAAAACTATCAAAACAATTACGTATAGTACAATTCACGAATGATGGCGGCCGTGAAGTTTGCGCAGAAGGCTGCGCAGTAACGTGTTTTAGGAACCAAATGGCGACGTGCGTTTGCGAGAAGAGTGTAGTATGCGCGAACGTTCGGAAAGGCTAACTTCACGGCCGCCATCATTCGTGAATTGTACTGTACAACACGATAACCGATCAAAGCAAATTTGAACTACATAATTTGTAGTTCGTACAACTTTACGCGTCATAGAGGGCGCCTCGTATTATAATATGCGTAAAAATGGATGCCTTTTGCCATTCATGCCTATTCCAAAGCCCAGCTTTATTTTAATGCAAAATGTTCGATGAGCATTTGCACGCAGTCTCATATTTTAGCCACACAGACACAAAATTTGATGTTTTTATAGCAAAAGTAGAGATAGAAGATAAAGCCTCATAAAAGCCTTTGAGGCAGAAAAAGACAACAACACATTAGTGTTCATCTCTTTCTTTTGTTAAGTGTTAGAGTGAGATCGGAGAGATTTTGCTCAGAATGGCATCCTCGCTTCGCCCTGGTATCGTCTTATGAATGATTATTGAATTTCGCACAACTTAGCGTAACCGCGCGAAGTTTAAAGTTTAGATTTTTGAGATAATTAATTGATTGGTCGTGTTTTATGATTTAGGTGAGGTAGTGGTAGGTCAAGCCGGGCTTTTTGGCTTGTACTGCTTGCACGTCCCTGCCTAATTACTACAAATTATTAGTAAAGTGACTTACTAGGCGAGTTCAATAATCTGGAGTGCTTGCACATATACTCGAGGTGCTGCATGCAGTTCTCGGAGCGGTTGAGCAGCGCCTCGAGCTGCTGGCGGTTGGCGTCGTAGATGATGTCCTGTCGGAACGAGCCCGGCTCCTGGTAGCCGTCCACCACCGTGTTCTGCGACGACGAGTGCTGCACCGCCGTTATTATGCGCCCGTCCGCTGAAATACAAATTAAGGGTTAGGTACAACTATTGGCATAGCATAACCAGTCTGTAACGCTGGCCGTGAGGTAACGGACATTCTCACTCTCCCCATGCCCCGGGCGTCAGGAGCCACCGGAAGAGCCCCGGGCACCGTAGGCAGGGGCTTACGGAATACGACGAATGTGTAGGTAACTTACTAACTTGCCATCCGGCCGTCCATAAGGACAAAACCCGAGTCGTTAACGGTGTGTAGTGCTCCTCGAGTGCTATAATGAGACGTCAGCAAAACCGTAGGGCCCTACTGGGTAGTAGGGCCGATGCTCGCTAAGGACGCGGCAAAAAGCAACTGAAAGACACAGATTGGTTTAGCGAGTGAGTGACAACACTACACCCTCCTGCTGTTTGCTCCTCCCTTTTCAAAAGTGATGTTGGGACTTTACACCCTGCTCCGTATACTCTATACAAGGTGTAAGGGACAGCCCTCCACAAACTTTAAGGGCTTGCTCAGTAGACGAAATTGAACAACATTCAACAAAAATTTTTTTCAGGAAACGAAAAGGCTAAAAAAGGGAAAAGGCTGACCCTTACACCTTGTATATTTATGCAACATGTAGACTAGTAGCACTTACAATAGAACTCGCAGGTGACGGGGAAGGCCGGCAGCGGGCCCGAGCCGTCCACGTCGATGTGTATGTCGGCCGAGCGCGACACCGACGCCACGTTCTTGTACGCCTGGCACGACAGGGGGTGCACGGCTGGGAAAAACACGTTGCTTTTAGGATACATAAGAGAATACAAGCCATAGGTGCTGAAGCGGTCATTACCAAACTAAAGTGTCTTCAACGTAGTCTTTAACCTTGTAAGTCAAAGACTACGTTGAAGACACCTTACCAAAAAATCGATGTGGATTTTGAATTTTCCCTCGCTGAGTTCTGTAACCGATTTTGCCAGCTTGTTATAAGATCGAATGCTGTTTATGAGAAGTGACTTGCTTGTCTGGTGATAACAAGATCGATATTGATATGTGTACAGACATATTTACTTGATAAAAACCTGGTAAGAAACGGATGAATTATCTGGTAAGAAACGCGTTATGGTGAGTAATAAAATCTAAAGAGAGAACAAAACCTATGGTTGGCAGTTGGCAGCACAGAAAAGTCAAAGTCAATGCAATTAAATTAAAGTTGCAAATTATTATAGATT
This sequence comes from Mythimna ferrago, assembly GCA_910589285.2. Taxonomy (NCBI): domain Eukaryota; kingdom Metazoa; phylum Arthropoda; class Insecta; order Lepidoptera; family Noctuidae; genus Mythimna; species Mythimna ferrago. Next base: position 1,466,969 of record OU342680.1, read on the forward strand.
ACTACTAGCTACTTACAAGTGTGGCACACGGCGCCCGCGTAGCCGGTGTTCTGACAGTGGCACGTGAACTCGTCCGCCGTCTGCGTGCACACGCCGCCGTGCTCGCAAGGGTTAGGGTTACATCTGCAACGAATACACTACCGGTCACACCCCTTGAGCGCCGAGTGTACATACGTCTGTACAACTTGAATGACCTTGAAAAAAACTAAACTTTTCGTTTTGTACAAACGTTTGCACGAAATTTATTTGGCCGAAAATTTTGGTCTCTAGATTTTTATTTTCCTAGAAAAATCCAGATTTTTTTTGTGATTAACGTGAAAACGGCAATTTTCCAGGTCATTAACCCACTAGCGCCTGAGGGATTAACTAGGCCGTCATTAAATAAATCGTCAAGTCTGTATCTAATATCACCTTTTTAGCAGCAAGGGTTTGGATTGGACGTTGATGTAACTCATCAAGATCCAAGCGAGAAGAGCCAAGATTTATTTTAACCTTTTGACCGCCACAGTCACGTATACAGGACGAAGCAGAATGTGTCTAGCACGCCACGGTCACGATTACATGACTGACTTAAACGTTAACAAATCTTATAAGAAAGTATTGTTTTTCTTATTGAAGTGAAAACTTCTTTAGCGGCGTTGGGTATAAAATCTTAAACTCGCGTCAGGACACGTGACCCTGATCGAAAAAGCGTAAGACGGATGGAGAGTAGACAGCTATCCCTTATCGCGCGTTGTGAAAGGGGGCTAGACGGAAAAAATTCTCACGAAAAATTGTACCGACACTTTTACTGTCAAAATATAAATCCAAGATGGCGGCTGCAAGAAATTATCAACTTTTTCGTCATGGGTGTCGTTTTCATGGTTTTCGAGGGTGTTGAAACCGATAGTACTGTCAAAATGTAAATCCAAGATGGCGGCTGCAAGAAATTATCAAATTTTCCGTCATGGGTGTCGTTTTCATGGTTTTCGAGGGCGTGGAAATCGATGGTACTGTCAAAATGTAAATCCAAGATGGCGGCTGCAAGAAATTATCAACTTTTTCATCATGGGTGTCGTTTTCATGGTTTTCGAGGGTGTTGAAACCGATGGTACTGTCAAAATATAAATCCAAGATGGCGGCTGCAAGAAATTATCAACTTTTTCGTCATGGGTGTCTTTTTCATGGTTTTCGAGGGTGTTGAAACCGATGGTACTGTCAAAATGTAAATCCAAGATGGCGGCTGCAAGAAATTATCAACTTTTTCGTCATGGGTGTCGTTTTCATGGTTTTCGAGGGTGTTGAAACCGATGGTACTGTCAAAATATAAATCCAAGATGGCGGCTGCTAGAAATTATCAACTTTTTCGTCATGGGTGTCGTTTTCATGGTTTTCGAGGGCGTTGAAACCGATGGTACTGTCAAAATATAAATCCAAGATGGCGGCTGCAAGAAATTATCAAATTTTTCGTCATGGGTGTCGTTTTCGTGGTTTTCGAGGGTGTTGAAACCGATAATACTGTCAAAATGTAAATCCAAGATGGCGGCTGCAAGAAATTATCAAATTTTCCGTCATGGGTGTCGTTTTCATGGTTTTCGAGGGTGTTGAAACCGATGGTACTGTCAAAATATAAATCCAAGATGGTGGCTGCAAGAAATTATCAAATTTTCCGTCGTGGGTGTCGTTTTCATGGTTTTCGAGGGTGTTGAAACCGATAGTACTGTCAAAATATAAATCCAAGATGGCGGCTGCAAGAAATTATCAAATTTTCCGTCATGGGTGTCGTTTTCATGGTTTTCGAGGGTGTTGAAACCGATAGTACTGTCAAAATATAAATCCAAGATGGCGGCTGCAAGAAATTATCAAATTTTTCGTCATGGGTGTCGTTTTCATGGTTTTCGAGGGCGTGGAAATCGATGGTACTGTCAAAATGTAAATCCAAGATGGCGGCTGCAAGAAATTATCAACTTTTTCGTCATGGGTATCGTTTTCGTGGTTTTCGAGGGTGTTGAAACCGATAGTACTGTCAAAATGTAAATCCAAGATGGCGGCTGCAAGAAATTGTTAACTTTTCCGTCATGGGTGTCGTTTTCATGGTTTTCGAGGGTGTTGAAACCGATAGTGCTGTCAAAATATAAATCCAAGATGGTGGCTGCAAGAAATTATCAAATTTTCCGTCATGGGTGTCGTTTTCATCGTTTTCGAGGGCGTGGAAACCGATGGTACTGTCAAAATGTAAATCCAAGATGGCGGCTGCAAGAAATTATCAACTTTTTCGCCATGGGTGTCGTTTTCGTGGTTTTCGAGGGTGTTGAAACCGATGGTACTGTCAAAATATAAATCCAAGATGGTGGCTGCAAGAAATTATCAAATTTTCCGTCATGGGTGTCGTTTTCATGGTTTTCGAAGGCGTGGAAACAGATGGTACTGTCAAAATGTAAATCCAAGATGGCGGCTGCAAGAAATTATCAACTTTTCCGTCATGGGTGTCGTTTTCATGGTTTTCGAGGGTGTTGAAACCGTTGGTACTGTAAAAATATAAATCCAAGATGGCGGCTGCAAGAAATTATCAAATTTTCCGTCATGGGTGTCGTTTTCATGGTTTTCGAGGGTGTTGAAACCGATAGTACTGTCAAAATATAAATCCAAGATGGCGGCTGCAAAAAATTATTAAATTTTTCGTCATGGGTGTCGTTTTCATGGTTTTCAAGGCTGTTGAAACCGATAGTATTGTCAAAATGTAAATCCAAGATGGCGGCTGCAAGAAATTATCAACTTTTTCCTCATGGGTGTCGTTTTCGTGGTTTTCGAGGGTGTTGAAACCGATAGTACTGTCAAAATTTAAATCTAAGATGGTGGCTGCAATAAATTATCAACTTTTTCGATATGGGTGTCTTTTTCATGGTTTTCGAGGTTGTTGAAGCCGATAGTGCTGTCAAAATGTAAATCTAAGATGGCGGATGTCAGAAATTATCAACATTTTCGTCATGAGTGTCGTTTTCATGGTTTCGAAGATGTTGAAATAGTGCTGTCAAAATGTACATAAAATAGGATAGTATTTTTTAGTTATATTGTATTGGCTAGACGGAAAAAAATCTCACGAAAAGTTGTAACGACACTTTTTCTATAGTAAGCTATTGTAAGCCGTGCGGCGTGCGCATGTTTCTCTGTCTTTCTCTCTTTCTCTCTCTTATAGAAAGCAAGCCAGAACGGAACTTCGTTCCATCCGGGTGTCCCTTGACACCTCAGTAGTTTTTCGGAGAGATAAACTTTTTAATGTAAAATAATTGTAATAGTTTTAAAGTGTTAAATTTTTAATGTAATATAAATTGTCATGTTTGTGTACGATAGCGCAATAAATGAATATTGTATTCTACCACATAAATGATAGTACTTTTATACTGATAAAGCAATTGGTGCAAAATTATTCCCTAACCATTCCAAAATATCAAACATGCTCAACGTTAATAATCAAGTTTTCACTTCTGCCGGCACTCCCGGAGTGCAACCCGTCTTTTTTTTTTGTATTGTTAAAGGATGACATTGTACCCTTATTGCAAAAAAAAATACTATCTGCATTTTTACCCAAATTATGTTAATTATAGCTATTGATTCGTCTCATTAAGACGAATCTGTAAGTAAAACTGGTTATTAGTTAAGACACTTATTTATCAAGATGACTTCGGCAAAAGGCAAATAATCTAAAGATTTGATAGAATATAATAATATAATTTAATAATACGAAAATGCAATTGTTTTTTGCAATAAGGTTACGAAATTGTCGAGTTGCCTGATGGTGCCGAGAGCACCGCTTTTGCTTTACTAACGTGCCGTAACAAATTATTGTAATGATGAGCTAGACAGTTAGAATAGTGTACCTGTCAATCATCTGGCAGGCGTCGAAGACGACCTCGTTGGGGCAGCAGTACTCCTCCTTCTTCCAGTCGGTGGGCAGGCGGTAGTTGCCGTCCACAGCTATCTTGCGCATGCAGCCGATGAAGCCGCGCGGCGGGGCTTTGCCACCTACATAATACAGCATTATATAACTAACTGGAAATTTCCGAGTTAAAATATAAGAATAAAATACAAGTCTTCTTGCATATAATATTATATGTCTCGGACATTAATTTTTGTCATTATGTTACTTTTTTGGAAACTTCATTAAAAGTTGTATATTTATTCTTTTATCTATTTTCCATCTGTACATCTGTATAATAAATCTGTAGAAGTTTTTAGTTGTGCGCGCATCACGTAAAATGTACGAAATCGATGTAGATAACTCTTGTACATTAAAATTGTGTGAAACTTGATATATTACTTAGACTTTGTTTCATTGCAATCGGTCGACTATATTGAAAGATAATTATACTGTTAGGCGGTACGTTCGCCGGATCAGCTAATAGGCGCCAGATAAACGTGGAATATTAGTCAATGACTGTCCTACATTTGTTGAAATTTAAATTCTTAATTTCAAAAAAGGAAATAACGACATAAAGCTGTCCTGAATCGGCATGTATTGTGATCCTTTACATTTTCCAGTAATGAAAAGCAATTTATTGCTGTAAAAAAAGTACTGTTTGTTTTTCAGGTAGGCACCTTTTTTTTATTTGATACTAGCTGTACCCGCGCGGCTTCGCTCCCTCTCTTCCCTACTTCAGCCTACTATACCCTACCCTACTCTACTCTACCCTACCCTACTCTACTCTACCCTCCTCTACCTTACTCTACCCTACTCTACCCTCCTCTACCTTACTCTACCCTACACTACCCTACTCTACCATACACTACCCTAATTTTCATTTTTTTTCCATAAGAACCTTCTCCTCATAATAACGAACACAACAAAAAAAAAATTAGCGAAATCGGTCCAGGCGTTGTTGAGTTATGCGCTTACCAACACATTTTGCGATTCATTTTTATATTATAGATAAACTAGTGCTTGACTGCGATTCCACCTGATGGTAAGCAGTGATGCAACCTCTTATGGTGAGGTGCACTAGTTTATTAAGAGCCTATTCACTCTAGCCTTGAAGACACCCAAATTATAATCGGACGGGAAAACCGCAGCAAGCAAATTAATGACGAGGCGAAACGCTTAGTCCGGACCGTAGAGGTTTCAACAACGTAAGGGTGGATATTCGCCGTACGTCGGGTTGTCCGATGGTAGAATTGTGATGGTGAAATCAAGTCATGCAATTCGCACACTCTCCAAAGTGCATCGTGTAAAACACCGGTAGGCTGGCTACCCTACGCCTGTGCTCAAGGCTTTGGAGGTTGGACTTAACCAAATCTGGATCACCAATTAGCCTCTTCGCACGCCTTTCCACCGAGTCCAAAGTTTCCAGGTGGCATTACCAATAACGCATAGATATTAGAAAAGGACAATGTACTTTATTCCACGGTTATCTGGCGCCTAGTATAGTATCAAATATTTATAACTTACCAGCGATATAATAAGTGCTGCCTGTCATGAACCGGAGTTTCTTCAGGGTCTTGACAGGTCTGTAGTCCACCGCCAGCGTGAGGCTGTCGGTGGCCATGGTCAGCAGCAGCGAGTGCCAGCGCCCGTCGTTGAACTCTTCTGCGTAGTTGTCCAGCTTCACTCGAGGGGAGCCGGGCGTTTCTATTTCTACTTTCACTCTGCCTTCTTCTATGTACACCTGTAAAAGGGATAATATATTATACAGGGTTAACCCTGCAGGACTGTGTTACTGACATCATAAACAACAACTTTTGTTCTATGACTTTTCACAAAACATAATTCATTTACAAAAAACAAACCTTCAAGATTTCGTTGTTCTATCTAACACATTTCAACTATTTTTCTGTACCTACCTACGTCTGTATGACGCGACGCAAGTGCATCAAGCACCCCGCCGCCCGATCCCGCACCCCTCCGCTATTATTCTATCGCACAGATTTCGTAATATTTAGAACGTTTAATTTAAATATTTTTATTTTTGTATGAAAATCGGATGAACTAAAATAGGACGCATTTTTAAGTCATAGAACAAAAGTTGTTGTTTATGATGTTAGTAACATAGTCCTGAGTGGTTGGCTGTGTTTTACAAATAACCCTATAAGTTCTTAACGCGCAAAGAATTCTAATATCGCAATACAGGATTTAGAATTTTAATATCTATGTTGCGCCAGTTATATAGTGTCACCTTGACGTGTCCGTCGGTGTTAAACTTGTGGTAGATGAGCAGGCCGTGAAGCTCGTAGGTGCGGAACTCCAGCGAGATGTTGAGCGTGTTGCCGCCGGAGTAGCCGCGCAGCTTGGCGTACGAGCCCTCCTTCAGGAACGTGATGGGGACCACTGGAGGTTCCTAGACCAAGTGGTTATTATTACAGTTATACGAAGTGTTATGAGATACTTACTATACAAAATGCCAGATAAACATGGAATAAATTACATTGAGCATTTCTGTCTGCGTCGGAACCCGAAAAACAAACAGTTAACTGTTTTTCATTACAAGAAAATTTAAAGGTTCGCGATAGATGTCGCTTCAAGACAGCTTTATGTCTTTATTTCCGTTTTTGAAATAATAATGTCAATAAATGTACGAGGGTCAATGACCGTTATTCCAAGTTTATCTGACGCCTGCCTTATTAATTTATAATTTTCGAATATTTTTCTTGAGTACTTATAAAACGTAAGATGCAGAGATACAGGCAGTTTACGTACAAAGGCGATCTTAACTCAAACAATGAGTTTTCTCCCAGCAAACCTTTGAGTACAAACTGTACATTGAAAGACAAAAAAGGTTATTTAAAAAAAAATGGCTATAAGTTCATAGGTATAAATGGACAGCGTAGGTCTGTCAACAACTACCATACTTAACAAAAGTGTTGGTACAGTTTCGGTCGGTCGGTATAAATAATTACAGATCCATCCTACTCAGTCATAATAATGTTTGGGGTACGCAAGCGCAGCACGCTTGTTCTACAGCAAGATATCCTACAACACACTGAAAAACCTAAATGAAGAAAGAGGTTACACGTTACAACACATTGGTATCTATAGTGTTTTTAAGGGCTGACGCTGCGTTACGCAGGTGCCCGCGCGATCCCATACAAAGGGGCTCCGTCGCGGGCCTTTTACTACGTAATAATAGATTAAAGTTCTCTGGATACTACTACATGCACACCGTTAGTTAAACTAGCGACGCTACGCAAGTAATAATCCGATTACCACGACGGAGATCCGAGCACACCACACACGCGCATCGTCACGCGACCCGTGCCAAAGCGGCCGCCCGCGCGGGCGTCCGCTTAACGCAGCGTTAGCCCTAAGTTAGTTTATTTATTGATACAACTCACCGGACAAGAATAAAGAGTGTTAACTTTGGTGAACTTGAAGGGCTCGCCGCTCTCGTAGCCCTGCTTCAGGTCCTGGATGACGTTGGTGGCGTTCAGGTACATGTTCTCGATGCAGCCCGTGAAGTTCTGGTTGACTACCAGTCCTGGTTGGAAGTTGGACACGCCTCCTATGTAGAACTGGAATAAAACGTGAGGTTAGAAAAACTGTTGTTTAAAGATCAAATATTGTTTTATGAGAGGCACGTAAGATAGATTTCATTTAACACAAAAAGTCACAGACAAATCTTAAGCTCTTTGCCGGCGTTCGCTTGGGGTTTAACCTTTCCAATACCGTAATTAGAGACGCAATAGAAAAACTTGCGATCTAAGTGTGCGTGGTCTGTTAGTTACGTAATGCGCGTTCGTATTGGTTTATTGCCTGTAGTGAAGTTAAAGGGTGTGTGAGAAGCGGCGACACTCGTTGTAATACAAACCGGAAAGTATTTATTTTTTAAGCTCTTTCATCTTTACTGTGGTCATGACCATATAGTCGTCCAGTAGACTACCATACATAAACACGTGAGTGATACTCACAGCCCTGTTGAGGTTGAGCCGCGAGAACTCTCCCTTGATGCGGTCCTGCACGATCACTCGGTCCACGGAGAAGATGACGGAGCGTCTGTTGCGGGAGATCACCACGTCGTGCCAGATGTTGTCATCCAGGAGACTACCCACCGACAGCGACGTGCCAGTTCCAGAACCTGTTGGAGACAATAAATGTTAGTACATCAGTCATTGGACTGGGTTGTGGTAGTTTTAGCTAAAGGAGGTGAGTAAAGGCACTTCCGCCTGACCACCGCTACGTTAATTTTTGCTTGCATTCGAAACGGAAACTTCAAAGTGCTTTGGCGCCGCGCCGCAGGATTCATGGCAAATTTATTTTAAGTGGTCATGCAGAAATGACCGCGATGGTACATATATTATGTGCGAATATTTTATCAGGCCCATTCTTGTCCACATACAACCCATAGACAGAAAACTTTGTTCTACCTAAAATTGGGTATGGTAGGCACATAGTCTTATTATTCGTTTTTTCAAAACTACCCTCAAAATACGGTATTAAAGTTTTATAAAACATTTTCGCCAAAAGTAATCTCCATGATGTCCTGTGCTGGAATTTTGTTTTCATGTAAAGAAAGCAGTACTTCATAAAAGGTTGGGAAACTATGTTGTAAACAAGGATTTTTAGAAGAACTTACCCAAATCAATATTCAACAGCAGTCTATTTTCTCTCAACTGTAAGGCCAAATAGTCTCCCTGCGTTCCTCTGGAGTACATGATGACTCCAGATGCTGTACTGGTCTTGAACCGGAAGCGGATAACCTCGCGAGAAGCGGAGATGGGGTCACGGAGTAGGTCCATCTTGACGATCGAAGAGCCGTTGAAGTAGAGAGTGTCTGCCACTGATGGGAGAATGAACTGGTAAGATTATGATCAAGAAATATTGACATAGATAAGCATGGCAATTTAATTTGTCATGCTCATACAAAAGTCTCTCAAATGGTGGCGCGCGTGTTAGATCAGTTTCCTTCAAAATAGTGAGTGGTGCTGATATACGCGTCATGCCGTCCGTCAGTTGAGACTGGTCATCTTTACCACTGGTTTATTTTAATTTCTGTACTCTGAATTGATTTTATTTTCTTTACTTTAGTTACATTGTTCTCACGCAAAAAAAAATGTAACCGAGATATTTGTAGTACATAACATGATTTAAAAGAGTGTCTATAGAGTAGATTTTAAGTAACTCAAATTAAAGTTTTAAGTCGCTGTTGTATTGATTTTTCGTCTTATTATTTCTATAACCCAAAATAATTATTTTTGTCACTTAAAATTTTAATTTACAGTCACTCGTTTAAATACTACCCATTCAAAAGTGCCTGTAAATAGTTTTTTTTAAATAACTGCTTTGATTTGATAATATCTCGTATTGGGTTAAAGTAGAAAAGCCATCCATCATGGTAACCTACCAGTTAACAAGAAACCACCCAGGGTAGACATGCATATCAGTATCGCCAAATACGCTACACATGGACAACGCTACAATTTATTGTTGTTGCAGATGCTTATCATAGGCTGCAAGATTGTCAAATGAGCCACTGCAGCCCTAGAACGCAAAGAGCAGATGAAGGAACAGGCGCTCGCTTTTGTTCAATAAAAGTCTCTATCGCTCCAAAGTAAATACCTATTTCTTGCTTCATATTCAGACGCGGCTAGGGGCAACGCTAGTTAAGAATATTTTATAGCCTTAACTTTTCAGTATCGAGCACTTGAACCTAGATATAACGAGACGGCCGGTCATACCGTATTTTTAAGAACTCGTAAAATATAACATTTGAATAACATCGAGCGAAAGGTGTTTTATTTTTCTTTTATGGCACTCAGTAAAACAGGGCGTTAAAACGATTTATAGAGCTTTCTATATTTGGAGTAAAATTATATTATGTTCTTTGTATTTTGCGCATAACGATTTTAACAAGCACTTTGATAGAGGTCAAAGAAGTCACAGATAGACTTCCGACAGAACATATTTCATTATTCAGAGACTTGGCACGATAATGATACAAAATAGATAGGTACAGAAGTCAATCTACACATAAACACAGCTCACGAGCTCGATATCTCGGCTCAACTCAGGTCATTGCGAGCGCGTATGCTTCCGCTTGAGACCCGCGTCTGTGAACTTTTTTGTGAAATGGTGGAGCAAAAAAAAGTCATCTATTTATTGAACGGTTTTTTAAATTTAACATTATTTGCTGAATTATCGTTTTTTAAGCTACCAATTTTAACCTTTCAATCGTGGGAATTCGAGACACAATAGTAATACAATAGGTGCGCGAACGCCGGCTTCGCTTGGAGTTTAATGAATTAAGACGTAATAAGGTATTTACTTGTATTTTGATAGTTTGATTTTACGTAACGCTGAATATTTAGGTAGATAGATAAGTAGGTACATGACTTTGTGACCATGTTATATTTTTACAATTTATATTAAGTAGGTATTTATCGCAGCGCCCGAGCGCGATTGGTGAGCGTAGCATAGATATGTAATTAAGGTACTCACTTATATGAGATTGGACTTCTGTACCTATCTATTTTGTGATAATGACCTCTATCTACTAAAACATACGTACCATAGTCGCATCCATAAACCTCGACCCTCATGGAGATCTTGTCGCGCCATCGCATCGGGTTGATACGAATGAACTGAGCTATAATAGGAACTTCGAATTCGTTCTTCTCTATCGTGTTTCCATCGTGGTTGCCTTCGAACATCTGTTGGAATATGAAATCTATTTATGAGAAGTTTAGATTGATTTTTAACCGACTTCTTGCATGTATTTTGGACTCAACTGATCAGTAGTTTACACTTACACACACATTTTGCTTGGAAAATAACTTGTCGTAAATTGAATGTCCAAAAACAGGGTTATAACTAGAGATGTGCAGTTGCCGGCAATATTGCCCGAAGTGGGAATTTTGTTGGCAATATTGGCAACTGATTCATACTTCGGGTAATATTGCCCGAAGTGGGAATTTTGCTGGCAATATTGCCACCTTATTCATACTTCGGCCAATATTCCCACTTCTCGGCAATATTGCCGCCAACGGCACATCTCTAGTTATAACCTTGATCTTTAGGTATATGAGTTAAGGTGTAAACAAGAACTGTGATTGTTTACTCCTCATCTTTATACAAGGTGTCGTTTTGAAGCTGCAAAATATTTCAGGAGGTAATTATGTTAGTGATTCTCGACCCGAATCAATAATAAAATAAGTAGGTAATTTTTTTTTTTTTATAACCGAGCTTTTTTTCACACACACAAACACGGAACAATAAAGGGCGTTTTCACACACACTAACTCGCAACGATAGTTTCATAAATAATGTATCATCCAATCATCATCCCGCACGCCACACCCTAGCCACGCCCCCGCGGCCATCGATCAATCGATTTAGTTTAGTGTAATTACAAAATTAAATAACAAGTATTACTGATTATTGACCAGGTATCGTTTTTTTACATGATTATTTATGAGTTTTATTACAACCTCCTGAAATATTGTGCAGTTTTAAAACTGCACCTTGTATAGATTATAATCGTTTGCCTGAAAATCACAGACAGTATGCGTACGACATTGTATAGATTACCTCCTAAACTCAAAGATGAATTAAGTACATTTAACAGGTCATCGCCAGATAAACCTCGAGAGCTCTGGCCTACATCTCTATCTCACCAGATACAGAGTAAATAATATTGAAAGTGTAACAACTGTTGTTCTAGATCCCCACTGAACTCCTAAACCATCAATCCCAAACAGCACTTTATGGGAATCGAACCCAGGACCCCAAGCTCAGAAGTCGTGCTTGCAATCACCAGACCAAATGAGACAGACATTTAGGTACAACAGCATTGAACCAAACAAATGTCTTGAGGCTTGACAACCATAAAAAGATAATCAATAAAAAAATATAATCAGCCTGTAATGTTCCCACTGCTGGGACACAGACCTATCTGTAACAGGAGAGTGAGAGCCTAAGGACCCACCACACACGCCCAGTGCGGGTTGGTAGATGTTACATCTTCGAATTTTCGATTCTAGGACGTGCCAGTGTCTTGACGAGAGTGAGAGTAAGAGCCGCGGTGATAAAATAAGATATACAAAGCACCTGTCTGGACTCGAAAGCACGATCCACAACTCGTATGTCACATCATCGTAACACACCATCATCACCAGCCTTTTTAATGTTCCCACTGTTGGGACTCAAGCCTCCTCTCTAGGAGAGGGAACACACCATAGAAAACGAAATTTCTTTACTTTTTTTAATTGTATTCTTTTTTTTCAGTGCTTACTGTAGGCACAACGGATCTTGAGTGGTTGCGCAGAAGTCAAATATTCGGTCTCTTTAGTGGTGCGAAGTGAGACGCGGGGGCAGGGAGTGTCAGTGATTGGCTCGCCGCGCCATCGCGTCATAGACGTCACTCCTCATTCGTTCCCTGCGTTGGTGCATGTATCTAACAACGAAGACGATTGGCTCGCCAATGTATGGAACGCGCAAAGCGATCCCCACTCTGACGCCGGGTGCTCAAGATCCGTTGTGCCTTCTTTAATTTAACCTAATTTAATTATTTCTACTTATAAATGTTAAAAACAAATTATTTAGTGTTAGTATTTCAAAACTATTTTACCTAAGTAAGCATTGAGGAAACGGCAGAACCTGAATTTTTCTAACGTCATTTCTTGTCCGGACTAGATGATTGAAGCGAACTCAACATGCAATTGGCTGTCTTCAAGAGCGAGACATTAAAAATCTGTGTTCCTTTTATACTGAACGTTCATGAAGAAAGAACCGTTCAAACACCTTTTTTTTGGTGGGTAAAAGTCATCTAAATGACATCCCCCGCCCCGAGATAGTGTCAGACTCTTACTGACTAAAAACCCACCCCGTTCCTTCTTGCCTTTCATACCGGGGCCAGTAGGCTTCGACCCAGCTGGGCCTCTGCTGTTGCTGACAACTCCAAAGGCGCGCGGGAACAGTGCGCGCCGTCGACGACTTGGGCTCGGTCCGGACAGTTACCGGACGGATCGTTCAAACAGCTTTACTATTCGGCAATTTCGGCTTTACCTTCGTGAACCCATCCTCCGTCGTGATAGGCCGCCAGCTCTCTCCATCGTCCGAGTACTGCAGCATGTACTCGGAGACGTACTCGTCGGTGGCAAAGCGGCCGCGCGTGGCGATGCCTCGCATCTCGCGCCGCTTGTCCAGTTGGATGGTCAGGTGCTGGTAGTACGAGCTCTCGCGGGCCGTCCATGCCGCTGTGCCTTCACCGTTATTGTGTTAGTTAGTGCTACTCTTGCAGTGTGGTTAGAACAGGAGATAGGCATACAGGCAACCTGGCTAACTCACCACTAAGTTTTTAACAATAACATAAATGTGTCTTTCATTCATTTAAACCTAAAAAGCAAAAAAGGAAATTAACAAAGAGAGCGAACGCGGATTCGCTCCCTTTGTCTTCCTATTGTGTCACTAATTACAGTGCTCGAAAGGTCAATCGACACTATAGAAAGTGTGATTTATACCTAGCTGGTTATAGTTGCCTGGATACCTCACTCTTTGTTGATTGTACGTACTAAAGATGACTGTGGATTGCATTTTTGAGTAAACGTAAACTTACTTAGTAAACTCGTTTTTTTTTTTCATTACTTTGTGTATAATATATTGATGAATGGTTGGATAAATATATTTATCATTAGTTAAGGGGGAATTATAAAACGAGCGACTAAAAAAAAACTTAGCGACTGATGATGAGATACTGTTTTAATAACTTGAGCGGTATGAATTTAAGTAAGCGACACATTAACTAAACTAACAACAAATATTGATTAACAATTAAACTCCAGAACGAGCTTACTAAAAGTGGGTTATTGAAATCCTAGTTAAACGATTAAATTAGTATGTGAGCGACTAAAATAATAAGTGAGCGACTAGAAATAAAAATGAGGTTTTAAATAAGGAATTTACGCTAGCAAATGTTTTCATCATTCTCTAATTATCTAGTCGCAGGTAGATTCATCATTTGAACTGGGTGAAATAGGTTAGGTTAGGTTAGAACTGTGACCTACCGCGCGTGAGCCGAGTGAGCGAAGCGAGCGGTGCCGCGGCAGCGGCCGGCGAACGCTACGACCAAGTTGCTCGCAAATTTTATTTCACCATTTTTTAATTATTCGGATTTTCGCAATATCCGGATTATCAAATTACCTTGTGACATACATAATACATAAATATCGGTATTTAGGACATTCGATACTGTGTACATTCATATTTAGGACATTCGAAACACTTCATTTAAGATAAAATGCCGCTCAGTATAAATAAATCATTGGCCAAATCTGGAAAAAAATGCAGGACAAAACATTGACACTCAAACAAATATTAGGTCACTCAAATATTATGAAGCTTCTCATTTTGTATTTTAAGTAACTCAAATTAAAGTTTGTAAGTCGTTGTTCTATTGATTTCTCGTCACTCGCAGTCAGTCGCTCACTTATTATTTCTATAACCCAAAATAATTATTTTTGTCACTTAAAATTTTAATTTACAGTCACTCGTTTAAATACTACCCTTAGTTAAGTGTTACGGTCGGCGATGTTACCTTTTACCCCAGTTACACTCTCGCTTTTATTCCGCCAGGGTCGCACATCTACGATCAAATATCCCATCTCGTCAGCTCTTCTGTCACCTATGGGGATTGAAGAGCTAAACGAGATGCGAGTATCCAGTCGCTAACACACGACCCTGGGGAATAGGGCGCGAAAACCTCGTCGGACAAATCCGACGCAACCGGTTAAAGGGTTAAAAAGTTACTTTTTTTTTAGTTGTCTGAATGAAACATAACTGTTGGCCTAGTTGACATGGAAACCATGCAGATAATAAACACAATAAATGTCAAGGAACAACATGAACGTTGCGGTTTTGTTCAGGTCCAAAATGGAATCAGTGAGCGAGTCCACTACTCATTCAATACATTGTTGAAGTCATCAAGTACAGCTATCTCATTAAAGTCGTATTATTTATTGCAATCAACAATCAGCTTCGTACTTTTTGTAGAGAAGTATAGATATTAGAGAAATAGAAGTAGGTAAGTATAGAGATTAATTGAAATGGTTATGCCCGCCATATTCGCTAGGGGATACATGACAGGTTGGCCTGTACAGTTGAGTTGTACAGGTGAACCGGAGCGTGTATTTTGCACACCTGTGCAGGTTTCCATACAAGCTCACCTGACAGGTATAACTGTGCAGGCGAACCTGTCAGGTATACCCTAGCGTGTCTGACTAGCTTTATGATTTGGTTAGAGAATACAATAAATAATATTAGGAGTGTTTTGTATTTACACAATGGTGTCGAAATTTGCTTTTACCAGCATTAGCAGTTCTAGGACATATTCGGAATAAGAAGCAGTTTTTTTTTTTTTATGGGAGGATGAATGAAAGCTAACGAAGCACAAATAAAACACTGAGTGCTATGTAATTTGATGAAAATAGTCAAAAAAAATACTACATTATCTTGTTTACGTTATTCGCTGGTTTTAGTACCGTAGGTCGACCGTCCCACTGCCAAGACAACAAAATACGAATTTAACTACGGAGCGGGACGTCTAATTTGCGAAAACATTACATTTAATATGGCACAATATTTGATTCTTTACAGGGAAGGGGCCACCAAGTATTTTTTATCTTGACAACATTAGTTAATTAAAAATGAAATAAAACAAAATTAGCTAAAAGATATCTACAAAAAGACAGAACCAGCAAGCCACATACTACTCCCAAATTAAAATGAATGTAGGTAAATACTAAACGTGACAACGCCACAAGAAAACCAAACAAATAAAAGAAGCGAACACATGCAACCCAAACCTCTCAACCTGTTATTCATGTTGTTTCGATGTTATTTGTTTACCTTGACTTCACCGCCAGCAGCTTTGTACTGAACGTAATCGAGTCCGTTGGAGCCATAGCTGATGTGGTACTCTTGAACGAACTCCTGCGAGTGTGCCCGGCCCTGCGTGGCCACCCGCGTGATGTTCTTTACGCTACCCAGGTCAATGACCAGCTGCTGATCGAAGTCATTCTCCGACGCCGTCCAAGCATTCAAACCTTTTTGATACGGGAAAATTTGCCAATCTTTATATCAAGTTTTCTTACTTTATTAGTAAGACAACTGTTAGTCGGTTAAATAAGACGTTACTATTATTTAAATAATTATTTATTTGCCTTTGCCATATATTGAACTTCTAACAACTAAGTTATATGATCCTAAACCTATATATATAACATCTATATAATCCAAAAGCAACCCATAAATTAAAAATATAACATATCAGAAGTAAATTAGCGAACTTTTGACATAACAAGTTTATGAAAATATTGTTTTTTTTTTTCGTCACAATTAATTCGAGATTCGTTTTCAACCTTTCTTCATCTAGAAGTGTTTCATTTGCTTCTCTACAAAATCAGAACTAAAATTGAAGTCCGGTTCATGTAACGGTTTGGCTTCTTCCACTATTTCATCAAAGGTCAGATAAATATAAGGAGAAGGTACATAGTTTCCATTGTCTTCAACTTTTAAAGAAACAGCTACAGCATGTCTATCGTCCAGTAACGTCTCCTCAAAGATCCACCCCTCCTTCAGAACATTCTTCACATGCAAAACGGTATCAGTTACTAACCTCCCCACTTCCAACTTGCGTGTTTTTAGTGAAAAACTTATTTCGTCCAAGGGTACAGTTATACCAAACCCTATGTTCTTCACATAACTTTCTTTGAGGCACCAAATGCGATAGAAACACGCGATCTGTTCCATTTCAGTGGGAAAATTTCGTATCGTTGCCCATTCGTGTCTCGAAAATTGTCGGTTCATAATACGAAAGAATTCGGGGATGTTCTTATTAGCCGGCGGTTCTACTTTCATGACATCAATGCCAATATTTCGGTCTTTATTGCCAGCTAGTACCACAAAGTCTCCTTGGTGGGACACATTGAAAGTTACCGGTATGTCTCCCCCCTCCACTAAGTAGGGCTTGCCTTTATCATCTCTGCTAAATCTTACTTCCTCATAAGGAATTTCAGTAGTTTCACAAACAAACTTCCTCAGCATCAGGCGTCCAACTAGTGATGACTTGGCATCATTCTGAAATACAAATCTTGCAATCCGTTGCTTCTCCTCTTGCTGTATGTAACTTGAGGCAGCTATTATTTCTTCCTTGGTAGGTTTCCATTCAGTGGCATTGAAGGCCCATCGTACATTTGAACTGGCCATTTTCGTACTAAAGTCTCTATTTAGTATTGTTACTGAGGTCCAACTATATAGTGTTTTACATTGATAACGGACCTGCAGACGAATGAACCCTGTTACTTTCTGTCTTCCTTCAATTATTTTTTTTTAAATATTTTGTTTACAATTCACAGGTTAAGAAGCGTAAAATATAATTCTGGCAACTGAATCACGAAAATAACACACAGCATGCAAAAATAATGGCATGACTTCATCCCCAAGTGAAAACAAAATCAAATTATCTAAATGTTGCCATTGTAGCTGGCTCATGTCCTACAGCATTCTCTAGCAAGTAATGATTCATGACATTTGAAAAAGTATAAAGTGGTTTCCATAGACAAATGTAAAAAATCCTCAAATGTTATGAAACAATACAAGTGCAGCAAAGGCAAAATGAAAGTGACAAAACAAATATATTTCCAACATATAATTGTATTTGCAAGCTCACATGATCTGATATTGCTATGAAACATGGTAATAGTAGACTCTGGCTATGCTGAGCCTGAGATATCTAGACTGTATATCAAGCCTGTTTAGGAAGAACATCGTAAGCGACAGTGAGCGTTTTTTGCAGGACTAGATTTTCTCTTCCATAATTAAAAAGTATTCATGATAACTACCTTTTATAAAAAAATATTTCTTCATATAACTACCGATCTGGTAGAATTGTTGCTACTAACATAGGCATTTTCGTAAATACTTTTAAATTATGGAAGTAGAGAAAACTCATTCCCGCAAAAAATGCAAATTGTCACTTACGATGTTTTTCCTGAAAAGACTTGATATTATTACAATGTTTAATTTCATTCAATAGCCATTATCAGCATGTCAACATTTTATAATATTCATTGCAGGTGATCACGAGTTTATACTGCAGAGAATATTAATGTATTATTTTCTTTTGCCTACTTCAAACAGTACTTTTTCTGACCTGTATTGGAGAATTATTAGGTTTTTCAAATGTATATAGGTATATACATTTCGGTTTTGTTCTATACCGTCAATCTAATAAGAAATCTAAGTAAATGATAGCTTTTCAAGTAAGAATTATTCCTCTATACAAGTCAGAATTTGGCGTTTTCATCCTATGTCCCATACTCACCATATAACTTAGCATTCTCTGGTCCTCTGTCTCTCAGGCTGGAGGTGGCGGTCAACTTAGCGTTAGCAACGAGGGGCTCATTACATTCGTAGTCGTAATAATATCTTACTGAGTCTGAAAACAATACAAATTCACTGTATACACATTTTGTCACCACCTTTTATATTATGAAAATAATTACTGGCGAAGTGCTTTTCAGGGTTGAATGAATTTGTAACGAAGTAAACAAAAATTACTGAAACGTGTGACACTTTCCTTTGCAAGTGAAATTCAAATTTAAATTTCTTTCAGTAAGAGCTAGTATAACACAAAATCATGTTTATCCCTTAGCAAAATACACTTTAGATGTTAAATATTAAGAGAATACGGCCAAAATTTGTATTGAAAATAATCGTTAAACTAACCTGCATCAGATTTCGTAATGCTATAGCAAAGCAACACAAAGAAATAATACACCAAACCACTCATCATAATTTCATAGCTATTTTATAAATGCTACTAATATTAAGAACGTAATGTATCAGTCAGAAAATCATATAAAACTGTTTGATCATTACGTTAGCGTTGTTACAATCATCAAGCCGGACAACACCCAAGTATGTTTTAGTGAACCGAAACGTCACAGAACCCTTCAATGTCGAGTTCTTATTGGCTTACATCCACAATTGTGACTCATTTGTTGATTATCAACCAATAGTCCAATAGTAACAATGACATTTGATGAAAAGTGAAGAACAAACTTGATGGCTAATGGAGTGACCAGGTCATAAAAATACAAAAAAAAAAAAAGCTATCTGTTCAAAAACTTCACTTTATGGAATAAATTGTCAATATTGAAATTCTTTGTGTTATAAATATATATTTAAGTTTATTATGTATATATTTTGTTGTTTATTATTTTTTATTTAATTACAACAAAATATATACATAATAAACTTAAATATTAAAATATATATTTATTTAAGTATGCTTAACCTAACTATACACACTAAAGGCTACTCCATACTAAAATATGGCGTCATAAAACTCCTCCGCATCGCTGTCGACTGGAAGTGTGCCCAAGAGGCTGGCGGCATTGCCACGTTGAATGGCAATGCCGCCAGTTGCCCTACGCCTTGGCGCTCCTTGTGGTTCTCCTCATCGCTGTCACTGTGGCGAAACTGTCAACAGCCTCGGTCACCACGGCCTGTCATGCGGTCGAAGCGCGGGACGCATCGCGCGGCTCGCGAATATTAACGACATTATCTGACGAGCCCTTGTCACCGTCGGCGTTCCGGCTGTTTTGGAACCTCATGGCCTGGCACGCGACGATGGTAAGAGACCGGACGGTATGTCTTTATTTCCATGGAAGTTGGGTAGACCTTTAGTGTGAGACGCTACCTGTGTCGACACTCTTGCGCCATCCCATCTTCCTAGTTCATCGTGCTGTGCTGGTGCTGCCGCTGCAGCTGCGGAGAACCTCAAGCGGCGGAAATATAACAACCTTGTCGGCAGTTATATTTTTGAGCCGTTTGGGATTGAAACTCTTGGGCCATAAGGTCCGAGTGCTCATACACTTTATAAAGAACTGTCAAGACGCTTAGTTGACACTTCGCGTGACCCAAGGGCTGGTTTTTACCTTGGTCAGAGATTAAGCATTGCCATTCAACGTGGCAATGCCGTCAGCCTCTTGGGCACACTTCCAGTCGACAACGATGCGGAGGAGTTCTATAACGCATACTTAAATATATATATATTTTCTAATATTTTGTTGTTTTAAGTTGTAAATAACTAAAATAAAAAGTTTTCTGTTATTATCAAAAAAAAAAGAATTATAAATTCATGATATAAACATTTCTTTAATCATTTTAAAAACACTTTTATTTTATTAACAGTGATACGACAGTACGCTTTTCGACGTATAAGTTTTTACTTGCATAAAATCAGTACGCCACACGACGACCGATTTTTCATACTATCATAAAAAAAGGCATGTTGTACTGTCATCACAGGTATAATTACGACTTTTGTACTGTCACTACATTATTTACAAAAATTCGTCAAAAAAAATACTTCCACGCACACATTTATACTCCCCTCCCTACGCACACTACGCCCGTGAGCGTCGTGTTAACATACGATCAGTCACAGAGTACATTTTTATATATAGAAACGATCAGTCGAGTACTGCGCCGCTTCGGTGATCCTGCGTATCGCTGCATGTTTTCGCCTTTTTAACGCCTTACGACGTTTATAGATTTGTGTCACATATCATATATTTTTTACAATGCATTGTGACACTACGTCCGTGAGCAATGTATGAAAACAAGTAGTGTCACAGTCGCCACAGTCAGTGAGATAGTACTGTCCGCCAACGTGTTAAACAACATATTACACTTTAATACATAAGTACATAAAAAACTTAAATACTAAATAAAATATTTAGACTAAAATATGCTAAAATATATAAAAACCTAATTATGTACATAAATATAATACAAAATCACAAAGTACGCTCAGGTAGGCGTCAAAGTACTCCTCCACATCGCTGTCATCCGGAAATGTGCCCAAAAGACTGGCAGCATTGCCAATTTGCCACGTTGAATGGCAACGCTAATTCTTTGAGCGAAAAACAAGCCAGCCCTCTGGTCACGTAAACTGTTGTTAAGTCGGCGTGAAATTTCCTTGAAAATGAGACGCGCACTCGGACCCCATGAACCAAGCGTTTCGACCCCAAACGGCTAAAAACTGTAATTACCAATAAGGTTACAGTATTTGCGCCGTTTAAGTGTCTCAGCAGCAGCAGCGGCAGCGCCAGCATAGCCTGCCGTACTTGGAATATGGGATGGCGCAAGCAAGGCTGTCGACACAGGTTGCGTCCCACACCAGGGGCCTACCCACCTTCCACGGTACCAACGTCATACCATCTAGTCTCTTCCCATCGTCACGTACCAAACCATTTGGTTCTAATACGGCATGTACGCTGGCGGTGACAAGAGCTCGACGAATAATATCGTTGATGCTAGCGTGTCGTGGTAGATATGCGGCCTGCGCTCCTTTATCAGGACAGGCTTTGGTGTGCGAGGCTTATATTCGATACTTTTATAAGGTTCTTCTGTTAGTAAACTGTAACTTCTGTTAGTAGGCTGTCGACACCTTCGCCACAATGGCACCGATGTGGAGCAATTTAAACATGTTTCATCAAACATGGATCGAGAGTGAATAGGTTTCTTCTAGGTAAGCGCGTTCCATCGTCGACCGCATCGTCGCTTTCCATCAGGTGAGATAGCGGTGAAGCGCGAACCTATCAACAATAAAAAAAAATAAAGAGTTTTTAAATCCAGTCCATTTTAAAGCATTTTTCCAAAAATGTGACTTTCAACAACACATTATTTTCATAGATAGAGTCTGTGCGGAAAGTAAACCGTCGTGGGATTTGAGGGCGCTGCTGTAGATAAATATCGTTTTTGATAAGTAAGCAACATTGTGACGTCATTATAGTGCGACTGTTAAATCTTGATATTTTGAAACTATGTTAGGCTAGCTTCTTCCAGCGGCTTCACCTTATAATAAAAATTATCCTATTGCTTTTGCTCACCTAATGAAACTGCAAAGTTATAGCTTATTTATGTGCTGTATTATTGCAATGTTTATGATTAACATCATCTGTCTGGTAGTTTTTGCGCGACACATCCATACATACGAGTACCTCCATCCATCTTCATAAACTTTCACATTTATAATATTAGTACAGTAGCCTATTTATTGAACTTGCTCACGTGATGAAACTTAGCAAAAATATAGGTTATAAGCCATGTTATAAATTCATCCGTTTATAAGTTTTTGCGTAATGAGTAACAAACCGTTAATTGTGGCGACACCTGGGGGAGGCATATGTCGAACAGTGGACGTCTTTCGATTGTAATGATGATGAACATTTAAATGCAAACACGAACCGGTAAAGGAAAATAGCGTGAAGAAACTGCTGTACTGCCTATCGAGGTAGGTTCCACCAACGACCACTTACCCAGTTCCAACGAAAATGGTTCTATCACTTTGACTGGGATCGGTCTATTATCAGTGACTGGAATATTGCAGCTAACAGCAAGTTTATGGTTACCCTAGTTAAATATAAAGGTAAAAATGGGACCACTTTCTCGTTGTCTTCCTCAGTACATTTTTCCCTTTTGCTAATCAATGAAAAATATGAACTTAATGACTATGAAAAAAAGTACAGTTCAGAATTTGTAATGTTGCTTCGTAAAAAATCTATTTAGCCTGTAAGGGGCCATCTCGTTTAAAAGATCCTTGGGATCACTTTGTTGTCCGTCTGTTTATTTGTTAGACCCTTTAACTCAAGAACGCTTGGAGGTATTGAGTTAAAATTAAAACCATACACTCAAGTCTGCGGTCTTTTGAAGTTGTGAAAAAAATCAGACTTCCGAGTTAACGAAAAAAAAAAGATACGGCCGTTTATGTCGCAAAAAAACATATATTTCGATACTCAAGGGAATCAAAGTTCATAGGGTGAATCTCGTTGACCTAGAATCCTGAAATTTAGCATAAATCAAGGTCTCATAGAACAAGTACAGGGAAAAATCTGAAAATTGTAAATTTGTAGATACGCCACAAAAAAAAAAATGTTTGCAATTCGAAAAAACTTTCTAACTCAATTCGGGAATTGATTTCATAGGTAAATTTGTACAGAATCTTCAGTGCGCGAGTCCGACTCGCACTTGCTCTTTTTTATTTTAGTTACTGTATTCTTACGCAAGCCTGAAAAGAAATATTCTAAGTTAGTCAAAATGCATTATAAATTTAAAGTATCAATACTCTTTATACTAGCCATCGAAAATATTGACCAAAACAAAATAAACAAATATCGTCATGTTTAAATGAATTTCCGTTAAATTTATATATATTTGGAGATAACAGGGACAGGAGTTCACCTAAGAAGTCTAAAAACATTAAAATAAAAGTGTTACGTACCAAAAACACAGCATACCAATGTTTCCCAAGTTCGTGACTTTGTTTTGTTCACTATTGGTGTGATTTGCGATTTGTTATCTTTGGCAAAACTGTAATATATTAAATATTAGTTCCCCTGCAGCTCAGTGAAATTTTTTATCACATTTCTGAAGATTTCAATTAAAAATCACAATAAAATAACATAATAATAAACCCTCTGTCAACATGATATGACGTTTGGCATTTGACGGATGGCTGGGTTGGGTTGCTACTTAAAATCTTTAATGTTGTTTTCACTTTACGCCACGACGGTTCTTTTATCGCACAGACAATAGAAAAGATTTTCCTAATTTCTGAACGTGCCTTGATAATCAGATAATACTGCCAACGTAGAAAATCTAGAATTAGTGGGAGCCTGCAAAAAAAGAAAAAGCCTAAAAAAAAAAATTCGGAACTAAAACTAAAATAAATAAATGATTACAACGAAAAAATTTTTCATCATCAGTCATCACACTTTCATCTTTTTTTCAGTTAATTTTAATAACAATTTTCAATACTGAGGTAACTAAACTACACCGCAATATTAGCAACACTAAACTAAAATTTTCTGCCGAAACAGGGAAATTGTGTTGATCGATAAATTTTCGGTATTTCATAGAGAATAAATACGTATTTAACAAAAACTTTGATAAAATAATACCAAACAAATTTAGTTATTTATGTACTAACATATTACACGGTGTAAATAAGCATTTGTTGTTATTATATGGAGTGAAATCCCGTTACACATATTTTATTTTTGCCACGTTTTGTTGGAATATTTCGTGATTAACAAGTTTAAAGATGCTTTTTCTTGTTTAAGGAGACTAGTAAATAGCAGGTAAATGTTTGAACTATGTATGCATATCATTTTTATTAATTTCGTTGACAATGAATCACCTGCACCCATAACATGACATCAGCCATGTCCTACAGGCTTTCGCGTTTGACAAAAGCCTATTTATGTCTGATAGGAGAAAGAATATCATAGAAATTACAAACTACTGGAAGTATTTATCATTTTGAAGTTTTTGATGTTCAATCCTGCTTAGTTTTTTTTTATTTTTATAGATAAGGCAATTTATGAATTCATTAAGTATTAAACGTAAACATAGTCCAGAGGACCATAATTAATCAACAAATAATTGAGTAAAGTTCTTCTAATTAATCAACAAAAATAGTTTTACTTTTTTTAGTTAATCCTAGTTTATATTTCACAAAACATTTAATTGTTTTATATATATTTTCTTTTTTAATAAGCAACCATGTCAAGCATGTCAGACCGTAAGGCAGAGCTAGAACGCAAGAAGGCGAAGCTACAAGCTCTCCGAGAAGAGAAGGATCGGCGCCGCAGGGAGAAGGAACAGAAAGATGCTGACGAAGCCCTGGTACGTAGGCCTGTCTTGTTCACTTATTTACTTTTCAGAACCAATAGTTTCTTGAAGTAGGTTACTTTATGCTAAGTCTTCCCCATCCTGAGCAAGAAAAACACTTAGATAGATTCCTATACAGTGTAAGTTTGGAGGTTATTAACCTTTCGTATGCCGGAACGTACATCTACGCGAGACAAAATGGCTTTATAATTGAGAAACAATTAAAAAGCCATTGTGTCTCGTGTAGATCTATCTCTCTCGATCTCTAATTACGGCATACGAGAGGTTAATAACTCAACTAGATTCTTATTAGGCTTGATTCCATTATTTGGAGTCAGAGAATATTAAGATAGAAAGTACCTAAAATAAATTGAAGTCATCATCGTCACCTTCATGCCCTTGTTCCATATTACTTAGGGTTGACGCAACATGTTATATACAACACAAATAAACGAACTGATTTGATTTCCAAATATCCCTGACTGGCTAGAAGAAGCCTTAGCTGAGACTATTCCTGTTATGTAATCCTTAATACACTCATACTCTCATCATCAGAGGCTTATAATGACAGCTTTTCATTAACAAATTTATCTGATTTCAGCAACGGGCCTCAGCAGCCTCCAGCCTGGACAGTCGACGCGACCTGGACGAGATGCTGTCCTCTCTTGGAGTGGCACCAGTGAAGGACGTCCTCTCTTCCCTCTCGTCAATGACATCACTGACTCCACCGCAGACTGCATCACCTGATGCTAGTCTGCCACACACTGATAAGTCCAGTTTACCTGCTCATGGGTAAGTGGAATTTTCATATATCAATTTCAACTCAAACCTGTATACTGGAGCAGAGAATATAAAAGAAGATGGCCAAAATAAAACACCGGATACAACACCAGAAAATTAGTTGATACATCATCATCATTAATTTGCTTGGATTTTTTTTTTTTAATCATATAAACTAGTGCTTGACTGCGATCCCACCCAATGGCAAGCAGCTATGTGTTATATATGTATAATTACTATGTCCAGCGGGACAAATAAATGCACACTATAGGTACTGTAATGCACAAAATGTTCTACCAAATTCTTAATGACAAAAATTGGCAGAATTCTACAGTATATGTAAAATATTCACAACCAGTGGCCCGAAGAAAGCACCTGCCCTGCAAGTGGTATCGGTCCAGTCCACAGACATTCCACCTAAGGAGAATGTTACATATGCCAAGCAGACTCAAACCACGGCGTCAGGAGTCAGCGAGCTACGAGATGGTAAGCTTTCTGTGTAGTCTATGTAGCTAAAATTTTGCTAGACTTTTTATTTTTTATACTTTTTTAAGTTGATTATCTTTGGTTTGTTTTTTCTATAAGTTTTATCACCAAGAAATATGTTTCATGTAAAATGGTTAATATTTATTTAGGTATATTTGTTTTTGGAACTATGGTGAGAAAAAAGTTTGATTAATTACTTTTAAATTGATCTTGGACATAGACCATAGTTTCTTCAGGATTAGTGATCACAGTTTATTAAATAAACAATCAATATTAACCAATAGATTTTTATTATGGGAAACTCCTTTTATTATTGTAACACTATAAATTCACTCCAAATAAAAACATTACATATTAAATTAATAGTGGGTTTTGGATAGTTTCTGTGTGTACTGACATAATAATTTATGTTTGTCCAATAACATTATTTGAGAGTTTGCATACCCATTTAAAAACATAATAATTATAACTTTGTTTAACTGTGATGTCTGGGTGTTGGTTTAACTATACCTTTGTCATTTGCAAATAATAAATTTTGTTTTTTTTTCTATTAAGTATATTTTGTTAAATAAAATGGAACCCTTTATTAAAAGTAAGCAGAAAATTAATTAATCAGCTCTCTACTTGGAAAAAAATGTAAAATAAATATCTTAAATAAATAAATATCTCAATTACATTTATAGTATAAAATATTTTTGGAACGTATTTGCAAATGACAAGAACCCCCTGTAACCAATGACATCTTCGTAGATTTAAAACAGTATTTACTTTTCACTCATCTATTTTAATTTGGTCTTTGATATGCTGTCTTAGTTTATCATTAGTTATCTACCTTTGGAAGTTTCGTTTAAAATACTGCTGATAAGAAAGTATAAACTTTCTTCTTGTTCGATCTTTGTTTGTGTTATAGTTATCAAATTTTCGAAAGTAAAAAAAAAAAAACTATAATACTTGATCCAGGAACCTTATTTCAATAACTCAACAATAATCGTAAAACGAAAATCGTAAATCGTCAATAGTAATCTTTGAATAACCTAGTCTTTTATTTATTTTTCATCTTAAAACCTACCATATACTGTATTTTCATTAAAAAATAAATTCAGGCAGCATTTATTTGCGAAATTTTTGTTTTATTTTGTCAGCTTAACATGTTGTGTCGTCTCTCATGATCCTTCTAATCAATTAATGATAAAATTAAAAGTAAATACTGTATGAGAATTGTGGTGCAATGTTTGTGTTTGTGCTACCATAAAAAAAGGCTGCTCTTCCAATGCATCACCGCTTGCAGGATACATGGAGGACTGGTGGCGGCCGCGAAAAGGTAACTTGTACCTTATTAACATTGTTTTACAGTATATATTTTGTTTGTCCACGAATATGCACAGTTATTTCGTATAATGTAGATTTTTGTTTGTGTTTTGTAGTTGGAAAAGTAAAGATACAATACATACAATACATTAGACTTACCCCGCGTTTCGAATTGCGTTAAAATCGATTATATCGCGAATTCGACCACCGCGCAACGTCACAAATGTACTCAATAGTCCTTATATTTTGTGACTACTAAATTTGGTCGGATTCGCGATATAATCGCTTTAGACGTAATTCGGAATTAAGGGTTAGGTTCAAGTAAATTAAAGTAAGTAACTGGTTGTGAAATGTTAAAGATAACGAAGTAGTTTCAGTGCACGAAATTTTAAATTACAACACTATTTTGAGATCACTAAATTTTATAAAATAATTTTAAATATACTATATATTTTTTATTATCATCACTTAAGTAGTAGATTTTAGATCACTTATTTTATTTTAGTGCCATATTCGTGGACAGTGTGACCGATAAGCCCCTCACATTGGGCGCAAGTATACAATGCATGCACTGATATTTTTGTTTACGTGAAATGGAACTAAATATATTCAATCAGACACGTAAAACATTACCCCTTAACAGTTGGGTAAAGATATTTTTCCGTTTCTCGCATCAAACCCCATTGGCTTTTAATAATGTAAATTATTTATTTTATTTTACAAAATTATTGAACCATACCACCATTGGCCATAGACAAATTATATTAATTATAATTTTTATTAATTTGATTCAAATTGGATTTTATTTAATTGAAATGGATTAAATGGTATTAGACTTATAATGAAAATAAATTGAATAAGTTTCGTTCCATTTGAACTTGTAACTAATACACCTTTTTGTGAAACTATTTTAGAGCGTAGCCAGATGAAAAAAGTAAAAATAACCTCTATGTACAAGATATAGAGATGTGAATCGAATAAAGAATTAAAATATCCCTGGCTACGCCCATTTTGAAGTGTGGGTTTTGACCAAGTTTGTCCGCGCATGTATTTATGAATGTTTTCCATCAAGCTAACGTCACAGTGTCCTGCACTTTACTAAACACTGACGACGATGTGACTGACGCTAGTTTGATAAGGCCGTGGACTAAGGAATAAGGGCATATCGTGATCTGTCTGTTTGTGCCGTTGTTTTGTACACAGAACTTGCCACATTCATCTAGGCCATGGCCACATAGGACGCATGAGCTCATCGCAAACTTAATGGACTAATATCAATTCATTGTGAATACCATCCATACCATTTGTTAAAGAATCATTTACATAAGTTTATGTAAATATTGAATAATATATTTATCAAAACAAAAATATTCAACGGTTCTTAAATATTATCTAGTTATTGTTGTAAAGATATGTATTTTATCACTGAACTATAACTGACAGAATATTTTTATTTTTTGTCCTTTTCTAGCACACGCAACCGACTACTACGGTAAGTCATTATTCCGCCAGGACGCTTTCTGTCGTTTACCCTTAACACTACCTCTCTTGTCATGTCGGTTAACACGGTGTCGGTTGTATATTAGTCCTCATCTCGGTCTAGATCTGTACATACTCTAGTCTAGGTTGTCCTTACTATCACGCTTCTAGTTACTTCCTACTAACAAATAGGTGCGGTACTCAGGTTACTTGATAAATATACTCAGTTTAGCTGAACATCTAGACCATTTAATCCATTTCATTTTATCAAGAAATCTGTAACGTTTAGTCTTTAGAGGGGGGTTTGAGTGACACTACTCAACTAAAACATCATCATTTTGATGCACGTTTAAGAGTTTACACGGAATTGTGGCCTTCCAGAGTTCTCCACTGGGTCCCCCCCGGGGGACCTATTTAACGGCCGCAGATATATACAGAATATAATATGTGTATAATGAATCATGGTGGTATTATGGGGTCGCCGTATCATTTCACGCTGTTTTACCTTCGAGTCGACTAACAGACACTGCACAGTCCCAACACACGGACGCGCGCTGCGTGGCCGCGCGTGTTGCTGCAACACAGCGCGCCGTGACCACGCAACGCGACACGGTCATGCTGTAAAATATATAAGCACTAGCTATTCCTATGTATAGTTTGAAATTTTTATTTATATATTATGGTCGAAAGATACTGACATTGTTTTTTTGTTTTTTTCCTCCCTTTTCAAGATGAGTACAATCTAAACCCGGGTTTAGAGTGGGAGGACGAATTCACAGGTAGGTTTCAATTCCGAATCATACAAACAATCATTTTAACTAAATATTGCCCTTCGTAGAGCCTGTGCCTATCACCTAGCATGGTTTGTTTTCTATCTATTTCTATAATGTAACGCTATTTATGACAAAGCTAACAAAAACATAACGTAGCATATATTTATGTGTGTGTTTTAATACAGGATCTTCCATTTTCTTATTTAGTTGACGGTCAGTCAGTAACTTGTGTTAGTAAATAATTATTTAATAATCGATTTGGACCCTATAAAAGACTTTAAAATATAAATAAACGTAATACGTAGACGGGAAAAAGTGCTTTTCATAAAACCAAAACAAAAATACTATACTTTTACTGCTGACAGTCAGCTGTAAATACTCCTCCAAAATCTCCCTGTATTACATTACATACAATATTATTAATTCTTCATTATCTATATCTATAAATAATACATTGAAATCCATAATGCATGTGACAGAAATACATGTTGTGTATAAGTATGCATGACAGATGACGTCATCCATAT
Organism: Mythimna ferrago; assembly: GCA_910589285.2. Lineage (NCBI taxonomy): Eukaryota > Metazoa > Arthropoda > Insecta > Lepidoptera > Noctuidae > Mythimna > Mythimna ferrago. Next base: position 1,496,961 of record OU342680.1, read on the forward strand.
GTTTGTAAAAGACAAATATTATTTTTATTTATTTTTTTATTATGATGAAACATGTACCTCTCGTGTGGAGAGCTCGGGAAGTTTATTTGCATTGTTTTTTTTAATATTCCAAAGCTTTCTGTCACCAAAAGTTATAACGCTTTTAGGAATTTGTGTGTTTTAGTTGCACAGTCTTAGAGGAAATAAGTAGATCGTTTCGTTCATGAAGACATGTTGGTTTACTAGCTTGTATATGTGTAATAGAATAACTTTCAGTTTCTCTTGAAAAATAAGTATTCTTGCCAATATACCTCAAAACAAATTATAGAAAAATATATTGTATGACTGCATGGCAAAAGAGTGACAAGTAACATCCTCCAGAATCGAATATACACAAGTCCTGTATTGTAATATCCATTATCATTATCTTCAACAAGCAATATGTTATAGTTGTGCAGTATGTTATAGCTACTCCGACATGTTAGACACAGGAATACATACGCATTAATATGCACTTCACAATTTACTTTCTTTTCGAGAAACTGAAAGCTCAGAGAATATAGTTACAGTAATGATTTTGTCTTTCTGCACATAGAAAGTATTATATCAAACGTGGTATAACATACATAGGCCTTTTTGTATGCATGATTTTTTTTTAATTTAAATAGATAATATATTAATGTTGTAGATACATATTTCTAGATCGTAGAGAGTATGGGGGTTACATGTCTAGCGTAAATCCATTATACGTCTAGCAACACGTATCCTCAAAAATTTATAGATTTTTTGATAAATATGCGACAGTTAATTATAAACGTTATGGTTTTGGTCTTAAGGTTTAGTTTAGTTTTTCTTTAGAAGTACTCGGTTTTTATTTAGAGCGAAAATAAAAAAATAAGCTCTATTTACGTGATAGTAAAGTTTAGGTTGGTATAACATCGCTGGAACTTCCATAGCTTGCTTTTAAAAGCATTTCTATCTTTTTCTCTATACTAATTTAATTTAGAAACATGCTGTAACTGTAGTCTCATGCCATCGCTTTAGGATTAAAACCCAGATGACTGAAGTTTGTTAAATAGTTGGAAGTCTTAGCAGACTTGGTCATGTGGTCGTGTAATCATTTAACATGTAGTGATGTCGCTTTTACTAGCTCATTCATGAACAGATTACAATTAAATCATAGACTTACAACATTGTACGTCTCAGTAACAATATGTTCTTTGATAAGGATGATTAGGAGTCTGTTCAATGAAAACTACCATCGTTTGCAAATATAATATGCCAAAATGGGAAGCTAAATTATTAGATAGAAGCAACTAGTGTTTTTAACCTTTTGTATGCCGAAATTAGAGACACAATTAAAAAGTTATTGTGTCCCGCATAGATCCGCGTTCCGGCCATACAACGGGTTAATTCATTATTTAAAGAAATAAATATTAATTTAATTAAAATCACATAATTCTATTCATCCTTTTCTATCGTACTCATCAGTTTACAATGCCTTAAATATAAGCAGCTTTTGTCATCAAAAACAAAAAAATCTTAACCAAGTAACTTTACTGACCGCTGTGTTATTTTTACTTCAAATTAAACATTAAATAATTGGCCATTAATTTGTAAATATCATAAAATAAACGAACTTTGGAAGACTGAGACCAAGTTCCGTGTTAATAAATTCAAAATGGCTGCTTGTATTTTAGGTGTTAAAACGAACTAGTAGGACATTTACATTCAGTAGTTAGGTTTAGCAACACCAGTAGAGCAGTAGTCACCTATATCTATCTTCATAACTCATTACATCATGTGTTTCATGAAGTTATAGCATACACATAACTTTGAAGAAAATGATGATCATGAAAAATACCCGCACTCCATTTAAAATAAGATTAGACATTTAAGGGCCTGTGCACACCACGTTTTTTAAACGCGCCATTGAGGCGCGTTTTTAGCGATACAGGCGCGATACGTACGGGAGACAGACGCAATCTATAGACATTTAATAGATTAAAGCGCGCCGTCGACGCACGTCTCTAAAACGCGCGTCAACGGCGCGTTTAAAAAACGTGATGTGAACAGGCCCTTAACAAAACCAAACCAATAGCAGTCAAAATCGGCTGAAAAGACAGTAAAACATTACTGTTTGTTTAAGCATAAGCCTACGGAATAAAGTCAAAATAGGATGAAATTGGGGATGGCATTAAAAGCAAAAAAGTGGTTACAAAACCAACTATTTACTGCAGCCGCAATTTGTCATGTCATCAACGTAATAAAATTTAAAATCGTTTGAACGGACAATAAAAAATATTTATTTAAATGTCTAATTACCATTGGAGTGTAGGTAATAAACTAAATAAAACAAGACTCAAATAACTTCATGAAATTCAAGTTTAACTCAAAGTGCGGTTCATTTATAAAGCAAAGTTCTTCCGAACGCGTTTTGAACAGGCTTTTTAAATATCAATTTGAGCTGATGATACCTCTTGTACATGCTTGGCATGAACATTTCAGAGTGTTCCAGAAAAACTTCTTGTTGCATTCATTTCATACTTTATACTTAAAGTTCTACAAATCAAATTCCTAATTGTATATTCATTTAAATTACCTAAATTCCTTCTTCATTCCGTGGTTATAATTTGGATATTTCACTGGCCGATACTGGGACAGAACCTAGCAGGTTTTCCTCTAAAAAAATATATCAAACTAGCTTCTCCCAGCGGCTTCGCCCGCGTAAAAGTTTCTCCATGCAAACTTTGGACCCCCGATTCATATCCTAAAGGGTTTTTTTTTTTTCGATGGGTAAAAATCTTTCAGATGACATCCCCCGCCGAAACGGTGAACACAAGGAAGTGTTGAAATCTCACCTGACGGTAAGCTAAGATTTGGCCGACGATGGAGCGCGCTTGCCTAGAAATAACCTATTCAGTCTTAACATAAGGACCCCTAGGTTGTAGCTATCAGTATGTACGTATGGGCAGGATGTCCACCATGTACCAATGGCGCAACGCCTTACGTCTAGTAGCCCGATGATGGAACGGACTTGGTGGAATTAAATTGTGCAATTCCAATGCACACTCCCCGAAATGCAAACGACAAAAAACCGTCAGGCCAGCAACTCGGTGACAGCAACAAGATCCCAAACTATCACAGCTCAATCTTTCAAAATCAATGACGTCTCAAGTAAATGAGCCGCACCGCACACACACACACCCCCCCGGCAAGGGCCATTCTTATTCACCGTCCAGTGCTTACATTCGACGGCGACGGTGCTCGGCAAGGCGACGAGGAGGAGGCCGCGTTCCACGGCAAGCTGCCGCCCGGCATACTGCCGCATGGCCTGCCCACCGTCAAGGAGGTGCAGCCCGCGGTCACCGTCGAGCCACAGGAGAAGAAAGACGAGGAGAAGGATAAGAAAGGTTGGTGCTAAATGATAATTTTGCAAATAGATTTTTTTAAAACAATTTTTTCGTCAGATTAAACGAGGCAAGTATTTTCTAGCTGACTAGCCTGAGAAAAAACACCGATACAAACTCAGGGTCAAAGTCTCTAGTCCATACAGGAAACATGTAATAATCAAATCATACGAGAACCATGTAGATTAATGTCTGAGATGGTCCTTTGAGGAAAGAATCACACAGATTTGAGCGGACCTGTCCAACTCAGTGCAAGAATTTGTCAGTATTCGTGTACCTCAACTCAGGACCACTAAGGAGCTCAACTCAAGAAGCTGTCACGTGATATTTAGGTTTAATACATAACAATAACGTTTGCATCCGACGGATTCGAGACACACAAGACTGGTAATTATGACAACACTTGGAAGATGCCGTCTAACAGTAGACGTCTTTCAGTTGAAATTATCGACGCCTGCAAGGAATAACATTGCATCTCAGTTTTGAGGTATGTTTAAGTTACAATCACATTCTTGCTGCATAAAATGCAGATTGCAGATTGCCTAAAACTGAGTTGAAATGTTATTTCTTGCAGGTGTCGTTATGATGAATAACCTTAGTTGATGTTATTTTGGGCATATAATCGTAACAACCGAAATATTATTTGATGAAAAACATAAAATTCTCGAGCTTAGCCAATGTTTTTCAAAACGGCTACGAAACTGAAGCACAGTTGTGCCAAATTGATTATTTTTTCTCTATCTCTGCCTTCTCCTTTAGTTGAAACAGTACTTTGAATATTTTTAATAATAATATAAACTAGTGCTTGATGCGATCCGACCGGTGATGGATACACAAATTGGTGGCCGAAATATTCCGATCTCTGTTGATGAGATTGGTTAATTTAATAATAATAATTTATTCATAAGTAATGCAGTCACTGTGACTGCGTTTCAACCTCTCCTTTACTACATAGGATTATTAGTAAAACACTAACAACCAAGCAGGACTGTACTACTAACGTCATAAACAACAACTTTTGTTCTATGACCATCATTTACCAAAAAAAAACCTTCGAGATTTTGTTGTTCTATCGAACACATTTCAACTCTGTATTTTTCTACACCTACCTACGTTGCGATGCAAGCGCATCAAGCACCCCCTTCCGCCCGATTCCGGTCACCTCCACTATCTGCAAAAATAAAGTCTTTGCGTAGCAAGCGATAGTACACTATCGCTTGCTACGCATAGACTTTATTTTTGTATGAAAATCTGATGAACTAAAATATGATGCGTTTTAAAAGTCATAAAACAAAAGTGGTTGTTTAAGATGTTAGTAACATAGTCCTGAGAGGTTGCCAGTGTTTTATAAATAACCCTGTATAATAACACGGGGAGAGAAGCTAAGGTTTCTGCTGTACTTCGTGGCGAACTACCAGCCAGTACGAGCTATCCACGTCCCCACCGTCCTCCATGGCACCTGCTTAGGGTTCATTCCAATGATTTACAAATAACCCTGTATACGTGCTGAACGTCAGTTCGCGAGCTGAGCGCGGACGAGAAGCAGACCATCATGCTGTCGGCGGAGTTCCAGCGCTTCATGTCGAAGGCGGGCCGCGTCATCGAGCGCGCGCTGGCCGAGTCCGTCGACATCTACACCGACTACACGGGCGGCGGCGATGCCGAGAACGCGCTGTGAGTACCACTTTACTTATAGCAACGACTATGCCCGCTACAGGATTTTTTTTTTCTAATCAATCCTCGCGGTATCCAAATCGTCCCGCCTCCTCTTTCTAGGCTGGCCTCGACGGCGCTTTCCATCAGTAGGTTAGGTACCCACTGTGCGGCGACGCTCGCCCAGCGGCCTGTGCATGCGGCTGACATGACCCGCCCAGTCCCATTTCAGCCTGGCAGCATTTTTGTCCACGTTTATTGTACTCGTTATGGAGCGCAGACGCAGGAATATTTTTCAAAATTCCGTAACACACTATATACTTTGTCTCCTTTTTTGAGGGTGGAAAAGTCATATAATAGAAATACTTTTATTCGGGACAAGCAGCACACCGATTACGAACACAAAGTAAAAAGAACAAAAGTAGAATGCGCCGAACGTGCCCGTACCGTCATCCAATATCTTCTCAGTCTCCATAGATTATATGTACGCTGTTATCGTGCAAATTAGCTTTACTTTTTTTTGACTGACCGACATTTCGACTATTGAAAAGTGTGAGTAAATGGTCTATTTGAAATAATCGTGTCTAATTTCTCCTGCTATGGGTGAAGCGAGAGGGAATGTCACGGTTTTTTCTAGCTTAAAACCAATCTGTGTTTCTTTTGGTAGGCCGCAGTGATTCTTCCGAATAACCCCGCAGCCCTACTGCTTTAAGGCCTTGACTGTCAGGTTATCCTACCGACTCACTGAACTACTGTACGTGGTCTTAAGAAGCCTTACTGGTAGCAACTGCAGACATGACCATGCTTTATGTTAAATGCTGGCTATAAATTTACTTTCTTTATAATTTACGAGGACTGATCTTCTGTCGATTGTGTGTACTGTTGTCAAAATTACACTCTAAATATCATGTTTATGTTCTTTATAGGTATTATGATGAGTATGAAATATTGGTAAAGTAGGTTTGAAGTGAACTTAACATGTTTCGTTTTTTTTAAATCAATGTTATATAATGATTAACAATATGTAAGTTTTTTGCGATAGCTGACGACAGTTCTTGAGGTGCAAAATTGTAACTTTGCGAAATTTACCAACACAACAGGCAAACACAGCAATAACAGTTTTGAAAAGGTTTTTATTTTACTGGAGTGTTTTTTTTTTCTGGATCAACTTCAACTTAACAATGTAGAGCTAGCGCAAGATAATTTGACGCGTGGCCGGAATTGGAAACTAATCGTTTGACGTTTATGTCATGTGTCAGGAGAACGTGTTGTGGTCTGATTTTTTTTATCGTTTCTAAAGTAAATAGTCGTCATTATTATACCAAAAGTGATTAAAAGTGCTAGCATGGATATTATCTTGAAACTCAGACGTGTTTGTGAAGAGAAATGAGAAAATATTTGGCCTACGGTACTATTTTCCAAAATTAAACCCAAAATATGCGTACCTGTGCGGCACCTAGCAAGCCAACAAAGTTTGTTGAAAATGGACTGCTACTATGTGGTTAAATCTTAATCAAGTGACTATCATGACGATATGAATTCTGTGAACTTCATCCATGAAAGAATAAATAGTGCCAAATCTAAAACAGAATTGTATTGTAGTAATAGATAATGCACCACTGCACATAAATAAACAAAGCCCCTACAAGAGACAATACAAAAGCGCATGCGTTACTGTAACGCCAGAAGAATGACAATGTATCTCTACAAGAAAAGATTTTTTAAATCTGATAGGTTAATGGATCTCAAAATGGACAAATTAACAATGGACTTATCTGACTCTTCTGATAAAGACTAGCGTGGAATTCTAGTGATAAAAGTGCTAATTAATTTATTAAGATTTTCAATAAAAGATTTACAAAGTTCTCACGATTTTTGTTTAATAATAAAGGTAAAAATTAAATAAATAAATTCTCTGTGTTATGGAAGAGCGTTTTTAATCAAATTAAGGAAAATAGATTTGTTAGGCTGGCAATATTAGCACGCCCCCAGCTACGCGCCAAGTTATCTTGCTCGCGCTCTACTCACAATTGGCATTGAGATGTTCAACTAAACACAAATAATACTTACAAAGAATGTTGAAAATCTAATTCTTAACAAAAAATCTATAATAATTTTCTGCCAACCCAAGAAAAAGTGTAACCTAGTGGTGTGTCGACAGCGACGACAAGTCGTTAGCGCGGCTGTCGCTGGTGCGCACGTTCTACGATGAACGCTGGTCGCGCGGGCGCTGCGTCACGTGCCTGGACTGGTCGGCCGCGCACCCCGAGCTCATGCTGGCGTCCTACCACAACTCCGACGACGCGCCGCACGACCCCGACGGCGTCTGCCTCGTCTGGAACACCAAGTTCAAGAAGACCACCCCCGAGGACATCTTCCACTGCCAGTCGCCCGTCATGAGCGCTACGTTTGCTAGGTGAGTGCTGTACTGCGTCACGTGCCTGGACTGGTCGGCCGCGCACCCCGAGCTCATGCTGGCGTCCTACCACAACTCCGACGACGCGCCGCACGACCCCGACGGCGTCTGCCTCGTCTGGAACACCAAGTTCAAGAAGACCACCCCCGAGGACATCTTCCACTGCCAGTCGCCCGTCATGAGCGCTACGTTTGCTAGGTGAGTGCTGTACTGCGTCACGTGCCTGGACTGGTCGGCCGCGCACCCCGAGCTCATGCTGGCGTCCTACCACAACTCCGACGACGCGCCGCACGACCCCGACGGCGTCTGCCTCGTCTGGAACACCAAGTTCAAGAAGACCACCCCCGAGGACATCTTCCACTGCCAGTCGCCCGTCATGAGCGCTACGTTTGCTAGGTGAGTGCTGTACTGCGTCACGTGCCTGGACTGGTCGGCCGCGCACCCCGAGCTCATGCTGGCGTCCTACCACAACTCCGACGACGCGCCGCACGACCCCGACGGCGTCTGCCTCGTCTGGAACACCAAGTTCAAGAAGACCACCCCCGAGGACATCTTCCACTGCCAGTCGCCCGTCATGAGCGCTACGTTTGCTAGGTGAGTGCTGTACTGCGTCACGTGCCTGGACTGGTCGGCCGCGCACCCCGAGCTCATGCTGGCGTCCTACCACAACTCCGACGACGCGCCGCACGACCCCGACGGCGTCTGCCTCGTCTGGAACACCAAGTTCAAGAAGACCACCCCCGAGGACATCTTCCACTGCCAGTCGCCCGTCATGAGCGCTACGTTTGCTAGGTGAGTGCTGTACTGCGTCACGTGCCTGGACTGGTCGGCCGCGCACCCCGAGCTCATGCTGGCGTCCTACCACAACTCCGACGACGCGCCGCACGACCCCGACGGCGTCTGCCTCGTCTGGAACACCAAGTTCAAGAAGACCACCCCCGAGGACATCTTCCACTGCCAGTCGCCCGTCATGAGCGCTACGTTTGCTAGGTGAGTGCTGTACTGCGTCACGTGCCTGGACTGGTCGGCCGCGCACCCCGAGCTCATGCTGGCGTCCGACCACAACTCCGACGACGCGCCGCACGACCCCGACGGCGTCTGCCTCGTCTGGAACACCAAGTTCAAGAAGACCACCCCCGAGGACATCTTCCACTGCCAGTCGCCCGTCATGAGCGCTACGTTTGCTAGGTGAGTGCTGTACTGCGTCACGTGCCTGGACTGGTCGGCCGCGCACCCCGAGCTCATGCTGGCGTCCTACCACAACTCCGACGACGCGCCGCACGACCCCGACGGCGTCTGCCTCGTCTGGAACACCAAGTTCAAGAAGACCACCCCCGAGGACATCTTCCACTGCCAGTCGCCCGTCATGAGCGCTACGTTTGCTAGGTGAGTGCTGTACTGCGTCACGTGCCTGAACTGGTCGGCCGCGCACCCCCTCATGCTGGCGTCCTTCCAAAGCCAAAGGTCTATTAAATTTCAAACGCTTGGCGCTCTACTTATCTTTAATTTGAACACGTTAATCATATCATATTGTCTTGCTGGTCAAATCACTATGCATGTAAATACCTAATTTTTTTTGTTACCAGGTTCCACCCTAACCTCATCCTGGGCGGTACGTACTCGGGTCAGATAGTGTTGTGGGACAACCGCGTGCAGAAGCGCACGCCCATACAACGAACACCACTGTCTTCACTCGCACACACCGTAAGTAAATACAGTGTATTCGCGTTGGGAAAATTTTGACTCATCGTTGTCGGTCAGCTTAGCCACGCCCCAAGACCAAATTAGATCATAGTAAATTAGAAAGTTCGTCACCCTCCCTGCTAACTGTCCTCACTTGCAATTGATATTTTTCTAGGGCGACAGTTTTAGGTCGGGCGTTAAATCAATCATATTCCTGTAGTTGCGTTAGCTGTAGCTTAATTAATGAATTAATACGTTTTTAGGGTTCCGTAGTCAACTAGGAACCCTTATAGTTTTGCCATGTCTGTCTGTCCGTCTGTCTGTCTGTCTGTCTGTCCGTCCGTCCTCGCTTAATCTCTGGGACCGTTAGCACTAGAAAGCTGAAATTTGGTACCAATATGTATATCAATCACGCCGACAAAGTGGTAAAATAAAAATTGGAAAAAAAAATGTTTTATTAGGGTAGCCCCCCTACATGTAAAGTAGGAAGTGATTTTTTTTTAAATTTCAACCCTAACGTGTAATATTTTTGGATAGGTATTTAAAAATGAATAAGAGATTACTGAAATCATTTTTTGATAATGTCAATAATTTCGGAAATAATCGCAAAAAAAACAAAAAACAATGTGTCCCCTCCCTCTAACTTTTGAACCATAAGTTTAGAAAATATGAAAAAATTCTGAAAAGTAGAACTTTATAAGGACTTTCTAGGAAAATTATTTTGAACTTGATGGAAAGAACAGTTTTTGTACAAAAAAGACAAAAAGGTTCTACAAAATAATTTCTGGACTAAGTTTGTAGTATAATCGTATATGCAAGCATTTTTTTAAACTCAGTGGGTACACTTATTTTGACGGACGGGAAACTACGGAACCCTACACTGAGCGTGGCCCGACACGCTCTTGGCCGGTTTTTTATATTAATCTTGGCATATTCTTTTAGTTAGTAGTGACTCTAAAGCCCTCAGGTACGAAGGTAGTAAGGAAATTTTTTCCCTTCTTTTACACTTTCGCAAAACAAAATACGTGAATATCTTCTAAAGGGTAAACGACACAGATACGACGATTAGAGAGAACTTATTCGAAATAATGTTATTCATAACATAATGTTATTCATACACGTAGGTAATATCAGTGCAGATACGCCAGTTTGTGAGATACGACAGTTAGCAGGGAGGGCGACGAGTTGTGTTCACATCGTCCAGTTGACAATTTTAAAAATGGATACCTCACTTATTTGCAAAAACAATAGTGGAAATTCGGACGATATGTAATTATAATTTAATTTTAAAATAATTACATTCAATAAATCTGTTTAATAAAAAAATTGCTTTAATATTAATGGTTTAATTTTTACCCCAGTATAAATATGTCTGTGTTTTGCAATGGCACTGACAAATCACTATTTTTTGTAACGTGAATAGTCTATAAGTACACATTCGTAAATTAATTTATTGAAGAATTTTAACTTTTTAGGCAGAAAAAGATAAAATTAAATTGTCTTAAATATTTGTATATTGTTCGATGATGGGTACAAAGGACGATTTATCCATGTTTATCGCATACATAATATTCTCTTCTACAACTGAATCGTAAATTAGGAAATCGTAGATAGCAGCTTGTTCTTGGACTCTGCTGTTGTAGTCCAGAAAAGTATTTTATTTATAATAATTTTTAATAGAATACGCCTATTTACCTGTCTAATACTTGCGACATTCATTTGTATTCCAATTTTAGAAACAGCCACGACATTTCTAATCGCACAACAGTTGTTCTTTGTAGTTATGATGGATTTCCGCAAAAAATCTCTTACAAGAACCTTTGGTGTTATCATACATGCCGTATCTTGTCATATTGAATTCTGTTTTCTCTCCCCAGCACCCAGTCTACTGCCTCTCCGTAGTCGGTAGTCAGAACGCTCACAACCTGATCTCCGTCTCAACGGACGGTCGCATGTGTTCCTGGTCACTGGACATGCTGTCGCAACCTCAGGAGACGCTAGACCTGCAGCATCGGCAGAGCAAGGCCGTCGCAGTTACGTCCATGGGCTTCCCTCACGGCGATGTCAATAACTTCGTGCTGGGCAGCGAGGATGGCAACATTTATACCGGTTAGTTATTATAGACATAAGAGCCGTTGAGACTTGCGGTATCGGCACCATAAGGCCATTGTAATCACCTCCGTCTTCCCGGGCGGCAACGACTTCATGCTGGGCAAATAGTATTAGGGTTGTAAGAGAAGTAGTAACACTGACTTCAGAAATACTCTGGCTTGCGTATAACGAGGGGACGATGAGTAGCTCGCCATCCGGCTATCCAGTAAGGATCAAACCTGAGTTGTCGAAGGGACGTAGTGTTCCATTTGCACCTCAAAGAGATATCAGAAAAACCGTAGGAGCCCAGTAGGTTTAAGTAACGCAGGATGTAGAAAAGTGGCAATAGAACCGTAGCAGACCATGAACCAGGAGGACAAGGGTTAGGCGCAAGAAATCTATGATCAGGTTGAAGTGACATGCAAAGGAAGAGTCCTACACTCGGCGTTGGATACATGCAAGTTGAAGGAAATGGAGAGACTAAACAAAGTAATGTTTTCCAGGGTGTTTATATGGTCAGCGCGCCGGCGTGACGGAGTGCGTGGAAGGGCACGCGGGCCCCATCACCGGCGTGTCGTGCCACGCCGCCGCCGGCTCCGTGGACCTGTCGCACCTCTACCTCACGTGCTCCATGGACTGGAGCGTCAAGCTGTGGAGCCAGAAGGTAACATGTTGCTGTATGGTGACGGACTGCGTGGAAGGTCACGCGGGCCCCATCAGCGGCGTGTCTTACTGGCGATTCATTTCGAAGATAAATCTTAAACATACATATAATTTTAAGTTCTGTGGTCATTACCATAGAACTTAAAATTTAAGCAAGTAATTTGCAGTACAATACCTTTTTTTATGGTGGGGAAAATCATCCAATGACAACCCCCGCTCTTGGGCGGAGAGGGAGATAGTGTCAGACTCTTACTGACTAAAAACCCAGCCCGTTCCTTCAAGCCTTCATACCGGGGCTCGAGCGCCCTTTCGGATAACCCTGGCCCCAGTAGGCTTCGACCCGGCTGGGCCCCTGCTGTTGCTGACAACTTGAGGCGCGCGGGAACAGTGCGCGCCGTGCAGTACAATGCCTTACAAAAAGCATTCTCATGTTGGCTTACTACCATTCAAGCTGTGCCAACCGGAGGTTCTGACACAGAAAGACTATCTAGTTGGAAACAGACTTGTTTTCCATTATTTGATAGAACATTACTTATAATATTCGTCTTTGCACAAGTTGTCTTGTTGTGCAAAGTTAGAATTGTCACAGCCATCAATTTGTATTAGTAATCAGTGCCACTCATTAATACTAATTTGTGTGGAATTATGTAATTATGTGCCGTCTCGGCAGCACGAGCGGTGTCAAGCCTACTATCCACGGACACGTAGTTTCATAGATGCGTATTCGTCGTTATACGCTTAGTGTACGCCTGTGTGAAGCTTACATACTAAACTATGAATCTATCGACGAAGCGGCAGCGTCGTGCCGACGCATCGAGTGTATGAAGTTACGCGTCCGTGGACAGCAGGCCTTACACTGTTAGTGTGTTATTGTAAACAAACATGAACACACAGTCACACCCCCCCTCAGGAGAACAAGGCGCTGTACTCGTTCGAGGACAGCGGCGACTACGTGGTGGACGTGCGCTGGTCGCCCACGCACCCCGCACTCTTCGCCGCCGCCGACGCCGCCGGCAGGATCGACCTGTGGAACCTCAACAGGGATACTGAGGTATGTGTCATGCCTGCGCTGCTACTATTACGGAAAAGGCAAAAAACCTATTAATTATTATTTGGAGAAAAAAGCGTTAGTTGCATATAACATTCAACAAATGACTGGACAAATAGAAATGTTTAATAGAACTATAACTCAAATCAACATTGTATTGAAGATTATTATTATTAAAAAAAAATACATGGGCAATTACCAAGCGAAGTGAACGTGATTGGTTGCCTCACAAAACAAGCCACCGCACAGCAAGAGTTCGCGCAAAAAATATAAAACCAACTGATGGCGTCCGCTTTGCTTTGCTCCTCTCCGCATCGCACCCACGTGCGATCATTTACATACGCCATTGCAATATAGTATCAAATTATTTGTTCCAACCGCGCCGCTTCGCTTCGCAATCGCGTTCGTTTTTTTATTATTATTATTAATTGATAGGCTTGCGTTTGACCACCATCTTACCTGATGGTAAGCAATGATGTGTTCGACGATGAAGCACGCTTACCTAGAAGAAACCTATTCACTCTCGACTTAAAGACTCCTAAATTGTAGCTATCAGGAAACACAGATTCCGGCAGGGAATTCCACTCCTTGGCTGTACGCACAATAAATGTGTTCCCAAAACGCTTTGTGCGTATGGGTGGGATGTCTACCATGTACCTTTGTGCGTATCGTGTGGTCTGATGATGGAACGGACTTAGCGGAATTAGATTGTGCAATTCCAGTGCACACTCCCCGAAATGTAAACGATAGAAAACCGACAGACTAGCAACTCGGCGGCGATGCTGAAGGCTTCGACTCTACAAGTGCATCATTGCCGATGATTCTCTCTTGATGATTCGCTCGCCTGTCAATCGACTCCAGCGCATCAAGCTGGTATTTGGCAGGTCCATCCCAAAGATGAGAACATTACTCCATACACGATCGAACATGGGCTTGATAAAGATTGAGCAGCTGTTCCGGCGTGAAGTACCGTCTCACCCTTGCTAAGATCCCCAATTTTTTGGTAGCCAGTTTAGCCTTTGCATCGATGTATGAGCCGAAATTGAGAGTAGATGATAACGTATAATGTAACCTCAAGAAGCTCAAGGTGGTCGGTTATCGGCACGGTCACACCCCGGAAAGATGGAGCTGGGTGTAATTGGCTCCGTTTAGCGGAAAAAAGACACGCCTGGGTTTTAGATGCATTGAACTTGACAGATTGGAGTCGCCCCAATCGGAGACCGCCTTCAAGGACGACTTCAAGCATTTAACCAGAGCCTCTCGGAATGACTGGATCTGTGACCCGCTAGCTCGTGCGTCAGATACATATCTCTCAGCAACAGTGCTGTCGTCTGCATACCCAAAGATATCGGGGTTAAGTAGATCATTTATGTGCAGCAAAAACAGCGTTGCCGAGAGCACTGACCCCTGAGGGACCCCGGCATTAATATCCATTTGACCGGACGAGCAGCCATCACCACTCGGATGTCAATGCATGATTTTTTGGATCGATCCCTCAAAAAGTCTGCGATCCAATCACACAGACCAGCGGGTAAACCGAAGGAAGGAAGCTTAGCAATAAGGTTTTCGTGCCAGACCTTATCGAAAGCCTTCCAGATATCAAGGGAGACGGCAAGCGCTTCCCCATGTTTCTCGATGGTCTCGCTCCAGATGTGAGTGGCATACGCTAGAAGATCCCCCGTAGACCGGTTTTGGCGAAAACTGTTTTGCCGGTCACTGAGGATGTCGTTAGCTTCTAGGTATGCCAGAAGCTTCCTGTTAAGCACCCGTTCCATACTCTTACAGAGGACGGACGTAACAGAGATGGGTCGGTAGTTTGCCGGGTCAGCTCGACTGCCCTTCTTAGGCACAAGCTGCACGTTAGCTTGCTTCCAAGCAATCGGCACTTTTCCAGTTTCATATGAGAGGCGAAATAGGCGTGTCAAGATCGGAGACAATTCAGGCGCACAAGTTTTAATAAAGCACAAGGTTCAATAAAGTAGAATGTATTATACAGAAAGCACTTGAGTTTATCTGCGTGGTTTCCATATCAACCAGGCCAACAGCTGTTTCTTCAGACAAATTTTTTTTTTTTTGTTTTTAACCCTGTAACCACTTGCGTCGGATTGGTCCGACGAGTGTTTTCGCGACCTATTCGCCAGGGTCGAGTATTTGCGACTGGGTATTTCATCCCTTTTAGCTCTTCAATCCCCATAGTCAATAGAAGAGCTGTCGAGATGTAGTATTTGGTCGTACAGGTGCGACCCTAGCGAAATAAACGCGAGAATGTTTGTCGGAAATATCCGACAGCGATTAAAAGGTTAAACTGAAAATTAAACTACAGTTGTAATAACAGAGTAATAATAAAAGCTAATACTAATTTAAGGAATCCTCATACAAAAAGGAATGCTTGCTCAATGTATATGTTTTCCCAGGTGCCAGTAGCATCGATACAGGCAGAAGGAGGAGTAGCGTTCAACCGCGTGTCGTGGACGCCGTCGGGCACGCACATCACCGCCGGGGACGACGCCGGCAAGATATGGGTCTATGAACTCGCTGAGGTCACTATTACATCAGTTTTCAATTTGAAATATTGCACTGGCATTATACGTAATTTATTTATTTATTTATTTATATATACTTTATTGCACATCAAGATTATAAATTAACAAAAAAAGGAAACCATATAATAAAAAACACACAATTGGCGGCCTTATCGCACTAGGCGATTTCTTCCAGACAACCTTGAATGGACAGGGATTGCCTGGACACAAAATGGGGTTGCACTTAGTGCAAATATAAAAGTAACAAAACTTAATAAATACTTAATTCTAAAATAGATACACAAATACATACATACAATATATATATAAGCAAGAGAGTTAGTGAAGAACGAAGACAAGATCACAGAGTCAAGTAATGATCCTTCACAAGCCCTTTAAATGCAGGCAGTGTTTGCGCACGCTTTATTTCCTAATGTTAGTAATGTTAGAACGTAACATTTTGGACGGGGGGTTTTAGAAATTCAACCCATAAAAGGGTGAAAAGGGGCATTTTGTTTGCATTCAAATTCTAAAAATTAGCACAAGTAGTAACGCAAGTTAGTATTAAAATTGTTTTTCAAAAGGGGAAATAATAATGGTTCCGAAAAACAATTTAATCTCCAGCGATCTGTGGCCGACTATTATTCTAATTAACTAGCGTTATAATGAATTACCGACAAAAAACCCAAAACATAAACGAAAAAAAATATCCAATTTAACGACAAATGAGAGCATGTTCAAATTACATTTTCTCCTAAAA
Organism: Mythimna ferrago; assembly: GCA_910589285.2. NCBI lineage: Eukaryota > Metazoa > Arthropoda > Insecta > Lepidoptera > Noctuidae > Mythimna > Mythimna ferrago. The sequence continues at coordinate 1,513,186 of OU342680.1, forward strand.
AAAAATGGATCTTCGAATAAAAAAACTAAACTTCCGAATAGAATACTGAACCTCCGACAAAATTACTAAGTTACCGACAACAGAGGGTTGGTCAAAATAATCATATTTTTACAACTTGCATGAACTGTTTTAATTTCTATTGTTGGTTATCACATTTATTTTTTAGCTCTCAATAATGATGAAAATACCTCAACTGTTCGGCCCGCGCGATGGAGTTCAGATCTACTACGTAACTACATTTTCATAATAAACTGAGTTTTGTTTTATTTTTATCTTTGTTCTTGCTGACATTATAAAAGTTAGGAAATTTGTCGATTAATAATACAGTATAATATTCTAGGAAACCAAAGTCTCCTTGGTTTTCGATTAAGGCATGAATACGTATCAAAATCCCGAAAGTTCATTATACCTATGGCTGAAATACCGACGTGCAAAACACCGAAATTCAAAATACCGAAAGGTTTAAATGCCGATAGTCGTTATATCGAAACACAAAATACCGATGTTCAAATGCCCGAAAGGACGAAATCCCGAATAGACGAAACAACTTGAACGTAGCGGTTGGTCACAGTTCTAACGTTACCTAACCTATTTCACCCAGTTCAAAGTGCAATCAAAATACAATCTGCCTGTGACTAGACTATTAGACAATGGTAAACACTTTTTTACGAGAGATTGTGGCTGAAATAGGTTAGATTAGGTTAGAATTGTGACCAAAAGCGCGCGAGCCGAGCGAGCGAAGCGAGCGGCGCCGCGGCAGCGGCCGGCGAGTGCTACTTCTTAAAATAAAACAAATCGGACCTTAGGGCACCCCGACACGGATGAGTCGGGATTTTGAACTTCGGGATTTTAAACATTCGAACAAATGAACTTTCGGGATTTTAAACTTTCGACCATACGACCATTTGGCGTTTCAATTTTCGGGATTTCGTCCATCAGTAATTTAAAATTCGGGATTTTTATACGTACCCATGAATACAACTGTTTTAACTATTTAACGCCTGAAATAGGTACCGATATCGAAGCATACCCGTGGTAAGTAAAATTCATGATTTATGATGCAATTAAAAGTTATTGTTACAAGTACATTTTTATATTTTTTATAAGTTTCTGTATAGTCACTCAGAATAATATTTTCAGTATAATGTGACAGTTAAAATAGCACCACAATCTATGAAATATGAAAGGTAATTTATGAATTAATAGTAGGCAAGTAAAGATAAAAATTACAAAGCAAAGTTTTCAGTAGAACGTAATTTATGCTGGTAGAAAAGTATTATAGCAATAGACAGTCATGTTTATTTTTCGAAGATTTCAGTATCTCATTCGGTCGTTTCGTCATTTTTATTCGGACAAAAGTAGTCGGAAAGTTAGTATTTTAGGCAGTAGATTTAATATTTTGAGTAAGGACAATTCTTCTTTTTTTGTCGGAGCTTTTATTACTACCCTTTCAAAAGTACCCCAATAGGAAATTTTGAAGGTTTATAGATTGGGGTTTTTATTTTTTATGTAGTGACATACGAGATTATAGGACTCCAAATAGGAACTAAATATACTACCGCAACTTTGTATCGCGCTTTTAGAGTTCTTCGCGCGATTTGAACATAAACTACAGCTCGAAATCATCTATCGGGCAGTTAGCCGCATCATACGAAATACATGTCTGGTTGGAGGATCCTCCCATTTCAGCAGAGGTATGTGGGACTTTACACTCTGTTCCGCATACCTCTAAACTTAATATAAAAAAACTTGGGACAAATTTTAACTAAACTGAATACTATAATTATTAGTTTTTTCTAAACTACTCTCATAATACGGTTTAGAGGGTGTTAGTAAAATATTCTCCTGAACGCAGTCGTTGGCAAAGCACTAGTATTAACATGTAAGTGTCCACCCACAGTCCGTGTCCCAGCCCCGCCACGACGAGTGGTCGAAGTTCGTGTACACGCTGCAGGAGCTGCGCAACAACCAGGCCGACGAGGAGAGCGACCGCCTGAGCCTGGCCGCCAGCGGGCCCTCGTCGCTCACCAGCCTCACCAGCCTCGCCAGCAACCCGCTCAGGTAACTGCCGGGCCGCGCCGCCCACGCGACCGCAACCCGAGCTTTATGCTTTGGATATGGTTCTGTGATGCTGATCATATTACTCATGGTAAAACAAATAGGAATAATACTTTGTCGAGAAGCAATACCCATATCATATAGTCCGTAACCCTATAACTGCTTGCGTCTTGATTGATCTGACGAGTATTTTCGTGTTCTATTCGCCAGGGTAGTGTGGTAGCGACTGAGTACTCCATCTCGTTTAGGTCTTCAATCCCCATGGGTGACAGAAGCGCTGACGAGATGGGGTGTTTGGTTGTGGGTGTGCGACCCTATCGGAATAAACGCGAGTGTTTGTCGGATATATAAGACGGCTGTTAAAAGGTTAAGGAAGTAAAAAGAGTATTTTACGCCAGCCAGGGAAAATATACATCAACATCAGCTCAAAATGGCTCTCGCTCAGCATACTGCTGCAATTCGTGTGTTAGTAGCATTATTTTAAACGCTTTTAGAGTGGGAAATTCGCTTCCCTATAAATTATTATTCCATTTTCAACAAAGTAGCCTAAAAGAATGGTGTGATGCATAGGAAAAAATTGAGCTATATAATATGTATTTTAAATATGACAGCATAGTGATAATTCAATGCATCTCACTGCACGTCTTGGCTTTATTTAGTTATTACATTTCACGTATGTGCATCACTGCAATTGCAATCTTATGTGAATCACATAAAATTCAACTTCAATGGTGCACACCCATGACTTTTATTGACGTAACAAAATAAGGATGTTTTAAAAAGAAGGTTTAAGATTAAATTGGCTGAATTTTGTATGACTATTACTTTAATAAATATTTTTAAAAGTATGTAGTTTTATCATGAGTACTGATCAAATACAAATAAGGAATGATATTTAAAATTACATTAACATATTCAAAGCTTGTTCAGAACTGAATAGATATGATGTAAAGAAAGAAAGAATTGAAGGGTTTTTGTTAAGCGAGACAAATGTTTAGTTGCAATATACAAAAACAATATGTGTATGTGTATACAGGGTGTAAGGAATATGTCTCTGCAAACTGAAAGAGCTGGCTCAGTAGACGAAACTGGACACTCTTCCTCAAGATTTTTTTTTTCCAAGGAAGGAAAAAAATGTCGTGTAGACGGTTATTCAGTTTCGTCTACTGAACAATCACTTTGCGTTTGCGGAGATATATACCAAACACCCTGTCTGTATGATAAAATTGCACTTATTACAATGTTAGATAGAATATTATGCATTGTTGATACTTAGAATTGTGCTACCTTCCTCATCAAAGAGTAAAAACTCTTATTATTAAAAACCACATCAAAATCTGTTACGTAGTTTAGGTAGGAGTTGAGGGTTAGGAATGAGTACTTCGTCAATCAAATATTAAATAAAGTGTTGTAACTAAACATTAATATATTACTTTAAACTACTCTCTAATAGGTAGAAGAACAATACGAAAGATAAATGTTGAATGATATGTATATTAGAACATATAGTAAAAGCAGCTGATAAAATCCCTGTTTATGTAACTGTAAAGTGATTTTATTGCGACACAAAATAGAGATGACGAATTTAATTATAGTCTTTCTGAATCTAAAATAGAATAGTATGCACGATATTTCATATATCACAATCAAAAAAGTTTTAACTTTATAGGCGCCTGCGTTGGATTGATCCGACGATTGTTTTCGCGTTCCCAGAGTCGTGTGGTTGCGACTGGGTACTCTCAATCCCCATAGGTGACAGAAAAACTGACTGATGTGCGACCCTCGCTAAATGAACGCGATGGGGTTTGTCGCATATATCCAACACGGTCGGTCCAAAGGTTAATACTGTTCGATTAATCAAGAATAATGCTATATAGGTAAGTACTTAACTTTAAAATCTGAAAATAAGATTTTCAGTCACTTCTATTTTGTGTCGAAATTACAAGGAAGTAGGAATATTTCTCATTCTTGCTAATTTAAAAACAACATGAGATTGTAACGAGTAAATCTTAGTTAGTCTAGTTGTGTTTTATAACTTAGTTATCTGTAACCATATCGCTAATATTTATTAAGTACAGGTACCTATTTATAGTATTACTCAGAACTAAACAGATATTGCTTTATTGTAAAAGTTAAATCAAATAAATAATTGCTTATATAAAATGGATTTTGTTTTATTTCTTATATCCTTAAATTCCATGGTATTCACTTTCTGAAAAGTCAGGGAAAGTTAGTAGAGCTAGCGCAAGATAAGTTGGCGCGTGGCCAAAATTGGAAACTAATCGTTTGACGTTTATGTCATGTGTCAAGAGAATGTGTTGTGTTCTGTGTTTTTATCATTTCTAAAGTTAATAGTCGTCATTATTATACCAAAAGTGATTAAAAGTGCTAGCAGGGATATTATCTTGAAAGTCAAACGTGTTTGTGAAGAGAAATTAGAAAATATTGGGCCTACGGTACCATTTTCCAAAATTAGACCCATTTGTCAATTTTTCGGGTGATCACTGACTTTTTTTTAAATTAAATTACTTATGTAAATGAAAATAACCTATAGTCAATTTGTTTAGGGTTAAGGTTACTAGCTGAAAATCTTGGAATCCTTTTTTTCTAGATAAATTACAAAAACTAATGTTAGCTACATTGTTTACCAATCTATATTTTTAGAAAACATGAATAAAATATGTAACATATTTCTTTTACAAGACATAATAATATTGTTTACTTTCTTTTTAATAGGTAGGTACACTGTGTTAGTCTGTGCGGAAAGTAAACCGTCGTGGGATTTGAGGGCGCTGCTGTAGATAAATATCGTTTTTGTTATGTAAGCAACATTGTGACGTCATTACAGTGCGACTGTTAAATCTTGATATTTTGAAACTATGTTAGACTAGCTTCTTCCAGCGGCTTCATCCTATAATAAAAATTATCCTACTGGCTGAATTTGCTCACCCCATGAAACTGCAAAGTTATAGCTTATGTGCTATATTATTACAATGTTTATAAAATAGCAAAAAAAATAATTATTTAAATTTGTTGGCCTCACATGGTCTCCTACCCGCACATGTTCTGCCCACTCGTCAACAATCGTGTCTGGATCACTTTATTCTTAAAACAACAGCTCCGGCCTCTACCTTAGTCGCTCATTCCGCTCTTACTGACCACGAAACTGTCTTGCTGTTTCTTGCAAGGGGTAACGTTAAAACCATTGCCAAAAAAACGGTTCATCGCATAGATCATAGCCAGTTAGATGCAGATTTAAAACGTGTTGACTTTGGTGCGTTATATATGACTAATGATCCGCAGATAGCGACAGATTTATTGATTGGTCACATTATGCGGGTAATTACGTCTAACACTAAAACGGCAAAGGTCCCTAACCGTAAAAGAATTGTGAAGTCCTGGATCACTCCTGGTCTTCTTCGCTGCATAAAAAATAGAGACAATCTCCACCAAAAATTCAAAAAGAACCCGGAAAGTCTTATTTTAAAAACCACATATACCAGATACAGAAACTATTGCAATAAGCTGTTGAAACACATTAAAACTGAACACGATAGAAAAGAAATCAGTGATGCTGGCAACAACACGAAACAACTATGGTCAGCTATAAACAATATAACGAGTAGAGTCAAGAAGAAAGACAACACTTCGGCATTATTGTCAATCTCTTCTACACCAGAACAGTCTGTCAACGAAGTCAATAACTTTTTTGCAGATATTGGCAAAACCCTTGCTGAAAAAATTAGTATACGGTCGTCAGTATCGCTAGACGATATTTCTTGCAGTAGCCCACAATCCATGGTATTGTTACCTACAGACGAGGCAGAAGTTACAAAATTAATATTATCCCTCCGCAATGAATGTGCCATGGGTTGGGACCAAATATCTAATGGTTTTCTTAAAAAGCACATTGCCATTTTGGCCCCACCTATAACCTATATATGTAATCTCGCTCTCGAAACTGGTCAATTTCCTGAAGCCTTTAAGAAATCCATTATTCACCCAATCTTTAAGGGTGGGGACAGAAGCCGTGTCAATAACTACAGGCCCATAGCCGTGTTGCCAGCGCTATCCAAGATACTTGAACGGATCATGAACAGCAGGCTAGTTGATTACTTGGAGTCCCATAACCTTCTTTGTCCCTCTCAATATGGCTTTCGAGCTGGTAAATCGACGTCCGATGCTGTACATGATCTAACTAATTATATAGTCACTAACATGGACGCAGGCCGCAAGGTTTTGGGGATATTTCTGGACCTCGCGAAAGCGTTTGACACGGTTTCTGTGCCTATCCTGATTCGGAAGATGGAATGGCTTGGAATTAGGGGGGTCCAGTTAAAACTTTTTGAGAGTTACCTGAGCGAACGTAAACAGAGCGTAAAAATAGGCGAGTATATCAGTAACGAGCGTCTAGTCAATTACGGCGTGCCACAAGGCAGCGTCCTGGGTCCTGCCCTCTTTCTAATATACCTGAATGATCTAGGAATGCTCACTCTCCCTAAAGGCAAAATTGTATCCTTCGCGGACGATACTGCCCTACTATTTAGCGCGGATTCGTGGAGTGAAGTCTACAGGCATGCTCAGTTGGGTTTTGACATGGTATCAGAATGGTTACGAAATAATTTCCTCACCCTAAATGCAACAAAAACGAATTATGTTACATTTGCCATAAAACAAAATAGGAAAACTTCGTTAGGTTCTCCAGTATCCATCATGGCTCACACATGTGCGACGCCGTGCTGCACAACCTGTGCTTGCTCTCACATCCAAAAAACTGATAATGTGAAATACTTAGGCATTATCATAGACAGTACACTAAAATTTCATGAACACATTAACGTATTGAGTAGCAGGCTGCGAAAATTAATATACGTTTTTAAGACTCTTAGGCAGGTGGCTGGAGAGAAGCTGAAGCGATCGGTGTATTTTGCTCTTGCTCAATCTTTGCTGACTTACTGCATCACCTCTTGGGGTGGTGCCCCTAAATGCGCTATTCTCGAACTGGAAAGAGCTCAGAGAGCCATCCTGAAAGTGCTATATTGCCATCCTTTTCGATACCCTACTACTCTTTTATATAAAGAAGTGAAAGTTCTGACAGTGCGCCAGCTATTTATACTACATACAGTTATGAAGCAACATAACCTCCTAACATATACGCCCTCTCTATCTCAAGGCAAAAGGCGATTCAATCCCGTTTCCGATTCCCAAAACCGGCTTTTGACTAAGTTTTCTCGACGTTTCTTCTGCAACCTTGGTAAATACCTCTACAACAAAATTAACAGGATATTACCTATTTATGACCTTAACAAGATTAAATGCAAAATGAAACTGACCGATTGGATTCAACAACTAAACTACCTGGAGACTGAAAAAATCCTAGATGTCCCGGTGTAATTAAGGTTATAAGTAGAGTAAATTACACATCCTACTAAGTTCCACATGCTCAATCACTATACGACAACACACTCTTACAGACACATACATTCCATACACTCTCAAACATTCCCACACAATACTAACCGTACTAACACTATATAGAATTTATAACATAAAGATTGTTAATAATCGCAACAACTGTTTCTCAGAGCATAAGGCAATATAAAAATGTTAACAAAACCTAAGGGTGGAGTCCTGGTGTCCTGAAATACAGGCCCCAAGCCTAGTTTAGGCACCAGTCTCCCACAATATGTTTATTGTACCTACTTTTACGCTAGAAACTGTAATCATTGTGTATTGTGGCGAGAAATAAATCTTATTATTATTATTATTATTAATTAAGTTCATCTGTCTAGTAGTTTTTGCGCGACACATCCATACATACGAGTACCTCCATCCATCTTCACAAACTTTCGCATTTATAATATTAAGTAGCCTATTTATTGAACTTGCTCACGTGATGAAACTTAGCAAAAATATAGGTTATTGCAACGTTTATCATTCATCCGCTTATAAGTTTTTGCGTAATGCCGTTAATTGTGGAGACACCTGGGGTAGGCCTATGTCGAACAGTGGACGTCTTTCGATTGTAATGATGATGAACATTTAAATGCAAACACGAACCGGTAAAGGAAAATAGCGTGAAGAAACTGCTGTACTGCTTATCGAGGTAGGTTTCACCAACGACCACTTACCCAGTTCCAACGAAAATAGTTCTATCACTTTAACTGGGATCGGTCTATTATCACTGACTGGAATATTGTAGCTAGCAGCAAGTTTATGTTTACCCTAGTTAAATATAAAGGTAAAAATGGGACACACTACCACTTTCTCGTTGTCTTCCTCAGTACATTTTTCCCTTTTGCTAATCAATGAAAAATATGAACTTAATGACTATGAAAATAAAGTACACTTCAGAATTTGTAATGTTGCTTCGTAAAAAATCTATTTATCACTTGTTTGTTCGTCTGTTTATCTGTTAAGACCCTTTAACTCGAGAATGCTTGGAGGTACCGAGTTAAAATTAAAACCATAAACTCAAGTCTGCGGTCTTTTGAAGTTGTGAAAAAATCAGACTTCCGAGTTAACGAAAAAAAAAGATACGGCCGTTTAAGTCGCAAAAAAACATATATTTCGATACTCAAGGGAATCAAAGTTCATATGGTGAATCTCGTTGACCTAGAATCCTGGCAATATAATAAATTTGGCATAAATCAAGGTCTCGTAAAACAAGTACAGGGAAAAATCTGAAAATTGTAAATTTGTAGATCAGCCACAAAAAAAAAAAATTGTTTGCAATTCGGAAAAATCTTCGTAACTCAATTCGGAAATTGATTTCACAGGTAAATTTGTACAGAATCTTCAGTGCGCGAGTCCGACTCGCACTTGCCCTTTTTTATTTTAGTTACTGTATCCATAATCAAGCCTGAAAAGAAATATTCTAAGTTAGTCGAAATGCATTATAAAAAAGTATCAATACTCTTTATACTAGGCATCGAAAATATTGACCAAAACAAAATAAACAAATATAGTCATGTTTAAATGAATTTCCGTTTAATTTATATATATTTGGAGATAACAGGGACAGGAGTTCACCTAGGAAGTCTAAAAACATTAAAATAAAAGTGTTACGTACCAAAAATACAGCATACCAATGTTTCCCAAGTTCGTGACTTTGTTTTGATCAATAATGGTGTGATTTGCCATTTGTTATCTTTGGCAAAACTGTGATATATTAAATATTATTTCCCTTGCAGCTCAGTGAAATTTTTTATCACATTTCTGAAGATTTCAATTAAAAATCACAATAAAATAACATAATAAGAAAACCGGTGTCAACATTATATGACGTTTGGTATTTGACGGATGGCTGGGTTGGGTTGCTACTTAAAATCTTTAATGTTGTTTTCACTTTACGCCACGACGGTTCTTTTATCGCACAGACAATATGAAAGAACGTTTTTAATCAAATTAAGGAAAATAGATTTGTTAGGCTGGCAATATTAAGCACGCCCCCAGCAAAGAGTACTAGATTGACTACGACAACCTCAAAAGCGTCCCCGAAAAGGAAAGTTACAAAGAGTCCTGTCATCTCGTTCTATAAGTGTGTCCATACACTAGCTACATAGGTACCATGGAACATTTTTCCTCTAAAGTAGTAAAAGATATTTTTGATACATTAAACAGATATGCAAGTTCAAAAACAATTAATATATGTATGTTTCAACTGATCTGAATATGCTTACCAAAAGGGATCTGAGTTTTCTCTATAATGATTAGGAAATAGCTGATGTCTGTATATACCTTATACTGGCGTCATATAGTTGCATCGATTAATATAAAATGCCTGAATTACCACCTACTAACTGATGTTGTCACAAAATTCATCCATCCCAGACGGCTAATGAGGAGAATAATATTTTTATTAAGAATTCGAAGATATAATTATTACATCGCACAAATCCGCAGAATCCGCTAGTGGTTTATGGCCCATATCTTTTCCCAGAGAGGTTTGAGTCCCAGCAGTGGGAACATTATTACGCGAGTTCAATGACCTGTAGATAGTTTGTACGCAACGCCGACTACTAACTACAGGTCATTGAACCCGCTCAGCTGACGTTTTCTTAAAGAAATTAATTTCGTACGTGCGTAAATTAGTACGAGTTTTGAAAAAAAGGTACTTTATTTTTTGATTTTATCTTTACAAATCGATAGTGTTTCATGTACCGGATCGACCCTCCACGGGATTAAAACGATTAAAATTTAGTGGTGTATAATGATACAGGGTTATTTGTAAAACACTAACAACATAGTAGGACTATATTACTAACATCATAAACAACAACTCTTCAAGATTTCATTGTTCAAACTAACACATTTCAACTCTGTATTTTGCTATACCTACCTAGGTACGTCTGTATGACGCGACGAAAGCGCATCAAGCTCCTCTGCCGGCCGATCCCCTCCGCTATTGTACTGTCGCTTGCTTCGCATAGACTTCGTAATATTTAGAACGTTCTATAAATATATTTAAAACTCGTTGAACAAAAGTTGTTGTTTATGATGTTATTTACATAGCCCTGAAAGGTTACCCTGTAAAAGGAGAAAGAAACTGACGTGACTGACATATTAACGCACAGCCGAGAAACTACGGGGACGAGGAGTGTGAAATTTGCACAACTCCTTTTATGACGTAGCACTAGGTACTAAGAGAAAACGCCCGGAGGACACGGTGGAGCACACAGTCGAGGTGTGCCCTGCTTGGGCGGAGCATCGCTGTGCCCTCGTGGGGGCGGCGGCGGAGACCTCTCGCTCCGGGCTTTGGTTGAGGCCATGGTCCGGAGTGAGGAGGAATGGCAGGCGGTCGCCGACTTCTGCGAAGCAGTAATGCTCGCAAAGGAGGAGGCCGACCGCATCAGTCAACGGCGCTCTCGCCGCCGCCGCCGCCGGGATTCCGATCCCGATTTCCGGCCTCCGTAGGCGCGGATAGTGAGCAATGGGTAGCTCGCTGTCCGGACCAAGCCCAAGTCGTCGACGGCGCGCACTGTTCCCGCGCGCCTCAAGGAGTTGTCAGCAACAGCAGGGGCCCAGCCGGGTCGAAGCCTACTGGGGCCAGGGTTATCCGAAAGGGAACTCGAGCCCCGGTGTGAAGGCTTGAAGGAATGGCGTGGGTTTTTTAGTCAGTAAAAGTCTGACACTATCTCCCGCTCCGTCCAAGAGCGGGGGTTGTCATAGGATGATTTTAACCACCAAAAAAAAAGGTACTAAGGAAGGATTTCCAAATTTCAACCCCTAGGGGGATAAAAGGGGGTCCAAAGTTTTATGGAGAAACCGACTTTCATGCTGGTGAAGCCGCTGGCAGAAGCTAGTCAGAATTTTTTTTTATAGCCAACCTTATTAAAATATGGACTAAAGTTTCATAAAAGAAAACAAAACTAATTTTAATAAATATTATATTTTACTGTGGACTAAAAGGTATAACAAGCTTCCCTTTAGACATGTTCACTTCTTCCCAACATGTGCAGGTCAGTGTCTTTCTGTCCATGATGTCAGTGTAGATCTTGCCGTCCAGGTGATCCATCTCATGCTGGGCTATCCGTGCAGACCAGTCTTTGAACACTCGTGTACTTTCTTCACCTTGTGCGTTTAGACCTGAAATGAGGAAAATAATTAAGAGACCAGAGAAACCATTTGTTATGACAAAAGATGAAAATAAAACCTTTTAAACTTTCATATATCGTCAATTAGAGACACAATAGAAAGACAATGACAGAGCAAACACCGGTGTTTGCTTGGGGGTGCTTGGGGTTTAATGAATTAAATGACATTTAATTGTCTTTCTATTGTGTCTGTAATTTCCACGATTGAAAGGTTAAAGAGAACATGCAGATTTGTTTGTTATAGTTTTTGTTTTTTAATTTTACAATTGATTTAAAATTATTGTAAAATATTGTTAAAAGCAATATAACGTAAAGCAGTGTTTTTTTCTTTTATAGAACGTAAACAAAATGTCATTACCTGTTACTTGAACAGCTTTATATCTGGGCACGTCAGCCAGGTATCCTTGAACACTTTCACACCCTTCACTGTGGATTACTTTCTTGTAGTCCACTACTTTCAATATAGGATTTATAAATACCTGAAACATTGTTTATGGCTTAAATCACGTAAAGAAAATCATGGAATAGAATCAAGTTGGATATCACTACAAAAACAAGTTATCTTTTGCATTATTAATACAGAATACTTACTTACAGTGAATGGTACAACCTCCATTCCTCTCAGTGCTGCTATCTCCCTTGGTACACTTGCTATTTGCTTCACAGTGTGCCTCATAGCGAATATCCTCAGGTTTACTCCGATTTGTGGCGCCGACATGCCAAGGCTTCCGTACTTATTAATAACATATTCTAACTTCTTGATTATGGTTTGTATTTCATTTGACTTTATTTTATCGAGAGAAACAGGCTCGGAAACTTTACGTAACATTGGGTCACCGATTTGCACGACATGTTCATACGGTGGAGAGGATTTTCCGTGTGCGGGAGCCAATCTAGCATACCAATTGAGTACCTTTCTTGTAACACCCATGTTTTATAGTTACATTTATACAGAATTAACAATTTTCAGCAATGCTTTAGTAAATGTTTTTACTGTTTCAGGTTATAAAATCAGCTGTTTATCGCAAGCTACTGTCAAAAGATGTTATGACATTTTGACTTTTGACAGACGAAACCTCACGGTAGTGCTCCCACAAGGCGAACAAAAAAGTGGCACGGCAGTACCATCCTTTTCTCGAAACTGTTCAGGCTATTTTCGATCCTCTATGACTTCGGTGTGTAGTACGCGTTTCAAATTAGAATAGGACCGATTCCTATGTTTTGACGTCTCGTCGAACTGTCAAATCGAAGAAATTTTGGCAAAATTGAAGAACTTGGAGATGAGTAAAATTGAAGAACTGGATTCTGATTAAACTTGTTTCGTTCACAGTTCATAAATAAATTAAATTTTTCGTAAATTAATTAATGTTTCAAAATTTCTATCCTCGATTTGACAGTAAATCGTGACGTCACAACATGGCGGGCGATCCTATTCTCATTTGGAACGCATTGTATAAAACAGAAGCCTGCATTTTTAGTAACCAAGCAGGTATTGTATACAACCCAGCCCAAGCCCTATATGATAGATGACTAGAATACATTATAATATCTGTGTCACAATACTCACAATCATCATCATTTCAACCGTAAGGTATCTGCTACTGCTACTGCTTGACATAGGCTTGCGGTTGGTTTCCATTCTAACAGGATAAACATAGGCCTACATTTGTTTATAAAATGCAGAAATTAAGAAAACTTGTATAATAACAATTTGTTCGTGTAACACAGGAACTTTTGATGTCAAAAAGAAAATAACCCCGCATTCTGAATTGCGTCAAAAGCGATTATATCACGAATCCGACCTACGCGCAACGTCACAAATAGTACCCGATAGTTCTAATCTTTGTGACTATTAAAATTGGCCGGATTCGTGATATAATCTCTTTTGACGTAATTCGGAACAAAGGCAAAATAATATCAAATATGTCAAAGTCAAACACTCAAACGTCAAAACCTGATTTTTTGTCGTCGTACCGATCGGACGACCGCGACCGGTTTCTGGGCAGAAAGGTTTATTTATTTTACTATTTTATCTTCAATCTTCATTATCATTGCATTCAGAATAAAATATTGATTGCTAAAAACTTTCTACAAGTTTTGGTGATCTTTTAAAATTATTTGCTTTGTTATCACTAGATAGGAGACGTGATTTTGGCAAGTTGTATTTACCGATAACGCTGTTTTCGTAAGTCCAAAGTAAGTAATTATGCAATTTATGTTATCTGTAACGTAATTGTATTCCATGTGCCTAATATTTGCATATTAAAAGGTAAATTATGTATTTAAATTACCCTAAAGTGTTTGTTTGATCTGTTGTAATTTTATTTTGTTTGTGATAAAAGGTTAATAATTTCCAATATGGGAAGTATGGGTACATAAGAAACTTATTGTTTCACATATCATTGTTTTGCTTGAAAAATCTTCCCACTCCCATATTTATATAAGATTCATAGTAGTTCTACAAAGGCTATAAAAAAGCTTCATCACCTATTTGTAGCAAAGTGATATTAATAAACTGGTTTCTTTTTCGCTTTTGGGCTTATCAAAAACATAACTTTTACACAAACTGTCAATTTGGTATTCCAACTGGTAAGTTTATGTAAAGTCTATAATTTAGGGTATCGGTCAGAGATTGTAATTTTTAATTCTTAATGTAAGCAAGTAAGGAATAAAGTAGCAGTGCTTCGGTTGATTTCTAGACAGAAATTTAGCAATTAAAAACAATGGTTATTAGCTAGACCAACTTTGATAAATATTTTACTAAAATCAAGTTTAAAAATATTTTGTTTTGTTTATTTGGTTAGGGTACCCATTGGTAATGGCCATTTTGTGAAATATAATATAATTATGTAAATATTTTTTAATGAAAAAGCGCAATTTACCATAATAACCCTTTTCCTCAGATGTTTAAGATCAGTTTCAATCTCACACGCACAGCTTCCCACTACATAAAACGCACAATGTCTAGTCAAGAGCAAGACGTACTGTTTGAAACACTTAACAATGCAGGGATCATCACTCTCAATCGACCGAAGGCATTGAACTCTCTTAACACCTCTATGGTGTCTAAGTTACTACCTCAGCTTCAGGAATGGGAAAGTAAGAAGACCGTAGTCATTGTCAAAGGTGCTGGTGATAAAGCATTCTGTGCAGGCGGTGATGTCAAGGCAGCCATAGACAAAGTTGAGGGCCCAAGGTTCTTCTACACCGAGTACAATGTTAACTATCTCATTGGCAAATACAAGATTCCGTACATCGCTTTTATGAATGGAATTACGATGGGAGGTGGCCTAGGCTTGTCAGTTCATGGCAGATACAGGATAGCTACAGAGAAGACAGTGATAGCCATGCCTGAGACAAAGATTGGACTGTTCCCTGATGTTGGAGGTTCATATTTCCTGCCGAGACTACAGGTTAATTTAGGTTTATATTTGGGACTGACTGGTGAGTATTCTTCATAATTTTACTTTAATATTGAAATAGGGCAATAGTTTGTGTACCTATAACTGTCGCTCCAGTAATGAGGATACGTTTAAATTAGTCTTAATTGATCAATTATCTGCTTGGAAATTGCTGCATATTTGTACTGCAACCATACACAAATCTTACAGTATATTAAAACCTTGCAAAATATCCTAAAATAAATACTTGTTCTTTACGCTGTCTTTATGAATAAATTGATAATTTATTATTACTTTTCTAGGTGACAGACTAAAAAGATGGGACGTGGTTAAATCCGGCATTGCCACACACTTCGTACCTAGCAAGAGGCTATACGAGCTAGAAGTTTTGCTATCTCGATGTGCTGATGAAGTAGAAGTTGGCAACCTCCTTGGCAAGTTCCACGAACCATCAGATGAGTTCTCGTTGTCTGCTAACATTAAACATATTAACTATTGCTTTGCTGCATCATCTATTGAAGAGATTGTGGAAAGGCTTGAGAAGGTTCAGAATGATTGGTCGGTGAGAACTTTGAATGTGAGTGATACTAAAATATAGTTTTTTTTTAAAGATAATACTAAAATGTCATACTTTTTAAGTGATACTAAAATATCATAATTTTTTAAGTGTTTTTTTTTTATTATTATTAGTGGCCGCGCTTTGACCACCATCTCACCTGATGGTAAGCGATGATGTGGTCGACAATGGAGCACGATTATAACATCATAGTTTTAAAGTGATACTAAAATATTATAATTTTTTTAAGTGATAAAGATTATTTTTCCTATTTTTTTCTTTACCGCGTATTGTTTAGATCTATTAAGATGGCCTTCAAGGAACTGTTGTTCCAATATTTGTTATGCATCGAACCATATATGTTTACCCCCTACAAACATCGTCCTGTTATTTTTGTAGTTGTAAAAAAAATATTTATAAAACGAAAGTGAAGCTAAATTTTTTTTCGAATAATTTCTTTTTTTTTGCGCATTTTGCGATGGTCGGGATCTATTATAGTCAAAGAATACGGGAGTTGCTCGCACACGTGACTTACAATTCTTCACCTTTTGCTTTTTGACATTTCCTACCCTGAAAATCGTATTTGTTTATTCAGACCCTCAGTCAGATGTGTCCCGGTTCGCTGAAGATAACGCTCCGCGCACTACAGCGCGGCACTCAGCTGGACTTAGGACAGTGCCTCAAGATGGAATACCGTGCCGCTTGCCGCGCTACAGAGAACCATGACTTTCCTGAAGGTATACTTATTAAGAACCATCTATTCCTTTATGTTATTAGTAAGATATCTACGCAAGTTGCATCTTTTACAGTTTGATGACCAAGGTCTAAACACCAACGGTTGTGTCTGTAACAGCGAGTATGACGATGCATTTTGTCGCGCGTTGTCTCGCTTCCATATTTTTTATCTCCGACTGTTTGAACGTAACGAACCAAACAAACATTTTGTTATGTATACGCTTTGTGCCGACGAAGCGGCAGAAACGCGACGCGCACGGCACGACGACGTTGCCGCTTCTTCGACAGTTTCATAGTTTTGTATGTAAGTTTCACGAAGGCGGGAACCAAGCGTATAGTGACGAATATACGTCCATGAAGCTACGCGTCCGTGGACAGCAGGCCTTGGATTTAGAGGTCGCAAGTTCATACAAGACTTCTAACCCGCACTGGGCTCGCGTGGTGGATTACGGCCCATACCTTCTCCCAAGAGAGGAGGCGTTAGTCCCAGTAGTAAGAACATTAAAAAAGGCTGATAATGATGACAATAGGCCCATACAGGTATACAAATTATTTATATCTAAAGCACAAACTTTCCTCTTTCCAGGAGTGCGTGCCCTTTTGGTAGACAAAGATAATAACCCCCAATGGAAACCCAAGACCCTCGCGGATGTAAGCGACGATTATGTGGAGAGCTACTTCAAGAAGTTGCCTCAGGAGAAAGAGCTGCAGTTCTTTGACTCCAAGCTGTAGTCTGGTAGACTGGCAGTACGGGGTGGAAACGAATTTATATGTGTGGGTACTGATATGTGATGTTTAAGTCTTGAAGAGTTTAATAACAGGTAGATTTAAGTTATCAAGAAGACGAGTCAGTAGCAGCTGATTGTCGAGAATATGTCGGTTGAGTGCTTCTATACTCCATTCGCGTTAAGATTAGACTAAACAAACTTTTTTTTTTTTATTTGATATAAACTAGTGCTTGACTGCGATCCCATCTGATGCAATGCAATCTCTGATGGTGAGGCGCACTAGTTTATTATGAGCCTATTCACTCTAGCCTTAAAGACACCCAAATTATAATCGGACGGGAAGACCGCAGCAGGCAAATTGTTCCAGTGCTTCGACGTACGCGGTATAAATGACGAGACGAAACTTTTTTTACTGTCACCGATTTTTACTTTTATTGCGTTGGTGCCATGATAAATGGCGGCTGCAGTAAACAGTTGGTATTGTTACCACGTTTTGCTTTTAATGCCATCCTTATGCCTACGGAATAGAAGTCAAAATCGGTTGACCGGACAGTAAAAAAGGTTTGTTTAAATGTCTAATCTTAACAAGGATGGAGTAATTAAATAAATCTAACGATTAAGGATATAGTCAACAAAATTATCTAGCTATTCTACTATTTCTACTTCCAATTATGTTAGGGTCCGGTACCAGTATCACAATATTAAGTCGCGTTTTACACTGGGGGATATATGTTTTCATACAGCGTTAAATTTTGATCGTTTTAATCCCGTGGAGGGTCGATCCGGTACATGAAACACTATCGATTTATAAAGATAAAATTAAAAAATAACGTACCTTTTTTTTTAAAACTCATATTAATTTACGCGTGTACGAAATTAATTTCTTTAAGAAAACGTCAGCTGAGCGAGTTCAATGACCTGTAGGTAGTTAGTACGCAACGCCTACTACTACGTACAGGTCATTGAACTCGCTCAGCCCACGGGATTAAAATGATCAAAATTTAACGGTGTATGAAAACATATATCCCTCAGTGTAAAGTTCATAAGTTACAATTTGGGTCCATGGTAATTTCAATGCATTTAGTGTGATATTTTATTATAATAGATGACATGCGGTATTGGAATCATTATTTGCGTAGCAAAAAAGGTAGTGAGGATACAATCGCTATCTCTTTATTCGTCATTGTGATGCATAGCGAATGGTAGAGCATTGTTTAAAATTCAAATTGGTCTATTTTTATGCACGTTTTAAAAATAATGGTGTAGTGAGCGGTGTGCAATCTGCGTTCTTTATCGGTCTTGAATTTAATTTTGGATGACAGGTTTTAATATTCTAAATGTAAGAACATTTCGTCTAGTTAAAGTAAATGACTTTGAATATAGAAGAAAGTTTCGGTAGAATGGATACCAATCTTTGCCCTTATTAATGAAAATAATCTCTGAGATTTTTAACACCGTTTGAAATTCAATAGTAAAATTTTTTACAGGAACTTTGAACGAATAAGAATAGTAATAATCTAATTATCTGGACTATTTAGCATATAATAGTTTAAATAATTTTATAAATAAGACTGCTTGTCTGTTATGCTAAGTCTTCTGAGTAAATCTCTATCGACGTCCCCGGGCAATGTGTCGTTATTCGAAAAAATATGTTTTTTCAATTACCTACTTATAGTCCGGTAATAAAGACGATAATCGAAAAACAATTTTTTGTGATTACCGACTTATTGCCTGGGTACGTCGCTATAATCTTCTTGAAGTTACTAAATAAATACATAGCAGTATCCACAGCCTTCGACTGATAAGAAATATGGTGCAAGAGGTAATGCAATTATGGCCATGTAACTGTAGATCCAAGTTTATTTTTAAGTCTTCCATGTATGAGAGTTAATTTTTTCATATATCTTTTTATAACGCTGTTATGCGGAAAACATTCAATGTATGTGGTGTTACACGGGCGTAACTATTAACTTTTTGTTTGTATTTTATGCGGTTATTACTCCCGCTTTTTATTGTGATGGGAAATCATCCAATGACTTCTCCCTTTCTAGGTTGGAACGAGAGGGTGTATCTAACTTTTACAGACTAAAACCCAGCTGTGTTCTTCTGACCACGGTCACTCTTCCAAGCGTTTCAGCAGCTCAGCCTGAACCACTGCAGACCTGGAGGTAGAAATCCTTTCCTATTGCTGTATTCTGAGAACTGTTTGTACTCAAACTTGCAATACAGGTGATTGAAAGATAGAGGGCTAGCTGCTAAGACGTTTTACCATGAATCTAGCATGGTTTTTTATCACAGATAAGATGAAAGAGGTTAGAAAGGAAATACTTTCCGATTTGTATTAGAACGAGTGTCGCCGCTTGTCTCCTCACACCCTTGAACTCCACTACAGGCAATAAATCAATACGAACGCGCATTACGCAACTAACAGACCACGCACACTTAGATCGCAAGTTTGCTATTGGTAGTTGAACTATGAGCATTGCCCTACTTTGTGGCACGCTTGCCCCGCCCACAAGGCCATTCTAACATATTTCATCTGTTCGGTGGTTTTTATAATGCTCATAGCGCCCGCTCTGAGTGGAGCAAAAGGGAGTGACGTTTACGGACTAAAACTCTCGAGTGTTCCTTCAGTTGGTCTTTGCGTTTCAGGAGCGCGGTAACTAAGGTTAATACCTATAATTCGGTGTGTTTTCTTGTCACGTAATTTAGAAATACTCTGTGTGTATACTACTGCTAATTTAGGCTATAACTTTACTAATGTACCGACATTCGACCAGAACTGTTCAACGGGCTCGACGTCTATACATAAGGATATGTGCCATTTCTCTTATTCTTAATTTTTTTGACTATGTTCTTAAAAAAGTTTTGAGTCTCGAAGCCTTAGTCTTTAAGCACAAAATAGACAGGTACAGAAGGCAATCTCATGTATTTACTGCACTTTTTATACCTACGCGCGGCGATCGCGCTAGGGTTAGCGCGTTGCGCCGAACTGTACGAGTGCGACCGGGCGATTGAGCCGAGATATCGTGTCCGTGAGCGGTGTCTATGAGTGCGTTGCTCGACCGCGCTATGTATGTAGATTGACTTCAGTGCCTATCTATTTTGTGCTTTAAACTCATTGCTTTCTATCATTACAATATTTTCTTAATTTTATTTTGCAAATTGCGTCCGTGTTATACGATCGCTATCAACTCAAGCTAACCGCGCTCGTCATATGTAAGTGTAAAGTATATATTTGCCTTAATAATTTTAAGTAGTTTTCAAGTGCAATTAGAATAGGTATATGAATGTTCCAAGTGCCCAGTACTTTACATTTTTATAATGTTTTTACTTGTATGCCATAGTAGTCAAGGTAATATGGAAATTAGAAGCTATACTCTTATTTAATAAGAATTTCTAATATTATGGAAAAGGCAATTAGGCTATACTGCCGAATATCTAGTGTATTAAAAAATGCAAGTATAAATTTTAATAATGTGCCTTTGTAAAATGTTGTTTTATGCAATTTGTTAAAACGTAATAATAAGAATTATGAAAAAATGATGCAAACTTGAGGTTAGGTTAGACCTTAGGTTTGGCTTTACTAAAAAACTACCATTTTGTTTAAATTCTCATTCAGAATAACTCATACTTTTGTAAACCGGTAAAACTAACATGTCTAACTGTAAGGACAATACTATATAATGCATTTATTTTGTTTTTTTTTTTAATAGATTTATACAAAATTATATAAGAATCTTTCTATTCATGTACTATAATTGGATGTAAGTATATTTTGTGTATAAATGTATATTGAATGTGTTTGTTGTCTGTTAATATTAATCAATTAAAGAGCAAATTATATACTTTGTATATTTTCTTTTATTATATATAAGCAATAGGTACATTTCGATCATAAAATCATTAGTTATTTATTCAAATGATTTCGAAGTTTAGGAAAATTCAAATAGTAAATAAGCTGTGTAATTTTTTGCGTTAGCGAATACTTAGTTAAACGGGGTTATTTGTAAACACTGGCAACCTCTCAGACAAAACATCATAAACAACAACTTTTGTTCTATGACTTTTA
The DNA here is from genome assembly GCA_910589285.2 of Mythimna ferrago. NCBI lineage: Eukaryota > Metazoa > Arthropoda > Insecta > Lepidoptera > Noctuidae > Mythimna > Mythimna ferrago. Next base: position 1,534,332 of record OU342680.1, read on the forward strand.
AAAAGTATTATCGTATTTTAGTTCATCAGATTTCATACAAAAATAATGTATTTAAATTGAACAGTCTAAATATTACGAAGTCTATACAAAGCAAGCAATAGTACAATAGCGAGGGGAGTGGGATCAGGCGACGGGGGTGCTTGATGCGCTTCCGTCGAGCCTTACGGACGTAGGTACATACGAACAAAGCGTTTTGGGAACACATTGATTGTGCGTACAGCCAAGGAGTGGAATTCCCTGCCGGAGTCTGTGTTTCCTGATACCTACAACTTAGGGGTCTTTAAGTCAAGAGTGAATAATAGGTTACTTCTAGGCAAGCGTGCTCCATCGTCGACCACATCATCGCTTACCATCAGGTGAGATGGTGGTCAAACGCCAGCCTATCAATAGTAAAAAAAAAGGTAGATATAGCAAAATACAGAGTTGAAATGTGTTATATAGAACAACGAAATCTTGAAGGTTTGATTTTGGTAAATTAATTATGTTTTGCAAAAAGTCATAGAACGAAAGTTGTTTATGGTGTTAGTAATACAGTCCTGCAAAGTTGTTATTGTTTTACAAATAACCCTGTATATTATGTGAAAAAGTGGGAAAAGTTAATAGGAATATTTGAAATAAGTAATCTAGTGTGCGATGTTCTCAGTACAAAACTGAGAATACAGAATAAGACGACTTGACGATCTGAAACAAAGAAAAGTACATCAAGATAAGTCATGTTTGAATCCCTGTATTTTAAAAAATATGATAAATACTTTGTAATTATACTCACAGACACATAGGATTGGTAAGATAGCACAATAATACCAAGACCGGTGAGTGCTACGGGCTTCTGGGAAGAAAACAAAACAATTATCATTTATTAGCGGTTTAACATATTTTCACAAGGATTTTTTTTACACAAGTAGGTAGTCAAACGTGCCCTAGATGTTATCAGATGACTGTTTGCCGTAGGTAGTGTATGGAAATGGTTGGGGTCAACGAACTTGAATGTTAGTATAGCCCCGAGAGTCCCGGGACCACCGGAAATTCCGGGAACAGCAGTAGCACTGTTCCTGGAATTCTGATGACGGAATAAAATATTTATATTATGTCTGGTGGGCAACTGCCCGATAGATGATTTCAGGCTGTTCATGTTCAAATCGTGCGGAGAAGTTTGATTGCGTGATGTAGGATTTCATGAAATCCTACATCGCCATAGTCTCATCAAGTTAGGTGCCCAAAACGTCTGCGATAACACCGCAGACATTTTGAGCATCTAAGGGCCCTTTTCCTGTCACGCGTCTTTTAGCCCGCACGTGGTTCATGTCCGCATACGGACTGCGGAGTTTTCGTAGCAACTAAAATTGCCCCTGTTGTGTGCCTGCGGAGTTTTCGTAGCAACTAAAATTGCCACTGTTGTGTGCCTGCGCTGCGGAGTTTTCGTAGCAACTAAAATTGCCTCTGTTGTGTGCCTGCGGAGTTTTCGTAGCAACTAAAATTGCCTCTGTTGTATGCCTGCGGAGTTTTCGTAGCAACTAAAATTGCCACTGTTGTGTGCCTGTGCTGCGGAGTTTTCGTAGCAACTAAAATTGCCTCTGTTGTGTGCCTGCGGAGTTTTCGTAGCAATTAAAATTGCCACTGTTGTGTGCCTGTGCTGCGGAGTTTTCGTAGCAACTAAAATTGCCCCTGTTGTGTGCCTGCGGAGTTTTCGTAGCAACTAAAATTGCCAATGTTGTGTGCCTGTGCTGCGGAGTTTTCGTAGCAACTAAAATTGCCTCTGTTGTGTGCTTGCGGAGTTTTCGTAGCAACTAAAATTGCCACTGTTGTGTGCCTGCGGAGTTTTCGTAGCAACTAAAATTGCCTCTGTTGTGTGCCTGCGGAGTTTTCGTAGCAATTAAAATTGCCACTGTTGTGTGCCTATGCTGCGGAGTTTTCGCAGCAACTAAAATTGCCTCTGTTGTGTGCCTGCGGAGTTTTCGTAGCAACTAAAATTGCCTCTGTTGTGTGCCTGCGGAGTTTTCGTAGCAACTAAAATTGCCTCTGTTGTGTACCTGCGGAGTTTTCGTAGCAACTAAAATTGCCTCTGTTGTGTACCTGCGGAGTTTTCGTAGCAACTAAAATTGCCTCTGTTGTGTACCTGCGGAGTTTTCGTAGCAACTAAAATTGCCTCTGTTGTTTGCCTGCGGAGTTTTCGTAGCAACTGAAATTGCCTCTGTTGTTTGCCTGCGGAGTTTTCGTAGCAACTAAAATTGCCTCTGTTGTGTACCTGCGGAGTTTTCGTAGCAACTAAAATTGCCTCTGTTGTTTGCCTGCGGAGTTTTCGTAGCAACTAAAATTGCCTCTGTTGTGTGCCTGCGGAGTTTTCGTATCAATTAAAATTGCCTCTGTTGTGTGCCTGCGGAGTTTTCGTAGCAATTAAAATTGCCACTATTGTGTGCCTGTGATGCGGAGTTTTCGTAGCAACTAAAATTGCCTCTGTTGTGTGCTTGCAGAGTTTTCGTAGCAACTAAAATTGCCTCTGTTGTGTGCCTGCGGAGTTTTCGTAGCAATTAAAATTGCCTCTGTTGTGTGCCTGCGGAGTTTTCGTAGCAACTAAAATTGCCTCTGTTGTGTGCCTGCGGAGTTTTCGTAGCAATTAAAATTGCCACTGTTGTGTGCCTGTGCTGCGGAGTTTTCGTAGCAACTAAAATTGCCTCTGTTGTGTGCCTGCGGAGTTTTCGTAGCAATTAAAATTGCCTCTGTTGTGTGCTTGCGGAGTTTTCGTAGCAACTAAAATTGCCACTGTTGTGTGCCTGTGCTGCGGAGTTTTCGTAGCAACTAAAATTGCCTCTGTTGTGTGCCTGCGGAGTTTTCGTAGCAACTAAAATTGCCTCTGTTGTGTGCCTGCGGAGTTTTCGTAGCAACTAAAATTGCCTCTGTTGTGTACCTGCGGAGTTTTCGTAGCAACTAAAATTGCCTCTGTTGTGTGCCTGCGGAGTTTTCGTATCAATTAAAATTGCCTCTGTTGTGTGCCTGCGGAGTTTTCGTAGCAATTAAAATTGCCACTGTTGTGTGCCTGTGATGCGGAGTTTTCGTAGCAACTAAAATTGCCTCTGTTGTGTGCTTGCAGAGTTTTCGTAGCAACTAAAATTGCCTCTGTTGTGTGCCTGCGGAGTTTTCGTAGCAATTAAAATTGCCTCTGTTGTGTGCCTGCGGAGTTTTCGTAGCAACTAAAATTGCCTCTGTTGTGTGCCTGCGGAGTTTTCGTAGCAATTAAAATTGCCACTGTTGTGTGCCTGTGCTGCGGAGTTTTCGTAGCAACTAAAATTGCCTCTGTTGTGTGCCTGCGGAGTTTTCGTAGCAATTAAAATTGCCTCTGTTGTGTGCTTGCGGAGTTTTCGTAGCAACTAAAATTGCCACTGTTGTGTGCCTGTGCTGCGGAGTTTTCGTAGCAACTAAAATTGCCTCTGTTGTGTGCCTGCGGAGTTTTCGTAGCAACTAAAATTGCCTCTGTTGTGTGCCTGCGGAGTTTTCGTAGCAACTAAAATTGCCTCTGTTGTGTACCTGCGGAGTTTTCGTAGCAACTAAAATTGCCTCTGTTGTGTACCTGCGGAGTTTTCGTAGCAACTAAAATTGCCTCTGTTGTTTGCCTGCGGAGTTTTCGTAGCAACTAAAATTGCCTCTGTTGTGTGCCTGCGGAGTTTTCGTAACAACTAAAATTGCCTCTGTTGTTTGCCTGCGGAGTTTTCGTAGCAACTAAAATTGCCTCTGTTGTGTGCCTGCCGAGTTTTCGTAGCAACTAAAATTGCCTCTGTTATGTACCTACCATATGGCAGTGTAAATGTAGAACTACATTGCGCACACGTGGACCACGTACGCCGATCTGGGCGCGTCGGTCTCCATACATTTTATATGACAATTAGACTTGCAGAGCTACATTAGATTCAAGCCACGCAACGCGCCGCTACGTACAAATCAGGTGTGGTCCACGTGTGCACCGGTCTAGCTAGTGTAGTTATCGCTTTAGTCATCGTACCTGTGCCTGCAACATGGCGATGACGATGAGCTTTCTGACGCGCACTGATGACCCGTGCCAGCAGTTCTCCCAGCCCGAACTGAACATGGCCGTCGGGAGGGTTTCCGCCTGGACCAGAAAAATATGGTGAACTATACTTTACTTTTTGCGCTTTATTGTCTTAAAACTGTGATTTACTGCAAAGCTTTATCGTTAACTTTATTATTTTATTTAACTTGCTATTTACTTCTTTGTTTTTTTTTAAACTTGGTACATGGCGTGGGAAAAGCCGTCTCGGGCGCAGCCCAATGCGTTGCCAGATCCGCACCGCTCTTGACTGTACGATGTACAATGCCCTTCACACCGCCAGAGACAGAAACAGATGGAAGAATATCATAAAGATTAAAGTTATGAAGCAGGAAGGTCATGACCCTCAGCATTGAGGAATACGACGCAGGGAGGGAGGAGGACTTGGTACAAAATATTACTTGATTTAACTTACGTAATCTGCTTTAAAATTTTTAGATCTTGTCTGGAGCCTTACCTTGACATGTTAAAATGTCAAGTGTGCGAGCGAGAAAAAGGGGCGGTGGAGCTATACACCCTAATATGTATAGCTTCATACCTTTAACAGTTCAGTTTAGGTCCTCAAATGGATCGCGTAGAGAGCTCCCAGAAGGGCCTGGGATAAACAATTTTTTATTCGATTTGCATCGAGTAGGATGCTTATAATGTTTCTTCTCAGTGTTAGATAGATGCTAAAGTGAGTTCTTACCTCAACGGTAATATCGCCAGCGTTCCACATGAAGAACCCGGTGCTGCACAGTATTGTCAGTGCCGTCACCACCAATGTCAACACATTCGTCAGATTCCGGGAGGAATTCTGAAAGGTTTATAAACGATAGCAATCGAAACTGTCAACTGGCTGCTGTCGGCTCGTCTGCTGCATGCCGAATGCAAGCCGACTGGAAACGGCTTGAGCAGTTGGAGGGTAATTTCGATGCAGTTATAACTACGAATGCAGTCCTCTGCCTAAAGCCTATAACTAACGGAAATCTAAAGCTTTCGACTGACCTGTTGAAACAAACGTTTGTGTGATGAGCACGATCATTTGTTCTTTTTTTATTACCTATTGATAGGCTCGCATTTGACCACTACCTCACCTGATGGTAAGCGATGATGTGGTCGACGATGGAGCACGCTTGCCTAGAAGTAACCTATTAACTCTTGACTTAAAGACCCCGAAGTTGTAGCTATCAGGAAACAGACTCTGGCAGGGAATTCCACTCCTTGACTGCACGCACAATAAATGTGTTCCCAAAACGCTTTGTGCGTATGGGTGGGATGTCCACCATGTTCTGTGTCTGGGTATAATTTATCTTTATTATGAGTGTATTTGGAAATATACAAGTATATTTTTCAGTTGTCTAGTAGTCAGTTGTCAGTAGAGCTTGTGTTATAGTTCTGCTTAGTTTGGGACTAGATGGCGTTGCGTGTAGGTTGTTGTATGTGATGGAGTCTAAAGGGGTGGCCGGATGGTTGCAAACCGACGCGCGACGTCCCAACCAAGGTGACCTTGCTTGTGTCAATCCTGTAGACAGCAGTTGTAAACCATGACTTTCAACGCCCTTAGTTGGGAGGCGCATTTTCCCAACCACCGAACGTGTTGGCTCGTGGTTTTCCTCTATGTAGTCGCAACACAAACCAAGGTCATCTTGGTTGGAATGCTAGTTTGCAACCGTCTGGACAACCCTTAAGAGGTCAAAGTATTTATATCAATTTATCCAATAGGTATCTACTGACCATCATTTGGTACATCAACAGGATCAGCATGGTGAGGTTAAATATAATCTGACCACTAAAGACGTCTCGGCATATCGTTTTTATCTGACCGGTACACCTGTCAAATGGAGATAAATATAAGACGACTACTTAGATTCCAATACATTGTTATTGTTTTCTCTAGAGATTGGAAGCTGGAAATTTTCCACAAAAATAAGTAGGTAAATATCTACTGTATACTACATTAGAAAAGCAAGCGTGTAAGGAAGTTCAAAGAGCAATTGCGCTAGTCAGCAAACCGAAAGAGAAAAGTGAGAAAGAGTTACTTCAACGTCTCCGAATGCATTTCAATGCCAACTTTGAGAGCCCTCTCATACTCCTGTTCTTTCTCCCTTTGAGTCAAGTTCTCATCTTCAAAAATAGAGTCCAAGCTTCGGAAGTAGCTGTTCAAGTTCTTGAACTGATGGCTGACAGCGATGGTCAGACATATCACAAGCGTGTAGACCGAGAAGACACGCGACAGGTAGATCCACCAGAAGATGTAAAATACTGCTCGGCCGATGTTGCTTAGCACCGAATTGTCCTGAATGCGTGGCCAGGCAGTTATGACTGTGTTGAAAGTGTCTCCTGGCAAAACAAACGAGCGTTCTATTACAAGTACCAATCACAAAGAAAGAAAGAATACACGTTTTATTTGGCACACAGGAACACACAATGAAATAACAATTATAGAAACTTAACTACTTCAACCAGTTTATCATCCAGTATAAAAGGTGTAAGGGACAGCCCTCCACAAACTTTAAGGGCTTGCTCAGTAGACGAAACTGAACAACCCACCATAAAATTTTTTTTCAGGAAACGAAAAAAAAATTCAGCCTCTCCATACAAACTGTCCAATCAAGTTAACCTTTCAATTGTGGAAATTACAGACACAATAGAAAGACAATAGGTGCGCGAACGCCGGCTTGGGGTTTAATGAATTAATAATATTAATAATATTGTATGGTGAGACAGATTTTTTTTTTCGTTTCCTGAAAAAATTTTTTATGGTAGGTTGTTCAGTTTCGTCTACTGAGCAAGCCCTTAAAGTTTGTGGAGGGTTGTCCCTTACACCTTGTATATTGTAAGTACGTCATTACTCAAGACAATTCAGTATATGACAACAGCATTCAATATTTTTAATTTCTGATTTTAATTACAAAGTATAATAACAAGCACTCACCCGTCCGTATGACCCTTAGAATAGCCTCAATCGTGTACAAGATTAAAGATATGACACAGTTATAGATTAGAGCCCAAGAGAAGAACTTCGACCTCTTGATCATCTGCTCCTCAGCCTCGCCATCATTGTAGATCTCCTTCAGTTTTATCCCCAGCTTATACATAACATCTCTTACTTGTCCCTCTTGGTGAGCCATACGAACCCGATACCCAGTGATAATAGAGTGAGAGATAACAAAGAGAACTAAATCAGAAATCTGCCGTTCCGTCAAATTCTTCTGCGTAACAAGAGCAAGGTATTCAAAAATAATCATAATGAAAACCGCCAAGTTTCCGAATTTACTCAAATGTCGGATAATTTTCATGAGAAAGCTTGGAAAATCTAAGTCTTCCACCCAGAAGTTGGGTAAACCGAATATGAAAACGAACTTGTTCAGATTGATCAGAAATTCAGTGGTTTTTGTGGCCTTAAAGTTCCCCGAATAGTTCTCCATCTTTATTTTATTTTTTTGTAAATGTTATAGGTATTTTAACAGGCTTGTGAATATCGTGTGTGCGAAATTGCGAATGTGTAGACTTCGCAGTAGTAAGTATATTACTTAGATGCAGAACGACACTTATTTATTACCTACCTACTGTAATATAATTTCTAAATTCAGAGACGGATTTCGTAGGTTAGTCGTTGCATCAATTTATAATTGAGGCAGGCTGCTAACCACGGATATCGATGCTGCCAGCTATATTATATCACAAGCCTGTACCTAATATCCCACTGCAAGCCAAAGGCCTTCGACTATTGTCTTTGTCTAGGTCTACTATCAGACCGTTTTGAAGGTCTATTACTATTCTAGATCTCCTCACACCAGCTCCATCTAGTGTAATGTCGCTTGCCACTGACAGGGGAAAAATAACCTCAGTGCCATGTATCGCTGGAAAACCTCGAAAGTCGACCACTGTGTGAGAGGATGAGAAGAATGCGAATTCATAGCTAAAACAATCCAATTCTAAGAAAAATAATATGGTTTACGATTTGAAGGGGTTGACTCCTGAATGCCTCCCTGTTAGTAATTAAAAAGTCCCACATATCGAGCGACGTTCGTATATCTAATAACACGAAATCAATTATATAATTGGTCAAATCGTATGGTTAATTGCAGATGTTAATTAGACAATGGATGTCGTATAACCTACAGTCAACCACACGTCTGGAGCTCGTGGGTAAATCACACTAAAGTAATAAAGGTGAAAGTTTATTTATTTATTTATTTTACTATTTATGTACCTACACACAAAAATAACAAAAAAGATAAAGAGAAGAGAAGTTTGTGTGTGTTTGTTACTTCTTCACGCTCGAAAGGATGGTTGTACGGATTTAGATATGTTTGGCACACGAGTAGCCGATGTCCTGGAATAGCATACACATAGAACACTTTTTATCCCAGGATTAAGGTCCCTTGGCATAATTTTCTACTTTCCTGCGGGTGAAGCCACTGGCAGCAGTGAATAGATTTTTTTTTTTCATAGTGGGACAACCCCCGCTCTTGGGTGGAGCGGGAGATAGTGTCAGACTCTTACTGACTAAAAACCCACCCCGTTCCTTCAAGCCGTCATACCGGGGCTCGAGCTGTCTTTCGAAACTAACCCTGGCCTCGGTGGACTTCGACCCAGCTGGGCCCCTACTGTTGCTGACAACTCCTTGAGGCGCGCCGATGCGAACTCCTCCTACCGTTAATTGGGAACCCGATGGTGGTGCGTTCCGAGGGCCGTGAAAACACAAGCAGTGAATAGGTAATAACAGTACCTATCGCAAGGCTCGACCTTTGAGGGTCAGATTCAGATTTATTTATTTGCATATAGATGCTATTATTATAAGGTGTACTTACAAAATATTTTTTGGCTCAACATGGTTGACCAAGGCTGGTGTCCAAATAGTGTCGAAAGACAATAAGATTTAAAAAATACAGAACCAAATAATAAAAATGTAAATAACAACAATTTATCATTTTTTATCATATTAAATTAAAAGGTTGAACATCCCTTGCGTACCCACCGAGATTCCTACTACTTTGATTGGTTGTCGCTCATGGGCATAGCTACCGCTGTATCAGCCGCATCAAGCCACATCAATAATACGACCCAGAGCCACAGGGGCCCCGACATGGAAAAAGCTAGGGAGGTAAAAAACTTCGCGTCAGGAATGAAATCGAACTTACTACAGTCGTGGTTATAACAGCTTCCATCGAGAATCGGACGTGTAATTTGCAGATGTATCACAAATTACCTAAAAATAATTACAGTGTAAACAATCAATTAAATAATTATCTAGATGACATTTTGACTTACGCTAACGGTTAAAATTAAAACTGATCTGGAAAAGCAATTGTGTAACTGTTACTTTCATGCTCAATCGGCTGGGTCGTGAGGAAGTCCATCCCCTCATGGCCTCCACGGGGATACGGTGTTGCTCCGCCGAAGCGGGGCAAACTTCCACCGTACGCTCCACCGGGTCTTCAGGACGGCCCGCGTAGTGGTGACACACGGGCGTTTCTTCAGCTCCGGCGTTGCACAACCACGCGTAAGTCGTGCATGTGTGCAAAGACTGTTGCCTCCAAATCCAGTGGTGCCGACAAGGAGACTCACTGCTTTGCGAGAGTCCGTGCGGTATCATTGTACCATCTGGATGGCCTTGACCCTCTGGGACGTGTTCATCAGCTAGATGGCCGGTCGCTTCCGTAGCGACTGTGACCACACAACGGCCATGGACCGCACGATCCCCTCATAGAGCTTTCAGCAAGAGGCGTGTGCCATGGCAAGAAACGGACCTGCACCTGACTGTACCACAATATAATTCATAATTACTCATGTCATTTGATCATACATTTTGAATATGGAAAGGGTTTCATAATTAGAACTGCCGCCCCATTTGCGACCAATTATGTTTAACTATATGATTGATTTTAATGTCTTGCCTTCGTTATCTATTAGCGTAGGTATCTAAGGTTGTGTTTACAAGACTGCGCAAAGCGGCATATGCAGTTAGCCAACTTGAGAAAAATGTTTGAGAAAGAAAGATACCATGGTTATTTGGCAAACCGACACTATGTGTAAGCAAATATATATATGTAGAAACTTAAATTAAAAAAGAAAAACTTAATAACATTGTAACTCTCACGGCTGGGTCAATTAATTATCTATTTAGATCCAGTTCGCCAAAATGCCAGACAATTACGTACCGCGCTGACGCTAGTTTTCAACTGAACCTTATTTTGAGTGTACGGGTGTAAATCAGCTTTGTTAGGTATAAGAAAAAATTTTGAAAAGGAATTTTCACGCTGACTGATCGACACTTTACGTGACCAGAGGGCTGGCTCGTTTTTCGCCCAAAGAATTAGCATTGCCATATGATTGCCATGCAACGTGGTAATGCTGCCAGTCTTCTGGGTACATTTCCAGATGACAGCGATATGGAGGATTACTTTGTGTTTTTGTATTATACTCGTATTTACGGTGTAAGATAAATAAATATCTAGGATAAATAAATATATCTATTAGTGAGAGTGTTTTTGAAAGTCATGTTGAAATACAAAGCCATCGATTGTAGTTTAAATCATTTATTTGACAATGATTTGACAGTAATAATTTAGTAGTTGTACCTACTCCGACGAAAATCATAAGCTGAGTCAAAATTGTATGTGGAATTCATCGTTGAATTGTAATAGCTTTTAGGTAGACCGGTAGGTAGTCGTAAATGATGATTAAAGAGTCTACATTTTTTATAAAATTAAAATATCATGGAGAATACGGAGTACGATGACTTTACGATCTGAAATAAAAATAACAATTAATTTTAGTAGAGTACAAAGTTACTGGTATCTCATACATATTCCCAACCAATGGAAACCCATGGTGATTTTCCGCCTAGGTTTCCTTGGGTGCTTAATGGTCCCACTCACCGTTATGTATGACTGGTACGAGAGTTCAATGTATCCGAGACCTTTGAGGTGCACAGGTCGCTGAGAACAAAGTTATTTAGTTCACATTACTTTTGCAACTCCCCTTTTTGGACTGGCTAGTGAGGTACCACCAAGTCTACTTTCCGCCCGGCGAAGGTTCCTGTTTTGAATTTAGTAGGAAGAAACGCCCAGGTCCTACCATAGAGCGTAGGTATCGCTCGGAGCTAGGACACGGTGCAGTTCCGCTTAGTTTAGGCGGAGCACTGTCGGGTCCTCTGAAGCTGATCGGTAGAGGTGACCTCACGCGTCAAGCCTTATTTGACCACAGAGCGAGAGGGCATGGGAAACAGTCACTTCCTACTGCGACGCAGTAATGCTAGCAAAGGAGGTGGCAAAAAGCGTATGGGAGAGAGCATCCTCAAGCCACAGTCGCCTCAAGAGACATCTTAGGCACTGAAAGTCGCAGGGTGATTCCTGTCCAACGTAGGCGCGGGCTCCGGAACCGGCCGGGGGCACACTAGGGCCAATGCCAGTCAGGGTAAAAGGCAACAGAAGGAACAGGTGGGGTTTAGGCAATAAAAGGCTGACACTCTACACACGAACCAGAGCGGGTGGAGTTATTTGTTGATTTCCTATCTCAAAAACACGTATACAGTACAAGAACAGTACTAGATACGTACCAGGGAACCGATAAAAGAGGTTTGGACCTACCTGGTGTCTAGGTAACAGGAATCGTTGTAGTAGGTATGTACGCTTAGCTATATAACGTGCCTACTATAATCTTATGGTGACTTGTATGCTGCCGCCATAAAGAAAAAGGACGTAACTGCATGAAGTACGAAACGGAGAAAAAAATATATATAGATTTAAAAAACTAAAAAATGCGCTGTGCGAAAGGAAATAAACAAAATAATAATTATCTGGTGCAAAAGTCTGTATTAGAATTGGACCTGTAAGAAACAATATGTAAATTTTAATTAAATAATTGTTATGTATTTAATAAATGACTTTTTCCGTTTCATTTTAGTAAAAAAAATGCGATAAAATACGTGATGCTGCAATGAAAAGACGTTTCTGGCTAGATACGTCCTTTCAACTTAGTTTTTTTTTAAATGTCTTTCCTATATAGTGATAATGCGTTACCAGATTTTAGTTAACTAAATTAAAAAGTCTTTAATAGCCATTTGCTGCTTTTCAACTTAGCAAGTTTTTTACTTAATGACCTTAAAAAAATACCTACAGATTTTAAAATCCTTAAATGTAAGTAAACTGAAATACATTTTAACTTGATAATTATCTTGTATTAAATAAAACACAAAGTATGGGAGTCAGACCTATAATTTTTATAAAGAATAACAAAAAATAGCAATTACAACCTCTTTATAAAAACTGTCTAAGTTTGTACTAATTAATAATAATCACAGCTTTATAAGGTATATCTTATAATAAACTCTTCATCATAAACTTAGTGCAACCTCACCTTCCGCATGACACAGATTCTCATCGAACATGGTAAGTTCGGGAGGTTCCTGCACCGGATTCGTGCGGAGGTGACGCTCGGGTGTCGCCACTGGGTGGACCGCCCGGACACGTTGGAGCACACGGTTATGGTGTGCTCAGCTTGAGCAGGGCGATCGGCGGCAGCGATCTCTCGCGCCGGATCGCGCGTACAGGCCATGGTCCGGAGCGAGGAGTGGCAGGCGCGAGCCTTCTTCTGCGAAGCAGTAATGCTAGCAAAGGACGAGGCCAACCGCATCAGGCAACGGCGCTCACTGCGCTCCAGCCGCCGCCGGGATTCCGATTCCGATTTCCGGCCACTGTAGGCGCGGGTTTGCGGACGGCGAGCAATGGGCTGTTGGACCGTCCGGTAAACTTTCGGACCTAGCCCAAGTCGTCGACGGCGCATACTGTTTCCGCGCACCTCAAGGAGTTGTCAGCAACCGTAGGTAAGCCCCTAGGCAGGGTCGAAGCCTACTGGGGCCAAGAGTCCGTTTCCTAAAGGGAGGCTCGGCCTCGGTATGAAAGGCAACAAAGGAACGGTACAGTATTTTCCACTCCACTCAAGGGCGAGGATGTCGCCTGGATAATTTCTACCAAAAAAAAACCATATCTTTCAGTTTTTTAATTTGTTTTCTCTGCGCCGGTGATTCATCTTACTTCTTACGTTTTCTGATTGTCCCTTTTTTTGTAAGACTTTGTGGCATATCTTCCTCGCTTGAGACTTTTGGTGACTCAGGGATAGTAACGTTAATTGTCTGTGAATAGGGGATGGTATTTGTAGAAGAATCTAAATATTCTGAACATTTAGACAGATCAGAACTGAGGGGTAAATTATTTTTATCAAAAACGGAATCGTCTGAATCGAAATCAAGGAGGTCTGAGCTGCAGCTATGAAAATCCGCATCATCCAAAGCGATATTTTCGTTCATAGAGGGCAAAGGAAACTCATGATTATTCGTATTCAGGTTTGATTCCTGGTAAGAACTGGTTGATGGAACCAAAGAAATTATTTTTGAGGATCGATTATGCTGCATTTTGTCACACTGAAACAAAAAAGTTAAAAAAAAAAAAATACTGGCGCAGAAGATAGAAATGAAAAAAAACTGGAAAAAAACACTTTTCTAACGCTTTTTTTTTTCTAGTGTTAGGTTGTACCTACATTGAATAAAATATGGTATGTGGCTGTTTAGGTATTTACGGAATTATAGACATTTTATTCATCAAAGAGAAAAAAAGTGGTGTCTCAATGTTCATTTTAACCGACTGTGAACTGTTTATTGTAGCTTTAACGGCTGGGTTGATCATTTTAATGATTATAACTCAATAAAACTTAATTAGTTTCGATCCTATCATATTTTAACCAAAATACAATCCGACACTGACCTGCAAATAGCAATAAAAGTAAGAAAAATTAAGTTAACTACCCTGACGCTGTCGTCTTAAAGTAATAGTGTATAAACTCAAACTCTTCATTGTGCTAATAGGTACTCAACCGTGTAGTGTAAACAAATTCAAGAAAGAAGGGATTTCCTAGAGTAAGATATTGTTTTCTAACCGATTCATTTCAGTTTCAAATATTTTAACATAAAAGTAGTTATGTATTTATTTGGTAAGTGCCACTTGATACTTTGCAGTTTAATTAATCTTAAATTACTCATGGGTATGCTGAAATATATACAAATATTGATTTAAGGAAGTTTGACTTACGATTTTTCCATAGTTATAACTCTGCCTGGACGTAACTGTAGTGCGGTATTGCAACCCACTTCACCCCGCACAACTAAAAATACTAAGTAGGAAAGGCACTACTGCCACTTGCGCCTGCTCATTTTTCGTAACACTAATTTAAAAAGGCACATCTACGCAGAACAGTCTTTTCTTCGTATGACCATGCAGAAGTGTCTTTTCATTTTATGATGAATTATATATTTTTTAAATAAATAAAACGCTTCTACTAAAATGCGTTTATTCAATTTAGTGTACGACAGAAGTGTCTTTTCTTTTTAGTGACATTTGATTCATATCGCAAATGCGTCGTATTTAACAGTTAGATTTATACAGTTCCGTTTAATTTATGTGGATTATAAAAATACTCATAGATGCCATTTTTTTTAAAGATTTAGAATTTGTAGGTAACTCAATTTCGACAAAAATGTTAGATACGTCTTTTTTCCTTATGGCGGCAGTATGACACACGACCTGACACAATAGCAGTAGAAAGAATAACTCATCCTCAATTTTCTCGGGTTATTAGTACGAGACCTAGGTTACTAAGTTATTCATTCTATTATAGTTGCAGCTCACCTACCTGTGCCTCGCACATGGTTATAACAACAAGTTTCCGGACACGCACTGAGCTCTGTCCCTGGCAGTTGTACCATCCAGAGAAATATATCGCCGTGCTCAGGTAGGACGCCTGAAACACCAAATTATTTCATTGAATATGATAATCAATCTCTTAAATTTCCCTCATTATCGTAATTTCCACGTATTGCCCAATCTTAAAATCCACTGGGTTATTAAGAGTGAGAATAATAGTACTAAATACGTCTACGCAGGTGCCCTTTGGTCGAATTTGCTTCCGCCACTGCTAAAACTAATATTTCCTTCGACGTAAAAGGAAATATTAGATTTTAAGGATAGGATAGGACACAGGACGGAAAATGAGATAAGGTATTCGGCAGCGAAAAACGTGGGTTAGGTATACAAGATCTGGCGGTGCGAAGGCTGAGTGCCAAAAACACCGCCCCAGGACCCGACGGCTTGCCTGGAAAGGCCTGGGTCCTGGCCATGGAGGCTCTCGGGCCTCGACTGAGAGGGCTCTTCAGCGCATGCATGGAGAGGGGCCAGTTCCCACTTTGCTGGAAGACGGGGAAACTGGTCCTCATAGCGAAGCCAGGGCGCCCTGCGGACTCTCCGTCCGCGTACCGGCCCATTGTGCTGCTCGACGAGGCGGGTAAGCTCTTTTTTGAGTCATTGCAAACCGCCTCGTAGGGCGCCTAACACGGGTGGGGCCGGACCTTTCGGACGGACAGTTCGGCTTTCGCAGGATGCGCTCTACGGTGGACGCCATCATGCGCGTGCGAGCCCTCACGACGGGGGATGCGGTGTCCCGGGGCAGGTGTGTCGTGGCAGTGTCCTTGGACATTGCCAACGCCTTCAATTCCCTGCCCTGGAGTACGATCTGGAGGGCACTCTGGTACCACCGGGTGCCCGAATACCTCTGTCGAGTGGTCGAGGCCTATCTGTCGGATAGATTTATAGTCTACCCCGGTCACCAGGGAGACTGGAAACGTCGAGAGATGTCGTGCGGTGTTCCGCAGGGGTCGGTACTAGGGCCACCCTTGTGGAACATCGGGTACGACTACGTGCTGCGCGGCGACTTCCCTGACGGTGTCAGCGTGGTTTGCTACGCAGACGACACGCTGGTTTTATCGCAGGGAGAGTCGTACCAGGCGGCGGTCGCTCTAGCGACACGCGGGGTTGCGACGGTCGTTGATAGGATCCAGGAGTTGGGACTCGAGGTGGCGCTTCACAAATCCGAGGCGATGTGTTTCCACGGTCGCCGGTCTCGGAACGCGCCGCCATTGAGTTCCCAACTAACGGTAGGAGGAGTTCACATCGGTGTCGGGTCGACGATGAAGTACCTGGGACTCGTCCTCGACAGCCGGTGCAATTTCGTGGAGCACTTCCGACGTCTGGCTCCCAAACTCAACCGGGCTGGGGCTGCGCTCAAGCGGCTCCTGCCCAACCTTGGGAGTCCAGACGCCTCCTGCCGGAGGCTCTACGCGGGGATCGTTCGGTCCATGGCCCTCTACGGGGCGCCGGTGTGGGCGCCGTCGCTGAAAAAGCAACCGGCGGCCATACTGAACGCCTGCCAGAGGGTCATGGCGATAAGGATGGTGCGGGGATACTGCACGGTCTCCCGCGAAGCGGCGAGCCTTCTGGCTGGCCTACCACCGTGGGATCTGGAGGCAACAGTCCTTGCACACATGCACGATATGCGCGTGGAGATGCAACGCCGGGGTGAAAGTCCGCTGCCGCGACAGGTCACGGCATGGCGGACAGAGCTCCGGCGGGATCTCATGGTGATCTCATGGTTGAGGCCATGGTCCGGAGCGAGGAGGAATGGCAGGCAGTCGCCGACTTCTGCGAAGCAGTAATGCTCGCAAAGGAGGAGGCCGAACGCATCAGGCAACGGCGTTATCGCCGCCGCCGTCGCCGGGATTCTGATCCCAATTTCCGGCCAACGTAGACGCGGGCTTGCGGACAGTGAGCAATGGGTAGCTCACTGTCCGGCCGTCCGGTAACTGTCCGGACCAAGCCCAAGTCGTCGACGGCGCGCACTGTTCCCGCGCGCCTCAAGGAGTTGTCAGCAACAGCAGGGACCCAGCCGGGTCGAAGCCTACTGGGGCCAGGGTTATCCGAAAGGGCGCTCGAGCCCCGGTATGAAGGCTAGAAGGAACGGGGTGGGTCTTTTAGTCAGTAAGAGTCTGACACTATCTCCCGCTCCGCTCAAGAGCGGGGGATGTCAATGCATGATTTTTTGCCACCATAAAAAAAAAAAGGTATACAAGATCTGGAGTGAAAAGCAATCGAATGGTGTAGGAAAAAATAACTTCGTTACGCCGATTTTGTAGGATAAACAACTTCGGTCATATTATGGATATAGTTTTTGAAGCAAGAACAAGGCTAAAGATTAGCTTTAAATTAAGTGGGTACACGTGGCAACATCTTGCGAAGGGGCCAGATAACCGTGGAATAAAGTACATTGACCCTAATATCTCTGCATAGGTACCCGAAAAAAAAACAATGTATTGCTTTTCATTACTAGATCATGCAAAGGATCACGATACATGTCCATGATAGCTTTATGTCATTATTTCTGTTTTTGAAATTAAGAATGCCAATAAATGTAGGAGGATCAATGACCGTTATTCAGCGGTTACCTGGCACCTGCCTTTGTTCTAGTGGGGCGGGCTTACCTCGACGGTGACATCTCCAGCGTTCCACATGTAGAAACCAGTGCCAATGAGCACAGCTATGGCAGTGAGGACCGGGGCGCATAAGTTCACAAGTGTGTGCTCCGAATTCTACACAAAATCAGTAAAGTATAACTACCAGTTTGTCTGAAATCTCGCCATCGGAATATTATTATATGTTACTAGCTTTTGCCCGCGGCTTCGCCCGCGTGGCATTAGGTACTTAAAGGAATCGGGATAAAAGGTAGCCTATGTTCTTTTCCATGCCAAAGGCTATATGCATGCCAAATTTCATCTAAATCCGTTCAGCCGTTTTTGCGTGATTAAGTAACAAACATCCAAACATCCACACTTTCACATTTATAATATGTATAATAGCGAGATACATATGTACATAAAAAACTTAGATATTAAATAAACTATTTCTACTAAAACCTAACTATGTACATAAATATAATTAAAAAAAAATGACAAAGTACGCTCAGGCGTCAAAGTACTCCTCCACATCGCTGTCATCCGGAAATGTGCCCAGAAGACTGGCAGCATTGCCACGTTGAATGGCAATGCTAATTCTTTGGGCGAAGAACGAGCCAGCCCTCTGGTCACGTGAAGTGTCGATCAGTCGGCGTGAAATTTCCTTGAAAAGGAGACGCGCACTCGGACCCCATGAACCAAGTGTTTCGACCCCAAACGGCTCAAAACTGTAATTACCAATAAGGTTACAGTATTTGCGCCGTTTAAGGGTCTCAGCAGCAGCAGCGGCAGCGCCAGCACAGCCTGCCGTACTTGGAATATGGGATGGCGCAAGGGTGTCGACACAGGTTGCGTCCCACACCAGTGGCCTACCCACCTTCCATGGTACCAACGTCATACCATCTGGTCTCTTCCCATCGTCACGTACCAAACCATTTGGTTCTAATACGGCAGGTACGCCGGCGGTGACAAGAGCTCGACGAATAATGTCGTTGATGCTAGCGTGTCGTGGTATGCGGCCTGCGCTCCTGCAACAGGACAAGCCATGGTGTCCGAGGCTGTCGACACCTTCGCCACAGTGGCACCGATGTGGAGCAACACAAGGTGCGCCTAAGCGTAGACAGGTAGCGAGCCGAAACGAGGCGTCATCCATCATAGTGCCTATGGTGGGTGACGGGAGTGCCTGAAGCCATAAGCCCGACTCCCATTCTCCCACAGCCAGCAGACGCGCACGCTCAGCAGTACTTGACGACGTATTTAATAGGTTATTCCGTACAATACTGCAGAGCGGCACATCCCACCGTCTCTGTGAGGACAGGTTGTCGGGCAAATCCGTGTTGGGACAAGCCATTTTCCAAGCGTTCAACGCATCGGACAAGCACGGTATCTCAACATCAACCAGTGAGGAAGATAAAATATTCCTGGTTAATGTTTCAGTACTGTGCACCGAGGAGAGGAAAGCTGGTAAACTTATACTAGAAATTTTGCGGACGCCGAGGCCACCTAGCCGGATGGGAAGCGTGGCTTGCTGCCATGCTCGGTCGTCCAAGGCCACATTTAGAATTGAAGATAATGTGTTCCTAATAATTTGATCGACTTTTTCCAAAAGTTGTGAGTGCTTCCAAAGATGGGAAGCGCGAAGGCTATAAGTAAATTTAGGCCCAAAACAACAGTATCGAATGAGTGTGAATGCCGAATGCATGTTAATTTTGAAAAGTCTTTCCGAGACGTCATTAAAATTTTGTATCTTTTGTTCAATGAAAGTTGGAAAAGATTCATCGAAAATTGGGGAGCCCAGGAGGTGAAGAGAATTTCTGTCAGTGATTTGTATATTGGGTGCTATTGAGTTAAATTTTGCTAAAGTCGTCTGTCTGTCAGTCGTTAGGTTTAATTGTAACCCAATAGAAGAAAATTTATTTTTCAAAAAAGTTAAATCTTTTAAGACCGTGTCTACATCACCTCCTAGGGTTCCATCATCCAAATACCAGATATTAAATTTAGAATTTAGCTGCCGAATGATAGGATTTATTGCCAAACTGAAAATGACTGGCCCAAGAGGGTCACCCTGTTGACAGCCGACGGCTGATTCCAAGAGGTTTTCTTTATAAAGTAATTTTGAGGGGTGTCTATAACATTGATAAAGGAAACTGTAAATTTTGGGTATTTCTTTTTGAGCTTCTGTCAACAAAGTGTCCCTGTTCACGGAATTAAAGGCATTTTTAATGTCAACCTTAAGAATGACCTCACCTTCGTTGCTGTTGAGGTAAGTAGAAAGGGCATGCACCGCAGCCTCACAGCCCCCTTTGGATCCGAAACCAAGCTGCAGGGGCTGAAATTTGCTGGCAAGTTCTTCACAATAGAATGCACAGCAAATTTTGGCTGCGATGCGTCGGAAGGTAGACCCTACGGCAATGGGACGAATGCCGCCATCCTTTTTGCGCAAAGCACAAAGGTTTGCCCCGTACAGGACATCAATGACGGCTTCATTCACATTGCCGCAGAGCATGAGATTGATGAGGGCCGTCAGCTCCTTCAGGAGGGACTCACCAGCTTCCCCGGCGCCCGCGCACATCAGGTCTTTAAGATGCTGCGGTGTCAGGCCGTCGAGACCGCCGGCGGATCCACTCCGGAAGGAGCACACGGCCGCACATACTTGTTGAGCTGTAATTTGAAGGGAATTGGTTTCTGAATTGGGAGGATCGGGGAAGGTGAGATCATCTGCCGGGGCGGGGTGTTTACTCTCCAGAGCCATAAGTGTCTCTGGAGAGTACGGCGCAACCTCATCGCTGCAAAAGATAATCCTAGAAGCGCCTCGGATATCACCCTCGCCTAGTTTGGACTCCACATGATGCAATAAACCTCTTTGAAGGAGGTGTGATGTTAATTTTGGTTCGAAACTTTGGGCCGAAATATCACAGTTGTCTTTGATTTGAGCTGTTAAAGTTTTTTTTGTTGCCAAATTTTTTTGCACATGTAGAATCCTAAACGGGAAGGTGAGCAGTTGTTCCCAAGCACTCAGCGAGTTCTCTCGGACGGCGAGGCGGACACATCGTGCTAAGTTAGAAGCAACAGATGGTCTCGCACCCCGAGGAACTCTTTTTAAAACAGGAGTAGTAGTTTTTAATTTTGAAAGCGTTTTCCATAATGGTTGAAGAGAGAAGGAGGAAGGAGGAAAGGGAGAAGGATCAGGTGCTAACGGAGTGGGTATTATTGGGCATGTTGAAGGTACCTTGTGGGGTTTATGCTTCTTGCCCAAATGTACCTTCAAGCCTCGCTCACCCTTGAAGAAGCGTGCTTGGGGACAATGAGGACATCTTACTAAGACATCCAGCGATGAGGCAGGTTGACTGGCTCCTCGTACGGCATCACTACTGTCGTCACAGCCATATGGCATTAAAATAGTAGTATTAAAATGCAGTACTTACAAGAAAAATCATTTTAAAGCTATAAAAAATGCACTTAAAACTATATGTACACTGCACGGACTAGATGACTATACAATGTAAAACTGTTAAAAAATACCTAAATTATAAACACAAAAAATATCACCAAAAAAAAGTGTCACTGTCACAAAGTCACAATAATGTCAGCTGTGGCGCAGTCGCCCTGGGTACCGGCGGCTCCCCGCGCATACAGGACAACCTTTTTTAAACGTAGGGCTGCTTAGACTGGGCTACAGGCAACGCTCCGCCTTTCCATAAAAAGTCTAAGGGCCACCTTAGACGAATAATTTTTTTTGGCGTATATAGGTAAGTACAAGAAAACGAATGTCAGATTATTCCATCCTGTGGTACTTAGGGTCGGCGCAAAAGGTTTTAATTTTTATTTCCTCAGTTAGTTCGTCTTGTGTATACTTAACGCCATACCCATATTATGATCAACTTAGTAATTATAATTATTTTAATATATATTTAAAAGAAATATTTTTCCTTTGACATATCCAATTTGACGTTTCGTCTTTCTCTTTTTTTTATTTTTATTCTTACCGTATTACCGTAATTAAAGACACAATAGAAAGACCTTAAGACATATGTATTAGTTAGGATGTACTTTCATGTGCAATTAATTTAAAAAAAAACAGCGTTACCACTATAACTGATTGGGATATATGGGCTAACCATTGTGAGTGAGTATTGGTTACGTGATGGTTAATCTATTTATTTGTTTATTGTTGTGAATAGATGTTACATTATTGTATTGTCTCAAACATGAACCCTGCTAGGGCATCTGGATTGTAGAATACAGGGGTGCAGTCGCTCCATATACCTACTGCTTCCAGATGAATCCAGATAGGAGGGAAACCAATCTGACCATAGTTGGGACAAGGCTATACAGATATAATCTTTGGGTACATACCGCCATCTGGGCCATCAGCACCACCAGCAGGCAGATGTTGAATACGATTTGTCCACTGAACACTCCGCGACACACCGTCTGAGTTTGCACAGTGCATCTGGAAATTAAAACTTGAGTATAAATAAAGGGACAAGTTCTACTTAAGGCTTATAGTCCCTTGAACCATCTGGCCAAAATTATGTGGACGCACCTCTCGCAAGTGGGTGGCAGGCGGCAGTACGCAAATCTGTGCATTTATTTGCGACACCAATTTTTATGTGTAAAAATGTTTCTAAAGATCCAAGCCGTTTCGAAGGAGTAGGGAAAAGTTGCGAAAAGTTGCAAAATTGCTAAATATTTTTTTTTAGGCAAAAGTATTGATAGCACGAAAATATCAAATATTGATAATGTTGTTCATGAATCTATAATAAACATATATTTTTTTCAAACCTATTAACCTGGCCGTTACCGAGGAGTAGGCTTCCTGTCACTGTTTATTGTGTGTGTTTATTAAACAGTGACTTTCTGTCACTGTTTTATGGCACTTTTCGGGCGCTTGGGCCTTAACTGTTTCTGTAGCCTAGAAATGGAAGAGCTCAAATAAAGGAGTCAAGGGAAGGAATTATATGTATTAGAAACACTGAGGCTGAGCAAATAATATTGTAAGTCGGACTTCTTCTTCTTCTCGAATCGATGGTTTATTCTTCTCTCAGAGTTTTAGGGCCCAATAATTTGTTGCCACGTTTATAGTGGTGTCAGTGGCGTTTTTTAAGTCTTCCAAGGTGCAGATGTAGGGACACTTTGGGCACCTTAGTAAGTGGTTCTGTAGCACTCAAATCGCACTGGGTGTTTGGGGTAAGTCGGTAAGTCGGGTAATACGGGGTACCAAATAACGACAACAAATTCAAATTCAAATTCAAAATATTTATTTCAGATAATTATCCATATGTGTTAGTAGTAGTACAAACTTAGCCTAATGTTAGTATTAAATTAAATAATAATAATAATCAACCAATGAACCATTGCACGAGCAGTTCAATGATTCATTAGTTCATTACAATAAACGAGTTTGGACACTTATCCACCTTCGTAACAGGGGGGAGTCCCACCTGTCTGAAAACACATTCAGGATGCCATTGGAGGAAGAGCGCAGGCGTGCCAACATGGAAGCGCATCGCTTACGCATGATCGCGGTGAACCCGTCAACACATGCGTCCGCGAACATCCCTGATGCGCTACATCGCCACGGCAACCCCAAAAGCACCCTGAATGCGTTATTGTACTGTACGCGCAGGTCGCTGTATGCCCGCTGGGTATACTTGGTCCACAGGCTGCACGTGTAAAACGACTGACAGAACGCTTTAAAAAGTGTTATTTTGACAGAGTCAGTACAGCGTGCAAACCTGCGGGCCAGCATGTTGCAGCGGACAGCCAGCGATCTGCGCTCCCTATCTATATCAACGTTATCTTTAAAGTCATCAGTGACCCAATGACCCAAATACTTGAATTTCGAAACCCGAATTAAAGGAGACCCAGAGAGTAAGAGTTCAGGCAACTGTTCGTAGGTTAAAGAACCCGATTTAAAAACTAACCATTCACTCTTATCGGTATTGTATTTGAGCCCGTGAGCCACCGCATAACTTTCACAAATTTTGAGAAGCCTTCTCATTGCACCGATAGATGGGCTCAACAACACCATGTCATCAGCGTAGCTGATGTTGTTCACACAAACACCGTCGACGTGACAACCAATATTAGTGCTACTGAGCTCACCTATCAGTTTGTTTATGTATAAGTTGAAAAGACGAGGAGAGCTCAAACCCCCCTGCCTCACCCCACAATCCAGCCCATACATATCAGAACAAGCGTCAGCCCACCTAACTTTATTCCTTTGAGTACTGTACCAACATTCAAACAGTGATATCACATCAGCCGGGACAGTAGTGTCATGAGAGAGCTTATGCCAAAGCAGGTCATAATTGACCAGGTCGAACGCCCTCGATAAATCCAAGAAACATGCTATAACAGGGGTCTTTCCGTCCGTATAATATTGGACAGTCTGCTTAAGGCATAAAATTGCACTATCCGTTGACAAGTTAGGTCTAAAACCAAACTGACCATCCTCGAGAGCGATATGTTTAGCTAGAATTTTATCAAGCAGACCATCCAATACCTTAGCACAGATAGTAGCAAGCGATATCGGTCTATAGTTGGAAATATCGGAGGCGTCACCAGTCCTGTTCTTTATTACCGGCACAACGATCGTATCGCTAAGTTCTGCAGGTAAGTAACTATGACTTACACATAAGTTAAAAATCAGTGCAAGTACTCGCGGTAAGTGTACCCCAGCGTATTTAAGATGTTCGACGCTGAGGCCGTCGTGACCGGGGGACTTTCCCCTCACCATGTTCTGTATACTTGTCGCGACATCTTTAGCGGAGAACCTGACGGTAGGCGTCCCGGTCACGGCGGCCCCCGCGCCTCTATATGACGGTTCACTATAGCCACACAAACGTGACTTGACGTCAAAAAGTTTTTTAAAGGCATTAGCTATATCAGTGGGGTCGCTCACACCCGCGACGCTCACCGGTATCCCCGACCTATGTTTTAACTTATTCGTTAATTTCCAAAATTTATTAAATTGTTTACTTTTATGACAAGATGCCAGCATATCCATTTTAATTTTCTCTTGATTGTTCTTACAATATCTTAATTTATTCTTAAAAAGTTTTCGCGATGCACACATGCTTTCATAAATAAATCCAGAAGTAGGTTTGTTGTACAACAACCACGTTTGGTAACACAGTCGGGCATCACGGTGAGCCTCACGGACGTGTTTGTTCCACCCCACCACATAGCTTCCCTTATGACGCTTCATAACAGAACCAGCATGAGTGAGTTCGGCTCCTTTTTTCAAAATACAAATCAATTTATTATATAACCTATCTATCATCAACTGATGTTCAGGATTATGACACATATTATCAGCACAATTACAAAATTCTGGAGGAAAATTTATTAGTTTTAAGTTGCTATTACAGTAATCAAAATACTTATTAATCTGTTCTAGATCCCTCTCACCCCACACAACTTTGTTACAATAAATGTTGGATTCAATCATTTTGGGTTTGATTAAATTAATGTTACATTCTATTAATAACGGAATATGGTCAGAGACGTAAACGCCATACAAAATAGACGCACTCTCTACCAAATGCCTGGCGGCCTCTGTGGCAACACAGTGATCTAGCCAGCGGAGGGAACCGTTGGCAGAGCTAATAAAAGTATGCGAGTCTTGCGGCAAAAGTTCTGTATCAACGCAAGACCATGATTGATCTGTACAGGTTAAAAGTAACTCACGTGAGAATCGTGTCCCTGGGTGCGCGTTAAAGTCTCCCAACACAAAGACCGACTCCACTTCACTGCTCTCAATCACAGAGATGATCTCACTAAGACAACTCGTAAACTCCGTAAGATTTTCGGCACAGTCAGTGGGCATGTACACACTAAATATTAGCAAGGACCGCTCGCCCTGCGCTATTTTAATACACACGACACGATCACTAGCACAATTTATAACCGATACCGACGCAAATAACGATTTCCTCCACAACAGCCCAACACCTCCGAACGGTCTTCCGACCAGAACACCTTGAGAGGTGTCCACTGCTGATTTCCCAGAGTACGCGAAGTCTCCATCAATGGTCGCTAGGAAAGGCACGTCGTGGGGTAGCAGCCAGGTCTCCTGTAACGCTATCACGTCGGCTTGTGCACATAATTGACGAACACAGTCCGCTGAACGAAATATATTTTTACAGTTGAATGTACATAATTTAACGTTTGACATACAACCCATTATGTGTTTGTTATATTTACAACACTTTGCTGCTTATTTACTTTTATAGTATTTTTCTTAAAGTAAATAAACTGTCTAAACCGTATACCCTCGGGCCATATTTTGTCATCTAGGAATTTATTTAATTTGTATTTTGAGACAAACAATTTAAATGCATTATACGGTCTTTCTGCTTGCATATTAATTTTCTGAAGATGTACTATTTCTTGCGTTTTATTTTGTATATAATCACATATGTCTTTTTCCGTAGTCTCTTTGTCAACATTCGTAATAAATAGCGGAATTTTTGAATCAGCAGCCCTAAATTTAAAGTTCTCATTAGGGCTTGCAGTTCCCGTTTTACCTTCGAATCGATTTTTTGACTTTTTATTTTGAACTAGAGTCCAGCCATCTTTAGAGCAATTTTTAGGCCATTCACCTTGCATTAATACGTCCACCATAGTTTTATTTCCCTGCATTGATTGCATTTGATTCGTATTGGCGTTATCTGCATTTTCAACGAAGGTCGAGTTCATCGGAGTGGTAGCTGACTCATCGACAGCCGGTAGCACCTGTGCGTGCGAGTGAACGAGAGAGCGATACTTCGGTCCATCATCGACACTCGTTAGCTGCGTTTGCGAATGTGAGTCAGAATCGATCAGCTGTGAATGTTGTGACGGTAGATGCGGCGACAATCCAAACGGTCCGCTGCTTAAGTTATAGTTATACCCTCCTCCTCTAATTTTATTCACGTTTGAGTTAAATATCGGATTTATTAACTGATTATCAGAAGATTGTATGATATTATTCTCTTTCAGGGCCACTTCTAGGTCGTTCTTAGTGACACAGTTACGTTTAATATCATTTAATTCCGCACGCAAAATTAACATGTCCTTTAGTAGTTTTGTAACGTCTACGTGATCGAAACACACAGGGGGCAGTTTATGTAGCTCGTAGGCGACAAAAACCGGCAATTGATCGGGGTCTATCGTTTTGAAAACCGCTATCATGTCTTCTAAATCCTTTTCTTTCTTGTCTTTTCGCCTCGACTTCAATCGTTTGCCAATCTTCGTCGTACTGCATAACAATTTCTTTGCCTCGTCGATTTCCTCCAAGGAAAACGCCGACACACATATTCTTATGAGACTTTCGTTGTCCATCACGTCATGTTTATTACGAATAAACGCAAGGACTTCCGAAATCACCACATTACAGTTCGCGCACTTAATCGTATCGACGGTATCGACAGACATTATCGCAGATTCACACAATCGTGACCGCTCACATGGGACTCGCGAACGAGACTCCTCCTCGACAACGAGACATGCAGACAGATAAAGTGTATAGAAAATTCAATGAGTGATTTATTTAGAAAAAATAATTTTAATTTTGGTACGAGTTCAAAGGTTTATTATTTTAAAGTGTATTTGACATTACAGGATTTGAAGGGCATATAAGGGGCCGAAGCTGGGCAAATTAAGATTTTTACCGTAAAGTGTCTGAGTGCAGTTTAATCCCAATCTTGAAGCCTGTCTCATACTGCTCTTCCTTCTCTGCTTGACTTAAATCTTCTCTCTCAAATATGTCGTTAAGACTTTCGAAGTAGCTCTGCAAGTTTTTATACTGGTGGCTAAGGCAAGTGGTCAGAGAGATGACCAGCATGTATACTGCAAACATCCGGGTGAGGAAGATCCACCAGATTATAAAGCAGAGAGCTCTGACTACATTTGCCAAGTCAGACCTGTCCTCGACATCTGGGTATGCAGTCACTAGAGTCGTGAAAGTCACGTCTGAAAAGCAGGTAGATAATACTTAAATGTCGGTAGGTATATGTTTCTGTTTTGCGACCCACGCATGCCCCTCAAGTTGAAGGGTAAAATTTACAAGTCCGTCATAAGACTTGTCATACTGTATGGATCAGAATGTGGGGCTGTGAAAAAGAAGGATGAAAAAAGATTGCATGTAGCGGAGATGAGAATGTTGAGATGGATGTGTGGTATGACGAGAGTGGATAAAGTGAGAAATAATAATAATATAATAATAATAATATATTTATTTATTTCCTCCCATATTTAATACGATTTGAACAATTTATAAGATACAGTTTATAGACGGGAGACAGGAGCCCATACTAGGTGAAACCTGTGCTACGGGTCTCCTGGTCTCCTAATCTCGAAAACATTATAAAAAGTCAAAGTTGGAGTATACATTACAATAGGAATAGGAAGTTCTTACAACTCATAAAAATAAGAATTAAATTAAAATTAAACATTGAATTTAAATTATGAAATTAATTACTTACATTAAATTATGATATGAAATTAATTATATTAAATTATAATATGAGATTTAAATTAAACTTAAAATTGAATTAAATTTTGAAATTAAATTATATAAAGACATAGTTACGTCAGATTGTGGTAAGTTTGTGATTTGTTGATGAGTGTTTATTCTGTTTATAGTGTTGTGTGAGTGTTTATTCTGTGTATCGTGTTGTGCGAGTGCATTTCACGAGTTGTGCTTGTATGGTTATAAGCGTGTGTGTAGTGCATGCGTGTTATATTTCTCTGTAACTGAGTAA
The DNA here is from genome assembly GCA_910589285.2 of Mythimna ferrago. NCBI lineage: Eukaryota > Metazoa > Arthropoda > Insecta > Lepidoptera > Noctuidae > Mythimna > Mythimna ferrago. The sequence continues at coordinate 1,562,467 of OU342680.1, forward strand.
AAGTTTTTCCGTATCTTCGTAGGAAAGTGTTAGGAGCCATTTTAAGACCTTATTCCTGCATTCAAGTTTCGTTGACGGATAGATTGCAAGTTTTTTATTACCAACATCATAAAGACGAGGTCCTTGGAAGAAGAAAAAGTGTCGGCTAAAACTTGTCCTAGTAGGTGGAGCTTGACAGACCTGATGACAGCGCCTCTTTTCTAGGACAGGATTAAGACTACTATAAGTCAAGTTAGAATGTTGCCTAAGAATAGTGGCAAGAACGTATAGTTGTCTGACCGTTAAAACTTTAGCTTGCTGGTACAGATCCGTCGTTGGAAATAACCGCGGTTTAAAAAGGCTGATCTTAAGAATAAGTCTTTGAGCTCTTTCTAAATCAAGCAGGTATGTTTTGGCGGCCCCGCCCCATGAAGAGATGCAGTAGGTGAGAACTGACTGACAGAGCGCCAGGTAGACAGTCCGCATGACTTCAGAGTCCGCTACGTGTCGAAGGTTTTTAAAGATATAGGTGAGTTTCCGGACTCTCTTAGAGACATTACATATATGTTCCTGGAAATTTAGGTTTTCATCTATTATTATACCCAGATATTTAACGGATTTAACTTTATTTATATGTGGACAATTGCAAGTTGTGGTTAGTTTTTGAAAACAAGAGTGTGCGATTATTGAGTGAGTTGGGGTGGCGGTGTTTCTCAGTGAGAAAGTTACAAAATAGGTTTTAGTTGCGTTGAGAGTCAGAAGGTTTGATGCAAGCCAGTGGCAGACCGCGTTGAAGCCCTCTTGTGCATAGCTAAAGACTTCGTCCCAAGTGTCTCCATAAAAGGTTAGTGCTGTGTCATCAGCGTATGAAGTAATTTTGCAATTTCGAATATTAAGTTTGCAAAGGTTATTAATGTAACACAGGAAGAGAGATGGGCCCAAAATACTGCCTTGAGGTACTCCGAGGATCATAGAGCTCTCCCCGCTTACCGTGTCACCTATCCTCACTCTCTGCGTTCGAGACTTAAGGTAGTCTTTAAAAAGCAGCAATGCCGAGCCCCTAATTCCCATACTTTCGAGCTTTTCCAAGAGTTTATTAGGAGAGACTGTGTCAAATGCCTTAGCCAGATCCAAAAAAATAGTTAAGCACTTCTTTTTCTCATCCATTTTCATTGCAATGAATTCGGTAAAGGCATGTACCGCATCGTCCGTCGATTTACCAGGTCTAAAGCCAAACTGGCCATCCGCTAGAATCTTCTTATTTTCTAAGAAATTTACAAGCCTTTTATTAATAATCTTTTCCAAGATTTTTGACAGTGACGGCAAGAGTGAAATTGGACGATAATTATTGACACAGTCTCTCCTACCACCCTTATGGATGGGGATGACTATAGATTGCTTGAGAGCATCAGGAAAAACGCCCTCCCTAAGACAGTTATTGAACAGTTCCGTGAGTGGAGGCGCTATGTACTTTTTAAGGAGTTTCAAAATTCTGTTGGATATGCCATCCCATCCTGTGCTGCAGTCAGATTTCAGATTCTCGATTATACATGCAACTTCTTCACAGTCAGTGTCTATGAGAACAAAAGACGAACAGTGGGCAGTTTGAGTGTGAGAGATCACAGGAGGCGTTGGTAGTTTATTCGCCAATTGAGAGGCAATATTTGCAAAGTAGTAATTTATCGCATTGCTAGATTCGATTGGCGTCTGTTCTAATGTGAGAAGTTCATGGTGAATCTGTTTTGTTTTACTTGTGTTTGTAATTTTTTTGATACTGCTCCAGAGTTTCTTAGTATTATTCTTGGCTAGCTCAAGCTCATGTTTTTCATATTGCCTTTTACATTTCTTTAATATAGAATTGCAAAAGTTTCTATATCTCCTATATGTAGTTGCAAGTATCTGATTATTTGGATCTTTTTTTAGTTTACAATGCAACCTATCACGGTTTCTGACACATTTGAGTAAACCTGCCGTGATCCATGGCTTTCGTATTATTTTATTACGAGGGATTTTGATTTTAGTTGTATTGGTCAGTATTAGTTGTTGGATATGTTGTATAAATAAAGTAAGCGACGCGTTTGGATCTCGGTCTTTTAAAATTTGTTTAAAATCGATATTTTTACATTCTGACACAATGTTATTATAGTTGACTTTTTCAACGAATTTTTGCGACATGGTGTTGTTATTTTTAGTTTCGATACAGAAAAGTACTGCTTCGTGATCAGTTATGGCCGAGTTAATTATGAGTGATAGTGAGGGTATCTTTGTTTTAATAACGACATGATCCAGACAACTTTTGGATCTAGTTGGAGTGTCGAAAGCTGGTAACAAACCATGGAAAGTTAGTAGTTCGAGATAGCGGAAGAAATGAGTATATTACAGGAAATTTGAAAGTGGCGCCAGTGACTGAAAAGTTGAAAGGTAATCGGTTGTCTTGGTACGGTCATGTGAAGAAGACAATTGAAGCGCATTTTACTAAAAGAGTTCTGAGTATACATGTAGATGGATGGAGAGGGCCGAAGAAAAGATGGATGGATTGTGTGAGGAATGATATGAAAGAAAAGGGAGTTAATTAGTGATAGTTTGGCGGATGACAGGACAGTTTGGAAGAAAAAAACATGTTTCGCCGACCCCAAGTAATATGGAATAAGGGTCGGTAGAAGAAGAGTTTCTGTTTTGACGGTTTGCTATGAATGTTACCTACTCGGATGGACTAATAAAACCACAATTATGTTTTTCTTTGCCTTTTGCGTTCCAGGACCAAGGGTTTCTCTTTCGGAAATCAACCCACGGCCCTAGTAGGCTTTTGGGCCTGCTGGGCCCCTCCGGTTTTACTGACATCTCTTTGAGGCGAACGTGAAGCACTACGTCATCTGTGCAGACCAGTCTTGGAGGATGAGGAGACAATTGCGAATGTGCTCGTAGACTGCACAGGTGTCATTGAAATACGCACACGAACCTTAAGATCTTCGAACTCTCTTATTGACGCCTTGAAAAACCTGAGAGGCCTAATCTGTTTTTAGAGAAAGGTGGGCTGGTTAATAAGCCCACCAAAGGTTATGGCCGCCATGGCCCACGTACAATGGTCCGCATAGGACTAAGTGCGGAAACCACGCTCAAACATAACATAACTACGTGCTGTTGACGACTCGGGCTCTGTCCAGACAGCGAGCTACTCATTGCTCGTCATCCGCAAGTTTACGCCAACGGTGGCTGGAAGACGGGGTCGGTGTCGGTGGCTGGGGCGTAAGGGTGTCGGTGGCTGGGGCGTAAGGATGTCCGTTCTGTAAAGCGCGCGGTCGCCTCCTTTGCAAGCATTACTGCTTCGCAGAAGGAGGCGACCGTCACCCATATCTCCATCGCTCCGGACTATGGCCTGTACCACGGAACAATGAGAGAGGTCGCTACCAGTGATTGCTCCCACGAGGACACAGTCATGCTCCACCCAAGTGAAGTACGCCTCCACCGTAAGCTCTACCGTGTCGTCCGGGAGGTCCGCACAATGGTGACACCCGGATGTTTCTTCTGCACGAATCAGGTGCAGAAACATCCCGAACTGACCATGTCCGGTACGGACCTGCGTCATGCCAAAGGTGACGACGTCGTGACTCTCTTCCTTCTTATCCAGTCACTCCTCAACAAAGGAACTTATCGCCATGATTATAGCGTGCCCAGCACAGGGTTGCAACAGTTACTGTCACCATATTGCCATGAGATCCCGCCGGAACTCTGTCCGCCATGCCGCGACTTGTTACGACAGCGGAGTTTCGCCCCGTTGCATCTCCATGTGCAAATCATGGATGCGTGCAAGGACTGTTGCTTCCAGATCTCATGGCGGCAGGCCGACAAGGAGGCTCGCCGCTTCGCGGGAAACGGTAAGCCCGCACCATCCGAAGTCTATTGTAGAGGTTAGTAGGCATTCCAATATATTCCATACAAACTATCACACTACGCCGTCTAGTCCCAAGCCAAGCAGAGCTTGTGTTATGGGTACTAGACAACTGATAAACATACATGTATATTTCTAAATACATACATATTATAATAGATAAATTACACCCAGACACAGAACAAATGATCATGCTTTATCACACAAACATTTGTCCTGGGTGGGAATCGAACCCACGAACTCCGGCATAGCACTAGACCAACAGGCCAGTCAAAGTAGAAGTTAGTAGTAAATTAGTAGTAGTTGGTAGTAAATTTCCTTAAAATTAGACCATACGAAAAAAATATTGTTGAGAACTACAATTACCTATACAACAATTGGCCACCGTAGGCGCGGGCTTTCGGACGGCGAGTAATGGGTAACTCGCTTTCCGACCGTCCGGTAACCGTCCGGACCGAGCCCAAGTCGTCGACGGCGCGAACTGTTCCCGCGCGCCTCAAGGAGTTGTTAGCAACCGTGGAGGCCCTGCAGGGTCGAATCCTATTGGGGCCAAGTGTCTACTTCTGAAAGGAAGGCTCGGCCCGGTATGAAAGGCAACAAAAGTAACGAGGTGGGTTTTTAGTCAGTATAAGTCTGACACTATCTCCCGCTCCGCCCAAGGGCGGGGGATGTCATCTGGATGATTTTTACCCACCGAAAAACATCAATTTACTATTAAATAAAAAAAACTCTTGTATTCCCCAATTTTAAAAGTTTTGTTAAAATTAAAAATACTGTAAACAAATAGTACGAGAAACATGGTAGCGCACACACACACGCTAGTGCAATCTAGATTTAAAAAGAATGTGCCTATCAAAATAAGTAATGTTTTTATCCTTTTATTAAAAAAATACCTATAAAATCGATTCAATAGCCGATTCTATACAGGGGGTGGCGTAAATTTATAGTGGTCCAACGTTAAGGGGTCAATACACCACATATTCAGCTATCACATACCACAATTTAAAACCACTTTTTACTATAGGTCTCAGAATAAATTAGATCATTATATTTTTTTTGAAAAACAACACCTTGCGACACTAATTTGGTTCTAATTTCAACAAAAAACATTATTTTCCTATTTTGTTTTTTGTATATTACTGCTGAATACATGTGCTATAATAGCAAATAACTGTTTTACTGTAAACTTAAAGATATTAAAGTAAAAATGTGTCTATTTCAAATTTTAACTATAGTCTTCAGATAATCACGGGTAGTAATAAAAGCTCCGACAAAAAAAGAAGAATTGTCCTTACTCAAAATATTAAATCTACTGCCTAAAATACTAACTTTCCGACTACTTTTGTCCGAATAAAAATGACGAAACGACCGAATGAGATACTGAAATCTTCGTCGTTCGAAACATGACTGTCTATTGCTTTAATACTTTTCTACCAGCATGAATTATGTTCTACTGAAAACTTTGCTTTGTAATTTTTATCTTTACTTGCCTACTATTAATTAATAAATTAACTTTCATATTTCATAGATTGTGGTGTTATTTTAACTGTCACATTATACTGAAAATATTATTCTGAGTGGCTATACAGAAACTTATAAAAATATAAAAATGTACTTGTAACAATAACTTTTAATTGCATCATATATCATGAATTTTACTTACCACGGGTATGCTTCGATATCGGTACCTATTTCAGGCGTTAAAAAGTTAAAACAGTCGTATTCATGGGTACGTATAAAAATCCCGAATTTTAAATTTCCGATGGAGGAAATCCCGAAAATTGAAACGCCAAATGGTCGTATGGTCGAAAGTTTAAAATCCCGAAAGTTCATTTGTTCGGTTGTTTAAAATCCCGAAGTTCAAAATCCCGACTCGTCCGTGTCGGGGTGCCCTAAGATCCCGATTTGTTTTATTTTGAGAAGTAGCTTTTGGTCACAATTCTAACCTAACCTAACCTAGTTCAGCCACAATCTCTCGTAAAAATGTGTTTACCATTGTCTCGTAAAAATGTGATTGCACTTTGAACTGGGTGAAATAAGTTAGGTAACGTTAGAACTGTGACCAATCGCGCTACGTTCAAGTTGTTTCGTCTATTCGGGATTTCGCCCTTTCGGGCATTTGAACATCGGTATTTTGTGTTTCGATATCACGACCATCGGCATTTAAACCTTTCGGTATTTTGAATTTCGGTGTTTTGCACGTCGGTATTTCAGCCATAGGTATAATGAACTTTCGGAATTTTGATACGTACCCCTATTCATGCCTTAATCAAAAACCAAGTAGACTTTGGTTTCCTAGAATATTATACTGTATTATTATTCGACAAATTTCCTAACTTTTATAATGTCAGCGAGAACAAAGATAAAAATAAAACAAAACTCAGTTTATTATGAAAATGTAGTAGATCCGAACCGATCCGAATTTGAGGTATTTTCATCATTATTGAGAGCTAAAAGATAAATTTGATAATCAACAATAGAAATTAAAACAGTTCATGCAAGTTGTAAAAATATGATTATTTTGACAAAACCTCTGTTGTCGGTAACTTAGTAATTTTGTCGGAGGTTCAGTATTCTATTCGGAAGTTTAGTTTTGTTATTCGAAGATCCATTTTTGTTTTAGGAAAAAATGTAATTTGAACATGCTCTTATTTGTTGTTAAATTGGATATTTTTTTTCGTTTATGTTTTGGGTTTTTTGTCGGTAATTCATTATAACGCTAGTTAATTAGAAAAATAGTCGGCCACAGATCGCTGGAGATTAAATTGTTTTTCGGAACCATTATTATTTCCCGATAATCACGAGACTTTGGGCGCGAATGGTGTAAAAGAAATGTACTACACTGTCGGTGCCCATTTAAAAATATGTATATATATCCTTTAAATGCAGATTCCAATGTGGTTTAAAAAAAACTGATACCATTATTTAAATAAAAAGTTATTGCCATTTAACTTGAAAAGGAACTAGGTTTAAAAAAAGTACCCTATTTAATATAAATATTAACCAGTCTTTATTTAGGGGTAAAAAAGGGTCAATAGGATTCCCAGAAATCGGTATCTAGCAAAAAAAAGACGAACGATCTACGAAAAAAAAGTTCTGGGTCTCAACTACTTGCGACTATTTTTAGTACATTGAGTCATAATCGTATGGACCTAATTTTAGGTTAGGCCTTAGGGGATCATAATGAGAATTTCATAATGTGTAAAGATGAATGAGATATGTGCACACATCAGAAATAGTGGTGTGTCATACCGTATCGGACGACCTCCCAGATTGCTCCAGCCGCATACATGACCATAGATAAAAAACAGCTGAACAGTAACGCAAACACATACATATATGTTCTGGCGAGCATCTGTCTCTCCACCTCCGGGTCGTTGTGGACCGACTTCAGCACCACGGCAAGGTTATACATCAACAGCCTTACTTTGTACTGAAGCCTCGACAACATCACATAGAAACTGTGTAACATCGGATGGGATAAACCATACAATATCAGATCCGATTTCTGCTTCTCCGTCAAATTCTTCTGCGTAAAGAATGAGCCCAGCTCGAAAACAATCAGAAAATATACCAAACCATTGGTAAACGTCATAAATTTGTCGTATAATCGAACAAATCGTTTTGATAGGTTCAGTTCTTCTAACCAGAAGTTAGGAAGGCCGAAGATGTAAACTACATAGCTGAGTTTATAGAAGAAATCTGTTGTCTTGCTTCGTTTAAACGTCGTGGACTCCATTTCGATCCAGGTTGATCCTTCATGTGCGAATAACTTGGTAACAACTTGGTAACGACATTGTCTTATACTGATTTTATAATTGTTTAAGGGTTGTCGAAAACTATCGATGTCGTATTTTACTATACAGTAAACAATATTAAAGTTACTGGGTTGTACATTGAAACATTACTAAAATGTGACAAATGAAGAAAACCAATTGATTCGACGATTAGAACACACGACATCTATAATTATATGTATATGTCGCAGTAAGATAGATAAAGCCGTAATATAATTATATACCGTAACATAGTTATACGAAAGCGATTCTTTACTATCTCACTAGGAATATAGTTATAAAACCGTAGAAGTTTAGTGATATTCTTATATTACTAGATTAAGTTCAGTGTTATAAATATATTAGGGTTTGTCTCAAAAAAGTCATATTGTATCATATTGTCATCATATTGTAGTATATTAAAGCTTATTTATTCTCAAACATTTTTGAAAAATTGAAAAAATTTCAAAAGTGTGCCACTTTTTTGAGACAGACCCATTACTTGATTAAGCTTAGTGAAATAGAAATCTACCATATAATTAAATAAAACAAAATTTTATTGGTTTTATCTTTATTAATAAATCAACTTTATGTATCCTGCAGTTAGTTACAATACTTTGTGACATTAACACGTATTAAAGTAATTATAATTAAAACGATCATATTTTTTGGAATTAAAACATTAACAATACAATTAAAACTAATCAAACATTAAAAATCTTTTAAAGCCAAACAGTTTTGAGATATCTTTATTTCTTATCAACAAGTTGAGATCTTAGTTTCTTTAAAAGAATTTTTTAATTTTTGTTCAGACAAGAAGAGGAATCATGACATCTAGAATTACATAGCACTGAATGCTTCTTACAGGCACATCTTTTAGTAGAACACTGTATATTCGATTTTTTAAATAACCTTGGCTACCAAAGCGCGACAATTTTTGGCATATTTCTCTCTGTGACAAGTTTTTATTTGGTATAGGATCATTCAAAGTAATGTTTGAAAGCTGTATTGCATTTCTGGGTAACCAATCTTTCAGGATACCAACTGATGTTCCAATTTTATGACTTTCATTTCGCTTTTCTAAAACTTTTCCTAATACATTTTTTTGATCCAATGGTCCACGATCTATCTTTGGTATCTCTATAAGAACTGAAGATCCCACGTCAATGTCAGGGGGTTTTCATTTTTTGTGCGACTTTTCTTAAGTTTTCGGCAGCTTTGTCTCTTTGGTCTTGAATGTTTTTTTCGCTGTTGCATAAAAAGCATAATAGCTGCGATCCGTAACCTTCATCACATGACGTTATTCCACAAATTACTCCGAAAGCTATTTCACTAAACTTAATCTAGTAATATAAGTATATCACTAAACTTGGACCGTTTTATAACTATATTACTAGTGAGATAGTAATGAATCGCTTTCGTATAACTATGTTACGGTATATAATTATATCCCTAGGGATATAACTATATTACGGCTTCATCTATCTTACTGCGACATATACACCGCTAAATTTTAATCGTTTTAATCCCGTGGAGGGTCGATCCGGTACATGAAACACTATCGATTTGTAAAGATAAAATTAAAAAAATAAAGTACCTTTTTTTTCAAAACTTGTATTAATTTACGCATGTACGAAATTAATTTCATTAAGAAAACGTCAGCTGAGCGAGTTCAATGATCTGTAGGTAATAGTCGGCGTTGCGTACAAACTACCTACAGGTCATTGAACTCGCTTTCTTAAAGAAATTAATTTCGTACATGCGTAAATTAATACGAGATTTGAAAAAAGGGTACTTTATTTTTTAATTTTATCTTTACAAATCGAGTGTTTCATGTACTGGATCGACCCTCCACGGGATTAAAACGATTAAAATTTAACGGTGTATAAAAGGAGAAACTGATTGACTGACATATCAACACACAGCCGAAACTACTGGGCCTAGGAGCGTGAAATTTTGCACGAAACTTCCATTTATGACGTAGGCGGGCAGAGAGGGTTTCCCAAAATTCACCTCTTAACGTAATGAAACTGGGGTCCAAAGTTTTTTATGGAGAAACCTACTTAACTATGAATGTATGAAGATATTAGATACTCATACATGTATGCAATGCATAGTTGGACGCATAAGAGGAAAAGGTTCTTATTTGTGATACTTTAGGTCGACTTTAAAGACTTGCAACTCACAACCCTAAATCCTTTAGCAATTACATTGTTAGATATTCTCAATATTAAGTCATTAGATTGATACATTTTGCTAATTATCTAAGAGTTTCTTGTTATTTCAAAGAAAATGACAAAATTATGTAGTTAACGACAAATTATTTGATTAATGATTCGATCAAGGGGATAATAATGCAATTTCGATACGTCAAGGTTCTAGAAATTCTAGTTTACTCGTATTTTCAGATATTATATATTATTTGTTGCAATGACTGTACTGTGCGGGAAATCACAGAAGATAATAATAACTATCTGTCGAAACTTGTAGTTTTACGGTTTTAACACGAATTTGGTTAAGAAAATTTAGTTATGATAAATTCATGTTTTTTTTTAATTTACCAAGTAATTATATTTTTCTAACCATATTTTTAGTTTTATTAACTAATTAATCGCTGGGCCGAAATAATTCCTGGTGGCTATTAAAAAGTATAATTGATTCTTAATAAAATCATACAAAGATGAATTCATGAAAGTACCTATTTATGTTGTATAAGACTGCTTAATACATAATACCACCCACTCCTATCAGGATCCGAGGCCCTACACTCGAAGTTGTGGACGATTACGTTTACCTAGGACTGACGGTCAGTTTAGAAAGTTTAATTCGAAAAAAATAACTTACATTCAGCCGATCATAGAACCTCCTCCTTTTCGAAGTCGGTTAAAAAAAGGTCAATCGTTGAATATGAGTCGGCTGGGCAGCGTTCGGAAAGTGGCGCCCTATTTTCTCATCTAACTTCCCACAGAGTGTCTCAATACGAAAGTGTATGGACCATTGTTTATTGCCAGTGATGACACGTGGTCGCTGATAATGGGCCTCATCAAAACGCATTTAAGTCACCCAAAGCAATGGAAATTGGTACGCTTGGAGAGTTTCCTTGCGTCAGAAATGACGATATCTGAACTAAGATGACCGACATACCTCGAAGAATCGACTAACTTAAGTGGCTGTGGGCAGGACAGATTGCTCATAGAACAGATGCTCGATGGGGCCGAAAGGTTCTGGTGTGGCGACCGTGTATGAGAAGACGCAGCGTTGGCTGGCCTGGTGGAAACATTACCTGGTGGGGGTTGCGGAAATTCAATGGATGTGAGACACACAGCCTTGAGCATCGACGCCGAGTTGCTGGCCTGACGGTTTTCTATCGATTACAATTCAGTGAGTGTGCGTTGGAATTGCACAATTTAATTCCGCCAAGTCCGTTACATCATCGGACCACTAGACGTACGGCTTTGCGCCATCGGTACATGGTGGATATCCCACCCATTCGTACAAAGCGTTTTGGAAACACATTCATTATACGTACAGCTAAGGAGTGGAATTTCCCTGCGGGAGTCTGTGTTTCCTGATAGCTACAACCTAGGTCTTTAAGTCAAGAGGGAATAAGTTATTTCTAGGCAAGCGTGCTCCATCGTCGGCTACATCATCACTTACCATCAGGTGAGATAGTGGTCAAACGCGAGCCTATCAATAATAAAAAAAAAACACAGGTTCGTTTGTTGTAGGGAGAGGGTAATGTCAGTCTTTTGAAATTGTGGTGTACTCTTTCGACTCTACATAAAGATACTTACGCTGCTAGTGTATATTTATGAGAAAAGTTTTTGATTGCCGTGTAGATACAAAAAAAATCAGTACAAACTAAATTAATAATTTTAATTGATGTTTTACTGTTTACAAAGTTACTCATCCGCTTTAACGTAAAAACATAAATTGATTTAGAATTAGCATCTCTGGGTCGTCCGTTTATCCGCTGCTCCACAGTCTCCGCCACCCTTGCGAAATGAAAATGTGGGGTATAATTAAAAGACTTTATTGTTTGTGGAATTGTAATTTATTGGTACGATGTTGAAGTTTTGATTTTATGTTGAATCTAAGTAATTTGCCGACTACCTTTTTTATTGAATTAAAACAGCACTGAGAATACAGAGTATGACGACTTTACAATCTGAAAAAAAAAAAAATAAGTTTAGTTTATTAACCCGTTGACTGCCGGAACGCAGATCTACGCGAGACACAATGGCTTTTTAATTGTGTCTCTAATTACGGCATTCGAGAGGTTAAGTACCTAACTCTATGTAACTTTATAAAATTTGGTAGGTTAATTACCAGTACAGCTTAAAACTATGTTATTGACCGAGCAGTTTTTTTTTTAATAAACACTGAATGAGTATTTTAACTAATATCATTTGTATTCCTTCTCACCGTAATATATGACTGATAGGAAAGATCAATGTATCCGAGCCCCTTGAGGACCACAGGCCGCTGCGAATAAAATTCATTATTATGTGGAGACACTATATCATTTGTATTACTAAGGTAACAGGAACCGATGCAGAAAATCTTATTATTTATTTATCAATTACTTGCTATACAATGCGTTCCAAATGAGAATAGGATCGCCCGCCATGTTGTGACGTCACGATTTACTGTCAAATCGAGGAAAGAAATTTTTAAATATTAATTAATTTACGAAAAATTTAATTTATTTATGAACTGTGAACGAAAAAAGTTTAATCATAATCCAGTTCTTCAATTTTGCCAAAATTCCTTTGATTTAACAGTACGACGAGACGTCAAAACATAGGAATCATTTGAAACGCATAGTACTTACATTATGCACTAAAGTGTTATAGCAAGCCAATAATCTACGAGCTCAAAAATTTAATACAAACATTTATCATTTCTTTACTGCCTTAAATAAAAAAAATATGTCGAATTTAGTTCTTGAGCAAAAAAGGCGTTTTGTAGATTGAGTGCCTGGGCTGTGGGGGCATATCGAGGCCCTACAGCCAATACATAGGGCGACAGGGGGTACAGGGTCCTATACCGACTCGTATGACCAAATACATTTCAATAGCAGAAGGAGGGACAATAGATTCCTTAACTATCTCGAGTTTATTGAAGCACTTATGATGAAGAACCACGAGATCTTGACTGCTAAGTAATTATAATTACGTACGTTAAGCAATCTATCAAAGTTACGGCTTACCTGCGCCTGGCACATTGTTATAACAATAAGTCTCCGGACACGCACTGAGCTCTGTCCCTGGCAGTTGTACCATCCAGAGAAATACATCGCCGTGCCCAGGTGGGACGCCTGAAACATCAGACACACCCTTGTCTTATGGATACCTACGTCGAAGGAAATATTGGATCATGAGGATAGAATAGGGACGTATTCGAAAGCAAAAAATTTAATGCAATGCTTGAAGTAAAAATAAAGAAATCAAAAAGGTGGTGCGTAAAATAGAACTTCTGTTTTCGACTGGGCACAGGACTTCCCTCTTGAACAGACAATTAGTATCATGGATAGTTTTTGAAGTCAGAATAACAAGAGGATTAGCTCTTTTTAAGGCGAGGTAATATCTTGATGGTTACCTAATTATAAAATAGTCTCGTGGGCACTAAAGTCCCAAAAAGAATAGGCTCACGTATTAAGCCAAGCCAAGATTATAATAGCGGCTAATTTGCCAATAAAATATCGGCTGTTCAATAATGCTCACCTCGACGGTGACGTCGCCAGCGTTCCACATGTAGAAGCCAGTGCTGATGAGCACAGCGGATGCAGTGAAAACCGCGGCGAATAAGTTCACAAGTGTACGCTCCGAATTCTGAACAAAATTAGGAACCATTTATTTGTAGTTTTGCAACCCTCTGCACATTTATTGAACACGGGAGTTTGTTTCCAACACGTGTGCTTATGTCTAGTCATACACTTCCTGGCTTTGACTGCCTTGTATTTACGGGAGTCTCGAAAGCACACCCTTTTTCTTCCTGCCCTTACCCCCCATATTACTTGGGGTCGGTGGAACACGTTTTTTTCTTCCATTCTGTCCTGTCACCCGTCAAACCATCACTAACTCCCTTTTTGTTTATGTCACTCCTCACACAATCCATCCATCTTTTCTTCGACCTTCCTCTCCCTCTCCATCCATCTACATGTATACACAGAACCCTTTTAGTAATATGCGCTTCATCCCTCCTCTTCACATGACTCGATAGCACACGGTACCCTTATATTAGTTCAATTGGAGAGGTATTTAGTGGCCAGCTATCTATATTGTTCACCTTTACACTGTAACTGAGATGTGAAAGCCAGAGAGGCATGCAGTCCCTTCTTGTTAAGATTAGTTTTTAGCTACCAATCTAAACAGGCAATACAGATTTAGAGTCTTTGGGTACATACCGCCATCTGGGCCATCAGCACCACCAGCAGGCAGATGTTGAATATGATTTGTCCACTGAACACTCCGCGACACACCGTCTGAGTTTGTTGAGTGCATCTGGAAATTAAGCAAACAGTATCAATTTTTACTGTGTATCTGTGCCCTAGAAATGGAGCTGGAATAATTAGTGTGTCATAGTAAGAACTAAAAGCATTGGGAAGATTGTATTATAATAATATATCAGGTTGTTCCCCAGGGTGCCACATCCAAGTGTGTACTTTTCGTACCTACACAGTCAGATACTGACTGGCAGACAGATACATTTGTGTGGTTATCATACCTACATTTTATGAAGAAAATTAACGAATTTTATTTTTATTAAAAATATGTATTAACTATTTTTTTAAAGTGAATATTACGTATCTCGAGGCCCAAGTGGCTATACACTATGATTTTAAAATTAAATTAAGATTATTTACCGTAAAGTGTCTGAGTGCAGTTTAATCCCAATCTTGAAGCCTGTCTCATACTGCTCTTCCTTCTCTGCTTGACTTAAATCTTCCCTCTCAAAAATGTCGCTAAGATTTTCGAAGTAGCTTTGCAGGTTTTTATACTGGTGGCTAAGGCAAGTAGTCAGGGAGATGACCAGCATGTATACAGCGCAGATTCTGGTGAGAAAGATCCACCAGATTACGAAGCAGAGAGCTCTCACTACATTTGCCAAGTCAGACCTGTCCTCGACATCTGGGTACGCAGTCACTAGAGTCGTGAAAGTCATGTCTGAAAAGGATGCAGATAGGTATTACATGAGTGTCGTTACCGGTTTATCACTACTTTTTTATTATATTTTTTTCTGTTCTAAAAACTAGTTCGTCACGTGTGATGGTTTTATATCCAAATAAACAGTAATTTTGTAGCAAAATCACAATTTAATCACGAAAAAGATCAGTGTGATGATCAAACAGATGCCTAAACACACTGATGTTAGCACTGAGCTCATCACAATTTAATCACGAAAAAGATCAATGTGATGACCAAACAGATGTCCAAACACACAAATGTTAGCACTGAGCTCTACAAAAGTGGCTAAGAGATTTAAGAGTCGGAAGTAATGGCTTGTCATACCGTATCGGGCAACCTCCCAGATTGCCTCGGCCGCATACATGACCATAGATAACAAACAGCTGGACAACAAGGCAAACAAATACATGTACGTGCTGGAGAGCATCTGTCTCTCCACCTCTAGGTCGTTATGGACCGTCTTCAGACCCACGGTCAGGTTATACATCACCAGCTTTACTTTGTCTTGAAGCCTCGATAACATCACACGGAACATGAATAACATCGGATGAGATAAACAAAATAATATCAGATTCGATTTCTGCTTTTCCGTCAAATTCGTCTGCGTAAAAAACGAGCCCAGCTCGAAAATAATCAGAACACTTATCAGGCCATTATTAAACATTGTAAACTTGTCGTAGAGTCGAACAAATCGTTTTGGTAACTTCAATTCTTCTAACCAAAAGTTGGGAAGGCCGAAGAAGTAAACTACATAGCTAAGTTTGTAGAAGAAATCCGTTGTCTTGGTGCGTTTGAACGATGTGGACTCCATTTCAATTCAGGTTGATCTTTCATGTTCGAATAACTTGGTAACGCCATTGTCTTATAGGTAGTGAACGTTGTAATTATTTAAGGGTTGTCAAAAATTATCGGTGGCTTATTTGTCGAATCTTAGTCAACAATATTAGAGTGATTACGACATGCATCTCATATACACCGCTAAATTTTGATTGTTTTAACCTCTCGAATGCCGTAATTAGAGACACAATTAAAAAGCCATTGTGTCTCGCGTAGATCTGAGTTCCGGCAGTCAACGGGTTTATCCCGTGGAGGGCCGATCCGGTACATGAAACACTATCAATTTGTAAAGATAAAATTAAAAAATAAAGTACCTTTTTTCCAAACTCATAATAATTTACACATGCACGAAATTAATTTCTTTAAGAATACGTCAGCTGAGCGAGTCCAATGACCTGTAGGTAGTTTGTACGCAACGCCGACTACTAGCATCATCATCATTCGAATTGTTTAAAAAATGGATAAAATTAAAACTGCCAGAGCTGCGGATTGTTCGAAAAGGTTACCGTGGTTTTACGCCTGAGAGGAATCAGGCATTGATTTTGGTTGACGCCGCCGATGTCGACCTGGGAAGAGGTGGCGCGACTACCTAGATGCCTACCGCAAGGGCCGGTTCGAGGTGGCCCCAAAAAAGAATACCTGGAAGAAATTGAGTGAGGTCTTTGCCCAGCAATGGAACAGTAGGGGGAAAAAAAAACAGATTGACTTTCAAGACTCACAACCCTAGTAATCCTTTAGTAATTAGATTGTTAAATATTCTCAATATTAAATAATTTGATTGATACATTTTGATAATTATCCAAGAGTTTCGATATAGAGCTATTTTCTGTTATTTCAAAGAAAATTACAAATTATGTAGTTAACAACCAAATATTTGATGATGAGCGATCAAGGGGGTAATAACGCTATTTCGACGCCAACGTTCTTGAATTTGGGCTGCGGGGCAGTTCGAAAGAGTTACTGTGGCTCTGGAACGCAAAGGGCAACTGAAGGATATGACTGAAGGTAGAAAGAACCTGACTCAGTAAAAAAAACCCTCAAGCTCTGCCCGGAGTTCCCGGTGTCCCGGAGTCTGCCGGGAAGAAGTTATTTACTGATCTTCCACCTCAAAAAAAGGTCCTAGAACTTCCAGTTCAGTAGTATTTTCAGAGTAAAATGACTGAAAATGATGTGATTTACATCATTTTCAGTCATTTTACTCTTGGAAACTTGTGGTAACTAAACGGTCACGTTTAGTTTGCTACATTTTTTCTTAGTGCCGATATTATTTTATTGTATACTTACTGCTGTTTGTTATCCCAATAAAATAAAATAAAATAGCATATGTAAATTCTATAGCTATAAAATAATATTTATATAAATTAACTAGCTTTTGCTCGCGCGGCTTCGCTCCCTCTCTTCCCTACTCCACCCTACTATACCCTACTCTACCCTAATCTACCCTACCCTATGCTACTCTACCCTTCTCTACATTACTCTACACTACTCTACTCTACACTACTCAAAGATTTTATAAATGTCTAGTAGGATATATAAAATTTTTGACACTACTCTACTTTACTCTACCCTATCAAACTTCACATAAACCATCTACTAAATAGTCCGAACAAAGCCTAAACATTTGGTTTGGATAGGTGAACCCGTTCTTGAGTTATAAAATGACAACGAAAAGTAGCATTGATTTTTATATATATATATATATAGATATTTTCTTTAAACGAATAAGTATTCTTTAAATAAGCCCCTTTTTAAATTTTATAACGTATATCTTCATTAACTAACTATAAGCTTTCATGGAATAAACCATTCATTTCTACAATATTACTAATTCTTAGTCATAGTGAAAAATAAAGAATGGCTGCCTCCAGTTGATTCCCATGACCATTAGAATTTATAACAAACTATATTGTAAACATACGAGTAACTTGTCCTTGAGATACACGTTTTTCTTTATGCAGTTAAAGGACTAATTATGAATTTTTAATTTGATTCTGTATAAACCATGTTTCTTTTTCATTTTCTTTAAAACATCTGTCATATTCAAGTTTATTACAGGATACAAGTTTATGCTAAGGATTGGAATTCCCTGCCGGAGTCTGTGCTTCCTGATAGCTACTACGTCAAGAGTGAATAGGTTGCTTCTAGGCAAGCGTGCTCCATCGCCGGCCACATCATCGTTTTCCATCCGGTGAGCTAAGTCAAATGCGAGCCTATCCATAATAAAAAAAAAAACAAACTAAATAAGTACCTCTTGCACTCAAATCGTTAAAAACTTTTTTTATTACATTATGAAAAAAAAATGTACACGTTCCAATTTATACCCGACTAGCTTTTGCCAGCGGCTTCGCCCGCGTACAAAAGATATATGTACTCAGCCTATGTCACTCAGGTATAAAGCAGCTTTCTGTCGGTGAAAAAATTTTAGCAATCGGATCAGTACTTCCAGAGATTACCTCCTACAAACAAAAAAACATAAAAAAAACAAACTTTACCTCTTTATTATAATAGTGTAGACTACGGAAAAGGAAGGCTAATAATTTTAGCAATGGTTCCGTACGTGTGTTGTTGTCCGTACGTCCCACCTCAGCAGTTTACCTACTGCTGAACCAATTTTGATAAACGAGATGTTCATCGATTAATTGTTGTTATCCGAGTGACATAAGCTGCTGACACAATAAAAAAGCCATTTTTTATTTTATTTTATTATAATTAAAATACAAATAAAAAAAAAAAAATTGTAGTTGTTATCTTTCAAAGTTAGCTACAATTTTGTTTATTAATAATTGATAAGTTCACGTTTGGCCACTTTCTCACCTGGTGGTGAGCGATGATGTGGTCGACCATGGAGTACGTTTGCCAGAAGTAAATTACTCACTCTTGACTTTTGAATTTATGACTGTAATTTGTATTTGTCTTTTTAAGGATTGCATCGCCACGTTTGACTCTGGCAAATAAGAGCTATCTTATGAAGTTTAGATGATGCTACTTATCTTGTTTGTATCATTTACTTTCAATCTACAATAAAAAAAAATCCTGTCTCTACAATGCAAAGTATCAACTTCATTACCCCTTTGCCAATAAAATAGTAATGCGTAATTGTGTAAACAAGACATCTTGCAGCAATTTATTATTCAACGCAAAAGAAACTATAAAAACAACTTGCAAACAAGGTCTCTTTACTAGTAAGACATCCGTATCACCAAGACAACTTTCTTCTTCACCAAGATAACTTCGAAGATTTTACTTTCTTTCTTTGCTATAACACTAATTAACAACGTCCTGACAATGAATACCTTTAGAAGAAAACCTGAAATACCGGCAGAGACTCCGGTATACACAGAAACAGATTTAACGAGATTAATCGAAAAGTACAACAAGTTTTGGTTTCTATGCTGTTGTCCAGATTTCTGGGTCAACAAAGTCGACTTCTCCGATTCCTTCGTGCAAATGTACCGCCCAGCAATTCTGGCCATCCACACAGTCATGGTGATATTCTGTACCTCTTGCTTTGTGTCTCTGTGGACACAACATGGCCTATCACAGAGCCAGGAGTCTGATAGACTGGCCTATGCAGTATCCACTCCTATTATTACCATTTTCTACCAATTCGTGATTCTTTACTATACTGATGACGTCAGAAAGGTGCTGTATAAACTGGTAGTAGTTTTGAAGGAATATCACGATGATAAGGAAGCTGAACAGGAAATGATAAAGAAGTCTAAACTACACAATGGGATATTTTTCTCGTCTTGTGTCTGCAATATGGTGTTTGTTGGGTGTTATAACTGTTTTCAGGCTTTTATCTCTGGTAAGTATTAACAATAAAAAACAAACCGGCCAAGAGCGTGTCGGGCCACGCTCAGTGTACGGTTCCGCAGTTTCCCGTTCGTCACAATAAGTGTTAAGTAACTTAAACACAATTACAAATATTTTTATTAATAACAATGAACGACAGACAACGAGCAAGAACAAATACCACCAATGCCAACGAGAGACCAACCGAACGATTTCACAATATAAAAGCTCATACCCGTCCCGACCCCATCAACTCAGGAAAAATCTTAACAGCGTGAAGTAGCCCAAAGTACAGCACCATCTCTCGGGAAATTGGGTTACTAATTTATGCAAACTAGACAGTTTATGTGTGTTGGATTTTCGGTGGCAATTTTGGATTGCGTGAACTGATTTTAATTATTCTTTTTTGTTTGAAAGAAGATACCATGAACGTATCTTAAATAATAAAATATGCAATCTAAGTTAAAAAAAATGCTTGCTTAAACGGTTTCCTAGAAAGTCTTTATAAAGTTCTACTTTTGAGATTTTAGAAACTTACGGTTCGACACACACACATAGTTTTTTTACTTTGGGAGCGATTATTTCCGAAAATATTAACGTTATCAAAAAATGATCTTAGTAAACCCCAATACATTTTTAATACTTATCCAACAATATATTATTATATCACACGTTAGGGCTGAAATAAAAAAATAAAATAAAATAAATGTCAACTCGTAGTAAGGCATTGCTACGTCTGTCGTAGCGCGAAGTCCAGCGTTATACGTCAGTTGTAACTCGTAGCAGGGCAGTGCTACGTATGTCGTAGCTATAATAGCATAGCTACATCTGTTGTAGCACTTGTAGCTCATAGCACGGCGTAGCAAAATAAAATTGCGACATCTGTCGTAGCTTGTCGCAGAGCGTTGAGCTACGTCTGTCGTAATTGTAACTCGAAACAGGACACCCTACTTCGCACCTTACATCTGCTACATCTCTATTAACACGTAGCAGGGCGTTGCTACCACGGAATGTCATAGTTAGTAGCAAGGCATTGCTAAGACTGTTGTAACGGCGTTGCTACGTTTTTCATAGTCTGTAGAAATGCAATACAGCAACACTACGTCTATCTTAGCTTGTAGCAGAGCTATGTCATGTTTGTGTTTGCTCGTAGCTAAACGACGCTAAGTTTGTCATAGTTCGTAGCAGGACTACGTCGTAGTGCCTAGTATTTTTTTCGTATTTTCTCTGTTACTGTAATAATTCATAGTTATATTTATTTTTTTGAAATTTCTCTGAATTCGATTGTCTGGATTTAACATAGTGTAAATTGTTGTGTAAATAAAATTCTGAGATTGATCAATTTTCGATTTTATTTAAAAGTTTACACGTCAGTATCTTTATGAGAGGATTAGGAGAATATCGACAGGTTGTAGTTTCTATTAACATTATCACTTACTAATTGGCTTTCTATTTACTAGACGCAACATTCGTCACGTGCATTTCAGCGTGGCCGGACATGAGGGACCGCTCGACCCTCGCCGGAGCCACGCGTGTACTGGTCTACTTCCTATGGTTTCTGCACGTGGTGCGCAACATGGGGGTGTTCCTCATCATTCACACCGTGTTGCTCTGCCTTAGCCAG
Organism: Mythimna ferrago; assembly: GCA_910589285.2. Classification (NCBI taxonomy): domain Eukaryota; kingdom Metazoa; phylum Arthropoda; class Insecta; order Lepidoptera; family Noctuidae; genus Mythimna; species Mythimna ferrago. The sequence goes on from OU342680.1 coordinate 1,583,557, forward strand.
CAATACAAGAACCTGCAGGGGTACTTTGAGAACTTGAACATGATTTTTAAAGAGAGACAGTTGAGTCAAGAGGAGATGGAGTTGAAGTTTGAGCAGAAGTTTAAGAGAGGGATTGAGCAGCATGCGTTGACTTTGTGGTGAGTATGCTATATGTAAAAAGAGTAGTAGACTAAGCTCTGTGTATGATTCTTACAAAGGTTAGTGTAAGTATTGTATCTACTTCTGCTGTTGAACAGGGTAACAGTGTGTTCATTTGAAGAGCACTCGTGATTATGTTGGTTTTGTAGTAAGACAGTTTGGCTTTCAAAGTCAAAGTCAAAGTCAAAAGTTTTTTATTTCACATAGGCCTACATGGGCACTTATAAAACGTCAGAAGCTAGTGCACGGTTCGAAATTGGTCGTTTCCTATGGAGAAGAACCGGCAAGAAACTCCATGGTTACTCTTTTAAAAAAATCAAAGCCTTTCTGTTATCAATGGACATAGTTGCACAGAGTCATTTTGATTTAGGCAGTACTGAAATTTATTAAAATTGGTATATAATATGAAAGTTGGTGTCTCCATAAAATTTTGTACCCCCCTTTTATACCCTAATTATTGTGTTGTGCTTGAAGGTGTGTCGACGAGAGCCAGCGCGTCTTTCAGATAACGTTCAGTTCGCACGTGCTGCTCTGGTGTGGCCTGCTTATTTCTATTCTACCTGAAGTTTTAGTAAGTACTTAAATAAAGAGTTTAGTCGCGTTTACTATTTTAGGGGAGCTTGTTGCGAATAAGAAGGCGAATAAAGATCTGTGTCATTTAATTGTGGAAAGCTACTTATATACAGTACAGGTCAAAATATATTAAAATAAATAAGGTATATACAAAAACTTAAGACTAACACAATTCGGCGATGTAGGTAGGAGGTGCCGCGCTCCCTACATTATAGGAGCGTGAAGATACAGCTGACCGACCGCATTCCTTTCACCTCGGTAGCTCAGTATGCGCGGGCGCGCGGTGGCGAACGGCTGTGTGCGCTCCGCTGATAGTATGAGTTTCGTAAGTATGTGCCGCTACATCATTCCCCCGCTAGTGAAACGTACGCGAGGCTTCACTGTCCTTCCTGATCTTGTGACATATGCCGGCGTGTCAGTGACTGGTGCTTCTGACTCAGTATTCATCCGGAAAGCAGGCTTAAGTCTGTCGACAGTGATGTTGGTGCTTCTATTTCGTAACTGTATAGTAAAATACTTGTCATTACGACTAATCACTTTATGCGGGCCAGTGTAGGTCGGCGTCAGAGGTTTTCTTGATGCGTCATCGCGTAGGTAAACATGCGAACAGTTATATAGATCGTCGTGAATGAATGTCGCTCGAGATTGATTTGATTTCCGTTGCGCCTGGGCCTTCTTTAATGCTCCATTTAACTTGTTCATAAAGTTTGATATTGTGTCGCGATGTCTTGTTGATTCTTCATAGAATTCTCCAGGTAGTCGTAGTGTTAGGCCGTAGAGGAGTTCAGCTGTACTTGCGTTTATATCTTCTTTTACCGAAGCGCGTAGTCCGAGCAGCACTGTGGGTAACTCGCGTGACCATGTTGTAGATTGGAGTCTTGCGGTGAGTGATGTTTTTAGTGAGCGGTGCCATCGTTCTATCACGCCGTTACACTGCGGGTGGTAAGCAGTGGTGCGGGTGCGATGAATTCCCATGCGTTGCATTAATTTATTAAATAGGTCGGACTCAAATTGCCTTCCTTGGTCTGTGGTTATGGTTACTGGGCAACCGAATCTCGCAATCCAACCTTCATAGAATGCGTTCGCGACCCTTTCTGCGGTTATGTCTTCCAGTGGGAGTGCTTCGGGCCACTTGGTAGCCCTGTCTATCATGGTCAGTAAATATCTGTAGCCGTCAGAGATTGGTAAGGGACCAATTAAATCTATGTTTACATGCTCCAGTCTGTTTGCTTGATGGTAACTAGCAATTGGTGCCTTCGTGTGTTGTTGCACCTTAGCACGCTGGCACGCGTCGCATGTTCGAGTCCACTCATTTACGTCACTATTCATGGAGGGCCACCAGTAGCGAGCAGTGACTAGTTTCCTTGTCGCCCTTATGCCGGGGTGACTAAGGTCGTGAATAGCTCTGAATGCTACTTTTCTGAAATCTAGTGGCAGGTATGGACGAGCGGTGCGTGATGTCATCTCGCAGGTAACGGGCATGGCAGTTGAGTTGGGAATGGCGATCTTCTTAAACTGGTACTTTCCTTTATTTGTAAGTATTTTTAATTCTTCGTCTTGGTCTTGTTTTTTTGCTAACTCGGTGAAATCTAATGGTGTCGGGCATGTTATTGTTTCAACTCGTGATAGTGCGTCTGCGACTTTGTTGTCCTTGCCGTTAATGTGTTGAATATTTGACGTGAATTGTCCGATATATTCAAGGTACCTCGTTCGGCGGGGCGTCTCAGACTTGCTGTTTGAAGTTAATGCGTTACACAGCGGTTTGTGGTCTGTGTAAACGATTAATTCTCGCCCTTCAAACACACGTTGGAAGTGACGTATTGCCATATAAATTGATAGCAACTCACGATCATACGTGCTATATTTTTGTTGTGCGTCACTGAACTTTTTGGAGAAAAATCCTAGTGGTCTCCACTTGCCGTTGATCTTTTGTTGTATGACGGCACCAGCACATGTGTTTGATGCGTCTGTCATTATTGCGAAAGGTTCACTTAGTGATGGATAGGATATCAATGCGCAATTTTTGATGTCTTGTTTGCATTGATTGAATGCTTCTTTTGCCTCTTCTGTCCATTGTATGTTCGTTTTATCGTTTTTCTTGGCGTTGTGAAAGTATTTACTTAATTCTTTTTGATGTTCAGCCGCGTGGGGTATACTAGAACGATAGAAGTTCAGAATCCCGATGAATCGACGTAGATCTTGGATCGTTTTTGGTAGCGGGTAGGACTGGATCACTTGTACCTTTTCTTCTGTCGGTGTAATGCCTTCTGGACTTATTGTGTATCCCAGGAAATCGAGTTTTGACTGGCCAAAGATACACTTAGCGACGTTTATTTTTAAACCGTTGTCGTTGAGTCGCTTGAACACTTCTTGAAGCTCGCTTCTGTGTACTTCTTGGTTCTCAGAAGCTATAAGAATGTCATCGACGAATGGGAAAACGGGTAGTCCGCGAAGCACGTTGTCAATATGACGTTGGAATGTTTGGCCTGCATTCTTCAAACCGAAACACATTCTGGTGAACTCGTACAAACCAAAGGGTGTAATCACGGCTGTCTTCTTCACGTCTTCTTCTCTGTTTTTAATCTGGTAGTAGGCCTTCTGCAGGTCAATTTTTGAGAAGATGTTCTTGCCTTGCAGGTTATGTGTGAAGTCATGCAGTCGTGGTACCGGGTATCGATCGGGTGTGGTTACTGCGTTGAGTCTACGGTAATCGCCGCAGGATCTGTAGGTTCCATCCTTTTTTAAAACCATGTGTAATGGACTAGCCCATGGGCTTTTCGAGGGTCGACAAATTCCTTCTTTCATCATGTTTTGAAACTCTTGTTTTGCGGCGTTATATTTATGCGGCGGTAGTGGTCTCGCATTTGTGTAAATTGGCGGGCCGGTGGTTTCTATGTAGTGTTCGACTTCACTATTTCCCAGTTTGTTTAGGTTTGGTCTCGTGATGTCTGGGAATGTGGCCAACAGGTCGTGGTAGGGAAGCTTGTCGTCGATGGTTCGGATGCTTCCTTCGGTTGTGGGTGTAAGGAAACCTCGTACCGATAAATTGGTTCTTTTATCCACCAACCGTCGTCCGTGGAGATCCACCATAAGTGCGTGGTGATGCAAAAAGTCAGCGCCTATTATCGGTCTACTGACTGTTGCGACCATGAATCGCCAACTGTAGGCGCGTCGCATTCCGATGTTGAGAACAATGGTTCGCTCGCCGTATGCGGGTATTTTTGAACCATTTGCTGCGTACAAGTAGTTGGTTGGTGTCCGCTGTTTCTCTCGTGCGGTGGCGGGTAAAACGGAAACATTTGCGCCTGTGTCGATTAGGAATTTTTTTCCGGTTGATTTGTCGTGTACAAATAGGCGGTATGTGGATAAATCGTCGACTTCGGCCACCGCCGCGGCTTTAGTCTTCCTTAGTTTTCCGACTTCTCATTTTCCATTTCTTTAAAACTGCACGGGCTTCTGCATCGGTATGCTGCCTTGCCGAATTTCTTATGGAAATAGCACACGGCGTTGCTTCTGTCTCGGGATTTCGAGCGGGAACGGCTTCTGTGACTGTGGTATCGGCGTTGAACTTTGTGTGGTCGATTTGTTTTCAGCGCTGCGACTTCCTTGGCCAGGGCTTCTATCATGCTGTACAGTTTGTGTTCTGCGGGTGCAGATACTGCCGCTATTTCGGTTGGCGACGCTGTAGCTGCAGCCTTTGACGTGGTAGGTTGACACTGGCAGGAACACACGGCGTTTACCTCTTTCAGCTGTTCTTGCATCCTGTCTGCCATGGCGGCCAACGAGTCAAGCTTGGATTCATCACTCACTGCCAACACTGTGCGGGTAGAAGCGGGTAGGTGTGCTTGCCACAACATTTTCAGGGTGTCGTCTGGCATCTTTGTCCCTGCGAGGTTCCTCATTCGGCGAAGCAACTGTGATGGTCGCTGATCGCCGAGCTCCATTTCATTTAGCAGTTTTTGTAGCTGAATACTCTCGCTATCTTCATATACCTCCAATAGTCTTCTTTTTGCAGCGTCATAACGGCCGGAGTTGGCCGGTGATAGAATGATATCGCTGATCTGGTCGATGTCCTTGATCTCCAGCTGAGCCACAAGGAGTGCGAACTTGCTTTCATCGCCGAGCTTCTGGTTGAAGATAATGACCTCAAATTGGGCAAACCATAGCTTAGGTCTGTTACTCCAGAACTTGGGTATGCGCGACTGGACGCTAATGGCGTCGACGTCTTCAGGCGTAGTCTTGTCTGCTTCGGTTTGAGACATTTCAAACGCGGGGTCACCACTTTAGGGGAGCTTGTTGCGAATAAGAAGGCGAATAAAGATCTGTGTCATTTAATTGTGGAAAGCTACTTATATACAGTACAGGTCAAAATATATTAAAATAAATAAGGTATATACAAAAACTTAAGACTAACACAATTCGGCGATGTAGGTAGGAGGTGCCGCGCTCCCTACATTATAGGAGCGTGAAGATACAGCTGACCGACCGCATTCCTTTCACCTCGGTAGCTCAGTATGCGCGGGCGCGCGGTGGCGAACGGCTGTGTGCGCTCCGCTGATAGTATGAGTTTCGTAAGTATGTGCCGCTACACTATGAATCCCTTTATGACACACTAGCTTTAGCTCGCGGCTTCGCGATATGATCACGCGAGGAAATCCTGAGCCTAGCCCTTTCCTTTGCCCTTTGAGTGACTTTAAGCCTTCTGATGAGACCCATTGTAAGCGGCTATGTTTCGGAGCCATATGCAACACGCACTGGACATAGAATTTCATCTTGAGACACTGTGGTATATTGGACGAGAAGATACCGTGCAGCTTCCAGAATGCTGCCCAGCCGAGTCGGGTTCGACGATTGACGGCTTTCTCAAAGTTAGACCACTACCCAACTGGACCGTCTGCACCATGAATCATTAACTAATTCTAAAATAAAAGGTCTTCTTATTCAGCGCCCCTGATGCCTGTTTTTTCTTAACAGAATAATGACAGTCATGGCTTGACGATGCTGGTGTCGAACGCGCCGCGCGTGGCTGCCGCGCTCGTCGGGCTCGGGTACTTTATGTGGCCGGCGGGGGACATCTCTGTTGAGGCTAGTCGTTTGTTTCTATTGTGGTATCGAAGTAATCAAAGGACGGAGGTGAAATATTTATAATTAGACATATATAGAGTGTCCTTGGAGTTTCTTGCACGTTCTCCTCCGTATGTAGAGGATCGACGCTTTGGAATGTGTTTGGAATAGCTGCTCTTCATTTTTCTGAATTACTTCTTGACAATTTAAAAGTGCCTGTAAATGGTTTATTTGTATTTAATGCCTGATTGATTAAAGGACCAGGCAAGCAGGGTAAAAAAATAAATCTAAGCTTGTTGTGCTGAGGCAATAAACCCAGTATTTATTAATTAATGAAACGACGAAGAGTCAGCTTCATCAGACAAGAATGGAAAGAAAGTTGTTTATAGCATCGACTTAAGACAGGTTATTAAGACAGATGGGCTGATGCTCTTATAAAACTAATATTATAAAGGCAACAGTTGGTGTGCATGTTTGTTACTTCTTCACGCCCGAACGGCAGAACGGATTTGGAGGAAAAACACATGAGTAAACCATTTCCTTTAATAGTACATAGTTATACGTTTTATCCCGGAAGTACAATTCCCGACTTTCCCTTGGGAAATTTTTCTATTTTCACTCGGGTGAAGTCGCTAGTAGCAACTAGTTAGGTAATAGAGTAATCGCTCATAGCACTTGCTAAACACGAAACCGGGAACATTATCAACATGTTTAAACCGGTGCTTGTTTTAAATCAAAGTTATACTTCCAGGCTGCTAACTTGCCTCAAGCCATGTACGGCTCCGGATGGCAGAATTGCCACAAGAGGTCGCCACGGATCAGGAAACTTGCTGTCTTAGCTATGATGCAAGCACAGGTAAATTGCCTCCACACTATAAATTACTCATGTATCGTCGGTGCGTTTACAAACTCATATAACTCACACACACAAGACAACTAGACCTGGAACAATACCAGAAGATTATAAAACATCTATGATCCACGTGGGAATTGAACTTGCGACACGTCGCGCAGCAGCCAGTCGTTCAGCCAATGGCTAACCATGTCCTCAAATGACTCAATGTTTTTGTTTGTACTCTAAATGATAACTTGAAAGGGTTTGGTTTGGCGCCGCGTCGCAGAATTCAAGCGACTTTTTTTTAAGTGGTCAGGCAGAAATGACCGCGATGGTACCTATGTGAAAGATCATCCCGCTATGTCTCAAACGGAAAATTAACTATGGATATGTATACTCTCCCTATACTCACATAGTTGCACAAACCTACGTGACAATTTAGTAGAGAAATCTAAGCTGGAGGTTTACCAGCTATAGAACGCAGTATCCTGAAACTTTCAATTTTGGACCGCGTAAAGAAGCGACAACTTTTGTTCTATGACTTTAAAAAAAATATCATATTTTAGTTCACCAATGGGGTTGACGTATCCGTGTGGATAAAAACCCCTTTAAAAAATAAAGAATATAAAATAAATAAAAAAATTAGTTCACCAGATTTTCATACAAAAATAAAAATATTTAAATAGAACGTTCTAAATGTTACGAAATTTATGCGAAGCAAGCGGTAGTACAATAGCGCAGGGGAACTGTGATCGGACGGCGGGGGTGTTTGATGCTTTTGCGTCGCGTTATACAGACGTAGGTAGGTACAGCAAAATACAGAGTTAAAATGTGTTAGATATAACAGCGAAATCTTGAAGGTTTATTTTTGTTACTTAAATGAATTGTTTTGTAAAAAGTCATAGAACAAAAGTTGTTGTTTAATGTTAGGTACCTAATACTTTTTTTTTTATTGATAGGCTCGCGTTTGACCACCATCTCACCTGATGGTAAGCGAGGATGTGGTCGACGATGGAGCACGCTTGCCTAGAAGTAACCTTTTCACTCTTGACTTAAAGAAATACAGACTTGCAAAGTTGTTAGTGTTTTAGAAATAACACTGTATACGCGACACTGTTCAATGTCACATATAATGCGTAGCATACGTGGGCTCACTTTATCTTTAGCTTTACAGTACTGCCCCCCTAGCCAAGTAACAACCGTTTCGCTTGAGCCGAACGCTTCGAGTTGGCCGCGTCGCCAATTCTTTTGTTCTGACCACGTGACTGAGCGTTGAGATGACGTCATTCCCGTACATTTGAAGCTTTCTACAAGCGTTAACGATTGCAGATTAGCAACTTGGCTAGGGGGGCAGTAGTATACAAATCGAAGCCGAGTAGGTACACGTGTGTGACTTAGCCGCATTCCGAAGTGCAAACAGCAATATTTTAAGTTTTAATACAGAAATAATGTTTTTTTTTGTAGAGACCTATCGAACTGAAGGCATTTGGACACTTGACATTCTCTTACGAAACTTACGTAGCGGTGGGTGTACTGTTTCAAACCTTTTAATAGAATTTAACTATTATTATCATTATGAACCCATTGTATTTAGGTACTTATATCGTTTAATAATTTAATTTATTTTTGTTTCAGATTGTGAAGCTGTCATATTCTCTATTTTCTGTATTGTATTAAACTATTTCATCACTAATGTTTCGATCTTTTAAATTATTCAATGTAGTATTTTGTTACCTATATCAAATTCTTAAATGTTAGTGATTGTGTTAATGACTGTTTTAAATACATTCAATTAATCCTTTTCAATAAATCTTGCACAAATAATTTGCGTTTGATTTATTAAACACCAGCATCTGTTAGCGGCTTCGTCCGCATGAAAGTGCTTCTCTATACTAACTTTACACCCTCGTTTCATCTCCTTAGGGCAAGAATTTTGGGAAATCCTTTCTTTTTCTTTGTATTTCTTTTTATTGTTTTGCTCGCGCTTCATTACTACCTCACCTGATGAACAGCGACGATGTAGGTCTACTGGTTAGTAAAAGGATCCTCTGTGCATTTCGGCGTGCTAGGTCCCTGGATTTGAGCAGGCGTGCTATTCTCTAAGAAAACAGCCTTGAACGCAGCGCTGGCCGCAGCGACGAACTCCAAATACGTACATAGGATTAACAATTCAATACACCTATACATTGGATTGTTAATTCAATGTACTGAGCTCTCGACTCGTCACTGCGACCAGCGCTGCGCTCAAGGCTGTTTTCTTAGAGAAGGGCCTCAAGTGTGTTATTACAATAGTGTCAGAATGGTTCATCATTGATTTCATAATTGTTGATTTTGACAAGTTTTGGTAATCTATTAATATAATGGCGTCATTATGACTTTCCAATGGTAAACCACTGACGCTCCATTCGAAGTCACTACTTCTAAATTCATTTAATTCTTCGAAATTGCATATAATGGTAATTTCGTACATATTGACAAATGAATGTCTGACGTATGCGGTAATTAGTACACGTACACAACAGTAACGTTCTAATGGTAGTGACCTACCATTAGAACGTCATTGTGCAGTCATTGCTTTTAATAAGCTCGATATTGTCATTCTACCACAACTCTATCACGAGAACATTGACCGATCAGTGGTCGATCATTATGAATTAGCAGATTACGAACTTTTAGCAAAATGACAATGGAATCGTGTTGGAATGACGACTTTATAAAAATAGCAAACTTAGGGCCCTGGGCTGACTGAGTCAGGACTTTGCCTTTTATTGATACAGATAATAATAATATCATTTATTTGCTTGAAATATGGTTGCAGGTATATCTCGGATAGAAGTCAAGTTATTACAAGTATATTTAGTTGAACAATTTGTTATTGTTCCAACCTCACAAACTCCAAATATCTTCAGCATGGTTTTCTATTGTTTTGATAAAAAGTAATTTAAGATCACCCTTTTCAAATAAGTGTTCTGTAATTTTATTTTCTACATAAAGAACTTGTACCTACACATTAGTTACCTTGATTGGCTTGATTAATAGGTTAACTTTGTATGTTTACAAATTGAAAGGCATTGTTGTAAATGCTTTTACGTAAGTGGGGGTAATATTGTAGCTTTTGTTTAATGTAGAGGTTATTAATTAGAATGATTCCTGCAGTTACACATGTGAGTTTCTTTGTGCAATATATTCATGGATACGATACACGGCGCACGCCAAGTTAAATAAAAGAACACACAACATGGAACCCACAATGAAAATAATCAAACCAAACGAAATGACAAAACTGTTGGATATAATGAACACCATTGGTTTTTTATGTGGACACAAACATATTTGGATCACAGACATCAAGTTTTCTAAAAGATTCATCAACATTTACAATAAAGTCGATTACGTTATCGAGATTCTAAACTTGTCATGCACTTTGGCTATTTTAGGATCTATCTTCACTCAAAAGAATTTGTCGGAAACGCAAGCTAATGATCGTCTTATTTTCAGTATAATTTTCCCTGGCCACTTAACCTTGTACTACATATCATTATTTTATAAGCAAAAAACAAAGAATGTTCTGTACCACCTAGTGGTGGTGTTGAAGGAACGTCAGAATGATGCTACCTTGGAACGCGCGATGATTAAGAAGATAAAAGTGCTTTCTATGAGTTTGAGTGTTCTGCTCACCGTGGTAATCATGTCGTATGGTTTACGTGCACTTTACCAAGTTGTGGTTGCAGGTGGGATATTTTAAATTCAGAATAACCGTTTTCTGGCTATCTTCTATTGCCAAAAATCATGTGACAAGCTTCGTGCTTGTTCATCTTCTTTAGAGCCAGGTTTCCTAAAGACGTAGTTTTCTATTTTCATTTGTCTCAAGTCCATTTTTTTAAGAGTGTTTTGGACAAATCTACCTAACCTATTAATGATTATTTTCGTATATTTTATAGCGAAGCACTCTTAAAACGACTCTCGCTCGAATATCAACAACTAACAAGGATCCAGTACATTTTATAGTAATGTAGATAGTTATGGCTTATCTGGCATTCGACAGGTGCTTTGTAGACCCTTTTCGAAGACTACTCTCTCTTCTTTTTTGCTGATCATGTCCAGCTCCGGTAGCTTCTGGCATAGTCCTCAAAAGGAAGCCATTCCTAATTACATATTTTCTTTAGGAGAAAACTTCATCACATTAATATCTGTCTGGCCGGACGTCCACGACACGTCCATTGCTGCGGGGGTAATGAGAGTCTTCGTCTACTTCTGTTGGTATTCCTCAGCAGCCAGGAGCCTGTTCACCTATTTCATGTTGGTCACCACGATGCTAGCCATCTGCTACCAGTTCAAGAACTTGCAGATTTACTTTTACAATCTTGATGAAATATTTGGAGACAAGACGTTGAGTCAAGAAGAGAAGGAAGTGAAGTATGAACAAGCGTTTAAATTGGGAATACAGATGCACTCGTTGACTTTGTGGTAAGTAAAACTGTAAACTATGAGTTTCGATTGAAGGTTTATTAGATTGGTACATACGAGTACCAAACCGTTGATGTGCTGTGTCCTCGTGGAGGCAATCGGTGGCAGTCACTTCCTTCCTTCAGGCCTCGAGCCGGGCGGGTATGGTCCGGAGCGAGGAGGAATGGTAGGCGGTCGTCTCTAGCCTCAATCTTCGACAGCGCGTAAAAGAGAATGAAAGAGACGTCAGCAAACCGTAGAGGCCCAGCAGGGTCGATGCCCGCTAGGACCGCGGGGATTTTCTGAAAAGGAAACCCGTAGTCCTAGAGCGCAAAGGACAACTGAAGGAAACAGGTGTGGATATAGTCAGTAAAAGTTTGAGACGCCTGCCGCTTCACCCAGACCTGAAGAAGTTGATGTCTCACTGCCAGGAAAGAACCTCGCCAAAGCCCATCCAGGAAACTGCGCCGTTTCGAATTAGGTCTTAGATATTAGGGATGACACGGGAGGTCCAAATTTATACGCAGAAACCTATTTTCACGCGGGCGGAGCCGCTGGCAGAAGCTGGTTTAATTAATCAATACAAAAGTCTTTATTTGATCCTTAGGTGTAAGAAGCAGCACCAGCACATCTGTAAGGAGATGTTCGCCATTGAGATCGTGCTGTTCTTCCTCATGCTGTTGACTGAACTTATAACTTTACTGGTGGGTATAATCAACTTACATACTTTATTTATTTCTTAGCTGAAATTTCGCAGAGCGAAAACCGTATCACGAAGTTTGTTTCTTCGAAAACTTTTCGACGATCTATGCTGCGACGCGTTGTTAAGTCGACATTTTGTTATTGCGATGTTTATTTACAACGAAAAACTGTACTGCGAAGAACGGTTTTAAAGCGAAAATATCATACTGCGAAGAACGGTTTTAAAGCGAAAATATCATACTGCGAAGCCTTGTTCTGTCGACGTCTTGTTACAGTGATGATAATTATACTTAGGATTACTTAACTTTTAATTTCGTTACCTACGTTATGGTAGGTACGATTTTCGGCTGTCGGCTTACATCAAGGGTCGGCTTTCAGTCCTTGCCTCTTCTTGATGATAATGGACGCTCTGTCGTCGGACATCCAGGAAGACGCTCCCTGGTGTATGATATGATGATACGAGACGTAACACATCGGATTAATTCAGGATGAAAACATTCTATAAAAACAAACGTTAGGTTTTGAAAATCGTACCTTAGCTTTTTTTTTTCTGCCCATGTCCCATCTTACTTGGGGTCGGTGCAACTCGTTTTTTTCTTCCATTCTGCCCTGTCACTCGTCATGCTATCACTTGCTTCTTTTTCTTTCTTATCACTCTTCACACAATTCATCCATCTTTTCTCCTGACCATTTCCTTCTGGTAATAGAATTGTGGATGAATGACTATATCGATCTGTCTCGTAACTAATCAAAAGCGATGACCAAACGACGTTCTAATAGTAGGACACTGATCAAAGAAACTGTCAAAATGTTAGCAGAAATATCATTATATGCTTATGGTTGACCATTGAAAAATCATAATGACGCCATTTTAGTAGATTACCAAAAATTGACAAAATCAACAATTATGAAGTCCATTCTTTCAAGATGATAGACCATTCTGACACTATTGTATAGCAGACTTGAGGCCATGGTGTTCTGATGATGACGGAACGGTTCTACAAAGCTTCTTTGAACTGTTGATTCAAGTTTATTAGTTCTGCCAGGACTGCGGGATTATTCGAAAGAGTTGCCGCGGCCCTGGAACGCACAGGGCACCTGAAGGAACTCGGGTGGGTTTAGTCAGTAAAGTCTGACACTCCCTCTCGCTGCACATCGAGTGGGAATAGTTATTTGATGATGTCACACATCAGAAAAGGGCATGATAATAGATATCCCTGGGCATGATTTATTTTTTATTGTATTTTAATTTACTTCATTTTGATTAAGAGTAAGTACCTAATTTTTGTTTAAGAACAGACACCAGCTGTAATGGATCCTGTTATTTCAGAGCGGAGAGCGCAGTCTGACGCAACTTTTTACGGTGTTAATGATGACGCTTGGCACTTGTTTGGCTCTGGGATTGTTCATGTGGAATGGTGGTGATGTAACTGTAGAGGTAGGTGAAATCAGGCAACCTCACACCTAGGTACTCCCGCACCTTTAGATTACGTCATGTACTAGGATTAATTCTACTGGGTACAACCCTATTCCACCACTATCATCTACAAATGGCGGCAGGCATCCTCGCGAAGCTTCCCGCCAATAGTTGGCGCAAGGACCTGGAAATCCGTGGCCTGCGCACTCTGGCGCCTTGCGTATCAACTTCTCATAAGTTTTAAGTTGTATACAGTTGTCCCTGTTATACGAAATACAGACTTTAAACTTCTTAAACCTAAATTAGAATGCGGCGTAGGCGCAGTGATTGAGCGAGTAGCGTCTTCTTCTTCTTTTCGAATCGATGGTTAACTCCTTAAACTGTTTAGGCCTAGTAGGTGACTGCATTAAATGCAGCATCTATGGCACTCACAAGTACGGTGACTAGCGGTCGTGCGTGTTACGAGTTCGATAACCGCACGGAACAAATATTTGTACGGCCTAGAACTATCTGTAGATAGTTTTCCGGGACAGGGTGTCTTGGTGTCCGACTTTATGTGTTCCTTAACGCACCCGCGACACGGGAGTAAATTCAAATGTGGAACAGGTATTACGGACAAAAAAAAAGGCTCGCATTCATCGATTCAGTGATGCACAAATCACAATTTTTGTTCAATGCAGGTACAGTTAGTATAATAAAATAAATGTTAAATTGCAGGCGGCCAAACTAACAGAAGCGATGTACGGTTCTGGCTGGCAGAACTGCTACGGACAATCGTCTGTTCGCATCAGGAAGCTGGTGGTAACCGCCATGAAACAGGCTCAGGTGATCCACTTGTTAAACCGTATATTTGAGTAATAAGTGTGTCAGACAACATGGGCATCGACTGGTTGCATTCTCCAGCCGCGTCTGCTGCCATCATGGGTTGTGCGGAAGTGTACCCCGGGGCACTGGAACGAAAGCAAAGAAGGAACAGTGGGTTATAGTTCCCACCTAAAAAAAAGACTTTTTTTCTCATCACATCACTAAAGCCTTGCTTACTTATTACTATATTGTCTTTTGCATTGTCAAGTTGTTTGTTGTTTAATATACGTATGATTGGCGCCCTTATGCATTTATTTACTGAATTAAAATCATCAATACAATCCTAGCAGTTCGTCTTACTCTATTGAATGGCCGTTTTTTGAAAAAAAAAAAAACTTATGAAAATCTTGAATTTCGCTTGCTTCCCTGGCTAAGGGCGCTAGCATAAGTATACAGAGAAGTTGTACTTATGCAGGTACATTATATGCATTTATATATTCTTCCTATGGCCTTCCTTCCTGGCTAATCTTGGGCAACTTTTTCAAGGCACTACTAGGTACTTCTTATGAAGTCATGGCATAGCAGTAAGCTGATTAGGTTAAGTAATTTCATACCTAATCTCTTTCAGGAGCCGGTGGTATACAAAACTCTCGGAGTCGTGGAGTTCTCATATGAAACATACGTCAGTGTAAGTACTTTGTGTACTACCTACGTACCACACAGTATGCGGACGTACTGAGCCTTGGTTAATTAGCAGGTTTAGCGTTAATACGTTCAATTATATTTGATTTTTTAATTTCAGCTTGTCAGAATGCCATACACTGCCGTGTCGGTGTTCTACTGAATACCTACACCAGAAAAAAATAGCTTGAAGGAAAATGGAAACTAACAGAAATTGGTGTTAATTTCTTCTCTATTTAATTTTAGTCTCTGCACCCAGATTCCTCACGTATTCGTCAAGCACCTAAAACTTTTCAACAATTTCTCATAATTTGTTCAATAAAATTCGAATAAAAAATTATGTTAAATTATTTATTATTTTATTATAATTATTTCAATGGTTTGCTGGAAGAAAACTCAACTTTGAGTTAAGCTCGCCTATGTACATGAACTTTGCTATCCACTTATTTTGTGTTGTTATAGTGTACAATAAAGAATTAAAGAATTATGCTTTCTTTTTTCAACCTGCGTGGATATACATATAAATGTAGACCTTGTATGACCTGAACCAGGTCTAGGCATGAGAGGTCGTCGCCGCCGATCGCCTTTACGAAGACACGTAGCACTCCGCTCAAGTAAGGCATACCTCCAGCATAATGCTCGAATGGTGTTTGACACCCGGACGTTTCTTCCGGATGAATCCGACATAGGAACTTTCCTAAGTTACTTTATAAAGATAGCATATTTACCAGACGTTTCTTGCCAATAGCCTTAAAAATCTCGAGTTCCGTCTTTTATACAAGGTGTAAGGGACAGCCCTCCACAAACTTTAAGGGCTTGCTCAGTAGGCGAAACTGAAGAACCTTCCACAATTTTTTTTTTCAGAATACGAAAAAAAATCAGCCTCACCATACAAAATGATAAACTTGATTGGACAGTTTGTATGGCGCACTTGGTATTCTTGCCAGAAAGCCAAATGGTAAATAAAGAATATTATTTGAATATTATATAGCGACATTTGGGAGATCAGATAAAATAAAATAATTTGGAATAATAACTAACATTTTGTGTGTTATTGACCTTTACCATACACCCACCAAATAATTAAATCTACACACATGTTTTTGACTAGGATTTAAGTTCTTATACAACTATTATACAATTGTCATAAATACAAAAAATACTCTAGTATCAAAACTTTTTCCTCCTACTATTTCAATAATACCACATTCAGAATTTTTGGTTGTAACCTCCTTTTCTCAGGTCACGCTTTCATTAGACGGACTCTAGATAAGATATGTTACAGTTCCTAAGTAGCACGTTAACTAGGTATATAAATATACTAATAAATGGAGGGTCATCGGAGTTGTCTTCAGTTGACGATCAGTTGTCAAGAGTCGACAACCTTGGAGTAGCTCACACCATGTCGTTTACTTTAACCCCCACACGTCCACACCGCATGGCGACCTTGCCAGTGGGTTGCTAGTCGACTGGACGTCGCATGGCGACCAGTCGTCTGCCAGCCGGCTGGGCATAACGTGGCGATCCTGCCAGTCGGCTGGGCAGCGTTGTGATTGCCTGACCGGGGGGCTATTCAGAATCGCAGTCGTCACGTCGCAGTTTGGTCGAAGTCACTTCAGTTTCACAACACGTCGAGTCGCAAATCAAGAGAGCTCATCGCCAGGGGAAAAGTGATTACTTATGGTTCAGACGACAGCAGGAGATTATAATGGTGATGGCGTCATCAGTGTGCAGGCGGTCTGATCGAGAACGGGCGGAGCGGCGTACGGAAGGAGCCAGTGCAGTTGGTGAAGGAGTTGGGCAACTCGTGTGAAGAATACAGTTTGCGACTAGAGGGGTAAATGTTTCTGATGTGAATAAATGTTGTGGCGAGTGCTTGCAGTCAAAACAGTTTAGAGACATTCGGTTTAAAAGGAAATAGAGTTACCGTTCATATTTGTTAAATATTCAGTTTTCGTAAAATTAATATAAAAATGGCGCATGGACCGTTATGTAACGTCGCATGGCATAGTGGTGGAATGCGCGGTCGCAGCGATAATGCTCATCATGGACGCCAGACTCAGCGAGGTCGGCGGCGCGTAGCGTGTTTTGAGCACGCGCGAGGCGATGCTGACTTAGGCACAGTGTCAATGTCACGGGAAAAGCTGAGGCACAGTATAAAAATATGAAACAGTACGGAAACTGCCTACAAATGCTCGAAACGGCACACTCACACAAACATATGCCTCGACGAGACCAACAAGGGAATGGCTGTCAGAAGCGCATGCCGCGTCGAGACTAGTGGTCACATATATGTTATTTTTCCGAACTTTATCAAAACCGCAGCTATCATTTTTAGGGTTCCGTAGTCAACTAGGAACCCTTATAGTTTCGCCATGTCTGTCTGTCCGTCTGTCTGTCTGTCCTCGCTTAATCTCTGTGACCGTTAGCACTAGAAAGCTGTTTGTTTTCTGTGTTGGAGAAATACAATAAGTACATACACAACTGTCTATTATTTTCACTAATTCTTTTCTACATTCTTAAAAGCCATAAACCCAAATAACTGTGGGATACATGATTTGGATGATATCACCACATGAGAGATTTAACACAATATTAATCTAGAGATTACTTATTTAAATTTTATTTACAGTAAACTAGTTATTTCAATTCGTTTGATTGATCACCGGTCGTTGTGGCGACGCTTGGGGGAGGCATATGTCCAACAGTGGATGTCTTTCGGCTGATATGATGATGATGATTGATCACTAAAGAATTATTATTTTTTTCATAAAATAATACAACATTAAAAGTTACAACCCTATTGTTTTTATGAAGCGTAGGTATTTATATATAAAGTAGGCTTAGTTTCCATACTGTTCCATATTTATACTGTGGCTGAGGTGAGCAGTTAGGTTAGTTTTTCGAGACTAGGCATATTTTATTTAGCTTGTAATTGAATTAACTAGGTTAATTTAGAAGCGAATAATTTATATTCGGAATGATTAGTCGATACGGGTGCATCAACATTAACTATAAAGAGTGTTTTCTTTGGGAAAAATGTTTTGTGCAAAGTAGTTAGTTAAAGTAGTTTAGGAAGAGATAATGACTAAATGGTATAGGTGGTAGTTTACAAGCTATAAATAGGACAGGGGTATTAAATGTAACTGTAAAGTAGGTTAACTAAATTTTGTTTATGTTTAGAGGAATATAACTTGGAAGTCGAATAATAATAGTATAGAACTCTATAGTATCTGGGACTGATCATCCTAGGATCGTAGGAGTCTAGGGAGTAAAGAAGAACATTGAGATATGTTTAAGTGAATAGGAGGAAGTTACAAAACACAAATTGTAGGGGAAATATATGCAAAGTCTAAAATAATGTATATGCCAGGAAACTCGAGTATTTATATAACTATGAATCTTTATCGGCATCATCGCGAGACGAGTTGCCGAAAGACATGGTTTTTTTTTGTATTGGAAAAGGCATTATAAGAGAAGTTACTATTGTTGTTGTTTTTGTTTTGTCTGTTTGTTTGTTTATTGTTTTTGAATAATGATTTAATCGTTATTATTATTTGCTATTGTTGCTATTATTGTAATTGTTGTCATTAATGTTGTTGAGGTTCATGTTATTGTTGTTATAAATTCAGTAACTATTGTTATTGCTGTTATTGTTTTAATGTTGTTTTAATTGTTATTGTTGTTGTTAATTGTTATTGTTGTTGTCATTTTTGATATTGTTGTTGTTGTTGTTGTTCATTATTGTTGTTGTCGTTGTTGTTTTAGAATGGTAGAATATTTAAAGAAAATAGTAATTCCATGGGTGAAGAGTTTGAAATGTATGTAGTGAAGGGTTTAAGGAAAATGAAAGAAGGTTATATTAAATTAGTAACATTTAAATAAGATAGACGTAGTACATAAAAATAACATTGTTAGATAAGATAGACGTAGTACATAAAATAGGACTAAGTTATACAGTAAGAGCTAGAATAGAACTTTAAATTGTATACGGAAAAAAAAAACAACATTGTGAATTTAGTTTTTTTTTTAATTTAAGAGGGGTGATGTGGTGTATAAGGCACGTTCCAATGTGGAAACACGTACTAGTAACAGCCAACCATCACGCCCAGGAGCAACTGAAATGGCGTACTTATGTTATTGGTAGGAATATGCAGCGATTTGACACAAGTCCTTCCTGACTGCGCACTAGCACACACTAACGGGGAAATAAAATTGAGGTGGGGACGCTGTCGGACTCGTCGATGTAAAGTTAGGTTTAAATTACTTTTGTCCACTGATATGAGAACATTTCGCAGAACAAGTACGTTTGTGCCTCTCAGTAATAATATTCGTTAATTATGTAATAAAATATGCTATATATTAATAACAAAAGTAATATTCTATGATACAGAATAAGTTATATACTTAACTTATTTATTTTTATTATTGTATGAGCTTTTTTGTTTGTAAAAAAAGTAGAGGGACAGCACCGATTTGAAAAAAATAGAGGTTTATGTATTTATTTCTACCTTTGTAAATAGTCCTAGGCAAATTATATTTTTGCCACAACCCAATAACTACCTATTAAATACTAAAAAAAAATATTCAGTACAATATTCCTTTTTTAAAATACTAATTTCACCGAAGACAAAAAAATAAGTCATTTGGGAAATTCACCCCGCTAGACTAGTCTATTTTAGTTATTTTCATAGTATCATATCATAGGGTATCTTACTGTGGGGACGGGCTTTTTTTTTTTTTTTTTTTTTTTTTTTCGATGGGAAAAATCATCTTATGACAACCCCCGCTCTTGGGCGGAGCGGGAGATAGTGTCAGACTCTTACTGACTAAAAAACCCATCCCGTTCCTACAAGCCTTCATACCGGGGCTCGAGCGCCCTTTCGGATAACCCTGGCCCCAGTAGGCTTCGACCCG
This sequence comes from Mythimna ferrago, assembly GCA_910589285.2. Classification (NCBI taxonomy): domain Eukaryota; kingdom Metazoa; phylum Arthropoda; class Insecta; order Lepidoptera; family Noctuidae; genus Mythimna; species Mythimna ferrago. The sequence goes on from OU342680.1 coordinate 1,603,134, forward strand.
GCCGGGCCCCTGCTGTTGCTGACAACTCCTTGAGGCGCGCGGGAACAGCGCGCGCCGTCGACGACTTGGGCTTGGTCCGGACGGTTACCGGACGGCCGGACAGCGAGCTACCCATTGCTCACTGTCCGCAAGCCCGCGCCTACGGTGGCCGGAAATCGGGATCGGAATCCCGGCGGCGGCGGCGAGAGCGCCGTTGCCTGATGCGGTCGGCCTCCTCCTTAGCGAGCATTACTGCTTCGCAGAAGTCGGCGACCGCCTGCCACTCCTCCTCGCTCCGGACCATGGCCTCGACCAAGGCCCGGCGCGAGAGGTCTCCGCCGCCGATCACCCCCACGAGGGCACGGCGATGCTCCGCCCAAGCAGGGCACACCGCGATTGTGTGCTCCACCGTGTCCTCCGGGCGTTCCGCACAGTGGCGACACCCGGGCGTCACTTCCGCTTTAATTCGGAACAGGAACCTCCCGAACTTGCCATTTCCGGTGAGGACCTGTGTCATGCGGAAGGTAAGGACGCCGTGAGGTCTTTCCAGCCACGCCTCAAAGAGGGGACTTATCGCCATAATTGTGGCGTGCCCATGATGGGGTTGCGATAGTCGCTGACGCCATTCCACCATGAGATCCCGCCGGAGCTCTGTCCGCCATGCCGTGACCTGTCGCGGCAGAGGACTTTCACCCCGGCGTTGCATCTCCACGCGCATGTCGTGCATGTGTGCAAGGACTGTTGCCTCCAGATCCCACGGTGGTAGGCCAGCCAGAAGGCTCGCCGCTTCGCAGGAAATCGTGCGGTATCCCCGCACCATCCGAATTGCCATGACCCTCTGGCAGGCGTTCAGAATGCCCGCCGGTCGCTTTCGCAGCGACGGCGCCCACACCGGCGCCCCGTAGAGGGCCATGGACCGAACGATCCCCGCGTAGAGCCTCCGGCAGGAGGCGTCTGGACCCCCAAGATTGGGCAGGAGCCGCTTGAGAGCGGCCCCAGTCCGGTTGAGTTTGGGAGCCAGACGTCGGAAATGCTCCTCGAAATTCCATCAGCTGTCGAGGATGAGTCCCAGGTACCTCATCGATGTCCCGACGCCGATGCGAACTCCTCCTACCGTTAGTTGGGAACCCGACGGTGGCGCGTTCCGACGGCCGCGACCGTGAAAACACATGGCCTCGGATTTGCGCAGCGCCACCTCGAGTCCCAACTCCTGGATCCTACCAACGACTATCGCAACCCCGCGTGTCGCTAAAGCGGCCGCCGCCCGGTACGACTCTCCCTGCGCTAGAACCAGCGTGTCGTCTGCGTAGCAGACCACGCTGACCCCGTCAGGGAGGTCGCCCCGCAGCACGTAATCGTACCCGATGTTCCACAAGGGTGGCCCTAGTACCGACCCCTGCGGAACACCGCACGACATCTCCCGACGTTTCCAGTCTCCCTGGTGACCGGGGTAGACAATATACCTGTCCGACAGGTAGGCCTCGACTACTCGACAGAGGTATTCGGGCACCCGGTGGTACCGGAGTGCCCTCCGGATCGTACTCCAGGGCAGGGAATTGAAAGCGTTGGCAATGTCCAAGGACACTGCCACGACACACCTACCCTGGGACACCGCATCCCCCGTCGTGAGGGCTCGCACGCGCATGATGGCGTCCACCGTCGAGCGCATCCTGCGAAAGCCGAACTGTCCGTCCGAAAGGTCCGGCCCCACCCGTGAAAGGCGCGCGACGAGGCGGCTCGCAATCACTCTTTCAAAGAGCTTGCCCACCTCGTCGAGCAGCACAATGGGCCGGTACGCGGACGGAGAGTCCGCAGGGCGCCCTGGCTTCGCGATGAGGACCAGTTTCCCCGTCTTCCAGCGAAGTGGGAACTGGCCCCTCTCCAAGCATGCGCTGAAGAGCCCTCTCAGTCGAGGCCCGAGAGCCTCCATGGCCAGGACCCAGGCTTTCCCAGGCAAGCCATCGGGTCCTGGGGCGGCGTTCTTGGCACTCAGCCTTTGCACCGCCACTCTCATCTCTGCCTCGGTCACCTCTGGAGCATTATCGTCGTCGTCGCTATTGCGGTCCGCGTCAGACACCGCTGGCGGAGGCGGAGCCATGGGCGGGGGGGAGTGTTCCCCTCGCGCAGGGAACAGAGCGCTCACCACACCCTCCACGAGTTGGGGCCGGAGACTCTGGGTCAGCGGGGGAGCCCAGGGGCGCAGTTTCTCCCGTACCAATTTGTACGGGCGCCCCCACGGGTCCGCGTTCAGAGACCCCAGCCACACGTCGCGGGCCTCGAGTTTGGCCCGCTTAATCTCCGCTCGGAGGGTGTGTTTTGCCTCTCTGTAACCTTCGTACAGCTCCGCCTCTCTGGCCTCCGCATCCGGCGCGCGGATGCGGCGCCTGCAGTATCTGGCGTACCGGCGTCGCGCGTGATTGCACGTGTTGCGCAGTGCAGCGATTTCCGGCGACCACCAGTACACCTGGCGCTTAGCACGTCCTGGACGGACTCGGGGCATTGCCGCATCGCAAATTTGCGACATGGCCTCCCGGAACCACTCCGCCTCGACGTCGATGTCGACAGGCCTGTCCGGTGCTTGCACCCAGGCCTGTACCGTCGCGGCTTCCAGGAGGAGCTCCCGGTCCATCTGCTTAAGCGCCCACCGCGGACCGCAAGGGCTCTGTCGGACCGGCGCGGCCGAGGTTTCGGCGGAGACGTCCAACCGGATATACCGGTGGTCGGAGTACGTCTCCACCTCCTCCATAACGCGCCAGTCAACGACACGCGGCGACAGAGCGGGGCTGGCGAACGAAAGGTCCACCACTGATTCACCCCGCCTCCGCACCAACGTGGGGACAGAACCCCGGTTCAGGACGACCAGGCCCAGCTCCAAGGCCCAGTCCTCCACCAACCGACCCCGTGTGTTCGTGCGCCGGGAACCCCAAGCCGTATTCCAGGCGTTGAAGTCCCCGCAAACGACCACGGGGAGGGTACCAAACCCAGCGACGACGGCACTTAGCTCCATAAGGGAGACATGGAGTTCGTCGGGAGTTCTGGTCGGGGACAGGTAGACGCCTACCACTGCAATGTCCCCGACCCGTGCTGCCACGCAACCCCGTCCCCTCGCAACAGCCTCGAGGGGCGGGGTACCGGCGGCGGCCGACGAAATTAGCGTCACCGAGCCGTCCAGGTCCTGAACCCAGCGGGGATGGACGTAGTACGGCTCGGAGACGATGGCGACATTGATCGACCACTGCGCCATGCTCTGGAGCAACAGATCCTGAGCGGGAGCGCAGTGGTTGATGTTCGCCTGGAGGAGACGTAATGGTGTCGTTATTGACATTCCATTACAGTCTCCTCCTGAGCCCCCTGTGAGGGCACTGCCGCGGCGGGAGCGGCGGCGACAGCGGCGGCAGCCAAGGCGGTGGCTGCAGCGGTGAGGACGTCAGGGTGGATGGGCCTGACCTTGCCCTTGGCCTTAGCGGGGGGGTCGCAGGACCTGCCCCCAGCCCGGTGGTCGGCCGGCTTGCCTGCAGCCGCACATGCGTAGCAGTGCGGCTTTGCACGGCATTCGACGGCCTTGTGACCAGGCTGTCCGCACTGGTGGCAGCGATCACTTCGATCCACCTCCGCGGCGCAGTGGGCCCCCACGTGGTGCCCCACGTGGCAGCGGTAGCACCGCAGAGGTTTGGGTTCCAGCATCTTGACTTGGGCCGAAACCCAACCCACCAATAGCCTTCGACCCTCGGTCGTGATGGCCTTGGCCGCCGACACGGGGCAGCTCACCGTAACGGCTCGCATGCCCGTGCTGTCAGCGCGGATGGTGCCCGCCCGGACTTGATCGGTCGTGCACCCACCCGCCCTGACGATGGCGGCCACCACTTCCTCCACCCTAACGGAGTCGTCCAGACCCATAATGCGCATGTCAATGCACTTGGTGGGCCTGGACACTCGGGCCTCCTCGACGTCTAAGGACGCCCTAATCCTTTCGGCCAGGGCGTCAGCGGCTTGTCCGCTGTTCGCACCTGGGACCTCCAGGATACGGGCTCCGGTTGCGGTGCGCCTCATACGGAAGCCCCCTGAGGCTCCGTATTCGTCGAGGTGGCCCACCACCGCCTCTTTCGCCTTTGCCATGACCATGTCATAGTTCACGCCCCTCTTTTCCGCAGCTGGCTGTAGTGTGATCACTACAGCTGCGGAAGTTGGGGCGCGAAGTCTGGCGGCCATGGCCCGCTTTTTTCGCTCCTGTCGCCGCTTGCGCTTTTTGGCCGCCCTTGCCGCCTTGCTCGCCTTCTTTTTAGCGCCGACGACCGTCCACTCGGCGCTAGCCGAGGGGTCTTCGGGCAGAGGAGGCGGCAGGCGCGACCTTGTCGCCGCCGCGGCGGGAGTCCCCGCCGGCTTAGTGGCACCCGCCACCCTGCCCTTCCCTTGCCGCTGTTGCTGCCTGGCCGCCGGGGCCGGCCTCGCAGGCTCCGGCGCCGCAACCACGCGCCTGGCTTGCCCCGACAGACCTGCCTTCGGTGCTGTAGACGTGGCCGCGGCCTGTGGGGACGGGCTGCAGACATCGACTCAATACTTTTTTATAATCTTTTTTAACAACATTTATCGTTATTTGTTTTGCTGAGATCATCTATCTATACATATAAATAAAATTGGAATGTCTGTTTATAATATTGAAATTACTACGTTTTACTATATGTATATGAATATATATACGGTATATACACCAAAATAACACTTTTTACAATTTTTGTCTGTCTTTCTGTCGGTTTGTCCGGGCTAATCTCTGAAATGGCTGGACCGATTTTGACGGGACAAAAAGTCCCGTGGCAGGTAGCTAATGTTATAAGGAGTAACATAGGCTACTTTTATTTTAGAAAAAATAAATTCAAAATCCTGTAGTCCATGCGAACGAAGTCGCGGGCACAGCTAGTCATCACTAATTTTAGTACCGTTCACTTTCGTTGAGGCCGACAGCGCCAAAATGGCGAATAATAAGCCTTTGTAATAAGCAGGCAAAAGCGCACTTTGACAACCACCAATCAGTCCAGTGCACAGATAAGTTGGCGCGTGGTCGAAATAGGAAACTAATCATTTGACGTTTATGTCATGTGTCAGGAGAATGTGTTGTGTTCTGTGTTTTTTATCGTTTATAAAGTAAGTAGTCGTCATTATTATACCAAAAGTGATTAAAAGTGCTAGCAGGGATATTATCTTGAAAGTCAAACGTGTTTGTGAAGAGAAATGAGAAAATATTGGTACTACGGTACCATTTACCAAAATTAGACCCATTGTCAAATCATTTTTCGGGTGACCATCACAATAAAATTTCCCTAAATATGCGTACCCGAGCTGTACCTAGCAAGTCAACAAAGTTTGATGAAAATGGACTGCTACTATGTGCGTAAATCTTAATCAAGTGACTATCATGACGAGATGAATTCGGCAAAGTTCATCCATGAAAAAATAAATAGTGCCAAATCTAAAACAGAATTGTAGTAATGGATAATGAATCATATCACTGCACATAAGTAAACAAAGCCCATAAAAGAGACAATACAAAAGCGCAAGCATTACTGTAATGCCAGAAGTATGACAATGTATCTGTACAAGAAATATTTTTTAAATCTGATAGGTTATTGGATCTCAAAATGGACAAATTAACAATGGACTTATCCGACTCTTCTGATAAAGACTAGCGTGGAATTTTGGTGCTAAAAGTGCTAATTAATTTATTAAGATATTCAATAAGAGATTTACAAAATTCTCACGATTTTTTTTTAATAATAAAGGTACAAATTAAATAAATAATACTGGGCCTGATACAGAAGGCAGTACTCCTCGATACGGCTACCGTTATGAGGAGGTTCCTGTCTCTGGAACCCTAACCACCGGTAGCTTGGACCCTGCTCCCGACACCGGCGGAATACTATGGTTTTATATTTTTAAATGTTTTTCTTTAATATGATTTTGCTAAAAAAATATTAAAAAATGTAATACAATATGTGTAAAAAATGAAAAAGGAAAAAAATAAATAAATTCTTTAAATTACACTGTGTTATGAAAGAGCGTTTTCAATCAAATTAAGGAAAATAGATTTGTTAGGCTGGCAACATTAAGCACGCCCCCAGCTACGCGCCAAGTTATCTTGCTCGCGCTCTAGTAGAGTTCAGTGGCTGATATGATATAGACCCAAAGTTCTCAATGTTCTTCTTAAATATAACGGATTATAGGTAGCCTCCATGAAAAAAGACGCATGTTCCATAAATCGGTTTTTTGTGTGGGAGTTTCGCCAGACTGTCATTGTCTTTAATTGTCTTTGATTATAAAAACGTACTTTAAGTGGAAGTAATTGTACCTTTTGTTTAATGTTGAAGTTATTATTTCTGTTCCTCCTGTGAAGAATGATATAAGTCTAAAATCTCCATTTTACAGGAGAGCATAAACAAGTTAAAAAATATCTCAGTTCGTGAACTAAGTGAGCTAGGTTAAACTTGAGTATCTTTTGAGGGTTCCGTAGTCAACTAGCTAGCAACTACTAACAAGTCTGACTGTTTGTCTGTCCGTCTATCCGCGACCGTTAGCACTAGAAAGTTGTTTGGCACCAATATGTATTGTATATCAATCACGACGACCAAGTAAAATAAAAAAGGGGAAAAAAATGTTTTATTAGGTAAGTTCGGCGGCTATCTCTCTCAAACTTGAATGACGATTTTCAGTCACTATTTCCTTTCACTTTTGCGATGTTAACTTCAGTTGCAGAGGTTGATGGCCTACCAGAGCGAGGCAAATCTTCCATCACATCTTGACCGCTTTTGATTGCTTTGTACCACTCATAAGCATGTGTTTTTGATAAAGTCGATTCACCGTAAGCCTTCTGTAACATTTTCAGTGACTTCGAACACGAAATTCCATTGGCGATGCAAAATTTAAGACAAATTCTTTGTTCGATGTTTTTGTCCATTATGAAATTCGCAATTCTTTAGCTAAAAACAGCTTTGTATTTAATATAAATAACAGATCCAACTCAAACACCGCGCCAAAATGGAAAAGAGTTGTGCCAATCTAGCAACAAAAACAAAAACTAAAATTTTAATTTGGAACCATAAAAAAATCATCCATTTCCGATACTTTTTTGACTGAATGTAAACATACTAAGTACCTACCCCAAAAATTTTAATTTTTTTCTTATCAGTCCCCTATAGCCAAAACGAAATTGAATTGTACCTATCAGTTTGCAAAAAAAATCCTTTTGAAATATACATACGTGTTAAATGATACAAGTCCAGTTATGCCCCTCACTAAAATAAAAATAAATTGTGTAAACAAATACAAGTCTTAGAAAAATATAATCAGCTTTTAATAAACTTCATCAAAATCAATAATTATCCTAAAAAAAAAAACGATACTGGGGGTGATACTGCTCCAGGAGCAATTGTTAGAGGGTGCGTTGGGAGTCGATAGGGCCAGACTACGAGCTGTGTCGCAACCCGAGTCCGGGGCGTGGTTACAGGCGATTCCTTCGCCTCATCTTGGCACTTTGCTCGACGATGACTCTTTGCGTGTGGCGGTGGCTCTCCGCCTGGGCTGTAAGGTGTGCGAACCACATACATGCACCTGCGGTTCCATGGTGGAGGCCGATGGCCATCACGCACTGAACTGTCGGCGCTGCACAGGGAGGTTCCCACGTCACCATGCCCTGAACGACATAGTCCGTAGAGCCCTTATATCGGCAAACATCCCCTGCGTGCTTGAGCCTTCAGGTCTTAGCAGGTCTGATGGTAAGAGGCCGGATGGGCTGACTCTGGTACCATGGAAGAACGGGAAGTGCCTGATCTGGGACGCAACTTGCGTCAGCACTGTCGCCGCCAGTCACCTGAGTCGCACCATGCACACTGCTTCTGCCGCCGCTGAAGACGCCTGCTCTAAAAAAAGGCTGAAGTACGCTACCTTGGAGCAGCTTTACCATTTTGTGCCGGTTGCTGTGGAGACTCTGGGCAGTTGGAGTACGGAGGCAAGGTCTTTTGTGCGGGATTTGGGCCGTAGGCTCGGTGAGGCAACGGGTGACTCCCGGTCCAGGTCGTTCTTGGTGCAAAGAATGGCCATCGCTATTCAGCGAGGTAATGCGGCGAGTGTTATGGGCACCTTTGCACCGGGAACGATCAGGGGCGGGTTATTTATTGACATTTGACGTTTCCTTTGTGTAATGTTGATTCTTTTATATTTTATTTAATTGACATTTGTAATTTATCCTAAAATGTAAAATACCGTTGTAAGTATAAGAGAGGTAAATCGAGATCCTAGTAACATAATTTTACAATCCAAATGTAACTTTGGGCATGTCATAATCATGGCGGTAAGTACGGGGATACCGTACGGTTTCCCACGAAGCGGCGAGCCTTCTTGCTGGCCTGCCACTATGGGATCAGGAGGCAACAGTCCTTGCGCGCATGCACGATTTGCGCGTGTAGATGCTACCTGGGTGAAACTCCACAGCTGCGTCAAGTCATGGCAGAAATCCCGTTGGAACTCTGTCCGCCAACAGAGTTCCAACGAGATTTCTTGGTGGAATGGCGACAGTACAGTGCTGAGCACGCCATAATTATAGCGGAAGGTCCCCTCTTTGAGGAGTGGCTGGAAAGACATCACGGCGTCCTCACCCTCCGCATGACGCAGATCCTTCGTTTTCTGCACCTGATTCATGCAAAATAAACCACCAGGTGTCACCATTGTGCGAATCGCCCGGAGGATAGGTAAGGTGGAGGTACCCCACTTGGACCGAGCATCGCCGTGTACTCGTGGGGGCACTCGGTGGCGGCGACCTCTCATGACTAGCACAGGCACAGGCCATGGTCCAGAGCGATGGGTATTGGATAGCGATCGCCTCATTATAAGAAGCAGTAATGCAGCAGGCTGCATAGATGAGGGACTTCAACCCTTACCAGCCACGACGATTTCAGCGGACAACGAACAATGCGTAGCTCGCCACAATAGGTACGGTGAGCGTTCGAGGCGAGTCCAAGTCATCGATGGCGTGGATTTTCCCACGTACCTTTCTTAGAGAATTGACAGCAGGACCGAAGCCTACTGGAGCCATGGGTTAACTTCTGAAAGGGAAACCCGTGGTTCTTGTGTGCAAAGGGCAAAGAAGGAATACAGGATGCTATTGCATCCCACAACTTTCTTGGATAAATCCTTTGCTGTCCAGGCAGCTTGTCTGTGGAATGCATTGCCAGGCCTATAAAACGTGCCAGTCTGTCCAACCTTCTGGTAACCGCCCGAGCCGAGCCCGAGTTGTCGCCGGCACGTAGTGTTCCACGCGTTTTCCTCAAAGAAACTTCAGCAAAAAGGTATGGGCTCTGCTGAGCCCATACCTCTTCAATCCGCACCTATATTCATTGCAACCAAGAAATGGTAAATGATAAATGATATTTATTTTGTAAATAGGTTTTAAAAACACTTTTACACGTCAATTTTTTTTTCTCGTCAATTTATTCTAGATGAGGCCGGTGTTTCCTATCTGACTACCCTGAGAAGAAACACCGAAACAAACGGTGGTGTGGTTGTAGTTAGTAAAAGTCGCTTCGTCTGTTTAAGACACTCCCTCTTGTTTCACCCTAGAGCTGGAAAAGTGTTTAGATGATTTTACATTTTAAAAACACTGAAAAAAAAAGAAAAGAAAAAGAAACTTAAGTTTATTCTATTCTATTCTATTCTAAAAAAAGCGGACAAGTGCGAGTCGGACTCGCCCATGAAGGGTTCCGTAGCAGCAAGTAACATAAAATAAAAGTTCTTGTAGTTTGGTGTAACTTTGATCGATGTATGTCTTTGAATAATAGTGTATTTTTTTAGATTTATGACGTATTAAAAACAACTACTTACTAGAACTCGTTCAAACCAATTTTCGGGGGAGGTTTGCATGATAATGTGCATCATATAATTTTTTAGTTTTATCATTCTTTTATTTTAGAAGTTACAGAGAGGGGGGACACATTTTACCACTTTGGAAGTGTCTCTCGCGTAAATTATTAAGTTTAGAAAAAAAAATACCATAGATACCCCAACGTATGGGTTTGATGAAAAAATTTTTTTTTAGTTTCAGTTCAAAGTAAGTATGGAGAACCCCAAAAAATTGTTTTTTTTTTCTATTTTTGTGTAAATATCTTAATGCGATTCACAGAATACATTTATTATTATTATTATTTCTTTATTGTCAGGCAACTAAGGCCCATAGATAAAATACACAATATTATAATCTTATAAACAAAATAAACTAATACATATTCAAGTATTTCAAACAATAAACTATTTATAATTAAACACGTAACATCGGCGTCGTGTTCCGCTGCGTGGTGTCGCGTAGCCGTCCTCGGAAACGTCGATACACGACACCTTTCAGCCAAAAGTCCTCAGTCAAAAAGGTCTCCAGATGGTGGGTTGGAACTCGTATCACGAACGACTTGAAGTTGGTGTCGAGCGCGAATCCAGCCTTTCGACCCTCAGAGTCCAGTGGCTCTTTATCTTCATGTACTCCACGACTTCCTCAACCTTCGTAGAGCAATGCAGTCGCGAAATATACAGCTGCGTCGTAGGCACAGCAGGACGCAGCAGCATATTTGGTCCAGTGGGTGCGGTACCGCACAGATTACGGGAACAGGGCTTCTTTTTCTTCTTCTTTTCCACTCTAGTGAAACCCTCTTCATCCAGGAGCCACGGACCACTGCCAGGGTAGGTTGAGAACCCGTTTTCCCTTTGTCCCCTATTTTTGCTGATCGCTTAGGTTGCGATGTACCTGGTTTTCTGGTAGTGACAACAGCAGCGTAGGCACGTTTAGGGATCAACGTACCTACGTGTGACGTTGCCGCAGCCTGTGTAGAGGTGCGGGCGACGGACGGCGACGGCGGGCGGCGCTTGATCAGCATTTTCGGCAGCTGGTGACAAGTTCGTCGATTCAAAACCGCCGACTGATGCATTTTGCGCCTCCTGACGTGTGTTCACCTTTGAGGCCTCAGGTGACCCAGTTACCGAACCAACGTTGCGCAATAATTCTATTTCCACACGTAGTTTAGCATTGGATTTTTCTGACGCCTCCATTCGAGACTGCATCTTGGTCATCTCCACTTTCAGGGTAGTAATGTCCTTTAGCAGCCGTGTAACGTCGACGTGATCGAAAGTGACGGGGGGCAGCTTACTCAGTTCCGTCGCCACGAAATCTGGCACGTCGTCCGGGTCTGTCTTCTTCAACATATCAATGATATCTTGAATACTCTTCTCAGTTCCATCTCTTCGGCGAGACGGCATCTCGTCCAGTTTTTCAAGAGACTGGAACAGTAGCAGTTTTCCACTGCTGGTCTCGTCCTCCTTGAAATTGGACTATCTGCAGGATGCTCACTTCGTCCATGTAGTCAATAGCATGGACTAGGAATGCCAGAAATTCATTGACTATGAGTTTTTTGGGACCCATAGTGTTTTCTGGCGGCGCTTATTGCCGCGCAACACGCGAATAAAATTCGTACCGTGCACAGTGGAAACACGTCCGTATTCGAGCGTGCATCGCACTGAACTCATTTACTTACGAAGTTTGAACAGTATAGGTAGTTCATATAGTTTCGGAAAAAGTGACTGTGACTTACGGATGGACAGACAGACGAAATGACGAATCCATAAGGGATCCGTTTTTTGCCATTTGGCTAAGGAACCCTAAAAACGCACTAGTTGGTACCTATCTTTTGGCAAGTGAATATCCACACTCGTGTGCTTCTTCTGCACCACGCTCATGATCTTGTAGCATACTATAATTGACAGACTTCTCCTGAAGAGAAAAACTTCCACTGTTATGAGTTACGAACCCTAGCAATGGTATGCTCCCTTCGAGAGTGTATATAATAGGGAAAAGCTCATGATTATTATGCGCACTTCTATCATTAAGCACATCTTGTTCTTCATACATTTTTTAAGATTTAGTTTGAGATTTAGATACAACTCAACTTATATTAGTTTACACATAAAAATAGTATTGAGAAAAATTGGTTCAAAGTGATAATCGTATAACTCTAAATATATCAATATTCACGATTATTTTTGCCAAAATCGCGGTAGTTATTAAATATCACTTTGCACAAAATTATCTCCGGAACTATGAGAGACAGAAGAGCGTGAGTTAGACCAAAGAAAAAAATTCTTAGTTCTATGTAAAAGTCTCAAAAATGACATAAGTCGAGTTATATCACTTTTCACAGGAGGCTTAGAATTAGAATGATTCCTGCAGTTACACATGTGAATGTCATGGTGCAATATTATATTCATGGATGCGATACACGGCGCACGCCAAACTAAATAAAAGAACACTAAACATGGGACCCACAATGAAAGTAATCAAACCAAACGAAATGACAAAACTGTTGGATATAATGAACACCATTGGTTTTTTATGTGGACACAAACATATTTGGATCACAGACATCAAGTTTTCTAAAAGATTCATCAACATTTACAATAAAGTCGATTACGTTATCGAGATTCTAAACTTGTCATGCACTTTGGCTATTTTAGGATCTATCTTCACTCAAAAGAATTTGTCGGAAACGCAAGCTAATGATCGTCTTATTTTCAGTATAATTTTCCCTGGCCACTTAATCTTGTACTACATATCATTATTTTATAAGCAAAAAACAAAGAATGTTCTGTACCACCTAGTGGTGGTGTTGAAGGAACGTCAGAATGATGCTACCTTGGAACGCGCGATGATTAAGAAGATAAAAGTGCTTTCTATGAGTTTGAGTGTTCTGCTCACCGTGATAATCATGTCGTATGGTTTACGTGCACTTTACCAAGTTGTGGTTGCAGGTGGGATATTTTAAATTCAGAATAACCGTTTTCTGGCTATCTTCTATTGCCAAAAATCATGTGACAAGCTTCGTGCTTGTTCATCTTCTTTAGAGCTAGGTTTCCTAAGGACGTAGTTTTCTATTTTCATTTGTCTCAAGTCCATTTTTTTAAGAGTGTTTTGGACAAATCTACCTAACCTATTAATGATTATTTTCGTATATTTTATAGCGAAGCACTCTTAAAACGACTCTCGCTCGAATATCAACAACTAACAAGGATCCAGTACATTTTATAGTAATGTAGATAGTTATGGCTTATCTGGCATTCGACAGGTGCCTTGTAGACCCTTTTCGAAGACTACTCTCTCTTCTTTTTTGCTGATCATGTCCAGCTCCGGTAGCTTCTGGCATAGTCCTCAAAAGGAAGCCATTCCTAATTACATATTTTCTTTAGGAGAAAACTTCATCACATTAATATCTGTCTGGCCGGACGTCCACGACACGTCCATTGCTGCGGGGGTAATGAGAGTCTTCGTCTACTTCTGCTGGTATTCCTCAGCAGCCAGGAGCCTGTTCACCTATTTCATGTTGGTCACCACGATGCTAGCCATCTGCTACCAGTTCAAGAACTTGCAGATTTACTTTTACAATCTTGATGATATTATATTTGGAGACAAGACGTTGAGTCAAGAAGAGAAGGAAGTGAAGTATGAACAAGCGTTTAAATTGGGAATACAGATGCACTCGTTGACTTTGTGGTAAGTAAAACTGTAAACTATGAGTTTCGATTGAAGGTTTATTAGATTGGTACATACGAGTACCAAGCCGTTGATGTGCTGTGTCCTCGTGGAGGCAATCGGTGGCAGTCACTTCCTTCCTTCAGGCCTCGCGCCGGGCCCTGGTTCAGGCTATGGTCCGGAGCGAGGAGGAATGGTAGGCGGTCGTCTCTAGCCTCAATCTTCGACAGCGCGTACAAGAGAATGAAAGAGACGTCAGCAAACCGTAGAGGCCCAGCAGGGTCGATGCCCACTAGGACCGCGGGGATTTTCTGAAAAGGAAACCCGTAGTCCTAGAGCGCAAAGGACAACTGAAGGAAACAGGTGTGGATATAGTCAGTAAAAGTTTGAGACGCCTGCCGCTTCACCCAGACCTGAAGAAGTAGATGTCTCACTGCCAGGAAAGAACCTCGCCAAAGCCCATCCAGGAAACTGCGCCGTTTCGAATTAGGTCTTAGATATTAGGGATGACACGGGAGGTCCAAATTTATACGCAGAAACCTATTTTCACGCGGGCGGAGCCGCTGGCAGAAGCTGGTTTAATTAATCAATACAAAAGTCTTTATTTGATCCTTAGGTGTAAGAAGCAGCACCAGCACATCAGTAAGGAGATGTTCGCCATTGAGATCGTGCTGTTCTTCCTCATGCTGTTGACTGAACTTATAACTTTACTGGTGGGTATAATCAACTGCTGATAGCCAACGTCCCATTCTCGAGGGCAATGCGCACGCTGAACCAGGTTGCTGATAAAATTGATATATTCTCATGTTCACTGAGCGAGTTCGCAAAAGTTACGTTACACTTGTTTTGTTATAATGAAAATATATAATAATAATTTATTGTGACATTGAAATTGAAATTGACATTGAAATTGACTTTTAATTTATATTAAAATTGACATAAAAATTGATATTCAAATTGACATCGAAATTGGCGTAAACATTTTGCGAGAAATTGTATGTTATATTAATTTTATTATATTGGTTAATTTATTAATTATTATTATTGTTTTTTTGGTAAATGTTATGAATTTAATCAAATTGACATGAAATTCTTATTGTTTATTTATTATTATTATTTTGACAACTTTGTCGCACTGGGTTGATTTGTTCCTTTCTGTTATTTATGTATTTGAAAGTGTTATTTATTTGCTTGAAGTGGAATTGGATTTACCTAATAACTATGAAATTAAAATTGTAATTAATAATTTTGACTACACTATCGCATTGGATTCGTCTGTAATGATAGGTGTATGTAAGTCTAATAAATAAATAAATAAAAAATAAAATAACTTACATACTTTATTTATTTCTTAGCTGAAATTTCGCAGAGCGAAAACCGTATCACGAAGTTTGTTTCTTCGAAAATTTTTCGACGACCTAAACTGCGACGCGTTGTTAAGTCGACATTTTGTTATTGCGATGTTTCTTTACAACGAAAAACTGTACAGCGAAGAACGGTTTTAAAGCGAAAATATCATACTGCGAAGCCTTGTTCTGTCGACGTCTTGTTACAGTGATGATAATTATACTTAAAATTACTTAACTTTTAATTTCGTTACCTATGCTAAGGTAGGTACGATTTTCGGCTATCGGCTTACATCAAGGGTCGGCTTTCAGTCCTTGCCTCTTCTTGATGATAATGGACGCTCTGTCGTCGGACATCCAGGAAGACGCTCCCTGGTGTATGATATGATGATACGAGACGTAACACATCGGATTAATTCAGGATGAAAACATTCTAAAAACAAACGTTAGGTTTTGAAAATCGTACCTTAGCTTCTTTTTTTCCTGCCCTTGTTCCATCTTATTTGGGGTCGGCGCAACACGTTTTTTTCTTCCATTCTGCCCTGTCACTCGTCCTGCTATCACTAACTTCCTTTTCTTTCTTATCACTCTTCACACAATCCATCCATCTTTTCTCCTCGCCATTTTCTCCTCGTAATAGAATTGTCGATATATCGATCTGTCTCGTAACTAATCAAAAGCGATGACTGAATGACGTTCTAATGGTAGGACACTGATCAAAGAAACTGTCAAATTTTAGCAGAAATATAATTTTATGCTTTATTTAAATGGTTGACCATTGGAAAGTCTGACACCATTTTAGTAGATTACCAAAAATTGACAAAATCAACAATTATGAAGTCCATTCTTTCAAGTCCAGATGATAGACCATTCTGACACTATTGTATAGCAGACTTGAGGCCCTGGTAGTCTGATGATGACGCAACGGTTCTACAAAGCTTCTTTGTAACTGTTATTTCAAGTTTATTAGTTCTGCCAGGACTGCGAGATTATTCGACACAGTTGCCGCGGCCCTTGAACGCACAGGGCACCTGAAGGAATTAGGGTGTGTTTAGTAAGTAAAGTCTGACACTTCTCGCTGCACATCGAGTGGGAAAAGTTATTTGATGATGTCACTCATCAGACAAGGGCATGATCATAGATATCCGTGGGCATGATATATTTTTTATTGTATTTTAATTTACTTCATTTTGATTAAGATTAAGTACCTAATTTTTGTTTAAGAACAGACACCAGCTGTAATGGATCCGGTTATTTCAGAGCGGAGAGCGCAGTCTAACGCAACTTTTTATGGTGTTAATGATAACGCTTGGTACTTGTATGTCTCTGGGATTGTTCATGTGGAATGGTGGTGATGTAACTGTAGAGGTAGGTGAAATTAGGCAACCTCACACTTAGGTACTCCCGCACCTCTAGATTATTCCACCACTATCATCTACAAATGGCGGGAGGCATCCTCGCAAAGCTTCCCGCCCGTAGTCGTCGCAAGGACCTGGAAACCCGTGGCCTGCACACTCTGGCGCCTTGCGTATCATCTTCTCATAAGTTTTAAGTTGTATACAGTTGTCCGTGTTATATGAAATACAGACTTTTAACTTCTTAAATCTAAATTAGAACGCCAGTAGGCGCAGTGATTGAGCGAGTAGCGTCTTCTTCTTCTTTTCGAATCGATGGTTAACTCCTTAAACTGTTTAGGCCTAGTAGGTGACTGCATTAAATGCAGCATCTATGGCACTCACAAGTACGGTGACTAGCGGTCGTGCGTGTTACGAGTTCGATAACCGCACGGAACAAATATTTGTACGGCCTAGAACTATCTGTAGATAGTTTTCCGGGACAGGGTGTCTTGGTGTCCGACTTTATGTGTTCCTTAACGCACCCACATCATCGCTTACCATCAGGTGAGATTATGGTCAAACGCGAGCCTATCCATTATAAAAAAAAAACCCACGACACGGAAGTAAATTGAAATGTGGAACAGGTATTACGTACAAAAAAAAGGCTCACATTCATCGATTCAGTGATGCACCATTTATGTTCAATGCAGGTATAGTAAGTATAATAAAATGAAAGTTAAATTGCAGGCGGCCAAACTAGCAGAAGCGATGTACGGTTCAGGCTGGCAGAACTGCTACGGACAATCGTCTGTTCGCATCAGGAAGCTGGTGGTTACCGCAATGAAACAGGCTCAGGTGATCCACTTGTTAAACCGTATATTTGAGTAGGTAATAAGTGTGACAGACAACCTGGGCATCGACTGGATGCATTCTCCAGCCTCGTCTATTACTGAATTAAAATCATCAATACAACCCTCGCAGTTCGTCTAACTCCATTGAATGGCCCATTTTTGAAAAAAAAAACTTATGAAAATCTTGAATTTCGCTTGCTTCCTTGGCTAAGGACGCTAGCCTAAGTATACAGAGAAGTTGTATGCAGGTACATAATATGCATTTATGATCTTCATATGGCCTTACTACTTGGCACATCTTGGGCAAATTTTTCAAGGCACTATTTGGTAATGATTAGGTATTTCATACCTCCTCCGAGGTATTTCCTCCTCCGAGGGGATTAAAGAGGTGATTGAGCGTAACAAGGGCTCCAAAATTTTCGCATAAGATTTGTCTATTGGACAAAGCCAGCTAACAAAACTGAAGACCGACTATGGCAGAGTCATTTCCGTCCAATCGAAGCTTTTGGGAGAGATCGAGGCCTTTTATGGTCAGTTTTACACGTCTGTGATAAACCCGCTGCAAATCTAGCAAATGACCCAAGAGCTAGATTGAGTCGACACTATACCGAAGATATCCCGGACGTCAACCTGTACGAGATTAGGATGGCTCTGAAGCAGCTGAAAAACAACAAGGCGTCGGGTGAGGACTCGGAATTACGGCCGAACTCCTGAAGGCGGGTGGAAAACCGGTCCTAAAGGCCCTTCAGAAGCTATTTAATTCCGTCATACTCGAGGGAAAAACGCCACAGGCATGGAGCAGAGGCGTAGTGGTACTTTTCTTTAAGAAGGGCGATAATGCCCTGCTTAAGAATTACCGTGGACCACATACATACGCTGCGCCAGATTATACAGAAGACTGAGGAGTATTATCAGCCTCTCTGCTTAGCGTTTGTGGACTACGAGAAATCCTTTGATTCGATCGTGACGTGGGATGTACTGCAGTCTCTCCAACGGTGCCAGATTGACTATCGGTACATCGAAGTGCTGAAGTGTTTGTACAAAAACGCCACCATGTCAGTCCGACTTCAAGATGAGACATCGAAACTTATCCTCTCGTAGCGAGGTGTGAGACAGGGAGATGTCATTTCTCCGAAGCTGTTCACGGCCGCAATGGAGGATGTCTTCAAGGTTCTGAAATGGAGAGGACTAGGCATTAATGTCAACGGCGAGTACATCACTCACCTTCGGTTTGCCGACGACATAAAAGTCATGGCTGAGACTACGGAGGAACTCATTGTACTGAGTTCCTCCGTAGTCCGGTGACCTTAGTAGAGCTTCCGAAAGAGTGGGACTTAAAAATGAACATGGACAAAACCAAAGTTATGGTTAACATCCATGTAGCACCCACTCCTATTAAGATCGGAGACTCTACCCTCGAAGTTCCACCCTTAGGTACGTTGTTGAAATCTCTACGGTCCGGACTAAGCGTTTTACCTCGTCATTTATACCGCCTATGTTGAAGGACTGGAACAGTTTGCCTGCTGCGGTCTTCCCGTCCTATTATAATTTGGGTGTCTTCAAGGCTAGAGTGAATAGGCTCTTAATAAACTAGTGCGCCTCACCATCAGAGATTGCATCACTACTTACCATCAGGTGGGATCGCAGTCAAGCACTAGTTTATATCAATTTAAAAAATAAGTTGTGGACGATTATGTTTACCTGGGACAGACGTTCCAGTTGGGTAGGTCTAACTTCGAGAAAAAGGTCAATCGTCGAATCCGACTCGGCTAGGCGGCGTTCGGGAAGCTACGCGGTGTTTTCTCGTCCAATATACCACGTTGTCTCAAGACGAAAAGTACCAGGACCAGTGCGTGTTGCCAGTGATGACTTATGGCTCCGAAACGTGGTCACTTACAATGGGCCTCATAAGAAGACTCAAAGTCACCCAAAGAGCGATGGAAAGGGCTGTGCTAGGAGTTTCCTGGCGTGATCACATCAGAAATGAAGATATCAGCAGGAGAACCAAGTTTACCGACATAGCTCGAAGAATCGCCAAACTTAAGTGTGCAGGGCACATTTTACGCAGAACAGATGGTCGATGGGGACGAAAGGTTCTGGACCACACACGTACCGGAAGACGCAGCGTTGGAAGGCCTCCAACAAGGTGGACTGATGACCTGGTCAGGATCGCGTGAATCCGATGTATGCGTGACGCATAGGACCGGTCGTTGTGGCCACGCTTGAGGAAGGCCTATGTCCAATAGTGGACGTCTTTCGGCTCATATGATGATGATGATGATTTCATACCTAATCTCTCTTTACATTTTTAGGAGCCGGTGGTATACAAAACTCTCGGAGTCGTGGAGTTCTCATATGAAACATACGTCAGTGTAAGTACTTTGTGTATGTGGGCGCAAAACCATTATTTGAATATTTTGACGAGGATTTAATTCGATCACTTCCTGCTAATTTCTTTTAAATATTGCAACATCCTGTTGAATTTATAGATTTAATTTGATAACTTCCTTTCGAATTATTTTAAAATATTGTTGAATTTATAACAAATTAAATGACAACTTCCTTTCTAGAAAATATTAAACATCCGGTCGAATTTGTGAGGATTTAACTTGACCACTTCATTTTTATTTTATTTTTTAAAATATCAGAGCATCCGGTCATATTTAAATAAGAATTTACTATGACAATTTCCGTTCTATTAATTTATTTAAAGTATTTTTCTACCTTCATGGTGAATTTTTGTGCTTGTCAGTTTCTGAATATAAAAACCGTTGTAATGTGATTAGAAAAGCACTTTTTGACCGACCATAGAATAAACAACTTGAACTGAAGCAGTGTATTTCTTTATTATCACTCTAAAACGTTTCCTGATATCACTGTGACTGTGAATTTTGTGTGACGTCAACTCCGATGGCGATCATGCGCCGACATGTACTACCTACGTACCACACAGTATGCGGACACACTAAGCCTTGGTTAATTAGCAGGTTTAGCGTTAATACGTTCAATTATATTTGATTTTTTAATTTCAGCTTGTCAGAATGCCGTACACTGCTGTGTCGGTGTTCTACTGAATGCCCACACCAGAAAACAAATGTTTGAAGGAAAATGGAAATTAATAATGTCATTATTTCTTCTGTATGTAATTTTAGTCTTTGCACCCTTCAGATTCCTCACGTATTCGTCAAGCACCTATATAAAAAACTTTTCAACGATTTCTCATTTGTTCAATAAAATTCGAATAAAGAAAGATGATTTATTTTTTTTTACCTACGAAGATATACCTATAGACACGGTATACTGGTGATTTGGCTTGCATAATTTTATTAAAATATGAGAACCCAATATCAAACCCTGAGGAACACGTCCTTCACTAGTTTTACTGCTTCGCAGAAGAAGGTGACTGTTTCACATTCCCTCTCGCTCCGGATCATGGCCTGAACCAGGGTTAGGCTTTTTTTTTTTTATGGTGGGAAAAAATCATGCATTGACATCCCCCGCTCTTGGGCGGAGCGGGAGATAGTGTCAGACTCTTACTGACTAAAAGACCCACCCCGTTCCTTCTAGCCTTCATACCGGGGCTCGAGCGCCCTTTCGGATAACCCTGGCCCCAGTAGGCTTCGACCCGGCTGGGTCCCTGCTGTTGCCGACAACTCCTTGAGGCGCGCGGGAACAGTGCGCGCCGTCGACGACTTGAGCTTGGTCCGGACAGTTACCGGACGGCCGGACAGTGAGCTACCCATTGCTCACTGTCCGCAAGCCCGCGCCTACGGTGGCCGGAAATCGGGATCAGAATCCCGGCGGCGGCGGCGGCGGCGATAACGCCGTTGCCTGATGCGTTCGGCCTCCTCCATTGCGAGCATTACTGCTTCGCAGAAGTCGGCGACCGCCTGCCACTCCTCCTCACTGCAGGCCCGGCGCGAGAAGTCTCCGCCGCCGATCACTCCCACGAGGGAACGGCGATGCTCCGCCCAAGCAGGGCACACCTCGACTGTGTGCTCCACCGTGTCCTCCGGGCGTTCCGCACAGTGGCGACACCCGGGCGTCACTTCCGCATGAATCCGGTGCAGGAAACTCCCGAACGAACCATGTCCGGTGAGGACCTGCGTCATGCGGAAGGTAAGGACGCCGTGAGGTCTTTCCAGCCACGCCTCAAAGAGGGGACTTACCGCCATGATTGTGGCGTGCCCAGCACTGGGTTGCGATAGTCGTTGACGCCATTTCACCATGAGATCCCGCCGGAGCTCTGTCCGCCATGCCGCGACCTGTCGCGGCAGCGGACTTTCACCCCGGCGTTGCATCTCCACGCGCATATCGTGCATGTGTGCAAGGACTGTTTCCTCCAGATCCCACGGTGGTAGGCCAGCCAGAAGGCTCGCCGCTTCGCGGGAGACCGTGCAGTATCCCCGCACCATCCTTATTGCCATGACACCAGGGTTAGGCTCGAGAGTTCGCCGCCGTCGGTCGCCTTTAGGAAGACACGCAATGCTCCGTCCAAGCGATGAGGCACACCTCCAGCGATTGACACCCGGTATTTCTGACAAAGCACACCGTAATTGAAGGTTGCGGGAATCCGATGGATGCGAGACGCACAGGCTCGTTTATTGTGGCGATACTTGGGGGAGGCCTATGTTCAACAGTGGACGTATATCGGCTGAAATGATGATGATGAGGACACAGTAATTGCAAGAGTAAAAACTTAAAACCTTGTTAGCAGGTAAGTAAAATTTAAAATAATTATTATTTTGCACATGAATGAGCGATCACTAGGATCAGGATTTGACTGTCTACTGAACTCTGTCGGACACCACGCCCAGAAACGTGTTGGCGCTACTGTTTACCCGAGACCACAGGGAGACCGTTCTTTTACGAAACACCGCCTGGAACCTTTCCGTGCTGTAGTCGACGAACCACTGACCTCTACTGTCGTAGTACTTATTCATATAAATGTCTACTTGTCCACTATTTATCACAGTGGACTGGAGGTTGTCAAAGTCAAAGTGCGCTTGTGTCTGCTTCAAAGATTTTATATATCCTATAATAGTACAGGATATATAAAATCTTTGGTTTGCTTATTATTCGCCATTTTGGCGCTGTCGGACGTAACGAAAAGGAATGGCACTGTAGGGACATCTATGGCGCCACATAAGAACTACGAAGAAAATACGAAATCCTGCATCGCACAATCAAAGTTTTCCCGCGCGATTTGAACATACAGAGTGTGGCGTAAATAGTGGTCCAACGTTAAAGGGTCCATACACCATATATTCAGCTATCACATACCACAATTTAAAATCACTTTTTACCATAGGTCTCAGAATAAAACAGATCTTTATATTTTTTTTAAAAAACAACACCTTGCGACACTAACTTGGCTCTAATTTCAACAAAACATTATTTTTGTATTTTGTTTTTGGTATATTACTGCTGAATACATAAGCTATAATATGCAAATGACTGTTTTACTGTAAACTTAATTCATTAAACCCCAAGCGAACGCCGGCGTTCGCGCACCTATTGCCTTTCTATTGTGTCTGTGATTTCCACGATTGAAAGGAGATATTAAAGGAAAAATGTGTTTATTTAAAATTTTAACTATAGTCTTCAGATAATCACGAGACTTTTGGCGCGAATGGTGTAAAAGAAACTACACTGTCGGTGCCCATCATTGAAAAAATATGTCCATTAAATGCAAATTCTAATGTGGTATAAAAAAACGAATACCATGATTTAAAAAAAAGTTATTTGCTTTCGAGCAGCGAGCCATAGCCAGTAGCCACGGCTATGAAGGGTATCCTGACCACCAGCACCTGGTCATCCCCCTCAGCCTCATCAGCGACCTTGGCTTAGCACACCGCACCTTCGGCCAGTCATATGAAAAGCCATGAAGAACCTCTCCTGGTCGACGCCAGCAGTCAAGCCCTACGTCGCACAGCACCGCTCTGACTCACTGGAGCCAGCAGCACTACTCCGACTCACTGGAGCCTGCAGCATCATCCCGACTCACTGGGACAGCACCACCCCGACTCACTGGGGCATCATCCCGACTCACTGGGACAACATCACCCCGACTCACTGGGGCATCATCCCGACTCACTGGGACAGCACCACCCCGACTCACTGGGGCATCATCCCGACTCACTGGGACATCATCACCCCGACTCACTGGGGCATTATCCCGACTCACTGGGATAGCAACACCCCGACTCACTGGCATCACCGCAGACAGTTCCGACTCACCGAGAACCATGCGGCATCGGTTCCGACCCACTGGAACCAACCTATCACTGGCCTGGCACGCATCATGACGCATCAAGAACCATCGATCTCCGATCTCCGGAGGGGAGTGATGTAGCGACATCTATGGCGCCACATAAGAACTACGAAGAAAATACGAAATCCTACATCGCACAATCAAAATCTTCGCACGATTTGAACATATACGACAGCCCGAAATCATCTATCGGGCAATCGCCCACCAGACCATAACATCTGGTCTGTCTGGTCGGAGGATCCTCCCTTTTCAATGGAGGCATGTGGGACTTTACTCCCTGTTCCGCATACCTCCAAAGTACTAAAACTAGTGATGACGACCTCAGTGAAAAAAATATCGATAAAGGTTGGTAATTAAAAAATTTGAAAGTATATTTTAAACTTACTGTACTTACTGCCTTTGTCTTAATCATACTGATAAAAATGCGAAAGTTTTCATGGATGTTTCTTACTTTTCCAGTCTTAACTACTTAACCTGGCGATATGAGACGTTAGGCACAATGTTAAGTAATGACCTGGATTAAATATATGTATAATACTGAAATAATTATTTGTCAGTTAGCTTCGAAGTCGTGGAATAATGAATACAGTAAGAAAGTGAAAAAGGTTAAATAAAATAAAATCGGTCAGTCAAAAAAGTGAAGCTACATTGCACGTTTCAAAGCGTGGTAGTTACATAGAGGTCAGCGCGACGAACATACCGGAGCGCGCGGAGGCACTGTAGCGCCATGAAAGCCCCAAGAGACCCTTGAACGCGTTTTTATACTGGACACGCAGAGCATTGCATTTAGTCCTAGTCTTAACCCCTTGAAATCCAGCTCACTATTCTGAATATTGTATCTGAGCCTATGGACCAATGCATAGACCTACCGTTCACATTTATGGTCAATCATCAATAGTGACATCACGGAATTGTTTATACTAAAATAACATAAAAGCAAAGGCACAGACACGGAAAAATAAATGGAAATCTTCTACTACGTCTACATTTCTCGCGTGAAACCACGCACTTGGCACAGCTAGGACGTAGGGCGTAGCGGATGGTGAGCTTGGATCTAAAATTCTGAATAAAGTAACTTTTAACTGTAAGGTGAGTCAGTATCATAGCGAAGAACAGATACTGTTATGAACAGAACTATAACTAGTAAGATTTGACTAAGTATAAGTCAGTGTTTCGCGAGTTGTGCGGTCGTTCCGAATCAACGTAAGTGCGACTGTGCGACCATCAGTGAAATCTTGACGCACACAGCATCGATATCCTCGTGAATTCGTGACTCGAAACGCGTAGTATGTCATGTCATCAGTGTGTCAAACTGACAAGTCAATGTCAGAATGTCAAATCAATCATCGAAAAAGTGATATTGTGTTAATGATTTCAAAATCAAAATAAAAGGAAATAAATTACTTTAATTGTTTTGTTACACTAGTGGGCCATTAATTTTTGTGCCCAAACATGTATCTGTGATAGAATATGAATTAATATCTAGCACCAATTTGAGGTTATATTATTGTTTTAAGTCTAAAACTTCGTGAAGTGCACTAGAATAGAATAAATATTTCTGTAATAAAATTAGTACAAACTTTATTAAACGTGAAATCGCAATAATAATTTAAAAAAAAATAGTCTGAACTATTAGTCAATCTAGGTTTATAAATCGAATATTGAAAATCATCTAGAAATTGTTGTGTGCAGCTGTGTTTATTTGCGATGATGAGAACGTATACCCGAAAGCGGCCACATCACGAGTTAATCAATGATGTCCATGAGCTTTGTAGACTATGCCTGAACAAAGCTGGAGAAGCCATGCCCATATTCACTGATGACCCTAACAATGTCTGTGCCACATTAGCTCTGAGGATTATGATATGTGTGGGGCTAGAGGTAGGAGACACTACTGTAGTCTATGTAATAAATAAGGCAGTTATCATTCTTTTATTGAGCATGTTACAAGCATTTAGAAAATACTTTACAACCCAATGCAGAAGCTGGAGGCTTTTTAACTAAACACTTATCTCAGCCGTTGGTTTGGATTCCAATTTAAATCTATTTAGACTAAAGGTCTAATTTAAATATAATATCATATCTATACTTACAATATTCTTTTATAATTTCCAGGTAAAAAAAGAAGAATGCTTACCAAATGTAGTCTGTACAAAATGTTATAATGAACTCAACAAATATTATGCATTCAGGAAAAAATGTGAAATGACATATCAGAAACTTAAATCTCATGTTCTAGCCTTCAAAGAGAATTTGTATAAAGAGAAGTTATTGAAAGAGGCAGAACAGAAGAAGAAGTTAGAAGAAGAAAATGAAGATGAGATGAAGTTTGTAGTGACATTTGAAAAGGATCAGTTTCCAGAAGTCAATGTATTAAACCTCAATGGAGTAGCGCAAGTTAATAATTTTGTAGATCAAGTAAGTTAAAGTTTTTTTCCTATCTCCTTTTGATCCTGCAATTTGTTGATTCAACATTAAATGGGAGAATAAAAAAATAAGTAGTTAATTTGGTTGTGCATGGAATAAAATCCATTGACATGATCATATAATAATTTATTATGGAATCTTATATTGATATAAAACCCTGTAGTGCTCTTCTCTTTAACCTTTCGTATACCATAATTGGAGCCACAACATATATCACGTTCCATTAAAAGCGCATTAAAGGGCCTCTGCGAGTTGGTTTCGGCTCCTCGTATGCCTTCCAAAGGACCAGGACCTCAGGGTTCTGAGATATATTGACACATAAAATAATAATTTATTTACAAATTTGACAACACAGGCCCATTTGTTAGTAAAAAACTTAATCTAGAAGTTAGTAACTTGACCTAAACAACAATACATATGTACAAACAACGGGTCACACGTTATGACTGACGTCAGCATGGGGCATCTAGTTGCTCAGATATCGCCTTCAGAATACAATGAGAGAGTGATTGCTGGTGTTCGCTTGGGATTTAATTAATTAATCTTTGGAAAGTTGTGTTTGGGAGTTTATCCATCAAATTATTTGCTGGACAGTTTGGATGCATTGAGTCTACTACTTCATTTTTAACTATTGTTATTTGTGATTCACAATGAATTCATTCATTTATTATGCATCACAGTGAATCGGTTACCATGCAGTGTTGATTTTGATGGATATTTTGTTCTTACTGATGAATCAACAGTGGATAATTTTGTTTTTGTTTGTTAGCAGAGCCTTCCTGACCTCACTAAAGTAGATAGCAGAGCAATAGAAATTAAAGTTATAGATGACACTGAACAGGTTAGTACATTATTGTTATAATATGTGACAAGACTCTGTCTATTAAAATTTTAAAAGCCAAAATCACCTTACATAACGAATGGACGGCAGTAAGGACAGATTTGAAATATCATTCCGTAGAAGCATAAGTTAGAGAATTCATAATTTTACTATAATTTGAAGATTAGTGATATTTTTTTTTGTCCTATGACTATTTTCAGCAATCACAAGACGGAGAAACATACAGCCCTGACATAACAGCATTCCTGTCGACAATGCTCCTAGAACTGGGCATCCTGACCCAGCAGGAAGATGGCCTGGTCTACTCCAATCAGAACATCACATCCCTGGAGCTGGAGAATGGGGATGGCAATCTGGTTCAATTGCAGCTGATGGAGGAAGAGGATGTGGACGAAGTGGTATTGATGATTACTTTTTAGTTAATGCTTTTAATATACTTTCCCATTGCTGGGCAAATACCTTCTTCAAATTCCACTTCGAATAGCCCTTGCGGTAGGCGTCTAGGTGGCCCTGCCAGCGTCGACCATCCTAAGTTGATCCTCAGGTACACTTTGTGGAAACTCTTTTCCAGCACTCCATGGGCATGCGGCTGACGTAACCCACCCAATCTCATTTTAGGCTGGCAGCCTCTTATATTTTTTTAGATTTTATATAGGTTCGCGTCGACGGTGGATCACGCTTAACTAAAAGTAACCTATTCACTCTAGATTTAGAAACCCCTAGCTATCAGGAAACCTAGACTACGGTTATTCTGTGGGTTCTTTCGACATCCAGATTACCGCCCTCCATTGTTCTATGAAAAACTTATATAAGGCCGAACGCTGCGTCAGCGGTCGCTCGCGCGGTCCCATACAAAACTGCTCCGTCTGGGTGCCCGCGCCACCTTTTGCTACGTAATAACACATTAAAGTTCTCCATCGACACGACTACATGCACACCTTTAAAGTTGAATTAGCGACACTGCGCAGGTAATAATCCGGTTTTCGCAACGGAAACCGCCGCACACGATACATGCGCGACGTCACGCGATGAGTGAAGGTGCGGGCGCCCGCGCGAGTTACCGCTTAACGCAGCGTTGCCCTTAATTTTTTATTAACGATGTCTTTTTTTGTGGTGATTCTCAAAACAACCCGTTGCTGCAACCTAAGCATTCAATCAGAGCTGCTGCAACCTCATAAGATTATTATTTTTAACACAAAACGAGCTAAGAGAAAAAATAAAACACATTCGCCCCACCTGGTCATTGCAAGGCAACTACATTATAGACAAGTTATTCTGTAACAAGTTTGTATACACCAGTAATCAGTATACTGTATTACAGAGTCAAGTACAAGAGGAAGTAACGGAAACACCTCAGATTATACCGAAGGAAGCACCTGAGCCATCTCAAGAGAACGACATCGCCATCAAGTACGTGACGTCGAACTGGACCGAGCGTTGCAGTCGACCCAAGAAATTGGACAAAAAGGGGTACGTCGACTACGTTAACACACACATTCTTACTTAAAACTAGTTGTGGGTCGTTGTCGAATTTTTGAACAACGAATGGTTTTGCGACGCCAAAAACGGTTGTTAAAAACAGTCTTTGTTGCGACTGGTTTGAAGACGAAACTATCGTTGAGTGGAGTAGTCGCAGAAAACGTTCGCTGTCGCGACGAGTGTGATAGTTGAATCAATGGATTCTCGACCTTATTTTCTTAGCAAAAGATAATAATTTGCATACAGTAATTTGAAGCCGCGGAAACCAGGATGGAAAACGGTTGTTACTTTTCAGAACAAAAAAAGGTCTTTGAAAACTGTTAATTGTTGAAACGCCCACTACTTAAAACCAATTTTATTAAAAGTTGGTAGTCGGAAACTTCTGCAGAAAAAGTTGCAGTGGTTGGTAGCTGCTACGTTAATACTGTAAAGGTTAAATAGGCAGCCGGACCATGTGCTGAGTTAAACTCATCATTTTGGGAAAGGCTAGCCACTAATATTCTAAGTTTTGTATACTGGGTCGTTTGTAAAACAATGGCAACCTCTCAGGATTATGTTACTAACATCATAAATAAATAACAATTTATGTTCTATGACTTTTAAAAATTTATCATACTTAGTTTGTCAAATTTTCATTCAAAAATAAAAATATTTAAATTGAACGTTCTAAATATTACGAAGTCTAGCGAAAGAGAATGGGGATCGGGTGGCGGGGTGCTTGATTCGCTTGCGTCGCATCGTACAGACGTAGGTAGGTATAGAATTGAAATATTATGTTAGATAAAACAACGAAATCTTGAAGGTTGGTGTTTTGTAAAAAATAATAGAATAAAAGTTGTTGTGTATGATGTTAGTAATACAGTCCTACAAGGTCGTTAACGTTTTACGAATAACTCTGTATAAAACTTTAGGTTTTTTTATATTTAATTATCACTTAATATATCAACTTTATCTTATGGTTAGTTATGTTGTTTTCAGAGTGAAGAAAATATTGTAAAGTTATAAGATTTTTTGAAACTGTGTCGCGAACACAGCGTAGTTGGTTAAAAGCTAAGTGGGTGATGATGGTGTCTGTTGTTAGTGCGGGCGCGTGGTGCAAGGAGTGCGGCAAGCGGCTGGCCACGCGCAGCGCACTCACGCGCCACATGCGCACGCACTCGGGCGAGAAGCCCTACGCCTGCGCCACCTGCGGCCGCAGCTTCGCGCAGAAGGAGGTGCTGCTGAGACACGTGCTCGTGCACGAAGGTAAAACTATTTTTTTCGATTTATTATAAGTAATTATGTATGTTAGTCTAAAAGGTATTTATGATATGGGTACATGTTGCCTGAAATAAATTGATTATTATTATAAACCAGCGCTTGACTGCGATCCCGCCTGATGGTGAGCAGTGATGATGGTGAGGCGCACTAGTATATTAATTTTTTAACCGTCTACGTCGGATATATCCGACAAAGACTATCGCGTTTATTCCGCAAGGGTCGTACATCTACGACCAAATACTCCATCTCGTCAGCTCTTCTGTCACATATGGGGATTGAAGAGATAAACGAGATGGAAAACCCAGTCGCAAACACACTACCCTTTTTTTTCCGATGGGAAAAATCATCCTATGGCAACCCCCGGTCTTGGGCGGAGCGGGAGATAGTGTCAGACTCTTACTGACTAAAAAAACCCATCCCGTTCCTTCAAGCCTTCATACCGGGGCTCGAGCGCCCTTTCAGATAACCCTGGCCCCAAACACACTACCCTGGCGAATAGAACACGAGAACACTCGTCGGACCAATCCGACGCAAGCGTTTAAAGGGTAAGAGCCTATTCACTGTAGCCTTCAAGACCTAAATTATAATTGGACGGAAAGACCGCAGCAGGCAAATTGTTCCAGTCCTTCGATGTACGCGGTATAAACGACGGAGTGAAACGCTTAGTCCGAACCGTAGAAGATTCAACAATGTAAGGGTGGATACTCGCCGTATGACGGACTATCAACTTCTTCTTTGTCCTCTCCTGTTCCGATTATTTGGGGTCGGGTCTTCTTACTAATTGGCGCCAGGATATTATACCCTGGGTGGTCGGTTTTGGCAACTGGGTGGTCTAATCAACAGCTATAAGAATTTCATTTCTGAAAACAGTGTTGCGGCAACTGGTGAAACACAACCGGGTTTTAGTCTGACACTCCCTCTCGCCCCACCGAAAGCGGGAGAAATCAAATGATGATTTCCAGTGAAAAAAAAGGATAGTTTAGGATGGATTCCAAGGACGGGCAGAGGTTATTAGGTTTTTCAATTAAAAAATTCTCAGTACCAGCTTGGAGTCTGTATTTTTGCACATAATAATTGCATAATCTGCCTTGTAATGTTCCCACTACTGGGACTCAGGCATCTTCTATCTAAGGAGGGGATGGGCCATAATCACGCAGGCCCAGTACGGATTAGCGGTCTTCTATTTTTTGGTTTTAGGACATGCCGGTTACCCCACGATGTTTTCCTTCACTGTTTAGAGAGCAGTTGTGATGAAATAAATTACACAATGTGCCTGAATGGTTTGAACTCGCGACCCACAACCCTTGAGAGTCAGAATGGCGGGTGAACCTCAACGAAATAAATTATAGTAATTACTGTAAAAATGTACCTAAAATGTACTATTCAGTACCTAGCTCTCAAATATCTGTACCTCCTTCAGAATTCAATAATTTCAAAATTAAGGTACACCCGCCATATTGACACCAAGATGGCGCGTGTTCTGTAATATTTTATTGTATAACCATTACTCATAAAATATAAATTACACCAAAAAAATGTATCTAAGAAGTACCTCAAGCAGAAAAGACCTGTTGCGTAGAGCGGTCGCCCGCGCGGTCCCATTCAAAAGGGCTCTTTTGAATGGGACCGCGCGTATACCTTTTTGCTACGTAATAAATATTAATTTCTCCATCGACACGACTACATGCAAACCGTTAAAGTTGAATTAGTGAAACTACGCAGGTAATAATTCGGTTTCCGCGACCGTCGCACACGACACACGCGCTTTGTCACGCTACGGGTGCCCGTCACGAGCATACCTACGCTTTACAGTTTCGGTTCTTACTTACATTATATAAAAATGTTCAACAGAGGACCGGCCGCACAAATGCTCCGTATGCGACAAGAGCTTCACGCAGCGCGGCGCGCTCGTGTCGCACGCGCGTGCTCACGCGCCGCCCAACGCGCGTCCTCTGGCGCTACATCGCTGCGACCGCTGTCCCAAAGTCTTCCTCTACGCCTCAGGTGAGATATCTTTATTACACACGCACACATAAACTCGGTAGTCCAATAATATTACCAACGAATTATTGCTCACTAGTGACTCTATTTGTGAGGCTTTTCCCTCGATTTTTCTATCTACCTTTCTCGATCCCACCCGCAGTGTCGCCGCCCGCGTGTCCGCTCTCCGCTGCCGATGACGTATATGATGCACGCCGCCTGCGCGTGCAGACCGCGTCTTTGGTCTGCTGGGTTCGATTCCCAACATCAACTAATAATCCTAATCTAGCCCGTTTCCCCTTCAGACACTACTGTAATTCACTCTGATATTTCTAACATTGAAATCAATATTGATGTTGTGACCAATTTACTTCGCAAGCTGGATCCATCAAAAGGAGCTCGTCCTGATAAAATATCGTCTAAATTTCTAATTGAATGTGCTATACTTCCATTGCATGCATTACCTATCTCTATTTTATTTTCCAAATTGTTAACTTATCTCAAGGTGTTGTCTCCAGAGTGTGGAAATCTGCGTTTATTACACCGGTACATACGGGGTCTAAAACTGAAGTTACTAACTATACACCTGTATCTACACTGTGCATTATTGTTTAATTATTCGAGCGTATTATCTACAACATTATTTTTAGTTTATGCGAAACCTGAATATAGTTTTTTCAGAGTCAGTACCTCAGTTCAATGGATTCCAATCGTTTTTACACCATGTTATATTTTTTCCCCAAAAATATTTAAAAAGGTCACAAGTTGGAGACCACCGACACTAAGTACAGCACAGGTCACGGCAGGTTATAGCGCACATCAGCAGGGCACATCTGGGTGCAAGTGCAAAACAACCCCTCAGTAACCTGGATGGCCTGGTGACTATGTATTTTTGCTGACATGACGAGCTTATAACTTCGTGATTTTTCATGATACAGTTATGAAATTTTGTACATAGATTCTTTACATAAAAATACTAGACACGTGTTACCGGTTTCGTATATACTAAAATTAGTGTTATATAACCAGTTATATCATGCTCTTGCTCCCTCGCTTAGCTCTTTCCAGCATGGTTTTTTAAGAGGATGGTCTACCACTTCTAATTTATTTAATGACTTTATTACTGATGCTATGCAAAACGGTAGCCAGGTCGATGTGGTTTACACTGACTTTAGCAAAGCATTCGATCGTATTGATCACGACACTTCGATAAAGAAGCTAAACTCTATAAGCATTCATGGGGACCTCTTGTGGTGGTTTTTCTCTTGTATCAACATTGTATCAATAATAGATCGCAAGCCGTAGTGATCAATAATTATATGTCCAGTTGGGTCTCGGTGCCTAGCGGAGTGCCCCAAGGTTCGTTGCTCGGACTCTTCTTATTTGTAATCTATGTAAACGACATCGATCTGTGACTAGTGTGACGTCAGCCAGAAGACGCATAAGCCTCAGATTTTTCAAGTAACTTTTTAATAGTTTCCCTATTTTTTGTAATGGTTTTAACCCTTGAGTGTGACTTCTGTGTATATAACCGTAACCATTTAATAAGTACATTGTGTTTACTCTGTTTAGGTCTGTTTATATGCTCACTTCCCAATTTTAAGTCTGACAATGTACGTGATGGCTTGTAATTGGCAAGCTGTCGTCTATGATTGTTTTTCTTTTTAATCAGTTTTTTTTAAAAAGCATATAATTTTTATAATTTACTAGCTTTTGCCCGCGACTTCGCTCCCGCTCTTCCCAATTCCACCCTACACTACTATACTCTACCCTTTTATACCCTACTCTACTCTACCCTAATTTTCATTTTTTTCTTTCCATAAGAACCTTCTCATCACAATAACAAACACAACAAAAAAAGAATTAGCAAATTAGAATTATTAATCGGTCCAGCCGTTCACGCGTGATGGCGTGACCAAGGGAAATAGGTATTCATTTTTATATAAATAGGTCCTCCTACAAGGTGGACCGACGACCTGGTGAAGGTAGCGGGAAACCGATGGATGCGGGACGCACAGGAACGTTCGATGTGGCGACGCCTGGGGGAGGCCTATGTCCAACAGTGGACGTGTATCGGCTGAAATGATGAGGTTTATTTAAGCTTCACGTCATGTACAGTATTGTACAG
Organism: Mythimna ferrago; assembly: GCA_910589285.2. NCBI lineage: Eukaryota > Metazoa > Arthropoda > Insecta > Lepidoptera > Noctuidae > Mythimna > Mythimna ferrago. Next base: position 1,636,582 of record OU342680.1, read on the forward strand.
TAGTGGTACATAGGAGAACTTACTACTATAATAAGCTCTTTCTACCAGTGAACCTTTGGGTTAAAAAATCAATACTGTGGTAGGTGTGCACAAGAAGTAATTAATAGATATTTCAAATAGACTTAGGTAACTATCATAAAAATGATGACCACAGGCCAGGCACTCCACTAATTTCTTCTACTCCAGGTCTGAGTCGGCACATGATGATGCACAACGGGCGTGTGTACGTGTGCGGCGCGTGCGAGAGACAGTTCAAGGACAAGAGCTCGCTGATGCGCCACCTCCGGAACGCCAACCACGAGCCCAGGGACAACTCACCCACCTGATGACACCCAACCCTGGATAAGGTTTTGCAGCATCAAAGGACACCAGGCCCTTTAGTTCAGTCCTAGACCAGAGTGTCTAGTGCCAGTTTGTTTAACGTTAACGCGGTCGACACGTTTTTGACGTTCGGCGCTCCGATTGGCCCGCTCAAAGCTCTCAACCAATCAGAGCTGAACGCGGTAAACTTTTCGATCGCATTAACGTAAAAACAATTCGCACTCTGTTTTTAAACTTACTCGTTCGCTTTAACGTAAATGAAAGCTAATGTTAAAGATAGAACTATAATGCGCACATGTGTGACTCGCATGCCGTCTGGGCACAAAGCTCTACATACATTTTATTTAGAAACTAGACTTGTAGAGCTACACTAGATCCACGCCACTCGACGTCGTTCTATCTACCCCGCGTTCCGAATCGCGTCAAAAGCGATTATATCGCGAATCCGACCAACGTGCAACGTTACAATTAGTACTCAATAGTCCTTATACTTTGAAACTGTTAAATTTGGTCGGATTCGCGATATAATCGATTTTGACGTAATTCGGAACTAAGGGCTAGAACCAGGAGTATTACACGTGTGTGTCGCGTCGGTCTAATGTAATTCTAGCTTTAATCGTATGGAAAAATAAGTTTTCTTTTATTGTTACCAGATTGCTCTTACTCAGTTTTAGATCCCCATGACTAACTGCTCTACCATCGCAGTAACTTGGTAGTTTTCGAAAAAATCGACGTGTAGGTGGTAGTCAAATCCCCGTCGGCAGAACCGTCGATCGACGACAAAGGATGCATACCACAGCTAAATAGATTCATATTTACCAAATTTGAAAGCGACTACCGATGGTGATGCTGCGGTATTCACGGGCACCAATTTTAGTTCAAGTTTACTTTAACGCGATCGAGGGCGTTTAAAAACACGCATTAAGATTACTTGGATAGTCCAACTTGGTTCCTACCTAGCAATAATGTATGAACAATATTACTACTTAGTTAGAGGTACATATTATGTACATAGCAAGGCTTTGTGATAGGTTTTTTGGTCCAATCCTACCATATTTGTTGATTGGCACCGGTTGTTGTAGACCTCTAATGGAAGTTTTAAGGGTTAGCTCAGATTTGCAGTTTACTTTTTGTTAGCTGACGACAATTTGACGCTTATTGTTATATACATCAAGATTATATACATAAAGATCTAATTAAATGTATTCAAACAATGTGATCTAACACGTAATCGTAAAAGAATTTATGTTGTGACAAATGAAATCAAACTTTAAATAAATAATAGTAAAATAATAAAATTATATTAGTGTGTAAGTTTGTTTAGAATGTATTTGTTGATAAATGCAATATGAAGTGTATGTGATCATACAGTATTTTGTTATAAAAAGATGGGAACATTTTTAAGAAATAAAACGCTATCATTTATTTACTTAAATATTTTTATTGGAAAAAAATTTATATTAAATCCAAGGCAACGTGGTATTGTAAAATTTTAAGAAAATAATGACAAGAAAATATCGGAATACTGGTGCCGCTCGCCCGCCGGCACCTCGGACTGACATGGACATGTGACGGATGGCACTTATATTAAACAAAATACGAACAATTATATTTTCATAACATTTTAATTTTCATAAAAACCAAGTCGACGCCACCGCATTGTAACTTATGGAATGCCTTCTATTCACTTAAAATTATATACTCCCTACAAGCATACATTTTAGTATCTATTTCAAATTTTGTTCAAGAAACAAGTGGGAACAGTTTCGTAGGCCGATTTGTGTCCGGAGGCCCCTCGGCGGCTCCGGCTATGTGACGTACTATATGTAGTCGAGCGATCACTGTCTCGTATATAAACATAATATCAGGATAACAGACCGACGTAATAACCGTTGAAACTGAACTGAAAATAATAATTACACTTGCAGCTCTAACTCCTACAACTAGATTATAAATGATTATAAAAATAAATAAGGGGCGTCGCCCCCTCCCTTTCACCGCATCGCATTACACAACACACGCAGGACATTGTTACTGTTTGAGCAAAACTCTCACGCTTGTATGAACAACGCTACAGGTGTTCGTCGCAGTGCGTAGCGCAGGTAAGCGCAAGCTAGCACGTTAGCGCACGCTAGCTCACTAGCGCACACTAGTACATTAGTGCACGCTAGTACACTAGCGCACGCTAGTACATTAGCGCACGCTAGCGCACTAGCGCAGGCTAGCACACTAGCGTAGGCTAGCGCACCAGCGCAGACCGCTAGTCCCGAGTGGCGAGCGGCGAGCCACACTCCCGTCTGTCCACACCTTCACACACACATCCGCCAAACACTAAAATAATCAACAGACAATTATAATAACCGAATCAACTACCACAAATATAATATAAGCCGCAGCACACAGCAACTATGACTCGTACTAGGTCCACCCGGTACGACGCTTAACGATATATTTAGATGAATAAAATCCAATTATTTTCAAAAATGATTATTATTATTAATAAAAACAATTCTGTGTGCTTTGATTTTATGATTTATCTGGCTATTGTTACACATACATCGCTATAGCAAGTGATCCCTAGACTGTTCACATCATTAGGTTATAGCACAACGGTCTAAAATAAAATTACTAATAAGTAATAATAATCAATATTTACAGTTAGTTTCGACTACGACGCCCGACATCGGCGAGTGCGACGCTTCGCACACACATGTAAGCACCGCTGAATCGTAAGACCCTTATAAGTTGATAATCTCTTGACATAGGCAAAAGATACATATGCCTGGACGGTGTATAAAATTATATAAAAATATCGTTCGATCATCAACTACTATCACGACGAGCTCGCACGCGGCCGCCTGGCTCCAACTCCAATCGATCTCAATATTATACAATGAGCGTTTTGATTTCGTCAAATAGAACGGAATGTTTGATAATACATTTTGGCACTTCACGTAGTGAACGGGTCGGTCCGCGTGCCGAGCGCGACTCAATTATAAGCTTTACGCGTTGGGAGTAAAGCCTATAATTGGCAGACTTGTCCGCTGACATCGCATAGACGACGTGCGGCGACTCGGAGCTGGTCTCTGGAGGATGGTTGCAAGGAAGTTAGGATGACTATGTTATGATACAGTAGTTGGAGTCGGTCTCGGAGGAGCGGCGTGTGGCGCCTACATGTTCTCGAACTGGTCGACGCGCCGCTTGGTGTTGCCCTTGCGGATCTCGCGCAGCGTCTTGTACTTGTCGCGGCCCTGGCGTACGTTCTCGCGGTGGATCTTGTCCATGGCCGTCTCCATGGTCTCGTCGCGCGACTGCGCTAAGTCTTGCTTTAGCGCCTGCGGAACACACATATACGTTACTATAACCATTGCTTACAGGTATAATGAAATGTGTAAGTTTGTGAGGATGGCTGGATGTTTGTTACTCCTTAAAATAATTAGTGGATTTTCGTGAAATCACAGGAATACGAGCCTTATAATATAGACTTCACAAAGGAAGGTAAGTACTAATGCCATGCATGTGGCAGCTAATTTGAAAAAAATAAAAACAATTGTACACACTGTATGTATTGCCTGGAAAAATGAGTTATTCAGGCAAATACTGTAGGCCGTTATGTTTAAAAATAGTTTTATGTAATATTTTTATAATTGATAGCTATGCAATATGACAAGGGTGTTGCTGTCAACCGGAAACAAAGTTTGAAAGATAAAATTACTCATAGATTTTTATTTGAGCTGAGCATTTTTGATAAAATTATGTATTCTGCCATAAAATATGATAGCATTCAGCCATTTTTCCACAATCTGTCTAGCTTTTGTTCAATTATGTTGGATGTCGACTTTCAGGTTAGCCTGATCCAATTTACATATCAGTCTATTCGCTTTAGGAAAATAGTGACTCATCAGTGCAACTACAAACAGTGCATACATACTGGGATAAAAATTAGACCATTAATATTATTAAAATACATGTGTAAAAAGTGTGTTTTAATAATGCACACACTTCTTCCAGTAATTATTTTAAAATTTAATTTCAGAGATCTTACGAATTGGTTTCAATTATACTTTTATAATTGTTAAAAGCCGCATACGTATTATCTGTGAAAGGCTTGCTTGCTGCGATTGGTCAATGTGAATATGGTTGTTTTAGCAAGGGAAGTAATAAGTTTAATAAAATTATTATGAATGTGATAATGTTGTTGTAGCAATATAATAGAATGATTAAGACTGGTGGAAGATTAGGTTGTTCGGGTTTCTGATTACTCGTAATGTTTGTGGAAGATTCGAAATTGACAGCTGCAATTATGCTATTGTTTTGTTGTAATTTTATTTTATTTGAAGACTTCAAATTCTAGAAAATTATCTAGAATGTGCTTTTCAAGGCACATATTTTTTTGCGTGCGAAAAGATTGTCTTGTGTAATGTGAATTAGTAGTTTAGTGAATGTGTCCGTAATATTTTTTTTAATGTGTTGGAAATATGAATGAGTGTGGATAGGGATGTGATGTTGAGTAGTGGTTCTGACCTTGAGCTGGTTGTGCAGGCGCTCGTTCCGCTCGGCCAGCGTGCGGCGGTCGGCCACGGGGTCCACCAGGTCGTCCGGGCCGCGCGCCAGCTCGCCGCCGCCCGACTCGGAGCCCGCGTCGGACGCCGCGTCGCCGTCCGCGCCCTCGCCGCGCTCGTCGCGCTCCGCCACGTGGTGGTGCTGCGGCGTCGTGGCCGCCGCCAGCAGCGCCGCCGCCTCGTCCTGCATCAACACAACATCTCACAACGATGCGTTTCACTGGCTTTACTCAGCGTCTAGCGCCTAACTCAAAATCTACTATAGCAAAATTCTATTTAAAATAAAATAGATTTTACTTCGAAAAAAATAGATAAGTAAACATACTAAAAATTAAGTCAAAATAGAACTCCAAGATAGCAACATTAATCTACCAAAATTTATTTTCATTATTAAAATGCCTATCGACATATAACAAAGCTTAATAACTTGCTTATTAATTAATAAATCAACTTTTAAAATCGTTTCCTTTAATTTTCTGCATTTCTACGTACTTTTTATTTATTTCGTAAAATACTACCATATCACATAACTTATTAATGTGTCATATTGTTTCAAGAACAATAAAAATAAAATATTTCACCTACATGACACCTAACTAAATTAAAAAATTAACACAAAATTTGAGAATAAAATTCAAAACAATATTAGGCATTTTTGAACTTCCTTATCCAATACAAAGAATTCTACTGACATTCCAACCATTATGACATATATGTCGCCGTGGGGTGGGCTAAAGTATCATAATGATATTCGAACAGACACGTCCGTTCGGTGCGAGCTCCGATCATAGAATGCCCGCCCTTCCACCGGCCGCGTCCTAGCACGACACATCGTGTTGCGTCACGCTAGCGTTCGGTAGTGGGAGTCAATTCTCCGCATATTATATAATAAACAATCTATTAACAATCCAGAAAACATTTGCAATCTTTTCTCAAACTATTTTAATTCGATTTATGAACCATCTACTAATATTAAGCTCTGAAAGCTGCACTCGGTTGAATGAAATGCAATTTACTATGCATAATGTACCTAGCGTCTCAAAACATTAAATCTTTCTAAAGTACCAAGATTGGTTGGACTACCAGTAATTTTCGATAAACAGACCGCATATGCACAACATTTTCCCAAGGATGCTTTTCTCAAGCGTGGAACCTTGCAAATATAACTCCAGTTTTGAAATTGGATGATGTAAAAAATTAAAACTCTGTTCGTAATAGAATATAGCATCTGTTGCATAATAACATTAACAACATAGATTCACCAAAGAGGTCAACTATAACTAACCTAGTAACCTTTGCAGACGTTTAACGACACGGACTTTCGTTTTCATTGACACTATTTACAATGACTTCTGGAAAGCCTTTGACAAGGTCGACTATAAGCTGCACTCAAATAACATTGCATTCAATGGTATATGTAGCGATTTTTTTATATTGTTTGCTTCCTACAATTCAAATAGAACTCGGAGGATGGTGATAAACGATTTCACTTGTAACACTTTTAAGTGTTACGTCTGGAGTGCCTCAAGGCTTTATGTTAGGGCCACCTTTATTTATATTTTTTATTAATGACATCACATGTTTTCATAATTAATAATTTCAAGTGTGAATTATACACAAACGACCCTAAAATTTGTAGACCTATCAGAAATTTGTATGATTGTTTTCTCTTACAAGAAGACCTAGACAGATTCTCTACATACTGCTCGAACAATAAGCTTAGCATATCCAAATGTTACTGAATAAGTTTTACACAAAATATCGAGTATCATAATTTTGTGATAAGTCGTTTACGATCCAGGCGGTGCGTTTGTGGAACGCGTTGCCATTACCAATTAGGCATGCCCAGTCACTAGTTTCTTTTAAAAATCTAGTTAAAAACCATTTCCTTTCTCTCTAACACTATTCTGGTTCTACTTAATTTCTTCCACCAACCCTACTTTACTTTTTTAAGTGTAACATATTAAAATATGTATGTATATGTGTTTTATATAGTTAGCAGTACACCACAGACTACCCCCTGTATTATGTTAAGCTTTTATCCATCCTAAGGTTGTCCGGAAGATATCGCTTTCAGCGATAAGACCGCCATTGTACCCATAAATTTAAGTTTTTGTATAAGCTGTGTTACTTTTTGGAGTACAATAAAGTTTATTCTATTCTATTCTTTTAATTTTATTGAGAGTATCATTGGGTCACGATCTTGGAGTTCTATTAGATGGTAAATAATGCCTTTCGATGTTCGGTTTTGTCATAAGATTAGCCAGAGCCTAAATTGGGTATAAAACTTTCAAGAAGACATCTTACAACATTATTTTCAGAAGCGAAGTCCTAAAATTTTCGAAGAAGAAGAATCTCGATGCGCTCACACTTTCATCGACCATCTTTGTACGAGCCTATGTGCTAAAATGCGGCCTCCTGTAAATAATTCTGCCGGCACTCATGATTGTATTGTCCGTTAGTATGGAAACCTCACCTGCTTGCGCCTGGCCTCCTCGACCTCCTCCTGCAGACGGCGTGTCTCCGTGTCCTTGATCTCCACCTCCTGTTGGATGCGGGACACTTCCTCCTGTTTAGCGCGGATTTCGTCCTCCAGTTTCTGGCGCTCAGCGGCTTCCATGTTCTATTGGGATAACATTTTCAATTAGAAATCAATATTATTTTTAAGAATTTACTTTTATCTACCAATTTAAATTCTTTGATGGCTCATATTGACGTATCAAAACTCGCTAAGTTCAATCATAAACAACAGTTTCAAAGTTTTTGTATAACAAAAAAAACGGTTACGGTTACGTTACATCCCATGCAACAGACGAAGGATCAGGAATCACAAGATGTTTGTTGCCAAAAACTAATGCAGCATTACATCACTATCAGCTAAGAAAAATGTCAAGTCTGTTCGGTGTACCTTAGTCTCCTCCAGGCGCTGCATCATGGCCTGCAGCTCGTTCTGCCGCTGCTCCAGCTCCTCCTTGGCGGCCTGCAGCTGGCGCAGCTGCTCCTCGAGCCGCCGGATCATGTCCTGCGCCTCCAGCAGGTTCGCCTGCGAGCGCTCCATCTCCTCCTGCATCTGTCGCAGTCGGTCCTCGTATTCTTGCTGTTTCTTCTCAGCGCGCTCGCGGGCTGCGATCTCCAGTTGGAGTTTTTCTCTGGAATTTTAAAGTTAAATGTTGAGTTTATTATGTTTTAGGCAATCATGTTGAAGTGACACAGATGCGGTTTGACTATTCTTATTAAAACCCAACCGTGCTCCTTCTGTCGCCCTTTGCGTTGCGGGGAAGCGTAGGCCAGACAGGTATCAGCCCTGGCGCGCCCCGTTAAAAGTGTAGCAAGTAGTTTAAATATGCCGCTTAAATTCTCAGTAGTGGGACAGTCATCTCTGGTCGGCTCGACCTACCTCTGCGCCTGCTTGGCCAGCTTCTCCTCGCGCGCCTGCGCCTTCATCTGCTGCACGTCGATGGTGTCGGGCTTGCGGCGGCGCATGTACAGCTCGTGGTTGCCCATGCAGAGCGCCAGGATGCGCTTGTTGACGCGCACGCGCGGCGCGAAGAACACGAAGTCGGGCGCCTTCTTGTCGATAGGCTTGATGATGAACTTGCGGTCGTTGAACGAAATATTTCGGATCTCTGACCAGGGGAAACCGATTTTTGGTGTGAGTCTGTAATGTAAAAGTGGTGATTTTTATGACACGTTTAATTTGAAATTTTCAAAGATAAACGACGTTGTACAACTGACGCTGGTGTTTCCTTACTAAAACACATTTTTAATGCATGGGAAGAGGCACAAGATGCTATGGCATCTTCTGCGACCTGTCTAAGGCATTTGATTGTGTGGTTCATGAATCATTGCTCCTGAAACTTGAGCATTACGGACTAGGCAAAACAGCGTTAAGCTTATTAAAATCTTATTTAAATGAATTAGTTCAGATAAACGGTGTCAATTCGTCGGGATTAAATGTAAAAATGGGGGTACTCCAAGGTCCAATTTTAGGTCCTTTTTTATTTTTAATTTATGTTAATGATTTACCCCATTAGTTGCAAAACAAACTTAATATGGTGTTATTTACCGACGACAATTTTAATTTTGTATTAAACGGAAAATATGCAGACAAGCATATAATAAGTTGGAGGACTATATTCGAGATAAAAATGCTTGGGTCAATGCTGGTCCGGCTGCACTACCCCTAGGGTGTACAAATTGATTAGTTTGGAAATTATTTTATTTTTGAAAATGAAATAATTTGCAAACTAATCAATGAAACTACTTAATTAAAGTAGTTTGAACTGCTACTTGTAATGTAGTATCAGGTAACGCAATCGCTAAACAGATTGAATGCAAAGTCTAAAGTTAAGAGTGATCAACACTGGTAGTAGTAGCAGTAGTCATAACTGTCACTAATAATAATTTAAGTTGGTAATTAATGTGCCTATCAATATCAATACTCTGGAACTATTTATGAACTTAGCTGCAAATCAGAAACAACTGGAAGCTTATTGTGAAAACACATTAGTTTTTTGCTTAAGGGTCAAGCGCCCGAAAAGTGCCATAAAACAGTGATTTTCTGAGGCCTACTCCTCCGTAACGGCTAAGTCAATTGGTTTGAAAAAAATATATGTTTATTATAGATTCATGAACAATAATATCAACATTTGATTTTTTCGTGCAATTAATACTTTTGTCAAAAAAAAATATTTAGCAATTTCGCAACTTTTCGCAACTTTTCCCTACTCCTTCGAAACGGCTTGGACCTTTAGAAACATTTTTACACATAAAAATTGGTGGTTAAATATTCTTCAAAGTGAACATTGCATATGTAAATCAATCAATATCTCGCAGAGAAAATGAATTTAAAGCGCTTTCCGGGCGCTGCTGGCCGCAAATAAATGCACAGATTTGCGTACTGCCGCCTAGGCGAGTGCGAGAGTTGCGTTCACATAATTTCGGTCAGATGGTTCAAGGGACTATACGCCTTAACAATGAATAAGTAAGGCAACTAACTTGTCATCCTTTTCATAGATGTTGAGTCCCAGCGCGTCTACTCCCAGCCAGAGCTCGGTGTTCTTCTTGTTGCGGATCTCGAAGTAGTTGACGCCGTACATCTCCAGGTCCTGTGCGATCTTCAGGTACTCCATCATGGCGTCCTCGCGCAGCATACCGCGGTGTTCCTGCCACCAGTTCGTGATGCTCTGCTCCCACTCCTCGCGGGACATCTGCACATGCCAACGTACCATTAGATAAAAAGTTTTCGCTTTTATTGTTTGACTGGTAATTTAAGTATCAGTAAATACAGACCTTGTGCTGGTCGGTGACTCGCTGTGGCAGCAGGCGGTCGTTGGCGAGGAAGCCGGGCCCGTGCATGGCGGGGTTGTGGTCGCCGTGTCTCGCCTGCACGGCGTATGATGCCAGGAGTACGGACGTCTCCGGCGGACAGTATATCTCGTCAGATAGGATGGCGTTCTTTACCTGAGGGTGTTAGGAATATGTTAGAAGAGTATAAATAAGAATCTTTTTGTTTGTAGGTCGGTCCAGCTTGCCCTATGCGAGCAAAGGGTAAATTGTAAAGTTCTTGAAGATACACTGCTCATTGCCATCATCTTCCGAGCCCAGACTCCTATCTCTAGAGCTATCTCCGCACTCAACGCTCTCTTGGAGGCTAAACCTGATTGTGACATGTTCGCGGATGAATGAAAGAACATCTTATCGGTCTGTCTGTAGCATTGTGAGATGATTGTATGATTGCCGCGTAGTTATATCTCATTATTATTTTGTTCATATTTTATACCTGTAACTAATGTAATTGGCCTTTGGTCGTGTTATGTTAAAATAAAATAAATAAATCGTCCCTAATCAGTAAAATGCTTGATTAACCTTTTGAATGTCTTAAGTTACACAGTTCGACATAAGCAATTGTCTTTCTATTGTGTCTCTAATTACGGCATTCGATGAGTTAATAAGCTCGATGCACGGTTGCATTTTTAAACCAAGATGCAAATAGGTTCAGCGGTCTCCCGCATCGAATTCAAATTAATTCCCACCAAATTGAGAACATCCTTTTTGAATTCAAAAGACCACCAAATCAATTTAATTTGCTAAACAGCGAGCTATCCTGAGAAAGGGGTTACACAAATTGCTACCGTGCAATGTAACCTTAGCGATTGACCCACCGTACCCTTCCGTGCCTCAGTGGTCACGGAAACGGCAACAAGTAAGTAATTACGAAGAATATAAACATAGTTGGAGGCCTCTGCCCACAATGAGAAGCAGGGCTAAACACTACAATACAGGTAATGGCAGGTTCTGTCCCTGACCCTTCACGCATTAACTATAATTTATTGTGTCGGTAAACACATAAGTAATTGGCTACATAGAATTATTATATTAAGTTTGCTTTACAGATGTAAATAAGATGTTTCTATGTCTGCAAATAAAGAATTTAGGCGCATTTATACTCTGTTCAAAATAACATTAAACATTTATGAAAACCGATTTTGCCTTTTATTACGTTGGTAGCATGACAAATGGCGGTTGCAGTAAATAGTTGGTATTGTAACCACTTTTTTGCTTTTAATGCCATCCTTATGCCTACGAAATAGAAGTTAAAATCGGTTGAACAAACAGTATATAGATATAGTGGACATTATGCGACTAAAGTATCTCATCGATGTAAGAACTGTCAATATTATCTAGATAATATAGACATTCAGATGAATTTTATAAGCTTTAGTTGATTTGTTGCTCTAGTCGCAGTCTGGTATACTGTCCGTATGGTGTCCTGGCGTTGCACGCTACTTTGTTATTTAAATGGAATAACAAAGCAGCGCGACGGCAGCGCTACATCCGCGCTGACGTCGCGCGTCTCTTTGCGGCTAATTTGTAGGCGCCCTAACTCTTGCTATTCTGGGACGAGAGAGAGGTACGAGGTAGAGGTAGTGTCGCACTTTTCTAACTAAAACCCACTCACTTTTCTTCAGTTGTAACTCTTTCGAACAATCTGCTCTGGAGGTAGATACCTCTGCTAAACTCTTGGACGAAATCATGCTTGAGGTTATGAATTCGAGTTGCGTGTTTATTTCATAGGTGCTCCCGGTAAATTAGCTTTTCCAGGCAGTGATGATGAATTTTCTTACCTGAAGGTAGAACAGTTTGAGTGTGATCTCCTGTATAAGCTCATCAGCCACATCCTCGGGGTAGAATTTGGCGCGGAATTTGAACTGCAGCGGGTTTTCTTTCTTGACGTCTTGTTGCATCACCTGTCAAATGAATTAGACGTTAGGACGAGAGATAAGAGTCACAGGTACGGCCGCCAGACCAGTGAGGCGGAGTCGTTCAGGAGATTTTATTTAATGGATTGTTACGAAACTACATTATCGGTGCATAGTACTCATCGAGGTCGCTATTAAACTAAGAACTAAACTCTATAAAAGTGACTACATGTAGTAAATAGGAATAATTCTTGTATAAAAAAAAACTAATAATGGAGGCCTGTGACGTCAGATCTAGGTAAAAGTGTACTTAGGCGTGACGTCACCCGAAATTACACGGACTGTATCTTCATTTTTTGTTTTGTTTATGTATCAAATGAAAAAATAAGTGTGCAATATCTTTTGGGAATCAAGAAGGAAGAAGGATAGCTTCTGGACAAAGAATACAAGAACCTTGTAGAATACACACAAGTCATTTTGTATCCATTCAGTAGGCAAACTAAAAGCACACTAGACACACAGATCACAACCACACAAAACAAGGGCAACTAGTAGACGGTGAATCTTACCCATCTCGAGAACGGTAGCGACCCTGACTTCGTTGTGTGCCACGTAATCCAGGGGAAGCGTTAAAAAGGCAACAATTAATTACAATTCATCGCCATTTTCTGGCTTGGGTATTTTATTTTTCAAACACACAGATAAACAAAAGGTAATATTTTATTACTGATAATATTTACAGGAAGTACTTATGTATTTATTTATTTAGCGTAATAATAAGCTAGTTACAAATACTACTTACAAATTATAAGTAATCATATTTTTCCTCTATTTAATAAAATACTGTTACGATACGGAAGGACAATAAATTCAAGGTGAGGTTATTCTTAGCTTTTTCTCACGATTATAAAAATGTTGTAATTATGCAGTAACACTTTTTTTGTATTCATACCGGTTAGCTAATAAACTGTAGATTATTTAATAAATGAAATAATCTCATCTTTGTCTAGCTAGCGACATCTACAATTAATCTTTAAGCACATAGCCGACGTCCAAGAGGCGTTCTATGAACTGTACTAATTAAAGCAGTTAGCTTAAATGCTTCTAAAGAAATTCAGTCCAGATGCTGAGTCATAGAGAAGGGACCTTTAACCGACGTATAGGATTCTTAATAAACTATCTTAGAGAACTAACAGGGTGACCATATTGGCCACCGTCGTAATAAATCATTCCATCAAACGTTGCCATAAGAACAACAGCTATAATTGCCAGTGAACCGTTTAAATAGTGTAGAACGAATTGTAAATGGGTACTCATTTTACAGCCATGTACGTCAATTTGAAGGTACATTCCTAAGTGGGTTAATAGAATTTCATCGTTTAAGATTTCTCTTAATCAAAGGTTAGTGACCGCTATGGGACAGCTGTAAATTCATTGACGACAGACCTGCATTTTTATGAAGAGTTATTAGGCCTTATTGTCTTTTAGGGCCAATCTTCAAATTAAGAATTCGAAGCCAAAAGGTCTCGATTCCTAAATTCTAGCTTAATGCTAAAAAGGCTTGAAGGCATTCAGTTAAAGTTAGAGGTTATTGACAAATAGTCTATATCAAATTCCTTAGTCAGAAATAGGGGGTTTACACGGATAATATGCCAAATTGTTTTATAGTGCGATGAATAAAGTAAGGTTTTCAAAAAATTAAATGTTTATGCTTTCGCATTCAGCAACAGATTGAAGTCTTTGTACCGGAGTTACCTTTTAATTTGTTCGCTACACTATAATCCAATAACGTAGAGCTGTATGAACTACATGGCAGCATGTAATATGTTGTTAACATTAATGTTACTACTGACATGAATAAAAACCGGAGAAACTCCTTCAGATAAAATTCCGACAAAGAATGGGAAAATCAATTTCCCAAACATTTCGAAGTAGTACTTAATAAAAATTCACGAAAGAATTCCGGCACATCATAGCAACCGAGATCGGCGATAAGATACAGCACGGCGCGATATGAAACACGACGTGATAATCGCTAAATAAATAATAAGTACACTGTGCACCCAATTGGGAAACTGTGGGAAAGACACGGATCAAAATTTAAAATATTTTTATTTGTCATAGGCCTGCAGGGTCACTTGTAAAACGTCAGAAGCTAGTGCTCGTGAACGTAGAAGGTCGTAATGTGAGCCCAGGTTTTTGGACGATAAGCAGTACGTTCGCCTTATTAATTTATAAATTGGCTTCTACTAGGAGTGACCAAGATTAATCGAGAAAAATGAATGAGCGGACAGCTTAAGCACGGTTTATTTGAAAAAAAAAAAGAATGTAGACTAAAATTTACTATAGACCTAATTAAAATAAAATATGTGTATTTACGTCTCATCTACTGAAAAGTGTCATAAACAAAATGTGTTTTGAAGTACCAGTTTATCGTTAACATTTTTTCGTACATGCGATTGCGTTCAAAATAACTATCAACAGAAATGTTAGAAGGCCCGCTACATGATAGACCAGTGACCTATTACAGTCCGCGGAAATCAGTTGGATGCGAGAAGCAGTCTTGGACGTCTTTCAACAAAAACGATGACTCCAAGACAAAAAAAAAATCCCTAATGAAGAAAAAAAAACAGATAATTTGCCTTGATATCTCTTAGTCATATCCCAATATCTGTATATGTCAGATATCTGTTACTAAGTCAAGAATCAGTCGATAAAAGCTTAGTCTAAGATCCGATTAAGAATGACCTTCACCGGTCTGTTTAATGGACGAAACATATTTTATGATAAATTTAGTATATTAAATAATATTACGCGGGTGGGTTGCCCAAAAAATTCCTGGCCAAACAATTTTTTTTTTTTTTGAAACGTGCTCTGTCGTGTTTAACGAATAAATTTAATAAGTATGAAGCCTTTAAAACATAAAAACGTTGGGTTGCCTATTTGTTCCCTGGCAAAACTATGGGTTGCCAGGTATAAACAGGTATGTATAAACAGGTGTGTTTATTTTGATATACAACAAATTGTATATCAAAATAAACACTGTTTCATTACGAATACGATGATATAGGGTTGTCTGCAAACAAATCTGGTATGAATAACGGTTGTGAATTTTTCTAAAAAAAAGTAAATTTTCAATTTTTTATTAATAATAGTTTGGCCAGGAATTTCTTAGGCAACCCACCCGCGTTATATTATTTAATATACTAAATTTGTCATAAAATACGTTTCATCCATTAAACAGACCGGTGAAGGTCGTTCTTAACCGTATCCTCTACTAAAAGTTTTCAATCTCTTCAATTGAAAACTGAATACTGAATAGAATAACACTCAATTAATATATTTTTACAGACGTGATCTTAGTAATAACACCAAGTTTACGTAAAAAATACTTATAACAAGAATGTTTTCTAAATATATTTTATGAATACTTCAGAATTCGCACGTTCAAGTAAAATAACTAGTCATTCTGATAAGACGTATTATTTCAGATGTTGAAGTATCAACCTTCATAGTAACTGATGTTTACAATACGTGATTACATTAATATTATGTCCTGTTCGTCAACATAAAGCTGTTAAGGAGTTAATGATTTCTAGTCATAACAAAATTTACTTTTTATCAATCATAAATAAAGGTATTTTGTATCAGCATGACCGTCAGTTATCTCCGTTTAATTCATGTCATGGTGATGATTATATTAATGAAATCGGTAATCTGTTGTCTGAAAGGATTTCTATGCTTTAAATTTTTTTTAGACAGTTCGATAAGACAACAAGTATACGCGCCAGTGGATGGTATTTTCGTTACAATATTTAATACACCACCCTTGACCTGATAGTAAAATAATGACTGATTACCATAAGCATAATCAGTCATTGCTGCAGCTGCTCACGCCTTCTGCTAATATGGCCTTGCATTGAAGAATTTGAAGCAATTGCTACCGGGTTCAAATTCCAGTAAAGGGTGATGTTTTTGTTTCCTAAAACATGTTCATTTAAGCACGAAAAAACCCGACAACACTCATGTTATTTTAATTATATAATACCGTTAAAGTACCTATAAAATTAATTTTCCATGCAATTATAGTGAGCGTAGTAAAAAAACGTATTGAACATAGTAAAAATAAATATCTACATCAGGTCTCAGTGTTTTTTTCTTAAAACTATCCATTTCAAAACGCATTCCATGGATTTGCAGATTGAGCGAACAGAATCGTCTAACTAAACGCAACGAATCAACTCATTTATGAATTGGTACTATTGAATTATGATCAAACGTGAATGATACTTATTAGATTACAAGTAATCTAATATACTGTAGCGAGGAATGGTACGGCTGCTACAGTTACAGATGTAATAGAACTTATAGAGCCCTTCGATATTGAATAAGAGACGCAAAATGCACATGATAATTTTTAAACCAGTAAAGAAGGCTTGTTAAACGATGTATATACCGAAATTTTAAAGATTACGTAGTTATGATGTATATAAATTTCAAAACTCATAAAAATTCAGAATATATTTCGATAACAGTAGATAATACCACCTTAAATAATATTGACGTAAGAATTGACGTCACGGACACTTGCGATAATTCTACTCCTACCACACACTTGATACACCTAGATATATGTAGCTACATCAAATTCAAGAGCATCGAGTACATTAGTTAGATGTAGCAATACTAGCATATCTACTATTTCCAATTTTAGCACTTAGACACCTTAGCCTTTAATAGATCTAGCATGATCTTCTACATTTCTTCTAGCTTCAAGACCTGGCCTTACCAAATCTTCGGCTCTGTCATAGGCAGCTTCTTCATCTTCCTCCTCGGGCGTCATTAGTTTTTTCACCGCAGATGAGAGTACCTTGCTCGTTTTTTCCACAATAGACTCAGGCTTGCAACCACATAAATTGTCAGTATGGATTGTATGAAATATATTCTTTATAACAAGAAATATATTCAAAACAAGTTTTGCAAGCTCGCTATAACAGTGGAGTAATATATTTACGTCATAATTTTTATGATGTTGCAATTTGGAAAAACATCAAAATATGTAGAAACATGGCTAAAATACTCTTCAATGTCAAAGAGATGCGAACATTGCGAGAGTCCTCAATAGCCATCTGCCACGACACTTGAGTTAACGATGTCGGGCCGCTAAGATGCTAAGCACAAGTGTGTATGTGACTATGGGCTCTGAGATCAGCGCCTCAGCGTTGTCTTAGAGGCTCGTTGAGCAACGAGCGTCGTGGGAGCGGCGAAAGTACGGTCGTCGACCCCGTCAATGATCGGCGCACAATCAGCTGTTCTTGTGCGCGAATACCGATGATAAAGATTGCATTGGTGTCAATCAATTTTAATGGAATGTTTGGATTGTCGCATAGGCGGTGCCAGATCAATAAAACACACTCAATCAAGCACCATGTTGGTTTTATGGTGCAAATATTTGATGTGTGCTGATGGAAAAGCATTGCTTTCGATTGATTTTCTGTTCAGCGACATAAATCGAAATGTCATATCAAATAGCTCAGAGGAATAATTTCCATGGGAAACCGCAAAATATTAAAAAATGCTTGCTGGTATAGCGTGAATTCCCCGCGAACGCGATGCGTACGTGATTACATCAACGATAGATTGGAAACGAAAGCGGCTCTAAGATACTCCTCAAGGCGTGTGGTAATGATGCCTGTGTGTGCGAACGCCTCGATAAGGAAAATTTTGTGAAAATTGATTCTATCAACGTTGATGAAGACAATAATAAGTAACTATATGATAATAGGATCATAGAATTGATCACGATTGTTCCTACTACTGATCTTTCAATAGAACGTCCAAGCTGCGGTTACAGTACAAGGAAAACTTGTACAATATAGAAAAAATAAGTCGGGGATTTTATCAATAAGGTCTAATCATGAATGCATTCGCGCACGCATCTCTGTGTCATCCAATAGGCGAGGTGTGGGACAGAGATGACCACGCCGCTGTCTCTGTCTAACATAACCCAGTTCGCGGACGACGCCATGGCCCGCCACCTTGCTCGACCCTTCTCTCAAGTGTTGCATTGGCACAATTGCGTTCATTAAGAGGAAAATTCTTTAATGTGGTTTTTAGCAAGAATTTTGTCTTTCATTGAAGTGCCCTGACGAAATACTGATATGTATATGTATCGTTAACGAGGGAAAATCCTTATGGGGATAACCAGAAGTGCCTACAAAGAGATTATCCTAGATGATGTCTGATGTGTGTTTACTCAACTGTTGGACTAACTTTATATTTCAGTTCGTACAATATTTCTCATCAAAGCAACAGCTGCAACGTATAAACGTGGTAAACATGGCTGAACTCGATACCACGTGAAGTTCACAGCTCGCCCCAAGTACACGTCGACCGCAAATCGGGTTCTCTATAGACCGCGTATGACACCCGAGACTATTGTTATGCGTTAAGGAGACAAGCAAGGTCGTCTACAGATGCCGTCATGGCACTTTCACCCGTCTATCGTACTTATAGAAAACCTCGTCAACCTACAAAGGCAAATCATCAAAACTGTTTCTTCGATGTATGTAATTGTGCGTCATCCATCAGTTTGCGAATAAAGTTTAACGTTGTTAAATTTAGCATAATGAACACCTGTTTTATGTAGTCAAGGGCATGGTATTGTATGGTGGCTAGTCGTGATGATGGCACCTGGTGCTGGCATTCGGCGTGGGAACGAGGTCACGCGGGCGCACTGTTGCGCTTGGCTGGCCACGCTTCATGTACGTTTGAACCTGTCGACTCTAGCCCCGAGATAATAACAAACATACTCTTACTAATACTACTTACAAGTACTACGAAGTACCTAAAGATCAAAATTCTCGCCAGTCAAAGAAATTCCGCCAACAAGTGTAAAGAAAGTGGGTAATGTCGGCGAGCGGTCGAAACGGAACTTCGCGAGTTAGCAACCTGCTGACCTAGCAACGTGTCAGCGTCGATGTACGATAAGAGAAGACGACAGCGAACTACAAAAGCAAAAGCCGACATCATAGGAATTTCTAAACGAAAATCGATAAAGGTTCAGATGATTCAGAAAAGAACTGGGGTATTAAGAAGGAATAGGTTTAAAGAACATGATTCATGTATTTCCGAACGAATTCTATTACCATCCCCATCCTCACCCTCCAATCCTCTAATTGCCTGTTATCCTCATTAAGACCCAAAACACGTTGCTATGCTATGCTAACTACTCAAACTCAAACTGATCAAAGGATAGTTGATAAGTGGTTAGCTACATCAACCACAATATCGCAATACTTATCGGAACTCAAGACACATACAACTTGGACAAATGGACATCACATAACCGATTGCCAAAATGTCTTCTGAATTTGCAACCATATGCTTCAAGGTTAAGACGGTAGGAAGGCAAAATGATTAAGTAATCGTTGTATTCTAGGCTCTCTTCGGTATCTATGATAACATTCCGGCGACGCTCGACGTCGTGGCGTGTCGTGACGCAACGTCGGCGTCACTGTCGCAAGGATGCCACCTGTCTTACCAGCCAGTTCTTATAAATGTATGCTATAAAACCAATACAAATATTTAACTCTTACAATTTCCAAACTCTAACACGATTCCAGAAAATAAGTTACCTATAATATTCTATGTTATTGAAGATTCTAAAAAGAACATAATAATGAAAAAGAGAAGTTATGAACATTGCCTAGAGCCAAAACAGATCTTCAAAACCTAAACTTCCGAACCCAACGACACAGGTTAGGGCAGCCCTATAGATATCGGGGCCATGTCTTATACGCGACGATAATCATAATGATCGGGCGCGACAAAAAGCAGCATTCCTGGCACGTCGAGAACGAGATCGCGTGCCGTGGACGTAAGTCATGCTGTGAGAGATACAGTCTTTACTATTAACTCATATATTAATCATTAGATAAAGAATCAACAGCCACCATCGAAAAGCAATCTCAATAAGATGTATAATGAGAAAAAACTACTCCAACAATCGAATAATAATATGCCATGTAAGTGACTAGATAAATAGACAATGTTTGTTTTTAAAATCTGTGTTACTACGTGACACACCTAAGATAATTGTAAAGACTAACAATGAACAATTTATTTTAATGATGCGTAATCGCCAACAAAAATACTGTAGCGTCTTATTGCAAGCATCGTTTGCTCCCACAACGACTGTTTAATGACGAAATGATATCAGAATAAAGGTGGCATCATGATAATTTAAAGATTTTTATTGCTCTTAGAAAGCGAATTGTGAATAGCAAACTATAGATTATAATATAGCTGATGAATCTTATTTGCATACAGGTAGAATTTGGAACAATATATAAGTAGACTCATTTTTTGTGTGAGAATGATCTCACCGAGATATGGACTTTGGTAGACATTGTAGATCGATTGTTAAAACAAATAAAGTCACATTGGATGACTTAGAAAAACTATATGCAAGCAACAGAATGATTCAGTAAGTCACACAAGTAATTTGGACTACTCAGAAATCTCAATGCGCAATGTTACTCATGGAAATATTAAAGAAAATATGAAGTAGCTACTTAAAGTCACCTATTTCAGTGCTATAAAATACGATAACTAGGGATGCGATAAAACCAGTAGTTATAAACGGAGCTGAGAATAAGTAGGCAGGTAAGAGTACTCGTACATTACACATATAGTTCGAGTGTAGAACAATAACTTGGCAACTTGACGACCATCATATTTAATAGTGAACATTAAATTCAACGTTATTGCTGCACGCATTACTTCTTGAGCATCTCGTGTCCTCCATACTTCACAGAGCAATAAAGGCTTTACACGTGACAGTTTATAAACTTCTTATTCCTTATAGTCTTTTCATCTTATGATTAGTGTCCGACTGAAGATTCGATTTCGGTCAAATAAAATGGTATAGGCTGAATTTTGGTTTCGGCCAAAAAGTGGCCTAATATTCGTGTTAACCGAATGTAGTGTTTTTGAGCTACATAATGTGATAGAGATCTAAAAACTGATCGTCTCGTTTGTCTTTATGTGCAATCATTATTTTATTCATTTATTTAGTCCTATTTTAGGTCCTATGAATGTTCTTTCGAGACAATTGGCTTTTCCCAGTTTTCTGTTCCTACGTGAGTTTAGGTTTTGGACGAAACTGGAAGGCGAGCCGAATACACCGAGTGTTCGGCTTGATCTGTCGGACATTACTTATGATTTTCAAACATTTCCAGTCAAAAAATAGCTAAGGAGGAGTGCTTCATACAATCCTTCAGCATAACTAAGTCGCTGGTATATCAGCAGGCGTATCTGCGGCAGGTAAGCGGCCGACCGTGGCATTTTACCTATGAGAACCGGAATCTGACACAAACTGAATGACTATGACAAACACGAGACAGATGGGTGATATAAGTGAAGATACCGATGACTAACCCGACGTGTGGGAGGCTTTGTATACAATATCTATGCTAGCTATAAAGTACACACCAGAATGCGCGTATAAACCCAATCTGATCAAACCTTGACAAGTGTATACAAGGTGTAGAAGCGATTTACGACCAAAAGGCGTTTTTACCAAAAGGCAATGATAGATTCGTCGATTTAAATAATATGCAGGAAGAACCTCAACAATTAGATCGAAGTTCGGTAACAACTCGCTACTATTTATTTAATTTGATATCGGATAGGTTTCATGAGAAACACTCGATAGAAATCTGATAATCAATGATAGATAGAAGATCTGTTGATATGACTACAATTATTTTATGCAACAGCAGATAAAAATATTTTAATCTGAGACCAATAAGTAATTAGGAATAACAGTGCAGTGTGTGTGTAGATTATTACTTAAATAAATAATTATGCCAGGTATGAGAGTATTAAAACAGAAATTGATGACAAAATAATGATCTTTCAGCTGATGTATTGGCCATTGCATTTTTGGTTTCAGCTTAACTGGAAATAAATTAATCAATTTAATTATTTATTTTCCATTAAGTCCTTTATTAATACTCAACCTGAAGAATTCTCAGTATATTGAGTTTCTGATACCAAAGAACTATAGTGAGTAATGAATTTGGAATTTGTTTAATGAATACTATTCGGAGTATCAAAGTTATCAAGCAGCGTTTAGTCACAGCGACTCGCGCCGGAAGCCGACAGATGAATCAACACGACCATGCAAATATGTTCAAATTAAGTATTTAGCATGATTGTTTAAAATAAAATATACATAGAACTTTAATAATGATGGCTCAAAATGATTCGTACCAAGGACAACGATGGCTTTGAAAAGAGATTTAAAGAAAATAAAAGAACCAAGGAAAATAAGATATGGGTACTGTACGTAATAGTAACTCAACAAGTATATATATCTAATAAATAGCCCAACAAGTTGGCAGAAGAAAAGAAAGCGAAAGGTACAAGTTTCTCAATACACACAGCCAGACACACAATGCCTCATCAACAGGAAAACTTGAGGAAATATGCAGCACTTATTAGTTATATTTTCCTACTAAATTCTATATTTTAATACCCTTAGTACAAGTAATATATGAGGGTGACATCATGAGGCCGACATCATCATAAAGGAACATGTTGTGTCATTTATTAAGCATCTTATGAAGAGTGTTGATGAAAATTAACAAGACGCTAAAGAAGATAAGATTACACATTATATGTATAACTAGGATTAATGGAGATGGGAACATTGAACAATATGAAACCAAATTTGAAGATTCTAAAGTTATAACAAAATATTGGTCCTTTGAAGTTAATATAACCAAATACGCGAAATAGTGAAAATGGAGAAGCCCAGTAGAAAAGAAAATATTCTTAAGGAGAGAATAAAGACTTTGGAAAGGCTATATGTCATAAAATACTCCATTCAAAGAGTGGGGATGTAAATATGTCGAGTAGAAAAGCGATTGCCACACAATGATTATCACATGTCGCGCGAGGCCGCAGGTACCGGTTACGTAAGTGCGATGCACGACATGTATTATAATATAGTATGTGGATATGTGAGCCTGCTGCGTAACAGCGGAAACCCTTAAACAGTGTGACTTGTCCAGGTGAATCTAGGTTGTAGCACTAGCTTGATATGGAGGCTGATTTGACTGTTTTATTTGTTTTAGCAACATTAATAAACAAAAAGGATTGTGTAGAATCATGCTGTTCAAGGCAGACGAAACGATGGAAATGAAGCATTGAATTCATATGGATCAAAACATTTAGCTAGTCTCAAACAAGCTTCAGGTGGTATCGTTGGTGTCCTTGAGATATTCGGCATCCATAATTACGATCGATCGATTCAAAGACTTACAGTCAACTTTATTGCGATTTACACAACCAGTGCTTTGGCAAAGAGAAAAACTTGAGCTAGCTTTCCCGCGCATGTAATAGAATGGAGTTTGTAGGCAACAGATATTAAGTTGTCACTTCTTGCATACTATTGCAGTCTTTCTATGTAGCACGTTGTTGCTTGCTATGGACGTTTTGAAACCATTTCTACATTAGGATTAACTAATGATGATACCGTATTAACTTGTTGGAGATTTGTTATCAGTCTAAAATTTTGATACCTAGCTAACAGTTTTCGTTAGCCCATTGTATCATATACGGTCATAAATATTTTTGCATGCTTCCAAAGCAACGAAAGGAAGTGTATCTACGATAATATTTTTACTAAAATTAAAATAAATGAAACAAGCTGAGGCCAAGGATGTTTCCATGGCCCGATATAAGCATTGTGATGAGAGCAATAAAAATTTTCATTTAAATAACTAGTTTTAACCCGAATATTGAGTTTCTTATTCAAACAGCTTTTAATTTTAATAATTTTAGGATAAATAAACATACCAATGATGATGAATAAATATTACGAATTTAAAGTAACAAAATCTAAGAGTTAAATTACATTTCGGCCTTCTTTTGTAACTATAATAAAGTATTAGAAATTATAAATCATTGATAGCCGTTAATTTGCCTAAAAACTAGTCGTACCACTGCCGCTTTTGGAATGAGCACTCGTGGTAGAGAAATGCAAATGATTTTAATAGCCAACAGCTAGTTTGAAAATAAAATTGTTTCAAAAATGTATTGGCAGTTTTATTTCAATAAAGAAATACGGTATGCAGAACACTATTACGGATTTAAGTAGCTAATAAATTCTTGATGCTAGCCAATCCGGAGCCAACACGGCACGCGAAATAGCGACACTTTAGCAAAAAATCCTAACGATTACGGGAAATACATAGATATCGGTTAACAACCTTATTTTAGGAATATTATTATTGTAATAGTCATCGTCATTGACATTGCCAAAAGTTTGTTGGTTGTCTCGCACATTTGTCAGTTATAGTCAGGATCCGATAACCACGCTATTGCCGACTTCCAACCATGACTCATATTTCCTAGCTTGCCTACAGCCAGTGGGTCCTTGTGGGAATATCCAACCGTTTTGTGAACAATGCTTTTTACATTAATTACATCATAGTTTATGACCAGACTTCAACAGATTTTCTTGTCTAAGCCAGATGTTCGCATCGATACTCAAAAACAATTTTTAGCTACTCCTGTTTGCTCTACTTCTTTCAATATAAACATTCAAAGTAAATACTTAAGTATAGAATGTTTACTATTAGTTTATTTCTTAGTTTCGCATTATTATCTTTAACAATACATTTCAAGTTGCACGTCAACGAAAATTCAAAACCCTGATCAGGAATGAGACTTGAGTTCAAAAAATTTGCTTTTACACGTACCAGGTAAAATAAATGCCTATGTATTTATTCTACCTGTTCGGTTGAATGGAAAGCCGCTTGCTCACGTTCCACTGACTCACACCTCTATTGGTTATGGAATATTAGATGTAGGTGTAGGTAGAGAAACAATCGCCCGCAATAAGCATTAAAGGTCGATGGCAATAATATATTGATGTTTTGTTCCGCTCGTACTTTATTCCTAGTTTTATGTGTTTCAATTGTACAAAACACTTTATAGCTTATTCCTTCAGATGGAGAAAATACTTTAGTATCTATATTAGCATAGTTATCTCCAATTGCTACATCAATCCTGCCAGACAGTGACACTTTAACCAATATTTCATTGTATACAATTGTCCAAGATTTCTATTGCCATGACAAGTATTTGCTGCAATTACATAGTTTTAGTCAGGTTTTCTTTCTGCCAACAGTCAACCGCTAATGTTAGCTAAACGATTGGTCCCTGTCACACGTGCTAAGATGACCGTATGACAGAGAGGGATAGCCAGATATACATCTGTTTACGTTGCTGACCGTGTGCATAGGAGAAATTAGCGACACGCAGCCGTTCAAGCGAAAGGTTTGTAAATGTGATTGAGGTAAGTAAGGCCGAGTATCCATTGAGTCGTATCGTCAGCAGATGAATTGAATGAGACCGAAAATTTTAATAAAGTGAATCATAAACATGACAATGTTGTAAAATTGAATACCTCTAAAACCCATTTTCGTGTTTGAAATCTTAATTCTCTTCACACATAAGCTGTCGTACAGTGCCAGCCAGATGCGTGCCAAAGTTCATGGTGCCAAGCCTTTATGGTGGCGGGACATGCTATAACAATGCGAATAGTAATGCAGATTTTGCGCCGTCCTTGTGCTGAAGGACATAGACTTCTGAACATAAATTACAAAAGGAGGTCGAGAATTTTGCCTACATACCAGGCAGTGGTTCTTGCGCCGCATAATGAGAGGGCTATAGATTAGTAAGATTTCTTATAGTTGAAACTGAATTGAATATTTAAGAAACTTCTTGTAGACTTAAAGAAACCAGTTGGCGATGACTGGATGCGGGAGTTTGCAACTTTGGGAAAGCTGTCTAAGTTAGGACACTAACTAATATATACAGCACAACATCTGGTGTACACAAAACAATATCTGGTACAGACAAGTGTCGTTAGTATCTGAACAAAGCCATCTAGATTTCCTATCTTCTACCAATGATTAAGATGATACAAGTTGAGTTCAGTGAACAGTATTTCTGGACAAATTATTTATCAACACGCCAACTATCTACACGACAGTTCGGTTTATCAAACATTGTGACTCAATGAGGTTGTTTACACTCAGGCACGTGGGATGCCAGATAACCACCGGAGACAGGACTGTCAAAGATTTAAGCAGTGGGACGACTGGGGCCTTTGAACAGATTCAAATTGCCGACGGTCAGTTTTGACTTAAGTGTTATTGATCTGAATGTATTAAAAGTTGTATTGCGTCTGTACAATCATACTGACGTGTCAATATAAATAGAGCTAATAAAATGTTTTCTTTCCGATGAAGTAGAACAAATATTTGGAAGAGTAGGTATATAAAAACATTATCCATAATGAAATTATTAATTATTTAAGACTGATAGAGTATCAGTATAATCCTTTATTATTAGAAGACTAACCTAATTCATAAATGACGTTTCGGATTATGACACTAAAAGAATTTCACGAGTTTTGTCCTAAACATTAATGACAGTAGAGAAAATAATAACCAGATAGTCAATACCAATTAGTTTGTGTAATCTTATCAGATAGCATGTAAAACTAATAGTATAGTGATAAAGGGCGCTCCTAATTCAGGCTAGAATATAAATAGAAAACTATTGACAAAGACAAGCACTAATCAATATTACTACAGAGGTGACTCTGTAATGAGAATAGTCGTTGATGTACAATACATTCTTGACGTATCAACGAACGAGGAAAACCTTGCAGTTTTGAGAGCTGCAGACAGCAAAAACTAGAGTTCTTTAGACGAGGATAGATTCAACGGTAGATTCAAAGGCATCAATCAAATTGCCTAGGCGATCGATGTCATTGCTAAACGCTTTTGAGCGGAAAGAAAGTAATATGACCTCATTGAATATTTATGATTTTAAGAGTTGTGCATTTAAAATCAACTGGTCGACCTTACTGATAAAATACGTAGGCTCGGTAATGATATATTCGGTAATGTTGAGCACACGTTGACATTGCAATATGGGGTCAGTGTCGCGCAGAGGATAAGGGTAAAGGAAAACAATTTCACAGAATCGTTTGTTTGTGGCACAGCATGACGGAAACGTGTTTCGAATCAATAAGAATTGAACGTCGCCAAGGCAGGCGAAAGGAAATGGACGTTTATGTGAACATCGACTGAGACTATTGAGAGAACATATTTTTAGATTCGATGCAATTAAAACAATGATTGCGGTATCAAGATTCATCAAAGAGATAGTTAATAAGCAAAAAAAAAAACTAGTTTATCGAGTGAATATCTCACAAATAAGCAGAGAAACTAAATAAGAAACAAAACGATCTTGAACTTGTTAAGCGCACTGGTTGTTCTAAAAATAATCGTTACGTAGCATTTAGTTCGCGGCGGGCAATAGCCGCCCCCTCACGACTTGCAGTAAACACACACAATTTATACGTTAATGCAGTATCTAAGAACATTAGTGATGTTTCTGCAACGCAAACAAACGCAGATTCATCAGTAATGTATGTTAACGGAGCAGCTGATTCAAACGAATGATTTCTTTCTCCAATTATGTAGTACATTGTTGATATTTACCAACGATTTGTGGTCTAATTCAAGTTGCTATCGCTACTACAACATAGCGAATCTTGTTTCTATTATGACCGCATCAATAGGTAATGACCTCGTTATGTAATCAGGTTGCATTTTTATAAAACTGTTAACTAATCGATAATTTCTCCATACTTTAAATAACTTCGAGTTCTAGCACATTATCTTTTGAGATTAATTTAGAATTGTGACATTAAATATCAAAAGACAATCCATCGTCAATATTGAGGTAGACCTCGGGAGTGACTAACCTTTTTATAGAGTTTGATCCAGGTGAGGTCGCCTTTAGAGTCGGTGTACTGGAGTCCAAAGAACCAGACCTCTCGCAGACCGATGGTCTTGACGACCTGGTCAAATAGCTGTTTGCCGGTCGTCGTCTGCTGGATCGCGAATTCCAGCTCCGCGTCCATCGTCGTCACACGGACGTTCATCTGGAATTAGAAAGAGACACTGTTAACATACATAATTATATCCTTAAAATGTAAAAGCAAATAGTATTTGGACAAATCTGAATAATTCTGATCTTAGTGGATTAGATAGTTGTAGCCCCTGCACTATATCTAAAGCTTTACTGGTTACGCATTTGAAGAATAACGATCAAATTTACATTTCGAAGATCAAGAAACCAACAGCTAACGCATGTGATGAAATGATTTAAGAGACACTTCGATGATCATCTCATCTCTTAAAAATTCGTTGAGTGAATTACATTTCATAGGTCATTAGCCTCGAGAATGTGCATCAATATTAATTTACGCGTGAATCGCACATATTTGGCATGTTAATGCAACACTAACGCGAAAGAGCTAAACTTTGGAGAAATCTTTAATCTTGATGGGAGATTTCTCCGCTCATTTATTGTAACTAAGTTACTTACTTAATTAAATATGTTATTTTATCATTATTATTATATTACTTGTTTTTGTTGTTTCCATATTGTATAAATGGATACGTGCGTCCTTGTTCCGACGTAAAAGACCTTTAAGTGTCACATCGAATATGGCAAAGAAAATAGTGGAACGGACGCAAATGGCATTGTACACAACAGATGTGTGCCAACCGACTTTGTTATACCTATGAAGGTAATACCTACCTAGGAAGGTCTATATACCTAAAGGTAGTTTGTTCCATAACAACCTATTGAGAACTTGATATAGTGGAAAAGCGATATTGATAAAATTACGAGTAAGTAATAAGGCCTAGCTAGATAGAATCGATTTCGATACTTATACCACACTGCTGACGAGCATATAGTAACGTTAGCACATTTTTAGATTGATATTTGTGGAAGGCTCGATAGAGACCAAATAAACCGCCTGAATTTGCAATTCAAATACTTTGACAAAATCTCGCTTGTCCACGTGTTTGATAATACGAATAATTTTTTTACTGGCACACTGGCACAAGTTGTGTGAATCATTAATAGCTAGGTAGGTTCAAAACTTTTTCTGGTTTACCTTCAAATTATTATTTGGTAGTTTTGTTGTCAATTTTACAACGCTTAAGTAATTTCGGCCGTAGTAAACTACAGCGTAATTTATCTGGAAATAATTATTCAGTTCTGTCATAATATAAGCTTCCAGTAATATAAGGTCAAATGCTTTATCTAATATTTATCGCCAGATGCACTTATGACAAAAATTACTCATATATATCAGTTACAACAAAAGAACAAGGAATATTAACCTTAAACAGCGTTACATACATGGATATAAACCAAAAAGGAAGAGTAGATGCATATCAAAACATAATCAAACCTCACGGCAATAAAGTTTCACTCATAGAAACTGAAATAAATATAAATAATAGAATCATAACAGGAATAGAAGAAACGTAAACGACGGTATCTAATGTTGTACAGTTGGTGGCACGCCAAGCGGATGCGATCTTCCGGGGCGATTATGTCATGGTATTACTTCAACTGTCGCACTTTATCAACGTCCTTTCATGATCTCTTTTAGTGTAGTTCAATCCTTTACTTTTATGGGACGATGAAAAGAGGTATGTTACTTGACAGATTTTCTTAATGCTACACAAATAATTTTAAGGATAAACTCTTGTTCGGCCTGTGTTGGTATTGTGTGTGATGTTTTATCGTTACGACAACTACGGCAGATATATACGGTAAGTCCATGGCTGATTTAGACAAAAACTGCCAAAAACTTATGTATTTACACATTGTGGTTGATTTTATTGTTGTAAATCAAACGAAGCTTTTTTAAAGAATTCATAAAACTAATCTAGACAAACATTCATAAACCATATTTAAATGAAAATTCTAGTAAACGATCGCAGTCCACGCAAATGAAATTGCTAAACAAATAGTTTCTATTTATTTTGCAATTTCAAAGAAATCGCTACAATATTTTTTCATTATGGCCAAGGTCTTCGTTTCCTAGAAATTCTGCATTTATCCACTTCAGAAACAGATGGGAAGGGGGACGGGCAGAACAATGGATGAGGTTGACAGGGCCGTGAAGCAAATCGGTACACCATGATTACTTGATTAGGTAATATAGGTAACTAAGGGTAATCATATTCTAATCTAGATAATATCTACAATGTGTTTTATGATCCTATTAATGTAAGGGTTAATATGTTTTAGCCGGAGAAAACCAATAAGAGAGATATTAAAGTCTTTATTAGTAGTATTGACAGAATAAAAGTAATTAACATGCCATTACTTGAGATGAAGTAAAAAGAATCTAATTAACATGCCATTACTTGAGATGAAGTAAAAAGAATCTAAGTCAAAACAAAGATCAACGTGGGGTAAATATGTCCAGTCCGGCAAACGTACGTAAGTACCATAACCGTAACCCCCCGTATCAATCTAATTTTGAAAGTAAACGAAAAAATTTAAAGTTTTAAACCAGTTGGTTTATAACTTTAAATTTTTTCGTTTACTTAAATATACACAGTACTAAAATAGACTAAAACACCAGAGTTAAAGCATTCGCAGTAGCCGATGACTCTACATCGGATCCTAGTAATGAAAACATGATTACACTAACAATGCTAGCTACGGTCGGAGATATTATCTGCAAAGTGGTAACAATGGATGTACACACCGCTCATTCATAGTATAGTTCTAAGCACAATAGTAATGAGAGGACACAACATTTTAATAGTATCGATAAATAATTTGATAGCAGTTTGCGCCTCGCTAGCAAACCATTAGAGTCTTGGATTCGATGCTGACCCAAAACCAGTCCGTGATGAATATAAGATTTAAAATTTCAATACGGTAGATTTTAGAAACAGAAATCAACGAAGAATTCATTATTTAACTATTTCTTCATCACAAGTCATAACTTATTTTAGATAATAAAATATCTTGAATTGATAATTTCATGTTTTCTTTAATCGATTTTTAAGTACATGATAACATAAATAAATATTTTCAGTGAAGGTCAAAGTTCAAAGTGCTGAAGACCGGAATATACTCGTAATCAGAAAGCGCAGCTTGGCGCCGAGCCAGCCCAGAACATAAACAGCAAATAAAAAGCAGCCAACCAGGATCTTTCATGTTTATGTTCATGAGTGGGAAACCTTGTTACCACTGAGTTTATACTTTCGTTATTTTATTGCTATTTAGTATTTTATGTACAATTTTTTTTAAAGATGCTATCACATTTTATAAATAATTGAATAAATCATGGCCTTCCCAACGATAACGGTACTTTTAAAAAGCATCCTTATTTCTATGCTATTAGTCAGCCTTGGTTATTCTCGTCTTCCCCTATAATTCATAGCTAGCCAACCAGCCCGCATGGTTGATTATTTAAAATTGTAACACAACCATGCCTAACCTCCAGTAATAAGGTTAAGGAAAGGACAATGATAGCGTTCATAAAAATAACTCGAATGTTCTCAATGTCGTTAATTTAAAGTGAACTAGTTTCTACTGTGAAATGTATGTAAATGTGATCGGTGTAAAGTCGCGACTTTGCTCTACAAATGATGCATATTTCACGCTTGGAGAAGATTTCTAGACAATTCGTCATCATTATGTCAACACTTGTTTTAATCTGTTCTTGTGTGTTCAGTAAATCCTGGCACAAAATATCTGAAGTGTGTGCTGTGAAGTAGAAAGAAACTGAAAATAACCTGACTAACTCCAAAATGAAATGGAGTGGCTAAAATAAGATATTACTCGAAGTTTGGTGCCGAGCAACTGATCAAGTATTACTTTTGTAGTATGATGTAACTCAAAAGGTTTTCGTAAAGAAAAAAAAAAGTCAGAAGGTCATCTGTCAATTTGAAATATTTCCTCTACCACAAACCAAGTTAGTAAACCTGTTTTATTCATAATTTTATATAATGGGGACACGAACGCGCGAGTAAAGTTATATTTACGTTCATAGATGCGTAACTAAAAGCTAATGAACGTACGACACGGCCATCAATGTCACATGTTGGTGATTCCACAGTTTTGGATATAGTGTATCGACGAAACTGCCACATGGCAACGAAACTGTCGAGACAAGTTGCGATAGACGAATCTAATTGCTTCCGATCGGTGTAAACGCTGCATGTTTGATAGGTATGGTTTACTCTCAGAGAATAGAGTCCTTAGTATCAGTTTTGTAAGTAAGTTGTATTTTTGCTTCGTTGATGATTTGATGTAGCAGCTAAGCAAAACCTAAATCTAAACAAAATGATGGCAAACTTTCTAACTAACGGAATTCAGGCTACCTTTTTTTTTGGAAAGTAAAATTATAGGCATTCCGACTCCAAGGACGGCTACGATGATAATGAAGTAGCTAATAATGCAGCTGAGTCATCAGGGCGAGATTGAGAAACTAACACGAGATAAGAAGGCGTTGCGACTAGAACGTTATCGCCTGTGTAAACGACGGATGTTTGTATAAGCTACGACCAATTTGCTCGCTTTGCTTTGCACGCGAAACTTGCCTTCAAGAAAGTGAGCATGTAATTTCTTAGATCTATTATTATGAAAAAACATGTGTTGGAGAGTGAGTTTATATTTTGTTCAGAACAGATGCTCATGATAAGAAAGATACCAATGCAATACTTTAATCTGAAGACGTATCGCCGAAAGATACAAAATACGTTACGCATCATGATAAAGAAACCTGTCGCAACAACTCGCGTGTTGGGTATTACTAAATAGCTATAGACGATATGAGATGCGCCATTAGTGGGGCTTAATGTCCGACCATTACCTGATTAGAAAATCTTGAATAATAGTGGCTATAAACTACCAATAAGCAGTGAAAATAATTTTGAATGATAATCACGGTCCCTGTTAGTGTGTCATGCGGCATGCGACGGGAAAACGACCGCTTGTTAGTAGGAAACTACAGACTGACAATAATTTGTTAGTACGATATGAGGATACGAGTGATTTTATAATTACATATATTGGTTATGGATGCACCATGTTTATATTTGGAAAATGAGTCATGTTATATCGATAATAAGAGGTCTTTAGCTCGAGAGGTCAGTGTCACATTGAATAAGGTTACAGATCGGAATGCAAATCCTTTTATAAATTGCTATACGTCACTAAAGAATATGATTTAAAGTATTGTGTGCGTGCGTTCATTACAAGTTTCCATTTTCCTTTCGTGACACTAACTCGAGTTGTTTAGTGAATCGATACTTTAAAGGCCATGTTGGCCAGTAATCACGTATTAACTGTAAATCCAGTCGCATGTCAAGGAAATCCTATACAAATTCCGATCATTTCTTGTTATCCTATGAATAAATTAGTTTTGCAATGTGGATAGTGTTAATATTATAGGAATAGCGAATAGGGGTGCGCCCAAATACTCTTATATATTTTTTGGGTTTTCCAAGTTTACGCCTGTGACAGGACAACCAATTAATAAATTAGCTTATCGTCCATATACACGACAGTTATCCATTTGAATTTCTACAACTTCGGGGAATGGCAATCACGTACGATTATCTTTAATTAACAAAAAGTTAAATGGAACCATATCATAAAAAATTTCAAAGGCAACTGTATCATCATAATCGACTGTCTAGTTTTCGCATTTTTGCAAAGATATCTACCGATAACATGATATATGTTATTATACTGCCTTAAAGTTCTATATAACTGTCTATATGTCTCAGCCGACATTCGGTGGTCATGACTGCATCTTTACAAACTAGAGAGACATGACATCACCTAAATACACAAGTAACGTATTATAGATAGTGCTATGATTACGAACCGCGTATGGCGACCGTATGTGCTGCTGATTCTATAAATAGGAATACAAGCGAAGGATTGAATAATGCTAGGAAGACGCTTATTATATTTATACCTAAGTTGGAAGCTTCGTTTCGATCATTTTACTTCTTTTTTGTTACTGAAGTCCGATTCTAAATAGGATTGGTTTGCATTATTATTTGTCTGCATTTTTAGTCAAATCAATAGTGTCATTATTTGTATCTTCATTTTGTCGTAGTTACTTTTGCCAACCATAAGACCATCATTCGCATTCGTACATAATTTAAAACATAGTTCCCTACCGCAACTGCTTCTCTGTTCTGGAGCGAGTCTCTAGTATTCTTTAATTTCATGATATGGTAGGCCTATTCCTAGTCGAGGACCACACGCCTAGTTCACAACATACATAATTTATATTGAGACATTGTTTAACATCTGCTTCTAAAATCGAAACAACATGTTGGCATCAACATCTTGCTCTAAACAGAAGCGAATTTTGTTTTCATCTCACTACTACCGTGAAAACCTAAATTATACACCTATTTGAAACAGACTTGTCCAATATGTTAATAACAATAACATTTTTACAAAGACCCATTCTATTGTTTCACAGAAAATATTCAAGAATCAAAAATATGGTTGGATGACGTCCTTGCTGTATCTTAGCTAAGTAGGAAGTAACATGAGGTGACCAAGGTGAACTGATGATAATTATGAAGATACATTAATATACTAGTTGCAAGTACATTTGACGACATAATTATTAACTTTGAACTAGGGTCGCGAGGTCGACGCGATGAGGTAAAAAGTTATAAGAACCGGTATTTTGAAAACTTGTATGGTGTATGTTCGTAATTATTCATAGTTACAGAAACTAAATTGAGTAATTAATAAATTGGATATTTATTTACGCTATGATATTACAAAACTTAAAGGTAAAATTCCAAAAAAAAACCAGCAAGTCTTTAAAATTACAGACTTGTATAAGCTACAATGTCACTAGATTGAAGAATATTAAGCTAATGCAGATAAACCGTACATAAACTTACCATGAAAAGCAAACAGATGATATAACACATGAGATATTAGGACAACTACTGCACGATAAACAGAATTACAGAAAGGAAACAGGGAACTAAGTTGAACGTAAAATTGTATGCACAAAAAATCCCGCCGCAGAGACAGGAAGGTGGCAAAGGGGATCGAGGGTGGTGTAACAGGTGCACAGACAGATGGACGTAACACGTGGCTAAAATGTATACGATCGATTCTGTTATGGCACCTTGTGGAAGATCCCCTATCCTGTCGTTTTAAAATACTTAAGACATTAGATATAGACGATCTATAGAAGCATTAATTTTCTGACGTCAATCGCACCGTTTGTGTCAAACAAATAGGATTTATTTGGCATTGTGTGCATTGGACTATTGTAGGAGCCGAAGTCCAAATTAAACCTACAAAGTACGTCAAGTGAAAATTTAACAAAATCCCCACGTTCTTGCTGCCTGACTCAATTAAAATGCTAAACCTCCGCGAATCTCACGAAGTTTCGTCAAAAGCGAGACTCAAAAAATCCGAGGTGATAGAAAAAGAAATTCCGCTGTACTTTAGAAATCGCAATAGTGTGTGAGTAAGTGAAACGGAGTGAAACGGCACTACATGGGCATAGAGCATATCGACCGTCAAATTAAATTCAAGTACAGGCTGTAATGAATGAGGGGCTTATGGCTTAATGGCCTCCACGAAGATCGATCGATGCATCAGGTGGGGCTAAGTTTCTATAAGCCCAGACTTGCAAGGATTACTTTTCTTTAGAGACCTCAGAGAACTTGATCCATTGGATGGTCTTAGACACATTCACGGCAATCAGAGGCCCGTCATCTTCTGTCATATGATTGCTTTGTGCTATTGATCTGTTTCTGATTAGACAGGGATCCAATAATAAACTTGCATAAAGCTAGAAGTAATTCTAATAAATAAGTGAAGCTGCGATGTCACGTGCTGTCATTGTGATAACGTGATGTTGCAGGTACTTATATGCAGGTATCAATTATTGTCTCTACGTTGCATGTCTTGTTCTTAAGTAAGGTTCTGTCTATTGTATGTTCATTAAGCAAAATACCAGCTGCTGACCTTTCTGCTGAACACCTTATTATTCTTCTCAGATCGTTGTCAGTAATGATCACTGCCTTATTGGAATATTTTAACACAACGGCCTTTATTTTCCAGATTAAAACTATTTCTATGCCACATGTTTCTTCTATCATAATCATAAAACTGCTTCCCTTTTACATTAGGATATGCTGTTAATTAACATTTCTTGCCTCAATTAACATTCTTTATATTCTTGAAAAATCGAACTCGTTTTTCGTTTTTGAGCGACGTGTAACGTTAACTTGCGCGGTTAACAAATGAATAAAAACTGAAGAAACGGATTTAGCTTACGTGGATTTATAATACATGTTGTCGATACATCAAGTTTTGTTCTCCCAGAATAAAAAAAGATAAGCTTAAAATATTTCTGAGAATATTTAACGTGCTAAGTCTCCATGCAAAACTAAGAAAATGATTTAATTTTGAAGCTAAGTCAACAAAGATTACTTTAATAAGTCTTAAAATTGTATAACAACAAGAAGTGATTAAATGTTTTTTCTGAACCCTAACAATCTAACAGATGAGGAAAACCTTGAACATCTTCATACATTAGTAATACGTGATTTAAGTGGCGCTGATGGGGCAAGTTTTATAATCAACTAGTGCTAGAATGCGCCCAACGCTGTAATGAGCCCGTTTAATGATAAGTCAGCATCTGCATCGCGTGACGCAGATACTCGGCTACATTTACGTAAGATCTAGTACTACATTAAGGACTTTTATGTATTTTTAACAATTTATTGGCAACCAAAGCGTATACAGTTTTATAACGGCGATAAGATAAAATTCATTACAACTCATTGTGTTAATTTCGATAAAAGTAATCAAGAATTCACACGTTTATATTGTACTACATTCGTATCGGTGATAAACACAGTAAAATTCTTCGTAAGTTTACCTAGTCATAAACCAGCTAGATCGATAAAAAACATTCGAGAGTACAATATTGGAGTTTTTCATCATGAGCTTGGAAGTTGATTCAAGACAAAAGACCCAACGAAAGCGAGAGCACCAGACCCTTGGCGAAACAGGAAAGTGATTCTATCTCGCTCCGTCACGCGAGTGGGACAGGGATGGGGAACAAAAAGACGGTTACGACCGTTTGCATGATGCAAAATAAATAATAAAGCCATGACCGACTCCATCTTGGAGTTTGCGGGTTTACGTTGCGATGACATCACCGTAACTTATGATTTCAGTCAACATGATGATTCTCGACGATCTGTACGCTAATGTTATTTATTCGTTTGACGAAACCAAGGTGGCTCTGGCCACCTGTTGCTATGCTGACTTCACACTTTTAGCGATCGTGATCGCTGTGACGCATCCACTTATTTGAGGTACTACTTAATTATGCAGTACAGGTGACTAAGGCACCTGAACAGGATACCCTCAAACTTAAGTGCGAGGACATTGAGCAATACATTGAGAACCAGTTTTCGAGGACTATGTCTCAAAGGATTTTGTATTGCATTAAGCACTAGAAGATTCTCTGCGGTTTTTGCGATCTTTGCAAAAAGTACGTCCGGACGTCATCAGTTGTTGATGGTAGAGCCGTCCTGGTTATGCAACTGACCTGTTTGCCGCCGGCAACCATGGTGGCTGTTGTTGGGTCACACGCACTGGGTAATGTCACTTGCACAAGGTTGTTTATAAGATCCTGTGGTAGCACATGAGCCGCGTCTGGCGGACGCGGCGGTACAGTTTGAACTGAACGGCCGGTCGCCGCGGGGATGCGCGCGCGCCCCGAGCTCAAGGCCGGCGCACGCGCTCACCGGCTCACCGTCACCTCACCGTCCTCACACACCTCACTCACACCGTCTCACCGCCTACAGACTCGCGACTTTTTTCCTTCTTACATCTAAATCGAATAGTGATCCAATCGATGAGTGTATTGCACATTACGTGTAGCGCAAGCCGCGCGTTTATCAGCACAGTTAAGTACCATTTATAAGTAATGTAAGTAATTTATTTTAATGCTAATATTCCGTTTATGTACACATAAGAGATGAACTCTGATTGCTCCAATCTTGCTCAATTTAAACACCTGTTTGTTTAGTTTGTTATATAAGTGCCTAAGTTCATCAGTGCGCGAAGGTTCTATTGGCTCCCCCATCGTTTAAATTCTTTCTTATTACGTGTATGTATTGCTTTCCAAGTGAAGTTTTCCTTACTAGGTGTTGATTAACAGCTAATTAACACTAACGTAGGTACATATTCATGGGAGCAACAAAACAGTAGCCTTTTTTTGTCAATTGACTAAATAGGGAATAATAAATTAATAAATGAGGAGATACCTACTAATTAAAATAAAATCAGTACTTGGTATCATATTAATTACGTTTTGCAGAATTTTGTAAACAAAATTGAAACAGACAGACATTGGTAACTAAACCACAACCGATTAT
Source organism: Mythimna ferrago (assembly GCA_910589285.2). Lineage (NCBI taxonomy): Eukaryota > Metazoa > Arthropoda > Insecta > Lepidoptera > Noctuidae > Mythimna > Mythimna ferrago. Next base: position 1,675,045 of record OU342680.1, read on the forward strand.
GGCAGTATGAAGTTCAATATTTTCCGTTTTCCCGTTTTTAATATAATACAGGGGCATATTTTTATTCCTTATTGTTCAACTATATATTGAGGAACGAGTGGCAAAGTAATAAGGGTACGGTGGATCCTCTTGGCTGGCCAATGCCAGCTGAAGTCGGTCCGTGGATCAATCATCAGACCGTCCATTACATACCGAACGTAAGGGTTCAGGAGTATAGAGTTGTGTCATTCGAAGATATTTGCAGTGGTTACGGATAGTCAGAAGGTAGGAAATCTAACAAAAAAAAAAAACCTTGCTACAGGCATCGTAGGCAGTTGGCAGTTGCTCTATATAAAAAACGGGTACTCGGCTGCATCCGTTTGGAATAGAAGCCGAACCCTACATAGTTTGGAAAAATCTCGGCCAATTTATATTGTTTAACCTCGGCCTGATCGTCCTCCCTATATCTTCCATGATTTTATTTCAAACTAGCTGTACCCGCGCGGCTTCGCTCCCGCTCTTCTCTACTTCAGCCTACTATACCCTACTCTACTCTACTCTACCCTACTCTACCCTACTCTACCCTACTGTACTCTACCCTACTCTACCCTCCTCTACCTTACTCTACCCTACACTACCCTACTCTACCCTACACTACCCTAATTTTCATTTTTTTTTTCCATAAGAACCTTCTCCTCATAATAACAAACACAACAAAAAAAAATTAGTGAAATCGGTCCAGGCGTTTTTGAGTTATGCGCTTACCAACACATTTTGCGATTCATTTTTATATTATAGAATTAGCAGCCCGTCCCTGCTTCGCACGGGCAATAAATTTAATATAGCCTATGTTACTCAGGGTGAATGTAGTTTTTCAATGGTGAAAGAATTTTTGAAATTGGCACAGTAGTTTTCGAGTTTATTCGTTACAAACATATACACAAAAATACAAATTTCCCCTCTTTATAATATTACTGTGGACATACTAGATAAATAGGCATCTAATACGTCAGATTTCAGAAAATATCGATGTTCGACATCTAAATTCAGTCCAGCGTTATGATTAAATATATTTATAACTTGATTCTAATTAATTATTTTTCGATAAAATGCGTTAAAAATAATGAGCGAACTTACATTTGCTGCCAACTTGATGTTGCCTTTATGATCCACTCGATACGTCGACATTTTTTAAATTGTGGTAATTTTTTTCTTCTAAATTAAAACACTTGATTATTTTAAGTTAGCACTTATGGGATGATTTTTTTACATGTTATTAATAGAACACTATATTTTACTGTGTAGCGCAATTTTTTAATTTAATAAAAATATATCTAGAATAAAATATTATTGGACCGGGAACTGTACTTGTGTTACAGGACCGCAAGAGACTGAAGCGTTTTCCTGAACTCGTTTATAGTGGAGGCCATTGTAGGCACATCAAAAAGGAAAATGATCCTTTTTCCCCTTCTGACTGTTCCTATTAGGTACTAATTTTATCCCTAAATGTGCTTATTTTAGTTTTGTCGTAATTAATAATTCGACAAAGTTGCCTAGGTCTAGGATCATTAGATTCCTATGACTAACACAACCAAGGGGGTTCCCGATATGTTGGTAGTACCAGAGCGACTAGAGTTGTTTGACTAGGTAGGATATGAGAGAGATCAAATTTTCGAACAATAAATTCTATGACATTGAAGGCAAAGTAAAAATTTCATTGTAACCCATACTTTTAAGGGGGGCTGGGCTTTTTTAATACTGTATTGAAGCGGGAAATAATCAATTTACTTCTGAAAACAGAGTGAAACAAGAGTGTCAGACTTTTACTGACTAAAACCCACTCGTGTTTCTTTAGTTGCCCTTTGGGTCTCTTTTGCTGACATGTCTAAGGCTCGCGTGGAAAACAATACGCCGTAGAGTCGGGCTTGATCTACGGTGCTTGCGGTGGCCGAGAATCGGGCATGCCCAGGGCGTCTCCAGTAGCAGCGGCTGGGGCGCGAGGATGTTCTGTCTCTTACGGTTTCAACCACCGCTTTCGCAAATATACGACGCCAATGTCGATGTTTGAGTTGATGGCAATGGATTCAATTTGTCTCTAATTGCATGATGAAACTGAATACCAGTATTTTACATGGCGCGACTGATTATCTGGCCTCCATAACCTAGTAACTGAGTAGTTCGATACCAGTTAGCAAGACTGGTGTCAGATTTTCTGACTGTCAAGGATCTTCAACTAACAGACGGGACCAACGGTGCAACGTGCTTTCTGAGGCACAGCAGCGAGCTCAAAAAGGTGGGCTACGGTACGCTAAAGGATTCGATCACGAATTCGTGTAATGTGGAGGTGGACCGACTAGAGGAGCTGAGCACAAGCGACACTATACGAATTTGAGCTCGGCTCATCCTCGGCTCGTGCTCGGCTCATCCTCGGCTCGTGCTCGGCTTCTCTAGCGTGGGCCCACTCCCTTCGAATACCGTCAAATAGAGACACAATAGAAAGACAGTGCGAACGCATCATCATTTCAGCCGACAGACGTCCACTGTTGGACATAGGCCTCCCCCAAGTGTCGCCACAACGTAACGCCGGCGGCATTCGCTTGGGGTTTAATCTACACTAATATAGTAAAGTTTGTTTTTTTGGTTTTATGTTTTTTGTTTGTAAGAGGTAATCTCTGAAAGTACTGGTCCGATTGCTAAAATTTTTTCACCGACAGAAAGCTGCTTTATGCCTGAAAGACATAGGCTATATTTTTAGTACGCGGGCTAAGCCACGGGCAAAAGCTAGTGAATTAATATTCCTAATTCATCAATACAAGTGTACAGTTGACAAGTATAGGTTCATATCACCGGCCTGTCGGGTTCAACGCCCGCTTTCCGCTAACGAGATAACACGCGCTCCACTTTACATCTTCAGCTAATTTAGTCTAACCTTATCGTCTCGTACTAAAAATGTATTTTTTTTAATGATGAAATTATGTGTTGTAGCGTGTCGTTTTAAACCTAACTTTATTACTTTATTTTTTCCAACCCTTGTACAATATGTCTATAATCTACACTAATATTATAAAGAGGTAAAGTTTTTTTTTTTTGTTGTAAGTAATCTCTGAAAGTACTGGTCTGATTGCTAAAAATTTTCTTACCGATAAAAAGCTGATTTATTTCCGAGTGACATAGGCTATATTTTGTGTACGCGGGCGAAGCTGTCGGCAAAAGCTAGTAATATTATAAAACCGGCCAAGGGCGAGTCGGACTCGCCCATGAAGGGTTCCGTAGCAGCAAGTAACATAATATAAAAGTTCTTGTAGTTCGTTGTAACTTTGATCGATGTTTTAATAATAGTGTAATTTTTTAGATTTATGACGTATTAATAAAACTACTCACTAGATTTCGTTCAAAACAATTTTTGTTGGTAGTTTGTATAGTAATGTACATCATATATTTTTTTTAGTTTTATCATTCTCTTATTTTAAAAGTTAGAGGGGGGGGGACAGACATTTTACCACTTTGGAAGTGTCTCTCGCGCAAACTATTCAGTTTAGAAAAAAGTTATATTAGAAACCTCAATTTTGAAGACCTATCCATAGATACCCCACACGTACCCCTTCAGTTCTAAATATGGGGACCCCCAAAATTTATTGCTTTTTTTTCTATTTTTGTGTGAAAATCTTAATGCGGTTCACAGAATACATCTACTTACAAAGTTTCAACAGTATAGCTCTTATAGTTTCGGAAAAAAGTGGCTGTGACATACGGACGGACAGACAGACAGACATGACGAATCTATAAGGGTTCCGTTTTTTGCCATTTGCCTACGGAACCCTAAAAACACCCGCCCGCTACCCCCTTAATGACAAAACCTTTCTAAAAAAAAATAGGACTTCAATCAACTACTGATCTATTACCTTTTAGCTCGCTTACATTGTTTTTGATGAAAAGGCTCGTTACGAAAAAAAAATCCTCATGTCCTGACAAAACGTGAAAAGAAAAGATAAGTACAGACTATTACAGTAAAATTTCAGCTCAACCCCCAAACTACAGTCATGATGATAATTTCTGATAGGATGTCCCCATGGCGTTTTTTTAGATCTACTTAGGTTCTTCATTATTTTTTCTTTGTGTAATTCAGTGCGGTGTATTTATAGAAATTTTTTAGGTGTTTCTTAAGGACTCTCTTAAGAAGAACAATGCCCTGCTTAAGAATTGCAGGCCCATATCACTTCTCTACTTGCACCTATTTTCCAGCAGTAGGTCCCACGTGAAACTACCTTTACGTGTGTCGTAAACTCGTAATCGGCGGAAATGAATCGCAGGCGGACTTCGCTTATCTGGAGCCGCATTGTGATAGTACTAACATACTCACAGAACATAACAACACGCCTGTATTTTCCAAAGGACTGGACACTTGCTAAGTTCAGATATTTTAAGAAGGTATAGTTGTGGGCTATCATAGAAATATAGTCATTTTTTTTTTATCGACAATAGCTGGAGTCCAAGAAAAATAATGTAAATATCGTACATATTTACGCTGGATATTATTAACACATTCAATCCCAATTACGTGATATCTCGTAGATGATTTCTTCGCAGATGCCACACGAGATATATCGTAGGGCCTCTCTCAATGTGTTAAGTTTCTCAAATTCATTGTATTGACTTACGTATATGATAAGGGCCTGGATAATCTTTAAAAGGCAAAGTCACTCATTGACTCATCAACACCCAGCCTAAACCAGACTAAGACACTAAAATTTTGCACAATGTGTGCAAAGAATAATATTTTTTTTAATTCACTCCCTTACGGGCTTGAATGGGCGTCCAATATTTGTATTGAGAAACTTTCACACAGGTGGAGGCGCTGATAGAAGCTAGTATATAATATTTTACTTATTTTTATGTGCGCGGTAGAGTAAACGAAATACACCTCCGTCACACTTGTTTTTGTAATGATCAAAGATCGGAATAGGTAGGCCTGTTTTATGTACTTGCCATAGGTTAGAATAATATGGATATTCCTTGAGTTCTTTATATGGATTTGGTTTTAAAGTAGTAAAATTATAAATGGTAAAGAATTGAATTCTAGTGGCGCAGAAGAGACAAAAACTGGTGCGTCACTCTAGCGCCAGAAACACCTCGCTATTGTTTAGGTAGCCATACACGCACCTGCACGGACACCTGTGCAGGTGCGCGCTGTCAGGTAAGCTTGTACAGAAACCTGTACAGTTGTGCAACATACACGCTCCGGTTTACCTGTACAGGCAAACCTGACAGGTAAACCCTAGCGTGTATGGGGGGCATTAGAAAGAAGAACCGCACGCTCCGCCAGACGGTACATGCACTTTGGAGGATATACGAAACTTTGACCTGACTATTTACAGACACAAATACAGTTTTTTTTTTTATGTTGAGAAGCTCTCGCTTGAGCACTATTTCACCTGATGGAAAGCGATGATGTAGTCTACGATGGAGCGCGCATACTTGAAGTAACCTATTCAGTCTTGACTTAAAGATCCCCAGGTTGTTGTTTTCAGCAACATCGAGTCAAAAGAAGAATGTTTTATTTTTTAATTGATATAAACTAGTGCTTGACTGCGATCCCACCTGATGGTATGGTAAGCAGCGACGCAATCGTTGATGGTGAAACGCAGCATTAGGTTTTTAAGAGCCTATTCACTCTCCTAGAGAGGAGGCCTGAGTCCCAACAGTGGAAACGTTATAGGGCCGACTATGCTATGCTAAGCTATTCACTCTACCCTTGAAAACATCTAACTTATAATCGGACGGGAAGACCGCAACAGGCTAATTGATCTAGTCTTTCGATATACGCGGTATAACGACGAGATATAACGCTTAGTCCAGACCGTACAGATGTCAACAACGTAAGGGTGTACACACGCTGTACGTCAGTTTATAAGCCGGTAGAAAATTGATAGCGGAACCAAGTCCTGTAATTCCTGTGCATACTCTCCAAAATGCATCCTATAAAATACCGAATGGTGGCCTAGCTATTCTACACCTGTGCACCAGGCTTTGCAGAATTAAACCGCCATTGACGAACCTTTTGCCATTTTGTGACTAAAGTACCGTAAACTAGCTCCATGTTAATGAGCCTAACGTCGCTAACAGGTACATAAACATGGGCCGAGGTATGTGTCGCTTGTCGCGGCTCGGGTGCAGCGGCGCACCGGCCGTCGTCCGCTAACCAGATAACGCGCGGCCCACTTTCTCGCTTCCTTCCTATGACACACTTGAGCTAGGCTTCTTACTTACATTATATCACTTGTTATTAGATTTACGACTGACGGTGACAACTCTTCGTGACACCGACTAACTTGCATTTTGTTAACTTGTAACACAAAGGAACGAGTTTTGTGACATAATTGATAATGGAATAACTTTGCAACATAACGTTACTAAGTAATAATAATAATAACCTTCAGAAGGCAGCACTCCTGGACACGGCGCGTATTATCCGGAGGTTTTTCTCCCAGGACCCCTGACCACCGGCAGCTTGGAGCCTGTTCCCCATGCCGGGTGGGCTACTATTTTTTATATTTTTTAATGTATTTTTTTTGGACTTTGTTCAAAAATATATTTAAAAATGTAAATTGTATGTGTATATAATGAATAAAGGAAATAATAATAACTTTATTGTATCAATTAAAACCTTATAAACAAAGTTAAAACTTACAAATATGAGTACATTAAAGGAAGGATCTTCTAATACATATATTAGGAATGTTAGGACCCTGCCTTCTAAACTAGGTGAGACCTAAGTTACTAAGTAATTGTTTGTTTTTTTTTTTTAACATAACTGAATATTGATAAATTAAATTATTAATATGGACAGCACACACAAAGTTACACATCATGCATAAAATTACTATTCCATTCACACCAAAGATAAAGACGAACACATTTAGTAATAATAATAGCTTTGGACACAGACCACTACGTACTTTACTGAATGAGTAATTAATTAGTTCATGTCTGCAGTAATTGCAAAGACATTCAAGATCACATTTCGTGATCCTTTTCTTTGTAAATGTAATAGTGTAGACGCCACACTTAGTAGCTGGACTAATCAACCAAAAGTTGGAAACATATCAAACTGGATTATTTTTTATTAGCATAATAAGCATTTTATTGTTCCCGCTGCTGCGACTCAGGCCTCCTTGCTGGGAGAGGGAATGGGCCGTAATCCACCACGCGGGCCCAGTGCGGGTTGGTGAATGTCACATGTCTTCCAATTTTTGGTTCTAGGACAAGCCGGTTTCCTCCAGCAGTAGTGATGAAATAAATTACACAAAGTAATGCGCCTGGCTGGGTTTGAACCCGCGACCTACAACTCGTAAGTCGGAGCCGTTACTACACGGCCACTACTGCTCAACTGCTGCATTTTTTATTGATTTGCTATATAACTAATCATAAATCATTTGACATGAGTTTGATATCAGTCTCTGAATTGAGAGATTAAAGTTAAAAACATGTCAAACTCTATTGCTAATATTTGACAAGTTCTCAACTTCTCTCAATTTCAAAATTGAGACTAGTTCTGCTAGCATTTAAGCTAGCCTTCTAAAAAAATCTATAAACCTATCTAGTTTCTCACAAGCCACCTAGAATGTTTCACACACACCGCAAAAACCAAGAGAGCAAACTAGAATGCAATCATGCTAATGGAATTTACTTCATATAACTACATTACATTTTAATAGGCTACACTACACAGTGACTCTGACTAGCGTCAAATGAATGGTGGAGGTGACCTTACAGAGGTTGAACTTGGGACTATTGTGTTTCTATAAGGCATGCATGGATTGATTTTAATATTTTTCCAAAAACTAGCTATATTATGCTAAAGGAATTCTAAAATACAGTAACTATAAAAGTATAAGATACCACTGCCTCAATAAACACTCTAATTAGGGACAAATCAAACAACAAAAGGGTTGCAAAAAAAAATCAACTACAATTTTAAAAAAAAACTTCAAAAAGGGGAAAACCAAATGCAAACATTTGAACTAACCAAGGCATTATCATTCGCGCCTAAATCAAGCGCGTTGCTTATATAACCCAGTATCTGTAAAATAAAACGGATACAGAAAACAGGTTTTAATATTTGTGTGGTCACAATAAAAATAAAAATAAAGTGTGAAAGAAAAATTGGAAAATGATAGTCAAAACATCCAAAAAATAAAATAATATTTGTGTGGGAACAATAAAAATAAAGTGGGAAAAAGTATTGGATTATGATGGTCAAAACATACAAAAAAAATATTAGTGTGGTCACAATAAAAATAAAATGTAAGAGAAAAATAATAAATTGCGATATGATATTCAAAATAAACAATAAAAAAGTTGGCTATCACTAAAAATTTAATTTCATTGTTTTGATTGGAAATTCTTATCTAATTCTGTGTTTGAATAACAAAATAATACATTGGTATGGCTATTTTTAAATAATTATCTACATATACCAATGGGCCTTGAAAGGAACAGTATAATCACTCACTGCCAAGCAGGATGTGTTGATAACACAAGTCAATGTCATAGTAAACTCATTAAATTATTCAAGCTGAATCATGAATCCTCTGCCATCTCACTTTTGAACCAAGCTTTATTTTTTTATTGCTAGATTCACAGTTCTGTTCCATTTTTAAATAATGTCAGGTAGTATTGCCTACACTAAAATTAATTTATAGGTTTAATTTGAACAATTAAGATTTGTAAATTGTTAAGGCCTTTTTTTGTTAATTTTATTTTATTCAAGATTATTAGTTACTCGTAAATCTCATCAGTTAGGTATGACAAATAAATAAATGAATCATGTTTACAAGCTTTTGTAACCAATCAAAATCATTTATTTCAAATAGACTATTTGCAGGCACTTTTGAATAGTCAAATGTCAGTCAGGCCAATAAAAGTGAAGCTAAATTGCAAATTAAGCATAGATCTCTATGGGGAAGAACGTGCAAGAAATTCCATGAAGACTTTTAAACCATATTATGTGTCACATATAATGCTTGGTACATATTTCAGTGTTTATGAGTTGGGAAGCAAAGTGTCACTTGATAACACAACAAATACCCACTTGTAGTAAGTGTGATTGCATTAATTTTGATGAATCATTAATGAGGCATCCAACAGATAGAACAGGTAGAAATTGACACACTTTCTTACTATCACATATTCATTCATTTGTCAAGGTCATCAGTGATAACATCTTACACACATTCTTTCTTTCTGACCAAATAACATTTGTGCTGAAGGAGGGAAGCAAGCTATAAATGATGAAAATTACCAATCCAAATAAAGTGCATTTTTATTTTATTTACCATAACTTTCTATTATTGTTATCTCAAGCATATTACAGGCTTCTATTGAATGTCTACATATAAAACTGATTCAAAATAATATTTTTATGTCTATTTGTGTTTCACAATAATGTCATTTAAATTGAGTAATAACATTACTACAGGCACCTAATGTATTTGTCATTATAATCTACACCTATTCCTTATTGGACAAGATTTAGATTTCAACATACCCTAGCAGCACAATATGTATTTCTTGTTATCACAATTTTAAACAAGATAACTCGTAATGTAATTCCTGTATATTACGAAATACTCTTATCTTCAACACAAGACTAGTACTTTTACTTTCCAAAAGAGATATATCATAAATATTTATAATGTCACCTCAATAGGATCAAGAGTAACACATCTAGTAAGCTGTAACAACAGTTTTTGCCCAAATGTTTGTACTGATGCTAATTGTTAAACATTTTCACATTCTTATCATTGTAGAAAGTCAATTTTGTATGAAAAATGTCTCCTCAAAGCTTATACAGCGTCATACATGTGTCGTTTGATCACATTGCGATGGTGAAATCAGTGGGCTCACGTATCCACGACACACACAAACTGTACAGATTAGCAAACAGTAACCTAACTAAGTTATAAACAAATCAACGTAAACATGAGTACTCACCGATTTCGGCATCTTGGCGGTTTGGGATCACAATCTGCAACGAGACAGAATACATATAACGATAATTTTGTTCACGTACATTTCCACCGCGACTGACGGGTCCTCTGCCGCGTGACATTACTTGGGAAATTCTGACTGAACGCCTACTTGTACGGACGCAGAACGTTCATCAGAAGCTCTATTTAGTGCCATTATATACATTTTCACACAAAATAATCATAATCGAACGATGACAATAAAATTGTGGTCACCGGGCAGTCGGCAGAGCACTCAAAAACGTCAGATAAAAATTCAGAATGTTACCTCAGAATAAGAAAGTGGTGTTTTTCGTTTATATAAAAAATATGTTTAGACATTAACTTACCCGGTAAAAAGAGGAATATCACCTAATAATCCACATAAGTAGAACAACACACATAAAGAATGCACACACCCTTGAGTCACAAAAATATCGCGATGTGACAACTGCCTGCGTGACGTGGTAGCCGATGTTGTTATAAAAAAACTGCCATAATCTTCTTACCTTTTTTGTGAGTAATGTTAGTCTTATATTAGCATTGATAACAGTGCAGCATATTTAGAGCCATCCATTCATATTGTAACTATAAACTGCATTTACAAAAAATGTTAATAATGCAGAATGAGTACTGTATTGAGTACTGTAGAAAATTATGAACCTACCATAAGTTTTAACTTTATGTGCAGCGGCAACATTGTAAAAAACCTATTTACGCAGCATTTATGTCCTAAAAAGAGTTAATTTTTGACATCTTTAGCAGCAATCATTCTAAAATTAAAATGCATGTCTAAAAATTATTTTATCATTTTGATTTGTAATACTATTAGATTTTTATTATGGCGGTAATTGATCACTTTACACAATAGGTTGCATTGCATTGCGTTTATTGAAACGGTGTACGTTCCGTTCAGAACTTAAATTTTCAACAAGATTAATTTTGTAGGCTTATATACACACACAGGCTAAATAATTGATTGTTCTAGTATGAATTTTATTCAAATCTAAGTAAAGTAAACACGTTACTTGTACTCAATGATCTTATTGAAATTACATGATTTCGAAAACTGTACTCGGTTCAAAACGTAATTATAAATGTCAGAAAAGGAATTGAAGATGTCATTATGTCATTGTCATGTCATTTTTTTACTAAACGTTGGTTAGCGCTAATTTGCTGTTTTGAAAATCGTGATTAATGTATTATTACGTTTGTAATATAAAATGATATAATATGCAAATGTATTATGTGTTAATTTGATATTAGTTTTAAATTTAATATAGAACTAAGTGGTCGGTAACCTCACCTAAATGGCATCATCACCCTTCCGCAGATTGCTCCACTGGGGTCCATTATCGGTTTTATGTGAGTTTGTACAATTTTATTGACAAATTGATTAAAATTTTAACCGCACTTATTGCTAGGGTGTAACCCAATTCTTTGTGAAACCTGTAATAAGTCAAATACGTAAATAACGTATGCGCTTTCGTTTACCGGGAACTTGTGAATCGAACTTATGACGATGTACACGAATATAAACAGACGGGCGTGTTTGTGTGTACCGTGATGGCTTTTAATCAGATTTTTAAAGTGAATGTCTGCATTTACGTATGACTTGGCAATTATTTAAAGTATGAATTTGAGGAATGTAAAAGCTTACTCAATCAACATTCACATTATAATATAGCCTAATGTAATTTATTGACAAAGCTATTTATTCTAAATGGACCATTCTTTTTTTTATATATGAGTTTGTTTCGGTGTTTCTTCTCAGGGTAGTCAGCTAGGAAACACCGGCCTCATCTAGCATTAATTGACGAAAAAAAAAAATTGACGTGTAAAAGTGTTTTTATAAAACCTACTTGCAAAATAAAGATCATTTATCATTTATAAACTAGTTTTTGACTGTAATCCCACCTGATGTTGTAAGCAGTGATGCAATCTCTGATGGTGAGGCGCATTCTTCCATTTTTGTACTAGACTAGAAATTGTTTCTAAACATCGTTTTTTAATTAAAGACTACGATTTGACAATACGAATGTTGCATGTTTTTTCCATTTCATAAATAGTGACGTACCGCAACCAATACTGACCAAAAAACATGTAAAATATTTGCAAAATTAATTTCATTTTAAAATGCAGCTAATTATGATCAGCTTTTGAATTTCCTGAATTATTCTTTAAAAAACTATTTAATAAAGGTATATTGACCAAACACTTGAAAAATGCCAAATTAAAGGAACCGTTTTAGCAATTTTTCCATATGTATCAAGGAAAGAAATATTTTAATGCTTCTTAAATTATAGAAATGTGTTTAACTCAACTTATGTGAAAACTGGTACAGTGTGCTAATATCCCCTCACTTGCGGGGGTATTATTACGTAATTGCGCGTTTTTTTTAGTAAAATGAAGGCCAAAATTTTCGGCAGAGTAAATTTCGTATATCCGAGTGTACAGTACGACAATTAAGCATTTTTCAAGGTTATTCAAGTTGTACTACGCGTTCCAAATGAGAATAGGACCGATTCCTATGTTTTGACGTAGGCTTGTAGAATGAATATCGATATATCGATATTTTCATTTCGATACATCGATATTTTTGGGCGATATATTTTATAACGATATATCGATATCAAATGTCCAAGATCGAAATCGTATCAAAAACGATTTTTTTTTGGTTTTAATTTCATTTTGTCGACTCAATTTGCTGCTTATGCTGCTATTCTTTTTAATTTGGTACTTATGTTGGTTTTTAAGTTGCTGCAGCGGCTACTGGCGACAGCCGCAGTACCCAATAACAGAAGTCGGCTTACAGCCGAGCACATAAATCAAAGAATTTTTCTTAAGTCTGTATCAGATAAATATTGGTTCAGTTAATAAATAATTAATATATTTTATCGTTGTTCTTGATTTATTAAAAATGATGTCTATTTATTAGTATTTATCTAGTAATGTAGCCTTGGGCATTGTCGTTCACTTAATGGATCTAGTTCATCAAATCTCGTTCCGTGAAGTGAACTCGTTCCGCTAACTCGTTCCACAGTTCATTTCGCTCCTTGACTTGGTACGATATATAGTACTACTCATCGGAACGAATCGCTCCGGAGTTACTCAAGTCTAGTTATAGTTACTGTATTCCACTAGCCTTGCCGTACTACTGATTCAGAGAGCGAAATGAACTGTGGCATAGACATGTTTTCGAGGAACTTGTTTAGCTATTCGTTCATAAACTGTGAACTATAACAATAAGATACGTCACCTATGAAATTCAGTTATAATTAATAGATTCGATTTCCCTTCATACTTTTTTCAGGCTTAGGACGGACATTTAAAGACGTATACGACTAGACGTATACAACAAAGGGCTCTCGTTCCTACCTACACACACCGACGCGGGCTTAGACTTTCACTGTTTGAGCAGTTCATCGGAACGAATCGCTCCGGAGTTACTCAAGTCTGTAGACTAGAGACGCGGGAGTATTTTGAGCCGGTGAACTATGGAACGATAATTCCGCACAGTACTGAACGAGTTCAGTTCGTTCACTGTGTTTGAGCAGTTCATCGGAACGAATCGCTCCGGAGTTACTCAAGTCTATAGTAATGTACCTACCTAAGATGACTGAAGTAGAATAGACCATTTTATTTTCGTATCGTACCGATATATCGATATTTTTAAATAAAAATATTGATATCGATATTGATATTTAAAAAAATATCGATATCGATATAAAATAGGGATGCCATCAGGCATCTATCGATGCTTTATTGCAGTTCTGACATCCCTATTTTGACGTCTCGTTGTACTGTCTAATCGAAGAAATTTTGGCAAAATAAACTGGATTCTGAACCCCTGAGTCCCCAAGCATTTAAATAGATTTATCACGGATTTTTGATTGATTCGAAATTTACAGACTACGCTATGAAGAATTTCTTATTTACATTCTTAGATACATAAACAATAAATAAACCCTCAAAATTTTAATAATCTACGTGGACTTTAATTAATATTAGTGTTCAACTATATGACGCGCGAACGCCCGCGTTCGCGCGAACGCCGGCGTTCGCTTGGGGTTTGAGAGACTTTTTTCGTTCACAGTACATAAATAAATTAAATTTTTCGTGAATTAATTAATGTTTAAAAATTTCTTTCCTCGCTTTGACAGTAAATCGTGACGTCACAACATGGCGGGCGATCCTATTCTCATTTGGAACGCATTGGACAAGCAATGTAAAAATAACATAACGATACTTTATCAGTACGGCGTATTTCATAATACGCCTCTCACGCTCTCAGGTGCCGCGAATTAGGGTTGTATTTCCTAATCCCGTAATGTAGGCTATCGATGATAATATAGACTGGCTCGATATTCGAAATAATGTAAAATAATAGTAGTAGAAAAATACGTAAGCAACTGTCGTAAAGTAAGTTGGATAAATTGTAAGTTAATAGTCGGTGGATTATTTTTTGGTTTCGGATATAGTATGTTACGTTACGGCAGTATCTTTGAGTTATTTCCTTACTTTTTCTGATTTTGATATTGTTATTTATTTATTTACTGACATGGACTACTGACACTGGATATTAAGCATGCCTTAAAATTTCATGACACAGTATTAACATGCACCCTGGAAGGGCACTGCAAATTTTAATCTACCTAATTTTATTCTAATTAATATTATTATTACAATTTATCACTACCTTCTTAATTTTTTCTTAAGATTCGAATACGCAGATACGCTGAATGGGCATGATTCAGAATATATTAAGGACTTTTGCTCAAAACAAGGCAACATATTCTAGCTCTTTATTTATTATGCATGATTATGTGTCGTATTCCGTGTGTCAAAAAATATGCATTTTCAGGGAATTTATCCAACAAAGCTCGCAGTGGAAGGCCCAGAGTAACGACGCCTGCTGATGATCGGTTCATCGTAAGTATAAGTAAGCGAAATAGCCGCTTCCCAAATCACTGCGGAGTTTAACGTAAACAGCCCAAATCCAGTGTGACTACGATGAACCGATCATCAGCAGGCGAATTTTTTGACGATACAGTCAATTGCAGTTGAGCCAATCTTTAACTCTGTGGCGATTTTGCGATTGCTGATGCTTATTTGGTGCTTTGCTATAATCAGAGCTCGATTTTCAATAGGAAGTAAATTATTAAACTTTTTAGGATTTTATAGAACCAGGACACGCACTTGGCCGATTTTTCGTATTTGATATTGTCGAACTAAAATGCCGCATACTGGCCTAATGGGAATGAAAAATTAGAATTTTAAGTTTATTATTTACTGGACGCATTAATCGAAAAAATAACAAAATGAAAAATTCGATAATTTTTCTATTTAGTCAAACACTAGCGTAAATGTAAAATAAATGGCTTTTGCACAGCACATCGATGTGTGTTATTATTGTGTGCGTAAGTTATACGGCGCAAGGAAAATACACGCTGTTTATAGGCAAATAAGGTTTATATTGACTGTGTAGTATGGTCTGATTTATGATTTGCGGATGTATATGCGACTTTGTAAGTATTGTTGTACGTGTAGTAGTGTCGGTAGTGGAAGGAGAAACTGGAGACACCGTGTTCCGATACATTTTTTACTACTTAACAAATCTCCTTTCTTATATCTGTGCCTGCAACCTGTCGGTCTGGTATTTGTGGTATTTGCAGCGGGCATACAGCAACCTGCGTGTCCAATATAACAATGCATACAGGGTACTGTTGGGGCTTATGTGGTATTTGCAGTGCATCAGGGATGTTTGTTGAGGTGCAGGTTGAAGGTTTTGCTACCATTATCAGGAAGAGACCGGTCTCTACTCGTGTATGTGGCAGCACCAACACTATAGGTACTGAGTGTTTTTGCAGATAGGTAGGAGTCCCCCATGCTGCAAAGATGGATGCGGTAGGTCGGCGTAGTGTAGTTGTGTGTGTAATTGTGTTATTAATACCTACTAACATACTGTAATAAAAAAAAATGATTATTTGTTTTTACTAGTGTGTGTTTAAAAATTTAAAGTGTGTGTTCCACCGAATAGAAGAATTCGGAATTAGAATTCGGGCGCCGTGGTGGAAACATAATTCTAACCGAAATAACTTTGTCGAGTAAGAGATTTACAATTAATCTGCCAGCGGGAGGACTGGGAAAACAATAAAACAGTGAATAAAAACTTTTGTCTTTTAATTTTCCCTGCCCGTAGTTAAAATAAGTACATGTTAAAAGTACCTATTTATTTATTTATTTTATAATTTATGTACACACGAAAAAACAAAAGGAAATAACATATTATAAAACTTTGTACAAAGGTACTGCTTATTTCACAAAGAAATTTCTTCCAGCAGACCTGCGGACTGCCTGACTTTTTAAATTAAGTATTTATGGATTGGATACGAGTCTTTCAAGCAAAATCGACTTCAAAATCGGATACATGTAATGAGGCGAAATCGACTCGTTACAATACGTGTTACGATTTGTCTGTATGATCCGTCGCTTCAGACCGATCCTAACGACAAATCGATAGTGTTTGTCTAGTTAAATCGTTAACGATCTTGACATAAATGGTCGATTCGTCGCTTATGATCGGTTTGAAGCGACGGACCGTACAGACAAATGTACCGTGTATGGGGCCTTTTAGATATTGTTACTAACAAAGTAATAAAGATCTAGTCCGAAATAAATGTTTATTTGTTGTTTTTAATAATACAAATTTATTATTGCAGGTATAATTAAATTAATAACATGGGCGATGGTGCACCTGCTGGGCATGTGGTGGCCGCCGCATACCTCGCTGGCCGCTGCTCTTCATGCGGCTTTCTTCCTAGCACTGGCTGCTTCCACACTGTATTACTTCCTACAGGCATTACTTGAGGGACCTGGCTTTATACCTTTAGGATGGAAACCTGTGAGTATGATTGGTAGCACTCCACACAAGATTGAACGAAAAAAATAAATCTTTTTTTCTTAAGAATCCTAGTGACAGCCAACCGGTGTCAATGTTATGCCCAACTAATGGATTCTTTGACATTTAAAAAGTTATGTTTTTTGAGCAGAACATTTTTTACTAACGTAAAATAGTAAAAGTAGAATAGGAGATGAATGTATGTTACTAGTGTCACTACACACATTCATCTTCGATTTTAATTTTATAGTTAACTTTTCTGTAAACCCAAATTCTGGCTCGCCTTGCACATTAACTATAGTGTGTGTGTGTTTGTTTATTTTGTGTGCAATCTATACTAATATTATAAAGAGATCATTCACCCATAGAATACTACTAGCCACTGTCAAGTGGTAACACTTGACATTGGCTATTGGTACATTTCATCTTTCATGCGGGCATAGCCGCTGTCAGGAGTTAGTAAAGATTAAAGGAAAAACAAAAAATGTAATGTCTAATTTGATTAAATACAAAAATATTTTACTTACTACATTTGAATTTTTAAATTCGTAATTATAAATGATAATGATAAATGATAAATGATAAATGATATTTATTTTGTAAATAGGTTTAAAAAACACTTTTACACGTCAATTTTTTTTTTTTTTTTCGTCATTTTATTCTAGATGAGGCCGGTGTTTCCTATCTGACTACCCTGAGAAGAAACACCGAAACAAACTCAGGGGTCAAGGTCTCTTTTAAAGTCCATACAGTAAATATGTAATGGTCAAATCACATGAGAACCATGCAGATTTGTCTGAGATGGTCTTTTAAAGAAAGAACCATACAGATTTGAGTGGACCTGTCCAATCAGTGTAAGCATTTGTCAGTATTCGAAAAGCTCAACTTAGGACTACTAAGGAGCTCTACGACTTGACGAACAATACCAAAGAAAGGACATTTGGGTAGGCCGCAGAAAACACTCAAATTGCCAGACATACGTTAAAATTACTGAAAAGAAAAGAAAAAGCAATCAACATAGTCCTCACATTTACAATAATATAAGCAAATTGATAATTTACAAAATATTTGGAAAAGTAAATATTTATGTCAAAGAAAAAAAAAATACTTTAAGTACTTAAAATGTATACATGTCATTTTGTAAAATAAAAATAATTTCCAATGTCAAATTGTAAAAAAAACAAATAAAATAAAAAGAAAAAGCACATTTGAAAATAAAAATAATTAAAAAATACAAAAGAAGAAAAATAAAAAATGACAACAGTTGTAGTAGGTACTGGAGCAGGTCAATCCCAAGCCTTTTCGTCCTGCATATAGTCTTTTACAGTGTAAAAAGCCTTTTGACAAAGTTTACGTTTTACAAATGATTTGAACTTATTAAGGCTTAGTTGTTGAATATGACTAGGAAGTTTATTATAGAAGTGTATACATTGGCATCTAAATGAGCCCCCTATTTTTTTGAGCCTGGTTGCAGGAACTACAAATTTATGTTTGTTTCTTGTATTAAAATTATGAATATCACTGTATTTTTTAAACATGTCTATATTTTTATGGGCATACATAATATTCTCGTAAATATACTGTGAAGGCACAGTCATTACATTTATTTCTTTAAATTTATCTCTGAGGGAGTATCTGGGACTTAATTTATAAATTGATCGAATAGCCCTTTTCTGTAAAACGAAAATTGTCTGTATATCGGCGGCATTTCCCCATAATAGAATACCGTACGACATGACACTATGAAAATAGCTAAAGTAAACTAAACGGGCTGTCTCTAAATCAGTTAAATTTCGAATTTGTCTTACAGCATATGCTGCTGAACTAAGTTTTTTCGACAATTTGTCTATATGTGGGCCCCACTGAAGCTTAGCGTCTAGAGTAATGCCCAAGAACACTGTAGTATCTTCAGGACTCAACTCTTTACCTTTTATTAGCACACTGGTTTCTACTTGCCTCACATGAGGCATGGTAAACTTAATACATTTGGTTTTTTTTTCATTAAGTAGCAGGTTATTTACATTAAACCAGTGTACTATTTTTGAAAGAGCTATATTTATATCGTCAGTAACCTGCTGCTGACGTTTAAGTTTAAACAAAAGTGAAGTGTCGTCTGCAAACAACACTATATTATGATTGTCTTCTATGAGGTAAGGTAAGTCGTTTATGTAAATTAGAAACAAAAATGGACCAAGAATTGAGCCCTGGGGGACACCCATTTTTACAACAGATCCGGGAGATCTCTTTCCGTTTACGTCAACTCTCTGAATCCTTTCACTCAGATATGATGTAAGAAGATCCAGGGAGGAGTTCCGGATCCCGTAATGGTGTAGTTTCCTGATTAATGTTTCATGGGGAACGCAATCGAAGGCCTTGGACAAATCGCAAAAAATGCCCAAGGCATCGCATTTATCTTCCCATGCATTATAAATATGTCCTAAAAGTTCAACACCAGCATCGGTTGTCGAACGACCCCTTGTAAAACCGAACTGTTTGGTATGCAACAATTTATGTCTATTAAAAAATCTCTGTAATTGCTGTAGAATGAGCTTTTCAAATATTTTACTAAAGGTCGGTAGTACTGAAATAGGTCTGTAATTTGTGGGGTCCGATGTACTACCGGTTTTGAACAATGGTATTATTTTACTATTTTTCATTAAGTCAGGAAACTCCCCGCGATCGATACAATTATTAAAAATAAAAGCTAAAGAAGGAGCTACAATGTGGATTATAGACTTAACAACGTCCACAGAATTACCCCATAAATCTGCAGTCTTTTTTACATTTAAAGAGTTGAAGGTCTTAATAATATCTACATAAGATACATGTTCGAAATTAAAATCAGAATCACAAACTTTAACATTTTTTTTAAGCAGAGACTCTGCTGCAGCGGGTGATGAATTCAGAGATTTTGTTGTTGATATGGGGATCTCTGAGAAGAAGTTTTCAAAAGCTGCGGCTACTTGTGAGTCCGATATGATCACATTGTCGTCAATTACCAGGTTAAAGTCACTACATGGTTTTGTAGACCTACCAGTTTCACTATTTATAATATTCCAAGTCGTTTTAATTATATTATTACTGTTTTTAATCTTGGAACTCAAACAACGCGATTTTGCTTCAGAGCAAACTTTTTTAAACAATTTTGAATAATTCCGCACATATAAACTAAATTCAGCAGTGTTAACGAGAATTCTTTCATCATACAATTCGTAAAGCCGATTTCTACTTTTATGAATACCACTAGTAGCCCATTCACTGAACGACACATTACTATTAACTGAAATATTCTTAGGTATAAATGTAGAATTAAATTGATTACAGTACATGTTAAAGAAACCCTCATATTGGTGATTGACATCATCAAATTTAGACAAGTTTGGTAAATTATTAGTGAGTTTAGTTTTAAAAGTTTCTAAACGACTTGCCGTTTTAGGGTTAACAGTGATATTTTTTTTAGTCACTATGATGTTTTTGTTATGAAAAGTAATTAATTGCCCACAATGATCAGAATCCAATAAATTTATAATTTCTTTGTGACTTGGTACAACATCTGTATATATATTATCTATACATGTAGCACTAGTAGGAGTTATTCTTGTGGGCTCCAAAAATAAATTAACAAGATTGTATGACCGAAATAGACTTAAAATTTTACTACATAAACCTGAGTTTTCTAATAAATTAACATTAAAATCACCACAAGTAATTATGTACTTATTTGAATTACAAATCTTGTGGAACACTTCATCCATTACTTTTTCAAAGCAGTCATACAATCCAGAAGGGGGTTTGTACACACTTAATATAATAAATTGATCCAATTCAATACAGGCTATTTCAACTGACCGCTCAACAGATAGGCTCACAATATCTTTGCGTTCTTTAAATTTAAGTTGGTTACTTACTATGATTAATGAGCCACCCCGTATGGCATCAACTCTACTGAATGAACTACCAACCTGGTGATTACTAAAGTTAAACATGAACTGGTGACTCTTAAGCCAATGTTCTGTTAAGCAAAGAATATCAATATTGTTGCAATTGAGGAATAATTCTACTTCTAAATCCTTGTTCATAAACCCTTGAATATTTTGATGCACCAGGTTGATACTATTTAATGATTTTAAAACTTTATTGGAAACATTTTTATTCATCGGTACATCCATGCTAGAGATTGTCTCTGTTGTCTTAATTTCTAATTTAAATTATTAACTATGTCAACATTTGATGCCAAGTTATTGGCAAAGTCATTTGAAATGTTGCATTGCTCAATAGGAGCAATTTGTTTAGCCAAGTTCTTGGCTGTAATAAAAAAATAATATGATAGCGAGACAGCTATCTGTCTTCGACAAAATTTTGAAAGATAGTATCTATCTACAAGATATCTATCTTTTGTCAAATAAAAATGAGTGCCAACATAATTGTTGGTGTCAATTAAGTGAAACAAGCTATTATTAATAGTCAAATTGTGCAATGTTACATTAATCTTATATCTAATTAGATTTTCCTCCTGTGGCAAACTATGACTGTATGGGAATGTGAACATAACAATTTTTCTTAGCCTGAGGTTACTTAAAGTCCTATAATATTGGATTAATTCTCCTTTGTTCACATAACCCCTATTACCAACAAAAATCAAAAGTATAGTATCCTGATTGAAGTTAGATTTTATAATTTTTTTCATTATGTCAAGTAATGAACAGCCAGGCATACAGTTGTTTATTATTGAGTGTCCCGGATATTCATTTGTCAAAAGGTGACCTAATTCTTTTCCAATCTCATCACAAAATATTACTATATCTTTATTTACACTCTGTTGTGAAAAACAATTGGTAATTGCAACGGGCAAACTGACACTAGACTGGGGTAAGGTGGAATCGCATATTGTCAATGAATGCTCTGGCACAGAATCAGTAGATGGTAATTGACAATGCTCACAATTCGTTTTTTGTGAGCTCACCAGTTCATTCATTGCCAATACATATTCCCTCATTTGATTTTCAGAGGCAGTATATTTTATGGTCATTGAACTTAGCTTGTCTTGAAGACGGCTTAACTCACTTTGCAAGTCTTGAGTGTCAGTTTGGTATTTCCTAGTACTTTTTTCCAAGTTAGAAGAGTACATATCTAATTGTTTCAGTAGATGTAATCTTTCCCTATTTAGTTTGACATTTTTGATGAAGAACTTTTGTCTTTTGACCATTTTCTTGGTTTTTACAATATATTTGTTGATTTTAATATATTTTTTCAATTTATTTTTACTAGTAACTACCCTCATTCTTTTGCATGATTTAGAATCATCATCACTAGTCAAATCTATGGTATAGGAGGGGATAATATGTGAAACCATTGATGGGGCAATAGGCACCAACTCGCTAAATAGACTTTGATTCAACGAGGCAGTGATGTTATGATTAGTTGTCTCTAGTTGGGATATTTGAGATTTTGCCTCTTGCAGTTGTTGTTGCAATAAATATTTGTGACTCAGAGCATGTTCATACTCTGTGCTACATTGGCTGAACCCGTCCACAACAAGCTGGAGCCTATCCCGGTCTTCTACAATCTCAGTGAATTGAATATATAACTGAGACATTTCATTTTTTAACTTTCTATTACTCTCATGAGCTTCAAAGAGGACCTTTTCATTGTCATCTATTTCCTTATTCAGCTGGTCACAGTACTCTTTTGATGCCCTTAATTCGCTCAAAGCCAGACTGAGTTTGGCCTCCTCCTGACGA
Source organism: Mythimna ferrago (assembly GCA_910589285.2). Classification (NCBI taxonomy): domain Eukaryota; kingdom Metazoa; phylum Arthropoda; class Insecta; order Lepidoptera; family Noctuidae; genus Mythimna; species Mythimna ferrago. Next base: position 1,697,673 of record OU342680.1, read on the forward strand.
GCATAGGCGCTACGAGTCGTAGGCATGATTACAAGGAATTGAAAAGAAAACAGAATAGACTAGAAAGGTTGTGATAGAAGTTAAAAAGATAGATGAAAGAAAATAAACTTTAGAAAACTAAGTTCTGTCACCAACCAACTAAGGTTATGTTTACGCTTCAACTGTCATTCCACAATATGCAGTCGATTATAAGAATAAAGCTGTAAGTATTATTGATCGCAAACTATATAATAGCAAATCAAAATGTAGTATTTTACCTGATATCAAGATGACAATGCAAAAATCACTCGTACCGGTAACCTCTAACTGTCACAAAGTTTGATCGAAATTATGCAATTATTTACACTTTATTGAACGGTTTTAACACGAAATACACTTAAATACCCTATTAACTTGTTGAGTAATTGGAAATAGGCTTTAAAAACATAGAAAATTAATATTTAAAATTAAAATTACAAGGACTAATTCAAATCAGCTGTTAGCTGTAGTGTTGCCACAGGAAAAAAAAAATATGATTATTTTTCATAGATTTGTGTGCATTTTATTGTGACATGTTAATAATTAATATATTTATTTCCCAGGAGCGAGAAGAAGACACACACAACCTACAGTTCTGCACTATCTGTAAAGGCTTCAAAGCACCGAGGTCACATCACTGTAGAAAATGTAAGACATTTTACTATACAATTGCCGCCACGGATCTTAACCGCTGGCTTCAACTTGCGCAGAAGTCAAATATTCGGTCTCTTTAGTGGTGCGAAGTGAGACGCGGGGGCGGGGATTGGCTTGCCGCGCCGTCGCGTCATAGACGTCACTCATGATTCGCTCCCTGCGCTCGATTGGCTCGCCAATGTATGGAATGCGCAAAGCGATCCCCACTCTGACGCCGAGCGCTCAAGATCCGTTTTGGCAATTGTAATTTTAGTTACTATTTATTAATGAGAAAACGCAGCGGTTGAGAGTTGATAGTATATGATGTTATAATAATGTCTCCAGGTGGGTACTGTGTAAAGAAGATGGACCACCACTGTCCGTGGATCAACTGCTGCGTGGGGCACAACAACCACGGCTACTTCACCCTGTTCCTCATCTCCGCCGTGCTGGGCTGCTTCCATGCTTCTGTCGTAAGTTGCTATTCCTTTTGAACTTGTTTACAAATTTGCATTGTATCTATGGTTAAGGGTGCGTTTCTACTGATACGGTCGGAGTGGAGAGGAGCGGACTGAATTTGTCAATCACAGTGCTCAAAATCTCCACTCTGCATCAGTGGAAATAGAGCGAAGTGGAGCTGCGCGGATTTTCAAATAAAATGTTTGAACAGGCGGCCCCGATCCGGACAAAACGGAGGATGTAGTGCTGAGCAGAGAGCACTAAGCGTTGGATAGCTCAATTCCTCTCCGTCCTGCTCCGCTTCAATGAAATAGAATATTGTTTATTTATAAAAGTGGCACATTAATTAAAGTAAATTTAAAAAAATATAACGCACACAGTTGCATTTTTTTACCTGAAACAGGTTGGACCAGTATTTCAGGCTACAAAGTACTAAGAACCTTAAAAAAAATTTGTAACAATCAATAAACTCACTATATTAAATAAACTAAATTTAATACAAGTAAAGCATGTTTTATTTACAAACTAAAAGTCTATTTAGGCGGAATAAACATGTTGTTTCTTTCTTTCTTTCTAAAAGGAGATCTTCTGTCTCTCCGTAAGAGATGCTGAGTAAATATAGTTCAATGGAAACATCTGCCACTTTTCGCTGCTCTCCTCCGCTCCACACCGCCCAGCTCCGCTTCAATAGAAAAGCTCCCTAAAAACTCCACTCACTACAACACATTACAACACTAAAACCATTCAGTCCTGTTGGATATAAAATCCACACACACACGAGTTACAGAAAGATAAATTGTTTATTTTTCATGAAGCACAGAAATGCTCTAAATAATAAACCCCAAAAAAAAACCACTATAATAATGGCATTTTGTCGTATATTCAGGTGTTATCAATCTGCATGTACCACGCAATAAACCGCGTGTGGTACGTGCTCAACGGCACGGGTGGCGAGCCGATGATCTACCTCACGCTCACCACGCTGCTGCTCACGCTGCTCGCCATCGGCATGGCCGTCGGCGTCGTGCTAGCCGTGGGAGTGCTGCTGTACCTACAAGTGAGTGTTGCTCTACTGTATTCTATTGGAGAATCAGTCAAGCTAGCAAAATAAAAACTAAGCCGTGATAAATAATCATCTATTAAGCTATCGTAAAAAATCTAGTTAATTAGTAGTTTGATTTCATAAAACTTAGTAAATTATTTCGCCAGTACATATCGTGGTGACGTGTAGACATTTAATAATTTCATCAACAATTTCCCCGCCGTTGTTCTTTAGGTTGCTATATGAAGCCTTTGTTACCGTCCATCACAACTGAAACTTCATAGTAGAGCATCATTCCTACCTATGTTAGAGACATGCACTGATAAACTCATCGCTTTTTATAAAATAACGAAAGTCAGCCAGAGGTTCTTCAGCTATACATCCCTAAATTAATTTGAAAGAGTGTCCATGGAGTTTCTTGCACGTTCTTCTCCATAGAGACCTGCTCTTTGGAACGTGCAATTTAGCTTCACTTTTCTTGGACTGACCGACATTTGACTATTCAAAAGTGCCTGATTTTGATTTTTGATTTCGGAATAGTAAGTAAGTAATAAATAAGCCTTTTCAATACACTTGCTCATAAAGTGACTCTTATTGCACTGTACTTAGGTATATAATGGCACTTGTTACCAAACTGTGACATTTTGATTACCATTACGCACTAGTGCTATAATATAGTTAAAACCTTTTTGTTCAACCTCTCCCCCGCCACAATTATTACATTAATTATCGTATTAGGATGGGCGCAGGTCGTCCCCCACGAGGAAAAGATTAAAAAAAAATGGGCGTGCATATGAAAAAAAACAGATTTTTACCGCCACAAAAGTTTACTAGTTTTACAGTTATTTTCGTCACAAGTGTATTGAAAAACGTCGTATGATACACGTGAGTAATTAAAGATTACCGTTCTGTGCTCTCTTAAGACCCTCGCCACAGCTCGGGTCTAAATACCGCCTCGATGGTAATCACTAACATTACACACTTATACCTATCATAATGTACTATTATTCAAACAGTAGGTTGTAAACAATTTGTATCACTTATTCTAAATTTTTATGCTATTAATTTTTCTACTGCCTGTATATCACTGATTGACAAAGGCCTCTTCCAACTGTCGCCATTTAACTCTGTCATTTGCAAGTCTAGTCTTGTCGTGGAAAAGACTTAAAATAACGTACTAAATCCAAAACCACTAAATCATATTTCACTGTCTCAGATCCGAGGTATACTCCGAAATCAAACTACCATAGAAGACTGGATAATGGAGAAGGCAGTAGGTCGTCGCGAGGAACAGGGACTGCCGGAGTTCGTGTTCCCATACAACGTGGGCTGGAAGAACAATGTGAAGCTGATCCTGTTTGGGGCGCAGTACGATGGCATCAAGTGGCCCCTTAGAGAGGGCTGCGGGGAGTATGATTTAACGGTGAGTCCTTAGTGTGATCATTCACTCAGCTAGATTGTGTGAGTGCAGCGACATCTATGAAGCAGGAACTAAAATTCAAAATCCTGCAACGCGATATTAGTTCTCTGCGCGTGTTGACGAGGGTTCTCGAAATGATTACACGGTGTATAGAGAGATATTGTATAATTTTAGTGAAATAACGAAAAACAATGCTTAACAGCACGATTAGAACAACCTTCCGAAATCAACGATCGGGCAATTTCTCGTACCAGACATAACATCCGTCTGGTCTTGGGTTCCCTATTCAACAGAGGTTTTGTGGGACTTTACACCTTGTTCAAGGTGGACTGACGATCTCGTGAGAGTCGCGGGAATGCAATGGATGCGAGACGCACAGGATCGGTTGTGGTAACACTTGAGGGACGCCTATGACCAGCAGTGAACGTGGACGTTCGGCTGAAATGATGATGATGGCACCCTGTTCTGCATATGTACCTCTAAACAACTTATAACTTCTATATATCTTCATACGACAACTTACTATTGAAAAGCTTCCTTGAGAGTTTTCTTGAAATTTCCATAGACTAGGGAACAGATGTTTTCTTTTGCGTTTAGTATGTTATAGAGTAGTGTAGTAGTCCCAGGAAAACACAAAATTGATCTGCGGAAACGTGTACTTTTGTGCTGGTCAGGTAAATTATATACACCACCCATGAAGCACCCAACCATACCATGTAGACCCAAGTGGTTCAGGTCGCGCGGTGGTTTAAGATCGCTCGGCAAAAGTGGAAGGGGCATGCGCAGTATTCAATTCTAAGGTCTATTTGGCGACGTGCGGCGTGAGGGGGGCGGCTGTGCGCCGACGGCGACACGTCATTGGTAGATCTGCCGCTCTTCAATTCCCGCGTTGCGTTCACGCGTCTCATTGGATACTGTTGTACTTGGGTACTGTTGCGTACAGCTTGTGTTATCGTATTAGTACGTAGTGGTAAAACTTATTAATTATTATTAATGTTACTGATGACACTCCGACAGCGAAGAGAGTGATGATAATGTCTCCGAAAAAATCCCTTAAAAACACACTAAGAATTTCTGTGCGCGATTGTACACATGCGCCGATTTCCCCCACTACTTTCGTCGAGCGATCTTAAACCACCGCGCGACCTGTACTCTATTGCGAGTACTGCTTGGGTTGTTGAGTTCCTTTGTTCAGTTGGATAAATCCCATGTTGATTACTGAAATTTAAACCTTATTAAACTCTTACGGACTGGTTACGACTTCAGTGTTAGCCGGAGCGCCATCGGTGCGTTTTCTTCGCTAAGAGCGGCGCCTCGTAGCGTGCTTAAAACATTTTTATACTTTTAATCTTACCGCTTGCCGACCCGCGCTTAGTTACCGCTTACAGCGGCAAAGTTGTGAACCGTTAGGACACCACGACAGATCGTCTCTCATTACAATTTCAACCTTATATCAGTAATTATAAGTGACATTTTCCAGCGGGAACAACAAGCCCAGAAGCAAGACAAGCTAGTGCGTTCGCGCCTGTACACGGCCACGGAGCACTACTCGGGCCGCTGGGTGCCCATCTGCAGCCGGCCGCGCGCCGCACTCAACGCGCCCTGCACAGACGAGTCCCGGTTGCCGCTCAAACCTGGAGATGTTATCAGAGCTACGCGCCAGAGAAGGTGAGCGACAACTTTTATATGATTCTGTCTAGTAGTAGAATTTTTTGTAGGTGTGAGTCATCCAATGACATCTCCGCGCCCTTGGGCGGAGCGGGAGATAGTGTCGGACTTTTACGACTAAAAACCTACTCCTGTTCCTTCGTTGCCTTTCGGACCGAGCCCGAATCTTCATTTCAGTAGCAGATCCTTTACCCCAGTAGGCTTCGACCCTGCTGGGCCTCTACGGTTTGCCGACTCCTTGAGGGTCTAGTAGTAGACTTGGAGAAGGAACTAGTTTGGAGAAGTATCACCACTACCTATATCAATGCCGTTAAGCAATACTGTTTGGTAGTAAAAATGGAGCAGACACAGAGCCGATGGCTAATAGGGCCAAACGTTGGAACGCCTCCTTCAAGGTGGACTGATGATCTGATGAGCGTCGCCGGAATCTGATGGATGCGAGACACATAGCACCGTTCGCTGTGGTGACCGTTGGGGGTGCAACAGGTAAAGTATTAGGTATGTCCAACAGTGGACGTCTTTCAGCTGATAATGAGATAAAAATAGATCGGGATCGGGTTTGTTTTAAAAGGCGTCCATACCAAATTTTGATGACGAACTGTAATTTCAGCCACACACGTACAGACTATGCCCAGAAATGTGTGACCCACTCTCTTTATAAACCATTTTAATAATTATCGTTGTTTATGAAAGATCTAGTCAAGGAACACTACCTCTCTACCATCTCGTAAAGATATTTATTATAGATACATATTATCATAAATATATGTATTTTTATAATTTATGTATTGTATCTAGTCTTGTGTACATTTATTTACGTTTTTTTTTTTTTTTTAATTTATACACACTGTCTACATATCTTATCTAACTGTCCTGTCGCAGGTCTGCTGGAAGAAATTTCGTTAGAAATAAGCAGGTCCTTTGTACTCTTTTATTCTTATTTGTTCTTTTCGATTTTAAATGTTTGTGTGTACATAAAAAAATAAATAAATGAAAATAACCTATGATCAAGTATTTCTATAAATCATACTAGCCTAGAGTAGATTCATAAAAAAATATCGCGCATCAACAACAGAATTTACCTGTCTACGGTGAATAGCTAATTCCGTTATTCATAACAACTGTTTGTAATTGTGCGGTAAGCGTGTAGCAATACAAGTCACCTTAAATTTCAATCTTGACTATAAAAATCCGTTTGGTCTCATTCTCATGGTAACTAAAGCGAATCGATACGCAAAGGTTTCTGCGTTCGAATCTTGGATCAAAACCCAACTTTTTGTTTAAATTTTTTTTTTTAGTTTGTTTTTCACTTTTATTTAACGTACAAAGCTGGGTAATGTCTTTTTAAATGGCCAGTTAGCATAGAAATGAAACAAAGTCGTTCGTCGTCAGCAAATGAAGGAACACAATTGGGTTTCAGTCAGTAAGTCTGACACGCCTTTTGTCATGTGGGAAATCTTCAAATGGCAAAAAAAAACTACTAGTGAAGTCATCAGTCAGTTTCAAGCACGACTACCATTGTTCCACTAATGTTTGTAATTTCCCGTCCTTCCAGACACTGGTTATTCGGTGAGAAACTAGTGGGAGACGGCGAGGCGGCGCGTGGGCCGCGCGGCTGGTTCCCGCGCGACGCGGCCGCGCCCACCGACCTTCTGCACAAGCACAAGCCCGACTAGCGGCCGCCACGAGCCCTATGCGCCTGACAACATCGCCAGCCATTAATGCACTGTATGGAGTAAGGAGGAAATGGAGTGCTTTGTATAAAACTAACGGCACTCCCCAACTTTGAGTGGGTTTTGTACATCACCATCTAACATTTTTCTAAGTATTAAGTTAGAACTACTTTAGACCGACACACACGTGTAATACGCCTGATTTGTTCGTAGAACTACGTCGCGTGGCGTGAACCAAGTGTAGCTCTACAGGTCTAGTTTCCATATAAAATGTATGGAGACCGACGCGCCTAAACCGGCGCGTGTGGCACACGTATGCGTAGTGCAGTTCTAGCTTCATTCAAATACTCAGATTTGTGCGAAAAAGCTCTTAAAAAAGTAAACTGGTATAATGTATCTTCCGAATGCTGAAATGCAGAAACTACCTTTTCCATATACACAAACTCACAAAATTTACATCTTTTATTTATATAAATATACTTTGATATTACTAGATTTGACGCAGTGTTGTGTATTTCTAGCGGAGCTACCAGTCACAACAGACATCTTATATCTAGGGTTGGCAATGTGTGAGAATAGTTCTTTTTTAAATAGATTGGGTTTTCTCACGTCATCCTATGAGGTTTTAATTCAACATACTTGTGGCTGTGGTGAACCTTATACCAAATCTACCTTTTACTAAATTAAAATCCAAAATATTTATAAATTAAGCGCATCTGTAAGGGCACCCTATGTGGGTGGCTAGCAAGGATGGTGAGGATTTTGAATTAATAAAATCCTAAACAAATAATAGAGGCAAGTGCTAGACGCACGAGCACTCCATTTATAAAGTACTCTGTGTATAAATGTATGCATGAATCATGTTAAACATGAATAGAATCAGTTCTTCGTTAAATATCATAGTCATATTTTGTAATATTCGTGTCTAGTTACTTTTTTTTTCTTTTTGACATCATATACGAGGCCTAACTAAACCATACACGATATTTTTTATTTGAATTTACTTTTAATTATGTGTATGTATATTTTTTATAAAATATGTTTTACTGACATATCCAATATCAGTGACATAGAATTAAAATATAATGTTATACCTACTAATGTTCCTACTTCCATTTCAAACGTTAATTTTCCATCCACGTGAGATCTCAATGAGTGGAGTATATTATTTATTATACAATTGTTTAAGAAACGTATTTAACGTGTAAATAGCTAACTGACTATGACATAGCAATGGGTCACAATGTAATGGCTCCCGTTCACAAAATTATGACTATTTATATCACGATCGGATGCACAAAAATGGATTTTATTGAATCCCTTATGATTTCACAAACTAGGTGTACATAAAAGATGAATTCTCTTCCTAAAATATGAATTGGCTTGACTGAAATTGAAAAAAAAAGGAATATGTAAGCAATTTTCTAATCCGCCATTGATGTTCATGTATTTCAAACGAATGTACAGTCGACAAAAGAGCTAGGTATGCAGACTGCCAACGATGGCTTCCTTAGCTATTTTGTGTATGTAATAAGTACTTAATTTAATGAAATTGTTTGTCCAAGTGAGACTCCTGATTAAACAATCATTTACATGACATAATTATGGATGTTGCCTGCATAGACGCCAATCTTTTGTGTTTACTGTACCTATTTCAACAAGCCAATATGACTACGCATGTAAAAGTAAACAAAATGATAGCATTTAACTATTATCTTTTGTAAGAATTTATCAGTCATAGATTACGATATCATGTAATTGTTATAAGAGTTTTACTGTTAGGGTCTTATACGGTTGTCTGTTATTTTGAGCAATTTTATAATATTCATACTGTGACTTAATAGTTGTGATTGAAAAATAATGTTTTGTATATGAATAAAAAATTAATAAAATAATGTTGACTTTTATTTACTAGGTAGTTAGGGATGGAATAAAACTAAAGTTTAATGTGTAAAAAAACTTTATTGTGCATTAAAAATAAATTATTATTCTCAAACACACAAAATTACTTTTCCGAAGCATAAAATTAGTTCTCAATAAGTTAGCTTACGATATTAACGCTATAAACTATACATCTAACTCCAAGAATGTTAGACTATCACGAATTCTTTTTAAATTAATAAATGCAAGTTATTTTGTTACACTCACAGTATTCCAAACTTTAAGTTTCAACCTGTTGAAAGTATGTTCTCAAAAGTTTGTACTGATCTCACATCACATTCGACCACTCTCATTTCTTAGTTACTAAATTACGTATTTTATTATTATAAAACTTATTATTATATTTTAACGGCATCGAGTTAAAAATATATTGATGGAATATAAAACCGCCATTGATTGAGTACAAACTATGATCGACTAAAGTTGGTGTTGCTTAATCGACTAAAAGGTCCAGATAAAAAGTAGCTTTCAATTCAATTTATTACAAAAGTTCTATCAAAAGTAAGGCCTTCTCCGAGCTATACTGATCTGGTCCTTCAGTCCAAACTTTTATATAAAACTGGTCATAGGTACAACAGATGTTGTAATAAGTTCGACCAAACAAAGATGACAAGACAATACTTCTAAAACGCCGTACATCCAGCCTGTAGCCGACCACCCCTGGGTCTCTCTAGTACTCGTTCTCCTCGTCGAGTTCTCCTTCAGTGGAGTCGACTCCAACCTCTTCGTAATCCTTCTCGAGGGCTGCCAGATCCTCGCGGGCCTCGGAGAACTCTCCCTCTTCCATACCCTCCCCGACGTACCAGTGGACGAAGGCGCGCTTGGCGTACATCAAGTCGAACTTGTGGTCCAATCTGGAATGATATGAGTCGGTTACTAACAATGTTTGATATTTGTATACAGAAACTATAGTGTAAACTTTGAAACAAAACTGGTAATAACAAGAAGTCAATTATTTTGTCTATGAGAAGGGATAGATTCTAGTGTTACCATTTTAAGTAAGTTTCACCCAATTTTTCTGGCAACTGAAGTAATGTCATACGTATTCTTGAGTTACAGCAAAAGACCAACAGGGAATAAGCAAACATTTTTTTTAAATTTGCTAAATCAAATATTTAAAAAAAATATATAAATAATAATATTTAAAGAAAGAGAAGGACGACATGACATCAAAGGCCGTACGGCCGCCATAGAAAATTGTGTCTTGGCGAGAGAAACGGACATGTTTGTTTAACCCTAATTTTGATATTGTTTTCACAATTAGTATTCTGGATTTTAAATATTTTTTTCATGTATACCTCCTATTATTGTGTTCACATGATGAATACATACCTAGCCCAAGCCTCAGCGATAGCGGTGGTGTTGGACAACATGCAGACAGCACGCTGGACCTTGGCCAAGTCTCCTCCGGGGACCACGGTCGGGGGTTGGTAGTTGATACCCACCTGTAAACAGAAATACAGTTAAGTTTATCTCACGTTTAACCTTATACGATGAATTTCGCATCAGTTGCGGTCGTAAAGAGTGCGAGTAAGACGGAATATATAGGGTCGTTGTCGAGGCGCGTGAAACACAACGAATGACGATCGGGTAGCAAGCTAGGTAGTCATTGCTCATCGTCTGCAAAAACTCTGCCTTCGGGCCCTGAGTGTCTCAAGCGGGGAAGCTGTCAATGCCTAGAACCCAGATGGAATGACAGTTTGCTTCATGTGAGTTTTTACGGTGTTTTTTACAGAGTTACCTATTCTACTGATTACTTTCAAGAACCTTCCCCTCCCCCCTTCGCTTTCCCTTTACGAAAAACAGAAGTTTCAAAAATAAATAGGTACGTGGCCTTACCTTGAATCCTGTGGGGCACCAGTCCACGAACTGGATAGTTCTCTTTGTCTTGATGGTAGCGATGGCGGCGTTCACGTCTTTGGGTACGACGTCTCCTCTGTCAAGGCAACATTCGAAATTAGAACAATGCTTCATCGATCTTTGTTTGAACATGGTACAGACCGTGCTTAGCATTATCTGACCCACCGTATAATATCTTGTTAAGCTATTTTAATCCTTTTATCTTGTTACTGCTAAAGTTGAAATGCTTTTAAGTGATGCGGCTACTACTGTGAATTTGGTTTTTTGACGTGGGGTAATAGAGAAAAAACTTAGATTAATTACCTGTACAACATGCAGCAGGCCATGTATTTGCCGTGACGGGGATCGCATTTCACCATCTAGAACGGGAAAGTTAAATGTAGGCTACTATATAATTTGAAAAAGTGTGTAGGCGGTCTTATTTATTCCTTTCAGGACAACCAACAAAGCATACATGCTAAAGATTAAAAAATCTTACATTAAGTTTATAGTGTAGCCTTAATTAAAGGCTGCACGGCTGCTGTCTTGTTTTCTATAAAGAATCTTTTTCTATCTAACTATTTGACACCCCTACAGAATACACTAATAGTAAAAATGTTCATAAAAGGAAAGGAGAAGTAGCTTCCAAGGGTTGCAGCTAGAATCAATTAATTTAAGGCTGTTCCTCAGCTTAACTATGAGCATTTAAAACATTTTTGAGTCTAGAACCGAGGGGCCTACCACAAGCTCTTAAGCCTTGATCACACGTACCGAGTAAAAAGGCGAGACAGTTAAATGTTGCTCGGCCGAGACAGTGATGTAAGCGAGTTGTAGAGATAAGCGCCCTGGCGAGCACTCGGCGCTGTGTCCACACGTACCGAGTGCTTGGCCGAGAGCACTGTCTCGCCCGTTTACTCGGTACGAGTGATCAAGGCATTAACGCGATCCATTTGACAACCTGAACTGAACTGTTAAAGGGTTGGAGCTATGTAAGGTGTATAACTTCGACCGTCTTTCTCGCTAGCACGCCTTAGTGATCGCTAACCTGGTTGGCTGGCTCGAAGCAAGCGTTGGTGATCTCGGCGACGGTGAGCTGCTCATGATAGGCCTTCTCAGCGGAGATGACAGGCGCGTAGGTGGCGAGGGGGAAGTGGATACGCGGGTAGGGCACCAGGTTGGTCTGGAACTCCGTCAGGTCCACGTTCAGCGCGCCGTCGAACCGCAGGGAGGCGGTTATTGACGACACGATCTGGAAAAGGGGAAATAGTGAGTTGGTTTACTATTAGAAAATGATTTTCATGAAGACATATTATTGCGAGATCTGTATTGTTGGCCAATTCTGGCAAAAATCATCCCTAAGTTGTAGTTAACAAGATACAAACTCAGCACTTGGGAATTCGACCTTTTATTTAGCTGTAGGTCCAGACTACGGACGATAAATGTGTTCCCAAAACGTTTTGTTCGTATGAGTGGGATGTCCACTATGTACCTACTATATTGACGCAACACCGTACGTCTGATGAGTATATGGAACGGGTTTTATTTTCAGCTATTTTAGCTGGACCTTGTTTATTTTAGCTTCATCATTTGGGGTCGGTTTGGTGATAGCTGAAGTATAATCCTTCTTATTTTCATACCTGGCCAATAAGCCTATTGAGGTTGGTGTACGTCGGCCTCTCGATGTCGAGGTTCCTCCTGCAGATGTCGTAGATGGCCTCGTTGTCCACCATGAACGCGCAGTCCGAGTGCTCCAGAGTCGTGTGCGTCGTCAGAATCGAGTTGTAGGGCTCCACTACTGCGGTGGACACCTGGGAAGAAAGGTCACTCGGTGAGATACTGGCGAAGACAAAGAAGGTAACACTTTGAAGATTAAAAGCACGTATTTGTCCTTTACAGCTTTGCCTCGCTTACACCGGCTTGTGAACGCAGTGAAGTATCTATACTGATTTTTTGTATTACTTTTTTAATTTGAATTCTAAAGTCACAGGAAGTCACCATAACAACCCAGAAGGTCAGAACCTATATCTGTTGCTAAGCCGAGATCAATATACATAAACTTCAAAAAAATGTAGGTATCTCAATCCTCGGCACTGGGGTATAAATTTGCGAGTACCATATCATAAGTTAATTAATATTTTCAGAGCGATTTGAGACAATTTTAGCCCTCTTAATTTCCATGTCTGTCTATCTTTGTGTCCTTCAAGACAGAAGTACTTAGCTAGGTACCTGAGGTGCAGGGTAGATGGAGAACTCGAGCTTGGACTTCTTGCCGTAGTCGACGGAAAGGCGCTCCATCAGCAGCGACGTGAAGCCGGAGCCGGTGCCGCCGCCGAACGAGTGGAACACCAGGAATCCCTGCGCAGAAAGATTACTGTTTAAGATCATAACGAATTTGATCCTTAAATTCGGAACTGATGTACCATAATACTGCATCCTCAAATTAAAAACTTGCTATTCTCATTCCATAACTTTATGTATTAGGTAGGTACAATATAGCTTTATGTTATGAGATGCTGCATCTTCGTTATGAACAACATTCCTCCCCATCTCTCCCGCTTCGTCACAGTCTGTAAAATTAGATACCTACCTGAAAATCACTGACATACTACCGGTTCTATTGACAAACTTAACTGAGACACAGTTTGCACAAGGTATGGTCGATGAGTCCAAAGGGTTCTCAAGTGGTGACCGCGTAACAAAAGATACGAGGATCAAAGACCTAGTGAAGGTCAAAAGAATCGGTGAGGCAAGAGGCAAGAAGCACAGGGAACGGCCCTGTACCTTTAGCAGCCAGGAATCTTATGGCGATTCGCGTTAATGATGTACGAGAAGGTTTGCTTCAGCAGTCGGTTGTCAGTTCTACGTCTCCTCACCTGGAGTCCAGTACATTGGTCGGCAAGCTTCCTGAGCCTGTCGAGCACGACGTCGACGATCTCCTTGCCGATGGTGTAGTGGCCTCGGGCGTAGTTGTTGGCGGCGTCCTCCTTGCCAGTGATGAGCTGCTCCGGGTGAAACAGCTGCCGGTACGTACCGGTGCGGACCTCGTCTGGTGAAGGGAGTTGGTAATTAGTGAAGTAGATTTTTCGTACGATAGAGAAGGCCAATCAATTTGGGGCGAGAAAGTGGAAAGTTAAGACTGCGTAGGACGAAAAAAAACTGGGTGTTTTTAACTTTATAATCCGTTCCAATCTTCGCGCTCAATGCTCTTTTGGATCCTAAACCTAACTGATATGTTCAGACATATAAAAAGGATCATCAGTATGCCTGAACTTCAGTGAAATGAGTGTATAGATTTTGTTTTGTATCTATTAGTTTTCATAATTATGTAATTTTCAAATTGCTATTTTTGTATAAGTAAAAATAAATTAGTAACAAATAGGTAAGATTCCTGTTTAGTCTTACTTTAAAAGCAGTATTATCAAGGTTTCCATGAAATCCAGAAAGCATTAACAGCTGTTCATATATTTCTTAGAAATGAATCATTATTTTACAAAAAGAGTGCTCACATGACTGAAATCCAATCCCGAAAAAAAAAATACAGTTAAAAGAAATGATTCAGCCACCACATGGCTCATTCCAAGACAAAGTTTGACTCACTTTTGAGTCATGAAAAAATACAAAAACGACTAAAAAGCAAGTAGACTGACCAATTTGATGGAGATGTAACCTGGAAGGTAACGATCTCCTCAGTGACCGACAGTACGGATTTCGTCGCAATCGGTCTACTGGGGACCTACTAGTGTATGCCACCCACTTGTGGGGCGAGACCCTCGAGAGGAATGGGGAAGCGATTGCCGTTTCCTTAGACGTCTCGAAGGCCTTCGACAGGGTATGGCACGCTAGCCTTTTGAGTAAGCTTCCAGCGTACGGCATTTCCCCCGGTCTGATTAACTGGGTAAAAGACTTCCTGAGTGAACGGTCTCTCCGAGTTGTTGTCGATGGATGCTCATCGGAACCCATGACGACTAATGCCGGGGTTCCTCAGGGGTCTGTTCTCTCTGCAACTCTATTCCTACTGCATATCAACGATCTGCTGATGCCCGGTATCTATAGGTATGCAGATGATAGCACAGTTGTAGAGAGATACCTGCCTAGTGCTCGGGCTAGTAAGGAGCTAATCCGATCCGAAAGAGAGGCTATGGTAGAGCGTACAAATATCTCACTTCAGGCAGTCTCCAAGTGGGGTAAAGCTAATGTGGTGGGATTTAACGCCTCCAAAACGCAGGCGTGTCTGTTCACCGCTAAAAGGAGCCCGTTCACCTTGGCTCCTACTTTTCAGAATTTATCCCTGGAGTACACCGACCGCCTTCAGCTCTTGGGGGTTGAAATTCCCTCGGACCTTAACTTTGGGCGGTTCATTGAGTCCAAAGCCAAGGTAGCTGCTAGGAAACTAGGCGTTCTTGCAAAGGTCCGGCGGTACTTCACACCGGGACAGCTTCTAATGCTATACAAAGCACAAGTCCGTTCGTGTATGGAGTACTGCAGCCACATATGGGCTGGTGCTGCAAAATGCCACCTGGCAGCTTTGGACTCTGTGGAAAGGCGTGCGAAGAGACTAATTGGCGATCCAGATCTGGTTGAGTCCAATCTACAAAGTCTTGAGCATAGGCGAAGGGTAGCCAGCCTTTCGGTGTTTTACAGGATGCACTTTGGAGAGTGTGCGCAGGAATTACATGACTTAATTCCACCATCTCACTTCTACCATTGGACAAGCCGACGAACGGCGAATATTCACCCTTACGTTGTTGAAACCTCTACGATCCGGACCAAGCGTTTCGCTTCGTCGTTTATACCACGTACATCGAGGGACTGGAACAATTTGCCTGCTGCGGTCTTCCCGTCTGATTATAATTTAGGTGTCTTTAAGGCAAGAGTGAATAGGCTCTTAATAAACTAGTGCGCCTCACCATCAACGATTGCATCACTGCTTACCATCAGGTGGGATCGCAGTCAAGCACTAGTTTATACAAATTAAAAAAAAAAAAAAAAAAAAGATGGATGCTGTACGAGCCACTTGAGGACTAATTACTTTCATCCATCCAAACGGCTGCCAATTATAGAGATATTGCAAAGAGCTTCTTAAGTGTTAGATCTAATATTAAATCTGAAACTTCCTGTCTTCAAATGTGAAGTGTTTAATCGTATACTTAGTTTGTTTATTTTAATCTAAAAAAATATGCTTCGGTTTTCTTTACCTACGCACTGTACAACGAACCTAATGATAAAAGATATTTATTTTGCAAATAGGTTTTAAAAAACAGTTTGATACAATGACTTTTTCGACAATTTAAACTAACTGACTACCCAGAAAAGAAACACCGAAACAAACTCAGGGGTCAAAGTATCTTTTAAAGTTCATACAGAAAACCTGAGATAGTATTTTATAGAAGAACCACACAGATTTGTGTGGCCCTGTCCAGTCAGTGGAAGCATTTGTCAGTAAATATTCGTATAGCCCAACTCAGGATTACTAAGGAGCCCAACGAGTTCACGAATAAAATGAATACATGTATAATTGTAAGATATCATATTCTACCTAAGTCCTCGTAATAAATTATCAACACATGTGACTGTTCCTAAATTACCTACGATAACCTGATAAAATTTTCATGTTTCCTAAATTATGTTAAAATTAGTGCTAAGGTCGTCCATTTCTCCCTAAAACGTCTAGTCTTCGGTGTCAAAGACCCAACAATTGTTAATTCAGAGAGGTCAATTTGAATCGATAGTCAACATCATAGACTGGACTATTTTATTCCTTACCAACAGGGCCGTTTTATCCTTTAGGCAATATAGGCAACTGCCTAGGGGCCCCGCCAGGTTCAGGGGCCCCGCGCTTCAGGAAAAAAAATAGACTACGTTTAAAAACAGTAAAAAAATAATTTGAAATTTCGATGAGCAATCCTAGCATTGGATTATGCGAAAAGCTGTCAACAGATGGAGTTAATAAAACACAATCTTTCATTAGCAAGGTGTGAGTGCAGAACATATTCATTGGCTTTTTGCTGATAATTTTGTTTATATCAATTTACATAATATAAAATTGAATCAATCAACTATATGGAAAAACGAAACGTAGTTAGTAATATTTTTTAAATCAATATTTTAAAATATATTTTTTTAAATTTATAAAACGATCTTTTGCTAAATATATTGTAGAATAATATATATTTTTACGGGATTTTTAAAGGTACCATATTCTATGGCTACGCTACTTTCATAAGATTGGCGGTATTAGTTCGTTCGCATAACCGGGGCATTCCCCGATTCGTTCAATACGTATCACTGTCAACATTTTCGTACTATTTAATCGTTGAATTTTCACTTCGACGAATATGTTTGCGAGTTTTACGGCCGTGATAAAAAAGAGAGTTTTACAGTTTGTATTTGAAAACTTACGATTTTAGATCTTAGTATTGGATATTTGTTTGCAAAGACTGCAGAAGTGCTTCGGGCTTCGAGGAAATCGATGAAACGATGAGAAAATTAAAATAGTGTAAACTAAAGTTTCATAAACTGAAGTTACAATTACTATACGTACGTTTTATTATTTTTTACATATTTTATTCACCTGATTACAGACGTAAGGCCGGTTTAAAACTAATTAAACCCATCCGTTTAATACCAATATAAACCATTTTTGACGATTTAAACGAAACTATAAGGGTTTGTAGTTGACTACGGAACCCTAAAACAACGTAATTATGAATAAAGTGTAAGACACAAAATATAATAAGAAGTCAGAAAAGGGTAGGAGGGCCCCGAGACGAGCATTGCCTAGGGGCCCCGACATGCATAAACCGGCCCTGCTTGCCAAAGCCTATGTAAAATTATTCGTTTAGACAATTTTTGGTCTAGGTACAGGTCGTTCCTCCAACCTCCACTTATGTTTAATTCCATGCTATTATTCCGACATTACGAATGTATGAAGATCGTGTATTGACGTCAGATGTTAATTTGGGATTATTGTTTTCATATTTATGAATGTGTTGTTCACCTACTCTATTAAACAAGTTTCCTTTCATTCTAGTCTCCTAGTGTCTCAAGTGTGGCTATTGAGTCGAGTTCATAATGCCTATTTTAATACACTTACTCGAAAACCAGCTTTTAGGCTAGCAATAGTCTGTTTTCCCCACTAGTGCAGAAAAGTGCATGTGCTCTCCACCGCTACAATTATATTTACCTATCGTATCAGGCTGGACGCGCGTCGACCCCCACGAGCCGCCGGTCAACCTCCGTTTATATAATTCTTCGTAAGTGTATTGAAAAAAATCGTTTGACACATGTGCAAATTTGTCACTGCAGCCCTTGGCTCCATAACACACTCGCCCACGGCGCGTTTGGGCATATTCCGCCTCGGATGCAACGACAAACTTTACGCACGTAGATGATATTCTTATTGAGCAAAGTACTTCTTTCGCGGTCAATTTTGTCTGATAATGCTGTTCGTTTTTAGCTACATACATCACTGGAAAAACGTAACCCACAAAACTTAACCAGCAGCTAAAGTAATGACTAATCTCCTTGACAGATGTTCTTTTATAGTGGTGTAGCGTAATGATAGACCGTCAGCCGAAGTAATAACGGCTCGTCCGGGGTTCAATACCCGCCGCCTATTATAAACTTCTATTACAACCGAGGAGAAGCCTTCAATTTAGAGCCTCACGGTTTCTTTAACATGTTTTTTGTATAGGTCTTATTTTTAGTAAGATTAGTAAGCCAAGAAAAAGGATGGTTATTTGGGTAAAATGTTCATTACATTCTAATTCAAGTCTTACAAAAACCGTCATGAACGTAGGTACCTATTTACATATTGTAACTTAAGAATTTTGCATTGTAGACAAATGTAAACGGTCATAAATATTCATGACGCAACTGGCTAGTCTACCCATTACTTAAAAAATATCTGGTCCTTCGAGCCGGATTCTTTCTGATCGATCATCAACTTATTTTTTTAGATGGGAAAATCATCCAATGACTTCTCCCATTCTTGGGCGGAGCGCGAGGGTGTGTTACTGATTAAAAACCTACTCCTGTACTTTCGCTGTCTTTCATACCAGGACCGAGTTTTCCTTTCAGAAGCAAACCCTTGGCCCTGCTGGGTCCCTACGGTTTGCTGATCTTGAGGCGCGTGTGGTAACAGTACGCGCCGTCCGATAACTTGGGCTCTGCCCGGACGGCTATCGGACGGTCGGACGGCGAGCTAGTCAATCATCAACCTACGAATGGCATTACGCAAGCTCTTCAAGATGATCTGTTTCTGTCTTAAACCAATACCTTTTTTATTTATTTCTACTCACCAACTACAGTAGGTTCCAGGTCCACAAACACAGCCCTTGGCACATGCTTGCCCGCGCCGGTCTCACTGAAGAAGGTGTTGAAGGAGTCGTCTCCGCCGCCCAGGGTCTTGTCAGAGGGCATCTGGCCGTCGGGCTGGATGCCATGCTCCAGGCAGTACAGCTCCCAGCAGGCGTTGCCGATCTGCACGCCAGCCTGGCCGATGTGGACGGAGATGCATTCCCTCTGAGGAAGATGAGCTTTCGTTAGAAGTGTTCAGGTATGTAGAACTTTAAATCTTGGTAATTTGGTAAGTTCTTGTTCAAAAGGGCTTCACGACTGTATTCCTAAGCCAGAAGATGTATAGCTGTTACTTGGCAGGTGATGTAAATATGAATCTTTTTTTGACTTCTTTTCTTCTAACCGTTTCTTCTCCGTGGGAAACGACCAATGGGAACCACCAGATTTATCTTTTATAATGCCCATGTAGGCTTAAGTGAAGTAAAATATTTTACATCTTGGATCTTGTAAGTACTAGAATATCATTCTTACAAAAATGTTGCTTTGATGTTTCGCAATGATTGAAATGATACCAAAAAAGGCCCTAAAAGTCTCTTAAAAGCATAAATATACGACAGTAAGGCTCTCGCTCACGGCGACTTTTTGCGGCGATGCTGCCGCGCGTTTTGTAAGCGCGACCGCTTCGCTACTAACGGGCGTTACTCGCAATTGCAAGCGCGATAGAAAAGATGCCAACGCGCTGCTAAAGCACTACAGCACCACGACTGTATCGATGAGAACGCGCTACAGCACCGCTACAAAAAGTTATGAGAACTTAACTCACATGTACCTATGTTTGTGACACTTAGATCGCATAGCTAATAGGAATAGACTACACGTAGGTAATTTTTTTCCAACAAAACATTACAGGGTTAGGGTCGGGGGTAATGCTGATCCCATTACAGTTTACAGGGGCTGGCGCTACCCATACAGGGACACCGTAAAAACGTCCTCTTTTTCGTTGCAAAGTTAGCCGTATTGCTACATAGTACAAGCTCAAAAAAAATACAATGTATAGTCTAATGTATAAGTAAAAGACTTATGCAAAAACATTTTCTAAAAATAATCCAGAATTCTGAAAAAAAAAAATCGCAAAAAAGTACACGAAAACAATTTTTCGTCTCGAAATACTTAATATTTTGAGTGATAACTATTATTTTATTTGTAACTATCAAAACGGAAATTTAACCAACTAAAGACATATGTAAAAATATTTTAACACATCGTTGTATTTTTTTTTTAAATATTATAAAACTGCGAAATATCCTTCATATTAGCGGACACGAGATTCAACTAAAATCAAACGCATAGCCATTTTCAACCGTATTTGTTTACCGCGATGCACTACTGTCGCGCGCTTGGTTGTGACACGCCCAGTCTGCAGCTAACTCTTACAGAGATAGGTCACGTTACGCGTGCGGCGCTCCAGTATTACGTAAATTCGTTTATGAAAATAAATTATTTCGTAAAAATTGACACTTATTAGGTTTTTACTTTTATAAGGTTTTTGTGTTGGACACTTTGTTTTGTTTACTATTTAGGTATATTTGAGACTCGTGATTCTGTGTTTGTGTGATAACAATAAAAAACAAAATAATGGGAAATAAGAGAAATAAAGTGCTACAACGTATTTGTACAAGAAAACGGAGAAATCAACGCAAAAATATACTGCATCTGAGTAAGTATAAAATTTTTTAATTAGTATAGTTAGTTATGTACGCAAAATGACACTATCTAACTAGATCGTCCAGTATAAGCTGACCTCCGATTGTACGACAAGCCTATACAACACGAGATCAGCTCATACTGGAATGCGTCGACGTGTGTAAGTACGTATAAATTCATCACCATTTACCGTATTGAATTACAAATTATTATCATGGTGCTATGTGGTCATATTTTCTCAAAATCTGAAATATATAGATAGTTTATCTCTCGATTGAACGTAATAAGTCGGGACATAGGTAAACAAAATAATATGATGATTGATCACAATGTTCGCTTGCCGCTACAGCTGCTACTGGCCGGCGGCGGCGGCGCCGGTGACCGCTATGCTAAGAGTACAACATCGCTCGTCGCCACCGTCGTCACCAAGAGCAGAAACTGCGGTTTATTTTTAGTGGATTTCCAACTATAGGATTTACTAAATTATAAAGTTCAAAATCTACTAAAGACAAACTGTAGCTTCGGCGCTGCCGCAGAGAATAGCGCTACAGTAGATAGGTAGGTAGGTACAGAGTAATAAAAATATCGCACACCTAAATCAAAACTAAAGTAATCAATTCCAAAACAGATTTCTATCGTTAGGTACCTACTAAATTCCTAAATAATATTCTGGGTTTTATCAGAGATTGGATAATCAGATGCATATTGTGATATACCTAATTCCTATGTACACTTTTGTAAGTGTCGAAAAAATCCAGTGATATCATGGTCGATTATTGAATAGAATCATATTGTTTGCCTAGAATTGTATGCAAATTCATTTATTTACCTACCTAAAGAGTACCGGCACAAAATAGATAGATACAGAAGTCAATCTCATGTAGTTTATACCTACGCTAAGCGATCGCACACACGTCAGCGCGTTGCGCCGAACTGTATGAGCACGGTGAGAGTGAACGGCGAGATATCGTGTCCGTGAGTGGTGTCTGTGTGCGCGTTGCTCGAGCGTGCTCTGTATGTAGATTGTCTTCTGTACCTAGGAATCTATTTTGTTGTGGTATCGAACCGAAAGCGTGTATTTGTATGCAGGGAAATACCGTAACCAAAAGTACCGGGAAATCCCGGAAATTTGCGCCGTTTTAGGAACCGGGATTTTCAATATCTTATCCCAGTTCTTTCGGTACTTTCGGGAAAAGGTACATCGTACCCTGTATATAAAAAAGAAAGATTAAAAAAAAGATAAAAGAAAGATAATAAAAAGGTAAAAGAAAGATAATAAAATAAAAAGATCCTAACTAATATTATAAATGTGAAAGTGTGGATGTTTGGAATAGTTTGGATGTTTGTTACTTAATCACGCAAAAACGGCTGAACGGATTTGGATGAAATTTGGCATACATATAGCCATTGACATGGAAAAGAACATAGGCTACTTTTTATCCCGATTCCTTAAGTACCTAATGCCACGCAGGCGAAGCCGCGGGCAAAAGCTAGTATCTAATAACAAATAGAAATATAAATAAAAATATTTTTTTTAGAAAGTTCCATCTGTTCCGATGGAGTAACATTCTTTTTGTTATATTACAGAGAACCCAGGGACTCTAAGAGTAAATCTGCAACATTACTCACACCTCTTACTGCAGTTAATCCAACCTCAACAGATACCGGAACTACACAAGAACAAAATTATGGGTATGTATCATATAATGAAATGGTTTATCTTCGTACCATCAGTTTAGCCTTTTACGAACTAACAAATATTTACCTTTGCATATTACTAAGATAATCAATTTGTCTTTTTTTTTAGAAAAGCCGCCAAAGACGAGCCATACCTTGTTGAAACCGATTCTCAAGAAAAATCATACCTACCAATACACGGTCGAAGTGTTGTAAATATGATGTACTTCATTTAGCAACTTAGAAAAATATCCAGTCATAGTTCCATATTCGATTGTAATTTTAAAGATATGTCCCTGATAAAATTCAGATGTATTATGTGTAAAAAAGATTTTATAATCACGAATGAAGAGCCAGCTAGCGAACATAATATCAACGCTAATTTGGCTGCGGTCACTGAAATCACTTCTGCGGGTATCGGCTATTCGCAGTTTCAAGAAATCACAGCGTGCATGGATTTACCTATTTTTACAGAATTTACTTATTTAAAAATTCAAGACAAAGATTCTCGAAACATCTTTCATGGGTACATACCACTATTATTATTCAAATAATAATAGTAGGTAGGTATGTAGGTAGATAAGGAAAATGGTACTCTCCGCTATTAATAATAGAGTCGAAATTCTCGTGGAGGTTCCTCTTGGTACATTGTGCAATAAAAATGATTTATGGCCCCGCGACGCGACCCTATTGTTTTGGACCGATCTTGAGACGTCGGTATCTAGAATTTTCTTCGCTCCGCATATAAATACGAGCCCCCGACCGGAAGTGAGTCAGTTGTGATTTCGACTGCGATCAAGAGCGAACTACTTAAGTGTGTTAAGTGATTTTATCTAACGACCTAAGCGATAGTGTAACGGAACTCGTGTTAATTGCGATTCGGATTATTGTTGACTGAGCTAATTTGTTATTGTTTGTGGTGAATAAAGTTCTCTGTTAGTAAATCGGCATTTAATTACCCATGTACGCCAGATTATTAATTAGGGTATTACTGTTCGAAACTGCCCCTTTACACGCACGTTAATTACTCATCCTGACTGTGAACTTATTCCCTCTTGTAACGTTTACCTATGTGAAGTTCTAGTAAAATCATTATAAATTGTTTTCTTGGTTTTATTACTATTTTCTTTTATCACACCCTCAAAATACTTAGACAGAACTTTTCCATCTCCTGATGCCGACAAGTTAATAAATAAGTAATTTCCGTTTACGGGGTTTACTTTTTATTATATTTCTGTTTCATGTTCTAGTATACCTCTTGCCGTATAAGCTTAAATTGGATTATACTTACGCACGAACAGGGCCATATTCAATTAGCTAGCGAAACTCCACAGACGTGATTGATATAGATACCTAAACACGACAAAATAAAAAGATTTAAATGTGCGCTGGCAGTGCATTACTTGAAATGTGAGTTGAGAAAATCTTATTTCGTCTTCTGTCATGTCATGTTTAGATATCGAGACCCATCACGTCTGTGTAGTATACATAAAACCCGATTGAAAATAAGGAAGTATTGACACTCATTTTGGCGTAGCCGCGGGCAATTACTAGTTATTGTAATAATATAATGCTAACTCCCGCTCAATCCTACTACACCCTATTCTACTCAACTCTAACCTACACTACCCTACTCTACCCAATTTTTTTTTTTCCATAAGAACCTTCTTACTATAACAAACAACAAAAAAAGAATTATCGAAGTCGGTTCAGCTGTTCTCGAGATTTGCGCTTAGCAACACATTTAGTGAATCATTTTTATATTATAGACTAGCTTTTGCCCGCGGCTTCGCTCCCGATCTACCCTACTCCACCATACTATATCTTACTCTATTCTATTCTACCCTACTCTACCTTACTCTACCCTTCACTAGCCTAATTTTCATTTTTAGGGTTCCGTAGCCAAATGGCAAAAAACGGAACCCTTATAGATTCGTCATATCTGTCTGTCTGTCCGTCCGTATGTCACAGCCACTTTTTTCCGAAACTATAAGAGCTATACTGTTGAAACTTAGTAAGTAGATGTATTCTGTAAACCGCTTTAAGATTTTTACACAAAAATAGGAAAAAAGCAATAAATACTTAGAACTGAAACTCAAAAAATTTTTTTTCATTAAACCTATACGAGTGGGGTATCTATGGATAGGTCTTCGAAAATGGTATTGAGGTTTCTAAAATATTTTTTTTCTAAATTGAATAGTTTACGCGAGAGACACTTCCAAAGTGGTAAAATGTGTCCCCCCCCCTGTAACTTCTAAAATAAGAGTGATAAAACTAAAAAAAATATATGATGTACATCACCATGTAAACTACCAACGAAAATTGGTTTGAACGAGATCTAGTAAGTAGTTTTTTTTTAATACGTCATAAATCTGAAAAAAAATACACTACGGCGAGTCCGACTCGCACTTGGTCGGTTTTTTTTTCCATAAGAACTTTCTCACAAAAAGAGAAACAACATTTTTTTGTCGTCTTCTAAAACTAGGTAAGTAGGTAAATTTTAATAAAATATGAATACAATTCTAGGTAAATAATATGATTTTATTCAACAGAACATTACATTTATCGATCCCGGAATCGCGGGTTTTTTAATCAAAAGCAAAATTTATTTTGGATATCCCGCAATTCAGAATACGGATGCCGCGGCACCGCGCCGGAATAAGGCCACGCGCTGCCTGCCGATACTAGCGTCCGTCAGCTGGGCCGTAGTGGGCGGAGCTACGCGCTGCCCGCCGCGTCCCTGCTTCACCTCCGGAAATACCTAAAGATTTGCTGCTTACCGCGCCTTAAGGGTTATTTATGTCCCTACTGCCATAAAAATTGTATTGTCAACTTAATGATACCAGTGGCTATATTTCAGGAAATCGACTACAATGAAAAACCTATCGCTTGGTTCAGTGACCTTAGTCTAGCAAGGTGGCTTAGTCTAACGAGGTCTTTCCTCGTCGAATTAAAAGATAAACTTCAAATTAGGTTCGTAGATTCATCAATCAGTATTTTTGTGCTAACAAAGGTATATTTAACAAAGGAATCCATGGAGCCACGATTCAAAGTATAGATTAACATTTTTAAACGTTGTCCCGTACTAAGAATTGCTCATGTGTCGTGAGTGCGTTCACAAACATGTAAACTCACACATAGAAGACACCTAGGCCTAGAACTACCAACTATAGCCTGGTACATATAAATATATTTGTTTCGTGTGGGAATCGACAAACTCTACTATGCCGTCATTATTATAAAGGGCACAACTAAATTTTAAAAAAACAAGTTGAATTAGAAAAGGATTCCGAATATGTAATTATCTCAATTTCGAAAAAAAAATTTATTTGTGCCCTTTTTACGGCATTGGCAGTTTTAATAGATTATTACTGTCTCAGAAAATGTTAGTCTTGATGGTTTAAGTTGGCTCTAAAGTCCACACAACTTAAAATTGTTTTTTTTTTTTTGTTTTGGTAATTAACTATGGGTGAAACATAATGATAGATTTATTTGTTCTATGGCAAACATTTATACGCATATCGAGCAACGCGTGAGGTAGTTAGGCAATCAGATATTACAATAGCCTCCTCACTCACATGACCGAAAGGAGAATCAGAATGATAAATGTATCGTTCGCCACGCACGAACTGCAGACACGCGCCAATTACGAGAATCGACGCCCTATTAGTGATTAATAGTACCGTACTTAACCGGACCAAAGAACTAAATTGAATGTTTTCGAGACGCTTGACAACGCAGCATACGTGATACGAGCCTCTTCGTAAAGTGGCGTTCTAGTAGCGATAATAATATGAAAATTACATGCTCTTGGATGAAAACAACGACAACTAAGTTAGCAACTAGGGCTCCATGGAACGTTCGAAAGACTTAATGACCCTGAAACGAATAGGGTAACTGAAGGACATAGATGGATTTTACTCAGTAAAAGTCTGACACCCCTTCTTGCTCCACTCTAGAGCGGGAGAAGTCATTTGATGGTTTACTACCTCCAAAATAAAGCAAGTAAGCAACAAATGGTCTAAAATATAGGTAAGTATGGGACGGACGGATGGACATTATGCGAAACCAAAATGGCACAATTCCCAAAAATATTAAAGAATTAGAAAAGAACAGGCATCATGTGTGATAAAAACCTCCGTTGTTAAAAAAAAAAAGATGGATGACTCATCGCTGCTGCTCAATGGTTTTTTCGTTCTAAGTACGACTCGAGTTCTATCGGAACGTGAAAGAATGTTGCAAAGTTACCGAAGCACAGCTCGGAACTTTAATTTGATGTCAACATTGGTTGGATCTATTTTTTAAACTTGTAATATAAAAGTAGTAAAAAAAAACAAATGTATAATTTAAAAAGACCATAATAACAATCTATGCCCGCCAGATATGCTGATTTTTATTAGAACAGGATCCTCACTATTTACGATTCTGGGGTTATGTGGTTATTATCCTTCACGTTCCAGACTTTCCCCTGTTCGATCATAAAATACGGATTATCTTGGCTGTCAGGGGAGGCATTTGTATCACGAAACACGCGAAGTTCAATGTTATTTTCATGTTCCTGAAATATCTAGTTAATTTCGATGTTAACGAAAATGTGTATGTGTTCACAGACAAGAATACAAATACATTTTTATTAGTCTGCAAGGATAAGGTAAGTAGGTAGAGTCTGTCTAATAAGTTAAATGACTTGGGTAATTATTAGGATTTAATAAATCTGATGTAGTCAACACGAGTTCAATAATCAAGGTTGATTAAAAGATAGAGATCATTGTTTACTAACAGAAGAACCTGCCGACGTCTTTGTCTACCCTATTATCGACCCACGCTGAAAACCAGCGCCGTAGACTCGCCGCTTTTAGCGTTGTGGTCTCGGCATTATGCTGCCGCTTTTAGCGTTCGGCCGTTTTGCTCGAAAGTGGCGCATTCTTTTCTCTAAATTTACTTATAACTTGTAAATACTCTTTGGCCTTTCCGGCAAATAATGTTTTTCTTTCTTTTCTTTCTTTTCTTTATGAAAAGTATCGAATATAAGTATTTTTTAAATGATTAAATATTATACTAAATTCCCAAGTCGGTTTACTTATTAGACAGACTATAAGCACCTAATTTCTTTTGAATGACTGAATTACAAAGTGATACCACATAGCCTGCTGGATGTTTGCCAACGATCATTGTATAAGTAATGCAAAACTGCAGTCTACAGAATATAGTAAAAATTTTTTTTTTTCAAAGAAGTAACACGACTGACACATATAGTAAACTTAAATCTATTGGTACAATGGCGGTCTTATCGCTGACGGCAATATCTACCAGACAACCTTAGGATGGATCGAAAGGACTAATCAAACACTATAGTCAACTATATAACGACTAAAACTTTATAGTAGTTACTTATCTGTGGTAGATACCTAGTTAATTAATTTTATTACTGTCCAAATAAAAAGTAATGATGTTGGGTCAAAGAATCACATTACCAGAATAGGGAAGAGACTAACTAGTCAATAGAGAAACACCATATTTGGACGAAGTTCCTAACAAGTTTGGCAAAACGAATGAATGCGTTGGTGTAGTAATCAATAAAGTAATTATCTTGTTTCTATTAGAAACGTACATAGACTACCATAATGAGAAATCTATTGTAATACTGGTGATCTATTAAAAGCAAAGAGAATTAAACCACTTGAGAGCTGATAGAGCGATTTCTTCTAAGCACACGATTCACTAGCGCGGGCCGGGGGACGGGGGAACATGCAGCGGTTGTGATTGGCAGATGCAACAATGTCAGCAAACGTAGTGATGCACAAGTCAATTTTGCATCAATAATATCGTTATCGATAAAATGGAAGTCGATTAATTCTGCTTGTTTTTTTAATTTTGATTTGTAGGGAAAAATAAATGAAGATAAACTGAAGAATATATCCTTTATTTGTTATTCTTACTTATTTGCTACATTTCTAAAAAAATATTAAAAAATATATTTTTTAAATTAAGACATCTTAAGATTAATCCACTTTTCTTTAACGTCCGGAACATTTGGAAATCTAAAATGTTAACATTAAAATGTAACTTAATTTTTTATTCACCGTTGAGAATAATCGATAAAATAATTTATCAACAATGTTTTGGAGTTGTCACATCACTTCAGCACTCAGTAGAAAGTACTTGGGATAGAAAGGGATAGACTTATCTAATATTCTAGTGAAAGTAAAGGACTTTTCAAAAGACATCAACGCGGTATCACTTTTTTCGTAACCAACCATTTTAGCTTGAGCTCTCTAATTACCAATAATGTAAATAAATATAAACATATTTTACTTACCGATGAAAACTTTTGCCAACTTTTTTATAACTAGATGTTCTAGATGATTTCCCGCGCCATTTAATTGCACAGGAACTCATTTTTGCTTCGGTTTTATGCAATAAATGTTTTTTAAGGTACCAAAATTAAGGAATGTGCACAGATCCAACTACTGGTCAGTACTAAAAAATGCACTCATATCGGCATGTAATATAAGTGCAAAATCATGTATGTGTCGTGAGCCAGAGTCGCCCGTATGAGCGGTCAAGTGGTTGTATAGTCATTGATTAAAAGATTCAACAACCGAATCAAAAATCTTAGGTGTACCAAATTATAAAGGCTGCCTTATAATGAGACTGGGCAGGACATGTCTGCCGCATTGCCGATAAGCTGTCGGCCCGTAAATACAAGATTAGTGCTGATATAGCAGATCACGCAGGAGATGATGGGACTACCTGAATGTGTTCCTTAACACTAGAAGGACCGGACTTTTCTATTAAATATATACCTTCAAAGAACGCAGCCGTCAATTTGACGGCACTAAAGATTCAGTTGGAATACTCATAAAATTATTACGTATTTTGAATTAAAATGAAATAAAAATAACAACAACTTTTTTTTATTAATAATAAACAATTTTAGCACCTAAGAATTGCAAAGAAGAAGTGAAAAATTGTGATCGATGGAAGGAACGGAAGGCCTCCCCCTTTGCCCAGTAGGGACAAAATGGGCTAGTAAGATTAATACCAAGTATAGTGTATCTACTACCTACACATAATTGGTAGCAACGACCATTTAGGTATCTACACTTTTCATATAAATTTCGATATAACTGACCCCAAACTTTTTCAAATAATAAATCACGATATTTTCAGGCTGCCCTACAATCTTTAATTTAAAATAAACCTCCTTCACAATGATAATAGCACAGTAGCACAGGGGGTTTTAAAAAGAGAGGGCACTGAATGGTACGCGCGCCACCCGGGCTCGTACATGAAGGAACATCAATCAGTACAGCCATCGGTGAACGTCGGGAGGTTGATGTGTGGAGGCGTGGTACATATGGTACACCGTGGTAGAGGATTTATAGCTATAGGTGGATAGAAATGATAAGGCAGCAAGGTCCATCACGGAATATGTTTCAAATAGAGCTATCGTTAAGTTTACAGACAGATACATGAGTTTAGAGAATATAGCCAATGAGGTCAGTTTTTTTATAAAAATTAAATTTAAAACTCAATAAACCACTTCCATTTACCACATTTTTGGTCATATTTCACATTCAGTTTTAAATGGCTGAACTTATTTAGTAGCCAAACATGTCTAAGAACCATTGCTAGAAAACCTGCTTTTAAATAAAAATCGCGTCTAAATCGGTTCACCCGTCTATGAGCTAAGGTACAACAGACAAAAAGACATACTTATATGTTTACATAGCGGTCAAATTTATAACACCCCTCTTTTTGCATCAGGGGTTAAAAAATAAATGAACTTCAAATTGAAGATTGGCTCGATTGCACAAATATCTACAGATAGTTCCAAATACATAAGCATAGCATAATCAGACATTTAATGTTCCCACTGCTGGGACTCAGGCCTTCTCTCTAGGAGAGGGAATGGGCCGTAGTCCACCACGCGAGCCACAGGTTTTCGAATTTATGGTTCTAGGACATGCCGGTTTCTTCACGATTTTTTCGTACAAAGTACAAATAAATGCAGTATATGTATACGCAGCATCATCCAAATTCTAAATTATATAGACATTTTGTGGGCTGAACCTAGTCAAGCTAAGCCGTATAAGGTATGGCAGGAAATATTTCATGCAGTGCAGTGTCATTACTGCGATTATGGCTGCCAATCATCGGGCCGTTAGTCTACGTGACACGTGACGGCATAGATATGCACTATGGCAAGATTTCACGATTCGATCGATAAATTGTTAGAATTTTGGAAAGTAAAGATTTTTTTTCTAAATTGTTTTTTTTTTCTAGAAAAAAAATTAAAAACGTTTATTCGTACCTCACACATACAGTAGAATTCAAAATAAAAACAAAGATAATTTTAAATTCTCAACGGAGCTTACGACGTATTGAGAAAAGACTCCGCCATACCTTTGTTAGTGAGGAAATCGATCTAAAACCATCTGATATAAATGGAAAAAGATATGAAAAGATTTATATAAATGGAAAAAAGATATGAAAAGATTTATATAAATGGAAAAAAGATATGAAAAGATTTATATAAATGGAAAAAAGATATGAAAAGATTTATATAAATGGAAAAACTGACTGACTGACATATCAACGTACAGCCGAAACTGTTGGGACTAGAAATGTGAAATATTTATTTATTTATTTATAACTTTATTGCACACCTTAGCTTATTACAGGATAAACATTTACAAAAGAATAAGTGTACAATACGCGGTCTTTTAATATTGCACAAGGAGAAGCCTTGTATTAATGTGACGTAGGTGAGCACTAAGTAGGGATTTTAGGAAATGCAACCTGAGGGAAAAGGAGGGTGAAAAGAGGGAATTAAGTTTGGATAGTTTAAGTGATGTTAATGTTTTTATGAAAACTTTTTGCCAAAGTGCTAGGGACGTATAATATCTAAGGAGTATAAGCGAGTATATGTAGTATATTTCATTAATCTAAAGCCTAAATATTCAGGATTGCTTTAATATCAGTAAGATTTATTTCAAATTCTAGATAAGTTATAAAGAAAAGAACACATGTTTTGTCTGTATTCATATAATTTATTTATACAACACATAAAATAAAATAAAAAACATGCATCTATTCTTTTTGTAAAACAAAGTAGAATTACCATTTTAACATACAATAAAGAACTCCCACGCGCGTTAGGAAACAAAATGATTCAATTTTTCGTCCAATTACTGTTTAATTCAATTCGTTTATTGTTTAAATGGTAGTATTATTGGTATTGAATTACTGCAATAAATATCTGTTTAAGGAGAGACAATCGTAGGATGTTAATTACGGAGCCACCGAGAACGCCCACTTGTGAAGTTAACCAGACCGCATTTACAGCACCTACACCTTCAATTATTTGGTAGTCTACTGGAATTGCTTTAATTGTACCAATTTTGTACCGGAAATTAATGATGAAGGTAATTTCTTTAAAGTTTAAATAGTTTTCACTCCTACATACCGGAAAGTTTATCAATATTACAGCCTCTGAGGCTAATTTCGTAAAACAAAAATTATATTTACATTATTTTCTTACCTTTAATTTCTGATTTAAGGATTTGAAGTTGAGTACCTCTTTCTCAAAATATAGCCTAAAAACCTGTAAATTTTTATGTAACTCAATATTCTTAATTCAGCCAATTGTGGATATCTTTCGGATGAAATGATGATGATAACTGAATTCAGAAACCCGCCCTGGCACCGACTTGAACTGTAGGCACAACTTTCTGTAATTTATTTCATTTCTGCTCTGAAAACGGTGAAGGAAAACATCGTGAGGAAACTGATATTGTTGAAGAATTAACTGGGCCCGTGTGGTGTATTACGGCCATACGCCCTTCTCCCGAGGAGACCCGAGTTCCACAAGTGAGAACATTGTGAAGCTGATTATGCTTTAGGCAGTTAATACTTGTACGTATATGTATTCCTTTTCAATCTTTTTACTTTTCTCAACACGATGTTAAAGAAAGTTTTAATAAAAACAAAAGCGCCTCCATATTGCATACATTTATGAATAATGCTTTCATCGCGAATCTTACCCGTGATCAATAACCATGTCATTTAAGTCACAAGTTCAGTAGTCATACAGTCATGCTACAATTGTCAGAAACAATGTCGGCCCGATATCTTAATGATCCATAGATCCTTGAAGATCGATGAAGCGTTCTAATATTTACCAACATCTTGTGTCTGATATTTATTGCTTTGTTTGACTGAACGAATCCCGAGGAAGTATTGTGTATGTCACTTAGATGGGATAGGCTCATGAAGCAAATTGACGTTTTCCTCATGGACAAGAAATCAATGGATGAAACCCTTTTTTATCAGTACCTAGTCTCTGAGATATTCCGTGAGTAGCAACTGAAAAAACACGGTTTGGTTTAGTCAGTAAACATCTGTCTGAGACTCTCTCTCGGTCCACCCAGAGAGAAAGAGGTCTTTTGATGAATCTCCATCCAAAAAATAGTAAGTACGTACCATAGACGGAGCATATCTCAATAGTGCTCTGTGCTCTCTAGTCTGTAGGTATACTTTGTTTTATGAATTGACTTATTACCAACAATAATGCTATTGTTCAGATTGTTCTCAAAGTAGAACTAACAAAAATAAACCGTCTAAAACAAGTTGCTTTACCTATCTCAAAAAAATCTTATTTGTCTATTTGCATTCTAGTACCCAACAAACTATTAAGCGTGTCTATATTTTGAGAACTCACAAAAAGAAGTGTGTATCTTGCCGTTACAGTCGATTATTTCAATAGTTTTAACTGCAATAGAAAAAATACAACACAAAGATATAAAAATAATCCATACTATCTTCTTCAGGCATCGAGGCACTTGTAAGTGACAAGTATGTCGGATAATTAGTGAATACTACACCGCTAAATTTTAATCGTTTTAATCCCGTGGAGGGTCGATCCGGTACATGAAATACTATCGATTTGTAAAGATAAAATTAAAAAATAAAGTACCTCTTTTTCAAAACTCGTATTAATTTACGCATGTACGAAATTAATTTCTTTAAGAAAAAGTCAGCTGAGCGAGTTCAATGACCTGTAGGTACTTTGTACGCAACGCCAACTATTAACTACAGGTCATTGAACTCGCTCAGCTGACGTTTTCTTAAAGATACTAATTTCGTAAATGCGTGAATTAATACGAGTTTTGAAAAAGAGGTACTTTATTTTTTAATTTTATCTTTACAAATCGATAGTGTTTCATGTACCGGATCGACCCTCCACGGGATTAAAACGATTAAAATTTAACGGTGTATATCCGCTGATAATATTGCATCCGCACTGAAGAGATATAAAAAAAGTCTTCAATGAAAATATTTTTTCATAGCAAGCTTTTATAACGCTGTATATAATTATATATTATATAGATAATCCAAAAAGCTCAAACACGTACAGTTATCTGAGTTCCTACGGCCACCTTCCGGTTCCATCTTCAGGTCAGCTGTATGTCACTATAATTTTGCATTGTCATCTTATTTACATAAGCATGCAAAAAAATCAGCTCAATCAGTAAGGTAACCGGAAAGTGGACCAAACTAAATGAAAGCTTGTAATAACCTTATTTAGTCATCGTCAATTAGGTACAAGTGTGTCGGTTATTTAGTCGATACTATATCCGCGATATATTCGCACCAAAGTGCAACCCTACACTTGCGGATATCAGTATCCGACTGTAGCCCTCCGGAAGAGAGCTTTTAAGGCGTCGCGGAAATTAACCCTTCATTACTACTTAGTTTAAGTTACTTATAGCTTATAGACCGATAGGAAACCTTAATATTGGTTGTTGCTCTGCATGTCGCAGATTCGATTCTCGTACGGAGCAAATATGTCACGTGTTTTTGAGTTTACATGTTTGTGAACGCACCTACGATTCAAGAGTAATTCCTCGTGGGGGACAATGTTTGAAAAAAAAAAGCATTAGGGAGCCTGTAATTTTCCAACACACTTTAAGGTTGAGGAACTATATTTTCATTTTAGTTCCTGTTTGATAAGTTGATAGACTTAAATGAGTAGCTAAGCAAAGAGCTAAGGTTACCTTTCAATCGTGGAAATTACAGACACAATAGAAAGACAATAGGTGCGCGAACGCTTGGGGTTTAATGAATTAAATACCCTGATATATTTTACTAGGTACGTATTGATTTGGTAAGAGAGGATCCAAAGCAATTAAATTGCTTTAAGAAAATTTAAATGCGATATAACTGAGATCTCCGATCGCAGATAGTTATTAAAAGATTCTTGTCGGTCTACCTACCATCATTTTGAGGCAGAAAAGGTGCCGTATCGATTTACTACAAACTTCGTAATATGACCACATGATAAACAACAATTTCAATACGAAACGCATATCGCGGTATCAGCAGCTGGTATCACAGCCTATCATTATCAACACGCCTGCACCGACACGCTAGGCGTCGGGTCAACGAACCCACACTAATTCCCTCCGCCATTTTGACTAGAAACAATAAAAAAACACTGACCATTTCTAGTCTATGGTTCCGGCGGTCATTGCATTGTTTGTTGTTTGAAGATTGTTAGTAAACAAACGTGCACTCAATTTGTGGTTTTATTTGTTAACAGTCTTTTACTTCGTTTTTACTTTGTGCGCTCACATACCTATTAGAAGCGACAAGAAATATATATGTAATCAAGATTTTTGTAACTCATAATATGATTTAAAGAGTGTCCATGGAGTTTATTGCACGTTCTTCTCCATAGATATCTACGCTTTGGAACGTGCAATTTAACTCACTTTTTTTTTGACTGACCGACATATTGACAATTGAAAAGTGCCTGTAACTGGTCTATTTGAAATAAACGTTTCTGATATACCAAAACTGTAGATATTTTAGATCTTGTCTCTAGTTTTATTGGTTGTAAACCAGTGGCACTAGGACTCGTAAAACTTGCGTTAAAGTTTAAATCACAATACGGTTTGTAAGCTATTAAAAATCCCTCTTCGCTAAGAAACCGTACCTATTTTTATTACGATAGCTATAAAAAACTCCGACCGGCCACCTTAATGAGTCCTTTCACAATCGTTTCAGCTGTTCTTGAATCCTCTCCCAAAAGTTGATCATTGGACTCAGACCGTACGAAATAATTAATGGGCAAAGTAAACTAAACTAATAAACCTTAATAAGTTTACTTACCGCCAAAATAATCAAAATAAGATTACCTCACAACCACGGAACTCCAATTAAAAAACAAAAAAAGGTGAAGATTTAGCCAACATTGTCTGCAAGTCATGGCCAGCGTTCAACACTGACTCATTGGCTACTGGAGCTTTTTAGATGGCAAAAAAAAACTCATGGTCCAAATTCTTTTGATAGGTACTGTTTTAAAGTGATTTGTCAGTAGGCCGTCATAGAAAAAAGAATTTGGTTTAAAGAGGAAGGTGAGGCTAGGCATGATAATCAAGACCATGTGTTTAATGTTTATTCCACACGTTCTAGGTTTTTACAGTGTGTGTATGTCACTGAAACATCGCGAGAAGTTGTAAACTAGTTACTTTTTCTAAATAAGACACGGTTATGTCGGAAACTAATGAAGTCTGATTTTTCATAATATATCGAGAAATTATAATCTACTA
Organism: Mythimna ferrago; assembly: GCA_910589285.2. NCBI lineage: Eukaryota > Metazoa > Arthropoda > Insecta > Lepidoptera > Noctuidae > Mythimna > Mythimna ferrago. The sequence goes on from OU342680.1 coordinate 1,733,664, forward strand.
GCTTTTGCCAGTGCCTTCGCCCGCATACATAAAATATAGCCTATGTCATTCAAGAATAAAGCGGCTTTTTATCAGTAAAAACTTCGCAATCGGACCAGTACTTTCAGAAATACCTCCTACAAACATAAAAACAAACTTCACCTAATATTAGTGTAAGAAGTTTAGATAAAGATTTCTTTCAGTGACAGGTATAACCCTGAATTCTCAATAAAGTGGTGCTAAAGTCTAGCCAAACACGCAGCGTGAAAAATAATTAATTACCGCATGATGACGTCATAATTCCCAGTGAGTGCTATTTCAACAGTCTCGTAATACCGAGGGATGTGTGACAGGGAGCGACTGGTGACGTCACCGGCGCGCCCCGTCTGACTCAATATCTAAAAGCTCCTATTTCACGTATTTGGGTGTAGAGTTCGGTGTTACGCACTTTTCAGAATCGTTGCTAATTTTACTAATGTAACTACCTTCAGTTTTTTTTAGTTTGCGCTTAAATACTTAACCTTTCAATCGTGGTAATAGAGACACAATAGAGACACAATAGGTGCGCGAACGCGCCGGCCGGCGTTCGCTTGGGGTTTAATAAATTAAAAAACATATTTCGTATAATTCATATTTCGAAATATGTTTTTCACAACGTGTTGTGTCAATAAAGAAGCTATAGGTACAACCAATATCATGCATCCAGAGCAAACTTTCCTAAGTCCATCACGGACTCAAAAAATTGAATTTGATGGAGTGGTTTTTCCTGCCACAGAGTCTGTGTTTCCTGTCTGTGACGTGTAGCTACAACAGAGTGAATAGGCTACTTCTGGACAAGCATGCTCAATCGTTGACCACATCATCGCTCACGATTAGGTGAGATGTGGTCAAACGCGAGCCTGCCAACAATGGAAAAAGAAAAAAAAAACATGACGGTGCTATTATGAATACGGTTCTCTAATTTCAGATCAGGCCTAGAAACAAAATGGAATACAAGTAACGAGTCTTAAATTACATAGGTACATTATTTACATTATCTTTGCTTCTGAATTCTTGTATCAAATGACTCGAGTAACTTTAATTTTGTACTATTTATTATTTATTCTGACCTAGGTTACAAAAGGTGGTGCGGAAATACTTAAAAGAATTACCACGGCTGCAACAGGCAACTGAAGGAACACAGGTGCGGTTTCAGTCAGTAAAATTCTGATACTCACTCTCCCTCCACCCAAAACGGGATGAGTTATTTGATAATTTCCCACCAAAACAAAAATTTATAAAAGATATCTATCTAGACTCGAGTCATACTCTAAAATATTCTAAGACACATTTGATATAAATAGGTTTTCAATTGAAAAGCTATATAGTGCTAAGGACAACTTGTTTAAATTTTGTAGCTTTCATACACAAATAAAGTTCGGTTTCAGTTAATCTGAAAACGAATGAATTTGATCGACGGTTTTCACGGTTATTTCGTTCCATGATACTTTAGTTTTGTAAAATAAAATGTAGAGCTGTTGAAACCTCTACGTACCTTAATTACCTACTAAGTACCAAAAAACTATTCATCCCAGGCGCTGACAGGACGATGTTCAGGTAAGTTTCGTCTTCACCACCTCTTTCTGAATATGATGGATATACTTTTGCCCATACATCATCGTCATCTTCCTGCCTTGGTCCTATGTTACCTGAGGTCGGCGTGACACGTTTTTTTTTCTCATTTTCTCGTGTTAACCGTCACTCTATCACTAACTCTAACTTTTGCCCATACCTGCAGATATGCAATTATGGTGTTCGATTTATGCAGAAAAGCTGGTTCCTAATAATCAAGGAAAAATGAAAAATTTTGCACCTTTGACTCGAATATGCTAGGTTTCCTAATAACTAAAATGTGAAGGGGTTTTTCTTATTTCTTTGAAAGTTTTGTATATTTTATTGAAAGCCAGGGAGGTGTAGGTGCACACCCTCTCGGAACTCGTTTGCTACATGCTCTAGATTTACAATTTAATTTAAAGTGGTTTTTTTATTTACATTAATATCTATAAATAAAAAAAAAGCTTTCCCCTAGAGGCAAAATTACAATACTAATGTGCCAGCTGACTTGGAAGATAATCAATTAATTAAAAGGCGTGTCAAATTCTAGCCTAATTAACTTTAAAATAAAGTGGAACAACAAAGCACCATGCGTATTTTAGTTAACAAAGTAATAATTCTGTAATTTATGTGTGGTCATCGTAGCGTGAAGATATGGTCTCATATTCGTATTTCATCATATTTTGGTGTTTGTAACTTTGTACCAAACAACTAAGTAGATAGGTGGGTAATGTAATACATATACTAGAGTAAGTACTAGACTTATCTATGTATTTAAAATCTACAAACATAATAATGTAATGTAACGTACCTACTCTAAATAAATCTAAATGCAAAAATTTGCCTGCTGCAATCTTCTCTTAAGCTTATAATTTAGGTATCTTCTAGGCTAGAGTGTATGAATAGGCTCTTCATAAACTAGTGCGCCTCAACGATTGCACCACTGCTTACCATCAGGTGGGTACGCAGTCAAGCATTGGTTTATATTATTAAAAAAAATGACCTCAGAACTTAAATCTATTTACATTCCTACTAAATACTTTTGTCAAACTATGGTTTAAACGCTCTTAACGTAGTTATAATTACATAATTATAGTAATTTCAGTTCCACAAAGCTTCTTATATTATGTTTCGTCATACCACAACGTGTAATGGTAATTTAATAAGGCTGTACGTAGTAGCACGAGTCCAGATGGACTCACAAAAACTGGCTCGCACTAGTAAACAACGAACAGATGTTCGTTGTTTACTAGTGCGAGCCAGTTTTTGTACAATTATTTTAATTAGAAATGTACCTGTCCATCAAGAGCGTTATCTGGGTACTTCTATGATTCTGTGCCGTGTTAACATATAGAACAGTAGGTAGGTCATGCTATTCTGTAAAATCACACTTTTATCACTTGGAGGAAGAAAGCTTGAAGTGAATCAGAGCAAATAGTGAATAGTTCCATCATAGAACCAGCAGACATACACCGATACAATACCGGTACAAAGAGGAAGACATATTCCCCCTTATCTACTCCCCTTATCTACAACTTAAACGTTTTGGGAACACATTTGTTCAACTTAAAAATGGAACATAGATCCAGAAGGAAATCTGGGAGTCTTAAAGTCAAGAGCGAATAGGCAAGAGTGCTTCATCATCAACCACATCATCGCCATTAGATACCATTAAGCGGTATATTAGTCAAGCAGAAGCCTGCCCTAATAGATAGATATTATAAAAAACTGAAAGTCTGAAACTGGTCGGATTGCTAAAATTTTTTCACCGATAGAAAGCTGCTTTATGCCTGAGTGACATAGACCGTATTTTATGTACGCAGGCGAAGCTGCGGGCCAAAAGCTAGTCAATAATAATAAAAAAAAGAATTGGCACTCACCCCACGCGAATTTTACGGTAACAATTTTGCAGAATAGACCCCGTAGATTGCTGTTTTATTAAATCCATTAACTTTTCTATGTCTGATTGGCATTGCTATCATAAGTCTTGTATCTTCATCGTGCATTGCGCATAGCGTGCACAACCTAGCATTTTCAAGGCAGATTAATTTCGTTTGATATCTATTGGAGGTTGAAGAAAGTTTTTGAAAATATTTGTCAATTTTCATTTCGTGTTATCTTTGATGGCACAGTCCCAAGGTTTATACGACGTACGAACTTGCCTTCTAGTCATAAATTAAATGTAGATGACATTGCCGATATAAAAACGAAACATCATCTTGAAATACAGAATTAAAAGCATCAGGAATTTGTTAATGATTTTATTTTTATTTCGGACACAATAAAATCCATATAATGTTAGTAACTTAATAAAAACCTTAAGTATTATCTATTGTTAGTACCCATTATCCTTTGCGCAAGCTTTTGCTTTTTTTTTTGCTTTGTGACTGCCAGCCTTATTTTTGCGATTTTTTTTTTGTTTTAGGTGGAAAATCATCCAATGACTTCTCCGCTCTAGATGTGTCAGACTTTTACTGACTATAACCCACTCCTCTGCTTTGCGTGCCAGGACGTCAGGGATCCCTTTCGGACAACCCGTTGAGCCTTTTTTTTAAGGTGGAAAAATAACTTCACAGAGAATGTCAGACTTTACTCAACAAAAGTCGGACGAGGACCCATCAGAACCGTGCGCTAGCTTCTGGCGTTTTATAAGTGCCTATCATAATTATAATAAGTAAGTATCAAAGCATACTATGTTTAATACATGTCTACATTAAGGTGTTTTCAATTGAATAGCTCAATATAATTAGTGTTAACGCGTTCCCAGTAGTGAGTGTAGTCAGGCGGTCGCGCCCATTCGGTTCACTCACCTCTCCATCACAATTAGTTTTTAGTTTTAGTCGGCTACAAGGGCAATAGCTACGCTTGAGGTGTGACGTTCTTTTGTACTATTTGATATTACTTTTCTATAAATTACTAGCTTCGCCCGCGTACATAAAATATTGCCCATTTCACTCTGAAATAAAACAGCTTTAATAAATTTTAGCAATCGGACCAGTACTTTCAGAGATTACCTCATGCAAACAAAAAAACAACCTTCACCTCTTTATGATATTAGTGTAGATAGTGTTGATTGATATTATTATCTGTTAAGGCTCAAGCGTCCGAAAATTGCCATAAAACAGTGACTTTCTGAATCCTTATCCTCGGCAACGACCTGGTTAATAATAGGTTTGAAAAAAATTATGTTTATTATAGATTATTATCAACATTTGATTTTTTCGTGCGACTAAAAAAAATATTTAGCAATTTCGCAAATTTTCCCTACTCCTTTGAAAAGGCTTGGAACTCTAGAAAAATTTTTGCACATTAAAAAGAAAATGGATTTAAAGGTCAGCCGCGCACTATCCGGGCGCAACACGTACCGCCGCACTATGGGACCAACCGGTACTTTCCATCTCAAAAATCGATAACTCTGTTGTTTTGTGATTTTTCTCCTTGATTTTTTTTTCATGTATTTATGAATACCTAGGCAATAAAAGAAATCAAACATCATAATTTTAAAAATTATGTATTTTTCGTAAAAAAATGACAAAGATAAAGTTTCATAAAATTCCATACAAAAAATTATTTTGTTATATTAAAATAGCAATAAAAGTTACACTTTTAGTTAAAATAAGTTTAAATCTAAATTATTATTATTAAACAAACATTTACGCGATAAAAAAAATAGCGCTTATCCTATTCATCACTTTCTATTTCCAACAATTCTTTAGCTTCGTCAAACAATTCTTTAGATATTAGAAAACTTGGTTTATTTATATAAGGATCAGGTGCATATAACAAAATATGCAGAACGTCTTCGTTTGTTGCTGATCTGGAACACTTCCTAGCGTGATGTAACCTATATTTCTTGTAATCTTTATTTCGGGCTTCCTGGGGCATCTTCGGATAATTGTCCTATTGGTAAAACTGCATAATGCTCTATTATTTTAGCACCATGTATAAGTACTTTATGGACCGAAGATGGCATGTGGTACCAGTTATAATTGCTTACATACTTTACGCTATGTACTTTAAACTCACCAGCCTATACTCAAATTGGTTAAATCCAATTTGAGTATAGGCTCTCAAACCTGTCTGGCTTTCTTTGAGCTTTGGTCCATTTCTGGTTGCAACTTGATGTTAGATTTTTTTAAATACTGTCTAATATAGTATTAACGTCAGTTTCCGATAGTTGAAAGTTATCCAACAAATATTGTTTGAGGTCTGAAGTACTTTTCCCTCTTATTATTTGATCACAAAGATCGCGTCGAACACAAACGAATTCACTCATTTTTATTAAAAATATGTTTTTGTCTATTACTCGTAATTGTTACTGAAAAGAAGTATCTGAATACTTTGATGAATAGTATGCTGAAAACACGGGTATTTAAAGGACCAATATTTTAGTGCCTCGTGCAAAAACCATGGGACAATTGATTATGACAGTTCTCATCGAAATAGTGTAATCAGTAGGTACTGATTGTAATTAATTACCACAATAGATAAATAGAACTTCCATAGCAATATAGTTTATCATATTTGTGGTTAAGGTGATCACCGCAAATAAAAGTGTCATGGGAAGATTCTTTCAAATTTAGTAGTAGTCATGTATGCTTCTATCATAGAAATGAAAAAAAAAAACAATACAGACATCAAAATGTAATGATTAAATATAATATTTCGTAATTAAAAAGAAGAACGGTAATTTTCGGGTATTTTTTTATTTTCCCCCGATTGATATATTGCCTCGAAATCACCTTTGGCGCAAAAAACGCGCAAGTTTTTTTTTATTCCTCATATTACTGAATAAGTAAGGTATCTAATAGAGTGAATAACTTGACACCGGCAGCTTTCGGCAACAATGAAAACTCCAATTGAAATAAATAAAAACGAAATTTTCTTGACATTACTAAAAAAATAAAATAAAAATAAAATTAAATTATTTTTTCACAAAAACCGAAAGTAGTTGCAAAGTGTACACTCTAAGCTATCTAATGAAATATAACACTAACATACTTCCTTGGATAACTTCCGAATAATTTTGTGTTGAACTTCCTTAACGGTAATTTAATTGGCATGAAATTATTTATGCTCAATGTTTGAGGTTCATTTTATAAACTTAAACCTAAGTTATTTAATTATTTTTGTAAATCATTTGTAAGTTCCATCCTTTGAGAGTATAAAACCATAAATAAATCTATAGATTTAGGACTTTCATCAAAACCATTTTCGAGATGGAAAATACTGTTTGGTCCCATAGTGCGCCGTCCAGGCGGGTACGAGAGTTGTGTCTATTTAATTTCGGCCAGATGGTTCAAGGGACTATAAGCCTTAAGGATGTGAGCGTACTCAGGGATCCATGGAGTTTCTTGCCGGTTCTTCTCCATAGGAAACAACCCATAGGAATTGTGCGCTAGCTTCTGACGTTTGATTTTTCTGATGAAATCGTAACTCGGTAATATTGGGACTTTGAAATAACTTCAAGCAAATTATGATCATTTCACGTATACTTTTTGCCTGTTCAGTTATGAACGCGATTGTTTTTTTTTTGTTCAAATGTTGATTGTAGAGTAATGGAGTCACGACAAAAAATATTAGTAGGTACGCTGTAGACTGTTCTCTTCTTAGCAGAGGCATTGTTTCAAAATTGTTTGTTACTTTTAGAATAAAAAACCGGCCAAGAGCGTGTCGGGCCACGCTCAGTGTAGGGTTCCGTAGTTTCCCGTCCGTCACAATAAAGTGTACCCACTTATGAGTTTAAAAAAAGGCTTGCTACGATTATACTACAAACTTAGTCCAGAAATTATTTTGTAGAACCCTTTTGTCTTTTTTGTACAAAAACTGTTCTTTCCATCAAGTTCAAAATAATTTTCCTAGAAAGTCCTTATAAAGTTCTACTTCTCAGATTTTTTTCATATTTTCTAAACTTATGGTTCAAAAGTTAGAGGGGGGGGGACACATTGTTTTTTCCTTTTGGAGCGATTATTTCCGAAATTATTGACATTATCAAAAAATGATTGTAGTAAACCCCTATTCATTTTTAAATACCTATCCAACGATATATCACACGTTAGGGTTGAAATTAAAAAAAAAAATCACTTCTCACTTTACATATAGGGGGCTACCCTAATAAAACATTTTTTTCCAATTTTTATTTTACCACTTTGTCGGCGTGATTGATATACATATTGGTACCAAATTTCAGCTTTCTAGTGCTAACGGTCACAGAGATTAAGCGAGGACGGACAGACAGACAGAAAGACAGACGGACAGACAGACATGGCGAAACTATAAGGGTTCCTAGTTGACTACGGAACCCTAAAAAGAAAGAAATAGAACAATTATCGAAATAACTATCTTAATCGAAATATCTCTGCCTTTGTTATATTGCGTTAAAATGTAAATGCTTGACTTTCTCTCAGTTCTTCATTGACCATGATGGGACATAATCAGAACTGGACTTTGATACAAATGGTGCCAGTCTCAACATATCGTTTCAAGGATAAAAAAACCTATTTCAGTTCATAAATGAGTTCTGAGTTATTAAAAAAATATAAATGTACAGATACCTAGTTATGCATACTCGTATATATGTACAACCGAATTAAGAACGGCCTTGAAGACATCTAATTTATAATCGGACGGGAAGAACACAGCAGGCAAATTGTTCCAGTCCTTCGATGTACTCGGTATGAACGACGAGGCGAAACGCTCAGTCCGGACCGTAGAGGTTACAATTGAGGTTCTTTTTGACAGCAAGCTTTTATTTTCAAGCAAACAGCTTTCGTTTTAGTACCCGACGCCATGTCCCAGTAACCGAACGTAAGTAAAACAATGTAAATCATGCATCGGGTGCCCGAATTCGAGCAACGTATTTCGTGCACCCGAATATAGGCAAACGACCAAGTTTAATTGCGCCATAAGACCACTAAGTTACACTCGATTTGACTCGATCCATCGTTTTAAAATAAAAGCCTTCCAGTCAGCAACGCCGACGACGTGATGGTACCGTTCGGTAGCCCGCTATGTTTTGTTTTAGTTAATCGATCTGCTATTAATTAATTTATTCTATCGAATTTTGAACTTTATCATGATGAAGCAATGAAGAAGAAAAATAACCATTAAGTTTTGATTTCATGCCTTGATTGGTCGATTTAATCGGGAGACTGTAAAATTTATTCCAGTAAATTTGAGTCATCGTCCAAATTCTAATAAATTAGGAAGAGATTGAGTCTGTCTTAGTCAGTAAGTATAATTTGTTTATAAATTACTTTGAGATGTAGCTGTGCTTATAGCAATGTCTACGCTCAATTAAAGATTCCCAGAGAACAAAAGAGTCCATTAACTTTTTATAAATCTTCTACCACTACAGATAATGCAATAACAAATTATAGATAGGTATAGTCTGTCTAATAAGTCAACCGACTTGGAAATTTTGTATATTATTTAATCATTTAAAAAATACTTATATTCGATTATTTTTATAAGGTTCTTCTGTTAGTAAACAATGATCTCTATCTCTTAATCAACCTTGATTATTGAACCCGTGTTGACTACATCAGATTTCATTAAATCCTAATAATTACCCAAGTCGTTTAACTTATTAGACAGACTCTACTTAGAGACTAGAACTAAATCAGTAATCACAGAAACTTCGATTCAAATTTTGAATATAAAATAACGTGTGTCCGGTGAACCATAACTTCTATAAAAAAAAACAAAACGTAATTCTATTGACAATTGACAGATACGATAAGAAATTCATTTTGACGTGTTACATCACTAACCAATGGGGTGTCCGCATCGATATGACGATAAAAAAGTAAGTGGACGTCACTTTTATCGATGATTGCTTTCATTACCATCGAACACTTCAGAATAATACGAATATGATATGGTACCAACACTACGATATCGAGATAACAGTGTAATATTAGATCAAATTATGATTTTTATCGTACAAAATTGGTCATAGACATTAATATTATTCAGTCTAAATTGAAAAAACAAATACAATGAGAAGTTTTTATTAAAAAACTAGTTTTAGTGGCATCGACCGTTTCGAAGTAAGTTTCTCCATACAAACTTTGAACCCCCGTTTCATCCCCTCTGGGGTGAATTTTGAAAAATCCTTTCATTGCACATGCCTAGGTACGTCATAATAACTTGTATAGTTTGTACTTGTAGTTGTGCTGTGTGTTCAGAATCAGAATCAGAATCATTTATTCGTAAACATAGGTGATAATTAAATACAAGATCTTAAAAATTAGGTAGTACGCTATGTTTTGTCAATTGTCATACAAATTATTAAGGAGAAAAAAAAATGTTACTAAATTAAAATATAAATTCATCACAATATCATTATGCTTTTTTTTTTTTAGTCAGCTAGTAGATGACTATAGCTTATTGTTCATAACCTGTTAGAAGCTATTTAGTTTTAAAAACTTCTGCATTTACCGAACAACTTGTCAAGAATCTCGAGTAGGTACCTATTACAGGTAGGTCATGTTGTGTAGTGTAGAAGGCAGGCTTGATAACTAATGCAAACCACCAATGAACAGACTACAGCTCTCACTGTTTTTTTACCCACTCCGTTTCTTCGTTGCTTTTCATACCGGGGCCGAGCTTCCTTTTCAGAAAAGACCCTTGGTCCCAGTAGGCTTCGACCCTGCTGAACCTCTACGGTTGGCCTTCACCGTCTAAGCTAAATTGTCAGTAACAGCAGTAGGCTTCACAATAATTATAATTAATAGGTATTGTGGTATTGATTGTTTAAATCGATAAACTGCGCGTATTGGTCAGTCGGCTGCATTGTGCATTGATACGATATCATTATACACAGCACTAGTTTCTTTTTTAATAATTGTTTGGAATGTTTAACTTTAATTTATTATTATATTTTACTTACTCTTATTTCTATAAAATTTGCTTTGATTGGAAAATCGGTGACTGATAGAAATCAGGAAAGTGTGAAGACATCGTTTTTCTTTTGAATACTCCACCCGACTTTTGTCTCTATGATTTTGTTTACATTTTGTCAATGTATCTTCCAAAGAAAACTAAAAAGTATTTTCCTATTGAAAAATATGAAAAAACCTCAAGTCTGATTTACATTTCTCTACCAAACAACGCACGTTATCATCGTGAGAGACCTATTAGTCTAGCATGACATCCTGCGTCTGCCCACGACGTCCACGACACTTGACAATCATGGATCGTTAACAATACGTGACAATTGTTAAATTATAGTTCGATAAATAATTAATAAGCCGAGCTTTCCCGCGCTAAAGCTATGTGAACTCGCATGCCATAGCCAGAGGTGGATTAAGCCAGCGCGGGGCCTGTAGGAAATTCGACCAAGGGGCCAAAGTTATTTAAGTAATTAAATAATAAGATGTATTCGGATTTCAATATACTTTGAGTAGATTTTTTTTGTGTTTAAGTGGAGGATTTCCGAAAGCGCGGCCTCCGAATGTGCGGGGCCCCCGAATGCGCAGGGTCTGTAGCATTTGCTATTCTTGCTACATAGCTAATCCACCACTGGCCATAGCCTATAGCGTCTATGTCTATGGGGCTTGAAGCTTGTAGGGTCTATAATTACTATGGTGGAAATATGAACAGCTGTTGACATTGATATGAATTAGATTAGGATTCGTCATGCTTCGATTTTTATTGTTGTACTTATTTAGAATGGTTTATAAACGGCTTTGGTGGTTAATCTTTGATTGTAGAGACATGGTCCAACCAAGACTAATTTGATAATGGGATTCACTGACTTGCTTTAGTGGTCAAGTTTTGGAAACAGGTTCAATCGAGACGCGAAACTGCAGCGTCTTTTTTATTTTTTTATTTATTGTTTCGCTCAGGCTATCTCAACTGATGATAAGCGATGATGTGGTCGGCGATGGAGCACGCTTACCTAGAAGTAATCTACTCACTCTTGTCTTAAAGACCCTCAGGTTTTAGCTATGATAGACTATACACCGGCAGGTAATTCGACTCTTCAGCTGTAGTAGGTACGTATGCAAAATATATTGTTAATTTTTTCTAAAATTGACAGTCAGTGAAAACGCTGAAATTGACTGCTAGCGAAAACCCTAATGAAAAACATTGTTTTGCTACCAAGCAATCAAAGGCATGCAATAAGAACCTCTATCAAAACTTTGATCAAGTTTGCCTTACTTCCATCAATCCGCCATGAAGCCATGAACCAAAACCTTTGGATGCCAGCCAGCTAGTCAACCGCATCCAAGTTATAATTATGTACTATCCTACTTATTTATTCCTGAGTGACTAGGCACGCGAGCGAAGCTGCAGGCAAAAGTTAGTTATCTAAATTACTTTTACTTTAAGCCCTGGTCCAGGTACTAGTTGGTCGTGGATCGTGGAGTTTGCGGTCAGCGCCGGTCAGACCGATCAGCCGGTCAGCCGTGACCGAACAGCTCGGATTATAAAGTCACATGCAAACTGAGATTGACCAGAACCTTGCAAGTGAACGAGGATATTTTGAAGGATCGAATTTCATTCGGTGAAGAATGCGGAGATCGGATGAATTTAAAATAATTATGTATTTTAATTAGCTAGGTTTCTAATTTTTTTCCAATTTAAAGCAATTTTTCGCTCTTTTCTTCCAAATTTATTCCTGTTTGATATCCGAGAATCAAAATAGATACGACCCTAATAGAATAAAGCAACAAAATATTTTCAACTCTTCACGCCTTTGTTATTGTTTAAACTTGAACTATATACAAAATTAATCAACGCTTGCTCTATTTAACTAAACATGACTTAGGTACCTAAAGCTATAAGAAGACACATTTTCAGGAACTGATATTAAAACTCTAAAGCCCATGAATGTAATTCTTCGAAACTACGCACAAAGTTGAACAAAACAAAATTAAAAAATTTGATAAACTGCAAACCTAAGAGTGTTTTTTTTCCTTGAATTGTTTACGTGACAATGTGATTATATACTACCTACAGGTCAAAACCGCAACCGATGAAATACCACAAATTCTACTTAATTTAGACCTAGATACCTTATTTATATGTTTTATAGGTAACAATATTATACCTGATCTAATGTAGCGTAGATGCATTGTGTTGTATTTATTGTTTCAGTTTCCTTTGTCATGCCATAGCTTAAAAGGTTTATCTAGGTGTTTGGGGTTACATGTGGACATCTCTGGTTATATATTTACCGATTTATGTTTTATTTTACATCTATCACACAACGCTGTCTAGCCCCAAGCTAAGCAGAGCTTGTGTTATGAGTACTAGAGAACTGATAAACATACTTATTTCTAAATACATACATATTATACATATTATAGAAAAAATACACCCAGATCTAGAACAATTATGATCTTGCTCATCACACAAACATTTGTCCTGGGTGAGAATTGAACTCACGACCTCCGGCATAGCAGTCAGGGTCACTAACCACTAGACCAACAGGCCAATCATATTTTGCCCTGGGTGCCACTAACCAATAGACCAACAGGGACACTGATCAAGTATCCCAAGAGCATTTTGGGGTGAATTATATGAACAGTTCTCTTTTACAGTATGAACTTTAAATCTATAACTTGAAAAAGGAAATGCTTTCTTCGATTCAGTTCATTTCTTAAAAATAACGTACCACGGACCCTCATTTTCTTCCGTGAAAAATTAAAAAGAAATCTGTCATTATATCATGACAGATTTCTAGTTCCGTGTTAAAGTTCATGTTTGGCTGTAATTTGCAACATGAAGATCGCTTCATTACTCAGCTGTTACAAATAAATATTCGCATGAAACTTTTCCCTGAATTTCTTTCAGACAATACGTAATGTATTTTTCGTGACTCAAAGTGATTTTCAGTGTCCGTAACTTAATTCAGAATTATCTTGAATCATGATCGTGAATAATAAAAAGTTTTCTACAAACTTTTTCGTTTTGTAACGTCTTTATTTAAATTGAGTGTTGTTTTGGGTTTTTTGGAACTAGAATCCAACTGAAGATCAGGCAGGTAAGTTTATGAAAATGTTTTGTTTGTTGTTATCTATTATTGGGAAGGCGAAATAAACCGATAAATCGAAAATAAAAAATAAATAAGTTATTGTACTTATCCAAAAATCTAATGAAAAGTATGAAAAAAAAGACTAAAAAAAAAAATGTTTAGTTTTTAATCAAAAACTGAAAATGAGTAAAGCTCCCGAAAATACCCCAAAATCAATCACCATCCATGAAATTTTTTTTTTTCACGCCAGTAAATTTTTACAAAAAAAAAAAAATAGGACTTACCATTGTTGAAGTTTAGAGTAGTTTACAAAAACCGTGAGAAAAATTGGAGCGTTTGGCGTGGCGAGTTCGTGAGGCAACGCACCGGGCCGTACTGTGCCTGGCTGGGCCCGCTCACGCTTTTATATGCGGTGGCGACGCACACCTATTCTGAAGGACCCATAAAACTATTATATGGAACACAGATCTTGGGACCACTCCTTGTAAACTAGATTTTTCAGTAACCAGCTGAATTTTAAATGAGGCGCTCCTATTTGATGTCTTGGTCTGTCTGTCTAGCAAATAGTAACACATAGGAATAATCTTCGGTGAGATAGAGATTTTCCGTTGTATTTTTATAGTATTTCTGGTGCTTTTACTCTTCTATTAAGTTCTGATTAAGGCCCAATGGCCGATATATCACCAGCACTAAATGTCAATACATTTACTAAAGCGCGAATAATAGAGCGCTAAAGGCAAAGTAACTGAGGGCTTAGCCAACTTGATAATTTACAATCGTTAACTCTAGTAGAAAACTACAAATGTATGGGAATGACATCATCTCAACTTCAAGTCACGTGGTCAGAACAAAGGAATCGGAGACATTACCGACTACGCGACTGTAGAAAGAGATTCGAAACGAAACGGTCGTAACTTGGCAAGGCCTGCTGACCAAACACAGGTAGGTTTAGGTCAATAAAATTTTGAAACTTTTACTTGAACGGGAGAAGTTATTTGATGATTTCCCATTTAAAAACACTATGAATAAAACAATTTTCCGTTGAGTTAAAGCGCCTGATCATCTAATTTGTCGTGTTATGACTGTCAGTATTTATGATTTCATATAAAATTCCTGAAAGTTTTTCTTTTATAAATTCATACTGTTTTTGATTTTCTTGCCAAAACTTTCATTCCATTGCAATTTTCTTCGTGGTCAGTTGGTCATCGTATCCAGAATAGGTCATTTGATTCACAAGACAGTAGTGTGTCCAGACTGTGTCCAATTTTTCAGTCTTAGTCGCAAACAGCAGCAGAAAGCCAGTGAATAAAGCTCCGTGACTAATGACTAATTATGTCCACAAATATCAGATTTGAATGTCGAACTAGTGAACTGTGATGAGCTCTGTCTGCGTAAAACAAAGGCATATGGTATTGGGTGCAGTAATTTTAAATTTTTGGACTATTGTAGAAAGAGATATTAAATGGTATTGGGTAAATATTTTTTTTACCGTTTCAATAATAGAGTGGAAGTTTCAGTTACATTGTGTTGGTAATTTCTTTTAGTTTTTGAATAGTGGACCTTTTAAAATGGTTTTAGATGGAAATAAGCTAGTACATCTCACCATCCACGATTGCATCACTGATTACCATCAGATGGGATCGCAGTCAAGCACTGGTTTATATTATATGAGAAAAAAATGAGAAAATTCTTTGTTTTCGGTGCTGTTCTTATTTTCATTTCCGCCATGTGAGGAATCATACGGTAGACTGTCAGTTCATAGAATAGTTAAACTCCAACGAACTTTACAACTTATTTTACACTTTCAGATTCCATTGCAAAATCAAATCATGGGCACCCTATTCAAAGGGTTGGGATGAATGGCGAAGGGACAACAGGGGAACCTTGACCCTTCGCCAATTTTTATGTCAGTAGTACCTACGCTGCATATTTCTAATAGACATAATACCTGTACATATTTATAACCCTGTTGAAGCCGTGAGTGCATTTTTAGCTACCACACATTTTTCCTTATGGTTAGGTTTAGATTTTATTTATAGTGGCATATGTACCTAGTTGGGTCCAAGTTAGGTATTTACGAGAAGAATTTTCCTATTAGTTTCTAAAAGCATTCGTTATTTGTGTATACCTACACATGGCTATAGTACATATATTTTTTTTTTATCTTTTATAAACTAGTACTTGACTGCGATCCCGCCTGATAGTAAGCAGTGATGCAATCGTTGATTGTGAGACGCACTAGTTTATTAATAATCAAACAGAATCATTGTTTTAGGGCCTGCGCTCACTTGAGACAAGACTGTCTTCGACGACGCAGACGTCGAACTAAACGATATTTAATTAACTGTCTTAGCGCCCCGTGTCGTAGACAAAACAGTTTTGTCGCAGACGGCGTAGACAAGTCTGCGACGTCGTAGAGAAGTCTGTCTAAGACGTCTTTTCTCAAGTGTGCGCAGGCTCTTAGGGTAGAACTAAACTGCGCACACATGTGCCATGTACGCCGATCTGAGCGCGTCGGTCTCTATACATTTTATACAGAAACTAGACTTGTAGAGCTACACTAGATCCACGCCACGCGACGTCGTTCTACGTACATATCAGGCGTGGTCCACGTGCGCGTCGGTCTAATGTAGTCCTTAGCTTCTCTGACCAAGTTACCTCTTTACGCATTAATTTATCGAAGGAGTCACCATGATGGCCCTGAAATTTTGCATTTCAGGGCCATCATGGTGACTCCTTACTTCGACACCTCATACATTTTAATACATACTATTTTAATTAAAACAGATTGAAACAAGTAGAGACAAGTTGGTACGTGTATGTAGGTAGGTATAACGGTATTGGATTTGGGGTGCGACCACACCCCACAGACCTAGCCAGTCTGGTCTCCATAAATTAGGGTTGTTTCATTATCTGGTACAGCTATATTGACAGGATTATGCGTTTATGTATGAAGAGCATGATGTGTTTTAAAAATGAAGCACTTTTAAATGACGGGATTTTGATCCTGATTTGCTACACTATCTACACTTTTTATGTTGCCAAGGGAACGTACCTACTTCCGAAATAAAATGTGTCCTATATCTGATTCCAGGACTTGGTCTATCCGTCTGCTATCGTAATCCGTATAGAATCAGATTGAGCGTAAAGAAGTAACAACCATCACGTCTCAGTCCACACACACACATACAAACTTTCACCTTTAAAATATTAGTGACGTTCATAGCTTCATCATCGCATAGATACAATCCAAGTATCCAGGTGGATCGTACTACAATCTACATCATATCTTGTATGACATGAAGTTTCTATAGTATAGGTATTTGGAGGTAATTATGCGGAACAAAGAGTAAAGTCCCGCAAACTTCCGTTGAAAAGGGAGGATCCTCCGACCAGACCACGGAACAGTAAAAACAGTGGAAGTAGCTTGAGAAAATGTTTGTTCCAGAACCGGTGTCGCCAAACTCATACATTTACAATTTACTCTTACTGCAAACCTAAAAATATGATTGGCTGAAAACAAAAACAGGGCGTAGACAAAATGCAAAAAAAAAATATACGAAATGCAACTTTAATTTCAAAAGACTATAAATCAAATTGACAAAAACAAGAAAGAAATACATCTTTGACTACCAAGTACTGCCACTCGTCGCTAGATGGCATTGTTCAGTATATAATATTCAGTATGAACTGTAACCACGTAAAAATAAGATTGGTATTTGAATGGCGTATCACTGACGCGAATGCGCTCGCTGCTACTCAGATAGGGAAGTGACCTTATTCGATCGACATATGTATCGATTGTATGAAAACGTATTTAAAACATATCATGCAAAAAAAAAATTGTATGCGATAGTGTGATAGTATTAAAATTATGAAATTAATATGATTAAAGGCAATTTTTAAACGCAGTAAAAAGGGTATTTATTTGCATAGTACATCAATTATCATCATCTCAGCTGAAATCATCGTCATCGCCCACTGCTAAACATAAGAATATTAAGTATAATTCAAACGCCCTATGTTGTTCCTAACTCTTTAACTAAATTATTTAAAATACATCACAAATATCATACCACAATTTTTATTTTATTATATTTATTAATTTAATCATTATCTGTATTATATTACTTACAAAAACTATTAAACTATAATATATATATTAAAAAGGCAATGTAATACATATTATACATATCGATTGATTTTATCGATAAAGTCACGCACTATTTGGATAGCGTCAAAAGTATAGGTAGACTAACGAATATTCCAGAAAAGCTAATAACCGAGAAAAGAAAATCAACTTTGTGGTGATGTAACTAAGGACTAGTTTTGTTTGTATATCCTGCGCAATGTTTCACGTAATTTTATTTTTTCATTTTATTAAAATAAATCCGAAAATAATACTTTTCGGTGGTATGATACACCTCCATGAGTTAGATTTTTAGTCAGACTATGGTTTTTAAAGTACAGTATGGGACAATAAGGCATTTTAACATTATTTTTCGTTAATTATTATGTTGCGCAGTCTAGTTAGAGATTGAGGGCGCTTGAACAGCAAGTGCGCAACGCGTTTCTTACTAGCGGCGACAGTGCCACGCCTACTTACTTCTTCCACTGTTTTTACTGTTCCGTGGACCAGACGGGTGTTATATGTCTGGTGGGCAACTGCCCGATAGAGTATTTCAGGCTGTTCTATATGTTCAAATCATGCAGAGAACTTGCGGGATTACGCTACAGGTAGATTATGGTATGGGGGTGTTGATGGTAATTAATTTTTGTACCTAATACACTTTTTCCAGAAGAAATTCAAACTCAAAATTATTTTATTTCACAGAGGTCAAACGATAGAAGTTAGTGCACAGTTCCAAATGATAATTTTCTATGGAGAAGAACTGGTAAGAAACTCCATAAAAATATAATAGAGCTTATTAAAAATTACGTATAGAGTAATTTATTAATCGTCAGCATAGACACAAAACAATATATTTTAGTAAGCTACTGTTAGCGCAATTTACTGAACGATTGGTACCCTTAGTACCGATTGTACAATCACTGACCCAATTGAAGCGTTCAAGTTAGCATCAGAAGGGGGTCCTTTCTTCTAAGTGATGGTAATTTGAACACTAGTTTGCTAGCGAAAGTGTAGGTCACAAGAAAATAATTTATAAAGAAATTATGTCAGCCATCATGTCAGCAGTAAACATGTATGTACTCTTTTTATGAGGGTGGAAAAATAAATCAAACCACTTCTTCCGCTCTGACAGTGTTGAGGAGTGTCATGGTAGGTTTCTAAATTGAGTTAAGAGGCTCCTTTTCTACTCGCCTATCGTCAACATCGAGCATGGTTTAAAACTTGTTACTTCATCTAACCTAATCCAAGGCGAGTTTTGACGAAAAGGCAACACGAAGAAAGAGAGATAACGCCTGTAAACCGTTAGCATTCGGTAATTCCGTGATTTGCTTGAATATTTTATAAAACTTGTTTCAGGAAATACGTGTTTTTTTTTGAACCCTAAAAAGTTTTTGAAAAAAAATCGTCGTCATTTAGTATCTTGATAAAATTTGCAGGACTTCTATTGTTATACTTTTTTGACTCTTTGAATTTTTTTTGAGTACCTAAATTTTGAAAGTTCATGCAAAATAGCAGATTTTCAGAGGTCTTTACTGGATTAGTTTTACACAAATTCATAAATTGATTTCAATAGCCTAGATAATATCCACAAGATACTGTTTCCAAAATTTCTAATGACAAAGGTGTAATAATATCATAATCGCGTAAGAGCGGTTATATGAAAAACAGTGAAAATGTATGTCGAGGAACGTCTCACCTACTTAAAAGTTGACAGGTTTTCAGTCTAGAATTAGAGAAATAGCCAACTTCAAAAATCAGGGGCTCAGACTTTTACTGAATAAACATTTAGCCTACCTATAGTCTATGTTAAATCCATTGGATCGGTATTGTCTTGCCCTTATCTCTATTTAGGTACTTTGGGGCGCAGTGTGCCTTCTGCTTCCATACATCTCTATAAGGGAATCCAATCCCGCAAGCGCGAGATCCCGCACCTTTTTTGCGGGATCGGAAATGCGGGATTACCCATGCGGGATCCCGCACGTCTGCGGGATTGAAGTTTTTTATAAGAAAATTCGATTCCGACGACCTGCCTGTGTTTAGATTATTTATTAGACCTAGCTCATCCTCATAAAAAGTGATAAAACTACTTTACAAGAAACTCGTGACATTTTTTATAGCATTTGTCAGGAGAACAATTATTTTGTTTTCGATTTCACCTTGCAGTTAAATAATAAGTATTTGAATTTTGTTTTGTGTCGTGTGAGTTCTGTACCGCAACTGAAATGGAACGTATTCAAAGCCACTTTAGCTACTCTATGACCGGGGATTCCCCTCAGCACGAGAATTCAATTTTCTAAAAGATGAAGGTCCGTTACATATTTTATTGTTCCATAAAAGCAACTGATTTTATATGAAAATATTTTGATTTGCTATTTGGAAATTGTTAGAAACTCGATTCGGGAATCGAACTATTTACACATAGTAGGTTTTATAAAAAACCCCTTGAACGGTTTTTGTGTTTATTACTACTTAAAACAAAAAAGAAATTAAAAATCTCAATTCCGCAAATCCCGCGGGATCCGCGGGATTGCTGACATCAATCCCGCAGGCGTGCGGGATTGCTATTTTGATGCGGGAGTCTCTATCATTATCTCATCATAACATATTTTCAATGTTATTTTTTTTTATCAGAAACCAAATATTGACTATTAAACGCTAGTCAACCATAGCGAATAACTCTGCTGAAAAATCGCTTAGGGGTTTTCTTTGCATGCCAACGAATCTTACGTTTCAAT
Organism: Mythimna ferrago; assembly: GCA_910589285.2. NCBI lineage: Eukaryota > Metazoa > Arthropoda > Insecta > Lepidoptera > Noctuidae > Mythimna > Mythimna ferrago. The sequence goes on from OU342680.1 coordinate 1,754,089, forward strand.
TATATTCCTATAGGCTGAGTCTCCGACCAACTTATTATTTAGAAAACGATGCAGTAATTGCTACGATTACATATACTTAAACAGACTGAAGATACAAAATATCCAACAATATTTATCCTCTTTATACCAGTAAACTAGTATTTATAGATACGGTAGTCTGGTGAAACATTGACAATTTTTTTTCAAAATTGTTGAGCGCCCAACTTTAATACTGCCTACGTGATTTAGTAAACCAGGATCCCGGGCTTTTTACGTTTTTGAATGCCATAAACGGAAGAATATACGTCACGCAACCTCTGAAGGGGACTGAAAAATTAACTTCTTATGATTCCTGAAAATGAATCCACGCGATGTTCATGAAAACTAATATTACAGGAGGTTTTTATGTATTGTTTGTTTGTCTATTTTTATTTTCTGTGGGGGAGAGAGGAATAATTTCATGGCTTTGTTTTATGAAGCCCTAATACAATCGTGTGGATCGATGGAAACTTCAAACTTTCAAAGACAACGTAATTTTTCAAGCTCGCTATATGTAATTTTACAGATTAGATTTTTTATGTTTTTTGAACAAATAGCTCTAATATACGAATTGCTCTTGTATCGTGGGTGTTTTCACAAACATGTAAAATTGTAAACTCACTTGCACAAGTCCACCAAACCCAAAACAACAATCTGTAGGCTATTTAACTCTCCTTTCGCAGGTACGCAAATAAGCATCACCTTTGTACTATTATTCTGTTTCCTTCTTCTTTTCATTTATTATTGTGTACAAAAATTAATAAATAAATTAAAATAAAATAAATAATAGTTGTTCTGTGTGGGAATCTAATCCGCGATACAGCGCGGTAACCAATCTTTAACCACTGCGCCAACCGTGCCCTCTTTCTATCTACTTTGGAGGTCTTCTTGACAGTCTCTTGAGAAGACCATTAGCGATATGACCAACAGCGGTGGTCAGCATCCTGTCAGAGTATCGCTTTGCTTTATCACTAGTTGCACAAAATTGTCCAGCATCTTGTTTGTTTTACAATATGGATTGCAAGTATCAATAAAGAGCAACAATTGATTGTGCAGATGTCAAGCGCCATGTGCGGACCGATTGAGCTCGTTTGGACGACGCTGTGCCGAACAGTACAAGTTATAGAAGAAGAGCGAGTGAACTGAGAAATTAAATTTTTAAGAAAGGTAATTTGGCGCTTGGACCTTTGTCCGACGGCCGATCTTGTCTCTCAAAATATTGATGAAGAAAGTTCTGTTCTTTGACTTCCTGTTTGATGTATTAAAGCTATCTTAAACGCTTATTATTAATTTATTTTATCTTATCATTACGATGAACTCATAGTGCGTGCGTCTCGCAGTATTTTGTATATTTTATCCTTTTCAAGAACGTTTATCCTAGCTGTCTAGGAGGATAGCTATCTATTTATAGATAGATTCCCCAGAACGAGAGAAATTATGAATATTTCTCACTCTAAAAAAACTTTGTCGGCCGGTGCGTAGAGTAAAGAGAGAGTTAAATTGTTGGATAAGTATACTTGAGTTGAATAAAAGATAAAAATACCAATCCAATGACATAACACATATAGCTATTGAAAAGTGGGCCCAGATGTCATAGAAACCCTCGCATCATCCTTTTTTCCTTACAATAAAGTATAAAAAAAAAATTCATCGGTCACAAATCGCTGTTCGCTTGTAACTTACACCGTCTACTTATACAACTACGGTAATATTTCATTGGTAGCTACAGTATTTGCAGTTTAAAGTCTGTCTGTAGGTCGCTGTGTACTAATTGTACGCCTACCACAACACACTGGATGCTTTGTGGCCGCACTGACGTGGCTTGTTTGATTTGGGTTTGGTAAATTAAATTGTTTAAGCGTTCAGGGAGGCGATCGCGCTAATTTCAAACGTTTACGACAAAGTTACGGTTCGATTGCGGCAATGGTTAGGTTTCGATTCAGCTGATCGGGTTTTTGGTATCGCGCTAAAAGTTCAAACGTTCACGAACGTAAACCAAAGTTGGACCGTTGCGTAACGTCAATCGTTAGTGATGCCCTTTTAGTTTGTGAATATCCGAGCGTTTAGTAATAAATTTTGACGTGTACACCTCTAGTTTTGACAGCTGAAAGTGCGGTATGTACTTGAACTTTTGAAGAGGTTAGCAAGATTTTACGTAAATAAACATTCAGACTTACTGATGGTGCAGTTTCTGGAGCTTATCAAGACCTTGCTCTTGGACGAGTGACGAGAGACGACGAGCTATGTTATGTGATAATGTTTACGTTTGAAAATATAATTAAAATAAAATGACGAGGCGCTAGGAATACAAATAGCCTTTATTCACAAACAGTACGAAAAATGGAATTGAATATAGAATAATAATTAAGGGGAATAACATACAGCTTTACACAATAAGTTTAGCCTTAAAACAAAACAATAATAATGATCTAACCGGCCTGTACCTCAAGTGTCTTATGATTTAAATTATTTTATTGTTTATGTTCATATTTGCTAAGAATACTTATATAAAACACATAAGAACTATTTAAAAACCATTTCAATGATAAACAAACTTAAAACTAATTAACCTACACCAGCCACTAAGTGTCATCATAACACAAATTTTGAAACCATGTTGATAGAACATTTTTACAATGCACTTTTTTAATGCATACATGGACAACAATAGGATAGTATGTTAATTTTAAAAGTAGAATTAATTAAGATAATTGGTTTCTCCTATTAGTCCATTGAATGAGCGCCCACTGTTCTGTGCATCCAAGCTCCAACTCGCTAAGAGCATGAGTACCCAGTCACTGCTCTTGCCTGACCCCATGACCAACGCCCGCTCACGAGCTGCTTCTTCTGCTGTTAGGGGTGTGTAGGGGATATAAGCCTTGTGTGCTATATTATGCAGAACACAGCATGCATTCACTATTCTGACAGCAGTTACTGGAGTGTAATGCAGCTGACTATCAACCAATAAGCACCTGCAAGGACAAACCGTTTTATTATTATTTATTTATTTCAAACACAAATTATATCAATTATTAAAATAATGGTATGATATTCAAAGCATACCTAAAGCGAGCTTTTTAAACACCTATACAGCATTCAACAACACTTTTGGCCGTCAAGAGCAAGCTTTGGTTATATCGTTCCGGAGTATCCGGCCTTGGTTCCAAGATGGGTGTCATCATTATCGGTCTCAAAGGGTACCCTAAATCTCCTGCAATAACCAAAAATAAATTAAAGAGTCTTAAAAAAATATTTACATAATGTATCAGAAGATTGCAACATAAATTATACTCAATTTAAACATACCTAAAAGATGTAAATTATCTCCATGATTAATGTGGAGTCTTTCTATATAACCATTCAATGGATAGTTGGCCCAAACAACACTATCATGTGTGGACCCAGGGGAACTTGCATCCACACATAATATATCTATTTAAATTAGAATCACATATCTGAAAAAAAAAAAACAATAAGGATATGAACTAGCACTGACAGGAAAGAACAAAATTATAACAATACAATTCTGGTTATGATAATGCTGTTTATGACTTGGAATCATCACAAAATCTGCCCCTACACTCCTTACCTTAGTTTCAACATCCAAAGCATCAGAACGTAGGACTGGTGGCATATGAGGAGTCTGCTTGGAAATTAGTTCACGGGTTAATTCTTTCGTGAGTCTATATCTCTTTACAAACTGTCGATCACTGTATGAATCACAACAAATCACAACTAAGTCTAGCTTTTAAGTTTTTCCTTTTAGTTTCGGCTCGAGCCACCGCTACATCGTATTCATGAGATTTCTCCAATAAATCTATGTAGGCGTACATGGTAATGTTGTATTTTTGAAAGATTTTCACTCAGAATCACTTCAAAACAAAGACAAAACACTCCAACGATCCAGTAACGATCCTAAAAAAGTAGCCTCCTATCAACTTTTACGTTTGACAACAGTAACGTTCCAGTTACGATCGCGCTGCGTCTCAACTTGCTGTCAAATTTTTAGCGCGATACGAAACGGTCAAAAAGTTGTGATATGGTAGCGGTTCGGTTGCGATTGAGTTGAAAAAAAATAGCGCGATTGCACCCCTGATCTAAAAATAGTTATCGCACGAAATTGTACTATAGTCTGGTGGACCAAGCTTTGTAATGTATCATTTCAAGTATTAGGTGCTTACATTTTTTTTTTTTGACGTGATGATCACATATGAATTTCTCTTGCATCGTTCGCTTTCACGAGCATATTGTAAGAACCCAGAAACACATTCACGTACTTATGATATACAGAAAGACACTGAACAACTACTTGTAGGCCAAACAAATTTTTGTTCCGAACGGGAATCGAACTCACGACACTCAGCGCAGCCGACAATAGCACAAGCTCTGTGCCAACAGTCCCATTTAAAAAACGCCAATTTTATATGTCAGGACCTATTATAATTGTTATGTTGTTGTAAAGTACTTTAATATAAGGTATGGTAAAGAAATACTTACCTAGGTGAAAATATATCTCCATAAATTTTTATTTAATTATTTGAGCACGTCTATCAACAAAGATGTAACGTGGATCTGATTATCTAAATACAAAATTATGTAAGAAATACTTGGATGAAATTGTGTCACGCACGTGTTTACCATTTCCTAGTACACTGGATCACAGTCACCGGTATTTTTGTGATTACTCAAGTATTTAAATAACTCGGCAGCTATAGATCGTTTCAATTACAATCCATTATCGAGATTTCGAAAAGGGGACAATATTTTTATATCGAACTGAAAACTACACCGTACTATAGTCGAATGAAAAAACTAGTAATGATAGTTTATATAATTTCTATCCACCTACTTACGAAATCGAGAAGATCACATTCTTGCTGGTGAGTGACCTTGCCATCGACATTTTGTGGTTACATAGATTGGAAAGTAAGCATTGATAGTAGAAGTAAGTTGATAGAGATTGATTCTTGGACGAAAAGGCGATCCCCGTTGCCCAGAGGTGGGCTTGGCGGTACCCGGCCGTGAAATCACCGTCAATATATGTATACCTGTATACCTACACTAATACAGGGTGAATTTTTCAAGTAGACGTAGATGGAAAAATCCTAAGTTAAAAGGAAAAGTGAAAATTACTCAAAGGAGTGTGTTTTAATTAACTCTTCGCGGCTAAAAACCATAAGTAAATGAAAAATAACTTAAAATAACAATATAACGTATAGTAAAATAAGAAAAAAAAATTCTCATTTGTTTAGCTTGTCATCATAATTATGTCATTATTTTCTAGAAATGTATCCTTACCGTATTAGGTATAATATCGGTTGACCTGGTATAATAACATAGCTAGATTAGAGTGATTTCAAAAACGACTGGTTCGATTTCTGGATTTTCACAAACCAAATGATTCAGTTTTAGTTTTTACCAAGATCGTATCCAAGGCCCATTTGAGTAATTGTCGCTATTCTTTATAGTTCTGGATTTTGCCAACTTCACCCACTTGAAAAATACACCCTGTATACAGCAGCTTTGTCGACGTCGCATGCAATACGCTAACGAGTTTATCATTGTTTGTTGTGATTGGAAAGACATTATATAGGTATGTCTGTCTTGGGTTATATACGTTATTTATTTTATAGGTTGTTATTATGGGCTATATATTGTATTAGAATGGGTTAGTTTTGTCATCCTGAGGTATAATTTTGAGAAAAACAATGTGGATGTTATGCTGATAACATTACCTATTATTATTAGAGTTGGCAGTGATGACCCAAAATGTTATCAGCTATTAGGGTTTTGATGATATTTTCATCACTGAAAAATTGTAGCGCCTGATAGATTTATAGCGACATCTATGGCGTCACATAAGAACTAATCCTGCATCGAACAATTAAAGCTCTCCAACAATTGAAGTTATAGAACAGCCTGAAATCATGTATCGGGCAGTTGCCCACCAGACATAACAACCATCTGGTCGGAGGATCCTCGCTGTTCAACGGAGGTATGGACTTTCTGTCCTACATACCTCCAAAGCGCGACTTGCTACTGCAAAAGTTGCAGGAGCTCTAATAAAACAACTCTGCCGGAGTCCGAGTCCTGATAGCTATAACCTAGGGGTCTTTAAGTCAAGAGTAAATAGGTTGCTTTTAGGCAAGCATGCTCCGTCGTCGACCACATCATCGCTTATCATCAGGTGAAGAAAACTGAACTTTGAGATAGCTCGCCTATACATAACATGAACTCTGTCATCTCCTTTTATTATTACTGTTATGGTGTAGGTACAATAAATATTTATTTATTTATACAATATACTTTTCAATACACTTGCTCAGATAATGTCTTTTATTGCACTGCACTTAGTTAAATAAAGACTTGTTACCAAACTTTGACATTTTGATTACCATTACACACTAGTGCTATAATGTAGAGTTAAAACCTTTTTGTTCAACCTCTTTGTTCGCAAAACAAATTTTGAGTACGAAAAAATTTCAAAAGGTTATTGCGTTAAATGGTATAAATTAGTGTCTTACTTACTTATTTCATGCAATTTTGACCATTTTATCTTGTACAAACGATTTATTTAATAATAAAAAAAAAAATTAGTAAATAAATCGTACAAATAAAAATTGTTTTTTTATTGTGGTCTATGGCCGCCATTTTAATATGCGCGCGGTTTTTGGCTTGATATATTCGAGTGAAATTCAGTGACTGTATTAATTAAATTAAATTAAATACTACAAAATCATTATAAAATGATACATGCGTATTCCATTGTCACTACGAAAGACATTATAGTAAAAACTTTTCACGCAAAAAACCATAAACGTAAGACTAGGCAGTAGGTATGATCAAAATACCTTAATCTTATCCTAGGGGTAAATAAAAAAAATATGCATATGAAAACAGATTTTCACCGCCATATCTAAACTTTACTTACATGCTCTTTGGCCATATCACAAAAAAACTTACTAGTTTTACTGTTATTTTCTTCACAAGTGTATTGAAAAATGTCGTATGATACACGTGAGTAATTAATGATTACCGTTATCGGCTCTCTTAAGACCCTCGCCACGGCTCGGGTCTAAATACCGCCTCGACTGTAATCACTAACATTACACACTTACATCATAATGTACTATTATTGTACACCAATATCTCAATATTTATAAAAAGTTAATCTTATAATAAAAAAAAAACATACAATTGGCGGCATTATCGCACTCGCCAGTTTTAATTATTTTATTTTTTTAGTTTTTTTTTTCGTGGATATCTTGTTTGGGAAAATTAAAACACAAGCAATTGAACAAATACATTTATTTATCCTTATAATAAATGGTAGCCGTGTAGCGAAAACTTATAGTAATTAGTTTAGGTAACTTTCGCTTACAATAACATTTGGTTCGATCGTAACGTCAATGGCACTAGCAAGTGATATTAGAGTTACTAATTAGGCTAAACTTTACTTCGTCTTACTTATTATTATCTACATCACAACATTGAGCTATTGTTAACTATAACTTAGAGTTTAGTTAAGGATTAAATTATTTATTTATTTCAATTTGGAATCTGGTAGGAAATTGGTATACATAGGACGTGAGCTGTGCTGTAAAACGTAGGTTTGTTGTCGTTTGATAAGACGACCAGATACTACAACAAACAGAGATACTACAAGCTCCTAAAGCAATCCATTTGACGACCTAAACTGAACTGTTTAAGAGATGTAGCGGAACTGATGAAGGTAGTAGTTGGCGTTGCGTACAAATTACCTAAAGGTCATTGGACTCGCTCAGCTGACGTTTTCTTAGAGAAATTAATTTCGTACATGCGTAAATTAATACGAGTTTTGAAAAAAAGGTACTTTAGTTTTTAATTTTATCTTAACAAATCGATAGTGTTTCATGTACCGGATCGACCCTCCACGGGATTGAAACGATTAAAATTTAGCGGTGTATACCATCTGTATACATAGGTATATAATAAAAGGGGAAACTGATGATATCAACAAAAAGCCGGAACTGCTGGGACTACAAGCGTGATATTATACCCTATAGGTTTCCTTTTGTAACGTAAGCGAGCACTAAGATAGGGTTTTACCACAACCCCCTAAGAAGATGAAACGGGGGTCCTTTGGGCAGGACAACGTCTGTTGGCAACTTGAATAGTAATGAATTGTAGTCCTTAATACCAATGTTAACATAGAAAACACTCTACGACTACTTTTGGTTAAGAATAATAATAAAAATAGATAACTTCGAGCTACAGGTACAATTCCGAAATGGAGTGCAGACCGTAAACTGCAGCCGCAAACTGCAAGCGATACTACTAATTCCTATTGAATCTCTTGAAATGGATACTTCATGCGGCCGACACAAAAAACGAAGACTGCAGCACGAGTCGCGAACCGCAGACTTCACACGTACCAAAATTGGGACTTTTTCGGAAGACGATGAAGAGAAATGAATTAACTTTGTTACCGGTCATCCACACAAGTCGTCATCATCTTCCGCTTTTAATAAAAATAAAGTATCGATATCGTTGTTGGATATAATTGTGTCTTGCACGAAGGTAATCTGGAGTGACTGAAGCACGGTTGTATGCATTGTGCAGCCGCGCCTGCCGCCGATCTTGCAACAGAAGCAGCTGCTCGTGCAGGCAGCGCAGCCGCTAGCTGCAGTGCAGCCTGCGGTTGCAGTCTGCAGCACGTCTCGGAAAATATTTAGGTTTGATTTTTTACAATAAAATTTTCGAAATGATAAAACATCTAATTGTTCCTTCGCTATAATACCAAGGTTTCTAATGCCTTCTTAAGTAAGTATGAGGTTTTCATTTTTAACATATTATAATTAACTAATTAATTAAAATATTACGTTACCTAAGTGCCATCAAAACATGACACTGTTATTTACAATATAAACTCTCATCTACAAAAATATGTACAATAATTATTTTTATTAAAAATCTACATATAAATATTTGACAAGTTTTTTTTCGAATCCTTAAAAAAAACTAAATTACCTAATTCTTCCTTGTCATAGAAAAGGTAACTTTAGATCGCAAAAAGACTATTTCTTTTCTATGGATGTCGCAAAAATTTTAGAAAATACTCCTAGATTGTTTCCTAAATTTTACGATTCCACTAAATTAAACTAGCCTTATCTTTGCTCATTTTTATTTGTTGAGTAATTTTTCCCAACCCAACAATTCTTAACTACTTATTCATATCCACATGACATACACCGTGTCACAGATATCGACGTACTAACGTGTATTAAAAATGTTGATTAGAATGATGATTTTAATACACTTTAAAATGTTAAATAAATGCAGATTTCTTTATAATTTGGAAAAGCGCCCACGAAAATCATATTTACTACGTGTTTTTTTTTTCATTATTTTGTACACGTTTGTGTGTTGATTCCTAAAACACGGTGTAGAGAGCCAACGTAGCTACTGTACAGAAACAACCAAACAACATATTGATATTACTCGAATTTGTAAAGCCACAAATCGAGCCACTCCATCGAGAACAATAATAATAAATATTTCTAAAGTCCATTTGGTACACTTGTTGAGCACATTCACCAACAGTCCCGCATCCCACAATAGTTCTGTATTAAGACTAGCGACGGATCGTGGATCCATGCAACTCGAAATTTCTATAGGGCCTTGTCCTCAGTGTCTTCAAAATTCTATAATTCTTCCAGTCTTCTGATATAGCACTAAAAAAATATCTAACTAACGACTTTTTTTTACAGAATCTTGCTGACTGAATTAAACGATTTGGGAGGAATCTCAGCTTCTTTCATCATGAGAACACATCCTCGCATCGTGAGGATCTTGTACGTGAACAGGGGCCCAAGTCTGCTATTTCTATTTTGTCATTCCAACACGATCCTATTGTCATTTTGCTAAAAGTTCATAATCTGTTAAGTCATAATGATCGATCATTGATCGGTCAATGATCTCGTAATAGAGCTATATTTCACCAAGACACCACGGCGGCGCGAGCAGTCGCCGCTATCCACAAAATGTATGCAGCTCTATAGAGAGTTAATTACCTGCACGCTTAGCCAAGTTGTTATTCTGCAATCGTTAACGCTGTCGAAAAGTGATGAAACGTATGGGAATGATGTCATCTCAACGTAAACTCGCGTGGTCATAACAAACGAATAGACAATTCGTAGCCAAGTTCACATCGTTCAAAATCGTTTCTACATTGTTTAACGCTACATCCTTTGTTATACAAACGCTACATTGTAGAACGAGCGGCCGACTCTGGCGCGTCAACATGGCTACCAACTTACCGTTTTCTACAATTCCTGTCACCGAGGCGTTACCGATTAGAGATCGGAATTCGACACAAACTGGTTGTAACTTGGCTAGGGGGGCTGGTGTCCATTTGGTTGCGCAACCAATTTGGTGGCGCGACCAGCTCGGACGTGTGGCGACTCTGGTGTTTGTTCAAAATTTTTGCAGATTGCAAACATCTGATATTCATTTGTACGAGATAACCATTCTATGCCATTTCTTTCAATGGAGTGTCAGTGGTTGACCATTGGAGAGTCATAATGACGCCATTATATTAGTAGAGTATGAAACTTGTCAAAATCAACAATAATTATGAAATTAATGATAGACCATTCTGACACTATCGTAATAGCAAACTTGAGGCCCGGGTATGGAGCTAGTCGTCCGGCTTGAAGCCACTGGCTCCAGCAGCTGTTCCACTTCATGATAAGAACACGTCATCAGCGCCGTCCCTGTTTGCCGGTGACCATATAGCTGCGAGAGTTGTTGTACGTGAAAGGTATGGAGCTCTTCGTCTGACTTCTTGCCACTGGCTCCAGCAGCCCTTCATCGTAGGAACACGTCATCAGTGCGCTTGTCTGTACCGCTGATCATTTGGCTGTGAAAGATTTTGTACGTGAAAGGTATGGAGCTCTTCGTCTGACTTCTTGCCACTGGCTCCAGCAGCCCTTCATCGTAGGAACACGTCATCAGTGCGCTTGTCTGTACCGCTGATCATTTGGCTGTGAAAGATTTTGTACGTGAAAGGTATGGAGCTCATCGTCTGACTGGTTGCCACTAGCTTCAGCAGCTGTTCAACTTCATCATAGGAACACGTCATCAGCGCCGTCCTGCTTGCCGGTGATCATGTAGCTGCGGGAGTTCTTGTACGTGAACAGGAAGGGCGCTCGTCTCGAGGGGCAGCGGAATGAGCGGAGGAGGATGGGAGGCACGTTGTCCGTCTTGTTGCCGATGGGCTCTAGGAGGTTGTTCCACAGGAGGTTGGCGGCTGGAAGAGAAAGGTTAGAGTTTTGTTCAGTTCCAGTTCAGTTGGAAAAACGTCCATTGCTGGACGTAGGCCTCCCCAAGTCTCACCATAGCGAACGGTCCTGTCCGTCTCGCATCCATCGGAATCCCACAACCCTCACCAGGCTGCGTCATCCGATACACAGATTTGGTAATATACTTAACATAAATCTTAAAGTCTTTATAATCACTTTTCTAGGGGTTTAGACCATTCAGGGCTAAGGGATTGTTACCAAAAAATACGGCAGCTCTGGATCTCAAAAGGTAATTGAAGGAACCCGGATGGCAGCCAGCGAAGGCGGAAGAAGTTCCACCCTCAAAGAAATGTAAATTAAAGAAAGCTAGGTTTTGAAAGACCTCGTACTGGCTGTTATTAAACTATACGTACCTATTCATCTCCAATGAATTTTTTTTTGTGGAGATGGGCGACAGGCGGACACGATAACACACGGTTGTATTAAAGCTTGCCCTGACAAAGTTTTGCCATGTAACGGAGGAATTGCAGCAGCCTACAGTTCAAAAAGCAGATGATAGAGTCGAAGACAGTTTGATACACGATAGTGCAGAACCGTTACCTAAAGCATGGCCTTTCTGCGAGAAGTGGAAGCAGTCGTGCGTGATGTAGGACTGGTGGATGACGAGCGGCAGCGGCGAGGTGGGCGGCAGCGGCGCGTTGAACAGCCGCATGAAGGGCTGCACGATCACCGTGAAGTCGTCGCTCGTGTCGTACCGGCCGCTGTCGATCTGGAATATTACAGATAAGTTGAGGAATAGTTACAGTACAATTCACGAATGATGGCGGCCGTGAAGTTTGCGCAGAAGGCTGCGCAGTAACGTGTTTTAGGAACCAAATGGCGACGTGCGTGTGCGAGAAGAGTGTAGTATGCGCGAACGTTCGCAAAGGCTAACTTCACGGCCGCCATCATTCGTGAATTGTACTGTAAGTAAGTACACTAAAACGGTGCGTGCTGCATAACACACAGCATACAGTATATCTACAGGGTTATTTGTATCACTGGCGACCTCTCAGGACTATGTTACTAACATCTAAAACAACAACTTTTGTTCTATGACTTTTTAACAAACATATTTACCAAAAACAAATTTTCAAGATTTCGTTGTTCTATGTAATAGGTATTAATGAATCGGGCCTGATCTAGTACCCGATTTGAACAATCGTATTATTTTTCCGTATTTCATTCCTCGTTTAATACAATCACCATTCTCTTGATAATATACCATTTTGTTTATTCTTCTTATATACGTTCTTACATACAACCGTTATCTCACTCTCATTAGTAGTCACTTTCTAGCCTTGTTATATTTAATCCTTTCGTATCATACTATCTCCATTTAGGTCAAAAACCAACATTACTTTTTAGTCCGATCCTACAAACTATAACTTACCAAGGCAACTTCAGCTTTTTGGTACAGTCTTGCCATCCTGACAAGGTCATAGAGCTCGTTGCCGCCTTGTCGGTGGAAGCAGGTGCAGAACAGCGAGTGCATCAGCCGACACATCATGGGACGCAACACGCGGATCGACACTGATACGTCTGGAATACAATGTGTAAAAATTGGAGACAAGTAATGACGATTTTTTCTACGGTAAAGAATATATCAAAGCAGGTAGTACCAGGAGACCAAATCAAGATTTAATTTCAAATAAATCCCGTACAGGCTCTTTTAAGAGGTGAAAAAGTCGGTCAGTCATAAAAATGATGCTAATGGCACGTTCCAAAGCGTAGATCTCTAGGGAGAAAAAAGGTGCAAGAAACTTCATGGACACTCTTTTCAAACATGTTATGTGTTACAAATATCTCTGTTACATGTTTTTGGTCGCTAATATTATGAGAGAAGATTGTAAATAAAGTTTTAAAAGAAAATGTAGACATTAAAATAAACCACTGGCAGCTAAGAGATGGTCAGTCTCAACTGACAGCGCCCGTTCACAATTATGACGAGTATATTAGCACCATTCAGGTCAACCATTTTGAAGGGAACCGAATGATCCAACACACGCGCCACCATCAGTGAAACATTTGAGTGAGTATGACAAATTCTCAACTGCCATTCTAATCGTCTCACCTAAAACTGGTACCAAATTAACGATAGTCCTCGGTAGATGTTTCTGCAAGTAGTCCAGCGCGATGGACAGCTTCTTGGCGTGCGCTGCGGGAGACCAGGACACGGGGTTGAGGCACGACGCCGAGCACAGGTCGTTGGCGCCGATGAACACCGTCACCATCTTCCAGTCGTTCGCGATGTCTATGTCGGTGGCTGCACGCATTCGAGCTACGATTATCTGGAAATTGGATATTGTATTGTCTTAGTATGATTTACGGTTATCTAAAAAAGTCTATTATTGATGATTTTGATAAGGATATTTGATTACATTGGTCTTGTGTCTAGCCGGCATTTTCGTTCCTCCTTCCAAATGGTGGTATCTTTGCTTTTCGGGGACGTTAATGTAACAAGGAGAGCAGTGGTGGCCAAGTGGTAACGGCCCCGACTTACAAGTTGTAAGTCGCTGGTTCGAACCCAGCTAGGCGCATTACTTTGTGTAATTTATTTCATCACCACTGCTCTCAAAACGATGAAGGAAAACATCGTGAGGAAACACATGTCCTAAAACCAAAAATTCGAAGACATGTGACATTCACCAACACGCACTGGACCCGCGTGGTGGATTACGGCCCATTCCCTCTTCTAGAGAGGAGGCTTGAGTCCCAACAGTGGGAACATTAAAAATGCTGGTGATGACAGGTAACCAGCATCATGTGATGATTTATACCTATTCAATATAAACACAATTGGTAGAAAGTGAGGTAATTGCACTACCAATACAAACTACTACTACATAGGAATAGCACTTATTAGTTCTTAAAAAAACTCCAGCATAGGGTATCGCAGTGGAACGAGCGGATTAGTAATGAATATGTGTGATTTATGTAAACATAGTAATTGTTGCGTTAGTTAAAGATTTAATAATATCGTTCCTAATTACCCCATGTGGGTCCGGGTAGTTAGCAATAGCTTTTTTCTCTACATTCTTTAAAGTTTTTATCATAAAGGTCATTTATTAGAATTTTGTTACAATTAAATAGCTAGATTAACAAAATGGCTGCAGAAATAAAAGTTGATTGTATTTGTGACTCTCTTGCATTAGGTATTTTTACGTTAGGTGTTCTCAATTATCACTTTCCTCTACGAGTCATGATTTTAGAAATACTAAAATAAACTGATTCCAAAGGTCAACATTTTGAAATAATTGGAACTCAAAGACGAACCATTTAACATCGTTTACTCCACATGTCTGAGCAAACGATTAAACTTACAAAATCTACATACAACAATAACAAAATAACTACATGTTACATACTTGTGTCACATTCAAAAGAATAACCATTCGTTTAATCTTCAATTATCGTTGTGAAAAAAAAGAGCAATGTGCACACTGGTGAATTACCAAATCTCAAACATTTGGTAAGTACAAAGTAAACGAGAAATATGCAACTATTAAGTTCAAACTGTGTCGTTTATTTGTGAATGTTAATGACTTAACAAATAAGTACAATAACTCGTGTCATCAGGGTCATGGTGGTCGTTAAGAGTTGGTCGTTATGATGCGTAATATATTAGACTAGCTTTTGCCTACGACTTTGCCCGCGTGAAAGTACGTTTCTCTGTACTAACTTTGGACCCTCGCTTCATCCCCTTAGGGGGTAAATTTAGCAATACCTACGTCACAAAAGGAAACCTTGGGTATAATACCTATCACGCTTTTGTATTCCCAACAGTTTCGGATTTTCGTTGATATCAACAGTTACCCATTTTATTATATTTGTATACAGATGGAAGAGCTTGTGCAACTTTATTGCGATTGCTAAGATTAGAAGTTTTCGCCCGTGCTTCACAATAAAGATCTTCCTCCGCTTGGGAATGGGCCACTAGGGTCATGTGTAGTGTAGGGTTCTGTAATCAATGGTAGCCTATTAGGTACTAAACCTCCGCTGTAACGTCTGTCAGCGTCTTGTATCTTATAAACAGTGCCTATAATAAGTATACGGATAAAATGTTGGCAGTTTGTATTTCTTTTGTCGCTTAAAAGAGTCTACAAGAAACGTGATTTTTCAGATCATGACACGGAACCCTTAGTGTGAGAATCCAACTCGTAGGCAATCGGCCGGTTTTTATTTTGACTAACCGGTTTTTTTATCACATAAGAATCTCAAATCGTTCAATTCGTAATGAATTGTTTTAATCAGAGCAGTGGTGGCCGAGTGGTAACGGCTCCGACTTACGAGTTGTAAGTCGCGGGTTCAAACCCAGCCAGGCGCATTACTTTGTGTAGTTTATTTCTTTACCACTGCTCGACGTTTTCCTTCTCCGTTTTGAAACGGTGAAGGAAAACATCGTGAGGAAGTCCTAGAACCACAAATTCGAAGACATGTGACATTCACCAACCCGCACTGGGCCCGCGTGGTGGATTACGGCCCATTCCTTCTCTTAGAGAGGAGGCCTGTGTCCCAGCAGTGGGAACATTAAAAAGGCTGATTATGCTACGCTTATGCTATGTTTTAATCAATCAATCAAAACACATTTATTTCAAATAGGCCATTAGCAGGCACTTTTGAATAGTCAAATATCGGTCAGTCCAAGAAAAGTGAAGTTAAATTGCACGTTTCAAAACGTAGATCTCCATGGAGAAGAACTTGCAAGAAACTCCATGGACACTCTTTTTTAATCATATTATGAGTTACATAGATCATGGTTACATATTTCTTGTCGCTTCTAATATGTGAGCACAATGTAGTTTAGGTTCGAGTTTCCCAATAGGAAATTCAGTTGAAGGTGTGGAAACGCATAACGTGTTTGTGATGGTGAATAATGGTTTCCTTTAAGTTTCAATAATGAGGAAAGATTAAAAAAATATTACGTTGTTTCCAAACGTAGTGTTGTGTGTTAGGTAACAAAATCAAGCCAAATTGCTAATCTCAACTTTAATTATTTTAAAATTCATATCATAATGAGGTAGGTATTGATTTAAATGTTGACTGATGCAAGATTAAATCATAACACAGAAAAATCGAGGACATATACAGAATTGAATATTTTAACTTCATGCAACTCTCTTATTTAGCTTAGTCTTTCGATGATATTTTGCTACCATCAATTTAGTATTTTCTACGGGAATATTATGAAAAAGACACAGGTGTTGTTTTAATTAGTTAAAGTCGGTCTAATACGCCCTTTCGCTCCTCCCTAGGGCGGGAGATGTCATTGGATGATTTCATCATCATTTCAGCCGAAAGACGTCAACTGTTGGACATAGGTCTCCCCAAGTGTCGCCACAATGAAAGGTCCTGTGCGTCTTGCATCCACCGGGTTCCCGCAACCCTTACCAGATCATCGGTTCACCTTGTAAGAGGCCTTCCAACGCTGCATCTTCCGGTACGTGGTCGCTATTCCAGAACCTCTCGGCACCAACGGCCATTCATTTTGCGAGCAATGTGCCCTGCCCATTGCCACTTAAGTTTGGCGATTCTTCGTGCTATGTCGGTAACCTTCTGCGGATATCCTCATTTCTGATTTGGATGAATTACCACTTTAAAAATACAATCTATTTCCTTGCAGCGAAGGGCCAACTTATCTACATCTGCCTATCTTTACATACAAAAGTGTTATAACAAACGCACATCATTAATTTGTGGGCACGCAAAATGTGGTAATGTCGGCGTTCGGGTCACGCTCCATAAGCTAAACAAAAATGATTGCTTACACGCATTTGTAATTGTCCAAATTGGCAAATAAGTACACAGTCGAGTGTAGGTTTAGTGATAGTTTGATATTACACGCCTCCAAGTTTACTTAGTTTACGCACCAATCAATAAGTTGAACAGACTTGACCATTTGCCATAGGCTTGTGCAATATTTTGTAGAATGAGTGACCTAGCTACAGATCTCGAAAATATGTTTCTGCTGCCTTTTGTGTAGCAGTCTTGATCACTCTTGAAGCGTTTCCTCAGAGTTACATGAGTGCTACGTAAGTATCTATGTAATTTTTCTTATCTAAACGGCTGATAACAAGAAATTAAATATCATGACCATCATTTTCCGATTTCTGATTATTTCAGATTAGTCAAACATTATTTTGTAATTATGTAATACTTGCGACTCTATGAATGCAACAGGCTTACTTATACCAATACTATTACAGTACAGCAATACTACCATAAGCTCTTAACACTGTCCATTTTACAACCTACACTGAACAGTTAAATGAATGGAGCTAGAATCCATCCATTCTTTCTCATCACGACTGACATTTTAACATGTCATGGTAAGTCCCCTAAGCTACTCATGACGATTACCTAGCTATTCTGTAAATTCGACAGGCTAATTTATGTTAATAATGTGAAGGTAACTAAAACAAACATTTTCTTAGGTGACAAGTGATCCAGTTCTCCCACTCTAGGGCGGAGGGGGGCGTGTCAGACTTTTACTGACTTAACCCACTCAAATCTTCTTTCTTTCCTTTGCGTTCCAGGATCCTGGGGTTCCCTTTCGGACAACCCATGAATACTGTGACAGCACTGAGCTACTCATGATAATTGCTGTCAGTTCTAGAAACTTCTTAATTCATCTGCAACATAATTTAGTTTGTATTGTAAATGCTTACCTTGGCCTGTTTCAAGGCATCTTCATCCGACGCCACAGGGAAGGCCACATTGAACTTGGCGTTCCTGGTGAGCCACTCGCCGGTGCCGGTGGAGTATCCGCGCAGGTTGGGGTTGAACTCCTTCAGGATGTTCGGGAGCGTCAGGTATTCTCGCCATGTTGCGTCGCCGCCTGAAAGTTTTTGATGAAGTAGTCTATATAGTACTACAAACTATGAATTACTGAACTGATTTGTACGTAGAACGGCGTCGCGTGGCGTGGATCAAGTTTAGATCTACAAGTCTATGAGTTTCCATATAACATGTATGGAGACCGACGCGCCCAGATCGACTTACGTAGCAAAAGTGTGCGCAGTGTAGTTTCACCTTAATTCTTGCCTCTTAACGCGCTCACTGCGTTATGAGGTCGAATAAGCCACATGCGTAATTTCTCCCATGTGCGGCAGTCAAAATCGCTTTCTTTCACTCTATGCGGAGGACAGCTATGTTAACATTTCTATGGGTATATCAGAGACAAATATTTGTGAGGCCGGAAAGGTCTGCTTGGGCGGAGCATCGCCGTGTCCTCGTGGGGGCGATCGGCGGCAGAGACCTCTCGCGCCGGGCCTTGGTTCAGGCCATGGTCCGGAGCGAGGAGGAGTGGCAGGCGGTCGCCGACTTCTGCAAAGCAGTAATGCTCGCAAAGGAGGAGGTCGACCGCATCAGGCAACAGCGCTCTCGCCGCCGCCCGCCTGGATTCCGATCCCGTTTTCCGGCCACCGTAGGCGCGGGCTTGCGGACAGTGAGCAATGGGTAGCTCGCTGTCCGACCGTCCGGTAACTGTCCGGACCAAGCCCAAGTCGTCGACGGCGCGCACTGTTCCCGCGCGCCTCAAGGAGTTGTCAGCAACAGTAGGGGTACAGCTTGGTCGAAGCCTACCGGGGCCAGGGTTAGTTTCGAAAGACAGCTCGAACCCCGGTATGCAGGCTTAAAGGAACGGGGTGGATTTTTAGTCAGCAAGAGTCTGACACTATCCTCCGCTCCACCCAAGAGCAGGGGTTGTCATTGGATGATTTTCCCACCATAAAAAAAGGCTGGAAACGTCTCGTACACACTGCAAAAAAGTTTAACCTTGCCTCTAAAAGACCTCATATGCACTGGCTGAAAAACAATAAAAATGGCTCCGCAGCGAGCCTGTTAAGGAAGACCAAGTCGTCCCGCCATCGCCTCCGTGGTCTGCCGCGACCCTGCCGTTGTATTTCATGGCATCAGATAGATACTGTTAGTCTGTTAAAATATTATGATGTAGAAATGATAACCATCGCGACTTAGTTACTAGTCAGCGTACACAATTCCTTAACGTCTGCAGCCTGCAAAAGGAAGTGTGAAAAGTGCATAGATCTACATAATGTGATGTCAAAGTGCTTTTATGTAATGTTTTGTAGCACTAGCAGATAATGTCTTCCATGTTTACTTATGTACATATCTACATAATAGAAATCACGACCTGATGGACTGTTTGTTTGACTGTTCACTTAGTAAGTAAATAGTTGTCGGCCTTTGATTTGAACTTAAACTTCCGAGTGCTGCCTGCTGATTTTATTTGGTTAATAATCGAGAATTGAAAAGAAAAAAACAAAGTCGCCCTTTTTACCCAAATGTCCGGCTAAACTGGTTGGCTGTCCGACTTTTCGGTTTCAACCCTACATGGAAAATATGAAAAAAGAGAATTAGGGATAGCGTGATGGTTGACATGACTGGAAGAAAACAAACGTGTTACACCAACTCCAAATAAAACGGGACAAGGGCAGGAAGATGATGATTCCGACCTCTGGAGATTAAAGAGAAATATGTTAATACGTACTGACACTTCCGCCTGACCATTGCTAAGTTCATTTTTCCTTGCATTTGAAACGAAAACTCCTAAGGGTTTAGTTTGGCGCCGCGCCGCACGATTCAAGCGATTTTTTTTTTAAGTGATCAGACAGAAATGACTGCGATGGTACATCCGTCCAAAACATCCAATACGCTGAACTGATGATGATTGAATTGTTATGGTCGCAAATAAAAGGGTGCTATCTAAATCCCGTATTCGACGGAACTTCCAGTTTATAGATAGGTCACCTGATAACTATTATGGGTAGGTAGTAAGTTAGCGCATAGGAAATCGTTGCGGTCAGAAGCGACTTAAGCTAACCACAGGCAAGCAAGACAAGCTGATTGAATGTTATGGTAAATCGTATGGCCCATGTTACGTGCTAAAGTAGCTAGGTTTTGAAACCATAGTGTTTCATAAATGGTACTATCCTTACTAATTAAGGTGAAAGCATAACTTTCCTCGTGCTGTACCAGCGCATGATAATAAAGATGGTGCCATTCTTTAATTGTCACTGTGCTAGCTTCAAATCATACACCAACTACAGATTACATAGATATCCGCGGCAGATTACATTTCTCTTTATTGCCTTTCTGCATATTATAGTTTTTTAGTTGCTTGTACCGTGCTGAATTTATATTTTCGTTCTAATGAATTCTGAAAAAAACCCTCTTTTCTGCTCCTGCTGACCTTTCATCACGCTTTCATGTGACAATTAGGGAATAAGCATGCATTTTAGGTCTAGTAAACAAATATGAAAAAAGAGTTATAAAGCTTCCAAAATGCTATTATATTATGAAAGATATGTCAAATATATGTTTTATTTTAAAGTCAAAGGCCATAATGACACCTTGGCCTTACGGTCACTTTAGAAAACAGCATCTTGGCGATAAAGACACATACATTATTTTTAATTAGATAGCTATAGATGTTAGTATTAACAAGTTAGTATAAGCGCATTTATCACATTGGGGATAAAAAAAACTGTAAAGATAAATAAATATAATTATTTGTTTCAATTGTTATATCTCGTTTGCTAATTTTTTATATTCTTTTCACAATTAGTAGATATTATATTTTTGTATTTTTATTGATAAACTGTTAGTTAACAATTCCTGCATATTCTCTACTACAAATATCATAGCTTTGATTGTAATAGCACTAGAGTATCCCAACCGATCACCAATGCAAACTGAAAGAAAAACACTCACCAGCACACCACGAAACTCCCCGATACTCCACAAAGGCTCCTAATGCAAACTCTTCAAGCGCCCCGCTGCCTGCCACCAAGGAGTCTCCTATCGCGGCCACCACATCGATGTCTCCGGGCCTGAGGCGATGCACCGAGGTAGGGCGCTGAGGACTGCGGCCCCAGGAGAGGGCGTCCTCGCAGGGGAATGGCACGGATGAGGGGATGGCGCGCTGGCGGCGGACGTGAGACTTGCGGGATGGGTAGCGGACCTGGAGCTGGAAATTAAAAATGCTAAAATCTATATAAGAGTAAACCGAAAAATATATGGTACCTCCTAGATATACAACTGTACTGACAGAATTCTTTGTGGCATATTGCATTAAGTTTAGGTAGATAGTAATTAATAAGAAAAAGATAAGAATAAATATTTGGGAGTAGATGGCTAAAGTTGTAAAGTTTCCTAAGTATTTTATTAAGATGCTTGGTCTCCCCAATCTCACATTGGACAATGAGCCATTTTTTGCAGATGTTGGTACTTGGTCATAGTGCATTGGATGCTAGTTTTTAAAGGTACAGGTTGTAGTCTCGCGAACCTCCGATGAAAAGAAAAGAACTTTCGAACGTGCAGGTCTAGCCCGGGCGGCTATTCTAATGTTCTAGTCGCGCGGAGATCTCTAATAGCGCGATGTTAGATTTAGCCATTTAGTTCCTATGAGGTGGGCATAGATGTCGCTACGAGTTAACCAAGACTTTGAAATATGACTGTGAACTGATGCTAATCCTTGGGCTTTGTCAAGTTCAAATACATTGCCATATAACTGTACTATACTGCACAGTGCTATACTTATTATACATAGTATGTTCTGACATATTAGAACGTCTATGTTGTAGGCTAGTATGTCTATGTAATGACATCGCTCATCACATGCACATAAATGTTTGTCTTGACTGTAATTATGTATAATTCATGGCTGCTTTCCATTTCATAACTAATTAGTATTTAAGTACTTGTAATTAACGAATCATAAATTTTATTCACGTAATGACATGATTAGCTGCTAGGTTAACGGGCCTAGTAATGCTAATAACATAATTTTACACTACTTGACAATTAGAGTACAACGTACAACAAGACAGAAGTAGAGCAAACAATTCATTAAAGTCGATTTATATTACAGTGGCGAGCAATGTACAAGGTCGGTTATTTCATTGCCGCGTCCTCATCGATTCCAGGCCTCAAGTGTAAAGTTACGGTAACAGCGTTGCGTGGCCCACTCGTGCGCGTATTTGAAGCCTAACTTGAATTTAAAGTAGAGTTGCATCATTGTGCGCATAAAAATGTGAATCCGTTGGGTTTTTTTATGTAGAAGGATTTACAAATAGATTTTGAATTTTGTGATCGGGTTGTTCTTGCATTTTTACTTGCCCCCTTGAAAAATAATGTAAATATTATCCTATTTACGCTTGAATTTTTTAATAAAATGTGTGTGTCATAAAATGCAGAGCTGCACAGGTTGCCAATATAATTCAAGTCCATTGACACGAAAAGAAGTACCTACAATAAGGGCCACTTAGAAAGTTTTACGAAAAAAAGTTTTTATCTATAAGGCACTGGCAACTTGTAATTATTTTGAATTTGTTTTATCTAAAAGTAAAAATACTATTGTTCGAATTTTAAATTTCCCTCCACACTTTTACGAGAGCCAAATCAAATTATCGTGTCCAATTTAAAAACGGATCTGCATCGAGAACTTTTTCGTGCGATGATTTTCTAAAATTTTAAATGTGGCCTAGAACCTGATGAGCCAATTGATTGACTTCGAATTGCTTTTATAGATGAAGAACCTTCAAAAGCAACCATCTACCGCTGGTATACCGAGTTTAAGCGCGGTCGTCTTACTTTGAGGGATGAACAAAGGAGTGGTCGTCCTACGACGGCTATCACGGAAGAAAGTGTGAATTATATACGAAGAGATTTAGCATACACTGCAGATTGGTTCAGGAACCGTTCACAAGATTCTACACGAGCACTTTCGTGCGAAGAGGATAGTTTGCCGCTGGGTGCCACACAATCTCGCCGAAGCTCAGAAGCAGGCCCATGTAAAGTGGTGCCGTAATATGATTCAATGAAGCAGGCTCGTCTCGGCGCGTTTACGACATTGTGATAGGTGACAAATCTTGGATTTATCAATACGATCCAGAAAAAAGCATCAGTCGCCAGTTTGGTTGTTTCAAATCAAACCAACGCCTACGAAAGCGAAGCGATCGAGAAGCGCAAGAAAAATTTTGATTGCTAGTTTTTTCACTTTGACGGGGTATCCGATTTCAGATCCATTACGAAACCAAAGCAGCATCAACGCCAAATGGAATATCACAAAATGCCTGTCAGAAGTTTTGTCTACAATGAGCAATACGTGACCGAACACCGGGCTCCGCGGTGTACTGCTTCACCATGACAACGCGCAAACTTTGTATATTGAGGCTGGTAGAGAGTTCTTTGAAAAGATTCAATACAAATATTTTAGCCATAGTTTTGTAGTTTCACAAACCTTTCTGAGTGTCCCACGTACATACTAATATTCAAGGGCTTTTTTTTGGATAATAATATTTTATGTTTTAGTAATTTGCGTGACAGAGTGAATGAAATACGCGTCCGTCACATTTTTTTGTACTGATCGGTTGCTGATAGAAAAGAAGAATGTCCCAAATCTGGAACACAATCATTAGGTACGTGATTTTGAACTTTTTTCTGCACTGCCGTCATCGTAATGTTTTAAAATACAAATTATTATTTACCAGATCATCTTCAAACGCTAAGTTAAGAAGCCTCTTATAATTTCTTCTATTC
Source organism: Mythimna ferrago (assembly GCA_910589285.2). Lineage (NCBI taxonomy): Eukaryota > Metazoa > Arthropoda > Insecta > Lepidoptera > Noctuidae > Mythimna > Mythimna ferrago. The sequence goes on from OU342680.1 coordinate 1,777,989, forward strand.
CCAAAATTTTGAGTTGGTTAACTTGAACCTCTAGTAGATACATCCCTGTTTCCTCGTTACATGTGAAACCATTGTAACAGTCATGAGGATATACAATTTAATCGTTTGATAATAAAATGAAACGTACGTTACAGGTAATAAAGATTTACAGTCGTAATAAATTAAATTGAATACGTCTTGGCAGTTAACCTTTAGGGAAATTATAGATAGGCATCATACGACGATCGACGCCAAGGCTTTTCGTGACAGGTGACGGATGAGGAATAGGAGACCTAGATGTGGAATTAATAATAATAACTATCACACGTAGCCATCTAATCCCTAACTAAGCAGAGCTTGTGCTTTGAGTATACTGCATACCTTTTACCTACATATTTAAATAAATAACACCCAAACACAGAACAACATGATCGTGCTCATCACAGAATATTTGTTGGGTGGGAATCGAACACAACACACAAGCAAAGAAAGAAAAACAATTTATTTATGGGAAATAAGGCAATCTTAAGACTATAACTATAACTATTCTATAAGCATAGCGTTGGCGAAAACCAATTCAGCTAGCCTAATAGAATATTATCTAGAGCAGGTTAGATCTAGACATCTTTGCTGTAACAGTTTATTATTTACACTTACCTTTCAATCGTGGAAATTACAGACACAATAGAAAGACAATAGGTGCGCGAACGCCGGTGTTCGCTTGGGGTTTAATGAATTAATGACTATTGGGGAACAGACAGATAAAGCAACCAAGGAAGTTATTTTTTATAATTATTATTGATAGGCTTGCTTTTGGGTAAATCATAAAATACAGTAATTTCAAGATCTGTAAGATACCTTACTGTTATAAATACCAAATAAAACATGGCGTAAAAAGTACTTATTTCTATACAGTATTATTTCTCATACCCAAAGCAATCAAAGTATCACACAGTTCATTTTATGTAAGAATCATTTTTTTTTTCTTGATACTTATGTGCAGTCTTAGACTTATGTAAGATAATGCTGTTACTGATAGACTGATAGACTACGTGTCCAGTGCATAAGTCACAGATCCGGTCTCTCCAAGAGGCTATAATTGAGGGCTTGTACTTTTCTTCAAAAATGGTCTCTGAATGGGCGATTCCAATTTGGTCAGGTTCAATCTAAAACCCAGGCTTGCCTTTTCCGCTCAAAGGAGCCAATTCCAGCCTGTTCTTTTTGGTATTACGTTAACATTCAACTTTCAATAATTTTGGGCCATACATCGAGATAAAGGCTCAGCTGGCCGCCAGTTGATCCTCGCAAAGGAGAGACAGGGCTTCACGCCGGAATAACTGTTCAAACTTTATCGAGCGCAAGTTCGTTCGTGTATGGAGGAGAGCTCTCTTCTTTGGACCTGAGCTGCCCGATACCAGCTTGATACGCTTAAGCCTAATGATACTCGAGCCAGGAGGACCGACACCAATCAAAGTTTTGAGCATCGACGCTGACTTGCTAGCCTGTCGGTTTTCCATTACTGGTCCGGTTGCATTTTACGGTGTGACCTAATTCCGCCAAGCCCGTTCCGTCATTGGATCACCAGACGTTCGGCGATACGCCACCGGTACATGGTGGACCTCCCATTTATACACACAAAACGTTTTGCGAACACAATCATTGTGCGTACAGAGTACAGTCTGTGTAGTCTGTCAAGAGTGAATAGGTTACTTCTAGACAAGCGTGCTCCATCACCGACCACATCATCGCTTACCATCAAGTAAGATAGCAGTCAAGCGCAAGACCTATCAATCATAAAAAAAAAGACGGGTTGCACTCCGGGAGTGCCGGCAGAAGTGAAAACTTGATTATTAATGTTGAGCATGTTTGATATTTTGGAATGGTTAGGGAATAATTTTGCACCAATTGCTTTATCAGTATAAAAGTACTATCATTTATGTGGTAGAATACAATATTCATTTATTGCGCTATCGTACACAAACATGACAATTTATATTACATTAAAAATTTAACACTTTAAAACTATTACAATTATTTTACATTAAAAAGTTTATCTCTCCGAAAAACTACTGAGGTGTCAAGGGACACCCGGATGGAACGAAGTTCCGTTCTGGCTTGCTTTCTATAAGAGAGAGAAAGAGAGAAAGACAGAGAAACATGCGCACGCCGCACGGCTTACAATAGCTTACTATAGAAAAAGTGTCGTTACAACTTTTCGTGAGAATTTTTTCCGTCTAGCCAATACAATATAACTAAAAAATACTATCCTATTTTATGTACATTTTGACAGCACTATTTCAACATCTTTGAAACCATGAAAACGACACTCATGACGAAAAAGTTGATAACTTCTGACGTCCGCCATCTTAGATTTACATTTTGACAGCACTATCGGCTTCAACAACCTCGAAAACCATGAAAAAGACACCCATATCGAAAAAGTTGATAATTTATTGCAGCCACCATCTTAGATTTAAATTTTGACAGTACTATCGGTTTCAACACCCTCGAAAACCACGAAAACGACACCCATGAGGAAAAAGTTGATAATTTCTTGCAGCCGCCATCTTGGATTTACATTTTGACAATACTATCGGTTTCAACAGCCTTGAAAACCATGAAAACGACACCCATGACGAAAAATTTAATAATTTTTTGCAGCCGCCATCTTGGATTTATATTTTGACAGTACTATCGGTTTCAACACCCTCGAAAACCATGAAAACGACACCCATGACGAAAAATTTGATAATTTCTTGCAGCCGCCATCTTGGATTTACATTTTGACAGTACCATCGGTTTCCACGCCCTCGAAAACCATGAAAAAGACACCCATGACGGAAAATTTGATAATTTCTTGCAGCCACCATCTTGGATTTATATTTTGACAGTACCATCGGTTTCAACACCCTCGAAAACCACGAAAACGACACCCATGGCGAAAAAGTTGATAATTTCTTGCAGCCGCCATCTTGGATTTACATTTTGACAGTACCATCGGTTTCCACGCCCTCGAAAACGATGAAAACGACACCCATGACGGAAAATTTGATAATTTCTTGCAGCCACCATCTTGGATTTATATTTTGACAGTACTATCGGTTTCAACACCCTCGAAAACCATGAAAACGACACCCATGACGGAAAAGTTAACAATTTCTTGCAGCCGCCACCTTGGATTTACATTTTGACAGTACTATCGGTTTCAACACCCTCGAAAACCACGAAAACGACACCCATGACGAAAAAGTTGATAATTTCTTGCAGCCGCCATCTTGGATTTACATTTTGACAGTACCATCGATTTCCACGCCCTCGAAAACCATGAAAACGACACCCATGACGAAAAATTTGATAATTTCTTGCAGCCGCCATCTTGGATTTATATTTTGACAGTACCATCGGTTTCAACGCCCTCGAAAACCATGAAAACGACACCCATGACGAAAAAGTTGATAATTTCTAGCAGCCGCCATCTTGGATTTATATTTTGACAGTACCATCGGTTTCAACACCCTCGAAAACCATGAAAACGACACCCATGACGAAAAAGTTGATAATTTCTTGCAGCCGCCATCTTGGATTTACATTTTGACAGTACCATCGGTTTCAACACCCTCGAAAACCATGAAAAAGACACCCATGACGAAAAAGTTGATAATTTCTTGCAGCCGCCATCTTGGATTTATATTTTGACAGTACCATCGGTTTCAACACCCTCGAAAACCATGAAAACGACACCCATGATGAAAAAGTTGATAATTTCTTGCAGCCGCCATCTTGGATTTACATTTTGACAGTACCATCGGTTTCCACGCCCTCGAAAACCATGAAAACGACACCCATGACGGAAAATTTGATAATTTCTTGCAGCCGCCATCTTGGATTTACATTTTGACAGTACTATCGGTTTCAACACCCTCGAAAACCATGAAAACGACACCCATGACGAAAAATTTGATAATTTCTTGCAGCCGCCATCTTGGATTTATATTTTGACAGTACCATCGGTTTCAACACCCTCGAAAACCATGAAAACGACACCCATGACGAAAAAGTTGATAATTTCTTGCAGCCGCCATCTTGGATTTATATTTTGACAGTAAAAGTGTCGGTACAATTTTTCGTGAGAATTTTTTCCGTCTAGCCCCCTTTCACAACGCGCGATAAGGGATAGCTGTCTACTCTCCATCCGTCTTACGCTTTTTCGATCAGGTCACGTGTCCTGACGCGAGTTTAAGATTTTATACCCATTACAGAAAAAGTGCTCAACGCCGCTAAAGAAGTTTTCACTTCAAAAACTGACGCCACAGATATACTATGTACGTAACGAAGCACTATCAATTTCAACAATAAATAACAAAAGCGTGTAAATAATGTGGGACACGCATTGTGTATTTCCATGATAGTATTGCGAACTATTATTTAAGATGTACGTGAGATGCCTGCAAGCCGCGTGTTTACATAAATGCTGAGCTTTTTACCCCGCGCTCGTGAAGGCACTCGATGTATTTGCCAATTCTCTTTATTATGCGCTATGCTACGAGGAAGTGTGCCACATTTTGAAGGTGAAGAATAGCATGGACACTTACTCCCTTTTGCCAACACTTGGCAGATTTTGTAATGCTTGAATAGTTGCTAACTAAAAGTCGTTGACACTGATTTGTGATCTTGTTGTTCCTATACATATTGCGTTGAAATATAAACTTCTTTGTATAGCATCAGTGTTAATGCACATATTACACTCGAGTGACTCGATTAGTGTTACAGATGTAGGTAGATAGAGCCTATCAGCCTCATTTATCGAGTTGTGTGTGTCAGTTTGTATAGACCGCTGAATTCATTAGCTAACTATTGTGTCAAACCTAGTTGCATATTAAGCTAATGTAAGTTCTCCAGCTACAATAGGCACATGTGTTACACAAATTAACACCTAGTGGTTGACTTCGCGGTTGAAAACAATCACGAATTTACAACTCCACTTCAATCAAAACTAACATACTTGCACAGAATTAACAAACTTGAAACATCTGTGGCAGATTCATTAAATTCACTTTAAACTTACGCTCAATTTACTCATTCTAATCTACTTCATGCCTGACTGGACTTCAAACATACCATTCCATTCAAAAAACAATTACTGAGTGCCTTTTTAGGTGCCATTTAATTCCCGACCACATAACACTCGACTAATTGTCACTGGTTGTGTTCAAACTCATGCGCAAACTGATTGAGATTCATTTGGCGCGTAATGAGAAAGCGTGCGGCTATGAAGCGTCGCCTTTAGATGCGCGCACGCAATGGGACGCGAGCAGACCGACAATTTTGTTGAAGACGCTGCGTGCTGGATGGTGGCTTGTATTTAAATTAATTAAGTACTTATAAAATTATTGTTATATAACCTTTAGCGAGTGAATACTAAGACACCTGTTAGCGGGCACGTTAGAAACATAACATTTTCACTTAATTACACTATCATCAATGTGCCTATCGTGTTTATAAGATAAATATCACCTTTAAGTGAAAGTATTTGAACTTATCATAATATTATGCCGACGGTCTATGAGTCGAGAGGCCTTAAACAATACACATTTATGTAAGTATATAATCATGCTTTGAATAAAGAACGCAGCGTTTAAAACGCCCGCGTGCAGACATTCGTAAGCCGAATTTAGTGGGTCAATAGACCTGACATGTCTTGTGGTGATGTGGGCAAATCGTTTGCTCGATGAGAGATAGCTCAGCCGTGTGTCACAGAGCTGCTTGTTATGTGATAGGTGCTCAGTGTGCTCACGCGTCAAACGCGTGAGCATATGCATTTAGACTGACGTCACCGGCGGGTGCGGATCCCTGAGACCCTGTACAATAGGCGTGCAAAGTTTACCTTCATAGATAAAATATTGAATGGTGCAAAGTTTCATTAGGATATACCTACTGCGTGATGACTTACTTCTGCATTGAAATTAACAATAAGGATTCAGATGCAGAAATAAATGGCCAAGCAACAGGGGTGTTTAACCGATTATAACAATAGGCCTGTCGTATCGATACAATCAGTCCTCACTGTCTAATGTCTGGCATCCAATATCATGGTGTGATTTGCACGCGCTAAGTTCATTGAGAGCCCTTTCAAAGTTACAAACTTTATCAAAGGTAGTTAGTTAGGTATTATTTGCTTATAAACTTTATTGTTCATTTTAAAGTCTGGTTCCTACCATCTCTTTTACATTATACTACGACTGCAAATGAAGAGCTGGACATAGGTAGACTCACGCGTCTAGAGGCCAAAAAGAAGCTAACACAGTGGCTCCAAACACTGGACTATTACGCCACAGAAGGTCTACTAACCTTCATTGTATAGGTCTGGAAGCCAACAATAATAATTTCATGGTGCGCATTTAAACGTACTCCCATACACACACAAAATTCACCCACATACACAATATACACTCACATACCTGCACTACACCTACAAAATACTCAATTCTATTACCACTTGTTTTTTTGCTTGTTTTGTTTTGTTTCATGTTATTCTTTACCTATATTTTTGGTTATTATTATAGTATATCTTCTAGGCCAAAACAAGTGCCAATGTAGTGATACACACTAAATATCATGTACTTCCTAGCTGAACGACTGACCACCATAATACAGGCCCTCGGCCTAGTTCGGTGGTTATCATCCGATGTACTGTGAAACATTGTACTAGTTAAATGTGACTCTTTAACCACAATATGTTAATTGTGTCAAATTTAAACGTTTTTATTTATTTTATTTATTATACTTTATCTTTTGCAGGCCCGATCTACAATTTCTGTGTTAATAATACTATCAGTCCCCGTACCCCGCAGTTTTAACCGCGTGTTTGATTACTACTCCACTCCTGTTGGTTGTAGCGTGATGTTATATATCCTATATAGACTTCATCCATAAATGAGCTATGTGACACTTTATTTTTCGATTCTAGCCAATAATTCCTAAGATCAACGCGTTCAAACCAACAAGCCAATTCTTTAGCTTTATTATTAGTAGCTATATAAATATAGTTATAATGATCATCAACCAAGTTCAAGCAATTTTTTCTACCTAACTGAATATTAACCTACATTCTTTACCATACGTGCTACAGCCGCCACAATAGCATCATTGGTAACCCTATACTCAATAAGTCAACCAATGCAATTAAATACGTACCTGTCGACTAGAAAATATTTCAATTACGTTACATAATCCTTACTACAAAGAAATAGTACAATGTCCTATTGACCTTCTAGCCTCTTGGTCAGTTAAGAAGATACTTTACACCCAATGTAGAGGATATTGATCAATTGCTCGCGTGATAGAGAAAGTTTGAAATCTACATGAGAGCAAATTGTAACATTCAGAGGCATTACTTATACAATCAAACCCTTGACTCAGATATAGACAAGAAATGCTCAAGTTGAAATTCTAGAACGCGTACAAAGTTTAACAGACTATTTTCATTAATCATATGACGCTACTCATAGCTTCGACGATTAAAAGTGCAGGAATAAGAATTAAGCAAAAAGCAGGGCAAACTAATGTGGCTCTTGACATTGCGTTTTGTCTACCAGACACATTCATGGTCTTGTTCAAGGAGATACTAATCATTAAATTTCATAATTAAACAACTTACGCGTCAGAGTTATGCTTATGTAACATTCATTTAATCATATGTGCAATTGCATTCATTATGGCAGTAGGTAATTGAAAAAACAAACGAGATATGCTCCGACCTAAAATGTATAGAATTTCCTCGCTCTCATTACAGGCGGATTCTACATATGTATTACGAAGTACATACCATGATTAATAATCGTCGGTAGTCAGTAGATAGATAGTTAGAGGCTCATGTGGTGCAGGCTCATCAATATTAATATTTAATTAAATGTCAGAATTGTGGTTAATCTTGACATTTGATTACTTACTGTGTTTTGTTGAGCTTAAATTCTTTTGTAAAAGGTTTCCGGGAAGTTCTTAATGATTTAAATACAAAACGGATTGATTATATTACCAGACAGACAGATATACAGACAGTTAAACTTGATTGAGTCGTATCTAGTTGGTTACAGGATATTGGTAAGTGGGAAATAAGTATCACTTCCAATTAATATTGCCAATAACAGATTTATAGATATTCAAAGCATAGAATGAGCTGGCGGTGAAAACAAGAGTAAAAAAAAAACATTGAAGGAACTAGCCCCCAAAGGGACCGAAAGCATTTTTTTTACTCGACTGTCACCAAGAACAAATTGAACAATTATTGTTTTTTATTTACAAAATAGGCCTTGCTGGCACAGACGAGCGTTGCGAGACTAAATAGATAAGTAGAAAGACTCGTGCTCTCGCGAAATATGGGCCCATATTTCGCGAGGCATAAAAAGTACGACTGTTTCAGGCAAGACATTCGTATTTTTTTACACTTACAGGATTTTTTATTGATGCAATAAACACATTCATCACAGTTATCATAAAAACATATCATTTTACATCGCGCACGCTTCTGGCTAAAATATAGAGACGTTTTCATAGAAATTTGGGTTTCAGTCTTTTCTATATAGGGTAAGTTTTCGTCGAAGATGAGTTTCTGGACTAGGACTAGTTAAGTTTTCATGGTGTAAGAAAATGTACGAACGAGTGAAATTACCTAAAAAATATTAGCATTCTATTATATTATCGTTAAGGGTCTCTTATTTTCAAAAATTTAGAAATATTTGTGAGAAACAACAAAATAAAATAAATAATAAATTCATTTAAGACTGTGGAGACAACATTATATAATTTTTTTGCTCCATAAATTTGGACTCCTGTAGCCCACGTACAATTGATATGGCAGTAGCTACGGCCCTGTTAAACCTGACTGATAAGCCAAGTAGTAGATGAATGGATATTGAAATAACAATGGGGATTCTTTTAGGTAATTTTAAACACAGTTCCATTTTTCAAAGGGACTATAATTGATCAATAAACGAAAGATAGTTTACTCATACAAACTGTTCACTGAATGAAACTGTTTTCGTCTCAAGTTCAGATTTCCAATTAAATCTTTATTCATTCTAAACATGCAACATGCATTCAAGAAACGGCATTGTAAGGAAATCACACGCATTCATTACACGGAAGTTTAATGAAGATGTTACCAATCAACGCTAATGAAGTACCAATAGACCGATGAATTGATGAAAAAGTATTAGATGAGTCGCTCATGTGGATGTAGATATTCTATGAGATTAAAGGATAGATTCGTTGTAGACTAGACAGTACGATTTAGCAACCAAAGATTAAAAAATAACAAAAATATTTAAATAGTATAGCAACGGTAGGGAACAGGGTCCAAGTTACGGGCGGCAGAGGCCCTACCACGAGCTCTTAACGCGATCTATTTGACGACTTTAACTGAACTGTTAAAGGGATGGAACCATATAGGTGTATAGCTCCATCCCTATTTGTCGCTCGCACGTCTTACATTTTACACGTCATTATAAGGCTTCAGGGCTCCACAGAAATGAACCTCCAAACTATACGAGCCGTGTCCAGGAGTACCACTTTCTGAATCAAGCCCTTGATCCAGTCGCCTAACGCGAGCCTTCTGTGGTGTTAGTATAGTCTTCTGTCTATTAATCCATTGGTTGGCAGGACTATCGATACAATGATTGTCGAATCCAGATGTTATTGTATTATTATAAAATTTCATGACTATCCTTTTATTCGGTTGTTGAAACCAAGTAATGCGGCCAACTGTCCCAGATTGCAACTGTCCCACATATCGCAAAACGTTTCAATTCCCACACTAGTCTTCAAAGCCACTCAACTATTTCCATAGAATTAGACACTATTGCCTACTAAACTGTTGCCTACCATAAAACATGTAGTCGGTAAGACTCCACAATTTTCGCGAATGCCAGAACAATCAAAATCACGCAACAATATAGTTCACCAATATATTTATACGTTAGAATAGTTCACACAGGAATATCTCACGTGTATTAAAAACGACTGTTAGTTTTGTGAACAATTGTTGTTTCGTCGTTAACCAATACGCCAGTTTCACACGATTGCAATACTCGATAGTTATAGAGTATAGGTAATCCGTGAGAAATGTGTGATTGAGAAAATGCTAAAACATTTATTAATTTCACGTGTCTCGCAACAGTTACTCGGCCGGTGATTTGAATTGTATTTCGTCATGTAGGAAAGATTTAGCATCAATCAATCAGCGACATGTTCGCACAGAGTCTGTATGTTAGTAAGTCACGATACCGGTCACGACTGTACAGAATCGGTTACTCGATCAGCAGTGACAGTGGAGAACTGGAGCGTCGGCGTGATTTGTTCTTCTCCTCGGGTTTCCTCGTACAAATGAGAGAATGCAGGTGGCTCTATAACGTGGATCTAGATAAGCGACAAGTGTTTAGTGAATGGAATCGAGATCTTAGGTAGGTACTCGATTAGTGTGATCGATATACATTGTGCAGAATTATAATTGTGTTACGGTGATATGATAAGTGAGATCAAGTTTTCACTAGCATGACACTAGATTGTTAAAAATAATTACAATTTTTTTCTGTAAGACAAACGCAAACTAAGTAGTATATGCACTTAAAAATATTACCTTTTTAAGTCAGTACTTATTTATGCTGGTCAATAACCCCGTGGGATTGGGTTCCATTAAAAAGTTATTACAACAAAACAAGAACGGAAACGACATTGGCATGTACATGTGCAAATGTTTTATGTAACTGGTTAAATATTTGCACAAACGTAAGAAGAACTGTGGATCTGTGTCAATGACCAATTACTATTTAAGTAAGTAGGTGCATTTTACAAATCAGTTAGTTACACATTGATGGTCTAAAATAGTAAGAAACATATATTAAAACTTGTCCATGAAAGAATTTACAACTAAATATTAATACTTACTACAACAAGAAGAGAAAGTTCAAAGTTAGTAGGTCATACACGAGATGCTTCTCTGTCATAATATGTATTAACCTAATAGAATAGATGATGAAATATAAAATAACAATTTAGAAGATATCACTATCAATTTATAATTTAAAATAAATACAGGTCACACAAAATATCAGCGTCGTGAATAACGAAATCTACTAACATATACTTGCATTAATGAAGATGTAAAACAATTCGTCACCCCGTGAAAGCGTTCGCTGAGGGCGAGAGGTGATGGTGCGTTGGCAATAAGCAAACCACCTTTGTCGTAATAGTCGCGGTGGCTGCTAGGTTAATGGTTAAAGATCATCACTTTAACCCCGAGCCAGGAAGAAAACTTAAAAGCAATCTTCATAATATAGATGTCTTAGTTCGACAAGAATGAAAAATTATTTATTTAAAACTTGTTTTTATTGTATTAATTTAAAAGTATTAACTTAACAGTATTAAAACAGGTGATCAAGAAATCATAGAAAGAAGTAGAAGAGTAACGAGATCAGAGCATCGATATATAAATCGTCGCACACCAATGGCTACAGGACCGGAAGGGAAAGGTCCTATCACCAACCCCTGAGGAACCCCAAAGCTAATCCGCCTGTAATGAACGCACTAGATGGCGGTAGATAGGAAGCCTAGCTTAGCAATCTGTTTACATCTAATTTCATTGGTTTCACTTCACAAAATCTTTTGAAAGCGTTATTGAAAACTTTTTAAAAGCGTTAAGCGCAATGTGTACCTATATGTTATTTAAAATGATACATAATACAAGTGTTTTAGAATACATTACAACAAAAGTGCTTGAAAGACAGTGTCGCTCACCTGCCTAACATAATCACGACTATAACGTATAATCGGTGGACAGTCACTGCGGTATAGTGTGGTGTAGTCACGTACATTGCCGTAATAAAGACGTGTTCCATCTGTTTATTGTCGAAAATTGAATCTAGCAACGAGGACACGGCATGTTTTGTGTTCCGCGATGTAGGTTACATCCTAGAAACCGCAGTATGTCTTGCAATACCGCAGATAGAGTTGGTAAAGCTCCGTGAACTTAATTAACATTGTTTGGTAAATACGGATGTTTGCTCTTTCACACATTCGGCATTCCTACTTATCTAGCTCAAATCGTAACGCAATTTATTGTTTCGGCGATGGAAAACACTGCTGCAATCGATCAATCTGCCCTATTGTATCCGTATTACCGAAGTTTAACTCAGAATCCATACTTCCGTATTCGTATTGAGAATCTTGCCCGCGGCGTCGTTTCAGTCTACAATTGCTTCGTCGAATACTGTACAACCACATACTTTCCTATTTACAGCATAAAGATGTTAAACTTAGCCATTGCTTAATTTGTTTCATATTTACAGCTAGCAAAAAATTTAATCTGTGTAACAATCTAAAACTAATAAATATTTATGGATGAACAAACAGCTAGAGGCCTAAACTATTCAGTGCTTAAAATATCTTTTAATATTTCATAATTGCCCTTAATTACTGATGCGTGCATGCATCTCACAAAACTTGCTAGACACTCAGTCGCCAGCAAAATCTGTGCACGTAATATGTAAATGAAGGAATGACGAGATGACGAAATGAACATTTAGCCTGCAGCTGACCTTGGGCAGCGATAGGAGAAAGGAAGCGCACTGAACTGTTTCCTAACCTTAATATATCTCGAATATGTGCTGCGGATATTTCTTCACAAACTAGTTTATATTTTTTCATTCGCATTTGAAGTGTGAAGGTCAATTGCCAATAACGTGAAAAATAATAACAATTTTAATCAGGTGTCTGTAATCTCAATCTTAATGCATATTATCTAATTATGTTGGGAAAAAAGTTTTAAGTGGTTTCTACTTAGTTGCAGTTGGTCTTTCTACAAAGGTGGCAATTAAAGTTAATAAATCAAACCAATAGATAGATGATTTTGTATGATGATGAATTCAACAGCACCTAGGTACAAAAAAAAAGCAATACAAGCCTACATTCTTTCATTACTCTGTCAGATGTTATAAATTCCTTAAAACATGTCGATAGACTGCGCCTCAAACTTTATCTGTGGTTCAGTTCAAAACTGGTTGGATTACAGTTTACACAGTGGAACACGTTTCTTTAATCGAGCATAGCATGACGTTACTTCAAATGCTCCAGTTAAACTGATATAAAATTTGCATCTGCGTTCTCAAGCATTTGAGAAATTAACAACTACAGAGTAGGTTCTCCATAAAACAAGGAGTTATGTAAAAGCAACTGTGAATTCAAAATCTGACTTTAATATTGTTCAGCCTATTGATATTTTTTAGCAGGCTGAAAGCTGAAGACTTTTCACGCTAAGCAGAAAAGGCATAAAAATTACAAAGTCAGAACTTATAAAAGGCATAATGAATGATATTCATAACAGTAACATAGCAACCGATTTGGAAACCAAATTCCATTACAGAAGAGTATTTAGATGCGCTCGCGAAGTAAATGACACTCCGTCCTTAAACTTAACATTTTTCTAGCCTCGAAGCTCGACCCTCACACTGACTTAAACTTGTCGACTTAACTAACTTGCGATAACTTTTGAATAAAATGATATCATAAACAGTAGAATACAAACTAAAAATAAATAAATAAATAACTTGTTTTAAATTTTTCCGTTTGAAGTTTCTGTTGATTGTTTATGGTGTTGTCTTTTTTAACCCAAAGGTTGACTGGTAGATAATGCCTTGTTGCATTAAGTCCGCCTATGTACCACTACTGTATGAAGATTAAATAAATAAATACAATTCAGAAACGGTGACAAGAATTTTATCAAATCTGATATGGATAGAAAAGTGGTGAGATGTTGAAAAGCAAATTGCGCAGATTGAATTAACAGATATGAATCTTTAATAATGTTGCTGCATCAATTAAATTTAAGCTGGTTGCTTCACAGTTTTAAAACGACAGTAAACATACAATTACAATAGTATTATTTTAATAACAATACATGTTCAATGGTGAAGACGTAACACAAAAGATTACAAGATAAGTCAAATGCTAATAACTTACAACGTAACGTAAGTTGACACGTGATTCACACGCTTGGAATCACTTAAAATGTACAAAATAAGCTATCTTCTTAATAAATTAAGACTTGCAAACCAGTCATGAGAACTAATGACCCAATTGCATGGGATTTCCAATCACACAGCCACAACCGTAACCATGTAACAAATAGGATACACCTGACGATTGACAAGCAAAAATATCGAATTCCAAACTTACATAACAAACCTGTAGAGTTTAAAATAATATTCGGAAAGTTCAATCATGATGGCCGTTTGTTTGTTATACAGATACTGCTACTTATTAATACAAATTGTATGGCAAATGTCAAAGAACATTCAGTCAATCAAGAATTAGCGTTTGAAAGGGCATGGGCTAGTGAAAACAATCATTACTCGTGAGAATAAGATGTTTTATTGGCCACAGATGGCTTTCGACACGGGCCGGATTAGCATAAGATACGAGTTTAGATAAGTGTTAGAGATGCTGTGCGCCGCGGCTGTGCCCGTTGATTGTATCGCTTTTTTTTAAATATTTTTTTATCTGCGTAATTGTATCTCGACCACTGTTCTTCTGGCGTGTTTAATTTGGATTGAATAAAATGATGGAGTGGTAGAGTCATCAGTCTAAGTAATTCAAAGAATTGTGTGTTTAACTTATATCATTCAATGAGTCAATAATATATTCAGTCAGCCCGTTTACTCCAGCGTTCACAAGTCTAGTTAATGATACTCTGGTTCCACTTAACACATCATTATAGAAACCCTGCATCAACATAAACAAATATGTAGTAAACCTCTGTTACATACGGTACTTACCTATATTTTTCCCTATAACTAAGACCACACAGGTGAAAGCATCGTAAGCATGTCAAGTAGGTGCTTATGACTGAAGCTTCTATTTACCATTCAGATCTCCGTGCGAATAGGAAAACTTATAGTCATATGACATATTACAAATGCAGACACATAAAACAAGAACATTTAATTTTCAGTAAACGAATTTTATGAACGACTTACTATTATTACTTCAACACTTGAGTTGTAGCTTTTGTAGAAACAATATACTTAATTAATAACCGCAACATTTGTAAAATAGTTCTTAGAAAACTAATTGATGAACCAGTATCAGACGTATATAATCTTTCCTTCAAATATGAAGAAAATTAAGACTTTGTAGGTAGTCAGGCTGTAGAAACTTGGCATGAATGGTAAAAACTTGTGAGTTAGACTACCTCATAATCACATTGATAACTTGTCACACCACTTTACAAACCAACTCTAGGGTTATCATCCTTCAGATTACCAGCAACAAACAGCAAGACAGACAGACAAAATGTTGCTAAGTACGAGTATATCTAACGCTCCGTAACTTTTACGCAGTACTTACGCAAGCCCTCGGTATTTTTATTGATACCCGGTTAAAATTACGAAAAAAGCTGGTTTGTTGGTCTTATTAAAGTTGATCTATTATAGATATCTATTTTGAGACTTCCTTTTTTACCGGTCATTCATTGTGTGGAAATATTGAAGATGGAACTTATATATTTAATTGAGTAATAAAATTGTAATAGGCAATTATGAACTCCACAAGGAATTACGTTATGATTGCTAATTATAGGAGTAAAAGGTGTTTAGTATCAAAGAAGATCAATCATTTAGTATAGATTATTATCGAGTATGGTACGGACTCACGTTGAATCATTGCTGCTAGGTGCTCTCATCTATGAACTTAACGCCGGTCAAAGTTCGTATCCGCGTATTTTATATTTGTATGCTATAGATTTTCTGTACTAGGTATTAATATCCACTGCCAAGTGGTTTCATTGAACATTATCAAAGTATTCAGATTTTTATGAGGAAGTAATTTTAAATTTCTTCCCCTCAGCGTTTACGTCGTCGTTATGCTTTGAGCAACCAGAAGAGCATGAGGCTCTTCTGGTTGCTCAAAGCATAAAGCTTTTAGAATACCTACTTAATCGCTTCTTCATCTTGATATAAAGACTGACCTATAACATTTGTTTAATCCACGGCTCGATAACGTAATGTGCGACCAGTTTACATTAGATAAACCATCCAATACGGACGTTAGAATGTAGGTCGAGCGGCCGGCCTAACTCGAATGAGACTGTTAGCTGTTGGACCTGCATTGGGCCTACTACTGTGTTGCGTTACTTATCTGTAACAGCCCTATTACTTTCTTTATTAAAACTGTTTGAGCTATGATAGCTGTATGGGTAACAGTTCATGCTGAAATATCATATTAACCTTACACGTGAACAAATCTCAGGGTTAAAGCGTCTAAAATATAGTTTTTGTCTTCTGTTACTTTACTTTCTGCTTTTTGTCTTGATTACATCAACTCCTCATTACTTATTGGTTCAAAGATCTCCGATGAATTTCAGTTGATTAGTCTTCACTTGACCGATATTGCACTAAACTTACTTCACGAAGATTATAGTCGAAGCTCCTAGAGCAATGACCATGACTGAAACATTAACCTTTACTCACACCCACCGATCATAAGCAATTTTTAAATTACTGGGTTATATTGTTTTATGAGTTTTACATTCTAATGTTGTGTAAGTTCTGGAAGGATTTAATTCAAGGATAATGGATCAAGCTTTCTATTTTGTTAGAGCAAGTGGTTTCTGTCTTAAAATATGTATATATGTGCTTTTGTGAGGGTGGTAACGGCCAAATTGTCTATGATTTTTAATTTTTTATAAAGAAGCGTCAAGCAGCCCTAGACAAGCCCTACGATAGTGTCGTAAGATGGACAACGAACGTCGTAGCGTAGGACAGTAAAAGTTACGTCGTTCATTGTCGGCGTGGCCATAAAATTTAAATTTATTATCTTTACCCGTATAATTATTTGCTAAACTACACTTTTGCGAAGTTACCACATAGTCGTTGATCAATTATACATAATTTAATATGTAGGTACGTCAAACACAGATTGCCAAATTTAGCTATTCTTGGTACCGGTTTTCGCCTTAATGTTTCTGCAAATTGCCTAATAGTGACATCTAAATACTAATTAGAAGAAGAGTTTCTCGTTTAAATGTCGAGGTTATGGCTGACGAAAGGCATCACAAAGCGTAAATAAATTACAGTGAATGTTCTTCACACAGTGACAATTACGACAACTAAGAATTTGTTAGTGAATCTCTGCACATTGGTTCACAAACATTTTCGACGCCTACACGTCTAGCAATTAATTGCACTAAAGCCTTGTCGATGTTAATGGCGATGGTTTCATAAACAGTCGATAACTTTTGGCTCTAACTGAACGTAAAGCAATTTACTTACTAGCAGATACCATATTTGAAGTTCTATCTATTGTATATTTTTATGGTTTTCCGGCGTCGTGTGCCTTATTGTTAGAAATGATCACCTAAGATATTGTTACCACTGAAAATGATAGAAAAGCAAAAGTATTGCTAAAAGCTTCAAGTAAGCGTTTGATGCTATAATAATGGCTTTGGTGTTACTTTTACAATCCATTCTAATAACGTTTTTTTACGGCTATCTTTATGAATATAGAGAGTTTCTAGCACAAGGTTTTTTTATTTTTTTAATAGTAATATTAAGTAAAAATTTGCAAAGATACGATATCTAGCTTCTGCTAGCAGTGTCGCCGGTGAGTATTTGTAAAATTAACCAGAGGAAAAATACTTCCGAGATAAAAAATGTCGTATATCCTAGGTATTCCCGTGTGCCATGCGTGAAGAAGCAATAATTAACATACACAGTCATATCAAGTTTCGTAAATATAATATTAGTGTGATTTAACTGTGTTGAGCAATAAGCATTTCATATTGATTTCATCTCATGACAGCTTAAAAGCTAACCGCCAAAGGTTTTCTGATGGCTCTACAATTATTAAAGCTCATAATACCTTACAAAACATGAGCTTTTGATATTTATAAAACATTTGTGGCTTTCATGTTTAGACTTGGGACTGTTACGTAATTTTACGAGTCGCAAAAATACGTATATTAAGTTAAATACTATTTGTAAATTCTTAAAAAAAAATACTACGGCTTTAGGCAGTATGTAGAAATTTTGATCGAGTTACTCGTCAAAGAAAAATATTTACTTACCAAAATTTGTAACTGTAAGTTAGAGGCACTAGTTGCAAAAGTAAGTAAACCGTATATACAAAGTTAAAATTAATTGTGTCTATTTGCGCTCAAGTGTGAAGATGCAACATGTGATAATGTCACTATTCCTCTTAATTGACCGTTGCTTATTGCTGGTAAATATTATGTAGACATTTCTAAAGAGCTGCAATAAAGCCACACTTGTATTTAAGTTCTGTCGTAAAATGTATGAAAGTGGACTCATAATCTAGGTAGGTACTTACGACGTTGCTGAACGGCGCGATCAGGTTGCTGATGTTGAACGCAAGGGCTTCGCTCACCAGCAGCAGATGAACCACGGCCAACCACATCGTGGTCTCATCACGTACCACTCATCACCGCACTACACTGTCACCACATGGGATTACTGTCCTACAACCAATTAGTTACAACTATTTTTCCATTTTAATTTTAATGCAAACTATTATTTAATTTAACAAAAACAAAAATCTGATATTATGCTATAATTCCATTTTTGAATTTTGCAACGATAAATAAAAATTTTGACATTAGGTATTTTTTTTTTTAATTTTGTTTTTCGTACGCGTCTGGACGCGTGCGGAGTTTGGCGGGAAAATGTGGGCGCATGCGCGGCGGCGCACCGCGCGCCTCATATTGCACAATAGATTAGCGTGAGGCCGACCTTAGAACTTGTCCCCTAGAAGGCTCCGCGGATGATATCGCAAGGATTGACTAATGTGGAGTTGGTGACGGGGTGGCAACCTGTTTCTAGTACAATCTAAGAGCGTTGACATTTTACCACCGTCCACTGTGTCATTTCTGGCACACGCTGCGTGTGCTCGTCATACTAAAGAGCAAATAAGTTCATAATGCGGTTGCTATGTATTTTATTTTCACTTTCAACAGTGCACAAATAAAATAAGCTCATAGGACTGGGAAGAGAAGTTAAGGGCCAAGCGCCCGAAAAGTGCCATAAAACAGTGATTTTCTGAGGCCTACTCCTCCGTAACGGCTAGGTCAATTGGTTTGAAAAAAATATATGTTTATTATAGATTCATGAACAATAATATCAACATTTCATTTTTTCGTGCAATTAATACTTTTGTCAAAAAAAAATATTTAGCAATTTCGCAACTTTTCGCAACTTTTCCCTACTCCTTCGAAACGGCTTGGACCTTTAGAAACATTTTTACACATAAAAATTGGTGGTTAAATATTCTTCAAAGTGAACATTGCATGTGTAAATCAATCAATATCTCGCAGAGAAAATGGATTTAAAGCGCTTTCCGGGCGCTGCTGGCCGCAAATAAATGCACAGATTTGCGTACTGCCGCCAAGGCGAGTGCGAGAGTTACGTTCACATAATTTCGGTCAGATGGTTCAAGGGACTATACGCCTTAAGTTACCTCTTATTTAAATTAGTAATATTTGTACGAGTACCTATGTTATTATTAAAAATAAACAGAGTGATAAATTATATTTTTACACCACCTGCTCGATAATGTCGTTTTATACGTCATACAAACCTCACTTAAAGCAAGTCATTCTATCCCTAGGGAGATAATGCAGTATGGCCGATCCATATGGAATAAAGATTGAATTGAATTGAATTGAATTGAATTTAGAACACCAAAAATCGTCAACATTGTGAATTAAAATGTACGTGTATCACACAAGTTGACTCAATTTCAAACTGGCCACTAACAAAAAAAGAAAATAAAATAAAACCTGCTTACTGACGGGAGCATTATAGAAAATTGAAACAATTAGAATCTTGGAGTAGTGAATATTGTTTGTTTGATGAACTTGTAAATATAATATTTATATTTCTCTATTATATGATTTGGTCGACCAAATTGTTTATTAATTATCTCACAGATGGTGTAAAAAGTAGAGTATGCAACACGGGGATAAAGCTGTCTTTGTCTTGGGCGGCTTGAATTCCTCACTTCACTCAGGTTTCTTTATTAACTCTCTCGCGATGCTCGGGAGTTAATTTCATGCATCCCTCACTATCGTTCGGGATTAAAATCAGCAACCTTCGTTTCGTTCGGAACTCAACATACCGCCCGCGACTTAAAGACACTGCTTTATCCCCTAGTCACATAAACTACTATTTTACACCACCTGCTCGATAATGTCGTTTTATACGTCATACAAACCTCACATAAAGGAAGTCATTCTATCCTTATGGAGACAATGCAGTATGGACGATCGCTAGGGAATAATGAGATTTGAATTTGGAACATCAAAAATCGTCAAGATTGTAAACTAAAATGTACGTGCATCGAACAAGTTGACTCGAAATTCAAACTGGCCATTACAAAAAAAAGGAAATAGAATAAAACGTGCTTACTGACGGGAGCGTTATAGAAAATAAAACTATAGAATCTTGGAAATATATAATACTTATATTTCTATAATATATGATTTGGTCGACCAAATTGTCTTTTCATTATCTCACAGATGGTGTAAAAAGTAGAGTATGTATGCAACACGGGGATAAAGCTGTCTTTGTCTTGGGCTCCTTGAATTCCTCACTTCACTCAGGTTTCTTTATTAACTCCCTCGCAATGCTCGGGATATAAATCCCTCACTAACGTTCTGGATTAAAATCAGCAACCTTCGTTTCTTTCGGAATTCACCATGCTGACCTCGACTTAAAGACACTGCTTTATCCCTTAGTTACATAATCTACTATTATTTTGTAAATAGGTTTTAAAAGTTTGAGTTAATTTTATAAATGCCGAACGACAGTGAGGGTGCAAGGTGCAAGCAGTGTCTTTAAGTCTAATACTAGATGAGGCCGGAGTTTCCTATCTGACTACACTGAGAAGAAACACCGAAACAAACTCAGGGGTAAATTAAGTACAGCTGTTGTTTTGTTAAACCAAAAAAAAAAAATATTGTAAATTCGTCACCATTAAATATTTTCATATTCTTTGCCATTCAACAGTGGGACTTTGCGAGTTTTTTTTTGAGTTTTATATAGTATCTACAATTTAGCTTATCTGCCAACTACATGATAGGTAGAGTAGGGGCGGTGATTGGGTGGCGTCCAGCGACTGGGACCAGAAATGTTGGTTGACTTTCAAAAAAAGAGGTTATTTTTGTTACCTCAGAACTCCATCATTTATGAACCGATATGCAAATTTTTTTCCTCATAAAAGATATGCGTCCAGATTGTTCCCATTTTTTAAAAATCCAGTTCTATCAGAACTGAGGAATCGAGGGAACTCCTCAAATATGAACCATATGCCTTTTTGCATTAAGTCCGCCTATGTACCACTACTGTACATGAAGTTTAAACAAATAAATAAATATAGTGATTTTGGTATTTTCATCGAAGACTTAAGTATTTACTGTCAAAAAGTAACATTAATTTGATAAAGTGGAACTGATGAAGAAGACCAGAAATGGCCAACGGAACTTCATACCCACATAGATCATATCACAATGAAGACAGTTAATGAATGAATGAATGAATTTATTTTATTTCGAACACAATCAGATCCATAGATATAGTGTTAGTAACTTAATACCTAAATAACTTATTATCTAGTGTTAGTACCCATTACCCTTTGCACAAGAAATTTTACAGTAGGAGAGATATAGCTCTCTGCTACAGTTCTCAGAATGCTGTTGCGATTATCTCTCACTCTCCTGAGTAGCGGATAGCTTTTCTTGCGAACAATCGCGTGGAACCCGTCGGTACGAGCCTACGCAAACATCTATTATCTAGAGTACTAAACTGCTAGTTAAGCAAGAGCAACTATGACAATAAAAATAAATTAATGGTTCTGAATAGTTATGTTGACAATGGTATCACTGAAGTGATCTGATGGTGATGAAGAAGCTGGAAGATAGGCATCGGAAGTCCTTAATTAATCGATGCATCTTAGCCGGCCCGTGTTTGGGCTTATTAGAATTTTCATGAGATGCATTAGGTATCATCGAATCAGTTGTCTTGTCACTGATCTGATGAGTCGGTGTTCCTCGGTATTACTTATAAATTGTTTTTTTTTTTTATTTAGCAGCGATTTCTGAAATTAAAGTTATTTTGATCGTTTTAGTGTTTTTTCGGTACCTAATATTTATTTTTTTGCTAAAGTATTTCATTTCACACTTTTTAGTTGCGATACACAATTGAGGTTTTACATAACGAACTACTAAAAAGTTCACTTTAGGAAATGTTGTCACCATTGTCTAATTATCTAGTCGCAGGCAGATTCATCATTTTGAATTGAGTGAAATAGGTTAGGTTAGGTCAGAACTGTGACCAAACGCGCGTGAACCGAGCGAGCGAAGCGAGCGGTGCCGCGGCAGCGGCCGGCGAACACTACGTTTAAGTTGCTCGCTGATTTTATTTCACTATTTTCTAATTATCCGGGTTTTCGCAATATTCGAATTATCAATTTACCCTGTGACACACCTACATAATGAATAAATATCGACATTTAAAACATTTTATTTACTTAATAAAAAATGCCGCTCAGTCATTTACCAAATATTGAAAAAAAACACTCAAACCAATATTAGGTCGCTCAAATATTACGAAGCTTCTCATTTTGTATTTTAAGTAACTCAAATATATGTTTGTAAATTGCTGTTCGATAGATTTCTCATCACTCTCAGTCAGTCGCTCACTTAGTAATAATAATATTATGACGTTTTTAGTCACTTAAAAGTTTACTATGCGTTCCAAATGAGAATAGGACCGATTGCTATTGTTACGCCATTAAACGTGAACACGCCATATCTCCGAGAAAATAAAGAGTAGCACGTAATAATTAAAACGCATTGCTGTTCGAAAGGTCTAGAATGGTTGTGCGTAGACAAGCTTAGAAAAATCTCGAAACATCCACACAGCCAGTACCACTAGTAATAGGTATTCATCTTACTGATAAGGGAAATGGTACTTTCCGTCTTTAACAATAGAGTCGAAATTCGCATGAAAGTGACTCTTATTACCACGAGCAATAAAAATGATTTATGACTTCGAGAAGCGATTCAATTGTTCTGGAATTCTGGATAGATCCGGGGACGTCGGTATCTAGAATTTTCTTGGCTCCGCATATAAATACGTGCCCCCGGCCGGAAGCGAGTCAGTTGTGATTTCGACTGCGATCAAGAGCGAACTACCCTAGTACTCGAAGTGATTTTACTCAACGACCTAAGCGATAGTGTAACGGTACTCTAGTGTTAATTGCGATTCGGATTATTGTTGACTGGACTAATTTGTTATTGTTTGTGGTAAATAAAGTTCTCTCGTCAGTAAATCGGCATTTGATTACCCACGTACGTAACACTATGTTTTGACGTCTCGTCGTACTGTCAAATCGAAGAAATTTTGGCAAAATTGAAAAACTCGGAGATGAGTAAAATTGATGAACTGGATTCTGATTAAACTTTTTTCGTTTACAGTTCATAAATAAATAAAATTTTTCGTAAATTAATTTAAGTTTAAAAATTTATTTTACTAGATTTGACAGTAAATCGTATCGTCACAACATGGCGAGCGATCCTATTCTCATTTGAAACGCATTGTAATTTACAGTCACTCGTTTAAATACTACCCTTATTTATTTCACTTAAAAACACGATTCATATTTTTTTGTAGAGTAGGTACTTTAAATTATGTTAATTAACACGGAACTTAATTAAGGACGAATACTGGAAGTAGTAATAGCATTTTGATAAGTAAGTGAGTCAGTGACAAAATTTTCGGATGTCATTATCTCGGGAATGGTATTTTTTTTTTCTGGCTGTAGTCAAAGAGTCTTACTAGATATGAAAAATTTTGTATGTGTAGATCAATATGATTTTAAGTTATGAGGGGTTGAAAGTGAGTAGGCCAAAAATGTTCCCTATAATGACCTTTTGCTTCGCGAACTTGGCTGACACATTGCCGTGTATCAGTAGGACAATATTCATGTAAGTAGTAAATTAATCAGGGAAAATATTAACTAAATACGAGTAGCTCTCAAAACGGTGAAACTGGCGAGTCCTAGAACCAAAAATTCGAAGGCATGTGACATTACAGTAGATGCAACATGTACATGTGAGATTACATGTAGATTACAGCCCATTCCCTCTTCTAGAAGAGGAGGCCTGAGTCCCAGCAGTGGGAACATTAAAAAGGCTGATGATGATGATGAATCTGGCCTACACCTCGGTCAGATTAGCCAAGATGCTAAAAAGTCTGCCTTGAGTGCTTATGGGAGAAGAGCATAGTGCTTTTAAGGGTCTAGGTTAGGCTTAGTCTTCGTGCTCTCTATGCGTGGTAGACTTTTTTTTAGGTTGGAAAATCATCCAATGACATCCCCGCTCTTAAGCGGAGCGGGAGATAGTGTTAGGCTTTTACTGACTAAAAACTCACAACTGTTCCTTCGTTGCCTTTCGTACCGGAGCCGAATCTTCCTTAAGAAACAGATTCTTAGCCCAGTAGGCTTCGACCCTGCTGGGCCCCTACGGTTGCGTGGTAGAGACTAAGCCTACCATATAACATTCAGGGTTTTCTGCATCTACTAGGTAGGACCTAGAAGATGCATGCCTACCATATAGGTATGGCAGGTATGGTAGGCCATACCTTCTAGGTCTGTGGGAATATTTAAAAGAGTTATCGTGGCCCTAGAGAACGGAAAGGGGAAATATAGGAACACAAGTGGACTTTTAGTCAGTAAAAGCCTAACATGCCTTCTCGCTTCACCCAAAGTGGGAGAAGTTATTTGATGATTTCTCACCTCCAAACAAAGGCTCTCGACATTACGGAAGCTCTTATTTTTATTTTGGTTTTCATATTTATTTGCATAATTAATTAAAAGTACCAGGTAAACCTTGCAACCATGCAGTGTCTGAAAAGCCAACTTTACATAACACAAACCTTAAAATATGTTTTTAGTAGTGAAATTAATTTACCACTCTTATAAATTAGGACAAGCATCACTTTTTGTATTTACCACAATTAATTAGACAAAGTAAACGTACAGAGTCATAAAATTGTAATTATTAATTATATAACAACGAATAGGCTTTCCGGTCCCACGGCTTTAAAAATGGCTGCCAATGAAATTTGCAAGTACCAGTGGGAATAGAGAGCGGAAATTAAAATGTAACTAAAACTATGTGAATAATATCCCCATCATTACTTTCCTCAATGATAATATTAATGTCTTGTAAAAGTTTAGCTCTACTCTTCATTAATTTATTTTACGTAAATTAAAAGTAGGAAATTAATTATAATCGTCTTTTGTTTCCGGTTCACCATAAAATTATTCTGTTTTTAATTTTCTTTATGGTCTTTTTTTTTATACCGTAGCTTGTAGACTAGTAGTCAATTTTGGAAGCATACAATTTTTTTTAGAGCTAGTAGTTTTTAAAAAACTCAGTCCCTACATTAAGAAAAAAAATTTTAAATGATTTAGTCATTTCACTTCATGAAATAAAATAACTTTTCTACTTCTTTTATCAAGCTACTTTAATATGTTACATAATTTCATAGAGAGAAGGAAAAAAACGAAAAAAAAAAGAACTAAGATGAGGTCGAAGGAACGATACTAAAAGAATTTTATAGCTAGACAGCCTACCTAGTTTAGAAATGGTCGCATCGTAAAATTATCCATTATACGCACTACAGCATCACGAAGATAATC
Source organism: Mythimna ferrago (assembly GCA_910589285.2). Lineage (NCBI taxonomy): Eukaryota > Metazoa > Arthropoda > Insecta > Lepidoptera > Noctuidae > Mythimna > Mythimna ferrago. The sequence continues at coordinate 1,803,732 of OU342680.1, forward strand.
GTATGATTAGGTTTAAAAAAGTGAGATAACACAGGCTGCAAAAACCAGTTCGAAATTCAAACATAATCATGGACTACTTGAGCCCTAAGCAAACTAGCCAATCTATAATTCTATACTACTCAACTCATGTCTATGGTTTCCTCGTATAAATGGTCTACCGGAAAAAGGATAGCTTTCCGTGTAAGTCTTGGATGGTTATGACATGAATTTCTGGAAAAGGAAAATTTGAGTTTAATGTTTAGTTACACAAAACCCCGTTCCGTTCATTCCGTTTACATACCACAGTGTCTCAAGATGAAATTAAAGAAAAAGAAAGAAAACATGTTTATTCCGCCTAAATAAAAATTCTATGACCATTCAGTGCGTGTTGCCAGTGATGACATGGCTCCGAAACGTGGTCGCTCATAATGGGCTTCATCAGAAGTCACCCAAAGGGCCAATGGAAGGGCTAAAAGCTCGCAGTTTCCATGCGTGACCGCATCAGGAATGAAGGTATCCGCAGAAGAATTAAGGTTACCGACATGACCCGAAGAATCGCCAAACTTAAGTGGCAGTAGGCAGGGCATATTGCTCGCAGAACAGAAGGCCGTTGGGGCCGAAATATTCTGGAGTGAGGACTGAAAATCAGAAGACGCAGCGTTGGAAGGCCTCCGACAAGGTGTGGATGCGAGATGCACAAGACCGTTCATTGAGGTGACTTTTTGGGGAGGCCTATGTCCAACAGTGTACATTTTCCGGCTGAAATGATGATGATAATTATTATTATTCAGTAAGCCAAACCAGTACCATGGTAGTCATGGGACCATCTGATCTCTAACGGCAAGCTCTGACCAAACCTTTAAATTGTTTACCACGTCATTAATATTCTTGTTACAGTTAGTTTTGACACCACCTCGGTAATAAAATATTTATTTTGATGCATAATGAGAAAAAGATTTATAATCATCGTTAATACACATATAAGATGATATAATATCGACAATATTAATGTTGAGAGGGCATTGCCAAACCAGACTCCAAAACATTTATGTATAGAGTAACCTTTTCCTAAACATTATTTAGTCATTCAATTTATTACAAATTAACATTTACTACGTTTTTGGAAATTTGGGTATCAAAGTATGGTCATTGAAACTTTTATCCTTATACGCTTACTAAATTTGTAACGAGATCCGTCTTTAGATGTGTCCATTGAGTCATAAGCTGTACCAAGCCTCAACCTAGTGACTAAGTCTTAGAATTTGAATCATCTCTCGGTGGTTAATCTCTGGTTGCGCAGGATTGCCACAAGGTTTCTTACTTTTGGGTTTTTACGTTATGTCCGTATAATATATTCGAGAGATAAGAAATTTTGCAAGCTATAACTCAGATATTTTGAAATCAAATACGATTCCAATCAACACATATAACATGCCAATTTATTACACAGGAAATTCAAAAACCAAAACTATTAATTTATAAAAGAAAATAAACCTCAATTTCCTGTGTTTAATCATATTTTAGAAAACTAACATTAGAAAGTATATATGTACTTACAAAAAAATGTCTTTACCTAGCTAATAACGATCATCGCTAGGATTATTGACATAATATGACGAAATCATACGTTTTGAGGTTTTTAGCAAACTCTAACGCGTATGGTAATCATTTCCGCCACGTTAGATAAAATATTGTTACTCAATCATATTGAATTTAACCGACAGATTTGTAAGTAAACATTCTCACAGTTAATGAGAAAGACACTTTTACAAAAAACAATAAAACGGTCGCTTGTCAAAACAATTAAATAATAAAAGAATTACATAACACGGCGCCTATAGATACCTACCTAGCCACCAACGAATTGGCCCCAAAAAGGCTGGCATGTGTGGGTGGTTAGTTGGGTACTTATTAGGGATGTTAAGGAGCTGGTTTTTATTTGGAACAGGAGTCGGAGGCGTAATTAGAGGTAGTAACAGAAGAACAAAAATAAAATACCTTTATGGAAATCTAGCCAAGTGGACCTTGGATATGTGGTGGTGATGGTATTAAAATTCAGTTCCCAAAACTTTTGCATTGAAATACCCGTTACAAGAATAGTAAACCTCACGTATCTTGAATTTTTCTGTATTTATTTGTGACTTTTTAGCTTAACACCAGTGTCTGATGAAGTTCGTGTCCATACTCCACGCACGATCCCAGCCCTAGAGTCACCTGCCGGGTTTGGCGATACCGACTGAGGTGGCTTGGGATTTTTCTTAGCATGTTGTTCCTAGCAGCTAACTTGATTACTGCGGTCTCGTCGAGCGCAGTTACTTGACCTGCCTGGGTACAGGCTGATTCGGCAAACTACAGGGCTCATCAACGTCCAATACGGTTCCTGCTGAAATCGGATAACTCGGGTCAAAATGCGCTTAATTGTCGTCTCCCTCGATTTTTCGAAGGCTTTCGACAGGGTCTGCCACGACAACTACAATTCGTAATCTTGCTTCCTTCAATTTACCCACTAGTCTGTGTGGTTGTATTGCAAACTTCTCCATCCGAGTGGTCATTGATAGCTGCTCCTACGGTCAATTGTACTTATATTAAATTATTACCAGGCTTCCTCAGGGGTCAGTACTCTCGGCAACATTGTTCATGGTGCAAATAATCATATGGTGACAAAGCTAGTAGTAAAACGGAAATGTATCAATAATAATAAAGAAAAGAAACAAGGCATATTCGCTATCAATCAACCTTTGGTTTAAAAAATATTGACTAAACGCGGTTTCTGTACAACATATGTAAATCTATACATACATGTACATAATAAATCTGTAGAAGTTTTTAATTGTGCACGCATCATGTCAAATGTACAAAATCATTGTAGATTTAAAAACTTTTATACAATAAAATTGTAACTTGATATATTACTTAGGCTTAGTTTCGCGATCGGTTGACTCTATCGGAGGAAGATATATGTACTATATTTATTGACTGTAAGGCAGTAGGTACGAAGTTCACCGGGTCAGCTAGTAAATAAAACTTGTAAATCCATATGCGATGCTTTGTTTATTCTAAAAATCTAGACCTGCTATTTGTAAAGACGCTAGCAGGTAATAAATATTACTGTCGTAACTAATTACTACGAAAAAGGCGAGTGTACCGGCGTGCGGCGCTGAATGACAAGGATTTCTCATTAGGTAAGTCGTTATACATTCTCTGTGTCGTGATCATGGCTACTTCTTCACAGTCGCAACACGTGCTGATCTTTACGCGTGATTCGAGTGAGCAAATATTACTTTGGCAAAAGTAGACTGTGCTCCAATTTGTCCAAAAAGGAGACAGTCGAGACAGCATTAGACTGAGTTGCCTTACAAGTCGAAATTTCGAAGGAGATCTGAAAGGGTCATAAAGTGACTTTATCTGCTGTAAAAATCGGAGAGCAGAGTCGGCGGATGTACCACGATACAGTTGCCATCACGGATCTAGAACGCTAGGCGTCAGAGTGGGGATCGCTTTGCGCATTCCATACATTGGAGAGCCAATCGTCTTAGTTGTTAGATACATGCAGCAACGCAGTGAACGAATGAGGAGTGACGTCTATGACGCGATGGCGCGGCCAGCCAATCACTGACACTCCCCGCCCCCGCGTCGCACTTCGCACCACTAAAGAGACCGAATATTTGACTTCTGCGCAATTGTTCAAGTTCCGTGATGGCAACTGTACCTATATTTATTCAGCAGCCTGCTGTGGGTACGATGATATCATTCCTGATATTTCGTATAGGCAGAATAAAAGACCAGTTATTATAAAAGATGCAACTTTACTTTTTTTGCAGTGGGATATCATCAAATGACTCCTTCCACTCTCGGTTGAGCGAGAAGAAGTCTAAGACTTTTATTGACTAAAACCCACCTGTGTTCCTTCAGTTGCGTGCCAGGGCCGCGGTAACTCTTTCGAACTTGTTGTCATAACGACAACAGAATTACATCATCTGTGAAAATTTCAACTGCATAGCATTACAGATATAGCCTGGGGACAGACAGACAGACGGACGGACAGTAATACGGGTCCCGTTTAATTCTTTGGATAAGGAACCCTAAAAAGTTACTGAAAAAAAATTTAGATAATAGAAAATTCTATTTCATAACAGGACAAAACAATACTTATAATTTTTACGCAATCTTTTAATGTAAGTTATGCACAGAAGACCGCTCTAGGTTGGTCGGGTCATGTCGAGGACATAACGGATTGTAGTAATGTCAACAATGTTATGTCACTTACATAACGTAGTTGCCTACAGCTACGGCCCCAAACACACACTTAAACACTCCACTTTAAAACGTTATTTATTCAAGAGAAGTTCTAGATTTAATATGATTGCCAAACGTAGTGAATATGGTAATATCATCGTCAAGTATAGTAAGCACTACTGGGGCCTAGGCTCAAATCTGCTTCTTAAAGGAATACCTACTCGGTATGAAAGGCAACGAATGAAAGAAGTGGGTTTTTAGTCAGTAAAAGTCTGAAACATCCTCTAGCTCCGCCTAAGAGCGACAGATATCAATATACGATTTTCCCACCTACAAAAAAATTATAGTAGACAATTGCCTGTGACAATATTGCCATCAACCGTCCTTCAGGAGGCCTAATGGAATATGAGCGGGATCTTGTCAGTAACTTTTTTTTTCAGATTGAAACCTTCAAAAAGCGCCTGGATTTTTGTGGGAAAGATCAGGGTGTGTGGAATTCTTACCTTACTAAACACATCCCGGTCATCACCATCAGTACATGGAAGAGGGCCCCATGACCTCTTATAAGACCACCCCGGAAGCCTCTCTCTCACAACGCCTGTTAGGGCACATCCCTGAGGGTCACCTACTGACTGATCGTAGATAAGTATACATATTCATAATGAGTGCATAGTAAATGCATTCGAAACTCGTATAAGTACTGAATTCATAGACATTTGCATATACTCGTAATAAGAACCCAATAAAGGGAATGTAAAAGTATGAACGTCGGCCCTTAGCCAACATCCTCATTCATCGACAGCATAATATCATACATGCCGCTTCTGGACACGGATTGTCCGAACAAGGAGTCTCCATAACTGCCTTACCTTAGACTTCAGAGTCAGGACAGCCCAGAGATTTTATATAACCTGGACAGCCAGCTATTCGGACAGTAACTCTAATGAGGTTATCAAATAAGTAGGAACATAACAAATTAAAAATTTCCAAGCTTGAAACTAATTTATAGCCATAAAGCTGTCATCAACATGAACTGAATTATTACAAGAAAAAATACGGTCCCACAGTTAATTTCTTTTGCGGCAGTCCAGCCGGATTCCGATTCGGAAAAAGGGCATTTAATCACAAACAACGGTGTTAGCAGTAATTAATACATGACATAAGTGTTCCATCGATCAGTTTCGCAATACATTACGCCATTAGAAAGCAGCTGCCAAGCTGGACGGGGTTCCTACTGGCATACCTTAAAAGACCTAAAGAGTTTGCACAGGGACGTACACTAGGTCTAAAGTAATGGCCGCAAATAAATAAAATTTTTAAATTTGAAGGTTCTAATATGGGTTTACCATTTTAGATTTGTTTGGTATAAATAAAAAAAAGAAACTACTAGAGCAAAAGTATCTTACTCTAGTACCTACATAGTTTTTTTTTTTTATATATAATTTATGCATACTTGTAATAATCCTTGGCCGGCCGTGCTAGTAAGCATCTGGGTATTACGTAGGCTTTTTTTTCGTGTTCGACCTGGAAATTAAATCCGTAATCTCCAAGGTCAGAAGCGAACTATCACTTTAAGAGCCTCAAAGAACTAGGCTGTCGAAATAAAATTAATATCAATCATGATTTAGTTACGCTGACCTTACCTATGCACGAAAAAAAATAGGCTAAGTAGATATTGGAGCTTGCCTAAGACGTCGTGTCAGGTATTAAATCTTGCAAGACTAAAAACAGTTTCAACTGGGTGATAAAGTTGAGCCAGTAGAGTAGAGATCTTGAGAGGGAGAGAAGGGGTCTTTAGGTGGATTTTTTTGGTTTATCCCAGAAATCCCCACCGAAAAATCCCTACCAGTGGAGATTGTTACTTTTTTTTCAAGAAATCCTCTCTAGCTAAATAAAATCATCTCAGTGGGGATTTTTGGAAAAATAAGTGTAAGAATCCCCACCGGATATTTTTGTTTCTAATTATTAGACAAAAAATTCGTTATTGGACACGTTTAATTAGATCACCCTTAATCACGCTTGTTTTACGCTTGATTATTATATTGACACAATTACTTACGTATCTAATTAAACGTATCCAATAACGCATTTTTTGTTTAATAATTTAGAAACAAAAATATCTGGTGAGGATTCTTACATTTATTTTTCCAGAAATCCCCACGGATTTCTAGAAAAAACAGTAACAATCCCCACTGGTGGGGATTTATCGCTGGGGATTTCTGGAATATTCAATTTTTTAGGGTTCCGTAGTCAACTAGGAACCCTTATAGTTTCGCCATGTCTGTCTGTCCGTCTGTCTGTCTGTCCGTCCTCGCTTAATCTCTATGACCGTTAGCACTAGAAAGCTGAAATTTGGTACCAATATGTATATCAATCACGCCGACAAAGTGGTAAAATAAAAATTGGAAAAAAATGTTTTATTAGGGTAGCCCTCCTATATGTAAAGTGGGAAGTGATTTTTTTTTTTAATTTCAACCCTAACGTGTGATATATTGTTGGATAGGTATTTAAAAATCAATAGGGGTTTACTGAAATCATTTTTTGATAATGTCAATAATTTCGGAAATAATCGCTCCTAAAGTAAAAAACAATGTGTGTCCCCCCTCTAACTTTTGAACCATAAGTTTAGAAATAATGAAAAAAATCTGAAAAGTAGAACTTTATAAGGACTTTCTAGGAAAATCATTTTGAACTTGATGGAAAGAACAGTTTTTGTACAAGAAAGACAAAAAGGTTGTACAAAATAATTTCTGGACTAAGTTTGTAGTATAATCGTATTGCATATGCATTTTTTAGTTACTCACCATAGTGATAAATTTTTATATTTTGACATCAACAATATTGTTGATAAACTTTTTTCGACCAGGTATACTGTATACCTACCTATTGTTTTAAGACGTCAAATAGCGAAGCTATTAGCATTTAATATTTACTCAGACATAAATAGTATGTCGACGTACCCAGTAATTAGTCCCACCATTAGTAGTAGTACTAATATTTTAAACTAGGTAATAAGACAACAGTTGGTACTGTTGGCAATTTATGTCAACTTAACAATAAAGTATCGTCTAGCATTCAAGCTACAGGGGGTAAGCAAAAATCCTTTAATTTGTTTCTTCAAAACATTCAGGGTTTTTCTTCGAAACAATTAGAAATTGAATTATTTTTGGAAAAAACTATGTTTGACATCATTTGTTTTACTGAGCATTGGTTAAAGGATTTTGAAATGTTAATTAATTATGATAATTATAATGTGGGCAGTAGTTTTAACCGAAAGTCAATGTTACGTGGGGGTTCACTAATCCTTATTAAAAATAGTATTAAATTTAAAACTCGTAAAGATATAGTTGCACTGTCCGTTGAACATAGCATTGAAGTGTCGTGTGTTGAGCTGGATAGGCATATCATAGTGTGCGTTTATAGGCCCCCTAATTATCAAAACTACTCTATTTTTGAGTCAGTCATGGAAGATATTATGGCTAAACTTTCAACGGGTAATAAACCAGTAATTATCTGCGGAGACTTTAATGTTAATATTTTAGAAAATAATTCAGATAGCAGTAGATTATTAAATCTTTTCAAATCATTTAATTTATCAAATGTGTTTATTGAACCAACTCGAACAACGACAACTACTGCTACATGTATCGATAATGTTTTTTGTTGCTGCAAGTATTTAGAAAAAGCCATTGTAAATTATCTGCCTTCTGATCATAGCGGCCTAATGGTAACATTTGAATCCAACTTACCAATACAACAAGTGCAGATACAATTCAGACCAATAACATCCCGTAAACTAAATAAATTTAATAGCACTTTAACTAGCAGGTTGGGTGATTGGAACCTTGCAGAAAACAATGGTAATATTTTGTATAAAAATTTTTTTTCAGTAGTTCAAAAGGAGTTTAATCAGACGTTTGAGAAAAAAACTAAAACTATCTGCCCTAAGTTTAGATTTAGTGACTGGGCAACTAAAGGAATCAGAATAAGTAGGGAAAGACTTTTCGAGTTATATGGCCTTAAGCCTATTATTAACACTGAAACTTTTAATAAATATGTTGCTACTTATTCTAAAATGTTTAAAAATACTTGTAAGGCAGCTAAGGCCTTATACATTAGCAACAAAGTTAAAACAGCAGATAATAAAATAAAAACGGTTTGGAATATTATAAATAATGAAACCAACAGAAACAAAAGAAATAATAATGATTACACATTGGAGACTCATCATGGTCTTATTAGCGATAACAAACTAGTTGCAGAAGAATTTGTAAATTTCTTTACCAGTATACCAATTAAAACTACTGAAGCCCTAAATTCGTCGCCATCGCATGCTTTTGGTTTATTACAGGCGAACGTTGCAGCCTGTTCGACTGAATTTAACTTTAAACATATAAACCCCATAACAGTAATAAAAGCTTTTAAAGAAATCAAGATTAAATTGACAGAAGATCTATGGGGTATGTCTATCAAAGTTTGTACCTCAATTATTGAGACTATAGCGCCGTACTTGGCTTTAATATTTAATTTGTGTATAGATCAAGGAGTCTTTCCAGATCTAATGAAATATAGTAAAGTGATACCACTCTTTAAATCCGGGAATAGTAGAGACACTAATAATTATAGGCCGGTGTCCGTTTTGCCGGTTCTTAGCAAGATATTTGAAAAGGTAATGTTAAATCAAATGCTTAGTCATTTTAACTCCAATAACATCCTACATGATAAACAGTATGGTTTCACCAAAGGACGCTGTACAATTGACGCGGGTGTTTCCTTACTAAAACACATTTTTAATGCGTGGGAAGAGGCACAAGATGCTATAGGCATCTTCTGCGACCTATCTAAGGCGTTTGATTGTGTAGTTCATGAAACATTGCTTCTGAAACTCAAGCATTACGGACTAGGCAATGCAGCGTTAAGCTTATTAAAATCTTATTTAAATAATAGACAGCAATTAGTGCAAATAAACGGTGTCAATTCGTCGGGATTGAATGTTGAAATGGGGGTGCCCCAAGGTTCAATTTTAGGTCCTTTTTTATTTTTGGTTTATATTAATGATTTACCCAATTTGTTGCAAAATAAACTTAATATGGTGTTGTTTGCTGACGACACTTCTTTGATTTTTAAGATAAATAGAAAGACTAACAATCTTGACAACGAAAATAGCGCCCTATTGCAGGTTCAAAACTGGTTTACTGCTAATAATCTGGTTCTAAATGGGAAAAAAACTAAATGCATAAGATTTTCCTTACCGAATGTCAAAAGTAGTGATTGTGACATTGTATTGAATAATGAAAAACTAGAATTTGTTGATAAAACAATTTTCCTGGGGATTACGCTAGACTCAAGGCTACAATGGGGTCCTCACTTAACATCTCTTGCAGGGCGGCTTAGCTCAGCTGCATATGCTGTTAGAAAAATCCGCCTATTTACGGATGTTGATACCGCTAGGCTAGTCTATTTTAGTTATTTTCATAGTGTCATGTCGTACGGTATCTTACTATGGGGACGGGCTGCAGACATCGAGTCAATCTTTATATTACAGAAAAGAGCCATCAGAGCTATTTACAATCTCCGCCGGTGCGATTCTTTAAGGGAACTGTTTAAAGAAATTAACATAATGACGGTACCTTGTCAATATATCTATGAAAACATCATGTATGTTAGAAAAAATCTTCATCTTTTTAGCAAAAGAGGCGATAGACATAATTATGTTACAAGAAATAGGGATCAATTAGTTCAACCAGGTTTCAGACTGGCTAAAGTGGCCTCTTCTTTCATGGGGTACTGTTTGAAATGTTATAATAAAATACCACCCCAAATATTAGACCTCAATGAAACGAAATTTAAATCTTGTATTAAACGCACACTATGCAGACAAGCATATTATAAGTTGGAGGATTATATTCAAGATAAAAATGCTTGGCTCAATGCTGGTCCAGCTCCACTACCACTAGGGCGTACTAATTAGTTGATTAGTTGGAAACTAATATTATTATTTTTTTAATTTGAAAGACAATTGCATTGTATAATGTAGAAGCACTTTTTTCAAGTTTGTGAATGTGAAGCACCATGGAGCATTTTTATTAGGTTACAACTTTTTTTTTTTTGACATTACGAGCATGGCAGTTGAGAGTTTGTCATGCTCACTCAAATGTCTCGCTGTTGGTGGCACGTGTTATTGGGTCGTTCAGTTCCCTTCAAAATGGTTGAGCTGAGTGGGGCTGATGCACGCGTCATGCTCGTGAACGGGTGCCGTCAGATGGGACTGGTCATCTCTTAGCTGCCAGTGGCTTAATTCAGTTTCTATCTTTTAATTATTTTACATTTTTATTTCATTATAGACATTGTGCTCACATGATAGAAGCAACAAGTAATATGTAACCAAGCATTATATGTAACACATAATATGATTTAAAAGAGTGTCCATGGAGTTTCTTGCACGTTCTTCTCCATAGAGACCTACTCTTTGGAACGTGCAATTTAGCTTCACTTTTCTTGGACTGACCGACATTTGACTATTCAAAAGTGCCTGTAAATGGTCTATTTGAAATAAATGATTTGACTTTGACTTTGACTTTGACTTTGTATATGCAAGCATTTTTTTAAACTCATAAGTGGGTACACTTATTGTGACGGACGGGAAACTACGGAACCCTACACTGAGCGTGGCCCGACACGCTCTTGGCCGGTTTTTATTTTGAGTGAATCTCAGTGACTGTTGACAGAGACTGTGACTGTAATTAAAGTATATTATTCGAGTATTTTGAGTATATTACACGAGAGTTTGTACAATTTGTACTGGGGCCGCCTTAATCATTGCGAGTCCCTAGGCCATGGTTAAGTCGGCCCCATCTTTCTGAGCTTCATAACCTTTTTGCAAAATATGTAAATCTAAACTGGGTATTTCTAGATAAGAGAAATTATTTTTAGAAAAAAGGGTCTACATGACTTTCTAGTTGGAAGTACTACTAGAAATCCTAAATACCTAATTAATGTAAAATCAATGTCACAGAATTAATAATGGAATTATTGAATGCTTCAGTGAAACTTATTAAGATGACTCAATACTACAAAACTGTAAGAAACTGCTTGCTGCAACTATAAACTAAATACTTTCTAATCTTAATACAGACTAAATGCAAAAACTATACGAAACAAAAAAATACACGTTTCACATTTCATAAGCCACAAACTAACTTTGAAATCTAGAAATTAATTAATTTAAACAAAAATCAAATTATGTTAAAACACTATGAGCATCCAATTACATCATTAGTGAATCAATCGTGTGTTGATATTATATGGTACCTATTTTAACGAACGATTATATAATTATACTGTGTGTTATGATTTTATTTTATGTTTGCTTTGATCAGTTTTATAATATTTCTGTTGTCTTTTTTTTTCTAGCACGAGTGATTTATAATTTTATGAGTGCCGCTGCCGTTCTGAATAAATACTTTCTTTGTTTTAACATAATTATGTGTTTATCATCAAGCATCCCCCAATTGAAAGGAACTACAGAAATACCGACTACCGATAGCAATTTACTCCTCCATTTCATATATATATATACATTATATGGGACGACACTACTGGCTTCTGCTGTCCTCACATCCTCTCCGGGCGGCTACAGAGAGATAGAAAGAGTCGCCACCTTCGATTCGAATCCTGCTGCCACAGCAGAACCAACGAGGTAGGTGATTGGGTATCTAAAGTCTAAAAAAATTATGAAAAAGGTACAGATTCAGGCTACTCAGAACTTGAGGCGTTTCAAATGACTGGAGTGCTTCGTAACCGTCACCAAGTTTAAAATTGTACTCTATTGATTGACTAGTTCAGCTCATTAATCTTTTTAGTACCTACCTAAAGGAGAACCCCACCAACCTGACTACATTTCTTACGGCAGCGTGGTAAACCTGGCGCCTTACCAACACCCGTCCTAACGCCGTCCCTGGCTCCTCCAGTTAACATTCGCGCCACGGCCTTGTGTGTGAAGAATCCACGCATTCATTTTGTTTGAAAACCACTTGACATATGTAGGTTGAACGTGGGCCGCGAAACTATTTTTTCGAGACACCAATTCAGCCTGAAACCTGCCTGTTTTATGTCAAATATTCGTTTGGGCCCAATGCGAATTGGTGGATGTCACAAGATATCTTTTAGATGCTGACACACAAATGGGAAGAGAAAGGTATTATCATTGGCGCAGCGAGATTGACCAATCTTGCAAATGTTACTTACAAGACGTTAGCGATGCGCGAGTCTTGTGGCACTTAGGACAAAGATGAACAGGTCGAAGAGCGACAGTTCTACAAGGACCACTCACTTAAACACATCAGGACAACTAGTAAATCCTAGAATACCTTTTTTTAATTAAAGTATTTTCTCTCCAGGTGAGCCTACACAAGGAAATAACGCGCCGAACAGAATACGTGTATATTCTTTCCATTTTGACATATGGTGCGTAGATTTGATTTTTGACCAACATCCAAAAGTTCAAACTCAAGGTTTGCCGACGTGCCAAGGAGCGTCGTACCTATAGGTGAGACATAGATAGACAAACGGATCGCGTTCGAAACACTATACAGCGGCAACGCTCCAAATCACAAATTGTTGACGAGGCTCAGAAGGTTGCCCAGCCAGTCATGATGTAGGACTAGACAAGTCTGCATACCGATTGACAATGGACAAAAAATCGGTGTCATAAAATCGCGTGACGGGATCACGGCAGACCACAGCAGAGATGGTGGAACGACTTAATGTTATCTCACTTGGGAATTAGCAAAAAAATTCTCAGAAGCAATGGAAGTTCCTGCCATTGTTCCCGGTTTGCCAGGGTGACCTTTGCCCAGTATTAACAGCACTAGTGACTTAGTGACAGCACAGGCTGAATATAATATTAAATTTAGGGTACTAAGTAGGTACCTACTGTCTTGTAAGTAGTGGAATAGGTGTCGCGGTTGTCAAAAATAGAACCAGAATTACAAAACAGAACCTTTCGCTGTGTGAAATTCATGTATTCACTCCCTCAGAGATAAATTTAAAAATATTAATATTTTGACTGTGCCATAGAATAGAATAGAATAGAATAGAATAAACTTTATTGTACACCAAAATAGTAACAATTTCACAGAAACTTAAACCTATGTGCACAGTGGCGGTCTTATCGCTGAAAGCGATGTCTTCCAGACAACCTTGGGATGGAATATAAGAACTGAAACTAAAAAAGGGGGTAGTCTGCGGTGTACTTCAAGCAATATATCAAGGGACAAATTAATTAGGTAAGGGGGAAAAAATAATAATAATAATATGCAAGTACATATATAAATATATACAATATACATATATATATCATGTGTTACAATTAAATGGAAGCGAAAAAGAAAAGAATAGAATAAAGATTAGCGATGGAAGAAATTAAATTTGGCAGTATCAGAGTAATATTAGAGAGAAAGGTAATGTTCTTTGACAAGGTTTTTAAAAGAACCTAGCGACTGGGCTTGTCTAATTAACAATGGCAAAGCGTTCCATAATCGCACCGCCTGAACCGTAAACGATTTGTCGCAGAATTTGGTAGAATGCGAAGGCATCAAAAGTTTCAAGTTCTCCGATGATCTCAAATGTCTAGTATGTGTGTCATGAAGGAACTTAAAACGTTCTTTGAGATATGAGGGGGTTGTGGGAACAAACAGGACACTGTAAAGTAACGATAAGATATGGGTATTCCGGCGAAGTCGGATCGGCAGCCACTTGAGCCTTTTCCGGAATTCAGAGACATGGTCATACTTGCGTAAACCAAATATGAACCTTATACAAAAGTTTTGAAGTCGCTCAAGCTTATCTAGCTGCACTTCAGTTAGATCTAAATAACTGACATCGGCATAATCAAGGATTGGGAGAAGGAGGGATTGGGCAAGCGCAGTTTTGGCATCTCAGTATATATAAGACAATATTTTGTATGTTCATAAAAATAAAAACATGTTTAAAAAATACAGTGATATTCATAACGTTAATACTAGGAACAAACACAAGTTAGTGGTTCCTGCAACCAGGCTCAAAAAAATAGGACGCTCATTTAGATGCCAAAGTATACATTTTTATAATAAGCTTCCCAGTCCTATTCAAGAACTTAGCATTAATAAATTCAAAACATTTGTAAAGCGGAAACTTTGCCAAAAGGCTTTTTATACTGTAAAAGAGTATCTCGAGGATAAAACGGCTTGGGATTGACCTTGTAGCGACATCTATGGCGCCACATAAGAACTACGAAGAAAGTACGAAATCAAAGTTCTCCGCGCGATTTGAACATATACGACAGCCCGAAATCATCTATCGGGCAGTCGCCCACCAGACCATAACACCTGTCTGGTCGGAGGATCCTCCCTTTTCAATGGAGGCATATGGGACTTTACTCTCTGTTCCGCATACCTCCAAACTGGTGACCCTCGAGTATGAACGTCAGCGCAGCCTTCGTGCAGCTACTACTTCGTGACGTCATCATCACTTCCTCAAGCTTTCGAGCAGCGAGCCATACAGCCAGCACCCACGGCTATAGAGGATATCCTGACCACCAGCATGCCTACCTGGTCATACCTGGTCATGACCTTCAGCCTCACCAGCGACCTTGGCTTGGCACACAGCACCTTCGGCCAGTCACATGAAGAGCTATCAAGAACCTCTCCTGGTCGACGCCAGCAGTCAAGCCCTACGTCGCACAAGCACCGCTCCGACTCACTGGAGCCAGCAGCACTACTCCGACTCACTGGAGCCTGCAGCATCATCCCGACTCACTGGGACATTATCTCCCCGACTCACTGGGGCATCATCCCGACTCACAGGGATAGCAACACCCCGACTCACTGGGGCATCATCGCAGACAGTTCCGACTCACCGAGAACTATGCGGCATCGGTTCCGACCCACTGGAACCAACCTACGCTGGCCTGGCGCGCTTCAAGAACCATCGATCTCCGATCTCCGGAGGGGAGTGATGTAGCGACATCTATGGCGCCACATAAGAACTACGAAGAAAGTACGAAATCAAAGTTCTCCGCGCGATTTGAACATATACGACAGCCCGAAATCATCTATCGGGCAGTCGCCCACCAGACCATAACACCTGTCTGGTCGGAGGATCCTCCCTTTTCAATGGAGGCATATGGGACTTTACTCTCTGTTCCGCATACCTCCAAAACCTGCTCCAATACCTACTCACTATAATTGTTATCATTTGAATGTTTTTTTGTTTTAACTGCCTTTTTTATTGACGATTGTTGTTGTTTTACAATTATGATATTGTATATATATATATATATATGTTTTATTATTTTTTTACAATTATGACATGTTTATTTTTACTATTTGACTGAATTTTTATTTATATACTTTTTTTTCAAATTTGCAATATTTACACTTTTGTAAATTTTATTATTGTGAATGTGAGAACTATGTGGATTACTCTTTCTTTTCTTTTATTTTCACATGATGTCTGGCAGTTTTGAGTATTTGATGTGGCAAAGTCAAAGTCAAAGTCAAATCATTTATTTCAAATAGACCATTTACAGGCACTTTTGAATAGTCAAATGTCGGTCAGTCCAAGAAAAGTGAAGTGGCCTACCCAAATGTCCTTTCTTTGGCATTGTTCGTCAAGTCGTTGAGCTCCTTAGTAGTCCTGAGTTGAGCTACACGCATACTGACAAATGCTTGCACTGACTGGACAGGTCCACTTAGAACTGTGTGGTTCTTTCTTCAAAAGACCATCTCAGGCTCAATCTGCACGGTTCTCATATGATTTGACCATTACATGTTTTGCTGTATGGACTTTAAAAGAGACTTTGACCCCTGAGTTTGTTTCGGTGTTTCTTCTCAGGGTAGTCAGTTAGGAAACACTGGCCTCATCTAGCATTAATTGACAAAAAAAAAAAATTGACGTGTAAAAGTGTTTTTATAAAACCTACTTGCAAAATAAAGATCATTTGTACATATGTATGTGTGTGTGTATATATAGGCCGGGGAACATAATAATAAAGAACACAGAGAAACACCTGTTATGAATGTCATTGTTACATAAAAAGCTGGCTAGGAGTACGTAGCTTGTTGCTAATAAGACTCTCAGTAACTCGTTAGGCGGCGTAGCTCAAAAATACACCTGTGGCGTATCACGTCGCAACACCGCCTACTATATTTTGTGTGACAACACCAAACATTTCCGGCGCCAGACTAGAGTCTGCCGCCATATTGAAAGACATAGACTGTTGCCGCTACTCGAGACAGTGTGAGCTCTGTTTGTAATTTTGGCTTTCGTGTGAGTTATTACTGCTTACTGCAAATAGAAGATATTCCGAAATCCACGACGTGTTTCATTGTGTGTGTACCTCCAAATTGGTGACCCCGACGTGATACGAGACGCAACTACACAGCAAGGTACCTACAGCAGGAACGTGGAACCGGACTTCAGCAGTAAACCTCGCTGAGATCTTCAGCCTGCTTAATGTGACAACGCTCCGCAACGTTCCCAGGCTGGTTTTATCACTAACCGCCGGGAAATCGCCGAACGAGAAGTTGCCGAGTAGATACCTACCTACCTACCGGCTCACACCAGCACGCTACGCGCGCCTTTCCGAGGATCGGAAGGCGTACCAACGGTTCGCAGAAAGTTTGTGTTAACTAGTGCATCATTTTTCAAGCAGTTTTCGTCATCCTACGCATAATTTTCGCGTTTTCGCGTGTTTGTGAATGCTCCGAGGCCATCGACCCGGAAACGGAATTTCGTGAAGACCTGCGACTAGTGACGCCATACGCTACCTATCGGGGAGTAGCGGAACTTCTCGGTTAGTGATCGAATCGAATGAATGATCGAACTGCCGTCAACCCGATACGTCACTGTCATCTGACATCGCGACGCGGGATTTTGAAGACTGGAAATTGAAAATAGAAATACGACTGCATGCCTGCATGTGATACTGATCCTACTAAACATTTACTAAGGAACTAACTTGTGGTGTGCTCGGTGGTTTCAAACGTTAATAACAAAACTTTATCAAATCTATCTCTTTATATCTTTATTTTTACACATTTTTGTTTTTTCGGTTTACATATTTTTGGTGTTTGGTTTATCGTGTGCGTGTTTGCTTAAAAGTTAGCTCTGTCTGAAGCTCATTTTAAGTCGCTAATGGTACAAGGTATTGTATTTTTAAATTAAGCTATTTGCACCCATTTGTTTTGTGGATTATTTTTATATACTTGTTATCTGCAGCACATGCATAATTATCTCGCTTATTCTGTGCATACCTTGTGTTCAGTTTTAAGTTGCTTGTTTTAGTTTTAAGCAACCTGACTGAGTGGTAACTGCAACAAACATATACCTCGTTTTATAATATATTTATATACACATTCAACATGGAGAGCCAACAAATTGAGGAGCGACTCAACCAAATTTTGGCAAATAACGAACGACTGATGCAACAAAACGCAGACCTGCGGGCACAACTAAATGCCCAAAGTGTGCAGAATCCAGCAGCATATGCGGTCCGTCCTAAACTGCCTCCTTTTTGGCATGAGCATCCCGCTGGATGGTTTGCTCACTTGGAATCACAGTTTGTTTTATGTAATATATCGGTGGATGAAACAAAATACAATTATGTCATTTCACAATTTGATTCTAGGATATCTCATGACGTTGAAGACCTGGTCACTAACCCTCCTCCTAAAGGTGGCCGGTATGAGTGGATAAAGGAGGAAGTTATCAAGCGTTTCTCCACTTCCGAGTCACAAAAAGTCAGACAACTACTATCAGGTGAGGAGCTCGGTGACCGGAAACCTACTCAGTTTCTCCGTCATCTGAAGTCTCTGGCTGGTAAGTCGTTCAAAGATAACACTATAATTAGAGAACTGTGGCTACAACGTCTACCAAAACATGTTCAGGCAATTTTGACTGCCCAAGGTGATCTCACCCTGGACAAAGTTGCCGAACTGGCTGACAAAATATTAGAGGTCAATCCCGTCTCCGTCAATGCCATTTCTCCCAGTACAGCTAGTGCTCCTGACCTTGCTGCCATAATGGTACAAGTTCAAGAACTTACACGTCAGGTGGCCGCTTTAACTACAAGGGAGTCTAGCTCTAGGCGACGCTCTGGACCTAGGTCCCATCAACCTAGATCTAGATCTGCGTCCCAGGTGGCGCGACAGCCTCTGTGTTGGTACCACCATAAATTCGGTGCAAAAGCAACTAAATGTACTAAACCGTGCTCGTGGTCGGGAAACCAACAGAACAGTCAGTAGCAGCGGCGACTGATTGCTTCAATAGCAGCCGCTTATTTGTTGTGGACAAAGACACCAAATTCAGATTTTTGCTAGACACTGGATCCGACATTTGTTGTTTTCCTAAAAAATTGTTAGGGAACAAATTAACAGATGTAAACTACAATTTATGCGCAGCAAATGGCAGTACCATAAAAACTTATGGCTGTCACACTTTGACACTTAACTTTGGTCTCCGCCGCTCTTTTAAGTGGAACTTTGTAGTTGCCGATGTTGATACCGCCATCATTGGTGCTGACTTCATGGCCTTCTACAACTTGCTTCCTGACTGCAGAAACAAAATAATACGCTGCGGAGTTACTGGTCTTACTGCTCCAGCCTCCATAGCTAAATTTAACCAGGTCAGTGTAAAAACCGTTAAAATCGAAGATTCAGATTTTCATAAAATTTTATCTGAATTTCCAGCTATTACGAGACCCCCTGGCATCCATCGCGAGGTGAAGCACAACACGGTGCACTACATCAAGACGACCGACGGCCCACCCGTGGTGTCTAAGCCGCGACGCCTCGCGCCGGACAAACTGCGGGCAGCGCAGAAGGAGTTTGCAGATATGGTGCAAGCAGGCACCGCACGCCCTTCCAAGAGCCCGTGGTCATCGCCACTGCACCTAGCCCCGAAGAAAGACTCTTCATGGCGCCCTTGCGGTGACTATAGAGCGCTGAATGCTCGTACTGTACCGGATAGGTATCCCGTGCGCCACATAGGGGATTTTGGTCATGCTCTCGCTGGTTCTACCATCTTTAGTACTATTGATTTAGTTAAGGCTTATCAACAAATTCCAGTAGAGCCAGCTGATGTCTGCAAAACTGCCATTACAACACCATTTGGTTTGTATGAATTCCCTTATATGACGTTCGGGCTCAGAAATGCTGGACAAACATTTCAGCGTTTCATCGATGAAATTGTCCGAGGGTTGGATTTTTGTTTCCCATATGTCGATGACATTTTAATATTTAGCAGGGACGCCACGGAGCATTGTAACCACTTGCGCACGCTCTTTGAACGATTGGCTAACTACGGTGTAGTAGTTAATCCAACTAAGTGTGTGCTAGGCACATCTGAGGTTATTTTCCTTGGTTATAAAGTCTCTAGTAAAGGCATAAGTCCCCCGGAAGAAAAAGTCCAAGCCTTGAAAGATTTCCCCCTTCCCAAAACAGCCCAAGGTCTCCGCAGGTTCTTGGGCATGATAAATTACTATCGACAGTTTCTGCCCAATGCTGCCGAGACTCAAGCCCCGCTCATTGACTTCCTTACAGCTACGAAGCTTAAGGGAGCCAAACCCATGCCCTGGACTCCTGAACTGGAGCACGCCTTCACTGCATGCAAGGACAGCCTCTCTCAGGTCACCAGGTTAGCACATCCTGTACCTAACGCCCCATTGGCGTTGTACACAGATGCTTCTGGCACACAGGTGGGCGCGTGCTTACAACAGCAGACTGAACAGGGCTGGCAACCACTTGCTTTCTTTAGCAAGAAGCTTACGGCAACTCAGTCAGTGTGGCCAGCGTATTATAGGGAACTGTTGGCAGTATATTCGGCAGTGCAGCATTTCAGGTATATATTAGAGGCGCAACACGCCACAATATATACGGATCATAAACCTCTTTTGTATGCTTTCAAGCAACGTAGAGAAAAGCTGCCACCCAGCCAACTTAATCAGCTCACCTTTATCTCCCAATTTACTACCGACATACGACATGTAAAAGGAGACGATAACGTCGTTGCCGACACGATGTCGCGCATCGAAGCCGTCTCGCTTGAGTGCGATTATACCGCGTTGGCTCGAGCACAAGACACTGACGATGAATTAAAAACCTTATCTGACTCGTCTCTCAATATGCAACGTACTTTAATTCCAGGCACGGACACCACCGTCCAGTGTGACGTCTCAACAGGCAAGCCGCGCCCCTACTTGCCAGCACCTCTGCGCCGCGCCGCCTTCGAGCGCCTGCACGCGCTCAGCCATCCCGGTGCTCGCGCCAGCGCGCGCCTCGTGGCACAACGTTACGTGTGGCCTGGCGTTGCACGCGACTGCCGCACCTGGGCAAGAGAATGTCTCCATTGCCAGCGAGCTAAGGTGACGCGCCACGTGTCCGCGCCACTTGGAACTTTTGCCGCTCCATCTTCCAGGTTTCGCCACGTCCACTTAGATATAATCGGCCCCTTGCCAACATCGAGAGGCTACTCATATTGCCTGACGGCGATTGACCGTTTCTCTCGATGGCCTGAGGCTTGGCCGATGACTTCGATAACCGCCGAGGAGGTAGCTGATCGTTTCGTCGAAGGTTGGATTGCTCGCTTCGGCGTTCCTACCACAGTCACAACTGACCAAGGCCGTCAATTCGAGTCGGACCTTTTCAAACGGCTCATGAATGTTGGCGCGACTGAGCGAAGGCGAACCACCAGCTACCACCCTCAAGCTAACGGCATGATCGAGCGCTTTCATCGACAATTGAAAGCTGCTCTCATGTGCCACAGCGACACCTGGCACCGAGCCTTACCGATCGTGCTTCTCGGCATTCGATCTGCCTTGAAAGAGGATCTCGAGTGTTCGGCTGCCGAACTTGTTTACGGGGAGCCGCTTCGCCTACCGGGAGAATTCCTGATAGCCAGCACGTCCCATAACATTGACAACGTCAACGATTTTGTGACGGTTCTGCGCACGAAAATGGCTAATTTGCGTCCAATTCAGGCCTCACGACACATGCGGCCGACGTCGTTTATTTTCAAGGACCTTCAGAATGCCTCTCATGTTCTCTTGAGAGACGATACTGTTCGCCGTGCGCTGCAGCCGCCCTACACAGGACCCTACAAGGTAATGTCACGGACTGACAAGTTATTCGACATTGACATTGCAGGTAAACGCGTGACGGTCAGTATCGACCGCGTAAAGCCTGCATACATCGCACCTGACTTAGAGAGCGACCTTTCCCGGGCAACCGCTCCGCAACAGATCGTAGCGCCCGCGCCTGACGTGCAAGCGCCTTCCGCGCCTGCGCCCGCGCCACCTGCGCCTTCCGCGTCTGCACAGCCGACTGTGCCCCCTGTTGCACAACAACCAGTTACCACCCGGTCAGGTCGCACGGTTAGATTTAAGGATAGGTTAGATCTTTAGCTTAAGTTTTATTTTTTCTTTAACTTTTTGTTGCCTATCTTGTGTCATCAAGTGTATGTATATTTTTATTTGTAAATAACTTTTTTGTTATTTTCTCCGTAGGGGGGTGGTTGTGGCGTATTACGTCGCAACACCGCCTACTATATTTTGTGTGACAACACCAAACATTTCCGGCGCCAGACTAGAGTCTGCCGCCATATTGAAAGACATAGACTGTTGCCGCTACTCGAGACAGTGTGAGCTCTGTTTGTAATTTTGGCTTTCGTGTGAGTTATTACTGCTTACTGCAAATAGAAGATATTCCGAAATCCACGACGTGTTTCATTGTGTGTGTACCTCCAAACACCCAATGACCTTTTTCATTCAATATCCACCAAACCCAAAGCAAGAATAGCCTTTTACAAAGAATGACCAACCCTATAACATTTAATATTGGGGACTATAATGATGTGTTATGTAAACGAATTGATGATGTTCTTTTCATTCTTAACCACACCTTTGGTCCATTTTATCATTTAGATTCGAATGTTAACGATGGTTAAATAGAATGTTATTTCTAGTTTATAACTACAGCAACCAACCGGTGCAAATCTTCACAAGATTATATGCGTTTTAAATGCTGAGTAGCTTTAAAGATTCGTATTTATAAAGTAAATGGTTGAAAAAAAACTTACTCTTTTTTTATTAGAAAAATGTAACTCGGTTTAGAGGTTAAACTTTTCTGTTTTAAAGTTTCTGAACTAAGCGTAATGACGTCAACTGTCATTGTCAAGTTGTCAGAAAATGTCAAATGAATCACTGACATTTGAAATCTTATTTGTATTTGCATATGTTGTAGTTTTTCCGAATTTTCTTAACTAAAATAATCGTTTATCATGGCTTATTTAACACAGCCAGATTATGTGAAGTATATTTGTTCTTGTGGACAACTCAAACCTATAACGAGTCTTTATTTCTGCCGACATTGCTTGAAAATACGTTGCGGTTTTTGCATTTGTCATGAGGTAACCCACTTTGATGTATTTTTGCTGCATAAATACATAACAAAATTGCAAAATTATATTATAATTATATTCTATGATCTAGATTATTGTGATTTAACATAATAAATTATTTCAAAGTAAATTAAATATTCTAAAATTCTTCAACTTGACTCCTCATTGACCCACCTTTCATTTTATTTACTAGAGCAATCGTTTATTATGATTTTTGTAACAATATCTAATCGGTAACTTTTCACGTTGATGTTCAGACTTAAACCCCAGATGTCATCTTGGCTCTTTAGTGGCTAAAACAAAATTTCATTGTTTGCTCTTCACAAACATCCCACTCATATTAGAAACAGCAGAATAATTAAACCAGCATAACTCTTCGTAAAATGTTGGCAAGCGTTGCCTTGTTACACCTGCAAATCTTATGTAAGCTAAGCCTGATGCTAAGTTATACAAAATGTATTGATAAATATAATTAAAATCTAATTTTAAAATAGCTATCCAATCATAAATAAACACACCTTTTTTACTTGATAGTACTAGTGGACAGAAACTTCGATTGTAATTTTTATTTTATTTTAACTCAAAATTGGTGCCTTGAAATCGCACAACGGGGTTGTGGCACACCAAGAAGATGGTAGCAACATGATTTAGAGGCCTTCCTTATTTATTGGCAACAAGTGGCTCAAAGCCTGTGTGCAGCTGTAGGATAGTATAGGCTAGATATAATAATAATAATAATATTTTATTTAATTCATTAAACCCCAAGCGAACGCCGGCGTTCGCGCACCTATTGTCTTTCTATTGTGTCTGTAATTTCCACGATTGAAAGGTTAAATCAGTATTTCAACTAGCCATACTTACGATTGTCTACAGGTTGACTCCCACTACTGTGCAAACTGCCTTGAGAACATGCCCTCATCTGAGGCTCGTCTCAAAAAGAACCGCTGCAGCAGTTGCTTCGACTGCCCCAGCTGCTTCCACACCCTGTCCACACGGGCCACCATGGCCCAGCCTCGGCAAGTGCTGCAGGACCCGGCAGCAGCTGGAGATGTCAAGGTGGAGAGCAAGCAGCCTAAGAAGATGTACTACTTGTCTTGCTTTAATTGTCGGTGGACATCCAGGGATGTTGGGATTCCAGATCAGCCAGTAGGTTAGTAGACTTATTTTGTACAATAATAGCTTTATAGATAAGTTGTTTGATAATTGCTAGAATCTGAGTAGTAGGCTTCCCTCCACTCCCACCATATTTCGCGCGGCCGGGCTTCCACTCTGGTGGATTCTGTCTAGTTCGTTGCGGCATCTCCGTCATGGTCTCCCGCGATCCCGTCGCTCTGTTTCAGGGCACGACTTTGAGCTTCTTTCGCCCACAGTATGTCTGGCATGCGGCAGGCTTGTCCTGCTTAGTCCTATTTCGGCTGGGCAGCCATTTGAGCCACATCAACTATTTTCGTTTTGCAGCACAATGTAGTGCTTCGAAATCAATCGTTAATTTAACACCTAGTATACTGAACTCTATTGCTTGTTGGCTGCCAAGCTGTACAGGCTGCCAAGATACTGGGCAGATAAAATTTAACCTCTCGTATGCCGTAATTAGAGATCGAGAGAGATAGATCTACGCGAGACACAATGGCTTTTTAATTGTGTCTCAATTAAAAAGCCATTGTGTCTCGCGTAGATCTGCGTTCCGGCATACAAGGGGTTAATTCGGGTTTTTCGATACGTAGAATACTGTCGATAGTAAATGCTATAGTTGTATATTCCATAAAATCCTAATAAACCCAATCAACAAAAAAATTGTTTGTTTAGCATCAGGAGGTTGGCCTGAGCGTACAAATCCACACGCAGCGCGCGTCAACCAGTTGCTCGATTACTACAAGGCGATCGCCATGCAGGAGAAGCAAGAGAAGATTGAACGGGAGAGGAAGAAGTTCAACATCAGAGGGAAATACATCACTCTCACTGTAAGTGTCATAAACGAAATTATTATTTAGCGTTGCTCTACTGTTGCTGGATATCGGGGTTGGGATCTCGGCGGTTAGACGTGAGGAAGTCCTTTCCCTCATGTAGCGGCCGCCTTTTTCGCTAGCATTATTACGTCGCAGAATGAGGCAACCGCCATTCGCTCCGGACCGTTAGCCTGTACCAGGGCCCGGCGCGTACATTTTAAATAGCCTTATTACCAAAATATTTTGGATGTAGCATGATGTTACAGGTCGATTCTAATTAATAGCAGCTTCGAATTCAAGGCGAGCTGCTTCGCAGCCGTAAATTCGAGGCATTGGGTGTACAGGTACACTGTGTAGAAAAAAACTACCTTTAGACCCGCCATTAATATCGACCAGTAACAAGTTGTTATTTTGAGCTGGGGAAGATTAATTTTTTTTTTACAAGAGGCACAGGTGGTCGCACCGGGTGTATAAAAGGCTAGTTACGGCACTGGTAACAACATATTAACATATTTTATGTGAAGATAGTCCCCACATACAAGGTGTCGTTTTGAAGCTGCAAAATATTTCAGGAGGTAATTATAATATAATATATAATATATATATTATGTTAGTGATTCTCGACCCGAATCAATAATAAAATAAGTAGGTAATTTTTTTTTTTTTTTATAACCGCGCTTTTTTTCACACACACAAACACGGAACAATAAAGGGCGTTTTCACACACACTAACTCGCAACGATAGTTTCATAAATAATGTATCATCCAATCATCATCCCGCACGCCACACCCTAGCCACGCCCCCGCGGCCATCGATCAATCGATTTAGTTTAGTGTAATTAAAAAATTAAATAACAAGTATTACTGATTATTGACCAGGTTTCGTATTTTTACATGATTATTTATGAGTTTTATTACAACCTCCTGAAATATTGTGCAGTTTTAAAACTGCACCTTGTATAGACATTCAGACTGATAGCAAAAGCATTGATGTTAATAGAATAAATTCGTTAAAACAAGAATTGTAAACAGTCTGTCAAATAAAAACTGTCACTATACATAATTTTTTGCCAGTAAATATAAATCATATTAATGGTATTTGGGTGCACAAATCAAAACACGTTAAAGATACAGTGAAACTTGTTAAGTGGGACCTGGATAAGTGAGAAACCTCCATAACTGGAACTCATGCTGAGGTCCCAACACTTTGGCACTGAATTACCTCTGTTAGTGGGACGAGGTAAGCCTCTATATCTGGGATTTGTTCTTTCGATTTATCATCATAGTTACCTCTATAACTGAGACAGCGAGTAAATTTTATATGCATAAACAAACAATAATATCTCAGTTACAGAGGTTGTAACTGAGATATTATTGTTTGTTTACATACATAACACGTTATTTTATTAAATGATCGCACCTGTATAACTCAAATAACCTGTATTCTCACCTCTATTAATGGAACCCTCTGTAAATGAGACAGATATTTATTTATACCTGTATATCTGAGACACTGGGTAAGTGGAATACCTCTATAAGTGAAACGACATTGCAGGTCCCTTGATGTCTCACTTAACCAGGTTTCACTGTATTTATCTGAAGAATTCAAATGTTATAGAATTTACATTCATCCATTTATCACAAACCCTCCTTTTAAACCCTAAAGACGATTAAAATGTAAATATAACGACGTCTGGCGCGATGCCTTACAACATCGCCGGGCTACCTTCTAGCGAGAGTTAGTACCCCACTGGATAATTCAGAAGCTAGAGAGCGAAGCCCTTTTGACCAAAACCAATTCTTTTCATGCATTCATAATGTAACATCATGCTAGCAGACGCTGATTTCAATTCGATTCGATATTCCCTGTAACCGCTTCCGTCGGATTGACACAATGAGTGTTTCCGTGTCCAATTCGCTAGGGTGGTGTGTGTGGAGTACCCAGACTCCATCTCGTTTAGCTCTTCAATCCCCGTAGGTGACAGAAGAGATAGAGTATTTGGTAGTGGATGTGCAACCCTGGCGGAATGAACACGAGTGTTGTCAAACCGACAGGTTATAGCCGATGTAGGCGGTAAAATTTGCATTTATCTTAAAGCCAATAAAATAAAAGAAGCAATGCTCTCATATTTAAAATTCAATAGTCAATGAAGTAAGTAACTTTAAACCATTGAACTTTCATCATACCTTTCCAATACTAAAAGCAAAAACACAATCTAGGACAAGACGGGTCTGACGGGCGCGATGGCGCGCAACATCGCGGGGCTGCCTTCCAGCGAGAGCTCTTCCTCCGCCATCGCTAGCTTCGTGCCCTCCCAGGCTAGCGCGGAGGTCGAAGAACTGCCTGACGATATCTTCACAAAGGAGGTCAACTTGAATCAGAGTTAGTATTGCTTTATTTATGCTTCTACTAGCTTCTGCCGGCGGATTCGCCTGCGGCTTCGCCTGCGAGGAAGTAGGTTTCTCTGTACAAACTTTGGAGCCCAGTTTCATCCCCTTATGGGGTGAATTTAAGAAAAGTGCTCGCTTACGTCATAAAAGGTTACCTTGTGCAAAATTTTACACTCCTAGTCTTCAGTGCGTTTCACTTAAAAAGCTCCTTTGCCGTAATGTTGGCACCCCTGTCTGTCTATAGAAAAAGGAAGGGAAAAAAGAAAAGAGTTGCCTACTCTACCAAAATGTTTGCACGAAATCGATTTTAACGGTAGTTGCACCACTTTATGGAGAATTATGAGGGGAATGGGGAATTTTATTTCAAAAAAGCAAAAGTTGTTAATGGAGAGGTGCGATATTGTGGCGTGGCGTTTTCGGTATTTGAAAGAATTGCAGGACAGTCGAAATGTAGCCCAGCTTCCTATATTTTATTTAAAAACTAGTTTTTACAGTTTCCAAAAGAAAAAAAAAACAAAATTATAAGGCCATTGTTAAAAGTAACGAAATATCAGTTAATCTCCCTAATTTTAAGTAAGTAACATTTAACAATCGTCTTATAAGTTTGTTTTTTTTTTTCTTTTGGAAACTATAAAAACTATTTTTGAATAAAATATAGGACGCTGGACTCCATTTCGATTGTCCTGCAATTCTTTCAAATACCGAAAACGCCGCGCCACAATATCCATTAACAACTTCCTTTTAGACCTGCTTTTTTTGATAAAATCTCATTCCATCATAATTGTCCAAAAAGTGTTGCAACTACCGTTAAAATCGATTTCTTTTCACATTTCGTGCGAAGGAACTTCTTAAGTGAAACGCACTGTAGTAGTTCTAGCTGTGCGCTGATATGACAGTCAGTCAGTTTTACCTTTTATATAAATAGATGACTGGCTGCAGGAATCCTATCTGATCGATCAATGTTTTTTCTTTAGAACTTTGACAGACCCTGTACAAATTATACAATGTTCTGAATCTTCAGTTCTGGGTGAACCTTACCATGACGTGGTTAAATATCAGACGTGCGACCGAGAAAGGGATGGAGCTATACACCCTATATAACTCCCTTTAACAATTTAGTTTAGGTCATCAAATGGATCGTGTTAAGAGCTCGTGATTGAGTCTCTATTCGTTCCAAGAGCAACAGATATAAAGACCACTTCGATAGACAGAGCTACATCAAGCTGGCACCAGTAACATCTCAATTCAACAAGTATGTGTGCTTGGCAAATTCTTGAAAGCAAGCAGGTCAACTAGCTTTCAAATGGTTACTTCACCGTGAAGTTCTCTCAGGCTGCGAGGGTGAGAAGCTTGCACAATTGCACCGGTGTACACGTGCACTTTGTGGGTTCGATATCGATATACTTACGCATAGGACATCAACACCGTCGAGAGTTCAGTATAATAATACCTTCAGGATGTTTTTGAAGCATCCACGTTACTACAATGCATTAGAAATGTTTGCCGAAGCACATAAAGAGAGCGCCTATCGTGACGTTACAGCGTGACTTCACTAGCAAGTGATCGTCCAGTGTTTTCCTCTGAAAAAACGTTCATCTACCCGCTACAACAAATCGCAAAGCACTGTGGCCACCTGATTGTTAGTGGGTGCACCCACTGCCACCCCGGTCACTACGTGTTCACTGCGAAACCCAGCATTAAAGTTTTTGTTTAGTAACGAGCATGCCCCAACGCCTGGCGTCCCCGGAGTGGCAGCCGGTGTCGGTGTCGCGCCTGCACCCGCTCGCCAAGCTGCTGAGCGTCAAGCGCAGCCAGCGCTGCCGCGCCTGCGACCACAACCTCACCAAGCCCGAGTACAACCCCGGCTCCATCAAGTTCAAGATCGAGCTGCTGGCCTAGTAAGTTATTCTTGTTGAACTGAATACGCTTGTTTATCCTCGTGTCGAAACTGGACGTATAAACCCTATAGCCACGTCAAATATATCCGATAAATACTCATCATCAACTTCTTCCTGCTATATCCTACATTGTCAATTTTCCTTTTGGTCTGATGTGTTTCCTTCCCTGTGGCGTAACGCTTATGTTCGTCCTTTACCTAAGATTTCCAATCCCACTCTTTCCAGTTACTTTCGTCCAATTTCCATCCTTCCGTTTTTATCCAAAGTGCTCAAGGCCTGTGTTCATAAACAATTCTCTAACTTCATTTACCATAACTACCTCATCAGCCCATTTCAGTCTGGTTTCAGGCCCGGGCACAGTACCATGACTGCTCTACTTAAAGTGACTGACGGTATTAGGCGGGAAATGGAAGACACTAAAGTTACTACTTTGGTGTTAACCGACTTCTCCAACGCATTTAATACCATCAGTCACGATGTCCTATTTTTTGGAGAGTCCCCCAGAGGTACTGGAGTGGTTTTCCTCTTATATTCGGGGTCGTCAGCAGTCAGTTCGCGCTGGAGACTCTTCATCAAAGTGGTGTGACCTTACTGCTGGCGTCCCTCAAGGCGGTATTTTATCCCCTCTATTGTTTTCTGTTTTTTTTTAATCTTATAACCATTGAGCTTCAGTGTGCGTATCATCTCTAGCTGTTCTACTATCAGTCAGGTGTTGACAACATATCAGATGCAATCGAGAAGCTAAACCAAGATTTAAGAACAATAAAAAGCTGATCTGACCGTTTTAGGGTGGCAGTTAACCCTGTAAATTGTCCGTCCGTCCGTGCTATCGTTGTAAGGAGCCCCCATAGTATGAGAAAGCTTGATGACCTAACTTTTCCACGTTTGATAACACAGTGATTCCGTTTAGCTCCGACGTTAAGGATCTGGGTCTGCATGTCGACACCTGCGTCGACTGGTGGAAGCAGATCGCCAGTGCCAGTCAGAAAGTAACCGGAACGTTACGGTCGCTCTATCGACTGAAAAAATCTTCTTCCAACTCACATAAAGGCATTCGCAGGAAATTGGTGTTTTCAACACAGCGCTGATTTGTTGGATTCGTTTCTCATGATAACATGTTTATTTGTATATATGCATCTAAGTATATATTTATTTTTGTAGTTTTTCTCTTTGTTTGTTTACAAGTACCATTAAGTTGCAGCAACCGTGTTAAGTTTCTACACCACCCTAAGGTCGACTGGTAGAAAATGCCTGGGGCATTAATTCCGCCTTTGTACAGTGTTTATGTGTATAAAGTTTAATAAATAAATAAACATGCATAAATTCCTTTTTCCCACGGGGGTCAGAAGAAACCGCAGAACGCTAACTGCTATGACCCGCACATACTCCTTTTGGTTCGTTTACATAGTAATAAACTACCTAAACTACCCTCAAAATATGGTTTATGGTATTAAAGTTTTAATAAAACGTTGAGTATGTCATCACTTACCATCAGGTGAGATAGTGGTCAAACGCGAGACTATCAATAATAATTAAAAAAAAGTATACGAGGATACGTAGTAGCTTGTGTGTATGATTGTTAATCTTAGTTTAAATCGACAAAAATGTATAATGAAACACTTATCCACAGCTACCACGTCCCCGAAATAAAGATAATCTCGCACGAGCCGGTGAAGCCGGGGGCGACGTCAGCGCTGCTGCTGAAGCTCAGCAACCCCACCGGGCACGAGATGACGCTGCGCCTCATGCGGCCCGAGGACGTGCCGCCGCAGGAGGACAGGGACGAACCCAAGAGTATTGAGAAGTCGCTGGAAAGGTCGCTAAACTTAGAAAAGGTGAGTTTCTCATGTATACTGATGTTCAGAGACAAAATCAACTCTCATGATGAAGCTTATCAGTTATACTGGAGACGTGCCGTAGCCGTACGATCAGGCCGCACTTGACCACTATCTCACTTGATGGTAACAGAAACAGATGATGTGATCGAAGGTGGAGCACGCTTAACAGGTTTAGCTATCAGGAAAGGCAGACTCCGGCTGAGAATTCCACTCCTAAGCTGTACGCATACTGTGTAATAATGTGTTCCCAAAATGTTTTGTGACGTCCACTATAGCGACATCCATGGCGCCACATAAGAACTAATCCTGCATCGCGCAATCAAAGTTCTCCGCGCGATTTGAATATATACGACAATCATCTATCGGGCAGTTGCCCACCAGACCATAACATATGTCTGGTCGGAGGATCCTCCCTTTTCAACGGAGGTATGTGGGACTTTACACTACCAAATCACCATGTCCCGATGGCGCGTCGCTGTACGTCTGGTGCTCCGATGATGGAACAGGCTTGATAGAATTAAGATACACAATATCATAAAGTCATACACTCTGTTCCCCAGGACACGACATCATTCAAAGCCATCGAGCGGGTGGCGGTGTACGACGCCACGAGCCACGTGTCGCCGCCCGACGTCACGCTGACGCTGGCGCAGCGTGACGACGCCGCCGAGTACGATGACGACGCACAGCACGACACTAACGAGTAACTATACTATATTAATACCAGAGGCACTCTTCTTAGCGTGTCGATGGCAGAACTTGGTAAATTCCTTGCCGGGCCCAGGGTTCGGCCACGGCAATGCTGTCCACTGATGCTGTCATTAGGTCCCTACGTGAACAGGTAACAGGGCACATCATGCAGGCCTCTGCAGACCATGTCCCTATGGACGCAAGCGCGTCTCTCTAGACGCCACGCAAACACTGAAGATCGGAACCGTCTATGAACCCCCATCAGTGGAGATTATCTTTGCTGCGTCCAACGTTGATACGGAGCCTGTTTAAAGTTTTCCAGGTTAGCCATGGCAACTCGTGTCCAGGAGAGAGGCTCTCCCGCCAGAGGTCGCATCTCTCCGAGGTGGTGTTACTTTGTTATTAAAAGATTTGTTGCAAGCGTAAACCCATCTCAAAGTAACCGGTGGCCTTACCACGAGCTCTTAACGCGATCCACTTAACGACCTGAACTGAAGTATAAAAGAGATGGAGCTATATGGTGTATATAGCTCCATCTCTCTTTCTAGCTTGCACGCTTGATTTTGCAACAATATCCGTCTTTATATAGTTCCTTCTCATAGAGAGGAAGCCTAAATACTAGCAGTGGAAACAATACGAGGCCGGTTAGAAAGTGAGTCAAGAGTGAATAGGTTTTTTCTAGGTAAACGAGTTCCATCGTTGACCACATCGTCGCTTTTCATCAGGTGAGATAGCGGTCAAGCGCGAACCTATCAACAATTAAAAAAAATCTGGATTAAACTGCGGTCACGTTTGTAATGATGCACCAGTTTAAATCACCAGGAACAATATGGAAGTAACAAAAAAAAAATTCTCCAATATTCGAAACCATTGACCTTAAAATCCGCCGTAGTAAATAGATATACTTAGTAAAAGTGTGCGGAATTGTACGAAAGAGTTGCTGCGGCCCTTGAACTTAAAAGGCCAATTGTACACGGATGGGTTTTAACCAGTTGGTAAATCAAATCAAATCAAAAATATTTTATTTCACATAGGCCTACATGGGCACTTATAAAACGTCAGAAGCTAGTGCACGGTTCCGAATTGGTCGTTTCCTATGGAGAAGAACCGGCAAGAAACTCCATGGTTACTCTTTTAAAAAAGTGGGCGTTTTTACAATATTTATATATGTATATTATGTAAGAACAGTGTAGACCAGTCAAATATTGTACACAAAAGCACAATAAAAATTTTCTCAGTAAAAAACAAAGTAAGTCGTAATAGGAAGTAGTCTAAGAGTTCGTGGAGTATACAGTGTTCTCACATTCACAATACAAAAAGAGGCTATAAAAAAAAAAAATCAGGAATAATATAATGATTACAACTATCAATAAAATGTTAACAAAATAAATTACTAACAAATTTATGACAGTTGAAATATAAATAAAAAATAAAAATATTGCAAAAGCAATGTGTCAGAGAAAAAAAAATGTATATATAATTATTAAAACAAAGGTGGAGCAGTTATAGACAAAATATTGATGATTTACCAGGGGGCCACATGTGCACAAAGAATTGCCAAACTTAAGTGGCAATGAGCAGGGCACATTGCTCGCAGAACAGATGGCCGTTGGGGCCGAAAGGTTTTGGAGTGGCGACCGCGTACCGGAAGACGCAGTGTTGGAAGGCCTCCTACAAGGTGGACCGATGACCTGGTGAAGGTAGCAGGAAACCGTTGGATGCGGGACGCACAGGAACGTTCGATGTGGCGACGCTTGGGGGAGGCCTATGTCCAACAGTGGACGTGTATCGGCTGAAATGATGATGATGATGATGACATGTGCAGAGGTAGTCATTACCAAACAAGCGTGTCTTCGACATAGTCTTTAACCTTGTAATATGCTTTTTCGGTTAGGACACGCTTGATATGAAATATGAATTTTCCCTCACTAAGTTCTGTTACCGCCTTTGGCAACTTATTATAAAAGCGAATGCTGTTTACTAAGAATGACTTGCTAGTCTTAGCTAGTCTCCATTTGGGTAAGACAATTTCGTGTTTACTACGTGTATTTTTGTTGTGAAAATCGCTTCTAATTTTAAAGAGTCCTAAGTTTTTACGAACATACAAAATGCTTTCCAAGATGTAAAGAGAAGGCAGAGTAAGTATATCAATTTCTTTGAATTTATTTCTGAGGGACTCGCGAGGGCCCATTTTATAAATAGCCCGGATTACTCTCTTTTGTAATATGAAAATTGAGCCTACGTCAGCTGCAGGTCCCCACAGTAAAATGCCATAAGACATAATACTGTGGAAATAAGCATAGTAAACTAACCTAGCTGTGGCTACATCTGTCAATTGCCTTATTTTTCTTACTGCAAAAGTCTAACACTCTCTCTTGCTCCACCCAGAGCGGGAGAAGATATTTGATGTTGTTATTTGATGATATCCCACCCAAAAAAAGCCAATAAACACGAGAAACAATAAAATAAACAAGAACACGCAACTTTCAACTGTCATAAAATACTCAAAAACTGTAGACATTATCACAAATCACGGTGCAACATTAAAAGTTACCCCAGTGCAATTAATTTTAAACAAGTTACGTATTTATGAGCCTTGCGTGTAGGGCCTGCAATAAGAGATTCGACTGCGTTTGAAGAGACTCAGATACTCCCGAACCGTGAATGTGATCACACCTCATATTTTATTTTTAATATTTTTCACTGGTGACACGTACTGACTTCGGGTGCAAATTATATACATAAACCTACGTCGTTTATTACTCTTTATATAAGTGAAAGCCGCATCAAAATCCGTTGCGTGGTTTTGGAGGTATTAGTGGACAAATAGACAGACGCGGAGAGACTTGGTTTTATAATAAACAAAGATAAATATTTCTGAATTCTGGCGCTTGTGCGG
This sequence comes from Mythimna ferrago, assembly GCA_910589285.2. Lineage (NCBI taxonomy): Eukaryota > Metazoa > Arthropoda > Insecta > Lepidoptera > Noctuidae > Mythimna > Mythimna ferrago. Next base: position 1,838,044 of record OU342680.1, read on the forward strand.
TGATTTCACTTTAATATAAACTTAAGTCACTGAGTGAAAATTGAGAACCTAAAAAAAATTCATAATAAGTATTTACACAGTTCATAAAAGTTAAAATAGTTTTCGTATAGCGAAAGTATCTATAAAAAGTATGGAAGACACACAGGAGTACGTGATTAGGAAAAAGGACCGGTAACTATATATTATATTCTTCTAAATACTGACGTACATTTACTTCTCAAACCCCAAGCGGTTTACGCTTAATTTCGCGCCATTCGGTTAACACTAAGATTATTAAAAGTCCGCATAGATTATTAAAATATTGAACATTTTATTTATAGGGTATATATATATATATATATCTAAGAATGTAAATAAGAAGTTTTTCATAAAGTAGCCTGGAAACATCGAAAATAAGCAACCTTTCCATAAATCTACATTTATACCTAGCTATATCCTTAAGATCCAAGCGTGAACACCACAATATTTCATAGGTCTCTACATCTTCCTGCCTGTTCCTTTAGCACGGTTGCTAGTGGTTAAGCGACTGGATGCCGCGCTGCGTGTCGCGGGTTCGGTTCCCACACGGAACTAATATTTGTAAAGTCTACAGGTAGATGTTCCGGATCTGGGTGTCTTGTGTATGTGAGTTTACATGTTTATGAACGCTCCCACGATACAGGAATAATTCTAAGTGTGGTGTAGAGTTCAAAAAAATATAAATTTGCCCTCAGGGTGGGCAAATATATATTTTTTTAAACTACCTGATCCATTCTTTTTGCTTCATTTTCGGTTATACACACACACTGGTTATAAGTACCACGCATCTTCAATTCCAAAGTTTGTATGCATGTACCTATATCTTTACGCTCAAACGGGTGAATGGATTTGGGTGAAATTTGGAACGTAGGCAGACAATGTTCTGTTTTTATTCCGGGAGTTTGTTCCCTTGAGAAAGATGGAAAAATCACGCAACAGCCGCAACCAAACTAGCTGACGATCCATGGCCACGACCGCTCCGCCAGGAGTGTTCGACTGAGATGTTCCCTTGGAATAATTTTCTACTTCGCAAGCCAAGCTGCCATACCATAAACCACCCAGCATCTTCTTAGACAGAAATTGTAACATAGCATAGTCGGCCTTATAATGTTTCCACCGTTGGGACTCAGGCCTCCTCTCTAGGAGAGGGAATGGGCCGTAATCCATCACGCGGGCCCAGTGCGGGTTTGTGGATGTCACATGTCTTCGAATTTTTGGTTCTAAGACATGTCGGTTCCTCACGATGTTTTCTTTCACCGTTTTGAGAGCAGAAATTGTATTCCCCTAAAATAAACACACGTTTTGTTCCAGCATAATAATGTGGCGTAAATCAAATAAGTTGGCGCTCCGCCTCGAGGTGGTGACGGACGAGGGAGCAGTTGGGGGAGCCCCGGCCGCGGCCCGCCTGGCGCTGCAGTACTCGTACCGCAACACCGTGCCGCCCGCCGCCGCCGCCGCGCAGCCGCGGGACCACACGCTCTACACCACCGTCATCCTGGACCTCGGCACCGTCAGCTCCAACTAGCCACTAGGTGCCTCAGCTGAGAGATAGAACCCGCGTAAAAATTTAGACTAAGGTAGACGCCAGATAACAAAAAAGTAACGGTCATTGACCTTTTCGTAATATCTCTGCGTAGGTACCCTAAAAACAAACAACGAACTGTTTTTCATTACTAGAAAATGTAAAGGATCACGATAGATGTTGATTGAAGATAGCTTTATGTCTTTATTGCCGTTTTTGAAATTAATAGTATCAACAAGTATAGAAGAGTCAATGACCGTTATTTTTTTTTTGTTATCTGGCGCCTACTTTAGTTAGTTACTAGTCTATAGTTTTACGCGATTTCTGTATAAATGTATGTATTGGAAATAAAAGTGCTTTATGCTATGTTCTAGTTATATTTCAAATAAGTGACTGTAATATGAGATAACATTTTGATTTGTAAATGAGAAGGAAATGTTGTATTTATGTCTCACACACATAACATGACCTGTGCCCAGGACTTTGAGCAGAACCGTGTTTTTATGAAGTATTTACTTATAATAACACTTTGTAAATGCGCAAAGTTTATCATTGCATTCGAGACGGAATATGCCACGAGTCGAAGGTAAGTTCGTTTTGGAACTAGAAACTACAATGACATTTTTCAACACACTTACTCGAAAATTAAAACTTTATAAAAATAACAAATTATTGTGAGAAATACCTTGGTAAAGGCTGTCGCGCGCGCAGTCATCTTGTGCAATAATAGCGGGAGCTGGCTTCCGCACTTACCCGCACTAGTTCGACCCTGAATGCGGTAGAGGTAAGAACGGGTTTTCAAATAAGTGTGTGGAAAACGTTATTTTTTATAAATATGAGGGAAGTTGCATTTTAAGGAACATAGACGAATTTAATCACAGATTTTATTAATATTATTTTTCAATGTTCTATAGTTTTTTTTTTCGTCATTATTTGTATTTACTGAACTGAACATTGTTTATTATTATTTGCATTTGTTTAAAAACAGGCTCGAGTTATAACTATCGAATTATTTTTTTTAAGTAAGCGATGTATGTGTGTATATTATGCTTTAATTGATAAGTTTCAAAAAGCCACAACTCACTTTGATAATATAAAAGAAAGTCTTGTAGCTAAGTCAAGACCTTAGTTATGTAAACTTTGAGAAAATGAACAAATAGCTTAGAAACACTTCATATTTATGAAAAAACTATACAAGCGCCAGTACTAGTACTATAAACTTAAAGTACATTGACCTTTTCCTAATATCTCCAATATATCGAAGGTACCCGAAAAACCATCAATGAACTGTTTTTCAGAAAAGGTAAAGGATTGCGATAGATGTCGATTCAAGACAGCTTTATGTCTTTAATTCCGTTTTTGAAATTAAGAATGTCAATAAATGTAGGAAGGTCAATGACCGTTATTCCACGTTTATTTGGCGCCTACCTTAATTGATAATGATGACCATTATGTACAATTACCGGCACGGATCTTGAGCGCTGGCTTCAAGTTGCGCAGAAGTCAAATATTCGATCTCTAGTGGTGCGAAGTGAGACGCGGGGGCGGGGTGTCATAGACGTCACTCCTGATTCGTTCCCTGCGTTGCAGCATGTATCTAACAACGAAGACGATTGGCTCGCCAACGTATGGAATGCACAAAGCGATCCCCACTCTGACGTCGAGCGCTCAAGATCCGTTCCGATAATTGTAAATCTATTTTGATATTTCTAAAAGTTGTAAGTCAAAATACCATTTGTATAATTAACGTGAAAATATACGTATCTGCTTGTGATGTAGAGTAGCAAGGTTTGGCTTCCAAATGTTCATAAAATTCGTCGCATCAATTGTTAAGTTAAGAGTGAACATGACATGCAAAGTTACTTTAAATATTAGTGCTGGTAAGCACTAAGATAGAATTTAAAGATTTAAGGTAAGGGACAGCCCTCCACTAACATTAAGGGCTTGCTCAGTAGACGAAAGTGAACAACCTTTTTTTTTATAGTTGGAAAAAAGTGAACAACCTTCCATTACATTTTTTTTCAGGAAACGAAAAAAATCTCTGCAAATTTTGTATAGGGGTTTTGGTAGGGGGGGGATTCGTTTCCTGAAAAAAAAAATCTAATGGAAGGTTGTTCAGTTTCGTGTACTGAGCAAGCCCTTAAAGTTTGTGGAGGGCTGTCCCTTACACCCTGTATAGCGAGTACTAACTCCCAGTTATTAGAACGAAAATTATCGCAAAGCTAATGTGGCCAATTGTCAAGCGTGCGTAAACTGCATAATGTAATTGGTAAACTGGCAGATTTTTTTTTTTCAAGTCGTGGAAAACAGTAAATTACTCATCCTGGTCTGGGTAGAGGGAGAGTTAGACTTTTGAAGGTATACGGAACAGACTGTAAAGTCCCGTAAACCTCCGTTGCAAAGAGAAGACCCTTCAACCAGATGAGAGTTGTGACTGGTCTTGCCCACTGCCCGAAAGTTGGTTTCGGAATGCTGTATATGTTCTAATCGCGCGGAGAACTATGTGATGACATAAAGTTAGAACTACACTAGTCCGACGCACACATGCAACACGCCTGATTTGTATGTAGAACAACGTTGCGTGGCGTGTGTCAAGTGTAGCTCTACAAGTTTAGTTTCCATATAGAAATATGTATAGATTCCAGGGCAACAATGACTCTCTCTAACAATCCGCAGCTGATTCATTTTACAATTTATCACATTACTTTTGCTATTATTATCAATTTAGAAACTGGGCAAGCACTTCAAATATTATAAATATCGAATATTTTACATTTAGATATCCATACTGCCCCTGATAGTTAAAAAGACGTATCTAACAAAAAGTAAAAACGGAGAAAAAAATGTTTTAACGAATGAAACGGGAAATTGTTTGCTGTCTTTGAGTAAATTTAAATAGTTACATATTAAAAGTTGAAAATAAAGCCAAATATAATGAGCTTTAACTTGGTTTAATAATAATATGAAACTCAAATCAAATCTGGAAAAAATGTTAGATGCGTCTTTTTTACTAACGGGGGCAGCATAGAGCAGCTAGATACACAATAACATGTGCCTAAAGTACGCTTTTACAAACTAAATGAAATTATTCATTAAATTCCAAGTGTTTGGAGATTTTAGTTAGTTATTTATTTTTTTATAGGCTTTATAATACATATATAGAATAAGATATTATTATTATATTAGGTAAGATGTTCTCACTAATAAATAACTGTGTGTATAACCGTTATAGCTTTTGAACGTTTGCACATTTTATATAACATTCTACTGCAGGTGAATCATAACTTGCGCGAATGTTTAGCTGAAATAAAATATTTTGAACACAAATATTTCTAATTGTTTTCATTTTTCCATTTTCCCTAACTACTGCAGCTAGTATTCTCCTACCTCAGCAGTGCTAATAATCCAGTCAGTTAGCTGCTGGAATAAAAAAGAATAGGCAAAAATATTCGGGATATTTCTGACTGAAAAAAAAAATGTAGGTTAAAAATTCACAAAAGCAATTTCAATAAATCCATTTATTACCAAAAACATACAAAATAAATGCTCTATATTGTGGAAACTGTAATAATATACTTTCTTATGTTAAAAGTTGACCATTCAGTATTCTTAAATTTCTGGGCTTAATTATGAAAGCACCAAAGAACAAAAATATGTTCTTTTTTTCACACTTGTTAGGTATTTGTAATGTTTCTTTGGTAATGTATAAAATTTCATAAATAGGTTTTATTCAGAGAAGCTATTGCTATTTTTTGCTACTGCACTAAAATAGCTGCATTACTGGAACTATAATTCACCCTTATTCTCTTGTATAGATTCTGTGTGACGAATCAGCAATAATTCCCAATTTAAGTGGTAAAATAATTCTCGAGAAGAGCTTCAACTGTTTTTGCAAAAAATAAATACAGTTGCCATCACGGATCTTGAATGCTCGGCGTCAGAGTGGGGATCGCTTTGCACATTCCATACATTGGCGAGCTAATCTTCTTCGTTGTTAGATACATGCTGCAACGCAGTGAACGAATCAGGAGTGGCGTCAATGACGCGATGGCGCGACCAGCCAATCACTGACACTATTTGACTTCTGCGCAAGTGTTCAAGATCCGTGATGGCAACTGTATGTGTTTGTAGAATTTGTTCTTAACTTTGCTATATTTTTATGGCCTACACTTTCATAATTTAACCCAAAACAAATTATATCCTTTGTGTAAATATAAATGCTTATCCTTTGCAAGGACTACCTTCTACTTGTTTCTTAGCTGAGTAGATAACATCATTCATACCAACACCATCATAACTACAGCCCACTAGAGATATCGGCAAATTGTTTGCTGCTATGTAATTCCGGATCTTATCAACTCTTTCATAGTGTCCTATTACATACTGAGGTATACATTTTTTCAAAATATTAACATTAGATGCAGTAGGCTTAATATTTATGTTTAATATTGTCTTTACTTCACGCATAGCTATTCCTAATAATGTGTCCTCAGAGACATCATCCCCAAACCTCTCTTTAAACCATTTGCCTCCGAGCATTACAGTTAAAACAGTTCCTTTTTGGTCTGGCATACAACAAGAGTCAAAAACTACTCCAAGGATAGGAGAGTTCTCTATTGGTGGCACTAGAAACCCAAATGCAGGTTGAATAAGTGGTTCTACAATATCAAAATACAAGTTTACTATTCCAACAGTTACAAATGGAATTTCATTTAAATCTTTGGCTAACTCAGGATGTTGTTTGTCCACTAACTTAGCAAGAGCGTAGGCTGGCAGTGATGAGTAGATATGATTGGCCGTTAAACTGTTTCCATCAGAATTTCTCAATGTTACAGAACTAGAATCTATAAACTCTAATTCTTCAACTTTAGTGTTCAGATTAACATTCACATCATTTTCAATTAAATAATTTTGTAAAGTATCAGGAAATGTTTCCAGGCCACCTTTGATTGTGTACACATTCCATTTCTCTTCTTGTGACCGTTTAGCTAACTCACTGAGAGCTAAATCAGAATCAGATTTTGATTGAAACATAGACTTCATCAACCCTTTTACAACTCCACCATGAGTTTGCTCATACTCAAATAATGTTTTCATCAGAAACTTGACTGATATTTCCTTTGCGTCTCCTGCACAAATCCCACATATCATTGGCGATATCGCGTAGTCTGCTATTTCTTTACCAAAACGTCTTTCAACAAAGTTGTAAATTGAATCATCCTGTAATTCCTTGTATGGAGATTTTATATCATTGAATAGCGCATAAATAAGAGGTTTAGAGAATGGCTGATTCTTCTTGAAGACACTTATTAAATTTGATGGTAAGATGTGTAGGTTATTGCGCACGTAGATCATTCTGTTCTTGGCGGCGGGATGGTCAGGTGTGATGGGCGCAATGTGCTCGCTGAGACCGAGATCCTGCATCATATTGAGGGTGTTCAACCCGGACAAGCCCTTGGGTCTGATGGTTCGCGGCCCTTGTTCAAATACATAGTCCTTCGTGCGGATAGATTTGATCCACCCGCCGCAATAGTTAGTCGCTTCTAAGAGAAACAGATTTAATTTGTTGTTGCTATTCAAATTATTTTTAAGTAAATAGTAACCTGTAGAGAGGCCTCCTAGCCCTCCGCCCAATATAGCAGCCATGGTTCAGTTCACTATTACTCTTTTATAAAAATATTAAACGAATGTTCTTCTTATAACACAGTTTCGTTTGTTTTGACATTATTTTATGTACTTACTTGTCATTATGACGTGACATTTTTATTGACAATGACAAGTCAAAACAGCTGAGAACCCGAAGAAAATCGGAAACAAAATGGTTCGATAAAACAAATGAAAATTATCTCAGGAAATATTTATCATCAGCCTTTTTAATGTTCCCACTGCTGGGACTGAGGCCTCCTCTCTAGAAGATGGACTGGGCCGTAATCCACCACGCGGGCCTAGTGCGGGTTGGTGTATGTCACATATCTTCGAATTTTTGGTTCTAGGACATGCCGGTTTCCTCACGATGTTTTCCTTTACCGTTTTGAGAGCAGTGGTAATGAAATAAATTACACAAAGTAATGCGCCTGTCAGGGTTCGAACCCGCGACCTAAAACTCGTAAGTCAGAGCCATTAACCACTCGACCACCACTGCTCGCTAGTCTCTACTCTATACCACTGCTCTCACAGAAAATATTATGACTTAATTATTTTATCATTTATTTACACACATAGGTACACAGAAGATACACTAAATAAAGGTAGGTACTGCTTATTTCAAAAAAAAATTTCTTTCAGCAGACCTGCCTGATAATTTCAGCCAAAACTACTGGGACTACATAAAACATTATAGGAGTGTAAAATTTTGTACAAGGTTTCCTTATGACGTAGGCAATAGTACATTATGATAAAAGTGTGTAATGTTAGTGATTTCCGACGAAGCGGTATTAAGACCCGAGCCATGGCGAGGGTCTTAAGAGAGCCGAGAACGGTAATCATTAATTACTCACGTGTATCTGACGTTTTTCAATACACTTATGAAGAAAATAACTGTAAAACTAGTAAACTTTTGTGGCGGTAAAAATCTGTTTTCATATGCGCGCTCATTTTATTTTTTTATTTACCTTTCAATACACTTACTGAAATGAATAAACGGGGGTTGACCGGCGACTCGTGGGGGACGACCTGCGCCCAGCTTGATACGATAATGTATTAAAATAATGGCGGAGGAGAGGGTGAACAATAAGGTTTTAACTATATTATAGCACTAGTTCGTAATGGTAATCAAAATGTCACAGTTTGGTAACAAGCTAGGGCCATTATGTACCTAAGTGCAGTGCAATATAAGAGTCACTTTCTGAGCAAGTGTCTTGAAAAATATAATATATATATGTATATATAAATTCTCTCTTGCTTGCTAAGAGCTGTGCTTTATACGAGAGGCTTTTCCAAAATTCACACCATAGGAGGTATGAAATGAGCCCCATTTCATTACTTTAGAAGGAGGGTTTGTAAGGAGAAACCTAGTACAAAATGCTAGTAGGTAGTAGTGAATTAAAATAATCTAGAACCTACGCAAAAAACAGCATAGTAGGCAACATTGAAGACAAGACAGAATGGTAGCCCGTCGGCTCAAAGGTTATGGAGGCGAGAGTTCTCAACGACAAATACATTTATCAAACGATGTTTTTCAACAAGCCTACTAAAAAAAAAACTAAAAAGAATCATAATAGTAGGTACATCTTTATACAAGTGGGCAAACGTTGTCATTGAAGCCAAGGTGGAATATACGCCCGAGCCAAAGGTGAGGTCATTATGGAGCCGAAAGATTCCAATGACAAAAAACCACGTGTATCAAACGACGTTTTTCAATACATTTACGAAGAAATAGATAAATAAATGGGGGCTGCCCGGCGTGTAGTGGGGACTGCTTGGCGGCCAGCCTATTACAGTAAATATAATTAATGGTCGAAAAACCATATTTTTCAACACATTTATTTACTCGAAAGCCCGCCTAACCCTACAACTTTTAAGTTCGCAATTAATTGTTTTACGCACTAGTGCGGAGAAGTGTGCCAGCTTGACCCAACCACAATTTATTACTTGCATGTTTGCATGTGGTATCAGGCTGGACGCCGCGCAACCCCGAGGACTCGCCCGGCAGCCCCATTTATTCATTTCTTCGCAAGTTTATTGAAAAGCCTCATTTGAAACTCGTGAAAATTTTAACAACAGTAAACGGCTCTATAAAACTCTCGATCCCGAAGCTAATTGCCAATGTCCTTTGTGCAATATGAGTTGATTTTTTGGTGTAAAAAAAAACCAAGCCACCACAAAAAACAATTTTTTTCAAGTCAAGCACGAAAATGATGGAGATGATCATTCACAAAGGAGTTATCAGATAAGTCGGTTAAATCGGCAGGGTGTCACCGCAAGCATGAGGCGTGTAACGAGGACACAGTTGCTGCTGCGCGCCAGATAATGAATTCCAATTTCATACCTATTGCACCCACAAAGCATTACTTATCCCATACTACGGGACACACATAGAGTGGCGAGTACGACAACTATTTTTCAATACATCTACTCGAAAACCCGCTCTCTTATCCCACCGCTTTTAGGCACGCAATACTGTTTTCCGCACTAGTGCAGAAAAGTGCTCGTGCTCGCCCCGCCACAGTTTTATTACATTCATCGTATCAGACTGGGCGCGCGGTTAACCGTCGACCCCCACGAGTCGTCGGTAAACCCCGTTTATTTATTTCTTTATAAGTAAATTGAAAAAAGTCGTTTGTTACAGGTGCAAAGTTACTGCAGCCCTCGCCTACGGCTCGCGCAGGTTCCGCCTCGGTCGCAATGACAAACTTTCTGCGCTTGTATCAAAATATACTATTATTTACCATGATTTATCATTTACCTTGATCCTTGCGATCTTGAATTCCCTAACTAGATGCCTAGGCCAACCATCTTAAGATAGTAAGTGACTAGGTAATGAATGACTACCTATTTGTTTTTTTTTGAAAAACGTGCTCCGCACTATGAAAGAATTATTCCTGTATCGAGGGTGCGTCCACAAACATGCACACTCACATACATAAGACACCCGTCACCCAGACCCTGAACACTTATCTGTAGTAGCCATAAAAATAATTGTGCATGCAGGAATCGAACCTACAACTCGCAGCGCAGCTGCGCCAATCGTACACCTACTATTAAATCTAACCATTCTTTTAAAATTGTATTTGTAGTAGATAATGCGTCCAGTCTAAACTTAAAATCAAGTTAAATGAAATAGCTATAAGAACGGTGCTCATCGCGCTAGCAATCTAAAACTATTGTAGAAAGACAAGACCTTTCTGTTCCTAACAACTTACTAGAATTTCCAGATACGTAATAAACGTTCTATTTTAGATCAATTTTTTTATATCACTCAAGCTGTAAGTAATCTCTAACCCTATAAAAACCGTAGGATGGCGACAAACCCCTTTCATTCTGTCCCGGAACGTTCAACACATCACAATGAACCATGCCATACGCTCGAAAACTTGTGCCAAAACCTACAAAACAGCGGAATTGAAAGTTATGAAAATTCTGAATAAGATCGACAGTTTGAAGCTCAGTAATTCGTATATTTCGCGCCTTAATATTCCTAGAAACAGTGAAACGAAATTGTTTGGTAAGAAACCCGCTGGTTATGTCTTGTGGATCGCTGCTCTTCTTTTTGCATGTCTGATCAGTGCACGATGGGTTTATGTGGAACTACTGGGGAGCAGGGTAAGTTATTATAATATCGTGCTATTACTACTAAGGCAGAATGAAAGAGGGAGTGTGTAAGGATCGTGGAAGGTGGCATTCCGATTTAGTTTCTGCTTACTCTAATGGGAAAGTGGCGTTAGTTTATGAACTTAGAAGGGTCAAGAATATGTCCCATCATTATCATTTTCTCGTGGCTTCATTACAATTTAATTGAGATTGGCGCAGTAAGAAAAAAACTGGGCAAGTGCGAGTCGGACTCACGCACTGAGGGTTCCGTGCAAACTAAAATTCCTGAATGGTGCCTCGAAGATTTTTCCGAATTGCATTTTTTTTTATGACGTAGTTAAATTTACTGTTTTCAGATTTATTCCTATATCTGTGCTATAAGACCTTGCTTTGTACCAAATTTCAGGATTCTGGGTCAACAGGAAGTACCCTATGAATTTCGAAATATCAACATTTTTTTGCGACATAAACCGTATCGTTTTAATTCGTTAACTTAGAAGTTTGATTTTTTTCACAGCTTGAAGGGACCGCAGACCTAAGTATATGGTTTATGGTATTATGGTAATTTCAACTCGATGCTTCCACGCGTTCTCGAGATAAAGGGTTTTGACAGACAGACGGACGGATGGACGGACAACAAAGTGATCATATAAGGGTTCCGCTTTTTCCTTTAAAGGTACGGAACCCTAAAAAGAAAGAAAACATGGTTTTTCTGCCCGAATAGATGCGCAGTAAATTACAAAAATTCACATATCATGACTTCTACGATTCTACTCCGATATCCACAGATGTACCTATCCAATTGTCTTGATTGCCGAATCCTTTCCAGCTTCATATCCTCAATCACGAAATCCATCAATCGTTTCTGGTCTTCCCATATATTTGATGAAACTTCACCTTCCAGAACTGCATTTTAGAACTCCCATCGTTCTCCAAGTCGGTATTTCGTCCGCCAGAAGACTGTTCCATGTGCGAGGGAGTCGATGACGTAGTGCGTCTCACAAACATCTCTGCCGAAGAGTTTGAAGACCAATACGCGTACAGCACCACACCAGTCATTGTTACTGACGCTACGCACGGATGGAAGGCGCTCAAGGTAGATAGGATAGTTTTTGGACATTTTGATAACAATTTGGATTTATGATAAGAGTCTAACATTACTTCTTAGGATTTATTAATCCCCAAACGCCGACGTTCACTCTCACATTTTCTTTCTATTGCGTCTCTAAGTACAGTATTCGAAAGGTATAGGAAGCATAGGAGTTCAATTTTAACAAGTATGTTGATCCATGATTGAAACGACATGACAAGGCCCGGTGAGGCTCGGCAAAGGATAGGATACGTACCTACGTTTTTATCAAATAGGGATATCCGTATTTTTATGTAGGTACGTAGCCATATCATGATAGATATACAGTTGCAGGCTGCACTAAGGTAGGCAGCAATGTCTTCCAACTTTAACAACATTATGGTTTAATGAACTTTTTCTTTCTGACCTGCATCTGAAGAAAAGTTCTGCCTAGCCTTTAAGTCAAACTAGAAACAGCTGAATACCAGTATTTCATAATGGGTTGACTGCCTATCTGACCTCCATAACTTAGTTAATAAATAACACGATATCCCTTAGCAAGAAGTGTAAAGAAAAATACTTATTGGTAACTTATTGAATGACTCAAATCTCAATTCCGCAGGAGTTCGACTTCAATTTCTTCGCCAAATTTTACAGCGACGGTAAAATGGGCAAACAAGTCAACGACTGCTTCTATTTCGCGTACAAATCGGGCCTGAACTCTCTCCAAGAAGTGTTCAGCATGGAAGAATCGCGCGCCAACCTGTCTGGCCAACCCTGGTATGTTGGCTGGAGCACCTGCTACGACCAGGAGACTAGAAAGCTGAGGAGTTACTACGACAGGCCTTACTTCCTGCCAAGGACCGCGGAGAGCGACATGGTGGATTGGATCTTTATGGGCGGACCGGGGCAGGGTGCTCATATGCACGTAAGTATGACATTATGACAACATTCATGAAACAATCTATCTGCCCAACCTTTTGCGAACCCAATATGGATCGAAATGCAAGAAATATGTTAGAAAAAATAATCCCAAAAAATGTATTTCGGTGCCCCTTTAGCCGCGCAATGGCAACCTGCCAGGTGACAAACGTGAGTTGAAAAGGCCTTTGCTCAACAGAGTCAAATAAGATGCGAGGAAGAGCGAAAAAGGGACGAGGATCCCATTTCGGTTGTATTTCTTTTGTTTTTATGTTTAACTCCGCAATTTATAAACCGACATGGAAAAAGCATAAAAAATTATGAATAATTTAGAATGGTTTCTTTGTTATCAAAATCTAGGTTTGATGATAGGATCCATAAATAATTGAGGGGAGTTCCCTCTTCGAATATTATAGGCAGTTTGGTACCTATTTTCAACAAATCAAGCGTTTGCTGAAGAATACTGCAGAAGGCCAACAGGAACTCGGATTGATAGAATATTTCAGCATTGGTATTAAGATAAATTAAATAGCCAGACGACCTGTTTCGGTATATCGGAGTTGTCGTGAGATGCACTCTGTCTATAAATGGTTTTACTGGTAATATTACAAAAGAACTTGTAAAGAACTATTTATTTGACCTAACCCAACCAAATAACCGAATTCCATTTAAAAAAAACATTAGGTACCTACCGTAAAAGTGCAAATGCCGGGAGCGCTTGATATTATAGGTATTTGTTAAAGGTATACCTGAATCGGTTTCTAAACTATATTGTCAGGTGGACTCGGTGAAGCACATGTCGTGGCAGGCGCAGGTGCGCGGCCGCAAGCAGTGGCAGCTGGCGCCGCCGCCCGAGTGCCTGTACCAGTGCCGATGGATCACATTCGTCGTCTCTCCTGGGGAAATCTGTACGTATCTTTATTTATTATTATTCTTGGCTGCGCGGTGCGGGGAGCGGAGCAGTAGTGTTATTCTCTAAGAAAACAGCCTTGAGCGCAGCGCTGGCCGCAGCGACGAAATCCAAATAGGTACGTTGGATTAACTATCCAATGTATCGGTCCATTAGATTGTTGCTCTCATTGTTGACAGGAATAATGCTCGCCGCCCGCGTACTCACTGTGGCCACTTGTATGAACTCACTATGGCGTGGATTACCCGCGCGCGTCCCGTGTTGAGCAAGTCGCGCCCGCTCTTCCAGTCTGGCTGAACACTTTAATTCATAAATCCGAATAATTTTAATTCATAATATATTGCCGCCAACGAACGGCGCTTATCAACATAACCTGTGTATTTAGAGCTGATTTTTAGGTGCCGTAAAGATGGGTTACTTTGGCCCTGAGGTATAATTTTAACCCGAACTCATTAACCAATAGAAACACAGTAAACAGTTTCTCATGTTCTGGTTAATAAGCTTGTGCCAGAGTTACTTCACTTACTCGGTAACCAACTCATTTGTGCTAAAAAAGACTATGGAATTCTAATTTGTCACGTAACGATAGTTGTTCAATTTGATAAATATCTGGAATTCAAATATAGATAAATTATGGTCGTTTCTGGGTTTAGCTTTATCGTAACCAGTATAATCAAGTAACAAGATATTTTTATGATTTCAGTGGTGGTGGATACGAATCGCTGGTATCACAAGACGAACGTGCTGCCCGGGGACATCAGCATCACCATCGGCGCCGAATACGACTAACTTGTTCATAACTAGTAGCGTAGATAGTCGTGGGCGAAGATGCCTCTCGCCTACGGCCCCCGCGGAAGCGAAGGCTGTTTTTTTTTTAATAATTGACTAGCTTTTGCCCGCAGCTTCGTCCGCATAAATAAACGCCCATGTCACTCAGGTATAAAGCAGCTTTCTATCGGTGAAAAAATTTTAGCAATCAGACCAATACTTCCAGAGATTACCTCCTACAAACAAAAAAAATAAAACAAAAACAAACTACCTGTTTATTATATTAGTGTAGCTAGGCTCGCGTTTGACCACTTTTTCTCCTGATGGTAAGCGACGATGTGGTGGCTGGGCTACGACAGCCGCTGTCTCTTTTTTGAATTTATGAAAGAAAAAGCCTCGCTGATTACTCACGTTTAAATTAGTCCACGCTAAGCCTCTGATTATGACATAGCACAAAGTGTTTGCCTACCTAACATTCGATCTACTTTGATATCTCAGGAATATAAAATGAAACAAATAACGTAATGCTACTAAAAACCTTTAATCATCACCGTAAAGCTACACGCTACGTGACACTCAGCGAAGTACTAAGTAGATAACATTGAATATACTGGAATGACAATCGGTAACAATACAGAGAGCGTCTGACAATAACATACACTTTGGAGCTACAGTTACACAAAATGGAGATTTTAACTCTGCAGCTAGATATCCTTATTTAAACAAATTAATAAATAAATAATTATATTTATACTTTGAATAAAAAAAGTATTTTATCATAAGTAATTTATTAAAATTATTAACTTAAAATTGCAATCTTTCAACACAGCAGATAATTATAAAATCAATCGATCGAATGTTTACAGAATACGGAGGTCGACGTAAAATTATTTTAAGTACAACAATTGAATCTTATATTGGGTTACACAAAGAGTGGCCGTTCACACTTTATAACTTATAAAAAAAAACTGAATTAAATAAAAAAATATATATTAACTCGGAAAATACAAAAGAAATTGTTTTATTAGTAATCTGTACCCTTGATGTTGTAGTAAATAAACGATTTTTGGGGAAATGTTGGATTTTTCTTGCTTCTTACTAATTAAAATTAATCAAGTTTTGATACAAGAACAAGAAAAGCATTGAATACATGCTTGCTACTGCTGCCTACTACAGAACACTTATTTTAGAGCAACTCTTATTTTCGTCACACAATAATATATGATATTCATCATAACAAGACCAATAAATACTTTAAATATTGAAGCTGCCTTCTCGCACAGACATACATGTACTACAAACAGTTGGTTGGGTACGTATTACTCGTTGGTCGCGTCGCGTTACTCCTCGGCGGTGCCGGCCGAGTCCAGGATCACCTCGAACGAGAACGGCTGGAACAGATAGCCTTCGCCTGCGTAGAACTTGCTCTGGAACTCGACCCTGATGAACAATTGTGATATTAGAAAAATTTACAAGAACCTTGCAACTTAACTTACATTCGAAGATATTTCTTTTTAAATACGGTGCCTCACACTAGGAGTGACTAATCTGCATCATGGGTGCAATCAAATATGTAAACACAAGGCATCCAGACACTTATCTGTACGTCATACAAATTTTTATACCTCCATGCGTATCTAAGAAAAAGCTCTCGACAGACAGACGATCCTGTAAGGTTTTAACTTTTTCTTATGAGATTCAGAACCCAGAAGAATACAGGTTATAAGAGTACTAACCAGTGCAAACGCAGTGTGTGCAGGAAGGCGGAGAGCCCCTCCATCAGCACGAGGATGGACACGGAGATGGCCGCCCAGCCCGCGAACACCACGTACAGGAAGATGCCGCCCTGGTAGTCCGTCGACATTAGACCTGCAACCAATGTACTTACAAACATCTGCAGGACTAAATAATTATGAACTCTGTATGGATAGGCTGCCGAAAAATGAATAAGCTCATAAACTAGTGCGTCTCACCATCTTACCTTTACCTCGCCCTTTTACTTTATAAGATTGCATCACTGTTTACCATCAGGTGGGATCGTAGTCAAGAACTAGATAATAGCAAATTTAAAAAAAAATATACAATCGTTTACAATTTTGAACCTTATATAAATGTTCATAAGATGTACAATACATGATTTTGAAATATAAATGTTAAGACGGTCAGAAAAGACGGATATGATATTGTGAGATATATCCTGAAGTGTAGCGACATCTATGGTGCAACATATGAACTAAACTCCAAAATCATGTATCGCGAAATTAAAGTTCTCCGCGCGATGTGAACATATACAGCAGACCGAAATCAAAGTTGCCCAAATTAGTCATAACGCCTATCAGGTCGGAGGATTTTTCCTTTTAAACGGAGCTATGTCGGACTTTACATTTTGTTCCACAAATCTCTAAATCGACTTCTAATCTCAGCATCTCCAATCGACGCTTTTGGTAAACGACACACGTCGGTTAAGTTACGGTAAAATATTTTTTTAAACCAATAGGTCCTTGGATGGTTTGGTTCAAATATACACAGATAAAATTTCATTCAAATCCAACAAGCCGTTTTTTTTTATACATAGGCTCACATTTGACTACTGTCTTACCTGATGGTAAGCGATGCTGTGGCAGACGATGGAGCACGCTTGCCTAGAAGTAACCTATTCTGTTTCCTTGTTCTTTTAGATTATAGTTTGGAAGGAGTTGGGTGATAAACACACGAATAGGAGAAATAAATGATATATAAAGATGTGTATAATGAGTTACCTTTCCTAAGCAGCATGTTCCAGGCGACCTCCGCGAGCTGCGCGTGCGCGAGCGACAGCGCCCACAGGCGCAAGTACGACGCCGTGTGCGACACCGAGCCCAGCACGTACTCGATCGTGTGGATGGCCTGCAACCAGCCAGGCGGTCAGCGGGGGGACTCTAAGGCCTAATATCCACGGACACGTAGCTTCGTAGACAAGTATTCGTCACTATACGCCTGCGCGAAGCTTACATGGGTCGTTCTTCTTTTTTACCGACAGTTTCTTTTTATTTATGATTGATATTTTAAAGTTTCCCAATTCTTTTTTGTTTTAATTTAATTAGTACAATACATACTATTGGCAATTGGATATATTTTCCTTTGTTTAATTTGTTTGACAGAGTGGACTATTGTCGATAAAAAACACGAACGTCCCGCATACAAACTATGAAGCTCTGTCGACGAGGCGGTGTCGTGCCGTCGTGTCGTTGTCGTTCGTTGAGTGCAGGACAGTAGGTAAAAGGGATTATACTGATAAGGCAAATTTCAAAATTCGACCCGGTTGCGAACTTTAGTGAAAATAGTATTTAAGATACTTTTTATACTGGGAATATATTCATTTACGATCATTTTCTACTATCACGCAAGCGAAACTGCTGGCTGGCTAATCAAACATGAATAAGTTTTCATTCATTTTTTTTTTTTTCAAAATTCCCACGTTCCATAACAAAGCGGCCCGTACCATGATAAACTAAAGAAATTTATCTATATATCCTCGCAATTTTCTTTCTGTACGCCATGGGTTATTTTTTCATACTACTTGCCCTCAATACTAATAGTTCAGTTTCATTGATATTGTGCATCTTGAAATTGAATACTTCAATTACAAAAAGATGCGAAAATATTTTGCAAAAGCGGGCAATAAGATGTCTGTGTAGAATTACACAGACATCTTATTGCCCGCTTTTGCAAAATATTTTTCTCAAATAAATATGTATCTGAGCTATGTAGCCGATATTCAAAAATCTTAAGGACATATTATGATTTAATTTGTTACAATGTTGGACAGGCTCCAATACAGTTGTCAGTGCGAATCCTCGACATAGTGTTGTGAGCTTACCTGGTGGATGAAGACCTCGGTGATGTCCTCGTCGTGGTGCGGCGCGGGCGGCGCGGCGCCTCCCGCGGTGCCGTTCTCGGCGGCGCCTTCCACGGGCTGGTGACCCTGGCGCTGAGGGACAACATATTCATTATTTTGTGATACATACTAAACGAAACTTCTGAAACTACCAGACAACGTATATTATTGTTATATCCTACCATGTATTGTGAAGATTTTTTATTGGTATAAACTAGTGCTTGACTGCGATCCCACCTGACAATTATATCGATGACACGTTGCAATATTGCCGAATGCCCTACGATATGTTCCTGCCACGCAAACGCGAGTAGAAGCTATTTTTAAATACTATATAATTATCTGTGTCTACTAAATAAATAGTGGTAGTGCTTACCGCAAGCTGTCCATGAAAGCGATATAAAAAAAAAACAATATTATATTTGTAATTTATATAAAAGAGCTGTAAACAAGAACCATGGTACTTTCTTTTCGAGCCGATAAACTTCTTAAATTGTTTGGGCCCAGAGCCTACTGGGCCGTCGATGTTACAATATTCTTAACCGGGTGGTTAAGAATATTGTAACATCCAGGTGCAGCCAAGTGGCTACGTTCAGTGCAGCATTGGTGGCTCTTATAAGTCCCCCAAAGATATCAGTGTATGTGCACTTGGTGCAGTCTAGCGGTGCGCTTAGCGCAAGAACCATGCCACGAAAGTTTGTAAGAAAAACCAGGATCTATTATTATTGTAGATGTGACTGAGAAAAAGTAGATTTGTCATTAAAAAAAAAAATCAAATGTTTTTATTTCACATAGGCCAACTAGGGCACTTATAAAACGTCAGAAGCTAGTGCACGGTTCCAAATTAGTCGTTTCCTATAGAGAAGGACTGGCAAGAAAGGTTACTCTTTTAAAAAAAGTGGTTGATGTTTGACATGTATCACACAAGTCTGATGTAAACAAATACCAAAAAAACGTTAGCTAAACATTGATTCAGATAGATTGGAATATACATGTAACATATTAATTGCACATCCTAAAAATAGTATTTCAGTATCGATTTCAACATTTATTTTTATCCTAAAATAATTTTGATACATTCTTGACGAATAATGATGGTTGTCATTAGCATGCTTGTAGATACGAGCGTGGATGCTCAAAATAAGGTTTTTTAGTGGCTACCGAATTTTAGTACCTACTGAAATTATGATTGTAACTTAATTTTCTAATTATGATGTTGGTTGTGCATTAATCCAGTTGTTGTACAAAATTTAAAAGAAAAACAGCAGCATAATAATTAGAATAGTACTTACAGCCCTCTCCTTCTGCTCCTTCATGATGAAGTAAGGCTTGCCGAACAGCATCACGGGCACGCACAGCAGGGCGAAGATCACGAAGAACTGCACACAAAACAGCAAAACATAGATGAGATTATTTTATAATATAAGTGCTTTGGTCCTGTACTGTGAACTTATATTTTTAAACTAATAAATGAGTCCTCCTTCCAACGCTGCGTCTTCCGGTACGTGGTCGCCATTCCAGAACCTTTCGTCCCCATCGACCATCTGTTCTCCAACAATGTGGACCGATGACCTGGTCAGGGTCTGGGCGACGCTTGGGGGATGCCTATGTCCAACAGTAGACGTCTTTCAGCTGATATGATAATGATGATGAAATAAATGAGTACCACGGAACACTAATTTTGATGAGCAACTATCATAAGAAAATTGTTATTTGGTGTTAACAACGTATGGGTGTATACTCGTTGTACGTCGGTTTGTCCGATGGTAAAAAGTGATGGTGAAATCAAGTTTTATAATAATGCAAGGACATGTGTACCTTCTGTAAGCCCATCTGTCCGGCGTACATGACGTCATCGCAGGGCGGGCGCGGCGGCTCGTGCTTGAACAGCATCATGTTGATGAACGTGATGAGGATGGACGGCGCGCAGTACGCACTGGTCTTCACGATATCTGCACAACAAACATATACTTTTAATAGGGCTTTCTCTAAACTAACAGGTATTCCTCCTTCGGTGGAGATCTCGACGAATAACCTTCTTGTGGACTACCTATATTTCGCTATGTCGTCTTATCTTCGACGATGTGGATGTCGTTGCAAACTGAGGTCTCAGTGTAGGTTGGATTTGGTCTTACCAACATATCGGACTACTACCTCTGGGTCTTTTGCCATCTACTTTTCCTGTCAGCAGTAACTTTTCCAGGTTATTACCTGTTTGTATTCCGACAGGTCTTAAGTAAGTGTAAGGTGAAAGCGACGGCCCCGAGAGCGTGGCCGTTGAATTTCAACTATAGTTAGCGATACATACTACGGCTCAACTCACACCAAAAGAGCGTCGAAGCACAGCGAAGCGGAGCGCAGTTTCAGTGTCATATGAATTCGAGTTTCTCATGCGATATCTATGCAGGACTGAAGTGGCTGAGAAGCTAGAAAACTTCTTCACCAACATCCCAATAGAAGTTACGAAATCTCTCCCTTCTTCGTCTTTGTTAGCTGAATCTTTTTTAAAAGAAAATTTCACAAAGGATATACCAACCTTTGAATTTAAGCGTATCTCTGTTGATATAATTAAAAATACATTCAAAAGTCTTAATATAAAAAACACTGAGGACTTATGGGGTATATCCGTTAAGGTTCTTGGAGATATTATTGATACAATTGCTCCTGTCCTAACAGGCATATTTAATCAATGTCTAGACAGCGGTACATTCCCTGATTTAATGAAACATAGTAAAGTAGTACCAATTTTCAAATCAGGTAGTAAGAGTGATCCCTCTAATTATAGACCAATATCTGTGCTTCCAGCATTGAGTAAAATCTATGAAAAAATCATGCTCGACCAGATGTTGTCTCACTTTAATTCAAATAGGATTTTGCATAGTCATCAGTTTGGCTTCACGAAAGGAAGGTCAACGACGGATGCAGGAGTGAAACTCATCAGTCACATTTTAGAATCCTGGTAGAAGTCCCAGGATGCTATTGGCATATTCTGTGACCTCTCAAAAGCATTTGACTGTGTTGACCATAATACTCTGATCTGTAAATTACATCACTACGGAATTCGTGGACGAGCTGCTGATCTTGTTTTTTCCTATTTATCTCACAGGCAGCAAAAAGTATCCATAAATGGGGTGACGTCCTCGGGATCTTTAGTAAGGATGGGCGTGCCCCAGGGTTCAATTCTTGGCCCTTTCCTTTTTCTAGTTTATATTAATGACCTTCCTTACATGATAGCTAATTTATCAGATATAATTCTATTTGCTGACGACACTTCCCTTATTTTTAAAGTGGATAGAAAAGATGCGGATGTCTTGCGCGTTAACGAAAGTCTGGCTGTTCTTTCGAAATGGTTCGCTGCTAATAATCTTTTACTAAATGCAAATAAAACTAAATGTATAAAGTTTTCATTACCGAATGTCCCTCAAGTTGGCGTCAATCTAATTCTTGATAGCAAAAAACTTGATGTAATTACAGAAACTGTGTTCTTAGGTATAACTGTCGATTCCAAACTGCAGTGGGGTGCTCATATTAGAACTCTCTCAGGTAGATTAAGCTCAGCGGCATATGCAGTAAGAAAAATAAGGCAGTTGACAGATGTCGCCACAGCTAGGTTAGTTTACTATGCCTATTTCCACAGTATTATGTCTTATGGCATTTTACTGTGGGGATCTGCAGCTGATGTAGACTCGATTTTCGTATTGCAAAAGAGAGCAATCAGGGCTATTTATAAAATGGGTCCTCGCGAGTCCCTCAGAAATAAATTCAAAGAAATAGATATATTGACACTGCCTTCTCTTTATATCTTAGAAAGTATTTTGTATGTACGTAAAAACCTAGGACTTTTCAAAATTAGAAGCGATTTCCATAACATAAATACTCGTAGTAAACACGAAATTATATTGCCCAAATGGAGATTAGCCAAGACCAGTAAGTCATTTTTAGTACCAAAAGCGGTGACTGAACTTAGCGAAGGAAAGTTCAAAACCCATATTAAGCGTGTCTTAACCAAAAAAGCATATTACAAGGTTAAAGACTATGTCGAAGACACGCTTGTTTGGCAATGACTGCCTCTGCACTTGTGGTCCCCTGGTAACTCATAATATTATGCGAATGTATCTATTAACTGCTCCATCTTTGTTGTAACATATTTTTTTTTTCTCTAACACATTGCTTTTGCAATTTTTTTTTTTTTTTTATATATTATCTGACTCCAACCACATTAAATTCGTTAGTTTTTCTTTTTTTTTTTGGTTGTTAATGTCTCATTCACTGACAGTTGTAATTATTATTATTTTTTCTACCTTTTTTTTTATATAGCCTCTTTTTATTATGTAAATGGAAGAACACTGTAGACTCCACGAATTCTTAGATTACTTCATATTTTGACTCACTTTTTTTAAATGATTATTTTTATTGTGCTTTTGAGTACAATATAGACCGGTTTACACTGTTCTTAAATAATACCTTTTAATACTGTTATATGGAAATATTGTAAGTACAAACATTTTTTTAAAAAGAGTAACCATGGAGTTTCTTGCCGGTTCTTCTCCATAGGAAACGACCAATTTCGAACCGTGCACTAGCTTCTGACGTTTTATAAGTGCCCATGTAGGCCTATGTGAAATAAAAAACTTTTGACTTTGACTTTGACTTGATAATAAGTATTATAGAAATGAAAATAAAGTTAAAATTCATATGACACTGAACTGCGCTCCGCTTCGCTGCGCTTCGACGCTCTTTTGGTGTGAGTTGACCCTTACGCAGACATAAGTGTCATCAAGAGTATTGGAGTCGGTGGATTCCAAGGCAAGATAACTAAGTTCAATAAAGTGGAATATCGGATTTCTGTGTAATGCTCTAATTACACAAAAAAAAAATGTTGATTGCAGTACCATCTATAGTGAAAATGCTAACGCTTAGGCCTGTAGCTTCCAACTTAGGGGCGATGCTCCAGGCAAAAACACGAATTTCGCTCTCCAGGCTAGAGAGCGAAATTCAAATTGCGCAATCGCAAGCGCGCTTATCGAGAAGTAACCTATTCGCTCTTGATTTAAAAATTCTCGGGTTGTAGTCAAAAGGAAACAGAAGGTTGTACTCATAAACTTTTATAAGTGTACTCACTAATGTCATCACTGCCGAAGTAGGGCGGCGTGGATCCGTAGGAGGTCCACTTGATGAACATGAGCAGCACCATGTAGAAGAACAGCAGCAGCAGGAACAGGATCTGCGGGAGGAACTCCACGTAGATGCTGATGCGCCGCTTGAAGTAGCTGGGGAAAGGTTTTACGTTCATATTAGTTTTTGTTCGCAGCTTCTGTGCGGAGGTCGGGAATTATCCAATGGGAATAGATAATAGGTCCAAATCCGTTCAGCTGTTAAAAGTTGCCCAACATACACAACACTAGCTTTTCCCCGCGACTTCACCCGCGTACATAAAATATAGTCTATGTCACTCAGGAATAAAGCAGCTTTCTATCGGTGAAAAAATTTTAGCAATCGGACTACCTTTCAGAGATTACCTCTTACAAAAAAAAAAAACTTTACTTCTTTATGATATTAGTTTAGGTCAAAAGGAGGCAACTCACATGTGGTTCCAGAGCGACATGCAGACTCCGAACAACATGTGGAACACGCCGATGATGATGGAGATCTTCATCTTGTACGCGTTCATGAAGATGATCTTGTTGGCTTCGGCGAGCTGTACACCAATAATAAATACTCAACGACTTTAAATTATGGTTATATAATATTCTAACTAGCTGACTCTGCGAACTTTGTATCGCCTAACAGTCAATTAATGTGGTATATCTTTCGATTTGGTCAACCGATTGCGACAACATAGCCTAAGTATTATATCAAGTTACGCACAATTTTAACGTACAAAAGTTATCTACATCGATTTTGTACATTTTACGTGATACGCGCGCATAAACAAAAACTTCTACACATTTATTATCTATGTTTACAACCTTATTTTTAGCCTATGCGGAACCTGAATATATTTTATTCAGAATCAGTAACTGAGTCGATTTCAATAATTTTTACACCATGTTATTTTTTTTTTAATATTTATTAAAGGTCAAAAGTTGGACACCACCGATACTAAGTACAACACGGGTCACGGCAGATCATAGTGGGCATAGACTCCAGAGCACAGATGGGTACGTGAGCAAAACAACCCCTCAGTCGCTCGGATGGCTCTGTGACCATGTATTTTAGCGGACAACAAGGTAACATAACAAAGGAGATTGCCCAGCCTCTATGGTGTTCCAGGCCAAAGACGGACATCAAATATTACTATCAATGATAACACTATTGTTTTTTCCATAAAGTTACTTTTTATTTACCACTTATTGTTTATTATAGTGGCGCTCATTTGGAACTAAGGGAATACATATTTATTTATGGCAAAATTAATGAACAAAGTATTTTTTCTCTAGTCAATTGTCCGCTCATGGCCTCAAATGGGCAATCCCCTTTATAACTTTGTGATTTTTATGATACGGTTATGAAATTTTGTACATACGATTCTTTACATAAAATAGACAAGTGTACTATATTAAAAGTAATGTTGTAGATAAAAACTTAAATAACCCTCACCTGCCAAACTGGATCAATACCAAATGGATATGGAGTCTGTACATAATCCATCGAATCAGGGTTCAGTTGTAACAACTTGTTGGTCATGAGCGTGGACTCGTTGTAGTTGTTCCTCCACGACGAGCCGAAGATGTTCAGACTCTTGGAGAAGATGTCGTTGTAGATCAGGCCCGTGTACATGGAGAACAGCCCCATGAGCAGGATGATGTAGCGACCGCCGAAGAATATGGTCCAGATCTGTTGGGGGTAAAGAGGTCATTAATGATCGAAACAAAAAATAAAATTGGCTTTAGTTATAACATTATAAATGTTAGGGGAGGCGAATCAGGGACTTTTGCACCCCTATTTTGATTCATAGTAGATATTGTGATGTCAAATTGGTGCAGTTTTGTATCTCAAGTGTGTGCGTAACTGAAAAACAAGATTTTAATGAAAATCATTTTTTCATAGCAAGCTTTAGCTCGGCATACCTAGGTTTAAAGAAACTTTATTCTCAATAAAAATAAAAAAAACCTATATAATTAATGCTCGTCAAAACGAATCATACGAGCCCAAACTCAATGGGGCTGTGTCGTTTAACTACCAAGTTCCTATAGCCACCACCAGTTGCATCAACAGATCAGCTCCATGTCATAATGATTTTGCATTGTCATCTGATTTACATATGCATGCAAAATTTCAACTCAATCGGTTACCGGGAAGTTGGTCAAATTTAATTTGGTATGAAGGCTTGAAGGAACGGGATGGGTTTTTTAGTCAGTAATAGTGAAAAAAAAGATTTGATGACAAACAAACATCGGGACAGGTGAAACTAAATAAAAGCTTGTAATAATATGTAGAATCCTTGAAACAAGTGCGATCTCAGTAAAATGGAGCTGAGAATTTTATTGTAGTTTTGGTTACCTCAGCAAAGTTTGCCGAGAAGGCTGATTTGATACATATGCAGCCAAGTATTACAAATATAATAGATGTACACAACACATCTATATTATAATGGTATTCAAATGAATTATTCTTACGAAGACATGGCTTAAAGGACTTGGTATCCAAGCCAAAAATTAAAAACCGGCCAAGTGCGAGTCGGACTCGCCCATGGAGGGTTCCGTAGCAGCAAGTAAAATAATATAAAAGTTCTTGTAGTTCGTTGTAACTTTGATCGATGTTTTAATAATAGTGTATTTTTTTAGATTTATGACGTATTAAAAAAAAAACTACTTACTAGATCTCGTTCAAACCAATTTTCGTTGGTAGTTTACATGGTAATGTACATCATATATTTTTTTTAGATTTATCACTCTCTTATTTTAGAAGTTACAGGGGGGGGGACACACATTTTACCACTTTGGAAGTGTCTCTCGCGTAAACTATTCAATTTAGAAAAAAATGATATTATAAACCTCAATACCATTTTTGAAGAGCTATCTATAGATACCCCACACGTATGAGTTTGATGAAAAAAAAATGTTGAGTTTCAGTTCTAAGTATCGGGACCCCCAAAATTTATTGCTTTTTTTCTATTTTTGTGTGAAAATCTTAAAGCGGTTCACAGAATACATCTACTTACTAAGTTTCAACAGTATAGCTCTTATAGTTTCGAAAAAAGTGGCTGTGACATACGGACGGACAGACAGACAGACAGACATGACGAATCTATAAGGGTTCCGTTTTTTGCCATTTGGCTACGGAACCCTAAAAAGGCATACTGACCATATGTACTTCAAAATTTCAAAAATAACAAACAAGTGTAGTGACATTCGCATTCATTCGCCAAATGTCTAGAGTGTAACAAAGCAATTATGGAAATTCGTGCTAATAAAGTTTTATGTATCGATAGTTTTGATTTTGTTTAGTAAACACATCTTTTTTACCGGAAATTGGTTTATTAGTTTAGTTCTAAACAGCTAAACATAATAATCGTGTTTATCGTTTAACACTTTTCAGCAAAATTTACAGCATTGTGTTAATCCGCGGTCCATGTTGGTTTTGTCGATTTTTTTCAATGTTACTCCATAATATATGGGTTAAATATTTGTAATAAAATACATCGATTCTTTAGCACTTTTCCTACACTAATAAAAAAGCAGCATTCCAATGAACGCCATTATGTAACAAGATTCTTCCACGAAATGTGTGCATGATCAAACTCCTGAGCATTTTTAGGGTTCCGTACCCAAAGGGTAAAACGGATCGGTAAAGTCGAATACTAAAAAACAGAATAAAATAAATATTTAAGGGTTCTCCCATACAACAGACATGATTTTTTTACCGTTTTTATAGATAATGGTACGGAACCCGTCGAACGTCGAAAAAAACGTAAACGAATCTGACTCGCACTTAGTCGGTTTAAATTATCTATGTATAGACAGTTTTAAACTGTGAAGAAAGACTAACTTCATATCATTTTTTTTTTTAATTTATATAAACTAGTGCTTGACTGTAATCCCACCTGATGGTAAGCAGTGATGCAATCGTTGATGGTGAGGCGCACTAGTTTATTAAGAGCCTATTCGAAAGCATAGATTTCTATGGACAAGCATGTGCAAGAAACTTCATTGATACTTTCTTAGGGTACCATAGCCAAAAGGTAAAAACGGAACTCTGTTGCTATCAATACGCCTTCCGTCTGTCATTCACCAGGTTGTTTCTCATGAATTGTGATACTTAGCTGAAATTTTTACCGATATAAAAACCAGAATAAAATAAATATTTAAGTGGGGGGGGGGTTCTTATAATACAACAAAAGTGATCTTTTCGCATTTGGCCGGTTTTAATTGTTTAAATGCAAGCTATATCTGACCTCGCTGTCGATCTTCTTGGCCTGCAGCGGCTTCTCCTTGTAGCACATCCAGAAGCCGAAGGCGGCCATCAGCGCGCCGTGCCCGAGGTCGCCGAACATCACCGCGAACAGGAACGGGAACGTGATGATCGTGTACGGGGCTGCCGGGGGGGGGGGACAAGTTATACTCAAATACTTTAACACGATGACTTGGGTATGTTTGGTAGAATATGGACGTACGTCTTTAGCCTTTTGACCACCACATTGATTCATGACAAAGTCCCCCCAAAATTAGATAATTAATAAGTCAATTTTAATAGAAAAAAAAAACCTATGAAATTGACACTTTTTAAAAGGAGTTTCTTTGAAGTGTCTCTGTATTTACTTGGAATTATAAATTTTATATTATAGGTACATAATTCTTTTTTCGAAACTAGGTATTTATTGGTTTCTTTGTGTTTTGTATTTTTTGTATCTGGTATGTAGCAGTACTTTTAACCATTTTTATATGAAATCTAAGAAAACTCGCATTATTTTGTAATATGAGTTCTACCGTGGAAACAAAGTGTCTCAAGCGATTTGCAATATTGAAGATGTATATGAACTTAAAATTGCTAATGAATGGGATGTCTATTTTAAAAATATTTTAAAAAGGATCTTTTGCTTTACAATGTATATAGTTTATTCTATTCTGTCTAGGTCATGTTACCTGGGTTGACCTCCCGGTAGGTGGCGACTCCGTACGCGTAGATGAGGTGCTGGAAGGCGGCCGTGAACTTGTTGGTGCGGTTGTACGTGGGCGGGTCCTCCATCGTCTCCATACGGTTCAGGATCGGCGGCACCGAACTGCCGCTGCGCTCCTGTGTTGAAGAACAACAGATTGAAAAGGTGCCAATATTACCGATAAACGATACCGAGGAACGCAGGCGTGAATTGAAACCAAATTTTGATTAGGATTCACATTAAAACGGGTGAACGGATATGGATTTAACCATCGACTAATATTCTAAGCACGTTCATGGAAACTATTTGTCAAAATACTGAATAGTTAAAACAAAAGTTCGCTGCAGCGCTACATCGGCATTATGTCGTCTAACAGAACTAGTAAAATATACAGCGCTAATATAGCTTTTAGAGGATACTTTTTTTCGCAATCAATATGTCTTAAACGCCATGAATTTCGGGCCACTTACGCGTTTTGTTCAACCTAGTGTTATATTCCACAACTATCACACAACGCCATCTAGTCTCAAGCTAAGCAGAGCTTGTGTTATGAGTACTAGACAACTGATAAACATACTTATATATTCCTAAATACATACATATTATAGATAAATTACACCCAGTCACAGAACAAATGATCCTGCTCATCACACAAACATTTGTCCTGGGCCTCAAGTCTGCTATTACAATAGTCTATCATTGATGTCATAATTGTCGATTTTGACAAGTTTAGTAATCTACTAATATAATGGCGTCATTATGACTTTCCAATCAATGGTCAACCACTGACACTCCATTGAAAGAAGTGGCATAGAATGGTAATCTCGTACATATTGACAAATGAATATTTGACGTTTGCGGTAATCTGCTAAAACTTTGACAGTTTATTTGATCAGTGTTTTACCATTAGAACGTTATTGTGCAGTTATTGGTTTTAATATGCTCGAAATTATCATTCTACCACAATTCTATTACAAGACCAGTGACCGATCAATGATCGATCATTATGAATTAGCAGATTACAAACTTTTAGCAAAATGACAATGGGATCGTGTTGGAATGACGAATTTATAAAAATAGCAGACTTGGGGCCCTGGGTGGGAATGGAACCCACGACCTCCGGCATAGCAGCCAGGGCCACTAACCACTAGACCAACAGGCCAGTCAAATTCAAGCCAGTAATGTTCAAGGTGTACAACAGACTACACTACACCCGAGTCGAATGAAGTGAGTGTTCGGCACGCCTTATCTAGTGCGTAGTACATATATATCGATGGATGTGATTTGGTGCATAGGTAGACCATGTCTTGGAAAACCATATAGGCTAGATTTTTATCTCAGAAGTATTTTCTTTATGTGTGATTATTTTTTAATTCGCTGGCAGATGCCCATCCAAATCCGTTCAGATGTTCAAGCGTGGAGACGTGACAGACACATACTCACAAACTTGCACCTTTATGACATTATGTAAAACTATAATGTGTTACAAAAATCAACTCACCGTCCCCCTTCTCAAAGCCAGCTGAATGGTCTCCATATCCAGTGCAGGCACCCAGCACTCAGCAATGAGACACTTCTGTGTGACGTCCAAGTTGAACAGGTTCAGCGTGTGGTAGATGGCCTTGATCTTGCGCACCTTCACGAACCAGTTCTTGATGTTCTTGGCGGCGGCCACCAGCACTCGGTGACGGTGGTCCTGGGTCTGCCCTAGTACCTGGAGACAGATATGTGGAATTAGTTTAGTTACAGAATGTATATCATTAGAGGTAGTCGGAACAGAGAGTAGTCTCGTAAACCTCCAGAGGTAACTGCACTGACGTTAATTGAGGGTCACCAGTTTGGAGGGATACGGAACGAACTATAAAGTCCCTCAAATCTCCGTTGAAAAGGAAGAAGACACAGACGGGTGTTATGTCTGGTTTGGGCAGCTGCCCGATAGATGATTTCGTACCGTTGTATATGCTCAAATCACGCCCAGAAAAGCTGTATTGCGTGATGCAGGATTTCGTAGTTTATAGATATCTGTGCTACATAATTATGTAAATAGCGCTCCACGAACTACCTGAGTATCTTTTTTTCCTTCTCTGTCAAATCCATTCAAGAGTTGTGTGTAAAAAATCGCTTTTAGAGATAAGACCGCCCATTGGGACACCCTGTTAATTTTAAGCTCCTACTGTAGGTAATTTTATTTATCACGAGAAGCTTGGAAGAGGGCGAAAAATCACGAAACACTGCAAGCTGGAGCATCTATCTCACTACATAAAAAACACTATACAATGCATTTTAGTATTTTGCAGCTAGTTGGAATTTAATTCTTCGAAATATCCTTTCAACCTAGCCACTAAGTTAATTGGTTATTTGTATTACCTTGACTCAAAACACAAGATACACATTGCATAACATAGTGACGAATTGATGATACTCTGAAGATTAACATGTCTTATTTAATCATTGTTGCTCAGCTGATCATGATAATGACATATCATAAAAAACAGCTGTGTAGTATCTTCTGAGATATCTCACATCGACATCTTAACCCCAATCTATTTATTTATCTATACATTATTTTTAGTTTAACTCTCTAATCTTTTAATTCTCTTAATCAGTAACTGAATGGATTCCAATAGTTTTTACACCATGTTATATTTTTTCCCAAAAATATTTAAAAAGGTCACATGTTGGACACCACCGACACAACAACATAGGAACACACAACGGTTACAACTGGTCATAGCTGGCATTAGGCGCCAGCAAACAGCTGGATGCAAGTGCAAAACAACCCCTCAGTCGACCGGATGGCCCGGTGCCTATGTATTTTTGCTGACCTATCAAGCTTATTGATTTTTCATGAACATAGATTCTTTATAATACTAGACACATGTTTCGGGTTTCACTAAAACTAATGTTGTATAGTAGTGTAGCAACAGAATACTTTTAAGAATAATATGCAAACATAAAACTGTTAACACACACATGTTAAGCTTACCACGGATTTATTGTTTGTTTTTTTTTTTTCAACAGATTTATCAAAAAAGACTCTTATTGTACTGCTTGTAGGTTCACAATACAGTGTATCTCACGAACATCTGTTTTACTTTTTGTATTTGCTTTTAATATCCAGTTTATTCTAATTTATTAGTATTAGACTGGTTAGCGGCTTAGCCCTTATTCAAAAATCGAACACAGAATAGTACAAGACAAGGTTACAAGTTGGCTCTCTTGGTTCGTCTAGCACCTTGTCTACGCTTCTTGTAT
This sequence comes from Mythimna ferrago, assembly GCA_910589285.2. Classification (NCBI taxonomy): domain Eukaryota; kingdom Metazoa; phylum Arthropoda; class Insecta; order Lepidoptera; family Noctuidae; genus Mythimna; species Mythimna ferrago. Next base: position 1,869,732 of record OU342680.1, read on the forward strand.
GTTAATGTACCATTCAAAATAAATTAATATGGTACTTTCATACCTTAGTTCAATAAACGAGGATAATGAAAATTCGATCGTCATCTTCGGTCAAACCGGTTTAGTGGCCAAGTCTAAAATATTCCATGACATTGATATAGCGGACGTTAACAGCTGAGTTTATATAATATTTTTACCCTAACTGCTCTAAATTGTCAAACTATATGTCTTGTAAGTAATGTGATTCGCATATGGAACTTCAACTCAACATTGAAGCTAGAACTACACTGCGCACACACGCTAGAATTACGCGTCGTCGTTTATACCGCGTACATCGAGGGACTGGAACAATTTGCCTGCTGCGGTCTTCCCGTCTGATTATAATTTAGGTGTCTTTAAGGCAAGAGTGAATAGGCTCTTAATAAACTAGTGCGCCTCACCATCAACGATTGCATCACTGCTTACCATCAGGTGGGATCGCAGTCAAGCACTAGTTTATACCAATTAAAAAAAAAAACATGCCGATTTGGGCGCGTCGGTCTCCATAAATTATGTATGGAAACTAGACTTTTAGATATATACACTAAATTTACGCCGCACGACGTCGTTCTACATACAAATCAGGCGTGTTACGTGTGCGTCGCTCTAATGTAGTTCTAGCTTAAGCATTAATTTTAATTATGCACACAAATTAAGCATTTCTAGCTTTTGCATCTAGCAGCGGGGACCGACCAGCATAGCTCGCGGCGGCCAGCCACCTGTTCTCATGGCTAGCACAGGTGTGGAAAGTATAGTATGCTCCTCAGAGGACGTGTCTTTGCTTTGGACTATTCATATAAATTCCTTACTGCATACTGCAGAATTTTAGTACTAACTCCCTCGCTTCACACGTGAAATGAATTTTAAATTCCGTCGCTACGCTCGGGCGTTAACTTTGGGGCCCTATAATACGGTCAGCATTTAATGTGACGATCGTGACATAAGACACTGCTTTATCCCCTCGCTGCAGAACCAAATAATAATTTCCCAAAAAGGAGGCCGCTACATAAATTATCACAAAGCCAAATACAGGGTAAAATGAAATAACAAGACTCCGCAGGCATGATGGATAAAAAAGATAACACAAAAATATGTTTAGTTAGGTAGCTTAATTTAATTTAACACTATAATTTCATTTGCCTATACTATTCATATTATTTTTGTTGGAATATCAATTTTTTGCAATTATTTTGATAAACCCCAGGAAGTAGGTATCTAACGTGTGAAGAAGATACATAGAAACAACTAACAGTAGCAACTGTTATTACAATAAAATTAATATTGTTCCTATAAAAACTGGTACTTAATTATATCAAAACTTTCCGATCCATATCAGTGTTACGACTCCCGCCAAAACTTATCTAAATGGGCCAGCAATCTACCTCAAACCATAAATGGCGTCGATAAACACGTCCATGTTATAGCTTTATTACAATGGCGAAGGTTACATTGAAACAGTTGTGAAAACATACGAGAAAGATGCTAAAAGTCCGGTTTTATCTGGAAGGCAATACACGCAATTTGGTCTAGTCTAATCAGTCCCATTTTTGTGAAAATCTATATAGCTCTTCTATATTTTTCATGATCCTTCGCAACCTCATCTCGTCTATGTGGGTTTATTAAACATGTTAGGTTAACTGGACATCACGACAAAATCATTTCAAATGATCTTTCTGTGAGGCAGCGATTTTTTATATAAAATCCTCGGTTACATTTATTTATCGCCTTATGTGTAGACTTATCATAATATGGCACGTGTATTGTATTCCCCGAAGGTTACCTATAATACTACTGTGCGCTAAAATTGTGCACAGTGAGTGTATCTATTGTAGACTAACAAGTGGTGGCCCAGTGGTAATTACCGCAACTTACGAGTAAATAGGTCGCAGGTACAAAACCAGCGGTATTGAAATAAACAAAAAAAAAACATACATTCAGGCGAACATAGAACCTACTCCTTTTCGAAGTCGGTTAAAAATATAATAAAATAATTATATTTCAAAGCTCTCAAAACGGTGAAGGAAAACATCGTGAGGAAACCGGCATGTCCTAAAACTAAAAATTCGATGACATATATATATTATGATATCCATAAACACGCTGGGCTCGCGTGGTGGATTACCCGACCCATTCTCGTTGCTAAAGACGAGGCCTGAGTCACAGCAGCGGGAGCGTTATAAGGCTGAATATTTTAAGTACTTTTTATGACCCCTAAGCTTCTTTTTGCATCCTGTGTAATGATAACTGCCAATCTGTATAATGTTAAAGTTGGCAACAGTAAAGGGAGCTTGCAGAACAAGTCAACAGCTATAATGGCGGTGTTGCCAACACGAACACAATAGGTATGGCGGGACATTACGTTGCTGTTGTACTGTCAATTCGATGCAAATTGTTGATGCCTTATAGTGCAGGATCATTCTTCATACGCGTACTAAGAGGAACCAACTTGAATTTATTTAAATATATGACAAAGTTTTACGTCAGAACCCATTTCAGGAAGTATGTAGTCATCGTTTGTCGTCACTACTGAGCTTGTCAAATATGACAAAACATTTACAAAATATTTTATTTTTTCCCCGAATACTGTATTACTTAGAAATCACTAAACTACTGATTTATCATTATCACAGATAAGACGTAACCGAACAGTAGGCCCATTCGCAGAATAATTTTAACGTTAGCAAAATCAGAACGTAGTGAACCAGAGCAGATTATGGAGATGAAATCAGATTTTACTGTAATGGAAATGCCAAAATGGACATAATAGAAGTTGGCTGCCAGGTTTAAATGGAATTGGGCGGACCTCGTCAGCCGCTTGCACAGTGACCGTTGTGCAAGTGTCGCCACGTAGTGGTTTCTTGCAGAGGAAAAGCGCCGTTGAGGCGGGCTTAGAAAGAGGTGGCGAGATGATCTGGACGCGTCTCATGAGGACTGGTACGAGACAGCGCGGGAGAAGGATGTCTGAAAGGACTTGGGGGAGGAACTCTAGGCGAAATATAACAACAAGCGTTAGAATTACCCTGTCTGCTAGCGCTGACGGAGTGTTTAAAAGAGTTCCCGTGGCCCTGGAGCGCAAAGGGCGATTGGAACATAGGTGCGTTTTACTCAGATCAGAACATAGGTGGGGTTTACTCAGATTGGAACATAGGTGGGTTTTACTCGGATTGGAACATAGGTGGGGTTTACTCAGATTGGAACATAGGTGGGTTTTACTCGGATTGGAACATAGGTGGGGTTTACTTAGATTGGAACATAGGTGGGTTTTACTCGGATTGGAACATAGGTGGGGTTTACTCAGATTGGAACATAGGTGGGTTTTACTCAGATTGGAACACAGGTGGGTTTTACTCAGTAAAAGTCTGACACTCCGTCTCACTCTACCCCGAGAGGAAGGGATTATTTAATGAACAACCACCGAAAAAAAATGGTTTTAAAATGACAATCCGCATCGCACTCACTGTGCTATATTGATCTCTATTAGCTTGATAGTGAGTAACTATCAAGCTAACTATCATTATTACAAATTATAGTGCAATCTTTAGCCTATTACCGCGGTATATATAACTCCATCAGAGCAGCATCTCTAGCGTAGGTAGCAACCTACGCTAGAGATAACTGTAACGGTTAAATAGGAACAGAGGAATCCCGTTAACCCTAGTGATGGGCAATGGAATTCCCCATGAGATTTCCTTTATTATTATTTTATTATGAGGATATAAATAAAATAAAGTCAATCGGTCATAATTCAATTCAGAAATCTTGTGTCATGAATTGAAGGTCAGTTTAACGAACTAACTTAAATAAACTAAGTTTTTGATGGTTTGAAGCATAATGTTATGATTTGTCCTCTTACCCTCAAATGCCAGACCCAGAACACCAGTCTGTAAGCCATAAAAATAATAGTTCCGTGCGCGTACTTATTTTATTTTTGTGCCACAGAGTTCCCTGCTGGTGTTTGTGTTATCTGATAGCTACAACCTAGGGGTCTTTAAGTCAAGAGTGAATAAGTTACTTCTAGGCAAGCGTACTTCATCGGCGGTAAGATAGTGACCAAAAAAAAGTCTATAAAAAAAAATGGTAAGGCATACAATTTGGCAACCAAGCTGATGATAAGCCGTCACCGTTGCTTGTGGACTTTTGCAATACCAGGATTACTCTACCACAGATTACGTCGCCGACCCTTAGAGTCCTTTTCGAAGTAATTACATTTTCATATAACCGCTCTTACGAGATTATGATGTCATTACACATCTTTCTCTAGATATTTTGGATACACAGCTATCTTGTGGATATTGTCTAGGCTTCTATAGAAATCAAAACATACAGCTTTTCTTTTTTTTGCTTTGCCTCTTCCTGCTTTGGATTGCGTTAGATGAAACAACAAGCTTTTGAACCATGTTGACGACAGGCGACTGACCAACGACCATCTTAAGGGTCATCTAAAGAGCAGGCTCTTTTCAATTTAAGTTGTGCTTACCGTATTCAAATCCTCGATCCTGGTCATAACTCCCATGGCCATCTCCCTCCTGTCAGCCGGAGCCTCCGGGCAGGGGTACAGAGTCGCGCGGAAACCCTCGCAGATTTTCTTGACGCGCGTCTTGAGCTGGTCTCCTTGGAAGAAGATGATGAACACCGACTTGTACACTTGGTCCGACTGAAAGGAGATATTGAGAAGTTAGAAGATGTGGTTTGGGCAAATAGGAGTCTCTAACCTTCTCGTACTTGAGTACCGCAGTCTAGTAATACCTACCAAATTTTACTTAGAGTTTATTTTGAGTTCAGATCTTGGTAAGGGTTGCGGGAATCCGACGAATGCGAGCCGCACATGACCGTTCATTGAGGTGACACTTGGGGGAGGCCAAAATCCAACCATGGACGTCTTTCGGCTGAAATGATTATGACGACAGATCTTGAATCGACTACACACACCAAAATGGTGTTATTAAAGGCAGAGATCTGAACGCGTATCACGAGAACTGGTTTGAGACGGCGCGGCAGAAGAAGTCTTATAGGACTTGGGGGAGGCTTTTGGCCAGCAGTGGGACAGTAAGGCTAGAAAAAAAAGGCAGATTGAGATTTTCACCGACATAAATAGGTATTATGATAGTTTGGATACTTAGTTTTTAATCACGATGCAAAGCCACTCATTAACTGCGGGATGTATCAAAGAGTTACCAATCATTTTTCCCATTAAACCCGAGTTGTATCCGTAACAAATAAATTGCTTAAGTGCCTCTGTAATTGAGGAAACATACCTCTTACAGAGATCGATAAACATCCGTCGGATTCGTAGTAAATCAATTTCATTTAAACCTGGTTGACAAGTTCGAGGACAGAGGTGAAAAACCAGGAAGCTGTGCGGAATATAAATATATCTAGCAGCTGTAAAAATGCGTCAGCTCATCATAGATAACAGAATCATCAAAGATAAGGAAAACTATTTATATAACTTCCTAATTTATATGCAAGAAGAAATTACCACCAGTAAAATTAACAACTAAAACGTGACAAGAATTCAAATACTTACGGAAGAGGGGTCTTCCAGCGGTGTGTCGATCTCGGCCTGGCGGAGGAACACATTGCCTCGGCAGGCGCGCCACAACATGCGTTCGAAAGCAGGGATACGCTCACGAAGGATCACGCCAGCCACGAAACTATACAAAGAACGGAATTAGCAATAGCCCAAGCTTCTCGCAGCAAAAGAAGCGCTTTACACGTTATTTTGCGAAAACCCAAAAGCACTCATTCTGCTGCGGGGCCACATCCATATGCGGATTTGAAATAATGAACCATCAGTCAAAATTATACGGTTCATATTTCGCAAGCAACTATCGACCTCAAATTAAGTAAGGGTATCTCAGATCAGTGACGAGAGAATTCGACGCAAGACATTTTGGTGCACGAAGATAACGTCAAATACAAATGACGTTTCCGTTACGGTTGGTCCGCTGACTGATTATATTGCATCAAATCTTCCATTGACGTAATGGAACGAAGGAAATTCTAGATACATATAATAATAAACAAAGCTTTGTTTATTTTTCTTTTACTGTATTCATCTAAATATGATCTGGTAGTAAATACCTAAAACAAAACAACTAAAACTCATTAACATTAATTATACAAAACACATTACGTGACTTCCACGGTTGGCGAAAAAAATTACAGCAAAAATAATAAAACACGAAATATTAAAGAAATTCTCTCGTCATCAGACCGTGAATCAAATGGCAATGAATATAGGAAAATTACGCCCAAATGTACAATAGACCACAATGTGGTGAAATTTTGATGAATTTTGAAGGACCATACTTTTCTACTAGTCTAGAGATAAAAATCAAAATAAAACGCAGTCTGTAAATAACATTGGATAAATTAGTGACAATATCGAAACGGAAAACTGAACAAAAACAAAACTGACGTCACAGAGAAGATGGAGTCTGGCTAAACAAGAGGAATCACAAGGAGGAAGCTCCTCATACACATGATAATACTCCCAGACTCCGTCTTTCGTATGACGCATTAGAAACGTGAAACATTCTTTTCACGTAACATGAATTATTTACAAACTGCACGAGCAGGAGACGTTGATATCACACAGTGTTCAACAAACGTATCACGAGATGCATATTGAAATAGGTCGCACGTGTCTCATGACACAGACGAAAGTCGATCCAGAATAACGATAACATTTAACTGTCTGTTAGTGAAATAACCGAAAAATTTCATGTATCAGAACTAAAGGAAAACTATGAGCCGTGAGAAACTCTTTCTGAAGAGTTTCAACGAACTTTGCTCGCATTACCTTTTTGACTATGAAAGCGATATACAAGTCTAAAATAAACTGAACTAAATAAATAACCTATAATAACATTATCCGCAACGCATTAAAATGTCTGTAGGTTGTTTATATTACAGGGGATTCCCGATAATCCACCACCTTACATAATCCTGTACTATGTGTTATGATCAATCCATCGTCTAGTTTTCCATCTATTTTTAAGCACAGACACTTCGCTGCGTCTACGCATAGCTGACCATCTTAAATATAGCTCGTACAAAGAACTTTTTAATTTATTACTCTAATAACATTTTACAATTTGAATTATGACCTTTTAATGTTGACATCCTTTCAGTTCTATTTTTATAGTCCTCATAACAGCAGTGATAAAGTATAATCAGTGCAATAAAACCTTATTGTACTTTGCATAGAAATGCGTCATTGAACTAAACAATATTAACATGCTCCTGCATTTCTATAAGAACAAAACAAGGAGATGAAAATATGGTTGACAATGTCATAAAAACGAAAGTTAGAATAGTGATACCTAAGACGGCGGAAGATTTTGTGACTAACAATTATTATAAGATTCAAGCAGATTAGAATCAAAAAGTAATTAAAAACTGGGAAGAAATAGCGTTGTTCACAAAAGAAATCATCAATTCTCGATACAAGAATACCGTGCAGCTGGGTTGTGCTAATAGCTACAATTCGTAGATAAGATACAAATCTCATCTGTCATCATCTTTCCATTGCGAATATAAACGATAAATAGAACATTCGTAATGGGTATCCTATCTTCAAACAGTTCTTGATAAAACGAGGTGAAATCATTCTTTACAAAAGATTATTTTGACGGTTGACGATGGAAATAAATAAATAAGATAATTGTTACAGAATAGTTGAGAAAATTCATTTCAATTAATTTCGCAACATATTTCCAATCTAATTTCTACCAGTACGTATATCAGTTTCTTCTTACACAGTTTAGGTACCTCTTACTTTTTTATCTGAATCAAATAACGCATGTGTATTATTACTTTTGACATGTTTATCATCAACCACTGGTGAAACTCTTCGCCAATTAGAAATACTAATCCACCTTGAAGTTTTTACGGTTGTTTTTACAGATCCGTTTCCAAATTCAAGCGACCTCGCTTGAATTCCATAAACGTATATCTAGAGATACATTTATGGAATTACCATTTTGCATAAGTCTCTATTCACATGCATCCTATTCTGATTTTATTGTTATACAGAGAGTAAATATACAAAAAGATTAGTATCGTATTTGTTGTTCGTGATTAGAGCATGGCCGTTCCGTATAACGTTATGGTTGGGCCGAGAGCCATGATGTACGAGTTTTATTGCTCTAACAATGAAGTATAAGGAAAACACAGAAACGACTCGCGAAGATTTACATGCTTATGAGAAACACAGAACATCACTTAGTAGCAACCATAAGTGCGAAAGTAAATTTATATATGCATTAAATTGAAGATGTTGAGAATGCATTCCGTCGATGATATATTGGCATTACGCTTGATGTTGGTGTTTTCTAGGTCAGTATTAAAGCGTTTATTGTCCCATAACCCGTATTGTCATCTATCATGGACATGACCATCGGAGAACAATTATTAGAAAACACGCCTGCAGATCATGCGATACTTAACGGCGCAGATATGAAGACATAATTATGGAATATTTAGCGAAACACAATTTAAATTAACTAGCATTTCATAAAGACATACTCAAATAAGTGCTGTCAATCCAGGGGACCTCTAATTCAATTGTCCATTGTCACGCATCAAATTATCACTGTTTCGCACAATCATTAGAAGGCGTACGGTTCTCAATAACGGGTGTGTGAATTCCTATACAATTGCTACCATTTGTACTTCTCTTTAGCGCTATGTTAGTTTTTTTATTAGGTAGATACTTTAAATTTAGGGAAGTTTAAAGTGGTACTGCGTCTCTTATTTCCGAGAGCTCGGCTTGTAGTCTAAACGAGTTACTGAATACCAGTAGTTTTATTTTATCTGTTTGGTATGGAGCCAGTAGCAGTAGTATAAGAAGATATTCCATCTCGGTTCGTTTACCCGTTGAGGAAACTTGATTTATATTATTCATATCTGCGGGCGTGGGTTTATGTTTCTAGACGGTTAGCAAGCCTACAGTCAGAAATTCCCCTTAATCACAATCACTGACGTCATCATCGAGTTTCCAATGTTGCATGTTATAACTACCTCGATTATTTTTTTATTGTCCAATTATAAGTAGAATCCTTCATCATTCTTAGTTTTGTCTTTCTTTGTTTTGTCATATAACAATGAATTTTAAGTACTACCCAATTTAAAAAAATATGTTTTAGCATTATTTTAGATGGTATTTATATACGCAAGAAAATGAGCCCATGTGTCATATAATGTTGGCCAACTTTCACAGAAATCTATAAACTGAGTATTAAGATATATATTACGCAAGTTTGTTGGTAAAAACCCGTCTTGAATATTTTATAATGGCAGATACGGTAGATACCCGTTTACTCTTAAAAATATATAATAGATACCGAAACACACATATCTTTCTAAAGAATATCAACAAATTTAAGAGGAAACTTCTTGATTATTCAAAATATATTTAAATGCAAAAAGTTTTTCTAGGGAAACCATTGTCTACCACAATCTTGGTTACATTTGAATATATAATTAGTACATTTATTCACTATCACGTGAAATGAATGAGTAACGTCTGCAAATACATGCTTGGAAACTACGGTAGCGTAGTTCAAGTGGTAGATATTTCAAAACGATCGAAATTGCACCTAATGACAATGAATTTAAAGTAAACTTTTATTAAGATAATATTGACGAAAGAGTTGAACAGCATTCGTTTTGGCTTTGAGAGATTTTGGTGTACCGTGTCAGCCAGCCGGAAAAATAGGTTGTTGTAAATTGAATTTTATCGTAAAGTGTCAAGGAATAATTTGATTTGTTAAGTATTTTCACGTAGAAATGATGTAAGAAACAGTGGCGCCCGTCACCTTGGCGGAATACCAAAACGTCTGACTGTCTGTGTACGTAGATGAAGTAATTTACAGCTCTGGAGTCTGTCTGAACTGTGGGATATACAAATATACCTGCTAGTTGGAACAGATAGAGATTTTTTTTCCGACGATGTCTCGTGACTCTTAATTGACTAAAAAGCAAGACGATTAGGATTTTTTGTTTAAAATATAATAAGAAGTATTTTACAATTGATAAACGCAAAGTTTACATTCATTAAATGCTTCTGGCATCTCAAAAAATGTTAGGTGCAAATTGAGTGGACGAGCACTTATAAGTACAGGTAGCATCAAAAACATGGACACGACTAGGTAACACGAGAATAAAACCGCAACCTATTTCAAATGCATCTCTTGCCATCTAATTTATTCTTAGAGCTATGAAATCATAGAAACGCTTATTTACTTCTAAAATATTTAAATCCGCAGTAAACTTAAACCAATGTCTCCGCACTGACACTGAACTAGGGGTATATAATTAAACTCGTGTTATTAAAATAACCCATAAAATAAGTCTCTAGCGCATAATGTATTACAAGACATGTGCTTGACTGTACCATTGTGATCTAATGTTATTTACATGAACTATAGGTACCGTAATTGAGGGTTTTATTCAATCTTAGCCAGGTGTGTAATAGGTAGTCAAGGTTTTTAAAATGAATAGACCCGGCTTATGGCGTCCTTACACAATATGGCCGAGCCGCAGGTAAATAGGCATTGAACATGGTCGATACATACTCATTAAATACATAATGGATCGTATTTTCAATGAGGGATATCGAGAGACCGCTAAAATGAACGGTCTTGGGATAATTCCATATTTAGCACTTTATCTGGCGGATCAGTGAGCCGAGTAAGATGTCAATAATGAATATGAGGATATTATAAGAGATTATTTATTACATCAGTCTGTTTAATGGAAACTTAAGGCTTTAGCCAAGAACCACAACGCAGGATATAACAATATTACCTATTCACTCGAGCCTAGTGACACAGCGATTCTTACAACTCATTCCATTTGTATAGGTATACTTAACAAGTAAGGAAATGCAAACACTTGGAAGATTCCTTAGAATTGTTGAATGCCTAAAAATTGCCTTGCCTTATTAAAAACTATTGTAGGAATTATACTGAGAAAACTTAATTGCATTCTAGGACCAAGCGGCGTGCTCAATTTAACGAGGAAAAAAAGACACTCCATTTTACAATTTCTTCGGAAGCTACTCGCAAAAAGAGCTCCTTCAAATTGGAAGAAATAACACGATTTCAATGAATGTATCGTTTGGAATGAATTCAAACCAAAGATGAAAGACCATGAACATTCTTTCAACGGAACTAAAGAACGACTTAATATGGAACAATATAAGAGTTATCATACTCTAAAATAAAATCACTACATTAATCCTTAATGAACCTGTAAATGATGTCCAAAAAGACAAAACTGCCATAAATGACACCGTTTACGCTATTTTTAGTGCCAAAGCACTTATCTAACACTTGTAGTATGACTGTACGGAAGAAGGATGTCATAAAGACCCTCAAGTGCCATCAACGTAATCATTACAACTAATTTGTACTTTGATAATTATACTACAAACTTCTATAACACAATTTATTACGCTATTGTTATATAACAATACTTCGTCAACGAATCGAGGTTATCAGGAACCTACTCTTTGCACAACGATAAAAATATTGGAAGGGAAGGAAAAGATTTGTGGAATAATCTGAGGAGATTTCACAATTTCTTTGATTGCGGTGCCATTTCCTTTGGAAAATGCCATGTTGACCCAGATCTGACGATTGGTGTGCGATTTATAAGATAAGCTGTAGGTACCAATCTTTTAATAAGATTCGTTTCCAAAAAAGAGGGATTAATTTCATCAGTACAAGAATCAGTACTTATCCATTGCAGAACTACAACAACACTTCAATAGCGAACCTAATTTTCAAGATCAACCAACCGGTAAACACATCAAAACGAGTCGGTTAGCTTTCTAAGCAAACAAGTCGCCTAAAGGCTCTCATTGCCATGAACTTGGTACAAATCTGTCAGGCAGTTGATACTTTTCGCATCAGCGTTAATAAGCCGGTCACGAGCTTGTAGGTCGACGGACTGGTAACAGTACATCTGCATATAAATATTGTCCGTGTATATCGGTAGAAAGCAGATGCGCGAGATGCAGACGTTATTAACGTTATTACTCATGTGGAGATAGCGTTTTCTCTTCTGCATTTAGAAATTGCAGAAATTGTAACCCATTCGTTCTACGTTGACCTAGCATTAGGTGATAAAGTAACATTTCGGCAAGAATAAAGGAGAAAAGCCACCACCTGTCTGCCGGAATTAGCCTTCGGACAGGATAACTTCTGCCAGGACCGCAGTATAAGATATATAGAAAGTGCAAGTGAGAAAATAAATATTCTATAGGTACATATAGTAGCAAAGTTACCCAGCCTGGGTATAAAATCTAACCTATATCGAATCCACCAAATAACTTCGAGATTAATGACAGAACACTACATATTGGCGTTTCAGACGCATTGTTTACTAATAAAGATCATCTGACTGACCAGCTTATCGTACACAAATTCTGAATTTATTTAAATCCAAACGCACGAGCATACACCGATCAAACTGACACAATAAACAATTAGCCAATCCGAGAAACAATAACATATATATTTACATATTATATATAGGTAATTGGATAACAACAAGCATCAGCCCATGACTCAGGCAGAGGGCGTACAACAAATGTCAGTTTATAAACTTGCAGTGAAATACATCGCCTAGTCGAATCATGTGATTTGACAGCGGCTAAGCAGAATGCGTCATACGAGGATATTCCTTTGTTCTGAAGGGAAACTAAAAAGATGGTTGCAGTGCACCATTATAAACACAGTTGAGTCAAATCAGAAATGACATCAGACAAAAAGAGGATCTCAGAGGGAAGATGTATGTATACATTTATAAATTGCCTGAAACGCAATTACTTAGATATATTAGGTACTCATTTAACATCTTTTTGGTATAAGATGCAAGCGCATTGTCCAATAACTTTAGAACAGGGTCATATTTTTAACTAAAACCAAATTCAGGGATACTATGTGTATTATTATTATTATTTAGAAGGGGCTATGCATCAGTGCATCACCCATAGTGTAGGGGATGTAGTCACTGCGACCTAAAAGATCTATTGTGACTCGCCACCTTGTTAGAGTAACTCTTTTAGCCCGGAGGCTTCCAAGATATTTAGAATACTCCTAACTTTTAGAGTTTTAATCTCCTCCGGGCGAATAATGTGTCGGCCCAGATGGACACTGCATTTGTGGATAAGGGGCCCATTACTATGTGTATACGTTGATTTGACATGATGATCAAAGACCAACACTTTTCATTACTGTTTAGGAGTTTATTGCTTGTATAAAGTGAGCCAACATCTGTTAAATTAGATACATTACTTGACTCGGCCGGGAAGACATCTGCCGCAGTAATTAGTAACGGAGCAATGGATTTTGTGCGCACACGCAGCCCAAAAAATAAAGACAATGTAACGCCAGTAATAATGCTTTTCGACACTGCTACTGCAGATCTTGACATTGGATAGTAGCACTAACAGCTTCCACTTTAATCTCGAAATAATCACTTTTATCTTAAACTAAGTGCCGCCACATAACCTTGTGTTTTGATGGCAATAAATCCGTCGCTGTGATTTACTGCGATCCAGATTTTATCTCGTCTAAGTACGAACTCTTAGATAGCAACAATCTCCAGACAAAAACGCTGTTATCTGACATCTTAATAACATTCGATGAATAAAGTATTGTTTTTGTTTGAAACAATAATCTTCGAGAGAAGAATTTTGTTGGCATAACAAATACATATCGTGAGATATTAAACAACGAAATTCGAATTCAGGAAGCATTTTGAAAATACATAACTGTTTGTACGAGTAATACACATAATAGACATTAACAATATTGTTTTAAGAGCGTGGGAATGAGTCGTGACGTGATCGTCGTGTGATATCAGTGACAAGGAACTGTGACATCTTTCAGCGGGTATTGTGATGTTAAACATGCGTTTAATAAACATAGATGCGTGTTCCAAACGTACTGCGTCCATGGAAATGATTTGTGCCACGAAGAATTGAAGACACCGGTCAAACAATGATACACCGGAAAAACAATGAGAACAGTGGTAGAGACCTATACAGAAATCTTTTATATATTGTAGCTTAGTTAATCTACATTCACCGCTAATATTGACATGTCAAGGTACTTATACGTGTACAATCTTTTTATTAATATTACGCTATATACGAAATTACTTTGTGTAAGGTCGCCGTTCAATAAACCGTATTCGCTCGTAAACTGTTGATACACTTTGTAGCAACAAAGTCAATTAGAAACAACCTCAATGACGTAATTGATACCTAGCAAGCCCATATTGTTAGACAGCCAGCATTGTGTTACACAATGTATCTACTTGGAAAAGGCTAAGCAAATTTATCACAACCATACTCGATCGACTCAAGGTTGATACGGAAACTCCGTCTTCGACTCCAATTTTAAATCACTTCAAATACCGTAAGATTGAATATAAACACTTTTCAATTAAGTATTGGCACGTGATAAGCGGCTGTTGGCTCTACACCAAGCACAAGTTTTCTTGAATATTAGTCTGGCATTATAAAACATATTCTGAATATTAAATTCGTGAATTATTTACAATTTTAAAGTTAATAAAGCCTCTGTCCTAAATGTGGACTTCAGTAAGCCGTTTTAAACCATCGATAAAGGTTCAAATGAATAACACGAGTTTGTAATCAAAGTAAATATGACACAAAACATAAATTATTATCTAAGACACTCGTACCAAGACGCTGTTAGGATTGTCTATGTTGAAAAATATCATCGATCTCGAAACTTTTCCTATTCGTGCCGAGGTTGATACAACTCTGAAATGGTGTCCCGCAAGGAGCACATCTTGGTTCATAATTTAATCATAAGAACAAAACTGTATCAAGATTTTATATCGTTGCGAATTATAAAAGTTAGATAGTACTAATTATTTTAATAAGAACTGTATAAAGAATAGGAAAAGTTTGATCACGACGTGGCGTGTAATTTCAGCATTTACAATTTTCGCACCTAATTCCATTATCTATTCTTGAAGTCCAAGTTACCTTGACAACGCACGTGAAATCTTAAGTTCTTGTGGTAAAACAATACTGTGATATTGAAGTGAATGTTAGTAAGCAAGTGAAGGGTGTTAGAGTTGAACTGAATGTTCGTTTGTTCCCAGTAGTGAAGACAACATTGAAATGAGTCAAGTTGATTTCAATATTGTCCGACACAAAGTTACTGTTGAGTCTGCAACCATACAATTACATAACATATACCCGAACCATATCTACTTCTATACCCATCTACAATATAAAATACAAATATACACTACTAACCAAGGCAGGAATTCCAGGGATTCTTGTTTATCCCGCAAACTAGGGAATAAATCAAGCACAAATGTTTAGCAATACTGTACAATTAGGACTACAAGTTAATATAATAGTTTAATTATTACATCAACGTGTTGGTTATTTAGTTCAACAGCTTTGTAATCTTCTTGATAATATTTTAGATGTACAATTTAGGAGAGGATATTACATGCATTACATTTGACAAGGGGATTCTCAGGGAGTTTTTTTTTTTACTTTTAATTGCAATCATTACTTGTACTTCTTGTTCGTTAAGAGCGCGATCTTCAATATTGAAGTTCTTGTTGTTAGAAGTTAAATTATACTTAGCAGAAAATATTTTTCGTGTATCATCATGTGCAATATTAGTTAGAAGTGTTCACATAAACCGCAAAATCGAAGACTCAGTTCAAGTTCAGAGCAATTGATTTGTTAACAATGTAAATATTTACAAGATTCTTCGTCAAATAATAAAAGTGTCAAGTTTATGTGAACAACGTGATTGATTGCATCGTCTTTCGTGTAGTACGTCACTAGGTCATTATTCGTCGGTAGCAGTTTACTAACGTAGATATTATTAATCAGCTGAGTTAGTAGGCAGTAAGTGTGTATCTTTCGTGATAATAACGTATGATAATTTTATGTGTGGACATACATTTTGACACGATAGACATACAAGACGTGCAACCAATGGTACCAGCAGAGAGCAGAGCAGCAGCTGAGCTGCCGGGAACAGCCCAGCTGCTCGAGTATCGGTGGTGGTCAGTGTCACTCCAGTGCGTATGTACACACGCATACATACCCTAGTTGGACGTGTCCGATATGTCGGTTCGGGTCGTCGGATATGAGGGCGCGCGTCATCGACTCAGTGGTATTGGCACCACCCTCGTGCTACACGGAGGACAAACATAAACATGTAGACAAACATTGCCCATATGACGTCACAATGAACGCGACAAATACGACATTTACACCACACGATGCACACTGTTTCCTTGCCTGTTGTAGTAAAAAAGTAGCGCCATCGAGTCACTGCAAACACCTCTTTCTACGTGGTGGTGTGCTGGTCAAATACCTATACTACCAACAAATTATATAAAGCTTCATATGCATTGTTAGTTTGTGACTACTTTCGTATTGTGTTCAAATTACAGTGTCGTTTATAATAAACTAAAGAAAATATATACTCTATAAGTCTGACTCGTCGTGATCTACATAATGACATGAACATATAAAAATCATAATGGCATGCATAAAATGACAAGTACAGAAAGCGTGGATGACTTTATGACAACGGAAATAAACTATTTTGTAAACCTTGTCGTCTCCGATAGCTGAAACGTTCGCAGATGGACTTCAAAAATAAATCATGTCGGAAATATTGTTAGTTCAAATAAAAATTAAAATCTCACTCAGGCAGCAATTGGTTAGCACGCTCGGTAAGGGAGTCAGGAGTATTTCACTAAGCTTTAGTAGACTGTCACGTCTGGGCCGGGCTGGTTGCGGCGCTACAACTAAGCTGTCATTCCATCACACAAAGAAGTCAAAGAGAGGTGTTATGTTGATGATATACTATAAACCGGCCGACTCCAATGCTTGCCTGAGTGGTGATCGGTAGACTCCAGAATCAGCGTCACAGTACAAGCGCTGTAAAAATAATAACGCTCATGTGTGTGCTTTGATTTCCATTGACAGAAATGGAAATCAAAACGGTCCAACGAGCGCGTCGTAATCAATCTGAGCATACCCCAGCTTGAGAGCTTGCCCGCCCGCCATGAGCCCCTCCTCCCCAAGTAGGGTCACTTGTTCCTCCTCGCGCGACGGGTCCGCCATCTTGTGCACACACACGCCAACATGGCGTCAAGGTCAGACACACGTCAATGTCAATGTCACATTTGGTACGATTTACGAGCGCGAAGGATTCGATTCGACTTGAGGCCATGAAATCATCTCTGTGATAGCGCCATGGGTGAATTGGATTTAACTGAGATTAAAAATCGTTTATGTATCTTAGCACGAGTACAATCAAAGCCAACAGTAATGTATGCGTGCGATCAATCAACTGCCGACAATGGACGTACAAAAATGTGACATTGACAATACGACGTCATTATTTCAAACAATATACCGATTCTAAACGTTTCAATTCATAGCTCGTTGTTTTTGAAGCCCACTTCTTCGAATACATAATTATAAAATAATTTTATAAAAATATAAATAATTTGAGACCCACGACCTTCGTTTAAGGAAAATGTTAACTTCAAGAATATTGGAAAGTGTTGAACTTATTAGTATTTGATTGATACTGTTGTTATTGTGCTTCAAGTTATTTAAATAAAATTAAATAATAATATTGAATGAGACACTGATCCAAAAAAGGGAAATCAATAAATAATAAATCGATGATAAAATAAATAAGGACGACTGAAACATTGATCGTGGAGCTATTTTTTTTCTACAACAGCATGATTTTGTCTCGGATTCATACCTTTGCTATTGTGTTATCAAGCTGAACTCTATCTAATTGATTAGAACGCATCTATTGACGACATTCTGTTCGTAAGCTAGCATCAGTAATTACAATGACAGTCCATATTGACTTAATATAAAGGACGGCAGCAAGATGTAATTGAACAAACACTAATAGATTACGTTGATAATTAATCGACATTGCACAATTTGCGTAAAACATCACGAGGACATTAGCAGTGAACTATCTTGTCGGAAGGATTCTAATACATTTGACGAAGCGTCTACTAGATACGTTGGTTCGTTAACAGATTAGTAATTTAGTGAGGTTGTTTGAAGGCAAGATCTTGGTGGTTGTATTCGTGAGCTCATAGAGTACTGCGGTTGATGACTTACCTCATCAAAGAAAACTTGTGTTTTTCTAAGTATGTGCTTGAGTTCTGTAAGCTCAAGATAATTCCTCTTGAGAGCTTCAGCGTTCTGGTTTACCTCGCGGAGTTCATTCTCCAGCTTTTCGAAGGTTGCCTGAATGACAATTTTAAACATTACGATATTTAATCATGGAACCCAAATATAATAGATCAATTGGTCTTCACGTTTTGCCATTTTAATGTATAGCTGACAAAAATAAAGCTACGTCAACGCACTAACGTATTTGTTTCGAAAAAGAAAGATACTCCTGGGCGAAAAAGACTAAGAAGCATTAAAAAATATTTCTCACCTCAAGATCAATCATCTCTCTGGGCTGCGGGGCCTCGGGGCACTCGCCCGGGATCTCCAGCATCGGGATCCCGTCTCTTCGGATCTCCTTCTCCAGGTATCGAAGCTTTCGCTCCATCTCGTCGCAACGACGGACCTCATTGACGAATTTGCGTTGAAACGCGTTCACGTCTGGGTTTAACTGCGGAAAGAAATATCAGGGTGAAGTATTGTCTTCAATGTAATTTAAGGAGTAGCGTCTCGTTATGGTAAATTCTAGATAAATTAATGTCAAATATACCATGATCAAACTTAGTAATTTGTAGGTCTCAGCTTCCGTGGTTGTAAAGTTTATCTCGGATATTACCTTTAGTAAGTGGCTTTATATTGTAAGTTGTAGATGAATGGAAGTGTTATATTCCATGATACACCTGACTAATTTGTATGGCTTCAAAACTGGACTTAATCGTGCAATTTTATATTTCTGCATAGTTATGTTCGTTTGAAGTTAGATTCAAGTGGTTATTACTATTTATAGCCAAGCCAATCAAATAGTAATACTTATCTAATTCCCCTCAACAACTACTCTCAATAAAGTATCGACCCATGCAGGCAGAGAGAGTACCATCTCATTGAATATGTGCTTGGTGACAGGAATCTATGCTATTATAAGGATGGTTGTATGTGGTGGCCATTTATTGACTTATACTGGATTAGATATCCTTTTGACTTTCAAAGGATTAGTAGCGCTTAAACTTTGGCAGTTTTGTGACCGCATAGGCCTCCCATTTTAATTTATTTGTTTACAAAGAGTCATGTGGTAGAATTTGAAGCCAAGTTTTTACGATTCTCGTAATTTGCAGATGCTCAAGAAATAATAACTCGGGACACGTGTGAGAAAAAATAGCAATTATTTTAATCATCAACTACTTATTGTGATTACGATGGCATTCGTCGACTCATTCGCTCACGATTTACTGAATAGCAACCATAATAGTGATGAAATGACCTTTTGAGGTCATTAGCATCTGTTATCTTTACAACCAAGTTGATTTTATGTCTGGCTTTTCAGGTTGCCATCGAAACACCTGTCTCTAGGACTTTAGTAAGAATAACTCTAACTAAAGAACTAATTTATATAGAAAGAATATCAATGATGTCAGTGCAGGAGTGATTACGGTAATTTTTCTGTGACACATGAAGATAAAGCGTTAAAGATTTATCAAAGGAACGTTGGAAAGGATGCTCAATCTTGAAAAGATCTGTTACGCCAAGTAGTTGTACGCCTACGAAAGTACGAGCGCCAGAAGACAATAATAGAACTACTTGCTTAGATACAGAGTGTTAATCAAATACATAATTATTAGCAGTCAGGTGACTGTATTTCTCTGTAGCGTCTGAAACAAAGAAACAAACGAATGGTTTCGTTGCTGAAAGCATTCATCTTCCTGTGTTGGAGGTCAAGCCGTTATGTCGAGAAACAATACCATTTTACTTGAATGAAAAATTTATTTCAAGAAATGGATCACATGTCTTTGTAACAATGGAGTGATGACAACAAGCTGTTTTAGCTTAAAATATTAATGTATTTTAGATCGGAATGAGAAGGTCAAATTCTTTATGGATACGGATATTTACCACACCAGGAAAACTCCGCAAGATACGGATTGAGAATGTCTAGCCAGATGAATGAATTGGATCGCAAACATTGGTCGACCAACATGTGCCAATATTCCACGGCATCTAAGAAAACTCTTTGACTTATTGGGTCATGCAGTTTGTTGGCATTAGTTGACCAACATATACAATTTTTTCACAGCATCCAAGAAAACTTTTTGAATTATTGGGTCATGCTGCATGTTTGTTGGCATTGGTTGGCCAATATGTGAAGTTGCGATGTCCCGCAACGCGATATCGACGCGGGGTGGGCACAATTGGCGCACGCGCCGTAATGCATGCAAATTACTGAGCATCTGCATCACAGACATTTCGATTGAAAGGGAAACTATGCGCAGTAGGTACCCGATTATTTAATGAGTTTAATTAATTAATTCAATCTAGGAGATTGTCAGGCATTGGCATAGCTAGGTGAAATTTTACTAAACTTATTATAATATTACTTAACTAATTTTACTATACTCCGAGTGGTGGGAAGGAGTGTCAGACTTTTACAGACTAAAACGAGTTGCCATGATTAGGCGACCATTACACGGTCATGCAAGCGTCAACCAATTCCATCAATCGTTAATCAGTTCTAAAAAACGTCAATCATCGCATTAGACGGTAGGTTTTTTGTCAATCAAAACTTTGACTGTGGCAAAACTGACAGCAAAACCTACCGTGTAATGTTCACCATAAAGAATTTCTCGGTAGTTCAATAAGAGGTTTGAAAATGAGGTATTAATGGGCCCCCGAATTTGAGGGCCCCGGGGCCCCGCCTAGCCTAGCTACACCAGTGCTGTCAGGTTCATCCATATATTATTTTCAAGGTCAACATTTGCATTTCATTTTATGTTGCTAATTAAATAATAATATTGGTGTAGCAAAAATATAAACATGAACAACAGACTGTTTATCCTTATTACCTATCTATATAAAGATGTATTCTATGAAAAACAGCAACACATGCTAGTACCTAACATAGTATTAAAACCAAGTGTTTTCTTATGACTTATACCAATTGTTATTGAAATACTTGATGCAATAATATTATGCAATGCTTTTATGAATGCAACATGTACTTATTAAAATGTTTTATTTAAAAAAATACAGCTAAAATCATTAAACCCCAAGCGAATGCCGGCGTTCACTCTCTCATCGTTTTTCTGCTGCATCTATAATTACAGTATTCGAAAGGTTAATATTGTAAAACCAGTATTTAATATAGTTTTGATTAAAACACACATTTTATAAACAATGACCAATTACAGTCATCCACAAATAAAATGAAAACAATTGTGATGGACCGTTTTTAAAAGGACCTTTATAAGTTATGTGTATTTTTACTAATATAGTTCTAGAGCAACGTCCTTGTAATTGGAAAAATAAAATTTCAAACTGCACAACCAACAGGTTAGCAAGTTATGCAGTGCAACATCATGAAATATCATTGTTACGGCCATCATTCAAATTATATATTTAGAATTCCTACTTAAACCCTGGATAGTTTACAACCACATAAAACCATTGCACTAAATTATAAAGGCGAAAGTTTGTGAGTGTGTATCTTTGTTCCTTCTTCACACACAAAAAACTAAACAGTTTTGGATGCAATTTGGTACATGGTTGGATTATATCCTGGAATTCTTTTTGTCCCAGTAATGTGTTTCCTTGGGATAATTTTCTAATTTCATTTTTGAAGTCACCAACAGCAGCGGGGATTGCATAAACATGAACCAAGCAGGAATTCATGTAAATCTTTGATTCATAAATGATAAGATAGTAACACATTTAGTATTTATTGTGTTTCTAGGTGTGACCTTATCAGTCTAAATAATACTCTTTATCAAAGATTGTAATGTAATTAACTCCATCAATCATTATACCTAATAACAATCACATTTTTTTAATCAATCACATGACTTTTTCAATTGGAAGTTTTATGTTGGCACTCATGACCAATGGAATCAATTATGAATGTATATGTTAGTTAAAAGATAAAGGAATCTGGTTTTTTGACAAAGTTTTTGTAATAGAATTTTTTCATTGTACTACTGCAAGGAATTTATTTGATTTTTTGTACATTTTATTGAACCTGTTAGCAAATCTAGTTGTCTGCTACTTTAGCTAAGCATAAGAGTTAGTTCCAAACCCTCTCTTAAAACTTGTCATAGGTTGATACGAGACAACATTCATAAAGATTATTTTACAGAAATAACACAAACAGATCTTTTTTTTTAAATATAAACTAGTGCTTGACTGCTATCTGACCTGATGGTAAGCAGTGATGCAATCTCTAATGGTGAGGCACACAAGTTTATGAGCCTACTTGAAAGAGTATTCTTTCTTTCATTTTATCAATTTTAATAATAAAAGAACTCAGTCAAGTTAGCAAAGTAAAAGCTCATTAGCATTCTGAACTAAGATCAAATAGTTGCCAAATAGGAGTCTGCTCATTAGCATGGTTTCTTGATTGACATTGCCGTCTTCATAGACCCTGCTATGTATCCTTCAACTATCATTATGCAGTTGTCAACAATACTTTACATCTACTAGTTTGTGTTTTATGCTATTGTTTATAGAATTCCTATTCCAGTCAATAATAATGAATAGAGGTAACTATAATACCTACATACCTAGATAAACAGGATATTATGCTTTTTGTATTGATAGAACATTATCAAAACAAAATATTCCAGTGCCTAACTATCTGGGGCTATAAAATAATGTAGGATGATGCTACTTTACTTAAATCCAACTAGAAAAACATAAAAAAGAATCTATATTATAAACAGTCTGTTAGATAAAATTGTATTATCATGAAATCAGGGCATGAAACTTGATCAAAAGCGAAACGAGGTCAGAGATATCCTATTATGTTATACCCTTATCGGAACAATACAGGGTCTCTAATGACAGTCATGATGATGAGTAAAAGGGGCGTTTAACATGATCCACATGGTGGCATTACTCACGTCTCGGAACTGCACGAGTCCCAGCTCCCCAAGCTCAGACACGCATGCATACGCGGCTTCGCTCTGCAGAAAAAGTTGACATAATGTCATTTCTTCACTCCTAAACAACGACCCCATCTTTCACGGTTTTTAAAACACAACACCAAATAA
Organism: Mythimna ferrago; assembly: GCA_910589285.2. NCBI lineage: Eukaryota > Metazoa > Arthropoda > Insecta > Lepidoptera > Noctuidae > Mythimna > Mythimna ferrago. The sequence goes on from OU342680.1 coordinate 1,893,027, forward strand.
AAAAATAATTTTCAACTATACTAAAATGTCCCGTCGCTGTCTGCGAGCAGACTTTGGCAGCGACGAAACCAAATTACGTGTGGAGACAAATCAATCGATATGAATAACTTTCAATGGACATTAGTCACCGTGCGACTGCGCAACGCGGACTGGTTTAGGGATGCCAAATGAAAAGTTTGCTTTCCCTTCCATATCTGTCACTGTCATTGTCAAATCAAATTCAAAACTGTTGACCCAGTCAAATATAAAAATTGAACAATAATACATCAAAATACAGCTTCGCTATAGATCTAATGGGAACTTGCTGCTATGGCAAGCAGAACCTACAGCATAATCAATCTGTCTAATTTGTTCTCAACTTCATTGAGAAGCTCGTAACTAAGTATGTAACTCTTGCCGAGATCGGTTTGTGGATGGGTAACTGTCTTAACATATTATCGAGATTCTTCAATACTTCAGAATGTTAAGAGGGCTCTTCCCAATTCGTCCATCGTTAACGTGAACATCGTTTAAAGGCTTGTTGTTTCATCCAACGCAATCCAATGCACTGTTTGATAAAAACGCAACGTGAAAAAAGAGAGATAACCCTAATGTTCGGTTACCGTTCGCCAACTTCCATCCTTCATTCGTCATTCGAATCTTTCACAATACTTGTTCCAGGAAAAACGTACATGTTTTTTTTAAAACCTTATAAGTTTAAAAAAAAAACATTTAGAATGTAGATTAATTCATTAAACCCCAAGCGAACGCTGGCGTTCGCGCACCTATTGTGTCTGTAATTTCCACGATTGAAAGGTTGAATACGTCATCATCATAACCATATCATTTCAGCCGAAGGACGTCCACTGCTAGACATAGGCCTCCCCTAAGTGTCGCCACGACGAACGGTCCTGCGCGTCTCGCATGACTGCATTCCCGTCCCGCGACTCTAACCAGTAGCCCGATTCACGTTATCAAAACCGTAACGATATCGTAGTGATTTAGTCATTTTAGGCTATTTCCGTATTCACATCCATCAATCGAGTTTGAACGACACCGATTTTAAAGTCGTTTGGTCGAATAGTCGATTTAAAAAAAAATCTGTGTAACATTATCCTGGTAGAATACTTATTAATGTAACTGGAAATAAGTAGTCAATAGATCGTTTAGTTTCAAGACAGTTGAGTTGCCGTTCGTTCTATCCAATCCCGATTAAGGAACACCTGAATACAATTTTTGGATAGGACTTCGAACGACAATAAAACTTCAACGATATTTGACTTGTTTGATTTTACGTGAATCAGGCCACAGGTCATCGGTCCACCTTGAGAGAGGCCTTCCAACGCTACGTTTTCCGGTGCGCGGTCGTCACTCTAGAACCTTTCGGGCCCACCGACCAGCTATTCTACGAAGAATATGCTTTGTCCACTGCCATTTTAGTTTGGTGATTCTTCAGGCTATGTCGGCGACCTTGGTTCTCCTGCGGATATAGTCATTCCTGAAGCGATCACACAAGGAAACTCCGAGCATAGCCCTTTCCATTGCCCCTTAGGTGACTTCAAGACTTCTCTGAGGCTCATTGTAAGCTACCATGTTTCAGTGTCATTTATCATCCCTGGCAACATGCACTGGTCCTAGACTTTCGTCTTGAGACACTCTTCGTGTTGTTATGTTGGACGAAAAGATACTGCGCAGCTTCCCGAATGCTGCCCAGCCAAATCGATTTCGACGATTGCCTCTTTCTCAAAGTTAGAAAAAGAGGTCAGTTAGGTTGTCGATCCATATCAAATACTGATATATCCAGCCATCAGCTAACAATAAAATAAATAAATAAAATAAATATGGTGAATGATAAACCAGCCTTGGACCGGACCGACCTCGGCAAGCCCAAGCGTTACTAAATCTTGAAAATAGTAGGTCTGTATGCAAGACCTACTATCTTCGTATTAGTAGTTTTTATTTAGCCGCAAGCTGCAGAATTATTTCTGGTAAAACTTAACACTTTTGTACTGTAGTACATACCATTTCCCTTCGCGCCCCAGCCGCCGGGAATCCGATCCCGATTTCTGGTCACCGTAGGTACGGGCTTGCGGATGGCGAACAATGGGTACCCCGCCGTCTAACCGATATTCGTCCGATAATCGTCCGGACCGAGCCCAGGCAGTCGACGACGTGTAGAGTTCCACGCGCGCCTCAAGGAGTTGTCGTCAACCGTAGGGGCCTAGCAAGGTCGTAGCCTACTGAGGCCATGGGTGATGCGATAGAGATCCCCAGGGCCCTGGAACAATGGCAAAGAAGGAACAGGAGTGGGTTTTTAGTCAGTAAAAATCTGACACTGTCTCCCGCTCCGCCCAAGAGTGGATGATTTTCCCACCAAAAAAAAAGTGCATACCATTTCAACTTGCAAGCAACAGAGTCAGTCAACAAAGAAACGATGTGATATGCATATTAACAGATATAGAGACATAATTGGCAAATGGACTAAGTTAAACTTAGATAAACTAGGTTAGCTGAAATTTTTTTATGAGTTGTATCTCGCAAATCAAACTTTGGACTTGTCCTTGAGACTTGACTGAGGTGATCTTAGTAAATAATAAACGTTGATATATCCTCTGTCACTATTATAACTAGGACGAATCTAACGATACCTCCGAAGCTAAAAAATGCAATAAGCCGTTTAGGCTCTTGGATATGTCACAGACGTATACCTACATAAATTATAAAATATATTTCTCTTTCTAGCGCAGTCGGGTAAAGCCTTAACTCAGAATTTACAAAATTTAAAACTAAGGTAACTAACAGTGTGGCTTAGGCAGGGCCGGTTTATACATGTCGGGGCCCCTAGGCAATGCACGTCTCGGGCCCCCCTACCCTTTTCTAACTTCTTCAAATATTTTATTTCTAACACAATTTTATTCATAATTACGTTGTTTTTAGGGTTCCGTAGTCAACTACATAGTTTCACCAAATCTGTCTGTCTATCTGTCCGTCCGTCCGAGGATAATCTCAGTGACTGTTAGCTAGAAAGCTGAAATTTGAAAAGTAAAAAATGTGTCCCCCCCTCTAACTTTAGAACCATAAGTTTAGAAAATATGAAAAAATCTCAAAAATTATTTTGAACTTGACGGGTTGAACAGTTTTTGAAAAGTTGTACAAAATAATTTCTGAACTAAGTTTGTAATTTAATTATATGTATAGTTAAATATTTTTTTTTAACTTAGTTTACATAGTTTTGATTTTAGTTAGTTGTAATTAGCGTAGGGTTTTATTATTATTATTTTTTTAATTTACTGTAATTATAGTTTTTAGTTGTGTTTGTAATAAGTTAAATTGATTTAAAGTTAATAAATTAGTACAAATAAAAAAAGTTTACATATTTTATTGTTTTTCTATGTAGTTGTTTGATTCAATTTTATATTATGAAAATTAATATAAACAAAATTATCAGCAAAGCCACACACTCTGCACTCACACGTTGCTAATGAAAGATTGTGTTTTATTAAACTCCATCTGTTGACAGCTTTTCGCATAATCCAATGCTAGGATTGCTAGTTAAATGGCATGTCATCGAAAATTCATTTTTTTTTTACTTTTTATGAATCAGTCTATTTTTTTCCTGAAGCGCGGGGCCCTAGAACCTGGCGGGGCCCCTAGGCAGTTGCCTATATTGCCTAATGGATAAAACGGCCCTGGGCTTAGGGCGTCGCTGGGAGAAGGTAGCAAGAGACAGGCTGGACTGAACATAGATTATTATTGAGGGACGAGTTTATAACAAAACAGCTCAGCTACAGCGGCGCGGGCGGGCTCAAGACAAGTACATCTAGATTAGCTGAAAATAAGGGATGTTGTTTTTATATGGCAATACTAGTTATTTCTATCTCGTTTTATGAATATATACATCTCTTTCACGCCATTGATTAGACGAGAGACATTTATGAAGAACGTGTTAAAAAAAACAAGGCAATGACATAAAAGATGTAGTAATTTATTGGTATTGTTTTTGATTTTGTTTAAGTTAACGATCTGCTGAAATTATATTTTTCTCAAAAAATTTTTGATTATTCAATCTATAAGAATTCGTATAAATAGATGACAAAATGTAGTGTTGACCGAACCAAAGGGATTAAAACTAACTTTACAAATGCAAGATAAAATTAAAATGCACCCAAAATAAAAAGAAGTGCCTTTGACAGGACGTTCTACTCGAACACTCGAACCTCTTTATTACTCTTTTAGTCTTTGTATACATTTGTTTCATTCACCCGCAATGCATTCGTATCTTTTGAATTCAATTGCATAATAATGAGTGGGAGTAAATAATTGAGGTTAGAGGTTTAGCTTGAAACGAAAATAATTTAGCAAATATAGACTATGAATAGACATAAATGTGAATGAAAATCCAGGCGAAATGGTGTGTAAACTTGATTATATAGATCTAAAGATAGATTCCGTGCACAGTTCAGTGTATCATTGCATTTTATTTATATTCCAGGCACTGCTCGGCGCTCAATTAGTTATCACACTGATTATGGTATCAGTGATACAGAAGTTGGGAAGTTATTCGTTCGCGAGATGGTTATTATGTTCGCAAAGGCTGTATAGGTATTTATACCCTACCAACAGTGAATTGAAGACTTTGGCAGGAGTGCCGAAGGAAACTTCGAAAGGAAAGAAAGGGGGTAAACATGAGTCGAATGGGAAGCCAGAGACGTTCCATGTGCCTCGAAGCCTGGACATACAGCTGGAGACGGCGCCCGTGACGGAACTAGACGTGGTACACTTGAGGTTCTACACCGAATATCTATGGATAGTGGACTTTTCACTGTACACTGCTATAGTGTATATTATGTCCGAGGTAGGTGTTAATTTACTTGCCCTAGTAATCTTATACTATACTAACTACTAGCTTACTTGTATTCTGGTGTTTTCCAATATATTTTATTCTCTGTTTGTGTTAAAAAGTATTGTTAAAGTTAATCAAAATCATGCCGCATAAGGCATGATTTTGATTAACTTTAACAATACTTTCTACCTCAACAACTTGATGTAGTACTAGCTTTTGCCCACAGCTACACATAAAATATAGCTGTAGTCACACAGGCTTTCTATTGATGAAGAAATTTTAGGAATTGGACCAGTACTTCAGAAATTACCTCCTACAAATAAAAAACCAAACTACCTTTTTATAATATTAGTATAGATAATGTTGTATCTTTCAGGTGTACACATCAGTATTTCCACTGAAGGATGAGTTCAATCTGAGCATGGTGTGGTGCCTCCTAGTTGTACTGTTCTCATTGTATCCTTTACCAAGAGTTAAATTACTGATTCTGGAAATAAATAATTCATAACAATGAAAGATATTACAGGTTTACACCGTTTAACAAATTTAATACCAAATTGAAAAGAAGAAGTCGGGTTCTAAAAAAATAATCTCTGAAACCTGTCTACAATATTGTGGGTATTTATGAAATGTCATAAATGATGCCAAATAATTGTATTCTGTAGATATTCTCCACAGAAAACAATTACCTGACAAAATTCCTCTCAAATACATATTCAATTTTTTTTTAATCCTTGAATTTCAACAAATTCAAAAGATATGACTACAGTTTCCAACAGTCACAAAACAAGTAGCTGGTTTACTTAATTCTAGGTTCTCTTAGCATTATTGACAATTTTAATCTATTTGAACATGAAAAAACTAAATCCATATATAATAGAAATACCAAATTCAAATTGAAAATCCTTTTGTTTCACAATCCTGTTGTTGCCTATGTGGGCACTAATAACACATTAGAAGCTAGTGCATGGTTCCAATTGGTTGTTTCCTATGAAGAAGGATTGATAAATTATAAATGATATTTATTTTGCAAATAGGTTTTTAAAAAACTGACGAAAAAAAAATTTACATGCAAAAGTTTTGCATATCAATTTTTTTTTCGTCTGTTAAACTAGAAGAGTTCAGTGTTTCCTGGCGTAGTCTGCCTGAGAAGAAACAACAAAACAAACTCACGGGTCAAAGTCTTCGCAATAAATTCCAAAATTGATTTTACAATATTTCCATAACAACCCCTAAACTTGAAACATACAGCAAAATCCTGCTAAGCCTGACAAAACAGTACTTCACAAGTGAGGAGTCAATCGGAGAGCGTTCAACCTGCATTGTGGCTTTCTGCGTCTTCTTGCTGATAGCCATGATGGTACTCATTGTGAGCGAGGCCAACTTGGAAGTGGGGGTGGATCCTGCTTACGACAGCTTCTATGAAAATGCTTCTAAGTTTCTGGAGAATCAGGGGCTGTCTTCTGTGTAAGTTGTAGTTGTGTTTTGATTTTTACTGTAATACCATTCCTGGCGCCGACCCCAAATAAGACGGGACAAAGGTCAGGAAAATGATGACCAGTTTTGTGATTTTTACTGTAACACCATTCCTGGCTCAGAAAATGCTTTTTTATTTTTTTGTGGAATTTTTTATTTTCAATTAAAAGTTTTGGCTATCAGCCAGATTCCAATTAAAATAATTGTGTCGAAATAAAAAGAATATGTTATCCTCAGTAAGATCTGGCCAATTCGTGCAATTATTATGTAATAAACAAGAGATTACAGTAAACCAATTTGTAAATAACTAGCGGTCCCGACAGATGTTGCCCCGTTACTGCTAGCAGCGCAACTAAGCAGGTTCAAAATTTCATTCAAATCAGTCAAGCCGTTTAGGAGGAGTTAGATGACAAACACACGTACCGAAGAATTACATATGCAACATAAGTTTTAGTATATGCGAAATCCGAAACACGTGTCTAGTATTTTTATGTAAAGAATATGCACAAAATTTCATAACTGTGTCATAAAAATTCACAAAGTTATAAGCTTGTTATGTCAGCAAAAATACATAGTCACCGGGCCATCCAGGCGACTGACGGGTTGTTTTGAACTTGCACCCAGCTGTTTGCTGTTTCCTCATGCCCGCTGTGACCTGCCGTGACCTGTGTTGTGCTTGTGTTTTTTTTTAATATTTCTTGGAAAAAAATATAACATGGTGTTAAAACTATTGGAATCCATTCAGTTACTGATTCAGAACAAACTTTATTCAGGTTTCTCATAAACTAAAAAATTTATGTTGTGTAAAGATCAACACACAATCTTTGTCTTTTTCAGTGGCCCAGCTTCAAAGTTAATATTAAAGTTCTTCCTAGCTGTGTGGGCAGCCATCATCGGTACTCTGTTCACCTTCCCGGGAATGAGAGTCGCCAGGATGCATTGGGACTCGCTTAGGTAAGTGTTTAAACAATTATGACATACTGACATACATTTTTTTTAATTATTATTATTAATCGAATTCTACTGTATGTGTGAGGTACGAATAAAAGTTTTTTTATTTCTTTCTTTATATTAGTTAGTGCTCGTGACTTGGTCCACATCAAATTCGTGAAAAAGCAAAACGAATCTGGTTACAATTTCGAGAAGTTGTTTTTTTACACAACTGCCCCAAACAAGGAGTGTTATTGCTCGGAACCTTGATTCTTATAACATCAGCTAAAGTCTCGTCATAATCGGTTTAGCTGTTCCGTAGATTAGACGAAACTGAGAGACAGATAGACAAAAATGTTAAAATGTTTTATTTTCGTTCTAGGTATCGAATATTTTTATTATTAACTATCGAATTTGTTATATTTTATCCTCCATTCTCGTCACCTGCGAAGCAGTAATGCTAGCGAAGTTAATTCACTTCTTTTTTTAAATGATTTATATTAAAAAGTAACTTTCTCCAAAATCGCAAATAGATATCAATTTTCCAACTCGCACTAGGTCGGCGTGGTGGATTATGGCCCGTTCCCTCTCCTAGAGAGGAGGCCTGAGTTCCAACAGTGGGAACATAATAAGACCGACTATGCTATATGCTATGCTATGCTAATAATATTATTTGATTCCAGGTATTATGGCGACAATAAAGTGAAATCTCTGCTGCTGAACATAAACTTCGCGATGCCGTTCGTGCTGGTGCTGCTGTGGGTGCGCCCCATCACCAGGCACTACCTCAGTGTTAGAGTCTTCAGCGGCATGGACAAACCACTGTGAGCTTCATCTTCTGTGTGTGTGATAGTCCATTGAATTGTATGGCGAGCGATATTGTATCTTAAGATAAATATTATAGTACCTATCTTAGCCGTGTGCCCCTTAGTGAACTCCACTGCGGGTGACGTAACCTACGACAAACTTATTATTTGCGGTTGGTACAGTAATCGGGTCTAGGGATCGAACCGCAAAATTAAGTTTGTTTTTTATTGTATAAACTTTTCCGGGATAAAAAGTACCCAGTGTGGTGCCCAGGATATTAAAGAATAATAATACTAAGTTTCGTCGTAATCGAACTGGTAGTTTTTGCGTGATGCCTGAACAAACAGACAGACAGACAAAATTTTTTTTAATCTCATTTTTGGGTTCGGTGTCGGTCTAGTAACACCCCCTGCTATTTATTTTTTTGATAATTATTTTCAATGTACAGAATTTTCACTTCTACAGAATTATTATAAGTATTGAAGATATAGATAACTTTAGCTATATATCTCAGTGAAAGCCCCATCTTTATTTTGTTCAAACATTTCAACGTCGCGTCGTAATCCGCGTCTTTTTTTGCCCTGCAGCAAAATGAAAAGATTTTTATTTATTGATATAAATTTTTATTTTTTTAATCCTTTGCGTCTATAACTCGGACACTCACGAAGACTTCAAGTCTTATCACCTAAAGTTTTTTTAATTTCCTCTCCAGCATGACATCAGAAGCCTATGACACACTGCGTCTGATCCTCGTCGCAAGTACAATAGTGATCCGCCTGGCGCTGATGCCGCGTCAGCTGCAAGCGTACCTCGACATGGCTCAAAGGAGACTCGACGTGCAGAAGAAGGAAGCGGGCAGGATCACCAACATAGATCTGCAGAAGAAGGTAACATTCGAATTTCCAAGGAAGTCTCGCACAGATTTGTGATTAATATATATATTTTTTTAATTTTACTTATTTTTATTTGGTTTTATTTAATGACTTGTGTGTGAGAGGTCCGAATAAACCTTTTTTCGTTATTTCTTTAATTCATTAGGGCTGAAGAAGCCCTAAGGAACATGTATCACAACCACACCACGTCGCAACGACAAAATCCTGCCAAGCAGTGGTTACGTGTGAATAATGTCGCTGCATCTTTTTGTGGTTGCGTTGTGGTACCGACAAAATGTTGTTGTGATTGCGTTGTGGTCGACCAAAAGTTCGCAGTGTCGCTGGTGGTTGCGTTGTGATTGAGATGTGGTCGGTATCATACACGGTCGATAACGACTGCAAAATGTGGTACATGTGAATAGTCCTATTCATTTTCAATACTAAATATACGCCCGGCCACGTGGTGTGGTTGTGGTCGTGGTGTAGTTGTGGTACGTGTGAAGAAGCCTTCAAACCTGACTTTGACTGGCCTGTTGGTGTAGTGGTTAGTAGCCCTGACTGCTATGCCGGAGGTCGTGGGTTCGATTCCCACCCAGGACAAATGTTTGTGTGATGAGCACGATCATTTGTTCTGTGTCTGGGTGTAATTTATCTATAATATGTATGTATTTAGAAAAAAAAAAACCCCCAAGCGAACGCCGGCGATTTTTACTTCACTTAAACTACCTCAATAGCCATCATCAACGCAAAGAACCCCGTTACCTCTTAGAAGGTCACTCCGGAGGGGGTAGCACAGAGGGGGACCTCTTTGCTACGCCTGTGAGGGCACATCCCTGAGGTGACTGTACAAGGGCCTCCCCAGAGGCTCGCTGTGCACGGCAGCGCGTGACCACTGTGCCACCGTCTTCTATTGCCATACATCCCATTAGAAATTAAAACTTTAAACTACAGTTAACCAGGGCCCGATCTAAGGGGGGGCAAGCCGGGCATTTGCCCAGGGCGGCAAAATTGACTTTTTCCTATCTTTCAACCTAGCCATCTACATCCAAGTTGGCAGGTTGAGAATTTTATGTGCCACCTACCAACCTACTGCAGGTTGGATAGTGGAAATATTTAAGACAAAATCTGATTAGTATTAATATTATTTTTTCTCTTATATAATTGAGTTCTCTTTTCGTTCCTTTTTTTCTTTTTTTTCTCTTTTTTAATGATTTGTATGACTCGTACTTTTTCTGTTTGTTTTTAATATTATTTATAACTTGGAGATGTCATTGGGATGCATGTAACCTGGCAATTTTAAAATTACTAATTAATGGTAATCTGTGAACTGCGCTGTGGGCTACATTATTATTTAAGTTTTTTCTTGTAATTATGTTTTTTAATATCACATAATGTAGCTTGCTGTTCCTATGAATAAAATATAAATAAAATAAAATGACTAATACGGTTTTGTGTATGTAAAGGGCGACGAAAATTATCTTTGCCGGAGCTATCTAAGCTAGATCGGGCCCTGCGGTTAACCCATTAACTGCCTACGTCGAATATCCGACAAACACCATCGCGTTTATTCCGCCAAGGTCGCACATCCACGACCAAGTACTCCATCTCGTCAGCTCTTCTGTCACCTATGTAGATTGAAGAGCTAGACGAGATGGAGTCACCCAGTCGCTAACACATGATCCTGGCGAAAATAGGTCAATAGGAAAATAGGCGAAAAGGAGGAGGTTCTATGTTCGGCTGAATGTATGTTTTTTTTTATATAATTATAGGGTTCATTTTTTTCCTCGTAACATTTAAATGCCTTTTTCCTTCTACTTACAGATCGCCTCAGTATTCTACTACCTATGCGTAGTAGCCCTGCAGTACATCTGCCCCATCATCATGTGCCTGTACATGGCGTTGATGTACAAGACCCTGGGCGGGTACACCTGGACGGCGCTGTTCTACGAGAGTGACGCAGTGTGCGCCGTGGAGGACAAGGCTGCCGGAGTCGCTGATAGTGTGGACGGCGATGGTATTGAGCAGTTCCAGCTGGCTTGGGAGAATCTGAAAATGGTGAGCGAAATTTAGATAAAATAGAAAAAAAATATTCAATACTGGTTTCTGCCAGCAGCTTCGTCTGTGTGAAAATAGAAAATATATATAATTATATCCTTGCCACTCGGTAATAAAGTCGTATTCTACTAGTGAAAGAATTTTTAAAATCGGTCCAGTAGCTTTTAAAATTGATTACAGATAACAATACAAAATTCTGTTTATAGTATTAATAGAACAAACGCTAAAACAAAGAATAGTAAAAATTAAACAATAAAATTGCGCTCATACCGGGTTCATTAACCCTTTAAACACCTACGTCGGATATATCCGACAACACACGTTTTATTCACGACCAAGTACTCCATCTCGTCAGCTCTTCTGTCACCTATGAGGATTGAAGAACTAAACGAGATGGAGCAACGAGGTTTTTAACGAGGTTTTCGCGAATAGGACGCGAAAACCTCGTCGGATCAATTCGACGCGAGTGGTTAAATGGTTAATAATGGTATTTTTACGTCCACTGTTGGACATAGGCCTCCCTCCCCCAAGCGTAGCCATAACGACTGGTCCTGTGTGATTCCCGCGACCCTCACCAGGTTATCGGTCCACCTTCAGCAGAGGCCCAGCTGGGTCGAAGCCTACTGTGGCCAAGGTTAATTCGAAAGATAGCTCAGATCCTATTCGAAAGATAGCTCCTGTTTGTGGATTTTTAGTCAGTAAAAGTCTGACACTATCTCCGCCAAAGAGCGGGGGATGTCATTAGATGACTTTTCCACCGCTAAAAAAAAAATCGGTCCACCTTGTGGATACCTTCCAATGCTGCGTAATTAGTATTCAACAGATTCATATTTAGCTAATAAACGTTTGTTTTCTACCGCAGGTATTCACAGTGGACGTGTACCGAGGCGTGCTGGGGTTCGCGACGTGGTGGTGTTGCTTCGCATGGTTCCTCACCACTTCGCTGGGGCTTGGCTATCAGACCTACTTCCGAATCTCGTGATACCGCACCCTGGCGCTGACACTTCTAGTCATAAGTGAACGTTTGAGAGGGGAAATAAAAAGTGGTTGTAGTTGAAAAACTGTTTTTCAATAGTCAGAAAGATTTTTTCTGAGCAATAAATGCAGTATTATAGTTATTTTCCATACAAAAACTGTCAAAACGTCATATTTATTCTTCAGATTAAGTTTCTGACTATTGAAAAACCAATGCTTAGGTTTGATTTTTCTTCTATTCTCAATTTTATCTGAAGAATATATTTGCCAACAATACTATGTATATCATTTCGCCGTATGTATATCGTTTGTTCACAAAAAAATACAGGTTTTCAAGTAAACGCGTTTCTTTTTTTCTACAAGTATTTATGTTCCTATTAAGTTATTAATGTTTCCATTATTTTTTGGCATTCATTCACAACATAGTTATGGTGCTTTTATTAATCGGTTTTTGTCTCAATACTCGATTTTTTTCGGTATGGCAGTTTTTAGAAGAAGTTTGCTATATATTCTTGAGATGAAAGTTATCTGACAACTGTTGATAAATCAGCCCTAAGCGTAATTTTAGAGTAGAGTGAATTTTTATACGCTATGCTGGCAACTTTTATTTGCCGTAATGTACAAAAATAGTAAAAAAAAGACTACAATGAAATGTAAATACCTACTCATTCACTGTAAAAAAAAATGCAAATTGGCAGTCAAAGTACATACTTTCTGTTTTGTAATCTTGTAATATTATAAAAATAGAAATACTACAGAAGAAAACTCCTTGACCTAGTATTGAATGAAAAATAGTTATAAGCGGCAGAAGATGTTGTTACCCGTACGTTACCATAAATATACCCTTTAGCCGCCCGCGTCGGATTGATCCGACGGATGTTTTTGCGGCCTATTCGCATGGGGTCGTGTAGTTGCGACTATACTCCATCGGTCTAAGTAGTTAACTAATATGTCTATATATATGTCTTTTTATTGAAAATAAATCGAATAAAAGACATACAAACATTATTTAAATTTAGTTAATTACTTACCATCGGTTTAGGTAAATACCTAATTGTGAACATTTTTATATAAATTTTTTAGACAATTTTTTCGATAAAAGACATGTTAAGATTGTTTACATTTAGTTACCTACTATACAGATGGAGTATAGGTAGGTACTCCACTCGTTTAACTCTTCAATACCCATGGGTGATAGACGAGCTAACAAAATAAAGTATTTGGTCGTGGAAGAGCGACCCTGGCGGAATAAATACGAGAGTGTTTGTCGGATATATCCGACGCAAGCTGTTAAAGGGTTAAAAAAAAAATGTTCCAATTTTGTAGTATGTTCGACAAATTGCACAATAATGACCAGTTTATATTGTTAGTAAATAAAAGACAGTGGGATATGTTTACAATTGTATCAATGATCACACTGAAAATAATGTTATTACAGAAGGTAAGGGTTTGTTATTATTTTTTGTGTATGATGCAACATACATTTTAATGCTGCAAAGTTTTTTTTTTATGATGTCTCATTCTGTGTCATCGTGCATCATCATTTTAGACTACTTCAACTGGTTGAAGATTATACACGAGCACAAGTTGCTTCCAGAATGAACAAGAAATAAGATTTGAAAAATAGAATTTAAGGCGCATGTTGATTTAGGATTGTTTTATTTATTTGTTTGTATTGGACTGTTTTTTAATAAATACTTCTTAAAAAGTCGTTATTTTATTAAACAAAGCTAGCTTTCGATAATGTGGCATACAATTAGCGGCACGGATCTTGAGCGCTGGCTTCAAGTTGCGCAGAAGTCAAATATTCGGTCTCTTTAGTGGTGCGAAGTGAGACGCGGGGGCGGGGAGTGTCAGTGATTGGCTCGTCGCGCCATCGTGTCATAGATTCGTTCCCTGCGTTGGTGCATGTATCTAACAACGAAGAGGATTGGCTCGCCAATGTATGAAATGCGTAAAGCGATCCCCACTCAGGCGTCGAGCGCTCAAGATCCGTTCCGATAATCACCGGTAATTGTACTCCTGTTTGCTTTTGGGGTCGTACCGTTATCGGATTCCAGAAACTCCGAAATGTCGGTTGTTGGGCTTCAGTTTCCCGCACCTTCTAGAAAAATTACCAGTTAAAATAATAATTCGGATGACTCATGCTTACACAACAGAGGGCGGTATTGTAACATCGTCAATAAATCATTAAAATAACAGAGCGTTTACCTTTAATGTTACAGTCAGAATTTAAAAGATCATAATCCTTTTTATCCTCTTTATTTCAGTTTATTTCAAAGTTTATTTAAACTAAATAAAAAAAAAAAGGTGGAAAATATTATCCTTGTAACACTGACTCAAAACGGCTAGTTGTGTGCGAGGCAGTGCGAGGTCAGAGATTGATTGTCGATATCGATAATTTAATATTTCAACATTTTACTTTAGCGTCGATTTCTACATTTGAGAGCAAAAAAATCGCACCTGACTTGTAATTTCGTTTAATACTGTTTTTTTCTTAAATGTAAAGATATTGAGTACAAATTATTAAGCAAAATTAAAGCGTAAGTTAGCTTTATAAAAACACAAAATTAGGATCATTAACCTTCACGTAACTCACAAAAACCAGCGGTATACCCAATTCCACAAATTCACCCATTTGCATTTCACTACTTGCACATTTACCTGGAGCTAAAAAAAGGGTGCTGTTTTAGAGTTTTAATCAGTTTCCGTTAACGTGATAACGTCTCTATTAGAAACTGATTTACTGGAAAAATTTGGATACCACGTCCGCAGAAGTAGTTCAAGTTATTGCCTTGCCCAAAGCAGGCCATATCAAAATGAAGTCGCTCGACAGCTAAATTTTAGCCACTTTCCTGATCGTCTGGTATACCAGAGGTTTCAAGAAACCCATGGTTATATTCGGCAACCAGGATCTGGCCGGTGGCGCATAGGATCAGGGCGTGATTATAGCTTTTCTGTAACAAGTACTTTGAGAAGTCGGCTACTGAACACGCTTGAACTGACACAAAAGCTTCAAGAAGTTTGCAATGTCAGTATAAATCAGTGGACCATTAGGAAAAGATTGAATGAAACAGGCCTGACTAAACATCACTCAACAAATGGTACCAAATTGACCACAGCTCATCGACAAGTCCGGCAATAATTTGCCACGAAATACTTAAATTGGATGTATGCCTAATGGCAGGCTGTTGTGTTCTCTGATAAGCGCAGAATGACTTAGATGACCAGAATGGATGCTGTAAGGTCTACAGAAGGTCATTAGGGCAATTACAACAATGCTGCATAAGCGAACAAGTGGGTTTTGGAGGTATTTTGGGGTGGCATAATCTTCGACACTAAAACTGACATTGTATTCATCACTGGGCCATTACTGGCCAGATATCAAGAGGGTTGACGGCTTTATGATACATCATAGAAGTGCTTGAAGAATATGTGAAGCCATTTGTGTGGCTTATGGTAGATTTTTTTTCTTTAATGCAGAACAACACCAGATAGCATGTCGCTAGAACAGTTTGCGACTACATGTAAAACGTTGGAATCATTGCGATAGAGAGGCCAGCTTGTAGTTCTGATCTTAATCCAATTGAGCATATCTGGAATGACCTTGAAAAAAGACTTAGTGCAAAAAGCCTGGCTCTCCATGCCTCCAAGAGCTTCAATTTGTCATTGACGAGGAGTGGGACGCTACACCCTAAGATTTCATGGTAAAATTAATACGGTTGATGAAACATCGAGTAACAGCTATAAATAAGGCTAAGGGAGGGAATACAATTTATTGACAAACAGAATAACCAAGAATTTTAAGTTTGACTCTCATTCTTTCTTAAGTAAAATTTGGTAATTTTTCCTATTTGTTGGATTTTGTACTTTAAACCCTTTCAAAGATATTTTTTTACACTGTATTTCATATCATTAGAAAGGCAATTAAATAGGCTTTCAATTAGTGTATGAAATGTTTTCAATATCAATACACATTCATGACAAAAACTGCCTGAACAAAAAGAGTTATGATGTGCGATTTTTTTGCTCTCGAGTGTAGTTTATACTAGAAATCGACGCAATTAATACCTTACTTTTCAACGCCGTTACTTGGTACTGCGATACTTCTAGCTAGACTAGGACACACTAGACAGACTAAAAACAGTGCAGCGGTCGCAAAGATCCCTACTGAACAAAATACAGTCACTCAAGCAAGCTGCATATGTACGCTTGGCTTGTCGAAGTCATACCCCACATGGCATGGGTCCCGTCTTAATGGGTACGAAGATTGATACCGTGGGACGCAAAGGCCAAGCATGTGTCACCCCGCCAGTGCCCCATAAGCAGACGTAGTGACTATTGTCAAGTCTCAGCACTAGTTGTTAGACTTTCAACTTTTCACTTGATGACTTATTAAGTACATCATTTTGTATTTAATTGCTTCTGATATGTAGCTTAACTATCGAAATAATTAAAATTGAAGGAATTGAAAACTAGGTACACCTTTTGTTTTCTTGCAAGACATATATATTTTAATAACTTAAGTACATAATTTTGTATATAATTGCTTCTAATACGTAGCGTAACTATCGAAATAATTAAAATTGAAAGAATTGAAAACTAGGTACACCTTTTATTTTCTTGCATATATATTTAATAACTTTACAATATTATTAAGTAGATTTTTGTTAATTCTAATGTGTTCAACATTAGAATTAACAAAAATCTACTTAATAACGTGCAGAGCATGTTGTTTGAAAGGCGTGAGATTAGACTTGAGAGAGTGTTATAATAATACGCATGAATTTTCTTCATTCGTCAGTTATTTTACCGTCATATATTTTAGTTTTTTTTTATACAAAAGTATGTGAGGCTTGTGTTTTTTTTTGCAGTTTAATGTAGTTTTCTTGTTTTAACTAGAACTACAACATAAGATACAACGTAAACCTCAACCTATCACATGTCGTAAGAAAAATATAAACAAAGTTTTTCATGATTTCTGCATAAATTATTTTTTCAAGGTATCCATCACAGAACAGCTTTTATCGATATCAACTACCACACCCGTCGATGTACATCACTAAACTCAATAGACATGGTTTGGAAAACGCTGCAGATGTCAATTTCTAGCCAATCACAGAAGAGCACGCTAGGAGGGAGCGATTGCTATTGGTTGAAAGTAGGAATATTCCAGAACAACCGAGTGACGCATCCCCGCGCTTATAAACTGCTTGGTGAAATTTCGACGCCATATTATTTCGTGAAACGAAGCCGTCAATCGCGCACCTTTGCTGAGTTACTCTACGAGTTAAGTCAACGACTGAGATAGTTATACATAAAATTCCAAAAAGTAAGTCCTTTTAATATCTTTATTTTATAATTAGTTTGTGATTTTAATTATTAAACGTTGAAATATTAAATTGCCGTTAAACTCTGGTTGTTGCTGTGAGTCTTCATGCCGCGGAAACTTCCGTCTCCACATTTTTATTCTTTCGTGTATTCATTTTTATGTGAGCAGTGCCGTAATCAGAGTGGTTTTTATTTGTATTATCGTGGGATTTAAGGTTCTGCACACGCGTGAATACACTGGGTTCTTTGTATAGGACGGAACAGGCACGTGGTACTCGCAGGTGCTATAATCCCGGATGTTCATTATTCACGGTTTTAATTAAACGACAATGAGTATCTACATATTTTATCCTCGTTAAAATTTCCACCGCGTTCTGGAATCTTCCATAACCGTATCGTATCGATTTTCCTTGTAATGGCCGCCGATGCATTTTTTTGCCTTGTAATGCCTAGCTAGACACCTCAACTCGATAGGTACCGGTAGGTATTTTGAACCCTTGTTACTTTTCTTACTATTGTTGTTTCCCACGTGTTAATTCGTAGAAACCAGGTAGGACAATAAACTTGTTAGATAAGTCCGATCAAAATGGCGGCACTTAACCTCTAAAATGCGGTATGTTGGACGCCCATTTATATAATTTACCTTAGTGTAAAGGTCGAGTGTCATTCAGCTTTTACAACACGATTATTGTTTGTTTCAGATGGCAGCAAAAGCACCCGCTGTAGGTATTGATTTGGGTACCACCTACTCGTGCGTGGGAGTGTTCCAGCATGGCAAGGTGGAGATCATCGCCAACGACCAGGGCAACAGGACCACGCCCTCATATGTCGCGTTCACCGACACAGAGCGTCTCATCGGAGACGCCGCCAAGAACCAGGTGGCGATGAACCCCAACAACACAATTTTCGGTAAGTGTATAGACTGCGACTCGTCGCTTACTATTATAGGATAATAAGGACCATGATAGCTTCATAAACGAAATAATATGATGATTCTTACCAAAACACAGAGCATCAACTTCGTTAGTAGGAATAAGTAGGTACTTTATCATACTGTACCGATATCGTATCTGATCGAAACCTGGAAAGCGTTCCGGCCGATAACAATACCATAAAAAAAAATTCGAATACCAATTCCACAATAGGAAACGATAACGTAATCAGTCAGTTGGGCAACACGTGAATAGCGTGTGACGGGCCTGGACGATACCGGCGCGTCAGTTTAGTGGGCGGTCGTTAGCATCACAGTTGCAGGAAATGGGTCGCGCGATCAATACCCAGGACCTAGTTCATTCAACTATCTATGACGTCACTCGGAAAAAAACTAGGTCTCCAGTTCAACTGGGCTTGAACAAAGAATCTTTCGTTACAACTAAGCTGAGTCAGTAAATAAAAGTACGCATTACTGAATTGCTAAACACTGCCTACATAAAAACCGCAATAGAATGAATTAGTAGGTAGTACATACCTATAAGGCAAACATTACACGGTAGGTTTTGCTGTCAGTTTTGCCACAGTCAAAACTTTGATTGACGAAAAACCTACCGTCTAATGCGTTGCATGACGGTTTTTAGAGTCATGATTGATGTTTTCGTCAATCAGTACTAAGTCTTAATAAACAGTTCGCCTCACCATCAGAGATTGCATCACTGTTACCATCAGGTGGGATCGTAGTCAATCACCGATTTTCGAAATCCGCCCGTATGGAGGACCCACTGACCGATTTTCGTCGAATCAAAATTGATTAACAAAATTGACAGCAAAACCTACCGTGTAATGTTCGCTTATGCTACTCAACACAACACAGCCTACATTAACCTGCTATAGAATGAATTAGTAGTAATAAATTATAGTTTCACTATTGATGACTAATAACTTCCCGCATCTGAGTTCTAGAAGCAATGTTTCATGTGTACAGATAAAATCTAACCGTACGTAAATCTTGATGAGTCATGCGACACGAGAGTAGGTTAAAAGGTCAGCTTGTGAAAAGCAAGGTCATATAAAAACGGACGCGATAGGAAGGCACCTATACCTAGATATGTTAGGATTTCTCTTTATGGAGTCAATGATTTGTGTGAAATCTTCAGTTTTTGAATGAAATGTAAAATCGTGATTTTTATCTATGACTTGTTACCTACATCGTTTTTCGTTTTCATGATGATACCCAATATACTAGACTAGAGTCTCTGAACATATTGAATGATACAAGTATTCTGAGGAAATATTTCTCAAGTATAAATTAATGTCAAATGGAATAGTATGCTCAACAGTTTCGTATGTTTGTTACAGATGCCAAACGTCTCATCGGACGCAAATTCGAAGATGCCACTGTACAAGCCGACATGAAGCACTGGCCCTTCGAGGTAGTCAGTGATGGTGGCAAACCAAAGATCAAGGTCTCATACAAGGGTGAAGACAAAACCTTCTTCCCTGAGGAAGTTAGCTCAATGGTGCTCACAAAAATGAAGGAAACAGCCGAGGCCTACCTCGGCAAAACGGTGCAGAATGCAGTTATCACGGTTCCAGCGTACTTCAATGACTCACAGAGGCAAGCCACAAAAGATGCGGGTACCATCTCGGGCTTGAACGTTCTCCGTATTATCAATGAACCGACTGCTGCTGCGATTGCGTACGGCCTTGACAAGAAGGGGAGTGGAGAACGTAACGTTTTGATTTTCGATCTCGGCGGCGGTACCTTCGACGTGTCCATCCTGACCATCGAGGATGGTATCTTCGAAGTAAAGTCCACCGCTGGTGACACGCATTTGGGAGGAGAGGACTTCGACAACCGAATGGTGAACCACTTTGTGCAGGAGTTTAAGAGGAAGTACAAGAAGGACCTCGCCACCAACAAGAGGGCCCTTCGACGATTGCGCACTGCTTGCGAAAGGGCGAAGAGAACTCTCTCCTCGTCCACCCAGGCTAGCATTGAAATCGACTCTCTGTTCGAGGGTATCGACTTCTACACATCCATCACTAGGGCTCGTTTTGAAGAGCTGAACGCTGACCTGTTCAGATCCACCATGGAGCCTGTGGAGAAGTCCCTTCGTGACGCGAAGATGGACAAGTCTCAAATCCACGACATCGTACTTGTAGGTGGTTCCACTCGTATCCCCAAAGTGCAGAAGCTCCTTCAAGACTTCTTCAATGGCAAGGAGCTTAACAAATCCATCAACCCTGACGAGGCTGTAGCATACGGTGCCGCCGTCCAGGCCGCCATCTTGCATGGTGACAAGTCTGAGGAGGTCCAGGATCTGCTGCTGCTCGACGTGACTCCACTGTCGCTCGGTATTGAAACCGCTGGCGGTGTCATGACCACCCTCATCAAGCGCAACACGACCATCCCTACCAAGCAGACCCAGACATTCACCACCTACTCGGACAACCAGCCTGGAGTACTCATTCAGGTATTCGAGGGTGAGCGCGCCATGACCAAGGATAACAATTTACTCGGAAAGTTCGAGCTGACTGGCATCCCTCCCGCGCCCCGTGGCGTGCCCCAGATCGAAGTCACCTTCGACATCGACGCTAACGGCATTCTGAACGTGTCTGCCGTCGAGAAGTCGACGAACAAGGAGAACAAGATCACCATCACCAACGACAAGGGTCGTCTCTCCAAGGAGGAGATCGAGCGCATGGTCAACGAAGCCGAGAAATACAGGACTGAGGACGAGAAGCAGAAAGAGACCATCCAGGCTAAGAACGCCCTGGAATCTTACTGCTTCAACATGAAGTCCACCATGGAGGACGAGAAGCTCAAGGACAAGATCTCAGACTCAGACAAACAGATCATCCTGGACAAATGCAACGACACCATCAAATGGCTGGACTCCAATCAGCTGGCTGACAAGGAAGAATACGAGCACAAGCAGAAAGAACTAGAAGGCATCTGCAACCCAATCATCACCAAGATGTACCAGGGAGCAGGTGGCATGCCCGGTGGTATGCCCGGAGGCATGCCCGGCTTCCCCGGCGGCGCTCCCGGAGCTGGTGGCGCAGCCCCCGGTGGCGGTGCCGGACCTACCATCGAGGAGGTCGATTAAACATTCCAACAGATTACAGCAAGCTTTTACTGATATTGCAGTATTCAACTACAGTACAGTGTCTCCAATAAATGATTGAAACTGACTTCTGTATTTTAATCTTTTCAACCTTTATTTTTATAACTTTGTCCACAAAAGTGATACATAATAACATTCATATCGACTCGCAAAAAAACTTGCCCAGCACAGTCGTATCGACCCGGTAATGAGTAGGTACCTGTCGCTTATCACGGTATTATCGATCCAATTAGGTCAAGGTTTGTGCCTACAATTCGAAATGATACTAGATAGGTACGGGTAGGTACAGCACACTTACTAGTAATTTGCTATTCCATTGATTACCTTCCGCTGAATCATATCGTTGGCGTTGGGACATTTGCACGTTGTCGTCATAGTAGTAAATCGGTTGACGTCATTACCGAATCTATTTCGTGCGAAAGAATCGTGGGTACCTAGGTAGAGATGATACTTGGATTTGAAACAAATCGCAGTCATTTCGGTAGAAATAGCTACCTACCTACCTCGTTAGGTAGGTAGGTAGCTATTTCTAACACCGTTGTGTTATGATGATGCAAACAGTTGTGTATACTTTCGTGAACGATTTAATCGACCGAAATACATAGCCACTCTAGAATTATCGTGACAGAGATAGAGCGTTAAGCACCTAAATATCTTATGAAGATAACATTTACATAGAAACAAGACTAAACTACTCTCTTCTGCGTGGCTTTTGTACGTCGCGTGTTTATATATGTATTAGATTAGTAGGCATCTATATATTTACGGTTATAACAAGGCCACCGATACTCTTCTCGAATTGATAGTTTTCTTTTTTCCCAGTTTTTGGGTCCAGTAGGTTGTGGCGTTATTTTAGGTCTTCCAAAGTGTAGATGTGGGACACTGGGCACACTAATAAATGGGCCATTGTCTGGTCAGGAGCACCGGGAACACCACACGCACAAACACTAATGAACTTACTATCTATACCTACTCTATTGGATTAACGACCGGTTATTGCTTCCTTTTTAAAGAAAGACGAGGTCAACGATCTCATGAGTCATAGGAGCTTGTAATTTTGTGATGTGTCTAAATATTCGTAACACCTAGATAAGTAGCCAAGGTAAAATGGGTCAATTTGGAGCCGGGGGAGGGTAAACAACCACGCCTTCGAATTATTAATTGCATCAGTTGTAGCCTGTAGGTAAGCATCAATGCATCAAGTTGAAAGATACCTACCTAGGTTACGGGTCAAATATCCCCCAAATTCCATATTGAGAGATTATCTACATAAAATTACAGAAGACAATCTATGTACAAAGCGCGCTCGAGCAACACACACATAGACACCGCTCACGGACACGATATCTCGGCTCAATCGCGTGGTCGCACTCGTACAGTTCGGCACAACGCGCTGACCCTAGGGCGATCGCCTAGCGTATACCTATCTATTTTATGGGCCATGTACCTACCTATTGTTTTTTAATTAATTATCCAGAGGGATATGAAAGTATTGGGACTTCACGAACAAGACGTTCGAGATAGACATAAATGGCGTCGCATGATTGGTAAAGCCGAATCCACTTAACGGGATAAAGGCGATGCAGAAGAAGATGCCTGCTTCAATGTTGGTTGAATTGTAGCCTTGCAAGTTGCAAGCTTCCAGTTTGTACCTATTGCTCAGTGTCAATTTTTACTCAGAACGCATGCACATATCTTACTACATCCTTCTCACGTTATATATTAATTTCTGTCATTTTCTGTTACATATGGCCGTATTACAGAACGTCACTCAAAACTCAAGCTTTACCTAATTAAAACTATATAGTTTTCAACCAATCAAATGTCTTGAATCTAGTTTTAAGTAATGCTTGAGTTTTGAGTGACGTTCTGTAATACGGGCCTTAATTCGGTTGCATTTTTTTGTTTGCTACTTCAGAACTTTTATCATCTAGGAACCGATTTGGATTTTTTTTGGACATACAAAAGATCTCCCATTTTTATCAAAATCATTATCTCGACTAAGATAGCAACTGGTTAATAAAGTCTAAGAGACAGCTTCCCAGCCATGCCCTCTCACTCCGTACCTACTAGGGCCGCGAGAGCCAATTCGTCGGTGCTTTTTGTCGCCCAGGCGTAGCAGGCCTCCACCGTATGCTCCACCGTCTACTCCGGGCGATGTGCACAATGGTAACACCCTGAGCAATCCTGTCAGGTGTGGACCTGCGAAAGGTAGAAAGCGACGACAACGCCGCCGTAGCATTTCTCTACCCACTCCGCAAAGAGAGGATTTACCGCTGCGATTGTGGCGTGCCCAGCGCTGGGTTGTGACAGCTGCTACAGTCTGTCAAGAAAGTCATGAAAAGAATGTTTTGGGAACTACTGTTTTTTCTAATACTGGCAACACTGAATAATTGTTAAGCTGAGTACCTGAACTGTCACGTCGTATCTGTGTGGTTGATTTTTTACAATATTTCGGTGCTATTTCGAGTTTTTTAAATCGTGTAAGCGTTAAGATACAAAAAATGAATCGAAATGTTTATAAGAGCGGTGCGAGACAAATTATATTTTAAGTTTTTCAAGGGTGTATGGCCGAAATTCAAGGTGGGAGTGCTGGGACGAACAAAGACGATGTTTATGGTCGAACAGCAAAGTTAACCGGTACGTAAATATATTCTAAAGTTTAACACACTAACGGAAATATAATGTTTTGACAATCTTCTGTTTTTAAGTACAATTTATCTATCTTTAACATTGTTTATGTCTTGCTAAGGTTATGAAATTTACCTACGATTTATTATACTACCACTTAACGGTTTTGATATTTTGGTGTTTTTTATTTAGGTATGATAAATGTATTTGTATATTTAACATATCTTTATTGACTTCAGGTGTTACCGAAAGTACAGTTCGGCGCATTGTGGACTAAGGCATGAAGAATGGAGGTAAATTTTCAACGCTTGGAAAACACAGGAAAGGCCGACCTACGAAACAAACTACGAGTCAGATGTTGGCCGGTTTCATTTTGAAGAAGTTTCAGGCAACATTTCTGGAGTCGAATACCTCGACTCTGATTATTTGGATTCGGATTAATAAAGATTTATTTCATAAACTTTTTATTCTTGCAATGAGCTCATACCTATCGATACTCAGCGCCATGCTGACGGCAGTGCAGAGAGGCAAAACATCGTGATTTGCACTTTGTAGTAAGTACATAAATGCTAGTAGCTGAAAGGACGAAAACAAGGGTTGATCAAACCAGACATTCTTATGAATATAAAACCAGATATTCAGAAGAATGTCTGTTTTGATAAACTCTTGCGTGTAGGTACGTAGGATAAACATAATTATCCTAATAAGCAAATAGAGAAGTCTGGTTTCGTAGCAATGTTTATAAAACAAAATTCAGACTGGTAGAGAATGCCTAAGGCATTAACTCCGCCTTTGTACTTTTGTGTTGGATAAAGTTTTAATAAATAAATGAGAACTACTATAACTATTATGTATCAGGTAAAATTAAACGTCACTTGAATGAAAATTAGTTCTAATAAAAATGTTGTTCGCCACTACGACAGAGTAAGTACTTTTATTTATAGGGAGCCACTACCAATGAAAGTCAAAACTCGTTTGCAAGCATGTATTAAATAGATAGACGAGTAACAGATAGATCGGTAAAATAATGTACCTACACGGCAGTAAAGGGACTGTAAATCGGTAATTATTATTTTATAAATAAAAGTATCAATATCTTTTAGTCGAAGTTTATTGGGATACCATGTTAATGATGGTGGCGCCCTCCCTTCTTTTCATGACTTTCTTGACAGACTGTATCTCTATGCTGCCGTGATATCGAGTGCCGACAATTCGAAAGTGCCTGCAAATGGTTTAATTTAAATAAATGTTTTGAGTTTGAGAATAACGTTAATTAAGTAAAAGTCCACCAATGTATTATTATCCTTAAGTATATATTTGTATTATTATGTATTATTATCCTTTGCCCAAAGACAATAACCACTTGTAACATTGATCTTGTAATTGTATAGTCATTGCCTTTACCTAACTCATCTCCCTAGCCTTTTCCCAGCTAGCTTGGCTTCGAGTCTAACCAGATGCAGCTGAATACACGAGTTAAAATACTTCTAGTTGCCCTGTAACTGGGTTGTGGAGGTCTAATAAGCAGTCGCACCATGTGGACTGGAAGCCAACCCCAAGGCATCCTGACGTCCAGTCCGACTATCAGTCTATCCAGCCGCGACAGGTCGCGCCATGGCGGACAGAGCTCTGGCGGGATCTCATGGTGAAATGGCGTCAGCGACTATATCAACCCAGTGCTGTGCACGCCACAATTCTGGCGGTAACTTCCCTCTTTGAGGCGTGGAAGGAAAGATGTCACAGCGTCCTCACCTTCCGCATGACGCAGGTTCTCATCGGACACGGTAAGTTCGGGAGGTTCCTGCACCGGATTCGTGCCGAAGTGACGCCCAGGTGTCGCCACTGTGCGGAACGCTCGGAAGACAAGGTGGAGCACACAGTGGAAGTGTGCCTCGCTTGGGCGGAGCATCGCCGTGCCCTCGTGGAGGTGATCGGCGGCGGCGATCTCTTGCGTTGCGCTTTGGTACAGCAGGCCATGGTCCGGAGCGAGGAGGAGTGGCGAAGCAGTAATGTTAGCAAAGGAGGAGGCCGACCGTATCAGGCAACGGCGCTCACAGCGCCCCAGCCGCCGCCGGGATTCGATCCCGATTTTCGCCCACCGTAGGCGCGGGCTTGCGGACGGCGGCGGCGAGCAATGGGTAGCTCGCTGTCCGACCGTCCGGTAACTTTCCGTACCGAGCTCAAGTCGTCGACGGCGCGCACTGTTCCTGCGCGCCTTAAGGAGTTGTGAGGAACAGCAGGGGCCCAGTCGTGTCGAAGCCTACTGGGGCCAGGGTTAGCTCCGAAAGGTAGCTCAGCCCCGGTACGAAAGGCAACGAAGGAACAGGAGTGAGTGACGTCCGGTAACTTTCCGTACCGAGCTCAAGTCGTCGACGGCGCGCACTGTTCCTGCGCGCCTTAAGGAGTTGTCAGGAACAGCAGGGGCCCAGTCGTGTCGAAGCCTACTGGGGCCAGGGTTAGCTCCGAAAGGTAGCTCAGCCCCGGTACGAAAGGCAACGAAGGAACAGGAGTGAGTCAGTAAAAATCTGACACTATCTCCCGCTCCGCCCAAGAGCGGGGGTTGTCATTAGATGATTTTCCCACCGTAAAAAAAAACCATCAGTCTATTCAAGAAGTACCCTGGACAAATTGAGTCTGACTACCTTTAACGACTGACAAAGATCTACGAATGACCAACAGCTTTACGTGCTTTCCTAGTAGGCATAGGGTGTCAATAGTGTCCCAAACTTAGAAAAGTACATATTTACTAATTGAAAAATTCAGATTGATATTGGCCCGGGTCCCATTCGCAACCTCACGCAGGAGAGATTACTTGTCTGTCTATCCCTGGCTTATGTACTTGCTTGAGCATTTAGCATTTGTTTGTAGTTTAGGGTACTCGTACAAGACGAATATTTCCTTTTCCGAATCGTTTTGCAGTCGATATCTATATTTAAAGCTTACACGAGTAGCTTCGTTATGTTGTTGTTTGTCACATACAGTAATAAATAATTTTCACAAATAGAACAGCGACAGCAAGGTCGGGAGAATACTCCAGATTGTCTCAGATATTTACACGATTTATTAAAATATAGTTATTTACACCCACTTCATAGTAGTAAAGATTTGACATTTATATGACGTTACGCTAGTGTGTATTCTGAGATAGGGTAGACAGCATATATTATAATATCTATGTTTTAACCTTACGCCAGTGCCAGTTATGTATCAGTCCTACTCATCGGTCTTCATCATTTACGTTCGTCATGATGATTAATTAAACCAGCATAAATTCTAGCTAACTCTGGTTTGAGATAAGTAAATCCCAAATGACATTGCAATTTCTTCCCAGCCAAGGAACGAACGTAGGATCCTAAACTTAGCAAAACTGGCAAGTTGCAAACACCAGGAGACATCCATCCCGGGGGGCCTTACGGTAACAAAACTAATATAAGACAGTAAGTCCGCATTTGTATAGTGTTTTGATTAAAATAAACACTATGAGAATAAGAATTAACTGACTATTATTAGTTTTGTTACCGTAAGGCCCCCCGGGATGGATGTCTCCTGGTGTTTGCAACTTGCCAGTTTTGCTAAGTTTAGGATCCTACGTTCGTTCCTTGGCTGGGAAGAAATTGCAAGTTGCAAACACCAGGAGACATCCATCCCGGGGGGCCTTACGGTAACAAAACTAATATAAGACAGTAAGTCCGCATTTGTATAGTGTTTTGATTAAAATAAACACTATGAGAATAAGAATTAACTGACTATTATTAGATATTATGGAATCTAGATCTCTTGATTTGGTTCTCGTTGCACACGACCCAGGATCAAGGCAATCGAATCTCGAATCTGTTGGCTAGCTATCTCGGGAGATACCATCGGATTACAAAATAAACTAACATTTTGCGATGACGTCTACCAGTTTGGAGAATTTCTCAGTCCAGAGATTGTAGTTGTTTAAAAATTTTAAAATTATAATATCAGTGGAATCGTCTGGAAAAAGAATATTAATAGTATTACTGGGAACCATCGGAATGACTAGAAATAGCGCAGAAAAGCGATTAAGTATAAGAGATATTTGTGTTTAAGATCTGGTACAAGGTTCTTACTTTCTCAGTACTTCTATTACGAATTATCTCTATAGGTACTAACTAACTTGTCTGTCTACGGCTTATTTCCTACTGATGTGATAAGTGACAATCTTCTAGATTACATTTATCAGTAAAAATTGCGTCATGTATTTATTTTATGACGCAAACGATTGTAGTTGCGGGGTTGACTACGCAGCTCAGAGACACACTCAACTCAACTGTTTTATTATTTTTTTATTAAGTATTAATAGTCTCGTGCTTGACCACTATCTCACCTGATGGTAAGCGATGATGTGGTCGACAATGAGGCACGCTTGCCTAGAAGTAACCTATTCACTTTTGGCTTAAAAACCTCCAGGTTGCAGCTATTATTTAAACACAGATCCCGGCAGGGAGTTCTACTCCTTAGCTATACACATAATGAATGTGTTCCCAAAACCCAAAACGTTTTGTGTATGGGTGGGTTGTCCACCATGTATATGTTTACCAGAAGTGCAATGCCGTACCTCTGGTGGTTCGATGTGGAACAGGCTTGGTGGAATTAAGTTACGCAATTCCGACCCACATTCTCTGATTTCAGCATTCGACTCTCCGTTTTCTGGGCTCCTTGCCTTTACGCCTCATCTGCGTTCTGCGAGCTCCCTTTCCAAATTCCTCAGGGTTTTTCAGCAGCTCTTCAGACCATAGCTGTTGCTGCTATAAGTAAGGTACAGATCTACCCACGGTGTGGTTCTACCAATGGCGTAGGTATTATTCGCGGGCGGCACCTAAATTGAACTATGACCTTCAATGTGCAGTAACAGATTTTCTGGTCTCAATCGAGGTGCGTTACCGCGGGGGGCGACGCGTAACCATAGCAACAATCGCCATTTTAGTTCATCTTATGTGCCGCGTACAATATTTGTGTGGTCAAACGTCACGGTAGCGAGCGCCCATGTCGTTGACCTGGCGGTCATTATGACATTATAGCGGAAGCCACAATATCCCGTTTGTCTCATTCAGATGACTTCAAACGCGTGAAGAGTACCTACCTACAGTCGTCGTACTACTACGATGCCTCAAAGTGTTATAATTACGAGGTACACTAACACAGACACAGCCGAGTGCGTATATGTACGGTACGGTCTGTGTAGTGTTAAACTTATTCATAATGTTATAACTTTTACCGTCGTTTCGGGCGAAATTTATTTAGGTATCTAGTAATACCGCAATTATTTTTGTTGTTGTTTATTTTAGCATTCGGTAGGCAATTGATATCGTCACGCCGAAAGACGATCTCCAATGGATATAGGCTTTCCTTATGTGTCAACAAAACGAACGTTCCTGTGCGTCTAGCATCTAATAGGATTCCCGCATCTTTTGCCAGGTCAATAGTCTAACACGTGGGAGGTCGCGTTGGAGAACCAATGCTGCGTCTAACGCTTTCTCTTTTTTTCAATCACTGACATGTGGTTGTGGCAGCAGTAGCTACGATACTGGTAGTGCGGGTGACAATGTATTTAGATAATGGTTCCAGTTATCCACTTATGTGTTCAGGGATAGTCCCTGAACATCTCACTGGTATTATTGAGCGTATGACAAAGATTTGGAAGTGCAGTCATGCTAAATCAAACATAGTCATTCAAGTATTTGTTTGTGTTGTGAATTTGTCATCAGTCCTCGAATGTTCTGTTTATCTACAAGGAATTAAAACACGCTGACTAATGCTACTCCAATTCTTTGAATAGCCATAACAATGAGCCTACAACTATTATTACAATTTAGTAGTAGGTACGTATCTTGTAAAAGGTTTGTCACTATTGACCTACCCAAGTGTCGCCACGAAGACTAGTCCTGTGCGTTTCGCCTCCATCTGATCCCTCAGACCCTCATCAACCAGTTCATCAGTCCATCGTGTAAGAGGTCTTTCAACGCTGCAATTTCCATGCGCAGTCGTCACTCTAGAACCTTTTAGCCTCATCGATCATCTGTTCTGTAAGCAATGTGCTTCATCTTCTGCCACTTTGTTTTTTTTTGGTTAATTTCATTCTTGATTCGATCGCACAAGGAACCTTTTTTTTAATTGATATAAACTAGTGCTTGACTGCGATCCCACCTGATGGTAAGCAGTGATGCAATCGTTGATGTTGAGGCGCACTAGTTTATTAAGAGCCTATTCACTCTTGCCTTAAATACACCTACATTATAATCAGACGGGAAGACCGCAGCAGGCAAATTGTTCCAGTCCCTCGATGTACGTGGTATAAACGACGAGGCGAAACGCTTGGTCCGGACCTTAGAGGTTTCAACAACATAAGGGTGGATACTCGCTGTTCGTCGGCTTGTCCGATGGTAGAAGTGAGATGGTGGAATCAAGTCATGCAATTCCTGCGCACACGCTCCAAAGTGCATCCTGTAAAACACTGAAAGGCTGGCTACCTTTCGCCTGTGTTCAAGACTTTATAGATTGGACTCAACCAGATCTGGATCGCCAATTAGTCTCTTTGCACGCCTTGCCACAGAGTCCAAAGCTGCTAGGTGGCATTTTGCACCAATCCATATGTGGCTGCAGTACTCCACACTCGATCGGACCTGTGCTTTGTATAGCATTAGAAGCTGTCCCGGTGTGAAGTACGGCCGGACCTTTGCAAGAACGCCTAGTTTCCTAGCAGCTACCTTGGCTTTGGACTCAATGAACCGCCCAAAGTTAAGGTCTGAGGGAATTTTAACCCCCAAGAGCTGAAGGCTGTCGGTGTAGGTACTCCAGGGATAAATTCTGAAAAGTAGGAGCCAAGGCGAACGGGCTCCTTTTGCCGGTGAACAGACACGCTTGTGTTTTTTACGCCTTTGGGTGACTTTGTGCCTTCTGATGAGGGCCATTGTAAGATTACCACGTTTCAGAACCATAGCTAAGTTATTCTAAAATGCATTCGTCATAGACTTTCGTCTTGACAGACTGGTATGTCGGTCGGGAAAATACCACGTAGAAAGATAAGTAATGAGGTGGTGCATTATAAATTTATAATACAGTATAGATAGCGACCTACAAATAAGAATTCGTGTCAATGTCGGTGGACCTAATTATTGTCTACTAGCTTTTTTATTTACTTGGTAAGTTAGTATTTATGATCAATTTTGTGTGCCATCATTAATTTCTTTCAAGATTGATGATTTACTCGTCTTTATAATGTATGGTTAGATAAACGTGGATCTTCTATGATGGCTGGAAGGTTCACATCACGGAACAGTAAAAACAGTGGAAGTAGCTTGAGAAAATGTTTGTTCCAGAACCGGTGTCGCCAAACTCATACATTTACAATTTACTCTTACTGCAAACCTAAAAATATGATTGGCTGAAAACAAAAACAGGGCGTAGACGAAATGCAAAAAAAAAATTATACGAAATGCAACTTTAATTTCAAAAGCCTATAAATCAAATTGACAAAAACAAGAAAGAAATACATCTTTGACTACCGAGTACTGCCACTCGTCGCTAGATGGCATTGTTCAGTATATAATATTCAGTATAAACTGTAATTGCGTAAAAATAAGATTGGTATTTGAATGGCGTATCACTGACGCGAATGCGCTCGCTGCTACTCAGATAGGGATGTAACCTTATTCGATCGAAATATGTATCGATTGTATGAAAACGTATTTAAAACATATCATGCAAAAAAAAATTGTATGCGATAGTGTGACAGTATCAAAATTATGAAATTAATATGATTAAAGGCAATTTTTAAACGTAGTATAAAGGGTATTTAATTGCATAGTACATCAATTATCATCATCTCAGCTCAAATCATCGTCATCGCCCACTGCTAAACCTAAGAATATTAAGTATAATTCAAACGCCCTATGTTGTTCCTAACTCTTTAACTAAATTTATTTAAAATACATCACAAATATCATACCACAATTTTTATTTTATTATATTTATTAATTTAATAATTATCTGTATTATATTACTTACAAAAACTGTTAACTGTAATATATATTTTAAAAAGGCAATGTAATACATATTATACATATCGATTGATTTTATCGATAAAGTCACGCACTATTTGGATAGCGTCAAAAGTATAGGTAGACTAACGAATATTCCAGAAAAGCTAATAACTGAGAAAAGAAAATCAACTTTGTAGTGATGTGACTAAGGACTAGTTTTGTTTGTATATCCTGCGCAATGTTTCACGTAATTTTATTTTTTCATTTTATTAAAATAAATCCGAAAATAATACTTTTCGGTGGTGTGATACACCTCCATGAGTTAGATTTTTAGTCAGACTATGGTTTTTAAAGTACAGTATGGGACAATAACGCATTTTAATATTATTTTTCGTTAATTATTATGTTGCGCAGTCTAGTTAGAGAATGAGAGCGCTTGAACAGCAAGTGCGCAACGCTATTCTTACTAGCGGCGACAGTGCCACGCCTACTTACTTCTTCCACTGTTTTTACTGTTCCGTGGTTCACATTGATCCAGCCATAAAAAATATATTTGTGATATAGGTAGTACGTACTTATGTACGGTAAAGGAAAACATCGTGAGGAAACCGGCATGTCCTAGAACCAAGAAGATTATGTGACATCACCAACCCGCACTGGGCCCGCGTGGTGGATTACGGCCCATTCCCTCGCCTAGAGAGGAGGCCTGAGTCCCAGCAGTGGGAACATTATAAGGCCGACTATGTTATAGGTAATAGACATACAAAATAAGAGTGTTTCCTATAAGTAATTGGGTTGTGGATAGGCTTGCCAACTTCAAAATACGAACTTGCGGGAAATAATGATCTCAAATGCGGGACCTGGGTTTAAAAAGCGGGATCAATTGAATTTTACAGAATCCAAAAAAACGTGAACTTTTCTTTGCAAATCAGCATGAGAAGTAAAATAAAACACCTTATAAGATTAATAAAAGTCAATGTTTTATAGTAAAACAATAAGATACCTAAATATTTTAAACTGTAACAGAAATGGTGTATTTTATACTTAATTATGTAATCACTTCTTAAATGAGTATTTTTCTTGAGACTCAACACTCAAGATCTCTCTCAATCTCTCTCAAAATCTCTCTTCAAGATTTTTTTTATTTTTAAGGACGAAATTGTAAAAATCTTTGCGTGTGTAAGAAAAATTAACTTTAACTTGCAGCTTTGACTTCACAGAATCCCCATGAAGGCGATTTCGCGCATCGGTCCAAGCATTATTACATAGAGAAAGACCCTCTCTGCTGCTGCATTAGAACACGGAATAGATGCAATGTATTGAAATATTTTCCACCGCCACGGCCACGGCCGTGCGTGACGGTGGTGTGCGGTCGGTCGGTGTAGGTATATGACGTGTGGTGCGTATTTCGTAGCTAATTCCGAAAAGCGGGATATTTAGCGTCCCGCATGCACCCTGAGCGGGACGCCTCGTTAAGGGTCTCAGAAACGGGACGTCCCGCGTATAGCGTGACGGCTGGCAAGCCTAGTTGTGGAGAACTGAAAGGCAGGCGCTTCATGTAAAAGACGGGTTTAGAGCCGCATCCGTTTAGACTGGGAGCCGACCCCAAGTTAGTTGCAAAAAGGCTATTGAGATGACATCATCTCAATAGCCTTTTTGCAACTAACTTGGGGTACCATTCATTCTGTACATACAGAATAACACAAGTGTACCTATTTAATAGCAGCGCCGCAGTTGACAGTACAACAGCTCAGTGCCGGATTAACCTCGTAGCAAGGGTAGCAAATGCTACGGGCCCCTGGACAATGGAATGGGCCCCGCATGGACGAACAAAAATATGTCATATTACCTGTACCGCCAAATTTTCCATAAAGATAATCTAGGCAAATGCTTATAAACTCATCACTACCTAAGTTCCATGATCTCTTTGAAGAATAAATTAATGATCTACACTAATATTATAAAGAGATAAAGTTTGTTTTTTATTTTTTGTTTGTAGGAGGTAATCTCTAGAAGTACTGGTCAGTAAAGCTGCTGTATTCCTGAGTGAAATAAGCTATATTGTCTGTACGCGGGCGAAACTGCTGGCAAAAGCTAGTCATTTATAAAGATTTAGGGGCCCCTTTGGTAAAACCTGATCCGGCACAGCAACAGCTGGAGATATAGTAAGTCATCTAGATAAGCTTGAAGGTGAATCTCACGATATTTTTATACGGGTGAGTAATTATATCGAGAATGGTCACGGAAGCTGCATGTTTATACAGCATTTATCTCATTATTTCCGTGTTATTTCATTCTAGACAATCAGTTATATTTTCAAACTGTGATTCAGTAACGAATAGTCGGGAAGTTGGAAAGCTTAGGTATTTATTTGTAAACAAAACGACCTTACCACATAGGCCAGTATAGATTACGGATATTGAATACGTGCCAAAATATAAGGGCCTAGCTTCCGAAGGGCTATACATAAAACTACGATGGCATTTTTTGACAGGTGCTAGGATCAAAATACGAAAATGTCTTCAAGGCATCTTCTGACGCATCGTGTCACGTTGCGACTTTAGTCATTAATTCTTGTGTATTTCATCGTAGATTTTTTCAGGACATGACACCAATGCGATGTCTTGTGTTGTCTGTTTTTGTTTTAGCCCTAATATAATAATAATAATATATAATAATATAATATTTCACAACTATCACACAACGTCGTCTAGTCCCAAGCTAAGCAGAGCTTGTGTTATGAGTACTAGACAACTGATAAACATACTTATATATTTCTAAATACATACATATAATAGATAAATTACACCCAGACACAGAACAAATGATTGTGCTCATCACACAAACATTTGTCCTGGGTGGGAATCGAACCCACGACCTCCGGAACAGCAGTCAGGGCCACTAACCACTAGACTAACAGGCCTGTCAAAATAATACCCTTGTAGCCTAATGCCAGGTATACCCTTGCATGTATGGCTACCTTAAGTCCTCACAAGGGCAAACGTCATAATTTGACGTAGGTAGGAGCACAGTGACTGTAGGTGGATGAAGCCCTTCGTGGTTTGTGGATATAAATAGGCTTCTGTTCTGGCTTCTTTCCTCTTTAGAAGTTATGTTTCATCGAGTTTAAGACGTAGATACTTAGTTGATTTCTTTAAAAATATTTAGGACGTTCAATAGATACCGTCAATTTGAGACACAATAGTAAGACAATAGATGCGCGAACGCCGGCGTTCGCTTGGGGTTTAATGAATTAATAGTACATTATGGTATATTGTGTGTAATGTTAGTGATTACCGTCGAGGCGGTATTTAGACCCGAGCCGTGGCGAGGGTCTTAAGAGAGCCGAGAAAGGTAATAATTAATTACTCACGTGTATCATACGACGTTTTTCAATACACTTGTGAAGAAAATAACTGTAAAACTAGTAAACTTTGTGGCGTTAAAAATCTGTTTTCATATGCTACCTAGTCTATATGTTTTTTTTCATTTCTTCGTGGGGGACGACCTGCGCCCATCCTGATACGATAAATGTAATAAAATTGTGGCGGCGAAGAGGTTGAACAAAAGGGTTTTAACTACAATATAGCACTAGTGCGTAATGGTAATCAAAATG
Organism: Mythimna ferrago; assembly: GCA_910589285.2. Taxonomy (NCBI): domain Eukaryota; kingdom Metazoa; phylum Arthropoda; class Insecta; order Lepidoptera; family Noctuidae; genus Mythimna; species Mythimna ferrago. The sequence goes on from OU342680.1 coordinate 1,928,609, forward strand.
TCACAGTTTGGTAGCAAGGGCCATTATATACCTAAGTACAATGCAATAATAGTCACTTTCTGAGCAAGTGTATTGAAAAAACTATTTATTAAACTTAACTCTTTGAATAAAGTATGGGCTCCATTTCGATTTTCCTGCAATTCTTTCAAATATAGAAAACGCCACGCCACATTATTGTAACTTCGTTTATACCTTTTTTTTATGGTGGGAAAAAATCATCCAATGACATCCCCCGCTCTTGGGCGGAGCGGGAGATAGTGTCAGACTCTTACTGACTAAAAGACCCACCCCGTTCCTTCTAGCCTTCATACCGGGGCTCACTTCGTTTTAGACCTGCTTCTTTTTTAATTCCCCTCATAATTCTCCAAAAAGTGTTGCAACTACCGTTAAAATCGATTTCGTTTCGCTTTTCGGGCAACAATTTTGCTAGAGTAGGCAACTTTTTTATATCTTTTTTTTTTCTCTTTTCTGTAGACAGACAGGGGAGCCTACATTACAGCGAAGGAACTTCATAAATGAAACGTTGTTCCACTTCTGTGGGAGGCTATCTAAAGCGGTAACTTCCAGTCCGTGGTCACTATTGTACAGGTAAAATAAATAAAACCACAGTATTTCAGTTGACATTTTTATTTTGGCAATGCAAACAGCGATAACACAAACATACCCGACGCCGACGTCGCATCCATAGTATCGTGTTGTTAGAACCGCCGACCGCGATCAATTTGTGCTATTACAAAACAACGGGATACTCATTAAATGACTACAATTTATTATCACGATTACATAATTTGATCGAATTTAATTTGTCTTTCACTATCTGCTGCTAATGAAGACAGGATTGATATAATTAATCCAAGAAAATCGGCAGTCTTACAACATTCGCACAGGCAGGTACCGGAGCAAAATGAGAAGATATTTAGATTCCATTATCCTATCTAATCATATGAGTAATATTTCATTTCTATCATTTAAAGAGGCGCTGTTTTTAAAATCGGTCATGAAAACAAATGAACAATAGCTTCACCCGGCTATCATGTGGGATTTATAGTGAAGAAATAAGGAATTTTAATCAACTTGTAATCTCAGATATATAAGATTAGTATATATCTTGTATCTGATCCATTTAGAAATCTGAACCCTGAAAGAAATTTAGGAAAAAGATGATGTCAGAGACGAAATAACGTTAGGTCAAGAAGGATGCATTTCTTAATATGTCAATGATTTATGAATATGTGTGGAAGAGAGAAAAGAAACATATGCAAAAAGCATATATGTATATCTCCTAGTTCAGGGTATTATGTGACTAAAGAAGAAAAGCTGAAAATTAATGATGAACTGGAAGCCAAACATTACGATGAATAGTGCTAATTACAGCGAGTTTCTAGTCTTGCTTACGTGTGTATGTGACCTTATATTATGGTTCTTATAAGATAAAGAGATTTAACAAGTTTCCACGTTAGAAGCAGACAGTGGCAGACAATAAATTTCAGCAAGCGAACACTAAAGTAACTATTTTTCGAACTATTTATTTACATTACGAGTACAAAATGTTCTGTTACTATGCATTATCAATCAGCACACACGTCCGTGTTCCAGTTTCCTGAACTATAAGGCCTGGCCGGAGCCACATCGCAACCACTCCAAACCTATATTACCTTAAAATGTACATGTTTACCATAAAACTCAATAATGCAGCCAAGTTACAATCTTACAAACATCAATCGCAAATGGTACTATAAAATATAACAACTTTGTCCAACGACACTTACATAAATTGCTTATTCCTCATATTCACTGGCTGGTTTAGAAAATAACTGCATTATTGAGTTTTACCATGACATTTATTAAGCCTAATTTCTTGCTAATATTTTAATAAATTAAACCAAATGCATTGTATTCACTTATAAATCAAACCAACAATCAGGTACATTAGTCAAAGTAGTCAATTTACGAAAAGTATTATAGCCGTTGCTGACAGTCAGTATTATACTTATAAAACGATATTTTTCAAAAATAATCTGAAAACTCTGTCATTATTAGCAAATCAATTCATTCGTCCCACATATTATAATAATAATTAACAAATGATATATTATAATATACTTCATTTTAACATCAACTTATTGCGTACATTTATCTAAAAATTTAAAGTTCACATTTAACTGATACAAATCATATAAATGCGCTTATAACAACTTTTTTTGTTATATCTTTACAACTCTATCGCTAACTAGTCTTATACTTTTATTTTATGGAATATTCGAGGTTCCGCCACACGTTGCTTCACACTGATTGACAACAAACTTAGGCTCCATATCATCACTGGCTAGTGCATACATTACCCAATGTTACTTGCAAAAACTTTCTTCTCATATCGTGACATTTTTATTACTCACTTTCCACTACTGCTTTTTGTTCAAAACGATTATATATGTGCGTTGCAGTTGATAGGGATTTCGAATAAATTAGTATCCCCTGTCACACTTCAAATTATCTAAGCGATTCTAACTTGAAAACCGACTCAGAATGTCAAGCAACATACGAACGACACCGGGAACTCCTCTTGATCTAACTATAAGCAATAAGCGTTTACTTACAATATCAACAACTGGGATGTCATCAAGGCTTACGATTACACCTGACGCGGATTTCATATAGGGGTCATTATCATTATTAGTTCTTTAGAAACACTTGATACGTCTCCTATTTACATATCTTCGATGGTCGTACACTAAACGTCTTAGTGGGTACTACAGTTCAGTCACTCCATGGTGTTGTGACGGTCTACATCCAGGCGATGGCCGGGGAGCCGTCTGACGACAAGGAGTCCAGGGACCTCCTCGTCTTCCCGTGGGCCTGGTGTCAGTAAAGTGAGGAGCTGGAACAAGGCCCGTCCACTCCTTGCAGCTGCTGTTCTGGGTTCGTGATCAACTGCAATGGAGGATTTTGGGAAACAGTTTTGTTAGATCTTTGTTCTTAAATAGGAAGAAGTTGTTGTAGTTTTTGGTTTAGTTTGTTTTGTTAGTGGTTAGAGAGACCAAAATAGATTGGTCCTTTTTTATCTTCTTGAAGAGAACTAAAAGTTACATAATTGAAGAGTTCCAATTATGATGGTATTCTTTATAAGAATGGGTATGAAACTATATGTTGCTTCATTTGGTGTGGAGTCATTATACAACAACCAAAATACATCGTTGTAGACGAGTTATTTGGCGCCTGTACTTACATTTAGGGCTGGTTTATGTACGATGCTTAGAGCTACATATTTGGTCATCTTGCCTGATTCTACTAAGGACTTAAGGGTTTCAACACACATTTTAATGACGAATGAATGTAAAAAAGATTTATGTAAATCTGGGTCAAGTACAAGGAAAATAATGACTCAGTTTTCGTATAAGGGAGCAAAAATGTGGACGCAGTGCACGTCAAGGGTCTAGCTTTATAAGGAGTTGTGGTGTCAGCTGTTGTGGTGAACGTGTAATAAATGCCTAATTTCACGAATTGAGCTGTTTTCTCTCGAAATTATATTCGACGAGAATAAAAAAACATTTTTGCTGTATTAAGAATATATGAACCTCCATAGCAGAAACAAGTGAGGTAAACGATTACAAACCAAGTCTTCTTTTCTAAATGACATTTGAACTTTATTCGTGAAGTTAGCCACCTCATCTAACCTTCTTTTGTCGTCTCCACTAATAAGGACAAGAGGAATGATCATACTTCTCTAATTTCACATACAGACGGTAGCAGTCCATCTGTAGAGTTGTTCGGCGACCTCGGCGACGGCGTCGGTGCGTGCTTCGGCACTTCTCGGCCCGCCGCCATCTTATCGTGCAACTGAGCGAGGCGCATGCTCATCTGTCTCCTCTCCTTCTGTTCCCTCTCTCTCTCCCATCGCCTCGCGCTGTAGCTTCGGATAGACGATGAACTGCTCTGCACAGAGGTTAGACTTGGACGTCTCGAACCTGTGCAAAAAGGATGGAGTTAGAATTTTTTGTAGGTAAGAAGGAGACAGGTGATGCGTGCGATCTATGTTCTCTCGTATCATTTTGTGTAATGTGAGAAGCATTTGTTACTTGTTTCTTTTCAAATAATTTTTTGAAAATGTTCTGCAGTGGGAAGTTGTGAAAGCTTATTGTCGCTGTTTTAATTTGAATAGGTAAATTAAAGATAAAATTTGTTTTTTTTTATTACATCTATATTAGATTAGAGTTTTTTTTACGTAATAAGTAATACAATTAAAAAAACATGTACGAACAGATATAGCAAAGCAGTGCAGCAATAAATAAATTACCTAACTACATTTTAAATACATGGGAAGACAACAGTCAGTAGGTACCTACCTAACTAGTTCGTAACATTGAGTGATGAGACAAAAGCGAACTAACTAAATACTTCAATGAAGTTTGTGTAATCGTTGGGATTGTAGGTATTACCTAATTAAAAATGGTGTAGTCTAAATACTTGGAGGGCATATATCTTCCAGTGTTTTATCTACAGTGTTAAGGTAGTGAGTACAGAGGATTTGGAAAAATAGTACTATACGAACAAAAATTTGAAAACCATTTTTTTCAATTTCCATAACTTCAGGAGTTTTTGTTATGGCCTGTATGACCATAGCCATAGGACCTGCCTTGGTAGACACACATAGGCCTTAGCCTATAGATACACGTGCATATTATTTCTGTGAGTGTAAGCTTCCACCTTCGTGAGATAGTAAATCTATATTACTTAGTCAAATTGTAAAAGAAAAGTCTGAAAAGAATAATGCTTAAGTCAGTTAACTCTTTGGATTGGGCAAAACAACTTATATTTATCTAAATTGATAAGTTACTAACCTTACTTATAGAAAAATGGTCTATAAGGTCCGGAATCATAAATAGCTTGAAATTTAAAGTCACAAAACTTTGAGTAAGTAACAGTATCTATCAATTTTGAGTAAAAAAGAAATCAGTGTTTGTCAGTTTGTACTTGGTTGAGCTCCATAAAACACTTGGTGACTGAAAGCAAACGTTTACATGCACAGCCAGTGAGGTGTCGACAGATGTAAGCGAAGAAGCAGTGCTGTCCTCCGGAACGACATCACTCCCAGCATCATTATCGACATAGAAACGCTAAAAGTATATGAGGATACTCTTACACTTTTGGTGTTTCTACCACCAATAATAATTTAAGAGAGTCAGGTCGTCAGGCGAGCTGGGCCCATGAAACTGAAGCTTTCGTCCACCTCCGATTGTGCTTGCGAACAGTACTACATGTATGTCAATCGCAGAGAATGTGGTCTTCGAGGTAAACTGCAAAGTTAAGCGTGTGAATTGTGAGGTCTGTTGAACTGATTGCATGATCCTGGACTCTGCAGTGATGTTTCGCTGATTGAGTTATAAGAAGCTAAAGTGTGTGTTAAAGTGTCTGTCGAATTTCGCTAGATAAATAAAAAAAATCTAGACAAGTGTATTGTTCGTTTAATCATTGTAGTAGAAAATGGAATTTGTCGAAGCGATCAACTTCCATGCAGCACTGTGTAAAGTGTTAAGCAAATTGAAAATACATACATTTAACTCTGGCACTCAGTACCATCTTCAAACCATCTTCAGTTTCGTTAGCACATACAAATAAGGCGTGTGGGAAAGAGATAGACAGAAAGGACCATGGCCATCTTGCTCGCGCCGCCAAAACACTTCATCCTGCGACTTTCGCGCCACGTTTCCATCAAGCGCAGCCAATCACGAGTAAAGCCTCACACACAGTAAGCTGTACTTACGCCAGAAATGTCTCGAACCAAATATGCTGAGAAGAGGGACCTAACTGCTGTGGGAAAAAATACAAGCTGGGAAGGGCCATTTGATTTGAAACCTAAAAATATAAGTAAAATGGTTGAGTTGAAGGGCGAAAGGACCAATTTTGGAAAATTTCTTCTGTGTAGGTAAGCTTCTGAGGAATTAACACCATGTTTTGAAAGAAATTAGAGACAGGAAAACGAGATAGATGAGGGCAAAAACAATATAATAAAAAAAATAATATATAAGTAGTCCATCGTCATTGAGAACAGGGTCCAAGGTATAGCTTTATACTGCTTTCTGTATCAAGGGTTTGATACAACTACCCAACGAGAGCCTCCTCTGGTGTTCATCTAGGCTCTTGGCTATCATGCCGTGGCCGTCACGACTACTTACCACATCTTGGTACATCCCGACGTCGGTTTCTAAGAAGTATTCTCTGAAACTCCGTACCTGGCGGTTTAGCAGGGTCTTAGCATTTAATAAGCTACGACCCCCGGGCTTCTGTGGGATATACATTCTGAGCACCGGTGACCGCATGTGATACTTTCGATCTGATTGGTCGAGTTCATCTGAGTAGGTATGCCGAAAGATTACATCAAAACTGGCATTAGCATCCCTTTACAGGTAACAACAAGGTGCGTCCTTGTGGTTCTCGCTTGCTAAAATACTTAGCACTTTAAACAGGTGTCTAAGAGTGCTCCTTCAACGATTATTTCACGTTAGCAGTATTGATAAGTCTAGATAAGCTTAACACTTCCGACACACATACTTGTAAGTTTCGGTTGAGCAGAGACAGAAACTGTCGCCCTGGAATATGTCACGCTCAATCCTTGATGGTTCGCTGTTCTGCGAATCTACCGACATCCTGGGTAGTGAAGGACCGGCCTCTACTGCCCCATACACGACATCAGAAAATTGCACAGAGCTGTATCAACTTTGTACAGCTCTAGCACTCTCCAGGCCACGCTTTTGGCACTGAGGCTTTCTTATAATCTATCCAGCATGACGACAGATCTCTTCGAGAACGGAGAATTTATTATGACAATATCACTGAGAAGCAGCTTCTTAGTACCGTGGGACTTGTTCTTATATCCATTCAGAGAAGTAGATATGAAAGAATTTGTGTCAATATGACTAATAAATAAAATATAATTAGTTTCGACTCTCAGCTTGGATTCAGGATTGGACAGTCGGTAAACACGTGATCGGGCGGTAAACAGGACATTGCATCGGAATTATTATGTCGGCGATAAACGAATATAATAAATATTTTCCTGTTTAATTCTAATTAATTTATTAATGCTAAGTGCCACTTAATACTAAGTGGAATATTACAAAATGAAATAGGTATTTCTTATTAATATTTACAAAGGATATTCGGAATTAAATAAATAAATTCAAGTAATACTATATATTTAGTAAGACTAAAGATGTCTGGTGCTTTTGAATGAAATGTACATACTTAATGTAAATATATTACAAAGATGTCGAGAGCTATGTTTGTGACACAGCACCATCTGCGCCACAAACATAGGACATTTGATATAACAATATATTTTGTCCTGTTTTCTGTCCGTTACAGGATCTGATGGCTACTAAAGGCGTTAAACTTGTAAGAAAATTGGGGCCAATTCTATTTAGATTACCATTGACAGGGTTAGAAGAATGATAACATGGCCAGAACATTGGAACCAAATGAATCTTGAGGGGGTGTTCGGGAAGTATTCAGCATATTCGGCGGCAAGTGGTGGATAGTCGCAGACTGGAGTCAGTCCTGGTCGCTAACACCGAGACGCAACATCTAACGGACACGACCGACGACGACCTCTCATGCGTCCGCGATCCCGCCTCATGCGCAGCCTGCTCCGCAAGTACTGATGCCTTTGATGGGACATGTGAAAAGATAGGTACATAGAGTTACTGGAATTTGGTAGATTCATGAGGGTGATCCCAGATGGCTTTAACTGCGTGGTGGACTGAGATTTTCGTTTTTTTGGCCAGAATAATTTTGGGTGGCTTTACGGACTGACATTATTAAGGATTGAACTCGGCGACTACATCAAATTAATCATTGAATATGTCGTTGTATTCATCGATATCTTTATTTTTGAACTAGTAAAGGTGCTGTTTCAGGTCCCGACATAGCGGAGCAGGCTGGCATGGCGGCAGGGCGCGGCTGTCGCCGCCGGGCGGACACCCAGACGTGCAGATGATGGGACGCGCCGCATACATTATCCAGATCACCTTTGGCGGCGCACTTAGGCGGGTGCGCGCCGCCGTCCCGCCTTACGGCCTTCAGGTGGCGCGAGATGAGCAAGATGGCCGCGGTGCGCGCCGCACCTGCGCGCGACGCCGACACCGCCACGCCGCCGCGCCGCGACGCGCGCCGCGACCCGGCGCTGTCCTCCAGCGTGCCCGACGTGCAGCCCGAGCGCGACGACGCGCGGGACGACGCGCGCGTCGCGCTCAGCGTGCCACCTGCGTGCAGACGGACCAGTGCACCACGACATGAGCGGAAGTGCGCCACGACATACCACTATCAACCGACTTACTCTTACATTCATTATGAACAGGGATAACAATCTTGATAACATGAAACTGTAAGGCCGAGATCTATTAATGTTAATTTTACGTCCTTTAAGTTAGTGTTACTGCTGCAGCTAATGTCGCAGCCGCACCCCGGCCAAACAAGTTGTAGATTGATATGGGAATATTATGACTAAGGTAAATATTTCCCGATAATAATGATAGATCTCGCTCTAAGTTTATGTTAGAACAGTTTAGCGCTTGCTTCATTTACATAGAAGTCATTGATAAAGCATACTAGCTCTGTGGACACCAAAGATTTAAAATGTGAGCTGAGCCCGAGCCATATTTACTTTCTTCTTTCCTACTGAGCCGGCTTAACTTTTGACATCATTTATATGTATACAACATTATTTTTAGTTCATGCAAAACCTGAAACACGTGTCTAGTATTTTTATGTAAAGAATCTATGTACGAAATTTCAAAACTGTATCATGAAAAATCACAAAGTTATAAGCTAGTTATGGTACATGGTTAGCGATAAAACATGGTCACCGGGCCACCCAAGAGATTGAGGGATGTTTTTCTTCTCAATCAGCTGTACGCTGCACGCTGGCTCCTAATGCCCGCTATGACCTGCTGTGAGCGGTTTTGTACTTAGTGTCGGTAGTGTCCAACTTGTGACCTTTTTTTAAATATTTTTGGGAAAAACTATAACATGGCGTAAAAATTTAATTGGTATCGATTCAGTTACTGATTCTGAACAAACACAAACTATATTCATGTTTCGCATGTACTAAAAATAATATAGTATACAAATACCGGCACGGATCTTGAGCGCTGACTTGAACTTGAAATCGTGCAGACTTGAATGAGAAGTGAAGTATTGGGTCTCTTTAGTGGTATGAAGTGAGACGAGGGAGCTGGGAGTACGTCTTTGTAGTTACAGTGATTAGCTCGACGATGTGTACGATGCGCAAATTGATCCTAACTCTTTCGACGAGCGCTCAAGATTCGTGCCGGTATTTGTACCTGACTTAACATAACAGTGACAGAAGCAGAAGATGCAAGTCGTACCTGTGTCGTTAAGCGAGTAGAGACAAGGCGGCGTGAGCCTCGCGTCGGCCAGGTGCGTGGGGTGGTAGCGCGCCTTGGTGTACAGGTGCAGCACCATGCACAGCAGCCCCGCGAGCACGAAGATGCCCGACGCCACGCCCAGCAGCGTCGGCATGTCGGCCGTCAGCAGCACCAGGTCTACAACCAACTACTTGTTCAAAACTAACAGCATTCGCACTCTATGATATACTGATATTCAGCTACAGCCGATTACATTGAAATTGAAATTGATAATATAGTTGGAACAAAGGCAACCAGGAGATGATGGTGATGTTTAAATTTAATAATGCCCAGGTATCTTTATTTGTATGGGAAAGCTTTCAAGATCCTTACACACTGAAAGCCAACAAACATTTACGAGGACATTCTCCCTTATTTCCCTCAAGTTATGAGGAAATGTATCTAAAAAGAAGGCTTTGAAACAATTTCTACCTAACTGAGTTGTAACGGCATGTAACAGGCTCCCGGAAAGTGTTGTGCAAACTCCCACATTGAACTGCTTTAAAAGTCGGTTGGACAGATTAAACATCTCCAAATTAAAAGAAACACACGCATCAGCTAATACCTTATTATACTCGTATAATAGTAAAAAAAGACTACAAGACACTACGCTTCATCTTTGGTACAAGTTAACACGGCATAAAATTGGCAGATATGTTCTCATAGACTCTTGAACCTTCAGTTCCTTAAAACGGTATTTATTGTTGGGTTTAGAATGTTTACTGCACCACTTCCAATAAGGACTACGCTTCACCATTAGAAAAAGACGCACAAAGTTTTGTTCAATACCTCGTGCACTGATGACAGCGACGGTAATGTTAAGTTATATTAGATTTGTATTCGTCATCTTATAAGTCAATAGTCGTCTACTTTTGGGCATCGAGTTTTTCCGGCTTCCCTTTGCCTTCTTCTACGCATAGTGTGACTTTATTTAAAACCACTATCAGACATCACTATTTCAAACCTGTATCGTCCTACTGCAGGGCGAAGGCTCTTTCGACTTTACGCAGTTTTTTTTTATTGTTGATAATGTTATAAACAGGTAATATTTTTGAATTGAGTCTAGTTCATCCAGTCATCTGCTTTTGAGCTTGGCGCGCCGCCGGTTGCTAATGTTTAGAATCCATTAAATGTAGCAAATATGACCGGCCAAGTTCCGTTAAAGTTTGGCAGCCTTGTGACCTACTTCAGCAATTTGTCTTTGCCAACGGACATGCTCTAATAAACCTGATAGCTCTCAGTTCTTCGTTAATATTTGCTATGAACAAACAACAAACCACTACCTTCGGTGCAGAAGACCCTCGAGGTGGGGCGAGTGTGGCTGGTCTGGTGGTAGCCGGAGTCGCACTGGCAGTACGCGTTGTGGTTGACCTGCACGCACGACGCGTGCGTGTCGAATGCCTTGCACGTTTCGCGGTAGAAGCACTGCTCACCCAGTTTCTTAGCTGGAAGAAAGAAGAAAAGGTTTAAGCTGTTGAGGCTATAGGTAATGTAATCTGATAATCTATTAAATTCATTTCAGCATCATGGGCAGTCTTAAAGTATTCGAGCCACAATTCAATCAACAGAATTCTCATATTTAAGTTGTGGCTAGATCTTAGAATTGATCACGTCATGATATAGCCTACTAAAACTAGCCAGATCGTGTAAACCTTAACATTTGATGATATATCAATCCTCGTTTGGCCATATCATTAATGTAGGATTTCAAATATAATAAAAGGTCTAAAGAAAAGGCCAAACGAAAATTAAGGTCAAACGAAGATTTTTTTTATTTTTTTTTTATAATATTCTATAACTATCACACAGCGCCGTCTAGTCCCAAGCTAAGCAGAGCTTGTGTTATGGGTACTAGACAACTGATAAACATACTTATATATTTCTAAATACATACATATTATAGATAAATTACACCCAGACACAGAACAAATGATCGTGCTCATCACACGAACATTTGTCCTGGGTGGGAATCGAACCCACGACCTCCGGCATAGCAGTCAGTGTCACTAACCACTACACCAACAGGCCTGTCAATATCATCAAACTTTAACGTTTATAACGATCTGGCCAGTTTCACTTGGCCATATTATGAGATGATCAATTTCTAAGATCTGGCCATGACATTTATAAACCATCTATTATTACCGTCCACGTGACTCATAAATCCTTTGACATAAATCCAAATCTAAGTAAACAGGTTAAGGGATATTTCAGTTTCAATACAACGAAACACAGAATTCTCTAAACATGACATACTTGTACAACTTACTTAGTCTATCACTTGTTCAGCCAAGTTTCGAACAACGCCACGCCTTTTGGAGCAAGTTGCTCCAAAAGGGATAAAAGGGGACCTTGAGAGACTCCAAGGCGTACAAATATAGGTATATGGAGATATTGAACAATTTTGTTCCAGCTTAAGGGCGTAGCTACCGCCGCATCTGCCGTATTAATGATACGGGGGCCCCGAGCAACAGGGGCCCCAACATATTATACCTAAATTCAAAACATGTTATCCACAATCTTAAATTGTCATAACGATAAAAGGTCAGGAGTGAATGAATAATGACTATAATATTTGATACTCTGTAAATAGTTTTTAGCAAACAAACACTTACAAGGCGACAATAAAAGCTCAACCTATTTTAGTAGGTATCATCTGAATGATCCATTAAATGAGTTCATTTTCATTTTCGTAGCCTCTCAAGGCACTATTTTTAGGCTAGTAAAAGCTATTTCGTACAAAAAAACCAAACTAATAAAATATTTGATATGGGGCCCCATTAGGTCTATCTACGCTACTGTCCAACTGCGTACATAATTCTAAGGTTTCAGTTCCAAAGACACGTGCCCCAATAACTGCGAAGGTTGTACTTGAAAACGTGATGTCAAATGTCAAAACAGCTTTTGTTATAATTTTGTGATTGTGATGGTATTGGTAAGGTCGATCGAACGTAACATGCTCCATGTTAGTGTTACGCACGTCATGAGAAATTGTAGAGGTTCTCAAGAATAATATCGTGAGTTCCAACATGTTAATTGTATGCTAATACTGTTTGGTGTGTAACCTCGTAGATGAAGGTTAAGGATTTTGGTTTTTCTTTTAACGTCGTTTAATTTTTTTCTAATTTTTTAGTTGTTTCTAACACTACTACTCCTAAAAATTTCAACTACTAGTAATCGTGGGCAATATACTATTAGTTATTGAAGAGTTACATGATCTATCTCTGAAGATCTGATGATATATATAAAAGAAAGTCGTGTTAGTTACACTTTTTATAACTCAAGAACGGCTGAACCGATTTGGCTGAAAATTGGTGGGGAGGTAGCTTAAAACCAGGAGACGGACATAAGACCTACTTTTTTTTTTTTTTTAGGGTAGAGTACAGTAGAGTAGGGTAGGGTAGAGTAGGGTAGAGTAGGGTAGGGTAGAGTAGGGTATAGTAGGGTATAGCAGGGTAGAGTAGGGTAGAGTAGAGTAGAGTAGGGTAGGGTAGAGTAGGGTAGAGTAGGGTAGAGTAGGGTAGGGTAGAGTAGGGTAGAGTAGGGTAGAGTAGAGTAGGGTAGAGTAGGGTAGAGTAGGGTAGAGTAGAGTAGGGTAGGGTAGAGTAGGGTAGAGTAGGGTAGAGTAGGGTAGAGTAGGATAGAGTAGGGTAGAGTAGAGTAGAGTAGGGTAGGGTAGAGTAGGGTAGAGTAGGGTAGAGTAGGATAGGGTAGAGTAGGGTATAGTAGGGTAGAGTAGGGTATAGTAGGCTGAAGTAGGGAAGAGCGGGAGCGAAGCCGCGGGCAAAAGCTAGTATTCTTATACATGAGATACCAAAACCTTTCTTAAAATATGAATTTAAATAACTTATTTTTTCGAGGTCGGAAATCTTCCAAAAATTTCTTGCGCTCTAGGGCGAAACGGCGTGTCAGACTTACTAAAACCACACCTGTGTCCTTCAGTTGCTCTTTTAGACCACGATCCAATGCATTTGCCAAGACCTAAACCAAATCGTACAACTACCTACTACTAGCATGAATATTGAGCGCTCGGCGTCAGAGTGGGGATCGCTTTGCGCATTCAATGCAATTGATTGGCGAGCCAATCGTCGTCGTTGTTAGATACATGCAGCAAGCGTAGGAAACGAATCACGAGTGACGTCTATGACAAGATGGCGTGGCGAGCCAATCACTGACACTCCCTGCCCCCGCGCCTCACTTCGCATCACTAAAGAGACCGAATATTTGACTTCTACGCAACTTGACGCCAGCGCTCAAGATCCGTTCCGGTAAATGTATCAGTAGTTTTTAAGAAAATCATGGACATACCAACACATACGAGAACGTACGGATTGAATAAAGAATTTCATTTTTGAGTTGGTTCAAAATGGAGAACAATTGTTAACATGCTTTAAATGCGGGTTTTGCTTTGTACAGTTCATTTGAATCAAAACAGCGTATCCTATAAAATGTTTCCAACTCCCCGTGTTTTAAATCAGAAATGAGCTGTGTTGTAATCCATTTCAATTCATCCACATACTTACTAAAAAAGCGTTAAACAAGTCAATGGATGTTTATACTACTCTGTCAAGAAAGTACCGGGAAACGATCAATAATACACAAAATTTTTGTTATTCATCCAAATTTATTTTATCACCTTCAAAGTATGCCCCTTCAGAAACGATAAACTTACGCCAACGAATAATCCAATCATCAAAACATTTTTTAAACGCTGTTTCCGAAATTGAGTTCAGTTCTCGCCGCGAATTCTCCTTTATGTCTTCTACAGATTAAAAACGGGTGCCACGAAGTGGTAATTTGAGTTTAGGAAAAAGATAGAATTCAGCTGGAGCCATATCCGGCGAATATGGTGGCTGCTCGATGGTATTTGTTGAGTGTTTGGTCAAAAATACGTTCACAATGATGACCTTGTGCGAAGCCCTATTATTGTGGTGCAAAATCCAAGAATTTTCTTTCCACAAATCTGGCCTTTTTCGTCGAATTTGCTCTCCTAAATTCCACATAACGCTCAAATAATATTTTTTATTTACCGTTTGATCTTCCGGTAAGAATTCCAAGTGCACAACACCGCGATAGTAAAAAAAAACAGCCAACATGACTTTGACTTTTGATCGACTTTGGCGTGGTTTTTTTGGGTTTGGTTCAGTTGGAAGGCGCCACTCCGAAGCTTGTTGACTTGTTTGCATGTCAAACTCGTAAACCCGCGTCTCGTCGCCAGTAACAATGCGTTTCATGAATGTTGGGTCGGAATTGACTCTTTCTAGCATGTCCTCAGCGACTCTCATGCGATTGAGTTTTTGGAGAAAATTCAGGACTAGCTGAGCGACAACATGTTTCATACCCAAATGATTAGTTAAAATGGTACGGATCGACTCGTGAGATACAGAAAGTTCGGCGGCTATCTCTCTCAAACTTGAATGAGGATTTTCAGTCACTATTTCCTTCACTTTTGCGATGTTAACTTCAGTTGCAGAGGTTGATGGCCTACCAGAGCGAGACAAATCTTCCATCACATCTCGATCACATTTGAATGCTTTGTACCACTCATAAGCACGTGTTTTTTGTAAAGTCGATTCACCGTAAGCCTTCTGTAATATTTTCAGTGACTCCGAACACGAAATTCCATTGGCGATACAAAATTTAAGACAAATTCTTTGTTCGATGTTTTTGTCCATTATGAAATTCGCAATACACACTAGATATGATATAACTAAAAACAGCACTGTATTTAATATAAATAACAGATGCAACTTAAACTCCGCGCCAAAATGGAAAACAGTTGTGCCAATCTAGCAACAACAAAAAAATCTAAAATTTGAATTTGGAACCATAAACAAATCATCCATTCCCGATACTTTTTTGACTGAATGTATTTGACCATGCCATCTTTAGAATCTTTGTAGCAATTTCTGGTGAGCACTGCTGATCAATGTAGCCACATAAAAATAAATTAAATCAGAGTAGTCTCAGTATTAAAAAAAAGCAACTGACCATTATATTTGGTCATTGAATGCAAGCAGTGTTTCAAACGTCATTGTGTAACGGACAGGTCGCTCAAACCAGCTTGAGTGACTGCAAAACTTATGCATTCGGTCTGTTTTTGGTCTACGAAAGTATGATCATGTCTCTCATCTTCGCCAGGAACTCAAGTGGCTCCCCATCCGTCTTCGCAGGAACACTCGGCTTTTAAGTCTCCTTTTCAACATCCTACACAACTCTTCTTATCCCTCCTGCCTGCGCGACCGTTTTTCTTACGCACGCCCTAGCGACGCACCGTGCAGATCACACTTAAGATCTCTCCTTAAATCCCTTCCTCATAAATCCAGCTATTACTTTTTCTCTGTCCATACAGTAAGGTTGTGGAATTCACTTCCGCCTGGCATTCGTGTGATTCGTGAGTTGAAAACTATTTCTCTCTTTAAGACTTAAGTAAAAGAGCACTAGCTTTCCTCTCTTGTGTGATAATCATATATGTATATATTTATATTATGTATTTATTTTTTAGTATAAGGCATATATGTATTTATCAGTTTAATTTAAGTTTTCACTAACTCTTCTTTACTTATTTCTGCACACTACTGTCTACATCTCTTCTCATCTTTCCTTTCGCAAATCTGCTGGAAGAAATTTCTTTGTGAAATAAGCAGTACCTTTGTAGAAAGTTTTATTATAATGTTATCTCCTTCTGTATATTGTGTGTACATAAATTATAAAATAAATAAATAAACAATTTGCGAAATATTGATGGCGCAAGTGGCTGCTGCGTTGCGTGTCGCGGGATCGATACCCGCACGGAACTAATATGTACAACCTGTACCTGTAGGTAGTTTCCGGGTCTGGGTTTTTTGCGTCTTGCCATATAAATTTTGGACCTCTGTTTCATCCCTTTAACCTTTCGAATATCGTAATTAGAGACACAATAGAAATTATGGTTTAAATTAAGGGGTGACTTTTAGAAAAACCTCTCTTAGTGCTCGTCTACGTCATAAAAGAAAAGAAAGAAAGAAAAAGTGTTTATTCACGTCAAACATGACGCATACCATAACAAAATAAAAAACAATATCGACTAAAAGTAGCACGTAAGTAAGATATGCGTCACATCCGCGCAAAACGGCCAGCGCTCAGCAAAATGCTGGGGCTCATGTAAAACAGAGCCACAGCGCTGATTTTCAGCACCAGCCGTCGTCGACGATGAGACGCCGATCGGTCAGCAAGGATTTATTCTACTTGCAATCAATTAAAATATAAACAAATTAAAACATGAAATAACAATAAATCGAACAATAACCTTAATTATACATCAAACAAAAAATATAGATAAATAAAAACAGAAAAACACAAGTTGGCTAACAAACAAGAACTAGTCGATTATTTTGATCGATCAATGACCGGTCGAACTTAAAACTAGAAATTGTAAAAGGAAGCTTCGTGTAAAATTTTACGCTTTTAGTAGTTTCGGCTGTTCATAACCGTTGATATGTCAGTCAGTCAATTTCTCCTTTAATATATCCGTCTAATTTGTCATTTAGCTAACCTTTAGCGCATCCCTGGGCGACGCCGACGGAGACGGGGTGCTTGGGGTCGCACTGGCAGGAGCCGGAGGTGGGGTCGCAGTACACGTGCATGAGCTTGGGGTTGCACGTGAACTCGCAGGGCGACCCCAGGTACATGCCCTTCTCTGGAAACGGACAAATTATAGTTATAGGTGAGACAAGAAATTGATAAGAAAAATTGTGGTAGCGGTGGTGTTTTGGAAGTTATGAAACTTTTGGAACCAATATTAATCTTGGGTTTGAGATATTTATTCTAAGAATGGTTGACATTATCATTCGTGGAGGGTGTGTTGCGCGCCATTTCTTCTTCTGGGTAAAGCATTTTATTTTTGTAAGAATTTTTGGTCTTTTTATCTATAGAGTTTCCGTTTTTTTTCAAACGGGTCACTTCAGAGTAACTTGTAAACTTCATTAAGCACATCATGAATGTGATTATCGCTTGATCTCGAGTTAGATTGAGATAAAGTTGTGATACTCAAGGCATATTACAGAAAGAATCAAGAATCAAAATAAGCCAATAATTTGTCAAGAAGTCAGTCAAAAAATAAATTATTTTAATTGCACATCCCAAAGCGTGAGTCTCTATGGAGAAGAATGTGCATGAACCTCCATGGAAATTATTTATTAAAGCAGAACGACAAAACGCCAATAAATTAGAACACATTAAAGAAAATATAACACAGATAATATAACCAAAAACACGATAAAGAAATAAAACGAGGAATAAAATTTTGAAAAAGGAACAACATGCCTTAAATAAAAAGTAAATTTGAATTTCAGGTCAATTCAAATCAGCCCGAAGTTATTACAGCTCAATGTGACCTGTTTTATGAAACGGTACCAGTAGTAAAGTAATTACAATATGAAAATCGAAATATATCGAAAAATGTATATTTTAGCGTAGGTAGAGGTTTAGCATATTGGTTGTCACTTTACACTTTTTTGGTTGTTTTTCGGAAGCAGTAAGGGAATATATGCCTTTTCTTTCGTATGTTTTAGGGATTAGAGTCTTATGAAACTTTACACTGATTCGCATCCTTAGCATTAGGCTGAGGTTGAGAAACGGTTTCATATCATCATCATCATCAGCTTCCTGCCTTATCCCATTTTATTTAGGGCCGGTGCAACACCTTTTTCACTTCCATTCTGTCCTGTCCGTCACGCTATCACTAACACCTTTTTCTTTCATATCACTTCTCACACAATCCATCCATGTTTTCTTTGGCCTCCCTCTCCCTCATTCGGTTTCATGTCATTATAGGAAAACAAGGAACACAAATCCTACATCTTGAAAGTTACTAGTCGTACCCTAGCTATATATATTGAAGTCATAAGATTATGTGTGCGCCTCTGTTGGCTACAATAGCCACGTACGACTTGAGATTGGGGCCGACGTTTGAGGCTCTTGGCTGGCTTTGCGGGAGACAGATAGCTACGTCGAATTCGAATTCGATTATACCTTTGTCTTGGGAACCACTGGGAACAAGCTGTTTTGAATACATCGAAGAGTTTATCTTCATTTTCACGAAAGGAAGAGGGTTGTATCTGTAACTATACAAATGCATCTAAAAATAGTCGGAAACAGATACTTTTTTTAGAGTGTACGAGTATATTAAAAAGGATGATGATGTGTATTTTAAATATATAGGGTGACTGGTAATTAGTGTACGATACTTAAATACGTGATTGTGCTCATGATAACAAACAATTTTTAATATGGGAGCAAAGCCGAAATCGCGAAAAAAATATCAGCGGTTCAGTACATTAGGCAAACATAAATGTACTGAACAGCTGATTTTTTTTTCGCGATTTCATGTTTTTTCCCATAGTAAAAGTTGTTGGTTATCATGAGCACAATCACGTGTTTAAGTATCGTACACTAATTACCAGTCACCCTATATATAATACATATACTTGCATGCATATTTTGCATGCCGTAAGACATGCAAAATATGAGAAAATGTATTGGGACAATCAACAATTATAACACCTTATCTGTATACCTACGTTATTAGCAAATAAATGATAATTATTATTAATAATAATAATTATTAATTATAATTATCATAGTTGTAGACTTTGAAACCACACCAATATGATCAAGGTTCAGCAGCTGATTTTTTTTCGCGATTTCAGGTTTGTTCCCATAGTAAAAGTTGTTGGTTATCATGAGCACAATCAAGTGTTTAAGTATCGTACACTAATTACCAGTCACCCTATATATATATATATTGCATACTTTTTGAATCTTGTTTTCAAAATACAATTTTCTTTTAATGCGCCTACTATATAGTCTCTGCACCACTCTAGGTTGATTGGCAGAGAATGCCTAAGGCATTAAGTTCGCCTATGTAGTTTGTGTTGCATGAAGATTAAATCTATACATCTATCTATACATATAAATAAAATTGGAGTGTCTGTTTGTAATATTGAAATAACTGCTTTTTACTACTTGCATATGAATATATATACTCTCTCTTGGCTAATCTCTGAAATGGCTGGACCAATTTTAACGGAACTTTTTTTGGCAGGTAGCTGAAGTAATAAGGAGTAACATAGGCTACTTTTATTTTAGAAAAAATAAATTCAAAATCCTGTAGTCCGCTCGAACGAAGTCGCGGGCACAGCTAGTAATAAATAAATAAATATAATGTCCGACAGGTGGACTACTGACGATCATGAGAGTCGCGGGCATGCGGTGGATGCAAGGCGCACAGAATCAGTTGTTGTGGCGACGATGATGATCAACAGTGGACGAGTTTTGGCTGAAATGATGATGATGTCTGACAAGTGCCTCTTATTGACTATCATCTTGTGTACAGATATATCGTTTTAGAACAATATGGATCTATATTTTTCGATTTGCAGTTAGCGAATAAAGATCCAACTATTAACGTATTGCCTAATTTTTAGACAGAGAAATATACTTGTAGTATAGGAGTCAGAGTACCTATGGGACCGGTAATTAGCTTTATATTTTCATAGTTTTCATCATCATTTCAGTCGAAAGACTGCGGGCCCCCAAGTGTCGTCACATCGAACGATCCTGTACGTCTCGCATCCACCGCATTCCCGTAACTCTCACCAAGTCATCGGTCCACCTTGTGCGAGGCTTTCCAATGCTGCGTTTTCCGGTGCACGGTCGCCACTTCAGAATCTCTTAGCCCCATCAACCATCCGTTCTACGAGCAATATGCCTAATGAGATTTAAGTTTGGCGATGCTTCGGGATGTGTCCGGAGACCTTAGTGCTCAGGAGAACTAGGGTCTCCAGACATTTTAAAATCATAAAACAATGATCGCAGGCGTTCATAGTTTTATAATTTTATATTGTGATTGCTTTCTTGGTAAAATAAGGAGTTATTTATTTTATTTCTCAATGAAGTTTGTTTAAATGGCTGAAAAAGAGGGTAATCTTTTATTTTTTTTTATCATTGAAGAGCTCGCATTTGACCACCATCTCACCTGATGGTAAGCGATGATGTGGTCGACGATGGAGCACGCTTGCCTAGAAGTAACCTACTGTATTGTAAGTGTACTCTTGACTTAAAGACCTCTAAGTTTTAGCCACAGGAAGCACAGACTCCGGCAGGGAATTCCACTCCTTGGCTGTACGCACATAGATGTGTTTTCGATATTAGAACAAACTTTCCAAATAACCTTGATTAAAGGTGTTAAATTAGAACATCAAAGAGTTGAGGAGTTTCCTTGTTACCAACACTGGCAATGCGATAGTGTTGTCAAAGCTTTGGAGGAAGGGCTCGAACAAAAGTAATTATAATTTTATACCGACATAAATGAGATAAAAAAACTTCGTAACAACACCAAACTGAGGGATATTGTCGTTAGAAGTTTCTTGAAGTTTTTCCTGTGTTTCTACAAAATGGTCTCGTACTTTGAAGATTTAACAAGATACGCTGGTTCAATATTGTATTAGTTGAGGTTTATTTTGAAACTGAGGGCTTACCATGAGATCTCTATTTGACGAGTTGAAACTGAACTATTAAAGGGATGGAGCTCTTATATATTCTTATATTCTTTATTGTACATAATTTACAAATTCTACATAGTAAGAAAGCCGATGTACACTGGTAAGCTTGTGCGGCTTTCTCACTCAAACAATTGCCGAAACGGATCTTGAGCGCTCGGCGTCAGAGTGACTATCGCTTGTCGCATTCCATACATTGGCGAGCCAATCGTCTTCGTTGTTAAAGTAGATACATGCAGCAACGCAGGGAACGAATCAGGAGTGACGTCTATGACGCGATGGCGCGGCGAGCCAATCATTGACACTCCCCGCCCCCGCAGACTCACTTCGCATCACTAAAGAGACTGAATATTTGACTTCTGCGCAACTTGAAGCCAGCGCTCCAGATCCGTGACGGCAATTGTACGCTTGACATTTTATAGCACGCCATGTTAAGGCCTATGAGACCCTTCCACGAGCTTAACGCGATCCATTTGACCTAAACTGAACTGTAAAAGAGATGGAGCTAGGTGTATAGCACCATACCTCTTTCTCGCTCGCATGCCTAACATTTTAATACGCCATGGAAAGGCCCCTGAGCCCTTACTACGAGCTCTTAACGCTATCGATTTTAAACTGAACTGTTAAAGAGACGGAGACAGGTGTACAGCTCCTTCCCTCTTTCTACATAGCTCGCTTGTCTTTTTAAAACATTTCATGGTAAGGCTTCACCTGAACTCGGAAAAAACGTCCCGAGATTTTTGATACAGGAATATACCGCAATGGTTGAATTCTCAGAGGTCTAGGTAAATCAATATTGATGTTACTCTTAAGAAAACTTAAGTCTTCATAATGTTTATCACAAAACTAGCTACTGCAAACGCGTTCTCCCACCTGAAGGTAGAAAATAGTAGATATTAGGTATGTACTTTTTCAGGACACAGTCTACCCATGTGTCAAATTTCATTCAAATCTCTTCAGCAGTTTCAGCTTTAAGGGGTAACAGTAACAACCATGTAGGTAAGTATACATCTACACTAATAAGTACATACTCGTATTATAAAAAGGTAAAATTTGTTTTTTTTTATTTATAGGAGGTTATCTCTGAAAGTACTGGGTGCAATCGCGCTATTTTTTTTTCAACTCAATCGCAACCGAACCGCTACCATATCACAACTTTTTGACCGTTTCGTATCGCGCTAAAAATTTGACAGCAAGTTGAGACGCAGCGCGATCGTAACTGGAACGTTACTGCTGTCAAACGTAAAAGTTGATAGGAGGCTACTTTTTTAGGATCGTTACTGGATCGTTGGAGTGTTTTGAAGTGATTCTGAGTGAAAATCTTTTAAAAATACAACATTACCATGTACGCCTACATAGATTTATTGGAGAAATCTCATGAATACGATGTAGCGGTGGCTCGAGCCGAAACTAAAAGGAAAAACTTAAAAGCTAGACTTAGTTGTGATTTGTTGTGATTCATACAGTGATCGACAGTTTGTAAAGAGATATAGACTCACGAAAGAATTAACCCGTGAACTAATTTCCAAGCAGACTCCTCATATGCCACCAGTCCTACGTTCTGATGCTTTGGATGTTGAAACTAAGGTAAGGAGTGTAGGGGCAGATTTTGTGATGATTCCTCTCTAAAGTCATAAACAGCATTATCATAACCAGAATTGTATTGTTATAATTTTGTTCTTTCCTGTCAGTGCTAGTTCATATCCTTATTGTTTTTTTTTTCAGATATGTGATTCTAATTTAAATATATTATGTGTGGATGCAAGTTCCCCTGGGTCCACACATGATAGTGTTGTTTGGGCCAACTATCCATTGAATGGTTATATAGAAAGACTTCACATTAATCATGGAGATAATTTACATCTTTTAGGTATGTTTAAATTGAGTATAATTCCGTACCACGCGTGAATACGTTGACAACTCGAGATGTCGTTTTTTTTTTTTTTTAGCTTAAACGCTTCTGTGGCCTTATACCCTGCCGGTATTAAAAACTCAACTCGAAACTAAATTAAAAAAATACTCAAACAAAATCAAATTATTGCTTTCGTACATAAGTGAGTATCTACAATTATGGCAATAAATATTTGATAAAACGACATGTCAAATTAAGGACGTATTCACCTATTTCGACAAATATCACGGTTTTTCGGGAACCATTATGATGCTCTAGGAATCATAATTATGATATATCTTGGTATCAAATAAAAGACAATATATTTATCTCCAGGATGGCATAAAAAAAATATTACGGTCTCATATAAAATTTTCATATAAATACGATTTTACCAACGCACTAATACAAGAAAATTACGAAACACAGGGTCTGAGTAGGAACCCGTAACTTAAATCCAGTAAACATTTTTACTTTAAAAAACATAAAATAATACAGCTTATATAGTCTTCAACACCTATAGCTAATTATTTTGAACCTACATAAATAACTTTATGATTTATGACCAAAATAAAACCACTCTCAATATTTCTTCATACATTTTTCATTGAACGCGCGATGTCTAGCGTCAGTCCGCGCTCAGAAGCGCTTGTGAACGGATGTTCGTATCGCTCTCTTACAAAAAATAAATACGTCTAAAATGTGTGCCGACTTGTATACTGCGACTGCAAAGACGTGCTACTTTTTCGGACCGAAATAAAAGTACAAATATCATACTTATTTTTAAAATTGTTATTATGGAGTAATAATGGACTTACTGATACAGAATGAGTTTTATTTTAAAACAAAGACCAGAAATGGCCAACGGAACTTCATCCTTACATAGATATCACAATGTAGATAGTTAAGCGACTATGACAATAAAAATAAATAAATGGTTCTGAATAGTTATGTTAAAAATGGTACCGTCGAAGTCACCTGATGATGATGATGGAGCCGGAAGATAGTCACCGGAACTCCGTAATTAATCAATGTATCCTAGCCGTGTTTGGGCTTATTAGAATTGTCATGAAATGCCCTTTGGCTATAAGGTACTATCGAAGTGACCTGATGATGATGGAGCCGGAAGATAGGCACCGCAACTCCGTAGTTAATCAATGTGTCCTAGCCGTGTTTGGGCTTATTAAAATTGTCATGAGATGCACTTTGGCTATAAGGTATTATCAAACTGATCTGATGATAATGATGATGAAGCTAGAAGATAGGCACCGGGACTCCGTAATTAATCAATGTATCCTACCCGTGTTTAGGCTATTTAGAATTATCATGAGATGCGCCGCACTTTGGCTATAAGGTACTATCAAACTGATCTGATGATGATGGATAACCCTATAGTAATCCAATCGGGCGTTGAATTTTGTCATGAACCTTGAAACTCGATAAAAATAATTTGTTCGAGCTTAGAATATAGGTTATAATGACACGTATGACGTCGTAGTGCAATTCGAGTATAGTACAAAATAAAACAATATCTTTTTTGGAACGAAGTTCCTTATCGCGCGTTGTGAAAGGGGGCTAGACGGAAAAAATTCTCACGAAAAATTGTACCGACACTTTTACTGTCAAAATATAAATCCAAGATGGCGGCTGCAAGAAATTCAACTTTTTCGTCATGGGTGTCGTTTTCATGGTTTTCGAGGGTGTTGAAACCGATGGTACTGTCAAAATATAAATCCAAGATGGTGGCTGCAAAAAAAAAAAATTTCGTCATGGGTGTCGTTTTCATGGTTTTCGAGGGTGTTGAAACCGATAGTATTGTCAAAATGTAAATCCAAGATGGCGGCTATAATAAATTATCAACTTTTTCGTCATGGGTGTCGTTTTCATGGTTTTCGAGGGTGTTGAAACCGATATTACTGTCAAAATATAAATCCAAGATGGCGGCTGCAAGAAATTATCAAATTTTCCGTCATGGGTGTCGTTTTTATGGTTTTCGAGGGTGTTGAAACCGATGGTACTGTCAAAATATAAATCCAAGATGGCGGCTGCAAGAAATTATCAACTTTTTCGTCATGGGTGTCGTTTTCATGGTTTTCGAGGGTGTTGAAACCGATGATACTGTCAAAATATAAATCCAAGATGGCGGCTGCAAGAAATTATCAAATTTTCCGTCATGGGTGTCGTTTTCATGGTTTTCGAGGGTGTTGAAACCGATAGTACTGTCAAAATATAAATCCAAGATGGCGGCTGCAAGAAATTATCAAATTTTCCGTCATGGGTGTCGTTTTTATGGTTTTCGAGGGTGTTGAAACCGATGGTACTGTCAAAATATAAATCCAAGATGGCGGCTGCAAGAAATTATCAACTTTTTCGTCATGGGTGTCGTTTTCATGGTTTTCGAGGGTATTGAAACCGATAGTACTGTCAAAATATAAATCCAAGATGGCGGCTGCAAAAAATTATTAAATTTTTCGTAATGGGTGTCGTTTTTATGGTTTTCAATGGTATTGAAACCGATAGTATTGTCAAAATATAAATCCAAGATGGCGGCTGCAAGAAATTATCAAATTTTCCGTCATGGGTGTCGTTTTCATGGTTTTCGAGGGTGTTGAAACCGATATTACTGTCAAAATATAAATCCAAGATGGCGGCTGCAAGAAATTATCAAATTTTCCGTCATGGGTGTCGTTTTTATGGTTTTCGAGGGTGTTGAAACCGATGGTACTGTCAAAATATAAATCCAAGATGGCGGCTGCAAGAAATTATCAACTTTTTCGTCATGGGTGTCGTTTTCATGGTTTTCGAGGGTATTGAAACCGATAGTACTGTCAAAATATAAATCCAAGATGGCGGCTGCAAAAAATTATTAAATTTTTCGTAATGGGTGTCGTTTTTATGGTTTTCAATGGTGTTGAAACCGATAGTATTGTCAAAATATAAATCCAAGATGGCGGCTGCAAGAAATTATCAAATTTTCCGTCATGGGTGTCGTTTTCATGGTTTTCGAGGGTGTTGAAACCGATATTACTGTCAAAATATAAATCCAAGATGGCGGCTGCAAGAAATTATCAAATTTTCCGTCATGGGTGTCGTTTTTATGGTTTTCGAGGGTGTTGAAACCGATGGTACTGTCAAAATATAAATCCAAGATGGCGGCTGCAAGAAATTATCAACTTTTTCGTCATGGGTGTCGTTTTCATGGTTTTCGAGGGTATTGAAACCGATAGTACTGTCAAAATATAAATCCAAGATGGCGGCTGCAAAAAATTATTAAATTTTTCGTAATGGGTGTCGTTTTTATGGTTTTCAATGGTGTTGAAACCGATAGTATTGTCAAAATGTAAATCCAAGATGGCGGCTGCAAGAAATTATCAAATTTTTCGTCATGGGTGTCGTTTTCATGGTTTTCGAGGGTGTTGAAACCGATTGTACTATCAAAATGTAAATCCAAGATGGCGGCTGCAATAAATTATCAACTTTTTCGATATGGGTGTCTTTTTCATGGTTTTCGAGGGTGTTGAAACCGATAGTACTGTCAAAATGTAAATCCATGATGGCGGTTGCAAGAAATTATTAACTTTTCCGTCATGGGTGTCGTTTTCATGGTTTTCGAGGGTGTTGAAACCGATAGTACTGTCAAAATATAAATCCAAGATGGTGGCTGCAAAAAAAAAAAATTTCGTCATGGGTGTCGTTTTCATGGTTTTCGAGGGTGTTGAAACCGATAGTATTGTCAAAATGTAAATCCAAGATGGCGGCTATAATAAATTATCAACTTTTTCGTCATGGGTGTCGTTTTCGTGGTTTTCGAGGGTGTTGAAACCGATTGTACTGTCAAAATGTAAATCTAAGATGGCGGCTGCAATAAATTATCAACTTTTTCGATATGGGTGTCTTTTTCATGGTTTTCGAGGTTGTTGAAGCCGATAGTGCTGTCAAAATGTAAATCTAAGATGGCGGCTGTCAGAAATTATCAACTTTTTCGTCATGAGTGTCGTTTTCATGGTTTCGAAGATGTTGAAATAGTGCTGTCAAAATGTACATAAAATAGGATAGTATTTTTTAGTTATCTTGTATTGGCTAGACGGAAAAAATTCTCACGAAAAGTTGTAACGATACTTTTTGCTATAGTAAGCTATTGTAAGCCGTGCGGCGTGCGCATGTTTCTCTGTCTGTCTCTCTCTCTCTTATAGAAAGCAAGCCAGAACGGAACTTCGTTCCATCCGGGTGTCCCTTGACACCTCAGTAGGTTTTTATATTGCTAAATATCTGACAGACAAATCGAAGCAAGTAATAGGAGCTGTACCCTATTCGCGGATTAGACATACAAAGAAAGTTTTTTTACTGTCAGTTCAACCGATTTCAACTTCTATTTCGTAGGCATAAGGATAGCATTAACCTTTCGAATGTCTTAAGTTACACAGTCCGACATAAGGTAATTGTCTTTCTATTGTGTCTCTAATTACGACATTCAAAGAGTTAAAAGCAAAAAACTAATTACAATACCAACTATTTGCTGCAGCCACCATTTGTCATGCTACCAACGTAATGAAAGTCAAAATCGGTTGAACGGACAGTAGTAATAGGTTTTTTTTTTTATATAATGTAAAGGCTCGCGTTTGACCATAATCTCACCTGATGGTAAGCGATGATGTGGCCGACGATAGAGCACGCTTGCCTATATCTTCGAGTACCAAGATAAATTAGGACACTTTTCACTACATATTATAAAACAAAGTCCCCCGCTGAGTCTGTCTGTCTGTCTGTTCGCGATAAACTCAAAATTTACTGCACCGATTTTCAAGCAGTTTTCACCACTCGATAGCGTGATTCTTGAGGAAGCTTTTAGTATATAATTTGTTAAGTTTTTGTATGTATTTTTGTGTACATTAACGTTATTTGTTGAAGATGTCGGGAAAAAATAAGCCGTCTGGGAGCTTTTAACGCAAACGCTGCCTAAACCCTTTGAGATATAACAAAATAATGTATGGTGGAATTGTGTATCTTATATAGGTCTACAGAAAAGTCCGCGGTGGCATATGTCTATCTCTTAAGGTTAACATAATATATCCATTTTACTACTTTTAAAAATTGGCATTCATGAAGCATTTATTGGAAAGTTATTTACATAATTACGGTATTAATTCTTATCAAAATAAGTTACTTCGCGTTCAAGACTATATCAGTATCTGTAAATTACTTTTTGAATCATTTAAATCGGACGTACCATTAGAAAGCTTTCATAAATTTAATAATTCTCAAAATTAAATTCACGAATTCACAAGTTCCGCTCTTCAGTAGCTACGCATGACGCGGTCACTGATCCTCCCCCCGCGCTGTTTTGCCTACTGTTTCTTTAGCTAATAAGCCGAACGACAATAACGCACGACTGATGACTGTGTTTTCTTTTGGAAGTTGTTGAAAAGTTATAATTGCATTTTTGTTTTGTGTTTGTTTTCTTAACTAACACAACACCAACAATGGTAGTATATGTGAATTAAGGTAGTAAGAACTACGATGCTCACGCGTGTAAAATGGAGGTCCAAAATTTATGGGAAATAACATTAGGTTACGCCACGCGGGCGAAGCCGCGGGCAAAAGCTAGTGTATTTATAAATCATTTTTTCATGTTACCAATTTGATATACAAGGAATTAAAGTTGCCACAATATCATGATATCAAATTAACGATGATTTATTCATCTCCCAGTTACATGCTTTAAAATTATTCAGTCCCATACAATCTTTTCACACAAATACAATACAGAAATTGGCTATGCTACAAATAGGGTCTGGATAGTACACATAACTGCTAAATCCGTTGTATATTTTACCTTATAATTTAAAAAAAAACTTTTTCCAAAATAGATATAACCGATTTCACTAGTCAGTGTTAAATAAGGAACAAACAATATCGAGAAACACCGACTTCCGAAATTAAAATTATTTTGATGGTTTTAGTGTTTTTTTTAGTGAAGTCGGTTTTATTTTTTTGGAAAAAGTTTTTTATTTCACACTTTTTAGTTGTGATACACTTATTTACAGCCAGAGTACCTTTTTCTCATGACAATTCCAATTAACTCAAACCCTGCTAGGATAAATTCATTATTTTATTATGAAGCTTCCGTGTCTACCTTGCGGCTCCATCATCATCATCAGATCAGTTTGATAGTACCTTATAGCCAAAGTGCGGCGCATCTCATGATAATTCTAAATAGCCCAAACACGGGTAGGATACATTGATTAATTACGGAGCCCCGGTGCCTATCTTCTAGCTTCATCATCATTATCATCAGATCAGTTTGATAGTACCTTATTGCCAAAGTGCATCTCATGACAATTCTAATAAACTCAAACACGGCTAGGATACATTGATTAATTACGGCGTTCCGGTGCCTATCTTCCGGCTCGCATAACTATGTTCATTGTGATATCTGTGTGATTATGAACTTCCACTGGCCATTTCTGGTCTTCTTCACCAGTTCCACTTCATCAAATGTAATTTTTTGAGTGTAAATGCTTAAGTCTTTGATGAAAATACCAAAAGAACTATGCGGTTGCTTATGATATTTGAGGAGTTCCCTTGAATTCGCCAAGATTCCATCATCAGATCCCGACTTGGTGACTATGGGACCATTTGGTAAGTATACACTTTCCAACAAAAAAAGAATTTTTCAAATCGGTCGGCAAGCAACGAAGTTATGCGCGAACATACATAAAAAAAAAAAACTACTGAGGTGTCAAGGGACACCCGGATGGAACGAAGTTCCGTTTTGGCTTGCTTTCTATAAGAGAGAGAGAGAGAGAGACAGACAGAGAAACATGCGCACGCCGCACGGCTTACAATAGCTTACTATAGCAAAAAGTATCGTTACAACTTTTCGTGAGAATTTTTTTCGTCTAGCCAATACAAGATAACTAAAACATACTATCCCATTTTATGTACATTTTGACAGCACTATTTCAACATCTTCGAAACCATGAAAACGACACTCATGACGAAAAAGTTGATAATTTCTGACCGCCGCCATCTTAGATTTACATTTTGACAGCACTATCGGCTTCAACAACCTCGAAAACCATGAAAAAGACACCCATATCGAAAAAGTTGATAATTTATTGCAGCCGCCATCTTAGATTTACATTTTCACAGTACAATCGGTTTCAACACCCTCGAAAACCACGAAAACGACACCCATGACGAAAAAGTTGATAATTTCTTGCAGCCGCCATCTTGGATTTATATTTTGACAGTACTATCGGTTTAAACACCCTCGAAAACCATGAAAACGACACCCATGACGGAAAAGTTAACAACTTCTTGCAGCCGCCATCTTGGATTTACATTTTGACAGTACTATCGGTTTCAACACCCTCGAAAACCATGAAAACGACACCCATGACAAAAAAGTTAATAATTTCTTGCAGCCGCCATCTTGGATTTACATTTTGACAGTACTATCGGTTTCCACGCCCTCAAAAACCATAAAAACGACACCCATGACGAAAAAGTTGATAATTTCTTGCAGCCGCCATCTTGGATTTACATTTTGACAGTACCATCGGTTTCAACACCCTCGAAAACCATGAAAACGACACCCATGACGAAAAATTTGATAATTTCTTGCAGCCGCCATCTTGGATTTATATTTTGACAGTACTATCGGTTTCAACACCCTCGATAACCATGAAAACGACACCCATGACGGAAAAGTTAATAATTTCTTGCAGCCGCTATCTTGGATTTATACTTTGACAGTACTATCGGTTTCAACACCCTCGAAAACCATGAAAACGACACCCATGACGAAAAATTTGATAATTTCTTGCAGCCGCCATCTTGGATTTATATTTTGACAGTACCATCGGTTTCAACACCCTCGAAAACCATGAAAACGACACCCATGACGGAAAATTTGATAATTTCCTGCAGCCGCCATTTTGGATTTATATTTTGACAGTAAAAGTGTCGGTACAATTTTTCGTGAGAATTTTTTCCGTCTAGCCCCCTTTCACAACGCGCGATAAGGAACTTCGTTCCAAAAATCAAACATCCGAATTAAGAACCTCCTCCTTTTTTAGAAGTCGGTTAAAAATACATAAGTATTCATAGTTTTAACTGTATTTTACGATTAGATCGAATATTAAATTGGAAATACCTACTTGCTTCAGACATCGTACCAGTATTTATTGAGTTTGAAGATTTAATTCATGTCGGAGAGGGGTTGTGCGTTGTACCTAATTGTCTGATAAAATTAATCTCAAATACCCATTTGATTTTGATAATATTTTTAAAGAAATAAGCCTGGGAAATAATCGTAGGTTTACAAAGAAATTGGTCGTTATTACCCGTAACGATATGGCAACTACTTATTTTTGCTATAAGAGTAGTACTCAAAACTGGATAAGCAGGCAATTACATATTGCCATATAGTAATACTGATACTAAAAATCAAACAATTACTCAACTCAATTAATACTTACTAAGAAAAATGAAATAATACCTCAAATATCAAGACATGTTCGGTTAAAGTATAAAATTGAGCGAACAATGGGCTCTATGTGTGCGTGCGCGTAAGGTCGATGTATTGCGACCAAGATACCTAAATTCGAGCGAGTGAATCTTGCTCACGCGTCCTTAATAATACTTAACTGACAGCGTTTATATTATTGCATTTCGATTTATCAACATAAGTCAGAATATGCATTAGTTAATATATCAACATATACGTTTGTGGATTTGCGAGTGTAATATGACAAAATCAGTTATCAAGTTATGAACGTCTTTGAGTACGAAACACGCACATATATTTCGAGTTATCTAGTTATGCACGCTATCTAAAGTTGTGATATTTATGAACATTTCGAATTGTCTAGTTATGCACGCTATCAAAAGTTGTGATATTTTAGAACATTTTGAATTGTCTAGTTTTATCATTATAAAATCACACGAGTCATTTATGAAACTTTTTAAAATGGACATTATATCTATATATATATAAATGAATTGCTGTTCGTTAGTCTCACTAAAACTCGAGAACGGCTGAACGGATTTATCTTATCTTAGTCTTGAAATGTTCGTGGAGGTCTAGGGAAGGTTTAAAAGGCGAGAAAAAGTCGAATAATTTCCGGGAAAACCCTAAAAACAGCCCTTTTCTATTTCCCATACAAACGTTTTCTAGAGTCAATTTGAACTTTATTGCTATTCAATAAAGTTCATATTAAATTATAATCACTCACTGTTGTCTAAGCAATTTAGGTGTGTTCCTAACGTCAAAGAGTCAATTTGCAATTTATTACCGCTGCATAAAGTTCAAATTCAACAATCATATCTATGAAAATAGTCTTCGCGTGCGCTTTGGAGGATCTAATGTCGCGTTCCGAAAATAAACAAAAGTGAATCGCGAACGCGACAAAAAATGTAATAAACTAGGTATTAGTAGTACTGATTTCCAATTAATTTGGTCGGCTTCGCGAAACTTAATTTTAGCTAACTTCAAGTTGTGAAGGTAAGAGGACAAAATGTTGATGTAGACAATCGTTGGATTGTGCCATACTCGCCAATATTGTCCAAAGCTTTTGAGACTCACATCAAGGTGGAATATTGTAACTCTGTAAAGTCGATAAAGTACATATGTAAATATGTTAACAAAGGCAGCGATATGGCTGTCTTCGCTGTAACCAATGCAAATGATGAAATATCACAGTACCAGATGGGGCGCTATGTAAGTAGCAACGAAGCAATTTGGCGTATATTTTCATTTGCGATCCATGAAAGATACCCTACAGTAGTCCATTTGGCGGTCCATTTAGAAAATGGTCAACGCGTTTATTTTAATGAATCGAACGCGGCAGACAGAGCGGCACGTCCACCATCGACAACATTAACAAGTTTCTTCACAGTCTGTAAAACTGATGATTTTGACATGCCACGCTATTACATATGGAATGCATCATCGAAATCGTTTCAGCGTCGAAAACAAGGAACACCAGTTGAAGGACATCCAAATGTATTTGCTTCAGACGCTCTGGGTCGCATCTACACAGTACATCCAAATAACGATGACTGTTATTATTTGCGATTGTTGTTGGTGAATGTTCGTGGTCCGACATCGTTCAAACAACTGAGTTAATTGACAGCTGTGTGCGACTTACCGTGAGGCATGCCAACTATTACATTTACTTGAGAACGATTCGCACTGGGATGATACGCTCAAGGATTCCGTAATATCTTCATCGCCGCATCAAATTCGTACATTGTTTGCGATTATCATATAAGAAAGAAAGAAAGAAAGAAAGAAAACATGTTTATTTGGCACACTATGAACATAAAAAGTATTAAAACATTGATATAAATTAATAGCTTAAATAAAACTTAAAAAAAGAAATAAAAAAATAAAATAAAAAACAATCAGCAATAATGTGTCTCACGGTAGTGCCAAATAGGTTCAGTTCAGCATTCTGTCAGACAACCGTGGCAGTTGCCTGACGCTGGTTTTCAACTGAACCTTTGAGTGTAGGTGAGTAACGAATGAAAATCGGTTTTTGAAATATGTAAAAGTAAATGTATGTGTATATATATAAATATATGTGTATATATGTATATTTTTATGTGTACAAAATTATATGTCGTAATTGTTCAGTGTTAGTTGTTTGTGTTGTGTTTTCATATCGACATGTTTCCCCTCGAATCCAAAAGATTTGTGGGTTAAGTATAGAGATGACATGTCTGAGGATGTTTTGCATCGTGTGCGCCGTGAAACTTTGAATCCTACACTACAAATGACTGAAGAAATTTACAATGAGACATTGATCATGATAGAAGATATGTGTTTATTGATAGCAAATAAAGTATTGTCGTGTTTGGGAATGACAGCACCAAATCGTCATATGCACGATGCATTAAACCACGAGTTGCAAAGGGAACAACAGTACGACATTGAAGCATTGGCCGAAACAGTTCGTACAAATGTTCCACAAATAATCAACAACAAAGAATTGCGTACGACACTTTGATAGAAGCTGTGAACAGTGGATCTGGTGGAATTTATTTCCTTGATGCTCCCGGAGGAACCGGAAAAACGTTCTTAATTTCATTGCTTTTGGCGAGGATCAGGTCGCGAAATGATGTTGCTCTAGCGTTGGCTTCATCTGGAATATCTGCGACTCTGCTAGAAGGCGGACGAACTGCGCATTCTGCCTTGAAATTACCATTAAACATGCAAATCACCGATACACCAATTTGCAACATCGCTGCATCGCCAAAAATAGCGCAATGGCCAAGATCCTACAGGTATGCAAATTAATTGTTTGGGATGAATGCACAATGGCCCATAAGAGGTCACTGGAGGCGCTGGACAGAACATTGAAAGATCTTCGTGACAACCAAAATATTTTTGGTGGGGATATGATTCTGTTGTCAGGTGATTTTCGTCAGACTCTTCCAGTTATTCCCCGATCAACTGTTGCTGATGAACTAAATGCATGCCTAAAATCATCGAATTTGTGGCAGTACGTAAAGACACTCCAATTTGTCATTTGGTTAAATTTCATAAATTTAAAAAAGAATAAAGGATCTTAATTTGTTTCTGCGATTAAACTTTGTTATTACTTCATTTGGTTTTTATTTAAATTCAATTATGACAGTTAGAATTTTTATCTTCCTTCAGGGAATAAGTTGATAAGTCGTCGGTGAACAATTGGATAAGTCTGTTTTTAAATGCATTAACAAATATTACATTTATTTTGTAACGTAGACTTAAAACAGCTCCTTAAAGAACCTAAATTCAACTATTAAAAAAGTAATCATCATTATTTTCGATTTACCAGAAGATCGTAAACTTTAAATTGGCTGCCCTGAAAAGTATGCATAATTGACATATCAACTTATTCACGCCAGGTACGGAATTTATGTTGCAATCTTCTGATACATTATCCTTGGCAGCAGGTCTGCTTCTCTTCTGAAAATCCGTCGAGCTGTGCGGATGCTGTAACCGATGTGATACACCAAGCTATGGAGTATTTTATCCCTTATAGCGATGTACGCATCGGTGGCTCAGCTCACCCGTGGTTCAACGCCGATTGCGTTCAGGCTGAAGAGCGTAAGCATTCGGCGTTTCTCGCCTGGGTTGACGCTCGTGACCGCAAAGCTCCGGATCTGAATTCAAAGAAGAGAGCCTTCAACCATGCTGCCAAGTCCTACAAAAAAGCATTAAAGAAGGCACGCTTCGACCGCATAACCCATATTGGCAAAAAACTCTCTGCACAGCCGTCCGGTAGCAGAGCATTCTGGTCTCTTGCCAAGTCGGTCGAGGCGAACTTCTGTCGGCCCGCTTTGCCTCCGCTGGTAAAGCCTGATGGAACACTGGCTCATACGGCAAGAGAGAAAGCAGGACTCTTTGCATCTCTCTTTGCCCATAATTCTCGTCTTGACACTAGCAATGCTGCTCCACCGACTCTGCCTCATTGTAACTCTTCAATGCAGGAGGTTCACATGAGGAACAGAGAAGTTCTGAGAGAGCTGCGTCGTCTAGACGTGAATAAAGCCAGTGGACCAGATGGCATACCAGCGATTGTTCTAAAGGCTTGTGCGCCCGAGTTGTCTCCTGTATTGACGCGCTTGTATCGCCTCTCATTTAGGACTGGTATAGTGCCCAAGTCCTGGAAGCTTGCCAACGTGCAACCCGTGCCCAAAAAGGGCAGTCGTGCCGATCCTGCCAACTATCGGCCGATTTCGGTAACCTCCATACTCTGCAAGATTATGGAGCGTGTATTGAACTCGCGCCTCATGGCATACCTGGAAGGTAACGATCTCCTCAGTGACCGACAGTACGGGTTTCGCCGCAAGCGGTCTACTGGGGACCTACTGGTTTATGCTACCCACTTGTGGGGCGAGGCCCTCGAGAAGAATGGGGAAGCGATTGCCGTTTCCTTAGATGTCTCGAAGGCCTTCGACAGGGTATGGCACGCTAGCCTATTGAGTAAGCTTCCAGCGTACGGCATTTCCCCTGGTCTGATTAACTGGGTAAAAGACTTCCTGAGTGAACGGTCTCTCCGAGTTGTTGTCGACGGATGCTCATCAGAGCCCATGACGATTAATGCCGGAGTTCCTCAGGGGTCTGTTCTCTCTGCAACTCTCTTCCTGTTGCATATCAACGATCTGCTGGTGCCCGGTATCTATGGGTATGCAGATGATAGCACAGTTGTAGAGAGATACCTGCCCAGTGCTCGGGCTAGTAAGGAGCTAATCCGGTCCGAAAGAGAGGCTATGGTAGAGCGAACGAATATCTCACTTCAGGCAGTCTCCAAGTGGGGTGAAGCCAATCTAGTGGGATTCAACGCCGCCAAAACACAAGCGTGTCTTTTCACTGCCAAAAGGAGCCCGTGCACCTTGGTTCCTACTTTTCGGAATTTATCCCTGGAGTACACCGACCGCCTTCAGCTCTTGGGGGTTGAAATTCCCTCAGACCTTAACTTTGGGCGGTTCATTGAGTCCAAAGCCAAGGTAGCTGCTAGGAAGCTGGGCGTTCTTGCAAAGGTCCGGCGGTACTTCACACCGGGACAGCTTTTAATGTTATACAAAGCACAGGTCCGTTCGTGTGTGGAGTACTGCAGTCACATATGGGCTGGTGCTGCAAAATGCCACCTGGCAGCTTTGGACTCGGTGGAAAGGCGTGCAAAGAGGCTAATTGGTGATCCAGATTTGGTTAAGTCCAACCTTCAAAGCCTTGAGCATAGGCGTAGGGTAGCCAGCCTTTCGGTGTTTTACAGGATGCATTTTGGAGAGTGTGCGCAGGAATTGCATGACTTGATTCCGCCATCGCAATTCTACCATCGGACATCCCGACGTACGGCGAATATTCACCCTTACGTTGTTGAAACCTCTACGGTCCGGACTAAGCGTTTCGCCTCGTCGTTTATACCACGTACGTCGAAGGACTGGAACAGTCTGCCTGCTGCGGTCTTCCCGTCCGATTATAATTTGGGTGTCTTCAAGGCTAGAGTGAATAGGCTCTTAATAAACTAGTGCGCCTCACCATCAAAGATTGCATCGCTACTTACCATCAGGTGGGATCGCAGTCAAGCACTAGTTTATCTTAATTAAAAAAAAAAAAAAAAAAAAAACATTATGTAAATATTTTTTTAAGACTCTTTAATTTATTTTTGGTTATTGCAGGAGATTCAGGGTACCCTTTGAGACCGATAATGATGACACCCATCTCGGAACCAAGGCCGGATACTCCGGAACGATATAACCAAAGCTTGCTCTTGACGGCCAAAAGTGTTGTTGAATGCTGTATAGGTGTTTAAAAAGCTCGCTTTAGGTATGCTTTGAATATCATACCATTATTATAATAATTGATATAATTTGTGTTTGAAATAAATAAATAATAATAAAACGGTTTGTCCTTGCAGGTGCTTATTGGTTGATAGTCAGCTGCATTACACTCCAGTAACTGCTGTCAGAAACACACAAATACTGGAAAAAAGCAATGAATACCAGAAACCCATTTACATAGCTTTTATTGATTATTCCAAAGCGTTTGATAGCCTGAATCATAATTGCATTTGGTCAGCCTTAAAAGAGCAAGGAGTGGACAATGCCTACATAGAAATACTCAAGAACATATACAGTATAAGCAAGAGCTGCATTAAACTGGAATCGAAAGGGGACCTCTTTCCCATCAACAGAGGTGTAAGACAGGGTGATCCTCTGTCTCCCAAATTATTCACAGCTGTGCTGGAAAGGATCTTCAGAAGACTAAACTGGGATGAATATGGCCTCAACATCAATGGCAGCCTCTTGAACCATCTGAGGTTTGCTGACGACCTCATTTTGCTGGAAGAAGACCCAGGCAAACTACAAGCTATGGTACAAACGCTAGCTAACGAAAGTAAGGTAGTAGGTCTAAAAATGAACGACATCAAGACAAAACTGATGACTAACTCTGCAGAGGTTGCCATAAAATTGGATGGAAAAACACTTGAATATGTGCAAGAGTATGTATACTTGGGACAAATAATTGCCCCTAAAGAACAAACGACCAAGGAAATCCACAAAAGAATAGCCTGTGGTTGGAAATCATACTGGTCTCTGAAAGAGATAATGAAAAGTAAAGAGGTGAGCATTGCTATCAAGAAAAAAACGTTTAACACCTGCATACTTCCTTGCATTACATATGGCTGTGAGACATGGTCTCTCAACCAAGACCATCGTGAGAAACTTGCAAAATGCCAACGAGCGATGGAGAGAAGTATGTTGGGAATAAAACTCAGGGATAGAATTAGTAATGCGGAAATAAGGAAAAGAACTCAAGTTTCAGACATCCTGACCAGAATCGATCATCTGAAATGGGGTTGGACAGGTCACATGATTCGATGCACGGCCAACAAATGGAGCAAGCAAGTGACCCTATGGTACCCAAGAGATGGCGTCAGAAAACAGGGTCGCCCAACGAGACGATGGGAAGACGACATCCGCCTGACCTTGGGTCCATATTGGACAAGGGTGGCAATGGACAGAGTCCAGTGGAGACAGTTGGAGGAGGCCTATGCCAAAAGGCACACCGAACGGAGGGACATTCTATAACAATCACACAAAGAATAATATTTATTGTATCCCAAAGTTTGGAAATAAATGGCTATTTTATTATTATTATTATTATTAACTGCTGTCAGAATAGTGAATGCATGCTGTGTTCTGCATAATATAGCACACAAGGCTTATATCCCCTACACACCCCTAACAGCAGAAGAAGCAGCTCGTGAGCGGGCGTTGGTCATGGGGTCAGGCAAGAGCAGTGACCGGGCACTCATGCTCTTAGCGAGTTGGAGCTTGGATGCACAGAACAGTGGGCGCTCATTCAATGGACTAATAGGAGAAACCAATTATCTTAATTAATTCTACTTTTAAAATTAACATACTATCCTATTGTTGTCCATGTATGCATTAAAAAAGTGCATTGTAAAAATGTTCTATCAACATGGTTTCAAAATTTGTGTTATGATGACACTTAGTGGCTGGTGTAGGTTAATTAGTACTACCATATTGTCTCTTCACCACCCTAGGTTGACTGGTAGAGAATGCCTAAGGCATTAAGTCCGCCTATGTACTTTTTGTTGCATGAAGATTAAATAAATAAATAAATTAGTTTTAAGTTTGTTTATCATTGAAATGGTTTTTAAATAGTTCTTATGTGTTTTATATAAGTATTCTTAGCAAATATGAACATAAACAATAAAATAATTTAAATCATAAGACACTTGAGGTACAGGCCGGTTAGATCATTATTATTGTTTTGTTTTAAGGCTGCACTTATTGTGTAAAGCTGTATGTTATTCCCCTTAATTATTATTCTATATTCAATTTCATTTTTCGTACTGTTTGTGAATAAAGGCTATTTGTATTCCTAATGCCTCGTCATTTTATTTTAATTATATTTTCAAACGTAAACATTATCACATAACATAGCTCGTCGTCTCTCGTCACTCGTCCAAGAGCAAGGTCTTGATAAGCTCCAGAAACTGCACCATCAGTAAGTCTGAATGTTTATTTACGTAAAATCTTGCTAACCTCTTCAAAAGTTCAAGTACATACCGCACTTTCAGCTGTCAAAACTAGAGGTGTACACGTCAAAATTTATTACTAAACGCTCGGATATTCACAAACTAAAAGGGCATCACTAACGATTGACGTTACGCAACGGTCCAACTTTGGTTTACGTTCGTGAACGTTTGAACTTTTAGCGCGATACCAAAAACCCGATCAGCTGAATCGAAACCTAACCATTGCCGCAATCGAACCGTAACTTTGTCGTAAACGTTTGAAATTAGCGCGATCGCCTCCGTCCGTTTCCAAAAATTTTTTCACCGATAGAAAGCTACTTTATTCATGCATGAGTGATATACAAGGTGTAAGGGACAGCCCTCCACAAACTTTAAGGGCTTGCTCAGTAGACGAAACTGAACAACCTTCCACAAAATTGTTTTTCAGGAAACGAAAAAAAAAGTCGGCCTCGCCATACAAATTGTCCAATCAAGTTTATCATTTTGTATGGTAAGGTTGATTTTTTTTTTCGTTACCTGAAAAAAAAATTGTGTAAAGTTGTTCAGTTTCGTCTACTGAGCAAGCCCTTAAAGTTTGTGGAGGGCTGTCCCTTACACCTTTTATATAATTATGTATATTTTATGTACGCCGGCGAAAACGCGGGCAACAGCTAGTTTGTAAATACATATGGACACACACTCACAATCACACACCTTGATAATATTAGTGTGGTTTCAAAGTCTACAACTATGCATGTATATGTATATATAGCTAGGTATCTATAACGGAGCGCCCCAACATTCAATTCTCAGACAATACGGACATACCAACACATCGATTACCCTCAAATCTAGTTCAGACTCGGCGTCCAAGCTCGTTGGTCCTTAGACACATTCCAGGAGTTGGATTCACACAAGATTAGTTCTACGAGAGCCTGTTTGTAGTCAAGCTTTGGTCTATTTCTGTTAGATTGGCGTGCCATAGCTAGGTACGAGTATCTACTATTATATAGGTTCCTTATAAAAGATAAAAGAGGTTAGAAAAGGAAATACTTTCCGATTTGTACTACAACAAGTGTCGCCGCTTGCCTCACACCCTTTAACTCCACTGCAGGCAATAAACCAATACGGACGCGCGTTACGCAACTAACAGACCTAGGGTTTGGGAATTCCCGACCATTTCAAAGTCCCGGGACACGAGACAGCCTACAATCATAGTCCCGGGAATACCCGGGACTTCGAGGCTTTTGAGATTGTATGTTTGTATTATTATTTTTTTATGAGAATATTAATCGTGATAATTTATGATGAAATATATTAAAAAATAAACTGAGCAAGTACGAGTCGGAGTCGCGCACTGAGGGTTCCATACAAACTTACTTGTGTAAATAGTTGAATTCCCGAATGGAGTCGAAGATTTTTTCAAATAGAATTTTTTTTTTTTGTTATGTACATACTTATAACAAATTTACTGTTTTCAGATTTATTCCTATACCTTTTCTATAAGACCTTGCTTTATGCCAAATTTTAGAATTCTGGATCAACGGAAAGTACCCTATAAATTTTGATTCCTTTGAGGGTGTGGAAAAATACGTTCAGGCCAGTTTTTCCTATAAAGGTACGGAACCTGAAAAAGCATTTTTTGTTTTGTATAAATCAACATTTATTAAACCAAAAATTATATCCTTATAACTATAACGATAGTTTCAGTCTTGATAACTGCTTTGTTTATTTCTTATAATCACACACAGATTCACTTTTAAGCAGTTAAATCTTATACTTTATAAAATAACTTAGTTAAAAAATCATACTAATTGTTAATAACTTTGCTATTATTGGTAATTCGACTAGTTCATAATCACAACACTTAATTCTCTTAATTACAGTTTTTTTTCATAATTAAATGGCGCAAGGCTTCTTCTTATTTGAAATTTCGACAATCTTGTCTCGTCTCGAGTCTCAGCACGAAAGTCCCAGGACTCGAGACAACTAAAATTACGAAAATTCCCGGGACTTCGAGACACGAGACGTCCCGGGACCCAAACCCTAAACAGACCACGCACACTTATATCGCAAGTTTGTTATTGGTAGTTGAACTCTGAGCATACTTTGCGGCGCGCCTGCCCCGTCCGCAAGGCCATTCTAACATTTTTCATCTGTTCTGTGATAGGTTCCACAGTTCCTGTCTACAGTCGGATTGTCCTCCTAGTAGTATCCCACCCACCTATACGTATAAAACGTTTTGGGAACACATTCATTGTGCGTACAGCTAAGATGTAGAATTCCCTGCCCGAGTCTGTGTTTTCCGATGGCTACAATAGGTACGGGAATCTTTAAGTCAAAAGTGAATATATTACTTCTAGGTAAACGCGCTCCATCGTTTTAATACATTTTGGAATAGAGACAGACAGAACCTTGGAGCATCTATATAACATATTTACATAATAATCCTTCAAATGTTCCCACTGCTGGGACTCAGGCCTCATCTCTAAGAGAGGGAATGGGCCGTAAACCACCACGCGGGCCCAGTGCGGGATGGTAAGTCTGCAGACTATAGAGACAATTTTCCAGCTCTTAGTAAACGTAGTGGTCTTGAAACCTAATCGCCTAGATGTCATTTGGTAACCGAGTCACGGCTGACCTTCTAACGCCCTTGGGTAGGACAGATACGTTCGGAACTTAGGTTAGGTCGAAAGAGGGCGACCAATAAGGGTGAACCGTGTTTTATGTTTGAATTGTTCAAAATCTTGCCGAAAGCGAGTACGCTGTTGTTTTATAAACGAAAGTTCATATTATTCGATATTTGAGCGAACGATATTGCATCGATCAGTTAC
The DNA here is from genome assembly GCA_910589285.2 of Mythimna ferrago. NCBI lineage: Eukaryota > Metazoa > Arthropoda > Insecta > Lepidoptera > Noctuidae > Mythimna > Mythimna ferrago. The sequence continues at coordinate 1,970,840 of OU342680.1, forward strand.
CATCAGGTGAGATCGCAGTTAAGTACTGGTTTCTATCAATAAAAAAATAATGACAGCTTTATGGAAAACATTCTGTCCGCCGCGGTTTAATCCGCGTCTTTGATTAACGATGTTCATCTCCTCATGTTGTAGCGTTATATTATAACTACAGCTGAAACTCTCCTCGATAAATGGGCTCTCCAATACTAAAAGAATTATTCAATTCGAAGTTGCAGTTTCTGAGATTAGCGCGTTCAAACACTTTACTAACTAGCGACCTGCCCGAGCTTCGCACGTGTGTTAGACGTTAGAAGTCGTTGAAATTGTCGACTTTTCTCTACTACAATATGCATATACCATAACACCTGAAACTTCCTCATGAATTACTCTGTCTATTGTAGAAACCTGCATCAAAATCCGTCCAGTCTTTTTTGAGTTTATCGTGTTCATACAGACAGACATTGGGGGGACTTTGTTTTAGGATTATCATCCGGATAATCAATCGATTTACACAAAACTTTCTTACGTAACAATTCCTTTACTAAAGAAAAATGTCAAACAAGAAAATAAAACAGTTATTACTTATACAATTGGCAAGTTAATGCGACGTAGCTTATGTTATACAAGTCAGGCGGAAGCGGCGTGGGAACGGAAGTAGGCTCCACCGGAAGCGAACTCGACGTTCGATTGAGGACGCCGCCTCGCCTTGAAACTTCTCCATTTGTTCTTTTTTTCTCTCTCTGGTTTTAAGTTCAGCTACAAATAGGTCGGCTATTAAATGCCACTATGATTAAACTTTTATTGGGTTTTGAAATCGTCTGTAGTTAATATAGGACAGATTTGTGGAAACGGGAAGCAAATAAGTGGCAAAATGCTTTTAATTTTGTTTTTGGTTCATAAAGTCAGACATAATTCGCTTTTACGTATCTCATGATTAATTGATTATCATTGTAAGTAGACAATTCTCCCAAGGGAATATACTTCCAAGATAAAACAGCAGATTATGTGACTAGGGGAGTGTGAATTTCGAGCGAAACTGCCGATGCAACTGCAACTGTCGATGTGTCTGTGCTGTGCTGTCTGTGCTGGTGTGTGATGAGACTCGTCAGTAAAAACACATTTTTAAGCTATTGCATAGCTTCTATCGCGGGCCTCGAGCGTGGAGACCGAATCCAGAAATTCCGTAACGAAAATAACCTAACACCCCCCACTCATTGTTTTTTGAGCGTGGTGACCGATAAGAAAACAAATGAGTGAGCAATCAATCAAAATTCAATTCAATGTGTGAAAGTGTAACTTCAATTAATATCAAAGAAAAAAAAACAAAGGAAAAAAAATACTGCATAAATAAAATAAATAAATAATTATAATTGCATAAGTTGATAAAAATACTATGCAATAGCTTTACCGCGGCAGTCCCCGAGTGCCACACGTCTTTTTTTGATTTTTGGATGTATTTGTTCGATGCACGTATATTTTAGTTCACTCTTTTCAAAAAGGTTTTTGACGTTCTAAATTCAAATATCATTATTCCCATCTCCTTATGAACAGAATGACTTGCTATATAGTGCGTTTCACATAAGAGGTTCCTTTGCCGTAATGTTGGTTCCTCTGTTTACAGAAAAAGAAGGGAAAAATGAAAAGATATGCCTAATCTACCAAAATTTTTGCACGAAATGTGAAAAAAAAAAAGTTAATTGTTAAAAGTAATGAAATATCAGTATCTCCCTAATTCCCTAATATTAAATAATTTAATTGCTAAAAATATAGCAACACTGTTTTTCCGTATTGCCAACATTACGGCAAAGGAACCTCTTAAGTGAAACGCACTATAGGTGTTAGTTTTCTGACATATAAAAGACATTAGCGAGCAGGTGGTGTAAAAACTATATGTTATTTCAGGACATGGTCTACTCGTGTAATATGTTTCATCGAGATCTGTTTAGCCGTTCGAGCGTGAAGAAGAAACTAACATATACGCTTACAAACTCGCTACTATAAGTGTGATTATTTCTTCTGAGATAGCATTTAGCGACCCAAATTAAAAAAGGGCTGAATCGGTGGGTTCCTGTATTGAATAACTTCTAAATTCCTAGCACTGCAAGAAAAAAACAGTTCTGATTTTCCGTGTAAGCGGTATGCAATAAAACCATGGCGATTGTAATCCTCCCACCTTGCCAGGCACGCGTGGGAGAAGGGATTATGGCACCTACGTGGGCAGCGGTTTTACACCTTAAATGTTAATGTGGGTACTCCTTTCTTTTTTTTTTCGATTGGAAAAATCAACCAATGAGAACCCCCGCTCTTGGGCGGAGCGGGAGATAGTGTCAGACTCTTACTGACTAAAAAACCCATCCCGTTCCTTCTAGCCTTCATACCGGGGCTCGAGCGCCCTTTCGGATAACCCTGGGATGTAGGTACTCCTACACATAACACTCAGTTTAATAAAACATTGGCTTGAAATAACAAGTATTGGAATTACTGAATCCATGGCTAACAATATTCTAAACTCATTAATAATACTTAACATGAATATTCGTCGAAAGTTCCCGTTACGACGGGGGTGGGACCCACCTAATTAAACTTGCAATATATCGCTGCTTTTACAACTGAAAATTAACGTCAATTAGGAAAAATTAATGGGACACAGACGATTTGGATGGTTTATGTACAGTATGTAATTACCCATACATGCCATGGGTGAGAAAGAGATCCCGGGGCCGTGGAACAATGGCAAAGAAGGAACGGGAGTGGGTTTTTAGCCAGTAAAAGTCTGACACGCCCTCCTGCTCCGCCCACGGGCGGTAGATGTCATAAGGAAGATTTTCCTGCCTTAAAAAGACATGACAAGACAACTACCCATACATTTTACACATTATTCCGACTCTCTCTTATTTACAGAGATTCTGTACTACGAGCTCTTAACGCGATCCATTTTACTACCTAAACTGAACTGTTAAAGAATTGAAAAACTGAACTGAACTCTTTCTCGCTAATACGACTGACATTTTAACCTGTCCTGGTAAGACCTCTGGTCTATTTTTCATCAGGCACACAGGTAGGTACGCAAATATGTGTATGCGTGTTTGTTACTCTTTTACGCTGAAACGGCTGCAGGGATTTTTCGAATAGAACATAGGATAGTACTCTTTTGTTTCGGGAGTATGTTCCCTTGGGATAATTTATCCACTTCCGCACGGCCGCTGGCAGAAGCTAGTAAGTAGATCATAGTAAGACTAACACCATTATACCATGGTTAAGGCAAATAAAGACTTATCTTCTTCTTCTTTGTCCAACTCTCTTCCCAGTTTAGCTAGGGTCGGGTCTCCTTGTACGTTTGCGCCAGAGAGCTCTGTCTGGCTTGTTTGTGCTCTCAGACTATCTTCTTCTTCTCTACATCTCTTTTGCGTTAACTATTCAAATCATACTCGAATCTTCTAACTGTTCATCCATCATCATTATCATTTATCATTATCTTTTCTTTCCCCCAAGAGTCGCCACAACGACCGGTCCTGTGACCGACAGCCCAAAGAATCTCCAAACTTAACAAACAGTGTCTACAGGATAAATTACTCGCAGAAAAATTCGTTACATAGATTTCTATTATTATATCTAGTCTGTTCTATCCCACTGTTGGGCAATGGCCCACTCCATTCCTTCTTCTTGCCAATTCCTATACAAGCGTAAGGCACCTACGTCATCCTGTCCCATCATTCTCAATCACAAATAAATGCTTTTCTTTTTTTCATCTTTTTCGTGGTCAGCCTTGACCCTGTCTCACGATTTCAAGGCCACTTTAGTCTTTTAACGACCCACCGCCAATGATACTCACCGCAAGTTATTTTCTAAACAAACTACATATTAACTATAAAGTATGGCTATGGTTCTAAGATGTAAACAGCGGTTGTTAGCCATATGGTGCGAACAATTTAGCCATTAGCCAGCGGTCCATGTATGTATGAATAGGACCCAGGCCATATCTGTGTCCACAAGGCTTCCTCACCGCAAGGCAGGCCGTTATGTGTGAATGTATGTGTAGTACAGCCGGCACAGATTATGTTACAATATCTGCAGTCAACGAGGTCCTTGTTGTAAGCACCTCTGCATAATGTCGGGTTCACAGGCGCGTATCCGTGGAGGACACGCTTCGCCAGTTATCTATATTAATATTATAAAGAGGAAAGATTTGTATTTTTGTATATAAGGAAAAAGCAAATTATGGTTTATACATCATCACACAACATGTTTATATTTATAATTAAACATGATTATTTATATGTATTAAAAAAATTGCATATCTGTTTTCTAAATTCAAAGTATTTAATTTTTTTTTTATAACTATAGCGGGTTCATACTCTTATGTATTTTTTTAACATTCTATTCCATTTTCTAAATTCTGTTAAATTATAGACATCATAATTTTCATTAAATGTTTAACCTGTTTGCTGTGAAAATAATCAGCGCTGCAAAATAGAGAATTAAATGGTTGTTCGTGCATGAAGTATATGACGTCCCAGCTTGCAAAACCACTTTTGCACAGTGTTTCTCTTATTTCTTGGCTCCTCTGTTGTACAATCGAATAAGTAAAATCAAACCTCTTAAAGATACGACGAGTTTTGTGTGTAGAAGGGCTCTGGATGAGTTTCTGAGTAAGCTGGATTATGAACAGACTGAAAAACTTATACAAATATGTCAGTAATTATTTAATTATAAATATGTATTTATTTTATTGAATACCGATAAGTACTAGATAAGTTTATATATAGAATAAAAACATTGTATGAATATATGTAAGTAAATATATACACTATAAAGTTATCATTATAAATTGAAGAACTAATCTTCAATTTATACTATTTCTGCTTCTTATATTTATACACAAATATTGTTTGTATCATAAATATATACATATACTCACCTACAGTAAATGCATAACATCAGGAGTTTTTCATTTGTGAACATGTTGAACCAAGTCAAGTTGCAAAGATTACCACAACTAGTTATGCGCTTACTTTTGATTTTATTATTTAAGTTTTAGAAAGACCTTTTTTTCTATAATTTATTTTTTTTCGCTTTCTTATTACTAATTCTAAACAAATATTGTTTTGTGAAAACACTTTGGTTATATTGAAATAACGTAGTAGTGTGTTGTCTGATTTCTTTGCATATACTATGTGTTTGCGCTAAACTAGTAACTCGTTACCGTCATCTATGATTCATACCAAAACAAATGTAATTAGTAAAAAGTGTCTTAACGTGTTTACATTATGACTATTATTCCATGAGCGAGAATCTTACCTTGCCGTAACACAGTCCTTGACTAGCACGGGAGGTAAAGAACTTTTCTCTGTATACCGTCATTGGGCATTTAGATATTTTATCAAGTATGTGAACCGTTGCTTTTTTTGTGATAGCATTATTTTAATTTAACTGTTATTCTACTCTCCTTGCTACTTGTTATGGATGTGATATAACTTAGTATAGTTGAACGTAAGTGAGTGTGCCCTTTGCTGTGCATGCAATTATGTAGATATTACCGGTGTACTGTACCCTAATTTATGGTCAATAAACTTTATTTATTATTATTATGTTTATATGTGACTAAATCAAAAAAATAAAGCACTGGTTGTGATAAAAAAGAAACTCTAGGATGATATATAATAATTAATGCATGCTGAACCTAATCTTAGTGCGATAAGAGCAAGTTTTCAAGGAAATGTTTTGAAAAGACATTTCGAAATGAATTGCTATACTATTACTGATAAAGTTGTAATAGACCATCTAACGCAAAAATGCTTTACCAGACCCCAGATTCAAGTCACTATTCAAGTAGGTAGGCTCTCAGTACCTCTTTCTTTTCATATATTACGATACGCATCAAATAGCGAATGATCGTATTGAGGCGATAGCTCCAAAATCTCGGTTGGGTTTGCAAGCTGAAGTGTCATAAACAAGGTTTGTGGAACACGACGACCGTTTTTTTTACCGACGGTCAAGGATAAAGCCGTCCAAGAATATATATGTAGGTCACCTAATCAGTCTATTTTCGTCCGTGCAGAAAAGCAGAAAACATGGTAATTTGAGTATTTAAGCTAATATAGGGACGGCAGTTTAAGCTCAGCTCTGTCCTGTTCAAATAAACACGACATGTTTGCTGTTTCCCTTCATCAGCGACGTTTGTTTGTTAAAGAGACATACAGGCGCAATCCGTACACTTAGGTGTTTTTTTGCAAATGTTTTTAATTTGGAAATGCTCTTGTTTAATATTTTTTAGATTTCACCACTGAAGCGTAAAAATCGCAGATCGTAAACAACTGATTTTATTATTCCGTTCACACAGAAACATGCAGCGACATCTATAGCTGAATCGCGTAACTAGGCGGAATGTTATCACACTGCCACGCACCACGCAGCGTGGCGCGTGAAAACGCACCTACGCACGTACTTGCAGGAGTGCAGATTTGCATCATCGTGCGGGTTTTTTACGCACTAACGCGCGTAGGTGCGTTTTGTAAATTCACGCAGGCACGCACTCATTTCATAAAAAATAACGCACGGTACTATGAGACTCGTGATGTAGTTCCGTGATCTGCATGAACGCGCGTGGATGCATTTTCAGTGTGTTGGACTGTGCGTGTTTTCTATACAAACGGAGATACTTACAGGCAATGTTAAAACACGCATTCACGCGCTACGCTGCGGGGTACGTGGCAGTGTGATAACATCCATAGAGTTCTCTGCGCGATTTGAACTTATACAACAGCCCGGAATAATCTATCGAACAGATGCCCAAACCAGACATAACTCTTGTCTGGTTGGAGGATCCTGCCTTTTCAACGAAGGCCACTCTGTTCCGCATACTTCTAAACATATTAACTTCATCCACAAAGACATCAGAATTATAAAGTCCCAGCAGACAAACAATTAAATCTAGTGCCGACAACTAATCTACAATTCGATTTAGGTGCCCTAACAGCCAGGCTAGCTATAGCGCTGTAGTGTAGCTGGTTGCAAGGTCAGCAGACCGCGAGGTCACCTGTCATACCGACGCCTGCTGCGGAACTGTGAAGGTGATTAGCTGATTCCTATCGCCACTTAGATTATAGAAGCTATTTCAGCTGAAAGTAGGAGATTACACGATATAATAAACTGTGATTTGTTCGAAGTTTTATATAGAAACTAGCTTTTGCCCGCGCGGTTTCGCTCCCGCTCTTCCCTACTCCACCCTACTATACCCTACTCTACCCTACTATACCCTACATTACCCTACCCTACCCTACTCTACTCTACCCTACTCTATACTACTCTACCATACTCTACCGTACTCTACCGTACTCTACCCTACCCTACTCTACCCTAATTTTCATTTTTTTTTTCCCTAAGACCCTTCTGACAATAACTAACACAACAAAAAAAGAATTAGCGAAATCGATCATTTTTATATATAGATAGATTTAGCTTTAACTCAAATCGACATTATATTTTAGGTATAAGTATTTCTTTTTATCTTCTATTCTTTTCCAAACATGGGCAAAGACCTCCCCCAAATCCTTCTAGGTAGGTATTCTTTTCTCTTTTCTCAAGCCACCTCAATCCAGCCGGCTCTTACGTTAAACATAAAAATCGTCTCGCTATCTCCTTCAGTCAGTTTTTAAATATTTGAAAGTTAATTGGTATTTATAATATTATTATAAAGAAGTAAAATTTGTAAGTTTGTACGTAGCAGTTATTGTCTGAAACTACTGAAAATTCATTCACTTTTATGTAGCTGCACACTATCCTTGTGTGATAAAGACTATAAATTGTTCCTTAAGGATAATTTTATTTGCTACGAGTAGTTTAAAATACAATTTTATAAATAAAAAAGACTTAAACATTCTCATTTAGAAATAAAAGAACGACAAACATTTTCTTTTAAAAGCGACTGCTAAAACAAAAGCGCAATGTTCCGCTTAACTGCGATATTGCTATAAAATTTTATGTAGGCGTTACGTTTGACTGCATTAAAGTTGTACTAACCGTATATTCGGTAGCAAATTAAGTTTATAACGTTAACTTAGTGTAGGAAAATTTAAAAGTATGGTCGAGCAATCGTCCACGTAATATACGTATGTATTTGGGTATATTGTTGCAAATAAAAATAGAATTTACCCGATAGTTATCGTGCGTAGTTTCGTCCATGTAAAATTTGTACTTCCAATCTTTATATGCCTATGCCTATATAGCGTATGAACTAATCCAGAATACGAGTTACCTTGATACTGAATTTTAGCTAAATTCGTTCAGCCATAAGTTCAGCAATAATATCAAACTAAACATTTATTTATCAATTTACAAAATTACATTACAACACCCTTGCGAACACATGACACACCATAACGAAAATAATTTTATTTCAGTGTAAAGTAAATACAAAAAAAGAATCTTAATCGTAATGCAATAGAAATTGTTTCTTTCTCCATTTAGGGCGGTTTGCATCCAGCTAGAACAAGCCGTTTTTGACATGTCGTCTGTCCACACATACCTATAGAACACATAATATTTCGCCTACATAATATTAGTATGATTGATTCATTGAGAACCTTTTTAGGTCATCCTAAGGAAATATAATAATAGAAAATAATGTACTTTCCTTAACCTACTTAGGTGTTGTGCATGACATCCATCACTGTGAGTTATTTAGGTACTTCTAATAGTTACCCTACATGCAAATGCACCTAAATAGGTAAACACATCACAATTTTAAATTACCTAGTCTATAAGATAGATAGATAGATTCTTTATTGTACACCAAAAATAAAAATTACATGAGAAACTTAAAATTAATAGGGTGTCACAAAGAGCGGTCTTATCGCTAAAAGCGATTTTTAAGACTATAACAACTACTACTATTCACTATACTACTTACTAGACTATTTATAAGATTTAATTAATTGTCTTTTGGGACGTAGAATCTGGATCTACATTGCAAGCTAGCTTAACTTGAAAATTATCTGAAAAAAAAAAAACAACAAAGATTTTTCATATTTCTGCATCGTAAACGCAATCAAAGAAAAGAATCGCTTCAGTGATCTCAGAGGTCGGTTACGACTTATATTTTCTTCTCATACCAAGAAACTACAAACGCTACGTAGCTCAAATACAAAAGACTTTGCAGGCGAGATGAGAACCTTAGGCGCCTCGTATCCAGAGTTACTCCGACGCGACGTACATCTACAGATGTCCAAACACAGCTATGTTTTCTTCATCAAGCCTTTTCCAGTTTCATAAAACAAAGGCTTCGTCTCTCGTAACACCCTTTCAAATGAGTCTACTTGAGCTTCCACGTACATTACCGAAAACACGCTTTAGCATTCAGGCGTAGGGTCGACACTCTTTTGGCAGTAAACAAGGAGATATATACGTCTGGAACTGTTAGTTAATTTACGTCGACGACGAGAAAATTCGCAATATAGGAGAGTAACATTTTGCGCTTCGAAGGGACAGAATTTCACGTATTCTAAAAGATCGCACGTGAGCCGTTTTAAAAAGACGAGCTCGTGTTATTATAAATTCTTTGTTAAGTTTATGAAGGGAAAGTTAGAAGTGGTTTTGAGTGGGTAGTCGAACAATGTCGGTATTAGGTATAATGTGGGCGGGGCTGTGCCTGTGTGGAAAGATTCTTAGCTACGCTTAAGTTGAGTACCTAAAGCCAAAGTTTAAAGAAAAAACACGAGTTCAAAACTCAGTCTATTAAATAAACAAACCTTTGAAACTTAAACGAAATAGAACGGTATTTATCTATACCAAACTTCTGCCGCATTGAAATAAAACGAACTTAATGGCTCTATTAGTTAGGTAATCCTCGAAGTTAGAGAACGATTGGAACCATTCAAACGAAGCCCCGGTTCAAAGCAACAAATACTGCGGCTACATTAGTTTGGAACCTACTTAAATAAGTATATTTGTGATTAAGTTTACCTCATTCCAGAAGCCCGGGCAATTTTGTGGATTTAGCGCGAACTAATTTTCTTGTTTGTAGCTCATGGAACAAGTTATGAAAAGGGAGAAAAATGATAAACTAAAAGTCTTTAACTCCTTGTAATTACGGTTTCCGAGACTTTGGTACTGAGAGTCGTGCTTCTGGAAAAACGCTGAAAGCGGCCTTCATAAAATCAAGGTTTGAGTAAAGATACTGTACAACTTATAAGATTACCATAGATCGGTGCTATTACTATCAAATATATGGATATGACCTAAAATCGCACTTGTGTGTAAAAGTGCTGTTCTATGCTTTTCCGTTGTTTTATCTTTAAAAATTGTAAAATAGTAGCTATAAATCACATTGACACAAGATTAATATTGTTACGGTCTAAAATACTATAATTTTTTTTGGTCATATCCGTGTTTTTGCTAGTAATAGCACCCAAATTCCGATCTATGAAGGTTACAGACGATTTATGAATGAAAACAAGTTCATAGTTCAACAACATTGAGAATTTAAAACATGTAACAAAACCCATTAACCTCACTTTTGGCGTTGTCGCAGCGCGTTAACTTAAACCACATAGAATATAGGCAATCATAGCTGAGAACTTGCCAAAAAATACAGCCAAACAAAATTTAAGCCTTCAAAATATGTCAGTAGCATCTGGCACGCCTGGCATCACGCCAGGCCGACATCCTCGGCACGCTCGGACCTGCCAAATGTACCCCATAATAATAAAGACGACAATCGTATTATTAATAATTTATTATCAAGCATCACGTTAGAGCACTGGTGGCCTCGTGGTAACGGCACCGACTTATGAGTTGTAGGTTGCGGGTTCAATTCAAAGTATTTAAACCTAGCCAGGCGCATTACTTTGTAAAATTTGTTACCACTGCTCTCAAAACGGTGAAGGAAAACATCGTGAGAAAACCGGCATGTCCTAGAACCAAAAAATCGAATACATGTGGCATTCACCAATCCGCACTGGGCCCGCGTGGTGAATTACGGCCCGTTCCCTCTCCTAGAGAGGAGGCCTGAGTCCCAGCAGTGGGAACATTAAAAAACTGATTATGCTATCACGTTTTACGAGGTCGAGATTGGGGTACTAACAAGTCCTTATTTGATACCAACCCTTGATTTATGTTGGAAGGGTAGAAACTATAAGATCTCATGCGTATCTCGGGAACAATAAATTACTATATCTTTAGTCTGATCTCAATGTGGAACAAGAATATAAAGTTCGCGTTTCCCCGTAAAAAAGCTGGTGGGTTAATGGTACAAGCTCGTAATTTGCTGCTGATTGCTGAGAGTCACGGTAAGGGTGCAAATCTATCCGAGTGTAAACAAGAACATCTCTCAAAAACTGAAGATAGTGAGGCTAGAAGAATATAGAAAATGCAGAATGCAGTCAGGAACAGCTTCGGGGATAAAGCATTATTTGAATCACACCCAGGTTATGTAAGTTAGGCTTGCGGACGGCGAGCAACGGGTAGCTCGCCGTTCATATCATAAATCTCTGCAGTTCAAATCCACCATAGAATAGAATAGAATAAACTTTATACTACTATCATATTATCAACGTCAAATTTTTTGGGTTAAGAATATAATAATCTTTATTGTACACCAAAAAGTAATACAACTTATACAAAAACTTAAATTAAGAAATAAAGGAGGAAGAATTTCTCTTATTTTTTATTCGGTGGGCGAGAAGGAGTGCCAAACATTTACTGGCGAAAATCCCATCTGTGTTCCTTCAGCTGCCCTTTGCGTTCCAGAGCGTGGCTGAGATCGTCTCAATGTGACTATAGAGAGGGTGAGTACTGAGATGACCTGATATTCATAGATAATTACGGAAGAAGTAGGCTATATCGTAACCTTCGAGCAACCATAAACTTAATTTTTCATATTCCTTCTCAGCGCACTAGGTCTACGAATATGTCCAATTCTTACACCAACTCTAACATAAAATTTGTCATAATTTTCATATTTTGAGTTCTCTTAATTATAATGTTTTGGTATTTGGAACTGGAATATATATTCCAGTTTCAAAGTTAGAATTAGAAAATTAGGTTACAATCATAACGCAAGCACAGGAAATGCACTTATTAGTGTTATTGAAAAAAAAAAAATATCTTTATTGTAAGTTAATAATATATTATAGGCGATTGATGCACTACATTGGTGGTACTTATTGGTAATCTACGTACGCACACACAAATATGCTAGTGACGCAGTCAAGTTTTATCAACAAGTTATTTTAAAAAAAATATCGTTCTTAGTCATTTTAGGGGAAAAAATTACCGACCCCAAGTAGGTACGGGCCAGGTATTAGGTAAGGGCTAGAGAATAACGACGATACAAAAAATCTTCTCCTATTCTAAACGGTACAAAACGTTATGAGGCAAATTAGAAATTAAATTATAGTTATCCTTCATCATTGACCTTTAAATGTTTTTAATATAATTCACTCGAAATAACTTCGTACGGAGAGAACTAAGGTTGCCGACATAGCACGAAGAATTGCCAAATTTAAGTGGCAATGGGCAGGGCACATTGCTCGCAGAGCAGATGGTCGTTGGGGCCGAAAAAGTACCTTTTGGTGAGTGTGAGTGGCGACCTCGTACCGGAAGACGCAGCGTTGGAAGGCCTCCTACAAGGTGGACCGATGACCTGGTTAAGGTTGCGGGAAACCGATGGATGTGAGACGCACGGGATAGTTCATAGTCCTTGCACACATTCACGACTTGCGCGTGGAGATGCAACGCCGGGGCGAATGTCCGCGCGGCATGGCGGTCAGAGCTCCGGCGGGATCTCATGGTGAAATGGCGTTAGCGACTGGTGCAATCCAGTGCTGGACACGCCACAATTACGGCGGTAAGTCCCCTCGTTGAGACGTGGCTGGAAAGACCTTTATGGTTTCCTCACCTTCCGCATGACGCAGGTTCTCACCGGACATGGCAAGTTCGGGAGGTTCCTGCACCGGATCCGTGCGGAAGTGACGCTCGGGTGTCGCCACTGTGCGGAACGCCCGGAGGACACGGTGGAGCACACAGTAGAGGTGTGCCCCGCTTGGGCAGAGCATCGCCGTGCCCTCGTGAGGCCGGCGGCGATCTCTCGCACCGGGCCTTGGTAAAGGTCATGGTCCGAAGCGAGGAGGAGTGGCAGGCAGTCGCCTTCTTCTGCGAAGCAGTAATGCTAGCAAAGGAGGAGGCCGACCGCATCAGGCAACGGCGGCGCTCACAGCGCCCCAGCCGCCACCGGGATTCCGATCCCGATTTCCGGCCACCGTAGGCGCGGGCTTGCTGACGGCGAGCAATGGGTAGCTTGCTGTCCGACCGTCCGGTAACTGTCCGGACCGAGCCCAAGTCGTCGACGGCATGCACTGTTCCCGCGCGCCTCAAGGAGCTGTCAGCAACAGCAGAGGCCCAGCTGGGTCAAAACCTACTAGGGCCAGGGTTAGTTCGAAAGATAGCTCAGCCCCGGTACGAAAGGCAAAAAGGAAGGAACAGCAGTGGGTTTTAGTCAGTAAAAGTCTGACACTATCTTCCGCTCCGCCCAAGAGCGGGGGATGTCATTAGATGATTTTCCCACCGGAAAAAAAGGAATCGTAATATTAGTAGGTTGGTAGTAGGTATGAGGTTTATTTTGAACACATGTTTTTATATATACCTAACCACAAACAAAAACATGGCCGTTCCCTTTTTTAAGGAGTGACTGGAAAGACTTCACGGCGTCCTCACCTTCCGCATGATGCAGGTTCTCAACGGACATGGCGCCGGATTTGTGCGGAAGATTCGCCTGGTTGTCACCACAATGTGGACCGCCCGGAGGACGCTGTGGACCCCACGGTAGAAGTGTGCCCCGCTTGAACCGAGCAACGCTGTGTCCTCGTGGAGGCGATCGGCTGCAACGATCTCTTTCGCCGTACCTTAGTACAGACCATGGTCTGGAGCGAAGAGGAGTAGCAGGCTGTCACCTCCTTCTGCGAAGCAGTAATGCTAGGCATAGGAGGCGGCCACACGCCCGAGGGAACGGCCCTCACGCCGCAACCGCTGGGATCACGATCCCGATTTTCAGCCACCGTAGGCGCGAGCTTGCGGAAGGCGAACCGTCAGGACCGAGCCCACGCGTGCCTCAAGGAGATGTCAGCAAACCGTAGGGATCGAGTAGGGTCGAAGCCTACTGGGGCCATGGCCTCGCTTCTGAAAGGAAAACCCTGCCCTAGGAGGAACTAGAGGACTGCGTTTTAGTCAGTAAAATCTGAACGGCGAGAGAATATGTCATTGGATGATTTCTCATATTAAAAAAATCAAAAACATGTACCGACACTCTTTTGATGCAAATGAAAAAAGAAGACTAGAAATGTTATTTCACGGTTTAACTCTGAAATTAAAGACGAGCTATACCTAAGCCAGCAAACTAAGATTTGAAGTTAAATTTTCGAAACACTGCACATAATAATGTAGCATTATACTGGGAGAGGGTAAGAGAGCATAAAGCTAGATGTATGTACATATATGTACGTATATATGCGTTCCCTAGATATATATCACTATAATGGACGGTAATACTTTTGCGTTACTGTTGAGAGGTAGCACGGTGCTAATTTAATCTTCGTTTAGCAAAATATAAGGCGCGCAGTAAGTAGAGGTTTTTAGAAACTAACCATCTGCCACAGTACGTGAATCTGAGGCACTATCTATAATCTATACAAGGTGTCGTTTTGAAGCTGCAAAATATTTCAGGAGGTAATTATGTTAGTGATTCTCGACCCGAATCAATAATAAAATAAGTAGGTAATTTTTTTTTTTTTTATAACGGCGCTTTTTTTCACACACACAAACACGGAACAATAAAGGTCGTTTTCACACACACTAACTCGCAACGATAGTTTCATAAATAATGTATCATCCAATCATCATCCCGCATGCCACACCCTAGCCACGCCCCCGCGGCCATCGATCAATCGATTTAGTTTAGAGTAATTAAAAAATTAAATAACAAGTATTACTGATTATTGACCAGGTATCGTTTTTTTATATGATTATTTATGAGTTTTATTACAACCTCCTGAAATATTGTGCAGTTTTAAAACTGCACCTTGTATAGATATTCACTATTATAGATGGCACTATCTATAGTTACAGAAATATTTTGAGTATATCTCGCTGACTGAACAGGTCTACTCAAGAAATACCACACAGTGGTTCTTTCCTCAGAAGACCATCTCTAACACTAATCTGCATGGTTCTAATATGATTTGAAACAATAGAAAGATAATGAGAGAGAGAACGCAAACGTTCGCTTAGGGTTTAATGAATTAAAGGAGAATTTAAAGGTAAAAATTTGAAGATATGTGACATCCACCAACCTGCACTAGGTCCGCATGGTGGATTACGGCCCTTTCCCTCTCCTAGACAGGAGGCCTGAGTCCCAACAGTGGGGACATTAGGTATAAGGCCGACTATGCTATGCTATATAAACCATATAAACATGGTTGTCCATAATACCAGAGTAAAACACGCTTAAATACATTCTTATTCCTGCTCTAAAAAAGGTCTTTACCTTACACTGGCACAATTACACTCGGCTATAAAAAACGTAATGAGTTGAAGCCCGCGTAGCAGAAAAAACAGTGTAAAAAGCCCGCTTGACATTGTTGCGGGAATAAAAGGTTTAAAAAGTGGTGTAGAGACAAAAGTGGGCCAAAACGGTCTGAGGCCACTCGAATATTGTACCCAACGAGCACTGGGCTTCTTTACATTCGTGAGGGTTAGCGAGACTTTGTTTGCTTACCGGCTTATTAAAAATCTGCAAAATTTGTTTAAAATTACATATCTACTTAATTATAAAAACTGGGCAAGTGCGAGTCGGACTCACGCATTGAGGGTTTCGTTCAAACTTACCAGATGTAAATAGTTCAATTCCCAAATGGAATCTCGAAGATTTTTCCGAATCACATTTTTTTTTGTGTCGTAATAACAAATTTTCTGGTCTCTTATGAATCTTGCTTTATGCCAAATTGCGGGATTCTGGGTTAAGAGTCTTTGTAGTGTCGAAATATACGTTTTTTGTGACATCTGTTTATGTCCATAACTTTTTGTTTCGTTAACTTAGAAGTCTAATTTTTTTTACAGCTTCAAAGTACCTCAGACCTGAGTACATGGTTTTAATTTCAAGTCGATACGTCCACGGGTTCCCGAGATAAAAGGTCTTGACAGACAGACAGACGGTTAACAAAGTAATCCTATTAGGGTTCCGTTTTTTCTTTTGAGGTACGGGACCCTAAAAACTCGGATCTTGAGCTTCTCTCAAAAGTATATTTCCAAGAGTTTTCTTTTCTTTACCAAATTAAATTATATGTACCTAAATTAGAAATAATATTTAAGTAAAATCTTAAGTTACCATGTTCCTGTTTACTTTGATATTTAATTAAAGGGAAGTCATGATCCAATTCTGTGAACTTTTTGATGTTCCAAAATGGTTTTAGGCAATTATTCATATCGAATAACATTTATAAATTCGTTAAGGCTGTTTCAATAACCGGTAAAAACAACAAAAAGGAATTATTTTATGAACATAAGTTTTTTACTTTTCTTCTGGTTTGTTATAATGGTATACCAACATCAGACGAAGAGTCAACATAGCTGTGTCAATGTTTCACCCACAAGGGGAATCAGAGAACACGAGACAAAAGGTAAATCAATTAGTCTCAAACAACGACACAATACTTCGACTTTTTCCTTATCTGCAAACAGATTTGATGACGTAAATACAACTGACCGGTGTATCGTTAAAATAAAATGATATCATATAGGACAATGCCCAGGAAATCCCATAATATTGAGACAAGTAAACCTACTTAAGCCCTAACTAACCCATGTCTTATGTCTTATGTCTGAGTATGGTTTCCGCACTTAGTCCTATGCAGACCATTGTATGTGGGCCATAGCGGCCATAATCTTAGGTGGGCTTGTTCCAACCAGCCCACCTCTCTTCAAAAGCAGATTAGGCCTCTCAGGTTTTTCAGGGCATCTATAAGGGAATTCGGGGATCCTAAGGTTCGTGTGCGTATTTCAGTGATACCTGTGCGGTTTAGGAGCAAATGCTCAATCGTCTCCTCCCCCTCCAAGCATGCTTTGCACAGGGGACTGTCTGTGATGCCTATTGTGTGAAGATGCTTATTCAGAGTGCAGTGTCCAGTGATGATCCCCGTCATCAGGCGTAGGTCACCTCTAACCCATCTGTAGGTATAGTTATTTTTCTGTCTTACCAAGGCTGACTCTTAGTGTCGCCGCACATGGGAATTTGTTTTTTTTTTGGTGGGTAAAAATCATCCAAAAGACATCCCCCTTCCTTTGGCGGAGCGAGAGATAGTGTCAGACTCTTACTGACTAAAAAACCCACCCCGTTCCTTCTTGCCTTTCATACCGGGGCCGAGTTTTCCTTTCAGAAGTAGACCCTTGACCCCAGTAGGCTTCGACCCGGCTGGGTTCCTGATGTTGCTGACAACTTGGGCTCGGTCCAAACAGTTACGGACGATCGGACAGCGAGCTACCCATTGCTCGCCGTCCGCAAGCCCGCATGCGCCCGCGTAGCGTGGGGTATCTATAGATAGGTCTTCAAAAATGATATAGAGGTTTTCAATTTTTTTCTAAACTGAATAGTTTGCGCGAGAGACACTTCCAAAGTGGTAAAACCCCCCTGTAACTTCTAAAATAAGAGAATGGCAAAACTAAAAAATATATTTTAATTTTACCATACTCTTATTTTAAATTTTTATTTTTTTGATCTACATCACCATGCAAACCTCCACCAAAAATTGGTTTTAACGAGATCTAGTAAGTAGTTTTTTTTTTAATACGTCATAAATCTAAAAAACTAAAATACAGTATTATTAATATTATGTTACTTGCTGCTACGGAACCCTTCATGGGCGAGTCCGACTCGCACTTGGCCGCTTTTTAACCCATGTGCGCTGTAGTGTAGTTGACTCTGTCGGAAGAAGGTTTAAATGTGCGAATGGAGTGTAATTGCGTTTTGTATCGGGCGGCGTTTAGTGGCCTGTGCGGGCCATATGAAGAGAGCAGCGGCGTTTTGTAGCGTGTGGCGGCTTCCGGCGGCAACCGTGTGTGGCGAGTCCGTATAAAGAAAAAAGAAAAAAAATATGTAGGTAAAAAAAAACGAAAAAAAAAAAGTGTAAAATGTATAATACCTACAGGAAATATGCCGGTGGCGGCGTTTTGTGGTCGTGGCCGTTGGGCCGTGTGCGGTGACTTAAGATGTGTGTATACATCAGCAGTATATAGATATGCAGAATATGGGTCGACTTCTGAAGGCCGCCTGACCCGTGGTACTGTAGCCCGATTCACGTAATCAAAATCGTAACGATATCGTAGCGATTTAGTCGTTTAGACCATTTCCGTATTCACATCCATCAATCGAGTCCGATTTTATAGTTGTTTAGTCGAATAGTCGATTTAAAGAAAAAAGAAAATGTATTACATTATCCTGGTAGAATACTTATTTATGTAACTGGAAATAAGTCGTCGATAGATCGTTTTGTTTCGAGCCAGTTGAGTTGGCGTTCTTAGATCCAATCCCAATTAAGGAACACGTGAATATCGCTTTTGTATAGGACTTCGATCGAACGACTATAAAACTTCAACGGTATTTGGCTTGTTTGATTTTACGTGAATCAGGCTACAGGCGCAAAGGGCAAGAAACGTAGAAGTGGTTTTAATAACCAGTCTCCCGCTCCATCATAGAACGGAAGAAGTCATTAGACGTGTTCCCTTAAAAAAAAACATTTTTTTCGGTGTGCATAAACAACAATACCATCATATTTATATCAATACCATGGGTTAGTTTTTCTACATTTTCCTCTACCGGTGTAAAAATAGTAGGTACATTTTGATACAAGTGGGGAAGTTTGTCGTTGCAACCGAGGCGAAATTCACCCGAGCCATACAGGCGAGGGTGTTATGGAGCCGAGTGCTGCAGTGAGAAATCTCCATGTGTATCAAACGACGTTTTTCAATACACTTACGAAGAAATACTTTCTCTGGAAATTACGCATTTTTGTTCATTTGGTACTGAAGAAAATTTTCCAAAGTTGCCATACATTTTAGTTTTGATTTAGATGGCAGCAGGCTATCGCAAGTATTTTTTAACTTAATCACAATATCTGGCGGCGGCGGTACTATCTAAAGAATTCTCTTCAATTAAAGATTTTTTTCACAAATAACGTAAATAAAAAATTATATTTAATAGACATTTTTTCCCGTGCTTTATCTTTCCAGGTTGAAGAAGAAGCAAAGAAGTATCAAACTGTTAAACATCCTACTTAATATTAAAAAAAGAAATTCAAATGTTTTTGAATTTAGAACCCAGATAATTGGTAATTTTGTTGATAATAACAAATTATTGTGTAAATAATCTTATTTATTCACGATATTCTGTTCATAAACACAATTTCAATTTTCATTAAATATTAAAAACTTAAAAAAATCCGCCTCTTAGCTTTAAAAAAAAATAATCACGGTTGACCGTGACGAAATAGGATAAATAAAAACCCTTGTTATGATAAATAAAAAAAACCACGAGGGTGATAAACATGTCATTTTGAATCTATTTGTAGTGCGATAGGAGCTTGTTTTCGAGTAAGTGTATTGAAAATGTCATTATCATTAATTGATCTCCATACACCGCTATCTTAAATAGGAAATATGAAACATCACAAATCGGTCTCTCTAATAATTATGGTATATTCCGCCATTGGAATACCAAATATTTCTGTCATTAATTGGCATCCGTCTAACGAACCACTCGACGTTCGCGCTTCACACCTTCGTTTATCTCGTCTTTGAATAATTAATATGGCCGCTGTGTTCGCTTTTTGAATGTGTAGTTTCCTTAGGAAAGACCGACAGTACTAAATAACAGATACGGCAATTTTCGATTAATATAATTATGTTCGCACTGATATCTTGAGAGTTTATGTACTTAGTTATAGTTTCGAGTAGGGATGAGAGTTATTAATTCAGATTTTTTTCTAAAATTCAAAATTGTGTAGTATTTCTTTAATAAGTAAAGATGAAAGGCTGCTAGTTTGAAGTTTAAAAATCGTCTCGTTTTTTAAGGGCCAAGCGCCCGAAAAGTGCCATAAAACAGTGATTTTCTGAAGCCTACTCCTCCGTAACGGCTAGGTCAATTGGTTTGAAAAAAATATATGTTTATTATAGATTCATGAACAATAATATCAACATTTGATTTTTTCGTGCAATTAATACTTTTGCCAAAAAAAATATTTAGCAATTTCGCAACTTTTCGCAACTTTTCCCTACTCCTTCGAAACGGCTTGGACCGTTAGAAACATTTTTACACATAAAAATAGGTGGTTAAATATTCTTCAAAGTGAACATTGCATATGTAAATCAATCAATATCTCGCAGAGAAAATGGTTTTAAAGCGCTTTCCGGGCGCTTGCTGGCCGCAAATAAATGCACAGATTTGCGTACTGCCGCCTAGGTGAGTGCGAGAGTTGCGTTCACATAATTTCGGCCAGATGGTTCAAGGAACTATACGCCTTAATGTGAGCCTGTTTAGATAAGGTAGGTGTTTTGCTGTGTTGTTTGGTCTAAGTTTTTTGGTTATGTATATGATAGGTACTCAGGCCGATTTCTGAATTAAGAGAATTACTCAAACTCTACTTTTGATGCCCAAAATCGATGGTTAGTAACATACAAAGAAAAAAAATATTGCCTGTTAGTAATATCTATCTCCGTAAAACTTTTGAAAAAGGAACTTGTATTGTAATAATATTGTAAATGAAAATCGAAGAGCAGAAGCTCCTATAAACACACAGCTTTTCAGGCGAAAGTTACGTTTGACAAATATTCAACGTCTACTGCTAATTCAGAAATCAGGGGTTAGCCGTAGACCTGGACTAGACTTGAATTTATGCTATCTTTGTATAGTTTTTTTTCGGCACTGTCAACTAGGGTTTTTTTTATAAGTTAAATACAATACCTTTCTCCTCTCTTTCAGTCCATTCAAAGGTTGTCTGTAAGAGATCGCCCTGTGCGATAAGACCGCCCATTGTACACTTATTTTGAATAATGTTTGTCCTGTATCTTTTTTGTTGTTGTGGTGTACAATAAAGAATATAATAAATAATAATAAATAAATAAATAAATACAGTGCTTGTCTGCAATCCCACCTGATGGTAAGCAGTGATGCAATCGTTAAGTCAAGCTTATTCACTCTAGCCTCAGACACGGTTTTCGAAGAACAGAGGCAATATTTTCACCTCCACTACTTACATACCGCCTTTACTGAAATATGTATCTTAGACCCACACTTTATATTCAGGCACGTATTCTATATAGCTATCGTGTTACCAACCGCATGATGGATGGAGGGTGTCCTCTTCAAAATAATTGACTTTGCAAGGAAGCGTATCTTCAAGTTGTGTAGCGGGGAACAGTCCTCAGGGACAAAGAAACGTGTTTTAGAGGGTTTTCTTACTGTTGTTTTTTTTTTTTTAGGTGGAAAAATCATCTAATGACAATGACATCCTCCGCTCTTTGCTCTTGGGCGGAGCGGGAGATAGTGTCAGACTTTTACTGACTAAAAAAACCCACTCCTGTTTCTTCCTTACCATTGTTCCAGGCCTTCGGGGATTTCTTTCGCATTAACCGTGGCTCCAGTAGGCAACTGCTTGAGTGCACAACACTAGTTTATTAAGAGCTCTCTCGCCTTGGAGACACGCCAAAAAAAAACAACCTAGACAAAGTACATGAAATCCAAATACAGCTGATTTCTCTGGATGTGATAGTCAATTTACTACAGACTTTCTTTCAAGTAATAGCCTAAAGAATAGAAAATCTCTTAGATTTTTTCCAGTATTCATAAATCTTAAAATCCATAGAGTTTCGGTGTCCTTTGTAATTTTTTCATACACATAAAATAAGCAGTTTGATTAGCTAGAGCTACCCTAAAATACTCTATTAAGAATAACATTTTACTAGTTTATTAAAAAAATAAATTCCAGGGCCCCTTTGTCGAATTTGCCACAGGCCCCACGCTGGCTCAATCCGCCACTGACTGTAGGAGCCGCTTACAAAACAGAGTGATCCGCGTAATGGTCACACCCGTGTTTCTGTCGCCTGAATTCGCAACAGAAACCTCCCAATTTCCAGTTTGGCCATTTCTTAGGCTACATTTTATGTATGCGGGCGAAGCCACGGGAAAGAGCTAGTAAATGATAAATGATATTTATTTTGCAAATAGGTTAAAAAAAATCACTTTTACTCTTCAATTTTTTTTTGTCAGTTTAAACTAGATGAGGCCGGTGTTTCCTAGCTGACTACCTTGAGAAAAAACACCGAAACAAACTTAGGGGTCCACGTCTCTTTTGAAGTCCATCCAGTAATATGTAATGGTCAAATCATATGAGAATCAAGCAGATTTATCTGAGATGGTCTTTTGAAGAAAGGACCATACAGATTTGAGTGGACCTGTCCAGTCAGTGTAAGCATTTGTCAGTATTCGCAAAGCTCAACTCAGGACTACTAAGGAGCTCAACGACTTGACGAACAATACCAAAGAAAGGACATTTGGGTAAGCCGTAGGAAATACTTAAATTGCCAGACATACGTTAAAATTACTGAAAAAAAAAAAAAAAACAATCAATATAGTCCTCACATTTACATTAATAAAAAGAAATAAAAATAGTTTATAATAATAATGATACAAGTATACGAACTTACACAAAAAATGCAATTTACTACAAAAGTATCATCATGTTGAAGATTTCTGTATAATTGGCATAGGTACAAAAGTTTTAGCACCTATTTCGACAATATTATGTTATCTATCAAGACCAGAACTATTGTTAAACGAATAATATAGTAACAATGAAACATGTCAGCTTAACATGGTAGGTTTCAAAGCACGCTGGAAGTCAATCTCATGTATATACTACATTTTTTATACCTACACTAAGCGATCACGCTAGGGTCACCGCGTTGCGCCGAACTGTACGAGTGCGACCGGGCGATTGAGCCGAGATATCGTGTACGTGAGCGGTGTCTATGTGTGCGTTGCTCGAGCGCGCTTTGTATGTAGATTTTCTTCTGTACCTATCTATTTTGTACTCATGTTTCACACGCTGTTAAACAACACTTAAACAGAAAACTACACCAACATATTTAGGAATAAGAAGGACCATTTTCGTCCAGTGAGATCTTCATCAGTGCGGGTCCAGCCTGCATGCTTCCCATCGTGGAGATGGGAGCTTCAACTTTAGGTTATAGCTCTTCAGAGCCGTGTCTTGGCTCTGTTAGTTGAAGACGGTCCTTCATCTGGTGAGATCTTCATCAGTGCGAGCCTAGCCTCCACGCCTCCCATCTCCACAGCTTCAACTGCAGGTTGTAGCTCTTCAGAACAGTGTCTTGGCTCTGTTATTTTAAGACGTATTTTCATCTTGTGAGATCTTCCGCAGTGCGGGCCCAACCTTCATGTCTCCCATTTCCTGTCACTGATCTTGGAACTCCTGGGTGCCAAAACGCATAGAGTTCTGAGTATTTATTACCCTAGCTTCATCCATTGCACTTCATAACATTATTTGCTTAATTGCTAAATACAGAAGTAATTTCGGCAGTCGAATCGTGATTTGATTCACAACAATATTGAGGAAAAAGACATACTAGGCATATAAAATTGACCTTTCTTTATTTTACGGACACATACTAAAAAAGGAATTCAAGTTGCATCATTAAAAAAAAATTAGATAATTGTGATTATGAATGCTATAATCAAAGTTATACAAACTCTGATAATAATTTTTTTCACACTCTCGCGTATACACTGGTGACAACTTTCTTCATGTCTCACAATTAGAGTACGCGTGTCTTGTCTTGCCTCACGTACACTGTCAACAATGGTAACAGCATCTTCCACTGTGTATACTATTTCGGAGAAATTATGAAACATTCTTGACATGTTTGCTACTTAGACAGATTATCAACACCTTTGCCAATAAGTAATGCGAAGGTTAGAATTGTGCCACTTGTTCTTAATCTGTAGGTCTCGTAACCACACTGTTTCCTCGACTCTGTACGACACAATAACTGGCAATAATTTGAATTTGATTCTGAGTCAGTCGTTACAGGAAAAAGTAATAATAGATATCGTATGCAAAAAAAAAACGATAAGTCCATGTTCAAAGAGTTGACCACACGCGGAGTGCACCGTAGAGGCCTGTTACAACATGTAGATTTATAAAACTAAGTATCCTATGTGCTATTGCCAGGATAATAACGATGAATACGTGTCTATGGACAGTAGGCCTAAGTGATCCTTGTGTGAGCGATGATCTTTCATATCGCAACACCGAACATTGACAAGCCTTTAGGCAAACATTATCGACATTGTCACAAGCGTGTTGTGAGTTATTGACTGGCAAAGTTACACTCCGTGGTTGGCATATTGCTTCTGTTTGAATGACGACGTCGAAACACTGAACAATGTGTATTGCAACAATATACAGAAGTCACATATCAAACGAATATCTTGAAAGTATAATAGTATGTTCACACAGAACCGGCTACTGAATCGATTTCAACATTTTTAAACATTACATTACATTTTTTAACCAACTTTTTAACTTCTCTCATTAGTAATTAATTAACTTGTGTGTAGGTACTTTCTTTTTATTGTTTTTTATTAATATGTGGAGGCTTGTAATTAGCAATTTGATAATATTACACTCTATAAATTGTTTATTTTTTATTAGTCTGTAAGCCTTCTGTAAAATAAAATAAATATATAACAATAATTCTTGATTAATTTAGGATAAAAATGTCCTATATTTATTATAAAAAATCTTGACAAGTCTTGATTGCGTAGATATCGATCCCTATATTCTTTGGCTACAATTGGGACAATAAACAAGAACTAATTTCTTATTATAAAATTTCAGTGATAGATACTCATACAATAATACATGCCATCTGAATTTCACTTAGAAAAAATCAACTCTGTTATCTCAAGCACACGTTTTGAGCTTCGTATTTTACCAGCCATGTATGAGCCACAAGGGACTGGGCTATTACTATTAAACCACCGCCTGTCTACCTGGGAAATAGACGATATTTATAAACTAATTGAATTAGGTCGAAGTGGCAGGTAGATTTGATATCCCAAAGAGATAAAGACATAAACCTGTGGTGATCCCAGTATACATTGCGGTGTATGTCACAGATACTGTCGAATTTCGAAGGATTTCACCGAAATCATTAATTGAATTGAGGAGGTTTGTAAAAGCATCCCAGACTTGCAAAATGTTGAAAGATCTCACAAGTCAATATTAGTAGTTAGCACTTGCACCAGATCAAACCTTGCAACTCTGGCTAATCTTGTTAACTTAGGTTAGGTTACTATAGTCTGTGTAAAAAGTCAAATGATCTGGGAATTTTGTAAAATATTTAATCATTTAAAAATACTTATATTCTATACTGTTTATAAGGTTCTTGTATTAGTAAAAAATGATCAAAATCTCTTAATCAACCTTGATTATTGAACCAGTGTTGACTACATCAGATTTCATGTTACCCTAATAATTACCCAAGTCGATTAACTTTTTAGACAGGCTCTAGAAAGCTATTCTTGTATAGCTCAAGCCAACGGGATAAAAATAGGAATGCTGAAAAAGCTCTTCATCAGTCGTGTCTTATTAATCTATACTAATGCTAACAGTCCCGGCAGATGCTATCCAGCCCGATTGAAAACCCGATTGCAGCCACCTACCGAATTTAATTGCATTTTCACGCAAAATTTCATTAAAACTACTCAAGCTGTTTATGAGAAGTTAGGTGACAAACACACGTACAGAAGAATTATATAATAAGTATTACTAGCTTTTGCCCGCAGCTTCGCCCGCATAGGTACATAAAATATAGCTTATGTCACTCAGAAATAAAGCAGCTGTTTATTGGTGAAAAAATTTTAGCAATCGGACCAGTACTTTCAGAGATTACCTCTTACAAACAAAAAAAAACTTCACCTTTTTATAATATTAGTTTAGATAAAGATTGCAAAGCTGAAAAGTTTGTTTATTAAAAAAACACGTTCTATACAATACAGGAATCAATCCTAATGACTTCTGTACCGTAGGTGCATTACGGATAATAATATAAAAGGAGCGGAGCAGTAATCAAAGATGCGGGTGAAGCCGCAAGAGAGACAACTAGTAAATTTTGTGACTAATCATTTTAAACTAATTGTTAACCAATATCAAAGCTCCTTTTTTCATGAATAGTAAATCATGATCTTATAAAAACGTTGTTTCACGCAAAAGATAATAATTCTCTCAATCAAGCATAATTAATTAAAAAACCAAAATGATGCATTAAAATTTCGTAATGGGAAACAAGGTAATCATATCAACGGACAAATTAAATTATGAATATGTAATGTTTGACCCAATTTTGTTAGCAAGCTGGGCTGTTTTATGCGTGGTTGGCTTCTGAAAGCCGTTCCGAACCAATTTTGTACTCACAAAGATTTTTTAGTGAAACGAAGCGTTTTTGGGCCCACTAGACAGCGAAAGGGCAATGTATGAACAATTTTCAAACGTTAAAACGTAATTTAAAGATATTTTGTTTATTTGTTTTTTTAGCAGTGGTGGCTCAGTGGTAACAGTCAGTTGTAAGTCGCGTAGTTGCACATTACTTTGTGTGATTCATTTCATCACCACTGCTCTCAAAATGGTGAAGGAAAATATCTTGAGGTAACTAGCATATCCTAGAACCAAAGCTTAGAAGACATGTGACATTCACCAATCCGCACTGGGCTCGCGTGGCGGATTACAACTCGTTCCCTCTTCTAAAAAAGAGGCCTGAGTCCCAGCTGTGGGAACATCAAAAGGATGAATATGCTTCTGCTTATGTCTCTAATCAAATGTTGTGTTTCAAAGAGAAAATTTCTAGGACCTATGATTATCATTTAAAGACCAGCTTCAAACAGCTGTCTGACATAACTGCTGAATTGGACTTTTTGGTATAGTAATGAAATTATAGTAATCTAGCTTTTGCCCGCGGCTTCACCCACGTAAATAAAATATAGCCTATGTCACTCAGGAATAAATCTGCTTTCTATCGGTGCAAATATAATAGTAGTTTATGTGACTAGGGGATAAAGCTGTGTCTTTAAGTCGAGGGCGGCATGTTGAATTCCGAACGAAACGAAGGTTGCTGATTTTAATCCCGAACGATAGTGAGGGATTTATAAAATTAACTTCCGAGCATTGCGAGGGACTTAATATAGAAACCTGAGTGAAGTGAGGAATTCAAGCCGCCCAAGACAAAGACAGCTTTATCCCCGTGTTGCATACTCTACTTTTTACACTATCTGTGAGATAATTAAAAGACAATTTGGTCGACCAAATCATAGATATGTTATAGAAATATAAGTATTATATTTACAAGTTCATCAAACAAACAAAATTCACTACTCCAAGATTCTATAGTTTCAATTTTCTATAACGCTCCTGTCAGTAAGCAGGTTTTATTCTATTTTCTTTTTTTTGTTAGTGGCCAGTTTGAATTGCGAGTCAACTTGTTCGACGCACGTACATTTTAATTCACAATGTTGACGATTTTTGATGTTCCAAATTCAAATCTCACTATTCCCTAGGGATCGGCCATACTGCATTATCTCCCTAGGGATAGAATGACTTGCTTTAAGTGAGGTTTGTACGACGTATAAAACGACATTATCGAGCAGGTGGTGTAAAAAAAATAATATATATATAATTTTGTTTTTTTTTTTGCAATCGGATCAATAATTTCAGAGATAAACAAAAAAAAAACAAAAAATCAAACTATACTTCTTTATTATATTAGTGTAGATTTCATTACGGTACCAAAAACGTCTCTATACAATCTGTCTCATATTTAATGAGGCACGATTCATTTTCGAACGTAACTAAATGTTACACATATTTATACATAGTTTCATTTTTTAACTTAACGCACAAGGAAACTCGCCAAAATCTTAGGAATTGCCAATCAACAACATCGATATTTGAAGTGAGTTATAACTTTTCCGTATTCAATCATCCTCCAAATCGTATTCAGCTCTGATTTCCGATCGATATTACAAGACGCTATCCACGAGCGATGGTAGGCCAAGGTAAGGGGGTCAGGCTCAAGGGCGAGGGTTGGGGACCACCTTCTAAAATTAGACCTTTTGAGGTCCTTCAAAGATAAGCATTCCTTATTGGTTCTGGTTTTATTTCTGATCCAAATAGCATTTTTTTTTTATAAATGATATTTATTTTGAGAATAGAAAACACTTTTATTATTGGGTAGTAATAAAAGCTCCGACAAAAAAAGAAGAATTGTCCTTACTCAATATATTAAATCTACTGCCTAAAATACTAACTTTCCGACTACTTTTGTCCGAATAAAAATGACGAAACGACCGAATGAGATACTGAAATCTTCGAAAAATAAACATGACTGTCTATTGCTATAATACTTTTCTACCAGCATAAATTACGTTCTACTGAAAACTTTGCTTTGTAATTTTTATCTTTAGTTGCCTACTATTAATTCATAAATTACCTTTCATATTTCATAGATTGTGGTGCTATTTTAACTGTCACATTATACTGAAAATATTATTCAGAGTGGTTATACAGAAACATATAAAAAATATAAAAATTTACTTGTAACAATAACTTTTAATTGCATCATATATCATGAATTTTACTTACCACGGGTATGCTTCGATATCGGTACCTATTTTAGGCGTCAAAAAGTTAAAACAGTCGTATTCATGGGTACGTATAAAAATCCCGAATTTTAAATTACCGATGGACGAAATCCCGAAAATTGAAACGCCAAATGGTCGTATGGTCGAAAGTTTAAAATCCCGAAAGTTCATTTGTTCGAATGTATAAAATCCCGAAGTTTAAAATCCCGAAGTTCAAAATCCCGACTCGTCCGTGTCGGGGTGCCCTAAGGTCTCATGGCGGTAAGTCCCCTCTTTGAGGCGTGGCTGGAAAGACCTCACGGCGTCCTTACCTTCCGCATGACGCAGGTACTCACCGGACATGGTTCGTTCGGGAGATTCCTGCACTCGATTCATGCGGAAGTGACGCCCGGGTGTCGCCACTGTGCGGAACGCCCGGAGGACACGGTGGAGCACACAGTCGAGGTGTGCCCTGCTTGGGCGGAGCATCGCCGTGCCCTCGTGGGGGCGATCGGCGGCGGAGACCTCTCGCGCCGGGCCCTGGTTGAGGCCATGGTCCGGAGCGAGGAGGAGTGGCAGGCGGTCGCCGACTTCTGCGAAGCAGTAATGCTCGCAAAGGAGGAGGCCGAACGCATCAGGCAACGGCGTTATCGCCGCCGCCGTCGCCGGGATTCTGATCCCGATTTCCGGCCAACGTAGACGCGGGCTTGCGGACAGTGAGCAATGGGTAGCTCGCTGTCCGGCCGTCCGGTAACTGTCCGGACCAAGCCCAAGTCGTCGACGGCGCGCGCTGTTCCCGCGCGCCTCAAGGAGTTGTCAGCAACAGCAGGGACCCAGCCGGGTCGAAGCCTACTGGGGCCAGGGTTATCCGAAAGGGCGCTCGAGCCCCGGTATGAAGGCTAGAAGGAACGGGGTGGGTCTTTTAGTCAGTAAGAGTCTGACACTATCTCCCGCTCCGCCCAAGGGCGGGGGATGTCAATGCATGATTTTTTCCCACCATAAAAAAAAAAAAAAAAAAAAAGGGTGCCCTAAGGTCCCGATTTGTTTTATTTTGAGTAGTAGTCTTTTGGTCACAATTCTAACCTAACCTAACCTATTTCAGCCACAATCTCTCGTAAAGTCACAGGTAGATTGTATTTTGATTGCTCTTTGAACTGGGTGAAATAGGTTAAGTAACGTTAGAACTGTGACCAACCGCTACGTTCAAGTTCTTTCGTCTATTCGGGATTTCGTCCTTTCGGGCATTTGAACATCGGTATTTTGTGTTTCGATATAACGACTATCGGCATTTAAACCTTTCGGTATTTTGAATTTCGGTGTTTTGCACGTCGGTATTTCAGCCATAGGTATAATGAACTTTCGGGATTTTGATACGTACCCCTATTCATGCCTTAATCGAAAACCAAGTAGACTTTGGTTTCCTAGAATATTATACTGTATTATATTCGACAAATTTCCTAACTTTTATAATGTCAGCGAGAACAAAGATAAAAATAAAACAAAACTCAGTTTATTATGAAAATGTAGTTACGTAGTAAGATCCGAACATCATCGCGCGGGCCGAACAGTTGAGGTATTTTCATCATTATTGAGAGCTAAAAAATAAATTTGATAACCAACAATTGAAATTAAAACAGTTCATGCAAGTTGTAAAAATATGATTATTTTGACCAAACCTCTGTTGTCGGTAACTTAGTAATTTTGTCGGAGGTTCAGTATTCTATTCGGAAGTTTAGTTTTGTTATTCGAAGATCCATTTTTTTTTTTTAGGAGAAAATGTAATTTGAACATGCTCTTATTCGTTGTTAAATTGGATATTTTTTTTCGTTTATGTTTTGGGTTTTTTGTCGGTAATTCATTATAACGCTAGTTAATTAGAATAATAGTCGGCCACAGATCGTTGGAGATTAAATTGTTTTTCGGAACCATTATTATTTCCCTTTATTATTACACGTCAATTTTGTTGTCGTCATTTTAAACTAGACGAGGCCGGTGTTTCCTAGCTGACTACCCTGAGAAGAAACTCCGAATCAAACTCAGGGTTCAAAGTCTCTACAGTAAGTATGTTATGGTGAAATCACGTGAGAACCATGCAGATTTGTCTGAGATGGTCTTTTGAAAAAAGAACTATACAGATTTGAGCGGACCCGTCCAGTCAGTGCAAGCATTCATCAGTATGCGCCCGGCTCTACTCCGGACTACTGAGGAGCTTTAATGATATAAACTAGCACTTGACTGCGATCCCGCCTTATGGTAAGCAGTGATGCAATCTTTGATGGTGAAGCGTACGCCGGACCCTGGTTGAGGCCATGGTCCGGAGCGAGGAGGAGTGGCAGGCGGTCGCCGACTTCTGCGAAGCAGTAATGCTCGCAAAGGAGGAGGCCGAACGCATCAGGCAACGGCGTTATCGCCGCCGCCGTCGCCGGGATTCTGATCCCGATTTCCGGCCAACGTAGACGCGGGCTTGCGGACAGTGAGCAATGGGTAGCTCGCTGTCCGGCCGTCCGGTAACTGTCCGGACCAAGCCCAAGTCGTCGACGGCGCGCGCTGTTCCCGCGCGCCTCAAGGAGTTGTCAGCAACAGCAGGGACCCAGCCGGGTCGAAGCCTACTGGGGCCAGGGTTATCCGAAAGGGCGCTCGAGCCCCGGTATGAAGGCTAGAAGGAACGGGGTGGGTCTTTTAGTCAGTAAGAGTCTGACACTATCTCCCGCTCCGCCCAAGGGCGGGGGATGTCAATGCATGATTTTTTCCCACCATAAAAAAAAAAAAAAAAAAAAAAAAAAAAAAAAAAAAAAAAAATGGTGAAGCGTACTAGTTTATGACTATTAAGAATCTATCCACTCTAGCCTTGAAGACGCCCAAATTGTAATCGGACGGGAAAATAGCGGCAGGTTATTTATTTTTGCTTTTTTCCACTTTTAGACCATAAATATGAAAACGTTGCTACCTGAATTCTTAGTAGGTCACCTCACGGTCACCTATGATGTACTTTTTCATAGTGACTAGCCAAAAGTTAGAACATTTATGAACAATAATATTGAGATGGATGTGCGGTGTGACGAGAATGGATAAAGTGAGAAATGAGTACCTATATTAGAGGAAGTTTGAAAGTGGCGCCAGTGACTGAAAAATTGAAAGCGAAATGTTTGTCTTGGTTTTTCATTAATCGGTTTATATTTTCTGTAATATCGCTATATTTATAAAACCAAATAACAATAAGCGAAAAAGGTAGTACATTTCTTTGAGCTTTTAATTCTACGTCGATCAAAGTGACCTGTATTATTTAAAGGTTTATTTTTAAGGACCTATTAGTATGACTGGCTACTAATAGGTAGCATATTATGACACGCTTCTACTAGTGGACTCACTCGTATGAAAGTAAAAAAAATATCCCGAGGGGACATAGTCCCGAGATAAAAACTATCCTAAGTGCTATTCCAAAATAAAACCTATTCATCTGTCAAATTTCATCCAAATCCATTCATCCATTTGAGCGTGAAGGAGTAATGAACATACACAGGAACATAAAAACCTAAGCTTTTATAATGTGAGTGTGATTTTAAGTTAACGATAATGATACCTATAGTGTGATTATGTAACTATACGAGCTTATCAGTCAGCTAATTTAATCAGAACTTGTAAGGAACTGTACTGTTTCCTCAGACAAGATCAATTAACAAAAAACTCCTTAGAACAATCCCAACGAATCCTTTTCTAAAACAATTCTGAACAAATACACGATCATTTTTTTTTTGTAAATAGAACGTGTCCAAATCGGGTCGCGTCGATAGCGTATCTGTGCTGCTATTGGCCGTAAAACATACTAGGTCGTCGCTTCCCCAGCGACTAGGGACACCATGCTGTGCACTAAATCTCGGAAATACTCGGGAAGCTAAAGCACGCTCACATTTCCCGGGAGTAAGTGTTAGATGTACTTAAATAAATATCTCACCGGATATACTGCAAAAATCTCGGAAGAAATATTTCTGAGAAAATTCTACTGTATGTGGAAGAGTTTAATAAATTATTACTGAACGCGTTCTTGACTGCGGAGTGCCATCATTTCTTATATTTTCCGTTTATTGCGGCGTTGCTTGCAAAGAAAGATAAAGGTAACTTTTCAAGTTTAGTACATTTGACATTAGATATATCTTTCTTGTTTATGTCGAGGTTGATCCTAAACTAGCATATTATGCACGATGGGTTTCAACTATATCTACACTTTAATATTGTAGAGGTTAAGTTTTTTTTTGTTTGTAGTAGGTAATCTAACACTTCCATATCCGAACAATACTTCCATAGTGTTCCGATTGCTAAAATTTTTACAACGATAAAAATCTTCTTTTTTCCTGATTAACAAAGGCTATATTTTATGTACGTGGGCAAATATGCGGCAAAAGCTAGTAGTTATATAAAAGGAGAAACTGACTGACTGATATATCAATGCACAGCCTGGGAACATGAAGTTCTGGACAAAGAGTGTAGGGGTTTTTTTATTTCAACCTTTAAAGGGGTCAACAGGGGGAATTTCATTTGTATGCGAAATCTCATTCCGTGTAGCAAACTAGCTGTGTAACTAACTTGAAAGTTAGCATAAATGGTATCTAATCGTAAGTTAACGTAAATAGTAAAGGTTGTCAATATTTGTTTTCAGAACTACCTCCAATGGAACAATTCAAGGGGATTATTATTTCTTGGGTGAACAAACTTAATACTTGGCACAAATTCTAATCAATAAAATAAACAAAAAATAATATTATATCTAAATAATAAAGGCAAGTAGCATACTTATTTTTTTCAAAACTGCCCTCAAAATACAATATAAGACGGGAAAATATTTTCGCGAACGAAGTCAAAGTCCTAGTTAAACATAAATTATGTACCTACCTAGTAAGATGTATAGATATAAGATGGCAATGTGTCCCAACAATCAGCATTGGGTTTACCACTGATTGCAGGCTCCAAATAGCCACTTAAATTTTTAAATTCCATCGCAAGCAAATTGAGTTGTACAGTGAGCTCCTTCTAATCAAACTGCGGACGGTCGCAAGTCAACAAACGCGGTGTAGAGGGGCGGTGATGGATGAGCCTGTAGTTTATTTTATCTAAGAAAGTTTTGATGTACGGCGTGAAGTATATGGTGTCTAGTTTTTTATCTTAAAAATATAGAAAAAAAGATTTGTATTTTTATTGTTATGAATAAACTCAAAAACAGAATCGATTTTAAAAATTCGAAGTAGAATATTACTTTATTACAGAATGACATATTTTCTAATTTCACGTAGTCAAAGCTGCTGGCGGAAGCTAGTATTGTATACAATCAACTTATAAATAAAAACACAATGCTCAGAGATTTGATATGAAAGACAATTAGAGGAAATGTCTATGTTGATAACAGGCGTGATATAGTAATTGTAGCTACTACACTAGCTAGTAAATAATATGTGCCTTTCTAGGACATGGTCTAGCCGTGTGCTAAATTGCATCTAAATCCATTCAGCGCTTTAAGCGAGAAGAAGCAACAAACACACAGTCGTTAACAAAGCTTTATTATATTAATGTTATATGATGTAAGTTTACGTAAGCTCTCGTAATTACATAACTGTCACGGTAAAACCATTACGTAAATAGGCTAACAGGAAAACGTTTATTGCCTAGAACAGCAACAGCAATTCTAATCTCGCTTAAAAGATAGATCGCGCAAATTGCTTAATCAGACGTTAGTTATGGGACGGCCGCATTGCGCTAGTTTTTTTATTTATTTTAGAGGTGTGACTTTCATTTAAAAAGTCTATATTTAATTAACCTTTTAACCGCTTATGTTGGATAAATCCGACGAACATTTTTGCGTTTTTTTCGCCAGAGTCTCACATCTATGACCAACCAAATACTCCATCACGTCAGCTCATCTGTTAACTATGCGGATTGAAAAGCTAAACAAAATGGAGTACCTACTAGTTTGCGACTGCAAACATACACGACTATGGCGAATAGGACACGAGAACATTAACACAACAGCGTCGGACCAATCCGACACAAGCAGCCAAAAAGTTAAATAGCTCACAACTATGGATACCCTACGCTCAACATGGAATAATGTAAACAGAATAACATAGAAAAAAAATGACAATCGTTTTATTAACGTGCAATTTTTCCTCTATTTTTTTGACACATGTCAAAAACGTGCTATGCCTATCTATCGGGAAATGGCCGTGCGATACGAAACGCTATGTCACCCTCGTTGCGTTACACAAACCTATTTGTTAAATCCGGCGAGGATTTCCAGCAAAAATCCCATTTATTACGAACGGCAAATATTATGAGTCTAATAAGGTAAAGTGTAATTTCGTAATTTTTAGAAGTTATGTTTACCATGTCGTGGCCATTGTCGATTTTGACAAGTTTTGGTAATCTTTTTTTTTTTTTTTTTTTTTTATTGTTGATAGGTTCGCGCTTGACCGCTATCTCACCTGATGGAAAGCGACGATGCGGTCGACGATGGAACGCGCTTACCTAGAAGAAACCTATTCACTCTCGACTTAAAGATTCCCGGGTTGTAGCTATCAGGAAACACAGACTCCGGCAAGGAATTCCACTCCCTAGCCGCACGCACAATGAATGTGTTCCCAAAACGTTTTGTGCGTGTTGGTGGGATATCCACCATATACCGGTGGCGCATAGCCGTACGTCTGGTAGTCCGATGATGAAACGGGCTAGGCGGAATTAGGTTATGCAATTCCGACGCACACTCCCCGAAATGCAACCGGTAGAAAACCGACAGGCTAGCAACTCTGCGTCGATGCTCAAGACTTTGAAGCCTCGACTCGACGAGTGTATCATCGCCAATTATCCTTCTGGCTCGCCTCTCAATTGCCTCAAGTGCATCAAGCTGGTATCGGGCAGATCCGTCCCAAAGATGAGAGCAATACTCCATACACGATCGAACTTGCGCTTGATAGAGTTTGAGCAGCTGTTCCGGCGTGAAGTACTGTCTGACCTTTGCGAGAACTCCCAGCTTTTTTGCAGCCAGTTGAGCCTTTGCTTCGATGTATGGCCCAAAGTTGAGTGTTGATGTCAGCGTAACACCAAGAAGGTCAAGATGGTCGGTTATCGGCACGGTTACACCCCGGAAAGTTGGAGCAGGACTGAATTGGCTCCTTTTAGCGGAAAATAGACACGCCTGGGTTTTTGCAGCGTTGAACCTGACCAAATTGGCATCGCCCCATTCGGAGACTGCCTCCAAGGACAAGTTCAAGCGCTCAACCATAGCCTCTCGAAGAGACTGGATCTGTGACCCACTAGCTCGCGCGCTGGATATGTAACTCTCAGCAACAGTGCTGTCGTCTGCATACCCAAAGGTACCGGGCTTAAGCAGATCGTTTATGTGCAGCAAGAATAATGTTGCCGAGAGTACTGACCCCTGAGGGACCCCGGCATTAATAGCCATTTGATCAGACGAGCAGCCATCGATAACCACTCGAATGGACCGGTTATTCAGAAAGTCTGCGATCCAAGCACACAATCCAGCGGGTAAACCGAAAGAAGGAAGCTTACTAATAAGGCCTTCGTGCCAAACCCTATCGAATGCCTTCGAAATATCGAGGGAAACGGCAAGCGCTTCCCCGTACTTCTCGATGGCCTCACTCCAGATGTGGATGGCATACGCTAGAAGATCTCCAGTTGACCGATTTCGGCGAAAGCCGTATTGACGGTCACTGAGAATATCATTAGCTTCTAGGTATGCCAGGAGCTTAGTGTTGAGTACACGTTCCATAGTCTTACAGAGAATGGACGTTACTGAGATTGGTCGGTAGTTAGCTGGGTCAGCACGACTCCCTTTCTTGGGCACGGGCTGGACATTAGCTTGCTTCCATGCCATCGGCACTTTTCCAGCCTCTAATGAAAGCCTAAATAGGCGTGTCAGGATCGGAGACAGTTCAGGCGCACACGTTCTCAGAACAATTGCTGGTATCCCGTCCGGACCGCTAGCCTTGTTCACGTCAAGGTTACGCAGCACCCTACGGACGTCCTTCTGATGGATGCGAATATCTGACATACTCGCATCGCAACCATCAGGATGAGCAGGGGGCCGCGCGTTACCTGGGTCTAGACGCGAAGATTCCGCAAAGAGTGAAGCAAACAAATTTGCTTTCTCCTCAGCGGTATGTGCCAGCGACCCGTCGGGTTTCAGCAGTGGCGGTAGTGAGGGGCGGCAGAAGTTCGATTCAACCGACTTAGCCAGGGACCAAAACGCCTTACTACCCGCAGGGTATGAAGCTAGTTTGTTCCCGATGCGGCTAATGTGGTCGAACCGAGACCTCCGCATCACCTTCTTGCAAGACTTGGCAGCTCTGTTGAAGGCTCTCTTCTTCTGGCTTACGTCATTCGTCTTGTGCATACGAGCGTCGGCCCATGCCTGATATGCTGCGTGCTTGAGCGCGTTAGCGCGGCCACACTCCGCACCAAACCAAGGGTGAGCCCGGCCAGACATGGTTACATCGGAGAATGGAATATAGTACTCCATCCCCCGCCGCAAAACATCCGTCACAGCATCTGCGCACGACGATGGATCTCCCGAAGAAAAGCAAGTAGGCTGCCAAGGATAACATGCGAAGAAAGATCGCATGCCATCCCAATCTGCTGACCTGTATCGCCAAACCCGCCTGGTGCCTCTAGGGCTGGGATCGGGCGGAGAGTAGACTGATACAGATTTCACCAGACAGTGGTCGGAACTACCTAACGGTGATGATATTGCCACTGAATAGCGGTCTGGATCTGTTGTCAGCAGAAGGTCTAAGCAATTGGCCGTGTGCGAATCAACGTCCGGCACCCTTGTTGCTCCCTGGACCAGCTGGGTGAGATTTAACGCTAGCGCAAGCTTTCGCGTCTCTCGACCAGCATGGTCTGTGCACTGGTATGGGAAGAGCCACTCCTGATGGTGTGCATTAAAATCCCCCAGTAACACCAATTGTGCAGAAGGGTACCTCTGCTGAGCCGCATCCGCCGCCTCACTAAGGTACTGTATGAGCCCGGTCGTCTCCTGATCGCCACTGTGCGAACGGTAGACACAAGCATAGATAATTTTATCCATGCCTGTGTCCACCAGAGCCCAAAGCGTTGAGAACCTGGAATCTTCAAGGTTGCGGAGACGCCGATAGCAGATGTCGTCCCGGGCGTACAAACACACTCCAGCGTGCGGTTTAAAATTGTGCTCCAGGGTAAACCCTGGGTAAGACAGGTACGACACATCTGACGGTTTTCGTATCTGCGTCTCCGAAAGAAAAAAGAGAGATGGTAATCTATTAATATAATGGCGTCATTATGACTTTCCAATGGTCAACCACTGACACTCCATTGGAAGTAGTGGCATATAATGGTAATCTCGTACATGACAAATGAATGTCAGATGTAAGCTTGAATTTGCAAAAATTTTTACAGTTCCTTTGATCAGTGACCTACCATTAGAACGTCTTTGTGCAGTGTCATTGCTTTTAAATAAGCTCGATATTGTCATTCTACTACAACTCTATCACGAGACCATTGACCGATCAGTGGTCAACCATTATGAATTAGCAGATTACGAACTTTTAGCAAAATGACAGTGGACTCGTGTTGGAATTACGACTTTATGAAAATAGCAGACTAATATTTTCAATATTGACATTCAATTTTACATTTAATTATACATGTTAACATTAAACTTTACATTTTGACATTTAAACTTTACATTTAATTTTACATTTTGACATTTAATTTTACATTATG
Organism: Mythimna ferrago; assembly: GCA_910589285.2. Lineage (NCBI taxonomy): Eukaryota > Metazoa > Arthropoda > Insecta > Lepidoptera > Noctuidae > Mythimna > Mythimna ferrago. Next base: position 2,009,316 of record OU342680.1, read on the forward strand.
ACATTTAATTTTACATTTTGACATTTAATTTTACATCTCAACATTTAATTTTACATCTCAACATTTAATTTTAAATTGTGACAATTATTAATTTACTATTTCTGATAAGTATTCTATGATATTTGATTTAATAATTGTGACATCATTCAATTTCTTTAATATATTTTTTTTTTTTTTTAATTAGTGCTGACAATTTGACATTATTATATAACTGCGGACTTTTTTTTATTTTTTTATTTCCATTGTTTTATCTCGATTTATTTTTTTATATGTGGTTCATAATATTAATTTCTTGTTTTAATTATATTGCATGTATTACTACTTTGTACGCCCTAGAGGCAAAACATAGCGCCCTCAATGTATTAAATAAGAACTTGAAATGTACCTACCTATGTTTTACAATGAATAAACGAATCTGAATCTGGATCTGAATCTGAATCTGAATCTATTAAAAGCAATAACTGCACACGCTGACCTTCTGATTGTAATTCAATGATTAAAGGAACTATCAAAATTTTTGCAAATTACCGCATACGTCAGATATTCATTTGTCAATGTGTACGAGATTACCATTCTATGCCTTTCTTTCAATGGAGTATCAGTGGTTGACCATCAGAAAGTCATAGTGATGCCATTATATTTGTAGATTACCAAAACTTGTCAAAATCAACAATTATGAAATCAATGATAGACCATTCTGACACTATTGTAATAGCAGACTGGCAAATGTTACAAATGATGTCCCCAATTTTCGATGAATCTTTTCCAACTTTCATTGAACAAAAGATACAAAATTTTAATGACGTCTCGGAAAGACTTTTCAAAATTAACATGCATTCGGCATTCACACTCATTCAATACTGTTGTTTTGGCCCTAAATTTACGTATAGCCTTCGCGCTTCCCATCTTTGGAAGCACCCACAACTTTTGGAAAAAGTCGATCAAATTATTAGGAACACATTATCTTCAATTCTAAATGTGGCCTTGGACGACCGAGCATGGCAGCAAGCCACGCTTCCCATCCGGCTAGGTGGCCTCGGCGTCCGCAAAATTTCTAGTATAAGTTTACCAGCTTTCCTCTCCTCGGTGCACAGTACTAAAACATTAACCAGGAATATTTTATCTTCCTCACTGGTTGATGTTGAGGTACCGTGCTTGTCCGATGCGTTGAACGCTTGGAAAATGGCTTGTCCCAACACGGATTTGCCCGACAACCTGTCCTCACAGAGACGGTGGGATGTGCTGCTCTGCAGTATTGTACGGAATAACCTATTAAATACGTCGTCAAGTACTGCTGAGCGTGCGCGTCTGCTGGCTGTGGGGGAATGGGAGTCGGGCTTATGGCTTCAGGCACTCCCATCATCCACCATAGGCACTATGATGGATGACGCCTCGTTTCGGCTCGCTACCTGTCTACGCTTAGGCGCACCTTGTGTTGCTCCACATCGGTGTCACTGTGGTGAAGGTGTCGACAGCCTCGGACACCATGGCTTGTCCTGTTGCAGGAGCGCAGGCCGCATACCACGACACGCTAGCATCAACGACATTATTCGTCGAGCTCTTGTCACCGCCGGCGTACCTGCCGTATTAGAACCAAATGGTTTGGTACGTGACGATGGGAAGAGACCAGATGGTATAACGTTGGTACCGTGGAAGGTGGGTAGGCCTCTGGTGTGGGACGCAACCTGTGTCGACACCCTTGCGCCATCCCATATTCCAAGTACGGCAGGCTGTGCTGGCGCTGCCGCTGCTGCTGCTGAGACTCTTAAACGGCGCAAATATTGTAACCTTATTGGTAATTACAGTTTTGAGCCGTTTGGGGTCGAAACACTTGGTTCATGGGGTCCGAGTGCGCGTCTCCTTTTCAAGGAAATTTCACGCCGACTGATCGACACTTCACGTGGCTGGCTCGTTCTTCGCCCAAAGAATTAGCATTGCCATTCAACGTGGCAATGCTGCCAGTCTTCTGGGCACATTTCCGGATGACAGCGATGTGGAGGAGTACTTTGACGCCTGAGCGTACTTTTTCATTTTGTATTATATATATATACATAGTTAGGCTTTAGTATAAATAGTTTATTTAGTATTTAAGTTTTTTATGTACATATGTATTAAAAAGAAATGAAATCATCTAAAACTTAATAGTAAAAAAAAAAAAAAATACAAATGATTGAATCGAGACGCGATGACCTTTAAGTCTGCATTCGGTAAACATTAATTATGACAAACAGGTAAATATTATTAGCCACAGTTCCCGTTATTGCTTGGGTTACCAACGGATTAATTTCTACAAATGTTTACGTTACTTAATACTACGAAAGCGCCTTCCTACCGCGTCTCAGTGGTTTTTAATTAAGTGATGGTAGGTAATACGTGTTGTAGGTATATTTGGAATATTATGGTTCGTAATTAAGCTTCAGTTTATTTATAGAAATTTCATGTTGATGACTATGTTTTCTAAATATGTATGTGTAATCTATACTTTATTTTATAAATGTGAAAGTTACTGTTGGTCTGTTAAGCTTTCACGGTTAAACTAATGAACCGATTTTGATGAAATCTAGTACGAAGGAAGCTTGAACCCCCTGACGACATAGGCTACTTATTATCTGGCTTCGACTTTGAATTTACGTCCTTAATAACTGACATTCACGCGGACGAAGCCGGTGGCAGAAGCTAGTGAAATATAGAATAGAATAGAATAGAATAAACTTTATTGTACACCAAAAAGTAATACAGCTTATACAAAAACTAATATATAAGAGGTTTATTTTCTCTAGACAAAGTTACAGATTTACTGTTAACAAATGAATGTAGAGTTCATATTAACGTCAAACTAAAACTCAAGTTAACCCAGTTCAACAGTGTTTCCGTGATTGATGAACAAACATATAGATGTTCGATACTTAGAACAATACCTACTTCTCTTCCCAGAAGCATCTTCGTTTAAAACGTAGAGAACGGTAGCTCCCGGATATGTTGGTGCAACTAATATATATTCACTTCAAGTTATTCAGTAAAGGTCGTCCAGAAAAAAGAACACGACACAAGTCGCCGTCAGCGACTGAAACTGAAAAATATTTTGCAGAATTTATGAAATACGCGAAGAAAATGCAATTTAGTACATTTGCATACTGAAATCTTACTTCGTTAACAGTTCCAACTCTTATCTGGAGGATTATAAGTTTAATTAGTTTTTAGAGTCAGCTGCGCCAGCCTGGGGGCTTTTTATATTGGACTGTGGGTGTTCAAACATTGCTGAAGCCTTCAGTTGGCACTTCTTATTTATGTACTTTTAAATAGATTGTTGTTTTACCATCTGTTATAATCAGAATATGTAGGCGTTGCGCATCTGGTATATGGTGGACATCCTACACACATGTGCCATCAAAGACATTTCCGCTTGTCCACCGCTAAGTTTATTTATACACTTGAAAACAAAATTTCAAAGGGTTTGGTTTGGCACCCTCGCCGCAGGATTCAACCGATTTTTTTTTTAAGTGATCAGGCAGAAATAACCTTGATGGACTGATGGTACAAATGAATTCAAAAATTCACATTGGTACTTGCCCAGTTTCGGACCCGCAACCTCATGGATGAGAGACATTAACCACTAGGCAATCTCAACAATCCCACTGTTAATTTATACAGAAAATGTATAAGTGTGTTCAGAAAACGATAACTTTGTGTATAATAACAAAGGTATAATTTGTAATAAAATCTTTGAAAGAGTTCTTCAGTAAATTGTTCTTTGAATTCTCTTGAAATTCTAACTTTGTAGTTGTTTGACTTCACGTTTCGTGGAAAACCTAATTAACTTTTAGTAAAAAACAATATTGTTCCACGGGAACTGTCCTGTGATCTGTTATCTATTTGTATGTTTACGGGAAACAGGAAAAAATGGTTAAACTACAGGGATCTTACTATTATTTCCGGTTGATGTTTTTCTCCGTACTTTTGTAATTTTAATAAGATAAATCTGTATTTCTGGTTATTTGTATATCGTTTTTAATTGATCACACCTTAACAGGTGAATTGTTTGTGTGAGACTTATTGGCACACTGGATTGTGACACCTTTTTTATGTGGGATATGACACATGACTTTTCACGCTCTAAGGTGGAGCAAGAGAGCGTGTCAGACTTTTATTGGTAAAAATAGTAGAATTCCCTGCCGGAGTCTGTGATTCCTGACAGCTACAATCTAGTGGATTTTAAGTCAAGAATGTTAAGGCTACTTCTATGAAAGCGTGCTCCATCGTCGACCTCTTCATCGCCTAGGTGAGATAACAGTAAGATAGTAGTAGTGAAGTGCTAGCCTAGTAGATGAGATAGCGGTCAATCGGTAGCTTTTTAATTATAAAAAACTCCTCTCGTGTCCTTCAGTTGCCCTTTGCGTTTTAATCTCTCGAGTGCCGTAATTAGAGACACAATTAAAAAGCCATTGTGTCTCGCGTGGATCCACGTTTAGACACACAACGGGTTAAGGGCCACGATAAATCTGACACCTTTAATTACTATTCATTCTTGTTTTTCACGCTAGCGCAGTTGCTGTCAAAAGCTAGTTCTCCGTATATATCGCTGGTAAATCTCTGTCACACAAAATATACATGCAATATGTATAGAACGTGATAAGTGTTTCGTATTTATTATCACATTCGAAGTCACAAATCCACCACTGTTTATAAGTATTAGAAGTTTTTATTAGGCGATCTGAATGCACGCAACTGATCGCTTCTAAGCAAGGTCGCCGTGTAATTATATATGTATACTAGCGGCCCGTCCCGGCTTCGCACGGGCAATAAATATAGCCTATGTTACTCAGGGTGAATGTAGCTTTCCAATGGTGTAAGAATTTTTAATATCGGCGCACAGTAGTTTTTGAGTTTATTCGTTACATACAAAAATACAAATCTTTCCTCTTTATAATATTAGTATAGATTTATTTTTTATGTATGTTTATTTTGTTTATATACGTTCTTTTGAACCCTTTTTTCTTAATAATCTTTTATTTTTCACCAACCTAGTTTTTTTTTTTTTTATTGTGGGAAAAAATCATGCATTGATATCCCCCGCCCTTGGGCGGAGGGGGAGATAGTGTCAGACTCTTACTGACTAAAAGACCCACCCCGTTCCTTAAAGCCTTCATACCGGGGCTCGAGCGCCCTTTCGGATAACCCTGGCCCCAGTAGGCTTCGACCCGGCTGGGTCCCTGCTGTTGCTGACAACTCCTTGAGGCGCGTGGGAACAGTGCACGCCGTCGACGACTTGGGCTTGGTCCGGACAGTTACCGGACGGCCGGACAGTGAGCTACCCATTGCTCACTGTCCACAAGCCTGCGCCTACGTTGGCCGGAAATCGGGATCAGAATCCCGGCGGCGGCGGCGGTTATAACGCCGTTGCCTGATGCGTTCGGCCTCCTCCTTTGCGAGCATTACTGCTTCGCAGAAGTCGGCGACCGCCTGCCACTCCTCCTCGCTCCGGACCATGGCCTCAACCAAGACCCGGCGCGAGAGGTCTCCGCCGCCGATCGCCCCCACGAGGGCACGGCGATGCTCCGCCCAAGCTGGGCACACCTCGACTGTGTGCTCCACCGTGTCCTCCGGGCGTTCCGCACAGTGGCGATACCAGGGCGTCACTTCCGCATGAATCCGGTGCAGGAAACTCCCGAACGAACCATGTCCGGTGAGGACCTGCGTCATGCGGAAGGTAAGGACGCCGTGAGGTCTTTCCAGCCACGCCTCAAAGAGGGGACTTACCGCCATGATTGTGGCGTGCCCAGCACTGGGTTGCGATAGTCGTTGACGCCATTTCACCATGAGTTCCCGCCGGAGCTCTGTCCGCCATGCCGTGACCTGTCGCGGCAGCGGACTTTCACCCCGGCGTTGCATCTCCACATCGCGCATATACCACCCTAGGTTGACTGGTAGAGAATGCAGTCCGCCTTTGTACTTTTGTGTTGCATGAAATTTAATAAATAAATAAATAAAGATGAGATAGCGGATCGAAATAAAAGAGATATTGCTTGAACGAGACTCTGATTTATTCTAACCTTACATAAATATATGATTACTATTATATATAATTATGTTCGGTATGTATATCTCTACACTACAAACTAATGTGCGGCGAGAACCATCGCAACTTGCTAAGTTACGACTTCGCTGCTCGTTAAAATGGCACTCGAGTTGGTCTACAATAGACACTTGTCCGTTCTTTGGCCAGCGCTAACAAGCCATCGATATGCGATGAACCGATCGCGTCGGTATCTTCCATTAAGAAGACTGAGTATATTTTTGTGAAGCCATTTGCAACGTTTAAAATAATTTTAATAAAATCGTAGAAAGATTTGCTTGCTGCGGTCTTCCCGTCCCTTTATAATTTAGGTGTCTTCAAGGGAAGAGTGAATAGGCTCTGAATAAACTACTGCGCCTTACCATCAACGATTGCATCACTGCTTACCATCAGGTCGGATCGCAGTCAAGCACTAGTCTATATCAATAAAAAAAAAGTCAGTCGGAGTCTGTGTTTTCTGACAGCTATAACCTAGGAATTTTTAGTCAAGAGTGAATGACTTACTTCTAGGCAAATATGTTCCACGAGTAGTGGTAGCCCAGCGGCAACAACCCCGACTTACGAAATGTAGGTCGCAAGTTCAAACACTTCAAACAGCCAGGCGCATTACTTTGTGTAATTTATTTCATCACCACTGCTCTCAAAACGGTAAAGGAAAACATCGTGAGGAAACCGGCATGTCTTAGAACCAAAAATTCGAAGAAATGCAACATCATGGATTGCGGCCCATTCTCTCTCTTTGAGACGAGGCCTGAGTCCGAGCAGTAGGAACATTATAAGGGATATATGCTTATGTTAAGCGTGCTCTATCGTCAAACACATCATCGCTTACGATCAGTGGTCAAATGCCAAACTAGGTACAATAAAAAAAAGTCTTAACAGAAGAAGAGGAAAAAGGAAAGGTGTAAGCAAGTAAATGGCTCAATGGTAGTGGTCTAAGACTAGAAGACAGACTCAATTAGTTAAGACTTGTGAAGTGTTGTATCGGACTGATCAGTGTTAGTTTTGAAGGTTAGATTAAGTTTTCAAGATCCACTTACGTGGATCGAGATAACTTCGTGCGACAGGATAGAAAGATAACAATGTAAGCGGAAAAAGTGCTGCAATCATAGAAATATCTTTCTTCTACGTGTCTGCAACCAACTCTCCAAGAAGATGAGTTATAGTATTATCAAATTTGTTAGTAAATCCATTTTAATAAGTAAAAATATAGAGGAAGACAATTGGTTTTAATTATACTGTCGCAAAGACGATTAATTTAATATTACAAATAATGTCATTACACATTGGGCATTTTTAAAACTGCGTGAACTTTTTATGTCTTAATAATTATTTGGTCCATAACATATCTACTATACGAACACAAAATACACTCAGACGTCGAAGTACCTGTTTCGACTGTCATCCGGAAACGTGCTCGAAGGCTAGCAGCATTACCAAGTTGATTAGCAAAGATAAATTTTTGGGCAAAGCACAAAATAAACCCGCCGCCGACTGTACGACAAATGTACAACAAATATTCTTGAAAAAAGGAAATACGGACTCGGATCCCATGACCCAAGAGTTTCGAAGTAGGTATAATTGCCTATTATGAAAACATTCTGCCAACATGTAGATGGTAGATACCGGTACACCATTGGGCTGTAATAGTGCGATAATCCGCAGTCCGATTGCGTAGCGTTATATCGATTATGGCAATAGTAAGTCCCACAGGACCAATTGACTGGCGTTAAGCTTCCAACTAACCCCAATAGTCAATATTCAGAGATCGCTGGAAAATTCGAAGTATTTGCAGCTAACCGAACAGGCTGGATCATGTGGAAAAGAATATTATTAGGGAAGTACTACGTGATTATATTGGAAAGAATTTAGAACTGGAGTTTTTTTCAGTTGTTGGAATTGGAACTGATATCTGAGGTGGAGGCAGAAGCGTCAAATCAAATTCTAGTAAAACTAATCAAAAACTCGGATAGGTAAAAATGAAGAGCGAATTCACAACATAATTCGAAACAAAAGAGTAATCGACAGAAAACCCGGGTAAAGGAGGTTCACAACAACAGACAAGCAGGTAGGTATAAACTTGTTTGTACATCCGATATAAGTTTCGAATAAAATTTATGGAAACCGAAATCGGAATCGAACATCTCTGGGATTTTGTCAATCCAGGGTAGGTAATTTACCAGAGAATTTGCTCACCATTTTGTTTTAGCTGTGGGGTACCACAACCAAAAAAGTGAAAAATAAAAAAGCTTTTCAAGGTGAAAAAGCAATTGGGAGTGCCGAACTGCGGAAATAGGAATCGAACCTCTGTAACCTCCCTAGTAAATTAGTAATTATAATAAATCAGAAACGTTTATTTCAAGTAGGCACTTTTGAATTGTCAAAAAAAAGTTAAGGTAAAATACACGTTCTAAAGTGTACATCTCTATGAAGAAGAACGTGCAAGAAACTCCATTAACTCCATATTATTGTTTGGCGTATATGTAATTTGGCTGAATAGATATTTAAATTAGCATAATTCAGACTTGCATTGCATAGTGGATTATGTAAACGATATTTGCGATGCAATATGTATCGCGAGATCTTTCCTTATTCGTTTCTCGATACCCTGTAAATGGAAGTTTGTCTTTATTTAATAGAGCTTGAAGTTCTTATTTTACTGTAGAGATACTCTCGGTGCAGTATTTACCAACCTTGGATCTCGGAAGCTGCTACATTAAGAGCTATATGTATCTATGTACATATGTACCTAGTTCTTTGAACGTTCTTTATTTTTATTCGTTCACCACTTTCTTAATTCTTTATTATACACCATAAAAAGTTACATTACATGTTGATAATACAGTTTATGTATCTATGCTTACTTTACTCAAAGTTGAGTTTTCTTCTAGTAAACCTTTGAGTAATAGATCACAATGAAGGGTAGGCTCTAATGCACAATTTTAAAATTATAAATAATACGAATAAAGTAATACATAAACATACCTACCACAACGATCTAGTAAAAGATAGAAAATGCTCTTTAATTTATACTTTCTTCTATTTCACTAAGCTAATACTAAAATGATCACCATTTACTCAGCCTTGCTTGCCCCAAATAAGTTGGTGTCGGCTTCCATTACCATCATGTACAGCTGGATATCAGTACCTACACTACATGGAAAAACTGATCATCTGTCCACCGTAAAACCACAACCCAGCTAAAATACAGACATAAATTTTACATTGAACCTATTTATTTTCAAAGCAAATTCCATAAATAACTTCATAAGCAACGTCTGAAATTCAAAAACGATCGATCTTAATATAACTCACGGGGGTCTTGGAGGCACGAGGGGTAAAGTAAAGAGGGCGGGGTCACATCAATTCAGCAATTTCATTATACATGATTGGAAGGCTGTTTGTTCGTGGTTGGCGCGCCGCCAGCTCGCTTGCATAATGCCCCGGCACTGCCCCCACTAATGTACAGGCTGCGAAGGTCGACTCCGAACAATGGTTGGTAACTAGCTTACAAGCTACGGTGCATGCAGGGTTAGATTGCATTGTTTGGTAACCATTCGCTTTGGACGGGTTAATAGCTCTGGACAGTGTTGCTTATCTTGGTACGCTTACTGGCATGAAGAGAAAAAGCGTTTATCTACCGCTGACCACAGCCGGCCACAATTTGTTCGTAGTATAGTCAACAAAAAGCCATTAACAGATGGTGTCTATGTGTCTACGTGGCCAGCTCTAAGAAGTTGATCACTTCATGATATGCCCAAGTAAAACTGACCAGCCCAGCCAAGTTACAACCGTTTCGCTTGCGCCGAACGCTTCGAATTGGCCGCGCCGCCAATTCTTTTGTTCTGACCACGTGACTGAGCGTTGAGATGACGTCATTCCCGTACATTTGAAGCTTTCTACTAGCGTTAACGATTGCAGATTAGCAATTTGGCTTGGGGTACAGATCGTTTTAAATGTTTAAGTTTGATGATATTTCAATCCTCGTTTGGCCTGATTTCTTGACCTTTTATAATCATAGAAATCCTACTTCAATGATATGGTTAAACGAGGATTGACATATCATCAAATGTTAACGTAAACGATCTGGCTAGTTTTAGTGGGCCATATCATGAAGTGATCAATTCTAAGATCATGCCACGACATCTACATTGTAATTTTGAAGGTATGAGCCTGGAGTTCTGTCTCACAGGTCTTGAACCCAGTATAGACTCTAGCTGTCACAAAGAATAGATGTTGTTATTACTAAATAGTTACTTTAACCTTTGTATGTTTTTGAGAGAAACAAATAAAAATATTATTATTTCATGTTATAGCCTAGATTTTTTCTTAGGTCTAAGTCAAAAGCTTTCTATTTCATATAGTTTACACCAAATGCAGGTAAAATTTTCACCCACAATCTACTTTACTTTATTGGAGTCAGTTCAGTCGAACAAGATGAAGTTGAATGTAATTTTACCATAATTTTACTTAAACCCTCGAGTGCCTATCTCCTAATAACAAAAGAAAAAAATACATGAAGTATACAGGATGCATTTTGGAGAGTGTACGCAGGAATTGCATGACTTGATTCCGCCATCGCAATTCTACCATCGGACAACCCGACGTACGGCGAATATTCACCCTTACGTTGTTGAAACCTCTACGGTCAGGACTAAGCGTTTCGCCTCGTCGTTTATATCGCGTACGTCGAAGGACTGGAACAGTTTACCTGCTGCGGTCTTCCCGTCCGATTATAATTGGGTGTCTTCAAGGCTAGAGTGAATAGGCTCTTAATAAACTAGTGCGCCTCACCATCAAAGATTGCATCGCTACTTACCATTAGGTGGGATCGCAGTCAAGCACTAGTTTATCTCAATTAAAAAAAAAAAGTATTTTGAACGTACTGATTATGTTCGTCTTTTGTTCGGGTGATAATTCAACCGTATGAACTTAAGCGCTGTTATACGATTTTTACTCACCCTAAGGGTGAGTTGCACCATTTAACTATAACGGTAACAAAGCCGTTAACAGTTGTCAAATCGTCGAAATGACCAATAGGCGGCCTTTTCACGGCTGGTTAAGGTTTGGTTATCGTTATAGTTAAATGGTGCAACTCACCCTAAGAATGATGTTCTAACCTTGCAAGGCGTTACTTAAAACTGAAAATCGATTTTGTATGTACATATTTTGCCTGCACTAATTGTGTGTGTTATTAAATTATTATTTTTTTCCCAGCTGATGGTAAGCCACCTAGTGGTAAATAAATAAACCTACATCGTCATAAACACTCTTCGACTGCCTGTCTGACCGTCAAGTCAAGTAGTAACTTTCAAAAATTTAAGGTAGAACTACATTGCGCACACGTGAGTCATGTATATCACGTATCTAGGCGCGTCAGTCTCTGTACATTATACATGGCAACTAGACTGGCAGAGCCACATTAGATCCACGCCACGCAACGCGCTGCTTCGTACAAATCAGGCGTGGTCCACGTGTGCTTCGGTCTAGTGTAGTGATAGTGGTCAAACGCGAACCTATAAACAATAAAAAAAAAAAAGTTTTCGCTTTAAGGTTCAAAGGAGCAAGAAGTTTGCCTTCTGTGTTCTCTTTACAATAATGCTTGAAATACAACTGCATCGCTCAAATGTCTCGACCGCGCTATCGCTGTGAACTTCTGCATTTCTGCCGAGCTCCGAGCTTCCTACCTTTTATGCAAAGCGTCGTGTACTGTGACGTTTATTTCTCTTTTATTGTTTTACATGAATCCGAATTTTATGTTGAAATTGTATAACATTCATTCGTTCATTTTATGAAAGACTCGCTTAGTCGGTTGAAAAGTCGGTTTCTCCATACAAATTTTTGGACCCCCGTTTCATCCCCTTAGGGGGTGAATTTCGGAAAATCCAAAAAAGTTTTTAGTGGATGTCTATACCCTTTAAGGAACCCACCTGCCAAATTTTAAGTTTGTAGGTGTTATGGTTTCTGACAATTCGTGATTAATCAGTGAGTGGTATTTCGCCTTTATTTAAATAGATTTGCTGATAAACACAAACATTTTAGATAGGTAGATACATGTGCCGATTACAAAAGTAAATAGAAATAGAATATGTTTATTAAGTTAAGGATCAATTTTCATATCTTTTACGGACTTGACATGGACTTGTATAAAAGGCAGTGGGCTGTGTAACTGACAAAGGTATTTGGAGAAAATGGTACAGAAATAGAATTTATAAGACGAGCGTGTGTTGTTGGTAATAAAAGTTTCTGAAATAAAACAACAAAAGTGTCATATAATAAAATTGAAATGACAAGTATAGTATGTCTAATAAGTTAAACGACTTGGGTAATTTTCAGGGTAAAATTAAATCTGATGTAGTCAACACTGGTTCAGAAATCAAGGTTGATTATGAGATCTTAGTCATTCTTAAGGTCAAAGCACACTTACACGACTCTGCACCCACCCGGCAAAAAGAATATCATTCAAATATGGGCTTTAAATATTGCTCTTAAGATATATTTTACATTGGCATCATAAATTAGCAGACATCTCGCTGTCAGCGAGCTTACCGCCGTCAGACTGCTCGGTAGTTGACGCGTCGCTGGCAGCACGTTGTAGTCGAGCGGTCGCCGCGGTGTCCGCGCGCTTACTGCTAGCAGTCGCCGCGGTGTCGCCGCTCATTCGATCAGTATCTACACAAAAGCGAGAGCGGTCGGCGGGTGGACAGCTGGCCGTCTGCTAGCTGTTGCCGGTTAGCTGTCGCCGCGTGGACTGCAGTCGTCTTATTTTAGGGCGGTGTTGGGTGGGAGCGGTGTTGGAGCAGAGTCGTTTAAGTGTGCTATGACCTTTAGTCAATAAAAATCCTTATAAAAAGTATCCAATTTAAGTTTTTTTTTTAAATGATTTAATACTATTAGGGGACTTTTTAACATTAAAAAATGAAAAAGATATTCGTTTAAAATATAAGTCTCTATGGTATATATGGTATGGTCTTGTCTATATATATGTATGGTATTTAAGTCTCTAATGATATTCTTATTACAAAAGTAGGATACATTTGCAAAGACATAATAGTGTCATAAGTAATAAAATAAATCTGGAATCGTACGACAAATCTGATTCTAAATATTCTATTCCACTTACTGATTCATCATCACTAGCCATAATACGGTCAAGATCTGTTGTAGAACTATCATCATCTCAAAAAACAAGTGAATAACAACTAAAATTCCGGTTGCCAACATTAGATTTTTAGTTTCCTTAAAAAAATTCCAAGTCGTTTAACTTACTAGACAGACTATAAAAAGAATATATATTATAGTTATTAATAAAACCAAGAAGTTTGCATTTGATAAATTAAAAGTTCAACTGGCTGATACTTGAATAAAAAAGAAAATAACCATTAACTTCCCGAAGAACAAAAAAGAGAAAAAAACTTAAATGGCATCTCACAATACTTTGAGTGCTGAGGGCCAGTAGCTGGTTTCGTTTCATATAAAAAGCATTAAAAAGGTCTCATTACAGCATAGAAAAATAACAACGTACGTAGATTAAAAAAATACAACCGACTTCAAAACTAATATAGAAACACCGACTTCCGAAATTAAAGTTATTTTGTACTTTTCAGTGTTTTTTTTTTTATATTGAAGTATTTTTTTGTAAGTTTTTTATTTTACATTTTTAAGTTATAGTACCACCACTAAAAAGTACCCCTCAGCAAAACTTAAATAGCCAGAGCGCATCTCATAACAATTTTAATAATACCTAATACGTTTATATTACATTAATTTACCTTCCGGCTTTATCATCAGATCAGTTCGATACATCCACTCCCCCTTTTCTTTCAGTCAGTCATCTATTAAGTACACCTATTAACAGAGCAATTTTACTTGTACAACATTTCTGCTATGATCCTAAGAAGAGTTCTGTTCCATTTCTTCGAACTTCATGATCAGATTATAATAATTTTTCTATGGGACCAACTTGGAAGCTTTTTATTTTATTATCTACATTGTGCTCACATAATTGAAGCAACAAGAAATATGTAATCAAGCATTATATGTAACACATAATATGATTATTGAAAGAGTGTCCACGGAGTTTCTTGCACGTTCTTCTCCATAGAGATCTACGCTTTGGAACGTGCAATTTAGCTTCACTTTTCTTCGACTGAGCGACATTTGACTATTCAAAAGTGCCTGCAAATGGTCTACTTGAAATAAATGATTTTGATTTTGCTTAAATTTTCAATAAAAAAAATTCAAAATCGGTCCAGAATTGACCGAGATATCGGTGAACACACAAAAAAAAAAAATTAAAAAAATACATCCAGCCGAACATAGAACCTCCTTCTTTTTGAAGTCGGTTAATAATAGTTATTCTGTAGTAATCATAAACTCAATTAAAATTGATTAAAACCTTCTAGTGTTTTTAACCCAAACCTTAAATAAAAAAAAAATGCCTGTAAGCATTAATAAAACCAAAAAGTTTGCATCAAATGAAATAAAAGTGCAACTGGCTGATATTCGAATAAAAAAGGCAAACAACCATTAACTTCTCGAAGAAAAAAAAAAAAGAAAAAATCTTAAATGGCATCACACAATATTTTGAGTGCAAATGGCCAGTAGCTGGTTTTGTTTTTTATTAAATAGCATTAAAAAGGTTTCATTACATTAAGGCCTTTTTAATGCTAGGACAGGTAAAATAACAACGTGTAAGTAAGTAAAGATTAAATAACAGTTTTTTTTTTATGATTTTAACCCATAGCTTTAATCAAAACATTGTGTTAAACTCATTGGTTAAAATGCACAATCCTTTGTGAGTAATTTATTATTGCGTTTTGATGTCCTAACCGTTAAAATAAAATAAAAAATAGCTAAAATTACTGAAATCTCCACAAACCCAGCTCCAACAAAGACCTGAACTTTTAAAGAAAAGCCTTACAAAAGTGCACAAACAGCACTAAAAAGCTCTCAAACCTAGATCTTCACTTACTTTAAACTGCGCTTAGTCAGTTAATATGCTCCACCGTTATTTCTGCTTGCACTAAAGAGATTGACTTGGCAAGACTACTGTAATGCCTACTAATACTTGCCCTGCATATAGCTCGGAATGTTTGTGAGGGAAGGGGTGTAAAGCTGGTTTTCCACCAGAGAATCACTATGTAGCTACTTTTATTTTTTGTTGGCAGGAAAATTATCTCCGTGCCCTTGAGCGGACCGGGAGAAATGATTGCAGTAAGCGCTATGTACGCCTTAATTGTCATGTGCATAAGTCATTTTGTTTTGAGATCGTTTTGTTAATGCGTGTGATATGTAGCTGGCGATTTAAATAAATAAGTGAATATCAAACTCATCCATAACAACGTAGCACAGCACGTCTTTGGTGGAAAAGCACCCTTAAGAGGGGAAAGTTCCACAGCAGTAAGTGTGTATGAATATTTTATATGTGTATATTTGTGTCGTGTTGATGTTGACGTAAGAAGTTGTCGGCACTCGGTCTAGGGAGTTTATTTGAAAAGGTATAGTGATGTCGATGGAGTAATGTTATGACTATGTTGTAAATTGAGAATTTAGCGAATAGAGATGTGAAAAGGAGCTCATGACTAAAGCATTTGACTTTGAGTTAAAGTAAGAGGTTTCGTGTAACCATCCATATTATAATTTGGGTGTCTTCAAGGCTGGAGTGAATAGGCTCTTAATAAACAAGTGCGCCTCACCATCAACAATTGCATCACTGCTTACCATCAGGTGGGATCGCAGTCAAGCACTGGTTTATATCAGATAAAAAAAAACCTAATTGTGGAGGTCAGATAGGAGGTCGTACAAATCATCCAATGACTTCTCCCGCCCTCGGGCGAGAGGGCGTGTCAGACTTTTACTGGCCAAAACCCACTCTCGGTTTTACCTTGAGTTCCAGAGCCCCGAGGTTCATTTTCACTTAACCCATGGCCCCAGGCTTCGTCCCCGCTAGGCCCCTACAATAGGTCGGCACGGCTGCGGGATGGTTTCAAAGAGCCACCCAACGCAAGAAGCAACTGAAGGACTACAGATAGGTTTAGTCAGTAAAAGTCTGACACTCCTAATCGCTGAACTCCGAGCAGACAGAGTAGTCGGATGACTTCCCAGCACAAAAAACTGATAGGCAGTAGTTCCATATAAAATACCAGCTGTACCCGCGAATTCGTTCGCGTGGACTACAGGATTTTGAATTTATTTTTTCTAAAATAAAAGTAGCCTATGTTACTCCTTATTACGTCAGCTACCTGCCAAAAAAAGTCCCGTCAAAATCGGTCCAGCCATTTCAGAGATTAGCCCGGACAAACAGACAGACAGAAAAAAATTGTAAAAATGTTATTTTGGTGTATGTACCGTATATATATTCATATTCATGTAATAAAAAGCAGTTATTTCAATATTACAAACAGACACTCCAATTTTATTTATATGTAGATATAGATGTATAGATGAATATTCATCTGCATCCGGCTAGACTAAGGAGGGAGGGATGAAACGCATGTTGCTAAAAAAGTTATGAGTTTACATGTGGATGGAGGGGAAGAGGGAGGCCAAAAAAAAAGATGGATGGATTGTGTGAGAAGCGATATGAAAGAAAAGGGAGTTAGTGATAGCGTGACGAGTGACAGGACAGAATGGAAGAAAAAAACGTGTTGCGCCGATCCCAAATAAAACGGGACTAGGGCAGGAAGATGATGATCCAGCTAGACTAGAATGTGACAGATGTTTTACATTAGAAGTTTTTCGGCTAAAATGATAATGACGAAAGTGTAAATTTCGAAGGCATAAGTGACCTTTAATAAAACAGCCGGTACATGCACAGGTGCTCACAAGACCTCTTGCTATTATTTATGCCTGTTTACAGATTTACGCTCATGCAGATTTCGGCAAGTCCCTTACGAGATCCCGCCCTTATTCACGGGCTTTTGAACATTTCAATAAGGAAGAGCTGAGTCCGACATTAGATGTTTGTAAGGGTCTTGTCAATATGCCTGGCTGTCATATTAATTATTACTGCAAGTGGTATATTATAGGCTCCAATTTGACCACCATCTTACCTGATGGTAAGCGATGGAGCATTCTTGCCTAGAAGTAACCTATTCACTCTTGACTTAAAGACCACTAAGTTGTAGCTACCAGGAAACACAGACTCCGGCAGGGAATTCCACTCCTTGGCTGTACGCACAGTAAATGTGTTCCCAAAACGCTTTGTGCGTATAGGTGGGATGTCTACCATGTACCGGTGGCGCAACGCTGTACGTCTTGTGGTCTGATGACATATTTCTTCCGTGTGATATATTTAACTTCTAACCGCTTGCGTCGGAATGATCCGACGAGTATTTTCGTGTGCTATTAACCAGGGACATGTGTTTGAGATCGGGTCCTCCATCTCATTATCTCTTCAATTCCCATAGGTGGCAGAGAGGCTGACGAGATGGAGTATTTGGTCGTGGATGTGCGACCCTGGCGGAATAAACACGAGAGTGTTTGTCGGATATATCCGACGTAGACGGTTCAAAGGATAAAATCAAATCAGACTAATAAAATCGAAAGTTTGTTAGAGTGTATGTGTGTACAATGCGTTCTTCCAAATGAGGATAGGATCGCCCGCCATGTTGTGACGTCACGATTTACTGTCAAATCGAGGAAAGAGTTTTTTAAACATTAATTAATTTACGAAAAAATCTTATTTATTTATGAACTGTGAACAAAAAAAGTTTAATCAGAATCCAGTTCTTTAATTTTACTCATCTCTAAGTTCTTAAATTTTGCCAAAATTTCTTCGATTTGACAGTACGACGAGACGTCAAAACACAGGAATCGGTCCTATTCTCATTTGGAACGCGTAGTAGGTTTCTTATTTTATCACGCTCGAACGACTAAACGGATTTCGATGAAACTTGGCACACGGGCAGATCATGTCTTGGAGCAGCACGTAGGATACATTTTATGCCCTTGGGATAATGTTCTACTATCACGTGGCCGCTAGCAGCAGCTAGTTATGAAATAAGAGAACAATTCTTCGACTTAAGTAATTCTTGACCTGATAAATTACGAGTAGGTACAATTTATTGATCCGCCCTACTTCAAGCAGGGCTAAAGCGTACACGACAATAATAAAGTTGTTGAACAATAGGTAAGTACTGGTAAATTATGGCATAGAGTTGGAGAGAGTGCTTCAAGTTTGAGTTTGGTTATGTAAAAATGCCATTGTATAACTTTACTTAAGAACTTGGTCGAATAATAGTCAAACCTATAGTTGTTAAATCGGCTGTACTAATCACAGAAAAGATGAAAGAGATTAGAAAGGAAATACTTTCCGATTTGTACTACAACGAGTGTCGCCACTTGCCTCACACCCTTTAACTCCACTACAGGTAAAAAACCAATACGAACGCGCATTACGCAACTAACAGACTACGCACACAAAGATCGCAAGTTAGCTGGTTGTGTCAATTATGAGCATTATCATATTTTGAGGGATAATGCTCATAATTGCCTGCCCCACCCACAAGACCATTCTAAGGTCTTTCATCTTTTCTGTGATACTAATCATACAGCAGTGAAGGAACATCGTGAGGAATCGTGGCATGTCCTAGAACCAAAAGTTCGAAGACTTGTGGCATCTACTAACCCGCAATAGTCGGCCTTATAATGTTCCCACTGTTGGGACTCAGGCCTCCTCTCTAGGAGAGGGAATGGGCCATAATCCACCACGCGGGCCCAGTGTGGGTTGGTGGATGTCACATGTCTTCGAATTTTTGGTTCTAGGACATGCCGGTTTCCTCACGATGTTTTCCTTCACCGTTTTGAGAGCAGTGGTGATGAAATAAATTACACAAAGGCTATGGCTGGAACCCGCGACCTACAACTCGTAAGTCGGGGCCGTTACCATTATGATAACGCTATGATATGCAATGTGTCGCTCGACCAACCCCTCCATTACTTCCAACTTATAGCTTAGATACGAATGTGTACTAAAGTTTTACTTTGTATGAAAATATATGCGACATTCTCGACTACTGTACCCTCAGACACAGATGCATGGCTCGTAAAAAACTGAATCACGCAGCTGACGTGGCAAAATTCTCGGTGCAAATCCTATGCTGCAGGGGGTTTTTCAAGCTAGTCACCAACCATAAAAGCGAAACCCCACGCTCAAAATACCAGGGTCAGGTACAGATGGCGATATATTGTCAAAAAATAAAACGTAAGGTGATGTGGAACACTCAGTTGGCACGTAGTTGGTTTTAGTATGTACTGATATATCTGATAGTAATACACCTTTAAATTCATGCTACCCTAGTAGGTACTTTTCAATTGCGAACAATGTGTCGTAAGTACTAGTATATTGATTGTGAGCAAGCTTAGTTCTAATGAGTTTCTTCTACGCCAAGTGACACTCGAAGTTTAATGACTGATATGACTTAACTCGGGGGAATTCTAATCTTCAGCCGTAACCACGTCCTAGGTGGACGATGCTGGTTGCTGACGTGAGATGTTGGTACGCTGCTTATCTTAATAGTCTAGCTCAGGAATGGTAAAACTTTATTGGAAGATGAGCCACTAAATGCAAGAAAAGAAAATGACGTCGTCATAACATGCCGCCAAATAGACTTGACTTTGTTATATCGCCAAAAAATTTTCTTAGATGCTATTAACTCTTAATTTTCAACCCGAAGTTTGTACATCGTAAAGTTTATATATTTTTTTTTGTATTTAGATAGTTAAGAAAAGAGTAATAACTGAGTGATTTTCAAATTACCTAGATGCTATACGTTTTTACACTGGCGGGCTCGAACTACTTTGCCAGCACTGGTATGTTTGGCAGGTCGGGCTCCATTGCACTGACCTGAAATTTTGATCCGCTCATCGGGTACCACCGACTCACTGGGCAGGTTGGGCCACATTGCACTAACCTGAGATGTTGATCCGCTCCTCATCATAGTACTCCAACTTGTGCAGGTCATCGTCATCATCGGGCAGCACGGCTTCCTCGGGCAGGTCGGGGCGGCGCGCGCGCGTGGCGTTGGGCGCCGCGCTCACCAGCACACACACCACCGCCAGCGGCAGCACCACCTCCATGGCGACATCACCGCGTGCCCACTACCACACGGACGCTGCTGGAAACAGAACATAGGGTTACGATTGGACCAGGAAATTGAAACGTGTGAAAAGTAGAGGCGTAGCGTCAACTAATTTAGACGTGGGTCAGCGAGGCCTTTCTACTTTAATGTCAATCGCAGTCACACAATGTCAATATCAGATAAAAAAAAATGTTGTCATCTTTTTACGTTAAAGTAGATTAGTTTGAGAATTATTAAGCTTCAAATGCTAAAATCAGTAGTTAGGTGTAAGTGACTTTAAGCAATTAAAAAAAATATATTTTACATAATTTTTAGCACAGTAGGTACAGGCAGTAGACTGTATGTCGCCCACATGCTTTCTTTGAGTTTGTATTTCGTAAATTCAATTAAGGACCTTTTTTTTTATGGAAAAAATCATCCAATGACAACCCCCGCTCTTGGGCGGAGCGGGAGATAGTGTCAGACTCTTACTGACTAAAAGACCCACCCCGTTCCTTCTAGCCTTCATACCGGGGCTCGAGCGCCCTTTCAGATAACCCTGGCCCCAGTAGGCTTCGATCCGGCTGGGTCCCTGCTGTTGCTGACAACTCCTTGAGGCGCGCGGGAACAGTGCGCGCCGTCGACGACTTGGGCTTGGTCCGGACAGTTACCGGACGGCCGGACAGCGAGCTACCCATTGCTGTCAATTAAGGACCTAGTATCATAGGTTATATGTGTACGTTGTATTGGTACATAGGTACACAGTTGATAAACACGTTGAAAACTTCTAATATTAAAGATGAAATGACTGTATCCCCATAGGCGCATATAATATAGAGGGTAGATAGTATGGTTTCGCGCCCACCTCATCAGGATGTTGAACTACAAAATTCTATGAGCAACGTCAAAATACTGATTACAATAATACTTTTCTTAAAAGGAAAATATGTGATAAATTGCTTACTAGGAGCATCACATAACATATTTTAATATTTGCAAGCCAAATCATCGCACAATGTGTCTGCACTAATAAATTATGAGTTACCATCTCTTGTACCGCATTTAATTCGAATAAATGGACTTTGACTTTGACAAAATCAGGTCATGTTAGGGGCCAGACCTGCCTCGAAAAATAACCTAGATACGCCAATATGCATCCTATACTAATTTATCAATATCATTGTTGAAACGTTAAATGGTTGATGCAGTTTACTGTAAAGAAACAGTGGAATGGATAACTATAGTTACAATTACCGGCACGGATCTTGAGCGCTGGCTTCAAGCTGCGCAGAAGTCAAATATTCGGTCTCTTTAGTGGTG
This sequence comes from Mythimna ferrago, assembly GCA_910589285.2. NCBI lineage: Eukaryota > Metazoa > Arthropoda > Insecta > Lepidoptera > Noctuidae > Mythimna > Mythimna ferrago. Next base: position 2,030,772 of record OU342680.1, read on the forward strand.
CGACGTGAGACGCGGGGGCGGGGAGTGTCAGTGATTGGCTCGCCGTGCCATCGTGTCATAGATGTCACTCCTGATTCGTTCCCAGCGCTTGCTGCATGTATTTAACAACGACGACGTTTGGCTCGCCAATGTATGGAATGCGCAAAGTGATCCATACCGGTAATTGTACTAGTATAGCTCTGAAAACTTTCATAGACTAAAACTTGCATAGTTGAACAGACAGACGGACTTGTAGATCATGTGTTCTTAAAGCTAGAACTACCTACATTAGACCGACACACCAGTATAACACGCCTGAATTGTACGTAGAACGACGTCGCGTGGCGTGGATCAAGTGTAGCTCTACAAGGCTAGTTTCCATATAAAGTGTATGGAGACCGATGCGCCCAGATCGGCGTGTTTCTACTTTAATTGTTTTCAAACTAACTTTGTTAGCAAGAATAAAGAAGCAGAGGAGAAACCAATCAACCCTGTTCTATTTCCATGTTAATTCTACGAGAACTTTGTTCTATATTTCAAGAAATAAAATAATCCGGCTTACGTAGTTTTACCGCTTCTATTATGAGGACAAAGACCTGGATGTATATAGAGGTCAGACTTCGATCATAGATTTCTCTTTGATAAAATAACTCTGGCGTAAATCCTGAACTTTCGGAAAAGTTAATTAAGCTGAAGAAAGTTCAATGATTTCGTGAAAGTAAGCATTTGATGAGAGAATCGCTCAGCAGAAGGGTTACTATGATGATATTATATTATTTGATAAAAAGATGGGTACCTTGTTGTTGATTTGACAATGTTTTTTATTGGTTTGCGCTTGATCGCTATCTCACCTGATGGAAAGCGACGATGCGGCCGACGATAGAGCGCGCTTACCTAGAAGTAACCTATTCACTCTTGACTTAAAGATTCTTGGGTTGCAGCGATAAGTTCCGCACTTCCTTATCAATAGTCAGCACCGGTAGTACAGGGTTTAAAAGATTGACTGTCGCTGTTTGAGTCGCAATTTCGATTCCCGCACTGAAAAAATACTTCGTCCAAAAGAAAATTATTTCGGGTCTCACCCAGACCCGAAATAACTTTCTTTTGGACGAAGTATCTTGTGTATGTGAGTTTTACATGTTTGTGATGGCATGTTTGTCATAGACGTCACTCGTGATTCGTTCCCTGCGTTGCTGCATGTATCTAACAACAAAGACGATTGGCTCGCCAATGTATGGAATGCGCAAAGCGATCCCTACTCTGACGCCGAGCGCTCAAGATCCGTTTTGGTAATTGTGGCTTCGGCCCTACTGGGCCCCAACGATTTTGCTGACATCTGTTTAAGGCGCGCGTGGAACGCTACGTGCCATCGGGCTCAGTCCGGATGGTTACGGGACGGCGATACCTACAGTGTTTGGAAATCGGGATCAGGGTCCCATTATTATTATGTTAAGAACTCAGTGCACGTACGGCGAGTATCCACCCTTATGTTGTTGAAATCTCTACGGTCAGGATTAAGCATTTCGCCTTGTCGTGTATACCGCGTACATCGACGGACTGAAATAATTTGCCTGCAACGATATTCCCGTCCGTTTATAAATTAGGTGTAACTGATATCGCGCCTCACCATTAACGACTGCAACACTGCTCACCATCAAGTGGAATCGCAGTCAAGCAATATATAGTTTATATAAATAAAAATAAAAACATACAAATTAAAAGATCCAGATTCACTAGCAAGTGCTTCAAATCTTCACAGGGTAGGTAATCTTTCGAGTTGTATATGTATAGCTCTTTGGCTATATCGTGTTGGTACGTGAGACTTGTATTAATGGTCAACACAGCGTAACAACAGATGTATATGGTGAGCCTGTGAGGAGACCGCAGTTGACTGACACCTGTCCAATTCGGAGCCGGTCCAAGTTGGCAGCCAGCCCAACTGGAGCGAATTAATTACACTCATACACCGAGAGCTTGTAGTCTTTTGATACCACTCATTCGACAGATTGGAGAAACATACAAGGAAGATAGGTATAATGCACAGGACAATTAAAGCACTTACTATAATAATCTACACTAATATAATAAAGAGGTTAAGTTTGTTTTTTTTGTTTGTGGGAGGCAATCTTTGGAAGTATTGGTCCGATTGCTAAAAAATTTTCACCGATAGAAAGCTGCTTTGTTCCTGAGTGACATAGGCTATATTTTATGTACGCGGGCGAAGCTGCGGAGAAAAGCTAGTCCATAATAGAATAATAATTATAATCAAGGCAGCATTAACTTGATAAACATAATCTAACATTACATTATCTTACAGTACAATGAAATAAACACAACTCAAAAAACAAACAATAACTTAAATTATATAAACTATTAGGATTAAATGCATGTGATTAAGACATGTGACATTCACCAATCCGCACTGGGCTCGCGTGGCGGATTACAACTCGTTCCCTCTTCTAAAGAAGAGGCCTGAGTCCCAGCTGTGGGAACATTAAAAGGATGAATATGCTTCTGCTTATGTCTCTAATCAAATGTGTTTCAAAGAGAAAATTTCTAGGAACTATGATTCTCTGACATAACTGCTGAATTGGACTTTTTGGTATAGTAATGAAATTATAGTAAACTAGCTTTTACTCGCGGCTTCACCCACGTAAATAAAATATAGCCCATGTCACTCAGGAACAAAGCAGCTTTCTATCGGTGAACAATTTTAGCAATCAGACCAATAAGTACTTCCAAAGACAAACAAAAAAACAAAAAAATAAAAAAAACAAACTTAACCTCTTTATTATATTAACGTAGATTATTATAGTAAGTCGGCTATTTTTTTTTTGTAAAAAGTTTTTTATTTCATACTTTTTAGTTGCACTTACAGCCAGAGTACCTTTTTCTCATGACACTTCCAATTAACTCAAACACTGCTAGGATACATTGTTTTATTATGAAGTTCCCGTGTCTACCTTCCGGCTCCATCATCATAATCAGATCAGTTCGATAGTACCTTATAGCCAAAGTGCATCTCATGACAATTCTAATAAGCCCAAACACGGCTAGAATACTTTGATTAATTACGGAGTTCCGGTGGCTATCTTCCGGCTCCATCATCATCATCATCAGATCACATCGATGGTACCATTTTCAACATACCTATTCAGAACCATTCATTTATTTGTATTATCGTAGTCGTATAACTATGTTCATTGTGAGATCTGTGTATGAACTTCTGTTGGCCATTTCTGGTCTTCTTCACCAGTTCCACTTCATCAAATGTCATATTTTGACTGTAAATGCTTAAGTCTTTGATGAAAATACCAAAAGAACTTTAAGGTTGCCTATACTATTTGAGGAGTTCCCTCGATTTCGCCAAGATTCCATCATCAGATCCCGACTTGGTGACTATGGGACCATTTGGAAAGTATACCCTTTCCAACAAAAAAATATTTTTTCAAATCGGTTGGCTAGCGACGAAGTTATGCGCGAACATACATAAAAAATAAAATACAAACATCCGAATTGAGAACCTCCTCCTTTTTTAGAAGTCGGTTAATAAGTAAACTAAATTGAATTATAAATTATATGAAGCATCAAAACATAACATATAAGTCGTAATTAGATACAAAATGTATGCCAATTACAATATTTTCCTTTAGTGTAATTGCTGCGAAGCTTCAATTTAATTTAAAATATATCAATACGAAGCAAATATAACACTTATATTATGGATTATAATATTCACAAGAACTAATACCTAAATATAGTATTGTTTATGGCCAACAGTAAAAATCAGTTCTGTGTGATAAGAAACAAAGATGTCCATGAATTCGACAAAGACGATGGACACTTTAATGAAAATTGAGTTAGGTAAAAACGTCAGGTACAATTTTCTTTAATATCGTGTCTTACTTCCTGGGGCCGTATTATGACCTCTTAAAACCATCATGTTTTCGGTGTGAAAAAGAGACGGAGCTATACAGGACGAATAGCACTATCCTTTTCTCACACAGAAAACATGATGGTTTTAAGATGTCATAATACGGCCGCTGGTCACATCACACTAATATAATTAATTTGTGTATGTGTGTATGTTTGTTGCTTCTTTACTCTTGAACGTCTGTTGAATTTTGATGAAAGATACACGGTCAAACCTTTTATTGTGATACTTTTTCCCGAGTTCCTTTGGAATAGTTTTCTACTTTCACGCAGGCCAAGCCGCTAGCAATAGCTAGTTATTATATAAAGATGAAAGTTGTATGTAGGTATGTATTTATAGGAGTAAGTTTGTAAAGCTAGAACTACATTAGACGGACGAACACATGTCACACGCCTGATTTGTACGTAGAACGACGTCGCGTGGCGTGGATCAAGTGTAGCTCTACAAGCCTAGTTGCTATATAAAATATATGGAAGCCGACGCGTCCAGTTCGGCGTATGTGGCAGATGTGTGCGCAGTTTAGTTTTAGTTTTACTTACTGAGCGAATTTGGATGAAATTTGGCAAACGAGTAGGCCATATCCTGGAATAGCATACTGGAAACTTTTATCCAGGGAGAGTGGTACCTTAGGAATAATTAAATTTTATTTAGTTCGTATTTTAGATTATAAAAAAACATTGGACACGTATTTTTTCTTTTTTCGATTAAACAAAAAGTAACAAAGATATAGCCCATTAAAGTTACGTGTGACGTCACCCCGTGCGAAAAAATGCAGCACGGCGCGGCGTGACGTTACACTAACTTTAATGGGCTATACTTTGTTATTTTTGGTTTAATTTACAAATAAAAAAATACGTGTCCCTTATTTTTGAATAATCTAAAAGACGGACTAATTATATTTTTACAACTAGCCTATTATCTTTTACTCGGGTGAAGTCGCTGGCAGCGATAGTATACCATAATTGCGTTACTAGCCGTATTGTTAGACCTGTAATGGCTATAATTGTTGACGTGTCTACTACTAACAGCCTAGTATATAACTGTAACGGAAAACTAACCCAAAGTTAACTGTAACAAGCAATTATAATTTAATCGCCGCGAGCTATGACATATAACCGTTGATCACGCATCGTTGTGGAGCAATTATCCTATACAGGGTCGGTTTTTTCTTCGAAATATTTTCATTCAAGTAGCTAAACCTATGGAACCCACGGAAGGCGCGAGTTTGCGGATGGTGAGCAATGGGTAGCTCGCTGTCTGCCCGACTGATAAAGATCAAGCCCGAGTCGTCAACGGTGCGTGATGTTCAATGCCTCAAAGAGATGTCAGTAATGAGCAATGGAGCAACTCCTCATAGACTCATAGCAAGGTTCAGTTGAAAACCAGCGTCAGGCAACTACTACGTGGTGGCCTGGCATTATGCTGAACTGTACCCCTAGCCAAGTTGCTAATCTGTAATAGTTAACGCTTGTAGAAAGCTTAAAATGTACGGGAATGACGTTGCCTCAACGCTCAGTCACGTGGTCAGAACAAAAGAATTGGCGGCAAGGTCAACTCGAAGCGTTCGACGCAAGCGAAACGGTTGTAACTTGGCTAGGGGGGCTGGACCTATTTGGGGCACCTGTGAGACATACAATGTAGATATATTTAAGTTTTTGTTTCTATACTATAATAATTGTTATCGCATTGTGTGTACCGAATAAACGTATTTTCTTTCTTTCTTTCTAGTAAAACCACAGGGGCTCAGTAGAGCCGATGCCTGCTAGGGCCACGGGGGAATTTCTAAAAACCCTGAAGTTCTGGATCGGAAGTCAAAGAAGGAACATAGGAGTGGGTTTAAGTCAGTAAAAGTCTGACATCCTCCCACTCCACCCTAGAGCTGGAAAAGTCATTAGATGATTTTCCACCTCACAAAAAAACAAATATAGAATGACTTTTTCATGAAAAATAGTCATTCAACAGTATTAGACGAACGAATGATTTTTAATAATATAATATAGTATAATATAATACAAGGTGCAGTTTTAAAACTGCACAATATTTCAGGAGGTTGTAGTAAAACTCATAAATAGTCATATAAAAAAACGATACCTGGTCAATAATCAGTAATACTCGTTATTTAATTTTTTAATTACTCTAAACTAAATCGATTGATCGATGGCCGCGGGGGCGTGGCTAGGGTGTGGCGTGCGGGATGATGATTGGATGATACATTATTTATGAAACTATCGTTGCGAGTTAGTGTGTGTGAAAACGACCTTTATTGTTCCGTGTTTGTGTGTGTGAAAAAAAGCGCAGTTATAAAAAAAAAAAAAATTACCTACTTATTTTATTATTGATTCGGGTCGAGAATCACTAACATAATTACCTCCTGAAATATTTTGCAGCTTCAAAACGACACCTTGTATAATATAATATAAAATAATATAATATAATATAATATAATATAATATAATATAATATAATATAATATAATATAATATAATATAATATAATATAATATAATATAATATAATATAATATAATATAATATAATATAATATAATATAATATAATATAATATAATATAATATAATATAATATAATATAATATAATATAAAATTCCACAACTATCACACAACGCCGTCTAGTCTCAAGCTAAGCAGAGCTTGTTTTATGAGTACTAGAAAACTGATAAACATACTTGTATATTTCTAAATACATACATACTATAGATAAATTACACCCAGACACAGAACAAATGATCATGCGATTCCCACCCAGGACAAATGTTTGTGTGATGAACAAACATTTGTCCTGGGTGGGAATCGAACCCACGACCTCCGGCATAGCGGTCAGGGCCACTAACCACTAGACCAACAGGCCGGTCAAATGAATAATGATTAAGTATCCCGTAAATAAATGCCATAGTAAATCATATTTTAATAAACATATAATATAACTGATCCTGGCTTGCAAAATGCAAAGAAAATTAGAATTTGGCGGGCTACCTTAACTGGCGCCTTCAACTTAAGAGTCGAAGGGTATGTCAGATTAGGTACACGTCATAGCTGTCGTCAGAATATGACAAATTGAGAGACGCGGGCAGCGGCGTTTCGGGGAAATTGTTTACGAGGTCGTTGTTATTGATGTTCTTGTAAGCAACCAGCCAAAATGAATGTTTTTTGCCGGCGTCTGAGTTTCCTGATAGCTACAACTTAGGTGTCTTCAAGTCAAGAGTGAACAGGCTACTTCTAGGCAAGCGTGCTCCATCGTCGACCACATCATTGCTTCCCATCAGGTGAGATGGTGGTCAAACGCGAGTCTATCAATACAAAAAAGCTCTCTGTACTAATTAATAACAGTCTATAATATGGAATCTTCAAATATTTACATAAATAACTTGTGTCTCAGTGTTTGTTAGCAAACTCCTCTGAAACAACTTAACCGATTTTTTTTGTGTATATTTGAGAATAGGTCGTAGGCTATTTTTCACTTTACCACCCCCCCATTTTTTCTTTGATCTTACACTAATATTATAAAGAGTTTATTATTATAAGTTTTTTTTTTTTTGTTTGTAGGATAATATCTATAATTTAATATCTGGAAGTACAGGTCCGATTCCTAAAATTTTTTTTGTTCGATAATATCTGGAAGTACAGGTCCGATTCCTAAAATTTTTTTTGTTCGATAGAAAGCTGCTTTATTCTTGAGTGACATAGGCTACATTTTATGTATTTACGCGGGTGAAGCTGCGGGCAAAAGCTTGTACTTTATATGACAGAACAACGTTTGCCGAGTCTTCTAGTAATATTATGAAGAGGAAAGATTTGTACATTTGCTTGGAATAAATAAACTCAAAAACTATTGGTTCGATTATAAAAATCTTTCAACAGCAGAAAAAAGTTTAACAGAAGCTAGACTAAACGGCTAGGACTAGACGTAAATTCTATACCAATATGCAAACCTTATTAAATGCACAAGTTTTTAAAATAATGGTGGTCGTCGGTGTCATACAATTTTTTTACAGGAGAATTTTTTCAAATTTGGTCTTTTCATCGTAAAGAAAAATCTTTTCAATTCAAGATTTTTTTTCTAAGGCACATAAAATGTTAGTAAAAAATATGGTATCTTATAACATTAGTAAGCTATTCAGAAATGTTACATAAAAATTATACCAAAAAAATGTTATTATTTGCAGCGACAGCATTAAAAAAACTAAATTCTGGTAAAAAAACTATTCAAATTAGTTGTTGGAAATCAGATAAGCTACCTACCCGTTACGTTTGATCCATTATTTACGGGACACCCTGTATAGATTGGTATGTTTGTATGGTTGTCTCTCACTCAACTTAAAAACTAGTGGACCGATTTTTTAAAATTCTCTCATCAGTGAATGGTATTTTTAACCGACTTTGAAAAGGAGGAGGTTCTATGTTCGGCTGAATGTATGTTTTTTTTTTTAATGTATGTTCACCGATATCTCCGTCAGTTTTGGACCAATTTTGAAAATTATTTTTTTGATTGATAGGTTATGCTATCAAGTTGGTTCCATAGAAATATTGTTATGATCTGATAATGAACTTCTAAGATATGGAACAGAACTCCTCATAGGATCCCAGCAGAAATGTGGTTACAAGTAAAGTTGCTTTTTTTATACGTGTAGTCGATGACTGACTGTCAGAAAAGAGGGGGGGGATTTATCGAACTGATCTGATGATGAGGCCAGAAGGGAAAATATTTAAATTAATGTAATCTAACCGTGTTTGGGATTATTAGAATAGTTATGAGATGCACTGTGGCTATAAGTTATTTAAGTTTGTCTGAGGGGTACTTTTTAGTGGTGGTACCATAACTAAAAAGTGTGAAATAAAAAACTTTTTACAAAAAAAATATTTATTTAAATAACGAAGAGACAAAACTATTATAGAAACACCGACTTCCGAAATTAAAGTTATTTTATAATTTTCAGTGTTTTTTAACATTGAAGTCGGTTATATTTTTTTTGTAAAAAGTTTTTTTATCACTGAGTAACATAAGCTATATTATTTTTTTTATTTCTAAGAGGGCAAGCCGCTGGCTGCAGCTAATGAGAAAGAAAGATTCTTTAAACTTAAGGCGTATAGTCCCTTTTTAGGTCGGAAAATCATCTATGCGTTGTTTTCCAGACAACCGAGAGCGAGCGCGAGGGCGTGTCAGCCTTTTGCGGACTAAAAACCCACTTCTGTTTCTTCTTTGCCATTGTTCCAGGGCCCCGGGGAAGGTGTTATGTCCCTTGAACATCTGGATAGAGCCCCACTGACCTTTAAATCCGTTTTTTTGCGAAATATTGATTGATTTACATACATTTGCTATGTACATTCTGAGGAACACTTCGACTACAATTTTGTATAAACATATTTCTAAAGATCAAAGCCGTTTGAAAGGAGTAGGGAAAATAAGCGAAAAATATAATGTTGTTAATCTTTTTTTGGTATAAGTATTCATCTTACGAAAAAATCATAAGTTGATAATGTTGTACATGAATCTATAATAAACATATATTTTTTTCAAATCTATCGACCTAGTCTTTACTGAGGAGAATGCTTCAAAAAGTCACTGTTTTATAGCACTGCTCGAGAGTTAGGGCCTTAAACCTATAAACAAATAAGGTTTGTATAAATTATAGCTGTGCCCGCGACTTCGTTCGCTTGGACTACAGGGTTTTGAATTTATTTTTAAATCGGTCCAGTCATTTCAGAGATTAGCCCGGACAAACAGACAGACAAAAATTGTAAAAAATGTTATTTTGGTGTATGTACCGTATATATATTCATGTGCATGTAGTAAAAAGCAGTTATTTTAATATTACAAACAGATACTCCAATTTTATTTATATGTGTAGATATAGATAATCTGCACCTTTGCGGAGTCGGAGTGGGATCCCTATTTTGTTATTTTTCTTTCTTTATTTATTTATAGGGGCTTTTAGGCGTAGTGTATGTCAGTCCAATCATATCCTAAACAATTGTACATCACTAGACGTGGGTCTTAAGACGAACAAATCTTTCGCATAGTGGCCATTTGCGATCTGGACTTGTTGGTCTAGTGGTCAGCGGCCCTTTCGCTTTGCCGGTCGTGGGTTCGATTCCCACCCAGGACAAATCTTTGTGTGATGAGCATGATCATTGTCTGGGTGTAATTTATCTATAATATCTATGTGTATATTTAGAAATATATAAGTATGTTTATCAGTTGTCTAGTAATCATACCACAAGGCCACAAGCTCTGCTTAGTTTGACATGGCGTTGGGTGATAGTTGTGGAATATTATTATTATTTGGTTGAGATAGAATGTTATGAAACATGCCTACATCAGTTCAGGGCCTAAAGTCTGCTATTACAATAGTGTCAGAATGGTCTATCATTGATGTCATAATTGTCGATTTTGACAAGTTTGGTAATCTACTAATATAATGGCGTCATTATGACTTTCCAATGGTCAACCACTGACACTTCATTGAAAGAAGTGACATAGAATGGTAATCTCGTACATTTTAACAAATGAATATTTGACGTTTGCGGTAATCTGCTAAAACTTTGACAGTTTATTTGATCAGTGTTTTACCACTAAAACGTTATTGTGCAGTTATTGGTTTTAATATGCTCGAAATTATCATTCTACCACAACTCTCTTACGATACCACTGACCGATCAATGATCGATCATTATGAATTAGCAGATTACGAACTTTTAGCAAAATGACAATGTGATCGTGTTGGAATGACGAATTTATAAAAATAGCAGACTTGGGCCCCTGTTCAAATTTTGGGTCCTTATCAAATTATTTGTACAGGACTCATATTGGACACATTTCGTCAATAAATATTGTAGGTCTTCGACAAATACACATTCTATATTTTCTTCTACACGTTTTTCGAGGATTTCTCCAACATGCAACATGCTGATTTTTTGGTGGGTAAAAATCATCCAAATGACATCTCCCACCTTTGGGCGGAGCGGGAGATAGTGTCAGACTCTTACTGACAAAAAAACCCGCCCTTTTTTTTCTCGCCCTTGGGCCGAGCCTCCCTTGGCCCCACTAGGCTCGACCCAGCTGGGCCCCTGTTAAACTAAAAAAAAAACTAAAATCGAAAAACAAAAAAAAATCGATAAACTGAAATCAAAAAGACATGTGTTAAAAATATCCAATGTAGGTACCACATAGAACGGCTCAGTTTGACAAAAGTTTCTTTGGTATGGCATCAAAAATCTACAATAAAATATTCTATATAAATATAAATCTACATTTTGTGCACTAAGGAACTTACCCTATTTAAAAATAAATTACGTATTTTCTTAATCGATAAGGCTTACTACACGATCCAGGATTTCCTAAATTATTGAATAATTGTGTATTTTTGACATTTATAATTCTTACTCAATTTTGACATTTATAATTCTTACTCAATTTTGACATTTATAATTCTTACTCAATTTTGACATTTATAATTCTGACGCAATTTTGACATTTATAATTCCGACTCAATTTTGACATTTATAAATCCAACTAAATTCTGATTCAATTATTTTTAAATATTTTTTTTTAGTTTAATTTGTAATTTATTATTGTATGCCTAATTGGCAGGACATAATGGAACTATAATTTATTATTTAATTTTAACACCTGTATGTAACCTATGCCCACAATAAAGACATTCTGATTCTGATTCTGATTCCAACATATGTGTTAAGTATTCCACCTGTATCAACGCCACAAACTACAATAAATAACATTAGTTAGTAACGTAACAACAGGTTGGCGTGAGACAACTGTTTGTTTGGCAGTTCTTTTTATCTGATAACTGATGAAAAGTTTCATTTCAACCAAGTTCAGAATGTCTACAAAATTATTTTCTATAGAGTAACTCTTTAAGAAGTTAAAATTATATCTTTTTTTTTTATATATTCCACAATTAGCACACAACGCCTTCTAGTCCCAAGCTAAGCAGAGCTTGTGTTATGAGTACTAGACAACTGATAAACATACTTATATATTTCTAAATACATACATATTATAGATAAATTACACCCAGACACAGAACAAATGATCATGCTCATCACATAAACATTTGTCCTGGGTGGGAATCGAACCCACGACCTGTGGCATAGCAGTCAGGGCCACTAACCACTAGACCAACAGGCCAGTCATTATTTCTAGTACTTACCTTATTTCTAGTTCAAAGAGAAGTAAATACCTGTGCCTTAACAATTTTTTTTCTTAAGACCAATGGACCAGTGGATGGTTCACTGAACTTCATATATTGCGAGATAGGTGAGGGGTAGGTGGTGTGTTTAAGTTACGTTTTTACAAAAATCAGAGCTATAAGTTAAATTCTTGCCATTAACAACTTTTATGTACTTTTGTTCGAAGTAAATGATTTTCTTTTTCGAATAAAATTATTGTAGCTCGATTATAAGAGAACTTTATTCCAAGTGAACATACTCCTTGGATAAAAAGTATATTATGTGTACCCGTGTACCTAATTTTATTTAAATCTGTCTAGAATTTTGAGCGTGATACGAGTAACAAACATAATTTTAACCTTTCTTCACCTTTATATTATTAGTGTGGATACGGTAGCAAATAGGCTCTTAATAAACTAGTGCACTTCACCTTCAACGATTGCATCACTGCTTACCATCAGGCATCATGAGATATCATTCAATAATTTCGGTCGGATTTAAAACCTTTGTGTACACAATGATTAATTGACAAACAAAGACGTTATAATCTACCGTATCAATCCAAACCGTCCTAGATATCCCTTAACGAGAAACTCTCTATGTCCAAACAGATTTGAACAAAAATAAACCGACAAGCAACAACAAGCTTTTACATCGGCCACAAGAGAGCGAGCCGGAACATTGCCATTGTAATGTTCCATGACGGAAGTCGGATACCTTCGGCTTTCTTCGCGGTGGCTCGGGCTTCGGGCACAATCGTATTGTCGCCAACAAATTGACTATTTAAATATGATATCTCCTCCAACCTTTTCCGCCTATTCTGATTATTTTTTTTCCACTTTCTGTGGAAAATTTCCATTGAGATTCCCTTTTAGGTAATTTGGAGATGACGTTAAAGATAAATACGGGAGTGATTCTGGGTTGCGATTGGATGAACGGAAAACTTTTTGATTGAAATGTTATTTTCACAACCTGGTCAATTATTTTACTATCTGTCGAGAAAGTGATGATTTTTTATTTAATGTTGTCGAACACTTGAAACATTCTTTTATCGTAGACCAGATGCGTTCATATCACACACACAAGACATCCAGATCCGGAACAGCTATCTGTATCCCGTACAAATATTTGTTCCGTGAGAGAATCATACCCGTATCACGCAGCGCAGTATGGCTCAATCATTGCAGCAACCATGTCGGCATTTTTTTTTTAATGATAATATTCCCCAACCTTCACACAATGCCATCGAGTCCCAAACTAAGCAGAAGTTGTGGTATAAGTACCAGAGAACTGATAAAAATACTATTTCTAAATGTACAATGTACATCTACATAATATAAATAAAGTACATAGAACCAATGATCGTAAGCATCAAACTTTTGTCTTCAGTAGGAATCGAAACCACAACCTCCGACATAGCAGTCAGGGCCGCTAACCATTTGACCAATAGGCCAGTTAAACTATGATATTACATATGTTACTGAATACGTTAATATGGGCATTAACTACGAGTAGATTAACAAGTCAATCTGTACTCTAACTGATTTACGTACATTAACGGTAACATTATATACTAACCTAGCCTAACCTAACCTAAGCGATAGTGTAATGGAACTCTAGTGTTAATTGTGATTTGGATTATTGTTGATTGGAATAATTTGTTATTGTTTGTGGTGAATAAAGTTCTCTGCTAGTAAATCGGCATTTAATTACTCACGTACGTAACAACTTGTATATATATGTCTCCTTGAATATCAAGGATATATTTTTGTACCAAGTTTCTCAGTACAAACATAAATATTTGCTCTAAGCAAGCCGGCGATCGTCTACTAAGCCCACATCTATTTATAAAATAAAATAACCATTATATGTTTCCGATTTCACAATAAATAACTGACTAGCCGTCTCGGCGGTATTCCCAGTAGGATCTTGGAGGTGAAGGGTAAACTATTGAACATGAACGGATCACCGACGTTCCTTAATACGTCATTTTGACGTACTCGGGTATAAGGGACGTGCCTATCCCCTTTATCGGGCATTAATCCAGAGTCAGGCTATATATAAAAGGTCCTTTATTCGGATAGAAAGACCTTTTTGGGAAAAATATGATGGTAAACCCGTTATTTTTAAATCATCATTCACAACTAAAGGGTTTACCTGCTTTACTACACTGACGGATTTTGAAATTAAGAAATAATAATTGACTGGCTTGTTGGTCTAGTGGTTAGTGACCCTGACTGCTAAAGCCGGAGGTCGTGGGTTCGATTCCCACACAGGACAAATGTTTGTGTGTTGGGCATGGTCATTTGTTCTGTGTCTGGGTGTGATTTATCTATGTTACGTATATATTTAGAAATATATAAGTATGTTTATCAGTTGTCTAGAACCCATAACACAAGCTCTGCTTAGCTTGGGAATAGATGGCGTTGTGTGATAGTTGTGGAATATTTTTTTATAATGCATTAAGGTAGACCTACACTGCGCACACGTGTGCCACACACGCCGATCTGGGCTCGTCGTCGGTCTTCATACATTTTAAATGGAAACTAGACTTGTAGAGCTACACTTGATCCACGCCACGCGACGTCGTTTTGCGTACAAATCAGGCGTGTTACACCTGTGCGTCGGTCTAATGTGTGTTAGTCATTAAGAAGGATTCATGTGTAGAAGAAAAGAACATCTTTGTAGTTAATGTACATAGGTGTGTGGCAATTGCGTATCTGAAAATGCAGGGAAAGCCAAAAGGGAGATCCATGCCAGGTCATGAGGGTCGCGGGAATCCGATCGGTCCTTATAGTATCGCTTGGGGGAGGCTTGTGTCCAGTAGTGGACGCTGCTATGATGACGGCAGGTGTACAACGTCTCATTTCTCAGTTGAAACATGATTTTTGTTTGTATCATCCGTCATTAGATTTTTTTTCAGACGTTAGTACTATGGTCTACGGTGGACTGGAAAGAATACTTGTGATCCTAGAATACAAAAGGCAACTGAAGAAACATAGCTATGATTTTAGTCAGTAAAAGTCTGATACGCCGCTTCACTGTATAGCGGGAAAAGTCATTAGAAGACCACCTCAAAATAAAATGTATTATGGTTGAGAACAATTTAAAGAAAAACCCCATTGTTGTTAATTTTACAAAAATCATTTCCTCTTCGTATCAATCTCTTAAAGTGGATAGTAGACAAGACAATTGGGTGTTTACGCCAAAATGGAGGGCGACGTCACTCTCTCAAATTACGTCACTCGGCGTAAACGACATTATCGCGTCAAGTTGCGGGATTGCCGGGAATCTGACGTTTGCTGTTTTCATTGGCGGACGAATTTATCCGCCATTTGGAGATAGGGACGCGAGGATTCATATTGTAATGAAACAAACCACCTACCAATCTACACTAATATTATTAAGAGGTAAAGTTTGTTTTTTTGTTTGGAGGAGGTAATCTCTGGAAGTACTAGTCCGATTGCTACAATTTTTTCACCAATAGAAAGCTGCTTTATTCTTGAGTGACATAGACTATATTTTATGGACGCGGACGAAGTCGCGGAAGCTAGTTGCTCATAAATTATATAGTTTCCTATTCCAATACTTATATTACAATTATTTATTTCACACCTTAACTTATCTACTTAAAAACCATTTCCTTTCTCTCTAACACTATCCTGGTTCTACGTAATTTAATTTCTTCCACCAACCCTACTTTACTCTTTTATTCTTCCGTTTTTTAATGAAATTGTGTAATATATATGTATATATTATATATTTATAATTATGTATTGTGGTTTAAATAGAGTTTGATCTTGTGATTTAAAGAGCAGCCTGGGCCGTGGGCAAATGCTCACTTCACCCACGCCTAACTAAAAGAAAAAAAAAATAGTTTTTACCACATTTACTTTGTAGTGAAAACAATCCAATTGAAATTCAATCAATAATAGCTCTACGTGATGATATCATACTATTAATTAGCACTACACATTAGCAAGAGTTCATGAACCTCACCTCAATTTAGGTTTCGATTTCATTAATGAAGTTTGTTTGAAGACCATAAAAAAATTACGTCTCCCACTGGACCATGTTTTTTGTTTTTACAAAGAGTTTTGGACAATTTTCTGGCACCTAACGGAGCTTACGGAAATAGTTATTTGTTATACAAAAGTGCAAAGTTGCTTTTTAACCGCGTGCTCAATTTTGATGACAGAGCAAGCGAAGGATTCTGAAATTGAATCACAAGCGCAGCGAGTGATTCAAAAAATAGAATCCTGAGCGTTAGAGAGAGAATCAAAAGAGCACGAGGTGAAAAATCTTTGCACTCGAGTACAACACGTAACTTTTCATCCCACCTCAGCGAGGAAATGACTAAATGCAAAAAACAGTACACCAAGGAGGTTCTGAGTCTGAGTTTTTAACAAATTTAAAAAAATTGTATGTTAAATTTGGTACCATGGAGGTAAAAGTAAATAGGTTTAATGATGTTTTGAATTCATAAACTTAGTGCACGCGATGTTCTGAATTCAATTTACTTTATCTCTCTAGAGAATAAAAACAGCTTTTGCTCTCAGATATCGAAGAGCAAAAATACTATTTCCGAGATGGGGGGATGAAAAAAATATTATTCTACCAAATTCAATGTTTCTTTATCCGACTCCAAATTAAAAAAAAAAGACTAGGAATTAAGCTAGAACTACATTAGGCTAACGCACTAGTGTTACACGCCTGATTTGTACGTAGAAAGACATCGCGTGGCGTGGATCAAGTGTAGCTCTACAAGTCTAGTTTCCAAATAAAATGTATGGAGACCGACGCGCCCAGATCGGCGTGTGTAGTACACGTGTGCGCAGTGTAGTTCCAGCTTTACACCTGCATTGTTGATGGGCTCACAAACATGTAAAATTCATAAACATAATCCACCCATCCAGATCCAGAACAACTATTTGTAGGCCATACAAATATTTGATCCGGGGGGAAATCGAACCTGCGATATAGCGCAGCGGCTAATTTGTTTGCAGCCGGTAAATAGGTTGTGTGTCAATCACAATTAGGTACTATTACAAAATACCAAGAACATGTATACTAATTATGTAACTGAAATAATGCACACCTTTATACAACCCAATTAGAAAATTAAGTTACAATCAAGATTCAAGCACCAAATGCACTTAGGTAAGCTTTTTAAGAAATTAGTTATCCGAAATGTAGGCAAATACTATGGAAATCGATGCACACAAATACGCTATAATGACGCAATCAAGATTTATCAAGAGATTATCGAAATAGGTCATTTTTAACCTAAAAAAAATAAGAATCATTTTAGGATAAAAAAATATCTATAACCAAAAAAATCTTGGTTATTTAAGGATAAAAATGACCAATTCAAAATTAGCTGAAATTGATTCAGGAAACGATTCTGAAGATACTACTTTGAGGTTAAACGTTTATTGTGACAACCCAACCTAAGTGTTGTATAAAAAAAAAAAACTCTATATAGGGTGACTGGTAATTAGTGTACGATACTTAAACACGTGATTGTGCTCATGATAACCAACAACTTTTACTATGGGTACAAACCTGAAATCGCGAAAAAAAATCAGCTGTTCAGTACATTTATGTTTGCCTAATGTACTGAACAGCTGATATTTATTTCGCGATTTCGGCTTTGCTCCCATAATAAAAATTGTTTGTTATCATGAGCACAATCACGTGTTTACACTAATTGCCAGTCACCCTATATTGTACAAAATGGCAAATCGTAGGGGAAAAGGGGGTAATGGGAGTCACTTAAGAGGCTGCTTTTCCACTCGCTTATCGTAAACATCGAGCATGATCTAAAAGCTTGTTCCTTCATCTAACGCAATCCAACGTGATGTTTGACGAAAAGGCAACGCGAATGATAATACCTGAAAACTCTCTCTCTAATATATCTAATGAAAAATGTGTAATAACGTCATAATCGCGTAAGAGCGGTTGTATCAAAAACAGTGAAAATGTATGTTGAGTTGCATCCCCTTAAGCAAGAAATAGAATAAAACACACATAATTAAGAGCCAAAGATATAAGAACGGAGATCCACCAAAAGCGATACAGTCAGTGGTATCTCACAATCAATAACTTTCACCGTCAGCATACAATTCAGTCACTAATAAACACAATCCATCCAACAAGGGTGCGGTGAGGCTGACGTCACGTCACCCCCGGCCGAGCGACGTCAGTCAAGCGTCGGCGGCGGCCGGTCAACGTGCCGGCCAAGCGGTCGCCACTCTGTGGATGATGGGGGGGAATTCATCTGTCGGAGGCGATACGCTTTGTTAGATAAAGTGGAGCTTGCGAAATACGACCGAATGGGTGATGCCACGACTAATTTTTTCGTAGACTTGTCGCAAGTAATCTGCAAATTAATACGGATGAAGATGTTTTGATGTACTGTAACTTGGAAGATGATTAAATAAATATCTAAATATTCTACAACTTTTACACAACAACGCCATCCAGTCCCAAACTCATCATAGCTTGAGGTATGAGTACTAGACAACTGATAAACATACTTATATAATTATAATACATTCAGTCAAAAAAGTATCGGGAATGGATGTTTTGTTGGTTGTTTTGTTCCAAATTCAAATTTTAGATTTTTTTGTTGTTGCTAGATTGGCACAACTGTTTTCCATTGGCGCGGAGTTTGAGTCGCATCTGTTATTTATATTAAATACACTGCTGTTTTTAGTTATATCATATCTAGTGTGTATTGCGAATTTCATAATGAACAAAAACATCGAACAAAGAGTTTGTCTTAAATTTTGCATCGCCAGTGGAATTTCGTGTTCGGAGTCACTGAAAATGTTACAGAAGGCTTACGGTGAATCGACTTTATCAAAAACACGTGCTTATGAGTGGTACAAAGCATTCAAAAGCGGTCGAGATGTGATGGAAAATTTGCCTCGCTCTGGTAGGCCATCAACCTCTGCAACTGAAGTTAACATCGCAAAAGTGAAGGAAATAGGGACTGAAAATCCTCATTCAAGTTTGAGAGAGATAGCCGCCGAACTTTCTGTATCTCATGTGTACCATTTTAACTAATCATTTGGGTATGAAACATGTTGCTGCTCGGCTAGTCCCAAAAGACCTGAATTTTCTCCAAAAACTCAATCGCATGAGAGTCGCTGAGGACATGCTAGAACGAGTTATTTCCGACCCAACATTCATGAAACGCATTGTTACTGGCGACAAGACGTGGGTTTACGAGTTTGACATGCAAACAAGTCAACAAGTTTCGGAGTGGCGCCTTCCAACTGAACCAAAACCGAAAAAACCACGCCAAAGTCGATCAAAAGTCAAAGTCATGTTGACTGTTTTCTTTGACTATCGCAGCGTTGTGCACTCGTTATTCTTACCGGAAGGTCAAACGGTAAATAAAGAATGTTATTTGAGCGTTATGCGGCATTTAAGACAGCAAATTCGACGAAAAAGGCCAGATTTGTGGAAAGAAAATTCTTGGCTTTTGCACCACGATAATGCGCCTTCGCACAAGGCCATCATTGTGAACGAATTTTTGACCAAACACTCAACAAATACCATCGAGCAGCCACCATATTCGCTAGATAGGGCTCCAGCCGACTTCTATCTTTTTCCTAAACTCAAATTACCACTTCGCTTCGTGGCACCCGTTTTCAATCTGTAGAAGACCTAAAAGAGAATTCGCGGCGAGAACTGAACTCAATTTCGGAAACGGCGTTTAAAAAATGTTTTGATGATTGGATTATTCGTTGGCGTAAGTGTATCGTTTCTGAAGGGGCATACTTTGAAGGTGATAAAAAAATTTGGATGAATAAAAAGAATTTTGTGTATTATTGATCTTTTCCCGGTACTTTCTTGACAGAGTAGTATATTATAAATAATCTGTAGAAGTTTTTGGTTGTGCGCGCATCATGTAAAATGCACGAAATCGACGTAGATAACTTTTATACATTAAAAAAGTGTGTAACTTAATATATTACTTTAGGCTTTTTTAGGCTTTGTTTCATCGTAATCGAATGACTCTTTCGAAAGATATACTACATTCATTGACTGTTAGGCGGTATGCAGTTCACCGAGTTAGCTAGCTAGTAATAAATAAATACATATTATAGATATATATATCTATGGGCCTTAGTTGCCTGACAATAAAAAAATGATAATAGAAGTCTGAATGGCGGGATGTCAGACTTCTACTGACTAAAACCCAGTCCTAGTTCCTTCATTGCCTTTTATTCCAGTGCAGGGTTTTCCTTTCAGATGCTATGGTTGATGCCTACTGGGGCCATGTGCTCGCCATAGCCTCAGTAGGCTTCAACCTTGCTGGGCCCCTATAGTTTGCTGGCATCTCCTTGTGGTGCGCGTGGAACACTACGCGCCATCAACGATTTGGGGTTGTCCCGGACGGTCGAACGGCGAGCTACCCATTGCTCGCCGTCCACCAGCCCGTGACTTTTATTGACTAAAACCCACCCGTGTTCAGTTGCCCTTTTTGTTTCTGGGTCATGGTGATTTTTTCGAACAATGCCGCAACTCTATCCTGTGTATTCTGTCAAGAACAGACAATCGAGAGTCCGTAGAAACTTTTGTAAATTAGGGTCTGTCTATATTCTACATTTTTTAACCTTCCATTGGTATTTTTTTTCATACTAAGCGTATAAAAACAGGTAAACTAACAGCACAAGACGACAGTATAGGAAGGAGCGCCTTCTCCGGAAATTACTTGCCGTAGAACAGGCATGTGTCGTTTCCTCTATGTGCTCGACACAATGCACGTGTCCCGACTCTTCAAAGGTATAAATGTAGTATTGGAATGCTATTGGAAACGAAGTTTTGCAAACTGGGAGATTGCGTTAGGATGTAAGTTTTGAGCATAAAGTTTTGGGCTTAGGGATGTTTTATATATTTGTTTCTGTATACAGTTACTTCCAAACTACGAAGCTGTTATCCGCTTAGTTTTATTTCTGCACTAAAATTGGTCACAATAATATAATAAACACAAATAACCAATAATATAGTATTTTTTTTTATTTTTGGTGAACAATAAAGAATATACAAGGTGTCGTTTTGAAGCTGCAAAATATTTCAGGAGGTAATTATGTTAGTGATTCTCGACCCGAATCAATAATAAAATAAGTAGGTAATTTTTTTTTTTTTATAACCGCGCTTTTTTTCACACACACAAACACGGAACAATAAAGGTCGTTTTCACACACACTAACTCGCAACGATAGTTTCATAAATAATGTATCATCCAATCATCATCCCGCACGCCACACCCTAGCCACGCCCCCGCGGCCATCGATCAATCGATTTAGTTTAGAGTAATTAAAAAATTAAATAACAAGTATTACTGATTATTGACCAGGTATCGTTTTTTTATATGATTATTTATGAGTTTTACTACAACCTCCTGAAATATTGTGCAGTTTTAAAACTGCACCTTGTATTTATCTATTTAAAAAGGCGAAAGTTTGTCTGTATGCTTGTTGTTCCTTCACGCTAAAATGGCTGCACGGATTTGGATGAAATTTGGCACATGGGTGGACCATGTTCTAGAATAGGACATTGGGTACTTTTTATTCCGGGAGTGTGTCCAGTTGGGATCGTTTTTGAGTTTCACGCTGACAGGACGTAGTTGGCTATAAAGGTATTGTCAAAAAACAGTGGCAATAATTTTTTATTCGTTTTTCGAATACTGTTTTTGTACAAAATATAGAAACTTAAACCGACAGGGAGACTTTTTTGTTATCATTTTAAAAGAACGCTATAGGGAGACGTACCACAGAATGCATCACGATCAACGGCGCGTATTGAGGTTCACGCGCACTTCAAAGAGATGTCAGTAAAATTGACGAGGTCAGTTAGGGCTGACGCCTGCGAAGAGCGGGGATTGTTTGAGTTTAACCAGTAACTTAGTCACTTGGTGGGTTGGCCTGATAGGTAGTTGCTACATGTGAAACCGCATTCGGATGGCCTGGAAGCCTAACCAAAGTTATGATATTTGGGGAAAAATGTTAGGAAAATAACGATTGATCTAGAACTACGCAGCGCACACGTGTGCTACACAACGTCGATCTAGGCGCTATACATTCTATATGGAAACTAGACTTGTAGAGGTACACTTGATCCACGCCACGCAACGTCGTTCCACGCAAATCAAGCGTGTCACACGTGTGCGTTGGTCTAATGGTAGTTACAGCTTTTCTGTTGACTGATAGTTTTACTTTTTCGGTGCGAAATAATCCTGTTATATTTTTTCTCTTCAAATTAAAATAAATAAAAAAGAGTGCGTTACAATAACAAATGTAAGCGTGAAATAAAGTAGTACATAACAATTATTAATCTTGTTCGATCAAGCGACACGCGATACCAGTGTTAACTAGTTTTAACTGCTTGTATTATTATACGCATAACCATTACTACGATTAATACGAGGATAAATATTTCATATTCATTATACAGGAAAGTATATACTGCGAGGTTTCAATAATTGATGCCTTTTAATTAATTACATCAAGGCTTAGATTTTATTATGGAATAAATTATATTGATTACTAGCGTCTGCCAGTGACTTCATCATCATCATTTCAGCCGAAAGATGTCCACTGTTGGACATAGGCCTCCCCCAAGTGTCGCCATAATGACTGGTAATGTGCGCCTCGGTTCACCTTGTAAGAGGCCCTCCAACGCTGCGTCTTCCGGTCCGTGGTAGCCTTTCGTCCCCATCGACCATCTGTTCTGCGAGTAAAGTGCTCTACCCACTGCCACTTAGGTTTGGCAATTCTTTGGGCTATGTCTTTGACCTTGGTTCTCCTACGGATATCTTCATTCCTGATGTGATCACGCAAGGAAACTCCGAGCAAAGTCCTTTCCATTGCCCTTTGGGAGACTTTAAGCCATAGCTTTAGGACATAGTCTATGTGTGAGCCTAATTTCATAATGCTGTGGCTTTTTGAGCGTGAAGGAGTAACTCATATATGCACAAACATACATGCAATCGTTCGCTTATCCTTACTAATATTATAAAAGCGAAAGTGAGTGTGTCTTCACGCCTAAATGGCAAAACCGATTTCGATGAATTTTGGTACAGATATAGTTGAGACCCTGGAGACGGACATAGGCTAATTTTTTTATAAAAAAAAGTGAGAAAAGGGGGAGAAAGAGGGAAGGTCTTTTATATACGCGGGCGAAGCCGCGGGCAAAAGCTAGTTTTCTTATAAAGGAGAAATTACACACTACATCACAATATCACCTTTTTGTGATGTGATGTGATGTAGTGTGTACGTATGTACTTACGTGGGTACGACTAATAGAGTAATATGAAACAGGAAGAAATGCCCTGGACTCAAATATATTGGGTTAAGGGCAATACATTATGTACGTAAGTAAGTAATAAAGTAGATAACCAGAATAACCCGAACCCACATGATCCGGAAAAAGCTCCCTAAGCTTACATACAACGGTATTACGTAGAAACAGAAGGGTTGGATACCAATGAACTCCGAAAAAAGTATCATCAACTTTTTTATCTAAATTAATATTATAAAGAGGTAATTTTTTTTTTGTTTGTAGGAGGTAATCTCTGAAAGTACTGGTCCGATTGCTAAAATTTTTCATCGATAGAAAGCTGCTTTATTCCTGAGTGACATAGGCTATATTTTATGGACATGGGCGAAGCTGTGGGCAAGTGTTTGAATCATTGATGGTGAAGCGCACTAGTCTATTAGGAGGTTTTTATTAATATTTTTTTTTAAGTGGGAAATCTTCAAATAATTCCCTTTCCTTTCTGGGATCGCAGTAACCCGTAATCCTGTAACCCTGGGTTATTCTTTGAGTTAACATTTCAAAGGGTATCAAAGTCGTTGGAGCGACATCTATATCACCATATAGGAACTGACCTGGAGCGCGATATTAACCCGTTGTGTGTCTAAACGTGGATCCACGCGAGACACAATGACTTTTTAATTGTGTCTCTAATTACGGCACACGAGAGGTTAAAGTTCGTGATTAAAACATATACAACCATCCTAATTTAACTATCGGGGCAGTTACCCGGACTAGGCACAAAAACCGTAAGATCGAAGAATCCTCCATCTATCATGCTACAAAGCTGGATTTGGGCGCAGTTATAGGAGCATTTATTTCAATAACTATCTTATAATCAACTTTTAAAATGTTACTAAGCCCTATAATATACTTGACGAAGCGCAATAGTTTCTACAATGATATGGGACTAAACAATTACAAGCACAAATGTTCCTTTTAGTATCTGACATAAGTTTGCTTGACTTTTAGTTCAAATGTATTTCGTTAATCATACTTATAACTATTGTTTTAATGTAATTCTATGATCCAATGTTGATTGATATAAATAAATAAAAATAAGTATCTTACTAAAGCAATCTTGTTTATAATACACTAGTAATTTACATAGTTATTAGTTATAAGTACACTTTAGTAGAAGTTATCGTGGCTGGTGGTTCCGGTTGTTTCGTGAAAAATAAATTAAAAAAAAGTATATTTCTATTACTATTATATTGTACTATTGTAGGACATTAATTCGATACTAATTTATATCTATACTAATGTTATAAAGACGAAAGATTTGTATTTTTGTATGTAACGAATAAACTCAAAAACTACTACCAATTTCAAAAATTCTTACACCATTGGAAAGCTACATTCACCCTGAGTAACATAGGCTATATTTATTGCCCGTGCGAAGCAGGGACGGGCCGCTAGTTGTAAATATACTGTGTGAACTCTTGGGGAAGTAATTTTTACTGTGAATGTGTAACCAATTTAGTTAGTTTCACAATCCCGTCCAAAAATAAGACATTATTACATTGTTGAAAATAAAATATTTCATAAATTCTTATGAATATTCGCCATGTTTTAAAATTGATTTTCATCAAGTACTTTATAGAACCAATATAGGTAAATTAGTACTTATAAGAGTTTCAGTTCAGATAACTCGCCGCCATTTAAAAATAAATTAGCAATCCTAAAAGAAATTTACTTTTCCTCCTGTAACTACCACTCCTTTTCAATCATTTCTTCATGTTGAACTTATTTTCTCAAGCGAAAGAGAAAAACTGAATCTTAAAAAAATGGCTGACGTTAATTGATCTAGTAGCTTATAAGTTTGTTTGAGCAAATAGCGTTTTTATCAAGTACTATTAGATTTAAAAGAGTCTCGAGCAAAACTATAACGGCGTAAACTTATAGTGATCTCAGCTAAGTATGTTATAATATCTTATTTACTCACAAAATGGTACCATAGGATCTAAATGTTATACTGGATTATTTAGTTTTACTCTAAACAATTTTAGGAGACTTATTCCTAAAAGTCTCCTAAAAGAAAATCTTGTAGCTTACTATAAGACTGAGATGTCAAAGTAAATGCACTTAAGAGTATCTACGCTCGTGAAATGCTATTATTAGCATAAATGTTTTGTAAATAATTTATAGGTAATTCTTGTAGCGAACTATAAGACGGAGATATAAAAACTAATGTGCTAGAGTATGTAAAGGCTTGGCAAGTGCTTATTATAAGTTAAATAGTCTACGCAATGCTTTTATAAGAACGTTATTAGTTGTGACAGACTTATAATCTTTCTTTATAGGATTACTTTGCTAGTTGGGTAGTCGCTTCTTACGATATCTACGAGAAGAGATAGAATGGTACTATTCTTTACGTCTGGACACCATACGGTACGATATTAACACTGGTTGATTTTAGATTATTGCACACAGTTTGTCTTTGGCGAAAATAATCATTGACAACATATATTTGTACATTCTATATTACTTTACTTTTGATCACTGTCAATCTTCATAGCACAAAACGACCTGCGAACTTCCCTTCACTGTTCAGTACAGCAGTACCTGACCTCCCTTCGCCCGGCGGCTGGGTGCGAACCAAACATTTTATATTCTCAAGCGGCGCCGGGGCAAAGAAACGTTTTCTTTAAGATTCTCTCCAATTAGTGAGACGTAGTTAGAGCAGGTTTATAGCTCGAATTGAATTAGACAGGCTGGCGGTAGGGAGGGGTAGGGTTTCAACTGGAATGGTAGATTGTTCTTCTTTATTTAATGTAGTTGAAGTCGTAGGTAGTATTTATGTACTCAAACTTTATGTGTCTTTGATAGTGGTAGGTACATAGACCGACTTAATGCAGCAAGGCATTCTCTACCAGTCAACCTTTGGGTTAAAAAAGACTACACCGTGGTCGATGATTTATCTATTTTTTTAATTAGGGAACTTAAAATGTCATACTAATATTATAAAGGTGAAAGTTTGTGAGTGTGTGTGTTAGTTCCTTGTTTACGCTCGAACGGCTGATTGATTTGGATGAAATTTGGCACGTGAGATTTTTTTTTATCTAGGTATGACACCTGATGACTTGTGAACAAAATTGAAAGCAGGCTCTCGCCATAATTATTATAATGCTAGCTGCTGCCATTGATTTCGTCAATGTGAAAGTAGGAAATTGTCCCAAGGGATTATATTATCACAGGGAGGCGCCGCTTACGCGCGCACTTCACACGCTCAACCTAATAGCTAATGAAACGGATTTATTTTGTTGTACTCTGGGTGAATTTACAAGGAATGTATTATATATAGTTACAATTGCCGAAACGGATCTTGAGCGCCGGTTTCAAGTCAAATATTCGGTCTCTTTAGTGGTGCGAAGTGAGAAGCGGGGGCGGGGAGTGTCAGTGATTGGCTCGCCGCGCCATCGCGTCATAGACGTCACTCAAGATTCGTTCCCTGCACTTGCAGCATGTATCTAACAACGACGACGATTGGCTCGCCAATGTATGGAATGCGCAAAGCGATCCCCACTCTGACGCCGAGCGCTCAATATCCGTGATGGTAATTGTAGTTATAGATGTTAGTAGTAATAAGTCTGGATAAGCGCTTTTATCGCAATGGGGATAAAAAAACCTGCAAAGATGAAGAAAATAAATAAATAAAAATAAATATTCCCCGTAGTAAGTGCCGACACGTTCTACCCGTGGTTCTAGAACGCAAAAAGGAACTATATAGGCATGGTTTAAGTCAGCAAAAATCTGACACACCCTCCCGCCCTTCCATTACATTTCCCACTTTAAATTGCATTTCCCACCTTAAAAAAATATCCTGGGTGTATGTTTCCTTGTTTACTCTCTTCCACATGGGCGAAACCGCTAGTACAAGCTAGTTTCCCATACAACTAGCGCAATATTAGTGTCATATTAGGTAAACTACTGAAATACTCATAAAGAAAACATTCATGATTTTATAATATTAAGTAACATCGTAAAAAAAAAATTACCCACTGTGAAATGTTAGGAAAAAAGTGTTATTAAAAATTGCTAAAAGTTTGGAGATTTTACTTCAGCTAAACACCCTATTGAATTATTTCAGTAAGTCCTAAAGCAGATAAAAATGTGACCACGTCCGCTTACAAATTGTGCCCAAGAAAGAAGTAATCTCCCTTTCCAATCACAATAAAACCAAGTAGAGATAGTCTGCTACGCGGGCAGACGCGTAGACGCTGCGTAGCAACTTCGTAGCAGTGACGCACGTAGCGTGGAGGCGGGGATTATCTCGTAGCAATCTGCTACGGATCGGACTAGCAATATTGGCTTGAGGTGCATTTGAGGCGTATAGTCCGTTGAACATCTGGCCGGAGTGAAGGCCCAAGCGCCCGAAAAGTGCTTTAAAACAGTGACTTTCTGGAGCCTACTCCTCGGTAACGGCCAGGTTAAAAGGTTTGAAAAAAATATATGTTTATTATAGATTCATGAACAACATTATCAACATTTGATTTTTTCGTGCGATTAATACTTTGGTCTAAAAAAAATATTACATACAACAACATCACATTCGCCACTTTTCCCTACTCCTTCGAAACGGCTTGGATCTTTAGAAACGTTTTTACACATAAAAATTGGTAGTTAAATATTCTTCAAAGTGATCATTGCATATGTAAATCAATCAATATTTCGCAAAGAAAATGGATTTAAAAGTCAGCGGGGCTGACTTTTAAATCCATTCCATCCATCCATCCAAACAAATGCACAAATAGTCGTACTGCCGCCTGGACGGGTACAAAAGTAGTGACCATTTAATTTCGGCCAGCTGGTTCAAGGGACTATAAGCCTTAAATGCACACATAGTCGTACTGTCGCCTGCATAGAGCTCCTCTAAAACCATTTTTTTTTTGCGAAATATTGATTGATTTAGAGATGCTATGAATATTCTGAAGAACACAACCAAAAATTTTTTTGTCTAAACAAAATTCTGAAGATCATAGTCAAACGAAAACAAACGAAAAAATATCATGTTGTTAATTTTTTTTTTGACAAAAATATGTACGAAAAAATCATATGTTGATAATTTTGAACATGAATTTATAATAACCATGTTTCGCACACAAATCAGTCATAGCAGTCAGAATCGCACACAAATCCGTAGCAGAAAAAAACACTTTTTTATGGGAGAGGGGCTCACAATTAAATATTTATTAAATTCTGTTTTTAGTATACATTGTTATAGCAGCAATAGAAATACATCATCTGTAAAAATTTCAACTATCTAGCTATCACAGTTCATGTCGACAGGCTGTATCTCATACAACCTGTTGACAGACAGATGGACGGTTGAGTGATATAAATAGGGTCCCGTTTTTACCTTTTGGGTACGGAACTCTAAAAATATATCAGTAAATCCGCGGCTCATCAGCAACTTCGGCAAAGTAGCGTGAGCTAAAGAAACATATGGCTTTTTTATCGTCCACATTGATTAATAGCCACGGCAATGTTCGAACAGCTTAGCTTGGCTCATTTTACGACCATTGCCGATGTGTTGTATACTTTATGCTTTTTATAGTACCTGAACAAAAGCTAATGCTGCTGTATTCCTGATGAATGTTGCCTTTGATTGATTGCGATGTTTCCTTTAGTTGATTGTTTTAACTTTCTAATGTTCTGTGTTATGTTATATTGTTAGTTAGCCCATTATGTCCCACTGCGGGCGAAGGCCTCCTTCTCCCTTTTCCACACACGTCTGTCCTCAGCTATTGCAGGCCAGCCCTTTCGATAACTGTCCAGCTCATCTCTCCAACTTCGCATTGGTCTGCCGCGATATCGTCATGCGTTTAATGGGACCCAATAAGTGACTGTTTTAGCCCACAGCTCATCCGATATGTGGCAGACATGTCCGGCTGACATGTCTGTGTTATCACAAAATAGATAGGTACAGAAGACAATCTCCTGTATGTACTTCACTTTTTATACCTACGCTCGGTGGACGCACACTAATGAGCGTTTGAGCCGGAACTGTTCGACGAGTGGTCCGAGTCCAAGGCGCTCCGAGATATCGTGTCCGTGAGCGGTGTCTATGTGTGCGTTGCTCGAGCGTGCTTTGTATGTTGATTGACTTCTGTACCTATATATTTTGTGGTGTTATGGTGTAAAAAATAATTTTAGTAAGAAATCAAACTATTGCCGCACGTAACAGTCCAACGACAAACGCCTAAGGCCCCTTACCCACGGCGACTTTTTGTAACGATGCCGTCGCCCGTTTTGTAAACGTGCTACAGTACCACTACTAACGCGCTTTAGTCCCATTTGCAACACGCACAAATCAAATCATTTATTTGCTTAATACAGGTAGACAGATGTTATAAATAAATTAAAAGAAACACTATATTATTACCTAATAAGGTGTGCAAATGTTATAGTCATTACTGTAAATCATATCATCAGTTACGTACATAAATATATATATCATCATCATCATCATTTATTTGAGCAAGTAACCAAGACTCATAATTACATAACACACAAACATAACACAAGACGTGACACCAACATACAATCAAATTAATTTATACATCACACACGACTACAGGTAACATGCAAGTCACTGCAGCGCCTTATATAAGGACAGTCGAGCCTGTCAGCTATCATCATCAGCAACGAAACGAAAAACGCGCTAAAGCATCGCGACAGTAGCGAAGCAAACGCGCGCGACGGACGACATCAGGAAGAAAACGGAAGGAGTGAAACATTCTACATACAAAAACTTAATTTTTGTTGCTGAATCGCGTTTGCATCGCGACAGAAGCGCTATAGAATCGCGTATGCATCGCGATCGAGAATCATGATGTGGGCGAGGGCAAACAGCTAGCGACTGCATCGCGACTGTATCGAAGCGAACGCGCGACAGCATCGCTACTGTATCGCTAGAAAAAGTCGTCGTGGGCGATTCGCGATTGTGGACGAAAAATACCAGTAATGCGACATCAGCCATGGACTCTGACGTAGAAACATTACTGTTATTGCTCTTGTATGTTATTGTTGTGTGTATTCTTAAGTGGCAAAGAGCAAGGCACATTGCTCGCAGAACAGATGGCCGTTGGGGCCGAAAGGTTCTGGAGTAGCGACCGAAGACGCAGCGTTGGAAGGCCTTCTACAAGGTGGACCGATGATATGGTGAAGTTTGCGGGAATCCGATGGATTGCAGAACGCATAAGATCCTTCATTGTGGCGACACTTGGGGGAAGCCTATGTCCACCAGTGGACGTCTATCGACTATAATGATGATGATGATGATGATGATTGCTCTTGTAGAAAATCATGAAGTTATCGAGCGTTAGCGGTACTGGCGCCATACTATTGCCACATCGCGCGCTTTGTATGAAAAAAAAAAACGATCATCCGGCTCGCTCCATCCTAGAGAAACACATCATCGAAATGTGAAGAAAAAGATTACATAATAATATTCTTGTCGCAAGAAAAGACTACTATGTATGCTAAGTCATATTATTTATAAGCTTCAGCCCGATCAAAAACCGATACATTTTATATGAGAAGGAAGCCATGCACTCTATTAAATAACAACGAGGTAAAAATGCCGGATGGGAATATAAATATTATGTCGACTCTATTCAGGAAAAACACCTTAAACGACAGTTAGCGTTTTTTGCAGGAATTGGTTTTACCTTTCATAATAAATAATAATGCACTTATGATGATAACGTTCTTAAATAAAGTAACTTATCTACATCACTATTATAAAGAGCTAGAGTTTGTTTTTATGTCTTTTTTTATTTGTAAGAGGTAATCTCTGAAAGTACTGGTAATTTTTTACCATCGATGGAAAGCTCCTTTATTCCTGAATGTCATAAGTATATTTTATGTACGCGGGTGAAGCCACGGGTAAAATCTAGTTATTAATAAAAATTTATTAGGGAAGAGAAAAAGCGTAAGCGACAATTTGCCGCTAGATTCGTTTGAATCATTGTTCTTAAAAAGTTTTGTAAGTGTCTATGTAGGCCTATTTATAGTAAAAACATTTGAATTTGTTTTTTAATCATTGAAGCTGCAGGTCAATTATTGACAAGCTTAACCCCGCGGTTTTGCTTCATATCATATCTTACGTGCACGAATAATGCATTTTGACTTTTTTATGTTATGTTTTTGTACAATAAAGAATTAAGTTTAAAGAATTTACTGGATTTAACTTTATGCCAAATAATTAAAAAGTTTAATGTTTTCAGAAACTACCTACCTACTAAAAACAAACAAATACCTAAACAATTTCAATCCTCTAAAATATTACTTTTTAAATATTTCATGTTAACTAACAACGTAAAACATTAAAACGTGCTACCAAATGTAAGCCCTTTGAACCTCAACTTTTAAATCTAGCAACAAAATTGCTAAATCACCACGCAGATCAACTAACACTAGATGTGGCACACATTTCTAGCAACATTTTCCATTGTGTGACCTCTCATATTGTGGTCTGAAACGGTCGTATGTTCAGGAATGTTAGTAATATCACTCGACTTTGATTAATGCGAGTATGTTGTGTCGTGCGGATAGTAAAGCTATTTGTAAAGCAAGATGTTGTTGGAATGTTGGCGGTTGCTTTCGTTATGTAATGAGATGGATGAAAGTTTTGTTGATAGTATTGGTTTTCAAGGCAACGCAAGAAAACTTTTGGGAGGTCAAGGAACTTTATTCTAGCAACTATGAGATTAGTCATAATAAAAAGAGGTATATGCAAATCAGCTACTCTTTAAGAGTGCGCATAATCTACACTTTTTACTTTTATACTGTTCTGGCTTCGCACGGGCAATAAATATAGCCTATGTTATTCAGGGTGAATGTAGCTCTCCAATGGAGAAAGAATACCCACTAAAATACAAATTTTCCCTCTTTATAATATTGTATTGTAGATTACTAATATTATAAAGCTGAAGAGTTTGATTGTAAGCGCTAATCTTAGGAGTTGAAAAAATATTTTAACCGTAGGGTACAATTGGCACGCGGGCAGGCGGCTAACTATAGCCTTAAAATTAATGACAGCGTGATCAAATCGGACTCACAAGTTGCTGCAGCTTTTGAAAAGTTCTTTTCAGAGATCCCCATATTAACTACTAAATCTCTGAACTCATCACCCACTGCTGCAGAGTCTCTGCTTAAAGAAAATGTTAAAGTTTGTGATTCAGATTTTAATTTCGAACATGTGACATATGTGGATATAATTAAAACCTTTAACACTTTGAATGTAAAAAAGACCACAGATTTATGGGGAAATTCTGTGGATGTTGTAAAGTCCATTATAAAGGTTGTAGCTCCTAGTTTAGCACTTATTTTTAATAATTGTATTGATCGTGGCGAGTTTCCTGACTTAATGAAGTATAGTAAAATAATACCATTGTTTAAAACGGGTAGTACATCTGACCCCACAAATTATAGGCCTATTTCAGTGCTACCCACCTTTAGTAAAATATTTGAGAAACTAATTTTACATCAATTACAAAGATTTTTTAATAGACATAAGTTGTTACATAATAAACAGTTCGGTTTTACAAGGGGTCGTTCAACAACCGATGCCGGAGTTGAACTTTTAGGACATATTTATAATGCATGGGAAGACAAATGCGATGTCCTGGGCATTTTTTGTGATTTGTCCAAGGCTTTCGATTGCGTTCTCCATGAAACATTAATCAGGAAACTACACCATTACGGAATCCGGAATTCCTCTCTGGATCTTCTTACTTCTTATTTGAGTGATAGGATTCAGAGAGTTGATGTAAATGGAAAAAGATCACCCGGGTCTGTAGTGTCAATGGGTGTGCCCCAGGGCTCGATTCTTGGTCCATTTTTATTTCTCATTTATATAAATGACTTGCCATACCTCATAAAGGATAACCATGATATAGTGTTGTTTGCAGACGACACTTCGCTTTTGTTTAAGCTTAAACGTCAGCAGCCGGTTACTGATGACATAAATAACGCCCTTTTAAAAATAGTACACTGGTTTAATGTCAATAACCTGCTCCTTAATGAAAAGAAAACCAAATTTGTTAAATTTACGATGCCTCACGTAAGGCAGGTAGAAACTAGTGTGCTAATAAAAGGTAAAGAATTGAGTCCTGAAGACACTACAGTGTTCTTGGGTATAACTCTTGATGCTAAGCTTCAGTGGGGCCCACACATAGATAAGTTGTCGAAAAAACTTAGCTCTGCCGCATACGCTGTTAGACAAATTCGAAATCTAACTGACTTAGAGACAGCTCGTTTAGTTTACTTCAGTTATTTTCATAGTGTCATGTCGTACGGTATTCTATTATGGGGAAATGCCGCCGATATCCAAACGATTTTTGTTTTGCAGAAAAGGGCCATTCGTTCAATTTATAAATTAAGTCCCAGATACTCCCTCAGAGATAAATTTAAAAATATTAATATTTTGACTGTGCCATCTCAGTATATTTATGAAAATATTTTGTATGTTCATAAAAATAAAAACATGTTTAAAAAATACAGTGATATTCACAACGTTAATACTAGGAACAAACACAAGTTAGTGGTTCCTGCCACCAGGCTCAAAAAAATAGGACGCTCATTTAGATGCCAAAGTATACATTTTTATAATAAGCTTCCCAGTCCTATTCAGGAACTTAGCATTAATAAATTCAAAATATTTGTAAAGCGAAAACTTTGCCAAAAGGCTTTTTATACTGTAAAAGAGTATCTCGAGGATAAAACGGCTTGGGATTGACCTGCTCCAGTACCTACTCACTATAATTATTATCATTTGAATGTTTTTTGTTTTAACTGCCTTTTTTTTTTATTGACGATTGTTGTTGTTTTACAATTATGATATTGTATATATATATATATTATTATTATTTTTTTAACAATTATGACATGTTTATTTTTACTATTTGACTGATTTTTTTTTTTTTTTTTTTATATACTTACTTTTTTTTACAATTTGTAATATTTACACTTCTGTAAATTTTATTATTGTGAATGTGAGAACTATGTGGATTACTCTTTCCTTTTCTTTTATTTTCACATGATGTCTGGCAGTTTTGAGTATTTGATGTGGCCTACCCAAATGTCCTTTCTTTGGCATTGTTCGTCAAGTCGTTGAGCTCCTTAGTAGTCCTGAGTTGAGCTACACGCATATTGACAAATGCTTGCACTGACTGGACAGGTCCACTTAGAACTGTGTGGTTCTTTCTTCAAAAGACCATCTCAGGCTCAATCTACATGGTTCTCATATGATTTGACCATTACATGTTTTGCTGTATGGACTTTTAAAAGAGACTTTGACCCCTGAGTTTGTTTCGGTGTTTCTTCTCAGGGTAGTCAGCTAGGAAACACCGGCCT
Organism: Mythimna ferrago; assembly: GCA_910589285.2. Classification (NCBI taxonomy): domain Eukaryota; kingdom Metazoa; phylum Arthropoda; class Insecta; order Lepidoptera; family Noctuidae; genus Mythimna; species Mythimna ferrago. Next base: position 2,065,582 of record OU342680.1, read on the forward strand.
CATCTAGCATTAATTGACGAAAAAAAAAAAAATTGACGTGTAAAAGTGTTTTTATAAAACCTACTTGCAAAATAAAGATCATTTATCATTTATCATTTATCATTTAACAATGTTTGTTTTCTCTTATGATCTGACACAACATAAGAATTTGTAAAAAAAATTTTCATGAAATTATGTACATATAATAAAAGAAAACATTACAATAACGTACATACTTTAGATTTGATGCTGAAACAACAGAGCTTTGATTTTCATTATGGAAAGTCACGTAGCCATATCCAGCTACAGTACATCTATTATTCATACATAAACAGTCAAGTAGGTACGTACTACTTGTTGTGCCAATCACGTATCTTGTACAAACTAAACACAAGACCAAATATTTCAAGTTTAAGCCTTTTTTTCGTATTTTTTAAAAGTACAGCAGTTTATTTTAACTACGAAATTGCACGGTTCTGCAGTGCGGTGTTGGCGCAGTATATCTGCAGCCAAATGGCGGGCATTTTATGAAATGCCCACTTCTATAAGTGCTTACACACGCATTTGACGGTGAAATGTGAAAAATGCCCGACTGAGAGTATAATAGAGCGGTTTTACCGTTTCACTCGTTTCGTTGCTTTAAACTAGTTTCGAATGAAAAGGCATAAAAGGTACAACTACCTTTTGTGTGTTTGTAACTATTTTGTTTGTGGTAACAATACGTTTGTTGTGAATTTCTGTCACAACAAATTATGTGCATTTTATTACAGTTTATTTCTGTCTGTCGCTCAGGGTGAGTCGTGAATGTTTGTCGAAGGAAAAGCGACATCAAGGCTTGCTCTGAAGATGTGGCCTCCAATATATTTACCTAGTCTGTTGACGTTGGAAACTAATGTGTACTTGACATCTAATTAAAGAGAGACCGCAGTTATTTATAGAAGCGTCCATCACGGAGCGGAGGCGTAGATAAAAAAACATTATATTTTCTCTCTCCCTAATATTATTACATCAGAATCGTCAGTAGGTATTCATAGTAAAGTTGTACTATCTCTCGAAGGCGGATTAGTCTTGAATGGGTGTGTAGCTTATGCACGCACGCTCGATTTTATAGAAAACAGCAACCCGCCTCGCCTTCGTGAGATAGCACAAAAGTTTGACGTTTCCTCTCGCTTCGCTTGGAGCGAGAGGAGTCATTTGGCTAGTTCCTACGAAAAAAAAAGTATATAGTATCTACCTAAGTATTTTTCTTAGATCACACAACTAACCTCGAAAACTTAATAATTATAGAATCCTAGCTTTATAAAACATAGCCTATGTAACTCAGGAATAAAGCAGTTTTCTATCGGTGAAAAATTTTTAGCAATCGGATTAGTAGGTACTTTCAGAGATTACCTCCTACAAACAAAAAGACAAACTTTACCTCTTTACAATATTATATTAATATACTAGCTTTTGCCTGCGGCTTCACCCGCGTACATAAAATATAGCCTTTGTCACTCCGGAATTAAGCAGCTTTCTATCGGTGAAAAGATTTCAGCAATCGGACCAGTACCTACTTTCAGAGTTAATAAAACCAAAAAATTCAAAAAACAAAAAAAACACACTTCACTTCTTTATAATACTCGTAATAATATATATATGTAAATTTTTACATAATATTTACTTATCTTCAGTTTTGAGTATTATATTACGGTAGAAATTCTCCTTCAAACTAATACAAAATGTAATATTATAAAGGACGGTCAAATTTGAAATTCTATCTTTGAACTTAGGTAATTTAGCCAGTTATCCATAATTAAGGGAGATCAATTCATCAAATTTTAGCTTGAAATAATTAATTAACGATATGAATCGAATTTCTTTCATCACCACTGCTTTCAAAACGGTGCAGGAAAACATCGTGAGGAAACCGGTATGTCCTAGAACCAAAAAAACCGCACTGGGCCCGCGTGGTGGATTACGGCTTATTCCCTCTTCAAGAGAGGAGGCCTGAGTCCCAGCAGTGGGAAAATTAAAAGGCTGATTATGCTATGAATCGCTTGATAATAAAACTACCGCGCAAAAAGTAAAAATACTTAGTTCAGTGGTTCTACACGGAAACAATGATGTGTGTCGATATTTTTAGGACAATAATATGGTTAATTACTCATGGGCAGCCAATATATAAATATATATATTTTATTTTATTCATATTTTTTAATATTTGTTTTTTTTTTTTTATATTGTGTGTTTCATAAAGTAGAGGACTTAATATTTTTTCATTCATTTTTAATGTTACAATTAGCATTGTACCCAGGGACACATTTTAATATGTAATTAGGAAGAGAACTGTTTCTTGAGATACCGGTTATTTACCTGGTTCAGGAGGCAAAGTTTTTGTGTAACAGTGACACTTCTTTGCAAATATATTAATGGGGAATTATAAAACGAGCGACTAAAAAAAAAAACTTAGCGACTGATGATGAGATACTGTTTTAATAACTTGAGCGGTATGAATTTGAGTAAGCGACACATTAACTAAACTAATAACAAATATTGATTAACAATAAAATCCAGAACGAGCTTACTAAAAGTGGGTTATTGAAATCCTAGTTAAACGATTAAATTAGTATGTGAACGACTAAAATAATAAGTGAGCGACTAGAAATAAAAATGAGGTTTTAAATAAGGAATTTACGCTAGCAAATGTTTTCATCATTGTCTAATTATCTAGTCGCAGGTAGATTCATCATTTGAACTGGGTGAAATAGGTTAGGTTAGGTTAGAACTGTGACCTACCGCGCGTGAGCCGAGTGAGCGAAGCGAGCGGTGCCGCGGCAGCGGCCGGCGAACGCTACGACCAAGTTGCTCGCAGATTTTATTTCACCATTTTTTAATTATTCGGGTTTTCGCAATATCCGGATTATCAAATTACCTTGTGACATACATAATACATAAATATCGGTATTTAGGACATTCGATACTGTGTACATTTATATTTAGGACATTCGAAACACTTCATTTAAGATAAAAAAACTTTTTACAAAAAAAATAAAACCGACTTACTAAAAAAAACACTAAAACTATCAAAATAATTTTAATTTCGGAAGTCGGTGTTTCTGTAATAGTTTTGCCTCTTCGTTATTTAACACCGACTTCCGAAATTAAAGTTATTTTGATAGTTTTAGTGTTTTTTTTAGTAAGTCGGTTTTATTTTTTTTGTAAAAAGTTTTTTATTTCACACTTTTTAGTTGCAGCCAGAGTACCTTTTTCTCATGACAATTCCAATTAACTCAAACCCTGCTAGGATACATTGTTTTATTATGAAGTTCCCGTGTCTACCTTCCGGCTCCATCATCATCATCAGATTAATTCGATAGTACCTTATGGCCAAAATGCATCTCATGACAATTCTAATAAGCCCAAACACGGCTAGGATACATTGATTAATTACGGAGTTCCAGTGCCTATCTTCCGGCTCCATCATCATCATCAGATCAGTTCAATAGTACCTTATAGCCAAAGTGCATCTCATGAAAATTGTAATAAGCCCAAACACGGCTGGGATACATAGATTAATTTCGGAGTTCCAGTACCTATCTTCCAGCTCCATCATCATCATCAGGTCACATCGATGATATCATTTTCAACATACCTATTCAGAACTATTCATTTATTTGTAACTATGTTCATTGAGAGATTGGTGTGACTATGAACTTCCGTTGGCCATTTCTGGTCGTCTTCACCAGTTCCACTTCATCAAATGTCATGTTTTGACTATAAATGCTTGAGTCTTTGATAAAAATACCAAAAGAACTATATGGTTGCCTATAATATTTGAGGAGTTCCCTCGATTTCGCCAAGATTCCATCATCAGATCCCGACTTGGTGACTATGGGACCATTTGGGAAGTATACCCTTTCTAACAAAAAAAGAATTTTTCAAATCGGTTGGCAAGTGACGAAGTTATGCGCGAACATACATAAAAAAAAAAAAAAATACAAACATCCGAATTGAGAACCTCCTCCTTTTTTAGAAGTCGGTTAAAAATGCCGCTCAGTATAAATAAATCATTGGCCAAATCTGGAAAAAAATGCAGGACAAAACATTGACACTCAAACAAATATTAGGTCACTCAAATATTATGAAGCTTCTCATTTTGTATTTTAAGTAACTCAAATTAAAGTTTGTAAGTCGCTGTTCTATTGATTTCTCGTCACTCGCAGTCAGTCGCTCACTTATTATTTCTATAACCCAAAATAATTATTTTTGTCACTTAAAATTTTGAATTTACAGTCACTCGTTTAAATACTACCCTATATTAATTATGATTATTATTCATTCATCTTGCTGCTTGTGGATTTTCTTACAAGACTTTACCAACAAACTTCTAACGTTGGAGTACCTAAAACTCAAGCACATAATTGCCGAGATAATCTCCTTAATCGATTAAACGTTTTCGAAAACAACATTGGGGAATCAGCTACAGCAAAATTTAGAGGCACTGACTGAGATCGTCTTTCATAATTAATGAATATAAATCATTGGATATTATAAAACCAAGTCCCCCATTGCATTTGTCTGAATAAATACGATAAAATCAAAACCTACTAAACGGTGAAAACTGTAAAATGTTTAACCAGTAGATATAATGATACTTATGGATATAAATATAGCGATATTTAACCAGTAGATATAATGATACAGAAGGATATAATACATAACATATTACAGTAGAGAAAAACCGAAAATTTCTAAGATTTCTAACTACCGTGCGAAGCCGGGACGGGACATTATTTGTATATCAATAAAAAAATAACTTTGTTAGTATGTGAGCGTGTGTTTTTTTTATTAAGGTTGAGAATCCGAATTTTTATGACTCTGTTATTTGAGATTTTTAGGTTTTTATAGCTACAGAATTTTAAGTTCGAGTTAATATATATTTTTAATGGTTATGTTCCCAACGAAAATTTTATGACCGTAAAACTGAAATGATAGGTTTATCAGCTGTATGTTTACAACATATTTTTAATTAATCCATCAACTTTCATGATAATTATAATATTGCATGATGAACCACATTTAGCAGTAATAAAATTTAGAAAATTTGTTTTTGTCCGTACCTACTTATAACCAACGATATTGTTATTTTTATTACAGTTTCCTTCCGTAGATAAGATATATTAATTTATTGAAAGTTATATAAAATTCCTTAATTATGGACTTTATTAATTATATAATATAAAAATAGCTCCCACCCTTACGTAGAAAGCGTTTTAGGAACACATTCATTAAACGTGCAACTAAGGAGTGAAATTCCCTGCCGGAGTCTGTGTAGGAAACACAGACTCCGGCATAGCATAGCTATAACCTAGGGGTCTTTAAGTCAAGAGTGAATAGGTTACTTCTAGGCAAGCATACTTCATTTTCAACCACATTATCGCTTATAGAGAACCTATACATATGCACAAGAGGTAAAGTTTTAAGCTATTGCATAGCTTCTATCGCGGGCCTTGAGCGTGGAGACCGAATCCAGAAATTCCGTAACGAAAATAACCTAACACCCGACTCATTTGTTTTTTGAGCGTGGTGACCGATAAGAAAACAAATGAGTGAACAATCAATCAAAATTCAATTCAATGTGTGAAAGTGTAACTTCAATTAATATCAAAGAAAAAAAAACAAAGGAAAAAAAAATACTGCATAAATAAAATAAATAAATAATTATAATTGCATAAGTTGATAAAAATGCTATGCAATAGCTTTACCGCGGCAGTCCCCGAGTGCCACACGTCTTTTTTTTTTCTTTGTAGGAGGTAATCTCTGAAAGTACTGGTCCAATTGCTATTTCACCGCTAGAAATCTACTTTATTCTTGAGTGACATAGGCTATATTTTAAGTACGCGGGCGAAGCCACGGGCAAAAGCTAGTAATAAAAAAAGCTAGATCAAAATCAGCCTGCACCTCACGCCGGCGGATATTCGGCGTATAGTTTTGATCCTATATTAACAATACTCTTTGGTATTTATGTATACGAGTTCTATGAAAAATGTAACTGTTTATGATGATCTAAACGTAGCCACCCAAATATTATCCATCTCGCATATTTATGATGTACCAAATTTTTTTACTTGGTACTGGAATTCGGTCCTTAGCGAGGAATTTTGCTATTAAAATAGCTAAAGTCGTCCATATTTAATCCTGGTTTTTGACGTTTCAATGCATATTAAATCTGTAAGTTTTGAGGATGATCTATGGAATATGAGAAGGTCTTTTACTCGTTGTGGGGCAGGAGGTGAGCAAACTGTGACAGGAACTGTGATACAACTCTCCTGCAGATCCCTCAATGTCAATCCGGTCGCGGTACTATATTAGTATGTATGTACTTACTGTAAAGAAATACACATTATCTCAGTGGAAACTGTTTCAATCTGAATACACACACATATTATTATTATCACACTAACAGCAATTATATTATATTTAAACCCAACTTTTTTTTTTCATTAAACACCAGATTCTATCGATTTTTTAGTTCTAAGCACTGAGTTCTAGATAAACGGCATTATCATCTTCTTGGTCATATCAATTTTGTCTAGTCAACCATCATGCTCACTGAATCGTTTTGGTTACATAATCATTCCTCTCCTTTGTTTTCCCTCTCCCTCTCCATCCATCCACATTATATACTCATAACTCTTTTACTAACATACGTTTCATCAGACATAAGACAAACGATTCCCTTCTATTTTTCTGTGGAGGCGCCACTTTCGAAATTCGAACTTCTTATTTACCATCTCTTTTATCATCTTAATCCACTCATCACACTACAAATCCATTTCAAGATTCTTTTTTCAGTCATATGCAGTCTTTTTCATCAGTCTTTTTCTCTGCCGAACATTCTTTTCCAAATATCATGTTATTAGTATCTTATTGCACACTTTTATTTAGTCATAAACTCAGGCGTCACATAGATGTTTCTGAAAATAGGCGATACTGATATTGCCGAGAAAGCCACTAATGAGGGTTCTTTATTAGAAAACTAGTAATAATATGAAACAGCACAAGCTATTACTGGCTAGGAAGACTAATACCCTATTTATCTTCGTTGCTTCGACACTACACATTGGTGCTACTGAAAAACAAAAGCCATTTTAAACTGCAGAAGCCGGAACTACAGAAACATGGATGTTTTATTTTATTTATTTAGAGACAGTTAACAGCCAACAGCCACGATGCACAATGTACTTAATAATAGCCATTTTAGTGGTACAATATTACAGTCATATATAACTTTAGATCAGTGTACAGGAGAAATTTAGTATTTAATCAACCTTCATTTATATCATTTATAAATATAAATAATAGAGGTCCTAGAATTGAGTCTTGTGAAACACCGGAGGTTATGGGCACTGACCCAGACTGATTGCCATTCACTATAATCTTTTGCGGGCTGTTTTGTTGTAAGAAGAAAACCAGTGAAGCAAATTTCCCCGTATGCCATTGAACGCTATTTTCTTCAATAGATTTTCAAGGTCAACCCGCTCAAAGGCCTTTTAGAAATCTATATAAATAGGCGTCTACTTGTGGGCGTTTGTCGACGTTTTCAGAGATATAATCAGAAAGGATAAATAGATTGGAGGTAGTTGACCGATTCTGGGATGATAGCGTTGTGTAAAAGTGGATAATTTTCATTGTGTACGTGTCTTTCAAAAAGTTTTGGGACGTACAAGTATATACTTTAAATATACTTACTGTCTTCAAAGTTAAGGAGAATAAAAAGATTTTTTCTTCTTATTATGTACCTGAAGTGCTTTTATTTACGGTTAGGTCCTTGGTTTATTCACACTTCTGAAATCAGTGAAGGAAAAATCCGTGTGGAAATCCTTTACCATGATGTCTTAACATTCGAACCTCCTAAAGCTTTTACGCAGCGTCTGCTTTTTCGCACTTCATTGTAGACCCAATTTTCGATATTTACAGACTATTTTATTAAAAACTTCATCCTAATTCCAGTTTAAAGAGATTTCTATATAGGATGAATAGCATTTTCAGGGAATAGTCGGAACGTCATAGTAGGACCAATACCCTGGACTTATATAGTTAATAGACTCGCGCTTTACCGTTATCTTTTACCCTTCGTACGGGAAGGAGCCTTTTGCCCTGCAGTGGGATAGTAAAGGACTGGTTTTAGTATTAAATGTAGCAGAAGTCAGGGATAGCAACCAATGATACCCATGATGGTGGTAACATCTATGATGGGCAGTGACCAATAAATATAAATCAAACTATAGCATCTTGAACTGATTGGTGGAGTAGGGCGGTGACTGAATTTCACCGGCCTACTCCACCAATAGTCCTAAGTTTGAGCTACACGAATACTGACAAACACTGAAACGTTGGCTGGACAGGTCCACTGAAATCTGTGTGGTTCTTTCCTCAAAAGATCATCTGAGACACGAATTTGCTTGGTTCTCGTATGATTTGACCATTACATGTTCTTTACTGTATTGATTTTAAAAGAGACTTTGACCCCTGAGTTTGTTTCGGTGTTTCTTCTCAGGGTAGTCAGCTAGGAAACACCGGCCTCATCTAGTATAAGCTGACTGAAAACAAAATTGGCGTGTAAGTGTTTTTTTTTAAAACCTATTTCAAGATCATTTATCATTTGTCTAAAGACCGTAATCAACTATCGAACATATGTCTGTCTGGATTTTCAACAGAGGTATATGGATTTATACACTTTGTTCTGCATACCTCTAAATGACTATACTTTATGAATAGCACGATAATGACATACAATTAGCAAAGGCACCCGTTTCCGATAGCGTTTCAAAACCGAATGAATATTTAGCGCGAGTGGCGAGCCGTTAACCTAGATACGCACGCGATGGTATCGAGTTGCCCCGCGGCGCTGCTTCGGTCGCCGACTGAAGCGCGCTGCACAACATTCTTATAACTTGCCGTCATAACTTTACCTGGTTTTAGTATAGAACTTGAAGTTTAGATTACGGTTTATGCTAGATACCCCACTTTAGTTTTATAGAACAGATATAAGAGAAAAATTGCGCAAAAAAAAAAGAAATGTTTAGTATTAATGGATCTGGGTTTGTTTATAACTAGAGGATGAATTTTTCACTAGGTGGTAAATGATAAATGACCTATGATTTGGTAACGGTCTCGGGAATCTGATGCATCCATCGAGACGCAAAGGACCAGTCATTGTGGCTACGCTTGGGGGAGACCTATGTCCAATAGGGGACGTTTTTTGGTTGAAGTGATGTCGATGTTGCTCCAAATCCTAAAAACTATACTATAGAGAAAATTTTTCAAAAGAACTTCGGGCCAAATATTGACGAAAACTAAAACTGCATTATTATTTAAAAATATATATATATATATATTATTAGATGACTTGGCAAACATTGGTCTGCCATATAAATTTTCAAAAAAAAAATGAGGATGGAGTTAGGAGGGTAAAACATAGCCTACGACGTATTCTCAGACCTACCAAATATACACAAAAATAACCTTTAAAACCGGTCAAGCCGATACAGTGGAGTTCGATAACAAACACTGTGATATAAGAATTTTATATATTTGATTTCTGGCCAGGAAATTAGCTCGTTGATTTTGGAAAAAAATGTGTTTTGGGTAGTAAAAAAATAATCATTAATAAAGATTTCGTTTCGCATTGACGGCATACTCCATTGTGAAAACGTTATTAATAACAATTAATGGCAATGCAATAACATAAACAATGAAACCACTATATGGATAAAATGCTACATTCACGCGGGAAATTCCGCTGGTTCGTCATCATCACCTTCCTGCTCTTGTATACCATATTACTTGGGGTCGGCACAACCATTTTTAATTCTTTTATTTTGTTCTGCCACCCATCAGACAAGTTATAATACTAACGTCAAGAAAAAGAAGTTATAACTTCCTTTTCTTTTATATCACTCCTCACACAGTCTATTCATCTATCCACACGTATACTCATTACTCTTTTAGTAACATGCCTTGAAAGATGAACCCTTACTCTTTACATGACTATACCATGACAAACGATTCCCTTTCAACTTTTCAGTCACTAGCGCCAGTTTTAAACTTCCTCTAATTTACTCATTTCTTCCTATCGAAATCAGCGCACTAATAAAATTTATTTCAATACGTCAATATAACCTGCTAGCTACTACTACTACCAACGGCTTTGGCGTGAATGTAGAAAATTATTCCAAGGCGTATGCTCTCCGGGATATATGCTATTCTAGAATAAATAGACTATCTTGCACGTTCTTCTCCATAGAGATTTACGCTTTGGAACGTCCAATTTAGCTTCACTTTTCTTGGACTGACCGACTATTCAAAAGTGCCTGCGAATTGTCTATTTGAAATAAATAATTTTGTTTTTTTTTTTTTGGTTTTATCTATATGTGTATCAAATTTCATACAAATCCGATCAGCTGTTTAAGCGTGAAGAAGTAGCACACACACACACTCACAAACTTTCGCTTTTATAAAATTAAGTGAGATACGAATTCGATGAAACAGGACAAGTCACCATCAACGATTACATCACTACTTACCACCAGGTGAGATCGCAGTCAAGTACTAGTATATCAATAAAAAATCGCCCTTCTTATAAGCGCTATGACTGAAAAGGTTAGTGAAAAAAAAAACAAAGTAATATTTCGGCTAGACGCACTATGCGAAAAAAAGTTTACGAATAAAAGTAACGTTGTTTGTGTGACACGGTAATAACTGTGTTTTTCCTAAGCAAAAGACGTATTAAATAAAAAGTATGAAGTAAGACATGAAACATAAACTCAGTCATTAACAAGTAAGTACAAGAAGTCAGTCAGTCAGAAAAATAAAGTTAATTGCACATTCCAAAGTGTAGATCTCTATGAAGAAGAATGTGCAAAAAACTCCATGGCATGTTTTACGTTAAACTCTGCTTCATGTAGCAAATGCTGCGATATTTTTTCTGAAACAAGGCAACAGGAGAAGATGAAAGACAAAAACATATAGCACTGAACTTAAGAAATACGGAACTGGCAACAGAACTATAGAAAATGGTACGGGAAGTTCTCATATTGCGTAAGTCAATAATGGCTATTTTTTTACAGGAGACCAAAAGTAAAAATCTTGAATTAATATGAATACTAACATTAAAACATCCAATGTCTGATGAAGTATTTGTTCCTTATTCAAATCGCCAATATTATTTAAGAGATATGCAGAACAGGGTATAAAGTCCCGTAAACCTACGTAAAAAATGGAGGATCATCCAACTAGACAGTATCGTGTCTGGTCCGGCTAACAGCCACGGTAGACAGTAGACATCGAGCAATGAGTAGCTCATCGTCCGGCCGTCCGGTAATCGACCCAATCGTGACCAAGTCGTCGACAGCGTGTAGTGTTCCCCGCATTCCTCAAAGAGATGTCAGCAAACCGTAGGGGCCCAGCAGGGTCGATGCCCGCTAGGGCCGAGGGGATTTCCGGGAAAGGAATCTTGTAACGCAAAGGTTTACTGACGGACACAGGTATGGTTTTAGCCAGTAAAAGTCTCCCGCTTCACCCAGAGCAGGAGTAGTCATCGGATCATATCCCGCCTTAAAAAAAAACTCAAACTCAGAACTTTCAAAGTCACATTAGCTAAAAGGCACACCTACTACCTAAAGTAATACCTACCAATTCTACATAAAGTGAGAATTGGGAAAATCGTGTGCCTATTATTAATAGGAGTAGGAACCTTGACTATCATGAAGTCTATCGATAAACCTAGCCCGGCTTATGTAATGTTTCCCATATCGATTATCAGAACGATATTCGTTTCTAGATTGTGATCGTAGTTTACCGTTGAGAACTATAGGTTGGTTACTTACTTTGTTGGCTCACGTTTGCCACAGCCAAAAATATATTTGAGCCCAGCTTTTGCTCCCGTGAAAGCAGATTTCTCTATACAAACTTTGGACCCACAGGGCTTTAATATTTGTTCCCTTAGGGGTCATCATTATCATCATCATCATTTCAGCCTAAATACGTCCACTGTTGGACATACACCTCCCCCAAGTGTCGCCACAATTAACAGCCCTGTGCTTCTTGCATAAATCGGATTCCCGCAACCCTTACCAGGTCATCGGTCCACCGTAGGAGGCTTTCCAACGCCACGTCTTTCGGTACGTGGTCGCTATTTCAGAACCTTTCGGCCCCAACGGCCATCTGTTCTGCGAGCAATGTGCCCTGCCCATTGCCACTTAAGTTTGGAGATTCTTCGTGCTATGTCGGCAACCTTGGTTCTTGATTCTTAGGGTACATTTAAAAAAATCCTTTCTTATTCTTTAACATCATAAGCGGAACTTCTGTGCGGAATTTCAGCATTCTTATTTCAAGGGTTTGGGCTGACCATTGATGAGTCGTGAGTGAGTCTGCCTTTTATCAGATTGACAAAAGCTATGGTTTATCATATGACATTCTTAACATTTTGAATTTGATAATCACCATCGACGATATCTTTTTCACAATTCTAAGGGTTATTGGTATGGTAGACCTGGGTTGGACTGCACGGACTATAGAGATAGACACCTTCTGGCTGTATCGGAGCTGCATATAGCTTTCACAGGGCTGCGAGATGATTCGAAAAAGTTAACGCGGCCCTGGATCTTAAAGGGCAACTAAAAGAACACGAGTTTTACTCAGTAAAAGTCTGACATTCCCTCTCACTCCACCCAGAACAGAAGAAATCCCACATCATCATAATCTTCCTGCCCTTGCCCAATATTTTTTTAGGCTTGGCGCAGCACGTTTTTTACTTCCATTCTATGTTATTGGCAGTCACTCTTCCACTAATTCCCGTTTCTTTCATAACAATCATTGTTACACACTCACACAATACATCCATCATTTCTTTGGCCTCTATCTCCCTCTCCATCCATCTACATGTATATTCATAACTCTTTCAGTAACATGAGCTTCGTCCATCCTCTTCATATGAGCATACCGCTATAAACGATTCCTTTTCAACTTTTCAGCCACTAGCGCCACTTTCGAACTTCCTCTAATATGCTTACTTCTCATTTTATCCATTTTCGACACTTCACATATAGCTATCTCAACGCAAATTGTAGTAGTTTTTTTTTTAATATTTATAGTACTTGGCAGCAAATGTATCGAGTCAGCTTCTTGGCAAGCTTCTCTGAGGTAGTCAGCACTATAATAAAATTCTCAGGATAATAATGGAGATTACCAAAATCATATCATCCACATCCACATATTATCCAGTTGCGCAGTCTCTTGAGCTACAAAAGTACACCAATTTTACTTCACAATATCTATTAAGAATTAATTTGTGTATGATTGAGCTGAACTTTACTCGAAAAATCTTGCCAAAAACTATCATATAGTAGTTATGGAAGTAAACCCACAGATTATGTTATTTACATTAAATATCTACTTATAATGATGTTCCAATACGGAAGAGAGATCAATATAAGGTAGCTAACAATTGAATTTGTTGGCCTTCGTCGGAGCTGCAACAAAAGCCTTATGGGTCGATAGTTTCTAGGGCGCAAACAAAAAAACCCAGGTTAGATTAATGTTCTCACGGAATTGAGTGGCGGCGCGGCCATCTATACGATTTATATCTACACCTGAGTGATTCGGGGTTGAATGGTTTTCCTGGTATTTGGATAGACTAAGTCAACTTATATTAATAGTATATTTGAAGAATGAAATTGAGGAGGATTAGCATTAAATTAATTAAAAATTAGTGTACTGTATTTTTTTGTACTTATTTGGACCGAGCCCAAGTCGTCGACGGCGCGCACTGTTCCCGCGCGCCTCAAGGAGTTGTCAGCAAAAGCAGGGGCCCAGCCGGGTCGAAGCCTACTGGGGCCAGGGTTATCCGAAAGGGAACTCGAGCCCTGGTATGAAAGCTTGAAGGAACGGGGTGGATTTTTTTAGTCAGTAAGAGTCTGACACTATCTCCCGCTCCGCCCAAGAGCGGGGGTTGTCATTGGATGATTTTCCCCACCGAAAAAAAAAAGGCGTAGTTGATAAACAAACATCCACTCTCACAATTATAAATTTCTTCTCTTCTTTGTGGCATATTGATGTCTAAAATAGTAATCCTTCAAATTTAAATTCCTTGCTTGATCCAGTATTTGGCCACAGTAATGCTCTTCGCTGACGCTGTCATTAGATCCGTACGTGACCAGATAACAGAGTATGTGATGCAAGATGAAAGGTGGGTCTTGGTCTGCGGAGAAACATTGCACAAACACTGAAGACTGGAACATTTATATTACTACTTTAATAGCCAATATGTACAATAGGAGAATTCTACACTAGGTTCCTATACTTGTAGCAAAACTGTTGCATTTTCCTTATCGGGAATAAAAATGGACATTTCAGACGCTGTCAGTCTGTCAATACGGGCATCTTTCAGTACGTTTCTTAATTTCGTCTAAACATGTGTTGACCACCATCTCACCTGATGGTAAGCGATGATGTGGTCGATGATGGAGCACGCTTGCCTAGAATTGCATAAAGATATGTCACAAGATATACGGTTATCAATCAAACTATTGTGTAGCTGTAAGTAAGTTTGATGCACGGACTCCGATCTTGATAGGATTATGGTTAGCGTTAAGTTCCGGTAACATGGTTTGTGTTATCCGTCTTCGGAAGTGCATCGACGGTCCCGAAGGGATTGACTCGAGCTTTGTGCCCGGTTCGGTTTGATATTACCTTGCCTAAGTATATTAAGGTTAATTTTGACTCACTTACCCAGTGAGTCAAAATTAATTGATGTTTTAATTCATTAATAGCGAGCGCCTAATTTTATACTTTGTTTGGTTTTGCTTGTTATATGAAACTTAATCCAGAAGGTGGAAATATTGAACCAGTAAAATTTGGTTACGCTGTTTCTTTACACGATTGATCCATTTTTTTTTGGCTAAATTTTGCAATTCCTATATCCATCTCTTTCCTGCACATACCTATTGAGCGAAAGGGACTGAGCTACCCACGTAATCGTTTGTGGAATAACATTTCGATGATACTCGCATTTTTCAATGGCGTAAATTTATTTGGATTAAAATTTGCGCCGCGCTCTTCACTGAAATTCGATATCGTGTAATTCGTTCTGACCTATCTGACTAGCTGTTGGTCTGGTGGTTAGTGGCTCTGACTGCTATGTCGTAGATCGAGAGTTCGATTACCACCCAGGATAATTTTTTGTGTGATGAGCACGATCAATTGTCCTGTGTCTGGGTGTAATTTAACTATATGTATGTATTTAGAAATATATACTATGTTTATCGGTTGTCTAGTACTCATATTTGACCATTACATGTTTTGCTGTATGGACTTTAAAAGAGACTTTGACCCCTGAGTTTGTTTCGGTGTTTCTTCTCAGGGTAGTCAGCTAGGAAACACCGGCCTCATCTAGCATTAATTGACGAAAAAAAAAATTGACGTGTAAAAGTGTTTTTATAAAACCTACTTGCAAAATAAAGATCATTTATCATTTATTTATCATTTATCATAACACAAGCTCTGCTTAGCTTGGGACTAGACGGTTTTATGTGATAGTAGTAGAATATTATTATAATATTGTTTTCTTTTCATACGACACGTCCAATCTCACACCCGTACGATAATTACAGAAGCGACAGACATAATTTATTTATAAATTTATAAGTATAGTCTTTTAACATTATAAATAAATAAAACCAAACCAAGTCACTTAATGCAATTTATGCAACTATGTCACACTTATTTTTATTTATAGTTTCATGCTGCCATACACGCTATTTAAATGACAAGTACTTGAGGGCTGCGGCTGAAGCTTGCACGAGTTATCTCGAGTGATGTCGTTTGAACAAGTTCACCACGCCGGCAAGTATACTTGTGCAAGTATTATTTGTGCAAGTATACTTGTACAAGTATGCGGAGAAATTCACTCTGGATGTTTAAAGGAGTTTTTAATAGACTCCTGAAGTTAGAGACGTATAGAACATGTAATATACACATCCTGAAAGTACCATGTTCAGAATCGGTAACTGAATCAATTTTAGCAATTTTATAAATGAGTAAATTTTATTTATTTATTTATTTAATGATAGGAGAACCAACACCTATAACAAATGGATAACAACAGTATAAGAAACATAACATAACATTATCTCAAATAATTCTCAATTATACATTCTTAGTAAATGTTGATTACGTCACTAGTGTTATCCGTGCATGCGTGGATCCCTCTATTATTTGTCTACAATTAGGATAACTAATTTCTCAAAAAATACTACCTAGGTGCTTTCAGGTAAAATTTCAGTGCTTGAATAACGACGGTGACTTAATTTTCTAATTGTGGTGTATATGTGTGTGTTATTCTTGCAACATGTTGTTTAATACTGATTAATGTCATCTCATCATGACTTTATCCTAACTAATATTATAAATGTGAAAGTGTGGATGTTTGGATGTTTGGATGTTTGTTGATGATTTGGATGAAATTTGGCATGCATATAGCCTTTGACATGGAAAAGAACATAAGCTACCTTTTATCCCGATTCCTCAAGTACCTAATGCCACGCGGGCGAAGCCGCGGGCAAAAGCTAGTACAGTATAAAACAAAATCGCTTTCCGCATGTAGGTATCCGCTAAATCCACATAAACCACAGCGTGAGTTATGATGCAGTTTTCGCTAATACAATGAACAATAAACGAGGAAGTTTTGTGAGTATAATTTGCACCCGAGCTAAGCGAGGGTGAATCACTGGTATTTTTGTCAGTTCTAAATACAGAGGTAACCGTCGAGTTTAAGTTGGCTTTACTGCCAATTTACTCACTAATAAAGCAGTGATAGCTAAGTAAAAAAAAACCATACCAATAAACGAATTATTTACTACTCTATGGAGTTTATTAGTTTACGAACATTTTGAGGGCGATTTATGTATGTGATTGGGGTAAGAATGTCTATAATGTGATGTCTACCATGTTACATGAGACGGCAGGTTGGTTTTAGGTTGGACTCCGGGATTGTCGCAAAGGGTGACTGACATTGCTGCTTTTTCCCACTGTGTTGGAATTAGCTTCCGTTCAATCTAGATGCAGTTGAAAACCTGTATTACACACGGACCTGCTTATCTGTTGTCCATAATCCTCTCACTATACGTTATCGCTGGGTTAGACTTGTATCAGTTTTTATGACTGCCTGTTTTGCCAAAAATATTATTAATTTGTACAGAAAATATGTGGGAAAAGAAACGAAAGGTAAATAATGGAATATCCTGCCGGAGTCTGTGTTTTTTGATAGCTTTGTAGCTTTCTCTTGAGTTTTTGTCGAGAGAGAACTGGTAACTTTTAGGCAAGCGTCGACCGCATCGTCGCTATCCATCAGGTCAAAAGATCATAATAAAAAAAAGTATTACAAAAGAATCACGTCTTTAAGTATATTAAGATTATGTCCGTGTATATTAAAAATACTAACCGTGTGTGTATCTGTAGAACAATTTCCAGTTTTAAGACTAAGTAATGCTCCAATGAGCACTCATCCGACACTTAAGGGCGATAAGCAGAAGCCTTACTTAACTGGATAAGATTGAGTGTAAACTTAATTGTTAAAGTGCGAACGTACTCATACGTATAATATATAGGTTCATAGTAGAACCGTAGTCTACACAAAGTATGGCCAACCTAGTGGCTATCCTTACCTTCTGGAAGTTCAATAAAGCTTTCTATTTAAAGTAATAATTCAACTTTGAAGTATTGCTTCGCTACAGACACATCGATAAACTGTACAGATCATATGGAAATGAAAAGTAAATCTGCCAGTATTGATCCTCAATCCGAGCATGAATTAATCAGGTTTGTAGAATTGGTGGATCAAAGCAACGAATCGAATAAAATCATAATAGATGTATAGATAACTCACCTTCTATTTGTTACGCAAGAACCTTGTCACATCACCAATCTTCACGTCAACCATCCAAAAAGTATTTATCAAAAATAAAAAAAAACACTGATTCTAAAAAAATATTCAAATTTGGAACATCACAGCACTCAAGCAGTCATTGTGTCACTGGTACACAGACAAAATATATATAAATCCGAAAACTATTTCTAAGATGATGGTTTCACTTTCTTCATGGGAAAATTGCGCGGGTTTTTGTGATGGGTTTTTATAATTAGTGGTATTTACTGGTTTTCTGTTGAATTAATTTGTGTGAATGTTAGTTGTTGGCGTTGTGCGGAGCGCGTGCATTCGGCCGCTCGGGCGGGGGCGGCGCTGTGGCGGGTCTCAAGCGCGCCGGCGCGGGCGTTGCACCCCTGGGCACAGGGACGGACTACGCGCCTTTGGGCGTTATTGACTGACACACATTAGAAGCCTTAAATTTTAGAAACTTCAAAACTGCCTGGAAATTGACTGTCAGATCAGCAAAACCAAATTACTATTTTGTTAAATAATATTTTCATCATCTTTTGAAATGTGATTTTCAAGCCTCTTCTATTATTCCGTCATTACTTCTTCATAGAATATAGTCTTTAACGTTTTTGATAACGAGATTAAAGGATCCATGTCGTGTAACGTTAAAAACTTGGGTTGACTATTGATTACACATATAGCTTCATGAATCACAATCATTCGAGCAGCTTAATAACCGGGTACCTACTCTTACATAACGTTTATAAAGTTCAATAGAGGCATCCTATTTCGTCCCCAAGTTGGGCCCCTGCCGTCTGAAAAACTACGGAGGTTCCACTCGCAGCGGAAACGCCCGACCATTCCCGAGATCTACCGAAGCCCGACCTGTCTGAAGTTGTTACGCTGCCCAGTATAACTTCAGCTCCTCCCCTACCCTTAAAATCTCCTTTATAAGGTGCAAAGAACGTAATAATGTTTGACATTAGAGTTCTCTTTATCGTGGACGGGCCCAACGGGGCATGCGCGTCGCACATCGATGGATCGGGCGAAGCCAGGTGTTGGCAGATTATTAGTAGTTTATTGTGTTTAAATATAATCATAT
The DNA here is from genome assembly GCA_910589285.2 of Mythimna ferrago. NCBI lineage: Eukaryota > Metazoa > Arthropoda > Insecta > Lepidoptera > Noctuidae > Mythimna > Mythimna ferrago. Next base: position 2,084,583 of record OU342680.1, read on the forward strand.
TTGTGTAAGGGCCAATTGCGAATGTTCTTACAGCTTTAAATCTTAAAACGACGGCTCTAGCTGGTTATATGAAACATTTATATAATTATAAGAGAAATTTAATGATACCGCGTAGGTTCCTCACCACGAAAGGTTTATTTTATGGCTAGCAACTGCTGTAGGAGTTGCCAGTGGATTAGTAACGTAATTAAAAATGTTCTTTTGATTAAGTTGGTCTGAATCATCAAGAAGTTAAGTAAGAAGTCCGTGCTATGAAGTCTCTCTGGGGTTTTCTTATTTTAATAGTTTTCTATTATCAGTATTTATGTTAAAAGAAATCGATCTAACAGCACAAAGTAATGAGTTATTAAAGGATACTACATTATTACTTTAGGATTGGTTTTTAGGCTACCGAACGGTGAAAATACTTTATTGTTCATCTGTCTGTCTGTCCGTCAGTCTCGACCATTTTTCTCAGGAATGCGTAGACGAATTAAGCTGAAATTAATATTAAATACTTAGGTCTGCTATGTGCCTCCTCTTACATTGGGACTCTTAGAGGGGTGGGTCGAGCGATGCCTTGCCGCAGAATTGTCCTTCTCACGTAAATGCAATGCTGTATGATTAGCGTAGCATAGCCTGATAATGTTCTAACTGCCGGGACTCAGGCCGCCTCTCTAAGAGAGGGAATGGTCCGTAATCCACCACGCGGGCCCAGTGCGGATTGGTGAATGTCACATGTCTTCGAATTTTTGGTTCTAGGACTTGCCGGTTTCTTCACGATGTTTTCCTTCACCGTTTTGACGAAATAAATTACACAAAGTAATGCGCCTGGCAGGGTTTGAACCTGCGACCTACAACTCGTAAGTCGGAGCCATTACCACTCGGCCACCACTGCTTTTATTCTCAAATACCTCAAGCCTTTCACTCCAAACAATGAAATTATCTGAATATTATTTCTTAGAAACAATTTGTCTTTTATTTTTTAAACACTATGACTATAAACATGTTTATTAACTAGGGTAGGCAAGTTGAAATTCTTCGTATGTACAATTTCTCTATTTTAAAATGACGTGTTTTAAAACGCTGTTTCTTCCTCATCTGGTGGTTCTCTCGTTGGAGCTGGACCTGAAAACATTTTTTTTAAACGTTTTCTTGCACTAGAAGTTATTACTGTACCGTGGGTGCTTAAAAATAACTTAAAAAAAATGACACGCATTGCATCATCCAATCGCTCAACTGAGCCATACACCCATACACTCTTTGTATATCTTTAAAGTTTTGTCGACTTGGGAAATTATAACAGTTTAGACTTTGACCCCTGAGTTTGTAGACTTTGACCCCTGAGTTTGTTTCGGTGTTTCTTCTCAGGGTAGTCAGCTAGGAAACACCGGCCTCATCTAGCTTTAATTGACGAAAAAAAAATTGACGTGTAAAAGTGTTTTTATAAAACCTACTTGCAAAATAAAAAAAAAAAGTGCGACTGTTGCAAGTCAAGTCAAATCATTTATTTCAAATAGACCATTTGCAGGCACTTTTGAATAGTCAAATGTCGGTCAGTCCAAGAAAAGTGAATCTAAATTGCATGTAGTCCTGTTTCCCAACTACATTTTTCCTACTTGATTACTATCAAGCTAATTTTCCGTGAGTAGCTTCATTTTGATGAGACGCCCAACAATTTCCTATACGGAACTCTTGATTATGGTAGCTAACAGAGATATCAAGGATTAAATATGTATGAGATGATGACTCTAAAAAAATTATTCCGAACAGGTTTCTATTTTGGCTACTTTTGTGAAATGTATAAAAAAAACCTAAATTAATAAAATGTACTTTGATTACTTACTATATTCTTTTTTCTTGGGCCATACTCGCCACGCTAACACCATCAGTATGCCAGCACCAACTACTGCCAATAGTGTTATTAGCATTGTCTTTTCTAACTGAGAACTTCCTAGACCAAGACTGTTTTGTCCTGCACCATTAGGAATGTCTTTTTTTCTATTAAAAACTAGGTTCGTGGATATTTCTTTTCTTTTAGAAATGGTTTTTTGTTTTTCATTATTTTCCACATTTTTCTTTTTATTTTCATGACTACCATTTGTTTCAGAAATATTTTTCTGAATTTCTTTTTTTTCAAGACTTTTGTTGTTTGCATTATTGTCAACGATTTTGTTTGTACTTAATTTGCCATTTCTGTCCAATTGTACATTTTTTATAGTGGTATTTTCAATTACTTCGATTTCTTCTACATTTTCTTTTATCCGTTCCTTATTTATATTTGTGATTGACTGATTTCCTTCGGTATTTGTTTCTATGCCCGTTATATTACTTGAATCTAGATCTATTAATTCGCAATGTATAGCATTTTTATCACTAGTGGCCTTTCTGCTTGAATCAAAATTAGAATATTCACATCGTAGTAGAATTCTTTGTTTGATACTTTTATTTTTGGCTGTTCCATTGAATAATTGTAGATTTGCAGCATTTAAAGATTCATTTTTCATAATTATTGTCAGATCCACATTTAAATCAGTGTGTGTTTCGTTAATGAATGAAGAATAGACATCTATACACTTGGAGATTTTTAAATCTATGATATTATTTTGTAGAATTTTCTCTTGATTTGTATTTACATCTAAGTTAATGATTTTTCCTTCATCAATGATAAAAGATGAGTGGTTGCTACAATTATTGGGTATTTCTGTTATGAGAATTTTTATCATGTTTTTTGATTTTGATGGTGGTGGTTTGTTTTGGTTAAATTTTTCACTGGGGTTTTCTGTCTTGTTAAATTCATCCTTTGTATATTTGTTCTCACCATCAAAAATTCGCTCAATATTTTTATCTTCAGAATTATTTTTGCTGTTATTTATGTGAATATCTTTAGAACAATTTTTAAAATATATAGTTTTGTTACGGTGCTCTTTAGATGTATTATTTAATTCCAAAATTTGACAATAATTTAAAAAAAATTGTTTTATTTCATTTTCAGATTTGATAGCAGTTTTATCATTTGATATTTGGCTTGAAGGTGTAATGTATATCCCTGTAATATTATAAAACTCCAAATCTATTGACTCACACTGCAATATGGTTTTATTATAAGTAGCATTGCTGTTTGAATCATGATTATGATTATTACATTGTAGTAATATTTTTTGTTTTAAACTTTTATCTCGAGGAGATCCATTGAATTGTTCTAGATTTGAAGCATTTAATGATTCGTTTTTCAAAATAATGGTCAACTCTGCCCTTTTTTCAATTGGTTGTTTATCGTTGATTATAGAATAGTTATAGTTTATACAATTGGAGAGTATTAAGTAAATATCATTATTTCGTAAAAAAATATCTTTTTTCTTAATGCCTAAGTCAATGATCTTTCCTTCATCAATGTTAAAAGGTATTTTTTGGCTGCAATTATTAATATTTTCAGTTATAAAAATTGTTACCATATTTTTTGGATTTTCTTGTGATGAATTGTCTTTACTTATTTCAACAGGAGTTTCTGTCTGGATTGTTATATTTTTACTATCTGAAGTAGGAGTAATATTGCTGTCTCTAACTTTATTGTTATTGGAACAATTTATAAAATGGTAGTTATTATTTTCACTGTTATGGTCACTTGAGGATAATTTTGTATATTTTAAATCCTTAACTTGACAAATTAACATTTTTTGCTTTGGCGACGCAGCTGGCACAGTTTGTGCAATATGTGGATTATGCTTGGCAAATAATATATCTTCACATGTTACATTGACACCATCTTCTGACGTGATTGATATCAGTGTACAGTTAGGATATTTCGCAATTGTGTTATTTTTTATATAATTCACTTCAATATATATATTTATTTGAAAATTTTCCTTGCAGTTGTTATGTTTTGGAATTGGACATGATGTAGACATAGTTTTTAAAAATTCAAAATGACTATTGTAATTTTTAGGGCTATCATTTGATAATTCAGGAAAATAACCTGTAAACATTGGTTGAACCGGACTGGTTGTATCTCTATTAATTGAAATTTGAAGATTGCTGGCGTGTTCTTCTAGATAAGTATTATTAGCAGTGTTTTTGACTTTACTTAAGCTTTCATTTTCCGGTTTCAATTCATCAAGACAAACTATTTCGGCGGAAATACACTCAAATGTTTCATTCTTAGTAGTCTCACTGGTTGTCTTTGAATCGTTTCGTATACTATGTTTATTAATATAATGTATATTTATGTCGCATATTGACATGGTAAATTTGTCATCTAGCCCATAATGTGGTATCTCTGTCACTTCAGTAAGCTTGTTTGTTGTAACTTCAGGTGCTTCTGGTTTGTCAGTAATGGGGTTTGGTATCGCAGGGGTGAAAGAATGGCTTTGAGTATTTTTTACGTTTTTGTGGGGTGTACAAAGCGCTTCTGTACTGTTGTAGTTGAATTCTACAAGACATTCCTTTTCAAAATCTTCTACGGTAGAATTGCACGGATAGGTCACGTTATCCCAATTTATGTTTTCTCTAAAAAAGAATATTTGATTAACCCATGATATGCAGAAGCACGTCATATATACATAGTTTCAAGTTTATATGCCTTCATTCTCAATCGGTTATGCAGAAATGATGCATGTACTAAACTCTTGACGAGTCTTTTGTAAATTATTGCACAAACATTTTGACTAAATTTGAATTGGAAATGAGGAAATATTGGAAAACATTGGTATGAATTATGAACAAAGGACTTCATGCTGATATTTTTTTTTTTAAATAAATCTATTGTAACAAGAATCTGCAAAGTTTACAACATTATTTTTAGTAAATGCAAAACCTCAATACAGTTTGTTCAAAATCAGTAACTGAATGGATTCCAATAGTTTTTATCAACTTTGACCTTTTTAAAAATATTTAAAAAGGTCACAAGTTGAACACCACCGACACTTAGTACAACACAGGTGACGGCAGATCATAGTGGGTATTAGGCGCCAGCAAACAGCTGGGTGCAAGTGCAAAACAACCCGCCTGGATGGCCCGGTGACTATGTATTTTTGTTGACGTGACAAGCTTATAACTTTGTGATTTTTCATGATACGGTTATGAAATTTTGTACATAGATTCTATACATAAAAATAATAGACACGTGTTTCGGGTTTTGCATATACTAAATCTAATATTGTATATGTAAGTATTTTACTTTTCAAAAGTTGATTTGTACCAATGAAAGCGGGTACTTACTTCCTTAGTGGGATTACTTTATAACCTTTGCCGTCGGAACAAATGTGTTCTTCTAGCACAACAAAATATTCATCGCATTCGGCTTCACTTACGTCTATAACGTTGCTGATCTGGAAAGAAATATGTTTATTTACACGAATAAAATGTTAAATACTTAAAAAAATAATTATCTTACTGTAATTACAGTAAAACTCATAAACTAATAATAATAACCCTAAAGTAATCTACATTACACTAATTTAATAAAGAGGTAAAGTTTGTTTCTTTTTGTTTGTAGAAGGTACCTAATCTCTGAAAGTTTTTTACCGATGTAATGCTGCTTTATTCTTGAGAGACATAGACTATAGGTATTATATGTACGCGGGCGAAGCTGCCGGCAAAAGCTAGTAGTACTAGTAGTTGTACTAAAAAAAACTAGAATATGGTGTCAAAAACTATTTATAGAGTTTATACTGTTATTAATTATTCAATGGGAACTTTGCGGCATCAAGACTTGTCTGCGGAGTAAACCAGTTTTTAGAATTTAAAATTATGTGTAACTAATGTCCCGATACCCTTTTATGGCTATATTTTACCGAGACACCATGGCGGCGTGACCAGTCGCCGCTACCAACAAAATGTATACAGCTCTATAGAGAGTTACCTGGTTTCGGTTTGGTTGCCCAATTTGGTGGCGCGGCCGGCTCGGACGTGTGGCGACTCGGGTGTATGTGCGGTGTCTAGCTTGATAGCTTATGGCGGCGCAACTGGTCGCGCCACCATGGTGTTCCGGTGAAATACTACCTTAGGGTTTTTTTTATGGTGGGAAAATCATCTAATGACAACCCCCGCTCTTGGGCGGAACGGGAGATAGTGTCAGATTGTTACTGACTACAAACCCATCCTGTTCCTTCAAGCCTTCATACCGGGGCTCGAGCTGTTGCGGTCGGCCTCTTCCTTTGCTAGCATTACTTCTTCACAGAAGGAGCGACCGCCTGCCACTCCTTCTCGCTCCGGACCATGGCCTGAGCCAAGGCCCGGCGCGAGAGTATTTCGGGTCTGCCTTGTGTATGTGAGTTGACATATATGTGGATGCACCTACAAAATCTAAACCTTCTAAAGGCTAGTGTGGCACAGTGTTTTCTTTTTAATTGATCTGGTTGCATCTACTAAACTTGCGGGAAGAAATGCGTGTTATAACAAAATCTATGATAAGAAGGCGAATAAGTATTTCAATTCTTGTTGTTGGTGAATGTTTGGCCTGTGTTATTTGAGAAAGAATATTGTAACACAACATAGTGATTAATAATTTGCTTATATTTATAAGCCTATTGTATCCCATTGCTGGGTTAAGGCCTCATCTATAGATTTTTAGGCACGCGTTTCTTACGCCACTTCGAACAAGCCTTCGTGATTTGCTACATACAATTGTTTTATTCGAAACTAGCTTCGCTTGTGTACATAAAATATAACCTATGTCACTCAATAATATAGCAGCTATCTATCGGTGAAAAACTTTTAGCTATCAGACCAGTACTTCCAGAGATTACCGCACGAACAAAAAAACAATTTTTACCTCTTCATAATTCTAGTGTAGATAATACAATTAAATAAGGTCAGACTCATTCACAGTGTTTAACTGAAGTTCATACCACACATAGACTCTCCTGCAAGGATCAACGTCTTCAAATATAAATAAATACATCTTGTTAAGACTACAATAGTACAATATAACGTGATAGTCATAAAATATAATAATAGATCCATGGCAGAAACACATATGGTCTCTTGACGAATAAACAGACTGATAATGCGTCATAAGCTGCTGATGAATCATTATAATTTGTTTTTTTTTTCCTTTTACTAATAGAGGAGTGCATAGATTTACAAATACTTCGCAAGTTTAATTAAAATAATTTTATATATTTTTTTTTTTACTTTTAATTACTATCTTTCTATTTTTAACTCGATTAGTTAGCAAAATACTCTTAAAAGATTTATGAAATATTAGCCGTCCGTCCTGGTTTTATTCACACAATTCTATTAATAATTCATATTCATCTAGATTTATGTACCTTCCCTGCCGAAGTCTGCCTTTTCGTTACAACCTGGGATTTATAATCAAAACAATAAGTAAACCAGTCTGGGTTACTTCTAGGTTGGCATGCTCCATCGTCAACCACAACCTCGCTTAGGTACCATCAGGTGAGATAGTGGTCAGACGCGAGTCGAGAGAGAAAAAAGTTAGACCACTATATCATAGTGGTCAAACGTGAGCTTTAAATAAAAAAAAAACCTTTCAAATGGAGATCAAATTTTTGAAATTGGTTTTAGTCATTTCAGAGAATGATTCTACTTACATAATTATATACCACACACAAATACACTCACTCTCAAAAACACTCTCTTAATAATAATTATAAGTTTAAACCTAGCACATGATTCACTTACCAACAAACATAAAAGTGAACATATTCCAAATATATACATTTTGCACAACACGTTTTAATACACACTTCACTATTATCAGAAATGTAAAAATTTACATTATAACAAATTCACCATAGTGATTGATCCAGAGTTTTGGACGCAATGATAGAATATTGCTTTCATGATTTATAATATGTAACAATACTAAATAGGTACAAATCAGTTCATATGTATATTCCTTGTGGACGGTTTTCCTTAAAATAACCTCGTATTGTTGTTACCACTGTCATATACGCGTTAGTTCGCAGTGAAGATATATACCCTGACCTAATACAAATAATATAGGCAATCAAGTCACTGGAAACTGACGTACTTATAGAATTCTACAAACTATATGCTAGTGAGTAGTTAATTCAGATTATGATAAACATAATTTTTGCGATTACTTAAGGGCATGCAATTCGACATACGTTTTCATTGTTTTTCATACAACCGCTCTTACGCGATTATGACGTTATTACACATTTTTCATTAGATATTTTAGAAACACTGTGTCTTGTGGATATTATCTAAGCTTCTATTAAAATCATTTATAAATTTGTGTAAAACTAATCCAGTAAAGACCTCTGAAAATCTTCTATTTAAAAATTAAAAAACTCAAAAAAGTATACCAATAGAAACCTTGCAAATTTTATCAAGATTCTAAATGACGACTATTTTTTTCAAACACTTTTAAGGGTTTAAAAAGAAACACGTATTTCCTGGAACAAGTTTTGTAAAATATTCGAGTAAATTACGGATTTACCAAAAGCTAACAGGGTTTTCAGGCATTATCTCTCTTTTTTCGCGTTCCCTCTTCGTCAAACATCGCATTGGATTGCGTTAGATGAAGTAATAAGCTTTTAAACCATGCCTGGTATTACTAATAGGCGACTGGAAAAAGAGCTTCTTAAGGCCTAATCACTAGAGAAGATTATCGAGAAAAATAGTTTAGTAGTTAGGAGTTCCATTGTTAGGCTGTACGCGTCACTAGCCTCTTATCTGTAACCTTAATATTTTGAGTTTGTGCAAGGTATCTTCTAACTTTCTTGTTTTTTCATCAGCTACCATCTCAGTATTGAACACTATCTTACAAAATTGTCTTTCATACAATCCTTCCAACATATTTTTCTTTGAATGTATCCTGTCCTAGAGCCAATTTTGATGTAATTGATAAAAAGGCTAATAGGCAATATAATCTTAAAACCTTCACAGATAGATAGGTACTACGTGTGTAACTTCAGTTAAATAATCTATTCCTTAAAATGTGTGTTATTTGCACTGGCGAAGCTTCGGGGAACTTACGGTGACCGTTGCTACGAATAACATCAATTACGAAAATAAAACAGTTGCTTATAATAGAGATGACCACATTGACCAAACAGGTATGCAGTATAGTCATTCATAGGGGCCAATCCGGAATTTACGAGGATAAAAAATATTGCATTCCTAGTTTATGTTCCTTCCTGTAATGATCTCCAATTGCCTCATTGGGTTTGAAACCCAGGTGGGCAAAAAGTACTATTGGGTTTTTCTAATAAGTTTCACTTTGCAGCTCCTCGAAGTTTTGAAGTTAGTGGTGTGACCCGTGCTTTGGAAACCAGATCTTTCTCCAGCCGTGTCGGATTGCCATCCAATATGAGATGAGTGTATCTATGACAGTAAAGGAAAAGAGAGAGCACAAACATATGCGCTGTAATATCTCCTGCGTACTTGGCTAATCTCTGTTGAGATTGACCACCATGTTCGAAACGATAACCGACCAGGCTGCCTGAGAACAATGTTATCTGCTTTACAGGTGGATAACCATGCATAACAGCTGCAGATCTCCAGCATGATACGATCTGAGATCTGGTCTGTCCTTAATCTGATACATGGCCTATATTCATAATAAATCTCATGAAATATTAGCATAGCATAGTCGGCCTTATAATGTTCTCACTGTTGGGACTCAGGCCTCCTCTCTTGGAGAGGAAATGGGCCGTAATCCACCACGCGGGCCCAGCGCGGGTTGCTGAATGTCACATGTCTTCGAATTGTTGGTTTTAGGATATTCCGGTTTCCTCATGATGTTTTCCTTCACCGTTTTGAGAGCAGTGGTGATGAAATAATTTACACAAAGTAATGCGCCTGGCTGCGTTTGAACCCGCGACCTACAACTCGTAAGTCAGGGCCGTTACCACTCGGCCACCACTGCTCTATCTATTCTCATGAAATATTGCTGTAGTGTAAGTAAATTATATTAAATTATATATATCACTTTATTTCTCGCAACAAATTAGCAGAGATATGTAATAACTAGTTTGTAACACTATCCTACAGTCAGTCGTCAGATTGACTGACAAATGTAGGCTGAAGTATCATTGGGTTGACGGGAGTTAGTGAGACGGGATCGCGGTAGATGACGAAGGAGATAGCGGGACAAACTGGACAGATGTTGCCAGAGCTGGGGCTCGAAAAAGATGAAAGGAGTGGAGCGTGATCTTTGCCTAAAAGTGATACAGTTATTTTGCGTTTGATTTTTTCATTTTTTTCTAATCAGTGTAATTATACACAACAAAGTGTCGTATTAATTAAAAAAATGAGGATAATTAATCATGGTAACATTATTATCATCAGTCAGTATTGTGGTGTGTACATATCCATTTTAGGTCACCATGAGGAAGATGATTACCTAAATAATAGGATAAATAATTATTATCAATACATATAATTAAATGAAGCGAGCATTTCACAGGAATATCATATTATAAATACTCGTATAGTATGTTTTATCAGCAGCATCCGTCACATTTCACTGGTGTGTCATTGCTCTCGCGAAACATTGCTTTCTGAGAACTGTAATAACAACACGTAGAATAGAATAAACTTTATTCCACACCAAAAAAATCAGGCAAGTGCGAGTTGGACTCGCGCACTGAGGATTCCTTACAAACTTACCAATATAATAGAATAGAATAAACTTAACAAAAACAGAAAACAAACAACAAAAAAACAAAAAAAAAAACAGAAAACAGAAAATAAAAACAGCGTTAATGAAAACAGTTCGATTCCAGCCCAACCCTCGGCTTCATAACACACTTTCCTGCGGCTCATACGAATTCCGCCTCGGTCACAATTACAAACTTTCTACACTTGTATCAAAATGTACTATAGTACACGGTAATAGGTCGTTTTATATGAAGAACAACCAGCAAGAAAAATTACAATTTCTTTGCATTGGCACTGAAACATAACTGGGCCCCAAGTCTGCTATTTTTATACATTCGTCATTCCATCACGATCCAATGGTCATTTTGCTAAAAGTTTGTAATCTGCTAATTCATAATGATCGATCATTGATCGGTCAATGGTCTTGTAATAGAATTGTGGTAGAATGATAATTTCGAGCATATTAAAACCAATAACTGCACAATAACGTTCTAATGGTAAAACACTGATCAAATAAACTGTCAAAGTTTTAGCAGATTACCGCAAACTTCAAATATTCATTTGTCATTATGTACGAGATTACCATTCTATGTCACTTCTTTCAATGGAGTGTCAGTGGTTGACCGTTGGAAAGTCATAATGACGCCATTATATTAGTAGATTACCAAACTTGTCAAAATCGACAATTATGACATCAATGATAGACCATTCTGACACTACTGTAATAGCAGACTTGAGGCCCTGGCGAAACGTCCATTTTGCCTCGACCCTCGTATCCCTTTTGAAAAAAGACAGGCGTGATGTTGCCCTGAATCCATATCAGGGAAGTTAGTTTATAGAGGTGGGCGGGACTGGGTGTAAAGTTCCGTAAACCTTCATTGAAATGGGAGAATCCTCCGACCAGACGAGTGTTATGTCTCTTCCGGGTAACTGTCCTATTTTTCAGATTGTTGTATGTGAGATGTTTCCGCTACAAGTTGTTATTGTAATATTGATTGAAAACTGACCGGATAAGCACTGTTTATGGAAATGTTGTCTAACCTTTTAACCACTTACGTCGGATATATACGACAAACACTCTCGTGTTATTTCCGCCATCATCATCATCATCATCGTTTCAGCCGATACACGTCCACTGTTGGACATAGGCCTCCCCCAAGCGTCGCCACATCGAACGTACCTGTGCGTCCCGCATCCATCGGTTTCCCGCTACCTTCACCAGGCCATCGTTCCACCATTTCCGCCATGGTCGCATGTTTTTACATCCTCGACCAAATACTTCATCTCGTAACATCTCTAAGGGTCTGCTTCTGAAAGGAAGCCTCGGTCCTGGTATGAAAGGCAACGAAGGAACAGGAGTAGGCTTTTAGTCAGTAAAAGTTTAACACACCCTCTCGCTTCACCCAAGAGCGGGGGATGTCATTGGATGATTTTCCGAACTACAAAAAAAATCTGTAACATTCATCCTGGCACATCCTCATTTTACCTCTTATGTAAAATATTTCATTTTGTTTGGATTATTTATACTTCATATCTTAAGTATGGAGTTAATCCCTGAAAAATACTGAACCTATTATCAAAATTCTTTATTTACTATTTAGCTGCTGTACTATCCCTGATTGCTATATAGCAGGATTTAAAAAGAAACTGAATCATAAGTATAGTGAGCCTGGTAATATGAGTTAATTTATAATGAGGGGAAGTACTATTTCCACGCAGGTGAAGCCGCGGCAGAAGCTTGTTATCTACGTGGCCACACATTTTTGGATATGGACCGACCTTGATGAATATTTTTGTGTTAACTTTACATATTGAACCTTGAATTTCGAAGATACACTAGTGCAATACACAAACTCAATTTTTGATATAAAATGTATTGATAGTGATATAGGGTCGACGAAGACACTGTGGTGCTCCACCGAAGCGGGGGAGGCCTCCATCGTATACTCTAGCATATACTTCAGCGTATCCTCCATATACTTCATCCGCATAATGGTGACACCTAGGCTGTCTTCCCGCTGCGTCAGGTGGAAAGTGAGGACGCCGTGACGCTTCTCTAACTACTCCACAAAGAGGTGTCTTATCGCAGTAATTGCTTTATGCTCAGCATTGGGTTGAACCCACGCTGTCTCCATACCGCCAAGCATGGTATCCTGTTGAAGTTCAGTCAGCGATTTGTCGCGGCAGTGGAGTTCACCGCTTCATTGCACCTGCAGTCCTCCACGCACTACTTGTGCGTGTGTGCAAGGTCTGTTGCTTCCAAATTCCACTATGGCTGGCCGGTAAGTAGACTCGCAGGCTTGTAGAAGAACTTGCGGCATCTCGGATGTTTGCGCAGAATGCGGCCATATCGGAGCCCCTTAAAGGGCTATGAATGATACGATCCTCCATAGAGCTTGCGATAGGAGACGTTTTCATCTTCTAAATTGGACAGGAATCGCTTGGCAGACCGGGGTTGCTCCCGGTCCACTTTTCCAGTTATGACTCGAGATGTCAACAATCACGTCTATCCACCTCATTGCAGCACGATTATCTTCCATGAGTCCTCACTCCATCGTCCCTTGCTATGTCCTTATTCCTCCTGCCCCCCTCCTTGCGTCGAGAGGAGGTAACCTGGAAACGTTGCTTCTCACAGGAAAAATAGATGAGAAAAGACCCAGGGGCAGGAGTCAAATACATTGGTCAGACCAAGTCCGTGTTACATTAGAGACCAGTCTGCGACGCCATCCACATAGCCGAAGATAAGACAACATGGCGAAATATAATCCACAATAAATTATTCGTCGAGATCACGACCCTCAGCGATGTCCTTATTACCAAGTCATTATAAATCAAGTGTAGAGCTATAGAGCTCAATTGATAATGAATAGTAACTAATTAGTAAATCACCGATAAAATTGGTTAATTATCGACTTCTGCTACCTTAATTTCTTCGAGTGCAATTCTATAAATAGACAAGAATAAATGGCTAACGTCTTGCATGCAAATCTACAGGACGCACATTCAGTCATTGTCTGCCTTGGTAGCTTGGATACAAATAGGCCTTATGACTAAGAGCTATAGGGCGCAAATTAGCAAAGTACAAATTATCATTTAAATAATCGTAACGATTGAAGAACAGGTCTCATTGTAAGCGATGAGTAATGGCCGTATTTCAATTATTATTATTAAATTGAATAAATAATAATTTGTTGCTGTTGGTGAAGTGATTAAGAAATGGTTTTTTTTATTGCATAGGCTCACGTTTGACCACTGTCTCACCTGATGGAAAGCGACAATGTGGTCGACGAAGGAGCACGCTTGACTAGAAGTAACCATTCTTGACTTAAAGGTCCCCAAGTTTTAGCTTCAGGAAACACAGGCTCTGGCAGGGGATTCTATTCCTTAGCTGTGCGCACAATGAATGTATTTCTAAAACTTTTGGGTTAATTCTTTATTTTATCACCTTTATTGTGAATAATATTGGATTGATGACAATAAGGCCCGGCGCCCACTATCGGTGGGCATCGGTGCGGCTCGGTACAGCTCGAGCGCTTTACGCCGGCTTCAAGCGGCTTAGGGCGCCTTAGAGCTCCGTCGGGCGACTTCGGGCGGCCTCGGCAGCCGTAAGCATGGCTAAGGATGCCGAGGCGGTCTTCGGGTAGCTCGGGTGGCATTTTCGGATCAGACACGTCGCAGAACAGTCATTTCGATCACCGCACGCGCCTTCATTATCGTATCGTACAAGTAGACGCAAAATAACTTGGCAGTCCTGAACATAGGCTCTGCGAATTTCTGCGCATGTACATTCGTAAAGAAAACTGTTATTGTCATTTTTTTTTTTAACCAAAATACTAATAAAAATGTCCTAATACTCTGTCTTAAGGCTCCAAGTTTCTCTTCTTCTTCAGCAAGATGAACGATGAGAACTAAGTCCCAATCCACCATTATAAATACACACACATAACTGTTTTCACGGAACGTTACGAGTGACTGCTCTGCGATGTTTCTGCAGCCAGAACTATTCTTAGGCTACCCAAAATCAGCTACGGCGTCCTTAGGCGTGTTTACGACTGCCGAGGCAGCTCTCAGGCGCCCAAAGCCGCCCGAAGTCGCCCGACGCAGCTCTAAGGCGCCCAAAGCCGCCCGAAGCCGGCGTAAAGCGCTCGAGCTCTACCGAGCCGCACCGATGCCCACCGATAGTGGGCGCCGGGCCTAATAGTCGTAATACAGACGATATTATGCAGATAGGTAAGTGACATCCTTACTCTGTAATAATAATAATAATATTCCACAACTATCACACAGCGCCGTTTAGTCCTAAGCTAAGCAGCGCTTGTGTCATGGGTACTAGACAACTGATAAACGTACTTATATATTTCTAAATACATACATATTATAGATAAATTACACCCTGACACAGAGCAAATAATCGTGCTCATCACGAAGGGTGGGAATCGAACCCACAACCTCCGGCATAGCAGTCAGGGTCACTAACCACTAGACCAACAGGCCTGTCAAAAGTAGAGAAAAATAATCTGTCTGTCTATCTGTAACGCTTTCATGGTTAAACTGTTGACCTGATTTTGATGAAATTTAATTTAAAAGTAGGTCACTTTTTCACCGTCGTCGACTTCGACCTCTCGTCCGCAATAATCAACATTCACACAGACAAAGCCGCTAGCAGAAGCTAGTCTAACATAAAGTTAAAGTAGCATGTGAACCTTGAGATAATTTACGACTTTCATACGAGTAAAGCCACGGTTAGAAGCTAGTGTATAACAAAGAGATAGGTAAGCAGTTATCGCCTTCTAATTAAGGCCAGGTTCTACTCATTTTGAACTTTTTAAACCTCTGAAAATCCACAAATATAAAAGAAAACATCATGAAAAATTATTTTATTAGTATTGACTATATGACCAACCGCCGGGCACAAATCAAGACTTGATTTCCGCCCGGTATGATTAATTGGTATCTACGATAAAAAAAAATCCCGTATCTGACCCTAACTTACGATTTCAAATGTGTATGTCGACGAGATTACGTTACAAAAAATAATAAAGTTTGTTTTTTAAAAGGGCCTCGCAAAAACTAAAATCTTGAATTGCTATTGTTTTTTTTTTTAATATAAAAATAAAACCGATGTTACGGGGTCACGAAATCGACATAGCCCTGGTGGAGTTCATACAAAATACTTCGTGACTATTACCGGCTCTTAACATATCTGTTATGAAAGGTATGCCGATTAGTCTAATTAGTGTCCATCTCATTAGCAGTTCTTCAAAGTTTCATTAGCTAAAAGCTCCACTTGAAGTTATCTCCGAACCGCTCACAATGGCGCTCGCGCCGATATTGCGAGTATTGTGACAATTGTTTAGGAGATAGCGAACATCATTATAACGTAGTTGACTGACTGACACAGTGGTATGAAAACTATTAGACAAAATTACTGCCCTTAAGGAAAGTTTTTTTTATAAAATTGATTTTGATATAATATAAAATTAGAATCGTTGTGAAGATGTGTTTGAGAACTATAGTGATTTGTTTATTAGTGCTGCTCCTCGCGGATTTTATTTGTTTTACGGAAGCTTTAGATCAAAACGGTGATGGAGTGTGTATAGTAAAACTCAGGTAAAAGATTCTTCATGCTTATCATTGTCTATTTAATAAAATTTGACTCTAATTCTTTCTATTTTTTAAATGGAGTTAGAAATCTTTTGTATAAATACGTTCCTTTATAAAAAAAAATATTCTTGTCTATTGTCTGTTGTATTGTTGTCTACAGTTTGGCTTCAGTTTAAGTAGATTTTATGTAGGTATTTGATTTCAATTTTTTTTTCAGTTAAATAAGTAAATCTGGCGTGTCCAAATATAAAAAAAATATCCGTTTTATTTTTTATTGTAGCCACATAATGTCATCTAAAAATGTTATTGAAAGCAATAAATAAATAAATAAGAATACCAATTTATTTCTAGTTCTCGAAATCGAAGAAAAAGGCCATATAATGTGGCAATCAACAAGTGGTGTGGACGAAGAAAATGTGTCGTCAAGAAATATAGATTTGAGGTAATTTATCACTTAATACAAATTTACCTAATAAGTTATTTATCAGCTGTATGTATTCTAAAATTTCACGATTTCTTTCTTGCTTTAATTTATTGAAGAAAATCTCTTTTCCAATCTCATTCCAGACATATTTAACTTGGACGAACCACACAGTCTGTTGCAACGGTTGGCAGCATGACAGTGAACTAGACATCTGCGAAGCCATCTGTAGCACCGGCTGCTACGGAGGCAAGTGCGTCTCCCCGGACCAGTGCCGCTGCCTGCCCCCCGCGCAGCTCGACCCCGACCGCCCAAACACCTGCGTCACACCCGTCTGTAATCCAACCTGCGTCAACGCCGACTGCCATGCCAACAATACCTGCGTCTGCAAACCAGACTACAAACCCTACAACACTACACATTGTTTCAAATGCGATGACGGCTACACTGCCGACGAGAATCTCAACTGTGTTCCTATCTGCGATAAAGCTTGTATCAACTCCACCTGCACTGCTCCCAATACTTGTACCTGTTCCGACGGGTACAGATCGAAGAACAGTTCCGTATGCGAACCGATTTGTGACTGTGTCAATGCCGACTGTGTTGCTCCTCACACATGCTCCTGTTTCAAAGGTTTCGTCCCCGTTAACAAGACTGTCTGTACTCCAAAGTGTAATAGCTGTTCTCATGGAGACTGCATTTCTCCAAATAACTGCACCTGCCATAGTGGTTACGTTAAAGTCAAAGGTGTTTGCAAGCCTCAGTGTTCCAAGACCTGTGTGAATAGTTTTTGTACTGCTCCAAACGTGTGTTCGTGTAAGAACGGTTACGTGAAGAGTAACAGTAGTAATAACGTCTGTGTGATACCTTGTGATGAGAACTGTAAGGGGTATTGTGATGAGAATGGAGGATGCGTCAAGTGGAACTGCTCGTCGAAACCGATACAGATACAGTGAGTAAGATATTTAATTAATTTTACTGTGGTATGTTACATAGCGGCCAGGCTCCTTTTTTATCAACAGATATACTTTAAAATCATTTCCCAGACTTAAATCTACACTAATACGAGTATAATAAAGTGGTACCTGAAGTTTATTTTTTGGTTTGTAAGAGGTAATCTCTGCAAGTAGTAGTCCGATTGCGAAAATGTTTGCCCCTATAGAAAGCTGCTTTATTCCTGAGCGACATAGGCTACATTTTATGTACGCAGGCGAAGTCGCGGGCAAAAGCTAGTGTATTATACTTAGTATCAATTTGTCATACCCATCATGAATGGACTGTCCTCGAAATTGCGTAGATCTTGACCGGACAAACACAATCTTGAGAGGAACACGATATAGGATCATAAATCAATACAACGGCAGAAACAAATCAAAGCGAGCACAGCACACATTAGGAAGTGCACTGACAGGTTCATTCATCAGTGCATATCAGATTTATCGCTTGACAGGACGTCGGTCGATACTGTATGCATGACCACGTATGACGAGTCCGGTGTCTGTGTACACTAGTGCTTACATGTGGCGGCGCTTGCATTTTTATGTCCGATGCCAAGGAAGGAAGCGTGTACACATTTGAATATTAGTGTTTTGCTTTTGCGTGTGTCGCTTTATGTATTTATTTTACTTTAACATAACGCGGACAAAGTACCTACATTAGTACATTAGTTAAATACATGTTTTTAATAATATACAAAATGTGGACAAAATACTCGTAATAATGAAATATTAGTCAGTTATAGATATCCTTATCTCAAAAAACTTTAGACAGTTAGACCAGATGTTCTTCTTTTCGTCTGCGAACACGTCACAACCAGCATCTAAGAGAACGTTTAGCGGCGCCGTTTATTATTTTAATCTAAAATATTTAATTATGTACATATGCATAGCTACATCCCAGTTAAAAATATTACTTTATTTCAAAAGAATGTCACACATTCATCCGTCTTATATTTTTTTTTTTAAACTGTTTTTGGTCTTTACTAGCTATGTAATATTATATATCCCCAATGTCATTACCCCATAATTTTATGACGTGAAAAGGAAGTATCGATTTGTATTTTTCCAATGGATAAATGATAATTTCAATTATATCCTTGTATTGAATTTTAATTGTATTATCATACTGCGTGTATAGGTATTTTAATTAATAGTACGTACTAGTAGCGCTATCTCTGTCTGCCAAGCAGAAGGCCCAACTTTATCAGCATGGCGGCTCACCGTAGTTTTGTAGCGCCATCTATAGCTTTAATGTATGACATATTCGAGATCAGTGTGTTCACTCACGGCTTAACCCAATTCCCGAAGGAAAAACTAGATGGCGTTAGATGTACTGTTTTATATTTCGCCAAGTTCATGGGAAGATTTGATGATGAAAAATGTTGCTATGTTATTTTTGATAAGTTTATCAATGTTAAGGAAATGAATTTCGATGTCATTATCATCATCATCAATTTAGCCAAAAGACGTCAACTGCTGGACATGGGCGTCTTCCAAGTGTGCCACAATGACCAGTGCTGTGCGTTTCATATCCATCAAGTTCCCGTGACTCTCACTAGGTACTTAATCGGTACTAGTGATGTGCCGTTGCCGGCAATATTGCCGTGAAGTGGGAATATTGGTGGGATTATTGGTGGGATTATTGGTGGGATTATTGGTGGGAATATTGGTGGGAATATGGGTGGGAATATTGGTGGGAATATTGGTGAGAATATTGCCGGGAATATTTCCCAAAGTATGAATATTGGTAGCAATATTCCCATATTGCCGGCAACGGCACATCTCTAATCGGTACAGCTCATAGGAGGGCTTTCAACTCTATACCTTCCGGTACGAGATCGCCTCTTCAGAACCTTTCACCATCATCAACCATCTGATCTGCGAGCAATGTGCCCTGCCCACTATTCTTATGTTTGGCGATTCTTCGGGTTGTGCACTGACATAGCCCAAGATTCTTTAGAATATATCTTCTTTCCTGATCCTATCATGTTATCTTGGTTCATATTGTAACCTTTCAAATACCGTAAATATAGACACAATAGAGGACGCATTAATGAGCTAAATTGGCGATTTTTTTGTAGCGAGTTTTATACCAAACCATATTCGAAATTCGATTAGTAGTAATCGCGTTGCCAAAATACGTGTAGGAATAGGTACCGACCGTTTTATGCTAATCTTTTCCCCAACGTTTGAATTGGGGACTCTATATTTAGCCCAACTTGAGTTAAGTTAGATAAGTCATGACTTATGTGAATGAATAACAATTTCCTGTTGTGTTATTTACTAGGAAAACTAAGTTTTAGGAGTACCTGCTGTGTAATAGCATAAGCACAATGTGAGGATTATGAATATGGGAGGGCTGTATGTTACATAATAAGAAAACCAGCTGATGCTAGGGGCTTCACCCGCATAGAATTTGTACTTTATCCCATTGTACATTATAGCCTAAGATATGTTGCTCTGATATCATCATCATCATCAGCCTTTTTTAATGTTCTCACTGCTGGGACTCAAGCCTCCTCTCTAGGAGAAGGAATGGGCCGTAATCCACCTTGCAGGTCCAGTGGGGGTTGGTGAATGGCACATGTCTTCGAATTTTTGGTTCTAAGACATGCCGGTTTCCTCACGATGTTTTCCTTCACCGTTTTGAGAGCAGTGGTGATGAAATAAATTACACAAAGTAATACGCCTGGCTGGGTTCAAACCTGCGACCTACAACTCGTAAGTCGGGCCATTACCACTCGGTCACCACTGCTCTAGTCAGGGCCGTTACCACTCGGCCACCACTGCTCTAGTCAGGGCCATTACCACTCGGCCACCACTGCTCTAGTCAGGGCCATTACCACTCGGCCACCACTGCTCTAGTCAGGGCCATTACCACTCGGCTACCACTGCTCTAGTCAGGGCCATTACCACTCGGCCACCACTGCTCTAGTCAGGGCCATTACCACTGGGCCACCACTGCTCTAGTCAGGGCCATTACCACTCGGCCACCACTGCTCTATTCAGGGCCATTACCACTCGGCCACCACTGCTCTAGTCAGGGCCATTACCACTCGGCCACCACTGCTCTAGTCAGGGCCATTACCACTGGGCTACCACTGCTCTAGTCAGGGCCATTACCACTCGGCCACCACTGCTCTAGTCAGGGCCATTACCACTCGGCTACCACTGCTCTGTTCTGATATATAAGGCATATTTTGATGTCAAATATACACACACATGTATAGAATACTTCGCCTATATACCTAATTAGCTATTGCCCGCAGCTTCGCCCGCGGCCGAGCACTAAACGTAGCCTAGTTCGTCACTCAGGAATAAAGCAGCTTTCTATTGGTGAAAGAATTTTAGCAATCAGACCAGTACTTCCAGAGATTACAAAAAAAAAAACAAACTTTACCTCTTGAAGCTTCAGGTTAGTTCTTCAACGCTACAATCTTTAGTCCTTTGTCGCTAGATGGCGTTAGTAGTTCATCAATTTTAATACGAGATGGGTTTGAGAGAAGTAAGACCAAAGAAATGATGGATAGATGGCGCTAACGACCTTATTAACAGGAGGGTTATATTGATGATAAGAATTTTGTATTGAAAGAATAATATGTTCTTTATTCCTTGTTGCGGTGACCCTATATAAATTGGGGCAAAGGGAAGGAGGATAATGATAAAGTTGATGATAATTACTAATGACTTGTTTCCCAATAATGAACACGATAGCGACGCTCTAAACAGAGGAGCAACCACGAGCTCTTAACGCGATCCATCTGACGACCTAAACTGAATTGTTAAAGGGATGGAGTCATATAGGAGTGTATAGCTCTATCCCTCTTTCTCGCGCGCTCGACATTTTAACACGTCATGGTAAGGCCCCAGGACCTAATATAGTCCTTTTTTGAGGGGAGAAAAGTTATTTGTGTTTTGTTGATTAAATCCCAGTTGTTTCCTTCAGTAGCCTTTTGCGTTCTAAGCCCACGGTAAATCTTGAATGTTTTCTCAGCCCAAAATAGCCCTTTTTTTAGTTACCTACGTTTGACCACTATCTCACCTGATGGTAAGTGATGATGTGGGCAACGATGGAGCACGCTTGCCTAGAAATAACCTATTCACTCTTGACTTCCACACCTTAGCTGTAGGCACAGTTAATATATTCCCAAAATACTTTGTGCGTATGAATGGGTATGATATCCTTGCAGTATGTTAGCCTTATATAACAAATAAATAATAATATGTAATTCATATTTCCCACGATTGTTGACCATAAGCCGATACGACGCGTGGGCCGACTTCCGTGCCAAATGGACCGTTGACCCACGAAGGTCGCAGCAAACGCAGCCTATACATATTTAGATGCATGACTACATCATTATCATCATTTCAGCCGAAATACTCCCACTCCACCTATCCAATGTTGGACGTAGGCCTGCGTAGGTACTTAGAGGAGACCAAATATCTCAGCAACGACTGGTCCTGTGCGTGCGTCTCGCTTCCATCGGGTTTCGCCGACTTTCATCAGGTCTTTAGTCTATCTTATGGGAGGCTAGGCTGATCAACACTGCGTCATCCAGTACGCGGTCACCACTCCATAACCTTCTGGCCCAATCGGTCGTCTGTTCTGCAAGCAATTTGTCTTGGCCAATGCTACTTAAGTTTGGCGATTCTTCGGGCTATGTCGGTAACCTTGGTTCTCCTGCGGATATCTTCATTTCTGATGCAAGGAAACTCCGAACATTGCCTTTTTCGTAGCACAGATCACATAAACTAACTTAATAAACAATAACAAATGAAAAAAACTCGTGCGAAGCCAAAAAGGTTCTTACCTCAGCATACAAATTATAGTCTGTCTAAATTTTTAAGGTAAAATGAAATCTGATGTAGTCAACACTGGTTCAATAATCAAGGTTGATTAAGAGATCTTGATCATTGTTTATTAATAGAAGAACCATAAAAAAAATATCGAATGTAAGTTTATGTAATAATATAAGTTTTCCTTCAGAAATTCCCAAGTCGTTAGACTTTTTAGACAGACTACAAACATTATTTATAGCTTTAGGTTTACATTATTAACAACAATATCAGACTCTGACAGAAACCACACAGGTTGCATTTGCTCATAAAATTGAGCATTTGAATTTTATATTAAAATTGACCGTATCAACTAAAAATACATGCAAAATTGGCTTTGTTTGTTTATCTTATCGCGGTCATTCAGTGGGTCCCTGCGTTAGTTGTGAACCACGTGACCACAACAGTATGCAAATGTAATCAGTAGCTTGAATATATTTTGTTCATGTCACACATCCTTACCGACCAAGGCAGGGAAATCAGAAACGTTTATTTGAAATAGACCAATTACTGGCACTTTTGAATTGTTAAAATGTCGGTCAGTACAGCTCTATTGTTGGCCTCGTATAGATCCAGGAAACTGCAGGTAATTTTGCAGGATGGGCAGCATATAGGGTTACCAACTCTCAAAAGGACAAACCCGGGAGAATTGTGTTTAAGAAAATTTTTGTATTAAAGAAAATCGTTAAAACACAAGATGTGGTTGCATCTCACGCAAAAGTCCAACCTCGTACAATTTGTCACTATCTAAATCAATATTTAACAATTTCTGGGCCTCAAGTCTGCTATTACAATGGTGTCAGAATGTTCTATCATTGATTTCATAACCATTATTTCGTAATCTACTAATATAATGGCGTCATTATGTCTTTCCGATGGTCAACCACTGACACTCCATTGAAAGAAATGGCATAGGATGGTAATCTCGTACATAATGACAAATGAATAATAATAATAATAATTAATAATAATAATAATATTCCACAACTATCACACAGCGCCGTCTAGTCCCAAGCTTGTGTAAGCTTGTAGAGCTTGTGTTATGGGTACTAGACAACTGATAAACATACTTATATATTTCTAAATACATACATATTATAGATAAATTAAACTGTATTAGTTTTAAGTTTTTATCTTCTTTTTCACTTGCAATAATTTATTACTTTTAATTAATTCTTAATGATAATTTTAATTATACAACTATTTTAATAAAATAATGAAATTCTTATTCTCTAAATTTGATCGAATGAAATATTCCTATTTTAAATGTTTTTTTGTAAGATAATGTATTTCTTCAATTTTTAATGGATTTTTTGCACTAAATTATTGGGAGAAGACACTGATTCCTGTAACACAGGTGTTCCACCTAGCACAAGAGTCAAGGCCTCACTGCATTTGTACATGTTTTTTATGTTAATAAATTATCTATCTTAAATAAATTACACCCAGACACAGAACAAATGATCGTGCTCACAAACATTTGTCCGATGGTGGGAATCGAACCCACGACCTCCGGCATAGCAGTCAGGGGCACTAACCACTAGACCAACAGGCCTGGCGAGCGACGGATGCATTTAATTTTTAGAAAAACCGGAGAAATTGTTTTTCTCCGGGAGGTCGGGAGGTTAACCATTATTACCGGAGTCTCCCGGGCAATCCGGGAGGGTTGGGAACCCTAGCAGCATAGCAGGTGGTGCATGTCCGGAGAGGCTCTACACTGGCATTGTGTTAGAGAAGGGTCGAGGAAGCCACATTTGGCCAGATTGTTTTAACAGCGGCCAACCAGGGTTCGCAGTCTGTTTATAGATTTCTAAATTGGCCACTGTAGTTCGCGTCCAGACAAGCGTAGATCTCTGTAGAGAAAAACGTGCAAGAAACTCTATGGACACTCTTTGAAATCATATTATGAGTTACATGTTTCTTCATGAATCTCGGTTACGTGTTACTTGTCGCTTCTATGGTCGCAGGTATAGGGGTCGCAGCGGATTGCCCATTCTCCTTTTTTTCATCATACAAATAGTTGTCTAAGAGCAGACGATGAAATAAATGTCGGCTTTCAGAGCAATATCTATCTCCCCGTGGGACAATCTCTATAATCAGTTATGTGCAGCTGTCTGTTTCCAAAATATGCCTCTTATTGAAACGTGCTAAATCTTTCCGACCGAATTTCAATCATGGTGGCCGATCTCAACGGAGATTGAGCCAGATGTGCAAGAGATATTATAGTGCTCATGTGTCTGTACACAAACAGTTGCATTCTCAGTTCTTTTAATCTCATAGTCAAATGGAACGGCAATTAGGGCAAAGGCTTTCCGTGCTTTACGAGGCACGAGGGTGTCACACCACCAACTGATTACGCCTACTCACTTATTAAAGGTCGACAAGAGATAAAAGGTTATGATTGTACAATAATCACGTGTAACAAACGGACGTCCTTCCATTCCTCGTGTTACAATGATAACAAGCACTAACTACCTCACTGCAAAGTTGCATCAACACAAATAGAACAATTCTATCCGCAGGACGCGTATTAATAACTTTCCTTGTGCGATAACTTTGCTTCGGCGCTTTGTTCCTATCGACAATAGAATGTTATCGTTTTATGCGCAACATAGTAGGTACTTAATAGCAATTAAAATGTATAAACATGTTTGTTAACATACTTAAATAAAAAAATGTTTTGTAATTAAAGCGGGAACTCCATTAGATGGACGCACACGTGGACCACGCCTGATTTGTACGTATACTCCATCTGTTTAAGTAGTTGACTCAATGTAAACGATCTTAACATGTCTTTTTTTCTAAAAAAATGTCTAAAAACGTTTAAAATTAGGTAGGTATTTACATAAACCTATGTTAGGTAATTAACTTCTTCTTCTTCCTGCCCTTATCCCATATTACTTGGGGTCGGCGCAACACGTTTTTTTCTTCCATTCTGTCCTATCACTCGTCAAACTATCAATCACCCCTTTTTCTTTCATATCACTCGGTGTTAGGTAATTAACTAAACTTAAATAATTTTTGTATATCTTTTATACGATTTATTTTAAATAAAAGGACATATCAAGATTGTTTACGTTTAGTTAATTACCTAAAGATGGATTATAGATTCTTGTCGCGTGGCGTGGAGCGGAATGTTGTTCTAATGTAGCTCTACAAGTCTAGTTGCCATATAAAATGTTTAGAGACCGACGCGCCCAGACCGGCGCACGTGGCCCAGGTGTGCTCAATGTCCCAAGTCGTCGACGGCGCGCACTGTTCCCGCGCACCTCAAGGAGTTGTCAGCAACAGCAGGGACCCAGCCGGGTCGAAGCCTACTGGGGCCAGGGTTATCCGAAAGGGCGCTCGAGCCCCGGTATGAAGGCTAGAAGGAACGGGGTGGGTCTTTTAGTCAGTAAGAGTCTGACACTATCTCCCGCTCCGCCCAAGGGCGGGGGATGTCAATGCATGATTTTTCCCACCATAAAAAAAAAAAAGTTGTGCTCAATGTAGGTTTTAAAACTTCATAAATTGATCCTATATTTCTGGTGCTAGGATAGGCTAGATTCCATTGTTTTGGTTCCGAAGAAGTAACACACATATAATTACAAACTTTCGACTTTATAATCTTAGCGTGATAGTAAAAAAGTATAAGTGTGATGTGATTCCACCATCACCCTCATCATCCACGGTCCCGTTTCACTCACTGCTGAGCATACCTCTCTATTCTTCTGCCAATTCTCACATTTCTGCGCCAGTCTCATCCAGTATCTACCAATGATGCCAACAATGTCGTCAGTCCAACTCGCCGTTGGTGAACAAATATTTCTGCTTCCATATTGTGAAGAAGAAAATTTTATGTTTTGGTTTGTAATGAATAAACTCAAAAACTACTAAAATGACTTTGAAAATTCTTTCATACTGGTGAAAGAATTTTCAAAATCATTGCAGTAGTTTCTACTGAGAAGGCAACTGTATCCGCTAACATAGGTTTTATATTTTCTACTTTCAAACGGACGAAGCCGCTAGCAGAAGCTAGATTAGTACTGGTACAGTGGCCATAGACACGACGTCGTTAGTTGATACTCGAACAAACATTGGTTTATAGGTCAATCGAACTGGCGGTTAAGACCAGGGTGACGCTTCCTGTAAGGAAGGCAATAAAAGATTAACAGTAATATACCTGAGCTATTGAAGGACTAGACTTCCTGTCACGTGCCGAGTACAGTACGTTCTAGGCTGCGAAGAAAGTATGATGCCTAGATTTTATGAGTGCCAAATATTTTGAACGTGACGGCCGAGCCTTACCGAGTTACGGAGTTCGGAACATATTTGAGTCAACTGGACGAGGTGTTAGTAAATGTGTTTGATTCAAAGTATTTTATCTCAAATAAATCATTTACAGCCACTTTTGAAATGTCAAGAAGTCAGTCAGCCAGTAAAATGATGCTATTTGTACATTCCGAAGCGTAGATCCTAATGGAGAAGAATGTGCAAGAAACTCCATGGACACTCTTTTCAATCATATTGTGTATTACAAATAATATCCCGGTTACTGTTTCTTGTTGCTACTATTATGTGAGAACAACGTAAATATATACGTAACTTATTTTATATTTTTCCGTTTGAAGTATCTGTTATTTGTTTGTTGTGCAAACCTACCACAGTGTTGTCTTTGTTAACTCAAAGGTTGAATGGTAGAGAATGCCTTGTTGCATTAAGTCCGCCTACTGTACATGAAGTTTAAATAAATAAATAAAGTAAAAATAAAAACTAAATATAGGTATATAGTTATTAAAATAGCCACTGACAGCACCAGTTTATGAACATGACGCGAATAGCTTAATCATTTTTGAAAGGGTAAACGCCTGTCGCAGGCATCATACTTTCTTCAACTCAAAAACAAAAAGTAAAAATTGGATGGATATACATAATATAATAATATGATATTTCCACAAGTATCACACAACGCCGTGGACTCTCTAGCTAAGCAGAGCTTGAGTTATGAATAACTACTAGACAACTGATAAACATAGATTAATATTTCTAAATACATAACATAAATACATAAATCTGAAGTATTTGTAACATTGGAAATCATTTTGAGTTAACACGTAGTACAATATTACAGCAAAGCCGTTCGTTTTAATAACATTATTATATTTAGTCTGAAAACAAAACAAAAAGAAAACAAAATAGGTACTGAATATAAAACTATTCGATTTCCTCAAAGTTTAATTTGTATTATTCTTTGATTATTCATTGTGAAACAACATCCAAACTAAATTTTGTTATTGTGAAAGTAACTCGTCAGTCTGTTACGCCTTCAGAGTTAAACTTCTGAACCGATTTTAATGAAATTTGGTACAGAACTAGCTTGAACTCCAAGGAAGAACGTATGCAACATTTTATCTGACTTCGACTTCATTCGTGTTCATTATAACCGACATTCACGCGAATGAAGTCGTAGGCAAAAAAGGTAGTTATTTGTATAATACCTAATGTATTAAAGTTTCCTCCAGGCTTGGTGAAACGGAATTTTTATGGCAACATCAGTTTAATGGTTAGTAACAACTTATGAGCTAATTTAGCTTAAAAACCACTCAACACTTAACATCACATACTTGTATGTCATTAGCTAATGAATAGGAATCTATTCCCAATGCCCTTAAAACTATTGATATTTGTATTATTACAAATTTATTGTGCGTAAAGTCAAGGAGTGGAATTTCCTGCCAGAGTCTGTGTTTCCTGATAGCTACAGCTTAGGGGTCTTTAAGTCAAGAGTGAACAGGTTACTTCTAGGCGGCCAGTTCCCACTTTGCTGGAAGACGGGGAAAGTGGTCCTCATCGCGAAGCCAGGGCGCCCTGCGGACTCTCCGTCCGCGTACCGGCCCCATTGCTGCTCGACGAGGTGGGCAAGCTCTTTGAGAGAGTCATTGCAAACCGCCTCGTCGCGCGCCTAACACGGTTGGGGCCGGACCTTTCGGACGGTCAGTTCGACTTTCGCAGGATGCGCTCCACGGTGGACGCCATCAGGCGCGTGCGAGCCCTCACGACGGGGGATGCGGTGTCCTGGGGCAGGTGTGTCGTGGCAGTGTCCTTGGACATTGCCAACCCCTTTAATTCCCTGCCCTGGAGTACGATCCGGAGGGCACTCCGGTACCACCGGGTGCCCGAATACCTCTGTCAAGTGGTCGAGGCTTACCTGTCGGACAGGTACATTGTCTATCCCGGTCACCAGGGAGACTGGAAACGTCGAGAGATGTCGTGCGGTGTTCCGCAGGGGTCGGTACTAGGGCCGCCCTTGTGGAACATCGGGTACAACTACGTGCTGCGCGGCAACTTCCCTGACGGGGTCAGCGTGGTTTGTTACGCAGACGACACGCTGGTTCTAGCGCAGGGAGAGTCGTATCAGGCGGCGGTCGCTCTAGCGACACGCGGGGTTGCGATGGTCGTTGACAGGATCCAGGAGTTGGGACTCGAGGTGGCGCTTCACAAATCCGAGGCTATGTGTTTTCACGGTCGCCGCCCTCGGAACGCACCGCCATTGAGTTCCCAGCTAACGGTAGGAGGAGTTCACATCGGTGACGGGTCGACGATGAAGTACCTGGGACTCGTCCTCGACAGCCGGTGGAATTTCGTGGAGTATTGCCGCCGTCTGGCTCCCAAATTCAACCGGGCTGGGGCTGCGCTCAAGCGACTCCTGCCCAACCTTGGGGGTCCAGACGCCTCCTGCCGGAGGCTCTACGCGGGGATCGTTCGGTCCATGGCCCTCTACGGGGTGCCGGTGTGGGCGCCGTCGCTGAAAAAGCAACCGGCGTCAATGCTGAACGCCCGCCAGAGGGTCATGGCAATAAGAATGGTGCGGGGATACCGCACGGTCTCCCGCGAAGCGGCGAGCCTTTTGGCTGGCGTACCGCCGTGGGATCTGGAGGCAACAGTCCTTGCACACATGCACGATATGCGCGTGGAGATGCAACGCCGGGGTGAAAGTCCGCTGCCGCGACAGGTCACGGCATGGCGGACAGAGCTCCGGCGGGATCTCATGGTGAAATGGCGTCAACGACTATCGCAACCCAGTGCTGGGCACGCCACAATCATTGCGGTAAGTCCCCTCTTTGAGGCGTGGCTGGAAAGACCTCACGGCGTCCTTACCTTCCGCATGACACAGGTCCTCACCGGACATGGTTCGTTCGGGAGTTTCCTGCACCGGATTCGTGCGCCCGGGTGTCGCCACTGTGCGGAACGCCCGGAGGACACGGTGGAGCACACAGTCGAGGTGTGCCCTGCTTGGACGGAGCATCGCCATGCCCTCGTGGGGGCGATCGGCGGCAGAGACCTCTCGCGCCGGGCCTTGGTTGAGGCCATGGTCCGGAGCGAGGAGGAGTGGCAGGCGGTCGCCGACTTCTGCGAAGCAGTAATGCTCGCAAAGGAGGAGGCCGAACGCATCAGGCAACGGCGTTATCGCCGCCGCCGCCGCCGGGATTCTGATCCCGATTTCCGGCCACCGTAGGCGCGGGCTTGCGGACAGTGAGCAATGGGTAGCTCGCTGTCCGGCCTTCCGGTAACTGTCCGGACCAAGCCCAAGTCGTCGACGGCGCGCACTGTTCCCGCGCGCCTCAAGGAGTTGTCAGCAACAGCAGGGACCCAGCCGGGTCGAAGCCTACTGGGGCCAGGGTTATCCGAAAGGGCGCTCGAGCCCCGGTATGAAGGCTAGAAGGAACGGGGTGGGTCTTTTAGTCAGTAAGAGTCTGACACTATCTCCTGCTCCGCCTTAGAGCGGGGGATGTCAATGCATGATTTTTTCCAACCATAAAAAAAAAAGTTACTTCTAGGCAAGCGTGCTCAATCGTCGGCCACATTATCGCTTACCATTAGGTGAGATGGTGGCCAAACGTGAGCCTATCAATAACTTAAAAAAAAAATCTACCAAGCTTAAAATAATGTAAAGATGATATCAAAAATAATAATAGTTAAAATATACGCAAAACTGCATTTACTTCTTAATTTGTAAATTTACGGAAGGGACTGGACCTCACAACACAGCTAGAACAAATAAAGATTATTATTATTATTCTATTTATTTATTTTTAAATACATAAATAGAATACATATAATTTACATATTTAAATATTTCTTTAAAATAACACATAAAAAAACATTAAAAAATATAAAACATAGTAGTCCGCCGGTGTCGGGAACAGGGTCCAAGCTACCGGTGGTTAGGGCGCTAGAGACAGGAACTCGTAATGTTAACAACCGCCAGAAATGGAGAAATATCGCTCGACTAGCCGCAACCTTGGAGGCAAATGACGGCGTCGCACTGCAACCGCAGTCCTTCATCAACAGCCACGACCACTCAGATAAGAGAGCCCGATTAAGAAGAAGCGATGTTGCATGCTGTTAACTAAAAATTTATTCCCAAAACATTTGTGTATATGGGTGGGATGTCCACCAGGTACCGGCAGCGCATCGCCGTACGTCGGTGGTCCAATGATGATAAGAGCTTAAGGTAGAACTACATAGCTACATAGCCACACACGAAGGATTTGGGCGCGTTGGTCTCCATACACTTCATATGGAAACTAGACTTGTAGAGCTACACTTGACTCACGCCACGCGACGTCGTTCTACGTACAAATCAGGCGTCTAACACGTGTGCGTCGGTCTGATGTAGTTCTAACTTTAATAATGGGGAATGGAACTAGTTTAAAATCAACTAGTTTAAAATCAACTCGTTTAAAATCAACTAGTTAAATCAGATGTAGTGCGTAACATTGCCTATTTGACCTCCACTTCCCAGTTGCTAGGTAAAACGATATCCTTTAGTAGCTAAGATTCATACAGTACACAGGTGGTCTGAAAAGTTTCCGACTTAACAAAGATAGAAGGCATTTTTTTCTTACAATTTTTTTTTTTTTTACGTGGTCTTCTTGTAACTTTGACACACTTCTCCCAGCGATGTCCCCATCTCTTTAACTCGTTTAAATATTAGTCGGCGTTTTTCTCTGCAAAATATTTATTCACGAAGTTTTCCTCTGTATTTAGTAGAAATTTCTATCCTCCGAGCGCAATTATTAGACGAGCGGCGAACAAAAAGAAGTTGCTTGGAGCTAGATCTGGTGGCTGAGATGGACGATTAAGCAGTTCAAACCGTAATTCGTAGATTTTCGCCGTGGCAATCGCTGAGGTGTAAGAGGACACGTTGTCTTGGTGAAAAAAGATTTTCTTTTTTTGTATCTCACATCGACTCATTCAAGTGACTGTCAAATAACAATTACGCGTCCAAAATGGCTGAAACTTTGGTGAATAGCAGTCAAAAGATGCCCGAAATAGCGAAAAAAAAATCAGCTGTTCAGTGCATTTATGTTTGCCTAATGTACTGAACAGCTGATATTTTTTTCGCTATTTCGGCTTTGCTCCCATGATAAAAATTGTTTGTTATCATGAGCACAATCACGTGTTTAAGTATCGTACACTAATTGCCAGTCACCCTATATACATCATTAAATTTTAATTTTTACCTGTAGTTAATAGTCGGCGTTGCGTACAAACTACCTACAGGTCATTGAATTCGCTCAGCTGACGTTTTCTTAAAGAAATTAATTTCGTACATGCCTAAATTAATACGAGTTTTGAAAAAAGGTACTTTATTTTTTAATTTTATCTTTACAAGTCGATAGTGTTTCATGTACCGGATCGACCCTCCAAGGGATTAAAACGATTAAAATTTAGCGGTGTAGAGGTCGGAAACTTTTCAGACCATTAACTAAATAAACAGGAATATTCCTAGTTACAGCTCCTGATAACAGGTTAGTTCTGACGCAGTTGCTTATCACCTTGAATCCTACTATTTACTGCAAAATAGCAATAATAATATGCAATGTTTTCTAGTAGTTTCCCTATAATGAGTGCGGTATATGCAGCTAGGTTAGTGATAACAGCTCTAGCGCAGCAAAAACACGTGACAGGATGAGAACTGGAATTCGCTTGTTGTTTTCCTATAACATAATTAACTACCGTTATTCCCTTTGTCTGTCTTGTATTATTTTCCTGGTTTTTGATGCACCGGTTAAAGATATTTTTAGAACATACGTTTAGAACACACGTTGTTGAAGCCTCTTAGGAGCATTTTGCCTCGTCGTTTATAGCGCGTAGATCGAAGGACTGGAACAATTTGCCTGCTGCAGACTTCCTGTTCTATTATAATTTAGGCGTCTTCAAGGCTAGAGTGAATAGGCTCTTAAGCCGCCGGAACCGCCCGCACGAACCCGGCGCGAGCTAGTGAACCAATCTGCGCGCTCCCCTACGTAATGGAGCGCGCGAATTGGTCCACTAGCTCGCGCCGGGTTTGTGCTGGCGGTTCCGGCGGCTTCGGTGTGTAGACACCTTTAATAAACTGGTGCGCTTCACCATCAAAGATTGTATCTACTATTTACCATCAGGTGGGTTCGCAGTCAAGCACTACTTTATATCGATTAGTTAGTTAGCCCATTTATGTCCCATTGCTGGGCGAAGGCCTCCCTCTCCCTTTTCCACACACGTCTGTCTTCGGCCATTACGGCCAGTCCTTCCGGTAGTTATCCAGCTCATCTCTCCACCTTCGCCTTGGTCTGCCGCGATGACGCCTTGCGTTTAATGGGACCCAATAAGTGGCTCTTTTAGCCCATAGCTCATCCGACATGCGACAAACATGTCCGGCCCAATCCCACTTTAGAGTGGCAGCTTTTCGGGTAACATCTTTAATCTTAGTTGTGGCGCGTAGCTCAGTGTTCCATAAGCGGTCGGAAATTCGAACACCTAGGACACTGCGCTCCATGGCTCGCTGACAGACCTCGAGCCTGGACCTCTGCTGAAGCGTCAAAGACCAGGTTTGCGCTACGGAGCGTAGGTATGGGAAGAATGCACATGTCCATAATTTTCCGTTTTAGGCATAGCAGGAGATCTCCTTATATCGATTAAAGAAGAAAAAACATTCCTTGCTTTATTTACCCATTTAGTTTTTTCTCCCTTTACTACTGTTATATTTTTGACCAGTTTTTCTAGGATTCTGTACCTATAGGGTACAAACAGGACCCTAATGCTAAGACTCCAAAATCCGTTTGTCGGCTATCAGAATGTAACTCATGAACCATGATAGCTAGACAGTTTGATGATGTATTTCTCTTGTTGCTATGGATTTCTATTATGGCACCTTTTTTTTACGGTGGAAAAAATCATCCAATGACAACCCCCGCTCTTGGGCGGAGCGGGAGATAGTGACAGACTCTTACTGACTAAAAGCCCACCCCGTCCCTTCTAGCCTTCATACCGTGGCTCGAGTTCCCTTTCGGATAACCCTATCCCCAGTAGGCTTCGACTCAGCTGGGCCTCTGCTGTTGCTGACAATTCCTTGAGGCGCGCGGGAACATTGCGCGCCTTCGACGACTTGGGCTTGGTCCGGACAGTTACCGAACGGCCGGACAGCGAGCTACCCATTGCTCACTGCCCGCAAGCCCGCGCCTACGGTGGTCTATTATGGTACCTACGGAACCCTTCGTGTGCGAGCCCAACTCGCACTTGGCCGGTTTATTTTCTAGACTTCACTTACCTTTTTGCGTTCCGTACCTCAAAAGGAAAAATCAGAATCCTTATAGGATCACTTTGTTGTTCGCCTGTCTTTTTCTTTTTTTTTTTTATGGTGGGAAAAATCATGCATTGACATCCCCCGCCCTTGGGCGGAGCGGGAGATAGTGTCAGACTCTTACTGACTAAAAGACCCACCCCGTTCCTTCTAGCCTTCATACCGGGGCTCGAGCGCCCTTTCGGATAACCCTGGCCCCAGTAGGCTTCGACCCGGCTGGGTCCCTGCTGTTGCTGACAATTCCTTGAGGCGCGCGGGAACAGTGCGCGCCGTCGACGACTTGGGCTTGGTCCGGACAGTTACCGGACGGCCGGACAGTGAGCTACCCATTGCTTACTGTCCACTGTTCGCCTGTCTGTCAAGACCCTTTATGTCGGAAACCCGTGAAGGTATCGAGTTGAAATTAAAACCATATACTCAAGTAAAAATAAAACTTCTAAGTTAACGAAAAACTTATCCACTCACTATCTTACGTAATGTTAACGACGTAATATCTCAATGATGTCGTTGTTGCCATCCGCTCTTTTTTGATCTTTCAAAGCATTTAAAAGCAATGGTTGAGGTTCGCTAAAAACGTTTACAAACTCCTTGTCAAAACTTGAAACTGTAAGCATTTTACTTTTAGTTACAGATAAAGTGGTAGTTTCAACGTAATGGGCCTTCCTGGTTTCCTTAATAGTACCTACTTGGTTATTATTTTGGGACAACTTATCGGTTGTTTATGGCTTTTAACTTCCTCAAATGGATGAGCGATAGTTTCGTAACCATTTACTAATACTACTATTCTTTTAATAATTTGTGAAATATCCTCATTACTTTTTTCCTGACTTGTGTTCTACTAACTAGTAGGTAAGTGTTTGTTTAAGATTATTTGCTGAAGATCTTAATAAACGAGTGCGCCTCTCCATCAACGATTGCATCGCTGCTTACCATCAGGTAACACATTCATTGTGCGTACGGCTAAGGAGTGGAATTCCTTGCCGGATTCTGTGTTTCCTGATAGCTACAACCTGGGAATCTTTAAGTCGAGAGTGAATAGGTTTCTTCTAGGTAAGCGCGTTCCATCGCCGACCGCATCGTCGCTTTCCATCAGGTGAAATAGCGGTCAAGCGCGAACCTATCAATAATAAAAAAAGGTGGGATCACCGTTAAGCACTAGTTTATATAAATTAAAAAAAAAACCTTTTTATTGTAATTATTTACATCCGACATTAATAGACCAAAAACCTACCTACCGCTAAAATACTGCTATATGCTGCCACATAAAGAAAGAAAGAAAGAAAATACGTTTATTCGTGCCTCACACAATCATATAAACTAAAAATACACAATGAAAAGAAAAAAAGAAAGATATAATCAGTGCGAGGCCAAAAAGGCACCTAACTCAGCAATGCTACGTTATTTAAAACGATAAATAACGCAGCGCTGACATACGCACGCTGGTAAACAGATTGATTTCAAGTTTCCTTCTAGATGTGATGTCAATTAATGGCTTTACAACAATGGACTTATGTATTTGGTTATCGATCTCATTTTGGTTGCGTTGCCTATTTGGTGGTAATCGGTGTCCACTGCCTAATGCAGCACTACTTGTAAGTCAAATTCACAAGACCTAACGCGTCTGTTTTACCACCCAAAGACTAAGTTATTGCGTCACTAAATATAATGGTATCATAAATGAAATAAAATTAGAAATTGTCACCGTCGGCGTTCCGGCTGTTTTGGAACCTCATGGCCTGGCACGCGGCGATGGTAAGAGACCAGACGGTATGTCTTTATTTCCTTGGAAGATGGGTAGGCCTTTAGTGTGGGACGCTACCTGTGTCGATACTCTTGCGCCATCCCATCTTCCTAGCTCATCGTGCTGTGCTGGTGCTGCCGCGGCGGCTGCAGAGAACCTCAAGCGGCGGAAATATAACAGCCTCGTCGGCAGTTATATTTTTGAGCCGTTTGGGGTTGAAACTCTCGGGCCGTGGGGTCCGAGTGCTCATATGCTTTTTAAAGAATTGTCAAAACGCTTAATTGACGCTTCGCGTGACTTCTACCTCGGTCAGAGAATAAGCATTGCCATACAACGTGGCAATGCCGCCATCCTTTTGGGCACACTTCCAGTCGACAGCGATGCGGAGGAGTTTTATGAGGTCATATTTAGCTAGGCATTTAGTGTATATATTATTTTTAATTATTTAAGTTATTGTTTAATTATAATAAATACAAATTAGAAATTATTTCCTGTAACCTTTTCTATAAAATATATTTTAGTTTTTTTTTAATGAGCAGTTTGTGGTCATGTTATGATATTTATATATTGTACACTACACAACTAAACTCTAATTATAAAACCTGTACTAAAACAAAAATAAATCCTAACCTTATTAAAACTAACAACAAAATATCAAAAATATGCTGTCAAAAACTGCTCCACATATCGCTATCAACTGTTAAAGTGCCTAAAAGACTGGCGGTATTGCCACGCTACATGGCAACACTTAACCTCTGACCAAGGTCTCAAAACCTCCCAAAGGTCTCAAACCAAAAGGATCTTCAAAGCCTTGAGCACAGGCGTAGGGTAGCCAGCCTTTCGGTGTTTTACAGATTGCATTTTGGAGAGTGTGCGCAGAAATTGCATGACTTGATTCCGCCATCTCATTTCTATCATCGGACAAACCGACGCACGGCGAGTATCCAACCTTACGTTGTTGAAACATCTACGGTCCGGACTAAGCGTTTCGCCTCGTCATTTATACCGCGTACTTCGAAGGACTGGAACAGTCTGCCTGCTGCGGTCTTCCCGTCCGATTATAATTTGGGTGTCTTCAAGGCTAGAGTGAATAGGCTCTTAATAAACTAGTGCGCCTCACCATCAACGATTGCATCACTGCTTACCATCAGGCGGGATCGCAGTCAAGTACTAGTTTATAACAGATAAAAAAAAAGGTGATTTATGATTAATAACATAACTTACTCTTTAATGTAGTACACCAGAAAAAAATAATTCAGTAGAAGCAGAAATGCTTTTAGCGATGATACCGCCTATTGTTACGGGTGTAACAATGGGCGGTGTACGCCAAAAGCATTTTTTCACAGACATCTTTAAAGCCACTGGGTCAGCAAGAAAGTCTTGTGACATTAGCTTCCTCTAATTCCCCCCAAAAGGGGGAAAGGAGTGGATAACAATAGTCTCGGTCCAGTGCTATTCTTATCTACTCATTTGTCCTGCCATCTATTTATTTAAACCCCTGTTTTTTAATTTGTGCAAAAAAGTGGACTCTATAAGTACCCGTTAAGGCTCAAGCGCCCGAAAAGTGCCATAAAACAGTGCCTTTCTGAAGCCTACTCCTCGGTAACGGCCACCTGGCCAACAAACATATATTTTTTTCAAACCTATTAACCTTAATAGGTTTGAAAAAAATATATGTTTATTATAGATTCATGGACAACATTATCAACATTTCATTTTTTCGTGCTGTTAATACTTCTGTCTAAAAAAAATATTTAGCCAATTTCGCAACTTTTCCCTACTCCTTCGAAACGGCTTGGATCTTTAGAAACATTTTTACACATAAAAATGGGTGGTTAAATGTTCTTCAAAGTGAACATTGCATATGTAAATTAATCAATATTTCGCAAAGAAAATGGATTTAAAGGTCAGCCACGCGCTTTCCGGGCGCTGTTGGCCGCAAATACATGCACAGATTTGCGTACTGCCGCCTAGGCGGGTGCGAGAGGTGCGTCCACATAATTTTGGCCAGATAGTTCAAGGGACTATGAGCCTTAATGATCATATTTATGTAGTCAAAAGTAAAGCGGCGGAAATATTTAAACAGTCTCGTCGGCAGTTATATTTTTGATCCAAACGCTTAGTTGACTCTTCGCGGCTGGCTTCTTTCTACCTCGGGCAGAGTGGCAAAGCCGCCAGCCTTTTGGGTACACTT
The DNA here is from genome assembly GCA_910589285.2 of Mythimna ferrago. Lineage (NCBI taxonomy): Eukaryota > Metazoa > Arthropoda > Insecta > Lepidoptera > Noctuidae > Mythimna > Mythimna ferrago. Next base: position 2,122,560 of record OU342680.1, read on the forward strand.
CCAGTCGACAGCGATGCGGAGGACTTTTATGACGTTATATTTAGCTAGACCTTTAGTGTGTATAGAATATTTCGAATTAGTTAAGTGTATTTTATAATTTAATTTGTTTATTGAAAAATATAATCAATTAATTACTACAAATAATACAAATGGATACAAGTCAAAAGTTAAATTTAATAAAACGAAATCCCAAATTGTCCACGAAAATTTGTTATAATTGGTAAATTCATAATGTATCAATTATTCATAACAATTGCTACTATTAAATACTATGCGCAGTGTTTTTCCATTGTTTTTCATTCATAATTACCTGTACAATATTTCCATAGATTGAGTGATATCTTGGGATATAAACAGACGCTAATAACTTTGCGTTTATGAATATTATTTATTGAGACATCTTAAATAATAACAAGACCTTTAAGTATTTGTACTAATTACAAACTAACTGTCCTAACTAACAATAAATTGATATTTTTCCAGGCCGACCGTTAATCGTTCGGGCGTTAAAATCTTGTTCCTGTAGTTACGTTAGCTGTAGCTTTATTAATAAATTAATAAGTTTTTTATATTAATCTTGGCTTATTCTTTTATTTAGTAGTGGCCTTAAATCCCTAAGATACGAAGGTAGTGAGGATATTTTTTCTCTTCTTTTGCACTTACGCAAAAGAAAATATTTGGTTATCTTCTAAACGGTAAACGATACAGATACGACGATTAGAGAGAACTTATTCGAAATAATGTTAAGAACACGTAGATAGTATCAGTGCAGATATGCCAGTTTGTGAGAAAGGACAGTTAGCGGGGAGAGCGACGATATGTGTGCCAAATTATATATATTTTTTTTCTTTTATTAGTAGAGTTTAGTAGATACACTATATTGAATACCAAACATGAATTGAATATCAGTCTGTTGATTTTACATGGATTTTATATCTATTTTTTACTTCTTAAAAAGGGTAGGTACTGAACCCAAAGCATGCAGTGCCGCGCTTATTTTGTCTCGAGGTAACTAAAATTAGCTTGGAACTTTATCCTTATTTAAACTGGAATAATTAGTGATACATAGCGGATAAGCCCAGTGTTTCATTACAACTTGAACGAGTGGAATTAACTTAAAACAAAAATTAATATAAAACACACAAAAAAACACAATTCACACTTAGCATTTATATATTTTATAATAAATATACTTATTTATGTATAAAACATATAAAATTAGGTAGTTATTGTGTACAAAGAGAAACAGAAAAATTATAGAAAGTGATCGCAGGATGTGTTTGTTGAGCCGTGGATTTTTATGACATTAGAATGTGTTGTGCGTAATATTGTTCTGTGTTCATTGTGCAAGAATATAGTTGATCAGCATTATTAGCTAAAGTTAAATATGTGTATACTGTTGAATATAAGTCTTGTAAGAATCGATCGACCAACGAATAAACATGTGCGTGACAATGTGGCAAAAGAACACTTTGATATAAATTCAATTCAAAAGCGTTTTTGACATAATACATTTAGACAAGGGTTGACTTATCGTAAAATGCCTACTTATGTGTGAATACTAGTGAAGGAATCAGAGCGCTAGACCTTTTTTTGAGGTGGGAAATCATCCAGTGACTTCTGCCGCTCTAGGGTGGTGTGTAAGGACGTATATGTGTTCTTCAGTTGCCCTTTACGTTCTAGGATTACAAGTATGCCCCCTGCAAGAGGTTTGCGTAAGTTTATTTAGCATAGATCTTGTGCGGTGCAGGCATCCTACTTATTAAATATTCAGAAAGCATAGTGACTTAAGTTTTTGCGCACAGACATTATGCGATAAAGTTGTGTATAGAAATCGTCTGCCGATTAAATTTATATCAGTACCCCTAACCAAGTTACTAATCTGCAATAGTTAACGCTAGTAGAAAGCTTCAAATGTACGGGAATGACATCGTCTCAACGCTCAGTCACGTGGTCAGAACAAAAGATTCGGCGACGCGGCCAACTCGAAGCGTTTGACGCAAGCAAGACGGTTGTAACTTGGCTAGGGGGGCAGGTTCTTGAGTGTCTAAGGTTAGTCGGCGCGGCGTGTTACACGTTTGCCTTGATGAGATGCCAGCAAAATTATCGGGCCCAGTTAGAAGCGATGCCTGCCAGGGCTGCGGGTTGTTCGAAGGAGTTACCTCGCAAAAAGAACCAGTTAAGGAACACTGTGGGTTTTAGTCAGTAAAAGTCTGACACTCTTTATGGCTCCAGCAACCAGCTCCAGCCTGTACGGGATGAGTCATTTGATAATTTCCTACCAAAAAGCTCTTTGAGTAACCAACACATGTTGTATTAATGTCTGTTTGTACTCATCACCATCATTACTTCAGCCAAAAGAGGTCCACTACTGGACATCGGTCTTCCTCAAGTGTCACCACAACGACCGGTCCTGTGCGTCTCGCATCCATCATATTCCTCCAATTCTCAGCTGGTTATTGGTTCTTCCTGTGAGAGGCCTTGCAACGCTGCGTCTTTCGGTACGCAGTCGCCACTCCAGAACCTTTCAGCTCCATCGGCTACCTGTTCTGCGAGCAATGTGCCCTGCTCGCTGCCATTTAAGTTTCGCAATTCTTCAGGCTATGTCTTGGTTTTCCAACGCTCATCTTCATTTCTGATTCGAACACACTGGGAAATTCCGAGCATAGAGCCATTGCCCTTAGGGTGGCTCTAAGCTTTTTGATGAGGCCTACCACGATTGTAAACTACATTGTTTCAGAGCCATAAGTCTTCACTGGCATCATGCACTAGTTTTAGACTTTTATCTTGAGACAACCTGGTGTATCGGACGAGAAAATAATGTATAGCTTCCTGAACGCTGCCCAGCTCTGTTCGTCCTAGGTAAATAGAATCGTCTACAATTTCGGGTCTCTGATCTTGATAGGAGTGGGTGCTACATGGCTTTCCCAAGGGAAAACCAAGTAGCCAAACTAAGGTTTTGTCGATGTTCATTTTATGATACACTCATTCGGAAGTTCTACAGTCATCGACCATTGCATTGAGCTCCTCCTTAGTCTCAGCCATAACTACCATGTCATCGGTAAATCAAATATGGTTATATACTAACCATTGAGATTAACGCCCTGACCCTTTCCAGTCCAGAACTTTGAAGACGTCCTCCATTGTGGCTGTGAACAGTTTCGGAGAATTGACGTCTTCCTGCCTCACAACCAGCTGCAGAAGGATAGGTTTCGTAGCCTGGTCCTGAAGTGGTTTTTGTGTGAATACTTCAGTACTTCGATATACTAGAATTGTTAATCTGGTACCATTGGAGGGACAGCCAAAGTCAAAGTTTGCCGCCTAAGTCTCGATCGAATCGAAGACTTTGACTCTCGTAGTCCACAAAAGCTAAACATAGAGGCGGTCAACTATTCGATCTTGTGTATATCCTGCTGTAGCGTACATACTTTTGAGCTCTACGGTGCTTAAGTTTTTTTGGAACCCAGCTTGTTTAGGAAGCTGGAAGTCGTCAAACCTGCGCGTGAGGCGGTTGGTTCGTGATGATTCTATAATACAGCTTCTGAGCCATGTCTGTATATATGACTTAGAAGTGAGATGAGTAATGTGTACTCTTTCTTGTTATAATCTTAATGTTTTTGTACCTCAAGTAGTATTTACTTTGAGTTCAAGTACTTTCAATGTTAATTGTAGCAGTAAAACTTAGCATTATCAAAAAAATAATGTTTTCCTGTACGCATTATCAAAACGCTGCACTAGTATTACCAACTGAGCTATTTGTATCGACGTTCATGACCGGTCGTTTACGGGTTTCGACTAATTTGATAATAATATAATATTTTTGTTAAGTTCGAAATGTTTGTGTAGATAATAATATCCGCGGGCGTTAGAAATCGCGGGGCGATTACAGTACCCCTAGCCAAGTTATTAATCTGCAATCGTTAATCGCTTGCAGAAAGCTTCAAATGTACGGGAATGACGTCATCTCAATGCTCAGTCACGTGGTCAGAACAAAAGAATTGGCGGCGCGGCCAATTCGAAGCGTTCGGCGCAAGTGAAACGGTTGCAACTTGGCTAGGGGGGCAGGCCACTTTAGGCACGGAATCGCGGACGGCGAGCTGTGGGTACCTTGCCGTCCAGTAAGCATTAAGCTTGAGTCAACGTTTATTTCACACGCACTTCAAAGAGATGTTAGCAAAATAGACGAGGCGTAGTAGGATTGATGGCTACTAGGGCTTCAGAATTGTTCTAAAAAGTTTCCGTGGCTCTGGAACCCAACAAGTGGGTTTTAGTCAGTAGGTACGGGACTGACACTCCCTCGCTCCACCCAGAGCAGGAGAAGTATTTGATGATTTTTCACCTGGATAATCATGTGTTAGTAAGGATAAGTATATCGCAGGAAAAGGTAAAATGATCATAATTTTAGCGAAAAGACTGAATGTAACCGTCCCCAAGCAACGCCACATCAACCGTGTATTGTGCTCCTTGCATATTTGCATCCTAATGGACGCTGCCGTCACCAGGTAATCAGTCTATCAGATGGGAAGCCTTTCCTTGCACACATGCACGATATGCGCGTGGAGATGCAACGCCGGGGTGAAAGTCCGCTGCCGCGACAGGTCACGGCATGGCGGACAGAGCTCCGGCGGGATCTCATGGTGAAATGGCGTCAACGACTATCGCAACCCGGTGCTGGGCACGCCACAATCATGGCGGTAAGTCCCCTCTTTGTGGCGTGGCTGGAAAGACCTCACGGCGTCCTTACCTTCCGCATGACGCAGGTCCTCACCGGACATGGTTCGTTCGGGAGTTTCCTGCACCGGATTCGTGCGGAAGTGACGCCCGGGTGTCGCCACTGTGTGGAATGCCCGGAGGACACGGTGGAGCACACAGTCGAGGTGTGCCCTGCTTGGGCGGAGCATCGCCGTGCCCTCGTGGGGGTGATCGGCGGCGGAGACCTCTCGCGCCGGGCCTTGGTTGAGGCCATGGTCCGGAGCGAGGAGGAGTGGCAGGCGGTCGCCGACTTCTGCGAAGCAGTAATGCTCTCTAAGGAGGAGGCCGACCGCATCAGGCAACGGCGCTCTCACCGCCACCGGGATTCCGATCCCGATTTCCAGCCACCGTAGGCGCGGGCTTGCGGACAGTGAGCAATGGCTAGCTCGCTGTCCGGCCGTCCGGTAACTGTCCGGACCAAGCCCAAGTCGTCGACGGTGCGCGCTGTTCCCGCGCGCCTCAAGGAGTTGTCAGCAACAGCGGGGGCCCAGCCGGGTCGAAGCCTACTGGAGCCAGGGTTATCCGAAAGGGCGCTCGAGCCCCGGTATGAAGGCTTGAAGGAACGGGATGGGATTTTAGTCAGTAAGAGTCTGACACTATCTCCCGCTCAGCCCAAGAGCGGGGGTTGTCATAGGATGATTTTCCCCATCGAAAAAAAGGCCTTTTTAGAAAACAAACTTTGATATTTGTTGTAACTTTCAAATATTTCCGTGACGTAATCTTGCAGACATACATACACGTCTGAAATCGTAAGTTAGGGTCATATTCGCGATTTTTTTTTTCTGCGCCTTCTTTAAAAACTGTAACGCAGTTTCAAGTATGATGCTCACTAATAAATCAATAATAAACCATAGTTATGATCCTGTTGACTTCATTTACGTAACTTTGATAATTGTTAATTAAGCTAATGGTAGTCATACCTTATTATATACTGTACAATTGTACATAGTTAACAGTTACGAGGAAGTCGTTACTGGTGTAGACTGATACTGAATTCTACATACAGGTTGCTCTTTATTTGCATAGATCTATAAGTGAGGTATTTTATGGCTCGGTTTGCAATTGAAATGTTATATATTCTACCTTTTTTGTAAGTGTTAATGTTCTAAAGAAGGCGCAAAATAACCGTGGAATAAAGTACATTGACCTTTTCCTAATACCTCTGCGTGGGTACCCGAAAAACAAACAATGAATTGCTTTTCATTACTGGATCATGTAAAGGACAACGTTACCTATCGATTCAAGACAGTTTTATGCCTTTATTTCCGTTTTTGAAATTAAAAATGTCAACTAATGTAGGAAGGTCAATGACCGTTATTCCACTGTTATCTGGCACCAACCTTACTTATTATGCTTTGGAAAAGCTCAAAAGCGGTACTAAAGTAGCGGTTGTTTAGGCCCGGTAGCATTAATTTGGTCCTTCAAGTTATCATTTCAGAGCCATGTGTGCCTAGGAGTACTAAGTGAACTTCTATATGTGGCTCATGTTCAAAATAGGGGCACCGAACTCACATTGCGTATCCGGTGGGCTTGTAAAACCCCATTTTGCCGTAAAAAATATAACTAGTCCGTCTTTTAGATTATTCAAAAATAAGGGACTCGTATTTTTTTTATTTGTAAATTAAATCATAAATGACTAAGATATAGCCCATTAAAGTTACGTGCGACGTCACGCCGTGCTGCATTTTTTCGCACGGTCACTCCGTAGCATTAATTTGGTCCTTCAAGTTATCATTTCAGAGCCATGTGTGCCTAGGAGTACTAAGTGAACTTCTATATGTGGCTCATGTTCAAAATAGGGGCACCGAAATCACATTGCGTATCCGGTGGGCTTATAAAAACCCCGTTTTGCCAATTTTTTTTTCTGGCGGCGGCAATAGGCTAGTTGGCGTAAAAAATGTAATTAGTCCGTTTTTTAGATTATTCAAAAATAAGGGACAATTATTTTTTTATTTGTAAATTATATAAAAAATGACAAAGATATTATTTTGACCCTGGAAAGTACCCTTTTGAGTAATCGGTTCCGCACACAGGTAGGCACAGGTGGTAGGTTACTGTAGTTTGAGTCTAGACGGTAGAGGTTCTTGGGGTTTCAAGAAGTCGGGTGGTGGTAGGTTATGTTATTCCCAGGAGGTCACCAAAACGAGATCTTATCTATGGAAAGAACGTCAGGTCATCCAAGAACAAGGTTGTTATGGGATCCGATGTTTCGCTTCGTGTTGTAGCAGTACACAGATCAGATCAGATCTTTATTCAACCCCTCACCCAAATATTTCGAGTTATTGCAATGTTGTACATGAATACTCCGCCATATGATATTAGGTTTTCTATTTGAAAAACTATTGCGTAGCTGGAACACGTCGGGCACGCCATAATAATGGTGGTAAGTCCCCTCTTTAAGGCGTCGCTGGAAAGACCTCACGGCGTCCTCACTTTCCGCAACGTGCAGATCCTCATCGGACATGGTTATTTCGGGAGGTTCCTGCACCGGATTCGTGCGGAAGTGACACCCAGGTGTCACCATTGTGCGAAGGACACGGTGGAGCATACGGTTGAGCCATGCTTGGGCCAAGCTGTGTCCTCGTGGGGGCGATCGGCGGCAGCGATCTCTCGTGCCTGGCCTTAGTACAGGTCATGGTCCGGAATGAGGAGGAGTGGCAGGCGATCGCCTTCTTCTGCGAAGCAGCAATGCTAGCAACTGAAGCCGTCCAACTATCCGGTAACCGTCCGGACCGAGCTCAAGACGTCGACGGCGCGTATTGTTCCACGCGCGCCTCAAGGAGTTGTCGAAACCGAAGGGGCCCTGCAGGGTCGAAGCCTAGTAGGGCCAATTATTTGTTTCTGAATGGAAGATTCGCCCCGGTACGAAAGGCAACGAAAGAACAGGAAAGGGTTTATAGTCAGTAAAAGTCTGACACTATCTCCTGCTCCGCCCAAGAGCGGTGGATGTCATTGGATGATTTTCACACCGAAAAAAAAAAAACTGGAACATGTCAGTTTGAGTTTTAAACGTATTTCGCTGAAGTATTACTGTTATAAAAATTACTAAGTGAGTCAAATACTTGTGTGAATGTAATTACAATCTCTGTGATGTAGATAATTATGCCACCAAAGCTCTATCATCCGCATGCAAAAAACATTCACTATACTTCGTAGTAGGCTGGTCATTGGTAAATATATTTAAAAAACGTCGGGGCTAACACACTGCCTTGAGAGACACCGTTGTATTGTCAAAGCTCTTTTCTGATTCGAAGTAAACCTGAAAGCAACGGCTAGTAATAGTTTTCTCAAAATGTTGATAAGCACGTGGTCGTTAGTTACGGTATCGTAACTAGTATTTTTTAAATATTTATGGTGTCGAATGCCACTGACAGGTCCACAAGCAAAACACGTGTTACTTATTCAGCATCAGAACGAACTATCTTCTATGTGCTGATCTAGCTAAGGAATTTAGTCATTATAGAACATCATTTTTAGGGTTCCGTAGCCAAATGGCAAAAAACGGAACCCTTATAGATTCGTCATGTCTGTCTGTCTGTCTGTCCGTCCGTAAGTCACAGCCACTTTTTTTCCGAAACTATAAGAGCTATACTGTTGAAACTTAGTAAGTAGATGTATTCTGTAAACCGCATTAAGATTTTCACACAAAAATAGAAAAAAAGCAATAAATTTTGGGGGTATATGCCCATACTTAGAACTGAAACTCAAAAATTTTTGTTTCATCAAACCCATACGTGTGGGGTATCTATGGATAGGTCTTTAAAAATGATATTGAGGTTTCTAATACCATTTTTTCTAAATTGAATAGTTTCGAGAGACATTTCCAAAGTGGTAAAATGTGTCGTCCCCCCTTAACTTCTAAAATAAGATAAAACTAAAAAAAATATATGATGTACATTACCATGATGTTTGAGGTTTCGCATATTCTAAAAAGTTTGTTTTATTAGAGTAATTCACGGATTTATTGAAAATGATTAAATATGTTTTTATTTATTTAAGCTTGTAATGTGATTGATAGTGAAATTAGCGAGATTAGTGAATGAATTAACCGCAATGTCGGAAACTGCGGCTAGCGATGATTAGAGTATGGCATTTCGAAGGATGTACCGCCTACTGCTTATGTGGGATCGCAGTCAATCACTAGTTTAAATCAATTTAAAAAAAAACAAATGTGCCTTTAATTGGAAATACCCATACCATATTCAATACCTAAACAGTTAAATCCTCCAAAAACAAAAAAGTATGCGAGACTCGTAGAAAAAAGTGTTAGTTTACGAATGCGTGTAACTATGTGGCTGTTCGTTTCTACGAGTATTAATTACTTATTGTTAGAAATCGATTGACGATAGTTTTGTTTTGATTGTATGTCATTACGTTGATGCGTTTTATTGGGTATTGTCATTTTATTGGATACGAATTGAATCACTACAATTATAACTTTTGAATTGCATATATGTATATGTATACTTATGTACAAGTAAAGCACAGACTGATAAGAATATTAATTTAATTTGTCAGTTTGAGTTCACAGTTTCATTTGTCGTAGCCGCGAGCAAACGTGACATATAGTCTTCAATCTCACACAATAGTGTACACAGTGCGTTTACATTTTACTAATATTGTGTTGTGATTTATAAATTATGTATTCTTATCCCGATCGACGTCACGACGAAAATTTATTACAAAGCGCCGGACGTCTATAAAACTGTCTAACGTTATGCAAAATGGCATTGTTCGTCACTCGCACTTGGCATTAAGATGTTAAATTAATCGACATCAAGTCTTCACCGCATTACACTCGTGAGCTGTCGTACTGCGTGCGCGCATCAAACACATCCCGCCAAACCGCGTCTCTGCAACAAAACAATCGATCACCCTGTATATCTATAACCTTTAATTAGGAATTCTGATTTCATATTTTTTATTTCACAGTTGTTCGGTTTTTTGTTACAACAAACGTGCAAGTTCGTCTAATCAGTATCGGACGGACATTGTGGCCACACTCTCCTACGGAAAGCGATCATTGTTAGGGCTCATTGTTGAGTCACTTCAACATAGTGGTACATTAATGAGATATAAAGTAAGGGAAATAGAACAGCAACGTGCATTTGCATAGAAATCGTGGACGTCAGATGACACTTATGTGAACAAAATGATGGAATGTAAACCCGCGCGTGTTGTGATCTTAGTGTTACTAATAGTTCAGTTGTTACAACTATGTGAAAGTTTGAAAAGAGATGACATTTCTGTTTGTGAAGAAGTTATTCAGTAAGACTTTTTGTTTATTTCTTATTTTTGGAGTTTTTTTTTTAATATTTGCCGCAACTCTGAAGAATCTACAAGTAGTTAACTTGAAGATTCTTCAAACTTTTGGCGTAAAAAAAAACTATTATAATAATATTGGGACGTAATATATTTATGTAACAATGTATCAATATTAAAAAACATAACTTACATTATAGCAGTATTCCAAATATAACAATACTTTTTTATACCTCTCCACAAATCACAACAATTAGAATGTAGGACACAAACGAACACAAACACACACAACATGAAATAAATAAAATAACCGATTGTTCCTATAGTGATGCGCCGTGTGAGTTAACTAAGAATGAGACAGCTTGTAAAATTAAGCAAGAAGATGAAAGGTAAGACAACAGATAACTGGTCACCACAATACTATTTTCACAGCAAAACAGTCATTCCTATTTAATTCAGGTTTCATAACCAGATTCGTTTAATAGTAACCAAAAATTATTGGTTCAAAGTTATACAGAGAGGTCCCTACAGACCCAGTGGTAATGGCCTCGCCCCGATTTACAAGTTGGAACCAAAATTCGAAGATATGTCACATCCACCAATCCGCACTGGGCTCGCGTAGTGGATTACGGGTTATTTCCTCTCCTAGAGAGGACGTGTGAGTTCTAGCAGTGGGAATATCATAAGGTTGATTATTCTATGCTGTATTGGTTAAATGTGGCAATGGGTCATTGCAATGGCAATGGCACATTGCCCGCAGAACAGATGGCCGTTGGGGCCGAAAGGTTCTGGAATGGCGACCACGTACAGGAAGATGTAGCGTTGAAAGGCCTCCTACAAGGTGGACCGATGACCTGGTAAGGGTTGCGGGAATCCGATGGATGCGAGATGCACAGGACCGTTCAGTGTGGCGTTATTTCGGCTGAAATGATGATGATGATGATGGTTAAAAGACGTTATATTCAGTATCTTGCAGTTTCGAGTATTTAAAAAATTTAGATTTTTTTCTACATCAGATATTTTGATATTTGTTTATACTTCGATGTTCATGGTTTTTTAAAAGAGGGGTTAACGACCAGTTAATGATTATTTGTAACTGAGCGTGAGTGTAGGATTGATTGTATTACTGTGAAAATATACGCATACCAACACTGTACTATATGTTTGCACTATTTATGAGTATTACATTTTTATCACATACGAGTACATTAACGACATCACCATATTTTGTACATAATATTACTATCAACCACATGATTCACCTTCCGACATATTTACATATGTATATACCTACTTCCACAGATCTTTGACTTGTTATGAAGGAAGCTCTGTTAACATTGGGACTTGCGTTGCTCAAGCCGACAATCATGAGAACAAAAAGTTTCATTTCACGAATATACTACAATGACTCCTTGAGAATATTAATTTACAGAAGTACCATACTGTCACTCTAGCCATATCAATGAAACTATTATACCTACTATTAAATTGAGAATTGAGTTCTCTAAGAGATGATGCGCTCAGATAAAGAACGTCCTTGAACCGGTGGAACACAATTTTTATATTAGAATTCCTGTATATTTATAAACTACTCGGACTAAGCCTTCTCATCTCTATAGCGATCGTAAATATCCAAAATAATTATATCTTTAATACCAGTAAATATCTATCGGCGAGTCGGATGTCACATGACTTCCGTCCAGCGCTACAATATTGTATGGGACCGAATAGAGTACAGCAAAAAATCGCTTGAACAGAAGGCTCATATTAACGAAATGAAGATGCTAAGACGGGTGGGGGTTGACAGAGTGCAGAATAAATACCTGCGAGGAAGCTTTAAGGTCGTACTCCGATTATGTAACAGCAAATCACCTTACGGTAGACACATTCAAAGATGTGAACACGTAGTTCAAATTGCTTTGCACCAGAGCAAAAAATCTGCAGACACCACCCACCGCCGTCGACCTAGTGGTCTGATATAGAGAGCCACTTGGCGCATAAAAGTAAGCAGAGAAGGAAAAGGGAGAAAGAAGAACAAAAAGTTTTATTATTATACAATATCATAATATAATACACAGTACAGGGTAATTCACTGCTTATCAGACGTTTATTTAACATATTTTAAAGCCAAAACAGTCAATGATAGCGTATGCAGAACATACATTATGCTACTGTGAATTGATACTATCTGTCTATTAACCTTTCAATCGTGGAAATTATAGACACAATAGAAAGACAATAGGTGCGCGAACGCCGGCGTTCGCTTGGGGTTTAATGAATAAATAAATCAGAATAAAATACCAAGAATCGTATACATATATCTATTATTATTTCTTTCAAATCTCCCATATGTTTTTGCATTGCTGTTGGGAAGTATAACAGTACCTACATCCTGCTGGTCAACTTAGATCTAAAGTCCATTGTAAAACCATTTGTTTACAACGATAATATTGTTATATTTGATGAAATTTTCCATCGCATATCTGAATTGTCAATGTCACGGTAAATGCTGATAAAATTCTACGTCGATATCAGGACGCTAAAGTCCTGTGAATTGGATTGTGCTTCTGGTTTATCGTCTTACAGCTAATTAGAAATTAAGAATATTAGACACGCTCTCTTTAAATATGATTCCGTTGACTAACAGTTTTTGACAGATTATAGGATCATAATATACTCGCCGCGGCCTGAATTTTAGGTAGCAGGAGTTGAAAACTTTAATCAAATGTGTCTTCTCTTTGCTGAATTTTTAAATTTGACTGAAAATGTCAAACCAATTTTTAATTATCTTACGCTAAGGGTTTTCTCCTAGTGCGTCAAAGGCATTGTAATTATTTCCTGTTTTCATTGTTTATTTGAATCTTTTCCTTATCGTTTGTTTTTGATTTTTGTTTGTTGTTCACTCTGCATGCGCACCAACTTTTACTTAAATGTATCTACTTGTAAGTGACTACTTCTTGAAGTTCTGGTTACAAATATACCTTAACTAATATACTTTGTCTTTGTTTTTTAATAACCATGTCTAATGCATTGTTTTGTTTTCCTTTCCAGGCTCAGAGGGAAGAAAGCTCAGGTACGTTTGATTTAAATTTTCTGAGGTCACATTATTTCTAACTTCTTTACTTACTTCATTTACGATAACTCATATTTCGCAATGAATTTTACTTCTCTTTCCTATTTTGTATGAAATTTAATTTTGTCTATATTCAAGTCTATATTAATTGGTGAATTAAAATAAAATGTTTTTTTTTACTATGATCAATAGTAACCATATTTTAGAAGTTACATGTTTCTTTAATAAAGTATGCAAAAGACACCATAGACCCGGGTAAAAAATATAATATATATTTATCAATCTAAATTACAGACGATAAGAAGACTCGTGTGCTGCTACGGATACGAATACGACGGTGATCTCGATGAGTGTTTGCCAGTATGCAGCTTGGGATGCATCAATGGTACTTGTACCGCCGTTGACACCTGCACCTGTGCGCCCATGCACACGCTCGTCGATCACACATGCATCCCATTCACATGTTCCAACTGCGAACATGGGAACTGCGTCGGACCTAACGACTGCAGGTGCAATAAAGGCTACTTGAGAATTAATGACACCTGTACGCCGATTTGCGCAAAAGTATGCGTACACGGTTATTGTTCCGAACCTAACAAATGCAAATGTAATAACGGCTACAAAGTTGATCCCAATGATGGATATAATTGCATACCAATATGTGAAGCAGAGTGTGTTCATGGGACATGCGTTGCCTATAACAAGTGCATTTGTAATGTAGGATATGAAAAAACGGAAAACAATTCAGTCTGTAAGCCTTCTTGCGTCGGTTGCGATTTTGGAGATTGTATCGCGCCAAACAACTGCTCTTGTTATAAAGGATATGAATGGACGGGATCCACCTGCAAGCCAAAATGTAGTTCATGTAATAACGGTGACTGTATTGCACCAAACAACTGTTCCTGTCATATAGGATATAAACGCATTGGCTCAAACTGTCAGCCAATATGTGATTCTTGCAGTAATGGTAACTGTGTCGCGCCAAATAATTGTTCTTGTTTTGAAAACTATGAGAGCGTTAACAACACCTGCAAGCCAAAATGTAGTTCTTGTAGCAATGGAGACTGTATCGCGCCAAATAACTGTTCCTGCCATAGTGGATATGAACGCGTGAACTCAATTTGTAAACCAAAGTGCGATTCTTGCGAAAATGGAGACTGTATTGCACCAAATGTCTGTAACTGTCATATAGGATATGAACGTATCAACTCTACCTGCGAACCGAAATGTAGTTCTTGCAAAAACGGTAATTGCATCGCGCCTGAGACTTGTCAATGCCACAAGGGATATGTCTTAGAAGGGAACGTCTGCATACCAATATGTTCACCCCCCTGCACTAACGGACGCTGCTTGAGCCCCAACGAATGCCTCTGTAATGATGGTTATAACCTGACGAAAACAGGCTGCCAGCCTTACTGTTCTACACCGTGTATTAATTCGAACTGCTCAGCCCCAAACAACTGCACGTGTATCAATGGCTATAAAAAGCAGGAGTTAGACCATAGCACGTGCTATAAACCTTGCGAAAAGCCATGTTTGAATGGCACTTGCAATTTGCACGGAGAGTGTATATGTTTTGCCGACTTTGAATATGACAACAGCACAAAGTCTTGTACTCCTGTTAAACTGTAAGTAATCAGCATATTTTATTTTTTCGTAAGATTATTTCTGTGTTTTGTTTATGAGCCTTAGTTGTCTGATAAATAACTTTTTTTGGTTATATTTTAAAATATTTTTTTTAAATCTCCGATAAAATGTATTATTATTATTTAAGGGGCCGGCGATGGATGAATTTCCATACAAACGTAACACCACGCTCATTTGCAGTTGGAGCATATTTCCAACATATTATGATGATATTCGGTTATAGACAATATTTATCTAGGTTCCTACGTCGAGAATATTAGAAATATTGTTAGTTTTAATACAGGAAAAGCCAAATGGCATGTTTTGCCATTTACGATGTAAAAAAGTGCGAAATCCAATTCGCTTCAATTTCTTTTTGTTTTTAAAAAAAAGAAAGACGTAGGAACCTAGATAAATATTGTCTATAACCGAATATCATCAAAATATGTTGGAAATATGCTCTAACTGCAAATGAGCGTGGTATTACGTTTGTATGGAAATACATCCGTCGCCGACCCCTTAAGATTCCACTGTACTATGTAGAAATGTTCTCTAGAGACAATTTTCGGCTTTCACGCGGGCGAAGCTGTTGGCAGCAGTTGTATATATTTATGAACTTAACATATTGTACATGTTTGATTTCAGGATCGACTGCGACTTGTGTAACGGTGGATGTTTCGGAGATGATGACAAGAAAGAGTGTCGGTGTGAAAATAAAACACTTTGCGCCATTGGAGACATAGTAACTCCAGAGGAGGTTGTGTCTGACGTCAAGTAAGATAGCTTTCTCATTTGCATGCTTTGATTTGCTGCTGTAAAGATGGCTCGCGAATAGATAGATAGATTGTAATAAGATTGTAAAACAAAATTGTACTACTGCTTACCGTCAGGTGGGATGGCAGTCAAGCACTAGTTTAGATAAATAAATCAAAAATACAGTAGGAACTTAAAAATAATAGGGTTTTTACAGACAACCTTTGGATAAAAAAAGAAAGAAAATACGCACGTTTATTAGGCACTTAAGAACACACAATGAAATAACAATTATAGAAAATACTTAACCATAAAATACATCCACATTGTGTGTTTTACGGCTGCTGGGTGAACTTGATACAGAAAGAGAAAAAGATACGCAGGTAGTTCGTCATTTTTTCGTAGGTAGTATGGGCAAATCATTGGATTTGTAATATTATGTTTGTATTTTAGAAATTTATTTTGCTATAGCTTGTCATAGTTTTGGATACTTTTCTTTAACTTCTGATAAAAATACACTTTCTGGCATGAGGTACTGAGGTGCAGTTTATTTAATTTCCAGAATGGCGGGAATGAATATGACTATGATAGCAATAGGCGGTGCCTGTCTGCTTCTTCTCATATTGGTGATAGTCGTCATGCAGCGCATCTGGCACAAAAGGAACGAGTACAGTGACAGCAAGACTGCCAATGACAGTAAGTATTTACATTTTCGTTCACTCATTTAGGTATATTTAACTTATTATTTATATATTTCTTTTGAAAAATTTAAAAATATAATTTATTTTTGTACTAACATTAATTATATTTACAAGTATCAATATTTCAAAAAATCACACACACATATTAAAAAAATATTCTCGGTTTTCTCGAGGTTCTCGTCATGTGTGGCGGTTATATCTATAATCATTGCACGCCTCACAATTCGGTCCACCACCAATAAATCTGGCTTACTCGTATTAGTGGAAATAGTCGTATCGGACGATGATTATGAACCGATTTAAATACAGTGTGAAGTCCTATCATATTAGCAAGAACTGAGTTGTGGTATGATGAAACTTCCGATCCATTTCAGAGTAAGTTGCTGATGAATAATTCTGGCTATAAAGTTGTGCCTATGTAAGTACTAATATAATATAATCTACACTAATATAATAAAGAGGTAAAGTTTGTTTTTTTGTTTTTTGTTTGTAGGAGGTAATCTCTGGAAGTACTGGTCCGATTGCTAAAATTTTTTTACGATGTTCTTTTCCTGAGTGATATAGGCTATATTTTATGTGCAAGGGTGAAGCCACGGGCAAAAGCTAGTATATAATATAATAATCCACAACTATCACACAACGCCATCTAGTCTCAAGCTAAGCAGAGCTTGTGTTATGAGCACTAGGGAACTGATAAACATACTTCTATATTTCTAAATACATACATACTATAGATAAATTACACCCAAGCACAGAACAAATGATCATGCTCATCACACAAAGATTTGTCCTGGGTGGGAATCGAACCCACGACCTCCCGCATAGCAGTCAGGGTCACTAGCCACTAGACCAACGGGCCTGTCGGATTTTAACTAAGAGAACAACCAGAGACAAAGTGACAAATTAATTCTTCCAGACAGTGAGATTGTCGACAGACGTCAACCTACTTGCATTAATAGGTATATAGGTATACCTATACAAACTGAAAATAATAGTACGTATAAACACTTATAACCATTGTTCAATTCTGATGCTGATGGCTTTACAAAAGCCTAGTCTAGCCCTCTATTTATATAGCTGCGCTTGCTGTTATTCCGAACAACTCGATAAGCACTTTGGCATACTACAACACACTGGTGTTTCTATGATATGGTTGTTATATCTGCGCTGTTGAAGGTTTCAGCGCCTTCAGCAGTCGCCCCAGAACACCATATACTTACACTCAACTTCCAAACCACCATCCATGTACCATCTATGTATACATTTTGATTGCAATAAAGTATTGAGTATTAAACTATTATGGACACCTAGTGTATCACATGTCATGCTAGCATGCAGTGCTATCCGATCAGCGCTCCAACTGCAGGATAGGCCATGGACTATGACTATAGCCATGGAGGAGCCTCTAAGGACACCCAGGCGCTAGCAAGTAGCGATTCGGCAGGTATCACTCAGCATAGAAACTATTTACGATAGAGCCTGTAGCCAGGGGCCTAAAACACAGCAGGCCTTGTTTCGACCGTTTTTTTTCTCTTTCGCTGATCGCCTCGAGTCGGCAACACGTCTGATTCCATTGTTCTGACCATGTGACTTAACGCTTAGATGACGTCATTCCCATACATTTGAAGTTTTCTACTAGTGTTAACGATTATAGATTATCAACTTAGTTAAGCCAGCGTAGCCAGCTTTTCGGTATTCTATATTCAATTATATACATTCTCTAGGATGCATTCTGAAGAGTGTACTCGGAAATTACATGATTTGATTCCGTCATCGCCTTTCTACCATCGGACTTCCTTACATTGAGGACACCTCTACGGTCCGGACTAACCGTTTCGCCTCGTTTATACCGCGTACATCGAAACACTGAAACAATTTGCTTGCTGCGGTCTCTCCGCAGAGCCAGTTTCTTCTTTAAGAGTGTTCAAGGCTAGAATGAATAGGCTCTTAATAAACTAGTGCGTTTTGATCAACGATTGCATCCCTGCTTACCATCAAGTAAGATCGCAGTCAAGCACTTAGTTTATGTCATTAAAAAACATACTAATATAATAATAATTGTGAAACTAACCTCGTCTATTCGTTTTCAAGCTATAGGAAATATTGGAGCTTGAAGAAGATAACATAGATTTTTGTTTATCTTGGAAAGTTAGGAGTTATCCTAAGATAACCAGCATACATGCATGATATTCCATTTTCTATTTTTAGCTGGGAAATCATCCAATCACTTTTTTTTTGTTCTAGGACTGAGCGGGAGGGTGTGTTAGACTTTTGCTGATTAATAATTACTATCCTTTGCCAGCTTTGAATCTCTGGTCTCCGCATTCGGCGGGTCTATGTGGCGCCTGCGTTGTCTGGTATACCACGATCTCCGGCGACCACTAGTACACCTGACGCCGGGCAAGTCCTAGCCGGACTCGGGGCATTGGCACGTCGCAGACTTGTGACAATGGCCTCTTAGAACCATTCTGCCTCGAATGTATAAATTATAATTATGTTCCCTTGGGATAACTTCCAATGTTCACGCGGCCGAAGCCGCTGGCAGAAGCTAGTCTACAATAAAAGTAGCGATAGTTCCATCATTTAGAGACCGGCGGAAATGATGTCGATACGACATTCGCGTCAGGAAGTGTATGTAAAACGTGCGTTGATACGCATAATCACACATTTTGAACTTATATGAGAATTATAATACTTCTCATTAGTTTCACGACGGCTAGGGATGGCGATGCATTGGCAATGAGGCAACTAAGTTTGTAGCAAATATATTATGAGCATGCGTTTAAGTAAGCATTAGAATAATGATGATGTAAACGTTTTATCCGTTAGATCTTTTACCGCACTTTACAGTCAAAGAGAAAACATGTGGTGTAGTTGTCCAGTGAAAGAAATATAAATGATTTATTTGTTTACAAGCACTTGTACAACGTTACGGAGGATGTCCAAGGCGTTGTATAATGGAAATTAACAAACTAAATACTATATATTTAATAAAACAATAATAAAAAATCCACACGCTTAAAAAATAAATAAAAGAAACGAGCAAATAATTATTTAGAAATAAAAATAAAATATATATACATACATTGCCACTAAAATAATATATCCCACAAAACAAATGAAACAATGTTTACTTATTTTTCATCCAGCTTTTCACAAAATGATGGCATACTGAACAAAAAAAAAACCACGTCCCAGAAGACGCAGCGATGGAAAGCCTCCTACAAGGTGGACCGATGGCCTGGTGAAGGTTGCGAGAAACCGATGGATGCGAGAAGCACAGGAACGTTCGTTGTGGCGACGCTTGGGGGAGGCCTATGTCCAACAGCAGATGTATATCGGCTGAAATGATGGGGATGATGGCATACTTATTAGGTACAGTTTAGGCTTTGCCTTTGAAAAAACTGCATTAGGTTTATTTTTTAAGAGCTAACGGAGTCCCTTCCATGTGCTGATGGTGATAACCAAGTGGTTTTATTGAGGTAAAAATCCCATACTCTCCGGACTTATCACCAGAGTCCGAAAACCTTTAGAACGTTTTCCAAAAAAAAGTTATTGCAGATACCCAGATACAGTTGCCATCACGGATCTTGAGCGGTTGCGCAGAAGTCAAATATTCGGTCTCTTTAGTGGTGCGAAGTGAGACGCGGGGGCGGGGAGTGTCAGTGATTGGCTCGCCGCGCCATCGCGTCATAAACGTCACTCTTAATTCGTTGCTGCGTTGCTGCATTAATCTAACAACGAAGACGACTGGCTCGCCAATGTATAGAATGCGCAAAGCGATCCCCACTCTGACGCCGAGCGCTCAAGATCCGTTTTGGCAACTGTACCCCTCGATAACTTTCCATCAGATAAATCCCGGTTTACTTGCGAAAAGCAGTACCTATCATTGCTTTGAAATTACGAAGATTTTACTTAAAAGATTTTTTTTTAAATGTTATTGGATTAGATACTGAGTCTTTTAAGCTACGTCTTCGTATAGAATAGTTTGAGTTCCTTTAAAATACGAACGTAAGACATTCAAATGTTTTGCAGTATTTGGCAGCAAATGTATCCAGTCAATCTTGTCGGCAAAATTCACTGAGGTAGTCAAAACAAAAATAAAGTTCTCAAGTTCCATTTTGCCCAGATCGCGCCTGTTGCAATGATTATTTCCTCATATTACTTAGTTCAAAGTCAAAGTCAAAGTCAAAAGTTTTTTAAGTCACATAGGCCTACATGGGCACTTATAAAACGTCAGAAGCTAGTGCGCGGTTCGAAATTGGTCGTTTCCTATGGAGAAGAACCGCCAAGAAACTCCATGGTTAGTGGTTACTCTTTTAAAAAAATGGTTGTAGTTACAATATTTCCATATTACAGTATTAATAGGTATTATTTAAGAACAGTGTAAACCGGTCTATATTGTACTCAAACGCACAATAAAATCATCAAAATAATCATTTGAAAAAGTGAGTCAAAATATGAAGTAATCTAAGAATTCGTGGAGTCTACAGTGTTCTTCCATTTACATTATAAGAAGAGGCTATATAAAAAAAAAAAGTTGTGTAGACACTTGAGTCTGTGTAGTTTTGTAACTACACAAATTTTACATCACAATTTTCACTAGGAATCAATTTACGAATAATTTGAAACAACCATTGAATTTCACTCTAAAAATCCTACAAATACTCCGGCAGTCTCCATACTGATGTAAACGTCTTCAAGGTCCACAGAGTACAGCCCCCCCTAGCCAAGTTACAACCGTTTCTATTCTATTCTCTTGTGTCGAACGCCTCGAGTTGGCCATGCCTCCGATTCTTTTGTTCTGACCACGTTAATGAGCGTTGAGATGACGTCAGAACAAAGGAATCGGAGGAGTGTCCAACTCGAAGCGTTCGACACAAGAGAATAGAAACGGTTGTCACTTGGCTGGGGGTACAGATTCGATATTTTGTGCTCCGTGCGTCGGAGATCATGCTAAACTGTTCGTGTCGAATAGTCAGAAGCCTGGAAATCTGACCCCAATCTTACCAAGGATAACTCTTGGTACGACTGGGGTATTACTTGTGGAGGTCAGATAGGCAGTCGGTCCACGTAAAATAGTGGTATTAAGCAAGAACTACATTAGACCGACGCACAGGTGTAACACGCCTGATTAGTACGTAGAACAATGTCACGTGGCATAGATCAAATGTAGCTCTACAAGTTTGGTTTCCATTTAAAATCTATGGAGACCGACAAAACTAGGCAGATTGTTAGATAAAATAATCGATTTACATGATGTTCATACAATGTTTTCTATATATTTCCAGGTTCACCATTTAGCGGCGGAAGTGTAGTATACCACCACACAGCAGCCAACACGCTGATCTACCCGAGGATCAGTGGGGAGCCTTCAAATGAAGCCCCTGACGAAGCAGCAACGACCGAAACTTTAATACAACGAGAAGCGCAAATGTCTTAGACTGTACCTGCTCTAGTTAAGTCAAATGTTTAGGTTTTAAGGAAGATAAAGAAGTTATTACTAAAATTGCATTTTTTTGGTACAATAATATACAACATTATTTTCAGTTTATGCGAAACCTGAATAGTTTGTTTAGAATCAGTAATTGAATGGAACCAATAGTGTTTACACCATGTTATATTTTTTCCCAAAAATATAAAAAAAAATCACAAGTTAGAAACCAACGACACTAAGTAAAACACAGGTCACGGCAGGTCATAGTGGGCATTAAGCGCCAGCAAACAGCTGTGTGCAAGTGCAAAACCACCTAGTACCCTGCAAAAAAACTACGTAGTCACCGGACCATCCAGGCGACTGAGGGGCGAATTTTGCTTACATAACAAGCTAAGAACTTTGTGATTTTTCATGATACAGTTATAAAATTTGCATAATGGATTTTTTACATGAAAATACTAGACACTTGTTTCGAGTTTCGCATATACTACGAGTATAAAACTAATGTTGTATAAGATCTAGACTCTTTCTTGTGACCATTGCTCTTTTTAGGACTCAGATTTGAAAGAAGAAGCCCTATCACGGGCTCTTAACGCGATCCATTTGACGACCTAAACTGAACTGTCAAAGGGACGGAGCTATATAGGTGTATACATAGATAGGGTGGCTGGTAATTAGTGACCGATACTTAGACACGTGATTGCACTCATGATTACAAACAACTTTCCCAAAGAAATTTATTACGTTTCCCAGTTAAATTAACTAACTCTCTTTGGGAACATGTAGAACACAGATTACATACACCGACGGGTTTGCAAGCAGCGCGGTTGCTCTATCATAAGGTACATATAAGACAACGCCGTTACGCGGCAAACAGCTGAGCGGTCGCAGACGCGCGCTCGTGTTTTGTTATTGTGATAAAAATAATGAGAAAAAAAAATCTTTGGGAAAGTAGTTTGTAATCATGAGTACAGTCACGTGTATAAATATCGGTCACTAATTAACAGTCACCCTATATAGCTTCCTCCCTCTTTCTCGCTCGCACGCTTGACCTTTTAAAACGTCATGGTAAGGCTTCAGGGGAGAAAACTTATTCAAATCACACATCGACAATGGTGTTAGGCTAAATATTGGCTTGTATTTTTTAATTATTTTTTTTTCTAATTATTATTATTACTTATCTACATTGTATTTTTTTTTTTGGTGGGTAAAAATCATCCAAATGATATCCCCTGCCCTTGGGTGGAGCGGGAGATAGTGTCAGACTCTTATTGACTAAAAAATCCCACCCCGTTCCTTCTTGCCTTTCATACTGGCACCGAGCTCCACTTTCGGATAAACAGTAGGCTTCGACCCGGCTGGGCCCCTGCTGCTGCTGACAACTCCTTGAGGCGGGAACAATGCGCGCCGTCGACGACTTGGGCTCGGTACGGACAGTTACCGGACTGTCGGACAGCGAGCTACCCATTGCTCGCCGTCTTTTAGCCCGCACCTACGGTGACCAGAAATCGGGATCGGAATCCCGGCGGCGGCAGGGGCGCTGTGAGCATCGTTGCCTGATGCGGTCATCCTCCTCCTTTGCTGGTATAACTGCTTCGCAGAAGGAGGCGACTGCCTGCCACTCCTCCTCGCTCTGGACCATGGCCTGTACCATGGCTCGGCACGAGTGATCGCCGCCGCCGATCGCCCCCATGATGGCACGGATCTAAATTGTGCTCACATATTAACCAAGTAATGTAATCAAGATTTATGAAACTCATCATTTTAATTTAAAAGAGTGTCCGTGGATTTTCTTGCACGTTCTTCTCCATAGAGATCTAGGCTTTGGGACGTGTAATTTAGCTTCACTTATTTTTTTTGACTGACTGACATTTTGACAATTCAAAAGTGCCTGTAATTGGTCTATTTAAAATAAACGTTTCTAGTTTTTGATTTATTAAATTCATCCAGTGCGCTGAGTGCACAAACAAAGTCGTAGGCATAAGTTAGGATAAGGAAAAAAATAACGTTAAACATTTATTTATAAATTGGAAACTTATCGTTATATTAACGGTCACGGCGTACAAAAATAAACGTAAAACCACTAGGTAGTATATTGTTTTATTCCTTATCTTTCCGGATACGATACTGTAACCTTCTAGGCAATGAGCGAACAACTAGCCGTGCTGCAAGGTTATATGAACTTAGGGAAAATTCAAGAAAACAAGTACACTTGTCGACATTACAAGATTTATTCTCAACCGATTCGATTATATTATTGGATTCGATTTATTTATAAGGAGTGGAATTCTCTGCCGGAGTCCTCGTTTCCTGATGGCTACAACCCGGGAATCTTTGGTCAAGAGCGAATAGGTTACTTCTAGGTAAGCGCGTTTCATCGTCGACCGCATCGTCGCGCGGTCAAGAGCAAACCTATCAACAATTAAAAAAAAAATCTCAATCACTTAATGTGGGTACATTTTTTTTACTTGACATATACTAGTGCCTGACTGCGATTCCACCTGATGGTAAGCAGTGATGCAATCTTTGATAGTGAGGCGCACTAGTTTATTAAGAGCCTATTCACTCTTTCCTTGAAGACACTTGAATTATAATTGGATGGGAAGACCGCAGCAGGCAAATTGTTCCAGTCCTTCGATGTACGCGGTATAAACGACGAGGCGAAACGCTTAGTCCGGACTTAAGTTTTAATATAAAAAAGTTTGACAAAATGAGGAAATCGGCCATGTCCTAAAACCAAAAATTCGAAGACATGTGAAATCCATCAACCCGCACTGGGTTTGGGCAACCCCGTGGTGGTTTACGGCCCATACCTTCTAGAGAAGAGGCCTGAGTCCCAACAGTGGCAAAATTATAAGGCCGACTAGGCTATGCTATGCTAACTTACAGTATTATTTTCTAAGAGGCCTTCCAACGCTGCCTCTTCCGATGCCCGGTTGCTACTCCAGAACCTTTCGTCCTCATCGACCATCTTCTCTATGAGTAATGTGCCCTGCCCACTACCACTTAAGTCTGGCGATTCTTAGGGCCTGGTGAGGGTCGCAGGAATCCGATGGATGCGGGCCGCACATAAACGCTCATTCTGGGGACATTTGGGGGAGGCCTATGTCCAACTGTGGACGTCTTTCGGCTGAAATGATGATGATGATTATTTTCTATTAAAGAAACTTTTATTATAAGAAAACGCCATCTCTTGTTTTTAAGCGTAACAAATTATCAATAAGTTATGTAATTTATTATTCCATATAAGAGATGTCGCTGGCAGTCTACTTAATAAATTGATTTGCAACGTCACAATTTTATTTTTGTAATGTGAATTTGTCATTGACATAATTATACAAAGATTTTATATATATATTCTAGTGATAGACAAGCATGTTCATGGAAATTATTTGTCAAAATACTAAAATGTTAAAATGAAAGTTCGCTGCAGCGTTACTTGGCATTATGACGTCTAACATCTATTAAAACATACAGCGCTTTGATGGCTTTTAGAGGATACTTTTTTCGACCAAAATGTCTTAAGCGCCATGAACTTCGTGGCACTTCCGCCTGAGTCAATAGAAATGAGTGTTCAGCACGCGTAATCTAGTGCATAATACATATATACCTATCGATGGAATTTGTAATAATTCGTTCAACAAACCAACAGGAAATCAGTTACGAATTCTTATTTACCGGAGAACCACCAATTTGTGGACAAAATGTGGTCTCTAAAAGTAACTCATATTACTCTTATTGCAATAACTGTTGTATCACTTTTGGATCACTGTGTATCTTTGAAGTTAAGTAAAGGTGTCTGTACCGAAAACGTGTATGTATTTTGTGTACCTGCTAAGGTTTTATTATTTACTAGCTACTGCCAGCTAGTTTGTCCGTGTGAAAGAAGAAGATATATGTTTGTCGCAGCCATCTGGTTAAATTAGCCATCCAATTGGACGCCTAGGGCGTTCGTTAAATTCCGGCATTCAATGAAATGGCTGAAGAACAACTAGCCAAGTCGTTGACCGCAACGTTTAACCAGATAGCTGAACGTTATGTAGTCATTTAGTTTAGTAATGTGACCATGAGTTTATAAATTATTTAAAACTACTTTTTAGTAATAGTGTCCACCAAGTAATAGTGAAATATTTAATTCAATAAATAGCGGAACTAAATTTGAATCACTTGGCTGAGTCTTGATCAGTCGTTTCGAAAGGGCTAACTTTCAATACGCCAATCTGTTAAACGTTGAGTGATTTTAGTTCAAACAACTCTCGGCCTAGGCATCCAAGTGGATGGCTAATTTAACCAGTTGGCTGCGACATGTCTGTGCCTCAGTGATGAAAGAGCAAAATATTTTAAAATCAATCCACTACTTTCTGAGATCTTTAATTACACACATACATTTTCTTTTTTATACTGTTAGTAAACATTTTTAGGTTAGTAACCACTCTGTTATTTTCGATTTAATTAAAATATTGACATTATCGAAGTTTGTCAAAAAGTCAAAAATGATATTTAATATCAATAATAGATGTTGATGCTCTAAGGATTGGAAAGAATATTTTAATAGAACATCACTTGAAAAGGGAATCTGGTACAAGACAATACAATGTGAACCTCCACGTATTCCTTGGTTTGCCAATACTAAGCTTAAGAGAAAGTTTATAATAATAGCGCATAGACTGCGGTCTGGACACGTTCCACTCAACAAGTTTCGGTATCTAATGAGAATAAGTGACAGTCCAAATTGTACAGAATGCGGCACGGTGGAGGATGTCCACCACTTGTTGGTGGAATGCGTCAGGACACGAGCTGCTAGAGAGGTGCTGATGAATACTTTTAAAATTAATTTAATTGATGTTGGTGTTATTCAAAGTATACTGTCCGAACCCCTCTCTAACGCAGCCATCGCTGTTTATAAAATAGTGAGTAAGGTTGTGAGCCCTCATAGTTGATAATGCTTGACTTGTATTAGGTTACGATGGGGCTGGCATGGTCGTACTGTGACCAAAAGTCCCTAAATTTATAAGATTAAAAAAAAAAAAAAAAAAAAAAAATAGATGTTGAGAAAAATTAAAAGACTAGAGAGGCCTTTATCCACGAGTGAGACGATTCAGCCTGATAGAAGAAAAGTTGTTAAAATATATGCTTCATACTGAGAATTAATATATTGTTTCATAAGAAAATAAGTTAAGCATGCGAAATATTTATCCCGAATGCCTAATTAGGGAATTTTTTACCTTGTAACAAATTATACGCACTTTGTCGGTAAAAGTTAGAGCAGACCGATTAATATGTAATAATTTTTACAATAAACTTATTAAATCAGACATTTTTGGTCCTCAGTTTCCGCGATACTCGCAGAAATAGAAAATCAGACGTAAGTATTTCCTTATTTCTAACGCTTCTTTTATCAGTCTTAAACAACAGTTGCTAAGCTAAATATTATTATCCGAATTTCAGAACTATTTGGTATGCTGCTATGATTATGAGTACGACAGTGACCTGGATCAGTGCTTTTGGCAAGCACCGGTCCAGATCATTGTCATTCACAAGTTATTAAAAATATTTATCAATTTAAATTACAGATAATAAATAATACAAGACTTGTGTGCTGCGACGGATACAAATACGACAGTGATCTCGATAAGTGTTTGCCAGTATGCAGCCTGGGATGCGTTAACGGTACTTGTACCGACGTCGACACCTGCACGTGTGCGGCCATGCACATGCTCGTCGGTCACACATGCAGCCCGTACACATGTTCCAACTGCGAACATGGAAACTGCGTCGGACCTAACGACTGCATTTGCAATGAAGGATATGTAAAAACAGAATACAATTCAGTTTGTAAACCTGTTTGCGTCGGCTGTGACTTTGGAGATTGTATCGCGCCTAACAACTGCTCCTGTTTTGAAGGGTATGAACGAAGAAATTTGACTTGTGAGCCGAAATGTAGTGTTTGCGGTAACGAAGAGTGTGTCGCGCCCGAGACATGTAGGCCTTCCACGACTCGTCCTCTGCTGGAGGCAAGCTCTGTTCCCACATGTTCACCGCCATGCAGCAATGAGAACTGCCTGACACCCAACCAGTGCTTCTGTAACAAACATTTTAATCTTGTGTGTTCCGTTGTTTGTAACCACGGTTACTGCTCGCCACCAGGCAACTGCACATGCAAACCAAAGAAAAAGGGCAAAATATTTAGATTTTAAGCTCATATTTTTTTTTATTTTGGTCATATTTTTTTATATTTTTTATTAATATAAGCACTAGCTTGACTGCGGTCCCACCTGATGGTAAGTAGTGATGCAATCTCTGATGGTGGCGCACTAGTTTATTTTATGTAATTTTGATCAATATTATTCACAAGATTTTTATTGGTTTTTCTCACCTCGTGAAATTTTATGGAACAAGAATCTTGTCCAAAATATTTTATAGGATGAAAACAATACGAAATAGGTGTGTGGTAATAAAGATTTGATATGCTTTTTAGTAATATTATATTTTTATAATAAAATTATCATTTTTAACATTCATTATTATTAAGCCAAAGCTTCTCAAAAATTTTACATATAAATATTCGCTAAATATATAGAATAACAGGTTCAGGATGTTGATGGGGCTGTCTTGTTTCTGCAGTGCATTAGGTATGTTCGCTGTGGCACACCTCGATGTCTTACACGCCATCGTCAGACAGAAATCTGTCTCTTTGCTCTGCAGAGTGCGTGCTAGCTCCAACTCTATCCTGAAGATATGGTCTTATGGCGGGTAGGTACGATTCTTTGTTAGGTTATGTCGTTTACAATGCATCATGAACAGCCACTCTGTTTTAAAATAAATAGATAGTTGTAAGTAAGTTTACTAACATAGGTTAAAAAAAATCTTAAGTGTTTACTAGTCCGTACGAATGTCACTTGTTCGAATTAAAGATTATTTTCCGACTTCAGATATTAAACTTCTTTGTATTTTTTGTCTTTTTTGTTTTTATGGTTATAATGAGTAACTAAATCTACTTTTTGTTTTCTCGCGGGAACGGGACTTCTCTTTCGGAAGCGGGGAGGACATCTCCAACTGTGATTTTGTATATTGCGTTGTGGCTAAAAGGTTCTGGACGAACGCGTAGGTACCAGAAGACGTTGGAAGTTCTCTCTCTAATGGTTGTGGGAATTCGATGGTAGCGAGCCGCATAGAACCGTTCATTGTGGCGACGCTTGAGGGAGGCCTATGTCTAACGGTTGACGTCTTTCGGCTGAAATGATGATGATGATAATCACAATCACCTTTTACAATTCTAGATTCTTTAATTTTATATCTATAAATATTATTATTAAAAAAATATAATCAGTAGAGTGCATCTCATCACAAAAAGCAACGTACTGATCAGCCCAGCTACGTTCAGCCTTGCTGCTGGGTTCTCAAAATGAATTATCTTACTAAATATGTAACTGAGTGTCGAAATGACGCCAGAACAAAGGAATCGGAGACGTGGCCGACTTGAGGCGATCGACAAAAGACAATGGACAGGAAACGGTCGTCACTTGGCTAGGCCTGCTGCTATCAATACAGAGTACTTAGAGAAACTAATCTTTATCTAGAGAAGTGTGCGTGCATGAAGGGCAACGACAAAGTATCCAGCAGTCAGTCAGTGCGAGGGAATGGTAATAATTTCTAATGTTAATTCGGTTCAAACTTCAATCAGCAGTGTTGTGGCTGTCTACAGTCAATAGTAGTAGTGCTTGACTGTGATCCCGCCCGATGGTACGCAGTAATGTAATCATTGATGCCGAATATAGTGTGACCCCACTAAATTTTAAGAACTTGTAAAATACCTATATTCATGCAAATAAATGTATCATCATCATCATCAAGGCAATACCAACCCGTACTGGGTCTGCGTGATGGATTACGGTCAAAACGGAGTAGAATTTCCTGCTGGAGTCTGTTTCCTAAAGGTGAGGATAAATAGGTTGTTTCTAAGCCAGCTGCTCCATCGTAGGCCACATAATCGCTTACCATCAGAAATAATGGTAAAAAGCAAGACTACATAAAGTAATGATAATAAAAAAGATTTCAAGCATGAAGAACAAGGTGTAAAGTCCCGCAAACCTTCGTAGAAAAGGGAGCATCCTCTGACCAGGCAGGTGTGGTGTCTAGTCCAGGCAACTGACCAATAGTTGATTTCGGAGTACTGTTTATATTATGTTCTAATCGCACAGAAAACTCTGATATCGCGAAGCAAGTTTACGATTTTTTTAGTTCCTATGTGGCGACCTAGATGTCGCTATAATATGTAATAAAGTACGTTTTTTATTCGGTTATCCGTGCAATTTTAAATTTTCTCTTCATAAGAATTTCCTGAGACTTCAGAACATAGTTTTAATAAAAGTTCATACAAATTGGTCCATTTACTTTCAAGTTTTGCGCTTAGCAACGCATTTTGCTATTTATTTTTATTTTATATTGTGTATGTGTGTGTGTTATGTATTAATATTATGTACTATTAATACGGTGTTTCCTTGCGTGATCGAATCACGCAAGGAAACACCGTATTAATTCTACCGGCTCGGACTTCTATCGGCTGAAATGATGACGATATACAAATAGTTTATTTGGAAGTGAGATACTAGAATATTGTGATGATTAAAGTTGTCAAACACCTACACATATTTAAGTGACTCACATCACAAAATGGCCTATCCATTTTACAGAAGTCAATTTCATGTATGTACTTCACTTTTCATATTATTCATATTCACTGTCCGAGCGCGCTCGGGTGCGGCGATAAATACCTAATATAAATTGTAAAAATATTACACGGCCTCAAAGTCATGAACTTATCTACCAACCTAACTGTTCTGCGTTACGTGAGAACCAACTATCAAAGTACAAGCAATACCTACCTAATTACGTCTTAAAACTGGTAGCTTAAAAAACGATAATTCAGCAATTAATGTTGAGTTAAAAAAAAAGTCTAATAAACAGTTATAACTTTCTTTTTGCTCCATTATTTCACAAAAAAAGTTCACAAACGCGTGTCTCAAGCGGATTCGCCCTCGCAATGAGTTGAATTGACCCGAGATATCGTGTCCGTGAGCGATGTCTATGTGTGCGTTGCTCAAGCGCTCTCTGTATGTAGATTGACTTCTGTACCTATCTATTTTGTGCTCACATGGTTCGATAAGTTGGCTCGACCACTGCATTACCACTTCCGCGGGACTTAGCATGTTTGATATGATAGTATTTGTGTGCTAAATGATGTTTACTGCTCAGATCTTTTTTTGTTACCAAAAAGTGTTTCAAATCAGAGTCAGTTAACTAATAAGATAATTTGGGGTTAGAACCTATGAGCAAAACTGTATTTACTATAAACATGAGTTCACACACCAATATAGCTGAAACGATTTTCATGTAATGGTATCTCATGTAATTCTTCTAGTCACTGTAGTATATACGAACTGTAAACATAATTTCTTGGGCTGTAAAATATTCGACTTCTCAAATATCGTCAACTCGCTTACGTATTTCCGCGAGTAGGCAACTTCCGATTTCACCTACTTTTTCTACTCGCTCAAACGTAACAAGTTCAAATTAAGGAAATCTAAAGTGCCTTCAAAAAGTGTAGACATCTTAGAATACTGGTATGCCAATTAATACAATCAAGTGAAGTGGAATAATGCCCTATAGGAAACATACAAGTTGTCGAGTGGGGTGAGACAGGGTGGGCTTACGTCGTTAATTTAATTTGACATATATTTATTTATTTTTTTATAGCTCGCCTTTGTACATGAATTGTCAATTATGAATGTATTAAGGTTAAGTTTTTGTGTGTACAATAAAGAATTAAGAAAGGAGTTGGTCAAGTAACTGAGCAGTAACTGTTCCCCTAGCCAAGTTGCTAATCTGCAATGGTTAACGCTAGTAGAAAGCTTCAAATGTACGGGAATGACGTCATCTCAACGTTCAGTCACGTGGTCAGAACAAAAGATCCGGTGACGCCGCCAACTCGAAGCGTTCGACGCAAGCGAAACGATTGTAACTTGGCTAGGGGGGCTGAGCCGGTTTTCATAGATATTGGTGAGGTATGTTTAAAGAATCTTAGCTATGCAAATAACACGGTGCTGCTTAGTCCTTCAGTCAACGGCTTAAAGAGACTTGTGGCTATCTGCGAGAAATATGCAACTGAGCATTATCACATAAAATTTCAAAAAATCTGAGGTTATGATATTTAAATACTATTAAGGTCCTGATTTTACCGATTAATTTATGGATAGCTGCCCAAAACATTGTTATTAACACTACTAGTTTAAATATCTGGGTCATATAATAAAGATGATTTGCAAGATGATGCTGATCTAGAATGACAGAGGCGTAGTATTGCATGTCGGAGTAACATGTTTGCTAGACGCTTTTTTCAAACGTGCCTACTTGATATAAAATGTCTTGCATGCTAACTGAACCAACCGTCAACCCTACTTTAAAAGTTTAAAAATTATGACACTGCCTTCGTTATTTAAACTCGAATTTATGTCAAATTATATCCTAATTATTATAAAACTGCTTTCAAAAGTTACTACAGACAATGACGTGATAACAAAAGATTAGAAATTGATATACCATATGGGAAAACAGCACTAATCAATAAAAGTATTCTTTGTGCATTTTAATGCTTGTTATAACATCGCCATGGACGCGTCTGTAAAGATGTTATAATATAATTGTGTAAATAATTAAATAAATTGTAAGTAATCATTGATTTACGACAACCTGCCTGAAAATGTTAAAAAGTTACCTGTTCATAAATTTAAAATTTCTATCGAAAATGCATAAATTCCTAGTGAATAAATGTTATTATAATGTTAAAGAGTACCTACATACAGGAAAAAATATAGATATTGACTTACAGTAAGGCTAATGACATTGAATAACAGGACGATAAAAATAACGAGACACGTGTATGTAATGACAATTTAATTTGACACCTCTAACTGGACCAATATCTTAAATTTAAGTTGACTTAATTTAAAAACTTTGACATGTATAATGATCTGAATTTATGTAATTTTACTTTATACTTAAATTTTGTAATGTAATGTTAATAATTATATGTATAACTATATTAAAAATAATAAGCACAGTATTAAAATTTGCAAATTGCACACCTTATCAGGTAGTGTGTGAATGCAGTTTTCTCTATATTAATTTGTAACATCTGTCTACCTGTATTAAGCAAATAAATGATTTGATTGATTATTGCAACAACAAGAAGTACTATATATACAGCTTCTTCGTACTACATGCACTTTACGTGGTGTTTACAATTGAATTACTCAATAATATTGTGTTGTAGAAAATTCGTATAGCCGTTGGTGTCGAAAGGTTCGGGAGTGGGGACCTCGTACTGGAAGACGCAGCGTTGGAAGGCCTCCCACAAGGTGGACCGATGACCTGTAGCCCGATTTACGAATAATAATAATGAAAACCGTAATGATATCGTAGCGATTTAGTCGTTTAGACCATTCCCGTATTCACATCATCAATCGAGTTTGAACGACACCGATTTTAAAGTCGTTTGAAATTCGTCGATTAAAAAAAAATCTGTATTAAATTATCCTGGTAGGATACCTATTAATGTAACTGGAAGCAAGTCGATAGATCGTGAATACCTACCGTTTTTGGATAGAACTTCGATCGAACGACTATAAACTTCAACAATATTTGGCTTGTTTGATTTTACGTGAATCAGGCTACTGGTAGGGGTTGCGGGAATTCGATGGATAGGAGACGCAATGACCGTTCATTGTGGCGACACTTGGGAGAGGCCTTTGTACAACAGTGGATGTCTTTCGGCTGACATAATGATAAAAATTATGAGACAATTAGTATCCACTTTATTCCAATTCGTATTATTAATCCTAGTGTTTAAGTTTTAGCACCATTTTGAGAGCAGTGGTAATGAAATAAATTACACAAAGTAATGCGCCTGTCCTAACCGCCATATTCTAAAACCAAAAATTGAAAAACATGTGACATTCACCAACCCGAACTGGGCTCGCGTGGGGGATTACGGTCCATTCCCTCTCCTAGAGAGGAAGTCCAAGCAGTAGGAACATTAAAAAACCGGCCAAGTGCGAGTCGGACTCGCCCATGAAGGGTTCCGTAGCAGCAAGTAACATAACATAAATGTTCTTGTAGTTCGTTGTAGCTTTGATCGATGTTTTAATAATAGTGTATTTTTTTAGATTTATGATGTATTTAAAAAAAAAAAAAAACTACTTACTAGATCTCGTTCAAACTAATTTTCGTTGGCAGTTTGTATGGTAATGTACATCTTATATTTTTTTTAGTTTTATCATTCTCTTATTTTAGAAGTTAGAGAGAGGGGGACACACATTTTACCACATTGGAAGTATCTCTCGCGCAAACCATTCAGTTTAGAAAAAAAATATTTTAGAAACCTCAATATCATTTTTGAAGACCTATCCATAGATACCTCACACTTATGGGTTTGATGAAAAAAAATTTTTGAGTTTCAGTTCTAAGTATGGGGACCCCCAAAATTTATTGCTTTTTTTCTATTTTTGTTTGAAAATCTTAATGCGGTTCACAGAATACATCTACTTACAAATTTTCAACAGTATAGCTCTAATAGTTTCGGAAAAAAGTGACTGTGACATACGGACGGACAGACAGACAGACATGACGAATCTATAAGGGTTCCGTTTTTTGCCATTTGGCTACGGAACCCTAAAAAGGCAGATGATGATGATGAAGTTTTAGCATGTAAATTACTAATGAAAATGGTTCCGATTATTAAATAACTAATGAAAATGGTTCCGTTGTTGTACGAATTAAACAATTTATTATTATTATTATGCAAATTTCCCAAAAACTTTTACTGAAAAACAGAAAATAAGGAACGACACACATTCAAGCGGGCTTCCCGATCTGGTTTACTGAAAAACAGGAAATAAGAAGCGTCGCACATTCGAGCAAGATTCACTCAACAAAACATGCGTCACTCATTATTTTCTTGAAAAATTCTTCACAACATGAATGTGACGACGTGTAAGCATGCACGATGATGTTTGAAGCTGCAAGCAATCTTTCTTTTGAATTTAAGCTGATTCAACATTATTTCCTGCGAATTTGGGCCCAATGTTCTGATGCCACTTCTGAGGTTTTAAAGGTAATACACATGACCATAAATAACATCTTCAATGACTATAAATAATTTCTTCGCTCATCATCCAATTTCAACAGAACAAATGGTAAAAAATGTCAGTAGTTTAAAATTACCCACCACATTATAATGTACTATTTATTGGGTACATAATAAATAATACAATATAATGTGGTAGGTAATTTTCCGAAACTACTGCATATATTTACCATTTTTGAGGTATAGTTTTCCTGGTGCATAACGGCTAAATATAGACTACCAACTAACAACTTGGGTAAAACCGGAATGGGCTGCTATTTATTTACAATATACCTAGTAGGTAATTTTTACCACCAACACAGTTGCGTCCGCGCTTCGTATCTTTCTTTCGTCTCAGTTTGCATAAAATAATTGGGAACGCCATAATCAAGGCCGTAAGAAAAGACCTCTTTGAGAATTGGCTGGAGAGGCATCACGATGTTTTCATGTTGTTTGCATGACGTAGGTCCTCACCGGACATGGTAAGTTCGGAAGGTTCCTATAACGGATTCAGGCGGAAGAAACGACTTGGTATCACTGCAGTGTGGACCGCCCTGCGAACACGGTGGAGGTCGCCGCTTGGGTGGAGCACGTGGGGGTGATCAGTGACGGTGACCTCTCGCACCAGGCTCGACCACGGTCCGGAGCGAGAGGGAATAGCAGACGGTCGCCTCCTTCCGCGAAGCAGTAATGCTAGCGAAAGAGACAGCAGCATGTGTGAGGGAATATTTTGGCTATTTATTATATAGGGTGACTGGCAATTAGTGTACGATACCTAAACACGTAATTGTGCTCATGATAACAAACAATTTTTATTATGGAAGCAAAGCCGAAATCGCGAAAAAAATATCAGCTGTTCAGAACATTAGGCAAACATAAATGTACTAAACAGCTGATTTTTTTTCGCGATTTCAGGTTTGTTCCCATAGTAAAAGTTGTTGGTTATCATGAGCACAATCACGTACTTAAGTATCGTACACTAATTTTACCAGTCACTCTATATAGATTACGGAGTAATAACCTGGGTAATACCAAGGTAGGCTGCTGTTTATTTGTAAAGGTGGTATTCGAACCTTGGCGGTAGGCTGCGGATGCAGGCAGCACATGCGGCGGCCGCGGTAGTATAGATTTTTGTGAAAACCATTCCGAACGTGGCAGCGGCCGCACGTGCTGCCAAGCAGCTGATTCAATTGCAGACCAGTAGTGCTGTGGCCGCTCGATGCGCACCTATGTAGTTACGTCACTCCAACCTTTAGACTTCAACTGTTTACACAAGTCCAAAATAATTGCTACTCAAAACTGATAGTGCTCATATTGGATTGTATCGTAGATTTGCGACTGGTAGCACGTGCAGCTAGCCTTGGAATCACTCTCAGTTGCGAATGCACGCAACGGCGGCGGCGTTTTCTGCATGCGCAGCCTGCAGCCGAGGTTCGAATGGCACCTTAAGATATTTAGTGAGTAATTTCTTGGGTGGGGCCGTGCTGAGCGCCTTTCCTTCATCTCAGCTGACATAAAACACTGAGCACTGAACTGCGAGGGTGCAGTTGCTGAAGTCGCAGCGGGTTTTCAATTTTAAGGCATTTCTGGTGCCAGTACCGAACTGTTTTCTGCACCTAGTTATGAAAGAAGATATTTAGCCACAGGGCGTGATGTTGCGTCGCTTCCGCGAACTAATACCACAGGACAGCACCTAGACCATATAGTGCAAAGTGAAGTAATAATAATAATATAATAATAATGATTCTTTATTCAGGTATAAAGTAAGCGACATTATAATTTACATTAATTACAATCGACATAAATTTAATTCAAACTGTAGTATAGATCTGCCTGATATAGGTTAATGAAAACCTGTGTTTCAGGCCATCCATTTACATCAAACATTTAAAAAAGAAAAACAACAATAGAAATGAAAGCTAAATTAAAACGAAGACAATAATTCCAATGACTTAAAAATAAACCATTAGAGTAAAAATATTTTAAAACTAGATTAGTTACGATATATTATGTTTAAACAAATTAACGAATAATAATAATGCAGATAAAGTGCAGACTATTAATTAGGTAAAGAAAGTGATTAAGATTAGATAAACTTTATTTTACAATTTCTAGAAGTTTTTCCGTGTCTGCATAATTGTGTTTTGCCAAATATTCCTGAACTAGTAAATTACACCTATTGTAACTTAAACTATAAATCTTTAGTATTCTGTTAAACTGGTGTGTGAAGTGTTACTAACATACTTTTAAATCTTAGTCTATAAGGTATTTACGATATGGGTACCGTTTACCTGAAAAAAAAAAATGTTATTACTTAAATACTCTTTATTTTCCATTTTAACATCTATACATCTGTACATATAAATAAAATTGGAGTGTCTGTTTGTAAGATTGAAATAACTACAGCTGTTGCTGTTGCAGTTGGCTTTTTACTACATGCATATGAATAATATAGGTACGGTACATACACCAAAATAACATTTTTTACAATTTTTGTTTGTCTGTCTGTCTGTCCGGGCCGATTTTTACGGAAATTTTTTTGGCAGGTAGCTGATGTAATAAGGAGTAACATAGGCTACTTTTATTTTAGAAAAAATAAAGTCAATATCCTGTAGTCCACGCGAACGAAGTCACGGGCACTGCTAGTATTAAATACATTTTTAAATATTTCTTGAAAAAAAAAAAATTAAATATAGTATACCGGTACCGTTATTTATATTATTATTATTATAAAAAAACACCATCTAAATGGAATAAATAAATTCGTAAATGTTTTAAATCTCCTAATGAGGCGTAATAATTTAATAATACCCATTATAATGCTGACATCAGGGCTTTACAATGCTAAATACGATAATCATTTTTCCTTGAAACATAAGCCAATAGCAGCTATAGGAAAATAATTCAGACCGATTTATTTTAGTTTCAGTTCTATATATAAATATGAAATAATCCGATAATTTGCAACTGTTTTACCTTGTATTTTTTATCAAGCCTTTTTTGTCCGGTGGGTAATAATCTTACAAATGACGTTCCCCGCCCTTGGGCGGAGCGAGATAGTGTCAGTCTTTTACTGACTAAAAACCCACCCCGTTCCTTCGTTGCCTTTCATACGAGGGCCAAGCCTTCCTTTCAGAAGCAAATCCTTGGGCCCAGTAGCCTTCGACCCTGCTGGGCCCCTACGGTTGCTGAGTAACTCCTTGAGACGTGCGGAAACTATACGCGCCGTTGACGACTTGGGCTTGGTCCGGACGGTTACCGGATGGTCGGACAGGAGCTACTCATTGCTCGCTGTCTGCAAGGCCGCGCCTACGGTGGCAAGAATTTCCCTTGGGGTTGGCCTTCACCTTTGCTAGCATTACTCTTTCGCAGAAGGAGGCGACCGCCTGCCACTCCTCCTCGCTCCGGACCATGGCCTGTACCAAAGCCCAGCACGAGAGATCGCCGCTTATTAAGCCTTTGCTTTTTTTGAACTCCAATGCTGAAATAATTTATACTACAAACTCACTATATTCGTATTCATCACCATCATTTTTTTTTCTACCCGTTGCTGTCCCACTACTGGGCAAAGGCCTCCCCCAAGTTCTTCCAAACTTTCTTCTCCTGCGCCGTCTCAAACCAATCCTTGCGGTACGCGTCCAGATCTTCTTCGCATCTTTTTATCACCATCATTATTTCACCCAAAAGACGTCTGCTGTTGGACATAGGCTTCTCCAAGGTCTCGCATCCATCGGATTATTGCGACCCTTACAAGGTCATCGGTCCACGTTGTGGGACGACTTCCGACTGTTCTGGTACGCGGCTGACACTCCAGAACCTTTCGGCCCCAATAACCATTCGCACACTGACATTTAAGTTTGGCGATTCATTGGAATATGTCGATAGCCATGGTTCTCTTGTGGATATCTTCATTCCTTATGCGATTACGCAAGAAAACTCCAAGCATTGCCCTTTGGATGACATTAACCCTTCTCAATTTTTCTTATTAAGCCTTCTAATGAGGCCTATTGAGAGTGATAACTCGACCTTGACATATGGCTCTGACACGTGATCACGCGGAATTATAGATCAATATTAATTGGATTACATTCTATATACAAAAATCAGTCCCTATTTTGATTTTAGTTTACCGCTATATGTTACGGTCTGTTTTTTTCCGTAAATACTTACGGAAAAAAACAGACAGTGGCATATACAGGATATTCTTAATTAGCTTAAATTTTGGTTTCATTTAATTTAATTTCAAATAAATTCCTGAAATGTACTGCCTATTCAGAATTTCCAGTGTGGTTGTTCTTTTGCATGCCTTCTGGTTAAATATGGCTGATGCTTATTATAATTTTATGTCACGGTTTTTTGTCATAAATATCTTATCTTAAATATTACATTATAAAAGTATCATGCCGGAATGTCGGAACGGAATGGAAACCCCGGGAACAATAACTGGCTAGTTTTATTGTAAAGGAGAGCCTCTACATGATGAACTCCTTCTTCAAAAAGCGTGAGCATAAGGTGTGGACCTGGCAAAGTCCTGAAGGTGTAACTAGAAATGAGATTGACTTCATTCTGTCGACGAAGAAACAAATATTCAATGATGTCTCTGTGATCAATGTGGTGAAAAAAGGAATCACCGCATGGTAAGAGGCATATTGAATATCAATATATAGCTTAAAAGGTCTCGACGGGTGAAGTCTACGCTACGTTCAGCACAGATCCAAAATTCCAAGAGCTTTAAGCTCGAACTCCATAATCGTTTCGAGTGCGTAGGAAGCTCCGTGGATGAATATAGTGATGGGATTTAGATACCTAAATTTAGACCGTGTGGACAGTTCCACACGGTCTAAATTTAGGTATCTAAATTTTTCAAGACTCACAGTACAAATAAGAACGAAAGGCTCTCAACTCAAATCCGACCCTTGAGCACATGAGGAAGAGGCGCGTAATGATTCTGCAGTCTTCAGACGATACGTGCAGATACCGCTCAATAGGCGGATATCGAAATCTCTGAAACGGAACCTTCGCTGCTTTAATGCCGAAAGGATTAAAGAAGCGATTGAGCAGAATAAGGCCACGTTCACACGGCGATTATTTTCCCGTATACCGTATACGAGATTTTATCGAATAGAGTAGTGACAACAGAATATATATGAAAACTTAAAAATTGTTTACACGGCGTTCATACGGGAAAATCCCGTGTTCGAGAAATATATTTTAACGTATACCGTGCGAAGTTGTCACCGGAACGCCGCGTCTCGAAACGATTTTATCGAATACGACACGCAGTGGCGCTTATGTTCATGTTGTCTCGTTCACACGACTCGCTTACCGTATACATGAAAAAATCGAATCGAATGGTTTCCGTGTGAACGCTTGCATCGTATACGGTAAAACCGTATACGTGAAAAAATCGAATCGAATGGTCGCCGTGTGAACGTGGCCTAAGAGCTCTAAAGTTTTCGCACGATATTTGTCTATTGGACAGAGCCAGCTAAGCTGAATACCGATGATGGCAGAATCATTTCCGTCAAATCGTAGCTTCTGGGAGAGATCGAAGCCTTTTATGGAGAGTTATTTAAAACGTCTACCACTAAATCCGCTGCAAATCTAGCAATTGACCCAAGAGCTAGATTCTTCTTCTCCTTCTTTTCGTGTCGATGCTCTAAAACTGTACTTCTTTTGACCAATATTATTTAATATTTCTTTTTTTTTTCTTTTAGCTAGATTGACATGACACTATACCGAAGATATCCCGGACGTCAGCTAGTACAAGATTGGATGGCTCTGAAGTAGCTGAAAATCAACAAGGCGTTGGGAGAGAAAGGAATTACGGCCGAACTCTTTAAGGTGGGTGGAAAATCGGTTCTTAAAGTCCTTCCGAACTGTACCTATACAATGTACCTATTTGGATTTCGTCGCTGCGGCCAGCGCTGCGCTCAAGGCTGTTTTCTTAGAGAATAGCACTGATACACACGCGCACGGCGAGCAATGGGTAGCTCGCCATCGGACCGTCCGGTAATCTTCTGGACCGAACTCAAGTCGTCGATGGCGCATACTGTTCCACGCGCGCTTATATTATATTATATTATATCTTTGTTTGCTTCTGAAAGGAAAACTCAGCCCAAGTATGAAAGGCAACGAAGGAACAGGAGTGGGTTTTAAGTCAGTAAAAGACACACCATTTCGCTCCGCCCAAGAGTGGTAGATGACATTGGACGATTTTCTCACCTAAAAAAGGTATATAACATTATAGCAGAGGAAAGTCAAGAATTTTCAAGATTTATCACATCCGTACGAAATTGAGGCGGGTCGTTGTGAGAAACTGTGTGAAATAGAAATATTTTGTATTTTTGAAGTTATGATCTGACATAGAATGTCAGGAAGGATATCTGTATATATGTAATGGGTGGTCACCTAATCAGTTGATTAGGTTACCCGTTACAACCGCAATACTGTTATCATTTAACCAGGAACTTCACATAACATTTGCCTAATGTAATAACCTAAATTATTATTTTAATTTCTTAGTTTGATATGGACTTAGTCTAATTTCTTATGACTGAAAAAAAAAACGTACATATTAAGTACTAAATAACTTACTTGACTTAAGATCCTATGTCCCCTAGCTGAGGCAGAGGCCGTGGACAGTAGTCACCCATCGCGATCGGTCTTGAGCTTTACGTTTCACCTCGCTCCATGTCAATCCGATGGACGTCGCTTGTGCCAACACGGTACGTCGCCAGGTTTGCCGAGGACGGCTACGCTTTCTTTTCCCTTGGGGAAAAGTACTAGATAGATATAACTCTTTATTTTTGTACATCATAAATATAATTACAGTAGAAGCTTAAAATT
Organism: Mythimna ferrago; assembly: GCA_910589285.2. NCBI lineage: Eukaryota > Metazoa > Arthropoda > Insecta > Lepidoptera > Noctuidae > Mythimna > Mythimna ferrago. The sequence continues at coordinate 2,164,196 of OU342680.1, forward strand.
AATTGGGTGTAAAGATAGGCCGTCTTATCGCTAAAAGCGATTTATTACAAAAAACCTTTGGATGGATTTGACAGCGAAAGGAGAAAAGATACGCAGCTAGTTCGTGGTGTACTATTTACATATATAATACAATACTAATACTTATACAAATACTTATACAATACAAACAATATATACCTAATATACAACATTAATTTTAGTATATGCCAAACCCGAAACACGTGTCTATTATTTTTATGTAATGAATCTATGTACAAAATTTCATAACTGTATTATGAAAAATCATAAATCTCGAATACATAGTCATCGGGCCATCCAGACGACTGAGGACTTGCACAGCTTTTGCTGGCGCCTCATACCGTGAGCTGCCGTGACCCGTTTTATACTTAGTGTTGGTGGTGTCCAACCTGTAAACTTTTTAAATATTTTTGGAAAAAAATATATAAAATGGTGTAAAAACATAGGAATCCATTCAGTTACTGAATCTGAACAAACTATATTCGGGGTTCGCATAAATTAAAAATAATTTTACATATAAAAGGAGAAACTGACTGACTGACATATCATCGCACTACTGGAACTAGGAGCTGAGAGGATGTTTTTTTTTATAAACTAGTGCTTGACTGCGATCGCACTTGATGGTAAACAGGGATGTGATCGTTGATGGTGAGGCACACTAGTTTATTAAGGCGTATAGTCCCTTGAACCATCTGACAGAAATTATGTGAAAGCAACTCTCGCACTCGCCTAGGCGGCAGTACGCAAATCTGTGCATTTATTTGCGGCCAGCAGCGCCCGGAAAGCGCTTTAAATCCATTTTCTCTGCGAGATATTGATTGATTTACATAAATGCAATGTTCACTTTGAAGAATATTAAACCACCAATTTTTATGTGTAAAAATGTTTCTAAAGGTCCAAGCCGTTTCGAAGGAGTAGGGAAAAGTTGCGAAAAGTTGCGAAATTGCTAAATATTTTTTTTTACAAAAGTATTAATTGCACGAAAAAATCAAATGTTGATATTATTCTTCATGAATCTATAATAAACATTTATTTTTTTCAAACCAATTGACCTAGCCGTTACGGAGGAGTAGGCCTTAGAAAATCACTGTTTTATGGCACTTTTCGGGCGCTTGGCCCTTAAGAGTCTATTCACTCTAGTCTTGAAGAGACTTAAATTCCAAAATTCTTTTCCTTAGGGGATGAAGTTTTACATGTTTACATGGAGAAACCTAATTTCACGCGAACGAAACCGCTGTCAGAAGTTAGTTCTTTAATAAAATAATCGAATTAATCATAGTAGCTTATACCTACTCACTGGAAAATACACAGAATATACTTTATAATAGAATAAACTTTATTGTACACTACTAATACATAAACTTAAAGAACAACGGCCAGGAAATTGTTGATGTAATTATTAAGTGTCTACTTATATAAGTACTTACTTGTATAAGTAACCATGATCTTATCTCAAAGAACGTTTTAAGTTCATTCATGACACACATTCTAGACACTTGAGATCATCGGAGAATTTGACCCTCTTAATGCCTTCGCATTCTACAAAATTCTGTGATATGTCGTTTGCGATCCAAGCGGTGCGTTTGTGGAACGCGTTGCCATTACCAATTAGGCAAGCCCAGTCACTAGTTTCTTTTAAAAATCTTGTTAAAAACCATTTCCTTTCTCTCTAATACTATAATGATTCTACGTAATTTAATTTCTTCCACCAACCCTACTTTACTCTTTTTTTTCTACCCTTTTTACTAATTAAATTGTGTAACTTATTATAATATGTATGTATATATGTATTTATAATTGAGTATTGTGTTTTATATAGTTAGCAGTACACCATAGACTACCCCGTGTATTATTTTAAGCTCTTATCCATCCTAAGGTTGTCTGGAAGATATCGCTTTCAGCGATAAGACCGCCATAATTGTACCCACAAATTGAAGTTTTTGTATAAGCTGTGTTACTTTTTGGTGTACAATAAAGTCTATTCTATTCTATTCTATGATATATACCAACGAAATAATTGACTTTATTTTATCTAAAATGGTCTAAGATTATGGCCAGTCTAGGGACTGCAAAAAAATCTTTATAATTGGAAACTGAATTAACTAGATTTTTTACGAAAGTAAATAATCATGGCTTAGTTTTTTTGTTTGTTGGCTTGACTCCATGCCTTTTGACTAAATTTAACTTTTAATGTTATATTCTTGGTTTTATTTACTTACTGATAATAAATACTTAAGAAATACATTTCCAAATTAGATAATAAACATTAAAATAAATATAGAACTGTTTGTGCTTAGAAGATAGTGGCTAACATGACACAAAATGACATAGCCACTACAATAAATACAATATCGAGAATCACATCACCAGAAAATAATATGGCTTTATATATTTCAACTGCCATCCAGCCTAATGGCATAAAGGAAAAGAAAACATAACATATGACATGACATCTTGCCGTTCGTTCAAAAATGCGTTTTTAAAATTCATAAGGAGGTACGTAGGTATTATTGACATAACATACGTAATCTGATCAGCTTTGAACTGAATATCTTTAACACACGGGTTCTATTAATAGTAATGTCTAAGAAAAAGTTGTTTGGAAATTCTATCTATATACTTCTGTATATTTTTCATCACTTTATGCTAAAAAAATATGCCAGCAAAATTTTGTTCGGGACTTCGCCATGATCCTTTGTGGTTACAATGGCGATCTTATTGCTGACGGCGAAATCTACTAGACAACAAATTAATAAACACTAGATATGCATCATCATCATCATTCTATCAGCTGAAAGACTTCCACTGTTGGACATAGACCTCCCCCAAGCGTCGCATTATTGGATGAAATATGAGATATGCATTATTGCATATGTTTAAATAATTACATACCTATATAAAAGACAATACATAACTTACTTACACAGCGGGGTTTTTTATACACTTATCTATCTATTATTCACTGGTTTTCCTTTTAAATATTTGGGTAATACCGAAACCAAATTAATTGATAAGAACGCCATGATTACCAATTTATTTGTATGGATCGAATACAAGGCAAACTAAATCTGTTTCAAAAACTAGATTTGCTCTCGAATTTTTCCGGGTTTTGGTTTGGTGGCCTTTTTATGTAAAACTGTTATTTCAGGATATGGTCTGACTGTGGGCCATATTTTATCCCTTCAGAAGTTGCAGCGTGAAGGAGTAAAACTAACATTCACACATACTCAAACTTTCGCTTCCAGACTGACTAGCTTCTTCCAGTGACTTCACCCGTATGAAAGTAGAAAATGATCCCAAAGGACCATACCTCCGAAGCCTCTTTATCGTTATCTCTAACATTGTTTTTTACATACCGAATCGTAATTTCAGCACTTCGTCTTGAACATGTCACGTGAAATTTGCTTTCAGGGCGTTGGAATCTTCCTTATTTATGTTCCCAAGCTTTTCTGCATAACTCAACGAAGTTATGCAGAAAAACTGTGTCCAGCAGTGGACGTGTTTCGGCTGATATGATAATGACAAATATGTGGAAACAAAACTTCACATCAAATTGCGACATAATATTACCTCAACTCTATGGGTAGCTAATAATATTAATAAAGCAAAAATATTGGTACTTCAGATTCCAGGAAAAATATGGGAATGTATTGTCATTGTTTGTGTATATTTGTGGTATTTTAAAAATTGGTATCATTCTATCACAGCACATAAACTGCAAACGCCGGCGTCGCTAGACTACATACATAGTATAGCGTGTACAGATTTTATTTTGTGTAAAGTGGCCGGGCACAGCGGTCGTTTAATATTTAAAAAAAATGCATCGTTATTATTTATTGTTTGCGTTAGTGGCCGTTTTGGTAAGTGATTTTTTGTACTGTTTTATACTTTCACGAAACAGTCTTTTGTAAAATTGGTTTGGGCTTTTTGGCTCCGTACCTGGATTTGTTTTAAATTTTAAGGACTTGTTAGTCCTTTCCTGAAACACAGAATTATTTTCGCTTAGGTACCATAATCTAGTAAATCATTTTAATTTGTACCTATTATTGGATATTTAGGTAAATGTGAAGATATGACTAGAATCGTAACAGTCAAAATTTATCTATTTATTTATTAAAACTTTATACACTAGTAAGCACTTTACAAAGGCGGACTTAATGTCTCAGACATTTTTTACCAGTCGACCTTAGGGTGGTGCAGAAACGGCAAACAAAATAATAAAAAATTAAAACCAAAATAAATATATAATTATATAAATAAAACTTATAAAAATAAATACTTATATAAATACATACAAATGTATTTTAGACATGTATATTATATACACATCTGCCAAACCCGCCAGGGAATAAATCCGTCGTAATATAATTAATTGATATCATTGATTTTTATTTTTATTTTTTATTGATTGATATATCAATATTATAAGGAAATATACGTTACACGCTAACAATACAATCAAAAAACCTGGGCTTTGTGCGCAATTACATGCATATAATAATATTTTTTGCATAATACGCCCGTTTATGTGACTGAGTGAAATTAAGCAAGGGGACTTGATTTCAGCGGTCCACGCGCTAGAGGCGAGTCACCTATCTTCCGCTGTTTTGATTTAATTTAAGGTCGTATAGTAATCGTAAAAACTACCATAAGTAGGTAGGTCAATTTTTTTTTTTTTACCCAATTTCCATTAAAGCTCAGCGGCGTCGCTGACCTGGTAAGATGTGTTATGAAGGTGTGCATTCCTGAAACGGATCTTTGATAATTTACAGTATTTACTTTACTTATTTATCCCCGTTCTCATCTTCTATACTTTTCTTCTTAATTTATTCATTTATTTGAACTTCATGTACAGTGGTGGTACTTAGGCGGACTTAAAACTTTAACTTTTTGCTTTCGAAATGTATTTTTTATTTGACTGGCCTGTTGGTCTAGTGGTTAGTGACCCTGACTGCTATGCCGGAGTTCGTGGGTTCGATTCCCACCCAGGACAAATGTTTGTGTGATGAGCATAATCATTTGTTCTGTGTCTGGGTGTAATTTATCTATAATATGTATGTATTTAGAAATATATAAGTATGTTTATCAGTTGTCTAGTACCCATAACACAAGCTCTGCTTAGCCTGGGACTAGACGGCTTTGTGTGATAATTGTGGAATATTATATTAGGTATATTATTTATTTGTTTATTTCAATAGAGCTTATGGTAATTTATTACCTTTTTTAATTGGAAACTAAATAGCGTTGTATAGTGTAGAAGCACTTTTTTTTCAAGTTTTGTGAATGTGAAGCACCATGGAGCATCTTTATTAGGTTACAACTTGTTTGACATTACGAGCATGGCAGTTGAGAGTTTGTCATGCTCACCCAAATGTCTTGCTGATGGTGGCACGTGTTATTGGGTCATTCGGTTCCCTTTAAAGTGGTTGAGCTGAGTGGGGCTGATGCACGTGTCATGCCCGTGAACGGGTGCCATCGGTTGAGGCTGGTCATCTCTTGGCTGCCAGAGGCTTCATTCGGTTTCTGTTTTTAATTACATTTAATAAGAAGAATAATAACTTATTATTGTTGCGTATCTGCCTACATTGTGCTCACATATTAGAAGCGACAAGAAATATGTACTCATAATATGTTTTAAAAAGAGTGTTCATGGAGTTTCTTGCACGTTCTTCTCCATAGAGACCAACGTTTTGGATCGTGCAATTTAGCTTCACTTTTCTTGGACTGACCGACATTTGACTATTCAAAAGTGCCTCATCATCATCATCATCATCTTCCTGCCCTAATCCCGTTTTATTTGGGGTCGGCGCAACACGTTTTTTTCTTCCATTCTGTCCTGTCACTCGTCACGCTATCACTAACTGCCTTTTCTTTCATATCGCTTCTCACACAATCCATCCATCTTTTCTTTGGCCTCCCTCTTCCCCTCCATCCACTATTTGAAATAAATGATTTTGACTTTGACTTAATGCAACATGGTATTCATTCTCTGGGAGTCAACATATCATTTATTCTTTTCTTGAGTTCTTTTTTTTTCTTCAGATTCCATTAGATTTTTAGTGCTTTCGTTCGGTTTTAGGAATACAGGGTTACTACCAATGAAGTATAAGTGAACGAGCTATTTGGTACACGAAAAATAATTAACTTAAAACTACTTTCTATCAATTCAGTATTGTGTAACTCCTAATCTATACATATAATAAATCTGTAGATAACTTTTATACAATAAAACTGTTAACTTGATGTATTACTTAGGCTTTTTTTCAACCGATTGATTTTATCGAAAGGTATACTATATTCATTGGTACTAAGTTCACCGGGTCACCTTATCAGCTAGTGCTTAACAAGCTTTAACCTTTCGTATGCCGTAATTAGAGACACAATTAAAAAGTTATTGTATCCCGCGTGGATCCGCGTTCCGGCCATACAACGGGTTAAAAGTTCTGAGGAGCACCATAGTACTTACATATAGGTAAATAAATAAGGTTGAAGTATCTGTTTGAAATGTAAAAAAAACAGATGATTACAAAATGCATATTTATAAACCGATAAATGAATTATTTATTATTGTTTTGTGTATAATGTTTGATAGGCATTGTGATTTATTGTAATGTTGTTTATTTTTCTATGAAATAATTGAATAATAATTTTATTGAACTTGAATACTGTACTAACGTAGCTTTAAGTTTCAGTCAGTAACATATTAAAGACATTGAAATTAGTCTGAAATAAATTTATTTTATTTTTATTTATTTATATATTTTATAATAATACTAGCAGTAAGGGCTAATTTATTTAATGCGTATTAAAAAAGCACAAGTATTATGTCATTGATATACTCATCGATTGCACTTAATTAAAATCTATTTTAGACTTTACCTCATATCGCTTAGGGAAAAAACCGAACGAGGTAGATACACAATACAAGCATTGTAGAATAGTTTAAAAATAATACATAAAAGTATATCAAAAGTAACCGTTACTGACTGGTTGATCTGTCAACACACAGCACAAACCACTGCACGGATTGCGCTGAAATTCGGCACGCTGATACACGCAGACAGCTATTATAGCATAGGTATATCCCAATTTTTTTTTAAATTCACCTTTTAAAGGAATGTCAGGGGAAACTGAAAAATGAACTCGTGCTCCTAGAACGAAAAAGACTACTGAAGGAACATAGGTATGTTTTAGAGGGCGAGATGCCATTTGGTGATTTCTCATCTGCCAAAAAAATAACTCTTAATAAATGAAACGGGAGTCCAAAATTTGTAAGGAGAAACTGTCTGTGACGCAGGCGAAGCCACTGGTAGCAGCTAGTTTATTGTAAAGTTATGTACTAGATTTAATTTGCGGGAAGTAATCACAAAGCTAGATCAATGAGGCATTAGGTTAGATCAATGAAACACTAGTTTAGATTGATGAGGTACGAGGCTAGATCGATGAGGCACTAGACTATATCAGTGAAGCACTAGGCTAGATCGATGAGGTCCTAGGCTAGATCGCTGAGGCAATAGGTTAGATTGATGAGGCACTAAGCTAGATCGAAGAGTCACTAGGTTAGATTGATAAGGCACTAGGCTAGATCACTGAGGCACTAGGTTAGATTGATAAGGCACTAGGCTAGATCAGTGAGATAATAGGCTAGTTCAATGATGCTTTAGGCTATATCGATGAGGCACAAGACTGTATCGATGAGGCACTAGGCTAGACCGATGAGTCAGTAGACTATATCGATGAAGCACTAGGCTAGATCGATGAAGCACTGGGTTACAAAAATGAGGTACTACGCTATATCGATGAGGCCCTAGGCTATATCGATGAGTCTCTAGGCTAGATCGATGAGGCAGTAGACTATATCGATGAAGCACTAGGCTAGATAGATGAAGCACTGGGTTACATCAATGAGGTACTAGGCTAAATTGATGAGGCACTAGGCTAGATTGATGAGGCACTAAGCTAGATCAATGAGGCACTAGGCTATATAGCTGAGGCACTAGGTTATATCGCTGAGGCACTAGGCTAGATCAATGAGACACTAAGTAAGATCAATTTATTCATGTTTAACCTGTATTATTTTATTTCAGATACCATGGACTATTGCGGAGGATAAAGTAATTCCAGAAGATACATGGAACAGTATGTAAGTAAAAGAACATTAATTTTAAGCGTGGTAAACCGATATCATGCTATTTGAAGTTTGTTCTCGTAAAACTGAGTTTATTTTTTAAAAATCCTTTTTTAGGGTTTCGTACCTCAAAAGGATAAAACGGAACCTATAGGATCACTTTATTGTCCGTCCGTCTGTCTGTATGTCTGTCTGTCAAGACCATTTGTCTCGGGAACGCGTGGAAGTATTGAGTTAAAATTAAAACCATATACACAGGTTTGCAGCCCTGGAACCTGTAAAAAAATAAAACTTGTAAGTTAACGCAAAAAAAAGAGGCCGTTAATTAGCAAAAAAACGTTTTTTAACGGCAAGTACCCTATGTGTTTTGAACTCCTTGAGAGTGTTGAAATGTAGGTTTTTTGCCACATAAACCGAAGTACCTTTTTTTCTCGGGGTTACAACTAATATTTTTTCTGCTAAAAATATTGGAAAAACCTTTAGTTTAACCACAGGACAGAGCAGTTTCTGATTCACTATGTTTCTTAATATAGTATTTTAATTTATTTATAAAACTATATTAATATACTACGCCTGAGTGTACTATGTCATTTTGTATTATATTTATGTACATAATTAGGTTTTAATATAAATAGTTTATTTAGTATTTAAGTTTTTTATGCACATATGTATGTATTAAAATAATTTGTATACTTAAATTTAAAACAAATAAACTTTTATTTATTTATTTTATTTTAAAATACCGATGACCGATGATCTGGTGATGGTTGCGGGGATGCGATGGATACGGGACGCGCAGGGTCATTTACTGTGGCAACACTTGGGGAGGCCTATGTCAAACAGTGGACGGCTATGGGCTGAAATGATGATGATGATTTTAAAATATATATTATTTGTATACATAAAATAATTACCTAACGCTTATTTGATTAAAGTATTTATAAAAACATTTTGTTTTTCAGTGTTAAGTCAGCTAAAGTTGTCTGCGCATGTTCAAAGTAAGTAAATAAGTCTTTCATTTTATAAAACATTAAGTTTTAAGTTAGGCTGAGATATTATTGGCATCCTAAAAAGCTGTCCTCGTGAATACAGGGTGAAACCGTGCGCACGCTATAACACCACGTTGCAACAATCTGTACCCGACTTTACATAATACATTGCGACAAGGGTGGTGGTACATGATTCCAAAAAATGAAACCTCGAATAACACATCCCCGTAAGTTTGCTAATCCAAAACACGTAACAACGAATGCACGCGGCAACGAAAAACTTAAAACACCGTAGCCATGTGATCTCGAATAACATGATTCAGAAAAATGTAATATCGTATAACACATCAACTTTGCTAATAGGAAACACTTAACAATAAATCCACGCTACCACAAAAAACCAGATACCGTAGTCATGTGATCTCGAATAGCCAAATCTCTAAATTACCATTGATTACACTATGTTATCCACGAAAGGTCCCACCAAAGGTTTTGGCTACCATGGCCCAGGCACAATAGTCCGCATAGGACTAAGTGTGGAAACCATACTCAGACATGACATGGAATAAATTCTTTCATTGCATGTTACGAGTACATTGCATGTTATGTTATGTTATAGCCATTTGTATTCGGCTTTAGAGAGTTGTATGACTCAAGAATTCGTGTGTACCATCAAATACACTACCGCCTGACCATCGCTAAGTTCATATTTGCTTGCATTCGAAAGGAAAACTTCAAAGGGTTTGATTTGGCGACGCGGCGCAGGATTCATGCAATTTTTTTTTTAATGATCAGGCATAAATGACCGCGATGGTACAGTCAAGTTGCCAATAGAATCATACGATCAATTTGTGTTTTTCACTCGAAGTGAAACATTTAAATATGACAGTTTGAACCATCGACTTATATTCTAGTGATGGACAAGGCCTTTCATAGAAAGTATTTGTCAAAATACTGAAAAGTTAAAACATAAGTTCGCTGCAGCGCACAAGTTGGCATTATGTCGTCTAACAGAACTATTAAAACATGCAGCGCTAAGATAGCTTTTATAGGACATTTTTTTCGCGACCAAAATGTCTTAAGCACTGTGAATTTCGTGGCACTTACGCGTTTCGTTCAACATAGTTTAATGTTCAAGGTGTACAGTCGATATTACAACTGAATTGACTAAAGTGAGTGTTCAGCACGCCCAATTTAGTGCGTAGTACATATATATCGATGGTTTGAACACAAGGAGAACCTTCAATCGGGTTCATCAATTTCGACAGGAGCAAAATAAAAAAAATATCTAAAATTTTGCGATTTTTTTGTTAAAAAGTTACTATAAGTATTATATGTCACAACATGGGCAATCTTTTATCACGTGATAAAAATACAAAAAATAAGGTAATAATAATCGATATTTTAGTAATTTACTGTCAGTATCATAAAATCGCAAAAATACACTTAGATAAGTAGCTATTTTAACTTTGTACTCGTCGATTTTATCTTGACCTGTACCCCTAGCCAAGTTGCAAATCTACAATAGTTAACGCTAGTAGAAAGCTTTAAATGTACGGGAATGACGTCATCTCAACGCGAACGCTAAGTCACGTGGTCAGAACAAAAGATTCGGCGATGCGGTCAACTCGAAGCGTTCGACGCAAGCGAAACGGTTGTAACTTGGCTAGGGGGGCTGATTTGTCCTGCAGTAGACATTAGACAACTTATTCCAAGACGCACAACGACATTCGACGACACATAGAAAGTAGTAGGTAGAAGAGCATTCGATGTTCATTTCTACTATTTATTGTACACTTACAATTATAATAACTTTAAAAGTTGCAAAGTAGCTTTTCAGTGAAGTGATGTTTCGTTAAAATTGGCTTTCCCATTATTTATGATTCACATTAACTCCTCTTCATTGGCTAATATATCTAATAACAATTGCTCCACATATTAAAACATACAGTTTGTGAAAATCACTTCATTATTTTTGCACTCGGCTGTAGAATAGTTTAACTTTTTCGTCTGGCCTGGCATTCATCTTTTTGGACTGGCCTGTTGGTCTAGTGGTTAGTGACCCTGACTGCTATGCCGGAGGTCGTGGGTTCGATTCCCACCCAGGACAAATGTTTGTGTGATGAGCAATGATCATTTGTTCTGTGTCTGGGTATGATTTATCTATATTATGTATGTATTTAGAAATATGTAAGTATGTTTATCAGTTATCTAGTACTCATAACACAAGCTCTGCTTAGCTTGGGACTAGATGGCGTTGTGTGATAGTTGTGGAATATTATTATTATTATTATTATTTTTCCTTGACTTCTTTAATCCTTTGATCGCTTGTGTCGGATTGATCTAATGAGCGTCTTCGTGTCCTTCACCAGGGTCGAGTGTTCGCAAATGGGTGCTCCTTCTCGTTTCTTTAATTCCCATAGGTGACAAGATGGAGTATTTGGTCGTGGATGTGCGACCCTTAAGAAGTAAATGCGCGCGTGTTTGTCGGATGTATCCGACTGAAAAGCAGTTAAAAGTTTAATAAAATATTAAACATACTGCGCTGTTTTACCGCTGTTTTTTCGCGTTCCATTGGTTGGTCGTTTGCCATCGCTTGGATTCGTAATAAAAAAATATAATTAATATAATTCTTTTTCACTTTTTCAGCACAAGTTTTAATGTAAGCGACACGGTAAGTAAAGCTCTTTTTAATGGTTTCTGATTTTAAAATAAATTCTTATCGTAGGGTTCCGTAAATAATACTGAAAATGGAACCTTTAGGCTTAGTCTGTCCGTGTGCTTGTTACAGATGGTTATTTCAGGAACTATATTAACACTATCGACTTGATATTTAAAACAATTCCAATAGTTTTTTTTGTGGTTCAGTTTCTTTACTTACCTTTATTATATTCATGATTGGGAGGTCGTATTACCTTTTGTAAAGTTAAACTTATGACACTAATGAGTGAGTTTAGACTCTTCTCGGCTACCACTTTTAGTTGCAAACACGCAAGGCTAGACTGGCCTTCGTCCGCAAGCCCGCGCTTACGGTGGCCGGAAATCGAGATCAGAATTCCGGCGGCGGCTGGGACGTGAGCGCCGTTGCCTCACGCGTGCGGCCTCCGGAACTGGGTTGTGACTGTTGCTGTCGCCATTTCACCATGAGATCCCGTCGGAACTCTGTCCGCCATGCCACGACTTGTCGGGGCAGCGGAGTTTCGTTCCGGTGTTGCATCTCCATACCCAAATCTTGTATGAGTGCAAAGACTGTTGCCTCCAGATCCCATGGTGGCAGGTCAGCAAGGAGGGTCGCCGCTTCGCGGCAATCCGTGCGGTATCCCCGCACCATCCGTATTGCCATGACCCTCTGGCATGCGTTTAGCTGAGTCGCCGGTTGTATTCGCAGCGACGGCACCCGCACTGGCGCCCAATAAAGGGCCATAGACCGAACGATACCTGCGTAGAGCCTCCGGTAGGAGGCGTCTGTACCTCCTAGATTGGGCAGGAGCCGCTTGAGAGCAAACTGAATCGGGCAGTTTGGGAGCCAGACGATGAAAATGCTCCTCAAAATTCCACCGGCTGTCGAGGATGAGTCCCAGGTACTTCATCATCGGCCCAACGCCGATCTGGACTCTTCATACTGTTAATTGGAAACGCCGTGGTGGCGCGCTCCGGGGGCGGTGAAAACACATGGCCTCGAACTTGTACGGCGCCATTTCGAGTCCCAATTCCTGAATCCTCTCAACGACTATCGCAACCCTGCGTATCGCTTGTTCAACCGCCGCCCGGTACGACTCTCCCTGCGCCAGGACCAGCGTGTCGTTTGCGTTGCAGACCACGCTGACTCCGTCAGGGAAGTAAAACTGAAATGTGCAAGTTTGCAAAAAAGTCTTTTCAAATATATGTGTTAAATGATACAAGTCCAGTTATACCCCTCAATAAAATGAATTGTGTAAAAAGAATAAAAATTAATCAGTTTTTATTAAAGTTCATCAGAATCAAGCAATTATAACAAAATATGTTTGTTTCTTCATCACGTTCGAATCGCTTAACGGATTTGGATAAAACTTAGTACACGGGTACACAGTGTCCTGGAATAGATACTTTTTATCCCTGGAGTATGTTCCCTTGGGACAATGATCGACTTTCACGCGGGTGAAGCCGCTAGCAGCAGTTAGTGTTAAATAGTGGATTAAAGTCTGTGTGGAAGTCGTTCATTTTTGTATGGATTGACACTCGGCTTGTCGTTCTGTAATGTAAAAGTATACTGCGTAGGTATCGTCCACGAGGTTTTGTATTCAGTTTATTCATCATAATTTCCTCATGATAAGAAACCAAAAGCGTTAATGACGGCATTATTTTCAATTTAACGTATTTTGAGGGCTCCATACCTCAAAAGGAAAAAACGGAAACTTTATAGGGTCACTTATTTGTTGTCCGTCTGTCTGTCTGTCATTATTGTTTTTCTCGGGAACGCGTGGAGGTTTCGAGTTGAAGTTGAAAACTGTAAATTTGTAATTACATCACAAAAAAAAAACCTGTTTTTGTGATCCGGAAAAATCTTCGTAACTGAATTCTGGAATTTAACTGTTTTCATAGACAAGATTGTACGGAACCCTAAGTGCGCGAGTCCGACTCGCACTTGACAAGTTTTTTTTTTTTAATTCACTTTTGGTATTCTTGAGTAAAGCATTTATTAAAGCAGCTATTTATATTTTCAGTGCACCGTTCGGGACAAGTTTCAAGCCATGGGATCTGATTGGTAAGTATATTATATTAACAAAAAATATTTTTATTTTTATTATTTTAATTATTTATTTATCCTCCTTACAGGCCTTATAACTTAATGCGACAGTGCAGCTAACAACTATATTTAACCCTAAACATACATTTATGATAAAATCTATAAAAAAAATATGTATATAATCTATTTAAAACAAAAGTTAAACATAAATAATACTTACATTGTCTTACACATAACTAACTATATTTAATAAAACTCTTGCGAATTCACTCAAAGTGCACGAGAATACATCCAGTCGCTCATGAACTTTATTCGCTATACGAATTGTTCTGAGGAGGGGTGTTTTCGCCAGCAGATTGGTTCTGGCCACTGAAATATTCAGTAGTTGCGGGCGTCGCCGCCACCACACGTACCGGTCCACGTTGAGTTTTAGGTGACGCAGCACTCCCGGATTATGCACTATGCCCCGCAGAAGCTTCACTATATACACGACGAAACAGAATTCCTGACGCACCCTTAGCTCATTATACCCTACCATTCCCAATACAAATAGTTTAGGGTACATTAGTGGATAGACTGGATATACACCATACAATTTGCAATACAAGTGTCTCGTAGATTTGTTTTGAACCCGATCCATGACCCTGTGTTTCTCTTCGCGTGGAGCAATATGACAGCACTGCGTCAAAGATGGTTTCTGACTAGTGCGTCATACATCACCTTGAGCGTGGTAATATTGGTAAACCCATTCGATTGCCTCAGTATGGAGCCTAGGTCATGTACGCCTTCTTACATATTTTAACAATATGTTTACGAAAGGTGAGTTCTGGAGTGAGGCATACACATAAATCTCGTAACACCCGTTGCTTCGACACTGCTTCTACCTAGTACTCGCAGCACATTGGTGTCCGCGCGGGAGTGAACGTTGTTACCGAGCATTTATCAACATTGAAGTAGAGTTTGTTACCATGACTCCACTGTACCACTCTGTTAATATCATCCTGCCAGCGTTCACAATCCGACTCGACCTTAACCTCGAGCACCAATTTAAGGTCATTTATTTATTTAAACTTCATGTACAGTAGTGGTATATAGGCGGACTTAATGCAACAAGGCATTGTCTCCCAGCCAACCTTTGGGTTAAAAAAGAGATCACTGTGGTAGGTCATCTGTAAACAACAAACATAAGTCATGTCTAACGACCTCTGGTAAGTCGTTTATCATTATGATAAATTCGAGAGGCTCCAAATTGGTGCCCTAGCTTACTCCTGACCTCATGCAATATAGTTTGGACTCATACCCGTTGTAGTCAACATACTGCTTGTAGAGTTTGTAGGTATACTTGTCTCGTGTTTACGGGCGCTATCGCGTCAGTCGTGTTCGAGACTGACCTAGCCGCTGGTGACACAACGAGCCAATGTGTTTACCCCTTGTGTCAGTGCATACACTACACTGCTGTCTATCCTTCATGTAGTTCACGAAGAACTGTAACAAGTGCGGTGTACAGCCAACTTGTGTAAGCTTTCTTAACACGATGTCGTTGTCAATAGTGTCGAATGCCTTTTTAAAGTCAAAGTATGCCACGTCCACCTGCATACCAGCATCAACTGCTGGTATTACCTTCGCCATAAAGAGTAGATTGATCTTATCAATTCAACAGATTTTTTGTTTTAGCAAGAACTAAAAATTTAATTACATTTTCACTATAAAAAAATTAATAAGTTAAAACCAGCTTTTATTGGCTGTGTAAAAAAGAAAAGTATAATCGAGAATGTCTGTAGTTATTAAAATATATTGTATATTATGTTTGCATGTTGTGTTTATCTATATTATGTATGTATTTAGAAATTTATGTATAAGTATCTCAGTTGTCTAATACTCATAATACAAGCTCTGCTTAGCTTGGGACTAGATGGCGTTGTGTGGTAGTTATAAAAAAAATGATACATATTATCTTGTATTTATCTGTATATTTGTATTAGATCATCTACACTTCTACACTATAATATGTAATAAAAAGGTAAAGTTTTTTTTTTTTGTTTTTTCATCTTTTTTTTTTGTCGGAGGTAATCTCTGGAAGTATTGGTCCGATTGCTAAAATTTTTTCACCGATAGAAAGCTGCTTTATTCTTGGGTGGATTAAGATATATATTTTATGTACGCGGGCGAAGCTGCGGGTAAAAGCTACTTTCATATACATAAATATTCAAAAACGAACTGTACAATTACATATTGCACCTCTGCTCAAATAGTGCCATAATTTCAAAATATAACTATCGAGAAAAAGGCGTTTAAAATGTGTTAATTTAGAGAAGTGATGCTATATACTCGTATATACTCGTATTACAAAAAATGGGCCACCTGAGTAAACAATTGAACTACAATATGACATTATCTAAGCTTAAAGTAGGCTTGATGAATTGTGAAACCAATAGCTTAACAATAATATAACTCAAAATATACCTATTTTGAGTTATGACATTGCTTGAGCGGAGGTGACATATATCGCCAACCCTAGTGTCGATTGGACAATAATTGTTGATTTATCGATAGACTATAAAGTAAACATCTCAGTTACTACAACCTACTGTTTACAATAAATTCATACAAATAAAACTCGTTTCAGGATATTCAAAGCAGATGAATTATGTAAATTAATTAAGTAAGTACAAAATATAATAAATACTTTACTAAACTAAAATACGTAGTACGTGTAAATATTTAACTTTCCATTGCAGAAAAGAAGATAGTAAGACCACAGGATCTGGTTCCAAAAATGATACGATCCCACCAGCACCAGCAGGAGACAAGACAAATGATACCATCCTACCAGCCCCAGCAGGAGACAAGACAAATGATACCATCTTACCAGCCCCAGCAGGAGACAAGACAAATGATACCATCTTACCAGCCCCAGCAGGAGACAAGACAAATGATACCATCTTACCAGCCCCGGCGGGAGACAAGACAAATGATACCATCTTACCAGCCCCAGCAGGAGACAAGACAAATGATACCATCTTACCAGCCCCAGCAGGAGACAAGACAAATGATACCATCTTACCAGCCCCAGCAGGAGACAAGACAAATGATACCATCTTACCAGCCCCAGCAGAAGGCAAGAAAAATGATACTATCTTACCAGCCCCAACAGGAGGCAAGAAGAATGATACCATCTTACCAGCCCCAGCAGGAGACAAGACAAATGATACCATCTTACCAGCCCCAGCAGGAGACAAGACAAATGATACCATCTTACCAGCCCCAGCAGGAGACAAGACAAATGATACCATCTTACCAGCCCCAGCAGGAGACAAGAAGAATGATACTATCTTACCGGCCCCAGAAGGAGGCAAGAAAAATGATACTATCTTACCAGCCCCAACAGGAGGCAAGAAGAATGATACCATCTTACCAGCCCCAGCAGGAGACAAGACAAATGATACCATCTTACCAGCCCCAGCAGGAGACAAGACAAATGATACCATCTTACCAGCCCCAGCAGGAGACAAGACAAATGATACCATCTTACCAGCCCCAACAGGAGGCAAGAAGAATGATACTATCTTACCGGCCCCAGAAGGAGGCAAGAAAAATGATACTATCTTACCAGCCCCAGCAGGAGGCAAGAAAAATGATTCTAACTCACCAGCCCCAGCAGGAGGCAAGAAATATGATTCTAACTCACCAGCCCCAGCAGGAAACACAGGAGATAAAGGAAAGTAAGTATTAAACCAAGTAAATGTTAAGTTTAATTCGGGCTACTTATATTACGGAGAACTAATTTTTGCGAGGAGCTTGCTCTCGCTATATCAAAACCAATGTAGAAGAACTTTTTTTAATCGACTTCCAAAAAAGGAGGAAGTTTCAATTCGATTGTATTTATTTTGTGTTTGTTACCTCAAAACTCCGTTGTTTATTGACCGATTTGCAATTTTTTTCCCCTTATTCTGTCTCTTAATGCGATTCATTAGGGATCGAGGGAACTCCTCAAATATTATAGGCAACTTTATAGTGATTTTGGTATTTTCATCGAGGACTTAAGTTTTATTCAAAAAGTTACATTTGATGAAGTAGAACTGATGAAAAAGACCAGAAATGGTCAACGGAACTTCATACTCACATAGATATTACAATGAAGATAGTTAAGCGACTATGACAATGCAAATAAATGATTGGTTCTGAATAGTTACGTTGAAAATGGTATCATCGAAGTGATCTGATGATGATAATCGAGTCGGAAAATAGGCACCGGAACTCCGTAATTAATTAATGTATCCTAGCCCTGTTTGGACTTATTAGAGTTGTCATGAGATGCACTTTGGCTATAATTTACTATCGAACTGATCTGATGATGGAGCCGAAAGGTCGTCACGAGAACTCATAATAAAACAATGTATTCTACCAGTGTCTGGGCTAATGGAATTACCATGAGTAATAGGTACTCTCACTTTGGCTAAAAGTGCATCGCAACTAAAGAGCGTGAAACAAAAAACTTCAATTTCGGAAGTCAGTGTTAAATAAGAAACAAACAATATCAATTATTTTGATGTTATTTTGATCATTTTAGTGTTTTTTGTTTAGGAAAGTCGGTTATTTTTTTTTAGTAAATTCTTTTTTTTTCAAATTTTGTGAATGCGAAGCCATGGAGCATTTTAATTTGGTTAAAACTTGTTTGACAAAAACGAGCATGGCAGTTAAGTGTTTGTCAGGCTCACTCAAATGAGATTGGTCATCTCTTAGCCACCAGTGGTTTATTTCAATTTCTATGTTTTCAAAAAGTGATTCAATATTTATTTACATTGTGCTCACATAATAAAAACGACAAGAAATGTGTAACCAAAGCTCTTAATATTATTTAAAAGAGCGTCCATGGAGTATCTTGTACGTTCTTCTCTATAGACATTTGGAACGTGAAATTTAGTTTCACTTTTTTCACTGATCGACATTTTGACAATTCAAAAGTGGTCTTTTTGAAATATTTTTTTCTGATTTCTGTTTACTGGAAATGCCTGTGTCTTGTCATTATTTGGTAATAACCGAAATTTTGTAATTTTTAGAGTTGGTGGTGCGAGCGCTCACACAATTAATAATAATAATAACAATCCTATTAAGGAAGCCAACAATTATTCATTGGGAGCAGTGCTAGCGATATTGTTTTGCTCATTTGGTGCTGGCATTCTTTTTGCTATTGGAAGCAAAATCGCATATGAGCGCTACAGAAAACGATCGTACGGTATGTTTTTTTTATAAATTGCAGTTTATTATTGTTATCGTTTTAATATTATGCTTAAAGAGGTGTCAAACTATTTATTTTATATTTTAATATATCATGGCCTCGGATATGGATCGTAATGGGTAGATATAAGTTATTTTTTGAAGATTCTATTAGAAGTATACAAACGAAAGCAAGAAGCAAAAAAATCGGCCCACCCCATAGGCAGCGCTTTGGAACCCAGTAATTAACCCAAAAAATTTAAAAATTGACAATTTTTTAAAATAAGTTTATAAACTTCTTTTACATATATTTTTCATTTTTAATAAATGTACCATTGTTCACATTATTGACTCAAAGCGTCGAACACCCTCATTTTGCACTTTTAAAAACATAAGATATGTTTCTGATTTTGCTCCGTATTTAGATTGAATCAAATATTTCTTTATTTGGAATTTGCCTAACTTTGTTGGTCTCTTGATCATCTAACTTAATTTTAAGCGTGTTTACTTCATGTAAAATGGATACAAGTCCAACTGAGGCCACTCAAGTAGAGTTAGGGCGTCGCGGCTAGAAGTCTTCATTTAAGTCGATCTGCAGTAAGACGAGTGCGCCAAAGGTTTGTTGAAAACGCGAAGATTCAATAGACGATCGGGTTCAGGCAGAAATCGGGCGATATCTGAGTGCGATGACCGATTTTTCATAACAAAGTTTTTGCGTAATCGACATCTCACTAGAGTTCAGGTGCAACAAAGACTTTTTTATGTCCGTAGAGTCTCAATAACTGAGTGCATTGTACGACGAAGACTTGCAGAAAGAAGATTACATCCACACAAGCCTGCCAATGATCCGAAACTATCTCGTGCGCATCGCTAAACGTGATTTCAATTTGATCGTGCTATAAATAAGTCTATAAAATCAATAAAAAAAACTATGACTTTAAAACAAGTGCTATGAAGCTTTCCTTTTTTTATCTATAAATTGATGTCAAAAACTGTATTTAATTAATTATAGTTTTTCCTCTAAGTGTCATGTTTTAAACCAAAACGTTAGGGGTGGGCCGATTTTTTTGCACGCAAGTGTATTTCGTTTGAAATCCTAATGTTTTTTGAAGTTCACCCCTGCCTCTGCCTGTTGCCCCAGCTCATGAGTCATGAAGAGTCCTCCTTTTTTTTTCTTTTCCAGAAAGTACTCCTAATTATGTTGAAGTTTTGTAACCACATACCATTCAATCACTTCCTTAAATGGTCAACAAAAAATACAAAAGCAACTCTACCTCCGATTGTCACGCGGGCAAAGCACTTGTAAAAGCAAGGTAGCTAGTTGTATTAATTTAACCTTTATTTTGTTTCAGTGCTTCCACCTGAACAAGGCATGCAAATGTAAACTGGATTGACTGGACTTTTGACGATTCTACTCATAATACCAAATTAAAGTTGTAATCACGGGTCGCATTTATATCGTTATAAACGACAAGTACAAGACCATATGCCTTGTCTTTGGTTTTTAAGAATTAGTCATAAAATAAACCGTGAAATAGTTTAATTATATTGTTAGTTTAATTTGTTATAAAATTGAAGATTATTTGATAAATAACTGTATGAAAGAACAACTCTGTTTTATTAAACCTTGTTTTTATTCATTTTATTACACAAATATTTAAAAAAATAAAACTGCTCTTGTCTATGGCACACTGAAACAAGTAATCAGCGATTCACACATCCTTTTCATAAAGCTAAGTAACATCACATAATGTTAGGACATTGAAAGCGCTGCTGAATGGGTCGCAAACACTTTGGATGTTAGTTTTTTTTTTTAACTGCTAATACCTTAGACAATGTTAAATTATAACATAGGAACAGCTATAACCAAACCAGGACGAGTCCTGTATGTCGTTATTCACACCACGAAACCACACCCTCGAATCAACAAAGCCCCATCAGCATGCAAAAAGGACTCTATAAATCCGAATTACAGTGATGAGATCAGTAACCTATTACAATTATTCTAAAAGTCAATATTTAAAAAAAAGTGTTTATGTTAGTATCATTATTAGCCTTTTTAATTTTCCCACTGCTGGGACTCAGGCTTCCTTTCTAGGAGATGGAATGGGCCGTAAACCACCACGCGGGCCCAGTGCGGGTTGGTGAATGCCACATGTCTTCGAATTTTCGGTTCTAGGAGACGCTGGTTTCCACGCGAAGTTTTCGATAGTCAAAAAGATCTCATTAAATGCGTAACCTTAGCTACCACAACTTTGGGCACGTCATAATTATGGTGGTAAGTCTCCTCTTTGAGGAGTGGCTGAAAAGATGTCATGGCGTCCACACCTGATACTGATGCTGCGTGACGCAGGTTCTCACAGAACAAATCCCTTTTTCGTGTTTTTTTTTTTACATTGAAGTCGTTTGTATTATTTTTTTTTGTAAAACAGTTTATTTTTCACTAAAAAGTACCCTTCTGTTAAACTGAAAATGTGCAAGTTTTGTAGTAAGGTGCTTATAGAATTTAATCACGATAATTATTCCAACAAGCCCAGCTACGGCTAGGATACATTGTTTTATTAGGTACAGAGTTTTCGTGCCTACCATTCATCATCAGCTTGCCTTATAGCCAAAGTGCATCATCATCATTTCAGCCTATAGAAGTCCACTGTTGGACATAGGTCTTCCCCAAGTGTCGCCACAATGAATGTGTGGGCTGTGGTGAGACTGCATGGGTCATAATTGTAGAATGCATCAGGACAGAACTGACCGAACAATCGCTGGTGTGACGGCGATGACAAATTGTTCAGAGAAGGTACTTACCGGGTAGAATATCAGACTAGAAGATACTTCGTAAACAAAATAAAAACTTCTACAGTAGTGGTACACAGGCGAACTAAGAGCGTTCTTTTCGAGGTACGTTTTCATACAACCGCTCTTACGCGATTATGATGTTATTACACATCTTTCTCCAGATATTTTGGATACACAGCTATCTTGTGGATATTATCTAGGCTTCTATAGAAATGAAAACATACATTTGTGTAAAACTAATCTAAAAATCAATCAATCAATTTTATTTGCATAAAACATGGTGTACAATGGTGTTATGTCAAAAATTATTAGAGCATACATGTTTTGCTTATATCACAGCACGCAAATATTTTACAAATTATTATGTCAAAGAAAAAATAATTATAATATGTCAAAAAAATTATTATTACATATAAAAAAAAAACTGCTATTTTATGTGAAGTTTGGGTCTCCATAATGTTTCATATATTAACTCCTCAAACCTGAAGCGCGTGATTTCGCGCCATTCGGTTGAAAACTAAGATTATTAAAAGACCGCGTAGATTATTAACATTTTGAGCGTTTTATTTATTGGTTATGTATCTAAGAATGTAAATAACAAATTCTTCATAAAGTAGTCTGTAAATTTCGAAAATAAGCAACTTTTCCATTTTTACCGTATTTATACCTATTTAAATGCTTGGGGTCTCAGGGGTTAAAAATATAAAAATGTACATCAATAGAAGCTTTGCACATTTAATCATGATTCTAAATGACGACAATTTTACTGAAAAACTTTTAAGGGTTTAAAAACTACACGTATTTCCTAGAATAGGCATCGCAGTCAAGCACTCAAGTCAAGCACTAGTTTATATCAATTAAAAAACAACAAGTTTTATGAAATATTCGAGTAAATCACGAAATTACCGAATGCCAACAGAGTTTTCAGGCGTTATTTTTCTTTTTACGCGTTGGCTCTTCATCAAACATCGCGTTGGATTGCGTTAGATGAAGCAACGAGCTTTTAAACCATGCTCGATGCTGACGATAGGTGATTGAAAAAGGACCCTTTGATTCTCATGATTCTCTACCAGCCAATCTTTAAATTTAAATCATATGAAATGACCGTATTCATTTAATTGATTTCGGTAGAAAATATTAGATACTTCCTAGTTTTTTTAAGTTAGTATAAAGAAAAAATTGAAGGTTATGTACATACAAAATTCCAAGACATTTTTGTTGGGTATATATCAAACTTAGCATAAAATAGGACATACCATGAAGTAGGTACCATGTTTTCCTCTCGCGTCTGCTTGTTAATCTTTTTTTTTTTGTTGTGTAAAAATCATCCAAATGACATTCCCCGCCCTTGGCTGGAGCGGGAGATAGTGTCAGACTCTTACTGACTAAAAAACCCACCCCGTTCCTTCTTGCCTATCATACTGGGGCCGAGCCTCCCTTTCAGAAGCAGATCCTTGGTCCCAGTATGCTTCCACCCTGTTGGGCCTCTACGACGACTTGGGCTCGGTCCGGACGATTACCGGACGGTCGGACAGCGTGCCACACATCCGCAAGCCCCGCCTACGGTGGCTAAATAGAGATCGGAATCCCGGCGGCGGCTGGATGGTGAGTGCCGTTGCCTCATGCGATCGGCCTCCTCCTTTGCTAGCATTACTGCTTCGCAGCTCCACCCTGTCCTTCGGGCGTTCCGCAGAGTGGTGACACAAGGGCGTGATTTCCGCACGAATCCGGTGCAGAAACCTCCCGAACTTACCATGTCCGATGAGAACCTGCGTCATGCGGAAGGTGAGGACGCCATGAGGTCCAGCCACGCCTCAAAGAGGGGACTTACCGCCATAATTGTGGTGTGCTCATGCTTGTTAATCGTTGGTTAAGATGATTCCAGTTACGATATCATCAGCCCAGCTTTTTTAGACCCTGCTACACCAGCGCCTGTAACAACCAGTTTCCCACAAAATAGCTGTGTTAAAAACCAGATTTTTCACTGTTGAGTCTATTGAAACTTATTAAAGCCTATTTCATAGGATGAGGTAGCAAATAGGTATGTGGAAACAATAATACACATCAAAAAGCGACACCTTAATTAGTAGACCTAGAGCAAAAATATTGGTGCTTCAGATCTCAGGAACAATATGGGTATGTATTGTCATTATATTATCACTTATATACAAAAATATACACATTTGTGTTTTTTTTAACAATTTGTTATCACTTTGCTGTGATAGTGTGATAAAACATAAACTGCAAACGTAGGCGTCGCTAGACTACATACATAGTGTAGCGTATACAGATTTTATTTTGTGTAAAGTGGCCGGGCACAGCGGTCGTTTAATATTTAAAAAAATGCATCATTATTATTTGTTGTTTGCTTTAGTGTCCGTTTTGGTGAGTGAATTTTTGTACTTTTTTATACTTTTACGAAAAAGTCTTTTGCTAAAATTGTTTGGGCTTTTCCGCTCCGTATCTGAATTTATGGCCAGTCAAACATAAAGGAGTCGAGTAATATTTCATGTGATCACACACGTTTGTTTTAACCTTTCCTTCAGTTGCCCTTTACGGTCTAGGGCAACAGTTGCTCGTGATACCTAGAAGTTTATTTTTAGAAATTACTGTAACTCTTTGTTCAGTTCACAAGTCCTTTCCTGAAATACAGGTTATTTTTTGCTTAGATAACTTAATCTTGTTATTGCGTGACACACAGGACCGGTCGTTGTGGCGACGCTTGGGGAAGGCCTATGTCCGACAGTGGACGTCTTTCGGCTGATATGATGATGATGATGACCTTAATGTATTTAAGACTGTGCATTATATTAATTTGCACTTGTAATCGGATGTTTAGAGAAATGAAGATATATGAGTAGAAATATAACAGTCGAGTTAAGTGTATTATGGATACACATCTGCCAAACCCGCCAGGGATGCCCGGAGGACACGGTGGAGCACACAGTCGAGGTGTGCCCTGCTTGGGCGGAGCATTGCCGTGCCCTCGTGGGAGCGATCGGCGGCGGAGACCTCTAGCTCCGGGCCTTGGTTGAGGCCATGTTTCGGAGCGAGGAGGAGTGGCAGGTGGTTACCTACTTCTGTGAAGCAGTAATGCTCGCAAAGGAGGAGGCCGAACGCATCAGGCAACGGCGTTCTCGCCACCGCCGCCGCCGGGATTCTGATCCCGATTTCCGGCCACCGTAGGCGCGGGCTTGCGGACAATGAGCAATGGGTAGCTCGCTGTCTGGCCGTCCGGTAACTGTCCGGACCAAGCCCAAGTCGTCGACGGCGCGCACTGTTCCTGCGCGTCTCAAGGAGTTGTCAGCAACAGCAGGGGCCCAGCCAGGTCGAAGCCTATTGGGGCCAGGGTTATCCGAAAGGGCTCTCGAGCCCCGGTATGAAGGCTTGAAGGAACGGGATGGGTTTTTTAGTCAGTAAGAGTCTGACACTATCTCCCGCTCCGCCCAAGAGCGGGGGTTGTCATTGGATGATTTTTCCCATCGAAAAAAAAAAAACCCGCCAGGGAATAAATGAGTTGTAATAATAATATTATACATGTATAATTTTACTAAAATGATAAAGTTATGATAAATATTATTGTGGGCGGGATTATTCACCAAATTTTATCAGTAGGTACCCGGAACCATATGTGGTTTATATATCGCAATGAGCTTTCCCAATGTTCATAATTATAGCTGCATTTTTGTCAGTAATACGATTAGTAGCTAAGTGATGAGCGAGATTTTTAAACAATTTTCTCTCGTTAAGAGCGTCCTTATCGAGTTACATTTTCATACAACCTCTGTTACGGGATTATGATGTTATTACACATCTTTCTCTAAATATTTTAGATACACAGCAATCTTGTAGATAATATTATCTAGGCTTCTATAAAAATCAAAACATTTTATTTTGATGGTTTAAAAAAAAAACACGTATTTCCTGGAACAAGTTTTGTGAAATATTCTGTACCTAAATCACGGAATTATCGAATTCCAATAAATTTTCAGGCGTTATCTCTCTTTTTTCGCATTGCCTCTTCACCAAACATCGCGTTGAATTGCGTTAGATGGAGCAACAAGCTTTAAAACCAAGCTAGATGTTGACGCAAGCGTGAGGCTTAATTCAATTTCTGTCTTTTAATTATTTTTTATTTTTATTTAATTTTTTATTATCTTCATTGTGATCACACATATAATAGAAGCAACAAGAAATATGTAACCAAAATTTTATGTAACTCATCATAATATGATTCAAAAGAATCCATGGAGTTTCTTGTACGTTCTTCTCCATAGAGATTTGGAACGAGCAATTTAGCTTCACTTTTTTTAGACCGACCGACATTCGACTGTTCAAAAGTGCCTGCAAATAGTCTATTTGAAATAAATGTTTTTGATTTTTGAAAAGGACCCTCTTCTATATATATAAAAATCAATGCCACTTTTAGTTGTAATTTTATAACTCAAGAACGGGCTCACCTATCCAAACCAAATGTTTAGGCTTTGTTCGGACTATTTAGTAGATGGTTTATATGAAGTTTGGTAGGGTAAAGTAGAGTATAGTAGGGTATAGTAGGGTATAGTAGGGTATAGTAGGGTATAGTAGGGTAGAGTAGGGTAGAGTAGTGTAGTGTAGGGTAGAGTTGGGTAGAGTAGGGTATAGTAGGGTGGAGTAGGGAAGAGCGGGATCGAAGTCACGTGGGCAAAAGCTAGTAACATAAAGAAATAAAAATGTGCAAGCGAAATCTGTTTTTAATTTAATGCCTTAATAAAAGCGGAACAACAATAAGACTTTCTTCGATGTCACGAGCAATTTCTGGAAAGGGAACTCGTGTTCCTAGAACGCAAAAGACAATTGAAGGAACATAGGTAGATTTTAGGAGTGTGAGTAGTCATTAAATGATTTCCCAATTCTAAAAAAAGAATATCCCTTAGAGGATGAAAAGGGGACCAAAGTTTTAAGTATGAAGAAACCTACTTTAACGCAGGCGAACCCACTGGCGGCAGCCAGTTTAATATAAAGTTGTGTATTAAATTTTATTTGCGGGAAAGTAATCAATTTGATGAGTTATTTTTAGATATCTTGATAAAAGCTCTTTATTAATGACATTGAAAGCCAGATGACGCACTAGGCTAGATCGATGAGGCATTAGGCAACAAAAAATAAAACTCCAAATCATTTATTTCAAGTAGACCATTTACAGACACTTTTGAATAGTCAAATGTCGGTCAGTCCAAAAAAAGTGAAGCTAATGCACGTTCCAAAGCATATATCTTTTTGGAGAAGAACGTGCAAGAAACTTCATGGACACTCTTTTAAGTTCTCTCGCTCTCTTAAGCTCGTTTAAGTCAATTATTCATGATTAACTTGTGTTATTTTATTTCAGATACCATGGACTATTGCGGAGGATAAAATAATTTCAGAAGATAACTGGAAAAAAATGTAAGTAAAAGAATATAATTTTAAGCGTCCGAATCCATGTTATTTGGAGCTTGTAGTCGTAAAACTAAGTTAATTTTTATCGCTAAAATCCTTCTTTTTTAATATCTTTAAGAATACCTTATTATGCTTCGCAACCAAATGAACATATTAAAGTAATTTGATGGTTTAAAAAAAACGAATATAAAGTATTGAGGATTATCTGTTCGTTTGTCTTTCTAAATTGAAAAACTGCTTGACCGATTTGCCGATCAGCGGATCAGCGTCTCACCGTTGACGACGGCTGGTGCTGAAAATCAGCGCTGTGGCTCTGTCCTACACGCGTTTGCGCGGATGTGCTGCATATCCTTATACTTACTACTTATAAGTCGATATTGTTATTTGTTTTATTTTTTTAACGCTTCGATCTTGAGGATTTAAGTAGGTATAAATACAGGTAAATGGAAAGGTTGGTTATTTTCGATGTTTACAGACTACTTTATGAAAAACTTCTTATTTACATTCTTAGATACATACCCTATAAATAAAATGCTCAATATTTTAACAATCTACGCGGGCTTTTAATAATCTTAGCCTTAATCGAATGGTGCGAAATTACGCGTGAACGCCGGCGTTCGCTTGGGTTTGAGAGGACAAGATATGCGCCATATTAGACGCAAATAAACTCTTTCTTCTTTCTTTCTTTCTATTTGAATAATCCTGTCATGTCTTGTTTCAATCGCACTCAGTTTACATATGAACAAACCCTCCTCAATTCATTAGCAGGGGTGCTTTTAAAGAAAAAAAAATAGAGAAAAAAAATGATACAGAATTTAAAAATAAGTTATTTTGTATGAAACATGGCTTTTCAACGTAGAAAGTTGTTTTCTCGCTGAAGCCGCGGGCTACAGCTAGTATAATTTGTCTGCTAAAAATAAAGGAAAAAACTTTATTTTAACCATAGTACCTACACAATAGTTTCTAAATCACCATATTTCTTCATACTAGTAGGTATTTATTCAATTTCATAATATTTTAATAATACATTTATATTTATTATAATTATCTAACGTACTTCTATAGTTATTAAACTTATTTTTTTTACAGCGTTGCGTCAGCCAGAGCTATTTGTGCATGTTCAAAGTAAGTAACAAGTCCTAATTTTATAAAACACTTAATTTTATGAAACATAAAGTTTTAAGTAAGATAGGGATAAAGCGTTGGACGTCTCATAAATTCGTGTGTACAATAAAGTTACTAAAGCTGGAATTAGCTGGAATTAAATGATAAAATTTTCGATCAATCGGCATCTTTCACTCGAAATGAAACATTCAAACATGAAATGAAAGAAAAGTGCCAAATAATCAGTGGATTGATCCAACAACGGTTGATTTTAGAATTTGGCATTATTCACTCATACTTTTCGAGTAAACTGTCTGATTCCATCTAATTGCAGCATCTTGATGTTTCGTCAATGGCTGTCTTACATAAACTGTACGAAAGCCAAGTTTGACGAAACATCACTTCACATTAATCCCTCCTCATTGGGCAATATATCTGAGAACAGTTGCTCTACACACTTAAAACATACCTACAGACAGTTTCTGTAAATTACTCTCCATCATTTTTGCACTCGGCTGTAGAGTAGTTTAATGATAAATCGTCCAGCGTCCTGCTAGCAGGACTTTCAGTCCTTCCGGTAGGACGCACCTTTTTTAATGAATATTACGTGATCGGTCCTGCTGATAGGATTTGTAAAAATACAAGTTGATAGTCGGTTTCTTTCTGATTGTAGGAGTGTTTGTTGCATCATTCTAGCATCATTGTGATCGAGATGGCCACGATATTTAGCCGTGGAGATCGCGTGCGCTCGCTAGAATCTCACTGCGATGCGCCGGGAACGAATAACGCGTGGGGTCGTCAACAATTTGGTGATGCATTTGCAACATCTTATTGTTGTGGCTGACATTTTATTATCAAATTCGTTTTGTAGAAGATCACATGTAAGAAGCACTTTCAAAATTCGCAACCACAAAAGACAACAGAAAGCCAGCTACTACTGTAAAAATTATTATGCGGAAAGCGATGCGTCTTCTGTGCTCCTCAAACAGAGCGCAATTGTTTCGCATACCATGTAACAAACGGAATTGTAGCTTAATGTTTTTTTTTTCTTTATTATTTTTCTGTTGATTAAAAACTAAAATGATCAATCACGAGTTTAATTTTTATTAGCCAACTTATCTAACGCAAAAGCAATTAGAACCCGATTGCAGCTATCAATATCAATAACAATTTCGTCCAAAACGATCAAATTGTTTAGGAGGAGACAAACACAATTACAGAAGAATTATAATTATATAGAAAGAAACACAATAACTTTTTCCCGCGTCCACGTAGACGAAACCGCGTGAAAAGTATTGAAGGTATAATACTTTATAAAATAAAAAATGAATTTTACAATTGTAATTACAACATTGAGTACCTACCAAAAGAATATAAACATATCAATGTATTAGAACAATAATTTTATGTTACCTACCTTATCGTTTATTTCAAATAAATAAATAATTAAAAGTGGGTAGTTCAAAATGTTTGTTTCCCCTGATTTAGTAATTTGTCTGAGTCGTCCTGCCAGCAGTCGGCGTGCTGCCAGAAGGACGAGCGTCAAATTTCATACAAAATAAAGTCCTGCTGGCAGGACTTTAAAAGTCCTTCCAGAAGAGCTTCTAGAAGGACATTTTTTTGGACGATTTATCATTAACCATTTGCTTGACTAAATTTTGCTTCGCTTGCGTTGGATAGGTCTGATGAATGTTTTCGTGTTCTATTTGCCAGGGTTGTGCGTATGCGATTCAGTACTTCATCTCATTTTGCTCTTGAATCCGCATAGGTGGTAGAAGAGCTGATAAGATGGAGTATTTGGTCGTGTGGACCCTTGCGGAGTTAACGCGAGAGCGTTTGTCGCATGTATCCGACATAGGCGTTTAAAAGGTTAATAAAGTATGTTTACTGCGACTTTACCTACGAACATAGTTAATAAAATATGTTTACTGCGACTTTACCTACGAACATGGTTGGAGCGAACTTTTGACGGTTGTTTTTTCGCGTTCCATTAGCTCACCATCGACGTCGCCTAAATTGGAAAATAAATATAATTCATATAAATCTTTTTCACTTTTTCAGCAACAGTTTTGAAGCATCCGAAGAGGTAAGTCAAGTTCTATATAATAGTTTCTCATTTTTTTCAAAAATTCCTGTCGTAGGGTTCCATACAAAACAAAAAGAAAATTAAACCCTAAAGGTGCTCCCTCATCGGGAGTATTCGCGTGTAATGTAACGTTACAGATTTGAGCATTACATCAGTGAAGGAAGAGAACCGAGCATTAAAATGCACACCATGTATGATAAAAAACGGGTATACATCAGTGAAGGAGGAGAACCGAGCAGTACAATGCGCACCTTGTAATGATACAATGTGTATCTTGATACAACCTGTGACATACAACTCATAAGTTGTATGTTGATTCTTCCTAAAATATCCAAATAATTCATGACACCAATGTCGTTTTTTTCTGTGTTTTTTACGTAAATAAGAATGTTGAATTAATATTGTCTCACTCACCACAATAACTACTTCGTCTGACATCATGGAATCAACTAAATGCTAATGCTCAAAGCCGAATCAAATATTACATTACACGCGAATGCTTGTCAGTCAGGTAGGTAGTAATGTAATGTAATGCTCAAAATCGAATCTATAATGTTACATTACACGCGAATATTCCCAGTGAGCGAGCACCTTTAGGCTTAGTCTGTCCGTGTGTCTGTCACAGATGGTTATTTCAGGAAGTAAATATTAATACTTGATATTTGGAACAGTTCATTTATTTCTTGTAGTTTTGTTGCTTTACTTACCCTTATTATATTTTTGTTTGGGATGTCGTATTTCCTAAGATAATGTCACACTTATGACAGTGATGAGCGAGTTGTAGTAGACTCCACTTGGCTACCATTTTTAGTTTACAGGTTTGTCTTATAAAAACATATTATCATCATAGTAGATATAAAGAAAAGGGAGTTAGTTATAGCGTGATGGGTGACAGGGCAAAATGGAACAAAAAATACATTTATCATTCTTCACATTATATTATTATAGTTAGCCCATATTGTCCCACTGTTGGGCAAAGACCACCCTCTATTCTTACCAACGATCACGGTTCCTTGCTTTCTCATTCCACTAGGCTAGTGGTCGTAAAAAATGTAATTAGTCCGTCTTCTAGATTATTCAAAAATAAGGGACACGTATTTTTTTTTTATGTGTAAATTAAATCAAAAATGACAAAGTTAGAGCCCATTAAATTTACGTGTAACGTCACGCCGTGCTACATTTTTTCGCACGGGGTGACGTCAAACGTAATTTTAATGGGCTATATCTTTGTTATTTTTTGTTGAATCGAAAAAAGAAAAAATACGTGTCCAATATTTTTTTATAATCTAAAATACGGACTAAGTAAAATGTAATTATTTTGACCTTGGACACTATCCTAATCTTAAGCCATCCAGGTCATCACGCCATTTCCTTCGTGGTTCTCCACATGATCTATTTAAACAATCTCTCTTTCATATTTAAACACAGATAGGTAACCACTAGTCTAAGGTACTAAATCTAGAATTATTTTGTAAAAGGATTTCTCAACGAAAGGTTTTTATATTGCCTGAAATATCACACAAATATTATAATGTGTGTGTGTGAATGTTTGTTTCTTCTTCTCGTTCGAATTGCTAAATTTGCTCAAAAATATATATTGAAAATAAAAATATATAAACTATGTCCTCGAATTGCACATGGAAATATATTCCTGGAATGAAAAATATTCCCAGGAATAAGTTCTGTTGGGACAATTAAATAACTAAGATAAATAAATGATAAATGATATGAAAGTTTTATAAAAACACACGTCAATTTAAACTAGATGAGGCCGGTGTTTCTCGCCGACTACCCTGAGAAGAAACAACGAAACAACAAAGTCTCTTTTAAAGTCCATACAGCAAACATGTAATGGTCAAATCATAATAAGAACCATGTAGATTGAAGCCTGAGACGGTCTTTTGAAAATAGAACCACACAGTTCTAAGTGGACCTGTCCAGTCAGTGCAAGCATTTATCAGTATGCGTGTAGCTTAACTCAGGACTTGAGCTCAACGACTTGACGAATAATGACAAATATTTTCACGCAGTTAGTGTTAAATAGTGAATGAAAGTATGTGTGGAAGCTCTTAATTTTTGTAGGGTTGGGCACTCAGCTTGTCGCGTTATATTACTCATAATGCATAATTGAATTGTAACGTACAGTGCGTAGGTATCGTCCATAACATTGTAATACACTGTTTATTCATCATAATTTCCTCAAACCTACTGATAAGGAAGGAACAGCGTTAATGACGCCATTATTTTCAATTTAACGTATTTTTTATAATTAGATTATGTGATGGATAGAGATAAAACATAGCTAGAAAAGTGTGAATCATAGGTCAACGAGGGTTGGATACTATGGTAGGAATGATATTTTTCATGCAGGTTTAAGGTTGAATTATTTTTATGCAAATGCAAAATACTTGAGGGAGGCGATTTCAGTAACCTCCATACTCTGCAAGATTATGGAGCGTATATTGAACTTGTGCCTCATGACATACCTGGAAGTTAACGATCTTCTTAATCGCCGACAGTACGGGTTTCGCCGCAATCAGTCTACAGGGGACCTACTAGTGTATGCCACCCACTTGTAGGGCGAGGCCCTCGAGAGGAATGGGGAATCGATTGCCGTTTTCTTAGACGTCTCGAAGGCATTCGACAGGCTATGGCACGCTAGCCTTTTGAATAAGCTTCCAGCGTACGGCATTTCTCCTGGTTTGATTAACTGGGTAAAAGACTTCCTGAGTGAATGGTCTCTCCAAGTAGTTGTCGACGGATGCTCATCAGAGCTCATGACGACTAATGCCGGAGTTTCTCAGGGGTCTGCTCTCTCTGCAACTCTCTTCCTGCTGCACATCAATGATCAGCTGGTGCCCGATATCTATGGGTATGCAGATGATAGCACAGTTGTAGAGATAGAGATACCTGCTCAGTGCTCAGGCTAGTAAGAAATTAATCCGGTCCGAACGAGACGCTATGGTAGAGCGTACGAATATCTCAATTCAGGCAGTCTCCATGTGGGGTGAAGCCCATCTGGTGGGATTCAATGCCACCAAAACACCGTTCACCTAAGCTCCTGCTTTCTGGAATGTATCCCTAGAGTGCGCCGACTGTCTTTAGCTTTTGGGAGTTGAAATTTCCTCAGATCTGAATTTTGGGCGGTTCATTGAGTCCAAAACTCGGCGTTCTTGCAAAAGTCTGGCGGTACTTCACACCGGGACAGCTTTTAACGTTATACAAAGTTTAGGTCCATTCGTGTGTGGAGTACTGCAGCCACATATGGGCTTGTGTTGCAAAATGCCACCTGGCAGCTTTGGACTCGGTGGAGAGGTGTGCAAAGAAGCTAATTGGTGATCCAGATTTGGTTAAGTACAACCTTTAAAGCCTTAAGCACAGGCGTAAGATAGCCAGCTTTTCGGTGTTTTACAGGATGCATTTTGGAGAGTATGCGCAGGAATTGCATGACTTGATTCCGCCATCTCAATTCTACCATTGGACAACCCGAAGTACGGCGAATATCCACCCCTACGTTGTTGAAACCTCTACTGTCCGGAGTAAGCGTTTCGCCTCGTCGTTTATACCGCGTACGTCGAAGGACTGGAACAATTTGCCTGCTGCGGTCTTTCCGTCCGATTATAATTTGAGTGTCTCAAGGCTAGAGTGAATAGGCTCTTAATAAACTAGTGCGCCCCACCATCAGAGATTGCATCACAGCTTACCATCAGGTGGGATAGCAGTCAAGCACTAGTTTATATCAATTAAATATATATATATGAAGAGAGAACAAAATTATGTATTCTCAATGGCTATGTAAATGGGGAAAATTTATAAGTCGATAGCATAGGTACCTAGTTATTCAAATAAATACAGAAAAATATACTAGAAAGAGCATCGTGAAGGAACCATTATGGTTCTGGCTAGTTTAATTTATTCTCTGGCTAGTTTGGTTCAGAATATTAATTACATAAAACTGAGTGATCAATTAGCAATGGAATAATACTGGAAGGTTTATGCTATTCCTGTCCTGATTTTCGACTCTTGGTCCAAACCAAGTGCCGAGATCCGAAAATGTTAGATGTACTAAAATATCTTCTGAGAACTGATGCCTCTCTAATCTCACCCTTACAAATCGCTCAATTATTTTATTCAAGAAGTTCAAATTATCATCAAGAACCAGTTGTCTGGCATTTGTGGACTTTACGCTGAGCTGAACTTATTTGGCGCAGCCGTAAGTCATAGGTTAAATTTCTTTGTTGTTAATTTTTGTTTGTTTGTTATGTTTGGTTTGTCCTCTGAACGCACTGTCTGCATTAAAGAACAACGGCGAGGGAATTTTTGATTAAATTATTAAGTGTCTACTTATATAAGTACTTCCTTGTATAAGTTACCATGATATATACCAACGAAATAATTGACTTCGTTTTATCGAATCAAGATTATGGCTAGTTTATGGACTGAAAAAAAAATCGTCATAATTGGAAACTGAATTGACTAGATTTTTTTTTTTGCTTTCTTGCTACATGGACTTTTCGGTAAACTAATCTCTCTCTTAATGTTGCCACTAATATATATCTTGGTCAAGTAACATAATATGCTTTGCTTTATGTATTGATAATAAATACTTAGGAAATACATTTCTGCATAAGATAATAAACATAAAAATAAAAATAACTGTTTGTGCTTAGAATATAGTGGCTAAAATGACACAATATATGATGTTGTCACAACAATAAATACAATATCGAGAATCACATCACCAGAAAAAGCATGGCATTAGATATTTCAACAGCTATCCGCCTAAAGTCATAGAGAATAAGAAAACATAACATTTGACATGACATCTTATCGTTCGTTCAAAAATGGTTCTTTTAAAATTCATAAGGAGGTACGTAGGTATTATTGACATAATATACGTATAGTCGGTCTAATAAGTCAACCGACTTGGGAATTTTGTATAATATTTAATCATTTAAAAAATACTTATATTCGCTACTTTTTATAAGGTTCTTCTGTTAGTAAACAATGATCTCCATCTCTTAACCAACCTTGATTATTGAACCTGTGTTGACTACATCAGATTTCATTAAATCCTAATAATTACCCAAGTCGTTTAACTTATTAGACAGACTCTAACCTAACCAACTTTAAACTGGAATATCTTTAATTAGAGGAGGCGCCAAAGAGAGTTGAGTGTGTAAAATATGAGGACAGCCTTCTGTGAATAGTTTTGGACTCAAAAAAGCATGCAGATTATGATTCTGGATGTTGCCAGGAGGTATATTGGTCCTTTTTTTTTTACACCCCTTTTCCTGAAACGGCAAGTAAATTGATTGAAAAAATGCCAAGAATCGTTTTATTAATTGTTTAAGTAACAATATCTAATTGTTTCTTATGATTAAATATATCTATAGGAAGTCAGCAAAAAAAAAGTGAGTCGGATTCGCGCACTGAGGGTTCCGTACAAATTTACACATGAAAACAGTTCAATTCCCGAATTGAGTTACAAAATTTTTTCCGAAATAGGTTTTTTTTTGTGACGTAATGATAAATTTACGGTTTTCAGAATTTTACCTATATTAGTGCTATGAGAACTTGCTTCATGCCAAATTTCAGAATTCTAGGTCAACGGGAAGTACCCTATAAATTATGATTCCCTTGTGGGTGTTGAAATACACGCTTTTTTGTGACGTAATTCATTCATCACAATACGCTAAATACACATGCCAGCAAAATTTTGTTCGGAACTTCGCCATGATCCTTTGTGCAAAATAAATGTATATAGGTACTTATATATTTACTTTTGGTAATCTTGAGTAAAGCATTAAAGTAGTTATTTTTATTTTCAGTGCCTCATTCGGGACAAGTATATGCAAATGGGAACTGATTGGTAAGTATTACTGTCAACAGATTTTTTGTTTTAGCAAGAACTAAAAATTAAATATAATAGCGAAAAAAATATTTTAAAACAATATTTTATTGCCTGTGTAAAAAATAAATAAAAGTGTGATAGAGAATGTGTGTAGTTATTAAAAGATGTTAATAGATCTGTATATTTTGTAGGGAAATGAGGATATCAAGGATTTCACGAAATCCCGGTAGATGTCGAATATTCTTGTTTATTACGTTTTTTTACTAAAAGCATCTAGTGATATGACACAATACCAACTCATCGTCAGTGATATGTCGTTTTACTAAACTAAATCTAGTAAAATGTCAGAAAAGCGGATACTGCTGAATAAAAATCGAACCATGCATTTATCTTGCTCGTTCTAGTACCTACACAAAAAATCAAAGGTCCAGTGCAAAACTAAAATGGGCATGTCATAATTATGGCGGTATATCCCCTCTTTGAGGACTGGCTGGAAAGACAACACGGCGTCTTTACCTTCCGCATGATGCAGGTCCTCGCCGGTCATGGTCAGTTTGGGAGATTCCTGCACCGAATTCGTTTCAGACGAATCCGGTGCAGGAATCTCCCGGGTGCAACCATTTTGTGGACCGCTCGGAGGACACGGTGGAGCATACGGTTGAGGTGTGTCCCGCCTGGGCAGGGCACCACCGTGTCCTCGTTGTGGCAGAGATCGGTCGCGCCGTGCAGACGCGAGCCTCTTTCTGCGAAACAGTAAAAGAGAAGAAAAGAGGCGGCACACGCGCGAGGCAAAGGCCGTCGCGCCCCAGCCGCCAGGATTCCAATTCTGATTTCAGGCCAACGTAGGTGCGGGCTTGCGGACGGGCAAGCATTGGGTTGCTCGCCGTCCGACCATCCAGTAATCGTCCGGACCGTGCTTAAGTCGACGATGGCGACTAGCGTAGTGTTCCACGCGCGCTTCAAGGAGTTGTCAGCAACTGTGGGGGCCTAACAAGGTCGAAGCCTACTGGGGCTTTGGGTGATGCAAAAGAGACGTGAGAAAGTAAAAGTCTGACACTCCCTCCCACTCCATCCAATGGCGGGAGATGACATTTAAATAAATAACAAGATTTTCCAATTTCCATCAGGAGTTAGTCGTCGTCTTAACTGTTGAGCCTCGCATACATTTAGTAGAAGTATATATATATTTTTCTTAATACTTATATTTATTTTTTTAACCTAATGAATCCATGTAATAGAAAAAGGTATAATACCTGATATCAATATCGATTATTATGTTTAGTTGATTAAAACTTTATTCTATTATAAAAAAGCACCAGTTAATTTGTAATTTTATTTTTTTACTTCATTCATATCCCGTTTTCTTCATTTCACTACATTTAGTTTAGTGAAATGACATATCTCTGACTTTATATTAGTATTTTGTCATATCATTAGATACTTTTAGTAAGAAGACGTAATAAATAAGAATATTCGACACCTACCGGGATTTCGTGATATCTTTCATATCCTCATTTCCCTGCGACATATGTATTTGTATTAGTTCATATATCTGTATACATGAGTATTTAAAAATTATCTGCACATTTACATATTGCACCTCCGCTCAAATAGTGTCATAACTTGAGGTGACGCTATATCCGTGGCTGGCGTGAATATGTTGAAATGTCTAAAACCGCAATTGGTCAGAACAGCCATTTTATGTTTATGTTTTTTTTTTTTTTATGTTTTGACTTCTTCTGGTAAATCGAGGACTTATTTTAATGCATACACATTATGTTTACAGAAGCTTATTTTAAGCTACCTTTTAAATGATGACAGTTAATAAACTTAAAAACTGCTTATGGTTTAGAGTAGACAATAATAGACATATCAAATCTCTCACCAACGAATTATCAACTTATTTACCGAGTTGTCAATTTATTCACTACAGTTATTAACTTGTTCTTCTTTTGTTATTAGAGGTATATAATTATATGTTAAGAAAGTTATTTTAATGACAAACAATTCATTGTTATTAGATGGCAAACAGATTACGAACATAAATAATTGTTGACATGCTGAATAACTACTTGTACAATTAATCTTCGTTGTGCTAATTGAAGAAATAATAAATTTAAAAAATGCGAGGAAAAGTGCCGTGTCCCAAGCTTAGATTACAAAGGTAGCTGATTGGTTCTGCCGATACGTCTTTAGCTAATTCAAATCGAAACATGGGCTGTGCGGCAGTCTTTCCAACGGTGCCAGATTCACCATCGGTAAGTGCTGAAGTGTATGTACAAAATTGCCACCATGTCAGTCCAACTCCAGGACCAGACTCGAAGCCTTTCCTCTTGCAGCGGGGTGTAAAGCAGGGAAATGTAATTTTTCCGAAACTGTTCACGTTAGGATGTCTTCAAGGTTTGGGAGTAGAGAGGGTTGGGCATTAATATAAATGACGAGTACATCACTTAGCTTTAATCTGCCGTCAACGTAATAATCATGACTGAGACTACAGAGGAGCTCAGTACAATGCTCGGTGGCCTCAGTCCCTCACAAAACCAAAGTTATCGTAAATATCCATGTTGCCCCCACTCCTATCAAGATTGGAGATTCTACACTCGAAATTATGGACGACTATGTTACCTGGGATAGACGGTTCAGTTGGATAGGTCTTACATCAAGAAAGAGGATAACCGTCGAATCCGGTTCGGCTGGATAGCGTTTGGGAAACAGCGCTGTATCTTGTTGTCTAACATTGCGAAATCGCAAGACGAAAGTCTGTGACCAGTGAGTGTTGTCAGTAATGACATATAACTCTGAGTCGTGGTCGCTTACAATTAGTCTCATAAAAAGGCTGAATGTCACCCAAATTTGGGTGACATTCAGCCTTTTTATGAGACTAATTGTAAGCGACCACGACTCAGAGTTATATGTATAGATCACATTAGAAATGAAGATACAAATAACAAAGTCTAAAACGTTTTTTGCGACATAAACGCCATACGTTTATTTTTTCGTTAACTTAAAAAAAAATTCACAGCTTCAAGGGACCGTAGGCCGTTGTGTACATGGTTTTCATTTTAACTCGATACCTACACGCGTTCTCAAGATAAAGGATCTTGACAGACAGACAGACAGACAGACGGACAGACAACAAAGTGATTCTATAAGGGTTCCGCCTTTTCCTCTTGAGGTATGGAAAAAAACGCCCATTGTACATAATAATGTTAGTCCTGTGATTTTTTAATGTGTCGTATAATAAAGAATATTATAATATACAATACCAAAAAACATACCATATACAGAATCCTAAACACATAAGTCGACCTATCAATGTCTTCACACCAGCTACGGATATATAAATAACTAAAAATGGGCCGTCTGCGTAAAGAATTGAACTACAAATATGACACTATCTAAACTTAGGGTGAGTTGCACCATTTAACTATAACGATAACGAAATCATAACTAGCCGTGAAACGGCCGCCTATTGGTCAATTCGACGATTTGACAACAGTTAACGGCTTTGTTATCGTTATAGTTAAATGGTGCAACTCACCCTTAAAGTAGGTTTGATGAATTATGTAACAAATAGCATAATTATCATCAAATTAAGCAGAAATATTAGATATATTTTAAGTTATGACTTTGCTCGAATGGAGGTGCGATGTATCGCTAAACCTAGTTACGATTGGACAATTTACAGTTGCCAAAACGGATCTTGAGCGCTCGGCGTCAGAGTGGGGATCGCTTTGCGCATTCCATACATTGGCGAGCCAATAGTCTTCGTTGTTAGATACATGTAGCAACGCAGGGAACGAATTAGGAGTGACATCTACGACGCGATGGCGCGGCGAGCCAATCACTGACACTCCCTGCCCCCGCGTCTCACTTTGCACCACTAAAGAGACCAAAATATTTGACTTCTGCGCAACCGCTCAAGATCCGTGATGGCAACTGTATTGTTGATTTATAGACGGACTATAAAGTTAACATCTCAATTACTACCTGCTGTTTACAATAAATTCATACAAATAAAACTCGTTTCAGGATATACAAAACGGATGAATTATGTAAATTCATTAAGTAAGTATGAAATATCATAAATACTTTATCAAACTAAAATATGAATGCATGTCTATATTTAACTTTCCGTTGCAGAAATGAAGATAGTAAGACCACAGGATCTGGTTCCAAA
Organism: Mythimna ferrago; assembly: GCA_910589285.2. NCBI lineage: Eukaryota > Metazoa > Arthropoda > Insecta > Lepidoptera > Noctuidae > Mythimna > Mythimna ferrago. The sequence continues at coordinate 2,204,712 of OU342680.1, forward strand.
AATGATACCATCTCACCAGCCCCAGCAGGAGACTCTAAAAATGATACCATCTCACCAGCCCCAGCAGGAGACGCCAAAAATGATACCATCATACCGGCCCCAGCAGGAGACAAGACAAACGATACCATCTTACCAGCCCCAGCAGGAGACAAGACAAATGATACCATCTTACTAGCCCCAGCAGGAGATAAGACAAATGATACCATCTTACCAGCCCCAGCAGGAGACAAGACAAATGATACCGCCTTACCAGCCCCAGCAGGAGACAAGACAAATGATACCATCTTACCAGCCCCAGCAGGAGACAAGACAAATGATACCATCTTACCAGCCCCAGCAGGAGATAAGACAAATGATACCATCTTACCAGCCCCAGCAGGAGACAAGACAAATGATACCGTCTTACCAGCCCCAGCAGGAGACAAGACAAATGATACCATCTTACCAGCCCCAGCAGGAGACAAGGCAAATGATACCATCTTACCAGCCCCAGCAGGAGACAAGACAAATGATACCATCTTACCAGCCCCAGCAGGAGACAAGACAAATGATACCATCTTACCAGCCCCAGCAGGAGACAAGACAAATGACACCATCTTACCAGCCCCAGCAGGAGACAAGACAAATGATACCATCTTACCAGCCCCAGCAGGAGACAAGACAAATGATACCATCTTACCAGCCCCAGCAGGAGACAAGACAAATGATACCATCTTACCATCCCCAGCAGGAGACAAGACAAATGATACCATCTTACCAGCCCCAGCAGGAGACAAGACAAATGATACCATCTTACCAGCCCCAGCAGAAGACAAGACAAATGATACCATCTCACCGGCCCCAGCAGGAGACAAGTCAAATGATACCATCTTACCAGCCCCAGCAGGAGACAAGACAAATGATACCATCTTACCAGCCCCAGCAGGAGACAAGACAAATGATACCATCTTACCAGCAGACTCCAAAAATGATACCATCATACCGGCCCCAGCAGGAGACAAGACAAATGATACCATCTTACCAGCCCCAGCAGGAGACTCCAAAAATGATACCATCATACCGGCCCCAGCAGGAGACTCCAAAAATGATACCATCATACCGGCCCCAGCAGGAGACTCCAAAAATGATACCATCATACCGGCCCCAGCAGGAGACTCCAAAAATGGAACCGCCATAACAGCCCCAACACGAGGTGCCAAAATTGAAATCAACAAATCAACTACAAATAAACCATTGACAAACAAAACTAACGAAAAAAAAAGAGGAAGCACAGAAGATAAAGGAAAGTAAGTAAATGTTAGGTTAAATTCAATCTAATTATGTGTGCAATATGCTCAAATAGAACAATTTTTTGCAAGTCCAGCTTGCTCTCGCTATATTAAAAAAATAATGTAGAAAAACTTTTTTTCAAGTTTTGTGAATGCGAAATACCATGGAGTATTTTAATTTGGTTACTACTTGGTTGACGTTAACGAGCATGGCATTTGAGAGTTTGTCATGCTTACTCAAATGTCTCGCTGATGGTGGCACGTGTTATTGGTTCATTCATTTCCCAGCTGACTGGGGCTGATGCAATCGTGATGCTCGTGAACGGGCGCCGTCAGTTGAGAATAGACATCTCTTAGCAGCCAGTGGCTTATTTTAATTTATATTTTTTAATTGCTTATTTTGTCATTATTTATCTACATTATGCTCGCATGCATAGCTCGAAGCGACAAGAAATATGTTACAAAGATTTGCGTAACTCATAATATGATTTAAAACAGTGTCCAGAGAGTTTCTTGCACGTTATTTTTCATTCTCCAGGTCTGCGCTTTGGAACGTGCAATTTACTTTTTTTACTGATCGACATTTTGACAATTTCAAATTGTCTGGACTTAATTGGTCCTTGCGTAATATTTTTTTCTGATTTCTGATTACTGGAAATGATTTTGTCTTGTCATTACTTTGTAATAACCGCAATTTTGTGATTTTTAGATTTGTTAGTGCAATCCGTTATACAAATACTATATCTGAGAAAGTCAACATGTATTCATTGGCAACATTACTAGCGATACTGTTCTGCTCATTTTGTGCTGGCATTCTTTTTGCCGTTGGAAGCAAAATCGTATACGATCGCTACAGGAAACGATCTTACGGTATGTTTTGTTTTAAATAAATTACAGTTTTTTATTGTTTTAATATAAAATGTATGCCTTAATGGTTTCAGAGACTTTTTAACAACATGATTTTTTTTTTGCTTGTTTTCTCTACTCCTTTCAAATGGCTTTGATCTTTAGAAATATGTTTACACAAAAAAAATCTCGTTAAATGTTCCTCAAAATGTACATAGATGTAAAATAGTCAATATTTTGCAAAGAAAATAGTTTTAAAAGTCAGCGGGCTCTATGCAGGCATAGGCGGCAATACGAGTGTAAGTGCTACTCCACCCAGATGTTCAAGGGACGTCTTAATGCAAAAATAAATTTTGTCACGCGGGCAAAGCACTTGTAAAAGCCAGTTAGCCAGTTGTATTAATGTAACCTTTATTTTGTTTCAGTGCTCCCACCTGAACAAGGCATGCAAATGTAAACTGGATTGACTGGACTTTTGACGATTCTACTCATAATACTAAATTAAAGTTGTAATCACGGGTCGCATTTATATCGTTATAAACGATAAGTACAAGACCATATGTCTTGTCTTTGGTTTTTAAGATTTACTCATAAAATACACCGTGAAATAGTTTAATTAGCTGCTAGTTTAATTTGTTATAAAATTGAAGATTATTTGATAAATAATTATATGAAAGAACATAACTTCTTTTTTATTAAACCTTGTCTTTATTCGTTTTATTTATACTTGCAACAATATATACTGGACTATTGTAGCCAATAAGCCGGATATAGTGGTGATAGACCAATTAATGCGCCGCGTAATGATAGTCAATTTTATTATCCCACATGGCTAGACTCTCGGGAAAGAAAAACCAATGATATGTCTCGACTTTGCACACGAGGTTGTCGGCATCTGGAAAGTGGACTCGGTGGTCATTGTGCCGGTTGTTGTGACAGCAAATGGCTTGATGGCCAAAAGCTTCGACGACCATCTGTCGAAGCTGTCGTAGCGCGGTTGGATAAAGGGCCTGATACAGAAGGCATGCTCCTGGATACGGCTTGCATTTTAAGGAAGTTACTTTTTCTGAAGCCCTAATCACCGGTAGCTTTGACCTTGCTCCCTACATTGGCGAACTACTATTTTTTATAGGTCTATATGTTTCAAGATATATTTAAAAATGTATAAAATATGTATAGCAAATAAATAAAGGAAATAATAATATATGCCCATCACCATACCTCTACGTTGACGTCGTGGTGGGTCTTGTGTGCTCCAATATTCATATTTTTTTCACAGGACTTCATAGTCATATTTTTGTTAATATCTTAAAAATCAGTTTTATGTGTTAGGTATTTACTTCAGTAAAAATTAAAAAAAACCGGCCAAGTGCGTGTCGGACTCGCCCATGAAGGGTTCCGTAGCAGCAAGTAACATAATATAAAAGTTCTTGTAGTTCGTTGTAACTTTGATCAATGTTTTAATAATAGTGTATTTTTTTAGATTTATGACGTATTAAAAAAAACTACTTACTAGATCTCGTTCAAACCAATTTTTGTTGGTAGTTTGCATGGTAATGTACATCATATATTTTTTTTTAGTTTTATCATTCTCTTATTTTAGAAGTTAGAGGGGGGGGGACACACATTTTACCACTTTGGAAGTGTCTCTCGCGCAAACTGTTCAATTTAGAAAAAAATGATTTTAGAAACCTCAATATCATTTTTGAAGACCTATCCATAGATACTACACACGTACGGGTATGACGAAAAAAAAATTTTTGGGTTTCAGTTCTAAGTATGGGGACCCCCAAAATTTATTCCTTTTTTTATTTTTGTGTGAAAATGTTAATGCGGTTCACAGAATACATCTAATTACTAAGTTTCAACAGTATAGCTCTTATAGTTTCGGAAAAAAGTGGCTGTGATATACGGACGAACAGACAGACAGACAGACAGACATGACGAATCTATAAAGGTTCCGTTTTTTGCCATTTGACTACGGAACCCTAAAAAGCCATTAATACAAGTCTGGTGTCTGGAAAAGCATCATTCCCTTTCAGAATAAGTAAAAATTGGGTTTTGGCACCTAACGAAAAACAAAAAAACTGTTTCAGATCAGCGGCAGCAACCAAAAGTAAGGTAAGGTTAAAATCATCCACTGATTTCTCCCGCTGCATAGCGGAGTGTGTCTAAGGGTCCTAGCCTACTGCAACTTTTTGTAGCGATGCTGTTGTACGTTTACGTAATGAGCGACAACGCTGTCGCGCATTTCGTTAACGCTACAAAAAGTAGTAACGCACGTTAATCGCATTTCCAACGCGCTATAGAAACGATGCTAACGCGCTACAGCATCGCGACCGTATCGATGTGAACGCTACTACTCGCGAATCGAATCGCGTTTGCATCGCGACAGTAGCGCTCCAGTATCGCGTTTGCATCGCGACTAGGGAATGCAAAAACCGCCAAAATTACAAACCGGTTTTTTTTTTCGGTTTTTCCTAAAAAAAACCGGTTAACCGGGTAACCGGTTTTAAAATTATTATTTTTTTAAATTTATTTACAAGTGAAAATTTTAATTTTTTTTTGCTTATGAAATTCTAAATATATATTTTTAAACTTATCTTGAAACTTATCTATTAAAAAATATATTGTATACCTAATATGAGTCCAGTTAAAAATTAAAAAAAAATCATCTTCATAATAACGAATGTCTCAGAATGATGAATACATAGAATCTAAGCTAGAAGTTAATATATACTTCTACTCAAAATATTCACCACTAGCTTTAGCCCGCAGCTTCGCCTGCGTACATAAAATAATGCCTATGTCACTTAAGAACAAAGCAGATTTCTATCGGTGAAAAAATTTTTGCAATCGGACCAGTACTTCCAGAGGTTACCTCCTACAAACAAAAAAACATAAAAACAAAAAAAAAAACAAGCTTTACCTCTTTATTATACAAGTATTAGTATTAGTGTAGATTAGCCCTATCACAGGCTTTTAAGCGTTCAGGCCACGCGTCATCTGTTTACGCACGGTGATCATTGGAAAGTTGTCCACTGTTGATATTGTTACATGCAGCCCATGCTCTCTAATATAGATCTCAATTTGTAGTTCACGGGTTGAGGTCTGGGCTAGCTAAAGGTCAATCATCAGTCTTAATGAAGCCCGAAACACTCGCTGCAAGGCAAGCCTGGGTAATGCGTGCCTTGTGACCGGAAGCTGAGTCTTGCTGAAAAACCCCTAGTATATTATCAAATAGAGAGAGGCTTTAAGAGGCTTTGCTATGGCGTTTAGGATAGTATCTTTAATTCTTGATAATCTTTAGCTGAAATTAGAGAAGCCCATTTTCACGAAAATGAACCTTGGTCATTCCGTGATACCTTCACCAAACCATTACTGATGCCGCATGATGATCGTTCAGGACTCTGATAACCTGTTGAGAGTGTTCTTTGGAGTTAGAAGCTTACACATCGTCATCATTTCAGCCGATAGACGTCCACTGTTGGACATAGGCCTCCTCCAAGTGTCGCCACAATGATCGATCCTGTGCGTCTCGCATCCATCGGATTCCCGCAACCTTCACCAGGTCATCGGTCCATCTTGTAGGAGGCCTTCCGACGCTGCGTCTTCCAGTACGCGGTCGCCACTCCAGAACCTTTCGGCCCCAACGGCCATCTGTTCTGCGGGCAATGTGCCCTGCCCATTAACACTTGAGTTTGGCGATTCTTTGTGCTATGTCGGCAACCTTGGTTCTCCTGCGGATATCTTCATTTCTGATTCGATCACGCAAGGAAACTCCGAGCATATCCCTTTCCATTGCTCTTTGGGTGATTTTAAGCCTTCTGTTGAGGCCCATTGTGAGCGACCACGTTTCGGCACCATATGTTATCACTGGCAACACGCACTGGTCATTGTCTTGATTTCGTCTTGAGACACTGTGGTATATTAGACGAGAAGATACCGCGCAGTTTCCCGAACGCTGCCCAGCCGAGTCAGATTCGACGGAGATTAGATCTACGCAACTAGATTGTCTGTCCGAGGTAGACGTAATCGTTCACAACTTCGAGTATAGAGTCTCCGATCTTGGTAGGAGTGGGTGCTACATGGTTGTTTATCATGACTTTGGTTTTGTCCATGTTCATTTTAAGACCCACTCTTTCGGAAGCTCTGCTGAGGTCATTGAGCATTGTGCTGAGCTCTTCCGTAGTCTCAGCTATGACTACTATGTCGTCGGCAAACCGAAGGTGGGTGATGTAGTCGCCATTGACAGTTAGAAGCTTACATCCGATAATTTTGCTTGTTGTAATATTCCTTGATTGTGAAAATTTTCTCATCGGTAGCAAGAATATCCCTGAGTTTTTCATCAGTGTAACGAACAAGCAAAGATTTTGATCTTTTTACTCTCTTCTATAAAAGCGACTCGTTTAAGCTGATGATGTTATGATGAGTAACAACGGTGGATATTCTATTTGCGAATAAGAATTTTAGTGTCCTTACGAGATTTTAATTCTGGCCCTGACAGCATTCACTGCCTTTCTCACAACACGCGGCAGGCCTGGATTTTTAATGATCGTAAACAGAAAAACTGTACAATTGGTGTAGCTATCACTATGGTACATAAATATTAATAAACAAACCTACGACTCATATCAAGCCTCAACAGCGTTTTAAAACAATGTTTGCTAAAAAATAATCCCATTTGAAAGTAATAAAAAAAACTCGAAAAACCGGTTACTTGAAAAAAAAAACCCGGTTTTTTTAATCATTAAAAATATGCCGAAAAACCGGTTTTTCGGTTTTCGAGTTAACCGGTTTGCATTCCCTAATCGCGACTCAGAACTATGGTGTGGGCGAGGGCAAACATATTTATGGCAAATATGTTTCCTGATTGTTATAACTTCTGAGTTCAGGTCTAAGCTTTAAGTCAAGAGTGAATAGGTGTTCAATGTTACCTTTGGTCATTGACTCAGCACTCGGCCCGGCTGAGGCGCGGCCCAGTTTTTATGATTAAGTTGCATCTTACACGCATAGGACACAACGATTTTATGTAACAGTGTGTGTTAAGAAAAAGTAGTATATAAGCTGTAATTTATTGTAAATAAATCAGATTTGAATTTTATATTCTTGTCTCATTACCACTCACTGTGGCCAAGACACCTTTAGACATCTCAGATCAGTCTCGTGAGTTTGCGGGACTGGCAGTGAGTGTTCCCTTCCCGAACCAGGACATCCTGCTTACTATCCGTCTGTTACCTTAAGTCGCATGGTGCAGACATCCTGAACTTATCTATATATTTATTTATCACATACTAGGTACATGATAGGGTAGGGCTTATAGGGCTTAGAGTCGAGGCTTGTAGGTCTTAATAGGTCCTTTAACTTGTCACATGTTTACATGTACCGTCGTACCCTTCCAGTATTACGGCCTTACGTCACGTAGTTAAGGGTAGCTGTAAAATAGGTTTGTGTGGACCGCCCGGAGGACACGATGGAGCATACGGTTGAGGTGTGCTCCGCTTGGGCAGAGCACCACCATATCTTCGTGCGGACGATCGGCGGCAGCGATCTCTCGCGCTGGGCCCTGGTACAGGCCGCAGGATGTCCGGAGCGTGGATCAGTGGCAGGTGGTCGCCTCCTTCTGCGAAGCAATGCTAGCAAAGGAAGAGGCTGCACGCGTGAGGCAACGGCGCTCACGCCCCAGCAGCAGCAGCGGCCCCAGCAGGGTCGAAGCCTACTGGGGCCAAGGATCTGTTTCTGAAAGGAAGATTCGGCCCCGGTACGAAAGGCAACGAAGGAACAGGAGTGGGTTTTTAGTCAGTAAAAGTCTGACAGTATCTCCCGCTCCGCTTAAGAGCGGTCGATGTCATTGGATGATTTTCTCACCTAAAAAAAAGTGAATAGGTTACTTCTAGGCAAGCGTGTCCTATCGTCGGCTACATCATCGTTTACCATCAGATGAGATGTTAGTCAAAGGGGATTTTACGCATAATAAAAACTGGGCAACTGCAAGTCGGACTCGCGCACTGAGGGTTCCGTGCAAACTACAATTCCCGAATGGAGTCTCGAAGATTTTTCCGAATTGTAAAAAAGTATTTTTTTTTTTTGGTGACGTAGGTAACTACAAAACTGTTTTCAGCTTTATTCCTATACCTGTGCTATAAGACCTTGCTTTGTGCCAAATTTCAGGATTCTGGGTCAACGGGAAGTACCCTATGAATTTCGATATTTGAGAGTATCAAAATATACGTTTTTTTGCGACATAAACGGTCATATCTTTTTTATTCGGTAACTTAGAAGTTTGATTTTGTCACAGCGTGAAGGAACCACAGACCTAAGTATATTTAATTTTAAACCCGAAACCTTCACGCGAAATAAAGGGTCAAGACAGACAGACAGACGGACGACAAAGGTTCTGTTTTTCCTTTTGAGGTACGGAACTCTAAGAGACATTGTCCTATATCCTACGGGAATGAAGTTTCGAAATAAAAAACTACTCAAAAATATAACAGTAAAGAAATTATAAATGTTTGTATAAAATTCTTTAGTTAGCAGATTGTTGGATTGCTATACGCTTTGGTGCATACTGTAAGTATAGCAAGCAATTTATAAATTAATAAATAATAACAGTAGTTACACTCCATTACCGCGTACATCAAAGGACTGGCCTGCTGCGGTCTTCCCGTCCGATTATAATTTAGGTGTCTTCAAGGCTAGAGTGAATAGGCTTTTAATAAACTAGTGCGCCTCAACATCAACGATTGCATCACTGCTTACAATCAGGTGGGATCGCAGTCAAGTACTACTTTATAACAAATAAAAAAAATGGCAATATGAGTAGTCCAATCCCGTTCAGCGACTTGTTCAGAGTTGTGTTGCCAGTGAACCACTCATTCGCTTCTCTATAGGCGCCCAAACATACATATCAAATCAGTGTATGTATATTCGGTATTTGGTTCAGGAACTCAGCAGTGTTGTGTACAACACAATACTGCTCAGATACAGACGCGAGACGTCTCAACCGCACGGATGTCAGCAGTTTGAACCGGTCTGAAGTCAGCACCTTCGCCTCTGGTCATTCCCCACCTGGCCTCCTCCAGACAACTGCACCGTTGACGTATCGTGAGCAAATGTGACGCGTGTACAGTACTGCACCGTTTGGCACCCTTCTGTTGGTCTAATAGTAAACTATAATGACTCTTACAGTCGGATAACAAATTATGAATGTAGCATAAAACTATAATAGCAAACAATAGGTTAGTATACAATATAGCGCACGGCTTTGCAAACAATAGGTTAGTATACAATATAGCGCACGGCTTTGCAAACAATAGGTTAGTATACAATATAGCGCACGGCTTTTGGTTACCGAAAATTCTAGAAACCTATAAGTACAATCTATTTACGCAATATTCCATTAAGGAATTGTGTATTATTAAATTCCTACTATTATTTCACCTAACTATCACTATTGTTATTTTTTACTGTCCCGCACAAGTACACAAACAAGCAACTCCATACATAGAAGTAGCTTTGCTATAAACATTTTGGCAGGCTCGCGCCCTCAATGCTTCTGCTTAACGAAATAACAGACCCATTTTTGCAAGATACGGCACAGCACCTACGAGTAGGGAATTAAGCTTCATGCCTGGTCTTTTCGCCCCCTTGTTGGGGCCTAGCAACTTCCACAAGTGTCCCTACTTATCACAAAAAAACTAAAAATATTAAGCATTTTTAGTCCTTTTTTAAATAATGTAAACTAGTGCTTGACAGCGTTCCCACCTAAGCAATAATAAAAAAAGTAAGCAGCAATAGTAAACAGTGATACAATCGTTGATGGTGAGGCGCACTAGTTTATTAAAAGCCTATTCACTTGATTCGATGGCTTATCCAAAATGATGAAGGTTTTTGGTTCTTAGTACCGATATCATCCTTTTTTGTCTTTGCAATATCCGAATTTTCTCCTTTTTTTTCACTCGCTTTAGTGTCGAATTTTCAAAAACCTTTTCATAGGTCGCCTTACTAATAACAGAAAGCCTGATGAAAAAGTTATTCGTTCCTATTCCCTGTGATTTTGCTATCAGTTTTTCCTTTCACGTATATAATTATTATAAATGTATATCTGTAGATTGTATCATAGTTACATTCAGGCGTCAGTCACCACGCTGCATCACCACAACCACAAAGAGTGTATTGGAGTGTTTCTTTTTTGAGTTTGTGAATCATCCAATGATTTCTTCCGCTTTAGGTCCTCCATAGAGCATGATGGCGTGTTAGACTAAGACCCATCTGTGTCCTTCAGTTGCGTTTTGTGTTTTAGAATCACGATTTCCTCTGCAAAAATTCTACGTGGCATTAGCGTGGATCGGCCTTGCTGGGTCCCCACGGTTTTGCTGACATCTTTTTGAGGTGTGCGTGGAATACTTACTACGCGCCGTCACAGGCGTCGCTGTGTCACCTCTCCAGCGACTCTTCAAAGAGGGAACTTACCATCGCAATTGTGGCGTCCCCAGTATATTTAAGTGATGTAGGTGAAATAAAATTAAAAATTTCAATGCAATAATTCGTGTAATTACATTTACACAATTTATACCATCATCAACATTTTTTTTTTTTAATTGTATTGTAATTGTTTGTAATTGTATTGTGTATTGTTGTGATGTATTGTGGTATTAATCTTATGTTATCTCAAGAAATTACTTAACTCAGCTTAGGTGAAGGTAGAAAATTCTCGTAGTGATTTCATATTTTTCATAGTATTTATTAGTTTATTATTTTAGCATATATATGTATTTTATTATTATAAATAACTTATTTTATATTTTTCCATTTGAACTATTTGTTATTATGTATTTGTTTATTGTGCAAACCTACCACAGTGTTGTCTTTTTTAACCCAAAGGTTGACTGGTAGAGAATGCCTTGTGACATTAAGTCCGCCTATGTACCACTATTGTACATGAAGTTTAAATAAATAAATAAATAAAATTATTCCAATGGGACATAATCTCTGGACGTAAAGTGTTCAAAATTTTATCCGCACTTTTCATACGTTTGACCGTAAAAGAGTTACACATATACACACGAAAACCTATTTGACATATTTTCACTATTATTTACACACATATAATAAAGAGGTAAAGTTTGTTTTTTTTTTCTTTTTTTTTTGTTTGTAGGAGGTCATTTCTGGAAGTACTGGTCCGATTGCTAAAATCTTTCACCGATAGAAAGCTGTTTTATTCTTGAGTGACATGGACTAAATTATATATACGTGGACGAAACCGCGGGCGAAAGCTAGTTATTTATAATATGCATGAGTGCTATGTGATGTTATATTGTATACGATTGACAATTTGAAAACGCACCGACAAGGAAGACCAAACCAAATATATTTTTTAACGGTTAATTCGTCCTTGCGAAGTACTCCTCAATAGTGAAGGTCGTGATTGATGCTTCATCACTTTTAAATGAACGATTACGATATTCCTCTTTGGCGGTGTGAACGGTTAATTACTATACTTTAAATTTAACCAAAAAAATAATAAAAAACTAAAATAATAAAGAATTTACTACTTTTCTTTAATGACTTTAGATTATTATGGCAATCTTGTTACTTTTCACTACTCATAATCTGAAAGTAGGTCTTAGGTTGCCTGAGGAGCGGGTTGAAAGTAATATTTTTCATCCCTAGGGAGTTTTACTTTCAACTGACAGATGTCAAATTATTTAAAAAAAACTAGTTCATCTTCACATTTCTATTTAACCATGTTCCAACTTTCTATACAGCCAGTCAATTACAGTACGATATAAAATTAAAATAACTTAAAGTCTATGAAGATAAGTATTATTCAAAGAATATTATATTTTTAAATGATTTATTTTTTTTTTCAACTTTTTCTTTAGAATACTTTATTTAAATATAAAAATATACAAATAATTAAACAAAAAAAATAATAATTTGTTTTTTTCGAGTTGTAGAGTTTTGTTAACATTTCCGTACAGCAGAGATTTGTATTAACACAATAAGTTCATCAGATTAAAATAGTGATTTAACGCCTAATTTCATAAAAGAAGCTTAAGCAGTAGTGGAAAACATTTTATGGCCTATACCAGAAGTAAGATACCTACTTAAAGTCATAGATAGGTACGACGCCTCAGGTTTTACAAACTTTTAATTTTACTTTCCTTGTATTCGTAATGAAAAGCACAGTATTTACCTCGGGGTGAAAGTAACTTACCGAGACTCCTTATCGGGACGAAATAAGTTACTTTTACCCCTAGGGTAATACTTAATGTACTATTGTGTCAGATTGGTTTCTTTTTATTGCCATCCAAATATATCTTTTTAATTTTTAAATTCACCAAACACCTCTCTTTCTTAAAGGGAAACATAAAGTTTTATATAAAATTAAAATGACGATTGTATTTACACGCTATGAAGTAAATCAATAACTTGTATTCAGAATGTAATAGTGGGACTGATTTCACCACGAATGGCCAACAGGACTACATAATTTATGAATAAAGATTCTTTGCCTGATTTGACGCATATCTTTGACCTTTTTCTGTCCTTGTTTTTGGTCCACATGCCAACCTCGTTATCGATTCCTTCCCATTTCAGAAGTTTTAATGAGGTAGTATCACGTTGGGTACTACTAAACAAAAAAATATCGATAACATTTAGAGGAAAATGTATAGTTCTAAATTGTGTTAAATACCCGTCAAGTGCGACTTGTGCGTCGGTTTTGTCACAAACCTCAGAACATCTTCTTCATACACTAAGTAAAAAGACACGCTCATAAAAACAGACCTGCTTTACGTACAGTACAGGTCAGCCAGTGAATTGCGCACTTCCCAGCTTTTAATGAGAGGCTCACGTTTGACCACCATCTCCCCTGATGGTAAGCCATGATGTGGTCGACGATGGAACACGCTTGCCTAGAAGTAACCTATTCACTCATTACTTAAAGACCCCTAAGTTGTAACTATCAGGAAACACAGACTCTGGCAGGGCATTCCAGTCCTTGGCTGTGCGCACAATAAATGTGTTCCCAAAACACTTTGTGCTGGGTGGGATGTCTACCATGTACCAGTGGCGCAACGCTGTACGTCTAGGGGTCCAATGCTGGAAAGGACTTTGTTCATCATATTTATGTTCTTTCCATGCTAAGAATCTGCGTTCTTCTAACAATCTTCTATTGCCATGTCCTTCTCATACTTTTAACTTTGTTAATTGTTCGTTTTACATACAATTCATACTTCTGTGGAATGCACTTCTTCTCGACACCAGGACGTCTACCAGTCAGTATATATTTAAGAGGAAGCTACAGACTTATTTTCTATACAAATAGCGGAGTCGTCGTATATTAATTTATTCTATCTATATTTATGTATATACTTTTGTACCCTTGTTTTCTTAGTAATCTTTTATTTGCACCTATCATATTTTCTCTTCCCCACCCTTGGTTGACTGACACATCTGGCATTAAGTCCGCTTTTGTATCTGTAAGTTGTATAAAGTTTTAATCTTCACCACTGTTATAAAGAGGTAAAGTTGGTTTTTAGGGTTCAGTAGCCAACTAGGAACCCTTATAGTTTCGCCATGTCTGTCTGTCCGTCTGTCTGTCTGTCTGTCCGTCCTCGCTTAATCTCTGGGACCGTTAGCACTAGAAAGCTGAAATTTGGTACCAATATGTATATCAATGACGCCGACAAAGTGGTAAAATAAAAATTGGAAAAAAATGTTTTATTAGGGTAGCCCCCCTATATGTAAAGTAGGAAGGGATTTTTTTTTTAATTTCAACCCTAATGTGTGATATATTGTTGGATAGGTATTTAAAAATGAATAGGTGTTTACTAAATCATTTTTTGATAATGTCAATAATTTCGGAAATAATCGCAAAAAAAACAAAAAACAATGTGTCCCCCCCCTCTAACTTTTGAACCATAAGTTTAAAAAATATGAAAAAATTCTGAAAAGTAGAACTTTATAAGGACTTTCTAGGAAAATTATTTTGAACTTGATGGAAAGAACAGTTTTTGTACAAAAAAGACAAAAAGGTTGTACAAAATAATTTCTGGACTAAGTTTGTAGTATAATCGTATATGCAAGCATTTTTTTAAACTCATTAGTGGGTACACTTATTTTGACGGACGGGAAACTACGGAACCCTACACTGAGCGTGGCCCGACACGCTCTTGGCCGGTTTTTTTTTTGTTTATTTTTTTGTTTGTACGATCTCTGAAAGTACTGGTCAGATTGTTAATTTTTTTTTCACCGATAAAAAGCTGCTTTATTCCAGAGTCCTTAGTAATAATTATTAGTTTTTAACCGACTTCGAAAAGGAGGAGGTTTTATGTTCGGCTGAATGTACGTTTTTTTTTATGTATGTCCACCGAAATCTCGGTCAATTGTGGACCGACTTTGAAAAATATTTTTTTGATTGATAGGTTATGCTTTCAAGTTGGTCCCATATAAATATTGTTATGATCTGATCATGAACTTCGAAGATATGTAACAGAAATCCTCATACGATCACAGCAGAATTGTCGTAACAAGTAAAATTGCTCGGTATATCGTACGTGTAAGCGATGACAGACAGAAAGAAAAGGGTGAGGGATGTATCGAACCGATCTGGTGATGAAGCCAGAAGGTAAATTAATGTAATCTAACCGTGTTTGGGATTATTAGAATCGTAATGAGATGCACTCTGGCTATAAGCTATTTAAGTTTGGCTGAGGGGTACTTTTTAGTGGTGGTACCATAACTAAAAAGTGAAAAATAAAACACTTCTAACAAAAAAAAAACCGACTTCAATGTAAAAAAAAAACACTGAAAAGTACAAAATAACTTTAATTTCGGAAGTCGGTGTTAAATAACGAAGAGACAAAACTATCTATCATAGAAACACCGACTTCCGAAATTAAAGTTATTTTGTACTTTTCAGTGTTTTTTTTAACATTGAAGTCAGTTAAATTTTTTTTGTAAAAAGTTTTTTGTAGAACATGGTTTGTTTTTATAACGGAGCAACATCGAAGAGGCTTAAACTGCATATATCTACGGTACCCCAAAACTCGTATATACCTAAACACAAGGTTGGCGGATACATTTTCTTATCGATCACGTAAATGGTTAATTAGGGTACAAATATTATCAATAACGGAACCAGGCAAACCCGGGGTTTCTTGTTACTGGGAGGCATTGTTTAAATAGGCTATATGTGCCTCAGTGGAACTTTTGACTTCATTTAGTTTTCAACACCATCAAACTTAACAGTTTTGTGCCGAATTTTTTGAAGATGTATTTTTTAAGTTCTTTATTATTTTGTATGCTGGTAAGTGACTTTTGAATTGAGTCAAATAACTCTTCCTGTTTTGAGTAGAGCGAGAGGGCGGACGATGTCGGACTTTTACTAACTAAAGTTTAGTTAATAAAAACTAACCTAAAAGTGGTGGGCACTCTTTCTTAATGGGGGTCCAGAAAGTTTAAGAAATTTTAGGGAAGTGCCAGAATTATAGAAACAATGCACATTGTGTTGAAACTTTTAATCATATAAATACATTACAGCTTTACATACTTGCGCGAATAGGCTCCTTTACCTATGCCTTTATTATTCTACTAAGTAGAATCAACTTTATAATTTATATTTCTGGCCCGTCACATAGTAGATTATGTGACTAGGGATAAAGTAGTGTATTTAACCCCTAGTCACAATAGTAAGACAATAGATGCGCGAATCGTTCGCTTGGGGTTTAATGAATAGTCGAGGGCGGCATGTTGAATTTTTAACGTAACGAAGGTTGCTCATTTTAATCCCGAACGTAAGTGAGAGATTTATATAATTAACTGCCGAGCATCGCGAGGAAGTTAACAAAGAAACCTGAGTGAAGAGAGGAATTCAAGCCGCCCAAGACAAAGACCGCTTTATCCCCGTGTTGGATACTTAACTTTTTACACCATTTATGAGATAATTAAAAGGCTATTTAGTAAAACAAATCAAATATTAGAGAAATACAAATATTATTTACAAGTTACACATCGTCGTCGACGGCGTAGCCCTAGATCTTACTCAAAAGGCTACCGAAAGCCTACTTCTGAAATTAGTTTTAGTCAGCAAATCTACACAAATATAATAAAGAGGTAAAGCTTGTTTTTTTTTGTTTGTAGGAGGTAATCTCTGGAAGTACTGGCCCGATTGCTAAAATTTTTTCACCGATATAAAGCTGCTTCATTCCTGAGTGACATAGGCTATATTTTGTGTGCTGCGGGCAAAAGCTAGTTTCTGATAATTTTAGATGAATTCACACCTCAAAAGTATCTTTAATTTAATTCGGCCTGAAGATTTTTTTTCTACTGTTCAAAAGTTACCTATTCTGGAAAAACCGGGCAAGTGCGAGTCGGACTCGCGCTGAGGGTTCCGTACAAAACCTATGAAAACAGTTCAATTTCTGAATTGAGTTGCTAAGATTTTTCGAATCACATTTTTTTTGTGTATAGTATAGATTAACTTGTATAATTTTGTTTCAGGTAATAAGTGCTCTTGGGAATGTTACTATCAACGACGAAGAATATAAAACACTGTAAGTTAAAAATTCTTTGTGAAAAATTGTTGATGAATGTCACATGTCTTCCAATTTTTGAGTCTAGGACATGCCGGTTTCCTCACAATGTTTTTATTCTCCGTTTTAAGAGCAGTTGTAATGAAATAAATTACACAAAGTAATGCGCCTGGCTGGGTTTTAACCCGCGACCTACAACTCGTAAGTCGGGGCCGTTACCACTCGGCTTCCAACGCTCTATAATATATAAAATTTATATATTATAAACCAAGGCAAGAGCCTTGGCGAGATAGAAAAACTATGTTATGTTCCTTATCAATTTCAAAGTATTTAAAATATAATATAATTTTCTTTGCAGAACGGATTCACTAAGAGGACCTTGCGCATGTTTCAAGTAAGCCACAGGTTTTTTTTTTTACATAAGTTTTAGCATCATATTATAAGATAAACGCAGGTATTAACCATTTTTTAAATAGACCATGACTTTTAAGGTTATCGATTTACTCTTAAATTTACTTTTTTATGTTTATACGCTAGTTTTGTGTATAAAAATTAAGCTTATTTTATATTGTTCTAAAGCTCGCATTAAACCACTATCTTGCCTGATAGAAATGTATTGATTTCATTCATTTATTTATTTCATAAAAAAAAATAAAAAATAAAACTCAAATTGAAAAATAACTAACTTCAACTTCAACTCTTAATTAATGGCCTTTGTGGAAGAAAAACATATCTTTCTTTCTAATGAAAATATAAAATAAAAGAATTTCTTCGCAGATACAGACTGACAAGTGACAAGTCCTATGACCACAGATTATGACCACCAGTACATGACCGTAACTTAAAATATAATTAGTCAATACAGAAATAGTGTTAACAAATGCATCACGCCAGTTAAAAAGTGACATCAACATTACAAGATGTCAAAACAAAAACATAATAATAATATCATTACAAATGTCAATAATAAAAATAAAATGTCAATTAAATCGAGATAAAGATATATTAAAGTCTAATAGAATTTGTCACAGAGAAACTCATCAAGTGTGTAATAGCACTTTTCTATCAGGCATATAGAGAGATGATAATGTGGTCGAGAGCATCGATCATCGAAAACTCATGATCAGCTTCTGTTGACCTACGTAGAAATGTCCCATACTTGCAGGAACAAGGACCAGAATGCCTAGTGTGAATTTAATTTACATTAACGCGATCGACACTTTTATAACGTTCAGCGCTCCGATTGGCCCGCTCCAAGCTCTTAACCAATCAGAGAGACAAACGCGGTAAACGTTTCGATCGCGACTCGCACTCAGCGCGCAGTATGACATGGCCATCATTCTCGCTGCTTTTGCAGTAACAAGTTTTATTATTATATTTTACTGCCATTCACACTTAAGGTATTCTATGCTCAAGGAACAAACGTATGAGAAGCCTACCTTATCTCCTCTAACTAAAATAGTTCTGCCCCCCTAACCAAGTTACAACCGTTTCGTTTCGTTTCTCTTGCGTCGAACGCCTCGAGTTGGCTACGCCTCCGATTTTTTTGTTCTGACGTCATCTCAACGCTCAGCCACGTCAGAACAAAGGAATCGGGGGCGTTGTCAACTCGAAAGGGGGCTGGAAATGTAAAGATTTCGAATTACTTTAGTATGACGTTACCTCCCAATTTTCGATGAGTCGTTGATGGCTGCATTTACCTTACATGGTCTATAAGTGACCCACACACGGGCCATAAAAAAAAGCCGCCACAAAAAAAGCTAGAAGCGGCCACAAAAAAAAAAGATAGAAGCCGAAGAAGCTAGAAGCGGCTTTTAGCTTGTTTTTGTGGCGGCCGCGGCACCGCCGCACACTGGCCACAAAAAAAGCCGCCACAAAAAGAAGCAAGAAGCGGTTTTTTTGTGGCCCGTGTGCGGGGCACAAAAAAACACTGATGTAACGGCATAATAATTTAAATTTAGTATTTTTTTCTTGATGTTGTAAATATTAATTTAATACTTATTATATTTTTCAGTTTCACGATCAGTGAGGACATAAAGGTAAGTCTCTTTTTTGTGGTCTAAATAATAATTGATTATATGATTAAGCTGACGTAAGTCTCTACATTACATGAGCAAACAAGCGGTTAAGGGAACGGGCGCCGTCAGTTGAGATGAGTCATTTCATACAGTAGCCTATCAATTTTTAATCTTGGTCTTGCTTTTTAATAGAAATAATAATTATAACCATGTGATCCATTTAAAGAGGAGCGACGAAACGCATATTGCTAAAAGAGTTATGCATTTACATGTGGATGGATGGAGAGGGAGGTCAAATAAAAGATGGATGGATTGTGTGAGGAGTGATATAAAAGAAGATGAGTTAGTGATAATGTGACAGGATAGAATGGAAGAAAAAAAATGTGTTGTGCCGACCTCAAGTAACGTGGAACACGGGCAGCAAATGTTTACTTTGAGACTATAAAGTGCGCAATAACACATATATTTGACATTGTTTTGATATTTACAACACCAATTTTGAAAAGGTACTGTAAATTTGTCATTTAGATTTTGACCGTTCGTTAACCGTTCACATAACCATCGCCATGCCCTCGTGGGGACGATCGGTGGCGGAGACCTCTCGCGCTGGACCTTGGTTCAGATCATGGTCTGGAGCGAGGAGGAGTGGCAGGCGGCCGCCTCCTTCTGCGAAGCAGTAACGCTAGCAAAGGAGGAGGTCGACCGCATCAGGCAACGACGCTCTCGTCGCTGCCGGGATTCCGATCCCGATTTCCGGCCACCGTAGGCGCGGGCTTGCGGACGGCGAGCAATGGGTAGCTCGCTGTCCGACCGTCCGGTAACTGTCCGGACCGTGCCCAAGTCGTCGACGGCTCGCACTGTTCCCACGCGCCTCAAGGAGTTGTCAGCAACAGCAGTGGCCCAGCTGGGTCGAAGCCTACTGGGGCCTGGGGCCAGGGTTAGTTCCGAGACAGTAGCTCAGCCCCGGTATGAAGGCACGAAGGAACGGGGTGGGTTTTTAGTCAGTAAGAGTCTGGCACTATCTCCTGCTCCGCCCAAGAGCCGGAGTTGTCATTAGATGATTTTTACACCATAAAAAAATAAAACTGTGCACATAAAAAATTATCTTTCAAATATCGAAGCGCAGTTTATTAATTCTATTTCATAGTTTTTTAAATAATCTACCTGTAAATAAAATTAGAAAAATGAAATCGTATTTAGGTATAAGGGATATGGTAGGAATATTGTAATTCAAGTTTTTGTTTTTTGTTTTCAGTGCGATGACAAGAGAAAGGAGGTAATCAAGTGAGTAATGCTTTTTACATAAAAAATACGAAAAGTTTTAGCTATCTATAAGTACCTAGAATCAGTACAATATATATTTTTTTTAATGGGCAGTAATTACTAACCATCCATATAACAATATGAGTAATATTAGTGATTTAATAATAGTTTTAGGTAATCAAAGGTGTTTTTGAACAATTTAAAGTTTTGACTGCAATATACAACATTAGTATTAGTGATTTACAGTGATGTATCACGAAAAATCACAAAGCATGTTATGTCAGCAAAAATACATAGTTAGCGGTCCATCCTGGCGGCATCAACGGGATTGTTTTGCACTTGCATTCAGCTGTTTACTGGCGCCTTATACCCATTATGACCTGCCGTGACCTTTGTTGTGCTTAGTCGCTGGTATCCAACTTGTGACCTTTTTAAATATTTTTGGGAAAAAATATAAAATGGTGTAAAAACTATTGGAATCCATTCAGTTACTGATTTTGAAAAAACTGTATTTAGGATTAACATAGTAAAATAAAAATATGTACTTATAGAAACATTACTCATTCCAGGTATATTCCTGATCTTGAAAAACTTTGTGAAACCTTTCTGTAAGTACCTAAGTTTACGTAATTTTTTTTTTTATTATACTTTCATGTAACTTTAATTGCTTATAACACTGTTAGATAATTCTACCGCCGTAATTAAAAAGGGCACAACTGAAATATTTTTTTTCCTTTTTTGGTTCTATTCTATACCTATTCGATTTTTTTTTCTGATTTCGAATGTACTTAACTCAATTTCGAAAAAAATTTTAGTTGTGCTCTTTTTGATTCGACCGCGACAGCAGTGTTATTTATTAAGCCCAGAACAGTAAATTAACCAGTTTTACTGTTTCTGGGTCAACGGCGTTGCTTTTTGGGAGTGAATTGTAATTTTTATTATCATTGAATTTTGAAAATAATAACCATTCCGGAGCAAAAATAATTTGAGAGCTTTTTCTTTTGGTGCCTCTCAATTGCTTAGTAGAATTTAGAAATCATTATTTTTTTTCAGAAATCCCAATCGTACAAGTATAGCCGTAACATCAAATAAGACGTAAGTTAAACGCAATTATTTAAAAAAAGTGCTTTTAGGCTCCAGTCTGGCGTTTGATACAATTACAAACCCGAGCGTAGATGACAAGTGAGGAGATCCACTAGAGATAAGCTGATAATTTTCACACTTGCATATAGAACATCTCTTCATCCTTTTTTATCATTGATAGGCTCGCGTTTGACCACCATCTCACCTGATGGGAAGCGATGATGTGGTCGACGATGGAGCACGCTTGCTTAGAAGTAACCTATTCACTCTTGACTTAAAGACCCCTGGCTGTACGCAAAATAAATGTGTTCCTAAAACGCTTTGTTCGTATGGGTGGGATGTCTACCATGTACCGGTGGCGCAATGCCGTACCTCTTGTGGTCCGATGATGGAACGGACTTGGCCCAATTAGATCATGCAATTCCATGCTAGAGCCCCTCTCCCTCGATATTACGATGCCTGGAGGATACCTATGCTAGCATAGTCTAGCATAGGTAATCAGACTTTTAATGTTCCCACTGCTGGGACTCGGGCCTCCTCTCTAGGAGAGGGAAGGGGCCGTAATCCACCACGCGGGCCCTGTGCTTGGTGAATGTCATATGTCTTCGAATTTTTGGTTTTACGACATGCCGGTTTTACTCACGATGTTTTCCTTTACCGTTAAAGGATACGTATGTTTATCTAAAAGTGAATGTCTTTCGTTTAATAGGATTATAGTAAATCATAATTTAGACACCGTGAAACAGAAATTCGACTTCAATTATACTACTTTTAAAAACAATATGTCCATCTAAATGAAACTGTTTTTTTTTTTTTTTACAGCATAGTTAACGCAAAAAGTATAAAGTATATGGGCTGTCGTTGCGTTTTGTAAGTATCATTTAAGTACATTTTAAAGAGCGTTCACAAAATTTACTGTTGTATGTAATTTGTGACGACAAAAGAACATTGGGCGAGGAAATGATCTAATATTAGTACATCATGTAATTAGGGAATAATAAAGTGTCCTAAAGTCGCGGGTGGTATGTTGAATTCCGAACGAAACGAAGATAACTAAGTTTTAATCTCAAACGCAGTGAGGGATTTATATAAGTAATTCCCGAGCACTGCGAGGGAATTAAGTAGGTAGAAACTGAGTGAAGTGAGGAATTACAAAGACATCTTTATCTCCGTACTTGATACTCTAGTTTAACACCTTCTGTGAGATACTTAGAAGACAATATATTGAAACAAGTTATACATAATATTTGTGTGTTACAGGAATTATATTTATGTATTATTTACTAACGTTAACTATAACTTTATCGATTTGAAACAAACATTTAATATTAAATTGAACTATGCTTTTAATTTTAGTTTAAACTCGTTTAATGCACAATACATATTAATTTACTTTTTTTTCCAAAGTATTGACGTTCCAAATTCAAATCACATTCTTCCCTAGGGAACGCCTAGGTATACTATTTTAAATCTCTAGGAACGGAATGACTTGCTTTAAGTGTGGGTTGCATGACATAATTATAAAAGGGCATTATTGAACAGGTGGTGTAAAAACTAATTAACCCGTTGAATGTCCGGAACGCGGATCCACGCGGGACACAATAACTTTTTAATTGTGTCTCTAATTACGGCATACGAAAGAAATGTTTCAAATATAATTTGTATCTTCGAAGACAAATCTAACATCCAAGTCCTTTTAGACTGCAGTTCGTCTTGTTATTAATTATTTATTTATTTAACAATTTATGTACACACAATAATAAAAGAACTGAAAAAGGAAACAGAAGAATAGTACCAAGGCGATGCTTTTTTCTAAAGAAATCTTTTCCAGCATACCTGCAAAAGGAAAATTGGAGAAAAAAAGATGTAGACAACACACAGTGTCTAAAAGTAAAAGGAAAATCAGTACACACAAAAAACATAGCTAACAATGAAATAATATAACATGCAAAAAAAAAGATATAGTTACTAAGTAATAATATACATATACATAGTAAAATACACACACACACACCATTACTTGTACAGACACCCATACGAGGACTATAGTCATAAGTCACAATCCGAGGACCTCCTAGAAAACTAGGTTAGAGACGACTTACGACCAACAAGACAGAAAGAAAGAGAAAACAATATTTGGGGTGACGAGACTATTCGTATAGCGCTATCTCAACATTTTTTAGTATGACTTTCTGTAAACGATGCGGGGACCTAAATACACTCGCAAACCCGCCTGGGTAGTACCATCCGAGGACCTGTGTGTGAGCCAAACGAGGACCTTAACCATGTGACCAGAGACGCCTATACGAGGACTTAATTTTTTACACTTTTTCTTATTACTTGCATGATGCGAGGACCTAGTACTAGAATATTCACGAACAATACGAGGACGTTTTTCCAGGTAGGGCTTGTACTAAACGAGGACCTTTTCTGAATTTCCAATAGCCGTTTCTGACACACTTATAATTTTGCCATAATAATATTTGAGCTATATTATTAGATATTTAACCAGTTACACACACCAATTTCTCGATTTAAGTACTATCAGAGGACTTAGCATGATCTAACTGATAATGTTTAAAATGAAATGGAAGGTACTATTCTAAGCACTACGTCTCGACTAATCAAATTGATTTAGACTTTTAGTTGTGTTAGAAACACGCGGACAATTACAATTTGACAGCAATTGAAAGATTTTATAGTCGGAACTTTGGATCCACAATAATAATCTAAAGTAACAGGTAAGATAACAAGTTGACATTCATATTCAACTATTATTCATTAATCTATCCGCTACGCGCTGTATGTGGATTGCTGACATTATATATCAATACACAGTTGTGTTAATGTCACAAAGCTGCAACTGAAATCATCTACATGTGACACAACTCTTTAACGGTCAAGTGTATTGTCTTCAAACTAAGCATGCTGTTTGTTAACATTGCATAGCATTACAGTTGAGTAAGTGAAATGAAGTTGCAGCTTGAATCGTCTCCATGTAAGACTGCTCTTCAACAGTTACTTGTATCATCTTTTTTTTTGGTGAGTATAAATCATCCAAATGGCATCGCTCGCTCTTGGGCGGAGCTGGAGATAGTGTCAGACTCTTATTGATTAAAAAATCCACCCCGTTCTTTCTTGCCTTTCATACGGGGGCCGAGCCTTCCTTTCAGAAGCAGACCCTTGGCCCCCTGGGCCCTTTCTGTTGCTGACCATTCCTTGAGGCGCGCGGGAACTCGGCCTCCTCCTTTGCTAGCATTACTGCTTTGCAGAAGGAGGCGACCGCCTGCCACTCCTCCTCGCTCCGGACCATGGCCTGTACCAAGGCCTAGCGCGAGGGATCGCCGCTACCGATCGCCCCCACCAAAATACGACTCGCTAGTTCTAGCGCAGGGAGAGTTGTACCAGGCGGCGGACGATCTAGCAGCATGCGGGGTTGCGATAGTCGTTGATAGGATCCAGCAGTTGGGACTCGAGGTGGTACTGCACAAGTCCGAGGCTATGTGTTTCCACGGCCTTTGGAACGCGCCACCATCGGGTTCCCAATTAACGGTACCTAGGAGTTCACATCGGGGTCAGGTCAACGATAAAGCACCTGAGACTCGTCCTCGACAGCTAGTGGAATTTTGTGCAGCACTTCTGAGATCTGGCACTTAAACTGAACCGGACTGGCTCAAACGGCTCTAGCCCAACCGGGGCCTGGGGAGTTAAGACGCCTACTGCCGGAGGCTTTACGCAGGAATCGTTCGGTCCATGACCCTTTATGGGTCGCCAGTGTGGGCGCCGTCGCTGCGTCAGCAACCGAGAGCCCAGCTGAACGCATGCCTGAGGGTCATGGCAATACAAATGGTACGGAGATACCGCATGGTTTCCCGCAAAGTGGCGAGCCTTCTTGCTGACCTGCCACCATAGGATCTGGAGGCAACAGTCCTTGCACGCATGAACAATTTGCACGTGGAGATGCAACGCCGGCGCCGGGGCGTAAGTCCGCTGCTCCGACAGGTCGTGGCATGGTGAACAGAGTTCCGGCGGGATCTCATGATGGCATGGCGTCAGCGACTATCGCTAATCGAGAATGAGTGGCAGGCGGTCGCCCCCTTCTGCGAAGCAGTAATGCTAGTAAAGGAGGAGGTCGACCGCATGCACGCCCCAGCCGCTGCCGGGATTTCGATCCCGATTCCGGCCACCGAAGGCGCGGGCAGCTCGCTGTCCGACTGTCCGGTAACCGTCCGGACCAAACCCAAGTCATCAACGGCACGCACTGTTGAAGGAACGGGGTGGGTTTTTCAGTCAGTAAGAGTCTGACTAAAAAACCGCTGACTATCTCCCGCTCCGCCCAAGAGCAGGATATGTCATCTAAATGATTTTTACCTGGCAAAAAAAAAACGCTATTTATTTATAGTTTAAAAGTTTTTAAATTGTAATTTTCGAGTATTTTATGTCTTTAATTTAATAAGTTTAAATTAACAAGCTTATTATTTTCAAAATTATGCTCGCCATGTGTTTATCTAAGAAAAAGTAATGTTTATTCTGCACAAGGCACTCTTAATTACCTTAAGCAATTGAGAGAGTTTTGGCCTTCTTAGTATCGTTTAGACTAGTATTCAATCAGCTGATCGGAGTGGTCCCTCTTAACTGAAAGAGTTATGTTAATCATTGATATGTTTACTATTTTTATGTAATAAAATTGAGTATGGCAATTAATAAAAGGGCATAAAGTGCGGATCAATTTATGCCTTCTACTTAAGATCGGCCAAATATCAAGGACGTCCGGGCCTTGGTTGAGGCCATGGTCCGGAGCGAGGAGGAGTGGCAGGCGGTCGCCGACTTCTGCGAAGTAGTAATGCTCGCAAAGGAGGAGGCCGAACGCATCAGGCAACGGCGTTATCGCCGTCGCCGCCGCCGCCGGGATTCTGATCCCGATTTCCGGCTACCGTAGGCGCGGGCTTGCGGACAGTGAGCAATGGGTAGCTCACTGTCTGGCCGTCCGGTAACTGTCCGGACCAAGCCCAAGTCGTCGACGGCGCGCACTGTTCCCGCGCGCCTCAAGGAGTTGTCAGCAACAGCAGGGACCCAGCCGGGTCGAAGCCTACTGGGGCCAGGGTTATCCGAAAGGGCGCTCGAGCCCCGGTATGAAGGCTAGACGGAACGGGGAGGGTCTTTTAGTCAGTAAGAGTCTGACACTATCTCCCGCTCCGCCCAAGAGCGGGGGATGTCAGTGCATGATTTTTTCCCACCATAAAAAAAAAATAAAAAAAAAAATATCAAGGACGTAGTAGTCAATTCTACATGCCAAAGGCTAGGTTAATTTTAAAACCGATTGAATTAGACTTTTTTTATAGATAATTAACCTTTTGAATGTCTTAAGTTACACAGTTCGACATAAGCCATTGTCTTTCTATTGTGTCTCTAATTACGGCATTCGAAGAGTTAATTGCACTCAGAATAATGTTTCAGGACATCTAGCAATGTATAAGAACTCTTTGGTTAAATAAACTGAAATTCTAGAACTTAGTGTATTGTTTTTCAGTGCATGACATATTTTATTTATAAATGCTATTCTCAAAAACATATATATTGTGCATTCCCAAGTCTCGTACAGTACATTATGACATACTTTTACGTAAAAAACCATCCGAAGTTTTACTCTCTCAGAACAGAAGTTTCGATACTTTTGAAATTTCAATAATCAATACACACGGAAAACCTATCCAAATGGGGACCTAAATACACTTGTCTGGAAAAGCTACCCATGTGGGGACTCACATACACACTGTCTGGAAAAGCTACCAATCCGAGGACATTTGTGTGAAGATTTACACATAAGTCTCCACAAGGTACTAAAAACATGACTGATGTGTTAAATGTCGTGTGTAAAAATTTTAAGTGGCGCCGCCTAGCGGTTACACACGATCGTGTGTGAACATGAAATTTCGCAAACAAACCGAGGTCCACCAAGGTTGATATCAACTTTTCCTTATTAAGTATATAGAAAGGTTCAAAATCGAACGTAGAATACGATGAACTGGGTCGGGCCATCCGAGGACGTACGAAAAGGTCCTCGCATTGAAAAGGTCCTCAGATGTGCCTTGTGTATTCAAGCGCATGTCCTCGCATGGTACTTAAAACAAACACACCATCACATAGTAATTTATGTTATCTTTGATAATTATTATGTTATTAATTTGTTGTTATTTTTTTTTTTTTGTAGTCTCGAGGTGAATGCCACGGTAAGTGTAGTAATAATTTTGAATCAAATACTCACATGTAAAAGATCCATTGGACCAAATCGTGGTCGATCTAGCCAACATAAAATGAAGAAAAAGAAACAGCCAATGCACCTTTGTGTAAAAATGTGGATTTATCAGTTTGACCTTCTTATCTACACATAATAAAGAGGTAAATTTTGTTTTTAGGGTTCCGTACCTCAAAAGGAAAAAATGGAATCCTTATAGGATCACTTTGTTGGCCGTCCATCTGTCTGTCTGTCTGTCTGTCAAGACCCTTTATCTCGAGAACGCGTGGAAGTATCAAGTTGAAATTAAAACTATATACTTAAGTCTGCGGTCCCTTCAAGCTGCGAAAAAATCAAACTTTTAAATTAACGAATAAAAAAGATACGGCCGGTTATGTCGCAAAAAAATGCATATTTTGATACTCTCAAAGATCGAAATTCATACGGTACTTCCCGTTGACCCAGAATCCTGAAATATGGCACAAAGCAAGGTTTTATAGCACTGGTATAGGAAAAAATCTGCAAACAGTAAATTTGTTGTTAGATACGTTACAAAAAAAAAAATGTAATTCGGAAAAATCTTCGAGACTCCATTCGGGAATTGTAGTTTGCACGGAACCCTCAGTGCGCGAGTCCGACTCGCACTTAGCCAGTTTTTTGTTTTTACGTTTTGTTGTTTGTAGGAGGTAATCTCTGTAAGTACTGGTCCGATTGCTTAAATTTTTCACCGATAGAAAGCTGCTTTATTCTTGAGTAACATAGGCCATATTTTATGTACGCGGGCGAAGACGCGTGCAAAAGCTAGTGCGTAATAATAAGCTTGACTAAATAGTGTTTTGTTTTTTCAGACGACTCTGAACTGTACAATTTCAAATAAAACACTTGAATTCAATCCTCCACCAAAAACGTGAGTACCAACTTATTTGTAACTTATAATTTTATCATTAAACTATTTAATTATGATGCGATCCAGTATGCTTATCTATATATCCTTCATCCTTTTCTAAGAAAATTATCGAAATTCTAACAGTTAAATCGGCGCTCGAGGAGTTAATCGTTCTTCATTTTATATTTATATTTGAACTAAAAACTGTGTTGAATAAATGACCTCCATTATTTTGAAGAAAATCATACTTCATGGCAAAGCAAATTAAAAATCTCGTACAGGATAGTTTTCTTAATATTGAGGTTTCTACAGATAATAATTAATATTTGGTTATTGAAAAACATATATTTTGTCAGCAGAATTTAAAGGCTGTCCGATATCTTATACTTACATCGCAGTCCATGTAATGATTTTTGTAGATCACTATCACTTTAAATATTTCCTCTGTTTGCTACAAAAAAAAAGTACATATTGGTACTGACCAAAATATACTTGTAACTGTTAGGGAAGTATATACCTACATAATTATACTATGGAACCATCAAATTTTTTTAAAGGCCTGTTGGTCTCTGACTGCTATGCCGGAGGTCGTTGGTTCGATTCCCACCCAGGTCAAATGTTTGTGCGATATCATTTGTTCTGTGTTTGGGTGTAATTTATCAATAATATGTATGTATTTAGAAATATATAAGTATGTTTATCAGTTATCTAGTACTCATAACACAAGTTCTGCTTAGTTTGAGACTAGACAGCGTTGTGTGATAGTTGTGGAATATTATATTATATTATATTATATTATATTATATTATATTATATTATATTATATTATATTATATTATATTATATTATATTATATTATATTATATTATATTATATTATATTATATTATATTATACAAAAATATAGAAATATTTGATGGTTCCATAGTAGGAATAAGTTTGTGCTGCTATTTAAAATTTGTTCTTCGCTAACCATATACTGTGTGAGATAACTAACATAGTTATCTCATGTATATCACAGCTAATTGTATATGTCATGGCCTACGGAACTTATGAGATTATCACGTACCTATGGCTAAAAAATGGAAATAATTTGTTACAGGAGGGAAATGTTCAATTCATTTTGTCAAAACCTGACGTGGACGTAAGTATTTACAACATTTAGTACTTCATGTCCTACCTAAAGTAATCAAAGAACTGTTAAACAGGGTTCTTTATAAAATACTCACAACCTCTTAGGACTACGTTACTAACATCATAAGCAACAAATTTTATTCTATGACTTTTAAAAATGTACCTTATTTATTTTCATCAGATTTTCATACAAAAATAAAAATATTCAAATTGAATGTCCTAAATGTTATGAAATCTAAGTTAACTGCGAAGCAAGCGCTGGTACAAAAGCTGAGGTGAACGAGGATCGAGCCGTGGGGGTGCTTGATGCACTTGCGTTGCGTCATACAGACGGCAGGTTTAGCAAAATACAGAGTTGAAATGTGTTAGATAGAACAACGATATCTTGAAAGTTTGTTTTTGGTAAATGAATTATGTTTTGCAAAAAGTCGAAGAACAAAAGTTATTATTTATGATGTTAGTAGTACCGCCCTACAAGGTTTTTAGTGTTTTACAAATAACCCTGTATATATATATATATATTATAATTTCAGTGACTTACCGATACAAAATAATACCGAAAGAAACAATACCAATATCGATAACAGTAAGAACATAATGGATGCAGTACCGATTGTAAGTAATATAAAATAGTACTTATCTAATAACATAATAACTAGGTACCTACCTATATAACATATATTATTGCAACAATATTAATTACTTAAAATTTTATAAGTAATATCTAGGTTTAGAGCAGTGGTGGCCGAGTGGTAAGATCCCCGACTTACGAGTTGTAAGTCGCGGGTTCAAACCCAGCCAGGCGCATTACTTTGTATAATTTATTTCATCACCACTGCTCTCAAAACGGTGAAGGAAAACATCGTGAGGAAACCGGCATTTCCTAGAACCAAAAACTTCAAAGACATGTGACATCCACCAACCCGCACTGGGCCGGCGTGGTGGATATGCCCATTCCCTCTCCTAGAAGAGAAGGCCTGAGTCCCAGCAGTGGCAAAATTATAAGGCCGACTATGCTATGCTATATCTAGGGTCATATTATGACTTGCATATAATCTTGGTTACATATTTCTTGTTGCTTCTATTATGTGAGCACAATGTAGATTGGTAATGAAAAAAAAAGGAAATAAAATAAAACCTGCCTGTATAATTCTGCGCTGTTTTCCAGCTCCTGTGTACCAAGGACAAGAAATACTGCTCCTCACAACAGAACCTGGATGAGGTGTAAGTACAGTTATTTCATCATATTTTTTCTGCCTTTATCCCACTTTCCATGGGGGTCGGCGCACCACGTTTTTTCATTCCATTCTGTCCTAACCTTGTAACACTATCACTAACTCCCTTTTCATTCATATCACTCCTCACACAATCCATCTATGATTTCTGATATTATAATATACTACACTTAATTTTTAAGACTAAAACAACACTGAAATATTTGCTGTTTGCATAACTCATTAAAATTAAATAATATTTTTCTGAATTAAGGGTTTTTTATAAAAAAAAAGCATGTTCATCATTTGTGAGTGTAATGATGATTGAAAATCTCTTCGCAATAATACTTTATACATACAACATTATTTTTAGTATATAATGTGAAATCCGAAACACGTGTCTAGTATTTTTTTGCAAAGAATCTGGTTTATTAATCTTGTTATGTCAGCAAAAATACACAGTCACCGGGCCATCCAGGTGACTGAGGGATTGTTTAACACTTGCATCCAGCTGTTTGCTGGCATCTAATGCCCGCTATGAACTGCCGTGACCTGTGTTGAACTTAGTGTCGGTGGTCTCCAACTTATGACCTTTTTAAATTTTTTGGGAAAAAAATGGTGTAAAAACTATTGGATCCATTCAGTTGCTGATTCTGAACAAACTTTATTCAGGTTTCGCATATTAATAGGTACATAATAATGTTGTATAACTTAAATTTTATTTTAAATTCAATCACTTGTTTTCAGAATGAATGCAACGAAAAAAATATGCGCGTGTTCTAAGTAAGTAGTTTTTTATTATAATTTTCTTTTTAACTCATTGTTTAAGGCCCAAGCGCCCGAAAAGTGCCATATAACAGTGACTTTCTGAAGCCTATTCTTTGGTAACGGCCAGGTTAATAGGTTTGAAAAAAATGTATGTTTATTATAGATTTATGAAGAACATTATCAACATTTGATTTTTTCGTGCTATTAACACTTTTGTCTAAAAAATTATTTAGCAATTTCGCAACTTTTACCTACTCCTTCGAAACGGCTTGGATCTTTAGAAACATTTTTACACATAAAAATTGGTGGTTAACTATTCTTCAAAGTGAACATAGCTTATGTAAATCAATCAATATTTCGCAAAGAAAGTGGATTTAAAGGTCAGCCACGTACTATCCGGGCGCAGCTAGCTGCAATTAAATGCACAGATACGCGTACTGCCGCCTAGGCAGGTACGAGAGTTGCGCCCATTTAATTTCGACCAGATGGCTCAAGGGACTATAAGCCTTAAGGGTCGGTATATATCAGACGGAAAATGCGTTAAGCATATCATCGGTCGCGTCTATATGTATGGAAATCTATAATGCATCATCGGAGTGTGAAAGGTTGAATGTTTTATTACACATTTGTTTGTTCTGGCGTTTATACTCGACGCATTTTCCGCAAGTTATGTATCGACCCCAATAAATTCATTACACACTCAATTATTTTATTTAACATATACTATTTAACTAAGTATGTTTTGCTTTCAGCTTCACCATAAGAGAAGTCAAGGTAAGATTATTATATCAAGATGAACTTCATCAAAACTTGAGATTAATAAAAAATTTTTTTTTTTTATAAATTATGCCCCAAACTAAAATAATAATAATTATTATTAACTCTTCGAATGCCGTAATTAGAGACACAATAGAAAGACAATGGCTTATGTCGAACTGTGTAACTTAAGACATTCAAAAGGTTAAGAGCCCGTTGTGTCCCACTGCAGGGCAAATGCTTTCCTTCCGTAATTCCACTCTTTTGTGTCCTTAGCTACTTGTTAAGAAAGGAGTCCAAATCGTCACGCCATCTCCTTCTGGGCCCACCGCGCCTACCAACATAATCTAAACTAAACTATTACTGAGGAGTTATTCCTGTGAGGAGCACGTGTCGTGAATGAGTTCACAAACATGTGTACTCACAAGAAGGCCATACAAATATTTATTCCGTACGGCAATCAAACCCGCGACATGCTGTGCAGCAGCCGATCGCTCAACCACTGCGCCTACCGTGACGTCAATCACCTTTTCAGCCGATACACGTCCTCTGTTGGACATAGGCCTCCCCCAAGCGTCGCCACATCGAACGTTCCTGTGCGTCCCGCACCCATCGGTTTCCCGCTACCTTCACCAGGACCGTGACGTCAATATTAGGTTATTAACTTTTTCTTAACGTTGTCTTATTTTCAGACGGAGTGCGCTTACAAAGATATTTGGCTTACAATGGATAAACATTTGTGAGTATATATTCTTATTAAAAAATACATTCAGCCGAACATAGAACCTCCTCCTTTTCGAAGTCGGTTAAAAAGAGCACAACTCACTTTTTTTTTTGCTCTACACTTCTTCATGTATAATTGATACCTATATGAAATTATCTGTTTCAGATTGGCTGAAATTGGTAATGTGTGCCAATCCATAATGTGAGTACTTTAATGTATTTTTATTGGTCTAAAATAGTAAAAAAAAACAAAACCATAAAGTCCTGTACAAAAGAGATTTTAAACTATAAAATAGTATCTACCTTCATATATTATACCTACAATCTGATTATTTACAAGGCATTTTTACATGCAATACATGCATCAAAGATATGATTTAGGTTTAAAGAATCTTTATTTCTTTTAAGAACATTGTAATCGTTCACTTAATTTTTTAGTTCAACAGTTATCGTCTAATGACAAGGCATGCAATACACCTTTAGTACTACTATCCCCCGCTCTTGGGCGGAGCGGGAGATAGTGTCAGACTCTTACTGACTAAAAACCCACCCCGTTCCTTCAAGCCTTCATACCGGGGCTCGAGTTGTCTTTCGAAACTAACCCTGGCCTCGGTAGGCTTCGACCCTCCACGCGCAGAACAGTGCGTGCTGGCGATGACATGGGCTCGGTCCGAACAGTTACTGAACGGTCGGACAGCGAGCTACCCATAGCTCGCCGTCCATAAGCCCGCGCTTACGGTGCCGGGAAATCGGAATCCCGGTGGCGGCGAGGACGCCGTTTCCTGATGCGGTCGGCCTCCTCCTTTGCGAGCATTACTGCTTCGCAGAAGTCGGCGACCGCCTGCCACTTCTCCTCGCTCCGGACCATGGCCTAAACTAAGGCCCGGCGCGAGGGGTCTCCGCC
Organism: Mythimna ferrago; assembly: GCA_910589285.2. Classification (NCBI taxonomy): domain Eukaryota; kingdom Metazoa; phylum Arthropoda; class Insecta; order Lepidoptera; family Noctuidae; genus Mythimna; species Mythimna ferrago. The sequence continues at coordinate 2,238,349 of OU342680.1, forward strand.
GCCGATCGCCCTCACGAGGGCACGGCGATGCTCCACCCAAGCAGGGCACACCTCGACTGTGTGCTCCACCGTGCCCTCGGGGCGTAGATTAAAAGGGCTAAACAAAATAATTGAAAATAAGCATGTACACAACAAATAAAATAATGCAACACAATATAGGATAGCTGACTGACTAGACATCACCGAGGTAAATTGCTTTGTAAGAATAAGAATCGCAGAGTAAGACCGATAGGGATACCACTTGTGTTTAAATATGTAAGTGTGTGTTTATATGTCATTTAACTTCGTGTTTAATTCATTGAACCCCACTCCACGCTCTATAAACAAAAGTGAATGGCCACGCCCTCAAACCCCAAGCGAACGCGGGCGTTCGCGCGTGATTTCGCGCCATTTAGTTGAACACTAATATTATTAAAAGTCCACGTAGATTATCAAAATTTTGAGGGTTTATTTATTGTTTATGTATCTAAGAATGTAAATAAGAAATTCTTCATAAAGTAGTCTGTAAATTTCGAAAATAAGCAACCTTTTCTATTTATCCGTATTTATACCTATTTAAATGCTTGGGGTCTCAGGGGCGGTAAGTCCCCTCTTTGAGGGTAGGCGTCACAGCGTCCTCGCCTTCGTATGACGCAGGTCCTCACATGGTATGTTCGGGAGGGCAAATGAAAAATGGCAAATTATAAATGGCCAATGAAATTTTTTTTTTAAATGCCTTTTTTTATCCGTTTCTTTGATATTTGTAAAACACTAACAACCTTGCAGGACTGTATTATTCTAACATCATGAACAACAACTTTTGTTCGATGACTTTTTACAAAAAGAATTATATTGGTGTTCTTCAAGATTAAGTGGTTCTATATAATACATTTTAACTCTGTATAATACCTACCCAAGTCTGTATGACGCATCACAATTGCATCAATCAACTCCGCCGCCCAATTTCCGATCCCTTCCGCTATTGTACTATCGCTTGCTACACGTAGACTTCGTAATATTTAGAACATTCAATTTAAATATTTTTATTTTTGTATGAAAATCTGATGAACTAAAATAACATAAATTGAAAAAAATCAAAGAACAATATTTGTTGTTTATGATGTTAGTGAGTTATTAGAAACATAGTCCTGAGAAATAGCCAGTGTTTTACAAATAACCCTGTATGTTGCAGAAAAAATATTTTCACCCATTAAATGAGTACATAGTTATATACTTTGTATTAATATTTTTCTTTTTCTTACACAGAAATCTGGATGAAGTCCTACAGAATATTACAAAAATCGAAGCTATTACCGATGCTACTCCCTATGATAACAACTCTACTACCGAAACTATTTCCCATCAAAACAAAACTACTACCCAAACTATTCCCAATCATAACGAAACTACTACCGAAACTATTCCCCATCAAAACAAAACTACTACCGAAACTATTCCCGAACATAACGAAACTACTACCATTCCCAATTATAACGAAACTACTGTCTATAATAACGACACCACTCCTACATTACCGTCTCAAGGGTAAGTTGTAAAACTTTGCGTATTTATAGTTTATGTTCATATACCTTTAGATGTAGAACTTAAGGCTATGGGATTATTCGAAAGAACGCGGCTCTGGATCGACACAGGCAACTGAAGAAACACGGCTTAATGATTAAAGTTTTTTTTCGATTAGTAATTGTATCTTTTGTACCTCGTCGCACCATCGTATCGTGTGTGCATGTATCACGCCCGGGTCATCAGTTTATGGGCATGATAAACTTTTACTGGAGTTTCATACCTCGGGCTGCCTAGATCCAAATGCCCTGCTGACTGACAATTCTAACTTTTTGGCTGTAGGGTTATAAAGCCTCACAGCCAGTTAGTTAACATAGGCTGAAGCTCATTAACCTTTTGAATGTTTTAAGTTACACAGTTCGCCATAAGCAATTGTCTTTCTATTGTGTCTCTAATTACGGCATTCGATGAGTTAAGGATCTTTGAGGAGCGTCAGAACAGTCTATGTGATACAGCGCTACTTGCGCATACTGACTCACCAGCTAAATTGGGTTAAGTCACTGATGCATCTAATTTAGCTATCGGTGGAGTAGTACAGCAATTCAAATATGACAACAGGCAGCGATCTTAGCATTAATTTCACGCAGGGAGATCCATCACAGCAAAAATACTTGAATTGAGTTGTTTCAAAATTGAAATGAAATATTAATCGTATATCTTTTTGTCACAGTATAACCGAGGCATATGTAGCACCACCACCTACGGAAACTGAATCTGGCCGCTTTTCAATGGGAACGATAGCAGGCGTTGGATGTTGTGCTTTTATTATTGGCGTACTCATCGCCGTAGCTGCTAAAATGTCATACACTCGCTACAGGAGACGAACCTATGGTAAAAGATATTGTTTATTTACTTATTCGTATATAAATCTGTTTCGTAACTTAATTAATAAATAAAAAAAACTTTTTATAAACGAACTTCCGAAATTAAACTTATTTCGCGCTTTTTAGCGTTTTTTTACATTTAAGTCGGTTGTATTTAAAATAAAGTTTTTATTTTTCACTTTTTAACTGTATTTATATTATGGTACTATCACTAAAAAGTACCCCTCAGCCAAACTTAAATGATGTGCAAGTTCTATAGTAAGGTACCTATAGAATTTAATTCCTAAAACATTGCATAACAATTCCAATAAGCGTAGCCCAGGCCTACTTTCCTGCTTCATCATCAGATCAGTTCGACATAAATTATATTATAATCTTCTGTCAGTCAGTCATCGACTGCACGTACAAACCAAATTTACTTGTTACGACAGCTCTACTGTGATCCCATGAAGAGTTCCGATCCATTTCTTCAAAGTTTATAATCAGATCATAACAATATTGCTATGGGACCAACTTGAAAGCATTACATTTCAATAAAAAATCGGGCCACAATTGACGAGAAATCGGTGAACATTATGTACGTAAAAGAAATTCATTCAGCCGAACATAGATTCTCCTTCTTATTGAAGTCGGCTTAAAATGATATTCATTGAATTATTATAAATCAATTAATTTAAAGTTTTGTTTTCATAACAATGTTATATAATCTCTGTTTTCTAATATCTATTAAGAAATGCTGTTTGAGCTTGACTTTCTTTGACTTTTTTTTAAATTGTTTCAGCAGTAAATCCAGTTCGTCCTTAAGTGGTCGAAGATCAGCAGTCATCGGTCAGCCAGCACGTCAGTTCCAAAAGAAAAAAGTCACAAAGTATCCAGTGTTTTTTTGCCTTAATGTGATTTAAAAAATAAAATTCAAAATATTTCACCTTTCTTTATTTTACTTCATCAAATTACACTTTATATGCATTCGCCGCACTTTGACTATCAGGCTCAAATTGTAGTTTTTATAACCAAAGTTTAAATCAAATATATGGCCCATAAATGTTAAGGTACCTTTACATCCTTATCTACGTATCACATAATAAATACCTGGATGGGTGTAAAGTGAAAAAGTTTTCTGAAACTTTACGACATGGCACGAAAAATCTTCTTTAATATGTTGAAAATGCAAAAAAAGGCTTACCTATTTCTTTTTTACTTTGTTCCGGAATATGACTTTTTCTTTTTCCACTCTTTTTTATAAAGTCATATTTTCATGAGGTTCCAAAATATAGGTTCCAAATTATCATGATTAGGCTCGCGTTTGATCACTATCTCACTTGATGGTAAGCTATAATGTGAACGATGACCCAATGTGTTCGCTTAGAAGTAATTCAAGTAACCTATTCACTCTAGATATTAAAATAAATATTAAAACAAGTTAAAAGTGGGTATATCAAGACATGTGATGTTCGATCTTTTGGTTCGAGAATATTCTCAGCCGGCGTTCTCACGATGTTTTCCTTCACCGTTTTGAAAGCAATGGTGATGAATAAAATAAAATAAAGTAAAGCACCTGCTTGGGATTTAATTCACGACCTAACTCATAACTCAGTGAATAACACTAGGCTGCCGTTGCGCTTTGATAAGCAACATTAAGAAAAAATGAATGTATGATATATTTATTTGCAAGAATATAGGTATAGTCTGTCTAATAAGTCAACCGACTTGGGAATTTTGTATAATATTTTATCATTTAAAAAATACTTATATTCGATACTTTTTATAAGGTTCTTCTGTTAGTAAACAGTGATCTCTATCTCTTAATCAACCTTGATTATTAAACCCGTGTTGACTACATCAGATTTCATTGAATCCTAATAATTACCCAAGTCGTTTAACTTATTAGACAGACTCTAACTAACAAGTTCTTAACATTTAGTGGATCTCACGTCTAGTGACATAGTGATATTAGGCATTTCAGCCGTCCAATGAGGGTGTTCTGAAATGACGTTCACCAGGTGGCAGCACTGAGGCGTCAGGTCTAGGCGCCTCTCAAAACACTTTAATAATGACATTAGTTAGACATCAACGTCAATGTCAAACGTTAAACGTTAACATCATATATACGTTTCTAGAGGAAAAAACCAGGTGGCCAACTGGTGGTGTAAATTTTCCCAAACACCCTCATTATTTAGATTTTACATCTTTAGCATGCAGCGGGTACACGAATAGTCATTAACAATCTCTTAAAATAATTTCATAATTTTTTAAATAATTATTCAACCAAATGGTTCAATACTGGAAATTTGGACTGGCCTGTTGGTCTAGTGGTTAGTGGCCCTGACTGCTATGCCGCAGGTCGTGGGTTCGATTCCCACCCATGACAAATGTTTGTATGATGAGCACGATCATTTGTTCTGTGTTTGGGTGTAATTTATCCATAATATGTATGCATTTAGAAATACACCTCTAAATTTTGATCGTTTTAATCCCGTGGAGGATCGATCCGGTACATGAAACACTATCAATTTGTAACGATAAAATTAAAAATTAAAGTGCTTTTTTTAAAACTCGTATTAATTTACGCATGTACGAAATTAATTTCTTTAAGAAAACGTCAGCTGAGCGAGTTCAAAGACCTGTAGGTAGTTAGTACGCAACGTCAACTACTATATATACGATAGTGTTTCATGTACCGGATCGATCCTCCACGGGATTAAAACGATCAAAATTTAGCGGTGTATATAAGTATGTTTATCAGTTGTCTTGTACTCATAACACAAGCTCTGCTTAGCTTGGGACTAGACGGCGTTGTGCGATAGTTGTGGAATATAATATATATGTATACCTATATAATATCAACCATCTTAGTGCTAAAATACATGTTATTACAATCGACAATGTTAAACCTGTACCCCTAGCCAAGTTGATAACGTGCAATCGTTAACGCTATAGTCTATTTTTCTTAACAAACGAGTACTGAGTATATCTCTCGCATATTTCCGGTATTGAAAGAGTGAGATGGGTCATCACATTGAATACTTCTATTTATTGTAGAGAAAATAAAATTTTATTCTTTTAAATTGCGTACTTAATATTATATTCGTAACAAAATTTTCCACGTGTTACCGTGAGTCATAAATTCCTTAATGGGTAATCCTGTTTATTGTATACTCTTAAATTGTTTTCTAAAAAACAATGGTGTAATTACAATGTCGGGAAATTCTTAAAGTCGGTAACTTAGTTTTTAGTTTCAAATATTCGAGTTGTAAATGTTGTAAAATAAAACATCGCTATTTACAGTTATGAGATACAGGGTCGAATTTTAATTTTTCGAGTTACATAGGAAAATATTTACCAAAATGACTTTCAAGGAGTCACTAATTAATTCGATTGATAAAGGGTTGAGTTTTCGAGTAAAGGAGGTTTTGGGGCTTGAAAGGAAGAGAATAAAACATTTTTTCAAGTTTTTGAGGTTTTCGACTTATCGGAGTCCAACTTAAAGAGGTTTTACTGAAGTATTTTATATACAACATATTTTTATTTACAATATAATAATATATAATATATTTATAATAATTTACAATATATTTTATAAACAATATACCGTTTGGTTAACTCACTAAAACACGTGCAACACGCAGCTAGTCGGTAACACAGCTGAATTGTGCGTTTGTGTGGAACGAACTTTATTTTAATTGCGTGCACCAATAGAAATGCAGTCAACATTTTCGGTACTCGTTTGTTAAAATAAACAGACAATAGTAGAAAACTTCAAATGTACAGAAATGACGTCATCTCAACGCTCAATTACGTGGTCAGAAAAAAGAATCAGGGGTCTGGCCAACTCGTGGCATTCGACGCAAGAGAAACGGTTGTAACTTGGCTAGGAGGACTGATGGGTGGGATTGGCAGCTGTACATTCGAGAATTTTCCGACGCAATAAACTATTTTTTTTTATTATTGATAGCAAAAAGAGAGGCAAATAAATTTGCTTTCTCTTTAGCAATGTAGGCCAGCGACCCATTGGGATTTCAGCAGTGGCGCGAGTGAGGGGCGGCAGAAGTTCGATTCAACCGACTTTGCCAGAGACCAAAACGCTTTACTACCTGCAGGGTTTAAAGCATTGCTCCCAATTCGGCTTACGTGGTCGAACCGAGACCCCCGCAACACCTTTTTGCAGGACTTGGCAGCCGTGTTAAAAGTCTTCTTTTGAGTCACTATTATCAGATTTATTATCACTTTATTAAAAACTAGCTTTTGCCAGCGACTTCGTTCGCGTACATATAATATTGCCTATGTCACTCAGGGATAAAGCAGCTTTCTATCAGTGAAAAAAATTTTGCAATTGGACCAGTACCCCTAGCCAAGTTGCTAATCTGCAATAGTTAACGCTTGTAGAAAGCTTCAAATATACGGGAATGGCGTCGTCTTAACGCTCAGTCACGTAGCCAGAACAAAAGAATTGGCGGCATGGTCAACTCGAAGCGTTCGGCGCAAGCGAAACGTTTGTAACTTGGTTAGGGGGGCAGTACTTTCAGAGATTACCTCCTACAAACAAAAAAACAAAAAAAAATACAAACTTTACCTCTTTATTATATTAGTGTAGAAAAAAAATGGCCAAATATTTTTTTTTTTATTGCAGAAGCAGTTTACCTATAGGGAGTAAATTGTTTACTACGTCGCTTTAATTTCCTTGCTGGTTTAGGTACTGGTCGCAAGGCATGACTGTTGAGCGTGAGGTCCTAAGTCGATTTCCGGGTCAAGCGAGATATTAGGTATTATTAATTCCCTATTTAAAAAACCCAATTAAGGCTTAGAATCCTGAAGTATGGAAGTCGGTGGTGTGATACCTTGGAAAGTATGTAAAGCCGTTGGTCCATCTTTTTTGTAGTTGAGAATCCAATGACATCTCCGTGCTCTTGGGTAGAGCGGGAGTTTACAAAAGGCAATAAATGATTTGTGCCTTCAAAAACGGTCGTTAGCACGAAGTGATGTAGTAATAAGGAGTGAAGAAGTATATCACGGCTATCACTCAAGCCGGCCAATAAAGGCAAGAGAGTGCAGTGGTAGGAGCTTTGTTCCTGGTCAGTTTTCACCACGGCCGGCCAATAAAGGCAAGCTGGAGATGATGGATAAGATATCTCCCGGGAGATTGGGTCCGTGGGGTCGCTAATGCCACAAAACTGCCTTGTGGATTGCATCTATTCTAGTATGGCGTCTCACCCCAGGTATGTTATGGGAAAGCAAACTCTACTAGCACTGACCTAGGTTTTATTAGAGCGCTGTCAACGTAGTGATACGCCGATGGGGTTATTACGTAATATTATTTTGGGACGTGAGCTTTTCTTAGCTCTTGGGGCTAGTTTTAAGCTACATTAACAAGCCATGCCAAGGATTTGCGAGTGAATTTAAGATGAAGAATTGTGTATTGTGTAGAAAAAAATCATTTTCTTCAATTTGCATGAATTTTCTTACTATTCTGCATAGCATAGCATAGTCGGCCTTATAACGTTCCCACTGTTGGGACTCAGGCTTCCTCTCTAGGAGAGAGAATGAGCCGTAATCCACCACGCATGCCCGGTGCGGGTTGGTGGCTGTTGCTTGGTAACTTATCATAAGTTACCAAAGTTTTAAGGAAAGAAAAAACACAGCAGATTAAGTTAATTAAAATGCAAATATTAATAATAATTACCTATAGGATAACTGGTATCAAAATGTTGGAATATCGGTCAACTGCGAGTTCTATTTGTGTCTGAGTTCCGTACTTGGTTGGAAAAATGTTTTTTTTTTTTTTTAATTAATAGAGTTAATTTGTTCACTGAGTTTGTCCTAAGCTGATATTCAATTTTATTAAATTGAATAAAAGAATGATTAAATTGATGCCTTTAAATATTTATATATATACCTATAGGCAGTAAATCTGTCAACTGCGTACAGCTGCAATCGAAATAGAAGCTACAGATCAAAAATTAAATACCGTATCAGGAATCATACAGCCGCTATGTCCTAAATTGTTTCCAAATGATACTCCAGTATCTTTAAATAATAATAATAATCAATTTATTTCAGATCAACAAAGACCATAAAATAAATGGAACTATAATAAAATTACACGTACACAAATAATTCCACATACAAAAACCACACACATACACAAACAAATTAAAAATACAAAATCAAAAGGACAAAACTCAATTAGAAGAAATCTGTAGAAGATTAGCTGCCGATTGGAAAGAGAGAGGCATCGTCATTAGCGAGACGAGGTTGATGACTCTCCGGTGATGAAATCGTTCATTTTTCTTCATCAGTCACCGAGCTCAAACGCTTGCTACATGACCTAAACATAACAAGCTTTAAAGTTGGACTGAAGGTGAATATGTCGAAGACCGAAGTCATGATGAACGAAGTGCCAAAAAACATAAACGTAGATGGGGAGACAATATAGGTAGCACGTTCAGGAATACCTGGGGCAAGTCTCTTTCCAAAGATCATGAGTCCAACTGAAAACGCCTTTTTTTATGGTGGGTAAAAATCATGCATTGACATCCCCTGCTCTTGGGCGGAGCGGGAGATAGTGTCAGACTCTTACTGACTAAAAGACCCACCCCGTTCCTTCTAGCCTTCATACCGGGGCTCGCGCACCCTTTCGGATAACCCTGGCCCCAGTAGGCTTCGACCCGGGCTGGGTCCCTGCTGTTGCTGACAACTCCTTGAGGCGCGCGGGAACAGTGCGCGCCGTCGACGTCTTGGGCTTGGTCCGGACAGTTACCGGACGGCCAGACAGCGAGCTACCCATTGCTCACCGTCCGCAAGCCCGCGCCTACGGTGGCCGGAAATCAGGATCAGAATCCCGGCGGCGGCGGCGGCGGCGATGATAACGCCGTTGCCTGATGCGTTCGGCCTCCTCCTTTGCGAGCATTACTGCTTCGCAGAAGTCGGCGACCGCCTGCCACTCCTCCTCGCTCCGGACCATGGCCTCAACCAACTGAAAACGCCTGGAGGAGCTACAGCTAAAGTTGACTTGCCCATTATTATTACTTTCACTCCGGACCATAGTCGAAACCAGGATAGCTGATTTAGCTCAAAAACCTGCCCAACTTAAGTGATATTGGATAGGATATGTTGCTGCATGCCCGAAAAACTGCGAGCCAAGTAGCACAAAATTCGTACCTCAAGGCGTCGTAACAAGAGATGTGGCAAACCGTGGAGAAGATAGCGGGGTGAACTGGACTGATTTTTCCAGAACTAGAAGACACGGCGACAGGAGTGAAGGAAGGCGGTAGTAGGAGAGACCAATCTAACAAAAAAATAGTATAATATATAATATTATAATATCCCGTAACTATCACACAACGCCCTCTAGCCCCAAGCCAAGCAAAGCTTGTGTTATGAGTACTATAGAACTGATAAACATACTTATATATTTATATATTTCAAAATACATATATATTTTAAATAAATTACACCCAGACACAGAACAAATGATAATGCTCATCACAAAATAATTCGTCCTAGGTGGGAATCGAATCCACGACCTCCGGCATAGCAGTCAGGGCCACTAACCACTAGACCAACAGGCTAGTCAAATAGTATAAAGGAATAGTAATATTGTATAATATTCGAGGAATCAGGAAAATACTTAATTAGTAAAGCAATGTGGTAGTATTAATGGAGACGGAATTTATTTATATATAAACTACACTAACAATTAGTGTAGTTTATATATAAATAAATTCCGTTATTTACCTGAGGCTGAACGAGTGGACAGAGGATAACGTGTTTATAAATATAGATTAAGGTGACCCTTAATTCTAAAAATGTAGGTTATGGACATAAAAATACAGAACCCCAAAAATACATATCGATATGACCGACATTGGTACTCGTTAGTAAATACGAATTTGTACCGAAAACCGGAAAAACGAGGTTTCTTGATTAATTTTTTTAAGTTATTTTCATTATTAAAATTTTTTTCATATAGCTGAGTTAGCAAATATTCAGAGTGGTGAAAACTGTTTCGTTTTAATATTATCGTTAATGACATAATGAATTTATTCAATTCTATAACATTTTGGATTTTGGTAAGAAACTTTTTAATTTTGTTCTTATAATTCATGCTTTATTTAATTATTGTACTAAGGAAAACCTTTCTTACTTTTCACATACCAGTATTTATTTCTGTATGTCTATTGAATACATTTAGTACGAGATCCGTAGAAGAAATCTCTGGCGTCTTCTGTTACTGTCTGTCTAATAAGTTAAACGACTTGGGTAATTATTAGTATTTAACCTTTTGAATGTCTTAAGTTACACAGTTCGACATAAGCAATTGTCTTTCTATTGTGTCTCTAATTACGGCATTCAAAGAGTTAATGTAATCTGATGTAGTCAACACGGGTTCAATAATCAAGGTTGATTAAGAGACAGAGATTATTGTTTACTAAGAGAAGAACCTTATGAAAAGTATCGAATATAAGTATTTTTTAAATGATTAAATATTATACAAAATTCCCAAGTCGGTTGACTTATTAGACAGACTATATTCGATTATAATAAATCTTATTTGCTACATAATGCGTTTATTAAGACATTCCAAATAGGTTGCCTAGCTAAATCTGGTGCCAATGATTGATGAGGGAAGATATTTCTATTACAGATCTTAGATCAATAAGCCTAGGAGAAAAAAATGTTTAATTGATTAATTTTGGTTTATTAGCTGTTTTGCAATTTTAATTGTGAAATACATAAGTAATTATAAAATTGATTTAGAGGATGAACCTGTTCATGACTACTCGAGAAAAGAAATGAAAATATTTCAATTACTTTCATGGTACAAAAAATAATTTGGAATCCTATGAAAATTTACCCTCTTTAAGATATTTTACCTGCACCGGATTCGGGCGGAAGTGACGCCCGGGTATCGCAGTGGCGATACCCGGGCGTCACTTCACACAGTGGTGTGGATCGCCCGGAGGACACGGTGGAGCATATGGTAGAGGTGTGCTCCGCTTGGACAGAGCATCGCCGTGTCCTTGTGGGGGCGATCAGTGGCGGCTATCTCTGGCCCTGGTCCGGAGCAAGGAGGAGTGGCAGGCGGTCGCCTCCTTCTGCGAAGCAGTAATTCTAGTAAAAGAGCAGGTCAACCGCATGAAGCAACGGCGTTTACGCCTCAGCCACCGCCGGAATTCCGATCCCGATTTCTGGCCGCCGTGGGCATGGGCTTGCGGACGGCAAGCAATGGCTAGCTCGCTGTCCGACCGTCCGGTAACCGTCCGGACCGAGCCCAAGTCGTCGATGGCGCGTACTGTTCCTGCGCGCCTCAAGGAGTTGTCAGCAACCGTAGGGGCCTAGCAGGGTCGAAGCCTTCTGGGTCCAAGGGTCTGCTTTTGAAAGGAAAGCTCGGCCCCGGTATGAAAGGCAACGAAGGAACGGGGTGGGTTTTTTAGTCAGTTAAAGTCTGACACTATCTCCCGCTCCGCCCTTGGACGAGGGATGTCATCTGGACGATTTTTACCCACCGGAAAAAAAGACACCCTTTAAGATATTTTTAGTAGTATCGCTGAACTAAGTGGTACAGTTATCTACCGCAACCCTTACAAATAACAACCAACCTGACTTTCTACAACAAAAAATCCTCCGCTATTGTACTATCTTTTGCTTCGCATAAACTTCGTTAAGGTTAACGAACAAAAATAAACAGCCGTCTATGTTACAAAAAACGTATATTTCAATACTCTCAAGGGTATCAAAATTCATAGGGTACTTCCCGTTGACCTAGAATCTTGAAATTTGGCCTCAAGTAAGGTCACATAGCAAAAGTATAGGAAAAATCTAAAAATTGTTTTGTAGTCATAATATATAATATAATATTCCACACAACTATCACACAACTCCGTCTAGTCCCAAGCTAAGCAGAGCTTGTGTTATGGGTACCAGACAACTGATAAACATACATATATATTTATAAATACATACATATTATAGATAAATTACACCCAGACACAGAACAAATGATCATGCTCATCACACAAACATTTGTCCTGGGTGGGAATCGAACCCACGACCTCCGGCATAGCAGTCAGGGTCACTAACCACTAGACCAACAGGCCAGTCGAGGTTTCTAGGTAACAGGAGAGTCGAGTTAGGTACCTACGTCATAAAAAAAACTTTTTGCGATTCGGACAAATCTTCGGAACTTAATTCGGGAATTGAACTGATTTCATAGGTAAGTTTATACGGAGCCCTTAGTGCGCGGGTCTAACTCGCACTTGGCAAAAATCTTTAAAAAAATTCGGAAAAAACTATTTTAATTGATTTTTGTGTAAAACTATAGGAACTCTGGAATGTTTTAGGCTCTTTATAAACTAGTCCGCCCTCACCATCAACGATTGCATTAATACTTACCATCAGGTGGGATTGCAGTCAAGCACTAGTAAAAATCAGATAAAAAAAAAATGTTTTAAGGGTTCAGGTGGATATCATTGCTATTTAGCCATCTACCAAACAGATGTGTTTATGGTTATTAAAAATATATTTCGAGAGTCCTCAACTATACTATAAGGATGTCAAATTATTTTTAGAAAAAAAAACACTTGTGATTTTGGTGCTTATTTAATGTTGAATTTTGAAACCCGTTGTATAAGATTTAAATTAACTGAAAAAAATCTAAAATATGTGGTCAAATTTCTCTGCATTGCTGTCGAAGTCAATTGGTAATGTATAAGAGAAAATTGCCACGCTGCATGGTAATGCTTGTCCTCTGTCCAAGGTAAAAGCTAGTCATGGGTCATGCAGACAACGAGGCGTTTAGAGTTAATATAACTTGCGAGCATAATAAATAATTCAGTGGTAGACATATAATAATTTAAAAGTATACATATACAATAAATCTAATTTCATTAGATTTATTATACACCCCTACTTTTTAATTAGTACAAAAAAAAATGGGGCTCTATCTGTACCCGTCACTGATCATATTTTTGTAGTCAAAAGTAGAAAAAACCGAAATCCTAAAATTGGCCACGAAAAGGTAAATTCATCATAGAATCAATCAAACAACAATTGCTAGTAGAAAATACTGCGGGCAGAGTTTTTCCTTAATAATTGTCACTTATTCATTCATTAATCAATAGCCTCTAATAGATCAGTTCGGCGCGCGCGCTAGCGTTAGTCGCACGTCTTCTATAACTCCCACCCAATAACTTCACATCGCTAATAGTGATGGGAATACGCTCGATAGAAAATTGTCGATATGGACCGTTTTCTAATACGCTCCAATTCTATTGGTAAACGCCCTCTCGAAGGCCCCATTAAAACCAGTGAATGGAAAATACCTAAAAGAACTGCGCACCAAGCCGAACAACGCCCAGCTGAGCCAATTAAGACATTCAACAGTTTTGGCAATTTATCTGGCAGCCAAACATTCGCTTCTACCTCCAGCGCAAAACTCTGTGATGCCGTCGTCCGAAAAACCACCCGCATTCCACCCATAGTTTTAGAGATAGAACCCACCTGGACACATGAATTCATCAGAACCACTATAACGTCGTACTCTAAAAATTTTCACCTGCAGTACAGACGTAATAACCGAGTAGCTGTTATATGCCATACGCCCGAAAGCCATCAAGCTATAAAGGATGGTCTACGAGTCGAAGACATTGCCTTCCACACCTACTCGCGTAAGGATGAGAAGATATTCAAAGCCGTAATTTTTGGTCTTCCGGGTTACGTCGAGGATGTACTTTCGGCTGAAATTTCCTCGCTTGGGTTCGAAAACGTGATTATTCGAAAAATGAAAGTGCCTGCAGAAAAATCTTCCTTCTGTCCTCCTTTTCTGGTACAATTGCCACCTGGTGCCGATTTTGGTAAATTTCGACAGATTAGGCTCCTTTGTAACACGGTTGTGCAAATCCGAAAATACAGAAGCAACAATCGTTACGGAACCCAGTGTTACAGATGCCAAGGATTTGGCCACTCGTCCACCAACTGCAACTTGGCACCTCGCTGTGTGAAGTGTACTGATCCTCACCGAACCGCAGATTGCCCAAAGAAGACTCGAGATCAACCAGCCAAGTGTTGTAACTGTGGTGGAAATCATCCTGCAAACTTTCGTCAATGCAAAGAGCGCGAAAACTATTTAAAGGTCCTTCGTGAACGCCAAGAACAACTCAAATCCACCAGGACCATGAAAATACCAGTTAAAACTAATATGGTTGATGAGCGACCCTGGAACCTCGTTGCTTCTGCCAACACTCAAAAAGTTACCGTCACAGATAACACTCAAGATGCAGCGACATCCGACATGCTAGCCATATTGATGACGATAAAGACGATCAAAAGTCAATTTATAGGATGCACCAGTATGATGGATAAAGTTATTCTCATTTTAACACATCTTGGTCAATATGTCTGAAACACAAAACATACGCATTCTCTACTGGAATGCCGATGGCATTCGCTCAAAAATCGCGGAACTGCTGGATCTGGTAAGCGAGCTTTCTATTGATATCGTAGCTTTGTCCGAGACTCGAATATCCCCCCAAAGCAAATTACATACTCCTGGCTTTTCTTGTTACCGCCGCGATAAGAAGCCTGATGGCCACGGACAGGGAGTCGCCATCTTAGTCAAGTCGGACATAGAACACAACTTTCTTAACATACCTCTCACTCAAAACATGGAATGTGTTGGAATACAAATAGCCGTATCAAACCAAAAAATTGCTATCATTTCAGCTTATCAATCACCTAACTTATCATTACTACCGACAGACCTAGACACAATAATTAATGTTCACCCAAAAACCTTAATAATGGGCGATCTTAACACTAAACACCCCTACTGGTATTGCTCTCACTCCAACACTCACGGCGAGGTACTCTTTGACCACATGATACACAATGAATATGACATCCTTGCGCCTTCATCTCCCACTTTAGTCCACTACCACAGTACGCATAAACCATCAACACCCGATATTCTACTAACTAATTCTGTCTACCATCTGTCAGAGCCTCAGGTAATAACTGGCCTCTCTTCTAACCATTTACCTGTTTACTTCACTGTTAGTGGGACAGTTAACAGACAAACTCGCGTCATTTTCAACTATTCAAAAGCGGATTGGAAAGGTTATAGAGCTCACTTGAATGACTCTATAATCTTAACCCGAAACACTTTTAATACTCCGCAAGAAATAGACGATGCCATAGATCACCTAACCCAATCAATCTTCAAAGCAAGAGATAAAACTGTTCCCAAAGTAACGAGCGATGGTAGTCCCAAACTTCCGCGACGGATTAGATCACAAATAAAAATAAAAAATCGGCTTCGGAAATTGGCTCTAGTAGAATACCGTCCATTTGAACGTCGTCAGCTATTCTCAGAAGTCAACCACATGCAGAAATCTATCAAATCAAAGACCCAAGCACTAAACGACAATATTTGGAACAATAAATTAATGAGAGTAACCAATCCTACTACAGATTTATGGAGAGTGGTCAAATCATTAAACCGCCAGCCCATCTCAATACCCCCTCTAAAAACGACAAATAACATCACCACCTCTTCAGCATCTGAACAATGTGAAGCTCTAGCAAATGCCTTTTTAGAAAATATGAACTTAACGAAACATTGGGTCAGTGATCCTGGCACTGAGGAGGCAGTCAAGGAATCGATTAGGATTCTGGACTCCTACCAGATGCACGAGTACCCATCTCTCATCAGGCCGAATGAAATCCGCAAACTATTAGGAAAACTAAAATCAAACAAAGCTCCTGGTTTTGATGGCCTAGGAAATGGTTTATTGAAAAACCTCCCTCAAAAAGCAATAGTTTATTTGACCAAAGTGTTTAACGGCTGTTTACGTTCTGCTTACTTCCCGAGTATACTGAAACACGCTAAGATTATAGCTATCAAAAAGCCCGGGAAGGACGAGTCTATACCAACAAGCTATCGACCAATCAGTCTATTGCCTAGTTTAGGAAAGCTTCTTGAAGCAATCATCTTATCCCGCCTCACCAAAGCGACTGCGCATTTATTGATCCCTGAGCAATTTGGTTTCCGTAGCTCACATTCGACCACACAACAATTAGCCAGAGTGGCGGAACACATAGCGCATGGGTTAAACCGCGGCCTTTCCACTGGAATGATTTTATTAGACATAGAAAAAGCTTTTGACTCTGTTTGGCACGATGGCCTACTGCATAAATTAATTAGATATAAAGTACCTCTCTGTCTAGTAAAACTCATCCAGAATTACTTGCGCGATCGATCTTTCTCCGTATATGTAGGAAATGACCACTCTGTACCTAAGATAATCCCAGCCGGTATTCCCCAGGGCTCGCTTGTAGGTCCATACGGCTTCGTACTGTACCTGAATGATATTCCTAAACAAGCCCACACACAACTTGCCATTTATGCTGACGATACGGCTACATTCACGACAGACAAAGACATTGATGTTATCACTGGACGGCTACAATATTCACTGGAACTACTCAGCTCTTACTTTAGAAACTGGAAACTTAAACTGAATTCGACAACACTTAACTGGAACAAAAACACAGAACTTATTATAAGCAAAGGTGTAAAGGCCATCAACTCACTAAAACCTATTTTAAATCGAAAATCTATTCTCAGTTCCTCAACCAAATTACGTATTTATTCTACATTGATTAGACCATGCTTAACTTACGCTGCTCCTGTTTGGTCTAGTATAACAGATAATAAGTATAATAAACTTCAAACTATTCAAAATAAAGCCCAAAAAATATCATATAACACACCTTTTCGAACTAACCTTAAAAAATTACACAACCGACTGAAGTATCCTCTCATAAAAGACTTCATTTTAAAAACCTCGCGTAAATTTTATTTGCATAAAAATCCATCACACAGCAATAGCTTAATTTCAGCAATAGGTAAAAGCAGACTCAGTACGTTATCATATGCCCGCACGTACAATCGATATCGACTGCCCCATCACTATATCCTCCGTGACGTATCATGACGATAGCTCGCTTACTGGACGACGCTGCTCGCGCGGCTGGTTTAGATATTTTTGCGGAACTACCCGCTACTTACCTTAGATTGTTTGATACTAGCAAATTTTAATAACTCAATAATAGTATTGAAACCCAAAACATTTTAAATATTATGTGGGTCCAGTCTAAGACCTACATACCATTAACTCAATTATAGCCAAATGTAAGTTTATAACAATGTAAATTAATATTTAGTAACAGAATGTTTTAATGTTTATAAAGGCGATACCTAGCCTGTGTAACGAAATAAAATAAGATTTGTCTACATTTAGAATAAGATCATTTGTAAGCAGTTATTGTAATCATATCAAATAAAGAACTTGAAAAATCAAAATCAATCAATCAATAGCCTGCACAATATTTCCATACATTGAGTGACATTTTGGGACATAACCAACGCTAATAACTTTGCTGTTTATGAATATTATTTATTGAGATTTTACTTATAAAATAACAAGGGCTATTGTAATAAGCCCTTTAAGTATTTGTACTAATTAAAAAATAGTGGTGTATATACAAATTATTTTAATACATATGTACATAAAAAACTTAAATACCAAATAAACTATTTATACTAATAAATTAGATTGGTCTTTTAGTTCCTGAAAATAGAAATGCTTCCATCTTGTTTTATTTTAATTTTATAAAGGTACATAATGTTTAAAAGCCCAAAAGAAGGGTACATAATGTTTTACTCGATAGCACTATGGGTATGTTGTCTCTATATATTGTCTGTCTCTATTTTCGCCTACAATATTTTCCAAATAAGAATAGGATCATTTTTTCGCCATATTGGAACGTCATAGCTGTCAAATTGAAGAAATTGGGTAGGGAGAGCAAAACAAGAATTTTTTTAAACAACATTTATTTATTAATCATTAACGAAGAATTTAGCTATTTAATTCTGCTTCTGTCAGCATCACTGTTTGAGTAGTCATTGTTGTCGTCATCACCACAATCTTCTCTGTTCTATATCCTATAAAATAAACCATGGATTAATATAGGTTCTTTTTTATATTTATTACATCCCTTTGGCTCGTTCGTTCACCAGCAGTTAGGGTCAACACGTCCGTCTTCGCCAATAGCCCTTATACAACTATCCACTGTCACTGCCTGTACACTCGAGACAAGTATACAAACACTTACAGTAGATATACAAGGCCCCATAATTGATCTTAATAGTTAATTATTATTATTTCAGTTATACATCACAGCAATCGAAGGATATCCGGATACGTCTAAAAAGACTTCGGCTTAGTAAGTATTAAAACTTTTTAATTAATTTGACTTGAAACAATTATTATCGAAACCTTCCGTATAAGGTCGTAAGGCAAAAATTGCATTTATTCAGGAAAAGTGCTTTTGCAACTGTTTTTTTAAGTAACTATATTTTGCCGGCGGCTTCACCCGCGTAAATAGAATGTAGCTGTCACTCAGGATTAAGTAACTTTCTACTGATGAATAAATTTTAGAAATCGCACCAGTACTTTCAAAGATTACTTCCTACAAACAAAAAAAAAAAAAACAAAAAAAAAACTTTACCTCTTTATTAAATTACTAGTGTAGATTTGTTAAAATCCTTTTAACCGATGTATTTGTATTATGTAATTAATCAGTTTAAAACACAGCACTGGACCAAATAAGAAATAATAATATCGGTTAAGCAGTCGATGAAAGTACACATTTAAAAAAATAAAAGCAATGTCCTAGTTAGTCCTTTTTTGCTATCGAAAAAAAGCAACATCTCATAGAGTAAGTTCTGTTATGTTTATAAATTTCAACTGGTATTGAGAGACGATATTTATGATAAATGTGTGCTATCAACGCAAAAGTGTAGGTACGGACTGGGTACTCGTTTTGACCATGTTATTTGCATCATCTTTCCCGCTTAGTAAGTTTTTCTCCGAAGATCAATTTTCTTTTTTATCTACTATTGTTTTTTTTTTTAAATGTAGGAGGTAATTTCTGGAAGTACTGGTCCGATTGCTAAAATTCTTTCACCAATAGAAAGCTGCTTTATTCCTGAGTCACATAGGCTATATCTTATGTACGCAGGCGAAGATGCGGGCAAAAGGTAGTAGTTAATAGGCTTGTACTTGATCGCTATCTCACTTGATTTAAAGCTACGATGTATTCAAAGATGGAGAGCGCTTACCTAGAAGTACAGATACTGGCACGGATCTTGAGCGCTGACTTGAGCTTAAAGTCGCGCAGACTTGAATGAGAAGTAAAGTATTGGGTCTGTTTAGTGGTACGAAGTGAGACAAGGGAGCTGGGAGTACATCTTTGTAGTTACAGTGATTGGCTCGACGATGTGTACGATGCACAAATTGATAATTACTCTTTCGCCGAGCGCTCAAGATTCGTGCCGCTATCTTTACCCTATTCACTTTTGACTTAATGATCCCCAGGTAGTAGCTATCAGGAAACACGGACTCTGGTAGGGAATTACACTCCTTATCTGAAAAGATCTTTTTTCTTAGCGCTAATCTAATATTTGGCTTAATATCGTTAATGTTAACGGCTTGACCAATAAGTGAACTAAGAGGAAAGTATTGGTCAAAATTTGATTATGAACATGCGGCGGTCATTAGGTACCAAACAACGCAATTTTAAACAACATGATGATAAAATCGAGTTACAAAATAAGGAGTTTTTCAGCATTTAAATTTTGGTAACAGGAAAAGTTATAATTGGCTTGGTCACTATGAGCTGTAATAAGGAATATACATAAAATAAATATTTTATTAAATTGTAAACCACGCGTTTATACCCTAGTCGGCAACGTGCCCCATTCGCAAAGCTCATCATCATCATCATCATATCAGCCGATAGACATCCACTGTTAAACATATGCCTCCCTCAAGTGTCGCCATAATGAACGATCCTACGCGTCCCACATCCATCGGATTCCCGCAACCTTCACCAGGTCATTGGTCCACCTTGTAGGAGGCCTTTCAACGCTGCGTCTACCGGTACGCGATAGCCACTCCAGAACCTTTCGGCCCCAGCGGCCATCTGTTTTGCGAGAAATGTGCCCATTGCCCATATAAATTATTATATACGAGTAATAATAATTAGAGTAGAGTATATGAAACCCGAAACTGTTCAGTATTTCTATGTAAAGTAAAATGTACAAAATTTAATAATTGTATCATAAAAAATCAAAAAGTTATAAACTTGTTATGTCAGCAGAATACATAGTCACCCGACACCCAGCTGTGCGCTGGCGCCTAATGTGACCTGCTGTGATTTAAATATTTTTGGGAAAAATATAAACATGGTGTAAAAATTATTGGAATCAATTCAGTTACTGTACGTCGATTCTGTAAAATTCAAACAATAACTCGCATTTCACTTCGCTATTCGCTCTCACTTCGCATAAGGTTCAAAATGACCTTGATTTTGCATTCTGTAAGCATCACCTAGGCACCTGCGAAGTGAAGTGAGCTCCGAAGCGACCAATACTGTACTAGTGACTGCCACACTCAACAAAATGTAAGTTGAGATTTATCGGTTTTTTATTTTACCAGTTTTTGACACAGAATTTTAGCTTTTATGATGTTTAAATTAAAATATCTTATTTTATAGAATTTGAGGCAGCTAATAAGTAAAAGAAAAACCAAAAACTCTAAATTCGTGCCGTGAGACAATATCATTAGTAATCTGTGGACAATATTTTCATTGACTTGACGTTTGACGTTGCATTGTTTTGTTTACGTTTTGTTTGTTTTTTGATCGTTCAGTGCCGATAATAATTGTGAAATAATCATGAAGTAAGTTTATATTTCTGGTTGTAAAGTTCAAGAATAATATTAATTAAAGAAGTGTTTATTTTGTTTTCTAATCCAACAATAATGTTTCAGTCCAAATGAGACACGTTGCTCTCACCCATCGTCGGGTCAGGTTGAAACTCTGGTAGAGTTTTTGGAAAGAAACCCTGGCATGGCAAAGGGTTTCTTGAGAACTCAAAATGCCAGAGAGCGAAGTTGACGCCAGTGGGAGGAACTAGCCGTGCACCTAAATAGTATAGGTGGCACTATTAAAACATACAAACAGTGGACTAAGGTTAGCAGTGCTTTTTTTTACATGTTAGAACCACTTAACATTCCTTAAACCAAACCACTTAAAATGTGCGACGAATCTTGGTTTAAAGTGTGTTCTTTGATTTCATAAAAATCTTATTTTAATTTTACGTTAATTTTAATTCTTGACTATAATAAGAAAATGGAGATTTTAATGTACCTAGTTTGAATAATACATGTGTATTTATTAACAGCATTTTTTTATAATTGGTCTGATAAAAAAAGCTTTGCTCATGATCAATGATGAACTCAGTTCATAATATATTTGGGTTGATTTGTACTTTTATTTTGTACCTAAGTAGGTATTTGATTTAGGAAAAAAAATTGAATTTAAAGGTACTAGGAACAGAGCTGCCAACTTAAAGGACCTTTATATAAGTTATGTAAATATTTATCTTTTTAGCTTCACGTCACGCAGCTTCAGTTGCTACACCTTCTCGCCGCCCTAGGACAGTTCGTGGTAGTCGAGGTGGTTCTGTGTGTAAGTATAAACTAAAACTAACTATCAAAACTTTACATTTGAAACAAATGACAACGAAACGCTGCTATTTATTTAAGTTTTTATTAACGCATCGTAGTAATAGGTGTTCTCTTTTTAGCATCACGTCACACGTCTTCAGTTGCTGCTCCTCCACCGTCACAACGAAGAACGGAATTCTCCACCACCACCAAGAGATTCCTGAGGGTGGAAGAACAGCAGCTGGAGTTACAAAGATCAAATGCACAGATCTTGAAGTCCTTTCTGGAGAGGAGTGCAGACATGGATAAAATTTTAGCTGAAGCTGTGGCAGAAGCCATGAATAGAGATAGGGTGTAGCAATATAACTTGACTGCGATGATGCGATTTGATGGAACTTGTTTTTATTTTTATTTTTAGTAATAGTCGTGTTTTAGTTTTTAAACTAAGATTTTTCAGTCGGATTTTTTTGATATTTAAATTAAACACTTAACAAATACTAGCGCAGTTTTATTGAAAGACCCGCCTCACACACCACAGAATACATACAATAAACGACACCACCGATCAATTAATTATGACGTGAACGCCAAAGCCTATTTACTATGTTTCGCCTACGTAATTGCCCTAGAGCTAAGGCGTTAGATGGCAAATCCCTCGTTTGCTTCCTTTGAACTTCAGCAACTGTTTGGAGCTCTTCTAGTCGCTCTTCTTCTGAAATTGTGAATGCGGCGCATTCCTGCGCGATTGCACATGTTGTGCAAAACACAACATGCAATTACTATTTTTGCAACTACGTCTGGATTATAATTGAGCACTCTGTGTACTAACAAGCACCTAAATCGTCCTTTTAGGAGGCCAATTGTTCTCTCTACTGAATTGCGAGCAATTAAATGACGGTCATTGTAAAAAGCTTCTGAGGAATTATCTTCAGCACCACTAATTGGTGTCATAAGGTAGGCACGCTGAGCATATCCTGAATCACCTGAAAAAAATAATAAATATCAAATAATTATGTAGCGTTCATACCTAGTAATTAGATTTATTTTCTGAAGTAGGAGGAGAGTCAGGGAGGGATTAACTTACCAAGCAAAACAATGTCTCTAAGTGGGCTTTTATAACACCATAGTTAAAAAAGAAGCTATCATGAGTAGCGCCACCATATGTTGGATCCACATTTAAAATATTTAGATCTGCATCTGTTATC
The DNA here is from genome assembly GCA_910589285.2 of Mythimna ferrago. Lineage (NCBI taxonomy): Eukaryota > Metazoa > Arthropoda > Insecta > Lepidoptera > Noctuidae > Mythimna > Mythimna ferrago. The sequence goes on from OU342680.1 coordinate 2,261,506, forward strand.
TGAAAAAAAGAATATTAAAAATTACTAATTGAATACCTAATGATAATCGACAACAACATTGAAATCCATTTTACCAATTGCACATTTCTTGCATGGTAGCCTTTGCGACAGTAGAAACGTTCTTCATTCTCTGCTGGTTTTTTCATTGCCACCAGAGTGCCATCAATACACCCAAGAGCTGCTGGAAAGCCAAACTTTTTGTAGAACCTGTAATTTACAGTAAACACTAACATGAGTAACTGTCACAAAAAATGTAAAAGTCGAAGGGTCACTTTAATTATAAAATACCTACTAACCTTTCTTTTAACATTTGTCTTTCTTGTATATTTTGAGGAAACCTTATATATTTTTTTACTATTGCTGGATTATTTAGAGCTTCCACTACTTCATTTATGCAACGAGATGCTGATGGTTGCGATAAATATGTTCTTATATTTTCTTTAATTATTTTCTGATAACTGCCATTAGCCAAGAATGACAAGGTGCATAATAACTGAAACAATAAATCAATAAAAAAATTAAATACCAACTTAATCTAGATCTAGTAAGAACAAAATAGGAACCAATTTAGTTATTTTCATGCATAATACTCGTAGAATACCAATAACTATTTATAAGTACAGGGTCCTTAGACTAACATGAAAACATATAGCTAGCAGGGAAAAAACCTAAAGGGAATACTCCTTATTATAAAGTGTTTTTCTTATTATGGTTTGCTTGGTTACAAATCTTTCAGCTATAAACTGTGTAAATACTTACAAAATTAACGTAGTACTTAGTAAAATGTAGTAGGTACTTACTTTTACACGAGTTGAAAGTCCTTTGCCTCGACGTTTTGTGGGCTTTATCAGAGGCAGTAACTCATACTCCAGTTGGTCAATTAGCTCCTTTGACAATCTATACACGCTCACATAGTCGTCATCGCGGGTTAATAAAGATAAACTTCGAATTTTGGTAGATTGTCGAAGCTTTTCTAGTTTATCCAAAGCATGAGCTTCTTCTAATATAGTTTTAAACAAAAACATTCTTGCCATCGTTATCGCTTAAGTAGGTAGGCACTTTTGCACTTTAAAACTTTAAAAACTTTATTTAAACACTATTTAACTATGATTTCTTCTATTTTCACTCGTAAAATAGATGCTTATAATTTGACACTTTGAATCGGGTTCGAGTGCGAAGTGAGAGTCGAAGTGACGGGGGAATTACCTTATAGAATGCCACTTTTTACGTCATCTCATACTTTATCTGTCAAAATCTCACGGTCAGTTTAGTTCAACTCGCAAACACGCTCGCAAGAGTAGCGCTAGTGTAGATTCGAATTATCAATCGAGTTTTAGAATGCCAATCAAGAAACTCACAGCGGATTCAGATTCGAAGTTTAGAATGAAGTCTTACAGAATCACACTGCTGATCCTGAACAAACTGTATCATGACAGACACAATAGAAAAACAATTGCTTATGTCGAACTGTGTAACTTAAGACATTCAAAATCAATTATTAATTAATTCCACCTTCTCACTTCTACCATCGGACAAGCCGACGAACGGCAAGTATCCACCCTAATGTTGTTGAAACCTCTACGGTCCGGACCAAGCGTTTCGCCTCGTCGTTTATACCGCGTACATCGAGGGACTGGAACAATTTGCCTGCTGCGGTCTTCCCGTCTGATTATAATTTAGGTGTCTTTAAGGCAAGAGTGAATAGGATCTTAATAAACTAGTGCGCCTCACCATCAACGATTGCATCACTGCTTACCATCTGGTGGGATCGCAGTCAAGCACTAGTTTATATAAATTGAAAAAAAAAAGGATATTCAGGTTTCGCTTAAACTAAAAATATGTTGTATGAGCCTTGAGTAATTAATTATTTTTATTTTACAGCATGGCCAGATTTAAAAGTAGAACGTTGAAAACTTGGTCTTGTGATTGTGTAGCGTAAGTCTATTGTTATATTTGAATGCTAAAAATAAAACATCTAAAATAAACATACCGATGTTTTGAACATATGTTGTTACCGTAGATTATGCTGTTTAAATTAGTTGGAGTTTAAAATTATGATTACCTATCGAAAACAAAGCGTGCATGAAGCATGCTTCGTTCGCAATTTGGTAAAGTGCCCGATTTCAGCATGCGAGCAAACTACGTAATTTCATGTTGGTTTGAATTTTATTTTTAGTATTTTCTAAACATCAGTATTTTACATAAGATGTTTAAATTTTTATCATTAAGACACGTATCCAAAATAATATTATATTTATATTGAAGAAGAAGGAGATACTAATTTGTTGGTTTTTTTTTTAGCAATTTCACTACTACACCCGTGTTTGAATTGGTAAGTTTTGAAATTGTATTTAAATGTTTCTTGATCTTCTTGACCGAATAACACAGCCAGTCAGTCATACAGTAAGAAATAAGTATTTCTCAAGCTGTTTCACACTGTAACTCTCGTCATAGGTCGTGTCGTAGGACAGCCTTTGTGCGGATAAAAGCTTTGATGATTTAATCAGTGCGTTGTTCTATTTACTACGACAGTAACTTACACGATGTCCTACGTACGTGACTCAAAGTGATTCCGAAGCGATGCGGTGAAAATCCAAAAAAAACAATTGATATCTACTCTATTGTGGTGGCTTACGTGACCAACCACACGGAGGAGCTGTGTGATTTCAGTCAGTTTGATATTTTCGCATAAACTCTTGTGGTGGGGTGACTTGTTTTATATAAATGCCGGCTCAAGCGCCATTTCGCGCGTACGTAGGTCTAAGCCGTCGCATTGCGTTAAATTCGCGTGACCCGCATCGGATCCCTACGACACCGCATTCGAGCAAATCGCTGGATTCGAGGGTTGTAGTGAAATACAAGTTTCATGTTGGGCTCTTCCAAAAAAAATACTGTAATTACAAAAATAAAAAACCAAAAAAGTGGCGCGGGCGTAATATCCTTTTCTCGGAACAGTTGTGTATAAAACTACAATTATGAATTTTCAGTAACCAAGCAGGCATGGTATAAACACGGCAATATTTCAAACATTCACTTTGAACTAGTAGTTTAAGAATTATAATCGGTTAAAGTTTCTTTATTTTGTCACTCTCTGACTACTGACCGATAATCAAAACTCTAAGGCAATTCGTGCTACCAGACACAGAAGCTTCAAATTTAGAATACAATTAGTGTTTAGTGTAAAAATCAATGAAAAACTAAACCATTTTGCAATTTCGGTTCTGTTTTCTAGATACATCAAATGCATAAATAACTTTGTAATCCCATATAAATGTTATTGGATTACAAAGTTACATTGGCAGTAAATGAATCAGCGTACCTGTATATTTATAATATAAAGAAATCTAAAAAAAGAAACGAGATACCATTAAAAACATAACTTGTAAAAAAAACTCGCAACTCCCTTCTACCATAAAAAGTTGTGAGATCCATGTAATTTGCAACTTTAAGACTTGGCAATCGACCTACACAATTTAAATCTATAATATAAAAATGAATCGCAAAATGTGTTGGTAAGCGCATAACTCAACAACGCCTGGACCGATTTCGCTAATTTTTTTTTTGTTGTGTTCGTTATTATGAGGAGAAGGTTCTTATGGAAAAAAAATGAAAATTAGGGTAGTGTAGGGTAGAGTAAGGTAGAGGAGGGTAGAGTAGGGTAGAGTAGGGTAGAGTAGGGTAGAGTAGAGTAGAGTAGAGTAGAGTAGGGTAGGGTAGAGTAGGGTAGAGTAGGGTAGAGTAGGGTATAGTAGGCTGAAGTAGGGAAGAGCGGGAGCGAAGCCGCGCGGGCAAAAGCTAGTTTAATATAATACGCTTGCCAAGTCAAACTTAACCGACTTGGTGTTACATGGATCACACAAATTTTTACGGTTTTTTTTTTATGGTGGGAAAAAATCATCCAATGACAACCCACGCTCTTGGGCGGAACGGGAGATAGTGTCAGACTCTTACTGACTAAAAGACCCACCCCGTTCCTTCTAGCCTTCATACCGGGGCTCAAGCGCCCTTTCGGATAACCTTGAACTTTTTACGGTAGAAGAATTGAGCTTTGGTTTTTTTACAAGTTTTGTTTTTGATGGCAAACATGGTATTATGTTAAATTTTTATAATGTTTTTTTTTTTTTTTAGTTTGACTGGACCTGTGATTTAAACAGCTATGCAGCCAAAATGACGTCTCTTGAATCACAAGCTACGTACGTAACTAATGGCATGCTTATGTTTCATACGAGATTGCTTAAATGTTGCTGATAACAACTTCAAAGTTGTTGTGAAATAATCCCTTCGGGTCCTCTCGCGTCCGTGATTGGTTTAGATCACGGTCTGTAGCAGAAGGAATGGAAAGCGGTTACCTCCTTGTGCAAAGCAGTAAAAGCGGGCTGCAACCGTAAGAGAGCGGACATCCTCACTCCCCTGCCACCAATGCAGGAGATGCTCCGGATATTGAGAGTTACTGGCCGATTTCTGGCCATTACATATCTTGCCGTCGGTAAGGGTAGCGCGTAGTGTTTCACCTGTGCTCCACGCGCACCTCTAAAAGTGTTCAGCAAAGATGAAGAGATCCAGCAGGGGCCACGCCTGCTGCCTTGGCCCCAGACCGCAAAGGACAAACTTAGGGACATAGGCAGTGTTAGTGAGTAAAAGTCTGACCCCTAGAGAAAGGGAAGTCTTGAAGATTTCCCACCTCTAAAAAAAGGCTACCCATGCCTGAAGTGTACCAATTACTATGCCTGCGTCGTCTGGGGCCTAAGTCTGCTATTTTTATAAATTCGTCATTCCAACACGATCCTATTGTCATTTTGCTAAAAGTTTGTAATCTGGTAATTCCTAATGATCGATCATAGATCGGACAATGGTTTTGTAATAGAATTGTGGTAGAATGACATTATCGAGCTTATTAAAAGCACTAATTGCGCAATGACGTCGCAATGGTAGGTCACTGATCAAAGGAACTGTCAAAATTTTTGCAGATTACCGCATACGTCAGATATTCATATGTCATTATGTACGAGATTGCCATTCTATGCCATTTCTTTCAATGGAGTGTCAGTGGATGACCATCGGAAAGTCATAATGACGCCATTATGTTAGTAGATTACCAAAACTTGTCAAAATCAACAATTATGAAATCAAAGATAGACAATTCTGACACTATTGTAATAGCAGACGTGAGACCCTGTTCGTTTGTATGTCACAGGCATATAGGTCCACAGAGCCAAATTCAATTAATACAAAAAAATAAACTATTCCACAGATATCTACCTACTTGCCCCATCCCTAACTTCTATTAGGACATCTAATTTTATGAAAGTGCCAACTTTAAGTTCAAATAAATTCTGTATTTAATGCATATTCCTTTCCCAAAATAAAATATAGGTGTATATTTGCTCATTTGCAAATTGGGTTTATCTTAATTTGACATTCCGACATTGAAAAAACCTTTTACAAAAAAAAACAGACATCAGTTTAAAAAAAAGAAGAAAAGAATTAAAAAGTTCAAAATAACTTTAATTGTGGATGTCTGTGTTTTTATAATAGAACTTGTCTTTTCCTTATTTGACACCGACTTCCAAAATTAAAGTTATTTTCCACTTTTTAGTGTTTTTTTTTTTTTACAGAAACGGTTGTATTTTTTTGTAAAAAGTTTTTTACTTTACACTTTTTAGTTGTGCTGCCCTCAGCCAATATTAAATAGTGTCAAGTTCAAGTAAGTAATGTACCTACATATACAATTTATTTATTAAAATATTATTTCTGTCCGTGGAGTTTAAAGTAAGGCTTCTATATCGGGATGGTTATAAAAAAATAACCACGAAGGCTAAGGCAGAAGCATAGCTTCGCTTTGCTCTCGCTAACTTAACCTGTCCGTGTCGTGGTGCCCTAAAATTACGTCACCTCCTTCCATACTTTCGTTTTTTACACACATTACCGATTTCACATTCGGTATTCTATACATTGCCTAGGTATGTATGTAAGTACTTTCAAGCAAACATGAAAAAACTCTGTTTATGGGTCGGAGTTGCAAGTTTTTTTTGGGGTGGAAAAATCTTCAAATTACTTCTCTTACTCTTGGTTGGAGTGAGAGGCAGACTTTAACTAATTTAAACCCACCCGGATGATAATCCAAGGTTATGGTAACTTTTTCGTACAATCCTGCAGCTCTGTTGTGCATCTACTTAGCGGGTCTATCATTTAGTGTGACATTTCTTTGAGGTGCATGTGGAACAGAACTCGCCTTCGACTTGTGTCAGGTCCTCATCAGACGGTGAAGTCCATTGCTCATCGTTTGCAATTCCGCGCATAAGAACTAGTGCATAATTTACCGTAGCTGGGTATCGCCCATCGATTTCTGGTGCCCAGGGTGTCTCCTGTACTGCAAGTGTGGCACTTACAGTGATAATTATATGACGGAAAATGCCAGCTTTAATTTTTTTAATAATATAAACTTGTGCTCACGTGTGATTTCACTTGATGGTATTAAAGCGCTCTAGTTTTATTAAGAGCATTTTCACACTAGCCTTGAAGGTACTTAAATAATTATATTAATTTGAATTTGCAACGATAACGTACAAATGCATTGTAATATTTTGTTACAGGTTTGAAATGCATAAAAAATTTTGTAACCAAACGGATTTCAAGTAAGTATTCAAAAAAACAAGATTAAAAAAGTATTAAGTTATGTAAAACGGTAATGTTTAATGGCATATTATTTTCACAGAAATGCTTTAAATGTGCTCTGTCCGCGCGAAAATGGAACCGATATTGACGGTAAAGCAATTGCTTGTCTACTAAGCTTACCACAATCAAAACCTAATAAAGGTACTACTGACAAACTAAACTTTACTTCTACAAGTACAAGCACAACTGATCCAAGCACTATCAACGTTACTGCTCCTAGTACAACATTCAGTGGTGAAACAAGTATCGCTGAGACATCTACAACTCCATATAAAGAAACAGAGGTGAGTATAAAACCTTTACTTATGTGGAGTAGTTTGTTGGCTGCATGTCCGAATATAATTACGGTCTATTAGGTAGTGGGCCCTTATACTTAGGACATATTGAACCTGATACCTCGCTATCTACTTTGCTGAAAAGAGTAGAAGGTTTTTTTACAAATAATCCCATTTCAAATATATATAAACATGCTAGTGATAATAATTTATGCTCTTTTAAAATGGGTCTGCTCGATTCTAACGGACCAATACCAAACACAGCTAATAGAGATGCTTTCACCGTCTGTAGAATTGCCCCATATTATTAATCCGTATCTTAACACGGATGAGACATATCTATGATAAGCCATCAGAGCAGCATTTCTTCCTACGGTTTTCCCAATATTTCTTAGTGCAAATGCAAAGCTGCTCAGCCTGTTATTATCAACAATTTTTATCAATCAATATGCCTAAAAATGTTGTAAAGTCAACTACTTGTATTGCCACGATCGATAATTTTCAATGCTTGATTTGCCATTTTATAGTTACAGAAACTAATATATTTTGTTTTAGAAATGGTGACTAAATTATTTTGCTCAAACTATTCCAGTATGGCTTCTACGGCAAAATTTATTCAGTCCTTATATCGTTCATTTTTATTTTCTTTTTATGTTACAAGTGAAATATCACTAGCAAATAAAACACTATCTTCCGCTCCGCCCAACAGCGGGGGATGTCATTAGATGATTTTCCCACCGAAAACAAAAAAAAACACTGGGGGTCCAGAATCATGTGCTAGATTCGTGGTATTCGTTTGTGCGTCGACGTCAAAGACACAGATGTATTTTTCCATTGTGTCGATATTTATTTAACAAATGCAAGTAGTTTCTACACTCACATTAATTGTGGATGTAGAAATATGTGAACATTGATATGTGCATGTAAACTGGTGTGAACTATTTTCTATGACACTGCGTATCGAAAAAAATAGTGTACGCGGACCGATACACAAATTTGAGATCGATGGGCTTACGTGAAAAAACTATATCTATACTTATACTCGTAATAAATCTGTAGAAGTGAAAATTCTGTACATTGAAAATATCAAAAAAATAAATGGCTACTAGACCGACACCGAACCCAAAAGTGTGATTAAAAAAATTTTTTGTCTGTCTGGCTGTTTGTTCAGGCATCACGAAAAAACTACCGGTTCGATTACTATGACGGCGGGTTGCTTGCAATTACACAAATTTATTGTTAAACTTATTACGTTTTTTTTCTATAGACCGAAAAATATATATTTTTCAATAATAATTTACTTACTTTTCTTGTAAGTAAGTAGGTATCGTACGTTTATGTATGTCTAATTGGGTTTTTATTTCTTATCCTACCATTTTCGAAGAAATCAAAAGTTTATTAATGTACTTGTGTTATTTTATTTTAGTTTATTTGTAAAAATAACAAGAAACTGCCGTCAGTGCCAGAATGGGATCACATGTAAGTATAATCATTTTGTAACTATGCGGATGGATACCTATCTAATAAACTAACGTAACGTTATGAAGTTGCAAATAAAAAAAACAGTCAAGTGCGAGTTGGACTCTTGCACCGGGGGTTCCTTACTTTACAGATGTAAATTATTTAATTCCCGAATCGCAATTTTTTTTTGTGATGTAAGTAACTGCAAAACAGTTTTCAGACTTTTTTCTATACTTGTGCTATAGGATACGACCTTTCGTCATGCTGAATTTCTAGATTCTAGGTCAACGGTGTCTTTAGTTATATAAAGACTATTTTATTTTTATTATATTTTATTTTATTAATAAGGCACACCAACAAATGGTTTACAAAATAAGATTCTAGATTGAGTGTTTTTTACAATGAAGTTGAGTCAAGCAACCTAATCAAGTAATAATTATAAATTTTTAAAACTTTCAGAGAGAGAACGCATGCAGAAATATGTGAATGTTCTAAGTAAGTTGGTATTTTATTCGTTTACAAGCTTACAACAGATGCAGATGTCGTTATAATATTGTATCTCATTAAATCCAACTTGATCAGCATAAAAGTGGCGCTGGTGACTGAAAACTTTAAAGGAATCGTTTATCTTTGTATAGCCATGTAAAGAGGAGGGCTGAAACACATGTTACTAAAAGAGTTATGAGTACAAGCATACATGTAAATGGATGAAGAGGGAGACCAAAGAAAAGATGGATGGATTGTGCGAGAAATGATATGAAAGAAAGTAATAGCGTGACGGGTGACAGGACAGAATTAAAGAAAAAAATGTATTGCGCCGACCTAAATAAAGCAAGACAAGAGCTTAGTCAAGGCAGACAAGTGATTAGTCAAGTCGGGCAATAATATCGGAGTGTGATTTCAATTTAGAAACTCACCAAAACATTTGTATTGTTTCTGAGAAAATGTTAGGTGGAGGCGACTAACATAAAAGTTAAAGTTACATTTAAACTTTCAAAGATTATGTTTAGATATGGCCAAAGAAATAAAATAATAACTTTATAGGGTAACGCTATTTTGGAAGAGGTTACTGGGTTTGGGTTGGGCAGCGTTCGGGAAGCTACGCGGTATCTTCTCGTCCAACATACCACAGTGTCTCAAGACGAAAGTCTTTGACCAGTGCGTGTTGCCAGTGATGACATATGGCTCCGAAACGTGGTCGCTCACAATAGGCCTCATCAAAAGGCTTAAAGTCACCTAAAGAGCAATGGAAAGGGGTTCGGGGTTTCCTTGCGTGATCGAATAAAAAATGATGATATCCGCAGGAAAACTGAGATTGCCGACATAGCACAAAGAATTGTCAAACTTAAGTGGCAATGGGCAGGGCACATTGCTCGCAGAACAGATGGCCGTTGGAGCCGAAAGGTTCTGGAGTGGCGACCGCGTACCGGAAGACGTAGCTTTGGAAGGCCTCCTACAAGGTGGACCGATGACCTGGTGAAGGTGGCGGGAAACCGATGGATGTGGGACGCACAGGAACGTTCTATGTGGCGACGCTTAGAGGAGGCCTATGTCTAACAATGGACGTGTTTCGGCTGAAATGATTATGATATGATGAACTGGGTTTGATTGACATAAATTTAACATTTTTGGCAGGAGGAGCTCAATATTTAAATAGCGTTTAAATGAATGAAGCTTAGCTGTATTAGATATGTATATTTCATGATTTTTCAGAGTGTCATTAAAGATACGAAGTTCAATTTATCGTCGTTTTGGAATATCCGCATTTGTATTCTTTCTGGAAAAGCGAATTTGTTACTGTTCCAGTAGTTTTTGAGTTTATACATTATAAACAAGAATACACTCGTAAATCTTTCCTCTATAGTTATTTTTATTGATTCCCAAATAATTCTAATTTCAATCTTTGATTTAAATGCTTTAAATTTTGTTTTCAGTGTAACAATACCAGAATTGAGGGTAAGTGATCATATTTAGAACTAAAAAAAAAGAATTTGTAATATAATTAAAAAAAAAATTACTAAGAAAAAAACGTTTTCGGCGAAATGTTTAAATATTTAATAAATACACCAGATTGTGAGCATTATTAGATCATAATTTTTAAATATAGCGTAAAGCGTAAGTTCAATTAGTCCAGACAAAAGAAACGACAAAAGTGCTGAGTTTACATGAAATCCAAATAACCTGGATGTATTGAAGACCAAAAACTATATCATTACAAAGGTCAAAAGTCACTATCAATAATAATAATAAAATTCCACACAACTATCACACAACGCCGTCCAGTCGAGTTGTTGTTGTGCTTGTTGTGTGTTGTTGTGTTGTGTGTGTATATACGTTGTTTTTTATCCAACGTTAAAGTTAGACATTTTTGTTTTATTTGAGAAATGGTCCGTGCTACTGGAGGTTTCCTCTATTACTTAGTTAGCCCATTTATGTCCCACTGCTGGGTGAAGGCCTCCCTCTCTCCTTTCCACACGCGTCTGTCTTCGGCCATTGCGGGTCGCCTTGCGTTTAATGGGACCCAGTAAGTGGCTCTTTTAGCCCATAGCTCGTTCGACATGCGACAAACATGTCCGGACCAATCCCAGTTTAGAGTAGCAGTTTTCGGGTAACATCTTTAATGTTAGTTTTGGCGCGCAGCTCTGTGTTCTTTACGCGGTCGGTTGTGCAAGTTCCAGTACGAGTATATTAACAATTTATACAAAAATTTTGTTTCTTGGGAATTAATGCAAACTGGTAAATCTATTTTGTCTAGACTGACATGGCAAGTTGGCGGAACCGACTTCATTCGCTAAAAAATTAAACTTCTGAGAAATATATATTCTGATATTTTTTTTTAAATAACGATAAAGTAGAATTCTTAGCATTGTTTTATTTTTTCAGCCGAATTGCTCAGATGCTGAGCGAGCAGTTTGGAGGCGTTTGGGACCAATATTGTGAGTATTATTACCTTCTAAGTTTCATTAAATGAATATCTCATCAAGGAACATAGGTTTTGCATCACCTAGTTGCTTTAGTCGGGTGGAACAATTAAGGAGTGTTTTATAAACCCTTCCTATTACTCGTCTGTCTTTGAACAGAATGCAGCTTTCTGGGTTTAAGGGTTGGACATTGAAGAGTCAGTCAGTTTTCTTTTTATATATACATATGTAGGCAATCTGTTTAATTCAGTATTTTATACAATACCTAGGCAATGTAGGTACCGTAGAATATCTAAAACGTGTAGGTAATGACAGAGAGATAGATATGCTTTTTATAGTTGTACACCATAAATGTAATTACAGTGTATTAATTGTATATCAAAAATATGTAATACTCTTTAGTTAATATGTATGAATGTAGTGTTGTCTATGAATAAACGCTTGTCTTTCGTTTGAATGCACTTCGGTTGTTTCAATATTAATACAGTAGGAGCTTAAAATTAATAGAGTGCCACAATGGGCTGTCTTATCGCTTAAAACAACTTTTTACACATAACCTTTGGATGTATTTGACAGAGAAAAGATACGCAGGTAGTTAGTGATGTGAATTATATTATGTGAAATATCTTCAAGGCAAAAGTGAATAGGTATATGTAACTAGTAAACCTCACCATCAGAGATTACATCACTGCTTATCATCAAGGTGGGATCGCAGTCAAGCACTAGTTTATATTAATTAAAAAAAAAATGTAATTTCAAGGTACCACGACACGGACTTAGATTAGAAAGCAAAGGCGGGAGTGGAGCAGAGCTTCCACCTTAACCTTAGTTTTTTTATAACCACCTGGAAGTATTGAAGCCTTACTTTAAACTTGCGAGACAAAAATACGACCTGAGTACTTGTAAGCAAATTACATTATGTTACTTACAGCCAGAAGAATTGTTACGAACGAGAACTCATGTCTTATTCCTGTCCACGGGGTTTAAAGTAAGGCACCTATTTGTGGGTGGTTATAAAAAAAAAAAAACACGAAAGCTAAAGCGAGAGATCCGTTCCGCTCCATCTTCGTATTAAAATAGAATAAAATAATAATAAAAATGAGTCTAATCTAACCTGTCCGTGTCGGGGCGCCCTAAAATTAGAAAGAAAGAAAAAATATTTATTTGGCGACAGACACCAAGAATTACGTCAATTCCTTCCCTGCTCACATCTTTTACACATATTGATTTTAAGTAATAAAACATGTTTCATTTGCACGTCAATTTATAAGTAGATCGGTTAACATTACAGGTATTTTATTTTACACATTGCCGGTGGACCTGCAGGTACTATAAACAATCCCTAGGAATTGTATAAATTACTTAGGTAAAGTATTTAATGGACAATAATATTCGTAATTTTTCGTACATTACTTGGACGCCCTAGGTATTATATACATTGCCTAGGTGTTGTATAAAATACCTGAATTGTACAGATTGCCGGTAACATAAAATATATATAAATAGATCTCCTGTGAACCTTTAACTAAATTATTATTTTATTTAAAATATGACCCCGTTTGTTTCAGGTTGCCTAGGATTGATAAACATTGTGAATTTATAAAGTGAGTAGTATTTATGAAGCTATAGATATTTTTGTTTCTATACTTACGGCATGTAATAAATTTTTGTCATAACCTTGTTTTAGAAAAGACTACAAAGAATTTCAAGATAATGTAGTAGAAACTACAAACAATCCTGAAACCATGTGAGTAGCTTTTATCTGGCAGCAAATATTTTAATTATAAGTATAGATTTGAAACCACTGTGGAGAATATAGCGCATGCATGGTATTCGATTCATTGATACTTCATGTTAGATTGATAGTTCTGTAACAGTACTCATCTTTATTTTTTATTTGTTGTCCCTTTTCAATTTATTGTTTTACAAAGAAGTTAAGTCAAGCAAAATAATCGAGTAATTACTATAAAATAATATTAACTTTTACTTTCAGGGTGAAAACATGGCTAGAAATATGTGCATGTTCAAAGTAAGTTGGTATTTTAATATTCAAATTTATTAGCTCAGAATTTTGAACTATAGTTGTATTTTCACATAATAAATATTCTGCTCGAAAACGTCATAATTATATTAACGAGAGAATCTACGAATCAACATGTTACCTTTTTTTTATGGTGGGAAAAAATCATGCATTGACATCCCCCGCTCTTGGGCGGAGCAGGAGATAGTAACAGACTCTTACTGACTAAAAGACCCACCCCGTTCCTTCTAGCCTTCATACCGGGGCTCGAGCGCCCTTTCAGATAACCCTGGCCCCAGTAGGCTTCGACCCGGCTGGGTCCCTGCTGTTGCTGACAACTCCTTGAGGCGCGCGGGAACAGTGCGCGCCGTCGACGGCTTGGCCTTGGTCCGGACAGTTACTGGACGGCCGGACAGTGAACTACCCATTGCTCACTGTCCGCAAGCCCGCGCCTACGATGGCCGGAAATCGGGATCAGAACCCCGGTTGCGGCGGCGGCCGCGATAACGCCGTTGCCTGATGCGTTCGGCCTCCTCCTTTGTGAGCATTACTGCTTCGCAGAAGTCGGCGACCGCCTGCCACTCCTCCTCGCTCCGGACCATGGCCTCAACCAAGGCCCGGCGCGAGAGGTCTCCGCCGCCGATCGCCCCTACGAGGGCACGGCGATGCTCCGCCCAAGCAGGGCACACCTCGACTGTGTGCTCCACCGTGTCCTCCGGGCGTTCCACACAGTGGCGACACCCGGGCGTCACTTCCGCATGAATCCGGTGCAGGAAACTCCCGAACGAACCATGTCCGATGAGGACCTGCGTCATGCGGAAGGTAAGGACGCCGTGAGGTCTTTCCAGCCACGTCTCAAAGAGTGGACTTACCGCCATGATTGTGGCGTGCCCAGCACTGGGTTGCGATAGTCGTTGACGCCATTTCACCATGAGATCCCGCCGGAGCTCTGTCCGCCATGCCGTGACCTGTCGCGGCAGCGGACTTTCACCCCGGCGTTGCATCTCCACGCGCATATCGTGCATGTGTGCAAGGACTGTTGCCTCCAGATCCCACGGTGGTAGGCCAGCCAGGAGGCTCGCCGCTTCGCGGGAGACCGTGCAGTATCCCCGCACCATCCTTATTGCATCAACATGTTACCTCAAACTGCCAGTGCCCTACGTTCCCTTTCAATGTCTACATAATTTTTTTGTCTTGTCAATTTATGATTTTATTACTTTCACTTGTTTAGTAGTGACAATAAGCAAATAATGTTGAACAATTTTATTTTTATACATACATTGTAAAATCATTCTAAACTCACATTTTCTATTGAACTACGTATGTTTTACTTTCAGCGTACAAATGCCAGAACTCGAGGTGAGTGAACATGTTTATAAATGAATGCAAAAAAAATTGGGGATTGAATACATATTAAATTAACCAATGACCAATTTCAAACGAAACGTTTGTATGTTTCTTAAACGCTTCAGGTCTTGAGCAGTGGTTGAAGACACGGTTTTAATATATAGTGTATGGTTTAATTCAAATATCAACCAACAAGGTAGATTGGTAGGACAGGTTGTATTCCTAATCAATAAAGGCTTCGAACATTTTTTCCGTACCTACAATTTTTGAAAATCTCTAGTTAGAAGATATAGCACGAACAAAGATATTCTTATAATAGTGTTATTTTTTCAGTCGAATTGCTCAACTTCTGATGGGAAATCTTGGCTACTTTTAGGTACAAACATGTAAGTATTGCTTTTTGAGTTTTCTTGAATGAATGTCTGATTCTAGAAACCTACGTTTTACATCGCCTAGGTGAAAATTTTGTGTAGTGATAGGCTGTAATCACGGAACAGTAAAAACAGTTGAAGTAGCTTGAGAAAATGTTTGTTCTAGAACCCGTGTCGCCAAACTCATACATTTACAATTTACTATTACTGCAAACCCAAAAATATGATTGGCTGAAAATAAAAACAAAAAAAAAATGCAACTTTAATATCAACTATCTATGAATCAAATTGACAAAAACAAGAAAGAAATACATCTTTGACTACCAAGTACCGCCACTCGTCGCTAGATGGCATTGTTCAGTATACATATTCAATATGAACTGTAACAACGTAAAAATAAGATTGGTATTTGAATGGCGTATCACTGACACGAATGCAGGCTGCTACTCAAATAGTGAAGTAACCTTATTCGATCGAAATAATATCGATTGTGTGAAAACGTATTTAAAACACATATTGCAAAAAAAAAAATGTATGCGATAGTGTGATAGTATTAAAATAATGAAATTATTATGATTAAAGGCAATTTTTAATCGTAATAAAAAGGGTATTTATTTGCATAGTACATCAATTATCATCATCTCAGCTGAAATCATCGTCATCGCCCACTGCTAAACATAAGAATATTAAGTATAATTCAAACGCCCTATGTTGTTCCTAACTCTTTAACTAAATTTATTTAAAATACATCATAAATATCATACCACAATTTCTATTTTATTAAATTTATTAATTTAATAATTATCTGTATTATATTACTTACAAAAACTATTAAACTATAATATATAATTACTTTTATTTTAAAAAGGCAATGTAATACATATCGATTGATTTTATCGATAAAGTCACGCACTATTTGGATAGCGTCAAAAGTATAGGTAGACTAACGAATATTCCAGAAAAGCTATTAACCGAGAAAAGAAAATCAACTTTGTTTTTATGTTACTAAGGACTAGTTTTGTTTGTATATCCTGCGCAATGTTTCACGTAATTTAATTTTTTCATTTTATTAAAATAAATCCGCAAATAATACTTTTCGGTGGTATGATACACCTCCATGAGTTAGATTTTTAGTCCGACTATGGTTTTTAAAGTACAGTATGGGACAATAAGGCCTTTTAATATTATTTTTTTGTTAATTATTATGTAGCGCAGTCTAGTTAGAGAATGAGGGCGCTTGAACAGCAAGTGCGCAACGCGGTTCTTACTAGCGGCGACAGTGCCACGCCTACTTACTGTTTTTACTGTTCTGTGGCTGTAATAGACCAGTGCTGAAGTCGTTGAAAATGGTAAAAAGTGAAATTAAATCATAGTAGGATAAAACCCTTTGGAAAAGGAAGAAAATATAACAAAAATGAGAGGAAAAATAATTTACGGCCGATCTGAGGTCAGAAAATGGATGGGTGTGCGTTTTTAAGGCAGTTTATCTCGATTTCCAGCAAAGCTACCAGTTTTATGGAAAAAAGTTAAATGGCAAAGTTGTAGGTAATATTAAGATCTCCAACTTTTGTATTTACACTTTTTTCATATAACCTTTCAAATAACTAAGTTTTTGGTTTTTTATTTTTATCTTTCACAAAAATTATTTTAACTATATTTGATGAAAACTTACCTTTTTATGTCCCAAATACATTGTAATTTTTTTGATGATATTTATTTTTTTCACCTTTATTTTGACTTAATATCGAAAAAGGACCCTAATTTTTAATCGAAAATTCTCACGTCAAAATATGTTTTTTTAAGAAGTCGGTAGTCTTTTTGTTCGTTAAAATCTCTAATTTCTGACGTTGTAAAAAAAATATCATTACTATGGTAAAATTTTTCAGAAAATGCCAAAAACGAAAAAGCTCAAATTCGAAAATTCTTTTTCTTAATCGTTATGTACAATTTTGAGTTATTTCATAAAATTTACACTTTAATTACTCGAAAAACATAAGATTGTATGTTACGTTGATAAATAAAAAGAAATCCTAACCGAAATTTATTAATATAATTAACAATCAGTTAAAAAAGTTAATATTTAACGAGACACCTACAGTATTTTGAGAAACGTGTAGAATCTTTTTTAAATTGATATTGATTTGATCACATAAATTTTGAGGTTATATGAAAAAAGTGTAAATCCTAAAGTTGTAGATCTTAATATTACCTACAACTTTGCCATTTAACTTTTTTCCATAAAATTTGTAGGCTCTTTGCTGGAAATCGAGATAAACTGTTTTTTACCCTTAAAAACGCACACTCATCCATTTCCCGATCTCAGATCACCCGTAAATTATTTTTCCTCTCATTTTTGTTAAATTTTCTTCCTTTTTCAATGGGTTTCATCCTACAATGATTTTTTTTTCGTTTCAAAAATTATCGACACTGGTCCATAAGTACTATTTTTAGAAAAAATTAGATCTCTTGCGAAGTGCTAAATAAAATATTATTTTAATTGAAATGTAAACCAATTTGTTACAGGTTGTATCGAATTGATAAGTATTGTGAATTATTAAAGTAAGTAACTTTTTTAAATTACGTTGTTAAAAAATATACTTATGAGAAACAATAATGTATTGTCATTACCTTTTCACAGGACAGAAATTACATGGACAAATAATTGTGTAAACGATACTACTACGATCAAACTCAATAATCATACTACAACTACGACAAAACCTGATGATTCTATAACAGCTACGACAGTACCAGATAATTTTACAACAACTACGATAGAAACTGATCATTCTATAACAACTACGATGGAACCTGATAATTCTACAACAACTACGATAGAACATGATAATTCTACAACAACCATGACAGAACCAGATAATTCTACAACAACCATGACAGAACCAGATAATTCTACAACAACTACGACAGAACCAGATAATTATACAACAACTACGATAGAACATGATAATTCTACAACAACTACGACAGAACCAGATAATTCTACAACAACTACGACAGAACCAGATAATTCTACAACAACCATGACAGAACCAGACAATTCTACAACAATTACGACAGAATCTGATAATTCTACAACAACTACGATAGAACCCAATAATTCTACAACAACTACGATAGAACCTAATAATTCTACAACAACTACGATAGAAACAGATAATTCTACAACAACTACGTTAGAATCTGATAATTCTACAACAACTACGATAAAACCTGATAATTCTACAACAATTACGGAAAAACCTGATAAATATACAACACCTACGATACAACCTGATAATTCTACAACAACTACGATAGAACCTAATAATTCTACAACAACTACGATAGAACCAGATAATTCTACAACAACTACGATAGAATCTGATAATTCTACAACAACTACGACACAACCAGATAATTCTACAACAACTACGATAGAACCAGATAATTCTACAATAACTGCGATAAAACCTGATAATTCTACAACAACTACGGAAAAACCTGATAAATCTACAACACCTACGATAGAACCTGATAATACTACAACAACTACGATAAAACCTGATAATGCTACAACAACTAAGATGAAACCTGATAATTCTACAACAACCACGATAAAACGTGATAATGCTACAACAACTAAGATGGACCCTGATAATTCTACAACGACTACGATAAAACCTGATAATTCTACAACAACTACGGAAAAAACTGATAAATATACAACACCTACGATAGAACCTGATAATACTACAACAACTACGATAAAACCTGATAATGCTACAACAACTAAGATGAAACCTGATAATTCTACAACAACTACGATAAAACTTGATAATTCTACAACAACTACGACAGAACCTAATAATTGTACAACAACTACGATAGAATCTGATAATTCTACAACAACTACGACAGAACCAGATAATTCTACAACAACTACGTTAGAATCTGATAATTCTACAACAACTACGATAAAACCTGATAATTCTACAACAACTACGGAAAAACCTGATAATTCTACAACAAGTACAATAAAACCTGATAATTCTACAACAACTACGGAAAAACCTGATAAATCTACAACACCTACGATAGAACCTGATAATACTACAACAACTACGATAAAACCTGATAATGCTACAACAACTAAGATGAAACCTGATAATTCTACAACAACTACGATAAAACGTGATAATGCTAGAACAACTAAGATGGACCCTGATAATTCTACAACGACTACGATAAAACCTGATAATTCTACAACAACTACGATAGAACCAGATAATTCTACAACAACTACGATAGAATCTGATAATTCTACAACAACTACGACACAACCAGATAATTCTACAACAACTACGATAGAACCAGATAATTCTACAACAACTGCGATAAAACCTGATAATTCTACAACCACTACGGAAAAACCTGATAAATCTACAACACCTACGATAGAACCTGATAATACTACAACAACTACGATAAAACCTGATAATGCTACAACAACTAAGATGAAACCTGATAATTCTACAACAACTACGATAAAACGTGATAATGCTACAACAACTAAGATGGACCCTGATAATTCTACAACGACTACGATAAAACCTGATAATTGTACAACAACTACGGAAAAAACTGATAAATATACAACACCTACGATAGAACCTGATAATACTACAACAACTACGATAAAACCTGATAATGCTACAACAACTAAGATGAAACCTGATAATTCTACAACAACTACGATAAAACTTGATAATTCTACAACAACTACGACAGAACCTAATAATTGTACAACAACTACGATAGAATCTGATAATTCTACAACAACTACGATAAAACCTGATAATTCTACAACAACTACGGAAAAACCTGATAATTCTACAACAAGTACAATAAAACCTGATAATTCTACAACAACTACGGAAAAACCTGATAAATCTACAACACCTACGATAGAACCTGATAATACTACAACAACTACGATAAAACCTGATAATGCTACAACAACTAAGATGAAACCTGATAATTCTACAACAACTACGATAAAACGTGATAATGCTACAACAACTAAGATGGACCCTGATAATTCTACAACGACTACGATAAAACCTGATAATTCTACAACAACTACGGAAGAACCTGCTAAATCTACAAGAACTACGATAGAATCTGATAATTCTACAACAATTACGACAGAACCTGATAATTCTACAACAACTACGATAAAATCTGATAATGCTACAACAACTAAGATGAAACCTGATAATTCTACAACAACTACGATAAAACTTGATAATTCTACAACAACTACGACAGAACCTAATAATTGTACAACAACTACGATAGAATCTGATAATTTTACAACAACTACGACAGAACCAGATAATTCTACAACAACTACGTTAGAATCTGATAATTCTACAACAACTACGATAAAACCTGATAATTCTACAACAACTACGGAAAAACCTGATAAATATACAACACCTACGATAGAACCTGATAATACTACAACAACTACGATAAAACCTGATAACGCTACAACAACTAAGATGAAACCTGATAATTCTACAACAACTACGATAAAACCTGATAATTCTACAACAACTACGACAGAACCTAATAATTGTACAACAACTACGATAGAACCAGATAATTCTACTACAACTACGATAGAACCAGATAATTCTACAACAACTACTACGATAGAACCAGATAATTCTACAACAATTACGATAGAACCAGATAATTCTACAACAACTACGATAGAAACTGATAATTCTACAACAACTACGACAGAACCAGATAATTCTACAACAACTACGATAGAATCTGATAATTCTACAACAACTACGATAAAACCTGATAATTCTATAACAACTACGGAAGAACCTGATAATTCTACAACAACTATGGAAGAACCTGGTAAATCTACAACAACTACGATAAAACCTGATAATTCTACAACAACTACGACAGAACCAGATAATTCTACAACAACTACGATAAAACCTGATAATTCTACAACAACTACGGAAAAACCTGATAAATCTACAACACCTACGGAAAAACCTGATAAATCTACAACACCTACGGAAAAACCTGATAATTCTACAACAACTACGGAAAACCCTGATAAATCTACAACACCTACGGAAAAACCTGATAAATCTACAACACCTACGGAAAAACCTGATAAATCTACAACACCTACGGAAAAACCTGATAAATCTACAACACCTACGATAGAACGTGATAATACTACAACAACTACGATAAAACCTGATAACGCTACAACAACTGCGATAAAACCTGATAATGCTACAACAACTAAGACGGACCCTGATAATTTTACAACGACTACGATAAAATCCACGAATCCTATAACAACTCCAGTAACTAAAACTTTGCTGACATCAATTTCATCCGATGGTGGTTCTGATTCACCACAATCACTTCCGGCTAGTACCAAAAATACTGAAACCAAAAGGTGAGTAGCTTTTTATCTTCCAGTAAATATTTTTGTTATGTATGAATATTAGCTGCAGATAATTATCGTCAATCTATGAATTGTTTTTTAGCTGTTTTTGACCATTTACTAATTTTTCATTTTTATTTATTTCGTTCTAATACCACTCATCTCGTACTACTAGTATTTCTTTGAATGTTTATTTTCTATTTCGAATGGATACCATTGTTTAAACTAATACTAAAATAAATTTAAATATCTAAACGCTAAAAACTATATAACGCTATGTAAAAACGCTTTGTACCTTTAATTAAAATAAAATTCAGTAAAATCCAAAAAAAAAGTATTTATTGAACAAATGTCTAGTTTAATAATAAAATATGGTTGCCAATAATTCACTTTGTTGTAACTTTAGTTCTTCTTTATAACACGCGAACACTGAGGTCCGATGAGAAGGTCACAGAACTTGAGGAGGAGTTGAGTGGGTTACAATGGAGTACTGTAGGATTATCTGAAGTCCGAAGACAGGGGGAGTACACGATAATTGTGGTGGCGTACCTAACACTCAGAATATCATCAAGGTATTCGCTGAAGGTCATATAGGTTTATGCCCCGACCTCGACACACCCCGAAGACGAAGTAGAGACCAAGTAGGAGAATGTATCCACAGCCATGCATGACTTTAACGCGAAACTGGTCAAACGAGACAGTGACGAGCTGCGAGTCGGGCAATTTGGATTTGGACGTCGGAACCACCTGGCCAGCTTTGTGGAGAAGGAGGGCCTCTACATGATAAACTCCTTCTCCAAAAAGCGTGAGCATAGAAGGTGGACCTGGCAAAGTCCTGACGGTGCAACTAGAAATGAAATTGACTTCTTCCTTTCGGTGAAGAATCAAATATTCAATGATGTCTCTGTGATCAATGCGGTGAAAACTTGAAGCGATCACCGCATGGTAAGAAGCAAATTGATATCAACATCAAGCTTGAAAGGTTTCGATTAGTGAAGTCTACGCTCCGTCCAGCACAGATCCAGATCCAAAACTCTGAGTGCTTTTAGCTCGAACTCCACAATTGTTTCGAGTGCTTAGGGAGCTCCATGGCCGAATATTATGATGGGTTCGTGGAAACTGTCCACACAGTCGGGTCTAAATTTTTCAAGACTCACCGTACAAATAAAAATAAAAGGCTCTCGGATCCGACTCTCAAGCTCATGAGGAAGAGGTGTGAGATGATTTTGCAGTCTTCAGACTATACGTGTAGATATAAGCAGTTCAATAGACGGATATCAAAATCTCTGAAACGCGACCGTCGCGTTGCTTTAATACCGAGAGGATTAAAGAGTCGATTGAGTGGAACAAGGGCACTAAAGTTTTCGCTCGAGATTTGTCTATTGGACAGAGCCAGCTAACAAAACTGAAGACCGACAATGGCAGAGTCATTTTCGATAAATCGGAGCTTCTGAGAGAGATCGAAGCCTTTTATGGACGTTATACAAGTCTATTAGTCAGCCTGTACGAGATTAGGTAGGCTCTGAAGCAGCTGAAAAACCACAAGGCGTCGGGTGAGGATGGAATTACAGCCGAACTCCTGAAGGCGGGTGGAAAACTGGTCCTTAAGGCCCTTCAGAAGTTATTCAACTCCGTCATCCTCGAGGGAAAAACGCCTCGGGCATGGAGCAGAGGTGTGGTGGTACTATTCTTTAAGAAGGGCGACTTAAGAATTACACAGACCATCTCACTTCTGAGCCATGTCTATAAGCTGTTTTCCAGAGTCATCACGAACCGCTTCGCGCGCAGGTTCGACGACTTTCAGCCTCCCGAACAAGCAGGATTCCCAAAAGGCTTTAGTACCATGGACCACATACATACGCTGCGGCAGATTATACAGAAGACTGAGGGATATAATCAGCCTCTCTGCTTAGCTGCGTTTGTGGACTACGAGAAAGCCTTTGATTCGATCGAGACCTGGGCTGTACTGTAGTCTCTCCAACGGTGCCAGATTGACCATCGGTACATCGAAATGCTAAAGTGTTTGTACAAAAACGCCACCAGGTCAGTCCGACTTCAAGACCAGACATCGAAACCTATCTTCTTGCAGCGAGGTGTGAGGCAGGGAGACGTCATTTCTCCGAAATTGTTCACGGTCGCAATGGAGGATGTCTTCAAGATTCTGGAATGAGAGGACTAGGCATATACTCGCCATTGACATTAATGTCAATGGCGAGTATATCACTCACCTTCAGGTTGCCGAAGACATAATAGTCATGGCTACGGAGGAACTCAGTACAATGCTCGGTGACCTTAGTAGAGCTTCCGAAAGAGTGGGACTTAAAATTAACATGGACAAAACCAAAGTCATGGTTAATATCCATGTAGTACCCACTCCTATCAAGATTGGAGACTACACTCGAAGTTGTGGACGACTACGTTTATCTGGGATAGACAGTCTAGTAGTTGGGTAGGTCTTACTTCGAGAAAGTGGTCAATTGTCAAATCCGACCTGGCTGGGCAGTGTTCGGGAAGCTGCGTGGTGTCTTCTCGACCAATATACCATAGTGTCTCAAGACGAAAGTCTATGACTAGTGTGTGTTGCCACTAATGACTTATGGCTCCGAAAAGTAGTCGTTTACAATGGGCCTCATAAAAAGAATCAAAGTCACCCAAAGGGCGATGGAAAGGGCTATGCTCGGAATTTCCTTGCGTGATCACATCAGAAATGAAGATATCCGCTGGAGAACCAAGGATACTGACATAGCTCGAAGAATCGCCAAACTTATGTGGCAATGGCAGGGCACATTGCACGCAGAACAGATGGTCGATAGGGACGAAAGGTTTTGGAGTGGCGACCACGTACTGGAAGACGCAGCATTGGAAGGCCTCCAACAAGGTGGACCGATGACCTGGTCAGGGTTGCAGGAATCCGATGGATGCGTGACGCACAGGACCGGTCGTTGTGGCGACACTTGGGGGGGGCTGATATGATGATGACATGATGAATGTCAAACCCATTCAATCCATTTTTAGGCCGTTCACTACATACGGAGGAAAATCCCTTGATACTCTTTCATCCGTTTGGGTTCCAAAATGCATTTTTCGCTATCAAAAATCTTCGTAACTCCTTGGAACTCGGTCTATTAACCATATGCAAAGCACGTATCGTTCCGCTTCTGATAGCTTCGTTTTATTTGAAGTTGGATTAGTGTCATCAAATTTATTAACTACATCATATTTATGTGTGACTAGCTTCTGCAACGTGAATATAAGTTTTTCTGTACAAACTTTGGACCCCCGCTTCATCCCCTTAGGGGGGACTTTTGGAAAAACCTCTCTTAGTGCTCGTCTACGTCATAGAAGGAAAACTTGTCCAAAATTTCACACTCCTAGACCCCGTAGTTTTGTTCGTGCATTGGTATGTTAGTCAATTTCTCATTTTATGCATATATAGGGTAACTGGTAATTAACTTAGACACGTTATTATGCTCATGATTACAAACAACTTTCACAAAGAAACTTCTTTTTTATTCTCATTAGTTTTATCTTAATAACAAAACAGCGCGCCTGCGACCTTCCAGCTTTTAGCCGCGTAACGCCATTGTCTCATTTACCTACCTTACCTACAATAGTGACAGTGCACCCGCACCGCTAGCAAACCCATCAGTACAATATAAGGGTACTTGTAGAACTATGTGAGAACATGTAGGTACCCTGATTACATAATAATGTACCGGTTAAATAATGAGTATAAAAAGAAGTTAATTTTAAAAAAATATCTGTAATCATGAGTACCTACAATCACGTGTATAATTTATCGGTCACTAATTATCAGTCACCATAAATATATAAAGGCCCATTTAGACGGTGCGAGTTTCTTGTCTCGAATATACGATAATCGTAGGAACATAAAAAAAGTCTCTTCGTCTAAACATTCACACCTCACGCTCGTCAACTCTGGCGAGAATCGCCTCTAGATGGAATATTGCCTGTATTCGTCTACAGAACTTCAAGGCAATAATCGTGACTTAAAAACTTAGTCAGTGGTTGTTATAATTTTGTTTTAAACATTTATACCAGTCTATAGGCAGCTAAGTCTCGATATCCTCACTCTTAATAAGACTAGTTAGATTGATTATTGCACCGATTAAAATATTCATCGTATTATATATTTCATTCCTATTTCATCTCATTCCAGGTATATACGGAAGCCAGACGTGAAAGAAACTGAGACATATTCAATGATTACGATTGTCGTTATTGGATTGATTGCGTTTACTTGTGGCTTGCTCCTTGCCGTAGCCATCAGGATGTCTTACACTCGGTGCAGGAGGCGAAGTAACGGTATGTGGGTTCAGTAACTTTTATACAAAGCTTAAAGTTAGCGAGGGGATGAGGTGGTGGCTGCCGTCATCAGGACGGAAGGGTATTCTATCGATCCGAGGTGAGGTGTTACCGATACCAGGTAGGACACCATTTGGGGGACCCTCGTGCACCTGAGAGATGCGATGGACCGCAGCAAACACTGTTTCCAGAGTGGTCGACCGCTAAGTTACAACCGTATCGTGTCGAATTCCGTTCTCCAATGGGTAACGCTTCGGTGTCAGCAACTGTAGAAAACGATAACTGGGTAGCCATGTTGACGCGCCTGAGTCGGCCGCTCGTTCTACAATGTAGCGTTTGTTTATCAAAGGATGTAGCGTTAAACGTAGAAATTCATTCTATCATTTTGAACGATGTGAACTTGGCTACGAATTTTCTATTCGTTTGTTCCGACCACGTGACTTAACATTGAGATGATGTCATTCCCATACATTTGATTACTTTTCGACTAGCTAATCGTTAACGATAGCAAATTATCAACTTGGCTAAGGGTGCGTTAACCACCGACACCGGATCACCGGACTAGGAGCAGAAAAAGAGTTCGCCCACCACCGCCGTCACCGCCGCAGTAACCGCTGCCGCTACTACACAGCAGGGCCCTCACATGGGGTTCGGGTGGAAACTGTAATGGACTGTCAATAACGGTTCCATTACGTCTCCTCCAGGCAAACATCAACTACTACTGCCCCCGCTCAGGATATGTTTTTGACCAGCTCAACTTAATAATAAAAAATGGGT
Organism: Mythimna ferrago; assembly: GCA_910589285.2. NCBI lineage: Eukaryota > Metazoa > Arthropoda > Insecta > Lepidoptera > Noctuidae > Mythimna > Mythimna ferrago. The sequence continues at coordinate 2,288,169 of OU342680.1, forward strand.
AAATTTTTGAAATATTTCAGTACATCCTCAACACCAGCCGTAATATCCAGATTCTTGCAGTCATCGATGTGCTCTCGATCCTCTTAACGAGATTGAAGCAATCCCTACATCACGGAGTCACGGGCCTATTTAGACATAGAGTCTGTCTAATAAGTTAAACGACTTGGGTAATAATTAGGATTTAATAAAATCTGATGTAGTCAACACGGGTTCAATAATCAAGGTTGATTAAGAGATAGAGATCATTGTTTACTAACAGAAGAACCTTATGAAAAGTATCCAATATAAGGATTTTTTTAAAGATTAAATGTTATTCAAAATTCCCAAGTCGGTTGACTTATTAGCAGAGGTCGGAATTAGGTACAGTTATTAATATACTTGCATCGAAATGTTGATATTAATATGGATCTTCCCGGGATTTTTAATGAAAAATCCCGTATGGTTAACAATATTACAAATAAATAGTAATAAAAATCTACGAGATAGATACAAAAGACAAATAAAACAAAGTAATTATTAATTAACATACAAGTTTTATTAGTATTTTTATTGTAAAAGAACTCTCTATGTCAACTGAGGTGAGGTTAACAAAATACAGTTCTACTTCCTCGTCATTAATGCAGGAAGAATATTTTTTGGCTATATTTTTGAGACATATCCACTTTATTCTTTCGCTGTATGAAATCGGTCTAAGTACATGAATAACTCTACCTAATTCCGACCTCTGCTTATTAGACAGACTATACATGTAACTAAAAAATTAAAAAAAAAAAACAATAATGAAATCTAACCTAATTAGTCCATTATGTTCTACTGCTGGGCTTAAGTCTCTCTCTCTTTTCCATACACGTCTATCTTCTGCCATTGCGGGCCAGTCCCTCCGGTAAGAGTGATATAAAACTTATAAACGAAGTGAAACTGACAGATAACAGGTTTACTGTCATCTGTAAGTTTTAATAAATAGGCTTCGGAATATTATTTGTTAGAGGGACTATGATAGACATAATATTAGATAGCATGTATTTTTACTGTCTTATAATGTTTTATTTTAATTATGTTAATTTTAGTAGTTACAGTTGTACTTGTAGCATTTAGTACGTGCATACTTACTTTTATGGACCCCCCAGTGATTATATAAAAGAAATTCTAATAGTAACCTTAGATCATAGAAAAGATTTCTAGCATGTGCTAGTGTAAAAAAAAATACCATTTGTCCAAAAAAATACTTACCTAATTATTCTTGTATATTTGAAAAATTATATACTTTTTGGTTACTTATGTAGATTATTCTTTTTGTGTTTGTAACAGCTGTTTCAAATGATAAAATTGCACTTCGATATGAGTGCATTGATATTTTCTCCAATGATCACTTATAATTGGCCAAGACATTAACAAGAGAAAAGCTCAGGTAACGAGTACTAAACATGTTTTTAAAATCGAGATAAAATGCGAATTTTGAAACAACTAACTCTATATCTTTCAAAATAAAGTTCTAATTCTATTGCTACATACCCATTATTTGGGGTATTTTTGTCTTTAATGGTAAAATAAAATAAAATCAAAATACACAATGCTAAAGTTGACGCTTGAGTTGGTGGATACGGATACAATTTTTTTAACCAGCTTCACGTAAATATTGATATATTTATTCGAGCTATCGAGTGAATTCGCAAAAATGCTGTTGTTTATTTTATGTTATAGGGTTGATTAGAGTAGGCTATAGGTATATATTTGTATATTTTAAGTGTTGTGTTTTTAAGTATCGATGTAGGTAAGTAGGTACTAGATTATTTTTTGGGTTTCAAGTTTTATATATATATATATATTTTTTTTAAGGTTTATTTATTGTTAATTCAATTTAACTTATTACATACACAACTAAAAACTATAATTACAGTAAATTAAAAAAAATAATAATAATAAAACCCTACGCTAATTACAACTAACTAAAATCAAACTAAAATATGGCGTCAAAAAACTCTTCCACATCGCTGTCGACTGGTAATGTGCCCAAAAGGCTGGCGGCATTGCCACGCTGTATGGCAATGCTTATCCTTTGTCCGAGGTAAAAGCCAGCCCTTTGGTCACGCGAAGTGTCAACTAGACGTTTCGATAGATCTTTAAACAACTTGTGAGCACTCGGACCCCACGATCCAAGAGTTTCAACCCCAAACGGTTCGAAAATATAACTTCCAACAAGGTTGTTATATTTCCGCCTCTTGAGGTTCTCCGCAGCCGCAGCGGCAGCACCAGCACGACACGACGAGCTAGGAAGATGTGAAAGCGCAAGAGTATCGACACAAGTAGCGTCCCATACTAAAGGCCTTCCCATCTTCCAAGGGAATAACGACATGCCGTCCGGTCTCTTGCCATCGTCGCGTGCCAGGCCATGGGGTTCCAATACGGCCGGAATGCCGACGGTGACAAGAGCGCGTCTGATGATATCGTTGATATTCGCGTGTCGCGCTATGCTACCCGCACTACGGCTGCATGACAGACCGTGGTGTCTGAGGCTGTTGACGACTTCGCCACAGTGGCAGCGATGAGGAGAACAGCGTGGAGCACCTAGACGTAAGGCAACAGCGAGGCGAAAAGTGTTATCATCGAGCAAGGTGCCAATGTTCGACGACGGTAGTGCGTGAAGCCAGAGACCCGACTCCCACTCTCCCACAGCCAGCAGGCGCGCTCGCTCTGCAGGAGCAGTAAATGTTGCAATCAGGTTTTCCTGAACTACTTTGCAGAGCGGCTCATCCCACCGTCTTTGGGATGATGGTTCGTCGGGCGGATTAGAATTCGGGCAAGCGAGTCTCCAGGCATCTATAGCCTCGATGAAGCACGGCACATTGAAATCATTCAGTAAGGGAGATAGAATATTCCTGATTAATTTCTCAGTGCCGTGAATCGAGGATTTAAAGGCTGGTAAGCTAATACTCGAAATTTTGCGGACGCCGAGGCCACCCATACGGATAGGGAGAGTAGCCTGAGCCCAAGCTCGGTCATCCATGGCTACGTTTAAAATTGATGTCAGAGTATGCCGAATAATTTGGTCCATTTTTTCCAAAAGCTGGGGGTGTTTCCATAAATGAGAGTTTTATATTGTACTAAAGTTAATTTTAAGACCGCATTATCGCATTAGGTATTTACCTGTAATGATAGTTGTAAGAAAGATAAATAAATAAAATAAATAAATAAATTATCTTAAAATATATAAATTCAAAAACGTATACTTTGGCTAATCGTTATCTATGACACTGGCACACAAATTTCTATATACTTAGAAATTTGTGTGCTCAATACTTTAAACCTATAGGTTATATGTAGGTAGTGCTAGCTAGCTAAGTGTGCTTAAATTTTGACCTAATGGGCCTACTACACCCACAAGCTTCACCACAGTTTTGCTTGCGTAGGCCCGTTTGTACACGGAACACTGTACGTGTGGTTGGTAAAACGTATACCTACACTTTTTTATACGGTGTTCCGGCGTGTGGTAAGCCCAATAGAACCAATATAGCATTAAATGTCCTTCCTTGCATTATGTAACTAAAATAAGCTTGGAATAAAAGAAAACCAGATGGCAGAAACAATTAGGGTCGGTAGCTTTTGAGAAAAACCTCCATAAATAAGTAATAATATATTCATTTAATCATGTATGAATAAATAAATTGCATTTCATTTATTTTATACTCATTGTTTTATTTACTTAACCCCACTTGAAATTTAGCCACTGCACTATTATTAACGTTGGCCCCTCGCCACCCAACAACATTTGTTGCACGTTCACGAAACGCGCGACAGCATCAATACTAACGATAATTGATAAATGATCTTTATTTTGCAAGTAAGTTTTATAAAAAAATGTCAATTTTTTTTTTCGTCAATTAAATCTAGATGTGGCCGGTGTTTTCTAGCTGACTACCCTGAGAAGAAACACCGAAACAAACTCAGGGGTCAAATTCTCTTTTAAAGTCCATACAGCAAAACATGTAATGGTCAAATCATATGAGAACCATTCAGATTGAGCTTGAGATGGTCTTTTGAAGAAAGAACCACACAGTTCTAAGTGGACCTATCTAGTCAGTGCAAGCATTTGACAGTATGCGTGTAGCTCAACTCAGGACTACTAAGGAGCTCAACGACTTGACGAACAATGCCAAAGAAAGAAAAATGTTCTTTGGGTAATGGGTAAGCCGCATCAAATACTCAAAACTGCCAGACATCATGTGAAATAAAAAAAATAGCAAAGAGTCATCCACATAGTTCTCACATTCACAATAATAAAATTTACATAAGTGTAAATATTACAAATTGCAAGAAAAAAGTATATAAAAAAAATTGTTGACTGTTTATATATATACAATATCAATTAAAAAAAATATATTAAAAAATGAAAAAGGTAGGTAGTTAAAACAAAAAACATTCAAATGATAACAATTTTATTATAGTGCGTAAGTACTGGAGCAAGTCAATCCCAAGCCGTTTTATTCTCGAGATACTCTTTTACAGCATAAAAAGCGATTTGGCAAAGTTTTCGCTTTACAACTGTTTTGAATTTATTAATTTAGCATTAATAAAGTTCCTGAATAGGACTGACAAGCTATAAAAATCTATATTTTGGCATCTAAATGAGCGTCCTATTTTTTTTTTAGCTTGATTGCAGGAACCACTAACTTTTGTTTGTTCCTAGTATTAACGTTATGAATATCACTGTATTTTTTAAACATGTTTTTATTTTTATGAACATACAAAATATTTTCATAGATATACTGAGATGGCACAGTCAAAATATAAATATTTTTAAATTTATCTCTGAGGGAGTATCTGGGACTTAATTTATATATTGATCTTATGGCCTTTTCTGCAAAACAAAAACCGTCTGAATATCGGCGCCATTTCCCCACAATACATACGACATGATACTATGAAAATAACTGAAGTAAACTAAACGGGCTGTCTCTAAGTCAGTTAGATTTCGAATTTGTCTAACAGCGTAAGTTTTTTCGACAACTTATCTATGTGTGGGCCCCAATGAAGCTTAGTATCAAGAGTTATGCCCAAGAATACATAGAGTCTTCAGGACTCAATTCTTTACCTTTTATTGGCACACTAGTTTCTACCTGCCTAACATGAGGCATCGTAAATTTAACAAATTTAGTTTTTTTTTTTTTTCGTTAAGAAGTAGGTTATTGACATTAAACCACTGTACTATTTTCGAAAGGGCTTAAACAAAAGCGAAGTGTCGTCTGCCAACAACACTATATCATGGTTATCCTTTATGAGGTATGGCAAGTCATTTATATAAATAAGAAATAAAAATGGGTCAAGAATCGAGCCCTGAGGTACACCCATTGATACTACAGACTCGGGTGATTGTTTACATCAACTCTCTGAATCTTATCACTCAAATAAGAAGTAAGAAGATCCAGAGAGGAATTCCGGATCCCGTAATGGTGTAGTTTCTGATTAATGTTTCATGGAGAACGCAATCGAAAGCTTTGGACAAATTACAAAAAATGCCCAGGACATCGCATTTGTCTTCCCATGCATTATAAATATGTCCTAAAAAACCAAACTGTTTATTATGTAACAACTTATGTCTATTAAAAAAAATTTGCAATTGATGTAAAATAAGTTTCTCGAATATTTTACTAAAGGTTACCCACATTTAGTAAAATATTCGAGAAACTTATTTTTAGATGCACGGAAATAGGTATATAATTTGTGGGGTCAGATGTACTACCCGTTTTAAACAATGGTATTATTTTACTATACTTCATTAACTCAGGAAACTCGCCACGATCAATACAATTATTAAAAATAAGTGCTAAGCTAGGAGCTACAACGTTTATAATTTACTTTACAACATCCATCGAATTTCCCCATAAATCTGTGGTCTTTTTTACATTCAAAGTGTTAAAGGTTTTAATTATATCCACACATGTTCAAAATTAAAATCTGAATCGCAAACTATAACATTTTCTTTAAGCAGAGACTCTGCTGCAGTGAGTGATGAGTTCAGAGATTTAGTAGTTAATATGGGGATCTCTGAAAAGAACTTTTCAAAAGCTGCAGCAACCTGTGAGTGCGATTTGATCACACTGTCATTAATATTAAGGCTATAGTCACTACGTGGTTTTGTAGACCTGCCAGTTTCACTGTTTATGATATTCCAGGTTGTTTTAATTATATTATTACTATTTTTAATTATGGAACTTAAATAGCGTGATTTTGCAACAGAGCTTACTTTTTTGAATAATTTTGAATAATTTCTAACATACAAACTAAACTCGGCAGTGAAAGTAGTAAACCGATTTAGTCTTGGGTATAAAAGTGGAATTAAATTGCTTACAGTACATATTAAAAAAAAAAATATATATATTGTTGATTCAGATCATCTAATGTTGACAAAGCTGGTAAATTATTAATTAGTTTAGTTTTAAAAGTTTCTAAGCGATTTGCAGTTTTCGGGTTAACAGTGATATTCTTTTTAGCCACTATGATGTTAACATTTGAAAAGTAATTAATTGCCCACAATGATCAGAATCTAGTAAATTTATAATTTCTTTATGGCTAGGTACAATATCGGTGATATTATCTATAACGCTAACGCTATTCTTAGTTTAAACAAAACTGTATAAAAATAAGTTAGAGTTAAATTACTTATTAGTCATTTAGGCTAGATTGTAATCAATTATTAAGAAATTATTCTTAATAATAAGGAAAAAAAATAACGCTAACGTGCTATAGCATCGCGACTGTATCGACGCAAACGCGCGACCGTGTCGGACGACATCGGGAAGAGATCGGAGGAAGGGTGGCGCATGAGTGAAACCACAGAACATATGAAACATACAGTGAAACATTCAACAAAAAAAAAAAACATTTTTGTGCCGTTACTGAATCGCGTTTGCATCGCGACAGAAGTGCGACAGTATCGCATTTGCAATGCGACTAATAATTGTGGTGTGGGTAAGGGCAAACAGCTAGGAACTTCATCGTGACTGTATCGAAACGAACGCGCGATAGCATCGCTACAAAAAGTCGCCGTGGGCTAGAGGCTTTACTGGTCCTGAGTTTTAAAGTTATATTAGCTAGAATTTTAATTTTTTACTCAGTCAGTAAAATAATTTTTCGAACAAATTAAGGACTGTTCTGTTTATAATGTACAGCTGTTGCTGTCGCGTCGCTCTCTGAATCTGAAAAATAAAATTAATTATGATTATTTCAATACTCAATCCCTTATTGCATTTATGTACAAAACAGATGGTATAAAAATATGGTTAAGATCAATATGGACCCTGTCGGGCACAGCAAAGCCAAAAAACAACTTTTGTTCTATAACTTTTTACAAAACATATAGCAAAAACCAACGTTCCAAATTTCGTTGTTCTATCTAACACATTTGAACTCTGTATTTTGCAGTATCTACTTACGAGAACAGTGCGCGGGAGCGCACTGTTCTCGTAGTAATAGTAAGCCAATTTTCGAATCATTGTCATCACACCTAGCAAGCATTCGCACCATTTCCGTGTTCTCGACATTAGAATTTTGATACACCATCATGATTGTAATAGTAGATTACGTGACTAGGGGATAAAGCAGTGTCTTTAGGTCACGGGTGGCATGTTGAATTCTGAACGAAACGAAGGTTGCTAATTTTAATCCCGAACGTCAGTGAGGGATTTATATAATTAACTCCCAAGCATCGCGAAGGAGTTAATAAAGAAACCTGAGTGAAGTAAGGAATTCAAGCCGCTCAAGACAAAGACAGCTTTATCCCCGTGTTGAATACTCTATTTTTTACACCATCTGTGAGATAATTACAAGACAATTTATTATTTGCAAGTTAATCTTAACTATCACTCAGAAACAAACAAAATGCACTACTCTAAGGGTGAGTTGCACCATTTAACTATAACAATACCATCACCATTTAACAAAGCCGTTAACAGTTGTCAAATCGTCGAATTGACCAATGGGCGGCCGTTTCACAGCTGGTTATGGTTTGGTTATCGTTCTAATTAAATGGTGCAACTCACCCTAAGATTCTATAGTTACAATTTTCTATTTCAATCCTTTTTTTTAGAAACTCGTCAATGCAAACAAATGTATTATTATTTGTTTGTTTTTTCTTAGTGCCCAGTTTGAATTTCGAATAAACTCGTTCGATGCACGTACATTATTATAATGTTGACCACAGAGATGTTGACGATTTTTGATGTTCCAAATTCAAATCTCATTATTCCTTAAGGATCGGCCATACCGCATTATCTCCCTAGGAATAGAATGACTTGCTTTATGTGAGGTTTGTATGACGTATAAAATGACACTAACGAGCAGGTGGTGTAAAATGTCCTTTTATACGTCATTCAACCTTCACAAAAATCGTCAACATTGTGAATTAAAATGTTCGTGCATCGAACAAGTTGACTCGAATTTAAAACTAGCGACTAACAAAAAAAAAAAGGAAAATAGAATAAAACGTGCTTACTGTCGGGAGAGTTATAGAAAATTGTATTGATATAGAATCTTAGAGTAGTGAATTTTGTTTGTTTGATGAACTTGTAAATATAATATTTATATTTCTCTAATATATGATTTGGTCGACCAAATTGTCTTTTAATTATCTCACAGATGGTGTAAAAAGTAGAGTATGCAACACGGGGATAAAGCTGTCTTTGTCTTGGGCGGCTTTAATTCCTCACCAGGTTTCTTTATTAACTCCCTCGCAATGCTCGGGAGTTATTATATAAATCCCTTACTAACATTCGGGATTAAAACTTAGCAATCTTCGTTTCGTTCGGAATTCAACATGCCGCCCACGACAGAGACACTAAAAAAACTAAAAAAATAAGTTTAAAGACACTGCTTTATCCCCTAGTCACATAATCTACTATTATCGAGCAGGTGGTGTAAAAAGATAATTAAGACTTAAGATTTCTTTTTTCATTTGCCGACATATAAAACATGTATATTAAGTATGCATTAAAATTTCATGACACAGTATTAAAACATGCACCCTGTAAGGTCACTGCAAATTTTACATATAAAATTATTATTATTAATTATGTCCGCACTACCAAATTGCACTACAAGAACACGTATGACGCGACGCAAGCGCATCAAAACAACCGACCGACCAGTGAGGGCTCCTCTTTTGTAACTTCGCTTGCTTTGCATAGATTTCGTGATATTTAGAACATCCTATTTGAATATTTTTATTTTTGTATGAAAATCTTATGAACTAAGATATGATGAATTTTTAAAAGTCACAGAACGAAAGTTGTTGTTTATGATGTCCTTAACATAGTCCTAAGAGGTTGTTAGTGTTTTACAAGTAACCCTGTATAACGATGGTTTCCATAATTTGATTAGAATAAGTCAAAATCTTAAAAGGAGTCCTTGTGCCTTCCTATCAATGTGCAAATCTTTTAATATAAGGTAAATTATGAAATCGCGAATAAAATATTATATTCAAATGCAATTCAATTTGCAGAGGTATATTATATAGAACAAAGAAAGGTTTTATTTTGGCGATTTCTACTTTATTGACCTTAACCTTTTGAATGTCTTAAGTTACACAGTTCGACATAAGCCATTTTCTTTTTATTGTGTCTCTAATTACGGCATTCGAAGAGTTAATAAGTAAGATTATTATCATACTTACTATGTGCACTGAATATCATTTTCCTCATTGATTCAAGACATTTCCTCTTCAAAATTATGGCAGCTATAAGAATTATAATCATTAAGGTAAAAACAGAGCCCATTGCGTAGCACCAGTTGGAGTTATACCTAAAAGTAGGAAACATATTTTTTTTGTAAGGAGCACAAAAATATATTATGTAGGTAGGTACCGTAGTTTAGATTAAATTGAAACATATTTGCTCACCAAGACGATGTTTTCTCAATTTTCAGTTCATTATGATCAGTGGGAGCACTTTCTATAGTAGTGTTATCGTCGTCGGACTTGGCATCAGTTGTATTGATCATAACAGTTGATGCTATTGCATCTTCAGTTGTCTCATCTATATCATTTGTAGTTGTAGAAATGGCCACACATATCGTCTTTTCACATTTATTTGCGTCATCAGAACAGTTCTCTACACAGTCACACGGTCCACCATCTGCGTTTACCAGCTTCATTTCTTGATGCGATTCACACAAGCACATATCAGGAGCAACACAGGCACCCTCGCAGTTATTACAAATTGGGACGCATAAAGCAGTATTTTTCTCTTCGAGAATTTCCGATTTGTCAAGCTCGTAACCTTGATAACACTCGCAGGTGTTAGGAGCGATGCACGTGCCGTTTCCGCAGTTGTAGTCGCAGTGCGCCTGACACGTGCCACTTGACTCCTTTCTATACCAGCCCGGGTCGCAGACACAGGTTTGTGGACTAATGCAGCTACCATGCACACACTCAAAGCAGTATGGCTCACACATATCGTTTGCTGTCTTTTCGTATCCCTTTAAACATTCACATGTTTCTGGAGCTATGCAAGTACCATTGGCGCAAGGTTCTGAGCAAAATGGCTCGCAGATTTCAACAGAATCCTTTATTTCTTTGATCCATCCGGACTCACAAATGATGGTATTAATACAGTCGCCACTGGCCGTATAACTTGAGCAGAAAGGTTCGCATGAGTCGTTTTCAGTTTTTTTGTAACCCGGAAGACATTGGCACGTTTCGGGGGCCACACAAGAGCCGTTGAGGCATGGCTCAGAGCAGACTGGCACACATACTCCATCTTCGAGATTATATCCTGAATCACACATGCAAATATTTGGTGCGGTACAGGTCCCATGGTCGCATCCTTTAATGCACATCGGTGAGCAGGTGTGTGTTTCAAATATGTCGGGCAGGTAGCCAGGGTTGCAGGCACAAACTCCAGGAGACTTGCAGTAGCCATTCACGCAAGTCGGTGAACAGTCTGGCTTACAGTGGATACTGGAATTAATGCAATAAAAATTAGTCACAATAGAAATGTGAGTTTTCAAATATTTTCATATCTGACATTAACCTGTTTCCGTCGTTGGTTTCATCTTCAATGTAGCCCTCGCAGCAAACGTTTATTTGTTCGGGTACTAATTTCTGGAATCATTTATTTTTCTCGATATTAATTATTATATTTTTTCAAGCTTTAAAAAAAATACAACCATCGTTAATATGATGCTTCTGATTTTGTTTCTTCTTTATTTACCCCTTCTTAGCCAGAATCAATCGTTATAATTCCATTAATCCAAACCACGATTATAAAACATTGTTTTATTACGAAGTTTCCCTATTTACTTTTTTTTTAATAGCCATTACTGTCCCTTTGCTGGGCAAAGGCCTCCCCCAAGTGCTTCCAGACATTCTTCTCTCGCACCGTCTCTAACCAGTTCTCGTGATACGCGTCTAGATCATCTCGCCACCTCTTTCTAGGGCGACCTCGATGGCGCTTACCGTTTGCAGGAACCCACTGGGTGGCGACACTTGACCAGCGGTCACTGCTCATGCGGCTGACGTGACCCGCCCAATCCCATTTAAGCCTGGCAGCCTTTTTGCCCACGTCTATTACGCCCGTTTTTGAGCGCAGCTTGTTATTCCGAACTCGGTCTGCTCTTTTTACACCCAGAATGCTGCGCTCCATAGCTCTGTGGCAAACCCAAAGGCGAAACTTTTGCAATTCGGTGAGTGAAAAAATTTCATTGTGTCGGACAGTATCAAAGGCCTTCGCGTAGTCGACGAAAGCCATATATAATGGAATATTAAATTCTGCGTACTTTTCTATTATTTGGTTAAGCGTTTGAAGGTGGTCAGTTGTGGAATAGTTAGGGCGAAATCCGGCTTGTTCCGGTGGCTGATGTTTATCCAGTTTTTCATCTAGTCGATTATGTATTCCTTTAATGAACATTTGTAAATATGGGAAGTTAGGCTTATTGGTCGATAATTGCCGATATCACTTTTATCTCCTTCTTTATGTAAAAGTATAATATTTGAGTGACACATGGCACTTGGTACTTTTCCTGTTTGTAGTATTGTGTTGAACAGATTGGTTAGGTGGGAAAGTAAAGTTTGGGAGCCGATTTTTAAGGCTTTGGTGGTGATCCCATCCTCTCCAGGACTTCTGTTAAAGCGCATAGTAGTAAGTGCTTTATGCACTTCATAACCGTTTATCGGAGGAATGGAATCTGAGATACTGTATGCTGTCTTGATAGCTGGTGAAGGGTGATCAGAATATAATGATTTGTAAAATTTTGTAGCTATTTCTATCATTCGGTCTCTACTGTATTGTTTTATTCCATTACTATCCGTTAAACTATTAATCCAAGCTCTTCCCTTTGTGATGCCTTGTTTTAAAATCCTCAAAGATGTGTGGGCTGTCCACGGAGACTGCTATTTTGGCGCTCAAGCGTACGGTCGGGTACTACACGGATAGGTACACACCTGTGTATGCCGCTTTCTTGGACCTTTCCAAGGCCTGTTTGACCTCGTTAATTATAATATCTTATGGTCGAAATTGAGTAAGCAAGGTCTACCTAATGAGCTCATTAAGCTCTTAGACTACTGGTATGGCCATCAGATTAACCAGGTCAGATGGACGGGTGCCTTGTCTGAGGCGTATGGGCTGGAGTGTGGGGTAAGACAGGGAGGTCTGACTTCTCCTGCGCTTTTCAGTCTTTACATCAATGAGTTGATCGAGGAACTCAGCAGCTCTGGAATCGGATGCTCTATTGATGGTAAGACGGTTAATAGTATAAGCTATGCAGATGATATGGTTCTGCTGAGTCCCTCGATTAATGGACTCAGACGGATGCTGAAAATATGTGAGAGGTACGCTACTTCTCATGGTCTACTGTACAATGTACGGAAGAGTGAGCTTGTGGTGTTCAGGGTGGGGTCTAAAAAGCCAATGACAGTTCCGCCGGTTTTTCTTTATGATGTACCACTAAATAGAGTGTCGCATTTTAGATATTTTGGTCACATTGTGAATGAAGATTTAAATGATGATGCCGACATCGAGTGGCAGTGAAGAGCGTTGTCGATCCGATGTAATATGCTGGCTCGTAGGTTTGCACGTTGTACTAGAGAAGTGAAACTCACTCTGTTCAAGATGTTTTGCCAGTCTATTTACACGTGCAGCCTTTGGGTTACACATACGCAGAGGGCCTACAACGTTCTTCGCATTCAGTATAATAATGCCTTTAGGATGTTGTTAGGGCTCCCGCAATTCTATAGCGCATCGGGTATGTTTGCTGAAGCACATGTAGATAGCTTTCAAGCTATTATGCGTAAGAGAACAGCATCCCTGATGCGGAGGATTCGGGGGAGCACCAACAGTATTTTGAGGGTGATAGCTGATAAGCCGGACTGTCCCTTCCTGGAACACTGGTCTCGTATGCACAGCTGCAGGTCTGGTGCAGCGGGAAGAGGGCACAGCTATATACATAGGTTCAATTCAGTTTTAATAATTTATATTTTATTTTAATTTGAATTTCATTTTTAATTTTATTTTAATGTTATTTTAGTTTTGATTTTAATTTTGAGTATGATTTTAATTTTAATTTTGATTATAATTTTGACTTTATTTTGATTTTATTTATTCTATTTTATTTTTATGAGTAATGTTACTAACATAGTTTTTAAGTGCTACTAACATAATATGGATGTAAGGATCTGAGTTAAATAAATAATAATAAAATAATAATTAAACACCGATCCCATCATCAGAAATGGATTTTGAAAAAATGTGTTTTCTAATAATTAAAAAAAAATCCTGTTCAGTTCAATAATGTCGTAGTTCTAAGGTGATATAATAAAAAAAAGAAAAAAAATCGGTTTGAGAAGCTTTCCCTTATTTGACGTCGATTAAAAAATGTTCTTGACGAATTTATTTTTTGCTGATTGATTGATTTATCATAATCTCACCCTGACGGTCCTAGTTCCCATCGCAGTAGCCACTCTGGTGGCGGTGCACCAAAACAGACAGTTCGTCTTCTCATAAGCCTCCAAATAAGTGTATAAGTAGGTTTCAGGAACATCACGATATTCCCTATTCAGAGAAAATATAACAATAAATAAAATGATATCTATCTTATTGGGTTAACAATGAAGAAGAAGAAATTAATTTGACAAAATTTTATTATTGTTGGTTAGCTTACAAATAAGATTTTCCTCGTCCATAAAACATTGATAGATTATAAAGCTATGTATAAGTATTGAATTTAGTTCAGTTTTATATTTGTACCTAACTGATATCATCTGTTCACAAAAAAATAAAAGTTCCATAAATCGCAAGATTTATAAATATACAATCTTACAATGTTCGCAATAATTTGGTAAAAAAATAAAAATATCAGCTAAATATTTTATGCTCTGCAAACTTTTATTTGGAAAATTAATTCAAGATAATTTCAATATAGGTATTGGAATTTTGTATTGAAAACTCTACCAACTCAATTTTATTTAATTAATGACTTATATTTTAATGGTTATTTTTAATTGACGATTAGTATTAAAAAAAAACTATATAAAAAGTGAGTGTAGGTTTCAATGCACTTTCTCATATTTGACATTGAGTTTTATTGTTCAAAACTTTTTAAATTCATTTTGAATTATAAATTCAACTATGACCAATAGAAATATTTGATACTTACATTTTCGTTTCCACACATACTTGACACAATGTTTCTGTTTGTGTAATTACATACAAAACTATAATTCTAAAAATATTACATGTCAATGACATTTTTAAATCACTATACCTACTTACTGTAAATCTAAATACATATACTAAAAAAAAAATATTTAGCAAGAAAACATTAAATAAAAAACACTGAAAACTTAATAGATTATCTATATTACTATTGCTAAAAAAAAACTCGTCCTACGTCTTAATAGTTTAAAGCAGCAAAGCGAAGAAGTATAAGAAACAGAGTAACATGTATTTGAACAAAAATAATATGTGTAACAAACTCATACCCCACTTTACAAAAAAAAAAAAAAACAATCAGTTATTTGAGTAGCTAAGTATCTACTTCAATGCTATCCATTCTGTACTACGTACAGTGAACTACTAAATCCGATGTAAACATAAAAATAATGACATTACTTCAGTCCTAATTAAAAGATAATACTTGTGTTTATACTCTTTATAATTACTATATAAGAAGAAGAGCTTAATATTATTACTATATTATACGCAACCTTTACTGTCCCAATACTGGGCAAAAGCCTCTAAATTTTTCCACTTTTTCTAGTTCTATTCCACTTCTTGCCAATTCCCATGGCCACCTAAGTCAAATAACAATATTAGGATAAATAGATAAACATATTTATTGGTAATAATTACATTTATAATTCCTGGAAAAGAAGTTCATCTAGAAAATGGCTTGCCCGGACAAGGCGTTGCCCGAGAATCCATCTTCAGGTAGGTACGAAATAATCTCATTAATACGTCCACCAATAGGTACTGCTGAACGCGCACGCCTAATGGCTGTGGGTGTATGGGAGTCGGGCTTTTGGCTACAGGCTCTACCGTCACGTAACATACATGTCTCCTTTTCAACATCCTACACAACCCTTCTCATCCCTCCTACCTGCGCGACCGTTTTCCTTAAGCACGCGCTAGCGACGCGCCGTGCAGATCACACCTGAGATCTCTCCTTAAATTCCCCCCTCATAAATCCAGCTACTATTCCTACTCTTTCTCTGTCCGTGCAGTAAGGTTGTGGAACTCTCTTCCGCCTAGCATTCGCGAGTTGAAAACTATTTCTCTCTTTAAGACTCAAGTAAAAGAGCACTATCATTCCTCACTTGTATGATAATCTTTTTGTATATATAAATATATATATTATGTATTTATTTTTAGTATAAGGTATATATAGTTATATAAGTATTTATTAGTTTAAGATTTCACTAACTCTTCTTTACTTATTTCTGCACACTATTGTCTACATATCTTCTGATCTTTCCTTTCGAGCAGACCTGGAAGAAATTTCTTTATGAAATAAGCAGTACCTTTGTACATAGTTTATAATAATTTATGTACACACAGTATACAGAAGAAGATACAAGTTCTTCTGTATACTGTGTGTACATAAATTGTAAAATAAATAAATTATACATATGATACTATGCTGAATGACACCACTTCCGGATCGCTACATGCCTGTATCTGGGTGCTCCTAGTGGAGCTCCACATCGATGTCAGTGCGGCGAAGCAGTTGACAGCCTCGGACACCATGGCCCATCTTGCAGTAGAAGCGCTGATCGCATAGCACGGCATGCCAGTATTAATCTCTTGTCACCGCCGGGGTGCCAACTGTTTTAGAACCCAATCGCTTGGCACGTGACGATGGGAAGAGGCCAGATGGGATGACTATAATGCCTTGGAAATCGGGTAGGCATTTTGTGTGAGATGCAACATGTGTCGACACCCTTGTTCCTTAGTACGGCGGGCTGTGCTGGGACGGCTGCTGCAGGTGCAGAAAACCTCAAACGGCGTAAAGCTAATAACGAAAGATATGTGTTTGAGCCGTTGGGGTTTAAAAAACTAGGGCCATGGGGTTCGAGCGCTGATTGAGTTGTTCGGGATACCTATATCAGCAAACAGTCGGTCGATTTTTCGCGTGACCATGGGCTGGGCTTTTCTTTGAATTTCAACGAATCCTCATTGTCATCCAGCGTGGAAATGCTGCCAGCGTTCTGGGCACTTTTCCCATTGACATCGATGTAGACGAATTTTTTGATGCCCTATGAGTTCCCCTTTTTTAAGTGTTTGTACATATTATTATTTTTATATAGGTATACCTATTAATTTATAATATTCAATAGTTAAGATGTAATAGATACACTATTGTTCATTATTGTTTATAATTACTAGAAAAAAAAAAATGATGTCACAAAATCTTTTAATCAATAAAGTAGGTACTTGTGTGAAGTATTGCTATCAATACTTCATTAAAGAAATATAATAATTAATTACAGAATAACATAAAATAACAGCAATATTGATCTAAAAATGAATTTAATTTAAAATAATAAAATAAAATTAATATTATAACTGTGATAAAAATATTTTTTCATCGGCATCTTGGAAAGAGTATTTTTGGTCTTCGATATCTGAGTGCAAAAACCTTTTTGGTCTACCAGAGGATAAAGTAAATTGAATTTAGAACATCGTGCGCACTAGGTTTGTGAATTCAAAACACCACTAAATCTATTTACTTCTACCTCCATAGTGCTAAATTTATCATACAACTTTTTTTATTTATTAAAAAACTCGATTACGACTCGAGCACATTTCATTTCGGTAGCAATGACAAGCTTTCTCCACTTCTAAGTGCCAAAATATACTATTTACGTTTCTAAACAGAAATGAGGGTTTCAAAAAATACAATTTATGAAACTAGATCTTAAGACCGACGTCTAGCCAGTTGCCATCTCATTAATATAATATAATATAATATAATATAATATAATATAATATAATATAATATAATATAATATAATATAATATAATATAATATAATATAATATAATATAATATAATATAATATAATATAATATAATATAATATAATATAATATAATATAATATAATATAATATAATATAATATTCCACAACTATCACACAACGCCATCTAGTACTAGACAACTGATAATCATACTTAGTTTCTTAATACATACATATTTTAGATAAATTGTGATAATAAATAATATAATTACTGATAATGATAACATAAGCATAAATTAGTGTAAAAACAAATTAAATTACATCAAATAATTTTGATTTGTATGTGACTGTACTTGAAAATGTCACAGTTTGTTTAATGATACTGTACGTGAGGTTGACTCAAAACAATCGTTTCGGAAATCAACGAATATTCATTTGTTTAAATTAAATTCACGTATTTGTTGCGGAAAATAAGTATTAGTATATAAAACAAGAGAGTGATTCAGTGGTTCATCAATTAATATAGTAGAGGAAAGTAGCACAAATATGGAATAGTATCCCAATATGGTATACTGCCATTACTCTTAAATTGTTACTTTAAGCCGCACAAAACAGTGTTCTTCTATCTCATTAAAACATAATATTTGCGTACCGGTTTCAAGTTGGCAGTAGAGCAAATGGTGTGCCCATGGTAAGAGTTGGTAGTTTTTTCATTACCCGAATATTTTTTGAGGTAGCTTTTACTGATGATGAGAGATGTTTGGAAGAGACATGAATTTGTCTTTTGTGTGGGCATCAGGGTACATGATAATTACGCGGATGCAGAGTTCGATAGCTTGAGTTGTGATTTTCGCAAATACAGTGAAGGCCCTTTTTAGATTTGGCCAAAATTTTTATATATAGATTTGTTGTATTCCATTTTTGGTATCTATTCCATAATTAGATCTTTTTTGATGTTTTTGTTTTGAGTAGATTTTAAACTTTAAATTAATATAAACTTAACCAAAGTGTTACTAAATTAAGTGCAAACGTGTAGCAAATTGTAAATACTAATAAATGATTTCATTTATAAAATGGTATTCCATATTTGGTTACTTTCATCTATATGTTACCTCTAATGTGTGTTAATAAGTTACTTCACACAACCTGCAATCTATACTCGAATACTATTAACTTGTTAATCTGCAGATTCTCGTTCTATAATCTGCATCTGCATCTGTATATTTATAATTATAAAAAGTGGAGATATCTGCTACTTTAAGTAAAATTTCACACTAACGGATTGTACTCGGTAATTTGCAGATTACCGGGTAAAATCCGTTAATGCGCATAATAACATATTCTAACGGTAATATTTAATGTTACCGTAAGAATACTTTAACCTTTCGTATGCCGTAATTAAAGACACAATTAAAAAGTTATTGTGTCGCGCGTGGATCCACGTTCCGGACACACAAAGGGTGCGCGCATTATTTATATTTGACCTGTCGAATACCGTTAATAGTGACACAAAAATAATACAATAAGGGAGCGAATGTTCTCTTGGGGTGTAGTGGATTAAAGTTATTGATTAAATGCAAGTAAAATAAATAACATAATTAGTCACTATACTTTTTCACACTGCCACGTATCACGCTGCATGATGCGTATCGACGCACCTACACGCGTACTTGCGGGAATGCAGATCTGCATCATCGTGCGGGTTTTTTTACGCACTTACGCGCGTTGGTGCGTTTAGTAAATTCACGCAAGCTCTGACTCATTTCATACAAAATGACGCACGGCACTACGAGACTCAGTGTGCCATACCTTGCGTGTCGCCCCGCACCCATGCGCGTGAGTTCGTATTTCTCTTGTTGGACTGTGCGTGTTTTCTATACAAACGGAGATACTTACAGGCAACGTTAAGAAACGCATTCACGCGCTACGCTGCGTGGTGCGTGGCAGTGTGATAACCGCCTTAAGTAGTTAAATACAACAAACAATAATAGTAAATTTAAATTGTCGTAGAAAACGTAAGAGTACTGAGTTACTGTCGCAGATGTCGTACTCGCATTTCGATTTGTTGAACACTTTCGTGCTGAACTCGTGGGCGGGAACTACGCCGTCTAAAAGAATAAAAAGATCAAGATAAGATAACATAGATCTACACCATAAAAGAGAGATAGGTACTAACAGAAGTCAATCTACATACGAAGTGCGCTCAAACAATGCACACATAAACACCACGGACACGATATCTTGAACTAGTTGGGACCACTGTGAGTGCGAGTGCCATCCGCTCAAGACACGCATCTGTGAACGTTTTTGTGCAAAAATGGAACAACGGTATGTGGTATTAACCTGTATGGTTAGGTAGGCAAGCGTCCCGGCCTAACAACTACATACGAATTCCGCTACCACGATATATTTTTGTGTATCAGCTGATATTTACAAAGCTAGCGCGACCGCGGAGCGTAGGTATCAAAAGAGAAGTACATACACGAGATTGACTGTTGTACTTATTTGTTTTATGGTAACACAAAGACTGTCAAAACTAAGACAAAATTATGCAGTTGTAAAATTCATTATTCATACACAGACGGGGCATATTGCTTCAAGCGTTTTCTACTTATCGACCTGAAAGAACATAGTAAATTAAACATAAAAAAAGCCAAGCAAAAAAGAATATTATTATTAATGCATACATAAATATTATTAAATAATTCCTCATGACTGCATTTCGATCAGTGTGACCAACCACCTTTTGAATACCGGAATTAGAGACACAACAGAAAAACAAAAACAATGAGAGGAGATTAGTTGATAAGAAGCCGGTAAGATATTACAGTGCATCAGTATATGCGCAAAAACAAACTACTCAGCTTCGTCACAAAATATATAGGTACAGAAGTCAATCTACATACAAAGCGCGCTCGAGCTCATTCTGATTCTGATTCTGATTCTGATTCTGAGCAACGCACACAGACACCGCTCACAGACACGATGTCTCGGTCGCGTCTCGGATCACTCGTCAAACAATTCCGGCTCAAACGCTCATTAGCGTGTGCGTCCACCGAGCGTAGGTATAAAAAGTGAAGTACATACATGAGATTGTCTTCTGTACCTAAATATTTACACCGTGACGTCATCATTACTTCCTCAAGTTTTCGAGCATAGAGCCATACAGCCAGCACGTACGGCTTTAAAGGGTAACCTGACCACCAGCATGCCTACCTAGTCATCACCCTTAGCCTCATTAGCGATTTTGGCGAATCATACTGCACTTTTGGCCAGTCACGCGAAGAGCTGTGAAGAACCTCTCTTGATCGACGCCAGCAGTCAAGTTACGTTGCACAGCACTGCGTCGGCCTATTAGGGCCAGCAGCACTACTACGACTCACTGGAGCCTGCAGCATCATCCCAACTCATTGGGACACCATCCTCGACTGACTGGGACGTGTCATCCCGACTCACTGAGATGTATTCCCGACTCACTACAACTCACTAGGGCATCACTGCAGACAAGTCCGACTCATCGAGAACTATGCGGTTTCCAGTTCCGACCTACTGGAACCAAACTACCACAGGCCTGGCACGTATCAATAACTATTTAGGTATCTCCGATCTCTAAAGGGGAGTAATGTTGCGACATCTATGACTTCACATAGGAACTAACCTACGACATCAGTTCAACAAATGCAGAGGCTTGCCTGCATGGCAACAACGGGATGCATGAGGACTACTCCGACTGCAGCGCTCGAGGCCATGCTGGGACTCCCTCCATTCCACCTGTTCATACAACAGGAAGCAACGATGGCGGCAGTTCGCCTCAAAACACTGGATCTCTGGGGTAAGAGACAGACACAACACACCGCCTTGCTCGAGGAACTCAATAATGAACTTCCCGTAACCAAAGCAATCAACGACCGGATACCTAAGCAATTTATCTTTGATAAAAAATACAAAATCCAACTGCATGAGGATGACCGTTGTGAGGGGCTGCGTCCTGCTGAACGTCGGATCTTCACAGACGGGTCCAAAACAGGTAATGGCACGGGTGCGGGTGTCTTCTCAGAGGATCTCAACATCCATATAGCCACACCTTTGGGGGTTCATAACACAGTGTTCCAGGCTGAATGCTTGGGCATTTCCCTGGCAGCGTTAGCCGTCACGACCAGGGAAGTTAAAGACCACTCAATATGCATACTCTTAGACAGCATGGCTGTCCTGCAAGCGCTGAATAGTCAAACAGTCAATTCTGGGCTAATATACGAGTGCCACCAACGGCTCAACCAGGTGGGTAAACACAACCAAGTAACCATTCAAAGGACACAGCGATTCCCGAGGCAACGATGCAGCGGATGAACTCGCCAGAAGGGGTTCGAGCATGGCTGCAATGGGTCCCGAACCTATTATGCCGCTTCCCTTCGGATATCTACGCAATCTGGTAAGGAAACGCACCAGAGATCTACACCACAAACTATGGAGAGAACATGGTGAGTGCAGGCAGGCCAAGGAGGCACTTCCCTCCATTGATGGCCATTTTACGAAAAAGGCCCTACGACTGACCAAATTACAGTTACGCAAATTAACGGCCATTACAACTGGCCGCGGGACCTTTAACAAGCACCTTTCTGTCTTAGGAGTTACAGACAGTCCGCTCTGCAGAGCCTGCATGGAGGAGGACGAGACAGCAGCTCATCTGCTTCTAAGCTGCCCTGTGGTCGCTGGATACAGGGCAAAGCACTTCGGAAACCCAGGTAACCTTCGTGAAATGGTTAGCGACACCAAGGCGCTGCTGGCCTTTCTTGAGGAGCTGGGGTGGATCGAATGACTCATTTGTCCCACCCGTACGCAAAATACGCGCTTTAGTCGTGGAGTTGCGGACAACAGCCCGTTGTACCTAATCTATAATATAAAAATGAATCGCAAAATGTGTTGGTAAGCGCATAACTCAACAACGCCTGGACCGATTTCGCAATTTTTTTTTTGTTGTGTTCGTTATTATGAGGAGAAGGTTCTTATCTATAATATAAAAATGAAAATTAGGGTAGTGTAGGGTAGAGTAGGGTAGTGTAGGGTAGTGTAGGGTAGAGCAAGATAGAGGAGGGTAGAGTAGGGTAGGGTAGAGTAGGGTAGAGTAGGGTAGAGTAGGGTAGAGTAGGGTAGAGTAAGGTAGAGGAGGGTAGAGTAGGGTAGAGTAGGGTAGAGTAGGGTAGAGTAGAGTAGAGTAGGGTAGGGTAGGGTAGAGTAGGGTAGAGTAGGGTATAGTAGGCTGAAGTAGGGAAGAGCGGGAGCGAAGCCGCGCGGGTGCAGCTAGTACCTAATAATAACCTACGACATCCTGCATCGTGCAACTATCTCTAACTCTGTGCGATTTGAAAATATATAACAGCCCGAAATCATCTATTGGGCAGTTGCCCAAACCGTCTGGTTGGAGGATCCTCTCTTTTCAATAGAAGTATTTGGGACTTTACTCTTTGTTCCGCACACCTCTAAAATAATAATATAAGAAAGAGGTTTTTAGGGGCCGGCGACGGATGAATTTCCATACAAACGTAATACCACGCTCATTTGCAGTTGGAGCATATTTCCAACATATTATGATGATATTCGGTTATAGACAATATTTATCTAGGTTTCTACGTCTTTCTTTTTATTAAAAAATAAAAAGAAATTTAAGCGAATTGTATTTCGCATTTTTTTACAGCGTAAATGGCAAAACACAAAAATAACAATATTTCTAATATTCTCGACGTAGGAACCTAGATAAATATTGTCTATAACCGAATATCATCATAATATGTTGGAACTATGCTCAAAATTCATCCGTCGCCGGCCCCTTAAGACGACTTAGTTATTTGTGGAGAAAAATAATTCTGTGACTTCTGCTATATCCATACTGGCCGACCAGATATCGAGAGAAAGTACATTTCAAAAAAGTACGGACTGTATATGAAATGTGGAATGAACATAATTAGCAGTATACGAGTAAGAAGTACAAAAAAGTAAAAGGTTACCTATTAGTAAAATGCCTAGCGTATAAAGTTAATATTCTTCTTATCGAAAGCAAGATAAGGAATGAGATCTGGGTAAGTTGAGTTGAAAAAAAGCATGGGCATCAATTTAAATTGAAATTTGAGGCTCAATACATTGTTATATTTCCTCAAATTGAATATGAGCCGAATGCAGTTATTGAAGCACTTATCAAGCTAATCTAGCAAGACCAAAGTACTCGTAGTAGTAACTACATGGAGCATTGTCAAGGTTTTTATACGTTGTGTTATCATCATTCCCACAAATACAGTTCGTTTAATTAAAGCCATGCCTGACCTACTAACCATTATTAAAATAAGCTATGCAAGCTTTAAACCACAAGAAAAAAAAAATAACCTGTTCGAAAATATTCTTCTTGCAACGCGCTATAACAATGATGATAATAAGTATTATCACTAAAACTACGATTGCAATAACCACGACATATACCCAGTTAGACTGCATCCTGAAAACAGAAAATAAAGTTTTTATTTAACGCTTTGATAGAAAAAAAGTTTTAAGGTAAACCTAAAAAAAAAAAAAATACTAACCAAATCATTTTTATCGTAATCACATATTTTTAAACACTGCCAAAATATGTGGTTCTATTTAAGCAAAGTTTATACTTGTGTCAGTTAGAGAGGAACATATAATTTTAAAATATAATTTGTAAACTCTAAATTTTCTAAAACAATCTTAGGTTCTTAATTGCAGTGTCTAGTCTTTAGTTGCAGCTTAATAAATGGTACTTACCAAGTTTTTTCTTCTACACAAAAATTATCCTTTGATTTTTTGTAACCGGTACGACATCCACATTGCTCTGGAGCGACACATATGGTATCATTTACACAAGGTTTGGTACATATTGGTTGACAATTTCTCTTATTTGGGTCCATTTTCCACCCTGGGTGACAGATACACGTTTCAGGCTTTATGCAATTGCCGTGATGACATCCATTTGAACAGTGAGGTGTGCAAGTTTTGTTTTGTAACATTTTATATCCTGGCAAACATGAACATGTATTTGGCGCTATACATGTTGTACGATTTGGACACTTAATAGCACAATAGGGCTTGCAAGCAGAAAAGTTTCCAAATGCTGCTGTATAACCTGGCAAACATTTACAGACATTTGGTGCAATGCATGTGCCATTCAAACAAGGTTTGGAACAAATAGGTAGACACGTTTTGTTTTCAGATCTAAACCCTGAGCGACAGTTGCATTTTTCTGGGCTAGCACATGTGCCATTCGGGCATCCACTGCTACAGTAAGGCTTGCAGGAGTTCGTGTATTGATATCCCGTACTCGCGTTTCGATATCCCAGCCAACATTGGCATTTCTCAGGGGCGACACATGTACTATTGATGCAAGGTTTACTGCATACTGGTCGGCAAGTACGATCTAAAAATTGAAATCCTTTGTCGCATTGACACTTGTCTGGCGCAATACAGATGCCATTCCCGCATGCCTTGGAACATTTTGGTTTACAGGTAAGTCTGAAATATATGTAATATCATTTTAGTACAATTTTGCGATACAGTCTGAATATTTTAGTACCTACTGAAAGAAAGTAAAATTATTTAGGCATTTAACTTTATTCTGGCTAAGATTGATTTTGTAAAGATAATGAACTTTACAAAATCAATCTTAGCAAGAATAAAGTTTTAAATGGTGAAGACAAATCAGGCAGTGGAAATATTTGTGATTTTATATTTAGAGTTAATCAAAACATGAATTTTTGACAATTAAATTAAACACTATCATTCAAACTTTCTGGGCCCTGTTTAATAAAATTTAATATAAGAGACAAATGACAATCTAACAGCCGAAGAATATCTTTTTTTATTATTAAATAGATACAGGTCGATAAAATGTAGGTATATCATCATCATCATCATCATTTCAGCCGGAAGACATCCACCGATGGATATAGGCCTTCCACAAGCGTCGCCAATGTATTACAAAAAAAGACGAAATTAAACAAGCTGCATTGTCCCTCAATTGGACACAAATTAGCAATTGGTTGGATATGCTAGCAAATGGCAAAACATTTAAAAAAAGATTTTTAAGATAACACTGAAACACAAACCATATTTTAGTAACATTTAAAATACTAATTATAAACCACAAAACGACAACGCCATTTTTTTTTTTGCATCTGTGTCGTTTAATACGTGTTGCTTATTTGAGTCCAGTTAGGCTGAGCGCAGACTTGAGTCATGACAGTTTTAAGACAGACTTTCCTCACATAAACAAATCTGCCTCAAAACTAAAACGAATCTGTTTTGTCTACTACGACGACGCGGCGCACACCGCTTGTGTCAATTCCTTTTCAGTATAGTTATCGGCACGGATCTTGAGCACTCGGCGTCAGAGTGGGGATCGCTTTGCTCATTCTATACATTGGCGAGCCAATCGTCGTTGTTGTTAGATACATGCAGCAAGGGCAGGGAATGAATCACGAGTGGCTGCGCGGCGAGCCAATCACTGATATTCCCTGCCCCCGCGTCTCACGTCGCACCACTAAAGAGACCAAATATTTGACTTCTGCGCAACTTGAAGCCAGCGCTCAAGATCCGTGCCGATAACTACGAGTATATCAAAATGGACTCCATCGATACTGTTGTATTAATATTTCTACTAGTTGTTCGTCTGCAAACATGATGCGACGTGTTTACTTTGTAGTTATTAGACAATTTTGTCTACGAGACGTTTTTAATTGAAGTTTGCGCGTCTTCTTAGGTTTTTTAAAGCCTATTGCTTTAGAAAACATAAAACATAATTGAAGACGCGCAAACTCTCTATATTATTGTTTTTCGTCATAATTAATGAGGCAATAGGTATTTGTAGTGACTTACGGATTTTTTGTACGTATTTCATAACCATTACAGCAGAACTCTGTATAATTATATTTCTGAAAAGAAATAAAAAAGACATATTAATTAATATTTTCAAATAAAAAAAGTAAGGAAAATTTCAGAAGCCTAAACTTTATTTATAAATATTTACACATAACTTAGTTTATAGTTCTAGTTGCCAAAAGGCCGCAGCCCAATAAGATGGGCACATCAAGTGGACTTGATGTGCCCATCTTATTGGGCTGGCCACACTGGACACCCAATTGCACGTCGCACTTTATGACGCTAAGAATCATCACAGATGGCGAGATGCCATCAATAAGAAGCTAATCCAGCGGGAACTTCACTTCCGGCCACCGTAGGCGCGGGCTTGCGGACAGTGTGCAATGGGTTGCTCGCTGTCCGGCCGTCCGGTAACTGTCCGGACCAAGCCCAAGTCGTCGACGGCGCGCGCTGTTCCCGCGCGCCTCAAGGAGTTGTCAGCAACAGCAGGGACCCAGCCGGGTCGAAGCCTACTGGGGCCAGGGTTATCCGAAAGGGCGCTCGAGCCCCGGTATGAAGGCTTGAAGGAACGGGATGGGTTTTTTAGTCAGTAAGAGTCTGACACTATCTCCCGCTCCGCGAAGAGCGGGGGTTGTCATAAGATGATTTTTCCCATCGAAAAAAAAAAAAGCGGGAACTTCACGACCCTTAGTAATGAGGAATACGACTTGAGGAAGAGGAGGAGAAGGAGTTTATAGTTTTAAAACAGGTTTTTGTTAATGTGGAAAATCATCCAATGACTTTCCGCACTCTAGGGCGAAGGGAGAGGGCGTGTCAGACTTTTACTGACTAATACCCACTCCTATGTTCCTTCCTTCCCTTTGTTCCAGGATCCCGAGGTTCTCTTTCGCACAACCCATGGCCCCAATAGGCTCACCCTGCTGTGCCCTTACGGTTTTGGTGACATCTTCTTGAGGCGCGCATGGAACACTAAGCACTGTCGATGACTCGTACTCGGTCTGAATGGTTACCGGACGGCCTCAGTCCGTTCCAGTTTGGGAGCCAGACGGGCGTCGGAAGTGTTCTTCGAAATTCCACCGGCTGTCGAGGACGAGTCCCAGTACTTCATCAACGACCGCCGATATGAACCCCTGTATCTTTATTAACCGTACTATTGGTAACCGTGGTAACGCGTTCCTTGAAAACACATGGCCTCGGACTTGTGCAATGCGACCTCGAATCCCAACCGCTGGATCCTGTTCACGACTGTCACAACCCCGCGGATCGCTTGTTTGGCCGCCGGGTGGTGAGACCCTGCGCTAGGCCCAGCGTAGTTCCTGCATAACAGACCACGCTGACCCCGTCGGGTAAAATATGTTATGGAATCCAGGGTTGTCTTAGGGGCGGCAGTTCTTGAGTTTTAGGGGTTAGAATAGGCAGCAGCTTTATGTAAAACTGGTACGCAGCTGCATTCGGTTACACTGGATGCCAAACAAAAAGCTACTACTAGTACTTTTCCCACGACTTCGTAACGCGATTTTAGTCCTTTCTTCTACGAACTTAGTCCCCCGTTCTTCATTACTAACTTCATCTATATCACTCAAAGATAAAGTAGCCCTACTAGCGAAAGACTTTTTTAAATTAACCTATTAGTTTTTAAGTTTGTTCATTTGGTACTATTTGTAAGTTTGGAGTAAGAATTTGTGGACAAATTTCGAATTTGCCGATGGCATTGTGTTGGTTGCCGAGAATGGCCTAGAAGTAGAGTCCAACCGAAACTGGTTTTTACGACTGAAACCGATACCAAATTTCGGTAACAGTCTCAGTTTCGGCTGAAACCGAAACCAAAACCGAAACTTTCTTACAAGGTCATGGTCAAGTCATGTTTGGAGGGAAAAATAATAAGAACACTATTATAATGATTATAATAACATATACTTAGGTAGGTACCAATGTAAGTACCTCCTCATTTAATAAATAAGTATGTTAATTTTATAAAAAAAAAAACAATTGGAGACGTTGAGTAAGTATCTAACTGTACTTACTTAAAACACTTGAATACCTTGGTTATAATATATTATTAAATTTGATACTCTGAATCTGCAATACATATTATCTCCACAAGCACCAATTATGTATAAACTATAGTAAGTTCCAAGTACCTGCCTAATGTTTGTTTAGGTATAGTCTAAGCGAGAGAGTTAAATCGACTAAAAAAATATTTAGTCCGTTGTGTTAAACTTGATTCTACTATAATCTATGTATTGGTTAGTTATATTTTTTTAATGTTTACTACCTACTCTTGCCATATCACGTAATAAAACTTATCAAATTAAAAATAAATCACACGAAACCAAACGAATTGCAAACTTAAGCCAGTCACAACATGATTTGGCACGTGGACGCGACTACATGTCTTCGTCACTTACTCGCTTGGATGGAACGCTCCGAACATCACCGATCACAGCCCGAGAACTCCCGAATGCAGTTTCAGTTTCGGTCGCAGTTTCAGCAGGTTTTCTGCCGAAACCGAAACTAAACTGAAAGTCGTTTTATTGCCGAAACTCGACTGAAACCGAAGTCGAACATTCGGTCGGACACTACCTAGAAGTCTAGAACAGATTAGAGGTGTGGTTGCACTGGCCTTTAAAGTTTTGGCCTGAAATTGAGTAGAACCAAAACGGAATATTTGTTCTGCGATTTCGGCGATCTTTTCAGCCTTTAATTCTCACCGGAACGCCCATACCGATTTGCTCCGACTTTTGGTAGGATGGTGAGGTAGACTGAGATGTATCGCATCGAATCAACGCAGGATGGAGGAAATGGCGACAGGTCACGGGATCAAGTTGTGTCCCACGGATGCCCTTCAAGTTGAAGGATAAAATATACAAATCCGTGACAAAACCTGTCATACTGTATGGATCAGAATGTTGGGCTGTGAAAAAGATGGATGAAAAAAGATTGCATGTAGCGGAGATAAGAATGTTGAGATGGGTGGTGATGTAACGAAAATTAATAAGTGAGAATTGAGTATATTAGAGGAAGTTTGAAAGTGGCGCCAGTGACTGAAAAATTGAAAGGCAATCGTTTGTCTTGGTATGGTTATGACATTATGACAGAGGAGGGATAAAACGCACGTTACAAAAGAACTTCTGAGTATACATGTGGATGGAGAGGGAGAGGGAGGCCAACGAAAAGATGAATGAATTGTGAGTGATAAGTGATATGAAAGAAAAGGGAGTTAGTGATAGTGTGACGGGTGACAGGACAGAATGGAAGAAAAAAACGTGTTGTAGGTACCAACCCCAAGTAATATGGGATAAGGGCCGGAAAAAGAAGAATGATGTGTTCTGCAAAATCGTATTTTATTATTTTGTTCTATCATCATAAGTTTTTGTTGTTGAAAGGTTCTTCGCTATGTCACCTGATGGAAAGCGACGATGTGGTCACAGCACACGCGATGTAAGGAAATTTATAGGTCAATTTGGTTTACCTTATTAGAGTATTAGTAGGGAACCCTATTGATTTTTAAAATAAAATATAGCTTATGTTACTTCGTAATAAAGAAGCTTTCTACTGATAAAAGAAATTCTCGAAATCGGTTCAATATTTTTTTATGTTTATTAATTTTGAACATACAAATCATTCCTATTTATAATATTAGTATAGATTTACCAAAATACTCCTAGTTAACAAATTACTTTAAAAAAAATAACTAAAATCATAGTGAATTGATTTTTAACATAACTTTAAAGATGTGGATTTATTATCTTACACGTTGTTTATAATTCCCGGATTGGGTGACCCCCTCACCCCAATATCTTTAATACAACAATTGGTACAACCTATCTTACCAAATAAAGTATATAAATATTTAAAAAAATATGTTGATAACTTTTAAGTACTGATTCGATGCCGGAATTTTAATGTTTTTGTAATTAATCATTTCTTGAGCTTGATCGGTTTGAGCCCCGACTTACGGATTGTAGGTCGTGGGTTCAAACCCAGCCGGGTATGAAGTAGTGCTCCTGGCTAGGGGCATTAATTTGTGCTATTTATTTCATACCCATTGCTCTCAAAACGGTAAAAGAAAACATCGTGAGGAAAAGAGAACGACCACTCAGCCCATGCTCGGGCTGTATCATCTTTGAGAAACCGACATGTCCTAGAAGCAAAACTTAGATATCATGTAACATCCAATAATCGGCACTGCGCCCGTGTGGTTGATTACAGCCTATTCCCTCTCCACCTCGGAAAGCCTGAATCCTAGTAATAGGAATATTAAAAGACTGATTATGCTTATCATGATAGAAGCATACTACTACTTACTACTACTTCTTGTAGGAATAAAGCTTGTAACTTCATAAGATATATTTAAAAAAAGAATACTCACAGTAACGTTTGTTTGTTTCCAGTTTGTATTAGAAATGGGGCGGCTGAAAAAATAAAATTAAATCAGTTGCTTATTACAAGTTGTATTCTATAGAAATAATTCTAAGTATCTTTTAAGAAAGGCGTAACTTTTAGCATCGGTAATCGGTGATCTTTACTTTATCAATAAAATTAAAAGTAATAAAAAAAAATTTTAAAAACAAGCTTATAACTAAATGCGCTTAAAAGAATTAAAAAAAATCCTTTAAAACTTTTACTATTAACTTATAACGTCATTGCCCAGATTGTAAGATGTAAAAGCTTGTTGCTTGTATTTACTTAGTTTGAAAATTAAAATCAGTCAGTTCAAGTTATTTAATTCACTTATTTATCTACATTTTTTTTTATTGTTGATAGGTTCGCGCTTGACCGCTATCTCATCTGATGGAGAGCGACGATGCGGTCGACGATGGAACGCGCTTACCTAGAAGAAACCCATTCACTCTCGACTTAAAGATTCCCGGGTTGTAGCTATCAGGAAACACAGACTCCGGCAAGGAATTCCACTCCCTAGCTGCACGCACCATGAATGTGTTCATAAAACGTTTTGTGCGTGTAGGTAAATCTCGCGACCAGCTATTATCTAAACGTTGTTTTTATGTTTTTTTGTTTGTAGGAGGTAATCTCTGAAAGTACTGGTCAGATTGCGATAATTTTTTCACCAATAGAAAGCTGCTTTATTCCTGGGCTGCATAGGCTATACGAGTATTTTATGTAGGCGGGCGAAGTCGCAGGCAAAAGCTAGTATCTTAAAATTTGGGCGATGACGTTATAAGTTAATAGTAAAAGATTGTAACAGATAACGAAATCACATTTAGGCAATATAAGAGCTGGTTTCCGAATTGAGTATTTGGAGTTAAGTACATTACAAAACCTGTTTTGTTTTTAGTAAATCATCAAATGATTTCTTCCACCCTGGGTGGAACGAGATGAAATGTTAGACTTTCACTGACTAAAAACCCAGGAACACAGGTCCTCCAATTTCCCTTTCCGTTCCAAGACTACAATAATTCTTTCGAATCATACCGCAATTTATTCTGACTTACTTACCTTATTTTAGGTAATGCCAAAACTTGACAGGTTTTTAGGCTTAAATGTAGCCATATACCTACGCTAGAGTTGAGTTATACAGGTAAACCAGATCGTGTATGTTGCAAAACTGTGCAGGTTTCAATACAAGTTTACCCGACAGGTACATGGTGGTAACGTAGCAACAAGAAGGTAACATATCCTGAGGCGCTTGAAGAGTAGAGAGGTATTCTACGGCTATCAGGACAATCCCGGAAGTACGGTCAAGATCCCTATCAGCACCTTAATGGATTATACATCCATCTCCCGAACATTTTTGCTCTTGTGAAACTCCACTCAAGCCATAAAGACAGTAGAGAGGTGGGAGTTCTGTTCCTGATCAGTGTTCGGTCGGCCGGTACATTGTCGCTATTCCAGAACCTATTATAATCGTCATATCAAAAGTTATTTTTGCATTTTTTTCCCTCCGGTTATAATGCAAAAGTAGCCTCAGCTATTATTTTCATACTGCCTCTAAAGCTTAGACTATTTTTTACACTGACGGCCTTATATAATTATGTAAATAATAAAATTATATGGAGAAAAACCTACTTTTAAGTGGACCAAGCAGCTGACGCGTTAGTTCTATATTATAATGAGGGCGTTTGTGAAAAATTAAGAATAACAATATTAATAATTGGAACGATAATATTGCAACATCCCAGTAGCAGACTCTTAGGCACGAGGGAAATCCCTAATATTAGTCATCAACTCATAAGTCTTACGTCATCTTATCGTCGACCGCATCGTCGCTTTCCATCAGGTGAGATAGCGGTCAAGCGCGAACCTATCAGCAATAAAAAAAAAACTTTTTTTGCTTTCGGGTGGGGCGAGGGGGCGTGTCAGTCTTTTGCTGACACTAAAACTCATGTTTCTTCATTTGCCATATTGCTATGTCGCTACGTTACTTCTTTTACAAAAAAAAAAAAACACACTTTGAAGTCGGATATAAATACCATAGTCGTACCAAAATAAGTAATTGACTGTCTACTTACGTTTGATTACAGATTCCAGTTGGATTTACAGCTTCATTCACGTTAAACAATTGTATTAAAACAATGAAAAATAAAAAGGAATACAGCGGAGTTCCCATTGTTGCGAACAATCTGCGATATTCCGTCGCTTCGAGCTATTTCAGGATTTTAAACTTAAATTATCTTCCTTGATAATTAATCCTCTGAGTTATTCATTTTTAATAGGTCAACTGATATAATCCAAAAATACTGAATTATGTTGACTTTAAAAAGGTTATAACAGTAAATGATATTACTGCTTGTTGCTACGCAGCAGAAGCGATATTTTGGATTGAGATAGAGCAAACACTAACCGGTCCGATTGCGCACTGAAAAATTTTTGTAGACGTAAACGCCTAAAAATAGTCGCCTTATAAAAAATTGGGAGTGAGCACGGGCGCCGATAGCGCCAACTAGTGCTCAGAAGATCGCGGATATTGAACAAAACATGTATATATTATTGTTTATAACTATAATAGCGTTATGTGTGACGAAGAACGCGCAGATGTGTCCGTCAAGGCTGCGGGATTGCGCAAGAGTTACTGCAGCCTTGAACGCAATGGGTAACTGGAGGAACACAGATGGGCTTTAGTAATAAAAGTCTGATAGTCCTTCTTTTCAGCGAGGAATGGAACGCAGTATGTTAAATATCAAGAAAATACAAAAAATAAAAGACAATGAAATACTATCAAAAACAAAAGCAATAGATGCTCTCAATTACAGCCAAAGATTAAAGTGGAAATGGGCCAGTCATATACATGCCTTAAAGATCATAGATGGACAAAAACAGTTACATCATGGAGGCCCACTGGGCAAAAGATATAGAGGAAGACCGGTCACTAGATGGGGCGACGATATTAAAAAAATAGCTGGGCCAGAATGGCAACAAATAGCCCAAGACCGAGAGAAATGGAAAGCTTTGGAGGAGGCCTTTACCTGAGGGGGGTTCCAGTACAGTCAAATGCTACATACTGTCTACCTACTTAAAATATGATTTTTTATATAATTATTACGTAGTTAAATATATATTAAGCTAATTTAAGTTACATACATGCTAATTTCTCTATTTTTATTTTTTTATTAATTAAGTATAGGTAGGAAAAAACATTTTTAGGTTAATTTTGTTACACTGGAAATATAAGGCTTTTTTATTATTTTTATTAGTCCTTCTTACTTCATCCAGAACAGAAGAAGCCACTGTATGATTTCATACCGAAAAAAAGATTATATAGATGTGTAATCCTATCGATGTTTAAAACGACTTCAAACTATATTTACACCTATGTTCCTTCAATGTTTTTTGTTTTCTAGGACCACGAGTATCTCTTTCTTACTTATCCTCATGTCCCAAGGGATCAGTTCTGCTGGGCCCCTACGGCTTTTTTTTTAAATTGAGATTAACTAGTGCTTGACTGCGATCCCACCTGATGATAAGTAGCGATGCAATCTTTGATGGTGAGGCGCACTAGTTTATTAAGAGAATATTCACTCTAGCCTTGAAGACACCCAAATTATAATCGGATGGGAAGACCGCAGCAGGCAAACTGTTCCAGTCCTTCGACGTACGCGGTATAAACGACGAGGCGAAATGCTTAGTCCGGACCGTAGATGTTTCAACAACGTAAGGGTGAATATTCGCCGTACGTCGGGTTGTCCGATGGCTTGCTGACATCTCTTTGAAGCGCGTCTAGAACACTACACGCTGTCGACAACTCGGGCTCAGTAATACGTCATTAGACAAATCAGGGTCGATACAAAACTTGTTTGGAATTTTCATTAAAATTCCATAATATTCATCCCCTGTCCATCAAGTGTCACCACAACAAACGACTCTGTGCGTATCGCATCTATCGGATTTTCGACCCTCATCTGGTTGTTGGTCTACTTCGTGGGGGGCTTTTCAACGCTGTAATCTTTCAGTATGCAATCAGCACTCCAGAAAATTTCAACTTCATCGTCTATCTGTTCTGCGAGCAATGTGCCCTGCCCACTGACATTTGGCATTTGATAAGACAAGCCTGTTGGTCTAGTGGTTAGTGGCCCTGACTGCTATGCCAGAAGTCGTGGGTTCGATTTCCACCTAGGACAAATGTTTATGTGATGAGCATGATCATTTGTTCTGTGTCTGGGTGTAATTTATCTATAATATGTGTATTTAGAAATATATAGGTATGTTTATCAGCTGTCTAGTACTCATGACTCAAGCTCTGCTTAGTTTGAGACTAGACGGCGTTATGGGATAGTTGTGGAATAAAAAAAAAGTTTGGCGCGTCATCAGATTCTCCTGCAAATATCTTCGTTCCACATACGATCACGAAAGCCCTTTCCATTGCCCTTGGCGTGGATGAGGCTCTTTATAAGTGACCGGGTTTCAGGGCTATATGCCATTAGTAATCATAAACTTTCGTATTGATATATGTACATATATATAGTGTGTTGGACGAGATAATATATACCACGCAGCTTATCGAACGCTGCACAGCCGAGTCGGATTCAGCGATTAACCTTCCTCTCAAGGCAAGACGTATCCAACTGGAGGCCGTCTGGCCTAGATAAACGTAATCGTCCACAACTTCGAGTGCAGAGTTAAATGGTTGTTTAAAATGTCTTTGGTTTTGTCCATGTTCATTTTAAGACCCACCGTTTCCATATTATTCCGCCGACTACCCAAGATACGGGCAGTGCTCAGTTTGGGAGTCGTTGACTCACTTTTTGGAACTTACCAATGTTATATGATGTTATCTTGTAGTTGTGTTTTTGTGTACTTTTTGGAAGAAATAAAGAATTATTATTATTATTATATTATTATATTCATTATCATCATCATCAGCCATTTTAATGTTCCCACTGCTGGGACTCAGGCCTCCTCTCTAAGAGGGAGAATGGGCCGTAATCCACCACGCGAGCCCTGCGGTTTAATGTCACATGTCTTCGAATTTTTGATTCCAGGCCATGCGGTTCCCTCACGATATTTTCCTTCACCGTTTTGAGAGTTGTGGTGATGAAATAAATTGCACAAAGTAATGCGCCTGGCAGGGTTTGAACCCGCGACCTACAATTTGTAACTCGGAACCATTACCACTCAGCGACCACTGCTCATAAAATAGATAAAAAGTTGCAAAACGTTAAGAAGTTTTTATTTTTATCGATATCGACATTGTAGTTTCAATGTTGTTACTCCAAACAAAGTTAAACCCATGGTCACTCACGCGGCATGCTGTCAGCGCCCCAGAGATTTTTGAATGTAAAACAAACAGACCACTTACAAATAAACAACACTAAGAAATGCAATTCGTTTCTTCGTTATTTAACATCGATTTACGAAATTAAAGTTAATTTGCGGTTAGTGTTGTTTATTTTAAAGTCAGTTGTTTTATTTTTAATGTTTTGAAAATTATTTTTCTTTACCCGACTCTGCCACTGAAGGGTTATGTTTTTCAGTTTTTAGTTCTAGTAGGTACCCCACAGCTAAACCTAAATAGTGCGCAAGTACGGTGCCTATAGGATAATTATGTACTATTCAAAACATTTATAGGTAGAGTACACTTTATAAGAACATAGGATACATTATTTTTATTACTTTGGAGTTCTGATTTTGGTGCCACCTTCTAGTTTATTTATCAGATCAGTTTGATGATACTGGTTTTGTCAGACCAAATGGGTCTTCAGGTTCAGTCGTACAAGGCGGCGGTCGATCTAGCGACACGCGGGGTTGCGATAGTCGTTGACAGGATCCAGCAGTTGGGACTCGAGGTAGAACTGCACAAGTCCGAGACCATGTGTTTTCACGGCCCTCGGAACGCGCCACCACCGGGTTCCCAATTATGTCCATAATAATATGTATTATGATGTCATTTGGATGATTTTTATCCTCCGAAAAAAAAGACCTACTTGGCTACTTGTTCAAAATTTGTTCATCATAGTCGCTTAACTGTCTTAATATCTAGAGATTATGTGGTTGCCACCCGTGAAATACTTATTATGGGCATTTGAACGCAATGGAAGGGTAACCGTAGTAGGTCCATGTTACTTAACCTTTCCAATACCGTAATTAGGGACATTATAGAAAGATAATGGGAGAGCAAAATTTAATGAATCAATGGATATTGCAGAAGTTACTTGATAACCTAAAAAATAATTGCACTAAAATCGCCTAATACCCACACTCAAAATACATAACACTAAATTTCATCAAGGACTAACGCATGCAAGTTGTTGATTGATTCTGGAGACTTTTAATCTGTATCTTTTAGTTCAGTCTATTCTAAGGATATCTGTAAGAGATTAGCCTGAGCGATAAGACCGCCCATTGTACACGTAGTATTTGTAAATGTTTATCCTGTCCACGTCGTTATGTGCAAAAAAATATACAATAAATAAATATGGGTGACAATAGTCGAGAAATAACCGCTAAGCCCTGAAATCAGTTAGACCAGAGCTTAAGCGCGTTAATTAACAGAAGAGATTTTTTGCAAATGTTACTAAATATGGAACAATTTTGTAAAATTCTCTTTCTCAGGATGATCAGTCAGATATGATATTTCTATTGGAAGACCCGTGTTTATTTTATGTTACCTAATAATAAATATTATGGAATGAAAGCCATTTCTCATAAAGGGCTACTACGTCTATATAGGGTGACTGGTAATATTAGTGTACGATACTTAAACACGTGATTGTGCTCATGATAACCAACAACTTTTACTATGGGAACAAACCTGAAATCGCGAAAAAAAATCAGCTGTTCAGTACATTTATGTTTGCCTAATGTACTGAACAGCTGATATTTTTTTCGCGATTTCGGCTTTGCTATCGGAGGTATATTGATGTCTAAACAGTACACATAGCGTTGAATCACGCCTCAGTGTAAGCTAACCCTAACAATTACATTACCATAAAATACATAGTTATTTTGTCTCAACAGGTAAATTATTCTGAACCTACTTAAGGCAGTGACAATATATTAATAAGAAAAAAGCTGCCTCATTGGTCTTGTGCAGAAAGAGTAAGAAGTAAAAATTACTATGTATCTGCCTCGAGTTAGGAAGTTGCTAGTATGACCAACTACACAAGATTTACATTTCGGGGAGTGTGGAGTTACACAATTTAATTCCGCCAAGTCCGTTCCATCATCGGACCACAAGACGTACGGCGTTGCGCCACCAGTAGGTGGCGGACATCCCACCCATACGTACAGCGTTTTGGGAACACATTCATTATGCGTACAGCTAAGGAGTAAAATTCCCTGCCGGAGTCTGTGTTTCCTGATAGCTATAAACCTGCCGGGGTCTTTAAGTAAAGAGTGAATAGATTGCTTCAAGGCAAGCGTGTTTCATCGTCGGTCACACCATCGCTTACCATCAGGTGAGATAGTGGTCATACGCGAGCCTATCTATACTGTACTTGTATACTATGATATAATAAAGAGATAATGTTTGTTTTTTTGTTTGTAGGAGGTAATCTCTGAAAGTACTGGGCCGATTACTATAATTTCACCGATAGAAAGCTGCTTTATTCCTGAGTGCCTATGTATATTTTATGTACGCGGGCGAAGCCGCGAGCAAAAGCTAGCCAATAATAAAAAAAATTACACCCCAGTGCCTCGAATAGGACGTAAAGCCGTTGGTATTGTGCCTGATCTCTCTCCGGTCATTTCGGATTGCCGTTCCATCAGACTATGAGAGTCAAGGAATAGATAGTGCACTTGTTTTTCCACACACACTTGTGCAATATTATATCTCCTGTGTACCATCAAAGACACTTCCACCTGACCACCGCTAAGTTTATTTTCACTTTAACTCGGAAGAAAACTTCAACGGGTTTGGTTTGGCGCCGCGCTGCAGGATTCAAACGATTTTTTTTTTATTTGGTCAGGCCGAAAGTACCTCGCTAATCTTTTTTTTTATGATGATAGGCTTGCGTTTGACCACCATCTCACCTGATAGTAAGCGATGATGTGGTCGAGGATGGAGCACGCTTGCTCAGAAGTAACCTGTTCACGTTGTAGCTATCAGGAAACACAGATTCCGGCAGGGAATTCCACTCCTTGGCTGTAGGCATAATAAATGTGTTCTTAAAACGCTTTGTGCGAATGGGTGGGATATCTACCATGTACCGGTGGCGCAACGCTGTACGTCGTTGTGGTCCGATGAGGAAACGGACTTGGCGGAATTAGATTGTGGACACTTCCCAAAATGTAAACGATAAAAAACCGACAGACCAGCAACTCGGCGGCAATGCTCAAGGCTTTGGAGTTTCGACTCTACAAGTGCATCAAAGTCAAAGTCAAGTCAAAGTCAAAAGTTTTTTATTTCACATAGGCCTACATGGGTACTTATAAAACGTCAGAAGCTAGTGCACGGTTCAAAATTGAGTTTCATCATTGCCGATGAATCTCTGTTGGAATTGCGCACCGTGATTGAAATTCGGTCGGGAAAAAAACAGCTGCAGCAGCGATGGTTGCATCACACGCGCAATCTATCAAAATCGCTTTCACAGACGACGCAATCAGGATCACACGGGCCTTAAAAAAACGCCGCCACAAAAAAGCGCTAGAAGCGGCCCAAAAAAAAGCTAGAAGCGGCCGCAAAAAACAGCTGAAGCGCGCGACATCTTGTGTGTCCGGAGAAGCTTGAAGCCGCTTCAAGCGTTTTTTTGTGGCGACACCGCCGCACACGAACCACAAAAAAGGCCGCCTCAAAAAGAAGCTTGAAGCGGATTTTTTTTTTTGGCCCTTATGCGGCGACAGTTAGTGTTGCATATAGTCCCTTAAACATCTGGCCGGAGTTAAATACACACTTACTCGTACTGCCGCCTGTACCCGCATAATAATTGATTGATTTCCATATGCTATCTACATTCTGAAGAACACTTTTTGTGTAAACTGATTTCACCAAACCAGCGAAAAATATCATGTTGTTAGAATTTTTTTGGCATCAAGACAAGTATTAGTCATACGAAAAAATCATATATTGATAATGTAGTACAACCCGTGCGCATTAACATGGCACCTGATGAATGACATTTAAAGTATTGAGTGAATTGAATTCTA
The DNA here is from genome assembly GCA_910589285.2 of Mythimna ferrago. Lineage (NCBI taxonomy): Eukaryota > Metazoa > Arthropoda > Insecta > Lepidoptera > Noctuidae > Mythimna > Mythimna ferrago. The sequence continues at coordinate 2,328,032 of OU342680.1, forward strand.
TTTAAGTTTTTTGAATAATTTCCTCATGATATACTACTTTACGAATTTAAGATGCTTTAAACGTGACAATTTTTTTCGAGTATTCATTACAAACTTTTTATTACAAACTTTTTATTATTTATACAAAATTTTTTCGAGTATTCAATACGGCAACTGTCTTCAAGCCAGGTGCCATGTTAATGCGCTTGGGTTGTACATGAATCTATGATAAACATGTATTATTTCAAACCTATTAACCTAGTCCTTACCGAGGCTTCAGAAAATCACTGTTTTATGGCACGGCTTGGGAGGGAAACCCAAAGTCTCTCCGCCTTTGCAGACCGTTGGCCGTGTTTACGAAAGCGTGGATGGATAGTATCCAAAAATCAAGAGAGGCATGCGGTCGGTGCGTCGAGTGCAGAGAAGCACATACAGCAAGCTGGCCGCGCTTTCGGAGAAACTTGATTGTTACCTCACAAATCACTGTTATTTACTTATTTATATACACTTTGTTGTATACCAATATCACAATATTTATAAAAAGGAAACCTTATGTTTAAAAAAACATACAATTGGCGGCTTTATCGCACTCGGCGATTTCTTCCAGGCAACCTGGCAAAGATAGAGATGCGTGGACACAAAATGGGGTTGCACTTGGTGCAAATATAAACGTAATCAAAAATAACATGATGATGTTGTCTATGACACGACAGGCTTGTGATATAGAAAACAATCCTTATTTGCGCACATCTGGGTGCAGGAGTAAAACAATGGGGGAGTTGTTGCCCAGACGGCCCAGTGACCATGTATTTGTGCAGACAACCCTGGGCCTCAAGTCTGCTATTACAATAGTGTTTTAGTAGACCACTCTGACACTATTGTAATAGCAGACTTGAGGCCATTGATTTCATAATTGTTGATTTTGACATGTTTTGGTAATCTACTAATATAATGGCATCATTATGACTTTCCAATGGTCAACCACTGACACTCCATTGAAAGAAATGGCATATAATAGTAATCTTGTACACAATGATAAATGAATGTCTGACATATGCGGTAGTCTGCTAAAATTTTGACAGCTGCTTTAATTAGTGTCCTACCATTAGAACATCATTGTGCAGTCAGTGCTTTTAATAAGCTCGATATTGTCATTTTACCACAATTTTATTATGAGACCATTGACTGATCAATGATCGATCATTATGTAAGCAGATTACGAACAAATTAGCAAAAGGACAATGGGATCGTGTTGGAATGACGTGTTTTTCTAAAAATAGCAGACTTGGGCCCAAGTTAACATAACAAATTTAAAACTTTTTAATGTGAATAAAACGCACAGTTAAATTAAGTATAGAATAGGTTTTTATTTTTACTTAAAATAAATAAGATTATTAGTTGACAGTGACCAAAAAAATATATGTATTCCAATATGGAATACCGCCAATTCTTGTAAATTAATACTTCTAGTTGCACAAAACAATGCCTTTAAATCATAATAATTCATTTCGTTCCATCATCGGACCACTAAACGTACGGAATTGTGCCACCGATACATGGTAGACATACCACCCACAGGCACAAAGCATTTTGGGAACACATTTATTGTACGTGCAACCGGAGTGGAGGAGAAGGGAGTGGAATTCACTGCCGGAGTCTGTGTTTGCTGATAGCTACAACTTAGCGGTCTTTAATTCATTAAACCCCAAGCGAACGCCGGCGTTCGCGCACCTATTGTCTTTCTATTGTGTCTGTAATTTCCACGATTGAAAGGTAGTCACGAGTTAATAGGTTACTTCTAGGCAAGCGTGCTCCATCGTCGACCACAACATCGCTTACCATCAGGTGAGATGGTGATCAAACGCAAGCCTCTATCAACAAAAAAAAAGTCGTGTACTGGGTTTGACTTGTTAATTGAGCGAGTGGTGTGCACATGATAATGGAGGGATTGTTTCTTTTAATTTTATTAGGGAAATCAAATTTTTGCACTCTGACTCACAATAATTACAATTTCTCACAATAATTACAATTTTTGCACACTGACTCACAATAATTACAATTTTGATGACACAAAACCTCACTAAATTAAAGTTCAGTTAACTTATTGCTGACATCATATTCGTTCTTCGACTTATTAAAGATTTTTGGAGCAACATCTTGGATTGGAACTGCCATGGTATCATCTGTAAGGGAAATTGTCAGAGCAATATTAAGTGGTCTGGGTATTACATAAACATACAAAACGACATAGGGAGATATAGAATACATCGACATCCAAACAACTTCATTCATGGTCAAATTAATTGATATCATTTGAAAAGGCTTCATTTGTACAATTCTAAAATATTGCTATTTAAAGTGACGCCCTCTAGTCAACAAAAAGTCATGCGTAAAAAAAATTTAAGATAAATAGACCGTGTTTGATATCATTTGGACTTGTACTTATCAAAAATATCATCAAAATTCAATTTGGAGTCATTGACATCAATTTTTTTAACTCAAGCAGTCGAAAAAATAGATGTCAATGACACCAAAATAGTTTAAATAATAAAAAGTAAAAAAAAAACTAAAACCCGTCTACTACAAAAAAAAACAACGCTGAAAAAGTATAAAACAAGATTTTCAGGCTGGAAAAGAAAAGCCGTAGTCTCACGCTGTTAAAGTGTTACGTTTGGCACTTATTTGTATAACGTGTGACTGCAGCTTTTCTTTTTATTCTGTTCTTGTGGCTTCAGCAATCTTACTTTTTATTATAAAATCCTGCAACCTTAGAAATTATTTCTAATATTTTCCATTACACACATTAAAATAAGCCACATTTACTTACAATTTTTAACAGATTTATTTCGTTTGGATCGCTTCATAACAAAAATTATTAGTAACACCAACACCACAAAAATACTGACAATGCCTAATATATACAGCCAGTTGGTCTGCACCCTGAAAAAGTAAATCATTCTTAATTTAAACGTTCGTAACGAAGAAATAACAAAACACTCTAGATTTGAAATATTTATTAGTATATTTTTTATATTGTATGTAAGGTAATTCAAGGATAGATGCCTCAGTGAGATAGATGACTTGATTTTTATTTCACTATGTTAGGAGCACTGTGAGAGTAAAATTTTACTATAAGTAACGAGTCCTCCCCCCGCAAACCTCGGTGCCGGGCGGACTGTCGACGGGAGCGCACGCGTTTCATCTGTGTGAGTAAAAATCTTCTGCGGCGAGACGACAAAAGACGCAAAAATAAGATTCGTAAGTACTTTCAACAGTGTATTTTTTCTCTCGCTTATAATGTCTAAATTTTTTCTATTAGTCTGCTTGCATTGAAGATTAGCCTATGTAAATTGATAGATTTTATAGTAATTGAAACTCATCTTTTGTTTTTATTGAGAAAGGCATCTATCCCCTACAAAAAGTATAGTTGCCCCTAAGGGCAACTATCCCCAACTGTTTTTTATAAGAGTTGTATTGTTGCAGGAGAGTAAAATCTAAATGTGACTGGATTGCATGTGCTAAATGTCAACAGTGGCTACATTAAAATTGCACAAGATCAGAATTGTTGCACAAGATGCGGGAAATTGAAAATGCTAACAAATAATCTACAAATTAAGTACCTCCCTATCCTAAGAATAATTTAGTCGGATACCAAAGCTGATTGTACTTTTTAAGATCAAGAAAAAAAAGACTGAAGAAGTATTTAAGTTCCTACAAATTTATTACTACCTAGCAGTAATTTTAAGTAAAATGTGTTAATTAATATTGAAATAATTATCTGATCGTTTTATATATGACATTTTTAGTTTATTTTGTGTTAAAACACCATAAAGACATGATTATAATAATATAGTGGTTTGATTTCAGAACAAATCAATTACAATGTTTGACTAAGTCGTCAATCTCCACTACGGTCACCTATCCTCAGAAGCTTTTTCATAATAAGTCTTCTATCCGCCACAGTAGGCGTCTATCCCATTTTTTAGAGGTCCAGAAAATTACAATTTACACAAAATCTACACAGTCTATATCAGTACGATTCAGATAATATAATACATTAAAAAATATATTTAATATCTCTCAAAGAACACAATGGTGTTCTTTGAGAGATATTAAAATTATATTTTTTAAGATTATAAATTTCGGAGTTATTAAGCATTTTTGAAAAGTATAAGGGCATCTATCCTGGACTTACCCTATGTGTGTTAATGTATCTTATTAGTATTATTTCTGCTGTTTGTACACTGAAAACTGTAACTCTATATCCTTCTTTCAGTCCACCCAAAAGGTTGTCAGTAAGAGATCGCCTTGTGCTGTAAGACCGCCCATTGTACGCTTATTTTTTTTTTAATGTTTGTCCTGTATTTTTATTCATGTAGTGTACAATAAAGATTACAATAAAGTCCGGTCAATTTTTAGATAAAATATTATTGTCAAGGTTTCTCCCTACTTGTTGGTACAACGGATAATAAGTTCTAGTTTGTCAATCAAAATAATCGCAATCGCGGTTGTGTGCGTGCGTGATATTTACATATATGATACATATGTTGCCTGGCCTGTTGGTCTAGTGGTTAGTGACCCTGACTGCTATACCGGAGGTCGTGGGTTCGATTCCCACCCAGGACAAATGTTTGTGTGATGAGCAAATTCATTTGTTCTGTGTCTGGGTGTAATTTATCTATAATATGTATGCATTTAGAAATATATACCTAAGTATGTTTATCAGTTGTCTAGTACCCATAACACAAGCTCTGCTTAGCTTGGGACTAGACGACGTTGTGTGATAGTTGTGGAATATTATTATTATTATTATTATTATATACTACATTAGCATCAACACTACTACCAGCAGTTTCATTTATAACAACTTTATATTTATACATACTGTTTACTACCACGACTTACCAATTTCTCTGTCCAGTATTTTCACCAACTTTGATACTATGCGGCTCGCAGATATTTTTCTCTATTTCTGTATACCCGGCAAGACATGTGCAAGTCTCAGGAGCAACACATGTACCATTCACACAAGGTTCGGTACATACTGGCTGGCACATCTCATTACTTGGCTCTTGTCGTCCCATATTCTTTTCTGATTGTGCATACCCGGAGTGACATTCGCAAGTTTCGGGGGCTACACAAGTACCATGAGAACACTCACTTGAACAAAACGGTTGACAAGTATTGTTCTCTGATAATTTATATCCTGACAAACATTGACAGTTATCAGGACCCACGCAAGTACCATTTTCACAGGGTTTGATACATATTGGAAGACAAAATACTTTCATAGTGACATTAGTCATAGTGATTTGCCATCCTGGGTCACACACACATGCCTCAGGACCAACACAACTTCCATTAGGACATCCACTGGAGCAGTGAGGCTTGCAGCTATACTCATCTAATTTTTCGTAGCCCACTGTGCATTGACAGGATTCTGGAGCTACACATGTGCCGTTGGTACAAGGTTTCGTGCAAATAGGTTGGCATGTTTCGTTCAAAGTGCCCTCTAGTTGAACTACTTGCCATCCTGAGTTACACACACATTTTTGAGGTCCAATACAACTTCCATTAGGACATCCACTGGAGCAGTGAGGCTTGCAGCTATACTCATCTAATTTTTCGTAGCCCACTGTGCATTGACAGGATTCTGGAGCTACACATGTGCTGTTGGTACAAGGTTTCGTGCAGATAGGTTGGCATGTTTCGTTCAAAGTGCCCTCTAGTTGAACTACTTGCCATCCTGAGTTACACACACATTTTTCAGGTCCAACACAACTTCCATTAGGACATCCACTGGAGCAGTGTGGCTTGCAGCTATACTCATCTAATTTTTCATAGCCCACTGTGCATTGACAGGATTCTGGAGCTACACATGTGCCGTTGGTACAAGGTTTCGTGCAAATAGGTTGGCATGTTTCGTTCAAAGTGCCCTCTAGTTGAACTACTTGCCATCCTGAGTTACACACACATTTTTCAGGTCCAACACAACTTCCATGGGGACATCCACTGGAGCAGTGAGGCTTGCAGCTATACTCATCTAATTTTTCGTAGCCCACTGTGCATTGACAGGATTCTGGAGCTACACATGTGCTGTTGGTACAAGGTTTCGTGCAAATAGGTTGGCATGTTTCGTTCAAAGTGCCCTCTAGTTGAACTACTTGCCATCCTGAGTTACACACACATTTTTCAGGTCCAACACAACTTCCATTAGGACATCCACTGGAGCAGTGTGGCTTGCAGCTATACTCATCTAATTTTTCATAGCCCACTGTGCATTGACAGGATTCTGGAGCTACACATGTGCCGTTGGTACAAGGTTTCGTGCAAATAGGTTGGCATGTTTCGTTCAAAGTGCCCTCTAGTTGAACTACTTGCCATCCTGAGTTACACACACATTTTTCAGGTCCAACACAACTTCCATGGGGACATCCACTGGAGCAGTGAGGCTTGCAGCTATACTCATCTAATTTTTCGTAGCCCACTGTGCATTGACAGAATTCTGGAGCTACACACGTGCCGTTGGTACAAGGTTTCGCGCAAATAGGTTGGCATGTTTTATTCGAACTGCCATTTGGTTGAACCAGTTGCCATCCTGAGTCACACACACATCTTTCAGGACTAACACATCTTCCATGAGCACATCCACTAGAACAGTGAGGCTCACAGCTATAGTTATCGATCTCTTTGTACCCTTTTAGGCACTGACAGGTGTTTGGTGCTACACAGATCCCATTTGTACATGTAGTCGTACAAATAGGTTGACATGTTTTATTAGCTGATTTAAACCCCGAATTACACTCACACGTATCCGGGCGAACACAAGTGCCATTAGGGCAACCACTGGAACAGTGAGGTTTGCAGATATTGCCTGATATTTTGTATCCAGGAAAACATTCACATTTGTCTGGGGCGACACATTTACCGTTGATGCATGGCTTAGAGCATTTTGGCAGGCAGTTGGATTTATTTGTTTTGTCTAATACGTAACCGCTGTAACATGTGCATGTATTGGCAGTACGACAAAATCCATTATTACAAGGCTTGGAGCATTTAGATTTACAGGTGAGTCTGAAATATATGGATTTTTTTAGACATTTGTGATACAATTCTGAGTGAAATAAAAATAAATTGATGAGGTGTTGTTTTTATTAATTTTGTAAAAGTCTTTAGTCTATTTGCAATTCAACATCATTTTTCTCTTAGTTAACTCTTATTCATTAAATAATAAAAACAGCAAAATACTCATTGATAGGAAACAATTTTTAATTATAGTCTTTTTTACGCTATCAGTTTACTTACGGGTTTTTTGTAATAGTGTCATAGCCGGCACAACAGACTGTCACCAATTTCGTTTTATAAATCTGAAAAAAAAAAAACATAATAAGTTTTTTTCATGAAAAAAGGATCTGGAAAAAGTGAAAAATAAATTTCAACTTCAGAAGCCGGTATTCCTGGTTACTTTTGCTATTATATGACCTCGACTTCTGGAATTACACTTATTTTTTAAAATTTTGCAAATCCTATTAGAATATTACTGCTAAAATCATTCAGAGCCACAGTACCTACATCTCATTAAAATTCCAATAAGCCTAAACACAGAAAGTGGTCCTAGAAACCCCATAATTAAAAAAAAGTTTAGTACTTTTAATGACTAGTCAATGTGAGAGATCTAATAATTATGAATAATACTAATTCAAAAGTCACACAAATATAATGGAATATTACGATTAAAACATGTTTCAGGTTCTATAAGTGTTTATTTAAATGCTTTAAAAGTTTTTTTTCTAATGAGCGTGGTTTCTAAAGATATATTTTCTTTACTAAGTATTTTAATTTATGAGTACATTATGAGGGCCAAAATAGAAAATTTTCAAAGGTCTTCACTGGATTACTTTTACGTTTAAACCTAATAGAAACCTAAACAATATCCACAAGATATTTGTTTCCAAAATATTTAGAGAAAGATATACAATAACGTCATAATCATGTAAGAGTAAAAGTATAGAAATGTTTTTCGGATTTTTTTAAGGTGGGAAATATCTAATTACTTCTCCGCTCTAAGGTGGAGCGGGAGGGTGTGTCTGACTCCTACTGACAAAAACCCACCTATATGTTTGTAAGTATTGTTCGTCGTTCGCTAGCCTGCGCCTGCCGTGGCTGGTAGTATATGAGGAAAAAGTTAAATGAGTAATGTAGTTTCTAGTACAGAACTATTAAATTCATATAATATGAAAGGATTATCTGAACAAATCTTACAAAATAAAATCTTTTGTTACTTGAAATCGTGACATAATTTCGCATAGTTTTTTAATTATTCGCGAAGTGAATTTTAATGACACATCACAACATTGGACCCATTTTGAATGTACATCTAGGTACTATGAATAAAAATTTGATGTCACGGTTGGCGCAGTGGTTGAGCGATTGGCTGCAGCGCTACGAGTCGCGGGTTCGATCCCCGCACGGAACAAATATTTGTGTAGCCTACAGATGTTCCGGGTCTTGTCTTGCGTATGTGAGTTTACATCTTTATGAACGCACCTAAGATACTGGAGTAACACCAAGAGCGGGGCAACGTTAAAAAAAAAAGTCTTTTTTATTAATTGGTTTCCAAAGGCGGCCACGGCGGCGTGAGGGCCCGGAGGCGAGACACACACACGATACACGCCTATGTGCGACTCATTGGCCACAGACGTAATCGGCCAACAAGTCTATTGCATGCCTTTTCTTTCACATTTGTGATTGCTAAGTGTCCACAAATCAAATCAAAAGCATTTATTTCAAATAGACCATTTACAGGCACTTTTGAATAGTCAAATGCCGGTCAGTCCAAAAAAAAAAGTGAATCTAAATAGCACATTCCAAAACGTAGATCTCTATGGAAAAGAACGAGCAAGAAACTCCATTAACACTCTTTTAAATCATATGATGAGTTACATTTATCCTGGTTACATATTTCTTGTTGTTTTTATTATGTGAGAATGTAATTCTTATAAAACAGCCTTGCAGATATCAATAATATGTCACCAGTCATCCCACATCAGACAGCCATTTTGTACTAATAAGTCTAACTGGTAACTGTAATAAACACAATCAACCATTTGTTAAGAGGTCGATGATGGTCTTAATGAAATGAAATGAAATTTAATTGCTAGAATATAGGTACACATAATAACATGTACACATAATTTAGACTCACTATATGCGACTATTAGTCACGCAAATATTTTTAGAACTTGCATCATAATATACCAATGTCATGAAATTTCATCACTGTCATTAATCACATTAGTCAAACATTCTCGTAATAAAATTGTACTCATAGTCGGCATTATAATGTTTCTACTACTGGGACTCAGGCCTCTTCTCTAGTAGAGGGAATGGGCCGTAATCCATCAAGCGGGTCCAGTGCGGGTTGGTGGATGTCACATGTCTTCGAAGTTTTTGGTTCTAGAACATGCCGGTTTCCTCACGATGTTTTCCATCACCGTTTGAAGAGCAGTGATGATGAAATAAATTACACAAAGTAATGCGCCTGTCTGGGTTTGAACCCGTGACCTACAACTCATAACTCGGGGCCGTTACTACTCGGCCACCACGCTCTCCAATAAAATTTACAGTCAATAATATTAAATGGGCACATTCTATTATAAAATATATTAAATTAACTAATTATATTTTCTCTTTCATAAAAAAAAAGTGCACATAATGAATCTGATTTAAAATATTCCATTTGCAAAATGTCATTATCAACTTATGACTCATCGCGCGTAGGCGATGTCCGTTTTTAAATCGTTCGCTTATTGTTTACACAGAAATGAGGACTGCTAATAATTTATTCGATTCTATAATTATATGCAGAGCAGTGGTGCTTCAGCCAGGCGCATTACGTTATGTGATTTATTTCATCACCTCTGCTCTCAAAACGGTGAAGGAAAACATTGTGAGGAAACCGACATATTGTGCTAGAACCGAAAATTTAAGACATGTCACAGCCAACGACACGCACTTTGCCCGCGTGATTGATTATGGCCCATTCCCTCTCCTAAAGAAAAGGCCTGAGTCCCAGCAGTGGGAAACATTATAAGGCTGATTATGCTGTTATTAAGCTATGCAGATAGAAAAATGATAAAACTCTATAAACGACACATAAACGTAAACAGTTTACCTCTTTATATTATTAAATTAGTGTAGAAGTAAGAAAAAGTATAATTTGATTTCGGAAATCGATGTTAAATAACGAATACACATAACCAAAAACACCATGACGACCGATACTCTGCTCTTTTTTTGTTGCAGTAAGTGAACGAGAAATTATAGGAGATAGATTTTTCTAGCCTACTTTCAAGTCGTGATAACGCAGCGCATATTACAATGAACACAGCTTTTGAAAACACATATAGCTCGGATTAAGATAGCTAAGGAACTAGGTCAATATTACTGTCGAAAATAGTAGGGACCATCAAAGTGATCTGATGATGAAACCGTAAAGGAGACACCAAAACTCCTCAATAAATTAATGTATCCCAGTCATTTTCGGGTTTATTGGAATTGGTTCATATTTGGGCATAAGGTATGAACTGATCTGATAACGGAACCTTCCGGTTTTACCCATCCTTTAGATGGAAAGTAGACACGGGAACTACGAAAAAGAACAATTTATCCTAGCTTTGTTTGGGCTTATTAGAATTATCTTGAGATGCACTCTGACTAGAAAAAAACACTGTGTCCTAGCTATGTTTTGGCTTACTGGATTTGTCATGGCATGGAGAAATGCACAATATGTTTTTTTCGAGTATGCTCAATAGTTCAGAACGCCAACTTCAGAGTAGCCAATTATGGCGTGCCCGATGCACGCCATAATTATGGCGGTAAGACCCCTCTTTGAGGCGTGGCTGGAAACACGTCATGGCGTCCTCACCTTCCGCATGACGGTGATCCTCACCAGGCATGGTAGTTACGAGAGGTTCCTGCACCGGATTCCTGCGATAGAAACGCTTGCGTATCACCATAGCGTGGACCGCTCGGAGAACATGGTGGAGCATACGTTGGAGCTGTGCACTGCTTGGGCAGAGCACCGACGTACTCTCGTGCGAGCGATCGGTGACAATGACCTCTCGCGCCGGGCCCTGGTACAGGCTATGGTCTGGAGCGAGGAGGAATGGCAGGCAGTCGCATAGTTCTGCGAAGCAATATGCTAGCAAAGGAGGCGGCCACACGAGCGAGGAAACGGACTTCATCACATCCTAGTCGCAAGGATCCCGACCCCGATTTACAGCTACCGTAGGCGTGGGCTTGCGGACGGCGAGCAATGGGTGACTCGCCGTCCGGCCGTCCGATAACCATCCGGACCGAGCCCGAGTCGTTGACGGCGCTTTGGTGTTTCACGCGCGCCTCAAGGAGATTTCAGCAAATCCATAGGGCCCATAAGGGTCGAAGCCTATTGGGGCGGTGGGTTGTGCGAAAGAGAATCCCGGAGCCTTGAACAAAACCAAAAAAAGAACATAGGAGAGGACTTTATTCAGTAAAAGTCTGACACGACCACCCGCTCCGCCCTAGAGCGAGAGGAGGCATTGGGTGATTTACCACCTAAAAAAGATCGACCAACATATTTCGCCCGTACCGGTTATTAATATGACGCGTTATAAAAAAAATACTCACCTGGGTCGAGTAGGTGTAGGTAATAATTCTAGTGATGCCGTTCTTTGTCACCAGACGGGTAGCAGTTTTGATAACTGGCTGGTAGCCTGCCCTGTAGAAAAAAAAAAAAATTGCTTATTAAAAGTTGAATTCAATATAAAGGTATAAGGTAAGGCCTTACACGCTAGGGTATATCTGACAGGTTTACCTGAACAGTTGAGTTTTACAGGTAAACCGGAGCGTGTATGTAGCAAAACTGTGCAGGTTTCCACTCAAATTTATCTGACAGGTACAACTGTGCATGCAAACCTGTCAGGTATACCCTAGCTTGTATGGCTACTTTAAACAATGCACATCATCATATTTTTTTTTAATTGATATAAACTAGTGCTTGACTGCGATCCCACCTGATGATAAGTAGCGATGCAATCTTTGATGGTGAGGCACACTAGTTTATTAAGAGCCTATTCACTCTAGCCTTGAAGACACCCAAATTATAATCGGACGGGAAGACCGCAGCAGGCAAACTGTTCCAGTCCTTCGACGTACGCGGTATAAACGACGAGGTGAAACGCTTAGTCCGAACCGTAGAGGTTTCAACAACGTAAGGGTGAATATTTGCCGTACGTCGGGTTGTCATCAAAGTTGCTTCTTTTAGCATTAAAAATCAGTGTTTTTCGGCACCTAAACCTTAGTGTCAGATTTGTGTTTGGAGTTATACAGGGTTATTTGTATAACACTGGCAACCTCTCAAGGACTATGCTACTAACATCCTAAACAACAACTTTTGTTCTATGACTTTTAAAAATTTATCATATTTTAATTCATCAGATTTTCATACAAAATGAAAAATATTTAAATTGAACGTTCTAAATATTACGAAGTCTATTTGAAACAAGTGATAGTACAATAGCGGAGGAGAGCGGGGATCAAGCGGTGGGGGTGCTTGATACCCTTTTTTTTTTTCGATGTGAAAAATCATCCAATGGCAACCCCCGCTCTGGAGTGGGAGATAGTGTCAGACTTTTAATGACTAAAAGACCCATCCCGTTTCTTCAAGCCTTCATACCGGGGCTCGAGAGCGCCCTTTCGGATAACCCTGGCCCCAGTAGGCTTCGACCCGGCTGGGCCCCTGCTGTTGCTGACAACTCTTTGAGGCGCGCGGGAACAGCGCACGCCGTCGACGACTTGGGCTTGGTCCGGACAGTTGCCGGACGGCCGGACAGCGAGCTACCCATTGCTCACTGTCCGCAAGCACGCGCCTACGGTGGCTGGAAATCGGGATCGGAATCCCGGCGGCGGCGAGAGCGCCGTTACCTAATGCGGTCGGCCTCCTCCTTAGCGAGCATTACTGCTTCAGAGAAGTCGGCGACCGCCTGCCACTCCTCCTCGCTCCGGACCATGGCCTCAACCAAGGCCCGGGTGCTTGATACCCTTGCATCGCATCATACAAACGTAAGTAGGTATAGCGAAATACAGAGTGAAATTTGTTAGATAGAACAAGGAAATCTTGAAGGTTTGATTTTGATAAATTAATTATGTTTTGCAGATAGCCATCGAACAAAAGTTGTTGTTTATGATGTTAGTAATACAGTCCTACATGGTTGTTAGTGTTTTCCAAATAATCCTATTTGGGTGACAAATCTTTCTTAAGATATTAGCAATGATACAAGTTTCAAGTTAAAGTAGAACAGCTTATTATGTATTCAAGTGTTTGATATAATTGTAACCCTAAAGATTGGTAAATATATAATTAATATGTCCCATATTTATTTATTTATTAAGTTAGGTTAACCAACGATTGTACACACAAAATTAACTTCAGCGTTATATTCCCTTACATGCATGAAACAATAAATTAGAGAATTTAGCTACCATAAAAACTCATTAAAAAAATTCATTAATTAAAATTAACATAAAAATCCATAAAAAAATAGTGAAAGAAATCACTAGAGTTCATAAAAAGTTATAAAATTCACAAAAGTTCTTAAAAAATATATAAAAAATCATCATAAAAAGTTCATTACAAATCACAAACATTCATTTATAGATGCTTACTTTTTATGAAATATAAATATTGCTAGCGCTAATGGCGCAAAATACATGTAGGGTTTATGGAAATTTATGAATATATTCACTACTGCAGTCAATAAGCGAGCCAAAGTATCAAAGTAAGGCTCTGCCTCAATAGACCCACTATTGAGGCAGATCAGGTTGGGCAAAATTTTAGGCTAGTGAGTGAGGAAAAGTAGAATACACTTCCTGTCTTGAGACTTTGAACCTACAAATTAACTTGGCTTGATACGTTCTTTTCATTTCTGCCTCCCTTTGACTGTGATTTTTTAAATTATTATCGATAGGCTCGCTCACAGAGTGCAATAAATATATAGGGCTCGCTCTTGATCACTATCTGATAGGTGAGCAATAATGTGGTCGGCGGTGGAGCACGTTTACCTAGAAGTAATCTTTTCACTCTTTACTTAAACACTCGTAGGTTGTAGCTATCAGGGAACGTAGACTACCGCAGGGAATTACACTGCTTAGTTACACGCACAAAGAATGTGTACCAAAAACGTTTTGTGTGTATGAGTGAAATGTCCACCATGTACCAGTGGCGCATCGCCGTATGTATGGTGATTCGAATTATATGTATGTATTCGTTGTGTACATAAATTACTTTTTTAAAATGGAAAAATCGTCTATGCCAACTGAAACCGTAATCAAAGATGTTAAGGACCATATCTAATTAATGTATACATGAATTAGCACTTATTAAGTGCCGTACCTGTGATTCGAAAAACCATCGTATAGCATAGAATATGCAAGTTTTTCGGAAAAAAAGATATTCCAACTTCAGAGTTCACTTACTCACCACAACCAAAAATATCTAATTGCACTTTTGAGGAAACTGAACTGGCTTAGCTAGAAAAAGTAAAATCTGTTTTTAATCCGATATGCTTAATTTACATAATGCTTATTCGAAAATACCTAGATTTTTTTTAAAATAAATCATTAAAACTGGTAGCGTGATGCTACAATTATACTAAACACACTATAAGTAGATAGCATAAGAAGATAATACCGTAATTCTAAAAACAGGCGACACACGCACAGAAGTTTACCAATTTGAAGATCGAATTGATTAGATGATTGAAAAAACAACCCCTGTTGGTGAAAAAGAGAAAGTCGATAATATTATTACCTAACTGCAAACAGGTATGATTCAGATAATAAAAACATTATTCTAGTAGAAGAGATACCAGACAGTTAAAACTCGTTTAAAGATCCTGAAAAGATAATAATATAAAAGTAAGACACACAACAAATGAAAATTACGCTATCAGTTCTAGGTGGCAAACCACCTATATCTTTCTGAAAGTCCATCCGTTCGTAGATTGTATTATCTAAGAGAAATGCTAAAAGTTATGGTTTGTCATATTTGGACATCTAATAGCAGAGGAAGTTTGAAAGTAGCGCCAGTAACTGGAAAGTTGCAAGGGAATCGTTAGTGTCATGGGAAGAGGAAGGATGAAATGTATGTTAATAAAAGAGATATTAAATGTCATTATATTTCGTAGAAGGAGGGATTTACTGCCAGAATTGTGACGGTCCTAAACGTTTTTCGTCTGAAATTGATAATAACATCCATATCGGAAGTGCTCTGAGTCATAAATTGTTGACTCATTTATTATAATCTGTATTCATAAAAGTAACTTTTCCCAAAATTCCAAACAGAAATAATAAAATATTTCAATTTCTTTCAAAATGAAATTACTTGGAAAAAATTCTATTTTGGTCGAAGGTACCTAAACTGGCAAGAAACAGAAAAAGGATGCACAAGATAACATGTGACGTCACCACCAGGTTACGGGTTTACAAAAGAGATGTTCCCGAAACACACTCATTATAGCAATATTTACAACACAACTTTTTGCTTTATTTAATTACATATCTTGATTCTGTTTTCAGTAAAAGACTTCTAGTATTTTATTTTTTCAACAAAAATAAATCAAGAAAATGCCCTCAATTACCCGTAATGTGCTGTAAACACACTCGGATTGAAGCAAATCATAATTTAAAGCATATTTTGCTGAACTAGTGAAATGGTATGGTAAGTACAATGTAGAACGTATTGTAGTTCTTGAATCAGGCAACAGTTTATCGAGACAAAGTGGGTTGTGTATCCATGGAGAATAATAAACAATAGAACTCCAATCTAGTGTATCATAGTGTCCCTCAGGGATCTAATCTAAGATCTTAATCACATTCCGGATTGATTTTATCAAAAAAAACGTATAACAGGCACGAGTTTAAATTAGTTCTAATTATAATTTTTTTTAAATGTTTTGGTGAACAATAAAGTAAATTATTCTATTCTATTCTATTCTATTCTATTCTATTCTATTCTATTCTATTCTATTCTATTCTATTCTATTCTATTCTATTCTATTCTATTCTATTCTATTCTATTCTATTCTATTCTATTCTATTCTATTCTATTCTATTCTATAATAATTAAATTTTAATATAAAAATTTATGGATCAAGTAAATGTGTAGAAGTATAATTTAGGTGTTTTAAAGGCTCAAGTGAATAGGTTCTTAATAAACTATTGCGCCTCACCATCAACGTTTGCATCACTGCTTACCATCAGATGAGATCGCAATCAAGGACTAGCTTATATCAATTAAACTTCTCTACCTACTGATGACTTTTTGAGATACAGTTCCAAGGAAAATGTCAAGCCAGCCATTTGTAATTTAAAAAGAACAAGCAAATAATAAATTCTTTTCAATAGTTTAGTCTGAAATTCTTGCATATATTATAAATTAATATCACGAACGACCCATATTGCAATTTCATAATACTTATTGAATTAGATTGTTGCAAACTAGCAAATTAGTCAGTATAATGTTATTTTGTAAGTTATGTTTTTATTGGTTATACTTAAGTTTCTAATCTCATCCAAATGTATATGTGAGTGGAGCAAGACTAGCGACTTGATAAGACTATTGTGAGGCAGATATTTACTCTGGCACGGGCAGTGCGAATCAGGGTCATACAACCAAGCCTTATACCATTAAATAATGTATGTACATCCATAATTGCGGATGAGATTAAACAGAACATTTTTTTTTGTTAAAATTAAGTAAATCTTGCAAATAGAAATGGTCGATTTTACTGTTTTAGAGAGCCATTTTACCATTTTTTTTCTCGAAATTAAGGATAAACTTGCAAATATCTCGCAGTGAAATTGTTGGCACATCTATTCAGTACTTCTCCATTATTATTTTTGTTTAATTCAGTGCGCTGTTTATATAAATGCATTTTTTATAAATTTTGAAAACTATGAGGTGTTTGTTAAGGACTCAACTCTCAAATCAATGTCAAAGTTGACCTGGTTTGTAGACTAGAACAGAAGATACCAACTTAAAATTTTATAGATATTCTAAAATCGGATAATATTCTAATAAATAAGCAATTGACTGTTTACTTACCCTTCTTGTTTAGTACAAATACCATTTGTGGCAGCTTGATTCACTTGAACGAATTGTGTTAAAATTATAAATAAAAAAAAAGGTAGTGGAGTCTCCATCCTTGCGAGCACTTGGAGATACTAATGGTACTTCAAACTATTTATGGAATAATATTATCAGGGTTGATGATTAATTCTCAGTACAGGAAACATTGGGAAACTTTGCACAGATTTAGTAATAATTATAATGTTTTTAACTTTGCAATACCGAACTGGTCCCGCAACCAGAGGCATTAATTTGAATTGATTTAGAAAAAACACTAACCGCCCCGATTGCACGACGAAAAAGAGTTAGGTAGTGGATTGACGAAACTGTATGCGCCGTGGCTGACCAAAAAATATTGATACGATTCATTTATTTGCAAAAATATAATAGTATATAACATACATGGTATGATTGGTTGACCATGGCTGGTCTAAAAATTATGTCAAAAGATGATTATACTTAAGAAAAACAAAAAATTATAATATGAATAAATCAACAATTATTATTAATATTAAATTAAACTTTCAAAATAAGTAGAATATAAGTCAGCAACTTCATTAACATTATACTCGTAATAGGTTTTTTCTGTCACTATTTTTTTAAAACTTGTCTATGGCTTACACATAGTTGTACCGGCTTCTTGTGTATGTGATATATGATGAGTATACAACATGTACTCGTACATAGTAAACACACATCCTGAAAGTAATATCTTTAGAATCGGCTACTAAAACGATTTCAGCATTTTTATATCAGAAATTGCGTTGATTCTCATACTTATTCGCTTCAATAAGAATAACTAATTTCTAAAAAAAAACTTAAGTGCATCTCAGAAACATTTCCGTGCAAAATTAAGCTACTTACATATTCAATACGAAAGTAATTTAATTTTCTAATTGGGGTATATAAGGGTGCTGGAATAATTCCAGTTAAAAGTTACATATTTTTGTAAATGATCCGACGACATCAGCGTCATTCAACCTTTCCATCAATATTGCAAGCAATGTGCATTGCCCTCTGCTGCCGATAAGTTTGGTAATTCTTCAGGCTATATCGGTAACCTTGGTCCTCCTGCAGATGTCTTCATTTCTGATAAAACGCTCTAAGCATAGTCCTCTCCTCCTGGGTGACTTATACACCTCAAATGAGATCCAATGTGAGCGTTCAAGTTTCCGTTTCAAATGTCATCATTAGCACGTTGCTAGTGATAACTTTCTTCATGGGATAATGTGTATCTGAAACGTGTACAACCTGGTGATCTTTGAGTCAAGAGTGGATAGGTTACTTCTAGGCAAGCGTGCTCGAACGTCGACGACATCTTTGCTTTCCACCAGGTGAGATATTGGTCAAACGCAAGCCTGTCAATTGTTAAAGAAAAGAGATGATACCGCACAGTATAGGCTTTTATAAGCTTCAAATTTATATTATCTTACATTTGCAGTATATTTAAAAGCAAGAAAAATGTACTTATACAAGAAAAGTCGATAAACCAAGTGATCCTACCATCGATTTGCACGTGAAGATTATTAGAAAAAAGCCATTAAATGACAAACTAGTGCTTCATGTGGTTGAAAGATTTCAATAATTGTGTATTAGTAAGTCCGTGGTTTGTAAATCATAGATCTATATCAAAATGTTTAATAGGCGTTAAAATATAATCGTAAAAGGATAATTACTTCGTATAGTGACCTACATGAAACCCCCATAAATAACAATGAGTAAGATATTGCTATTTTGGTTAAAACGTTAAATTTTTCATTAAAAGAACTAATTATAAAAGTAGTAAATTAGAAATATCTGCGAGATAATACGGCTGGCTCGCAATTTTTTATAAATACTTCTTCTAATTTAGTTAACCATCGAGTACTTTTACTAAATCGCGACATTCACTACTCGTCCGAGTGATATTTCGTTACAGCTAGGCAAATGACTCGGATCGACTTTCGACTTTTTATTTTTTGCCTAGCCCAGATATTTCGTGAGGTTCAAAAGTATATCAAGCCGACGGAACTCCAGTGCTTCTATTTCTGTCGCCTGTCTAACAAAAAGGAGTGTAGAGAGTTTGTTTTTTTGTCTGTAGGAGGTAAAGGAAGTACTGGTTCGATAGCTAAACATTTTTTACCGATAGAAAGTTCCTGTAATTTATGTACGCCAGCGAAGCTGCGGGAAAAAACTAATAGTTAATATAAAAGTTAATATATATTTGTACTTAATTTTACCTAAATATTACATTGCCGGCACTATGGGTCTATTGTAAGGAAACAATTATCTTAAGAATAATATTTTTGTATATTAAGACTGTTTGAGGCCATAATAATAAAAAAAAAAAATATGTGCCGGGAATGGGATGTACTTATTTTATTTTGCCAATTGTTAACTCTATTGTATGAATAGCCATATGCTTAAAAAAATAAGTTGTTGATCAAGACGCATACAAAGTGTTTACTAACAAGTTACGCTGGCGCAGTTTAGGTTCAACTACAGTCCGCTCATTTTATATTTAAGTACATCGTTCACCGTGTCATTTAAATTCGTATTAAGGCTTACAGTCCCTTGAACCATCTGGCCAAAATTATATGGACGCACCTCTCGCACCCGCCTAGGCGGCAGTACGCAAATCTGTGCATTTATTTGCGGCCATTTAACAGCGCCCGGAAAGCGCGCAGCTGACCTTTAAATCCATTTTCTTTGCGAAATATTGATTGATTTACATATGCAATGTTCACTTTGAAGAATATTTAACCACCAATTTTATGTGTAAACATGTTTCTAAAGATCCAAGCCGTTTCGAAGGAGTAGGGAAAAGTTGCGAAATTGCTAAATATTTTTTTTATACAAAAGTATTAATAGCACGAAAAAATGAAATTTTCATAATGTTGTTCATGAATCTATAATAAACCTATATTTTTTTCAAACCTATTAACCTGGCCGTTACCGAGGTGTAGGCTTCAGAAAGTCACAGTTTTATGGCACTTTTCGGGCGCTTGGGCCTTAAACAAAATCAAAATGATGAAAATACAAATCTGGGCCGGCTTCATATTGTATTTTCAATAATGGATTGTGTTCCATATTTATGTATATCGTGGCCAGGTCTTAGAATTAATCACTTCATGATATGGCCCACTAAAACTGGCTAGATCGTTTAAACATTAACATTTGATGATATATCAATTCTCGTTTGCCCATATTAGTGATGTAGGATTTCAATTAGAAGGCCTAAAGAAAGTAAGCCAAACGAAGATTGAAATATCATCAAACTTAAACGTTTATAACTATCTGACCTGTACCTCTAGCCAAGTTGCTAATCTGCAATCGTTAACGCTAGCAGAAAGCTTCAAATATACAGAATGACGTCATCTCAGCGCTCAGTCACGTCGTTAGAACAAAAGAATTGGCGGAGCGGCCAACTCGAAGCGTTCGACGCAAGCGAAACGGTTGTAACTTGGCTAGGAGGGCTGGCCGGTTTTACTTGGCCATATTATGAAACGATCAATTTCTAAGATGGGCACGAGATGTATATACTTCAAGTTAAAAAAGTACCGTACACAGGCAAACGGAGTGAATAGGAACAAAAAATTGAAGGAGATTTTCACGTTATTTAGTCACTTTCCCAGCATTTAATTACTCTTATTAATCATAATTGAATCGAAGAATCGCCAAAATTAAGTGGCAATGGACAGGGCGCATTGCTCGTAGAACAGATGGCCGTGGGGGCCGAAAAGTTCTGGAGTGGCGTACGCGCACCGGAAAACGCAGCGTTGGAAGGCCACCTACAAGGTGGTCCGATGACCTGGTGAAGGTTGCGGAAATCCGATGGATGCGTGACGCACAGGACCGTGCATTGTGGCGACGCTTGGGGGAGGCCTATGTCCAACAGTGGACGTCTGACAGCTGAGATGATGATGACGATGATGAATCATAATTGTAATTAAAACTGAAAATTTAACAGAAATCAATAACACAAATATATAACTAAGAGAAAGTCATAATCTGAGTTTTTTTTCTATTTTCCATTTGACGGTACCTACTCACCTAGTTTAGTTAAATTAAGGGCAAAACACTCTCTTTTGTCTTTCATTGTTACAATTTTATTTTATTCAATTTCATTATATATAACAATTGAATGTACGCACATAAATATGATAAATTGATAAGACAAAGGATACAGAAAAACAAGTACAAAGGTAATGTTTAAGTCTGAACAAATCCCTTCCATTAATCTCAGAAATAAAAGATAAAAAAATAATGAAGACAGAGCAGTGTATACGAGTAATAGCAGAAAGAAGTACAAAAAAAACAATCTTTGAAATGTAATAATATTTACATATAATGTAAAGATATATGACAGCGATATAAAAATACAGAATTCCTGTGATTCAAAGTTCGGTATTCTTGTCGCAGACATCATACGTGTGTTTCGACTTGTTAAAAACTTTTGGAGTAATATCTTGGGCTGGAACTAACACAGTACCATCTGTAAGGAAAAATTGGAAACCATTAAGACACAGTTGCTATATATACACAAAATATAAATCTACCCACACCTTTGTCTTATGGTATGGTCTGTCTAAAAAGTCAACCGACTTGGGAATTTTGTATAATATTCAATTATTAAAAAAATACTTATATTCGATACTTTTCATAAGGTTCTTCTATTAGTAAACAATGATCAATATCTCTTAATCAACCTTGATTATTGATCCAGCGTTGACTACATCAGACTTCATTTTACCCTAAAAATTACCCAAGTCGGTTGACTTATTAGACAGACTCTAAGTAAATGTATAGGAACTACTACAGAAAGACATTTAGATAGAACCTCTTAGAAACAATATAAGAGAAAAAATAAATTGAAACAGGAATGTGCAGTTCCTGTATCAATTTATTTAAAGTTAATATTTAAAGTTTTAAACTACTAAATATCAGAAATCAGAAACGTTTATTTCAAATAGACCAATTATTATAGGCATTTTTTAAATATCCAAACCTCGGTCAGTTAAAAAAAAAGTGATTAGTTTCACTCATCATCATTGAACGCTCCAAAGCGAGGATCTATAGAGATCTTCTCCATAGGGAGAAGAACGTGCAAGAAACTAAATGAATATCAAGATTAGTCTATAGCTCGCAAGACTATAAAATATTCATAATAAATTTTAAATTATTTTACAATCTTTCTGGAAATCTAAGTACTACTCATAATAAATATAAAAAACCTATAATAATGGGATAAAGTCTGAAAAGTGAAAAAACAGCTGCATTTGTTTTTTCGCGATTACAGTGTTGCTCCAGTAGTAGGTACTGAATGATAGATTATAAAAAAAACTAAACATGGCGGCGCATTGCTACTGCTCCCGATGCGACACAGTCCTCACCAAACTTAGCGTACCGAATTCTTTGATTCTTTAGCTATCCAGTAATGTAATTTTTTAGATATAATGAAAAATATACATTTGAAAATATCACACTTTTTATATCAATTATTTTGTTAGTCTGTAAGCCTTCTTTAAAATGGAATAAATAAATTAATAAATAAATAATAATATGTAGCTGCAAAACTAAACTGATAGAGTTATTAATTGATATTTTGAAGTACCTCTCACTATGGAAGCAAATTCAAAGACGTTTTCAAGTCAAAGGTAACCTGTAGATAGTTATCTGTAGCTAGTCTTAAAAACATTGTCAGAATAGGAAAAAGATAAATAAATTATGTATTATACACTAAACAGGGACTGACCAACGATAATACTTACTAGTATCAAGATTTTTATTTCGCTTGGAACGTCTCACAATAATGATGATTAGTAACATCAATATGATCAAAACGCTGACTATAGTTAAGATGTACATCCAGCAGGACTGCACCCTGAAAAAGAAAATGTAATTTTATTTAGTCACAGCTACAGAAGAGATGCAGTTACAAAGTGCTTGTTAGAACGGTAATGACTATATAGTGGTTCAAAAAACAGAAAAAAAAGCGGAATTGAACTGAATTAAACCAAAAAAAATTGAAGATAATAATATTTCACCAATCCAAAGCGACCGGTCATCGGTCGATCTGATGATCCGAGATCTGCTGGGGCATGAGAGCCGTACCCTCGAGCGTGCGGCCATCTCCTTTGCTACATTACTGCTCCACAGAAGGAGGCGACCGCCTACCACTCCTCCTCCCTCCGGACCATGGCCTGTACCAAGGCCCGGCAGGTGGCCGTAAAATATGAATCAATATTTTTGTATTCCTTCCTAGAGAGGAAGCCTGAGTCCCAGCAGTGGGAACATTATAAAGCTGATTATGCTATTATTATTTTTGTAGTCAGTCAATAATTAGAGAAAATCATCTTTTTTCAAGGTCTCACAGACCGTGTTGGTGCCTTGGTTAGGTTAGGTTAGCAAGCCCTGTGCTTGCAAAATCTGATGAATGATAGATACAAATATGTCATGGCCAGAACTTAGAATTGAACATTTCATGAAATGGTCTTATGTCATGCAGCGATGTGACGTTATGAATGAACATCTAAACTCACGATTATTTCCTGATATCTTATTCACTAATACACATGTTTGATACCACTGGAAGAGGTAATGATTTCACTTTGTTTTTCTGGCGTAACACCACGTCAGGCAAAAAGATGCAATAAGATAAAATTATAGTAAAATATAATACACAACTACACCACTCGTACGTTATTTGATAAAAATAATAGAGACATGCAGTCAATCAGTAGATCAAATTAAGCTATGGTACAGTTATGCTAACGACATCCTGGATACGATTTCAATTGCAATTGATTTGTAATTTGAATGCAGATCATCTATATGTATTTTTTATTTATTTAATGGTTGGAATTTTTGAACAGACTTATGTTGGTTTTCAAGAGCAATACTTCTTATTTAGTCCTTTTAATTTCATTAACATCCTAAATTAATTATATAGCGAAATATAATGATTTAGATTGACATATCATCAAACGTAAAGTTTAAAGGATTTGGCCAGTTTTAGCAGGCTATTTATGAAATGGTCGGGCACATAATGTAGTAATCAAATCTAATATCTGGCCATAACAGATACACTCTAAAAGTACCCAATCGCATCAGCAGCAACATCCAGTAGTTTGATTTATAACAACTTTATACTAAAAAAAAAACGTTCATCACAATACTTACCAATTTTTTAGTCCAGTATTTTTTCCAAATTCAATACCATCAGCAACACAGGTATCATTGTGATTACTTTTGTACCATCCCGAATTACAAACGCAGGAGCCAGGACTCACACATGTACCATGTGAACATCCGCCAGAGCAATATGGCTCACAAATATTTTTCTCTGTTTTTAAATATCCATTAAAACATGTACAAGTCTCTGGAGCGACACATGTACCATTCACGCAAGGCTTAGTACATATTGGTTGGCATGTTCTGTTACTTGTGCCAAGTTGAGTTTGCGTCATTTCCCATCCTGAGTCACAAATACACGTTTCAGGACTCACGCAAATGCCATGAATGCATCCACTTGAACAATGTGGCTGGCAAATATTTTTTTCTGATTCCACAAAGCCGGAGTGACATTTGCAAGTTTCCGGGGCTATACAAGTGCCATTAACACAGCTTTTGCTGCATACTGGTCCAGAAGATGTGCCATTGGCCTGGATGATTTTCCATTCTGAGTTATTATAACAAGTCTCGGGTGCCACACAGGTTCCATGAGAACATCCACTTGAACAGTAAGGGCTGCAAGTGTTGTTTTTTGACAATTTATATCCTGTCAAACATTGACATGTATTTGGGGCTACACATGTTCCATTCTGACAGGGTTCAGCACATACTGGTTGACAAGACATAATTTTTGTGTTATTTAGTTGAACCAATTGCCATCCCGGATTGCAGACGCATTTTTCTGGGCCTACACATGTACCATTTGGACATCCACTAGAACAATGAGGTTCGCAACTAAATTTCTCAGATACTCTATATCCGGGCAAACACTTACAGACCATTGGTGCGATACATATGCCATTCTGACAAGGACTATCACAAACAGGTTGACATGTTTTATTATCATGCGCCATTTCATATCCTGAATTACAGACACACGTCTGAGGCCCAGCACAACTTCCGTGTGGACATCCATTTGAACAGTGGGGTTTGCAAATATTATTCTCATCTTTTTGATATCCTGGAAAACATTCACATGTGTTAGGGGCTACACATGTTCCATTTTGACAGGGTTCAGTACAAACTGGTTGACAAGTCATAATTTTTGTGTTATTTAGTTGAACCAATTGCCATCCAGGATTGCAGACGCATTTTTCTGGCCCTATACATATACCATTTGGACATCCACTGGAACAATGAGGCTTGCAACTAAACTTTCCAGATACTCTATATCCAGGTAAACACTTACAGACCATTGGTGCGATGCATGTGCCATTCAAACAAGGTTTGGCACAAACAGGTTGACATGTTTTATTATCATGTGCCATTTCATATCCTGAATTACAGACACACGTCTGAGGCCCAGCACAACTTCCATGTGGACATCCGTTTGTACAGTAGGGTTTACAAATATTATTTTCTTTTTTTTCATATCCTGATAAACACTCACATGTGTCTGGGGCTACACATTTTCCATTCTCACAGGGTTTGGTACAAATCGGTTGACAGACTTTCTTCATAGTGACATTACTTAAAATTATTTGCCATCCTACATCACACACACAAGTCTCAGGTCCAACACAACTCCCATGAGGACATCCACTGGAGCAGTGAGGCTTGCAACTGTATTTATCCGATTTTACGTAGCCCTCTGTACACTGACAGGTTTCTGGAGCTACACACTTACCGTTGGTGCAAGATGTCGTGCAAATAGGTTGGCATGTTTTATTCACCGTGCCATATGTTTGTACCATTTGCCATCCTGGGTCACACACACATGTCTCAGGTCCAATACAACTTCCATGAGGACATCCATCAGAGCAGTGAGGCATGCAACTGTATTTATCTGATTTTACGTAGCCTTCTGTACACTGACAGGTTTCTGGAGCTACACACTTACCGTTGGTACAAGGTTTCGTGCAAATAGGTTTGCATGTTTTAGCTACTGTGCCATACGTTTGTACCATTTGCCATCCTGGGTCACACACACATGTCTCAGGTCCCACACAACTTCCATGAGGACATCCAGTAAAGCAAACAGGCTTGCAATTGAATTCATCTGACTTTTCGTAACCCGTTGTACACCGGCAGGTTTCTGGAGCCACGCACTTTCCGTTGGTACAGGGTATCGTGCAAATAGGTTGGCATGTTTTATTCACCGTTGCATTTGATTGTACTATTTGCCATCCTGGGTCACACACACATGTCTCAGGTCCAACACAACTTCCATGAGGACATCCACTAGAGCAGTGAGGCTTGCAACTGTATTTATCTGATTTTACGTAGCCCTCTGTACACTGACAGGTTTCTGGAGCTACACACTTAGCGTTGGTACAAGGTTTCGTGCAAATAGGTTGGCATGTTTTATTCGCCGTGGCATTTGATTGTACCATTTGCCATCCTGGGTCACACATACATGTCTCAGGCCCAACACAACTTCCATGAGGACATCCAATAGAGCAGTGAGGCTTGCAACTGTATTTATCCGATTTTACGTAGCCCTCTGTACACTGACAGGTTTCTGGAGCAACACACTTACCGTTGGTACAAGATGTCGTGCAAATAGGTTGGCATGTTTTATTCACTGTGGCATTTGATTGTACCATTTGCCATCCTGGGTCACACACACATGTCTCAGGTCCAACACAACTTCCATGAGGACATCCACTAGAGCAGTGAGGCTTGCAACTGTATTTATCCGATTTTACGTAGCCCTCTGTACACTGACAGGTTTCTGGAGCAACACACTTACCGTTGGTACAAGATGTCGTGCAAATAGGTTGGCATGTTTTATTCACCGTGGCATTTGATTGTACCAATTGCCATCCTGGGTCACACACACATGTCTCAGGTCCCACACAACTTCCATGAGGACATCCACTGGAGCAGTGAGGCTTGCAACTGTACTTATCCGATTTTACGTAGCCCTCTGTACACTGACAGGTTTCTGGAGCTATACACTTACCGTTGGTACAAGGTTTCGTGCAAATAGGTTGGCATGTTTTATTCGCCGTGGCATTTGATTGTACCATTTGCCATCCTGGGTCACACATACATGTCTCAGGCCCAACACAACTTCCATGAGGACATCCACTGGAGCAGTGAGGCTTGCAACTGTACTTATCCGATTTTACGTAGCCCTCTGTACACTGACAGGTTTCTGGAGCTACACACTTACCGTTGGTGCAAGATGTCGTGCAAATAGGTTGGCATGTTTTATTCACCGTGCCATATGTTTGTACCATTTGCCATCCTGGGTCACACACACATGTCTCAGGTCCAATACAACTTCCATGAGGACATCCATCAGAGCAGTGAGGCTTGCAACTATATTTATCCGATTTTACGTAGCCTTCTGCACACTGACAGGTTTCTGGAGCTACACACTTACCGTTGGTACAAGGTTTCGTGCAAATAGGTTTGCATGTTTTAGTTACCGTGCCATATGTTTGTACCATTTGCCATCCTGGGTCACACACACATGTCTCAGGTCCCACACAACTTCCATGAGGACATCCACTGGAGCAGTAAGGCGTGCAGGTATAATCGGTTGATTTTTGATATCCTCGCAAACATCGGCAAGTCTCCGGGGCTATACAAATACCGTTAGCACAGGACTTACTGCAAACTGGTTGGCATGTTGCGTTGGCAAACGTATATCCCTTATTGCACTGACATTTTTCAGGTGCTACGCAGGTGCCACTTCCACATGGTTTAGAGCACTGCGGCACGCATGTCAATCTGAAAATCATATATTTTCTTAAATTAATTTGTGTACTTTTGTTTTTAAACATGGGAGTTCATGTATATTATAATTGGTAAAAAAATGTACAGAAAGTGTAGATTCATAAGCGAGCCTAGCCGACTATTTTGTTTTTTTAGATAGATCGTTTTTGGAGTTCCGTACCTCAAAAGGAAAAAAACGGAACCCTTACAGGATCACTTTGTTGTCCGTCCGTCTGTCTGTCTCGAGAACGTGTGAAGGTATTGTATTGAAATTAAAACCATATACTAAAGTCTGCGGTCCCTTCAAGCTGTGAAAAAATCAAAATTCGAATAAAAAAGATACGGTCTTTTATGTCGCAAAAAATCGTATATGTGGGTACTCTCAAAAATCGAAATTCATAGGGTACTTTCTGTTGACCCAGAATCCTGTTTGGCACAAAGCAAGGTCTTAAAGCACAGGTATTTAGCCTATGCTATAAGACCTTGCTACCCGTGCTATAAGACCTTGCTTTGTGCCAAACAGGAATCAAAACCAATAGGAATCTACAGGGTTATTTGTAAAACACTGGCAACCTCTCAGGACTATGTTACAACAAAAACTTTTGTTCTATGACTTTTAAAAATTTATCATATTTTAGTTTTTCATACAAAAATAAAAATATTTAAATTGAACGTTCTAAATATTACGAAGTCTATGCGAAGCAAGCGATGGTACAATAGCGGAGGGGTGCGGGATTCGGCAGCGGGGGTGCATGATACGCTAGTCATAGAGACAGAGAGAATAGGTAGTAGAGCTGAAATTTGTTACAACCACGAAATCTTGAAGGTTTGTTTTTGGTAAATGTATTAAGTTTGTAAAACAGTCATAGAACATAGTTGTTGTTTATGATGTTAGTAATACAGTCCTGC
The DNA here is from genome assembly GCA_910589285.2 of Mythimna ferrago. NCBI lineage: Eukaryota > Metazoa > Arthropoda > Insecta > Lepidoptera > Noctuidae > Mythimna > Mythimna ferrago. The sequence continues at coordinate 2,356,965 of OU342680.1, forward strand.
GAAGTTGTTAGTGTTTTACAAAAACCCTGCATACCTGTGCAATAAGACAACAAATTTACTGTTTTCAGATTCATTCAAATCTGAAAACAGTAAATTTGTTGTAACATAGGTCAAAAAAAAAATTGGTAATTCGTAAAAATCTTCGAGACTCCTTCGGGCATTGTAGTTTGCACGGAACCCTCAGTGCGCGAGTCTGACTTGCACTTGCCCAGTTTTTTTTTTTATGAGGAAAGTCATCAATTTTCTCCTGCTGGGGTGAAGATAAAGGACATGTCAGAACTTTACGGACTAAAACCATCTATGTCCTTCAGTTTCAATATGCGTTTCAGGGGTTTACATCGGTGGAGTAAATTATTGTTTAAAAACTGCTTGATTGCAAAATACTTATATGTAAGTACTTACGAATAATAATTATCATCTTGCTTATAACCAGGACAGCATTCGCGTTTCAGTTTGGTCAGTCGTTTCTAAACAAAAATAAAACATTATGGTTCGGTGGATATCAGAAGGCAGAGAATGGACTATTTCTACAAATTTAAAAACGTCTTTATTTTTTTTTTTTTTTGTTTAAATGCACTCGCATTAAAACGCTTGAGTGCGGTGTTCGGAGTGCCGTAGGTTTATGAAAACGTATTAAACAAATTCCACGACGACTTTTGCATTGATTCAGTAACGTGTCTCATGAACGCGCCGCTACATCGAATATAAGTATTTTTTAAATGTATAATATTACTAGCTTTTGCCCGCGGCTTCGCCCGCGTGGCATTAGATACTTAAGGAGTCGGGATAAAAGGTAGCCTATGTTCTTTTCCATGTCATGGCTATATGCATGCCAAATTTAATCCAAATCAGTTTAGCCGTTTTTGCGTGATTAAGTAACAAACATCCAAACATCCACACTTTCAATTTTTAATATTAGTTAGGATTATATATATATATATATATATATATATATATATATATATATTTATTATTACTAGGGGACTTTTTAACAATAAAAAATGCAAAAGATTTTCGTTTAGCCTACCTATTTCAACCTCTCTAATGATAGTCTTATTACAAAAATAGAATATAGGCATTTGCAAATATATAATAGTGTTATAAGTTAGTGTAAAGTAATAACATTAATCAGGATCGTAAGAGAAATCAGATTCTAAATATTCCACTCCACTTATTGATTCATCATCTCTAGCGATAATTATTACGATCATCTGTTGTAGAACTATCATCATCTCAAGAAACAAGTGAATGACCACTAAAAGGATCATGGCGAAGTCCCGAACAAAATTTTGCTGGCATATTTTTTAAACATCTTGTGGTGAAAAATATACAAAAGTATACAGATTAAATTTCTAAACAATTTTGTCTTAAACATTACTATTAATAAATGCCAAATAATAAAGATATTCCAGTTTAAAGATAGTGAGATTACGTATATTATGTCAATAATACCTACGTACCTCTTTGTGAATTTCAAAAACGCATTTTTGAACGAACGACAAGATGTCATGTTAAATGTTATGTTTTCCTTTTTTCTATGTCTTTAGACTGGATGGCTATTGAAATGTCTAATGCCATGTTTTTTCTGGTGATGTGATTCTCGATATTGTATTTATTGTTGTGACAACATCATATATTGTGTCATTTTAGCCACTATAATCTAAGCAGAAACAGTTATTTTTATGTTTATTATTTAATGCGGAAATGTATTTCCGAAGTATTTATTATCAATGTATTGCATTTATTGTTGTGACAATATCATTTATTGTGTCATTTTAGTCACTTATATTCTAAGCAGAAATAGTTATTTTTATGTTTATTATTTGTTGCGGAAATGTATTTCCGAAGTATTTATTATCTATACATAAAGCATAGCATATTATGTTACTTGACCAAGATTTATATTAGTTTAATGTTACGTTCCAATTACCCATAAGCCATGAAAGGCATGAGCAAAAATAAACTAGACCACGATTAGTTATTTTCGTAAAAAATCTAGTCAATTCAGTTTCCAATTATGATGACTTTTTTTGCAGTCCTTAATCAGCCATAATCTTGATTAGATAAAACAAAGTCAATTATTTCGTTGGTGTATATCATGGTAACTTATACAAGGAAGTACTTAAATAAGCAGACCCTTAATAATTTCATCAACAATTTCCTCGCCGTTGTTCTTTGCGTTACCAACAACCGATTTTTTATTTTCTTCAAAAATTCCCAAGTCTTTATACGTTTTAGACAGACTATTATAGCTTCACATTCCTTGCTAACCAAATCGATTTTGACTGCTGATAATGAAGTTTCTGTAAATGGTTCGATTGTATGTTTTTGCGCCCAGGGTGAGCCGCACGGTGGCTGGGCACCTCCCAAACTTAATATATCCAGTGAGGACCTACGTCATGCGGAAGGTGCGGACGCCGTGACGATTGCAGCCACTCCTCAAAGAAGGGACTTACCGCCATAATTATGGCAAATTAAACATTGTGTTTGTTTTATTTTTCTGTCTGATCAATGGCTTAAGTTACGTACAGCGAATATCCACCCTTACGTTGTTGAAACCTCTACGGTCCGGACTAAGCGCTCCGGCTCGTCGTTTATACCGCATACATCGAAAGACTGAAACAACTTATCTGTTGCGATCTTTCTGTCCGACAATAATTTGGGTATCTTCAAGGCTAGAATGAATAGGCTCTTAATAAACTAGTGCGCCTCACCATCAACGATTGCATCACAGCTTACCATCAGGTGGGAATCGCAGTCAAGAACTAGTTTATACCAATTAAAAAAATGTGTGGTATGAGGACTAGTACTTAAGACCTACTCAATTATTTTTTTATTTTCTTAATTTTTTATTTTTATATTCAAAATTAAGATAATAAAATAATAATTACGTGTATTTATTTATTTATTTTTGGGTCGCTTTAGATGTATCTTTTATATTTTCTAAAGTGGCCAGATTGGTTGCCAATAAATACAAATCACGTATTAAATAATTAGGTATTAGTGAAAGTCTAGTTAAAACTAGTTCAACTCACATCAACGTAGTGGGACGATTGATAGCTGGCTACTCTCCGGACTGTACCGCAAAACACCCAACAGTCGGGGTCCTTAATGGTATACGAGTACGTATACCAGAACGTTTCAAGTACATCACCCCAGTACCTGTAAGAAACAATATTAAAATTGTTTAAGTGGTAGATTACATATATCGCCCGGCCTGTTGGTCTAGTGGTTAGTGGCCCTGACTGCTATGCCCGAGGTCATAGATTCGAGTCCCACCCAGGACAAATGTTCATATGATGAGCATGATTATATTTTGTTCTATGTCTGAGTGTAATTTATCTATAATATTTATGTATTTAGAAATATTTAAGTCTGTTTATCAGTTGTCTAGTATTCCTAACATAAGCTTTGCTTAGTTTCGGACTTGATAGCGTTGTGTGATAGTTGTAAAGAAAGAAAATAAAAGCCTAAGTGCTACCGAAGATTTGCTATAAATCCTACTGTTTGCCATACATTTTTAATGGGTAGTATTTAAACGAGTGACTGTAAATTAAAATTTTAAGTGACAAAAATAATTATTTTGGGTTGTAGAAATAATAAGTGAGCGACTGACTGCGAGTGACGAGAAATCAATAGAACAGCGACTTAGAAACTTTAATTTGAGTTACTTAAAATACAAAATGAGAAGCTTCATAATTTTTGAGCGACCTAATATTTGTTTGTGTGTAAATAAAACCCGAATAATTAAAAAATGGTGAAATAAAATCTGCGAGCAACTTGGTCGTAGCGTTCGCCGGCCGCTGCCGCGGCACCGCTCGCTTCGCTCACTCGGCTCACGCGCGGTAGGTCACAGTTCTAACCTAACCTAACCTATTTCACCCAGTTCAAATGATGAATCTACCTGCGACTAGATAATTAGACAATGATGAAAACATTTGCTAGCGTAAATTCCTTATTTAAAACCTCATTTTTATTTCTAGTCGCTCACTTATTATTTTAGTCGCTCACATACTAATTTTACTGCTCAAGTTATTAAAACAGTATCTCATCATCAGTCGCTAAGTTTTTTTTTTAGTCGCTCGTTTTATAATTCCCCATTTTTAATTAGCGTGCATAATTGAAATAGTGATGATTATGAGGGAATCTCTACAATGACATTGTCCAATAATCTAGAGCTGATGAGCAACGTTTTAATTTCTAATAAGACAGTAATAGGGATAAATTAAAATTAGGTAAGCAACTAACAATGAAATTACATTAAATAGTTACTATTATTGGTTATAGAATATGTTGTACATACAGGTACATATTAAAAAAAATATTATAAATTGTTACTTTTATGAACAAAAATTACTTTTGAAGAAAAAATAATTGGTATGTTGCGAGCGGTGCATTTGCCAGGTCTGGATACACCATTATCTTGCAAATTGATTGAAAATTAATGTACCTTTATACCGCTAAATTTTGATTATTTTAATCCAGTGGAGGGTCGATCTAGTACATGAAACTATCGATTTGTAAAGATAAAGTAAAAAAATATTTTTTTTTTTTTTCAAAACTCGTATTGATTTACGCATGTACGAAATTAATTTCTTCAAGAAAACGTCAGCTGAGCGAGTCAAATGACCTGTAGGTAGTTTCTACGCAACGCAGACTACTACCTACAGGTCATTAAACGGTAAAATTTAACGGTGTATAAAAATGAAAATGATTCAATGAAAAATATTTATTACAATTATTCCGTTCTAATATAGTACCTAATTACATGATTGAACCAAATGAATATTAAGCATTCATTGCAAATGCAAATGCAAAATTAAATTATTTAAGATAAAAATATGACTGTTTTGCATTAAAACAAAACAGGTATTATGTGTTGAATAAGACACACAGCGTTGAGATGAAGAAAGCTGATGTAAATTCGCCCTAAATTATGAGTCTATGGTTAAAACTTACCGAATTGTCCATGGTTTTATACCTGTCTCGCTCTTTCACCAGCGTGCGTCCTTTTCTTGCAAAGAAGGATGCTTGACACTAAGCTGTCAATGTCATAGAGTCTTCAACTCACCAGCAAGAGGCTTGCTGCAACGCTGTGTGTCTTATTCAACACATAATACCTGTTTTGTTTTAATGCAAAACAGTCATATTATGTGCTTTTCTAAGACACACAGCGTTGAGATGAAAACCTGTTTCCACAAACGCTATGATGAATTAATTATAACAGTGTTCTAGAATATACATCTGTTTTGGTATAACTCACTGTAGTTATCTACAAATAACTGCTCCAAGAATCAACTACTTACACAATAGATATACAAGAAAATAATCTTTAATAACCCTTATCAAGGAACAGGTTATTTTAATATTAATAAATAAGTTTTTCAAAAAGTTATACAAATTTTATCTAATCATTATTAGAAAAATTTAACTGCAATAAAATAACATCTGAGTTATTATTGTCAATTGTGTTTACTCCAATGACAATAAAATTTCTGAAATGTTTTAAAACTCTTCCAAATTGCTCTGTCAAGTATTGCCTGAACAGGTCTACCTCCAACTAACTTCTGGAGACAACAGCTGACCTAATACTACCTGGTGGAACAACCATACTACATATCTATCATGCAATATATTGCAATATACATAGATCTCTTTATTCTTCTTCTTCCTGCCCTTGTCCCATTTTATTTGGGGTCGGCGCAACACGTTTTCTTCTTCCATTCTGTCCTGTCACTCGTCACGCTATCACTAACATAGATCTCTTTATTAAATACCATAAATACAATTACAGTAGGACCTTAAAATTAATAGTGTGGCACACTGCCCCCCCACCCCCAAGTCACAGGCTATAAACCTAGTTTGGGGACCAGGAGATAATACTTCATGCAAACTATTTTGTATCTTATTATTGAACCTTATGTACAATTATTGAAATAAAGTTATTATTATTACAATGGTTGGTCTCATCACTAAAAGTGATTTTTTACAGACAACCTTTGTTCTTGATGCAGGTTTTAATTTCCCTGATAGAGAAATAAATAACAGTCACAGTCCAGTGTTGTGACAGTGACAATGTTGTGACGGTCCTGTCTGCTTCCTCTATTATCAGGTTTATCTATAAAGTTATGAATACTTTTGTGTAATAGCGCAGACACAATGGGCTGAATGTTTCCGCAACAACCAACTTGACTATTTGTGTGTCTCTGAATTTGTTTTTGAACCAAACTTTAGACAAAGACTAATCTCATCTCCAGTAGAAATAAGATTATCAGGGTCATTTTCCAATGATGTGAGATCATGGATTCTACAGCCTGAAGGCTGGCAGTAGTATTAAAGTTGTTCACTGTTTCAAATAGAGACCCTGAGTCTCCTGTTGTCCTTAGTCACTTGGTACTCTTAAATGGTATTGCACTGTGTTATATTGGTAGTTTTTGTAGTGCTGGCTTAGCAATGAAATGGCCTTTAGGACCTGAGGAATGAAAAAAGTATTTTGAAGTGTCTTCTTATTTCAAAACACTACTAATAATGTTGCACAATAAATTGAAACAGCTGATTATGAAGAGAATAGTTCTTTAAGCTAGCTTGTCTACTAAAAAATAGTTTTGCCAAAAATCTAGCAATTGGCAACACCCTCAGGTGCTTTAGGATTAATCCTATTGATGTTAAACCAAGATAACCATCTTTTAATTGGGTCCTTTTATATTTTTTGGTTTTTATATTTTTTAATAAGTTTCATTCCTCTAAAGACCAGTTAGAGACCAGGTCGCCCCCTCCCCCCCCCCCCCCGATTTTCCAGGGAAGGAGGATCAATTTGTCTATCTGTGCAGGGCAGTTGCCTGTATTCCGATCTATGAAGACCTTCCGCAGGTTCTTTGAGTATCGGAAGTGGTTCTGCTATGGCTCTCACTCACAAGTCGGTAGCCAAAAGCATTTGGTCTATTTTGGCATTATAAGGACGTACATTCCTTTTGCAATTGTTTAAATGAGTTAGTACTCTTAGTATTAAGCTGAGTGGTGGAATGCCAAGCCCAGCTGATAGTCCCATTGTCGGCTGAAAGCGTCGCAGAAATCTGCATAACAGTTTTTGGTATTAAGCTGGGTAGGGGAATGCTCAGCCCAGCTGATAGTTCCGTTGTCCATAACAGCTCTTGGGATGTAATGTTACGTACTTTGGTACGACAGCCTTGTCTCTTAACGCAGAACAGGTCTACGTCTGGGACACCCCACACTCAGAATATAGCCTCCGTGGCTTGGGGTAGAAGATGCCACTCTGGTACTTTGCGGCCCCCTGATAGGCGATCCGCAATCTGTTTAGCCTCCCCGGGAGGTAAGTGGCTGAGAAAGCTGAACGTAATTGCTCTGCAAGTTTTAGCAAGCCAGTTGTTAGCCTTAGTAGTAGAAAGGAAGAAAATGGGTGCCCCTTTCGTTTCTGAGGTCTAATTCAAAAATGTATAGCTCTATCAATGAACGTCTTATGATTTTGACAATGTCAAAGTTATGAGGTGGAAATGGTCAGTACTTTGTCAAGAATACTGTTAATATCTATTGATCAGTTTTTGTAGCGATGGTATCCAATGGTTATCATGCTTAAGTATAACTAGATTACCACATCTGACAACACAAAACAATAGACTTAACAACACAGAATTATAAAATGAATTGAGAGGTTAAGAATCCCGTGCTTAATCTCACCCAGACAATGGCAAAATCCTCGTTGCAAAGGTTGCATACCATAGAGTCCTTTTTTTGGATTGAAAGAGTATGTGTGCACCTCCAGTCATCCGTTGACTGTTTATGGTTGCAAATCAGTATGCATTTCTTTTAAATTTGAATGTCAAGCTCACTTACAGAGAGCTTACACAATGAAGTTGGTGAGGAGCCACTTTACTTCAACGCACCCTACTCTTTTACCACGCACATTCTGCCTTGCAGTCTTTGAATTTTTTGTATGTTATAGACTCTGGAGTAATGTACATTTTTTCTTTGTTCCAAAATATTGTTACATAAACCACTTATCAACTGTAGAGTTGGGGCTTGTTAAAGTGACTCAACTCTCATTAACTTTAAGACTTACAAAACCACGGCAATGCAAGATTATAATGCTTTTCTGATAGGCTAATGCTGTTTAATTGGGCTCCGTGCCCTGAGTCTGCCGCATCCGTGGTCGAGAAGAGAGTCATACTTTTCTTGACTATTGGTATTGAACTATTACCTATTTATTAAAATTTCATTAACACGGTATACAAAGGCGGACTTAATGCCCTAGGGATTCTCTACCAGATCTATGGCTTTTAATCACCATTTTAGTTCTGTTCTTGCTGAACAGGCAGAGGTAAGACTTGCATAAAAGTTCAGCAAACCAAATAAACTTTGAGCTTCTCGCAGAGAACAGTTTCCGGTGCTCAAAATTTTTGAAATGATTAATTTTATTTTTAATATCTATCGAGGAAGTTTTACTAATTTTGCTGAGTTTTCCATACTAGGCCCAGATATATTATTCTACCTCTTGAGAGGGTTTCAGACCAGACTTTTGAAAATTTATGTGCCAAGTCTAGGTTTCCAATGTTCTCAATGTTTCCGCAACCTGAGAAACCAATACTGTACGATCCTGTTTGACCAGGAAAAAATTGCTATGACAGACAATTATGTGGAAACCTTGTGCTCGTTGGATTTCCGCAATCCAGATTGTTACCTACTGTAGCAAACATTTTTGGAGCCCATGATAGGAAAATGGCAAGGCTTATGATTTCCGCAATCCAGTTTATTACTGTAGCCAACATTTTTGGGGCCCATGATAGGAAAATGGCAAGGCTTATGATTTCCGCAATCCAGTTTATTACTGTAGCCAACATTTTTGGGGCCCAAGGCCAAATGGCAATGCTGTTAACTGCAGCACTTTATTTATGTAAATCACACAAGGAACGTCCTGTGTGTTTCTGCAATTGATACATGTACAATTAATTGGAAATGTTTCACTGAAACATACAATTTGAGATCTCTGAAGTCTGAGGTTAATGATCAGACATAGTTTACTAATTGATCATTGCTCTGAGTTTTGCAATGTTTTATGTTTTGAACATGAGATAAGTTAAAAGCCAAAACTCAGATCCATCTAAAGAACCTGTGATGGAATGCAAAACCTCTCAGCTAAAAAGATATTCTTTACTTGGCAGAACCTTTCGTAATGTTTTTCCAAGGAGTATTATATTACTAAAAGTAAACAAGATTTTGTAAACAAACGTTTATCAGTATTTGGCATAATTGTTTCGGTAATGAATGCCTTGGATTTCTTAAAAAAAAATTAGTGGACGATACGACTTCACAGTCGGATCGTTTTCTTGTTGTTCAAGCGTTCAGGATTGCTCTCTAACCGACTACGAATGGACGGTAGAAGAGGCAAGTTAGTTAAATAACTAGATATAAATCCCACTGTTGAATATTAAGTGTCTCAACACGTAGGTGCGTACATGTCTAAACTTGACTGTACTTACCTGTGAAACTTTTCGTCTTTTGTTGGGTAAAGGTGAAGCTATCCCTTTCTCATCCCCCGAGGATGAAGATGATAATGATGATAAACCATTAGGTTTAACTCTGTTCGAATGCTAATTTTCATCCAAAAGATCAACATTTGAACTTTGTTCACCTCCGACACGCACCTGCACAATTTCGTGCAGATTCATCATGAAAACACAAAACACTTACAAGAAACACTCTCATGACTTAAATAAACGCTGTGTGCTTATCTAATACAATTAATTATTGTATTTTAACACTTTGGAAAATTTTGCGATTTTCTCGCGGCAAAATTTACAAACGCTATGACATTGACAGCTTAGTGTCAAGCATCCTTCTTTGCAAGAAAAGGACGCACGCTGGTGAAAGAGCGAGACAGGTATAAAACCATGGACAATTCGGTAAGTTTTAACCATAGACTCATAATTTAGGGCGAATTTACATCAGCTTTCTTCATCTCAACGCTGTGTGTCTTAGAAAAGCACATAATATATACTTAGGTAAGGTGTAATAAACCAAGGTTTATCTCCTTGACAGATATGAAAGATTTCGGAATTATGATTTTTTTCCGTCTTATTCTTATTCTGTTCGTTGTGTGATAGTTGTAGAATATTATTATTATTCTCAAAGACATTTTGATTAGGTGTACTTATCTGAAAACGAATACGATATTTTGTTTTTGCTAGCCTTATTGTCCTGCTGGACAAAGGCCTCCCCCAACATCTTCCAGGAATTCTTTTCTATTTTTTTACAACAATATTATTCAAGTAAAATCGACCAGTTATTTTAGTCACAGCTCCTGACATAAATCGCATATAATACTGATATGATTTGTTGTCCCGGAAATAAGATAATGTTCAATGTTACTGTCGCGATGTTTGGTACCGTTATTACGGGACTAATTATTTTTGATCCTCCCTCACCATTGAGAGGGAGGATAAAAAAATATGGATGGATTATGTGAGGACTGACATGAAAGAAAAGGGAGCTAGTGATTGCGTGACGGATGACAAAACAGAAGGTATGAATGAGAAAAACAGAAAGTAACGTGTTGCAACGACCCCACGTCACATGGGACAAGGACAGGTAGATGACGACGAGTGCATGGAAACATTATTAAGTCAATGATAAGGTATTTAGTCACGGGCACGCCACAATCATGGCGGTAAGTCCCCTCTTTGAGGCGTGGCTGGAAAGACCTCACGGCGTCCTTACCTTCCGCATGACGCAGGTACTCACCGGACATGGTTCGTTCGGGAGTTTCCTGCACTCGATTCATGCGGAAGTGACGCCCGGGTGTCGCCACTGTGCGGAACACCCGGAGGACACGGTGGAGCACACAGTCGAGGTGTGCCCTGCTTGGGCGGAGCATCGCCGTGCCCTCGTGGGGGCGATCGGCGGCGGAGACCTCTCGCGTCGGGCCTTGGTTGAGGCCATGGTCCGGAGCGAGGAGGAGTGGCAGGCGGTCGCCGACTTCTGCGAAGCAGTAATGCTCGCAAAGGAGGAGGCCGAACGCATCAGGCAACGGCGTTATCGCCGCCGCCGTCGCCGGGATTCTGATCCCGATTTCCGGCCAACGTAGACGCGGGCTTGCGGACGGTGAGCAATGGGTAGCTCACTGTCCGGCCGTCCGGTAACTGTCCGGACCAAGCCCAAGTCGTCGACGGCGCGCACTGTTCCCGCGCGCCTCAAGGAGTTGTCAGCAACAGCAGGGACCCAGCCGGGTCGAAGCCTACTGGGGCCAGGGTTATCCGAAAGGGCGCTCGAGCCCCGGTATGAAGGCTAGAAGGAACGGGGTGGGTCTTTTAGTCAGTAAGAGTCTGACACTATCTCCCGCTCCGCACAAGGGCGGGGGATGTCAATGCATGATTTTTTCCCACCATAAAAAAAAAGGTATTTAGTCAAATCAGACATTCAACTTTATTTAACTTAATCAAATATTACCTCTATATCCACCTAATTCGCTAAATATCCTTTAAAATAACTAACATCCGACTCTAACTGACGATAGTGCTTAAGTACAGTTGGATATTATTGTTATTATTTTTTTTTTCTCTCATAAATTTTAAAATTCGTTTAATATATTTTTAGCTCGCCAAACTTTATAGTTTGTTGGCGAGAAACGCTCGTTAACAATCACTTCGGTTTTACTGTCTTAGGATGTGTACAATTTCAATATCATGCTTAATACTTAATTTATGTTTTAAGTTGGATAAATGTTATTATATTTTAAGGATATCTGGTAAATTATATGGATTTCTACACGATACCAGCCGCAAACTATAAAAGCAGTCTTGATTTCCCTATGTTTTGAATTTTAATTTTGATAATGATTGTCACTAGGGCTGTATTGCCTATAGAAGATCAACAAAGAATCCTCTGGTCTCGGTTTTGACTTAGAATTGGACACTTTACTTACCAATCTGTACTGGTGCAAATTTGACCTTCCACATGATTCGTGTCATCGCACAAGTGCAATAAAACAATTAACAAGATTGACAACAGGCTCCCTGTTTTCGCACACATTCTGATCACTGACTGACTTTATGGGATTTCGGTCATTATCAACTCCAGTTATCATCATCCTGTGAGTAACAATGATATTTATAGGGTTCCGTAGTGGAAAAATGGCCCATTTTTAGGGTTCCGTAGTCAACTAGGAACCCTTATAGTTTCGCCATGTCTGTCTGTCCGTCTGTCTGTCTGTCTGTCCGTCCTCGCTTAATCTCTGTGATCGTTAGCACTAGAAAGCTGAAATTTGGTACCAATATGTATATCAATTACGCCGACAAAGTGGTAAAATAAAAATTGGAAAAAAATGTTTTATTAGGGTAGCCCCCCTATATGTAAAGTGGGAAGTGATTTTTTTTTTAATTTCAACCCTAGCGTGTGATATATTGTTGGATAGGTATTTAAAAATGAATAGGGGTTTACTAAAATCATTTTTTGATAATGTCGATAATTTCGGAAATAATCGCTCCAAAAGTAAAAAACAATGTGTCCCCCCTCTAACTGTTGAACCATAAGTTTAGAAAATATGAAAAAAATCTGAAAAGTAGAACTTTATAAGGACTTTCTAGGAAAATCATTTTGAACTTGATGGAAAGAACAGTTTTTGTACAAAAAAGACAAAAAGGTTGTACGGAATAATTTCTGGACTAAGTTTGTAGTATAATCGTATATCATAAGTGGGTACACTTATTGTAACGGACGGGAAACTACGGAACCCTACACTGAGCATGGCCCGACACGCTCTTGGCCGGTTTTTAGCTGTGTTTTTATCTGTCCACCTATCGAATCTACATCCCCGTAAAATTAAGTAAACTTTACAAATGTGTTCTCCCCCGTAGGTGATAGCGTGATAATATGTAGCCTATATGTTGTCCCGACCTCTTAGTAATATTCATGCAAAATTTGAAGTAAATCCGTGCAGTAATACACAGTACAGTACACTTTGAAGAAAAGCCTAACGATTAAACACGTTATTGTGGCTAATTTATAAAAGATAGATATATACTATTAAGGACTTTTTTGTAGATCTATTAGAGACCATCATCTTTGTAATACATACTTTTGGTGTATGATCAACGTATGTGAGGATAAGAGTTCGAACGCGCATTTTCATCCGACTTGCTTCAAATTTATCGTCCCTTCTCAGCTCTTATGTATCTTAGCGTTATGTTATAGCCTATAACCTGCCCAGGAGTATGGACCATAATCGTACCAAGTTTGGTTAAAATCCCTTCAGTAGTTTTTGACCCATGCGTGCACATACAGACAGACAGACAGACAGAAAAAAATTACTGATTGCATTTTTGGCATCAGTATCGATCACCAGTCATCCTCCACTATTCATTTTAAATATATATTCAATGTACAGAATTGACCTCTCTACAGTTTTATTATAAGTATATAGATATTGCGATTAAATAGTACACAACAAACATCCGTTAGGATATAATTTAGCTGACTCATCTTTGCTTCAGCCTCCATGCTCGTGCATGGAGGCTGAAATATCGTTTTGTGGAATAAGAGAGAGAAAAAAACCGCAGAAAGTGGCTGTTTTTCTGTCTAGAATCATGTTATGGAAATAGATCCAAAAATGCAACATTTCAAAAAGTTACACGGCAATAAAGTTAAAATATAAGATATCAAGTACTTAATTCTTACATTATTTTTAAAAATCATTAAAAATTTAGTAAGTACCTTTTATGTAGCAGCTGCTGCTAGTATACTCGTAGCCTTTAATGTTTCCACTGCTGGGAGTCTGGTCTCTATCATTTCTTCTCTCAGAGTCCTCTCTGAGAGAAGAAGGGGGCTGTTATCCACCTCGCGGGCCCAGTGCGGGTTGGTGGATAAACATATGTATATAATATTATGTATGCTTATGTGTATGTTAGAAACACCCCAGAGGCAAACGCACTATTGTTGTTGTTTTTAACAAGTGCGATTTCTTTTTTAAATGATATCGCCAAGAGGCCTAATCCAATAGCAAAACAACTATAATACAGACTATCAGTACAACTGACTGACTGAAAGTATGAATTAACCTTGAATTAATTATTTCATTCATTTTTCGTCTGAAGACAGAAGTAAGTAGGTAGTAAAGATTGGGCCTTATTGGGTATTTTTTTATGGTGCCCAACGAATTTCTTTCTAATTGTAGAAATATATAAATATGTATTAATGCATGATTTCTATAGTTTTGTGTCCTCCGAAAATCTTCTTCACCAATATAATAACCCAGTCCAGTAGTCAGATTTGGTAATGTTTTTTTTTTGTGTTATTCTTTGGCGTATGTTTTACGGGACTACAGGCATTTTTTTTTTAATTATTTCGTTTTTCTTCATTATTTTCTTTATTGTTTTCTAATATTATAATTTCAATTTAATTGTGAGCATTTTATTTAGTTTTAATGTTAATTTATTCTTCAATCTTATCCTTCATTATGTTTATTTGTTGATCAGTTTCATCATCTTCTGGCATCCTTGGCATACTGTTTGATATGTAGTTTAATGTTCGTAAAAGTATGTCACTTTCACTTGTTCCGAATTTTATGATCGTCTGCGCGTGCGACGGAAAATAATATTCCCCAAAAAATTCATTTTCATATATTACCAGCAAAATTTTAAAACTAAACGTATGTGTCAGTTCATTCAACTACCACTAGCTCCCTCTATATTCATTATGAGTAATGTAATTGAATTTTAAGTAGCTTGATCCTGCTCCGCAGGCGCAGCAATAAGTAATTTCTTTGATTATTATGCTATTAGCCGATAGGTGTCGCTAATAGATTAAACTCTTCTCTAATGAAACATTTTAGTATTCATTAAAGGGTGCGATGCGATCAAGGTACTGCTATTAGATGTCAGATGTCGCTTCGAGCGTAAAGAGTGAAAACACAAAAAGAGTGCTGCTATCTATAGTTACCATGACGACAACATTTCATGTAATGGCTTAATATATTTCAAAATTTGCTAGGGTTTTTTTCTCCAGAGGTAGCACAGTAAGCACACATATTTTAGTTCATGAAGTTATGACCGTTTCGTTTCGATTCTCTTTTGCCGATCGCTTCGAGTTGGCCAACCTTCCGATTCCTTTTTCTGACGTCATCTCAATGCTCAGTCACGTGGTCACGCGCTCGTACCACCTTGTACAAACATTCAAGAATAGACAAGAATAGTAGTTTAGAACACTTCAAGGAAGTTATTTGGCTTCAATACCGCAAGATTGTCTGATAAGTCCCACCGAATTCATTATCGCTAACATTGACAACCGAATTAAGAGACATGTACTTAGAATACGAACACTATGGCACCAGAATACTACTTCAAGAACTGAAGAATGATTGGTAAGTACCTACAGCTTAAACCTCTACGAAAGTTACAAGAAAGTCTCAGTACAGCCACGAGTAAGACTTAATAATATATCAGAACCCTTACCATACCTGTGTACCTATTACTATCCAGTGCAGATGTACTTGCCATTTCTCTTACATACAACGAATGAGAAATAAAGCCAGGAATGAACGCAGATCAAGACATTTATGCTGAAGCAGAACCAAGAAGGAATATTCATGCAGCTGGAATCAAGATGTACTCGTAGCTGCGGAGAGTGCTAGGCATCTGTGAGGAGTATGCTACAACGCATAGATTGACAAATGTTAATAAGTTAATAATAATAAATAAAGTAATAATGCTGGTGTTTCGAGCGGGGCAAACATTAATAATAATAATATATAAGAAATATTAAAAAATATAATTAACGTGTATAAATATCAAATAAATGAAATAATATTAATTTATTTGTCTCAGATACAGCAGATCCATATTTTTGTTAGTAGATACTTAAAAAAAATGGTAGTACGCTAAAAAAAGCAAAAATTTTTGACATGCATCTGTATACAATGCCATAATATTGGACAGTCTAATCGACCGGCCATAACTCATTGCTACTGCCGCGGATACGACTTAGCAGCGATGCGGCCCTCTTACGTAGAATGACATAAAAGCCATCAATACACGCATCGGCAAACATGCCAGATGCACTACAGTGCCGCGGCAGCCACATCAGCATCCTAAACGCGTTGTTATATTAATCGCGCCAGGCGTTGATTGTCTTCCGCGTATTATTGACCCATAGACTTAAGCACCGACTTCCGAAATTAAAGTTATTTTGCACTTTTTAGTGTTTTGATTTATTTATATTGAAGTCGGTTTTATTTTTTTGACAACATAGGACCTATTTTTGTTAGTACCTTGTATTCTAAAACTTCAACAATCTCAATCAGTAACAATCTTAAGAATATTTAGTAAACCTAAGAAATAAGTTAAAAAAAAATAAGTGTAGACAGAGAAGATTATAATAATAATTTTATTTCAGACATAAAAATCCATAGAATGTTAGTAGCATAGAAAGAAAAAAAAACTTATAGCCTAGTATTAGTAACATAGAAAGAAAAAAAAACTTATAGCTTAGTGTTAGTAACATAGAAAGAAAAAAAAAACTTATAGCCAAGTGTTAGTAACAATCAAACTCCGCACTAACTTCTGAATAATCAGAAAGCCGATGCTCTCAGATACAGTTTTCAGGATGCTGTTTTGACTGTCCCTCAATCTACTCAGTAGCGACGCAATTTTTTTGCGTATAATCACATAGAAACCGTCGGTATGGGCTTACACAAATATGATGCACTACAGTAACGAAGTAGTCTCAACAACATCCTGAAAGCATTATTCATCATTTCACATGATTAACTTGGTTAAAATACCAATATTGGAACAGCCCAAATGTTTCCGCGGGTATACCCTGTCTCCCATCTATCTCCAAAGCACATCGTATGAGAAGAGATCGACTGCCTTGAAGAGATCAAAGAAACAGGCATACACCGGCGTCCCGCGATCTTTATAATATTGAACGGTGTGCTTGAGGTTCAACTTTCACTTTTGGCAATTTCTGTTGATAGTCCAAGGTGTGCATTATGAAGATGTATATAATTAATCAAGCGAGAATCAAGCACATCTAACACCTTTGCTATTCCAGTCGCATGCGAAATGGGACGATAATTACATTTATCTGCGATGTCACCTGTCCTGTTCTTTACTATTAGAAGAGTAGTATGAAAAATAAATAAAAAAGTATATAAATACATCCAAATAATGTAAAGTATACTATAATAAAATAAAAATACAAAATCCCTCTAATTCAGTGTTCAAAATTCTTGTTGTAGACATCATACTTTTGTTTTGACTAATTAAAAACATTTATAGTAATATTATTATCTTAGGCTGGAACTAACACGGTACCATCTGTAAGCATATAATTAGTAATCACGAAGTTACAGACAAAATAATTATATGTACTTTGTCCCATGGTAAGTAGATAAAAACTACAGAAAGACATTTGGATCCTCGTACAAATAAAATTAGAGAAATACCCAAATAAATTGATACATGAACTGCACATCAAGATTTAAACAAATGTAAACTCAAGTGTATTCTTAGCCTGACAACAGCATAAAATGTACATAATGATTTAAAATTAATTTACAATGCCATATCATGGGATAAATTCTGAAATGTAAAACCTGTTGTGAAAAAAACTGTTGCTTTTTTCGCGATTACATTGTTGCTCCTGTAGTAGGTACGGAAAGATAGACTTTAACATTAAATATGGCGGTGCATCCCCTGCTACCGCCCGCGATACGTCACAGTCCTCACTAAACTTAGCGTACTGAAGTCTTTGATCCTTTGGCTATCCAGTAATGTAATTGTTTGGATGTAGATGATAGTGAAATGGCGTCACGGCATCCTCACCTTCTGCATGACACAGGTCTTCACCGGAAATAGTAAGTTCAGGAGGTTTCTGTACCAGATTCGTGAGGAAGAAACGTCCGGGTGTCACCATTGTGTGGACATACGGTAGTGGTGTGCCCTGCACACCACTACCGTACTTTCATCATCAGATCCCGACTTGGTGACTATGGGACCATTTGGGAAGTATACCCTTTCCAACAAAAAAAGAATTTTTCAATTCGGTTGGCAAGTGACGAAGTCATGCGCGAACATACATAAAAAAAAAATACAAACATCCGAATTGAGAACCTCCTCCTTTTTTAGGAGTCGGTTAAAAAGATGCACTTGACATTACGCACACCATTCGGAGCGGTTAGAGGTTCGTAACAATAGCTGACAAAGTCGCACATATTACAAGAAAAAAGTATTATTTTTGGGCTTAACTGCTTTAGAGACTAACGCTAACGATTTGTGATTGTGATTCATACAGGGTTTAGTGAATGCCATATCTCCTCGCCACTGGATTCAGGACTTGCAGAAAATCAGAAAACGCCGCCGCCCGGCTGGCTGTAATGTGATGTCTTTGAATTCAAAGGTTTGTGCAAATCCACTTCGAGCTATTTTCCCTGTCTTTTCTAATCATAAAACGGCTTCATACGATCCATTATATACTGCAAGGTGTCACATACCTATCTGGTCAACCATAACTGCCTACACCACCCACAGAAGTACATCATGCAACCCACGGCCTGATCTAAGGGGGGGCAAGCCCAGAGCGGCAAAAAATGAGAAGTGGCAAAATTTTCTTATTCCTATCTTCCAATCTAGCCATTAGCCATCCACACACAAGTTGGCAGGTTGAGAATATTATGTGCCGCCTTCTAACCTACTTCAGGTTGTCATAGTGAAAACATTTAAGACTCATGACTTATGGTTTCGTGTATGTAAAGGGTGGTGAAAACTATCTTTGCCGGGAGTGACTAAATAGCTAGATCGGGGCCTGATGCAACCACGTACTATTGACTACAATGATATTTAAATTTGAAAAATTGTATTTCAATATTAATATTTATAAACTTTGATAATTAATCATTTGAATTAGAATTAATTTAATTATCAATTTATTTTTATTCCAAATGTGCTGATTACTGCATAGGACCATTATTTTTGGAACAAGAAACTGACTCTGTGAAATAAGGTATTCATACCTGGCTCTACATAACAAAAGATTTTATTATTATACAAAAAAATTCGTTAATTACACTACTGACCAATTTCTAATATCAGCCACACTGGTATTATTGAAAGATGCCGTTAGCCTGGATGATTGTCCATTCTGAGTTATTAGAACAAGTCTCAGGAGCAACACAGGTTCCATGAGAACATCCACTTAAACATTAAGGGCTACAAGTGTGGTTTTTTGACAATTTATATGCTGACAAACACATGACATGTATTTGGGGCTACACATATTCCATTTTGACAGGGTTCGGTACATACTGGTTGACAAGACATAATTTTTGTACTATTTAGTTGAACCATTCGCCATCCTGGATTACAAACGCATTTTTCTACACATGTACAATTTGGACATCCACTAGAACAATGACGCTTGCAACTAAACTTCTCAGATACTCTATATCCGGACAAACACTTACAGACCATTGGTGTGAAACATGTGCCATTCAAACAAGGCTTAGCACAAACAGGTTGACATGTTTTATTATCAAGTGCCATTTTATATCCCGAATTACAGACACATGACTGAGGCCCAGCACAACTTTCTTGTGAAAATTTATTTGAACAGTAGGGTTTACAAATATTATTTTCATCTTTTTCATATCCTGGAAAACACTCACATGTGTCTGGGGCTACACATTTCCCATTCCCACAGGGTTTGGTACAAATCGGTTGACAGACTTTCTTCAAAGTAACATTACTTAAAATCATTTCCCATCCCACATCACACACACATGTCTCAGGTCCCACACAACTTCCATGAGGACATTCACTAGAGCATAAAGGATTGCAGTTGAATCCATCTGACATTACGTAGCCCTCTGTACACTGACAGGTTTCTGGAGCCACGCACTTGCCGTTGGTGCAAGATTTCGTGCAAATAGGTTGACATGTTTTATTCACATTGCCATCTGTTTTTACCATTTGCCATCCTGGGTCACACACACATGTCTCAGGTCCAACACAACTTCCATGAGGACATCCACCCGAGCAGTGAGGCTTGCAACTGTAATCCGATATTACGTAGCCCTCTGTACACTGACAGGTTTCTGGAGCCACGCACTTGCCGTTGGTGCAAGATTTCGTGCAAATAGGTTGACATATTTTATTCACATTGCCATCTGTTTGTACCATTTGCCATCCTGGGTCACACACACATGTCTCAGGTGCAACACAACTTCCATGAAGACATCCACTGGAGCAATAAGGCATGCAGGTAGTTTCGGTTGATTTTAGATATCCTGGCATACATTGGCAAGTCTCCGGAGCTATACAAATAGCGTTACCACAGGACTTACTGCAAACTGGTTGGCATGTTCCGTTGGCAAACGTATATCCGCTTAAGCACAGACATTTCTCAGGTGCTATACAGGTGCCATATCCACATGGTGTAGAACACTGCGGCAGGCATTTCAATCTGAAAATAATATTTTATTAAATTAATTTGTGAGTATAAATCATTTTGAAATTGCTTTGATATTTCAAATGGTGCGTGCAGGCTTACTATTTGCAACAGGTACCTGCCGATCTAATGCAAGGCAACGTTCACCGATTCGGCTAATGGTAACAACGTATAACAATGAATTTGAGCATATCGACATATTTACATTTACCACAGTCATCAAAGTTTCGAAGCCTATTGTATATGAGCGCTCTGATTAGTATTATTAGTATTTTTTCTCTTAGTCTTATAATTGAGTTCTCTTTTCTTTCCTATTTTTTCTCTTTTTTAATGATTTGTATGACTCGTACTTTTTCTGTTTGTTTTTAATATTATTTATAACTTGAAGATGTCATTGGGATGCATGTAGCCTGGCAATTTTAAAATGACTAATTAATGGTAATCTGTGAACAGCGCTGTGGGCTACATTATTATTTAAGTTTTTTCTTGTAATTATTTTTTTTAATATCACATAATGTAGCTGTTTGCTGTTCCTATGAATAAAATAAAATAAAAAAATAAAATATTATTTATTGTTGGGGGTCCAATGGAACTTCAATGAAACTCCCGTATCGAGGTATGGTAATATATTTTGGTTTTACAGATTTTTAACAATTTTTATAAGCGGAGCGCGAGATAGTTAGAAGGATGACAAAATTTTGACACACAAAAAAAATGTAGGTGGACGAATAACAAAAAATCATATTGAGTACGGCGCGAGCGCCTAGTCCTTTGGAAAGACAAAAAATCACACACACTGCACTTCTTAATATTAACGCAGGCGTAAACATCCTCCCCCCGTTGAAACTTCCGAAGTTTCAACCCTTCAGAAAGTCCTCTTCGGTTGGTAAGGGGCAGATGCGAACTAGAGGGCGCCGTAAAGTTCCCCTAATCGTCCTGATGTCGGCCACTCGTGAAACACCATCTAGTCCTGGGAAGAGTCTTTCAATGCGCCCCAGTCTCCAGCAAAGGGGTGGAACGCCATCTTCTTGCAGTAGAACCAGATCTCCAATCTTGACCGAAGCGGTGTTGGTCTTCCATTTTCGACGCAGTTGCAACTCAGCAATATATTCCTTTTGCCAGCGTTGCCAAAAATGTTGGTATATTTGCTGCAATCTGGCATAACGCTGCAAATTTGTTGAGGGGCAGTCTGCCACAGCTGGTTCAGGCAGAGCGGTGAGAGCCCGGCCAATGAGAAAATGCCCAGGAGTAAGGCACTGGAAATCGTTAGGAGAAGCGGATAAGGAATAGAGAGGTCTACTATTCAAAACAGCCTCTACCTGAGCGAAAAGAGTCTGTAGTTCTTCGAAACTTAGGTGGGAATTACCCATTACTCGTCTAATATGATATTTTGCTGAACGGATGCCGGCCTCAAAAATGCCGCCAAAATGAGGAGCGTAAGCAGGTGAAAAGTTAAACTGAATGCCTTCCGAACATGCAAAATCTGATAAATCGTTTTGGTAAATCTTAAAAAAGTTATTAATTTCCTTTGCTCCTGCGACAAAGTTGCGTCCATTGTCGCAGAAAACTTCCGCTGGCCTGCCCCTTCGTGACACAAACCTTCGGAAAGTCATAATAAATGCATCCTTTGATAGATCGCTCACGGCTTCAAGGTGAGAAATTTTATATCGAAGGCAAATAAAAAAACAAAGATAGCACTTGACTAGCAAGGCACCACGCCCCCTTTTGTTTACGATTAAGAATGGGCCAGCGAAGTCAATTCCTACTGTTTGAAATGGAAAGTCGGGCGTGACACGTTGGGATGGTAAATCCCCCATGAGTGGCGCAATAGTTTTGCCCTGCAAGCGTCAGCACCTGGGACAGTTATAAAAAACGCGCCTAGCCAAGTTTCTGCCATTAATCGGCCAAACGTATTCTCTAACAATAGCTAACAATAGTTGTGGACCAGCATGTAATCCACGTTTATGTTCGTATTCGAAAATCAATTTCGTAAAATGATGCGAAGCATGCAAGAGAATCGGGTGTTTTTTATTGTAATTATAGTCAGATGAACCTAGTCGGCCACCAACTCGTATAACCTTGTTATCGCTTAAAAATGGAGTTAATGATAAAATGTTTGATTTAGTACTTAAAACCTTATTATTATATAGCAAATTATATTCACAGAGAAATGATTCTTGCTGTGCGAAACGACACAAATGAATAAATGAATCATTTAATTCATCAACTGTTAGATTCCCATAAATTTTATTTTTATTAGGTTTTAAATTATTGATAAATCTAAGCACGTAAGCGAGAGACCGTTTTATTTTAGTTAAGAGAAGTTTTTAAAATTAATTATAGGTTCATTTTGAGAAACAACATGAGACCCGGTACCATTAGGTTTGGTTTCCGGAAAATCATTAATATTAATTTTATGGGGTTTTAAGATAGGCCAATTACATTCAGGCTCCATGAGAAATGAAGGGCCTGACCACCATAGATTGGTACTGCTGAGTTTGTCTGGGCTGATTCCTCTAGATATGAGGTCAGCAGGATTAACAGATGTGGGCACATAGCGCCACGAGGAAGCATCGGTTAGCTCACAGATTTCCGTAATTCTATTAGCAACAAATGTTTTTAAATTTATAAAACTAGTGTGAAGCCAGGCAAGTACTATTGACGAATCGCACCAATGTACTTGATGCTGAAATTCATATCGTAGTGACTCCCTAACAGCCTTGCATAACCTTGCTGCCAGTAGGGCTGCACACAATTCTAAACGAGGAATAGTTGTACCTTTAATTGGAGCTACTTTGGACTTCGAGCAAAGCAGCTTGACTGTAACCTCGTTCCCAGCATTGACGGAACGTAAATAAATGCAAGCGCCATATGCATGTTGAGATGAATAACTGAAAGAATGTAATTCTACATATGCGGGTTCATTACAAAGAACACGACGCGGAACTTCTAGAGTTAAAAGGGAAGGTAAAGAGTGCATAAAGTTGGTCCAGTCTCTTTGAACATCAGGTGGGACTGGAGAGTCCCAAGTTAAATTATGCAGCCATAGTTGTTGTAATAACATTTTCATTCTTATTACACACGGACTTATCAGTCCCAAAGGGTCAAATATTTTAAAAAGAGACGACGAAAAAGATCTTTTAGTTAAATTATTATTAGTAGAAAGTGGAAATTTTATAGGGAAATGTAACTGATCGGTTGATGGGTTCCATCCCATGCCTAGAGTACTAGTTGACTCACTTATTAAAAGATTATCGTTAATTTGAGTATTTGAGTCAAACAATGAAGGTAAATTAGTCTTAAATTTACGAAGATTAAAGCATCCTTTCTTTAATTCTTCGGTTACAGATTGGTGAATATAACGTAGGGTGTCCTCACTTTCAGAACCGGTAATGAGATCATCCACGAAGAAATCATGTTGGATTATATTTTTAACCATAGGGTCAGCACATTCTTCACCAATTTGCCATAGACAACGAGTGCTCAAGTAACTGGAACTTGCCATTCCGTAAGTCACGGTGCCTAGTTGAAACTTTTTGATGGGCAGAGACTCATCCTCTCTCCATAAAACAAGTTGAAGATTGCGATCTTCCTCATGGACACGGATCTGACGGTACATTTTCTCGACGTCTCCCGTGAGGAGAAACTTATGTTGTCGAGCTCTTATTAATATGGAGAACAGTGATTCCTGCATATTAGGCCCGACCATGAGGATATCATTTATAGACTGACCTGATGAAGTAGGAGCTGAACCGTCGAACACTACTCTAATTTTTGTAGACTCACTACTGTCTTTGAAGACAGCGTGATGGCAGAGGAAGTAAGATGTAGAAGGTATAGGTATAGCAGATTCTGAAAGGTGACCTAAGTCTGCGTATTCACGCATGAATTCTAAATATTGCGATTTCACATGTGGTTGTTTGCGAAATCGCTTTTCTAAATTTAATAAGCGTTTTTTAGCGAGTGAATAAGATTCACCTAGACAATCAGGTGTATCTTTTAAAGGTAAACTAACTGAGAACCTACCGTTTTCTAAACGGAAGGTGTGCGATAAGAAATGCATTTCGCATGCCTTCTCGCTATGACTCATATGTGGTTGAGTTTGGGGAATATTTTCTAAGTCCCAGAATTTGGTGAGTTCTTTATGTATTTTGTCAACAGACGACACATAAGAAACGACTGAATGATTAGAATCTGTAGTATTTTCCTTTAAGTTATTATTTGTAGGTGAATTAAAATACATAGGACCAGTTATCAGCCAACCAAATTGAGAACTTCTCAATACAGGTGAATTAAGACCGAGAGAGAGTTGATCACGGCCAATAATGTCCCAGAAAATATCGGCACCGATGACAACATCAACAGGTGCTGGTTGATAGAAGTGAGGGTCTGCTAAAAAGTAATCATTTGGTATATTAAGTTTTTTGACGTCAACGGGCATTCTAGGTATATTTCCGGTTAATACTGGCAATACCAGAAAAGAAGAAGTGATGGTAAAATGTTTCATCAAGGATTTCAGCTGGACTACACAAGTTTCTGTAGCCTGAGTGGTAGTTTTATTGCCTATGCCAATTATATTGACATGCAAAGTGGTAGTCGGTTCTAAAAGTAGTTTTGTTTTAAGAGATTGAGTGATAAATGATGACTGACTACCGCAATCCAAAAGAGCACGAACCTTCAGTGTTTGATTGGTCGTGGGATTGGCTACCTCAATATAAACAGTAGACAGTAAAACTTGATGGATATTTTGGTTTGAAAGATTAACGATAGTATCGTCAGTGGTGTCGGGTGAAATAGTGACAACATTAGAAATATTTTTGTTAGTGGGTCGTTTATGCAAGAGTCTATTGTGCCTTGCATTGCACATGCGACACGGATGCATGCGACAATTGCGTGCGGAATGGCCTGACCTTAAGCAGTTATGGCAAAGCTGTAATCTGCTTACTTCATTGATGCGGTCATCCACACTCATTGCCAAAAAGGTGGGACAATCATAAAGACGATGATTACCATTACAAACGCTGCATGATATTTCAGCAATATTATTGTCTTCACTATTAGAAGTGTATGACTGATGAGATTTTATATTATGGTTAGTAGCTATAGGCTTCGAAATTGTCTGAGTCTTAGGTTTAGAATACGATTGGCTGCTATTTATTGACTCAAGTACGTCAGCGCGATCAATAAGAAACTTGAAAAAATGTTGCAAATTAGGTATTTTGATATCCAATGTGCCCCGGTACTCTTCCCACTTGGCTCTAGTGCAACTGTCAAGCTTGGGGCTCATTATATGAATGAGCAAAATATCCCAGTCACGCGAACCTATACCGAGACTAGTTAAGGCACGTAAATTTTTATTAACATGATCCACAAGGAATCTTAATGATTTATCAGACTCATTTGCGATTGGTTTTATATGTAATAATGAATTTATATGATGAGTTACTAATTGGCGAGTATTATCATATCTGTCACATAGTAAGTTCCAAGCACACGCATAATTTGCGCTTGACACCTCCAAGTTAGCTATAATGCGCGCTGCATCGCCAGTCAAGTACGAAATAAGATAATGAAATTTGTGAATGGGAGCGATGCGGTCATTATTATGTACTATAGATAGGAATGTGTCACGAAACTCAAGCCAACGAAAACTAGACCCGTCGAACTTAGTAACTTGAATTTGTGGTAATTTAAAACCTATATCATGATGATCATGATTACACGGACTTGTAGTTATCTGACTTGAATTTAAGTCCTTGTAAATACTTTCATCATGACGGTTTGAGTTATGTTTTTGTTTAATACTTTGAGCAATTGCAATATTGGATATAAATAGTTGTTCGATAGTATCACGCTCATCAATCTCACTAGATAAATTTTCAGAGTGCAACACTTCTATCTGATTTTGCAAGTCGTCAAAACGGCTATATATAGATTCAAATTTGTTTAATTTTAATGTTAACTCAGCTAACTCAATCTGAGAAAGCGTTTCTTTAGAGGTAATGTTTGATAAAAAGTTTCTAAATTTAGTTATTTGACCTTTTATGGAGCTTCGTTTCACTAAAAGATCCTGTAGTTCACGAGGATCGTTTGTGCTAGCTTCACTTCCATAGTCTTTTCCCATTGTAAATGTAATAAATAAGTTGTTAGATTATGGGAATGTATAGACACAAGCTAGTTTACGATATGTAAAAAAGAAAAAACTAAAATCTTAGCTCACGCTTCTCGCCTAACGTCACCTGAGGCCGGCTCTGCGCAGCAGTAGGGCTCCCGTTCAGTCCCGCTGTCACACGGTGACACGGCAGGCGTCCCGCGTTTGCGTTACACGGAGAAATCGACCTGGAATGTTCGGCGATAATGGTGAACTATATGCTTTTATAACAGTTATAAGCCTGTGAGGAAACACGAATGAAAAAACTATGGTTCCATCAATGACGTAAATTACTTTAATGAACTGCGTATGGTGTATTCTTGTAATATTTAGAGATACTACACTGACTACAGATACCAATACACTCATAGAAAAGCTATTTTAAATAGGTACGAGGATAGATTGATTATGGATAAGGGTATAAAAGGTAAGGTTAGGTAAAAGGGATTTCACAAGGAAAAATGGGCACTTAGCTGCATTGGCCGAGGCTGCGGTACGATGCTGAATGCTGATCGCTGACCGGCGGTGGCTGCAATGGCTCGTGCACCTCCAGGGAACCCAGGTATGATCCTTGATCCTAATCAAAGGTGGCTGCGGCGCAATGACTACGCCAGCAGCGCGTGGTTATGTTGTCGCGAACTTGGTCGGATAAAATTACAGGTTTGGTCGACGGTCGCCAGATGTTGGGGGTCCAATGGAACTTCAATGAAACTCCCGTATCGAGGTATGGTAATATATTTTGGTTTTACAGATTTTTAACAATTTTTATAAGCGGAGCGCGAGATAGTTAGAAGGATGACAAAATTTTGACACACAAAAAAAATGTAGGTGGACGAATAACAAAAAATCATATTGAGTACGGCGCGAGCGCCTAGTCTTTTGGAAAGACAAAAAATCACACACACTGCACTTCTTAATATTAACGCAGGCGTAAACATTTATTTATTTATTTATTTATGTACACACAAACATTTAAAATCGAAAAGAACAAATAAGGATAAAAGAGTACAAAGGACCTGCTTATTTCTAACGAAATTTCTTCCAGCAGACCTGCGACAGGACAGTTAGATAAGATATGTAGACACAGTGTGTATAAATTAAAAAAAAAAAAAAAACAAAATATATAATTAAATAGACTATATTATTTAAATTAAATCTCATGATACATACATGTATAACAATAACAGTAAATAAATGTACACAAGAATAAATACAATACATAAATTATAAAAATACATATATTTATGATACATATTATCATATAATAAATATCTTTACGAGATGGTAGAGAGGTAGTGTTCCTTGACTAGATTTTTGAAGACAGATATATTTTTAGCGTCTCGGATCTTAGCTGGAAGTGAGTTCCATAGTCGTACTGCATGAAAAGAGAAGGAGTTGGAATAAAAATGGGTTTTATGGGGTGGGAAATTGAGATGGTATTTAAGGTGGGATCTGCATGGGGCATCGGCAGGGTGAGTGAACGAAAAACGATCACGCAAGTAGCCAGGATAAGCAGGATTGAATAGGATGTTGTACAGGAGACATAATACCCGAGTGTTCCTACGAAGACGGATAGGGAGCCACTTGAGATCCTTGCGGAATTGGGAGACATGGTCGTATTTTCTTAGGCCAAAATCAAAACGAATGCACAAGTTTTGCAAGCGCTCAAGCTTATTTAATAGCTCCTCAGTGACATCCAGGTAGCAGGCATCAGCATAATCGATGATCGGCTGAATAAGAGTTTGAGCTAAATAATTTTTGGTTTTAAATGGGAGAAACTTTTGAAGGGATTTAAGACTGTGAAAGGAAAAATGTACCTAACGACTAACCTCGTTTACCTGCGTACGCCAAGAGAGGTTACCGTCAATTAAGACACCGAGATTCTTAGCTGTATCAGTATATGCAATAGACGAGCCGTTAAAGGTTAGTGGCGTCAAGGCAGAAATGTTAAGCTCATTGCGATAGTATCGACTACCAATGATCATAGCCTGGGACTTTGAAGGATTAACCTTTAAACCGTAAGACTTAGCCCACTGATCAATACTCTCAAGGTCACGATTCATGGCATTAATCGCTGAGTCTGCTTCTGCCAATGTGAAGTGACGATACAGCTGCAAATCGTCTGCGTAAAGATGGAAGTTGGAAGTGATAACCTTAGAAACAGTATTTATAAATATAGAGAAAAGAAGAGGAGAGAGAACGCCACCCTAAGGAACACCAGCAGTGAGATCACACCAATCAGAGAAAATCTCATCAAGGCGGACACATTGAGAGCGACCCCGAAGATAAGAGTTGAACCAGGCTAACGCAGAGGAAGAGAAGTTAATAGACTCAAGAACTCCAAGCAGTATGTCAAAGTCTACTGAGTTGAATGCACAACTGAAGTCAAGTAGTACTAGTACAGTAAGAGATTTGTTATCCATAGCCAAGCGAATATCATCAGTGACCTTCAGAAGTGCAGTCACAGTACTATGACCAGAGCGGAAGCCAGATTGATAAGGGGAAATTATAGAATGTGAAGATAGAAATCTTGTGATTTGACCATGGATATTGTTGTATTATGTTGGTAGTTTATGTACGTTCGTTTTATTGATAAAAAAGTGTACTGAGAGTGCAGGTTCACAAGCGAGCCTGGCCGGCTATTATATTTTTCTAGATCAGCAGTTTTTTGTTTTTTGTATTTGAGGAATTTTTGAGTCATCAATTTTCTCTTGCAAGGGTGAAATTAAAGGACGTGACAGACTTTTAGGGACTAAAATCATCTGTGTCCTTCAGTTTCAATTTGCGTTTTCAAGTATTTATATCTAAGTAGGTACTTACGAAGAATAAGAATCATCTTGCTTATAACCGGGACAGCATTCGCTTTTAATTCTGGTCCGCCGTTTCTAAACAAAAATAAAATATTACTTATTTATTTATTTATGGTTTTACTTTAACAAAAACGGTTATCCGCCAATTGCATTAGCTAAAGACAATATACAAAAAAATTCACACACTCATCTCATAAAACTCCAGACACACTGACATGATCGTCTTCCATTCATCCGCGAACACATCACAGTCAGGGTGCGTGTCCAAAAGAGTGTTGAGCGCAGAAAGAGTGCGAGGGACAGGAGACTGGGCTCGCGCAACGGTGTGACTCGCAGGCACAGCGAACAAGCTGTGTCTCCTGACGCGGCTGTACTTGACTGGGGCACACAGTTGAGATAGTTCGGCAAGCAGCTCTGGAGTATCAGTTTTCCCATGAAGGATTTTACACATGGTTAATAATTGCTCATGTTTTCTTCTGACCTCTAGTGAATTATACCCTACACAACCTAAAAAAAACTTAGTAGGGAACATAAAGGGATAGTATCCATAGATACGCTTATAAATATATCTAAGGTAAGCTTTTTGCACTTTCTCTAATATCAAAGCATATTTTTTTCTCATGTGGGTTCCAGACGCACGCACTAGACTCAAGCTTACTTCGAACAAGCACGTTAAAAATCGACTTGATAGCGCTTGTGTTCTTGAAATCTTTAGCATTTCTCAAAATGAAACCCAAACGCCTAAATGCATCTTTTGCAACTGCTAAAATAATTATGATCATGGAAGTTTAGTGTATGATTAAATCTTCTTCTTCTTCCTGCCCTTGTCCCATTTTATTTGGGGTCGGCGCAACACGTTTTCTTCTTCCATTCTGTCCTGTCACTCGTCACGCTATCACTAACTCCCTTTTCTTTCATATCACTTCTCACAGTGTATGATTAAATGTGACACCTAAATCCTTTACAGCAACGGTTCTTGTAATTGAGCTGTCATTGATTTTATAATTAAATGAGACTGGGTAACGGGCTCTGGTAAAACTCACGACGTAGCATTTTGACGAATTAAACTCCATTTTGTTATTTAAACTCCACTCGTATATAGCGTTAATGTCGCGTTGCAGTGCCAGGCAATCTGTCTCAGAGTTGATTTCAAGAAACAATTTCAAGTCATCTGCATATAATAGACTTTTGGCAAAATTAACAACAGTTGGAAGGTCATTTACCATTATCAGAAACAGTAATGGTCCGAGTATTGATCCTTGACTGACTCCGGAACGCGTGTGATAGGGCTGGGATTCATAAAGACCTAGTCTAACAAACTGCTGATGATCGCGGAGGTAGTCAGCAAGAAGCCGCAGCAGACCCGGTGGAAATCCAATGGCACAGAGTTTCGCCAGCAAAATGTCATTATTAACCCTATCAAACGCTTTCCGGAAGTCAAAGTACAAAACATCCACCTGGCCACCTCGATCCAAACGATTTGATATAAAGTCCACTAAAGTTAGAAGATTGGTATTTACCGATCTTTTTGTCCTAAAACCATGTTGTTCATTACAGAGATACTTATCTACTTGGGAATAAATGTATTTATAAATAAATAAATAAAATAAAATAAAAATTTACGAAGTACGTTTTCAAAAACTTTAGCTGGAGATGACATAATTGCAATGGGACGATACTCTTCTACTGATGTTTTAGTGAAGCTTTTGGGAATGGGGGAGACTCTGGAAATCTTCCACTGAGGCGGATATGATCCCTTTTCCAAGCTTAGGTTGAATATATGATACAAAGGAAGGCAAAAGTGCTTTTTAAAAGTTTTCAATATTTCAGGTGGAATATTGTCAGGCCCTACAAAACTACTTATTTTCAGTTTGCCTATTCCTGCCATGACGTCTTGAGGAGTGAATTTAAATATAAATATTAACATAATTACTATTTATATTATTGTCACAAAGGGAAGCTTTTTGAGCATCCAGTAAAGGTACATCAGGAAGATAAACACTAACGAAGAAATCAGCAAAGGCTTCAGCTGCTTGGACACCTGTAAACTTATCTCCTTGGTAGGTAACGCTTGGTTCAAAACCACCTTTAGATCGCAAATTTGAAATATGTTGCCAAAACTGACGCGAGTCTTAAATTGTTTTCAATTACTCTTGTATATGCTGAATAAACAACGGCTACTCGTGTTTTAAGATCAGATCTGAGGTCTGAAAAAGACTTCCTAGCTCGATCACATTTAGTGCGCTTCCAGATAGTATGAAATTTGAGCTTGAGTCTAGTGTCACGTATGATATCTTTTGTGAACCACACGGGATATCGCCGGCCTGTAGTTTTGCTACGACGTTTTTTGGGCACACAGGCGTCGAAAATAGGGTAGATTGTATCATAAAAATACTTTGTAGCCAAATATACATCATCAGTTTGTACTACTTTATCCCATGAAACTTTAGAAAGTAAATATAGCAGTAGATCACGGTTACATTTTTTTAAATTCCAGTCTTTGCTTACATCCATGTTGCTTGGATTAATAACTTCAAAGTGATGCGTAGTTTTAATTTTAATATATATGTCTAGGGGAGGGTGGTAATTGTCAGATGATACAATACCATCCGTAGAAGAGACAGAAGTTTGAAACATGTCAGCACTCTCTTGGACCAGTACCACATCTAGCATTCCTCCATTCGAATTAGTCACATTCTTCTCATTTAGACAGCAAAAAGACAGAAAGTAAATATATTAGTTGACAATAGATAGCGATGCACTTTTCAAATTCAAATGTCCTAAAATTATAACAGTACCCTTTAAATTAGATATAAAACTTTCAACATTACAAAACCAACGCATGTAGTCCGCGTCTTTAGCACTTGGTTTAATGTAAACCACACACACATAAATAGTACGACCACACCACGTAAAACTTGTCCACAAGTCTTCACCACAGTCGGTTTCAAATTCACGGCGCCGTCGCAACACTAGAGGCGACCGCTCTGCGAGTAGTACACCTCCATACGGCGTGCCTCTGTCACGACGAAGAATACTCCAGTCTCCTGGTGATAATTCTGCGTCTTCAACCGACTCGTCAAGAAATCTCTCGGTTATTGCAACGAGATTATGGTCCAGCAGGAGTAAATTATTTCGCCAAGTACAAAGTTTGCTTTTTAAACCTCTCACGTTCTGGTAGAAACAATATAGGTCGGTCAGTTTATGTGTTACGAACGGGGTTGGTTATTTGGAAGCTGAGGTTGTATTTTGTGCTGCTTTTTAAAGCTAGCTGGTCTTTTATAATTTACCCAGGGCCTAATCTTTGCATAGATTGGCCTGACACCCGCTGAGTGAAAAATCGAAATTATGGTTCAGTAGTTATCAGAAAGCAGAGTCTGGACTACTTATTTATAAACGGTTTTTGTTTTCAAAAATGAACTCGCGTCAGGACGCTTGAGCGTGGGGTCTGAAGTCCTGTGCGGCTCAAACACAGTGGCTTGAATTTAATTTCTCATAGAATCACGATATCAAAAAATCGACTATTTTTTTTTTAATGTAGATTTGTTCTACTAGTCCACGTCTTCGTCATCATCATCATCAGTTTTTTTTTATGTACCTATATACCTTTTTTATGTATTTATAATTTTTTCTAACACATTGCTTTTGCAATATTTTTAAAAAAATTTAAGACTTCAACTTTCTTAAATTCGTTGATAATTTATTTTGTTAACATTTTATTGACGGTTGTAATTATTTTTTCTTGCTTTTTTAGGGTTCCGTAGCCAAATGGCAAAAAACGGAACCCTTATAGATTCGTCATGTCTGTCTGTCTGTCTGTCCGTCCGTATGTCACAGCCACTTTTTTCCGAAACTATAAGAGCTATATTGTTGAAACTTAGTAAGTAGATGTATTCTGTGAACCGCTTTAAGATTTTTATACAAAAATAGAAAAAAAGCAATAAATTTTGGGGGTCCCCATACTTAGAACTGAAACTCAAAAATTTTTTTTTCATCAAACCCATACGTGATGGGTATCTGTGGATAGGTCTTCAAAAATGATATTGAGGTTTCTAATATCATTTTTTTCTAAATTGAATAGTTTACGCAAGAGACACTTCCAAAGTCGTAAAATGTGTGTCCCCCCCCTGTAACTTATAAAATAAGAGAATGGTAAAACTAAAAAAAATATGTGATGTACATTACCATGTAAACTACCAACGAAAATTGGTTTGAACGAGATCTAGTCAGTAGTTTTTTTTTAATACGTCATAAATCTAAAAAAATACACTATTATTAAAACATCGATCAAAGTAACAACGAACTACAAGAAC
Source organism: Mythimna ferrago (assembly GCA_910589285.2). Taxonomy (NCBI): domain Eukaryota; kingdom Metazoa; phylum Arthropoda; class Insecta; order Lepidoptera; family Noctuidae; genus Mythimna; species Mythimna ferrago. The sequence goes on from OU342680.1 coordinate 2,390,690, forward strand.
TTTTATATTATGTTACTTGCTGCTACGGAACCCTCCATGGGCGAGTCCGACTCGCACTTGGCCGGTTTTTTATATAGTCTCTTTTTAGTTTTGTAATGTATATGTGAGAACACTGTATACCCCACGAACTCTCAGATTCTTATACTTCCTATTAAGAATTACTTTTTTTTAATTATGATTTTTTTTGGGTGCAGTCCACACTGTTCACCACTTTTTTAAAAAAGAGTAACCATGGAGTTTCTTGCCTGTTCTTCTCCATAGGAAACGACCAATTTGGAACCGTGCACTAGCTTCTGACGTTTTATAAGTGCCTATGTAGGCTTATGTGAAATACAATTTTTTGACTTTGACTTTCAGATTATCGTCGTCTGTGCAAATATGAATCCTCAAGTTCTTCCGGCATATCATCCATAATGAGGACTCGATGGAACGTTTGGTGGTGCAAGGGAAAGTCGAAGGCAAAAGATCTCGTGAACGCTCTCCAACATGGTGGACGGACCTCATCAAAACCGTGACATGCTGCAGCGTAAATGAAGGCTCCCAATCCGCCAAACACAGAGTTGCATGGCGTAGTATCGCGAGAGAGGTGATGGTTCGGTTCTCGACCGAGACATGACCACGACCACTCTGTCAAGAGTGTACGACTAAGAAGAAGAGATTAGTGAAAATCTAGCTAAAGCTAGTTCAACTCACATTAACGTAGCGGGTTGTTTGATGGATAGATTCTCGCGTGATTATTGGGCACCAATCCCGCCCACAGTTTTCTCTAGCCGTATACATGTACGTACCCCAGTACGTTTTAGGTACAGTAACCCAGTACCTGTAAGAAGCAATATTACAGTTATGAAATTGGTAGATTACACATATTGCTCGGTGAGCCAAGCCTAAGACATAGCGCGCACTGGTGACTTTTGTCAGGGTGACAATAATTTTGTTGTAATTTTTAACCAATTTTTACCCAACTGTCACGTCTTCAAGTGTGCGCACTAAATTGTTGGGTTCATAAGCACGGTTAATTTTTGTCAAAAGTCAGCAGTGCGCGCTAGCTCTGTGTTTATGCTGCCGAAAATTTGCTATAAAGGATTTATAGCAAATTTAAGAATAATAATAATTTTACATTAAGAATAATAATAATTGCCATTTATTCTCTCTTCACAAAGTTGACTTAAAATTAATTTTGACAAGACAATTTCTCAGCTATATTCCACCCTTGTGAGAGACTGGTGCCTGTTATAGGTTTTCCAGGCCCCTTCCACAGCTAGAATTAACTATTACAGTGTTACCGTGCAAGAGTCGAGATTTAATAATAATGAAAAACTACTAAGTATAATACAAAAGTGGAATTAGTATGTAATGACAATAATTAATAAAAAATAATTGAAAAATAAATAAAAAACCCTACCTATAATTTAGCAGAAGTTATGTGTGTGTGAAGTTGTGAATAGTTACTTTTATGAATTAAAGCGTCTTGAAGAAAAATAACTATCGTTACAAATTAATTTAGAGCAACGTACACGATTGAAACAAATGACTGCTAATGCAAAACTGAATGATTTAGAATAAAATTGTAATTTTACCGTATCGTACCTAGACCTACAGCCGACCGATCTTGGCGAGCCCCGAACTTTACGCAGAGGGCTGCGCACGAGCGTTTTTTAGGAACCAAATGATGGTATGAGGCGACGAATTACGCGCGGCGGAGGTCTAGGTTAGAGATTGACTCTATGTAAACACAATCGACCCTTTATTCAATCAAATATCACAATCGTTTTTTTTTCGATTAGGAATTTATTGGTTTTTGTTTATATGAGATATTGAACAAAATATGAACAAAAAATGGGCAAGTGCGAGTCGGACTCGCGCACTGAGGGTTCCGTGCAAACTGCAATTCCCAAATGGATTCTCGAAGATTTTTCCGAAATACAAAAAAGAGTTTTTTTTGTGACGTAGGTAACTACAAATTTATTGTTTTCAGATTTATTCCTATACCTGTGCTATTAGACCTTACTTTGTGCCAAATTTCAGGATTCTGGGTCAACGGAAAGTACCCGATGAATTTCGATCTTTGAGAGTATCGAAATACACGTCTTTTGTGACATAACGGCAGTATCTTTTTTATTCGTTAACTTAGAGGTTTTTTTTTCACAGCTTGAAGGGACGACAGACTTGAGTATTTGGTTTTAATTTCTCAGGTGAAAGAATGATTTAGTTAAATATTAGTTATTTATAAACGACAGTTTGAGAATATTTTAAGCCTCCTTAGAAAATTGAATACAAAATATATTTTTATACCTTAATTTCAATCGATAAAGCTTCGTGTTTATGCGGCAATGTTCGGTACGCGGTAATATGTCTCGTTCACACATTGGCTTTGGTGTTATCTTCGTGTCGCTATCTCTGCCATAAGCCCAGCCGATGACAAACGTTTTCTTTGGTTGTTATTAATATACTAGCTGCTGCCCGCGACATCGTCTGCGTGAAGGCTCTACAGCACCAAAAATACCTAAGATGCCAGTGTCGCTATAGTATTATAAGTAAACAACTTTTAAGATAGCATTAAAATATAAGTTTTTTTTGCAAACGATGCAAGTGAAGAGAGTTATATGGGAATCCTGCTGAGTTATAAGATGAGACTGAAGGAAATAGAGAAAATAATGCAGGAATATATTCCAGGATACAAAAGAGTAAAAATAGTATCATACATTACAACACTTCCCTATAAACTACGTTGGTAGTTATGCTGCCAGGAGCCAAAATGTAAAAAGAGTCAGTACTGGTGACGCGGGAGTAAGCGACGTACAGTTGCCCTTGTGAGAAGCAACTCGTCCTGAGGTCGACATCCGCTGCCCTCAGTGTCTGCCCCTGCGACTTATTGATTCGTGAAGCAAACAGTGACGGGGAACTGTACGCGCTTGGACTGGAACGGGAAGTTGTGAGGTAGGAGGGGAATGCGTGGTATAAATACTGCCTCGCCGACGCCACAACCCGTAAGAATTTCCGCCTCAATGGTGTGTCTGTGGAGCGAGATGACTTTAAGGCGGGTCCCGTTACACAACTTCGGAGGAGATAGGTTCCGAAGAAGCATAATCAGGACACCGACCTTCAGCTTGATGGTATGTGCTGGAAGTCCACTTGCTGACAGGGAGTTCAGAAATTCCACGGGATAATGTGTGGCGTCATCTTGCTCGACAACAGTGTTTATCGAGGTGTAGACCACTTCATTCCCCTCAATTTCCGAGAGAATGCATTCGTTATTTGCTGCAGCCTGATCATTTTTGGGCGTCGGCGTTATCGCACACACACCCAAGAAGCTGGTGCGGTATACGACTGATGTCCCCGTACACACAGCGAATGAGATCTTCTAAGCTAGATACCACTCTACCGAGAGACTCTGGAAGTACCACCTGTCAGAGTGCCTTCGCCAAGGCTTAGAAGGACATCGGAGAAATCGGAGAATTCTTGCAATGCACGTGCACTGCCGCCGAGCCGAGCTCTTATATTAATGGTCAAGCGCAGCGTACGAACTCGTGACCACAACGAAGATCGTTTCAACGAAGCATTCACCTCGTTGCTCGCGTCACCACGGGAAGTGTTTGCCGGAAATCGCCACTGAACAGAACTGTGACACCACCCATCAAATGTTCGTTCCTGTGGATGTCCTGCAGGGTTCTGTCCACGGCCTCAACTGCCTTCCTATTGGCCATCGTACACTCATCCCATACGATCAGAGAGCAATCCTTGAGCACGTGTCGTTTATCGCTGTTACGTGACACACCACAAACAGGCGTTTCGGCGCTCTCTAAATCGATGGGACTTTTAAACATGGCATGTGCTGTCTTGCCACCCGGAAGCAGTATGGCAGCGATTCCCGACGACGCTACAGCAATAGCAATTTTGCCTTGCCTCCTGACTTCTGCAAGTATGCCAGTGGTAACAAATGTTTTTCCTGTTCTACCAGGAGCATCCAAGAAAAACATTTTACCCTGGTTTTGCCCAACGCTTTCAAGGACGGTGTCATTTGTTTTTGCTCTGAAGAGAACACGGTGACATGGTCATTTCATATGGTGGTCATTTCGCCCGGCTCGTAATTTGTCTCAGCGTTATACTCCCGATTTCCACGGCCTTGATGCGGTGATGATTGGGGAGCTGGTAACCCATATTCGATCAGCGGATTGCCGCCCATAGAAATGTCCACATCTTGAAGTGAACTGAGACAGGTGTTCAGTACCCGTTCATTAGTTACTTCGACTTCGTCTCCAGTAGCACGCCTCAAAGCTCGTAGAAAATCTTCAGACAGATGATGGCGATACTTCTCCCACAAAGCTACCGGGTTCGCGACTCCACAAAACACCAAGATGACGGCAAACAGATGACGCATGCGGCTGGGACTGTCACTGACGCTTGCCTCCGCGAGGATCCCAATTTTGGTCACCGTCGAGAAGGTGACGTACTACGCAGGCTGCGTGGTATGTGGGATACTCCACGCCATCAAATGTCCTCAGAAAGGCGAAAGACGTTGGGCCTCGGACAGTGTGAAGTAACAACCGCAGAAAATAGCATTCGCCATTATTCTCGGTATAAACCCTACCCAATGCGGCGTCCTTGAAAATTCCCGGTAAACCCTCCACAGCACCTCCTCGTCGATGTCGGTTAAATACACCCCTTTGCATGTCGTACGTGTAATATGAAGGCACCTCGTCATACGTAAGGGATCTCGCAAACTGGTCGACTTCACAGAGCTGGAAAAATGTCACCATGTAATACTTAACACCGCATTTTTTTTTAATTGTCTTCCTCAACTCTACTCAAGTTTTTCAGGGTTTTGTTGGAACTTGAATTTGTCAAAACGAACTATATGATACAACTTTTATGAAGAAAATGCACATCACAAATAATCACATCACATGCACATCACAAAAAAAAAAATAAACATACATTCAGCAGAACATAGAACCTCCTCCTTTTTGAAGTCGGTTAAAAATGCACATCACATCACATCACCATCTATGAATTTTAAGAATAACTAACTACATGATCAAATTTAAATTATTAATTTCCAAAAAGTGTTAACATGTAACTTGATTTGATTTTTATGAAATCTCATAGATGGCGCTGCTTCAAAATTGTCTCTATACTACTAACATTCATTAAACTATGTTTCTCTGCCCAAGTTACTTAAATGGCGTAGTTTTTATGGTGTAAAGGTAGATAATAGCATGGCTTACTCAAAAACAACATTTAAATATGCATCGCTAGATTACACGCTGTCACAGAATGCTTAAGAAAAATAAACATTCACAGCTCCTCCCCCGTAGGTGATAGCGTGATAATATGTAGCCTATATGTTGACCCGACCTCTTAGTAATATTCATGCAAAATTTGAAGTAAATCCATGCAGTACTTTTTGAGTTTAGCCCGGACATACATACAGACAAACAGACAAACAGACAAAAATTCTAAAAACTATATTTTTGGCTTCGATATCGATTGTAGATCACGCCCCAAGTATTCTTTTAAAAAATATTCAATGTACAGTTTTGACTTTCCTACGATTTTATTATATGTATAGATTGTTAAGTTTTTTGTGTAGCGTTATGTTTGTTTCTTTAATTCATAAGTTATTTTTGTAGCTTTCTGTCTCAAAGTGTTTTAATTTTTATTTTATTTGTACTAGGTCCCTGTAAAAAATATTTTTTAGTTTTTTAGTTAAAAAAAAATGTCTATAACAGTTTTTTTTACGAGTGTATGCGCAGCAGCCTTTGTTCAGGCTCGCCAAGATCCGTCGGCCGTACGCCGTACTGTATTTTAAATTTTTATTTATTTTTTCATTATCTCGAAATAATCGCTATAAATCAATTTAAACCACATTGACAGCGTCAGAAAATAAAAGACATTTACTTAGAATTTACTAAAATCACATCACTGTGTGTTTTGTTTTAATTCACTTTAGGTTCCTCAGATCTGTCAAGCAATAACGGCGGATGTACCGAACTCTGAACAATGGTGACAAAACTTGCAGCAAAACTGCCCCAACACATCAATCGATCTTCACCATTACTGACCCATGACGACGCAAGATTGCTCAAGAAACACTACTTACAAATCCTGCTGTTAGACACCTTCCGTCATCCTTCTTACTCGCTTTTTTTTATGGTGGGAAAAAAACATCCAATGACATCCCGCGGGGGATGTCATTGGATGTTCTTGGGCGGAGCGGGAGATAGTGTCAGACTCTTACTGACTAAAAGACCCACCCCGTTCCTTCTAGCCTTCATTCTGGGGCTCGAGCGCCCTTTCGGATAACCCTGGCCCCAGTAGGCTTTGACCCGGCTGGGTCCCTGCTGATGCTGACAACTCCTTGAGGCGCGCGGGAACAGTGCGCGCCGTCGACGACTTGGGCTTGGTCCGGACAGTTACCGGACGGCCGGACAGCGAGCTACCCATTGCTCACTGTCCGCAAGCCCGCGCCTACGGTGGCCGGAAATTGGGATCAGAATTCCGGCGGCGGCGGCGGCGGCGAGTACGCCGTTGCCTGATGCGTTCGGCCTCCTCCTTTGCGAGCATTACTGCTTCGCTGAAGTCGACGCCTGCCACTCCTCCTCGCTCTGGACCATGGCCTCAACCAAGGCCCGGTGCGAGAGGTCTCCGCCGCCGATCGCCCCCACGAGGGCACGGCGATGCTCCGCCCAAGCAGGGCACACCTCGACTGTGTGCTCCACCGTGTCTTCCGGGCATTCCGTACAGTGGCGACACCCGGGCGTCACTTCCGCACGAATCCGGTGCAGGAACCTCCCGAACGAACCATGTCCGGTGAGGACCTGCGTCATACGGAAGGTAAGGACACCGTGAGGTCTTTCCAGCCACGCCTCAAAGAGGGGACTTACCGCCATGATTGTAGCGTGCCCAGCACTGGGTTGCGATAGTCGTTGACGCCATTTCACCATGAGATCCCGCCGGAGCTCTGTCCGCCATGCCGTGAACTGTCGCGGCAGCGGACTTTCACCCCGGCGTTGCATCTCCACGCGCATAACGTGCATGTGTACAAGAACTGTTGCCTCCAGATCCCACGGTTGTAGGCCAGCCAGAAGGCTCGCCGCTTCGCGGGAAACCGTGCGGAATCCCCGCACCATCCTTATTGCCATGACCCTCTGGCAGGCGTTCAGCATGGCCGCCGGTTGCATTTTCAGCGACGGCGCCCACACCGGCACCCCGTAGAGGGCCATGGACCGAACGATCCCCGCGTAGAGCCTCCGGCAGGAGGCATCTAGAACCCCGAGGTTGGGCAGGAGCCGCTTGAGCGCAGCCCCAGCCCGGTTGAGTTTGGGGGCCAGACGTCGGAAATGCTCCACGAAATTCCACCGGCTGTCGAGGACGATTCCCAGGTACTTCATCGTCGACCCGACACCGATGGGAACTCCTCCTACCGTTAGTTGGGAACTCAATGGCGGCGCGTTCCGAGGACAACGACCGTGAAAACACATAGCCTCGGATTCGTGAAGCGCCACCTCGAGTCCCAACTCCTTGATCCTATCAACGACCATCGCAACCCCGCGTGTCGCTAGAGTGACCGCCGCCTGGTACGACTCTCCCTGCGCTAGAACCAGCGTGTCGTCTGCGTAGCGAACCACGCTGACCCCATCAGGGAAGTCGCCGCGTAGCACGTAGTCGTACCCGATGTTCCACAAGGGTGGCCTTAGTACCGACTCCTGCGGAACACCGCACGACATCTCTCGACGTTTCCAGTCTCCCTGGTGACCGGGGTAGACAATGTACCTGTCCGACAGGTAAGCCTCGACCATTTGACAGAGGTTTACTCGCTGGACCTGGTTCCAATCGACTACCATTTTTTTCCGCGATTTGGACATAGAAATAACTTTACAAGCGGAAGCAATACAAAATGCCTCCAGATTCCCAGAAGAGTGTTATCGCAAAACTTTAAATAGTCTACCAATTGGATGGTGGAAACGTATGAAAAACAAACGTAAATACTTTGAATAAAAAAAAAAAAGTTTATTCTATTCTTTAAATAGATTTTATCCTACATAAAAAAATAATGTTCCTTAATTCTTTCTTCTCGCTGTCAATAATTATATTCGCATCTAATTATAATTAAAAAAGGCTTCTGCCAGCAGCCACCTCACTTATGTGAACCTCACTTATTTTCTGCGGAGGTTGAGTGTTAATTTGGGAAATCCTTTCCCTGTATGTCAGTTCTAGGTCCAATGTTTTTCATCTCTTTGATAGAGACTGAATATCTTAGAATTATGAAATTTTCTTTAAACGAATACAACGATGTTATTCAAATAAAATTGACCAGTTATTTTAGGCACAGCTCCTGACATAAATCGCGTGTAATACTGATGGTTGTCCCAAATATAAAATAATGCTTGATGTTACTGAGGCAATGTTTGGTCCCGTAATAGGAACTAGGTACTAGGAATAGCGTTAAAGATCTATTCACAGGCTCGCCACTCTTTCCAGAAGTCAGACTGGAGCATGAAGGCGTGGTTGCGACGTCACTGCGAAAGCGACCGGCGGCGGCCAAGCTGAACGCATGCAAGAGGGACATGGCCATACGATTGGACTTACTTACCGCTCTTTCCTGGTGCAAATTTGACCTTCCACATGATTCGTTTCATCGCACAAGTGCATTAAAACAATTAACAAGATTGACAACAGGCACCCTGTTTTCGCACACATTCTGGTCACTGACTGACTTTACTTACTGGGATTTCGGCCATTATCAACTCCTGTTATCATCGTCCTGTAGATTACAATTACATTTATAGGGTTCCATAAAATAATGGCCTAATTTTTTCGTCTTTTTTGGTCTTTCCGCCAATTTATTTATCGAATCCACATCGCAATGACCTTTTTTTTTTTAAAAGAAATAACATGGGAGTGGATTGTAGTCAGTAAAAGTGAAAAAACGCCCTCCCGCACTGTCCTAGAGCGGGTCATACAGGCAAGTCATTGGATCATTGGTTATTATTACGGAATTATTTATTGTCATTTTTTTTTACAGAATTATTATTAGTCATTACTGTCCTAATTTTTGTTTTAAGTGCGTGTGTGATCATAATTTTTAAGTATAATATTCGTATACAATTGTAATTGTTCAAGAATAAATAAATCAATCAATCATATCCTACCAACAAAAAAAACTCTTACATTAAAAAATGTGATTGGCACATTAAGGGTATTACTGCTGCTAAGGTATTACAGAACTTGGTACTAAGGAATTTACGGAATTTATTTCTATATTTTTTTTTATTTTTAAAATGCCTTTATATGACCATTATTTATGTTGTATACTGACAGCCCTTCTTGCCTCCTCCTCTCCTTGCTTTCCTTTCGTTCAGTCCATCCAAAGGTTGTCTAGTTGAAATTGCCTTGTGCAATAAGACCGCCTATTGTACACTTTTTTTTTTAATGTGTTATAAACTAGTACTTGACTGCGAACCCGCCTGATGGTAAGCAGTAATGCAATCGTTGATGGTGAGGCGCACTAGTTTATTAAGAGCCTATTCACTCTAGCCTTGAAGACACCCAAATTATAATCAGACGGGAAGACCGCAGTAGGCAAACTGTTCCAGTCCTTTGATGTACGCGGTATAAAGGACGAGGCGAAATGCTTAGTCCGGACCGTAGGTGTTTCAACAACGTAAGGGTGGATACTTGCCGTGCGTCGGTTTGTCCGATGGTAGAATTGAGATGGCGGAATCAAGTCATGCAATTCCTGCGCACACTCTCCAAAATGCAATCTGTAAAACACCGAAAGGCTAGCTACCCTACGCCTGTGCTCAAGGCTTTGAAGATTGGACTTAACCAAATATGGATCACCAATCAGCCTCATCGCACGCCTTTCCATCGAGTACAAAGCTGCCAGGTGGCATTTTGCAGCACCAGCCCATATGTGGCTGCAGTACTCCACACACGATCGGACCTGTGCTTTGTATAACACTAAAAGCTGTCCCGGTGTGAAGTACCGCCGGACTTTTGCAAGAACGCCTAGTTTCCTAGCAGCTACTTTGACTTTGGACTTAATGAACCGCCCGAAATTGAGGTCGGAGGAAATTTCGACACCCAAGAGCTAAAGGCGGTCGGTACAATCCAATGATACATTCTGAAAAGTAGGAGCCGAGGTGAACGGGCTCCTTTTGGCTGTGAACAGACACGCCTGTGTTTTGGCGGCGTTGAATCCCACCAGATTGGTTTCACCCCACTTGGAGACTGCCTGAAGTGAGATATTCGTACGCTCTACCATAGCTTCTCGTTCAGACCGGATTTGCTCTTTACTAGCCCGAGCACCTGGCAGGTATCTCTCCACAACTGTGCTATCATCTGCATACCCATAGATACCGGGCATCAGCAGATCATTAATATGCAGCAGAAAAAGAGTTGCAGAGAGAACTGACCCCTGAGGAACTCCGGCATTAGTCGTCATGGGCTCTGATGAGCATCCATCGGCAACAACTCGAAGAGACCGTTCTCTCAGGAAGTCTTTTACCCAGTTAATCAGACCAGGGAAGATGCCGTATGCTGGAAGCTTACTCAAGAGGCTAGCATGCCATACCCTGTCGAAGGCCTTCGAGACGTGTAAGGAGACAGCAATTGCTTCCCCATTCTTCTCGAGGGCCTCGCCCCACAAGTGGGTGGCATACACTAGAAGGTCCCCAGTAGATCGATTTCGGCGAAACCCGTACTGTCGGTCACTGAGGAGATTTTTACCTTCTAGATATTCCATGAGGCGCGAGTTCAATACACGCTCCATAATCTTACAGAGTATGGAGGTTACCGAAGTCGGTCGATAGTTGGCAGGATCGGCACGACTGCCCTTTTTGGGCACGGGTTGCACGTTGGCAAGCTTCCAGGACTTGGGCACTATTCCAGTCCTAAACGAGAGGCGATACAAGCGTGTCAATACAGGAGACAACTCGGGCGCACAAGCCTTGAGAACAATCGCTGGTATACCATCGGGTCTACTAGCTTTATTCACGTCTAGACGACACAGTGCTCTCACAACTTCTTTGTTCCTTATGCGAACCTCGGGCATCAAAGTGTCGCAGTGAGGTAGAGTCGGTGGAGTAGCACTACCAGTATCTAGACGGGAATTATGGGCGAAAAGAGATGCAAAGAGACCTGCTTTCTCTCTCGCCGTATGAGTCAGTGTTCCGTCAGGTTTAACCAGCGGAGGCAATGTGGGCCGACAGAAGTTCGCTTCAACCGATTTGGCAAGGGACCAGAATGCTCTGCTACCGGATGGCTGTGCAGAAAGCTTTGTGCCAATATGGGCAATGCGGTCAAAGCGAGCCTTCTTTAGTGCCTTTTTGTAGGACTTGGCAGTACGGTTAAAGGCTCTCTTCGTTGAGCTCAGATCCGGAGATTTGCGGTCACGAGCGTCAACCCAGGCTAGAAACGCCGAATGGTTACGCCCTTCAGCTTGAACGCAATCAGCGTTGAACCATGGGTGAGCTGAGCTTCCGATGGGTACGTCACTATAAGGAATGAAATACTCCATAGCTTGGCGTATCACATCGGTTCAGCATCCGCACAGCTCGACGGATTTTCAGAAGAGAAGCAAACCTGCTGCCAAGGATAAGACGCAAAGAAGTGCCGCATCTCATCCCAATCTGCCGACCTGTATCGCCACATTCGCCGTTCGCCACGTGAGTCGCGGTCAGGTGGGGAAAAGGACGATACAGACTTCACCAGACAGTGATCTGAAGTTCCAAGTGGTGAAGAAACTGTTACGATACATCTGTCTGGGTCGGTGGTCAGCAGAAGGTCCAGATAGTTGGCCGTATGACCAGATACATCAGGCACCCTAGTCGCTTGCTTCACCAGCTGGGACAGGCCCATCGATACCGCAAAGTTTCGCGCTTCTCTCCCAGCATGGTCGGTCCTCTGGTACGGGAAAAGCCAGTCTTGGTGACAGGCATTAAAGTCCCCCAGAGCGACGAGCTGCGCATCAGGGTGCCGATGCAGAGCCTTATCGGCGGCCTCACTGAGGTGGTCAAACATTCGAGTTGTCTCCTGATCACCGCTGTGCGATCGGTAGACACTAACAGCCATAGCGTGGAAAGTGTTGTGTCCTCAAGGTGACGGAGACGCTGACAGCAGATGTCGCTGCAGGAAATGATGCTCCAATGAATATCCCGGGTAGTTGAGGTACGCCGCATCTGACGGACATCTAATCTGCGTCTCCGTCAAGAAAAGCAAGTGTGGCTTGTCAGTCTCTAGATGGTGGTGGACCGCATCGAGATTGGAGTGCAGTCCTCTAATGTTTGAGAGGTACACTTATTCTTTTGTAAATGTTTATCCTATAATAACCTTTTTTTTATGGTGGGAAAAATTATCCAATGACAACCCCCGCTCTTGGGCGGAGTGGGACATAGTGTCAGACTCTTACTGACTAAAAGCCCATCCCATTCCTTCTAGTCTTCATACCGGGGCTCGAGTTCCCTTTCGGATAACCCTGGCCCCAGTAGGCTTCGACCCGGCTGGGTCCCTGCTTTTGCTGACTACTCCTTGAGGCGCGCGGCAACAGTGCGCGCCGTCGACGACTTGGGCTTGGTCCGGACAGTTACCAGACGGCCGGACAGCGAGCTACCCATTGCTCACTGTCCGTAAGCCCGCGTCTATGGTGGCCGGAAATCGGGATCGGAATCCCGGCGGCAGCGGCGAGAGCGCCGTTGCCTGATGCGGTTGGCCTCCTCCTTTGCGAACATTACTGCTTCGTAGAATTCGGCACCGCCTGCCACTCCTCTTCGCTCCGGACCATGGCCTCAACCAAGGCCCGGCGCTATAGGTCTCCACCGCCTATCGCCCCCACGAGGGCACAGCGATGCTCCGCCCAAGCAGGGCACACCTCGACTGTGTGCTCCACCGTATCCTCCAGGCATTCCGCACAATGGTGACACCCGGGCGTCACTTCCGCTTTAATCCGGAACAGGAACCTCCCGAACGTGCCATGTCCGGTGAGGACTTGCGTCATGCGGAAGGTAAGGTCGCCGTGCGGTCTTTCCAGCCACGCCTCAAAGAGGGGACTTATCGATCCTATAATAAGCTGAAGTGTGCAATAAATAAATTAATTAATACGATCATAGAGTTGATACTCTTTCACCGTGGGGTCCGAGTGCTCATGCGCTTTTTAAAATAGGTATTATCCAAACGGCTAATTGGCACTTCGCGTGACTCAAGGGCTGGCTTTTACCTCGGTCAGAGATTAAGCATTGCCATACAACGTGGCAATGCCGGCAGTCTTTTGGGCAGACTTCCAGTCGACAGCGATGCGGAGGAATTTTTGACGCCATATGGGTAAGAGATACACAATAATGTGTATTATGTAGTTTTAATTAGTTACTTAAGTGTTTTTATTTTTTTTGTTTTTCATTTATTTTAATTAAAAAAATCTGTTTCTGACTTCTTCTAAATTCTTTTTTATGATTTTGTGTACGCCTTTACCTATCCTAGTATCGACAGCTTTTTTGATAGCGGAGCCAATGAATGAAAAAGTTGGAGGTCTTGGTACAGTCATGTGAAAAAAAGGGATGAAACGCATGTTTCTAAAAGAGTTTTGAGCACACAAGTGGATGGATGGAGAGAGAGAGATCCAGGTCATAGAAAAGATGAATGGTTGTATGAGGAGTGAGAAAAAGGGAATTAGTGATAGCGTGGCTAGAAAAAAATTTCGCCGACCCAAAATAACACGGAAGAATGGCAGATGATGATGATGAATTTCTAAGGGAGGGTCATAACCCTGCTGCGGAACCCTTGAACACTAGCAGTCCAATTTGCACTCGATAAACCGTTCACATGGATCGTTTATAACAAGATGAGATTAGTGTAGTTATGATAAAAGAGTATTTACATATTCTACAACCGCAATAACTGCCAAAATATTTGTGTACGTCATGTATGGCAGCATTTAAAAAAGTTAAGAATTGTCTAAATTGTTTTCCTGTCGTTTCGTACATAAGTCATTGTTTGTTTGCATACGTGCATCTTATTATACTCATTTTGTTTAAAATAATGCCATCACTAGTTCGATGGAAAGGCTACTATTTAATATGATGGACAAATTTAAAGACGCAAAAAGTGAATTAGCCCCCTACTACTAATCAATTAATTTAGTAGTAAGATACTAATTAATTTAGTACTTTTCGAAAACCTAGATGATGATCGTTTTTTGCATACCCCGAATGATTAGAATTTTGCTTAGGACGTTTTTTCTTCTGACAAGTAACACAGAATTAAGGAGTCTTTTCGATGATGATGGCGAAGCCTTTGTGAATTTATACAGAAAAGCTGTACCTACAGTTAAGGTTTACTAATAGGATGCAACATTTATTTTTCTTTGAAGTAGTCAGATTTAGCCAATTTTTAATTGGAGTAATCTTTCTGAGAGATTAATCTCATCAACATGCCAACATCGATAGTCATCATCGTTTCAGCTGAAAGGCTTCCATTGCTAGACAAAGGTTTTTCCTATGTCACCACAACGGCCGCTCCTGTTTATTACGCCTCCATCGAATTCACGCGAACCTTACTAAATAAAAGGTTATCGGTACCCTTGTTGCGAGGCCTTTCAACGTTACGTCTTCAGGTATCCGGTCGCCATTCCAGAACCTTTCGGCCCCATCGATCATCTGTTATACGAGCAATGTACCCGGTTTAGTGCTACTTAAGCTTATCTTCCTCTCCATTGTTGTTTTGTGTTACTTAAAACCATCTGATGAGGTGCATTGTGAACGACCACGTTTCAAAGCCAAATGTCACTACGCACATGCAGAGGCGGCTCTAGCCTTCGGAGCGCCCGTGTGCAACCAATATCTTGGCGCCCTCTAGTAGGCATGCGGACAACATAGAATACTTAAGCCCCATCCGCACTAGGGGACATGTCACGCGCGACTTATCCCCTAGTGCGCTACGTGCGCCAGCGGCCAGTCGAGGTTTCAAGAAATAAGGACTTAAAAATTTTAAGTTATTTATTTACATTTTTACTTACCTTTATTCCGCACTGCACTGGGGTCTGGGATAAACAATTTATGCGAAATTTGAGGTAGATCCGTAACCGTAACTTGTAGCTTCGATATCAATATCACTCGCTGTTTATTATTTTCACGTAGGTACTTAAGATTTCGCTAGTTATTTCTAATGAGCTCTGAATCTTATCCCGGTGAAAGTCGCAATAATTGTGGCAAAAAATTACCAATTTAACTTTATATATTATTTTTGATTAAAAGAAAAGCCGATTTACTTCATATTTATGTGTTTACTTAATTATTATGTTTAATCCATTGGATCAAGGCTTATTTTTAATTATAATCCACGAATTGCGGCACGCGTAAACGTGCCTTTGAAAATGCACCGCCATCTGCCCCTCTAAATTTGAATTTGAACTTTATAATTATTCTATTACATACGACTTTCATTGCGAATTCGGCAAAATTCGCTACGATTGTCGGCATGTTTACAAACAAATCAAACAGATCCCGGCACGCGCCCTAGGTAGCGATGCTACACTACGCGAATATAGTCTTTAATTGTAATGTGTTAAGACTGATTTCACGTTGAAACAAAAGTTTTTAGGTATGTAGGTACTGAGCCGTACGTGCGCCATGAGTTGTCTTTGAGAGAGCCGACGCGCGACGCTAGGATATACCTAAACGATATTCGTTCGATCCATCTTTGGAGATAGGTTGAGATAGGTATTTGCGAGCGGAGCTCGGCGCCCCCTGAGACCCTGCGCCCGTGTGCACGTGTGCACCGCACACCCTGCACACTAGGCAAAGACGGCCCTGCGCACAGGCAATGTAATATTCACATAGACAAACAAAATATGTAATTCCCTAAAAACCTTGTTTAAGCTTTTCCTTAGTAGGGTTATTAAGATTGAGCTTAACCTACACATATTAAAATTAAGTGGTTTTAGCTAGCGCTGCTAGAAGCTGCTGGCTAAAGCTACCCTTTCTAAAATAAGCTTGAACAAGGCTTTTATTCACCAATAACTTCGTGGATTTTAAGATCATTTGCGTAAAAAGTACGATGATGGGATAAATTCTAAGAGATCTTCTATTCTATTGTTTGCTTGCAGGAAAGTCTGAAGTAAAGTGACTATCTTATCACATCCAAAGGAATCAGCTGTATTTAGGTTTCACGCAGTACCAATATTTTGACTATTTTTTTTTATATTAAAAAATGCGAGATCCCTGACCGCGTGGGGCCCCAAAATGGGGGGTCTGTAACATTTGCTACTCTTGGAACATGGCTAATCCGCCACTGAGTGCCATCTAACCTTTGCATGAATGTCGAGTTTCCTAGCAGCTACCGTAACTTTGTGCTCAATGAACTACCCAAAGTTTAAGGAAATTTCAACTCCCAAGAGCTGAAGGCGGGTAATACACTCCAAGGATACATTCTAAAAAGCAGGAGCCAAGGTGATCAGGCTGCTTTTGGCAGTGAACGGACATGCTTGAGTTTTGGCGACATTGAATATCGCGGCTAAATAAGCAGCACGTGTATAATTGTTAAATAAAGATGCATCATATATATATCGCATACAATAATAATAATAATAAACAATAATTATAATATATTATTTTCATGAATAATCAAACGTATCAACTCAGTTTAAGTGGTGTATAGCTAAGGTGAACAGCTTCTATTTTTTTTTAATACGGCCTCCTTTTTGTTTTGCCATCTTTCGTTGGTCAGAGTCTACCTATTGTTGTATTATCGGAGCTGCAGCTGTACTACTCGTAAAATAAACCTTATGTGAAATGAAATTAAGGTTTGAATGTCAATGAAAAGCTAAACGTACTGGTAAGTTAAAAGGGATTTCTCCAACTTTAAATGAGGTTGCTATTTTGGGAAACAATCTAAATTATTCTGAATTGTAGTTTTTCGCTACGTGCTGACATTACCTAATCTCCAAAATTTTTAGTTCAGAAGACAGGAAAAAATCAATTGATATATATCATGATATATATCGATGAACCCTGATATATTATAACATATTGCGATTAAATAGTACGCAACAAACATCCATTAGAATATAATTTAGCTGACTCATCTTTGCACGATCATGGAGGCTGAAATATCGTTTTGTGGAAGAGAAAGAAAAAAACTGCAAAAAGGGACTGTTTTTTTGTCTAGAATCATTTTATATTTCAAGAATAGATCCAAAAATGTAACATTTCAAAAAGTTACACGGTAATAAAAGTTTAATATGAGATAATTAATTAATTCTTATATTGTTCTTAGCAGTTCATAGAAATCATTTAAAATTTAGTTAGTACCTTTTATGCAGCTGCTGCTGCTAGCATAGTCTTTAATGTTCCCACTGCTGGGACTTAGGCCTGAAAGAAGATAAGGTAAGATAAGATAATCATTTCTTTGCTCAAACATGAGTACAATACAATTACGTCACACAATAAATTTTGTTGTTATTATTCAAAAGAAGGAATGGGTCACTATTCACATCGCGGACCCAATTAAAGTGCATAGTCTGATGGAGGCTTCATTACTTACAAACCATATTTTTGCTTCATGGATGCTACTGAAGCCAGCGATGAGGTATCCGGAATTCTGGGTACCTATGACCTATATTTTGAGTGGAGACTGATATAATTATTTGCGATGTTGTTATCTTCACTTTCTGGTTGAATATTATACGTTGTGTGTTTTCCGATTTGTTGTAATTGTTTTTATCGTGTTCTTCTTTGGTGTAGCTTCATGTTATATATACTACAAGCAATTTTTATCTACATTTTGTTCCCTTACATTAAGTCTTCGTTTATTTTCTTTAATATATTTTGTAATAATAAAATTTCAATTTCATTGTGAGCGCCATTTAGTTGTAATGTTAATTCTTCAATCTTATCCTTCGTTATCTTTATTTGTTGATCATTTTCGTCATCTTCTGGTACCCCGGGTATACTGTTTGATGTGTTGAATAGTGTTTGTGAAATTATGTCACTTTCTTTTTGTTTCGAATTTTCCGATCGTCTGCGCGTGCGATGGAAAGTAATGTTCCCCAAAAGTTCATTTTCACATATTACTAACAAAAATTTAAAACTAAATCTAAGTCTCAGTCCATTCAACTACCACTAGCTCCCTCTATATTAATTATGAGTAATGTACTTGAATTTTAAATAGCTTGATCCTGCTGTGCAGGCGCAGCAATAAGTAATTTCTTAGGTTATTTTGCTATTAGCCGATAGGTGTCGCTAGTAGATTAGACTCATCTCTGATGAGACATTTTAGTATTCATTAAATGGTGCGATGGTCGGCCCCAAGGTAGGTATTGCTAATAAATAACGAAAATACAAGGAGAGTGCTGCTATCTAGATTTACCATAACGACAACTTCATGTAACGGCATGATATATTTTAAAATTTGCTAAAGCTTTTTTTCTCTAGAGGCACCCACAGTAACCACACATATTTTAGGTCATGTGCAAAATTGCATCCACTTTTTATCACGTTATATGATTCTGTTAGATAAAGTTTTAAATGTAATTTAAAACTTATACTGGTCGTTTTAATTTATACTGGTCGAGCGAAGTTAAGTTAGCCAAGTTACGACCGTTTCATTTCAATTCTCTTTCGTCGATCGCCTCGAGTTGGTCACGCTTCCGACTCCTTTTTTCTGACGCCATCTCAACGCTCAGTCATGGTGTGTGTGTGTGGTGTGGTGTGTGTGTGTGTTACGCGCTCGTACCACCACGTACAGATATTCAAGAATAGACAAGAACAATTCAGAACACTTCAAAGAAGTTATTTGGCTTTATTACCGCGAGATTGCCTGATAAGCCCCACTAAATTTATTAAGGTAGGTTGGGGGAAGATCGGCATTGGGGTAAGAACGTATAAATCAATATACCACATAATTAGCTTTATTTTTAATGCCAGCCACATTGCTGGACAAGGTGGAACATAATGATGCGGCACGCAATGTGACTAGCATTAAAAATAAAGCTAAATAAGTGGTATAATTTATATTTATACGTTCTTACCCCAATGCCGATCTTACCCCAACGCACTATACATCGCTAAATTTTAATCGTTTTAATCCAGTGGAGGGTCGATCCGGTACATGAAACACTATCGATTTGTAAAGACAACATTAAAAAATAAAGTACCTTTTTTTTCAAAATTCGTATTAATTTACGCATGTACGAAATTAATTTTTTTAAGAAAACGTCAATCGAGCGAGTTTAATTACCTGTAGGTAGTTCCACAGGTACAGTAGGTAGTACCACACACCAATGAAATGTTGAAATTAGGAAGCAGTTCATATGAATGAGACGTTAAGAGTGACCATATCCAGTTTCCTTTGCGCATCTATCAGGTGGTGCATTGGTGCCGCCGGGATTCTGATCCCGATTTCCGGCCACCGTAGGCGCGGGCTTGCGGACAGTGAGCAATGGGTAGCTCGCTGTCCGGCCGTCCGGTAACTGTCCGGACCAAGCCCAAGTCGTCGACGGCGCGCACTGTTCCCGCGCGCCTCAAGGAGTTGTCAGCAACAGCAGGGACCCAGCCGGGTCGAAGCCTACTGGGGCCAGGGTTATCCGAAAGAGCGCTCGAGCCCCGGTATGAAGGCTAGAAGGAACGGGGTGGGTCTTTTAGTCAGTAAGAGTCTGACACTATCTCCCGCTCCGCCCAAGGGCGGGGGATGTCAATGCATGATTTTTTCCCACTATAAAAAAAAAAAAAAAAGGTGGTGCATTGGTGCATTAAACGCACGCTACATAGCGTGCGTTTAATGCAAGTTTTGAATTCGGTGGCAAGCATATTATAAATTGAAAGATTATCTACTCGATAAAAATGCTTGGCTAAATGCCGGTCCTGCTCCACAGTCACAGTCATTTTTAGCTACTAATTAGTCGTATTTTTTTATTTAATTATATATATTGGAAGAGATGCTGCTGGCCTTTTCCTGTTGTTGTTTTCGGTTTTTTTTTTAAATTTATTTGTTTATTTCAATAGGACTTATGATTTATTGCCTGTTACATTTGAAATAATAGCATTGTATAATGTAGAAGCACTTTTTTTCCAATTTTGTGAATGTGAAGTACCATGGAGCATTTTTATTAGGTTACAACTTGTTTGACACTACGAGCATGGCAGTTGAGAGATTGTCATGCTCACTAAAATGTCTCGCTGATGGTGGCACGTGTTATTGGGTCATATGGCTCCCTTCAAAATGGTTGAGCTGAGTGGGGCTGATGCACGCGTCATGCTCGTGAATGGGCGTCGTCAGTTGAGACTGGTCATCTCTTAGCTGCCAGTGACTTATACAATTTCTATTTTAATTGTTATCATTTTATTATTTAATTTTTATTACTTAAATAATAATAATAATAAATAATAAATTCTTTATTTGCGTAAAAACATGGTATAAAATGGTGTTACATAGAATTGCAATGGTACAAACATGTTTAGCTATTTTATGATATAGCCATGCAAAATTTGAGAGTTTTATGAAGATATATACCTAGTTAGAAGCAAAAAATTGAGAGGCAATAAATCAACATTTTTTATCCAAAAATTCTTTTAAGTTGTAAAAACTACATTCATTTAACCACTTATGCAATTTAATTTTCAAAGATCTTGTACTCAATGTTTTGAAGTGGCTTGGAATATGGTTATAAATACGTACACACATTGCTAGGCAGTTTTTGTTGTATTTGGTAAGTCTTGGGACATCATTTAGAACCAGTTTATAGGGATCTCTTCTGTGTCTAGGACAAATTTCGTTTGCTGTCTTAAACAGTTCTCTATTTTTAACTACGAACACACAAGTTTCATAAATGTAAAGAGTGGTAGCGGCAGCAAACCAAGTTTTTTAAATACTGGTCGACATGTATCATCAGGTTTAAGTCCATACATAGCTCTTATGCACTTTTTTTGAGCGACAAATGCTCTTTTTAGATCCACACTATTACCCCACATAACAAGACCATAACGTAGTAATGATTCTACATACGCATGGTATGAAATAATGGCAGTTTTTATATTGGTCACATTTTTAACCTGTTTCAATGCGTAAACGAACCTATTAATTCTAGTGCTAACATTGTCTACGTGTTCTTTCCAGTTTATATCCTTATCTATTATCAAGCCTAAAAATCTGGTATGCGGAACCTCCTTCATTTTATTTATATTTAGTTTGATATTATTTTTGTAATTATTTGATTGATTAAATTGAATAAATGCGGATTTATCTAAATTAATTTTTAAACGGTTTATGTCAAGCCAATGCAGTAATGTATCTATTGTATTATTAATGTCAAATTCGTGATCTGCAATGGTATTCTGCTTTCTATCGGATGTTACTATAATTGATATATCGTCAGCAAATAAGATGCATTTATTCTTTGTTATATGTCATTTATGTATATCAGAAATAATATTGGTCCTAAAACGCTTCCCTAGGGTACACCGTATTTATTATGTTGATATTCTGATGAATATGGTGTCATTTCTTTATTTTTGTTTATTTTGTTTATTATGACACTTTGTTGCCTATTACTCAAGTAGGACGATATCCAGCGAAGTGCAGGTCCCCTAATCCCAACAGACTCTAATTTATCTATCAGTATTTCATGTGACACCAGATCAAATGCTCTCGATAAATCAAAAAAAAGACCAGTAGTTAAATAATTATTGTTGACGTTTGAAAGTATTGATTTTATAAGTGAAAAAATAGCTAACGACGTAAACTTGTTTTTTTGGAATCCAAACTGTTCTTTACTTATTATTTCGAATTTTGTGCAGAAATCAATCAGCCTTTTATACATGCACTTTTCATAAATTTTTGATAAGATAGGTATTAATGTTATAGGACGATAGTTATTAATGTCAGCTTTGTCTCCCTTTTTGAATATCGGCTTTATTATAGCTAGCTTTAATTTATCAGGAAAAACTCCCGCTGAAAAAGATGTATTTATCAGATGAGTCAATATACCAGTTAGTTCAAGACAACTGGCTTTTAAGATTTTAGTGTTAATTTCATCATAGCCCTCAGATCTGGTGTTGGATAAGGACATTATTTCTTGTCGCAGCTCACTTTCTAACATCGGTTTAAGGAACATCGAGTTAACACACTTATTTTTCAAAAAGCTTTGTCCAACACTTGTTTGCGTAGGTGCATGCGTTAAATTAACGTAATGATTGTTAAACACTGAAGCCATTTCTGCAGGGTCTGTAATTACTGTATCGTTTATCTTTATGGTTTCTATGTTATTTTTGGGGGTCGTTTCTATCTTCATTGTGTTCACATAATAGAAGCAAAAAAGAAATACCTATGTAACGAAGATTCATGTAACTCAATACGATTTAAAAGAGTGTCCATGGAGTTTCTTGCACGTTCTTCTCCATAGAGATCTACTCTTTGGAACATGCAATTTAGCTTCACTTGTTTGACTGACCGACATTTTGACAATTCAAAAGTGCCTGTAACTGGTCTATTTGAAATAAACGTTTCTGATTTCTGCCAGATGCACTACAGTGCCACGGCAGCCGCATCAGCATCCTAAACACATTGTTATATTAAACGCGCCAGGCGTTGATTGTCTTCCGCGTATTATTTACCCATAGACTTAAGCACCGACTTCCGAAATTAAAGTTATTTTGCACTTTTTAGTGTTTTGATTTATTTATATTGAAGTCGGTTTTATTTTTTGACAACATAGGACCTATTTTTGTTAGTACCTTGTATTCTAAAACTTCAACAATCTCAATCAGTAACAATCTTAAGAATATTTAGTATACCTAAGAAATAAGTTAAAAAAAAAATAAGTGTAGACAGAGAAGATTATAATAATAATTTTATTTCAGACATAAAAATCCATAGAATGTTAGTAGCATAGAAAGAAAAAAAAACTTATAGCCTAGTATTAGTAACATAGAAAGAAAAAAAAACTTATAGCTTAGTGTTAGTAACATAGAAAGAAAAAAAAAACTTATAGCCAAGTGTTAGTAACAATCAAACTCCGCACTAACTTCTGAATAATCAGAAAACCGATGCTCTCAGATACAGTTTTCAGGATGCTGTTTTGACTGTCTCTCAATCTACTCAGTAGCGACGCAATTTTTTTGCGTATAATCACATAGAAACCGTCGGTACAGGCTTACACAAATATGATGCACTACAGTAACGAAGTAGTCTCAACAACATCCTGAAAGCATTATTCATCATTTCACATGATTAACTTGGTTAAAATACCAGTATTGGAATAGCCCAAATGTTTCCGCGGGTATACCCTGTCTCCCATCTATCTCCAAAGCACATCGTATGAGAAGATAGTCTAAGATCCGATTAAGAACGACCTTCACCGGTCTGTTTAATGGATGAAACGTATTTTATTATAAATTTAGTGTATTAAATAATATAACGCGGGTGGGTTGCCTAAGAAATTCCTGGCCAGACTATTATTAATTAAAAATTGAAAATTTATTTTATTTTTAGAAAAATGCACAACCGTTATCCATACCACATTTTTTTGCAGACAACACTATAACATCGTATTCGTAATGAAACAGCGTTTATTTTGATATAGAATTTGTTGTATATAACAAAAAAACACACCTGTTTATACATACCTGTTTATACTTGGCAACCCATAGCTATGCCAGGAAACAAATAGGCAACCCAACATTTTTATGTTCTAAAGGCTTCACTCTTTCGGTTAGTATTAAATTTATTCGTTAAACACACCGGTGCATTTTTCAAAAAAAAAAAAAAATTGTTTGGCCAGGAATTTCTTAGGCAACCCACCCGCGTTATATTATTTAATATACTAAATTTATCATAAAATAGGTTTCATCCATTAAACAAACCGGTGAAGGTCGTTCTTAACCGTATCCTGTACTAAGAGATCGAATGCCTTGAAGAGATCAAAGAAACAGGCATACACCGGCGTCTCGCGATCTTTATAATATTGAACGGTGTGCTTGAGGTTCAACTTTCACTTTTGGCAATTTCTGTTGATAGTCCAAGGTGTGAATTATGAAGATGTATATAATTACTCAAGCGAGAATCAAGCACAACATCCAACAACTTTGCTATTCCAGTCGCATGCGAAATGGGACGATAATTACATTTATCTGCGATGTCACCCTTCCTGTTCTTTACTATTAGAAGAGTAGTATGAAAAATAAATAAAAAAGTATATAAATACATCCAAATAATGTAAAGTATACTATAATAAAATAAAAATACAAAATCCCTCTAATTCAGTGTTCAAAATTCTTGTTGTAGACATCATACTTTTGTTTTGACTAATTAAAAACATTTATAGTAATATTATTATCTTAGGCTGGAACTAACACGGTACCATCTGTAAGCATATAATTAGTAATCACGAAGTTACAGACAAAATAATTATATGTACTTTGTCCCATGGTAAGTAGATAAAAACTACAGAAAGACATTTGGATCCTCGTACAAATAAAATAAGAGAAATACCCAAATAAATTGATACATGAACTGCACATCAAGATTTAAACAAATGTAAACTCAAGTGTATTCTTAGCCTGACAACAGCATAAAATGTACATAATGATTTAAAATTAATTTACAATGCCATATCATGGGATAAATTCTGAAATGTAAAACCTGTTGTGAAAAAAACTGTTGCTTTTTTCGCTTTTACATTGTTGCTCCTGTAGTAGGTACGGAAAGATAGACTTTAACATTAAATATGGCGGTGCATCCCCTGCTACCGCCCGCGATACGTCACAGTCCTCACTAAACTTAGCGTACTGAAGTCTTTGATCCTTTGGCTATCCAGTAATGTAATTGTTTGGATGTAGATGATAGTGAAATGGCGTCACGGCATCCTCACCTTCTGCATGACACAGGTCTTCACCGGAAATAGTAAGTTTAGGAGGTTTCTGTACTAGATTCGTGAGGAAGAAACGTCCGGGTGTCACCATTGTGTGGACATACGGTAGTGGTGTGCCCCGCACACCACTACCGTACTTTCATCATCAGATCCCGTCTTGGTGACTATGGGACCATTTGGGAAGTATACCCTTTCCAACAAAAAAAGAATTTTTCAAATCGGTTGGCAAGTGACGAAGTCATGCGCGAACATACATAAAAAAAAATACAAACATCCGAATTGAGAACCTCCTCCTTTTTTAGGAGTCGGTTAAAAAGATGCACTTGACATTACGCACACCATTCGGAGCGGTTAGAGGTTCGCAACAATAGCTGACAAAGTCGCACATATTACAAGAAAAAAGTATTATTTTTGGGCTTAACTGCTTTAGAGACTAACGCTAACGATTTGTGATTGTGATTCGTAAAGGGTTTAGTGAATGCCATATCTCCTCGCCACTGGATTCAGGACTTGCAGAAAATCAGAAAACGCCGCCGCCCGGCTGGCTGTAATGTGATGTCTTTTAATTCAAAGATTTGTGCAAATCCACTTCGAGCTATTTTCCCTGTCTTTTCTAATCATAAAACGGCTTCATACGATCCATTATATACTGCAAGGTGTCACATACCTATGTGGTCAACCATAACTGCCTACACCACCCACAGAAGTACATCATGCAACCCAGGGCCTGATCTAAGGGGGGGCAAGCCCAGAGCGGCAAAAAATGAGAAGTGGCAAAATTTTCTTATTCCTATCTTCCAATCTAGCCATTAGCCATCCACACACAAGTTGTCAGGTTGAGAATATTATGTGCCGCCTTCCAACCTACTTCAGGTTGTCATAGTGGAAACATTTAAGACTCATGACTTATGGTTTCGTATATGTAAAGGGTGGTGAAAACTATCTTTGCCGGGAGCGACTAAATAGCTAGATCGGGGCCTGATGCAACCACGTACTATTGAGTACAATGACATTTAAATTTGAAAAATTGTATTTCAATATTAATATTTATAAACTTTGATAATAGTACAATATTTATTTTTTCTTTTACATTACTCTATTTACATTTTCACTATTATAAATTAATTAATTATCTACACTTATAAACAACTTAATAACTATAATTACAGTAAATTACAAAATAAATAAATAATAAAACCCTACGCTAAAATACACTATCTAAAATATGGCGTCAAAAAACTCTTCCACATCGCTGTCGACTGGTAATGTGCCCAAAAGACTGGCGGCATTGCCACGTTGTATGGCAATGCTTATCCTCTGTCCAAGGTAAAAGCCAGCTTTTGGGTCACGCGAAGTGTCAACTAGACGTTTCGACAGATCTTTAAACAACTTGTGAGCACTCGGACCCCACGATCCAAGAGTTTCAACCCCAAACGGTTCGAAAATATAACTTCCAACAAGGTTGTTATATTTCCGCCGCTTGAGGTTCTCCGCAGCCGCAGCGGCAGCACCAGCACGACACGACGAGCTAGGAAGATGTGAAGGCGCAAGAGTATCGACACAAGTAGCGTCCCATACTAAAGGCCTTCCCATCTTCCAAGGAAATAACGACATGCCGTCCGGTCTCTTGCCATCGTCGCGTGCCAGGCCATGGGGTTCCAATACGGCTGGAACGCCGGCGGTGACAAGAGCGCGTCTGATGATGTCGTTGATATTCGCGTGTCGCGCTATGCGACCCGCGCTACGGCTGCATGACAGACCGTGGTGTCCGAGGCTGTTGACAACTTCGCCGCAGTGACAGCGATGAGGAGAACAGCAGGGAGCGCCTAGACGTAAGGCAACAGCGAGGCGGAAAGTATTATCGTCGAGCAAGGTGCCGATGTTCGACGACGGTAGTGCGTGAAGCCAGAGACCCGACTCCCACTCTCCCACAGCCAGCAGGCGCGCTCGCTCCGCAGGGGCAGTAAATGTTGCAATCAGGTTTTCCTGCACTACTTTGCAGAGCGGCTCATCCCACCGTCTTTGGGATGATGGTACGTCGGGCGGATTGGAATTCGGGCAAGCGAGTCTCCAGGCATTTATAGCCTCGATGAAGCACGGCACATTGAAATCAATCAGTGAGGGAGAAAGGATATTCCTGATTAATTTCTCAGTGCCGTGAACCGAGGATATAAAGGCTGGTAAACTAATACTAGAAATTTTGCGGACGCCGAGGCCTCCCATACGGATAGGAAGAGTAGCCTGAGCCCAAGCTCGGTCGTCCATGGCCACGTTTAAAATTGATGTAAGAGTATGCCGAATAATTTGGTCCATTTTATCCAAAAGATGAGGGTGTTTCCATAAATGAGAAGCGCGAAGGAAATAAATTAATTTAGGGCCAATTGATAATTAATCATTTGAATTAGAATTAATTTAATTATCAATTTATTTTTATTCCAAATTTGCTGTTTTAATTACTGCATAGGACCATTATTTTTGAAACAAGAAACTGACTGTTTGAAATAAGGTATTCATACCTAGCTCTACATAAATAAAGATTTTATTATTATACAAAAAAATTCGTTAATCACACTACTGACCAATTTCTAATAGGTATCAGCCACACTGGTATTATTGAAAGATGCCGTTAGCCTGGATGATTGTCCATTCTGAGTTATTAGAACAAGTCTCAGGAGCAACACAGGTTCCATGAGAACATCCACTTAAACAGTAAGGGCTACAAGTGTTGTTTTTTGACAATTTATATGCTAACAAACACATGACATGTATTTGGGGCTACACATATTCCATTTTGACAGGGTTTGGTACATACTGGTTGACAAGACATAATTTTTGTACTATTTAGTTGAACCATTCGCCATCCTGGATTACAAACGCATTTTTCTACACATGTACAATTTGGACATCCACTAGAACAATGACGCTTGCAACTAAACTTCTCAGATACTCTATATCCGGACAAACACTTACAGACCATTGGTGTGAAACATGTGCCATTCAAACAAGGCTTAGCACAAACAGGTTGACATGTTTTATTATCCAGTGCCATTTTATATCCCGAATTACAAACACATGACTGAGGCCCAGCACAACTTCCGTGTGAAAATTTATTTGAACAGTAGGGTTTACAAATATTATTTTCATCTTTTTCATATCCTGGAAAACACTCACATGTGTCCGGGGCTACACATTTCCCATTCTCACAGGGTTTGGCACAAATCGGTTGACATGTTTTATTCACATTGCCATCTGTTTGTACCATTTGCCATCCTGGGTCACACACACATTTCTCAGGTCCAACACAGCTTCCATGAGGACATCCACTGGAGCAGTAAGGCGTGCAGGTATATTCGGTTGATTTTTGATATCCTGGCAAACATCGGCAAGTCTCCGGGGCTATACAAATACCGTTAGTACAAGACTTACTGCAAACTGGTTGGCATGTTGCGTTGGCAAACGTATATCCCTTGTTGCACTGACATTTCTCAGGTGCTATACAGGTGCCATTTCCACATGGTTTAGAGCACTGCGGCAGGCACGTTAATCTGAAAATCATAAATTTTATTAAATTCATTTAAGTTTTTTTTTTTTTTTTTAACTCATATAAAAAGCTTTGATATTTCAAAATGTGTTCGATATGGGAATTTGGTACATGTGGAATCCTGGAAGAACGAGGGCCTGATGCAGTGGCAGCGAGTGTACGTGACCCACTGCCGTGCCGCTCCTTTGATGACTACCTCTTCACTGAGCACATGATGTTGGAAAGTAGCAGATTCTGGAGTAATTATGCTCCATTGGTGTAACTGCTGCAAGGCGTTCCAACGTGAAGATAAACAAATAAATAAATCGTTTCTACTGTTGTTTTTAATCATATTTTATTGGTAGTTACCTACGTTATAATTGATAAAAAAGTGTACCAAAAGTACAGGTTCATAAGCGAGCCTGGCCGGCTATTTTATTTTTCTAGATCGGCAGTTTTTTGTTTTTGAGGAATTTTTGAGTCATCAAAAATTGATGGCTTTGGTTAGGGTGAAATCAAAGGACGTGACAGACGTTTAGAGACTAAAATCATCTGTCCTTCAGTTTCACTTTGCGTTTCAGGGGTTTACATCGGTGATGTAAATTCCGTGACTGGCGTGAATATGTTGACATGACTAAAACCACAATTTGTCAGGACGTCCATTTTAATGTTTTGACTTCTTCTGGTAAATCGAGGAATTACTTTAATGTGAGTGTTTTATGTATACATAGGGTTATTTTAAGCCACCTTTCGAATGGTAATAGTAAATAAACGAAATTGCTTATAATTTAGGCAACAATAGACATATCAAATCATTCACCAACGAGTTATCAACTTATTCACCTAGTTGTCAATTTAGTCACCACAGTTATCAACTTATTCACCTTTTGAGTGGTATTAAAGGTAGGTATATAATAAGTATGTTAAGAAAGTCATTTTAATGAGAAACTGTCATTGTTAATAGATGAGAAGTAGATTACGAATATAAATAAATGTTGATTTGCTAAATAACTACTCGTACACTTAATTTTTGTTATACTAAGTGAAGAAATAATAAATAGAAATAGCCAAGAAAAGTGCCTCGTCCCAAACTTAGGTTACATAGGTAGCTGATAGGTTCTGCCAATACGTCTTTAGCTAATTAACTATCGAAACGTGGGCTGTACTGCAGTCTTTCCAACGATGCCAGATTGACCATTGGTACATCGAAGTGCTGAAGTGTTTGTACAAAAATGCCACCATTTCAGTCCTACTTCAGGATTAGACCTCGATACCTATCCTCTTGCAGCGGGGTGTAAACAAGAGAGACGTAATTTCTCTGAAACTATTCACGACAGTATGGAGGATGTCTTCAAGGTTCTGGAGTAGTAAGGGCTAGTCATTAATATTAATGAATCATCTTAGATTTGTCGACGACGTAGTAATCATGGCTTAGACTAAGAAGGAGCTCAGTACAATGCTCGGTGGTTTCAGTAAAGCTTCCGAAAGAGTGGAACAGACAGTTCAGTTGCTTAGGTCTAACTTCAAGAAAGAGGACAATCCCCGAATCCGTTTTGGCTGGGTAGCGTTCGAGAAATTGCGTGGTATCTTTTCTTCCAACATATTTTATATGTTGGACGAGAATACACAGTATCTCAAAACGAAAGTCTGTGACCAGTGAGACGTGGTCGCTCACAATGAGCATCATCAGAAGGCTTAAGGTCACTCAAACGGAAATATGAAGGGCCTATGCTCGATGTTTCCGAACGTGATCGCATCAAAAATGAAGATATCTGCAGGAAAACCAAGATTACCGACAAAGCCTAAAAATCGCTCAACTTAAGTACAGTGAACAGGGCACATTGCTCGTAAAACAGATGATCAATGGGAACGGAAGGTTCTAGAGTGGCGACCACATACCGGAAGACATAGAGTTGGAAGGCCTCCTATAAGGTGGACCGTTGACCTAGTGAGGGTCACGGGAATTCGGTGGACATGTGACGCACAGGTCGTTATGGTGATACGTGAGAGATGCCTATGTCCAATAGTGCACATCTTTCAGCTAAAATGATGATGATAATTTAATTAACCTACTAGATATATTATCAGGACCAAATGCACTATTCATTATAAGAGATGCAATAATACTATTTCTTTTACGTACGTAAGTGAGACAAAAAAATATTTGGTGCTGTATTAGTAGCTGATGTACTGGCTAGTTCGGCTTCAGTTTTATTTGATTTGTGGAGAGTGGCATTTGGTACATAGCTCACGACTAATAGTAGCAAAGTACTTGTTTACTTGATTCAATGAATTATTTAGGGGTTCTGTCCATATGCATGCAATAAGACCAGTTTTTTCAGAGATTACCTCCTACAAACAAACAGTGTTAAAAAAAAAAAAACAGAAAATACCTCTTTATTATATTAGTGTAGATTAAACTAGCTATGCCCGTGACTTTGTTCGTGTGATTGTTTGTTCGTAAACTAAAATGCATCGCTTAGTCATGAGAAAAACTCGAATATTTTTAATACAAATTAGGTGTACAAGTTGACAACTAAACAATATTACTAAGTATTTGATAACCCTCTTATGGTGATAACTATACTTATTACAATTTAGGATACAAAATTTGTGTTAGCTGCAACTTGATATCTCAATATGTAACAATAACTTGACAACTCAATTTGTCAATTAGTAATGAGAAGGAAAAGAAAACTATTATGTGTATAAGTTGAATTATTAAATAATGAATATTTTTTGGTTACTGTGCATAAATCGTCAAAATGAGAGATTTTAAAAATACTACCACAGTCGATAGCTTCAAAATTAAGATACATTTGGACGTGTCTATTTTTTTCCTCTAAAATCATAGCGCTTAGAATGCATAGATCCAATAAAAAAACGTACGAGTCCACATATCAATGTATTCACGCCAGCCACGGAATTATTGTTTAAATTGTGTCTAAGTACTTACGAATAATAAGCATCATCTTGCTTATAACCGGGACAGCATTCGCTTTTTGTTCTGGTCAGCCATCTCTAAACAAAAATAAAATATTATGTTAGTTCGGTAATTATCAGAAAGCAGAGTTTGGACTACTTATTTACAAAGGATTTTATTTAAAAAAAAATGCAATCGCATTAGTACGCGTGGTGTCTGAAGTCGTTCAAAAAATCGACCGTCGTTCTTCAAAGAATTTTTAAATGTAGATTTGTTCTAACAGTCCACACAAGTATTTAATAGCATGGGGTTCATTTATTTAGAGTGACATTTTAAAAGTTATGAGAGCTAGCTTATTTTTTTGTATGGAAAAATATTTAAAAATGTAATTATTCATAAAGCTCCCATAATCTCCGAATATGATTTATGATGCCGATAAAATATTATGTTAAATCTTTTGTCTTTTCACCTAGGACAGCAGTCTCATAAATGCCCAAAACTGCGTAATTTTTTAAGAAGTTTTAATTTTTTAAGAAGCATTTATTATTAAAACTTCCACTTTTAAAGTGGAAGTTTTAATAATATTGAGGTGCCTAATGTACAATCTCGTTATATCATCACACTTAACGGAACAGTTAAATGGCGATCAAAATAAAGCTCTCAAAACATTTTGTAGGACATATTTATCATTTAAAAAAAAAATTAACCCTAGCCTAACCTAGGTTATTTTTTTTTTAACTGCTGTTCTGTTTTATGTAAATAAATATAGTTCTTGGTTAGATTTAAAAGTAAGTTGGCCTGAATTTATCAAATTTCTGCATTTACATTTATTTATTTACTTTAACATAACACGGCCAAAGGCCAATTACATTAGTAAGTTAAAGACATAATATATTTGAAAAATTACGAAGTAACAATACAAAATAATAACTACACCACAGTCATACACTCATCTCACAAAACTCCAAATAGACAGACAAAATGTTCTTCCATTCATCTGCGAACACGTCACAATCAGGTTTGGCATCCAAGAGAGCGTTGAGCGCGGAAATTGCACGAGGGATAGGAGACTGGGCTCAGGCGACGGTACGACTCCCAGAAACAGCAAACAGTTTGTGCCTCCGATTACGGCTATAGTTAATCGGAGCAAACAGTTGGCAAAGCTCGTCGTGCAGTTCAGGAGCATCTATTTTCCCGTGAAATATTTTACAAATATTAATGATTTGGTCATTTTTTCTTCTCACCTCGTTAGAATTATACCCTAAGCTTCCTAGGAGAAAGTTAGAAGGAAACAAGAATGGGTAGTACCCATGAAAGCATTTATACAAGTACCTAAGATAAGCTTTTTGAACCTTTTCTAAAATTAATGTGTATTTTTTTTCATAGGGATTCCAGATACATGCACAAGACACCAGCTTACTGCAAACTAACACATTAAATATAGATTTAATAGAGTGCATGTGTTCATGAGAGCGTACACTTGATTTTCATAATTTTTCAAATACATTATGTCTTTAACTTACTAATGTAATTGGCCTTTGGCCGTGTTATGTTAAAGTAAATAAATAAATGTAAATGCAGAAATTTTATAAAAAATAGTGGCTTGTTGTTATTTAGAGCAGATTTGCAGTACACAATTTATTATTAAAGTAGATATTTTTGTAAATAAATACGTATTTTTGGATTTTATTTCAATTAAAGATCCTATACAAAGTATTTTGGCTGACTGTACCTTAGATCCTTGAATTTCGTTTAGTATTGGTTGGAGCAATGGTATCCATTCGGAATAGATAATTAACACGAGTTCAAACAAATAGGTACCAATAGTATTAGATGAGTGGTATTAAAACGGAACAAATAATGAATTCTTAGAGTACTTCTTATTCCAACTCACTTTTTTTATTATGATTTCTTTTTTTTTGTGCCTTTGGGTATAACATTGACTGGTCTACACTGTTCTTACATAATATCTATTATTATTGTAATATGGAAATATTGTATCAACAACCACTTTCATAAAAGAGTAACCATGGAGTTTCTTGCCGGTTCTTCTCCATAGGAAACGACCAATTTGGAACCATGCACTAGCTTTTGACGTTTTATAAGTGCCCATGTAGGCCTATGTGAAATAAAAATATTTTGTTTTTTTTTTAAATCGTTCGGTCCATGGCCCTTTCTGGGGCGCCAGTGTGGGCACCGTCGCTGCGTCAGCGGCCAAAGGCCCAGCTGAACGCATGCCAGAGGATCATGGCAATACGGATGGTGCGGGGTTACCGCACGGTTTCCCGCGAAGCAGCGAGCCTCCTTGCTGGCCTGCGACCATGGGATCTGGAGGCAACAGTCCTTGCACACATGCACGACTTGCGCGTGGAGATGCAAAGCCGGGGCGAAAGTGGTGAAATGGCGTCAGCGACTGTCGCAACCCAGTGCTGGACACGCCATAATTATGGCGGTAAGTCCCCTCTTTGAGGCGTGGCTGGAAAGACCTCACGGCGTCCTTACCTTTCACATGACGCAGGTTCTCACCGGACATAGCAAGTTCGGGAGGTTCCTGCACCGGATTCTTGTGGAAGTGACGCCCGGGCGTCGCCACTGTGCAGAACGCCCAGAAGACACAATGGAGCACACAGTAGATAGAGGTGTGCCCCACTTGGGCAGACCATCGCCATGCCCTCGTGAGGGCGATCGGCGGCGGCGATCTCTCGCGCCGGGCTTTGGTACAGGCCATGATACGGAGCGAAGAGGAGTGGCAGATGGTCGCCTCCTTCTACAAAGCAGTAATGCTAGCAAAATAGGAAGCCGATCCCATTAGGCAACGGCGGCGCTCACAGCGCCCCAGCCGCCGCCGGGATTCCGATCCCGATTTCCGGCCACTGTAGGCACGGGCTTGCGGATGGCGAGCAATGGGTAGCTCGCTGTCCGACCGTCCGGTACCTGTCCGAACCGAGCCCAAGTCGTCGACGGTGCACACTGTTCCCGCGCGCCTCAAGGAGCTATTAGCAACAGCAGGGGCCCAGATGGGTCGAAGCTTACTGGGGCCAGGGTTAATTCTAAAGATAGCTCAAGCCCCGGTACGAAAGACAACAAAGGAACAGGAGTAGGTCTTTAGCCAGTTAAAGTCTGCCCAAGAGCGGCGGATATCATCAGATGATTTTACCACCGTAAAAAAAGTAGGTACTACTTTAACAACTAAAATAGTTGGAACTTCGACTCAAATTAGTCCAAGGAAACCGTTTTCTGATTAACCTGTCGAATATCGTAATTAGAGAAACAATAGAAACACAATAAGAGAGTGAATGTCGGCATTCACGACTTTATTTACGTTATAGAGGAGGCGCCAAAGGGAGTTGAGTGTGCAAAATATGAGGACCGCCTTCTGTGAATGGTTTAGACTCAGAAAAGCATGCAGATTATGATTCTGGATGTTGCCAGGAGACATATTGGTCCATTGTTTTTATATCCCTCTACCTGAAGCAGCAAGTATATTGACTAAACAAATGCTTAGAATCATTTTATTACTTGTTTAAGTAACAATATGTAAGTGTTTCTTATGATTAAATATATCTATAGGAAATCAACTAAATAAAAAGTGAGTCGGACTCTCGCACTGAGGGTTCCGTACCAATTTACACATGAAAACAGTTTAATTGAGTTACGAAGATTTTTCCGAATCACAAGAATAGTTTTTTTTTTTTTTGTGACATAATGTCAAATTTAGAGTTTTCAGAATTTTACCTATATTAGTGGTATGAGACCTTGTTGAACAAAAAAGCGTGTATTTCGACACCCTTTAGGAAATCAAAATTTATAGAGTACTTCCCGTTGAGCTAGAATTTTGAAATTTGACATGAAGCAAGGCCTCTTACCACTTATACACCGTTAAAAGACATGGCCGGATCCTGCCCAAAAATCAACTATACGTTCCATTAATTATTTATATATATGAAAATTACTTCTAAAATAAATAAAAATAAGTCACAACAATCCATTTCTCTAGGAGTGGCGAGAAAAATTCAAAAAAAAATAAGTATGTTAATTGTTTTTGAGTCGTTTTGTTTCATAGCAACCATGGAGGATGAGGATAAATCGATACAAATTGCATTTACGTTTCGGTACACGCATAAGACAGAAAGTGTTCTTATCTGTAGTAACACGCCTGAAGGTCAGACTAAAAATATAAAATACTTGTAAATACTACAATTGTATTGCAGAAGTTAAAAAGTTAACTGGACACCACTTTTCGAGCCGCCGCGCGTTTTGATGGTACTCACGGTACACATTATGAATCCACAATATTTTGAAAATATTGTGGATTCATAATGCGTACCGTGTACCCAAACGTCCTAAAATTATTTTGACATTTCTGCGCTCTTTAAACTAAACTGTCAAAACAAACTGTATGTGTCAGTCTTGCGTTGCGTCATTCTTACAACATATTAGATACTATTTTGTGTTTTCATAACTGTATTTGATTTTTAAACTTGGCTCCATGCTATCCTTTATCGGACTTTCCTTTACGCTTTAAATATTTATATTCTGCTGTGCATATTGGATTGGTTTGTTTACGGTATGTTTGGATGCTGACGCTCACGAAGTCAATGTACCTGAAATGAACTGTGGCCTCTAACACCATAACTACAAAATACATTGGCTGATATACATAAACAGGTTGAAGAACTACAGGAAAATGAATCTGGATTACCTAAACTACCTTCAATTCCACCAGTTGCTAATCAAGCAAATATAACGGCATCAGCCTCATTCCCTGATAACATATCTTCGAAGCTATCTAGTTCTTCCTTTCGAGATTTAAGAGAGGATAAAAACACTCAATGTGTCTTGTCTGAGTAATTATTCTAGTGATGATGTGTTATAATATTAAGAAATAAATATATTTAAGCAAATGTCTGTACTTACTTACTTATATGACTAAATAAAAATTCAAGTGTTATATTTTTAATGTTTTATTGCATGTCCATTTGTATTTTTTGCTAATTCGCCTGAATATCCAAAAAATATCTGTTAGACGACGAGTTCTTCTTCGATATTGCGGCTTGTTAATGTCGATGTTTGAAAGTGACTATGTATTACCAATATATTATGTTCATCAATGTAAATACGTTTTACTTGGTATTTTGATTTTTGACTCATTCTTCACTAGCCTCTATGAATATGTATCACTGATAGTGTTTCGAACATTTTCATAAAATTAAAGGCGTTCTCATACTAACTTACTGTCACTGTCACTGTTATTGTAGATCATTGTTGTGTTGATGTCAATCATTGCTATTCAAAATGATTAGGGGTTTTTTTTTAAATCTTATTTATAGTGTCTCTCGCTCTATCTCTGATCATAAAACTTAAACTACCTGTAGTTAATAGTCGGCGTTGCGTAAAAACTACCTACAGGTCATTGAACTCGCTCAGCTGACGTTTTCTTAACGAAATTAATTTCGTACATGCGAAAATTAATACGATTTTTGAAAAAAGGGTACTTTATTTTTTAATTTTATCTTTACAAATCGATAGTGTTTCATGTACCGGATCGACCCTCCACGGGATTAAAACGATTAAAACCCGAAATCTTGTTCCTTTCGTTTCAGTCCATCCAAAGGTTGTCTGGTAGAAATTGCCCTGTGCAATAAGACCGCCTATTGTACACTTATTTTTGTTAAATTTTATTCTTTAATAAGTTAAGGTGTGCAATAAAGATGTATAATAATAATAATAATAAAATTTAGCGGTGTATAGATAAGATTCTGAAAATTGAAAATTTGTCATTATGTCACAAAAAAAAACTATTCTAGTGATTCGAAAAAATCTTCGTTACTCAATTTGGGAATTAAACTGTTTTCATGGAACCCTCAGTGCGCGAGTCCGACTTAATTTTTTTTTATTTGACTTCCTATAGATATATTTAATCATAAGAAACAATTACATATTGTTACTTAAACAAGTGTTAAAATGATTTTAAGCAATTTACCGGGTGCTTCAGGGAGAAGGGTATAAAAAAAATGGACCAATATGCCTCCTGGCAACATCCAGAATCATAATATGCATGCTTTTCTGAGTCCGAAACCATTCACAGAAGGCGATCCTCATATTTTGCATACTCAACTCCCTTTGGCGCCTGCTCTATTAATTAAAGGTACGTGGTTATGCCTTGATCACACGTACCGAGTAAATGGGCGAAACAGAGCTCTCGGCCGAGTACTCGGTACGTGTAAACAAAGCGCCGACTGGTCGGCCGAGCGCCTATCTCTACAACTCACCTACATCACTGTCTCGGCCGAGCAAGATTTTACTGTCTCGCCCTTTTACTCGGTACGTGTGATCAAGGCATAAGAATGGCCACGATGTATTGCTGAAATTTTAAATTATCTGTTCAAAAATCCAGAAGACGTAAAACGAGTAAAGTATTTTATTTCTGTTCCCAAAAAGAAAACGTTATATCTTCTGAAAAAGCCTTAGTAAATACATTAAAATACAGTAAATTAGTCTAATATATAATTATATTATACATACTAAACAGTTTATATTTTAAAATCTGAGTTTATTTAATTAATACACTTTAAATCAATTTAACTTATTACATACACAACTAAAAACTATAATTACAGTAAATTAAAAAAAATAATAATAATAAAACCCTACGCTAATTACAACTAACTAAAATCAAACTAAAATATGGCGTCAAAAAACTCTTCCACATCGCTGTCGACTGGTAATGTGCCCAAAAGGCTGGCGGCATTGCCACGCTGTATGGCAATGCTTATCCTCTGTCCGAGGTAAAAGCCAGCCCTTGGGTCACGCGAAGTGTCAACTAGACGTTTCGATAGATCTTTAAACAACTTGTGAGCACTCGGACCCCACGATCCAAGAGTTTCAACCCCAAACGGTTCGAAAATATAACTTCCAACAAGGTTGTTATATTTCCGCCGCTTGAGGTTCTCCGCAGCCGCAGCGGCAGCACCAGCACGACACGACGAGCTAGGAAGATGTGAAGGCGCAAGAGTATCGACACAAGTAGCGTCCCATACTAAAGGCCTTCCCATCTTCCAAGGGAATAACGACATGCCGTCCGGTCTCTTGCCATCGTCGCGTGCCAGGCCATGGGGTTCCAATACGGCTGGAACGCCGACGGTGACAAGAGCGCGTCTGATGATATCGTTGATATTCGCGTGTCGCGCTATGCGACCCGCACTACGGCTGCATGACAGACCGTGGTGTCCGAGGCTGTTGACGACTTCGCCGCAGTGGCAGCGATGAGGAGAACAGCATGGAGCACCTAGACGTAAGGCAACAGCGAGGCGGAAAGTGTTATCATCGAGCAAGGTGCCAATGTTCGACGACGGTAGTGCGTGAAGCCAGAGACCCGACTCCCACTCTCCCACAGCCAGCAGGCGCGCTCGCTCTGCAGGAGCAGTAAATGTTGCAATCAGGTTTTCCTGAACTACTTTGCAGAGCGGCTCATCCCACCGTCTTTGGGATGATGGTTCGTCGGGCGGATTAGAATTCGGGCAAGCGAGTCTCCAGGCATCTATAGCCTCGATGAAGCACGGCACATTGAAATCATTCAGTAAGGGAGATAGAATATTCCTGATTAATTTCTCAGTGCCGTGAATCGAGGATATAAAGGCTGGTAAGCTAATACTCGAAATTTAAACATACTAAACAACACATACATCGTCATCGCCAGCCTTTTTAATGTTCCCACTGGGACTCAGGCCTCCTCTCTAGGAGAGGCATGGGCCGTAATCCACCACGCGAGCCCAGTGCGGGTTTGTGAATGTCACATGTCTTCGAATTTTTGGTTTCCTCACGATGTTTTCCTACACCGTTTTGCAAGCAGTGGTGATAAAATAAATGACACATAGTAATGCGCCTGGCTGGGTTCGAACCCACGACCTTACAACTCGAGAGTCGGGGCCATTACCACTCGGCCACCACTGCTCATAATACATACATAGTACATATTATTATATTTTGGATCGCTTTATTAAATGTATATAAAGTGGCTGGTTAGTTATCGCTATGAATACATATGATGCAGAATCAACACATAGGCACAATTATTAGAATCGATATTGATACACCAAACTTA
This sequence comes from Mythimna ferrago, assembly GCA_910589285.2. Taxonomy (NCBI): domain Eukaryota; kingdom Metazoa; phylum Arthropoda; class Insecta; order Lepidoptera; family Noctuidae; genus Mythimna; species Mythimna ferrago. The sequence goes on from OU342680.1 coordinate 2,430,093, forward strand.
TCACGTTTCCGTACTTTAATCCATTTCCATCGGTTTGATTATTTGAGATTTTATTAATTAGTAATCGAAAGTGAATAAATGAAGGATTTAAATTAGTGTTAAGACTATTATTTGGTACCTACACCATGGCGAACTTGGACTCAGATAACGAGGTACCTCCTATGGGTAAAATAACTTCGTTCTCTTCTTCCATGGACCGCGCTCCGAACCAATATACCGATCCTGAAAGAACTCTATATCAAAAAGAGATTGTCGTCGTCTGTGAAATACGAATCCTCAAGTTCTTCGGGCATATCACCCGTAATTAGGACTCGATGGAACGTTTAGTGGTGCAAAGGAAAGTCGAAGGCAAAAGATCTCGTGGAAGGTCTCCAACACAGTGGACGGACCTCATCAAAACCGTGACACACTGCAGCGTAAATGAAGGCTCCTAAGCCGCTAAACACAGAACTGCATTGCATCATATCGCGAGAGAGGCGGTGGTGCGGGACTCGACTGAGACATGACCACGACCACTCTGTCAAGGTGTACAACGAAGAAGAAGAAGAAGAGATTAGTGAAAATCTAGCTAAAGCTAGTTCAACTTATACATTTATACCGCGTACATCGAAGGACTGGAACAGTTTGTCTGCTGCGGTCTTCCCGTCCGTTTATAATTTAGGTGTCTTCAAGGCTAGAGTGAATAGGCTCTTAAGGGGCCGGCGGAGGATGAATTTCCATACAAACGTAATACCACGCTCATTTGCAGTTGGAGCATATATCCAACATATTATGATGATATTCGGTTAAAGACAATATTTATCTAGGTTCCTACGTCGAGAATATTAGAAATATTGTTATTTTTAATACAAGAAAAGCCAAATGGCATGTTTTGCCATTTACGCTATAAAAAAGTGCGGAATACAATTTGCTTAAATTTCTTTTTGTTTTTTAAAAAAAGAAAGACGTAGGAACCTAGATAAATATTGTCTATAACCAAATATCATCATAATATGTTGGAAATATGCTCCAACTGCAAATGAGCGTGGTATTACGTTTGTATGGAAATTCATCCTCCGCCGGCCCCTTAATAAACAAGTGATCAACGATTGCATTACAGCTTACCATCAGGTAGGATCGCAACCATGTACTAGTTTATAACAGATAAAAAAAAACTCACATCAACGTAGTGGGTCGCGTAATGGCCAGCTCTCTTCGTGACTGTTGAGCACCAGTACAACCAACAGTTTTCTTTAGCCGTATACGTGTAAGTAGCCCAGTACGATTCAGGTACATTATCCCAGTACCTGTAAGAAGCAATATTACAGTTATGAAAGTGGTAGATTACACAAATATAGCTCGATGAGCCTAGCCTAAGTGTTTAGGGCACGCTACAATTATGGCGGTAAGTCTCCTCTTTGGGGCGTGGCTGGAAAGACCTCACGGCGTCCTTACCTTCCGCTTGACACAGGTCCTCACCGGACATGGCAAGTTTAGGAGTTTCCTGTTCCGGATTAAAGCGGAAGTAACGCCCGGGTGTTGCCACTGTGCGGAACGCCTGACGGACACGGTGGAGCATACAGTCGAGGTATGCCCTGCTTGGGCGGAGCATCGCCGTATCCTCTTGGGGGCGATCGGCGGCGGAGACCGCTCGCGCCGGGCCTTGGTCGAGGCCATGGTCCGGAGCGAGGAGGAGTGGCAGGCGGACGCCCACTTCTGCGAAGCAGTAATGCTCGCAAAGGAGGAGGCCGAACGCATCAGGCAACGGCGTTATCGCCGCCGCCGTCGCCGGGATTCTGATCCCGATTTCCGGCCAACGTAGACGCGGGCTTGCGGACAGTGAGCAATGGGTAGCTCACTGTCCGGCCGTCCGGTAACTGTCCGGACCAAGCCCAAGTCGTCGACGGCGCGCACTGTTCCCGCGCGCCTCAAGGAGTTGTCAGCAACAGCAGGGACCCAGCCGGGTCGAAGCCTACTGGGGCCAGGGTTATCCGAAAGGGCGCTCGAGCCCCGGTATGAAGGCTAGAAGGAACGGGGTGGGTCTTTTAGTCAGTAAGAGTCTGACACTATCTCCCGCTCCGCCCAAGGGCGGGGGATGTCAATGCATGATTTTTTCCCACCATAAAAAAAAAAAAAATAAAAAAAAAAAAAAAAAAAAAAGCCTAGCCTAAGTGTTTAGGGCACGCTACAATTATGGCGGTAAGTCTCCTCTTTGGGGCGTGGCTGGAAAGACCTCACGGCGTCCTTACCTTCCGCTTGACACAGGTCCTCACCGGACATGGCAAGTTTAGGAGTTTCCTGTTCCGGATTAAAGCGGAAGTAACGCCCGGGTGTTGCCACTGTGCGGAACGCCTGACGGACACGGTGGAGCATACAGTCGAGGTATGCCCTGCTTGGGCGGAGCATCGCCGTATCCTCTTGGGGGCGATCGGCGGCGGAGACCTCTCGCGCCGGGCCTTGGTCGAGGCCATGGTCCGGAGCGAGGAGGAGTGGCAGGCGGACGCCCACTTCTGCGAAGCAGTAATGCTCGCAAAGGAGAAGGCAGACCGCATCAGGCAACGGCGCTCTCGCCACCGCCGGGATTCCGATCCCGATTTCCAGGCACTATAGGCGCGGGCTTGCGGACAGTGAGCAATGGGTAGCTCGCTGTCCGGTCTGTCGGACTGTCCGGACCAAGCCCAAGTCGTCGACGGCGCGCACTGTTCCCGCGCGCCTCAAGTTGTCAGCAACAGCAGGGGCCCAGCCGAATCGAAGCTTACTGGGGCTAGGGTTATCCAAAAGGGAACTCGAGCCCGGGTATAAAGGCTAGAAGGAACGGGGAGGGTCTTTTAGTCAGTAAGAGTCTGACACTGTCTCCCGCTCCGCCCAAGAGCGGGGATTGTCATTGGATGATTTTCCCCACCAAAAAAAAAGCCTAAGTGTTTATTTATTTGTCGGAAGCTCTATCCAGGGACTCTGTTTTGTGAGCGATTGCTGGGTATCGAGCAATAAACAAACTATTCCAGTACCCCTAGCCAAGTTGCTAATCTGCAATAGTTAACGCTTGTAGAAAGCTTCAAATGTACGCGAATGACGTCGTATTAACGCTCAGTCACGTGGTCAGAACAAAAGAATTGGCGGCAAGGTCAACTCGAAGCGTTCGGCGCAAGCGAAACGTTTGTAACTTGGCCAGGGGGGCAGATCACGCAACTGATTTATTATGATGAAAGCTTTAGCGAAAGTCCCCAAAACTAAACGTTGTTCGCACGGCTGCCGACAGAGGAATGAGCACCGCACCTCTGTGGTCGGTACTTTGTATCGCTCGATTCGTGCAAACGTCAGCCCAGATTCTGTCAAAGTGTCAAGTGTCACATGTCACTTACTAGTTCGTTTTTTTTGGTTTTTTTTTTCAATGACAAGAGATTATGGCTTAGCAAAGCAAGTTATCAAGCTTCCATACTATTGACTTCTCCGACATATTTATTTATGTAAGCGCACGGGAGTGCGCATGCCAAGTACCAGCAACAGGCCGCGTGCATGCCGTGCACTATTTACACGAACCGTTTCGACCCACTTTTTACCCCCCTGTAGCTCAGTGCCTATTGCAAGTACTGATCATCATTAAATTTGAACTTGGCAAGTTAATTCAATTATATAAATAATAAATTTAATTATACAATTAATCAAGTGTTACGTACAGCACTAAAAGCTGCCAAGTTCAAATTTAATGATGATTAGGCTGTTGATGAAGATGATTATGATCGATTTTAAAGTGTATCTAAACTTGGCTAAGTTTTATTTTGAAAACTAATTTGAAGGTAAAAGTGGCTGTAGTTGTGGAGCCAGTGTCAGAAGAAGAAGAATTAAATTTAGTTAATTTGCCAATTGTAATTGGCCTGAATTGAATCTGAGTCTTTTCCAGGGCTGCTTGAGACAAAAGTTACCGTTTGTCCACTATGATCAGACGGAAGATAATTTACTATAGCTTTATCTAGATAGTCACAATTGCAGAAAACATTATCAATACAAGTTGCAGAGGTTGGGGTATAGTACCTACTTAGAATACATGATTGAACCAAATGGCTGCTTAAAATACAAAATTGAATGATTTAGAATAAAATTACAGTACCTACGGCCAACAGATCTTGGCGAGCCCGAACTTTACGCAGAAGGCATTGCGCACGAGCGTCTTTTAGGAACCAAATGATGGCACAGGTGAGATACGGGCGGCGGAGGTCTAGGCTAGAGATTGACTCTTTGTAAACACAATGGACCCTTTATTCAATCAAATGTCGCAATCGATTTTGATCGATTTGGAATTTATTGGTTTTTGTTTATTTGAGATATTGAACAAAGTAGATGTACAAACATAGTGAATGTTGTCGTTAGTAAACGAGATTTCGACTATAACCCTATTCTTGGCACGGTATTAAAAGATACGTTCACCTTTAAGAAAATCTAGAGATGTGAGAAGACGTGAATAAACGTATGTTATTATTTAGATACTATGCATATCAAAATTATAATAACTCTACCAAAAATACTCTTTTATCATTTGCAAAATTCAAGAGTAGAATTCAAGATGGTAAACCGGTCGAAGGCGTCTGCGCAACGCAAGTTAAAAATAATTTGTTTTTTGTTACATTTTGTCATTTTTTTGTTTAGAAGTGTTGTAACTCGAAGAGGCTAAAGTATTTACTAATTGAAAAAAATACCATTGTGGAAGAAAATAGATTTTAATCGTAAGTAATGTAGTTTTTTTTCCGAGTGTATCAGATTTCATACATAGCCAGATATCCAAATTTCCACATATTTTTTACCTTTTTTTTCCACCTTTTTTCGAGGAAGCAATACAAAATGCCTTCACACACTTTGTGGAATCCAGATTCCCAGAAGAGTTTTATCGCAAAAGTTTAAATAGTCCATTTGGTTGGTGAAAACGTATGAATATTACAAGCGTAAATACTTTGAATAAAAAAAAGTTTATTCTATTCTTTAAATAGATTTTATCCTACATAAAAAATTATTTTCCTTAATTCTTTCTTCTCTCTTTCAATAATTATGTTCGCATCTAATTATAGGTAATAAAAAAGGCTTCTGCCAGCAGCCACCTCCGCAGAAAATAAGTGAGGTTACTCACTTATTTTCCACGAAGGTGGCTTCCGAAATCCTTTCCCTGTATGTCAGTTCTAGGTCCAATGTTTTTCATCTCTTTGATAGATACTGAATATCTCAGAATTATTAAATTTTCTTTAAACGAATACAACGATGTTATTCAAATAAAATCGACCATTTATTTTAGGCACAGCTCCTGACATAAATCGCGTATAATACTGATAAAGTTTATTCCAAATATAAGATAATGCTCGATGTTACTATGGCGATGTTTGGTCCCGTAATAGGTACTAGGAATAGTGTTAAAGATCTATTCACAGGGTCGCCATTCTTTCCAAAAGTCAGACTGGAGCGTGAAGGCGTGGTTGCGAAGTCACTGTGAAAGCGACCAGCGGCGGCCAAGCTGCGAGAGGGTCATGGCCTTACGGTTGACGCGAGGATACCGCACGGTTCCACAATAAGCGGCGAGCCTCCTTGCTGTCCTGCACCTGCCACAATGGGATCTAAAGGCCGTGACACGTCGTGGCATGGCGGACAGAGTTTTGGCAGGACCTCATGTTGATAAGGCGACAGCGATGGTCGCAACCCAGTGCTGGGTACGCCTTAATTATGGCGGTAAGTCCTCTCTTTGAGGCGTGGCTGGAAAAACTTCACGGCGTCCTCACCTTCCACATGGTGCAGGTTCTCATCGGACTCGTGAATTGCCCGGGGTCAACAATGTACGGACCGTCCGGAGGACATGGTAGAGCATACGGTAGAGGTGTGCTCCACTTGGGCAGAGAACCATGCCCTCGTGGGGGCGATCAGCGGCAACAATCTCTCACGCCGGGCCATGGTTCGAAGCGAGGAGGAATGGTAGACAATCGCCTTCTTCTGCGAAGCAGTAATGCTAGCAAAGGAGGCACAAACAAGGCCACACGAGCGGAGCCAACGGCCCTCAAGTCCCAGCCGCCGAAATCCCGATCCCGATTTCCGACCAGGCATAGGCGCTGACTTGCGGACGGCGAGCTACCCATTGCTCGCCGTCCGCAAGTCCGGTAACCGTCTGGGGCGAACCCAAGTCGTCAACGGCGCGTTTGGTTCAATGCGCGCCTCGAAGAGTTCTCAGCAAACCATAGGGGCCCAGCAGGGCCTTGCAGGGCCTACTGGGGCCATGGATTCACTTCTGAAAGGAAAACCTGGCCCTGATATGAAAGGCAACGAAGGAACTAGGAGTAGGTTTTAGTCAGTAAAAGTCTGAGACGCCCTCCCGTCCCGCCCAAGGAGGGGAGATGTCATTGGATGATTTCCCACCTAAAAAACCCTCTGGTCTCTGTTTTGACTTAGAATTGGACTTACCACTCTGTCCTGGTGCAAATTTGACCTTCCACATGATTCGTTTCATCGCACAAGTGCAATAAAACAATTAACAAGATTGACAACAGGCACATTGTTTTCGCACACATTTTGGTCACTGACTGACTTTTTACTGGGATTTCGGTCATTATCAACTCCTGTTATCATCGTCCTGTGGTTACAATTACAATTATAGGGTTAAATAAAAGAATAGTCTATTTTTTGCACTGTGTTTTTGTCTGTCCGCCACTCCTATCGATTTATCGCCACATCGCAATGACAAATGTTTTCTTCAAAAGAAAGAACATGACCTAGACCATGACGTAGAAAGAACATTACCTTAGACCATGACGTTTAAAGTAAGATTGTTTTAATCTTGTTTCGGTGTGGGTAAGAGACAGAGCTATACAGGTTGTCTAGCGCCATCTCTTACCCAAACTGAAACAAGGTTAAAACCACCCCGCTTGGAAGTGGCTTGTAGTCAGTAAAAGTGAAACACGCCCCCTCCCGCACTGCCCTGGAACGGGGAAAGTCATAGGATCATAATTATCCTACCAACAAAAAAAACTCCTACATTAAAAAAAAATGTGACTGGCATATTAAAGTATTATGTAAGTATATGGCTAATTACAATATAATCCACAATAATAGCAACATTGACATCTTTGCCGACAGTTTTTACCAATTCCGTAAGAATCTTATGACATTTAATAGTAAATAGCATTTTGATCACGTTTATTGCAATCGTTTCTCAAATTTGTAATCTTGCCCTAATTTAAACCGAGTCTAATTATTCATTTTAATTCCATATTCCCATTATTTTATTAACATTAAAAGTTTTATTATTATTTTAATTTTAAATGTCAATTTAATTTTTTTTTTTTAATTCAATATGTAATATAAAACAATAATTAATTCCTTATAATAGCACTCTTATAAATGATAGATCTCATTAATTGTAAGTATTTTTTATTTATGTGTAAGCTGTGTACTTCTTTAAGTGACAAGTTCACCACAATAATTGGTATATATGCTAGTTATTTTTTGTAAAATGTTATTAGTGAATAAGTCGTTGGAGTACTTTAATATAAATAAATAAATAAATAAATAAAATAAGTATTATATACCTACTGCTGCTAAGGTATTACAGATCTTGGTACCAAGGAATTTACGGAATTTATTTCTATATTTTTTTATTTTTAAAATGCCTTTATATGACCAATATTTATGTTGTACACTGACAGCCCCAAATCTTTTCCTTTTGTTAAGTCCATCCAAAGGTTGTCTGGTAAATTCTACATTTATTCTTTTGTAAAGGACCATGAGGCAAATTGGGCTCATTGTCCAACAGAGTTACCGCATATGCCATTGTAAAAGATTCAGTTTATACTTCAATTTTTTCTATCGGCACAACCTTCAATTCCATGGGAGAAAAAAATAAAAACCGGTCAAGTGCGAGTCGGACTCGCCCTTGGAGGGTTCCGTAGCAGCAAGTAACATTATATAAAAGTTCTTGTAGTTCGTTGTAACTTTGATCGATGTTTTAATAATAGTGTATTTTTTTAGATGTAACGTATTAAAAAAAAACTACTTACTAGATCTCGTTCAAACCAATTTTCGTTGGTAGTTTACATGGTAATGTACAATATATATTGTTTTTAGTTTTATCATTCTCTTATTTTAGAAGTTACAGGGGGGACACACACATTTTATCACTTTGGAAGCGTCTCTCGCGTAAACTATTCAATTTAGAAAAAAATGATATTTCTAATATACCTCAATATCATTTTTGAAGACCTATCCATAGATACCCCACAATTTTTTTTCATCCAACATGGGTTGGATGAAAAAAAATTTTTTGAGTTTCAGTTCTAAGTATGGGGACCCCCAAAATTTATTGCTTTTTTTCTATTTTTGTTCTTCAAAGGATCATTAGCAGAACTGTGTTACCAAGTAAAACAGCTTTGTTCATACATGTAGTCAATTACTCTCTGGGGATAAATGGAAATGATCTGATGATGAAGTTGGAAGTTAGGCACCAGAACTCCGCAATAAATCAATGAATCCTAGCCGTGTTTGGACTTTTAGAATTGTCATAAAATGTACATTGGATAGGAGGTGCTATTGATCTGATTTGATGATGGAGTCGGAAAGTGAAAGGTAGGCAGGGGAAACTCAGTAATAAAACAATGTATGCTTAGCGTGTCTTGCTTATTAGAATTGGTGACGAGACGTAGTTATAAGTAGTTTTGTTTATTATATTTAAAGAAAGAGATTTGATTGAATATTATTTTAGGCTTCAATATTATATCGATTTATGGTCCAAATATAATGATTTTACTTGGTAAATCACAGATTTCACATTTTGATATTCGAAATCACAAAAAAAAAAATACATTAACTTTAGCTGGGATCGCAAGAAATTTCTGAAAAGGAAACCTGTAATCCTAGATTGCAAAGGGCAACTGAAGGACACAGGTGTGTTGTGACACAGTGAATGTCTGACATGCCCTCCCGCACCACCCAGAAGTGGAGAAGTCATTTGATGATTTCCAAACACAAAAGGCTACTTTTACCATCAAGTTAAATTGTGAGCAGACGCAGATGGCTTCGTGGGCAAAAGTTAGTCGAAAATAAACGTCACAGAAGTATTTTATTTAATTAATTTTATTTTCAGACAGTCTTTACTCTTTTTTTAACAGGTATGCGCACAGTAGGAAGTTGTGCATATACCATTTCAATTATGTGATATCTAGGGTTAGGTAAATATACGAGTACAACATTCAATCCACCGGCAGGTCGTCTACAATAACATTTTTAGCTGATAATAATAGTCGTTTCATTTTTGTACTTTCATAATGTATTTTTTTACATCTGGAATTAAAACTAGTATAAGATGTCAATCAATGACAATTCCAATAAGTAAACACGGTTACGATACATTGCTTTGTTTCCGAATTTTCCTGCTTAACTTCCACTTTCCGGATCTATCAACATATCAGTTCAATGGCACCTTATGGCCAAAGAGCATCTCATAACAATTGTAATAAGCTTAAACACGACTAGTATCCATTGATTTATTACGGAGTTCCGGCCTACCTTCCAACCTCATCGTTAGATCATTTCGATGTACCCCTCCACCTTTTCCTTTAGTTAGTCATCAACCTCGTGTATCAAGAAAGTAATTTTACTTGTTATGACAGTTCTTCTATGGTCCTATGAAGAGTTCTGTTCCGTATCTGAAATTCATCATCAGATGATGACAATATTTCTTTTGGGGCAATTCGGGAGTATACGCATACAATTTAAAAAAAAAACGAAAGGAAATCGGTCCGCAATTAGCAGAGAAATTGATGAATATAGGTACATTAAAAAAAAAACATACTTCCGAATATATGACCACCTACTTTTTTAAGTCGGTTAACAAGCATAAGATAATAAACAACAATACTAACAACGTCATAGTAGCATTACTTTGCAGTATTATGGTATATTTATGGTAGGAGAGAAATATTTATAGTAAAATAACCCCATGGATTTTTCACAAAAATTAAATTAGATCTTATTATTTATTAAAGTACAAGTCTATTCAAAGTGATCTCATCTCTGTTGGTGGAAGAGCCCACGCTCCATACACTTTTGCCCAAGGTTCTTTGAATAAAGTTTTGACCATACAAGTGGATGGATGGAGAGAGAGAGAGAGAGAGAGGCCAAAGAAAAGATTAATGGGTTGTATAAGGAGTGAGAAAAGGAGAATTAGTGATAGCGTGGCTAGAAAAAAAAATGTCGCCGACCCAAAATAACACGGAAGAAGGGCAGGAAGATGATGATGAATTTTCAAGGGAGGGTCATAAGAGTCATAACCCAGCTGCGGAACCCATGAACACTAGCAGTCCAATTTGCACTCGATAAACCGTCCACACGGCTCGTTTATAACAGGATGAGATTAGTGAAGTTATGATAAAAGAGTAGTTACCTACATATTCTACAACCGCAATAGCCTACCTATTGCGGTTGTAGCTATAACTGCCAAAATATTTCACAAAAAATTTAAGTAAATTTAGAATAAAATGTTCAAAACATAAATCTTATCTACTACCTAATATTATAAACGCAAAATTTTATATGTACCAACACGGTAATTTCTGCCTGACCACTTAAAAAAAATTTCGCTTGTATCCTGCGGTGCAGCACTATAGCAAACCTTTTGAAGTTTTCGTTTTGAGTGCAAGCAAAAATGAACTTAGCGGTGGTCAGGCGGAATAATATTCGATGGTACCTATGAAACTTAGACTATATCCTGGAATAACACATTACTTAGGAAAGAAAGAAAGAAAACTATTTTATTTGGCATACACACTCGTAGATACACACAATGTAGTAACAACATGTAGACACTAATAAATTATTATAATTATAAAAAGAAAGACAACTAGCAATGTGTGTCTCAGGGCGGAGGATACATAGGATACTTTTTATCCCGAGATAATGTTCCCTTGGGATTATTTTCTACTACTACGCGGCCGAAGTCGCTGGCAGCTTATAGTGACTAATAATCAATTTTTTTTGTTGATAGATTCGCGCTTAACTGTTAACTCAGCTGATGGAAAGCGACGATGGTGCGCTCTTACCTAGAAGTAACCTATTCACTCTTGACTAAAAGATTCCCGGGTTGCAGCCATCAGGAACACAGACGACAGGGAATCGCACAATGTATGTGTTCCCAAAATGTTTACCTATTGAAAAATGTTAAGGGACTGCACTGAACATGGGTTCATGTAGCTGAGAATGGTCTCCAACAATGTTTTGTATCCTTATTTTTAGTACTGAATATATTTTGTTCAGAAACAGTAACAGAATTGATTCCAGTAGTTTTTACACCATGTTATATTTTACCCAAAAATATTTAAAAAGGTCACAAGTTGGGCACGACACTAAAAGATGGCGCCTAACACGTTCTTACCCAGAACCAGCAGTAGAACCATACAGGTCACGACAAGTCATAACGGATGTTAGGCGCCATCAAAAAACTGAGTGCAAGTGCAAAACAACCCCTCAGTCGAAGGAAGGCCGCGACCTTGTATTTTTCTGACATAATCTATACCTACTTATATCAAATGTCTATACTAATATTGTAATGCTGATGAAGAATTAGTTTGTTTGAACGAGCCAATCTCAACACTTAAGAACTTTTCAATTCAAACCAGAAGTTTCCACTTCTAGATTGAATTGAAAAATACATAAGTGTTTTTAATTAAATTTAAAATCTCCCTTATCATTTTAATTTCAGGTTTGTACTAAATTCAGTAGCGCGGTCTTATTATTAGATTCATTTATAGGTAGGTAGGTAAGATCCCTTCTTCGAGGAGTGGCTGGAGGAAAGACGTAACGGCGTCCTCACTTTCCGCATGACGCAAGTCCTTACCAGTTATGGTAGGTTCGAGAGGTTCCTGCACCTAATTCGTGCGGAAGAAACACTTGGGAGTCATTATTGTGCAGACCGCCCGGTGGATTCGTTGTAGGTATAGGCCCCGCTTTAGCGGAGCACCACGCCGGATCGGTCGGTTGCGATCGTCGGCAACGACCTCTCGTAGCGGGCCCTTGTACAGGACATGATCTGGAACGAGGAGGAATAGCAGGCGGTCGCTGTTCTTCAAAGCAGTAGTGATAATGAAAGAAGCGGCCGTACGCATGAGAGAATGATCTTCCTGACGCTCCAGCCGCTGGGATCCCGATCTCGATTTCCAGTCATCGTAAGCGTGGGCTTGCGGACAACGAGCAATGAGACGCTTAATGTTTGGCTGTCCAGTACAATTACCAGCACGGATCTTGAGCGCTCGGCGTCAGAGTGGGGATAGCTTTGCGCATTCCATACATTGGCGAGCCAATCGTCGTCGTTGTCAGATACATGCAGCAACGCAAGGAGCGAATCACGAGTGACGTCTATGACACGATGACGCGTCTCACTTCGCACCACTAAAGAGACCGAATATTTGATTTCTGCGCAACTTGAAGCCAGCGCTCAAGATCCGTGCCGGTAATTGTAACCGTCCGGACCGAGTTCGAGTCGTCGACGGTGCGTAGTGTAACACTACGCGTGACGCGCGCCTCAAGGATATGTTAGCAAAACTGTAGGGGCCCAGCAAGGCCAACCCTACTGGAGTTATAGTTCGCTTCTGAATGGAAAACCTGGTGTCCTGGAACGCAAGGTACAGAAGGAACATAGGAGAGAGTATTAGTCAGCAAAATCTGACACGCCTTTCCACTCCGCTCTAGAGCAGGCGAAGTAATTTTCCACCTAAACCAAAAAAGCCTCTGACGTTTTGTATGTGCAGAGATTAACTGATATTTCGTTACTTTTAACAATTGTCTTATAGTTATAGTTTGTTTTTTTTTTCTTGTGGAAACTGTAAAATCATTTTTTTAATTAAGTAAATATAGGACGCTGGGCTCCATTTCGATGGTTCTGCAATTCTTTCAAATAACGAAAACGCCACGCCACCCTATCGAACTTCTCCATTAACAACTTTCTTTTAGACCTGCTTTTTGTTAACAAAATCCCATTACCTCATAATTCTCCAAAAAGTGTTGCAACTACCGTTATAATCGATGTCGTTACGCATTTTGTGCAACAGTTTTGGTAGAGTAAGCAACTCTTTCCTTTTTTACCTTCTTTTTTAGGGTTCCGTAGCCAAATGGCAAAAAACTGAACCCTTATAGATTCGTCATGTCTGTCTGTCTGTCTGTACGTCCGTATGTCACAGCCACTTTTTTCCGAAACTATAAGAGCTATACTGTTGAAACTTAGTAAGTAGATGTATTCTGTGAACCGCTTTAAGATTTTCACAAAAATAGAAAAAAAAGCAATAAATTTTGAGGGTCCCCATACTTAGAACTGAAACTCAAATTTTTTTTTTCATCAAACCCATACGTGTGGAGTATCTATGGATAGGTCTTCAAAAATGATATTGAGGTTTCTAATATCATTTTTTTTCTAAATTGAATAGTTTACGCGAGAGACACTTCCAAAGTGATAAAATGTGTCCCGTCCCCCCCTGTAACTTCTAAAATAAGAGAATGATAAAACTAAAAAAATATATGATGTACATTACCATGTAAACTAGTTTTTAAAATAAGTTTTTTTTTTAATACGTCATAAATTTAAAAAAATACACTATTATTAAAACATCAAAGTTACAAAGAACTACAAGAACTTTTATATTATGTTACTTGCTGCTACGGAACCCTCCATGGGCGATTCCGACTCGCACTTGGTCGGTTTTTTTTGTAGACAGACAGGGGAGCCGACATTACGACGAAGGAACTTAAGAAGTTAAGTGAAACAAACACACACTTTTTCTCGGTTTCTCGCTAGTGTTTGTTTCATAGATAACACCGACTTCCGAAATTAAAGTTATTTTGACCTTTATAGTGTACCTATTTTTTTAGTGAAGTCGGTTATTTTTTTTGTAAAAAGTTTTTTATTTCGCACCTTTTAGTTGCGATACACTGTCTTGTAGTCAGAGTAACTTTTTCTCATGAAAATTCCAATCAACCCAAGCCCTGGTAGGATACAATGTTTTATTATGAAGTTCCCGTGTTTACCTTCCACCTTCCGGCTCCATCATCAGATCAGTTCGATAGTACCTTATAGCCAAAGTACATCTTAAGACAATTCTAATAAGCCCTAATACGGCTACGATACATTGATTAATTACGGAGTTCCGGTGCCTATCTTCCGGCTCCATCATCATCATCAGGTCACTTCGATGATACTATTTTCAACATATCTATTCAGAACCATTCTTTTATTTGTATTGTCATAGTCGCTTAACTATGTTCATTGTGATATTTGTTTGAGTACGAAGTTCCGTTGGCCATTTCTGGTCTTCTTCACCAGTTCCACTTCATCAAATGTCACTTTTTGACTGTAAATGCATAGGTAAGTCCTCAATGATACTACAAAAATAATAATTATATAGTTGCCTATAATATTTAAGGAGTTCCCTCGATTCCTCATGGATCCCATCATTAAAAACGGATTTTGAAACCAATGGGACTAATCTGGAAGCATACCATGTGAGGGGAAAAAAATTTTGCTAATCAGTCCATAAACGACAAAGTTATCCGCGAACAAACATAAAAAAAAACATATACGGTCGAATTGAGAACCTCCTTCTTTTTTGAAGTCGGTTAAAAACAGAACCAAACGAACGCAACCTCGAAAAAAGTTTTTATTTAACATACATATGCCTACGCCTACGAAAAATAAAAAATCTTTTTTTTTAAATCACTACATTATGATTTTCTGACAAGGAGCGAGAATGTGAAAGAGAGAATGTGTTGCATAATTTTGTAAATTCAATAAATATAATTTTGATTATCATACTGATGTCGAGGCGATATGGTCTCAGATCTTAGCCTGCGCAAATGGGGCGAGGAAAACCATAAATGTCATTGTAATCTGTCAGTCAGACAGCAGCGACCTCAGTAAAAAAATAGTAATTTGTTTGTTTGTTGCTACTATTTCGATTGTTATAGTGAAAGCATAAGCCGAAACGCTGAAAACATAAAACAAAACAAATAATCTCGATTTCATAAAGTAAACAATGAAATTATTAAAGCAATCTATAATGGCGTTCTCCTCATAAGAGCAATAGTAAAGCTAAATCTTACGTAAAGTTATTAAGGTTTGTGTTATTTAAAAATGTTTTTGATAAAAGAGTAATAGATGTGCGACAAAAGTATTCGAGTTTTCCGTTATCATGGAGGAGTTTATTAACATGATTCGGCAGCTGCCTTGCTTATGGGACTCTGGATGTAGAGAATACCGAGATATGAGAAAGAAAGATGCGGCTTGGAAAAGGATTGTCGCTGAAATAAAAAGCAAAGACATACCTGACGGTAAGTTATACTTACTATATAGTTCTGGTTGAGTTGGTGTTGACAGCAAGATTTTAGTTATATTTGAATTGGGAATTGTAGTCCTAAAAAAAAAATTAGCACTGTAAACATCAAGGCATTCAATGTACAAATGTCTATTACCTTAGGAGCCTCTTGCAATAGATTTATAATTTAATTCATTAAGCCCTAAGCGAACGCCAGCATTCACTCACCCATTGTATTCAAAATGTTAATAAGCTATTGTTGACACATTAAGTGCTGAAGAATCTGGGGACCGGGTCATACATCTACAACTATAATAATATAATATAATAAAGAGGTAAAAGTTTTTTTTGTTTGTACCTAGGAGGTAATCTCTGGAAGTGTATATGGGCGGACCAGTAGGTAGGCTAAAATTTTTTCACTGATAGAAAGCTGCTTTATTCTTGAGTGACATAGGCTATATTTTTGTATGCAGGCAAAGCCGCTGGCAATAGCTAGTTATTAAAAAAATCAAAGCTTACTAAGTGTTGTACTCGTGACTCGGGTACCGGGCATGAGTATAAATCAATAATAACTGTGTATAACAATGATAACGGGGTACAGTTTGGTCCATGAACAAATAAACTAACCATTCTTACCAATGCTCTTGTAATTTTCAGTTAAAACTGCAAAAGCCGAATGGAAAAAACTACGGGACAGTCACAGAGATTCCTTAAAAAGAGCCAAAGCTGTTTCCAATGGAACAGAAATGGTCATAAGTAACAAATGGAAGTATGCAGAGATAATGGAGTTCCTTCTGCCATTCATGAAAACAAGGAAAAGAAGACGAAGTCTGACAACATCCAGCGATGACAACAAAGAGTCTTCTCCATCACCTTCCGACTCCTTTTTGGAAGTTCAACCGTCTACTTCAAACACCGACACAATGAATTTCTCAACGGAATCTCAGACTACTAAAATAGACACGTCCCTGCCTAATGAACACATGTTCAGAAAAAGAAAAATTGAAAATGACATTAGTGAAATAATGATTGATATGGATGATAGGAACAGTAGTCGATATGGAGAGCGGAACAAACACCCACTAGATTCCTTCTTTGAAAGCATGTGTGAGACAACAAAGCAATTCCCAACGTGGTTACAGTATACAGTAAAAAGAAAAATATTTAATGTCATCTCAGAGGCAGAGGATACATTTGAATCTTACAAATCGCGTGAATCTATCTTTTGATACTCCTAAGTTATTATAAATTATACTTTTTTTTTTAGGAAATGAAATTGAATGTCTTTTATTGTTGTGGTAATGTAGTCCTAGGGCTATGTGATGAACACACCCACATAAATGAAGAGCTGGTGATCCTCAACACCAGGTTGCAGGCAGGCCACATCTAAACAAAATCCTAACGAGAAGCCTTTTGTTATTGTACAAAGGCAGCTTGCACTTGGAAGTGGAGACCATCATCAGAATCTGCTCATTAAACAAACACTTCCACATATTAGGCATCATGGATAGTCTCCTATACAGAGCATGCATGGAGATGGAGGAAATAATAATGGGCTCCTTGACTGCCTGGGTGTCACCGAAATTACGCATGCCATCTAGGTTCACCTAATTCCATCAATGACTGGGCTTAATCTGCTTCTGGAGAGAGGTGGGATAGTTGGAATTAATGGTTGGCATGGTGCACTTACAACGATCCATCATGGATTCATGGACTAAGTGCAGAAACAGAACTCTATTAGTAATATAGATACAGCATATTCCCATCTATAATAGTACCTAGTTTTAAACGGTTTTCAGATTGCAGATTGGACTTCTGACTGTTGTGGGCTAACTAGGTACCACAACCTGGCTATCAAATCACATTTCAATAAGTTCTCTCTAAGGCCTATATTTCACCGGGACACCAGTTGCGCCTCGATGGTGTCCCAGTGAAATAAGCTACCAAACTAGACATCGTACAGACACCAGAGTCGCCACACGTCCGAACTGGTCGCGCCTCCAAATTGGTTGCGCAACTAAATGGACGCTAGGTATGTAGGTAACTCTATAGAGCTGTATAGGTACGTTTTTTTGGTAGCGGCGACTGGTCGCGCTGCCATAGGGTCTCGGTGAAATATAGCTCTAACACTCGTTTGTTTACAATGCATCTACTCATGTCATGGCAACAAGACCACACGAGTACAGACAAACCAAAGAGTAGGTACGTGTAGTAAATATAGCTCAGAGACAACCAATTTGATTTTCGTGAGTTCATACCAAAGGATCTTGTATACTTACTATAGTAATAATATTCCACAACTATCACACAACGCCGTCTATTCCCAAGCTAAGCAAAGCTTGTGTTATGGGTACTAGACAATTGATAAACATACTTATTTATTTCTAAATATATACATATTATAGATAAAATAAATAGTAAAAGTCATGAGATCTACGCTTTGGAACATGCAATTTAGCTTGCATGCAATGTATCCCTTTCAACTTATGCAATACATAGGGCAATGGCTCTTATGATGACTAAACCTTCTGATGGGACGACACTTGGGAAGGCCTATGTCCCACAGTGGATGTCTTTCGGCTGAAATAATTATGATGATTTAAGGCATTTGGTAGCAGGTATACCAAAGCCAGCCAGGCTAGGTTTATCATCGTTGTCGTATTTATGACTGTTCACTTTTTGCCGCCCAAGGGCCTTTTCGTGACGTGTTAAAATGACAAGCGTGCGAGTGAGAAAGAAGGATAATAATAATAGTAATTTAAAGCGTGCGAGTGAGAAAGAGGGAAAAAATAAAGCTTTTGTATCAGGCTTTTACTTTTTAGTCTTTATTTTAGGAGCAAACCCTTGGCCCCCATAGGCTTCGACCCTGCTGCGCTACGCTTTGCTGGCACCTCCTTGAGGTGCGCGTGGAACAGTACACGCCTTCGAAGACTTGAGCTCGATTCGGACGGTTACTGGCCAGTCGGACGGCGAGCTGCCCATTGCTCGCCTCATCTCGCATCGCTCGGCTGGGGCTTGAGGGCCGCTCCCTCGCGGGTGTGCGTGCGGCTTCCTCCTTTTCTAGCATTACTGCTACGCAGAAGGAAGCTATAGAGCAACTGGAGGTAGATTTTAAAAATCGAATATCATTTGTTATTGTCAGATTGTAACGGCAAGGAATAGATTTTTTAAATTGGTTTACGATAACCTAAGTAAATCTTGATTATTTTCTTTTCTAATTCAGGTTTTAGGGTAATGCAGCAAGAGCAGGGCTGAAGCAAGGCAACTCCAGCAACACAATAACTTTGTTTATTGGAGCGGAGCGAGTCAACGGAGTGGAATGAGGCAGCAACGTAGCCTGTGTAGCTGAGCGTAGCGAGGGGAGCTGTGTTCACTACGTGAAGTTAGCTGCAGTTTAGGTTGCTTCTTCAAGTCGACTGTAGGTTGGGGCTAGTGGTGGGTCGTTGTCGAATTTTTGAAAGACGAAACGCAACCGGTCTTGCGGCGTCAAAAACGGTTGTTAAAAACAGTTTTCGTTGCGACTGGTTTGAAGACGAAATTATCGTTGAGTGAATTAGTCGCAGAAAACGTCCGTTGTCGCGACGACACTATGTTCATAACATAAAGTTCATTTTCTATTGCAAAAACTAGTTTTAAAACGACGACGCGAATAGTGTCATAGTTGAATCAATGGATTCTCTACCTTATTTTCTTAGCAGTAAGATAACAATTTACATACAGTAATTCGAAGACTGGTTTGTGCAACGAAGACTGTTTGGTCGCAGGATGGAAAACGGTTGTTACGTTTCAGAACAAAAAACGGTCTTTGAAAACTATACATTGTTGAAACGCCTACCGCTAGTTGGGCACATTTCTGACAGTAGGTACCTGAAGCTAGAACTATACCGCACTCGTGACACGCAATGTAACACACGTCGCCTGATTTGTACGTAGAACAATGTCACGTGGCGTGTCCGTGGATCATGTCTGTGTAGCTCTACAAGTTTAGTTTCCATATAAAATGTATGGAGACACGCCCAGTAGCCCGATTCACGTAATGAAAACCGTAACGACATCGTAGCGATTTAGTCATTTAGACCATTTCCGTATTCACATCCATCAATCAAGTTTGAACGACACCGATTTTAAAGTCGTTTGGAATTCGTCGATTAAAAAAAATCTGTATTAAATTATCCTGGTAGGTACCTACAATACTTAATAATGTAACTGGAAATAAGTCGATAGATCGTGAATACCGCTTTTGGATAGGACTTCGATCGAACGACTATAAAACTTTAACGATATTTGGCTTGTTTGCATATATGCAGTAAGGCATAAAAATTAAGAGCGATGTTTTCGATTGGCGCAAAAACTACTGAACCGTTGCTGTTAAAATTTTGCATGATAAATTCTTCTACTTAGGTCAACATTTAGACTACAAATTAACACGCTATTTTTTATGGGAGGTGGGCAATAAGTTAACGTAGTACATTTTCTCTGTATTCTCCGGCATTTTGCAGCGAGTTCGATCTTTAAACTAGTTCATGTTTTTGTATTTTTAGGACTCCGTACTCGAAGGGTGCTGGGATTATTAAGATTCCGCTGTTCGTCCGTTCTTTCGTTCGTCTATCTGTCAGCGGGCTGTATCTCAGAAACTAATGAATAAAGAGATGAAATTTTCACAGAATATGTATTTAGGTACTTACTTAAGTACGTTGTCGTTACAATAACAAATAATAAAAAAAATTAAAAGTTAAAAATCAAAGGGGAACGCCCTTTTCATGGGTAGGTACAATTTATAAACGTTATTCTGTTGGCGTTTTCGTTTGCTTTTATTTTAATGCTAGCTGTTGCCCGTGGCATCACTCCCGTAAACTAAGTACTCTATTCTGCTCTACCCTACCCTAGCCCACTCTACCCAACTCTACTCTTTCGTACCCTACTCTACCCTTCTGTACCCTACTCTATCCAACTCTACCCTACTCTGCCCTTCTGTACCCTACTCTACCCTAATCTACCCCACTCTAACCTCATTTTTATATAGGATTACACTGGTAACTCGACGTATTCCTTGCAGGGCGTCATGGTAGGACTAAAATGCAAATGTTCTAACGAAATTCAGTAGTTTTTAAGTTAGTAAGATTTTTTGATTTTTTATGCAAAATCCCAGATTTCATTTGAAGTCAATTTGAAAACTACGGAGCAACTGTACTGAAATTTAAGTTATTATTATAATTGATACCGTAGCAGATGTTTCTTAGTTATTAAAAGTCCAAAAATTTATTTATTTATTTTATTTTTCGCATTTTAGGAAAGCTTACAGACTAATAACAACATAGTGACAATAGTAGGTAATTAAATTGCTAATTACAACCTTCCACATGTAGGTAGTTATAATGACGAAAAAAAAAACCAATGTTGGTCCCACAAGGCTGACACAGAGTTGGTAAACTTTCAATAATTTTAACAAACAATAATATTATGTTTTACGTGCAAATAGGTGCTGGTTATTCAAAAAATGACTTTGCTAAGTGCTTCCTAACCGTGCCCGCTTTCGTGCAAAAGAGGTCAATGCCGGGTTCACATGAAATCTTATTAAAACTGCGACTGGCTCTCAGAAAAAATGCATGACGCCTATAATTAGTGTTTGCACTAGGTACATGCAGAAGTGGTCGCTGTCGCAGTCCCATCTGATTAGTGCGTATTGACAATTTTGAGACAAGCTCAGGACAGTCAATTGAACCATTTGCAATATTAATCAAGTAGCACACATCATTAATATCACGTCTCTGGACAAGCGGTAGAAAATGGTATCTTTTGCATCGGTGAGTGTAGTTATCAGATACTTGTTTTGCTCTAAAATCAAGAAACTTAAGGAACTTCTTCTGGATGCCCTCAATACGAGACTTATATATCCCATATTGAGGGTTCCAGACCTGAGATGCATATTCGAGGTGGCTGCGTACGAACGAACAATATAATACTTTGATCGGTTTTAGTGATCGAAAACTGGCTGAGGTTCTCATTATGAAACCAAGAGCTTTTGACGCCCTATTCACTATACTATCGATATGCTGATCGTAAAGTAGTTTACTATCTTGTATTACACCAAGATCTCTAATACTATTAACTTTCCCTATGTCACTATTGTAAAGTTTGTATGTGGAATCAATTATAGATCTTTGCCGTGTGAAAGATATGTGAAAACATTTCGAAACATTTAATTCTAGTCTGTTAAGTCTACAGTATTCTTCAAACCTATTTAAATCGGCTTGCAATAGGTGTGTATCAGAGATGTTTCTAATAATTTTATGAACTTTCATGTCGTCAGCATAAAGTAATATATAACTATTTTCAAAACAGTGTTTTACGTCAGCAATGAAGAGAGTAAATAGTAAAGATCCTAAAATTGAACCTTGAGGGACACCAGAGGGCACGAAACTCCATCCAGATGTGTATCCCTGAAGCACCACAGCCTGTGTTCTATTATCAATATAAGAGGAGAACCAACGATACAAGTCTCCGTGTATCCCGGCTTTTAATAGCTTCTCCAAGAGCAGTCTATGATCAATACGATCAAAACATTTACTGTAATCAGTATAAATGACGTCAACTTGTGCACGCTCATCCATAGCATGGGATATAAACTCATGAGATAAGATTAAGTTGGATGTAGTGGACCGCTTTCTTAGAAAACCATGCTGTTCATCACCAAAGTTACATTTCATTGCAGCGTATACGTTATTAAAAACAATGCGTTCAAGGATTTTGGAGAACAAGCATACCTTAGATATAGGTCGATAATTAGAAATATCCGACTTATTACCTTTTTTGAAAACTGGGGTGACAAATGCAGATTTCCAAATTTTTGGGACAATGCCTTCTGAAAGAGACCGTCTGAATAAAATACACAATGGCAGTGCAAGACTATTGGCACAATTAACAATAAATACTGGAGGTATAAGATCAGGACCACCAGATTTCGATAAATCCAAGGTCTTCAATAAATTTAAAACTTGAGATTGAGACACACTAACTGAGCCAATGCATGATACACTGTCTTCAACGCAAGTGACTCTAGAAGTAGCGGGCACAGGATCAGGTTCCTGGAAAGTAGAATGGAAATAGGATGCAAATAAATTGCTGATCTCTTCACCTGTACTCGCTGTCTTATCACCATAATGCATTACTTTTGGAAAAGTACCACAGTTTCTTTTGCTTTTGACATATGCCCAAAAAGACTTAGGGTTCTCAATTATGGACGATTCTATTTTGTCCATGTACGTATTAAAACAAATTTTCTCCAAGTTATCCGCCCTATTCCGTAAAACTTTGGCAAATATCACTTATCAAATATATATTTATTTGTAACTTGTGCTAATTTGATACAAAATGTTGTCTAGTGTAGACAAAAAATACGACTTACTGCTGATGTACAATTTCATTTGTTCATGTTCTTATCTCGCTGACTGCACTCGAGGAGCACATGCGCGACAGTTTCTTCTGACTCCATGCATCCTCTGCACAGATGGCTCTCTGTGATATTCATTGTGAAAAAGTGTTTGTTCAGGGAGCATTGTCCAGTGATGGTCCCTGCCACCAGACGCAGGCTGCCTCTGTCCAGTAAGTATATCTGGTCTTCAGTAGAGAAGCGTCTAATTTTCAACTAAGTAACTACTAGTTTTTATTATTTATGAAATCCATCAGGATAGGATAGAGTTTCTTGCGCGTTTTTCTCCATAGAGGTGTACGCTTTGGAACGTGTAACTTAGCTTCACTTTTTTTTGACTGACCGACATTTTGACAATTCAAAAGTGCCTGTAATACTGTAATTGCTTATTTCTGATACCACAAATATTTCAGACTTTTTCTCAACAAACCATTTCGCCTATGTAGGTAATTTATGATCCGACGACTCAATTATAATTAGATTACATTATTACCTACTGTGTTATCACTTATCACATTCACAAACATGGATGCTATAGCTGAACCGGATGTGTGGTTCGTCACTGCTAGTGGTAAATGTTTCATACTATGTTGTATGTTGTTAGCCACTACTGTGACCAGAGGTTGAGTCAGGGGTTCAGGATTTTTCTTTGGAGATAAAGAAAAGCTGCTGCCAATGGCTTCGCCCGCGTGAAAGTAGAAAATTGTCCCTAGGGAACATATCAGGACATGGTCTACCTGTGGGCCAAAGTCGTCCCAATCCGTTCAGCCGTTCGAGCGTAAAAAAATAATTAGTAAATTAGGTAGTGTGGTCAAAGATAGTTTATTGTAAAACATGAGTAGGTATGTAGAAGGTCACTCTATCACAATGGTTTGCTGGAAGAAAACTCAACTTTGAGTTAAGCTCGCCTATCGCCTAAGTTGGGTAGGTCTAATTTCGAGAAAGAGATCAACCGTCAAATCCGACTCGGCTGGGCAGCGTTCGGGAAGCTACGCGGTATCTTCTCATCCAACATACCACAGTGTCTCAAGACGAAAGTCTATGACCAGTGTGTGTTGCCGGTGATGACATTGATCCGAAATGTGGTCGCTTACAATGGGCCTCATGACAAGGCTTAAAGTCACCCAAAGAGCGATGGAAAGGGCTATGCTCGGAGTTTCCTTGCGTGATCGAGTCAGAAATGAAGATATCCGCAGAAGAACCAAGGTTGGCGACATAGCACGAAGAATCGCCAAACTTAAGTGGCAATGGGCAGAGCACATTACTCGCAGAACAGACAGCCGTTTGAGCCGAATGGTTCTGGAGTGGTGACCGCGTATTAAAGAACGCAGCGTTGGAAGGCCTCCTACAAGGTGGACCGATGACATGGTGAAGGTTGCGGGGTAAGTAATATATGATATAATTACAAAATCTCTAATATTTACAACATATAACAACTGAATCTATAATTTTATACGATCAGTTAGTATAATAAACGGTTGATATAATTTTATTATAACTATTTTTTATTATAAACATAAAATTCATTGAATATAAAATCGTTAGATATAAACTCAGAAGATATAACACTTGTTTAGTCTATTATGATGAAAAATGCCTATTTAAAAACGCAGCAAAATTGCATATTATACACTATTTACAATGTTGTTTAATTATATATTGATAAGTTGTGGTATGTAGGTAGATTGACAAATATCATTGTCAGTTGGTCACTTTAAGTACATAAACTTGCTTTTTAATTTTTGTCATAGTCTAACCTGAATAGATATGCAAACAGGCATGCAACATGCAAGCAGGCATGCAGCATGTAAGCATGCAGCATGTAAGCAGGCATGCAAGCAGGCAAGCAGCAAGGAAGCAGGCATGCAACATGCAGCAAGCATTGTTTCTGTCACGGCTTCGGCGTTACGGGGTTTGGGCGGGCCCACGCGAGCTTATCGTCGCAGATGGTTTTAACGCTCACCACCGCAACTTCGGCTTCGGCTAGCCTCAGCCGCGGCGACGGGCCTTGAAACCACCTGCTCCTCAGCTCGCGGGCCGCCCTACCCCTCCGCGCCTACGCGGGCTTGAATTACACTCTAGGGGTAGGGCAGACAAGACTACGTAAAGTCGGTTTTGCTGCGATTTGTTTCACAAAATTTTGTAGCACAAAATGTTGGTTTTTTATGACACTATTTCAATTTAATATTGAAAATGCTACCAAGTAACCATCAATATATTTGTGACCAAAATGTCAGAAAAGTGATTGACTTTTTCTGTTTATCGATAATTATAGTAGGTATCATTACTATCAATATATAATATTTTAAACTATACATCTTATGATTTTTGGTTAAATAAACGTTATATCCAATAACATTATATGAAATAAGTTTTAGAACATTTAAATGTTATATGTAATAAAATTATATCAAGTTTGTATATCTCACCAAATAAGTTTATATGTATTAGGTATATGAGACGCACCAAGGTTGCGGGAATCCGATGGATGCGGGACGCGCATGATCGTTCGGTGTGGCGACGCTTGGGGGAGGCCTATGTCCAACAGTGGACGTCTATCGGCTGAAATGATGATGATGATGTAGGTATATTTTTTTTTTATGGTGGGAAAAAATCATCCAATGACATCCCCCGCTCTTGAGCGGAGCGGGAGATAGTGTCAGACTCTTACTGACTAAAAGATCCACCCCGTTCCTTCTAGCCTTCAGAGCCTACCGGGGCTCGAGCTGTCTTTCGAAACTAACCCTGGCCCCAGTAGGCTTCGACCCAGATGGGTTCCTGCTGTTGCTGACAACTCCTTGAGGCGCGCGGGAACAGTGCGCGCCGTCGACGACTTGGGCTTGGTCCGGACAGTTACCGGACGGCCGGACAAATTATGTAGGTATATGAACTGTTATCCACATTATTATTATTTTAGTTTATGCATTAGTTTTAGTTTATGCGAGACCCGAAACACGTGTCTAGTATTTTTATGTAAACAATATATGTACATTGTACAACTGTATCATAAAAATACCTACCCTATGAATTTTGATTCCCTTGAGGGTGTCGAAATACTCGTTTTTTTTTTTTGCAACATAAACAGTCGTATCTTTTTTTTTCGTTGACTCAGAAGTTTGATTTTTTCTCAGCTTCAAGGGACTGTATAGCCTTGAGAATATACTTTTAATTTCACCGCAATACCTCCACTCGTTCCCAAGATAAAGGGTCTTGACAGACAGACAGGCAGGCAGAAAAGTAACTTTTAAGTATTCAATTTTTTTTTATCGACAATTCATGTTTTATTTTTATTAACATTACCGTTTTTTTAGGGTTCCGTAACTCAAAAGGAAAAAAACGGAACCCTTGTAGGATCACTTAGCCCTGCAAGGTTGTTAGTGTTTTACGAATAACCTTGTATACCACTAAGTTATTAAAATAATTAAACTAATGACCCACAATTGTTATCACATTTGTCCTGTCTCTGATTGTAATTTATGAAAAATATGTATGTATTTAGATATATATATATCTAATATTTAGAAATATATCTATAGATAGATATATATATATATATATCTAATTCCAAAGGAATTGCTGCTCTGCGACAAAATATTTGAGTTAGCAGCTTTAGTTGAATTTATTCCAAATTAGAGCTTAGTTTGGAAAGTGTTTGACATTATTGTTCTCTTTCATGGCAAATCCTGGGAATCGGTGCACAGCGAAGCTAAATGAAAACATTCGATTTTTGAAACAACAAATAAAGACATATTATAATTCTCCTAGATCGTTCGTTCGTTCGTTTTTTGTTTTATTTCTTTTCCTACCTTTCATTATATAAATTTAAATTCTTGATTTTTTAAAGTATTTACTTTAAGTACATATATTTTATTATAAAATATTATTCTACACAAAAAAAATCAATTTTATTGGAACGAAGTTCCTTATTTATATTTTGTTGACACAGCTTTACTATATTTGAATGAAATGTTAAAAAATAAATAATCAAAACCATGGAAAATAGGTTGATAATAGGTAGGTAGGCAAGTATAATAGGTTCATGTGCACATTGGAAAAATAAATAAATCTAGAAATATTATATAATAAATAATAATATGCAAATTTTCCTGGATCATAATATTTATAGTTGTGCGCCTAATCACAAATATGTTTTTATAATTCAATGCAAATATAGCAATGACTGCAAAACATATTGCTAACACAACATATTTATATGAAAACTTAAAAAAGTGAAATAAATAAAACCGCTGTAGGTATAATATTATTTTTCAACACGTACGCAACAAACACTGTTCGTACAACAGTTTTTATCAAAACACAGTAGCTTTTGTCTTGCCTGAGTTTAAGTTCGGTGTGGCTCTGCTAGAGAGTATGCTCTGTAGCAGAGCCACAATCAATGTCCATTTTATCATTACCTAATGCACGTACAGTAATGACGGTATGCGTACATTATGTTCGTTTGACGTACATCATTTCAAGATATTTATTTATTTAAACTTCATGTACAATAGTGGTACATAGGAGGACTTAATGCCACAAGGCATTCTCTACCAGTCAACCAGACAACAGGTTAAAAAAGACAACACTGTGGTAGGTTTGCACAATAAACAAATACATAATAACAAATAAGTAGTTCAAATGGAAAAATATAAAATAAGTTATTTATAATAATAAAATACATATATATGCTAAAATAATAAACTAATAAATACTATGAAAAATATGATATCACTATGAGAACTTAATAACAATACTGAACGAAGACCGAACTAAGGTTGAGAGGACTTCAAGTAGTAGTTCCGAATTTTACGTTTGAAGGATAATTTACTTTCAGCTTTTTTTATATAATTGATCGACTTCTAAAATGGTGGCTCTGCGGCAGAGCATGACACAGTTATAAGCTTGTTATGTCAGCAAAAACATAGTCACCGGGCCATTCAGGCAATTGAAGGGTTGTTTTGAACTTGCACCCAGCTATTTGCTGGCGCTTAATACCCTCTATGACCTTCCGTGACCTGTGTTGTACTAGCGTCGGTGGTATCGCGAACCTACCAACAATAAAAAACAATTGTTTGAAGGAGTTACCATTGCCCTCTTTTGCCACTAACGCCGCTAGAAACGTGGCAACCTACTGGGCCCAAAAACTTTGCGGGAAAAAGAAACCATCGATTCGAGAAGAAGAAGAAGAAAACCGTAGCCCTTGCAAAGAGGGCAACTGAAGGAACACTGGGTTTTAGTCAGTAAAAATCTGATATTTTTCCCGCTTAACCCAGAGTCGGGTAAGCCTTTTGACGATTTACCTACTAACATAGTCCTATGTCTTATTTCCTAAGAAAATATTAATCTGTAGGTAAGATAATATTGATAAGATGAATTATTACTAGCCGCCTAACATTCAATCATCATCATCATCATCAGCCTTTTCAATGTTCCCACTGCTGGGACTCAGGCCTCCTCTCTAGGATAGGGAATGGGCTGTAATTCAATACGCGGGCCCAGTGCGGGTTGCTCCAACATTCAATTAATGTAGTGTATCTTTCGATATAGTCAACCGATGAAACAAAGACTAAGTAATATATCAAGTTCAAACCGTACGGGTTCAGCAGGCCCGAAGCCTACTGGGGCCAAGGATCAGCTCCTGAAAGTAATATTCGGCCCCGGTATAAAAGGCAACGAAGGAACAGGAGTGGGTTTTTAGTCAGTAAAGTCTACACTCTCCCGCTCCGCCCAAGGGCGCGGAGATGTCATTGGATGATTTTCCCATCTAAAAATAAAAAAAAGTTATACATGTCGGAGAAGTCAATAGTAGGTACGGAAGCTTAAGAACGAATGAACGAGCTAAGTGACACATGTCACTTTGACAGAATCCGGTCTGACGTTTGCACGAACCGAGCAGATAAAGGTGCCGACCACAGAGGCCCGGCCCATTCCTCTGTCGGCAGCCGTGCGACGTGCAATGTCTAGTCACGTGCAACGTCTAGTCTCGGGGACTGTCTCACGGCCCGTCACATCATAATAAATCAGTTGTGTGATCTGGAATAGTCTGTTTATTGCTCGATACCCAGCCATCGCCCACAAACTAGTCTTTGGAAATACCTTCAATGATAATTGGCATCCTCCGCTGACATACATAGTACCTACTCGTATATCAAGTTACGCACAATTTTAATGTATAAAAGTTATTAACGCCGATCTCGTACATTTTACGTGATGCGCGCACAACTAAAAACTTCTACAGATTTATTATAATTATGTACAGACTAGCTTCTGTCAGTGGCTTTGCCCGCGTGAAAACAGGTTGCTCTATACAAACTTTGGACCCACGTTTCAGCCACTTAGAGGGTAAATTTTGGAAAATCCTCTCTCAGTGATCGCCTACGCCATATAAGAAAGCCTTGTGCAAAATTTCACGCTCATAGTCTCAATAGTTTCAGGTGTGCGTTGATATGTCAGTCAGTCAGTCAGTTTCTCCTTTTATATATACACCGCTATATTTTAATCGTTTTAATCCCGTGGAGGGACGATCCGGTACATGAAACACTATCGATTTGTAAAGATAAAATTAAAAAATAAAGTATCTTTTTTTTTCAAAAATCGTATTAATTTACGCATGTACGAAAATAATTTCGTTAAGAAAACGTCAGCTGAGCGAGTTCAATGACCTGTAGGTAGTTTGTACGCAACGCCGACTATTAACTACAGGTCATTGAACTCGTTCAGCTGACGTTTTCTTAAAAAAAATAATTTCGTACATGCGTAAATTAATGCGAGTTTTGAAAAAAGGTACCTACTTTATTTTTAATTTTATCTTTACAAATCGATAGTGTTTCATGTACCGGATCGACCCTCCACGGGATTAAAACGATTAAAATTTAACGGTGTATAGACTAGCTGACCCGGCAAACGTTGTTTTGCCATTAAAGAAAAATGTTAAGGGTGGAAAACCCTTATCACTAAGGGGTATGAAAAATAGATATTGGCTGATTCTCAGACCTACTCAATATGCTCACAAAATTTCATGAGAATCGGTCAAGCCGTTTCGGAGGAGTACGGGAACGAACATTGTGACACGAGAATTTTATATATAAGATTGTAGAATCCTAAACTTTTTCAGTTATCATTGTCACCCTTCGTTTACATATAAAAGATATAACCTATATCGATCTACTTGTTGATTCATGTATATTAAAATAATTTGTTACGAGCAGTTATAAATTTATCACATCGTACAGTGACTGAACCTACATACAGATATAAATAAATGTTAAAATGTTCACAAAATGGCATGTGGTTTATTTTTGTGCTACTGCTTATTTTTTGAATGAGTTGGATGCTAAGTATTGTCAGAGAACTCAACTGTAAGTTTTTTTTTTTTTTAATGATATACCATATTCCATCGTCATCATCATCATCATCATTTCAGACGATAAACGTCCACTGTTGGACATAGGCCTCTCCCAAGTGTCGCCCCAATGAAAGATCCTGTGCGTCCTACATCCGTCGGATTTCCGCAACCTTCACCAGGCCATCAGACCACCTTGTAGGAGGCCTTCCAACGCTGCGTATATTCCTTATTATGGAAAAATATACAGTACCTACTTGTACAAACATCATAAAATATATTAAAATAGTAGAACATAGTCTAAGGAATAAAGCAGTGTCTTGAAGTCACGGGCGGCATGTCGAATTCCGAACAAAGGGACGGTTGCTAAGTTTCAGTCCCGAATGCAGTGAGGGTTATTTAATTAGCCGCTTTATTCCCTAGTCACATAATTAATAATTAATAACGCTAGTTATTTTATTTGAAATGTTTTTTTATTTACTAGCTGACCCGACTAATGTTGTTTTGCTATATTAATTAGGTATATCAGGCTACCATTGTCACCTAGGGATATTGTAATAGCCTACGACCCATTATCAGACCTATCAAGTTATATGCACAAAAAGTTTTATATAACTCGGTCAAGCCGATTCGAAAGAGTCCCATAAGAAACACTAAAGTATAGGTATAGGTGGACTTAATGCCTTAGGCCAGTGGCGTAGCTAGTCCCAAGGGGCCCTGTATATGAATAAATTGGGGGCCCGATTTTAACCCGACTGCAGCAAAGTTCAAAAGAAATATTATTTTTACACCACCTGCTCGATAATGTCGTTTTATACGTCATACAAACCTCACTTAAAGCAAGTCATTCTATCCCTAGGGAGATAATGCAGTATGGCCGATCCCTAGGGAATAATGAGATTTGAATTATATATTTATCTATTATATGATTTGGTCGACCAAATTGTTTTTTAATTATATCACAGATGGTGTAAAAAGTAGAGTACACGGGGATAAAGCTGTCTTTGTCTTGGGCGGCTTGAATTCCTCACTTCACTCAGGTTTCTTTATTAACTCCCTCGCGATGCTCGGGAGTTAATTTCATAAATCCCTCACTATCGTTCGGGATTAAAATCAGCAACCTTCGTTTCGTTCGGAATTCAACATGCCGCCCGCGACTTAAAGACACTGCTTTATCCCCTAGTCACATAAACTACTATTTTACCACGAAATAATCGCAATTAGCACCGAATAGTCAAGATAGGCCATTTTGTCAGTCTCTCAATAACAAAAATTTGAATACGTGGACATCGTTTTACTAATAGTAGAAGCACAAGCTTCCATATGTCGGGGCTCCTGAATCTAAAGACCCTGTATCATTGATACGGCGCTAGATACGCCCTTGCCATAAGCATTTTTTACGTCAACCTTTGAGTGACGCAGAAAAAAGTAGTCGTAGGTGTGTCTGTGCGTGCAATGTTATATAGAGGCCCTTTGCGATTCCCTTACGGCACTGAATGAAAGTATCAATGGCAGCTATGTCCGCTCTTTCTCCCGCTAGTTGGCGCCTGTGTGTTTGGAGGTCATTCATTTTGACAGCTCCTTGTATCGTTGTATGGTGATTTGTTTGTTTATGTTGATTTATGTGTATTATGGTATAAAAATACAGATCTTGAACTGTTTGTGAATTAAAAAAAGAATTTAGACGAAGAAATGATTATATGATTAAAATTTATTTTTGGGAAACCTGTATCCCGATGTTCTCGATGAGTGAGTATAAAGGCACAACACAACACTGGGGCATTTTATTTTTACAAAAACGATGGTTATTTACTTGAAAACACAATATTTCCTTGAAAATGTATTGAGTTTGACAGATAGACCTCCAAGTTCACTGGCGCCATCTACTTTGAGCTTCTCAGATTACACGCCATTAACATAACTTGCACGTTGTGTCAATTCCCGTATTATTTTTTTGCGCTATCGATGTATGTACCTACCATTTGTTACCTCATCATCATCATCATCATCATCATCATTATTATTTCAACCGAAAGACGTCGACTGTTGGACATGGGTTTCTCCAAGTGTCGCCACAATGAACAGTCCTATGCTTCTCGCATCCATCGGATTCCCGCGACCCTCACCAGGTCATCGGTCCACCATGTGGGCGGCCTTCCATCACTGTATCTTCCAGTACGCGGTCGCCTATTTTTTTATGGTGGGAAAAATCATGCATTGACATCCCCCGCCCTTGGGCGGAGCGGGAGATAGTGTCAGACTCTTACTGACTAAAAGACCCACCCCGTTCCTTCTAGCCTTCATACCGGGGTTCGAGCGCCCTTTCGGATAACCCTGGCCCCAGTAGGCTTCGACCCGGCTGGGTCCCTGCTGTTGCTGACAACTCCTTGAGGCGCGCGGGAACAGTGCGCGCCGTCGACGACTTGGGCTTGGTCCGGACAGTTACCGGACGGCCGGACAGTGAGCTACCCATTGCTCACTGTCCGCAAGCCCGCGCCTACGTTGGCCGGAAATCGGGATCAGAATCCCGGCGGCGGCGGCGGCGATAACGCCGTTGCCTGATGCGTTCGGCCTCCTCCTTTGCGAGCATTACTGCTTCGCAGAAGTCGGCGACCGCCTGCCACTCCTCCTCGCTCCGGACCATGGCCTCAACCAAGGCCCGGCGCGAGAGGTCTCTGTCGCCGATCGCCCCCACGAGGGCACGGCGATGCTCCGCCCAAGCAGGGCACACCTCGACTGTGTGCTCCACCGTGTCCTCCGGGCGTTCCGCACAGTATTAAGTTGCACCTGCCATGTTATGTTTTTGCAGCACCCTAAGGTCGACTGGCAGATAATGCCTCTTTGTACGGTTTTTTTGTGCATAAAGCTTATAATAAATAAATAATATTGAAATAACTGCTTTTTACTACATGCATATGAATATACTATATATACGGTAAAAAATAACATTTTTTGAAATTTTTGTCTGTCTGTCTGTCTATCTGTTTGTCCGGGTTAATCTCTGAAATGGCTGGACTGATTTTGACGGGACTTTTTTTGGCAGGTAGCTGATGTAATAAGGAGTAACATAGGCTACTTTTATTTTAGAAAAAATAAATTCAAAATCCTGTAGTCCACGCGAACGAAGTCGCGGGCACAGCTAGTGTTGTGTATAACTTCAATGGTTTGTTTTCCTTTTTCAGAGTAAGAAGAACGGTGGAAGAAACCTTCAGTATATCGTACATTACGACTTATTTAGGAGAGTGTAGTTATATTTGTACCAAGACTCGGTGGGCCACTGCCCTACGTCGCAGAAATGTTCCGGTTAGTAATATTAATAATAATAATAATAATAATAATAATAATAATAATTTATTTCTACATAAAAGTTGTACAAATTTTGAGCAATGAATTCAAGGTTACTTAATACAAATGCATAAGAAATATAATTGTGCAACTGCGCCTGAGCTAGGCCGAGCCTGTATTTCAGGACGCAGTTCTCTTCCCAGAAAAGGAGTTATCAATACAACAGCATTTGCGTGTTACGTTTATATACTTTTTTATATATCAATATATTAATTTGCAATCGATATTGTGAGTTGTGTGCATGCATGTGTTTCGTGTGTTTGTGTGTGTAATTTTATCTCAAAGATTTAAGAAGGTTTTCAGTAGTTTGGTAATCACATGTGAGTAGAAAGTCTAATAATTTGGTTTTGCATTCTTGTTTGCTTAGTGTGTAGATATTGAGAGTTGTGTTTAGTTTATTGTACAGGAAAGGACCATTGAAACAGAAAAACCTATGTGTAAACGAATGTTTAAATTGACGGGACTGGGGTACTACAGTGTTACGACGCCGTTTAAGCAGATTATTCCTGTCCAGAGGGGCAAGAGAGTGTTGTTTGAGAATTGCAGTTAATATATAAAGTTGACGTACAGTGGGTAAGTTCCAGGACTGATACAAAAGATGTGTAGGGTAATCAATGGGTCGGAAGGAGCTGACCTTTAGAATGGCTCGTTGTGCTATCTCAAGAGGAAGTAGAGTGGTTTTGGAAGCTCCACCCCAACTTGAAATGCAGTAAGTTAAAAGCGATTCACAAAGTGCCTTATAAACTTTTTTTAGGATTGTTATGTCTGCCACATGGCGTAAGTTCTTGAAGACATAAATCAATTTTCGAAGTCTGGATTGAAGCAAGGAAATGTGTGCACTGAAATTCAGTGATGAGTCGATTATAACACCTAAGTATTTTGCTTCAGATCTTCTGATTAGGCAAGGGCAATTGCAAGTAGGATCATTTAAAGAGGGGACATGATTGAGATGTGACTTCAAGATAAGTTCAATGGGGGGTGCATTAGAATTTCGTAAGTAAAATGGCATGTATAAAGTTTTATCCGAGTTTAGAGTGAGGACATTTTGCTTCAGCCAGTTAGAAACCCTATTGAAGCCATTCTGCGCCAGCATAAAGGTGTTTTCCCAGGTGTCAGCAGAAAATAGCAACACAGTATCGTCAGCATAAGAGATGATGACGCCCTGCTCTAACTTCATTTCACATAGCTCATTAAGATACACTAAGAAGAGCGTAGGTCCTAGCACCGAGCCTTGTGGGACACCAAAAGAGATAGATAGGTCAGTGCTAATATATGTGTCCTCTTTTAAACACTGCTTACGATTGCTTAGGTAATCTTGAAACAGTTTTAGCTGTAAGCCTCTCACACCCAGGCGTTCCAACTTAGATAGAAGACGAGGAACTGACACAGTGTCAAACGCCTTACTAAGGTCGAGAAAAATGCCGAGTGCTTTGCTACCATCGTCTAGACTTCGGACAATATGATCAGTAAGTTTATGCACCGCATCCTCTGTTGACTTTCCAGAACGGAAACCAAATTGTCCAGAGGAAATTAAACAATTTCTTTCGAGATAACTAACAAGTCGACAATTAATAACTCTTTCCAGAATCTTAGAAATAGCTGGTAGTATGGATATTGGCCTGTAGTTGGAGACGGAAAGTCTATCTCCCGCCTTGAAGATAGGGACAATGATAGCCTTCTTAAGAACATCCGGGAAAACCCCTCGGTTAAGGCAAACATTGAATAAATGAGTAAGGGGTGAGACAATGATATCTTTTACGGCTTTCAGTATGTTGCTAGATATTTTATCATGTCCGACTGCACTAGTACATTTTAAGCCATTTATAAGTGAGAGGATCTCGCCCTCATTAGTGTCTAGCAATACAAACGAGTTTTTAGATGTGTGGTTTGAGATTGGAAAATCAAAAGTATCCTGATCTATTGTCGAACAGTTTAGAAGCTTGTTTGCCAGTGAACTTCCAACGTTAGCGAAATAATCATTAGCTTGATTGACAGATGTTTGAGGGCAATCACCAAGTAGGTTGTTAGCAGCTGATTTTGATTTATTAGTGTTTGTTACTGATCTGATGACTTCCCAGAGTTTTTTATTGTTACTACTGTTTTTGTCTAGTTCGCTTTTGTCGTGTTGTCTTTTGAGTCGTTTCAGTAAATTATTACAATGGTTTCGATACCGGTTGTAAGTTAGTTTCAAGGTATTATTTTCAGGTGCACTTTGTGACGCTTTGTGAAGGCGATCCCTATTCTGTATACATTTAAGTAATCCCGGAGTGATCCAGGGTCTAATGATGCGTTTTTTACGGGGGATTTTAACAATTGTGGTATTGTCGTTTATAACTTCTTGTAAAGTTATTACGAATTTATCCATAGCTTTATTAGGATCGTCAATATTAGTAATGTAACTGAAGTCTACATTCATCAGTTGTTCACGAATAGTGGCGACATTATGTTTAGATACGTAAGATAGTGGATTTTTTTCTTTGTGAGTCTGATAAAGGCATACTAATACCGCGTTGTGGTCTGTAATAGTAGAATTCAAAATAAATGTTTGAGACTTGAGCTTTGTTTTAAGAAGAACGTGATCGAGACAAGTTTTACCTTGCCTGGTGGGAAAAGAATGGGCAGGTAAGAATCCTAGAAAGGCCGTAGTGGTTAGGTATTCAAGTGCTTTGACGTCATGTGAATGCATTGAGATATCTATATTAATGTCTCCAATTATAACGGCAGATTTTATATTTTTTAAGTTGGATATAGTGGAATTGAGGGATGCTAAGAAGGGAGTTAAGTTACTGTATGCTGGCGATCGATACAATGCAATTACAGCTATGTCATTATTTATTGTTAAAATCAAACAGTTACTTTCAGAAAAAGACGGTTCAATTATATCAACATTAAGCGAAGCCTTAAAATATATTGTTATTCCATCATTTTGGTTTCTATAATTCTGTGTTATATGAGACTTGTAGCCAGGTAGGTTTGGAATAGTAAGATTGCATGATAACCAGCATTCAGTAAGTATTATAACATCACAATCCATCTTTAGTGTATGCAAGAGAACGACTAGTTCATCAAAGTTACGAGAAATGCTACGTATATTCTGAGTGAGTATTTTAATGTTTCGTTCACCGTGTGAAATAAGGCTAAAACAATCAGAAACATTACAGACCGCAGACTCAGATACAGTTAAATTGTCAAGTTCAACTTCGGAAGTAGCCATTGAAAACAAACATAGTTATAAAAGAACCATGAAATAGTGAACGCTTGTAAAAATAAAAACCTAAGTGTAGATTAAAAAACCTAAAAGGTGCGAGTATTGCGAGTCGTATCTGTTTGTTTACGTTCATGTCATTAAAGGAAGGCGAGCCGCTTTTGTATAGATACCTAGTACTATAGATCATATTAAAGTAAGGAGTTGAGCGGGGATATGTAGCTGTGTGTGACGTAACCGCAGACCATCCTCCCGTGATGCTAATTACATGTTTTTTTATTGTGTGATTTAAGTAGAAACTGTGTTGCCCCGTATTTATTTGCATAAAAAACACTCTTAAAACAAGTTGTGTAATTAAAAGTGAAAGATAAGTTTTAATTTCAATAACTAATTTCGATAATGTAGTTATGTACGAAACAGTTTGCAAAGAAAGTGAGGTTAAAAAAGTAATGTGCAGTAAACAATTAACAGTGAGCCTGCTATTATTCAGTAGTGTTATGTTTATTTTAAGAGGTGAGTAGTAAATTATGTACACGAAGTATATAATAGTGTGAATAGTGCTAGTGGTCAATGAATAGGTGTGTATTATATGTATTATGTGTTTATGTTGTGTTTGGTGTCCAATAACTTTTTTTGATTGCAATCTCGAACAGATATTTCCATTAATTAAACCTAGGCATGCATTCTCATTGTAAAATAGTAAAAGAAAAATCATAGATGCAAGACAATACAAATAAAAATCAAAAGTTAACTTTAAGACTAGTCAATTTTCGTTGTTAGGATTCTTCTTGAGTTCATTTAAGTGAGTCTCACTTTTTATACGGATATATGGTTTTCCTTCAGCTTTCCGAAGGTAAATTTGACCATTTGAGGACCACACAAACTTATACTCAGCTGTCTTTGCAAAGTCACGCGTAAGGAAGAAAAGGCGTTTCATTTTAGCTGTGAGTAACTCCGAGATGTAGATCTGTTGCTTTGACACATGTATGCCCATGTCATTTGAGTTGAGTTGATGTGGTGGTTGCTTAGACTGGTTGTACTTTTTGACTGCCTCCAGGAAAGACAATTTGGTCAGCGTGTTAGTGAACTCAATTGCAATTGAGGAACTGCTGGTATCCTTTTTGGACGGCATTCGGGTGACATCTCGTATGTCATTTTTACACAAATCAACATAATTTATGATCCTGGATAAGTTCATAACGTAACCAAAAAGATCGGGCTTCTTCTCATTTTGTACTTTGGGTACAGTTCTAACTTCCACAAAAGTTTTCAGGTTATTAATTTCCAGGTTATCTAACTTCTCTTCTAATGCCGATAAATGTAAATGTATTTGTTTACGTTCCAGTTCCAATTGATCAATTTTATCCTCAACCGCTTTCACATTGAACGAAAGGTGTGTGACAGAGTTCTCGATGTCCAAGTTCGTTTTACGTATATCTTTGTTTTGCTCTTGTATGGAAATCATATATTCCTCCAATTTATCCAGACGATTATTTTGAGATACACGAAATTGGTTTATCATGGACATTACCTCATCTTTAAAGGATGAAAAGTTTTCTCCCGTGCATTCGTTAAGCATACGTTGTGTTCTTTTGCTGTTACGTTTAGAAGCTTTAGTTGGTGAATTTATGACACCAGAAGCCACTTTGATTAAGTCTGATTCACAGGTTGACTGAACCAGATCCTGTGACTTAGGTGGCGTTCTTTGTGTAGCCATTAGATAGGCGTTAATTCTTCAATGGCTTGTTGTTGTTGTTGTTGTTGTTGTTGTTTGTGTTGTGGCTCATAAAAATTTAGCATCCAGTAGTCGGTAGTGATAAACACGGAGGAAGTCTATGGCCGAATCGCGTTACAGCGCTGCGTTGTTTCGATGTGAAGCTTAAACCAGGCGGCAGCGGGGTGGCGGTCTGATTGGGGGGAGGGCTCAGGCCGACATACAATGACGGTGGCCGTTTGATGAAAACTTTCAAAAGTTTTTTCACTATAACTTTTTGACTAGTTATCACAGCGTTGACCAAGTTACTTTATTCGGTAGCACTGTTAATTGTCCAAATACAACTGTCGAAAACACTCACAAAAATAAAGCTTTAAATGACTTTTAATTTTTTTAACTTAGAGCACAGTTTAAAACGAACACTGCTGTTAGGAGCGTTCCAGGTCGACGATATAATAATATAATAATATTCCACAACTATCACACAACGCCGTCTAATCTCAAGCTAAGCAGAGCTTGTGTTATGAGTACTAGACAACTGATAAACTTACTTATATATTTCTAAATAAATACATATTATAGATAAATTACACCCAGACACAGAACAAAATGATCGTGCTCATCACACAAACATTTGTCCTGGGTGGGAAGCGAACCCACGACCTCCGGCATAGCAGTCAGGGCTACTAACCACTAGACCTACAGGCCAGTTAAAAGGTTTACATTATTACCGTTATGATATCTACATGAAACGTATTTATGTTTATTGAACGGCAGGCATGTGTATTTGAAACTTAAAAAAAAACATAATATAATTAGGTGAAATCAATCTACGTTAATAGAGGTATTATAAAGAGGTAAGCTTGCTCTTTTTTGTTTGTCGGGTCCGCTTGCTGAAATTTTTTCACCGATAGAAAGCTGCTTCATTCCTAAGTGACATAGGCATCCTAAGTGACATATATTTTCTGTAGTACGTGGACGAAGCCGCGGGTAAAAGTTAGTCTAAAATATTTTTTTTTCCTAAATATAAAAATCGCTGCGTTTAGCGGATTCATCCGCACGGTAACAGAAAATCATCTTAGGAAACAAAGGTACCATCAAAGACACTTCCGTCTGACCACTGCTAAGTTCATTTTTGCTTGCACTCGAAACGAAAACTAGAAAGGGTTTGGTTTGGCAAGATCCAAGCGAATTTTTTTTAAGTAATCAGGCAGAAATGACCGCGGTTGTACACCTGAGATAAAAAGTATCTTATGTGATATTCTAGGACATGGTCTACCGTGTACCAAGTTTCATTAAAAATCCGCTATTCGCGTAAAGAAGTAACAAACACTCTCAAATTTTCGCGTTTATAATATTAGTGTGATAGAAAAAATTGAGACATCTACACTAAATCTATACATCTATACATATAAATAAAATTGGAGTGAAAATTTGTAATATTGAAATAACTGCTTTTTACTACATGCATATGGATATATTTATATACGGTACCTACATACACCAAAATAACATTTTTTACAATTTTTGTCTGTCTGACTGTTTGTCCCGGCAAATCTCTGAAACGGTTGGACCGATTTTGACGGGACTTTTATTTTAGAAAAAATTAATTCAAAATCTTATAGTCCACGCGAACGAAGTCGCGGGCACAGCTAGTTGTAAATAAATTACGGAAGCCAACTGCATATCCTTTCAAAACGTAAATAGACAGAACTGGCAACCTCCTTGATAATATAGTTAAGACCAACTGGTATCTAATTTACCTCAGCTAAAATCGCATAATTTGATATTTCAGAGAAGGGAGTGGAAAACTGTCAACTACTGCTGCGATGGCTATTACAGGACGGATGACTCAGCCAATGACAGGTACATACTTACTTTTTACTTTACTTAAAGAATCTCAGATCATTACACCAGCTTCTTCATTAAACCATTTCATCGCCGTGCCCTCGTGGGGGCGATCGGCGGCGGAGACCTCTCGCGGTTCAGGCCATGGTCCGTAGCGAGGAGGAGTGGCAGGCGGTCGCCGACTTCTGCGAAGCAGTAATGCTAGCAATGGAGAAGGCCGACCGCATTAGGCAACGGCGCTCACAGCGCCCCAGCCGCCGCCGGGATTCCGATCCCGATTTCCGGCCACCGTAAGCGCGGGCTTGCGGACGGCGAGCAATAGGTAGCTCGCTGTCCGACTGTCTGGTAACTCTCCGGACCGAGCTTAAGTCGTCAACGGCACGCACTGTTCCCGCGCGCCTCAAGGAGTTGTCAGCAACTGCACGGGCCCAGCTGGGTCGAAGCCTACTGGGGCCAGTGTTAGTTTCGAGAGGTAGCTCAGCCCCGGTATGAAGGCACGAAGAAACGGGGTGGGTTTTTAGTCAGTAAGAGTCTCACACTATCTCCCGCTTCGCCCAAGAGCGGGGGTTGTCATTAGATGATTTTCCCACCATGAAAAAAGCTTCTAAACTATTTTCTTGGTTAGAAATATTTCTTTGTTAAAAATATGAGAAAATTTAATAGTCCATCGCTGCTCTAATGGGTGTTTATAATTTCAGTGACATCGTATGCGAGCCAATATGCATGCCAGCTTGTAAAAACGGGTACTGTAAAGCTCCAAGAGAATGTGCTTGTAACAAGGGATACGTTCCTGACCCTGGAGATACTCACAACTGTCTCCCTTCCTGCGAAAGAGAATGTGAACACGGCGCATGCGTGGCACCAGACACGTGCCGCTGTGACTTTGGTTACACGGTCATGAACACCACCTGCCAGCCTGTCTGTACCGAACCATGTCAAAATGGCACCTGTATAGCCCCAGAAACTTGTGACTGCCTTGCGGGTTACAGGAAATCTGAGAAGAACCTCTGCGAGCCATATTGTTCTAACGGATGCGACCACGGATATTGTGCCGCTCCCGAAACCTGCCGCTGCGATTCTGGATGGCATATTGAAGAGGGTAAAGGTAATGAAAATAAACATTGTAAACCAATTTGTTCGGAACCTTGTCATAACGGAATCTGTGTGGCTCCAGAAACTTGTACATGTAAGGGAGCCTACAGGAAATCGGAAAACGGGACCTGTGAGCCAGTGTGCACACCTCCGTGTGGCAATGGAACATGTATTGCCCCACAAACATGCAGTTGTTTGCCTGGATACCATGTTGGTGCCGACGACATATACAATTTACTCGATAGTCCCCATTTGACAGGATGTACACCAAGTTGTGATCACTGCAATGATGCACATTGTATTGCTCCTAACAAGTGTTTCCCTCCAGATATCGTCAGCACTACACAAAAGTCATCGAAACGAATATTTCATGACTATCTTGATATGACTGATTATGATAATTCTTATTTGGATTTGTATTATGATTCTTACATCGAAACCAAAAATATTGTTCCAAATACAGCTCTTTTAAATTCTAATGACACAAAAACGGATTCAATAAAAACATTTTTTCATCGGAGTACATACCCTGATGATCCGAACACGGATTATGAAACAAGCCCTGATGACATAGATAAAGAAGTTATTAAACTTTCTGATTCTGATAAAACAACTGAATCAATAAAAAGTCCAAATAACGAAAGTACACACTCCGAAGATGCATCAAAACAAAACCTGGTATGGTAAGTAAATTCTTAAGAATTAATAAACATTTACTAGAAGTTAAATAATAAGCAGATACTAAAGTTACTGCCTGGGCGGAGCATCGCCATGCCTTCGTGGGGGCGATCGGCGGCGGAGACCTCTCAGCGATTGTAGTTCAGCTAACTTTGTGAGTATAGGAACAGTGATTTTACTGTCAAAGATACTTCTGCCTGACCACCGCTAAGTTCATTTTTGCTTGCTTGCTTACTTGAAACTAAAACTTCAAAGGCTTTGGCTTGGCGCCGCGCCGCAGGATTCAAGCAAAAATATTTTTAAGTGATCTGGCAGAAATGATCGCGATGGTACCTGTGTCTGCACACCGGCTGGCCGACTGGCCGGCTTTTTTTTTATGGTGGGAAAAAATCATCCAATGACATCCCCCGCTCCTGGGCGGAGCGGGAGATAGTGTCAGACTCTTACTGACTATAAGACCCACCCCGTTCCTTCTAGCCTTCATACCGAGGCTCGAGCGCCCTTTTGGATAACCCTAGCCCCAGTAGCCTTCATACCGGGGCTCGAACGCCCTTTCGGATAACCCTGGCCCCGGTAGCCGACTGGCTGGCTGGTGTGCAGACATAAGTACAACCTACAATGAGTTAAACTTATTTACAATACAATGATGAATTAACAATACAATGAGTAAAACTTATTAACAGGTGGCATTTATGTCGTGGCTAGATCATTCAAACGAGAACACTTGATGATATTTCAATCCTCGTTTGGCCATATCATTGATGTAGGATTTCTATGATAGTAAAAGGTCTAAAGAAAGTAAGCCGAACGAGGCTTGAAATATCATTAAACTTTAACGATTAAAACGATCTGCCCCCCTAGCCATGTTACAACCGTTTCGCTTGCGCCGAGCGCTTCGAGTTGACCTTGCCGCCGATTCTTTTGTTCTGACCACGTGACTGAGCGTTAAGACGACGTCATTCCCGTACATTTGAAGCTTTCTACAAGCGTTAACTATTGCAGATTAGCAACATGGCTAGGGGTACTGGCCAGGTTTACTTGGCCATATCATGATGTGATCAATTTATATGATCTGGCCACGACACAACACAAAGTCAATTGCAAGCACATATCTTCAGACATAGTCAGTAGTGGTACCACAGACGGACTTAATGCAACAAGGCATTCTCTACCTTTGGGTTAAAAAAGACTACGCTGTAGTAGGCGTGATTCTGACTGGACTTCAATGTAAAATTCCATGAAGTGAAAATGTACCAAGATTGTTAATCTGTCAGTCATACATTAAATCCAACCCGACATACGGCGAGTATCTACCCTTAAGTTGTTGAAACCTCTACTTAACTGTCTAGATTAAGCGTTTCGTCTCGTCGTTTATGCGGCGTATATCGAATGACTGGAATAATTTCCCTGCTGCGGTCTTTCCATTCAATCATAATTTAGGTGTCTTCAAGGCTCTTAATAAACTAGCGCGCCTCACCATTAACGATTCAAAGTCAAAGTCAAAATATTTTATATCACATAGGCCTACATGGGCACTTATAAAACGTCAGAAGCTAGTGCACGGTTCCAAATTGGTAGTTTTCCTATGGAGAAGAACCGGCGAGAAACTACATGGTTACTCTCTTTTTAAAAAAAGATTGCATCACTGCCTACCATCAGGTGGGATCAACCAAGCAAAACGTGGTGTTTTCTTCCACCTTTTATCAGCCCTATACACCTCAGCCTTTAGGTGTTATAGGTTTTCTTTCAATAATAATTGGTTGCCTTGTCTTACAGGATACAGCATCACTGGGTGTCCATCTTCATACCAGTATTGGTGATAGTAACGGCTGCAATTATTATGTTACTAGTTTGGCGATGGTCGCCTATTATCATTTTCTTCAAAGGAAGGAGTTATGTTGTAGAAGGTATGTATAAGTTTAGATAAAATGTATGACATTCACTAAACTGCGCTGGGCTCGTGTGGTGGATACAGCCATTCCTCTCCTGGAGAGGAGGCCTGAGTCCCAGCAGTGGGAATATTATGAGATTGATTATTCTATGCTTATATATATTTTATTAGATTTTTGTTTTGTTTTATTAAAACGCAGTATTCACTTTTTAGGTGACCCAGTGGACATTGATGTATCGCACCAATTCGAGGACATACAGATATCAGCAATTAATGAAAAGGAAAGGACAGCAGAGAAATAACTGATTATGATGGTCCAGACCAGACGAATGTGCCGCTTGCGAGCCGCTTGTGTTCGCAAGCAGCTCGTGAATGTCTCGTGAGCAGCGAATTCGCCAGATCTGCACACACCTTGACATATTTCGTGTATAAAACTTATGAAACTCACAATTGTATGTTTTTATTTTAGTAGTTGATATCAATCCCATTTGAACCTGGTAGCTTTTTTGTTCATGTCTATTATGCCTGTTTTGGAGCGCAGCAGGTCACGTCAGCCGCATGCACAAAGACTGCAGGGCAAGCATCGCTACATAGTGGGTTTATGCTGAGGGAAAGTGCCCTCGAGGCCGGCCTAGGAAAAGGTGGTGGGATGATCTGGACGCATACCGCAAGTACTGGTTTGAGACGGCACTCGCCCTCGATCTAGCGATCTTCACCCAATTTCAAAGTGTCTTCACAGTTGTCAAACATGAAATTTTATTTACTTCTCCATCTATGTCAGAATACAAAGTACCTAGTACATCATCACAAGATAACACAACTTAAAAAAAAAATTAAAAAAAAAACCCGACTGCGTAAAAAATACTTTAAATGAAAACTGAGAAGAATAATAAACAAGTTCAGTCCACAGTTCAGCAACAGTCGGGACCCACATTAGATAGAATGATTTTAGTCTAAATTATTTTAATGGGTTTTACAATTTTATTTTACATGCTTTTAGTTACTATTATAATATCACTATTTATTCACTATATTTTAGACGTAAAATCACTATAAAGTTCAAAAACCGACCTAGGCATTCGCCTCTAGTACAAAATAAATAA
The DNA here is from genome assembly GCA_910589285.2 of Mythimna ferrago. Classification (NCBI taxonomy): domain Eukaryota; kingdom Metazoa; phylum Arthropoda; class Insecta; order Lepidoptera; family Noctuidae; genus Mythimna; species Mythimna ferrago. The sequence continues at coordinate 2,475,036 of OU342680.1, forward strand.
CATAGATTTCCTGTTGAACTTTTTTTTTAATATGGTCATGACATACCATTTTGAAATCCTCATGTAAAGACCTTTAATTTGATACCCATATAGCAGAATTAAAAAAAAAAAATTTTTACTCTAACATATTATAGCATCTCACAGTCGATATGTTGTTTTTATTTTAACGTCACCTATCTAAGAACACTTGGGTTATCAAGACGAATCTAACGATATGTTAATTATAAAAATCTGTTCAGCGGTTTGGAAGATATGAGGTAATAAAGAATATTACATACATACAAACATACAAGATACGCGCGAAAAAACATAACCCTTCTTGTAGTTGGGTAATAATTAAATGATAAGGAACTTAGAATTATTCAAGAACAAAGCGGAACTTCGAGGGTGGATGCTGCAAAAATGGAACATTTTCAAAATTCAAAAGTTTTTATTTCACATAGGCCTACATGGGCACTTATAAAACGTCAGAAGCTAGTGCAAATGTAATGTAATGCAAATGTAAAGTGTGTGCAGATGTAATGTTGGCAGATTATTGCTGGACTGTTTTTCGAAATGTTACGGAAGCAGAATACAAGAGAGCCGCAAAAAAAACACGTTGCAATTATTCTACGGATGATTGACGACGACGACCTCAAGGCTAGACCACCAACAGCAATAGTGTATCATACCATTAATGGTGTTCTGACATGTCCGCTCTGTGATCGGAGTTTTTCGGCCAAGGTTGGATATGTAAGTCACATGAGGGCACATAACAGAGCAGCAGATCTGAGCTCACAACCACCATGAAGAGCCAAGGAATGCGGTCGCTGTGGCCGAAATCGGCTAGATGGCATCATCATCATCATCATCATCATCATCACGGATGATTGAAAAAACAATAATTTCGTGGGGTCCGAGTGTTCACAAGTTGTATAGTCTGTCTAATAAATTAAACGACTTAGATAATAATTAGGTTTTAATGAAATCTGATGTAGTCAACACGGGTTCAATAATCAAGGTTGATTAAGAGATAGAGATCATTGTTTACTAATAGAAGAACTTTAGAATAGAAGTATTTTTTAAATGATTAAATATTAAACAAAATTCCTAAGTTGGTTGACTTTTTAGTCAGACTCTACTTTTATAGATCTGTCGAAACGTCTAGTTGACACTTCGACTGACCCAAGGTTCCCAAGGGCTGGCTTTTACCTCGAACAGAGGATACGTATTGCCATACAGCGTGGCAATGACGCCATTCTTTTGGGTACATTACCAGTCAACAGCGATGTGGGAGAGTTTTTTGACGCTCTATATTTTAGTTTGATTTTAGTTAGTTGTAGTCAGCGTTGGGTTTTTTTTTACGGTATTTATAGTTAGGCAAGTATTTTTTAAATGTAAATTATTCGTAATAATACTATAATATAATATTCCACAACTATCACACAACGCCGTCTAGTCCCAAGCTAAGCAGAGCTTGTGTTATGGGTACTAGACAACTGATAAACATACTTATATATTTCTAAATACATACATATCTATAATATAAAAATGAATCGCAAAATGTGTTGGTAAGCGCATAACTCAATAACGCCTGGACCGATTTCGCTAATTTTTTTTTTGTTGTGTTCGTTATTATGAGGAGAAGGTTCTTATGGAAAAAAAAATGAAAATTAGGGTAGAGTAAGGTAGAGGAGTGTAGAGTAGGGTAGAGTAGAGTAGGGTAGAGTAGAGTAGGGTAGAGTAGAGTAGAATAGGGTAGAGTAGAGTAGAGTAGGGTAGGGTAGAGTAAGTTAGAGTAGAGTAGAGTAGGGTAGAGTAGAGTAGAGTAGGGTAGTGTAGAGTAGAGTAGGGTAAGGTATAGTAGGCTGAAGTAGGGAAGAGCGGGAGCGAAGCCGCGCGGGCAAAAGCTAGTTATAGATAAATTACACCCAGACACAGAACAAATGATCGTGCTCATCACACAAACAATTGTCCTTAACATTTGTCCTCCATTCGTGTAAATTAAATAAATTTCTATCCTTAATTTCTGTTATATTTTGCAGAAAATGTTTTTTTTAAAGGGATTTCTTTTATTATTTCTTTAAATCAATTTAACTTATTAAATACACAACTAAAAACTATAATTACAATAAAATAAAATAATAATAATACCCTACGCTAATTACAACTAACTAAAATCAAACTAAAATATGGCGTCAAAAAACTCAAAAGGGAAATTAATTTTAATATGTATTTATTTATTATTTATTTGTTTATTAAAACTTCATGCAACATAAAAGTACATGTCGGACTTAATGCCTTAAGCATTCTCTACCAGTCAACCTAGGGTGGTGAAGAGAAAACATGGCAGGTGCATAAAAAAATAAAAACAAATTATTACGAAAAACAAGGGTTCAAAATAATTTACCATTTATACAAACTAAACATACATATACGAGTATATTAAAATTATATAATAAAGCATACTGTTTTGAAGTCAACATTTGTAGACCAATGAATCATCACCGCGAGAACAAAAGAATATTTAACTAAGTTAATTAACTAATCTCATTTTCCCATAACCTTTATTACTCGTATTTAAGCAACGATAATGGAATCCATGGCTCTTTACATGCTTCTCTCGGTATAAACACTATCTAAATGATCGTGTGTCTATTAGTCAAGTTGACCTCACTTTGTGTTAGTATGACCGGTGGCGCGTGCGCAGCCAGACGTCCCAATTGTTGCTACAAGCGAATCATTACAACTGTCACCGTCTAATATAGTACTGATTATTTTGTCTGAATTTTTCCTGTTTATGTGTACAAAACTGGAAAGTTATTGTGTCATCAACATTTACCTGGTTACATTATTTACGTATATTGACTGACGTTGATTGTTTAATAATACTTTCATGGCACGTCTTTTGGATAAGGACAAGTAGTATTATGCTTGGATATGAGATATGCGAAGTCGGAGCTAAGTTTCTGTGCAATTACTTTGTTATGGTGTTAATGTAGCGCCTATAAAAAAAAAAAAACTAGATTGCTTAGTAATCTAAAAACAACGATGGACGAAACTCGAGTTATAACAACACAGGAACCAGTGGGAAGTAACAAAAACCCACTTGTTGAAGCTTCAAAACTTATTGAAGAGACAGATCGTCCGAATGAAGACTCCGATAAATTGGACCTCCCAGTGAAGGAATGTCCACAAGCTTCGAGTGATTCAGTTATTAAAAGTGAAGAAAACTGTTGTGTCAAATGTTTCGGCCATCTCCTTTACTGCTGTGATTGTTCGCTTGTTTGTCATTCGTTTTTATCTTGTATGACTTTATGTATAATGACTTTGTAAACTAATACCTATGTGTTTAAAATGAACGTTCTGTTAAGATAAATGTGACACTTACGCTTCTTTTTGTATTGTTTTTTGTTGACTGTGTATCGCTGCTACCACGGCTAAAGTACATTCAAGGTCGATTTCACCAAAGGTGCGCTTACACAGGCAACGTTGTAACTCAAGTGAGTTAGGTCACTTATAAAATCCATATTAACCTTTTGAACACCGTATTTATAGACACAATAGAAAGAAAATGAGAGAGAGCAAAAGCGTTCGTTTGGGGTATTCATTAAACTCCAAGCGAACGCGCCGGTGTTCGCGCTGTCAATGTCTTTCTTTTGAGTCTCTAATTGACGGTAACCTTTCGAAGGTTGTAAACTGTTATAAAAGTGATGCTAAAGCTACAGTAGCAGTTCAGCAGTGCTATTCACTGCGCTGCAGTGGAGTGAAGACGCACTGGAACTGTAGTTTGTTCCTACCTAATAACACTGCACTGTATAGAATAGGGTAGTTTCCAGGGTCAAAATAATTACATTTTATTTTGTCCGTATTTTAGAATAAAAAAATATTGGACACGTATTTTTTCTTTTTTCGATTAAGCAAAAAATAACAAAGATATAGCCTATTAAAGTTACGTGTGACGTCACCCCGTGCGAAAAAATGTAGCACGGCGTGACGTCACACGTAACTTTAATAGGCTATATCTTTGTCATTTTTGGTTTAATTTACAAATAAAAAAATACGAGTCCTTTATTTTTGAATAATCTAAAAGACGGACTAATTACATTTTTTACGGCAACTAGCCTATTGTATTGAAAAGTAAACTGTTCAATTCCCAGCCATTTTTATTCATTGCACGATACCCACATAGACCCTGGTGGCTGGTCATAGCTCGAGTCATCCTGACTATCCGTCATAAATACAGGGTTATTTGTAAACGGCTGGCAATCTCTCAGTACTAACATCACATACAACAACTTTTGTTCTATGACCTTTAAAAATTTATCATATTTTTGTTCATCAGATTTTCATACATAATTAAAATATTGAAATTGAACGTTCCAAATATTACGAAGCCTATGCGAAGCAAGCGATAGTACAATAGCGGAGAGGAGTGGGGATCGGGCGGCGGGGGTGCTTGATGCACTTGTGTCACGTCGTACAGACTTAGGTAGGTATAGAAAAATAAAGTTGAAATGTGTTAGATAGAACAACGAAATCTTGAAGGTTTGTTTTTGGTAAATGACTTACCTTTGTTTTGTAAAAAGTCATAGAACAAAAGTTAAGGTAGGAACTATACTGCCCACACGTGTGCCACGTACGCCGATCTGGGCGCATCGTTTTCCATACATTTTATATGGAAACTAGACTTGTAGAGCTACAGTAGATCCACGCCACGCGACGTCGTTCTACGTAAAAATCAGGCGAGGGCCACATGTGCGTCGGTCTAATGTAGTTCTAGCTTTATTGTTAATGATGTTACTAATACAGTTCTGTAAGATTGTTATTGCACAAATTTAATAACCCTGTATAAGTAATGAATATAATTAGATTAGATTTGGTGTAGGAAAAGCTTTTGTTATTTACATGGATAAATTATGCTCATTGTATTTTTAATTTTGTTATCCTATCCTGTTGTTGGATGACTCGATGTTAGATTAGTTTTATTTTTAAACAAAATTATACCTAAGTAATGAACCTAAATGCGTTCCTGCCTATTTTTTGTCATTAAAATAGTTCAGTACATTCCTTATTAATTAATTAAACCCCAAGCGAACGCCGGCATTCGCGCTGTCATTGTCTTTCTATTGTGTCTCTAATTGACGGTAACGTTTCGAAGGTTGTAAACTGTTATAAAAGTGATGCTAAAGCTACAGTAGCAGTTCAGCAGTGCTATTCTTTAAGAAAAAGCCTTGAGTGTAGCGCTGGCCGCAGCGACGAAATCCAAATACGTACATAGGATTAAATCAATCCAATGGATCTATACATTGAATTGTCAATCCAATGTAACTATTTGGATTTCGTCGCTGTGGTCAGCGCTGTGCTCAAGGCTTTTTCTTGGAGAATAGCACGCCTGGTCAGTTCAGCTCGAACACTATATTGTAAGAGAATGAGATTTTTTTTTAGATGTATAATGCTATTGACTAAAATATAATACGATATTTTGAAGTTCAAGTGGCAACCTAACGGCTATCGGATCGCTTAGGACATGAACGTCATTGTCCTTTTTTTTAAAGCGACAAATCGTCCAATGTCTTCTCTAGCTCTAGGGTGGAGCGAAAGGACGTGTTAGACTTTTACTGACTAAAACTACTCCTGTAATATTTGTTCCTGGTTCCTTTTTTACCTAGCGTTCCATGTGCCAACCCACGGTCCCAGTAGCCTTCGGTTCTACTGGGCCTTACGGATTAGCTTACCTACATCTCTTTGAGGTGCGTGTGGATAGAATAGAATATTGTTTAAAATAGAAAAGAATATAAGTAGATGCCTCGGGCTCGGGCCCGACAATTACCGGACGGCCGGACACCGAGCTACCATTGCTAGTCGTCCGCAAGCCCAAGCCTGGAAATTGGGTGGCTTGAAATCGGGCTCGGGCGGCTGGGACGAGAGGAAGACCGTTCCCTCGTGCATGCAGCCGCCTCATCGCTCCGAACCATGGCCTTTACCAGGGCCCGGCGCGAGAGATCACTGCCGCCAATCACCCCTACACGAGAATACGGCGGGCGGTTTTCAGCTCCCACGAAGCGTACCTCCACCGTATGCTCCGCCGTATTCTCCAGGTGGTTCGAACAATGGTGACACCCAGGCTAATCTTCCGCACGAATCAAGTGCAGAAACCCTCTAGCTTACCATGTCCGGTGAGGACTTGCGTTGTGCGGAAGGTGAGGATGCAGTGACGTCTTTCCAGTCAATCGTCAAAGAGGGAATCACCGCCATGATTAAACGACATTGCCTTGCGTTCAACATTGCGACAAAATATCGTTCTTATCGCACAAACACTAAAAGTCGATTGAAGCGATAAGATTGAATATGATAATAGGAATTAGTGGGTTAGTTAATGCACATTCTTATGATACGAGTATGTTATTTTTTATCGAATCGCTTAAAGTCACGGTTGCATTGTGAGTTCAACTAATTCTATACCGCCGCAAACTTAGACATAAGACCGTTTCCATAGTGATTCAGACCGATTCCATGGAAGAAGGGTACATTTTATGAAAAACGGCTTAATTAAAAATGGTGGGAAAAATGATTTTTGTTGCGGATCAAGCTGGAGTAATACGAAAGGTTGACGAAGATGATATGGATGCCTATACTGCGCCAGAAGTTGAAGATTTTGAATGCTGTACGAAAATTTGCTGTTGTTTGTGTGTAACACGGTGTATTGTCAGACTTGTAACGTGTGGAATGGCAGACTGTTTTTAGTCTTTTTTCTGCTAATATCTGGGGTGAAAGTCCTCTGCCACGACAGGTCACGGCATGGCGGACAGAGCTCCGGCGGGATCTCATGGTGAAATGGCGTCAGCGACTATCGCAATACAGTGCTGGGCACGCAACAATTATGGCGGTAAGTCCCCTCTTTGAGGCATGGCTGGAAAGACCTCACGGCGTCCTTACCTTCCGCATGACACAGGTCTTCACCGGACATGGCAAGTTCGGAAGGTTCCTGTTCCGGATTAAAGCGGAAGTGACGCCCGTGTGTCGCCACTGTGAGGAATGCCCGGAGGACACGGTGGAGCACACAGTCGAGGTGTGCCCTGCTTGGGCGGAGCATCCGTGCCCTCGTGGGGGCGATCGGCGGCGGAGACCTCTCGCGCCGGGCCTTGTATGAGGCCATGGTTTGGAGCGAGGAGGAGTGGCAGGCGGTCGCCGACTTCTGCGAAGCAGTAATGCTCGCTAAGGAGGAGGCCGACCGCATCAGGCAACGGCACTCTCGCCGCCGCCGGGATTCCGATCCCGATTTCCAGCCACCGTAGGCGCGGGCTTGCGGACAGTGAGCAATGGGTAGCTCGCTGTCCGGCCGTCCGGTAACTGTCCGGACCAAGCCCAAGTCGTCGACGGCGCGCACTGTTCCCGCGCGCCTCAAGGAGGTGTCAGCAACAGAAGGGGCCGAGCCGGGTCGAAGCCTACTGGGGCCAGGGTTATCTGAAAGGGCGCTCGAGCCCCGGTATGAAGGCTTGAAGAAACAGGGTGGGTTTTTTAGTCAGTAAGAGTCTGACACTATCTCCCGCTCCGCCCAAGAGCGGGGGTTGTCAGTGGATGATTTTCCCCACCTAAAAAAAAGACCCTGTATCATTGATACGGCTGATACGGCGCTAGTTAGGCCCTTGCCTTAGGCATTTTCTACGTCAACCTTTGAGTGACGCTGACAAAAATAATGGTCGGTGCGTATCATGGCGCCAGATTTTAATGACCCGGAAAATTGCCGTGTTTACGTAAATCACCAATAAAATAAATAAATAAATAAAAAAGATATATTTTTTTGTTTTTTTTCTAGGAAAAACAAATAATATAATAAATATGGAATAATAAAATATAGAAACTAAAATTTTCGGCCAAATAAGTTTCGTACAGACGTGTGTACAAAACGAAAATTAAGCGTTTTTCAAGGTCTTTAAGTTGTACAGACATGTACAATCGGCGCTCGAGGGGTTAAATTGAGGCCTATATTGTAAAAAAATAAAGACATATTTTGATATTATTCTATTTTGATACAGGGGTCCTTAGCGATTCCCCACGGACGTAGCTATAGCTTTGACAAGGGAGGGGTCCCCCGTTGTAAAAAAACTATATATATAGATTTTACTTTAATCCAAGCAAATCCAATAACATTAAGCAAACATAGTCGCGCGTAATTTATAATTATAACTCCGGTTAGTTATGTAGTATAAATAAAATAAAATGAGTGCCTTCAAATAAAAAATGGAGGAGTGTATATATTTGTCAATCAATCCTCTAGCATGTTCTCTATTTGGAGTAACTCTCCTGATACTGTTACGTTATTCTAGGCGATTTTGGGTCATTTCTGGCTTTAGGCCCATTTTCATTAGGTCGTTCTGGATGGTTCGCCTTCAGGTAGTCGGTGGCCGACCTCTTCCTCTTTTGCCCTCTTTTGTGGCTTATACTCGTCGAGTCATGTGGTCTTTGTTTCTGCGCATTACATGCCCATACTATCGCAAGCGGCTCTCATACATCTTATGTTGTATTTCAGCTACATTAAAGCTCTCTCGGATCAGTTTATTAGGGACTTTATCTAGTCTCGTGACACCACTCGCCATCGCAGCATCTTCGTCTCTGTGACGTGTATTTTTTGCTCTTCGCATTTTCTGATTTCTCAGCACTCGGAACCATACAACATAGCAGGTCCATCGGCTCGTTTATATACAGTGCCTTTAGTTTTTATAAACTTGTTTATGTTAGGTCATGTTTAGGTCTCTGCCCGTTGTTGCCTTAGTATTGACCATGAAATCTTCTATTTAGTTCAATGGTGTCTTCTGTATTTGGTGCCGACGTGTTGTAGTTTTTTCCAGAGAAATTGCAGTGCATTTATTTATTTAATCTTCATGCAACACAATGTACATAGGCGGACTTAATACCTTAGGCATTCTCCTAGGATGGTGCAGAGCCAATGTGGCGTGGCGTGGCATGTGCTCCGTCTTTTTGCGATTGACCCGTAGGCTACTGTCTTCCAAAGCCTTCCATAGATTTGAATTCCCGACAGAGATTCCTCTATTAGGACTACATATATCCGCATAGAATAGTGTCCAAGGGGCCGGTTTTAGAAAATGTTTTTTTTTTACGTAATCCATGACAACGTTGAAAAGCAAGCAAAGCTTAAAGGGACCCTTTAAGCTTTGCTTGCCCTTGATGGACCCTGACCCGACCTCGAGACTATCACTTCTACCTGCTGGAAAGACAACTCATGTTGTTACGTTGTTATACATGTATTGTAACATACTCCGGTATCAATTGGGCTGTAAGTGCTTGCCATATGAATTTGCCTGGCACTCGGTCGAAAGCCTTTTCTAAATCTTCGAAAACAAGGTAAAGATATTTCTCCATTAGTATCCTTAGCAAAGTACGTAGTACCCATTCCAGCAGTAAACCCACACTGATTAGTGGTTATGGTGCAAAATTTGTTAGGCATCAATAAGGATCTTTTTCCAAATCTATATGGTGTGTGAAGTTATTGACCCTTAATAGTTTTTACATTCCGCGATATTTCCTTTGTTCTTATAGAATGGGATCATATTACTGAGTCTCCATATATCTGGCACCTTCCCAGATGTAAGGATGAGATTGAAAAGGTCTGTCAACCACCTGACTCTAACTGTACCCGTTTTCTTCCAAAGTTCTACTGGGAATTCATCGGGACCAGTTGCTTTACTATTTTTCATGCGAGACATGGCATTGATCACTTCCGGTGGAGTGATAACTTCGATATACACAAGGATGAGGTGCGGCTTTTGTGGAAACTCTATGTCTTAATCCACAACTACCATTCGCTACAAGCGGCGCGGTGCTGTAAAAATTACACGCATTCTTGAAGAATGGGGGGTGTCCGGACCCCCAAAACCCCCCCCTTATATACGTCGGTGCGATTCCCTTACGGCACTGAATGAAAGTATCAATTAACATCTCTTGCACGTTGTGTCAATTCCCGTTTTTTTTTTTGCGGTATCGATGTATGTACCTACCATTTGTTACCTCATCATCATCATCATTATTATTATTTCAACCGAAAGACGTCGACTGTTGGACATGGGCCTCTCCAAGTGTCGCCACAATGAACGGTCCTGTGCTTCTTGCATCCATCGGATTCCCGCGACCGTCACCAGGTCATCGGTCCACCATGTGGGCGGTCTTCCATCGCTGCATCTTCCAGTACGCGGTCGCCACTTCAGATCCTTTCAACTCCTACGGCCATCTGTTCTGCGAGCTATGTGCCCTGTCTACTGCCTCATAAGTTTGGCAATTCTTCGGGCTATGTTAATTAATTCATTGTTGTCTACAACATTGTTAGTTCAGAATCAGTAACTGAATGGATTCCAATAGGTTTTACACCATGTTATATTTTTTCCCAAACATAGTTAAAAGGTCACAAGTTCCGTATGGTGTCCGGACGTAAAGAATAACACCATCCCATCTCTTCCCGTGGGTGTCGTAAGAGGCGACTAAGGGACATTTTGAGACCGTGCATACAGTTGAGCACCTGAGGTCACCGCATGGTGGCGGGTATACCACCAACAAAAGCATTCCCAAGGAGGGTTGGTGTCAGGCTGGCGGCCGACTTTAAAAAACTAGCCAAATCCCTTTGCAACATGTTCGGTTTAAATAGATTGCGCGATAGGGCTAGGGCGTAACCTACAGGCGACGCGCAGGGGCAGCACCCGGCTCCTGTGGGAAATGGACCAGGGTTGTTGCACCACCCCGGGCGGGTGCAACGTAAGAAGCAAGCTCGGGAAATGAGATTGAGGTATGCAAGTTGGAATGTAGGGACTATGACTGGAAGGGCCAGAGAGTTAGCGGATGTATTGAAAAGAAGACGGATAAATGTAGCATGCTTGCAGGAGTGTGGCAGTGGGCACTACTGGAAGCTTCAATGTGGCTGTCGGCTTACACCAAGGGTCGGCCCTCAGCCCTTACCTCTTCCTGATGATAATGGACGCTCTGACGTCGGACATTCAGGAAGAGGCTCCCTGGTGTATGTTGTTTGCCGATGACATTGTGCTGGTTGCCGAGAGTGGCCTAGAGGTCCAGAACAGATTGGAGGTGTGGTGGCACAGATTGGAGAGTGTTGGCCTGAAATTGAGTAGAACCAAAACGGAGTACTTGTTCTGCGATTTCGGCGGTCTCTCCAATCCAGTGCCCTTAGCTCTCGCCGGAACGCCCATACCGATCTGTTCCGACTTTCGGTACCTCGGGTCGCTCGTCCAAGGGGATGGTGAGGTAGACCGGGACGTAACACATCGGATCAACACAGGATGGATGAAATGGCGACAGGTCACGGGAACAACTTGTGACCCACGGATGCCCCTCAAGTTGAAGGGTAAAATCTACAAGTCCGTGATAAGGCCTGTCATACTGTATGGATCAGAATGTTGGGCTGTGAAAAAGACGGATGAAAAAAGATTGCATGTAGCGGAGATGAGAATGTTAAGATGGATGTGTGGTGTGACGAGAATGGATAAAGTGAGAAATGAGTATATTAGGGGAAGTTTGAAAGTGGCGCCAGTGACTGAAAGGTTGAAAGGAAATCGTTTGTCTTGGTATGGTCATGTAAAGAGGAGAGATGAAAAGCATGTTGCTAAAAGAGTTATGAATTTACATGTGGATGGATGGAGAGGGAGAGGGAGGCCAAAGAAAAGATGGATGGATTGTGTGAGAAGTGATATGAAAGAAAAGGGAGTTAGTGATAGCGTGACGAGTGACAGGACAGAATGGAAGCAAAAAAACGTGTTGCGCCGACTCCAAATAAAATGGGACAAGGGCAGGAAGAAGAAGAAGTTAAAAGGTCACAAGTTTGATACCACTGACACTAAGTACAACACAGGTCACGAAAGTTCATAGCTGGTATTAGAACCAGCAAACAGGTGCATGTGCAAAACAACTCCTCAGTCGCCTAGATGCCCTTTTATTTTTTTATTTTATGGTGGGAAAAAATCATCCAATGACAACCCCCGCTCTTGAGCGGAGCGGGGGATAGTGTCAGACTCTTACTGACTAAAACACCCACCCCGTTCCTTCGTGCCTTCATACCGGGGCTGAGCTACCTCTCGAAACTAACCCTGGCCCCAGTAGGCTTCCACCCGGCTGGGTCCCTGCTGTTGCTGACAACTCCTTGAGGCGCGCGGGAACAGTGCGCGCCGTCGACGACTTGGGCTTGGTCCGGACAGTTACCGGACGGCCGGACAGCGAGCTACCCATTGCTCACTGTCCGCAAGCCCGCGCCTACGGTGGCTGAAAGTCGGGATCGGAATCCCGGCGGCGGCGGCGAGGACGCCGTTGCCTGACGCGTTCGGCCTCCTCCTTTGCGAGCATTACTGCTTCGCAGAAGTCGGCGACCGCCTGCCACTCCTCCTCGCTCCGGACCATGGCCTCAACCAAGGCCCGGCGCGAGAGGTCTCCGCCGCCGATCGCCCCCACGAGGCCACAACGATGTGGTGTGCCAAGCAGGGCACACCTCGACTGTGTGCTCCACCGTGTCCTCCGGGCATTCCGCACAGTGGCGACACCCGGGCGTCACTTCCGCACGAATCCGGTGCAGGAACCTCCCGAACGAACTATGTCCGGTGAGGACCTGCGTCATACGGAAGGTAAGGACGCCGTGAGGTCTTTTCAGCCACGCCTCAAAAAGGGGACTTACCGCTACGATTGTGGCGTGCCCGGCGCCTGGATGGCCTGGTGACTAAGTAATTTTGACTTAGTGATTTTTCAATACTAGACACGTGTTTCGGGTTTCGCTTATACTAAAACTAATCTATACATCTATAAATGTAATAAGGAGTAACATAGGCTACTTTTATTTTAGAAAAAATAAATTCAAAATCCTGCCCCCCTAGCCAAGTTACAACCGTTTCGCTTGCGCCGAACGCTTCGCGTTGACCTTGCCGCTAACTCTTTTGTTCTGACCACGTGACTGAGCGTTAATACGACGTCATTCCCGTACATTTGAAGCTTTCTACAAGCGTTAACTATTGCAGATTTGCAACTTGGCTAGGGGTACTGTAGTCCACGCGAACGAAATCGCGGGCACAGCTAGTGTTGTATATAACTCCAATGGTTGGTTTTCCTTTTTCAGAGTAAGAAGAACGGTGGAAGAAACCTTCAGTATATCGTACATTACGACTTATTTAGGAGAGTGTAGTTATATTTGTACCAAGACTCGGTGGGCCACTGCCCTACGTCGCAGAAATGTTCCGGTTAGTAATAATAATAATATAATAATATTCCACAACTATCACACAACGCCGTCTAATCTCAAGCTAAGCAGAGCTTCTGTTATGAGTACTAGACAACTGATAAACTTACTTATATATTTCTAAATAAATACATATTATAGATAAATTACACCCAGACACAGAACAAAATGATCGTGCTCATCACACAAACATTTGTCCTGGGTGGGAATCGAACCCACGACCTCCGGCATAGCAGTCAGGGCTACTAACCACTAGACCAACAGGCCAGTTAAAAGGTTTACAATATTACCGTTATGATATCTACATGAAACGTATTTATGTTTATTGAACGGCAGGCATGTGTATTTGAAACTTAAAAAAAAAACATAATATAATTAGGTGAAATCAATCTACGTTAATAGAGGTATTATAAAGTAAGCTTGCTCTTTTTTGTTTGTCGGGTCCGCTTGCTAAAATTTTTTCACCGATAGAAAGCTGCTTCATTCCTAAGTGAGATAGGCTATATTTTCTGTAGGTACGTGGACGAAGCCGCGGGTAAAAGTTAGTCTAAAATATATTTTTTTTTCCTAAATATAAAAATCGCTGCGTTTAGCGGATTCATCCGCACGGTAACAAAAAATCATCTTAGGAAACAAAGGTACCATCAAGGACACTTCCGTCTGACCACTGCTAAGTTCATTTTTGCTTGCACTCGAAACGAAAACTACAAAAGGTTTGGTTTGGCAAGATTCAAGCGAATTTTTTTTAAGTAATCAGGCAGAAATGACCGCGGTTGTACACCTGAGATAAAAAGTATCTTATGTGATATTCTAGGACATGGTCTACCGTGTACCAAGTTTCATTAAAAATCCGCTATTCGCGTAAAGAAATAACAAACAGACTCTCAAACTTTCGCGTTTATAATATTAGTGTGATAGAAAAAATTGAGACATCTACACTAAATCTATACATCTATACATATAAATAAAATTTGTAATATTGAAATAACTGCTTTTTACTACATGCATATGGATATATTTTTATATACGGTACATACACCAAAATAATTTTTTTTTACAATTTTTGTCTGTCTGTCTGTTTGTCCCGGCAAATCTCTGAAATGGTTGGATCGATTTTGACGGGACTTTTATTTTAGAAAAAATAAATTCAAAAACAAATTCATAGTCCACGCGAACGAAGTCGCGGGCACAGCAAGTTGTAAATAAATTACGGAAGCCAACTGCATATCCCTTCAGAACGTAAATAGACAGAACTGGCAACCTCCTTTATAATATAGTTAACACTAACTGCTATCTAATCTACCTCAGCCAAAATCGTATAATTTGATATTTCAGAGAAGGGAGTGGAAAACTGTCAACTACTGCTGCGATGGCTATTACAGGACGGATGACTCAGCCAATGACAGGTACATACTTACTTTTTACTTTACTTAATGAATCTCAGATCATTACACCAGCTTCTAAACCATTTCATCGCCGTGCCCTCGTGGGGGCGATCGGCGGCGGAGATCTCTCGCGGTTCAGGCCATGGTCCGGAGCGAGGAGGAGTGGCAGGCGGTCGCCTCCTTCTGCGAAGTAGTAACGCTAGCAAAGGAGAAGGCCGACCGCATCAGGCAACGGCGCTCACAGCGCCCCAGCCGCCGCCGGGATTCCGATCCCGATTTCCGGCCACCGTAAGCGCGGGCTTGCGGACGGCGAGTAATAGGTAGCTCGCTGTCCGACTGTCTGGTAACTCTCCGGACCGAGCTCAAGTCGTCGACGGCACGCACTGTTCCCGCGCGCCTCAAGGAGTTGTCAGCAACAGCACGGGCCCAGCTGGGTCGAAGCCTACTGGGGCCAGGGTTAGTTTCGAGAGGTAGCTCAGCCCCGGTATGAAGGCACGAAGGAACGGGGTGGGTTTTTAGTCAGTAAGAGTCTCACACTATCTCCCGCTCCGCCCAAGAGCGGGGGTTGTCATTAGATGATTTCCCCACCATAAAAAAGCTTCTAAACTATTTTCTTGGCTTTGTTAAAAATATGAGAAAATTTAATAGTCCATCGCTGCTCTAATGGGTGTTTATAATTTCAGTGACATCGTATGCGAGCCAATATGCATGCCAGCTTGTAAAAACGGGTACTGTAAAGCTCCAAGAGAATGTGCTTGTAACAAGGGATACGTTCCTGACCCTGGAGATACTCACAACTGTCTCCCTTCCTGCGAAAGAGAATGTGAACACGGCGCATGCGTGGCACCAGACACGTGCCGCTGTGACTTTGGTTACACGGTCATGAACACCACCTGCCAGCCTGTCTGTACCGAGCCATGTCAAAATGGCACCTGTATAGCCCCAGAAACTTGTGACTGCCTTGCGGGTTACAGGAAATCTGAGAAGAACCTCTGCGAGCCATATTGTTCTAACGGATGCGACCACGGATATTGTGCCGCTCCCGAAACTTGCCGCTGCGATTCTGGATGGCATATTGAAGAGGGTAAAGGTGATGAAAATAAACATTGTAAACCAATTTGTTCGGAACCCTGTCATAACGGAATCTGTGTGGCTCCAGAAACTTGTACATGTAAGGGAGCCTACAGGAAATCGGAAAACGGGACCTGTGAGCCAGTGTGCACACCTCCGTGTGGCAATGGAACATGTATTGCCCCACAAACATGCAGTTGTTTGCCTGGATACCATGTTGGTGCCGACGACATATACAATTTACTCGATAGTCCCCATTTGACAGGATGTACACCAAGTTGTGATCACTGCAATGATGCACATTGTATTGCTCCTAACAAGTGTTTCCCTCCAGATATCGTCAGCACTACACAAAAGTCATCGAAACGAATATTTCATGACTATCTTGATATGACTGATTATGATAATTCTTATTTGGACTTGTATTATGATTCTTACATCGAAACCAAAAATATTGTTCCAAATACAGCTCTTTTAAATTCTAATGACACAAAAACGGATTCAATAAAAACATTTTTTCATCGGAGTACATACCCTGATGATCCGAACACGGATTATGAAACAAGCCCTGATGACATAGATAAAGAAGTTATTAAACTTTCTGATTCTGATAAAACAACTGAATCAATAAAAAGTCCAAATAACGAAAGTACACACTCCGAAGATGCATCAAAACAAAACCTGGTATGGTAAGTAAATTCTTAAGAATTAATAAACATTTACTAGAAGTTAAATAATAAGCAGATACTAAAGTTACTGCCTGGGCGGAGCATCGCCGTGCCCTCGTGGGGGCGATCGGCGGCGGAGACCTCTCGCGCCGGGCCTTGTTTGAGGCCATGGTCCGGAGCGAGGAGAAGTGGCAGGCGGTCGCCGACTTCTGCGAAGCAGTAATGCTCGCTAAGGAGAAGGCCGACCGCATCAGGCAACGGCGTTCTCGCCGCCGCCACAGGGATTCTGATCCCGATTTTCGGCCGCCGTAGGTGCGGGCTTGCGGACAGTGAGCAATGGTAGCTCGCTGTCCGGCCGTCAGGTATGTAACTGTCCGGACCAAGCCCAAGTCGTCGGCGGCGCGCACTATTCCCGCGCGCCTCAAGGAGTTGTCAGCAACAGCAGGGGCCCAGTTGGGTCGAAGCCTACTGGGGTAGGGTTAGTTTCGAAAGACAGCTCGAGCCCCGGTATGAAGGCTAGAAGGAACGGGTTGGGTCTTTTAGTCAGTAAGAGTCTGACACTATCTCCCGCTCCGCCCAAGAGCGGGGTTTGTCATTGGATGATTTTTTCCCACCATAACACCATTTTACACGTAATCTCTCTATGAGCGATTGTAGTTCAGCTAACTTTGTGAGTATAGGAACAGTGATTTTACTGTCAAAGATACTTCCGCCTGACCACCGCTAAGTTTATTTTTGCTTGCTTGCTTACTTGAAACGAAAACTTCAAAGGCTTTGGCTTGGCGCCGCGCCGCAGGATTCAAGCAAAAATATTTTTAAGTGATCTGGCAGAAATGATCGCGATGGTACCTGTGTCTGCACACCGGCTAGCCGACTGGCCGGCTTTTTTTTTATGGTGAGAAAAAATCATCCATTGACATCCCCCGCTCTTGGGCGGAGCGGGAGATAGTGTCAGACTCTTACTGACTAAAAGACCCACCCCGTTCATTCTAGCCTTCATACCGGGGATCGAGCGCCCTTTTGGATAACCCTGGCCCCAGTAGCCTTCATACCGGGGCTCGAGCGCCCTTTCGGATAACCCTGGCCCCAGTAGCCGACTGGCTGGCTGGTGTGCAGACATAAGTACAACCTACAATGAGTTAAACTTATTTACAATACAATGATGAATTAACAATACAATGAGTAAAACTGATTAACAGGTTATGACATTTATGTCGTGACTAGATCATTCAAACGTGAACACTTGATGATATTTCAATCCTCGTTTGGCCATATCATTGATGTTACAGGATTTTTATGATAGTAAAAGAACTAAAGAAAGTAGGCCGAACGAGGCTTGAAATATCATTAAACTTTAACGATTAAAACAATCTGGCCAGGTTAACTTGGCCATATCATGAAGAGATCAATTTCTATGATCTGGCCACGACACCACACAAAGTCAATTGTAAGCACGCTAGTATTGTAATATATATTCAGACATAGTCAATAGTGGTACCACAGGCGGACTTAAAGCAACAAGGCATTCTCTACCTTTGGGTTAAAAAAGACTACGCCGTAGTAGGTGTGCAAAAAATACCTTCAATTTCCTACTGATTCTGACTGGACTTCAATGTAAATTTCAATGAAGTGAAAATGTACCAAGATTGTTAATCTGTCAGTCATATATTAAATCCAACCCGACGTACGGCGAGCATCCACCCTTACGTTGTTGAAACCTCTACTTAACTGTCTGGACTAATCGTTTATTCGGCGTATATCGAATGACTGGAATGATTTCCCTGCTGCGGTCTTCCTATTCAATCATAATTTAGGTGTCTCCAAGGCTCTTAATAAACTAGCGCGCTTCACCATTAACGATTCAAAGTCAAAGTCAAAATATTTTATTTCATATAGGCCTACTTGGGCACTTTTAAACGTCAGAAGCTAGTGCACGGTTCCAAATTGGTAGTTTTCCTATGGAGAAGAACCGGCGAGAAACTACATGGTTACTCTCTTTTTAAAAAAAGATTGCATCACTGCCTACCATCAGGTGGGATCAACCAAGCAAAACGTGGTGTTTTCTTCCACCTTTTATCAGCCCTATACACCTCAGCTTTTGGGTGTTATAGGTTTTCTTTCAATAATAATTGGTTGCCTTGTCTTACAGGATACAGCATCACTGGGTGTCCATCTTCATACCAGTATTGGTGATAGTAACGGCTGCAATTATTATGTTACTAGTTTGGCGATGGTCGCCTATTATCGTTTTCTTCAAAGGAAGAAGTTATGTTGTAGAAGGTATGTATAAGTTTAGATAAAATGTATGACATTCACTAAACTGCGCTGGGCTCGTGTGGTGGATTACAGCCATCCCTCTCCTGGAAAGGAGGCCTGAGTCCCAGCAGTGGGAATATTATGAGACTGATTATGCTATGCTTATATATATTTTATTAGATTTTTGTTTTGTTTTATTAATACGACTGTATTCACTTTTTAGGTGACCCAGTGGACATTGATGTATCGCACCAATTCGAGGACATACAAATATCAGCAATTAATGAAAAGGAAAGGACAGCAGAGAAATAACTGATTATGATGGTCCAGACCTGGCGAATGTGCCGCTTGCGAGCCGCTTGTGTTCGCAAGCAGCTCGTGAATGTCTCGTGAGCAGCGAATTTGCCAGATCTGCACACACCTTGACGTATTTCGTGTATAAAACTTATGAAACTCACAATTGTATGTTTTTATTTTAGTAGTTGATATCAATCCCATTTGAACCTGGTAGCTTTTTTGTTCATGTCTATTATGCCTGTTTTGGAGCGCAGCAGGTCACGTCAGCCGCATGCACAAAGACTGCAGGGCAAGCATCGCTACATAGTGGGTTTATGCTGAGGGAAAGTGCCCTCGAGGCCGGCCTAGGAAAAGGTGGTGGGATGATCTGGACGCATACTGCGAGTACTGGTTTGAGACGGCACTCGCCCTCGATCTAGCGATCTTCACCTAATTTCTAAATGTCTTCACATTGACAAACATGAAATTTTATTTACTTCTCCATCTATGTCAGAATACAAAGTACCTAGTACATCATCACAAGATAACACAACTTAAAAAAAAAATTAAAAAAAAACCCGACTGCGTAAAAAAATACTTTGAATGAAAACTGAGAAGAATAATAAACAAGAACAGTCCACAGTTCAGCAACAGTCGGGACCCAAATTAGATAGAATGATTTTAGTATAAATTATTTTAATGGGTTTTACAATTTTATTTTACATGCTTTTAGTTACTATTATAATATCACTATTTATTCACTATATTTTAGACGTAAAATCCCTATAAAGTTCAAAAACCGACCTAGGCATTCGCTTCTAGTACAAAATAAATAACATAGATTTCCTGTTGAACTTTTTTTTTAATATGGTCATGACATACAATTTTGAAATCCTCATGTAAAGACCTTTAATTTGATACCCATATAGCAGAATTAAAAAAAAAAAAAAATTTACTCTAACATATAGCATCTCACAGTCGATATGTTGTTTTTATTTTAACGTCACCCATCTAAGAACATTTGGGTTATTAAGACGAATCTAACGATAATTATGTTAATTATAAAAATCTGTTCAGCGGTTTGGAAGATATTTTTTATTTATTTTTTTTTTATTTTTTATTAATGATAGGCTTGCGTTTGACCACTATCTCACCTGATGGTAAGCGATGATGTGGTCGACGATGAAGCACGCTTGCCTAGAAGAAACCTATTCACTCTCGACTTAAAGACTCCTAAGTTGTAGCTATCAGGAAACACAGACTCCGGCAGGGAATTCCACTCCTTGGCTGTACGCACAATAAATGTGTTCGCAAAACGTTTTGTGCGTATGGGTGGGATGTCTACCATGTACCGGTGGCGCAACGCTGTACGTCGTGTGGTCCGATGATGGAACGGACTTGGCGGAATTAGATTGTGCAATTCCAGTGCACACTCCCCGAAATGTAAACGATAGAAAACCGACAGACTAGCAACTCGGCGGCGATGCTCAAGGCTTTGGAGCTTCGACTCTACAAGTGCATCATTGCCGATGATTCTCTTGGCTCGCCTCTCAATCGACTCCAGCGCATCAAGCTGGTATTTGGCAGATCCATCCCAAAGATGAGAACAGTACTCCATACACGATCGAACTTGGGCTTGATAAAGATTGAGCAGCTGTTCCGGCGTGAAGTACCGTCTCACCTTTGCTAAGATCCCCAATTTTTTGGCAGCCAGTTGAGCCTTTGCATCGATGTATGAGCCGAAATTGAGAGTAGATGATAACGTAACTCCAAGAAGCTCAAGGTGGTCGGTTAATATGAAGTAATAAAGAATATTACATACATACAAACATACGCGCGAAAAAACATAACCCTTCTTGTAGTTGGGTAATAATTAAATGATAAGGAACTTAGAATTATTCAAGAACAAAGCGGAACTTCGAGGCTAGATGCTGCAAAAATGGAATATTTTCAGAATTCAAAAGTTTTTATTTCACATAGGCCTATATGGGCACTTATAAAACGTCAGAAGCTAGTGCAAATGTAATGTAATGCAAATGTAATGTGTGTGCAGATGTAATGTTGGCAGATTATTGCTGGACTGTTTTTCGAAATGTTACGGAAGCAGAATACAAGGGAGCCGCAAAAAAACCACGTCGCAATTATTCTACGGATGATTGAAAAAACAATAATTTCGTGGGGTCTGAGTGCTCACAAGTTGTACTTTTATAGATCTGTCGAAACGTCTAGTTGACACTTCGACTGACCCAAGGTTCCCAAGGGCTGGCTTTTACCTCGAACAGAGGATACGTATTGCCATACAGCGTGGCAATGACGCCATTCTTTTGGGCACATTACCAGTCAACAGCGATGTGGGAGAGTTTTTTGACGCTCTATATTTTAGTTTGATTTTAGTTAGTTGTAGTCAGCGATGGGTTTTTTTTACGGTATTTATAGTTAGGCAAGTATTTTTTAAATGTAAATTATTCGTAATAATACTATAATATAATATTTCACAACTATCACACAACGCCATCTAGTCCCAAGCTAAGCAGAGCTTGTGTTATGGGTACTAGACAACTGATAAACATACTTATATATTTCTAAATACATACATATTATAGATAAATTACACCCAGACACAGAACAAATGATCGCGCTCATCACACAAACAATTGTCCTTAACATTTGTCCTCCATTCGTGTAAATTAAATAAATTTCTATCCTTAATTTCTGTTATATTTTACAGAAAATGTTTTTTTTAAAGGGATTTCTTTTATTATTTCTTTAAATCAATTTAACTTATTAAATACACAACTAAAAACTATAATTACAATAAAATAAAATAATAATAATAATAATACCCTACGCTAATTACAACTAACTAAAATCAAACTAAAATATGGCGTCAAAAAACTCAAAAGGGAAATTAATTTTAATATGTATTTATTTATTATTTATTTGTTTATTAAAACTTCATGCAACATAAAAGTACATGTCGGACTTAATGCCTTAAGCATTCTCTACCAGTCAACCTAGGGTGGTGAAGAGAAAACATGGCAGGTGCATAAAAAAATAAAAACAAATTATTACGAAAAAACAAGGGTTTAAAATAATTTACCATTTATACAAACTAAACTATGAGTATAATAAAATTATATAATAAAGCATACTGTTTTGAAGTCAACATTTGTAGACCAATGAATCATCACCACAAGAACAAAAGAATATTTAACTAAGTTTATTAACTAATTTCATTTTCCCAAAACCTTTATTACTCGTATTTAAGCAACGATACGGTGGATTACGGCCCATTCCCTCTCCTAGAGAGGAGGCCTGAGTCCCAGATGTGGGAACATTAAAAAAGGCTGGTGATGATGATGATGATGAAGCAACGATAATGGAATCCATGGCTGTTTACATGCTTCTCTCGGTATAAACACTATCTAAATGATCGTGTGCCTATTAGTCAAGTTGACCTCACTTTGTGTTAGTATAACCGGTGGCGCGTGCGCAGCCAGACGTCCCAATATTGTTGCAACAAGCAAATCATTACAACTGTCACCGTCTAATATAGTACTGATTATTTTGTCTGATTTTTTCCTGTTTGTGTGTACAAAACTGGAAAGTTCTTGTGTCATCAACATTTACCTGGTTACATTATTTACGTATATTGACTGACGTTGATTGTTTAATAATACTTTCATGGCACGTCTTTTGGATAAGGACAAGTAGTATTATGCTTGGATATGAGATATGCGAAGTCGGAGCTAAGTTTCTGTGCAATTACTTTGTTATGGTGTTAATGTAGCGCCTATAGAATAGCTACGGTAAAAAAAAAAAAACTAGATTGCTTAGTAATCTAAAAACAACGATGGACGAAACTCGAGTTATAACAACACAGGAACCAGTGGGAGGTAACAAAAACCCACTTGTTGAAGCTTCAAAACTTATTAAAGAGACAGATCGTCCGAATGAAGGCTCCGGTAAATTGGAGCTCCCCGTGAAGGAAAGTTCACAAGCTTCGAGTGATTCAGTTATTAAAAGTGAAGAAAACTGTTGTGTCAAATGTTTCGGCCATCTCCTTTACTGCTGTGATTGTTCGCTTGTTTGTCATTCGTTTTTATCTTGTATGACTTTATGTATAATGACTTTGTAAACTAATACCTATGTGTTTAAAATGAACGTTCTGTTAAGATAAATGTGACACTTACGCTTCTTTTTGTATTGTTTTTTGTTGACTGTGTATCGCTGCTACCACGGTTAAAGTACATTCAAGGTCGATTTCACCAAAGGTGCGCTTACACAGGCAACGTTGTAACTCAAGTGAGTTAGGTCACTTATAAAATCCATATTAACCTTTTGAACACCGTATTTATAGACACAATAGAAAGAAAATGAGAGAGAGCGAAAGCGTTCGTTTGGGGTATTCATTAAACTCCAAGCGAACGCGCCGGTGTTCGCGCTGTCAATGTCTTTCTTTTGAGTCTCTAATTGACGGTAACCTTTCGAAGGTTGTAAACTGTTATAAAAGTGATGCTAAAGCTACAGTAACAGTTCAGCAGTGCTATTCACTGCGCTGCAGTGGAGTGAAGACGCACTGGAACTGTAGTTTGTTCCTACCTAATAACACTGCACTGTATAGAATAGGGTAGTTTCCAGGGTCAAAATAATTACATTTTATTTTGTCCGTATTTTAGAATAAAAAAATATTGGACACGTATTATTTCTTTTTTCGATTAAGCAAAAACTAACAAAGATATAGCCTATTAAAGTTACGTGTGACGTCACCCCGTGCGAAAAAATGTAGCACGGCGTGACGTTACACGAACTTTAATGGGCTATGTCTTTGTCATTTTTGGTTTAATTTACAAATAAAAAAATACGTGTCCTTTATTTTTGAATAATCTAAAAGACGGACTAATTACATTTTTTACGGCAACTAGCCTGTTGTATTGAAAAGTAAACTGTTCAATTCCCAGCCATTTTTATTCATTGCACGATAGCCACATAGGCCCTGGTGACTGGTCATAGCTCGAATCATCCTGACTATCCGGCATAAATACAGGGTTATTTGTAAACCGCTGGCAATCTCTCATCAGTACTAACATCACATACAACAACTTTTGTTCTATGACCTTTAAAAAATTATCATATTTTTGTTTATCAGATTTTCATACATAATTAAAATATTGAAATTGAACGTTCCAAATATTACGAAGCCTATGCGAAGCAAGCGATAGTACAATAGCGGAGAGGAGTGGGGATCGGGCGGCGGGGGTGCTTGATGCACTTGCATCACGTCGTACAGACTTAGGTAGGTATAGAAAAATAAAGTTGAAATGTGTTAGATAGAACAACGAAATCTTGAAGGTTTGTTTTTGGTAAATGCCTATGTTTTGTAAAAAGTCATAGAATAAAAGTTAAGGTAGAACTACACTGCCCACACGTGTGCCACGTACGCCGATCTGGGCGCATCGTTTTCCATACATTTTATATGGAAACTAGACTTGTAGAGCTACAGTAGATCCACGCCACGCGACGTCGTTCTACGTACAAATCAGGCGAGGGCCACATGTGCGTCGGTCTAATGTAGTTCTAGCTCTGTAAGATTGTTAGTGCACAAATTTAATAACCCTGTATAAGTAATGAATATAATTTAGGTAGACCTATAATTAGATTAGATTTGGTGTAGGAAAAGCTTTTGTTATTTACATGGATAAATTATGCTCATTGTATGTTTAATTTTGTTATCCTATCCTGTTGTTGGATGACTCGATGTTAGATTAGTTTTATTTTTAAACAAAATTATACCTAAGTAATCACTTGAACCTAAATGCGTTCCTGCCTATTTTTGAAGTGAAAACTTCTTTAGCGGCGTTGAGCACTTTTTCTGTAATGGGTATAAAATCTTAAACTCGCGTCAGGACACGTGACCTGATCGAAAAAGCGTAAGACGGATGGAGAGTAGACAGCTATCCCTTATCGCGCGTTGTGAAAGGGGGCTAGACGGAAAAAATTCTCACGAAAAATTGTACCGACACTTTTACTGTCAAAATATAAATCCAAGATGGCGGCTGCAAGAAATTATCAACTTTTTCGTCATAGGTGTCGTTTTCATGGTTTTCGAGGGTGTTGAAACCGATGGTACTGTCAAAATATAAATCCAAGATGGCGGCTGCAAGAAATTATCAAATTTTTCGTCATGGGTGTCGTTTTCATGGTTTTCGAGGGTGTTGAAACCGATAGTACTGTCAAAATGTAAATCCAAGATGGCGGCTGCAAGAAATTATCAAATTTTCCGTCATGGGTGTCGTTTTCATGGTTTTCGAGGGTGTTGAAACCGATAGTACTGTCAAAATGTAAATCCAAGATGGCGGCTGCAAGAAATTATCAAATTTTCCGTCATGGGTGTCGTTTTCATGGTTTTCGAGGGCGTGGAAACCGATGGTACTGTCAAAATGTAAATCCAAGATGGCGGCTGCAAGAAATTATCAAATTTTTCGTCATGGGTGTCGTTTTCATGGTTTTCGAGGGTGTTGAAACCGATAGTACTGTCAAAATGTAAATCCAAGATGGCGGCTGCAAGAAATTATCAAATTTTCCGTCATGGGTGTCGTTTTCATGGTTTTCGAGGGCGTTGAAACCGATGGTACTGTCAAAATATAAATCCAAGATGGCGGCTGCAAGAAATTATCAAATTTTTCGTCATGGGTGTCGTTTTCGTGGTTTTCGAGGGTGTTGAAACCGATAATACTGTCAAAATGTAAATCCAAGATGGCGGCTGCAAGAAATTATCAACTTTTTCGCCATGGGTGTCGTTTTCGTGGTTTTCGAGGGTGTTGAAACCGATGGAACTGTCAAAATATAAATCCAAGATGGTGGCTGCAAGAAATTATCAAATTTTCCGTCATGGGTGTCGTTTTCATGGTTTTCGAGGGCGTGGAAACCGATGGTACTGTCAAAATGTAAATCCAAGATGGCGGCTGCAAGAAATTATCAACTTTTTCGTCATGGGTGTCGTTTTCGTGGTTTTCGAGGGTGTTGAAACCGATAGTACTGTCAAAATGTAAATCCAAGATGGCGGCTGCAAGAAATTATTAACTTTTCCGTCATGGGTGTCGTTTTCATGGTTTTCGAGGGTGTTGAAACCGATAGAACTGTCAAAATATAAATCCAAGATGGTGGCTGCAAGAAATTATCAAATTTTCCGTCATGGGTGTCGTTTTGATGGTTTTCGAGGGTGTTGAAACCGATGGTACTGTTACAATATAAATCCAAGATGGTGGCTGCAAGAAATTATCAAATTTTCCGTCGTGGGTGTCGTTTTCATGGTTTTCGAGGGTGTTGAAACCGATAGTACTGTCAAAATATAACTCCAAGATGGCGGCTGCAAGAAATTATCAAATTTTCCGTCATGGGTGTCGTTTTCATGGTTTTCGAGGGTGTTGAAACCGATGGTACTGTCAAAATATAAATCCAAGATGGCGGCTGCAAGAAATTATCAAATTTTTCGTCATGGGTGTCGTTTTCATGGTTTTCGAGGGCGTGGAAATCGATGGTACTGTCAAAATGTAAATCCAAGATGGCGGCTGCAAGAAATTATCAACTTTTTCGTCATGGGTGTCGTTTTCGTGGTTTTCGAGGGTGTTGAAACCGATAGTACTGTCAAAATGTAAATCCAAGGTGGCGGCTGCAAGAAATTGTTAACTTTTCCGTCATGGGTGTCGTTTTCATGGTTTTCGAGGGTGTTAAAACCGATAGTACTGTCAAAATATAAATCCAAGATGGTGGCTGCAAGAAATTATCAAATTTTCCGTCATGGGTGTCGTTTTCATGGTTTTCGAGGGCGTGGAAACCGATGGTACTGTCAAAATGTAAATCCAAGATGGCGGCTGCAAGAAATTATCAACTTTTTCGTCATGGGTGTCGTTTTCGTGGTTTTCGAGGGTGTTGAAACCGATAGTACTGTCAAAATATAAATCCAAGATGGCGGCTGCAAGAAATTATCAAATTTTCTGTCATGTGTGTCGTTTTCATGGTTTTCGAGGGTGTTGAAACCGATGGTACTGTCAAAATATAAATCCAAGATGGCGGCTGCAAAAAATTATTAAATTTTTCGTCATGGGTGTCGTTTTCATGGTTTTCAAGGCTGTTGAAACCGATAGTATTGTCAAAATGTAAATCCAAGATGGCGGCTGCAAGAAATTATCAACTTTTTCCTCATGGGTGTCGTTTTCGTGGTTTTCGAGGGTGTTGAAACCGTTAGTACTGTCAAAATTTAAATCTAAGATGGTGGCTGCAATAAATTATCAACTTTTTCGATATGGGTGTCTTTTTCATGGTTTTCGAGGTTGTTGAAGCCGATAGTGCTGTCAAAATGTAAATCTAAGATGGCGGATGTCAGGAATTATCAACTTTTTCGTCATGAGTGTCGTTTTCATGGTTTCGAAGATGTTGAAATAGTGCTGTCAAAATGTACATAAAATAGGATAGTATTTTTTAGTTATATTGTATTGGCTAGACGGAAAAAATTCTCACGAAAAGTTGTAACGACACTTTTTCTATAGTAAGCTATTGTAAGCCGTGCGGCGTGCGCATGTTTCTCTGTCTTTCTCTCTTTCTCTCTCTTATAGAAAGCAAGCCAGAACGAAACTTCGTTCCATCCGGGTGTCCCTTGACACCTCAGTAGTTTTTCGGAGAGATAAACTTTTTAATGTAAAATAATTGTAATAGTTTTAAAGTGTTAAATTTTTAATGTAATATAAATTGTCATGTTTGTGTACGATAGCGCAATAAATGAATATTGTATTCTACCACATAAATGATAGTACTTTTATACTGATAAAGCAATTGGTGCAAAATTATTCCCTAACCATTCCAAAATATCAAACATGCTCAACGTTTTTGTCATTAAATAGTTCAGTACATTCCTTATTAATTAATTAAACCTCAAGCGAACGCCGGCATTCGCGCTGTCATTGTCTTTCTATTGTGTCTCTAATTGACGGTAACGTTTAGAAGGTTGTAAACTGTTATAAAAGTGATGCTAATGCTACAGTAGCAGTTCAGCAGTGCTATTCTTTAAGAAAAAGCCTTGAGTGCAGCGCTGGCCGCAGCGACGAAATCCAAATACGTTGTGGTGAGAAGTCACGTATATTGTCCATCATCGTGTCACGTATGTTGTACATCAGCATGTCACGTATTGTTCAGGGTTAAGTTAAGGTAGATATACTGGTTTCCATAGGCTTAGTGTTAGCACGTAGTCACGTACTATCTATGTATATTTAAACCATCTATTAAAGGAGAGAGGACAGTTGAGGACTGTAGCTGAGTACAGTTGAGTCTCTGTTCACAATTGACTCTCAAAGTAATACACGTCATGTTGTTTACTTAACCCCTCCTCATCCCCACATCGCATGGCGACCCTGCCAGTGGGCTGCTAGTCGACTGGACATCGCAACGTACATAGGATTAAATCAATCCAATGGACCTATACATTGAATGTAACTATTTGGATTTCGTCGCTGTGGCCAGCGCTGTGCTCAAGGCTTTTTCTTAGAGAATAGCTCTGGTCAGTTCAGCTCGAACACTATATTGTAAGAGAATGAGATTTTTTTTTAGATGTATAATGCTATTGACTAAAATATAATACGATATTTTGAAGCTCAAGTGGCAACCTAACGGCTATCGGATCGCTTAGGACATAAACGTCATTGTCCTTTTTTTAAAGCGACTAATCGTCCAATGTCTTCTCCAGCTCTAGGGCGGAGCGAGAGGACGTGTTAGACTTTTACTGACTTTTTTTTTTTTTTATGGTGGGAAAAAATCATGCATTGACATCCCCCGCCCTTGGGCGGAGCGGGAGATAGTGTCAGACTCTTACTGACTAAAAGACCCACCCCGTTCCTTCTAGCCTTCATACCGGGGCTCGAGCGCCCTTTCGGATAACCCTGGCCCCAGTAGGCTTCGACCCGGCTGGGTCCCTGCTGTTGCTGACAACTCCTTGAGGCGCGCGGGAACAGTGCGCGCCGTCGACGACTTGGGCTTGGTCCGGAGAGTTACCGGACGGCCGGACAGTGAGCTACCCATTGCTCACTGTCCGCAAGCCCGCGTCTACGTTGGCCGGAAATCGGGATCAGAATCCCGGCGACGGCGGCGGCGATAACGCCGTTGCCTGATGCGTTCGGCCTCCTCCTTTGCGAGCATTACTGCTTCGCAGAAGTCGGCGACCGCCTGCCACTCCTCCTCGCTCCGGACCATGGCCTCAACCAAGGCCCGGCGCGAGAGGTCTCCGCCGCCGATCGCCCCCACGAGGGCACGGCGATGCTCCGCCCAAGCAGGGCACACCTCGACTGTGTGCTCTACCGTGTCCTCCGGGCGTTCCGCACAGTGGCGACACCCGGGCGTCACCTCCGCATGAATCCCGTGCAGGAAACTCCTGAACGAACCATGTCCGGTGAGTACCTGCGTCATGCGGAAGGTAAGGACGCCGTGAGGTCTTTCCAGCCACGCCCCAAAGAGGGGACTTACCGCCATAATTGTGGCGTGCCCAGCACTGGGTTGCGATAGTCGTTGACGCCATTTCACCATGAGATCCCGCCGGAGCTCTGTCCGCCATGCCGTGACCTGTCGCGGCAGCGGACTTTCACCCCGGCGTTGCATCTCCACGCGCATATCGTGCATGTGTGCAAGGACTGTTGCCTCCAGATCCCACGGTGGTAGGCCAGCCAGAAGGCTCGCCGCTTCACGGGAGACCGTGCAGTATCCCCGCACCATCCTTATCGCCATGACCCTCTGACAGGCGTTCAGTATGGCCGCCGGTTGCTTTTTCAGCGATGGCGCCCACACCGGCGCCCCGTAGAGGGCCATGGACCGAACGATCCCCGCATAGAGCCTCCGGCAGGAGGCATCTGGACCCCCAAGGTTGGGCAGGAGCCGCTTGAGCGCAGCCCCAGCCCGGTTGAGTTTGGGAGCCAGACGTCGGAAATGCACCACGAAATTCCACCGGCTGTCGAGGACGAGTCCCAGGTACTTCATCGTCGACCTGACACCGATGTCAACTCCTCCTACCGTTAGTTGGGAACTCATTGGCGGCGCGTTCCGAGAGCGGCGACCGTGAAAGCACATCGCCTCGGACTTGTGAAGCGCCACCTCGAGTCCCAACTCCTGGATCCTATCAACGACCATCGCAACCCCGCGTGTCGCTAGAGCGACCGCCGCCTGGTACGACTCTCCCTGCGCTAGAACCAGCGTGTCGTCTGCGTAGCAAACCACGCTGACCCCGTCAGGGAAGTCGCCGCGCAGCACGTAGTCGTACCCGATGTTCCACAAGGGTGGCCCTAGTATCGACCCCTGCGGAACACCGCACGACATCTCTCGACGTTTCCAGTCTCCCTGGTGACCGGGGTAGACTATAAGTCTCTCCGACAGATAGGCCTCGACCACTCGACAGAGGTATTCGGGCACCCGGTGGTACCGGAGTGCCCTCCGGATCGTACTCCAGGGACTTTTACTGACTAAAACTACTCCTATAATATTTGTTCCTGGTTCCTTTTTTACCTAGCGTTCCATGTGCCAACCCCCGGTCCCAGTAGTCTTCGGTTCTACTAGGCCCTTACGGATTAGCTTACCTACATCTGTTTGAGGTGCGTGTGGATAGAATAGAGTTTAAAATAGAATAGAATATAAGTAGATGCCTCGGGCTCGGGCCGGACAATTACCGGACGGCCGGACACCGAGCTACCATTGCTAGTCGTCCGCAATACCAAGCCTGGAAATTGGGTGGCTTGAAATCGGGCTCGGGCGGCTGGGACGAGAGGAAGACCGTTCCCTCGTGCATGCAGCCGCCTCATCGCTCCGAACCATGGCCTTTACCAGGGCCCGGCGCGAGAGATCACTGCCGCCAATCACCCCTACACGAGAATACGGCGGGCGGTTTTCAGCTCACACGAAGCGTACCTCCACCGTATGCTCCGCCGTATTCTCCAGGTGGTCCGAACAATGGTGACACCCGGGCTAATCTTCCGCACGAATCAAGTGCAGAAACCCTCTAGCTTACCATGTGCCATGTCCGGTGAGGACTTGCGTTGTGCGGAAGGTGAGAATGCAGTGACGTCTTTCCAGTCAATCGTCAAAGAGGGAATCACCGCCATGATTAAACGACATTGCCTTGCGTTCAATATTGCGACAAAATATCGTTCTTATCGCACAAACACTAAAAGTCGATTGAAGCGATAAGATTGAATATGATAATAGGAATTAGTGGGTTAGTTAATGCACATTCTTATGATACGAGTATGTTATTTTTTATCGAATCGCTTAAAGTCACGGTTGCATTGTGAGTTCAACTAATTCTATACCGCCGCAAACTTAGACACAAGACCGTTTCCATAGTGATTCAGACCTATTCCATGGAAGAAGGGTGCATTTTGTAAAAAACGGCATAATTAAAAATGGTGGGAAAAATGATTTTTGTTGCGGATCAAGCTGGAGTAATACGAAAGGTTGACGAAGATGATATGGATGCCTATACTGCGCCAGAAGTTGAAGATTTTGAATGCTGTTCGAAAATTTGCTGTTGTTTGTGTTTAACACGGTGTATTGTCAGACTTGTAACGTGTGGAATGGCAGACTGTTATTAGCCTTTTTTCTGCTAATATCATCGAAAAAGCGGCTTGGGATAGCTCCAATTTTGTTTTCGTTTAAAGCAACCCTTACGACTGAACAAACGAGCACGACAAAAACCACATTACCCAAATTCGTTAAACAGTTTTTAAGTTTTATCAAGATAAAGACTGCTCAAATGGTATTGGGCGGATTATATCAGACTCATGTACAGTGACCGTTGGGCAAGAGTTTCCACAAAGTGGGTTCTTGAAGATGGACGACGCCACCGAAGTCGACCTGGGATGAGGTGACGAGACGACCTAGATGCCTATGACAAGGACTGGTTCGAGATGGCTCAAGAAAAGAATATATGGTCGAAGTTGGAGGATGCCTTTGCCCAGCAGTGGGACAGTATGGCTATTAAAAAAAAGGACTGCTCAAATGGGAATGGGCAGGTCACGTCAGCCGTATGCACAGTGACCGCTGGGCAAGCGTCACCACGCAGTGGGTTCCTGCAGAGGGAAAGCGCCGTCGAGAATGGCCTAGAAAGAAGTGGCGAGATGATCTGGAAGCGTAAAACGAAGACTGGTTCAAGAAGGCGCGGGGGAAGAACCAATATCTAGAAGGACTTGGAGGAGATCTGTATCTCACTCATCACTGCCTCTATCCAGCAGTGAACGTCTTTTGCCTTAAATAATGATATATATATATATATATATATATATATATACTTATATATAATGTTCTTAGTTCCTAATCAGTATTTTATGCTAATGTAAAATTGGTTAACTAACACAAACTTAGCAACTAAAATTAAACTATTATTGCCAAAGTCTAGATAAGATTAATAGTGATATAATTATTTATTGTATTTATTACCTGAAATGACAGATTACAATACGTAGGACTTCCTATGCCTAGTTACTGCATTTATTTTTATTGTTCATAATAAAATTGACAATGTTCAAATGGAAAGTTACTGATCGCAATTATAAGCTAAATACCCCAAGACAACAAAGAATTTCGGCATAGACAATGTATTATTTAAAATAGGAATAACAATAAAAAAGAGTTTCTAATAAGTGGACGAAGATGGTTTTTGGAGGGGTTTCCCCGAGTGTAGTCCTGTTTATGTTTTAATTTATTCGCAAATTGATTCATAATGAATATTTTGATATAAAATTAGTGCAGTTTTGTATCATTATGAAATTTCCAAGTGTCCTAATTAGTTGCAAAACTTCTGAAATATTCGGAATAATTCCGGAATACTTCTGGGAAAGTTTCTTTAAATCGGAATTATTCAAAATGAATTTAATTAAGATTTTTTTTTTTTGCTGAAAAATTGTATTTTGCATCGATCGTCGATCGCCGCCGCCGCTGCTGCAGCGCTGGCCACAGAGTACTTTGTACGCTGGCGCTGCGACGCGCGCGCGGGCCCGACTGCCACGCAGCCACGAGTCGTGCGTGCAGGCGATGGCGGTGCGGGGTGCGGTAAGAGGGGATATGCTCCCGGAGAAGTTTCCCCCCCCCCCGCGAGAAAGATTCGTACCCCGCAATCGAATGTTTCCGAATGTTTCCGAATATTTCGCCCGAATATTTCGCCGGATTGCCGGAATAATTCAATCGGAATAAACGTGTTTGTAAGTTAATAATTGTTCAGTGGCACATACGTAAGTAAAATATAAATGTTTATTTTAATATAAATGGGATTGATCAATGTTAGCCTGCGATTAACAGGATTTTTATTCTTTTGTTTTTATGTAGGTACCTACTTATTTCGAAATCGAATGCTATTTTTATAAATGTCAGTTGTGAATTAAAAAACCAGGTCTAGCATTATTTGATTTGTTTTTTGAAAAAGGGTTAGAGTCTGTCTAATAAGTTAAACGACTTGGGTAATTATTAGGATATAGTGAAATCTGATGTAGTCAACACGGATTCAATAATCAAGGTTGATTAAGAGATAGAGATCATTGTTTAATAACAGAAGAACCTTATAAAAAGTACTGAATGTTTGTATTTTTTAAATGATTAAATATTATACAAAATTCCCAAGTCGGTTGAGAGAGATCTCTGATTCGCGAGTCGCATAGCCCACCAAGTCAATAAAAACATTACGCGTAAATAGCCCAGTCAATAAATACATTGAATTTGTTCTTTGTGTTTGTTGTTGTTTGTTCTATGTTTGTTTTGTTTGTGTGTTTGAACGAAAAATATTAATATTATATTGTAAAAAGGGTGGGGCGCTTTGTGCCATATGTTTCGTAAGAGTCGAATCGAGCACCCCACGCTTTTCCTAAAGTCAATGACCATGACCCCTAAGTATTTGACCTAAAATGTTATCGAAAAAAAATTGATCTGTGTTATTTAGAGAAGTAGCGCTCGCCGGCGGTCAAAGCAGCCCTTTGGTGTCCCGGGCGTTTCCCAACATTTTTGCATTTGACCTTGAGTTCAAGGTGATTGACTTTGGTGTCAAGGTCATGCCCTATGGTGTCCCAGGTGTTTTCCAACTTTTCATACATTTGACCTTGGGGTCAAAGTCATTGACCTTGAGGTCAAGGTCTAGCCCTTGGGGTCAAAGTCATTGCCTTTGGGTGTCACAGGTGATTCCCAACATTTTAATGAAGTAAAGGTTTAAGTAAAGGTCATTGCCCTTGAGATCAAGGTCATAGAATAAAGGATCATTGTGTTGTCATCAGTCTTTGATGGGTGTGCAAAGTTTTAAAAAAATCTGATCGCCCTAAGCTGGTCAAAATCGAGCTCAAAGGCGTTGATTACCAACAAATATATAGGTGAAGCTAATAAAAGCGTGTTAAAAAAGGAGGTTATGAGTTTGAACCGTATGTATGTATGTTTGTCCGCGATCATCTCGCATTTGGCTGAACCGAATTTGATGCAGTTTTCAGAACAGTATTATTAGTCACTATATGTATATACGTGACATAAAAAAATGTTGAAACAAAAATGTTTAAGTAAAAAGATAGAACTGACTTCAATGAAGCCGGAGCACTTCAAACCACCACCAAGCGAAGACTTTATTGAAGAGGTGCCGGCCGGACTTCAATAAAGTCGGAACTTTATTGAAATCGGTTTATTGTCCTTGATGCGACGAGCACTCACAACTATAAACTTAATATATTCCTACCGCTCACAATACAACTAAAGATAATATTTTACAACTTCCAAGCGCGAAATAGGTAGTAAGGTCGATTTTCTTGGTTTTTTTTTGACAGTTGAAATATTCCGAAAGTTTCGGAATATTTCGGAATACTTCCGAAGTATTCGACGGGAATGATTCGGAATTTTTCCCGCCAGCATCTATAGTCCTAAACACCTGAACAGTATATTGCAGCATCGTTAAAACAGGCGCTATCTCAGTAAAATGGAGTTGCCTTTATTGTTGACTACTTCAGCGAAGCTTATCGGAAGGCTAACCATGAAGCTTAATTAATATTATTATTTAGTAAGACACACTAGCAGCTTTTAGCTGATGCGTGTGTATCATACAGTTTGGAGATGTTTAGTCTGCGCAACCAATTCATAAAGCAGTTCAATATAGGAGCTTTAACGATACTTTCCGGGAGCCTGTTTCATGTTCTTCGACTGAAATGATAATGATAATGTCCGTCTAAAAGACTGCTGGCAGTAATGCTGCCAGCAGTCTTCTTCGTTTGATAAAAATGCTAATTTTTTGCCCAAAGAGTTTGTATATCAAACTCGTAAGCCCACGTCTCGTCGCCAGTAACAATGCGTTTTATGAATGTTGGGTCGGAATTGACTCGTTCTAGCACGTCCTCAGCGACTCTCATGCGATTGAGTTTTTGGAGAAAATTCAGGTCTTTTGGGACTAGCCGAGCGGCAACATGATTCATACCCAAATGATTAGTTAAAATGGTACGGGATCGACTTGTGAGATACAGAAAGTTCGACGGCTATCTCTCTCAAACTTGAATGAGGATTTTCAGTCACTATTTCCTTCACTTTCGCGATGTTAACTTCAGTTGCAGAGGTTGATGGCCTACCAGAGCGAGGCAAATCTTTCAACACATCTCGACCGCTTTTGAATGCTTTGTACCACTCATAAGCACGTGTTTTTGATAAAATCGATTCACCGTAAGCCTTCTGTAACATTTTCAGTGGCTCCGAACACGAAATTCCATTGGCGATGCAAAATTTAAGACAAACTCTTTGTTTGATGTTTTTGTCCATTATGAAATTCGCAATACACACTAGATATGATATAACTAAAAAGGGCACTGTATTTAATGTAAATAACAGATGCAACTCAAACTCTGCACCAAAATTGAAAACAGTTGTGCCAATCTAGCAACAACAAAAAAATCTATAATTTGAATTTGGAACCATAAACAAATCATCCATTCCCGATACTTTTTTGCCTGAATGTATAAATGGGTGACCCGTTTATAGGTCATAAGTAATTTAGGGTATTTTAACATAGTTCATATACACTCGAGAGCAAAAAAATCGCACATCATAACTCTTTTTGTTAAGGCAGTTTTTGTCATGAATGTGAATAGATATTGGAAACATACACTAATTGAAAGCCTATTTAAT
Organism: Mythimna ferrago; assembly: GCA_910589285.2. Lineage (NCBI taxonomy): Eukaryota > Metazoa > Arthropoda > Insecta > Lepidoptera > Noctuidae > Mythimna > Mythimna ferrago. The sequence continues at coordinate 2,511,077 of OU342680.1, forward strand.
TACCTTTCTAATGATATGAAATACAGTGTAAAAAAATATCCTTGAAAGGGTTTAGAGCACAAAATCCAACAAATGGGAAAAATTACCAAATTTCACTTAAGAAAGAATGAGAGTCAAACTTAAAATTCTTGGCCATCCTGTTTGTCAATAAAGTGTATTCTCTCCCTTAGCCTTAATTACAGCTGTTACTCGATTTTTCATCAGCCGTATTAATTTTACCATGAAATCTTAGGGTACAACGTCCCACTTCTCGTCAATGACAAATTGAAGCTCTTGGAGGCATGGAGAGTCAGGCTTTCTGCAGTAAGTCTTCTTTCAAGGTCATTCCAGATATGCTCAATTGGATTAAGATCAGAACTACGAGCTGGCCTCTCTATCGCAATGATTCCAAGGTCTTAACATGTAGTCGCAAACTGTTCTAGTGACATGAGATCTGGTGTTGTTCTGCATTAAGGAAAAAAAGTCTACCATAAGCCACACAAGTGGCTTCACATATTCTTCAAGCATTTTTTTGATGTATCATAAAGCCGTCAACCCTCTCGATATCAGGCCAGTAATGGCCCAGTGATGAGTACAATGTCAGTTTTATTGTCCAACATTAAACCACCCCAATTCGCCTCCAAAACCCACTTTTTCGCTTATGGAGCATTGTTAAAATTGCCCTGATGACCATCAGTACATCCTACAGCATCCATTATGGCCATCTAGGTCATTCAGCACTTATCAGAAAACACAACAGCTTGCCATTAGGCAGACATCCAATTTATGTGTTTCGTAGCAAATTATTGCCGGGCTTGTCGGTGAGCTGTGGTCAATTTGGTTCCATTTGCTGAATGATGTGTAGTCAGGCATGCTTTACCCAGTCTTTTCCTAATCGTCCACTGACTTATACTGATATTGCAAACTTCTTGAAGCTTTTGTGTCAGTTCAATCATGTTCATTAGCCGATTTCTTAAAGTACTTGTTACAGAAAAGCGATAATAGCGCCCTGATCCTATGCGCCACCGGCCATATCCTGGTCGCCGAATATACCCACGGGTCTCTTGAAACCTCTGGTATACCAGACAAACATGAAAGCAGCTTAAATTTAGCTGTCGAGCGACTTCATTTTGATTATGGCCTGCTTTGGGCAAGGCAATAACTTGAATGGCTTCTGCGGGCGTGGTGTCCATATTTTTCCAGTAAATCCGTTTGTTTCTAATTATAGAGACGTTATCACGTTAACGGAAACTGATTAAAACCCGAAAACAGCACCCTTTTTGTGGCTTCAGGTAAAGGTGCAAGTAGTGAAATGCAAATGAGGGTATACTGGTGGTTTTTGTGAGTTACGTGAAGGTCAATGATCTTAATTTTATGATTTTATAAAGTTAACTTTGTATGTTTTAATTTTGCTTAATAATTTGTACTCAATACCTTTAGATTTAAGAAAAAAATAGCATTAGCCATGTGCGATTTTTTTGCTCCCAAGTGTATTATGTACTTAGGTAATAAAAATTAAAAAAAAAGTTCAATGTTATCTTCTAGATTTTGTAAATTTCAAAACATTCTATGAAGAAATACCATCTAGATTTTTTTTTTAATAGTAGGTACTTATTATAGTGAGCATTTCAATAGTAACGTGTGTACCTACCCAGTTAATATTGTTCAGTAGGAGCAAAAATGCTTATTTTATTCATATTTGTATGCCACTTACTGTGGCAAGACACAGAGATACCTATATAAAATTTTGTAACAACCATAATGTACCTGTGTGCACAAATAAACGTTTTGTATTTATATTTTGTATTTGTATTATTTTCTAAGTGAAATGAACAAATAACAAGATAGATTTAGAACGAATGTACGAATGTCAATGAATGAATAATATGATAAAATTGAACTAATGTATCGTAAACATATATTATGTACAAGGAATTTCCGCCGCTTGAGCTCTACGTCCCGGTCGTATCGCTGACCATCCGCCATTCTCTATTACGAGTATACCCATCTATTAGTTTCTAACAATCGAATCTGTTACAACTTAGTTTTAAGTTATTGTGTCTCACATATCCGAGATAGCCAGTGCAGTCTTATTCAAAATGGATAATACTCCTTCGATAAAGGTATTTGCTGTTGATGGAACTGGAACCGTTCATGAAACGTTCACTAACCCAGGATTACACCGTGATGTGGAGACGGCTCAGAGAAGACAGAAGAACTGTTTCGTGGAGTGTATCCGTGGTTTGATTATGAGTATTATTATCAAAATCTTTTGCATGTTTATTGCATTATGTATAGCATTTATCTTGTCCCTAATGTTTTCTTAACCATTGTAAAAAACTTAAATCAAATATTCGAAGCCTACCCGTACTGCGTCTGCGTAGTAGACAAGAAAAGAAAATTGGAACTTTCTTCAATACAAACAAAGAAAAAAATGTTTTAAATTATAATTATTATGTTTACTTATGATTAGTAACATGTTTAAGTTATATAAATTCAAGTTTTGGTTTTATTGTGTGTTGTTCGTTACTCTTAAAAATATTTGTTCGTTTATAAATCTGGTATTTGGAAGCGGTTTTCCCCGCGTGAAGTTAGTACTTCCCTGTCTATATAATAAATAATTGGGAATCAAACGAGCTTACTTGTTAAGCGAAGTCTTGATTCTAATTTTACTTCGCGCCGAGTCCGAAATGCAGTTTTATTGTTTTACATGTAGGTTATTCTTCCTTCTTGGGATAAATACGCGAAGTTTAGATGTTTAAAAAATATAAAGCTAAAAACCCTTGTATCCAGACGCCATATGTTGAACTGTCACTTATTTTAGAGATTATCGGATAAGGAACAAGCTGTCTTTTGGGCAGACTTGTTCCTACATACTTACATTCACTGTTTTCCTGCAAGGATAACTGTGTGTTAGGTAAGGATAATTATTGCAGCTTTTGGGCTATTAAAACTAGTGGCGGGTGGGTAACTGCATTTCGGACTCGGCGCTCATAAAATTAGAATCAAGACTTCGCTTAACAGGTAAGCTCGTTTGATTCCCAATTTTACTTCGCGCCGAGTCCGAAATGCAGTTTTATTGTTTTACATGTAGGTAGATGTTTAGAGTTTGCTGCAATAATTAATTGTTACGCTATGGTATTATCAACTCAAATGCGGTTCTCTTTTATAGTAAGGCATGAGTTAATTTTGTTGCGTTGGGAGAGGCTCCTAAGATGTTGTCTAAACTATCCTTTTGTTTGTTAAGTTATTGTGTGGGAAGTGTCCTCGAGTTGTAAAAGTATATTTGGTTCATTGGTAACTGATTTATATGAGAACCATGTTATCTTTTACGAGGGCAGTTATAGTATCACGATGTGAGACATGTATTGTAATTAATTGGATTATTCTTAATGTAAATAATCACTTATGAATTACCAGTTAGCTTTTAAGAATATTATTATAATTACTATTGGGTACTTTACTACTTGGTTATTTGTACAATCATCGTTATATCTGGCCGTTGATATCGGCTATATTACAAGATCTTTACTATTAAATTAAATCGGGTAAAGAGTTACTTGGTTTTATATTAGTGCTGTTCCGTTTTAGCACAACGACGATTTGTTGAGGTCTATTGAAATATAATAATCTTATTAGTTATTTTATCATGCCATAGTGATGTTTTACTATTTGAGTGTGCTGAGCTGTTTAGTTGTTAGGGTTGTTTTGTGGCAGTCAATTTGTTGTTAGTTTCCTCAAGTTTCTTCTATAATGTGAGACAGGAAAGAGGCTATGACTTTTTCATGTTCTGGAAAGAGAAAATACCCCTAATTGGGGAATGTTATAGTAGAATCGAATGTCACAGAAAGTGATTACATTACATTCGTCATACATTTAGCCTTGTCTTACATTAGGCAATGCAATTAGGTATCTACATGTATTATACATTGCAATTCATTCATCGTTTTCATTTAAAGATGAGGTGTCTATTCATGACTAAGTTATATTTGTGTTGACATTGTAGTGACTGGTATAAAAGTATAGCTTACCAGTTTTATTGTTACTATTATTTATTTTCTACTGTATGGTACAGTTAGTGTGCCTACATTCGCTTCGGCATGTATGGGTATATACTTGTATGTAAGCTTATACCTGTAGGTATGTGCTTATGGATCTATTATATGTACCTATAAAAATATTTAATAGCTGTGAAGGCAATTGTATGTCGTTTATTTATGCCTCCCAAAATGGAAGTCAATACGATTGTTTCCCCTTTGTTATTAGTGTTTTTATGACACAGTGTGGAGGAGTTTATGTGTGATAGAACTAACCTAGCCTTCTACTAGGTCCTAGGTACCTGGGGAAGTTGTAAGGTCACTGATCTTGCACGAGATCTTGATGAGTCTGATCTTGTTGTACTAGGTAGTCCCCAGGATGCATTTTCTCCCCCCCCCCTCAGCCATTTACCAGCCACTAACCATTCAGTCCCACACAGATGAGGGTAATGAGGAAATTAAATATGTTTGTTCTAGCTCAATAAACACAAAATAAATTAAAAGTAAGTATGAAACAAACAAAACTAGTTTTTTTTTTTTTTTTTGTGGCCTACATATTTGGTGTATGTATGGTCGATGTGTGTTACACACTTGCACCATAGACAAGAGGGTTGTCTATTGCATTTCCGGCAACGTTTGACAGTGACACTGACAAAGTAAACAATAATAAAATAAAGACCATAATTTGAACATTATGTGATTTACATATAGGCATACAGGCATAATATCATACCATGTTTTGGTGAAACATTTTGTTTTCAAGTTGGTCAGTATTCCATTACATGCTTGGGAATGTCTGAATAATCCGACATGAAATGTGACATTTGATTAACTTAGTTGTGAATTGTTTATCTACTATCATGTTTAATTTTTATGTTCTGGAGTCTTGTGCACTGCAAAGTGGTATTCATATTATGTTTCTCTGTAATCTTGAAATTTTTTGTTAGGCTGAGTATTCATTTTTGATAGCCATAGAAGTGATTCATGGTGATTGAAGTAGTTTTGGTGTTTTAGGTAACAAAGTTCTTATATACAGAGTGCATCTGAAGTAATGTTTCTGTGACCAAGTTAGTTGTCTAGTCATATGAAGGTTGTTCTTAGATATTATTGATAATAGGATAATGTCTTCCTTAACCACAGAAGATATTGTAAATTTATGACAATTACTACTGAAGATATTATACAGGTGCAGATCAAATTGAATCTGAATTTTGTTATTTCTAATTCCTTGCAATAAGATTTTCCTTATTTATTTCAACGTTAAATGTTGATAGGGTATCTATTTATTTATTTATTAGGAGCACCAACCACATATTTACAAAAGATTTTGTGTTTAGGTAGTCAAATATATAGCAGTTTAATTGTTATTCATTTATAATGAGTTTTCACTTTAATGAGTGGTTTAAACATTAAGTTATTCATTTTGTTCTAACAACTATTTAAAAGTATATCAAGGTATTTCAATATTTAGTTCTTGTATTCCATTATGAGCTTGTCGCTGACTTACTCCCTTGTGTAATTATGTGTAAATGGAGCAGGTGGTTTTGTCCACCAATCTACCCACACTAATATACAGTTGGGGAGTATACACTTCTGTTTCCAACAGTAAGTGGTTCCTTCTTAAAATCAATGGTAGCTTCCTTAACCTTTCAGATACCATCAACCTGAGACACAATAGCAAGATAAAAGATGCGAGAACGCCGGCGTTTGCTTGGGGTTTAATGAATTAAACCGCTTAGCCCAATAGTCAACTAAACTAGTAGTAGTATTGGTGTCATACATCAAGTATTCTAAGGTGCTGGGGTGTTGAGTATTATTATGATATTGAAAATTTGGGAGCTTATAATTTTACTCAGGACTGCTGTTGGTGTCCACAGAGGACTTAACCCGCAATTTTCTAAGGTTTGGTACCTTAAGAGGTCAACTTACATGCTCTTTGAGCAAGTTTTTTATCATAAGGTTAATACTAAATGTGTGGAGTGATATGCTGTATCTATGGATTCAATTCATATAAGTTATATCATTTTCCATAGGTATTTTGCCTGGAGTAATGTGCCTGTCGCTTAATTATATTTATTATTGTAAAATGTTATTTGTTATTAGTAAGCATATCCTTTGTGAGTTGTTGGTGAAGTAATTAAGTTACTTAGTGCTTAAGTAGTATTATTGTCAGCATCACATTCTCTGCAGTCAGTGCATAACATAGCCGTAAAGAAAATATTATTTTCTATAGAATAGTTTATTAGTACTGTTTAATTGACTCAGTTTTGATAATTGATCTGATTCAGGTATATTTATTTGCTATCAGTGTGGTAAAGGCATGATATATGGGTGACAGGTTTCCGCTACACCACATGTAGCTTTGTTCTCAGTCATATTCTTATATCATAGCTAATTTGACAATTAACTCATAACGGTGAGGGCTGGTACACTACAAGCATCTTGCACTTAACGTATTCACTCTGTGGCGGTGTTTTCCATCAGAGTTGCAGACATACTTGGTAAAGGTATCAATAATTCTGCCTTCTCTCAATGGTTTTGGGTTGGCTTCTAGTCCAACAACTGGATGCAGATAGGTGCCTGTCGGCAATCCAGCTAGGTACAGCGGAATAACTTATGATAATTTGAATATCTCGTATTCATTAGCATTTTATGCTTAGAAAAGTTTATGATTTAATTAACAGACAGTGTGCAGCTTACCACCTCATATTGGTTTGGAATATCTCGTATTCCCTAGGAGTTAAGTGTTTAGTAGCGATCTACACCTAGGTGGTGCACTGTTTTGTTGTCATACAGATGGGTAATTTAGAACTTAGCCTTCTCGAGGCCTTTAAAAGTACTGATAAAGTAGGAGTACGTCAACCTTAGTCTTTTCCCTATTTTCGTTCTTTGGATTATAATGGAATGGGACTCACCTGTTATGACAGATCCATACCAGAGTAGCAACATGAAAATTACGTCGCTAAGAGTATCGCGTACTGTCTGGTATGTTGTTGCAATCAGTTTAGCGCGTGAATGACGTCGCTAATGGTATCTCGTACCCTGATTGAGATTGAACAAGGTTTCGACTCGTAAGTCTTAAAGTAACTGCAGTATTCACTATGATCACCTAGTGCTTGGAACAGGCACAGTGAGGATCACGTCCTCAGTGACCAGTTTCAGGTGGCCTTTCTCACGCCTTGAGTCGTGGAAAGTCTCCAGGGGTACATCCAACTTGTCTGGGTGTCGGGTAAGATTCTATTCCTTTGATGTGTTTATCCTGGCGTTCTTCGTCCTGTGTGATTTTAGATTCAAGGCTTCGACAGGCTTGAAATCCGTTACTGTACAATACACTTTGTGATGTCACTTTGAATTTCGTTAATTTTGCTAAAAAAAGGTACTATTTCATGTATTTTTAGTGAATAATTAGATGGTATCACTTGGGGTTTTGTTAATTTGCAAAAAAAGTACTATTTTATGAATTTTAAAAGAATAATTAGATAAGAGAAAAAGTTTTGCTCGCGTTCTTTTACCCGCGAAGAAAATAAGTGACAGTTCAACATATGGCGTCTGGATACAAGGGTTTTTAGCTTTATATTTTTTAAACATCTAAACTTCGCGTATTTATCCCAAGAAGGAAGAATAACCTACATGTAAAACAATAAAACTGCATTTCGGACTCGGCGCGAAGTAAAATTATTATTGCACAGATGTTATTTTTATACTTACGCTACATGTATTAGCTAATGTAAAGTTTCATCAAAAACTGTTCTACTATAACAAATACACTCATAGTACGTGTATGAGTATAGTTAAAAAGTTTTGATGTAAATGTTTCTCGATTACATCTTCATGCGTTTTCTTTATAATAATAATAATAACACGTTTATTTAAGATAACCAGGATCCAATATGTTAGTAGTATAAAAAACTTAAAACTAGTGTTAGTATTAATTTATTGCTTAAACTACTCGCCCCTTGCCTGACCCATGAATCGAAGTATCAATACTCATGTGAGCATTAATACAACGATTCATGTACAGGCAGTCCACTCTACTGGCTATCATTCTTAAAACGATGTTACGACCAGCCCGCACTCTACTCAGCATTAGAACAGCAACAGAACAGCGTAGAAGCAATCGATGCGCGCCTCTGCAAACATACGAGACGCACTACAGGGCAGCTGCAACATCGTCCTAAGCGCATTATTATATTGTACCCGTAGGGCACTGTACGCTCTTTGAGTATAGACCGCCCACAGGCTACCGGTGTAAAAAGAGGCACAGATGGCTCTAAAAAGTGTAATTTTAACCTCACTGGTACACCGCGCAAACCTGCGAGCAATCATGTTCGCCCTAACGGACAGTGCCCTACGTTCACGTTCAATGTCCATGTTGTCTTTAAGGTCCTCGGTAATTAGACGACCAAGGTACCTGAACTGTTATGCCGTGACGCCATCATTTCAGTGACCTCATACGACCTGTGCGATAAGACCGCCCTTTGTACACTTTGTTTTTGAATATTTTTGATTGTCCTTAAAAACTTAGGACTTTTCAAAATTAGAAGCGATTTTCATAACATAAATACTCGTAGTAAACACGAAATTATATTACCCAAATGGAGATTAGCTAAGACCAGTAAGTCATTTTTAATAAATAGCATACGCTCTTATAACAAGCTACCAAAAGCGGTGCCTGATTTTAGCGAAGGAAAGATCAAAACCCATATTAAGCGTGTCTTAACCAAAAAAGCATATTACAGGGTTAAATTCGTACATTGATTACTTCCCAAAAAAATCTAGGAGCCGTTAGCGAAGAACAAGGTGAAATATTTCACCAAGATTTGAAAGAGATTGAAGTCCGGTACCAAGGAAGATGGAATACTAGCATGATGGTGGACTATTGTTTGGTTATAGAAGCGCGACGATCAAAACCAGAAATTTAAGCGGAAATCGTACAACAGAATCTTCCAGAAAAAAAGAACCAGGTTCCACAAACAAAATTTACATGTAATTTAGACTAGTAATAAGTTTTTATTATATTTTAGCAGTTTTTTAAGTTAAAAGTAATGTACTTTTTTAAATATATATTTTTTTTTGTGACAAACTTGTTTTTTTCCTATTTTCTATCTGTACCTTTTTGAAAAAATCTGGAGGTGATTTTTTTTATTTTGGGAAAAAATCATCCAATGACAACCCCCGCTCTTGGGCGGAGCGGGAGATAGTGTCAGACTCTTACTGACTAAAAGACCCACCCCGTTCCTTCTAGCCTTCATACCGGGGCTCGAGCGCCCTTTCGGATAACCCTGGCCCCAGTAGGCTTCGACCCGGCTGGGTCCCTGCTGTTGCTGACAACTCCTTGAGGCGCGCGGGAACAGTGCGCGCCGTCGACGACTTGGGCTTGGTCCGGACAGTTACCGGACGGCCGGACAGCGAGCTACCCATTGCTCACTGTCCGCAAGCCCGCGCCTACGGTGGCCGGAAATCGGGATCAGAATCCCGACGGCGGCGGCGGCGGCGATAACGCCGTTACCTGATGCGTTCGGCCTCCTCCTTTGCGAGCATTACTGCTTCGCAGAAGTCGGCGACCGCCTGCCACTCCTCCTCGCTCCGGACCATGGCCTCAACCAAGGCCCGGCGCGAGAGGTCTCCGCCGCCGATCGCCCCCACGAGGGCACGGCGATGCTCCGCCCGAGCAGGGAACACCTCGACTGTGTGCTCCACCATGTCCTCCGGGCATTCCGCACAGTGGCGATACCCGGGCGTCACTTCCGCACGAATCCGGTGCAGGTAACTCCCAAACGAACCATGTCCGGTGAGGACCTGCGTCATGCGGAAGGTAAGGACGCCGTGAGGTCTTTCCAGCCACGCCTCAAAGAGGAGACTTACCGCATCTGGAGGCGATGGAGAAAAACTAAGTACATATTCGTAATTAGCGCACCAAAATACCCTAGAATCAGCTATCAAATTCCCGATAGGAAGTTACGACCCTTATTTTGCAGGCCTGTGATTAATTTACATTAATTTTATTTTTCTGCGACCATTTCCTTGTAAAATGTATACAATAGCGAAACAGTATGTAGATATATCTATATGTGTTTCCCTCTTGTGCAAAAAATTAAACACACACACACACTTCGGCACGATAGGCGTTGTACTCGTAACCGAAATATAAACATACAATATAATTAAAGGAAGGAAAATATTTTGGAAAATGTATTCTATGTAACTTGGCTCAGTGCTGTTGTCCTTGTGTTATGCTTTCTAACTGGTTGTTGATTAGAATTACTCCTCATTCTAAAATTACAACTTGTCCTAAAATAGCATCTTCTGATCAGACATGCGAATCACATAATTATCTGCCCTTGTTTACCTTGTAAAACGACAAAAACTCAAGCATTTTATATTTACTTTAAAAAATTATACTTATGATTTTGTGTGAGTATTGGTGTTTGATAGATTGATTTGATTGGATTTGTTCAGTAAATATGCTGTACACCCTGTAACTATGCTGAACACCTATTTATTTATTATTTATCGCACATAAACATATATAATATATAATTTATTTACCTTACACCTAATCACTAATAACTGAGTAATAAAAAATAAACCAATTTTCAACCGTACACTCGAAATAAGGTTCAGTTGAAAACCAGCGTCTGGCAACTACCATGTAGTTGTCCGGCATTATTGCTGAACTGGATCTATTTGGCGCCGCCATGAGACACACATTGTTAGTTGTCTCTATTTTTTTTATATATAATAATTTATTAGTGTCTACATGTTGTTACTACATGTTGTTACTACATTGTGTGTATCTACGAGTGTGTATGCCAAATAAAATAGTTTTCTTTCTTTCTTCAGTAAATTTGAATTTTATTTTTCTTCACGTGAAACATCTTGTTCGTCTTACCTCGATTTCCTTCTTTCATTCTCTGTGTCACGTTGTCACAAATTATTTATATCTTTCAAACCTATAGTCTGTCTAAAAAGTCAAATAATTTGGGTAATCTATCCAAATAATCAAAGTCTTGAAATCTGATGTTGTCAACACTGGTTGAACAATCAAGGTTGCAAAGAGATCATCATATTACTAATAGAATCTTATAAAAAGTAATGTATGTATGTAATTTAGATTTTATAATTCGTTTAAAAATTTCCAAGTCGTTTGACTTTTTAGACAGAGCATAGCAAACGTTTATCACTTTTACTCAATCATGCTTCATCATCATCATAATATCTGTTATTCTGTTTTTACGTTTCATGCCAATAATAACGTTCCTTTCCTACGTGTATAGTATGTATATGTGTATACATACTATACAAGTAGGAAGGCCATTATAACATTATAATGGCCTGAAATTATTAAAATTTTCCTGAAAAACCTCATGTTTTAATTGTCTATTGTTGTAAAAATCTTTGCTCTGTATGAGCAGGTATGAGTCGACCTCGTATTCGAAGCGATAAGTAACATCGTGAGACTATTTTGACTACCATGGACCTGAAAATAAGCTCAAGCCAAAAAAAAAAACATCTGGACACTTCAGCACATTCATTCAGTCAAAAAAGTATCGGGAATGGATGATTTGTTTATGGTTCCAAATTCAAATTTTAGATTTTTTGTTGTTGCTAGATTGGCACAACTGTTTTCCATTTTGGCGCGGAGTTTGAGTTGCATCTGTTATTTATATTAAATGCAGTGCTGTTATTAGTTATAACATAACATATCTAGTGTGTATTGCGAATTTCATAATGTACAAAAACATCGAACAAATTGTCTTAAATTTTGCATCGTCAATGGAATTTTGTGTACGGAGTCACTGAAGGCTTACGGTGAATCGATTTTATCAAAAAAACGTGCCTATGAGTGGTACAAAGCATTCAAAAGCGGTTGAGATGTGATGGAAGATTTGCCTCGCTCTGGTAGGCCATCACCCTCTGCAACTGAAGTTAACATCGCAAAAGTGAAGGAAATAGTGACCGAAAAGTGATAGAAGTCTAGCTTTTGCCAATGGCTTTGCCGGCGTACATAAAATATGTTATGTTACTCAGGAATATATCCTATGTTACTCACTCCTATGTTACTAGCCTATCCTATGTTACTAGCCTATGTTACTCAGGAATAAAGCAGCTTTATATCAGTGAAAAAATTTTAGAAATCGGACCAGTACTTTCAGAGATTACCTCTTACAAACAAAAATAATACCTAATATTAGTAACTAGCTTTTGCCCGCAGTTTCACCCGCGTACATAAAATATAGCCTATGTCACTCAGGAATAAAGCAGCTATCTATCGGTGAAAAAATTTTAACGATCGGACCAATACTTCCAGAGATTACCTCTACCTAAAAAAAAAAAAACTCACACACCCTCCTCTCATGCGCTTCCTTTTGACATCAGGACGGCCACCAGTCAGTATGCATTTAAGCGGAAGTTACGGTTTTATTTTCTACACAAATAGCGGAGTAGTCTCAAAAATCCTTTCATTTTCCTTATAATTATATAATTATAATATATATTTATATATATGTAGGTTTATATTCTATAGAACATGTGTTTATGTTTATTATATTTTTTTCCCTTGTTTTCTTATTAATCTATTCTCTTTTTTTTTATGCACCTGCCATGTTTTCTCTTCACCACCCTTGGTTGACTGGTAGAGAATGCCTAAGGCATTAAGTCCGCCTTTGTACCTATGTGTTGCATAAAGTTTTAATAAATTAAATAATACATTAAATAAAAAAAAAACATGAAAACAAACTTTACCAATTTATAATATTAGTGTAGAAGAAGTATAGATAAAAAGACCATAAATGTGAGCAATCCAACGTTTGTTTAATTAAAAATTAATTAACATAGTCATCGGGTATTTCAAACACGAGTAGATCCGCGATGTCGACGGGTGCTGAGGTGTCTACTGAGCGTCTGACACGCCGCACGCACGGCGACCTGCCTTTGACGGTGAAGTCTTTCATGTAACCGGGGTTACATTGACATTTGTAGGGGGACACACATACTCCGTTTGAACAGTCTACACAGTGGGGTTCACACCTGGAAACAACATGTAGGTAGTTTAAAATATTAGAACTGACCAAAACACAACAAACTGAATAATAATAATTTAATAACTGAACTGCCTGGTCTGGTCCTGCTGTAGTGTTTGAAATGACTGGATTCCGGATTCCAGGGACCCAAGTATGCTATTTTTATTAATTCGTCATTCCAACACGATCAAATTGTCGTTTTGCTAAAAGTTCCTAATCTGCTAATTCATGATCGATCAGAGTTGTGGTAGAATGATAATATCGAGCTTATTAAAAGCAATGACTGCACAATGACGTTCTAATGGTAGGTCAGTGATCAAAGAAACAGACTGTCAAACACAGATTACCTACTACTACTTCTTTCAATGGAGTACCAGTGGTTGACCATTGGAAAATCACAATGACGCCATTACATTAGTAGATTACCAAAATTTGTCTTGTTGTATGAAATCAATGATAGACCATTCTGAGACTATTGTAATAGCAGACTTGAGGCCCTGATCTATATACCTATAAATATCATATAGATATACACGGTGCAGTTTTAAAACTGCACAATATTTCAGGAGGTTGTAATAAAACTCATAAATAATCATGTAAAAAAACGATACCTGCTCAATAATCAGTAATACTTGTTATTTAATTTTTTAATTACACTAAACTAAATCGATTGATCGATGGCCGCGGGGGCGTGGCTAGGGTGTGGCGTGCGGGATGATGATTGGATGATACATTATTTATGAAACTATCGTTGCGAGTTAGTGTGTGTGAAAACACCCTTTATTGTTCCGTATTTGTGTGTGTGAAAAAAGCGCGGTTATAAAAAAAAAAATTACCTACTTATTTTATTATTGATTCGGGTCGAGAATCACTAACATAATTACCTCCTGAAATATTTTGCAGCTTCAAAAGGACACCTTGCCTTGTATATCTATAAATATATCATATGAATTCATATTTTTTTGCTTGTTGCAATTCCTATATCCACCCATATTTTTTGCACACACATATTGAGCAAAAGGTACCCGCGTAATTGTTTGTGGAATGACATTTCGTTGACACCCGCGAATGTAATGGCGTCTAAATGACTGACCTACCACGAGCTCTTATCGCCATCCATTTGACTACCTAAATTATACTGATAATAGGATGAAGGGTGTATAGCTCCATCCCTCTTTGTCGTTCACACGCTTGAAGTTTTAATACGTCATGGTGAGGACACTGGTCTTCTTGGTATTGAGTGAATAAAAATTCAACGTTATACTTTACCTAGTTGTGTCCCCAGCAATAGGCACGTATCCCGTATTACAGGCACACATGTCTCTCCCGACACAAGTGCCATTGACGCAAGGTACTGAACACAACATCTCCACGGCTGACATTTGGCTGCCTGGGTAAATGTGCTGGTATTCCGACCCAGATGTGTAAGACGGATACTGCGCCTGGTTTGATTGGGCAGGATAGGTCTGCGGACCAGGATAGTACTGGCTGTTCGGGTAGAGAGGTTCAGCGTTGGTCGGCCGCTGAATAGGTTGATACCCAGAGCTGGGGTTGGGACGCTGCTCTGAGTAATATTGACTGCCAGGGTAATATTGGCTGTTGGGGTAGTATGCTCCACCATTGGGTAACGGTTGACTTGAATTGGGGGAAAGGTTGCCTTGGTTGGGACGTTGGTCAGGGCTGAGATGTTGACTATCGGGGTACAAAGGGCCACCTGGTAGGCTGCCAGGGACGTAGGTATAAATAGGCTGTCCATTTGAATTGTATTGCGGTCTTTGATTGGGGTTTGAAGGATATGGGTGTGTTGAGTTGTATTGGCCTCCGGGGTAGTTATATGGCTGTGATCCAGGTCTGATATTTTGTGGATTAATGCCAGTGTTGTTGGTTGGTTGATATACAGGGAATACATTTTGACTGCCTGGAGAATTAGCATGAGGATAACCTGGATTAGTATATTGTGGGCTGCCAGGGTAGTTTGACTGTGATCCACCAGGGTAATTATTGGGCGGATTACCAGGATAATAAGATTGTTGATTAGCGGGGTAATTGACTTGCTGATAGCCAGGGAAGTTCGGATGTGATTGACCAGGGTAATTCTGATTTGATTGCCCAGGGTAGTTCTGATTTGATTGGCCAGGATAATTAGATGGAGCATTGCCAGGGTTGTTGGGGTATTGAGGCTGTTGACCATAAGGGACTCCAGGCGGATTTTGGCTATTATGACTAGGATATTGACCGTAAGGAGAGATAGTTGTGGTGGTGGAAGGATTTGATGGGTCAACAGGACCGCACACATTCGGAGCTATACAGCGGCTGGGCGAAATGCAGGGACTGAAAACAAAAAATAGGCACTGTTAGTAATACCATTGAATAAAGAATTATTTATTTTGGCTACTATAGTTCTAAACCTGTTTCTATCCAACAACATGGCCTAGTGGCAGAAAAGTTGTTGAATAAGACTTACATGGAGCAATGAGGGACACAGTCGCCATTTTGGTTCTTCGAGAAACCGTAGTTACAGCGACACTCGTTGAGACCCACACACTCTCCATCCTTGCACCGATCACACGACGGCTTACATGAACCTTCGGGAGTAGACTTCAATCCATTTTTGCATTCACAAACGTTAGGGGCTGTGCAGTTACCTGAAAGGTGAGCATGATTTAGTGTACAGTGAAGTGAACTTTACTTTTTCTTTTTTTCCCGATGGGAAAAATCATCCTATGACAACCCCCGCTCTTGGGCGGAGCGGGAGATATTGTCAGACTCTTACTGACTAAAAAACCCATCCCGTTCCTTTAAGCCTTTATACCTGGCTCGAGCGCCCTTTCGGATAACCCTGGCCCCAGTAGCCTTCGACCCGGTTGGGCCCCTGCTGTTGCTGACAACTCCTTGAGGCGCGCGGGAACAGTACGCGCCGTCGACGACTTGGGCTTGGTCCGGACAGTTACCGGACGGCCGGACAGCGAGCTACCCATTGCTTACTGTCCGCAAGCCCGCGCCTATGAAGTGAACTTTACTTGCTAAAATGTAAGTTAAATTTTGAGATGAACACTTTTTGACAATATTAAGGTTAGAATGGATAATGAATACAGAACACTCGTAATAAAATATAAATAGTCTTCAACAAGTTCAAGGTTCAACAAGTCTAGATAGCATTTTGCTATTACAACCGATTATTGTCAGTTAAAGTCACGGTGTAACCTCTTAATATTTAGTGGATATTCCGGGACTAAAAAAATCATTTTTTTTTTGCATTTTGGAGATCAGTGTCAAATTATGTACTAGCTTTTGTCCGCAGTTTCGCCCGCGTATATAAAACATAATATTTGTCACTCAGAAATAAAGCAGCTTTCTATCGGTGAAAACATTTTAGCAATCGGACCAGTACTTGTCTGTCTGGTGAACATAATTATATGTAGTATATAAAAAACAAGCATGAGAATTTACGTGAAGTTATGTCATTATTTTGGGAGCTTTAAAGCGTCTGTAAAGCAATTCGGCCCACGGAATGTGTCTGGGAGTATTAGCGACTTGATTTTAAAGATATTGCCTAAAATATACGTAAAAATCAGCTTGGAGAATTTATGTGAAGTAATGATTTTATGTACCTTGATTACCTGATACCTGAAAATTGGCCGTCTAAGCAACCTTTTTTTTATGGTGGGAAAAAATCATCCAATGACATCCCCCGCTCTTGCGCGGAGCGGGAGATAGTGTCAGACTCTTACTGACTAAAAGACCCACCCCGTTTCTTCTAGCCTTCATACCGGGGCCCGAGCGCCCTTTCAGATAACCCTGGCCCCAGTAGGCTTCGACCCGGCTGGGTCCCTGCTGTTGCTGACAACTCCTTGAGGCGCGCGGGAACAGTGCGAACTGTCGACGACTTGGGCTTGGTCCGGACAGTTACCGGACGGCTGGACAGCGAGCTACCCATTGCTCACTGTCCGTAAGCCCGCGCCTACGGTGGCCAGAAATCGGGATCAGAATCCCGGCGGCGGCGGCGGCGGCGATAACGCCGTTGCCTGATGCGTTCGGCCTCCTCCTTTGCGAGCATTACTGCTTCGCAGAAGTCGGCGACCGCCTGCCACTCCTCCTCGCTCCGAACCATGGCCTCAACCAAGGCCCGGAGCGAGAGGTCTCCGCCGCCGATCGCCTCCACGAGGGCACGGCGATGCTCCGCCCAAGCGGGCGACTGTGTGCTCCACCGTGTCCTCCGGGCATTCCGCACAGTGGCGACACCCGGGCGTCACTTACGCACGAATCCGGTGCAGGAACCTCCCGAACGAACCATGTCCAGTGAGGACCTGCGTCATACGGAAGGTAAGGACGCCGTGAGGTCTTTCCAGCCACGCCTCAATGAGGGGACTTACCGCCATGATTGTGGCGTGCACAGCACTGGGTTGCGATAGTCGTTGACGCCATTTCACCATGAGATCCCTCCGGAGCTCTGTCCGCCATGCCGTGACCTGTCGCGGCAGCGGACTTTCACCCCGGCGTTGCATTTCCACGCGCATATCGTGCATGCCGTCTAAGCAAGCTAGCAGGTTGCGTTCTTAGTACATAATAACAGTACTCAATCGTCCACATTTCGTTCGTCAGAAAATACGTGACGTCTGTCGGCCCTGGGATCTTACTTTAAAATATGATTTGCTACACGTTTACAAGGTGTAAGGGACAGCCCTCCGCAAACTTTTAGGGCTTAAACGAAACTGAACCACCTTTCACATTTTTTTTTTTTCAGGAAACGAAAAAAAAATCGACCTGTCCATACAAACTGTCCAATCAAGTTTATAATTTTGTATGGTGAGGCAGATATTTTTTTTGTTTCCTGAAAAAAAAAAATTGTGGAAGTTTGTTCAGTTTCGTCTACTGAGCAAGCCCTAAAAGTTTGCGGAGGGTTGTCCCTTACACCTTGTATATTTATTTACGGAATTATAATTATTAACCATTATACAAGCCCCTCAGTTCAGTTAACCCTTTTTAATGACTTTTACGAGACATAGTAGTTCAATGTCACAAGCTATTTTAGAACATTCCTTTTAAGTAAATCAAAAGACTATTCTTACCTAGCGCCGGACCACCGCATTGTTCCCGACAGTAAGGCACACAGAATTTGCTGTCAGAATCCAGTCTGTATCCATCTTTACAAATACATTCGCCTCCAGAGCATTGCCCATTTTGGCATCCGATGGGGCAAGTGGCCACACAAATGCCCGCCAAGTTCTTGACATGGTCAGGGAAACAAGTGCAGACGTTGGGCGAGCTGCAGAGGCCGTTGATGCACTCGTGGTCGCATACTGGGTCGCAAATTCTGTAGTTGTGTATGTTTCTGACGTAACCGCTGCAGCAGCTTCGAATGCGGCTCAAGTCTGGACGGGACTGAGAAATAGATACTTTTATTAATTGATTATAAGCTTGACTGCGTTCTTAGTGATACAATTGTTGATGGTGAAGAGCACTAGTTTACTATGAGCCTTTACACTCTAGCCTTGAAGATACCTAAATTATAATTGGAAGAGAAGACCGTAGTAGGCCAATTGTTATAGTCTTTCAATGTACGCCGGTTGATCAAGTTTTTGAATAGTCAAAGTCAAAGCATTTTTTTCAAATAGACCATTTGCAGGCACTTTTGAATAGTCAAATGTCAGTCAGTCCAAGAAAAGTGAAGCTAAATACGGGTCCAAAGTCTCTTACCTGCTATATGGAGCTAGCCATAGAGATGCCTAAAGCATATCGATTTTAGAATTTTAGTTGTAGCTTATTACTGTGACTTAAAAGACACTTACTCCATTACCAGCTGGAACATGGGCAGGATCTCTGACGAGGCTGGCAGTTCTGTAAACAGTATATAAGTTAAAAGAAGAAAAAGTATGTTGATAAAACAATGCTAATATTATAAAGAGATAAAGTTTGTTTTTTGTTTTTATATATTTTTGTTTGTAGTTTGTCATGATCGTTTTTGTTCTGTGTATTGTTTATCAGTTGTTTAATACTCATAGCACAAGCTCTGTTTGGTTTGGAACTAGATGACGTTGTGTTAAAGTTGCGGAACATTATATTAGTTTTATTAAGAACTAGCTTTTGCTCGCGGCACTCAGGAATAAAGCAGCCTTCTATCGGTGAAAAAAATTTAGCAACCAGATCAGTACTTTCAGAGTTTACCTCCTACAAACAAAAAATATCAAACTTTACCTCTTTTCTTCTTCTGAGTCGGTACACTCTTGCCAGAGTGGTCGTGGTCATCACTGAATCACGATGAGTGATCATATTTGTAATGCGGCGCTATTCGACGTGGACAGTACAGTACAGCTTTCCGGGTAGTGTACCCCGGTAGTGTATAAACCAAGCACTTAGTTGCGGCCTTGATCTGGTCTGTCCATCTCATTGGTGATCTATCACGTGGCCTGGTGCCCTCAACTTTGCCCTGCACTACGAGACGGCCTTTGGAGTCATTACTACGACGCGAGACATGGCCGAAGAAGGTCAAAATGCGTGACTGCACTGTGAAAAGTAGACGCTGCCTGATGCCGAGTTCTTTTAATATGGAATCATTCTCTTTATTATATTAGTGTAGAAGTGTATAAGATGACAGGTACTCACGGTACTTCAATATAGCACACTCCCTTTTCATAGTTGACAGGTTCGGAGAGGTTGGTCCTCACTCCATACGCTCCGTTACCTCCATATCCTCCGTAGCCTTGATGTTGGGTGCTGTTGTTGTAATAATTACTAGAAAAATTAAATAAAAGGAATATGAAAACATGCTATATCAGAGTACAATGCCATATTTAATAAATAACATAGATCACACTGTAGGTAAAATGGTATTGTTAGATCTTGTGTTTACTTGTTATCATCCCGTGTAAGGCGTGAAGTATATTAATTTATTTATTATGCCTATTTGTCTCAAAGCTAGGAAAAAAGTATAACATAATAAATCTCTAGTCTTTTTTTTTATTAAGAAGAAGAAGCACAAAATAGATCTTGGGCCTGAAGGTAAGCAGCGATGCAATCTTTGATGGTGAGACGCACTAGTTTATTAAGGGCCTATTCACATTAAACTTGAAAACGTTTGAATTATAATCGGACGGGAAGACAGTAACAATATTACATTTATAATGAAGGTGTATTATTTACAAATCACGTGTTGTTTTTAAAAACTTTTGAATCCCTTCTCCCCTGTTGATACGTGGTGAATTTTTACAGAAACCACCTAAAAACCACGTATATTTTTAGGTATAGATCTCGATTTTTTATTCTTATTATATCTTTAGGGGGCCAAAATCACGCATCGTTTTTCATTGGTTCCTAGAAAATTTATTGATAAGAACTATGTACCTACAGCCTTGATAATAAAAAAAACAAATGTGTTGGTTGTATCACAATTGTCTAATAGACTGTGAGTGATCATATGAATATATTTGCAACAGCTTGCGTCACTTATGGAAGTACTACCTACTGATTCACTTAGATGCTAATTTGACCTCAAGCCAGTTTGGAAGATGATCACAGAACAATACCTGATTCAATAATTTTTAAGTCCATGCCATTAAGTTTCAAAATGAAGATCGATAATAATAAATATTATGCCTAAGTTATTTAAAAGCCTATGCAAACTTTTGGCATGATTTATTTGCTCGAAATGAAACCTAGATTAAATATTGGAGGACAATACGAGAAATCAACAGCAAAAAGAACCAGGTTTTACACCCGTAATCGAACGAAGATACCTATAGAAGCATTGCTAGTATATTTTTGTCAGGCGTTGCCTATTTTACTTATATTATAATGAAATGGTAATATTTTGAGGATTATGCTGATAAAAAGATTAAGTTGGTTATCACTGGTATATTTTTCACACTCGTTTTTCATTACTAAAACTAGTAAAAAAAAGAAGTGATAAATGAATCGAAATTATACGCGTTAGTGTTGCGATAGTGATTGACACTATTTAATGCGTGCCTACCATAAACACCGAAGTCAAAACTATATTTAACAAAGAAATCTAAAATATCAGACATAGAGTATTTTTATTGAAAAGTAACGCCTGAATGCCTGATAATAAAACTATTGCAATCTACTCAATAATATCTAACTTCGGTTGCTTAAGGTTGGTAGACATAATTCTTTTTGCTATTGATTTCTCATATAGTCCTTTAAGTTATGGCCTAGGTTTTACTTTTGGCGAAAAAAATTATAATATGCCAGCAATGTATGGAAAAAGTTTCATTTCCATTTTAAATTTTCGTGGCAACGGTACATCATATTTTACAATTTGGCCCCAATAAGTGACCACGTTTATTGCAGCCTCGGAGGCATTGTTCCAGTAAGAAGGATATACCCTGAAAGATGTCCATGTGGAAGATGATAAGTCTAAGAGACGGAGGACTATTGATATAACGACCTAATAGAGAAACGTGCAAGAAGAACACATATCCCAAATAAATGTATGAACCATTTGGTCGTTCACTTGCACCCTTTTTTTAAAGTAGAAAATCATCTAAAGACTCTTACTTCTTTGGGCGGAGCGAAAAGGAAAGCCAGCAGATGTTTACCGACTAAAACTTTCACCCGTGTTATTTAACTTGCCTGTAGGGTACAATCCTAACATAAATATGATTTCAATGCAATGCAAATTGTAAGAAATGCAGAAATGCCACTGAGTACCTAACGGGAAGAGTCTAAATAAAAACATAAGTAGTAGTAGTCCGACTCACACCACGTCTAATTGGACACTAAATTATAAAAACTTTACATAAATGCATGCAATCGTTGTTCTGCCCATGTCAATGCATCACCAAATGTAAGTCGCGTTCAAAGTGCACACACATGAGCCTACTTTCGGCTAGTTTAACTAATTTAATAATCAAATTATTTCTCCATTTAAGTACACTGTACATTGCCCTTTGCATTCCAGGGCTTCGGTAGCTCTTTCGAACAATCCCATAGCCTAAGGGTGTTTATAATATCGTTTGGATTGCACCACGCATGCGGGTTTGCTCCACAAGCAGAAAATTTTAATATGCTAAAAACGCGTCCCGTGTTTATACGCTAAACAATAAATTCTTGTACGAAATGGACATTGCGCATGCGGTGCAATGCCGCATGCGTGATTAAAACGACACGATATTAAAAACACCCTGACAATCACGCTGCCTGTTAATCGGCATCTTTCAGACTATGTCCCATTTACCGGAGTACCGTCCGTTCAGCTTCTCCTTAGATTACCTAAACAAAGCCTCCGATGCAGTAATAAACGTAGTCACTCATTGGGACTGAATAGTATGATTTAATGCACCGTCCACATAAAAAGAACATTCTTCAAACAGTCCATCCATCGTTTCCCCTGATCTTATATTAAACCATATTTTTACTTATTTTCACCCACTTCTTTAACGCCACTTCTCTGCATCACAGTACGTACAATGATTATAGACAAATATGAGAAAATACTCTCAATGATAATCACTCACTTGACAAGATTCTCTCCGCCCTGGTACTGGTACCCTCGACCGCTGTATCCCCCCTTCACTCCCCCGGCAGTTTTCGTGTACTGAGGGGTTGCGTGTGCGCATAGGACTACTAGCGCTAATATTAACAGACGCATTTTGATCTGGAACGAGAGAAAGATTTATGTATGATGCTTAACCTACTTCAAGTTTTCTTTAAGCAAATAAAAATAGAGAGGTGGGCAGACGTTTTAAAGGAGAAAGTTGGACCAGGGTGGATAGCTATGGCTAGGGACAGGAATCAGTGGAAACTAAGGGAGGAGGCTTAGGCTAGAGGTGGCTACCGAAGAGATATGAATCATATTATATATAAAGCGTATAATAAAATAATTTATGAAGTATCAAGTAGTGTCATAATTGAGCAACTCAATTATTGTAAGTAGCGATGTTGTCAGCATTCCCGATGACATCGACGAGGATACATTTTTTGATGCCCGGTAAATCCTCTATAGACACGTTTGTACATACTCCTCTTTTTCAGTGGTCATGCATATTATTAATTGTTTATTATCGTAAGTTTAGCAATAGAATAAATACTTCATTTTGTTTATTACTTAACCTGCTGTGATTTTATATACCGTTTAATTTAATTTTGTCGAACTGTTGATTGTGACTTTATTATGTATCTTCCTATCTAGTTACTGTTCATGTAGGTCAAATAGGCTGTCGTTCTACAAAATAATGGTATTCAACTGCGTTCACAATGTACTTGGAAAAAGGCTAGGCAGACTGATTAAATTTAGTCGAATCAATTTTTAGTATATTTTATCAAATTTTTGCAACTTTATAAAAATAAAATTTATTGGTGAGAATTATATAAGTGAGTTTGGTATTTTTGTTAAAATTATAAAACACACAATATATTAAGGGACAGCAACTTCTGAAAATAGAAGGCTCATAAAAAATTTTGGTTTTGTTAATTTAAAAAAAAAAAAGTACAAATCAAATATGAATTAAAATTCGGCTCATAAAGATCACCACTCAAATAAAAACAAACTTATAAAACTACAATATAATCAAGTAAGTATTTTCATCTGAAGTGCAAATCTGACCTGCGAAGACACACTATCTCTTTGTTCCATACATAAACAGATGAGCAGATATAAATAAAATAAGTATGACATAATGAACTTGACTTACCAACGTATCTTACTTGTTTGTCCCACTGGTATTCATGACACACTGACGCTAGAACCAGCACACAGTACTCTACTAGGATACAACGGCATGAATTGGTTAGTGGCTATGGGTTCTGTATCAATATTAAATTGTTTGACAGTTTATTGGAGCGGTGGGTTACGTTTACTGGGGTTAGGCACTTTAAGACATCAATATACCGTTAAGTAACAAGCTAATGCATCCAGTGCTTGTCTGCGATCCCACCTGATGGTAAGCAATTCCATTGGTCTCCAAAATACATCCTGTAAAATATCGAAAGGCTACTTTACGCCTGTGCTCAAGACTTTGTAGATTGGACTAAATCTGAATCACCAATTAGCTTCTCCGAACGTTTTCTTCACCAAGTTCAAAGCTGCTAGATAGCAACTTGCAATACCAACACACCAGTTGTGTCCAATGAATATTAATCCTCAGCCTTTGCATTCCTAAAGTTTCAAAACGTGCTTACCTAACCCCTGATGATGTCACTTCACAAAACCTGATAAATTCAGAGAAAAATCAAAAATTTTGTATTTACTAGATATTATAATTACACTTGCAAGTAAGAGGTTCCTAATTTAATTAGAAGGGTGATACACTGGAATGTACCTTTGCAAGTAAGTTGAGAATATGTTTGTGTATTTTCTTCTTCAATATAGCTGCCATCTTAATTGCTACCTTCTTTGTTGTAGTAGATAGTAAATCAACTTTTACACAATTTATTCAACTTTTTGTTTTGGTTGTTCACAATTCGGCCTTCATTGATTTACCATAAACAACTGATTCGCAGTAGGTACAAACCATGATAAATAATCATTATAAACCTTGATATATTAATTTTCAAACAGAATTCTACTAAAACATTTAGGTAGGTATATGTGTTGGTATGTCAAAAACTTACGAGCTCAGCATAGCTTCAATATTTCGCCACTGAACCCTAATTCAGTAGATATCGCCAATTGTCGGAAACGGTGAGATAATGCAGATGTTTTGCAATATTTCGTTGAATATGTACAAAATAATATTGTAACTAAGTAGCCAAATGTCATATTAGATTTATATTCTTTTCATAGAATTCTATCAGTCTACCATAAGTGTGAGTTGTCTATAAGGAAAACTATGATATTTTTTTGAATAGGTAGTGGAACATTTTTTATTTGTTCAACAAAGTAATATTCATTAGTTTTTTTGTAGGTTCTGATTCATAGAATAATGACGCTCCAGTGAAGTGTTTAAATTCGTAAGTACAAGTACATATGGGCAACCACCTACTTGAATAAGACAACAGATCCACAAACATAAGTTTAAATGTCGATGATAGAACACACAACGCGTCTAGTCCTAACTAAGCAGAGCTTGTGTTATGAGTACTAGACAACTGATAATACTTAAATATTTCTAAATAGAGTCTGTCTAAAAAGTCAAACGACTTGACTAATTATTAGGATAAAATGAAATAAGATGTAATCAACACTGGTTCAGTAATCAAGGTTGATTAAGAGATCTTGATCATTGTTTACTAATAGAAGAACCTTATAAAAAATATCGAATATAAGTATTTTTTAAATGGTTAAATATTATACAAAATTTCCAAGTCGTTTTTGTCTTGTTAGACTGACTATACATACATTATTATTTATTACTAGCTGTGCCCGCGACTTCGTTCGCGTGGACTACAGGATTTTAAATTTATTTTTTCTAAAATAAAAGTAGTCTATGTTACTCCTTGTTACATCAGCTACCTGCCAAAAAAAGTCCCGTCAAAATCAGTCCAGCCATTTCAGAGATTAGCCCGGACAAACAGACTGACAGACAGACAAAAATTGTAAAAAATGTTATTTTGGTGTATGTACGGTATATAATACGAGTATATATTCATATGCATGTAGTAAAAAGCAGTTATTTCAATATTACAAACAGATACTCCTATTTTATTTATATGTATAGATGTATAGATAGATAAATTACACCTAGGACAAATGATTGTGCTCATCATACAAACATCTGTCCTGGGTGGGAATCGAACCTACGACCTCCGGCATAGCAGTCATGGCCACTAACCACTAGACCAACAGGCCAGTCAGTCAGGTATATATTCCAAAATTCACCTGTTGTGTGTCAACATGTTGGGATTCACGGCATCATTCCGACAATACGTGGCTCACAACTGCGGTCAATTTTCTCTGCTGTAATTTGTTTGTAGGTAATATAATAATACGGTAATACCTGCATAAGGATATTACCTTACTACCTACCACCTTGCACAACCTACCAGCCCCTTCGTTCAATAGTCGAGCAGTGTCATTGATTGATGTTCGATTGATGTTCACCCTTAGATATCAATCAATCGAAGCATTTATTTCTAATAAATTATTACACATCATGTGACTCCCGACGACCAGGGCGTCTCCCGCAGCGGCCACCGGGCCGTGAAGATGTCCGTTCTCTCGCTCTGGATCATGGTCTGAACCAGGGTACGGCGTGAGAAGTCGAAGCATGAGGGGACAAAGTGATGCTCCACCTAAGCGGGGCACACCTCCACCGTATGATACAGTGTGTGCGCCTAAATCCGAAATAGGTACCTCCCGAACTTGCCATGTCCGGTGAGGACGCTTTCCAGCTACACTTCAAAGAGAGGACTTTCCACCGCAATTGTGGCGTGCCCATGGTAGATCTACAGTTGCCAAAACGGATCTTGAGCGCTCGGCGTCAGAGTGGGGATCGCTTTGCGCACTCCATACATTGGTGAGCCAATCGTTTTCATTGTTAGATACATGCAGCAACGCAGGGAACGAATTAGGTGTGACGTCCATGATGCGATGGTGCGGTGAGCCAATCACTGACACTCCCCGCCCCTGCGTCTCACTTCGAACCACTAAAGAGACCGAATATTTGACTTCTGCGCAACCGCTCAAGATCCGTGATGGCTATATTGATCACGGGTAGACTTAAATACCAATATAGGATTGGACTGCAATAACAGTAGGTAACTACGAGTATAACACGAGACAAGGCTCTCGGTCAAGATCTTGTGTCTCGACTGTGTGTCTTATCTTATTGTTTTGATTGAGATTATTTATTATTGATGAAGGCAATACTAATGTCTAATGTAATATGACTTTCGCTTTGTAATCCAATAAGATTTTTTTTAAATTTAATGGTCTAATGCATACCACTGCTGGGCAAAGGCCTCTCTCCATTCCTTATGTTGTTCCCAGCTCTGAGCTATTTCTTGCCCATTCAGAAGAAAGACACATTATATTTTTTCATATTATTGATAGGCTCGCGTTTGACCATCATCTCACCTGATGGTAAACGAAGATGTGGTCGACGATGGATCACGGTTGCCTAGAAGACTTCTTAACTTGAAGACACCTTGGCCCAGTTTTGTTTTTGTTATTCGTCAATGACATCACAAGTCATATTACGCATTGTCAACCGTTATTGTTTGCAGACGACTTAAAGATCTACAGAAAAATTACTGGACTTGCAGACACCGCTCTTGTTCAATCTGATTTAAAAAATATAGAAAACTGGTATATAAATAACAATATGACCTTACACGCCCAGAAATGCTTCCATATTCGCTTCTCAAGAAAGAAATCTACTATTCCCACAACCTACTCATTATGTAACACTTTGTTGGCAAAAGTATGTGATATACGGGATTTAGGTGTTCTGGTCGATAATAGACTCAGCTATAAGCCGCACATCAACGATATCGTAAAGAAATCAGCGCAAATGCTAGGCTTTATAAAGCGAAATACAAGAGGCTTCCAACTGCCCAAGACAAGAATATTATTGTTTAACACTCTGGTACGTAGTCGTTTGGAATACGCTAGTGTCGCCTGGAACCCGCCCTACGCAGCTCATTCTCAAAGGGTTGAACAAATACAAAGAGCTTTCACCAAACATCTTGCATTTATATCTAGAGAAATTAGTCATCGCTGTCCCTATGAACAGCGGCTAGATTTTTTCAAAATAAAGACACTGCGTGACCGTCGCCGTTCGCGTGATCTAATATTCCTTTACAAAGTAGTTAATGGGTTTGTAAAATGCAGTGATTTAGTAGAGCGTATTCAGTATTCAGTCCCTTCAAAACTTCCTAGACATCCCATCTCTAGATTACTTCACATTCCTTTCCGTAAAACCAACCTTGGCCTCAACGCACCCTTGCTCCGTATATGCAAAACCTTTAACAGTTTTTGCAAATCACCAGACACCGATTTACACGGTGTCTCACTCAAAAAGTTTAGGAGAGCAGTCTCGGAGGTATGAGCCGTAAAAATCTTCCAATTTTTTTATTCTGTTATTACATGTCAATACCATATACCTACTCTATCCTCTCTTTTTTTGAATGTTTCAAAGTTTAATTTTCTATTTTAGATATATTTATGTTTTTTATTTTTATAATTGTATCTGTGTTTTTTTTCTCCACCCTTGTATATTTAATTTTTTTGTAGTAATTTTTAATAATTAATATTATATCTAGCATGGTGTAAGCTGTGCATACCTGTAATAGGCATGCATACCAGTGCCCTGTTTTTAATATTATTTTTACAAAATCATGTATGTAATGCTGTTGGTGTGCCAATAAATAAATAAATAAATAAATAAAAAAAAAAGACACCTAAGTTGTAGCTATCAGAAAACACTGAATCTGGTAGGGAGTTCCACTCCTTGGGTATACGCACAATAAATTTGTTCCCAAAAGGCCTTGTGCGTATGGGTGGCATCTATGGTATCCCGCAATCTCCTTCTTGGTCCGCCGCGCCCCATCACGGTTTCTGGGCACCAACTTTGTGTTTTACCGGCCCGCCGTTCGATCAGCAGGCGGCAGACTTGTTCAGCCCAGTCCTACGCAGCCTTCTGACGTCCACGTCAACAGTCTGTGTTTTGGAGCGCTCCAGACCACGGTGGTAAACCATTACTTTGGACTTTTAGTAAATAACTTTTACTAGTGCGCCTCACCATCAGAGATTGCATCACTGCTTACCATCAGGTGGGATCGCAGTCAAGTACTAGTTTACATCAATAAAAAAAAAGTCTAATACTTGTATGTTTTATGAAGGTTTAGGTAGGTACAAAAAAGTAACCAAATAAGTACAAGTAAATGATTTCATCTAATAAGTTATTATATCACAAAAACAAAATAATATTCCATACTTCTACGCCTCCACGCATAACACAGCGCGCGCTCTGTTTCGTTAAAAATAAAATATGATCAATATATCAGTACAGTTGCGATCACGGATCTTGAACGGTTGCGCAGAAGTCAAATATTCGGTCTCTTTAGTGGTGCGAAGTGAGACGCGGGGGCGGGGAGTGTCTGTGATTGGCACGTCGCGCCATCGCGTCATAGACGTCACTTCTCATTCGTTCACTGCGTTGCTGCATGTATCTAACAACGAAGACAATTGGCTCGCCAATGTATGGAATGCGCAAAGCGATCCCCACTCTGACGCCGAGCGTTCAAGATCGGATCTTAAAATAAAAAACATAAAATAAATAATATACTATATCATATTTGGTTACTTTCCTGTACCTAAAGGCTATAACGCTTACCAGAATTAGATACTATTTATTTATGTACGTTACCTACATTTCGTATTCATTAACTTACACGAAAGTGATTAAGTACCTACATAAAGTTAATAGTTATTTCTACGAAAGTAAAGAAAAACAACGTCATCTTATCTGGCGGTCAATATTAAGTTCAAATCGAGATTATTACAGTCACAGCTGAATTAAATATTTAAGGGTGTTTGTGTACTTACTCGTATTATCAGCATCATCACCATCTCCGAACTCCGCTCACTACTGGACAGGCCTTTATTTGCAGGGTCAATCCCAACGCTCCTGTGTTATTCATCCAGATTCTATTTGTGATGACAAAAATATTTTTTCGGAAAGAGTATTTTTTCTCGATACACCGTTAAATTTTAATCGTTTTAATCCCGTGGAGGGTCGATCCGGTACATAAAACACTATCGATTTGTAAAGATAAAATTAAAAAATAAAGTACCTTTTATTCAAAACTTGTATTAATTTACGCATGTACGAAATTTATTTCTTTAAGAAAACGTCAGCTGAGCGAGTTCAATTACCTGTAGGTAGTAGTCAGCGTTGCGTACAAACTACCTACCGATCATTGGACTCGCTCAGCTGGCGTTTTCTTAAAGAAATTAATTCCATGGTGCCAAATTTGTCATACAACTTTTTTAATTTGTTAATACTTTTCATCCCTAGACCCCCTCAACTGACAGCTGTCAAAAATTAAAAAAAAAACCAGTTCTGTCTTCACATTTCTATTGAATCATGTTCCAATTTTCCATACAGCCAGTCAATCACAGCGCGATATAAAATTGAAATAACTAAAAGGTAAGTATTAATTAATTAATATTATATTTTTAAGTGACCACCTTAGGTCACTTAAAAATATAGAGTTGCATCATTTAACTATAACGATAACAAAGCCGTTAACAGCTGTCAAATCGTCGAATTGACCAATAGGAGGCCGTTTCACGGCTGGTTATGGTTTGGATATCGTTATAGTTAAATGGTGTAACTCACCTTTATTTGTTCAACTATTTCTAAAAAAACTTTATTTTTAAAAGATTACAATTAATTTCTAATTTTTCATTAATGACGCTGAATAGCTGGCCGGCAACAGAAAAAAAAAACAAAATCGCGGGAAAGTGGCAATCAGTCGTTGGTTTTTTCGAGTTTTGTTTACATTTCCGTACAGCAGAGATTTGTGTGCATCATATTAAAAAAGTGATTTAACGACTAATTTCATAAGAGAAGAGGCTAAAGCAGTAATGGAACCTTTTACCGCCTAAATCAGAAGAAAGATACCTACCTAAAATCATAGGTACCTACGACGACTCAGGTTTTACAAACTTTTTATTTTGTTTTTACTTTCCTTATATTCGTAATGAAAAGCACAGTGTTTATCTCTGGGTGAAAGTAACTTATTTAATCCCTCGAATTAGCGACCTCGCTACGCCTCGCCCGCCAACTTCTTCGCAAGACGAAATAAGTTACTTTCACCCCTAGAATAACAATGTACTATTCTGCTTATCTCGCTGTCGGATGATATATCTACTTACCAAAATTCCTTTTTCCAATCCTTACAATATTCCTATCCGTTTACAGAAATCAGAATCGTTTATTTCAATTAGAGAGTGGAGTGACCAAGTGGAGTTTGGAAGACCCTTAACTGCCAGTGGCTTATTTTAATTTCTATACCTACTTATTTTCTAATTTTTTTTTTTTTTAACTTACATTGTTTTCACATAATAGAAGAGACAAGACATGTAAACGGAATAATTTTAATACCTTTAATAATATGATTTAGGAGTGTCCACGGAGTTTCTTACACATTCTTTTCCAGCTTGCTTTAGAATATGCAATTAGCTTGGTTTTTACGACTGACCGACTTAGCGACTTCTTGAAAAAACGCTTTGATTTTATACGATACCTAGGTACATAAGTAGCTATTAGCTACTAAATGTTTAATATAATATATATTTGTTGTTATATTTTACATAGGTAAGTACCAATAGGAATTTATGGTTGAATAATTCTTGTAATAGCGGGTGAGCTCTTTGCCAGAAACCTGGCACAAATCCAGGTTTCACTGACCCAGGAATCGAACCCAGAACCTCGTACTGAGTAGGAACACTTGCAAATATTTTCTATTAAGGAAGTTCTTCCTGGCTGATACACCGTTTTGCGATAAAAAAAAAATTAAGGGCTCCTGTAGTAATTTGGCGGCTGCAACCTATATAATGGAAAGATATTATTATGATTAATTAATATTTTAGCGAAATCTACATGAGTTTACTACAAGGATGTCACTTGATAACAGTAATACCCACGCACTTTAACCTTGATAACGTTTATCTCTGCATTAAATGGGTTCCACTTCCACGAAACAGCTGTGGTGGATTCCTGTTTATGAAAATTTATGAAAAATAAACGACAAGTTTAATTTTAAGTTTATTTAATTACGCTCCTAATACATTCAATAAAGATAAGTTTAATAATTCACACAAAATCTTTGGTAGTTTTAACACAAACATTCATACAACGCCATCTATTACAACAATTTAGAACTACTGGCGAATCCAACATTTATGACTTGCGCATCGCGGTCATAACTCAGTTACTGCTTCCCCATTTAAGTTCATTATTTCAATGGCATGTTCAGAAGGCGGCCTCCAGCAGGGAATTTCAGCATATAGTGGTTCTGATGTTGTATTATCTATAACATCCAGCTTAGCTTCGCACTTCAATGCTTCTATTGTGGACTCAGTCACGCTAGCTCGAAGTTGACGTAGTTCACTACAGTCGGTCATAGATGGCGCTATTGAGGATCGAGATTGTATTGTTGCAAAATCATTGCTTCGTCTTGGTAAATGATCATAATGACATTCTAGTATACCTGAAATAAAACAAAATAATTAAAAAAACTCAACCCATGTTTAACAAATGTGAATTATTTTATTTTTACCTCTGAAATTTTCCAGCATAATGGGAGAAATAGTTTGTACCACGACAGGCCTCATAAATTGTTTAAGATTGCGATCCAACGTTGATATTGGTTGATAATGACACTTTTCAGAAGAAGGTGGATCTGGGAAAAGAATGATAATAATATTACAGTCATACAAAAAGAAAAGGCAAAAAACTTTCGTGGCCCATGAGGGGATCGAACCCGCGACCTTCGCGTTATTAGCACGACGCTCTAACCAACTGAGCTAATGGGCCGATGATATGTCCTGTGAAAATAGGGTACTTAATATGTATCGTTATACTTGCGTTATACTTGTTCCAAGAATATTGATAATGAAGTGAGAAATGAGAATCCATCAAAATTGATTTTAGAATAACAACAGATTGACATATTGAAAGAGATTGTATGTAATTGAGAGAAAATGTGTAGTACCATATAAGTACGACTATTTTATATCCTGTTCTCTAGAGAGAGTTTCAGAATTTATTAGATTTGATTTTCTGAAAGTCGAGGTTTCATTATTCAATAAATACTTGATCTATTCATATACTTAGACTAGAGATCAAGCAACGTCATTATTGGGACAAACTCGTTGATTTTAACAATGTAAGTATTTAATAGAAGAAAATAAAATAATACACCACTAATTTTTAATTAGTGCAAATACTTAAAGGGCTTATTAGAAAAGCCCTTGCTATAATTTAGTGTAAAGTCTCAATAAATAATATTCAAACAGCAAAGTTATTAGCGTTTGTGTTTATCCCAAAATGTCTCTCAATTTATGGAAATATTGTGCTAGCTATTGATTATGAATGAATAAATGACGATTAAAATGGAAAAACACTACCCGCAGTATTTTCTACTAGCAATTGTTATGTATGATTGAATCTATGATGAATTTACCTTTTCGTGGTCAATTTTAGGATGTCGGTTTTTTCTACTTTTGAATACAAAAATATGACCAGTAACGGGTACAGATACAGCCCCATTTTTTTTGTGTACTAATTAAAAAGTAGGGGTGTATATCTACCAAACCAGATGCTTTTTGTTTTAGACATGAAAAGCTATTTTAAGACGACTAGACTCAGATATTATTTGGAAATTGAATTGTACCTACGTAAAGCTTCACTGTGCAATTATATCATCAAGACACTGAAACTTACCAGGTAACGGCGTGTGAAAAATACTCCTCACGTACGGTGGCGGTACATCATTATTATCAATCATCACTTGCATTCTTATATCATTGATTTTCCTCACGTCCTCGTATCTCGGCTTCTTGCACCTCTCAATCATAACAATAACCACTGCAACGGTGATAACTGCCATCATCACTCCTCCTGCGATACTTATCACCGATACCAAGTCTACTGACGACCTTTCAGTTCCTTTCTCCCCCATAACGGCTGTTATATGTTCGGGTTCTGTCAAAATATGAAATTCTTCATCATCCGTCGGTCCATCAGTTGTAACTTTAGCAAGATCTTTAGTAACGTTAGCCTTTTTAAACTCTTTTTCAACGACCTCTGGTGGATTAGTTGGTTTACTATATTTTTTTGTTACTGGTGCAACGTTCACTTTTTTATGTGTTACATATTTTATCAAGTGTTTTGTTGTTGACTCCATTGAGGACTGCGTTGCACTCGAAGGTCTGATAGATCTAGTAGTAGGAGTCGTAAGTAAATCATTCTGTTTCAGTGCAGTTCTTGTTGCAGAAGAAGTAGATGTTATAGAAGTAGAAACATTCTTGTTAATATCAGTCGTCATGCTGTTAGTTCTATTAATACGAGGCATAGTCTTAGTGACTTCAGAAGGTTTCGTTACTAAAGTAGTCAATTTAGTTGAAGAAGTTGTTGGTTTTGGAGTTACAGAAGTGCTCGGTACTAATGTTTTGTTTATAAAGTACGATGTAGCCAATAAATCTTTTCTTGATAAAGGACTCAATTTTATCGGTGGTGTTGAAGTTTCTGTATGCATTGGTTTTGTAAATTCATTTTCTGTTTTATTATACGATTGAGCAGTTGAACTGTTCTTTGTTGATACGAATGATGAAGTTAAAGCAATCTTTTTGAAGGTTGAATATGACACTGATGTAGGTATTATAGATACAATTATCGTTTTAGGCGTTGTTACATCTGGTGTCAATTCTTTAATATCTTTGTTATTAGCACTTCTGTACCTTGGAAATTCATGAGTAGTTTTAATCTTGGTTTCTACTATTGGAGATTCACCTTTTTGAGCTGGCCTTATCCATATTTCTTTTGGTTTAAATTTGACCGTAGTTGGAAGTATTCTTATAGTTGTTTCCTTCTTTGTAGTTTCTGTCTTTAATGTTGTTTCCATAGGAGTTGTTGTAGGTATAGTGGTAGGTATATCGGTTGTAGTCAGCACTTCAGTAGTAGGTTTCGCTTGCACGTTGACAGTTGGAACAGCTTTGGTGATTAAAACTGGTTCTGTAGTTGTTTCCAGCTCTTCTGTTGTGTTAAATAGTTTTTGTGTATTGACCTTTAGTGTTACAGCTTCAGTGGTTCGTCTAGTGGCTTTTGACGTGCTTGTTGTAATAAACGTGGTATTATCATACATAGTTATTATTTTAGGTATTTCCATAGAAGTGATAATAGGTGTCATTTCTTCAGTTTTGTCCTGATTGTTTGTAGTAAGAATTTCAGAAATGCTTGACATTTTAGTCGTTGTCAAAGAACTATTAGTTGATGGACTATTTACATCTACCATTGTGATTTTAGTTGTCAGTGCTTCTGTTTTGTTTGGAGCTTTCGTATTTGTAGAAGTAGTGACAACAGCAACAGAAGTTGTTACTACCGCAATAGGGGTTGTTTCTATAATTCTAGGAATTGATACTGTTATTCTAGGACTTGTTGCTGTAGATGTAGAGGTTGTTATTGTAGTAGTTGGAGTTGTTTTAGGAGCTGTGACTGTAGTTTTAAGCATAGTAACTGTAGTACTAGGAGTCACTACTGTAGTGCTAGGAGTCGCTACTGTTGAACTAGGGGTCGTTAAAGTAGTTACTTTAGGTGTAGCAGGACTTGAAGTTTTAGTAGTCAGTACTGTTAGTATTTCTTCTAACGACGGTGTTGCTGTCGTTGGTGGCATGCTCGCATCACAACTGTAAAATAAAATACAGAACATATTTATTTATAATTCACAATAACTGTCTAAAGAATGGCAGCCAGTGAGCATCAGAACTAAAACAAAGCATCAAGTAAATAATAAATAATGTTTTTTTTTTTTGGTTTTGGTAAATATTGTTTTAGTTAAGTTCTTTATATTCTATGTAGTTCTTCGAAAATAGACTTAATCTAGGCATATCAAAGTGGCCACCCACCTCTCACCTTGCCATCCGTCCAAGCACTCGCATTCACCAGTGGTCGGCGAGCAGAAACCCTTCTTACATCGTTTACATTCATTGATACAGTTTGGACCCCACTTGTTGTCCGGACAGTCTGAAAATATCATCATCATCATTTCAACCGAAAGACATCTACTGTTGGACATAGGCCTTGGAAAATATGGTAGTTAGAAAATAAATTATCTGATCTAACTCCAAATACACTTAGATTAGACAATCTATTTTCTGACCTCTTTTTTTCAAGCCATTTCTAATAAGTTACATCAAATATACAGTTGCAGCTTGCTATTTATTTTCATGTAACGAGAGTTCTTTGTATCGTTGTCATGGCGACTTTGTTTATTTAAATTGAAAAAACTAAGAAGAAGTACTACTTGTAGTTCTTTTGCAAGTTTATTAGTACAATGATTTCTTAAAAATAAAATTCTTAAACTATTACGTTACTAAGTTAGCTTCCTCATTACCTTCTGAGCATCCAGGACCTGTCTTCCCTAATGGGCAGATAGGGACGCAGGAAACATCTCTCATCTTATATCCTGGACAGCAAACTGCTACTTCTGCTGTCCTTTCTTCTGTCTGTAATGTCATAATATGCA
Organism: Mythimna ferrago; assembly: GCA_910589285.2. NCBI lineage: Eukaryota > Metazoa > Arthropoda > Insecta > Lepidoptera > Noctuidae > Mythimna > Mythimna ferrago. The sequence goes on from OU342680.1 coordinate 2,547,270, forward strand.
TATCTTCATCACTTGTAATAACATAACACATACGAGTAATTTGGCAGTATAACTCAGAATCTCTGATTAAAGACGTGACACTTTTCTACGCCTTCACTAGTGAAACCAGTTGCTGTAAAAAATCAACGTAGCTAACAAGTAATAATGTCATAATATTTATAGTAAGTAAAGTCTAAGTTAGAAAATAATGTATCGCTTCTGATTTCTTACCGTACTAGTAAGAAGTCAAAAGCAATCGAAATTTATTTTTGTACTGCTTCTGATCCTTTTTGCGAAGATCTATCTATCTAAACGCTTTGTTGACACTTTGCTTGACCCAAGAGATTTTATCTTAGGCAAAGGATAAGTATTAACATACAATGCAGCGTGACAATACCACCTGTCTTTTGGGAATATTACCAGTCGAAAGCGATGCGGAGGATTTTTTCGACACCATACTTTAGATTGTATTTGGTTAGTTTTAATTAGTTAGGGGTTTCTTTTATGTAATAATTACGTAAATAGAATATAGCAGTTATTGTCAATTTTTTATACTATTTGTTTCTAAACTTGTCACCTTATTAGTAATCAACCGTTAAAGTAAGATAAATAAACAAAAGATGAACTTGAAGGATCTTTAAGAAAGGCACCTCATTAGAATAAGCCATAGCATGATCTAAAATCGTGTAAAGACAATGATTGTCAGTAATCTTTGTAATACACGTTATGTTTTATCGTAAGTCACATCAGAAGACAAATCTAAGAATATAATAAGACAAATAAGTCAACTGCCTGGAACAATAAGCAATGGTACTTTGATAAGTAGTTCTTTTTTTCCTATATATGCGAATAAAAGAAATTTGTAAGATTAAGCTTCCAGCTTTTGAAACTGTATTTCAATGTAAATACTGTCAATTCAATAAAAATATGCACTAAAAAAAACATTTTTATTTATTTATATTATCACCAACGACAAAATTATTTACAAGATATTTTTCATTTAGGTAATTGTATAGACATTTAATTCTTTATCAAAAATCTGTGTTACTTTTAGCAGTATGTAATTAAAATATTAACTTATATTATTTTTGCTGATTTAAAAGTAGGGATATTAAATCATCAGATATATCTGAAGATACAAAGAGTAGTTTGTGTTGTTATTACAAATGCAATGATATAATTAAGGCTAGTAGGGACAGTCACTTTGCAATCGATCTAGTTTTTCTCAAGGATAGTCCTAGGTTATAAGTTGTTGACATCAAACTGTATATTTTCCTCATTAACCCATAACAATATTTAAATTTAATTGCCGTTCAATGATGTCAAAGCTCTTGTTAGGTTCATTACTTCAGTATTTAATTCTTCATAATTATTGGACGTTATTAGAATTTCTATATGTTTAATTACACCACTTGTTGGTGGAATGCGTCAGGACACGAGCTGCTAGAGAGGTGCTGATGAATACTTTTAAAATTAATTTAATTGATGTTGGTGTTATCCAAAGTATACTGTCCGAACCCCTCTCTAACGCAGCCATCGCTGTTTATAAAATAGTGAGTAAGGTTGTGAGCCCTCATAGTTGATAAAGCTTGACTTGTATTAGGTTACGATGGGGCTGGCATGGTCGTACTGTGACCAAAAGTCCCTAAATTTAAAAGATTAAAAAAAAAAATGTTTAATTACATTTTTTTCAATTATTTATTTACACTGTGCTAATATAATAGAAGCGATAAGAAATATTAAGTAACCGGGATGTTTGAAATTTATAACATAATTTTAAACTGTGCACTTGGAGTTTCTTTCACTTTCTTCCGTAGAGACCGAGAGCTACGCGTTTTTAATTTTTCTTATTGACCTATTTATAGAACATTCAAAAGTGCTATAACAACATAGTTTATCTACATTAATATTATAAAACTAAAGAGTGTGTTTATTTCTTTGCTTAGTTGAACTTGCTAATCACAGGTGACAGGAGTCAGTAACTACTGGTTCAAATCGAAAAATTATTAAATATCTTATAGATATTAAATTATTTAATATAGTGCTCCTTTATAACGAAAAGCTATGCGAGTATATACGCTAAATTAAAAAAAAAAAACTTTTAACTGAGTTAAGTTTTAATTATTGTTGCGGTTTGCTATTTAGGGACTTTTGTCAGTATTTCCTAGGTTTTTAGTTTTTTACATTAATATCACTGAATATGTTAGTATATAGCCTGTGTTACATTTTAACCTCATACAACTTTACAATATCAATTAACAGCAGCTTATGCTATCTTGTCTTCTGATGTATGTTTTTGATAATACTTAAGTTTTATCTTTAACAATATCTAACTTAGGTTCCAAAGCATTGGGGTGTCCAATATTTTGGTATTATGATTGATATAGACCATATCCACTTAAAGAAGAAGAAGAAAGCATTGGTACAAACCTCAAGCCTGGTTAAGTCCCTCATCTCGGTGCTCCACTTGGAACACCTCGGCGGCATGGAGAAGCACCACTCGTAGGTCCTCACCGACATCGGGGCCCGATACTTAACTCTCTTCGTTATGTTGTATCTGTAGATATTAACAGTTTGCTGTAAAACACTTTAAATTATATACTATTACAATAAAAATGATTAAAGAACTCTATGAAAGATGATATATCTATTTGGAGGTATGCGGAACAGGATGTAAAGTCCAAAACCAAATCTCCATTGAAAAGGGAGGATACGTCGAACAGACACATGTTTTGTCTGATCTGCGCAATTGCCCGAGAGATGACTTCGGGCTGTTGTATAAGTTCAAATCATGGAGAACTCTAATAGCGCGATGCAGAATTTCGTAGTTTAGTTCACATGTGGCGCCATAGATGTCGCTACAAAAAAGGGGGTGATTACACTACCAGGGCTGCAGAATTATATTATTGAAAAGAGTTATCGTGGCCATAGCATGCAAAAGGTAATTGAATGAAAACATGTGAGTTTTAGTTAGTACAAGTTGACACTCGCTCCGTCCAAGTGTTTTGATGATCTCTTACCAAAAAAGTACGGAGTTGGCGACTATCTCATCTGATAGTAAGCAATGATGTGATCGATGTTGGAGTATGATTACCTAGAAGTAACCTACTGTGTTGCAGAATATAAATCTTACGCTAAAAATACTTCCCCTCCCTAAGATCTCATGATTTTGTAACTCCCTCATAAGTACTATCATCTGCAAGCCGTACGATCTGTATCTTGCAGGAAAGGGTTCTTAAGTAGAGTAAGTAGAGGTACTTAGGCATGTGCGACACATCCTGGGCTATCAGCCAAGTTACAAAATTGCTGACTGAAGGTTCTTAACCAGGGATTTATTCTATACCATAAACTCTGTTTTTTATGTCATCAAGACGTCTAAACAAAGTGGCTTTCTATCAACAAAAATCTTTTTTGAAACTCCTGAGTCTTGAGTATTTAGGATCTAGAGCTGTGGGAGTGTTCGAAAAAGTTACCACGACCTTGAAACGCAAAGGAAAACTGAAGGAACATAGATAGGTTTAAGTCAATAAATGTCTTTCACTCCCTCTTGCTGAAAGCTTGAGAAGTCATTTGATGATTTTCCATCTAAAAGGAGTGGAATTGCAGTGACATTTTTGTACAGCATGTCAAATATTTTGATCTTTCAGATAATATCAATTTGGGTATTTTGACTGCTGTATATGAATGACACGATAAGTGTGAGAAAAAATATATACTACGATAAATATATGTATAACTAAATAGACCATGGAAATGACATAATAGGACGGCGTCGTTGGTACGATAAAAGTGTGCTATAGAAGTAATATAAGACGTTGATTAAAGACGTCTATTTATTCCCCAATCGCTAATTTTCACATCGATATCGATGGCAGCATTATACTTTTCTATGTCCTAAAGACTGCTAACATCACAACAACCTTTGAGTGCATTGTAGTACAATTAGAAAAAGCGGCCAAATGTGGGTCAGTCTCCGTAGCGCCTGCAGCAAAAAACGGCAAAGAATCACGTTTATTGTATATGAGCCCTTCTTAAATATTTATTTTATTTTGATTTTAGTATTTTTTGTTATAGCGGTAACAGAAATACATCATCTATGAAAATTTCTACTGTCTAACTAACACGGTTCTTGAGTCCTCTCTCCTAACTTTACTGTGCCTGACAGGGTCCATAGTAATCTTGATAATATTTTATACCACCTATGTACACAATATGGACTGTAATAAAGTATTGAGTATTGAGGTGCAATCTGGTTGAAGGACGGACAGCAGAGTTTTAGGGTCCCATTTTACTCCTAACCACTTGCACACATACAAAATACTCAAGGCACAGATACGGTGCTACACATTTATATTAAGGCACAATATCATGCCAAACTAATGTACCTATATTTTGTCGCAGGTGTAATATTACAGAAGGTACCACCAGGTCTGAAGCCCGTATTAATGTAACCACTCTGTTCAACGTAATTTAATTTTGTACCTATCCATTTTAACGCAGTGCTTCCCCAAAGTTCTCTGTAAACGGGTTACCTACGTAGAAAGCGGTAATTAATTAAAGCTATCAGGATTAGCAACGCCTCTATGGAATAGGGTTCTCATATTTAGTGGATATTGGAGTACTGACTCATGTGTGTTTAGGATCAGTCAAGGTTATTTGTTTATAATTTACTAGCTTTTGCCATCAGCTTCGCCCGCATACATACAATATAGCCTATGCCACTCAAGAATAAAGCAGCTTTCTATCGGTGAAAACATTTTTACAATCGGACCAGCACTACCAGAGATTACCTCCTACAAACAAAAAAAAACAATGTTTTTTTTTCAAACCTCTTCATTATATTAGTGTAGATTAGCTACTAGCTTCTTCCAGTGGTTTTGCCTGCGTAAGAGTAGTTTTCTCCATACAAATTTTTAACCTCCGTTCCCTTAGCAGGTTGTAGAAGAATTTTGTAAAATCCTCCAGTCATAAATGGAACCCAGTAATTTAGCATGTGCGTTGTTATTTCACTCAGTTAGTTTCTTTGTATATAATTATAATTAGATTAGCTATTGTCATCGACCTTTATTGGTCCTGATGTTTGGGCTGAAATATTGTATAAATTAAGCTACCTTATTCTATTTAAAATTTTAAATGATCCTATCTGTTTTTGTAACTGCTTTTATTGTTTTTGTTATTATTTTTTGCGCCGTAAAATTGGCCAATATTTTTGAAAATATTAGCCAATATTGTGACAAAGATGGCCTCAATAAAAAAAGGTGAAAAAGGTAACCTCAAGGTTAAGATGGAGGATCTTGTCAACGTTTGAGAAGCCGCGTGGTGTCTACTCTCCATCAGTGTCTCAAGACAAAAGTCTATGATTGTTTCACTAAAAACTATAAAAATATGTCCTAAAATAGCAGATATTTATGTAAATAATTCTTTGTTAGTGGACTATAAACTCTGTATTTTAAGACCTGCTTCCTATTCTACCATCCCTGTAAAGCAACAAGTTATTTAGTATTCGCTACTGCTGCACTATTTCTTTGTTTACGAGAAGTGAATGCTCAATGATAGAATGTTGAAAAGCTTGAGATAAAGCGGTTTTATTTAGTGGCCAAGGAACTTGAGTATCTAAGTACCCCGAGGCCTAAACAAGAGTGAAAGGACCAGTATAATTTAGAATTTGGTAATACAAATGTTTATGAATAATTACAATTTATATTTTTCCGGGAGTTTAAACAATAATGTGGAAATAGCGATAACGATTGTCGAAAAATTAAAATGTAAGAGATGGACCATACAGTGAAATTATTTTCGCAGCCCTAGTGTGAGCAACTGTAGGAACATAGTAGTTCTTAGTCAGTAAAAGTCTGATATTCCTCTCTCAACTCATAGCGGGAGCAGGTGATATACCACCCTCAAAAAAAAAAAAAAGAAACACGTAACATTTTGGTAGTGTTTGTAATGCTAAAAATGTGTTGTTACTTAAAAGTTCATCCTACTAAAAACATCGAGAAAGTTTGAAGAAGTAAGTAACAGAGTTGACAATACCTTCTCAAATACATATGTCGGAATCGTTAACATTATGATTAAGCCCCAGGATTTATAAAATTGAAAATTAGTTATTATTGTGCTTTGAATACATTAACAAAGGTCTTTAATTTATTATTTTTAATTTCTTGACCTTTAAGCAAAAATATACTCTATCTATTCCAATCTCTAATTATTACTGATCGATTTTCGTTTTGTCTACTGTCACTGTATTTAAAGTTCACACATTTCTTTTCCACTGCCAACAAAGCAGTTTTTTAATATCTAGAAGGCTGTTCAGAAAGGTTCTGCTCACTATCATCTCAACCTACTCTTGTCGATTATTGATTCCGAATTTATTTTCGTCTCCAGAGGACAATGTTGACATAAGATTATTTCTATTTTCAGCGTAAGACTAGGCGTACTTACTTCTAATATTTGTTCTGTCTACATTAGATTAAAGAACACGTAACCTTTTCTTACCGAAAATAATATTATTATTTTCTTCATTTCGATCTACTGTTTCTATGCTACGTGTTTTGATATCTTGCCCACCCAATTTGAAACTGGTAATAACCAATACTTGGTTTTTATATAAGCTCGTGTTTGACCACTATCTAACCTGGTTGTAAGCGATAATGTTGCTGACGATGGAGTTTACTTTCCTAGAAGTAACATATTCACTCGTTTTTCTAATAACCCCATAGTTGTAGCCATCAGAAAACATAGACTCTGGTAGGAAATTCCACTTCTTAGCTGTACTTACTTAAGCCTTATTGTCGGAAGAATTGTTATCGAGAAATTGCAGTGCCATGATTTTTGGATTCATTTTAAACATCACTTAGTTTCGGTTTAGTGGGTAACGTGTCGGTAACTTATGACTTTTAGCCAGTTACGTGTTCTTTAGAAGTTTGTTAAACGGTCTTATTATAACTTCTTTCATTCTGCTTGATTGGTGTTTTCTTGATCTTTTCTGAAAATTTGTCGTGTGTTGTCTATTTTCATAATGTTCTCTTTAAATTCTAAAATGTAACGCAATTTTTGTCCAATAAACATTATTATATTGTTATTACTTAAAATAAAGTAATATAATAATAATTCCACTTACTTCTGTTTCACCATGCAGACATTATCTCCATTAAGAGCTGAAGCTTCCATCACGATGATCACAGCACACACTATCACTACACACCATGATTTAGTCTTTATAGTCCTTAGCACTTTGTCTATAAGCACCATTTTAGTACTATCGCCGATCCATGGTCCTAATGTCGTGGAGTCATTTTCGAGTGGTTATGGGCTCCTGTTGGTCAATAGGATAATAAATTAATACATATTTTGGACGTGAGAAGTATTTTCTACGGCAGTTATAGATTAAAAAGTAAATAAATATGAAACTAAGTACTAAAAATATTTTTTTCCCTGCAAGTTACAGTGAAACCTACAGGCACGTAAAATATGGTTTTGACTATTTGTATTTGTAAACAATTAATTTATGTGGTTAGGAATGTTTTGAACGAAAAGAACAGGAAACATTTTTATAAAGGTTTACTCATATGTTTTCGTATCAAAAATCGAATAGTCGAAACAATTAAGACAATCATGCAGCCGACAATATATATTAATGATAGATAAATCTGACCAAACGATGACATTGATAGTAACTCTTGTCAATAAACAGCACCAACCCACACGCTGACACAAAACAACCAAATTTTTTAAAACCATATTCCCCCAAGTACACAAAGAAAAGAGATAAATATTTCTATTAGTTCCATCCTCACTTTCTATGCTGACAATAATTTGTGTGACGCGTGACAGAATGACGGGGCTTCGGGTCAACTGACCGACGGGCTAGGGAAGGGGGCAGCTGAATTAATTGTAGCAATAACTGTGTGATACTGGGAACGTTTCGTAATACGGGACGTTAATCTATCTGATGCTATACGTCATGTGAATGACATTATATAATCCTTGATGCACTGAGAGAGGGCAGCAGTGAGAAAATGTTCTTCTTCTCAGTTGTACTGGTAGAGTGGTCGTGGTCATGGATCATCTGGTAGGCTGATTGCAACTTTTGCGAGACTTCTACATCTTTCTCTATTCGTGGCACTGCGTGAGCATTTTCAATGAAAGAATTTAAAGATGATTTAATGAGGTGGATTCATCTGATAGGTGATTGGCTACGGGAACGTTAGCCCTCTACGCTTTTCTGTACTACTAAATGTTCCAAAGAGCTATCATTGCGGATGATATATACAAACATTTTATATTCAAGAAAATGTTACCAATAAAAATTAAAAGTCACAGTATATTCCACAATAAAATTCTAATTTGAAATAAAATATCATTCCAGATGTATAGATGAGAAGCGATCATTATCCAGAGTTTGCTAACTGGAGTAACAGTAAGCCAAACAAGTTTATCGAAGGACCGACAGCCTTTGAAGGATGGAGCAGACGTGTTTGGAAATGAAGACTAGTATGGGACCCGAGTTTAATGGACACCAACCTTTAAATGGTAGCTGGGATAGACTGGATGCTAATAACAGAGAACGGAGCTAATGCAGCTCGAGAGTGCAGATTATGAATTATTGAGCAACCATTACACTTAAAAAGGAAGAACGAAAAGAAAATCGATGGAAAAAAGAACACAACAACAACTACTGAATACAATTCCGTCTAGTACCATTGTGAGCTACGGGTAAGATTGTTTCCGAGTAATGCTAACAGATACATGTGGACGATAATTATCTTTGTTCTTTATAAATGTCTCTTACCAAGAATACCCTCTCTTCCCCTTGTGTGTGGGTGGACATAGTAACTAAAATTACAAAAAAAGTTAATAATAAAAAAAATATTGTTATTACATCACTTTGTGCTAGCAACTATTTTAGGAGTTCTATTTATTAAAAATGCCAGTTACTCTTCGCCTTTTTACTGTTATGCGTAGAAAAATTGTTCAGACAGAGACTAACATTTTTACATATTTCTTATTAACCGGTGTACTTAATTCTTTTAAAACCATAGCCTCTATATCTTTGTTTTACATACATGGCAATATATATGAATTCCATATATTGTCCTTATGTGCACTCGGTAAATTGGTACCATATTTTGTGAAAAATGTCTACGAAATTTCTGCGAGTTGGTTTCGGTTCCTCGTATACCTTTCAAAACTCCAGGACTCCAGGGTCCTGAGATATAACATAGACAAAAAAAAAATGTCTCGTATACCTAATTATATTAAATAAAAAGCTGTATCTAATGAGTCAACATTTACATGCAAATGAGTGAGAATTTTTTGTGTATGTTAATGAAACTGTCTAACTGAAAAAGGGTCAATGTGAGATTTTTAAGCCAATAATAAGCAATATGGTTGTGTAACAAAAATCAGACAAAAATAGATTCTGTTACACAGCAAGGAAAGGTCAAAGTTCAATGTCCACGTAATTACTTTCATTCATAAAAGAAATCTTAGCAACCGTTGGACATAGTTCAGCTTCCATTGCTGCTTCGGTTAGAATCAAAGTTTTCTTAAATGTTTGAAAGCAAGCAATGGACTTTCATTGTTAGCGTATGCTGAAAGTATTAGGCAAAACAGTGCTATTTGTTTGTAAAAATGCAACCGTTACAAAATGCGATAATTTTATTCTCAAATAGTCACAATAATATTGAACTTGAAACACTTTCAACTCGCATGAATATACTAATTCATTGCACATGGTGCGTTTGGTTCGTTCATTCACACATTGTTTCATTATCTCTCCGTGAACGTCACTATGAAATTAAGTTTCTTTACTTTTTTATGTGGCTCATTATCTATTTTTTGTTCTGCATGAGGACGGCCATGCTGTACTTTGATTCAAATTCATCATTGAATGAAGCTAAAGAAGGCGCCAGATAACCCTGAAATAAAGTACATTGACCTTTTCCTAATCTCTGTGTAGGTACCCGAAAAACAAATAATGAATTGCTTTTCATTACTAGAACATGTAAAGGATCACAATAAATTTCGATTCAAGACAGCTTTAAGTCTTAATTTCCGTTTATGAAATTAAGAATGTCAACAAATGAAGGAGGGTCAATCACCGTTATTTCACGGTTATCTGGTGCTTAGGGCATTTTGTAATTTTTTAGTGGTTTAATTTTTACTGATTTACCTAGTTTAATGAAAAGTTATTTGCTCGAACATACCCATTTAGTGACGGTCAAAGCTAGCACACAAAATTAGAAATTTCAAGTCTTTAGTCTTTTGCAAATTCGAAGTTTTTAGTCTTTTGCAAGTAAAGTTTGTATCAAGTTGTATGTACTACCAAGTATATTTACGAGCCTAGCGAAGCCATTAAAATTAGGTAATTTGTTCATTTGTTTTCTTAAACAAGAAATACTTATTTAGTCATAGTATTCATCTTCTTCTTCTTGCCCTTATCCCATATTACTTGGGGTCAGCGCAACACGTTTTCTTCTTCCATTCTGTCCTGTCACTCGTCAAGCTATCACTAACTCCCTTTTCTTTCATATCATTTCTCACACAATCCATCCATCTTTTCTTTGGCCTCCCTCTCCCTCTCCATCCATCCACATTTAGTCATAGTATTAATGAACGATTTTGATGGTCGATTCCACCCCATGTATGTAGCGTTCTTATTTTTTTTTCCTAAGCATCAAAATTCTTCTACACATCTCATTGATGTGTGTGTACGCGCGCGGCAGTCGTTTCGCATGCGTGCGCGCAATTGGGCAGGATGCGTCGATTGGCGCGTCACAACTGCTTTATCAATAGTGCCGTCGACCTCTTTCTGAATTGTGAATGAAAGCCAGCTACTCAACTTAACTTGATTTGTTAAATTGATAGAGATGCCGAGTGTCGAGTGGTATTTCAAGATCTTTGTGTTGAGTTACTGTGGGGCTGTGTGGGGTCTCTCAGGAACAAGTCATAAGGTTTATTCTTGTTTGTATCAGGAGGTCCATAAAAAATATTGAATTGGTAACAGGATTAACCCTTAACTATCTACTATCGGTCTCACATACCACAGTAATATATTTAATTGGAAGAATTGCAAATGCATATTTAAACATCTTCAGTTCATTTATCTTCTATTCTCTTTCTCTATAGGTATAGCTAATGTGCCCGTGCATACCGAGACATTAAGTGCACGCGTTTAATTTTGGTAAATAAAAAACTTACTTCAGCGGTCTGTAAGATCAATGGTAGGTAGTTACGTGACTATATATTTATGGTTTAGTTAAATAATTATTGCACGCTGGTTACCAATTGAACTTTCAGACGAAAGCAATCTGTCAGATGGAGACAGTAGTAATATAAAACATGATTAAAAGATGAATTTTGTACTAGAAAATATCCACGAATTCGATCAAATTATCAAAGTATTTTTGTTGAAACAACTAATGCACACAAAAGTTGATTATTTAATTAATAGAAACAATTAAGAATGAGCTTCTAATTTAAGTATCTCTAGTCCTATATTTAATTTTCCAATGATGAATTAGTTTACATTTATTCTAAAGTATTCATAAAACATAGATTTATTTATGTTCGGTTATGATAAATATTTTTTATTACAACAATATTTCGCCGGGGTCTCATAGACCGGTGAAAGGAGTCAGTTGGCAGTTAAAGTTTTATTTTATAATAATTATTTTGTTCAATTTTAAATGTTTTGAAGAGACAAGAAGACTCTTTATTATTTCTAATACATATTGTGAATAAGTTCTATGAATACAATACTATAATTTTACCACATATACATAGCTATATTATAGGTATATTTGACGAGATTAACTGGGAGTAAAGGGGTACCCATTTATTTTATGAGCACCGCATTTGACTACCGGATGAAGATTGTTTAGATGAGGGGTCCATCAACTAGTTACTGTAAGTGTTCGCTGACAAAATATTATAGATATTTATTGTTAGCTTCTGATTGATTGAACATAAAATTTTATGTGTTATCGCTATGGCAGGTTGAAAACAATGCGTTATTGGATCTTCCTGTCCACAACCATAACAAGGACGGACACGGTAATAGCTATCGAGATGATCTTTGTTCAAAATTATTCATCAACCCTTTAATCGCCTATGTCGAATATGTCCGCACAAAACGTTTTGGGAACATATTCATTGTGCGTGCAGTTCGGAAGTGGAATTCCTTGCCAGAGTCTGTGTTTCTTGACAGCTACAACCCGGGAATCTTTAAGTCGAGAATGAATAGGTTTCTTCTAGGTAAGCGCGTTCCATCGTCGACCGCATCATCGCTTTCCATCAGGTGAGATAGCGGTCAAGCGCGAAACTATCTACAAAAAAAAAACCGACCAATACTCTCGCGTTGATTCCGTCAAAATCGCACTTCCACGACCAAAGTCCATCTTGTCAGCTCTTCTGTCACCTATGAGGATTGAAGATCTAAACAAGATGGAGTAGGGGTGCGTGCTAGATAACCTCCACGTGTGCTCTCTTGCTGTTCGTCCCAGTTCATGCATGTATGCATCTGCATTTTATATGCGGCTGTATGTAGGCATTCGCTGGGAAGAACAGTGGGGGGGACGGTGCATCCTGGGCGCCACTGTGGGTGGCTCTCTTACGTGTGTCATTACTTATGGCATGGGTAGGGGAATCACTTACAGTGGTGGCGAATAATCAGCAAAACCCAATCCAAGGTGTCATACGTACCGAGACGAGGGATGCGTGGCCAAGGGGGAGCTTGGTTCCTATCGGTGTCTCTCCAGGGAGATGGCAATCCTGGAGTAGTAATTTCGCCTTACCTGGGCAAGCGGGGCTCTGCCCAGGTGGACTGTTTATTTCCCTAGCTTCTCGTGGGAACTGTATGGATCTACACCTTTTTAAAAAAAATACTCCATCTCTGGACGATGACGAACGTCCGGAACTCTCGAGTAGTCTGACTGGGTCAATTCCCGATCTGACTGCTCTCTTGCTCGGTTCTGAGGGAGACTCCCTAGTCACCTTGGACACCGAACTCAACCCTCCTGAGCTGGAGTCGGCAAACGATGGCACGAGGCCTACTGAGATGGACTCGGAAGTGCCGTCGGGAACTGACCTCAGTCCCAGGAAACGACGGTTGACAGGAGCAGCGCGTAAGCGCCTGCGGCGCCTCAAGGCTGGCGGTATGGACCCCATTGAGGCCTACAAGCTGGTCACGGAGCGGTTGGCAAGTGCGCATACTCCTTCGACTGGTCTAATGGCCGATATGTCCTCGGGGAAGAGGCCGGTAAAACGATCCCGATCCGAGGACGAGTCGCCAAAGGATCATGTCAAAAAGACTACGCGTGTGGACGAAAAGTCAGGGTCAATTCCAATGATCCCTGATGAGCCGTCCGCAACTCAGGTCGGACCACCGCCTGAGACAAGCGCTATGTCTTTTAAGGATGCCCTAACTAACATCCGGGTGGGAATCCGTAACAAGGAGCCCATGTCGGACGCGCAATTGGGGCTCCTTTACAAGGACATATTGAGGGCGATTCTTAACGCCCCTATGCCCAAAGCCCCCGAATTCAAAATTCGAATTGAGGGCTGCACTTTCAAGCCGGGATGGCTGCAAGTCGTAATTAAAAACGACTACAGCCTGAAATGGCTTGAAGAAAAAGTGGGGACACTAAAGCCGTGGCCAGAGGCGGAACTCTCGTTCATTAACGAGAAGGACTTGCCAAAAGCTAAGATTGGGATCCTCCACTTCAAGACAGAAGATGTCCTGAAAACTCCAAGAGATGCCCTCAATCTCCTGGAAAAACAAAACGACCTGCAGACTGGCTTGTGGAAGGTGCTGAGCGTCAAGAAAGAAAGGGACGGAATCACGACCGCCCTCTCTATCGATGATGCCTCTGTAGAAGCCTTGCGCAAGCTAGACTGCAGGCCGCAACTAGGCTTTCGCAAAGTCTGGATTCGCATTCGCGGCGATAATACGCCGGCGAGGGCTGAGCAGGTGGCAGGAACTAGCCAATCTAGCGCAGGGATTCTGCCACCTGCTCAACACGCTCCTAGGGCGGGGCCGAGCGTCCAGGTCTCTGGTAAAACGGCAAAGCGGCAAAACGCCAAGCCGAAACCTGGAGGCCAGGGCGTCAGGAACCGCCCCCTCGGAGCACCACCGACGAAAAGGGCTACACGTCCCAATCGATCGGGAGTGGAGAGCCGACCGGCCAAACCTCGGGGCTGCCCTACAGCCCCGAAGCCAAGCGGGTCGAATAACGCCACTTAACCCACCCACCGACACAAACACACAACACTAACACAACACAAACACACCATAACACAGACACACACAAACACACAAGTGGTGCAGATCAACCTGCACCATGCCAGAGCAGCCACGGCTGTTCTGGAAAAACACTTCACACAGAAGAACCTTCACATTGCTCTTATTCAGGAACCGTGGCTGGCTAATACTAACACGGTGTCTGGACTGGGCTCTGCAGGTAAGGTCGTACACCATATCGGAGGAGTCAAACCAAGAGCGTGTATACTTTTCAATAATAATATTGATTTCTTATGCATACCAGGCCTGTGCAGCGATGACCTGATTGCAGCTTATGTTAATGTCAAGAGCGGAAATGGACGCCTCATCGTGTGCTCGGCATACCTGGACGGGACGAATACCGACCCATCCGAGGAGCTTGCAAAGGTAGTCGAGTACGCCTATGCCAACAATGCCGAGCTTCTCATTGGGTGTGACGCCAACGCCCACCATACCAACTGGGGCAGCACTGACATCAACGACAGAGGTGAGTTGCTTCATGATTTTGTACTAACTAACCGCCTCCAAATAGTTAATGAGGGATGTAAACCGACCTTTGTAACTAGATCGAGGAAGGAAGTTCTTGATGTAACTCTCGCTACTATTCACACTGCCAGGCTGATAACCAATTGGCATGTCAGTGATGAACCATCTATGTCTGATCATCGACTAATTAAATTCGCACTGAATACATCCAACATTTGCGAAACCATCACTTTTAGGGATGCAAAAGCCACGGACTGGGACTTGTACAGAATAAAGCTCCAGGATAGACTCCAAGACTTCCCTAAAACCATACGCTCCCCTGAAACATTGGATTATGCTGTTGCTCAAGTTACGGAAGCCATTACAGCCTCTTACGAAGAGAGCTGCCCTCTAAGAACTGTGAGGGATAGAAAAGTGACGTGGTGGAACAAAAAGCTCGATGTTTTAAGGGAAGAATCACGTAGGTTGTTTAATAAGGCTAAATCGACTGACGACTGGGATCGGTATCGGAAAGCTTTAACTACCTATAATAAAGAAATCCGAAAGGCGAAAAGACTGTCATGGAGGAAGTTCTGCGAGGAGATTACTAAAGTCCCTCAAGGAGCCAGAATCCACAAAGTCTTATCCAAATCGCCTACAAATCAACTGGGATTCTTAAAGAAACCAGACGGTGCCTTCACTGCATCAGCGGAAGAAACCCTGAAACTTCTGGCGTCTACACACTTCCCTGGCTCGGTGATGGCACCAGATAACATCGTACAAAATACTCCTCATATCCGCCTCACCAGGCCTTCAAATGAAGACTGGAGAAGAGCGGCGAGGTATTTTAGACCGAACAAGGTAGAATGGGCTATAGACTCATTCAAGCCAATTAAATCTGCAGGGGATGACGATGTCTTCCCAGCTCTTCTGCAGCAAGGGAAGACTATTCTCATCCCTATTTTAATCAAAATCTTCAGAGCAAGCTTTGCCTGGGGATATATACCAGAGAAATGGACTATGGTTAAAGTCTGTTTTATCCCAAAGGCCGGTAAGAAGGACTACTCTCAACCAAAGTCCTTCAGACCAATAAGCCTTACCTCCTTCCTACTCAAGAGTATGGAAAAGGTTATTGACGAATGCATCAGGGATGGACCATTAAGGGATAACCCTCTGCATCCGAAGCAACACGCTTACCAAAAAGGAAAATCTACAGAAACTGCTCTGTTAGAACTAACAGACAGGATCGAAAGGGCTTTGGAAGATAAACAGATAGCCCTATGTGCTTTCCTTGATATTGAAGGAGCTTTCGACAACGTCACCATAGACGCCCTTTCCAAGGGAATGAAGGCGAAAGGGATTGACGAAACAACTACTCGTTGGATCGAATTCATGCTCCTCAACAGAACTATCAGTGTTACCTTACACGGAACTACAAAGAGCTTCAAAACAACTAAAGGGTGCCCGCAAGGAGGCGTTTTATCGCCACTTCTATGGCTACTCGTTGTTGACCAATTGCTGGTTGAAGCCTCTACAAGAGACTTAGATGTACATAGCTATGCTGACGATGTGGTGGCTTGTGTTGTCGGCCCCTGTCACAGCACGGTATCATCTATACTACAGAGATCTCTGAACATTATTAACACATGGTGCACAGAAAACAATTTATCGGTTAACCCGAGTAAAACAACAATAGTCCCCTTTACTAGGAAGCGTAAGTTGGACAAACTTGTAACGCCCACTGTAAAGGGGACTCTCATACCATTCTCCAGCGAAGTCAAGTACCTGGGCGTAACTATCGACCAGAGACTGACCTGGAACACTCACATTAACAATGTGATCCAAAAGGCTAAAATAGCTTTAGGAATATGCTGTCGCTTAGCAGGGAAGAAATGGGGCTTAAACCCTAAAATCGCCCTGTGGTTGTACACCGCCATAGTCAGGCCGATAATAACGTATGCCTGCGTAGTATGGTGGAGGAAAACAACTCAAGTGACAGTCATTAACAAACTTAATGGTTTGCAGAGACTTGCATGCCTCATATCAACAGGGGCCATGTCCACAACCCCAGGAGCTGCTCTAAATGCCCTGCTTAACCTACCGCCACTTCATCTATTCATTGCGAAGGAGGCGAAGGCAAGCATGTACAGAACAAACAGCACTGGCAAAGCAAACTGGCGCTCTCAAGCACTGAGATCGCTACACGAATCAGTACTTGAACACGATCAACTAGCTATGACAACAGACGTCATGCTTCCACAGTGTAATTTCACAAGGAATTACACAGTGGAACTGCCGAGCAGAGAGGATTGGTCAAACAACCTCATCACTTGCAAGGCTGGAAGCCTGATCTGGTTTACAGACGGGTCCAAAATGGGTGAGAATGTAGGATGTGGAATATTTGGCATTAGCCCGAAATTCAGCAAAAGCTTGAATCTGGGTAAACATGCTACCATATTCCAAGCGGAGGTATACGCCATTATAGAATGTGTGGAGGCCAACCGTCAACGAAACTACATAAATCAATTAATTCTGATTTACTCAGATAGCCAGGCAGCTCTTAACGCCTTGAACTCGAATACTTTAAATTCGAAACTGGTAAAAGACTGCGTTAACAAACTGAATGACCTGGGGCAAAGGAATAAAGTTATTCTGAGATGGGTACCAGGTCATTCTGGAATCAACGGCAACGAAAAAGCCGATGAACTTGCACGGGCTGGGGCTCAAGGTCATCAGATAGGTCCAGAACCCTTCTGTGGTATCTCAAAGAACCAGGCCATGCAGACCCTTAAGGGCAACTTATTTGGCGATTCAAAAAAGAACTGGTTGGTACAACCAGGTCTGCTACACGCCAAATCTCTCATAGAAGGCTACTCACAAAAACGAACTGCCGAGCTTCTTGAGCTTAGCAGGACGAACATCTGTGCGATAGCCCGCGCCTTAACCGGCCACTGCAAACTAAACAGGCACCAATTTCACATGAAACTGAGTGACACTGATGTTTGCCGGTACTGCAATCAGGAGAGGGAGACGCCTAAGCACCTCTTGTGTGAATGCGGGCCCCTTGTCCACAAACGCAGTGTCCATCTGGGCCGACACATTATTCGCCCGGAGGAGATTAAAACTCTAAAAGCTAGGAGTATTCTAAATTTCTTGGAAGCCACCGGGCTAAAAGAGTTACTCTAACAAGGTGGCGAGTCACAATAGATCTTTTAGGTCGCAGTGACTACATCCCCTACACTATGGGTGATGCATAGCCCCTTATCTTCTAAATAATAATAATAAGATGGAGTATACAGATGCAAATATACGACCTCGGCAAATCCGACGCGAAAACACTCGTCAGACCAATGCGAAACGGCGGTTCAAGGGTTAAGTAAACATCATGTCTAAGTATAGCGGCACTTTGTCTTAAAAAGTAAGAGCCCACAGATCAAACAAAACTGTATTATCTGTGTAAGAGCCCGTTGCATCAACAGACTACAAGACTTACGACGATGCGCCACCGGTACATGGTGGACATACCATTCATACGTACCTACAAAACGTTTTGGGAATATGCACATTTATTGTGTGTGCAGTGTGGAATTCTCTACTGGAGTCTGTGTTTCCTGATAGGTACAACCTAGGGGCTTTTAAGTTACAAGTGAATTGGTTACTTCTAGGTAAGCCATCAGGTGAGACGGGGATCGTGGATCAAACGGAAGCCTATCAATACTAATTAAATAAAGTTGGCTTAAAAGCGCCCTTCTCCATTCGAATAGTGTTAATCCGAGCGTGGTTTAAAAGCTTTTTGGTTCATCCAATGCAATAATGCAATGGTTGACAAAAGGGCAAAAAAGAGGTAGAACCCCGTGATGCTCTGTTGTCATTCCATAATTCCGGAATCCGTTCGTATATTTAATATACAGATATATTCCAGAAATACACTTTTTTTTTTGAAAACCTTAATAGTTTTTGGAAAAAAATTTCTTTGTTCAGAATTTTGATTGTTGCAAAGTATCTATAGTTTTCATTTTTTAAATTTATGAGTACATTTAAAAGGGCCGAAGTTTTTTATTAGATTAATTTTGCACAAAATAGTTTGATTTCAATAGAAACCTAGACATCTTCTAAATATCTGTATTTGAAAAATATTTAGAAAAAAAATTGTAGTAACGTCGTACGTAAGAGCGGTTGTATGAAAAATTGTGAAAATGTAAGAGCATCCATCTTAAGAATTTATTCACAGTGTTATGTGGCTTACTTAAAAAAAAATTGTATTTAGGACTAATTTTTCAAGTCTTTTCATCCAAGAATAAAAAGCCGTTTGATATTTTTTCTCTTTTGCTGTACAAAGGTTGTCATGCTCACCATTGTTATTACTCAGAAGATAAATGATTAAAGAAACAGCCTGTAAGCTGTTAATTCGATTTAACTTAGCGTTCTCTCAATATAGCACTACAAACTCAAATTCAAAATCATTTATTTCACATAAGTCTATTATAGATAGATAGATAGATAAATTATTTATTGGCTACAGCACAAAACATGCACCAAACCACGTATTTTTTCATCATGAGCATTTATAAAACGTCAATAGCTAGCGCACGGTTCCAATTGGTTGAAACAAAACTAAAATCTATCAATAAATTTTCGTCTCTATACTTCTTTATCATTATTTTTCCAGACAGATGTGCAACCAAATCATTAGTTAATTGTGTTCATACAGCAGTGTTCCTATCATAAAGGATGTGGACTATTTAGATAGGTGCACAAGTTGCGCAGTTGCAAGCGCTTGTATTCATTTCGTTCAACATGTTATGAGCTTCCATCGAGTGTGGCTTCCGTCTGGGATGACATAATACCTTATTTGTTAGTGGAATAACATTTACTGAATTGACTGCCGTATTCCAATTTTCATTGAATCCTAATATAATGTTTTTTTTTTTTGGGGCGGAAGATCATCCATTGACATCTCCCGCTCTTAGGTGGAGCGGGAGATAGTTTCAGACTTTTATTGACTAAAAATCCCAAACCTGTTCCTTCGTTGCCTTTCGTACCGGGGCCGAATTTTCCTTCCAGAAGCAGATCCTTGGCTGGGGCCAAGGGCCCCAGCAGGCCCAGCAGGGTCGAAGCCTACTGGGGTAGCCTACTGGGGAAGGCTTCGACCCTGCTGGGCCCCTACGATTTGCTGACATCTCCTTGAGGCACGTTTGGAACAATACGCGCCGTCGACGTCTTGGGCTTGGTCTGGACGGTTACCGAACACCTTATTGGTTTATCGAATGGGTTAAATTTTTATTGAATCCTAATATAATGGTGGTTAGCGAATATTTGTGGTCTTTTGTACAACCATATTATTTTTGGTCCTTGTAATTCAAGTGACCAAGAGCAGTGGCGGCCAAGTGATAAAGGCACCGACTTACGAGTTGTACACAGGCCACGAACCCAGCCGGGCGCGTTACTTTGTGTAATTTATTTCATCACCACTGCTTTCAAAACGGTGGAGAAAAACATTGTGAGAAAACCGACATGTCATAAAATCAAAAATTCGAAAACATGTGACATCCACATATTCGCGCTGACTCCGCGTGGTGGATTATGGCCCATTCCCTCTTCTAGACAGAAGGCATGAGTCCCAGCAGTGAGAAAATTATAATGCTTATTATGCCATTATTAGGTCTACTAAAATAATGGTTAACGAAAATGTGTGGTCTTTTGTACAGTCATATTATTTTTGGTCCTTGTAAGTCAAGCTAGTAGCTAGACTTTATTCATAGGGATAAGTTTTTTTTTTCACGCAGAATTCGATTTGGTCAACTCAAAGTCAAAGTCAAAGTCAAAAGTTTTTTATTTCACATAGGCCTACATGGGCACTTATAAAACGACTCTCCGAAGACTAACGCTACGACAATTTCTTTGCTGCAAAGTTCGTTGCGACGATTAACATTTTATAATCACATTAAGTATTGAAATTCCGCTTACCCCTTCACGAAGACCCCCCGGAAGAATTAAGCTACATTAACAAAGTTATGTAGCGTGTTAATGTATTCGGGTACCCTCATTATTGACTCTTCTATAAGGATAATTGATTACTTGGTGAGGGAATGTAATTATAGGGGTTGATACTGAATATTAACTGGCGCATAAAATTTTTGGTCGGGTTTTTGAAATTCTTCATTGTTTTGAGTTAAAATGTTAGCCAGAAATTCAGGAATAGGCTGAAATAATGACTGATATCGTTATTTCCAGTTCCCAGCAAAGATATCTTCAAATTTAACTTAAGATAATCCTAACCGGTTCTTTGGGAAAACTTTGTGGGCGCTGCTATCTTCATTACTGAAATCTTTGCTTCGGTATTGGCAAGAAAATTAGACTTGGTATTATTTCAGAAACTTTTAGGAAATTATAATAATCAAAAATGGTTTGATAACGCAAATAAATCGGAAAATTACTTTCTAAAGCTGTTTTACTTTTAACAAAAGTCATCAAAGAAAATTCGCAACTTCTAAAGTTCTTACAAAATCTAAAGCCAAAATAATAGTGTTCTAGATATTCAACAAAAGCTTTGAAATTAATACACAAAGCAGATGCTATTTGGGTCACCGGCGTACTGAACTGAAGATTAATTGGCTTAATGACTAAAGCATACACTTGACCACTCAAAGCGGGTATAAAAATTATCGTCGTAAGTTCATAACCATTTGAGCATTCATGAGCGGAGAAGAATTTTGAACCTCTTTGTCATTTTTGTAGCCATTGTGTGACCTTTTTCTGGGCTTTGGTAAATTATGAGTTCGAGTTTAATACATTTTTTGTGTAAAGGTTAACCAGCGTAGTTAATATTTTGTTAACCAGTGTATACTAATGTAGGTTTCTTTGTGACAATAACCCTTGATTATTATTATTAAGTTTTATTAAGTAACTCGAAACCCACTACTATTTTTCTAGAAGAACAGGTGAAAATTAATGTTAAATATTTTTCAAAAAATTTACTATTTCTTTTTTTAGATAATTTTGTTAACGTTCTCTTATTATCTCACGTTATGAAGTTGCATCCACAGTATATGTGTATTTGCATCATCGTAAATACTGTTGTCTGGTCTTTGAAAAAAACAATTTAGTACTAGTTTTTCATAATATTAGATAAAATAAATAAAAAATCACGTAAATGTAAACTGAACTAACCACAGTTTTTTGAGTAGGAGTTAAATTATATTTTTATTGTTTACTTACAGAAAACAGCCCAAACCACATGAAACTAACACACACAAGTTCACAAAAGTACCAGGCAATCAGGAGAGTAACGGAGCGCGAAGCACATGTGACGCGCGATACAGTTAGGACGCGACTGGGATACGGGACAGATGGGACTTGTTTAGATAAAAATATCGATAAGTAAGGGTTGTTTACTTTAAACGAGATTTTAAAGCAATTTTTGAACGCTTTAGGCAATTTTACAGTTTGTGTGTTTAGGATTTAAATATTTGGGTTGTTCTATATTTAAATTTTGGGTAGTGACATTGCCAGGAGATTTTTTAAATGATTGATGATTCGGTGAAGGAAAAAAATCAATGGTTGATCTTATGAGTCGAATCAAGTTTACATAACGGCTTTTTTGTGTACTTATGTGTTTAACAGTCAAACTAATCTGGAAATGAAGAATCAAGTTATTAGACATTATCATCATTTCAGCCGATAGACATCCACTTTTGGACGTAGGCCTCCCCCGAGTGTAGCCACTATGAATGGTCCTATGCGTCTCGCATCCATCGGATTCCCGTAACCTTAACAGGTCATTGGTCCAGCTTGTAGGAGGCCTTCCAACGCTGCGTCTTCTAGTTCGCGGTCACCACTCTAGAACCTTTCGGCACCAATGGCCATATGTTTTAGACATAATAAATGGAAATATTCGAAAGAGTGACCTTGAGTCGAGTCATCCAGGAACATAAAAGGTAACTGAAAGAACATGTACAGGTCAATTTTAGTCAGTAAAAGTCTGATACTCTGTCCCAACCCACTTCCAACGTAAGGAGTTTTTTAGAGAAAAAAGTAACATCAGAAGTAAACACTATCAATTTTCATGAAATACCACGAAATCCGCAATGAAGTAAAGTTGTTTGGATCCAAATTCAATATGAACGAGCGTGATTGATGAGGCGTGCACCGTCTACTTACTTATATTGATGTTTACTTCAAGCAAGCAGAATTCAACATCAGATCTCAACTTCATATTTTAGTTCAAACGGGCAAAATAACCGTCAAATTGTCAATATCCTTGAATTTCGTTGCTGAAGTGAATTTCCGTACGCTTGCTTTCAGATTACTGCTAACACGTAGGGCGGAAAGAAAAATCGTCTTCGACAAATCGCTGTTTCTTGGTACATTTCCTGAATATATTCTTTTAGGTGGTTTGATATATTCCTTTTCACGAGTCACTTATTATACAGGGTGTCCAGTAAATAGCACGACATACTGCAGGGGGTGATAGCTAGGGTCACTACCTATCAATACAACATAGTATATGTTCAGCAAAATCTTACGGATTTACAGATTTTCTACACTTATAAAATCCTTTAATTGTATTACCTATAGCCGTCATAATATGACGATTGATATGATGACCTTCATTTTTGCTACCATATAAAGTATTAATTGTTATACCTACTTCTAATTCAATACCATTATTTAGTACCTAAATATTTTTCATGTGCATCTCAACTCAGAACTGAAGATTGACTTGCACCCATTTCTTACTTTCTTCCTTATTTAGATAAACAAGTTCGGCGTCTTATTGGCGGGCTTCGAGCTTGGGATCCAGTTGTTTACGAAAACTACAGATTATTGCTCTCGCGAGATTGAATCCAGTCTACTTTATATTAGGGGAACATAAATGGGGAGCGAACAATGACATTCTTAATGGAAGACCAGTCAAGATTCAAGTAATAATAAAATAAAAACAAATTGTCTACAACAATTGGACCTGATATATAGATGTAATTGGTTGATCCAAATAATAAAAAAATCAAAGTGATTTAGCAAAAAAAAGAATAATGTAAAAAAAAGTTAATCATGATGAATTAATTTCAACCGTCCGTGTCCCTTTAAGCATCTCCTAAGCAGCATATTTAACAACAAAAATGTACTAGGGTCACATGAAACGACAGAGACAGCGTTGAGCATGGGCAACGTTGGCGTCACAGCGGCGCCGTCATCCGCCCCTATATCTTCAAGTGTTGACACGCTATGTTATCAGCAGGAGAATGTTCACCAAGGGATGCAATGTTTATTTGTTAAAGAGATATTAAAGGCGCGTTTGAGACCCATTGTGTGTATTTTGCAAGCTATTGGAAGTGATTTTTGCGGAGGAACTGCATTAGTCTGTAATTTTATTTTATTTTTTCTTGGGATATTTTATTTTACTGTAGATATAGAAATTGTTCAAAAATTTTAATTAAATGGTTTTATTAGCTTCAAATATACTATTACCAAAAATCTCATAAAATGCGTCTAGTATAAAAATATTATAGTTCATATTACACAAAATCACAAACTACAAACTATCTTTAAGGTATCAAAACTACTAGGCAAGCAAAACACGTCGGAGATGTAAATAGTGAAAAGTTACGTCACTAGAGCACAATATCGAAACAATTTCTGATGTACTAGGCGACCAAGAATCGTAAGAGGTAATTGTATTGTAACTCAGGGCGCCACAACGTCGGAGGATGCATGGCGCGGCTCAATGGCTAATGGAATCAGCAGGGGACTGTAGATAGGGTGCATTGTTTACTTTGCATGCCTTTGTGGAACTTTGTTATTGATAATAAAATTATAATAATTCAGTTTTAATGGAGTTTTGTCCCGCTACGTTACTTTTGTTACTTCCTGAAATCGAATTACCTACATATGGCAAAGTTTTCTGCAAAAATGAATATAGCACTGAATTCTACGAGTACATTGTCTTCTTTGTGGCACAGGAAAGTAACAGGGTATTAGTTCATTTCATCGGCATCAAAGATACCAGGCTATTAGAATTCAGTAGAGAGATCTACATAACAAATTGCAGTGGACGATTAAGGTTGTTGTTCTTCCTGTCTTGTGAAGTTAATAAACTGTTAGGTACTAACTGATTACTAACAGCGACTGCAACAATATTAACACTGAGCCAAAAACTTCTCGAAATTAGGTTTATAATTTTATAATTACTGAAAACTAATTTCGAAAGTATGTTTTCCACAGTATGGTTATGTATGCATATGTTTTGTTATTGATGTTTGCACCAATGACAAAAAAAAACATACCTATGTATACATAACATAGGTACCGAAAAAATTTTGAATAAAAAAACTGAGAATACTTTTATTATTCTCCATTTTTTTGCACAATAAACTATTCTAATATGCAACGTACATAGTAATACTGTACAAAGTTAAGCCACCTGTGGAAGCAAATAACCAGAAATTGATCAATACTAATAAGACCACAAGTACTAGGAAATCAGAATTTGTAAGAGATTAAACGTGGGCGCCTGTCAGTCGGCAAACATGCTTGGTTATCTTGATTGTTGAAGGGAGGGCTCTGCTTGACGGATTGGCTTCCATCTACTTTATTTCTTGAATTATAAATTAAAACCTAAGGTAAAAATTTACCACTTAAAAACGAAGTATATTGGAATAATTTTCAATAATAAATTGGCATTCTCTATCAGAAAAAAAAACCACCAGTGAAACAAATGATACCTATTTATACGGACTAAATTGCTATCCACAGATAACAAAGAAAAATCACGATTCAAGAATTTTCTTTACAATGTATTGAATTGAAATTCAATCACAGGTACCAGGCGAAGAGAAACTTGAAGAAGTTGAATAAGCGGGAACGGTCGCCTTCGCTTTTCATTTAAATTTATACGCCAACGACAATATCAACTTTGTAGACTGTAAATGCCTTCTAGTAAAGAGTTCTAATAATAAAACTTTACACCATTATGTGCTGTTATTACTTAGAGTGCGTCTACTGAAAGCGTAACCTGGAGTTTTTTTTTAAATTAAATTGGCAACATTGTTTTGCCGAAAAAAATCACGTCAAAGTCTATGGTTGCAATTGTCAGTTTTGGAAACAGATATTTATTTTTCAAGAATAATTGCTTAATTATGGGAAAAACAATATACAGTAACGTGCAAAAACTGCTACACACTATGGTTAATAAGTTCAAACAAAAACAAGAAGAGAAAGAAGGCGTTTTCAATGAAAACCAACAATGTTTACATACGATTTCTGTATTTTTAAGTTAGTATGACGTTTTATTCTTGATTCTTGTCGACTAATATTATTAGATAGTTATATTAGGGATATAATGATATATTTTTTTTCTTATATTTTTAGATAGTCTGACATATTGCGAATTTCATAATGGACAAAAACATCGAACAAAGAAGGCTTTTGGTGAATCGACTTAATCAAAAACACATGCTAGTGAGTGGTAGAATTTGTTCAAAAGCAGTTGAGATGTAATGAAAGATTTGCCTCACTTTGTCTGATAGTGCATCAAAATCTTCAACTGAAGTTAAAATTGCGAAAGTGAAGGAAATAGTGACTGAAATCCTAGTTCACGTTTGAGAGCTGTTGAACTTTTTGTGTCTCACGAGTCGATCCGTATCATTTGAAACAATCATTGGAGTATAAAACATGTTCCCACTTGACTAATTCCAAAAGATCTGAATTTTCTCTATGCTAAAACGAATCGATTCCAACCCAACAATCTTGAAACACATTATTAGTGTTGGCGAGACGTGATGAAGTTGAAATCATGTTGACCATTTTATTTGACTATCGCGGTGTTGTGCACTTGGTATTCTTGCCAGAAGGCCAAATGGTAAATAAAGATATATATTATTTGAATATTATATAGCGACATTTGAGAGATCAGATAAAATAAAATAATTTGGGATAACAACTAACATTTTGTGTGTTATTGACCTTTACCATACACCCACCAAATAATTAAGTCTATACACATGTTTTTGACTAGGATTAACTATTATACAATTGTCATAAATACAAAAAATACTCTAGTATCAAAACATTTTCTCCTACTATTTCAATAATACCACATTCAAAATTTAAATTTTTGGTTGTAACCTCCTTTTCTCAGGTCACGCTTTCATTAGACGGACTCTATCTACATTATGCTCACATAATAGAAGCAACAAGAAATATGTAACGAAGATTTATGTAACTCGTATTATGTTTTAAAAAAGTGCCCATGGAGTTTCTTGCACGTTCTTCTCCATAGAGATCTAAGCAAATTGAAATTGAACGTTCCAAACGTGCGGTTTAGCTTCACTTTTTGGACTGACCGACATTTTGACAATTCAAAAGTGTCTGTAATTGGTCTATTTGAAATAAACGTTTTTGATTTCTTTAAACCTTTTCATAATTAAATTATTACGCCTGTGACGCAAATGGCAAAGAAAAAAAATCCTATCTGTAAAAAAAAACAACTATGTTATTGAAAAGTAAAAGGTTGGAAGTTAATTCACAATTAAGATTAAAAATTTGATAAACTTTTTTATACTTAGTATTTCATTTGTCACATTTAATTAATTAGCGATCACGTGTTGTACATTTATTTATTGGATCTTCGAGCCGGATATGAACCAGAAACAAGTGTGTGCTGTGCTTGTTGTACCAATATCTACTATAGTAAACACAGGTCTGCATCGATTAAAGTATAAATAATTAAATTCTTGTTAAAAGCATCATGATACTAACTCATTAAGAAACTAAATGCGGTCGCCTAATTCTGCGAAGCAGTATTGCTAGCAAAGGCGGTGGCCGCATGCGCGAGGCAGCGGCCCTCACGCCTCAACCGCCTAAATCTCGATCCCGATTACCGGCTACTGTAGGCGCAGACTTTCGGACGGCTAGCAATAGGTAGCTCGCTGTCCGACCGTCCGGTAACCATCCGGACCAAGCCCAAGTCGTTGTCGTGTTTATTGTTTCACGCGCGCCTCAAGGACATGTCAGCAACCGTAGGGGTCCATCAGGGCCTACGGGGGCCATGGGTGATGTGAAAAAGAACCCCGGGGCCCTGAAACGAAATCAAAGTTGGAACAGGAGTGGGTTTTAGTCAGTAAAAGTCCGCCCAAGGGCGGGAGATGTCATCACATGATTTTCCACCTAATAAAAAAGAAACTAAATGGTTTATTTTGGCAAGTTCCCGTGTTTGTGAAACGGCGGAGTTCTGAACAAATACGCGTAATTCATGTAAACAAACGTGTTTGATGTTCAAAGGGATATAAAAGAAAACTAAATGTTACATAAAAAGCCCTGCTGGTTCGAATTCTAAGGTTTCTCTATGGAGTAGTCGAAGATATTTTTTTTGTAAATAAAATAAAGAACATTGATTTTCATATATCTAGAGCATGTTTCAAAGATAAAGAACAATCAAGATCTTTCTTTTCCTTGTCTTCAATAGGTCATCTAAATTTAACATGCTCAGAGTCAGGTCCAATAAGCCTCGTAAGTTTCTTCCTTACGGTACGGTTAAGAAAATCCGCCTTCTCTGCCATGCGGAAGCCGTAACTTTAATTTGGTCTGGTTTATAAAAGAGATAAATATTTACCTAACATGTCCCATTAAAACAAAATGCAGTGGTCTATCTTTTTTTTTTTAATAATGGATAGGCTCGCGTTTGACCACAATCTCACCTGATGGTAAGCGATGATGTGGCCGACGATGGAGCACGCTTGCCTAGAAGCAATCTATGAGTGTATATGCCAAATAAAATAGTTTTCTTTCTTCTTTCTTTCTTTGGTGTATCTATTTTAATACGGGGTCACTTTGACCTCGTACTGCACTTTGCCAAAAATGCTTTTAGTTTCTTAAACAGTACGGGGCCATAAGCCCATGCCGTCATAATTATAGATTTTAAACGAGGTCTATGCCCTGTACCACAGGAATGGAACTACTCGTAATACAAAAATGAGTGCTGCTGTCAACGCGTGTTAATAAAACCTATATTGCACATACAAATACAACGTATAAAGGAGAATCATAAATATCGATTCTAGCTTAAAAGCCTGCAAAGCTAAATTGGAACTGGCTTTCGTCGTAACTCTGGCATAACATATGCTGACAGCACTAAATGTAATCCTGAAATAGCCGGGTAGCATAGTGGCTGACTACGTAGAGGACAATAAATATTGATACACAACACAGTCAGTCTAGTTTTAAAATAAGTTACTACTTGAAATTATACATTATAAACTTAGTATTAGGGATGTTTATTATATATAATCTGATTGGATTATTTAGGAACAGAGTAAAGTTTTTGAGGTATGATGTTTTTAAATGTTAAAATCTATAGCTTGACTGCAATCCCACCTGATGTTAAGTAGTGATGCAATCATTGATGGTGGAGCCTATTCACTCTAGCCCTGGAGACATTTAAATTATAGTCGGACGGAAATACAGCAGCAGGCATTTGGTTCTCGTCATTCTGTGTACGCAGCATTATCGACGAGGCGAATCCCTAAAACTGGAACTAGATTAGACCGACATATATACGTGTAACACATCTAATTAGTACTTAGAAAGACGTCGAGTAGCGTGTATCAAGTGTAGCTCTACAAGTCTAGTTTTCATATAAAATGTATGGAGATCGATGCGCCCAGGTCGACGTGTGTGGCACACGTGTGAGTAGTGTAGTTTTACCTTTTTTGACAGGCCTGTTGGTCTATTGACTGCTATGCCGAAGGTCGTGGGTTCGATTCCCATCCAGGACAAATGTTTGTGTGATGAGCACGATCATTTGTTCTGTGTCTGGGTGTAATTTATCTATAATATGTATGTATGTATTTAAAAATATATAAGTATGTTTTATCAGTTGTCTAGTACCCATAACACAAGCTCTGCTTAGCTTGGGACTAGACGGCGCTATGTGATAGTTGTGGAATATTATTATTATTATTACCTTTAGTCCAGACCGTCAAAGTGTTAACAACGTAAGGGTGCACACTCTAAATAATTTCACCCACTCTGGATGAAATGAGAGTGTTAAAAGTTTTCTGACTGCAACACGGAACACCCCCGTGCTTCCTGCTCTTTGCTCACCCAAGCCACAGTGACAGTTTTCCCTCAAAACTGTAATTGTTAATAAATGTTATAAATCTGTTCAGAAGTAATAAAAGCCCTTTTTATTATTTCTGAACAGATGAAGAAATAGTCAATGAAGTAATTTGAACAATCTGATAGTCAATTTGAGATTTTATTTATCTAAGGGCTTGATCTCAATTGTAACCCATAAATAAGTCATTAAATCAAGAGGGTCAGACAATATGTCTCGGTCCATATAACGTAAGTTCAATTAATATCTATCTATAACATAATCTTTTGTGTTGAGCCCGCATGCTGTGGGTCAGTTTGATCGCTATCTTTATTTTTCTATTACAGTTATCTTGTTTTCTGGTACACAGGGTGATTAACTAATGGGCTTGTTGCATAAATAGCCTTACTTATTATCTCAGAGTATTCGCTTTCAATATCTTTGTTTATACGTCAAGAATCTGCTTAGTCTTTCTTATATTTTTGATTTTGTTCCTTTTTCCTTTTACATAATTATATAGTTTTTATACAGTTCATTCTTCTGTGACATGAGCTTCTTTTCTAATATGTAAATATATTATATTTAATTTTGTTTAAATTATGTAAGTATATAGACGATTTTTTTCATACTGATGATTTTTTTTTTATTCCCTTTTTTTATGCACATGCCATGTTATCTCTCCACCACCTTTGGGTAGAGAATGCCTAAGGCATTAAGTCCGGCTTTCTGTAGCATAATGTTTTAATAAATAAATAAATATTCAGGCGTAAGGCTATGTTTGAATGTAAAAATAGTGCTATTTCTCTAAAGAGCAGTGGTGGTCGAGTGGTAACGACCCCGACTTACGAGTTGTAAGTCGCAGGTTCAAACCCAGTCAGGCGCATTCGTTGTAATTTATTTCATCACCACTGCTTCCAAAACGGTGAAGGAAAACATCATGAGAAGTCAACTAGCATGTCCTAGAACAAAAATTTTTAAGACATGTGACATTCACTAACCCGCACTGGGACCGCGTAGTGGATTATGGCTCATTCCCTCTCCTAGAGAGGAGGCCTGAGTCCCAGCAGTAGGAACATTAAAAAGGCTGATTATGGTATGCCGTTTCTGTAGGGGTTTAGTAGGACTTGTGGCTGTTATAATGTAGATCATATGACTGTAAAGATAAAGTTGTGACGAAGAAAAAACTCTTTTAAGTATTTTTGCTTTATTTTATATCACAATAACACGCTAAAATCTCAAGTTAGTTTTTATGCTATTTACAAAAATATATAAATTCTTATAATCTAGACTTTTTTTATAATAACAATGTTTACATCAATCTTTATTTATGAACCCTGAGAGAGACAGATTTAATATTATAATTAAAATTAATTTTAAATATTAGACACAACATGTAAAAAATAGAAATAATATATAACTTTTACTTCAAATATAAAGGATTTAAATCAAATAAAAACAATTAATTGATTCACATAAGTGTCTTTAATTTCTTCTCGCTTTTCTTTATGTATCTTTTTTAAATCATGTACTTTAAATACTAAATGAGATGCATTAAAGCTACGGGTTTCTTCTAAAATTGTTTTATCGCCAACGCATAGTAAAAACAGTAGTAAATAAAGAGGCCAGTAAAATAGTGATAAAACTTGTGACGTCAAAATGGCGATGAGCTGCGTTGTAGAAGCCACCGTAGACTTGAAGGCCTGCTGTCTCGATACTGAAACAAAAAAGATCCTGTAAGTGATATTTATTATGACAAACTTAGAACGGGGTCCTCTTTAAGTCTTCTTGTAGTTTGTACTAAAACGCACTCAGACTTGGTACGACGGATTTGGTCCGTTCAAACCAAGGTGCGTGACTCAATGCAAATGACGGCATTATTGATGCAGTGGTTGAGCGAATAACTGCTGTGCTGCATGTTTCGGATTTCGATTCCTGCTCGGAACAAATATTTATATATGGCCCACAGACAGGTACGGGTCTGGGTGTCTTGTGTATGTGAATTTACATGTTTGTAAACGAATCCTGGAGTAATTCCTGGTGTGGGGCAAAATTTGCTTTAAGAAAATGCGCAAAGCGTTTTTTGAACACAATTATTGTGTGTACAGCTAAGGATCGGAATTCCTTGTTAGAGTCTGCGTTTCCTGATAGCTACAACTTAGGGATCTATAAGTCACGAGTGAATTGGTTACTTCTAGGCAACGTGTTCCATTGTCGGCCACATCGTCGCTTACCATCAGGTGAGATAGTGGTCAAACGCGAGTCTAAGAAAAAAATGACTGTATTCTATATCAAAACTAAATATTTACTTGATACTGGTTCAATGCAACAACCGTGCGAAGGCCAAAAGGAAAAAAAAAACAATGAAAAGTAAACATAAAAGAGATCTAACCCCGTGATATTTTGGTAGCGAATGTCAATTCTACCCCTAATACAATTTTCCTTTGTCGAGAGAAAAGGATCAAGGTAAGATTGTTTTAGTGTTTCCTTTGAATTAGGTTAAGCTAACATCGACCTCATTCAGATGTGAAAATATATACGTTTACTTATTTTTATTCAATAACCATTTGCTTGGAATATTAAGTTTTGACATAAATAAATACCATTATTATTATGATTAGGTCGTCGTATTATACAGCTGTTTGGTTGTTTGGTTTAACGCGCTCACCTCAGGAACTATAAATTTGAATTGAGAATCCCTTTAGTATTGGATAGCCCAATTTATCGAAAAATACTAAGGTTAACCTATAACATCACGCTACAGTCAATACGAGCAGATCAGTAAATCAAAGACGCAGGTGACCGGTGAACCGCGGGGCCAGCTGCAGCAGAATGGAATAGAATAGAATTTTATTTTGCAAATATGGGTAATACAGTTCTTATTATACATTTAAGCTCAGCCAGATTTTACCATTCGGCATGCAAGTTTTTTTTTTTTTTTTTTTTTTTTTTTTTCCTTATTATTAAGAATAAATTTCTTAATAATTGAT
Organism: Mythimna ferrago; assembly: GCA_910589285.2. Taxonomy (NCBI): domain Eukaryota; kingdom Metazoa; phylum Arthropoda; class Insecta; order Lepidoptera; family Noctuidae; genus Mythimna; species Mythimna ferrago. The sequence continues at coordinate 2,580,076 of OU342680.1, forward strand.
TACAATCTAGCCTAAAAGACTAATAAGTAATTTAACTGTAACTTATTTTTATACGGTTTTGCTTAAACTAAGAATAGCGTCCTTTAGCACTTATAGAAGTCTATAGCACTTTCTTAGAGTCTGATATTGATAAAAACACTTTGTTCATGTGTAATATGCATAGCACAGCATTGATCACTATTATACACTAACTTTAAACACTACACTAACTCAAAAGGTTTAGTTCTCTTTAGTCTACGCACTAGGTCTGTATTGTCTAACAGCTGTATAGCCTCAACATTCACGTGTCGGTGAAGTCTGTGTTCGTGGGCTTCAGCAAATTTTTGAATGATGGTGGTGACGAGTTCCATTTTGAGGTCACGGTGGAGGTCGTCATTTCTGATGTACCAAGGTGCTTTTACAGCATCCCTGAGTACTTTATTTTGGAACTGTTGTATTATTTTGATGTTGCTCCGTTTAGTACAGCCCCAGAGTTGGATACCATACGTCCAAATTGGCATCAAAATATGCTTGTAAATAGTTATCTTATTGTGTATTGATAAACAGGATTTCTTTCCGAGTAACCAATACATGCTTTTATAGCGTATGTCGAGTTCCTGTCTTTTCTTTTTGACATGAGCTTTCCATCGCAGCTTGGCGTCGAGAGTTATGCCAAGATATTTGGCTGTATTAGCATAAGGCACTTGCGTACCGTTTATGTAGATTGGGTGGTAGTTGCACCGCTTGTTTGTGAAGTCAACGTGAATTGATTTTGACTCATTTAGCTTGATCTTCCATTTTTGTGTCCAGTCATAAATTTTGTTCACTGCTAATTGAACTTTTTCTACTGCTTCTTTATGATTTGATCCTGTAGCCATAATAGCAGTGTCATCAGCAAAAGTCGCAATAGTGTTGTTTTCTAGCTCTGGGATGTCACATGTGTACAACAAGTAAAGGATTGGGCCTAGCACACTTCCTTGGGGTACCCCAGCTTTTATAGTTTTAAGCTCGGAATATGCATCTTCTTGCCTTATTCTAAACATTCTATTAGTTAAATATGACTTCAGAATATCTGCAAATTCTGGGGGTAACATACATCTGAGTTTGAATATTAGGCCCTCATGCCAAACTTTGTCAAAAGCTTGCGCGACATCCAAGAACACGGTGGCGCAGACTTCCCTATTTTCCAGCGTTTTTTCAATAATATTTGTTATTCTATGTACCTGGTCTATTGTAGAGTGACTTTCTCTGAAACCAAATTGATGATTTGGGATAAGGTCTTTTTCTTCTATAATTGGCTTTAACCGTTTCAGTAATAGTTTTTCAAATAGTTTTGATAACACTGGCAACAAGGAAATAGGTCTATATGATGACGCTTCATGGGGTGGTTTCCCAGGCTTCGCAATCATAATTACTTCAGCCACCTTCCACAGCTCAGGTACGTGTTTTAGAATAAACGCAGCATTGATTATTTTGGTCAGCTTTACTATGGCTTTTCGCGGGAGGTGTTTAAGAACTTCACCTGTTATGAGGTCGTAGCCCGGTGACTTTTTTGAGCTGATATTATTTTGAATTGCTCTCATAACTTCTTTAGGAGTCACAAGCTTAATTTCTTGGTTTTGAACTATTTTTTCACACTCAAGTATATCTGTACAGTTATCATTGGGTTGAAAAGTATTTTGTAAGTGCTGAGCAAACCTCAGCGCTTTTTGGTTATTACTTATAGCCCATTTTCCGTCGGTATCTCTAATAGGTGGTATTTGTTTAATTGGCCTTTTTAAGTTTCTTGTCGCTTTCCAAAGAGAGTAATCCGTTGATATGTCATTGGTTAACTGCAGAAGGTTGGTATTTAGACATTCATCCTCGAATTGTAGAATTTTTCTCTTTAATCGCTTAGTTAGATTATTTAATAATGTTTTTTCCCGCGGACACCTTGTTTGCTGCCACTGCTTTCTCTGTTTTCTTTTCTCAGACAGTAAATCCACAATTTCTTTAGGATAAATATAGCCCTTATATTTGTGTTTTATTTGTGGTGTGTTGTTCCAGGCACATTGTTGGATATCAACTACATATTTGTTTACTTCTGAGTCAAGCTGATCTTGCGTTTTTATTGGAGTTCTTAGGTCGATAATATTATCTAGATCAAGTGCAAAACTTACCCAATCTGTTGACTTATTAACTAGAGATGTCTGGCCTACTTTTAATAGAATTTTCTGACTGAGTCTTAGTATTATCGGGGAGTGGTCAGAGTTCATGTGAAAACCTTCCTCCAAAGCGACGTAATTGGCGGATATGTTTTTACATATGAAAAAGTCTATAAGATCTGGTATTTTCTGGAGGTCAGTGGGCCAGTATGTCGGTTTCCCTGAACTCATAACTTCACAATTCATTTCTTTAACTGCACTTAAAAGCTGCCTTCCTTTTGTTGTTGTAAGTCTTGATCCCCACTGCGTGTGCTTGGCATTAAAATCACCGCCTAGGATAAATCTTGGACCTAACATTTCAAAGAAATGTAAATACCGCTCTTTTCTTATCATGTGCCTTGGAGGACAATATATAGCAGCTATAGACACGTGACAAAATTTGGTTTTAACAGATATTACCACAGCTTGGATATCTAGCTCTTCATACTTGCACTGCTCGTAATGATTAATATTTTCTTTGATTATGATAGCGCTACCTCCCCTAGCGGAGTTGTCAGGGTGGAGCGAGTGATACACCATATATCCTCTAAATTTGACAAAAGATTGTTTAGTGAAGTGCGTTTCAGATATCAAACACACGTCTATATTTTCTGTATCTAGGACCACCTGTAACTCATTCTGATGTTTGAGGAGCCCATTGGAGTTCCATGCCATTATTTTAAGGGTGTTGTTCATTTTTGATTATTTGAAACAGCTGTTTTGGTGCTGGATTCTAGCTTTTCTAATCTCTTGTCGAATGTAGTTATACACTTCAGTATCTGATTAATTTTATCCTCCAGGTTCGAAGAGCCTCGCTTTGTAACTTGAGCATAAGAACAAGTGTTAGTTCCTTGTGTGGGTTTTGGAGTTGCTTGAACGATTATTTTCTGTACTTGTTTCTCTTGTCTTATCAGAGGAGACTGTTGGGAAGTTGTCACATCAAGTTTCTTCTTAATATTTTTGTTTTTTATGAGTTGCATCTCTTTAGCTACTTCACACCCTCTGTAGTTTGCAGGGTGAGGTAGACCACAGTGGACGCATTTTGGCTTGTCTTGCGGGGATTTTGTACAGTCAGCTGTAAGATGCTTTCCAGTACATTTCACACACCTTGGCTCTCTTTTGCAGTATTTATGAGTATGCCCATATGCTTGGCATCTCTTACATTGAGGAATAAGTTTTGAATTTTTGAGCGGGTGTATTTCAATTTTGCACCCTAATATATATTTAATGCCGTAGATTTTGTTGACATCTTCGTCATTATGGAAAGATAAAATGAACATATTGAGTGGTTCTTTACTCTTCCAGCTCAATTTGTAGTCAACTTTTTCTATTTTAAGCCCTTGTGTTATAAGGTCATCTTTAATGCGATCAGGCTGACAAGAAGAATGTAATTTTTTAACCACAACTCTTATTGGTCTAGCCTGTTTATTTTCATACGAGTGCCAGTGGAAGCTTTTTTCAGTCAAAAATTTGGCAATCGCTCTATAAGAGTCTTCTGATTTGGCGTTGAGTTTCACACAATCTCCATTCATCATTTTGGCGGTAAATGATTCAGCTGGTTGCGTTTCAATCAGCGAGTCGTAAAACGTTTGATAGTTCTTGACTCCCTCTATAATGATTGGCGGCGGTGGAGGCACTTTTTTAACTGGCGGCTCTTTCGCATCTTTTTGTTGTTGGGCGCTCGTTCCAGGTTGTTGTTGAGGAGAAAGAGAGTTGTTTAGCTTCCTTTTCTTCCTGCTTTTGGCCCTAATCCACTCAGTTTCTTTAGCGAGTTCATCCTCGTCAGTACAATACTCGACGTTTTCTTTTTCGGATTGAGCAAATTTAATGTTGCTCTTAGCCAGGTCCTTAGTAGACTCACTACTTTGACCCTTGGAGCATTGATTTTCTTGGTGGAGGTTTCCAAGTTGTTGCTGGAGGCTTTGTACCTGAACCTTTAAGTCATTAACAAGGACTTCCAGCTTTTCTCTCGCTGTTTTTTCTCGGAGATAACAGTCATATAACTGCCTTTCCAAATCAGTTTTAATTTTAACCGTTGATGCACTCATTGTAAGCTATGTTAAAACTTCATCTATAAGATAATTATTAAATTGCACTTATTTACACTATAATTAGTAACAAGGTCATCGCGGAGGCCTTGATAAATCGATTCGCTCTTCCGTGATGACAGCGTTTTTGCGACGCCAGCAAATTACTCTAAAGTAGAGCACGCGCTCGCGGATTGCACACGTCCGTTCTCGATGGAAGCCAAACACGGAACTGATGCAAGTAAATATTTTGTTCCATTTAAAAAACAAAATTAAAAAATAAATTACCAGATCATTTTATAAATTAATTAAGTACAATTTATAAAATTTCCATTCATAAATTTAATTAAATATATTTTTTATGCATGAAAAGAAAATCCGAAATTATCATTATTTAATTGTCATTCAAAGCATATGTACATATCACTAAAGTAGGTATCAGATAAATTTAAAATAGCGGTCATTAATCCTCCAACATTTATTGATGTTCTTAATTTAAAAAACGAAAATAAAGAAACAAAGCTGTCTTGATTGTTCATCTGTCATGATCCTTTGCATTTTCTAGTCATGAAAAACAGTTAATTGTTTATTTTGTTGGAATATAACAAAAACAAATCCATCCTGCTTCAACACTATGGTGTTTCTCTTTCTAAACCATAAATATTGTATTTAATTGGTCTAAGCCCCTCGTCAGCACTTGACTGAAATCCCTAGTATAGTCATAGTTACTGTATCCCACTAGCCCTGCTTAGGAGCACACGACTCACGTGATATTACTGAAACACACCTTCCAATATAAAGAAAAGGATAATAAACAGTTATTATTGAAATCCTTAAAACGAAATTTCTCTTTGGTACCCTAACCACAACATATTTTTCGGGTACCTTCGCAGTGGTATTAGGAAAAGGTTATTGTCATTATCATCATCAGCCTTTTTAATGTTCCCACTGCTGGGCCTCAGGCCTCCTCTCTAAGAGAGGGAATGGGCCGTAAATCACCACGCGGGCCCAGTGCGGGTTAGTAAATATCATATGTCTTCGAATTTCTGGTTCTAGGACATGCCGGTTTCGTCACGATGTTTTCCTTCACCGTTTTTAGAGCAAGTTAATGTACTTAATTTCAAATTTATCTGGCGCCTACAATATTATCTAAATATACTTAAGCTTTATATTATATTTTTAGTTCGTATCCTTGCGGGTACATATCCATTGACCCGATATTTATAAAAATACATTTATTTGGGGTAAATATATGGCTATTTTCGGGTATTCCCTTCAAAATATTTAAACATCACAAGATCCTCTTACCTAAACTTGCAATAATCTCCATCGTAACTCCATCCCAGGTATTCTCCAGTCCTCAAGTTTTCACTCCTGAGCCAGTCTTCCAGAGGTCTGAAGTAGTCTCTGAGCGCTTCACCGTTCAGCCTGCCTTCACCGATCGTCTCTTGAAGAATCTGGCTCCAGGGAGCTGAAGATCCACGCTCCATGATGCGTCTGGAATAAATGGAAATATTTTTAGTATTTACAAAAACAGGGAATGAAGGATATATCATCATCATCAGCCATTTTACTGCTGGGACTCAGACCTCCTCTCTAGGAGAGGGAATGGGCCGTAATCCACCACGGCCCAGTGCGAGTTGGTGGATGTCACATGTCTTCGAATTTTTGGTTCTGGGACACGCCGCCGGTTTCCTCACGATGTTTTCCTTCACCGTTTTGAGAGCAGTGGTGATGAAATAAATTACACAGAGTAATATGTCTGGTTGGGTTTGAACCCCCGACCTACAACTCGTAAGTTGGGGCCGTTACCACACGGCCACCACTGCTCTCTAATCAGAACCATAAGCCTTCGTAACCTACAATATCGGATTACTCAAGTAAGCCTGCCTGACTCACATAACACCGTTAATTCAGGTAGGGTGTCAATTGTAGGTAACACGAAACCAGGAACAGGGTTATATAATTCTTCACAGTAAGACAATGTGGAACTGGGGCTACCAAACCAAATTGTGTAACAGTAAGGCTTCCTAGATTCAGATTACGTATGCACTGGACCTTTCCGACATGATTTTGGTGTGTGGATTAATAGGAACTTTATTGACCGAAAATTTGGTCCTTTCCACATACGTTTGTGGGTTAGATTTAAATACTAGGAGTGTATAAGTTAGCCAGTTATTGGTTAGGCTATTTTTCAGGGTTATATAGATTGATAGATATAGTTATATTCTTCACTGTGAGTACACCAATATGTAAATTACAATAGGAACTTAAAATTAATAGTGTGTCACAATGGGCGGTCTTATCGCTAAAAGTGTTTTTTTACAGACAACCTAAGGTTCATGAAATAAAGGGGAACATTTTTATATAAAACAAAGACGTGTTAGTTACACAATTATTGCACCGATTTGAATGATCTTTGCTTTGTGGGATATGTCTTCGCCCCGAATAGCACCATAACTAATAAAATATCGGAACGATTCAGGCAAAATATCTAAATATATCGAAAAATTACAGTAAGTAACTCATTCTCATTCGGTCAATACATTCATTGACTGTTAAGTGGTTTGGAGTTTGTCGGATCAGCTAGTATGAATATACAAAACATTCTATCAAAAATATAACGAACAAAAAATTCTCAGTCAAATTAAAAAAGAAGTCTGTCAAAAAGTTTTTTTTTTTTAACATTCTTACAAAGTTTAGCTTTCTTTATATAAGTAGGGGTTATCTTGGGTTGTAATCTCTAGCTAGTGTTGGTAGTAGAAAACATTCTATCAAAAATATTTAAACGAACAAGTAATTCTTAGTCAAATTAAAAATCTACTTGTTGAAGTCTGTCAAAAAGATTTTAAATTGAACCTTCTTACAAACTTTAGTTTTCCTTATACGGGTAAGGGGTTATCTCGGGTTGGAATCCCGAATTCACTATTTAGGAAGGCAATCTTTACAGTTTTGTGCAGTTAAAATGGACGATAGGTGAAACAGCGGGTTGCAAAGTCTATATCTTTGAACCATATTTGGTTACAGCCTAAATATTTTACTTCGAGATTACGCGATCTCGCAAGACACTCAAGTTATCGCTTTATGTCAGTTTTATTGCTTTAATCTCCAAATAAAGCCGTTATAATAATATATTTGCATTTATTATTATTACGCAAAGATGCTGTTATGAGAGAGATGAATATGCATTGCGTTGATACAGGTTTGAACTAAGAAATTAATGTACGACATTCTAACGACTGAAAAATAACAGAACGTTGTAACAAACTGGAAAAATAAACGGGAAAAATCCGATCAAATGCGAATTGAACTTGCGCGCCTACAAACTTACCTACGTAAACACAGAGTTCGAATCTCTAAGATTTTTCCCAGTAGTAGTAGTGGTAATAGTAGTGGTAATGTAGTAGTAGTTTCATTGTGCAAACGACCATTGCTATAAACCGAGCATAAAAGACTACATTTACACTGCTCCAGTGGGAGATCGTATAAGGGTTCCCATTTTCCCGACTGTGGTACAAAACTCTAAAATGAAATAAAACAAACTAATAATACTAATGCTCTATTTTCTCGAAATAACGAAACAATTTTCGCTGTGTCGTCGTTCGATCTCGGTTAATTGTTTCTCAAAGTGATTAATCATGGCTCAGACAATAAACAGAATCTTTTTCTTTTCGTGCTGAGTAAGATTTATATCGTTTTTCATTATTTGTGTAATGTTTGCGTTGAGAAATATTTACCTAATTTAATAAGGTTAAATACCTTTTAACCTTCAATTTAGGGTCAATTCAGGTTACTGCGCTTAAAACTCAATTCTAAAGTGAATTTAGAAAATGAATTTATTTGAAATTATCTTATTAGCATAAGCTCTCAATAGCATACGACTTTATTGTCAGACCTAACAAAACAAAAAAAAATCAGTCAAGCTATTTTGAGTTCGATAACAATACGACATTTTTGACATAGGATAAGTCTTTAAATACTCTTTGCACTAACAGTTTAACCCAAAACATGCTGAAAGTCAAAAAATATTCAATATATAAAAAAAAAAAAATATCACTAAAATGGTTGAAAAACTGAACACCCATGACATTTCATACGTCAGTGAGAGTAGCTTAACCTCAATTACCTAACTTTAATACAGCTATAGTACTGTATGATTCAATAAGATTCTCACAACGCAATACCAACAGCTACCATAAAACAGATTTCGATCTGCATTCGCTTACATAAGTGTCCAGTCTATGGGATAAAATGTAGACTATGCGGTCTGGAACCTAAAATGTTGCTTAGTTACATAGATCTGTAGCTTAAAATATAATTGTATAATCAGCTTAATAATGTTCCCACTGCTAGGAATCAGTCCTTTTCTCCAGGTGTGGAAAAGGGCCGCAATCAGCCGTAATCCACCACAAGGGCCCCGTGCCCTTTACAAACTCTAAAAGTTTATGAAAAAAAAAAATATCATTCGGAATCTCGATTAAATGAGCAAGGTTTTTATATATGCATTTTCTATACTTTTTTAAAAAATTATTAGTTCATTATGAAGGGCAAAAGTTCAAGCAAAATAGCAGATTATATATATAAGTAATTATTATTTGTTTTTTTTTTCCACAAGATAATATCTAAAGAAAGATGTGTAATAAAAACATAATCACGAGCAGTTGTATGAAAAATAATGAAAACGTATCTCAAGTTGGAGGCTCTTAAAGTAGCATTGTATCTTATACAGATTCCTACGATTAATTAATCATTATCTATGTGTAGCATCTATCACAAGCCTACAGATCCTACCTCACATTATTCATGATTAAGTAGCTACGCCTCGTGATAAACAGAACACATTTATTTGAATGATACACCCCATTTCCCGAATCACTAGGATATTACCTGCAGACACAGTATTGCAATTTAAATATTCAAGCTTGGTGTTGGAAAAATAGGCCTGAAATGATTTTGTATTATGTACCTACTTACAAGCCAAAAGGTGTTTATAGGAAGTGTTTTTTTATATGACATAAACTGGTGCTTGCCTGTGATCACACCTGATGGTAAGCAGCGAAGGAATCGTTGAAGATGAAGTGCACTTTATTAAGGGTTTATTCACTCTAGTCTTGAAGACAAAAAAAATATATAATCGAAAGGAAGACCGCAACTATTGTCTAAATCATAAAATCACAGAGTGTTCCCCTGTGATTTAGACTTTTTGGTAAATCACCATGTTTCTGACATGCTTTTTTCCTACAATAGTGAAGAGAAACTACTCGTACATAATGTCACTTATCTCTTAAATTCTCATTTCAGCCCATGCAATTATTCTCTTTGAGAAGTAGTTAGAGAGAGGCCATGGCTTCCTCGGTTGCGCTTGATCAAGGTACTTAATAAATACAGTTATTTCAGGAGATTTCTATGTCGAATATGGCAGGAAGGAACGGGTGTTATCATTGTACGAATCACACGGAGGACACGATAGACCATACAGTGGAGATCTGCTGCGCCTGAGCGCGGTACCATCGTGTTTTCATAGAGGGAATCGGAGGGGTCCGGCTCTAGTTTAGGCCATGGTATGGTGTGAGAGAGTGTGGGAATCAGCCACATTCTTCTGAGAAATAGTAATGCGAATGAAAGAGGCAGAAAGTATGAGAGAGAGAGAATATCCTCAAGACCTAATAACCACAAGAGACACCAGCACCAGGAAGCACAGAGCAATTTCCAGCCACCATAGGTGCAATTTCTAGCTCGCTCTCCGATAAAGACCAAGACTGGAGCGAGCAGTCATCGGAAACAGTTACCGCACCACTGAAATGCAAATCGCAATTTTAACAGGAGTGGATTTTAGTCAGCGCACTTCTGCAAGTTCCTCTCGCTACACTCAGAGCGGGAGAAATTATTTGATAAATTCCTACACAGAAAAAATTGTGCAACAAAGTACAGTATACATTTTAGGCCTCCAATACTTATGTCCAGCGTGATTTTCGCAACCGCTCCGACCCATATGCCCAAGCTTCCTATACCTCCGTATAATGGTAATTAGAACAGCGGCCAAGTCACGATTTTGGATTACAATTGGATTTTGCATCAGCGTGAATTGTACGCTGGCGTATTTATTATGTTTTGTGCAAGTAGGAACGTAAACTATGTTATGTACATGGTTTTGAATAATAATTCGTATTGAATGTTGCGATTGGGATCTTTTAACCAGAACATTTTCTTGTAAACTGTTGGGATCGTATAAGTTGTGTATCTGCTTTCGCAAAAGTTCTTGATGTGACGAAATATTGGTGACAAATACTTTTTTAATTTTATAAGAAGAATTTCCACTGTTTTAAAAAGCTTGATAAATACTCATGACTAAGCTATCAAGTGATCAAAGTAAGCTTAATCGAAGTAGTGGCAACGAGCACAACTAAATAGCTATTTGGGATGTTGCCAGGGCGTAGTTTTGGGCTCAAAATGAAGCATCAAGAGCCTATGAGATTACTCTATAAGTACTAAGCGTTTTATCAATAATTTAGCATAAAGCATTGCCCATTATTTAGCAGATTCTCGTAATTTTGAGACAATTGCAAAAAAATTGTGGTTTGGGTGATCACCTAAATTTATTTTTCTTTCCGTGCTTACTAAAGCAGAATATATATCCAAAAGATGAAGTTTGCAATGTAAATATGTAAACAATGTAACCGTATCGATGAACCGCAATCTGGTTGCGAACGCAAATGCTGTAACTAAGACCGCAAAATGTACCAGGCGAGCATAAAATAGTAGAAGGTAACAATGTTACAAGTTAGTTAGTCGTGCTGCTGTTTCCAGTTGGTAAACTAGTCGATGCACCAGTCGATTTAAGAAATGAGAATACTAAGACTTCATATCTGTTTGAGCCAAGTAAAATGCAACATTGGAGTTTATAAAATCTCAACCAGTTACAAAAATCTTGAAGGTATTGTTTCTTCGAGTTGCAGTGTCTAGATAAAATATGTAAAAGAATTGCCGCAAAATTGTTTTATGATAAATGAAATTCTTAATCGTAACTGACTGTTTCAATATAATAAATAAATAATTTGAATAAAACTACAATTTTTGTAAGTTATTGGTTACAAAATCGATCGCTAGCCTTATCTTAATTAATGCTTTGTATGGAATTACTAAATTGTATAATAATTATGTGTGATTAGGCAATTATTATATATTCGTCGCTTCATTCTTCAGATATAGTTTATTTACCAAGTAGTACCCTCTATCCTACGGGCAACCTTCGCACGATTTTAGAGTTTTTTTTTTTTTTTTTTTGACATTACGTTCGTCTGTCATATTCTTCATTCCTTTTTCGTGCGGGGCAACGAACGATTGATAAAAATGCCGAAACGTAATGCCCAAGAGAAATTGAAAAAATATACAAGAACAATATTAGAAAACTAGAAAAAAAGACAGAATGGCGTCGAATACGACGACCATTAGATTCATCGGAGGATGAAAACATTGCAGGTTAGTTGAAACTCTATTAATAAGTGTTACAAAATATTCAAAGCTAAATCGGGATTGACTGCGAGTCAATTGCGATAACATAATTAGCTGCGAGCTAATTATGGGTCATGTTCTATGACTATTCATGTAGAAAAAATGTGTCATCTCAAGTAGATATGCACATTAACTAAATACTATTATCCGCGAGATAGTAGCCGCGAAAATGTGTTACACATTAATAAGTGCTACAAAATATTCATATTATATCGGGGTTGACTGCGAGCCAATTGCGATAACCCCAAAAAACCCGAAGGTTGACTGGTATAGAATGCCTTGTGGCATTAAGTCCGCCTATGTAAGTACCACTATTGTACATGAAATTTAAATAAATAAATAAATAACATAATTAGCTGCGACCTAATTATGGGTCATGTTCTATGACTATTTATGTAGAAAAAATGTGTAATTTTGAGTAAATATGCACATTAACTACAAACTGTTGTCTGCGAGACATTAGCCGCGAAAAACGCGTTACACATAAATCAACCTTAATTTGCTCGCTTAATGATCGCATCGTATGCATATCGCTTGCAAATGTGAGCGAGAAGCATCTGTGAGTCACAGAACGGTCCGCTAAACCTTCACTAAGAAGACCAACCTGTGGTGGTCTATGATACACAGGTTTCCCCAGATCTCGTGGACCTCGTGGAAGTGGCTCAAGTTTGGGACCCGGAGCTATTGTCTCCGTTTGGTTCTTCAACGTTCAGTACACCAGACTTCGGGGTAAAAATCCACGAAAGATTTTCCCTATTTAAAAAAGGATTAGACAAAGAGGAGAAAGATAGACTCCTAAAAGACCACTTAATACTCGCCAATTGCAGACTATTGCGAGCTCCAACGTTGAACGTGGAGATCTCAGCTGCGGTGTCAGAGGCAGAGACAAAAAATTACTTGGTTTACAACAACAACTGGGTAATGGTACCGCAGCAATAAATAAATCAATGGACACTCTGCTCAAGTCAGACAATAAAGTCATTACTTTAAAATACTTAAGCGACAGTTGTCGCTTGTTATCAGATCTACATTACTGTTGGTCCAAAGACAGAATAAAATTAATAGCTTCGAGCCTAAAAAGAACTGCCTTCATATTATTAAAGATTCAGAACGTGATGATACCCCATATGGGAACATTATCCGAAAAGATAAAAGCCAGCAAGGCTATCGAAATGCAAGGGTATCTATCAGATACAAAAAACTATACCAAATCAGAAAAATAATATTCCTCAGTCGTCAGTTACTCTCCCTGGCCTCTAGGGAAAGTGGCAAGGACCTCCTCGCTACCCACCGTTCAAGGGGGGGGGGGGGGGACAGAGGAGACTACCAGTGACGCCACGTCGGTCATACTCATGGCAGCGTCATCCGCAAACGAAGAGCCCTTGCATATCAAAGAGCCGTGCAGCACATTAAAAATAACGAAGGTATATGCTGGTAGAATACAATTCTTCCTCAGTTTTTGGTCTCACATAACCAAGAACACTATTGACCTATCATGGATAGAACATGGTTTATAAATTTTCTTGTGTACTCAAGTGACTCAGTCAAGCATACCACTATTGAACTTTACATATGATGAAGCTCGAGATATGCAGATAGCAATTAAAAAGTGATTAGAATTAGGGGCCATATCACGTTGCATGCCATGTCATGATCAGTACTCGTCAAAGATCTTTTTAGCGTCTAAGGCTGGCGGAACTAAAAGATTTATTTTGAACCTAAAATCATTTAATAAATTTGTTAATAGTACACATTTTAAAATGGAGGATCATATAACAGCCGCTAAATTAATCCCCCAAGGTGGTTTTTTAGCAACAAGCGACCTAAAAAAGGGTCTTTTATTGATTCCTATATTCGAACCTGACAGAAAACAGTTAAGATTTCATTTTCAAGCTCCTGATTCTAACAAGTTATATACATACCAGTTCACTGCCAAACGGCTTAACTGTGGCGCCCAGAATATTTACAAAAATCATGAATGAAGTTATAGCCTATCTTCGAAAACAGGGACATAAATTTGTTATATAATTATATGATACATTATGTATTTACAATGATTATGATAAGTGTGCTCATAATGTACGTAAAACATTGAAACTTTTGGTACGTTTAGGTCTCGTCATCAGTTACGTCAAAAATTCCTGTATAATATGTCCCTGTCGTTATCTCCCAATAAACGTAACAGCATTAAACAGCTGGTGAAGTAAGTTGTCGAGGGTGCCTAGATGTACAATTCGCGAGTTCGCCCAGTTAATAGGTGTTCCAGTCGCAGCCTGCCCAGCAGTTCGATATGGTTTCCTTTACACAAAATTGTTGGAACACCAAACATTCCTAGCGTTACAACATCACTATAATAATTACGAACATAAAATTATTATTTCCGAGACAGTCCTAGATGATCTACATTGGTGGTGTAATCATATTGTTACAGCTACGTGTCCCATTAGAAACAAAAGTTACAAAAAGAAATACACACAGATGCTTCTAGAACAGGTTGGGGTGCCGTATGTAATGGCGTTGAAGTCACGGTGTTACGCCTAGTACATGGAAAGCCATAGAAACTGATCACCACATAAACTACTTAGAACTCCTGCTAGTGTTTCTAGACATTTTGGTTGTCCTGGTCTGACCTGACCTGACCTCTTTGTGTCTCTCAATAATGTCAAATGTGGCTCATTTGTTTCTAGGAAACAAGAACCAGATGGATACGCCGTAGAAGCATTTACTGGAAATCTCAATATTTCTACGCGTTCCCGCCATTTCCTCTGATATTAAAATGTTTGTGCAAGATTATTGAAGACGGTGCCAAGGAAATTTTAGTTTTTCCTTATTGGCCCACCCAGCCATGGAACCCACTTTTACAGGGTTTACTCGACTCACATACTCTTTATTTGATCCCTAGTAAATCTCTTCTTCAGTCTCATTACAAGGAGCACCATCCCCTGCACACCAAGTCCACCCTGGGTGTCGCGAGGCTTTGCAGACAGCGTCCACACGGTGGGGAACACCAATCGACTCATTAAATCTAACGATGGCTTCTCTTGCTAACTATACGATCAAACAGTATAGTGTTGCACCAAAAATCCGGTGGCAGTTTTGTTCCTCACATAACATTGACTTTTTTAATGGTTCAAAAACATTTGTCCTTCTTTTCTTAACTGATCAATTCAACAAAGGCTGTTCATATGGTGTAGGTTCCGATGATTGTATAAAACGGTTACTGAAAGGAACTTATAAACTTAAGCCCAATAAACCACAGTATACCCCAACACCTCACATTTAGAACTTAATCATGTATCTAAATGGTACCTTAATTCGGGACTCAGTCTCATAAAAATACCAAAACATTAGTTATTTTATTAGCTCTCTGCGCAGCGCAGCGCGTTGAACAAACCTTTTGTTTAATAAAGTTAGAAATGATTTCGATCGAGGGATCGAAATCATCATCGTGATTTCGATCGAGGGATCAAGCGGAGTTAAAATAGCCTTATCTGATATTATAAAAACCTCCGCTCCCGGATGACACCAGCCGATTCTATTCCTATCATTTTTCATGAACATATAATGTATGAACATGTAATGAATGTATGATCTGCTTCAGTCCTCAAAGATTATATTTTTGTTAGCAAAAACGTGAGGACAAGCAACGTAGGAAATGTAGAATAAATGAATGAATTTAACTGATAAAAAACCTCACTATCTCTATCAGTCGATGGATTAAGCAGGTGCTATCCGAGAGTGGTGTGGATGTGAGCACGTTTAGCGCGCACAGCACGCGACACGCCGCCATTTCGGCCGTGTACGCTACTAGACTTAGTGTAAACATTATTAGGAAGACAGCTGGCTGGACCAGTTCGTCTTTAGTTTTTGATAAATCTTATGACAGACCGATCATAAACAATGATGATTTTGCAAACGCGGTTGTATTCCTAAGAACGAAATTAATTAAGTTAATGATGTCAGACTAAGATTATAATTAAGTCATTAAAATCACAGTTGATTTTATTCGAATTAAAAGTTAAGTTCTATTATAATCACACGTTTCGTTTTTTCATAAAATAAAATATACATTACCTGAACAAAACTTGTGTCTCTAAAAATCTACTTGGTAAATAAACTATATCTGAAGAATGAAGCGACGAATATATAATAGATGATCAAACGAGCTTCCTGAAGAGAAGTTCGATCATTATTATATGAGTCGCTTCATTCGAAGATATAGGATCCCTCCTCTCCCGTCATAAACTCACATCTCATACATTTCTGTGATTTTAACCCCAACAAGTTTTGTTTATAATAAATCTCTAAAAGAATGAAGAATATGACAGACGAACGTAATGTCAAAAAAAAAAAAAAAAACTCTAAAATCGTGCGAAGGTTGCCCGTAGGATAGAGGGTACTACTTGGTAAATAAACTATATCTTCGAATGAAGCGACTCATATAATAATGATCGAACTTCTCTTCAGGAAGCTCGTTTGATCATCTATTATATTTCAATCTAGTTGAAATTTATTTTTTGGTGTAACTATTAAATGTTATGTTTCTGATTTCGCTTTTCATACTTATTTCAATATAAATGCCTATGAAGACTGTCCATGGAGTTTGTTGCACATTCTTCTGCATAGAGATCTTCGCTTTGAAATATGCAATTAGCATAATTTTTTTTTTACTAACTGACATCTTGACTATTCAAAAGTGCCTGTAAATATTTTATTTGAAAATTTATCTACACTAATATTATAAAGAAGTGAAGTTTTTTTTTTTTCTTTTTCTTTTTTGGTTTGTAGG
This sequence comes from Mythimna ferrago, assembly GCA_910589285.2. Classification (NCBI taxonomy): domain Eukaryota; kingdom Metazoa; phylum Arthropoda; class Insecta; order Lepidoptera; family Noctuidae; genus Mythimna; species Mythimna ferrago. The sequence goes on from OU342680.1 coordinate 2,596,566, forward strand.
TGGTAATCACTGGAAGTACTGGTCGGATTGCTAAAATTTTTTCACCAATAGAAAGCCGCTTTATATCTAAGTGGCTTAGGCTACATTTTATGTACGCGAGCAAAGCTGCGGGTAAAAGCTAGTTTCAAATAAATTAATAATAGGCTTTGATTGATTGAACTCTTTTAAAATTTTTAGCTCTTAGGTTTGATTTTTTTTTAATATTTTACTCGTAGTATTTTCAATTATTTCTGTACAGAAAAAACAGCTGTAATTCTGATCTTGATTTTTCTTTAGCCCTTTTTCTATTTTCAGAATTATCGCAATTCAATTTGTATTCCACAGTAAAGTAACTATTCTACTAAATTTTGTAATTCCACTACTTCTATATCAACGATGCAATAACACCTAATTAACGTTATTAAAATTTTATGCACTATAAAGTTTGTCAACAGTAACAGCTACATTGCTGTTTGTTGCAATTAAATACTCTGTTTGAAATTCGTCTGTCCCACACAGTAAGGAATTTTAACCAAATGATTCTGACGTATTATGAAATGTCGTTGTAATCGGTACTGCTGCACTGTGGGATGGCCTTAATTTGTAAAACTGTCATTAGGTAATTGAACAGTTCTGTTTGTCTACCAAACTGAAGTGCTTAGATCATGCCATACGTATGGTTGAGGATATAATCTGTGGCGGATGTACGAGCGTGATGTACTTTGACGTCAAAGTTCATATCAGACTTATCTTTCTAATTAGCAGCTTTGAGGTTTTATAACGTCGTTATTGATGAAGATATTTCAAGAATTCTTTCATATTTGTTTATTAGAGCTCATTTTAAATGATATAATTTAGCAAATATATGCATATCATAATAACACATATTCCCTAGTGAGTGTATTGTGCCTCAAAATTTTCTTAGTTTCTATAAAAATAGCTCACAATATATTCATCTGCTTCTTTACGTGATAGGTAGACGATGGAATATGTTAAATGCCCAAGGGTACAATAAAATTTATCACTAGCTTCAAAACTAAATTCAACAATGTAACAATATTAACGAATAAAATTTAATAATGCAACCCGCATCCATGGCGACAAGTGGCTACATCCGCAAGGAGACGCGCAATTGTCTGCACCATGCTTTATTTTTATAACCACTTGCTAAAGAAATTTCTACCGTATCTCAAACGAGTAAAGTTTAAATTAGCTCAAAGATATTATCTATTTTGGGACATATACAAGCAAATAAAATTCAACTCTCCGTAGAAGCTGTACAGCTGAAATTAGTTCGGATCAATGTTCTATTTAAGAGGATAATACTGCTTAATAATATGAACTGTATTGTGAAGGATTAAGGGCGATACTATGTTGACAAAAATGCGTATAATTAGTGGTATGAATAAATTAAAACTTATTGAAATTAAAATGCATTTTTCTGTCACACATTTTTGATGTTGCAACTTGTTCATCAAGGGCGTTTCATTTAGAACTAGTGACATAATCATATTATAAATTCTATGTAATTAACATTTACTCGTTTCAAAAATCAACTTATTATATTACGATGGTTTAGTAAAATGAACGAACTATGTAAACTTAACATTATTTAGAATGAGTCATCCACTAAAGCCCTAATTAATACTAATTTTATCAGATATTAATACACCTTAACCGAGGCTTATAAGCGAACAGGGTCAAAAAAGTGACCAAAAATAAATGTAAAACTTGGTTTTAAAAGAATAATTATTATTACCCAGATTAACTTTTCCTGTGACAAATTCACATGAAAAGTGGATCTGCATAATTAATATTTTAATTTAGAAAATAGAGCTGTACAGGTTGCTAAATATTGGTCAGAAAAAATATAATTTGAGAGCATTGACACGAAAAGAAGAAGAAGATTTAGAAAATCACGTTGGTGTTATTTTCTAAATCTTCTTCTTTTCTTGAATCAGTGGTGATTCATAATTATTGTGCATACCATCTCGCTATTGTCTATTAATGTCTTCGCTGCCCAATTTAGTTAAAGTGTGACTTACAAATAAATCAAATGTGTTATTATTTTTTGGTTTTAGTGTAATTACAGTTAGTTACCTAAGTATTTTTTGTAAATAAAAACATATTAAAAGTTAAAAAAAAAAACAAATAATTTACAAAATTTGTATAATATTTAAGAAGCATTAGATAAAGTAATAGATATAGTATAGAGACACGAATTCCTTCACTGGACTTTTACCTCTGAGGAACAAAATTCAATAAAAACCGACAGCAAAGTCCGCAGTATTGGACTAGTTTCACAACAGACCATTACGTGAATAAATTCAAATGTAACCGTAACGGTCAAGGCCACTCGGCTTCACGCACTGAGACAGATAAATATCTACGATTTATGTTAAACTCAACTTATTATACATATTATTGATCTGTATCGTTTTTATTGAGTTGATATCTATTCGTGCCGCTGCTAGAATATTTTAGATTTCAGCGATTAGTAACTGAATGAGTGTAATTGGTTTATTCAGATGGACTTGCTGATTATGGCGAATGTTCCAGAGTAAACTCCAATTCAAATTTTCGTACGTTTTTTTTCAATCCGCATATCAATATCAGACAGTAAGGTAATAAAAATATGTAAACGGTAATCATCCCTTCCTTGCCCTTGTCTCATGTAATAGGGGTCAGGGCAACGTTTTTTTCTTCAATTCTATCCTATCACTGGCCACGCTATCACTGATTTCCTTTTCTTTCATGTCACATTTCCTCACATAATCTATTCATCCTTTCTTTGGGTTCCCTGTCCCGCTCCATACATCGATTGCGATTGACTTTGTTCTCCTTGGATTTCTTCATTCCTAAATCGAACACGCAAGGAAATTCCGAACATAACCTTCTCCTTTGTCGTTTTGGTAACTTTAAGTCTTTTGATATGACCCATTGTGAGCGACCACGAACGAGATTGTTATAGATTGATCAATTATACCTATGCTAGTTGGATGCGGAGATTTACTTACCCTTTATGTCAAATATTCCAACCTGTAATCTGTCCAATTATTCTTATTATAATAACCAAAAGAGTTACTCACGTCAGAATCTTTCCAGCCTCAGGATTCCTGTAGAAGTCACATTTGTGAAGAGGTCGTGTTGGATCACCGGGGATGAACTGTCCGGTCCTTTCGCACACTGACCGGTAGATCTGGAACTGTAGAACTGTGCTCACGAAGTATCTGTAGACAATGGAAAATGTAATTTTAGTCAACGATTGTTATGATCGATAAAAATGTTAAATGTGCCTTTGGATACTAGACAAAAAGTTGAGAAGGGCCTCTCTATTCGCTTTGTAGCAACTGTCAAAAAGTCCAAAGCACAGGGAACGAACTACGCTCCCGTAATATCACGTTCTCACTTTTAACTTCTCAACAATCTTACTCAAATTGTAAATGTCGTGTTTTTGGCAGGATTTTTCGAATTTAGTTCGATGGCTCTTTAAATATTTGCAAATTGATGCCTAGTTGATATTGAAAAATTGGATTGAAACACAACTGGACTATGTGTAGAATCATTGTAATAGGCTCGATCTCGGTAAAATGGGATTGAGAAATTGGTTGTAGTATAATATTTTTTAATTTTTACATTGGCTAAATGTACGAACCGTGAAAAGATAAACAGGAAAAAAGATATATCTCGCTGATGAGACAACACTTTATCTTATTATTAAAATTTAATTAAAGATAAAGTATTATCAATAAAATAGGCAGAAATAAGAGCCTCTTCTTAAAACACTTTTAAATAAAGGCAATCAATGAATCTTTGACAAAGTGAAAAGTATCTTTAAAAACTCTCTACAGAAATGATAATTTACCAATCCCTTTTTGGAAATGGTTTTGATGCTAACACGTTTTTGATAAAGTTTATGAGTAGGTAATCCTGTATTATAATCAGCCTTGGGAGTTAGTATCTACTAGCAAAGTGCACCTTTTGGCGAGGTTTAGTACTAAACTAGTATTTATTTAAACTACTATTGCATTTTTTAATAATTATTAGTGTGATAATTTATTTATGTATTATTATTTTTTTCTACTGTACTATATAAGTATATATATTTATTCACATTTATGTTGTACACTGACAGCCCCAAATTTTTTCCTTTCATTTAGTTCATCCAAAGGTTGTCTGGTAGAAATTGCCTTGTGCAATAAGACCACCTATTGTACACTTATTTTTTCGTAAATGTTTATCCTGTAATAAGCTAAGGTGTGCAATAAAGTTATAAATAATAATAATAATTAGATTTATGCAAACGCGTGTCAATAGTACCTGAGAAACAATTTGATTCCGTGCTTATTATGACAGCTTATCGTATACAAATATCTAATACTCTCACGGGAATTCAGTACATTACGTCAGTCATTTTAATATAAGTCGATTCAGTGACTTAATACGTTACCGACAAGTTAGTACTTAACCGTGGTTTAGTAAACCGCGGTTAAAGGAAGTCGAGAGACATAAATTATTGGTTTGTCTAGATAGTGAGGCAACTGTTAAATGGGTCAATTTGTTAGGTAATTAAAATGTACTGAGACGGACTATTTATAGTCTCATCTAGATTGTATAAAATTTGACATACTAATGGCTGGTTTCAATGATTTACTGAGGTCCTACATACCACGAACTCTTAACGCGATCTATTTGACTACCTGACCGGAACTTTAAAGGGAACGAAGGGGTGTAGAGCTCCATCCCTCTTTCTCGCTCGCAAGCCTGACATTTTAAAAGGTCATGGTAAGGCTCCAAACCATTTTCGGTTAAGGATGAAGGATTATATTGTCAAAGATTAATATTACTATTGAATTATTATGTCCAGTCTGTGGTGTCCCACTGCTGGGTAAAGGCAATAGGGTAGTTTCCAGGGTCAAAATAATTACATTTTATTTAGTCCGTATTTTAGATTATAACGTATTTTTTTCTTTTTTCGATTAAACAAAAAATAACAAAGATATAGCCCATTAAAGTTTCGTGTGACATCACCCCGTACGAAAAAATGCAGAACGGCGTGACGTTACACGTAACTTTAATGGGCTATATCTTTGTCATTTTTGGTTTAATTTACAAATAAAAAATACAAGTCCCTTATTTTTGAATTAAAACAATTTTCGTAATAACGCAGATTGAAATTTTTATGATATCAAATGGGCTGGACATATTATGTATCTTTTTTTTAAATGGGAAAATCATCTAATGACACCCCCCGCTCTTGGGTGGAGCGGGAGATATTGTCAGACTTTTACTGAGTAAAAATCCACTTGTGGATATAGGTGTCTTCCACATCATTGCCGATGAGCCGGTAAAACACAAAATTGGTGCCCTGAAATATCACGAAGAAACCTCTTCGCAGCACACTACATAGTAGATCAGGTGGGGAGACTACTTTGATTTCTTTCTTAGAAATAGGTAAGAAGAGGCTCAAAGCCGGGAACAATGGAGGGAGATCTTAAGTGGAATAGTAAGTGGGATAGTATAGGCTAAAATATACAATAACAAACGATAAAAGCAGAAAAATGGATTACTAAATCCATTGTGCCAACGGAAAACCAGTTTCGATTATTGGAAATTCTTTAAATAAATTAATTTAGTGTTTCATCTAAATTATGCAAATGATTACTAATTATTATGATTGCTAAACCTTACCTTCGAACTTCTATAATCTTAATTGACGCCCATGTCGCGTGTCAGGTTTTTCTAACCTTCGAGAGTTCAAGAGTGTTTACAAACTGATCTTGCATAAGAACTGCATTTAAGTGGTCACTTAACTACCAAATTTAATAATGTGCAACTAATCCAATCTATCTAGCCTGTTTTTTCCCACTGCTGGCAAATAAATCTACAACTTTTACACAACGCTATCTAGTCCCAAATTAAACAAGGTTTGTGCTGATAAACATACTGATATATAATATAAATCAAAGCATTTATTAAAAAAAATGTTTACAGGTATTTTTAAACTATCAAGAATTGACTGACTCAGTCAGAAAAAAACGAAGCTAATTGCACATTCCAAAGCGTAGATCTCTATTATAAATCATGTTTTATGTTACAAATATCCCAGTTACATATTTCTTGTTACTTCTCTAAAATAACAATAAGATTCAGCTGTAGGTGATCTAAACAATGACACGACTACTGCAATAGAGAATGCCTAAGGCATTAAGTCCGCCTTTGTACCTTTGTGTTGCATGAAGTTGTAATAAATAAATAAATAAATAAATTGACAAACGGCAAGTTTTATAAGAAGTTGGCAGTGAAATAAATGGGCAATTTTTTGCAATGTAAGTATGAGTACGATGCCATTTGCATTGCACAATCATATAAAGACGCGTTTGAAACTTTGATAATTTTGCAGCATGCATCATCCGTAATGTGAAAAAAAAACTAATCACGGAAGGAGTTTGGACTAAACTTATATGTAGATACTGCTAGCGGCTTCACCCGCGTAATATTAGAAAATTAACCCAAAGAAAAAGTAATAAGAAATATACAAACACACTTACAAGTAGTCGCCTTTATAATATTTATTAGTGTGCTTAGTCTTGTCTAATTGCAGACAAGCTATTTACGAGTATCTATCGTTATTAGTAAAGTTACAAATGCACCTAATGTAGTATTAAGAGCTAATTGCTTCATAGATACTGTAGCAAACAGGTAGGTATAAAAGTCAGCAAGCGATAGCAGTGCGGAACCCTAATAAGAAATTAGTTGCAATAACCAGTCGGATTAAACACTAGTTAGTATCGACAGGTTGCTAAAACTAAAAAGTATCGCTAAAAAAGGGTGTCAGTCATCAAAATTACTTACTTATACTAAACCTGTCTTCAGAATCAGTACACTAAAACTAATAGCTGTAAAGCTGTGTGTAGACTCAAGCCACGTTTCCAGCTGTAACCAGTGGCGAGCTGCCGATCAAAATTGATTTTTATATATATAATAAGTTTGTTTATTATTTTTTGGTAGGAGTCGATCTCGAGACACAAGTATAATAAATCTCTCGTAGACCAACTCTTCACACGGATCTCAACTTATGCATTGCGATTGACGAGGTCGACAATGTACCAAGGGTGTCATTTACTCTTGCTTTGAAGTCTGATGGGTGTTAAATGGTTGGAGACGGAGGTGGTAAATAGTTCCATAAGTTGGCTGTGCGCATGGGAAAACTAGAGAAGAAGCGCTGAAGGTCTATACGATGTACAATGTAATCAAATGCGTGATCGAATTCAGCGCGATAACTCATTTCAAATTCGATCATTCACAAAGATCAAAGATGTAGCCAATTACACTTTCCAAAGCGTAGATCACTATGGAGACGAAGGTGTAAGAAACTCCAGGGATATTCTTGTCTATGATGTTGTGTATTACGAAAAATATGGTTACATATTTCTTGACGCTTTTATTATGTGGAATAAAAACAAATCAAAATACAGAATTTAAATTAAAAATGGAAGAAATAAGGTTTCCTGCCAAAAACTAATCTGAAGTTAGACCATACATGAAATAAATATATCCCTTGTATGGTCAGTTAATTAGGCTTGCACTGTCCTTTGTGTTGCACTAGCTTCTGACGTTTTATAAGTGCCCATGTAGGCCTATGGGAAATGAAATAATTAGACTCTTGACTTTTTGAAGAACAAAACTTCTATTCTAGTGTGCTCACTGTCTTACACCTAATTAACGAAGTCATTTCTCTGGTTCAATAAGTGCGTGCGACCAGTGTGTTAAGAAATTGGCCCAGTTTGCATGTTAGAATTGTTTCGAAAGGCTATGGCTATTAGATCGCGTGTTTTTGTAATAGGAGCATCGCGGTGAGTAAAATGATGCTTGAGGTGACCGTAATAATATTAACTGTCGTATCGAGGTGGGCGTAATGCAATAGTGTGAGATTTTGATATCGATTTGTTGTGACACAAGTTTAAAAAAAAATTGCAATTTGTAACTAGAAAGACGCCCAAATACGCAAAAGATGGAAGGAATGAAGGGAGGCCTATATTCAAAAGTAGGACATAACAGGCTAGTAAAAAAAAAGGCAGAAACTATAGCTCTGCTGGGTAAAAACCTCCTTAATAGTTTAACACTATTGTGCTTGAAATAAGGAGTAGAAGGATTTATTTTTTATGGTGAGGAAAATCATCCAATAACAACCCCCGCTCTTGGGCGGAACCGGAGATAGTGTCAGACTCTTACTGACTAAAAACCCACCCCGTTCCTTCTAGCCTTTGTATCGAGGCTCGAGCTCCCTTTCGGATAACCCTGGCCCCTCTAGGATTCAAACCGGCTGGGCCCCTGCTGTTGCTGATAACTCCTTGAGGCGCGCGGGAACAGTGCGCGCCGTCGAAAGAGTAAAAGGATGATGAACATATTAGTCATGTAGATAAAAAAAAAAACGTAATAGATAGAAGGCAGTCGTAAAGTTAACCGGTTGAGCGACATGAAGTAAAAAACAGACACAGACGAACTTATACATACACTTTCACATCACTTTATAACATTACTGTGATAAGCATTTAGATTCAGTTGAGCATAAAGCATCGCTCTCAACACGTCATTCATTCGAAACATCCATGCATCCATCGTTAATGCTTCATAAATGAAGCAATTTAATGAACTATTTACGCTCATTAACACGTTATACGATGAATATCTCTATATAATTACCATTTCAACTAAATATTTTACGCTAGTTTTTTTCTTTACAACGCGAGAATTCTCAGCAGTAGCTACTTTTTTGTTTTTGAAATCGAAAGAAATGGAACACATTGGAGCAGAATGAAACAGAATGGAACAGAATGGGATGGAATAGAACAGAATGGAATAAAATGGAACAGAATGAAACAGAATGGAACATAATGAAAAAGAATGGAACATAATGAAAAAGAATGGAACTGAATGAAATAGAGTACATAACCTTAAATATATCCTTTATATTTTCCCTTATATTTTATGTCTACTTGGAAACTACAGGTGACTTATCTTAAATTTTTAAAGATGACTCTCTTTGATTGAGTCACTTAATGTTAATAAAGTGACAGTTCGAAAAGGAATGATGTGGGTTTACGCGGGTGTCTGTACCTAAATAACCGCGATTGACGTCTTGATAGACATCGGTGTCGTCTCAAGAGGCTCAATAAACCGCTTCCTTTATTGAATTGCTTAAAGATACTGAGCGAATTTCTCATGTGAGAATTTTGAGGTGAGAACGTGTCAAACTCCGTTTTATTGTGATTTGTACCAAAATACATCGGCACAATTTTTTTGCATATGCCTTCTACTGGTTTCTCTAATTTCACGTCTACATTAATCCTGCAGTGTCCTTTTAAATGGTCGCTCCACCTTTGATAGGTCCTCCCTCGCTGTATTTTTCTTTTCCAAGGATATCTCTTGTGTTTATTTCAGCTTATTGTTCTGTTTTGTTTCATCTTATACCTACTGCCATTTTAAGGTTTCTATGGTATGTAATATGTCTGCAATGTTTGTGCTTTTATTTAATACATACCTACCCATGATATTTCTGCACTTATCCCATATTATTTGGGATCGACACAATACGTTTTTTTTTCTTCCATTCTATACTGTCACCCGTCGTGCTATCACTAACTCTTTCATATCAATCCATCTTTTATTTGGCCTCCCTTACCTTCTTCATTCATTCACATGTATAATCATAACTCCAACTTGTATTAATTATTTAGTTCAGAAACCAGTCATATTTTTTTTACGCATTCATGACTATCATTAAACATATGTACCATACCTACATTTAAAATTTAAGTAGGACAATCTTACTGTAATATTTATAAATCCGCAATGAAGCAACGATAAATACTTCAAGGAAAAAGATTTCCTTTATCTTAAGAACTTACCCTAGATAGATTAACCTAGTATTTTATGCAAGAAATATCCGATATTGTGTGTTGTAAATATTCATCTCACCGCAGTGAGAAAAAAAAATAGTTAAGGTGATCCACCCTTACAATGTTGAAACTTTTACTGTCCGAACTAAGCGTTCCACTTCGTCGCTAATACAGCGTATATAGAACGATTGGAACTATTTGCCTGCTGCGGTTTTTCCGTCCGATTATAATTTAGGTATCTTAGGCTAGATAAGAGGCTCTTAAAAAAATTGTGCGCCTCAACCATCAACGATTGCATCACTGCTTACCATTAGGTAGGATCGCAGTCAAGCACTGGTGTATATCAATAATAATAAAAGTTAAAACTTTTCCGAAAAACTGCAAGTTTCCCAAATAAATATCCAACAAAGAAACCAATAAAATCATTAACATTATTATTTCCTAACGTCCTAATTTAATATGAAAACAAAAACGTAATTACACTAATTACAAATAATTCAGTAACGTACTACATAGTTTATTGCGTTGTCGTAAAAATGAAACAAAAAATACCTTGCAGCATATTAGGTGCCAAGGTGAAATATAATGGCTAGTAAATAATTATAAGGATACAGTTGAAATAAAACCAGTGGTTTTACGTTGAATAATAACTCTAGTTTACAGGAAACGTTCCTTAAGTTTAACCTACGTTAAATAAGGGTAATATGCAATTAGATACAGTTACAAATGATAATTAAGTTAGTTTTTGTTCATTGCTGTAAAGGTTGATTGAGTTATTAGTTCCGTAATATATAAACATTGCCGGCGGCTTCGCCAACATGAATATAGATTAAAAAATTTCATATTGTATGTGCTATTCCAGGACACGATCTATCTGTGTAACAAATTTCTTTAAAATTCATTCAGTCGTTCAAGTGTGAAGAAGTAACGCACATAAATGGTGTGTGTATGTGTTTTTCACCATGTCTAATTAATAAGGTGATTTCATCATCATTTATATAAGAGTTGTTTAAAGAAAAGTCTCATAAAGTCTCGTCGCTGTAACTTGTGAGATATTATTCTCTTCCTTAAATATCCTACTAATATTATAAACGCGGAAGTTTATATGTGTGGATGTCTGGTTTTATGGATGTTTGTTACTCTTTCACGTAAAAACTATTGAATAGATTTAGATGAAACTTTTTACATGGGTACACCATGTTCTAGGAAGCACACAGGATACTTATTATTTATATTAGACTTTCATCGATTCTGCAAGCGCGAATCTTTAAAATGTTTGGACATATCATCCGTAATGAAAGCTCTTTAGACCGTTTAGTGGTACAGGGTAGATTAGAGGGCCAACGTTCTCGCAAGACCTCATCAAATCATTTTCTAAGTTTTGCCTCATTTAATGTATACGCAGTGCCAAGAGATGGCAAAGTCTCGTAAAAGCCACAACGAAACTACCAGACGATCCACGACCACTCCGCCAGGAGTGTACGAATAAGAAGAAGAAGAAGAAGACTTCTTATCCTGGAAGTATGTTCCCTTGGAATAATTTTCTACTATCACGCAGCCGAAGCCCCTGGCAGTAGCTAGTATGTACATAATTCATCAAGAAGGAAGATTACGTGACCTAAAAAAGGATTGGATAAATATCTAAACTACCGATCTTAATTAATGATTTCCGTTTTTAGTATTAAAACCAATAAATCCTATGTATCCGTCAGTTTGCGAAGGAAACTCAATATTTTGTAACAGTTGTTACTGCATATACACCATCAATCAGTAGAAATTATTCAACTCCTTGGTAATGATAGCCAAGAGTTATTGATAGTGTGTAATAAGTTTTATGATGTAATGTGGGATGTGGTGTTAGATGGGGCGATCTGTGCTTATATTCTACAATGAATCTATTACTAATAATAAAAGGACCAGTGTTGTGCCCTGTGGAACTCTTTCGAACATTTTGGTCTGAAATTAGTCAGAAATACATTATTGTTCTCGTTTCAGTTATTTACCCACAAGATCTGCATTATTCACTACAAAAGTGGTACTCAATTGATGATATACTTGAAATAAGACAGAAAATTATTGAATAATAAAAAAAAAATCTCAAATTTGCAACCAGAAGACCGTGAAACCATTTCTAAGCTTAAGAATTTTAAATGGTCACAGTATCAAAATATTGTGACCATTTAAAATTCCAAACCAAAAAGAAGCTAAGGCAAACCTTAGCTTCTTTTTGGTTTCAAATTACGGGCTGGTATTATATTGTCGCTGAAGTTATTTCTGATAATACAGTTACTATCCTGCTTATATTGTTGTTCAGTACTCGCTACCACTTGTGCCAAACCCTGAACTGATTCATTTCAATTGGGTCCGCTGAAGCGAATTACAGTAATAAATTAAGTACATTACACTCACTTTACGGCTACTGTATCAAAAAAACCGAACCAGACTTCAGAATGCCGTTGACGAACACACTGAACATTCACGCCCCATCAGGTTTGTGGGTGAGTAGACTTCCAGCTGTCATCAATGTTGACGTGTATATAAACTGTAATGTGTCAAAATTATGTGTAATGCTGATTACGTAGTTGTAAAAACGTGTTTGGCATAGCTTTGGCAGTTTGTAAATCATCGTATTGCAGGTTTTTGACAGTTGTTATGATTATATGATTTGCAAATCAGGTTCTATGAATAAAATGTAGGTACATAACAAGATCAGTGTCCGTATTTTTTTCGCAAATACACATATATGTTGAAAGAGGTACAGGTAGTAAGTTTGTAACCTTCTAATCTTCGTGATCTCAAAAATTCTCATCTGATTTTATTTTTTTATTTTTTTAGAGAGATATTTATGGGTAATTTTTATCTTAAACAAAATACGAGGAGAATAAGAACATATCTGAGGGAAAAAGCTAGTTTCTTTTACATATTGTTGAAATCGAATAAGATACTGTAGATATATCCTTTATTAGTACTTAAAACAAGAATTACCTGTCCCCTAAATGATTCCGTATTAGTAATACTTAAAAGCTGATCCAATTACACTTAAAAAATGCTGAATAATAAAAAACCTGCTGATAAACAATTTCCTAATTGACATTTTATAAATAAATGAGACACTAACTTTTACTATGGTGATCTGTATATCTCTATTTAAACTTATTAGTCCATCATTCAATTCGTCGGTCTATATTATTAAAAAAAAAAATTGGTTCGAACCCGGATGAAACAGTACTAGATTTTAAAACTCTCTTAATATTTAAAGGTTGTCTTTAATCTAATGATTACAGATAAATTTACTAACTGAAAACTAAGACCTATTTAGTTATGAGAGATTAAAATCCAGATATAAATGTGATATTACATCATCATTTGTAATTCCTTATTCCAATTTATTTGAGATCAACAATATGTGTCTTTTCGTTCCAAACTTCTCTTTTACTTACCATCACAGTAGTCATCTCTTGTGTCTAGTCATCACACAGTCTATTCATATTTTCTCTTCCCATATTTTGTTCGTCTTGTTATATTATCTTTCATCGTCTCTATTAAATCCTAATGTAAATGACTTCCCTGTACCAAACGAAGCCGCGCGCAAAAACTATAGTGCTTCGAACAGAGCCAATTAAGTGTTACGTGCATTTGATTTGTTGGGATGTCAGCAGAGAATGTGGTCGTACAGGAGCCGAGCATAAACTACATTAAATACTGCAAAATTGATGTAGAAGGTGAAGAAGGCCATACACTGCAGAAACTAGAAAATGCCTCCTGGTATAATTTTTAAAGACTTTTGTTTGATTGGCTCGATGGCAATTATGACTTCATTTTGGATATTTAGGGCTCACTAATTTCTTCATAAAAATAAATGATGATTATCATATCAATACAATGATAAACGATAAGAACCCAAAACGGCAGACAAAACTAAGTCCTTTTACAAAAGTGCTATCGCACAAAGCATTTGTGATAAGCAAGCACATCATTTTAAAGGTAAGCTATAATTTGTTATTTTTTTTTGGAACAGAAACTTCTTTGATATTGCAGACGCTAGAGGAAGAGGCTAAGCGTAGAATACAACTGAATCTGATATGAGTACAGCAAGTTCAGTATCTAATGGTGTAATAAAAGAAGTTCATCCACATAGAGGATCTATCTATCTGTAATCTGACCTATGTTTACAAATAAAATATTATGATTCTGATTTTGAAGTTAGCCTTCTGCATGTAACGTTTATCATACCCACACAAACGCAGTCACTCTACAAACATCCACCATTGAAACATGTTGGTCACATTATTATGTAATAGGGAAGCGTTTAGAAACAAACTTGAGTTGAACGAGGAGGGAAACCGGCCAATGGGACAGGTTGACGTTAGTGGAGATTTTTAGAATAGCTAGCTGTTTTATTAGATTCAATTGATTATCTTCAAAGGTATTTAATATCTAGAGGTAAATATATGTAGTAAGGTTTTGGAAGGCCTCCCACAAAGTGGACCGATGACATATTGAGGGTCGCGGGAATCCGATACGGGAGACGCACAGGACCGGTCATTATGGCGACACTTGGGCGAGGCCTATGTCCAAAAGTGGATGTCTTTCGGCTGAAATGATGATGATGATGATGATAATGTGGTGTATGACCACAAATATATAAGGGTTTTTCATCACGACTCTTTAGATGTTTCGTGTGATATCATCGCTGTAGCTCTATTTTGAGTTCGTATTGAGGTTTGCACACTTCAGACAACTCGTAGTTTGTGTTGGCAGACTTAATTTTGCCATTTTACGTCTAGGGTAATGGGTTAGGTTAAAAGGGATACAATCCGAAGGGCAGTTTTGTGTTGAAATGTTAGACAGAAGTAACCCCACGCACCCGATCTTCCGGGAGAATCCTGGTTCGTCATTTACAGCATATTTTACCTGCCAGCTTTTAATAATTAATTTAATTTACTGACGAGGAACAGGAAACTACCTCTCCTTCGCCTTTTTGGCTGGCTTGAGAAAAGATTCAGAAGAGCAGCAAGTAGGGAAATTGACCAGACTTCCTAGTTCGGCCCCTTAAATACTTCAGGATAATGAAGACAAGTTGATTGATAAGTTGAAGCACAGACGTTGCTGTTTAAAACAAATGACATAGTATACTCGTAGAAAAGAAATGAAAAGAATTCTGCAGACATGCTGTCTAAAGATATTTTATACATAAATAAGTACATAAACTAACGCTTTTATCCCATGGGGTAGGCAAATCTTGCAGAACGCCTTAGTAAAAATAAAATAAATTGGATCTCGACCAGTTGAAGATACTTATTATTTATTCTAGGACAATATTTTATTTTATTTTTTATTATATTAGATTTTTTATTAGATACTAATTTTTACCCGCAGCTTCGCCCGCGTATATAAAATATATAATATAATATAATATAATATAATATAATATAATATAATATAATATAATATAATATAATATAATATAATATAATATAATATAATATAATATAATATAATATAATATAATATAATATAATATAATATAATATAATATAATATAATATAATATAATATAATATAATATAATATATCGGACCAGTATATTCTGAAATTACCTCCTACAACCAAAAATAAATAGTTTAGGTCTACTTGGTTGCCTTTAACGACTCATACGCCCGAGGTGCTTTAAGATCGTTTTTACTAAATTAAAAATTACGCAAAGTTTATCGTAACTGTTAATTTAAATAAGATTTATCATGCGCGAGGTCAATATCAAACCAGTAGTTACTCATTGATAGATGGAGAAGAATTAATGAGGCTGGCGGATGAGTCATTACGACATATCTTGAGTAATCAGCTCATCTCTCGTATACGGGGTATTTGTATTGAGCTGGTGTTATTTAAATTAATTAGTTTATACGCTTGTGTGAATAGCAAGGGTCAGAGAGTTCAATCATTATGTAGTAGGCATCGTTTGGTAAGAGTGATCAAGAAGTTTCTTCATATGTTTGAAGAGGAGTCTACGAAGGACTTGGAAGAAGATTTTTAGTAAATCAAAATCTTCCTCCATTTTGCGGTTACTATATATTTTTTATATTCGACGTATATTTGTTTTCTTATGTATGTCCAGTAATTTCTTCTTCATTTCTGACCCGTTTTAAAGATTTTTATCTTTTTTATTTTATTAATAAAGCCCCAAATATAATTTGGAGACGGGCTTAACCCCCAATTGTGGGTTAAGTTCGTCTGTGTACTTCGCCTGTTCTATTTTTCATGTATTGTATAATTTGCGTACAATAAATAATATAAGAAAGCAAATGTGTAATTTTTAGGGTTCCGTACCTCAAAAGGAAAAAACGAAACTCTTATAGGATCACTTTGTTGTCCGTCCGTCTGTCTGTCTGTCTGTCAAGACCCTTTATCTCAAGAACGCGCGGAGGTATCGAGTTGAAATGAAAATCATAAATATACTCAGGTATGCGGTCCCTTCAAGCTGTGAAAAAATTAAACCTCTAAGTTTACGAATAAAAAAGATACGGCCGTTCATGTTGCAGAATAACGTATATTTTGATACTCTCAAAGATCGAAATTCATAGGGTACTTCTCGTTGATCCAGAATCCTGAAATTTGGCACAAAGCAAGGTCGTATAGCACAGATATAGGGAAAAATCTGAAAACAGTAAATTTGTTGTTATTTACGTCACAAAAAAAAATTGCAATTCGGAAAAATCTTTAAGACTCCATTCGGGCATTGTAGTTTGCACGGAACCCTCAGTGCGCGAGTCCGACTCGCAATTGCCCAGTTTTTTTTTTACATACAGGAAATGGTTCTGTGTGAACACATCAATTACAGGTGTACATATCACTCACAGATTTAGACTATTAGTAGAGGTTTTACTTACATAATATTTTTCTAACATTAAAACTCAATTTCTACGTGACCTAAAAAAATATACTTTACTCTAAATTTTTTTCTAAGCTTTTCTTATTAATTATCACCAATGAACGTTAAGTTGTAGTCACCAAGGATTTTCGCGGCCCTGCAACACCAGTTTTTTTTTTTTTTTTAAATATCCAATCAAGATTTTTGTTTTTGCGAGATCCTTTTGAAAAACAATCTTTATTATTTCATGTAACTCTGCCGTGACGTAATTTCTTAGATGTACAGATACACGTTTAAAATCGTAAGGTAGGTAGGGATTTTTTTTATCGAGCCAACAAAATTATATCAAATTTTGAGTTTTGCCCAGCGGCTGGTGTTATGGTCAATTTTAATAAAATAATTTTTCATGGTGTTCTCTTTTATATTTATGGATTTCCAGAGGTTCAAAATGAGTAGCCTTAAGTTTTTCCTTTTTTAGACAAATTAGCAACCAATGACGCAATCAAGATCTTAAACCTACTTCTGTGTAACATTTCTAAGAACCAATGTATTTGCATGTTGCATGCAAATTCTATGCTAGTAGTAGGCTTAACAAAAATGTGGTTTATGGCTACTACTAACGGATAATACATAATAATTACTAGCTATCGTGTAAAATACTGGAGAAAATACAGGGAAATGTATTTAAATTATCCTGTTTAGCCGTTCAACTTCTTAATCAATATTTATGAATGTTTATTATACAACTAGATTTAACGAGACACTTCACCCGCGAAAAAGTAGAAAATTATTCCAAGAAAACATACTCTCGGGATAAAAAGTATCTTATGTGCTATTTTTAAACATGGTCTACCTGAGTGCAGATTTTAGTCTAAATCCTTTACGCCGTTTTTGCATGAAGGAGTGACAAACATACACACTCATATACAAACTTTTGCCTTTATAGTATTAGTGTGTTTATTCCATACTAGCTTTTGCTCGCAGTTTTGCCCGCGTACATAAAATATGGCACTCAGGAATAAAACAGCTTTCTATCGATGAAAAAATTTTAGCAATCGGACTAGTAATTTCAGAGATTACCTCCTACAAACAAAAACATAGATTTATAATTTTTATCAAAGGGTCACCAGTTTCTATCATATATAACCTCGGGCCTAAATGGCCTTGGGCACGGCATAATCATAGCGGTAAATCCTCTTTACGAGGAGTGGTTGAAGAGGCACCAAGGCAACTGAAGGACATAGATATGGTTTTAGTCAGTAAAAGTCTGACACGCTCACCCACTTTACTCTAAAGCGGGGAAGTCATTGAATGATTTCTCACTTGAAAAAAATACTGTATATTTAGATTGAGTAAGAATGAACTGAAATGAAATATCTGTATTGGGTATACTCGTACACCCAGATTTCAAAAATACACAACAGATATAAATATTAGATTAAGAGATACTCATTTCACCAGTAACATTATAAATATTGTATCAAGAGATGCTCAAGTTACAGCAGTTGCCCAAACTTTGGCTACAAAGCTATTTATCTGCGGTTGGCTAAAACAGTCATAAATTACATCAAGCAAACAGACTCCATGTTGCGGTTAGCAACCACTAGCGAATTAAATTAATGAACAGCCCACGCAAGATCGATTATAATTTGCCAAACTGGGGCAATCAAAGTCATCTCATCTCAATTACTTATTAACATACATAGCTACATAATAATAAACTATGGATCTAGTACAGTTAAAAAAAGAGATAAGTAACCAAGTCATAACCATTTTTGCACAATATAGCCTATGCGTAAGAATCATCATCTAATACGCGGGCCCAGTGCGGGTTGGTGCACAATACGTAACAAAATTTACTATGATGACGCACGTGTAAGTCTGTTAAGCTAGGATGTCTCATGTGCCTGTGACTACACACACACCCGACCTTCATCCAAAACCCGCTTGGTAACCAAAATAGGGATAGTGACACAAAAATCATCATAAACTTCAATAGATTTAAAATCTATATTTACTGCCATCATTTTAACAATAATTATAATAATGATGATTATGCGTCAGCCTTATCATGTGCTACTACTGAGACTTAGGGCTCTTCTCTAGGAGAGAGTATGGGCTGTAATCTGCCACGTGGGCTGAGAGCGGATTGGTGGATGTCTCATCGACTTTTTGATTGTAAGACATGCTGGTTTTCCTCACAATGATATTGTGAGGAAAACCAGCATGTCTCCTTCAACGGTGTGACAGCAGTGGTGATAGAAGAAATTACACATTTGAGTTTGAACTCAAGATGTACAACTCGTAAGTCGGAGTTGCTATCTTTTTTTACCTGGTTACAAATCCGTTTTGTTGACTTTACCAACGTGAGTAAAAATTTCACCTGCCGAAACCAAAAGTGGCCTTGAGTTAGAAACTGGATCTGGTAATAAACTAACGCACAATTGTAAGATGTTGCTACAGATTATGACATTGTAAGTACGAGTATTTGCGAAATTTACTACTACTCTATAATTCTTTGAGTGTCGATTGTGCCTGAAGGGTATGTACGTAAGATGTTATGTAGTTTTGTTAATTATGATCTGCCTAGCAAAAGTGGAGATTTTATCTATTGTGCTGAGTAATTCGTAAAATGTCGTTGTGTATTCCATTTTCGACCTCTTCATTGTTGTTAAATGGTTAAAGCATTTTTTTTGACACTTTCATCTTACGTACAAAACAGTAACTATAGCGGTACCAGTAGAGTCTCTGGAGTTGCGTGAAAATGTTGCGAGTATATCTAGTCCTTTTTTTTTGTATTGTACTTTTTTCTAGGGGCGCAGTTAGTCAGTAGAGCAACACCAGGCGTATTAAAGACTATTTACGTATAGCTAAGGTAAGGGATTCCCTGCCGAAGTCTGTGTTCTTTAAGTCAAGACTGATTATTTCTAAACAAGCCTGCTCTATCTTCGATCACATACGATCAATAAATTAAATCAATATTATTTTCATCATTTTTTTTTTATTTTTAGGTAGAAAATCATCCAATGACTTCTCCCGCTGTTGAGCGGTGTGGGAGGGCGTGTCAGACTTTTACTGACTAAAACCTACTCCTATGTTCTTTCTTTGCGTTGTGTTCCAGGACCCCAAGTTTTCCTTTTCCATGGCCAAATAGAGCTTTGGCCACATAGGCCCCACGGTTTGGCTGATATCTCATTGAGGCGCGAGTGAAACACTACATGCCGTCGACGACTCGGTCTCAGCCCAGACGGTTACCAGACAGACAGCCAGATGATGAGCTACTCATTGTTCGCCATGCGTAAGCACACGTTTAGGTACTGTGGCTGGAAATCGGGTTGGGGATCCCGGCGGCTAGAACGTGAGGTTGTCCGTACCCACACTACTGCAACCCACACTTAGCAGCAACTTCCGCAATGGATCTTCAAATGTTATTCAACCCTAGTTTACAACAGGCTCAGCAGAGACTAAAGAGCAGTAAAAGCGTTGCGTCACGCTGTCGGAAAACTCACGTTGTGCAATTATCGCGGGATGGTGCGTAACACCGCCTAGTGCCTTGTAGATTGTATGCTTTGGACTATTGCAGGTGTAGCATAGCTCACGAGTGGTGGTTTCCTGTGGAGAAGAGTCGGCAAGAAACTCCATGGTTAACCTTTTTAAAAAGATGATTGATTTTTTTTTATTATGGATAGGCTCGCGTTTGAACACTGTCTCACCTGATATTTTAATTAAAAGTAAAAATTAAATAAAGACAAAGTTATTCTGATTCGACATCTGTTGTGATCCACTCCATTTTTTAGTAATGAAAAAGGAATCATTAGTAATTGTTTTTCACGTAACTATGAAGAGATATTTGAGAAAGGTCAATGTGCAATCAGAGGTCATGAGTTCAGCTGCACTTTTGACCCTGACCGTAGGTACCGCAAATTTATCTTACTACTTGCTTTCTGTAATTTATTTCATCATTGCTGCTCTCAAAACGGTGAAGAAAAACATCGTGAGGAAACTGGCATGTCCTAGAAGCAAAAATTCGAAGACATAATATGACATTTACCTACCCACACTGGGCCCGCGTGGTGGATTACGGCCCAGTCCTTCTCCTAGAGAGAAGGCATGAGTCCTAGCTGTGGGAACATTAAAAGGTTGATTATGCATGTAGATTTATCTAGTGCCTACTATTAGACATTAGTTGTAGTTTGACACCCAAAGAAACTGATATCGAAAAATCA
The DNA here is from genome assembly GCA_910589285.2 of Mythimna ferrago. Classification (NCBI taxonomy): domain Eukaryota; kingdom Metazoa; phylum Arthropoda; class Insecta; order Lepidoptera; family Noctuidae; genus Mythimna; species Mythimna ferrago. The sequence continues at coordinate 2,617,541 of OU342680.1, forward strand.
AGTTGTATATCTCTAAACAACAATCTTAGAACTCCTAAATTTTACAACTGTAAGTAAAACATTGCTACATTTTCAAACCAACCCAAAATTCATAATTACAATTTAGCTTCAGGCGCTACCTTATCTGTCTACTCCCTAACGAGCGAACCACGAACGACGAATTATATTATTACAACAATATTAACATAAGCAGAGAATAACCGTAATAATTGTACATTATTATATACTTAGGTCGCCTGTCCTTGCCTTTCGCGAACACGATCGTTAAGGGCCCATGCTTTGTCGTGTAAAATGTTCGATGACAGAAAGAGATAGCACACCCTTTGTCATACAGCAGACAAGGACCGAAGATATCTTTAACAGTAATTAAGGCAATAATGCGCAATGTGGATCTTTTTGGGTGGCAGCGACATTTTTAATAAATATCTTTGAAAAGCCTTTTTTGAGCGAGTAATGTGAAGAGGTTTTTTGAAGTTTGGCAAGATTTTCGTTAATGGAATCATATTTATACTGTGATAAGGAAAAGGTAAAGAAAATTATAATTGTAATAATATAATGTCGTTTGTACACCCATACATCGAAGGACTGGAACAATTTGCCTGCAGCGGTCTTCCCGTCCGATATAATTTAGATGTCTCTAAGGGCCATATTTCACCGGGACGCCACTGGTAGCGCAACTGGTTGCGCCACCAGTAAAATGTATAGAGCTCTATAGAGCGTTACTCACCTGGTGTCTGTTTGGTAGCGCAACCCATTTGGCGGCGCAACCAGTGCGGACACCAGTCCGGCCGCCAGTCACGCCCCCCACCAAAGAACGTGTATAATAAGATGGAAATCTAACCTTTGAAAACAATAATTAACCAACTGTCAAACGTTAGTGACAGTGAACCAAGAATCTTGTACAATACAATCTGGATTGATTACGACAACCTTAAAGATGTAATAAAGAAGTACCATACAAGAATCTTTATCCCTTTCTACCAGTGTGTATAGACTAGTTCGTACTACGAGACATTCTGTTCTAAAGAAGTTCAAGATGTTATTAAGGACGCTTTGACCGTTTTAGACAAATATCTCGTTTTTTCGGGTACCATTATAATGCACCAAGAATCATAACTATGAGGATGTCACGGTATCAAATAAAAGATAATATACATATTCATCTCTAGGATGGCATAAAAAAATATTATGGTTTTGTATAAAACTTTCATATAGTTAAATACGATTTTACCAACGCACTAATCAAGAAAATTACAAAATACAAGGGTCTGAATAGGTCGCGTAAGCTAAATCCAGTGCACATTTTTAGCTTAAAAATCATAAAATACCACAGCTTATATAGTCTTCTACACCTTTAATTAATTATTTTGAACTTACATAAATAACTTTATGATTTATGACCAAAATAAAACCACTCTAAAAAAATCTTCATACATTTTTCATTGAACCCACCACTTCCAAGCCTCAGTCCGCGCTGAACGCGTCCGCGTTCTGAGAAGCACGGGCCGTTTCGCTTTCTTTAAAAAACGTATACTGCGATTGTATGCATTGATACTTTTTCGAAATAAAATTAAGTACCTAGTTATGAGTATAAAAATAAAAAACGACTTGGGAATTTTGTATAATATTTAATCATTAAAAAAATACTATTCGATACTTTTTATAAGGTTCTTCTACTAGTAAATAATTATCAAGATCCCTTCATCAACCTTGATTATTAAACCTGTGTTAGCTACATCAGATTTAATTTTACCCTAATAATTAGCTAAGTCGTTTGACTTTTTAGACAGACTCTACCACACTTTTTTTTAGAATTAGACAGGTATTGATTTACTGATATAGAATGAACTAAAAACAATATTTTTAACAACTTTAATTGAGTAAATTGATATGAAAGTCATTTTTGGGGGTTGTGGCTACGAATATATCATTCTTTTAATTGAAGAAGGTGGATGTAATTTTTTTTAACTGACTTCAAAAAAGGAGGAGGTTCTCAATTCGATTGTTTTTTCCTTCTAAATTCGATGGAGACCCATTCCCACTCCTAGAGTGGAGGCCTGAGTTCCAGCAGTGGGAACATTAAAAAGGCTGATTATGTATGTGAGTATATCTATAGGGATTTTGGTGTTTTTACCAAGAAGTCTCTGTATTCATACATACATTACATACATTCTACTACAGTCAAAAAGTATCATTTGATGAAGTTGAACTGATGAACAAGACCAATAATGGCCAATTAAATATACAAAAAATTTAACAAAAATATATAACCATAAAGTTGGTACAAAACTATAGAATCAAACCAAACTAATAGTTAGTTTTTTAACAAAAACTATCTATAACAACAATTAGTTACTTATGTTTGTTTTACAGTAACTGTAAAACGATCAAAATAACTTTAAATTCGGAAGTCGGTGTTAAATAAAAAAATATACCAGAAACATCGACTTCCGAAATTAAAGTTATTTTGATCGTTTTAGTGTTTTTTTGTGTATTCTTTATTCAAGTCGAGCCGATTTCGACTATTCTGCCAAGTCCATAGTAAATTGGAAAAACAAGTGTGTTTATAGAAATCTAAGTAAAGTGAGAATATTAAAAGCCGTCCAAGACAAAGATTGTAATAGCAAATGTACTGAAACATACTAGGTGAAATACCTTTAAGTGATACTTTATTTAACCTGTTTTTTCTTTATTTTAAGCTTAACAAATTACACCTTATCAGTGTGGAAATAAATAAATAAACTGGTTTTCATCTGTTAACTCAATAAGGTTCAATTGAAAACTAGCATTAGGTAAAAAACTATATTTATAATTCACAATAGGATCCCTAAATTGATAAATAGTTTTCACACAGTCGCAATATTTTTGAAAGACCTATCTAACGACATCCCACATTATGGAATAGTCTACAAAACAAAATAAAAAAGAATTAAAAAAAGGGCGTACTTGTATCGTACTCTACAGTACATTTTTGAGGTTGACGTAATCAATCCAGATAGTATAAAAGATTCTTGGGTGTGGCGACCCAAGAACGCTCTCTATCCCTTTCTACTAGTGTGTCCATAGATTAGTTCGTACTACGAGCCATTGTGTTCTAAAGAAGTTCAAGTTGTTATTAATACATTATATTTTAGAAAACTAATCAAAAACTAATATGTATATTAGACAGGTAAGACCTTACCACGATTACAAACTACGAGAGCCTAGAAGTTTTCGATAAGACAATTCTTCGAGAGTAAGCAAAAGAGAAGTTGATAGGTCATCGGCCTGCCAAAAAACCACGCCTCACCGAGGTCATTAAGAAGAGACTATTGCACAGGGCCAAACAACATCAAAATATGACTGTTTCAGACTGAAGTCGGTTAAAAATAAGACTTTAAATAGTACAGTACATTGTTAATAAACTACTGCCATTATCTGATGAAATAATATAATTTTTCAGACATGTTTCTCCGATGAATCGACGTTTCAGGTTTTGGTTGACAAAAGCTCTTTTGTCCGTTCAAAAAATGCTCCTTTCCGACGACGCCCTGGAGAATAGCTCCATAAAAACCGGTGTTAAGAGACAGCTAAATTCCCAATTAGTATTATGATGTGGTCTTTAATCTCAAGCAAGGGTCTACATATCGTGAAAGGGACCGTGAGGCATGACCAGTACAAGCGAGTACTAGAAACTGGACTGCTGCCGCATCTCGAAGAATGGTTCCTTATTGACGAAGAGTCCATTTTTATGCCCAAATCTGCATTGTGCTACAAAACCAGGGGTGTTACTGCATACTTGGCTAAAAAACATAAATGTTTTACCCTATACCTTTTTTGCCCTATGATGAGTTCCCTGACAGTTCATTTTTTTCCGTGGCACGCATACTACTTTAGATTACTAAAAAAATAAACTGGCAAAAAAAAAGGAAATGATAAAAAAAATATTGTCTTTCGTAAATTACTAAGTAAGTTATTGTGGTTATAATTAACTGTTAATAAATTAAGTAAATAAAATAAAAAAGAATAGAACTTAAAAATGTGTAATGCGTTAAACGGAACTTCTGCCAATAGAGATTGACACTACTCGACGACACACTAATCGACAAAATCGGAGCGGCCATCTTGTAATCGCATGTAAAATTGGAAAAAAGTAATAGAAAAAACTCAAAAAACTATAACAGAGGACTAATAATTAATCATCGCGGTTAGTTGAAGAAGATTCCGATTCCGATATGGATATGAGTTCAAATCAAGAGTCAAGTTCTGACAGTGAATAATAAATAAATTATTATTTTAAACAGACTGCATTTTATTTACCACTACCCGTCCCCCGCGGTTTCGCCCGCGTTATTTCAGGTTTTTAGTTTTTGTCAGATTTTTTAATTTACTGTAAAAATTCTTCAAAATCCGTAGACTAGTTCTTGCGTGAAAGAGTAACAAACATCCACACACACATACAAACTTTCACATTTATCATCTATAAATCTAAAATCGGTAATCCGAATCCATTACCTTTGCCAACTGATTCGTTATTGTAAAAAATCGATTAAATTTCGTTAGGTCACATCACTATAATTGTCAGACAAAAACTGTCAGGGAACTCATCATAGGACAAAAAAACTAGTCAATCAATACACCAGACATGAACGCTATTGAAAACATGTAGGAGCTCACCAAGCAGGAGATCGCTTAGCAAGTGATCACCACCAAACTAATAAATTATTTATTATTATTGTTATATAAACACTAGCTGATTAAATTGCAGCTCTCAACAACACAAACCTGCAACAGGATGCCAGAATTTGCATAGAGAGCATATCACGATGAATGGAATCTATCACAAAATTCTGGAAATATTCGTCAAATTGACTACGTATCTATTTTTTTTTTCAAAAATATATAAATAATTTTGCTTTTAATTTTCGTTGTTTTTATTATCTCAATAAAAAAAAAACTATAAATAAAAAATACCAGCCGGACCTACAAGCAACCTTTTTTCAAACCTATTAACCTGGCCGTTAGCGAGGAGTCGACTTCAGAAAATCACTGTTTTATGGCTCTTTTCGGGCGCTTGGGCCTTAAGCGATATGCGCGAGTCCAAGCGAGCAGGCACCTTCCGATTTCACCTACTTTTTCTGTCGTCAACTCGCTCAGACTTGAAAATCTGACGTATTTATGTACAGTCAACTAAAAAAAAAAATTATAACATAGGTACCCACTAAAAATGTATTAGAAATTGTATTCGACTTGACTTTAAAATAAAACACTTATAAATCAACATTACAATAATATAATATTGCATATTTACCTATTAATTACCAACAAATCACAACATTATCAGCAATAAGCAACCAAAGTTGACGTCCAAATATTAGTTAATGTTAGCACACGTTTAAGTAAGTGGAATAGGAGACTTAGAAATACACGTAAGTGAGTGAATATGCAGTATCGATACGTCATGTATGTGTCAAAAAAGTTAAGAGCGCCCACACGATGAACAAAATCTTTCTTGGATGCGTTCCATTTCACGATTAACCTGTGACCTTCAGTTGCCCTTTGCATTCTAGGACTACGGGTTTCCTTTTTAGGAATTCGCCGGGGTCCTAGCTTGCGGGCATCGGCCCTTCTGGACTCCTACGGTTTGATGTCATCTCTTTGAGGAGCACGTCGATCACTACGCGCTGTTGACGACTGAGCTCGGTTCGGTTAATTACCGGACGTCCGGATAGCGGACTACCCATTGCTCGACGTCCGCAAGCCCGCGTCTACCGTGGTCCGTTGTCGGGCTCGGAATTTCGGCGGCCGATGGTCCTTTGGCCTCCTTCTTCGCTAACATTACTGCTTCGCAGAAAGAGGCGACCGCCTGCCATTCCTCCTCGCTCCGGACCATAGTCTGAACTAGGGCCCTGCGTGAAAGGTTGTTGCCAAAAATTGCCTCCACGAGGCAACAGCGGTGCTCTGCCCGAGCGGGGCACAACTCTACCATGTCCTCGGGTGTTCCACCGTGTCCTCCGAGTGGTCCACACAATAGTAATACCCGAGCTTTACTGCCGTCTGAATCCGATGCAGGAACCGACCGAACTTGCCATTTTCGGTGAGGACCATGCAGGTGCAGGTAACATGAGAAAGTCAAAAGTAACGTAAAATGTTTTTAAAGTAACTTGGGTATCGTGTACCATTGGCCACATCCTACTCGCCTCATTCCTCACCTTTAACATAATATCCCGAAATCTAAGTAGATAACCGGTATAGCCTGCGTGAAAAAATCCACGGGCAATAGCTAGTTATTTATAGTAATTGTTATTATTTGACTGTATTTTATACGTTTAAGCGAGAGGACGACAGAAAAAGTAGGTGAATCGGAAGGTCCCAACTCGCGCGGACTCGCGCGAATTGCTTAAGCGAGTTGACGAACAAGCCATATTAGGTAATCTCTGGAAGTACTGGTCCGATAGCAAAAAGTTTTTCACCGATAGAAAGCTGCTTTATTCCTGAGTGGGGTGTTCGCGGGCGAAGCCGCGGGCAAATGCTAGAAAATTATATTTATCGACCGTGAAGTACCAATACCGCCTAAAAATATTTTTTCAAGAAAATCATAATTTACCGCTATGAATTTAAAAAGGTTTTTCCGCGTGTTTTAAGCGATTATCACACTGCCACGCATGACGCTGCACGTTGCGTGTCGACGCACCTACGCGCGTACTTGCGGAAGTGCAGATCTGCATCATCGTACGGGTTTTTTACGCACTCACGCGCGTTGGTGCGTTTTGTAAATTCACGCAGGCTCTGACTCATTTCATACAAAATCATACGATAATCGTCTTAGTAAAATTCGAGTAATTTTTTTTGTTTTCAGGTCTGACAGACAGTTTGGTGTTATTGGTACTTTGCTGTCGATATAAAAAAATACATTAATTAATATCAAATGCTGCAGTGACAAAAATAATAACAATTAATTTTGTAAAATCATGGTTACCCTAGTTAAAACAGAGGTAAGAAAGGGATACACCGACCCTTTCTCGTTGTCTTGTTCAGTACATTTTTCCCCGTTTGCTTGTCAATATGAACTTAATGGCAATGAGAATAAAGAACACTATAGAGTGTGTTTGCTGCGCAGGCAATCTAGATTATCCTTAGGATACATAAAATCTTTGCTCTGGTGTCTGTTTGGTGTCTTGTTTGGTGTCTTGCTATATTTCACTGGGACACCCGGGTAGCGCAACCAGTGGCGCTACCCGGGTGTCCCGGTGAAATATGGCTCTAAGTCTAGAGTGTATAGGCTCTTAAACTTTAGTAAAGTAGTGCGTTCACCATCATCGATTACATCACTGTTTACCATCGGATGGGATCGCAATCAAGCAAAAAAGTAATATAGTAGTAAAAAGTACTTAATATAAGTAAAAAATAAATAAATAAATGACCGCTATGGTACGCTTGTATCCTGCGGTGCAGCGGCTAATATTTTCTTTGACGTTTTCGTTTTGAGCGCAAGCATGAACTTAGCGGTGGTCAGGCGGAAGTGTCTTTGATTGTACACTACTACGCAGTGTCAAAATCTTCGTTTTATTTTTATTTTTTTAGGGTTCCGTACCCAAAACCCTACCAACACAAGAAATTATAGAATTATTTCTAAATCTCGAAAAAAAAACTTATCAGTAGTTTTTTTTTCTTTTGTTAACGTTATTTGAAAATAAATAAAAATGCGAACAGAAACTACTAGTTAGTTTCAATGACAACAATCCCTAATTGGATTTTAGGGCCCCTATTAAATAACCAGTCATTCAATAAATATTTATTATTTTGATTGCTTACTGCCTAGGTCCTGTTTTACGATTTTCCGGCTCGTGGATATTGTGGAGAAGGTCTACAGTAATAAATGCTTAACCATTTATTTTTTCGGATACAATACGACCCAAGTCCGTTTCTTTTTAAAGGGCAAAATTTATTGTCCTGAATAAATTATCTGTATTAAAATAATCAACTAGCCGTCCACTGGTTTTGCCCCATTTTTATTTTTTAGAAAGAAAGAAAACGTTGTCACACTATTTTTTACCCCTCGCGTTCACAAATATGTAAACTCATATAGACAAGACACCCAGACCAGGAACAAATATCTTTAGGCCATATAAATATTTGTTCCGCGCGGGAATCGAACCCTCGACCCGCAGTACAACAGTCAAATGCTCATTCATTTATCTACTCTATTTTAATCACACTAATATTATAAAGGCGAAAGTTTGTATGTATGTGTTTTTATGTCCTTCTTGTTGAAACGGTTGAGCGGATTGGCATGACATTTATTACATGAGTAGGCTTTTTCCCTGGGAATATAATAATAATAAATAAAGTTGACCCTGCTCCCGACACCGGCGGACAACTATTTTTTTTATATTTTTTAATGTATTTTTTATTTGTTTTTTTTTTTTAATATTTAATAATGTAAATGATATGGAAAAAATACAAATAAAGGAAATAATAAATATTTTATTTCAGACCATGGTGTCCAATTTGTTAGTAAAAATGTTTATTTATTTATTTATTTTATAATTTATGTACACACACAGTATAAAGAAGAAGATACAACATTATTATAAATTATGTATATAATAATGTAATGTTCATATAGACTAGTGTTAGTAATACTTAAAACTACTCACAACAAAACATGTAAAAAAGAATAACAATCACTGCTGCGCCACTCCATGACAAATGGCGGAACAATGATCGATGTAAGCACAGTCCAGCCGACTAGCGATCATGCTAAGGATGCTGTTGGCGCTGCCCCGCACCACAAAATAGGTAGGTACAGAAGGCAATCTCATGTATGTTCTTCACTTTTTATACCTACGCTCGGTGGACGCACACTAATGAGCGTTTGAGCCGGAATTGTTCAACGAGTGATCCGAGATGCGACCGAGACATCGTGTCTGTGAGCGGTGTCTTTGTGTGCGTTGCTCGAGCGCGCTTTGTATGTAGATTGACTTCTTTACCTATATATTTTGTGCCCACACTCTACGCACCAGGGATCTTTTACGCATCCATGCGGTGATCCCCTTCATGCGGACGGACCTGTTCACAAAGCTGGTACATTATAAAAAAATTACGAAATTTTGGTAAAAAAATACTTTACGACAAAATTAACCTGATTGTTTGTCACAATAGTCACACATTAAATTAACCATGTCAATGATAAATGTCATTGCATTTTGTTTTACTGACTTAATGTAACTAAAAAATGTTTTACTCAACGTTAAGGCTAGAAATAAAATACATTTTGTAATAAAAACAAGGGCAAACAGAATATTTAAAGTTAAAATTAAATTGAATTTCATATTAAGAAGCAGTTCCATTTTGGTGGAAAATAGAAATTCTTGAGCTTAAAGCGATCCCTTAAATTATTTATGCTAAGCTCCGAAATCCCTAAGCTTCGATTGACGAAGGTAAATGATAAAGAGAGTGGTTATCACATTCATATTATTTTAAAGGTGAAAATGTGTGTGTGTATATTTGTATGTCTCTTTAATGGTCTGTCGATTGAATGATTTTGATGAAATTTGGCATTTGCGTTGACCATGTTCTTCAGGAGTATTTTCCCTGGGGACAATTTTTTATTTTTGTGCGGGCGAAATCACTGCTTTATGAATTTGTGGTCTCTCTGTCACTCAAAGATTTGTTGTGAGAAAACTCATGATTGATTTAAGCTCGCCTTAGTACATGACTTGTCAAATCACTTTAGTTAATAATATTAAGTTTTGTGTACCTACAATAAAGAATTAAGAATTAAATGTACTTGAACGGCTAAACGGATCTGGATAAAATTTAGCACACGACATTCGAAAATAAAGGAATAACAAACGCATTCACAAACTTTAGCCTTTATAATATATAAGCGTGATTATCATAAATGGTGTGATATTAGTTAATATCTACATAATAATTAATTACTATAGATGAATAATGATTAGGCACTAGTATCTACGAATTTCAAGATGGCTATCGTAATCTACGGGTGTTAGAATTGTGACAGCTGACATTCATTGGAGGTGACAACTGTCAGTATTAATGCTAGATTTTTTATTAGATAACTATGTGACCTGGCGAATGTCGTACCGCCGAAAAGTCTGGTGTGATATTTTACTTCTCGAACAATTTAAATCTTTCGATAACAAACAAAGCCTGAGTAATATAACATGTTACACACAATGTTAATGTATATGAGTATCTACTTCGTTTATTGTATCTCGTGTCTACATAACTGGAAAATATGTAGAATCATGGAAACAGGCGCGATCTTTTTAGGGTTCCCTACCTCAAAAGGAAAAAACGTAACCCTTATGGGATTACTTTGTTGTCCGTCCATCCGTCTGTCTGTCTGTCTGTCAAGATCTTTGACTGGCCTGTTGGTCTAGTGATTAGTGGCCCTGACTGCTATGCCGGAGGTCATGGGTTCGATTCCCACCCAGGACAAATGTTTGTATTGAGCACGATCATTTGTTCTGTGTCTGGGTGTAATTTGTCACTTGTCTAGGACTCATAACACAAGCTCTGCTTAGCTTGGGACTAGACGGCGTTGTGTGATAGTTGTGGAATATTATATTATGAACATTATTATACTATTTATCTCGAGAACGCGTGGAGGTATCGAGTTCAAATTAAAACCATATACTCAGGTCTGCGGTCCCTTCAAGCTGTAAAAAAAAAACAAACTTCTAATTAAAAGTTAACGAAAAAAAGATACGGCTGTTTATATCACAAAAAAATATATTTATTTGAATCGAAATTATAGAGTACTTCCCGATGACCCAGAATCCTATCATAAAAATTGACACAAAGGAAGGTCTTATAGCACAGGTATAGGAATAAATCTGATAACAGTAAATTTGTTGTTGCCTACGTAACAAAAAAAATAATTCGTTTCGGATAAATCTTCGAGAATCCATTCGGGAATTGTAGTTTGCACGGAACCCTTAGTGCGCGAGTCCGACTCGCACTTGCCCAGTTGTTTTTTTTTGTTTTGTATAGTTGTTGATGTTAGAACATCTGAGGCACTAAACAAAGATAATAAATGTTTTTATTATTATTTTTTAGTTTGTTGGCTTGCTACACATTTTGGTGTATACTGTGAGTATAGCAATAAATAAATAAAGGTCTAGTGCCTCAAAAAACTCTTACTTGATAGAAGCACTCAATCCCATACATCCTAGACATTTTGACTTATCATACATCTGCCCATCGCTTTGAGGAACAATCGCGTGATGATGTTATGTACATGATAATTATATGTATTACTCAAACATGGCGATCTAGATTCAGGTGAATCAAAAGCAGTTACAATAAATTATTGCACATGTACAGACACACATTGTATGTTACATATTTCTCAAGATTACTTTGTATTGAAATGGAAGTCTTTTTTATTTAGATTTTTTATTTCAGTTGCTTTATCAGGAAATGCACTGTATAACGTTCTTGATTTCGTATTTATTATAACATTAATTTATAAGTTAGAGTAACAATTGAGAAATATTTTCGTCAATGAATCAATCTTAGTACATACTGTTATTATTAAGAAAGAAGAAGTTATATTGTATATGGTATCGTCTTTTGTGTGTTCTTTAGGTTAGGATTAGTACTAACTAGAAGATTAAGTTTTTTACTAATAACTAGGCCTGTTTTCAAATTTATAAATGAATTATATCATATATCTGATCGTGGATACTATTTATCCTAGCAAATTCCAGTGGGATAAGTCAGAAATATCATGCCAAAGCCACTGACAGAAGCTAACTAAAAATTGTAATTAATGCAAAAATATTTCTTTTAAGTCGTCAAACATTGTTCTTACAGTTCGTTGAACTAATATTCTTCGCGTAGCCAAGTCTTCAATTGACTATTATATCGTGATAAGTGCGATATCCGAGTCAACGACCTTCTTGCAAGTCGCTTCAATGATATCGGCTCATAACCCTTCTTAGAGCTCGCTACAATGAATGGCAAGTGGGATATAATGATGGTACTAACTTAACGCTTTTTAGTAGCTAGTTGATCTGACCTTATTATGAAGATCGGACTGGATGGTGCTCCACAGCTAATTAAATTATACTAATTACCAAAGTAATCTACCTTTTTTTATGGTGGGAAAAAATCATCCAATGACAACCCCCGCTCTTGGGCGGAGCGGGAGATAGTGTTAGACTCTTACTGACTAAAAAACCCACCCCGTTCCTTCTAGCCTTCATATCAGGGCTCGAGCTCCCTTTCGGATAACCCTGGCCCCAGTAGGCTTGGACCCGGCTGGGTCCCTGCTGTTGCTGACAACTCCTTGAGGCGTGCGGGAACAGTGCGCTTAAATATACTATTTAGTACCGAGCCCTAAATCGAAAAAAAGGAACACCTTCCAATATCAAGATGGCGGGTATAATATTTTATCATTTCATTCAATCGATCAATCAAAATAATTTATTGTTTGTCACAGGTGGTTTAGTTCTTACCATTGCATTAGAGTCACTGCAACATACTCATAAGGTGTACAATACTTTTTCGTCAATATAAACTAGATGAGGCCGGTGTCTGTGGACACTGAAACAATTTTAGGGGTCAAAATCTCTTTTATTTAACTCAGAGATTCTAAGGAGCTCAACGACTTGACAAACTTCTTCTTCTTCCTGCCCTTGTTCCGTTTTATTTTTGGTTGGCGCAACACGTTTTTTTCTTCCATTCTGTCCTGTCACTCGTCACGCTATCACTAACTCCCTTTTCTTTCATATCACTCAACGACTTGACAAACAATACCAAAAAAAGGACAGCTGGATAGTTCCTGAGACATAAAAAAGGAAAGGGCTGTTTTGAGGGTGTGAAATAATCAAATAACTTCTTCCGTTCTGGTTGAAGAGCTTAGAGGAAGCCTATGTCCAACAGTGAACAGCGATGAGCCTATGTATAAATATACTATCACGGCCCGTCCGACCGTCCGGTAACTGTCCGGACCAAGCCCAAGTCGTCGACGGCGCGCACTGTTCCCGCGCGCCTCAAGGAGTTGTCAGCAACAACAGGGGCTCAGCCGGGTCGAAGCCTACTGGGGCCAGGGTTATCCGAAAGGGAAGTCGAGCCCCAGTATGAAGGCTTGAAGGAACAGAGTGGGTTTTTTAATCAATAAGATCTGACACTATCTCCCGCTCCGCCCAAGAGCGGGGGTTGTAATTGGATGAATATCCCCACCAAAAAAAAACACAACGCCGTCTAGTCTCAAGCTAACCAGAGCTTGTGTTATGAGTAGTAGACAACTGATAAACCTACTTATATATTTCTAAATACATAAATATTATAGATAAATTACAACCAGACACAGAACTAATGTTCATGCTCAAAACACAAATATTTGTCCTGAGTGGGAATCGAACCCACGAGCAGTCAGGGCCACTAACCACTAGACCAACAGGCTAATTGATTTAAATCAACAGATCAAGGAAATTAAATCCAAAGACTTGTAGCGATATCTATGTTGTCACATGAAGTAAACTACAAAACCCTGCATCTGGCAGGTGCCACAGACTCAGTACCCGTTTGGTCAAAGGAGAGGTCGTTTTCTAATGGAGGTTTGTAGGATTTCTTAAGCAGTCTCTTCTCTAGAGATATGCGAAACAGGACCCGCATATCCCTAACACTGTTTAAGAAATCGTCCACGTTACTTCATAAACCATCAATTTGATTAGTTCAAGGCTACAAATGATTAATGGTTTCTTTACGTAACAACTCATACATCTGTTATAACACTAAGTTATACGAGTATATAATATATGTGAGTAAATCTTGATTTTGATTTTTTGTCGTCCAAAGGATATTGGTAAATTTAATTTGTGTGATTTTTTGCAATTTGGTGACCTGGTTTAAGAGCTGTCGTGTTTTCACAAGTTAGATTTATGCGATAAAAATCATAAATTTTACTTAAAACAAATATTTAGATAGATGTGAAGTTGTTTATGCATCTTATGCAAATATGTATCCAAAAATTTTGATTTATATTATTAGTGATGCTTTGAGATGCTATCATTTTTTATTTTGACCTAATTTTTGAACCCGTAAGTACCCTGAGGATGCAGGTATGGTTTTAATTAGTAAAAGTCTGACCCACGCTCCCACTCCACCCAGAGCAGGAGAAGTCATAGGATGATTTCTCACCTTAAATAAAATGTCCGTAAGTATGACAATTTCTAATAATTCAAGATTCAACTGATTAATCACATGCTTGATCTATTGTTATGAGGCACACTAGAATTGGTCCTCTGTTCGTTCTTCACTTCCTGTCTTCAAAGACATAGATGTTGTAAATCCTGGTACTCACTTTTAAGCATGAACAATGAACAGTATTACTTTTCCAGCTCAAAGTGTCACAAGCACACCATACGCCAAGCAAAGATCACCCAAAAAGAAATATGTCGAAACTATCCAAATGGCCCACTGATCTCAAACACGCACAATTTGTCAGTGTTAATATTACACTTACCATAAAATATGTAGCAAAGTGTCAGTTTAGTGTCTTCTTTATGTAATGCCAAGTAAAATTACTGTTTACGGCGTAACGAGGCGCGGCCAGCGACCGGTTTTAGGCCGTATTGCCAAGACAAGATGGGCTGAAAATGTTTCTCTCAATAGGTTATCTCTTTCGTCATCATAACCTTCTGCCAAAATACCGCCACCTGCTTTGGGTGGTTCAGACTTTTACTTTAGCCAGTAAAAGTCCTTTAGTGGCCCTTTGCATTCAAGGGCCCCACTAACTCTTTCAAACAATACTGTAGGTTCTACCTTTATGCCAATTTGGGTTCGGCACAGCTCGCACATGTTCTTCATTCAAACTTCTCTGTTTATGTTTCCTGATAGCTACAACTTAAGGGTATTTTAATCAAGAGTTAAGTTACTTCTAGGCAAGCGTGTTCTATCGTCGGCCACATCATTGCTTACTATCAGGTGAGATGGTGGTCAAACGCGAGACTATTAACAAAAAAAAAAAAAAAAAACTAAATGGGGACCTTATTTTTTTACCATTATCATCTTTAAGATTATCTATCCATTATATCTTTGGTCTTCCTATACGGTTATAATGATGATGTCTATTACCAACCTTTTATGGTATCTACACGCGATTGCAATATGTTGGTGTTATGACCAATTTTGGAGAATACTATCACACCAATATTATAAAAGTAAAAAGTTTTTACGAGTATGTATTTATACATGAAACTTGCTACTCAGGCAGACCGTACTCTAGAAATCTTCCTTAGCCCGCATTATAATAAAAAAATATGCCAATAAAACATACTCTCAGTATAAAAAGCTGCTATTCCAGGACATAATCTGGAATAGTCATAGTCATAGTAGTCATAGTAATTTATTGGTAAGGGATTCTTACAAGTCAAATACAGATTCTTACATTATATCTACTTAGTCAACAAGTGATTAAATACAATGTCAAATGATAAATAATGTCAAACATATAAAAGAAATACAAAATAAAAATACAAATAAATAGAAGTCAAAATGGGAATACGTAGAGACTTTTTATCTCGGGAACATGGAGACCATAGTCTACCAACGGCTGATACTGAAAATCAGCGCTGTAGCTCTGTCTTACACGAGCCCCAGCATTTTGCTAAGCACAAGCCGTTTTGCGCGGATGTGACGCATATCCTACTACGTGCTATTTTAGTTGAATTTTTTACTTTTTTTTATTTTAAGGTATGCGCCATGTTTGCCACAAATAAATACTTTTTTTCTCTTTCTTTCTTTCTTCTGTCTAACAAATTCATCTAAATCCGTACAGCAGTTTGAGCGCAAAGGAGTAGCAAAAGTTTTTACATACATACAAACTTTTATCTCTATAATATTAGTGTTATAGCCATAGCCATATAAAATCGCTATAACCATGGAAAATCGAGTCAGAAAATGTTACAACCAATATTTCGCTTACCTTTGGCTTAGCATGCGTCATTTGCTGGACGCTCATCATTAGAGTACCAATTTATATACAATAAATCTCTAATAAATTATGTATCCTGCCGATGATTCAACTTTATAAACCATCTTATGTAACATTCTGCAACACATTTCTTTGAAACATGACTCTTATCTGCATTACAACGAATTTTGGTCTGCTTTTGATATATAAATATTGAAATATCTAAAATGTAATGCATGTTATTGGCAATGATTGATGAGTTATTTACTTTAAATAAGTTTTGGTAAAGAAAGATTTCTGCAGGCGAATATACATATTTATCATTGTCATTGTTGCAATGTATCATTTAATGTGTATATTTGTAACAAAACGCACTGCAAACGACTTAGTTTGACATATAAAAAAAACTAGTTTTTACTAAATCAGGTTACAAAAGCATATTAATAAAAAAATCAGGGTATAAATAAATACAAAAATACACAGCTAATAACTTTAAAATATATTATATAAATACAAAACGCGGTTTAGGTTTAAAAAAATAAATAAAAATAATTTTTATGAAGTGTATTCTTAGACCTGTTGCCAATTTATAAAATAGAAATAATATATAATCTTAGCATTGTTGTTGCCGTGCATACAGTATTAAGATACCTAAAAAAAAGATTAATTAAGTTCCTTTGACAAAATTAAGAGTGGGTAATATATTGAAATTTATTTTAACAGATTTAATTTATGCATAGATAAATGATTTATCGATGACATAAGCAATCCGTTTATTTTAACACAACCACCAATTAATATCAATAATTTATTAGTATATTCACGCCACGTCTATTTTGTAGATTGCCTGGATTGCACGCATATAAACATAGCGGGTGGAATCTAGTTAATTATTGTCAGTAATAACCGGTTAGTGTCGTAAATTACCCTAATCCATAAAGCTGGCAATGTTGCGGTTTGTTTTGTAATAAATGATCGATATCTTCATCAATATTTTTCTATGACATGTTATAAAAACTAAGTCGCTTTGTGTTTGTTTGTCTGTCTGTTTGTTGTGGTTTTTATACTCCGAAAACATTAATACCTGCTTGCCTAAACTTTTCTTAACTTTTGCACCTGCTTTAACTGGAAGTTTAACCGGGTGTAACCGCAGGGCCGATGTTCGCTAGCTAAGACCGTTGGGAATTTCTGATGGGGAAACCCGTAGTCGCAAAGGGCAACTGAAGGACTGATGTGTGGTTTTAGTCAGAAAAAGTCTGACACGTTCTCCCGCTCCGGCCAAGAGCGGAAGATGTCATTGGGTGATTTATACACGGAAAAAAAAACCGGGTACAGCTGGATACCAATAGACATGGAGAGAGTGCCTGTCGGACCTCCACTACCCGGTTATTAGGAAACACGATACCCTTGGTAGACTGTTGTCAGATTTCGTGGCTTCTGTCAAACATCTAAAGATGATCAACAACCACCAGGATCAACAAATTAACGTGCTTTTCAGCACGAAGAAATGTCAATATGCCAAGACGGTCACCCATCTACAGACGGACGTCGGCAAGCGTTAGTCAACTTTTTTTTTTAAATTGACTCAGTACATCAGCCCGTGCAGCGTATTTTATTTTAGCTCTTAGCCATGAGGTTCCCACTTGTCTTTTTTTGCGTTATATAATACAAAGTTGACGCCTTTGAGATGTGGTGCTTGAGAAGAATGCTCCGTATCCCTTGCAGCATTTCGGACCAACGTATCCGTATTGCGAGAAATCAAAATCTCCCCGCGGTTGTCGTTCGAGTGTTTATGCAAGATTCTAGAATTGACCGAAGTACGGTCACATTGTAAGGAAAGGCGGTGGCCACCTCGAAAAGCTCATCGTGACCGGTTTTTTTTTTGGTGGGGAAAATCATCCAATGACAACTCCCGCTCTTGGGCGGAGCGGGAGATAGTGTCAGACTCTTACTGACTAAAAAACCCACCCCGTTCCTTCAAGCCTTCATACCGGGGCTCGAGTTCTCTTTCGGATAACCCTGGCCCTAGTAGGCTTCGACCCGGCTGGGTCCCTGCTGTTGCTGACAACTCCTAGAGGCGCGCGGGAACAGTGCGCGCCGTCGACGACTTGGGCTTGGTCCGGACAGTTACCGGACTCTTTGCTCACTGTCCTCAAGCCCGCGTCTACGGTGGATCATGACCGGTAAAGTGGATGAGAAAAGGCCTCGTGGACAATACGTTGGTGCAACTAGGTCCGCATCGCTCTTGAATCTACAGTATACAATGCCCTTCACACCGCCAGAAAATAATATTCGTTATTAATCTGTATCTAAGCTTTCTATAAAAAATACTCAACTAAATTTGCGCAGGTGCTAAGCTGGGGCGGATTACTAGTATAATGTAAATGCCTTGAATCCACTAATTATGATCTATCAAATCTTTGCATTATTTCAACCGTTTATCATTAAGATTTCTGCATATTTTGAAATGAATATTACGTAGGTAGCAAAGACGTTTGCGAGAGCCAATCAAGACACGGAAATCAAGTTCGTAAGCTGAGTTCAGTCAAGTGCTATTAAAGGTGATAAGAAAATCACATTTCCTTGTGTGACACGTCATGCAAACATGCTAATAGATATTTCAAAGTTGAAACACGTCATATAAGACATTGAAAAGACTGGTGGAGTTAGAATCATGTTTTGTCTTTCCACATAAAGAATGTGTCTCCTTGTTTGAATTGGTCCGTAATAAATTGAGATAGCGGCAAAAGTAATGTGTGCGCAAAGGTTCTTCTCTTCCATATTTTTTTAAAGGTTGTAAGTAATATTTTAGCGTTTAAATGCTTTATATTAATCTTAAACGGCGGACTCAAGTCTGCGGTCCCTTGAAGCTGTGAAAAATTAAAATCTCTGAATTTTGATCGCTTATAATTTACGAAAGTTTATATCGCAACAAATTATTACGTTACGTTTATATCGATCCTGAAAGAACTCAATATCAAAGAGAGGTTATCGTCGTCTGTGCAAATACGAATCCTCAAGTTCTTTGGGCATATGGTGCAAGGGAAAGTCGAAGGCAAAAGATCTCGTGGACGCTCTCCAACACAATGGACGGACCTTATCAAAACCGTGACACACTATAGCGTAAATGAAGGCTCCCAAGCCGCCAAACACAGACCTGCATGGCGTCGTATCGCGAGACAGGCGGTGGTGCGGGACTCGACCGAGACATGACCACGACCACTCTGTCAAGAGTGTACGACTAAGAAGAGATATCGCAACAAACGTATATTTCGACACTCTCAAGAAAATTCATAGAATTCATACTTCCTGTTGACCTGTTCTTTGGTATGAAGCAAGGTTTCATAGCACAAGTGAAAAAATCTGAAAACTGTAAAGTAGTTACAGCACAAAAAAAAAAAAAATTGCTGTTCGGAAAAATCTTCGCGACACAATTCGGGAATTGAACTAATTACCTACATAGGTAAGTTTGAGCGGAAACCTCAGTGCGCGAATCCGACTTGCAGTTGCCCAGTTTTTTATTAATTGCAGTTTCTTCGGCCGCTTATATCCACATAACAACATCAATTACTAATTATTTGAGCAAGTGTGATGACCACATGACTTTAGCAGAAAAGAGTAGGTACAAGACTGCCCATATTGTACCAGTACAAAGAAAACTAGCAGACAAAAGGATACACACCTAAATGGAGACCTATGATGACAGTGCTTATAGGGCTCAAACCTGCAACCTTGTACATTTGAATTAAAGCGCACCGTGTGACATTTGCAGGCGTGTCAGCCTTGATTGTTGACATATACCAAGCTTATGAGGTCATTGACATTTGTGTTTTAATGCACTTTCGTACGATTATGTACTCTTTTGATTACCTACTTGTATTTGCTTTTGTGGAGAGAAACCGCAGATAGGTTTTCAAGGTTTACCAATTCAGTCAACCCGATTTGTGTTCAAAATGTTGCATGTGACATTTCCGTGTTGTTACATGTGATTTCAGCAAGCAAATTAAATGTGTTGTCAATAAGAAGTATCCTTTATGGTTGGCCAGCGATGTGTGGTGGATATCTTATTTTTTCCTTTTTCTTTTTTTTTCTTTTTTTTCTACATATTGGTGTGTCAATCAAATAAACAAAAGGTCTTTAGAACTCACCTATTAACAACTTGTCTTAGTAATTTTGACATCTAGAAACGTAAAGGGAAGCTCAAGAGAACGTTGGAGAAGAAATGTAAAATAAAAAATCACAAAAAAAAATTACCGTAAATATCGATTTCTCGTGAAAAGATTGTTAAAGTCATTAAGTTGTAGAAAAAAAACTATAACATCTAAAATCTAAAAAGTCTTGAAGAAATTTATAATTTATACAGGTATAACAGAAATTGGTGTCGATATTTTAGTCAGTTATTGTATAAGAAAATTAACAATAAATTTTCTTCATTTGGGAATTTTGCTATGATTGTGTGTCATAGCAAAATTCCCAAAAAAATAAATCCCATACTAATTTTGTACACTTAAGGCGTATAGTCCCGTGCACCATCTGACCGAAATTATGTGAACGCAACTCTCGCACTCGCCTAGGCGGCAGTACGCAAATCTGTGCATTTATTTGCGGCCAGCAGCGCCCGGAAAGCGCTTTAAATCCATTTTCTCTGCGAGATATTGATTGATTTACATATGCAATGTTCACTTTGAAGAATATTTAACCACCAATTTTTATGTGTAAAAATGTTTCTAAAGGTCCAAGCCGTTTCGAAGGAGTAGGGAAAAGTTGCGAAAAGTTGCGAAATTGCTAAATATTTTTTTTTTGACAAAAGTATTAATTGCGCAAAAAAAACAAATGTTAATATTAAATGTTCATGAATCTATAATATACATATATTTTTTTCAAACCAATTGACCTAGCCGTTACGGAGGAGTAGGCCTCAGAAAATCACTGTTTTATGGCACTTTTCGGGCGCTTGGCCCTTAATGATAACTTTTTACGAAAAGCCCAATTTATGTCAGCGCATTTCCGTTACACCCTGTACTTATACCAACTAGCGCATATTTAAAAAAGTTTTTTTAAATATGACCCTGTTCCAAATAAAGTGTAACCTAATTTAGTTTCAATATCTTATATCTTATACAGCGGATATTAATATCTGTCGATCAGTATGTTTCGCGAGTATCCGTTCGACCACCACGCGAGGACAAATACATTAATGTACCTGTGTAGATCAGATTGGGCCCATTTATTGGTAATTACTTCTAGATTAGAAACAAATAATCAATTTAGAAATGACTTTGAAATCTTTCTACGAAACAAAAGTAGGCAAGTGCGAGTCAGACTCGCGCACTGAGGGTTTCATACAAACTTACCTATGAAAACAGTTCAAATCCCAATTTTTTTTCAGATTTTTTGAACCGCAAAATATATTTTTTTTGGGATGTAACTACAAATTGATAGTTTTCAGTTTTTTTCTTATATTTGTGCTATGAGACCTTGCTTCACGCCAAATATCAGGATTCTAGGTAAACGGGAAGTACCCTATGATTTTTTATTCCCTTGAGAATGTCAAAATATACGTTTTTGGCAACATAAACAGTCGTATCTTTTTTTTCGTTAACACAGTGGTCTGATTTTTTCACAGCTTCAAGAGACCGCAGACTTCTGTATAGTTTTGAACAGAAGAGTCTTGACAGACAAACAGATAGCAAAGTGATTCTATAGGGTGACTGGTAATGAAAAATGAGTATAATAAAAAAAGTTTCTTTGGGAAAGTTGTTTGTAATCATGAGTACAAGCACGTGTTTAAGTATCGGTCACTAATGACCAGTCACCCTATATAAGGTTTCAGTTTTTTCCTTTTGAGGTATGGAACCCTAAAAATTATGGTTAAAAAGATGTAATAATCAATCTTATGATGTTCCCAATGCTGGGACTCAGGACTCTCCTCTACAAGAGATAATAGGTCATAATCCACCCCGCCTAGTGCATTTTGGTAGATATCACGCCTTCAAATTTTTGGTTCTAGGACATACCGGCAGAAAGCCGGTGTTTTTTTTTCACCGTTTTGAGAGCAGATGTGATGAAATAATTTATACAAAGTAATGTGCCTGGCTGGGTTTGAACCCGCAAACCATACCAACCATCAATTCACCTGATAGTAAGAGACGATGTGGTCAAAACTGGATTGCGACAGGCGCTGTTTCGTTTTCGAATTTATGAACGAAAAAGGCCTCGCTGGTGCGACTTGACCACGTCTAAATTAGTCTACGCTACGCCTCTGGTCAACTAGAGGTTCATCAATTTCTTTTTCTCAAAAAACTCCAGTAAAAGATTTGGCAGATATTTGATTGATTTACTAAACTCTTCCCGGTCGAGTCCTGCTCCACCGTCTCTCTAGCGATACAACGCCATGCAGCTCTGTGTTTAGCGGCTTGGAAGTTTTCGTTAACGCTGCAGTGTGTCACCGATTTGATGTGGTCTATCCACCGTGTTGGAGAGCGTCTACGTGACCTTTTGCCTTTGACTTTCCCTTGGACCATCAACCGTTCTATTCTCGTTACGGGTGAAATGCCCGAAGGACTTGAGGATTCGTATTTGCATAGACGACGATAAGAGTTGTCAGCAACTGTAGGGGCCCAGCTGGGTCGAAGCCTACTAGGGCTAGGGTCTATTTCCGAAAGGGAGGCTCAGCCCCGGTACGAAAAACAAAAAGGAACGGCGAGGGTTTTTTAGTCAGTAAGAGTCTGACACTATCTCCCATTTTTACCCGCCGAAAGAAAAAAATCTCTCTTTGATATTGATATTACTAAACAGAATGCCCAATTCCTCGCCACCTAAGTACTCTTGTACTCTAAACAAACAAACAGTACTCGACTTCCTTTTAGTTTGCTCGTGATTAATGAACCGTGATTGTCTTATCCTGTATCGTATCTCGTGATCTATATGTGAACGAAGTTTTAATTATTTCGTGTTCTTGCAATGTGTCATACTGCTTACGATGTACGAAGGTTATAACTCACTGGTGGAGTCGTCAACGCTTGAATGCATATTTGATGTCGAAATCGCATGCATGTGTGGATTTGGTAACGAATGACGCTGCAACTTGCCCATGGAAGTCTATATCTGAAGGTAGACCTTCGACTAAGAACTATTAGACCTACTTGTGGCATACTGAGGGGATCCGATAGATGCTAGCTACCTACAGGACCGGTCTTTATGGTGAACCTTTTTGAGCCCAAGTCCAGTGGATGTTTTTCAGACAAAATGATGATAATGATGTCTCGTGGTAAAGGATTAGTCTAGATTGATAAAGTCTGGGTTCTTTAAACATCTTTTTAAGGCAAACAGCTTCAAAAACAAATACAAAGATCGATCCTGATTCTGGAACACAAAAGACTGAAGGAACACAGGTGGGTTTTAGTCAGTAAAAGTCTGCCATTTTCTCTTGCTTCCCTACATTACAGAGCGGGGGAAGTCATTTGATGATATCCCACCTCAAAAAAGGATAGCTAAGGAGCAGTCACAAGTGGCATCCTCTTATGGATCACTCATTTTTCAAGTTCCTTAAAAAAACTTGGTAAAATTCTTCCTTTTCTCAGTCGTACACTTCTGGCAGAGTGGAAGGGGTAGCGATCGTTTGATAGTATACTTGCGGCTTTTGCGAGACTTCTCTATTATTAGTATAGGCACACGTACTGTATATATTCAAAGAGGAACACTTCGAAGATGATTTAATGAGATCCGTCCATCTGGTGAGTCTGTGAGGTGAGTCACTTAGCCTAGTCTGTTCAATACGAATGCCATATCCAGCACGTTCGCAGCTCTGGTCGGCTGCAGCTACCGGAACTGGCAGCCGGACCCGTTTGAAGGGCGCGCGATCGCCTCTCTCCACGTTGAACTGCGTGCTAACATACTACCTATTTTTTACGTTTAGACAAACATTTTTAGGTGTATGGTTGGTAAATTATAGAGATTAGTCGTGGGCTGATAATGTGAAAGATATGATCATGATGGATGGGTTGTGCTGGAAGTTTGGCAGAAGAAACGGTTTCCATTAAGTTTTAGGACATATTAAACAGTGGGTAATCAAAATAGGTCAGCTTTTAAACCGAAGGCGTCAGAAACGTGACCTTCGGGGCAGTAAAAGCAGTATAAAAGATACATTTTACCATGTACTACAGTTTAACACCACGAACGCTTATTATGTCCTTATACCAAACGTCAGAAAAAAAAAGGTAATTTGAACCCACTATTTATGAATCTACAGCATCCTCTCTTGTGAACTTAAGCGGTATTCAAGAAGTTAAATAAGCAGTCAAGCAAACAAATATAGTATATTTCACATATTTTATAAAAAAAAAAATCAGGAAGAAATCGAACAATAAGACTTCCAAACTACTGAGTTAGAATACTTCTATCTTCTTCTTTATCATTTCTTTTGTACCATCTATCGCTTCTAAACACAAATCCAACTCCCTAATAGCAGTAGATATGTCATCACGAATGATAATCGCGTCGCGGCGGCGCGTGCGACTAATCCCAGCCATACGCAATGTCGTGTCGCAAGCGGAACACGGCTCGGGAGAAGGAAACTACGCGTTAAAATGCCTGACCATTGCGACATTATGACACTGGCGATTTTAAACCGACAAAGGACTGTCTGATTATATCTTTTGTCTTTTTTGATCAGTGCAGGGTGCTGAGTACTGCGATTGAGAGTAGAACAGCTGCGCTGACCTAGTGTGTGAGTTTGAAAACTCATTTTGGCACTAAGAAGCAGGAAAACGATTTAATAGTAAGAATAAAAGATATAGAAAAAAGGCAAAGGCTGACTTTCATAATATTGACTTTCATAATAAACATATACTCGAATTTGGTATGACTGATTTGGTCCGTTGATATAGCGTGACACGCTCGAACTTGGTAAAACGAACCAAATCCGTCATACCAAATTAGTCGCTCAAAATATGGCCAAATAAAACAGAATGATATGCAAAACATTCCCGTAGCCTTAGTAGAATCAAAGAAGTCCAACGAATTTATAAGCATTTATCAACCCACGCGAGCAAACCAATCAGAGGGAATCAAGTACTTAACCATGATTTATATGGGCTATAATGCCGCTGCGCATATTAGTAAATTCACAAATATTACGACCAGTATTTTGCTAAACCAGCAAGTGATGTAAGATTTGAAAAATAAGCATAAATCGTACTCTTAATGCACAAATCAACTAAATGCACCAACATTTTTGTACTATTATATTCTATTATTATTATTATATTCGATCAAATCTGTTGGTTATTTACCTTTTGCCGAACAATTTTTTTTAACAAAGTTCGTAGCTAATACCTGTAGATTCGTCTCGATGAGACAAATTGATATCTATATTTAACTTAATTTGGGTAAAAAATTGCAGATAGTTGGTTTTTGCAATTAGGGTATGAAATATATAATTAATCACTGAAAATCAACCTATAATATTACCTCTGCTGAGACACTGGCCTCTTCTGTAAGAGGAAGTTTTTTTTTAAATAAACTAGTGCTTGTCGGCGATCCCACCTGACGGTAAGCAGTGATGCAATCGTTGATGGAAAAGTGCACTAATTTATTAAGAGCCTCTTTGCTCTAGCCTTGAGGGGCCATAATCTACCACGTGGATCCAGGGCAGGTTGGTATATGTCACATGTCTTCGATTTTTGTTCTAGGACATATTTTTACAAATTCTTACAAATTCTCACAATTTTTCGGTTTCCTCACAATTATATTACAAATTCTCAAGGAATTATTTCGTATGTTTTATTTTTAAAAAGACGATTCCGACACGATGACGATCCAATTTTGCTACTATTGCTGACAATGATGACACGATTTTGAAAGATATAGAAAGAATCTGCTATTCTTACTCAATAAAGATTTTCATTTCTTTTTTTTTTGTGAGGTTGGAAATTATTTAATGACTTCTCCCGCGCTAGAATGTAGCGAGAGAGCGTATCCAACTTTTATTGACTAAAACCTACCTGTTGGTAAGATTTATGACAGTGAATTAGCATAAAAAAGATCCTGTCCATTTTATCTTTTTTAAGTTATTCCAATATAAACTACTATTCTGTATCAAGCACAACCAGATGTAGAGGTTTCAATTCTTCTTTTCTAACTGATTATAAACTGTTAAGCTGTTTGGGCCCAGTAGGTGGTTATGTTAACTGCAGAATCAGTGGCACTCATTAAGTCCTCCAAAGTGCAGGCGTATGGGCATTTGGAGCATGGGGAGGTACAGTGTTGGTTACATCAGACTATAAATTTCCATACGATATTTCTTTTTCGGAATTTTATTTACCTACAAAAATTCACATCCAAGTCGTTTCCATAATTACCCGTTATCAGACTCTATAACTAGGACGACATTTTTATTTTTATTAGCTCGATTAAATTTAGTTACGGTCAAAACTACGCAACGACATATTACTAGATAAAACTACGTATAGTAAAGTTTAATTCATAAATCGTAGGACCAGTAAAAGTATGGTGTAAATGAAGGACGTTTGGCCGGATGCATTGCGATATCACCAAATGGCATATACCTAGTCGTAATGGACTAGGTTATGTAGTAAGCCAGGTCGCACGGCCTTTACACTTGGCGACTTTTTGCTGGGACACTATCGCGACACAATTGGGACAATCATTGTGGCTTAGTACTCTCATATACATAAATGTATTGTTGTTAGCTTCTGCCAGCGGCTTCACTTGCGTGATAGTAGTGAATATATGCATATGTCGCTTAGTGAGATTTTTATGTAGTTTCTGAGCTTATTTATTAATTGCAAACAAAAATATAAATCTTTCATCTTTATAATATTAGTATAGATAGTCGATTACTAACTTTTATAATAAATATGTATATTAAACGTGAATTTCAGAATATAAAACTGAACTAGCAAGTATCATTTCATTTTAGGGGTTAAATCAGATAAAATCGGTTACAATTGGGCTTTTAATGAAGATCTTTTATAAGTTTTTGGTGTAACAAAATAAAATGTGGTACTTATAGATTTCAATGAAAGTCATTAGTACCAAAATAAAATTTGATCAAACTGGAGTCTCAAAATATTGAAGGATGGCCATTATCGTAGTCCAGTTGCGCAACTGTATCCCAATTAAGAGTTGCTTCGTTTATAAATCCTTCGGAATTCGGACAAGTAGCCTGCTTACCTTGCTTAGTGGTTCTCGGTTACGGGCACAAGCGGAAAGGACCCTTCAATGGTGTCGTAAGAGGTGACTAAGGGACAGCGAATTTGAAATAATGATCGCTATAAATGCCTTTGTAACTGTATCCCTTCAGGGATTGTTTCGTAACCACGGTTAGGTAATATTTAGATTAACAGGCTGCATTGTTCTATAGTTTGGGTCGGTTACAGAATTTTGACAGGAGGCTTAAATCTGAGTTTCAAAACAGTAACATGTTATGGGAACTGAACGGCACAAAGAAACTGAGCTTTTCAGTACAAAATCATTTTGAAATTATAGATTTAAAAAAAAATACACAAATCTCATTTTTTTCTCTTATATTTAACATCACGAGAATACGTATCAGAAGTCTCTGCGGATTTTGGTGAATTCATATTTTTGATCAATATGTGATCATTATCAATGCAGTAAAATGTTAACTCGAATTCAACATTTTTTTTTTTTTTTATAATTAAGCAGAAACTCGGTTTTGAATTTAGAATCAAGGAATTAGTTATTTTCAAGATCTCATAAATTCTTTTGACAAGGAAAAAGAGCTTTGAACTGCAGCAACCCAGTAAACCGTAGTAAGTGGTGTGGTGGCTCTATTAGTAAGCAAAAAAATACTTTTTTTTTTTTTTTTTTTTATGGTGGGAAAAAATCATGCATTGACATCCCCCGCCCTTGGGCGGAGCGGGAGATAGTGTCAGACTCTTACTGACTAAAAGACCCACCCCGTTCCTTCTAGCCTTCATACCGGGGCTCGAGCGCCCTTTCGGATAACCCTGGCCCCAGTAGGCTTCGACCCGGCTGGGTCCCTGCTGTTGCTGACAACTCCTTGAGGCGCGCGGGAACAGTGCGCGCCGTCGACGACTTGGGCTTGGTCCGGACAGTTACCGGACGGCCGGACAGTGAGCTACCCATTGCTCACTGTCCGCAAGCCCGCGTCTACGTTGGCCGGAAATCGGGATCAGAATCCCGGCGACGGCGGCGGCGATAACGTCGTTGCCTGATGCGTTCGGCCTCCTCCTTTGCGAGCATTACTGCTTCGCAGAAGTCGGCGACCGCCTGCCACTCCTCCTCGCTCCGGACCATGGCCTCAACCAAGGCCCGGCGCGAGAGGTCTCCGCCGCCGATCGCCCCCACGAGGGCACGGCGATGCTCCGCCCAAGCAGGGCACACCTCGACTGTGTGCTCCACCGTGTCCTCCGGGCGTTCCGCACAGTGGCGACACCCGGGCGTCACCTCCGCATGAATCGAGTGCAGGAATCTCCCGAACGAACCATGTCCGGTGAGTACCTGTGTCATGCGGAAGGTAAGGACGCCGTGAGGTCTTTCCAGCCACGCCTCAAAGAGGGGACTTACCGCCATAATTGTGGCGTGCCCAGCACTGGGTAAGCAAAAAAAAAAAAAAAATACTGATCGTGTCCTAATTAAAACCTCCGTGACATAAAACTTGCTGCACTTTTATTTGAATTTAAAAGTGTTGGAAGTGAACCAACAAAAAAAAAACGTCAAAAAAATGGTGTCATGTATAGTGTCAAGTCCAGTGGTCATGTCAGAGATGACAAACAGAGCCCAGTTGTCACTGTCAAATAAAATTGGATTGAACCAAGAATGATTGAAGAAACAATTTTATTTGACAGTTAAGGAACTGTATGTTCAAGCAATATTCTTCTGTAGTAAAAAATGTTTATGGTAGATTAACTTTCAATATTGTCAACTGAATACATTTGATGATACATCACATCACCATCCAACAAACTATTACGCAATTTAGTGGGTTTATGAAAAGTACAACATTTTTGGTCCAAATAAATGAGTTATTTATTTAACTTTTAATTAGACGGCATAACTTTGCATGTAATTTCGACCTTGTTTCCCTAATTTTTTTCTTGTAAGTTCCAAAAATCTACAAACTCACACAGGATCGGTGGATCGGTGTGAAATCATCAAATATTATTCCAACTTTAAGGTGGACCAACAATAGGGCTTGTCAGTCTTTCATTAACTAAACGCGAACCTCAAGCAAACGCCGGCGGTCGATCTCTCATTGTCTTTCTATTGTGTCCCTAATTACGGTATTCGAAAGGTTAATTCATTAAATCCCAAGCAAACATGTTCGCGCTGCCATGTCTTTCTATTGTGTCTCCTGGCGATATTCGAAAGATGTTCCCTTTGCGTTCTAGGGTCACAATAACTATTTCAAATGTTCCTGCCACCCTAGCAACTCATTTTTATTTTCTTTTCTATGTTGCAACTCAAATCAGAGATTTTATACTATTTTTTGTAATACTAGTTGCTTTGCGGATATAGCGTCAATATAAAAAGTAAAGTGCGTTACATTTTAGATAAGCTTTATATATTTAGGTATATTCTGAGAATCTGACTCAAAAATGAGTTTCTAAATAAAACGACAAAAAAAGTTTTAAAATTTACCAGATTTCCATGAAAAAATAACAAAACCAAACCAATTAATTTGTACAGTCAACACCAAAATATACGAACGTTATATGTCTATGTGTACTGCTTAGAAAGCAAAAAAGAGTTAACTCAATGAGTGTGAGTTTCAAGAAATAGGGATTTGTAATAAGCGAAACGTTCATTGTAGTTTCTGCGCTTATAAAAAGTCTATTAAGTCCTTAGATTATGTTAAATTAAGATCGGTTCAGCGGCTCAGACGTGAAACGGGCATAAAGAGTTACTTTTATATTTTTTATAACCTAGAAAAGACAGTGTTTTTTTTTTCAATGTTCCAAACGCGGTGAGACGACGTGGACGGATACAAGAAATGAAAATTTTAATACTTCGCTTTTTGACTTTCTAGGGTAGTAGTATATTTAAAATGTATATTGATTGATATAACACAATCTAAATTATTTGATAAAAGATGTAATTTTTAAATATTGAATGTTAAGGCAATTGTTAAGGCAAAAAATGAATTATTATTATTATTATAATGGTCTGATCGTTATTCTGCTAACTATACAGAGTTGATTAAAACCACTTACCACCACTTATTTAAACTTATGGCTACAATTAATACGTCAGGTGATTTTAATAAATTAATTGATACAAAGAATGTTGCAAGCATGTGTGAAAAATTGTAATAATATTCACCTGAATGCGGAAAATTATATTTATTACCTTGAGATTTGCCATTTATGGTTAAAGTTTATTAGATTTAATTGTTGACGTAAATTTACTATATTTATACTAGTTCACAAATGCATGTCTTTCGAAATGCGTGAGATATGGCATTGAATGTAGGGACTCCTGACAGAAATGCGCTCATAAAAATTGCTCTGACGACTGCATATCATTTACTAACTTTTACTGGATCTATCGGGCGTTATCTAGTCCCAGGACATGCTCTTTCCAAAATTAGAAGCTACTTAATTTTTGCATGCAGTCACACCCCAATCAAAGGATCATGGCGAAATCCCAAATAAAATTTTGCTGGCATATTTTTTTAGCGTATGGTGTTGAAAAATATACAAAAGTATACAGATTAAATTTCTAAACAATTTTGACTTTAGTAGAATCCGTATATTAAATACGAGTACATTCCAGTTTAAAGTTGGTGAGATTACATGTATTATGGCAATAATACCTACGTACCTCCTTATGAATTTACAAAACGCATTTTTGAACGAACGACTAGATGTCATGTCAAATGTTATGTTTTCTTTTTCTCTATGTCATTAGGCTGGATGGCTGTTGAAATGTCTAATGCCATACTTTTTCTGGAGATGTGATTTTTGATATTGTATCGCATGGCATCGGCTCTACTGGGCTCAACTGGGCTCCTACAGTTTTGCAGACATCTCTTTGAGGCACGCGTGGAACACTACGCGCCGTCAACAACTTGGACTTAGTTTTTACCAGACGGCCAGACGGCGAGCTACCCGTTACTCGTAGTCCGCAAGCTTACATCCAAACTTTCAGAGATATTATGATTGGTTAACAAACATCCATAATTTTTTTGTGGTTCTTGCAAGTCGTCCTATGTCGTCTATTGCAGTCCCGCTAAGCCAAATTAGTCAGGTTTGAGACTAGGTGGACTGAGATGGCCTACATAAAATTAAATGGCGTCACGGTTGTCGCGCTCTGCACGTCTCAGGTTTAATACCCGCACGGACCAAATGCTTGTATGGCCCACTGTAATTGTGTTATGTTTACTGGTTCTGGGGTCTCTTGTGTATGTGAGTTTTCATGTTTGTGACCGCACTCCCGATACAGGAAAAATTCTTCGAGTGAAGTAACTTTTTTTTAAATGTATTTACTATAATTCTCGCTGCTGAAAAACTCCCTCATTGTCTAAGGCGATATCTCTATAGGTGCTTTTAAAAAACTCAAGCCAAAAAAAAATCTAAATTCTTCTTCTTCCTGCCCTTGTCCCATTTTATTTGGTCGGCGCAACACGTTTTTTTCTTCCATTCTGTCCTGTCACTCGTCACGCTATCACTAACTCCCTTTTCTTTCATATCACTTCTCACACAATCCATCCATCTTTTCTTTGGCCTCCCTCTCCCTCTCCATCCATCCACATGTAAATTCATAACTCTTTTAGCAACATGCTTTTCATCTCTCCTCTTTACATGACCATACCAAGACAAACGATTTCCTTTCAACCTTTCAGTTACTGGCGCCACTTTCAAACTTCCCCTAATATACTCATTTCTCACTTTATCCATTCTCGTCACACCACACATCCATCTTAACATTCTCATCTCCGCTACATGCAATCTTTTTTCATCCGTCTTTTTCACAGCCCAACATTCTGATCCATACAGTATGACAGGCCTTATCACGGACTTGTAGATTTTACCCTTCAACTTGAGGGGCATCCGTGGGTCACAAGTTGTTCCCGTGACCTGTCGCCATTTCATCCATCCTGCGTTGATCCGATGTGTTACGTCCCGGTCTACCTCACCATCCCCTTGGACGAGCGACCCGAGGTACCGAAAGTCGGAACAGATCGGTATGGGCGTTCCGGCGAGAGCTAAGGGCACTGGATTGGAGAGACCGCCGAAATCGCAGAACAAGTACTCCGTTTTGGTTCTACTCAATTTCAGGCCAACACTCTCCAATCTGTGCCACCACACCTCCAATCTGTTCTGGACCTCTAGGCCACTCTCGGCAACCAGCACAATGTCATCGGCAAACAACATACACCAGGGAGCCTCTTCCTGAATGTCCGACGTCAGAGCGTCCATTATCATCAGGAAGAGGTAAGGGCTGAGGGCCGACCCTTGGTGTAAGCCGACAGCCACATTGAAGCTTCCAGTAGTGCCCACTGAAGAACGGACTTGGGTACTGCATCGACTGTACATCGCTCGGATCAACTGCACATACTTCCCAGGCACACCTTTCTCCTTAAGGGCCCACCACAGAACCTCACGAGGTACCCGGTCATATGCCTTTTCGAGGTCAATGAATACCATGTGCAAGTTTTTATGCGCACCTCTGTATTTCTCGCACAGCTGGCGTATAGCAAAAATGGCATCCGTTGTACCCCGACCAGGCATAAAACCGAATTGGTTCTGTGAAATTTCACTCTCTTCTCTCAGTCGCCTTTCAATAACTTTCTCCCAGGCTTTCATAGTATGTGACATTAGCTTTATTCCTCTATAATTGTTGCACTCAAGCACATCACCTTTGTTCTTAAAAATGGGCACCAAAGAACTGCTGCACCACTCATCAGGTATGGCTTCTTCCTGCAACAACTTATTGAAGAATAAAGCTAACCACGTCCATCCATCCACTCGCAATAACTTCCACACTTCAACTGGTATTCCATCTGGACCAATGGCTTTACCATTCTTCATTCCATTTACTGCTATCCTAACTTCATCCATACTAACCATTCTCACTAACCCCACATTCACTGGTTTATTCTCTAACACACTACTCCAATTATTTTCCTCATTCATCAGTCTTTCAAAATAGTCCTTCCACCTCTTTTTGATTTTCTCATCATCCGATATAACCATTCCAGTTTCATCTTTTATACATCTTACCTGGCAAACGTCTCTCGTCTTTCTCTCTCTTATTCTAGTAAGCCGGTATAGTTCTTTTTGACCCGCAGGACTGTCCAGTGTGTCATATAATTTGTCCTGGGCTTTTGATTTTGCTATGGCCACGGCTTTCTTCGCTTTCTTCTTTAAAATGTCATACTCACTCTTTTTTTCAGCTTTTAAACTAGCGTTTCCTGGCTCTACACGCTGCCATTCCTTGAATTTTCTCTTCTTTTCTTTCAATACATTCTGAACTTCTGTCGACCACCACCATGTATCCCTATCTATTATGCCCTTTCCTTTCGTCTCTCCCAAAATATCTTTCGCTGCATACCTGATACACCCAGCTATCTCATTCCAGCTTTCATTTATACTTCGATCATTCATATCTCCCATCTCTATCATTCTGTCCACCACTCGTTCCCTGAACTTATTCGCACAGTCATTCCTCTCTAACATATGCCATTTTATTTTAGGGGGAGGATGCTCTTTGTGTTTGTTAGACAGTATTTTGACTACTGATGTCATAACTAGGAGTCTGTGTTGTGAGACTAGGTCTTCTCCTGGCAGTATTTTGCAGTCTTTGACATGCTTTAAGTTGTTGCGCCGAACTAGAAAGTAGTCGATTTGGGTCTTATGACTACCACTTTTATACGTGATCATGTGTTCGTCTCTTTTTTGGAACCACGTATTGGCTACTGCCAGGTCAAATGCAGTAGCGGATTGCAGCAGCGTCTCTCCTTCACTGTTCAGACTACCGAAACCCCATCCCCCATGCACTCTTTCATAAACACCTTTCATTCTTCCCACATGTCCATTAAAATCACCTCCAACTATCAATTCTTCATGAACAGGGATGTTCATTAAAGCTCTATCAAAATCCTCCCAAAACTTCTCTTTCACTGTTTCATCACATCCTACTTGTGGTGCATACACACTAACTACATTCAACATCACATTCTCTAACATTACTTTCACAACTATAATTCTATCACTAATCCTTTGTACTTCCATCACGCATTCTTTCAATCTACTGTCTAACACTATTCCAACACCATTTCTTTTTCCATCACTTCCACAATAGTAGAACTTGTATCCCTCACCAATTTCTCTCGCTTTTGTTCCTCTCCATTTAGTCTCCTGCAAGCATGCTACATTTATCCGTCTTCTTTTCAATACATCCGCTAACTCTCTGGCCCTTCCAGTCATAGTCCCTACATTCCAACTTGCACACCTCAATCTCATTTCCCGAGCTTGCTTCTTACGTTGCACCCGCCCGGGGTGGTGCAACAACCCTGGTCCATTTCCCACAGGAGCCGGGTGCTGCCCCTGCGCGTCGCCTGTGGGGTACGCCCTAACCCTACCCAAAAAAAAATCTAAATCTAAAGTAAAAAAACTAAGCGACTATACGCTATGGACTTCGGTTTAGGACGCCGCTGAAGAAAGATGGGCTGGATCGAAAATGGATTAATTAAGGTCGAATTTAAAACTATAGGCTTAGCCTCATGAGTTGGCTCGAGCAAGTCATAAAGAAACATAAAGACGCGGGAAGGGTGGATATAACAAAAGAAAAAAGAAAGAAAGAAAATTATTATTTTTTTAGTTCGGTTTATTGGTGTTCTTTTACTCCTATATTATAATTATCACATTATCCTGTATCTTTTGCAGGAAAAGAG
Organism: Mythimna ferrago; assembly: GCA_910589285.2. Taxonomy (NCBI): domain Eukaryota; kingdom Metazoa; phylum Arthropoda; class Insecta; order Lepidoptera; family Noctuidae; genus Mythimna; species Mythimna ferrago. The sequence goes on from OU342680.1 coordinate 2,652,382, forward strand.
TAATTTTTACGAGTAAAAAATTACCCGGAACCCTTCTCTTGTCTGCCGGTGAATTTACAACCTTTCAGTTGTAGATTTATACCGTTATGTGACCTCGTTTAATAGTGCAATTTATTATTTTTTATAGCACTGGATTTGTGACTAATCGTGCTTGAAAAGAAAATAATGTATTTCCTCTTACCGAAACAGCAGTAGGTAAGTTAAGACACGTGCTAAACGTGCATAATGGCTGTGACTGATAAGAGGTTCACGAATACTACTATTCTTAAATTTCAAAAGTAAATAAGTACTTCCATATACATACGTTTTGATCACTACTTGCCACTTAATTTAATGCACAAATACAGATGGACTCTATAGTTTTAAGCGTTCTACCTACTCAGCGTAAGGAGTAATAAATCCAGCCACAAACATAAAATCCAATCAATCCTGGGTTTTGGTGAGTGGGTCATGCCCATACCTGTCATGATTTGAACTCATGACGTACAAGTCATAAATTGGGCCTTTGTGGAGCGCTTGGAAGACACGGTGGAGGTATACTCCACTTAGGTGAAGCACCATCGTGTACTCGTGAGGGTGATTGGCGGCGGCGATCTGTCCGGCCTCAGGTGGTGGCCGCACGCGTGAGAAAATGGATATCTTTACGCCCCAGGCATCTAAGTCGTCCCGCTATCTCCTTCTTGGTCTGTCGCGACCCCGTCATGTGACTTCAGAGCACCAACCTTGCGTTTTACTGGCCCACCACTCGATCGACATGCGGCAGACATGTTCAGCCCAGTCCCGTTAAGCGGGGCAGGGCAGCTTTCCATATAAAAAAACAAAAATACTGCTCTACTTTTTCATAAAATCTCCGCAATCTCGTTCGAAAGCTTCAAAGTGAAGACTAATAAAAGGGATATGAAGACTTACCCATGTTTATATTGTTAGAGGATAAAATCTGTAGCTGCCTTACCTGTAACAATAAAATAACTTTTATAATAGTGCAAGATGAAAATCATCGTCAAGACTTCAATGTGCCCGTACAACGAGCCTTATCAAATGTCTAATCGGGAGCCTTACCACGTTGTGATAAGATGTCAGGCGTACGATTGAGAAAGAGGGATAGAGCTAAACAACCTATATAGCTCCATCTCTTTATAGTTCAGTTTAAGTCGTAAAATGGATCGTGTTAAGAGCCCGTGGTAGGGTCTTTGTACATAAATCTGAGACGAAAGCTCAGGTAGTAAGATAAAGCCATACACGGTTACAATTTACCTACACAGGCAATTTTTTTCTTCGAGGACTCGACCCCTGACATTTACCATAGGATACCAAGCCCTTGACTAACTAAGTAACCTGCATATATAATTTTTCGATTACTATTGGCTTTTTTTATTCGAAAATTCAAGGCGAAAGTTTGTAAGTGTGTGTATATTACTTCTGCACGCTGAAACAGCTTAAAGAATTTGCATGAAATTTGGCATATGGGTAGACCATTGAATAGCTCATAGGATATTATTTATATTATAATAGATATTGTCCCAAAGTCAAGGGGACAGATACCGGGAGTATTAAATACTCCTGGTGTTTTTGACATTTATATGTCTCCTTGGGACAATATCCTCCTAGTTATGTGAATATTTCCATATCTATGTTTTTATTTTTCCTTCTTTCAAAATTCCTTTTTTTCATCCTTTTTCTTGCCATCCAGAAGCTTAAATAAAATAGTGTTTTCTTGTAACTGTTGTGTTGTAGGTAGTATAAAAACTTTCTTTTTAAAAAGTTTTTTGTATATTGAATGCAATGTGTCAGTTTTTCTGTTTGCTATCTCTAATAATAAATTATTTATTAATAAAATAACCAGGAAATTCAAGTTCTCAAAAAAAAAAACCACAAAAGCATAATAGACTTGTCACACCGGTTACTTAGCCTTTTTTCCTTTTTCCTGGGTATTAGTGACCTCAATTATGGACAGGTTTTGTGAACTATATTGGTAGAAATAGCATAGTAACAATAATTTATTCAGCATGACTTGATATTGTCGGAATCACGTAATTTGTAAGCATCAAACATTGCATCAAAGGAAAGGTGCGGGCTTTGCTTTACTTATTTTGATGACATTTGGGTCCGCGGAAAATGTGTATGGTGGTTACATTAGCAACATTTTTTAACAGATATCCTACAAAATTATAGATGTATATGTATGTATAAATATATTATTTTATTTTAGTATTTTTATTCAATTGACCTTATTTAAAAAAAAAAAAACAAGCAGTGGGGGACTTGGTAATCTGTGTGGCAGGATTTCCTAGTGCAGATACCAGTCTCCCAAAAAGGAATACTTGAATCTATTTATGTAATGTTTATTTACGCGTTAAAGACGCAATCTTAAAACTAGGTAACAGAACATAACATCACAGCAATTGATAGGGAAGATATGCGTCTCCTTCCCGCAAAAGGACCTAAGGCACCTTTGTGGAAGAGAAATAAATGAATATGTTATGTTCTAGGCTCGTGTTTGACTACTAATCACACCTGATGGTAAGCGATGATGTATTCGATGCTGTATAGTCTGCTTCAACATAACAATGACGAAAATGTTTGTTTCTACTTTGAGTTTTAAAGCTCAATAGATCTGGATGATATTTGGCACACAAGTAACGTCTCGCATCCACCGCACTCCCGCGACTCTCACTAGGTCGTCGGTCCACTTTGTGGGAGGCCTTCCAACGCTGCATTTTCCGGTGCGCGCTCGCCACTCTAGAACCTTTCATCCCCATCGACCATCCGTTCTACGAGCAATGTGACCTGCCTGCTGCCAGTTTAGTTTTGCAATTCTTCGGGCTATGTCGGCGACCTCAGATATCTTCATTCCTGATGCGATCACATAAGAAAACTACGAACATAGCCCTTTCCATTGCCCTTTGGATGACTGTAAGCCTTTTGATAAGGCCCATTGTAAGCGACCATGTTTCAGTGCCATATGTCATCACTAGCAACACGCACTGGTCATAGTCTTTCATCTTGAACGAGCGAAGTGGTTGGCAGAAGCTACTTCATTAATATAAAGGAGCTGATCTACTCGTATAAATAATAAGTGTTATTAATGATTTTAGACAACGAGTCACATGCTTTACATACTTTTAAGGCCAAAGCCGCTAGCAGCAGCAAATTGGATGAATAAGAAGTTTCATTTTATGATCATTTCCAATAACAAGAAAGAAGAAGAAAGAAAAAACTTTTATTCGTACCTCACACACTATTCGATTCATAAAAAAAGATAACTTTAAAATCTGTGCAAGGCCCCTAACTCAGCATATGCTGCGATATTTAAAAAGACAAATAACGCAGCGCTGGTATTCTGTTAGGGCCCGCGGTGATACCACGGTCACATTCACGGGGGTTCAATAAATTAAAAGGTATCGAAACAATTTGTGCGACAAGGTGGGATGTCCACCTTAACAGTGGCGCATCGCCATACGTCTGGTGGTCCGATTTCTTTCAGTTTCGTTCCAAGTTATAGTCTGTCTAAAAAATCAAACGACTTGGGAATTTTATATAATATTTAATCATTTAAAAAATACTTATTTTCGATACTTTTTATAAGGTTCTTCTATTAGTAAACAATGATCAAGATCTCATAATCAATCTTGATTATTGAACCAGTGTTGATTACATAAGATTTCATTTTGCCTTAATCCACGTTACCCACCTATACCCACGTTGTTTGACTTTTTAGACAGACTACATCAGGGCCTCAAGTCTTCTATTACAATAGTGTCAGAATGGTCTATCATTGATGTCATAATTGTCGATTTTGACAAGTTTGGTAATCTACTAATATAATGGCGTCATTATGACTTTCCAATGGTCAACCAATGACACTCCATTGAAAAAAGTGGCTTAAAATGGTAATCTCGTACATATTGACAAATGAATATTTGATATTTGCGGTAATCTGCTAAAACTTTGACAGTTTATTTGATCAGTGTTTGACCATTAGAACTTTATTGTGCAGTTATTGGTTTTAATATGCTCGAAATTATCATTCTACCGCAATTCTATTACAAGACCATTGACCGATCAATGATCGATCATAATGAATTAGCAGATTACAAACTTTTAGCAAAATGACAATGGGATCGTGTTGGAATGACGAATTTATAAAAATAGCAGACTTGGGGCCCAGGATCTTTCTCAAATGTCAAAACGGGCCGTATGTTTTTGATGCGTTTGTATCGTACACTCAAGTTCACAAGCACCTCCTTGGTTCATGACATTGTGCATAATATCTAGTTTTGCGAGGTTACCGCAGCTCAGGTTTTCATCCAAGACTCGTGAAGGTTGTAGAGGTCAGTAACGTATTGCGAAAGCAGCTTTCTCAATGTTAGCTTGTTGTGGTCTATTGTTTAGTTAGGTATTATCTTAGCAATAAGAAAAGAAAGAAAGAAATAAATGAAGAAAGAAAGAAACAAAAATACTTTATTAACACATATGTATGATAAAAAAAAAAAAAAAATAACTAGCATTGTGTGTCTGGCACCTGCACCAAATAGGTCTGATTCAGCAAAATGCCAGACAACTACGTGGTAGTTGCCTGACGCTGCTTTTCAAATAAACGGTTAAAAATAAAAAATAAAATATTTCACACAGACCTACAAGGGCACTTATAAAACGTCAGAAGCTAGTGCACGATTCCAAATTGGTCGCTTCCTATGGAGAAGAACCGGCAAAAAAACTCCATGGTTACTCTTTTAAAAAAAGTGGTTGATGTTACAAATATTTCCATATTACAGTATTAATAGATATTATGTAAGAACAGCGTAGACCAATCAATATTGTGCCCAAAAGCACAAGAAGAAATAATCTAAGAAAAGACTAATTTCATCAAAACTTTTTAAATTTTTTTGATAGTCTTTAGGTAAGTTAGTTGTTCTTATCAATTCATTATCATCATGATCTTTTCTGCTGAAAGACATCCACTGTTGGACATAGACCTAACCCAAGTGTCGCCACAATGAACGGTCCTGTGCATCTCGCATTCGTCGGATTCTCGCGACCCACTTTGAGGTCCAAAACTGTGTCTTCCGGTAGGCGTCGCCACTCCAGAATCTTTTGACCCCAATTCTGTTCTGCGAGCAATAAACTCTGCCTACTGCTATTTAAGTTTCGTATCTCTTCGGACTATGTCGCTTACTAATTACAATAATAATATTATTATATTTGTTTTTCTCAAAAAGGTATGACTTAGGTTCATAGTAGCTAGTAGTTGCAGCAATGTATCGTTTGTAAAAGCTACAGTCTAATATCAATGTGACAAACTTCTTCTCACATCTTCACACACACAGGCAGTCTGAAAAGGAACCCCAGGGTTCTGGAATGCAAAGGGCAAAGAAAGAACATATTTTATGTGAGTTTAGTTAGTAAAAGTCTGACACGCCCTCGCGCTCCACGCTCACCGGTTCGGATCTCGGCAAATATTACTTCAACCTTGGAAATTAGCGTAGGGTTTTCATTCTTCTTAAACGCAGACAACCTCCCACATCCACCAGATAACATACAAAAAAAAAGGTCTCTGACGACGTCAGGGGGACACGCGTTATATAAGAAAAAAAAACCTCCCACATCCTTCAAATCACATTGCAAGTTAATTGTTTAATAACGATCTGAACTTAATGATCTAACCATATCAAATATTCATCATCTATCATGTTACCAACGAATTTGAGAGCTTTTCGAAATGTGTATGTCGATACAATTTACTTAATGATATTTTGAAGGTCCAAATTGAGGCAATTCATCAATTACAATACTTATATTGTTGTTCGTGATGTTTTGAAGGGCATATAATAGAGTAACTTTGAAAACAATTGAATAGTAATTTATAATAATTAAACTAACACCTGTTGTTTTTTTATTGATTGCTTGCAAAATAAACTCATATCTATGTTGAAGTGCTAAAAAAAACTAATATAAACTAGTGTGCCTCACCATCAGAGATTGCCTGTAGGCCTAGCCAAGTTACGACCGTTTTGTTTCGGATCTCTTTTCTACAGTACGTAAGGTCTCCAATTCCTTTGTTCTGACCACGTGACTTAACATTGAAATGACGTTATTCCTATACATTTGAAGTTTTCGACTAGCGTTAACGATTCTGGATTATCAATTTGGCTCTCTGGTGAAACTTGCAGAAATGCGCTGGATGCGAGATGCATATAACCATTCGTTGTGACGAAACTTAGAGGAGGTCTGTGTCCAACAGTGAAGTATCTTTCAGCTGAAATGATGAGGTTACTTCTAGGCAAGAATGCTCTATCGTTGATCGTATCAGGACTTACCATCAGGTGCGATAGACATCAAATGCGAGCAATAATAGCTCGCATTTGATGTCTATTTTCATTGCTTCGCGAGAAGAATTATTCTTCTTCCTGCTCTTGTCCCGTTTTATTTGGGGTCGGCGCAACACGTTTTTTTCTTCCATTTTGTCCTGTCACTCGCCACGCTATCACTAACTCCCTTTTCTTTTATATCACTTCTCACACAATCCATTCATCTTTTCTTTGGCCTCCCTCTCCCTCTCCATCCATACACATGTAAACTCATTCGAGCCTATCAATAATAAAAAAGAATATATAAAATATTATTAAAAAAAAACTCGATTCAGCATATTATTCTGGGAACGTACTGGCCCAGTTTGTGAAGGTCTCATAAAAAACAATAGCTCCAATTTTCTTTTGTTATACATATAATGCAGATTTTCCCATATTGATTGCTTTTGTTACTGGCGTGATTGATCGGACAATTAGGCTGATATTAAAATTGATACGTGTTAGCCAAGGCTGTCCATGGATGCGTAGCTTCATAGACGCGTATTCGTCATTATACGCTTGCGTGAAACTTACATACAAAACTATGAAACTCTGTCGACAAAGCGGCAACGTTGTAAGTCGATTGATTGAATCAATGTTGTTCTACTTTTGACACCCCAAAAACTGTCGGGTTTGCTAAATTTTAACCAAATTTCAAAGAAAAACAGCGAGGAAATTGTTGATGAACTTATTGCCTACATATTATATCACCACGATATATACCGGCGAAATAATTTACTAAGTTTTATAACTGAACTGAAATAATCATGGCTTAGTTTTTTTTTGCTGGTTTATCTTCAAGACTTTTGGATACTGAACTTTTTAGTGTTGCCACTAATATAAATCTTGCTAAAGTAACATAACATGCTTTGCTTTAGGTATTGCATTAATGTACTTATAAAATACATTTTCACATTAGATAATGAACATAAAAATATCTGTTTGTGCTTATTTGTGCAGTATTTTCTAAGTTGATCGTGTTCACACAGACAGACGCTTTTAAGGACTTTGTTTTCTCTACACTAATATTATAAAGAGATAAGTAGAGCTTGTTTTTATTATTATTATTTTTTTGTTTGTAGGATGTAATCTCTGAAAGTACTGGTCCGATAGCTAAAATTTTTCCACCGATAGAAAGTTGCTTTATATTTGTAAGTTATTGTGATACTAACAAACTTTTATGATTTATGGATTTTTTTCTGAAGTAAAAAGATTATTATTTTATTCCTAAGTGGCATAGGCGATATTTTATATGCCCGGGCGAAGCCGTGAGCAAAAGCTAGTAATATATAAGAATTGAAATATAAAACTCATCAAAATAATTTGGTCGTAAATAAAAGTTTGGTCATTTATTACTTAATCAGATCTATTTATGTACCTAATAATAAATAGTTCCATCCTTGTATCTGTGAGAATATGGCTACAATAAAATACATGTTTTACTAATTAATTAGTCTCACCTACAGACTAATAACTCACTAAATCAGTAGCAACTAATTTAGACTAATTGGTTTTTAGCTACCGGTCTGACAAATCTAGTTGACCAAGATCTTAAATGTCATTATCGTTTTGAAGAAGACGCTCTTTATAATCCTAATTAATAAAATTATAACAAATAATACTTTATATAGATGTTTAGTTACAAAATGGGTCTCCATTGCTACCGTTCGGCTGTCCGTCAGTCTGTGATCGGCTGTATCTCGCGAACCGTGACAGCTAGACAATTGAAATTTTCACTGATGATGTATTTCAGTTGCCGTTATAACAACAAATAGGTATTGACATTACTTAATGTCTAAGTGGGCCTCCAATACCACAAACTTGATTATTTGACGTTTTTTGCTACGGACGGTACAAAATTCAAAATTTAAAATCATTTAATTCAAATAGACCATTTGCAGGCACTTCTGAATATTCAAATGTCAGTCAGTCCAAGTAAAGCTAGTAAAGCGAAGCTAAATTGCACGTTCCAAAGCGTAGGTCTCTATGGAGAAGAACGTGCAAGAAACTCCATGGACACTCTTTTAAATCATATTATGTGTTACATATAATGCTTGGTTTTTACATATTTCATGTTGCTTCTATTATGTGAGCACAATGTAGATAATAAAATAAAAATAATTAAAAGAAACAAACTGAATTAAGCCACTGGCAGCTAAGAGATGACCAGTCTCAACTGACGGCACCCGTTCACGAGCATGACGCGTGCATCTGCCCCACTCAGCTCAACCATTTTTTAAGGGAACTGAATGACCCAATAACACGTGCCACCAACAGCGAGACATTTGAGTGAGTATGACAAACTCTCAACTGCCACACTCGTAATATACGGAACCCATCATGCGTAAGTCTGACTTGCACTTGGCCAGCTTTTTCACTTAATATCAAGTCTTACACTCTTTCTCTTTCCGCCCAGAGTGGGAGAGATTACTCTACAATTTCTTTCAAAAAAAAAATCAAACTAATTTGCTTGCAAAAGATATTCTAATTAGAATTTGTAAGTAAGTATAAAGCAAACTGAGCAAAGTTTGCTTAAAGACGTGACTTGCGTCGCGTGGCGCGTGTTGTGGATGACCATACGCCTTCTGCAATGATTACTTTTGACGCACAAGTCAAGGTATTAAACTTAACTGTAGTTATATGTAAACATATACCCACATATTATTACTCATACATGACCAAGTTTCGTGTTCATGACATGTTCTGTTTCCTAATTGTTTCAAAACTAATTTAATTTACTAATTGTTTTTGCTTTTGTTATAATAAGAAACTGTTCACAAATAATATTTGCACAAGGTTATGAAATAATGCATTTCAGAGGCATTCTACTCGCACCGAAACACTCATCACACCTTTATTTTAGGTGAGAAATCATCCAATGACTTCTTCCGCTCTTGGGCGAAGCGCGAGGACGTGTCAGACTTTTACCACAAAATTAACAGGTACAGAAGTCAATCTACATACAAAGCGTGCTCAAGCAACGCACACATAGACACCGCTCACGGACACGATATCTCGGTTGCGTCTCGGCTCAATCGTCGAACAGTTCCGGCTCAAACGCTCATTAGTGTGCGTCCTCCGAGCGTAGGTATAAAAAGTGAAGTACATAGACGTAGTTTTTGTATAAGCTGTATTACTTTTTGGTGTACAATAAAGTCTATTCTATTCTATTCTATTCTACATACATGAGATTGTCTTCTGTACCTATCTATTTTGTGCTTTTACTATGTTCCTTCTTTGCCGTCCGTTCTAAGACCCCGGCTTTTCCTTTCAGAAGCGTATCCATGACCCCGTGGTTTTGCTGACATCTCCTTGGGGCGTGGAACAGTACGCGACGTAGATGACTCGGGCTCGGTCCGGATGGTTATAATCCGATTATGAAATCTGTCCGTTTATGAAGAATCTCTGGCTGCTCTTCTGTTTAAAAGAAAGGGATATAATGCCACTTCTACTATCTTATTATCGCACTGTGATCTCTGACAAAGAGCATCTACGAAAAATCACCAGAAAAGTTGTAACATCTAATAAAAAAAAAACAAGCCACCCAAGACTAAAACAGTTTTATCCCCGTGTTGAACATATTACTTTTTATACTGTCGAGAGAAAAAACCTAACAATGTACTTTTATTAAACAAACTACTTCTTATATAAATATAGTATTATTTATCGCTTTCACTTATTCTTTAATTAGATTTAACGAATAAATTCTTTCGTTGCACACACATTTTAATTCCCCTATTAAAGTCTAAACTAACCATAACGAGTTTTGAAGAATCAATATTCTATCTCGAAATGAAATGAATATTTAAAGAGCAGTGGAGGAGCATGTAAAATATAATAGAAGAAATGAGTGTCCTCTAAATTCTAATATTTTTTTATTTCACATAGGCCAACATAGGCATTTATAAAACGTAAGAAGCTAGTGCACGGTTCCAAATTTGTCGTTTCCTATGAAGAAGAACCGGCAAGAAACCATGGTTACTCTTTCAAAAAAAGTGGTAGATACTTTTCATTCTTTTCAGATTTGCCTTAAAACAACTAACACACACAAATATACGATCATTGTAAGTTAATTCTAAGCTTATAATAAACAAATGGTTCGCCACTCACATAAACCACGAGCTAATAGGTCAACAAAGTTCACAACTTAGTAGAACCAAACAATGACATTTGAACTTTGTATATTGAGAGCAAAGCACAAGGTTCGCCGATTAAATCTTGAACTTGAGTCTAACCTTTCTAATGTTTAGCTTTTAAATGCGTAACATTGTAGTTTTGTTGTAGCAACGTGGTATGGCGTTGCGGGATATAGTTGTATTGCGTTTGGAAAAATTAAGCTGGAGAAAAATTTAGCCCACGTATGCCACTTATGCTATGCATTATGATATCCAGACTCTTAAATTTGCTGAATGAGAATGAGAGATTTTACATCTCACAGTCTCACTAAAACCGTAAGCAACCTATCAGACGCTCCACGACCGAGTGGTTGTAGTGGTGGAGTCATCATGAAGACATGTGATGATAACATGATGATGGTAGCACTAAGTATCTATAGTAACTGCCAGTAAATATGGTCTACAGGATCTATAGAATATTTCCTTTGTCATGAATTTACGATAGCTGTGTGTAATATAGCAGTTTTCATAAGCATCGTCATGACACATTATAGTTCAGGTACTACTGCAACAAATACATGTTGCTTTTGCAAGCAAAAAAATTTGTTGTGGTATAAAGTTGCCTTTATACCACATTTCTATGTTACAATGTTTTCGACAACACAAAATAATTTTGTGCAACTGTTGATATTTTGTAAGTTTAGGTACTTGACTTAAACCGATCTAAGAGCGATGCAAGGCTTTTTCACTAATTGTCAGCAACAGCAGGGGCCCAGCCGGGTCGAAGCCTACTGGGGCCAGGGTTATCCGAAAGGGCGCTCGAGCCCCGGTATGAAGGCTAGAAGGAACGGGGTGGGTCTTTTAGTCAGTAAGAGTCTGACACTATCTCCCACTCCACCCAAGAGCGGGGGTTGTCATTAAATGATTTTTTCCCACCATAAAAAAAGGCTTTTTCACTAATCACCTGCCTTGGCTTTGCACATGTGATATATGTAAGTCTTTGGAAATCTCAAAATCGTTAAACCTTTCTCATATATCACTCTGTGTATTATTTAAAACTAAATGGTTTATTCAGTACTTTTCGAATTTATCATAAATGGACAGAAAGAAAGAAATTTGTTTTATATATATTTTCATATTTTCATGCTAATTCTGCATGAAAGCAGTTGCATTGTGTCATTGAGTTAGATTAGCTTAGCTGCCATTGGTCGGAGCAGTAGTGGCCGAGCGGTAACGACCCCGACTTACCAAATCGTAGGCCGCGGGTTCAAACCCAGCCTGGCGCATTACTTTGTGTAATTTATTTCATTATCACTGCTTTCAAAACGGTGAAGGAAAACATCGTGAGGAAACCGGCATATCCTAGAACCAAAAATTTGAAGACATGTGACATCCACCGATCCGCACTGGGCCTCCGTGGTGGATTACAGCCTATTGGGATCTCCTAGAGAGGAGGCCTGTGTCCCAACATTAGGAACATTATAAAGTCAAAGTCAAATCTTTATTGCAGAACACAGTACAATCAATTATACATTTCTGGATGTCATGTGAATGCTCAGCAAACTGTGTTTTACCAAATTAGGCATGCAAAATTGTAATAAATTGTAATAAATTGTAATAAATTAAACATTATGGATACTTAATATATGTCAGAGATTAATACCTACTAATAATAATGTCAACACAAAACAAAATAAAATTAAAATAGTCAAACAAATAATGTTAATACAAAATAAAAACAAACTCAAAATAAATACAATAAGAAGATTAAGTAAAGTAAGTCGGACTTAGAAAGAAGTAACCCTTGTCATTATTGTACACATAAATTCCTGTCTAACAGTGTATTCACTGTGTAATAAGTCTTATTTAGCAGTAAATTGTGCAATTGTTTTTTAAATACGTTAAGATCGTCACATTCTAACAAAGGCCAACTATGCTACGCTATGCTAGCTCCCTTTCGTTAAATAATTCTAAACTATGGGAGCTATGCTAAACTAACTCAGCTTAGCTCTAGCTCTGCAACCGGTTTTAACTTTAACCCAAAGCTGCTCTAAAGGTTACTAATAAAATGACAGGAAGTAGTAATTACGTTGGAAGCTGTGCGTGATTGAGATGTGTGTGAAACTGTTTAGCCTCGTTCTGGAGGAAGTGGTTGGGTAAGAGCCTATAGAAATGTTGTCTTAACAGAGTGACTCATAGGAAAAATTTGTTTGCATATTTTACTAATCAGATTTTGTCACTCTTTCTATGGAATTAAAAATATTGAATAAGCATAAACAGCCTTAGTATTTTCTCACTGCTGGGACTCAGAAACCATATTCAAGAGAGAGAATGGGCCCATATCCACCACGCGGGCCAAGTGGGGATTGGTGGATGTCACTTGTCTTAAAATTTTTAGTTCTAGGACATGCCGGTTTCCTCACGATGTTTTCCTTCACCGTTTTGAGAGCAGTGGTGATTCAATAATTACACAACCTAAACATGTGTCGGGGCCGGTGCTAATGGGCCACCAAAACTCCTGTGCTATATGCTTTTGTGTATATATGCTTTTTTTTAAATAAAAAAGTTTATATTATTTTTACAACGGCTTAAGAATGAGGCTCCCGCATAGTCACGAAGTATCTCGTCTGCAGTCAAGAGATGATAAGGCACATAACATTCGTGACTTGAAGATTGGTATCTCAATGTTAGCCTACCCTTTACTCATTGCTTTGTCTGCACATATAGCACACAATGTGTAAATGCTCATGCAGCGTTGGCATGGCAAGCGGTCGAGGGTTCATACTCAGCCGTGTGCATGACTTCTTGTAATTTTTTTCATCAGCACTATTCTCAAGACGGTGAACTAAAATAGTGTAAGGAAACTGCCATGTCCTTGAAAAAAAAATTGTGAGACATGTAACATCCACCAATCCGCATTGGGACCGCGTAAATTATGGCCTATTCCTTCTCCAAGAGAGCAGACTTGAGGACTTACCGCAAGGCCTTAACGCGATTGCATTTGACGACCGAGATGGAGCTATAATTGTTCTCTCATCTAATAATTGCGCTCGGAGGATAAAGATTTTCGTCAAATGCGGAGGCAATCACCATCGTGAGCAATTATTCTGTGGAGAAAAACATCAACTACTAATTGAACGCGTTAGAGAGACGGGGGCATCGCTTTTCTGGAGTTCTAAGATACAGGCTTAGACCTAGTACAGACTCCAGATCTCCCACAAATTGTAATTTCATCTGTTAAAAGTGCTTATGTTTTTCTGCCAAATAACATATTGGATGTTTGAAGTGTAATTTTGTGGAGATGAATAAACATTTTTTTTATTATAGCTTTTTTTTATTTTTAGGTATGAAAGTTTACAGACCACCTGTGTATAGGGTGTATAGTTCTATCCCTCTTTTTCGCTCGCATGCTCGACATTTTAACACCTCATGGTAAGGCTCCTGAAAGTGGGAACATTATAAGGCCGATTGCTCAATGTTATGTTATCCCTGAGTTTTTGATGGAATCGACGGTCATAGTGCCAAAAGCATCAGTATTTTGCGTAAACATAGAATTATCTAGTTTCGAACTTGAAGACAAAGCTAAAACAAGCTTTTAAATTAATAAACAACTAATACTATTATAATTAATACAAACTAAATTATCTTTTGATTTATTTCAGTCTATATTTGGTCAGTCCATAATTCTCGCTCAAAACTTGACCTTACTGAAATTGGGTGAATGTCAAGTATATACCAATTTAATAAGATCATAATACTAATACTGTCATATCATGTGTTTGACCCCGATATAATTATGGTAATCTGTGAACTAATTAGTGAAAAAATGGATCAATAATATTATAAAGAGGAAAGATTTGTATTTTTATATGTAACGAATAAACTCAAAAACTACTGTGCCGATTTCAAAAATTCTTACACCATTGGAAAGCTACATTCACCCTGAGTAACATAGGCTATATTTATTGCCCGTGCGAAGTATAAAATAAAAGGAATAATATAAAACAAGAAACTAAACAATCTTCGTAACTCAATCCGGGAATTGAACTGTTTTCATAGTTAAGTTTTTACGGAACCCTAAGGTTTTTACCCTACCCTACTTGCTCGGTTTTTTGAATGTGGGAAACCATCAAATAACTTCTCCCGCTCTGCATGGACCGGGAGGGAGAGTCAGTCTTGTACTGACTATAACTTAACCGTGTTCTTTCAATTATCCTTTGCGTTCTAGGACCACAGATAGAGAGTTATCTTCAGAACATTTTCACAGTCTAATGAAAGTCATCATTTCCTGAAAGTGAAAATGGATAAATAGTAGATGATTATTGTATTGTTTACAACACTCACTTAATATTTATCCTTTTTCATATTGTTAATAGGCGTTTAACCACTATCTCACCTAACGGTAAGCAATGATGAGGTCGACGATGGAGCACGCTTACCTAGAAGTAACCTATTTACTATATTGACTTAGACTCTTAGGTTGTAGGTATCAGGAAACATAGACTCCGGTAAGGAATACACGAATAATGAAATATTTACGAGTATCAAGATTGTTTACTTTTAGTTAACTACCTAAACTTAAACAGATTGAGTATAGTTACGTTGTTCCCGCCACAAATTAACTAAATAAAGAATTTAAAAATAGAATCAACATTGTCTCATTTGTTCGGCGTCTCGTTCTATCGTTCAATGCACCAGATTTAGGGTGAATTCGTTCGAGTTCAAGGCCGTGAGACCGGAACCGGTCGCAGAATAGGCGCGGAGCTGTAGTTGTAGATGTTTATGTCACTGATTTTTGATGTGGGGTATATTGTAATTTAAAAGCAGTTTTTCTTTTTCCTTTATTGTGACAGTTTTTGGTTATGTAATCGAAGCATTATAATGAAATTAATAACCACAGCTGCTGTTTTATTTTTTAAGGAAACGCACATCCTTACGCCACAGGCACAGAGACAGGAGACGCCTAAGGTATTTTGTGATCTAAAAGATGTTTTTTTTTTTTATTGTGACAGTTTTTATTATTTATTAAAAAGGCTGACGATGATGATGATGATAAGAGAGCTTTCGGCTTATCAATGTAAATAAAGACTGTTAGATCAACACTTGAAAGATAAGTCAGTAAATGATACAAAGGTACTTAATAGAAAAAAAAAAACGCATAAAATATGTTATGGGCATAACATGAGTAGGTATATTTGTATTCTACACGATCATTTAATGTTAAATGGTTTATTAAAAATAATAAAACTTAATGTGTTGTTTCAATTAGCAAATAATAAAATCTAGCATGCATCATTAACATACACATAAATCAATTGTTATTACCTGTATCTTCATGTTTCTTGACATTTACAGACTACGATACAATTTACTGCTCATTATTGCTACATTAACATTGAAGATAATGAACGTTTTAACTTAAATTTATCTAATTTTTCATAATTAATTATCTCCTTATCTTAAGAAGTTTTAAGTTCAAGAGTAGTTCTTTTATTTATGACACATAAATGCATCTTCCTAATTGTATTTGCTAATTTATAATCTTGATTTTTTCAATTTATTCATTTTTATGGTTCCATCCCCAAAGAATAAGATCCTATTGCAATGACGTCTATATCTCATAAACCATGACAGTTAGAGAGTAGAAATTTTCACAGATTACGTATTTCTGTTGCCGCTATAATAAAAAGTGCTAAAAATAAAACTAAATAAATATTTAATTGAAGCTCCAATACAACAAATGTGATATTTTTTGCTTTATTTTTGCTACGAACGTTGTTCTTTGTGCGCAAGTCCGATTCGCTGTACCCACGATAAATATGTAGATGGAGTTCTTAAACATCACCCGGGCTCCTCGCCTACAATAAGATTGTACTGCACGCTTGATCGACTAAAGCCTTTCCAATATTCTGTATAATTATAGATACTTACTTGTACTTGAATGAACACAGTTTGGCATGTCAATCGATTGATTTTTATCGAACGAGAGTAGAATGGTCTAAAACCGTATTTAGAAATGCATACGATTTATTTTAGGTTACTTTAGATACTGTTGATTGTTTTCTTTGTTGCTAAGCTATGTAAACATTCTCCTTGAGAGTTATTTTGGTTGGCTTTCGCAAAAAATTCACAGCTTCACAACTCTAAATAAATCTGTGAAATAAACGCTCCTTACGATATTATAAGTCTGATTAAAAAGTCAAACGACTTGGATAATTATTAGGGCAAAATGAAATCTGATGTAGTCAACACTGGTTCAAAATCAAAGTTGATTAAGAGATCTTGATCATCGTTTACTAATACTCGTAGAAGAATCTTATAAAAAGTATTGAATATAAGCATTTTTTTAAATGATTAAATATTATACAAAATTCCCAAGTGGTTTGACTTTTTAGACTGACTATAACTAAAAATAGGATGGTGTGAGTGACAGTTGTCGGATTTATACCATGTACTACTACCGTCACGAATCTTGAGCGCAGCGAAGAGTGAGGATCAATTTGCGCATCGTACACATCGTCGAGCCAATCACTGTAACTACAAAGATGTATTCCCAGCTCCCTCGTCTCACTCCATACCACTAAAGAGACCCAAAACTTCACTTCTCATTCAAGTCTGCGCGATTTCAAGTTCAAGTCAGCGCTCAAGATCCGTGCCGGTATTTGTATATATAAGAGCATCGTTACCACGCAGTAGAAATAACATCTCTTGCAACGGGTGCCATCTCACATACTCAAGACACCCAGACTCAAAACAATTAGGCCATACAAATGTTTTTTCAGTACGGACCTTGTACCCTCGACATGTAGTGCTGCAGCCAACCGCTGACCAGTAGCGCCAACCGCGCCGTCGTTGCATAACCAAACTTAAAAAATAGTATAATTATTGCTGTTTACGCCATCTTCTGGTGATAACTTTAACGAATAATGAGAAAACTGAAATCTTATTGACGGATGTCGAAGTCGTAGGCTGTGGGTTTTATTGAAAGAGTTATAGGTAATTATTATAAGCTTTATTTGCACACATTAATTTAATACTGGGCAAATATTTCAAAAATAATGGCAATTTCTAATTCACAACCTTTGGATGGACTGAACGATAGAAAAAGATTTTTTTTTTATCATGGACAGGCTCGTTTTTGACCACTATCTCACCTGATGGTAAGCGATGATGTGGCCGACGATGGAACACGCTTGCCTAAAGCAATCCATTTATTCTTGACTTAAAGACCCTTTGGTTATAGCTATCAGGATTTAGGGCTGTCAGTGTACAACAACATAAATAATGTAAAAAATATAATATATGGATGTTGTATATCAAAAAAAAATACTAATAAATATCAAAAATATGCAATTGACACATGGTGTCTTAAACGCAAAAAGTAACTGAAGGAACACAGAACTTAGTCTACAAAAGTCAGACCCTCCCTCTCAATCCACACAGAGCGGGAGAAGTTATTTGATGAATTTTCACCTCAAAAGAAAAATAAGTACCTACATCAATAGGTAGGTTTCCAATAATTAGTAGATAAATTTATAACACAAATACAAGCACGTAGTCAATTTAGTCTCAAATAGTTATGTATATACATGTTATAAGGGCTATACACGATTCCAATTTAACTTTAATAGTAATAATAATGCCACTTATTACTATTATTATTAAAAAAGGAAGTGACTGTAAACATTGGCAGTGTTTTAAAGGTCAAAAATCGTATCAAAATGGCCACGATTTAAATTGTGGGTCAAGATTCGGCGTTGATTACGTTAAACTGGAAATGTACTTCCTTATAAGCGATTGTTTACAATAACGTTAAGGAATTCTTGAGTTAAATATTTTTGAGGTAAACAATTAAATAATTAGTTGAACAATGAAGAAGTTTTGGTAGGATAGCGCTGGTTGTCTGGTGGATATCGCTGTCTGTGATAAGACCGCCATTGTTCTCATACAATTGAGAGTATCAACTGTATTTTTTTTTTTTAATTGATATAAACTAGTGCTTGACTGCGATCCCACCTGATGGTAAGTAGCGATGCAATCTTTGATGGTGAGGCTAGTTTATTAAGAGCCTATTCACTCTAGCCTTGAAGACACCCAAATTATAATCGGACGGGAAGACTGCAGCAGGCAAACTGTTCCAGTCCTTCGACGTACGCGGTATAAACGACGAGGCGAAATGCTTAGTCCGGACCGTAGAGGTTTCAACAACGTAAGGGTGAATATTCGCCGTATAATACTATAAAGCCGAAAGTTTGAGAGTGTGTATGTATGTGTTAGTACTTTAAAAAAAAATCGCTGCTCAATACCAAGATTTACTCCTGTATCGAGGGTGCGTTCACGTAAACTTATATACACATACACCAAGACCCGGAACAAATATTTTTAAGCCATACAGATATTTATACTAAGCGATAATCAAACATTGATAATTCGAAGACATGTGACATTCACCAACACGCACTGGGCCCGCATGGTGGATTACGGCCCATTCCCTCTCCTAGAGAGGAGGCTTGAGTCCCAACAGTGGGAACATTAAAAAGGTTGGTGATGATGATGATGATGATGATGATAATCAAACCCGCGGCACATAGCACAGCAGCCAATAGCCTAACCATTGCACCAACCGTGCCGTTAAGTATGTTTATTATTACTTCTTTGCGCTCGAACGGCTGAACGGATTTCAATAAAACTTAGCGCACGGGTAGACCAAATCTTGGAAAAGTACATTGGGGGGAATATGTTCCCTTGGGATAATTTTCTACTTTCAGGCGGGCGCAGCCACTACTGGTAGCAGTATTATTCGATACTTATATGTAACTATCTCTATACTATTTTCCTACGTATAGTTTGCCTATCACGTATCACATTAAAGATGATGCACTTAGTGGCGTAACATATATGTATATATCTGGCAATGAACTTCTTTATACAATGACAGTAGCATTATTATGAAAATATGTAGGTATGTACATAATAATACTACTGTCATTCATAGTGAGCAGTGGTGGCCGAGTGGTAACGGCCCCGACTTACGAGTTGTAGGTCGCGGGTTCGAACCCAGCCAGACGCATTACTTTGTGTAATTTATTTCATCACCATTGCTCTCATCTCAAAACGGTGAAGGAAAACATCGTGAGGAAACCGGTATGTCCTAGAACCAAAAATTTGAAGACATGTGACATTCACCAACCCGCACTGGGCCTGCGTGGTGGATTACGGCCCATTCCCTCTCCTAGAGAGGAGGCCTGAGTCCCAGCAGTGGGAACATTATAAAGGCTAATGATGATGATGATGTAGGTATGTGCTCTATGGGCAGTGTGAAAATGAAACCGGCCCTGGGACAAAGGCAAGGAAGGAAAAGGAGTGGATTTTTAGTCAGTAAAAGTCTGACACTATCTCCCGCTCCGCCCAAGAGCTGGGGATGTCATTGGATGATTTTCCCACCTATAAAAATAGGTGTATAGAACGTGCTAGAACTTCGATACATTGAGGACTGATTTGGCCTAGCCTAAACAAAGATACTAATTAGACACGCTAATATTATAAAGACGATATGTTTTTTAGTCCTTCACGCTTAGACGCTTAGATGATATTTGGCACACATTTGACATTGGATACTTTTTACCCCAGGAAAAAAATATGCCTTGGAACAATTTTCATCGTTGACGAGGGCGACTCTGCTGGCAGAAACTGTACTTCACAGTGATATTGCTTATCCTCCTCCTTGCGTCGTATTCGTCAATGCTGAGGGTCGTGACCCCCCTGTTTCATCACTCTATCCCAACTCTATATTGTTTATACATATGAATAAATTATCATTATCTCCCTAATCTTTATACAACTAGCTTGAGGTTGGCATCCAGTCTAATTGGATACAGCTGAATACTAGTGTTTGACATAGAGCTACTGCCTATTCGATCTCCACAACCCACTTTTTTGGCCATACGATATTCCGTGAATAAACTGATGGTGAGATGTCCCCCCATAATGAATTGGTAGTTAATAATCCACGTGGACAAAGCCGCTAGGAGAAGCTAGTATTAATACAGATTTGAACTTGCTTATATAATCACTAGCTTTTGCCTCTAGTGCTCTTAAAATATAGCCTATGTCACTCAGGAATAAAACAGCTTTCTCCAGTACTCTCAGAGATTACCTCCTAGAAACAAAAAAACATAAAATTAAACATCACCTCTTTATTATATTAGTGTGGATTTATTCATTTGCTTAAAATAGGTAATAAATGGACTATGTTGTGTCCAAGAGCGTACAAATTCAGGTACTATAATAATATTTATAACTTTAATCATAGTCAATAATGTTTTAAAATAATAAAAATGAATAGTTTCATATCAAGTTATATAGTTATAAATCAACAATTGCTTCAAATACAAAAAAAAAATACAATAATCTATATATATAAAAGAAAGTCGTGTTAGTTACACCACTTATAACTCAAGAACGGCTGAACCGATTTGGCTGAAAATTGGTGGGGAGGTAGCTTAAAACCAGGAGACGGACTTAAGACCTACTTTTTTTTTACGGTAGAGTAGAGTAGAGTAGGGTAGGGTAGAGTAGGGTAGGGTAGAGTAGGGTATAGTAGGGTAGAGTAGGGTAGAGTAGGGTAGAGTAGAGTAGAGTAGGGTAAGGTAGAGTAGGGTAGAGTAGGGTAGAGTAGGGTAGAGTAGGATAGAGTAGGGTAGAGTAGAGTAGAGTAGGGTAGGGTAGAGTAGGGTAGAGTAGGGTAGGGTAGAGTAGGGTAGGGTAGAGTAGGGTATAGTAGGGTAGAGTAGGGTATAGTAGGCTGAAGTAGGGAAGAGCGGGAGCGAAGCCGCGCGGGCAAAAGCTAGTGTAGAAAATAAATATCAGTTAATTCCGATGATGAATAAAATGACAGTTTTACTACAATAGACCAAAGTCTTGCATACCCTTACCTTACATATAGTAATATTACATTGTTCCTTGCATTACATAAAATTTATCTGCACTTAATAATCGAATTAATTAAACTAGATAGGTACACAGTGGAGTATGCAGTAGGCAGTAAAAACCTAGGTTTTAGAAACTAAATAATTGCTAATATAAATAATCGAAACAACCTTAGCAGTTACGGTTATTTGATTCCTCAACTACTGATTTATAAAGGTGCTAACCTGAAAACGTCATATTAACACGAATTATAGCATTGCAACATTGTTTGATAACTTAATTTGATCAAATTGCTGGTGCATCAAGTACTAGATTATGATTTATTTTGGCCTAACGTCCTGTATACATACCTAAAATTATATTAGCAAATATCCTGAAAGAAAATAACATTTAATTCCGGTATGATTCAACATCGAGAAATCCGGTTACACAATTTTACGAATTGATAATATAATTATCCTTAAGTATTGTAAAACGAAATCCCCTTTTACGTCACTCTTTATGAACGTAATCAATTCAAAAACTACTAAACGGATTTTCATGCGATCTTCACTACTAGATAGAGTGATTTTCACGCAATCTTCACTACTAGATAGAGTGATTTTCATGCGATCTTCACTACTAGATAGACTGATTTTCACGCAATCTTCACTACTAGATAGAGTGATTTTCATGCGATCTTCACTACTAGATAGACTGATTTTCATTCGATCTTCACTACTAGATAGAGTGATTTTCATGCGATCTTCACTACTAGATAGACTGATTTTCACGCAATCTTCACTACTAGATAGAGTGATTTTCATGCGATCTTCACTACTAGATAGACTGATTTTCATTCGATCTTCACTACTAGATAGAGTGATTTTCATGCGATCTTCAATACTTGATAGAGTGATTTTTAACCCTTTAACTTCTCATTTTGTATTGGTCTAGCGAGTGTTTTCGTGTTCTATTCGTCAGGTGCGTGTGTTTGCGACTGAGCACTCCATCTCGTTTAGCTCTTCAATCCCCATAGGTGACAGAAGAGCTGACGAGATAGAGTCGTGGATGTGTAAGCCTGGCGGCATAAACGTGAGACTGGTTGTCGGATTAAAGGAGACCGTTAAAAGGTTCAGGAAGGTCTAAACCTACCTGAACCTTTTAACCTATACCTACCTACCTATACCTAAGAATAATTATATATATACATGTTATAGTAGAAGAAAGCTGAGGATTTCAAAGATCAGGAACACCCATACGAAGCTGGAAGGGGTCACTTGTTGGACAGGCCTGTTGGTCTAGTGGTTAGTGACCCTGACTGCTATGCCGGAGGTCGTGGGTTCGATTCTCACCCAGGACAAATGTTTGTGTGATGAGCACGATTATTTGTTCTGTGTCTGGGTGTCATTATCTATAATATGTATGTATTTAGAAATATATAAGTATGTTTATCAGTTGCCATAACACAAGCTCTGCTTAGCTTGGGACTAGACGGCGCTGTATGATAGTTGTGGAATATTATTATTATTACTTGTATACGCATAAAAATCGCGTATAAGAATCGATATAAAAATCACTAATAAAAATCGCTACGAAAATCGATTTGAACTTCCGCGTGGGTTGCGATGTTTATCACATTTTAGCAAAAGCAAGGACTCGAAACCTTTTCAATACAAAGTTATCGATAAATAAAAGGTTCCTGTATAATTATCGCATATATTTTTTTATGATTGATTGCAATTATGTCGAGTTCCTGCGAGTAATGAGTCATTAGCTCGTAATTAACTAGTGTACAGTATGGTCACCTAATTAAGTCGCATTATATCGATTTATAGATTGACGTAACTGTTGTAACACTATCACTCGATACCTACTAAGGCATAACACTGAAAACCAGTCTAAATTACTTTTTTTCAGTAGTAAGGGTGTTTTTAATATTGTGCGTATTTGCTCCGCATGCAGAGAACATCTAAATACAAAAAAAAAACGCGTCCGGCGTGCGTATTCCGCTTACAAAAAATAAACACTTGCATAAAAAAGACGTTTGCGGGGGTTACGCGTGCAGAGCAATCCAGCACGCGTGATCAAAACCGCACGATATTAAAAACATCCTTACAAGTACGAGGTCAGTAAGCCAGCTCTTTGAGGAGTGGCCAGAAAGACGTCACAGCGTCCACACCTTCCGCATGACCCAAGTCCTCACCGGAGACCGGTATGTTCGAAAGGTTTCTGCATCTGATTCAAGAGAAAAAAATCCAGGTGTCACCAATGTGTGGACCGGTCGGAAGGCACGGTGGAGCATACGATGGAGGTGTGCCCCGTTTGGGTGGAGCACCACCGTGTCATTATGAGGGTGATCGGTGGTGGCAATCTATCGAGCCAGGCCCTGGTTCAGGCCGTGGTCACGAGCGAGGGGGAAAAGGTGGCAGTCGCCTCCTTCTGCTTGGTGGACATCACGCCCTAACAGGGCTGTAGCCTACTGGGGCCATGGGTTGACTTCTGAAAGGGAAACCCAGAAACCTGGAAGGCTGGTAGGAGTGTTTTTAGTCAGTAAAGACTGACAGGAAGAGTCAGCAAACCGTAAGGTTCCAGCAGGGCCCATGCCTGCTAGCTAGGACCGCGGGGAATTTCTGAAAAGGAAACCCATAGTTCTAGAACGCAAAGGGCAACTGAAGGACACAGGTGTGGTTTTAGTCAGTAAAAGTCTGTCACGCCCTCTCGCTCCTCCCAGAGCGGGAGAAGACATTGGATGATTTCCCACCTCAAAAAAAACCTCTCACATTTAAATACCTCAGGAAAGAGTTAACCAGTAGTTGTTGATATCCGTACCTACAATTATACTTATGGTATTGTAGGAAACCATGAACATTCACACACTATAGTCTGAGGTCGTAAGCCAATGGGAATATAATCATACCTACGTACTATTACGTAAATCAAGTGCATTAGCTTTCACGTTTTACGATTTATAAATTTTATTTTATGGCAAATCCATACTAATATTATAAATGCGAAAATAAAACTGTCTGTCGTTATATTGGTTACGATTTTACCACTAAAGAATAGATATGGTTTTGGTGCCGAGACTGGTAGTATCTTGGTGAAGAATTTAATCAAGATTTTTTTGTCCTGGGAGTGCATTCCCTTGGGATGATTTTCTACATTCGTGTGTCTAATTTTCTCTACATTTATTGTTTTTCTGTACGTGTGTTTGTCACGTAACTCCTAAACGGCTAGACCGATTTGGAAATAACTTTGTGCGTATTTTTGAGTGGGTTTTTGAATGGATTGAAAATAAAATTGAACTCGATAAGTAGCGCTGCAATCAGGTTCTTATCTATACATATAAATAAAATTGGAGTGTCTGTTTGTAATATTGAAATAACTGCTTTTTACTACATGCATATGAATATATATACGGTACATACACCAAATTATTATTTATTACTTAGCCCACACTGTCCCACTGCTGGGCAAAGGCCTCCCTCCACTCCTTCCAACTTCATACACCAAAATAACATTTTTTACAATTTTTGTCTATCTGTCTGTCTGTTTGTCCGGGCTTATCTCTGAAATGACTGGACCGATTTTGACGGGACTTTTTTGGCAGGTAGCTGATGTAATAAGGAGTAACATAGGCTACTTTTATTTTAGAAATAAATAAATTCAAAATCCTGTAGTCCACGCGAACGAAGTCGCGGGCATAGCTAGTTTTTTTATATAGATAGATATACACTTTATTTTATTTTTTTTCTCTTTTTTGACAACGTGCCAGCTTTTGGGTAGGACCACGTCTGTCGGGACCGCTAATGTACATATAAAAAAAGGTTCTATGAATGTTTTCTTACATAACCCTACATTCAAATTAATTAAAACGTATATGATGTTTGTCGTTTTTATATTCTGAGTCAGGGGTCATTTAGTTCGCGACGGAAGTTTCTTAAGTCAGAAATATCAGTAGGTAAGCATGTACTTCAAACTTATTTAATCATGGTGATAGGTACCTATTTAATTAATTAATTAATTAATTAAATCTAATAATGAAGTATGCAGCTGATTTAAGTATGAATCTTGTACTCTCAAGTGCTGATCGAGAGATTGTGAATATCCTTTTCTCTAAATAATGCCCAATCAAAACCTTTGAATAAATTGCATCTGTAATTTATTCTATAGCAAGACAGAGCTTATTCTTATCATCTTAACTTAGCCAAGCTACCAAAAAAAACAAACTAAGCTCTGATATTTATTATCGTAAAAATCTAGTCATTTCAGTTTCCAATTATGACGATTTGTTTGCGAAACATCGACTGGCTATTAGTTTGTTTTGATAAAATATGGTAAATTACTTATCTAGTATTATATGGTGACATACCTAGTGCCTACAGGCACTTAATAATTTAATTAGGTAACAATTTTCTCGCCGATTTCTTTGGGAAATTTGAGTAAATATAAGTAAGTGATTAAACAAATGTGCGTAAACAAATAATTTAGCCCAGCATGATTCGTATAAGTTGGTCCTATAACAGTGCGAGGATCGCGACAGACCACGAATTAGATGGCGAGACAAACTAGACATATTTTACCAGAACTGGCAAGAGGAAGCGCGAGCGTGCAAATGATGGAAGGAGTAGAAGGAGGCTTTTACCCAGGAGTTGGAAAGAACAGGCTAATAAATAAAATAATAACACATGAACAAGACTCAACAATATAAGATAATTGTTTTAGATAAATCATCAACCGCTCTGAATCATACACGCACAGATAAAAAAATATTTACAGCATAATAAAACAAAGCCCTATAAAACTAATTGATATAAGAAATTACAATAAATGAATCAGTATCGAATCCAGGTCATGGTTACACAGTATTATCTAGTAGATAGGCACCTACCTATTTACGCATATAATTATGTCAACCGACCTGTCATAAATATATAGAACGTACTTACTGACAGCTGCATAAATTAGGTAGTTACCTACCCCTTGACTAATAGGTAAATTGGTAGGTTATTAATGAGGGAGGCTAAAGTAAATATAGATGGATTGTGTGAGCAGTGATAGAAAGACTATAATGTAATCCAGAAATAAAAATTAAATTGGTAACTTAAAATTAATAGGAAGTCACAATGTGCAGACTTATGGTTAAAAGCGATTTTTTACAGACAACCTTTGGATGTATTTAACAGAGAAGGAGCAAAATATATGCAAGTAGATCGTGGTTTGTGATATGAAAGAAAAGGGTGATAGTGTGACAGATTCCAGGAGAGAATGGAAGAAAAAAACGTGTTGTGTTGACTCCAAGACGTAATATGAGACAAGGGTAGAATGAAGAAAAAGAAGGTAGGTCATTAATGAATTTAGTTGATAGTAGATACTTTTTCAAAGCATCTTATAACTTAACCTTTCAGATACCGTCAATTTGAGACAGAATAGGGCGTTTGCTTGGGGTTTAATAAACATAAATAAAACTTTCTGACAGTTGCATACCTTGGCTAAATACTTTGGTAATGGTACCTACCAAAACGTTAATAAGTAGATCACTAATTAATTTAGTTGATAGTACTTTTTCTTAGCGACACGTATAGGTACGTCGTAGTTTCGTACGAAAGTGAAATATATGTAGACCATGGTGCTGGATCGTTTCATAAAGGCATAGTGGTCCTGGCACCCAAAGGGCAACTGAGGAAACTTCACTAATGGGTTTTAGTCAGTAGGAGCAGACTTTCTCTGACTAAAACCCAGAACAGAACAGTCCCTCTCGCTCCATCCAGAGAGGAGATATTTAATGATTTTTCACCCTACCCTATAAAAATTTACTTAAATAATTTGATATTTATTTTGTGAATTGTTTAAAAATGGTACCTACGTTTATACCTATTATTTTTAGTCTGGTTAGTTAAAATGAGGCCGGTATTTATAAGAGAGGTTCTACATAAATTCGTTACAGCAGACAAGTCGTAAAGGCTGCGTCAATAAATTCGGAAAGATTAATAGCAAGACTGGTGAGCTTTCACCCCATTACGTGTATCTATTGATTATGGAACGTACCTAACACGTTGATGTACTGAACGCATATCCATTCAAGGAATACACGCATCAGGTTTACCGCGGCCCTGAGATGCAAAAAGCAACTGAAGGAACCTGTGTTAATTAGTAAACGTTTGACATTCCTCATCCAAAGCGGAAGAAATTTTATGACGATTTACCAGAAATCAGAAGACATTACCTAAGTACAGGTCTAAAGATCCCGGACACCACAGGTTATAAGTCACTCACTTTCAACCTAGGGTCACCTTCTCTATATCACCACCATCGAATGTCAACTTAACTACTTATTTATTTTAAAACTTTATGCACGAGGAAACACAAAGGCGGATTCAATAACTTATGATGAGTCCACACGGTACTATTAGCACAGGCGTCATCATCATCATCATTTCAGCCATCCACTGTTGGATATAGACCTCCGTAAGTTTCGCCATAATGACCGCTCCTGGGCGCCTTGCATCCATCGGACTCCTGCGACCCTCATCAGGTCATCAGTCCACCTTGTAGGAGATCTTCCAACGTTACGTCTTCCAGTACGTGGTCGCCATTCAAGAAGCTTTTATCCCTATCTACCATCTGCCACTACTGTTTAAGTTTGGCGATTCTTCGAGGATAGACGTGATGATCTATTATACGTCGACTTTCATCTGTACCGCGCACTATAGTACCAGGCAACATGTATAGAAAACGTACCTAAGTCTGTACCTTATGTGTAACATAAGACCTTTTCTACCACTCGACCGACGACAACACCTGACCACTTAACGAAGGTTAAAGTTTACCGGTTTATTTAAATACGAAGTCAACGTTTAAAGAAAGAATCAACAACACTGATTAACTCATTGCATAATGTTTTGATTGCCAACTCTATCATTTAATCGAAGGTAATAATGTTAGAACTTGTTTTAACTTGACTCCTATAAAACTGTATTTTAATTGATTTCATTATGTTTATCACGCAATAAGGGAAACAGACCTATTGAACAAGTCTATGTCCAACAGTGGACGTCTTTCGGCTGACATTATGGATGATGATGATGGGTAACAGATTCGAGAAGCACAGGACAGGTCGTTATGGCAACACTTGGGAGAGGTCTGTGTCCAACAGTGAAATCATGATGATGATGGTGAAGAGAAACAGGCCTTGCTATTTTGTAGGACTATCTGTGAGTAATGAAAAATTACTTACCCGGGAATTGAACTTAGATACCTACACCTATAAACAAAGTCTTAATGACGTTCATGTTACAAAAGGTAAGCAATATTGTAGTAAATAAAGTATGATGCTAATATTTTAAAACCTTAAGTTTAACTATATAAGTCACCAAAACCATAAATGCATCTCAACGGTACATGTTTCAAAACATTCATTCAAAAAACCAAAAACATGAAATTCTATTCAACTTCGCTCACTATTAACAAACAATAAGTAGAACAAACAAAAGGATATGAACTAATATCGTTATTCGTTAACTATTAGACATCGAAATAATTTACAATCTAGACTATTACCGACATACGCAAACTACAATTATTACGGACGAAGTTGTAATCTTTGTACAGGATGCCGACCAGTATTTAATATCTAGCGGAAACACTAATATTTACTTCAAGATACGCAATTTCAAAATACATGTAACTCAAAAATGCAGTCATTTAAAATCCCGATTTAAGCGTTTGAACACACGGAACGATTATTATAGAATGTCAAAAAAGTATTAACTATTATCGAATCGCAAAAAAAATAAAGTAATTAGAGCGAAGAATTATTTGAATTGTGTATTTTTTTTTTATTCGAACGCGCGGCGCGTCTGTCTTCTGTCCGACGGCTAGTCGAATACGAAGGACTCGTACACAAAACAGCCTGTTCCCGCTAGGGGGGCAATGGCGAAAGTATCGCCAAATAACCACCTATAAAAACACACAACACACTCAACACAGTATCCAGTACGATTCCCGACACCAACCACCGTTGAAGAGGCATTATGAAAACAACGGTGAGTGTGCGAAGTGTAGTGCAGTGCAAGTGATGACTTCAAAAAAGTGATACAGTGTGTCCCGTGCTTGTGAAACAGTGATTCGTAGGGCCTGTTATACCATTGTTTGTTACATTTACGGTCAAAATCAAAGTGATTTTTTATAGTTTTCGAATTTTTGTTCAAAACAATTTCTGTTTGGTCAATGGTGAAACAGGTTCTGCGTCAAATATCACCAGAATTTACGCGTGGAATACGGGATGTGACACACTTTTTTGAAGTCAGCATTTTGCGATTATTTTAATTACTGATTCATCAGTTCTATCAGCATCGCGATATTTAAACGGAATTACATCATTCACCTATTATAAAAAAACACGAATCATTATAATTTAAAATAAAACCGGATAATAGTAATTTACTGTAACATTTAGCAGTCTCATTTAAAAAGATTTCAATCAAAACCGAATTATTTTTCCATCATCAAAATTTGACATCATAATAAACTTAAAATGCATACTGGCCTACTGATAATGAAAATACAAATAGTCAAGCTGCTATAAACTAAATTCTAAATTATTGCCTACCTAGCTGATGAGTAATCTTATGGCATATTACGTCACAATGGAGAATTCTCTCTCGATCAAGACTAACAGGTTTCAGTCCAGTTTAACTAGGAAGAGAGTCCAGGAAGGCATAAGTCAATGCAACGCCCAGTTAATGCGTGAATTGCATAAAGGCACCCGAGAAAATAACTAGACAGAAAAATAAACAAGACGTAATAAGAGAAACAAAACGACAGAAAGATAAATAAAATAATTTTCTAGAAAAAGATATTAACGAAAATGAAAATTCAAAAGAAAATGTTCTTCATAGAAAATCTTATAACACAATAGACATAAGATACGTTGATAAAGTTATGAAAAGAACATGGCACCAGTTTTTCGAGACAGTGAGAAAATTTTACGCAACAATAGTTTTGTAAATCTACCCGTGAGAAAACACAAGATACCTGTTACATTCAGAGATTGACTGCTAAATACAACGTTTCAATGTTAATTGTAACACTTAAGATAGCATCAAATAAACTCTACATTTAAAAGTAAAACAATACACGATTTAAGTAAACTAATATCTGTATGCAATTTATGAAAACACATCGCCGTCTATTTTTGGCGCGAGCGCTCTTTATTGTGAGTTTTAGCTTAGATATTTTCCACGTACCTATTGTTTCCCTTAAGAGCTTCTAGAATTCTATTAAGTGTTTCAATTAAAGTGATCTAGATTTTATAAATCTAGTTCCATTGTAATTGATCTAGCTACTGGACACAGCTTCCTGACCAATTTATTAACTTTTAATTGCTCTAAGAATTGAGTGGGACTTAATAGGCTTAGTTTCAGAAATAACTTATTAAAGACAAGCGCCAACAGAATTGCGAAGCCGATAATGTTTATTGGTTTCCTGTATAACCTGGTTTGCCTTATAAGGTTTATATTATTGGCAAGTTTTTAGCTCAACTTTTGTTTCGGAAAATTTGTGATATCTACGATGACGCATCGTCTCGGAATTAAGACTAAAAAAACTTATTATAACACCTCAACTATAATGATGACGATTAAGATTTTTATGTACAAAAAGCACTTTATTAATGTCATTCTTCTGATTTACCACCCGAAACGCATTATGAAATGATATTTATTCTATTTTAATGTTAAATTATTTGAACGCCACAATAAAATCTATTCTATTTTGTAAACAAGCAATACTTGATATATTTCAGTCTTACAGTCAATGAAGCAGTTCTTTTATTCTCAACAATTATAAAACAAAGATCGTCATCGCATCTGTCTGTATGAACGTGACAAACTAATTTTTACCAGAAGACAGATTGATTTATAAGGAAGTTTTAAGTGTACAAAACATGCATATTATAGCATAGAAAATTCGAGTATTTCAAAAATTTGTCACAGCCATACGAAGCTGGTTAATAAAAAAAAAGAACTAGGAAAAATCGAGCAAAATACAAAAAAAAAAAACCAGCAGATTTCCTAACAGTACATTTTCTTCACTACACCCATCAGCAGGTTATCTCGCAAGTTTGATTAATGTTCAAGATGGGCACAAGTCCATGTCATAATCCACGGGTCAATGTTTACAACCGTACCAACATATTATTACATAAGAAAAGTAAAACTAGCACATTTTCTTTATTAGTCAGAAGCTCTTGCGATCTTTGACCATGTATAGTGGCAATCTTTCTTGGTATTATATTGACGCAAGATATCTTACAATCCATATGTTTGTAATGGTGTCAACTAATTTCGTTTCAACTGGTTTGTAACTCAGAAGAAAAATCACATCACACTTAATTCTATAAAGGCGGTATTGTGTATATATTATTTTGTTACTTCTTCACTCTCGAACGGCTGAACGGATTTTACACACAGATAGACCATGCTCTAGAATAAGACTTAGGATACATTTTATCCCGATCGTATATTCCCTTATGATAGTTTTTTACTTTTACGTGGAAGAAGCCACTAGCCACAACTAGTCTAAAATAAAATAAACTTTTTGGACCAGTCAGATAAAACAAAAATCAAATCGCAGCCAAAAACATATGCGAAAAACGCATTGCTCACAGTAAGTTCTTTGTTTGTCCAACTTCGGAACACCACAAATTAACATATCGCAAAAGTCGCAGTTAGGTAAGTATCCGCGACCCATTTCCTAAGTTACGAAACCACCATAGAAGTAATACTATCCCACGAGTCGAGCCGAGGCAACCCGATCGCCGCCCGACCTCGTTCTCTTTCCTTCTGATTAGCATCTTTTTCTATCAATGCGAATGAAAATGTTTGCGATACAATTTTCAAGTTTTGTTTTGGTATTGAGAATCGAAACATACGTAAAATATCGATAGGTTTTTGTTTCTAAAATCGAGAAATAATTTATTTTATTTAGTTTGCGGTGTCTAATTGCTATGCAAAGGCCTCTCCTAAATGTTTCCTTATATTTTTTCTTGAGCTACCTCAAAACTAATCCTTATGGTCGTCTAGGTCGTCTCACCACCTCTGCCTAGGTAACTCTTGGTAACGCCGTCCATTTTCACGCACTGGATTGGAAATTAATGCCCAGAGGTCATTTTACATGTGGCCGACGTGTCCCACCCAACCCCACTTTAGCTATTTTATCATTATATCTAAATCTAATCATAGATAACGATCTAAAAACCACTTTGAGTCACAGTGACGAAAGAATTCATTACACATCTGTCAAATCTGTGTCGCGTATTTCTCAAATGACAAAAGAAATGTCATAAAAACGTGCCGTTTACATACAGATAACGTGTTACTGGCACCACGTGCCAAAGAGGTCAGTTGACGAGTTTGCAAGCGCATGATGCTGTCAAATGACGTCACAGAGATGCGCTCTGTTACAGTGTTCGTGATACTTATTCAAATAAAGAAAGATTTAATCAGACAGTTACATACAATGACGCATTCGTCCACATTGTAGGTTATGTCGTAGTAATGATACGTTCTCATCAACTTACTGCTCGGGTTTTGTAACTGTAGATGTGTAAGTAAATAGATATGGCTGTTACTGTATTCATTTCGTAAAATATATGACAATGAACAGTGCACCTAATGTTTGTACAAAGTATGGACGTTGTGCAAAAATTTCGCATTTCACTAAAACTTAAAGCTTCGTAACTCCACCTCTACGGTTTGGACTAAGCGTTTCGCCTCGTCGTTTAAACCACGTAAGTTCTTGTACATCGAAAGACTGGAACAATGCCTGCTGCAGTCTGCCCATCCGAATATAATTTAGGTGTATTTGTTGCTAAGGTGAATAGTTAAGGTACTTAATAAATTATAGTGCTTTATCATGAACGATTGCATCACTGCTTATCATCAGGTGGGATTGCAGTTAAGCACTTGTTTATATCATTAAAAAAGTACACAAGTTAATCTTCCTACACTTATTTTGTACTAAGGTCAGCCATGACAATTCGCATATCAAGAGTGCAATTTCTATGAATGCCTCTAGAAAATTTGTTACAATTTAAAATTCGAAACAAAGCAAGGTCAAAATAATCTTTTTTTTAAATTGCACAAAGAAAAACAAAAATGCTGGGAAAATTTTGAACAAAGAACGGCCGATGCAAGCCGGATTGCACCATGGAGAACTTAGCGATTTGTGACCGACGATTATAGAGCAGTTACCGAGCCGTTTGGCTCTAGCGTGATATTATTTAAATGACTATTGCGAATAGATGTACGGATTTACAAGAGTATTTCTCAACTTCTTAGCGGATTTGTATATTTTCTGTTGAATTAGAATATTAGAAGGAAAATGAATGGCTATTAACGGATTGGAAATATAGAAAGCAATGCCATCTCTAAGAATCTGGTTTTTTATAGCTTTGCGAAGGACAAAATTAAGTAGTATTTTCAAAAATGCCGGTTACATATCATATAAACTTATCTACATCTTTATTTTTATTAAGTGACCATTAAGACATGTC
Organism: Mythimna ferrago; assembly: GCA_910589285.2. Classification (NCBI taxonomy): domain Eukaryota; kingdom Metazoa; phylum Arthropoda; class Insecta; order Lepidoptera; family Noctuidae; genus Mythimna; species Mythimna ferrago. Next base: position 2,686,311 of record OU342680.1, read on the forward strand.
AGCGTTACCCAGCTATTTTCAACACCAGCCGGTGACTTCGCAAAATCTGATCAACATTCACCAAGGTCAATACTGCTACGTAACTTTTAATCACTCATTGAACAATCGGGAAATAAAATCTGGGTGATGGCTCATCAGTCTTGGTATTGTCCGGGTATTTTGCAAACTATCCAAAAACCGGGTACTAACCACATGTTAGGTTGAGAAATAATCGCGACCTTAATTGGTTAGTTAGTTAGTTTTGTTCACTTAACTTATATAATAAGTTTCAATGAGACTTTTGAGAATTGAATTGAACGGCATTATCGCGTAGTGGTTTTAACGAGAGATAATTTATGGCTTGATGTGTTCCTAGTACTTTGAATAGAAAGTCCACAAAGGCTTTTACGATGGTTATTGTTTAGCGCAAAAGTTTATGGTACCATAGATTGAAATATCAGCTATAAATTTTGCAATACAAGTTATTGATGATAGCCGTTTCCATGTCACCTGGTTGCAAGAACGGTTGCACAACCTTGATTTAACTATTTGCAATATTGTACAGAATATTTAACGTTCGTCAACGATACGATGCTATACGTTAAACTCTGGTTATATAACGTTGTATTGACACGATTCGCATCGATGCTTCTAGTTCGATTACAACAATTATGAATTAATAAGGCATAATTTTGAACTGATGTACAGTATTAAGTAATTTGATTGATTTATTATTTTTTTCATGTACCAATTATTTTGTAAACAGGTTCTTACAATGTGGACTCTTTTTATAATTATACTAACCGACTTTTGAGTTGAGAATTCTAGATTTTTTACTAATTTATTGTGATGATATATTTTTTATTCCAAATTATATAAGGATCTTGACATTGAAATAGTTAATCTTGTTCGAATGCCAACTAAACTTGATTCGGTCCGAACAAAAGTGAATCAGGCTTTTTCTAATTATCATTAATTTTTATTAAATCTCAGCTATAGATGAAAACAGTTTATTATAAATAATGGCGTGCCATTACCAATTATTTTTCTGTATGTTTCTAGCATATCGAGGTATATTTTCTTCGGTATTGACAATTTGTGTCCACTAGAGAGTTGTTTTCCTCAGTTTTTCATGAAATTCCTCTCCACACTTGAGCAGGCATTAAAGTCGCTAATTTACGTTTTAATACAATAATGTAGTGGCATGATAATAACAGCATTATTACATAACCACTAATTGTAGGATAGAGATCCATTTGATAGATGACTGCGTAATAACAACTTTGTCGCATGTTAGAATTCACGCATCGGATGAGCACTACTTTAATTTGGCATTTCAATGTAGACTTTATGAATCAGAACTTAACAATTATTTTCCTTTGTTTCAGTTCTGCTTAGTTTTCCTGCTGGTAGCAGCCGCAGCTGCCAGCGAGAAGAAGACGACAGAAAAGAAAGCGGAGCCATTGGACAAGAAGTTGGACAAACGTGGACTCTTGAACCTCGGCTATGGATACGGCATCCACGGGCTAGACGTCGGCTACATCGGCAGCGGCCACGGCCTCGGCGGAGCGTACAACTTCGTCGATGACCACGCCTACAATGGCTACGGAACCTACGACCTCGGCCACCACTCCCACTCCGACACCACCAGGACCATCACCCTCGTGAAAGGAGTGCCATACGCCGTTCCCGTCGAGAAACACATCCCGTACCCTGTTGAGAGGCCCGTGCCTTACCCCGTCAAAGTGCCCGTACCACAGCCCTACGAGGTCGTCAAACACGTGCCTGTTCACGTGAAAGAGTACGTCAAAGTCCCAGTCCATGTGCCTGCACCTTACCCGGTTGAGAAGAAGGTACCTTACCCCGTCCACGTTCCCGTCGACAGGCCTTACCCCGTGAAGGTCCTCGTCCCTCAGCCCTACCCCGTTGAGAAACACATTCCCTACCCCGTCAAGGTGCCAGTGCCCCAACCCTACCCCGTGGAGAAACACGTGCCATACCCGGTTGAAGTGAAGGTTCCCGTTCCCCAGCCTTACCCCGTGATCAAACACGTCGGTTATCCCGTAAAGGTGCCCGTTGACAGGCCCTACCCCGTACATGTACCTGCCCCCTACCCTGTTGAGAAGCCCGTCCCTGTCGCTGTCCACGTTGAGAAGCCAGTGCCAGTGCCCGTTCACGTGCCTGTCGACAGGCCTTACCCCGTCAATGTAGACAGGCCTTACCCCGTCCCCGTGAAGGTGCCCGTGCCTGAGCCTTACCCCGTCTACAAGCACGTGCCCTACCCAGTTGAGAAGCCCGTGCCCTACCCCGTGAAGGTGCCCGTCGATAGGCCCTACCCCGTGCATGTAGAGAAGCACGTCCCCGTGCCCGTTGAGAAGCCCTACCCCGTCCCCGTCAAGGTCCCAGTCTTCGTCAGCGAGCACGGTGACCACGGTGACCACGGTAACTACGGTGACCACTCCAGCCAACTGAGCTTTGGAGGCTCCTACTACAGCCATTAGAATAATACTAGCTTTAATATAAAAAGTTTTCATCCGCCAAGCGATCATTGAAATTTTATTTATAATCTCGCCTAGTTAATGGCCGGGACACCAGCAAAAAGAAAACACTTCATTTTTGTATATTTATATGTAAACAAGTCTTGCATGTATGAGCGTACGTGTACGTAGTGATATAAAGGTTACCATTTTAAGTTAAGATGAATGTAAAAAAGTATGAAAAAATTAAATAATTAATAATTATATTTTCTTTGTTTTGAGTTATTCGACTACCACTTTAACTAGGACACATAACTAACCCTGCTACATAATGATACAATATGTCAATGAATTAAATTTCAAATTGGCTTCTTAAAGTAGCCATATTGTCTCTGCACGCCACCCTAGGTTGACTGGCAGAGAATACCTAAGATATTAAGTACGCCTATGTAGGTACTTTGTTTTGGATGAAGATTAAATAAATAAATATTTTCATTAGCTTACTAACTTACGTAACTTAGCACCTAACTAATTTAAACAAAAAAAAAACAATGACAATCCAATCACAGTTTCCCATTAAGAGATAAAAAAAAAGGCATTTTCCAAATCTGACCTCCAAAATCACAGGCCATTTAATTTTTTTTTAAAGGAAATCACCAATCGATTGAGGAAATGAACAAACGCGGTGTGCACTGTAACTAAACAATCATATAAACTGACCTTCAGTTACCGCCACTCGATTCTATAATAATATTTTATTTTATTCGCGAGAATTAAAGCTGTTATAAAAGAATGGCCACGGTCACTCTGGACTTGAGATTTTTTGTAGCAAACTGTGATTATTATTTATTTAGAATGTTAAAGGTCGAGCAGACTCGATTATAATCTTTTTTACCATTATTTTATATTGGAGCGTATGTTTTCTGTCGTAGATAAAAAAATTAAAATAGGTTATAACATTACATTTGTAGAATTAAAACCAATTAAGCGAACTAACCACCGGTACACTGTAAAAACGGTGCGCTGCACATTGTCTCCCAAAATGAGTTAACTTTAATTTTTTTTTAAATATCACGATCTAGCTGATAATAACAAATTAATTAAAAAAATATTGTGTCCCCCTTCACTTTATTCAATATCTAAGGTCTCTTTTTACCTTTTGCGATCCATGAAGTTTGTATAATGCATATAAATATTTTTCACAAAACAATCTAAATAGACTTCAATAAACTTTCATCTCCAGTTTTGTGGCTACATGTATAGACATAACTCTCACGCACCAAAACATATTACAATATTGCTTAGATGAAAACTGAACTCATGATATTGCCTGTTGTATTACCCGTATCGAATAAATTCAATTCTATTCTATATTCAAAAAGTCAATCGTATTTATACCATTTATACAAATTATGATTTAATATTTAAAATAAATAAATAATAACAATACCGTTTAAGTTCAACAGCACCCATATATACTGGAAGCCAACCTATAGAAAGTTATAAAAAAGCTAGCCAGAACGATAATAATATTCTCAGTTTTTTTTTGCCCAAGTCGCCAGGCACAGTGGTCGTACGTTACGTGAGAAGCGCTTTTACGTAAGATGTTAAGGTTAACAAAAGTGGAGTAACCGTCCATTTTATATTATTTACTGACCTTGTATTGTATGTAGGTATTTCTACGATTTTGACACGCTTCTTTAATTCGGTCAAGTGCATGTTTGTTTTATGGAATATGTTGATGAACGTGCTATTCAACTTATTAGCAAAGTTGTAATGCAAACAAAGTAGCCTTTTACTAGAGTCAATAGTGAAACAGTTATACTCGAAGCTTCCACACCAGTTGGAAGGCGTTTTACAACATAATAATATACTTAAACACTAGGGGTGAGTTGCACAGTTTAACTATAACGATAACAAAGCCGTTAACAGTTGTCAAATCGTCGAATTGACCAATAGTCGGCCGTTTCACGTCTGGTTATGGTTTGGTTATCGTTATAGTTAAATGGTGCAACTCACCCTAACAGATCAAAGTATGTACTATTGCTGTTTATCCTTTTTTTATAGTTGCCACTACAGTTCTATCATTATTTGCCCGAGTGACAATGACAACACATGTCCGCATCACTCAGTAATAAAGTAGCATTGGAACGCAAGGTAAAGAAGGAATAAACCAGTGGGCTTTAGTTAGTGAAAGTCTGACATGAAAGAGCGGGATAAGTCATTAGATGATTTCCTATCTAAAAAAAGTGGTGAAAAAATTTTCAAAATCGATCTTGTAGTTTTTGAGTTTATTTACTAAAAAAAATACAAATCTTTCCTTTTTGTAATATTAGTATAGATAAATCTTACAAAAGCTTCATGCTACTGGACTTTAAGCTAAACATGTCATAATGGACACTTCAATAGCCCATTACATAGCCGTTCCAAAATAAGTAACCACACATTTATTTTACGCGTATTCATTTGTCGATGCAGACAACAATATAAGAAGTGTTAAGTCACACAAAATGCACGGTTTCTCAGCCATTGCACATCTATCGTCTACACACAGGTTCTTGTGTACGTACATATGTATTAAAATGTTACTACATGGCACAAAGCATTCTTTGTCCCATTGTTACGTGCTCACATCACACGCGTTCGTGAACACACGAGGAAGAAAAAACTTGCACACAATGGAATAAAAAATATTTGATAATTACATATGAATAATAATATAATTAGTGTTTAATTAGATATCTCGATTAAGAGAGGACATTTATTTAAAAAAAATGGAAATATTAAAAATATTCGGTTACTTATTATAAGTAACCGAATGTTTTACACATTTTTAAATGGAACTATAAATTATTATTTAATTAGTTCAAGAAAGTATATATTTAAGAGCGCCCTTCTCGAGGTACATTTTCATACAACCGCTCTGACACACACATCTTTCTCGAAATATTTTGGAAACACAGATAATTCTTTTGTGGATATTATGTTATGTTTCTATTGAGATCGATTCATTTTATATAAGACTAATCCAGTAAAGACCTCTGAAAATCTGCTATTTTGTGTGAACTTTGTGCCTTCATAGTGTAATCATAAATTAGCACATAAAATCAAGATTCTGAATGATGAATTTATTTTTCAAAATAGAAAAGCTTTTAAGCTTTTTAAAAAACCACGTAATTCCTGGAACAAGTTTTCTAAAATATTGGAGTGAATAGCGGTATTACCGAATGCCAACAGACTTTGCAGGCGTTATTTCTCTTTTTTCACGTTGCCAATTCATCAAACATTGCGTTGTATTACAACATACTTTTAAACCATGCCAACGATACGCGAACGGGGAAGGGCTCTCTTAAGAGAAAGGTAGAGATCTAGTTTACCATATTGAAGTTCTAATTAAAATTCAATCCTAGTACTTATGGAAACCAGTACTCGCGTTTTGAAATAACAAGACCACGAAACAAATTATACCTAATCTATTTTCTACAAACTCCTAACTTAACTACGAGTGCAAACAAGGAAATGACAAGTAACTTTAATTACTGGTATCAAACTAGGATCAGCCGCAAACTACATTGCCCAATGTGTTGGCAGACAGAATGCAACAGTAATTGGTAGTGTGCAAAAATTACAGTGCGACTGTATACTTCGCATTGTCCGCAAGTGTAATGTGTGTTTGCAGGTTTCATGGGAAAAGCCTTAATTCGTTGTTTTCATTGCGAAAGAGGTCGGTAGTGCAACGTTGTAAATAAATACTAATGGTTTTATATGCACTGGAAGTGGAGCAGAATTGGATGAAGGATTTTACAAAAGAATTTGTAACGAGTTTTAAAAAAAATATCATCTATACTTATTTTTTTTATTTTTATTAATTTAACTATTCATGTACACACATGAGTAGACAAGAAAAGAGGAAGGAAACAGAAAAATAGTACAAGGTTGAAGCTTATTTCTAATGAAATCTCTTCCAGCATACCTGCGACAGGAAAGTTGAAGAAAAAAAGAGAAGTAGACACCGTGTGTAAAAGTAAAAGGAAAATTAGTAAACACAAACACACACAATAAAGATATACATACTGCTATAATTATAAACATACACATAATAAAATAAATATCACACAAATACATACTAAATAATACCTAAAATAAAATAATACATATTATTATGACGAAATAGAAAGATAGTGCTCTTTCACTCTTCTTTTAAAAACTGCAAGAGTTTGGCAGCCCCTGATGTCAGGCGGAAGTGAATTCCACAACCGTACTGTGTGCGAAGTGAAGGAATAGGAATAGAAATCGGTGGAGTGGGGAGGGGATTTAAGGAGATTGTTAAGATGCGACCTGCAAGGTGCATCAGAAGGACGAGAGTGGGAGAAATGTTCCCGCAGGTAATAGGGAGTTTTATGGTTGAAAAGGATGTTAAATAGCAGACATAATATCCGAGTGTTCTTGCGAAGTGGAATAGGGAGCTACTTGAGTACCTTGCGAAATTTATTAAAGGGAGATTTAATAAAGAGGTGAAGTTTTTTTTTTTTGTAGATGATAATTTCTGGAAGTATTAGAAGTACCGATTGCTAAAATTTCACCGATAGATAGATTCTGTCACATTCGTCACAAAGAGTTTTAAAGACATTTAGCAATTAAAATATTCACAGTCATCATAATATCAGCCGAAAGACGTCCACTGTTGGACATAGGCCTCCCCCAAGCGTCGCCACAACGACCGATCCTATGCGTCACGCATCCATCGGATCACATCGGATTGTTTCACAGACTTTACAGTACATCTGATGATAACCATCAAACTTGGCCGAGAGCCTGTATTATGGTGGTCCATCGTTCAGCCATCAAGTTCAACTAGGAAGTACATACTCAGAGATTGTCGTTACGTTGGCACTTGTTTTGGACTAGAAGACATAGAACAAACATCAGTAAAGACGTGACAATGAAGAACGTGACGTGAAATGAGGAGCTTAGCTGTTGCATGTCGCGGGTTCGATTCCTGGTCGGGAAAAATATTTGAATAGCCTATAGATAGATGTCCGGGTCTGGGTGTCTTGTGTTTACATGGTTGTGACCGCAACCACGATACAGGAGTAAGAGGTGCAATGCATTTTTATTTTCAAAAAAGAAAGATGGATGAAATTAATAACCGCCGTACAAGTCGATGTTAAAGGTTAGGCAACACTCTCCGAGGTCAATCTCACGATGGGTGACCATCTTTTTTTGTAGGTAGAAAATCATCTAATGACATCATGCCACGAGCGCTATATTGGTGATATAAATAATGTGGTGATATTTTTTTAAATACAATACCATACAGTTTCCTATGCATAATTAATATGTTACAAGTATGAAGATCATCCTCATACCCGTAACAACTCGCTAGCGCTGTCACATGAATGTGCTTGTTTGGAACTGTGTGGTATTCTGTTTTTAAAATAATATCACCACATTACTTATATCACCAATATATCTCCCTTTACTATATGTATAGTTCTGCTAACCCCCTAAACGTTTAGTCAGTAACATTCTCTACACAACGCCATCTACGTAACCTCAATGTAACCATTAAATTGGTATCAAGTTATCGGCAGCCCGAGGTTTAGAAAGTATAGACGACTGTGGTTCCTATACAATTTAATAGTTCTTGACGACATCGATAGAGGGCGTAGCTGTTGCTTACTTTTAAAGAAAACTATATTTTTTCGAAAGGGTTTGACTAATATTTACTATCTGGAAAACAGTTTTAGTAAAAGCAGAAATCGCTTTGTCTTTATTTTTTTCATTACTATGTCGTTAGTAAGTAGTAGAATACTTAATCATATCGTTAAACGCAATCAAAGTAATCAACCCCGGTACTAAGTACCTCGATAACGAGATTTATATTAATGATTACCTATTTATATTTTTACTATTCATATAAGTTCCAGTGCTACGAAAGAAGATGTTCGTAGCATTCACGTAGCTGCGTAGCGCGTAGCAATCTTTACGTGTTTTTGTATTTTCATATATCTCCTGTATTAGGACTTGTGAATTTTAGGACTCATAATTAACCGGAGACTACGTCTCGAAGCCACGTATCATCATAATGAGCCTCATCAGAAGGTAAGTCATCCAAAGGGTATTTTTTTTTTTTGAAAAGTTTAGGCTCGGAGTTTCCTTGCGTGATCGAATCAGAAATGAAGATATCCGCAGAAGAACCAAGGTCACCGACATAGCTTAAGTTGCATTGAGCAGGGCACATTGCTCGCAGAACGATTAGTTGATAGGGCCATAGACTGGCGACCGTGTACAGTAGGCACAATGGATCTTGAGCGCTCAGCGTCAGAGTGGGGATCGCTTTGCACTTTCCATACATTGGCGAGCCAATCGTCTTCGTTGTTAGATACATGCAGAAACGCAGGGAACGAATGAGGAGTGACGTCTATGACGCCAATCACTGACACTCCCCGCCCCGCGTCTCACTTCGCACCACTAAAGAAACCGAATATATGACTTCTGCGCAATCGCTCAAGATTCATTATGGCAACTGTACTAGAAGACGCAGTGTTGGTAGGCCTCCCACAAGGTGAACTGATCACCTGGTTAGAGTCACAGGAATCAAATGGATGTTATACGCACGGGACCGGTCGTTATGGTGACACATGGGGGAGGCTTATGTCCAACAGTAGACGTCTTTTAGCTGAAATGATGATAATGATTAATGAGATTAACGGGAGCTTGATATCACACCTTCTTTTTAACCGACTTCGAAAAGGAGGAGGTTCTATGTTCGGCTGAATGTATATTTTCACCGATATATCCGTCAATTGTTGGTCCCATTGAAATATTGTTATGATCTGATCATGAACTTCGAAGATATGGCACAGAACTCCACATAGGATCACAGCAGCACTGTCGTAACAATTACAATTGCTTTGTTTATACGTGTAGCCGATGACTGGCTGAAGGAAAAGGGGGTGTGGATGTATCGGACTGATCTGATGATGAAGCCAGAAAGTAAATTAATGTAATCTAACCGTGTTTAGGATTATTAAAATCGTTATGAGATGCTCTCTGGCTATAAGGTATTTAAGTTTGGCTGAGAGGTACTTTTTATTGGTGGTACCATAACTAAAAAGCGTAAAATAGAAAACTTTTACAAAAAAAAAAAATACAACCAACTTCAATGTACTTTTCAGTGTTTTTTTAACATTGAAGTCAGTTGTATTTTTTTTTGTAAAAAGTTTTTTTAATGATTAGGTATTATGTGAACATATTTCCTGACACGTTCTTATTTTTCATTAAGGATCAAAGTAATATCTTATGATAGACGTTCTTGTAAACTTAATTCTACCACATAGCTCTTGAAGATTCGCTTTCATTCTCAGAATAAGTATTCTTTAATAACCATTATCTAACTCAGAATAATTATTTAAAAAAAATAACAAATCAGTGAATCTACTTAGAGAAACTTTTAAACCTCTTAAATAATGCAAACAGTGATTTGAGGAAAAAATATTAATTTAATGTATGTTAGAAAGGTATGTGCTCATAAAGTACGATCAAATTAGTGTTTCTTGTGGTTTTAATAAAAATAAAAAGGGAATTCTATATGATAACTAGTGTCTACCAGCGAATTTGCTTGCGTGAAAATCAAAAATGATTCTAAGGGAACATATTCTCAGAATAAAATCTACCCATAGCATATAATACCATAATCAGCCTTTTTATGTTCCCTGAACTGGGACTCAGGCCTCCTCTCTAGGAGAAGGAATGGGCCGTAATCCACCACGCAGGCTCAGTAGGGGTCGGTGAATGACACATAGGTATTATGTCTTGGAAGTTTTATAAAGAGAGAAATAAAACCATTTTATTTAACATTCACACTCGTAGTATACTCTGGTTTTAATTCTAGGACATGCCGATTTCTTCACGATGTTTTCCTTCACCATTTTGAAAGCAATGGTAACGAAATAAAATACACAAAAAAGTAATGCGCCTAGCTGGGTTTGAACCCACCACTCGTAAGCTACTAGACCACCAACCCGCACTGGGCCCGCGTGGTGGATGACGGCCCATTCCCTCTCTTAGAGAGGAGACTTGAGTCTCAGCAGTAGGAACGGTATAAGAACAACTATTTTATATTATTAGTTTATTAATCCACGATCTTTTATACGATGGGAAATAAGAAAAAAAGAAGAGAGGTTTTTCTTTCAGAAGCGAACCCATGGCCCCAGTAAAGTTCGACCCTGCTGGGCCCTTAAACGACCTAAGAATTTATTTTCACCAAAAATGAGGACAGTATTTCTTTAGATTTCCAGTTACACTAAACTCATTAGAATCACTTTCTTTAAAATACCAATCCATAGTTGCAGAGCTTAAGACTCTAGTTGCTATATTATAATCAAAAGTCTGCAGCCACTAGTTAATAATTATAAAACACTGTGTTTAAATCGTCATCACGCCTCACGAACAGCCTACTGGACGTAAAACCAACTTTTGTCTTCACCATTACCTATATGCTAGCGTGAAAGGCATTACAGACAAAATAAAAACAAAAATGTACATACACCTATATGTAATTTATCACTGAAAGTACAGTTACGTACAAAAACATATTATAAAAACTTCAATAAAAAATATCTAAAAACCAGTTTGCTTGTAAAGTTCTTTGCTGAGATTACCAATGGTACAACCACCTTACTCCAAATTGGGAAAAAACCTATTATCATCAATTGGTAGTTCCGGAGTAGTAGAGACCAGGAATAGTGTGGCGGATTTGACTTCAAACCATCACTAACCCTGGCTCAAGGTTGGTATTAAAAAAGTAGGGAGTCGAGAGTCACAGGCCGATAAAATGCACGGGCTTACAGACGATGAGCAATAGGTAATTCGCTGTTTGATAAGGACCTAGCCCAAATTGATAGGGCGTTGTATTAAACGCGCACCTTTAAGGGATATTATCATGTTTGATGGGGCCCTATAAGGCCGATAAGTTTTTCTTTTTTGATAAGTTTTTCTTTTTTGACATCAACAATTTTGTTGATAAACTTTTTTCGACCAGGTATACTGTGTACCTGCCTATTATATTAAGACGTCAAATAGCGCAGCTATTAGCAGTTAATATTAACTCAGACATAAGCAGTATGTCGGCGTACCCAGTAATCAGTTGCACCATTAGTAATAGTACTAATATTTTAAACTAGGTAATAAGACAACAGTTGGTACTGATGTTGGCAATGTATGTCAACTTAAAAATAAAGTATCTTCTAGCATTCAAGCTACAGGGGGTAAGCAAAAATCCTTTAATATGTTTCTTCAAAACATTCAGGGTTTTTCTGCAAAACAATTGGAAATTGAATTATTCTTAGAAAAAACTATGTTTGACATTATTTGTTTTACTGAGCATTGGTTAAAGGATTTTGAAATGCTAATTAATTATGATAATTATAATGTGGGCAGTTGTTTTAACCGAAAGTCAATGTTACGTGGGGGTTCATTAATCCTTATTAAAAATAGTATCAAATTTAAAACTCGTAAAGATATAGTTGCACTGTCCGTTGAACATAGCATTGAAGTGTCGTGTGTTGAGCTGGATAGGCATGTCATAGTGTGCGTTTACAGGCCCCCTAATTATCAAAACTACTCTATTTTTGAGTCAGTCATGGAAGATGTTATGGCTAAACTTTCAACTGGTAATAAACCAGTAATTATCTGCGGAGACTTTAATGTTAATATTTTAGAAAATAATTCAGATAGCAGTAGATTATTAAATCTTTTCAAATCATTTAATTTATCAAATGTGTTTATTGAACCAACTCGAACAACGACAACTACTGCTACATGTATCGATAATGTTTTTTGTTGCTGCAAGTATTTAGAAAAAGCCATTGTAAATTATCTGCCTTCTGATCATAGCGGCTTAATGGTAACATTTGAATCCAACTTACCAATACAACAAGTGCAGATACAATTCAGACCAATAACATCCGGTAAACTAAATAAATTTAATAGCACTTTAACTAGCAGGTTGGGTGATTGGAACCTTGCAGAAAACAATGGTAATATTTTGTATAAAAATTTTTTTTCAGTAGTTCAAAAGGAGTTTAATCAGACGTTTGAGAAAAAAACTAAAACTATCTGCCCTAAGTTTAGATTTAGTGACTGGGCAACTAAAGGAATCAGAATAAGTAGGGAAAGACTTTTCGAGTTGTATGGCCTTAAGCCTATTATTAACACTGAAACTTTTAATAAATATGTTGCTACTTATTCTAAAATGTTTAAAAATACTTGTAAGGCAGCTAAGGCCTTATACATCAGCAACAAAGTTAAAACAGCAGATAATAAAATAAAAACGGTTTGGAATATAATAAATAATGAAACCAACAGAAACAAAAGAAATAATAATGATTACACATTGGAGACTCATCATGGTCTTATTAGCGATAACAAACTAGTTGCAGAAGAATTTGTAAATTTCTTTACCAGCATTCCAATTAAAACTACTGAAGCCCTAAATTCGTCGCCATCGCATGCTTTTGGTTTATTACAGGCGAACGTTGCAGCCTGTTCGACTGAATTTAACTTTAAACATATAAACCCCATAACAGTAATAAAAGCTTTTAAAGAAATCAAGATTAAATTGACAGAAGATCTATGGGGTATGTCTATCAAAGTTTGTACCTCAATTATTGAGACTGTAGCGCCGTACTTAGCGTTAATATTTAATTTGTGTATAGATCAAGGAGTCTTTCCGGATCTAATGAAATATAGTAAAGTGATACCACTTTTTAAATCCGGAGACAGTAAAGACACTAATAATTATAGGCCGGTGTCCGTTTTGCCGGTTTTTAGCAAGATATTTGAAAAGGTGATGTTAAATCAAATGCTTAATCATTTTAACACCAATAACATCTTACACGATAAACAGTATGGTTTCACCAAAGGGCGTTGTACAACTGACGCTGGTGTCTCCTTACTAAAACACATTTTTAATGCGTGGGAGGAGGCACAAGATGCTATAGGCATCTTCTGCGACCTGTCTAAGGCGTTTGATTGTGTGGTTCATGAAACATTACTCCTGAAACTGGAGCATTACGGACTAGGCAAAGCAGCGTTAAGCTTATTAAAATCGTATTTGAATGACAGACAGCAACTAGTTCAAATAAACGGTGTCAATTCGTCGGGATTAAATGTGAAAATGGGGGTACCCCAAGGTTCAATTTTAGGTCCTTTTTTATTTTTAGTTTATATTAATGATTTACCCTGTTTGCTGAAAAATAAACTTAATATGGTGTTGTTTGCTGACGACACTTCTTTGATTTTTAAGATAAATAGAAGGACTAATAATCTTGACGATGAAAATAACGCTTTATTGCAGGTCCAAAACTGGTTCACTGCTAATAATCTAGTTCTAAATGGGAAAAAAACTAAATGCATAAGATTTTCCTTACCAAATGTCATAAGTAGTGATTGCGACATAGTATTGAACAATGAGAAACTAGAATTTGTTGATAAAACAGTTTTCTTGGGGATTACGCTTGACTCTAGGCTACAATGGGGTCCTCACTTAACATCTCTTGCAGGACGGCTTAGCTCGGCTGCATATGCTGTTAGAAAAATCCGCCAATTTACGGATGTTGATACCGCTAGACTAGTCTATTTTAGTTATTTTCATAGTGTCATGTCGTACGGTATCTTACTATGGGGACGGGCTGCAGACATCGAGTCAATCTTTATATTACAGAAAAGAGCCATCAGAGCTATTTACAATCTCCGCCGGTGCGATTCTTTAAGGGAACTGTTTAAAGATATTAACATAATGACGGTACCTTGTCAATATATCTATGAAAACATCATGTATGTTAGAAAAAATCTTCATCTTTTTAGCAAAAGAGGCGATAGACATAATTATGTTACAAGAAATAGGGATCAATTAGTTCAACCAGGTTTCAGACTGGCTAAAGTGGCCTCTTCTTTCATGGGGTACTGTTTGAAATGTTATAATAAAATACCACCCCAAATATTAGAACTCAATGAAACGAAATTTAAATCTTGTATTAAACGCACACTATGCAGGCAAGCATATTATAAGTTGGAGGATTATATTCAAGATAAAAATGCTTGGCTCAATGCTGGTCCAGCTCCACTACCACTAGGGCGTACTAATTAGTTGATTAGTTGGAAACTAATATTATTATTTTTAATTTGAAAGACACAATTGCATTGTATAATGTAGAAGCACTTTTTCCAAGTTTGTGAATGTGAAGCACCATGGAGCATTTTTATTAGGTTACAACTTCTTTTTTGACATTACGAGCATGGCAGTTGAGAGTTTGTCATGCTCACTCAAATGTCTCGCTGTTGGTGGCACGTGTTATTGGGTCGTTCAGTTCCCTTCAAAATGGTTGAGCTGAGTGGGGCTGATGCACGCGTCATGCTCGTGAACGGGTGCCGTCAGATGGGACTGGTCATCTCTTAGCTGCCAGTGGCTTAATTCAGTTTCTATCTTTTAATTATTTTACATTTTTTATTTCATTATCGACATTGTGCTCACATGATAGAAGCAACAAGTAATATGTAACCAAGCATTATATGTAACACATAATATGATTTAAAAGAGTGTCCATGGAGTTTCTTGCACGTTCTTCTCCATAGAGACCTACTCTTTGGAACGTGCAATTTAGCTTCACTTTTCTTGGACTGACCGACATTTGACTATTCAAAAGTGCCTGTAAATGGTCTATTTGAAATAAATGTTTTGATTTGATTGATTTGATTTGATTTGATACTTGCTAAAGCTATAGAATCATTTCAAAGAGGCACCATGGCCCAGGAACGCTAAGCTGAAGGAAGTGAATTTTAGTCAGTAAAAGTTTTACACTCACTCTCGCTTCACCCAGAGCGGGACCACCACAAAAATGTTGGCCTTTTTCTCATGCAAAATCCTGGTAAAGAAGTTACCTCCCATCCTTACTCTTTTAATAAATAATTTCGAAATTAATCGTAGTTGCATTCAACACATATTTTTACACGTGACTGTACAGTTAAGCAAACCAACCAACAATGTGTGTGTGTGCGCAATAATTTATTAATGTGTGTGCTTAACACTTGATACATTATAATAACGGCGGCTTGACGCAAGCTGTTACGACATACAGAAACAAAAAGTGTATGAGTTATATATTTTTTTCATTTTGTTCTTCGTGTTGAGACACCCTAGCTGGTTTTTTTTTCTAGATGGTAGTTTGATGTATGTTGCAGACATATATGTGGACAACCAGTATTAATTAACCCTGGAGATTGGTTCGACGAATGTCTTCGTGTCCATTTCGCCAGAGTCGCGTATTTGTGACCAGGTACTGCATTTCGTTTAGCTGTATAATTCGCAAAGGTAACAGAAGAACTGACGAGATGGAGTATTTGGTCATCGATGTGCGGCCCTGGCAAAATCAATGCGATAATCATTGTCGGAATAATCCGACTTAGGCGGTTAAAGGGTTAACAAACAAAAATGAGAGGTTTCGAAGCAATTTCGAAAAATCTTTTACAATATTTATTTACTTATGTACTTGTGACTTTTATTTGGTTATAAATCAAAAGTTTACATTAGTTTGTCGAAAATTATATAAATATCGATAAATTTAAAGAGGTGATCTAAGTTTATAATCCTTTGAAAGTCGTTGGCGGTTTTGCGGTCAGCTTAATCAATTTAAAACTTTATTTTTCAACCGGGGCATTTCGAAAGTAAACATACAACTTAACTCCATTAAAAAAATGTTTAAGACACCTTCTCCTGTAATTCTGTTATGTTTCTAACTAATTTCATAATGAATTCCTTCTTTCGATGTCCACTGTTGGACATAATAAGCCTATGTACAGTTATGTCGCCACATCCAAATTCCGTATTAAATCCATCATTTTCCATTCTACCATAATATTGTGTAATATGTATTAAGTATTCATATATGTATATAGGTATTGTATGTTATTGGTAATATATATTTACCTATATAATTTTACACAAAATACTAACACTTCAACCTTCCTTAAAAATCTATTAATTTATTGGTGATAGCCACATGAAACTTTGTTCAGTAGTTTTGAGTTTATTGCTTTTATGATGATGATGATGATGATGTATGTAAGGATGAATAAATCAGGTTACCTGATAGACTTTGTTTTTTTTTTTTTAATAAATATATACAAGGTGCAGTTTTAAAACTGCACAATATTTCAGGAGGTTGTAATAAAACTCATAAATAATCATGTAAAAAAACGATACCTGGTCAATAATCAGTAATACTTGTTATTTAATTTTTTAATTACACTAAACTAAATCGATTGATCGATGGCCGCGGGGGCGTGGCTAGGGTGTGGCGTGCGGGATGATGACTGGATGATACATTATTTATGAAACTATCGTTGCGAGTTAGTGTGTGTGAAAACACCCTTTATTGTTCCGTGTTTGTGTGTGTGAAAAAAAGCGCGGTTATAAAAAAAAAAAAATTACCTACTTATTTTATTATTGATTCGGGTCGAGAATCACTAACATAATTACCTCCTGAAATATTTTGCAGCTTCAAAACGACACCTTGTATAAATCAGTGGGTGACTGCAATCCGACTTGATGGTAAGCAGTGATGCAATCGTTGATAGTGAGGCGCACTAGTTTATCAAGAGCTTATTCACTCTAGCCTTGAAAACAGCTAAATTATAATCGAACGGTAAGACCACAGCAGTCAAATTGTTCCAGCTCTTCGATGTACGCAGTATAAACGACGAGGCGTGATTCTTAATAATAAGCCTTTAAACATAAACACGTCTTCAAGTAAGATTTTTTTGTATTCTTTAGGTAAGCTAATTGTCTTATCAATTCATTATCATCAAGATCATTTCGGCCGAAAGACGTCCACTGTTGGGCCTCCCCCAAGCGTCGCCACCTGTACGTCTCGCATTCATCGGATTCCTGCGACCTTCACCAGGCCATCGGTCCCCCTTGTGCGAGACTTTCCAACGCTGTGTCTTCCAGTACGTGGTCCTCGTCGCCACTCCTGAACCTTTCATCTCCATAGACTATCTGTTCTACGTGCAATGTGCCCTGCCCATTGCCACTTAAGTTTGGCAATTCTTCGAGCTATGTCAGTAATAACATAATAATATGTCGGTAAAAACAATTTTATGGGTGTAAATGATTGTATGGATGGTTCTTATTTTTTGGGTTCATAAACTTAAAACTTGGCACAAATTCTAATCAAAAATAAATAATACAGACAATCATTATTAGTTCTTCAAAACAAACAAATGTTTCTCTCTCTCTCATTGGTATTATTCGATTTGTAGGTTATCCTACAAATTAAAAAATACCTATTACGATATTCAGAAGAAAATTAATTGGGTGTTTTTTGCGCAGCGCATTTAAAGTAATACATTCATACATATACATATCTTTCGAAACGATTTTATTTATACCAGTTTTACGTTTTTGACATTACAAAATATTTTTGATGAATATAAAGCATTTTTTTACTATCAATATATTTCAAAATATATTATTAAGTATTTAAATGAAGTCTGATGAATTATACAATTATATTTGGCAATGACTAGAAAATTAAGCTGTGTGCTATCTTCAGCCATCGTTTGGCGTGCTTAGAAGTCGACCCTAACGAGGCTCATGGAATCAAAAAGCAACGAAAATATATTTATTATTTATTTATTTATTTAACTATTTATGTACACACACATAGAAATACAAGAAAAGAGGAAGGAAACAGAAAAAATAGTACAAAGGTGATGCTTATTACTTGGTTATTATTTGCTTATTATTTGGTTATTTATTTAGGCAGATACTATAATACATTTCATAAAAGCTACAAAAAAGCACTACGTAGTAGTAAATTCCACTACTAGGGGGTCCAGAATCACGTACTGGATCCATCAGATTCGTTTATGCGTCGATTTCAAAGACACCCTATTAACAACATAACTTTAGACGTTCATGTTGTTAAGGCTTTACTGATTTTATAAGTTTCTTTAAGAAATACGAATATCTACATATTATCTATTTTTGTAAACTGTAAGCCGTCATGGTACATACTAATACGATTGCTAAAAAAAATCTTTTATTGATAAAAAAAAAACACTGACTGAGTGCCTTAAACTATTCATCCTTCAAGATGCAAGGTGTTTGTAGAATTTTAATCACGAGAGCAAAGTCACAGGAACAAGCTATATTTCCTTTTATAGGTCATCAATACTGATCTGCACCGTCATCGCCATAGGCTTTACACAGACTTCCCGGTGCTTTGTCTCTCTGAACTTTAAAATATAATTGCATCTTATATAATATTTCGATAGCTTCTGATTTCTGGTGTGAAGTATAATAATAGAGCTTTGAATTTCCTGTAAAATGCAGGAAATCAATAACTTACAAGATCTATTGAAATTGAGTTACTGTTTGGATTTCTTGGCTATAAATTCAATTCTAGATTAGGGCTTCGATCGAAGGCAGGCAACTGTACCTACAAAATTATCAAGATAATTTAGCATCTGACTTCTCAGTATAAAAAAGATATATAAGGCTATTATAAAATTAAAATATTATAGATCTTTTTATACTGGAAAAATGTTCTAAATTTAGTGACCTTTCGATTATTTTTTATATTACCTATTGTGAAAATTTTAAAATATGTAATATTATTATTTTACTTAACTCAAAATAAAAATGAAAAGATATGTGAAATTAATAAAAATACTTAATTAATACAAAAATATTTATCTTTATTTGCATGACAATTATTTGCACTTATCGCAACAATATAATTAAGTAGCGTGTAAATAAATAAAAAAAATAAATATTAACTGCCAAATTAGATTTAACAAACTATATTTGACCATGCAAACAGAAGATAATATTTATTGTTAACACGAAGATGTTAATTATGGTGAACAAACGGATACACTAAGTTTTCAACACTTAAAATCCGATTAATATGCAAAGAGTGACCTTAACACGTAGTGCTAACATGTGATTCATTCATTATTTGTAGGGTTGGCAACCATTTCTTATTGTGCTAGGAAATTATTAATTAAATTCTTACACTCTGAGAGGAACGAAAGAGCGTGTTAGACTTTTACTTACCAAAACCCACCTGAGTTCCTTCAGTTACTTTAGTTAGAGTAACGAACAAGTTACCGGAATCCTGGAATCAGGGTTACGGTAACTATTTTTAAAAATACTACAATCCTGGAAGATCTTAATCCTCACTTAGATAAAAATCATAAGAATAAAAATATCTGATGACCAATGTCCACGTATACTGCCATTTCCCCAAAAGGTAGAAAAAGGGGCTTAAAAATGAGATATTGTTTTTTTTTTTCAAACTTGTCGTTTGCGTTGACGTAGTTGACATCTATATATGCCTGTATATCTTGGAACAGCTACAATCAAGCATCTAGAAATTTACTATTAAGATACCTTTCCAAAAACTGTCATAAAGAATATTAAATCAAAAATCAAAGAAATAACTGAAGACAAGTCCATTGAAAGAAATATAAATTATAATTATAACATTATAATTATTCAGCAAAGCTTGTTTCAAATAGAGACACCAGCACCACTTTCAAAACTTGGCAACCCTATTCCACTATTAATTAAATCACTACACTAAATAGTGAGTTGGAATGTGCCGCCGTTTAGAAGGAAAAGGCAACAGGCAGACGATAAACACATTCGCACCAGATTGCTTATGGTAATGTTATTGTTTTAATTAATTTATGTTCGGGATTTACATAAGTTTCGCGTGAAAGAGGCGTTAAGTCGCACTAAGTGAGTTTGGAGCATGAAAAATTAAGCAGTTTGCATTAATTTAATGATTTTGCGATTTACTAACAAGGTCTTATGTCAATGAAATATAATTAATATCTTTAAAAATACGGTTTTCATTTATGCAACCTTTTTACTAGATTTTTTTTGAGGTAGAAATTCGTCTAATTACTTTTCTTGCCCTAGGAGGGAGCGGGAGGACATGTCAGACTCTTACTGACTAAAACCACACCTATGTTCCGCCAGTTGCTCTTACGTCTCAGGACCATGAGTTACTAGTAACCTATGCAGACCTTTTTGTTACTAACCTACTTTTCGTAATATAAATTTTTACTGGCCATTTTCTGTCAGAATAATCAAGGATGCCCTTAACATTTTTTTTTATTTTATTTTTCTTTTTTAATTTAAAGGCTTTTGATAATTTTTTTCAGAGAAAACTGCTGGTGTTTTCCGTATTTTATTAATGAAACCTTTTTTATATTACGAAATAAAGTGACAGGTATAATTTCAAACTCTTTACTTTTTATACTTTTTGGTAGTAATATTTGAAGTGGATCCGTAACATATTATAAAAAAAAAAACAGAACCTTTTAGATGTGCGCGCATCACGTAAAATGTACGAAATCGATGTTGATAACTTTTACATTTTAAAATTGTGTGTAACTTGCTCGTACATTACTTAGGCCTTGTTTCATCGCAATCGGTTGAATATATCAAGCGGTACGAAGTTCGCTGGGTCAGCTAGTTGCAAATAAAGTAATGTATAAAATTAAATAACAAGTTTTATATGATAAATATATATAGAACCGAAACACTAGTATATTTTGCATATATTTCAGGGGTTGTTATTTGTATATAGAAGGTGTGAAGTTTCTTTTTGAATATGTAATAATTAAAAAAAATATCTTTATTATCATATTGAAGAAGTTAACATTACTTATATAATTAAAAGAATTACTATCACTAAGTGCATCAACACAAACTTCATGTAATCATTAAGTAACACATTTCAATATACTGACCATGAAAAAAAAGCACAAAAAAGTTTTAATATACATAACAGTCTCATTATGCAGATATGTTGCACACCTAACCCAATTCACATGCTTGCGCCAAAAGTAAGCTTGCATATCATGATAACAGATCGAATGACTCTTATTTCATTAGAGATAAGGTTCAGATTACAGTGGACCTAGAATGACAGATGTTAACCGTATTATTGCTCCTCATTTTGGTGTGAAATTGAAAAAAATATCCTTTTAAAATGTCGCTCATCGAATTACTCGCACTTACACAATGGGGGGTTATTACCTTAATGCACGGTTTTTGCCGAGTCTGATGAATTACTGCCTACATACTTGGTTGTGCGGTTTTTTCGGCACTTAAAGGAGATTGTCCAATCAGTTACGAACTTAAGACTTTCATCAAAATGTGTAATTTTGTTTGATTCATCACGATTGAGTGGATTTCCCTTATTTTTTGTCTGATTAGTGAAGATGCAATGATTTATGTTAAGATCGCATGTGCGATGCACAATCCATAGGAAGTCTGCGTGATACTTCCACATCTACACTAACCTTATATAAAGAGGTAAAATTTTTTTTTTTTTTTGTTTGTAGGAGGTACCTGACCTCTGAAAGTACTGGTCCAATTGCTAAAAATTTTTCACCGATAGAAAGCTGCTTTATTCCTGAATGACATAGGCTATATTTTATGTACGCGGGAGTAGCTGCGAGCAAAAGCTAATGTTTCATAGGTACGTATAAGTCTTTGGGATCGTTTGAAAGAGTTATCTTGACACTAGAATTAAAAATATAACTGAAAAAACACAAAAAGTAACAGTTTTAGTCAGTAAAAGTCTGAGACAGTAACCTCCCGCCCCTCCCAGAGCGGGAAAAGTAATTCTATGATACTCCAACCTCGAACATAAAATAACATGTGCATCTAGGTTATCTACTTAGATTCCCCTCTTTGTTATATATTTTTTTTAATCTTTCAAAATGTTTTATTTGACAGTAAATATTGCGTTAATATAAAATTGATTGTGTTCGATTAGATGAACGTGTGAAGAATAAGACATTGTCTATCAGCGACGGCGTAAATAATAATAATAATAATCACGCGCGCCTCAAGGAGATGGCAGCAAATCGTAGGGGCCCAGCGGGGTCGAAGCCTACTGGGGCCATGGATTTATTGGAAACGAACCTGGAACGCAAAGTAAAGAAGGAACAAACGAGTGAGTTTCAGTTAATAAAAGTCTGACACGCCTTACCGCTCCACCCAAGGGCGGGAGATGTCCTTAGATGATTTCCCACCTAAAACAAGAGCGACTGCGTGAAAGTATAAAATCCAAGGGAAAATACCTATGACCAGGAAAAATTACTTATGTGCTATTTTATGACGTGGTCTACTCGTGTGCAAAATTTTATCCCAATCCGTTAGGCCGTTTGAGTGTAAAAAGTATCAAACATACTCAGTAGGTACATACATACATACAAACTTTTATCTTCATAAGATTAGTGTATATTATCAGAGTGTCAAAACTTAAAGCTATAATTTCATAATATTGCTTAGTGAAAGAATGAAGAGTAGTGACAGGTTAAATGTCTCATTGTTTGCTGCAAGTTGCAAATGTCATGATTACTTGAGTAAATCGGGTCACTTTGAAATGTAGATATCTTTTACCTAATAGTGTTCAGACAGAAGAATTGAATTATGCACAATGGTCTTGTCAGTATTATGTTCTTTATAATAAATTTATATAAGTACGGTCGACGTTCCACCGTTCTTTACCATCGTCTAAAAACAAAACTTCCTCACATGATAGCAGCGACAATAATAATAATAATAAATTCTTTATTTGGAACAAGAAACACATACAGAAAAAATTAAATTGAAACGATGATAACCGCAGTAGTAAATAACCGCAGTAGTCAAAAACTGTGTCGCGGTTATCAACGCCCATCTCCAGGTAAGGAAATACATTGCTCCAGATACATAATAAGCATTAATAAATCAACTATAGAAGAAAACTCAATCTATGGTAAGTAAAGTTAAATGTATTTGTGTGAATAGAAGAGTGATTGTACTAGTATGTATGTGTGCGTGTAACCGTGTACAAGAAACATGTAACCGAGATATTTGATATAGGTACATCTTCTCTTCTTCTTAGTCGTACACTCTTGACATAGTGGTCGTGGTCATGTCTTGGTCGAGTCCCGCAACACCACCTTTCTCGCGATACGACGCCATGCAGTTCTATGTTTGGCGGATTGGGAGCCTTCATTTAAGCTGCAGTGTGTCACGGTTTTGATGAGGTCCATCCACCGTGTTGGAGAGCGTCCACGTGATCTTTTGCTTTCGACTTTCCCTTGCACCACCAAACGTTCCATCGAGTCCTCGTTACGGGTGATTGTCCGAAGAACTGGAGGATTCGTATTTGCACAGACGACAATAATCTCTCTTTGATTGAGTTCTTTCAGGATCGATATACTGGTTTGGTGCGCGGTTCACAACAAAATTGAAAAGAGTGTCCATGGAGTTTTTTCTTTTCTTAATTATATAAACCAGTACTTGACTGCCACAGAACAGAAGTATGAGGCCTGTGTTCCGAGTTGACTGCTATCCCACCTGATGGTAAGCAGTGATGCAATCGTTGATGGTCAGTTTCTTGCAAATTCTTTTTCAGAAAGATCTACGCTGTGGAATGTGCAATTAGCATATTTTTTCTGAATGACTGACTTCTTGACATTTCAAAATTGCCTGAAATATGTTTGTTTGAAATAAAATGCTTTGAATCATAATATCCCTCGCAGCAAACAAAGCCGGTCTTTGAATAACGATGATTAACATGTTGAATGAGCTTATACTTAACACTGATACAGTTATCAGAAGGTCAGACAATGTCAGTGACCTCATAAAGGTTAAGATCTTGAACGACTAATCGTGCGCCTGCTAATGACTGACCCACGGGTGATGATGCTTATGTTAGGTGCTTAGAGATGCGTGACTTTACAATTTATACCATGAATGAAACATAGTTCAACGCAGAGTTGGAAAATACGGAGCGACAATCACTCTTCGCGCTAATATTATAGAGGCGAAAGTCTGTATGTATGTTTTTTTTTTATCTGGGAAATCATCTGATGACCTACTCAAAAGTGGAGTGTGTTTATGTCAGACTTTTATCGACTAAAACTCACTCCTATGTCTTTGCCTTAGGACCCCGGTTTTCCTTTCAGAAGTGAACCTATTGCCCCAGAAGACTTCGACCCTGCTGGGCCCCTACATTTTACTGACATCTCCTTGAGGCACGCGTGGAACGTCTCAAGTTCACAACATGTCCTGTAATAGCAGATACGATACTTTTTACCCTGGGAGTATGTTCCCTCGGAATCAATTTCAAATTTTACGAAGGTGAAGTCGGTGGAGAAAAACTACTTTAAATTAAAAAGTCTTTCCTTCCTATAAATTAAATGTAATTTAAATTGATGAGTGCACTCTGTCACATTGTGACATGTTAACGAATTTAAAATCTTTACAAATTATTTTTTTGTTACTTTTCAGTAACAACTTATTAAATGGTGAAGTAAGTTTGCGGTTTTATCCGTAAATACATGAAAGGCTAATTTTCATCCTTGAGAAACTTCTAAAGCGAACACTTTCAAATGAACCTAGTGTTAGATAGTACCCACATGCTTGAGTTTATGAAATATATTGATGTTAAACTTGATCACTTTGTACGGTTTTACGCAATACACAACTTGATATTAAATGCCACTTAACCATCTTCTTTTAAAAAGTTGAAGCAAGTTCTAAAAAAATCCAGTTGTACTTGACTTATATATCTTACCAACTGTTCGATTAAGCAAGGAGTAAGCGAATAGTTAGAATAGAATAAACTTTATTGTACCCCAAAATAGGCGATAGGCTCGCCTTTGACGAATACCACATCTGATGGAAAGCGACGATGTGGTCGACGATGGAGCACACTTGCCAAAAAGTAACCTATTCACTCTTGACTTACTCCTCAGGTTGCAGCCATCAGGAAACACAGACTCTGGCAGGGAATCCTTGGGAACACATTCGTCGTACATACAGCTAAGAATGAATGTGGTCTCAAAACTATTTTGTGCATATGGCTTTTTTTTATGGTGGGAAAAAATCATCCAATGACAACCCCCGCTCTTGGGCGGAGCAGGAGATAGTGTCAGACTCTTACTGACTAAAAGACCCCCCCCGTTCCTTCTAGCCTTCATACCGGGGCTCGAGCTCCTTTTCGAATAACCCTGGCCCCAGTAGGCTTGTGCATATGGCTGGGATGTCCACCATGTACGGGTGGCGCATCGCTGTACGTCTGGTTGTCCGATGATGGAACGGGCTTGGTGGAAATAGTTAGAAAATTTACAGGCTAGTAACTCGGCGTCTATGCTCAAGACTTTAGAACTAATGATCGTTCGACGATCGTCGAGTTACCGTGGCTTTGAACCGCAAAAGGCAGCTAAAGCAATAGGCTGGGTTTTAGTAAATAAAAGTCTGACATTCCCTCTCATTTCACATAAAACAGGAAGAGTGACTTGATGATTCCCAACTCAAAAAAAAGGTTAACTGTTTTTATTTTATGAGTTAAAGCCCTACGGGTCCTTGCGTCATAAAAATACGACAATGATACGAAAAACGTTTATTTCAATAATTCTTAAGGAAACGCGTTGTTGTGTTGTTGAGTCATAGCTGTCTGGGAGCCTTTCAAAAAATTTGGTTTAACTACCAACCTAGCCGATTACATTCTCCGTCTAAAATAACAATCAAAATGTTTCTAGCTGTCCATATATAACAATATATACGGATATTACAAAGCTGAAGAGTTTGTTTGTTGGTACGCTAATCTCAAAACTACTAGATCGAATGGAAAAATTCTTATAGTGTTGAATAGTCCATTTATTGAAGAAGGCTATATATTACTATTTAAGGAATTATCAGCAAACCGTAGGGGCCCAGCAGGGTCGAAGCCTACTGGGGCCAAGGGTCTGTTTCTGAAAGGAAGATTCGGCTCCGGTACGAAAGGCAACGAAGGAACAGAAGTGGGTTTTTTAGTCAGTAAAAGTCTGACACTACCTCACGCACCGCCCAAGAGCGGGGAATATCATTGGATTATTTTCCCACCTAAAAAAAATTTAAAAAAAACAAGACGCTACTATCTTACGAGTGAAGCAGTAACCAAAGACGCGATTAAAACCGCAGGGGACAGTTAGTATTTATAAATATTTTAATTAAGTCAAAAAATAAAGTACAATTAATAATTTGGTATGTGCGCACGTAACGCCCTCTATGCTATGTGGGGCATAATAACTTTCGTAATTATAATGATTCAGTATCAAATTATTGTAAGGCTTGCGTTTATGAGCAGGTGTATGGTGCGAGGTAGGAGCGGTAGGCGACTTAGAAACAAAATAGTGTAGGTTTTTAAATTTTTTCAGGTCGTGCAGCCAAGAAAATGCATGCAGCTCTATGGTATGTACGATACACCTCACTTGGCTACTGTCGGTCTTACAGTCAACCATACATTTTTTTTTGACATCAAGTCCTGGCTATGCCGCCATGACATCTCAGTGGGGTATGGCTCTTATACTGAATTGGCGACATTTTTTGGGAGCACATTTTGTTGGGCTTTACGTATACGTATATTTTGTTTCTGACAAAATTGATGTACCTAATTTGTTTAATCGCGACCGAAACAATAGAACAGTTAAACTTATGTTTATAAATTTATATCTTGGATTGTTCCATTTGAGTTTTTATTAGCACAAAAAAATACATATATAATGCATATATCCATGTTTTACTAAACTTCAGGTAAACGCCTCGGCAGCCCTAATGCTTTCATAACTTAGTAGAAAAAGTCTTGACATCTTGCTTATCCAGGTCAGAAATAAAAAATGACAGGTGACGAGGAAGATGCTGTTTACGGCATAACTACTATAATCAACCAATCAACGCCCTTTAAGAAAAAAAATGATGGCACAAAAGCATAAATGGCATAAGACATATTTTGTGCCAGGTTTAATTAAATTCCCTATTGGAACTGTTTTCCGTTTCCTCTTATACCTTGCACCAGCGCCCACCCGCTATAGCTGGATGTCCGTACGTTTTGCTCCACATACGTAATGTGGACATCTCACTGCGACATTGCATCACGGCATTTTTCTCAACGCGAAGGTAACGTTAGGAAACGCACACATACGATATTACTTTGTGAAGTAATTGATCATGAGAAGACAAGTAATTGAGCCTACATAGAGGTCTTGTTGCGAAGATTAACTGGCAAAAAAGCAACTGGTCGTGGCAAACTTGTAGCGAGACTGTGGTGCAATTTGGGACCTCTCAAGTTGCAATTTCCAACATTGCATGTCACCTTTAAAGGTGAGTGATCAAGTTTAGTGATTATGTCAAACGGTTTTTTTTAGTCTTCACTATGTCCCATTGCTGAGCAAAAAATAAAGACCTTCCCCTTCCCATGGAGTTTCTTGCACGTTCTTCTGTACAGAGTTCTACGCTTTGGAACGAGCAATTTAGCTTCACTTTTTTTTTGTCTGACCGACATTTTGACAATTCAAAAGTGCCTGTAATTGGTCTATGTATTTGAAACAAACGTTTCTGATTTCTTCTTCCAGACTTCTCCGTCTTGGGTGATCTCTAGCCAAGTTTGTCCTGCGAACATGATCATGGGCCTTCTTACCATGATGTGTTTATACGTCAGGCGTGCGATTGATAAAGAGGGAAGCTATACACCCCATATAGCTCCAACTCTTTAACAGTTCAGTTTAGGTTATAAAAGTCGTGGCAAGGCCTCAAATTTAATAGGAATGAGAAATGGAATTGTCTAAAATATTATAATTTTGAAGTTGTTCTTTGGGTAAACAAAATTCAAGAAAAATCATACTCCTATCTATGTACCTACATTAATATTATAAAAAGGTAGGTAAGTTAAAGTAAGGTAGTTTTTGTTTGTAGGTAATCTCTGAAATTACTGGACCGATTGCGAATTTTTTTTTTCACTTATAGTTAGTGCTCTATTCCTGAGTGACATAGGCCATATTTTAAGTAACGCGAGCGAAGCTGCGGGCATAAGCTAGTCCATAATAAAATAAAAAAGTGATGAAGGGATTGCTACTCGTACGATGTTGCAAATACTAGGCATCCTATAAAACTAGTTGGCTCTAGCCAAAATGAAAGCAGTAGTTAATAGCCATTGTAAGGGTTACGCAATGCCTGCCAGTCTACTAGTCATTTAAACTATACTAAATCATATCACTGATGTGTCTGGCTGAACACTGCTAAGCGTGACTTTCAAATACTCACACATACCTTTTAAATATTAAAATCTGTCGACCGAATTCAATAGATACTTTAGTCTTTAATTTCACATAATGTTAATTAATCTAGATCGTTTTAATAATTAGATTCTAATGTCAACTTTTACATCTTAATCAAGCTAAATTACCTGGTTCAATTTTCTCAATAGAATTTTGAAACGCATACAAGACTTGTCGATTGTTATCGCAAGATTTATTTGAATAAATTAACTAATTGTTGCGTGGGAACAAACATTGTAAATTATTCTCAATACTATAATTGGAACAATGTGGAGTATGCAGACTTAAGAGTATAGTGCTCTGAATAGAGACAACATATTTGGTCCTTTCACAAAGTATATATTCGGTACTGCATTGTGAGCTGTATTGTATATATACAATACAGCTCACAATGCAGTACCGAATTAAATCAAAGCATTTATTTCAAATAAACTATTTACAGGGACTTTTGAATTGTCAAAAAGTCAGTCAGTCAGAAAAATTAAGTTATTGCACATTCCGAATCGTAAGTGGGTGTGGATCGCCCGGAGGACACAGTGGAGCACACGTTAGAGGTGTGCCTCACTTGGGCAGAGCATCGCTGTGTCCATGTGGGGGCGATCGGCGGCGGCGATCTCTCGCGCCGGGCCTTAGTACAGGCTATGGTCCTAAGTGAAGAGAAGTGGCAGGCGGTCGCCTCCTTCTGCGGAGCAATAATGCTAGCAAAGGAGGAGGCCGCCCGCATGAGGCAACGGCGCTCACGCCTCAGCTACCGTCGGGATTCTGATCCCGAATTCCGCCCTTGGGCGGAGCGGGATGTCATTAGATGATTTTTACCTACCAAAAAATAAAAAAATAAACCCTGGGTTATCCCTAAAGCGAAGTATCGAGTCAGAGCAAAAAACTTTAACATCCACATCTTTCTAGTTGTTTTTTTATGATTACAGATTATAGAATAACATTGCTACCCGAGTACAAGTCAAAATATCGGGTACTAATCCAGGTCTGCACCAATTATTTTCCAACCAGCCTTCAAATCAAAGACCTTACTATCAGAAATCTCATTTGAAACCACCACAACACCAGTACACATAACAGTAAGACTATAATGTAAGTCAAACAACATACAAACGTGAACATAAGTTACATTATTACTGTGAAATTGGGTGTACATTGTACAAACGCATACGTGTCGGGTCAAACGGCATATAATTTGAAACGAACACTGAGACAAAATAAATCTTTGACTTGAATAATATTGCTACTATAATATAAGTATATATGCTGTACGAGTATATACCATTGCAACTTACAACATTCACTCTCTTTCTGTTATGTATCATGATTCAAACAAAAATCTGTATGACGAAATCAAATCAAACAGAAGTCATTGATATGATTTCTTTTCATTAATTTGTTTGTTCCTTTTTTTTCATTGTTATGTATGAAAATAATGCTCAAAAATTTAGGCGAGGATGACTTTTGTCAAAGTTACATCTTACCTCAAATAATTAATAATAATAATAATAACAATTTTTACTATTAAATAATTAATAATTTAACTTAATAATTTTACAATTAGAAAACCTATTCAAACCAAGCAAACAAGAAAAATTATCGATGAAAATAGAAGAATAAGAAAAATCACCAAATGACGTCTGTCATAAACGACGTAATCAATGAACAACAAACCGAAAAAATGGAATGAATCGAAAGAAATATTATGTTAACTAGAGCAGCTGCACGACGCGCACGACATCCACCCCCGGGCTCGTCGCTCAGCTCCGCCTCGCCGCCGCCGGACTCCGGATCACCAGTGTCACCGACGGCTGCAGTTGCGTCGAGCTCGAGCGACGAGTATTTCTTCCCGCCGACGTCGCCAACACCTGTACGCCGGCCGGGGAGAGGCCGGCCACCAAAGAGCATGGGACCTAGGGGCCAACCGGCCCCGAGCCGGGTCCCCGCTGCCGGTGGTTGTGTGCAGCGCATGAGATGGACTCAGTCAATGAACGAGAACGTCATGCGCGCATATTACGGGTCTACAGAGGGGGGAACTAACCTCACTGCGTACCGTGAAAGGATGCTGTCTCTTTTTCAGGACCTGGAACCAACCGTGAACGTCTCGGCTCAACGATTATCGGATCAGGTGCGGGTTATCCAACGCAACCACAGGTTGGACGACGCTGCACTTGATCGGCTGCGCTCAGAGATACTGAGCAACCAAATCGTATCGACATCTACGCAAACACAGACCGCAGCAACGCCGACTACTAACGCAATCTCGCCGCGGTCCGACCATAATAATGATGATGCAGATGATAGGGTTGTCACAGTAAGTAGCCAGTGCAACGAAAGATTGAGGAGCGCACTGGAGGATGCGTTGTGCGAGTACATGTCGACTCCGACTGAGCTTAGGCCTCGTTTGCCACGGTTACCCATGCACAAAAAAAATAGGGCGCTGGTGTGTGCTTTGGACTCGTTGCTCAAAAATATCTTTGAGAGTAGCGAGAACCTTGTTGATACGCACTCAATCTTGTATTGTGGGGCTGTTGCGGCATGTCGTTTAGCCAAAATTAAGTTTCCAAATATAGATGGAACTATACGACCGAAGACTGCTGTACCAGCCTGGCAATGCAGGATTGAGAGGCGTATCGATGAGGCCAGGGTACTCATCGGCAAACTACACTGCTTCAGGGAGGGTAATACACGACCACGAGTGATGCGCTTTGTGAGACGGGCATTTTTGGGGACAGGTATTAGTCCTCAAGGATACATGTCTCGTGTCACAGAGCGCATCGACTTCCTGAAGCAGAAAGTTTGTGCATGGGCGAGCCGCATTCGGCGGTATAAGCGGCGAGTTGACCGGTACTCGCAGAATCGCATGTTTCAGAGCGATGAGAGGTGGGTGTACAGAGCTTGGGAGCGGCCTGAACACAGTGTGACTGACGGGTGCCGCCCGGATGATTTGGCCACGATTACATTCTGGCGAAACATTTGGTCGGTACCTGTCAGTCACACTGAGGGTGGCTGGATGCGTGACGTCGAGCGCGTGTGTGAAGCTATACCAGAAATGGAAAAAGTTACCATCACCCCAGAGGATGTAGCCAGAGCAGTTCGTCCGTTACCGAACTGGAAATCACCGGGACCGGACGGACTGCAAAATTTCTGGCTGAAATGGTATAGCAGCTCACACGCGCCCCTGGCGTCGCAATTCCAGTCAATCTTAGAGTCTGGCTCGCTACCAGAATATCTGATAACTGGCGTTACCCACCTGCTCCATAAGACAGGTAACCCCGTGGATCCCAAGAACTATAGACCAATTACATGTTTGTCAACGGTCTATAAACTTCTTACATCCATCCTGAGAGCAAAAATTAATATACACATAGAAAATAATCAGATTATTTCTCCCTCTCAGAATGGATGTAGGAATGGGTCCCGGGGTACTAAGGAGCTACTCCTCATAGACATGGCCATAAGCCAACAGACTCGTCGATCCCGCAAGGATCTGTCGACATGTTGGATAGATTACAAGAAGGCCTATGACTCTGTTCCACATACATGGCTTATGAGGGTGCTGGAGTTATACAAAATAGATATAACTTTACGCACCTTTCTTGAGTCATGTATGAGGCAATGGAAGACGGTCCTTCGCTATCCAGGATGTCGACCGATCCAGGGGAATGATGAGCCTATCTGGATTAAACGGGGAATATTTCAGGGCGACAGTCTGAGTCCGCTTTGGTTTTGCTTAGCCCTGAATCCTCTTAGCACATTGCTGGAGGATTCAGGACTAGGCTATCGGTTGAGAAGAGGTGGTCAAGTCATATCTCACCTTCTTTACATGGATGACCTGAAACTCTTTGCCCCCAGCAATTTGCAACTGATGGAGCTACTGAAGGTAACTGAAACTTTCAGTAGCGCCATCAGGATGGAATTTGGTGTGGACAAATGTGCAGGCATGCATGTAAAGCGAGGGGAGATTATGGAATCCGAGGGAATTCAACTCCCGGATTCCATACACCTTAGATCCCTTTCCTCGACCGAAACTTATAGGTATTTGGGTATGTCAGAAGCCTTAGGCATTAACAATGCTGACATGAAGCAATCGCTGAAGGAGCGCTTCTTTGGCCGCCTGAAGAAGGTATTAAATAGCCTTCTGTCGGGCGGAAATAAGGTGCGCGCCTTCAACGGTTGGGTCATGCCGGTTTTAATGTACTCTTTTGGCATACTCAAATGGACTCAGACCGAACTTGACGCCCTGGATAGGCGAGTCCGTACATTACTGACGGCAAATCGGATGCATCACCCACGATCCTCGGTGATGAGACTGTACATCCCGCGGAAGTGTGGAGGTCGAGGCTTTTTAAACGCGAAGACCCTGCACAACCGCGAAGTGTGCAGCCTCAGAGAATATTTCCTTAAAACCGATGTGGGTATGCACCGAGATGTGGTCGCAGTGGACAAGGGACTCACCCCGTTATCCATGGCTAAAGAGGACTGGCATAAACCTGTAATAATGACTACTGATAACCGCAAGGAAATATGGAAAGGCAAGGAGCTCCACGGGCGCTTTTTCCGGGCTCTTCACGAGCCTGATGTAGATTTCTTGGCGTCCGTGGCCTGGTTACGTTTCAGTGACCTCTTTGGGGAAACTGAAGGTTTTGTCTGTGCGATTATGGACGAAGTTATCTTAACGAACAACTACCGGAGATATATAATGAAGGACGGGACGGTTGACGTGTGTCGGGCATGCCACCGTCCGGGTGAGTCTATCAGACATATTATCTCTGGTTGCTCTCGTTTGGCTAACGGCGAGTATTTGCACAGACATAACCAAGTAGCCAGGATTATCCACCAGCAACTTGCTTTGAAGTACAACCTTGTGGATTTAGAGGTACCGTATTACAAGTATGTGCCCGACCCAGTTCTCGAAAATGACCATGTCACTTTGTACTGGGATCGGTCTATCATTACTGACCGGACTATTGTAGCCAATAAGCCGGATATAGTGGTGATAGACCGATTAGCGCGCCGTGCAATTATAGTCGATATCACCATCCCGCATGACGAGAATCTCGTGAAAGCTGAGAAAGAGAAACAAATGAAATATCTCGACTTAGCACACGAGGTTGTCGACATGTGGAATGTGGACTCGGCTATCATTGTGCCGATTGTCGTAACCGCCAATGGTCTTATTGCCAAAAGCTTCGACGACCATCTGTCGAAGCTGTCGTTGCGCGGTTGGATCAAGGGCCAGATACAGAAGGCAGTACTCCTCGATACGGCTCGCATTGTGAGGAAGTTCCTGTCTCTGGAGCCCTAACCACCGGTAGCTTGGACCCTGCTCCCGACACCGGCGGACCACTATTTTTTATATTTTTAAATGTTTTTTTTTTATATATATATTTGTTATAAAAAAATATTTAAAAATGTAAATTATATGTATAATAGAAAAATAAAGGAGATAATAATAATGTCACCATCCCACATGGCGAGAATCTCGTGAAAGCTGAGAAAGAGAAACAAATGAAATATCTCGACTTAGCACACGAGGTTGTCGACATGTGGAATGTGGACTCGGCTATCATCGTGCCGATTGTCATGACCGCCAATGGCCTTATAGCCAAAAGCTTCGACGACCATCTGTCGAAGCTGTTGTTGCGCGGTTGGATTAAGGGCCTGATACAGAAGGCAGTACTCCTCGAAAAGGCTCGCATTGTGAGGAGGTTCCTGTCTCTGGAGCCCTAACCACCGGTAGCTTGGACCCTGCTCCCGACACCGACGGAAAACTATAGTTTTATATTTTTAAATGTTTTTTTTTGTATAATTTTCTTAAAAAAATATTTAAAAATGTAATCGTCTATATGTGTAAAAAATGAATAAAGAGAATAATAATAATTAACATCATAATATAGCATAATCAGCCTTTTACCCACTGCTGAGAATTAGACCTCCTCTCTAGGAAAGGGACAGAATCAGCGCGTACTACGAACCGATATTTGACATGGTCGTCATATCTCACGAACATTCATGATGTTAAGAAAATTTAACTTGAAATCTCATTTTTATCTCATTTCATTCAAAAATTAAACGGTCTGGACTAAGCATTTTGCCTCATCGTTTACACGATTGCATCACTGCTTATCATCAGGTGAGATCGCTGTCTAGCACTAGTTTATATTAATTTAAAAAAAATGAAATTATGATGTTGATGTGGCATTTACATTATTTATTTACATATGGAAACTTTATCCACTAGTAAGAAATACAGTACAAAAGCAACCTTACGTCGACCTTAGGGTGGTGCAGGAAAAGAACACGGTGGTGGTATGTGGTAGACACAAGAATCGAATTTTAATTGAGACAATTAATAAAATATAGACATTATGGTGAAACATGATTAAACTAATGTTTTGCTTTGTTTCGTTGGTTTTTACTATTTACCACTTCAAGCAAATACATTGATTGGCTGAATAAAACTACCTGTAAATCCGTACCTATTTATTTCAATGTTTGCAATTATGTGACGGCGACTAACATAATGAACAAGAGTTTAGTTAAATTGATTAATGTTCTGATTAGACGTTATTCAAAGTGCATAAGTATAGGCTAAAATGAAAAGCCGAATATTTTACTAAAATCATGAGGTTTTCGAGAGTTGTACTGTTTTTCACATTTCTGTTGGTTATGGAATATGCGTCAGCATATCATTTTTATTATTTGAGACACGTACCAGGTAATTAAGTGTATTGTATTATTATTTGAGTAATATATATCTATTATATTTTTTCGATCTTGTTTCCGATACTAGTGGGATACTGTTTTAAATTTTCTTTGAAATATTTACAATTGCAATTTATGTGTAAATAAAAATGAATAATAAATAACTAAGGGTGAGTTGCGCCATTTAACTATAACTATATGTAGCTGA
Source organism: Mythimna ferrago (assembly GCA_910589285.2). Classification (NCBI taxonomy): domain Eukaryota; kingdom Metazoa; phylum Arthropoda; class Insecta; order Lepidoptera; family Noctuidae; genus Mythimna; species Mythimna ferrago. Next base: position 2,721,861 of record OU342680.1, read on the forward strand.
CAAACCAGCCGGTTGGTCAAATCGTCGAATTGACCAACCGGCTGGTTCTGGTTTGGTTATCATTATAGTTAAATGGTGCAACTCACCCTGAGTGGTTAAGCTCTACTTATAATACGGCAATCTCTATTTGCCAATTATTTAAAGGATGTAAGTTACTGAAAACAATTGGTTAAAGTAATTGTTTAACCATTTGTTTTCTACGACAGTGCCAAATAACTTTTAGTTCCCAGTAAGCAACTATTTCTCACAGAAACTATTTTCAAAATTTTTACAAAAATATTTCTAACTACTACAGTCATGTACCACCGCAATCAGAAAATCAAATTGCAATCACAATTTATTCAATTCTGAATAGCTTTTGCTAGCGGTTTCGCCCGCAAAATAGTAGGTTTCTCCATATAAACTTTACACTCCTGTTTCATCCCTTTGGGGGGTAAATTTTGGAAAATTCTCTCTTAGGGCTCGCTTACATCACAAAATGAAAACCCGGTAGTTTTGGCTGTGCTTTGATATGTCAGTCAATTTCCCCTTTTAGGAAAATATAGGAAAATAAAAAATTATTTTAACTAATCTAACAGCTGAAATCGATTCTGGACATGCTACATTCAGAATGGGCGTTTAATATGTTATATGTTGTACAATACTCGTATCTAGATAGTCAGTAACTTCTACAGATTTAAAATGTCTCGTTTCCAGAATGTACCAATGATCTGGATTGCATGCAAGAATATGGGTCAAGCTGTTACTGTCTGTATGGAAACTGTCAGTGCTACGCCACAGCTTGAAGGCAACACAATGTGAGGTGCAACTAGATATTTATGCACACAAACGATCAAAACGATGATGGTCTGTTCAAACCAGTGTAGTTCAAGGATCGTTGAAAAACCGTCGGTTATGTCGCTGACTGATCATTTGACTGCAATCTAGTTACACCTGAACCCTAAATCGACTATTTTAAAATCGTCACAACTATATAGCTCATTAAGTCAGTAATAAAGTTAGTTTACCAAAATTGTTAGTTTCATTGGTTTTTACCTAGTTTTTATTAATTTCCTATTGTTCCAGGAAAGGGTATAGAATTTAAGGTAGTATTTAAATTTGATGATTCCAGTCTGAGTGAGCCCGACGGAATCCTATCAAGGTTTCAAGATTCTGGTAATGAAATTCACAAATCACCACCACAACAATCTGATATTGGAAATTATAAATCACCGCCACCTTATCAACATTTTGGTATTGAAAACCACAAATCATCACCACGTTATCAATATTCTGATGTTGAAAATCACAAATCACCACCACGTTATCAACATTCTGGTGTTCAAAATCATAGATCACCACCACAATACCGAAATTTTGGCGATGAAAACCACAGATTGCTAGCACGTTATCATCGTTCTGGTACTGAAAATCAAAGACCACCACCACGATATCAAAATTTTGATATAGAAAACCATAAGTCACCTGAAATTGAAAAACACAAACTACCAAATTATCATCTTTATGTTATTAACAATCCTACATCACCAACAAGACAACTTCGATCTGGCACTGAAAATCACAGATCGCAACCAACATATCGTCATTATGTTATTGAAAATCGTACATAACCACTACGGCACCAACATGCTGGTATTAGAAAACACACATCATGACCAAAATATCGAATGTTTTGAATTGAAAATTACAAAGCAAAATCCAGGATATAGAAAAACTTATAAATGATAATGATAAAGGAGTATCGCTTTATGCGAAGCTTAAAAATGTAAATAGTAATATTGTTTTTTGATTGTACAAAAAAAAAAACATTTTCTTAAGAATGCCAAAGGTCAAAAACTGGCCCAGAGTCGGAAACAATGAAGGAAATGGAGGGAGACCCTTGCCCAGCAGTGGGACAGTACAAACAAAATATAACAATGCCAAAGTACTTAAGTAGTCTTTAACTACAAGAGACAATATACAAACAGAAATAATGAATCTACAATCATTATGATGATGATGAAGAAGTAAAATTTATAATTTTAGTAAAAAATTTGACGTTTAACTTCTTCTCCAATTTAGAGAGTTGTATAACAATACAACTCAACTAATTAAAATCAACAGATTTTAATTAGTACGATAATGTAAATATATATATATCATTACCACCTATGTAATTTGTATTACCTTACTATCCAATACTGAGCTTCAAACTGAAGAAAAAACTTTTGAAAATCGGAATTTTGCGTACTACCCGGAGTAACTAAGACTAACCTAACATGATTGCTGATGACAATATCGCAACCAATGATAGGACGTGCTTAGCAGCGACGATGCTTCTAATTGCAGCGACGTGACTTGACGGTCAAGAGTCTAGTCACACCTAATATGGCTGAATTGGGCACTGCAGCAAGCTGTCTTCTTCACTACAAATGGCTTAATATTACCTACGTAATGAGTACTCTTACGAGTAATTATAGAATAAATAAAATTAGTAGGAGAAGAATAGCTGTATCGCTTCTATACAGCAGCTTGCTCTTTACAGATTTCGATTTCGTAAATATTATTTGAAGGAATGTTATGTATATAACACTGATTTATTGAAAATATTCATTATCTCCCTATCCCTTTGCTAACTAGTTTAGAGTTAGCTTCCACTCCAACCGGATTCGGCTGAATATCGGTGTTTTTACATGGAGCAACAGCCTATCTGAGCGTCACAAACTAGTTCCTGGGATACAATAGTCCTTGGATAAATTGATGGTCAAATTTTCTGGCCTCTAACTACCTGGAACGACTGTCAAAAATCTATGAATGACAACTGGGACCAACTACGTGCTTTCTGAGGCACGGGCAGTCAGTTATATCCTAGATAAAATTTAAAAAGTACATATGATTTTTAAGAGTTGTGTTAATAACTAAAAATATGTTATGACGTTAATTACACACTATTATCTCGAACAATAGTTATTCTTAGATTAACTAGCCGACCCAATTCTTTCTACGAAGGAACTTACCTCCTATCTTACTCAAGTTTCTTAAATAGTTCTCTAAATTTTCGGATCGCTAATAACAACCCTGAAACGAGTATGTTTTTTATATAGATTAATCAAACATACTACAGCTTCACAAACTCAACTTCTGATTTGAATACACACATTTCGTTAACGACCCATAATTTTGCGACCCACTGTATTACTGATACATTTAACAACAGTACCTAACGCCACTGATCTCAATATAATTAAACAGCATAATCTTAATAAAAAAAAAAACAATTTAAAAGAACAATAAGGACCTTGGAATGACAATCGCTTCACGAAAACCATTCGGTGGGAAACGTTTGCGAAATAACACTTAAGAATCGCTCGGATCTAAGGTGTTGACGCACTATGAGAAGAAAACGCGGCGGTTGGACCGCGCAGTTTCAATCCTTACTATAACTTTTTATCTGACTGTAACTGGCAGGCGAGTTGCGGAAGAAATGTAATAATTTTGCAATGTCCAAAAATTTGTGTGAAAATTTGTGTTTTGAAGCTGACCTGTGTTGACGATTTGACTGACCTTTACACAAAAGAAAACTTGATCAATGATTACATGATATTTTTTACAATTCTGCAGGTAAATGCCATACAAACGGGTGACAGAACGGATAGGAAAAAAAAAAACATGTTGCACCGACCCCAAATAACACCGGACAAGGGCAGGAAAAAGATAAGTTATTTGCCATCAAAGTTTGCAGTAACAAGCTCAATGTGGTAAACCGGGTCTTGAGAAAAAATTATAATGAATATTTCAGTAGGTGCAAAGTAAAGAAAGCTAACTGCAATTTTTCCAATTTTCTGATAATTGTAGTAACTTACTACAGTAAAATGGGGTGAATAGAGACTTAGGGGTGAATAGAGACAAAACTTTAAAGGGTATTTTCTCGATATTTGAATATTTTTTGCAGCATTTAACTATATCAATTTGCTGTTCCCACGCGCCTCAAGGAGTTGTCAGCAACAGCAGGGGCCCAGCCGGGTCGAAGCCTACCGGGGCCAGGGTTATCCGAAAGGGCGTTCGAGCCCCGGTATGAAGGCTTGAAGGAACGGGATGGGTTTCTTAGTCAGTAAGAGTCTGACACTATCTCCCGCTCCGCCCAAGAGCGGGGGTTGTCATAAGATGATTTTTCCCATCGAAAAAAAAAAAAAAAACTATATCAATTTATTAATGAATTGTTATTCTAAAAAATAGATGCTTTGTTAGAGGCCGATATTATGGTATCAAAGTGAAAAACCAAACCAAATTTTTGTCTCTATTCACCCCTAAGTCTCTATTCACCCCGTTTTACAGTAAACATTTAAATTCAAGACATGGCAAATCTTCTTTTAAGAATCAAAAATGCGGAGATTATAGATTATTTTTTCAAAAATATTTTTGAAATCAATCAATATATTGCTGAAAACAGTTACTTCTAAACTATCAAAAAAACGCAAAATTGCAGATAACTTTGTTTTTACTTTGCACCCGTCAATTTCGAAATATTTAAAATGCTATAGATTAAATTAATGATGCAGTATATAAAAAGGATAATGGGTATAATATCTTCTGAAATATGTATGTCTGTAACACTGACCTTTATTGTCTAAAAGCCATTGAAAACAATACAGGAAATAGCTAAGGAAGTAATTACATACTAGCTAAACTTATAAACAAAATACTACAACAGAACATAAACAAAACTCTTCCGAAATAATAGAACGATGAAACTATAAATTCTTATCTCCTAAATGTATATTAGCCATGGGAACCCTGTAACTGCCTATTTTAAGAGCATAATCGCTCCATAGAGACTAAGAGTAGTTCACACAGAGTTAAATAATGTGCTTATTATCATTGCAGCTATTGCTACTGGCATCATATGAGCCATAAATAACAAAATACAAAATATTATAATCTGTTTTTCGAAATCTGATGATGCGTTCTAAATTTGAATTACACAGAACATTGAATATGCAATCGATTTCAAAACTCTTGCCCTAAAGCTATAAGAGAAACACAATGTGATTTTATTAGAAGCTATTATTATTAATATAATTCATAGTAGGTAAAAAACACTTCCACATTTTGGCTTCTGATACAAATTTTTCTTCCTCTAAAAACTTTATTTTTGGATTATCGTAGTAAATATTCTAAAATAACATTGTAAAATCGCTACAGCCGTTATCAAGTGATACACTTTCCAACAAACACTGTTTCATATTTTTTATTCTTTATTTACACTCAGGCACAGATAAAAAAATACTATAACCCAGGTCTCAAACCAAGCAACAGACCAAATTACTACAATTATAATTATAGTAGTTTGTACTTATTTGGTATTTTATCGATTAGTCTACACCTTCCTCTAATACATATTAATATTACAGTGTGGTTGTTTTGATTTTTTTTTTATAAGACTATCTTTTGAGTTACTCATCAGTTTTTCTCCATAGGACACGACCAATTGGAGCCGTGCCAATGTAGGCCTATGTAAAATAAAATACTTTAAATTGAAATTGAGTACATGTATTTGTATAGCATCAATAAACTCTACTACAACTAGGTCTTTCTAATACACATCAACGAAAGACCTTGGCAGAAATGTTTTGATCAGCATGCTAGGCAGGTTGCTTCTTGTTTCCAATTATGTCATCGGTGTAACATATAAGTGGTGTAGTCTATTGGTTGACAATGAAAGATGCCACTACTATAATTGAAACAAACTTTGTAGGAAAGCAGATGTCGATCAAGTCCTTTAGACATCCAATATGAAGGTGTAAAATTATAGAATTCAACAAAACTGCCGTAGAAAGTGCGGTAGAAAGTCATCCTATGACTCGTCTAATGTGTAGTCATCCTGTGACTTCCCCCACTCTAGGTTGGAGCGGGGAGGGCGTGTAAGACTTTTGCTGACTAAAATCATACCTACGTTCCTGCATAACCTGCATTGCATACCAGAATCTCGGGTTTCCCTTTCGGAAGTTAACTCATGTCTCCTGCGGGTTTTGACCGTGCTCAAAATACAATACAATTACAATTTCTCCCAGTAGATTGCAAGTTCTTTTAGAAAACCAATCCAATATATGTATATAGTCAGGAATCATAATTATGAAAGGCAACGACGGAACTGGGTGGGTTTTTTAGTCAGTAAAAGTCTGACACTATCTTCCGCTACGCCCAAGGGCGGGGAATGACATCTGGATGATTTTTACCCACTGAAAAAAAACCTATAGGTTTATAAAAGAAACAATAAAGTGCTAAATAGCAGGTTAACAACAATAACAAAGTTTACTCATACATAAATAGAATCACGTAAATGATGTCGATTGGACCAACTTACGGCATAATAAGTGATACACATTACTATTCTACATTAGATGAGCTCGCGTAGCTGTTCCGAATATTTCGCGCTTGTAAATGTTTGATACTTGCATGTGGTATAAAGTTATGTATATAGACCGCGGATTATTTATAAAATATTAGATCTAAGAACATGTACCATTCAATTGTTTTGCTAGTCGATGCTCTTCATAATATGCTCAAATTGATGGTGAACAAACATTACGCTCGAATGTTGTCTTTGCGTTGTAATAAAAAAAAAATACTGTCAAAATTCAGTTTGTAAAATATTATATCGTGTCAAAATTATTTTTGCTTAAGTTGGATATATCATCAAACAACTTCTCCTGCTCTGGGTGGAATGAGAGTGTGTCAGATTTTTACTAACAAAGTCTACCCATGTTTTTTTAGATACCCTTAGCGTTTCAGCTGCAGTGATTCGTTCAAATTAGCCTTTAGCAATTTTCCATAAAATCCAATCCCTACAATCTGCCTTTATTCCAATTTATGTATAACTAACTCCCACCAGTGGCTTTGTCCGCGTGATAGTATAAATTTATTCCAAAGAAACATACTCCCAGGATAAAAAAATATATTATATACTATATGCTATTCCAAGATATAGTCTATGTTTCGTCCAAATCCGTTTTTAACCATTCGAGACTCGCATTAATAACATTAGTGAGATTGATACAGAATGTTATTGCAACAGTTTATTATTTAAAGTCGCGATTGTGACGCCCAGTGCGAAACTTGGAAGCCTATTACGAAAACTTTATCGCGGCTATCGATAGAGCAAACGATCGACAGTCCCACGACGCACTGCTGCTATTATCTATTATGGTACAAGGAGAAATTACCATTACTCATAATATTATCGACTTAATAGTAACTAGCTTCTCCTTGAGGCCTTTTTTTTAGGTGGGAAATCCAATGATAGTTTGTAGCGGGATAGTGTCAAACTTTTACTGACTAAAAACCCACTCCTGTTCCTTCGTTGCTTTTTGTACCGAGGCCGAATCTTCCTATCAGAAGCAGACCCTACTCCGAAGTGCAGATGGGGGGTACTTTAACACACATACGAACATAAACTCACATACACATACATATAAACCTTCATCTTAATAATATAAGTGTCATAATGTGAAGCCGTCGAGGTCAACCGCGGCGAAGGTGGTGTGACGATCTGATCATGTTCGCGGAGCAAACTTGGCCAGATATAACCCTAGACAGAGGAGAAATGGGAGATCTTTGCTCAGCAGTGGGACACACAATAGGCTATTAAAAAAGTTTGATATTATCCTAAACTAAAAGCACCATAATTTCTATTGTCTCCAAATAAAGACTAATCTGGAATGGCCAAGATCAAGTGCCTTTCTTACTGTGAAAGAGAATTCAAATAAGAAACGTAGGCATCGTGTATAACAATTAAATATACTAAATATTATTATCGTTGGACAAAGTATGGAGATGGCATGTTGATGGGTGAAATATTTTATTCTAGACGTCAATTAATTCAGTAAGTTCTCTATCCTAAATATAGGGCAGTAGGCTTATGTGGGTTAAAATTTTTCTTTTATAAACTAACTACTAACTTCATCCCATAAAAAAATAAGACATCTACACCTTACATTAATGATAAAATACTCTATGACTAATATAATCTATAACTTACAAATCCTAAACGGATCTGACTATTTCTGTCTATCCGTCATTTTATTTATTATTATTTACCTAAAAATAAAAATGCCGGCAGTTAAGCATTCGATTTCCTGATTGCATTTATTTAAAAAGGTTTTTTCACCAAATTAGCCGGACTTACATAAAGTGTTGTTAATTTGGCGCGAAATTATTTTCTGTTGGGTTTACCCTCGTCGCTAGGTGTCATGACCGTGAATTTCCAGGTTCAGATTTGGCGTAGATAATTTAGAGAAAGATAATTTTTAATGTTATCTTGTTAAAGTTTTATTATGTTCACTATGGAACAGTAGCATTAGATGCCTTCTGTATCCAAAACAAGAGTAAGTAAGAATTGCATATCCCAATTCTGCCTAGCCCGTTCTATCATCGGACTACTAGGCGTACGGCGATGCGGCACCAGTACATGGTGGACATTCCACCTATACGCACGAATAGTTTTGGGAACGCATTCATTGTACGTACAGCTAAGGACCGGAATTCCCTGCTGGAGTTTGTGTTTCCTGATGGCTACAACCCGGGAATCTTTAAGACAAGACTTAATAGATTACTTTTAGGTAAGTGCGCTCCATCGTCGACCTCATCATCGCATTTCCATCAGGTGAGATAGCGGTCAAGCGCAAATCTATCAACAATAAAAAAAACCGCCCATTGTTACACCGTATTAATTTCAAGCTCCTATTGTTTTTTTTTTACGATTCACAGTTAGGAGCGATAAGATATATACATTGTCAAATTTTCTATCTATATTGACTACTGTCATTCAAGAAATAAGCAAACGATGTTTTCAAATATCTGTTTGATTGACGCCAGATAAAAGTTAAGGTAGATTTGAAATATATCAATATATCCTTTATTTGCTCGTGGCTGTACAATAAATAGTTTATCTATTTATCTATCTGATGCTGAAATTTTTGTTCCCTAAACATAGTCGCTATTCCACTGTCATCGTGAATATACAAATAAGTAAATAAAAATAAAACATTAATCTTAAGGGATAACCAGTATGCTAACTGATGTGACAATAGAACTTGTAGAAAAATCAGCTAGCGAGAAACAGTGTAATATAAAAATGACTGAGATACTTAATATAATGTGATACCTATAAATATGACGTAGTGTATGATATAACACAAAATGTATGAATAATGATAATTATTAAAAACAGATTTGAACTGTTTTTATTATTACACGACTCAAAAAAAGGACTGTCGTAAGTGAGTTTATTTATTCCACCATAACTTCTAAATAATTGAACCAATTTAATGTATCGTTAGAATCCTTGTATCATCCCGAGTAGCATACACATAACTTGAAAAATATTAGAAATTTCAATGTGGTAGGTATGACAAAAAAATGAACACACATCCAAATTTTTTGCAATGCCTTAACAGGTTACTAATTTCAAAGAATCTAAGTACTTATTGTAGACATTCCCAAACCCTACACTTAGTTCGTAATAAAGAATTTGAATTTAAACCTTCTTGTCTTTAGGATCAGTCGTAGTATAAAGTCAAAATCGTAATTTCCACATGACTGACCTGAACCAAATAACCTCAGATTCCAAAAACCAAACGAGTTTCAGTTCACAAAGTTCAGACTACTTTGAAGACTATATTGTATGAAACCGGTATTTTTATAGGTATAATTACATCCCGCCCAGTTTACAGGTGAGTCAGGTCATGTTGCACAACGCAAGAAGCCAAGACCTGAGTGTTATGATGGATGACGACATTGCCACGTCAGTAAAAGGGCAGGTACCTTTATAGTCTGACGTTTGACAACATAACGGAGTCGTTGATTGTCACGAAGTCTTGCGAAGAACGCGTGGTACTTGTGTAGGTATTTAGTAAAAGTTGCAACTGTATTTGTACAGCGTAATTAGGAAAAATTACTAAAATTGTATGGAGTAAGATTTAATATTTTTATTTTATAACATTTCGTCTGTATTTCTTGGAGAATTGGAATTTCTTAACTGGCTGATTGAATACAACGCATTATATAGAGAAACGCAAACCAAGCTACCTTGAGTTGATTTAAATTATAAGCATCCTCAATAAAAAATGATGCAATTTGACTGCAGTTCTTTAATAATAATTGATTAATGGCATACCTAATATTATTATGTACGTATTTGTATTTGTTTTGAAGTATGTACGGGATATAATACTTATTATGCACGCCAGTGTATTAAACTAAATCAAATTATAAGTTAGAGGTTCATTAAGCGAACGCTAAGCTCAATGATTAATGATAATAGCGTAACATGCGTGCAATTGTTACAAAATATTTAATAATTTCTGTTTCATCCTTTGCATGGCTCTAAATATATCATCCTCACCATCGTTATTTCAGTCAGGAGAAAGAAAGACAAGTAACTAATTTGGTATACACAGATATACACTGTGTAGAAAAAATATGTTGAAAACTAATAATAAAAGAAAACTAACATGGTCGTCCACTGTTGGACAGCTCCCCCAAGTGTCGCCATAACTACCGGGCCTGTGCATCTCGCATTCATCGGATACCCGCGACACTCACCAGGGCCCTAAGTCTGCTATTTATTACAATAGTGTCAGAATAGTCTATCATTGATTTCATAATTGTTGATTTTGAGTAAGTTTGGTAATGTACTAATATAATGGAGTCATTTTGACTTTCCAATTATTAACCTTGCAATCGTGGAAATTACAGACACAATAGAAAGACAATAGGTGCGCAAATGCCGGCGTTCGCTTGGGGTTTAATGAATTAAACACTGACACTCCATTGAAAGAAGTGGGATAGAATGGTAATCTCGTACATATTTACAAATGAATGTCTCACGTATGCGGTAATCTGCAAAAATTTTGACAGTTTCTTTGATCAGTTACCTACCATTAGAAAGTCATTGCTTTTAATAAGCTCGATATTGTCATTTTACCGCAACTCTATCACGAGACCATTGACCGATCAATGATCGATCATTATGAATTAGCAGATTAGGAACTTTTAGCATAATGACAATGGAATCGTGTTGGAATGACGAATTTATTAAAATAGCAGACTTGGACCCCAGGTCGTTGGTCTACCTTGTGGGAGGCCTTGGTCTCCATCACTAAATATAAAATTACCAAAATGTGCTAGGCAAAACACAAACTTAAATAAAGACAAGTTTCGAATTAACTTACATTTACATAAACTACACAAAACATAATACCGACACCTTCACTCAATGTCACATTTCTGAAGATCCTAAAACTGATATCATCGCAGGAACAAGATATAAAGATAAAACATACTAGAACGTATGTAAGCGATGCGATAAAAATACCTTCCGCTCCTGAAACAAAGGCTTTTATAAATTCACACACTAATTCAAAATATAAGAAACAATAAGCAAGCATGCAAAGGTCAAATTAAACGTCAAAAACCAAATAATTTATGTTTATTTCATACACAGTTAAATATTTCGTAAAATGTGATGAGAATAATAAAAAAATATGCATAGAGTGATTGGGTTGACAAGATGTCATTGAGGGATGAATCATTTGGAATTTCTATATTTAAATAATGGATTTCAAATTTCGTAACAATCACAACCTTATTGGTTTTGTCATTCTTGAATGTTTGCAGATGTATCACCGTTAATCCTCAGAATAAAATATGTATGTTATTTATAAGCATATTATATTTAGTTGCTTTTAACTGCTGGGATATAGGCTTCTTCGGAAGGATTGCATCTAAATAATTCACATTCTTGAAATCAAGAGCATGTTACTCATATGCTAATTCACTCCGCCCACAATCGTCTAAGATACAGATTTAATGAAAATCTTTAATAAATAAAAAGGACTGCAGTCTACCTTGACATGAAACTTTTTTTTTTTTTTCGAAAAAATCATGTATTTGTGCATATTATTGTTCTATTGTCGATATGACGTTCCAATACATCAGGGTCTTTCTGTTATTTATCTTATTTATAAGGTATTAGTTATGGAATTTATTGGCCCATCCTCTCCGATAGAGGTCTAAGCTTTGGCATTTAGCTTCGTCTGAATTTATTGATAGTTCAAAAATGCCTGCAAAAATTTTTGTTAAATGCTTTGAATGAATTAAGAAGTTTATATATCATTATTTTGACAAGCTTGTTGGTGCAGTGGTTAATGGCCTGACTACTATGTTAGAAGTCGAGGGTGTGGTTCTCACCCAAGACAAATGTCTCTGTGATGAGCGTCATTCGTTGAACATTTGTACCGTGTCTGGATGTAATTTATCTATAATATGTGTATATTACAAGTCCTGCTAAGTTTGTTTAGCAGTGATGGCCGAGAGATAACGGCCCCAACTTACGAGTTATAGGTAGTGGGTTTAAACCCAGCATTACTTTGTTAAATTTATTTCATCACCACTGCTCTCAAAATGGTGAAGGAAAACATCGTGAAGATACCGGCACGTCCTAGAACCAAGAAATCGAAGACATGTGATTCACCAAACCGCACTAGGCCCGCGTGGTGGATTACGGCCCATTCTCTCTCCTAGAGAGGAGGCCTGAGTCCCAGTAGCAGTAGAACATTAAAAAGGCTGATGGTGATGATGTAGTCCAAGATCTAATGTTAAAAATATATTATTTTAGCAATGGAAGAACATTTCTGTCATTGAAAGATGTTAACCTAATTACGAGTCATAGTTTATCTAACCGAATACTAAAGCAGTTATAAATTATCTAGCTCTGTAGTAGCAAGCTTCTATAATTAATTAAACACCAAATTCTTAGTCCAATTACGAAACCCTAATCTAGGAATAGAACCAAGTGAAACACAGACATGGATCTGCTTATCGTACCGCACAAGTGGCTTGTCAAGCGAAACTTGTTTCAAGCGTAGGCGATGGGCATTTAAGCAAGCTCCCAAGTATCTGTAGACACTATCATTTCACCCGATGTGAACATGGACGTAAGAAACATGACAGTGACAAGGAAACATGAGTATTTAAGATGATCTAACTGATCCAAGCAATTAATATTAATGATAAAATAGATATATACAAACTTATTTTTAGTAAATGTGAGACCTGAAACACCCGTGCAGTGTTTTTATGTAAAGAATCTATGTACAAAATTGTATTATAAAAAATCACAAAGTCATAAGCCAGTTATAATACCTGGTTTGCAACATAAATACATGGTCACCGGGCCACCCAGGCGACTGAGGGGTTGTTTTGCTTCCGCACCTAGTTGTGCGCTGGGGTTTAATGCCCACTATGACGTTCCGTGATCTGTTTTGTACTTAGTTTTGTCCTGCAACTTATGACCTTTTTTAAATATTTTTGACAAAAAATATAACGTGGTGTAAAAATGATTGGTATCGATTCAGTTACTGATTCTAAACAAACTATATTCTGGTTTCGCATGGACTGAAAATAATATTGTACATATTATGCTATTATAATAGTTTAGCCTAAACATCCAACTCAAGTCTACCCCGTCTAAGCTAGCTAGCATTTTTAATTTGACAGTGTATAAACAAGAGCCCGCACTGGGCCCGCGTGGTGGATTACGGCCCATTCCCTCTCCTAGAGAGGAGGCCTGAGTCCCAGTAGTGGGAACATTAAAAAGGCTGATGATGATGATAAACAAGAATAGGTTAAAACTGTTCATTTAGCGACCTTAGAAAAACAAAATATTTATCTTAGTTTATATCTCAGTACGTTTGAAGTGATAAAAGAATAACTAGAGCTGAAGTAGCTTTTTTTTTTTTTTTTTTTTTTTCGATGGGAAAAATCATCTTATGACAACCCCCGCTCTTGGGCGGAGCGGGAGATAGTGTCAGACTCTTACTGACTAAAAAACCCATCCCGTTCCTTCAAGCCTTCGATACCGGGGCTCGAGCGCCCTTTCGGATTACCCTGGCCCCGGTAGGCTTCGACCCGGCTGGGCCCCTGCTGTTGCTGACAACTCCTTGAGGCGCGCGGGAACAGCGCGCGCCGTCGACGACTTGGGCTTGGTCCGGACGGTTACCGGACGGCCGGACAGCGAGCTACCCATTGCTCACTGTCCGCAAGCCCGCGCCTACGGTGGCTGGAAATCGGGATCGGAATCCCGGCGGCGGCGGCGAGAGCGCCGTTGCCTGATGCGGTCGGCCTCCTCCTTAGCGAGCATTACTGCTTCGCAGAAGTCGGCGACCGCCTGCCACTCCTCCTCGCTCCGGACCATGGCCTCGACCAAGGCCCGGCGCGAGAGGTCTCCGCCGCCGATCACCCCCACGAGGGCACGGCGATGCTCCGCCCAAGCAGGGCACACCGCGATTGTGTGCTCCACCGTGTCCTCCGGGCGTTCCGCACAGTGGCGACACCCGGGCGTCACTTCCGCTTTGATTCGGAACAGGAACCTCCCGAACTTGCCATTTCCGGAGAGGACCTGTGTCATGCGGAAGGTAAGGACGCCGTGAGGTCTTTCCAGCCACGCCTCAAAGAGGGGACTTATCGCCATAATTGTGGCGTGCCCATGACGGGGTTGCGACAGTCGCTGACGCCATTCCACCATGAGATCCCGCCGGAGCTCTGTCCGCCATGCCGTGACCTGTCGCGGCAGCAGACTTTCACCCCGGCGTTGCATCTCCACGCGCATGTCGTGCATGTGTGCAAGGACTGTTGCCTCCAGATCCCACGGTGGTAGGCCAGCCAGAAGGCTCGCCGCTTCGCGGGAAATCGTGCGGTATCCCCGCACCATCCGAATTGCCATGGCCCTCTGGCAGGCGTTCAGAATGGACGCCGGTCGCTTTTGCAGCGACAGCGCCCACACCGGCGCCCCGTAGAGGGCCATGGACCGAACGATCCCTGCGTAGAGCCTCCGGCAGGAGGCGTCTGGACCCCCAAGGTTGGGCAGGAGCCGCCCGAGAGCGGCCCCAGTCCGGTTGAGTTTGGGAGCCAGACGTCGGAAATGCTCCTCGAAATTCCATCGGCTGTCGAGGATGAGTCCCAGATACCTCATCGATGTCCCGACGCCGATGCGAACTCCTCCTACCGTTAGTTGGGAACCCGGCGGTGGCGCGTTCCGACGGCCGCGACCGTGAAAACACATGGCCTCGGATTTGCGCAGCGCCACCTCGAGTCCCAACTCCTGGATCCTACCAACGACTATCGCAACCCCGCGTGTCGCTAAAGCGGCCGCCGCCCGGTACGACTCTCCCTGCGCTAGAACCAGCGTGTCGTCTGCGTAGCAGACCACGCTGACCCCGTCAGGGAGGTCGCCCCGCAGCACGTAATCGTACCCGATGTTCCACAAGGGTGGCCCTAGTACCGACCCCTGCGGAACACCGCACGACATCTCCCGACGTTTCCAGTCTCCCTGGTGACCGGGGTAGACAATATACCTGTCCGACAGGTAGGCCTCGACTACTCGACAGAGGTATTCGGGCAGCCGGTGGTACCGGAGTGCCCTCCGGATCGTACTCCAGGGCAGGGAATTAAAAGCGTTGGCAATGTCCAAGGACACTGCCACGACACGCCTACCCTGGGACACCGAGCTGAAGTAGCTTAAAAGCGTAAAGCATAGGTTATTTTGACTGGCCTGTTGGTCTAATGGTTAGTGCTCTTGACTACTACGCCGGAGGTCGTCGATTCGATTTCCACCCAATACAAATGTTTGTGAGATGAGCATGATCATTTGTTCTGTGTGTGGGTGTAATTTATCTTTAATATGTAAACATTAAAAATATTTAAATGTATTTATCAGGTACTCATAACACAAGCTCTACCTTACGGCATGCAAATTCTTATAGAGTAAGTATATTAAAAGTTATTATAAATTAAAAATCATTACAAATTCAAAATTAATATAAATTATCAACTGACATGTCATCTTCTGGATTTATTATTATATTGTTATAAAATTGGCTGAAGGTTAATGTGGTTACCTAATGAAAGAGGTTTTTTTTCTAGAACTCAGTTAAATGATTCAATTAATGTTGATACATCTCTCTAAATTCTATATTCCCTGTTGCTATTGCAGTCACTAAACTGTTCGATGGCGAAGCTGCGATCGACTTCAAGATAGCTATTACTCATTTACTTACTTAACATCTGGCTTACGTGCCAAAGCTCTTGTTGTAGTAACTATGAATTTGCATTTTGACAGAATCATGGAATATTTGCGATATGCCGTAATATAGTTGAAGTCATGATGACGAATGAAGAATAAAACGAAACATTGACTAAAATACGTTAAATTTAATGAAGAAGCCAAAAGTGAACTGAATCCTAGCACAGTATTAGAGGAAATTAATATAGGCTAAAAAACAAAGACATGAGCCACGAAGGTTAGCTACAGCAAATATGATTGCGAAGCTTGGCAAAACTTCTTTGTCATAGAAATTATTTAAATATTTATTATTGATACGAATAAAGTCAATATAGTATAAAAAGTCCTTATTCAAAATTATTAATTTGATTTCAGAGAAAAACACTCTACAGTAGAACACGTACAGAGAATAATAAACATTATTGAAAAAACGCTCGAGAATACGGAAGTCTGTGTCGCTGTATTTTTAGATGTCAAGAAAGCGTTTAACAAATTTTGGCATTTAACCTCAAATGCATGCTGTGCTATGCCTTTAAATTTATAGATATTTTGGAGTCGCATTCAACTAATACAAAATCTATTATTTATAATACATATCCCAACTTATGTTTTTTAAATCTCGTTATACGCATTCTCTTACTTTAAGTAAGATAAGTATCTCAAGGAAGTGTTTTAAGCCCTAATCTATATTTGATATATATTTACATGTATGTTTACATCCTAGAGCTGGAAAACAAGACTATTGCGATCGATTAAATCTGTATATCAATACATAATAAGATTGTTAACAAACATAACTGTCGGGGCTATACTAAACGGAGTAATGTCTAAAAAATGAGAAAAATTATTTTCAGCTTCTACCGTAACCTTAAAATAGAATCCGTCATAACCATTATAAGAAAATGCTGAATCTTCCAAATACAGACTTTACTGATGTGTAAATATTAAGGTAATCCAGCTGCTAGACAACAGGAACTAGTGACTAAAGAAAACTAAACTTATTGAGTTAGTGTCGTATTCAAGGTCAGTGTATAATAATGATACCTAAATATGCTGTGTCATATAACTCATGAAAATATTTTGAACCATATCAAATTCTAAAAAAAATGTTACGAACTTGTGAGATAGTGCAATAGGACGATAATCTTTATATCTACAACGTGTAATAATAAGTTAGAGTTAAATGGCTACTTAATCTTTTAGGCTAGATTGGAACTAATTTACTAAGAACTTTGTTAAATTCATATGAAACAAATATAGGCCAATGATATAGAGATATAGACTACTAAAACAAGTCAGCTCTTCAACACTTTTGATTATACACAAATCGACTGACATAATCCCAATATTTCTCGGGGTCTAGATGCCTCTATTATAACGTGCTCAAAGAGTCATTGAAATACGCCCGTAACCCAGAGGCAAAGTTGAAGATAATGATCAAATTTTAACCTCTCGCTCTTTTCCCTTCTCTCTTTCTTTTATATTTTATCTTATATTTCTGGATTTACTATTTTTTTACCAATTGTTATATTAATTATTATATTTAGCACTATGGCTGTATGTTCTACTAACATTGTTTTTTCTTTTCTATATTCAATCAAGAAATTCATCTTAGTTCGCTTCTTTTTCTAAAGATTATATGTTTTTTTTTTATGTTTTGCCAGTTACATCATTTAAAGCTATTCAAATATTTGATTTCTTATCAAATCAGCATTACAATTAGATAATAATAGGGCTTATTTAGAAAACTCGTTTACCAGGTATAAATACTGATTATTAGCGGATTATAAATTCTAAGTTCCTAAGCTTACTAGCATTATCATAAAATTCTTCAATGAAATAACTGAAATCCTGTAAGTAGATAACACGAAATTACAAATATATGCTAATGGAACTGTTATTGTATGAAACTGATATGCATGTTCGTGTATGCGCAAACATGGAACGAACATTTATATTTTAGTCACGAATCATTAGAAAAATAATCGATTGCTAAGGAACTGATAAAGAAAGTAATATTACCAACTAGCTTCTTCCAGTGGCTTCACCCGCTTCACAGTAGAAACTGATCTCAAGGGAACATACTTTGGGGATTAAAAATATCTTATGTGCATAGTACAGATGTTTTAGCGGGAAGGAGTAAAAATATAATTATGTATTATGTTTTTACTCCTTCCACATACAACATAAACTATCACCTTTATAATGTTATATATTAGAGTAATCCATTTATTGATGGTTTGGATGATCTCTATTTCCAGTAAACGTCTGTAAACTATAATCAGAAAACTGTTAAAGTACAGTAACAATGAATTTCTGCATAATCAGTTGAACATGCAACCCTGTTAACTCAAAATGTGGCAAGTTTGTCATTTTGAGACCCACAGTCTCATAATAATATAAAAGGGTACTGTATCCCAAACATACAATTTATATTGCAAATGCAATCTCTAGCCATTCTACGAGTATTATTTACTTACGGATGTCTCAATTCGCCCTTCACCTCTAATTGCATGTCTTCAAGGACTCGTCTCCAAATAATCTCTTGCTGTACATCTAGCGAACAATCTCTATATTTTCTTGATTATTACGATTCAAACAAAGTAAATTTTAGAAATTCCAGTTTAAGCCTTTTAATTTCAGAAATCTTAATTAATTACTATGATTACATTTTCAAAGCAACGTAACGTTCACCAATTACTTATACGATGAAATATTTTTACAAGTAAACTGAATATGATCTCTATCTTTCGTAATTAAACACCCTCTTAAAACTTTTACATTTACTGCTGTGCATGTTATTAAATAAATTAATTTACCAACTCTAAGTACACAATCCACTTAATTACATGATTACTATATTAACCGCAGTTATGGTAACAAATAAATTATTCGCGAAAAGTCCAAGGATAACGTTCAATAACAAGATATTAGACGAAAACATAGAACAACCGAGTACGTATTCACTAAACTGCAACATACAACATGAACCAAACGTGAACACAGCAACCTTGAGGCCTTACAAAGGAAAAGCATTCGCAGATCGGCATTAGATGATTACGTTAATTATATTTAAATTATATCATTGCTAGAGAACCGGTCGCCGCGAATCTCGGCGTAGACAGATATAGAGCATTTCGGCTCGCTCGATTCCGAACCCCCTCAAAAGCGAAAGTGTAACATGGTCCTATAGAGTGCCGCCATTTTTTTTCTTCGCTCGGCCGCTCTTACCGCATATATATAGCGAAGCTACGAACGATCACGCATCATTCGCATTCAGGACTTCGCTGACTTCAGTGCAACCTACTAGTGCAGCATCATGAGGCACATGGTGTGTTCGAACTTTATAATACTCAAAATTATAAAAATAATTAAGTGACAGTGCAAATAAAAATTATAAACCCATAGGGTTGTGACAGTGCCTGGATAAACAAAACCCCCTTGTCCCACTTTTAACATGTTATGCAACAAGGAAATTGCGTACTTAGTGTGTAGTTGTCTGTGCCGATGTTAACTCGACCACTCATTAAAACAACGAGCCTCGAAGCATATTTGCACCAGATAATTAGTCAACTGCGATAATAACTTTCGATTCTATTTTTACAATCACATTCGTTCCAGTTTTTGATATTAATCTTTGCCTTTTTGTTAACAGCTCGTGGCCGCCAGTCTGGTGGCTCTCTTGGCCTTCGCATACGCAGAAGAAGCCAAGGCAGCAGAAAAAGAAGTGGCAGTGACCGATAACAAGGAAGCTGCGGCGGACGACAAGAAGCACGAGAAAAGAGGAGTGTTCGATATTGGACTTGGCTACGGACACGGCAGTGGTCATGGAGGATTCGGTGGTGATTTCGGCGGTGGTTTCGGAGGATCCGGCGGTGGTTATGATGGCGGCTATGGCGGTGGTTACGGTGGCGGCTATGGCGGTGGTTACGGTGGACATGACACCCACTCCCACAAAACCATCACTGTGGTCAAGAAAGTCCCTGTCCCCTACCCAGTAGAGAAACACATCCCCTACCCGGTGGAGAAAAAGGTCCCCGTACCAGTTAAGGTGCACGTTCCCCAACCCTACCCCGTCGTCAAGCACGTCCCTTACCCAGTCAAGGAGATCGTTAAAGTACCAGTGCATGTGCCTCAACCCTACCCAGTTGAGAAGAAGGTGCCCTACCCCGTCCATGTGCCCGTAGACAGGCCTTATCCCGTCAAGGTATACGTACCTCAGCCCTACCCCGTTGATAAGAAGGTCCACGTCCCTGTCAAGGTTCATGTTCCCGCTCCTTATCCAGTTGAGAAGAAGGTACCCTACCCCGTAAAGGTTCCCGTACATGTGCCCCAACCCTACCCCGTAATTAAGGAAGTGCCCTACCCCGTCAAGGTTCCCGTTGACAGGCCTTACCCCGTGCATATCCCCAAGCCTGTGCCTTACCCAGTTGAGAAGCCCGTTCCCTACCCCGTAGAGAAGCCCGTCCCCTACCCCGTCAAGGTCCATGTTGACCGACCCGTGCCTGTGCACGTTGAGAAGCCCGTACCCTACCCCGTCAAGGTTCCCTACCCAGCGCCCTACCCCGTTGAGAAGCACATCCCTTACCCCGTCGAAAAGCCAGTGCCGTACCCAGTGAAGGTGCCCGTCGACAGGCCCTACCCCGTCCACATTGAGAAACACGTGCCAGTCCACATCGAGAAGCCAGTGCCTTACCCCGTGAAGGTGGCAGTCCCCGTTGTTGTCGGTCACGGACACGGCCACGAATATGGCCATCATGATAGCTACTAAGGCTGCAGGGAGCTGATACGTCTGAATGTGATACATAAATATAAGCTTAGCACTAACACGAACGGGGGACGTGAAATACCCCGGCAATGGATAGTGGTCGTGCTACCAGATCCAAGGAACTTGTATTCCACGGCCCGCGATCGAACGCACTGAACTAAATACTCTATTAGTCTACTTTTTTTGTTATTTTTTTTTTAATCGGTTGAAGTTACGTTTGAGTTTATGTACCTGTTATATTAAGACGAAAAAATGATGGTTTTTGAATTTCCCTTAATTTTTGAATGAGCGAACTGATTGTGAAAATAAATGGCCTCGCCAATTATAATAATAATTATGTCCGTTGTTTTAATTCGTCCATTGTACCTGTGTAATTGGGTGTAACGTTATGGGTCTGTAAGTAAGTTTTACGAAATGCGAAATAATATGACCCAGATAGAAGCATCGCAAGCGGATAGCCGCTAGTTACGCGTGTGACGAAACCTGCTACATTTTCACTCTTGACAATATACACGCGGTACGCGATCTTTGTTTTGCGTAATACGCCGCGATATTACGCGAGCGTAATCTCACACGATTACAATTAACTACATTGTACTATTAGTATTTATTAGCGCACAGCAATCAATAGCACAGAAACCTGTTTCATTCGTAGTAGGATCTCTCTCTATGATCATAAATTCATTGCATAAAATTACAAATTCGTTGAGCATCCATTTGTCAAATTGCAGATTGATTACTAACTTAACGCTCATCTTTCAAAATCAGTGTTACTTGATTTACAACGCATGTTTTATGAGCATTAAGTGTTGCGACACATCATTACATATGGTAGTTGTTTACTGTCAACATTACCGCGACAAAGTGTACGCTCGCTCGCCATTACGAAAATATAAGCCTCATTTTACGTAAGCTTTGTTTTTAAATGTTCGAAAACAATTCCATGGGTACCAATAAAAGTGCATTTATGACGTTTTTGCGAAATAATCTCAATTCAATTAGCATTGCGGTTTTGGTAAATGGCAATAATATCTTTAAATGTGATGGTGAAATGGAAAACAATTTGTAATGCGAAATATTTCTCATCCCACTCACGTAGAAGTAATTTCAGTGGAATAAGTGACTAGTTATGTACTTATACTCACTAGCGTGAGACATAATGCAAGTTGAAGATACTAGTGTATTCTCACAGTATTTAAAATTATGTTAAGCGACTTATGTTGCGAGATGCAATTGACAGGAAGTCTATATGTAAGGAAACGGTGGCATCAACACAATGCCCTGTGAATTCCTTAACTCGTAATATGTCAGAGTAGAAGTATTGGGTTTCCCTAGTCCTTGCATGAATATACTATAGATATATTATTATATATACTATAGATATATTGTTAATTCCCAATTCAACAACATCGACGATGAAGTAACAGAGACAAGGTTACTTTTGGAGCATTAATGCTGCGATATTTACATTAATGTCCTTTATGCCTTAAAAAAAGCGTCGAATTTTCTAGTTTTTCCAATGACATTATCAAAACCAATGTCACGTTTGCTATGTGCTATAGTTTTTATAGTGATATTATTTCACTGGCCTTGAACACGAAATATATGAATAATTCATAATGAATACATTAATATTAAATTTGGCGAACCCTGAACTTACCGCCCACAATATTCATTAATAGAGACATCCAGGTAATTATTTTTTCCGATGGAATATCTAATGTACGTATCTCTATTATAGACTATAATAAATGCATTACTAATTGAAGTAAACTAATAAATAACATTAGATTAATTAGTCCAATTAATTATTTAATTGTAATTAAGCATATTTATAAAGTCGATTATGTCATTGTATTCAATTTTATGCAACTTAACATTTTATATTTAGCTACTGAATTTGATATTGAATCATTAGGCAGTTATCAAAGCAGTATCAATAAAATTGAAATACGTTTCAATATTTGCATTTCGAAAATACGTATTACACAGCAGTCTTATGTGCAAAAATTGCATTGTTTTCTAATAACATCAGTAAGTAAATAATTATTGGGGTTTTTGCATCAATAGTTTACCTCTATTATAGATTCCCTCTCCTAAAGAGGAGGCTTGAATCCCAGCAGTGGGAACATTAAAAAGGCTGGTGATGATGATGATTATAGATTACCCTGGCCCTGGCACGCAAAAGGTAGCTGTAAGAAAACGGTTTTAGTTAGGGTTCGGCTAAGAGTGTCCATAGAGTTTCTAGCACATTCGACTCCACAGAGATCTACGCTTTGGAATGTGCAATTAACATCGTTTTTGTGATTGACTTCTTTGCTTAGAGCAAGAGAGTTACTTGATGAATTTACAGAAAAAAATTGTATTCTTGTCTAACGACATGTTCGAAATGCAAATCTAACAAAACTTTCCTGGGTGCAGCCATTTGTCATTAGAGTAACCTTTTTGACTGTAAATGTCATTCACTGTCAATAAGTCAATAAATTTTTTGCATAAAATATTGCTAGTTTAATCTTCACCCAAGCAGTTAAGATTACAACACCTTAATAAGCTTTTATTAACACCTTTTGTGATATCAAAGAAACGTCCAATACCCAGTAATCATGTGAAGCGAAGGTATATTAATCATTACCTGACATTTAACATTATGACATACATATCCTTATAAACATTATTTAGAATAATTTCTGTGTGTTTATTTTGATTTTATGAGAATGAATAACTAGAAAGAAATAAAGAGAAAGAAGGCAATGAAAAGAGTGTTGAGACAGATAGTAAGGCTAGTAAAGAAGTTAGTACCTTTATCGATGAGAAAACCAAACAAACTGCACCCATCAATGACGATGAAGAGAAATAAGTAACAACACAGATAAATGAAGGCATAGAGGAGATCAAATAAAAATATTGTAAAGCTTTAACCTTTCAGTCGTAAAGAAATTACAGACAATAGAAAGACAATAGGTGCGCGAACGCCGGCGTTCGCTTGGGGTTTAATGAATTAAATAGGATCCAGTAATAAATGAAAAGGAAAGCGAATTAAACTAGCTTCAAAATACTAAACTCGTACATTCTCCTACAGTTTTGGTCTGG
Organism: Mythimna ferrago; assembly: GCA_910589285.2. Classification (NCBI taxonomy): domain Eukaryota; kingdom Metazoa; phylum Arthropoda; class Insecta; order Lepidoptera; family Noctuidae; genus Mythimna; species Mythimna ferrago. The sequence continues at coordinate 2,745,818 of OU342680.1, forward strand.
TTTAATAACACAATAGATTGAAATAAAAAGCGAAATCTTTAAACAAGCCAATTCAAGTCGGGTGCAAAAGTATATTTATACCCGACATATCATCAATGTATGCGTAATAATTGATGTCTGCAGGTGGGGTTATTGACCTTAGCCTTTTCGTAATGTCAACAGTTCGCACCTTATGTGGTATAAGTGAGTTGGACAAACGATCTTTTCAGAAGTACCTATGAATGGTAGAAATGCGCTGGTAACAGTTTCCTATCCGCAGTTTAGAATTTTTTTATAGCGGTCCTTAGCTACAAATAAAGCGTCACCTGAACAGCTTGAGTAAGCTGATGACGAGAGAAACTAAACTGATGCTTGATGGATTACAAAGGTGATCTCACGCCAAATTCAGGTGTTCGTAAACCAATGTCATCATAACATCCTCGGGCCAAGTATTACCAATCAAGTTCAGATGGGTTACCCTTCTTTCAGATGATTTCTGATCTAATATTGTGTATTATTTTATGAGGTGGCAACCAAGCAAATATCAAAAAATCCTCGAATACTAAAACGAAATACTCCTCCAGTCTGCTAACCTTCTTGGAGTCATCAAATGTTCTAAATTAGACTAAAATACAAAAAAATCAAAGTCAAACTACTTTTCCAAAATGTTTCGAAAGAAACATTCTCACCTTGACAGAGTTTATTTTGAATTTGTTTGATGTATGATTTTGCAATACCGTCATAGAAAGATAATAGGATGGCCGATATTAAAGATATAAATAATGTAACTTGTGTAAAAATAGATCAATCGAAACAATTTTTGATGCGTTGGCTTAAAGTGCTTTTCTTGCCTTAGGATTGACTGGCCTCATCTAATACTTTGAGTTTTCTCAATTATAATGATTTGATATTTATCATAGTATTTATTTGTTTATTATTTTAGCATATACATAATATACGTATGTTTTATTATTATAAAAGCATCTAATTTTAATGATTCATCATTCTATTTGAAATTATTTACTTTATTCGTTTATTTATTTTTACCAGTGCAGTCTTTTTTAACCCAAATGTTGACTGGTAGAGAATTATATGTTGCATTAAAACCTGTTTACAAACCAAATATCATTTCTCATTTAAGTACCATAAATAAATTTATTCCCTGAAGGATTCTACAGTCATGGTGATGATTTTGTAAGTCCATCATTCAATATGAGTACATCACTGTTAGCCGCCTCCTCAATAGCCTTGTCATGTTGAACATAATCTATCTATCGCTTCTTTGGTCTTTTTCGAGCCTTGTAACTATCTTTTACAAGGCTTGAAACAAGAACTGCATGGCGTCGTATCGCGAGAGAGGCGGTGGTGCAGGACTAACCGAGACATGACCACCACGACCACTCTGTTAAGAGTACGACTAAGAAAAAGAAACTATCTGTTTCTATTTTGAGGGTAGAAATTTATCAAATAACTTCTAACGCTCTGCATATAATGATAAGGAGGTTCAGACTTTTACTGACTCAAATATACTTGTATTTTTCTATTGCCCATTGCTTACCAGGACCGGGCTAACTCTTTGATATCGGTTCATGCGGATCACACCAATGTTGATAAATCTCTTTAAGGTTTACCGAATAGCCAACTACCTATTGCTAGCCGTCCGCAAGTCACCTATGATTTTTAACTGATGTGTTTTCATATCACTTTCTTCAAAAACTTTGCAACAAATAATAAACAACAATTAGTCGAAGGAATTTGTAGTAATACTCACACAAATCACACATTGAAGGTCTTACACGCAGTTACCGGTTACAGCAACACTTAAATTAGAAATTAATGACAACCTGTGTTTGCTAACCGTCACCTATTTACCGTTTGGCGGCCTATGAGAAAGCCTAATTATATCATTAGATGTTTTTTCAGACATTGGTGTAATGAAGTCATAAGTTGGTAGAAAAAATAAATAAAGGTAAAGGTCATCTTGTTTTTTGTAACACATTAAAATAAAAGCTTGTTCTTAAAAAAAATATTTGCCTTTTAGTTTATTTAGTTTTAGCGAATTATTTTTGAGTTATTTTCAACAAAAATAAGTAGTTCATCATCCAGGGTGTTCCACCATGTTCAATTTTGAATGACGTCACACAGATTACCATTCTTTGTCATCCAAGCTGAACGAGTATACAAAATTAAATCTCAATCGGTTGAAGATATCTGCTTCAAAATTGAGTTGCAAGATTCCACCCAAACAAATATAGTTACATACATGCAATACGTTGCTTGTTAAATAAAAGCTTATAAAAAATTGAAGAGAAGCCAAGAAACTTATCTAAAACTAAAGTCAACCAAAAGATTAACTGACCCAAACGAGTTACGAATTTAATATCCATATCATATTTATTACTGTTAGTTATAATAACATCGACTGTGGTGGCCAAACGATTATGAAACGTAACACAAACTGGTTGTGCACAGACAATCAGATAACCAGCATTATTGACTGTGTGCCAATGCACTTACAACCGTCACATATCTGCAATCATGTGTGACTCCTACCAATACATAGGTGATGTACACTGGACAGGGGCGTGAATGCCTTGGTTTTTTAAAATGGTTAACCTACGGGAAAAGTATAAACAGTACCTTAGGTGCATCGCAACTATATAATTCTGGATCTACTGTAGACGTAGGCTTGTGGACAATGAGCAATGTGTAACTCACCGTCCGCCCGTCCGGTAACAGTCCAAAAAGAGCCCGAGTCGATAGCTCCTTCTAATTTTATATGCATTGTGTTTTTATAATGTTTAAAGTGCTAGTGTATATTTAAATTAAAAATTATACTGAAACTGAATATGATAGTTTAAAATAAAACAGTCAAACACTTTTTTTTAAGATTTATTTAATTTTTTTTTTTTTTCATTATTGCTTGACTGCGATCCCACTTGATGGCAGAATTTAACTTTTATTGATTTAATGATAAGGCTACTTTATTTTTATTTTCATATTATAATGAATATTTTCTGTGTTTTAATATTTAATTAGTTCCTCGTAAATAATAATATAATAATTCCACAACTATCACACAACGCCGTCTAGTCCCAAGCTAAGCAGAGCTTGTGTTATGGGCACTAGACAACTGATAAACATACTTATATATTTCTAAATACATACATATTATAGATAAAATAAAATGTATTATTGACATTGTTTTGGAAGTAAATCGTTTGTGTGCCAACATAAATAAATCTACACTAATATTATGAAGAGATAAAGTGTGTTTTATTTTTAATTTGGTTTGTAGGAGGTAATCTTTGAAAGTACTAGTCCGATTGCAAAAAATTTTTCACCGATAGAAAGCTGATTTATTTCTGAAAAACTAGTAAACAATAAAGTACATGTAAACGAAACAGTTCCAATCTAAAACCTTCCCTGCTTTTAACTTATTGAGCTGTTACTAACCTGCATTCCTTGCATTCTAGTTGTTTGAAACCATATTACTAATACTAGTATTTCTAGATATTTTATAGAACGACTAGGTAGCTTCTTATGAATTTAAGTTACCTAATCATAACTTCTAACCTAGCATGACTTTCTTTAATGACATAAAAGGCTATAACCAAGAATGTAGCACCGTATTCTTTGTAAAGTACTTTATATTACTACTGATATTCCAAATGAGGTTGTTATGGGAATAACTTGAAAGACTGTTCCTCATAGCCAGAGCTTTATACATTACCTACTTTTTAACCTTTCGTATGCCGTAATTAGAGACACAATTAAAAAGTTATTGTGTCTCGCGTGGATCCACGTTCCGGACACACAAAGGGTTAAATGAGCAAAAAGTCAAACTTAGTCATGTTTAACTTTCCAGCATAAGTTTTAGGAAACAAGGAAAGATTCTGTTTTTTGTAGAAAGAGGAATGCTTTTCATTTTCATTTTGCAGTGGTTGGACAATTGGCTGCTCCACTACGTATCGCGAGTTCGATTCCCACACGGAATAAATATTTGCATGGTCTACAAATAGCCGTTTCGAGTCTGGGTGTCTGGTGTATGTGCGATTACATGTTTGTAAGCGCACCCACGATACAGGATTGATTCTAAGTGTAGGACATTGTTTTTAAAAAATAAAAAATAAAAGATTACGTAAGTTTTTTTTAAGTCACTGCAGTATTCTTTAAATTATTTATCTTGTTCATAAACCACGCATCATTTTAGATTACTCTCTAAATACATTAACTCAAACAGAAGCAAATCTTCTAAACAAGCGTAGTAATTGATGATAGCCATTCAGATGGACGATAACTAATTTAATTCAACCTGACCTTTTTACGAAACTAAACCTTATCTGTACTAGTATGAATAATCTCACATGACTGTAGAAAAATAAGTTTCTTTGTAATGTTATTTAGAAAGTAACTCCCGAAAGTTTGTATGTATGGATTTGTGTGTGTATGTGTGAATGCGCGGATATGTCTTAACATCCTCCTGGCATTTTTTATCCTCAATGCCCTCAGTATTGAGGATAAAAAATCGTCGTGACCTCGACGAATAACTTTTTTGTGGAGGACATTTCACCATATTGTCTTATCTTTGGCGACATGGATGGCGTCGCAGACTGTGGTCTCCTGTGTACACGGATTTGGTCCGACCGACGTATCGGACTCCTGCTTCTGGGTATTTTCTCATATATATAGCATACTGTCCTAACATAATATGATACTTTTTATCTCGGTAGTATATTCTCTTGGGGTTGGATGAAATCACGTGCAGAAGTCAGTTGTACCTAGGTAAATGCAAAAATAACTTTCTGTCTATCTTAATAGATAAGTCAATTTTGATATATTGAACCTTTCGTATTTGCTTGAGATGGTCTCTGACTTTAATATGGGAGAAACAGCTGGAAGAACTAAAAGTAATATGGAATAATAACGATTACTTTGTAATAATAAGTGATAATTTTATTAAGATATAGTACTACAAATATTCATATTTAAGTATGAGCCACTTTAGTTAATCATAATCTGAATTTGAATGCTTACCTAGTAATTTTAAATTAAAGTATTGAATAATTGACACTTTGATGACTCCTTACTATTAAAACTTGAAATAAACTCGTCTTCTTAATCATTAAATTCAATGAGCTTGCTTCACTTCAACTGGTAGAATTGTAATTGTAAAGAGAAGCAAAAATATGATTAGCTAGCGAATTTTATAGCCAGTTATGTAACAACTAAAATTATTGAAGTTTGCCAAACATAAGGAGATTTGGTAAGATTATTAAAGCTAATTAATTTGTAAGAACAGTCATTTGGTTAAATCTATTCTCGCAAAAGTAAATGAAAACGAGAGTAAAAAAAGGCGTGAAGCAAAAGACTTCAACGCGTGAAAACGTAAACATCTGTTCGTATAAATGGTAAACTCCTAACTCATCAACGCTCAGCTCGAAACCCTTGAACTTAGGAAACTGAAATTTTGATAAGTGATTTTTTTTATGATGTATTCACTCCCTAAGGGGATGAAACAGGGGTCCAAAGTTTATATGGAAAACCTACTTTCACGTGGGCGAAGCCGTTGGCAGAAACTAATCCATAAAAAGGTTTTTACAGAACAGAAAATACGCAAAATAACGCCATAAATATCGCCATAAATAGGCTAGAGTGAATAGGCTCTTAATAAACTAGTGCGCCTCACCATCAACGATTGCATCACTGCTTACCATCAGGTGGGATCGCAGTCAAGTACTAGTTTATATCAGATAAAAAAAAATTTAAAAAAAAACACATAATGGTTGACGTTTGAGGCGGTGTGATCAAGACTCTACAAATTGCGCAAAACTTAATAATAAAAATATTTTCAACTGCTCATAGTTAACACTAACAAGCAATTTATGGAAAACTAGTTTTTGCCCATGGTTTTGTCCGCGTACATAAAATATAGCTTATATCACTCAGGAATAAATTAGCTTTTTATCGGTGAAAGAATTTCAGCAATCGAACCAGTACTTTCAGAGATTACCTCCTATAACAAAAAAAAAAACAAAAGGGTAGTAAGTGTAGATAATGAACAGTAGGCAGTTATATATTTACAACTACACACTTATTTATTTTCGGAAGCCTCTCTACAAAAGTATTTAGATCAATAGCCTAAGACCAAGAAACTACTGAACTTCAAAAATAACAAACCAAACAAAACCCATTCACACTCATCCTTAAGTAAACAAAAGCGAGAGTCGAACTCATCTTCAACCAAGGTCAAGATCACGTCACGACAGACGCAAAGATACGTCAGAACGATGGCGAAAGTTATGTCATAACGGAACGTAACAGATCCGATGCGCACGAGTACACACGACCGGGTTCGGAGGAAAAACCTGCTCGCTACGTGATATGTGCACGGGTGGATCAAATGAAATATTAGACTAGTTTAAGTATTGGTTTCAAGTTTATGTAATGCTAGATAACTGGGTGTAATGTGAGTGAGTGGTGATATAATTATTGATTTAGTGTTTTAGAGTCTGTTTCTACTTTACTCTTTTTTACATGTTTTAAAAAAATATTTGATAAATGATATTTATTTTGTAAATAGGACTTCTACACAAACCCCAAGCGAACGCTGGCAGGTTCGCGTATGAATTCTCGCCATTTCAACCGCCGATGTCCGCGCAGATTATAACATATTGAGCGTTTTTTTTTTTTGTTGAGTGTTTATCCAAGAACGTAAATAAGAAGTTCTTCATAAAATAGTTTATAAATATCAAAAATAAGCAAACTTTTTCGTTATTTCCTATATATTATACCTATGAATGTTGACGAGTTAAAAAAAGGGTAGTAATAAAAGCTCCGACAAAAAAAGAAGAATTGTCCTTACTCAAAATATTAAATCTACTGCCTAAAATACTAACTTTCCGACTACTTTTGTCCGAATAAAAATGACGAAACGACCGAATGAGATACTAAAATCTTCGAAAAATAAACATGACTGTCTATTGCTATAATACTTTTCTACCAGCATAAATTACGTTCTACTGAAAACTTTGTTTTGTAATTTTTATCTTTACTTGCCTACTATTAATTCATAAATTACCTTTCATATTTCATAGATTGTGGTGCTATTTTAACTGTCACATTATACTGAAAATATTATTCTGAGTGGTTATACAGAAACTTATAAAAAATATAAAAATGTACTTGTAACAATAACTTTTAATTGCATCATATATCATGAATTTTACTTACCACGGGTATGCTTCGATATCGGTACCTATTTCAGGCGTCAAAAAGTTAAAACAGTCGTATTCATGGGTACGTATAAAAATCCCGAATTTTAAATTACCGATGGACAAAATCCCGAAAATTGAAACGCCAAATGGTCGTATGGTCGAAAGTTTAAAATCCCGAAAGTTCATTTGTTCGAATGTTTAAAATCCCGAAGTTCAAAATCCCGACTCGTCTGTGTCGGGGTGCCCTAAGGTCCCAATTTGTTTTATTTTGAGAAGTAGCACTCGCCGGCCGCTGCCGCGGCGCCGCTCGCTTCGCTCGCTCGGCTCGCGCGCTTTTGGTCACAATTCTAACCTAACCTAACCTATTTCAGCCACAATCTCGCGTAAAAATGTGTTTACCATTGTCTAATAGTCTAGTCACAGGTAGATTGTATTTTGATTGCTCTTTGAACTGGGAGAAATAGGTTAGGTAACGTTAGAACTGTGACCAACCGCTACGTTCAAGTTGTTTCGTCTATTCGGGATTTCGTCCTTTCGGGCATTTGAACATCGGTATTTTGTGTTTCAATAAAACGACTATCGGCATTTAAACCTTTCGGTATTTTGAATTTCGGTGTTTTGCACGTCGGTATTTCAGCCATAGGTATAATGAACTTTCGGGATTTTGATACGTACCCCTATTCATGCCTTAATCGAAAACCAAGTAGACTTTAATTTCCTAGAATATTATACTGTATTATTATTCGACAAATTTCCTAACTTTTATAATGTCAGCGAGAACAAAGATAAAAATAAAACAAAACTCAGTTTATTATGAAAATTTAGTTACGTAGTAGATCCGAACCCCATCGCGCGGGCCGAACAGTTGAGGTATTTTCGTCATTATTGAGAGCTAAAAAATAAATTTGATAACCAACAATAGAAATTAAAACAGTTCATGCAAGTTGTAAAAATATGATTATTTTGACCCAACCTCTGTTGTCGGTAACTTAGTAATTTTGTCGGAGGTTCAGTATTCTATTCGGAAGTTTAGTTTTGTTATTCGAAGATCCGTTTTTTTTTAGGAGAAAATGTAATTTGAACATGCTCTTATTTGTTGTTAAATTGGATATTTTTTTTCGTTTATGTTTTAGGTTTTTGTCGGTAATTCATTATAACGCTAGTTAATTAGAATAATAGTCGGCCACAGATCGCTGGAGATTAAATTGTTTTTCGGAACCATTATTATTTCCCTTAAAAAAACACTATTACACGTCAATTTTTTTTCGTCAATTTGAACGGGATGAGGCCAGTGTTTCCTTGCCGACCCTGAAAAAAAACATCGTAAAAAACTCAGAGCGGGGGTTGTGATTGGATGATTTTCCCCACAAAAATAAAAAAAAAACAAAAAAAGGGGGTCGAAGTCTCTTTTAAAATTCATACAGCACTGCAAACAAGTAATGTCAAACCATTTGTGAACCATTCAGATTGGTGTCTGAATTCCAAATAATTTTAGTTTTTGGACGTACAAATAACACAAAGCAAATTTTGATTTCTAGGTCAGTGTAACCTTGGTTCTCGTAAGGTTACACTGATCCATGATATGCCAAGATATTATGTCGTAACTCTATTTTTTTGCGATTTAAAACACAATTTGAAGACTTACATAATACGAGTATATTAGGTTTATTACAGCTTTTAAAAATAAGTTAAATCAGCGAAGTGGAGGAGTTTTTCACACCATATTTTATTTTATTACTTACTATTATTTTGGTTTTAGTATAATTATAGTTTTTTTTTATCTACAGTAAAATGAGGTGAATAAAGACAAAACTTTAAAGGGTATTTTCTCGATATTTGAATATTTTTTGCAGCATTTAACTATATCAATTTTTTAATGAATTGTTATTCTAAAAAATCGATGCTTTGTTAAAAGCCTATATTATTTATATATCAAAGTCAACAACCAAACCAAAGTTTTGCCTCTATTCACCCCGTTTTACGGTACTCTTATTCCTGCAATGTGTCAAAAGTTTAATTAGATATTTTTTTAATAAACTTTTGAAGCCGGAGTTTCTATGACAGTTTTCATCATATAACTGCCTCCATTTTAAAATCGGTTAAAAATCATCTTCTTCTCAACATGACAAATAAGAAAATTACATTGTATGATTTCCCATCTAAAAATAAAAGTTAGGTAAATGGCATAATAGGCTCTAAGTAAAATTAACTGACCGCGTCTGGTTTGATTCATGTTAGTCAAAGGCTAATGATGACCGACTAATTACTCTTTAGTCCACGGAAGTAGTAAAATGTTCTTGAGTAAACATTAAGCAATGATGTGTTAGCTTACGAAGTTTAGTCCTAAGTCTTGCAAATAGGTATCGTAATAAGTAATGGCAGGGTATAAGTCTGGACCCCGCAACAACTTATTTCCATGACTTGATTCGTGTTATTTCTACAAGTTAATTAGTATTCATTATTATGGCACCTGGTTTAATTGAATTCTCAAATATGAAAGTAAATATTTCAATGCGGAAAACAGATTTTTTCTCATATTTATATACGAGTAATAAGAAAAAAAATCTGAGATGCTAAAATTCGGTTATTTTGGAGGATTATCTACCCAAAATATATCTTTATAAAATAATAATATAATAACCTAATCGTAGATACAGCTTGCTTATGTATGAACATAAGCGAGCTTTATCCACGATTAGGTTTTTACAGCAAACTTTTACATAAATGAGAGAGAAATTCTGCACTTGAGGATAATTTATAAATGCATTGATCCTTTTATTAAAGAACGTCCTAAGCAAAACTGTAAACTTTTAAGTCTCGTAATATAGTTTACCATATAATGTGTTTCCAGTCAAACCATAACATACAAGGCCCAGATGTCGACTAGGGCTGCTAGTTTTTTTGAAAGAGTCACGTTCATTTTGAGTATCGTGGAACTTTCAGTCAATGTTTACTGATATCCACAATCTTGAGATTTTTGAACTAAGAGTGAATAGGTTATTTCTTGGCTAGCGTGTTTCTTCGTCGACCACATCGTCGCTTACCATCAGAAGAGATATGGTCGAACCTCGCGTTCAACCATATCTCTTCTGATGAAATCTTCAGAAGAGATATGGTTCAATTATAAGAAAAAAAGCAACGCGACACGGTCTTAGAACGCAAAAGGCAACTGAAGGAAAGTAGGTGAGTTTTAGTCAGAACAAGGCTGACACTCTCTTTCTTTTCAACCGGAGCGGGAGATTTTTTTAAATTCCTAAACTGGTGCTTGACTGCGATTCCATCTAATGGTAAGTAGCAATCGTTGATGGTGAAGCACACTAGTTTATTAATAGCATATTCATTCTAGCGTTGAAGACAACTAATTGTTCCAGACCTCCGATGTATAGTATGCGGTATAAACGACAAGGCGAAACGCTTAGTCCGGATCATAGAAGTGGAGGCAATTTTTCATACTAAGAAAAACATTGCCAAACCAGTAAGTAATTATTGCAAAAAAACGCACTTCCTCGCTAAGTTTGCCAACTTGCGCTGTCATTGTAGGTCACCTTACCACCCGTTGGTACTCTCGCTTTTAATAGGCTCACAACTCGGGCATGGCCTTGATACTGCATGGGAATTCCTTTGAAATTGATAATAATTATTGGGCAATAAAACCTTTAAAATGACCGTGTATTACATGGTAGCCTTTATGTAATGCGATCGAAGAATGCGATCGATTATGAAATAAGTTATTAGCTACGATCAAAACATTGACAATCCAGAGTGACCCTGTCAGGACTAAAGAGTTCGGAAGAGTCACCACACCACAGGAACACGAGTGAGTTTTACCCCCGATTTCTGATTGAGCATATGTATGAGTACTCACTCCTCCACCTTGATTCCCTATCACTCCACCACCTACCGCTTTTCACTTCAAAAAATAAGTGAACCCGTCAGGTCATGCTATACCTGTTTACTATAAAAAATATTTTCGATTAAGATCAACAGATTCTAAAATCTCATCCAGTGTCTTGTTTGGGAAGGCTTTTCTTATACAAAAATTCATAGTTGTACCAATCTTAACTGCAGTCGTCGTGGTCAACTCAACCCTGAGACATCTAGCGTTAGTTTTACGTATTAATAAAAATAACAATTCCAAGCCCCGACGCGAATGCGTACAAAAAATAATGCAATTTAAATTCAAATGGTAGAATCGGTAACCACTGCGCCATCTATTGAATCGTCTGCGCACTACTAAGTGAGTGACCGGCAGAAAAAACGAAAGTGAAAGGAAGTTCATTTTTTAATTCTTCCATGTAGACCAACAAATACTTAGTAGTTCCGCGTCTTTTCGTCTATTAGTGGCGGTAGTGTGCTCGGTTTGATGAAGTTTTTTCGTTTTTTTTAGACGCAGAAAAAAACAATTAAATGAGTAAATTGTATTAACTTTAATACAATTTTTATACTAAGATAACCGCACGGCGAGTCGCGTAAAAAAAAGGCGAGTGAACTTTAGCCCACGAAAATTCACTCAGTTCTAATATTTTATTCTAATACTTACCGTAACACCATTTCTCAGCATATTACTGAAGAACTCTCCGACTTACCTGTAGAGAAAAAATACCAGTTGAAAAAAAAAAAACTATTAGGTCACAATTTGGATGTAGTTTTCTTATTTCTTTTTACGAGGACATCCGTATGGAAATTTTGAAAAAATCAGGTTCTCAAAATATTATACAATACAAAATGGATCTAAAAATAGAATGCCAAAAAGTTGTCGATCCACACCTTTGAGATCTTTGGGCTAAGAGCTAGTTTGAAAAAGTTACCGTGGCTTAGAACGCGAAGGGCAACTAAAGATACACGGGTGGGTTTGTGTCAGTAAAAATCTCACACTTCCTCTCACACTTAGAGCAGGATAAGATATTCAATAAATTTCCACTTCAGACGGGTGTTTTCTGATCCGGGTGACTGCCCGAATGGTCGGAAGTTTCTCCCTTTTCAATGAAGGTTTGTGGGACTTGACACTCCAAAAAAAGAAAACGTGCCAAGTGCCAACACCACGATAGAAAAATACAAATACTAACCAACACCCATTTCTTCGGCAAACCAGTTTTATATCAATAAATACCTACGCCCACAGTTTATTATAACATGGTACACACGCTGTTTAACAAGCGGGCCGTCACGATGTATTGGCGAAGGTAATCACTCGCCACAAAATACTTTACGTAACCAATCATTCTAGCACACCCGATTATTACTGATATTATTACAGTGCTTGTTTTAGAAAAGGCGTTGACAGCGATTCAGGTATTTAGGGTTCCGTACGGAAAGGGTAAGGGGACCCTATTACTAAGACCCCGCTGTCCGTTCGTCTGTCCGTCTGTCAATCTGCCACCAGGCAGAATGAAGCGTAATAGCTAGACAGTTGAAATTTTCACAGATTATGTATGTTAAAAAAAAGTAGATTTTTCAATATTTCCATATTACTATTTATAGTATGGAAGTATTGAAAAATCTGTATTAATAGCCATTAGAGGACAGTGCAGACCGGTCAAATTATAATGTCAAAAGAAAAAAGAGTGCAAAATAAATGTACAGATTACTTTAAATTTCTCCTTTCGCAGGTCTCCTGGCAGGAATTTGTTTGTAAATAAGCAATAACTTTTTACTAACGTTTATTAAGTATTATATTTTTCTGTTTTTAGTGTGTACATAAACAGTAAAATAAATAATAAATATAAAAAAATGGATCGATATAAAAAATAAATCCACAGTTTCACCCAGATTCCTTTGCATATAAAACTTTTATTTAAATACTCAACTATCAGCCAACGTAACAAACCTTATAACAAAATCATTATTCCTTTACATAATTCGGAAGGCACTTCAGCCTGTCAATAGCTAAATTATTCAAGCTCAACCTACTCTATGATTTGCAACTAATACCCAGGAAGCTTACTGGACAGTTCAGAATTACACAAGTATGATAACTAGTAAAGTTACATAGCTGAAGTAATTCCGATGAAATATCTCCTTTATTACTTCGATTATTCATTTTAATATACATATTAATTGCAGTCTTAAACATTTCAATAAAAAAGAAAGATTTGACTGGCCTGTTGCCTTGCACCCAGGACAAATGTTCGTGTGATGAGCACGATCATTTGTTCTGTGTCAGGGTGTACTTTATCAACAATAATACTCTTTAGCTTGGGACTAGGCGGAGTAGTGTGATAGTTATGGAATATAATTAATACATTTATTTATATATTTAAAAATATAAAAAAAATTATTCCACCGGTAATAAGAACCGGTCCTGCTTCAGGCCATGGTCCGGAGCGAGAGGGAATGGGATGTGGTTATGTCCGTCTGCGAAGTAGTAATACTAGGTGGCGGCCGTACAGGACTGATGCCTGCTAGGACCATGGGAAGACTTCTGAAAAGGATACTCATGGTTCTAGAATGTAAAAGGCAACTAAAGGGACATACATCTGAAGTAATTCGATTATTAGTTTCTCACTTCAAAAAAAAAGTGGTATCGGGAAGAGAGTGCAAGCTAATGGCGGTCAGGGTCCCAGAGAGAGGAATTTCTTAACAATACGAGTCGTGTCCAGAAATACCACTTTCTGAATTAAGCCCTTGACCCAGCTGCCTAAAGAAAGGCTCATAAGGTGTTGGACAAGACTCACGACTCTTAATAAATACCAGTATTTAGTAAATAATATACAAAACTATCGGTACAATCACTGAGTTCACATTACATGCCGACAACCCCACGAGCCAAATCAAAATACTTAATGATTAGCTAAAAATGCTTTTTATACTATTCGTATTTTTTTTACAAGTGGGAAAATCATCCAATGACATTCCCCGCTCTTGGGCGGAGCAGAAGGGTATGTCAGACTTTTATTGACTAAAAACCCACTCCTGTTCCTTCGTTTCCTTTCATACCAGGGCCGAGTCTTCCTTTAAGAAGCAGACCTTTGGCCCCACTGGGCTCCTACGGTTGGCTGACATCTCTTTGAGGCGCGCGTGGAACAGTACGTGCCTTCGACGACTTGGGCTCGGTCTGTACGGTTACCGAAAATCGGACGACGAGACTATTTGTAGTTAGTATGTCAAATTGATAAAAGATTAGAAATGAGCCATTAGATAAATAAAGTCGTCGTCACGCTATTTTAAAAACCGTTTACTGAAAACTGCTTGTCGTAAAAATGTGTGCTGTACCTAAATTACTTTCCAGTAATAAATATTTCACAAGATACTCTAGCTTAGCAATAACCAGTAGATGCATATTTAAGACAGCATATTTTAACAGTAAGTACAATTTCTTACATAGTTTTAATAACCCACTTAAAGTATTACAGTTTATTATGCACGTACCTACATAATACGTTTATAACTGATATTTTGTAACAGTTACTTAGAATTTATTCTAATAACATCCCGTTATTATAAAATACTTAATTAATTACTTTGGTTTAGATTATTTGATTGCGTTTTGGTTTACTAGGCTCGTGTTTTTCATATTTATGTTATTAAGATAAGATTTTAATTATTATGAACAAATTAACTATGCGTGTACAAATACAATTACAATTTTGTTCACTTGCATGCAATCATCATAATCATCATCATTTCAGCCAATAGACGTCCACTGTTGGATATACGCCACAACGACTGATCTTGTGCGTCTCGCAACCACCGCTTTCCCACGACAGTCACCAGGGCCTCAAGTCTGCTATTACAATAGTGTCAGAATGGTCTATCACTGATGTCATAATTGTCGATTTTGACAAGTTTGGTAATCTACTAATATAATGGCGTCATCATGACTTTCCAATGGTCAACCACTGACACTCCATTGAAAGAAGTGGCATAAAATGGTAATCTCGTACATTTTGACAAATGAATATTTGGCGTTTGCGGTAATCTGCTAAAACTTTGACAGTTTATTTGATCAGTGTCCTACCATTAGAACGTTATTGTGCAGTTATTGGTTTTAATATGCTCGAAATTATCATTCTACCACGATTCTATTACAAGACCATTGACCGATCAATGATCGATCATTATGAATTAGCAGATTACAAACTTTTAGCAAAATGACAATGGGATCGTGTTGGAATGACGAATTTATAAAAATAGCAGACTCAGGCCCGTCGTCGGTCCACATTGTGGGAGGCCTCTCTAGAACCTTTCGGCCCCATCGACCATCCGGTCTACAAGCAATGTACCCAGCCCACTGCCAATTAAGAGGATGCATCTCGACATACATTTTCATTGTTTTTCATACAACCGCTCTTACGCGATTATGACGTTATTACACATTTTTCATTAGATATTTTGGAAACACAGTATCTTGTGGATATTATCTAGGCTTCTATGGAAATCAATTTATAAATTTGTTTAAAACTAATCCAGTTAAGACCTCTGAAAATCTGCTATTTTGCATGAACTTTGACACTTCATAATTTACTCAAAAATTAAATAAAGTACAACCATACAAGCCTAGCAAATTTTATCAAGATTCTAAATAATGACAATTTTTTTCAAAAATTTTTAAGGGTTTAAACAAAACACGTATTTTCCGGAATTATAGAATGCTAACAGAGTTTTCAGGCGTTATCTCTCTTTTTTCGCGTTGCCTTTTCGTCAAACATCGCGTTGGATTGCGTTAGACGAAGTAACAAGCTTTTAAACCATGCTCGATGTTGACGATAGGCCAGTGGAAAAGCAGCCTCTTAAGTTTGGCGATTCTTCGAGCTTTCTTGGCAACCTTAGTTCTCCTACATATTTCTTAATGGTTTGGTATTTATGGCTAACTCCGTTGTATAAGTTTTTTTTTTTAAATATATAAAAACTATACGTGACATCACTGGTGGCAGTGGCCAAGAATGACAAGAGGGCTCTCGCAGAATGGTGACCAAGATGGTCGATGGGTACGAAAGATTTTGGAGTGGCGACCACGTACTAGAAGACGCAGCTTTTGAAGGCCTCTCATAAGGTGGACCGATGACCTGATGAGGATCGCGGGAATCCGATGGATGGGAGATGCACCGGATTGGTCGTTATGGTGACAGCGAACTTTTTTGGCTGAAATTATTATGATGATGATGAAATGACAACACTTCCCTCTATCACGTCTGTCGATCATCATAACAAGTATTATGATGATCGACAAGTTATTCTTAGCAAAGAAAAAGCTTTTCATCTATCACCTTCTGATGTTACAAAAAGATAACGTAGTGTACTGAAGATTCTGCTATCAGAACTACGATCACCTATCACTGCAATACTTTGACTGTTGGTCTAGTGGTTAGCGGCCCTGACTGCTATGCCGGAGGTCTTGAATTCGATTTCCACCCAAGACAAATGTTTGTGTGATGAGCACGATAATTTGTTCTATGTCTGGGTGTAATTTATCTATAGTACGTGTGTATTTTGAAATATATAAGTATGTTTATCAGTTGTCTAGTACTCCTAACACAAGCTCTGCTTAACTTGGGACTAGATGGCGTTGTGTTAAAGTTGTCGAATATTATTATTTATTACTTAGTAATTAACCTTTGTAACGCCCAATAACTAGTACCAGATTGAAGATTTACAGGTTGAATCAATAATGAGATGTAATTTTGACACTATAATAAATCTATAACAATATACGCAACGCATAAATTAACATAATTAATAAATCAAAATAACCAGAAAAGATAAAGTAGGTGTTCAAATCCGGAAATAGTGTAGTGACACGACATAAAAAGCACAGTGATTATTATCGATAGATGTGAACTGTCATCGTGTCGTACAATGATCGATAAAAAATGGGGAAGCGTGTTGCGAGCGCGCGATATGTTGTGGTTGTGCGCGGGAGTTGACGCAAAGCAGAGTACTGTCGTGAAGAAAATTATTAGTTTATTTTCAGAGCTGCATAGAAAAGTATCAGTCAAATCTATCGACGGTTTCACGTCTGTAACATAAAATACCAAGCATTCATTTTACGGTTGTATAAGATCTAAAATTATAAATTACAAATTCTGTACCACCAATTATAATAAGGTAGCTTTTCCCTGCCTCTTTATCCGCGTATGTAATATATAGCCTATGCGACTCAGCAATAAAGCAGCTTTATATGGGTAAAAAAAAATGCAACCGGACCGGTACTTTCAGAGATTCTACAAACAAAACTACATAAAAACAAACTTTACCTGTTTATAATATTAGTGTAGATGTTATAATGAATACGAAATTATAATTATTTAGTTAGTAATCTTTGACATAGAATATGATTTAGTGGTGAATCTAGTGCGAGTTAGATAATTAGATGAATATTTATAATAATAAAGATGTCTAAATACTATAAATATCACGAACAGTTATGTAAACATTTTAGAATGAAGTTAATCCAAAAACCAAAAAAAAGAGCATGAGTAACTTTTGAATAATAATTACGCTATGAGTAATTTAGATTTAAATAATAAATGTAAAAGATGTTTCTTGATATTATTACATCTGTACGCCATTTTTTTTAACAAACGTATCCATTTTTCTGGCTATTTGTATGCCATAGTGCATCTCATCGATTGCAAAACGAATGGAACACATTTACAATATTTATTCCGCCCTGTAATCATTTGACTGGCCAGTTGGTCTAGTGTTCAGTGGCCCGGACTATGCTAAAGGTCATGGGTTCAATTCCCACCCAGGACAAATATTTGTATGATTAGCATAATCATTTGTTCTGTGTCTGACTGGGTGTAATTTATCTATAATATGTATCTAGAAATATATAAGTTATTGATGTTTATCAGTTATCTGGTACTCATAGCACAAGCTCTGCTTAGCTTGGAACTAGACGGCGATGTGTGATAGTTGTGGAATATTATTATTTATTAAGATTGCCACCATTTTCTTTACAATTTTCCTCTCAACAGTACTAAGTTAGTGCAATTAAATTTAACGGAAGAGTGAGAACTGGCCGCGATCACACAGCTTATATAACCAGTAGTGTTGTTACTTAATCGATAAAATATTATCTTGATAAGAATGCATAGCTCAGTAATTGGATTACTTAAGCGTTGTTTGCTCTGCATTGCGTTATTTTGTTGGAAATTGATACTGTGAGAAGTAGCAAGTTGGGCAGCATGCATTTAAAGTTCAGTTTGTTTGAATGCACAATTTTTTTTTATATTTCTTTTTTTTTTCTTAAGTAAAAATCATCCAGATGACAGCCGCACTTTTGGGCAGTGCGAGAGATAGTGTCAGACTTTTGCTGACTAAAAAATCCACTCCGTTCCTTCGTTGCCTTTTATACTAGGGCCGAGCCTTCCTTTCAGAAATAAACTCTTGGCACCAGTAAGCTTCGACCCTGCTGGGATACGCAGATGCATATAGGTAAGGTTTTATATTACATTATTACTAGCACAAATATAGCAGTTTATTTTCATAAAGTTTAAATTAAGTTGTCGCTTTTTCAATCACAAAGCATTTAGTTCTATTGCACCATGCTTTAAATGCTTACTCAAAGCTTTCTATTGTCCTTCAGCGTTAGAAAATCGTGACGAATAGAAATAAAGGCTCAATGAAATGATAAAATAATGATTGCCCAGATTAATAACCATGGTTCTACCCGATATAGGGCTAGTTACGACAACTCGGAGTAATTAACTACTCGAATTGATTATTATAACTTTCATCAAACCGTGTTACGTAAACTTGTTTGAGAAGCGGTTAACTAGTAAAGTAGACGTGTTTATTATATTTCAATTTACTTATCATAAGTCTATGAAGTAAGTAAATTTTCCTATGGAAATCACTACTAAAATGATAAACTATTTCACACTTATTTACATTCCGACACATTTCCAGCAGGAGTAAATCATTTTTGTTTTCCTACACTCCATTTATAATTTCAACAAAACAATTAGTTCCGTAGAGAACATTGTTTATTTGAATTTACAAAAAGTACTACGAAAATGTATTTTGTATCGATACTCGATACACTTCGTCGCATCGCGTCAATCACTAGACTACGTTGTATCAGTAGAGATGTACACGTTTTTCTTATTCGATAATGTTTGCGGCTGGTTGTATGCGCGTGTTGTTATTGGTTCATTTCTCGTTAGCAAGTCGGCTGGGGCCTAGTGATGATTATGCTTAATGATGATCACGATTAGTTACGTTATTGTTGTGCCAACGTGTAAAAAATTTGTGCAATTTTACTGTTTTATTTTGGCCATTCATAATTAGAATATTTTTATTTCACATAGTTCTACATGGGCACTTATAAAACGCTAAGCTAGTGCACGATATAATTAGTTGTTTCATTATGGAGAAGAACGGGCAAGAAACTCCACGGCTACTCAAAAAAAAAATGTTCTTGAAATAAATAATTTGAAATTAAAGATAATCAAATGGGACTATTTAAGTGTATAATTATTATGTACTTTTTTTAAAGTAAGTTTGGGTAGGTTAGTGTAAACAATTTGTTTTTTTTTTTTTTCATTTCTAAATAAATAATGAAAAAAAATTCTTAATAAATCTTGATTGTGTCAATAGCGTATTTGTGTGTGCGTACATAGATACCAATACGATACCAGTTTTCAATACAGTGCAAATAATAGAGAAATAGGTTATTTCTAGGCAAACGTAATCTATCGTCGGCCATATCATCGCTTACCATCTGGTGAGATAGTGGTCAAACGTGAGCCGACACTAAGGCGATTATTACACTGCCATCCATCACTCTGCATTTGTCTGTTGCGTGTCAATGCACCTACGCGCGTACTTGCGGGACTGCAGATCGGCATCATTTTGCGGGTTTTTTACACACTCACGCGCGTAGTTGCGTTCCTTAGATTCAGGCAAGCTCTGACTCATTTCATCCAAAATCACATATGGCACTACAAAACTCAGTGTGCCATATCTTGCGTGTCGCCCCGCACCCACGCGCGTGGCGGTGCGTGATCTGCATGAACACGCGTGGATACTCAATGTTCAACGTTCAACACGCATTCACTCGCTACGCTGTATGGTGCGTGGCAGTGTGATAATCACCTTAGTGCATTTAACAAAAATTTCAGTACCTAAATTATGATTGTAAAGATATTTTCTAATTAAGTATTATTACTACACTTACATGTTGTAATGCTAGATATGTACTAGATAGACTTAGCTGGTTACGTTCATTTTTATATCTCTACTTTAGATTACAAAAGTTTAAGAGTTTGTTTGTTTGGTTGAACGCGCTAATCTCAAAAACTGCTGGTTCAAATTGAAAAAATATTTTAGTATTAGATAACCCGTTTATCGAAGAAGGTTACAACAACATGCTACGATCAATAAGAGCGGACCAGTAACCAAAAAAGCGGGTGAAACCAAGATGAATAGCTAGTTTTTTTATTTTTTTTTTTGGTGTCTACTCCTCTTTTTTCTTCAACTTTCCTGTCGCAGGTATGCTGGAAGAGATTTCATTAGAAATAAGCATCACCTTTGTACTATTTTTTCTGTTTCCTTCCTCTTTTCTTGTATTTACATGTGTGTACATAAATAGTTAAATAAATAAATAAATAATAATAATTTCAAACGTTATACCTGTAATACCTACAATAAGTAATAAAGAAGTAAATAGTATAATATAACAGATTTATAACTTCGTTAACCCGTTTCTATTTATTTACGATTGTTACTAACTCTGATGTAATACTCCCGATGAACTAACTCTAGCTAATCTTCTTTCTGAGTATAAATTAATGCTTTAAGAATATTTAGTACTAGCTTCTGCAAGCGTCTTGGCTCGCGTGAAAATAAAACATTGTCCCAAGGGAACACAATCCTGATATGAAAACTATTCTCATCATCATCATTTCAGCCGATAGACGTCCACTGTTGGACATAAGTCTCCGCCAAGTGTCGCTATAATGATCGGGGTCCTGTGCGTCTCGAATCCATCGGATTCCCGCAACCTTTATCAGGTCATCGGTCCACCTTGTAGAAGCCCTCCAGAACTGTGTCTTCCGGTACGCGGTCGCCCTTTCGGCCCAAACGGCCATCTGTTCTGCGAGCAATATGCCCTGCACATTGCCACTTAAGTTTGGCGATTCTTCGAAAAGTATCCTATACTATCTGAACTGTGGAGTATGAGATCTTGCTTCTTGTCTAGTTTCAGGATTCTAGGTCAATGGGGAGTACTAGGTTTGGGATTCCTTGCGATTATCCAAATATGCACTTAAACGGGGCATAAATCTTTAAATGGCGTTAACTTATGGAGAAGTTTTAATTTTTTTTCTGCTCAAAGAGATAGCAAACCTGAGTATTTGGCATTAATTTCAGTTTAAGGCCCTAATCCCTGAGCAGTGCTATACAACAGTGACTTTCTGAAGTCAACTCTTCAGTAACAGTTAGGTCAATGGGTTTGAAAAAAATATATGTTTGCTATAGATTCATAACATTATCAACATGAAATGTGAATTTTTACTAACTAATATGTAATATACTTTTTCCAAAAAAAAAAAATTACAACGTTAAAATGTTATTTCTTTACCTTTTAAATGGCTTTGATCATTAGAAATACATGTTTACACAAAAAAAAAACGGTTAAATGTTCTTCAGAATGTATATAGCATATGTAAATCAATTAATATTTCGAAAAGAAAACGGAATTTAAGGTCAGCGGGGCTCTATCCGGACGCAGCTAGTCAAAATTAAATGCGTAGATATTCGTATTGCCACCTAGGCGGCAGTACGATTGTGTGTGTATTTAATTCCTTTCAGATATTCAAGGGATTTTACGAATTAATATATCCACCCATTCCTAAAAAAAAGGTTCTTGACAGACGGACAAAAAAGTGAACCTAGAAGTGTTCCGTTTGTTGCCGACTGAGGTACGAAACCCTAAAAACTACATAAACAAAATAGCAGTGGAAGCTAGGCACCCACATAAAACAGATTGTTATCAATACTGCTGACTGAGCTTCGTGTCTCGTGGAAACATGTTCTCAATACTTCGGAAGCCGTATCGTAAAGTAAACGCTGATGGTGGAACGATTTCATAAATTTTAATGTTAATAGCGCATTAGCGATTTGCCTTCGCGGCTGTTGTTGCCTTAGGGCTGGGTTGGGCCGCAGTGTCAGCGAGGATGACATTATGGTGATTTAAAATTTGAATAGTTACCTAATATATCATAAATGCAACCATAACTCTGTCGGTCTGTCTGTGTGTTTATTACCTCTTCATGTTTTAACGTCTTAACAGATTTGAATGAAATTTATTGCATGGATAGACGAGGTAAATTATCCTGGATTAGGGACATGTGTATATTATGCCGGCTTCCAGTTTTATTAAGATGATTTTCAAACTTCATCAGGGCGAAGCCGCTGGTAGAACCTAATTAACAATCATCGTACAAGTCATGCATACGGTACGGTGCTGTGTCCAGCGGATACACGGTATACACAGTTTATACCAAGTGCCATGTTGTCAAAAATTTCGCGATTAGTCTTCAACTATTATGGTTGCTATGTTACCTTGTCGGAAAAATCATCTAGTGACATCTCCGTGCCTTTGGGCGGAGCGGAAGTTAGTGTCAGACTTTTACTGACTAAAAACTACCGTACGGGGCCAAATCTTCCCTTCAGAAGAACACGTTTATTAAATTAATAATTAAATTAATAGTGTGTAGTGAGCGTCCCTGTTTATATTTACATGACAGTACGTTACGGTGCCACGTACCAAGACACCGAAGAATTATTTGTATTTACAAATAATTCTAGATTTATTTTGGTTTTTGAATTTGCGTGATTAAAAACGATACAAATAGGTAATCGTAGCCGATAACTCCAAGTAAGAACACGAAACCAACTTGTCACCTGAACCGGGTTGCGAGATTGTTCAGAAAAGTTACCGCAGCCTTAGAACGCAAAAGACAATTGGAAGTAATCGGGTGAGTTTTATTCATATACTTTCTGTCACTGCACCCAGAGTGAGACAAATTACTTAACAATTTCCCACACAAAAAAAATCACCTCAACCACATATCGCCGCCACTGGCACCACACCTTACTGTAATAAAGTAAGTAAGCTTGCACAACACTATTCCGCATTCGAGAGAACATTCTCGATAGTTACAGAACACAAACACGGCCTATCTCAAGTCTAATCACGGAGTAAATAGATCGTGAGCGTTTTGTCTAACTGATTGATCTTCGGTGATGTCAGCCGGGTCAAATCGATTAAGTAGGTGTGGTTGTTTATTGGTATTCTGCTTTTGAATTTGGCAAAGAACACACTAGTGGGTTTTTTGTCAGTCACTGTATCTAGTCTCGGCTAAACTTTTTATTTTAATATTTGGGATACAACCTGGGGGTCTTTAAGTCAACAGTGAACAGGTTACTTCTAGACAAGCTTCAACTACATCATTGCTTTCCATCAGGTAGACATTCCACCCATCCGCATAAAGTGTTTTGGGAACACATTTATTGTGCGTACAGCCAAGGAGTGGAATTCCCTGCCAGAGTCAGTGTTTCCTGATAGCTACAACTTAGGGGTCTTTAAGTCAAGAGTGAATAAGTTACTTCTAGGCAAGCGTGCTCCAACGTCAACCACATCATCGCTTACCATCAGGTGAGATGGTAGTCAAACGCAAGCCTATCAATAATAAAGAAAAAAAAGGTGAAATATAGGTCAAGCGTGAGCGTATGAATAATAATTCTAAAAAGGCGAATTATTTATCTCTTATGTTGTTCTTTTCTCTCTCTGTTCTCTTGTTGTTGTGTTGTTGTGTTGTTTAGAAAATGCTAAGGTCACCCTTTTGGTGTGAATATGCTCGGCACATTATGTACTTTAGTCTTTTTACTTTGTGTTCATAACTGTTGTTCTGGGTCTGCGTCGAATAAAAGTATTTTTATACTATTATATTCTTAGAGAATTGAATAACCAACTTTTGATAAAAAGTTTCTGATTTTTATATCACAGTTAAAATTGTAAAGATATGGTAACTAGTTGTAAATTCTCATGATCCTATGAAGCTGTAATCCATCTATACATATACATATAAATAAAATTGGAGTGACTGTTGTAATATTGAAATAACTGCTTTTTACTACATGCATATGAATATATATACGGTACATACACCAAAATAACATTTTTTACAATTTTTGTCTGTCTCTCTGTTTGCCCGGGCTAATCTCTGAAATTGCTGGACTGATTTTGACGGGACTTTTTTGGCAGGTAGCTGATGTAATGAAGAGTTACATAGGCTGCTTTTATTTTAGAAAAAAAAAAATCAAAATCCTGTAGTCCACGCGAACGAAGTCGCGGGCACAGCTAGTCTTAGAATAAGAATGTACCAAGCAACACTGGTGTCAGTGTAAATAGTTTCGAATAATGAGCTTAGCATAGCGTAACCAGCCTTATAATTTTCCCACTGCTGGGAATAAGGGCACTTCTCTAAGAGAGAGAATGAGCCGTAAC
Source organism: Mythimna ferrago (assembly GCA_910589285.2). Taxonomy (NCBI): domain Eukaryota; kingdom Metazoa; phylum Arthropoda; class Insecta; order Lepidoptera; family Noctuidae; genus Mythimna; species Mythimna ferrago. Next base: position 2,770,472 of record OU342680.1, read on the forward strand.
CTAACACAAGGGCCCAGTGCGAATTGGTGGAGGTCACATGTCTTCGGATTCTAGGACATACCGGTTTCCTCACGATGTTTTCATTCACTATTTTGAGACCAGTATTGATGATATAAAAAAAAACCCGCCACCTACAAACTTGTAATTCAGGGCCGTTTTCAAGGCAAGGCAAGGCATTTTTAATTCTGTCATCAGCCTTCCACAGTTTTTGTTACGAAGTTCTGATGCATATGCATAAGCCAGTCTAAAGCCTAAAACAAAAATGAAATATAATCTCATCTGCATATTTCATTAATTATAATGAAGATTTCTATAGGCTGACTAAGCCAAAATACAGACGTATTACCAATCTTGCTCCGAGCAAATTGAGGTAACAAAATAATTACGTTTGGCTAATAAAAGAGATCATAACTGCACAAGTTATAACAAATTGCTCTCTATAACCATCGTTCTGACCTACTTTATTATAAATCTCATGTGAAATTTTTGAGGAGACTGTATTTATGCCATAACATCGGTGTCAATGGTCCGAGAGATGGTTTTTGCAATATTTATAGGTAGAACTAGCTCTATCAAAACGGGTGCGAACTTGCTAATCGTTATATCACGCCCACCTGACCACCTCTAAGCTGTAGAGGGAATAATGAAGATCATCAACAGAACTTGGGCTAAGGCTAAGGCAGGTCATGGTAAGCCATGTCGTGTTAAAATATCAAGCGTGCGAGCGAATAAGAGAGATGGAGTTGTACACCCTGTGTAGCTCCAACCTTAAAACCTCTACGGTCCGGACTAAGCGTTTCGCCTCGTCGTTATACCGCGAACGTCGAAGGACTGGAACAATTTGCCTGCTGCAGTCTTCTTGTCCTATTATAACTTGGGTGTCTTTAAGGTTAGAGTGAATAGGCTCATAATAAACTAGTACGTCTCACCATCAGCATACACACATTACTGCTTACCATCAGGTGGGATCGCAGTCGAGCACTGGTTTATATAAATTAAAAAAAAATCCCTTTAGCAGTTCAGTTTGAGTCGTGAAATGATGGATCGCGTGATAAGGCCTCTAGATCTTTTTCTAAATCGTTTCATGAAAGTTAAGGTGTAAAAAAATAATGATCTGGTTCAAAAAGTTTATATGAATACAAAGTGGTGTAGAAGATACTGAAAGTTTTATATCGACTAGTTTATTAAATTATATATATAAACTAAACTCATAGAACTGGTTCGCTGACAGCTCCTTTGTTGAAGACAGAACCCGAGTCATCGACGGCGCTCCTCGAAAAGATGTCAGCAAAATTAAAGAGGCTTAGTATGGCCGATGCACGAAAGAAAACCAAAAAACGGAAAGGGCAACTGAAGTACGTGAGTAGTACACTCACGTACTTCAGTTTTTTTAGTTAGTAGACACTCCCTCTCGATTCATCTTAGAACGAGAGAAGTCGTTAGATGATTTCTAAACTCAGAAATAAACCACAAACACAACAACCTACCAACCATAGAAGTGTAACAAGTTGGTTGCTAATGGGTAATGTGTTATTAATGGGCCAATTAAAAAACTGTGTCTTCATCTTCGCATATCAAGAAAATATCAGGCCAATATTTGGTTTTTACTAACACTGGCACTCTTAACTTTGATTAACTTCAATCAAATAATCAAACACCATTAAAATCTCGTCAAACATCATTTCATTTTGATATTTCTTAAGAACTTTGATTACACTTCAATCCAAAATTATTATCCCACGAACAATAAAAAGAAAAATTACAAAATTTTCTTTGAAAATTACAAATGAAACATAATATACGACGCAATAATCTTAGTTCTTCTTGTATTGTTTGCGTACATAATAAAATATGGCCTTAATAAATGGAATGGTGAGCATCATGGTAAGATGAAAATGTGTAATTGAAACAATTTTTTATATAACATTGCTAAAAAAGTATTCATATTGAAAAAAAATTAACGAATACAAATAATTTATTCATATATATTTTTTAATAGTAAGAATAATAATTTGCTGCTTACAAATAATCTTAACTGAAAAATATTATAGCTTAATAGGTATAAATAAAAACTGAAAATAATAATGGGTACAAACGTGTAGAAAAAGAACTCAATAGTCGAAGTAATTCCAATTATAATTACAACTGTGCAAAAAAGTTTACTAACACAACAATAATATGTTAATAAGTAGGTATTAATTGTTGCAATCATAAAGGAGTAATAACTAGAATTATATTCAGTAAAAGTTAAACATTTTACATCACAGCTGAAACTCTACTTTTTCTTTACGTTACTTAATCTGTCTGTCATAGCGGATTGCTTGCAATCGGTTAATTAGTATGGTAATTATCTCGTAACCTGCAATTTCAATGAGCTTTGTTAAATTGTTGTCCACTTAATAAACTGTTGGCTCTTATTTTTTGACATTAACAAATTTTACATGTTTAAAACTCTTGAATTTAAACACATAAATGTTGTAAATTGTCATTTTGTCTACTCTTAACACATTGTATAGCATAATCAGCCTTATGATGTTCCCACTGCTGAGGCTCAGGCCACTTCTCTAGGAGAGGAAATGGGCCGTAATACACCACCCGGGCTCAGTAATGTATAGTGGATTTCACGCGTCTTAAACTTTTTGGTTGTTGGACATGCCAGTATCCTCACGATGTTTTCCTTCATCGTTTTGACAGCAGTAGTGATGAAATAAATTACACAAAGTAACGTACCTGACTGGGTTTGAATCTGCGACCTACAACTCGTAAGTCAGGACCGTTAACACTAGGCCACTACTGCTCTTTATAATCATTCTGCTTCTAATCTTAACACATGCATTTTAAACTTTTATCATTTCAAGTACAGTCATCAATAAAAATATGCAACAAGCAAACCACAATTGCATAAACATAAACAAAACAGAAAAAATCGCGCAACAACAAACAAGCAAAAAAAAACCATCATCGTAAGTCAATAAATCTGCAACTAAGTGTTCGTTGCGTACGCATCATCGTACACTTGCGGGCTTGAGACTATTACATCCTCATCTAAGCCTGCAATTGCCTGACGGATATTATGCATTATAATTTACAATGCCCGGTTTTCGTGGCCACCAGTGTATGCTAATGAGAACTTATTAATAAAATTGTAATAGTTGTTTTTTTTTTTAACTGTAATACCGTTGAAGATTATTCAATGCAGTTATGAGACTTAATGAAGCAAGCTGGAAAGTAACGTGGTAAATACATATTGAGAAATGTTGGCTTATATTGCGTGGTTCGTATGCAACTAGTGTTAATTGTGATTATGGTTATGAGGAATAAATATTGATTTATAATGAAAATGGGATTTTGTTCTTGTTAGCCTGTTCTGTCCCACTCCTGGGCTAAGGCCTCCCTCTACTCCTTCCATCTTTCTCACACCTGGGCTTCCTCTTGCCAGTTCTGCTGGAATCTGTCTAGTTCGTCACGTCATCAAGGAGATGGCGTGGTCTGCCATAGTCTTGCCAATATCTCATCACCATCATCATTATTTCAGCCGAAAGACGTCCACTGTTGGACATAGGCCTCCTCCAAGTGTCGCCACAATGAACGGTCCTGAGCGTCCCGCATCGGATTCCCGCAACCCTTAGCAGGTTATCGGTCCACCTTGTAAGAGGCCTTCCAACGCTACGTCTTCCAGTACGTGGTCGCCATTCCAGAACCTTTCGGCCCCAACGGCCATTAGCTCTGCGAGCAATGTGCCTTGCCTATTGCCACTTAAGTTTGGCGATTCTTCGTGCTATGTCGGTAACCTTGGTTCTTCTGAGGATATCCTCATTCCTGATTCGATCACGCAAATATCTCTTCTTCTTCTTCTTCCTGCCCTTGTCCCATCTTATTTGAGGTCGGCGCAATACGTTTTTTTCTTCCATTCTACCCTGTAACTCGTCATGCTATCACTAACTTCCTTTTCTTTCATATCATTCTTCACGCAATCCATCCATCTTTTCTTTGGCCTCCCTCTCCACCCATCCACATGTATACTCATAACTCGATCACGCAAATACCTATCTATTCACATTTATTTATTTGTAAACATAAGTTACAGATATACAGGTGCATGAGACATTAGATTTTTGTTGGTTCTTTGGTGCTTTGCTATTTGGCGTACAATTGTTAGTACCTATTCATTTTTATGTTTATTCTTTTCTTTTTTTGGTATACTCTATTTTAACCTAAAGGTATAAAATTAGGTCAGAATAGTAATTACAAATTATGATTTAACTCCTGATGAAATTCTAAACGTCTACAAAAAGGAATAAATGAGAAAACCTAAAGGTTAACTGCTTGAGAATGCTTTAAGTTGGTCTGCCCTATGTAATACTACTGTACATAAAGTTTAAATGATTGGTTAGGGTCGCGATACTGATTTGTCACACTAAGTCCTAAAGTTTAGAGGTCATCCGGAAGGCGAGACGGGAGGTGAACCTCTCCGAACTCGGAATCACCGGGGGCTTCCGGATGCGGCACACCGCGACAGGTGCCCTTATGCTGGAGGTCCCCGGAGCGAACAGCGGCACCACCGCGGACGCTTTGGCCGAGAAACTGCGGACGTCCTTGGACGCGGAGGAGGCCCGAGTGTCCAGGCCCACAAAATGCGTTGACATGCGCATTATGGGCCTGGACGACTCAGTGACGGTGGACGAGGTCGTGGCCGCCGTCGTCAGGACGGGTGGTTGCCTTATCGACCAGGTCCGAGCAGGCGCCATCCGTGCTGACAGCACGGGCATGGGGGCAGTAACGGTGTTTGGTACCCTTCCCGTGGTCGTTTGCGGGGACTTCAACGCCTGGAATACGGCCTGGGGTTCCCGGTACACGAACCCACGGGGTCAGATGGTGGAGGACTGGGCTTTGGAGCTGGGCCTGGTCGTCCTGAACCGGGGTTCTGTCCCCACGTTGGTGCGGATGCGGGGTGAATCAGTGGTGGACATCTCGTTCGCCAGCCCCGCTCTGTCGCCGCGTGTCGTCGACTGGCGCGTTATGGAGGAGGTGGAGACGTACTCCGACCACCGGTACATCCGGTTGGACGTCTCCGCCGAAATCTCGGCCGCGCCGGTCCGACAGAGCCCTTGCGGTCCGCGGTGGGCGCTTAGACAGATGGACCGGGAGCTCCTCCTGGAAGCCGCGACGGTGCAGGCCTGGGTGCAAGCATCGGACAGGCCTGTCGACATTGACGTCGAGGCGGAGTGGTTCCAGGAGGCCATGTCGCAAATCTGCGACGCGGCAATGCCCCGAGTCCGTCCAGGGCGAGCTAAGCGCCAGGTGTGCTGGTGGTCGCCGGAGATCGCTGCACTGCGCAACGCATGCAGTCACGCGCGACGCCGGTACGCTAGACACTGCAGGCGCCGCATCCGCCCGCCGGATGCGGAGGACAGAGAGGTGGAGCTGTATGAGAGATACAGAGCGGCAAAACGCACCCTCCGAGCGGAGATAAAGTGGGCCAAACTGGAGGCCCGCAACGTGTGGCTGGGGTCTCTGAACGCGGACCCGTGGTGCGGTGAACGCTTTGTTCCCTGCGCGGGGGGAACAGTCCCCCCCGCCCATGGCTCCGCCTCCACCGCCAGCGGTGTCTGACGCAGACCGCAACAGCGACGATGACGACGATGCTCCAGAGGTGACCGAGGTAGAGATGAGAGTGGCGGTGCGAAGGCTGAGTGCCAAAAACACCGCCCCAGGACCCGACGGCTTGCCTGGAAAGGCCTGGGTCCTGGCCATGGAGGCTCTCGGGCCTCGACTGAGAGGGCTCTTCAGCGCATGCCTGGAGAGGGGCCAGTTCCCACTTTGCTGGAAGACGGGGAAACTGGTCCTCATAGCGAAGCCAGGGCGCCCTGCGGACTCTCCGTCCGCGTACCGGCCCATTGTGCTGCTCGACGAGGTGGGCAAGCTCTTTGAGAGAGTCATTGCAAACCGCCTCGTCGGGCGCCTAACACGGGTGGGGCCGGACCTTTCGGACGGACAGTTCGGCTTTCGCAGGATGCGCTCTATGGTGGACGCCATCATGCGCGTGCGAGCCCTCACGACGGGGGATGCGGTGTCACGGGGCAGGTGTGTCGTGGCAGTGTCCTTGGACATTGCCAACGCCTTCAATTCCCTGCCCTGGAGTACGATCCGGAGGGCACTCCGGTACCACCGGGTGCCCGAATACCTCTGTCGAGTGGTCGAGGCCTATCTGTCGGAGAGATTTGTAGTCTACCCCGGTCACCAGGGAGACTGGAAACGTCGAGAGATGTTGTGCGGTGTTCCGCAGGGGTCATTACTAGGGCCACCCTTGTGGAACATCGGGTACGACTACGTGCTGCGCGGCGACTTCCCTGACGGGGTCAGCGTGGTTTGCTACGCAGACGACACGCTGGTTCTAGCGCAGGGAGAGTCGTACCAGGCGGCGGTCGCTCTAGCGACACACGGGGTTGCGATGGTCGTTGATAGGATCCAGGAGTTGGGACTCGAGGTAGCGCTTCACAAATCCGAGGCGATGTGTTTCCACGGTCGCCGGTCTCGGAACGCGCCGCCATTGAGTTCCCAACTAACGGTAGGAGGAGTTCACATCGGTGTCGGGTCGACGATGAGGTACCTGGGACTCGTCCTCGACAGCCGGTGGAATTTCGTGGAGCATTTCCGACGTCTGGCTCCCAAACTCAACCGGGCTGGGGCTGCGCTCAAGCGGCTCCTGCCCAACCTTGGGGGTCCAAATGCCTCCTACCGGAGGCTCTACGCGGGGATCGTTCGTTCCATGGCCCTCTACGGGGCGCCGGTGTGGGCGCCGTCGCTGAAAAAGCAACCGGCGTCCATGCTGAACGCCTGCCAGAGGGTCATGGCAATAAGAATGGTGCGGGGATACTGCACGGTCTCCCGCGAAGTGGCGAGCCTTCTGGCTGGCCTACCACCGTGGGATCTGGAGGCAACAGTCCTTGCACACATGCACGATATGCGCGTGGAGATGCAACGCCGGGGTGAAAGTCCGCTGCCACGACAGGTCACGGCATGGCGGACAGAGCTCCGGCGGGATCTCATGGTGAAATGGCGTCAACGACTATCGCAACCCAGTGCTGGGCACGCCATAATCATGGCGGTAAGTCCCCTCTTTGAGGCGTGGCTGAAAAGACCTCACGGCGTCCTTACCTTCCGCATGACGCAGGTCCTCACCGGACATGGTTTGTTCGGGAGTTTCCTGCACCGGATTCGTGCGGAAGTGACGCCCGGGTGTCGTCACTGTGCGGAATGCCCGGAGGACACGGTGGAGCACACAGTCGAGGTGTGCCCTGCTTGGGCGGAGCATCGCCGTGCCCTCGTGGGGGCGATCGGCGGCGGAGACCTCTCGCGCCGGGCCTTGGTTTTGGCCATGGTCCGGAGCGAGGAGGAGTGGCAGGCGGTCGCCGACTTCTGCGAAGCAGTAATGCTCGCAAAGGATGAGGCCGAACGCATCAGGCAACGGCGTTATCGCCGCCGCCGCCGCCGCCGGGATTCTGATCCCGATTTCCGGCCACCGTAGGCGCGGGCTTGCGGACAGTGAGCAATGGGTAGCTCGCTGTCCGGCCGTCCGGTAACTGTCCGGACCAAGCCCAAGTCGTCGACGGCGCGCACTGTTCCCGCGCGCCTCAAGGAGTTGTCAGCAACAGCAGGGACCCAGCCGGGTCGAAGCCTACTGGGGCCAGGGTTATCCGAAATGGCGCTCGAGCCCCGGTATGAAGGCTAGAAGGAACGGGGTGGGTCTTTTAGTCAGTAAGAGTCTGACACTATCTCCCGCTCCGCCCAAGAGCGGGGATGTCAATGCATGATTTTTTACCACCATAAAAAAAAAAAAAAAAAAAAGTCCTAAAGTTTGAACGAAATTCCTGGGGATAAAACCCGTTAAAACTTTTTGCTCCACCTGGAATTCCAGCCTAGCGTAGGTTGGAATTCCAGGTGGGGCAAAAAGTTTTAACCACCAGCCTCACTTATAGCCACGAGACCCACGGGGAAAATCCAAAATTTTAAATACTCTACCAACGTTTTAATCACCGGTTGCATCTCTTATACAACACATAGTCGATGTTTAACCAATGATACAATCTTTCTGTTTCTAGATCAACATGGAAATATATCGCAATACTTAGTGTAAATATAATGACTGCTTGCAAACTCATCGCCCCCGATTACTATCGCGTATAGTTTCCTCTTGCAACCTGTGTTTGATGGGTAAGTGAAAATTATTTAAAATCTTTACTGTATATTCGCACTCGTACTATGCTATTTTGCAACAAAAACTTTTAAGTATTGTACAGCCACAAACATGGCATTTATTTCTGAAGCTGAACTGAGTTACTGAATTTAAAGAGGTCCATAAAATATACAAATCAACCTGTGTGCAATATTATCTGAGTACATAGCTTATGTAACGTTGTTATACATAATAACTTTATTCTAGTTTTAGACTTCTGAATCCAAAATCATCGTCACCTCAGAGAAATAACATAGGGAATGAATAAATTAAATCATGATAAAATCATATTTTTCCAAAATCGCTTGCAAAAATATAATTTTCGACCAAGATAAAAAGTACCTCATTTGGTACTTTTTATTTTGGTCGAAAATTATATTGAGCTTTCGTTTTTTGTTCGTAAAGGTCCAGCTATGGTTGTCAATTAAATTAATCGAAGCTTTAAACTTTAACTAAAAACAACGAAAACGAACCACAAAAAAATTATGAAGACAAAACATATTTGAAAAGCCCAATACCCTTACCGCTCTACAGCATAAAGGAATTTTTATTTTTGAGTTGGCAAGACAAAAAATTCACTAGACAAACTGAAAACGCCTGGAAGAGCTATTGCTCTATGAAGGACCTATTCAAAAGTGAGTTATTTTGGAGGTGGGTAGTTATCAAATGACTTCTTTTGCTTTATATGGAGCGAGAAGGAGTATTCTGATACTCCCTCTAGCTCAGTTAGTAATAGAATAGAATAAACTTTATTGTTCACCAAAATAGTAACAGTTTCACAGAAACCTAAATCTAAGGGTACAATGGCGGTCTTATCGCTGACAGCGATATCTACCAGATAACCTTAGGATAGACTAAAAAAAGGAGTAGTCTGCGGTGTACTGCTAGCAAATATAAGTCAAAAATCATTTAAAAAAATACAAAAAAATACTTGAAAAAATAATAATAATTTTTTCAATACACTTGCTCAGAAAGTGACTCTTATTGCACTTCACTTAGGTATATAATGGCACTTGTTACCAAACTGTGACATTTTGATTACCATTACGTTTAACCTCTCTCCCGCCATAATTTTATTACATTTATCATATCAGGATGGGCGAGCGTCGTCCACCACGAGGAAAAAAAAAAATGGGCGCGCATATGAAAACAGATTTTTACCGCCACGAAAGTTTACAGTTATTTTCTTCACAAGTGTATTGAAAAACTTCGTATGATACACGTGAATAATTAATGATTACCTTTCTCGGCTGTCTTAAGACCCTCACCACGGCTCGGGTCTAAATACCGCCTCGATGGTAATCACTAACATTACACACTTATATTATAATGTACTATCAAACAGTCTGCTATTACTGAGTAAAACCTATGTTCCTTCAGTATCTTTTTGCGTTCCTACACCGTGGTGACTCTTTCGAAAAATCTCACACGATTAGACTTGTTTTACATCCAACTCAGATTATATAACGTGCGTATAAGTAGACTATCTACGCCCCTGACCGACTCAAATCAATTAAAGTGAACGACATCCTTCATTTTACAATAAAACCACCGTTAAGAGTAATAGTTTCTATGAATGAACTGGTCCATTGGGCAACACGTTCCATTCAGTCAAGGTCACCATTTGATTGTTATTGAAGCTATTTGGACCACTTTCAACTGTTTCCAGTCTATATGTCTTTCACGGTTTGTTGTAGTAATTAGCGTTACTAATTTGATCACTCAATGATTTGCTGCGGCGAACTGTGTCTACCTATTCGACGAGAATATTCTTTGAATGGTTATTTTCAAAAGTTGACAACTAAGCCTAAAAATATACATGAAAAAAAGAATAGGAAGATAAGTTTGATAACCAATAACATAGTTAGTTTATCTTTTAAGATAGAGCCAGCGTTCTGAGAACTTTTCCCATTGATCGATATGGATGAATTTTTTAACGCCCAATAACTTCTTTTTCTACTCGTTTGTAAATATTATTATTTTTAGTTTGTAAATATACCTATTAAGTTGTTAATATTTATTAGTTTTGATGTTTACCTATACTAATATTATAAAGAGGAAACATTAATTGTATTTTATATCTATGTTTGTAATGAATAAACTCGAAAACTACTGTGCCGATTTCAAAAATCCTTTCACCATTGGAAAGCTACATTTACCCTAAGTAACATAAGCTATATTTATTACCCGTGCGAAGCCGGGACGGGCCACTAGTAAGCAATAAAATTATGATCAAGTCACTTAAGTCTCTTTCTATTCTATTTTATGATCTTGCGGCTGCAATATCTAATAAATAAAAGTCCCATGTCACAATGTTTGTCATTGAACTCATTTGAAACGGTTTGACCGATTTTTATAAAAATTTTTGTTTATATTTTAGTAGGTCCGAACTACCCGTGCCGTGCCATTTAGCCGAGTACCATTTTTTAGCCTCCTACTCCCACCCGTCATTTTTGTCTTTGATAATATAATTTATGGTTGAACAATGTCTTTAATATACTACTCTGTCAAGAAAGTACCGGGAAAAGATCAATAATACACAAAATTTTAGTTATTCATCCAAATTTATTTTATCACCTTTAAAGTATGCCCCTTCAGAAACGATATACTTACGCCAACGAATAATCCAATCATCAAAACATTTTTTAAATGCTGTTTCCGAAATTGAGTTCAGTTCTTGCCGCAAATTCTCCTTTATGTCTTCTACAGATTGAAAACGGGTAGTAATTTGAGTTTAGGAAAAAGATAGAAGTCGGCTGGAGCCATATCTGGCGAATATAGTGGCTGCTCGATGGTATTTGTTGAGTGTTTGGTCAAAAATTCGTTCACAATGATGGCCTTGTGGGAAGGCGCATTATCGTGGTGCAAAATCCAAGAATTCCTCTTAAATGCCGCATAACGCTCAAATAATATTCTTTATTTACCGTTTGGCCTTCCGGTAAGAATTCTGAGTTCATAACACCGCGATAGTCAAAGAAAACAGTCAACATGACTTTGATTTTTGATCGACTTTGGCGTGGTTTTTTCGGTTTTGGTTCAGTTGGAAGGCGCCACTCCGACGCTTTTTGACTTGTTTGCATGTCGGACTCGTAAACCCACGTCTCGTCGCCAGTAACAATGCGTTTCATGAATGTTGGGTCGGAATTGACTCGTTCTAGCATGTCCTCAGCGACTCTCATGCGATTGAGTTTTTGGAGAAAATTCAGGTCTTTTGGGACTAGCCGAGCGACAACATGTTTCATACCCAAATGATTAGTTAAAATGGACACATCGACTCGTGAGATACAGAAAGTTCGGCGGCTATCTCTCTCAAACTTGAATGAGGATTTTCAGTCACTATTTCCTTCACTTTTGCGATGTTAACTTTAGTTGCAGAGGTCTACCAGAGCGAGGCAAATCTTCCATCACATCTCGACCGCTTTTGAATGCTTTGTACCACTAATAAGCACGTGTTTTTGATAAAGTCGTTTCAGCGTAAGCTTTCTGTAACATTTTCAGTGCAAATGCAAAATTTAAGACCAACTCTTTGTTCGATGTTTTTGTCCATTATGAAATTCGCAATACACACTATATATGATGTAACTAAAAACAACACTGTATTTAATATAAATGACAGATGCAACTCAAACTCAACAAAAAAATCTAAAATTTGAATTTGGAACCATAAGCAAATCATCCATTCCCGATACTTTTTTGACTGAATGTATTTATAATATTTGATAATCTTCCTGACCATGCAAAGATACACCTTCCTTATTTTTATTGAAGTCAGTTGTAGGAAAATTATGTATATTTTTCTATGACTTTCTAATAAAAATAAAATGAAATTATTGCACACAATGATTTCATAGTTTTAAAAATCAACCAATACCAACAATGGTTCTCTATCACAAAGTCAGGTCGTCGACCGCAATGACCTCAGCAGCGCGAAGCGTCAAGGGCTCGGAGCCTTACACGGTTACATCAAGGCAAACTTCTTATAGCGCGAGCATAGAAGCTTATAGTTCCTAGCTAGATAGCTTATTTCGTATCTCATACATGTTTGGACAATATTTAGAAGGAATTAGTTGGTTTTTGCAGTAAACATGTAAGACTTTGTAGAGTTCTGTACCCAAAGGGTAAAACGGGACCCTATTACTAAAACTCAGTCCGTCCGTCTGACTGTCTGTCGGTCTATAACCAGGCCTTATTTCATGAACCGTAATAGCTACACACACACTATTGTTCACTATTTTGCCACTATAAAAACAAATAATAAAATCAGAATAAAATACATATTTAGGTAAGTAAGGCATAAAACAAACGTGTTTTTGTGCTGTTTGTGCTACGCACCACCGTCCGTACGTCATGTTAGGAAGGGTACCCTCGTCGTGCGCTTGTCTAATTCGCGCTTGGCCGGTTTTTTATGTATATTTTTTGTGTTATATGCCCGAAGCATATACCTTTCGTAGACTACAGATAAAAATCAGCAGTCGACAACTCAGGCTCGTTCCGGTCGATTACCGAAAGGCCGGACGGGAACCTGCCTAATGCTCGTCGTCCGCAAGCATCAGGTGCTGGCCTTGTGTTGTTATGAGGTGACGCTCTTTTGGTTATTCAGTTTACTATTAATTTATTTTATGGTGTTTTCGTAATGCTTTTCTTTCTTTTAACAGATTTTTTTTACCTGATATAAATTAGTGCTGCATTGCATCACTGCTTACCATCAGGTGGGATCGCAGCAGGCAAATTGTTCCAGTCTTTCGATGATTTGCTCTTTATGTTAATGTGGTGCTGAAGAATGAGAAGAATGTGACAAGTAATTATATGAATAAAAACAGAAGATGGAAGAGAAGATGGATGGATTACCTAGCAGATGATAAATTATGGCCAAGAAAAAACTGTATATTAAGGGGCCGGCGGAGGATGAATTTCCATACAAACGTAATACCACGCTCATTTGCAGTTGGAGCATATATCCAACATATTGTGATGATATTCGGTTAAAGACAATATTTATCTAGGTTCCTACGTCGAGAATATTAGAAATATTGCTATTTTTAATACAAGAAAAGCCAAATGGCATGTTTTGCCATTTACGCTATAAAAAAGTGCGAAATACAATTTGCTTAAATTTCTTTTTTTTTTTTTAAAAAAGAAAGACGTAGGAACCTAGATAATTATTGTCTATAACCGAATATCATCATAAAATGTTGGATATATGCTCCAACTGCAAATGAGCGTGGTATTACGTTTGTGTGGAAATTCATCCTCCGCCGGCCCCTTAAGACTTTTTTTTAATGAGAATAATGTTTTGAATTAAATTAATTTAAATACGCATATTTTTCGAGTGGATATGGGATTATTATAAATATTAAAACAGCCTATCGCCAACATTCTAGTGTTACCAAAACGTTTGATAAATATCAAAATTATGGTAATAACACTATTATAAAATGTGTTATTAGCTAAGATAAATTGGTAATGACAGTATTATAAAATATGCTATTAGCTAAGATAAATTTTCGAAGTGTTCAAAGTTAGTTTATCATAATGATATAATACTGTTCTATATATATGTGCAAAGTATTCTCATCAAAATCAGACTCTAAAAATGTTCTACAGACTTATGTAAAGGTACCAAAGAACTCTTTCCTTAAATATAATATAACTTACAAAATATTTTCTTTAAATACATATTATTTACATTTTTAAATATGTACTAACTATTGATCTTCTGATATATACAAACTTAAAATAATAATATGTACAAACGAGTAGTAAAGTAACCTACAAAATATGTTAGTTATAGTTAAATTTATCATTAGATTTTTAGACTACATTGTAATCAATTGCTAAGAATATTGATATCACAAATATTATATGGGTGAAAGTTTGTGTGTAGGTATGTATGTTTGTAACTTCTCTAAGCACAAATAGTTGAACGGATTAATATTTTTAGCTCACGCTATTATTTCAGAACGTAGGATATCTACGTCCTGAAATAATAAATTTCCACAACGCTCACAAAACGCCATCTAGCCCCAAACTAAACAGAGCTTGTACTATGAATACTAGACAACAAATAAAAATATCTATATATTTTTAAATACATGCATAAATTATAGATAAATTACACCCAGACACAGAATCACAGACACAGATCGTGCTTATCACACAAACATTGTCTTGGGTGAGAATCGAAAGCAAAGCAGTCAGGGCTACTTATCACTAAACCAACAGGCCAGTCTAAATGAATATTAATAGGGCAATACTTTTTGTCCCGGGAATATGATCCCACGCAATAATTTTCTACTTTCATGCAGGCAAAGTCACTGGCAGAAGCCGGTCACTAAATTATAGCAGAAAAAAGTGATAATTATGATTAGTTCTTACTTTCATTAAGGAAAAATTTACTTGAAGCTAGTGTCCGACCGAATGTTCGGTTTCAGTTTCGGTTTCGGACGAGTTTCGGCAAAAAAAACAAGTTTCGGTTTTGTTTCGGTTTCGGTGGTAAACCTGCCGAAACTACGACCGAAACAGAAACTGCACTCGGGAGTTCTCGCGCAGTGATCGGTCATGTACAGTGCGTTAAATTACTCCCAAGCGAGTAAGCAACGAAGACATTTTACAATGTCAATGTTTTAACAACAAAGTTTTCGGCGAAACGTGCTGTCTAGGAATAGAGATTTCTATTGGCTGAGCTATCTATATGTAGTCATATCGTACAAGCGTATTTCTATATTAGGTTCCACGCTCGTCCACTGTCTAATCATGTCGTGACTGGCTTGTATTTGCAGTTAGTTTTACCTACTCCCAAACTAGTCAACGAATATAAAATAACTGATTATAATAACACTAGCTTTTGCCCGCGGCTTCGCCCGCGTACATAAAAGACCTTCCCTCTTTCTCCCCCTTTTCTCACTTTTAAAAAAAAAATAGCCTATGTCCGTCTCCAGGGTCCCAAATATCTCTGTACCAAAATTCATCAAAATCGGTTTAGGCGTGAAGACGTAACAAACAAACAAACTCACTTTCGCTTTTATAATATTAGTAAGAATTTTTTTTATTCTTCCCTCAAAACATGATCCTTATAAGGAAGTTTCGGTTGCGGCCGAAACTGAGACTGTTGCCGAAACTCAGTTTCGGTTTCGGTTGGAAAACCAGTTTCGGCCGGACACTGCTTGAAGCTAATATAAATTTATTTCCGGATTAATCCAAATAAATCTTGCTTCTCAACATTTCTACGTTAAACTAACGTAATTGATGTTTCTTCCAAACATCCTGTTAATGAATCATAGTTTTAGCGTTAAAAATATTACATTCATTCACATAAATATAGAAAAGACTTTCCATTTCGCATTAAGAGTGCTGTTGAACAAGGCATATAAGCATAATCAGTTTTATAATGTTCCCATAAGAGCTGATAATAGCTATTACTTTTTTGGTGTACAATAAAGTTTATCCTATTCTGTTCCCATTCTTGGGATTCTGGCCTCCTCTCTAAGAGAGGGACTAAGCTGTAAGTCAACCTACTCTGCTATTTATTAGCTATGTTACTTTTTCGTGTACAATTAAGTTTATTCAATTCTATTATACCGGGCCCATTGCTGTTTGGTGGATGTCACATGTCTTCGAATTTTTGGTTGTAAGACACGCCCGCGCTGGTTTCTTTACGATGTTTTCCTACATCGTTTTGATGAAATAAATTACACAAAACAATGCGTCTGAACTTCCACTAGCATCACTGCTCTCAAAAGGAACAAGGAATAGTAATACCTAAAAATCAATTTTCGGTGTATTTGGAAATGACGCGCAGTTTACTATCGTCTAACCAAGTCAAGGGCAATTTTCCATTTCTGATGTCAATAATTTATTCGAAGTTTTGTCATTATCATTAGTCCTACGATGATTAGTCAAGAATAAATTGCCATATTAATATAGGCAAGGTATTAAACATGAGTTAAATACCTTGCCTTACCTAAAAGATTAAAGAGGGAATCGATATTTGATGTTTTACTTAAAACTGACTTTCTATTTCAAAAATGATTTTCAAAAACGTTTTTTTTTCCTTATAAAATATTGGCCCCTCTTTAAGATACACCACCATCCACTTACACCTAAAACAACTATTTATAAGACATTTAAAAAATCACGCATCCAACCCGCGCCACGCTACACAGCAACCGCTGCGCCAATAGTGGCGCAAATGGTAAATTAAATTATCGTATTCATGTCGCTCTTGGAAGATTTAATTATTTAAATAAAGTCAGTCTACCTACCAATTGAGCGGTGGACCGAAAAATCAAAATCAATCAAAATAAAAAAAAACCGTAAAACATAAATGTGGTGCTCTAAAATTGCGAGTGGCGGTCACAGTCCGGTTGCCGGTCACCGGTTCTTCTCCATTGGAAACGACCAATTTGGAACCGTGTACTAGCTTCTGACATTTTATAAGTACCCATGTAGGCCTATGTGAAATACAAACTTTTGAATTTTTTGATTTTTTGGTCTACGGTCGCGGCAGATCACGAAGGAGATGGTGATCTGACTGAGTCATCTGACTTAGATGTCTTCCTAAGAAATTGATAAAAAATGGCCCAGAATCGGGTACAATGAACAATGAAAGAAAAATCCAGTAGCGGCACTGAAAAGGCTTGATATAATCGAAAAAAATCAGCCTCGCCATACAAATTGTCCAATCAAGTTTATCATTTTGTATGGTGAGGCTGATTTTTTTTTTTTCGTTTCCTGAAAAGAAATTTTGTGGGAAGTTGTTCAGTTTCGTCTACTGAGCAAGCCCTTAAAGTTTGTGGAGGGCTGTCCCTTACACCTTTTATGTCAAAATTTATTCCATTTAACTTAATTGTATTTCATTAAGACTCAATGCTCCTTTAACGTATTCTAGTATTCATTTAATATAGTTTAAACCAATTTATCATGAATATACGAGTATTTTTTTGTTTCGTAATTTATCATTCTCATTTCATTGTAGGCACTGTGTGCGTTTTGTGTAATTAATAGTACTGTAATTTTTATTGCATTTTATTCATTAAAACTCAATCAATTTTATGTATTTTATAATCGAACACTTTATTTTGATGTTGTCATTGTTTGAGTGTTGCAGCATTTGAATTATGTCAAACAATGTATCTATAAATTTCCAGTGGCCGTAATGTTGACGATCTTAATACATAAAATAGTATTTAGCTTCATCTCGTAGTCAGCAAAACTTTTAGATGCTTTGCACGTAACGGTCAACCTAAAGGACGCGATCAGAACATTAATGCTAGTCATTTAAGATTAAGGCTTATAGTCCCTTGAACAACTGGCCGGAATTAAATGGACACAACACTCGTATCCACCTAGGCGGCAGTGCGAGTATCTATGCATTTAATTGTGGCTGCGGCCGGGTAGAGCCACGCTGACCTTTAAATCCATTTTCTTTACGAAATATTGATTGATTTAGATATGCTATGTTCACTTTGAAGAATATTTAACCACCAATTTTTATGTGCAAAAATGTTTCTAAAGATTCAAGCCGTTTAGTAGGGAAAAATTGCGAAATTACTAAATATTTTTTTTAGACAAAATTATTAATCGCATGGAAAAATCAATAGTTGGATGATAAATGGAACTGTAATAAAGATATTTATATTTTTTTCAAACCTATTAACCTGACCGTTACCGAGTAGGCTTCAGACATGCGCTGTTCTGTGGCACTTTTTTATTATTTGATAGGCTCGCATTTAACCACCATCTCACCTGATGATAAGTAATGATGTGGTCGACGATGGAGCACGCTTGCCTAGAAGTAACCTATTCACTCTTGATTTAAAGAACTTAAGGGAAGTTGTAGCTATCAGGAAACACAGACTCCGGCAGGGCGCTTGGGCCTTAACTGTAATAAGGATTTGCAGTTTACTGTCATCTATCTACAATTCTTCCTACTCTAGATCCTTATCGTAAAATTCTGTTACATCTACACTATTGTCATTTCCGTGGCAGTTTCTATTAGACCTTGTTTTCAACTTCAGTTTTCGATTCCGGTAGAGATAAGCTCTATCTTAGGGCTCTCGCCCATGTAGCGATGCTCTCGCGCATTTCGTAAGCGCGCGACAGCATCGCTACACCGCGCGTTATAGTCTGTCTAAAAAGTCAAACGACTTGGGACTTGAATTTTGTATAATATTTAATCATTAAAAAATACTTACTATATTCGATATACTTTTTATAAGGTACTAGTAAACAATGAAATTTTTTTTATTATTTTACAACTTATTTATTTTTTGACATTACGAGCATGGCAGTTGAGAGTTTGTCATGCTCACTCAAATGTCTCGCTGTTGGTGGCACGTGTTATTGGGTCATTCAGTTCCCTTCAAAATGGTTGAGCTGAGTGGGGCTGATGCACGCATCATGCTCGTGAACGGGTGCCGTCAGATGGGACTGGTCATCTCTTAGCTGCCAGTGGCTTAATTCAGTTTCTATCTTTTAATTATTTTACATTTTTATTTCATTATCGACATTGTGCTCACATATTAGAAGCAACAAGTAATATGTAACCAAGCATTATATGTAACACATGATATGATTTAAAAGAGTGTCCATGGAGTTTCTTGCACGTTCTTCTCCATAGAGACCTACGCTTTGGAACGTGCAATTTAGCTTCACTTTTCTTGGACTGACCGACATTTGACTTCAAAAGTGCCTGCAAATGGTCTATTTGAAATAAATGCTTTGATTTTGAATGATCAAGATCTCTTAATCAACTTTGATTATTGAACTAGCGTTGATTACATCAGATTTCATTTTACCCTAATAATTACCCAAGTCGTTTGGCTTTTTAGACAGACTCTAGTCGCATTTACAAGCGCTATAGAAAAAATGCCAACGCGCTACAGCATCGCGACTGTATCGATACGAACGCGCTACGAAAAACCGCCGTGGGCGAAGACCCACGTTAGGGGTGGCTCATGGTTAGGGGTTTCCCATCACTTTCATCAAATAACTAAAGGATTACGTTATGTGGCTGGTGTATTTCATATAACTTAACTCCTATTAACCTGGGGTCAGCCAGGATTATCTAATGAGCAAATAATCATTATAACATTTACTTAAAGCTACATCATAATCTTACACGCTACCTATCTATTCAATCATGTCTTTTTAACCGTTTTGTGTAATGCCGACTTTTTTTTAAGATAGGATGTCATCCAATGACTTCTGTCGCTCTAGCGCGGTGCATGAGGATTTCCGGTGAGGTTACCTGCGTCATGCGGAAGGTGACGACGTCTAACAACGAATGTGTTTAAAAAATATCAGTATATTTTTTTACTGAGTTTGCCACAATACTGTATTACATCGGAGATTCTGAAATAAATTATTTTTGCCTCAGCTTTGCTAAAAAAATATCTAGTAGTAAAATATGTATGAATTAAGCACTAGTTTATATCAATTAAAAAAAACAATAACTTAAACCTTTCTCATAAATCACTCTATTTCTTTTTATTCTTTTATTTATTTATAAATTATTTATTGGAGAGAACTATATGAAAACCGGATCAGTATTTTTTAGTTTGAGTTTATTGCATTCAAATAGACAAATAGACGAACACTGGAGACTTTATTCTTTAATATGTAAGGTTTGACTCATACTAGAAGATGATCATCGGAAAATATCTGGACCGGATGTTGGGGCGACACTTAAGGAAACCTATGTCCAACAGTGGACATCTCTGGGCTGAAATGATGATGATGAAGCCAAACCAATCTAGCCATTCACAAGTGTAGTTATAATACATGGTAGGTAAAAAAGTGACACTCAAAATACTGATCGATACGATAATCGGTGAACTGTCTAACAAAGTTGCCAGCTCACTTGCCACAATGATATCAAGCGTGAAATGAATGATACCTTAAATCATAACCTGCCAGATTTTATGGCAGGCCATGCTCCGATTGGTTGGATGCGTGGAAAGTATGCAGCTGGAAAATAATAAATCGAATCAAATTATATCATTTTGTTTTATGAGAGAATTATTTATTAACGTTATAGATATACGAGTAATATAAATATGTTCTTAATATGCTAGTGTTTAGTTATTCACGTTTCTATATTGACTGAATAATTTGGATGAAGTCCACAATCGCTATCTACCGATCGACCGGTGGGCCCGTAAAACACAAAATTGGTTGACGGTCACAACAGACGATGAAAGAGCTAACGGGACGATTTAATATGACTTCTTTAAGAATTGGCGTCTGCTTCATGCCAAGCAATGGCAAGAGGCCACCACTGCTCTCAAAACGGTGAAGGGAAACATCGTGAGAAAACCGGCATGTCCTAGAACCAAAAATTCGAAGACATGTGACATCCACCAACCCAAAATTCGCGTGGTTGATTACGGTCCATTCCCTCTCCCAGAGAGGCCTGAGTCCTAACAGTGGGAACATTATAAGGCCGACTATGCTATGCTAAACAAGAAGCGGGAACAATGCAAAGAGCCGAAGGAGGCCTTTGCCTTGCTTTGGGACAGCACTCTCTAGACATGTCTACCGACTATATTATGCCTACAGACCACAAAGGTCTAAAAGGTCTGTAACGGTGTATCTATGGGCCAAGATGCCTGAAAATAAATTATTTATTATTATTATTATAATAAAATTAATCTATAACTGTTTTTATGTTCTAACTCTAAAGGTCATATTCTTCCATACTGTGTTCTGAACTACCAATTTTGTTAAATCTGAAAAACAGTATTTGCGTAGTATATTTAATTGTTAAATGTGTACCTTTATTTTCCTTGTTTTAATTTTTCGCTTCTAAATAAATAATGGCTTCTCGTGGTATATTTTTAAAAACTTGGATCAGGTATTCAAATATTATGACTGATACACTCATGAAAAACTACCTAGATTTAGTGCTTAAATCTGATATCGTATGTAGATCTCTGAAACATTGTGTTTCTTTAGAGTACAGATTTTTGATTTCTTGAACGTATTTTAACGTAAAAATAATTTTTATTTACTTATTCCACAAAAAAAAAATATATATATATACTCTACAATAATATAAAATAAATGAATTTAACTACTGTTTTATTAGCATGCAGTCGAATGGAGATAAAAAGTGAAAACCATAGAGTAGTGCTTTTTATTTCATTTTAATATATTAATTAGAATTCTACTCTTCTCTTTGGTGTATTAAAAAATAACTTTTACTATCAGGCAGCTTGTACAATCTGCATATTGTCTCAAAATATTGTTTTCATTAAAACCGACTAGACGTCATTTCGATTCAATTATAATTTTAGATTAAAAATTTCTTACAACTTATAACTAAGCAACATGGACCGATCAAGCGTAGACTGTTGGAATTATTTTATTTGATTATTAAAAAATATAATAACAACGTACAACCTAATCATATTTTTGGTTTATTTTTTAAATGATCTGGAATCGGTAAATATTTGAACTCCATTATTTATATGAAAATCTTAGAAGTTCTACAAATTTGAAGCCATTAACGAGATACAACACATATTGTATGTAAATGAAAACACTTTATTTCTCTTTCCTAGCAATAAAAACACTACATTAATTGTATCAATAAAAAGCACTAAGCAGGGCCATTGCAACGACCCATCTTCTTAAAAAAAAACCAACAGCCACACACCGACCCCTCACTCACACTAGCGAAAGTGTTTGCAACACTCGTACATACGAAACTACTTGCATGAGGTATAAAACGTGGTAACTGGCGTGATAGGAATACACTCACGGCGTAACATTCGCTGAACAACTAGCGAAGCGAAAATGAAGCTACTGGTTAGTAATAAATTTTAAAAAAAAATGTGACAGTGTTTTTTGTGTGTGTGCAAGTCGGATGACAAGTGTCAGTGTGCTTTTTTTTAATGTGGCAAAGGAATTCAGAATCATCGATTCGAAAATGGAAGAATCAATTCTTAGTTTGAAATTTCATCGATCTTTTGTATATTACTGGATGTATCATCGTAAAATATGATTTATTAATCAATCATATTATCTAAGTGATTGACGCGATACTAGATCAATATTACGTAAAGTTATTTCCTTACTCGCATAACTAGTCGTTATGAGTTGTCCCACAATCTCGGAAAGTTCTTGTGTTCAGATTTCACTGGTGTAAATTAATTTCCTTTTTCATTCAGCGTTTCCTATATTATTTGATTTCGTTTCTCATCTCAGTTGGTTAAGATTAGTTTTGGTAAATCTTTGGAAATTAATTCGCATAGATGCCAGTCATTCCATAATTTTAATTACAAGTTATAGTATGAATAATACATGTTAATGTTTGTTTGTTTCAGAGGTCTTCCTTAATCCTGGCCGTGGCGATAAGCCTGGCCACGGCAGAGGAGAAGGCAGAGAAGGACAGCAAGGCTGAACCAAAAGCCGCAGAGGAAACAAAGAGACAGGACAAAAGAGGACTGTCGGAGTACTACGGTGACCATGGAGGAGACTTCGGTGGTGGCGACTTCGGAGGGTCCTTCGGACACGACCTAGGAGGCTCTAGCGGAGGTGGTGATGAAGGCCATGACACACACTCCCACAAAACCATCACAGTAATCAAGAAAGTTCCCGTGCCCTACCCGGTAGAGAAACAGATCCCCTATCCAGTGGAGAAGAAAGTTCCCTACCCCGTCAAAGTGCACGTACCAGCTCCCTACCCCGTCGTCAAAACCGTCCACTACACAGTCAAGGAATACATCAAAGTACCAGAGTACATCCCCAAGCCGTACCCCGTGACTAAACACGTGCCTGTTCCCGTGAAAGTTCACTACGATAACCCCGTCCCAGTGAAAGTGTACGAACACGTCCCTTACCCCGTCGAGAAACACGTGCCTTACCCCGTCAAAGTGCACGTGCCGCAGCCATACCCTGTTGAGAAGAAAGTGCCGTTCCCCGTGAAAGTACCAGTCAAGGTGCCAGTACCATACCCCGTCGAGAAAACCATCCACTATCCAGTGCCAGTTCACGTTGATAACCCAGTGCCTGTACACGTTGAGAAGCCAGTACCAGTTCCAGTGGAGAAGCCAGTGCCTTACCCTGTTGAGAAGAAAGTACCTTACCCAGTCAAAGTGCATGTCGACAACCCAGTGCCCGTGCACGTTGACAAGCCTGTGCCTTATGAAGTTAAGGTGCCCTACCCAGTTCCATACCCAGTTGAGAAAGTCATCCCCTACCCTGTTGAGAAGAAGGTCCCCTACCCAGTAAAGATCCCCGTTGACAGGCCATACCCCGTGCATATTGAGAAACATGTGCCTGTCCACGTCGACAAACCTGTGCCTTACCCCGTGAAGGTGCACATTCCTATTGTTCATCACGAGCATCATGAAGAGTCTCACCAAGAAGTCCATGGTGGAGAGAGCGAAGGTCTCGGAGGGTACGAAGGAGGTCATGAAGGCGGCCAAGAGGGAGGTTACGAAGAGGGTCACGAGGGGGGTTTCGAGGGCGGCCAGGAGGACTACCACCATTAAAAAGAACTGATCTCTTTATTTTTTCTTTAGCTTTAAAGTGTTATCTTGTTTAGTAATTGTTTTTTTTTAATTAATGTTTTGTGACTGCTATGTACCTGTGACGATGTAAATAGTAAACGAAAGTATTAAAAAGTGATATAAATAATACATATGTCTTCGTTTTATTAAAATTCTAGAACAAATTTGCAAGAGCAAAATCTTTTGCTCACAAAAAAAGGCCACGGAAGGAACACAAGCGGGGTTTAGTCAGTAAAAGTCTGACACTCCTTCCCGCTCCACCTAGAGCTTGAGCAGTTATTTGTTCATTTCCCATGTAAAAAAGCGGGAACAAAATTACTAAACAAAAATTTTATTACTACTTATGAACTTTCATAATTCTCTAGAAATGAGAGGAAAACATCTTAAGACCATGACTTGGCAAACAGGAAAAGCGTGAGATATAACTTGTTTAATATTATTACATTATAACATGAGACTATCTTCCTGTACATAACCTACTTACATAATAATTTTCCGGATAATTCTGAATTCCATTACAATATAATGAAAAAGACTCTCATAATCTTTTTCTAGTCATTTTAGTATTTCTTTTTTAATGGAATTAGTAGTATACATACCCTAGCACATTTATCTATATCTATACTAATATTATAAAGAGGTAAAGTTTGTTTTTTATTTAGGAGGTAATCTTTGAAACTACTGGACAGCGGTAATTTTTACTCCGATAGAAAGCTGCTTTATTCCTGAGTGACAGGCTGTGTTTTATGTACGTGGGTGAAGCCGCGAGCAAAAGCTATTTTAATAATATATTACTGTGATTATTAATTCAAAGTACTCGTATTATCACAAATATATTATAAAAGCGAAAGTTTGTGGGTATGTGTGTATATGTTTTTTACTTTTTCACCCTCAAACGGCTCAACAGATTAGAATGAAATTTGGCATTCGAGTAGACGATAGGTATCCTGGAATAGCAAATAGAATATAGGAGCTTTTTATTCAGGGATTATGGTCCCTTGGGATAATTTTCTACTTTCACGTGGCAGAAGCTAGTAAAATACGTATAATTAGCAAAATTAAAATATGGATTGTTTTGAAGCTTGGAAGGCCTCTTACAAAGTAGACCGAAGACCCGGTGAAGGTTCCGGGAATCCGCTGTATGTGGGACGCACAGGATCGTTCATTATGGCGACGCTTGGGGGAGGCCTATATCCAACAGTGGACGTCTATTGGCTAAAATGATGACGATGAATATGCATCTCTTTTTTTATTGAAGAAACTTCGTCCAACAAACAATGACATCACACCAAAAGAAATTCGATACATAAGCCACATAATCCTAAATTATTCATATCAAGTTTTTAGCCGCCAAACCACTTTCACTAGCCAACCTAGTTGTTCTCGCCGCTTATATATATCGTGTCAAATGACAATACACCTTGGGAAGTGGAGATACAAAATTATGGCAAGATTTTGAAAGAATTCTCTGGTATGCAGATTTAATTGGCTGTAAGTGTAAATCTGGTCTGTGTTTTTGCATATGTAAATTTAAAAGGAAACCCGTGGTCTTAGAACACAAAGGGCAATGACAAGTTAATCCTGCTGTACCCACAGCGACAAGGATATCATTAGATGATTTCCCATCTTAAAAAAAAAACAATACCGGAGTAATTTCTAGTCAGAGTAAACATTTATTTAAAAAATAAAACGGAAATGTTCAGTGAGTTCTATCGAATTTTGATAATATTGGAATATTTGATCAGTTTAGACAGGACTTCTGTTGGGATAGTTAGCTAACATTAGAGATAGACGCAGATTTAAATAATAAAACATTTAATAAATTACAACTAGAAAAGTAAAAAAAAAAATATCATCGCAAAAACCTTTGTTCGATTATCAAAGATGCTAGTGCGGGGCAATGAGAAACGGCGGCAACAGAAAAGCGCTCATTAATTAAGCGAATTTAAGTCTAACACTAACGAACAAAAATGTTTTGTACAAGTGACCAAATGACTTGATCTTTTAATGAATTCGACCGACTAATATTGTTCAGCGTCATTTACATTATTATGCAAGTGAAATCTGAAGTAACTGACAATATCGTAATCACACTGACATTGTGGGGTCAACATTCTGCAAGACCCAAAATGATCTCATGATTCTACAACAGCATAATTTTAGCTTTAAGCTTTGCAACAGAAAGTGAAATTGTTTGCTTCGTCGCGCGTCGGTAGCCATTCAGTTTGAGAAAATTGTGTAAATAATTATAATTATATGCAATATCAGCCTTATAATACTCCCTCGTTGGGATTCAAGTAATGCATTATTTATAATTAGCTATAGATTTTAGTATTAATAAGTTAGGATACACTTCTACACTAATATTACAAAGAGGTAAAATTTGTTTTTTTTTTTTTGTTTGTAGAAGGTAATCCTTGAAAGTACTGGTCCGATTGCTACAATTTTCACCGATAGAAACCTGCTTATTCCTAAGGGACTAGGCTATTTTATGTACGCGGGCGAAGCCGTGGCAAAAGCAAAAGCTAGTTACCAATGAGTAAACACACATTGCTTTCCACACCAGAGACTACCCCATATATTCAAGTCTTATGTGAAAGCAAAATAAATAAATAAAATCCTATCTGAATAAGTGGTAAGCACAGAAGATAATCAGTTTAAACGAGTGGGTATTATAATAATATATTATGATCCTGGTTTGTACAGTATTACGCAGGTAAAGCCGGAAGCAAAAGCTAATAAATTTAAAGAAATATTACATATTAGCAAGCTAAATAGAATTTATCTTTATCATTATAGGTACTCTCAAAACGGTAAAGAAAAACATCGTGGGGAAACCGGCATGTCCTAGAACCAAAAATTCGAAGACATGCGACGTTCACCAACCCGCACTGGGCCCGCGTGGTAGATTACAGCCCATTCCCTCTCCTAGAGAGGAGGCCTGAGTCCCAGCAGTGGGAAAATGAAAAAGACTCATGAAAATGATGTATTATTAAAACAGCTTTGACATTAACTAGGCCATCTTGAAGACAGTTTGTCTACTTTGTTTGTTTGCTTTGCTCCTTCACTCCAATAAAAGAACGCAAAGACCGGAAAAATCACGGTAATGGAAGAAAATTGCTCACCACGGTAACGGTATATGACTTCGCACCTGTAATCATGAGCATCGGAAGCTATGCGAGACAGTGCTGCTATAGCTAATATTCTCGTAACACAGCATGCACGTCATGACTTTGTTTTCCGAAGGACTGGCCAAAGGTGTGCTCGGTTGGTGACAGTAGTAACAAATCATTGATGAGGGTCAAAAGTTCTGCTTACTGGGGCCAGGGTTATCCGAAAGGGAACTCGAGCCCCGGTGTGAAGGCTTGAAGGTGGGGTTTTTAGTCAGTAAGAGTCTGACACTATCTCCCGCTAGGCCCAAGGGCGGGGTTTGTCATTGGATGAATGTCCCACCTAAAAAAAAAAGGCTCAAAAGTTCTGGAGTGGCGAGTGCGTACCGGAAGACTCAGCGTTAAAAAGCCTCCCTTGAGATAGACGGTATGGGGACAAACTGGGTCGAAGCATACTGGGGCCATGGGTTGTGTGAAAGAGAACCCCGAGGCCTTGGAACGAAGGCAAAGAAGGAACATAGGAGTGGGTTTTAGTCAGTAAAAGTCTGACACGCCCTTCTACTCTTCCAAAGAGCGGGAGTTTTTATGGAGTTTTTTGTTTACATGTGAAATCATTGGATGATTTCCCATATAAACAAGAAAAAAAGCGAGGTGGACGGACGACTCGGGCCTCAAGTCTGCTATTACAATAGTGTCAGAATGGTCTAACATTGATTTCATAATTGTTGATTTTCACAAGTTTTGATAATCTACTAATATAATGGCGTCATTATGACTTTCCGATGGTCAACCGCTGACACTCCATTGAAAGAAATGGCATAGAATGTTAATCTCGTACATAATGACAAATGAATATCTGACGTATGCGGTAGTCGGCAAAAATTTTGATAGTTCCTTTGATCAGTGACCTACTACTAAGACGTCATTGCGCAATTAGTGCTTTTAATAAGCTCGATATTGTCATTCTACCACAATTCTATTACAAGACCATTGACCGATCAATGATCGATCATTATGAATTAGCAGATTACAAACTTTTAGCTAAATGACAATGGGATCGTGTTGGAATGACGAATTTATAAAAATAGCAGACTTGGGCCCCAGGTCAGAGTTGAGGAAATCAGATTGATTGGAAGTCTGACGGTGTCTTTTAGAGGTTGGGTCTCTAATGGGTTGATAATACAGAGTTCATGTGTTGTGTGTATGTCACGTGTGTCATTGTAGTCTATTCAGAAAGGGTGTTCAATTTTAAGCTTCAAAGGAAATACTATATTACGACACGGATATACAGGATGTGGCGTAAATAGTTAAGTAGTCCAACGTTGAGGGGTCGATACGTCATGTATTCAGCTATCACATACCACAATTTAAAACTATTTTTTGCCATAGGTCTCAGAATGAAAGTGATCTTTATATTTTTTTTGAAAAACTACACCTTGCGACACTAATTTGACTCTAATTTCAACAAACAACATTATTTTCCTATTTTGTTTTTTGTATATTACTGCTGAATACATGTGCAAATGCAAATAACTGTTTTACTGTAAACTTAAAGATATTACAGGAAAAAATGTGTTTATTTAAAATTTTAACTATAGTCTTCAGATAATTACTAGACTTTGGGTGCGAATGGTGTAAAAGAAATGTATTACTGTCGGTGCCCATTATTGAAAAAATATGTCCATTAAATGCAGATTCTAAAGTAGTATAAAAAAAACTGATACCATGATTTAAAAAAAAGTTATTGCCATTTAACATGAAAAGGAGCTGAATTTGAACAAAAATAATCTATTTAATTTGAGTATGCTACCTCCAAGTATGTCACCTCCAAGTGTCGCCACAACGATATTAGACGATATTAGTGATGTCTACGCGATTAGAATATCGGGCAGTTGCCCGGACCAGACATAACACGCATCTAGTCAAAGTCACGGAGGTTTGCGGGACAAAGTCCCGTTGTAAGTGCGGTATAATGGTGTAATTAATACAGTTGTCTTCCCTCCACCGTAAAGTGCAGTCGGTATTTCAGTAACTATTATAACATAAACAGGGTGTGGCGTAAATAGTGGTTCAGCTGTGGTCGTATGTCAGTGGAATGATGATGAAAATGATTGCAACTATGTATATTGTCTATCGAAATGATAATATTGACTCATCTCTCGAAGGGCGCCATATTTTACGGTGATTTCGACAAAATTAATTAGTTTGTTTTATAATTTGATGTCTTAGGTAAAAAGGTAGATTTATGTTTTAATGGTGAAAAGATGTGTCGATGTCAATTTAGTTTAGTAATTTCAACCTTGACATGTGGAGATAAGTGTTACAAAACGCGTGGATTGTGTTAGATTTTCCAATCAGTCAATTATGTATGTTCACACAATTTAATGATATAAAATAAGCATGACACCAAAAAATCTATTCTAGATGCAAGATATACGTTCTTGCACATCTTTTTCCAGATGACTTGTGCGAGCTTGCTTCCTCCTCCTTGTCACATAAACTTTTTAAAGGTTTTAGACAATTATAATCACTGTAAACTAAAAGTATAAGCATAAAACTAAAAAAAAAATATTTTGGAAAAAAAATCTTGTAGATTATCTAGGTTTCTCTTGAAATAAAATCGTAAAGTTTAAAACTGATTCAGTAAAAACCTCTGAAAAGTGAAAATGTGTTATTTTGCGTAAACTTTTTCCTTCATTAATTAAAAATGTCAAAAAAAGTATATGTATAGAAACTTCGCACATTTAACCTTTCAGATACCGTCAATTTGAGACATAATAGTAAGACAATAGATGCGCGAACGCCGGCGTTCGCTTATGGCTTAACGTGGGTTTAATGAACTAATCAAGATTCTGAATGATGATTTTTTTTTCCAATTTCTACTGAATTTATAATTTCAGTTAAAAAAAAACACGTATTTCCTGGATCAAGTTTTGTGAAATATTTTTATTTATTGATATAAATTTGTGCTTGACCGTGATCTCACCTGATGGCAAAAAGTAATACAATAATTGATGGTGAAGCGCACTAGTTTATTAAGAGCCTATTCACTCACGCCTTGAAGACAGCCAAATTATAATCGGACAGGAAAACCGCAGCAGGCAAAATATTCTAATAATAATCGTTCAAGTGATATCTCTCTTTTGTAGCTTTACTTTTTTATCAAACATTAGCTTTTGCACGCGGCTTCACCCGCGTACATTACATATAGCATAGGTTACTCAGGAATAGAGCAGCTTTCTATCGGTGCAAAAATTTCAGCAATCGGACCAATACTTTCAGAGGTTACACACAATCATATAAACTAAAAATACACCAATGTAAAAATGAAGAAAGTTGTAATCAATGCGAGGCCAAATAGGTACCTAACTCAGCATGTGCATGTGTTATTTAAAACGATAAATATAATAGTATACTTTTTACTCTCAGAAGTAATATTCCCATGAGATAACTTTATACTATCACGCAGGCAAAACCCAGCAACTATTTATAAACAAAAAAAACTACTGAGGTGTCAAGGGACACCCGGATGGAACGAAGTTCCGTTCTGGCTTGCTTTCTATAAGAGAGAGAGTGAGAGACAGACAGAGAAACATGCGCAAGCCGCACGGCTTACAATAGCTTACTATAGCAAAAAGTATTGTTACAACTTTTCGTGAGAATTTTTTCCGTCTAGCCAATACAAGATAACTAAAAAATACTATCCTATTTTATGTACATTTTGACAGCACTATTTCAACATCTTCGAAACCATGAAAACGACACTCATGACGAAAAAGTTGATAATTTCTGACAGCCGCCATCTTAGATTTACATTTTGACAGCACTATCGGCTTCAACAACCTCGAAAACCATGAAAAAGACACCCATATCGAAAAATTTGATAATTTATTGCAGCCGCCATCTTAGATTTACATTTTGACAGTACAATCGGTTTCAACACCCTCGAAAACCACGAAAACGACACCCATGACGAAAAAGTTGATAATTTCTTGCAGCCGCCATCTTGGATTTATATTCTGACAGTACTATCGGTTTCAACACCCTCGAAAACCATGAAAACGACACCCATGACGAAAATTTTTTTTTTTTGCAGCCGCCATCTTGGATTTATATTTTGACAGTACTATCGGTTTCAACACCCTCGAAAACCATGAAAACGACACCCATGACGGAAAAGTTAATAATTTCTTGCAGCCGCCATCTTAGTTTTACATTTTGACAGTACTATCGGTTTCAACACCCTTGAAAACCATGAAAACGACACCCATGACGAAAAATTTGATAATTTCTTGCAGCCGCCATCTTGGATTTATATTTTGACAGTACTATCGGTTTCAACACCCTCGAAAACCATGAAAACGATACCCATGACGGAAAAGTTAATAATTTCTTGCAGCCGCCATCTTGGATTTATATTTTGACAATACTATCGGTTTCAACACCCTCGAAAACCATGAAAACGACACCCATGACGGAAAAGTTAATAATTTCTTGCAGCCGCCATCTTGGATTTATATTTTGACAATACTATCGGTTTCAACACCCTCGAAAACCATGAAAACGACACCCATGACGGAAAAGTTAACAATTTCTTGCAGCCGCCATCTTGGATTTACATTTTGACAGTACTATCGGTCTCACTCAACACCCTCGAAAACCATGAAAACGACACCCATGACGAAAAAGTTGATAATTTCTTGCAGCCGCCATCTTGGGTTTACATTTTGACAGTACTATCGGTTTCCACGCCCTCGAAAACCATAAAAACGACACCCATAACGAAAAAGTTGATAATTTCTTGCAGCCGCCATCTTGGATTTACATTTTGACAATACTATCGGTTTCAACACCCTCGAAAACCATGAAAACGACACCCATGACGAAAAAGTTGATAATTTTTTGCAGCCGCCATCTTGGATTTACATTTTGACAGTACCATCGGTTTCAACACCCTCGAAAATCATGAAAACGACACCCATGACGAAAAATTTGATAATTTCTTGCAGCCGCCATCTTGGATTTACATTTTGACAGTACTATCGGTCTCACTCAACACCCTCGAAAACCATGAAAACGACACCCATGACGAAAAAGTTGATAATTTCTTGCAGCCGCCATCTTGGATTTACATTTTGACAGTACTATCGGTTTCAACACCCTCGAAAACCATGAAAACGACACCCATGACGGAAAATTTGATAATGTCTAGCAGCCGCCATTTTGGATTTATATTTTGACAGTACCATCGGTTTCAACACCCTCGAAAACCATGAAAACGGCACCCTTGACGAAAAATTTGATAATTTCTTGCAGCCGCCATCTTGGATTTATATTTTGACAGTACCATCGGTTTCAACACCCTCGAAAACCATGAAAACGACACCCATGACGAAAAAGTTGATAATTTCTTGCAGCCGCCATCTTGGATTTATATTTTGACAGTAAAAGTGTCGGTACAATTTTTCGTGAGGATTTTTTCCGTCTAGCCCCCTTTCACAACGCGCGATAAGGAACTTCGTTCCAAAAAAACTATTTACAAAGACGTCCCCAAAACTGTCACCCAAAAGACGTCTGTATGTGATTAATTTGTACGCCTACCGAAAAACCGCAGTAAACTTATCGACCGACAACTTCCTGCTCACAACTGCGTCATTAAGGAAACCGCGTGGCTTGCGCAAGAGTCACTTATGTAACTAACTTCATCAGGCCACAAGTTAGTACCAGCTTTATTCATCCCCGGGTGGATAATGAGATTGAAGAAAATCTATTCTGTTTGAGAGCTTTCCATTGGTTTTACTACCATCTTTATGTTCATAACGTTTGATTAAGAATATCGAGCCGAGCCTTTTCTGCGAGAAAAACATAAGCGTCTACTTACGGTTTTTTTTTTTTTTTTGCAAGAATAATTTTTCTCTTCCATAATAAAAAACCGGACAATTGCGAGTCGGTTCCGGGGTTCCGTATAAACTTGACACAGTTCAATTCCCGAATTGAGTTACACAGATTTTTTCGAATCGTAAAGAAAATACTTTTTTCGTAACGAAAAAGATTTCAGATTTTTTCCTATACTTGTGCTATGAGACCTTGCTTCATGTCGAATTTCAAGATTCTAGGTCAACGAGATGAATTTTGATTTGCTCGAGAGTGTCAAAATGCTACATAAACCGCCGTATCTTTTTTTTGTTAAAAAAAAAAGATACGGCGGTTTATGTAGTAGTATAGCGGTTTATATAGTAGTATTTATGTAGTATGTAGTAGTTTATGTAAATATGTAAGTGGTTACGTCAAAAAAAAAATGTTTTTTTGGCGATTCGGAAATATCTTCGTAATTTATTCGAGAATTCTCTGACTCGCACTTGCCCAGTTTTTTTGCTTGGAAAGCTTATAGGCTGCATTTTGGTACGATTTATTTAGCAAATGCTGTACCTAATTTATTGGAGTACCTAAAATACCTTCCCACCAAACAAGATACGTACTGCCTCCAGTACATAATCACAAAACTTGTTACATATTGAAAAGCTTGTCTCAAATGCTTTACATATAAAACTAAATCCCGGTACAGACTACTGTGACCACGAGTGGTTGTGAAGTACGAGGAGCGGGGTACTGCGTTCTGATTGGTTATGATTGGTAATGGAGAGCGGGGTACTTTTTTTTGGTGGTGTCGCCTGTTGTTAGACGTCTAGTCGTTAGGTTGTATGGTCGTTGGCTGTAACGTAACATGCAAGGTAACATAAAAGGAGCAGCGCGCGCACGAACCTAGCATGTACCAACTCATATAGTTGAAATTCTTTGTTCGTGCGCGTATTGTGCGTGGTTCGCGCGTGCAAGGCTTCCACTTTATATAAAATCAGTTGCATTGCATGTTACATTGTGACAATGTGGATGGCAAATTCTTCCAATGCGTGTTACATTGCATGTTACGTTACAGCAGTCTGTTATAAGCATTTAAGCATAAGCATAATCAGCCTTTTTAACGTTCCTACTGCTGGGACATTGGCCTCCTCTTCAGAAGAGGAAAAGGGCCGTAATCCACCACACAGGCCCAGTGCGTGTTGGTGAATGTCACATGTCTTGGAATTTTTGGTTCCAGGTTACATGATGTTAGTTTCATTACGATGTTTTCCTTCACCGTTGGAGACCAGTGGTGAGGAAATAAATTGCACAAAGTAATGCATCTGGCTGAGTTTGACTTTGAACCGCAACCTACAATTCGTAAGTTGGGGCCATTACCACTCGGCCACATCTGCTCTCAAGTCTGTACCCAGCTTAAAACACGCAACACCGTGTGAACGCCGGTAGTTGTCTTGAAGTTAAACTGTATCGGACTTGAATTACTGGCAGCGTGACACGATTCCGTGGTACATTCACCACAATGGACCTCGACTGTCCATTAATCCCTATAAGGAATGGTGAAATAGTTTGTGCAACAACTGTATTTGTATTTTGAGTAATAAATGGGTGCAAATCGCTCACTGTGTGACAGCAACGGAGATTTCGCAAAAAAGATTGGGATGCAAACATTTAGTTTAATGTATCACCCGCCTTGGCTTTAGCTCAGGTTGAGTTGGTTGAGGGTTGAGGCTCGATGGAAACAATTACCGTGGCTCTCACATAGGATTACAGAAGGGACACAGGTGGGTTTAATAAGTAAAAATCTGGCATTCTCATAGATGGACAGAGAGGCCAAAGAAACTATGGACTGATTGTATGAGGAGTAATTAATACAAAAGAAAAGCGAAAGTGATAGGACAGAATGGAAGAAAAAACGTGTTCCGCTGACCCTAAATAACACGAGACAAAGGGAGAACACTAACACTATGTTGACTAGTCTACATTGGCCACTCGTAAGAGTGCAATAGGTACCTATTAATATTGTAAAATGGAAATGTTTAAAATATATATATATATACATATACACCCCTACTTTTTAATGAGTACATAAAAAATGGGGCTGTATCTGTATCCATTACTGATCATATTTTTGCATTCAAAAGTAGAAAAAACCGAAATCCTAAAATTGACCACGAAAAGGTAAATTCATCATAGATTCAATCATACGTAACAATTGCTAGTAGAAAACACTGCGGGAAGTGTTTTTCCATTTTAATCGTCATTTATTCATTCATAATCAGCCTGCACAATATTTCCATAAATTGAGAGACATTTTGGGATAAACACAAACGCTAAAAACTTTGCTGTTTATGAATATTATTTATTGAGACTTTACTTAAATAATAACAAGGGCTTTTCTAATAAGCCCTTTAAGTATTTGTACTAATTAAAAATTAGTGGTGTATATAAAAGAGTACTCGTGAAGTTTCTTGCCGGTTCAACTTACTACTTCCGACGCCCTAAATCTAGACAGAATAAAATATTTTAGATTGCATGAACAAAGCTAACCTATACAATTAAGATTTCCCAAGCACTACAAACGTTACCGACAAAGACAATCATAAACCTACATATAGACATAAAAACGTAATGACATTTGAAACAAATGAAAGCAAGTAATAACGGATAGGCGTACTGCAACTAAATGCCATCAAGATAATATTACTTTGGTATTATACAACCGGCATACAATAAAATAAGCAATAATACGATACATTTCTTCACTCAGTCTCCTTAATACTCATAAAATAAGAAATATTAATCTCATATTTATGTTTAGGCTTACTCAACTGATAGGTGATGAAGTAGGAGACATAAATAGGATTCTACAGAGTAAGGTTGTCAAACTGATTTGTCATCACTCACGATGACCGTAGCGCGTATTTTGGATCATTCTGGTCCATACAAAATCGTTGAGCTGGGTGGTGATGATACGCATTATGTCCGTGAACGGATGCTGTCAGATAAGACTGGTCATCTCTTAGTTGCCAGTGATTTATTTTAATTTCTAGTATATTGAATTTTTTTTTTTAGCTTAACTTTTACAGTGTTCTCGCATAAAAGAAGCAACAAGAAAAATGTAACAGAGAAATTAGTAATACAAAACATGATAT
This sequence comes from Mythimna ferrago, assembly GCA_910589285.2. NCBI lineage: Eukaryota > Metazoa > Arthropoda > Insecta > Lepidoptera > Noctuidae > Mythimna > Mythimna ferrago. The sequence goes on from OU342680.1 coordinate 2,806,344, forward strand.
TAAAAGAGTACCCATATAGCTTTTTGTAAAGAGATCTCTACGGTTTGGAATGTCCAATCAGCATCATTTTTTTGACTAACTGACTTCTTGATAATTCAAAAATAAATAGTTTTGATTGATTAAACGAAATTTTTGTAGTTTAAACTTAATATTATAACAAAATAATGTTTATGTAGACCTAATACATTTGAACAAGGTGAATCGAAATTTGTGATCAAAATTTCATTTCCCAAATAAAAAGAGCATAAAAGAAGGTAAAAAAATAGAATCTAGAGAAATAAAATAAAAAAATGACGAAAACAAAATACCTAACGAAACAAAATACATACGAGTACTTAATAAATACCTTTTGACTTACCTTATATACGGGATGTTGGCAGGGATGTGGTACTTGGAGCCAGGGTCGAAGTCCAGCTCTGATCGAAGTACTGGAGGCTTGATGCCCTGGTACTGCTCCCTGTGGAATTAGAAATTGTTAAGAAAAGAAATTGAAGAAATAGAATGAAGGTTGTTATAATAAAGATGATAATTCAGTCGTCAACTGAAGATTCATACAATATCTTAGTTAATACAACTGTACAATAACAGTATAACTTTCATTATTGATTTAACATAATATAAGCATAATTAGCTTTGAATGTTCCCACTGTTGAGACTCAGCTCTCCTCTTTGCATGCATGAGCATGAGACGTAATCCACCACGAGAGCCCAGTCCAGATTAGTGGACGTCACGTTTCCAAATTTTTGGTTCTAGGATATGCTGGTTTTCTCGCGATGTTTTCCTTAACCGTTATGAGGGCAGTGGTGATAAAATTAATTACACCAAGTAATGCCCCTAGTTAGGTATGAACCCGCAAACTACAAGTTGTAAGTCGGTTCCAATCCCTCGATGTATGCGGTATAAACGACAAAGTGAAACAACGTAAGGGTGGACGCTCACCGTACGTCGGCTTGTCAGATTGTAGAAAAATGATGGCGGCATAATTTCGTTTCATTGTTTTGATTGGCCATTAAATTAGATTTTTTCCTAAGCTTTACATCAAAGGTACCTACTTATTTGTAACATACATTAAAACTGTGTAATATCGACATAAGTGTATTATTAAAAGAAATTAGGCCAATTGGTTATACACAAGATTTTGAACTTACATAATGCCAGCAATGCATTCTGTAACATAGTACGGTTAAGGTAGATAGTATAGTGGAGGAAGATGGCGAATTTTAATTTTATCTTGTAGCTTTTAAGCTGCCGTTTGAAACAGTTTCATATATAGCAGTAATTGTTATTTTTATGCTTAACTATAAATATCGCCTGTTTTCTTAAGAAATAAGGTATATAAAGTCTGTGTAAGTTCTAATTACTATTTTCTTTTTCCTATCGAGAATTTCTCAAAGAGATTTTTTTTTGAGCGTGAAAAATTTTCAAATAACTTTTCCGTTCTGGATGGAGTGGGAGGTCAGTCTTTACTGACTCCATTCCCGTTTCCTTTTAGTTACACTTAGCCGCAGTGACCCTTTGAACAATCCCGCTATGATTAGTCAGTACTGAGCTTTCTATGTAAAGTACGTTAAATCTATCCGTATTTAACTATTGATGTTTATAGGGTTTAAAATCAAGTCTTTTTTCAGTAATAAAGGTAGGACTGGACGCGTCGGTCTCCATACATTTTATTATAATTTTATATGGCAACTAGACTTGTGGAATCTCGCTACCGCTTATACTTCGAACCCCAACAGCTCTTGCTTTCATCGGAGATATGAACTCGTTACCGAGTCAAGGCCGTCAGATGACCGCAAACCCATCACGGCGCCGGCGTGGACCACTTCATTTGCGTTCTTGCAACCAGTAGCAATCGCGAGCTATGGTGTTTTTTTATGCTTTGCGCAATTTGATTGTTTTATCGAGCTATGTTGTCTAAATTGTTTGATAACATTTCTAAAAGTCCTCTCTGTGGTAAATATACCAGTGCCTTTTTTTGTAGGGAAATCATGCTCATTCATAATTATAGAGGAGATAATTTGCGAGTGTTTTTTTTATTGTTGATAGGTTCACGCTTGACCGCTATCTCACCAGATGGAAAGAATGAGTGTACGTATATTTATTAATTTTTCACGCTTAAACGGCTGAACAATTTTTTTTTATTATGTATAGCCAGTTTGACCACTATCTCACCTGATAGAAAGCGATAATGTGGCCAAAGATGGAACAGGCTGGCCTAGAAATAATCTATTCACTCTTGACTTAAAGTATCCTAGTTTATAGCTAACAGGAAACTCAGACTCATATACTCATAATAATGAATGTGTTCCCGAAACGCTGTGTACGTATGGGTGAGATGTTCACCATGTGGTGATTTGACTTTGATTTGGTCAAATAGTCACGCCATTAAACCATGTGCCGAAATAGCGCATAGGTTCCTTTAGATCTCAGAACTATGTTTCCTTAGAATCATTTTCAATTTCCACGCAGGCAAAGCTGCTGGCTGCAACTAGACTAAAGTTTGTATGTATGTATATTTGTTTGTTACTTCCTAACGCTCAAACGGCAAATGAAATGTAACACACGGTTAGACGACGTCCCGGAATAGCTCATAGGATACTTTTTATCTGGGTGTAATTTCTAGTATGATATTAATTTTATAGTAGAATGCTTGTGGAACGCCTAATATGTTAACGGAGCATGCGATGGTAACTTTTAAACAAGTTTTTAGAGAAAATCATTTTTTCATAGCAAGCTTTTATGGTGCAGTATACTTTTATAATCAAACTCGATGGGGTTGTGTCGTTTAACGATCGAGTTCCTACAGCCACCTTCCGGTTCCATCATCAGATCAGTTCTTTGTCATAATAATTTGTTTTTGTCATCTGATTAACACAAGCATTCAAAATTTCAGCTCTATCGGTAACCCGGAAGGGGATCAAATTTAATTTGCGAGATTTGATTATAGACAATTATTACAAACATCGGGACAGGTGAAATTAAATAAAAGCTTGTAAAAAAGTTACATTAACCTTATATTATGGTAGACAATGCTTATCTATTATGTACTTATAATGCAAAGTAATAAAAGAAAATTAAATTAAATTTTTAAATAAAATGAAAAAATAAAATGGCATTTTCACACCTAAGCCGGTGAACCTATTTTGATGAATTTTTGTTGAGTGATAAATTGGTCTTCAGAAAAAGTCATGCAACACTTTTTACTCTCGGACTTTTGGTACAATTTCCGATACTAACGCAGGCAAAGTCGCTGGCAGAAACTAACGCATTATACTTTACTATTTTGACCTAGAATATTCCCGTATTCACATATTCTAACTGTTCATCGGACCGTTGATATTATGTCATGAAGTTGCGTGCGCTAACTGAATTATCTAATGGATAATGAGCAAGTTAGTTAGTAGCGGTTAAAAAACTGTAATGCATATTGGAGGATGTGTGAAGTGATTTAATCTTGTTATTGTTTGTGAGTTGTTGCGTGTAAGAATTCTGGGGCCTTACCATGTTACCATGACGTGTTAAAATAATAGGCGTGCGGGCGAGAAAGAAGAAGAATTAAACCTTACATAGCTCTATTTCTTTAACAGTTTTGTTAATTGGAACGCCTCCGTATAGCACAGTTGTTTATCTATCTGTTTTATTTGAGATAATGGGACGTCTGATCAAAGTTTGGCAGCTGAATGAGATGATTAGATACAGCAATGAGTGATGACATGTTACAAGATTTTTTTTTATTTTGTCTTTTGGAATAGTAAATCTAAACTCGTCCTAGCTGACCAGCAAAGTACCTATACCTGTTTTTGTACCTATACTAGTCTTCTTTTTAAAATTACTCGTGCTAACAATATTGGACCTCGTTACTATTAGTAACTAGTTCCGTAGTCACGAACGGACATCGCAGAAGCAAAAACATAGGGAAGCCCTGGAGCAAAATGAAGTGCGAAGGCTGGCGGCGCACTGTGGACGCAATCTGTCCCATCTAGGGATCACATTAACATGAGTACGTTATGAGCCCTTTTAGTAAAAAAAAAAACAATTATTTAAATTATTTGGTTTAGATTAAAAGAAAAATTGACTATTTAAAAAAATATAAGACGTCAAAAACATTCATGGTCTTCATAAAGTGAATCGAATAAGTTATTGACAATCTTTCCACGAAAATTCGTTTCTTTAATAACTTTTACATCGTGATCTAAAATTTTCGTCATAACCTTTAATTCTAATATACAATCACAATAGCTACACCCTATAGGGCATTTAAGTTAAGACTTCAAGAGGGAATAAATTTCTTCAAGCCAAGCGTGCCATCCATCGTCAATCATATCATTGCTCACCATCAGATGAGATAGAGGTCAAACGCAAACCTATCTTTAAAAGATTATATTTCTGGGCCCTCGTGGTGGATAACAATCCATTCCCTCTCCTAGAGAGGAGGTCTGAGTCCCAGCAGTTGGAATGCTATATTTTGGTACCTAAAAGAGATGATTTATAACAGTATTTCTATTATTCTCACGCAATAATTCAACCAAATTCGGTTCTGCATTCCAGCTTCTCACAGTTACAAGATCTAGACCACTTAGATACGGAATGTGAGTAACCTACTACATAATATTCTATGAAGATAGTCAAGATAACCAGTGTGCTCTGTGGTGTTGTAATAGCCAACTGAGGGTGACCGTTACTCAACTTGATGAGCAGCGGTTACTTGCGTACGATCTCACACCTCGTTATATGTTATGGAATGTAAAGATTATAATCTGATTGCATTGTGAAATAATATCGATTTATTTATTTTTAAAGTTTTTTTTTTTTATTTTGAATTTTAAAGGCTGAATAAAACGGCTTCCTTTTATTAATGAGTGCTAATTAAACAGACTTCCTTTTAATAGCATAGTTCGTCTTTAAAAATCTATATTACCTGCTAAATTACTAAGCCAACCAGAATTATTAAGCGTCTAGATGGTACTATCTCTGACAGGTTATCTTCTATATAAACCACTTTCTGGGTACCGTCCGGTAACTGTCCGGACCAAGCCCAAGTCGTCGACGGCGCGCACTGTTCCCGCGCGCCTCAAGGAGCTGTCAGCAACAGCAGGGGCCCAGCTGGGTCGAAGCCTACTGGGGCCGAGGTTATCCGAAGGGGAAGCTCGGTCCCGGTACGAAAGGCACGAAGGAACGGGATGGGCTTTTAATCAGTAAGCTACAATACTAACACTATCTCCCGCTCCGCCCAATAGCGAGGGTTGTCATTGGATGATTTTTCTCACCACAAAAAAGCCACTTTCTGGGTAGTTATAAAAACAATAATCACGGGGGCTAACGCAGGACTGAAGCAGAGTGGAGCTCCTACCTTAGCCTTCTAATCTAATCTGATCGTGTCGGAGTGGCCTACAATTCCGAGCTCACTACACTTGCTCTTGGACTAAGAATATTTAGTTGGCGTTGTATAAAAGACGTATTAGTTTATTAGAGGCTATCTCATTTCCTCGTTGCTTAGTTTTTTTTTTTAATGAGAAGTTTGATGACGTGGTCAAAAAAGAAATATGTGGTTTGACTTATATTTTATCTTTATTAATGTATCACCCTTTTATTTAATTTGATTTGGGATATGACGGTCTATTTTTATTTAAACATCTTTTGCATGCTGATAATTGTGACGTAAATGTATTGCACTCAATCAAACTTAATCTTATTTTATTCAATGTTCTAAATTATTTTCTCCACTTGACTTAATCAATTTCCCAGTTATAAATTGTCATTTACCTACTGAAATTAATCAAATAATCTATTAAAGTAGAGGACATTGCATTCGAAAATTCAGAATATAGGACTTTACACTCCTAAAGCTACCAACCTGAGTCTCCACCAATGACAGTTATACTGTTCTTTCCTGACGTCTCCAGTGAACACGTCCCACCGCCACTTGTCCATCACCAGCGCGAATGGCAGGAAGGCCAGCTTATCCATAGCCTGGGTGAAGAGGTAGTTGATGTCATGGGCTGTGTCGTCCACGGAACGTTGCACCAGACCCAGGGTTTGGAGGTGGCGAGGCGAGGAGACGGAGAGGGCGATTGTCTCGCCTATGGCTTCGTGGAAACCTGTTGCAAAATATATTGTGATAAGTTTTCATGAAAAAAAATCACTAAAGAAATATATGGCGTAATGACATTAACATTTCATATAGATTATAGAGAATTTTCATTCATCTATTCCTGTAGCATATACAGCTACATCATACTGCCAAAAAAATATATCGTGGCCTTAGTGCAAGTTGTTTTTACGTTAACTCGATCAAAACGTTTACCTCGCCTTCTGATTGGTTAAGAGCTTGGAGCGCGCCAATTAAAGCACCGGAAGTCATAAACGTTAACATAAAACCAAATCGCTCTGAGCCCTTTGTATTGTATTCAGAACCTTGCAGGCTTTAAAACTCGCTTTGTAGTACAATATGTGCATCACAACTTCAAAACAACACGGTGTTTTCTTATGATAACCGAACTGACAGCTGACTGACACTCGGAGAAGACAGAGTACTATCATTTTCATACTTGTCTATAGGTGCTGATAAACTTGAGCATTCACTTGTAATGAGCATTCTTGCGAATGTTACATTACAGAAAAATAACGAGAGCGTTTTAGCGAGCATTCTAGCGAAGGATAATAAATTTGCTCCGAATTTTAGCTTTCGCTAGAGTGCTCATAAAAATGTTTGTAGCAATGTTTGAATCTATGTTTGGCTCGGCTCGTTGTTCAGTTCGACATGTTTAAAACCGGCGAATGCTCAATGTTCTGTTACAAGTGAATGCACAGGCCTATCAGCACCTTAACAAGATTTTAAACTTCCACCATCACCAACCGATCAAAAATCACGAGCCCTTAGCAAAAAGAAATCTCCAATTACTTCTCTAACTAGTGCGTTACTTTCTTTAGCTCAACACCGTGAAGATATAATTCTTTGATTGTTCTAGACGTTCCTAATAAGTTTGGCAACAAAGGTCTTTAATGGAACAATTGTATCTCACTGTTCTGCAACCGACACTGTTCTGGCCGTAGACAATATGTCTGTGATGAAACAATGATTGTATGGAAGCTCGTAACTTGAAAATGTATGGACCAACTAATTAAAATTATGATCTGTAATTAGAGAAAGAGATTTGGATTTTGTTATATTGTGGAAATGTGGAAGGCCTTCGAAATAGAATGGTCGTTGATTGAAAGACAGACTTATATTTATTGCACACACTATGTTAATTGACGATTATGATTATAAAGAAAGAAAGAAACAAAAGAAGGAAAGAACACAAATCATCACAATATCAACAATACAAAAGCCAGTATAGTGTCATTATTTGCCTTACGGTTTACTCTAATTCTGTAATCTGAATAGTAAAGTCTGTTTTTTACAGTCTTGAAAAACCGTAGACCGATTGGTATGCGGGATTTTTCGAAATATTTACAGTGGCCCTAGAGCGCTAAAAGCAGCCGAAGGAACACAGGTCAGTTTTAGTCAATAAAAGTCGAAAACTCCGTCTCACTCCACCCAGAGTAGAATAAATTATTTGATAATTTCCCACTTCCAAAATAAAAAAAAAAGACGGGTTGCACTCCGGGAGTGCCGGCAGAAGTGAAAACTTGATTATTAATGTTGAGCATGTTTGATATTTTGGAATGGTTAGGGAATAATTTTGCACCAATTGCTTTATCAGTATAAAAGTACTATCATTTATGTGGTAGAATACAATATTCATTTATTGCGCTATCGTACACAAACATGACAATTTATATTACATTAAAAATTTAACACTTTAAAACTATTACAATTATTTTACATTAAAAAGTTTATCTCTCCGAAAAACTACTGAGGTGTCAAGGGACACCCGGATGGAACGAAGTTCCGTTCTGGCTTGCTTTCTATAAGAGAGAGAAAGAGAGAAAGACAGAGAAACATGCGCACGCCGCACGGCTTACAATAGCTTACTATAGAAAAAGTGTCGTTACAACTTTTCGTGAGAATTTTTTCCGTCTAGCCAATACAATATAACTAAAAAATACTATCCTATTTTATGTACATTTTGACAGCACTATTTCAACATCTTTGAAACCATGAAAACGACACTCATGACGAAAAAGTTGATAACTTCTGACGTCCGCCATCTTAGATTTACATTTTGACAGCACTATCGGCTTCAACAACCTCGAAAACCATGAAAAAGACACCCATATCGAAAAAGTTGATAATTTATTGCAGCCACCATCTTAGATTTAAATTTTGACAGTACTATCGGTTTCAACACCCTCGAAAACCACGAAAACGACACCCATGAGGAAAAAGTTGATAATTTCTTGCAGCCGCCATCTTGGATTTACATTTTGACAATACTATCGGTTTCAACAGCCTTGAAAACCATGAAAACGACACCCATGACGAAAAATTTAATAATTTTTTGCAGCCGCCATCTTGGATTTATATTTTGACAGTACTATCGGTTTCAACACCCTCGAAAACCATGAAAACGACACCCATGACGAAAAATTTGATAATTTCTTGCAGCCGCCATCTTGGATTTATATTTTGACAGTACCATCGGTTTCCACGCCCTCGAAAACCATGAAAACGACACCCATGACGGAAAATTTGATAATTTCTTGCAGCCACCATCTTGGATTTATATTTTGACAGTACCATCGGTTTCAACACCCTCGAAAACCATGAAAACGACACCCATGGCGAAAAAGTTGATAATTTCTTGCAGCCGCCATCTTGGATTTACATTTTGACAGTACCATCGGTTTCCACGCCCTCGATAACGATGAAAACGACACCCATGACGGAAAATTTGATAATTTCTTGCAGCCACCATCTTGGATTTACATTTTGACAGTACCATCGGTTTCAACACCCTCGAAAACCATGAAAAAGACACCCATGACGAAAAAGTTGATAATTTCTTGCAGCCGCCATCTTGGATTTATATTTTGACAGTACCATCGGTTTCAACACCCTCGAAAACCACGAAAACGACACCCATGACGAAAAAGTTGATAATTTCTTGCAGCCGCCATCTTGGATTTACATTTTGACAGTACCATCGATTTCCACGCCCTCGAAAACCATGAAAACGACACCCATGACGAAAAATTTGATAATTTCTTGCAGCCGCCATCTTGGATTTATATTTTGACAGTACCATCGGTTTCAACGCCCTCGAAAACCATGAAAACGACACCCATGACGAAAAAGTTGATAATTTCTAGCAGCCGCCATCTTGGATTTATATTTTGACAGTACCATCGGTTTCAACACCCTCGAAAACCATGAAAACGACACCCATGACGAAAAAGTTGATAATTTCTTGCAGCCGCCATCTTGGATTTACATTTTGACAGTACCATCGGTTTCAACACCCTCGAAAACCATGAAAAAGACACCCATGACGAAAAAGTTGATAATTTCTTGCAGCCGCCATCTTGGATTTATATTTTGACAGTACCATCGGTTTCAACACCCTCGAAAACCATGAAAACGACACCCATGATGAAAAAGTTGATAATTTCTTGCAGCCGCCATCTTGGATTTACATTTTGACAGTACCATCGGTTTCAACACCCTCGAAAACCATGAAAACGACACCCATGGCGAAAAAGTTGATAATTTCTTGCAGCCACCATCTTGGATTTACATTTTGACAGTACTATCGGTTTCAACACCCTCGAAAACCATGAAAACGACACCCATGACGAAAAATTTGATAATTTCTTGCAGCCGCCATCTTGGATTTATATTTTGACAGTACCATCGGTTTCAACACCCTCGAAAACCATGAAAACGACACCCATGACGAAAAAGTTGATAATTTCTTGCAGCCGCCATCTTGGATTTATATTTTGACAGTAAAAGTGTCGGTACAATTTTTCGTGAGAATTTTTTCCGTCTAGCCCCCTTTCACAACGCGCGATAAGGGATAGCTGTCTACCCTTCATCCGTCTTACGCTTTTTCGATCAGGTCACGTGTCCTGACGCGAGTTTAAGATTTTATACCCATTACAGAAAAAGTGCTCAACGCCGCTAAAGAAGTTTTCACTTCAAAAACTGTAAGCATTCCAAATCATAATAACATCCATATAATATTATGATGCCTAACAAATGAAATTTATCTAAAAATGTGTAGGTATGTTGTTGGTGTATATACAAGGTGTAAGGGACAGCCCTCTATAAATTTTAAGTTCTTGCTCAGTAGACGACAATTAACAACCTTCCACAAATTTTTTTTTCAGGAAACCAAAAAAAAAATCGGCCTCACGATACAAATTGTCCAATCGAGTTTATCATTTTGTATGGTGAGGCTGATTTTTTTTTTTCGATTCCTGAAAAAAAAAATTGTGAAAGGTTGTTCAGTTTCGTCTACTGAGCAAGCCCTTAAAGTTTGTGGAGGGCTGTCCCTTACACCTTTTATATTTAATTAAATTTAAATTTCATGTAGTTACTCTTCTTAGAGTTATGAGTATACATGAGGATGGGTGGAGAGGGAGAGGGAGGCCAAAGGGAAGACGGATGGATTGTGTGAAGACTGATATGAAAGAAAAGGAAGTTAGTGATAGCATGACGAGTGACAGGATAGAATGAAAGAAAAAACGTGTTGCGCCGACCCCAAATAAGATGGGACAAGGGCAGGAAGATGATGATGATGATGATGTAGGTACTCTTCTTGTCTTGTTTTGTGTCACTAAGATTAAAACTTCTTTTAATTTTTCATTTCGTATATAATTATGTATATTTAGCTGTACCCTACCATTTCCCTCGCATCTTTGGTTGCTACTCCACTCCTGTGAATTGTAGCACAATGTTTATAGCCTATCTCGATGAACGGGCTATTCAACACCAAAGTAATTATTTGCCATAATCAGCCTTTTAATATTCCCAGTACTGGGTCTCAGGCCTCCTCTCTAGGAAAGGGGTAAATCACAACGCGGACTCAATGCGGGGTGAGGAATGTCTCGTGTTTTCAATTGTTTATTTCGAATCAACTTGAGACTAGCTTCAAAACAAACAAACATGCTCTTCAGCTTTATAATATAGATGACCTATAAATGTATTTTTATCCCTGAATACACAAAAATAATAAAATAAATAAAAATCAAATAGAAGTTCATGAACTTGTATTTACTAATATACAATTAAGTATTGATTCATTACGTCTTAATTAAGATTGATTTATTATTTTGAATGAAATTGCATACCCAAACCACAAAATCAATTCAATTTACATTTCAATTAAACTGAACCAGGTATTTGATATACCTACAGTATCAGATTCTAAACAGGAAATAACAGCTCCGAGGGAAAGTGATATTGTAACAAAAACGGACCGGAATAGTTCCTGCAAAATATCATAGATACCTTACTTAATATGGACGTTTAATGTGTCAATAACGTTACGTCAGTATGTTACTTGGAACTGGTACTGGAATGCAGTACTGGCCCTTGTTAACAAGCCGTTCCTATGGTCTAGAAAGATCGAAGATCCCATCTTCGTATTCGTTCTAGTATTTTACGGTTTGTGGTCAATAGTGTCTGGAAATGTGGTGCTGGAGAAAAATCGGGGTTTCTTGGACCGAGTTTCAAACAAACGCCTTCATTCTTGAGGCAAACACTCCCTTAAGCCTAATTGGCTTAAGGGAGTGTTTGTTTACGCTGGCGTGCAGTCGTATTTTAAAATACATTAGCCATATTTGACGATGTGGAAATTACTCCATTGAATGCTTTGATAAATGTACAAGAAAAGATGGCCGGTACTAGGCCACGTGGGAGATCACTGATGCGATGGACTGACTAGATCAAAGTGGCTGCTGGCAACCCATTGAACGCGAGCGCTCGGATGACTGCCAGTAGGCAAAAGTGGTGGGAAGTCGAGCGGCGTACCCTGACAGCTTCCAGAGAGCTACCTTCATGATAACCATGCCCAATCTGGCAAGAGTGAAACGACCAAGAAGAAGACAGGTCAAAAATGTAGAAGTACTCTCCCAAAGCTCAATAGAACAACTATTTTAACTCAAAATTATTAAAAGGGCCTGATTTAATTATTGATTGAGAAATGTTATTATTCTTTAAGAAAACATTATTTACTTTATTCGCAGTACTATTACTGTATCCTACATCATCATCATCATTTCAGCCGATATACATCCACTGTTGGACATAGGCCTCCCCCAAATGTCGCCACAATGAACAATCCTGCGCATCTCGCATCCATCGGTCACAGGCTTAGAAAAAAGTATTGTATCACTCACGCCCACTAACCCACTATGGTGTTAAACATAATGTTAATGTGTGAAAGATGCGCGCACAATATCGCACACTTTGATATTTTTTCTGCAACTATCTACTAATTATTAATCAACTGCTACTGGTTTCCAATTATATTATATTCTCACATATTTTGTACTAATTCACTACACCAATCGGCTTAGGGTGTTTTTAATATCGAGCCCTGTACGCATAACCCCCGCAAATGTCCATTTCATCGTGGAATACGCTTTTTGGATTGTAGAATCTTGCATGCTGAGCTACTTCGCACGCGTGATGAAAACAATATTAAAAACACTCTATAAATGTATTCTCAGCTAAGTATATATTTAAATAAAGTTTGAAGTATTTTCTCAGTAGAAAAGTGATTTTGTAAATTAATTGAGAATAATAAATGTCTAACTAATATATAAAGCTTTTGTTTTCAATAACAAATAAATAGTTACCTAAACATGGTTGGTACATAAACTTACTTTAAACCGACAAGAAAAAAAAACGGTTAAAATCCCACGCATGCGCACAAACAATGTGCTCTAGTCTGCATCTGCGCGATCGGCATGCGAGCATCGTCCCAATATGGGTGACTTCCGACTGTCGGGTAATGGAGAGAGGTTACGTAACACAACTGCTGTTTGGTAACTAATAGGACGGATTGAAGATGTCCTTGTTTACATCTACTTGGGTGAAATTTACCGAAGAAGGAAATGTTTTTTTACTAAAACGTAAACACTTTCACTAAAATAATTAAAAAGATTTTTTTGTAAAAATGAAAAAAAAAGTATTTTGGAAAATGTGCTCTATGAGGTTCCAGAGAAAATTATTACCTATTGCATATTTTACACATTTTTATGGAAATATAAAAATATCTCCAATATTGCAATGAAGTATTCTTTTTATTCAACACAAAAAGAGCGGTGCATCAAATCATTTCAAAAAATGGCTGATTGGCAAAACTACTGATAAAAAAATAAAAATATTCTGAAACTGATGATACAATCAGCTAAGTACCGTGTAAAAAATTTATATGAAACAGAACTTTAATAATTTATGTATTCATTTATGGGGGATTCAGTCAAACTACTAACTAATCAATAACTTCTTGAATAACAAAAGAGATGCAAGCGGCTGCGCGGGTGCAGCGGGAGAAAGCCGCGCATGCGGATGTTAACCTGCTCCCGATTGATAAACTCGAGCGCAACGAAATGGCGGAAATAAAATCCAGTATTGGTGACTAGGTTTTTCCCGTGGCTATGCTTTCTGATTTTTAAACTCGACTAACTAACCTATGTAAATTCATAAATGTAATAAAATTAGTTAGTAACCCGATTCATTTATTCTTTAATTTAAAAAAAGGTGTTTTGTGAATTCCTTCGAATTGACTAATTATTATTTATTTATCTATTTAATCTTCATGCAACACATGCACACATAATCTACGAAGGCTGTCTTAATTCCTTACGCATTCCCTACCAGTTAAACTAGGGTGGTAAAGAGACAATATGGCATGTGCATAAAAAATAAAATAGGTATATTTATTTAAAGAAAGGCAAAAAAAACATAATTATAAAATAAAATAAAAAATCTTTTCATTATAAAATAATGTATCTACATACTAATAATAAAAACAGACAGAACCAATCATCATGTTAGTAATTATCAAATATTTACAATCCAGTTAAAATCAAAATATGTTTTACGTAATTTGAAACTGATGACTGTAATTAAAACATAATTCACCAGTTTATATCCCACGTGCCATCTTAGGTAATAAGAATCAATAACTGTATAACATTTTGGTACAAACACAGTCATTTAGTTTCTACTCTCGAACTTGGCTCTAAAAACATTTAAACTTTACGTAATTCTTATGTTTACTACGATAAAAATATGTACCACACTTTCTACTTTTTACTATTAAACTTTTGGTTTTAAGATATGGCTACTATAGTTCAGAAAATTTCACAGAATGTATGTATATTATATGTATTCTGTCTCGGGTTATCCATAAGTTACAGATCAATTGATTTTATGTAGTATACCTACAGTATGTAGTAACATTATGAGATGCTGTCATGTCATTTCAGCCAAAGAACTTCCACTGTTAGACGTAGGTCTCCCCCAAGTGTCCCCACAAAGGCCGGTTATATGTGGCTCGCATCCATCGGACCCCTGCAATTTTCATCAGGTCATCGGTTCACCTAGTCGGAGGCCATCCAATACTGCGTCTTCCAGTACGTGGTTGTTACTCTACCCTATCGATCGTCTGTTCTATGAGCAATGTGCCATGCGTATAGCCATTTAAGATTAGCGATTCTTTGTGATATTCAAATATTATAGAGAAAACTTTCTGGAGTTCCAGACTTCAAAAAATATTTTCTTTAAAATATGCATAGAATTAAAATAGATGTTCAATTAAATCCTTTTGAGTAGAAGGTATGTATTGGTCTGTATAATAATATTGTTGACAAACGCCAGCATAAATCAATGCAAAACATACATTAATCATTTTACTAATTAAAAAGGCAAAAAGTGACAAATCATCTTTGTTTAAATATAAATCAGCGTTGATCTTTAGAAAATCGTAGTCATAATAAATACGGAACCGTGACTTTTCAAACGAATCTGGTGCGGCATGAACTTGACCCCGATGAGCGCTCGCGCAGTTAGACGGACAAAAAAGTAAAGTTTTTGATGATACATTGATACTGGTGGAGCTAGAAGTGACTTCAGCACTAAACAATAGTAAAAAAAAATCAAAACAATTTTCTTTTGGAAAGAAATGTAAAGATGACACTTAAAAACACGTACTACTTCACAAGTAAATTCTGTTAGTAAACAGAAGTGCACAGTAAACATTTGTAAAAATGTTTGGAAAAAGCATACAGTATAAATGGTGGCACAATTTAAGGTTTTTAAAAACAGACTCATTTTGTAATGAACACTAATTTGTTTTTTCGTCTGTATTGAATAAAATCAATGTATAGTTTTAACGTTTGATATGTTCCATCATCCGTTTGACCATAATAATATGCTTTTTTATTTGGAATCGCCGCTGCATGATGCATTCTTCTTTCATACATTTCATTTCCGTTTGCTGGAATCTCAACAGTAACCTCCTTTCCCGAAATTTTGTCTTTCACACAATTCATTCATAATTTCTTTAGCTTTTCCCCACCCTTACAATATTCATTTATAGTCCATATTAATATTTTATGTTTCCTTTATCAACATTTTATTTTCATGTCTCTTCCATTTACCAAACATATGTGGTACAAGACGCACGCGGTGAGATACGCGTGCGTTGCGTAATGTAACTCCGTAATCGTTAGAATTAATTTCCGTGAATTTCCTACAGTGTCTACGACTTTTTAATGTGCATTTTTTTTTTGTTATGGTCAACTCATTGCTTTTAATTTACATGTTTTTATATCCATTTAAAATAACACGTTTTAGTCCGTTAACAACACTTCTACTGCAAATAGAGTATCAGTGAACAAGTACGACGCACTGTGAGAAAAGACTATAGTATATTTATTGAACAAAAGCAGACTTAATGCCTTAGGCATTTTCTATGACCTTAGGGTGATACAGACACATAACATGGCAACTGCAACTTAATAGAAGACTGACCGAGAAAAAATAAGAACAATAATACGAGTAAATATATAATTAGATACATACATACAAATAAAGAATGATATTGTGAAAAAAAGGAATACAACAAAATATCTAGAGTGTGATGAAGTTCTCAGTGTGGCTAATGTTTTGTTTACTAAAATAGTTTTTAAGAATTCCGATATTTTACTTTTTCTTTACCTTTGGGCCCGGTTGCCAAATAAACAACAATTACTATCTATTTATTATTAAATAAATATCATGTTGTCTTAAATTAGCTTAGCTTTATTATTGAGGCATTCAAGTGATTCAAAAAACATAACCAGGTCAGGAAAGAGGAAAAAGCTTCTCATTGGGGAAATTCCTTTTGAAGCGTCTCGATGTGTTCATGACCAAAAATGGGCATATTGTTTCTAATAGTTTTCTATTGGATTGGAATATAATATTGGATTTATAATAAGGGAAATCAAGAGAAGAGGTGGAACTATCTTCTGACAAACGTGACTTTTGTGAAAGCGGTATATTCACCAATGGATATTTATAGGCCGATGGTGACCAAATGCTCCCGATAAAGCTATCTAAATGTCTAAAGAAAAACCTTAAGCCATCGTTTATATTCCGCTACAAACAGGTAAAAAATGAATTTATTCTCGTCACTACCTCACGAGATCCATCCTAACGAGGCGTGCGTGTAACAATTTTGCGTCTATTCATACAATTTCCTAACACGCGCTGTGCCACATTTCGTATCTTCGTAACTACAGTTTAGATTTAATTATTATGTAATGTGTAACGCAGTCGCGTTTGTTATTTAACTATTGAAACGTTTTCGTGTTGGATAAACGTAAGGATTAAATAATAGTATGAAGCATCTTTGTTGAAGACGTTAACGAAGCAGACATGAATACAAAGACAGCATAAACATAAAATCACCTTTATAATGTTCCCACTGCTGAGACTCATGCCTACTCTCTAGAAGAAAGCATGAATATAGTAACACGCGTGCCCAGTGTAGGTTGGTGGAGGTCACATATCTACGCATTTTTAGTTCTAGGATATGCCGGTTTCCTCACTATGATTTCGTTCGATATTTTGAGAGTAGTGTTGATGAAATGAATTAATCAAACCCAAGCGTCTGCCTAGCTTTGAACCCATTACGTCTGATTTGTAAGTATCAGGCCACTACTTCTTTGTTACAAAAATAGATCCACTTACATTCAAAATATCGTGACATGAATTAACTATAGTAGCCCACACACGTACCTAAAATATGTTTCTCCTAAGCTCCCAAGCCATGTCCAAATTTAAGCAACCTTACTGACTTGGAAGCAAGCAGAAACTGCCAACTAACTTCCTGGGAGTTAGTTAGCAGTTGCTGCCTGGATAATTACATTGTGAGCAGCTATTTTTTGCAATTCCAGAAAATACCTTCTACTTATTTCTGTTTTTATTCCATGATACTTGGGGTCGACACAACCCATAGCAATTTCATCTTCCACTTTATCTTGTTGACTACTACTTTTTTACTATTTCCCTTTTACATTATATAATTTCTCACACAATCATTACTTTTCATCTTTGATCTTTTCTATGCTTTTCCATCCATCTAAATTTATTTTCATACGCCATCAGACAGTTTTGTACAATAATAGTTAGGACAAATCTGCTTCGTCTGTTCTTAAAAGATTTGTGAAAAGTACAGAAGGTATTAGAGATCTTCTCTCTAATAAAGTTTATGAACATAATCCTTATTTAGCTGACAGGTATCAACAACTAGCACAGCAGTCTTCACTAATCTAATTACGTGTCGTCATAGAAATGTAATTCAGTTCCCTTTCACTGTTGTAAGAGCTCGGAGTTTTCAGGGCTCAGTTATGAAGGCTCTACCCAAATCTACTGTGGTGTCTTTAATATTTAGTTTGTCGTATTCTGTTCAATATGGTGAGTAGATTACCATTGTCCTGCATTTTCTTTCATCGCAACTACCACCAATGAAATTTCTTCAACTGTAAAACGTATATTTAGTTACCTATACAATTTTGTAATTGGTATACTAAGTCTATTAAATTACATATTTTTCGTTTTTTTTCCTCTACTTTTTCATAATAGAATTTTACGAGCATCTCACTGACTTGTGATATAACTTTTATTTTTTCTGAAATGCTCTTTCTGCCTCAGCAATCATTGCTTCAAGTAATACCTACCGCTTTTTTTTGAGTGTTTACTAATCAAGAAATCTCAAAACACAATAGTCATTGATACTCGCCGCATGTTTTCATTTAGCATTCGAAATAAAACAATAATTATAGCTACGATATACTATGTATATGTCAATCACGTAAAGTATTAATTTGGTTCGTCCTTGTACAAAAAAAACTTCTGGTCCCATTGATATAATACATTGAAAAATAAACGCTCATCTCATTATCGTTTTTAAATAAAATTTTGATTTCTTATCATAATGTCATGTCCCAAATCCATTGAGTTCTAAGCAGGTCACAAGTGACACCCGACGCGCGAACCCGTACAATGTACAACAAAATTGGATTACTGACCGCAACCGGGTGAACTTGACTCAAATTCTACTAAAAGTAGAATGTATTTTTCGTATTATATACAAGATGCAGCCCCTTACATTGTCATTAGGATATCTTCTAGTATGTGTATGGTTCAGTTACCAACAGCAGAACCATTGGTATATTAAAAATTAAAAGTAAAAAAACTTTTTTTTAAATGCACTAAAAATAATAAAATAAACTTTACTTTTAAAACTTTTAATATCAACTTATAAGTTAACAATACATTGTCATTCAAACTAAACGTGTATGCAATGTTTCCGCTTAATCGGTTGAAGACTTAAAATTGAGTGCGAGATTTGAACCAAACAAATAGAGCTTCAAACATTGTAAATTAAATAAAAACTTGTAAAATTGGCTCAATATTTCAAAAGTCCGAAATAAACTGGAACAAAATCTTCACGTATTAACTTAGCTTACAAGAGAAAAACCGCTATATCAACTAAAATTCTTATTAGAGTTTAGAGTGCATTCATTTCTAATATATGCTTGAAAGCCTATGTTCAGTATAGAAAGTTCCGATTTCCGGCCACCGAAGGCGCGGGCTTGCGGACAGTGAGCAATGGGTAGCTCGCTGTCCGGCCGTCCGGTAACTGTCCGGATCAAGCCCAAGTCGTCAACGGCGCGCACTGTTCCCGCGCGCTTCAAGGAGTTGTCAGCAACAGTAGGAAACCCAGCCGGGTCGAAGCCTACTGGCGCCAGGGTTATCCGAAAGGGAACTCGAGCCCCGGTATGAAGGCTAGAAGGAACAGGGTGGATCGTTTAGTCAGTAAGAGTCTGACACTATCTCCCTCTCTGTCCAAGAGCGGGGTTGTCAATGGATGATTTTTCCCACCATAAAAAAAAAAGTATAGAAAGTTCTGTTTATCGACTAAGAAGTTTTACTAACCAGCTTGTTCTATCATTTCAGCTTCTTCAATCCTATGCTACGACTGCAATAGCGCCTACGACCCTCGTTGTGGCGTGGAGTTTGATTCCTTCAGCCTGGGTATCGTTAACTGTTCTTTGAGGGACCCACCTGAACATTTGGGGCCTATTGAGCCGACTTTTTGTCGGTCTATCAAGATGGAAAGTGAGTGTATATTAATGAGTATTTATGCAGTATTTCTCGTAGGACATGTTGATGTGGCGTTGCTTGGGGAGACTGATGATCTACAGAGGACGTTTCTTCAAGTTTCAAATATTTTGATAGCGGAGACTATTCAGCTAGTTCAGCTTCTAGAAGTTAAGACAACTTCTTTCATTTTGTGAGTGAAACTAATTAGGTAGTTGAGTTACCATGCCAAGAAGACAAAGCACGCAGAACAACAAATCGCATGAGTGGCCATTTTGTAACACCAAGTATCTTAGTATTAATTTTGAAAAATTGCACTAATACTATCAATATGTCAGCTAATATTTGATTGCTGGTTTAATTAAGTATTATTAGAATCACAGTTTTAACAAAGCTGGAAATTATGTTAAAAACAAATATGCCTATTCGTCAAATTGAGACATCTGACTTTCCTAGCTAAAATACTACTAAGCGGTAACTTACTAAGAGTATATTCCAGTCAACAAAAACGTCAAAAATTGCAGAAGGCACGAGTGTGTTTACGAGAGCAATTAGAAGTAACAATTTTTGTATTAAGACTTTATTGACTCACTAACAGTCACGCAGACTTTTTACAAATCTCTTTCATTCTCCAACGCACAATCTCCCTTCAATTGGTGATCCCGTCGTGATTTAATCGATTTTATTATTTTTAGTCTATGTTCTTTTCCACAGTCTACGGGAAGGTCCGTGTGGTCCGTCAGTGTGGCTACCTAACTGACACCGAGATCAAAGGCCAGTCCTGCAGGCGAGTCTCCGGAAACGGCGATGTCTTTGTCACATACTGCACTTGTGACACAGATCTATGCAACTCCGGAGTTGCCAAGATCCATTCAGAGATGGCGATTGTGAGTGTGTTGTTGTTCTTAGCTGTATGGCATTAGTGTTTGTAGAAGAATTAAATGGTGGTAGATTGTTGCTGTTTAAATATTTGTGTTTTTATTTTATTTCATGTTTTGGTTTTTCTATAAAAAAAATATCTTTTACAGTCATATAGAACATAGCTTTGTAAGAAATCTGGAACTCCCAGATATCCTATATACGAGATCGTCGTAGTACACACAGTGTCATCATTAGGTTAGCCCCTTTTCTAAGGTATTTGAATTTGAAAGAGGTCCTAACTGATGTAGTTGTCTATACATGCAGACCAGTTGCGAAAAATTGGAAAAAAGTAATAACAAAATACTTCCGCAATATTTAAAAAGACCCGATGTCTACCGACCAATCAGAAGCGATCATCTATAAATTAGTTGCAATATGCCCAATGAGAGTAACACATACACATTCGTAATATTTTTTTTTATGGTGGGAAAAATCATCCAATGACAACCCCCGCTCTTGGGTGGAGCGGGAGTTAGTGTCAGACTCTTACTGACTAAAAGCCCACCCCCTTTCCTTCGTTGCTTTCATACCGGGACTTGAACTATCTTTCGAACTAACCCTGACCCCAGTAGGCTTTGACCCCGCTGTTGCTGACAGCTCCTTGAGGCGCACGGGAACAGTGCGCGTCGTCGACGACTTGAGCTCGGTCCGGACAGTTACCGGACGGTCGGACAGCGAGCTTCCTATTGCTCGCCGTCCTCAAGCCCGCGGTAACATGTCTTATGTTAAAACTTGTAAGGTCAAAGACCTTATTCATAATGATATTTATAGTTCCAAAATTTTGTAATGCAATAAAATTGCTTTGTGTGTAATCATAAGACCTTATATTGATCCGTTTTTTTTTTTAATAAATTTACTTTATTTTGATTAGGTTTGACTGTACCAAATTCAAGTTGTTGGTATTTGCTTGGAATAGAAAAATGTGATGTCAAACAAATACAAATGGTATTCGTTTTTAGTATTAAAACGGAATAAATCTTTTAAAGCACACCTAGTAAATATCTCGAGATTATTTAGTTGGCCACATTAGCAATACAGACTTTTAAGTGCATAGACAAAAATGTTTAGATAAACGTTATCTTGTTGTATTATTAAAGTCACAACAACTATTTACTTTGTAATTGCGCTTTATTTTAATTAATTTATAAGAAATCATGTAGCCACTATAATGTCACCGAGTAGAGAGAGTGAGGCAGTGTTGCTAGGCGCGAAATTCAAAATTACGTTTAACATATCTTTTATTTCAATCTTCAACTTTTAGTAGATTCATCAAGAGAAATCAAGCACAGTCATTTATAAGACATACGTTTTCCCGATACTTAACATTATTACTCTCATACATATTTATTGCAGGCGTAGTCAACTAATAATTCTGTGATTAGTGGTGGTTCTGCATAGGCATAATTATATCTGAAATTATTATATACCTAAAGAGAAATCCTATGCTTGTGAATCAGTCTTGTGACTTTTGTAAATAATGCGTTGACAAAAAAAAATCTTATAGTCTGACATAAATAGAAATTATTGCCTCATCTAGTTAAAACTGATGAAAGAATTTGCAAAATAAATATTCCTTTATTTATTACCAATTTTCTTTATTTTCCTTAGTTTAATCTATTTATTTATTTTTGAAAATATCAAAATATTTTCACACACATTCCAAAGAAGTGAGGCAAGCCCAAACGCTACCAACGTTCAAAAAAATGGTGAAGGAGCATTATCTATCACTTTAGTTCTTCTTCTCCTTTCTAATTGTAAGTATATTTTATATTTATTAGTTTATTATTTGGCTTTTTATTTATGTATTATATTTTTATTTGTTATTTATTTTTACATTGTTTCTATAAGTTGTTGTACACTTTCAACCCGAAATCTTGTTCCTTTCGTTTCAGTCCATCCAAAGGTTGTCTGGTAGAAATTGCCCCGTGCAACAAGACCGCCTATTGTACACTTATTTTTGTTAAATGTTATTCTTTAGTAAGTTAAGGTGTGCAATAAAGATGTATAATAATAATAATAATATAAACTTAACGTTTACAACGTAAATGATTTTAGTTTCAATGACTCTTTAGCCAATCAAGTTTATCAGGAGTATCGGGTGTAATTTCATAATAAAACGTACCTAGCATAATCAGCCTTATAAATGTTCCCAGCACTGAGATTCTGGCCTTCTCTCTAGGAGAGAGACTGGGCCGTAATCCGTGAGTGGATGTCACAATGTTTTTGTTTTTTTGGTTCCAGGACATCACAATGTTTCCTTTACCGTTTTGAGAGCAGTGATGATGAAATAAATTAATCAAAGTAATGCGTCCTGTTAGGTTTAAACCAGGAACCTATAACTCTTAAGTCAGGGCTGTCACCACTGTTCAATTTGGTGTAATTCAATCTTTAAGATTTTGGGTTTCCTTGTAGACAAAAAATTAAAAATTATAATAGTCCACTAACCTGGATTGGCACCATCTCTGAAGACCTTGGGCAGATTCCTGTATGCCAAGAAGTACTCGATATGTGCCATCTCATGATGCGCCGTCACCAAATCTTTCATATCCACGTGAGTGCACATTTTAATCCTGAGAATTATGGAATGCTTTTTAACTTACTTTGAATAAAAATAACTAATCAAAAACAAGGATATTAAATTCGAATTCTAAATAACGCGTACATCGAAAGGCTGAAACCATTTGCCTGTTGCGGTCTTTCCGTCCGATTATAATTTAAAAGTCTTTAAGCATAATCAGCCTTTTAATGTTCCCACTTCTGGGACTCAGGTCTCCTCTCTAGGTCAGGGAATGGACCGTAATCCATCACATGTTTCAAGGCTAGACTGAATAGGCTCTTAATAAACTAGTGCGATTCACCATCAAAGATTGCATCACTGTTTACTATCAGGTGGGACCGCAGTCAAACACTAGTTAATATTATAAAAAAAAGGTTCAATTGTTTGAACCAAATTAATTATATATCAAGTGAATCAGCCTTCAATCCTTAATTATTCCTTTACCTATTTTTTTTTTAAATTGAAACAAAAATCTACACTAATATTATAAAGAGGTATAGTTTGTTTTTTGCTTTTTGTTTGTAGGAGGTAATCTTTGGAAATATAGTCTGTTTAATAAGTCAACCGACTTGGGAATTTTGTATAATACCTATTTAATCATTTAAAACCATTAACTTATATTCGGTACTTTTTATAACGTTCTTCTGTTAGTAAACAATGATCTCTATCTCTTAATCAATGTTGATTATTGAACCCGTGTTGACTACATCAGATTTCATTAAATTCTAATAATTACCCAAGTCGTTTAACTTATTAGACAGACTCGACTGATGCGATTGCTAAAAGTTTTTCACCGATAGAAAGCTGTTTTATTCCTAAGTGGCATAGCCTGTATTTTATGTGCGCGGGCGAAACCGCAGGAAAAGCTAGTAGAAAATATTTTATTTGACTTTAGAAAAGAGGTATGGCCATACTATTAACCGCCATCCGAGGCCATTAACATATCAATGGGGATAACTAATATTTGAGTCGTTAAACCACATGTTTTAAGCTTTATATGCGCTGTAACACTAACACCACCTTAGTTTTGTTCGTATGAAAGTTTAGTTCTTCAATCACTTCTTATTCTCACAAGTTTAGTTCTTATATGCTGACACCACATAAGAACTAAACTTTAAAATTCTGCATCGCGGATCAGCATCAACTATCGGACCAAACATAAGATCCATTTGATTCAAAGATTCTCCCTTTTCAACGGAAGTTTGTGGGAATATACTGTTCCCCATACCTCTAAACTGGTGACCCTCGACTATGAACATTGGAGAAGATTTTGTGTTATTCTTATAATCAATTAGCTTATGCCCGCGGCTTCGTCCCCGTACATAAAATATAGCTTATGTCACTGAAGAATTACGCAGCTTACTATTGGTGAATTTTTTTTTACAATCGGACCAATACTTCAGAGAATACTTCCTACAAACAAACCCAACAAACTTTACCTCTTTATAATATTAGTATAGAAGTTTAGACAACCACTTTTCTATGTATAAACATTTAAGTATCTACCTGTAGTCATGTCTATTACAAAAGTCCCATGCGGAAGGTTGGCAGTGTATGTGCCTGTCCGTAGGTTGCTGCAGAGCGCTTAGAGCCCAAAAGTCGTGAGGCATCGCCGACATGTTCATGGATACGAAGAACTCTTCAGCCAGTTGGAAGATTGTTAGAGGAGTGAAACCCTGGAACATGAGACATAAAGGTTGCAGCTCTTGCATGATATGCCACGTTATATTCTGATCATTTTAATCCTGTGGAGGGTTGATCTGGTACATGAAACACTATCGATTTGTAAAGATAAAATTAGTGATTAGCGAGTCCAATGACCTGTAGGTAGTAGTCGGCGTTGCGTACTAACTACCTACAGGTCATTGGCCTCGCTCAGCTGACGTTTTTTTAAAGAAATTAATTTCTTACATGCGTAAATTAATACAAGTTTTAAAAAAGGTATTTTATTTTTTAATTTTATCTTTACAAATCGATAGCGTTTCATGTACCGGATCGACCCTCCACGTGATTAAAACGATCAAAATTTAGCGCTGTATTTTACTTAAAACAAGAAAATAAGACCTATACCAAGAATATACGTGAATTAATCAAACGCAGGTTAAAAAGGTTTAAGAGAGAGTACATGTGTATGGATTGAGAGAAGGGCCAAATAAAAAATGGATAGATAGTGTGAAGAATGATATAAAAGAAAAGGGAGTTATTGATAGCATGACGGATGACAGGACAGAATAGAAGAAAATAGCGTGTTGCGCCGGTTTGCATAAATTTGTCAAGATTTGCATAGTCAGAAGCAACACAGAGATGCAACGCTACCTAACTGTGTGTTGCTTCTGATAATGCTGGAAAGGTGGCTAATTAGTTTCGTAACAAGAGGATATAGCTGAACACCCAAGTCCATTACATATAAAAATGCGAGTTTTTATGTTACCTGTTGCACCATCTCCGGAGACACATCGACGAGGGTCTTGCCCGGATAGGGCAGCGTGAAAGGCACAATGCCCGACCAGCTCTGCCCCCACATGTCGCCGAGGATGTGGGCAGGGATGGGAGCCGAGCGAGAAATACGCTCAGGACCATGCGCTTCGCGGAGACGACGGCGGACGTAGGCATGGAGTAGCTCGTAGAGGGGTTTGATCTGGAGAAAACGGTTAAAAAAATTAAATATATGTGATATTATTACATACATGATTTTACCTCAAAAGGTGCAGTTACAGCTGTAGCGTCTGTAACGAACTAGTTTTAGGAATGAATTTACATTCATCGACCACTAACAAGATTCTGACATGATATGAAAAATTTATTTCAAAACTAATTCGGTCTATAATAGTACGATTTGTGACAGGGTAAGTAACCTCAGTTTCTAAAGATTTGTAAAACTGATTTTGATTATCGAGCTCATCTGATTGAAAAAATAAGGACAATCATTATAAACAATTCCGATTTGTACGTTTGGTTTTTGATCGCCAAAAGTACTAGTCGACTAGCATATTTTAGAAGTTATGGAAAAATTAATTTACCTGCTCCCAAACTTCGTCAACTTCTTGTCTCATGTTGGTAGTTTCATAAGGGAACATCCAGTAAGCCGAGGCGTCTGTGAAATCTGAAAAACACAGAATAACCATATTAGTATGATAGAGACTGAATAAAAACATAACCGATTGTTGTGATCTGAATTTATAAAATGGCTTCAGTATCATTCGTAACAAACAAAGTGGTTTACTATTTTGCATGAAATGATGATTAAATTGTCTCATAAACTTCCTACTTCCTATCACGATATAAAATACAATGATAGCAAAACACGCATGTCTCTCAAATACATATTGCGCCTTTTATTTTTCGCAGAGCATGTCGTATAACTGCTAAAGTAAGCTTATTTTCCGTATCTCAAACATTTGTAGGCGTATAGGCGTAACTACTCAAACTATACTTCTTCTGACCAATATTTGGCAACCAGTACAGCTTTATTGTTGGCCTCGTATAGATCCTGAAAACTGCAGGTCGTTACGATAGGCAGCATAGCAGGTGGCGCATGTCTTGTGAAGAGGCTTCACACTGGCTTTGTGTTAGTGATGGGTCTAGGAAGCCCCATTTGGCCAGATTGTTTTTACAGAGGATTCGCAGTCGGTTTAAAGATTTCCAAATTGCTTTGATTTGCATTTTGCATTTTCTACTGCTGGGCATAGGCCATCCCCACGTGTGACTACAACGGACGGTCCTGTATTTGTCGCATTTATCGGATACCCGCGACCCTCACCAGGTTACCGGTCCACCTTATGGGAGGGCTAAATCTGACTACCTAAATAAAAAATACGGCTACTTACTGTTCAATCTCGCAGCCTGATTAGTCAAGTCAACCAGCTGCTCATACAGGTCCCTGATCCTCCTGCCAGTGTTCCTCCTCCACTCGGTCCAGATGTGCTGCAGCTCGTCCCAGTCTCTGGAGTGGGACATGATGAACTGGAGCTCGGGCTGCAGGTGGAGGCCGCACTTGAAGGGCTCATTGTACGCACATATCTCCGCTGTGTTGTAGACGGCTAGCATGTCGTTGATTATGCGGTTGTACTGGAAAATGACAAGCAATATTTATTAATATCTAACATATTCAACCTGGTATACAATCCCATCTTCAAAAAGAAAACTTTGCCCCCACACTAGGAATTACTCTTTTATCGTGGATGCGTCCACAATAAAGATATAAAAATCAATGCCACTTTTCGTTGTAATTTTATAACTCAAGAACGGGCTCACCTATCCAAACCAAATGTTTAGGCTTTGTTCGGACTATTTAGCAGATGGTTTATGTGAGGTTTGGTACGGTACAGTAGGGTACAGTTGTGTAGAGTAGTGCAGAGTAGAGTAGTGTAAAGTAGTGTAGAGGATAGGGTCGGGTAGAGTCGGGTATAGTAGGGTGGAGTAGGGTGGAAGAGCGGCAGCGAAGCCGCGCGGGCAAAAGCTAGTAATAATAATAAATAATAAACATGTAAACTCACATATATAAGACACTTAGACCTGGAACAGCTGTCTATATATCATACAAATTTTTATGAATACAAACATGTTTTTAATAAAAATATTTTTTTCAAAACAAGCTTTTATACTCGTAGCACGGTATAATACTAATATAATTAATACTCGTCAAGACGAATCATACGAGCCCAAACACGATGGGGTTGTGTCGTTTAATTACCAAGCTCCTAATAGCCACCTTTCGGTTCCATCATCAGATCAGCTCCATGTCATGATAATTTTGCAATGTCATCTAATTTACACATGCATGCAAAATGTCAGCTCAATCGGTAGCCGGGAAGCGGGTCAAACTTAATTTGCAAGATTTGATTACAGACAAACATCGGGACAGATGAAACTAAATAAAAGCTTGTTATACAAGAGTATAATCAATGTGTCGATAAACATACTTTTTGAACTATTTAGTCAAAAAAGTTACATGTTAAATCTATTTAGATTTCATAAATTCAGTAAGACTGGTGATAATGTGCGGCTTGGGTTGACCACTTGGACCGCCTTACCAGTAACATGAAGATATAATAGGCAAAATGGTGATGATATACACTTACTCTGTCAAGCTGATCAGGTGGCAAGGCAGCTGGTCCGATGATGGACAGCAATCTCAGCTGCCTAAAGGTGGCGAAGTCCCGGAGACCTCCCCGAGGTATTTGCTGAGCGGCCTCCCACAGACCACGCTGGAAGAGGGTATAGCGTTGCTGGGCATCCAACTGTAACAGGATAGATGAGATGACATTATTACATGTGGTCCGCAAATAAAAATTAAAAAAAAAAAACTGGGCAAGTGCGAGTCAGACTTGCTAACTGAAGGTACCGTCCAAACTTACATGAAAGTAGTTAAATTCCCAAATTGAGTTACAAAGATTGATCTGAATCGCAAACCTATTTTTCCAATGTCATAACAACCACTTTACTGTTCTTAAAATTATTTCTATGTATATCTGTGCAAGCAAGGACTTTTCAGTGGAGATTTCAGGACTTTACTTTCTGTTCCGCCTACCTTTAAAAGACTGCCTTTTGTTTGACTATTTTATTTGTTTACTATTATAACAAGACCTGTATAAAGCTGCCTTACAATAGAAGTACGGGCGTACAGTTAGAGTAGGTATGGTCCGGGTCCTGCGATTTGTTGAAAAAATCACCGCAGCCCTGGAACTCAAATGGCAACTGAAAGACGCTGAGACGCTCCGACATATCGTGTCCGAGAGCGACTATGGGTGCGTTGCTCGAGCGCACTTTGTATGTAGATTGACTTCTGTACCTATATATTTTGTGCTGGGGATCTTTAAGACGAGTGATTAAATCATATAGTCCAGCGCGCTCTATCATCGACCACATTGTCGCTTTCCACCAGTGAGAGGTGAGTTAGTCGTCAATCGCGAGACTATCAACTATAAGGCAGCGCGCCCACGTCCGATAATCGATGACCGATTTTTTGTAGGAGAAAAATAGAACACACTGATACTCGTAGCAATAGTGCAACGCACACGTCCTACAAAAAGTCGGTCGGTCAGAAAACAGAACAATGTTACAAATATACAAAATCGGCCCGACTATCTGTCCTACAAAAAGTCTGACGTATGGGCAGCGTAAAAAACAATGCAAGACAGTAAACATTTCCAATTGATTCACTTGAAGTTTCGGATGGAAAAACCTTCGAAACTATTTCGCTACGTTTGTTGTTTTAGTATTTGCAGGCCTTGTCGTGTTTACTTTGTAACGTAAAAGAGAAATCTCCATAATGGCATACTATTTTAACAGCCTGTCAAAACATTGTGAAACTATTCGCTTTTCAATAAAAAACAAATACTCCAGTGTATGGTGTCATGGAAGATTGATGGTGGAATTTAAAGTAACCGGAGCCTTCTGAACTACTGCCATCCTTTTGAATTGTGTCAAAATGAATTTAGAAACCTTACATGAGCTTCACATCAAAGAACTTTGCTTCATTGGATGTTATACAATCATACTAATATTGTAAGCGAAAGTTTGTATGTATGAATGTTTGTTACTCCATAACGCTCAAACAGGTGATTGGATATAGATTAAATTTTAGATTTGCACACGGGTAGATCATGGTCTAAATACATTGTCAGGACAAATCCGGGAATAGCAAGCAGAATAGGTACTTGTTGCTGTTATTCCAGGAGCAGTTATGTTCCTTTGAGAAAATTTTTCAATTTTCACACCCCGTGCAAAACCGTTAACAGAAGCTTTTATTATTATTACTACTATTATTCTACTACCATTACTTCTTTACTAATATTATAAAGAAAAATGATTTTATTTTTGGGTTTTCAAAAATTTTATATAGCTAGGTACTTATAAGTTTCTAAACAATTTTTTTTTTTTTTGTATATTTGTTTGTAATTAATAATCTTTTAAAAACTGGACCCATTTTAAAAAAATTTCACCAGCTGACTTCTACCTTCTTTTACGCGCGCTTTTATGTAGACGTTTCATTTAAGTGTCACCAAGTATTACTTAAAACGTTTGTGCGGGGTGTGGGTTGTAGTTGATATAAAAGCACTGATAGGTTTTGGATAGTTTATTAAAAGTTCTTCAAATGTTACGTTAAAATGTTATGTTAAAGGTTATGTTAGATGAATGCACCCGGTCCGTTCGGTGTCTCGTAATGCACTGATGTTAAAGTACGATTGTAGGGAAATTGCTGCGTTAGCAGGTGTTCGGTTGCTTGGACCGAACATATTCCGGGGCGGCATAGATGCAGTTAAGATGAGATGATGATAATACAATCATGTTAGTTAAGATGATAGTAACCTAATGTTAGTGGTGATTCTTAAGATATTACAAAACTTTAGCGTTTAGAAATAATCTTAATGTCTCTAGTTTTTGTATATGATTGGTGAACACGCTTTATTTTGTTTTTTAACCACGCACACTTGCACTGCACTTTGAGCACTGGGCTGGCGGTCAGCCTCGTTACATTGTCGCGCACAAGCACTAGCACTCGCGTCGTTAACACTTCGTAGCTCGATGTCTGGTGAGATCAGCACGCGTCGCATGCGGCGTCGTCGCCACCGCCACAGGAGCACGGCCGAGCCCACAGATGCCGCCAGCACGAGGGTGTAACTTACCACGTAATGATGGATGTCGTGTGGTGACAACGTTTCAGCTATTTCTACATCACTGTTTCTTGGCTGTTTGATTTGTTTGTAGATTTTGAGCAAGTCGTCATCTAATTCGTCCTCCTCAGTTTGATTATCGTTAGCCTTTTCGATCGGTAAGCTCACATTGATAATGTTGTTAAGTTGGTCAATGTTGGGTACATAAATATTTGACTGAACCGTCATATTATTGTCAAATTTTGTGTTTGCATGCAAGGTAAAATCTTGCCCTTTGATAACACAACCCAGTCCGAGGTATATTACTCCTGCTTGGTTGAGTTGTTCGACTGTGATATACTCTCCACAAATTATTTTAATGGAATAGTTGTTACAGCAGTGGTATAAATACACAGAAGGATCGTTCAACGGTACCCACATGTTTGAGCATAAAGTTTGTTCAACTTTACATTGGTTTGTCTCATGATTGAAATTGCAGTAATTGTTGTTGTCACTGCCTAGATGGTAAACAGGCCTCTTTAGCACGCACATATACGTCTCTTCCTGAGTAAGACATGTTGAAAGCTCATTGTTGTTTGTCGGTATGTACGAGTCCTTTTGCAGATTCACTGCAATGTATTCTGATTTTGGCACAATGCTTGTCATATTCTTACCGAATTGTTTGGGAATTGGTATCACTCTGTATAATTTGTATCGATCTCTGCTGATTAATGGGAATGTTATTTGAAATATAAAATATTTTTCTGTGGTCCGTGCTTTTATTTGCAATAGATGATACAGTTTTCTCACATCAGTTTGATCGATAGGTAGCATTAGATCATCCGTAAGTTGGCCAGCAATGAGGTTGAGTTCTTGTTGTAGTTGTTTAGGCGTTAATAAATGTACGTTAAACTGACCATGGCGAATGTCCGTCAAAGTGTCCAGTAAAGTATCTTGATTACCCCTTAATGTTTGGAGCAAAGTATTTGCAGTCAATGCAGTTACGAGTTGTCCTTGTACTGCACTCATGTTAGTCATTACTTGTTGTACTCCATTTGTTAATTTGTCCAATGTATCTAAATGATGATTTATAGTTTTGTGTTGCTTATGGATAATCTTTTCAGTTCGTTTCAGGATGTTGTATTCTGACTCTACAACAGATGTTTGGTTTTTCCATAATTTAGCCAAATGATTTTGATTTTGCTTTATGAGTTCAATGTCCTTAGTGTATTGTTCAGCGAAACGCTCATCCAAGACGCCGAAAAGATAATTCGCTACGTAACCTAACCCATTGATAAGCCCACGACGCTGTCTGGAGTGTGCGATGAATTGTTGTGTCATCAAGAGCGCGTTGTAGTATTTTAGTTCGAGGAACTCGTGCTGTAGTTGCGGTACTATCATGTTACAAACACCGCTGTTTATATTAGTACATGTGTTATTTAAATGAGTTAATAGTTTTTCTAGCGCCGTTGTGCCCTCCCAGTAGGGCGACATATCGTAATAGACGACTAAGGTCCATTTGTCACGGATGAGATTCATTTTGGCCACAGGATCAAAATATAAGGACTGATTATTCCTTAA
Source organism: Mythimna ferrago (assembly GCA_910589285.2). NCBI lineage: Eukaryota > Metazoa > Arthropoda > Insecta > Lepidoptera > Noctuidae > Mythimna > Mythimna ferrago. The sequence goes on from OU342680.1 coordinate 2,838,548, forward strand.
TTTTGAAATGTTGTACATCATGCCAAGCGCAGTGTTGATTGCGATTGACATAAATAATGTTAATGCTAGGGCCAAAGAAATGAAGTTGACATGGCCTTGTCTGACCGACGCTGTACATTTTCTTGTTTTGTTCTCTTCTTGTCTGTCTTCTGTTTTATGTTCTTGTTCACTTGTTTCCGGCGAATTAATAGGTAATCGAGAAAGTTTTATGATAGGTCTCTTCACGATTCCATTTTTCGTTTTTAAGGATACAACCCGTACAAGTCCGTCTTTGCCCGGGTGGACCTCAATCACTCTTCCCATAGCCCATTTTCCAGAAGGTATGTTGTTTTCTTGAATGACGACCAAATCGCCTACTTTCAAGTTTTGTTGTGGTTTCAGCCATTTACTTCTAGCTGTTAGTTGGCTTAGATATTCTGACTTCCACCTTCTCCAAATGTCTTCTGATAGCTTCTGGATTAAATGCCAACGTGTCCTGGCGTCCCTTTCTGTTTCAATAACTGTTAATCCTGTGCGTCCTGTTAAAAAGTGTGCTGGTGTTAAAAAGTCAAGGTCTTCTATATTTTCTGTTATAGCGCACAGTGGTCTAGTGTTCAAGCAAGCCTCAAGTTGAGCAAGAATAGTCGAGTATTCTTCAAATGTGAGCCTCTGTTCTCCAATTACGCGTCTAAGGTGGAACTTAAGGCTTCTTACCGCTCTCTCCCACAAGCCTCCGGCACTCGGCCATGATGGTGCGTTAAAGTGCCATTCGATCTTCATCTCGGTCACTTCTGCCAAGAAGCTATCGTTGAAAATTTGTTGTAATTGTTGGTATTCGCTTTCTAAAATGTTGCTGGCGCCAATGAAATTAGTTCCTTGGTCGCTGTAAAGATGTCGTGGCGTTCCTCGCCTAGCTGCCATCCTTTTCAACGCAGCCAAAAAAGCAGAGCTTGTTAAGTCCGAGACTAACTCCAAGTGCACGGCTTTAGTGACCATGCAAATGAATACCGCCACGTATCCTTTAGTTGTTTTAACTCCACGTCCTTTGTTTGTTTTTATTTCCACAAACCCCGTGTAATCGACGCCTGTGTGATAAAAGGGCGGAGCGGGGTTACATCGCTCCTCAGGAAGATCGCCCATTAGTTGATACTGTCGTCCCGATTCTTGTTTTCGGCAAATCACGCATTTTCGTATTTGTTTCTTGGTAGCATTGTTCCCGCTCGTTATCCAATAGTATTGTCGTAATTGGGCGAGGGTCACACGTGGTCCGCCATGAAATGATAGTTGATGTGCTTCATCGATGAGAATCTCCGCCAACCGACACTTATTTGGTATGATTATCGGGTGCCGCATTTCCTCACTTATGTTAGCGTTCTTCAATCGTCCACCAACACGTAACAATCCGTTTTGATCAATAAAGGGATCTAAATTCAATAATTGACTTTTTGAGCCAACGCTACCGTGTTTGCGCAATTTTTCTATTTCCGTTGCAAATTCCTTATTTTGCACATGTTTTATAATAATTGTTTTAGTTTTGTGTAACTCTTGTAATGTGATATAGCTCGGCAAATATTTACGGCAACGTGCAGGTGTGATCGCTCGATATACCCATGCTAATATATGTGCTATCTTCTTTGTACTGTTGTATTTTTCTAAGAAATGGTCAATGATATTTGGGCAATCTTGTACGATGATGACTTGTTTTTTGACTGTTCTGATCTCTTCGTTGATGTTGTATATTTGTTTTTCAGTTTCATCTTCCGGAGTCCATGTTTTTAGCCATTGAGGGCCTTGCCACCACAATGTATGTTGTATCAGCTGCGACGCTAACATTCCACGGCTGGCACAATCCGCTGGATTTTCTGTTGATTTTACATAACGCCAGCAGTCAGGAGGCATTATTTCTGTGAGTTTAACGACCCTATTTGCAACGAACGCCTTCCAACGATTAGGCTCACCCTGTATCCAACTGAGTGTTACCTTCGAATCCGTCCATCCAAATATTTCTAGTCTATTTGTTAAGGATTGTTGAATTTTATTTATTAGTTTAGAGAGTAGGTATGCGCCACTAAGTTCCAGTTTTGGCAACGTAAGGGATTTCTTATGCGGCACAAGCTTAGATTTTGCGGCAATGAGTGTTACTTCCGATTGATGTTTTATGCGCGCATAAACTACGCATGCATAAGCCTTCATGGATGCGTCACAAAACCCATGAATTTCGATGACGTCATCACTGTTGTTCTTCAACCACCTTGGTACCTCGCAGCTGTGTATGTTATCTAGGTCCGCTTTTATTTTGGCCCAATCGTTGAAAATGTCATCGGACACTTGTTCATCCCACTGTAAATTGTTTTCCCATAGTTTTTGGAATAATAATTTTAGTTGGGTGGATAGTGGCGTCAACCAGCCTAACGGATCGAATAATTTCGATATTTCCGATAATAAGTTGCGTTTTGTTGGCCTTGAAGACTGCTTAGAAAAATTGCATCGAAAGAAAAAATTATCTGTATTTGTGTTCCAACACAGACCCAGAGTTTTTGATGATGTTGACTCTGATTTCGAATTAAATACAATGTTTGTGTCTGGATTTTGATGACTTGGTATGTCTTCAATTAATGTTGGTTCGTTGGAGGCCCATTTACGCAAGTTAAAACCCCCTTTTTGTAGTAAGGTCATCAAATCAGATATAAGTTTCTTCCCCTGTTCAATAGAATGACACCCATGTACAAGGTCATCCATGTAAAAATCTTTGTCCAACACCTGAGCCGCGTCAGGATAATTTTTCTGTTCATCAGCTGCTAATTTCTTCAGCGTCATTAGAGCTAAAAATGGAGCCGCTTTAGTTCCGTATGTAACTGTTGTGAGTTGATATGATTGTATAGGACATTGAGCATCGTTGCGCCAAATTATTTTTTGTAGAGGTTGATCCAATTCATGTACTTGGATCTGCCTATACATCTTCTCGATGTCTGCTGTATAAGCGTATTGATATTGCCTCCATTTTAGCAATAATATTTGCAGATCTTGTTGAAGGTTGGGTCCTTTATGCATCAAATCGTTGAGGCTGAATCCTGAAGATGTCTTTGCAGATGCGTTAAAAACAACCCTGTATTTTGTTGTAGTAGATTCCTCTCGTAGCACGCCGTGATGCGGTAAGTAGCATTCCAGTGTCAAGTTACTTTGCAAAGCTAATTTCATATGTTTTAATTGTAAATATTCATTCATGAACGTTTTGTAATGTACAGCTAGCGTCTCGTGTTTCTGAAACTTGCGCTCCAAATTTCGAAATTGAGCTAAAGCCATTTGTTTTGAGGAACCCAACTGGTTTTCTATTTTATCCTTTAAAGGTAGCCTTACCTCGTAGTGCCCGTTTTCTTTCCTAGTTGTGGTATTTAAATAAAACGTAATGCATTCCTGATCTTCGACCGATAGATTAGACTGTTCTGTTATCTCTTCTGTTTCCCAGAATTTATGTATATCTTCCAAATTGTGCAGAACTACATTACATTGGAATGTTTTTGTCGAACCTCCACACAGTATCCACCCCAAGCGGGTCTGCTGAGCGATAGGCTGTGTTGTGTTAGTCCCCTTGATGACTCCTTCCATAATAATGTTCGCGTAAACTTCGGCTCCGAGTAGCAAATCAACTGGTCGACTAATGTAGTACTCCGGATCAGCCAAGTTAATATTTTCTGTAAATGACCATGAGGGCTTCGAAAATGTTTGGTTGGGGAGATTTTTAAGTAGGTTGTTCATGATCATAGCTTCTGTTGTAAAAGAGTAGTCACTATGTGTGGACTTGCACGTTATGTGAAGCAACCCTTTGCAGTTGTTCTCCTTTGCGCCTACTCCAAGGACAACTCCATTGCATTTTTGGCTTTTTATCTTCAACAACTGAGCGGCTTTTTCAGTTATTAGAGAAATCTGTGACCCCTGGTCGATAAGGGCTCGCATGTTGTGATAAGTCCCGTCGGCTGCCATAACCTTCACGAGAGCAGTTGTAAGCAAAATCTCAGCATTTCCATCTTGTGACGCGTTAGAGACCTTGACCGTTGGATCGGTATGTTTAGACACTTGAGACCCCGTCGGCTTGACAAATGCGTCATGTAATATCGTACTATGATTAGCTGTACATTTGCGGCATCGTTTTGTAGAAGTACACTTGTTACCATTGTGGCTAAATAAACAATTGATGCACACCTGCAGTTTTTGCGTAATTGCAAGCTTTTGTTCAGTGGGCAGTTCCAAGAAAGTTTTGCAATTGTAGAGGCCATGTTCGCCGCTGCAATGTGGACATTTGAACTTCGACACGTGTAGTGTCTTTTTCAAGGTTCCATTATTCCCACTGTGGTTATGCTTCTTGAAACCTGTTGAGGAATGTTGGTTGTTAAACCCTTTTTGTTGAGGGTTATCTTGTTTGCGACGAGCTGACTCCAAACTGATGAATTTGGTCTCCAAAAAGTCCAAAAATTCTTGAAGCACTGGTAGCTCCCGCGAATCTTTTAAAGACTCAATGTAATTGGTATACGTGTCAGAGTCTAGTTTTTGGGATAAGATGTGTACCACCATAGGATCCCAAGATGTAGTGTCAACATCTAAATTGCGGACAGCATTCAGACATTCTATTGTTGTGTCATGCAGTTTTTTGATTTGTTGCAAGGACTGCTGTTGCATGTTGGGCAGTCCTAGAAGAATGTTCATGAGAGAAGAGAATATAGCTCTTTTGTTATTGTATCGGTGATGCAGAATATCCCAGCATACGGAATAGTTATCTGCGCTGATTGGTAAATGTTGGATGAGCCGTTCAGCTTCCCCTTTAACTTTTCCTTTTAAAAACTGCATTTTTTGGGCACTCGAAAGCGACGGATTGTTATGTATTGCTTCTTGGAACAAATCCTTGAAGCACGTCCACTGGTTATAGTTACCACTAAATACAGGTATATCTAGTGTAGGTGTTGATTTTTCTCTGTGAGCCACGGACCACATTTTAGTATTAATTGCCTTCTTTAGACTGTTGTATTGTTTTTCGTGACTCAAGAATGTTGTTTCATACTCTCCATTTTCTTCGCATAATTCTGAATCAATTTCCCAATGCAGAGTATCGATTGCTATCCACCTAGATTGCAGTGTTTTGAGGACGTCTTCAAATTCCCATTTGTCAGAAATAAGTTCTAAGTTGATGTTAGTTACCGTTCGTCGGAAAGCCTTAAAATTAGCTGCCTGCTTGCGAAGCATTTCATCCAGTTTACTGTTTGTACCCTGATTTACCATCCAAGCACGACGAGCTCTTTGACCTAACTCCGAAGGTTGACCATCTTCTCCTAGCTGCTGTTCCTCTTTACACTCCTGTTCAGTCTCGAATTCTTTACCAAAATACGTACCTTCTTCTAGTAGTCCTTGATCATCGCTCCTAGATGGAGCTTCCAGAAGTTGTTGATGCATCTGGTTGATCAGCGTTTTGACAGCTTGGTACGACTTGCTTGTTTTCTCGAACTCCTGTTTCGTAAAGTAGACATGCGTCTTACTTACTTCTGTTGTAAGGCGATCGTGGTTAAATTGGTACTCCTTCCAGTATTCTTCTAAAGTACTCAAACACTTTTTCAAGTATTCGAAGGTTCGTCTTTGGACACTGCTCTTCTTTAAATTAACCCCGATCTTTTCGATGTTGATGGCGAGCTCCAATTGGACGTCGTAAAGCTCAGCCATTTCGCACGTTGTTTAAGGGCGTCAAATCTCCCAAAGTTTAGAAAATTATGGAAAGATCTTACTTGTGGTCTGCTGCTATACCACCGTTGATGTTCTCCTTGGATCAGGAGCGTAATCCAGTCACCGACCAGTCCAGAATACCACTTTAGTCCACACACACCACACTGATATACACGCAACACTCGCGATTACTTTTCGGAACTCGCGCGATCCGGCTCGAAGGACCAATATGTGCGGGGTGTGGGTTGTAGTTGATATAAAAGCACTGATAGGTTTTGGATAGTTTATTAAAAGTTCTTCAAATGTTACGTTAAAATGTTATGTTAAAGGTTATGTTAGATGAATGCACCCGGTCCGTTCGGTGTCTCGTAATGCACTGATGTTAAAGTACGATTGTAGGGAAATTGCTGCGTTAGCAGGTGTTCGGTTGCTTGGACCGAACAACGTTCTTGATCGTGGTAGTCTCTATTTCTCCCGCTCAACGGTAGAGCGAAAGGGCGTGTGAAATTTTTACTAAATAAAACCCATCTGCATATGTTCCTTCAATGGCTCTTTGTGCTCTAGAACTACGGGTTTCCCTTTTAGAAATTCCTCGTGGCTCCAGCAGGCATCGGCCCTGTACCTCTACCATGAGTTTAAAGCAATAGTATTTGTCGATACTCGATACCGACTATAGTCTGTCTAATAAGTCAACCGACTTGGGAATTTTGTGCAATATTTAATCATTTAAAAAATACTTATATTCGATACTTTTCATAAGGTTCTTCTGTTAGTAAACAATGATCTCTATCTCTTAATCAACCTTGATTATTGAACCCGTGTTGACTACCACAGATTTCATTAAACCCTAATAATTACCCAAGTCGTTAACTTATTAGACAGACTGTACGTAAATATTTTACATGGCAAATTTTACAGCGCCTCTAGCGGTCACTTACGGAACCAAAATTTGCCATACAAAATATTTACGTAGTCGATATCGAGTATCGATAACTTTAAACTCATGGTAGAGGTAATGCTGTTTCATTTAGGCGTGCGTGGAAGTGGAATACTACACCGCCGTCGATGACTGGGGCTCAATCTTTACAGGACGGTCCGACGGAGAGCTACCCATTCCTCGTCCGCAACCGTAGAAATCTACAATTTATTTTTAAACATCATGCTACAAACAATTATACACTTCATTCTATATAGCCTAAAATAACCTACCGTACCTTCTCGTAACTTCTTTATTACCTTCGTCATTATAATTAAACTTTAATTAAAATGACGTCATTCCACAATGACGGTCAACAAGAAAACAATGATGAAGTGTAGCCTATTTTTTATGGCTGCAATTACTTTTGTGACTCAGGGGACATAGCGTGATGATATTGTGTTGTGTTATGAATCATGGTAATGTTGCTATCATAATAATTGATGGTGATTGTTATAAGGTGACATAATCATCGCGTTACCAGTTTGATAATAAACTGTTCCGTGTGATGTATATTATAAGTTCAGACCACCGTTCTTTAAAGCTCTGGTACCGGCCATGGTTCGGAGCGAGGAGGAATGGCAGGCTTCTGCGAAGCAGTATAATGCTAGCGAAGGAGGCGGCCACAGGCCATGGTTCGGAGCGAGGAGGAATGGCAGGCTTCTGCGAAGCAGTATAATGCTAGCGAAGGAGGCGGCCACAGGCCATGGTTCGGAGCGAGGAGGAATGGCAGGCTTCTGCGAAGCAGTATAATGCTAGCGAAGGAGGCGGCCACAGGCCATGGTTCGGAGCGAGGAGGAATGGCAGGCTTCTGCGAAGCAGTATAATGCTAGCGAAGGAGGCGGCTACACGCGCGAGTCTACGGCCCTAACGCTCTAGCCACTAGGATCCCGACCCCGATTTCCAGCAAAACTGTAGGGGTCCTACGGCAGGGTCGAAGCCTACTGGGGTCATGGTTTTGGTTCTGAAAAAAAACCCGGGCCCCTAGAACTCAATGCAACGAAAGAACAAAGGAGTGGGTTATAGTCAGTAAAAAATTGACACGGTCGGCTCCACCCTAGAGCGGGAGATGTGTTTTCCGCGTGTACTTCAAAGGCAACAATATTGACGTCACTCGCTAGGACCGGTGCCTGCTAGGGTTGAGGGTTTATTCGAAAGAGTTATCGTGGCTCTGTAACGCAAAAGGCAACTGAAGGAATACAGATGGTGTCGGGTGTAAAAGTGTTTGATTCAATAAATAATGTATCATCGCATTAATTTGTACCTAATCACTTAAAAAAAAAAATCGCTTGAATCCTGCAGCGTGGCGCCAAACCAAACCATTTGAAGTTTTCGTTTCGAGTGCAAGCAAAAATAAACTTAGCGGTGGTCAGGCGGAAGTGTCTTTGATGGTACGTATACAAAATATAAGAGATCTTGTGTTTAGAGCCCTTTATCGTTTTTTGACTTCAATCTTCTGTGTGTGGCATTTTTCTTGTAGCTTATTGAACAAAACTAATAATACTACATAAATACATACACACAGGCTCAGTGAAGATTCTCCGTTCCAACTTTTCGAGCCTAAAAAATCCGTCACGGTTCACAAAATGATGTTCTCAGGTCAACATTCATATAATCATAAAAACCCGGATGAACAGCAATTAAACAATAATTTTGAGTAATATTCGTGGAATTAAAAACCGTGGATGAATTTTTGTTCACACTTTTTTTCGTCTGAACGTACGTTATAAGATTCTATTTATATGGACAAGTATTTCTGAGTAGATGGTTAGGCATTATAGCTTAAAATTAACTCAATAGTTTTTACTTAAACATGATGACCTAAACTGCTAAATATGATGTATGCACTCTTTAACATAAAGGCGCGGGCCCACCGCGGCGCATGCTGTGCACGGTCACTGCGTGTATTAATTTGTTTGACAACGTGGGTCTACGTTTCCACTGGAGTACATGAATATGAACCACGACTAAAAAGGTACTAAAAAGATAAAGTAATAACAGTTAAATTGGGTATCACCAAAATATTATTACTCTGATATCCTCAGGGGTCTGTTCTCTCTGCAACTCTCTTCCTGCTGCATATCAACGATCTGCTGGTGCGCGGTATCTATGGGTATGCAAACGATAGCACAGTTGTAGAGAGATACCTGCCCAGTGCTCGGGCTAGTAAAGAGCTAATCCGGTCCGAAAGAGAGGCTATGGTAGAGCGTACGAATATCTCACTTCAGGCAGTCTCCAAGTGGGATGAAGCCAATCTGGTGGGATTCAACGCCGCCAAAATACAAGCGTGTCTGTTCACCGCCAAAAGGAGCCCGTGCGCCTTGGCTCCTACTTTTCAGAATTTATCCCTGGAGTACACCGACCGCCTTCAGCTCTTGGGGGTTGAAATTACCTCAAACCTTAACTTTGGGCGGTTCATTGAGTCCAAAACCAAGGTAGCTGCTAGGAAACTAGGCGTTCTTGCAAAGGTCCGACCAAAGGGTCAAAGGTATGACCTTTATTCCGCCATCGCAATTCCACCATCGGTCAACCCGACGTACGGCGAATATTCACCCTTACGTTGTTGAAACCTCTACGGTCCGGACTAAGCATTTCGCCTCGTCGTTTATACCGCGTACGTCGAAGGACTGGAACAGTTTGCCTGCTGCGGTTTTCCCGTCCGATTATAATTTGTCTTCAAGGCTAGAGTGAATAGGCTCTTAATAAACAAGTGCGCCTCACCATCAAAGATTACATCGCTGCTTTCCATCAGGTGGGATCGCAGTCATGCACTAGTTTGAATCAATTAAAAAAAAAATTGCACCTGCATTCAAACATGAAAACAAAGTGAGTTTCTTTCTATGTTCTACTGTAGCCAACATATAACTAGCTGCTGCAAGCGGCTTTGCCCGCGATAATGCTGAAAATCGTCTCCAAGGGAACATAGTACACACACACGCATACACACATAGTATTACTGTCTATTCCAGGTTGCCTGGAAGAGATCGCGGAATGTGACAAGGCCGCATTATGTGTTTTAGATATAAGTTTTTCTTCCCTATGTTTCGTGTTCTAAGTAAAATAAAGTAGGCATATATTAAATAATAAAAGCTCCGGAATAAAAAGCCCTATGTGCCATTCCAAGATATGTAGCAAAAGATATGTTCTACCCGAGTTGTTCTACCGAGTTTCAACGAAATCCGTTGAGCTGTTTTAGCGTGAAGAAGTAACAAACACACACACAAAAACCTTCGTCTTTATAACATTAATATGATATCATGTCCTAAGGCATCCTGTAAAAACTAGGGCATCCATCTGACCCTCCAGTTCAAGACCTTACATCAAATTTCGCAAATTTACGTGCTAATAACTCTGCTTTATACCGCGACCTTGCCCGCAGTATAGCGGACTAGTGTCATAAGTCCCTTAACAAAACGATTCATTAAGTTGCCTTGAGTTACTTTAGAGATCTAATCTTCATTCTAGACTCAAGTTCAAGTTGTATTTAACTTGTAATAGCAATTATTCGGTTGTTTAATTTTTGTTTAAATTTAATGCATTAAGTTAATTAGTGTTTATTTTTGCTTAGACGTGAATATTGTATTGTTGTTGTTTTAATGTTTTAATTTATATAATTTTGCCAAACTGTATTATAAACTAATAATATGTGGAATCGTAGTGGACTGTACATTTACTTATTGCATACTGTAAATAGAAATCTGTACATATAATACATCTGTAGAAGTTTTTTGTAGTGAGCGCACCTCGTTAACTGTACGAAATCGATGTAGATAACTTTTATACATTAAAATTGTATGTAACTTTATATATTATTTAGGCTTTGTTTCATCACAATATGTTGAATACCTACATATGTCGAAGGATATTATACTACATTCATTGTTTTAATGATTGTTAATTTATTACTTAAGGTTATTTGTACTTTTTAGCCTGAAATACAGGTCCAACCTAGTTCAGGCAACAAATGCAATGTATGCGTGTGTGTATGCGTGTATTGTTGTTAGGCGGTACAAAGTTCGACGGGTCAGTTAATAAATATATATAATGTACGGTTGCTTGCTTTCCCAAATAAAATAAATAAAACTATTCATTGAGATTTACGACCGGTAAAAATGGGAAGAGAGATTTTTTTTTGAGGTCGGTCTTTCAAGGAGTTGTCAGCAACAGCAGGGGCCCAGCCGGGTCGAAGCCTACTGGGGCCAGGGTTATCCGAAAGGGAACTCGAGCCCCGGTATGAAGGCTTGAAGGAACGGGGTGGGTTTTTTAGTCAGTAAGAGTCTGACACTATCTCCCGCTCCGCCCAAGAGCGGGGGTTGTCATTGGATGATTGAAAAATTGTCCTAAAAAATTGGTTATAATTGATAAATTCATAATAGAATCAATCATTCATAACAATTGCTACGAGAAAATACTACTCGTAGTATTTTTCCATTTTGATCGTTGTCCATTCATAAATAAACAAATAGCCGGTACAATATTTCCATAAATTGAATGACATTTATAGAGCAGTGGTGGCCGAGTGGTAACGGCCCCGACTTATGAATTGTAAGTCGCGGGTTCGAACCCAGACAGGCGCATTACTTTGTGTAATTTATTTCATCACCACTGCTCCCAAAACGGTGAAGGAAAACATCCTGAGGAAACCGGCATGTCCTAGAACCAAAAATTCGAAAACATATGACATTCTTCTTCATAACGGTTAACCTACAAACTGATTCTCAAGTTAAAGATATTCATAGCTTTTGGTTTAAAAATGTAAGAGAACTCAGTGACGAAAATATAATTAGATTTAATGACTGCATCTCAAGTTTATCTTTTTCAGAAGTTTACGAAGTTCAATCAACAAATGACGCCTTCGATAGATTACACGATATAATAACCCTTTTCTACAATTTATGTTTTCCTGTAGTTAAAGTAAAAAATACTTCTAAACAAGTGAAAAACAGAGGTCTGACTAAGGGTATAAAGAGATGTTGCATAAAAAAGCGAATTTTATATTTAAAATACCATCTCAACAAACATAATAAAAAACAAAACAAAAAAAAATATGACAACTACACACGAATACTGAAAAAATGCATACACAAGGCTCAGCAGATTAATAGTTTAAACTATATTAATAAAGCCAAAAACACAAGCAAAGCGGCCTGGAACATGATTAAAACAAACACGATTAATATGACAGGTAACTCTGAAATTGACGCTGTTAATGTAAATGGTAAAATGTATGACAATCCAACCAAAATATGTGACCTATTTAATGACTTTTATGTATCCCAAACAAAGACGACTAATTCCGCTCAAAATAACATGCAAAATGACGTAAAAATAACGACTTCTCAAAATACTAAAACCATTTTCCTAGCACCAGTTGATGAATCTGATGTTTATAAAATAATTCACGGTCTAAAAACCACTAATTCGACTGGATATGATGACCTGAGCACGAAGGTGCTAAAAATATGTGCAAGGAGTCTATTGTGTCCCTTAACTTATATTATAAATCTCTCTTTAACAGAAGGAGTATTTCCAACTCGCCTTAAAAAGTCAATTGTCAAACCTCTTTATAAGAAAGGTGTAAAAACTGACATGAGCAACTATCGTCCAATAACTCTAATCCCAATTTTATCGAAAATATTTGAGAAAGTTATGTGTAACAAAATAGAAAACTTCTTAACAGGATGTGATATTCTTAAAAAAGAACAATTTGGTTTTAGGAAAGGCAGTTCCACTACTTTAGCATGTTTTACGCTAGTAAAATACATAACGGAAAGTCTTAATCAAAAATCAAAGATAAGTTGCGTGTTTTTAGATATGACAAAAGCCTTTGATTTTGTTTGCCATAAAACACTACTCTCAAAACTTGAACATTATGGAATCCGCGGTAAGGCCAACGACTGGATCAAAAGTTATCTTTCTGAAAGAGTACAATGCGTGGAAGTAACAAAAACAACTCAAAATGAAAAAAAAACCTATAGGTCAGAATATAAGCAAAATAACTATGGCACCCCACAAGGAGGTATCTTATCCCCGCCACTCTTTCTAGTTTGCATCAACGATATTCTAGAGGCAATAGGCAAAGATTGCATATTATTTGCAGATGACACGACAATAATGCTTAAGAGTGACACTGATAAAAATTTAGAAAATGAAATCGTCCAAGCTTTGGATAATGCAATCAATTGGCTTGAAAAAAACAATTTAAAAATAAATATGACTAAAACCAACATCATACAATTTCAGACATACAATTCTAACATAAATAAACTTGACTTTCAATATAAAAATTCTCACTTGACAACTATTGATAATTGTGTATTTTTAGGTATAACAATCGACAAAAATTGCAACTGGTAAGCACATGTAGATAAAATTCTTACGAAAATAGATCGTTTTATATATGTCTTAAAAAGAATTAGACAAACGGTAAACCATGATACTGCAATGCTGGCTTACCATGGTTATGTATCATCCGTACTAAGATACGGTATTATAATATGGGCTAACTCAGTCGATTTTGACAGAGTTTTTAAAGCTCAAAAAAAATGTATTCGTGCCATTTGTGGAGCTCACTTTTTAGACAGCTGTAAACCACTATTTCAAAAACTTAAAGTTTTACCTTTGCCCTGTTTATATATTTTTGAAATATGTGTTTTTGTCAAGAAAAACTATAATTTATTCGAAACGAATACTGACAGGCCAAATAGCCGAACACGACATAAAGACAGACTTCGACTGCCACCAAGCAGGCTAAAATTATTTAAAAAAAATGTATACTGCATGTCGATCATTATTTACAATCACTTACCAAATAGTTTACAAGATCTACCATTGACAATGTTTAAAAAAATACTTTTCAATCTGTTACTGTTTAAAAAATATTATACTCTTAAAGAATATCTAGAAGACAAGTCAATAGAACCTGTAATGTGCAAGTTAGATTCAGATTAGATTAATTGACGACACTGACTGTGAATATATTTGCACGCCATGTTATGGCAGGATATGCTGAAACAAATTTACTGTAACACCTTATGTACCATATTCTAGCAAATAAATGATTTGATTGATTGATTGATTGATTCACCAACCCGCACTGGGTCCGTGTGGTAAATTACGGCCCATTCCCTCTCCTAGAGAGGAGGCCTGAGTCCCAGCAGTGGGAACATTAAAAAGGCTGATGATGATGATGAGTGACATTTTGGGATATTAACTTTATTGTTTATGAATATTATTTATTTAGACTTTACTTAAATAATAACAAGACCTTTTCTAATAAGCCTTTTAAGTATTTGTACTAATTAAAAATTAGTGCTGTATAAAAACTTCAGGAAAGATGTGTTCATTTTGATTGAAATAAATTGCTAATTTAAAGGTAGGTAGGTATTTAAAGGTATTCTCACGTTGCTCAGTGAATATAAAAGGCTGGTTATTGTTTTCACAAACGCAGAATACAAAAATTATTTGATGCCAAGAATAATTTATTATACCTACTCGTAATTGATGAATATTTTATTAAAGTTTCATAACCTCATTTTTTTAGGTGGAAAATAATATACCAATGATTTCGCTGTAGAATGGAGCGAGAGAGTATGCCAGGCATTTTTTTTTTTATAATTGATAGGCTCGCGTTTGACCACAATCTCACCTGATGGTAAACGATGATGTGGCCGACGATGGAACACGCTTGCTTAGAAGCAATCTATTCACTCTTCACTTAAAGACCCCTAGGTTATAGCTATCAGGAAACACAGACTCACAGTCAGCTACTCCTGTGTCCTTCATGTGCCTTTTCTGTTCTATGACTACGGGTTTCCATTTCAGAAATTCGCCGTGGCTCTAGCGGACATCGACCCTGCTGGCCCCCTTCAGTTCTGCTGACATCTTTTGACCATAGTACTAGTTTGCTTAACGTATTCAAAACTTTAAATGTCAATTTGTACTATAGGTAACTGTATAGCCAAATTGATAAATCTGCAACAAAATTGAAGAATCGGGTACGTGGCCAACTCGAGGCGTTCGACGCAAGAGAAACGGTTGTAAATTGGCTAGGAGCGCTGGTCACTTTATTTTTTTTTTCCATATTACGATTTGATAACGTTAACGTTATCCCGATCGAGTACGTCAACGTGATTATGTAAGTTAAAATAATAATAATAATCTCTTTTGAAAGTCGGTTAAAAACGCGCACTTGGAGAGTTTAAAAGAATGACCGTAGCCCTAAAACGTACAGGAGAGTTAAAGGACACAGATGGGTTTCAGTCTGCGAAAGAGATCCCGGGGCCCTGGAACAATGGCAAAGAAGGAACAGGAGTGCGTTTTTATTAGTAAAAGTCTGACACTATCTCCCGCTCCACCCAAGAGCAGAGGATGACATTGGATGATTTTCCCAGCTAAAAGAAAAAAAAGATGGGTATCAGTCAGTAATAGTTGACGAACACTCTCGTTCCACCCCAGAATGGGAGAAGTCATTATTAAAAGGTTCCTACATCTAAAGAGACCCTATGAAGGAATTAAAAGGTGTCTTTTCGAAAACATCATGTAGGCAAAAAAGAAGTTGCCATAAAAGGGCCATCAGAAAATTGTCAAAATAAAAGTAATTAATATTTATTACCCTGCACTTTAATTTACTTACAAAACAACTCGCTCATTGCACTTCAAACAAAAAAAAAACTAAAAAAGTTGAACTTGACTCCAATTTGTCGGGAAAACTCGACAATTCAAACAAATAACTTCTTATTACCCCAGCTATAGTAATAACGAATTCAGTTTCCCACGGCAGGGAACTGGTTTTGAACTTGAGACTATGTTTATGTGTTAATTATTCACTCATTATTATCGCACATTTTGCCTTGTCACGATCTTAACTTAATCGTATTAAAGTACTCAGTTTGTAGGTACGATATAAGTCTGTGTCTATTTAAATGCACGTGTAATGCCAGCCATACACCATCCTACCTATCGTCCAATAAGTTTGACGATAGCGTCAAACTTATTGGACGATAGGTAGGATGGTAAACCTATAGAGGTTTGCCGCTACAGGTTTGATCGTGTGTGCGAGTGGATTGGTATGACGGACGGTTATGTTTGACGGCACATTCGAATTTCGTTTCTTTTTGTTTGTTCATACCGATTGGATCATACCGATTGGATCATACCGATTGGACCGTGTATGACGGTCCTAAGGAAACATAGGTAGTGCTTTTTATGAAGAAGATCTGTGTGAAGTATCATGAAAAACGAGTTAGAGACCCATGAACAATTAATCATTTATCACTGGTCCACTATATTTAAAATATTTACACCCGCACGAAATTAGTACTACACCTCATAACAAGTTAAAACACATTCTACGTCTATTTAGAGATAGAGCATTCATACTCCATTTGTTTAAGTGGGTAGGTACACGTAAACAATCTTGATATCTCTTTTTATTTAAAAAAGCCGTATAAAAGACATACAAAGATTATTTAAATTTAGTTAATTACCTAACATTGGTTTAGGGAAATAACTAACTGAACATTTGGTAGATAGAAATTTTTAGATAAAAGACATGTCTGTGTGTACCTAAACAAATAGAGTATACAGTATATTATTGAAATAATTTTCAGAATTGGTTTAGTAGTTTCAGATATATATAGATACAAACTTACAAATTGTATAAACATTATCATTATATCCTTTTAATATTAATACGAATAATACTTTACTACGTACTTTACTGTACACCAATACAGTTACAGAACTCTTTTCCACAAACCTATATCTTTGGGTACAGTGACAGCAAAACCGTAGGGGCCGCAGGAATTCCTGAAAGGAAACCGTGATCCTGGAACGCAAAGGGCAACTAAAGGAACAGTTGTGGGTTTGAGCCAGCAAAAGTCTGATACTCCCTCTCACTCCACCCAGAATCGGAAGAGATTTTCAACTCAAAAAAAAATGGACACAGTAAAAGTTTTATCTAATATATTATTTTATATATTAGTTTTATCTTATAGAAATATAGAAATATACAAATATACAGGTAATCAGCTGCATCCGGTTAGATTAGAAGCCAACCCCACCTTTTTAGAAAAATGGTTGGCAGGTTAATTGACACGAAGTAAGTTCACATTAGAAACAATAATGAAGATCTCATAATGGTTTTTTACTGATTAGCCCGCGCTTGAACACTACCTCATCTGTTGGTAAGAGACGATGTGATCAATGATGGAGCACGCTTGCCTAGAAGTAACATATTCGCTCTTCACTTAAAAACACCTAATTTGGAACTATCAGGAAACAGACAGACTCCCGCTGGAAATTTCACTTGAATGTGTTTCTAAATCGTTTAGTGCGTATGAGTGGGAAGTCCACTATGGTGTACTGGCTGTATAGGTAGTCTCAAGCATTGTGAGAGGATTCTCGTGGTGAGCCGTAAAATACTCCAGAACCCGGTACAATACACCCACCATGTACCGGTGACACATCGCCTCGTACTTCAGGTGGTCCGATGATAGGCCGATATTGATTGTATCATATTATGCAATTCCGATGCATACTCCCAGAAGTGCAACCGGAAGGCTAGCTACTCAGGTCAAAGCTTCAACTAGACGAATGTGTTATAGATGAAACTACCGATAACCAAGCTCCTTTAACTTGCTTGAACAGATTAGGATCAACCATTTCCTCGTACCCTTTTCCTCAATTTTGCACAACCAAAACCACCAGAAATCATCGTCACGTTGATTGCAAAACGCCACAGTATGGGAATGTCCTCTATCATTGACAATGGACACACGTTAACTTGTGTGAGAATTAATAGGCGTCTCATTATGCTGTGCTGGCGGCATTGAAGTGGCTACCGTAAGGCCTTAGCTTTATCTTTGTTGTTAAGCTTCATCGCGTCTTTGTTTTCGGATTATATAATGGGGTTAATTAATTCTTTGCGGACGTGTAAGTTGGTTTTGGGTTGAGATGCAATGTCATGGGTAGCTAGTGACAGGACTGTGGGATTGTTTGAAAGGCTACGGAAGGGACACTAGTGGGTTTTATGCAAAAAATGTCTGATAATCCCTCTAATAAGAGTCATTTGATAATTTTCTACCAAAAAAAAAGACGCGTGTGTGAAGCCGTGATTAAAAGCTAGTGCCCGATAATGAAACGTTGAATCTTGCAGTTAACCATCAAAAGATATAACTGTTATTATCTTGATTTTCTGGGAAGGCGATAGGGCTGCGGAATTGCACAAAAGAGTCACCGCAACCCTGGAACGCCAAAGGCAAGTTGTGTTGTTTGTTTAGTTTCCATTTGCGTTACTGAAACTCTTCGGTCAGTAAAAGCCTGACATTTCTTCTTCCTCCAACCAGAGCGGGGGAAGTTATTTGATGAGTCCCCATGAAAAAACCCTTGCTTTTTGTCTCACACTCAAACTTTTCCGCAGCAATTTAAGATTCATTCACAAGAGACATTATTATAAAAATCATGATTAAGTATATACCAGTTCAAAATACCAAAATCATGACAAATCACCAAAACCATAATTCTCTAAAGAAGTCGCTACACTAGCCATCATAATAAATGCAACTACTAAAGAAGCTAACAAAAGCTAAGAAACCAAACCAACAAAAACTCATTCATACCCAAACTAGTTCAAGTTTACAAACAGAAGTACTATCGCGCACAAAGCTGCTTCGATATTTGGCACACTATGCAATCCATTTGCACTTTAACACCAATTTAGATTTACACTTCTACAGCTGAATTTTGGACCTTAAGCCACTGTGATAAAATCTTTAAAGTGATTTTGTGTGGTTTAGTAATATGGTTTTGAGGATCCTAAGGTCAGGATCGTCTTTTGTCATCAATTAGCGAACTACGTGTATGGGTTGTGTGAAATGCATGTACTGTTAAGTGGAAAAGTATGCGAGTGGATCTGAAATTTTTTTGCAGTCCATTAGAAACCTTTGTACCTTAATATCTTAACCCCTTTTTTTGGGTGAGAAATCATAAATTGCGTTTCCTGCTCTGGATGGAGTGTAAAGGAATGTCAGACTTTTACTGACTAAAATCGACTTCTTTGCCTTCAATTGCCCTATGCGTTCGCAAGGCTGCGATAACACTTTTCCTCGCCACGATTTTTGAATTAAGAATTTTGAGTTCAGTTTTCATCAGTCTACTTTAACCGCAAAAATTGACAACATTTTATTTATTCACACGTTTTAACTCCAAAAGTTGAAATCAGTCATACCTAAATAAAACTGTCACAAGTCATTTATTGACATGAATCGCGGGTTATTTTCGTTGTCATGGTGACTGTCAATTTAAAGGTTTCTTCAAAAGAATTGTTACAATAGAACTCTAGAAGCAGTTACAGTAGAAGGGGTTGTGGAAGGGGAGGCTGGCAGAGATGCCAGCTGATATAATATATACGTATAATAATTTAATATAATAATATTCCACGACTATCACACAGTCCCAAGCTAAGCAGAGCTTGTGTTATGAGTACTAGACAACTGATATACATTCTTATTTATTTCTAAATACGATATTCTTATATTTCTATATAAGAGACAAATAACACCCAGCCACAGAACAAATTATCGTGCTCACCACACAAACCTTTGTCCTGGGCGGGAATTGAACCCACGATCTCCGGCATAGCAGTCAGGGCCATTGACCACTAGACCAACAGGTCAGTCAATCACAAATGTCGCAAAAATTTCAAATAATTGAATATTCAAATGAGATGAAAAGGTTAATGATAAAGATTTTTTATCATGACTGTACTTAGTTCAATGGAGCATAACAACACAGTTGTGGTCACACAAAATTCTGATTATTCAAAAAAAAGGAACATTGTGACGTATTTACCTCTGGACCTTGATAACTGCTGATTTTAAGCCAAGGTGAAGGTAGATAGTTATCAAATTCTTTCAGAAATATGTAATTTGGCATAATTTTAGGACAGTACTGAGATACGGAATGATCATAGATTTAAATGGAGTATAATGACAGACTTTTGTGTTTGACGTAATTTTATACTTGTCTTTGTGCAAATAGATCAAAATAGACCATAATATTTCATATTTCCGTTTTGTTAACTAAAACTGAAAAAGTATCATTTTCCCGTGGCATCTGTATTAATATACAGAACTAACCTCTGCCGTGCTGACAAGCGTGATCTGCTATCGAAAACATCAGTCACTTACTATCATGTGAGATAGTAGTTAAGCGCAAGCCTCTGTCCTCTCTCGTCTGTCATCAAATTTACTAAATTAAATACTTCCAGAGATAACAACGTACTAATAAACTCTAGTTCAAGGGATTTGACTGCTGAAATATGAATAACCAGAACCTATGCCACGAGCTCTTATCGCGATCCATTTTACGACCTAAACTGTACTGATAACGGGTGGAACTATATAGACTGTTTTCCATTCCTTTCTCTCGCTCGCACTTTTGACATTTTAACGCATCATGCTAAGGCCCCTTATCTTTCGCATCTACGTCCTACTGTTTCCAAGTATATATTCAAAGTGTTATTTTTGTTATGAATGAAAATTCTGCAATAGCAGTGCTAATGTGCTGAACAATTTACCATACTACTGTAAAATGGATGTGTCACTACAATTCGCGCTATACTAATCAAATCAGACCTTAAATTAGTAATGACATGGTTTTGGGTTTTCACCAGATACCTATGTATCTTGTCAGAATTATTTTATTTAGTTTTTACCATACTACTTTAAGTAGTACAGTATGTTTAGTTTTTACTACTCATGGTCATTTGAAGAGGAGGGATCAAACGCATGTTACTAAAAGAGTTATGAGTTTAAATGTAGATGGATGAAGAGGTACAGTACAGGGAGATGAGAGATTGAGAGATCGATAGATTAAGTGAGGAGTGATATGACAAAATAGGGGAGTTAGTGACGGCATGACAAGTGACAGGACGGAATGGAAAAAAATACATGACACATGCCCTATAAGCGGTTATAATATATGATAGCAGGATTTTGGATTTTCATAAGTCATTGTCATAAGCCCGTGATAATATCTGTAATACTGTAAGTATCAGAATGTAAAAAACTGAGGCTGTGTGAAAGACGGATTGAAAAAGATTGCACATGGCAGAGATGAATATGTTGAGATAGCTGTGTGGAATAACTGGAAAGGATCAAGTGAGAAATGAGAATATTAGAGGAAGTTAGAAAGAGGCGCCAGTGACTCATACCTTGAAAGGGAATCGTTTGTCCTGGTACGGTTATGTGGAGAAGAGAAATGAAACACATGATACGAAAGTAGCTATGAGTATACATGGAAATTAATGGAAAAGAAGGCCAAAGATAAGATGGAAGGATTGTGTGAGAAT
The DNA here is from genome assembly GCA_910589285.2 of Mythimna ferrago. Classification (NCBI taxonomy): domain Eukaryota; kingdom Metazoa; phylum Arthropoda; class Insecta; order Lepidoptera; family Noctuidae; genus Mythimna; species Mythimna ferrago. The sequence goes on from OU342680.1 coordinate 2,859,562, forward strand.
TCATATGAACGAAAAGGAAGTGAGCATCAGCGTGACGGTTGACAGGAAAGTTATTATTATTATTATTAGCTCATTTTAGGACCTATAAATGAAACACGCAGAAAACCAGAAACACGCGAATGATATGAAAGAAAAGGAAGTTAGTGATAGCATGACGAGTGACAGGGTAGAATGGAAGAAAAAAACGTATTGCGCCGACCCCAAATAAGAGGGGACAAGGGCAGGAAGAAGAAGAAAAAGTGAAACACGCAGAGTGACAGTAAATATAATCAAATTTAACTTTGAATTCCAGGAACACGCCAAAGATAATAAAACTTCAAACGGATAGCCATCTTTTAGTCCACGTCCAGCTTCTTTCGTCACGGCATTGATAACAATTTCCGTCAGTTTATACGTGCTTCAGAACACCATATAAAATACAATATAATATTTTTTATTTTCAACTTTTTCTATTGTGTATAAATTGTTTTTTTTTTTTTGCTGCTTGAAAAACTTTCAAGGCGTCACTGAAATTCTTGTTGATAACCTTAATACTGTAATTCGAGTTTATTAAATTATCATAAAAAAGAGCTGAAGCTATTATTTATTTTTTTGCTATTTTTTCAGAGCCTGGTCGTTGACTGACTGATTCGTGTTAGATTATGAAAAAACTTAAGTATTAATCTAATAATATTATCATTACTTGAGTAATACGTTAACAAAATATTACAGTTTTTGATAGTGACCGATGTTAATCAAACTTCAGAGGTAACTTTATACATTACTGGGGCCATGAGTTGTGCGAAAGAGAACCCAAGGGGGGCCTGGAATGAAGACAAAGGATCTTTCTTTGTTCCTACATAGGAGTGGGTTTTAGTGGGTGAATGTCACGCCCTTCCACTCAGCCGCAGAGCGGGAGAAGTCATTGGATGATTTTCCACCAAAAAAAAACATTTTTTTTTTATCTGTTATAAACTAGTACTTGACTGCGATCCCGCCTGATGGTAAGTAGTGATGCAATCGTTGATGGTGAGGCGCACTAGTTTAAGAGCCTATTCACTCTAGCCTTGAAGACGCCTAAATTATAATCAGACGGGAAGACCGCAGCAGGCAAACTGTTCCAGTCCTTCGATGTACGCGGTATAAATGACGAGGCGAAACGTTTAGTCCGGACCGTAGATGTTTCAACAACGTAAGGGTGGATACTCGCCGTGCGTCGGTTTGTCCGATGGTAGAAATGAGAAATGATCGAAATTTTCACTGAAAATGATTGCTTATCATTGTTTCCTTAGAACTGAAGATCTGAAGATTGCGACCACACACGACGCATCTACCATCGTTACACGGACTCCATTAATATTGATTGACCGTTCGGTATAATTACTGCCTACAGAACCTTCTTAACCGCGTCTGGCCATCCATAAAATAAAGACCAGCTTATAAATCAAGATACAGACTGTGCCTAGTTTGGGGACTATTGTTCGGATTTATGCTACTTTATCTAGTTACTGTAAAAATAGAAGTGTTAAGATATTTTTAACAGCGGACCGATAAAGAATAATATTATAAACAACTATATCTACTAACATATAGTTGTCAAGTTATTATGTTACTTACATCTGTGTATTTGTTTGCTAACATGGTTTTAAAAGTTTTTGCTGAGGCGTCAGATATCTAGCCTTCCATTTGGTGCAACGTTAAGATGCACACCGCAATATAATATAGGTTATCTATGTATATTAATTGAATATCCACACTATAAGAATATTTTTTTTTAAATATTTTTGGTATTGTTGAGACAACGAGACAAGAGTTTTTTCTCTTTATTCTTTTACTGATTCTGTGTGAATGCTAGATTTTTTCAAGCAAAGCTTTCGTTGTGCTTTTGTGTATTTTATGTTACAAATATTTTATTTGTCTAACAATGTATCTAGAATTTCATTCCGAATTTAAAATATTATATTTATTAATAAAAAAATATATATATTATAAATAACTGAGACTGCTGCACAAGTGCACACAGTCTAAAAATAAAATCTCTGAGAAAAACCCAAACTGACCTAAAGGAAATACAAAGTTAAACTACTGCTTGCAACTCATTCGAAACCACCTCACAAGTGCCATCAAAAGCAATTATTATGGTCACAAACCCATTACTCACGACCATAAGCTTTTCCTCTAGCTATATTTAATAATTATAATGGCTGTGGGCACAATAAGAAGCCTTGGAGTAATGAATTATCTCATTGTTCTGTTATCATGAGCCTTTTAGGTCAAGATATGTTTATAGGTTATAGAATACACAAGATATTTTGTGATGTCAAAGAAGATAAAATATTTTGGGATTATGCGCAGTGAGTCTTCAATAACAAGAACGGTCTTCTGATAACCGGTCGTACCCAGGAAATGATGTCTTATTTTCCAAAAAATGGGTTGTGGTGGTCAGAGGCAGATGCTGTATAATATGCCAAATACTGGTATATCTGCATAATGTTAGACTGGAAGCCAATCCGAATATATTTGAGAAAAGGTTATGTAGATGATCTTCACACAGGGAGTCTTCGGTACGGTAATTCATGAACAGGTGGATTTACTAGAAGTACGTTTTGATCTAATAGTACTTTCTCAATCAATCTAGTTTTTCAGATGCGTTTTGATTCTAGTCTGATTTCATAGGAAATTCTTGCAAATTTCTTAACACCATCATTCTGAGAATCGGCCATTTTAAATATGAACAAATGCCTAAATGCATTTATCAATAAATGTAACATGTAGATGGTCAGATTTCTATGTTGATGATTAAGCAATTTATTAATATTTTTCAAACCGTGGAAACAATATTTGACATTGAGTCAAGAAATTGGTGATATCTAAAGGAGATATAATACGCATAGGTCAGAAATCACTGTTACAAGTTTAGTGTTTTTGTTTAACTTAACATTATAATTTTAGTTTTATGCTTTCAATTGAGTACAACACTTCAAACAAAGTGACATAATTCTAACCATTTCAAAATCCCATCCTGCGGATCTGCGGTGCATTTCCACGATTTATATGACAAATCAATAGATTACAGAACAAATAAAAATGACCATGATCGGTGACACCACAGTGAACCCACAGCGTTATTGTTTAGACACAATATAACGGATATTACTGGCCTAAAATCACCAAAAATCAATGGGCGTCGATTGTGACAAATTGTTGATTATGGTGACAAAATTTGTAATTTTTGTTCAAATTGAAAACCTGTCCGTCAATGTCGATGTTTTAAATAGAGTGAACTAGATATGTCAATTTGTTGATATGCAAATAAAAGAAACCTGTCTAGAAAATCATAATGTACATATTCACAATACTAGGAACTTTGAATATTTTTTATCCGTTTTTAGAAATAAAAATACTCAATCAGGAGCCAACTGAGATAAAATCAAAAACACTCCTATCAGGACCTATCAATCAAACACTATCAAGGATATATAAAAAAAAACGTAAGACAATAAAATTGCTGATCAAGCTTCCAACAAACACTTAGTCTTCATTTCATTATCCTTATGTCGTCCATAATAAGGTCATTAATGCAAAAAACTTCAAAACAGAAGTATGTATCGAAACTAGTCACGACCCACATGTAAAGCCCATAGTTCCCACGAACAGGTGTCATAAGAAATACTATAATAATTAGATCTTGATCGTAGAACATTGTTATGGAAGTAGCTATGGAGCTGAATAAGTTTGTAACTATTGGAAGTTTGATTATGGACAATAAAAGATATTAAAATGGGTTCACAAGGCTGCCTATAAACTAAATCAAGGCGAATATGTTAAAAAAAGCAATGAGATCCTTGTACGTCTTATCAGATCACCACACGAGGAGACTATTGTAATTGTATTGGTATGGTTATCTTTCACTGGGCTTCGGGATTTTTCAAAAGGATACTTTGGCCCTGGAATGCAGAGCACCAACACGAGTGGGTCTTAATCAGTAGAACTCTGACATTCCTTCTCACTCCACTTAAAGCGAAAGGAGTCATTGGATGAATTCCCACCTCCAAAAAAGGGTTAATAATCAACATGGAGCAAGTACAAAGATAGTCAATAATAGTAATAGTTAAGGGAGAATAGTCTACCCAGCTTCAATCAGAGTATCGCAAAAAAAAATATATAGCGAAATTAAAATGTCACTTTTGAAATCACATTCTATAAAAAGTCATCAACGTAGGAAAATACAGATTAGAAATCAACTGATTCCTATTCATATCTTGGTTTCTACTCTTGATTTATAGTGGCGTTAAAGAACAACATAATTTAAAGATAGTACAGTACAGTAATATAGAAAGTAATACTATAATCAAACAAAGTTCTGTAACGAAGACACACACATACATACAATAAAACGACGAGCATTAAGATCTTAATGATAGTTGATTTCAACGTCTTACATCCATTTCTCTACCACACTATCTTCGATAACATACAATATCATAATCAATCATAACACCGAGAAACCTGGCCATAACACGAACAAAACAGTAACCATGTAATAACATCTGACGGTAGAAACAATACGCCACTCTCTAAAAAAACTGAAGACACACCATAGAAACGTGGCTGCAGATCTCACATACATTGTTGAGCTATGGGAACCGCTACCCGGAAACTTTCCACTACATAAACGCCTATGGGAATGTGTGAAATAAGAAATTCTACATCTTTAATTGGGATTTTTAGAAAATTGGATATGTTTGCCGAGGTCACCGGGGCACAAAGTTATATACCGTTTTTTCCACCTTTGTCACAAAAAGACAAAGCAGAGGAGCTATTTAATTAATGATCATAGTTTCGTTTGTGGTATTTATGGTGTAATTCCAGGTCAGGTAAAGACTACCCTTTGCAAATGAATTACTTCAAAATCATGAACATCATCATCATCATTTCAGTTGCTAGACGTCCACTGTTGGACATAAGCCTCGCCAAGTGTCACCACAATGAACGATCCTGTGCCTCCTGCATCCAACTATATCCTATATATCAATAATTGTAAATATATAAATGTCAGCTTCTATATGGCAATACTGATGTTAATGAAAATATCATGCCTCTAAGGATCAAAAAACAGTCCCAGGTAACCAGTAATTATTAATAACCGTACATCAAGAAACCACTGTTTAAATTACTGCATCATTAATTTTAGTATCAAAAGCACGTTATATTCTTTGAACGTCTCAAGGAGTGGTTAACTTCTGAAGACAATAATTAAGAACGTAACAACATATTCCCAAGGTATTATAAAATGCTGCTTGTCATTTAAACATGGCAGTAGGTACTACATTGTTTATTTGATAACAATCTCAAATAGTAGAGTCATTTGCTAGTAATCATTGTGGTTGGACGACCATTTTAATATATGTTTGTAGGTTTTATATACGTATACCGGATGTACGGATGTAAGAAATAAACCACAATAATGCAATATGTGTTAGAAGAGGCAAAGAAGCTGTGGACGTCTTTCTTTAGAAAGTAAAGGCTGCTTACCATCAGGTGGGATTGCAGACAAATACTCGTTCATATTATTAAAAAAAAAGTAATGTTCAAGATAGACTGATCCCTTTTATAAGAGTAAGAAATAAATTTAACACGAATGGCTATTAAAAATACCGTATGCAAACTATCTACATTGGTAGAATAAATTGCAACACATACTTTGAATACAAATATTGCCACCAACATAAAAATTCAGTTTTAGTTCAAAAAATAGTATTTGAACTAAAGCACGGTAGCGCTTATCAGCTAACTAAACTACAAATGGTAAACTAAAAAAAACACTGACAGACAAGAGTAACTACTTAAATTCTAAAAAGAGAAATCACTTAAAGGAATACACAAAAGAGAGAAATTGACAATTTTTGAAAGTTTACAATTTAATTCAAAATAAAACAGACTTACCGCCGCATGCTGAGTGCCATCGTTGACATCAGTCTCGAAGTTCCACTGAGCTGCAACATTGTTCGTGCACTCCTTCGAAGCCTGTTCATCAGCTTGAGCCAAAAACTCCCGAATCTGTTGTAGATTCACGTACTGCTGCCTATCATCAAGACGGTTGCCATCAACACCCCTGTTAAAATCATAAGGATTCGCTCCAACATAGTTAGGATCACTACGAACAAAGTTGGGATCATTCTTCCTGAAATTCGGATCATTGTTTATATCAATTGCATCATCCCGATTCCTGTCATCGTAGGGTCTTAATGTAGAACTTGGGTTCCGATTATTCCCAAAATTATTGGGGTAACCGTTGTTATTTATATCAGGGTTTATACTGTAAGGGGTTGAAGATACAGGAAATATTCCAGGAGCCTGGCTAGATGACACAGGTCTTGCAGAACTGTACTGAAAATTTCTGTTCACATCGAACTGGTTTCCAGGTGCATTTATAGAAGCTTGAGTGCTGGAGAAGCCGTATCCACCATAATTCCGTTGTGTACTCGAAATTGGCGGCAAATCCAACTGTGGTTCGGCGGAGGTGTACGAAAGAAGCACCAAAACAACTTGGAACCACATGATAGGGTTTTTGTTTGAAAGATAGTCCATGTTAAGGTGGTCTGTTTGACCTAGTTGCGCGAGGTTCTTAGCAGCCAATGGTGCGTGGTGCTGGTTTGGTATCGCGTTTACGACTGTCCGTCGGTGAGCTGGCTTCTGAACTCGGGCCGTGTGAATCGGCTTTGTCTGCCTATACTTCTGCGTACCTAATAGACTAGAGGTCACAATGCGTCACATCTTACGCTTTATTGTCGATTCACGGGGTAACAGGGGATTGTGTAAATTTAAAGGGATGATCTTTATGTACTTCTAACATGCTATTGAATGGAAGATAATTTTACAGTCAGAAGCGTAGTACATGTCAGAAGTACTGTAAAACGGACTGATGTACATGTCGTTTACAATTATTTTGGTTTTGGTTGTCTTATAGTTGTAATTAATTAAAATTGATGAAATATTATAGCAGCAAAGCAATTAATATTATTCTACAAACGCTACGTTCATCTTGAGAATTCACATGCTAATTATATTAAATGCCGGTTAGCTTGTGGTTTTCCATACTGTCCGTGGATTACTGAGTTTTTCTATTATCCCACGGAAACTATAGTATTACTTTAAAGTTATTTTAACTTATGCTATCGAATTGATTGGATCATTCAAAACTTGCGCTAACATCGATATTAGTTAGGCCTTTTTATTGTTTTGCGTGGAAAGGAAAATGTTCTTACAGATTGTTATAAAAATAATTTTAGCTGAAATCAATATTAATAATACAACAATCGACACTTGTTTGTCATATTATCTTAGTAGAAGGGCTGTTATTTTAAACTTTAGATTACAACTAGCTGTCGTCAGCGACTTCGACCGTATGAAAGTTGAAAATTGTCCCAAAGGAGAATAATCGCGGAATAAAAAGTCATTAGTCATTAGTCATTTATTCATGAAAAAATAATTTGTATCTGAATTACACACAATCAATAAAAAAAAATAAAAAATCCAGTTTAAAAAACAAAAAAAGAAGTAAAAATGTCAAGAATTTAAAAATAATAGATTTAAATTTCATTAATAAATTAATAAATCAAACAGGGTCAAAATTTAAAATTTAAAATAAATTACAATAAAACATTTACAAATAAAATAGCAAAGAATGTCAGAATGAATTAAAAAAAAATAACATTTATAAAATTTATAGTAAAAGTGCCTAGTATCTTTCAGTATATGGTCTATCCGTGTGCCAAATTTCATCCAAATCCGTTCAACTAATTGAGCGTAAAGAAGTTACAAACATACACAGATATACAAAATTTCGTCTTTATAATATTACTAATGTGATATAGTGCAATGATTATAGTGTGATAGACTGATGGCGTCCTGGTGGCATCGTTACCATATCCTAAGTATTTACCAAAAAATTTCACGTTGGGCTGTTTAGCTTAATCTTCTTTTAAAAACCGTTCACCAAATAAGACCTACGAACCTTCAAATATGAAATAACCATTGCCTTATCTACATATATGCCCCGTTAAATAACACCAGGTACCAGGAGATAATAACTACGAGTACTCATTAGGTCACAACTTCCTCCGTTGCGTTATCTGTTACTTTCGCTGTCATCGCCTTTCTTTGTCACACCTCACTCCTAGGTAATGGGGCCTTAGTATGAATGTTAATTATTGTCGAAGCTATGATCTAATTGTATAGGGACTAGAATTGTTTGTAAAGAAAAATATTCTCATAAATGATGTAATATTCTCACAAATGTAAGTAGACAGCGAACCTATAGGTGTCTAAATTTTTGTGTTGAAGATTGAGTCTTCTGCATTTATCGTCATCATTTTAGCCGTAAGCCGAGCTGGATATATGCCTCCCCCAAGTTTCACCACACCGACCCGTCCTGTGCGTCTCACACACTCCAGTTATGAAAGTGTAAAGTAAGTAAGTAAGTTTAGAGAAGTTATATCCGAGAGAAGACTGTGTTAAGCTTTTTATTGCCAATGGGCTTGTCAAAGTCCGTAAAGAGCCCATTATATAAGAATTTTTACATAGCCCACAAAAAGGGCCCATTTATTATATTATTTTGGTTTCTAATTTTCTCTTGGGCTAATTTTCTTTTTGGCTGGTTTGAGTGAAGATCAGTGCTTTGTGTCAGCCCTCAAAATTTTACCTAACCTTATTTTTAGGTTAAACCTCCAGGTTTAAACACCTCCATTTTTAGTTTTATAACCTCTACAATCCACTACCAAGTGGAATAGTGGACTGTGGCTTTTTCTTATATTTATCAATCAAGCACATATCTGGAGACTGCATAAAAACTGTTAAATGCACTCTTAGTATTTTCAGTATAAACAATTTAAGTGATTCAAATTCCAAGAACGTCAAACTATTCAGATTTTCACGTCACTTCGTAATCCTTAATTGTTAAACGATGTTAGGTGCGGTACACACTTCTCGCACCCGACGATTTACGCAACAAATAAGTGTAGCACCATGTTATATAACTAAGAATTCATTACAACTGGGATTTTACGTCCTTCGGGTAATTGTGAACGCACCTTCATGTTTCAAAATGGTACCTCGAAAATGTGAGCTCGATACCTATATTTTGGGTGTTGTGTAAACTGGCCTACTTTGTGACTACTAGAATATATTAAGCAGTGTTAGTTTAAAGCATAGCTCTATCAGTCATCCTACCATATGTCAAAGAAGAATGTTTGAATACTTTGGAAAACTTATTGCTGATATGAAAAGCTAAATTCAAAAAAAAACTAAATTTTTTATTTCACATAGGCCTACATGGGCACTTATAAAACGTCAGAAGCTATTGCAGTAATCGTCAGAAAGCAGATGGGAAAAGACTCAGAGGCAGGAGTCCGATACGTTAAACAGACCAAATCCATGCTAAGATAGCCGAAGATAGGACAACATGGCGAAATATAGTCCACAAAAACTTATTCATCGAGGTTACGTCAGCATTGAGGATAAACGACGTAAGGAGGAGGATCAGTTTCTAATCCTACAAAGTCTGAGCTTTATCAACCCAACTTAAGTCATTATAATCATCGACATATCCCTCTTTTGTACCATCATTAAAATATAGTTATCTAATTAAGCTTTTATTTTTTTAAGGGTGGAAATCATCCAATGTCTTCTCCCACTCTGGATGTACCAGACTTTTACTGACTAAAACCACACTTGTTTCTTTCAGTTGCCCTTTGCATTCTAGGAATACGGGTTTTCTTTTCAAAAATTTCCCGCGGTCCTCGCTAGCGGTTATCGGCTCTGCTGGGCCCCTACGATTTGCTGACATCTCTTTGACATGATAACTAATTAAGTTTACAATCATATTTATTCATGCGTTAAATTACATCATTATAAGCTATTAGTTTTCAGCCTATAATCTAAAGGTGACTCTTATAGGAAAATTAACCATGTCATCTTCACGCTACTTTATCACGAATTGATGTTACAGCATTGAAATTTTAATTATTATCTATCAATGCTTTTCGGTTAACCTGTATTAATGCTCTTTATGCATCGGATGCTCTATCACACTAATATTATAAAAGTGAAATTTTGTGACGTATGTTTGTTACTTCTTCACGCTTGAACGACTAAACGGATTTGGATGATATATGGTACACGGGTAGACATGTCTTGGAATAAAAAGTATCCTATGTGCTATAGGATACTTTTTATCCCGGGCGTATGTTCTTTCAGGATTGTCCTTCTACTATCACGCAGACGAAGCAGCTAACAAAAGTTGGTATTAAATGAAGATGAACAGTTTTTGACTATAGTTACAATTAGAGACATATTTTCTTGATCAGCTTACCAACTACAGCCAAATTTAATTTGTAAAATGTTAGAGAACGTAGAAGCAATGAGCATTACCTGGGCTTGCGGACCTGGAGGTCGTGGAGTAATAGGTGAGCTCGTCGTCCGATAAGAACCAGGGATTAGTCGACGGCGCATCATATTCCACGCGTGCCTCAAAGAGAGGCCATCACACTAAGACCGAAGTCTCTGCTAGTGCTGCGGGATTATTCGAAAACAGTTGCCGTGCCTTAGAATGCAAACGACAACTGAAGAAGCACTGATGGGTTTTAGTCAGTAGAAATCTGATACTCTTTAATGCTTTAGGTGAAGAGAGTGGCAACAATTATTTGTTCCCAGAACAGAAAAAAGGTGAAGTAATGCGTAAATGTAATGGTTATGAAGATTACATTATTGAATTCATGGTAAAACATGAAACTCAAAACTGTCCACCCACTCTTTATTTAGTAGAAGAACCTTAGAGCTCAGTCCATAAGTTTCAGTTACACAACAATACGACATTGCACGCACATGCGTAATATCTTCAACAAGATGCCATCGTTTTCTACACAAATCAAAGGGGAATTCTAAACGTGTGTGGAAGAAAATTATGAGGAACTATATAGAAATGTTAATATCCCTATTCCAACCAATGTTATTAAGTCTGCGATGCACAAGCGTGTGTTCACCAATATGGAATAGTTCTTCCTTCCCTTCTTCTTCCTGTCTTTGTCGCATTTTATCTGGGGTCGGCGCAATACGGTTTTTTCTTCTATTCTGTGCTATCACCCGTTACCGTGGCTACACCAAGACAAACGATTCCCTTTCAACTTTTCAGCCACTGGCGCCACTTTCAAACTTTCCCTAATATACTTATTTCTACCTATGTTAAAAAAAAATTTTTGATCGCAAGGCCCAGACACAAACACTAATTTTTAAGGTACCGTACAAGACAAGTCTAGAAAAATAAGTGAATAAAAGAAAGCAAGTGCATCGAATCGAAATCAAAAAAGGTCAACGTCTTGAACGACGAATATAGTCTTCATGAACCATTCGATAAAGTATACCAAAATATTGTAGTGGTACGCAAAATACCGTATACAAGTGCGCTGCCAGCTTCTTCGCCTGCACGATGGTAAACAAATATTTCAAGGGATCATACTCCTGGTATAAAAAGTCCATTCAGCTCGATTCAATGAAGACTTCGCCAAAATGCTTTACTCTGAGCTGCCTGATTGTTCAAAAAATTAAAAAGAGTCACTATAGCTGTACAACGCAAACGACAACTGAAAGAATACGGGTTGCTATTATTCAGTAAAACTTTGATACTCCGTCTTGCTCCATCCAGCGAGAGAGAAGTCATATGATTATTTCCCACCAAACAAAAGAAGGTGATTTCTGCTATTGGATTCTTCTACGAAACCTTTTCCCATAATCCCATGTGATGGCATGACTGAATTTAAATCCTTCATATACTACATCATCGCTTACCACTAAAAACATAATTTTGTCAAGATTTCTTGTCAACATTAATGTGGTATTAACAGCTCTAGCTTCATACAACTGCAGCTCGACGCAATTTTCCTATTGTGCCAGTTTTACCGTGGGAATTTTACTGTACCTGCGTATATACATTAGACATATACTCTGTATGTTCACCCATACTAAGTGACACATTACTGCAAGTACCGGTGAATATGGTAAAGCAAGGATATATTTTTACCATAAATTTGTTGGTACATATGCCCTTGACATAGGTAAAGTTACTGCAGTAAGAGACGTAGTGTTACTGTTTGTACGTGAGACAAGACTATGGCGATCTAAATCATAAAATTCATGCATAGCTTCATCTAGCATAGCAATTGGAATAACTGGAACAATATGCCTGGTTTAGGTGTCTTCAAGGCTAGAGTGAATAAAGCTCTAAATAAACTATCAACGTATTATTGCTTACTATCAGGTGGGATAGCAGTCAAGAACTAGTTTATATCAGGTCAAAAAACTACTGCTTATATCGTTGTTCTTTTATTCTATTACTAGTATATCATGAGACTAAGTATTATTTGCTAACTATCTTCTGCCAGTGGCTCCACCTGTGAGAAAGTAAAACATTACATCAAAAAGTATCCTTTATGTTATCCCAGGATATCTTTGATAGTAGAATAAACGAACATGGTTTGATATGTAGTGTGAACCTTCCAATTCTGAGGAATTTGAGCGTCAAGGAGTATCTAATTATCAAATATAAACAAACACACGTACAGAAATACTAGCTTTCACCTCTATAATATTAGTGTGTTAAAGCGTGGTGTTCTTGTCTCCCTGAGCATTTGATTCAAGGACCTTGACCTTAGGGAGTCCTTTATTATTTTTCATCCCCCCTTCTCTTTATTTCCCATGTCTACCTTAATCTAACCGTAAGCAATGTAAGCATAGCACATTCATTACCAAACTAAAATGAACAAAAATCTTCAATTGGGCTATGATTTGTCCTGCGTTCTAAAGACATGCTACTTCAACTTTTTACTCGTCCAGACTCAAATTGGCGTAAAATTACTCAAATAAACATTTATTTATAATAGTAAAATTGTTTTATATTCATTACGCGCACGACTGCGTCTTGCTTGACCGCGAACGGAATACAAGGTCAGCTATGAAATGATTATCTTAAGATGATAATTTTAAACCTTATTGCAAGAATGATAAAGACTATACTGAACAAGGTTGAGGACAAAATGTGGTGAACTTTTTTTTCCAAATATGTTAGCACAGCAACCTATATTTTGCACTTTTTTCAAAAATCAAATTCAGAGCTAGGTGTTATGTTTATGATAGTTTTTGCTTGTGAAATTATCTGTCTGCCTCTTTACATTTATTTTTTGCCTGTTTTTTTTGCGTATTTTGTATAGTATTACTAAGTTATCCACAGCATCTAACCGAAGTTTTCTTTCTTGTGTTAACTTTTAACTCCTAGGCTTCAATGTCAACTCATTACGGGTGTTTTAATATATTAAGGCTTTTTATATAAGGGATTGCACCGCACGCGTAAGTTCCGCCATTTTAGTATTTATTATAATTTGTACATTTTTATTTACGGAGCAATCCCGCATGCATGGTAAAATTCGCGCGATATTGAAAACACCTTAAGAGCTTGCATAGATTGAAGGCTTAAAACCAATATTATTAACAGGAACATAACTTATACCTGAATGTTTAAGTAGCCCAACGTGGTTTCCATCAACCACCTAACTAATTTTATCTCCACCACGGTCAAGATCATATGAATCATCTTCCATGAATCATTTACCATAACTAACGACCGATGGTGACGCCTCTGCATAATAATTATGTGCCACAATAGTTCATAAACAAAAGATATTTACATATAATAATATTACAAGTCCTTGTCACAAACAGACAAGTGGACCGGAAAAATATGAGACAAAAAAATTCTTTGACAAAAAATTTGATGTATTGTGGGAACCATTGATACATGGAGAACCAAAAATCATAAATGCGAATGGTCACTAAAGAGAACGCCGCTTTAGGGACCAACTAATATTCTTCACTAGTTTCTACTAGCGGCTTTGTCTGCGTGATAGTAGAAAATATTATGTATATGCCTAATTGCCCGTATCTCTGTATAAAATAGCATTTTACCGGTGACAGAATTTTAAAATCTGTTTAGTACTTTTTGAGTTTAGTCATTACAATTTTATTAAAAAGTAAAAAATACAAATCTTTCTCCTTATTATATCAGAATACTTAAATGTTTATGGTAAATTTACCATGTTCTCCTTTCGTTAGAACACAGTTAATTCCACCATCATCATTATGTACATTTTATTCTTTTGTGTTTTCTCTTGTGGTTCTGTTTCAATATAATTAATTTCTACTATATTACTATTACACTATTTACAATCTACTTCAACATCCTTCCTTTCATCTGCTATTTTTTTTTATGACTCTGTAGCGAAATTTATGAAGTAAACTACGAAATCCTGCATCTCACAATTAGTTTTCTGCACGATTTGAACATATACAATGTCCCAAAATTATCTATTGGGCAGTTGCCCTTATCAGACACTAGTTTTTGCCCGCGGCTTCGACCGTGTACATAAAATATAGTTTATAGCTTTTGCCCGCGCGGCTACGCTCCCGCTCTTCCCTACTCCATCCTACTATACCCTACTCTACCCTACTTTACCCTACTCTATCCTACTCTACCCTACTCTACCCTACTCTACCCTACTCTACCCTACTCTACCCTACTTTACCCTACTCTACCCTACTCTACCCTACTCTACCCTACTCTACCCTACCCTATCCTACCCTATCCTACTCTACCCTACCAAACTTCACATAAACAGTAACCGATAACAGTGTCGAGACACACAGTCAGCTGTGTGTATTACACCGACGACGCCGACGATGCCACGGGCCGTTTCGCCCGGAAAGCGATGGATGCGCCTTCTAAAATGGTCGTCGAATACAACCTTAAGACGGCCATGCAGCATCGAGACACCGCAGTCGTAAAAGCTCTGATGGAGTTAGTGAAGACTCTAGGTAGCAAATAAATAGAAACCTAATACCCCAATTCTACCTACAAAGCTTAAATGTATAGTCATGTGTAACATGTAAAATGTACTTTTTAATTTGTATAGTAATTTAGTACTATAAAGCTTAAGCGATTTGTAAAATTGTGAAACTAGCCATTAAGAAACATATTATAATACAAAATATAACAAAACAAATATAAAGAATAAAAAAAAATGTACATGGGAACAAAAAAAAAAAAAAAAAAAAAAAGTCTGAGGTGGACTCGCGTAGTTTTTTAACCTTAGTTTTTAAGTAAATATTCGTCCAAGATGAGGGCACGACAATGAAAAATAATCTGTAAACAAAATGAAAAATATAAACAATTGCGCGGACTACCATGTCTGCGGTAAAATATGTACGGAAAAAAAAAGAAAAAAACTTCACATAAACCATTTACTAAATAGTCCGAGCAAAGCCTAAACATTTGGTTTGGATAGGTGAGCCCGTTCTTGAGTAATAAAATTACAACGAAAACTGGCATTGATTTTTATATAATAGATGTCACTTAGGAATAAATCAGCCTTCCATCGGTGAAAAAATTTTAGCAATCGGACGAGTACTTCCACGGATTACCTACTACAATAAAAAAGAGAAAGTTTACCTCTTTATAATATTAGTGTACGAGTAGATAACACCTGACTGGTTGGAGGATCTTCCCTATTAGTCATAGTCATAGTCATTTATTTATTTTTTATGTTTTTGGTTTCTTTTTATTTATTTTTTATTCAATGGAGGTTTACGGGACTTTACGCCATGTAAAACCCTCTAAAACTCTTACAAAAATTACTACAAAATGTGTGATCTGTTATATATATTATAAGCGTCGTCATTGTCTTTTTCGTTTGTATCGCAATAATACCAATGGATCTTGTTGTTATAAATACTGCAAATAGTTTTTTAGTACAGTAGTATCAAATCTATTATCATAACGATATCAACGTTTTTTTGTAGAATTTCAATTAGGTGGACTTAATTTAAATCTATTGTGGTCCACCTTTAAAGATTCGATCAATCTTTCGGCCAATTATAAGTGATTAGTTGTATATTTTTTTCTGTTAGAGGATAAACCAGTTTAAGCCGAACATGACATAAAGTATTAAATATTCCCGAGATCGTCAGCTTAAGGCTCTTGCTCCCACTCTGCTGGCACTAAATAGTGCCATAAAACAGGACTTTCTGAAGCCTACTTCTCGGTAATGGCTGGATTATTAGATTTAAAAAAAAAGAAAATATTTATTACAGACAATATTATAATTACTGTAACTTTACAAGCGTTTCGACCCCGACCCATTTATAATCACTTCTACACTAATATTACAAAGAAGTAAAATTTGTTTTTAGGAGGTAATCTCTGGAAGTACTGGTCTGATTGCTAAAATTTTATAACCTATTAAAAGCTGCTTTATTCCTAAGTGACATAGGCACGCGGCATTTTAAGCATTTTTAGGCACGCGGGCGAAGCCGTGGGCAAAAGCTAGTATTTTATTTAAACATTATCAACTTTATGATTTTTTCGTATGACCAATGCTTTTGGAATACAATAGCTGGTTTAGTGCTCTTCAGAATGTACATAGCATATTATGTAAATCAATCAATATTTTGCAAAGAAAACGAGTTTAAAGGTCAGCAGGGTTCTATGCGGGCGCAGGCGGGTACAAGTATCTGTGCATTCAAATCCGACCAAATTTTCAAGGGACTATATGCCTTAAAGTTAGTGCGTCGTAATAAATCTGTAATTTGGACATGCTAGTAGTAAAGTTTCCGATGTAACAGATAAATAATTCTGTTATTATTCCAGGAAGCATAGTTACAAGAATGACTAAATACTGCTATTATGCTGGTGTCCCAAAATCATTAGCTTTAAGCTGATATAATAATATAATTAATGATATGTGTGACATTGATATCATTGTTGGACTTTTGAAGGTTAAGAATTTAGCATAATTATTTATTTGTATGTGAAATAAAAACTCGTAAGTTTCCCTGTACCAGCAGGGAAACTTTGTCACAGCATGGTGGACAGGGCTCCGGCGGGATCTCATGGTGAAATGGCGTCAGCGACTATCGCAACCCAGTTGCCGGGCACGCCACAATTATGACGGTAAGTCCCCTCTTTGAGGCGTAGCTGGAAAGACCTCACGGCGTACTTACCTTCCGTATGACGCATGTCCTCACCGGACATGGTCTCACTGGACAATATGAGCAACCGTTGAAACAAGTTCGATTTCTACAACTACGTCAGCTACCTTAGCGAAGCTTGCCGTGAAGGCTGACTTGGTACATTTTCTACCAAATACCTATTTCAAAAGCATTAAAATTTGTTACTTCCACATTGTAATGGAAAACATATTAACTGTAATCTGTACCAAAGCTTGACACTATTTGATAGGCTAAAAGCTTTTCCGAAAGCATAAACAATACAGAAAAAACCTGTTTCAATACACTTACATGAAAACCCACTCCTTTTCCACACAAGTGCGGAAAAGTGCGTATGGCAAACTTTCACCAGTGTATCAAAATGTAGTATTTTAAACCATTTGCGTATTCATTGTAAGTAGTAAGACATTAAGATCGAGGGTCACAAGAAGACCTACCTGATAATATTACTACTTTAGAATCCACAAAAGGGATAGAGTAATGTTACCAACCTTTTAAAGTAGCGCGAAAATTGTCAGTACGAGGTCAGGGCTGTATCGTTACGCCATTACAGTATTGTGTGACATCCTGCCATTGAGCAGATTTAGTCCGTCTGCAACCGTGACTTGTACTTATTGAATAGAACTTATATATTACCTATATTGTGACAGACTAGAATATTTCGACACCAATTAGTAACTCTTATACGTTGTTTTGTGGTGAGCAAAATTTGTTTCGACTCGATAATGAAGATCAAAATGAGTCAGCCAACCTGTCTCACCAATAAATCTCAATGTTTGATGAAAGGAAGATGAATAGAAAATATTAAATTCCGTTTCCATTAAGAGGAGGTCGATATTGAAATGGGATAAAACTAGTAATGAGTGAATATGAATTAAGTATGACGAGTAGCTTATATTTAAATGGCCTTAGTTGTTGTTTCACACACATAATGTTGTTTTTTTTATTTATTTTTTGTTTAGATTTCTTTATACTTGTTTCTTTGTTGTATACGAGTATGTCTGTGTGGTAAATAAATAAGAGTGTTTTTTTTCTTTCTTTTCTGTGTTTGACACTATAAATAGAATAATATTACATTGCTAAAATGTCCATCACGGGTTCTCACGGTGACATGGATCCGAGAAGCCCAATTTTCAATGACTCGACCACGTGAATTCGGATAAAATTGAGCGATAATTGGACGTATGCTAAATTTGAAAGCATCGGTCGATTTAGCTTATTATTGTTCAGGAAACACACAAGAAAGAGTCTGATGGAGTAAATCATGAGATCATGGTGGCAAAATGACAATTATGATTGCTAGCATAGCCATTCATCCAAAAATGCTCCTCGTCGCTAAAGATGACAAACACTCTAGACTTACATTTAGTTGATGATTACTTCTAAACCTATAATAGTTATTAAGTAGGAATTCAATCTGAATAAAACAATTTACTTTCACTTAACAATTATATTATGTGTAATTCAATTAATAGTTTACTCCAAATACATTTACATTGAAGCGTATTTCTTCAGTCTCGTGTTGAAGCCGGTTGTCTCCATCGCTGAACGCTGTTCACCAGTACAGTACGCTGAAAAACGAATAATTTTCAATAAATAAACGCATTGACTGTGACTTTTAAATACGAAACATAGATATTAAGGGATACGAAAAGTTCCGCACCGTCGTCGGTAGCAAAACACGGCAAAGAAAATCAGGTTTGCTGTATGGGGAGCCCCACTTAAATCTTTGTTTTATTCTGTTTTTGGTATTTGTTGTTTTAATAGCAATAAAATACATCATCTATGAAAAGGGGATTGCCCATTTGAGGCCATGAGCGGACAATTGACTACAGAAAAAATACTTTGTTCATTAATTTTGCAATAAAAAAATATGTATTCCCTTAGTTCCAAATGAGCGCCACTAAAATAAACAATAAGTGGTAAATAAAAAGTAACTTTATGGAAAAAACAATAGTTTTATCATTGATAGTAATATTTAATGTCCGTCTTTGGCCTGGAACACCTTATAGGCTAGGCAATCCCCTGTCTAGCTATTATGTTTCATGAAATACAGCCCGATGACAGATAGACGATCAGCGGATTCTTAGCAATAGGGTCTCGTTTTTAGCTTTTGGACACAGAAGCTTAAAAAATATCAATTCAACCGATTTTTTACTACCTTTCGAGTATTGGAAGATAAGAGGTTTGCAGTACAAGGAGAAATTTACAATTGTCAAAGAGATTAACATAAAAAATGAGATTGCATGCAAATAACACTCGACTGCATAGACGATACTATAAGTACTTTAGAGAGATGTAAAACAGAGTGTAAAGACATATATGTACATACTTCCGCTGAAAAGGGAGCACCCTCCAACCAGACAGGTGTTGTGTTTTTACTCCATATTTAATTGAGGACTAATAACGCATACAAATCTCATACTTCGAAGCAAGATTTTGTAGTTCCTATATGGCTACACAGATTTCGCTACTGTACTGATGCTAATCATACTTTCACTTCTGCTGTTTACCAAGCAAATTAATTTGGCAAAAGGTTTATAACACTTGATAAATAAACATATTACTTACGGACAGTACTAGGTTCCCAGCCCACAAACTCGCCGGTCCTCTCATTTTCTGCCTTCAACCAGTCGTGTAAAGGTGCAAAATATTCCAAGACTCCACTGGCATCCATACTGCGCTGTCCAGTTAGCACCTCCATCGCATCAGACCAGGGTTTTGAAGAACCCATCTGGAGCATTTTACTGAAAGAAAGATAAAATGAAGAATGATTTAGAACATAATAACTTGCTTAGCTGCCTAATAAATTCTCACTCGGTTTAGGAAACTATTATCAAAGAGATAGAGGCTGACACAATTTTTATTGTTAGATTTGTTCAACCTTCATTGGCCTCAAGTAGGCTTCGATTTTTTTTGCCAAACTATTCTGTCTGTGCAAGTTAAATCCAGGTTCAACAAAAATATAACCGTCATTTATCGTGTTTACAAAATGACCAGGGACTTACCATGACGTATTAAAATGTTAGTCGTACGAACGAGAAAAGGAGATGGAGCTATACACCCTATACAGTTCAGTTTAGGTCTTAAAATGAATTGCGTTAAGAGCTCGGGGTAGCACTGCTGTTAAGAAACAGGTTTCTACAATTTTTTTTTTATTGGTTTATTGGGTCACCGAACATGCTTGCTCTTGTTGCACACTAGTAATTCTAGTTTCAACTTACCCTAAAGCCTCTCCAGCCGCAGCACTTTTATAGATGTCACAGTTGGAGAGTAGCTTTGTCTGGTCTCCGTAGTCATACTCGCCGGCCAACTGGCACAGGGAACGATGGAATTGGAACTGGATGATGTACGAGATGTAGTACCTGAAAGATAAGATGGAAAAATGTTATGGTGTTTTGTTTGTTGTAGTAGGACTTATCTGTGGATGTCATCATCATCATCATCATCATATCAACCGAAAGACGTCCACTGTTGGACATAGGCCTCCTCCAAGCGACGCCACAACGACCGGTCCTGTGCGTCACGTATCCATCGCATTTCCGCGACCCTGACCAGGTCATCGGTCCACCTAGTGGAAGGCCTTCCAATGCGGCGTCTTCTGTGGATGTGCTAGGATCGAATAAGTCGATAACATGGTTGCCTTTGAAACACAAAACATTGATGAGTCAATTTACCATTGTAGTTAACAAATAGACATAGGTTTATCCATATATGTTTAGGAATTGCATAACCTAATTCCGACAAGCTCGTTCCATCACAGAACGTATGGCGATGCTCCACCGCTGCATGGTGGACATCCCACCCATACGCATAAAATCGTTTTTATATATTTGATAACATGATTCGACTTGTCAATTATTACGAATTTGCAAAACCTAAAATACCTTATGACTACTCGTATGCCTAATGTGTCTCTTGTTGAGGGTTAACCTTGGGAACAAACACATATATACATATTCTTACCATACAATAGTGAATTCCTCACCTCATATACTCCACATCAGCAGAGATGTGGTACTTGGCAGCCGGATCGAAGTCATCTTCAGTCCTAGGCGCTGGTGGTTCCACACCCTGGAGTGCCTCCCTCAGTTGCCAGTAGTGGCAGTTGTAATCTTCAGTGCTGGTGGTGCCTCGGAAGACTCCGTAACGGAATAGGTCGAGAAGATAAGCGAAGGGTAGGAAGACTATCTTTTCCAAGCCCTGAAATAGAAGATAAACACTGAAAATTCAACATTTTGATTACAGATATAAGGATAGGTCTCCTAGAGAAGAGGCCTAAGTCCCAACAGTGGGAACATTATAAGGCCAACTATCACTATGACGAGGACAGGTGAAACTAAATAAAAGCATGTACAAATGAGAGACATTACAATAATTATCCAAATCAAATTTCTGTCACAGTGATTAATCAGAGAAAGCAGAGATTAGCCAATTACAAAGGAGATATTTGTAATTGTTGCACTCTCTATTTTATAATGGATAATGGAATTTCGAATATTGTTCTGTTAATTCGTTTGTTATTGTGTGAATTTATTAATTCTGTTATAAATTACTACTGAATTATTATATTATTTTATTTATGTTTTCATTAAATTTATCGATTGTATCATATTTTGGATTTAATTTGGAATTAGTATCATAATTTTTTGTGACTTTGTTGATATTTTTATATGTATTTAATAGATTTTTAATTTTTGGGAATTGTTTAAATAATTTTATAGTACATAGTTAAATATTCTATTTATTTGTTTTATGTATAATAATTATTGACAATATTGTTATTTTATTAGGATTTTCTAGTATGTTGCATGTTTTTTTTTCCCTTCAAACTATCGGCGAAATTGTTTTTTTTTTTATTATTATTATTATTTTCAACACAATGTTACATTGTTATGAAATAAATGACTTATGACTTATGACTTTACTCTCGTAGTTCGATAGGACGTCCTTAGCTTTACGTGCTTTCCGAGGCATGTGATGACACACTACCAACTTGCACACTCCGGGCTGCTACTGAGTAATTTGTAATAGAAAAACCCAGTAGCAGGTCTTCGCCCGACCCAGGAATTGAACCAAAGATCGCACGTTCAGTAGTCGCACTTGCGACCACGAAAGTAAAGAGGCAGTTAAAACAGATATTACAGAGTCCTTAATTGAATAGAATCATCATTATCATCCTTTTAAATGTTCCCACTGCTAGGACTCAGGCCTCCTCTCTGGGAGAGGGAATGGGCCGTAATCCACTACGCCGGGCCCAGTGCGGGTTGGTGAATGTCACATGTCTTAGAATTTTTGGTTCTTTTACATGCCGGTTTCCTTACGATGTTTTCCTTCACCATTTTGATATGAATTAATAGAGTGGTAAAGAAAAATAAACATCATGGTAGGCAAGCCGCTTCTGACAACGACTTTTAGTTTTGTACATCGTACTACACGAGTACCTAAGTATTTTTCATATATAATACCACAAGAGCTTCAAAATTATCGGGTATTTTCCGATAGGTTCGTTGCAAACAAATGAAGGAGTCAAGTTTTTCAGGTTAAAAAATCACGAGCGCGAAGCGCGAATGATTTTTCCTGAAAAACTTGACGATTTTATTTGTTTGCAGGGAACCTTGAGGGAAATGCCAGATAATTTTGAAGCTCGTGTGGTATTCGGGGGATTATTTTTCCGTCCCAAATGTCGGCCATTATTTTGATCATGTTTTGTTTTTTATATATGTCAACGACCAGAGAAAATTTTCAAAAAATTATCAGTATAATACCATGTAGGTTGTACCACGTGACGTCGAATAGTGCAATTCTATTGGTCGATATTTGGGTCGGAAAAATAATCAGTGGTATTTGAATGTTCTACTTACGGTACCAATACTAGTGAATAGTAGATTAGATATGTAAATCGAATCAAATTTCAAAATCTTAAAACTATGGTGATATTATTGGACTTGCTCAAAACTCAATGTTTATTTAAATGAAACCATTTACTGGCACTTTTGAATTGCTAAAGTTAATCAGTTAAAAAGATGGCACTATTTGCACATTTCAAAGCATATACCTTTATGGAGAATAGCAAGCAAGAAACTTCACGAACTGTTTTAAATCAATGAGTAATTACAAAACTATGGCAAATGTACATAAAGTAAGCACGATGCAGAAAAGCATGATTATTAAATGCGTTTGTTACCATTTTATAAAGCTGATTGATGTTAGACTCAATATCATCAGGCCCGTCTTCTAAGAGACCCATAACCCTCAAATGCTTCGGTGTGGATACTGAAAGAGAAATGACGTCACCAACGGCCTCATGAAAACCTGGAAAGTAAATCAACAAAAGCATTATTGAAACTGCACATCTGGTCTTATCCACTTGATACAATAACATTTGATAGTGGACCACGGTGTCCCTTTCGGACATTCCCGTGGCCCTAACGGGTATCAACTTTAACGGTTATCAGCCCTACGGCTTGACAACTCTTTGAGACACGGGACTCAGTTCTTAACGAATGACCCGTCGGCTAACATCCATTGCTCGTCGTTTGCAATGCTATCAAACTTCTTACTCAAATTTTTATATTATTTTTATGTCTTGCTAAATTTTACATCAATGACTATCTATGCCACATTTATAAACCTTGCAAAACACTAATTTCCATGCTTAAAATTGTACTTACCAGGATTAGCGCCAGCCCTGTAAATTACTGGCTGATCTTTGTATTGCAGGTAATACTGGATATGACCCATCTCGTGATGGGTGGTCTTGAAGAAAGCGTCCGTGATTGTGGTGCACTGCTTGATTCTGAAGATGGCAAAATTAACTTTAATTAAGTATAAAGTTAAGTATAATAATTAAGTATGTTCTATCGATAGGTTATTAATGTTGCTTTTTTTATTATTATCACTAGCTTGTATTGCCCCAACACTGGGCAAAGGTCTCCTTCCATCCCTTCCAATGATCACGATTTTTGGATTCTTCTTTCCAATTCTTAAGGAACACCTTCGTAGTCTACCCCGACCCTGTGTCACTGTGTCAGGGTACCAATCCGGTGTTTAACAATTTACGGGTCTATATTTGTCAGGTATGTGACAAGCTATAGATCCGTAAATGCTAAGTCCCATTTATATTTGGCAGACTTTTGAGCCAAGTCTTTTGCTGCTCTTAATAATTATTCCATTATCAAGTATGTAATTTATTTTGATATCATGTTCAATATTTTATATATAATTGTTAAAAGCTATCTGTATGATTTATTATTTAAAGACACCTCTTTAAATTTTAAACTTACCTAAAATCTTCGCCATCAAAGAAATCCCAAGCCGAGGCGTGACAGACCATGTCGCGTCCGTCATTAGGCTTCTCGATGATGGACCTCTCCCAGAATAGTTCAGGCATTGGGCTCAGGTTCAGAGACGTAAAGAAATCTTCGGCTGTCTTGAAGAACTTCAGGACTGTGTAGTTCTGAAAAAAAGAAGAAAAATTGTGTTTGTTGTAAAAAATCGGACAAGTGCGAGTCGGACTCGAACATGAAGGGTTCCGTACCGTCCGTAACAAAAAACGGCAAAAAAATCACGTTTGTTGGATGGGAGCCTTGGAGTATTGTTATAGAGGCAAGAGAAACACATCATCTGTGAAAACAACTGTCTAACTATCATAGTTCATGGAATACAGCCTGGTGACAGACGGAGACAGACGAACGGACGGACAGTAGAGTTTTAGTAATAGGGCATTTACCCTTTGGGTACGGAATCCTAAAAATGAAAAAGTATGATATATTCGTGTGAAGGAAATAGTGACTTATCGTTGTCATTCATGAATTAAGTAGTGTAGAAGTGAAAAGCTTTACTCGGATAAAAAATTCTTACCTGGGCTTGTAGAGCAGCGGTGACGTCAACATCAGGTTTATCAGGGTACGGCCTGGTAAATTTCTCCACGTTGTTCCAAGTTTGAGCCCAAATGTTACCTATTATGGAAATTATAAAAATTAAATATCGATACAAATTGTAATGAATTTGTAAGAACCAAAACAACCTGCTCTGCTTGAGAAACGATAAATTAGATAAATTATTAATATGGCCTATTGTTGTATTGTATGTAAGCTGCAAGTTTCATTAGATTACAAAGTACTCAGTCGCTGCGAGCAGGCGTCATGGACGGCAGGCGTACACCACGCGTATAGTGATAAATATGCGTCTTTGAAGCCACGCGTTCGTGGAGAGTAGACTTAAGATTTCAATAATTTAAAACATACAATTACCGTCACGGATCTTGAGCGCTGGCTTGAAGTTGCGCAGAAGTCAAATATTCGGTCTCTTTAGTGGTGCGAAGTGAGACGCGGGGGCGGGGAGTGTCAGTGATTGGCTCGCCGCGCCATTGTGTCATAGACGTCACTCGTGATTCGTTGTCTGCGTTGCTACATGTATCTAACAACGAAGACGATTGGCTCGCCAATGTATGGAATGCACAAAGCGATCCCCACTCTGACGCCGATCGCTCAAGATCCGTTTCAGCAATTGTATAAATATTTTTAGGTGTTTAGCAACTATTGAGGGTTTTTACACTTTGTATAGGGTTAAAAAAAATATACTTCGACATCTTCAGATACTGTTACTTCATCTTACCTAACAAATGCGCTGGTATAGGTCCCTTGGCTGAGACGACTTTCTCTCCATATTTCAGTCTCAAGTGCCTCCTGACATACGCATGTATCTGTTGGTACAGAGGCTTGATCTGTGCCCAGAGGGAAGCGAACTGATCTTCACTATCATCCGATTCATACTCGCTCAGCCACCATTCGGCTACGCTGTCGTATCCTGGAAAGATTTCAAGAAGATTATTACTGGGCATTGAAAGGCAATAAACTGGGTAAGTGCGAGTCGGCCTCGCACTCTGAGGACAAACTTACCTACGTAAATAGTTCCGTACAAATTTACATATGAAAACAGTTCAATTTACGAATTGAGATCTGAAGAATTTTCAGTTTCCAGATTTTTCCTAAATTTCTGTTAAAAGACCTTGTTTCATGCCAAATTTAAGGATTCTAGGTCAACGGGAAGTACCCTATGAATTTTGATTCCCTTATGTGTCGAAATAGACGATTTTTACACACATGGCCTGACAAGGGACTGGCTTTTATATTTTGTACTTTCTTTTGTATGTTGTTATTGAGTTTTGTTATTTGTGCGTCTATATATAGGCGGAATAAACATATTTTCTTTCTTTTCTTTTCTTTTGCGATATAAACGGCCATATCTTGTTTTTTCGTTAACTTACAAGTCTGATTTTTTCTCAGTTTCATGGAACCCCAGATTTGAGCATATGATTTTAATTTCAACTCGATACCTTCACGCGTACTTGAGATAATGGGTCTTAACAGACAGACAGACAGAAAGTGATCCTATAAGGATTCCGTATTTTCCTTTTGAGGTACGGAACCCTAAAAGTTAAACTGTTCTAACTTCCTAATCATTAAAACGTCATTTTAGTCAAATAAAACCACTTGACGTGAGATTTGACGAAATTTATCTTTTAGGCAAAACATGGAACCATAGATAAGTTTTAGCCTGACACAACTTGGCACTCCACCCCAGGACGAAAGAAATTATTTAATGATTTCCCACCTCAAATACAAGGCATTATAATACCTTTTACTTAAGCCTACTGAAATAATTATAGGAGTAGACGGAAACTGTGAAATTCGCAGATGTATTCTGAAAAGCTTATCTATATCTATTGCCCGCTATACACGCTAGGATATACCTGACAGGTTTACCTGTACAGATGAGCTGCACCTTGTGTGTGAGATAAACCGGAGCGTGTATAAGTCAAAGTCAAAGTCAAAATATTTTATTTCACTTAGGCCTACATGGGCACTTATAAAACATCAAAAGCTAGTGCACGGTTCCAAATTGGATTGAAAGGTTAAACATGTCATGGTAAGTCCCCAATGTCTTCCGTATAAAAGCATTTATTTTTTTCTGATAATTGAAACTAGTGCTTGACTGTGATCTCGCCTAATGGGCTTACCACTTTAGTTATGCAATTATTGATGGTGAGGTGCACTATTGTGTCACTATCATAAATATTCATTATGATCCATGTGTCAATCTACAACTTCTTTCTTTTTTTGATAAATCAAAAGTCCATTGCACCTTCTAAGAAACACAAGCAGTCCACTTTGTTGATGACCAGGTCTAAATCTTTCTTGGCTATTATTTTCCTCTTATTTGTAGCTGTGTATGAGGAAAATAATAGCCAAGAAAGATTTAGACCTGGTCATCAACAAAGTGGACTGCTTGTTGTATATTGCACAGCAGTGCAGGTTTCCATACAAGCTCACCTGACAGGTATAACTGTGCAGGCGAACCTGTCAGGTTTACCCTAACGTGTATGGCTAACACTTTGTACATATCCTAAAACTTACCATTCAGTTTAGCAGCCTCATTGTCCATAGTGACGTACTCGGTGAAGTTGCCCTTAGAAGCTGCGCCAGCGACCCTGTGCCACTCCAGCCAGGTGTACTTCAACTCCTCAGGGTCGTTGCTCTTTGCGAAGATCTCTGTCACCTCTGAAATTGGCAGTTTTTTTAAAGTTTATGGCGTTTGAAAGTACATTGTTGGAAATTGAATATCTGAAAGAAGGTTCAGATGGGTCATACTACTCTATCTCTGTTTTAATTTTGTAATATACAATACATATATATCATACATTTATATTTTCAGTGACTGAATTTTTTATTTATGATTTTAAATTTTAATTCATCACCTTGTTTTTACAGTATTTATACCACTTACTTCATTAGTGATTTATTATAGTTACATTATCATACAATTGAATTGGTTTATTATGGTCTAGCGATGTATAACTTTATTATAATGTGAATATAAAAACACTGTAGATTCCTCGGATCCATAGATTATTTTCTATTTCGATTTATGTAGGTACTTTCTTATTAAACATTTTATTTATTTTGTACATGTTGATTGATCTACACTGTCCTTTCATATTTATCAAAATGGGAATATTGTAAAATCAATATATTTTTTTAGAAGAGTAACCGTCGAGTGTCTTGCCAGTTCTTTTCCATAGGAAACGACCAATTGGACAGTGCACTAGCTTCTAACAATTGATAAGTGTCCATTTAGAGAAAGAATATTTGATTTCTCTTATGAGAAATCAAATATATCTTCGAACTATATTATTGACTAGCTTTCGCCCGCAGCTTCGCCTGCGTACATAAAATATAGCCAATGTCACTCAGGAATAAAGTAACTTTCTATCGGTAAAAAAAAATTAACAATCGGATCAGTACCTCCTACAAACAAAAAAATCAAAACTTTACTTCTTTATTATAATAGTGCAGATTCTTATTGTGTACGAAATGTTCTTAATATTCATAGATTGGTCTCTTGAATGCTAAACTTGTTATATTTTATCGTAAGCATAAACGTTAGTCTCCTATAAATACAGGAACAGATGTTAAAAATACTTTGTATAATTTTGATTGATGTCATAACTGTGATATATCAAAATTTTCTGTATTTTTCAATTCAAATCAATTTCTTTTGAACAACTCATCGAAAGAACTTTACCAATTCAAAAATGTGTGCGATATGGTATTTGGTATATGTGGAATCCTGGAGGACCGCTGGCCTGAAGCTGCGGAAGCGAGCGTACGTGACCCACTGCCGCGCCACGCCCTTCCTATGATGACTACCACTTCACTGCGCTCATGATTAAAAGTAGCCGATTTTGAATGAACAGTGCTCCATTGGTATAATTGCTGTAAGGCGTTCCGATGCGAGGATAAACAAATAAACAAACAAACAAACAAAATAATATAGTAAAATTCTATATAAAAATAAAACTACCATTGAGTGAATAAAATTTCCGCCTACCTGCTAAACAAACTCCTGTTCCGTATTTTTCCTCAACAAGATCTTACTTCCGGACAACTACACTAGAATGACAATTACATACCTGGTTCCACATGCAGGTCACATTTTGTTTTATCCTTGAAGTCGCAGATAGTGGCCTTAGCATACGTCGACTGCATATTACTGATAGCACTTATCAATCTCTCGTTCAGGTCCTCAGGGAGGGCAGAGGTACCGAGCTTGGTGTACTTCTCAAACATCCTCTTGAGGTCTCTATCTTCGTACTCATGCCAGAGATAACTCATAGTCTCTTTCCAATATTCCTTTTCATCTTCTGCTATCTCTAAAGCCACTGCGAGCTGGAATCAAAAGTATTTTGAGTCAGTGACCCCAAAACTGGTGCTGTAGGGTCAAAATAACGATAATTGTATGTATAATCAAAAACCAGTTCAAAAAAGCAAATCTATTAACCAGTTTTGAATAAAATATGGCAACGTTTGCGATCATCGACAAAAAAGTTGACAAAAATAATATCATCAAAATACGAGAAATTACATCTACATTTATGGGCCTTAAAATCGCCACTGACGCTGCTATAAACATGCCCACTTTTTTCGTGGGTTCAGTAGACAAAAAAAATTTTTTTTGAAGAAAAGAAAACCGTCGATTGGAAAAGAAGAAGAGAGAATATTTGGGACGCATTAATCTTCTAATGCATACACATGAAGTCCTTATTGACCTTGGTTAAATTAAGTCATAAATTCGAGGAAGAAAGATTCGCAGACTTGTAACTACATGGTTGAAGTTCCAGCCAACATACGAAGAGCCTTAGTTTCCCAATCAATGATTTTCGTAAATTGGAAATCCTGCCGTATCACAGACTTCTACCAGGTTATTAGATGCTACAAATGCCAGCAATATGGACAAGCAGAAAAATACCTGTAGAGAGGTCAACTAGACGTGATGCCACTGCAGTGCGGAAAGAAAAGAAATGTGCAACTTGCTCTCGCTTCAAAGAGCTGTGCAACTCACTTCATAAATAAATTATTACACTAGCTGACCCGACGAACTTTGTACCGCCAAAAAGTCAATGAATTTAGTGTATCTTGCGATTTATTCAACCGATTGCGATGAAACAAAGCTTAAGTAACATATCTAGTTACACACAATTATAAAAGTTATTTACATTGATTTCTACAGATTTATTATATGTATGTAGATTACAGATACAGAGACAAAACAGACATTATTTTTATATTTTATACATAAATAATGTCTGTTATTACTATTAATAATATTCTTCAAAAAGCTTACCATTCGATCTTCATTATACTTCGTGATATTACTGGCATAGTCCCAATCCGCGATAGCCTTCTTGTTCCTAGCTTTAGACATCAGCTCATCCAAGTGCCGCATATAGTCACGGCCGGCTGCTTCCTCGGCTGATCGTTCCACCGCCCGCCCTCGGGCTGCCACGATGAAGACAGAGGCGATAGCGCCCACCAGGGCTAGCTCGCCGATGATCTTCATTACTAACTGAAATAAGGTTAAATGGTTTAGCTTAACATGTTCTGGGATAATAGGCTAGTTGCCGTAAAAAATGTAATTAATCCGTCTTTTAGATTATTCAAAAATAAGGGACACGTATTTTTTTATTTGTAAATTAAACCAAAAATAACAAAGATATAGCCCATTAAAGTTACGTGTAACGTCAAGCCGTGCTGCATTTTTCGCACGGGGTGACGTCACACGTAACTTTAATGGGCTATATCTTTGTTATTTTTTGTTTAATCGAAAAAAGAAAAAATACGTGTCCAATATTTTTTTATAATCTAAAATACGAACTAAATAAAATATAATATTACTTTGACCAATAATTAACCGACCGTTAATAATGACCATTTGGTGGACCCTAGTCTCCAAGGAAATAATTACAGACTGAAAATGCCACGACTCTATTATCCTTTGACCCTCAAATGCCCTTCCAACATATGAAAGTACCAGTTCAAGTATGTACTCGGGGACAGTTTGCTTATTTCGAATATCGAAATTGATCGGCTCTTCAAATCTAATTGATTAGATAGATTGATAACGTTATCTGGTTGCTATTGAATCGATTTGAGTTCGCAGCTCTATCTCAACGGATAATTAAGTGGTAATTTTATGAAACTGCGCCCTTTGAACTGTGATATTTACAAATTACCTTGGAATTATAAGTTCAAATAAACTTACACGGTAATACAAAAACAAAACACAACCAAAAAAGACTTTATAACTATTAATTTTAAAACGAGAGTGTCATAACTCAAATATAAAATTAATACAATAATATATTTAAGTAAAAATAAATATAATTTATTTAAACTTATAATTCCAAGTATGTTGATTGCAGTTTTATAAAACGACAATTTCATACAATACTTAATTATTTTACCCAATATAAATAAAAAATATTTATATTTTATTTTTGTTTCTAATATATAGAAAATTACCGAATCAATTTTAAAAATTCTTTCACCACTAGAATGTTACTTTCTAAATAAATGACGTTTACGTGGGCGAAGCCATAAGAAGTGATATGAAACATTTAAACTAAGAATTAAAAAAAGTATTGAATATTGAAAAACAATTACTTAAAATTAAAATAGACACTAAATCAAGTACTGTGGTTGGTAAAAGGTATAAATCGAGTTCCTCCATTTAATCCAAAACAATCAATAAACTATTAAACACAAAATGAATACAGAAAACAAAAAATCAGACCAACCTACAAGATCACACGGTTTCACAAATGGCAATGACGAAATCAAACCCATATCAATGCATAAATACTGATAGCTCCGTCTAAAAACACCTGCAAAACAACGTGTCAAGGAGGTTGGAAAGGTGAATGATCCATCCAATATTGTTGGCGGCAAATTGAGCTGAACGGATGAGAAAAAATATTAAGTTATAGGTAACCTCGGAGCCTGCTCTTTGTAGCAAATACTAATAATAGGTCAATATTACAGAAAATACAAAACACAAAGAAACCAATACATACCTAATTTCGAAAAAGAATAACGTTCCTATAATATAAACTTTATTTGAACTTATAATTCCAAGTCAATCTAAAAATGTAACACTTCAAAGCAGCCAGTTTTAAGATCTTGATTATGTAAATATTGAGATTCTAGCTGAACTAGAAATAACAGCACAATTTTAATAGAACAACTTTTTATACATACTATTAGCGAAACAAATCATAATTGTTTTGTAAATTACTTGCACAGTAACTGTAATCTGAAGATTTTATGATTTTACAGCCCAGGCACTGGACTACAGCATGAATCGGCAATTCGAAATTGAAGGTCTGGCCTGGGTATGATTGAATTGAACGGGGTCCGCTAAAATCTATGCCAGCCAGGGCACGTCTGTGGGATTCTTCAAAAGAGTCAGCATGTTACAAAGGTAAATGAAGGAACCCGGATGAGTTTTCAATTGATGACTTCCCACCCATAAAAAAAAACAAAAGCAGCACATCTGGGACAGTTCAGCGATAGAAAGATGAAGGAAGATGAAGATGCGGGAAGCTACAATCCTTCTAATTTATCTCCATGTTGTAAGTTTTTCACACCAATTCTTGAGAGACGAATCAATAATGAATTTAACATGCATTTATTTTAGTTTTTCCTGATTTAAACCATTAAATAAAGACTAGTTCTAGTCATAGCCGGTAATAGCCATTAAATTGATGCAGCTAAAAATAAACAAAAGTCTAAGTTTTATCATTGAAACCACTTTACTTTTTTATTTCATTAAGATCTACATAGGTATTGCGCATGTTTCGTCTGTCTATAAAGTACTTCTTTAAATACTTCTTAAATAAAAATTTCCATTAAATGTAATCTTTAAAAAAAAACTTACATCTTAGTAACAAGTCTCCTTACACAACATTTTTAAGTGGATCAGCATCATCATAATCTCTTATCAAATATATCTGTGTATTATCTTTTGCTTCTCAACTACACTAAATCCTTTACAAAAAATATGTAACAATATTTTCAGTATATGTAAAACCTGAAAATAGTTTGTTCAGAATCAGTAACTGAATCGATTCCAATATTTTTTACACCATGTTATATTTTTTCTCAAAAATATTTAGAAAACGTCACGAGTAGGATACCACTGATACTAAGTACAAAACAGGTCACAGCAAATCATAGCAGGCATCAGGTGCCAGAGCACAGCTAGGTGGGGAAGCAAAACAACCCTTCAGTAGCCCGGATGGCCGGTGACCATGTAGTTATGTCGCCAACCAGCTACCATAACTGGCTTATAACTTTGTGATTTTTCATGATACAGTTTTGAAATTTTGTACATAGACTCTTTACATAAAAACTACTAGACAAGTGTTTCGGGTTTCGCATAATTATACTAAAATTAATGTTGTATAATACTTTTCTTACTTACAAACAAAACGATACTGGATGGAGAGGAAGGCCGAAGAAAAGATAGATGGATTGTGTGAAGAGTGATATGAAAGAAAAGGGAGTTAGCGATAGTTTGACAGGTTACAGGACAGAATGGAAGAAAAAAACATGTTGCGCCGACCCCAAGTAATATGGGATAAGGGCAGGAAGAAGAAGAAGACTTACAAACAAAACCTTCCTTGCAGTTTGACTGCAATACCCACACGGCATCTTCCTATTATTTTTCTTAGTTCTGTTTATTTTAACCATTAGAAAAGCTATAAATTCCACGATATTATGACTGTAACACACCAGTTAAAACTCTCAACGTACTAAAACCAGTGGTTCATCTTTAAAAACATTAATTATTATGTAAATTAATTACTAACGTGTCATGCTTTTAGGTTTTCAATTGTTTTGTGTGACGAGAAAATTGTTGCCGAAACAAATGAGACGAATGGATGGTTCAGGCCAAATGTAGCTATGAGAAAAATTAAATGTATTATCATCTTCTTCATGGCCATCTGCCTACCGTTTTTTAATGTCAAAATATCAGTATTCTAGCTACTGCCAATGGCTTCAGCAGCGTGAAAGGTGAAAATTGTCCCAATAAAACACCCCCGAGACAAAAACCCTAATTGCCATTTGTGATTGATTCCAGTTTTTTATATTTAGATGCTTAGTTTTGAAAATTGTTTGTGCTTTTGTGTATTGTCCATTGATTTTCTGTGTTGCATCGAACATGATCTACCCGTATTTCAGATTTCATCTAAATCTTATCTGCCCAAGCTTGGAGGAGTAGCAAATATACCTACAAACTTTCGCCTAAGTAATCTTACAGTGATAGAGCGTTTGCATATCTGATCTCCACTGTCACTGACCGACTACGTGTATCATCTTCTTAACATTTTATCAAAATTATTAAATGCTCATCAGCCTTCTCATTGTCTTTAGAATAATCTTATTCAATGCAAACGTTTTCAAATGCTAGGCAAAACTAATTACAATTGTGTAACGTCGTATTTTTTATATTCGGTATTAAAATTCTCATAGAAACCTCTTTTTTGAGGTAGAAAACTATCCCATGATCCTCCCAAATTCTTCTTCTAGGGTGGAACGAGAGGGCGTGTCAGATTTTTACTGACTAAAACCAAAAACCCATCGGTGTCCTTCATTTACCCTTTGCATCCTAAGACCACCGCGCTAAGTCTTTCAAACGTTCCTGCAGCTCTCGGAAAAAGCCTGGGGCCTTACCATGACATGTTAAAATGTCAGTCGAGCGAGAAAGAAGGATGCAGCTATACATCCTAAATAGCTGCATCCCTTTAACACTTCAGTTCTGCACTGCTGATCCTAGATGTGTGCCCGCTGATTGGTAATAGATTACCTTTAGTTACGTAGTTGTCATAAGACAACTTATTCACCATGTTATATTCCATGAGATCTGCACTTTGGGGATCGCTGATCCTGCAGTCAACATAGCCACCTAATGGGCCCACATACTTTAAGAACTTTACCATCGATTCTATAAGGAGAAGAAGACTCTATCGGCAATTAAAGGCATAATATTATGATACAACATGTTATGTAAGACAAATAATACGATACAGCTATAGACACATGACCTGGTTGTCCTCAAGACAAGTGCGGTCAAGATACGCAAAGCAAAGCGAATAGTATGGATGAGCGATAAAAACTTCTTTAGCATTTGTTTGCAAACTTGTCCATTTACAAACAAGTTTTCCAACTACAACTAAAAGGTGTTACTTAATTTAAATAAAAAAAGAATCAAGATAATGTGACGTCTACGGTGTTAAAAACAAATGTTTGGAAGGCCAAACCTGGGTCATCACTAAACATAAGTGCAATAGATAGAACACCCACATTTCAACGGTTAATTTAGTTAAGTCCAAAGCAACAGGTCCATTGCCAACTCCAGAATCATCATCATCATCCTGCCCATGTCCCGTGTTATTTGGGGTTTACGCAACATGTTTTTTTTTTCTTCCATTCTATCCTGTCAGCCGTCACGCTATCACTGACACTTTCTTCTTTCATATTACTCCTCATACAATCTATCTATTGTTTCTTTGGCCTCTCTCTTCCTCTCCAAGATCTCATATACAGTCAAAACTCTTTCAATAACAAGCGTTTCATCCCTCCTCTTCACTTGACCATTATGCGAAGACAAACGATTACCTTTCAACTTTCAGTCACCGACGCCAGTTTCAAACTTCTTCGAAAACAGGTATTCATTTGTCACCTTTTTCATTTTCGTCACTCCACACAGTCACCTCAACACACTCATCTCCGCTACGTGTAATCTTTATTTTATTAAACTCCAGACTATCATTTCAAAAATCCTGATAAGAAAATCAATATCTCTTTAACTAAGATATGATTTCCTGCTCACCAGTGCCGTCATCAATACAGTTAATCGAGGCGGTGTCACAAGACCAGCAGGGCTCTTCAATGCCGTAAGTTATTTTCAACTTAACCACAAACTGCCCTATGAAATCTTTAGAAAAACAATACAAAGTGTAAAAACATTCCTTCCTCGATTTCACACAGATAATCACGTTGAAGTTGCAATTAGTTTAAGGTCATCTCATTATGTAAAACAGAATTCTTCTAGCACAATTCTTCCATTCTTTCCCACCAAAGCATCTTCAAAACCAAGCAGCCCGTAGTTAAGTTATTTAACCCGTTGACTGCCGGAACGCACATCTACGCGAGACACAATGGCTTTTTAATTGTGTCTGTAATTACGGCATTCAAGAGGTTAAATAATATTTGATAGCCATGGGGTAACTTTTTATGAATCTGCGAAGACAACAGACAATCATTTTAATAACCGTCAGGTGAGATCAAGGTCAAGAGTCAGTGCATCAAATATTAAATATTTTATCAACCTTGGCAGCTGCTGTGTGCCACTCCATGTTGTCTGCATGTCTGTTAAGTATGCATAACGTAATAGCAGCACACACAATCCTGTTTACCATCAAGTCTGCAGCCGACTAACGTCATGCATACTTGGCCGCTCATACAGACGAGTAGACTTGTAATGGATACTGATAGCCACACACCATCAAGTTAACCGGACGCCTTCAAGAGAGCTTCAAATTTGACAGTAAACCGAATCGTATGTAATATTCAAGTCGTTTGCAAACTAGACAGAAACTGGATCATGTATGACATCCAATTCGACTGCTAGCTTGACAATAAACTGGGATCGTGTGTGGCATCCAAGTCGGCTACAAACTTGAAGGGAAACTAGATTGTGTGTGGCATTCAAATCGGCTGCAAACTTGACAGTAAACTGGATCGTGTGTGGGTGGCATTAGTGGACACAGCTTCGAGTAGGTATGAGTCTTGTTTACTATGAGGTTGATGTCCGTTTTATCCATATTTTAAGACAAGTTCGATAATGGCGCTGCTTTTCATTTTGACTTCATTATACCTCAAAATATAAAACTACTTAGACCTTACTGCATAAATTGGACAAAATTTGTCTCGTTCAATATTCCGGTTTTGTATTCGTAAACGTTACAAAACATTGTTAGTCAAATATTTGTGACAATTTCATACAAAATGTGTGTTTTTGTTCTCTTCTCTTAAAGAATTAGTATATACGAAAATGAAGAGGACATGGAATTAACGGAGTAGACTCGAAAATCGAGTTACGTCAGTTATTGTCCTAAATTGTTTGGCATTTTATATTGTTCTTCAAGGAGATTTATCATAAACAAACCCTGAGTATTTAGGCTTAAAAATACTAGTCCTCATAATTTTATAAATATAGACTTAAGTTTAACACTTATTAATAACCAAAAAAAGCATAATACTCACAAGAAAACGCTTCTGCTCTTGCGATAATATCATGCCCCACCAGAACAAAATGTCTTCAAAATTATAAAGATTTTAATTACGTTCATTTAAAACTCTCTCTTATCACACAAACACAAAGCACATTGTCCCTTATCACGAGTATAAGAATTTAATAAATAAATTCATTTTCTAAACGCGATGTTGAATCACGATCAACTTTGATGACACTTCGTACAATAATAAGGATGTTTGCCGCAATCTTTTTAATTTACATTAATTGCTAAATATTATGAGGAAAATGTGGTTTTCCTTTGTTACCACATTTGAAAATCTTTTATTTTTATCTCATGACTCGTTGTTGTTTACACAATAAATCCTTATTAACCGTCTACGTCGGATATATTCGACAAACAATCTCGATTTCACACATTCACGACCACTGCATTTCATCAGCTCTCGTGTCATGTATGGACATTGAAGAGCTATGCGAGATGGAGTAACCAGTCACAAATACATGACTCTGGCGAATGGGACACGAAAATACTCGTCGGACCAAACCGGCGCAAGTGGTTACAGGGTTAAAAGAAACGTCCATGTTTTGATTTGTTCCGTTTTAATACCACTCATCTAATACCACTGGTATTTGTTTGAACGTAATTTTATTACCCATTCTGAACGGAGACCACTTTTTAAATAATTTAATTTAATGCACGAACCCATACCAGTGACTTGAATTTATTACAGTCAGCTCAAGTCAAACCTTATAAAATTTTGGTTTCCTAATATTTTTATACGATCGTAATATACAAAAAGTTTCACTAACTAATCACTTTTTTTAGATGTCTTTTTTTTATGGTTGGAAAAAATCATCCAATGACAACCCCCGCTCTTGGGCGGAGCGAGAGATAGTGTCAGACTCTTACTGACTAAAAGACCCACCCCGTTCCTTCTAGCCTTCATACCGGGGCTCGAGCGCCCTTTCGGATAACCCTGGCCCCAGTAGGCTTCGGGCGAGGCGCGCGGGAACAGTGCGCGCCGTCGGCGATTTGGGCTTGGTCCGGACAGTTACCGGACGGCCGGACAGCGAGCTACCCATTGCTCACTGTCCGCAAGCCCGCGTCTACGGTGGCCGGAAATCGGGATCAGAATCCCGGCGGCGGCGGCGGCGGCGATAACGCCGTTGCCTGATGCGTTTGGCCTCCTCCTTTGCGAGCATTACTGCTTCGCAGAAGTCGGCGACCGCCTGCCACTCCTCCTCGCTCCGGAGCATGGCCTCAACCAAGGCCCGGCGCGAGAGGTCTCCGCCGCCGATCGCCCCCACGAGGGCACGGCGATGCTCCGCCCAAGCAGGGCACACCTCGACTGTGTGCTCCACCGTGTCCTCCGGGCATTCCGCACAGTGGCGACACCCGGGCGTCACTTCCGCACGAATCCGGTGCAGGAAACTCCCGAACGAACCATGTCCGGTGAGGACCTGCGTCATGCGGAAGGTAAGGACGCCGTGAGGTCTATCCAGCCATGCCTCAAAGAGGGGACTTACCACCATGATTGTGGCGTGCCCAGCACTGGGTTGCGATAGTCGTTGACGCCATTTCACCATGAGATCCCGCCGGAGCTCTGTCCGCCATGCCGTGACCTGTCGCGGCAGCGGAATTTCACCCCGGCGTTGCATTTTAGATATGTCTGAGGAAGCTATAATCAACCCTCAACATCTTGGGGGAAAACAGAAACTTTGACTTGCATAAAAAAATGGTGACTTGTTATTTAGAGCAGGTTTGCAGTAAACAGTTTATTATTAAACTGGACAAGTGGATATTTGTCAAATAAATACGTATTTTTGGATTTTATTTAAAAAAAAGATCCTTTACAAAGCATTTTGGCCGACTGTACTTTAGATCCTTGAATTTCTTATAGTATTAGTTGGAGCAATGGTATCCATTCGGAATAGACAATTAACTCGAGTTCAAACAAATACCAGTGGTATTAGATGAGTGGTATTAAAACGGAACAAATCGTTTTTTTTTATTATCTAGAATGTCTGCGCGAAAACTGGTTTTTTTTTTTTTTTGAAGAAAATGTCATCGAATTATAACTTACATTTGCAAAAATGGTCTAATACCAGGAGATGATCCCGGGGGCCAAGTTCATCCAAACCCGTTCAGCCATTAAAACGTGAAAAGGGAACAAACAGACAGACCTTCGCATTTATAATATTAGTAGGCATCGATAAAAATGCGAACTTATCGCATAGCCTCGGAGATTGTATATTCAACAAAATATGTAGGCATTCAGGTTTCATTCGATCCGGTGTTTGCAATTTGCTTGGCAGGGCAACCACGGAGCTTCTTAGCATAGCTGCTTTATGTTAAAATGAAAAGGTTGAAGCCTTTGCAGAAAACACAAAAATTACATTCTAATTTTGACCAAAAATAAAAATGTGGATAACAATTGGCCAATGCATGATTGTTCTATTCGTTTCATTAATTTGTACAAAGGTATAAGGGACAGGTTTCCGCCGACTTTAAGGGCTTGCTCAGTAGATGAAACTGAACAAACTTCCACAAGATTTTTTTTCTGGAAACGAAAAAGAAAGTCGGCCTACAAAATTATAAACTTGGACAGTTTGTATGTAGAGAATCGGCCTCTACATACAAAATTTTCCCGTTTATTGTTTCCTGAGAAAAAATTTTGTGAAAGGTTATTCAGTTCCGTCTACTGAGCAAGCCCTTAAAATTTGCGGTGGCCTGCCCCTTACACTCTGCTTTGCCGTCAAAATTAACGAACTCTTTAGTTACTGTCCCCACACACGGGTTTCAAAAAAACGCCGCTTCAAGCTTCATTTTGAGGCGGCTTTTTTTGTGGCTCGTGTGCGACGGTGCCGCCACAAAAAAAACGCTTGAAGCGGCTTCAAGCTTCACCGGACACAAGAGGTGTCGCGCGCTTCAGCTGTTTTTTGCGGCCGCTTCTAGCTTTTTTTTGTGGCCGCTTCTAGCGTTTTTTTTTTGAGGCCCGTGTGCGGGGACAGTTATATCCCCCAGTTTCCTAGCTCTTCGGTTTTTCCTTCTCAAACTACGTCGCAATCGTTTCTAGAGCCTTTATACCACCTACATCAGTATTGTTCCTTGTTCCGCTCACGTCTGACATGTGTCTCGCATAAAAAATTAACTTCCGAATGGATTCGACCGATCCATTAATTCTAATAGATGATCAGGAAGTCTTCGAAAATAAGATATTATTATTTACACCGGATTAGCTCAAAGAGCTTAGGTAATTTTTCATACATGGTTGCAGGCTGAAAACTACAGTACAGTGATCAACTTAAAGAAGTCTTAATTAGAAGACCCAGATTTTTACATAGTTTTCACCAGAATAAAAAGTAATTTTTGAGGAAGGTAAATGTATATAACACATGCTATTACAGTAGAAAAAAGCCGAGAATTTCAAAGATTTCTAACACCCGTGCGAAACTGGTTGGAGTCACTAGTTACGCTTATATAATAAAGCAGAAGAGTTTTTCGTTTGTTTAAACGCTGTAATCTCTGGAACTACGCGTAGAATTGGAAAAAAAATTCTGTATGGGATTGCCAGATTAATGACAAATAATACAGACTATATATCATCACGCTACGACACACGAAACTGGAGCAGTAACCAAAGATGCTGGAAAAACTGCAGGGGACAACCATGGTATAGGCATAGACTGGAGGAATTGCGAAAGGGCTGTGCCAACCCCTGGACGTTAGGCTGACGATTCAAAATTCAATGAAGGACGGCAAAGTACTAATAACTTCAAATAAAAATCTGACGTGTCAGGAGCCAGAAGCTCTTCAACGAGCTCATAACGTGATCCATTTGACGACCTAAGCTGAACTGTTAAAGGGATGGAGCTATACTGTGCGTTGGGGTAAGATCGGCACTGGGGTAAGAACGTATAAATATAAATTATACCACTCACAGCTGCCACCACGGATATTGAACGCTTTCTTCAAGTTGCGCAGAAGTCAAAAATCGGGTCTCCTTAGTTGGAGCGACGTGAGACGCGGGGGCGGGGAGCGTCAGTAATTGGCTCGCTGCGCATCGCGTCATAGACGACACTCGTGATTCGTTCATTGCGCTTGCAGCATGTATCTAACAACGACGACGTTTGGCTCGTTAATGTATGAAATGCGTAAAGCGATCCCCACTCTGACGCCGAGCGTTCAATATCCGTGGTGGCAGCTGTATTTAGCTTTATTTTTAATGCTAGTCATATTGCGTGCCACATCATTATGTTCCACCTTGCAATGTGGCTGGCATTAAAAATAAAGATAAATAAGTGGTATATTGATTTATACGTTCTTACCCCAATGCCGATCTTCCCCAACCTACCTTATAGGGTGTATAGCTTCATACCTATTTCTCGCTCGCAAGCTTGACATTTTAAAACGTCATGGCCTCACCTGATAAATAACCCTATACATGTCAATACCATAGTGCCATAAAGACCATCAAATTAAAACATAATAGATTATAGTCTAGTCAAATTAGACCAAAACATAGGGATAAGGTTACAATAATAGGCTAGTTGCCGTAAAAATGTAATTAGTCCGTCTTTTAGATCATTATATATAAATAAGGG
The DNA here is from genome assembly GCA_910589285.2 of Mythimna ferrago. Taxonomy (NCBI): domain Eukaryota; kingdom Metazoa; phylum Arthropoda; class Insecta; order Lepidoptera; family Noctuidae; genus Mythimna; species Mythimna ferrago. The sequence goes on from OU342680.1 coordinate 2,901,421, forward strand.
ACACGTATTTTTTTATTTGTAAATTAAACCAAAAATAACAAAGATATAACCCATTAAAGTTACGTGTAACGTCACGCCGCCGTGCTGTATTTTTTCGCACGGAGTGACGTCACACGTAACTTTAATGGGCTATATCTGATATAGAAAAAAAAAAATACGTGTCCAATATTTTTTTATAATCTAAAATATGGACTAAATAAAATGTAACTATTTTGACCCTGGAAACTATCCTATTCACACCCAGCTGTAAATTGGTAGGATTGTTCAAAACACCATCATACCATATTATACCATTACAGTATAAATATCTTAGTAACCAGTTAAAATAAAAATAAAAACACAAGACTTACTGTCTTTTTCCTCCTGCTATCAACTCCACACTACTACTTGAGATGGGATGCGATTCGTATTTATCTAAGGCACTCCATGAATGATAATATCTTGAATTATTGATACCGAATCCGATACAAGGTGTATTCAGTTTTGTTTGTTTATCTCTTAGTTTAGCTTATTAGTTTAGCTTACCTTTTAACTAGGCTTGCTAAACGAGTCCTTATTTTTAATTTTGGTGCAAAATATTTAAATGTTTTAAATCTTTATACATATATTATATGGCTAGGCAAGATCTTAGAAAGTGATCACTTCATGGAATAAAACTGGCCAGATCGCTTTAAACGTTGAAGTTTGATTATATGTCAATCATCGTTTACTCTCTCTCTCTTTAATATCGCGTGCGGCCGCTTCCTTTGCTAGCATTGCTACTTCGTCGGAGGAGGCAACCGCCTTCCACTTTTCCTTGCTACGGACCATGGCCTATACCAAGGCTCGGCGCGAGAGTTCGCTGCCGCCAAGCTCCAGCGCCCCCACGAGGACACGGCGGTGCTCTGCCCAGACGGGGCACACCTCTACCGTATGCTTTAGCGTGTCCTCCGGGCGGTCCACACAATAGACACCCGGGCTTTTCTTCCGCATGAATCCGGTGCAGGAATCTCCCGAACTGACCAAACCTAGGGTTACCTAGTCAGGGTTTTAATACAGCTTCGTGTATAAAAGAAATTTGTATTTAGATCTGTTACTAAAACTATAATGACCTGTTTTAACTATGTGTAGGAATTTGTGAATATGGGAGTTTTATAGAATAATGATTATTTTAGAAATAAGGTCTACTACTGAAATAATCCTGATTATACAGCCAGTCACCAACCCGTAATGGGCCCGCGTGGTGGATTATGGCCCAATCCCTCTCCTAGAGAGGAGGCCCGAGTCCTAACATTGGGAACATTATAAGGCCGATTATGCTATACAGCCAGGAAGACCTGGAGTAGTGAAATATAGGGCTGCCCTAGTTAAGGCTTCAGTCCACTCTGTTCTGTGTTTTCATTAGTGTGGAAAATAAATGAATTTTTACTTTTTACTAAGTTTTGATTTGGGTTCGAGTTCGTACCTGTTTAAATTAACTTTTTTATAAGCAGGGACTTAAAAACACCTTCATAAAGGTTACAGAATCATAAGTGTTACATGTTGAATTGGTAACAGAATCAAAAATGTAACACTTATATATGTGTTTACAATGTGTTAACCCAAAACACTTAAAAAAAGTGTAATCGTAACATATCTGTAACAGATATAAAAGTGTTAACAGTGTTAATAAGTGTAACAGGTAAACGCAGCGTTGCCAAAGTTACAATTTACTTATTTATGGTACTGTGCAAATTATTTATACCTAAAGCTGTACTAAAACTGATTATTTCAGTTACACATATTAACACTTATTAACACATATAAAAGGTTACAGTTTCATTCGGTAACATTATTGTATCTGTTACATTTAAAAGTGTTTTTCTGTTAAAACTGTTTTAAAAAACAGTGTTAAAACACATTATTACGGTTACAGTTTGAGTCCCTGTTTATAAGTATATTATTTTTAGTTTTGCTTGTTACGGGATTAAAAAAACGTTGACATTTGAATCCATTTTCCTTAAAATAAATTTTCTGTTGGTAGGTACCTGGATATTGATCATCAGATATTTTTATCCTCTAGAGAGTTGCCCTCAAAAGAAAAAAGCAACTGAAAGAACAGTGGGATTTCGTCAGTAAATTTCTGACACTTCCTCTTTTGGTTTTTGATGAGAAATCATCCATTGACTTCTTCCGCTTTAGGGCGGAGCAGGAGGACGTGTCAGACTTGTACTGTGTTCCTTTTTAGACTTGTGTTCCTGGATTCTGGGGTTCCCCTTCGGAAGCCAACACATGGAATTAGTAGGCTTTGAAATACTACACGCCATCGATAACTCGGGCTTGGTCCAACGGTTACCAGACAACACTTCCTCTTACTCCACCCAGAGCGGAAGCAGTTATTTGATGAATACAGAACTAAAAAACATATAAGACTGTGTTTATACAAATTGATATACTTACTTTTTACAACACAACAAGCTTACAAGTATAACTTTCTGATCTTTCATCATACAGTTATGCAAACTACCTACAGGTCATTATAGACAGTACTGCAATATCAAACTAGTTTTATTTTCTACTAGACTCCCGTGCACTTGTCATTGGCTCACATCCAAACGTGTTTGCTTTGCATAAATATATTTTCTAGGATTTTTCCTCAAAACTTGTCGTCTACGGAATCACAATATTGGTCAAACTTTGTTCACTTGTATTGCCCTAAGCCTGAGATTGTCATGACACTTCAATAATTATGATGATGTATTGCAGCTACAGGGTATCTTCTATCAATAGTACCTTTTCGTAATTTAGATTAGCCTAATTAGCCTAACGCATTGAAAATACATAGATTGAAGGACTGGAACAATTCTCCTGCTGCGGTTTTCTCATTCGATTATATTTTGGGTGTCTTCAAGGCTAGAGTACATAGTGAATAGACTCTTAATAAACTAGTGCGCCTCACCATCAACGATTGCATCACTGTTTACCATCAGGTGGGATCGCAGTCAAGCACTAGTTTATATCTGATAATAAAGATACAGATAGAGCATTCTAACCTACAGTTACATTTTAGTAACCATTATTATAAAAAATAAAGAAGTACAGTACATGAAACACGTTCGATACACAATAAAAAAATTGGAAGTCAAAGTGGCTGCACTAAAGAATCTATATCAGACAGCCTGTAGGGGCCCAGGAGGGTCGAAGCCTACTGGGGCCAAGGGTCTGCTTCTAAAAGGAAGACTCAGCCCTGGTATGAAAGGCAATGAAAGAACAGGAGTTGGTTTTAAGTCACTAAAAGTCTGACACGCCCTCCCGCTCCGCCTAAGAACGGGGGATGTCACTGGATGATTTTCCCACCTGCTAAAAAAAATTGTCAGACAGCCTGACGCTGTCTGATGCTGATTTTCTAATGATAACCCTTCAAAGGAAGACTCTTCTGCATCAACTGCCGAAAGACGTCCACTGCTAGAAAAAAGCCTCCCCCAAGCGTGGCCACAGCGACTGGTTTAATGCATGTTGCCTCTATTGGATTTCTATAATAATAATAATAATAACTATATATTTGACCGACGAAATGGAATTACAATAATGAAGTAAAATGTTGACAAGAAGCCGGGCACGCTCTCAAATCGCACAACCAACATCTTCGGGTTCGTCGCTCAGCTCCGCCTCGCAGCCGCCGGGACCAGCGCCAGCCGTGAGTCCAGAGATTCCGGTAGCTGCAGTTGCGTCGAGCTCGAGCGACGAATACTTCTCGCCGCCGACGACACCACCACCTGCGCGTCGGCGAGGAAGAGGCCGACCTCCGGCCTGCTTGGGACCTCGAGGCCCTCCGGCCTCTGACAGGGTCCTCGCTGCCGGTGGAAGTGTGCAGCGCATGAGATGGACACAATCCATTAATGAAAATGTCATGCGCTCATACTTTGGGGCTACAGAGGGGGGAACTAACCTGACTGCGTACCGTGGTCGGATGCTCTCTCTGTTTCAGGTGCTTGAGCCAGCTGTCAACGTTTCGGCCCAAAGACTATCGGATCAGGTGCGGGTCATCCAGCGTAACCGTATGTTGGATGACGCCGTACTTGATAGACTGCGCCTAGAATCACGGAATGGCCGTGTCTCACCTATTTCACCACCGGCCGCGGTGCAACGTCAACCCAGTGTTTCACCGCGACCCGACCATGTTGGTGAGGATGATGATGACGGGGCTATATCCGTGAGTACCCAGTGCAATGCACGTTTGAGGAGCGCTTTGGAGGATGCATTCCGGGAGTACCGCTCTATACCACCAGAGCTTAGACCTCGTCTACCTCGTTTGCCTATGCATAGGAAAAATAGAGCGTTGGTGTGTGCTCTGGATTCGCAGCTATCAAATTGTTTTGATAGCAGCGAAGACCTTACCGATACCCACTCGATCTTGTACTGTGCGGCTGCAGCTGCGTGTCGTGTAGCTCACGTCAAAATTCCAAATAATGACAGAGCTACACGACCAGCTAAACCAGCTTGGCAGTGCAGGATCGAGCGACGTATCGGTGAGGCTAGAGCACTCATCGGCAAACTTATCTGTTTCAGGGAGGGCAACACTCGCCCTAGAGTGATGCGCTTTGTGAGGCGGGCGTTCTCGGGGACAGATATTAGTCCTCGAGATTATTTACCCCGTATCACAGAGCGTATCGACTTCCTGAAGCAGAAAGTCTATGCATGGGCAAACCGTATTCGATGGTACAAGCGACGAGTGGAGCGGTACACCCAGAATCACACCTTCCAAAGCAACGAAAGGTGGGTTTACAGGGCTTGGGAGCGACCGGACCAAAGTGTGATTGATACGCGCCTGCCGGATGATGATGCCATGTATTCATTTTGGCGCAGCATCTGGTCGGTGCCTGTCAATCACACTGAGGGTGATTGGACGCGGGAGATCGAGCGAGTGTGCGAACTTATACCAGAAATGGGGGCAATTAACATCAGCCCCCAAGATGTAGCTCGTGCAGTCCGTCCGTTGCCTAATTGGAAATCTCCAGGGCCGGACGGGCTGCACAACTTTTGGCTTAAATGGTTTCAAAGTTCGCACGCTCGCTTGGCATTCCAATTCCAATCTGCCTTAGAGTCAGGGTCGCTGCCCCAGTTCCTGACGACAGGAATAACCCACCTGCTCCATAAATCGGGTAGTACTGCGGAACCCAAAAATTATAGACCGATCACGTGTTTGCCGACGGTCTATAAAGTTCTTACATCCATCCTGAGAGCTAAAATTAATAATCATATTGAGATAAATTCCATCATGTCTGCTTCTCAGAATGGATGAAGGAACGGGTCCCGTGGTACTAAGGAGCTGCTCCTCATTGATGTTGCCATTAGCCAACAGGTTCGTCGTTCTCGAAGAGATCTGTCGACATGTTGGATAGATTATAAGAAGGCCTATGACTCAGTGCCGCATACATGGCTCATGAGGGTGCTGGAGCTGTATAAAGTTGATGCAACTCTCCGCGCCTTCCTGATGTCATGTATGGGGCAGTGGAGGACGGTCCTTCACTATCCAGGGTGTCGACGGGTTTCGGAGAACAGCGAACCGTTAAGGATCGAGCGTGGCATATTCCAGGGTGACAGTCTGAGTCCACTGTGGTTTTGCCTAGCCTTGAACCCTCTCAGCACACTGCTGGAGGGTTCGGGTTTAGGCTACCGGTTGAGAAGAGAGGGTCAGGTCATATCTCACCTTCTTTACATGGATGATCTGAAACTTTTTGCTTCCAACAACTTGCAACTGATGGAGCTACTGAAGGTAACTGAAACCTTCAGTAGTGCCATCAGGATGGAATTTGGTTTGGACAAATGTGCAGTCATGCATGTAAAGCGAGGGGAGATTATGGAATCCGTGGGAACCCAACTCTCGGATTCCATATACCTTAGATCCCTCTGCTCAACCGAAACTTACATGTATTTGGGTATGTCGGAAGCGTTGGGCATCAATGCTGCTGACGTGAAACAATCGTTGAGGGAGCGCTTCTTTGGTCGCCTGAATAAAGTACTAAACAGTCTTTTATCAGGCGGGAACAAGGTGCGCGCCTTTAACGGTTGGGTCATGCCGGTTTTGATGTACTCTTTCGGCATACTCAAATGGACTCAGACGGAACTCGACGCCCTGGACAGGAGGGTCCGCACTCTGCTTACCGCAAACCGGATGCATCACCCACGATCATCGGTGATGAGGCTGTATATCCCGCGGAAGTGTGGGGGTCGTGGCTTCTTAAATGCCAAGACCCTGCACAACCGTGAGGTATGCAGTCTCAGGGAATATTTTCTGGAAACCGACGTGGGGATGCAACGAGATGTAGTGGCGGTGGACAAAGGCCTCACCCCGCTCTCCTTGGCCAACGAGAACTGGCGCAAACCTATAGTAATGGATACTAATGAACGCAAGGAAGTATGGAAGGGCAAGGAGCTTCACGGGCGCTTTTACCGGGCCTTACATGGGCCCGATGTAGATCTTTTAGCGTCCGTATCCTGGCTGCGCTTTGGTAATCTCTTTGGGGAAACCGAAGGTTTTGTCTTTACAATAATGGATGAAGTTATGATGACGAACAACTACCGGAAATATATTGTGAAGGACGGCACGGTTGACATCTGTCGGGCATGCCACCGGCCCGGAGAATCAATCCGACACATTATTTCTGGGTGTTCTCATTTAGCTAACGGAGACTATTTGCACAGACACAACCTTGTAGCCAGGATTATCCATCAGCAACTTGCTCTTAAATACAATCTTGTTGAATCAGAAGTACCGTACTATAGGTATGTGCCCGACCCAGTTCTCGAGAATGGCAGCGTCACATTGTATTGGGATCGATCTATCATCACTGACAGGACTATTGTTGCCAATAAACCTGATATAGTGGTGATAGATCGGCTAGAGCGTCGCACAATGATTGTTGATATAGCGGTCCCTCATGACGAGAACCTCGTGAAAGCTGAGAAGGATAAACAAACTAAATATCTTGACTTGGCTCGCGAGGTTGTCGACATGTGGGAAGTGGATAGAGCAATCATTGTGCCGATAGTCGTGACGGCCAATGGCTTAATAGCCAAGAGCCTCGATCAACATCTGCGGAGGCTCTCGTTAGGCAGTTGGATCAAGGGCTTGATCCAGAAGGCAGTACTCCTTGACACGGCGCGCATTGTCCGGAGGTTCCTTTCTCAGGAGCCCTGACCACCGGTAGCTTGGACCCTGTTCCCGATGCCGGTGGGCTACTATTTTTTGTATTTTTAAATGTTTTTTTTTTTTAATATCCTTTTTATAAGAAATATTTAAAAATATAATTAATATGTAAAAATATAAATAAATGAAATAATAATAATAATAATTTAAGTTTATTCAGGGTAAAATTTGGTAAAATAGTTACATAAAATCTTAAGAGTAATTACAAAGGTAAATGCTATGTTATGTGCCTGTACTAGGATAAACCTGTATCACAGGCGGTAGGAGCTCTTATATTGTAGTTTTTTCGGACAATACTATTGATAACAATATTTAAAAAGTCCATAAGTAGTGAAAAATATAATTAAATTATTTATAATGTTATATAGGTACCTAGTTTACTTAAACACTAAAGGTCACAATTTGTTATTTTGTATTCTGAAACTGTTTCTTGCACATTATTCTCTAGTTACACACATATGATTTTGCGTCAGCAGAATTAGTAATTGGGTTAATATCGAGGTTGCGTTAATTCTAAAGAGTTATGTTTACATTGGACAAATATGCTAAAATAATAAGAAAAATTATGGTTTGTAGGTCACTGGAATTTTGAATCAGCAGTAAGCGTTACACGGAAGTCTGGCCTTGAGTATGACGCTCTAGGCGCCATAATCGATAGAGTTAATGTATCTATATTCCGCTATTTTTCTAGCAGGACACTCAGCGTCTCCTGTTTTATGGTTGGAGGGCTTTTTGAAACGAGAGCAAGTGGCACATTTCGGTGTGTCCGCCTTCTTTGCGCATTCGGACATCGAGTGTCCTGTTTCACCGCAGTGGCCGCACGTTGAGTTGACCTCTCTACAGGTTTTTGCTGCATGTCCATACTGCTGGCATTTGAACCATCTCGTAACCAGGGTGAAGTCCCTGACAGGGCAGGAAGTCCAATTTATGAAAATCCTTTTCTGGGAAATTAGAGCTCTTCGTATGTTGGCTGGAACTTCAACCACGTAGTTACAAGTATGCGAATCTTTCTTCCCCGATTTGTGACTTAATTTAACCATGGTCAAAAAGGAATCCATGGAAATCGTTGGAAACTTTTCGGCTACATTCTGTTCGTAAATGCACTTAAAGACTTCAGTTTCGGTCAAAGAAGACGGCACTCCTACAACTACAATCCGGGGTTTGCGCTTGCTGGGTTCGTCGGCGGTAAGGCCAGATTCAGATTGCAGGACTGCGTGCTTAATTTTATCCGCGTCATCTTTTGTCTCAGTACTAATTATGACGCCTCCGTTTTTAGTTTTATGGACACCACGTATATGCAACTTGACTTGATCTGGTCGTATCATCTTTTGCACGAGGACTTTTGTTTCGTCACTGGACTTTAATTTGTTGTTGGGATATATGGCCACGGATTTTAAATTGGTTGGTCGAACGAAATCATTTGTCCCCTTCTTCACCATGTCGGCAAACGAAACAGTACCAGAGTCCTTAATAGTCTTCGTGAGGTCTAAGATGTGTTCTGTCAAGTTGCACTTTTCCATCAGATCTTCATTGAGGATGCGCTCTTGGATTGCTTTCTGCTTCAAGGATTGATATAGGACTGCCATCTGCGAGGTGCCAGATCCTATTTTACGGCACAAGGTTGAAATTTTCAATTTCTGCTCCGAGTTGAGTTTGCCATCCGAGGCTATAGTACAAACCTCGTTTAAATGGTGCTCAATGACTGACATCCATCTTTGTATCTCGGATGTTGCAACAGGTTCGATTGAGACATCAGATTGGGCTGGATTTTGCGTCATCGTCTTCGCTGGAGATGCGGAGAGATTCGCTCGATCTCTTGAGAAGGGGCTGTTGTCCATTTTATTTATAACTAATTCACTTATTCTAAGTTTCCATTATATTTATTAAACTACACACTAGGCAAAAAATGTATGCAAAAAGAAGGTCACTGATATTATTTTATAAAATTAAATATTCCTGCATAGACAAATAAAAAAAAATAAAATAAATATTCCTGTTTATTAAATATTTCTGTATAGACGTGCTCGGTAGCAATATTTAATTTTACGAGCTACGAGTGCTAATATCAATTCCCAAAAATTTCTGCAACTCTCACCAGATAATCGATCCACCTTGTGGGTACTAACGCTGCTTCTTCGGCGGTGTGGATCTGGTCGGACCAACGTATTGGACTGCATCCACGAGGCCTTTATTCATCTACTTTATCGGTCACGATTAGCCTTTCGAAGTTTCCAAGCGAAGCGAGGTTTTGAGGCATCTTCCAGTACGTGGTCGCAAATCCAGATTCTTTTTTCTCCATCGACCATATGTTCTACGAGCAATGTGCCCTGCTCACGGGATTCTTCGCGATCTTTTAACTTTAGTACTCCAGCGGAGATCAAGGTCTATGACCAGTGCATGTTGCCAGTGATAGCAAATGGTTCTGAAACATGGATGCTCACAAAGGGCCTTATCAGAAGGCTTATAAAGTCACCCAAAGGGCAATGGAGACAGCTATGGTCGGAATGTCTATGCGTGATCGAATCAGGAATGTAGTAGGTAACATAGTGATTTTATTTATTTTATTTATTTGGTCAGCCAACAACTGCTTACACAATACATTTACAATTGAATTTTTTTTTTGGAATTTCATTGATTAGTGTAGCAATTAATTATAGGCTAACACCACATGCACTTTATATGGTTATACATAATAATAATCTTAAATAATCACAAAAATAAAAAAATAGGACATTAATAATTAATATGAAATTTGAACACAACAATTAAATCAAAAGTATAAAATTAAAAATCAAGTTACAAACAGATTGATTAGGAATTAAATTAATTAAATTAAGTTTTGGCACAGTAATTCACAGCACATTGATACATAATAATGATAAATTAAATTTGCTTACAATTAAAAAGAATTAATACAACAACAATAATATATAATCATTTACATTTAAAATGAACTAACATAAAATCAAAATAAATTAATAACCATTAAAATGAACTAAGTTACAATTTAAGTTACATTACAAATTGATTGAGATACAATTAAAACATATGAAACTAAATTGGAACAGATTTTACTGATTACAAGAATATTGCTCAATAATTATTTTGCAGATTTTTTTTAAACTGTCATGGTGTATATCTATAAGGTCACTACAACTGTTAAGCATTCTACACAGGCGTGGAATCGGAGAGTTAGCACCCAGAACCGTTCTGCGCAAGGGTGGGTGTAGTGGAGTGATGGGATTCCGTGGATATCGGGATGGAGCACGAAACTTTAGGAGACTCAGCAGTTTAGGGGAGTCAATTTTATTTCTCAAGAGTTTAAAGAGAAACAAGGCATCAATTATATCCCTTCTAGTTGACAACGAGTGCATCTTGAAGTATTTCAAGCGAGTATTGTATGAGGGCATCTGTTTACTTTTCCCTTTCGAAAAAGCAAGGTGCCATAGAAACCGCTTTTGGACTCTTTCTAAAAGTAACTTATGCGTGGCGTAGTGTGGTCTCCACACTACACTACAATACTCCAAGACGCTTCGTACTAGACTATTGTAGAGCATTATTTTAGTGCCGACCGATTTGAAACTCTTTGTGTTTCTTTGTACAAACCCCAACATTTTAGATGCTTTTTTTATAATATTCTCAATGTGAGGCACAAAAGTGATTTTTTGATCAAATAATACCCCCAGGTCTCTAATAGTCTCGACTTGTTGTATTTTTGTATTGTCTATCAGATACTCTGAGTTCACAGGATGAGCCTTCCTTGAGAACGACAGGTGGTAACATTTATTTAAGTTCAGTTCCATTCTGTTTTCATTGCACCATTCAACAAGCCTGTTCAGATCGTCTTGTAAAAGCGCGATATCACTCGATGATTCGATTATTCTTGCAAACTTTAGGTCATCAGCATACAAGAAACACTCAGAGAAGTAAAAGCAGCTGGGAAGATCGTTGATGAATATGATGAATAATACGGGAGCCAGATGTGATCCTTGTGGAGCACCTGATGTCATATAATAATTGCCAGCAGACCGGAAACCGTTGACTACAACATAAAATTGACGCTTTGACAGATAAGATTTTAGCCATTTCAACAAAGGTCCAGTAATACCGTACGTTGCCAATTTATGAAGTAGTATTGAGTGAGAAATTTTATCGAAGGCCTTGCTGAAATCGGTGTACAGCACATCAAATTGTCTATTTGAGTCAACAGATTCTATTAGAGACTCGGTGAAGGACAATAAATTTGTGGTAGTCGACCTAGCAGCAACAAAGCCGTGCTGGTGGTCACTAAGATAAAGTCTGAAGTGACGTTGGATGTGAGGGCAGATTATCGACTCAAATATCTTAGCAAAAGTGGAAAGAATCGCAATAGGCCGATAGTTGGATATGGTGTCTTTTTTGTCCGACTTGTATACAGGAACCACTTTAGCCTTTTTCCACTCAGTGGGAAAGGTTCCAGTAGCTAATGACACCCTGTATATTTTAAGAAGTGGAGCAACCAAGACCTCGGCGCAAGCAGAAATAAACATAGGTGGGATTCCGTCGGGACCGGCACCTTTTCTGATGTTAACAGATTGCAGTTTTCTGACCAAGGTATCACTGTCCACTTCAGGGATTGTTAGACACTGGCTATTAATTCCTATTGAATCTAGAAGATTTGAGTCACTATTAAATTCCGTCTCATGATCAGGGGTGTGATAGATAATAAAATAAGGAAAAAGAGTTAGAATGTTGATTTCACTTGCTTTCGGTTTAAATATTGTTGACGCTTACATGAGAACATTCTTCTTATTCTTCTCGTGTCGATCTGGCTCAAATTTTGTCCGACCAATATATTAGCCACCTGGACATCTCTGTCGTTAGCTTCTTATAAGTCATGGAGGGTGCAGGTAGTTGTGCTTGCTAGGCAGAAAAAGAGGTGACACATATCTTGTGAAGGGGCTCCACACTGGCACTGTATTTGCAATGGGTTAAGGAAACCCCATTTGACCAGTTTATCTTTGCAGCGGCCAACCTGAGCTCGCAGTATGAGGATATTAAAAAATAGAAATAATAGGTAATAATATTACATCCCAGTATAGGTAGTATAAGTACCTACACGAAAAATAAACTACTAATTAGTTGTCAATATTGGAAGAAGCGAATTCACTGCATTTCTGAGATAAGACGGTTGCCAAGTTAAAAGACACTATACGAGGCGCCAGATAAACTTAAAATAAAGTACATTCGAGGTGTGCCCTGCTTGGGCGGAGCATCGCCGTGCCCTCGTGGGGGCGATCGGCGGCGGAGACCTCTCGCGCCGGGCCTTGGTTGAGGCCATGGTCCGGAGCGAGGAGGAGTGGCAGGCGGTCGCCGACTTCTGCGAAGCAGTAATGCTCGCTAAGGAGGAGGCCGACCGCATCAGGCAACGGCGCTCTCGCCACCGGGAGATCGGAATCGGGATTCCGATCCCGATTTCTAGCCACCGTAGGCGCGGGCTTGCGGACAGTGAGCAATGGGTAGCTCGCTGTCCGGCCGTCCGGTAACTGTCCGGACCAAGCCCAAGTCGTATGAAGGCTTGAAGGAACAGGATGGGTTTTTTAGTCAGTAAGAGTCTGACACTATCTCCCGCTCCGCCCAAGAGCGGGGGTTGTCATTAGATGATTTTTCGCAACGAAAAAAAAAAAGTACATTGACCTTTTCCTAATATCTCCAATATATATAAAGTACCCGAAAAACCATCATTGAACTGTTGTTGAAAGATAAAGGATCGCGATAAATGTCAATTCAAGACAGCTTTATGTCTTTAATTCCGTTTTTGAAATTAAGAATGACAATAGTAGGAGGGTCAGTGACCGATATTCCACGTTCATTTGGCGCCTACCGTAGTGCTACTTTAACATTTACAAAATATTATTTTACGAAATTCTGAGATAATTGAATCTCTTGTCATCTCAGTTATCATGGACCAGGCACGGGCTTTGAACCATCTTAATTTTGTTAACATTACTCTTATCACCTGCAATGATGATTTGATAAAAGACGATATTTTTATCTTCATCTTATTCTACTATCACACGAATGATAATGCGGATATTCAAGATGTCGTTACTTTACGTAAGAGAAAGATAAATCAAGAAGATAAAATGTAATGCTGAAATCGATAAACTAGTTACTGTCTAGAAATCTTGGTATCCTATATTTTACAGGGGAAAATGCATCATCATTTTTACCGTGTGAAGGCCAATGATTATCTGGGGCCATGGCACGCAAGGCATGTGCATAAATTTAATGTCTCGCATGCCATTTCATTTAGTCTGGCGAATTTTCAAAAGGACAAATTGGTCATAGAATAGGCTAGTTGCCGTAAAAAATGTAATTAGTCCGTCTTTTAGATTATTCAAAAATATGATAAGGTATTTTTTTATTTGTAAATTAAACCAAAAAAGAGAAAGATATAGCCCATTAAACTTACGTGTCACGCAGGGACTTAAAAACACCTTCATAAAGGTTACAGAATTATAAGTGTTACATGTTGAATTGTTAACAGAATCAAATATGTAACACTTATTAATGTGTTTTCAATGTGTTAACCCAAAACACTTACAAAAGTGTAACCCTAACATATCTGTAACAGATATAAAAGTGTTAACAGTGTTAATAAGTGTAACAGGTAAACGCAGCGTTGCCAAAGTTACAGTTTACAAAGCTATACTAAAACTGATTATTTCAGTTACACATATTAACACTTATTAACACATATAAACAGGTAACAGTTTGATTCGGTAGCACTACATAACACATATAAAAGGTTACAGTTTCATTTGGTAACATTATTGTATCTGTTACATTTAAAAGTGTTTTTCTGTTAAAACTGTTTTAAAAAACAGTGTTAAAACACATTATTACGGTTACAGTTTGAGTCCCTGGTGTCACGTCACGCCGTGCTGCATTTTTTCGCACGGGGTGACGTCACACGTAACTTTAATGGGCTATCTTTGTTATTTTTTGTTTAATCGAAAAAAGAAAAATACGTGTCCAATATTTTTTTATAATCTAAAATACGGACTAAATAAAATGTAATTATTTTGACCCTGGACATATTGTCTATGACCAATATGCCAACACTTTTAATTGGTCTATGTCATGCAAACTATTTGCAATTTACAGAAATGTATGATACGGCATTTTACGGTGATAAACAATTTATTTCACTTTTATATCTCTACCGTCACCAGTGAAGTGTAGAGTAGCAGATTATAAAGCCACCGAATTCAATTCGAAGCATACGATTTTTACGAATCCAGGGAAACTCCATTTCAAAAATAAAATTCCAAAGTTTCCTTATAAAAAAACATTTATTATGAATACTGTGTTGCTTGTCTGCTATAAATTAGACTAAGTGTAGTAAGTACTCATCGCGTCACGACTCTGCCGGTTCTTGTGCCTCTGGTTTTGTAACTGCCTTTGCGCTTAAAGCGGCCCGCTGTTCCGCTGTGCAGTATTCTGGAAGAAAACAGAAGATGATTAAGATGAGGTCAGCAAAGAATAAAATTGATGGAAAGTTCTGCACGGTACTAACTGCTTCTATAGTGTATTCATGTTAAGAAAATAGTGACTCATCGTTATCACTCAGCTAAGCCAAGCCCTTGAACAATTAGATCAAAGCATAATAAAAAAGCCATGTTTACATTGATCAGTGATCTCTTCAGGCAGTACAGACGCATCTTTTATCAATTAAAAATATATACAAAATATAAACGTAACATACAATAAACGTAAATAGAAAAGTGTAAATTTTGACGATTATGATTAAAGTTTTAAAATAATTACTTAATATTAATATTTGCCCAGCCGTGGGACCCTATATAGGAAATAAAAAAATTTAAACATTCTGTGTGATAAAAATAAATTTGTCAGAAGTACTTCAGACAGTAAATTATGGCTTCGTCCTAAAAGAAGTCCTAAATTGAGCCAGTACCGATTAGAACTTAGCAATCTTACATCGCACCAGCAAAGTTTTCCCAAAAAAAAAAACAAATTCAAATACTAACGTGTTTTACTAGGTTCCCATCCGATATATTCTCCAGTACGTTGGTTCTCCGCCGTCAGCCACTCTTGTAGGGGCCTGAAGTACTCCAGGAGTCCATCAGCTTTCATCTGTCTCTGGCCAGTGAGGGCCTCCATCGCATCAGGCCAAGGCTTCGATGAACCCATCTTGAGCATGTTGCTGTGGAAAACGATACACAACACGATTAGGTTAGAAGAATGAACAGATATCCGATGACCTGGTCAGGGTCGCGGGAATCCGATGGATGCGTGATGCACAGGACCGGTCGTTGTGGCGACGCTTGGGGAAGGCCTATGTCCAACAGTGGACGTCTTTCGGCTGATATGATGATGAGTGAACAGATAGTAATAAATTGAAGAAAGAATAAAGGTTGTGACACTTTTTACATCAAACAATATATAAAGAAAAACTTAAACAAATCATAATCATTTAAAAAATCATAAAATATATGACGGCCTTATAGAGCAGTCATTGTGCCGATAGTCGTGACGATCAATGGCTTAATAGCCAAGAGCCTCGATCAACACCTAAGGAGGCTCTCGTTGGGTAGTTGGAACAAGGGCTTGATCCAAAAGGCAATACTCCTAGACATGGCGCGTATTGTTTGGCGATTCTTCTCTCAAAAGTCCTGACAACCGGCGGCTTGGACCCTGTTCCCGATGCCGGTGGGCTACTATTTTTTGTATTTTTAAATGCTCTTTTTTTCGTATGCTTTTTTTAAGAAATATTTTATAATAAAATTAATATGTGAAAATATGAAATAAATAATAATAATAATGCGTTTATAACCGTCAAATGGAATATCTTCACTGAGGCAAAACTCGTAGTCAACGAACTTCTTATACAGGTCTTTGCTGCTGGCTAGCGAGTACGTGTCGCTAGCCAGCTAGCAAAACGCATGATCGGACTGAATCTGCACTATGAACGAGATGACACTCCAGTGATACTTAGGAAAGCACAACCGCGACGTCAATGCGCTCTGATAAATGTAACATAGTTTCTGCAATACTTACGACTGTGCATGTCTGAAACGGCAACGCTCTGGTAAATGTCGCAGTACAAGTGATTCTTGTTCAGGCAGAGGGCGCAGTGGATCTACGACTGTATCATGAAGGTTACATAATATGTGCAATACTTACGAAAGCGAAACTGCAGTGGCAAAATTCTAGTAATCGTCACAGTTTCTGATGTATCAGACAGGGCGTGTGGTAAAATAGGCTATATATAATAATACTTACGATAATATGTTTCCAGTGGCCACACTCTATTCCATGTTGCATTCCATGAGCTACTTGTTCAGGTAAATCGCGGTAGAACTGGAATCGCGTGAAATAAGGCGTAGTATCCGCAATACTTACGACAGTGCGTTTCCAGCAGCGACGCTCTGGTAAATATCGCAATCCACAAGTTTCTTGTTGAGATCCTCAGGCACGTACTCGCCGGCCAGCTGACACAGTGCACGGTGGAACTGGAACTGCACTATGAACGAGACGTAGTATCTGAAAAAAGAAAGAAAGAATTCATTTTAATGATAGAACAGTCATTAAAAATCAATTTATTATTTATGTTTCAGTATGTCGATGACATGCATAGTGTAAACCATTAATGTAGCTGGGGTAAATCATTAAAGATAAAGCAGCGATAAAAGATAAAAAAAAAAAACATTTAAAACCATAATATTTCATCTATTTAGGAGGTACTGTTATTTTTAATCCCTATGAAAAACAGACTATTACGTATTGATTAAATGAAACAGGCTTGATACCACCATTGAAATTATTGTAATATGAGTCTAATTTGATGATTGGCTATAATAATAAACAGCTTATCGTCCTCACCTCGCATATTCCACATTAGCGGACACATGGTACTTAGCCGCCGCATCGAAGTCCTCCTCAGTCCTGTTTATTGGTGGTTCCACACCCTGCAGCATTTCCCTGAGTCTCCAGTAGTGACAGTTGTAGTCCTCAGGAGGAGTAGACCCTCGGAACACACCGTAACGGAACATATCCAGGGTGTATGCAAATGGTAGGAATACGATCTTGTCAATACCCTGAAAAAAAATTATTAAAATGAGGTATGAAATCTTGATAAGTACTTAAAAATCAAGCCATAAAAAAGAAATACTCAAGACTGGCTGACTTGCAATTTAAAGTTATTATTTTGACAATAAAGATATCTGCGATATATTCACGACGTAACGGAAAGTTGTGGTCATATTTGAAAAAATAGCTGCCCATAGAAATAAAGTCATAGCTAGTTAAAATTTATAAGGAAGGTACATTTATTAGGGAATTCTCTATCCAGTACAATCTTCATGTAATACACGTAAGAGTCATTTTCGGTTTCAAGATACAAATTAAAATTAAAATAACATCTTACCATTTTGTAAAGCTGATTTATTTCAGTCTGTTCATCTTCTGCGTCACCAGTACTTAGACCAACACGTCGGAGATGTTTAGGAGAAGACACTGATAAAGCAATCGTATCTCCTACAGCCTCATGGAAACCTAAAATAAGCCAAAGAATTTGAAGTCGCTATGCAAAGATAACAGCAACGCTGAAGATTCAACAATACAGCGATAGATTTATAATTTTCGCATAATAATATATGAAAAATGTTAAGGAATATCTTAAGAGTGGCTCAAGCAGGACTCTAGAAAGGGTTGGTGCAATAGAAGCACAAATTGTACAACCACTGAGAACACACGAAAACAAAGATTAACAGGGTATTTAAATTTGTGTCCAGTAATTTCACACAAAATTTAAAATAGAAAAATTTAAGAAGGGACAGGTCCAAATGATGATGAAGTTAATTCGTTCCCAAATTCCAAATACCTGGATTGGCACCTTCCCGAAACTGGAACGGTTGATGTCTATACTGCAAGTAATATTGGATATGACCCATTTCGTGGTGCACCGTTCTGAAATGTTGACTGTTGACCGTTGTACACATTTTGATCCTGGTATAAAAAATAATAAATTAATTACCTGGGTTAGCTCCATCCCGGAAAACGAATGGTTGATGTCTATACTGAAGGAAGTATTGGATATGCCCCATTTCGTGATGTGTGGTTTCAAAGTACTCGTTATCAACTGTTGTGCACTGTTTGATCCTTCAAAATTAAGCCAGACAACAATGTTAGTTGAAATTTTGAATTTTTGTAAGTTTGAATATTCACGCGTAGTAATATTTCAGCTCATGATAGTTTAGAACATGAAAACAATGCAGTAAAAAAAAACGGACAGATTAATTCCTAACTGTAACTTTGAATTACTTTTCGATAGGACTTTTACAACAGATGTGCTGACACTGAAAATGTTTGCTAAGTCATAACACAATCATACTGCGAAACACCATCGCGTAATAAAATTATATCAATAACATTAAGATTCGCAAAAACACAAAATTTGAACAACATTAAATTCGAAGACATGTAACTGACATGTGAGACTTTGGTGAATACCAACCGCACTGGACCCGTGTGGTGAATTATGGGCCATTCCCTCTCCTAAAGAGGAGGTCTGAGTCCCAGCAGTGGTAACATTAAAAAAAAGCCTCTTTTAATGTTCAGCGTAGCATAATTATAATCAGCCGATTATGCTATGCTTATATTATGCTATGCTCTGCAAACATTATGATTCTCAGTAAAATCTAAAAGAATTCGTTATTAATATTTAATTTTTTCCTATCGTTAATATTTTCTTTTACCTAAAGTCTTCTCCGTCATAAAAGTCCCAAGCGGAAGCATGACATACAATCTCTCTGTCAGTAGGTTTCTCAATTATGGAGTTCTTCCAGAACTTCTCAGGCATG
Organism: Mythimna ferrago; assembly: GCA_910589285.2. Lineage (NCBI taxonomy): Eukaryota > Metazoa > Arthropoda > Insecta > Lepidoptera > Noctuidae > Mythimna > Mythimna ferrago. The sequence goes on from OU342680.1 coordinate 2,920,456, forward strand.
GCTGTCAGGTTCAAAGACCTAAAGAACTCATCGGACATCTGGAACATTTTGAGCGCCGTGTAGTTCTGATCTTTCATTGTTTGAGTGATATCAATTTCCTTTTTATCTGGGTATGGCCGGGTGAAGTGCTCAATGTTGCTCCAGGTTTGTGCCCACATGTTACCTGCAATTTGAAATCGTGAAGTGTTACTCAATTGATTGAATATAAACTTTTTTGTTTGGCGAATAGAGAGAGCAAAATTCTACTATAATTTTAGGTTGTCCATAAGAGCGACTAAACTCTGAAACCTCTTGACTGGGTGATGAGTTTCTATTCATCATCTCCCTAGCCTTTTCCTAACTAGCTTGAGGTCGGCTTCCAGTCTAACTGGATGCGGCTAAATACCCGTGTTTTACTTGGAGTAACTGCCTAGCAGACCTCCACAACCTTACTATGCAACACGATACTCCTCGGAAAGACTAAAGGTCAGACTTTCTGGCGTCTGACTACCTATAACGACTGTCGAATAATTAAGATGGCAAACGGAACCAACGGCTTTACGTGATGGGTGTCCTTTGCAAACTATTTATTATTCATTGATTTTTTGCTATAGTAAAATCCCCAGATAATTCAAATAAACAAATTAATAAAGCAGAAAAAAAAAACAATTGGAAAATTCTACTATAGCGAAAGTTACTGTCATTTCTACTTTAAACAAAGTATAACTATTAAATAAACGAAGTTCTTCTACAAGCGTCATCTTTTTTTTTAGGTGGAAAAATCATCCAATGACATCACCCTCCAGTACCTTCCTTGCCTTCCGTACCGGGGCCAAACCTTCCTTTCAGAAACAGTAAGTTTCGACCCTACTGGGCCCCTATGGTTTGCTGACAACTCCTTGAGGCGCACATGGAACAATACGCGCCGTCGACGCCTTAGGCTCGGTCCGGACGGTTATCAGACTCCACAAGCATCATCTACGATCTCTAACACTCTTCTGCACTCCCAGTCAACAAAAACTGAAGGTCTCACCTAACAAATGCGCTGGGATGGGTCCCTTGGCCGACACGACGTGATCTCCATACTTGTCCCTGAGCCTCTTCCTGACGTACGCATGCAGCTGCTGGTACAGAGGCTTCACGTCCTCCCAGAGCTTGGCCAGCTGTTGTTCGAAGTCATCCACTTCGTATTCTGATTGCCACCAGTCAGCTACGTCTTTGAAATCTGAAAGTAAGGAGATTTTTTTTATAATTTAGTATTTTGATGAATATAATCAAAGGTATTAACAATTATTACATTAAAAATTGACTGTAGAAGATAGTATAACAGATAGAGTGAAAAGCTATCGGAGGGACAAATTAATTATCTAAAAGGTCATTTAACAAAAGGACTAATTTCAATTTTTTTTTTTTTGCCTCAATGACATTATCAATAAGATTAATTAGTAACATAGAATGACATTTCCTCATCGTCTTTATAGCTGTAACTTTTCCGAACTAAAAAAATAAGGAAATAAGGACTGTCAAAACTTTATCCGGCGTGACGGCGACTAATATAAATTCTACGAAATTTTCAATCGGCTAGTTACGTCAGAGACATAAAATACGACATTAACATTACGCAGAATTTTTATACTGTGATTTCTCAGAAGTTATATACTTAGATTTCTATTAATTTCATGAATAAACATGAATATCCTCATATATGTCGCGCTTAAATTTCTCCGCTAATTCCACTGTTAATTACAATTGGATTTTTTAATCCGTAATGAATTTTAGACTTCAAAATTTTGTAAACAACTCCTAAGGCTTGATACAGTGGTTGAGTGATTGTCTGCTGCACTGCATGTCGAGGATGAACAAACATAATGTACGGCCAACAGAAACTCATTTCGGCTCGGAACCTTACCATGACGTGTTAAAATGTCAAGCATGTACGCGAGAAAGAGAGATGGAGCTACACACACCATACAACATTCGTTTTAGTTCATGCAAAACCCGACACACGTATCTAGTATTTTTTTGTAAAGAATCTATGTACAAAATTTCATAACTGTATCATGAAAAATCACAGAATTATAAGCTTGATATGTCAGCAAATAAACTTAGTCACCGGGCCATCCAGGCTTCTGAGGGGTTGTTTTGCAATTGCTTCCAGCTGTTTGCTGGCGCCTAATACCCGCTATAACCTATACCATACGCTGTGTTGTACTTGGTGTCGGTGGTGTCCAACTTGTGACCTTTTTAAATATTTTTGGGAAAAAATATAACATGGTGTAAAAAATATTGGAATCGATTCATTTATTAATTCTGAACAAACTATATTCAGGTTTCGCATATACTAGAAATAATTTTGTATAGCTCCATCCCTTTAACAATTCAGTTTAGATCATCAAATAAATCGCGTTAAGACCTCGGCAGTCTCTGGGTGTTTTATGTACGGAGAAGAATTGTCGGTCCTTCATCTACTAGTAGGTATTTTAATCCAAGCCTACAGTCTGAGCGAGTGTTAATATGAACTGGATCAAACGTCCATCATCAGTACGAAAAGCCTCACCATTAAGTTTAGCAGCCTCATTGTACAAGTTGACGTATTCGGTGAAGTTGTGCCGTGCCTTCGCACCGGCTTCTTTGTGCCACTCCACCCAGAGGTGCTTCAGTTCTTCGGGGTCTTGACTCTTTGCGAACAGCTCCGTGATATCTGGAAAGAGTAATTTTACGAAAATGTGTTAGATAATATTAGGAATATTTTAGTTTGGTTTCTATCTCTCTATTGTCGTCTGGTTTCCGCACTTAGTCCTTGGTGGACTATTGTGCGTGAGCCATGGCGGCCTACGCACTACTAGTGTGATTTTTGTAGATTTTCTGTGCCTTAAAAAACCTATTAAGCGTTTGGTCAACAATTCTTGCCATGTTACCCAATTACTGGGTTGTGGTGTCAGCTGCATCCAATCAAATTGAAAACTGCTCCAACATAGTTGTGAAAGGCTAGGCTAAATCCATGGCGACATAGGAATTAAAAATTTTCCGCGCGATTAAACATATATAACAGCCTGAAGTCATCTATTAGGCAGTTGCTCAAATCAGACATAATATCTGTCTTGTTAGAAGATCCTTCCTTTTCAATGGAGGTTTGCGGGACTTTACACTCAGTTCTGCTTACTTCTAAACTAGTTTGGTGGAAATAAACTGTTTTATTATATTTTCTGGTATGAGTACCACTAGAGTCTCTACTAAGACACATAGGTCTTAACTTGCCGAATTTACTTTACTTTACTAACAGAATTCATTCACATTACGTTACGGTGCGGCCAGATGTGGCGAATGCGCGGCTTGCGAACGGCGCGCGTGCGTTTTGCACACGGCTCGTTCGTACGAGACCCCTTCGCCGCGCGCGCTTTTTACGAACAAGGGCGGCACATTTGCCAGGTCTGAATGCACCATTATAAAATGTACTATGTAGAAATTATACCATACCTGGTTCCAAAGCCAAATTACACTTGGTAGGATCCTTGAAGTCGCAAATCTTGGCTGTTGCGTAGTTGGACTCCATCCCGGATACCGACCTCATCAGCAGCTTGTACTTGTCGTCAGGTAACGCGGACACGCCCAGCTGGCTGTACTTCTTGAACATCCTCCGCAGAGTGAAGTCTTGGAACTCCTGCCATCTGTACATTCTTGTTTCCTCCCACGCTCGCTTCTCTTGTTGGGACAGCTCTAGGCGGATTTGGATCTGGAATTATAATTACAATAGTTGTTTTTGAGAGTTTGCTTATGAAAGAGGGAATATTTATTTACAAAACAATTATCCACATCTATATTTTTAAAATAATATTAATAATAATGTCAAAACAAAAAAGTTGCGTGATTTTCAACTGGTACTTTATATTCTTAACATAAAAAGCGGTATTTAGAAGCATTCTCCAAACGCTTCGCCTCGTCGTTTATACCGCGAACATCGAGGGACTGGAACAATTTGCCTGCTCCGGTCTTCTCATCCGATTATAATGCAGGCGTCTTCAAGGCTAGAATGAACAGGCTCTTAACCTTTTGAATGTCTTAAGTTACAAAGTTCGACATAAGCAATTGTCTTTCTTTTGTGTCTCTATTTACGGCAATCGATGAGTTAATAAACTAGTGCGCTTCACCATCAACTAACTATTGCATCACTGATTACCATCAGGTAGGATCGCATGCATGCACTAGTTTATAACAATAAAAAAAAATTGGAGAAGATATTTAAAATTAGTATCACCAAGGCAAAATTTTACTTTTACATCCAGTTTTACAGGTAGGATTCTAAACCAAAGCCTTGCATTTGTTTATCCAGACACAACAAATGATCAAGCTCATCTCACGAACATTGTCTTGAGTGGGAATTGAACCCACGACCTTCAGCATAACAGTTAAGGCCACCAACTACTACACCGACAGGCCAATCAAAATTCAACAAGTTTTAACTGTTATTTTATGAATAACTGACTGTTATTACGCAAGTATTGAAACGAAAACTGAAATTGATTTTCAGAAGCGGGTAATGTAAAACAGCAATAATGACTTTATACAACTGTACGCAATCTTGATTGATTACTGTACTCTGTACTCAAAACACGTGGCTCTCAGTCACGTTCTGTCGAAATTAGTTGACTTATAGCCGCATTTACGTTTTAATTACTGTCATTCTTCCGTTATATTTCTTATGAACCAAGCATTCAAATTATTTTGCAATGGTGTGCGATTTTTTCTTCACAGCGAATTAATAGTCCTAGTACTACGCAACAGGTGTTTCTTTGTATGTTACTATAGTCTGTCTAAAAAGTCGACTTGGAAATTTTTAAAAGAATTAAAAAATCTGTTATACAAGGTGTAAGGGACAGCCCTCCACAAACTTTTAGGGCTTGCTCAGTAGACGAAACTGAACAACCTTCCACAAAATTTTTTTTCAGGAAACGAAAATAAAATTCGGCCTCTCCATACAAACTGTCCAATCAAGTTTATAATTTTCTATGGTAAGGCGGATTTTTTTTTCGTTTCCTGAAAAAAATTTTTGTGGAAGGTTGTTCAGTTTCGTCTACTGAGCAAGCCCTTAAAGTTTATGGAGGGCTGTCCCTTACACCTTGTATACGAGTATATAATATTACAATACTTTTTATAAGATTCTATTAGTAAACAATAATCATCTCTTTGAAACCTTGATTGTTCAACCAGTGTTGACTAAATCAGATTTCAAGAATTTGATTATTTGATTAGATTACCCAAGTTGTTCGACTTTTAGACAGACTATAATGCTCTATCTCTTGAGAGCAGTGGTGGCCGAGTGGTAACGGCCCGACTTCCAAGTGGTAGGTTCCGGGTTTAAACCCTTCCAGGCGCATTACTTTGTGTAATTTATTTCATCACCACTGCTCTAAAAAATGATGAAGGAAAACATCATGAGGAAACCGACATGTCCTAGAACCAAAAATTCGAAGACGTGACATTCACCAATCCGCACTAGCCACACTTGATGGATTACGGCCCGTTCCCTCTCCTAGAAAGGAGGCTTAAGTCCCAGCAGTGAGAATATTAAATGGCTGATCATGCATTGATACATGTTCTTTCAGAACTTATGGTCCTGTACAATTTTCGGTAGGGTCAAGAATTTTTTAGACTTACCCATTTCTCTTCATTCTCCTTAGTGATATTGGACGTGTAGTCCCACTCGGACAGACTGGCTCTGTTCTTCCTCGCGCCCATGGCCTTGTCGAGCTGGAAGATGTACTCCCGACCCTCATGTTCCAAGGCCTCCAGGTCGGGGTCGCGGCCCTGTGTGGCGACCACGAACACCGCCACGATGGCCGCGATCAGCAAGGCTCCTCCCCCGATTTTTAGCATCGTCTGGAAAAAGAATGACAGAGGATTTGATTTTCCTTCTTTTATTCATTTCTTAGCATGTCGATGACATACAGGATTCTTTAATAAAATCCTATGATTGGCCAAGTCGAATACTTGGTTAGAGCAATGCCTTTCGCTGAATTTGATTGAAGACATTTATGTGTATCTGCCGCAGATTGATTTAGAGTTTAAGGCTTATAGTCCCTTGAACCATCTGGCCAAAATTATGTGGACGCACCTCTCGCACCCGCCTAGGTGGCAGTACGCAAATCTGTGCATTTATTTGCGGCCAACAGCGCCCGGAAAGCGCGCGTCCGACCTTTAAATCCATTTCCTTTGCGAAATATTGATTGATTTACAACCTTTCGAATGTCTTAAGTTACACAGTCCGACATAAGGTAATTGTCTTTCTATTGTGTCTCTAATTACGACATTCAAAGAGTTAAGCAATGTTCACTTTGAAGAATATTTAACCACCCATTTTTATGTGTAAAAATGTGTCTAAAGATCCTAGCCGTTTCGAAGGAGTAGGGAAAAGTTGCGAAAATTTGTGAAATTGCTAAATATTGTTTTTAGACAAAAGTATTAATAGCACGAAAAAATCAAATGTTGGTAATGTTGTTCATGAATCTATAATAAACATATATTTTTTTCAAAACTATTAACCTGGCCTTTACCGAGGAGTAGGCTTCAGAAAGTCACTGTTTTATGGCACTTTTCGGGTGCTTGGGCCTTAACACTCTAACTTAGTTTTTCACGCTTTTTCAATCTTTACATATAAAATTGCACTATGGTCAAAAGAATTACTTGTTCGCAAAACTTGTTCTGTTTTTTGGTCTTTGCGATAATTATGAAATTTGGAGTAACATTAGTTGTAAACTTCGGATAACGTGGATATATTTATTATATAGTAGTGAAGTCTAACTACTTTTATGCAGTTATCACTTCGTCACGAAATAGGTGCTACAGGCGCATTTTCTTCTTTAGCTTCTTCGTGTAGGTCATAATCATAATCATTTATTTTGCAACCAAGGATATAGTGCATAGGTGTTTTTTTAAAACAAAGTCCTCCATATTTTGCCATCACATCAAAATGAGATGTTTTTTGTGCATCCAGAATAACTTAATTAATTCAAGTTTTTGGATCATTCGACGTAAGTAGGTATTAATTGTAAAAGGACTGTTATGCCTGTTACACATGGCATGCTCCTTTTAGCATATCGCAAATCACATAGCGAATATCTATTAAATGCTGCATTAGCGTGACGCAGTAGTGGTTAGCAAATTATGTGGTATTTAACCACAAAATGCATTATAAGTGAATAAATATTATACGACCTATTTATTCTCAGTACTGAAGCATTTACAAAGAATATTATTAAAATATGATGAGAAAAAAATAGTGGAAGGTATTGCGTTTTGATGCACAGTTATATGATGTTGACAACATGTCTCTTCTAGCAAATTATATGCACGATGTGGGTGCCTTTTTTTGAGGTTTTCTTAAGCTCTTTCTTTTTCACTATGAGCACTTTCTCTCTTTTTTTCACTTTTATTTAATGAGCACAGATGTCGTTATTAGATTAGCTTCTGTGCTGGATGTCGCCGGGTTTGGTTCCCACACGGAATAAATATTTACACGTATGGCCTACAGATCACTGTTCCAGTTCTTAGTGAGGTTACATGTGTGAAAGCACCCAGGATACATGAGTAATTGTTAGTGGTAAAATTTTATTACATTAACATTATTTGAGCTTCATACTAAAAATACGTTTGCTTGCATGTAACATTAATATTACAAGTGAACGTAAATTTATTACAACAATTTATATTTCACGGTCATTGAAACATCTATACAATAATTTGAATCAACATTGAAACAATGCCATTTCCACGCCTTTCAATCTTTGTTTGGGCTATCGTAGAAAATAATATATGTTTAAATTTAATGAGATGTTATTTACGGTAAAGTTTGAATCTGTAAAAAGTTATGATATGCTCGTAGGATACCAAATACCTACTTATGAGGCACGGGACTGAACGTGTCAAGTATAGGCCACAATATTAAAATAAACACTATCAAATAAGAATATTACAGTAACATTACAAACAAAATAATCGCAAAAATCTTAAGTCTCACTAATGTCAACGTCAAGTCATGTCATGATTTTTGCGCGACTGATTTCTTTTTAATAATCTCGCAAATACATGAAGACATAATTGAGATTGTACATAAAGTTGTAAAACCTCATTGCTAAGAAAATTGTTGTAGTTTCATCGCCGAAAGACATCTACTGCTGCACATATGCCTCTCCTAAGTGTCGCCATCGCCACAATGATTGGTCTTGTGCGTCTCGCAACCACCAGATTCCCACAACCCTCACCATGTCGTCAGTACATCTTGTGGAAGGCCTTCTAACGCAGTGTCATCCGATGCGTGGTCATGTCTCCAGAACCTGTCGGTCTCATCGACCATTTCTTGGCAAGGCAACGTGCTCTGGCCACTGCTACTTAAGTTTAGCGATTTTTGGGCTATATCCGTTACCTTGGTTTTGCTACGGATATATTGGTTTCTGATCCGATCACGCAAGTAAAACTCCGCGCTACTCTCTATTGCTCTCGTAGTTTCACCACAACAAAGACTTTTGAATGTCTTAAGTTACACAGTTCGACATAAACAATTGTCTTTCTATTGTGTCTCTAATTACGGCATTCGATGAGTTAACTCAAACTTGGTCTAAATTCGTGTCCTCTTTTATAAGCAAATGGTGGGGAACGGAATCTCACATTACACTGTTTATTCAACAACACCTGTCTGTGATCGTTTATTTGTGTATCAAAGATTTCCTTTCACTGTTAATCCGTTACAAACCGACAACATAGACTTCCGACAAAGAATTTCAGCAACAAACACAGCCATTTTTACAACGCATCTCTGTTATACTACTTGATTTCATCCCACTAATTTTTCAGTGTAATTAGCACCTCTCTATCATAGGAGTTACAGACAGTCCACTTTTCAGAGCCTGCATGAAGGAGGGCGAGACAGCAGCTCATCTGCTTCTAAGCTGCCCAGTGGTCGCTGGATACAGGGCAAAGTACTTCGGAATGCTCCGTGAAATGGTTAATAACACAAAGGCGCTAGTGGCCTTCCTTGAGGAGCTGGGATGGATTGAATGACATATGTATTTGTCTCACCCGTACGCAATATATCCTCTTTGGCCGAGGAGACGCGGACATACAAACAAGTTACATGGATCAGGCAAGCTTTGCTAAATCCAACATTGCTGCGTCTATTTAAAACCCTGAATATATACAAAATCCCTCATACCAGATGACATTAAAATGCATCAATACACCATCCATTGAACAACAGACCGCTCAGTCTACAAAAACTGCAGGAAATTCCCATACATAACGATGTCGGATCACGTTCATACAAACCGTCAGCCGTTAGCCGTCATCCACCATGCATAGCCACCGGTGTGCGCCAGACCGCGACCGTCCTTGACTCAACCATCTTGACAACCAGCATTGTCTTCTGAACCAACCGTGGATAATTCGGTATTCATATATTTATTATTTTCTTGGTAGCTCTTTGGAAGTTTATGAGAATGTTATGGAAAAGCTGATTAGATTGGTGTATGCTCTGCCTCGTAATCCATTTGATATATGACATTTATATTGCAAATAGGTTTTTTAAAAACACTTTTATACATAAATTTTTTCATCAGTTTAAACTAGATGAAGCCGGTGTTTCCTAGCTGACTACCCTGAGAAGAAACACCGAAACAAACTCACAGGTCAAAGCTTCTGTTAAAGTGCATACAGCAATTATGTAATGATCAAATCACATGAGAATGAGAACCATACAGATTTATGTCTTTTGAGGAAATAAACCACACAGATTTGAGCGGACTTCCGTCCAGATCTGTATTCTGGACGGAAGTCCGCTCAAATCTGTGTGGTTTTGGACGAGTGTCCAGTCAGTGCAAGCATTTTTCAGTATTCGTAAATCTCAACTCACGAATACTAAGGAGTTTAAAGACTTAAATTAGATCTTTAAAATTTAAAGTCTGAACAATATTTTCCAATTCCATCTTCATTTAAACACAGATCTAGGATTCCGGTTTTTACAAGTTGCATTCAGAAATGCACTGCATAACTTGATATCGAAGCAAGTCTATTCCAACTCTTTCAAGGCATGCCAAAACGAAATCAAAGAGAAAATAAGCTCAAACGAAAAGAAACCATCCAGTTTTTAAAACAAGACACCGAATTGTCTGCATGCTTCTGAATACATTAGACCCTGTGCTACGGGACTTCAAAACTGGTACCATCGAGCCACCGACCAGGGTCGCTGACACACCGCCTTATCTTGCATAATTTCTAAATAAAAAAAAATAACGGAATGCGATCGAGATGAAGGCAATGTCCTTAGACCGGATCGAACAACTGCAACTTTTTGCATTTATTATACGGTTGATCGATTCAAGATTGGATACGATCGAAGAACAGTAGAATTAAAAACTGATGTTGCCGTTAAATTGAAATTGGTTAGATGTTACGTTGGTTTTGTTATAGATTAATATTTCAGTCAAATTACATAAGCAAATACCTACCTACATGTTTTTATACGCCTATGGTTGCGAAATAATGTTTAGATTCCGAAATGAAAAAAAAATGTATCTGTAATAAAATGAACTACAAGACATTTGTAATTTAGAAGGTCTAAAAAATGTTTCTGGGTCCTACCTAATTAAATTAAATTAATTGTGCATACAGTTAAGGAGTGGCATTACCTGCCAGAGTGTGTTTCCTGATAGCTACAACCTAGAAGCTTTTAAGTCAAGAGTTAATATGTTACTTCTAGGCATGCATGCTCCATCGTCGACCACGTCAACGCTTACCATCAGATAGTGGTCAAACGTGAGAATAATAATAATAAAAAAATTTAAAGTTATCACAGATGGCTCTGTATTCTGTAAACTCTTTCACAGTCCTTTACTTTCTTCATTATTTTGTTAAGACTAGACATTGGTGTGGGTTATATGTTTAAGCTACTAGTTTTAAGGATATCTGAAATTTTCTTTAGCATTTAACTGTTTTTGTCACCGATCAATAAAACAAAATGCATATCTCTATATATACGTAGATATATCTTATCTTATTAGGTATCACACCCAAATTACAAAGGCTGTGAGTGTGTTGTAGATATGTTTGTTACTTCTTCACGCTCAAATTGCTGAACAATTTCTGAAGTACACCGGTAGACCATGTTGTTGGATGGCACAGAGGGTACTTTTTATCCCGGGAGTACATTAAGGACAACATAACTTGGCGAGCCCGGACATAGACTAGGAACGATGTGAGAGAGAGAGAGATGCGCTGAGCCTATGTTCAGGCTCGCCAAGATCCTTCAGGCGTCCTATATGTTCCCTTGTCTAGAAAATAGTTCAACTATTTTCTACATTCACGCGGGTGAAGCCGCTGACAGCAGCTAGTATATCATTTAAACAAAGAGAGGCCATATGCCTTAATAATTATCTTTAATATGGGCATATTGAATTACAAAAAAATAAAAGCTTGTGAACAGACAAGTGTCGACATCTGGTTTTAATTTTAGATAGTCGAAAGTATGTAGGAACGTGGCTGGCACAAATGACTAGATAATATTTGATAAGGAAATGACAATCAACAAAATAAATGTTGTAGTTATAAAATGCTGTTGTTACTAATAAATATTATAATTAGACATATCAATCATGTCATGTCTTAGTTTGCAATTACTTGTTTGTTCATTCATTAAACCCCAACCTATTGTCTTTCTATTGTGTCTGTAATTTCCAAGATTGAAAGGTTAAATCATGGTTTGCCAAATAAACATGTTTTCTTTCTTTCTTTCATTTAACTGTCCACGCACACGGACCTCAAAAAAACGCCACCACAAAAAAAAGCTAGAAGCGGCCGCAAAAAAACAGCTGAAGCGCGCACCACACCTCTTGTGTCCGGTGAAGCTTGAAGCCGCTTCAAGCGTTTTTTTGTGGCGGCACCGCCGCACACGAGCCACAAAAAAGGCCGCCTCATAATGAAGGTTGAAGCGGCGTTTTTTTGAAGCCCGTGTGCGGGGACAGTAACTGTCTCGTTGGTATCGTGGTCCTAAGGGCGACTGTTAAACGCGAGGTGCCAGGGTGTGCTTCCCGGTGCAACAAAAAAGTGCTACTGTATTTTTTCCCGATATAACCGAAATATTTGTAACACATAACATGATTGAAATGTGTGTCCATGGAGTTTTTTTTTTTGCTCATTCTTCTCCAACGAGATCTACGTTTTGGAACATGCAATTAGGCAATTAGCATCATTTTTCTGACTGAGTTACTTTTTGACATGTCAACAATGCCTATAAATGATTTATCTACACTGCTTAATTTTTTTTAATATATATTTTTTGGACAGTGCAATGTGCATAAAGCATTAATAAATAAATAAATAAATTGATATAATAAAGGAGGTAATGTTTGTTTTTTTTTTTTTGTTTTTATGTTCTTTTGTTTGTAGGAGGTAATCTCTGGAAGTACTGGTCCGATTGTTCAAATTTTTTCACCGATAGAAAGCTGCTTTATTCCTAAGATATAGGCTATATTTTATGTACGCAGGCAAAGCCGTGGGCAAAAGCTAGTTTTATATATTTGTATGTATGTGTGTGTATGCGATCCTTGAGTTGAAAAGCTTAGAAAGTCTGTGCTTTCTAAGCTTTTCAAACTTTTTTGAGATAGGAAACCATAATAAGAGCAAGGATTGGTGGAGCAAGAGGGAGTATCCCGTGTTCCTCCAAGTATCCTTTGCGTTTTAGGGCCATGTTAAGGCAAAGGCTCTTTCGGTCAAGCCCTGGCAGGGAGTTTTCCCGCCTGTTACTGTGATCATGCTCCGCCTTTCTTCGAGCTATTTAGGTATCTGGTGTTCCAAAGTTTAATACTGGTTACTACGGTGTGCTTTCCCGTCACTATCATAGGTATCATGGACAGGTCAATGCACTGGTATAATTGAAATAAATCATTAAGTAATTATAGTCTATTGTGCTTCTGGATCTACGATTTCATCACTGCTTACCGCCAGGCGAAATCGCAGTTAAGCACCATATTAATTAAAAAATATATTTACTGTGTAATTAAATTTCAGGTTTATTAATAATTGTTAGGCATCCCAAGATAAACAGGGCATTTTTTTTTATTTCAAATAAATAAAATTTGTACAGTCACGAAAATAAGTGATAGTTGATTTTCTCTTTTCAATTTTTGTTACCAGATAATTTCTTCGATAATTATTATTTTCCTAGCTACTAGACTAGTGTTTAAATTATTGTTTGTATATTTGGTAGGTACGCATTTCAATTTGTATTTTAAACAAAAATAGTGGTGTCAAAACTTGCGTCCTAAATATTAAAAAAAAATCAAGACGTGATCGTGAAATTCCATACGATTTTTTTTTTTATAAAATTATTATTAAAGAAAAAAAAAAATAGAACTAACGTTCTCAAAAAGTAAATAATAAGAATAAGTATACGAATGAAAATATGCGATACATGTTTACTTATATTCTGTTATTTTTATGAAACCAATGTTTTAAAACCTTGACATAGACTATTAACATAACAAAAAAAAATATCTACAGTAAAAAAAAGCTAGGATACCGAATTTTTGTTTCACATTAATTCATTATGATTGAAATGCATACACCTTCCTAACGTCATCGGTACTGTTAACCAGTCAATTCTTGTGGTAAATAACAGTATACATAAAGGAACTTACAGAGTTTACTGAAACACCAATATATATATTTTATTTGTAGGGTTAGCCGCTGTATTCACTGAATCAATAACTAACTGTTAAATTGAAATCATTCCATTGCTAATCGTGTTCTAACATTCAAATATTGTACGGTACATAACAACTACAAGAACGTAATTTTCGTTAAATTTCGTCGGAATTAAAAATCACAAAACAATAGGCGAATATCAACAAAGCGTGATATTATTTTTAATAACAATCCATTCATAATTCACAAAAACATGAATAAAAATTTAAGAAAAGTACATACCTCGCTTTTATTTGGTGTTTTCAGTCAAAAATATCCGTGATTTCGGGATGAAAACGAGCGAATGTGTACGCCGTTACTGATTGGTGGATTTAAATAAAGAACGGCCAGTCGCCGCGTCCGACCGGCCGATGACTGAGCGGTGCGCCGGCGCAGCCTCGCTATCCACCCACACACGCGCATAACGATAAAGGGTATCGGATTCGGCCATAGATTTTATTGAGTGTCATTGATTGGAGATGTGATTTTACTTACAGTTACACATGTCGTTTGTTTGATTTTCTCGGTACAGTTACTATGTGAGGTGTGTATATTAATTTTATTTCATTGCAACAGAGGAACTAACGATTGACCAGTCAAATTGGAACATCTGATGTGTCAGAATGTTTTTCATTTTGATTTAAAAAGCAAATATACATGTAAATCTTAAAAAAAACGTCATTAAAATTAACTTTTTTATTATTTTGGTTTTGACATTATCAATAATGTAAGATACCTTCATTTCGAAATTAGTATGTAATACGGAACCCATAAAACCAACAATGATTGCTATGAGACGCAAAAATCGTATAAAACGCCCTAAATTACTTTAACCATTTAATTTCTAAAGAAAGTTCTACCAAATACTTGTATGCATCTTAAGGGTGAAAAAATCGTAAATACGAAAGAGGTAAAATTACGCACTGTTAAATTTTATTACAAGTTAATATTTATCTGTCTATTTTAGTTTGCAATTTGGATAAGATTTCAGATGCATTTAAGTTATTATCGCAAAAATATCAAAAGCTACTTATAAACTTTTCATACAAATTTTTAGGTTGTCCATATGAACAGTCATTGATTGTGTTGCAGGATGTTAAACTGTTGTCTTTCTAAAATGTAATAAAACAACAATACTTAATTAAATAAATTTTGATAAATTTTGCTTTATTATTACATTTTAAAAAGCCCAGAGCTTTTTATTCTAAATCAACAATATATTTTTTGTTACACATCTACGTAATAATCTTTGCCCCATATTTACTTGTGTGCTACGACAAGACAGCTTGCAAGCTTAACTGTCACTGGTAGTACTGTTTTCGACACAAGTGCTAACTTAATTAAGTTTTGGCAAAATAAACATCAATTATTGTTATTTTATAATTTAACCTCTACACTCTAATAGTCTTTGACTACGTATTATTTACTCATGTGTCGTGAGTTCGTGACAAGACAGCTTGCGAGCTTGACTGTCATTGCCGGTACAGTCACAAAAAGTTTTATTAAAAAAAAAAAAAATTGCAAGCAGACAAGGTTTACAGAATAAAATGTAGATGAAAATAACATCGTATCAGTCTCCACTTAATGAAGACATAACAGCTTCTGCAAAACTTGTTTAAAAATATGAATAATAATGATACACATAAATACGTAATTATTTGTGATTAACCTACTAGCTCAAAAAAAAATGTAATAAACGATACAACAGTTTAAAGTGTTGCTTCAAAAGATAGATAGATAGATAGATAGATAGATAGATAAATTCTTTATTGTACACCAAAAATAAAGCAGTTACATAAGAAACTTAAAATTAATAGGGTGCCACAATGGGTGGTCTTATCGCTAAAAGCGATTTTTTAAAGACAACCTTTGGATGGATTTGACAGGGAAGGAGAAAAAGATACGCAGGTAGTTCGTGGTGTACTATTTACATATATACAACACATAAACTAGCAAAATTACATAATTATATTATAATTAAGAACACAGATTACAGAATATAATAAATAAATAATATATTACAAACAATATAATATATATATGTATATATATATAAATATAATTATAAAAGCAGAGAAATACTGTACTTAATGACAATTTAACATTCAGGAGGAAAGGTAGTGATTTGTAACCTCATTTTTAAAAGTTGTGAGTGTTTGAGCTTGCCTTACCGACACGGCACACAAAATATTATGATGGATATGTTTTGGCTACTCCACTCATATCAACATATATAGTTTTTCCAAGAATGAATATGTTTTTGGGCCCGCACAATTTGAGCAGCAGACATCTATACATATAAATAAAATTTAAGTGTCTGTTTTTCATATCGAAATATATTTTTTTACTAAACGCATATGAAATCATATTCGACACCTATAACAAAAATGACAAAAATTTTCTTTTTAAATTTTTAGTGTTTCTGTCAGTCTGTTTATTCCAGCTATTCTCCAAAACAGAATGACCCATTTTGACGAGATTTTCACTGCTAGATAGCTGATGTTAAAAGAAGTAGCCATGCTATTTTTATTTTGGAAAAAAATTGTGCTCTATACAAAAAAAAACTTCTTAAAGCTGTGATCAAATGGCATAGTATTGTTTTACGAGTCTGACTATGTCGAAATACATATAATAAAAGTCTTGCCAGTAAATAGATCAACACGTGTCGTACGAGTATTGTCTACACGCTATTGTGACTCATGAATGAATGCGTGAGTATGCTAACACCTATACAAACATAATGACTTATGTATATTCTTGGGGTTGTTAATGAAGTAATGAAGCTAGAGTGTTAGCTGTTTTTGCACAATGATTTACAAGCATAAAATTTCATTTACTTGACATTTTACAAAAATATATGTATTATTATATGGTAATGTATATGTTTTCTTCTTTTTATTATTTTCTTCTTTTTTCTTGTTTCTGTACATCGCATTAGTTTAGTTAGACTATAATGTTGTATAAGTAAATTGTAAATAAATAAGTAAGTAATTATAAAAATGTGTCAAAGAACAAGTATGATTATGATAACAAATAGTTATATGTATTGTATGTATGAGTGCGAATATGTAGTTAAGAGTGTATAATTATATCTCTATAAGTATACCTTATACTAATATTATAAACAGAACAGATTTTTATTTTTGGATTTTCGTTTGTAATTAATAAACAGATAACCTGCTGGACCGATTTAAAAAAAAAAATCACCAGATACATTTTCACTGAGTAACTATATTACTCAGTGATAATGTATCTGGTGATTTTTTTTATACATATATTCAATTACTTATTATGTTTTGTATTTTTATAAAAAAGATATTTAAGCCCGTTCACTCGTTTGGGCGAGAAGGATTAGCAAACACTCATAGTACATAATATTATATATGATTCGCTACCTCTTGATATCAGAACGGCCACGAGTCAGTATGCATTTAAGCGGAAGTTGCGGAATTACTTTCTGAACAAATAGCAGAATCATCTCAAAACTCCTTTTCTTTGTGTATATATATATACCTATATATATAGTATATATTTGTTATTAATAAAGTTATTTAATCAATATGCTTTTGTATATGTATGTTTAGTTTTAGCTTTATATATAATTCTATAATTGTTTTAAATAATATTAACTTTTTTTTTTTTATTAATGCCATTTTGTCTCTGCACTACCCTAGGTTGACTGGTAGAGAATGCCTAAGGCATTAAGTCCGCCTTTGTATCTTTTGTTGCATGAAGATTAAATAAATAAATATATTTTTTTGCGTTTATCAATGAGATTTACGTATAAAAATTATTTAATGATACGTGATAAGTGACTGAAGTACACACGTACACGTAACATACGTGATTTGTATGCAATAAATGAAGAAGGTATAAAAAAATGCAAAATTAACATAAAAATAATATTTGCTATCGCTTTTCTTCGTAACTGTACATCAACTAAGCACGTTCGCGCGGTTTACCGTTGACTCATCACAGTTTACATACACAAAGCTAGCTGACAACGGTACATGCGAGCACATACGAGCCAAGTTGAAATGCAAATATACGAACATTCACAAAATAACACTCCGACATTTCTTTAGTGTTGCGGGATGGTTGAGAGCAGGGGTGGCCGAGCGGTAATGGCTCCTACTTACGAGTTGTAGGTCGCGGGTTTAAACCCTGCCAGGCGCATTACTTTGTATATTTTATTATAATTTATTTCATTACCATTGCTCTCAAAACGATGAAGGAAAACATCGTGAGGGTACCGGCTTGTCCTGGAACCAAAAATTTAAAGACGTGTGACATTGACCAACCCGCACTGTGCCCGCGTGATGGATTACGGCCCATTCTCTCTCCTAGAGAGGAGGCCTGAGTCCCAGCAGTGGGAACATCAAAAAGGCTGATGATGATGATGATGCGGGATGGTCCGAAAGAATTTAGAACTACATTAAACCGATACAAACGTGTAACACGCCTGGCTAGTACGTAGAACGACGTCGCGTGGCGTGGATCAAGCGTAGCTCTACAAGTCTTGTTTCCAAATAAAATGCATCGAGACCGACGCGCCGAGACTGGCGTATGTGGCACATGTGGTATCAGTGTAGTTCTACCTTTACCGCGGCCTTGGAACGAAAAGGGCAACTGTTCTAAAGGAACACAGCAGGGTTTTAGTCAGTTGACCGATAGGCTGCTAAGCTATGTAACACCAGGACCTAGACCATGACGTTTAAAGTAAGATTGTTTTAATCTTGTTTAAGAGTGGGTAAGAGACAGAGCTATACAGGTTCTCTAGCGCCATCTCTTACCCACATGAAAACAAGATTAAAACAATCTTACTTTGAACGTCATGGTAACTCCGATGAACAAATATTTGTATGACCTACAGATAGGTGTTCCGAGCCTGGGTGTCTTTTGTATGGTGTGTTTACATGCTTTTGCCCACAGCTTCGCCTGCGTACATAAAATATAGCCTATGTCACACAGAAATAAAGCAGCTTTCTATCGGTAAAAACATTTTAACAATCGGACCATTAATTTCAGAGATTACCTCCTACAAACAATAAAAAAAACTTTACCTGTTTATAATACTAGTGTAAATAATTATATTTATTTTATTTTAATATACTTTTTTGTATTCCTGTAGGAATTAAATGTTTTTCCTGACCCCTCGGTCTGGAAAAACATTTATTACATTTACAAATGTATGTGTATCATAAAGACTCGCCTATTATATGTATTTCCATATATGCTGTTGGAATGCATCTGAATTTTATGTGTTTCTTCTCGTGAATTCTAAGATTTGATTAGCACAATGAGAAAAATATACAAACTTGGGAACCGGAGAGAACCTTAGCGTCAATACTGAGTGACATCTAATAAAAATAAAAATGAAAAAACCAGAATCATAAATCGGTTAGTTAGAACCGCTTTTTATGTTTTGTAGAGCACTATGTTAGCAGGTTTATTTAGAATTTAATTTACATAAAATAACCGATTTTGCTACAACTTACTTTTGGAAAGTTATAATGATAAATAACTTGATATCTAAAATTGACTTTGCAAATTGCAAAGCATTTATTGCTTTGCAATTTGCAAAGTAGAAGCTAATCTCTTAAAATACTGGTCCGATTGCTAAATTGTTTTCACCGGTAGAAAGCAGCTTTATTCCTGACTAACTTAGGTTATATCTTATGCACACGGGCAAAAGCTAGTAAAAAATAAAATACTTCAACGAATTGAAAACCTCCTCCATTTATCGAATCGGTTAAAACAGGAATACAATCTCTGATATTTAATTCAGAATTGACTACCATATAGCCACTAACCTAATTGCTACAATTTGTTTAATTGCTATGACCACGGAACGTAAGAACCAGAGATATAATTATAATATATATATAATTGAATTAAATCTATCGACGTTACAACCTATGTAGATAATCATAGTGCAGAACGGCATTCTTTTTGATTCCCTACGACTTATTTGCGTTTTAAAGTTGCTTATACAAGCTTGTTTTATAAGGCTGCACAGGAAGACAAGAGCAAAGCGACATAACGGCCGCGACAACGCCTTTCAGAGATTATTTTCAGTTTTCATCGAGAGTGAGAAAACCAATGAAAATACAGTTTTAACCAAACCATATTTATGTAGTATGCAATAAAGAATATTACAATTAACAATACACATAATTAAGGCGAAAGTTTGTGAGTGTGTGTATGTGAATAATTATGTTTGTTATTTTTTCACACTCGAACGGCTAGAAGGATTTGAATGAAATTTGGCACATGAGTAAACCATGTCTTAGAATAGCACATAGGATACGTTTGATCACGGGAGTAGACCCTATGTTCCTTTTGGGACAATTTTCTATTTTAAGGCGGGCGAAGCCGCTGGCTGCAGCTAGTTATAAAATAAATACCAAGTCTTTTAAAATTTTGTCGCACTATATCACTCCGTCCCTGTCTGTGGGTGCCATTACCTATAAAACAAGCTGATTTAGCAACTTTATGTCTAACATAATTATTTAAATTTTTGCTTTGCATAGTGACTCATAAGATCTACGCTTGGGATTTCCCCGGTTGGTACCGGCACGCGGCACCCCTTACACTGTCACTAATGTTTGCTAACTTTATGCAACATGTGTCCTTGTTTAGAAAAGTTAATGCAAATAAATGTTTGGCAACATTGTACAAGTAGTGTCCGACCGAATGTTCGGTTTCGGTTTCGGTCGAGTTTCGGCAAAAAAACGAGTTTCGGTGGCAAACCAGCCGAAACTAGAAAGAAAGAAAAGAAAGAAAAAGTGTTTATTCACGTCAAACATGACGCATACCATAACAAAATAAATAAATAACAATATCGACTAAAAGTAGCACGTAAGATATGCGTCACATCCGCGCAAAACGGCCAGCGCTCAGCAAAATGCTGGGGCTCATGAAAAACAGAGCCACCGCGCTGATTTTTAGCACCACTACTGGCGAAACCGAAACTACACTCGGGAGTTTTCGCGATGTGATCGGTCATGTTCAGCACGTTAAATTCCTTCTAAGCGACCAAGCAACGAAGACATTTAGTTGTGAATGGCTTGTGTTTGCAGTTCGTTTTACCTACTCCCAAACTAAAATCGAGTGCAGTAAAATTCATGCTAGACAAAAAAACCTAAACCACCTACCACCCACCTACCTACCTACCTGCCTACCACCCACCTACCTACCTGCCTACCTATTTAGGTATTTTAATACCTAAATTTAAAAAGCATTAAAAAAAATGAGGACTGACTGATTATAAATTTTCGGTCGTCGGTCGAAACTGAGACTGTGGCCAGAATTCGGTTTTGGTTTCGGTTTCGGTTGAAAAACCAGTTTCGACACTACTAGGAAGCATCACAGCTTGGTTCAGTAGAAAACCAGCGTCAGGCAACTGCAACGAAGTGGCCTGGCATTATGCTGAGCTGAACCTATTTGGCGCAGCCGTGAGACACACAATGTTGATGTATTTTTAGTTTAAGATTTTATACTATTATCTCATTGTGAGTCAGGTACTCACAATGAGATAACAATTATAATATATGCCAAATAAACGTGTCTCCTTTCTTTGTTACTATCTTGATAATAATGAAACGAAAAAAAAAATACAATGACGACAAAATTAAAAAATTCAAAACATTCAAAATATTTTATTTCACATAGGCCTACATGGGCACTCATAAAACGTCAGAAGCTATTGCACGATTCCAAATTGGTCGTTTCCTATGGAGAAGAACCGGCAAGAAACAAAAAGTAGTTGTTGATACAACAAATAGACATATATAGATTGCTTCTAGGCAAGCGTGCTCCATCGTCGGCCACATCATCGCTTACCATCAGGTGAGATTGTGGTCAAACGCGACCCTATCCATTATAATAAAAAAAAAAAACAAGATTCCCGAAAAATGCACATTTCCTTTGAGATAGGGGACGAAAGCGAAGTCGCAGGACAAAGCTAGCACGTAGGTTAGGTTAGATAGAACAAATGTATTACATACTTAATTATGCTAGTCAATCAATTAAAGAAATATCTTTCCCACACGTAGGTACAAAACCGTTTTGGAAACACGATTATTATGCGTATAGCTGAGAGATGGAGTTCCCTGATAGCTACAATCTAGAGGTCTTTAAGTCAAGAGTGAATGTGTTACTTCTAGGCAAAAGTGCTCCATCATCGATCACATCATCGTTTACATCATCAGGTGAGATTGTGGTCAAACGCGACCCTATCCATTATAATAAAAAAAAAAAACAAGATTCCCGAAAAATGCACATTTCCTTTGAGATAGGGGACGAAAGCGAAGTCGCAGGACAAAGCTAGCACGTAGGTTAGGTTAGATAGAACAAATGTATTACATACTTAATTATGCTAGTCAATCAATTAAAGAAATATCTTTCCCACACGTAGGTACAAAACCGTTTTGGAAACACGATTATTATGCGTATAGCTGAGAGATGGAGTTCCCTGATAGCTACAATCTAGAGGTCTTTAAGTCAAGAGTGAATGTGTTACTTCTAGGCAAAAGTGCTCCATCATCGATCACATCATCGTTTACATCATCAGGTGAGATTGTGGTAAAACGCAAGCCAATCAATAATTGAAAAAAAAATTATCTTGCAGGAGTCGGAACCCAGGAATCTTTAAGTCGAGATTGAATAGGTTTCTTCTAGGTAAGCGCTTTCCATCGTCGACCGCATCGTCGCTTTTCATCAGGCGTGATAGCGGTCAAGCGCGAACCTATCAACAATAGAAAAAAAAAAAATCTAAAAGCCTTGATTACGCTAAGCTAAGTTCAAGCGTCGACACCGCTCAATTAGTGTAAACAATAAATCAGCTGATTATAGAAAACTGAGAGACCTACTTTCACTGAATCCTCTATGATAATAAATATTTAATTAACAGTTTTGCCCAATGACTACGGAAACCAGTTTTATAAGTTATGGAACTTTTAAGTTCCTATTTTTTTTTTTTTTTTTAAGTTTAATAGTAAACTAGCTTCTCCCAGAGGTTTCGTCCGCATGATAGTAGAAAATATAATATTAAGTCGGTAAAAGATTTTTTGAAATCGATCCAGTAGTTTTGGAGTTTATTAATTACAAACAAAAATACAAACGTATACAAATTTCCTCCATATTTTATTAGTTAAGATTAATCTATATAACTAAGCTACACTAATAAAAAGTTAAATACATAAATATATATTATCATTCAAGGGTTTTGTCATAATATTTTATAATTATTTACCGTCAAAATATTTAGCAAGCTACTCTCTGCAAACCTTTGCGTAAATTAAAAGAATGAAAAAAGACATACCGATACCGATATCGAACGGTATATGTGTTGTATTCAATATAAACCTAGTATAAAAATCCAGATTGTTTACGACCGTACTGATTTATATTCAAAAAGCTTTATAAGAAATCAGTGTCAGGGTTCGTTTAGCTTACTAGTCGCGTTCATTTGCTAACCTTCTTCAGTTGCATCACATCACATCACAAAAAACTATCGCACGCGTCAGTACACAGCAACAAGATTCATTCAGAAGGACATTCACGGCCGAAATCCGATTAGCGATGATTACACTTGACTGTTGTTGTTTTTTTAACGTACCCGTCAGTACCGACACGCCCAAACGTTTTAAATAACCATGACTAGGTATGCTTGTGTTTTTGGCAAAGTAAATAATCATTTTTTTACAACTTATAACCATAAAATAAGGTATAAATAGTTTGGTCTAGTTTAGTCTTCGTTATAATTGTTATATTTTAAGTTCTCTTAATTATAATGATCCAATATTTATCATAGTGTTAATTAGTTTGTGTTTTTAACATATATTTTATTGTATTTTATTATTATAAGCCTCTTAATTTGATGATACTAAATAACATTTATTGGTCGTACACACCTACCACAGTGTTGTGTTTTAGAGCATGTCTTGTTGCATTAAGTCCGCCTATGTACCACTACTCTACATGAAGTTTAAATAAATAAATCAAAGAGAAAACTAGTCTTTTGCTGGTTATCAATGCAGTACGTGACCTGACACAGATACAAGTTATGACACCAAAGACTTTGCACAGCGAAATTCTTTCAAATTGCATTCACAAACAAGCCAAGAGTATGGAAGAGCAACATCTTACCGATGTAGTATACAAAATTTTAAGAGAACAGTTAACCGGATCTTATAAGGCAGTTAAACAGGCCATTCGCTTAAGCATTTCGACAACACGAACTAAAAAATTTAAGAACTTTACACTTATCGAAACAGCTAAGTCAGAACTAAAACTTATCAAGTAAAATTTTCTCCTTAAAGATGTCCTTGAAGACTTGTAAAAGAGGCACTTCACTTACTGCGTTATTCCACGTTCGCCTTCATAACAAACACTGTATAAACCACGGCATGTTGACACGCGTCCAGTTAATTTTGTACTGCAAACGCACAGCACTAGATTAAAGACGCGATGGTCTGCGCGCTCCGTCAGTGGCACAGTGGGGGATGTTATACAATCCGAGTTGTTGGTGGTGACACGCTGGTAACTTGTGAACGTGTGATTGTTATTGTGTATGGGATAGCTGATGAATCCGATGATAATACAGTATGTTATGAGAAACATTACAGAGTAGTTTAGTATGAGGATTGTGTAGAAATTGATTGTGAAATAGTTCAGAGAAAAGTGACAGTGTGTGGAAAGGAAAATGAGATACAAGTAGAAAAGGTAAAAGGAATGTAAAGCACAGTTGTATTCGCTCTTCTGTATACATAAAGGGCAAAATCCTGACTCAACAATGTCCAGCCCAAACTCTTTGACCTAGTACAATGAAATTTTGCACAGAGGAGTCCCTTACTTACATCCTGTCCCTTACATCGTACCTACATGTTGTTTCTGCATTGTGTCATTGTGTGTATCTATATTTGCCGAATAAAATCTTTTTCTTTCTTTTATGATGTATATGCGTAAAGAAGAAGAAAGGATTTTCCAAGTGTGCGCTAAGTTTCATCGAAATATAATTTATGATTTTCGGACTCTAACAGCCAAAAATCTATCTCCTTTCGTTCAGTCCATCCAAATGTTGTTTGTAAGAGATTGCCCTGTACGATAAGACTACCCTTTCTTTGTTATTTTATTGATAGGGTCGCGATTGACTACTATTACATCTGTTCTACTAAATACTAAAGCAAATACTAATATCTATTACTATTAGTATTTGCTTTTGTAAATGTATGTCCTGAGGCCTTACTACGAGCTCTTCACACGATCCATTTTACGACCTAAACTGAACCGTTAAAGGGATGGAGCTGTATAGGAAGTATAGCTACATCCCCCTTTCTCTCTTGCACGCATGACATTTTCACACGTCATGATAAGGCCACTGTTCACACCGTGAGTTGAACTATAAAGTGCCAGTACCTATAATAGGTAAATAAACAAAATGTCTTCAAAACACAAACCATTGACGTAGCTCAGAAGGCTGCCCAGCTTAAACCAGCAACTTTGTGACTAGGCTGGACATGTCTGCCGCATGCCGATCGAGCGGTGGGCCGGTAGAACACAAAGTTAGTGCCCTGAAAACGCACGATGGGGTCGCGGCAGATCAAGAAACAGATGGCGAAAGGACTTAGATGTCTTCCTTAGGAATTGGTATTGGCAAAAAGTAGCTCAGACCCGGGACCAATGGAAACAAATGGAGGGAGACTTTTGCCCAGTAGTGGGACAGTATAGGTTAAATACAATGATAATAAAATAAAGCGAAGGACCACAAACCACAGTATTCTAGAAATATATAAACTAAACTCGCACAAGTCCACATCGCACATCTCTAACGGACAGCGTGTGATTCCCACGCACAGCTCATCATTATAATTTGCAAATGTCTACCTGACACATTAGCCACTACACCACATTAACATGGCGAGCACCGGCCATTCAACTAGCGTGTATGTTTTTGCATGAGGAATTTATCAGCTGGAATGTTATAATTATTTCCTTCTCCTTGCGTCGTATTCCTCAATGCTGAGGGTCGTGACCTCCCTGCTTCATCACTTTACTTTTTATGGTGTTTTTCCATTTATTCCTGTCTCTGGCGGTGTGAAGGACCTTGTATACTGTGGAGTCAAGAGCGGTGCGGATCTGGTCAGACCAACGTATTGGGCTGCGCCCGCGAGGCCTTTTTCCATCTACTTTACCAGTCACGATTAGCCTTTCGAGGTTTCCATCGTCTTTCCTTGCAATGTGACCGAAGTATTGCAGAATTTAGCGAAGACACTCGGATGATAATTATTTATAGTGCTTTAACAACCGCGAGAGCGCGCGAGATATTTCATGCATTTTTTAGGGTTCTGTACTTCAAAAGGAAAAAACAGAACCCTTATAGGATCACGATTGCATCACTGCTTACCATCAAGTGGGATCACAGTCAAGCACTAGTTTATCTACACTAATATAATAAAGAGGAAAAGTTTTTTTTTGTTTGTAGTAGGTAATCTCTGAAAGTACTGGTCCAATTGCTAAAATGCTTTCACCGATAAAAAGCTGCTTTATTCCTGAGTGACGTAGGCTATATTTTATGTGCGCGGGCGAAGCCGTTGGCAGAAGCTAGTATCAAATTAAAAAAAAAACACTTTGTATCCGTCCGTCTGTCTGTCAAGGCCTTTTATCTCGGGAACGCGGTGTTATTTTAACACAAGTTTCCTGTACATTTAGTAAAAAAAATGTTTTTTTGATTTGATAATACAATCAGGCACTTTAATTATTATTTATATGTTACATACATATAAATATAATTTAAGGGTATGGAGATTCTGGGTAATAATTGCTAGAAAATTATGTACAATTTTAAATGTGTAAAGCTTGCATGACTGACTATTCCTGTATTGAAGATAGATCTATGAATGCCACCGTAAGAATAGTTTCCTATGGGTCAAGTAAAACCTACTAGCAACAGCTACCTTTTAGAGCTCCATACCCAAAGAATAAAACGGAACCCTATTACTAAGACTCCGCTGTCCATCTGTCAGTCTGTCTGACTATCAGTCTTCCACCAGGCTGTATCTTATGAACCGTGATAGACAGACAGTTGAAATTTTCACAGATAACGTATTTCTGTAAATGTTATTCTATTCTGTTGCCGCTATAACTCCAAATACTTTAAACAGAGTAAAATAAATATTTAAGTGTATACAACAAACGTGATTTTTTTCCCGTGTTTTGCTACGGATGGTACGGACCCCTTCGTGTGCGAGTCCGACTCGCACTTGCCCGGTATTTTTTTTAAATCTTTATTCTGCTGTGGATAAGTCAGGATTTTTGATGCCTAATTAATTAGATTCGTATTATGTAATGTTATGAAGTATTATCTAGAGACGCTAGTTACTACTATTTCTAGCTTTAATTACTAGTTTTTTAGCGGCGAAGTAAACCCTAATTAGAGGTAGTTACTTCTCGAATTTATTGCTTTTTCTCTGTCAGGCTGTGTAGGCTATCCTACTAATCCAAAAGATGAACTATTGACACAATTCAAAAAGTAGACATTATAGACGAAGTTATGACAATACGGTCTTTCCGTCCGATTATAATTTAGGTGTCTTCAAAACAAGAGTGGCTCTTAATAAACTAGGGCGCCCCACCATCAACGATTGCATCACTGCTTACCATCAGGTGAGACTGCAGTCAAGCACTGGATTATATCAATTTAAAAAAAATATATAAAACCTCTGTTTTATCCTCATCATCATTTCAGACGGAAAACGTCCACATTTAGACATAATTTTGATCATTTCAACCAAAAGACGTAAACAGCTAGACATAGGCCTACCCCAAGCGTCGCCGCAACGACCGGTCCTCGCATCCATCAGATTCCCTTGAGCCTCATTAGATCATCAGTCTCTACTTACTCAGCAGAATAACTATCAAGAGGAAGGACCCTCCCGTCTGGATTCCCGCGACCCTCTCCAGGTAATCGGTCTCTACTTGCTCAGTAATATAATGTTTAAGGTTTTAGGACCCCCCCCCTCTTTCTTAACCTCATGTAGATATTCTAACCACCTTGGAATTCTTCAAACTAAACAGCAACGGGCCAGAACGAGGTAATGTTTTTACTAGATGGCGCTGATCTCAATATTTTTAGTTTGTTTTGTTTATGTACTTACCTAGTATTTGCGAATATCATTTTTTTCAAATCAAACTAATTCGGACTGATGTCTCTAACTTAAGTAGGTACAGCGTTACACTTTAAAAACGGAGAAGAGACAATATCGTAGACGTTCGTTATGGTTACTTCTGGGCAAGCGTGCTCCGTCATCGACCAAATAATTGCTTACCATCAGGTGAGATAATGATCAAAGGCGAGCCTATTCATAACAAATGAAAAACTAGCAAATATTTTTTTTTTGATAATGGATAGGCTCGCGTTTGACCACAATCTCACCATCAGGTAAGCGATGACGATGGAACACGCTTGCCTAGAAGCAATCTATTCACTCTTGACTTAAAGACCCCTAGGTTATAGCTATCAGGAAACACAGACTCCGGCAGGGAATTCCATTCCTTAGCTGTACGCATAATGAATGTACTCCCAAAACGCTTTGTACGTATAGGTCCACCATTTACCGGTGGCACAACAACGCCGTACGTCTTGTGTTAACTATAAACTACTATACAAGGTGTAAGGGACAGCCCTCCACAAACTTTAAGGGCTTGCTCAGTAGACGAAACTGAACAACCTTCCACTAATTTTTTTTTCAGGAAACGAAAAAAAAAATCGGCCTCGCCATACAAATTGTCTAATCAAGTTTATCATTTTGTATGGTGAGGCTGATTTTTTTTTTCGTTTCCTGAAAAAAAATCTTGTGGAAGGTTGTTCAGTTTCGTCTACTGAGCAAGCCCTTAAAGTTTGTGGAGGGCTGTCCCTTACACCTTTTATATAAACTAGTAATGAATGAAACATACACAACTTTATGCAAATTCATTACATACGACGCACATTATGTATTGTACACATCCACGTTATTTAACCGTTAAGATAATAATTGCAGTCCATAATTAATATAATTATACATTGAATGACGAATGTGTGAACGTTATGTTTATTTATCAGATAGACAAGCCGGTCTCACCCATTCAGCTTTAAAATAGGTGTCCTTGCTTACTATGAGAATGTTCAGATGGATGTGTGGTGTGACGCGAATGGATAGTGAGAAATGAGTCTATTAGAGGAAGTTTGAAAGTGGCGCCAGTGTCGCGCCGTTTGTCTTGGTACAGTCATGTGAAAAGGAGGGATGAATACATGTTACTTTATGAGTTATGAGTACATACATGTGGATGGATGGAGAGGAAGAGGAAGGCCAAAGATAAGATGGATGGATTGTGTGAGAAGTTAAATTTTGATCGTTTTAATCCCGTGGAGGGTCGATCCGGTACATGAAACACTATCGATTTGTGCAGGTAGTAGTCGGCGTTGCATACTAACTACCTACAGGTCATTGGACTCGCTCAGCTGACGTTTTCTTAAATAAATTAATTTCGTACATGCGTAAATTAATACGAGTTTTTAAAAAAGGTACTTTATTTTTTAATTTCATCTTTACAAATCGATAGTGTTTTGTGTACCGGATCGACCCTCCACGGGATTAAAACGATCAAAATTTAACGGTGTATTATATAAAAAACCGGCCAAGTGCGAGTTGGACTCGCCCATGAAGGGTTCCGTAGCAGCAAGTAACATAATATAAAAGTTCTTGTAATGTTTTGTAACTTTGATCGATGTTTTAATAATAGTGTATTTTTTTCGATTTATGACGCATTAAAAAAAAACTACTTACTAGATTTCGTTCAAACCAATTTTCGTTGGCAGTTTTTATAGTAATGTACATCATATATTTTTTTTAGTTTTATCATTCTCTTATTTTAGAAGTTAGAGGGGGGGGGACACACATTTTAACACTTTGGAAGTGTCTCTCGCGCAAACTATTCAGTTTAGAAAAAAATGATTTTAGAAACCTCAGTATCATTTTTGAAGACCTATTCATAGATACCCCACACGCATGGGTTTGATGAAAAAAAAATTTTTGAGTTTCAGTTGTAAGTATGGGGACCCCCAAAATTTATTGCTTTTTTTCTATTTTTGTGTGAAAATCTTAATGCGGTTCACATAATACATCTACTTACAAAGTTTCAACAGTATAGCTCTTATAGTTTCGGAAAAAAGTGGCTGTGACATACGGACGGACAGACGGACAGACAGACAGACAGACAGACAGACAGACAGACAGACAGACAGACAGACAGACAGACATGACGAATCTATAAGGGTTCCGTTTTTTGCCATTTGGCTACGGAACCCTAAAAAAGAAGTGGTACCTATCAACTGCGAAAAGCAACTCTCATCTCTATGGTAAATACTCGACCCGAATGAAGTCCCTACTACGTGATCCATTTGACGACCTAAACTGAAGTGTTAAAGAGATAGAACTATACGTATGTATGGTGTAAAGCTCCATCCCGCCTTCTCACTCGCACGCTTGTCACTGTAACACGTCATGGTAATGCCCCTGTTTTACCTACTTTAGTTCTTACTTAGCTAGTTATCAAAGCAACAATGTACCGATTTACTTTGTAAGAAGAATCGTTAAGTTCCTATGTGAACTAGTACCATGGTCAACTACCTATATATCAGATTTGTTTATTATATTGTACACAATGTAATTGTATTTCCGCGTCAATGTTTAATTTCTATTTGTTTATTTAATAACAAAACTTATCTGTTTTAGAGTGATTAATAATTTTGATTTGCAGATGTCCCAGGAGTCGAGTCTGTCTAATAAGTTAAACGACTTGGGTAATTATTAGGATTTAATGAAATCTGATGTAGTCAACACGGGTTCAATAATCAAGGTTGATTAAGAGATAGAGATAATTGTTTACTAACAGAAGAACCTTATGAAAAGTATCGATTATAAGTATTTTTTTAAATGATTAAATATTATACAAAATTCCCAAGTCGGTTGAATTATTAGACAGACATAAAGCAAAATACAGAGTTGAAAATAAAATATATCAGAACAATAAAAACAAGAAAGTTTTTGGTAAATGAATTACGAATGTTTTCTAAAAAGGTCATAGAACAAAAGGTTAAAAAAGTTGTTCGCTATGATGTTAATAACCCTGTATAGTGAGTTTTCAATTGCGATTGAAAATATTTACGGGAATGAAAATGTAAAATAATGGCAATTAATTGCTTCTGATCACGATGCTTCTGATAAATTTTTGCATCAATTAGTTATATGTGCCGATTAAAAAAGCAAATTTGACAGTTACATAAACCCTTAAAATCACATTGCACATGAGCTTCTCCATTGATAACTAAAAAGCTAATTCAAATTTCCTTTAAGCATAAAATTCGGAACTATTACTTGAAGTCCTTCAACGTCAGTTTGTTCTTCGTCATAATTATTATGTTTTAAGATCTCTTTATTACAATAGTTCGATATTTATCATAGTAGGTATTTATTCGTTTTTAATTTTAGGATATTTATGTATTTTATTATTTTAAGTCACTTTTAATTTAATAATAATTAATACTCATCTAGACGATTCCACATAACTCTAATACTATCTATCTTCTAGAGTTATCTGAGTTCCTATGGCCACAGAGATCATTAGACAAGCTCCAAGCCATCTGATTTACACATGCATGCAAAATTTCAGCTCAATCGATAACCGGGAAGTGGATCAAATTTAATTTGCTATATTTGATTACAGACAAGCATCGAGACAGGTCAAACTAAATAAAAGCTTGTAAAAATTAAAGACAAACCAAGCATCGACAATGTATTTTAGAGTAATTGGCGAGTTATACAAACAAATGTGAGCAAAAAGGTCGAATCATCCTCCTCGGTACTAATAAATGCAGTAGCCGAAGACCTTCCATTCCATTTATGGTAACATGAACCATTTTAAGAACATCTACGACTATTGTTTTATTTTATCTGATGAAACTGGTTTGAGGAATGATAAAATAAAAGTAAAATTACTTTTATTTGCAATGCATCGATAGCATCAGCCTATAGTTGCGAATCGAAAAGAACTTGTGTTAAAACTTGCTGAGTACGTTCTCAAAAAAACGCATTTTTCATTGTATTAAATTAAAAAGGAAGAGCCATGTAAAGAGGAGGGATGAAACGCATGTCATTAAAAAAGTTCTGAGTACACATGTATATGGATGGATTGTGTGAGGAGTGATATGAAAGAAAAGAGAGTTAGTGTGACGGGTGACATGACGGAATTGAGGAAAAAAACGTGTTGTGCCGACCCCCAAGTAATATGAAACAAGGGCAGAAAGAAGAAGAAGAAAAGAAGAGGCTGTGGTCATTCTCACAATGATGTTGTTGGTAGAGAGGTACTCGGTAAGATTATTTCATTTGCAACCATAAACCATGGGAATATGTGATAGACTTTAATAAACCATTTCATTTTGGTTTTATCCTTTGATTACAGTTTATCGTACGACTTACAAAAAAAATAACTTGGGAAAGCCTTTTTTTGTAGGTAGGAAAATCATCCAATGACATCTCCGCGTCCTTAGGCGGAGCGGGAGATAGTGCCAGATTTTTACTGACTAAAAACCCACTCCTGTTCCTTTGTAGCCTTTCGTATCGGAACAGAATCTTCATTTCAGAAGCAGACTCTTGGCCTTGGGAAAGCCTGTGTCCAACAGTTTACGTCTTTTGGCTGAAATGATGATGATAATGGCCAGCATTTGTAAAACGCATGTACTGTGCGTCTCGTATCCATTGGATTCACTCGACCCTCGACAGATTGCCTTCTAGTATGCGGTCGCCACTCCGAAACCTTTCGGTCCCATTGAACATTGTTCTGCAAGTAATATGCCCTGCCCTCCCAAGTTTGTCAATCTTCAGGTTGGTTGATTGGTTTTCCTGTAGATACCTTTATTACTGTTTCGATTACTTACACAAGGAAACTCCAAGCAACCCGAGGCTGGTATCTACTGCAAAATTCCAAATAGAAAAATTTAAGAACGTTTTGTCTAAACTAGGAATTGAACCAGAACCATGTAGCGACCACCAAATCATCAAGACTCAACTTTGTGCCCCAGTTAAGAGTCACACTGTTGCGCGAGCTCAGTCTCCTGTCCCTCGCACTCTTTCTGCGCTCAACACTCTTTTGCACAAGCACCTTGACTGTAATGTGTTCGCGGACCAATGGAAGACAATCATGTCAGTATGTCTATGTGAGTTTTGTGAGATGAGTGTGTGTGTGTTTTTTTTTGTAGGTACATTAATATAGTCTTTTAATAATGTAATTGGCGGATAGCCGTTTTTATTAAATTAAAATCATCATCATCATCATAATCATTTCAGCCGATACACGTCCACTGTTGGACATAGGCCTCCCCCAAGCGTCGCCACATCGAACGTTCCTGTGCGTAATTTAAACCATAAATAAATATATTTATTTTGAAGTTTACAGACGTTGACTTTGATTGAAGTCATCGTCATCAAAAATCACTCGTGTAGGTATAAGTCAAGTTTTATCCATAAAACACACTTAGCGCTCAATTATCACTTAGGTTGTTTGACCTAGCGGACTGTAATTAAAATAATTATATAAATAACATCACGCTTCTTCATTAATAGTGTTTAATTGAGAGGACGACGGGGTCAGACTGTGTTGTGACTGCACAGTCATTGACCATGGCTAAAAATCCACAAGCAGAGCAGTGATGGCCCAATAGCCCTTACGAATTCTAAGTCGTGGGTTCAAACCCAGGCGAGCACTTTACTTTGTGTAATTTATTTCATCAGCACTGCTCTTAAAACTGTGAAGAAAAACATTACGGGGAAACCGGTACGTTCTTGTATGACAAAGTCGAAGTCGTGTGACATCCACCAGCCCAGCACTGGGCCCGCGTGGTAGATTACAGCCCTTTTCCTTCCCCAGAAATGAGGTTTGAGTCTCAGCTGTGGAAGCATTATATCACAATCTGAAGTACCTATTTTGTAGGATATTACAAATAGAATAATGTTTGAAAAACTCATCAGCTCGACACGTGTAAATATAGCACAATGAATGTTGTTGAATATTCAAATCAAATCAAATCAAATCATTTATTTAGTCAGAATATGGTACATAATTATGGTCTTGAAATAAATTAATAGTCTCATTACATTCTGCCACGTGTGGCGTGCAAATATTTGGTAGGTAGATACATAATCAGAATCATAAATATGTTTAAGAAAAAAAAAAACTATTATTATTTATTGTCAAAATTAAAAGCATTGGTATAGTAACACAGTGGCGAATATGGCGATGCAATTACTCCACTGAATCAAATTCCCTCATTTCAAAGAACAATCGATCAACTCTATGTCTTATAGTCTGCTGTGGATATGGCTTCTTTTGCACCTCTCACAAAAAACTGTTATTTTTTAAGGGTAAGCGTTTTTGTAATTGTTAATTTTGTAAGTAATTTGTATAAAAAAAAATCCTTTTAACCGGTGTATTTACATTATGTAATTATTAATCAGTTTTAAGATCACAGTACTCTTGGTACTGGATGAACCAAAAATAACATTTATTTAACAAGTTTGCTCAAAGTTGATTTGGTACAACACAAGGCACACACGATATTACGACTTTATGCTTTGAAGATATCGATTTGTTCGAACCTTATATTGAATGTCTAACTACTACCTCTGTCACCGTCCTCAGGTAGCTAATAGGTGCTGCCACAAAATAGATAGGTACAGAAGACAATCTCATGTATATACTTCTCTTTTTATACCTACGCTCGGTGGACACACACTAATGAGCGTTTGAGCCGGAACTGTTCGACAAGCGGGCCGAGGCGCTCCGAGATATCGTGTCCGTGAGCAGTATCCATGTGTGCGTTGCTCAAGCGCGCTTTGTATGTAGATTGACTTCTGTACCTATATATTTTGTGGTACCGCCTTGAAAAATAGTAATAATAATAGTAATAGTTTTTCCCTATGGTGTCAATATTTAAATAAGTATCAAAGCTTTTAAAAAATCTTAATTTTATGTTAATTATGCAAAAACAAGATGTGTGAATTTGTTTCCCACGCAAGTTTGAACTCCTTTTTGCAAAGGTAATTGACCCGTGAAAGTTCAGCGGCTTATCTGAATCTGTCGCATCTTTAAGTTACGGTTAATAGATGTTTTTACTGTTGTGAATAACGTAGATTATTTCCTAAATATGTGATATATTTTGGCATAAAAACTTACAAGCGACATTAAAATAATATTTATTGACAAAAGTTTAACATAAACTTGTTAACAGCGTTTACCGCCATCTGTTGTCTATACCTAGTACTATAAATCAAAAGTTTTTTTAAATTAAATTTAATGAACGAGACGTCATCCAGTGAGAAAAAAAATATTCTGTAAGAATTTCAATATTTTAGAAAACAATCTTTGATTTCTTATTCGAAATAATTTAAACAAAGATGATAAATTACTTAGCTCTATAATTTAAATACGCGCCATCTACCGTTGAATAGCTACATTACAAGTTTATGTTTATTTTTTAAGTCACATAATAGATGGCGCTTTACTAAATAATACAGCTTATTGGTAAACTAAATGCAAATCATTGCAATAATTGCTAAAACATCACAGAGAAACAATTGTCAAGTGCTCCTAGTCGTAAAGGCTGTTAACTGGAATCGATATGTAACGGAACTGTTAAAATAATAGGTAATCGAGGGGACTCTTCAACGGAGAGAACATAAAGTAGGCTATAGGCTAGTAAACGTTGGAAGGATTACATCGAAGAATAGGAAAACAGAAAAGGAAACATCTTGGCAAAGGGAGAACGATAGATAGGACGAAACAATGGAAGGGCGTAGAAGAGGCCAAGACAGTGTCGACCGGAGACACCGTAGAGTTGTGGCGCCAAAGGAAGTGGGTAAGGTGGAGTCAACATTTAAAGCAGCGTTTCCTTCGAGAAAAAAAGACATCCTAATACCTACGCACAAAACGTTTTTGGAACATATTCATTGTGCGTACAGCGAAGGAATGAAATTACCTGCCCGTCTATGTTTCCCGATACCTAGTTATGTACAACCTGGGGTCTTTAAGTCAAAAGTGAACACGTTTACTTCTTGGCAAGCATGCTCCATCGTTGATCACATCATCGCTTCCCATCAGGTGAGATAGTGGTCAAGTGCGTGCCTATTAATTACCTCAACTAGTTTAGTGTTTATTACCCTCGCAAAAAATATTGTGATATCGAAGGAGATTGCATGAGTTATTTTTCTTGTTATAAAAAAAAACATACATTCAGCTGAACATAGAACCTCCTCCTTTTCGAAGTCGGTTAATAAGGGTTTTGCATAACTGGAATAGGTTTGAAAAATTGATACGGAATTGTCGGTTGTAGTTGTTGTAATAGTGAAAAGACTGTCGATTGAAATGTAATTTTTTTGGATGTTCAACACTAAAAAAAAATTCAGTCAATACAAGATACTACCGCGACGTAAGAGTTTGATTTTTCAAATACACATCCCTAGATCCAAGGTTTGATGATCCAAGGGTGAGATGATGGTCAAACGCGAACCTATCAATAATTTAAAAAAGGTTTACCAGAACTAGGTTCCAACAATGTTGGGATCTGGCCAGCAATATGGTCGATCCTGTCCCATCACCCAAACACTTAGAACCAACAATAAAAAAAACCCACAGAGCATTTTAAATTTACAATCGCCAAGCCAACACGCCTCCATTAATGGACAAACCATTATAATTCTCGTTGTTGTGCAATAATAGCGCCGGCGCAGGCGCACCATTGTGGGTGACACCGCCACTGGCACGCTCATATACAAGTGCCAGCGAAAATGGCAACTAGTCGGTAAACGGCTACCTACGTCCTCAGCACGTGCGGATACTATCGACTAGAGTTTTTCAATGTTTATGTTGGCAGTAGATATCTGGAATGTTTAGAGGTCATTTAATTTTCAAAGAGTAACCAGGAGTTTCTTGCCGGCTCTACTCCTTAAGAAACGACCAATTTGGAACCGTGCACTAGCTTCTGACGTTTTATAAGTGCCCATGTAGGCCTATGTGAATAAAATATTTGGACTTATTTTGTATTTCATTTTCGATAGTTTACATTCTAGCTGACCCCGCAAATGTGCTCTACCATATAAATTTCAAAGAAAACATGGAAAATATGTCATTAAAATCAGTCAAGCCATTTCGGAGGAGTTCCGTAACAAACACTGTAACACGAGATTTTAGTTTAACAGATTAGATAAAGTTTACTATTTCGGTTGTTAGTTAGTTAGCCCATTTATGCCACCTATTAAACATAGCTCACTATCCATTTATACCACCCTCTGTAAGTAATACCTATGTTTACAAACCAAATAAATGATTATGATTATTATGTCCCACAGCTGGGCGAAGGCCTCCCTCTCCCTTTTCCACACACGTCTGTCTTCGGCCATTGCGGACCAGTCTCTCCGGAACTTATCGAGCTCATATCTCCACCTTCGCCTTGTTCTGCCGCGGGTCGCCTCATTTCGGTAAGTGAAAAAATAAATGGCAAAACCTTAAAGGTATGAAGCCGACGTTTTCAATAGGAAGGCTGCTGTGTTTTGGTATTTTGTGAAAATTATTCTACCTACGAGCTGTCCCCCGAGGTTACACCCACGTTCTCAGTGCGCCTAGTGGTCGCAGCGTGATGTTACATCCCGCTCCTATTGGTCGCAGCATGATGTTATATAGCTTATAACCTTCCTCAATAAATGAACTATCCATACTAAAATAATTTTTCAATTTGGACCAGAATAGCTTCGGTTATTAGCTCGTTCAAACATACTCTTCAGCTTTATAATATTAAGTATAGATTGATCATCATCATTTCAGCTGAAAGTTGGTCACTGTTAGACATAGGCCTCCCCAAGTGTCGCCATAAGGACCGGTCCTAAGCACCTCGCGTCTATCGAATTCCTGCCACACCTATTTAGGTCATCGGTGCACCTTATCGGCCATCCAGTACGTTGCGTTTTTTGGTACATGGTCGCCACTCTAGAACCTTTCGGCCCCATCGACCATCTGTTCTGCGAGCATTGTGCCCTGTCTACTGACACTTAAGTCTGATGATTCTTCGGGCTATGTCGGAAACCTTGGTAGGAGAACCACCTTCTGCTCCATCTTCATTTCATCTTCGTTTTTTTTTCGATGGGTAAAAATCATCCAAATGACATCCCTTTGAGCGGAGCAGGAGATAGTGTCAGACTCTTACTAGCTAAAAAACCCACCCGTTCCTTCTTGCCTTTCATACCGGGGTCGAGCCTGAACAGACCCTAGCCCCAGCAGGCTTTGACCCAGCTGGGCCCTTACGGATCAAGATGGGGTCATTTCTAATGTTATCACGCAAGGAAACAAATTAAGTATCAATAGATTACAAAGTTCTGATAACAAATTGACACGTTTAAACCTTCACAAATGAACTCATCATTCATTACAAACACAAATCTAATGAAAAGATAAGAAAAAATAATTTCTATTCAAGAAAAAAATGAACAGTTCTATTGTTAGCCTGCTCTAGACATTATAACTTCATAATTTGGAGTCGACACGCATGCACGCTAGACATAAAGAGTTTTAATTGTTTTTCTTTAGTTAGTAATGAAGGAATCTTTTGAGTTAATAAGCATTATGTTATGTCACAGCTGATATCGTGAAATATCTAGTTGATTTGTAAATGCGGATGTGCAATATAAATTTTGTTAGGTAATTTCGGTGGTTCCTCACGCGGAAATTATGACGTGAAGCCGATATTCGGTTAAAATTCCTCGGTTTCATAAATAGGAAGCCATTTTTATTAGTACAAATATAATTAAGGTGAAGGAGTGAAATTAATATTTTTTAAAGTTTTTTCATTTTGCAGGTCAATGTTAAGTTGTATGTTGATTAAAATATGATTTGCGACAATTGCGATCGTAAAACATAATTTATTTAAGGAACTAAATTATCTAAATCATCACTACAACCCACTCAGTTCGTCTAACCGTGGTCTAACCGTATTGAAAGGCACATGTTTAGTTGCAAAATGCAAAAAAAAAAACATTAGAAACTTAATTTCGTGAGCCAAAGTTAAGGTTACAAACTCGAAAGTGGCTATGTTGTCTAGATGGATGTCATACTAGATGGCGCTGAACTGTAGTAAGTTGCTAAAATCGCACATTTCACTTTATTAAACTTCAAATTATCGTCTAAAAATAAGAAAATATGACGAAATATAAATATTGCCTGAAATGTTTGACGGCAGGATTGATTGAGCGATTGGCTGCTGCGCTGCGGGTCGTGGGTTCGATTGTCGCACGGTACAGATCGACGGTCCCTACGTATATTAAGACATGTCTAAAATATCATTTTTTATTTCATTATTTACTTTGTTAAATGAAAGTAAATAATGAAATAAAAAACTAGATATTTACTTTGTTTAAACAAAGGAAATAATGAAATAAAAAATGATATTTTGGACATGTCTTTAAATACGTAGGGACCGTCGAAATGTGTGGCAGATTTTGGGTCTGGGTGTCTTGTGCATGTGAATTTACATGTTTGTAAACGCACCCACGATACAGAAGTAATTCTTAGTGCGGAGCATGGATCTTTTTTTTAATCCACCTTTTTTTTTATGGTGGGAAAAAATCATGCATTGACATCCCCCGCTCTTGGGCGGAGCGGGAGATAGTGTCAGACTCTTACTGACTAAAAGACCCACCCCGTTCCTTCTAGCCTTCATACCGGGGCTCGAGCGCCCTTTCGGATAACCCTGGCCCCAGTTTTTTAATCCACCTAATTCTAACTTTTCATGTTCGAGCCCGTAATGGATAGATACATTTGCCAAGCAATGCCCTAACTTTTATGTTCACTGAAAATAAAAGCCTAACCGGCGCCATCGTTTATCACCAAGTGTCTATCGAGTGACAAATCGACGATACTTCCGTTTTCCGGCGCACCCTAAGTAGAACCTCAGCCAACCTTGCTGACTTTATAACTATGTAATACATATAAATATAGGTAAATTTCTATATGTTTTTAGTGTTCTGTACCTAAAAAAGAAAAAACAGAATCCTGATAGGATCACTTTGCTGTCCGTCTGTCCTTCTGTCTGTCAAGACCCTTTATCTCGGGAACGCGTGAAGGTTTCGAGTTGAAATTAAAACCTTATACTCAAGTCTACGGTTCCTTGATGCTGTGAAAAATTAAACTTCTGAGTTAACCAAAAAAAGATATTGCCATTTATGTCGCACAAAACGTGTATTAGACACTCCCAAGGGATTCAAAATTCATAGTGTACTTCCCGGTAACTTAAACTCCTGAAATTTGGCATTAAGTAAGGTATCATAGCACAAGTATAGAAAAAATCTGAAAACTGTTTTGTACGTCACAAAAAAAAATCTTCATAACTCAATTCGGGAATTGAACTGTTCTTAGGTAAGTAAGTTTGTACGGAACCCTCAGTGCGCGAGGGCGACTCGCACTTCCTCGGTGTTTTTCATCTGCCTTTACAGTTATGAACACTAATACTATAAAAGTGAAAGTTGGTAAAATGTATGGAGACCGACGCGCCCAGATCGGCGTACGGTGCCCACTAGTGCGCAAATCGCAATATATGCAGGAATTTAAATTTTAGTCCCCAGACGCCCCATAGACGTCCTAAATGTCGCTATACGGACAAACCATACCCTGAAATAGCACATAGGGTACTTTTAAATCCAAGGAAACATACTCCCATGTCCAATTCAAAAATATATGATATTAATTCATGTGAGACTGAGTAGTGTTTCGGTAGTAATAATGTAAGTAGTAATTAAATTTTATTTGATTGTGTTATTTTTTATAAATAATAAATGTATTAATAATTTCAAACACAATACAAATTGTTCTTGAATAAATAAATTGAATTGAAATGACAATTTTTTATTTTCACGCGAGTTTGTGCTACTAGCTACATAGCCCAGCTACATAGCTACACTCTTTGCCAGGAACTCGGCACAGCTTAGTAGTTTAAACTCGGCTTAGTGCCATCTGTGCTCACTTCGGCCGGGTACAAGTAAAGTCACTCAGTGGAGTAGGTACCTACCTACTCTGCACAAAAGTACACATTAGTACTGAACAAAATAAATGGAAGCACTGTTTACACTGGATGGTCAGGACAGCTAAGCTTTTTGTCACACTAACTGCTGCCGGAGGTTTCGTCCGCTTGATAGTAAAAAATTAACTCAAGGGAACAACAAACTATTTGGAGCACACGTATTAATAGTCTGTCTAAAAAGTCATACGACTTGGGAATTTCGTATTATATTTAATCATTCTAATAGTAAACAATGATCAAGATCCCTCAATCAACCTTAATTATTGAACCAGTGTTTACAACATCAGATTTAATTTTACCTTAATAATTCAACCCAAGTCGTTTGACTTTTTAGACTCCATCAGCAAATAGTGCTAAGCTCGTTAAAAAATAGTTGTCTATAAGAAATTGCCTT
This sequence comes from Mythimna ferrago, assembly GCA_910589285.2. NCBI lineage: Eukaryota > Metazoa > Arthropoda > Insecta > Lepidoptera > Noctuidae > Mythimna > Mythimna ferrago. Next base: position 2,961,717 of record OU342680.1, read on the forward strand.
GTGCGATAAGACCGCCCATTGTACACTTATTTTTCATAATGTTTGTCCTGTATTTTTACCCGACTGCAAGAAGGGTTATGTTTTTCGCGCGTATCTTGTATGTTTGTATGTATGTAATATTCTTTATTACCTCATATCTTCCAAACCGCTGAACAGATTTTATAATTAACATATCGTTAGATTTGTCTTGATAACCCAAGTGCTCTTAGATAGGTGACGTTACAAAGAAACAACATCGACTGTGAGATGATGATATGTTAGAGTAAAAAAAAATTTGTTTTTTTTTTTAAATTCTGCATTATGGGTGTCAAATTAAATGGCTTTTCATGAGGATTTCAAAATGGTATGTCATGACCATATTAAAAAAAGGACAACAGGAAATCTATGTTATTTATTTTGTACTGAGGCGAATGCCTAGGTCGGTTTTTGAACTTTATAGTGATTTTACATCTAAAACATAGTGAATAAATAGTGATATTATAATAGTAACTAAAAAGTGTAAAATAAAAAATTAATTTAAAAAATATAAAAACCCGACTGCGTAATAAATTACTTTAAATAAAAACGGATAAGAAAAATAAACAAGTTCAGTCCACAGTGGCTAAAAATACTGGTCGGACAAATTGTGAGTCAAATCGACACGAAGAAGTGATTTATTTTTCTTTTCAGTTTTTATTTAAAGTAATTTTTAAGCAGTCGGGTTTTTTAATTTTTTAAATTAATTTTTTATTTGTTTATGTGGTGTAAAATATAATAAATAAAATAAATGAATAAATAAAAGGACCGTTTTGACATTTGAGAAAGACTCTAGAATGTAATTTGGAACAAAACTGAAACAAACAGTAAATAATAATAAGAGGTCCGGTGTAGCAATAGCTATTTTAGACATTTTAGTAGTAGATTAACTATATCGGTCAAGCCGCAAGGCAGTCAAAATGCAAATGGCAAAACGGGCCTTTTATTTGTTGACGACTTTAGTTTGTCATACCAAATAATAATAATATTTCCGGTATAATAGTATACTTTCTATACCGGTAATAGGTAGGTAATAGGTATATAGGCCTATGTACTATTTCGGGACATGGTCTACCGGTCTACATCACACACAGATCAATATTATTGATGGGCAATGTGAGTTTGTATATGTTTATTGCTTTTTCACACTCGAACGGCTGTACAGATTTGGATGAGATTTGGCACAAGGCTAGTTTTGGAAAAACTTACAATATACTATATATATATATTTTCTACTTTCACGCGGGCGAATGGCAGCAGCCAGTTTGTAAATAATTACAGTTTGCCCATAACAAATAACCTAGTACACAGGCATCAAATTGTCAGTTTTTGAAATCGACTTTCACAGGCATACATGTCATAGTCAGATGTTCGTATGAGTGATGTGTGACAGAGGCAAAATTTTTGTAAAACACGATGTGCCATGCCAACATCCTCACAATACAATGTCCAATTTAGATAGACATCATTACGATACATATTCCACTATGTACATGTACATATTGGTATGTATTCTACAATTAGGCGCTTAAGGGGCCGGCGGAGGATGAATTTCCATACAAACGTAATACCACGCTCATTTGCAGTTGGAGCATATTTCCAACATATTATGATGATATTTGGTTATAGACAATATTTATCTAGGTTCCTACGTCTTTCTTTTTTAAAAAAACAAAAAGAAATTTAAGCAAATTGTATTTCGCACTTTTTTATAGCGTAAATGGCAAAACATGCCATTTGGCTTTTCTTGTATTAAAAATAACAATATTTCTAATATTCTCGACGTAGGAACCTAGATAAATATTGTCTTTAACCGAATATCATCATAATATGTTGGATATATGCTCCAACTGCAAATGAGCATGGTATTACGTTTGTATGGAAATTCATCCTCCGCCGGCCCCTTAACACACAAAGGGAGATTTGTCACGTGTATATGTCTGGCGAGACGATATCACGATACACGTCTTGCCTCAATATTAGAATAACTGTAGCCTAAAGATCTTTCTATAGCGAGAGATAACTTTCAAAATAAACTTAACTCAGCCCCCTTAACCAAGTTACAACCGTTTCTATTCTATTCTCTTGTGTCGAACGCCTCGAGTTGGTCACGCCTCCAATTCTTTTGTTCTGACTTCATTTCAATGCTCAGTCACAAAGGAATTGGAGGCGGAGCCAACTCGAGCCACTCGACACAAGAGAATAGGATACAAACGGTTGTAACCTTTTTTTTTTATGGTGGGAAAAATCATGCATTGACATCCCCCGCCCTTGGGCGGAGCGGGAGATAGTGTCAGACTCTTACTGACTTTCTTAAAGACCCACCCCGTTCCGTCTAGCCTTCATACCGGGGCTCCAGCGCCCTTTCGCCCCAGTAGGCTTCGACCCGGCTGGGTCCCTGTTGTTGCTGACAACTCCTTGAGGTGCGCGGGAACAGTGCGCGCCGTCGACGACTTGGGCTTGGTCCGGACAGTTACCGGACGGCCGGACAGTGAGCTAAACGGTTGTAACCTGGCTAGTGGGACTGGTCTCTTTAGTCCCCTAGTCCAGATCCTAATTACTCCCACTTGTAAAAGCTAGCGACAATGAATAATATTTCTTCATTTTATAGGGAATCGAAGCCATAACAACATCGTCCATAACTCTCGTATTGTCAGGGCCTACCAGGGTCGACGCCTGTCAGGGCAGCGGTATTTCTTCGAAAGAGTTACCGCTGCCCTAAGTCGCCGACGGCGCGTAGTGTTCTACACGCGCCTCAAGGAGACGTCAGCAATCGTAGGGGCCCAGCAGGGTCGAAGCCTACTGGGGCCATGGGTGATGTGAAAGAGATCCCCGGGGCCTTGGAAAGATGTCAAAGAAGTAACAGAAGTGGGTTTTAGTCAGTAAAAGTTTGACACGCTCTCCAGCCCCGCCCAAGGGCGGGAGATGTCATTAGATGATTTCCTACTTTAAAAAAAAGTCCTGAAATGCAAAGGGCTAAGCTAAAGTAACACAGATGGACAGACGGATGTTAGTCAGTAAAAATCTGACATCTACCATTTCGTCCAAAACGAGAGAAGTTACTTGATGATTTCATCATCATCTCAGCCAAAAGGCATTAATAGTTGGACAAAGGCCTCCCCATGTGTCGCCACAACGAACGGTGTTTAGGATTCTTGCGACTCTCACTAGGTCATCGGCGGTCCACCATGTGGGAGACCTTTCAACGCTGCGTATTCCGGTACGTGGTCGCCACACCAGAACCTTTCGGCCCGAATATTTGATGATTTACCACTCCCAAATAAAGACGTCTTGGAGTAGCATTTGCAACCACTACATAAACGAATGTTTACATTAAACATAGGTTACTACTCAACAATACCTGTAGATTTTACCGATCATTTACTTTACCATAAATATTGTCTAAAGCAAAGTATCTACCAACAAACTATTACATATTTACATAAGCTCGAACGTGCCTGCCCCACAACTTGACGATAAAAAAACAAAAGAAGTGAAAATCGTTTATTATTTGTGTCGAAAGATACCAAGACATGTTCGTTCATTGTCTGTTTTGCGACATGATATTACTACGTGGAACCATTTTGATTTGTTTGTTTGAACTGATTTCTTTATTAGTAAATTTAGTTCTCCAAGTTAGGTACGACAAGACTAGACTAGTTAAGACCTTACCACGAGTTCTTAACGTAATCTATTTTAAGACCTAAGGAGTGGAATTCTTTGCCGGAGTCTGTGTTTCCTGATGGCTACAACCCGGGAATCTTTAAGTCAAGACTGAATAGGTTTCTTCAAGGTAAGCGCGTTCCATCGTCGACCGCATCGTTGTTTTCCATTAGGTGAGATAGCGGTCAAGCGCGAACCTATCGACAATAAAAAAAAAACTGGGCAAGTGCGAGTAGGACTCGCGCACTGAGGGTTCGTGCAAACTATAATCCCGAATGGTGTCTAGAATATTTTTCCGAATTGCAATTTTATTTAATTTTTTTGACTTAGGTAACAACAAATTTACTGTTTTCAGATTTTTTTTCTATACCTTGCTTTGTGCCAAATTTCAGGATTCTGGGTCTGTACACCCATGAATGTAAGTACCCAATGAATTTCGATATTTGAGAGTATCAAAATATACGTTTTTTTGCAACATAAACGGCCATATTTTTTTTATTTGTTAATTTAGAAGTTTGATTTCACAGCTTGTAGGGACCGCAGACCGGAGTATATGGTTTTAATTTCAACTTGATACCTCCACGCGTTCTTGAGATAGAGGGTCTTGACAGACAGACAGAAAGACAGACGGACGAACAACAAAGTAATCCTATAAGGGTTCTAATTTTTTCTTTTGAGGGACGGAACCCTAAAAAAGACCAAAACTACTTGTTTAAGAGAGATAAGACTAGCTCATCGTCCACACGACTAGTTAGGACCTTAGGCCTTAACTAGGGATTGCAAATATTTGAAAGTTTTGATTTTCGAATATTCAAATAATATTCGAATAATATGCGAATATTTTTTCAGAGCTATTCGAATATTCGAAAATCAAAACTATCGAATATTTGCAATCCCTAGCCTTAACACGATCTATTTTACGACCTAAAGTAAATTGGCAAAGGGAGACAAGGCTAGCTCATCATCCACACGTCCAGTCAGGATCTTAGGCTTTTTTTTTCCAGTGAGAAAATCATCTAATGACATCCCCCGCTCTTGGGCGGAGCGGGAGAGTGTCAGTCTTTTACTGACTAAAAACCCACTCCTGTTCCTTCGTTGCTTTTCGTATCGGGGCTCGAGCTATCTATCGAAACTAACCCTGGCCCCAGTAGGCTTCGACCCAGTGGGCCCCTGCGGTGGCTGACAACTCCTTGAAGGCTCTTAGGCCTTAACTGTTAAAGGGATGGAGATATATAGGATGTAATAGCTCCATACTTCTTTCACACTCGCACACCTGACATTTTAACATGTCATGGTAAGACTTAAGGCTCGAGTTGATAGCCTGTAGTATTCCACGCAAGCCTCAAAGAGATGTCTGCAAAACTGATGGGGCCCAGTATAGAGATGTGACGTTGCCGGCAATAATGCCCGAAGTGGGAATTTTGCTGGCAATATTGACACCAATATTCATACTTCGGGCAATATTGCCATTTCTCGGCAATATGGCCGTCAACGGCACATCTCTAGCCCAGTAGGGCAAATACCTGCTGGAGCTGCAGGATTTTTCGAACGAGATTCAGAATTGCAGGGCACTTCGACAAAGACAGGTTAGGTTAGAAGGTTTAGCTTTCGTTGTTAGTTTGTTATGATAACCCAGAAAGTGGTTTACAAAGAAAATAATTTGTAGCTAAAACAGTATTCATTAAGACGCTCGTTAATTGTGGCTTAGTCATTTAAAAGGCAACATAGATTTATAGAAGCGAATAATGCTATTACAAAGCATAAGAATGATCAGCCTTTTTTAATGCTGGGACTAAGGCCCAGTGGCCGGGCAAGACCTTAATTTGATGTGGGCACGATATATTTTGCAAGACCCTCTGATGGATGACGTAAGAGGGTGGATTTTGTTGAGAGATAAAATGTATTGATGGCTCGACTTTTTATTAATTAAAAAACGATGATGTGGTAGGTTAGTATTGTCAGATACTTGCTAGCCGATTTGTTTTTTATTATTTATTGCTAGATGAGTAATTATATTATTGATAGATAGATTGATAGATGAGAATTTAATTAAAATATCTATATTTGCGATCACAGACTTTAGAGGCGCGAGGCCTATTGGACCACGAGGCCTGTAGGCGGTGGCCCACGTCGCCCACGCCTTACGACGCCTCTGCTAAGGTCTCATCTCTAGGAAAGGGAATGGGCCGTAATCCACCACGCGAGCCCAGTGCGTGTGTGTTTAGCTATCTGTTTAGGGTTTCGTTTTTGCAAATTTTGTTTTTTATTTGAGAAATTATCTAATGACATCCCCCGTCCTTGGGCGGAGCGGGAGAGCGTGTCAGACTTTTACTGACCCAGTACTGTTCCTTTTTTGTCTTCGTTCCAGCCCCCCTAGCCAAGTTACAACCGTTTCGCTTGCGCCGAACGCTTCGAGTTGACCTTGCCGCCAATTCTTTTGTTCTGACCTCGTGACTGAGCGTTATGACGACGTCATTCCCGTACATTTGAAGCTTTCTACAAGCGTTAACTATTGCAGATTAGCAACTTGGCTAGGGGTACAGGTCCCCCGGAGTTCTCTTTCGCACACCGCATGAGGCTGACTAATGCTGGCCTTACACGGTCAAACCTATCGTCCAATCGGTATGACGCTACATGTTTGATCAAACAGATTTGACCGTGTGTGCTGGTCACGGTCAAAAGTGAATCGGTATGACCAACATGTTTGACGGCACAATCAAATTTCAATTCTTTAGGTTTGATCATACCGATTGGATCATAACGATTGGACCGCGTATGGGGCGGTCCAATGTTTGATCAAACATGTAGCGTCATACCGATTGGACGATAGGTTTGACCGTGATTGGCTGTCATTACGTACAGCCCTAAAAAGAAAACAGAACTGATAATGCTGAACATATTTAGCACATAGCATAGCATAGTCGGCCTTATAATGTTCCCACTGTTGGGACTCAGGCCTCCTCTCTAGGGAGAGGGAATAGGCCGTAATCCACCACGTGGTCCCAGTGCGGGTTGATGGATGTCACATGTCTTCGAATGTTTGGTTCTAGAACATGCCGGTTCCCTCACGATGTTTTCCTTGACCGTTATACAACCTTGTCATGTCTATAAACCCGTATCGCTTGATGCACTGTCCTATAATAGCCTCATAAACGACATTTCCGGGAAGATTGGCTCCTGTTGTATCGATACAATGTAAAAGATCATTTCTGACGTTAGTGTCGCTTAGGTATTAATTGCCTTTGCACGCGATTTTATTATTGTTTTCGCTAGGTAATTTCAATGACTGTTCTGCTCAGTAACTAGAAACAAGTCCCACTTAGCGCTGATGCTAGCCTACTGATGATTTGTAAATAATCCAAGACGAGTAACTTTTTCCAAACGAAAAACTAAAAAGAGAAAAAAAAACTACAAAATTATTTTTAGTTAATGCGAAACGTGAATAGTTTATCCAGATTCAGTAACTGAATGGATTCCAATAGTTTTTACACCATCTTAATTTTAATACCAAAAATATTTAAATAGGTCAGAAATTGAAGACCACCGACAGTAAGCACAACACTGGTCATAGAGAACATTAGGCGCTAGCAAACAGCTGTGTGTGGGTGCAAGTGCAAAACAACCCCTCAGTCAGGAAGGGCCGGTGACTATGTATTTTTCTGACATAACTTGACAAGCTTTGTGATTTTTCATGATACAATTATGAAATTTTGTACATAGATTCCTTACATAAAAATACTGGTCACATATTTCGGATTTCGCATAGACTAAAATTAATGTTGTATACATAATTACATGACAAAGTCCCCCTAACCCGTCTATCTGACTGTATGAACGCGATAAACTCAAAAAATACTGGCCAGATTTTCACATGGTTTTCACTAATAGATAGAATTATTCATGAGGAAGGTTTAGGTGTAGGTAAGACCTGCCTATCAGATTCCCATAACCCAGTTACTAGAAAACACGCCAGAAAAAATCAGAATAGGTTGTAAAAGTCCCACATACCTCAGTTGGAAAGTATGGGTCTTCTAACCGGACGGATGTTACGTCTGGTCTGGCCAATTACCCGATAGTTGATTTCAGAATGTTATAGATACAGGTACAGCCACACATTCTGTACGTATAAAATGTTCTAGTTGCGCGGAGAACTCATATCGTGACGCAGGATTTTGAGTTTAGTTCCTTAACGGTTTCATAGATGTAGCTACAGTATTTTAAAACAATCTATTTCTAACTAACCCATTATCTAATATCGTAATTTGAGGCAAACACATTATGAACGTCGTTTACACAATAAAGCGTCTGGATTGAGCAGTTTACGCGTCCCATTACATATGTTTAAACATCGGTTTCTTCCCACGGAGTGACGTGCGAGAAAGCGCTAAAATGCTGCATTGTTTAATTAATCGTTTGTGTTGGTAATGGCACAAAATAGATAGGTACAGAAGACAATCTACATACAAAGCGCGCTCGAGCAACGCACCCATACACACCACTCACGGACACGATATCTCGGTTCAATTGCCCGATCGCACTCGTACAATTCAGCGCAACGCGCTGACCCTAGCGTGATCACCTAGGTATAAAAAGTGAAGTACATACATGAGATTGACTTCTGTACCTGTCTATTTTGTGGTAATGGTGTGTAACTAAGGATGTAAACAACATATTAATTGTGGTATTCAAGTTCTACCGAAGTGGGAAACAAATACAAGTCAAAGTCATAAAATAGATAGGTACAGAAGTCAATACTATACAAGTCAATAGTACAATCATGTACGTACTTCACTTTTCATATTTACACTAAAATCTACACTCGGCGGTCGCGCTAGGGTCGGCGCCGCTCTGTTTAAGCGCGCCCGGGAGTGACGATAAATACCTAATGTTAATTGTAAAAATACTACATGGCCACAAAGTCATGTTCGCTTTCTCGGCGTGGGACCGGGGAGCACCAGGATACTTACCTACCTACCTTTTGCGTTACGTTAAAACAAACCATCAAAATACAAACTAATACCTACATAACTCTCCAAAAGAAACAACTGCTTTTAAGTTGAGTTGTTAGTTGTTATTAAAAATAACTTTTGTTGTTGCTCCATTATTGCACAAAAAAGTTCACAAACGCGTATCTCAAGAATCAAGCGGATGGCCTTGTTTGGTCCCAATCAGATCGAAATATCGTGTTCGTGAGCAGTGTCAATGTGTGCGTTGCTTGAGCGTGCTTGGTATGTAGATTGACTTCTGTACCTATCTATTTTGTGTCAAAGCCTGTATCATTAATACAGCTTAGATTACCAACTTAGCATCATTCTCCTTCTCATCTATATACATGTACTACGCAATAGATTAGTCGTGCCGAACCCTCACTTCAGTCGATTCAGGTGTAATGTATTCCGTACACCTTGAACATTATGTATGTTAAACAAAACGCGGACACAAAATTCATGGCGCTTAAGACATTTTGGCCGCGAAATAAGTATCCTCTAAAAGCTATCTTATCTCTGTATGTTTTAATAGTTCTGTTACACGACATAATGGACATAAGAACTTTTATTTTAACATATCAGTACTTTGACAAATAGTTTCCATGAACGTGTTTGTCTATCACTGCTCTTTCCACTATTTGTGATTAGAAAATCATCTCCGGCAATGGTGGCACAAAAGCAAAAATAACAACAGTTTAATTTTTTATCCCAGTCCGTTCTATCATCGGACCACTAGACGCCGACGTTCCATCGATACACGGTGAACATCCATACCCAGAAAACGTTTTGGCAACACATTCGTTGTGCGTAGAGCTAAGGAAATGGAATTCTCTGCCGGAGTCTGTGTTTCTTGATAGCTACAACTTAAGCTTAGCGGCCACTGCGTCGGAATCTGAGCCTACCCCAGCGTACGAGCCGTCGATATTTACAAAATGCCGATAGAGTGCGTCTACTGCATTCGAATTTTGCTTCGGCAAGCTTCGAGTTTCTCTGTGCACGTTTATTCACATTATGGACTCTGACCAACGAAAGATGGGAGTGAATTATTTATTAAAGTCCATATATGGCAGCATTTAAAAAAAAATTAAGCTTTGTCAAAAATGTGTCCTTGACATTTCAAACTTTATTCATTTTGTGTTTACGTGCATCTTATTTTCGTTTATTTTATTATAATAATGCTTTAAACAATAAATAATTCGATGAGGAGCCTTCTCTTCAAGATGATTGATAAAGTCAAAACCAAAAAAAGTGAGATTAATCGGAAATCTGTACAGAAAATGCGACAGCTGGATACTGTAACTTCATATTTAGGTTAGTGTTTTGAATATCTAGTAAAATAGCTTGACTTTTCGATTATTTATAACAAATTGCAATGAGTAATACTTTAATATACTTTTTAGGAGACATAGACAATGAGCAGGTGAAACTTTAAATTACCAGAACGGCAAAGGCATTGAAAACTCTTAAAGAAATTGAAATATCGACTTCTGAATCACAATACAAAAAAAAAAAAAATTTTCAATGACAGGTATTTTTCTCCTTTCAGACCTTTTAGATTTAACAATCATTTACTATTGTTTATAGGAGACGCTTATGGATGACTAAATTAAATAATAGGCATATTGTTGTATTATATTATGACATTTGATTGTTTTAATTTTGTCTTATTTTTAGTGATATCATTAAACTGTTTCGAAATAATTGTGATTTCCGGTTTCAGACTTAAGTGTGAGGACACTGAAAAGAATAAAAAAGAAGAGTCTATTAATCAAGGAAAGTCGAACACTCCCAGAAAAAAGTGCCCTCGTTGTGCAACAGTTTCCAATTCGGATAATTTTGATGTTCTGTTTGTGAATGTTATAGTAAATAAATTATATAAACGAAATTTAAATCTTGCGTTAATTCATTAAACTTCAAGCGAACGCCAGCGTTCTCTCTCATTGTCTTTCTATTGTGTATCTAATAGTATTCGAAAAATTAAACGCACACTAAGCAGGCAAGCAACATACAAGTTCAGTTCAGTTGACATATAAGTTGGGGGATTATATTGAAGATAAAAATGCTTGACTGCTGGTTTAGCTCCATTACCACTAGGGCGCACAAATTGTTAGTTTGAAATTTGAAATCACTGGTAGTGGCACGTGTGTTGGATCATTGGGAACCAAATGATCCAACACACATGCCAGTTCAAAATGGTAGAGTTGTGTGTCGTAAGTAAACGGGCGTTATAACTCTATAATTTTTATTTTATTTTTATTTTATTATTAAGGCACACCAACAATTTGTTTACAATATTTTTCCATTTAACATTCAGAACATTGTACAGTGCAAACAAAACAATTACAGGCGTGCACAACATTCACAAATGCGTACCTAAATTCTTAGTTTTTTTAATTAAAAATTAAAAAAAAGGTCCGAGAAAGAGGAAGAATTTATGCGAGTGCGCTGTTCTAACAGTTTGAGTTTGGCATACCCTACCCTTCTGTCGCTTATCCACATGGAGTTTTGGGTCGAATCGTAATAAGGAATATTTTTTAAGCACAGTACGCACTGCCTAACATTGTTATATACCTACTTAGACTTTACAAATATTTCCAACTTATACGCGAACAAAGTCACGGGCAAGAGATATTGATTATAATAAAACAAAATCAATCAAAAAACCTAATAGCAACATTTTCGACTTCTACGCGGACAAATTCACGGGAAAAGGCTAGTTGTTATATGAACATGCATCGCATATAATCATAAATAATCAAAAGTATCAACATCGTTTAAGCAGCCTACAGTCAGGGTGAACAGCTTCAGAATTTTTAAATTCGGCCTCCTTTTTGTTGTGCCATCATTCGTTGGTCAGACTCTAGTGACGAGGATATTGTAATCATTGGTTGTTTATTATCAGCAAAGAAGAAAATAAAAGGAAACGAAAGATGTGGGTTCATAAAATACACTAATAAGGGCCTATTTTCGGAGAATTATAATGATGTTTATGTTTTAGATTGTAAAGCTTCATATCTTTCCACAAAATGAATTAAATTTCGCAACAAACACGTCAGAACTCGAAGTAATCGGGATCCGAATGGTGCATTCGCTGCGGATGCGTTATTCTTTGTAACATCAGCTATCTGTCAAAGAAAGTACCGTCAAAATAGATCTAGCCGTTTCGCAGATTAGGCGGACTTAACGCACACATAAAAATATTAAAAACTGCATTTTTATTATGAGTATCGAATATACTTACTTTCATTCCTCACACAATCCTTCCATGAATTTTTTTAACTGCTCACAAACTTACTAAACCGTTTTGTATGTTTTATATAAGCCTAGCCATTAAGAAAATACCGTGAATGTCACGATTTTATCATCACATGTGTTTACCTACTTAGATAATCTACTTCTCGAAACCAGTTACTTTATTTTTAGCATCTAACATTTATAATACTAAACGCACAAATGATTAAAGCTGTCGACACACTGTAGACAAATTGGAGTCGGGCGGGTGCTTTATGACACATTATTATTTTCTTGCCCCGCCTTTTTGATCTTTTGTGTTTTTTTTTAATCTTTATATAAAAGAAAAACAATGGTGTTAAATTAAACCAAAACAATGATGTATTCATAAACTAATGACATACTAAATGTTTAAAAAAACTTCGAAAAAAATGATGAAACATTTTTATTTTTTATTTATTTTTATGTTTAGCATCTCCAACAAAGTATGTACACAATATATGTATCTTATATTTAATGGTTCCGGTATCTTGTCAGTGTACTCCTTCACTTATAGGAGACCATAGCTTGTACAAAAATAATTTAAACGACTAAGCTAACAAAAATAAAATTTATGGTTAAATTATGCTGAAAAGGTTAAAATCAAGGTCTTTATTAAAAAAAAAAAAAAAACATTTACAGGCAGTTTTGCATTATCAAGAAGAGAGTTAGACAGAAAAATGATACTAAATGCACATTCCAAAGCGTAGATTCCTATAGAGGAAAAGGTTTTGTACATCAATCGTAATGACTAATGAAGCATTTTATAATAATTGTATGTAATCTTTCATATTTATATAAACATATACAAGATTTTATTTTTTTAAGAATATTTCATTTTAGTTTACCTGTTCAATTATATATGAATCACTTTGACCTTTATCATATTATTTCTCCATACAAATTACCATTTTTCAAGTATCTAGTTTGTTTGTATTGGAGTACGTAGAGCGAAAGCATAGAAACTAAGTAAGACCAAAACAATTACCCCCGATTTCTGATTTAAGCATTTGAAGTTGAGTATTTCTCAAACTCTACTTTAGCCTTAAAACCTGTCAAAAGGCACTTAAGTAAGGTTTGAGACGTTCTTAACTCAAAATACTCAATTCAGAAACCCGCCATTAGTCTTCTGACAAATAATTCAAAAGAACAAAAAAAGAAAGAAAGAAAATTGATTTAGGATTTTTTTAAAGAAAACTTTTTTTTTTATTATTTATATGCTCGCGTTTGACCGCTTTTACACCTGATGGTAAACGATGATGTGGCCGACGATGGTGCCTAGAAGCAATCAACTCTCCTCGCAATCAACAATCCACACAAACAAAGCACCATAACACAGCGTCATTTTAGGCCACCGTAAACAGATTACCAAGAGCTCGCGTGCCGGTCTAATTGAACCTAATTTGATACAACACCCAGGACACGGCCCTATAGAGTAACGCTTGCGACACCACCGATGATCTATATCCTCTACCGGTCCTATATTCTGTTTTAAATTAGACTCTGTTTTTTTTTTTAGGTGGGAAAATCATTTAACGACATCTTCCGCTCTTGGTCAGAGCGAGAGGGTGTGTAAGACTTTAACTGAAAAATCCACTCCTGTTCTTCGTTGCCTTTCATACCAGGGCCGAGTTTTTGTTTCAGAAAGAAACCCTTGGCCCCAGTAGGCTTCGACCCTGCTGGGCCCCTACGGTTTGCTGACATCGCCTTGAGGCGCGCATGGACCAGTACGCGCCATCGACGATTCGAGCTCGGTCTATTTTACCGTCTAGGTTACCGGACGGTTGGACGCAGAGCTACCCGTTGCTCGCCGTCCGCAAGCCTGCGCCTACGGTGGCTGGAAATCGGGATCTGGATCCCGGCGGGTAAGGGCTGCTCCTTCGCGCTTGCACATGCGGCCTCCTCCTTTGCTAGCATTACTGCTTCGCAGAAAGAGGCAACCGCCTGCCACTCCTTCTCACTTCGGACAATGGCCTGTACCAAGGCCCAGCGTGAAAGATCGTTGCCGCCGAAATTAGACTTTGATTTGGGTTTGAAAGTCGACGGAATCCGGGGGCAAAGGATTCATCAAAACCATAGAAGCCTAGCAGGGCCGAAGCCTACTGGGGCTATGAGTTGACTTCCGAAAAAAAATCCCCGAGGTTCTGGAAAGCTACGCAACAAAAGAATGTATATTTTGACAATAAAAATCCGACATATCCTCACACTTCGGCCTAAAGCGAGCGATGTCATTGGGATATTTCTCACCTTAAAAAAGCCACTATCTAGAGTCTAAGGAAGCTTTAACTCAACTCCATCCGGGTTCGTCACCCACGCTAATAAAACTGCTCTCTTTACGGGCCATCAAGCGAGTAATTACGATGATATCTTTCATTGAAGCGTAAAGATTAATGTTGCTCATAACGATTTGTTTAATCCTCAGCGGTCATGGTTGGTACTAATGGGGTTATGGCAGACTTTCGGGCATTAGGACGCCATGGTTTAACAGTCATTTGTTTTCTTATGAAGATATTACTACAGCAAAACGTTTTGGGAACACATTCATTTTGTGTATAGCTAAAGAGTGGAATTCTTGCCGGAGTCTATGTTTTCTGATAGCTACACCCTGGTGGTCTTGAAGTCAAGAGTGAATAGGTTACTTCTAGGCAAGCGAGTTTTGTCGTCGACCACATTGTCGCTTTCCATCAGGTGACAATAGTGGTCAAGCACGAGTCTAGGAACAGTAAAAAAAAAATATTGACTGGTCAGTGTGGCGAATCTTTTGGAAAGCCTTTACTTATACATCTTTCTGCTGAGATAATGACAAATGTGATGATGGGTACATCGTGCTATATTTCCTACTCCCATAATTTTGAAGTCATGAATCATTATTACCCTTTTTGAGATCAGAAATCATTAAATGATTCTTCCCACTCTGGGTGGGAGTGGGAGGGCGAGTCAGACTTTTACTTAGTAAAACTTACATTTGTGCATCCAGCTGCCCTTTGCGTTCTAGGATCAGATGTTATTTGGAGGAGGAGCCGACTACATCAGGCAACGGCATTTTCGCCGCCGCCGCCGGGATTCTGATCCCGATTTCCGGCAACTCGCTGTCCCCACGGGTAGCTCGCTGTCCGGCCGTCCGGTAACTGTCCGGACCAAGCCCAAGACGTCGACAGCGCGCACTGTTCCCGCGCGCCTCAAGGAGTTGTCAGCAACAACAGGGACCCAGCTGGGTCGAAGCCTACTGGGGCCAGGGTTAGTTTCGAAAGACAGCTCGAGCCCTGGTATGAAGGCTAGAAGGAACGGGGTGGGCCTTTTAGTCAGTAAGAGTCTGACACTATCTCCCGCTCCGCCCAAGAGCGGGGGTTGTCATTGGATGATTTTTTCCCACCATAAAAAAAGATGTCATATCAAATAGATGTCAATCAACACAACAAGTTTTTTTCTTCAAAATCAAAATCAAAGCATTTATTTCAGCATTTGCAGGCACTTTTGAATAGTCAAATATCGTTCAGTCCAAGAAAAGTGAAGCTAAATTGCACGTTCCAAAGCGTAAGTCTCTATAGAGAAGAACGTGCAAGAAACTCCATGGACACTCTTTTAAATCATATTAAGTATGTGTTACATATAATGCTTGGTTACATATTACTTGTTGCTTCTATCATGTGAGCACAATGTCGATAATGAAATAAAAATGTAAAATAATTAAAAGATAGAAACTGAATTAAACCACTGGCAGCTAAGAGATGATCAGTCCCATCTGACGGCAGCCGTTCACGAGCATGACGCGTGCATCAGCCCCGTGTATCTTCCATTATGTTCTGTCTGTCAATTGTATTTTCGAAGGGAATTATTAAATGAGTCCTCTTAAAAACTATCTGTGTTCCTAAAGTTACACGGTAACTCTTCCGAACTAATCCGCATCCCAAGTAATTTTACCTATAGATTTGGTATCAATCATTTTTAAACGGCAAAGTTTCTAATATAATTTAGCTTGATGTTTCCCAAGTATGCGGGACTATTAATAAATCAAGCTTCATGATAGGTTATCTGTTGCTCGCGGCTAGTCTCAAGCCAAAGCTAACAACGAACCTAATGCATCAGTGGAAATGTGATATTGGAACTAAATATTTGTATAGTAGGTATAAGATAGCTAGAGTTAAATGCGTGAGAAAAAGGTTTTAACCTATTTAAGACAGACGAGGATAGACATTTTATTAAATCTGATTTTCTATTATTTCATCACCAGTACCTATCAGAATACCAGCGCGGCGTTATTTTACTTTTTTATTAGGTATCGCAGTATAATTGTGCTGGGTTAAGAGCCTTTTTGGCCTCGTACAGGTCTTTTATTTTTATATTTTAATATTGTTTCTTTTTTTTTTAAGCTAAGTATTTTAGATTTGAGTGTGAGCAGTGGTAGGCGGGTAGTCGCGGCATTACCTGGTGTAATTTGTTTCATGATCACTGCTTTCAAAACGGTGAAGGAAAACATCGTGAGGAAACCGGCATGCCCTAGAACAAAAAATTCGAAGACATGTGACATTCACCAAACCGCACTTGGATCGCATGGTGGGTTACGGCCCATTCCCTCTCTTAGAGAGAAGGCATGAATCCCAGCAGTGGGAACTGGGAACACTAAAAGGCTGATTATGTTTATATATTTAGATTAGGTGGTTACTTTTTATTTTATTGTTATTTGTCCTGTGCGAGCCTTAAATGTTTTTCTGTCTTTTTTTTTTCTATTACGGAAAATGTCATTCCAAAAAACTGAAAATATGTCGGTTTTTTTTTTATTGGCCATCTGTTTAGAGAAGAGGCTGCGATAAAATATACGACTTGTGTTTGGAATAATGCACCCCTATACATACAACCAATTAGAAAATTAAGTAACAATCGCCATTCAAACACTGAAATTTTACTTGAATGCACTCAAGTAGAGTATTTTAAGAACTTAGTTGACACGTCCTTGAGTCACAAGCCAGCTGAGATGCTAAAATTATCGCGCTCAATTCACTCGCTATTGTATAAAATCGGTGTTTACTCGTTTATTCATTAGTCAGTGAACATATTTTTCTTGACATTAGGTATCAGTTTATTAACGCGAGTCCTTCATTACGCTCCATCATATCATCTCATAATATCCACGTCCCAAAATGTCACCCGGACACAAAATGTCAACTTCTCATAATGTCAATTTCTCAAAGTGTCAATTTCTCAAAATTTCAATTTCTCAAAATGTCAGTTTCTCAAAACGCCAATTTCTCAAAATGACAATTTCTCAAAATGTCAATTTCTGACAATGACAACTTCGCATATGGTCAACTTCTCACATTGTCAACTTCTTAGAATGACAAATTCACTTAATGATAACTCCACGTAGTTTCTACTCCCGGAGGACACGGTGGAGCATACAGTAGAGATGTGCCCCGCATAAACTGTGCACCCGCGGGATTTGACAGGCCTGTTGGTCTAGTGGTTAGTGGCCCTGACTGCTATGCTGGAAGTCGTGGGTTTCATTCCCACCCAGGACAAATGTTTGTGTGATGAGCACGATCATTTGTTCTGTGTCTGGGTGTAATTTATCTATAATATGTATGTATTTAGAAATATATAAGTATGTTTATCAGTTGTCTAGTACTCATAACACAAGCTCTGCTTAGCTTGAGACTAGACGGCGTTGTGTGATAGTTGTGGAATATATTATTTTTTTAAAGTCGTCGCCTTTGGTTTCGAGCCCACAAGACATTTTAAAAGTGGCGCCTCTGGTTTCAATGTCAGCTTGCTCTAAGTTACGGTTTTCAACAAAATGCCGAGTCATTTTAATATAATTCGTTTACATTCTCAGCATAATAGTCCAGGCGACCGTTTATAATTTTAAATAGACATGAATCTTACGATCTAGCTAGTCTGTTGGTTCGGCGCAGACGAACCTCTATAGGTAATTTACTCACTGCTATCATGAGGTGACCTTAGTTTTTCAAACGAGCGTTAGGGATGGGCCAGACCCACTTATTGCTAATTGGATCATTTTCTTTTAGCTTACAAACTAAAGTTATTATTTAATTTAGAGCTCAAATTTAGCAATATTGGAAATATTCAAATTCAAAGTAACAATGTCATTTGACTATGACGAAATTAAGGGAGCAGTGGTGGCCGAGTAGTAATGGTCCCGACTTACGAATTGTAGGTCGCGGGTTCGAACCCTGCCAGGTGCATTACTTTGTGTAATTTATTTCATCACCACTGCTCTCAAAACGGTGAAGGAAAACATCGTAAGGAAACCGGCATGTCCTAGAACCAAAAATTCGAAGACATATGACATTCACCAACCCGCACTGGGCCCGCGTGGTAGATTACGGCCCATTCCCTCTCCTAGAGAAGAAGCCTGAATCCCAGCAGTAGGAACATTGAAAGGCTGATGATGATGATGATCATGATGAAATTAAGGGTGTTTTTAGGGTTCCTTAGCCAAATGGCAAAAAACGGAACCCTTATAGATTCGTCATGTCTGTCTGTCTGTCTGTCTGTCCGTCCGTATGTCACAGCCACTTTTTTCCGAAACTATAAGAGCTATACTGTTGAAACTTAGTAAGTAGATGTATTCTATAAACCGCTTTAAGATTTTTACACAAAAATAGAAAAAAAAGCAATAAATTTTGGGGGTTCCCATACTTAGAACTGAAACTGAAAAAATTTTTTTTTATCAAACCCATACGTGTGGGGTATCTATGGATAGGTGTTTAAAAATGATATTGAGGTTTCTAATATCATTTTTTTCTAAATTGAATAGTTTACGCGAGAGACACTTCCAAAGTAGTAAAATGTGTGTCGCCCCCCTGTAACTTCTAAAATAAGAGAATGATAAAACTAAAAAAAAATATATGATGTACATTACCATGTAAACTACCAATGAAAATTGGTTTGAACGAGATCTAGTAAATAGTTTTTTTTTTAATACGTCATAAATCTAAAAAAATACACTATTATTAAAACATCGATCAAAGTTACAACGAACTACAAGAATTTTTATATTATGTTACTTGCTGCTACGGAACCCTTCATGGGCGAGTCCGATTTGCACTTGGCCGGTTTTTTTTTATATCACGCGTTACCCCCACAAATGTCCATTTCATACAAGTATTGTTTGTAATGCGTGGAATACACACGCGGGACGCTATTTTTTACATTTTATAATTTTCTTGCGTGATGAAATCCGAACGATTTTATTAAAATCACCCTAAGTAGCATCATTTAAGGCGTAATTATTCATAACTCTGCGTCAACGAATTTAAATAGCATTTAACGTCTGTAATAAAGTCTAAATTTAGTACAAATTATTCTCACAGCTATTCAACAGCTTATCAACTTCAGTTCATCAATTTTACAAAACATACAAAACTGTGGTTCCCACAAAGACCTAACGACCTTTATTTTTAGCATTGTCCATCTAAAACTGAATTTTATTCTACGACACTAAATTGTTTCACACCAAACTGTTCGCCAGCAATTCTTTAATGGTCCGAATTAAATAAATGTGTAGTTCAATTAGTGAATCGGTCGTAAAGTCGTAACGAGTCCTCAATCGCAAACGTCTTATTCGCTAGTGATTGATTTAATTCTGGCTAACGTTTTTAGTTAGTTGCGTGTTGGTAGGATATGAAAGTCTCTTCCGTGTAACTTTTCATTTCAGAACTTAAAAAAATGGCAAGTTTTATTTATGAAATAGAAGAAATAGGATCAGATCTAGAGGCCAAAGTAACTAACAGTGGAAGGACTTTTCTTTAAGGTGGGAAATCAAGTGGAGTGAGAGGGCGTGTCAAACTTTTACTGACTATAAAACCCTCCTATGTCCAGTAGTTGCCCTTTGCGTTTTAAGACCACGGTAACTCTTTTAAACGAGAGGGCATCAGCTCTACTGGGCCCCTACAGTTTTGCTGAAATCTCTCGACCTTACCGGACGGCGAGCTACCCATCGCACGTTGTCCGCAAGCCAGACAGTGCTCAGACATGGATTATACCTATATCCGAGCAAGTGGAGATATTTATAAGGACCGCAAAAACAACAACAAGTGACACAGATGGAAAAAAACAGATGACAAATAAAAAGACAATGCGTAGATATAAAGATTATCCACAGTGGAGATTCTGTATAAGCTACTCGTACATACAAGCGATACAATAGCTAATATAATATTCCACAATTATCACACAACGCCGTCTAGTCTCAAGCTAAGCAGAGCTTGTGTTATGAGTACTAGACATATCTATACATCTATACATATAAATAAAATTGGAGTATCTGTTCGTAATATTGAAATAACTGCTTTTTACTACATGCATATGAATATATACATAAACGGTACATACACCAAAATAACATTTTTTACAATTTTTGTCTGTTTGTCTGTCTGTTTGTCCGGGCTAATCTCTAAAATGGCTGGACCGATTTTGACGGGACTTTTTTTGGCAGGTAGCTCATGTAATAAGGAGTAACATATAGGCTACTTTTGTTTTAGAAAAAATAAATTCAAAATCCTGTAGTCCACGCGAACGAAGTCGCGGGCACATCTAGTTATAAATAAATTACACCTAGACATAGAACAAATGATCGTGCTCAACAGAAACATTTGTCTTGGGTGGGAATCGAACCCACGACCTCCGGCACAGCAGTCAGGGCCACTAAGCACTAGACCAACAGACCTGTCACACATAGTTATAGTTAAAGAAAAAGAGAAAAGTATTTTGCGTCGTTCTATGGCTGTTCAATTCAAGCGATTCACAAGTACAGCCAAAGTTTCACGGTCATAAACAAACTCCTATTGAAGTGTGAGTTTGGAGATGTAGGATAGGAACGATACAAAAATTGTGCGTCGTTCGTTGATTGTGACAATTAATATAGTTGATCTCGACTCAAGTGTTTTTTTGTGGCGGCCATCAGGTCATGTATCCGTTTTTGTGGATAGCGAACCAGCCCACTGTTTATTGTGTGGAATTTCGCTACGGTTTCTGTTGCATGGGTGTGTCTTGAATACGTAATTGTCTTAATTTGAAATTGCTTTTATGAAAACATTAACTTCGCATTTTCTTGGTACACTATTTTACATGCTCAAAATAATACGAGTACCTTATTATAATGATATATATTCGTTTTTTTTTGCTATGTTACGTTTTTTAGGGCTCCGTAGCCAAATGGCAAAAAACGGAACCCTTATATATTCGTCATGTCCATCTGTCTGTCCGTCCGTATGTCACAGCCACTTTTTTCCGAAACTATAAGAGCTATACTGTTGAAACTTTGTAAGGAGATGTATTCTGTGAACCGCATTAAGATTTTCACACAAAAATAGAAAAAAAGCAATAACTTTTGGGGGTCCCCATACTTAGAACTGAAACTCAAAAATTTTTTTTTCATCAAAACCATACGTGTGGGGTATCTATGAATAGGTCTTCAAAAATGATATTGAAGTTTCTAATATAATTTTTTTCTAAACTGAATAGTTTGCGCGAGGGAAACTTCCAAAGTGGTAAAATGTCTGTCCACCCCCCATCTGACTTCTAAAATAAAAGAATGATAAAACTAAAAAAAATATATGATGTACATTACTATACAAACTACCAACGAAAATTGGTTTGAACGAGATCTAGTGAGTAGTTTTTTTTAATACGTCATTAATCTAAAAAAATACACAATTATTAAAACATCGATCAAAGTTACAACGAACTACAAGAACTTTTATATTATGTTACTTGCTGCTACGGAACCCTTCATGGACGAGTCCGACTCGCACTTGGCCGGTTTTTTTTATTATTATTATTAAACAACAACATTAGGATACACATGTTAGTAATGCATTTACATACCAGCACAAACCATCGCAGGTTTAACAGTGGTATGTCAAACGTGTTACACTTACCTACCTATCTCAGGTTAGAGGGTTACCATATTTCAAGATTTGTCCTGAGATTTCAGGGTTTTTGGACTATTCTCAGGATTGTGGCCGGATTTTGCAAATCTCATGAAATTTTCAATAAAATACAGCAGATACTAATCAAACTAAAACAAATTAATAAAAAAAAAACTTAATAAAAAGTTAAATAAACTAAAAATAAACTTCCTATGGCAAAGGTTATCTTATCTTATCAAAGGGGGGTTCCACTGCCACCCCCATCACTTTGAACGCAATGTGCAACGCATGAGTTAGATCCGCAATGTGAAAAAATCTCTCTCAACTGTAAAAAATATCATAATTTTTCAATGGAAATCGGGCCTTTTCCCCGGACTTTTGATTTTTTCATCTGGTAAAACTATGACTGCCCCATGTCATGTTTAACAATTACTGTCCATTCTCTCTGACTCTTACTGACTAAAAGACCCACCCCGTTCCTTCTAGCCTTCATACCGGGGCTCGAGCGCCCTTTCGGATAAACCTGGCCCCAGTAGGCTTCGACCCGGCTGGGTCCCTGCTGTTGCTGATAACTCCTGGAGGCGCGCGGGAACAGTGGGCGCCGTCGACGACTTGGGCTTGGTCCGGACAGTTACCGGACGGTCGGACAGTGAGCTACCCATTGCTCACTGTCCGCAAGCCCGCGCCTACGTTGGCCGGAAATCGGGATCAGAATCCCGGCGGCGGCGGCGGCGATAACGCCGTTGCCTGATGCGTTCAAGCTCCTCCTTTGCGAGCATTACTGCTTTGCAGAAGTCGGCGACCGCCTGCCACTCCTCCTCGCTCCGGACCATGGCCTCAACCAAGGCCCGGCGCGAGAGATCTCCGCCGCCGATCGCCCCCACGAGGGCACGGCGATGCTCCGCCCAAGCAGGGCACACCTCGACTGTGTGTGTGTGTGTGTGGCGACACCCGGGCGTCACTTCCGCATGAATCGAGTGCAGGAAACTCCCGAACGAACCATGTCCGGTGAGTACCTGCGTCATGCGGAAGGTAAGGACGCCGTGAGGTCTTTCCAGCCACGCCTCAAAGAGGGGACTTATTCTAGGTTGCCTGCAGAGATCGCGAAATGCGATAAGGCCGCCAATTATGCGTTAGAAATATAAGTTTTTCCTGTTACGTTTCTTAATGTAACTACAATCCTATCCTACTTAATATTATAAACGTGAAAATTTGTATGTATGGATGTTTGTTACTCTTTCACGCAAAAACCACTGAATGGATTTCGATGAAACTTGATACATGGATAGACCATGACCTAGAATAGCACATAAGGTACTTTTATCCTGAGAGGATGTCCCCTTGGAATAATTTTCTACCATCACGCAGGTGAAACCGTTCGCAGCAGCTAGTAAAATATATAATAAATAAATAACCTTATAACTATGAGATACCTTACGACGCCTGAAACATTATGGAATTTTCCGATGCCTTCAATCTTAACATCAAATAACTCATTTGCATGTCCTTATAATTTTAAGACCCTTGGCGTCAGACACAGATTTAGGGTGAACTACATCAATGAAACTGAACGCGGTCAGCACCTCTTAACCGAATACAAGAGCTGTTATTGACATCATTATTATGGAATTTTAATTTTGAATGGAAATATGGGAAATCACCCAATGACTTTTCCCACTCAGGTTGAAGCAAGAGGGCGTGTCAGACTTTTACTGAAACCACACTCGTGTCTTTCAGTTGTCCTTTGCATTGTAAGACCAAATGATAAATGATAAATGATCTTTATTTTGCAAGTAGGTTTTATAAAAACACTTTTACACGTCAATTTTTTTTTTTCGTCAATTAATGCTAGATGAGGCCGGTGTTTCCTAGCTGACTGCCCTGAGAAGAAACACCGAAACAAACTCAAAGTCTCTTTTAAAGTCCACACAGCACAACATGTAATGGTCAAATCATATGAGAACCATGCAGATTGAGCCTGAGATGGTCTTTTGAAGAAAGAACCACGCAGTTCTAAGGTGTCCTTTTAAGAAAACGCCCACAACCCTAACGGGCATTCGCTCTGCTGAGCTTCTACGGTAGGCTGCTTTGAGGCGCGCTCGGTACCATCGCGATCATTTTTGCCAACCCACTTAAAAAAAATTTCGCTTCAATCCTGCGGCCGTCGTTTTGGTTGATAGCCGGATGGCGAGTTACCCATTGCTTGTGGAAGGTAATCGTCCTACAACGAAGATGTCTGTTCCCTCAAGCTTGCGGCCGTCTCCATTGCTAGCATTAATGTTCCTCAGAAGGACGTGACTGCCTCCCATTCCTTCTACTAGGGCACGGTGCGGTGGAGACTTAACTTAACTCAAGAGGACTTTAACCTTTAACGTCACGGGCGGGGTCTAAGCAGACCCCACACGTTGTTTTTTAACGATATTTTTTCAAATTGGCAAGCCACGATCGCGCGCTTTCTGCTAATCTCAGTACGCTACAGAGGCTCTTCTCTCAACAGACGAATCCGTCGCGCTTACGCTAAGGTAAACACATTTTTTACTTACGTGGGGATACCTGTGGACCCCGCCCAGGCCCGTGATGTTACGTCTATAGTATCTTTTTCACATTGTAGATAATTTTACTTTGTTTCTTTTTCAGAATTAAAGTTATCTAATTGCAATAATGAGTCACCACCTATCAGAAACCGCCATTGCAGTAATTCTAGAGAATTTTAGTGACTCTAACAGAGAATAATACCCAAAAATGTTAATTTTAGAGCACAATGGTAAAATTGAGGCATTGTCATTTTTTTTGTTTTTTCGGTTATTGTTATTATTCCTTATGATTACGTAATTTTCATTTATATTTTATTAGTCATTTATATTTGCGTTTGCCAGAAGTCGACTATTTTGTGAAATTTTAGTACATTAGTTATGGAAGGAAAAGTAAACACAATGGTAAAATTGAAACGTTGTCATTTTTTTTTTTTGTTTTTCGGTTATTGTTATTATTCTTTATGATTACGTAATTTTCATTTATATTTTAAAAGACATTAAATTTATATTTACGTTTGCCAGAAGTCGACTATTTTGTGAAATTTTAGTACATTAGTTACGGAAGGAAAGGTAAACTACGTACGCGACGTTTCTTTATATACTAATTATATTAAGAAAAATAAGTCTTTGTCTTAAATATTAACATGTATTTTTATTAAAATACCAATTACTATTTAAAATGAATCTAAAATTCTGGGGATAAATGCATTTTTATATGGTGATACCTCTGGACCACACGCGTGACGGAACGTTACTAAAAAGTGCGCGTGTACTTAAAGGTTAAGCAGTTTTCGAATTTTAAACTTGAAGGGAAAACTATCTTTTCTTTTGAAGCAACTTCAAGTTGTTCGAGCCGAAGTCGTCGAAGGCGCATAGTGTTCCAAGCGCGCCTCAAAGATATTTCAGCAAAACCTTAGGAGTTTTTTTTTATGGCGGGAAAAAATCATCCAATGACAACCCCCGCTCTTGGGCGGAGCTGGAGATAGTGTCAGACTCTTACTGACTAAAAGGCCCACCCCGTTCCTTCTAGCCTTCATACCTGGGCTCGAGCTCCCTTTCGGATAACTCTGGCCCCAGTAGGCTTCGACCCGGCTGGGTCCCTGCTGTTAACCTTAGGAGTTCAGGAGTGTCGAAGCCTACTGGGGTCATGGGTTCGCTTCTGAAAGAAAAACCCAAGGTCCCGGAACATAAGGCAAAGGAAGAATATAGCTGCTCTACCCTAGAGCTGGAGAAGTCATTAGATGATTTCCAACCTTGACTAACCTGTTGGTCTAGTGGTTAGTGACACTGATTGCTATGTCGGAGGGCGTGGGTTCGATTCCCACTCAGGTCAAATGTTTGCGTGATGAGCATGATCATTTGTTCTGTATCTGGGTGTAATTTGTCTATAATATGTATGTATTTAGAAATATATAAGTAAAGTATGTTTATCAGTTGTCTAGTACTCATAACACAAGCTCTGGTTAGCTTGGGACTAGACGGCGTTGTGTGATAGTTGTGGAATATTAAAAAAAAACCTAAAAAAAACCGGCCAAGTGCGAATCGGACTCGCCCATGGAGGGTTCCGTAGCAGCAAGTAACATAATATAAAAGTTCTTGTAGTTCGTTGTAACTTTAATCGATGTTTTAATAATAGTGTATTTTTTTAGATTCATGACATAGTTAGAAGTTTATTTTATATTTTCATGATTCATGAAAAATAAACTACTAACTAGATCTCGTTCAAACCAATTTTTGTTGGTAGTTTGCATGGTAATGTACATCATATATTTTTTTTTTGTTTTATCATTCTCTTATTTTAGAAGTTACAGGGGACACACACACATTTTACCACTTTGGAAGTGTCTCTCGCGTAAACTATTCAAGGTAGAAAAAAATGATATTTAAAACCTCAATATCATTTTTGAAGACCTATCCATAGATACCCCACACGTACGGGTTTGACGAAAACAAAAATTTTGAGTTTTAGTTCTAAGTATGGCCCGACCCCCAAGAGTTATTGCTTTTTTTCTATTTTTGTGTAAAAATCTTAATGCGGTTCACAGAATACATCTACTTACTAAGTTTCAACAGTATAGGTCTTATAGTTTCGGAAAAAAGTGGCTGTGACATACGGACGGACAGACGGACAGACAGATGGACATGACGAATATATGTATAAGGGTTCCGTTTTTTACCATTTAGCTACTGAACCCTAAAAAAGCTGTTCGACCATAAGTTAAATTTATTTATCCCTGAAAGTAACGCTAACTATCATAAACCAATTCTTATCGATAAAACAAAGTAAACGAAGGGTTCGTTTCGCTTCACCTTATTTTCACGGAAAAATCAACAAAAAAAAAACTGAAACCAGCGCACAATAGTAATAAACTAACCTTTAATTGTGTTTTTCTAACATCAAATGGCACATAATCGCCTTTCAGAGTTCGTGGTCGCGTCCGATCGTGCCTGGCCGCCGTGTGAAGGGCTTTATACACTGTTACTTGGTAAACTTTATTATTTTCTCTACGATTTTTCTGTTTTTTTTTTTTTTTTTATCTGATATAAACTAGTGCTTAACTGCGATCCCACCTGATGGTAAGCAGTGATGCAATTGTTAATGGTGAGGCGCATTAGATTATTAAGAGCCTATTCACTCTAGCCTTGAAGACACACTTGTTATAATCGGACGGGAAGACCGCAGCATGCAAACTGTTCCAGTCCTTCGATGTTCGCGGTATGAACGATGAGGCATAACGCTTTGATCATAACAGGACTTTGATATTGAACCTATTATTGGTGGCTATATATCTAAAGGCTTTGGATTCAGTGGAGAGGCATGCAAAGAAGCTGATTGGTGATCCAGATTTGGTTAAGACCAATCTATAAAGTCTGCAGCACAGGCGTAGGGTAACCAGCTTGTCGGTATTCTTAGGATATATTTTAGAGAATGCGCACATTCTCTAAAATTCATCCTATAGAATACCTGATTAGGGAATACATGATTCCGCCATCACTACTTCTACCATCGGACAACCCGATGTACGGCAAGTGTCCACCCTTACATTGTTGACACCTCCTCTACGGTGTGGACTTCTTACGTTGCGTTAATAACCACGCAATATTTATTAATTTATTCTTATTAAAACTATATGTATGCGCTTGTAAAAATAACAGAAAGGCTGGCCTAATGCCTTAGGCATTTTCTGCAGTCAGGTCAGTTTTTTTTCAGTTTTTTTCTTCAGTCGACCTTAGGGTCGTGCAGGAACAGAACATGACAGTTGCAACTTATTAAAACCCAGGCAAGCACATTACTTTGTGTACTTTATTTCATCAATAAAAAAAAAACCTCGTGAGGAAACCGGCTTGTGCTAGAACCAAAAATTCGAAGACATGTAACAACCACCAACCCGCACTGGGCCCGCGTGGTTGATTACTGCCCATTCTCTCTCCCAGAGAGGAGGTCTGAGTCCCAACTGTATGAACATTATAAGGCTGACTATGGAAAAAGCAGTTTGTGATAGCAGGGCCTTCCTCTATTAACGACATTCATAAGAACATTATTATTCCGAGACATAAATAAGATACTACCAGAACTTAATTAATTAGTCACCTCATAAATCAGCTGTGAACTTGGGATGTCCACAAAAGAGCCAAGAAGTGCATTGTTCACAAATGAGATTCTAATCAGGTATTTGTCATTCCGCACTCGTTTAGATTATTTCGAGGTAAACTGTTTGTCGCTGTCCTTAAATGATGGGCTACCGACAGTAGCGACCTACTTGTACAACATTGTTGCTTGCAAAGGCCAAACTGTGATGACAAAGAAGACTGTCTAGTTTAACCGTGCGCTTGATTTACAGATCCTATCGGGACAAGATAAAGACAGAAAGCAAAACATATCTCTTTGGCAAACAGAGACATATATTGTAGAAGCAGGTATATATAAATTTTAATTAAAAAAGATAAATAGCAACATTCTGAATCTCAAAGCTGAGCCGGAAAGATCCAGTTCTACAAAATACTAGACAGTAGTTGCTTGACGCTGGTTTTCAACTGAATCTTACTTTTGATGTAACGAATAATGATGTAAATCGGTTACATCATTTATTTATTAAGGTATGTAAAACCAATGGAATGTTATAAAACTATAAAATAATGTATTGTTATATTTCTCACCTAACCGCCTGTCGTAAGTCTGCTGGAAGAATTTTTCTTTCTTTATTTGTTCTTCGTGCATTTGAGTTATTATGCGTACATAGTACATTATATTGCAATTAGCGTAAACACTTTAGCTTACAATATAGAAAGGCATCATCAATACAAAGAGATCATCCATAGATTACACAAGGAAAATGGTACAAAAAAATATTAATATATACATCACAAATTTTTAATTAGTACAATATACTTAAAGGGCCTATTAAAAAAGTTCTTGTTATTATTTAAGTAAAGTTTAAATAAATAATATTCATTAATTATCGAGATTCAATTATAAACAGTAAAGTTATTAGCATTGGTTTATATCCCAAAATGTCACTCAATTTATGGACATATTGTACGTTCTATTGATTTATAAATAAATAAATGGTGATCAAAATTAAAAAAAAAAACACTGCGCGCAGTATTTCTTGTAGCAATTATTATGTTTAACAACTATGACATACATATACAATCTGCTATGGTATGTCTAAAAAGTCAGTCAAACGACTTGGGGATTTTGTATAATATTTAATCATTAAAAAAAAAATCTTATTTCGATACTTTTTATTAGGTTCTTCTATTATTAAACCTTGATCAAGATCTCTTAATCAACTTGATTATTGAACCAGTGTTGACTACATCAGATTATATTGTGCCCTAATAATTACCCAAGTCGTATGAGTTTTTAGACAGAGTATATGACAAATCGTGGAAAAATTTTGCTATGCTATGACAAATTTTCTTACTTTTGACTACACAAATATAGGTATGATCACTAACGGATACAGATAGAGCCCCATTTTTTTGTACTAATCAAAACAAAGCTCTTCTAACATAAAAAATGGTTTTATACCCAAACTAGGATTGGCATGCAACAAATTAACTAAGAGACTATTATTAGACACACTAAAGATAATTGAAATGGAGCCCAACGTATATGCTTTATTCAAAAATAGTTTTTACAGTTTCCAAATTTTTTGTACTAATTAAACATAGGTATTGTTGTATATCCATGAAAAACTTAACCATGTTCTTTTCTACGTAATACTGATTCTTTTATTTAGATTCTACAGTTCAACATAAAATATTATTATTGGCCTTCCAACCTTCGGCTAACCGTTACCAACAATAGTTCCACATGAAGGTACCATACCGTCCCATCCCGCTGCATTGTCAATTTGCATTGTACACAGAAATAAATAGAGACATCACACAGTGCTACAATATATTTACATGTAGATTAGATCTACACATACTATTGTGCTAACGACATACTTATCAATGCGTGTGGCGAAATATGGAACTAAACTGAAATATACCGGATTTGACAGGTTTTTGACGTTTACTCTTTACAAGCAGCGCCGCCATGACACTTAAAGATAAGTTTGTTGGTTTAGATTCTATGACTACAAATAAATACTACTTGATAATGGTAAAGCAATGTTTCTAAATTAGTACCAAACATTTCGACTCAGAACTTATCAAATACAAAGGTATGCGTGGTATTTCATTGATTTAGTGTATTCTGGAGTTGTGGCTACGTTTGCGTGTAAGATTTTTAGTAAAAATGCTTGTTAAGTAGCACAAAGGTCTATAAACTTTTTAGTTGGGGAAAAGAAGAGTAGGCAAATGTAGACCACTCAGCTTATTCCATTCTCCTTTCAAAATAAAGCTAGAGCTACATGAGGCCGACGCACATGTGGCCCTCGCCTGATTTGTACGTAGAACGACGTTGCGTAGCGTGGATCTACTGTAGCTCTACAAGTCTTGTTTCCATATATAAAATGTATGGAGACCGATGCGCCCAGATCGACGTAAGTGGCATACGTGTGCGCAGTGTAAAAATAATTCTACCTTAAGTAGGGATCAACAGATAAGATGGCAAACCAATTCGTTGAATAGTAAATCTGACTTAACGTACCTTCAGAGACACGAAGGAATCTCAATAAGTATGTTTAAATGGTCACCCATCTACAGACTGACCCTGGCAAGTGTGGCTTAACCTTGAAGACTACGACATGTGGCTATTATTATTCCAGATACGGGCTCTTTAATCTATCGGCCTCTCCATAAAAACTGTCCAATCAACTTCATAATTTTGTTTGGAGAGGCGGATTTTTTTTTTATTACCAGAAAAAATCTTGTGCAAGGAAGGTTGTTCAGTTTCGTCTTCTAAGCAAGTCCTTAAAGTTTGCGGAAACTGATCCCTTACACCTTGTGTAAAAAGAGAAGCTGACTGACTGACATATCAGCACATCAACTGCTGAAATTAGGAACATGAAACTTTGCATGTTGCTTCCTTTTATGACGTAAGCGAGACTAAGAAAAGTGTTTTTGAAAATTCAACCTTTAAGGGTGTGATATGGAACAATTTCATTTGTAGGTATGCAAAATTTAATTCCTTGAGCTAAAATGCTTGAAACTTAGCATAAATAGTAACCTAAGTCAATACAGAAAGTTTATATCATTCGTTTCCTAGAACTAGGTACTCCTATAAAACGAATTCGGGTGTTAAAGTTTGTATCCTGTTGGGTAGGTCTAACTTCGAGAAAGTCAATCGTCGCATTCGACTCTTTTGGACAGAATTCCGGAACCTGCGCGGTGTCTTCTCGTCCAACGTGTTTCAAGACGAAAGTCGATGACCAGTGGGTGTTGCCAATGATGAAATAAATAGCTCCGAAACGTGGTCACTTACAATGGGCCTCATAAGAAGACTGAGTCACAAGACTATAAGAAAGATTATCATTATTAGTTTTTCAAAACTACCCTCAAAATTCAGTATAAGGAGTGTTTTTATGAAAAAATTCTCGTGAAAAAGTCGCTGGCAAAGTGATAGTTAGTAAATAAACTATCGAATCCCATATTGTGAATGGTTGACCAAATTACCAACAACCAATTAAAAAGTTGACACAAGGTTTGACAACGAATTGCTTTACTGGCCGCGGGGGTGCGTGTTAATTTGACAACTGTCATTTGCACTATTTTATCCAGTTCGATAGTTATTACGTACTGATGATCGTAACTGGGGTTGCTTCCTGTACTATATACTATACAACATTATTTTTAGTATTGCGAAACCTGAATACATACAGTTAGTTCAGAACCAGTAACTGAATCGATTCCAATAATTTTTACACCATGTTATATTTTCCCAAAAATATTTAAAAAAGATCACGAGTTGAACACCACGCACACTAAGTACAACACAGATCACGGCAGGTCATAGCGGGCATTAGGAGCCAGCTCACAGAAGCAAACCCACCCCTCAATCGCTTGGAAGGCCCAGCCTCGCCCACTACCTCTCACCCAAAGGAGCCTCGCACAAACAAGGGCTCTTTAAGAACGAGGGTTTTTTTTTAATAATTGATAGGTTCACGTTTGACCACTATTTCACCTGATGGTAAGCGATGTTGTGATCGAACACAGGGTTGCGACCACAGAACATGAAAGATGTTAGAATGGTCTTGTGAACGAGACAGGCGTGCCACGACGCAGGGCAATGCTCATAGATCAACTACCAATAGCAAACTTGCGATCTGAGTGTGCGTGGTGTGTTAGTTGCGTAACGCGCGTTTGTATTGGTTTATTGCCTGTAGTGGAGTTAAAGGGTGTGAGAGAAGCGGCGACACTCGTTGTAGAATAAATCGAAAAGTATTTCCTTTCAAACCTCTTTCACCATTTCTGTGGTTGCGGCAGTTACTGTCACGTTTTTGAATTTATGAAAGAAAATGGCCTCGCTGATGTGTCTTCATCATCATCATCATTTCAGCCGAAAGACGCCCACTGTTGGACATAAGCCTCCCCCAAGTGTCGCCACAATGAACGGTCCTGTACCTTCGCACACATCTAAATTAGTCTACGCTATGCCTCTGTCGCTAGCAATTTAATGAAACTTAATCAGTTGTTCTGTTTAACGCAATCATCATCATCATCACATCAGCCGAAAGACGTCTACTGTTGTACATAGGCCTCCCCCAAGCGTCACCACAACGAGCGGTCCTGTGCGTCACGCATCCATCGGATTCCAGCGACCCTGACCAGTTTAACACTATAGGTATAGAAATAAAAAAAAATCTTATCAAAATTAATACAATGCCGTTTTACTGTAATAAAATTAAATCTATGAGTATTGATGTTATGGTAAATGTACTTAAATAATTGGTTCAGTATTAAACTCGGTTCAATTAGGTAACTAACGTA
The DNA here is from genome assembly GCA_910589285.2 of Mythimna ferrago. Lineage (NCBI taxonomy): Eukaryota > Metazoa > Arthropoda > Insecta > Lepidoptera > Noctuidae > Mythimna > Mythimna ferrago. The sequence goes on from OU342680.1 coordinate 2,994,459, forward strand.
CAAAAGTATCGACACGTGTAACCATTTAGTTGTTGTTACAAATTTGCTATCTTAAATTGTTTGCAAACTTAGATAACAATACTAGATGTGAAGGTGAAATCAGGTGCTTCAAGTAAATTAAATGATTTTATTTTTCATTTTTAAATGTTCGTTCGTCACAAGTCACATGTATTGATATACATATAAGCAATATACAAAAGATTGATGCAATAGTTGACGGTGAAGTTTATTAACCTTTCAATCGTGGAAATTACAGACACAATAGAAAGACAATAGGTGGGGGTCAGTCCATCCAAAGGTTGTCTGTAAGAAATTGCCCTGTGCGATAAGACCGCCCATTGTACACTTATTTTTTATAATGTTTGTCCTGTAGTTTTTTGTATATGTGGTGTACAATAAAGAATATATAATAATAATAATAATAAAGACAATAGGTGCGCGAACGTCGGCGTTCACTTGGGGTTTAATGAAAGATCGCAGACTTAACCCGAGAATCGCCAAATTAAAGTGACCGTGAGCAGGGCACATTGCTCGTAGAACACATGGTCGATTTGGCCGAAAGAGAGAGAGTGGCAACCGTGCACCGGAAAACGCAGTGTTGGAAGGCCTCCCACAAGGTGGACCGATGACCTGATGCGAGACGCACAGGAACGCTCGCTGTGGCGACACTTGGGGGAAGCCCATGTCCAACTATGGACGTCCTTCGGCTGTACTGATGATGAGATAGGTACCAGTAATCACTGTTAAGAATATAGCAAAATCCATTTTTTTTTTCTGAAAACTTTTTATAAAACAGCTCAGAGTCTCGAAGGAATCACTTTTCACTAAATAAGTTTAATAAATTACCTCTAAGTGGTTTTGAACATGCGATCACTTAAAATATTTTTCTGGAGACTTCTAAATTAATTTTAACTAGAATTGAATTGATTGATTTTCTGAAAATCGATATTTTCAACAGCCTAAAGACCCTAAATTTGTTTTTTGCAAGTAAAGCACTTGGAGTTCTATACTAAACATGATCAGAAAAATTCAAATCGAATTTTTCAGTCAGAATTAAATTAAAACCATTAGGTAGGATCACAGTCAAACACTAAAGAAAAAACATGAAATAACTTCTCCCGCTCTGGGTTTTTTTTTTCGATGGGAAAAATCATCCTATGACAACCCCCGCTCTTGGGCGGAACGGGAGATAGTGATTTTATTTTTTATTTTTCTCTTACTGACTAAAAAACCCATCCCGTTCCTTCAAGCCTTCACACCGGGGCTCGAGCGCCCTTTCGGATAACCCTGGCCTCAGTAGGCTTCGACCCGGCTGGGCCCCTGCTGTTGCTGACAACTCCTTGAGGCGCGCGGGAACAGCGCGCGCCGTCGACGACTTGGGCTTGGTCCGGACAGTTACCGGACGGCCGGACAGCGAGCTACCCATTGCTCACTGTCCGCAAGCCCGCGCCTACGGTGGCTAGAAATCGGGATCGGAATCCCGGCGGCGGCGGGAGCGCCGTTGCCTGATGCGGTCGGCCTCCTCCTTAGCGAGCATTACTGCTTCGCAGAAGTCGGCGACCGCCTGCCACTCCTCCTCGCTCGGGACCATGGCCTCGACCAAGGCCCGGCGCGAGAAGTCTCCGCCGCCGATCACCCCCAAGAGGGCACGGCGATGCTCCGCCCAAGCAGGGCACACCGCGATTGTGTGCTCCACTGTGTCCTCCAGGCGTTCCGCACAGTGGCGACACCCGGGCGTCACTTCCGCTTTAATTCGGAACAGGAACCTCCCGAACTTGCCACTTCCAGTGAGGACCTGTGTCATGCGGAAGGTAAGGACGCCGTGAGGTCTTTCCAGCCACGCCTCAAAGAGGGGACTTATCGCCATAATTGTGGCGTGCCCAGCACGGGGTTGCGATAGTCGCTGACGCCATTCCACCATGAGATTCCGCCGGAGTCCCGCTCTGGGTGGAACGAGAGAGAGTACCTATCAATTTTTTTTTTAATTAAACCCATCCTTGTTTGCCTTTTGTATTGCGTTGCTTTGATCCTTGACTTGCCCTTGCATTCTAAGGCCGCAGTAACATTTTCGAACAATCGTGCAGACCAAAGATAAGCCCGAGTCGTCGACGGCGAGTAGTGTTCCACACACGCCTCAAGGAGATGTCAGCAAAACCGTAGAGGTCCAGCAGGGCTGAAGCCTACTGGGGCCATAGGTTCGCTTCTAAAAGGAAAACCCGGAGTCCTAGAACGCAAAGCAAAAAAGGAACATAGGAGTGAGGTGTAGTCAGTAAAAGTCTGACACGACCTGCCTCTTCGCCCTAGAGCGGGAGAAGTCATTAGATGACATCAGACCTAAAAAAAACTCAAGGCTTCTATCCTTCAACTCCATTATAAAGAAGACTCGAAAATATAAACAGAACTACGGACATAATAATATCAGCTCGTGCAACCTTGAATTAAAGCCTTACAAAAGTTATAACAATCTGAAAGCCAATGCTGGTTCCGTGAAACTTCTTCGTTTTCAATAGAAACTTTCAGTTCAAACTTTGACGGAACAAGAGGGATTTCACGATCCTCTGCATTCTGAATAACGTCTATTATGATGTTACAATTAGTTGACTAGCTTTTCCCGTAGATTTGCCTGTATTTCATCATCATCGTCATCATTATAGAGAAGCTAGACGGTCACGCGACCAGATGATTGTGGCATCCATAATACTCAGGGGAACTATATATGCTCCTGATATACAAAACCTTACCTGTAACTTGTATGTGCCAAACAACTACAACCGCGGCAGGAAGCATCGACTCCTGGCAGTTCCGACGTGTCGTATAGTTGCACACTCCAAATCGCCCATACCGCGCACACTCTCTGCGCTTAATGCTCTCCTTGACCAAAACACAGATTTTGATATATTTGGGGAAGAATGGAAGACGAAACTGTCAAAATGTATAACTGTGATGAGATGAATGCGTGACTGTGTCTACTATTTATTAAATAAGTAGTACCTATCACTAAAGTTCTGCGCGACATGTGACTTGTCTGTGTTCATTTTAATGTTTTCTCTTTTTGTGTTATGTGTTTAAATAGTGTACTCTTATTTGGCTTCGGCGGTTCTATTTGAATTAAATAAATAAATTATCATATCAGTCAAACGATGTCCACTGTTCGAACGGTCTTGTTGTACCCATCGGATACTCGCGACCTTCACCAGTTCACCAGGAAAGCCTCCGATACGGTGACATATGGAAAACTGTCAAATAACAGTATAAAGATGCACATACTGAAATGTGACGTCACCGCAATCAAGTTACGAGTGCTCAAAAGAGACAGCGAGATATTCCCACCACGTTTCCACTTTTCCACAAACCAATATTTGGAATGTTAATTGCTGCTTCATTTAATAACCAATTTTGATGCTGATTTGAGAAAAAGATTATTTTTTCTTTTTATTTAGTTGTTGTTTAATGTAAATGATGTTTATTTTGCAAATAGGTTTTTACACTAGATGTGACCGGTGTTTCCTAGCTACTCTGAGAAAAAATACGGAAACAAACTAAGTCAAAGTCTCTTTTAAAGTCCATACAGCACGTAATGGTCAAATCGAGAACCATGTAAAATATTGTTCAAAATTAAGTACAGGCAAATACCCCATTGCTGTGTAAAGGGAGTTTATGTCCTTGGTTCAGGAGAAACGGCCCTCTCTGATAATTTTAATTAAAATAAAACTAAGTTACACGAGTTCGACCTCGACGTACAAATATCTCTTGCCTCAGGCACGTATCTTTCTGAATTCAAAAGATATTCAGCATTCAATACATTACTATTGTGGTTATACGTGTGGTCTTGGAATCGATTTCTAAATTGTGTAAAGAGAAATCAATAGTAGCATAGTTATTGCTCTCGAAACAGTGGAGGGTTTCATGTCCTATAACTAAACACAAACAGACATGTGCCATTTGCCAATCTAGCCAAGGCCTGCGTAGTGGATTTCATTCTCATTTCTATTATGCATCATGTTTAACGGGTAGCTCGGCGTCCGGCTGTACGGTAACCATCCAGACCGAGCCCAAGTCGTCGATGGCACGTTGTGTTTTACGCACACCTGAAAGAGACGTCGGTAAAACCATAGCCCAACAGGTCCGATGCCCGCTAGGGCCACGGGAAATTTCTGAAAAGGAAGTGCTCCTAGAACGGCCGTCCGGTAACTGTCCGGACCGAGCCCAAGTCGTCGACGGCGCGCGCGGCAGCTCAGCCCCGGTGTGAAGGCACGACAGAACGGGGTGGGTTTTTTAGTCAGTAAGAGTCTGACACTATGGCGGGAGATGTCATTTGGAACTGTTGTTGTTTTGTTTTTCTTTGTACATTTTTGTAACGAATTGTGCGTCTATTCAGGCAGAATAAACATGTTTTCTTTCTTCTTTCTTTCTTTCTGGATGATTATTACCCACAGAAAAAAAAAATCCTCTTTATAATGCAGATTATATGTTTAAAAAAGGACTTCCTATTGTTTCTTACAAGTAGAATTTACAGTAATTTCGGCTAACGCGGAAAAATGTTGTACATGTAAGGAAACATGTACACCATTTTTCCTCGACGACGATAACTCTGTAGACTTCAAATTACCACAAATTACAACACCACATTTTCCTTATAACCCGAACTAAAATCGCTGAAATAATATAAAGTAAAACATTACTCACAGAAATACAAATAAGTACACAGCTTTTCCTATCTCCAATAATTGTCCATACATTATGCGTGCCACAAGAGAATAGTCAAAACAAACATCTCTGCAATAGTTATATATAATTGTAATGACATAATCCACCATGTGTATAAACCAGTTAGTATACAAAACGACGCAAAACTATGGGCTGACGCATCGTGGCATAAACTACAACACTAAAAAAAATCTCTACAAAATATGTTATGTACCTATCTTATAAGGTACATAACATATTTTTTACACCACCTGCTCGATAATGTCGTTTTATACGTCATACAAACCTCACTTATAGCAAGTCATTCTATCCCTAGGGAGATAATGCAGTATGGCCGATCCCTAGGGAATAATGAGATTTGAATTTGGAACACCAAAAACCGTCAACATTGTGAATTAAAATGTACGTGCATCGCACAAGTTGACTCGAAATTCAAACTGACCACTAACAAAAAATAAAATATAATAAAACGTGCTTACTGACGGAAGCATTATAGAAAATTGAAACTATAGAATCTTGGAGTAGTGAATTTTGTTTGTTTGATGAACTTGTAAATATAATACTTATATGTCTCTAATATATGATTTGGTCGACCAAATTATTTTTTAATTATCTCACAGATGGTGTAAAAAGTAGAGTATGCAACACGGGGATAAAGCTGTCTTTGTCTTGGGCGGCTTGAATTCCTCACTTCACTCAGGTTTCTTTATTAACTCCCTCGCAATGCTCGGGAGTTAATTTTATAAATCCCTCACTGTCGTTCGGGATTAAAATTAGCAACCTTCGTTTCGTTCGGAATTCAACATGCCGCCCGCTACTTAAAGACATGCTTTATCCCCTAGTCACATAAACTACTATTGTAGAGATTTTTTTTTTGTGGTTTTATTATAGACCTCTGAATTTGTTTTGGTGTTTCTTTCCAAAACATTGAACTCATTTAATTTTAACAAAAATTACCAGAAAAAAAAAATAACATGATATCGTGTTTTTAGGGTTCCGTACCTCAAAAGAAAAAAACGGAACCCTTTTAGGATCATTTTGTTGTCCGTCCGTCTGTCTGTCAAGACCCTTTATCTCAGGAACAAGTGGAGGTATCGAGATGAAATGAAAACCATATACTCAGGTCTGCGGACTAATGGAAATCAAAATTCATAGGGTACTTCCTATTGACCTAGAATCTTGAAATTTGACATGAAGCAAGGTCTCATAATACAATTATAGGAAAAAATCTGAAAACTGTGTAGTTATTTCATGAAAAATCACTTTTTTTGGGATTCGGAAAAATTTTCGTAATTCAATTCGGGAATTGAACTGTTTTTATGGGTAAGTTTATACAGAACCCTGAGCACGAGTCCGACTCGCACTTGCCTGTTTTTTTTTAATATAGACCATTATATATACCTATATATATATATATATATAAATAAAAGTTCCACTACATACCACAGGGGTCTAAACGCGATCATTTGACAACCTAAACTGAATTGTTAAACGGATGGGAGCTGTATAGAGTGTATAGCTCCATCCCTCTTTGTCGCTCCGTCACCTGACATTACCACATTAAACCGACGGCGACACATACGTGTAATCCGCCTGATTTGTTCGTAGAACGACGTCGTACCCTTCTCTACCCTACTCTACACTACTCTGCCTTACTCTACCCTACACTACACTACACTACCCTACTCTACTCTACCCTATACTACCCTAATTTTATTTAGTAGTAATCGGTCCAGCCATTCACGCGTGATGGCGTGACCAAGGAAATAGGGATTCATTTTTACATATATAGATTTCAAATAGACCATTTGCAGGCACTTTTGAATAGTCATCGTCGTTTATACCGCGTACGTCAAAGGACTGGAACAGTTTGCCTGCTGCGGTCTTCCTGTCCGATTATAATTTGGGTGTCTTCAAGGGTAGAGTGAATAGGCTCTTATTAAACTAGTGCGCCTCACCATCAAAGATTGCATCGCTACTTACCATCAGGTGGGATCGCAGTCAAGCACTAGTTTATCTCAATTTAAAAAAAAAAGTCAAATGTCGATCAGTCCAAGAAAAGTGAAGCTAAATTGCACGTACCAAAGCATAGATCTCTATGGGAAAGAACGTGCAAGAAACTCCATGGACACTGTTTTAAATCAGATTAGTAGTTACATACCTACATTCAGTCAAAAAAGTATCGGGAATGGATGATTAGTTTATGGTTCCAAATTCAAATATTAGATTTTTTTTGCTGTTGCTAGATTGGCACAACTGTTTTCCATTTTGGCGTGGAATTTGATTTGCATCTGTTATTTATATTTAAACACAGTGCTGTTTTTAGTTATATCATATCTAGTGTGTATTGCGAATTTCATAATGGACAAAAACATCGAACAAATAGTTTGTCTTAAATTTTGCATCGCCAAAGGAATTTCGTGTTTGGAGTCACTGAAAATGTTACAGAAGGCTTACGGTGAATCAACTTTATCAAAAACACGTGCCTTTGAGTGGTGCAAAGCATTCAAAAGCGGTCGAGATGTGATGGAAGATTTGCCTCGCTCTGGTAGGCCATCAACCTCTGCAACTGAAGTTAACATCGCAAAAGTGAAGGAAATAGTGACTGAAAATCCTCATTTAAGTTTGAGAGAGATAGCCGCCGAACTTTCTGTATCTTACGAGTCGATCCGTATCATTTTAACTAATCATTTGGGTATGAAACATGTTGCCGCTCGGCTAGTCCCAAAAGACCTGAATTTTCTCCAATAACTCAATCTCATGAGAGTCGCTGAGAACATGCTAGAATGAGTCAATTCCGACCCATCATTCATGAGACGCATTGTTACTGGCGAAGAGACGTGAGTTTATGAGTTTGACATGCAAACAAGTCAACAAGCTTCGGAGTGGCGCCTTCCAACTGAACCAAAACCGAAAAAACCACGCCAAAGTCGATCAAAAGTCAAAGACATGTTGACTGTTTTCTCTGACTATCGCGGTGTTGTGCACTAAGAATTCTTACCGGAAGGTCAAACGGTAAATAAAGAATATTGTTTGAGCGTTATGCGGCATTTAAGAGAGCAAATTCGACGAAAAAGTCCAGATTTGTGGAAAGAAAATTCTTGGATTTTGCACCACGATAATGCGCCTTCGCACAAGGCCCCATTGTAAACGAATTTTTGACCAAACACTCAACAAATACCATCGAGCAGCCACCATATTCGCCAGATGTGGCTCCAGCCGACTTCTATCTTTTTCCTAAACTCAAATTACCTACCACTTCGTGGCACCCGTTTTCAATCTGTAGAAGACATAAAGAAGGATTCGCGGCGAGAACTGAACTCAATTTCAGAAACAGCGTTTTAAAATTTTATTTTAAATTGGATTATTCGTTGGCGTAAGTATATATATATTTCTGAAGGGGCATACTTTGAAAGTGATAAAATAAATTTGGATGAATAATAAAAAAAATGTGTATTATTGATCTTTTCCCGGTACTTTCTTGACAGAGTATTATAATATTGGTTACATATGTAGCTCTACAAGTCTAGTTTCCATATAAAATGTATGGAGACCGACACGCCCAGATCGGCGTATGAAGCACATGTGTGCAAAGTGTAGTTCTACCTTACCACGTCATAATAAAGCCCCAGATCAGATACTTGTATAGAACGAGAGGTAAGTGAAGGTTATTTGAAGATCCATCGGAAGTTGGATGCGGGTAGTTATTATGGGAACGTACGCAGTAGCACTGTTTAGAGCAAGCTTGTTCTTTGGCTGAGAAAATGATGATTAGTGGTACTCGGTTTTCAACAGTATCATGATCTATTTATGTAGGTATAATATTTACCGGTAGCTATGCGGTATAACGTAAGAAAAAGGAGGAAAAAGATTTTGAATAATATTTATGTAGTATTATGATCACCAAATCTACACGGGTCTACATTAATATTATAAAGAGGTAAAGTTGGTTTTTATTTTTATGTTTGTAGGAAATTAGTAATTTCTGAAACAGGCCAGATTGCGAAAATTTTTTCACCAATAGAAAGCTGCTTTAATCATGAATGACATAGGCTATATTTTATGTACGTCAGCGAAGATGCGGGCAAAAGCTAGTATTAAGTAAAATAGTTAATTACACAGATAAATTTTGATCGTTTTAATCCCGTGGAGGGTCGATCCGTACATGACACACACTATCGATTTGTAACGATAAAATAAAGTACCTTTTTATTAATTTACGCATGTACGAAATTAATTTCTTTAAGAAAACGTCAGCTGAGCGAGTTCAATGACCTGTAGTCGGCGTTGCGTACATGCGTAAATTAATACGAGTTTTAAAAAAAAGGTGCTTTAGGAATCGAATACTTCAAAAACATAAAAAAGAAACGTGTTCGGAACACTGATCGCCAACTAGTAATGACCAATTTAATTATAATATTAGCTGCCAAAAATAAACTTGGCATAGGTCAAGCACTGATAAAAAAATTAAGCACAATAAGGAAAACAAAGAAATAATAATTTGCCAATCCCCACTCTAAGTTATCAATAGGTCATAGTATTCTAACCTCTTTCATTTGTTCGTTACAAATGAAATAGGTTAGAATGGCCTTGTGAGCAGGGCAGGCGTGCCACAAAGTAGGGCAATGCTCATAGTTCAACTACCAATAGCAAAATTGCGATCTAAGTGTGCGTGGTCTGTTAGTTGCGCAATGCGCGTTCGTATTGGTTTATGGCCTGTAGTGGAGTTAAGGGGTGTGAGACAAGCGGCGACACTCGTTGTAGTACAAATCGGAAAGTATTTCCTTTCTAACCTCTTTCATCTTTTCTGTGGGTCATAGAGTGTTTATAATTCGTAAGCTAGTCCCAAGATTGCGTCATTACCCGCAAATAAAATGTTTTTCTTTCTATCTGCCTTTCATTCATTTATTTTGCTTTCTTTTTAGAGTTCCGAAACTCGAAAGGAAAAAACGAAACCCATAAAGGATTACTTTGTTGTCTGTCTGTCAAGGCTAGTGTTGCCAGGTCCGATTGGAGTAAAATCGGGACTGATTGTAAAACAAATCGGGATTTAGGGTTTTAAATCGAGACAAATAAAAAAAAAGTTTTTTTGAGGTGAAAAATCATTCAATGACTTCTCTCGCTCTAGGGTGGAACTATGTTCTTATGCCGTGTCATTTTAACGCACTTAACATGGGTGACAATGTGGCGAATGCTACTGATATGTATTACTTTGTAATATGTAATTATAATGGCTTTTAATTCATTTATTGGTAAATCGGGACATTTAGCGTCCCGATCAGGCGCAAATCGGGACGTGTCCCCAGACCCCTCAAAATCGGGACGTCCCGCGCAAATCGGGACACCTGGCAACACTAGACTCAAGGCCCTTTATTTCGGGTACGCGTAAAGGTATCGAGTTGAAATTAAAACTATAATGTCAGGTCTGTGGTCCCTTCAAGCTGTGAAAAATTTAAACTTTTCTTTAAACGAATAAAAAGATACGGCCTTTTATGTTGCAAAAAACGTATATTTCGATACTCTCAAAGGAAATCGAAATTCATAGGGTACTTCCCATTGACCCAGAATCCTGAAATTTGGCAGCATCGCAGTTTGTTCAGTAATCATAGCACAGATATAGGAATAAATCTGAAAACAGTAAATTCTTTGTTACCTACGACAAAAAAAAAAACATTTTTACAATTCGGAAAAAACTTCGAAACTCCATTCGTTAATTGCTAACTATTTACAAAGGTAAGTTTGTACGGAACCCTCATGGCGCGAGTCCGAGTCGTATTTGCCCAATTTTTTTCTTTCTGTTTTCTTTTTTCTTACTTTCTAGGTAGGAAAATTTGCATTTTTGATCACTGATCACGGCTCAAGTTCCGAACCAATCCGGATGAGTATTGGCCCATAGGTAAGCCATGTTCTAGATTATACTCATCGACTTAATTATTTATGTCTTGCCCATCTACCTCGACCCTACGTTTAGTGCTGTTGGTCATACTTGTAGTTTAGGACCGATTCATCGCAAGCACCACCCTGTGGTTCAAGGTGGCTCCAGAAAAAAATACCTGGAGGAAGTTGGGGGAGGCCTTGACCCAGGAGTGGGAAGTAGACTTCTGACTTTGTCATGGGCGAAGCAGCTGGTAGAAGCTAGTCATCATCATATACGTGAAAAAGAGGGGATGAGTGGCCCGTGCCCAGTCCAGTGTAGTCTCGTGCCCACCCCAAGATGTTGGGCTACCGATTCGTAATTTTATGATGCACGCCAAAATACTTTAATATCGAAAGAGTTCACATTTTTGATATTACCTTAATTAACTTGAAAATTGGCAAAATAATGATACTCTTTAGGTCAGTGGGCCGTCTTAAGGGAAATAAAAAATGATATTTATTTTGTGAATAGGTTTTTAAAAACACTTTTACACGCTATTTTTTTGGTAATTTAAACTAGATGAAGCCGGTGTTTCCCAGCTGATTACCCTGAGAAGAAACATCGAAACAAACTCAGGGGTCAAAGTCTCATACAGCACACATGTAATGGTCAAATCATTTGATTTATGCTTTATATGGTTTAAGGTTTATAAAATAGGTATTCCAATTTGATAGAAAGAAAAAAATTTTACATTTATATAGTAATAACATAACTTCCAAGAATAAAACAAATAATTATCTAAATATTTCATTATATTTCACCCTTGCAAATCTGATATTCGTCACACAAAAATCAGACATGTCAAGGACCATGCACCCCTAAATAGGTACATTAAATCAACCCCAAATAAGTATCACACTAATATTATAAAAGCGTAAGTTTGTATGTATGTGTGTATGTCTGTTAGGTACTCCTTCACGCTTCAACAGCTGAAGGGATTTTAATAAAATTAGCGACACGACCAAGTACCCTAAAACATGTTCTACTCACATTTTATATTTTCGGATACTTTTTATCCTGAGACTGTTCCCTTGACATATAAAAAAGCATACACAGACTTGTAATGATCCCACTGCTGGGACTCAGGCCTCCTCTGGAAGAAAGGGAATGGGCCGTAGTCCACATGTCTTCGAATTTAGTTCCAGGACACGTCGGTTTCCTCCCTTGAGATATATTTCTACTAAAACGCGAGTGACGCCACTGGTACAAACTATTGTATAATATTTATAAACCCTCAATCGTCCAACTTGTTCACTTATCGAGTCCCACGTCACGTCAACAGTCCCTAAACGCTATTTATCTGGCACGTGAACCTCCACTCTTCAGCCGTGCACGTCAGTCGCCTAAACGGTGAATTAAAATGTGCTCTGTGTCATATCTGTACCTAAACGTTTTATTTTTTGCTGAATACGAATTGTTTTGTTTATGTTATGCAACACTGTAGGTATCAGAGCCGTTTTTATGTGATTTTATCTTTTTGTTGTTTTTTTACTCCTGCAATTTGACTGTGTGAATTTGTTTAAGTATTTTTTGTAAATTTGAAGGTAAACTGCATAAAACACGTCCTAGACAGGACTATTTTAAAACTTACTAAATAAATTGAAAAGAATATCTTACCATTGTTTAAGAGGTCATGGAAATCATATTTGATTAGAAATAATCATCAATATCAAAGCAAAATACTTTGGCAATAACTCACATTTTTCTGCTACTTAGCATGCTTACAAATAAAAAATACTCGACCCACTTTACCTGCCAGCTCCATACAATTTTAATTATTCACTTATGCAATGAAAACTTTAACGAGAAACAGCAAAAATTATCTCTTAAACGTTACAGAAACAAACATTATGAAAATGTCAACACACCATAAACTAGCGATAACATAAGAAACAGATCCTGCCCGTGAAATAAAACTCTGTCACACATATCAAACCAGCTGTAACAATTTGATTAACTTTAAACTACGATTAAAAATGCATCGACGCGAGATAATATTCCAAGGTTGTTGTCATTAAAGTTTTTTGCGAGTTTCGCACGCTTACTATCAATATTACCTTGAGTTTTGACATGACGACTCGTTAGTTGTTACCAATTACATATGTATCACAGCACTATATTCGCGTGCGGAGCGACCGCTCAACGCGACAGACCGATTGTCACTGTTGTCTGATCGAGAACGAAAGTTCCAATAAGTAACATGCGATTAAAAAAATATACTATAATAGTGTAACGTTGAGACATAAACATGAGATATTGGTATTTAGAAAATAAATATGGCGACATTACAGTCAATAGGCACCGTAATAGATATTTGATTATGGAACGAATTCGGCAGTAGACAATGGAATTGATACTGGCCGGTGTTGATAGCCATAAATTGGTACAGGCTGAATTTTTAAATAAGGAACCGAATTATATTTTTTTATTTTCGGCCAGTAACATCAATTAACTGCTTCTATGACCAAAGAGTTTTCTATCCAACATCACACAAGTTTTCTCTTTGCGCATTTCCATTTCTGACCTTACAAAGATAAAACGGGTTCCTAGACGACAATATTACATAATGACTGTATACTAGTAGTTCATCGCCCACAAGCATTATATTACAATCCATTTCCCTCCATTGAATTTTATATGCGCGGGATGATAACGAGATGATGACGATACTAAAGTTGTTACTAGCATACTTCTATCATTCAGAGGTTTACTAGGAATATAGTCTATGTTTCTGTTCACTATTACTAGTTACTGAAAGACAAACGAAGCATATTTTATTTAAACTACTGGAAAATAATTCTTGCCAATAAATTGTGTTTCCTGAATCGTTCTACTCTAACGAGAGTTTTTAGTTAAACTAGAAAATCTGGAAATCACTGACTAAATATTTACAGAGTGTACAATTTCATTTGATTTATTAACGTTTTTTACAGTGACAATAGAATAGAATTTATTCGGCGCAGGCAACGGTAACAACACAATTTAATAAAAAAGAGTACCTAAATATACAACACAGTATCGCTGAGTGTGCCCGAACCAAAAGGGTCACCAATTCAGCGATTGCTCAGCGATTCAACTTCGTTTGGTCCTTTTTTTTTTAGGTTAGCGTATATTTTCTGGCCGACTGTAATAAATCTGGGATTGCAGTTTGCATCATGAACTTTTTATCTGTACCTACCGGTTAAGGTAGGATCCTCTTTTATCTATGGATCCTACCCTCCACTGTCGCCTTCATAAAAAAAATCTTTGGTACCTGCCCTGTTGGACCCCATACAGAATATTCTTCTTTTTATAGGGAATAGTTTACATTCTAAAATCAATTTGAAATGTTGTACTTATAGTGAGATTTTATCTTACTGGGGCCAGGGTTAGCTCCGAAAGGTAGTACAGCCCCGGTATAAAAGGCACGAAGGAACGGGGTGGGTTTTTTAGTCAGTAGAAGTTTGACACTATCTCCCGCTCCGCGATGTTATTTGGATGATTTTTACCCACCAAAAAATGGGGTTATAAAGATGCAGTTTTAAGAAATATTTTTTATTCAAACCTACCCTTTTAAAAGGTGTGACTTCAGTCACATAATAAAAAAAATCAAAGTAATATTTATAAAAATACTTATTTATTACTAAACGTGCGAACTGACAAACACGCGTACGTCAAATAGTAGCTTTTTTCTGAAATTTCGGCTTTACTCAGAAAAGTAATTAAATCAATTTTTTTAATTTTTCTTTTCGTAAAAACATTCTAGAAATAATTGGAAGAAAAAAATAGGTGAATGAAATCGGTAAAGATTTTCACAAGCTATAGCGTATCCAAGGGAAATAGGGATTAATTTACATATATTAGCTCATATAGAAATAGCGGTCACGATAAACGTCCTGTCCAAAATCTGACTATTTGTCAGAAAAAAATAAGAAACCCGATTGCATCGTCACCCACCAGTAGCCTGATTCATGTAAAATCAAACAAGCCAAATATCGTTGAAGTTTTATAGTCGTTCGATCGAAGCCCTATCCAAAAGCGGCATTCACGTGTTCCTTAATCGAGATTGGATAGAACGACAACTTAACTGGCTCAAAACTAAACGATCTATCGACGACTTATTTCCAGTTACATTAATAAGTATTCTACCCGGATAATATGATACAGATTCTTTTTGATTCAGATGTGAATACGGAAATGGTCTAAACGACTAAATCGCTACGACATCGTTACAGTTTTGATTACGTGAATCGGGCTACTAGTCCAATTTTATTTCCAAACTTTCCAGAGATCCACATAAAAATATACACAAAACAACCAGATTGGTCCAGCCGTTTAGGAGGAATTAGGTGCCAAACATACGTACAGATTAATTATACAACATTAGTTTTTATAACACAAAGGGTTATAGAAAGGAACGCAGGTGGGTTTTAGTCAGTAAATGTCAGACACTACCTCTCGCTCCGCCGAGAGTGGGAAAAGTTATTTAATGATATAATAACAAAAAAAATATTGTTACCATTAAAAATGGCTAACCAAGGCGAAGATGGCGGGACGAACTGGATTCTATCTAACAAAAGACAAGTTGTGTGGAAAAATATACAACATCAGTTGTAGTATGCAAATCCAAAACACGTCTCTAGTATTTTCATGTAAAGAATCAATGTACAGAATTTCATAACCATATAATGAAAAATCACAAAGTTATAAGCTTGTTATGTCAGCAAAAATACATAGTCACCGGGCCATCTAGCAACTGAGGGGTTGTTTTGTACTTGCACCCATCTGTTTGCGGTACCTAATGTCCGCTATGACCTGTGTTGTACTTAGTGTCGGTGGTGTCCAACTTGTGATCTTTTTAAATATGTATTTTTGGGGAAAAATATAACGTGGTTTAAAAACTATTGGAATCCATTCAGTTACCGATTCTGAACAAACTATGTTCAGGGGCCGTATTATGACCTCTTAAAACCATCATGTTTTCGGTGTGAAAAAGAGACGGAGCTATACAGGACGAATAGCACTATCCTTTTCTCACACAGAAAACATGATGGTTTTAAGATGTCATAATACGGCCGCAGGGTTCGGATAAACTAAAAATCATGTTGTATAAATAATAGAAATACAGAGAGAAAGAATATATCACAAAGTAAATTCTTCCAAGGTCTTGAAGATCTAGGAGTAAAGCCTGAGACGTCGGGAGGAACCAGCACGTTACATAACCCGGTCAAGGCTAGATCTTACAATATTTATGTTTTATTTTCCTTAGAAGCAAGAGCTGTTTTCATAATACATGACTGAAGTGTGTTTAGGTAAGTCCGTCGGGATCCGTACCTTGAATGAAAATAAACAAATCATATCAAAACAATATTTTTCTTGGTAGTGTATTTTTTTTTCTGCCCTTGTCATTTGCATGTCAATATGGAGTATGATTTATTTTATATGTTCTTTCCTTACGACCCTACTCCGTGTTACGACCTATTTATTCTATCCCATATTCGCCGCTGTGCCAAGGCTTTGTCTCATCATCATCATCATTTCAGCCAATAGACGTCCACTGTTGGACATAGGCCTCCCCCAAGTGTCGCCACAATTAAAGATGAACAAATGAACAATGGACAATCTGATAGATGCGGGACGCCCTGTGCGTCCCGCATCCATCGGATTCTATCGGATTTCCGCAACCTTCACCTGGTAATCGGTCCACCTTGTAGGAGGCTTTGTCTACACTCATATTATAAACAGGTAAAGTTTGTTTTTTTTGTTTGTAGGAGGTAGTCTCCGGAAGTACTAGTCCGATTGCTAAATTTTTATAACCGATAGAAA
Organism: Mythimna ferrago; assembly: GCA_910589285.2. NCBI lineage: Eukaryota > Metazoa > Arthropoda > Insecta > Lepidoptera > Noctuidae > Mythimna > Mythimna ferrago. The sequence goes on from OU342680.1 coordinate 3,010,888, forward strand.
GCTGCCATATTTCTAAGTGACATAGGCTATATTTTATGTACGCGGGCGAAGCCGTGGGCAACTGCTAGTAATATTATAAAGAGGTAGAATTTGTTTTATGTTGTCTTATTTGTAGGAGGTGATCTCTGGAATTACTGGTCCGATTGCTACATATTTTTTCACCGATAGAAAGCTGCTTTATGCCTGAGTGACATAGACTATATTTTATGTACGCGGGCGAAGCTGTGGGCAAAAGCTAGTAGACAATATAATACGTTGGTTAAAACTACAAGCTTAGACATCTGCGAGTTAATGACAAAATATAAAAAATGTTTACAAGATTTATTTTAATTTAATTTATAAAAGTTGAATTAACGTATTATCCATTAACTTATTATTAGAATTCCAATTTTATCATCATCATTATTATTAAATCAATTTTCAATCATGTTTTTAATGTATTTGTAAATTAACATTACACCTACTTAAATTATTTCTTGTCCATGCTATGCACTTCAGTGGTCTCCAATTTAAAGTGAAGGAGTACAGCAACAAGATACCGGAACCACTAAATAAAAGATACAAATATTGTATACAGTACAATTCACGAATGATGGCGGCCGTGAAGTTAGCCTTTGCGAACGTTCGCGCATACTACACTCTTCTCGCACACGCACGTCGCCATTTGGTTCCTAAAACACGTTACTGCGCAGCCTTCTGCGCAAACTTCACGGCCGCCATCATTCGTGAATTGTACTGTACATCCTTTAATAATAATAAATAATAAATTCTTTATTTGCGTAAAAACATGGTATAAAATGGTGTTACATAGAATTGCAATGGTACAAACATGTTTAGCTATTTTATGATATAGCATGCAAAATTTGAGAGTTTTATGAAGATGAGAGGCAATGAATCAACATTTTTTATCCATAAATTCTTTTAATTTGTAAAAACTACATTCATTTAACCACTTATGCAATTTAATTTTCAAAGATCTTGTACTCAATGTTTTGAAGTGGCTTGGAATATGGTTATAAATACGTACACACACATTTGTTGGAGATCTTAATTCATTAAACCCCAAGCGAAGCGTTCGCTCTCTCATTGTCTTTCTATTGTGTCTCTAATTACAGTATTCGAAAGGTTAAATAAATAAAAATTGTAAGAAGTCCTTTGATGGAAAATTACTCTACCTACGCCAATCGAATTAGTTGCCTTGATGTGGTGATCTCTAGGACTATATCCAAGCCGACTAGACGAACTTCAATTGTATCTGCTGGTGTCAAACACGGAAAAAAAAAATTAGGACCAACGAGATCCTCATCAGTAATATATAAAAACTAGCTTCTGCCAGCGTCTTTGCATGTGTGAAAATAGGTTACTCCATACAAAACTTAGACCCTGTTTCATCCCATATGCCTTGATCACACGTACCAAGTAAACGGGCGAGACAGTACAATCGGCCGAGTACTTGGTACGTGTAAACGGCACCGAGTGCTCGGCCTACCATTTATCTCTATAACTCGCTTACATCACTGTCTCGGCCAAGCAACATTTTACTGTCTCGTCCTTTTACTCGGTACGTGTGATCAAGGCATTAAGAACTGAATTTAAAAAAATACTTTCTTAAAACTAGCCGACGTCATTAAAAGAATACCTTATTCAAAACTTCATGTTCCTAGAGTCGTTAGAAAATAAAACACCCGTTTTGACATTTGAGAAAAACCCTAGAATGTAACTTGGAGCAAAAATGAAAGAAACAATAAAATAATAATTAGGGGTCCGGTGTCGCGGGCTTGTGGACAGTGAGCAATGGGTAGCTCGCTATCCGCCCGTCCGGTAACTGTCCGGACCAAGCCCAAGTCGTCGACGGCGCGCACTGTTCCCACGCGCCTCAAGGAGTTGTCAACAACAGCAGGGACCCAGCCGGGTCGAAGCCTACTGGGGCCAGGGTTATCCGAAAGGGCGCTCGAGCCCCGGTATGAAGGCTAGAAGGAACGGGGTGGGTCTTTTAGTCAGTAAGAGTCTGACACTATCTCCCGCTCCGCCCAAGAGCGGGGGTTGTCATTGGATGATGTTTTCCCACCAAAAAAAAAACCTTTTATATTTGGTCAACTTTATAAGTCTGTCTAAAAAGTTAACCGACTTCGGAATTTTGTATAATATTTAATCATTTAAAAAATACTTGTATTCGATACTTTTTATAAGGTTCTTCTGTTGATCATTGTTTATGATCAATTATCTCTTAATTGACCTTGATTATTGAACCATTTTTGACTACATCAGATTTCATTATATCCTAATAATTAACCAAGACGTCTGACTTTTTAGACAGACTCTAGTTGCAGTAATTTTGGCAGAGTGCGTTGATATGTCAGTCAAATTATTCACGCGTGAACAGCTGGATCAAATTCGCTAATTCTTTATTAAATTATCTGGAGAAGGTTTTTATGAAAGAAAACATCAAGAAAGTTGTTCCGACCATTAAAAAAAATCAAAAAATTTAATGATTATTTGACGTTTACATAACTGACAGTTCGTACGTTTGACAGTTCATTTCTAATGCCCGCCATACATTTTAGGGTATAGAGTCTGTCAAATAAGTTAAACGACTTGGGTAATTATTAGGATTTAATGAAATCTGATGTAGTCAAGACGGGTTCAATAATCAAGGTTGATTAAGAGATAGAGATCATTGTTTACTAACAGAAGAACCTTATAAAAAGTATCATATATAAGTATTTTTTAAATGATTAAATATTATACAAAATTCCCAAGTCGGTTGACTTATTAGACACACTACCTGACAGGTTTACCTGTACAGGTAAACCGGAGCGTGTATGTTGCACAACTGTACAAGTTTCCACACAAACTTACCTGACAGGTATAACTGTGCAGGCAACCCTATCAGGTATACCCTAGAGTGTATGGCTAAGACAGGACATCGTCTGTCTGTTCAGTTGATAAAAGTCACATGATCCTCTAATTGGCCAACAATGTGCAGTTGGAAATCGTAACCACCAATAAAGTTTTAGGGGTTAGCTCCAAAGAATGATGATGATTGATTGAAGTCGTCACTGTAAAAACGATTGTACTTTTAGAGACACTGGGTCGAGCGTTTCTGGAATAGTATTCTATGTCTTTAGAAAAACAGGTGGGTGGGAATAGCGGAGGCCTGTGAGATGGTTTGACAAATTTAATAATAATATTATTTAATTTGTCACCAACACCTTAGGAGGCTCTCGTTAGGCGACTGGATCAAGGGCTTGATTTAGAAAGCAGTATTGCTGGACACGGCTCGTATAGTCAGGAGGTTCCTTTCTCTGGAGCCCTGACCGCCGGTAGCTTGGACCCTGTTCCCGATACCGGTGGGCTACTATTTTTTATATTTTTAAATGTTTTTTATTTTTTATTGAATATTTAAAAATATAATTTATATGTACATATATTTGAATAAACGAAATATTATTTATATAATAATTTTTTCGCAAACATCTCATAATTTTGAAATTATTATTTTCAATGTTGTTCCTATTTATTTGGTATCTAAGTGGCGTAGTAATTTTGAAAATATCGATTTATTTGGGAATATTAATTTAGTTTTTAAGCTGTGTATTTATATAGTGTATATAATGATGTATATGATTGTTTCAACACATTTATTTATTACTGTAAGTCAAAACTTGTAATAGGCCTTAATTTTATTATGAAAAGTTATCATGTTTTTGTTAGCTATAAGTTTTCCAAAAATAAATCGTTTATTTATAACATAGGCCACATTTACAATAACGTATATTAAATATTAAAAAGAACACAGTTGCTTATTGAACTTGAACTAGGGTGAACTAGGGTGAACCTGTACTTTAGGCAACTGGCAAAGAGCTATTTTTTTTAAATAATATACTTAAACTAGTGCTTGACTCCGATCCCACCTGATGATAGACAGTGATGCAATCGGTGATGGTGAGGCACACTAGTTTATGAGGATGGTTTCGTACCATTATCTATGCAACTTTTTTTGTGAACAATTTATTTTATTGATAGAGAAATACATCATCTGTAAAAATTTCAACTGCCTAGTTATCACGGTTCATTTGATACAGACAGACGCAATGGAGTTTTATTAATAGGGTCCCGTTTTTACCCTTTGTCAACGGTACCCAAAAAAATAAAAACCATAAATGTAACTGGCCACACAAATTACTCATCTTAAAGACCGGAAACAGAGCATGTAGATTGTACCGGCATTTATATTATTTGAGCCAATCTGAGATAACTGTGCGGTAACTTAATGCGGTTAAACCTTGAGACTTGAGACTACAATCAGTTTACAAATAAGAGGAAGGCGCTACTTAAACAGATGTGTACTTATTTATGTAGCTATAGTACAGAATGGCCAGAGAAATCGTCGTGTTTGTGGTGTGATTGTAAATAATCAAACAGTTAAATATTTACGAATTGTAATCAGTTGGTATTTTAAGCTAATTGCTTACTTTTGTGCAGTAGAATTAACAGAAATAAGTAGTATCTTTCTTCCGGGCAAACACAGCGTAGTGGCGCAGAATGACGAACGATTGACTTCGATCAACATTAAAAAATACACGCTTGTGGCTTTTTAGGGTTGCGTATTATGTATTTTATCATTATAAATAACTTTTGTTCCGTTTGAAGTATTTGTTATTAGTTTATTGTGCAAACCTAGCAGTGTTGTCTTCTTTAACCCAAAGGTTGACTAGGAGAGAATATCTTGTTGCACTAAGTCCGCCTATGTACCACTGCTGTACATGAAGTTTAAATAAATAAACGTACCTCAGACGCCAAAACGCAACCCTTGTTAGATTATTTTGTTGTCATCAGTCCTTCTGTCAAGATCCTGTATCTGAGGAGTTCTTCGACGTATTAAGCTGAAATTAATAGGAAATACTCAAGTCTACACTTCCCCTTGGAGCATTGAAGCAAACTTCTAAGTCAACGCGATCTAAAAATATAGCCGTATATATACTTTGTTCAGCCGTATATACTCATATACATTCACAAGGAAATCAAAGCCTAATACGGTACTTCCCGTTGACCTGGAATCCTGAAGTGTAGCAGGTAGCTAGTTCACAAGTAAATCTGAAAATTGAAAATTTGTAATTACGCCACAAAATAACGACTTTATGTGATTCGGGAAAATCTTCGAGACTCGATTCTGGAAATCTGGATAATCAGTTCCTCGTGGAGTCTTCTTTGTGCAGTGGCAAAACGATTAACTCAGTCTGATTTCTAGGCCACACCGCCATTGCATAGCATTACATTTCTAGTTAAGAAGTAAGTTGTCAGTGCAACCAGGGCGCTGAGTCCACTGTTACCAGGTCAGAGGCCCTGCCGCGAGCTCTAAACGCGATCCATTTTATGACCATAGCTGAACTATTAATGGGATGGGAACTTGATCTCATCTAGAGTTTCATTCAGTATATCAGCGTCTCCAAATTGGGATAGTTACTCGGCGAACTCAAAATTTTTTCTTGTCAATGTCAAATCTTTAGTAGAGTCTGTCAACCGACTTGGGTAATTATTAGGGTAAAATGAAATCTGATGTAGTCAACGCTTGTTCCATAGTCAAGGTTGATTAAGAGATCTTGATTATTGTTTACATTTAGAATAACCTTATAAAAAGTATCGAATATAAGTATTTTTTAAATAATTAAATCATCATCATAATCATCATCATTTCAGCCGATAGACGTCCACTGCTGGACATAGGCCTCCCCCAAGCGTCGCCACAACGAACGATCATGTGCGTCCCGCATCCATCGGATTCCCGCTACCTTCACTTCACCAGGTCGTCAGTCCACCTTGCGCGGAGGCCTTCCTACGCTGCGTTTTCCGGTACGTGGTCGTCACTCCAGAACCTTTCGGCCCCAACGGCCATCTGTTCTGCGAGCAATCATCATCATCATCATCATCATTTCAGCCGATACACGTCCACTGTTGGACATAGGCCTCCCCCAAGCGTCGCCACATCGAACGTTCCTGTGCGTCCCGCATCCATCGGTTTCCTGCTACCTTCACCAGGTCATCGGTCCACCTTGTAGGAGGCCTTCCAACACTGCGTCTTCCGGTACGCGGTCGCCACTCCAAAACCTTTCGGCCCCAACGGCCATCTGTTCTGCGAGCAATGTGCCCTGCCCATTGCCACTTAAGTTTGGCAATTCTTCGTGCTATGTCGGCAACCTTAGTTTTCCTGCGGATATCTTCATTTTTTATTCGATCACGCAAGGAAACCCCGAGCATAGCCCTTTCCATTGCTCTTTGGGTGACTTTAAGCCTTCTGATGAGGCCCATTGTGAGCGACCACGTTTCGGAGCCATATGTCATCACTGGCAACACGCACTGGTTAAAGACTTTCGTCTTGAGACACTGTGGTATGTTGGACGAGAAGATACCGCGTAGCTTCCCGAACGCTGCCCAACCGAGTTGGATTCGACGGTTGACCTCTTTCTCGAAGTTAGACCTACCCAACTGGACTGTCTGTCCGAGGTAGACGTAATCGTCCACAACTTCGAGTGTAGAGTCTCCGACCTTGATAGGAGTGGGCGCTACATGGTTGTTAATCATGATTTTGGTTTTATCCATGTTCATTTTAAGACCCACTCTTAGAGAAGCTCTACTGAGGTCATTGAGCATTGTGCTGAGCTCCTCCATAGTCTCCGCCATGACTACTATGTCGTCGGCAAACCGAAGGTGAGTGATGTACTCGCCATTGACATTAATGCCTAGTCCACTCCAGTCCAGAACCTTGAAGACATCCTCCATTGCGGCCGTGAACAGTTTCGGAGAGATGACGTCTCCCTGCCTCACACCTCGCTGCAGGAGGACAGGTTTCGAGGTCTGGTCCTGGAGTCGGACTGACATGGTGGCGTTTTCGTACAAACACCTCAGCACTTCGATGTACCGATAGTCAATTTGGCACCTTTGGAGAGATTGCAGCACAGCCCAAGTCTCGATCGAATCAAAAGCTTTCTCGTAGTCCACAAACGCTAGGCAGAGAGGCAGGTTATACTCCTCGGTCTTCTGTATGACCTGCCGTAACGTATGTATGTGGTCTACGGTGCTGAAACCTTTTCGGAATCCGGCTTGTTCGGGAGGCTGGAAGTCGTCAAACCTGCGTGCAAGACGGTTCGTGATGACCCTGGAAAACAGCTTGTAGACATGGCTCAGAAGTGAGATGGGCCTGTAATTCTTCAGCAGGGTTTTATCACCCTTCTTAAAGAAGAGTACCACCACACTTCTGCTCCATGCCTGTGGCGTTTTTCCCTCGAGTATGACGGAATCGAACAACTTCTGAAGGGCCTTTAGGACCGGTTTTCCACCCGCCTTCAGGAGCTCAGCCGTAATTCCGTCCTCACCCGACGCCTTGTTGTTCTTCAACTGCTTCAGAGCCATCCTAATCTCGTACAGGCTGACGTCCGGGATATCTTCAGTGTAGTGTCGAGTCAATCTAGCTCTTGGGTCGTTTGCCAGATTTGTAGCGGGTTTGGAGATCGACGTGTATAACTGTCCATAAAATGCCTCGATCTCTCCCAGAAGCTCCGATTTAACGGATATGACTCTGCCATCTTCGGTCTTCAGTTTCGTGAGTTGGCTCTGCCCAATAGACAGATCCCGTGCAAAAACTTTGGAGCCCTTATTCCGCTCAATCGCGTCCTTAATCCTCTCGGTATTAAATCGGCGAAGGTCGCGTTTCAGAGACTTCGAGATCTGTTTATTGAGCTGCCGGTACGTGCACGCATTATCTGAAGACTGCAAAGTCATTTCACGCCTCTTCTTCATGAGCTCGAGAGTTTGATCCGTGAGCCTCTTGGTCTTACTTGTACGGGTTTAAAAAAACTGAGACCCGACTGTATGGACAGCTTCCACGAACCCATCATTATATTGGTCCACGGAGCTTCCTAGGCACTCGAAACGGTTTTGAAGTTCGAGCTGAAAGCTCTCGGAGTTTTGGATCTGGATCTGTGCAGGACGGAGCGTAGACTTCATCAGTCGAGAACTTTCAAGCTTAACATTAATATTCAATGTGCCTCTTACCATACGGTGATCACTCCCGGTTTTCACCGCATTGATCACAGAGACATCATTGAATATTTGCTTCTTCGTCGACATGATGAAGTCAATCTCATTTTTAGTTATGCCATCAGGGCTTTGCCAGGTCCACTTCCTGTGCTTACGCTTTCTGAAGAAGGAGTTCATCATGTAGAGGCCCTCCTTCTCCATAAAACTAGCCAGTAGGTGTCCCCGGCGGTTCCGATGTCCAAATCCAAATTGCCCCACTCGCAGCTCATCACCGTCTCGTTTGCCCAGTTTCGCATTAAAGTCCCCCATGACAACGGTGAAGTGAGTCTTAGAACCATGCATGGCTCTGGATATATCCTCATACATGGATTCCACTTCGTCATCGGGGTGTGTCGAGGTCGGGGCGTAAACCTGTATGACCTTCAACGAATATCTTGATGATATTCTGAGTATCAGGTACGCCACCCTGGTCGACACACTCTCGACTCTCACCACATTGTCCACGAGGGACCTGTGGACGATAAACCTGACACCACCCTGGGACTGCTTATCACCCTCCTGGAAGTAAAGCAGGTTACCGGATTTGAGAATTATCGTGTCCTCCCCCTGTCTTCGGACTTCGGATAATCCCACAATACTCCATCGTAACCCGCTCAACTCTTCCTCCAGTTCGATGATCTTCTCGTCGGACCGGAGTGTACGTACGTTATAGGTTGCCAGGTCCAGTCGTCGACGGTTAAACGTTCCCGCCCGGAGATTCTTAGCACCCCTGACCCCAGGGCTGCGCCCACGCCCGTCCACGTCAACACAACCACTGGGGTCGCCGGGCACTTGGGGCCTGTGCGTATTTCTATGTTGCATTGGGGGGGTTCGGACCATAACCCGCCACGCTGGTCCAGTGCGTGTTGGCGGGTCGCCATATCCTCGTCCGTTTTTCAGCAGGGTGCACCACGTGCAGGTGAGGTTGGCTTGGGTCCCGACAGATGTTGGTTGGGACCCCGTATACACCCCAAAAACCCCTGCGAGCAATAATTAAATATTATACAAAATTCCCAAGTCGGTTTACTTTTTGGACAGACTATAGTATAATCTACTGACAGGTTCGTTACTGAGTTCGGGCGTAATTAGCATAGCATAGCATCATTGACTTCTAGTGATCTACAAAACCTTGGATAAACGGATACCTGTGAGCTTGTGACGCTCTAGCAAGTGAGTATTCCGAGCACAGTAGGTTTTCATAGTGGGTGTGGTACTGATCGATCAAATCCCTCATAACCAAATTGTGTTTGCTGTGGCCTCCTTGGGTTAGCAATCGATTAAGAGCTATCGAAGTATCAATATAGGTGAGTGACTGTTTTGAGGGCGTAGGAAAGTTACGAAGGCTTTAGGTCAGCGCATAATTTGTTTACCAGATGGATGTGAGTTGACTGCTGGATCGTCATTAATTTATTAATTTAAAAGATATAAGCCGTAAACCATTTTCTTGTCAAGAAGTAAGTTATTCATGGAGCAGCTAGCGAGAAGAAAGTTATCAAATAAACCTCATCAAAAGGCTTAAAGTCATTCAAATATCCGCAGGAGATCCAAGGTTGCCGACATAACCCGAAGAATCTCCAAACTTAAAAGGCAGTGGCCTGGACTCTGGAACCGAAAGTGTCTGGAGTGGCAACCGTGAATTGCGCACCGAAAGACGCAGCATTGGAAGACCTCCCACTAAGTGGACTGGCAACCCGGTGAGGAATGCGGGAATCCGGGGAACGGAAGATGCACAGGACCGTTCGTTGTGGCTACCTTTGCGGGGGCTATGTGCAGCTGTAGACGAATTTCGGCATTAATGATGAAGATGAAGTTATTCATTATTACTATACATAGTATATTGGTATATCGGCATGAATGATGAATCCCAACAATCACCGTTCGTGTGGGTGTTAAAATTTGAACAAAACATGCTGCGAATGAGGATGCGGAGTCATTGTTGAAATGGAACAAATTAACGTTTTTAGAGCATCAGCATGCCTGACCAATTTGTGAACAAAATTGGTTACATGTATTGAATTACTTACAGTTACTAAAGTTTCATTATGGGCCTACCACATGTACTAACTTTTCCACAGTTTTGCTTGCGCAGGTCATAATAACACCACCGCCATACGACCATACTGCCAATTAGGACTTACCGCCATAATAATGGCGGTAAATTCCTTCTTTGAGGAGTGGCTGGAGCAGTGTCACGGTGTCCTCACATTTCATATGACGTAGGTCCTCATCGAACATGGTAAGTTCGGGAGTTTCCTGCATCAGATTCAGGAGGAAGAAACGCCCGGCTGTCACTGCGTGTACCGCCTGGAGGACACGGTGGAGCATACGGTGGAGGTGTGCCACGCTTGGGTGGAGCACCACCATGACCTAGTGGAGGCAATTGGTGGCAGTGACCTCTCGCGCCGGGCTCTGTTTCAGGATATGGTCCGGTCGGAGCGAGGAGGAAAGGCAGGCGGTAGCCTCTTTCTGCGAAGCAGAAATGCTAGCGAAGGAAGAGGCCGCACGCGTGAGGGAACGAATACCCCAACGCGTGCAGCCTCTTTCGCAAAAAAGACAGCGCAACTTCACAAAACATCCTGGATGTATCTTAAAAATAGAAAAAGAAAAAGCCTCAGCCATATTTTCAAGGCGCAGCAAATAAGTTGGTGCCACATCGGGGCTGATGTAGAATGAGTGGACGTCGATGACGTCAAAATCCAATTTCAAAAAGAAGCAAAGTGTAAGAGTTAATTATTAAACATAAGGGTAGGGGTCGACCTATTATTGTTTTTACTACCTCGGTTGGTACGAAACTAAAGCGACACATGGAAAACAAAGATACAGAGCTATAGTTTTGGGAGACTTAATGCTAGAACTACACTCTGCGCACACGTGTGTCACACACGCTGATCTGGGCGCGTCGGTCTGCATACATTTTATATGGAAACTAGACTTGTAGAGCTACACTTGATCGACGGCACGCGACGCCACCCGAATTGGTTCACGGCGCGCGCTGTACCCGCGCGCCTCAAGGAGTTGTCAGCAACAGCAGGGGCCCAGCCGGGTCGAAGCCTACTGGGGCCAGGGTTATCTGAAAGGGCGCTCGAGCCCCGGTATGAAGGCTTGAAGGAACGGGATGGGTTTTTTAGTCAGTAAGAGTCTGACACTATCTCCCGCTCCGCCCAAGAGCGGAGGTTGTCATTGGATGATTTTTCCCATCGAAAAAAAAAAACCCCTATTGGTTCTACTTACAATTCAGGCGTGTTTCACGTGTGCGTTGGTCTATGTTATAAATTAGGTGAAATTAATAAGTTTGTAGATATGTAGGGGGTAATCTCTGAAACGACAGAACCGATCCTGAAAATTCTTTCACCTGTGAATAGTCGAGATGTGATAGTTGTGTGTAGTCGAGAGTGAATATGTTTCTTCTAGGTAAGCGCGTTCCTTCGTCGACCGCATCGTTGCTTTCCATCAGGTGAGATAGCGGTCAAGCGCGAACCTAACAACCATTAAAAAAAATACTTTATAAACGAGTGATATATTTTTTTACTTTCACGCAGAAGAAGCAAGAACTAGAATAAAATCAATAAATAATAATTCGTTATATAATAATTTATTATCTAATCATAATTTATAATGTAATTTATCATAAATATTTTATATCTAAGTCGGTGAGAGTGCAGTAAACTTCAACTAATTACCTATATGCATAATGAAGTGTAAACCGACTACTCGTAGAAACCACCTCGAAACGGTCCGTATTTAGTTATCAGCATGAATTACAAACCACATGGTAGAAAAAAAGTGCTATTCTTTAAAATAAGTGTCGCTGCACATGAGCCACAGGCACAGATTACTGAATAGTTACTACGTAACCACAGGCCACAACCACAAGCGCCGCCACGAGTAGCTAGAAGCGGCCACAAACCACTTGTATTGTGGCCGGTGGCTGCTACTTTTTTAACCCATGTGCGCAGTAGTATAATGGACTCTGTCAAAGAAGGTTTAAATGCGGGAGTGGCGTGACAGCGCTTTGTATCGGCGTTTAGTGGCCAGTGCGGGCCACAGGAAGCAAGCAGCGGCGCTTTGTAGCGAGTAGCAGCTTAAGGCGTATAGTCCCTTGAACCATCTGACCGAAATTATGTGGACGCAACTCTCTCACTCGCCTAGGCGGCGGTACGCAAATCTGGGCATTTATTTGCGGCCAGCAGCGCCCGGAAAGCGCTTTAAATCCATTTTCTCTGCGAGATATTGATTGATTTACATATGCAATGTTCACTTTGAAGAATATTTAACCACCAATTTTTATGTGTAAAAATGTTTCTAAAGGTCCAAGCCGTTTCGAAGGAATAGGGAGAAGTTGCGAAAAGTTGCGAAATTGCTAAATATTTTTTTTGACAAAAGTATTAATATCACGAAAAAATCAAATGTTGATAATGTTGTTCATGAATCTTTAATAAACATATATTTTTTTCAAACCTATTAACCTGGCCGTTACAGAGGAGTAGGCTACAGAAAGTCACTGTTTTATGGTACTTTTCGGGCGCTTGGCCCTTAAGCGTCAACCGTGTCCGGCGAGTCCATATAAAATGTATAATACCTGCTGGAAATATGCGGGTGGCGGCGTTTTGTGGTTGTGGCCGGTGGCCACGGTGGGCGACCCTTACAGTCGCATTTTTTTTGTGACAGTCTCGCACTCGACCCCTGAAGTCTGTCTAAAAAGTCAAACGACTTGTGTAATTATTATGGCAAATAAAATCTGATGTAGTCAATACTGGTTCAATAATCAAGGTTGATTAAGAGATCTCGATCATGTTTACTAATAGAAGAACCTTATAAAAAGAATCGATTAAAAGTATTTTTTAAATGATTAAATACTCGTATTATATAAAGTTCCCAAGTCGTTTGACTTTTTAGACAGACTATATATTCTCACCTGATGAAAAGCTACGATGTCAGATGTGGTCGACGATAGTACTCGCTTGCCTAGAAGTAACCTAAGCGCAGAATCCGGCAGGGAATTCCATTCCATGGATGTACAATGTACGCACAATGAATATGTTCCTAAATTGTTTTGAGCATATGGGAGGGATGGCCATCATGTAGCGGTGGCGTATCACCGTACGTCTAGTGGACCGATGATGGCATATGCCTAAATAAATATATTAGTTAGATTTTTTGTTTTATTAGGTACCTAAATAACGATTTGGGAACACATTCATTGTGCGTGCAGCTAAGGAGTGGAATTCCTTGCCGGTGTCTCTGTTTCCTGATAGCTACAACCCGGGAATCTTTAAGTCGAGAGCGAATAGGTTTTTTTATTTTAGGTTCTAGGTAAGCGCGTTCTATCGGCGATCACAATGTTGCTTTCCATCAGATGAAATGGCGGTCAAGCGCGAACCTATCATCAATAAAAAAAGAGCCTGGAGTGCAACCACACGCGACGGTATCGAGGCGGGGCGTTCGGCTTTAGGGTCACAGCTCATTAGAGCCACCCGGCACCCACTCCGCTCCGCCTTGCCTCCTGCGGCTAGTATTCTTTAAATGGACTTGTATAGGTATGCGCTCACTATACACCCCTACTTTTTAATTAGTACACAAATAATCCTAAAATTTACCACGAAAAGGTAAATTCATCATAGATTCAATCATACATAACAATTGCTAGTAGAAAATACTGCGGGCAGTGATTTTCCATTTTAATCGTCATTTATTCATTCATAATCAATAGCCTGCACAATATTTCCATAAATTGAGAGACATTTTGGTATAAACACGAACGCTAATAACTTATCTGTTTATGAATATTATTTATTCAGACTTTACTTTAATAATAACAAGGGCTTTTCTAATAAGCCCTTTAAGTATTTGTACTAATTAAAAATTAGTGGTGTATATCAACTCCGTAGTGTCACCGGATCGCCTCGGTCGCGTAAGCCCTCCACGCGCGGACCACTCGGTGGCAACTCGCTGCTCGCATGCTTGCCTTACGTTGACCGCGCGTTGCCAGCGCACGGGTCCCGAGAGGACCGCGCGCTGCGGGCCTGAATGATTCACGCAAGGATAGCGAAAGCGACGTCCACTCATTGACCACTCAGTGTTCATGTTCACTCGTTGCCCGCAGGGGTCCACTGGTTTACCGCGGGACGTTTATTGGTGATAACGCGGCATCCACCTGTCGACGAGTGGACGCCGTGCGACGAGGCGGTGCGGGGTGGGTGCCGGGTGGCTCTAATGAGCTATGACCCTATGCTACCCTACAAGTACGATGCATTTTTCTTACTTATATTCTTATCCTTACATATTATAAGACTTATCACTCGTCATCACTTTTGTATATATTTTTCTGATTCCTTCTTATTTTCTTTATTTTACATCCGTGTTAGTACACATTATTATTATATCTAACCCATACTGTCCCACTGCTAGGCAAAAGCATTAACTGCTTCCAATGTCCCGCGGTCTCGTGTCCCAGTTTTGAGCCACTTCTTTCCAATTCCCAAGGAAGATATCTCAGTCGTCCTACCATCTCTTTCTTGGTCTGCTGCGGCCCCATCGCGCGATTTCAGGGCACCAACTTTGCGTTTTACTGGCCCACTGCTCGATCGGCATGCGGCAGACATGTCTAGCCCAGTTCCAATTAAGCTGGGCAGCCTTCTGCGTTTAAATAAATAATGTAACTAGGGATTAAAATCATTGTATTTAAGTCACAGGTGGCATATTGAAATCCGAACGGAACGAAAGTTGCTAGGCATTAATCCCGAACGCAGTAAGGGAGTTATATTATACACTAGCTACTGCAAGTGGTTTCGCTCGTAGTTGAAAATTATCTAAAAAGACCTTCCTGGACATGGCCTACCGGTATGCTAAATTTCATCAACAAACATACACACACACATACTTTCGGCTTTTTAGTTACCTAGATATTTTATGTAACCAGCTAATCATAAAAAAATACGGCGATGACAGAATGAAACTTGGCTAACATTTTTTAACGAGTCAGACGTACGTAGGCGTACTTCTTATCATCATTTCTTTATGTTATTTGCAATTAAGAGTTTTTAATTAAGCTACTTATATAGATAGTATTACTTCGACATTAAATAATGCAATTTGCGATAAAAATTCAAGACCTTAAATAAATTTAACTTCATTAACCGACATCGTTTAATTTATTTTCATTAACAACAGTTTTTGCACGAATTCGCTGTTAAATTAAAGTGAAGGTGGACTAGTCAAGTTACCGAAGTAGCTTGACCAATTAATAATGTTCGTATGCGGATATTGCAAATGAACCTATGCAACGTTTTTTTAGGGTTCCGTACCTCAAAAGGAAACAACGGAATCCTTATAGGATCACTTTGTTGTCCGTCCGTCTGTGTCAACACCCTTAATCTCTGGAACGCGTGGAGGTATCGAGTTAAAATTCAAACCATATACTTAGGTTTGCGGTCCCTTGTAAAAAAATCAAGCGATAGCTTAGAAAGCTATCGGAAAAAAAAGATACGGCCGTTTATGTCGCATAAAACTTTTATTTCGAAACTCTCAAGGGAATCAGAATTCATAGGGTACTTTCCGTTGGCATGAAACAAGGTGTCATAACACCATTATAGAAAAACATCTGAAATCTGTAGTTACGTCACCAAAAATATTTTTTTTGTTATTCGTAAAAATCTCCGTAACCTAATTCGGGAATTGAACTGTTTTCATAGGTAAGTTTGTACGGAACTCTCAGGGCGTAAGTCCGACTCGCACTTGCCCGGTTTTTTTCTACTATTATTATGCATAGGCTCGTGTTTGTAAGCGATTATGTGGCCGACGATGGCGCACCACTGTGAAGTGGGATCAAACTTCACGCCGTGGTCCTACCAGAGATGGCCCGGGCGCCAGGAGTTCCTGCCGCCGTAGGCGCGCGGATGGCAAGCAATGGGTACCTCGCCGTCCTCCCTTCCGGCATAGACCGAGCCCGGATCTATGCCGCGTTGTGTTCCCCAAATTTGACTGATACGTCAGGGCTGCGGATTGTTTGAAGGAGTTACCGTGGTCGGTGCTCCGCCCAAGCGAGGCACCTCTTCAAATTACCACATAACCTGAAAAATGCAATGACTATTCAGTTATATTTGCGAAGTTTTTTAACCCCTCGAGCGCCGATTGTACATACCTACGTCTGTACAACTTGGATGTCCTTGAAAAATGCTTAATTTTCGTGTTTTCACCAAGTTTGTACGAAAGTTATTTGGTCCAAAATTTTGGTTTCTTTACATAATTATATATTATTAGTTTTTCCTAGAAAAATCCGAAAAAAGTTTTTATTTTTATTTTTTGTTTATTTTTTTGGTGATTCTCAATGAACCCCTGACGCTCGAGGGGTTTTTTAAAATACACCAATTTAAAAAAATACACTTTTAACTTAATAACTTTTAATCACACTTTTAACTTAATAACTTTTAAGAAAACAATGCAGTGGGTAAATAGTTTTCTATTACCTATTTAAAAATCTCATTGCTGTTATCTTCTGAATACCTAGGGCTGATAGGCAAATAACTAGAATGTGTTAGTAATAAAAATATGTAGGTAGGTAGATACCTACTTACATAAAAATATCGTCTCGCAGCGTTTGTTATCAAACTCCTCCGAAACGGCTTGACCAATTTTTGAGATTTTTTTGTGTATACATATTTGATAGGTGTGATATATACGACACGTACATGATATCTACTACGCCCACTTTATAATATTAGTGCAATAGAAGTAGTTATAAAAAAATTGCATACAATCACACCGTTAAGTGAATCTTAACTAATATAACAAATGCGAAAGATTAAATTTATATTTCGACTGTCACAATGGAAAAAAGAAAAAAAAACAATTCTTGTCGGAACGTGTCTTCCGAATTATTTTATTGAAAACTTCAGTAATGTGTGTAGAGTAACTGAAAGATAGTCTATTTAACACTATTTGCGAGTCTTTAGATCCTGAATTTTATTAACTGTAGCGAACTCTCGAGAGCTAGTAAACCATTATTTTCATAACATAAAAGATAAAATAGTGACATCTATTATGGTAACCAAACACTACTTTCTACCCAGCCTTGTTTTAGAGCTACCGCTAGTCGTCAACAGATGGCGCTGTCACCAAGTTCAATTATATTTTGACAATTCCCCTTCGGCCACACGCAGAACGCCACAGCAGTTCGGTAATGGCCGCCACCGGGGTGGTTGACTCGCGCCGCTGTCATTGCGACACGCGTTGATTGGTTGTTTACTTTATTTACATCACAATCATAACCAATACAATCACAGTGCAAAGTGTTTATTGTGTACTACGCTTGTTGAATGCACGTTTGTTAACGGAATAGTGATTTCTGATAAAGTTTTGAACGCGATGAGCGACGGGTCGCTCAGCAAGCGTTGGTAGAATGCATCGTCCAGTGTAGTGTTGTGATAGTCGAAGTTTACCGGCCCAATGCTGGGTTACAGAGGCGCGATGTGTAGCCGGCAGCATACCCAGGCGTGTCTCAACACTTCCCTGTCCATACGACAGGAGATACAGAGATTTGAAAGTGTGCATCCTTCTATCTACGCTCTCTATGACCTTGTGGAGCTGGTGCCTGATCCATTGCTGGCGCAGCAGATAAGAGACCACGTCGTGGCCATAGAAGGTTGGTACTGGTTGATTGTTTACATGTTAGCATGCGGTTTCTACGGGCGACTGGCTTGTTTATACTTAGATAAATCACGTTGGATAACCTAATAAAGCGCAGCTTGTATTTACGATAAGTAAGTTAGTACTATAGGTATATAAAGCTGTTATCCGGTATATATTCGCACAGTTGCAACGATTTTAAATATGGAATTCGACAACGTTCCGTTGTTTGCGTGACGCCAAAACAAATTACAACCTAAAATCATCACTATAAAGAATTTGACATCAAGACCCGTTTACCTGACTTAAGTTCCTACCTGCGTTACTTGACAGGCCTTGAAGACTGGGAATACCGTTTTTATAGGTACCGGTAACATTGTGAGCTGTCGTGAATAAAGATTCGGAAATCAAAACTGCGAACGGAACACAATTTGAAAACAGTTACACTTCCAATAAGCAATCAAAGATACTGTGTCGGTATGTATGTAAAGTGTGTATATATGTTATTAAAAGAATGCTATACTTTCTCCGGTTTTACGACATCGCCCGCAAACCCGGTCCTTAGTTGATAGCAGCCAGTTTTTACAATGCGGATTTCCTCGTGTTGGTTCGTTGAGAAACTCGCCAACTTGGTGTAGTGTCAATGTCAAGGTTTACAGGTTAAGTTCTTTACTATATATTGTAGTGCAAACCGGTACCTGTTTTATAGTAGAATTATCATTTCATTAGCAAAAGTAAACTCGATTATATCTAGTCTTATTCATAAAAATCCGTGAACTGTATGCTATACAGTTCACGCATTTTTATTCTGTTAGCCAAATGCACTATAGATATTTTTAAATTAAGAATAAGTTTGACACTTTAAAGTTTTGTTAATAGGTAACACTGTACGTGTCTGTCATAAATTAGCAATTTATGTTACGGAAATAGAAATAAATGCCTAATAGGATTGTTAGTATTTCTATGCCATTGTATTGTTTATAATTAACAATTTTCAAAAAAAAAGCCCATTTGCTCGAAGGTGTCGCAAAAAGTAAGCTAGGGTTCTTGGTATTATAAGTAAAGACGATGCAGCGAAGGCGTCCGTATGTCTACTAATAAAAACATCTTACAAAGCATGTTGATATTCATTAAAGGCTCATAAGACTATACAAATAAAATCTTTTACACGGTATCTACGTCTTTTTTTTTAACTCTCCCTCCGCAGATACCTATTATAAAGGAAGAGATTTATTTTGAAACAATTAAATCTTTTCCAGCATATCATCATGACAAAGGTGATCACCGACCTATTTTTCTGTTTCCATCTTTTCTGTTTTTAATAAACCTATTGGAGTACATTTATTCTTAAATAAATAAGCATACAGAAATCGTTGGCCCGAAGCTCAACTGTGGCCTGATTAGCGTGTTACAAGGTTTTAATTAAATTATTATGGTTACGCACTAATGTGTTTTTTCTCACTTCGAACATGAACGAAACAGATTTTTACGGGCTTACGCAAAAGCCTGCTAAGGCTTTTTGTGCACTCAATCGCATTCTAAAAAAAACAGATCCTTATAAATAATCACGATAAAGAATTGAGTACAAGTGAACGCACAGATGAACTAAAGGTTTATTTTAATGATATTGATGAAAAACAAGTGGTGTATAATATGAGAGGGAAAAACGAAGCAGATGATGAGATATCAACCACTGTGTTGAAAGAGTTTGGTAAAACACAAGCCAAAACAAATAATAAACATATTATTACATTAGCAAATATAGCCGAGACACCGAATAGTCAGTCTTGAAAAGGAAGAAAACACCTTTGACCAAAAAACGGCAACTAAGTTCCTAGTTGTAAGCCAAACAGCCAATCAAATTGATCCAACAGAACAGGAAATTTATTCAATCAACATGAGAAATGTCTTTAATCTAGAATGTTCATTACTAATGCGAAGAGTGATGGCTGCCATTAAATATCATTAGCAACTACAGTTAACCGTATAGATGACCGAAAGACCTAGCTATCTTAACTAGACTGTTTATTTCTAGGTTAAAGATTTACGAGCATTCCAACCTGTCAGTAACAAGCAGTTATTTTTAGAAACGCTGATTTGAAATCAATAAAGTGGCAATTAGAGGGATGTTTACGAGATTTATTCCCTTATTTGTATGTGGTAATGTGAGTTATGGTGAGTAAATAGGTAGGTTGATTATTTTGTAATGGTGATAGACGAAGTATTTCATAATGTTGTGTATCCAGTTGTGACTTAAATGGCAGGTGTTGTGATTCCTGACCCGACCACGACATGGAACGGAGATTTTACTATGGCACAAAATGGTTATTTTAATTGTGTTTTATTGTGCCACTTATCCCAGGAATTTGTGCCTTGTACTTTTTGAGTAATAAGAGTACGATTGTGGTCGGGCTGGGGATCACGGTCGGTCACACACTTTATCTCTTGATTATTCAATTTTATCCGAATCAAGATACATTCTGTGATATGAATAGTAAAAGAATTTCGTGTACCATAGGCACAATTTGGCACATATTTTTGGCATAATCAGTAACTTCCCACTATTGATATTTTATTAGATCTGTTGTGGTCGGGTCAGGAACCGTGATTCCCAGCCCGACCACAATCGTACTCTTATTACTCAAAAAGTACAAGGCACAAATTCCTGGGATAAGTGGCACAATAAAACACAATTAAAATAACCATTTTGTGCCATAGTAAAATCTCCGTTCCATGTCGTGGTCGGGTCAGGAATCACAACACAAATGGCAGGAATGCAGATACTACAGGAAGTATTACGCATATATTTTTAGCGCACTTATGTCCTGCAAGCCACTACTTTTTCCTTTTGTCTGCGTATCTGATATTTCTGTATTCTGTTTACCAAGCTTTGTCCTAATTATGTTAACAGTCCTTCAAACAGCATTATGTCCTTCGTTTTTTGGCATATGTTGACTTCGTTAAGTATATCTTTTCTATCTTTATGCTGATTAAAAATTTATTCACCTATAGACCACTATCTTAATTTATCGACTACTCCTAAGTCCGTCCAAGTATTTATCAGCGTCAGACACTGTCCATCATTTTTGCTCTTCTTAAACCTCGTCTTCCTAACGCTGTCCTGGCCCCTTGCCAGCGTCCGTTTTCCTCCTAAGACTAAATCTTTATAACTTGTGTATCCTAAACGTTGTCCCACATTTGCAAAATGCATAACATTTACAAGATATTCTAAAGCGAATTAAGGTCAAAACTGTGCACTGTAATCAAAGGAATTCTGTTATTATTCAAGCATAGTTTAATATCTCGCATAACGTGGAGTTATGCCAAGTATTACAAATATGATCTAAATAACGTTCTTGAAATATGTCGGGCGCTTGTCCAGAGTTACTTGGAACAGGAGAGTAATTAAAGGACCGCAAGTGCTTTTATTAAAATCCTTTGTAATATTCTATGCTAATTCTGAAATTAAAGTAAAGCAACTATTATTTACTGGAACAGTTGATTTAAAAGAACCTAAAGAACCAACTCTAAAAGTGTTAAAAATTATTTTAACGACTGAAATTAACTCGTCCGGCTTTTACACCACTTCAAGTCTTTTATTAGCTGATGTTACGTCATGAACAAGTTTCCTTATTAAGGCCAGATCTATTTTTAAATCAGACTCTTAGTTTCATTTTGAAATAATAGAGAAAACGCATTTCAGATTTCCCGCAGCTTTTCGGTTCTACCATTGCAATCCAATATATATATCTATATTGCAATATTCTGCTAAAATTAACCTCTTTCAAGTTTCACCTCAATATCCAGTTCTGCAAATTCTAGACCGCAACTGCACAAAAGCATTCTTGTAAAATTTTCTTTCCTAGTGTATATTCGGTCCTTAGATCCATTTCCTTCATCAAGTGCTACAATTGAATGCCTCAAGCAATGCAACCAGCGAAATGTAGGTCAGAAAATGCAATCAGTGCTCAACAATATAAAATAGATGAAGCTATTTGCTCACCTGGGACTGGGAGAGATCTGAAATGAATCAGTTGCTTATTTCTGCGCTGTTATAACTAAGGGGCAACTCGAAAAATGGGTCACTGCAGTACTCTTACAAGCAAAGTCTTATTATTTTGTATATTATGTAAATGCCGAAAACTTCCGTAGAAATTGGATATTTACTGCTACTGCAGTAGAATCTGCATCTAAGTTTATTTTCAGGTGGAAAAAAAAGCTTGAAAGTTTTCAATTTCAGGGATAATCCACCGGATATTCCGATATGGGGAGTTAAAACCCAACGTGTACGTTTAAACTTTAAGCCCTCGTTTCCAAGTTCACTGACTAAATCCCCGTTTATTAGATGGAAAATCGGGTCCTTTATTGACAGTGTTTCAATATTGAGTATTTGTTTGAAAAGACAATCAGAAGTAACTTAATTATTGTCTTTCAAAGCTATTAGCAAATAATAGTGTTAGCACGCGCTTGAACTTGGTATAATGAATTTGGTCCGTCACACCGAGTTCGAGCATATTATATCAATACTGATTATGCTGAATCACCCTTGACCTTGGTACGGACGGACCAAATCCGTCGTAACAAGTTCAAGTGTGTGTTAACAGTATTATAAATAATATTTATTTTACAAATAGGTTTTTAAAAAACACTTCTACACGTCAATTTAAGCTAGATGAGGCCGGTGTTTCCTAGCTGACAACCCTGAGAAGAAACACCGAAACAAACTCAGGGGTCAGTCTCTTTTAAAGTCCATACAGCAAACTTGTATTGGTCAAATCATATGAGAACCATGCAGATTGAAGCCATGAAACAATAACCGTAACATTTACAATTCTATCTGCAGACAGCTTGGCCTCGAAAAATCCTTGGCAATCACGATCTTGACATTTAACTTGGCAAGTGCGTTCGTTGCGGGGTGTTATGTCGGCGGTCTACTCGCTGGGAAGTGGGCATCGTCTGATAAGTGTCGGCAGCGTGCCAACGCACCCTTGAAAAATTTGAATAATGCACGCTACGTTGACGATGGGCCAATTATGCTTAGTGGCTTATGCTACCCAGTTTTTTTTTGCTTGTGGGACTAGTACTTAGTTTCAAGTTGATTTTTAACTTTATTTGTCCCGTATATTGGCGAAAGCTTTTACCTTGACCTTTCGAATAGGTACCGTAATTAGAGACACAATATAAAAACAATGAGAGAGCGAACGTCGGCGTTCGCTTGGGGTTTAATGAATTACTTAAGCCAGCCACACACGTTCGGGTGTACCCGACAGGACGTTTGCCTGCACAGTTATACCTGTCAGGTAAGCTTGTGTGGAAACCTGCACAGTTGTTCATCATACACGCTCCGATTTACCTGTAACCTGTCAGGTATACCCTAGCGTGTATGGCTACCTTAACAGACGAGGTTAAACTTTCTGCGTATGTGTTTAATCATCATCATCATCATCTGAAAGATATCCACTGTTGGACATAGGCCAACCCCAAGGGTCGCCATAATGACCGGTCCTATGCGTCTCGCGTCCATCGAATTCCCGCAACCCTCACCAGGTCCAGTCAACTCTGCGTCTTCCGGTAGGTGTTCGCCACTCCAGAAACTTTCGTCCCCATCCATCATCTGTTCTGCGAACAATGTTCCTATCTCACTGCCATTTGGCGATTCGTATATGTTATCAAGCATATGTTATCAAGCAACAAAGATTTTGATGCTTGTATTTTCACAAATAAAAGAACAAAAATCGTAGAAGCTAGACCGGGTCACAAGTCTAACAATTAGTCTAACATAAAGGTATTTCTTGGCGGTCGAGACTTTAACTGATTGATTGATCCTAAGCATTGAGTTCGATTAGGTCCATCGTGAAAGTAATTAGTACTATTAACCTATTTTATTGAACAGGCTGTTACCGCAAGCAGGTCATAAATTTTCCTTGAATGGCCAGAATCAATTATATTTTTACCCAAGAATGATATTCTTGCTACGCAGAATTAATACCGGATGAAGTGGTTCCATGTGTAAACAATCAATGCTAATAATATAACAATTGATAAGTACAAAAATCCATTGGCATTCATTCATTTATTGAATAAATTTTAAAATAATTGTCTTATCATTGAAACCCTTATCCGGTCATTTCCTTTCAATGTTATGATTCAGAAGGAAACAGGTCATTGTTATAGCATAGCTCTTTTATTGAATGCTTAAACCTTACCAATAAAACTACAAATAAGGTCTACTGTCCACTGACGCGTAACTTCATAGACGCGTTTTCGTCATTATACGCTTGGTGTACTCACAGCTTACATACAAAACCATGAAACTCTGTCGATGAAGCGGACATGACACCAAGGCGTACACGAAGCTTATAATGACGAAAACGCGTCTATGATGCTACGCGTCTATGTCCATGTCCGAGTATGGTTTCCGCACTTAGTCCTATGCGGACCATTGTACGTGGGCCATAGCAGTCATCGTGCCACACGTCTGAGGACAGTAGGCTTAAGATATAAGATTTTTGTTTATAAAACATGTAGATGTGCGTAATAGATAAAAAATTTGGTTAGTAATGGAAGACGTTGTGTTTAAAACTGCCGTACCATTACCAATGACGTGCAAAGTAAAAAATTACATTAGTACTATGTCATCCATTAACATTTAATTGCTGAAATAAGTTCTACATGTTATACATATTTAAGCAATGTAAACAATATCTAGTTTATACACAAAATAACAAAAATGGAGAGATTAAATTGAACAGTAAATAAAAGAAAATAATTAACTTACGATTGCTTTGATAATTTCACTTTCATTCTGGAATCAAAAGCTTGCTGTTTAGTGAGGAACGAGCTGGAGTCGTCAACGTCACGTACTGTTCCACGCGCACCTCAAAGACAAACAAGCAAACCCCTAAGGGGCCCAGTAGGCCCCGTGCCCGCCAGGGACTCAAGAATTTTTGAAAGGGATACTGGAACGCAAAGGAAAACTGATAGGCATAAGTCAATTTTAGTCACTAAAAGTCTAACACATCATCTCGCTCCACACTCTAGAGCAGAAAAGGAGAAAGGAAAGAAAGAAAAACATTTTATTTTCCCGAAAGAGGAACCTAAGACTAACATAATACACTTTTATATAGGTATTAATTTTACAAATTTTTGCAAGAAAAAAAAAAATAACACTAATAGTACTTAATAAGAATTTATGCGCCACGTCCGAGGCAAAAAGATGAAGAAAAAAGTAGTTGATCCTATACATACACGCTTTTGAAAATTATTATCGGTTAGACAATATGAAATGGCTTTGTCTAAGGCCCTAACACCAGTGAAACTTTAATTAATAAACTTTTACAAATACAAGGCAAAGCCCAATGGTGCTTGTCTTCATACTTAACGAACAAAAACTTAACCATGCCCGTCTTGCACTTTAAACTTCAAAATAAAAATAAACAGAAAGTGCCTCGACCTCACTGTACAATTTTCGTTTGACCACGATCTTGACATTTAGCTTCTGAGTGCATGGCTGCTGGGGCACTCACAAATAGACTGGCCTGGAAGGCGGAACAATAGCACCGTAAATGTCATGCTTTAACAAGGTAGAATACTTATCTTTTGATTAAAGTGGGAGAGTTATGGCGGAATTACTTCGAGTGAAGCTCAATGGCTAGATATTGTGATGTTGGCGATACAGGTTGGCCGCTGTAAAAACAATTTGACCAAGGGCATTCTCGACCCATGTCTAACACAGTGCCAATGTGGAGCCTCTGCACGGGACGTGCGCCACATGCTATGTTGCCCATCCTGCACAACAACCTGCAGTATTTAGGATCTATACGAGGCCA
This sequence comes from Mythimna ferrago, assembly GCA_910589285.2. Lineage (NCBI taxonomy): Eukaryota > Metazoa > Arthropoda > Insecta > Lepidoptera > Noctuidae > Mythimna > Mythimna ferrago. Next base: position 3,036,417 of record OU342680.1, read on the forward strand.
CTAACAGCCGTACAGCTTGCCAAATACTGGTCAGAAAAAAATTAGTAAGAGTATATCGACACGAAAAGAAGAAGAAGTGATGTAAAGCTGGTGTAGTTTTCCATCTCAAATGTCTGCGCAACTGGACTATATGTGGAATCATTGAAACAGAGTGATCTCGATAAAATGAAACTGAGAATTTTATTGTAGGGTTGACACTTCAACCAAGTTTTCCGAGAATGTTGACTACAGTTGCTGCCAAATACTGCAAAAAGACCATCGAGATAAGATCATCGAGATTATAATGGTAATCAAATTAACTATTCATACGAAGACATGGCTTAAAGGATTTATTATCCAAGCCAAAAACATAATTAATTAAATTGTCTAGCCGTTACTTAGAAGTTTTTCTAGTTTAGCTGTTGTTTTGGAGTTTGAAAGTTTTGAAGTTAATTTCAATTAATTAGGAAATACTGCAGGTATATTATGGACCTCCGTAACTGTAACCGAAACTATTGGATATTTGAATATAAAAATATCTTTAACCGAAACCGGAGAGTATGTGTTGGAATTGCATGACTTAATTCCGTCCTCCTTCACCTTTCTACCATCGAACAACCCGACGTACAGCGAATATCCACCCTTACATTGTTGACACCTCTACGTTCCGGACTAAGCGTTACGCCTTCTCGTTTATACCGCGTACATCGAAGAACTGGAGCAATTTACCTGCTGCAGTCTTCCCGTCCGATTATAATTTAGGTGTCTTCAAGAATAGAGTGAATAAGCTCTTAATGCACCTCAACTAGTGCACCTCACTATCAACGATTGCATCACTGCTTATCATCAGGTGGAATCGCAGTCAAGCACTAGAAAAAAACTGATATAAAAGTTTCAGACAGATTACGATAGGTTTCTGTTTGTTTTTCCCGACCAAATGAATGACAACCTTGACTAGAAATAAAAGTTAAATCTTGCTATGTATTTGTATTTTACATTTTTAAAGTCTAAAATTCGTTATGGAAATAACCGCTATAATAATATTTCTATATCTATATCCGCATGCAGATTCAAAATTTTATACACAACATCCCTAAAATATGGTTGGTCACATCCTGGAATTTGCTTTATGGTACCTAATCGTATTCATTTATTTGTAAAAATATCTTTATAGTATTAGCGACTTAGCCTTCTGTGTTTTTTTGTTACGCATTTACTTATCTATTTCATGAGTAAGTAAAGTATCTGTCTAATTTGTTAGCTTAGCTCATTAATTAATAAAGTTATTGTTATTTCACAAAATCTTCGGAGCTTGTCAATTATAGGTACATTCATAATGCCAATACTCTTCTCATCAAACCTTTATACTTATAACTTATTAACAAATCCAGTTCTAAAACATCTCGATTGTTCGCTGTAATCGAGAAGTTTTCAACAAGTGCTCTTTGGAGTCAATAAGCTGACGTTGAGTTGATCTCGAAGAGTATCTGAGTGCATTGATGTTGCGAGCCAATCGACTGAGATGAGATTAAAAGGCCGCTTATACAGTAACATATAAACCTGTTCTACCTAATACGTATATGAGCATATTAGATGCTACGTATGCAGAGAAGGTTGATTTAAACTTTTGATCACATGACAAAGTAAAATGTGTCTAGCTCGCCACGGTCACGACTACATGACTTGGGTAAACGGTAATAAATATTTTAACCTTTCGAATACCGCGATTAGACACAATAGAGACAATGAGAGAACGAACGCCGGCATTCGCTTGGGGCTTAATGAATTAAGAAATTATTGTTTTCTTATTTGTGGAAATTACAAGTTGTCCGTTTGTGTTAAAAGTAAGTACGCTTTTAACTACATGTCAAATAAATTAAATGAATTATATGAACACTTACCAGTATAGATTCCCAATATGTATGTCCAAGAATAAAATGAAATCACATTCACTCAAACATTCAAATGCAGAAAATGTTTTCTGTTCACACAAACCTGAAGATATTCGCGACAGCCAGTAAATGCCTCACATTTTTCGTCAAACACTTCCACACCACTCGATTCGCAGAATCCCGACATACCCGCATAGGATTTGAAAGCTGTAGATGTAGAAATTAGGGATGTAATGGAAGTAGTTTTATCGGAGGCGGAGGTAGAAGCGTAAGCGTTAGATCAAGAACTACAAAACTAATCAAAATCTCGAGAATTTACAACATTTCAAATACGAAACAAAACAAGTAAGAGAGTAAGTAATCGACAGAAATTGCGAAATTCAAAATTCAAATATTTTTATTTCACATAGGCCTACATGGGCACTTATAAAACGTTAGAAGCTAATGCACGGTTCCAAATTGGTCGTTTCCTATGGAGAAGAACCGGCAAGAAACTCCATGGTTACTCTTTTATCACGTATCACGAGGGACCCCACGCGACAAGTAGGCACAAACATGTTTACACCTACGATATAAGTTCCAATTAAAATTTATCGGAACCGATATCGGAATCGGTGATGCAAAATCAATTGGAAGTTCCGAAACCTCCGTAATGTTTAGATAGAAATACTGCTAAAAATATCATTAAAAATATAAAGTTCCCTTTGTAAAGTATGTTAGTACAAAGGCAAAGAAAAAGAAAGATTTTCCAAACTTTACCCCATAACCTAGCCTTACCTAGAAATCAGTGTTGGAGATTATCTTAAATTTCCGTTTTACAAATCCTACGTGTGTCGAAATTACCTTACGGTTCGCCATTAGATGGCTACTTTATACCAACACTTCTATATGAAACAGATTTTTTAATTAAATAAACGCTTGGCTGGGAGCCAGTAGGGGAATTCACTTCGAAAACTTGGATACAAAAGTAGGTCATGTAAGTACTAAGTAATTTAAGCACGAGAGCTGTTTTAAAATTTTAACTAGATACCATTTTTTTCCAATATCTGTTGTGTCTTATGGTTTTAGTTTGGAATATATTGTTTTGAACCGAGCCTAAATTTAAATTGTATAGGTTAGAATAGAATAGCATATAATAACAACGACTAGGAACTTTTAATATAATATATTGTATTGTTAGTCAAATCGTTGAGCTCCTTAGTAGTCCGTATGAGCCATACGAATACTGACAGATGCTTGCACTGACTGGACAGGTCCACTCAAATCTGTGTAGTTCTTTCCTCTAAAGACCATCTCAGACACTAATCTGCATGGTTCTCATATGATTTGACCATTACATGTTTACTGTATGAACTTTAAAAGAAACTTTGACCCCTGAGTTTGTTTCGGTGTTTTTTTTTCAGTTCTCAGGACTGTCTAGGAAACACCGGCCTCATCTAGTTCAAACTGACGAAAAAATTGACGTGTAAAAATGTTTTTAAAAAATCTATTTGCAAAATAAATATCATTTATCAATTAATTAATTGGTAGATATTGTGATTTGTAAATATAATATTTTACCAATATCTATACATCTATACATATAAATAAAATTGAAGTGTCTGTTTGTAATATTAAAATAACTGCTTTTTACTACATGCTTAAGAATATACACCCCTACTTTTTAATTAGTACACAAAAAAATGGGGCTGTATCTGTACCCGTTTCTGATCATATTTTTGTATTCAAAAGTAGAAAAAACCGAAATCCTAAAATTGACCACGAAAAGGTAAATTCATCATAGATTCAATCATACATAACAATTGCTAGTAGAAAATACTGCGGTAAGTGTTTTTCCATTTTAATCGTCATTTATTCATTCACAATCAATAGCCTGCACAATATTTTCATAAATCGAGAGACATTTTGGGATAAACACAAACGCTAATAACTTTGCTGTTTATGAATATTATTTATTGAGATTTTACTTAAATAATAACAAGACCTTTTCTAATAAGCCCTTTAAGTATTTGTACTAATTAAAAATCAGTGATATATATACGGTACATACACCAAAATAACATTTTGTACAATTTTGGTCCGTCTGTCTGTATGTCCGGGCTAATCTCTGAAATAGATGGACCGATTTTTTTGGCAGGTAGCTGATGTAATAAGGAGTAACATAGGCTACTTTTATTTTAGAAAAAATAAATTCAAAATCCTGTAGTCCACGCGAACGAAGTCGCGGGCACAGCTAGTAGGTAAATATGTTTATTGGTTTTATCTGAAGATTATTACACTTAGTACTATAGGATAATACCTTCTGCCAGTGGCTTCGTCTGCGTGAAAGTAAGTTTCTCCTTGTAAATTCAGGACCTTCGAGTCATTCCCTTAGGGTGTGAGTATTTGAAAAATCCTCTCTTAGTGCTCAACGTTGTAAAAGAAAGCCTTGTGCAAAATATCACGCTACTAGTCTCAGTAGTTTCGGCTAAGCGTTGGTATGTCATTCAGTCCGTTTCTCCTTTTATAAATATCGATTATGACAATAAAATAAGTAAAAAGGAAAATTATATGCAAACAAGGAAGGAGGATTTGGACCTCCTTCCTTGTTTGCATATAATTTTCCTTTTTACGAGGAAGTATTTTTTCTAAATTTGTTCTCTAAACTACATGTAACATTAAGAACAACCGAGATATTATAATTATGTAATATTATATATTTTTATTATTAAGAAGAGAGAGGTTATATTTTGATTCAAAACAAGGCTTATACTGGTTTAGTTTTTTTATAAAGATCCACATATGATTGTTACGAAATTCAGAAGGGACGACTAGTTTTTATACGGTTTACCATAACTTTGTCTTCACTAAAATATCAATGCTGCTTGTTATTTCGATAGCTTCCCAATTTCTCTGTTATTATTAGATCCAGAACCAACTGAATTCTCCCCATCCAATTTTGATTTAATATTGAACATTCCACTGCATCATTAATCTCTTGAGCGAAGGTGAATACGATTCAACCCCTCTCCGGTGGCTGACGTGCAAATAACTAATTAATGTCAAATGTCACAGCCAACAATAAAGTTGGAATCTAATTATGTTTTGGCTGTAGTAATTAATTTTAATTAAATACAAAGCTTTGTTTTTGAATGATGTATGTCGTCTGCTAAGAAAGGTTTTCTTTGATGGTCTAAGAGCTAGCGCGCACTGGTGACTTTTGACAAAAAGTCACCGTGCTTATGAACCCAACATGTAATGCGCGAACTTGACCACGTAACAGTTGGGTAAAAAAATTGTCACCCTGACACAAGTCACCAGTGCGCGCTAGCTCTAAGGGCTATATTTCACCAGGACACTGGCGGCGCGACCAGTTGCCGCTACCAACAAAATGTAAACAGATTTATAGAGAGTTACTCACCTGGTGTCCGTTTGGTTGCGCAACCAACCCCGGACGCGCCGCCGCGCTGGTCGCGCCACCTCTAATACTACAGTGTCTGGGCTATATTTCCTCGAGATACCATAGCGGCGCAACTGGTCGCGATGTGGTGTCCCGGTAAAATATAGCCCTAAATGGCGAGTAAGAAAATGTGAAACCGCAGAGTGATGAGTAAGTTTGCGGTAAAGATGCACTACCATTTCTTCAACATCAACATGCTTGGAATATACCTCTATGCATCTCTCAAGTTGCTTTATGACACTTTGTCTATTGTAGTGGCTATTGACAAAGACACATTCACCATAGTAGAAGCAAAAACAAAACCTAGTTTATTGTTAGATGTTTCTTGTTTCGTGTCTTCAGTACGGATAGTGTTACCTCCTACTTCCTTAATCTGCAGTCTATAATAACATTAGGAAGAGCAAAGATTTTTGTTTGTAACAAATAAACTCTAAAAGTGGGTAATGGACTCTATCACTGACCTGACACTGACTGTGATATAAGCTGCATGTTTATTACTGTCACGCAGGTGCTGGCAGAAGATAGTGTTACATATATTTAATTATTGATAGGATCGCGCTTGACCACTATCTCACGTTATGATAAGCGACGATGTAGTTGACGATAGAGTACTCTTGCCTAGAAGTAAACTATTCACTCTTGCTTGACTTAAAGGTTGTAACCATCAGGATATATTACAGACTAGGACAAGTAATTTTAATCCTTACTAAAAATTAATTGCTTCAAAAGAAAATCCAGTAAATTAGACAAGCATGGATCTGAAAGAAAATTAATTCTCTAAGATTTCAATAAACTCTCTTCAAGGTGCCTCTAAAGTTATTTAGATTCTTGTTTGACGTTTGCACGTCAGTTAAAGTTCTTTCATTCAAGTTGTAAATGCTTTGCTTTCTCGCCTAATTTAACTTTCTATACAAAATCATTTTCTGAGGGATCCAGTGATTATCTGGGATTTAATTTCCAAACTTCAAGGAACGGTTGTTCTAGCTTAACTTAAAAGCAGTAATTACTAAGGTAAACTTTAATTATTCAGTCAAATACCTATTTAATTTAACTATCAAATAAAGACTGCGAAATCTGACTACAGCAGGATAATTCAAACTCTGTTCCACAGGAGAACCAAGGTTACCGACAAGCCTGAAAAATCACTGAAACTTAAGTGGTGGTGGAACTAAAAGATTCTGAAGTGACGACTTATTTTAACGCTATTTATATCCACTGTAATTGCGCTAATTTTATATATGCAATCGATAGATATTGTCGGGAGCTGACGGTTGAAACAAACGTAATAATCTCGAAACGCAGCAAAATGACCTCAAATCACGGCGCTTCTCGTCCACCGCAAGCGATGCGTCAAAATTTCAATTCTTCCGTTATCCAATGCAGTAATTGAATTTTGGACGGAAACGATAGATCTGTAATTGCAACACCAAACCGTATCCCGACCCCGATTTTGTTGTCAATGTTTTTTTAAATGCTTCTTTTTTTTTTTAGGTGAGAAATCATCTAATGACATCAGGATGTGTCAAACTAAAATCCACTCGTTTGTTCCTTTTTTGCCTTGCGTTCCAGTGTCACGGGGTTCATTTTCATTTAACCCATGGCCCCAGTAGACTTTGACACTGCTGGGCTCCTACGATTTGGAGACATCTTGAGGCGCGCGTGGAACACTACGCACCGTCGACGACTTGGGCTCGGTTCGGACGGTTACCGGACAACCGGACGGTGTGCTACCCATTGCTCGCTATCCAAATTGCCCTCCACTATAGAAGCATTTTGTAAACGAAGTTACATCAAAACATATTTACGTCAGAAAATATAGTTGCCATACAAATAAATATGACAGTCTCGCAAGTTTCCTTTTGCACCGAGTATCAATGCATGAATGTTGAATTGAATGTATCGGCGTACGTGAATATCGCTGCCTTTGCGCAAATTCTCATAATCAAAGTCTTTGAGCTCTGAAAGCTATAACATTCAAAGACATTCCATTGCGTCTGTAATGTGTAATATTTCGCTCATATGCATAAATTCGAAAACCAATCACGGATTGCGGAAGTTGACTGTCGACTAGGAATAGAAATCTCACTGCTAGTTCTGCTAACATTTCCATGGTACTGAGATTAGTATCGTACTACCAACTTACCCCAATTAGCACGCTGGCTTCTTCGCTCCTTTACAGGTTGCCAGTCAGTCTTGTCTAGCCTATCCTGTTTTTAACCGTATTAAAAAAAAAGGAGGTTCTATGTTCGGCTGAAGGTATTTTTATTTAATTTACTATTCATCCTCTTTGGCCTGTGCGGTCTTACGGATAGTCCAATTTTAATCCAAAGGCAACAATCTCAAAAAAGTAATCACTTTTCAACCACCTTGATCGTCAACCTAATACGCAACCTGTCATAAATTAATTAGATTGGAGCACATACAATTACATGTTAATTAAAACACATGCTGGTTACTATAACATCGACGACGCAAACCGGTTTGTAGCACAATGTTATGGACAGACCAATTTCAAGGCCACATCATGGTCAACATCATTCAACTTTACTGTCATTGTACTCCAGCTAAATGTAGTTCTAATATTAGACGTTGATTTTTAAGTAGTACCTATCTATATGTATGCTACTTAGAATCTGATCTAACTTAGTGTTGAGATTACGTTGAAATCTATCTTTTTTCTCCTATGTTAGAGACGTGAAGCCAAGTCAAATAGTCACCCTTGAGAATTCAGTTTTTGTTTAGTTGAGAACAAAAAAATAACATAATCGTGATCGATCGAAGAATAAAAAGATGAAATAAAACATTTTGTTGATCTAACCAACAAAGGAGCACGTTCGAACATTTTCAAACACCTAACTACAGAATAACTAGGTATTTTAATAAAAGCTTCTACATTGAACAATGGTTATTGAGCAGGCGCCAACGCCGGCCGCCTCGTTCAAACAAGAGGTTTACTAACATTTTCATTGAAAATATATTTACATAATCATAATAAATTTGCATACAAGACTACAGCAAAAATCCTCTTTCTACCCACGTGAGATTTTTTTGTTTTTATTGGAAACAACAATAAAAGCAGGTCAATAACGCTCACAAAAGCATCGCATACATTTTTGTACCTGTATTGGACAAACACGAAGCAAATATCAATAACCGAGAGTTGACATCGAATGTAGTTCAAAAGCATGGAATATTTTTGCAGAGGGATTTTGTAGATTGGGTGACTGATTAAAAAGTCCCCATTTCAACGAGTGATATCGACGAATCAATAATGCACAGTGTATTTGTATAGTCGTGTTCGATACGAGTGTCGATGTGAAAAATTATTAAAATAGCGACGCTTTTTGGTAAGTGAAGGATTCTGTGAAATTGGGGATTGAAATTTTGGCTACAGTGCCTTTTGCAGTAGATGAGTAGACCGGTCATTTTTTCATAAAATTAAAGCATCTATTATTAAGCACATGCCATCGTTTGTTTTTCGCTGATTCGTTGTTTTTAATCATATCCATTGTGTCGATTTTATATGTTATCATTGGCAATGTCTGAGGAGTAATAAAAACTTTTAGATTTATTTTTATATGTCTGGTAGCAGCAGCACAAATAGAAACAAAACGTCCACTGATAAAACTGATGCTACCCCAAACGTAATAAATCGATACAAAATAAAGATACACCTGAATGTTCATGATTGGAACTGTGTCCGATAAATGACGATACATTCTCCCCCTATCACATGGGACCTACTAGAATAATGGGCATACCGTAATACAAAAATCGATCTGACTTACATGTACAAATATGTAGAGGAGAAGGTGGGAATGTGACCCCTACAGATATATTGGCCTCCTTCCTTCAATACTATCTATGACACAATTAATGTGGAAGGAATGTAGCGAGGAGTGCATACTCGTACATTGCCACAGTTGTAATTTGTGTGAACATTATGAATCTGCAATTTTTGCCTTTAGGTTTTCATTAAGTCAGAATATTTTATACAGCGCCCAGGGCGCCATTTAACCCTAACACGATCTCATGTTAACATATTTCCTTTTTTTAGAATACAGTTTTTTTTTTATTATTCTGTAGCATTTTCATTAATTAAGGAATGTTTAGGAAAATTAATAAGGAGCCCTAAAACTTATTTAGGTACTAGATAAATAAAAATAAATTAGGGACCACATTCCCACCTTTTCCTCTACCTACTATTCACCTTAACGCTTCAGGCCCTACCGGGTTTATTGGTATGAAGATTGTGGTATCAGATACTCTCAGTATTGACATATTTGTAAACAATGAACTCGTAAATACCGTCCGTATGAAGGCTTTTCTTTTCCTTCAAAGTAATGAGAAATTATTGCTCTGTATTCCTTTGCATTGTTTTAAATTATCTGCATTGTTTCCATTTTGTAATATATGACTAATTTGTAGCAGCTAATCTGAATATATGTGCTACTGTAACACTAATATGTAGGTCAGACTTGGTATCTGTACTATCGTAATCTTCGACCTAACGTGCGCTTTGGGTGCTTTTGTTTTAAAGTTCGGTTTACCATTGTGCAATGTAATTGGAATATTATGCTTTTATTTCTTGTCCTTATTTAAAGTTATGCTAATGGCATCGATTGGCTATTCCGAAGCAATTTTCAAAATTAACATTTATAAATTCTTTTCTTTTTGCTCTTTTATCCGTGATATTGCCTTGCCTTCCACTTTGTCTCTTAAACTATTTCCATTGTTTTAATCAAACTTATTGTAAACTAGCTGCTGCCCGCGACATCGTCTGCGTGAAAGCTCTACAGCACCAAAAATACCTAAGATGTGTCGCTATAGTATTATAAGTAAACAACTTTTAAAATAGCATTAAAATATAAGTTTTTTTTGCAAACGAAGCAAGTGAAGAGAGTTATATGGGAATCCTGCTGAGTTCAGTCATAAGATGAGACTGAGAAAATAATGCAGGAATACATTCCAGGACACAAAAGAGTAAAAATACGTACAAAGGTATCATACCTTACAAAACTTCCCTATAAACTACGTTGGTAGTTTGCTGCCAGGAGCCAAAATGTAAAGAGAGTTAGTACTGGTGACGCGGGAGCAAGCGACGTACAGTTGCCCGTGTGAGAAGCAACTCGTCCTGAAGTCGACACCCGCTGCCCTCAGTGTCTGCCCCTGTGACTTATTGATGGTCATCGCGAAGCAAACACTCACGGGGAACTGTACGCGTTTGAACAGGATCGGGAAGTTGTGAGGTATGAGGGGAATGCGTGTATAAATACTGAATCGCCGACGCCACAACCCGTAAGAATTTCCGCCTCAAAGGTATCTCTGGAGCGAGATGACTTTAAGGCGGGTCCCGTTACACAACTTCGGAGGAGATAGGTTCCGAAGAAGCATAATCGGGACACCGACCTTCAGCTTGATGGTATGCACTGGAAGTCCACTTGCTGACAGGGAGTTCAGAAATTCCACGGGATAATGTGTGGTGTCATCTTGCTCGACAACAGTGTTTATCGAGGTGTAGACCACTTCATTCCCCTCAATTTCCGAGAGAATACATTCGTTATTTGCTGCAGCCTGATCATTTTTGGGCGTCGGCGTCATCGCTCACACTCCCAAGAAGCTGGTGCGGTATACGACTGATGTCCCCGTACACACAGCAAATGAGTTCTTCTAAGCTGGATACCACTCTACCGAGAGACTCTGAAAGCACCACCTATCAGAGTGCCTTCGCCAAGACTTAGAAGGACATCGGAGAATTCTTGCAGTGCACGTGCATTGCCGCCGAGCCGAGCTCTCATATTAATGGTCAAGCGCAGCGTACGAACTCGTGACCACAACGAAGATCGTTTCAACGAAGCATTCACCTCGTCAGCCCTCGATCACCACGTCACCACGGGAAGTGTTTGCCGGAAATCGCCACTGAACAGAACTGTGACACCACCCATCAAATGTTCGTTCCTTTCTGTCCACGGCCTCAACTGCCTTCCTATTGGCCATCGTACATTCATCCCATACGATCAGAGAGCAATCCTTGAGCACGTGTCGCTTATCGCTGTTACGTGACACACCACAAACAGGCGTTTCGGCACTCTCGAAATCTATGGGAATTTTAAACATGGCATGTGCTGTCTTGCCACCCGGAAGCAGTATGGCAGCGATTCCCGACGACGCTACAGCAATAGCAATTTTGCCTATCCTCCTGATCTCTGCAAGTATGCCAGTGGTAACAAATGTTTTTCCTGTTCTACCAGGAGCATCCAAGAACAACATTTTACCCTGGTTTTGCCCAACGCTTTCAAGGACGGTGTCATTGGTTTTTGCTCTGAAGAGAACACGGTGACATGGTCATTTTGTAAGGTGGTCATTTCGTAAGGTGGTCATTTCGCCCGGATCGTAATTTGTCTCAGCGATACACTCCCGATTTCCACGGCCTTGATGCGGTGATGATAGGGGAGCTGATAACCCATATTCGATCAGCGGATTGCCGCCCATAGAAATGACCACATCTTGAAGTGAACTGAGACAGGTGTTCAGCACGCGTTCATCAGTTACTTCGACTTCGCCTCCAGTAGCACGCCTCAAAGCTCGTAGAAAATCTTTAGACAGATGATGGCGATACTTCTTTCACAAAGCTATCGGGTTCGCGACTCCGCAAAACACCAAGATGACGGCAAAAAGATGACGCATGCGGCTGGGACTGTCACTGACGCTCGCCTCCGCGAGGATCTCAATTTTGGTCACCGTCGAGAAGGTGACGTGGTAAGTGGGATACTCCACGCATCAAATGTCCTCAGAAAGGCGAAAGACGTTGGGCCTCGGACAGTGTGAAGTAACAACTGCAGAAAATAGCATTCGCCATTATTTGGATGCACGATATAAACCCTACTCAATGCGGCGTCCTTGAAAATTCCCGGAAAACCTTCCACAGCACCTCCTCGTCGATGTCGGTTAAAGACACCCCTTTGCTTGTCGTACGTGTAATATGAAGGCACCTCGTCATACGTAAGGGATCTCGCAAACTCGTCGACTTTACAGAGTAGTAGTAATACTAAACACCGCATTTTTTTTTTGATTGTCTTCCTCAACTCTACTAAATTTTTTTCAGGGTTTTGTTGGAACTTGAATTTGTCAAAACGAACTATATGATACAACTTTTATGAAGAAAATGCACATCACATCACATCACCATCTATGAATTTTAAGAATAACTAACTACATGATCAAATTTAAATTCTTAATTTTCAAAAAATTTTAACATGTAACTTGATTTGATTTTTATGAAATCTCATAGATGGCGCTGCTTTAAAATTGTCTCTATACTACTAACATTCATTAAACTATGTTTCTCCACCCAAATTACTTAAATGGCGTAGTTTTTATGGTGTAAAGCTAGATAATAGCATGGCTTACTCAAAAACAACATTTAAATATGCATCGTTAGATTACACGCTGTCGCAGAATGCTTAAGAAAAATAAAGATTCACAGCTCCTCCCCCGTAGGTGATAGCGTGATAATATGTAGCCTATATGTTGACCCGACCTCTTAGTAATATTCATGCAAAATTTGAAGTAAATCCATGCAGTACTTTTTGAGTTTAGCCCGGACATACATACAGACAAACAGACAAACAGATAAACAGACAAACAGACAAAAATTCTAAAAACTATATTTTTGGCTTCGATATCGATTGTAGATCACGCCCCAAGTATTCTTTTTTTAAAATATTCAATGTACAGTTTTGACTTTCCTACAATTTTATTATATGTATAGATACAGTGCAAACGAGAGATCTTTCTTAACAGTTACATACTTACTTATAAGCAAACGTTCGTCATTGTCGACTAATCATCTTTCGGCAAAGTGAGATATTAAAGACAAATCCAGCCTACGAAATATCTAAAAAAGCTTTTAAATGTTTAATTAGACCTGGCCCAAACATAAAAATCCCAATATAACGCAAAATCTTTCAAGCCTTCAAACCATTACGTATCAACTGAAGCTGGGACCTACGCCATTCGGTGTAACGAACTCTCCGTGATGAATTATTAACCAATTTGTACTTTTTGCTTCCACTGATTGACTGTTATATACACAGTACACACGTACAGTTTTTTATTGGAACGAGATGAACTAAATTACAGTTTACACGTTCACGCATCGAGTGACGTGTTAATTATGATGAGATGTTTAGAAAACTTGAGTTTTTTCATCGATTGTATGACTATGTTGAATTAAGACTCGCTGTCCAAAGAATTTACTATCATTTTCTTATGTTTGTGGTTTTGTATTACATGTTTATGGTAATTCATCAACATAGCTTCTTTTACCTTTCGATTAAGACAACCATTTTTAAGCCGGGATTATATTATTGTGTTGTGTCGTGTCGTAGCGCGGGATGCACCAGACAAACGACTCTGTTCAAAATTATGTCTTAACATACTGAGTTTTGCAGCCAATCAAGTACATCAAAAGGCGCCGTGACACGACACAACACAACAATGTAAACCCGGCTTTACCAGTTAGGTACAGATGCTGAATTTTTTACAAACCCCATATTTGACAGATCTAGAAACAGTTGATAGAGCGTAGTACCGTTGAATTATGGTTTATATCGTTGTTATCAAACTTAGGTATGTAGATTCTGAACGTAATGCTTGCATTTTGCATCACTCGTTAAAAACGGTGTCCAAATCATAGCTATTATCAAAGACTTTTAGTTTTACTACTATATATTATTTCTGCCACTGAAGTATGTAGATACCAGGTTCCACATAGTTCTACCAATAAAATAAATTCTCAAGCTACGGTGTCTGTAGAAAATTGTAAAGTATTCATTCATTGGATGTGATCAGTTCAGATCTCGGAACGTTTTCAAGAGACTATAAAAACGTAAAAAAACTGCTATTACTGGCACTTGTTTCTATCTGGACGCTAAGAGGAATCGGACGTCGCCGTCGTATCGGAAAGGCAATTAAAATCGGAAATGGGTTGTTAGGAGTTAGAAAAAGTTTCTTCCGATAAAGCGTACCTACCTAATTACTGAGTTAAATTATTTTTTTTCTTGATAATAACTTTGTTCAGTGCTATAGAAAGATATCAGAATGATTAATATCCAAAGAACTTTTATAAGTCAATGGCTGCACTACAATTAAATTAAAACCTACAAACTTGACCAAAATGAAACGTCTAAAAGACAAAGAACTTCCGCTAATTGAAGACAGAGTCAACAAACCAATTCAATAGTTGCAGCATCATAAAAACGATTACCCAAGCCAGTTTCAATTAAAAATTTTGTTACTCCCATAAAAATTGCAATTTCTTGCACATGTCAGTTCTTCACACCAGTTTTCCTAACATGTTTGATCCGCCAATTAAATATCGTTTCTACAGACAGATGTTACATGTTTTTGTTAAACGTCTACCTACAATAGAAACACGTGTTTTATCGCTAGCCATGATATCTCCACATTTGGACGGGTGAGGCAACCCGCACAATCGCCTACTAATTATATCTTTATTTAATTCATTAACAAGTGGTTCTATAAATGTAAACTTGGTTTCTCGGTTTGAATAGATGTTTGCTAGTAAACAACTGCTTTACGTTAGCATAAGAGGTAAAGTTTTTATTTGTTTGTATTTATAAGTGATGTTTATAAATGTAAATATAATGTTCTCTTATTCATGTTAGTTTAATACAATATTACAAGAATAAATCAGTAAACTTGATTCAGTCTGGATTATTTAAGCTTTTTACCTGTCCTGTACCATGTGAGTCCATCTGTGTCTTTATTAATATCCTTTAACAAAAATATAATTGTATCGTATTTTCCTTATTATACTTTGTTACGGTATACAGTTAACATGTACTTAAACCAAGTTACATAACTGGACTATTCGCAATAGGTGTAACGACCGACTGAGAACGTCGTCAGGGTAAATAAATATTTTATTGTTTGCATCTCACAAGACTTTACCTCGTAGGCGTGCCCTTGTTCTCATCCATAATTCCAGAAAACATATACCTTACTGTTAATAAACACTGCAAAGTCGCGAGACACTCTAAACCTTATTTACAAGGAGCTAAGGTACGTTTGCACTTGGCAGAATTCCAGAGGCGAATCTACACTGTATTACGCTGGAACTAAAGGACATGATTCCGGTCCTTCCCACGTGTTTTCGCATCTTGTAGTACGGTCGACCACACAAGTTCGACTCCAAACATCCAAATATTTATAGTTTTTATCGGAGTTTTTAAGGAGTTGTGAATCGTATTTAGCACCACAGTGTATCAGTTTAGTAAACCATGTAAAAGTAATAATCATATTTTATGTTCACCGCGATTAGATTAACTAAAGATAAAGCTGACCCATTTTTCATTGGCGATTTTATAGACTTCTAAATCTGCAATTAAAAGATATTGTGAAGTCGTGCCAATATTTTGATAGTTCAGTTTTATCTGTTCAGTTATTTGTACATTTAATAATAGTCCGTTTCAAATTTTACGAGAAAGACCTACTGCTGATTCTAATTACTAGTGGGTCTGTATCCTAAGCTTTATTACTCGTAGCATTTTCTTATTTTACTGATATTTTTAGATAAGTAAATGTAATATGATGAAGATTTTAAATTGTTTGTTTTAGATTGTTTTCTGGAAGCTACGCTATTACTGAGTGAAGTAATTATTTCGACCCCACAGATGTTGGTGTTGGTTTGATTGCATGTAGCGGAGATGAGAATGTTGAGATGGATGTGTGGTGTGACGAGAATGGAGAAAGTGAGAAATGAGTATATTAGAGGAAGTTTGAAAGTGACGCCAGTGACTGAAAAGTTGAAAGGTAATCGGTTGTCTTGGTATGGTCATGTGAAGAGGAGGGATGAAGCGCATATTACTAAAAGAGTTCTGAGTATACACGTAGATGGATGGAGAGGGAGAGGAAGGCCGAAAAAAAGATGGATGGTTTGTGTGAGAAGTGATATGAAAGAAAAGGGAGTTAGTGGTAGTTTGACGGGTGACAGGACAGAATGGAAGAAGAAAACGTGTTGCGCCGACCCCAAGTAATATGGGATAAGGGCAGGAAGAAGAAGATGTTGGTGTTGGTTTGGTTTTTTATCGTGGTATCCTTAGAGAGTGGCGACTACGTACCGGAAGATGCAGCGTTGGAAGGCCTCCCATAAAGTGGACCGATGACCTGGTGAGGGTCGCGGGAATCGGATGGATGCGAGATGCACAGGACCGTTCCGTATGCCGATACTTGGGGGAGGCTTATGTCCAACAGGTCCACTGTTGGACATAAGCCTCCCCTAAGGACATAAGGACATAAGTCTTTCGGCTGAAATGATGACGATTTCCATGTCGGGTGGGATAAATCATCATTTGTTTAGTTTTAACAAAGTACTCGAATATCTACTAGCGTTTTCTAGAAAACGCCCATAATTAGCAGTGGGTGTCTATGACCTTGCAATGTTAATGAGTGAAGCTTAAATCCGCCACATTGTTCACGCGTTGATGATGTGCTAAACACCTACGAACACCTCATTGACCCATCTTAGTTGACTCTTGTGGCTAGCGTGGGTAGAACGGGAAGACACGGGCATTTGGTCATTTTAAGATCTATTAAATTCACTTAACAAAATAATTTAAAATCACTCCATCAATCTGTGTATAATATTATGAAGGCTAAAGTAAGTTTATGTGTATGTTTATTAATTCTTCACATTGGAACTGCTTAACGGATTAAGAAAAAAGCACATGGGTAGACTATGTCCTGGACTAGCAGATAGGATAGTTTTTATATATAATAATATCTATGATAATTTTCAACTATCACACGGGTGAAAGCACTGATAGAAGCTAATTTAATACAAAATATATAATAAATATAATCGAGCTGGCGCCATTAGACGCGCGTTATGATCGGGACAGGAAGACCGCAACAGGCAAATTGGAAACTTTATTAAACAATCATTACATTATATCTCCTTCTTTTTCCTGTCCTTATTCTATATTACTGGTGGCGCTATACGTTTTTTTCTTCCATTCTATCCTCTCACCCGTCAAATTATCATGTTACGTTATATACCTACTAAAAAAAAATATAAGTATGCAGTTCCAAAAGCCATTCGCAAATATAATTATTACTGATGCTCAGCATAAACAGCAGCTTATATTAAATCTCCATAATCCTTATTACTCAACACGAAAATATTGTTCAGCATTAACAGAGAGGCTAAAGTTATATGGTTTGGAAATAATAGCGGCCTGTAATCTCACTTCGCGTCATAATCACTACAAAAGACATCATACCTACTGCTTTTGTTTGAATAGCAAAAGGTTTTGTTATTACCAACTAATATCAACTACGTAAACTTACCAAAGAAATTCAATAGATTATTTTAATAATAATAATAATCATCATCATCATCATTTCAGCCGATATATGTCCACTGTTGGACATAGGCCTCCCCCAAGCGTCGCCACAACGAACGTTCCTGTGCGTCTCGCATCCATCGGTTTCCCGCAACCTTCACCAGGTCCACCTTGTAGGTGGGTTGGGGGTCAGGGTTGTACGCGGTCGCCACTGCAGAACCTTTCGGCCCCAACGGCCATCTGTAATAATGCTCGAGATAAATTGGCACTCTTTCTGTGGTAATCTTCTTCTTCCTGTCCTTGCCCTATATTCCTTGAGGTCGGCGCAACAAGTATTTTTCTTCCATTTTGTACTGTCACCTGTCACACTATCACTAACTTCCTTTTCTTTCATATCACTCCTCACAAAATTCATCCATCTTTTCTTCGGTCTCCCTCTCCCTCTCCTTTCATCTACTTGTATACTCAGAACTCTTTTAGTAACATTTCCTTTCAACTTTTCAGTCACTCTCTTTCATCATATCTTATCTCAGGATATCGCCTTGTGTTTAATGTGTCCCAATAAGTGGTTCTTTTAGCCTGCAGCTCATCGATAAAAGATTGCAGAATAAAAAGTCCATTTGACGAAGTGTGATAATATTCTGCTAGCCAAAAAGATTCTTTAGCGACAGCTCAGCAAACTTAGTTAAAAGTCTGTGCAGCAACGGAACGAGTTGGTTTCCAAGCGGCGCATTTTACTTATGCACCATTACCTTTGCAACACCCAATATGTTGCACACAGTTTCCAACTATATCCACGTACTTTATGCCAGTATTACTTGCGCTACAGAAAATGTATCCAAAATATCATAGAATTTTACGATGGTATTAAACAATGCTGTTTTGTGAACTCCAGTGCAAAATCTAGAAAGAGTTTTGTAGTTTTTCAAGTATCAATAAGCATGTTGTTTGCAAATTGTAATGTATATAATTTATTGTGGGACTTCTAGATTTTTGTTTCCATTCTTGTCATCATCAGGGAAGACCCTATCGTATCATATGTATTCAATATAGCATGAGTAATATATGAAAAAAAGCTAAAGTTTAATTCGTCTGCGAACAACATTGCCATGGCCGAATACTGGGAATATTTATTTTGAAAAATGTATTACTTTAATTTTTTGACGTACTTAGTAAAACTATCAAAATTGTCTGCCCTCAGTTTGTGAGTATCCCTCACTCTTAACGCGAGTAATTTTATAAATTTGCTATACCGTAACACCGATGTGCGATAGTGTTATTTAGACTTCTTTTATTTAATCGTTTATCACCGTTACATCTGCTGCCGCAACGGTACACCGCCATTTCACACTTGGCAGACCACTGAGGTAAGATCATAACAGATGGTAAGGCACTGTGTTTTGTGTGCGTTTCATTTGAAGAATTGTGTTTCGGGATTTATGACACAGTGCCAGATGGTGGAAAACGGTTCTGTTAAATATTTCGTGGTGGTAAAGCGGAAAATGGTGCGGTTATTTTGAACAATACTGTTAAGTAAAGGAATCATTTAATAGTATTCATTAAATAGATAAGAAAAGCTCATCAAACATCATTGAAGATAACACAGTGATTTTGAAAGACTTCCAATGTTCTTCATTACGTAAACATTCCACAACCTGGATAGATTTACATTTGGGCTAGCAATCTGGGCTTCACACGTGAAATTTACATATAAGCATAGTACCTATACTCTCACTTTAGGTTACTTGTTCTGAATTTCTATCCTTTGACACAAAAAGAAAATGGCCCTTTGAATTATCAAGTAAGTCACATTGTATAACCAAATCTTTACGTTCGCGTTGTGAAGCACAATCTCTTAAAGCATATTTATTTACTTTTTACAAATTTATTGTGCGTTCAGCCAAGGAGTGGAATTCCCTGCCGGTATCTGCGTTTACAACTTAGGGGTCTTTAAGTCGAGAGTGAATAGGTTACTTCTAGGCAAGCGTGCTCCATCGTCGAACACATCATCGCTTACCATCAGGTGAGATGGTGGTCAAATGCGAGCCTATCAATAATAATAAAAAAAGGAACGAAAATTCTTTGTACTTGCCTACTTCGTTTTCTCTTCATCATCATTTCACCCGAAAGCCGTCCTGAATATAGGCCTCCCCCAATTGTCACCACAATTGCCGGTCTTGTGCTACTCGCATCTATCGGATTCCCGCGACTTCCACCAGCTCGTCGGTCCACTTGAGGAAGACCTAACGCTGCGTCTGCCGGTACCTGGTCGCCTCTCCAGAACTGTTGGGCTTCTTTGACCATCTATTCTGTGAGCAATATGCCCTGCCCACTCCCACTTGAGTTTTTAGGTTTTTTTTTTTTGTTAATTGATATAAACTAGTGCTTGACTGCGATCCCACCACGGTTTGACACTTAAGTTTATGGTTAAATTTTTATTAAATCTGAAATGTACCTATTTGATTAGGTGCTCAAAATACAAGTTACAATAATATTATAAAGAGGTAAAGTTTGTGTTTTTGTTTGTAGGAGGTAATATCTGAAAGTACTGGTCCGACTGCGAAAATTTTTTCACCGATAGGAAGGTGCTTTATTCCTGAGTGACATAGGCTGTTTTATGTATGCGAGGAAAGCCACGGGCAAAGGCTAGTGTATATCTATATATAAATGTAATCTGTAGCTTGTTGCTATATGTTGATTAATTCTAATATCACCAAAGTAATCAGTTTAAGTAACTTAATTGTTTTAGCAACACAGATTGCTACTACGGCTACATGTTTTAATCAGTTTAAAAGTTTTACTGGCAGTTTCACCGCCAGCATTCTCAGGGTTTATGAGAGTAGCTGGTTTCAGAAAGTGTGGAATGAGATATGCTCTGGCCAAACGACTGGCAATCAAATTAAGGAAACTAAAGAACTCATGCGTAGAGTAGCTTTTTTGAGGTCTAAAATCATCAAATCTGTGGGTGGAGCAAGAGGGAAGTGTCACATTGTTACTGTCTAGAAACCTGTGTTCTTTCTCTGGCCCTTCGCTTTCTAGGGCCACGGTAACGCCTTCGAACAATCTTGCAGCCCATGCGTAAAATATATGTGTATATTCACAATAATATTATGATGCAAAAAGTCTATGAGTTGAGTATAATTATGTTTGTTAACTTTGTTAGGTACTTTTTCACGCTCGAACGTGTAGACCATTTTCTAGAATAGCACATAAGATACTTTTTTATAACAGGAGCATGTTCCCTTAGGATAATTTCCTACTAACACGCGGGCGAAGGCGCTGGTAACAGTAACTATAACTGTACCTCAGAGGTAAACAATACTAACTCCATTTTTTTTAAAATATGTTTTTTTTGCACTATTAAAATCGTAAGAACCTGTTCTACGTAATGGTATAGGGTATCAAGTCCTACGACATCTAGGAAGAGAAATATCCAATCGTAAACCCACAAAAACGAGTCGGGTAGAGAACTTCAAATGATGATAAGATTGTTTACTTCTCAGCTTTATGCGCACTTAATGTTGTTCTAAACTTTATTGTAATTATATGTAAAACATAATAATTCCATCTAATAATTATAAAAAAAACAATTGAGTTGGTTTCAATAACTTTAAAGAAACTATGTCAAAAATACATTTAAAGTTTCTATCCGGACGTTTTTGCCTCTCCTGTAAAATTTACTTTTTGGCACATAATGCTGTTTACCTCTGAGGTACAGTATTATAATGTAGAGCAGCAAAGGTTCAACGTTGAATGAGTTGATTCATTGATAAGCTAAGTTTGCTGTATCCTGCGCCAGTCCACACTACCGTAACGTAACGGTATTTCATTGACAAAATGAACAATAGACGCAAGCGCAGCGTATTTATAGTGTACTTGCATAAAACGAGTTTACGGTACGCAGTTTTCCATAAACGCACTATACTAAATCGCGACTCTAATAAAACTGTCACGCAGTGCTATCTTAAATCGCGGGATAATGCAGTGTAGTTCTAACGTTGGCAACACGGCTTTTACATTCGCAGATCGTCGAGATGAAACCTTGTGTGAACCACGTTTGACCTCGAAATCTTCACCTACCCACTAATTATATTTACAACTTTCACTAAATAAGTGTATATTGTGTGTTTTTTCACAGGACTCTCATTTTCACGTCTTGTTTGACTGTCGCTTTCCATACTGACCGCATTTCCTATTGTTATTATTCTCAATGTTTTGACCTATTACAAACAATTAAAATGTTTATTATTGTGTGAAACTTCTCCACAGATTTCATTGTTCTACGCCCGAATATTTCTCTTTAGAATATAAAATGTGGAATACTGAATTCGTGTTTGTTGGTTGTTTTTTTTTATAACTAATTTCTGTCCGTGACTCCATTTGAATGTGAGCAAATCATATTTTATGTTACTTTTGTTCTCATTGTCGGAGGCGTATTGTTTTTTAGTGATATGGCTGGTCTGAATATAGAAATTATCTCTGAATTTTGTGTTCATTGTAATAAAATAAAAAGTTTTTGCTTTAGAGGCAAGTTTTTTATCATTTTATTAATATTTATTCCGTCACATGAACTGAACACAGCTTTGAAATTATTATGAATTTGCCAAAAATTTGCCTCCTTAAATCGGGTACAGTGGCCCAAGCAGTAAATTTTTGTAATTTACTGTATTACTGCTTCCTAATGTGCCAAGATTGCCAGGTTTGATGGGAGTTGCGTTGTTGAGCTCTCTGCGAACAGCTGTGCTACATGGTCCCATTATACGAAAGAAAAACAAAAGTTTAACATGAAGACTGCTAGTAGCTCCTGGCTGTTAAACATGGTGTTCTGTCCAACTCTTGGGAAGGCAATCCTATTGGGGTATTTGGTTTGATAATTCTCTATAGGACGCTTGATGAGGAATACCGCTTGAAAATTGACAACAAGGTTGCATTCTTTTACACGGTTAAAGAAAGAAAGAAAACTATTTTATTTGGCATACACACTCGTAGATACACACAATGTAGTAACAACATGTAGATACTAATAAATTATTATATAAAAAAAAAGAGACAACTATCAATGTGTGTCTCACGGCGGCGCCAAATAGGTCCAGTTCAGCAATAATGCCAGACAACTACATGGTAGTTGCCTGACGCTGGTTTTCAACTGAACCTTATGTCGAGTGTACGGTTGAAAATTGGTTTATTTTTTAGTACTCAGTTATTAGTGATTAGGTGTAGGGTAAATAAATTACATAATATTATATATGTTTATGTGCGGTAAATAATAAATAAATAGGTATTCAGCGTACAAAATATATCAAATTAAAAGGTCTATCTAATCGTGCATAATTACATGCGCAAACAAAAAACCGGTTATGAAGCGACTCAGTCTCAAAACACGGGGAGTGTTTCCGCAAACAGGTGAAAACTGTATAAGTGTAAACCAGAGTGTCATCATTCATTACATCTTTACTTACTTCAATGCTTTCGATATCTATCATCTAGCTGAAAGTATTTTATATTTTAAGGTATATGATAGTATTTTTTTATCTACCTGTGCTAATCTGAAGCTGAAACTATGTCATGTTCAATTAAAGTCATTGAATGATAGCTTTTCTTTTCTACTTGTCCTACCTTTTTCCCATGGAAAATCATCAAATACCTTTTTAGCGAATAGTATAAGACTTTTATTGACTAAAACCTTTCTGTATTCCTTCAGTTACTCTTTACGTTCCAGTATCGAGGTGACTTTTTCAAACAATCCTGCATCCCTACTTGTGCCATCTGTCTGCACTCTCAAAATTCAATGTTTAGTTATGGCCGTTAGCACAATAAGCAAAGTCAAACTGCTGAGTGCTAACTCAACTACCCCTTGTTACCTTAAAACAGTGTTAATTGGAGCAGTGGTCTATTTACAGTTAGGTTTGTTTGCTAAAAGTTATTCTCTCGACTTTGAATGCGTTCGTGCATCCGTTGCAACGTAGCATACCTAATATTGCAATTTAATTTCACTCCATTTATCAAATATTTTCACGTATTGGGAGCTGGGCAACATCACACACTATCACTTGAATTTTCTGTATTGCGGCCGCCAATCATATTTTAATCAACATACAACTTAACACTGACCTGTTTTAAATTTGGCGGGCTGCCATGGAGCATCTACTCTACTTTAAAGTTTTTTGCTGTCATTCACGTGGATTGATTGCTTTGAAAAGTTCAACCGCTATTACTTAGTCTAAGTAAGGGAGTCGCAATTCAATAGACCGTTAAATAAATAATAATTTATACCATAGCATAATCAGCCTTATAATGTTCCCACTGTTGGGACTCAGGCCTCTTCTCTAGAAGAGTGCCAATTGGTTGCATTAATTTATTTAAACAATATTTGTACATGTTTACAAATTGTTAAGTGTTCGTTGACAACTACCTTAGTAACATTAGTTTAAAACTGATGGCGACAACTGATGGATACACTTGGAGATTCTTTGGACCTTCTAAGAGCAACATAAGACCCCTAATCCCACTGGCAAGCTGGCCTAAACTTACACGAATATTCTTTTTATAATTGAGTTATGGAAGTCTGAAATTAGTCCAAATCTAGTCAGACCGGACCGTAACCAGAACTGGAAGAAGGGCTGCAAAAGTACAAAAACAAAGAGTCCTATGTCCTAATCCAGGACATACTCTATCTGTGCACCGTCCAGCTGTTTTAGCATGAAGGAGTAACAAACATACACACATACCTGTCTACCTACACACATACAAACTTTCACCTTTATTATATTAGTGCGATTAAAAGCTCACACAAAAGGTTCACAAGACATTAAAGACACGCCGTTCCATTAAATTGTGAAGAAAAAAATATCTCGTTAGCAAATGTGACAGTTTGATAGCAAAATTTTGTTGATATTTATAACGGAAAACTTGTGTCGTAAATGGCTTTCGTAATTTATTATGTTGACCAAGAATTTGGGTCGTCTTTTGGATGGAAGCTATTTAAAAGTCATTACGAATTTGTAAGATGAGAAATGAGTACTAAGACCTTGGGCAATAAAATAATTCGCGATCCAAAAGGACAAAAGTCCATTGATGAGGATGAAGAATGTTTTTTTTTTGTTTTTTTTTTATTAGTAGGCTCGCGCTTGACTGTGATGTAGTAAGTATACGGTAACCCAGGCATAGATGCCCCAGTTGGTAATTTATTTTTTAAATTAATAGACTCGCGCTTAATTACGATTTCACCTGATGGAAGATGGAAGTGACGATGTGACGAAGCTCGAGTTTCTAAGTATATGGTAAACCAGGCATACATGACTCAGTTGGTAATTTATTTATTTAAGTAATATACAGCTAAAAAAACATCAGGTAAGAAACAGTAAGTTAGACTGACAGCCAATAACAAGTCCTCACTTATAAAGTACAGTAATGTGCCCTACTTACAAAAATAAGACACATATTTTAAATTTAGTGCTTAATAGTTGAGCTGATCTGGTAAAATTATAAGTATGACGGCGATGTAGACTATACAGCGCAAGAATGCGTTGTATAGTCTACTTGCTTATGTAATTTTAAATGCGTGTCTTAGATTGGCAAATGGGGCACGTTACCGAATGGGGCATTTACGGCTGGTTAACCCTAAAGTGATCTCTGGTGAGCAGTGGTGGCCGAGTGATAACGACCCCGACTTACGAGTTGTAGGTCACGAGTTCAAAGTTTCAAACCCAGCCAGGCGTATTACTTTGTGTAATTTATTTCATTACCACTGCTCTCAAAACTGTGAAGGATAACATCATGAGGAAACCGGTATGTCCTAGAACCAAAAATTCGAAGATAATTGTGTGACATTCATCAACCTGCACTGGGCTCGCGTGGTAGATCACGGCCCTTTCCTTCTCCTACAGAGGAGGCCTGAATCCCAACAGTGGGAACATTATAAGGCCGACTATGTTATGCTATGCTGTGATCTCTGAAAAACTCTTACCGAAACGCTTTGAGCAACTGAACTGAGTATAATATCTCGACATCTTCGTACTAACTCTGTTTTAGTACCTAAGGGTGCATTTACACGCGGAGCTGGGTGGAGTAAAGCGGAGAAAAGCAGTGAAAAGTGACAAGTGGAGCGAGGGTGTGCCATCCACTTATCACCACAGCCTGCTCAATTGCGTTCTGTCCGGCTCGAGGTTCGTGTGTTCAAATATTTCATTTCAAAATCCGCTACCTGGATACTAACTGTAGTGGCAAATCTGGAAAACTCTGCACCGATTAAGGGCTACGGCTGGCCGCAGCAGAAGCAATCTGGCCAAATTGGGTATCCTTGATCAATCGCAAACACAGTGCCAGTATGGGGAACCCTTCACAGAATATGCGTAGCCTCTTTTCCTGCTTGGCATGCACAGCCACCTGCATCTTCCATTACTTAAACGAGGCCAACGACAGAGCTATCCAGGTGATACATATTGGTCGGACAAATTTAAGTCAAATCGACTTCAAAGAGGAAGACGTATTGGAAAGTCCACTCCACTCCACTTACACTGTTTCTACTAAATGCGGAGTTTAATGGTTTTTTTTTGTAGTTGGAATAATCACCCAATGACATCCCAACTCTTAGGCGGAGTTGGAGATTGTGTCAGATTTTTACTGACTAAAATCCCACTCCTGTTCTTTCCTTTCGTCTCAGGATCTCATTTTCACACTTCCCGTAGCCCAACCGCTTACAATTCCTTGAAGCGCGCATGGAACAATACGCGCCGTCCACGTCTTGGACTCGGTCCGGATCCGAATGGTTACTGGACGAGCTACCCAGTACTCGCCGTCCACAATGCGCTGTCGAAATTTCAAGTACTCTGATTGGCCAAATCACGGTCCGCATCTTTCCACACTGACCAGCTCTGTGTAAACGTACCCTAAGACTAAGCTTCTGTGTGGTCCGGTAATTACCCAGTCTCGAGCACGCTTACCCACTGGGTTAGTTTAATATAATATACATCATCATTAGGTATTTAGTTCGAGCCAGTATTCCCTGGAGGGGTTTAACAGGGGTGTGCGGTGTGCCGCTTATGTTCGTTTGGCCATCTGTGCTCAAGATCCAGGTAGTAAATCTTATCAATTTAAATGTGCACACAGGTTTAATTAAGGTGTTGAAAATATAAGTTAGTAGGACGTTCTTTTTTTGTAGAAATAATGTAAATAACGATATTTACTTCCATATTTATTTTTCGAAGAGACAAACGACTTTCGAAAAAAATAATCTGATAAACTTAAAAAAACAAACATAAATACGAAGCTTTTTTTTTTTTTTTTTTTTTTTTTTTTTTTTTTTATCTGTTATAAACTAGTACTTGACTGCGATCCCGCCTGATGGTGCTTCTTTGTGAATTTTTAAATTTCTAACCTTTTTTGTTTTATGTTTATCAGTGTGCGATTTTTGCACATTTTTTTAACTTTCTTTGTAGAGTATGTGGCGAGCCGCGAGATTTTTCTAAAGAGTTATCACAGTTTTGGAACTCAAAGGGGTACTAAAGAAACACGGATAGGTTTTGGTTTGTAGAAGTCTGACACTTCCTCTCGCTCCACTCAGGGTGGGAGAAGTTTTTTGATGAATACTCACCCAAAAAAGAAGGTATGTGTAAACATGGTATATGCTGCGAGCCTGTTGCCACAAGCCTTCATCCTGCTAGTGCTTGACTTGAGGAAAGAACCTGGGATCCGAGCTTGTAAACACTGGACCAACATTGATAAAAAGCACTTTTTTGTTTATTATTTATAGGTTCTTGTGCTTAACTGCTGTAAGTAAGGCACCTGGTGGAAAGCGAAGATATGGTCGACAGCAGAGCACGCTTCTAGAAGTAACCAATTCACTCTTGACTTAAAGATGCCCAGGTTGTAGCCATCAGGAAACACAAACTCTTGCAGGGAACTCCACCCACTCCACATAACATTAGTTACATAATATCCAGTTCACAAGCTTATTATTATTGTTTGGCTTTTCTTATCTCATGTTTACCTAAAAGAGGTGATTTACGAGCTCAGATTAGCTCGTTCACCTTATCTCCGGTCATTGACCTCATGTGGGCAGATCGATAAAATACTCAACAATAGAATGTTAATGTGTTAATAATGTTAGTTGCTGGTATGCCGACTATAGGACTGTGGGTTCGAAAAGAAAAATATATTCTTCTAGATAGAGTCTAGTTTAGGGACATGCTATGGCTAAAGAAATTTGAAAGAAAGGGGGGGGGGAGGCAAAATAAGAAAATCAATTTTTGGAGGTGATACTTAATTGTTTTCCTGAAAAACTCAACAGACTCAAAGATATCAAAAATAAGTTGATTAATGAAAGACAAGAAAGAAAAAGATATTTGTGCCTCATACCGTTGTGTGAAGCACAAATAACCAGCTCGTTATTACGCATGTTAAGACATAAGCAAAGTCAAAGTCAAAGCATTTATTTCAAATAGACCATTTACAGGCACTTTTGAATAGTCAAATGTCGGTCAGTCCAAGAAAAGTGAAGCTAAATTGCACGTTCCAAAGCGTAGGTCTCTATGGAGAAGAACGTGCAAGAAACTCCATGGACACTCTTTTAAATCATATTATGTGTTACATATAATGCTTGGTTACATATTACTTGTTGCTTCTATCATGTGAGCACAATGTCGATAATGAAATAAAAATGTAAAATAATTAAAAGATAGAAACTGAATTAAGCCACTGGCAGCTAAGAGATGACCAGTCCCATCTGACGGCACCCGTTCACGAGCATGACGCGTGTATCAGCCCCACTCAGCTCAACCATTTTGAAGGGAACTAAATGACCCAATAACACGTGCCACCAACAGCGAGACATAAGAGTGAGCATGACAAACTCTCAACTGCCATGCTCGTAATGTCAAAAAATAAAAAAATAAATAAAAATAAGTTGTAACCTAATAAAAATGCTCCATGGTGCTTCACATTCACAAATTTGAAATAAAAACCGGCCAAGAGCGTGTCGGGCCACGCTCAGTGTAGGGTTCCTTAGTTTCCCGTCCGTCACAATAAGTGTTCCCACTTATGAGTTTAAAAAATGCTTGCATATACGATTATACTACAAACTTAGTCCAGAAATTATTTTGTACAACCTTTTTGTCTTTTTTGTACAAAAACTGTTCTTTCCATCAAGTTCAAAATGATTTTCCTAGAAAGTCCTTATAAAGTTCTACTTTTCAGATTTTTTTCATATTTTCTAAACTTATGGTTCAAAAGTTAGGGAGGGGGGGACACATTGTTTTGTACTTTTGGAGCGATTATTTCCGAAATTATTGACATTATCAAAAAATGATTTCAGTAAACCCCTATTCTTTTTTAAATACCTATCCAACAATATATCACACGTTAGAGTTGAAATTTAAAAAAAAATCACTTCCCACTTTACATATAGGGGGGCTACCCTAATGAAACATATTTTTCCAATTTTTATTTTACCACTTTGTCGGCGTGATTGATATACATATTGGTACCAAATTTCAGCTTTCTAGTGCTAACGGTCACAGAGATTAAGCGAGGACGGACAGACAGACAGACGGACAGACAGACATGGCGAAACTATAAGGGTTCCTAGTTGACTACGGAACCCTAAAAAGTGCTTCTACATTATTCAATGCTATTGTATCTTTCAAATTAAAAAAAAATAATATTAGTTTCCAACTAATCAACTAATAATAATAAAAAACTACGCCCTAGTGGTAGTGGAGCTGGACCAGCATTGAGCCAAGCATTTTTATCTTGAATATAATCCTCCAATTTATAATATGCTTGCCTGCATAGTGTGCGTTTAATACAAGATTTAAATTTCGTTTCATTGAGTTCTAATATTTGGGGAGGTATTTTATTATAGCAAGAAGTTAGTGATATAATGAATGTATTATAGAAATCCTTGAAACCAGGATAGAGCTTACTAGTCATAAATAAAGCTATTCTTCGCACTGTAAATAATGAACTAACTACCTCCAACAAGACTCCGAAGAAGCTGTGAAACTTGTAAAAGCCTGCAAGAGATGGATTATTCCACAACTCGCAGTTGCTCTCATAATTCATGCAATGAGCTGAAAACTACAACATTTTCACTTGTTACACGGACTTAAAGCAGAACAAAAAGATAAAACGATTCCAATATTAACATTCTAAAGCTTAGCACAAAAGATTGATCATAGCGCAAAAGATAAAAACGTTAAACAAATTGCGAAAAATACTCAACTCTTTTATCTCATTATCTCCGCCTGCATATTTCAAAAGCCTTATCTTTTTGACTCACCCGTTTGATACCCCGTGAGGAATATAAATTAAAAGTATTATGAAACAAAAAGTGTCACAGTTTAGGCATTTCCTGCAATTTATACTAGCCAGACTGGGAAAGTTAAATTTGTAGATGGTGGTGGGAAAAACGAGTTTCGGAGTTAGCTAAATGACTAAAATCTACTCACTGCCGCAATGCTCTAACATGAATATGAGAAAGACCATACCTAATTCAAGGATTTTCAGCAACTCACTCTATGAATACTCCACGTTCATTCCTATTAAGAATAGGTCCAGTATAACAAAACACTTCCTTAATAGAGAAGTGTCCCTAAAAATAGACACACTACATGTAACTTCATTGTGAGTGGTGACATCACTATTTGCCCGTTTAACCCTAAATTGGCGGGACTTCAATTAGAGGATAAACAATCACGTGAACAAGATACAGAATTCTTAGACGTTGACTCAGTTTTAGAAAAATAGGTCGCGTACAGTACTCTTCAGATCTTTGCTTCAGATTCACACATGTCTCAAGACTTGCCCTTGAAACAGTACTTCAAAAGCTATTGAACTGGTTTCTTTTAATTCAGAAAACGTTGACCTAATAATGTCAAGATGAGAATAACAAAATATACAAAAAATGGTCTAAGAGAATTCCTAAATTATTCAACGTTATTTTTGACTACTGACAAAGGCTGCTTGGGTTTCTCCTAAAAGCTTAAGCATAAGTGTGCTACATTTTATCTTCTGAAATGGGAACTTTCACTTTGAACAAAATTCTGAGGTATTCTTCAGAATCTACAATAAAGAAGAATCTTTTCATGGCCTGACATTTTAGTACCTGTTCGACTTCAAACCGACATTCTCTAAGAAAGTTCTTATAATTTCTATTCCTTTCATTCCTTGGCGAGGGCGAAAATAAAACGATGAATATGATTGACGAGGATTCGCTGAATTCAAGAATATAATATGAAGAGCTTTTTTGGCTTGAATATAGGTAGGTAAATGTCGCTGTCAAAAAAGCCTTGTTCAAGCGATCATAATAATATTTTCTTAGTACAAATTAAAAATAATACAGAAATATTCTGCAAAATGGCTTTTAAATATTTATATGATCACTTGTGCTGATGCCATTATCACTGTTCGGATCACTAGAGAAAATATTGTCAAATATGCGATTTAA
This sequence comes from Mythimna ferrago, assembly GCA_910589285.2. NCBI lineage: Eukaryota > Metazoa > Arthropoda > Insecta > Lepidoptera > Noctuidae > Mythimna > Mythimna ferrago. The sequence goes on from OU342680.1 coordinate 3,067,539, forward strand.
GCGAATTCAAAAATACAATATTTTTTTTTTTAGATTTACAATTCGATTCAATTCAATCTTTATTGCTATAACACATGTGTTACATAAGATCTTATAAAGTAGTTAAATAAGTGCACATGGACCCTGTCGGGCACAGCAATTTCATATAGAACAATTTTAAGAGAATTATAATTTAAAAAAATAAAAAATAATCGGATATACAACTCAAATTAAATGAAATGACAAAGGTCACTAAAATAGAAGATAAAATTAATAAATGTCATAAGTTCATTAAATGTCTTATTTAAAGTTAAATTAATTAAATTAAAGGCCTTTGCAACGTTTTACAATGTAGTGACAACTAAAACATTCCTGATAGTAACGCAAAACATTTTGACGTAAAACTGTATTCTGATAAATACGAACGAAAATTTAAATTATTTTCGCGATGCATTCTTATAAGAGCGCTTCATCAAAATATTCCGACTTTCAACAACATGGACATAATGAATATTCTCCGTAAATTCTACAACCATTCCCTTTGAAAAGAGTTATCACACTAAATTCTGTATATGCTGTACCTGCACAATTTTCAGTGTTGTACGGCCAAAATACACATTTGCTTCACCTAAGCTAACAAGACTACAAAAGATAGATCCCATGCCCGGGGGCGCCATGTTAATGCTGGCCCAAATTTAGAGGAAGCTTAATTAAATACCTCTGTGCAAGTTGAGTCGCTTTCAAAGTGTATCAGCTCGCTTTAAAATGAACAGAGCCATAGCAGATGATGGTGATATTACATTCATGTAAGGTCTATGTGATGAGTGTAAAGAATTTTCTAATGCAGAAGTTTCAAACGCTGTGTAGCACTTAGCTCAAAGTAGGTCATCCTCTGTCTTCCCCTGGGTGTCGTAAGGGGGAGCTATAGCGTAATATAAAGTGGACATAAACGTAGAAAAATGTCGGTCGGTTTAAACTATAACTCACGAATAATATTGGTTGGAAGGTACAACTGTATACCCGGTTTATGCACACAAACTTTTGCCCAAACAACAATGTAGGTGGTCCAACTACAAAATGTTAGAAATTGAAACATGGCCAAAATGATACCTTCGTCAGAACTAAAATACAGTTGTGTCCCGAAGTTGTCATACATAACAAATGTTGGCTGATATTTATTAATACTCTGTTCCACCACAACAACCTTCAACTGCCCAACTAATCTATCAAGCTTTGGAATTTTACAATAGTTGCTACTGTTTGGTTGGTCCAAACTTCCACGTACCTATCATATATGGATGAGTCGCTCGTGTAGAGTAGGGTTTCTCAAAGTAAAGTACACGAACCCTTATAGGTTCGTCATTTAATGTTAGGTGGTTCATAATAAGGTTTTCGTAAAGGTGACTAGATACCTGAAAAGTGCACACGAAATGCTTGTGTAAAACTTGGTTTTTACACCAGGTCTTGACAAAACCAAATACAGTAATCTACTTGAAATTCATTTATTATAACATATCTATTGACGTCACTATATTACAATTTAAAATCAAATTCAGCTCATACAGCTACATTCCATCATTTTCTTCTTCAGGAGTGAGGGTGGGTAGAGATTCGCAGTCGTTAGCCAACTTAGGTAACAGAGGTAAGGACCGTACGACGCGCCAAAAGTTTGAGAAACCCTGGTGTAGAATGATGAGTGAGTAGATTTGAGTTTGTACGTTAATGAACGTGAAGTGGATGTTTTGTTATAATAATTTAACAACTATACAGTAACTTATTTTCAGCTAACCTCTGAAACAAATACACTCATGATCCGACTCGTGGACGGTCAACCACGTTTTCATAATTCGATCGTGACTGAAAAGACCTGCTTATAAAAAAGAAGTGTCCTCTAACATCAACATCTTTATACCGCCAGTTTAATTCAGACAAGGAGGAACTCCACCACTTCACACTCCTCTCTGAAATCACTAAACTAATATTTGTCTTAGAACTAACACGGAAACTTGGCGAAAGAACAGTCGCTTTTATCAAGTGTTGCCAAACTGTTGCAATTGAGATTGTGTTTATAGCCTAAGTTGGCTCGTAACTTCACGCTTTTTCATTGGGGTATAAGCTGGGTCCCAAATATTGCCAACTTTGTTAAGTGTCAAGGTAGGCTGGTTATTAACTATATTCGAATGGGTATTGTAATTGGTCGACGGGGACGATAGATTCTGAAGTGGTGTACGCGTACCGGAAGATGCTGCTTTGGAAGCTTTTGCCTACAACGTAGACCGTTGACCTGATGTGGGTCACGGGAATCCAGTGGATGCAAAACGCATAGGACCCCTTGTTGCGACGAAGCATGGGTGGAGACCAAGTCCGGTACTGGAAGTTTTTCGGTTGGAATTATGAGTGGGTAGGGTATTTATTTTAAGTAGAATAGCAGCAATGGAAGAAGTTACATTATTGTTGCCAGATTATGTATTAAATGTGAACAACACACGAAATCAAAAAAAATGCGTAAAGACCTCAAAAATATAATAATAATATCTTCGTTTATTTCTCCTCATAAATCAAGACGTTATGATTTAAGAAATATTCAAATAACTTGCAGGAACATTTTTGAGTCAAGTGAATGTGGGGAGCTGGTGTCTATTATAGGTGTTAACCTGTATTACTAATACCCAGGTCCTCACCCCATGAACAGCAGGGATGACATAATAATACTGATTATAGAATTTGGACTTTATAAATCTCTTTAGTTGGTAAGGAGGCAAATCTATCATAACCAATAACACAAGATTCCTTTTCACTTACAGATTTAAAATAACCCGCTGCTATACGGAAACGATCGGTTTAACAACTTTCTTGCACTAGGAGGGTTCCGTTCGACTAATTAAAAGATTTCAAGTTTTAAAATAGTTACGACTTCGAGTTAATTAATTCACGCCTTGAGCACTCAACTTTACGAGCTTAAAAATATTATCTTGACTAGCTGTGAATGTTTATTCTAGTTTTTAAACAAGTAATAAACAACTACTGTTCGTCTTTTTTACTGTTTAGTAAAGTAGTTTAATCTTGTTAAGTCACTGCAACGCTGGCAGGAAATATTCTACCTCTGGCTGGACTAAAAGCTGACCCCAACATAGAGGCTAAAGTGTAGGACCGTGGTAAGAATCTAATTAGTGCAAGTCTAGTTAATCTGTTGTGGCATTGTGCCATGTTTTGTTGGGCTAATAATAAGCCACCTGATCTCTTTCGAGGATGTCGCAAGATGCTGCTAATTAAAAGCTGACTAAGACGACAGAATTTATAGTTATCATAATACAACGTCTGTCTCAAAAGAGAAGTTATTAGGAAGGACAAATTTAATAAGGAACATCCTTCCTTCCTTTAAGGAAATCGTAAAAAGTGATATAACGTCAAGATGGTGAGCAGAAGCTGTGTTGTCAAATAACAAAGAATGCTGGAACCATACTTCTCTTATCCATAACTTCTGACGTTTTATAAGTGCCTATGTAGTGTAGGTCTAGGTGATATAAAATATTTTGATTCGATTGGTTTTCGCCCAGCTTCTCTGCATGGGCGGTGCTCTTATGACATTTCCTTGTACCGTTCACTGAGAAGATCTTTTACTTAATGGAAAATTGACTCTTCAAAATAACGCATGATTTCATCTTGGTTCATCCGCGCTCCGGAAGACGACCCACAAGGTAGACCGATGACTTGGTGAGAGTCACGGGAATGCGGTGGACGAGATACGCACAGGACCGTTTGTTGTGGTGACACTTATCCGCCAGCGGATACTTCGGGGGAAATGATGATGATTTCTTAGTACTAAGTCTTGGACTAAGGCAGGAGTTATTTCTGTGGAAGGATAATCTTAATAAGGAACTTTCGGATCCCTTCTTTATAGGAATTCGAAAAGTGGCATAACGTCAAGAGGATGCGCAGAAGCGCCCTCTCGTCAATTAACAAAGAATGATTTTGCTAAGCTCTCTGCATGAGCGGTGTTGTCTTACGTCAATTCTTTCCAGCGGTCACTGCGAAGATCTTTGCTCCATGCAAAAAACTGACGCTTCTAAATATCGTATGATCTATTAGTAAAGCCAAGTAGGTACATGTCTGGAAGATGCAAAAAAAAAGAGAACAACATCGAGATACGTGCAAATGCTTTGTATGATTAGAATTCTAAGCAGCGTCATTATGACACGATCTACGATCGTATCATTAACTACAAAGCGCGATCACGCCTTTTTTAGATCTTTTCTCCGAAACGGACAAACAAACCACTTTGCATGGTAATTACGTTTGGTAAAACCTTTGCACTGTTTAGCTAAATAAACGTTTCTGAGTTTTCGTCAAAGGCACGAAACAGAAATTATTCTTTGCAGTACTGAAAGTAAAAACCTTCCAATAACAGAATTATTGCCATTGCTATTGATTCTATATTTCCTATAATTCTATCTTCCTCAGGGATTCCATCGAAGGAAGTAATAATTCATTCCATATCCCAAGGATATAAACATATAGTTCATCTTTCCGTTTGCGATCAAAAATAACTGACGATGTTCTCAGTAACATAAACTCGATGGAGTATGTCTTCAGTAAGACGTCGAAAACTTACTACTGTGTGATGAAAGTATGACTATTTGTGGATCTTATTACTATCATAAAATTTGATTCGTCGTGTTACTGCATGGCGTTTTATATGGCAATAAGGAAGTTGGAAAAATGAGTCCTTGATCGTACACATACGAACCAACTGTATCCTATGTCGGTTGGCTTGATACAGTCAAAATGCTACAACACTCTCTCGACTTCAAGATTTCGCGCTTCAGTAGACATATTCAGAGCTTCATGGAACCTTTCTACAGCATCCCTGCAATTTATTCCCCAGTCCGCTAATAGTTCTAAAATTGTTATAGAAAATACAACCTGGATGGTTGTAGACACACACATTAGTAGAAGACAAAAAAATCAAGTCACGGCCGACACTTGAAAGTGTGACAGAAGTCAGCAAACAAAAACACACAATCCAGCCGCTTAAAGCTTCCTATCGTTTCACACTCGATTTGTCGCGTGAAATGTGCGAAGCGCTGCAGTGCTCGAAGGTGCTATTGGCACGACTCCAATGGTCTCTTAGCGCCAATGCTGAAGAGTGGAGAATATTATTTTTAGTGCGAAGTTCAATAACATCGTATTAATTCGTTAATGGGATGAGTCTGTCGAGATCTTCCTGTGTGACGTAAACCGGAATGACGTACATCCGTATTAAGTGATAGTTTTAGTAAAGATACTTGATTAGTCATGGATTTTATTATAAGGAAGGACAAGATCCCTCAAAGCCCCTTCTGTAGGCGTGTGAACAGTAATATTACTACCAAGAACTTCAAAATTATCTCATACCTTGTTTATTTCTGAAAATCAGTTTCCTTGAAATTTTTGCCGCCAGCCATTTTGCCAATCGTCAACATGTTCATTCGTAAAAGTCATTAAAATTATGCAACAAGTGTGAAATGTTTTCATTTTGAAAATATTTATAAAACTGCTGCCAGAAAGATAAATGTTTATGTTAAAAAACTATGGAAGTAGCCATATTTCATGACAATACATACGTTTTCATATACCTACTGGTTCTCTGACTGGATGTGTCAAAGTAGAGTTTTCGAAGGCGTAATCTACATAATTATAAAAGGAGAAACAGACTGACTGGACATATCAATGCAGAGCCGAAACTACAGGTACTAGAAACGTGAAATTTTGCAGAAAGCTTCATCTTATGAATGACGTAGGCGAGCACTGAGAAAGGATTATCCAAAATTCATCTCATAAAGGCATCCCCTTATGGGATGAAACAGGGGTCCAAATTTTGTATGGGAAACCTTCTTTCACGTAGGCGAAGCCACTGGCAGAAGCTAGTATTTCAAACTGTAAACGGATCTCCCGAAGTGATATTAGTACGAGGAACGGTGTGTCGTCGATTAAAGCGAAGCACCCGCATCAACACACTGGCCCTAATGATGACATTTCAGTACTAAGTACTGCATTAATGGAGACACCATAATATCGGAATGTCCGACGGAGCGTCCGGGTGCAATTCCCACTTCGTGCGAGTATTTGCTTTGATCAAAGATATTCACAGTACTGTTCGTGTACGTGATTTGTGCTTATAATGCCAATATGCATGGAGATTTAAAGGAACTTTGTAGACGGAATTAGTGCCAATAGAACCTATGTTTTGATTAACACCTAAATTGATGCAACAGTAAGTTGATTCGTAATAAAATCTATCTATATAATAAATATCATTTTAAACATGACACATTTATGTTTCCAATGCTGTAAGCTACTACAGCAGTTAATCTTTGAGGAGTTGTACCAGAATTTTAAAGTAATTCTAAATAATATATGAGTTTCCAAAAATGATCGCCAACAAATAATATTATGAAGAACAAAAAACTCTTAAATGTGCAAAATAAATTAATCTCGGAAGTTGGTGTTTCTAGTTTTGTTTCTTCGTTACACCGACTTCCGTAATAAAAGTTATTTTGCACTTTTTAATGTTTTATGTGGAAGCCTTGGCTTTACATGTTGCGCCCCGCAGATAAACCTTAATATTGTGTGTACGTGTAGTTCTGTACCTACTAAGGTGCTAGAGATATGACCATATAAACCACTTAGAACCAGAGTGCATCTCATAATAATTCAAATATGTATGTATATGTATGTTCTCATAATAAATAAACATTACTTACTTGAGTTTTCATAATCTGTAATAACAAACTTTCTTTCATAAATGAAGGACATCAAATTTCACAGCCGCCCTTACTTTTATAAATACCTTTTTTAATAAAAATGGTCACTTTAAATTAACATATATTAGTTTATAATATTTGAGAACTTCTTTCAATTCCTCATGGATCCAATCAGGTAGTATGTTTACAAATAATAATAAAAAAAAACAGTAACATCAATGAAGAAATTCTAAAGTAACAAACATAAGAAAATAACCAAATTGCGATTCACGTCCGGGTCCTCTTTATGAAGTCGGTTAAAAATAGGTTACTTTAAAAACAGTATTCAAGTATATATTAAGGATTCCTTGAGCCAGATAGTAAGATTGATGGCTCCCACATTTTCGCAGCATCTACTAAAGTAGTGGTTTCCCACGGGACTTTGTTCACCACAAGTAGGTCAAGGCATGCACGGAGAAAATTACAGATATGTGGGTAAGAGACCACTGGTTTAACCCTACCTTGTGCTCGGAGAGACATATCAAGGTGAATTTGGATAATTAAATTGTCCTTTTTGGGCAGAGAACATTCTAAACTGTGTCCTTGTTCTGTGTTCTTCGTGTGTTCCAGAATGATTTTCCTATTCATTTGATTTAGACTTTTAAATTCACCTCTAACAGCAGACAACTCATCGAACTGTTTTTAGGTCTTCATCAATTTTCACCTCTAATTGGTTATGTGAGCAATGTATTGAAAATCTTAAATAAGGTTATGATCTCATTGCACCACCATCAAACAACCTAAAAATAGATACAGTTTATCTAGGATCCACTAGTCTTCGCTAGTCGTTCTTTTTATTTGCCAAATTACATTAAACAAAATACAAAAGAGTTTTTAAAATAGCTTCAAAGCTACTTTAAAAAAGAAAGAATAGTCCGATATGAACTTACACGCTAAAATACATCACGCCCTTGGCGATCCAGACAGATTATATTTGTTAAGTATTATAAATTGTTATAATATCTCGTTTGCTTTTCTACCAACTTTAATATTGTTTTCACTGTTAGTGTTCTACCTTTGTATATTTACTTATAAACTGGTACGGTAAAAACTTCGTAAATTGAATATAAAATAAATTATAATTGGAATCGTTTAGCCACGAAATTCTGAAGGTTTTTGACATAAACATCGATTGTAACCGTCGAAATGGTAGAGATATTCCTTAAGACCTTCACGAACGAACGGTTGAAACAAAATGTCAGCAGCTCACCTTTCATGTCTATTAACCCGATTCTGGCTAGTTCTCATCGCATTTAATTGTTGAGGAGTTTAGTTCTGTTCACCTTTAAGTGAATGTTAGGACTTTGAAGGTTGGGAAACCATTATAAATAAAGGTGCAAAATGAAACAAGTTTCTTAGTCCATATTAAAGGATGTAACGGTAATTATCAGAACCGAATTCGGAACCGGTGTTTTTAAATTTGGTTTGTTTGAATTGGTACCAAAATCGTTGATGGATGCGGAGGTAGACGTGTCAAATAAAACAGTACTAAAACTAATAAAAACATAATTCGTAACATTCCAAATACGAAACGAAACAACAAGTGACAGAGTAATCGACAGAAGGCAGGGGGAGGGAGGTTCCCCGCGCGACACGTATATAATTTGTACCTCTGAATAAAATTTATCGGAATCGTACCTCCGTAACATTTCTGGTCGATGGAAGATGGTATTGCAGCATGAGCAACATCGACGCATTATAGAACAATATCCATATTTAAATCTTTTGACGATAGGAAAGACTATGTTTGTTTACTTAGCTCTACTTGTTAATTGTGCTTCTTTGCAACTGGTTTAGTTTTTCAAACGTCATCAAATGTCTTCTCCTGCTTTTGATGGAATGAGAGGAATTGTATTTTTACTGACTAAAATCCATAGTTGCCATACGAGGGCCTCGGTCTCTCTTTCGACTACTTATTTCGAACAGCCCGCTGCTCTACCAGGGGTGATTGGACTATGAAAACGTAATCATTCTCTTGTCTACCCAAATTCAATTCACAAATTGCTCCGTCAAATATGCTAACACTAACATAATCCAATAGATCCCGCTTACGACATCAAGGAGTCCCTTTAGGAATGTTAGTTTAGGCCCAAAAGCCGATATCATCGTCTTGTTCAAGTTTACTCGGATTAAAACATACTGTCTGAGGCTTCTATCGTTTGTTTTCGTTTAGAGATAGGAACTTGTTTCTAGTGACGTCACGTAGTAATAGATTGGAGTAGTTCTTACTTATAATTGAGAAAAGTGTAAGTAATAAACGCAATTATAGAAGAAAACCTAGTCGCTCATGGCCTTTTGTGCTGTGAAATAACAAGGAAAAATACCTTATAAAACTTTTTATGTTGTAGGTAATGTTTCTGTAGTTATAGTATCGATCAGAACCGACCCTATCAATTTCTCACCCCATAATTTCACCTAAATAACTATGCCGTGACGCAAACAGCTGACAATTCCCCATAAGAACCCATCAGCTTTGATGTTATGGGACAGTAATAAACACTAAATGAGTTTTACGACTAAATGCCCCATAAACGACAAATACTGACGATTGGAAAAGCTGTGAAATGCTAAACTCACTAAAGAAACATTTTGAAAGGGGTAAAAACTGCTGGTATAAACCCGATAGGGACGTTTCGACCATCGTAAAACGTTTGTCGTTTAAGTGTTAAGGAATTAGTGTTAAAATTTATCCCAAGGTTTAACTACCCGTTTTATTTTGATTGAAATTTTTGGGACGTTATAATAAATGTGTTTTGAATTAATTTAAATGCGGCTTGGAGAGACGTGACTTTTTAGGGTTCGTTACTTTTAGGAATGCATGTTCGTTTCTAAGAAACCAGTAATGGCCTTACCAGCAATATCGTGTTTCGATTCAAATACAAGTCATGAGAATGCTGTGGTTTTAAAGGTTGCACGTATTACAAGTAGGAAGTTACCAAATTATGCGAAATGGTTTCGCACGAACTGTTCCAATTTCTACAACAGTAGCTTCAAACTTGAACTGTAATTAATTTTATAAATATCTTGATCACAGTGTAAGATCTAATCTCACTAAATATTGACATCAATCACGTTTGACAAGATCACCAACAGAACTTCCCTCGCTCTATGTTTACCAGATCGATCGTCTAAAATGTTTGTTTTAGGGGAAATGGCCAAAATTGATCGATGACTTTAGAAACTTTTGCAAGTCTTTAACGGAGTTTCAGAGAGATCCGTTAAATAATGAAATATGGATGTTTTGTTCAGTTCTTAATACAAGGATTTTGTACGTGAGTGGCTTAGATGGATGTTCATAAAAATGTGTTTTGTTCATAAATCATTTTGCTTTTATGGGCGTTCAAGAAACTCGTAATTGTTGTGCATGAGTTAGTTGATTAATGGGACAAGTATTAAAGTTGTTATAGTTGATAGATAAGAGTGTTAGATAATAGAAATAGGTTGTTAAACTGTCACAAATTCAATATCTAAATTAATAAGTTGTACTGTTATTGGTATAAGTTTGACAGGCCTGTTGGTCTAGTGGTTAGTGACCCTGACTGCTATGCCGGAGGTCGTGGGTTCGATTCCCACCCAGGACAAATGTTTGTGTGATGAGCACGATCATTTGTTCTGTGTCTGGGTGTAATTTATCTATAATATGTATGTATTTAGAAATATATAAGTATGTTTATCAGTTGTCTAGTACCCATAACACAAGCTCTGCTTAGCTTGGGACTAGACGGCGTTGTGTGATAGTTGTGGAATATTATTATTATTATTATATCAGCTTTAGTGGCAGCATGTGCGTCGACTCGACAGCTGTTGGTAATATCTTCGATATTTTATTGGTGTGCTTACCTATTGCAATTAAACTTAAAGGTCTGTTCGTGTCTTGAAGCAAGGTTTTATAGGTAATATAATACGTTGTCTAAAACTCACGACGTTGATATTTGTGAGACGTTGTTTAAATAAAAAAATAAAACCGGCCAAGTGCGAGTTGGACTCGCCCATGAAGGGTTCCGTAGCAGCATAATATAAAAGTTCTTGTAGTTCGTTGTAACTTTGATCGATGACGTATTAAAAAAAACTACTTACTAGATCTCGTTCAAACCAATTTCCATTGGCAGTTTGCACGGTAATGTACTTCATATATTTTTTTTAGTTTTATCATTCTCTTATTTTAGAAGTTACAGGGGGGGGGACACGTTTTACCACTTTGGAAGTGTCTCTCGCGCAAACTATTTAATTTAGAAAAAAATGATATTAGAAACCTCAATATCATTTTTGAAGACCTATCCATAGATACCCTCCACACACGTATGGTTTTGATGAAAAAAAAATTTTGAGTTTCAATTCTAAGTAAACCTACTTGCAAAATAAAGATCATTTATCATTTAAGTATGAGGACCTCAAAGTTTATTGCTTTTTTCTATATTTGTGTGAAAATTGTAATGCGGTGCACAGAATACATCTACTTACTAAGTTTCAACAGTATAGCTCTTATAGTTTCGGAAAAAAGTGGCTGTGACATATGGACGGACAGACAGACAGACAGACAGACATGACGAATCCATAAGGGTTCCGTTTTTTGCCATTACTACAGAACCCTAAAAATGTAGTGTTGTAGGTACTCAGTCAATTTTTTCAATTTTATTTTAAGTTAGACAAACTTTTCTTTTTCTTTTGTAAGTAGTTCTTAAGTTAGATATTATTATAATATGTATTAATTTGCGTTAGTTTGGTAGTAAAATTTAGTTAGTAATATCTCTTATTTACGTATTGGTAGTATATCTTATTTTAGTTTTTAGCTTTTAAATTCAAAATCATGCTGTGGCCTCCTTTAATTCATTAAACCTCAAGCGAACGCCGGCGTTCGCGCACCTATTGTCTTTCTATTGTGTCTGTAATTTCCACGATTGAAAAAACTTGAATATACTACTTACACCTTTATTTTAGTGTGCACATCCTTTGTTGGAGGTCCTCAATCGGTTTATAAAATAAATCTGTAGAAGTTTTTAGTGGTGTGCGCATTACGTGAAATGTACGAAATCGGTGTAGATAACTCTTATACATTTAAAATTGTGTGTAACTTGATATATTACTTAGGCTTTGTTTCATCATAATCGGTTGACTATATCGAAAGATATACTACATTCATTGAATGTGAGGTGGTATGAAGTTCACCACATCAGCTAGTAGTAGTATTAGTAAACAAATAAATACCTACTAAGTTCACAGCGACAAAAAGCTTGAACATAAAAGCACTTGCGGTCATGTCCATATACGCTATTATTTTATTAAACCCGTAAATTACCATGTTCAAGAGTAGAATCAGTTGACACATACAATTAAGCCGCTACGTCGCCACAAAACAAACTCTCGAGCGCTGGATATTGTGCAACTGGCACGTGGTACCAGCTCAAGCGTGAGATGAGGGGGAGCTTCGCACGCAAATTGCGTCCGGGAAAGCGCGCGTGCGCCGGTGACGTCACCCCACAATGCGTGAGCCGCTGAGATAATATCGGTTTGTTATAGAAATTGTTTGAAAGGCTTCAGTAATTATGGTGATAAAATACGCTATGTATTTCTAAACGTAGTTTGTTAAGCCTCCACGTTGGAAAGTCGTCACAGAAACTAGACTTGTTGATTGGTCTATGTATTATATAGAGTCTTATAAAAATAAAAATAAATAGCCATGGTCGTAATTTAAACTCACATTCTTAATTCAATTTGTATTTAGAGTGCGGTAATAAGTGTTTAAACTAACAATAAGTATTTGTTTCTTATCGATAGACTCGCGTTTGACCGTTATTACAAACTAACTTCTCCATCATTCGTCTGCCAGCGGCTTCGCTTGCGAGATTAAAGAAAAACAAGCCTATATTATATCACTGAGTAATAAAATAGAATTCTACTGGTGAAAGAATCTATTAAGTCACTTCATTAGGTTTTTTTTTAAAAATCTAAATCTTTTCTCTTTATAACAATTGCAATTATATGACACTAGCTTCTACCAGCGGCTTTGCCCGCGTACCTATACCACTCAGTGATAAAGTAGCAATTTTTAAAATCGTTCCAGTAATTTTCGAGTTTTTTTTTTTAATCTGATATAAACTAGTGCTTGACTGCGATCCCACCTGATGGTAAGCAGTGACGCAATCGTTGATGGTGAAGGGCACTATTTTATTAAGAGCCTATTTACTCAAGCCTATTTTCGAGAAATCTTTCCTCTTATAATTTTACTATAGACATTATTGTCATCAGCTACTCTCGAACATCTTATATCGAAATCTAGTTCAGTTTATTGGAAACCAAAAAAGATAAATTCATATTGAACAGATAAAAAAAATATTTTATTCAAGAAAACTGCAAATCGAAGTAAATTGACACCTCAAATGTGAGAGTAGAGACGGCGTGGCTGCCAGTCTTCATTTACAATCTAAAAGCGATCTGTTGTTAAGATATTACGCGCTTACTGACAGGGTCAATAAAAGATAATAGCTTTATAATATCAGCTACCTATAAAATGAGGTGCGAGCATCACGACCTGTCTCAATGTCATGCATTAGCATTTTAAATGTGGCTAGGGTACTTGGATTGTAAAGGTCACTTTTGTTTGAAGATACCTATGTCAAAATAACTATTTTCGAGGTTCTAGTAGGCACCTAATTGCAAATTTGAAAATAACCTGAAATAAAAGTTAAAACCTGAATTACTACACACAAAGTTGCAGCATGATTTTTCTTTATTCCCATGGCTTCGTCTGCGCACATAAAATGTAGCTTTTGTCATTCAGGAATAAAACAGCTTTCTGTCAGTGAAAAATTTTAGCAATCGGGCCAGTACTTTTAGAGACTACCTCCTACAAACAAAGAAATACGAACTTTATCTCTTTATGATATTTGTGTAGTGTACATTATTGATAAGCTTGTAGATTAGTGCTAACCTTCACTTCCATCCTGGATCACCAATTAGCCTCTTCGTACGCCTTTTCAGTGAGTACAAAGCTGCCTGGTATTTTGCAGCACACGCCCATATGTGACTCTACTACAGTCCACACACGATTGAACAGGTGATTTGTACAACATTAGAAGCTGTCTCGGTCTGATGTACCGCCAGACCTTTGCAAGGATGCCAAGTTTCCTTACAGCTACCTGTGCTTTGTATAACATAAGAAGCTGTCTTGGTGTGAAGTACCGCCGGATCTTTGCAAGAAAGCCAAGTTTCCTTGCAGCTACCTGTGCTTTGTGTAACATAAGAAGCTGTCTTGGTGCGAAGTACCGCCGGATCTTTGCAAGAATGCCAAGTTTCCTACCAGCTACTTGTGCTTTGTGTAACATAAGAAGCTGTCTAGATGTGAAGTACCGCCGGATCTTTGCAAGAATGCCAAGTTAGCTTTGGACTCATTGAGCAGCACAAAGTTAGGGTTTGAGGAAATTTCAACTCCATAGAGTCGTTTACTATTACTGATGGTAAGCGATAATATATGTTCGACGATGGTGACTCTGTTTCGCAGGAATTAAGCTGACATTAATATTAAGTCTGCTACCCATTGGAGCAATGAAAAATTAAACTTCTAAGTCAACACAATATAAAAACCGTCATTTATCCTCCATTTATGGCGCAGAAATTAAAACTTATAGGGTATTTCCATTTGACCTAGAATCCTATAATTTGGCAAGAAGTAAAGAACTCGCAGCACAAATTAAGGAAAATTTCTAAAAGCCGTTAATTTAGCTATGACACGCCATAATAGGTTAGAAAAATATTTGGAAAAGTGGCCAGACGAAATGTAAGTCTTAAAGTTAAAGTTTAATATGATACTAGCTTTTGCCCGCGCGGCTTCGCTCCCGCTCTTCCCTACTTCAGCCTACTATACCCTACTCTACCCTACAATACCCTACTCTACCCTACCCTACTCTACTCTACTCTACCCTACTGTACCCTACTCTACCCTACTCTACCCTACCCTACTCTACTCTACCCTCCACTACCTTACTCTACCCTACACTACCCTATTCTACCCTACACTATCCTAATTTTCATTTTTTTTTCCATAAGAACCTTCTCCTCATAACGAACACAACAAAAAAAAAATTAGCGAAATCGGTCCAGGCGTAGTTGAGTTATGCGCTTACCAACACATTCTGCGATTCATTTTTATATTATAGATAAACTAGTGCTTAACTGCGATTCTGTCTGATGGTAAGTAGTGATGCTATCGTTGATGGTGAAGCGTACTAGTTCATAATCGAACGGGAAGACTGCAGCAAACAAATTGTTTCAGTCCTTCGATGTACGCGGTATAAACGATTCGACGAAACGCCTAGTCCAGATAGATAGAGGTGTCAAAAACGTAAAAGTGGACACTCGCCATACGTCGAGTTGTCTGATGGTAGAAAGGTGGTGGAATCAAGTCATGTAATTCCCGTGCACACTCTCCGAAATGTATACCAATTAAATTCTGGAATGCATTTGAAAAAATACCTGGCATGTAGGTATGCAGTTTGTATAGTGCTTTAAATTATAAATCTTTTCAGAAAATCTTGGGCACATTGTCTAATCCAATGGCCAACACAATTTAAGAGTGTTTTGGCAACGTGCAAGTAAACAAGCTTATTTTTATGATGAGCTCATAAAAAAGAAATGTAAGAATTTATAACAACTTTGACAATATTGTGGCCGAAGAATGGAGTAAAAAAATGATTGCCTCCTCGCTGGCTCCACGTTTTAGAGGTTTTTTCTGGTTTATTAATTAAAATAGATGTTTTTTTTATTCTCTAAAGTTAGTTAGCCCATTTATGTCCCACTAATGGGGGAAGGCAATTTCCTCACACGTCTGTCTTCGGCCATTGCGGCCCAGTCCCTCCGGTAGTTATCCAGCTCATCTCTCCGCCTTCACCTTGGTCTGTCGCGATGCCGCCTTGCGTTTAATGGAACCCAATAAGTGGCTCTTTTAGCCCACAGCTCATCCGACATGCGACAAACATGTCCGGCCCAATCCCACTTTAGAGTGGCAGCTTTTCTTTTCTAAAATTAAACATTTATTAATTCTTCTTTTCATTTATTACTTCTATTAGTAATATAGAAAGAAAGAAAAGCATTTATTCTTGCCCCACACAATCGTACAAATTTAAAAATAGATAAGTATAGAAAAAGAAAATTAAAATCTGTGCAGGGCCAAAAAGGCCAAAAACTCAACATATGCTGTGATATTTAAAACGATAAATAACACAGCGCTGGTATTCCGTTAGGACCCGCAATATCATATCTCGCAATATCAATATATTACTAATGTTTTCTACATACTATAACAACTAGACTAGCCTTCGGTATCTAACTATTCTCTCCAAATAAGTAATCGTCTAGGACCTAGGACTGAACCCATGTCAAAATACTTTGCGACTAGAACTTTTAGGTAGTATTTAATAATTAAACACTTACATATTAATTAAAATAAGAAACATCAACCAAACGAACCTTTATACTATTATAATTTTTTTTATTTTTTCTAGGTAACAACACTAACAGTCTTTTTTCTGAAAGTGAGCCTTGGGGTCCTGGAACGAAGGCAAAGAAGGAACACAGGAGTGGATTTTAGTCAGTAAAAGTCTGACACGCCCTTCCGCTTCACCCCTGATCGGGAGAAGTACAAAATAGACTTTATATCAAGACTCAAAAGTAGGTGTAGCAACTAGAACTCCATCACTACCCCTCAAACTTCTCAACACTTTCCGCGCCCCATCCGACAAGCCCCGAACACTTCCGAAGTCGCTTAGCATTCACTTCGCGTCCGGATAAAATATATGAACGTCGGATCAGATACGATTGGAAGCGAATAAAGAGGTTTTAATTTATGGACTGGTGCGTGGTACGAATGTTTTGTTTATGTTCGAGTGCTCTTGAGTGCGAAGAGACCGTTTTATTGAGTTTGCACTTGATGAACTGGTATTGGACTTGAATTTTATCATGGAAGATTAAAATTGTTGTGAGTTTACGATAGCGGGGCTATTATTATTTGTGTAGTTGTTTTGCTGGAGGTACTTTTGTAGGATAATCCATCAAAGTCAATCCTGATGACTTTCTTCTTAGTTTCTGTTCCCGAAAGTCATTGCTGATCTCAGTCTCCTTTGCATCATCATCATTATCCTCAGCCGAAAGACATCGTCTCTTGGATACAGGCCTCCCGCAAATGTCGACACAACAACCAGCGCTGTGCGTCTCACGTCCATCAGTTTCTTGCGACCCTCAACAGGTCGTCTGTTTACCTTGTGAGAGGCCTAACTCTGTGCCTTCAGTCATGCGGTCACCTCTGCGGAACCTTTCGCCCCATCGGCTATTTTGCGAGCAATGAGCCTTGGCCACAGCCACTTAAGTTGTGTTGTTGATTCTGATTCCTTGAGGTCGACACTACTCCATTTTCTTTTCCATTCTCTCCTGTAAACCATCACGCTAGTATTCACTTGCAGGCGTAAGCATTTACAAATATTTACCTTTATCTACATCTACACTAATAGTATAATAAAGAGGTAAAGTTTGTTTTTAAGCTATTGCATAGCTTCTATCGCGGGCCTTGAGCGTGGAGACCGAATCCAGAAATTCCGTAACGAAAATAACCTAACACCCCCCACTTATTTGTTTTTTGAGCGTGGTGACCGATAAAAAAACAAATGAGTGAACATTCAATCAAAATTCAATTCAATGTGTGAAAGTGTAACTTCAATTAATATCAAAGAAAAAAAAACAAAGGAAAAAAAATACTGCATAAATAAAATAAATAAATAATTATAATTGCATAAGTTGATAAAAATGCTATGCAATAGCTTTACCGCGGCAGTCCCCGAGTGCCACACGAATTTTTTTGTTTGTAGGAGTTAATCGCTGGAAGTACTAGTCCGATTGCTAAAATTTTTTCACCGACAGAAAGCTGCTTTATTCCTGCTGAATGACATAGGTTATATTTTATGTACGGGGGCGAAGCTGCAGGCAAAAGCTTGTACAGAATAAAAATACATACGCACTCACACACAGATGGTTATGATCATAAGAATAAAAGTCGCTACACGCGTCTGTCTGTTCATCCGCTAACTCCTTTTAAAACATGCAACGGATTTTGATGTGGTTTTCACTAATAGATAGAGCAATCAACGAGGACGGCATAGTTTGGACCCGTGCGTAAAGCTGAGGCGAGACAATAGTAATACATTATTCTTCTTATCGTATCGATAGTAAACTCGGTGAACTGTAGGTGATAACATTAACTGCAGCATCGGTTGCACTCATTAAATCCTCCAAAGTGCAGATGTATAGGCAATTGGAGGACTCCTAACGTTTTTTTTTTTTTTTTTGAGGTTGGAAATCCAATGATTTCTCCCGGTCTGGATAGAGAAGCATGTCAGACTTTTACTGACTAAAACCACACCTGTGTCATTAACTACCCTTTGCGTTCTAGGAATACGGGTTCCCTTTTCAGAAATTACTTACACTACTTACCATCAGGTGGAATCGCAGTCACGCACTAGTTTATATCAATTGAAAAAAAAAACCCCCCGGGGAACCTGTAACATGTGGCTCATAACTATTTATATATTATTAATAAATTTATCAAAACGGAATTCTAGTTATTTGATAATAACTAGAATTTGCGTGGGTATAATCAGGAATTTTAATAATTTTAGTTGTGTAGTACCTACTACCAAATCAATTAATTTATCACGAATTAAATACTCATAGGCTCTTTATAAATTGTGTTCGTAAAACTTTACCAATAAACCAATATAAAATTGAGTAAATATGTAATTTGGCAAATATTGGTTCAACAAACTATACGTATTTATTAATTAATTTGAATTCCATTTGTTCCGCCATGTGAAATAGGTATACACTGCGGTTAGTTATTGGTTTACTCTGGTTAATATTTGTGAAATGCAAACTAAAATACGATCAAATAGTTGTTAATAAAACCTTTTATCTTAATTATATGTTAGATCTGTGAATAGATTGGATTCAATTAGTTCTATAGTAACATCTATGGCATATGAACTACAAGAAAATACGAAATCCTGCATCGCGCTATCAAAGTTCTCCGCGCGATTTGAGTATATACGTCGGACCGAAATAAACTATCAGACAGTTGCTCACTAGATACAACACCCGTCTTGTCGGAGAATCTTCCCTTTTCAACGGAGGTTTGCGGGACTTTATACTCTGTTCCGCATACTTCTAAAATTCGCATCGTCTTCCTGCCCTTATCCCGTGTTATTTGGGGTCGGTGCAACACGTTTTTTTTCTTCCATTCTGTCCTATCACCCATCACCCACTATAAGTAACTCCAAACCAACCTATCCGAACCAAATTCAATCGGTTCTATTTGTTTTAAATATTTATTTTTGCGCTATAAAACGATATCCATTTTTTTTGCAATTCATTGGCAGATGTAGATAAGAGCAGTGGTGGCCCAATGATAACGGTCCCGACTTACAATTTGTAGGTCGTGGTTTCAAACCCAGCCAGGTGCATATATATCATCACCATTACTCTCAAAGCTGTGAAATAAAATATCGTGAGGAAACCGGCATGTCCTAGAACCAATAATTCGAAGACATGTGGCATCCACCAAGCCGTACTGGTCCCGCGTAATGGAATACGGTCATTTTCAAGAGAGGAGGCCTTAGTCCCAGCAGTGGGTACATTATAAGGCTAATGATAAATGATTTATTTGCAAATAGGTTTTTAAAAACACTTTTACACGTAATTTTTTTCGTCAGTTTAAGCTAGATGAGGCCGGTGTTTCCTAGCTGACTAGAAATCCTGAGTAGAAACACCGAAACAAACTCAAGAGTCAAAGTCTTTTTAAAGTCCATACAGCCAACATGTAAGGGTCAAATCATATGAGAACCACGCGGATGATAGTCTGAGATGGTCTTTTGCGGAAAGAACCACACAGATTTGAATGGAACTGTCCAGTCAGAGCTTGCATTTGTCTGTATTCGTATAGCTCAACTTAGAACTACTAAGGAGCTCAACGATTTGATGGATTTGACGAGCAATACCAAGGAAAGGACATTTAGGTAGGCCGTAGGCTGATTATGCTATTGGTAGATGCGGCATTTTATCAGTGTAGGTGGAGAAATATTTAACTTTTATAGGAAAAAAATATTTGTAAAATTGTATTCACGGTCCCAAAAATATACATCGAAACTACATGCAATTTTCGCACATTACATTGCTTTCTCTGTTTAATTGTTAAGGCAAACGTCATTGCCAATTGCTCAAATAGGAAGTGTTTGATTTGGCACTGACTTAAGATCCCATCCCCTAGCTGGGACAGAGGCCGTTGACAGTAGTCACCCATCGCGATCGGTCTTATGCTTCACGCTTCACCTCGCTCCATGTCAATCCGATGGCCGTCGCTTCTGCCAACACGGTACGCCGTCGCCACGTTTGCTGGGGATTCCAGTACAGCACCTGTTTAGGTATGTGATCGGAATAAGCCTGCTTACCTAAGCGTGTGACCAATCCATCTCCACTTACGACGCTTGATCTGGAGGTCGATCGGGCTTTCGTGGCATTTCCCTAACAGCTCTACGTTTGAGATGATATGAGATCTCAACCACTCCCTACTTTTCTCCTTTTTCTCATTGATATTTATAACCAGTTCCATTTTTCCTGTAACTTTTGTTAAAGAAGAGGATACGGAATACGGATATATTCCGTAAGTGAGAGGACGGCCAAGTGTGAACTTTTTAATTCACGCCAGGACAAGTGTGGCGGTTTGACAGATAAACTTTTTTATATTTTTTTCTTTTCAACGACAAAGCAAAAGTTGAGCGGACATGATAATGGTTTAACAATAAAGAGAGTCGCGCATAAAAAAAAAAATTTGACGCTTTTAAAAAGTATGAATGTTTGGCCTTTCGTTTCCGGGAAACCATTCGGGTGACCGACATTAAAGCTGATGGTTATTTTTTCTTTTTTAGGTTCTGTTGCCAAAGGTAAGTGATTGCTATCACTCCACTATCCGTCTGTTTGTCACCAGGTCTCACGGACTGTGATAGCTAGACAGTTGAAATTTTCAGTTGACATATTTCTGTTAACGCTATAGTAAGTAATAAATACTAAAAAACAGAACAAAATAAGTTTTTGTTCCACGGAACCCTTCGTACGCGAGTCCGACTCGCACTTAGCCGGTTTTTTTGTTAAAGTTAACTCGCAACGCAACACGTTTTCTTCTTCCATTCTGTCCTGTCACCCGTCAAACTATCACTAACTCCCTCTTGTTTCGTATCACTTCTCACACAATCCATCCATCTTTTTTTCGGCCTTCCTCTCCCTCTCCATCCCTCTACATGTAAAACCTCTTTAATCCTAACTAATCCAACTAATTTTATTTCTCACTTCAAAATCATAGCTTTTTAATAACAGTAGTTTTAACATTTTCACCTAATTATAAGCTTAGGTACATAAAAATAAATTTAATTAGCCATAAAAATTACAGTCTGAAACTGGCGATCTCGTATAATTATAAAAGCTGGCGTTAAAATAATTTTATAGCTTTTATGTAAAGGTTAATAAATAACGGCTTACATGAGAACTGTCCTGTGTTCCAGCAAGCGGTTAGTTGATAATTACCATAATGTAACACGTAATCTGGTAAACCTTAATTATGGTGATAGGTTAAATATTGTTCCGTTAAATTAACTGTTTAGTGTAACCTGTCCTGTGTGTGTTTAAGTTATCTGTGATGTAATTATACGTAGTTGCTGGTAATTGTGTTGGATACTCCAAGTTAGGGATGTTGTGGAAGTGATTATAATAACAGTAGAAAATAATAGCTTGGCAACCTCCTCAGGACTATGTTACGAACATCTTAAACAACAACTTTTGTTCTATGACTTTTTTTTTAATATCATAGGTACTTATTTTAGTTGATCAGATTTTGATACAAAAGCATTATGTTATCGCACTCTAAACGTGTTTTCCCGTAGGAATAAGATGTTTTTCCGGGATAAAAAGTAGCATATGTTCTTTTCCATGTCAAAGGCTATATAGGTACATGCCAAATTTCATCCAAATCCGTTCATCCGTTTTTGCGTGATTAAGTAACAAACATCCAAACATCCACACTTTCACATTTATAATATTAGTTAGGATTTCAAATGAACGGTCTAAATATTACGAAGGATATGCGAATACTTGATTATAATATAATTTAATTAATATAGATTACTAACGAGAGTTGTGGTGTGGTTATAATATGGGTTTTAACTTACCTGATATGTACTAATAGAGATAAACGTTGTTTTAACATATAATACATTTAATTACAACTTCAATCTATTCAAAAAGTGTAACAACGTGAAAAGGGCGCGCAATTCCGTATTCGAATGTCAAAGATGCTAGTGCGGGGACGATCATGCGCGACGCCATTAGGGATGCGCATCATCATCGACTTTTTAGTCTAACAGTACAGAGTTATTTGTAAAACATTAACAACCATGCAGGACTGTATTACTAACATCAAAAACAATAACTTTTGCTCTATGACTTTTTACAAAACATAATAGGTTAAGTAAGTACATTTAACGAAAACAAACCTTCAAGATTTCATTGTTCTATCTAACACATTTCTACTCTATATTTTGCTATACCTACCTACGTCTGTATGACGCGACGCGACGCAATGACACTAGCGCATCAAGCACCTCCACCGCCCGAACCCAACTCCCCTCCGCTATTGTACCATCGCTTGCTTCGCACAGACTTCGTAATATTTAGAACGTTCAGTTTAAATATTTTTATTTTTGTATAAAAATTTGATAAACTAAAATATGATACCTTTTAAAAAGTAGCACAAAAGTTGTTGTCTATGATGTTGGTAACATAATTCTGAGAGGTTGCCAGTGTTTTACGAATAACCCTGTATAAAAGTGAACAGTGAAACTCTATGAACAGAGGAAGAATAAACTTTGCCAAACAACAAAGCTAATTAAAATCTCATCATCATCATCATCATATCAGCCGAAAGACGTCCACTGTTGGACATAGGCCTCCCCCAAGCGTCGCCACAACGACCGGTCCTGTGCATCACGCATCCATCGGATTCCCGCGACCCTGACCAGGTCATCGGTCCACCTTGTTGGAGGCCGTCCAACGCTGCGTCTTCCGGTACGTGGTCGCCACTCCAGAACCATTCGTCCCCATCGACCATCTGTTCTGCGTGCAATGTGCCCTGCCCAGTGCCACTTAAGTTTGGCGATTCTTCGAGCTACGTCGGCAACCTTAGTTGTCCTGCGGATATCTTCATTTCTGATGTGATCACGCAAGGAAACTCCAAGCATAGCCCTTTCCATCGCCCTTTGGGTGACTTTGAGTCTTCTTATGAGGCCCATTGTAAGTGACCACGTTTCGGAGCCATGAGTCATCACTGGCAACATGCACTGGTCATGGAATTAAAATCTACATGATTACAAAGACTTTCCACGAAATGTTAATATTGTGGCCCTTGCATGCAGCACGGATCGATGTAGATACGCTGGCCGCATACATATGAAATGTAATCTGTTTTAGAATTTCTGATCGGATTCCGATAGCCCGAAATATCATTGAATTGTATGTCTCTCTGTAATGCTTTATCCTGAGGAACAATGTGGGTATAAGTCAGCAAAAGTTAGTCGTAGCATATGATGATTTCCCTCTTAAAATAAAAGGTTTACTATAGTCTGACTGAGGACACCGGATCCAATGAGAAGAATTAGTATATTATCATATTCACTGTGTCTCCTAATGAGCTTACCACACGCACAAGGTTCACCACAGTTTTGCCTACGCAGGCCATACACAACAAGCGAAACGTTGATTTCCTAACTGTAGGTCACCTCACACCTCTTCCTAACTTATCAAAGAATACCTATTTATTAATTAAAACTTCATGCAACACAAAGGTACAAAGGCGGACTTAATGCCAAAGAGAAAACATGGCAGGTGCATAAAAAAAAGAATAGGTTAATAAGAAAACAAGTGTACAAATATTTATTATATATTATTTAGGTATTTATTAAAACTTCACGCAACAAAAAGAAAAAAAGGCGAACTTAATGCCTTAGACATTATACCGGTCAACACATATGGATGATGTTATATAGTGTTAAATCTCTCGCAAAAATAAAAAATATGACAGTGGGAAACCATGTATCTTATGACTCCTTCCTCTCTGTGTAGAACGAGAGGAAATATCAGTTTTTTTTTATTTAAACCCACCTGTGTCCCTTCAGTTACCCTTACGGTCCAAGGCCTCGGTAACTCTCGAATGATCCAGCAGCCTTGGCAGGCGTCGGCTCTAACGGATCCCGTCAATCTTGCTGACATCTCTTGAAAGCGCGTAGACACAATGTCCATGACCCGGACCTTGTCCTCATCGGATATGTGAAAAAAACCTGAATGTGAGTTCGTGACTTGCATCCATACTATAGTTACCGGCACGGATCTTGAGCGCTCGGCATCAGAGTGGGGATCGCTTTGCGCATTCCATACATTGGCGAGCCAATCGTTGTCATTGTTAGAGACATGCAGCAAGCGCAGGGAACGAATCAGGTGTGATGTCTATGACGTGATGGCACGGCGAGCCAATCATTGACATTCCCTGCCCCCGCGTCTCACGCGTCCACTAAAGACACCGAATATTTGACTTCTGCGCAACTTGAAGCCAGCGCCCAAGATCCGTGCCGATAACTATACCACTACTTACATCCCAATGGTCAATCCCTTCTTTTGTTCAATATTGTAATTACCAATAAAAGCTTCAACTATGGTCAGTATTTACATATCCTTTGATGGGCTTCCTGTAATTCGTATCACTCCAACCATTTCAATTTCATTCCAATCCTTTACCGGCTTACGTTAAATTACCTTTCCTGACACAGGAAAATAGCACGTGTGTGTAATTTAATGCACCTGGCTTTTCACTTGGATTTTAATTTTAGGTACGTATAAAAGCTTTTTTCAGTAAAACTTGAGTGATGGACAGCAGACTGACAGGGCAGTCATAAAGCAATTTTCAAACTTGTATTGTTTAATTCTGTTTCTAAATCCAACAGCAAATTAACAACATCAAAGGCTTACCTTTCAAACGCCAACGCTTCGCATGATCCGTATCGAGTTGAGAGCTGTTTGGAACACGTTTAAAAAGGTCTCTCGACATCAGTTTCACCTCTACTGCCATCTAAACTGCCTAAATTCGTACCTTTCGTACCTTAATTAACAATGGCGGCCATTCACAGTAAACTTCACAAAGGTACGGAGACAAAAGCGTTTGACAATAATCCTATCAAA
Organism: Mythimna ferrago; assembly: GCA_910589285.2. Lineage (NCBI taxonomy): Eukaryota > Metazoa > Arthropoda > Insecta > Lepidoptera > Noctuidae > Mythimna > Mythimna ferrago. Next base: position 3,092,612 of record OU342680.1, read on the forward strand.
GGGCAAGGGAACAATACGCTGACCTATTCTGGACAGTCTTAGCAGTTCATCTGATGCTATTGTTCCGTTTTTGTGAGCAAATTATTTGAAATAACTTATTGTTTTGTTAGTGGTACAGAAAGCGGTGAAATTAGTTGTTGTATTTTGGAATGTTTGAGGGAAAAATAAGAGAGTTGGTTTCTGAAATTAAAGTTAAATAGAAGTTCTATTTAGAAATTAATAGAAATACGCAGTTTTGTAAAGACGAAAACTGAATTAGAGCTTCACAAATAGTTTGATATTTTAGCCATAAAGCTCTATTGGACCACCAAATGGAGTAGCATTTGGTACATAATATCCGAAAAAGGTTACCGTGTGCCACCGTTGCAAATTTTTCATGAAACGACAGCACCGCAAATTAATTTTAAAACCGTTTCGTTGTAGATTTGATTACAACTGAAAACATATTACCATTCTTAAAAATAAAAATAAAGGCCACCGATCACTTTGCTCCGACGACAGCAAAAAATGGGATCCTGAATTTCAACCGCGAACTTTCAAGCCTCTTTGTCAGCATATAAAGTTACCGCATATTTGTGACAAATTAAATTTTACGGAAAATACGACGTGAAACTGACGGGAAAGGTAATAAAATATCTTAAAATGATACAAAATGGTAACGATGCGATGTTAAAGAGGAACCCGTGGCTCTGGCTACAATTTTACTCGACCACGAGTTTTGTCTGAACCAGCTATTAGTTTATCGTGCTTATTCTTTTTGTGAATAAAATGAGGTTTTCTGTGCCGGTGTAATTCTGAAAATTGTTGTTTCGCAGCTGCCTGTCATCGTATGCAAAATATGTACTGTTGAAAAGCGGGTTTTAATTTATTTTCAAAAACAAAACTCATAATGCCTGAGTGTAAAGTCTAACAGTACTTCGAATGTTAGAGTAATTTTCTCATTCTACCAACTGACTAATGCAAATACAATATCTAACATTGCATTCAGTATTTCAACTCATGTGCCATTGCTAAATCGTACCACAGGACATGATAGATTAGTGCATTCCAAGGTAATTTAAATGTACTCAGAGATGCATCAGTAACAGTCTCAGGGATTTATATGTATCTCTAACTGCCAGCCTCGGCAGAAGGGATCTATGGCTTCACTTTGTTTTATGTGCAACGTCCATCAGGGTTTTATGAGCAATACAACAATCCATGACAGTTTCATCGCTCTGAGAGGCACCGATTTTCCTGAATACTTCATACCTTATGAAGCTTATTTCGGCTTTTAATATTATATTATATTAAAAGCCAGTTCGTCATACCTAACCTAAAACGAAATCTAAACATCCTTACAAGATTTTACTTTGAGCTAAACAAATTCGGAGACACGTTGAATTTTCTACAGCATTCTGACGGCATGTAAAAATCATGGCGGTACCCGTCTAGAGAAGAAAATAAATAAAATAGACGTTACGATGCAAAAGTCGCGGTACGCCAGTGCGGTCCAATCCAATTTGCGGCGTATTCGACCAGATATTACCGGTTTGCACCGAAACGTATGGAAGCAGAAATGGCTCATACTATTCCCGATTTTTTTCCAGCAAATGTCAAGCCTTTCCGCAGATTCAAGAAATAAAGCCAAGCATAAAATAATAAAAGATATTTCATTTCTCTGAAACAGAAGAGTAACTTGAGAGGACCCTCGTATCTTTTATTTTTGTTAGGTTATAAAGAATTCATTTCTTTCAAAAAGACTGGTTAGATTAAGAATAATTTAAACTTCAAATCCAATAAAATTCTAGCCTCAACATATTTTTGGAGCACTACCCTGAATGTACCAATCTTGAAAATGAATGTCTATCCTGGTGTGTTTGTACAAAATTCAATAAAACTATCTCTGACCACGAAAAGTAGAAAGTAAAGGACAGTACACAATACGGCGCATGACGAAACAAAGTTTACGGCTGTCGTAGATAATTCAGGAACCCGGCTCATAAGGTTTAGTGTCACGGGACGGTTTATTGGCGTGCTGAAGCAATATGGGTTTCCATTACTGTAATAGATACTCTGGTATAAGTTATAACGTACCAGTATATTTTTATAAAGGTGATGAGGTTTTAGTATGGTTTGAGCAGCTACACATGTCGGTTTTTCCTACTTATTATTTAGTATTAGTCTAATGATAATCCTCCCGAATGAATTTCGATCATGGTGGCTAATCTCAACAAAGCTTAGCCAATAGTCAGAAGTTATTATAGTGCACAAATGTGTGCAGTCTCTGTTCCTTTACTCTCACATTCCGACCGGAGAGAGAACAGGCAACGGCCCAACGGCTTTACGTGCTTTCCGAAACTCAGGGGTCTTACCACCAACTCCCAAAGTATGGACTGCTACAGAGCAATTCTTAATAGAAAAAACCCAATAGCATTTTATGACTGACCCGAGATACGAACGGACGCGACAAGGCACTTGTATCATATAGTATGTGGAAATCTGCGAGCATTAGATGAATAATTTGTTGGCAATCCCTAGAACGCTCGAAATTCTCGTTAATAATCAAATACTTATTAAAAGTTGGCTGATTAAAAATGTTTTCTTAATCCTTTCATTGCCAAACCAAACAAACTGTTTTATAATGAGTTTTCTTTATGATAAGTTTTTGTTGATGTTAGCTTTAAATGTATTTTGTATTTCAAGTTTTTGAAAACCAATATTTTCTTTGTTTCAGGTAAGGCAGTTTCAAGTAAAAAAAACAAAGGATCAGATCAGCATAACGGTAAATAATGCGAAGATAAAAACAAACAATCAACTGAATAATAACTGAAGGCAAACCATTTATGAAACAAACTCGCCCCACTCAAAACTTTTACGAAAAGTTTTTTTCTTTTTTATCGAATACGACACGAACGCTGTTTGATTTATTACAGGCTTTCAATTACTTCTGATAGTTACTTACAAACTTAATTTGATTTAGAAACTGTTGATGTAAAACACTGCATTGATTCCTTTGAATCAGGACGGGCGCAAACTAATTACTGTTAAGAGGGTTAAGAAGAGTTCCGTCGTAATGCGACAAGCCCGCAATGTGCCTTTAGCCTAACCTACAATGTGTCCGTGAGTGAAATTGTGGTCTGCCATCAAACGGGTAACGCTTTGTCTGCGAACGTAGTTACTCGATTTAGGAGCTAATGATTGGGATTCGGCGGCTGTTGTATCGCATTTCTGTTTTGTGAACAAACAATTTTGGTAATTTGAATTTCGTTGATTGCCTAAACAACATGTGTCGTATTAATTTGGTTGAATTTTGCTGAATTCAATCAGCTCTTAGTGCTTAGAGGAAATGAATATTCAAAGAGCTGACTTTTCTGCTCACAGTCGATGAAACAAATGAAGACAAAAATTATAAACAAACACCACACGTATTATTGATATACTGTGTATCATATTAACATTCATGATAAAACACCACATTAATACTTCCAACTTTTGAAATTATATAAACTGTTAAAGACCGAAACCAATACACAATACACTGAAACTCACTCGTTCATTTAATGAAGCTAGGGAGCTACTCTCAGACAGTTGTAATCGAAACGAAGCTACAACTTCAGAGATATATAAAATAGGAACAATAATAACTCTCTTGCAGATCGTTTTAAAAACAAACATTCTAGCCAGCTACTTTTCGACAGGAACAAATGAAGTGCGAGTTCCGACTGAAGGCAGACATTGAAACATAAGTCGTGTACCAGACGAGAATAATTGTGTGCAAAACGAAGATTTATCACTGTTTAGTTTTGTTCTTAGTTAGTTCCTGTGTTTTATAAATGATGCTGCATACTGCACTAGTGCTTAAAAGCTTAGTGGCCAGGCTGGCAGTTAGAATAGAATTCTGTTGGAAATGCAATGCGTAAAACTTGAAAGCGTACGTTTTCTTTATTCACCTTTAAGTACTTAATTACAAAACTTTCCTTGACTATTTTTCATTATCTAGTTATATAGGTTAACTATGTAGAATTTCATAAATTAATATACATTACAAAGAAATCTGGCCCAAATATAGAACCTTGAGGGGTGACTAACATTATCGCGTAAAGGTAGTTTCGTTGACTGTCCCGACCGCGTCAGTCTATCATAGATTGAGCCCCTGTCAACTAATTTACATTTGCAAATGGAACTAAAAGCCGGCATTAGCATTGGTAAGTGGCTCAAGAGGAGACGGGCTTTCGAAAGCCATTTTCAATGCTATTTGATTCGATATTCAGGATTAATTATGTTATAGGTTTGAATTTCGATCTGCAAACATCAGTTTTGACTGTAGCTTGTATCTGAATTTGCAAACTTTTGCAGTAATATTTGTGATCGCTTTTCTAATGGGTTTTAAGGATTACTGTATTAGGATTATTTAAAGCAAAATTTTCTACGTTACAATAAAATTTGTGTTCATCCTTCACAAAAATCAATAGGTACGTCGAACGCATCAATAACGAACAACTCAATCAATTGCAAATATTGCCCTTTTTCTGCAAAAAAAACTCTTTATTTTCCTTCTGCACACATTTTAATCAAATTCGCCATCAAAAATTCTCTTTGACGCGCTATCGCCGGGTATTGGGCAAATGTAGGGAAAAACTTTTTTTTATTATCACACAAAGGTGCGTCGGGCCTAAATTAAACAAGTTGCGCGATCGACGGGGCTGTTGACAGTTGAAAGTAAACATTACAGTTTAGAGATTAAAATTCAAAATTGCAGAGTAAAGCGCGAATTTTACATTTAACAAAGTCCCTCAATATCAATATTTTGTAAAGGGTTAAAACGGTTACGTTATTTGCATGGTTGAATTCAATTATGTACTCATACGGTTATGTTTTAACTTCATGTTTTTGGGAACTTTAAATAAAAATCAAAGTAGGGAAAGTTTTTCGTAGCTTCGTTTTATTTGTAATAGCGATAATATTATGTTGTTCAATTAACAAACATGTTATTTACTCCAAATTCCACAGCAATAGTCCAAAGGGAAATAATTTCAATCATAATACTACATTAGTGCACGGAAAGTTATTATTTATGTTACCATCCGAAGGCTCATGAATAAACAAAGTCCTTTGAAACAGTTTTCCTTATCAAATTCAAGGAACAACGCTTTTTCTCATTTTTGTTTGATCTCGGGCAATGACAAATTTATTGAAATAAAAATTTCGGCGTTACCTCCGGTGCTGTTTTCCTACGATCTTGCCTTTATTGCGTAATAATTATTATTTCTAAGAATTCCGTCCTCCCTAGCCTTTGAATATTTTATAAAGGAAGGTCATTTTGTTGGAGATATAGCCTCTCAGTCCTTGAGATGTTGCCGTGTTCTAGAACACGGTAAAAAGTCCCTTACTTATGTATGGTGTGTTGCCAAACTGTTGCTATCTTGAATTCGTAGCTTTATTAGCTCCTGGCTTAACTCACCTACTTTCGATTTTTCATGAGATCGTGTGTAAGATGCAAAGACCGCTATCACTTGTCTTTATTAGGAAAGGGAATTGTTAAGATAATAAAATCCTTGTTTACTGCAGTCGCAGAATGTCAATTGACCTTTTTGTGGTCTAAATTATTCAAACCCAAAAGAAAAGAAAACGTTTGCTTCTTCATTTTATTTGTGCGCAACTTCATTACTAGTCAAAAAAAAGAAGCTGTACTTGATGATAAACTATGCTTCTACATCATGTTGTGTATCTCAAAACTTAATGATAAATACCTCCACTTTGTAACAATATTTTAAGCATGTTGTGATGTCATAATAAAACGCCATGTTACCTAAGCACCTTTCATTTATATTCTAGGAAATATGCGGCAACATATTAAAACATTCTTCTAAATATGTCGCTACTTCGCTAGCTATTTCTAATTTAATATTCCCCACGTTTTCATTCATAAAGCCTCTCAGTGGAAATTGTTTTGTGAATTTATTTCAAAAAATTCTTAACGTTACAATCTTAACAAAAATTCTCTACAGCCGTTCTTAGTATCTAATATTCTAATACTTTTACTCTTTTACCACGTTCATGAAAGCCGGCATGTTTTGCATTATTCTTATGTACAAAGCCTTTTAATGTCAATATGTGTTCCGGAAAATCTGAATTTTCCTTTCATACTCTTTTGTGGTCTATCCCGGCTGCATCGTCAGGATGTTTTGTCGGAATAGCTCCGTAATTCAATATTCCGATGTTTACTCCTCTTGCGGATGATGATAAACCGGTAACAATATTGTGTAAGGAATATTTTACAAGCTTTGCGGAATAACGATAAGAGCTTTAGTATTACAATATAAGTGTATTTGAGTTTTTTTTTTGTTGTCTTTGCGTAATCGACATTTCACTGGAGTTTAGATGCAAAAAAAACTTCTCTATGTCCGTAGAGTCTCAATAAGTGAATGGATTGTACGACGAAGACTTGCAGAAAGGAGATTACATCCACACAAGCCTGCCAATGATCCGAAATTATCTCATGCGCATCGCTAAACGTGGTTTCAATTTGATCGTGCTATAAATAATTCTCTAAAATCAATTTTAAAAAAAATATGACTTTTAAAACAAGTGCGATGAAGCTTTCCTTCTTTATCTATAAATTGATGTCAAAAACTTTATTTAATTAATTTTAGTTTTCCCTCTAAGTATCGTGTTTTAAACCAAAACGTCAGGGGTGGGCCGATTTTTTTGCACGCAAGTGCACCTGTTGAAATTGAATATATACGAGTGTAGATTAGTGAAAGTGATACAACAAATTCTCTTTCGGGATAATTTGAATCAATAGGACTTATAGCAGGTTTATCGCTAAGTAAATCCAGAACTCCATAACTAGGAGTACAAGCACGTTCCAAACCAACGTTGCAAAATTGGTGCTAATTGAAGTTATAACGCCTATTCAAAGTAACAATACGAATCAAAATTACCGTTAAACACAACCAAAATAGCACCAATTTAAAAAACTAGGAAGAAAATAAAAGAGTGATGATGGAATTACAGCGTGCGCAGCGTTTTAACATTCATAGCGGTTCCCTTCGGCCGGTTGATTACTGCTCTTGTTACCTCCCCTGTTAATTGTAGCACTAATTTATTGTGTTGTACCTATTGCATTGTGTGCTCACTGAAACTCAATAATGGGAGAAGAAATCTGAGGCTTGGGTGAAATGGACTGGAATTGTTTAAATTTTGCGTTATGTTTCATTGGAAAGGTTTTGAACTGCTTCATTTGTTCTCTCTCTCTCTGGTGTTATTATTATTATATATTCTTTATTCCTTTGCTTTGGTTTCTTGCTGTTTTTTTTTTGCTTTGAATTGTGCTCATAGTCATAGTAGTTTATTAGTATGGGATTCTTACAAGTCATATATACAGATAGTTCAAAATACATAATAGTTAACAAATGATACAAATGATTACATTACAATGTCAAGTAATATAAAATGTCAAACAAATAATCTAAAGTACAAGAAAATAAATCGATAGAAGTCAAATCACAAATTAAAATAAATCATAAAATTAAAAGAAAAGTAAAGTTTAGAGAAACTCCACAAATATAAAAGGCACCATAGTTATTGTTGTAACACGATATAAGTTGACATCTCTCGACGCGAACGTAAGCACTTTGTTTTACCAACGATCATGTGTGAAAGCTCCATTAGATCATCAAAAACAAAATGTTCTAAAATAACAGACTGCAGAAATAACTTTCATTAAAAAATATTTCGAGCTGAATCGGGCCACTGAATGGCGGGATTAAAAATAATACGCCTTTCATATCTTCTCGTAATGCGGTGCTGAAATGCTCGTACTTACCGCCGTTTTCAGATTATGAAAAATGTTTTTCAGCTGAAAACTGGCTGTATCCTGTGCCTCTCGTATCGCAGGATATAGTCCCTTTTTTAATATTCCGTTATAGAATTACCGTGTTTCCGGCTTTAGGAGTGCCGGGCATTTCTATGATATGGTAGAGTTGAAGTGTGAAAGAGATTCATGGATTACTCAGTCTCTCTCTGACACCGTTGATAGTCCACATGAAATTGTTAGACTTGATTTATTTTAACTTTACCTAGCTATTCTTAAATTTATTACTAGTCCTAGTGTAGAAGTTTTAGGTGTGTAGTGTGTGTACTAACAAAAATGGTTCCTATGCTGTCCCAAATAAAACAATTTATTATTGCAATCAGACGTTCTCTACCATTACCAGTTGTATCATCATATGAAATTCATTATAGTTTGGGACACCTATGTGATTACTACTGTTTTATCTCATCAAAACGGGTTGGTCTTGTTTTTGTACGGTGTGTGTTGATTTTGGCGGAGCACTCGATATCATAGAACGTACGGTTTATATATAATTTATTTCTCAAAGATTAACAAATATGTAATCACGAGAAACAAAGTTTTAATAATATAGTAATAGAAAGTCCAGAGCTTACTTTGCAAAGTCATATAGATAGCTTTCTTCTTCTTCTTCTTGGTCGTTTCACTCTTGCCAGAGTCGTCGTATTTATCACGAAGATAGCTCTCCGGAAGCCGCCAGGGTACGCCGCACGACTTCCCGCCACTTTTGCCTGCTGGCAGTCATCCGGGCGCACTCGTTCAATGGGCCGCCAACAGCCGTTTTTATTTGTTCAGTCCATCGCATCGGTGATCTGCCACGAGGCCTTGAGCCGTCCATCTTTCTTTGTATAACAAGGCGTTCGATGCAGTCACCTCTACGTCGATAATATAGAAGATGTGTCGAAGATAGTTTTAGTCATTGCAAAAAATATGTACCTCAAACGTGCTGTCCTCATTGAACGCTAACTAACCAGTCATCGTGGGATGGAACAACAGTACCATGTTGGGCGCCAATTAGGCGCAACCTTGAGTTTCCATAAACGTTTCATAACTGTGCAGCACAGGAAATAATTTTCCATTATTCCTTCACAAAATGAGGAACGGACCAGTAAATATTTCCCTTGAACTATTCAACAGTTCATTTTTCTCATCGGAATATCCCTGGCCACTTGAAACTCAATGTAAATTGTTTTGAAAGCTTACAGAGCCGGCTGTCTGGCCGTTCGTTGTAGCAACGCTAATGATTTAAGTTTTTCAAGCTTTAAAGGTTTTTTTTGGACCCTCTATTGCTCTGAAACTTTGAAGGTCTGCCGCGGGTTTATGAACTTTATGATTAATTTAGAGGTTATTATAATATTTATGCGGGTTAAGACAGATTAGGAATACAGGGTAATTGGTAGGTACTTATGGAGTAATAGGTGCTTGTGCGAAACACACGAATCCCTCGTAGTGATATTTAGGGGAGGCCTATATCCAGTAGTGGACGTCTATTGGCTGAAATGATGATAATGTTGATGTACTTATGCAACCAATTTACAAACACATACGGCACGGTACAACAGGCGTAGTGGTAGAGGATTTGGTTGCTGTTCGATTCCCGTGCGAACCAAATATTTGTATGATCTGCAGATAGTTGTTCCGGATTTGGGTGTCTTGTGTATACAAGTTTACATGTTTGTTAACGAACCTACGATACAGAAGTAATTCCTAATGTTGGGTAACAATTATGTTAGAACTAGAGTGCTCACAAGTGTGACACACACGCCGATCTGGGCGCGTTGGTATCCATACATTTTACATGGAAACTAGACTTTAGAGCTACACTTGATCCACGCCACGCGACGTCGTTCTACGTACAAATCAGGCGTGGTACACGTAAGCGTGTCTAATGTAGTTCTAGCTAAAAAAAATAATATACGGTCTAACGTATTGTGATTCCATGACAAGATTTGTTCAAAATCAGCCATCATCAAAGCTATCGTTCTAAGCATTCACTTTCACAAAATACAAGTTTAAGATGGAATCCTCTAATAGCCTAACGGAACGCAACAAAAACCACAAGACCGCTCCTCAAAAATTTTAGCGCTAACGGTTTCGAAAACGCAAAAAAGCGTTGAGGGGACCCAAATCAGATATTCAGTATAGGGAACGTGATTTTCCTCACAATATGTGCGTTTACCTAACAAAGCCAATGTGTACCCTTGTGCTCGTTCTAGTGGAAACGCACGGTGTTTCGCATTGCTATTTTTAATGGTAAAGGACCGTGATTCGGTTATCATGTTTTCTTTTTCATGTAGGGAGAAAAACAGTGTTGAATCAGCTGTTTAGACTCCCACAGGATTTGTTATTTCGATGGTTTTGTTTCGAAGAAGATTCAATGTTTCATTACTGTTTCCTCATCCTAAAAAATATGGAATTAGGTAGTCCCATCACTGAGTGAACTGATATTGAGAAATCTTTTGTATTTGTAACTGTATAGAAGCGGGAAACGATTACGTGTTACTTGGGGTCGGTACAACACGTTTTTTTCTTCCATTCTGCCCTGTCACTCGTCATGCTAACACTGACTTCCTTTTCAATCATACACTCCTCACACAATCTATTTTTTCTTTGGCCTCCCTCTTTCTCTCCATCCATCTTCCAACTCCTCCAACTCTTTTAGTAATATGCATTTCATTCCTCCTATTTACATGACCATACCAAAACAAACGATTCCCCTTCAACTTTTCAATCACCAGTGCCACAAACTTCCTCTAATATACCTACTCATTACATAACATACATACTCATAAAACTCAAGTCAGGTAAGGTACAAAAATTACGCTTCATATACAGGGTTATTCGTAAAACACTAGCAACCTGTCAGGACTGTTACTAACATCATAAACAACAACTTTTATTCTATGACTTTTAAAAATATATAATATTTTAGTTCATCATATTTTCATTCTAAATATTAGGAAGTCTAGCGCGAAGTAAGTGATAGTACAATAGCGGAGGGGAGCGAGATCGGACGGTGGGGTGCTTGATACGCTGCATCCCGTCATACATACGTAAGTAGGTATAAATGTAGAACTGCGCACAGTTTCTTATAATTTCAAGAATGCGCTAGGTTTCACCCAGATGCATCCTTTTTGCATCCAAACCGGCCAGTCGACAACCCTACAAACGCGCTGTTTACTTCAGTAAATAATATAATCTCATTGGAACATCTATTTAATGTTCGAACGTGAATAGAGACGATTGAAAGATGACAGAAGGGTGTGGTATTGACGACAAGATGGAGCCACGAGACAAGCGTATGCTTCAAACACGTTCCTCAACGCAGCGCAAGTGTACTGGTGGATCCACTACGCTTGCGCTGAGTCAAGATGAAATTACTCTCACAAAGAACAGGTTTGAGTTCCCTCTCAACCATTAGTGGAAAATACCAAAGCGTTTATATAATACCTATGTAGAAACTCTATAGTTTCTCGCATTATTTATGACGTTGTGAAGTAAACTCTTGATAGCAGTTAGATCAAGATTTTCTGTGTCTTGAAGGAGATGTCCATCATTTAAAGCTTTGCTGGCAGATAAGTCATTGTTGAGTTAAGCTTGCCTCTGTACATCATCATCATCGTATTCACCATCAATAAAACATCAAAATAGTGGGTTCTTAAGAGGACTTAATGCAATAAGGCACTCTCTACCAGTCAACCTTTGGCTTAAAAAAGACAACACAGTGGCAACGCTACCTTATCTTCTGATGTGAAAATATCTGAAAACACTTGTACGGCACTAAGAGACGAACAATAGATTTCTAAATCACCCAGATTTCAACAACACAAATAAACTCGTTAATTCCATTCAAAGTCTGTTTAAAATCTCGCTCATTTCCTAGCCCCAACATTATCTTTCCCGCGACGCTGAACGGCAATTGATTCGATGCGTTTCGATAATAAACATGTCCTTTCGTGTTCAATCGAACTGTGACTGTTAACGTGCACAATTATTTCCATTTCTTTTTGCCATTCTGCGTGCTGATTACGAAAATGGGGTGCAGCTTGAAAAACCGTTTTTTTTAGCATTCATAGCCTCCTTGGGGCCATGGGTGATGCGAAAGAGAACACCGGGGCCCTGTAACGATGGCAAAGAAGGAACAGGAGTGGGTTTTAGTCAGAAAAAGTCTGAAACGCCCTCCCGCTCCGCCCAAGAGCGGGAGATGTCATTAGATGTTAAAAAAGCCTTGTTTTAGAAATTGAGAATAAATCAAATTAAGAACTCCTCCCACTCTGAGGGAGTGAGGGGAAGTCAGACTTTTACTGACTAAAACCCACCCGTGTTTCTTCAGTTGCAAAGGGCATTTCAGACCCACAATAACTGTTTTGAAGAGCAGCTCGCAGTCTTAAATTCATTTAGCCTCTACAAATTTTAGTCTGCTTTTATACTTCAACACCCATAAGCCCCAAAATCACACGTACACACGTACGTACGTATCGTACGTTTTTGCTCTTGATGCGAGTTAGCTACATGAAAAATCGTTCGCCACTAATTGCACGAAAACTGATACAGCAGTTTTGTAGAAAACCATCGATGAATCATAGCACCCTTCGCGTTATGATTGAGCAAACACACAGACCTCACCATTCTAGCTACGTCATCCACCATAAATTAGTTTATGGCTATTTTACGGTATACGAACATTAAAACTAATTTTACGAGCGATTTCGGATTCTTAATAAAACACGAGGGAGGGTAATGAGTTTGCGGCTGAAATTATAGGGGTTTGTAATACGTACTTGTAATTTCAATGTTGAGCCTGAAATAATATTTGTAGAGCTAGCTAATTTTGTATGATAAGAAGTCGGCTCTTTCTGAATATTTCTATCATGTTTACTATTTCGTATACAAGTAAAGGAAGGAAGATCTCCCCAAGGTGGACCGCTGACCTGGTGAGGATCGTGGGAATCCGAAGGATGCAAGACGCACAGGATCGGTCGTTATGGTGACACTTGGGGGAGGCCTATGTTCAACAGTGGAGATCACGGTTGTGGAGATCTTTCGGCTGAAATGGTGATAAAAGTAACTAATTTTCTATTAAATACTTTTACTATCTCGCCAAGAAATGTTCGGGTGGATGTCTGGAGTGACGAGAGAGAATAGGTAAAGTGAGAAATGAGCACAGAGGACTAGAGGAAGTTGAATGTGGCACCAGTGACTGAAAAGTTGAAAGGGTCTATCTTGATTTTGAGTTATGAATATATGTGTAAATGGTTAGATAGGGAAAAAGAGAGCAAAGAAAAGAAGAATGGAGTTTTGTGAGGAAGTGATATGAAAGAAAACGGGGTCAGTGATAGAGTGACAGCTGACAGGACAGAATGGAAAAAAAAAGTACGATATGAAAGAAGGACAGGAGGATGACGATGATGACAATAAAAGTAAAAATCAGATTTTTGCACTCGCTTCTGAAAATTAATTATCACGAAAACTACAACTTAACACAAAAAAAAAACGCAAATATTTATTATTATTATTGTTTAATTCTTCTGTTAATAGGAATGCTTTTTATAGTCTAAAAAAACTAAAAAGGCCTTAAAAAGAAGGTATTCATCTTATTTTATTTTCAAGCTAATTATTTTAACAGGACACGACTTGCCTATAAATTATCTTAATAACGCAATTACCAAAATTATTGTTAATAAAACAAACAAACTTTACCTTTAATTAGTTCACATAAACTGGTAACTCCCGTAGTTCAAGAAGAGGGGCATAATTAAAGGGAACGGTTTTCATACAAAAAATATTAAGGAAATTTTTGCGTCACTTCAAAAGGGGAAGATTAACTCCATGTTGCATTAACGATCACGGTTGTTGATCGACAATTTCAAAAAAGGAATTATATATAGAATATATAGAATATTTCCGTTAAGAGCAGTGGTGATGCTGTAGTAACGTAGGTTCAAACCCAGCCAGGCGCATTACTTTACGTAATGTATTTCATCATCACTGCTCTCAAAACAGTGGAGAAAAACTTCGTGAAGAAACCGGCATATCCTACAACCAAAACGAAGACATATGATATTCACCAAACCGCACTGGGCCCGTGTGCTGGATTACGGCTCATTCCCTCTCCTAGAGAGAAGGCCTGAGTCCCAGCAGTAGAAACATTATAATTCTGATTATGCTATGCTATTTTTATGCTAATATTCCAATTTGTTTGTGTACGTGAGTGTTTTAAAAAAAACTGACTCGAAGATGATTTGATTTTGCCTTGTGGGTAATACTCCTAAGAGTATTAGACCTTCAGTTATTTATCTACTTACCAAATCTTTTACCAGACCTCGTGTGCTAATCACTCTAATATTATAAAGGCAAAAGTTCGTGAGTGTGAACAGATTACGATAAAACTTGGTATACGGGTAGATCATGCAAATAGAATTTTGTAGGCGATCCCACGTAATGGTAGGCAGTGATGCAATCGTTGATGGTTAGGCGCACTAGTTTATTAGGAACCTATTCACTCTAGCCTTGAAGGCACCTAAATTATAAAAGGAAGCGCAAATTGTTCTAGTCGCTCGATGTATCTACGCAGGACAAACTAGTAAGGAGAAGGCGAAATCAAGTTATGCAATTCCCACGTACACTCTCCAAAATTAAATAGGTATATATAATAATAATAGTAAGTCTATAATCTATTATCTTAGAAGTATGTTTCATTGGGATAAATTTCTACTATCATGCGGGCGAAGCGGCTGGTAGCAACTAATTTTGATAATATTTTTGATGATATTCAAGTTTTTTAGCGCAATTGATTATAAGATCTAATTCCAGCCAATACCAATACAACTTGATATGATTCACTTATAAAGAACATATCACGTGTACGAGGTCAAATAATTTGACCTACCATCGTGATTTCCTGCACCATCTTAGACCGCCATTTTGGATCGTCGTGAAAATTAATTAATACACAACGCATAATGACTACAAAACCTTACCTTCACCCCATATCGTCAACAGAAGTACCTTTCTTAATAACCCCTTTAAGAACCCCATATTTTCTTAGAGCCTCTAGGCAAGTAAACATTAGCAGCCACTTTAAGATCTGCATGCTTTCGGATAAGAAACCTTAATTCAATGACTCATGGTTCAGTTGTTTTTGCATCGAAAATGGCTTTACGTCATTTTTGATCAGCGTCGGTGCTCCAGATTTAGACTTAAAAAACATTACCCTAAGTCGATATTTCAGTTTTATTAAACGTTTTCAAATTAATGGATCGCGTTAGAAACACTATATTGCACTCCAAAACTAGAATAACTGATGCGGCTCAAAAGTCTGCCCAGTTAAAATGGGACTGGGCTGAATATGTCTGCCGTATGCCCGACAAACTGTGGGCCAAATTAGCATGTATAGTTGTGGCCCTGAAACAGTGCGACGAGGTCGCGGCAGACCACGAAGGAGATGGCGAGACGAACTACATAGATTTTGCTATAAATGGCAAGAAGAAGCGTGGGCCCGAGAAAGATGGAAGAATTGAGGGAGACTTTTGCCCATTTTTTTTCTACACTAATATTCTATAGAGATAAAGTTTTTTTTTTACTTTTGTTTGTAGGACGTAATCTCTGAAAGTATGGTCTGGTTACTAAATTGCTTTATTCCTGAGTGACATAGGCTATATTTTATGTAAGTACGCGAATAAAACTGCGGACAAACGTTAGTTCACAATAATTTTGTATGAACCCGCAACTTTGCTGTAACAAAAGTTAATATTATAATGAGGAACATAAAACAGAGATTCCCTTAAATAGCTGTTGGGCACATTAAGCAAATATTATAAAATATTTAGCGTGGCTCCAGGCTTTGTCCTGAGGTAAACAGCGAACAACCATTAGGGACCCCGTGTTTCGGGTGGTTGCAGACGGGTGATAAAACGGGGTGATTTTATTGTCTTACCCTTTAAGGTGTTTCTGGGTTGATTATTTAAAGGTGACACTTATGACGGGGTTTGATGGTTGCTCTCTTTTTAGCACTCAGGCTTGCTGTAGCCCTGTCTTGTTTTCGCAGTTAGAACTGATGCTTTTGCAGAATGTGAATATTCTTTTTATTAATCAAGAAGGAAATGTTTTATTCTGATGGATAATTCGTTGGAAGTGTGATCAATAGAATGATGTGTACAAGTATAACAATATAGCAGTAGCAAGTATAACAGTATGTCTGCATTTCAATACCACAAATAGTTCAGATACACAGCGAAAAATCTACACGGAACAAGTATTTATGGTGTTCAGTTCCTGAACGAACGAGAATGGTCGTGTGGAAACTTCCGCCAGGTACAAATAAATCAACACAAGCGAATCCGAAACGAATGATAGCAGTGATTTGTATCCAAAAAACAACAAAAAAAAAACAGGCTTTGAAACATCCGAAATAGAGATTTGAATTTCTAGTTTCAGATTCTAAATCCCGGTTCAGACTCAGCGAGCAACTCGCCTAACAGGACGTTAGCAAGTCATTGTCAACAAACTCTGCCAGTTTACAATTACAGGTGTTTTTGTTTGCCAAATGTTTGGCAAAGTTGTTGTTTTGTTCCTCTTTGTTTCACTAGCGTTGAGAGCCTGGTGTTAGCGAGGTGACAAAGTTTGCCGCCTTTCAGCAACTTCATATTGTGTTGTTTAGTTTGACCAAATATTGGATGAGTTGGAATGCTTAGATACGAGTAGGTTGTATAGTTGCTGTTAATGGTTTGTATTATTGTAGCGTTTTCCAATCAATAAGAATTCAGTTATATCACTGCCTATTGTACTCATAAATCAACTCGAGCTTATACAGTATGTCGCTGGTCATAGGCACTGTATGGAGGAGGGTGTTGTGGGCACCCGGGTAGTCGGACGACGAACAATGAACAGCAGATCGTGGTCCGTCCGCCCGTTTGGTAAGGTCTGAGTCCCAGTCGTCGATAGCGCGTACCTAGTAATCCACACGTGCCTCAAAGAGATGTCAGCAAAACCTTTGGGGCCCAGCGAGGCCAATCCCCGCTAGGGCCGCGAGAAATAACTGAAAAGGAAATCTGTGGTTCTAAAATGCAAAGGGCCACTGAAGGATACAGAAGTGGTTTTAGACAGTACAAGTCTGACACGCCTTCTCGCTTTACCCTAGAGTTGGAGAAGTCACTGGATGATTTCCCACCGAAAAAAAAATCACTACTTACTCTTAAAAGAAGGTCACCTTCAGAGAGATAAGAAAATAACGCTGATGCATAATGCATAACCAATTCCACCTTCATCCTTATAAAACCCCAAAGTAGGGTCTCATCTATCCCCACTAAAAAGTACAATATCAAACCTTAATATTTTAACGCCTAAACAATTTAAACAGACCATAGGCGACCACAGCAAAACCCACATTAATAACCCAGTTAACGACTGTCCCGGTGCAAACACAGCTTTAATATAAGTTTAGTGTCCCGTAGAATATTGGCCATCGCCTGCAATATCCTGTTTTATACTGAATTTCCCGTTTATAGTTGAACGTAATTTTGGAACTTTGTACGTGGACATCATGTTGTTTAATTTGTTGTGGCGGTTGAAGTGGATAAGAAGGATAATAACATAAAGATTTCAGGAAGATAATCATTAATGATCTCGTGGCATGGTAATAACATCTGGACAGGCTGACCTTAAAGGTTAAGCAACACTAACCCAGGTCAGTCAGAAATTTTAAGATTCCTTAGCACCTTTCAAACTTCAGTCATTTGAAGATCTTTGACAATCCTTACGAGTAGAAGCCTTACATTCTGACAGCAGTTCTGCCAAATATTATGGTGATGCCCAGTTTATTGGCTTGTGGAGGTCGAATATGCCGTCGTTGCACCATGTAAAATACTTATGGCTGTGTCTGGATTGACTCTTAGCCAACCCCAAACTTGCTGAGAAGAGGCTAGGCAGATTGATTATACAGAAGTATTTTTTAGGAGATAATCTCTGGAAATATGTACCATTTTGGGTGGGAATCTGCTCTTGACGGAGCAAGAGGGAGTCCAACTTTTAGTAACTAAAATCCACATGTTTTTTTTCAAATGCCCTTTGCGTTACAAAGCCACAATAACCTTTTCGAACAGTCCAGCAACCTCTCAATTATCTTTGGACACAACGACATTTCTATCACTGATAAAAAGCTACATTTGAGTGTTAAGGCATCTTTCTTACTTACCCTTTTTTTAAGGTTATCATAGTCTATGGGGTTATCCAAAAGGGAAGCTCGGCCCCGATACGAAAGGCTAGAAGGAACGGGGTGGGTTTTTTAGTCAGTAAGAGTCTGACACTATCTCTCGCTTGGGCGAATGACATCTCATTTGGATGATTTTTACCTGCGAAAAAAAAAGGTGAAAAATCATCCAATGACTTCTCCCGCTTTAAGGTGAAGAAGAGGGCGTGTTAGAATTTTTCTGACTAAAATCACATCTGTGACCTTCGGTTACCCTTAACGTTCTGGGACCACAGGTTTCTTTTTCAGAAATGCCTCGCGGCCTTAGCGGGCATCGATCCTGTTAGGCTCCTACGGTTTTGCTGCGCGAGAAACACTACGCTCCGTCGACTACTCAGGCTCGATCCTTGGTAGACGGGGACGGGTGGACGGCGAGCTACTGATAGTGTACTCTGACTAAGCCATCTCAATTCTACCATCGGACAACCCGACGTACTACGAGTATCCACCCATACGTTGTGGAAACCTCTTCAGTCCGGACTACGCGTTTCGTCACGTCGTTTATACCGCGTACGTCGAAGGACTGGAACAATCTGACTGGTGCTGTCTTCATAAAATAGTGCTCCTCACCAGCAGAGATTGCATCACTGCTTACCACCAGGTGAGTTCGCAGTCAAGTACTAGTTTATATAGTACTTAATCAGCCTCTCTATTATCTATTTCTCCATAACCCTCATCAGCATGTTGATATCCCCCCACAACATCGAGTCTAGTATGCAATTTCCTGCTCACAGCCCAATTTTGGCCCAGCAAGGTGCACACGTAAAATACCAACATTATAGTTTAATAAATAAACTTATATTGTTATTATGTTGGCAGTATGCTCTCGACGTTAACTTAAATTAACTTTAATATTTAAATAGTTGGGAATAAATTGTGTATGAGTAACCTAGACTTTGTTTGGGGTTCAAAGAGTGAAATCATGTTTATTTTCGTATAACACTTACATTCTGTAAGTTATTGGACCCATCTGAATTCTGTTCTGCAGTTTATCTCATAGAATTTTTTGAGTTGTAGATCCTTAATTTTCCATTAAAATTAGCAGATTTTTTTTTTAACGATCACAAAATGCCGTCTAATCCCAAGCTAAGCAGAGCTTGTGTTATGAGTACTAGACAACCGATAAACATACTTATACTTACATATATTTCTAAATACATATATATTACAGATAAATTACACCCAGACAGAACAAATGATCGCGCTCATAACACAAATATTTGTTCTAGTTGGGAATCGAGCCCACGACCTCTGGCATACCAGTAAGGTCACTAACCACTAGACCAGTTAATTTTGCTGTACAAAAGGTCTAAATACTGTTTGTTGTTTATATGATACTAAGAGTATCCAGATCGTTTTCGTGAGAAGACCCACATATTTTGGTAAATAAACTACGCCACTTCTATATATAAAAAGAAACCAGGTTGACCTTATATAAGTAAATAAGCCAGAAGCCATGTCAGCTAATTAAAATCCTCCACGAAATTGGCTTATAGAAAGGTACGATTTTTCCTTCCTAATTAATATTAATATTTTTATTTATCAAGCTTGGACGCCATTTTGTTTTCATTTCTTCCAATCCGTGATAATTCTATATTATATTCTATATTACCTGCTCAATTATTAACACAATCGGTCCGGGATCAAATATTCATCAAAACATTTCATGGGGTCTCGTCATAGCTTAGTATAACCCGCCTTGGATAAACCCCGGCATTTTGGGAAATAACTAAGGATTATAGCCGTTTCATCCATTACTAGGTTGTAGTAGTGATGTGATGGGTTCGCGGGATTGGGTTACGAGATCAAGACATGCTGCGCCGACCCTAAATAAATTAGCATAATCGTATGCTAATACCATCCCACGACATGTGTGTGTATCACTTTATGTTTTTATTTAGACAACAACTATTGATAACGATCACGTGTCACAAAAAACTAGTGCACACCACCGTTAACGATTGCATCACTGCTTACCATCAGGTGGGATTGCATTCGCAATTAAAAAAATAATAGGTACCAAATAAATAAAAATACATTATTTTTGTCTGGAAAATTATTAATTCCACTGCAGATAGAGCTAGAGAAAGTATAAGTTTTTATTTTTAATTTTCTGTCTAAAACCCACCCTTTGTCCTTAGCAACATCCTGAGAAGATTAAATAAAAATGGTTTTATGTTTTTATTATAAATATCAAACCATTTTAGCGACAGTTTCCCGAGGACGCTTTCCTTTACAGCAAGGTAATTAAAAAGTCCAACAACCAGTCCATGTTGACTTTAATCAAGTTGAACGCATCCGTGTATGCCAGGCTTTAAACCGCAAAGAACCATTAAACGAAAACCTCTACACAGCTACCCACTCAATTACAAAATAATCGTTGAATTCAAATAACAAAATACCCATCATTTTCACAAACAATATTGTATTTCAGCCCCAACCGATTGAAAATCAACATCAGCATTTATGTAAACGCACATAATATTATTGTAGCAAAACTCAATAAACTCGTTGTCATGATCTCTATTATCCGTATCAAATGTCGGGATAATTTACCCGCATATTTCCCGGGGCTCAAATGTCGGGATGTCACGAATAGAAACATTTGGCATCCCTATGCCATGTTCGACGACTCCGTTTCAGAAAGGTAATAAGGGTCCGTTTTGACTCCGTTCTTTATCGGTAAGTCTATTATTGTTTTGTTGATGACCTCTCCCCTTTTGTTGTCAGTTACAGGTACAGGTGAAGGGACGAAAATGAAGGGAATATTTTAGGTTTTGTTTTTCTTTAATGATTTGGCCGGATTATGGGGATTGTATCGGATGTTAGGGGGTATGTAATTACATTTTGGCATATTTTTTGCTGGCTTTTTTTATGGATGCGAGAAGAACAAGATCGTTCCTTGTGGTGGCACTTTGGGGAGGCCTATGTCCAATTTTTTTTTTTTTTAAGAACATTGCCGTACTCTAGAGGATTACTCCTGTATGTGGTGCAAGTTCAGAATCTGTAAACATACAAACATATGTTCCGTGCGGAAATCAAACAGTCAATAGCTCCACCATTGTGCCAAACGTGATTTACTTTAAGTACAAATAAAAAACATACAGACAAGACTATACCGGTATAACAATACACTGGCTAGACAGCAGACAGAAATATTGGACTAGCGATACAGAAATAAAAAATTCATAACTCACGACAGTTCGGGGTCGCCAGTAATATCTTATAGTGCAATCTATAAAAGACACTGAAGGTAAGGTCGCATTGCAACCCACCCCAAGACATTTCAGTAGGTATAAATCTGAAGCTTGAAAAGCAATCTTTGATCTTGTCCTTTGATTTTCTTCAACAACGAATTGTACCAGCAAAAGCTATCGACCGCAGTAACTCATTAGTCAGGTAATAGAAATAACATTACCTATATACACATTCTACACTACATAGCCTAACACAGACGGTCCACAGTGTAACTAATTTCCCAAGTTGGACATTGTTGCACTGGTCGATACGGAAACTAAACGCGTTAATTAATATCATAGATGGGTTATGTCGTAGACGGCAAAGTTGTCCACTGTATTATAGCGTTGGTGATATGTTCCGAAGTGGACAGGTAACTACGTATTGCTGGCTGTATTTTCTGTGTAGTTAGTTCGTTTATTTGATCATGGAATAGATTTGTTATACTGTTATTATATTTGGCTAGATTCTAAAAGCGGCTTAGTTCACGTGTTCAAGGCAGCATGCCACCTGTTTAAATGCCATTTTATTTTAGGACATATTTACGTAGTCTGCTTGTGTCTTTGAGTCAACAGTGAATAGGTTGCTACATCGTATCATTGGTCAAGTGCGAGCCTATCAATAACGTAAAAAAATCAAACTTTTGTTCTCCTTGAACTACATAATCTTCTGAGGTTCAAGAAGAACAAAGATTTGATTTTGATTTGGAGATTTCCTAGATTACAATCTGTCAAATCTCCGAATTTCAGACAACCCAGTTTCCTGGAACAGCCGACCATTTTTTAAATCCGTAGGCACTTACACTTTCATCCGTCCTACTCGTACATATACGGATTATTCTATTTCGAAACATGATAGAAAGCCGAATTTCCAAAGAAACAAATATATTTTTAAACCATTTGCCGAATTCAGGAGTATTCCACCTCTTGACTTATATTCTAGTGATAGACAAGCCCTCTCATGGAAACTATTTGTCAAAATACTGAAAAGTTAAAACAAAAGTTCGCTGCAGCGCTACATTAACATTATGTCGTATAACAGAACTATTAAAACATGCAGCGCTAATATAGTTTTTAGAGGATACTTTTGTCTTACGCGCCATGAATTTCGTAGCGGTTCGTTCAACATAGTGTAATCAAGGTGTACAGTCTACATTACACCTGAGTCACCTGAAGTGAGTGTTCGGCACGCCTAATCTTGTGCGTAGTACATTATATATCGATAGTTTTATTCCACTCCGTCGTCCATAGCGTCGTGTTTCGCAAACAATACATTGAAACTTTCGCATTCTGGTAAAGAGTGACTAAACAAAACGTCTGGTACTTCTCTTTCAAGGATTATTATACTATTAAGTGTGTTGTAATACCCAAGTCATTATAACTTAGTCTCAAGAACGGAGCATCAAACTGTGGAGCTGAGCTTTTGTTAACGTTAGACACATTGCTTCGAGCGAAGTTTAGGAAACCGGTGGGTGAAGTACAAGCACTCAATAAGTAGGTGCAGAAGGTCTATCTGAAGAAGCAGGTAAGAAAGAAATGGCGCCAAGATCATGATAGTATTTGGTGTGGTTGATGCAACTATAAATATTTGAGAGCTACTCATAATCAATGCATTTTATTGATCAGGGATTTTTAATCCTAGGGTGGCGGCACATACCCCAGCCGATCAGACCGGTAGGCGCGGGGTTACAGGCGAGTAGCGATGGTTAGCTCGCTGTCTGGTAACCGTTCAGACCTAACCCAAGTTGTCAACGCGCTTCTCAGATGTGTCTTCACAACCGTAGGACCAGCAGGGCGATGCCAGGGCCAAGGGGATTTTCTGGAAATGAAACTCGTAGTCCTTAGAACACAAACTGAAGGAGTGAAGGGTGTGATTTTAGTCAGTAAAAGTCTCAGACGCCGTTCCGCTCTACTCAAGAGCAGTCATTGAATGAAATACCTAAAAAAAGACAACAGCTAAACGGGTGCATAAAATTCGTTCTGCTTTAGTTTTACCATCCCAATTATTAATTTTTCTTTCTTACAATTACCGGAACGGATCTTAATCGTCAGAGTGGAGATCGCTTTGCGCATTCCATACATTGGCGAGACAATCGTCTTCGTTGTTAGGTACATGCAGTGACGCAGGGAACGAATCAAGAGTGACGTCTATGACACAATGGCGCGGCGAGCCAACCACTGATACTCCCCGCCTCCGCGTCTCACTTCGCACCACTAAAGAGACCGAATATTTGACTTCTGCGCAACTTGAAGCCAGCGCTCAAGATCCGTACCGGTAATTGTACCCCAGTCTTCTCGTTGTTCACAATTAACCTTTTGTTCCTAATTATTTGTACAACGAAGCTCTCAGTTAGGCTACTTACGTGATTAATAATGTACAAGTTAGGCTACGTTTGTGTTGTCATTGGAAGTGATCGCAGTATTACGTTTTTGGTAGTCGCTGTTTAATTATGTAGATGTGCAAATGGGTTGTTTGTTTTTGTTTGGAATATCGGCCAGCTCCTCCCTTAGGTGTAAAAGGGATTTAGGGATTACGGGAAGTGCCGAGGGGAACGACCTTCTGTACTTAAAACCACATACGTGTTCATTGATCACGCATCTATTTAGTCTTTCTTCCTTTTAAGAGCATCCTTTTCGAGGTACATTTTTATACGACCGTTCTTACGTGATTATGATGTTATTACACATCTTTCTTTAGTTATTTTGGATACACAGCGATCTGAAAGACGACAATTTTTCGAAAAACTGGATTTAAAAAAATCACTTTTTCCTGGAACAATTTTTGTGAAATATTCCAGTAAATCGCGGAATTGCAGAATGTCAACAGAGTTTTCAGGCGTTAGGTATCTCTTTTTTTTTGCATTGCCTCTTCATCAAATTTCGGGTTGGATTGCGTTAGATGAAGCCACAACCTTTTAAACCGCGCTAGATGTTGACGATAGGGAGTGGAAAAGGACCCTCTTAAGATCGTGTTTTGCTGGGATTCCGAAAATATACGAATAAAAACAGAACCTTTATAATAGGGTATATGACTCTTGTACTGTGTCATTGATTATTTTTCCGGCACAAACTAGAAAATTAAAAAAAAACAGTTGTTTAATCTGTAATCCGTTCCGCATATCAAATGAAAGGGTTATTATTTATGAGACTCATATATTGTTTTACTTTAATTTAAAATAAATTATTTAAGAAAATAAATGAAAAAACTCATTTCCGGATGAGGGGGATTTCTATTTCGTCGAAGACAGTAGTTTAAACCAGTCTAATATTTTGAAAAAGAAAACAGATAGTAGTACAGAACAGTACAATATTTCAATTTGAACCACTAGTTCTTCAGATTAGCGATTAACCAACCAAACAAGCATCTACGAATCTGCACAAAATACCTTATTTGTGGAGTTCCGATAAGTAGTTTAGGAGCTATGAGGGAATAGATGAACATACATACATACCTGTCAAAATCATAACCCTCCTTTCATTTTGCCGTGGTCGGGTAAAAATACTTACAACTTTTACAACCACCGCAAAACAGCGTCGTATTCTTGTCTAACCACGAGAATCACTCTCAAAGTTCCTTTATAAGCAAACTGTCATACAACAAACACATGTAGAGTTCAAAGGGAAGCACGGCGGGGCTTGTTATGAAGCTTATTACCGAACTTGACGTTACCTTGCAACTAATATGACGTCATGTCAACTTCTGTCTAAGTAAAGTTGTATAATATTATGTTTAAGGTGAAGTTGTAAAATGGTGGAGTAGTTTTGTGAGAAGTTGGGGTGCTTGAATGTGTAAAAAAATTTAAAAATATAAAAAAAAAAAACAGTATCCTACCCACAAAAAATATGAAAGAGATTAGAATAGCCTTGTGGGCGGGGCAGGCGTCCCTCAAAATATGATCATGCTCAATTGCTCATAATTGACACAACCAATAGCAAACTGGCGATCTAAGTGTATGTGGTCTGTTAGTTGGGTAGTGCGCGTTCGTATTGGTTTATTGCCTGTAGTGGAGTTAAAGGGTGGGAGACAAGCGGCGACACTCGTAGTAGTACAAATCGGGAAGTATTTCCTTTCTAACCTCTTTCATCTTTTCTGTGATTCTCCCAAAAGGTCCAAGCTACCGGCGGTTAGAGCTTCAGGAATGGTGGTCCAAGCTACTAGGGCTCCAGTCGCCTAACGCGAGCCTCCTAAGGTTTCGGTTGAGGCAATGGCTAACACGACTAATAGATTCAATAATCGCTGAGTCCACACCCCACATGACGACAACCAGCCAAGCCAGTATTCTTAATTTTTTATTTTATTCATTGTTATGGATAGACGCGTCTGCTCACCATCTCACCTGATGGTTTACAATGATGTAGTCGACGATAAGGCACGCTTACCAAGAAGTAACCTATTTACTCTTTACTTAAAGACCTACTAAGCTGTAGCTATCATGAAACATAAACTCCGGCAGGGAATTCCACTCCTTAGCTGTACGCACAATAAAGCGAGAACTACACTAGACCGATGCGTAGCGGCGCATTGCGTGGCGTCGCGTGGCATGGATCTTCTGTACCTCTACAAGTCTAGGTTCCATATAAAATGTATGGAGCTCGTGTGCGCAGTGTAGTTCTAGCTTTAATGAAATCTTGAGCGTCCCATGGTTAAGGGGTAAAATAATATATAATATAATATAATATTCCACAACTATCACAACAACGCCGTCTAGTTCCAAGCTAAGCAGAGCTTGTGTTATGGGTACTAGACCACTGATAAACATACTTATATATTTCTAAATACATACATATTATAGATAAATTACACCCAGACACAGAACAAATGATTATGCTCATCACACAAACATTTGTCCTGGGTGGGAATCGAACCCACGACCTCCGGCATAGCAGTCAGGGTCACTAACCACTAGACCAACAGGCCAGTCAAATATACAGGTCCCAAGGTAGTTCGCGAAGTTTCATGAATTTTTATATTTCATGAAAAGTCACTACTATACTTAATATACTCCCATTTATTGAGATAGAAAATCATCAAATGACTTTACCTGCTCTGGGGTGGCGTTGCACCCAACAAGACTGCGTGTCAGATTTTCTGACTACAACCCAACTGTGTCTTTCAGTCAAAGAGAATTAAACCACTTGAGAGCTGATAGAGCGATTTCTTCTAGGCACACGATTCACTAGCGCGGGCCGGGGGACGGGGGAACATGCAGCGGTTGTGATTGGCAGATGCAACAATGTCAGCAAACGTAGTGATGCACAAGTCAATTTTGCATCAATAATATCGTTATCGATAAAATGGAAGTCGATTAATTCTGCTTGTTTTTTTAATTTTGATTTGTAGGGAAAAATAAATGAAGATAAACTGAAGAATATATCCTTTATTTGTTATTCTTACTTATTTGCTACCTTTCTAAAAAAATATTAAAAAATATATTTTTTAAATTAAGACATCTTAAGATTAATCCACTTTTCTTTAACTTCCGGAACATTTGGAAATCTAAAATGTTAACATTAAAATGTAACTTAATTTTTTATTCACCGTTGAGAATAATCGATAAAATAATTTATCAACAATGTTTTGGAGTTGTCACATCACTTCAGCACTCAGTAGAAAGTACTTGGGATAGAAAGGGATAGACTTATCTAATATTCTAGTGAAAGTAAAGGACTTTTCAAAAGACATCAACGCGGTATCACTTTTTTCGTAACTAACCATTTTAGCTTGAGCTCTCTAATTACCAATAATGTAAATAAATATCAACATATTTTACTTACCGATAAAAACTTTTGCCAACTTTTTTATAACTAGATATTCTAGATGATTTCCCGCGCCATTTAATTGCACAGGAACTCATTTTTGCTTCGGTTTTATGCAATAAATGTTTTTTAAGGTACCAAAATTAAGGAATGTGCACAGATCCAACTACTGGTCAGTACTAAAAAATGCACTCATATCGGCATGTAATATAAGTGCAAAATCATGTATGTGTCGTGAGCCAGAGTCGCCCGTATGAGCGGTCAAGTGGTTGTATAGTCATTGCTTTCAGTAGACATTTGCATCCTAGGGCGACAGTAAACGAACAATCATGCACTAACGCTTCGCTTTCAACTCGCCGTGCACAGCAGCCATATTTATTTATGTATAGCATAGTCGGCCTTATAATGTTTCCACTGTTGGGACTCAGGCCTACTCTCTAGGAGAAGGAATGAACGGTAATTCACCATGCGGGGCCAGTGCGGGTTGGTGGATGTCACATGTCTTCGAATTTTCTGTTCTAGGATATGCCGGTTTCCTCACGATGTTTTCCTTCACCGTTTTGAGAGCAGTGGTGATGAAATAAAGTACACAAAGTACTGCGCTTGGCTGGGTTTGAACCCGCGACCTACAACTCGTAAGTCGGGGCCGTTACCATTCAGCAACCACTACTCTCGAACAGTCATGCAACCCAAGTTGCATTCCCCTAACGCTTCGCTTTCCGCTCGTGCACAGGAGCCATATTTATTTATGAGCATCGTCTTAACAAATTTAAGATCTTAAGCTTCAAAGGGGATGTTGTTTATTCTCATTTAATCCCCAAAGGATTTAAACATTAAAAACACTCATGAAATATTAAGGCGACGCCTATACTTTAGTAGGGCTTTAGTAGGATTTGTCGGGAAAGGGATTCGTGCGTGCTCTAAACGATTTTTATTTACTTCCTTTGAACATTTTTGCGACTTTAATTGGATCTGGGATTCGGTAAAAAGTTTTTCTTTTAATATTTTTGTAACATACTTGGGTAATGTGTTTTGCTTTGGGCAACAAATGTTAGGGCAGACCTCGTGAAAAGTAAAAAGAAAATTGTATATTTTTTTAAAATTATTTTATTGTATATTATGTATGTTTTATTTTATTCTATTTAATTCTTGTTTAGTTTTGGCCACCACTTTGGGTTAATAAAAGCTTTGAAGTTTAACTGTAAAACTTATTCTCTCACATACAAGTTACAACTTTGACCTGACTGCAAGATCTGTTTTTAAATAATATTATCTAGCTTCTTAGTAACTACTCAGTACCTAATATTAATATTATTAGGCCTCCGGTATGGTTGACTGATGATCTGGTGAGGGTCACGAGAATCCGATGAATGCGAAAAGCACGGGATCATTCGTTGTAGCGACACTTGGGGGAGGCTTATGTCCAGTAGTAAACGTATTTCGGCTGAAATGATAATGATGAAATTGGAGCTTCAAATTCTGTAAAAGTCAATAATGTAATTTTGCTAAAAATACCCAGGTACCCTAATTTACAGGTCCCAATGACGTCACAGCACCACCCCAACTCGCCCCGATTATAAAAGTCCTCCATATACATAAGCAGCTCTCTATAAATAACACAACGCACGTCAGTCCCGAGGCAGAGAGCGTGAGAATCGATGACAAGGTCCGCTGATCGAGACGATCGGGTTACGCGGTCAATGCTCGGAACAATATCGATATTTAATACTAGCTTGGTGCCCCCGACTCGGTCTGCTTCAGATTTGTAAAACAGCAAAATGAATCTGTGAACCTAAACAATTTTAAGATTTTTTTTTGCGCTGTTCCCTAATTCGTTTAAAAAAAATTAAGTAGCCTCAGTTAATACTTATAACATCGACTCTCTACCAGTAAAAGTCCCGACAAAACCGGTCCAGTCGTTTCGGAAATTAGTTGTAATAAATTGACAAGCAGAGAAATTAGATTTTTGTTAAAATATCGAAATACTCTCATATGCATTTGGAGAAAAAAGTTTTTTTGAAATTAAAATATGTATGAACTTACAACAATATTAGACACTTAAATATTTATTTGTTCAGATATATCGATTTAGTACATTTTGATACAAGTGTCGAAAGTTTGTCATTATGACCAAGGCAGTATTCGCCTGAGCCGCAGGAGATAGCGTTATGGTACCGATTGCTGATTAACAGCTGGTTTATTAGCTTTCGTTTTAGGAATTTAGGCCTGCAGCCACCTTGTTGTTCGTAATGGCGAACTTATTACATTCTTGTCTTTTAGAGGTACTAAGATAATTTTGGTAATTTTAAAAATGACCTGTGTCGTGTCCTGAAAACCTTTGTCGCCTTACGCCTGTACAGACAGCTATTCCTTCCGTCCCTAATTTCTCAGTTATAATGGAAGGACCTTTCTAGCTATTTTTAAACTGAGTTAAAACCGTACATTCACTTGGGTAGGAGTGGATTAGATTTCACAAAGACTTCGCCTAAAGTATATTCTAGTCCGGAGCGCCTGGTGATGCAACAAGTGTGTTATATAATCGAATGATGTGCGCGTAATTAAGTTAGAATGGACAAGATTTTGGTGCTTCCAGAGCGATGACATCCAAAGGAGGTTCTATGTCGACCTCCAAAGTCGATGTCGACCTACAAGGGTTACTAATGAGTGATAAAAAGGATTCGCTGTCTATGGGAAGTAAAAGAAGCTCCTAAACAGTCGATTAGTTAGGCATTCGGGTAAAAGCCGGAAACGGTCAAGTTTTTAGTTGCTCGTGTCTGGCCAAACAAGGCCAAGGCAGAGTCCAGCCCATCCGGCTTTGGTTAGGCTTTTCAAATTTGACCATATTGTTCAGGATTGTCATTTGAATTCTGTCTTACCTTGTTTCGCTAGCACAAGCAAAGCGGACATGCAATTAGTCTAGCGATTATATTACTTAATTTTATTGTCTTTTCAATAGAATTTAGAAAGTTTTTATGAATTTTATTGATATTAAAAAGTCGTGCTAGACTTAAAAAAAATGTGGGCCTTTTTGACCAAAATGTTAGCCTAAATAGAATAGTCTGTCCGACTTTTTGGTTTCAAGACCAGCGATGCTATTCTTTAGGAAAATAGCCTTAAGCGCAGCGCTGGCCGCAGCTACGAGTCGAGAGCGCAGTACTTTGAATTAACAATCCAATGTATAGGTACATTAAATTTATAATCCAAATAAAAGAAGAAACAGCCTTGAGCGTAGGCTACGCTCAAGGCTGTTTTCTCAGAGAATAGCACGTCTTGTAACTCTATATAAGGCATACGTAAATATATATATGTAGACCTGTATGCTAAAGCATTAAAAATCCTTTAGCAGTGAACGAAAGTGATGATTCTTATTCCGATCATTTATCAGGGGATTTATTTTTGATATGGGTCAAATTAAGATGAGGATATTCTCTGTGAAGATAGAAGAATCGAGTGTTATGGCAAAAGTTCAGTAGAAAAATAATTTCTTTATTTTCTTGTCCGTTTAAGGGCTTGTTTTTGAATTAGGTTCAAACCCAAGTAGGGTTTGGTTTGATTACTGCCAAATTTTTATTAAGCTAAAATAGAGTGAGAAATCATCAACATTTTCATCAGTTTGTTTCAGATTCTCTGAGTGTTTCGGTGTTTCTTCTCAGGATACTCAGCTTGGAAACACTGGCTTAATCAAGTTTAAATTGATGAGTAAAAGTGTTTTTAAAAACCTATTAGCAAAATAAATATCATTTATCGTTATTTCAATCGAAAGACGTCCACTGTTGGACATATGCCTCCCCCAAGTGTCGTCACAACGACCCATCCGATTTGTGAAATAGTAGGTATTTCACAAATCGGATGGGTCGTTGTGACTCAACTTCAATCAGAAATCAAGGGTATGTTGTATCAAAGCCTCTTTAAAATATAATGATTTAATGTAAAAGCGCTAGTGTAACCCGCGAGATTCAAATCTAGCGTTTATTTTTTTTTACAACATTTAAAAAAACTTAATAAAAATTTAATTTCACGGGCCATCTTTGAGCATTCTCTTTAAACTCAGCCCTCTGCTCCTTAATAAAAGTAATCAATCGTTCACCTTCAGTCAATTAATGTTACCCCAATGCCCTCGAGGCCCAACCTATGGCGAACCCATAAATTGTCCTTACACCCCATTACGATCATTCACCATGAAGTACGATGATAAGGTCGGATGACCGAGATAGGGTTACGGTCATCGCCCCATTCGATATAATCGATTCCATTCGATACCGATACCGGTATCGATACTCGATCGTAATTATGGTAATAGTAATTATGTTAATGACTCGTGTCGCTCCACCATGAATTTTCGATGGGTAATTAAGTTTTGTCCATGTTGTGTGAAAAGAGGAGTTAACCGAAGAACCTGTACTGTTGCATAACCTTGGAACAGACCTCATGGAAGATTCCAACCAATATTAATCCTCCACTGTTCTATTCTGTTTCATCATTATGATTTTAGGTGAAAGACATCCACTGTTTCGACATAAGCTTTTCTCAAGTGTCGCCACAACGATCGATCCTGTGCGTCTCGCGTTTATCGAGTTCCTAAGTAACTTACTAAAAAAAAGTTCCTATCTGACATAGCCCAAAGAGTAGTTATACTGAAGTGGTATTGGAAAGGCACATTTGCTAGCAGAATGGACGACCAGTGTGGTTAAAAGGTACTGGAGCGTTGAATGGACTTCCACACTGTTGACCAATAACCTGGTGAGGGCCACGGTAGTCAGCAAGATGGAGTTAATAGTTAAAGTAAAAACACGGCAAAAACGGCCAAAGTTAGGTGTGAACATATGCTTTGTTCTCGCACATAAAAACAAAAGAGATACATACATATTAATTGTTGATTTGTCTGACCAACTGTCGGCGAGACCTCGCTCCACTAGTTGGTCGCTGAGCGATAATTGCTCAGCGATACACGCTAGGCGATCAAAACAGAATATGTGCGTAGCGCGTATAGATTTGCGCAGTATTAGCTACGCCAAACAACTGATAGATAGATAGATATAACATTTATTTGATACACACAGAAAAATAAACAGGTAATACACAAAAGCACATTAAAATTACAAAACTAAGCCCATGAATTAACAAAATAATAAAATAAAAATTGTATAACTGGTGCGATTAATCGCCCGTTGGCCTCACACACTCGCTTACAGAGACGAAACTATCGGAACCACACACTCGCTTCTCGCCAACTCGTTTCTAGTTTCTAGCTCAGCTCGCTTCTAGGTCTATATTGGCGGTGGGACAAGTGCCTAATATCCTCATTCGAGGACATCAGTAGTTAGTATGACTGATCTCCCCAAATCAGTCCTACAACCCATTTTAAACATGATCCACGAAACTTATGACAAAGAGCCTCGCAAATGTTCGTACATTAAGGCGTGTTCAAACGATACGACTGCACAATTACCCTGATCGCAGTAATCAGGCTGTAATGGGCGCGATCGTATTATCATCTGTTTGATTTGTTGATGGCACTGCTAATTGTACAGCTATTAAGCCAATGGACCGGCTCGAGCATTAAAATGAATTCGATGTCTGATTTGGATGTTGGCTGATAGTTTGGGCATTGTTTTTAGTTGGGCTATGCAAATGTTGTGCTGTTCGTAACGGTATAAACAGAATGTTGTTTATGTTTGGGTTGTGCCACCAGATGAGCTGTCATGTTTGTCATAGATATTCATAACACATCAGAAATAAACAAACACTAAGGGCGAGTTTCTGAATTGAGTATTTTGAGTTAAGAAGGTTTCAAACTTTACTATAAAGCTAAATTTTAACAGGGTTTTAAGCGGTGGAATTTGAGAAATTCTCAACACTCAACTTCAAATGCCTACATCAAAAATCGAGTGTAACAAATGTACACAGATCTGATGGTCTTGTTTCTCACGCCGATTTTTTGGGTTGAAATAAGGTTTCACACACATTATACACTTCAGAGTTGACTGCAAGCCTAACTGGTTTTCCTGCAGAATTATACCTGTCAGGTAAACTTGTGTGGAAACCTGCACACTTGTGCAGCATACACGCTTCGGTTCGCTTCGGTTTACCTATAAAATTCAACTGATTACAAACCTGTCAGGTATACCTAGTGTTGCCAGGTCCGATTGGAAAAAAATCGGGACAGTTGGTAAAACAAATCGGGATTTAGGGTTTTAGATCAGGACATTTTTTTATGTTTTTTTTTTTTTTTTTCAGGTGGGAAATAATCCGATGACTTCTCGACTTTTACTAACTAAAACCCACTATTTCAAACGTTCCCGCAGACCTAGCAGGCATCGGCCCTACTAGGCCCCTTCAGTGAAGCACCGTGTGTCATTTTGAACGCACTTGACATAGTGATGCGAATGCGATACAGGTTAATTTATTGTAATAATGATGGCTTTAATATATCTTTTGATTTATCGGGACATTTAGCGTCCCGATCAGGTACAAATCGGGACGCGTGCTCATACCCTTAAAAATCGGGATGTCCCGCGCAAATCGGGATGCCTGGCAACACTAGGTATACCCTAGCGTGTAACCTTAACACCTATTTTCCGTCATAACACCTAAAAGAAAACAAGGCTGAAGCTGTGTGACGAAAGGTAAGCAAAAGCATATTGTCAAACAAAATACACCTACATAGATACACTGCAAGCTTCTCGTTCAGTACACACCACTTCCCTTACCAAGTGTGAACCGTTTATTCCAGAACAAAGTTGGCAAACTCTCCACTTACCTCGGTGCGTCAACAATGCAATCCCGGTACATCCGCACGTTTGCTCCGGGGTACAGAGTTCATCTAACTTGCTTAATGCCTGTGCTTGCTTTCGTCGAGATGTGTTTTTTTAAAGTTTGATTTTAGTTTTTTTTAACAACACAGATTACGCAATTATTTATTTTTTTAGGTAAGTAATCATGCAATAATTTCTCCTGCTCTTAGCCGGAACGGAAGAGCGTGTCAGACTCTAACCGACAAAAACCCGCATCTGTTCCTTCTTTGCCGTCATTCCTGGGCCCCAGGGTTCTCTTTCGCACAACCCATGGCCCCAGTCGGCTTCGACCCTGCTGAGCCCCTACGGTTTGCTGACATCCCTTTGATGTGCACGAGGAAAACCATGCGCCGTGGACGACTCGAGCTCAGTCTGAACGGCTGGACGGCAAGCTACCTATTAATCGTCGTCCGCAAGCTCACCATTTTGAAAACGATTGTCAAAAAGTTTAACTTTTCTTTAGGTGGGAAAATCATCTAATGACATCCCCCGATCTTGGGAGGAGCGGGAGATAGTGTCAGGCTTTTACTGACTAAAACCCACTCCTGTTTCTGCTTTGCCATTGTACCAGGGCCCCGGGGTTCTCTTTCGCATCACCCATGGCCCCAGTAGGCTTCGACCCCGCTGGGCCCCTACAGTTTACTGACATCTCTTTGAGATGCACGTGGAAAAATTCGCGCCGTCAACGACTCGAGCTCGGTCCGGATGGTTGCGTAACGGCCGGACGGCGAGCTACCCATTGAATGCCGTCCGCAAGCTCACTATTGTGATAACGATTGTCAAAAAGATAATACGTATGAGATAGACTTTTCGAAATACTAACGGTTGCAAAGGAATACAGATGGATTTTAGTCATTAAAAGCCTGACACTCTCTCGCACCACCGAGAGCATTGTTTGATTTATTTGTCACCAATTGTGTAATGATGATTGTCTGATGATTAACTAAAGACTACAAAAACGAAGTTTCTAATGACATCGAACCAAAGTTCTATAGACAACCGAAAATGTTTACGAGGAGAAGAATCATTCTCTCAAACATTTTGGATAATCAATTGTCTCATTCTCAACAAACAACAAATCTAAGCGCACGGTAGTACGCAGGCCAAGTTCCTTTTGTTTTACTTTAACAAAAACATCCATCCGCCAAATGCATTAGTTAAAGAATCATCATTATTTCAGCATAAAAACGTCCACTGTTAGACATAGGCCTCCCGCTAGAACTCATCTGTAGGTCATCGATCCACCTTATAGGAGACCTTTCAACTCAGAACCTTTCGGCCCCAACGGCCATCTGTTCTGCGAACATTATGCCCTGCCTATTGCCACTTAAGTTTGGCAATTCTTTGAGCTATGTCAGCAAACTTGGTTACACAAAATTCGTCACAGGGGTGGACTCGAATTCAAAAGAGTGTTGAGCGCAGAGAGAGTGCGAGGAACAAGACAGAAGACTGGACAATACTTAACTAGTCAAGCGCAACAGATGTCTCCTGATGCGGGTACATAATTAACAGGGGAACAAAGCTAAGTCAGCTCGGCATTCAGCTCAGGAGCATCAATTTCTCCGACGGTTTCCAAGTAAAGAGGGTGCTGAAACAGTTAACAACATAATCCCACTTACAACAAAAACCGTTACTCCTAATTCTTCAAAGGACCTGCCCCAAGAAGCATGAATAATAACAGAGCATAAATCCTCAGAATACAACCTGACCTACAACTAAACAGTAAAGCAGTTCTCTAACAAACATTACTATTAATACGGGACGACGGACACTGCATGTAAATTACTTTTGAATAACTAATTTCGTCGGATTACACTGAGTCTGTGTTCAAGATTTAATAGGGTGTCTGGGGCTCTTGAAATTTGTACTGGAAAGGACTTTTGCTTTGGTTTAAGTGAGTTAGTAGGGCTTTTAGTCTGAACATACTTATGCACGATATGCGCGTGGAGATGCAACGCCGGGGTGAAAGTCCGCTGCCGCGACAGGTCACGGCATTGCGGACAGAGCTCCGGCGCGATCTCATGGTGAAATGGCGTCAACGACTATCGCAACCCAGTGCTGGGCACGCCACAATCATGGCGGTAAGTCCCCTCTTTGAGGCGTGGCTGGAAAGACCTCACGGCGTCCTTACCTTCCGTATGACGCAGGTCCTTACCGGACATGGTTCGTTCGGGAGGTTCCTGCACCGGTTTCGTGCGGAAGTGACGCCCGGGTGTCGCCACTGTGCGGAATGCCCGGAGGACACGGTGGAGCACACGGGCGAGGTGTGCCCTGCTTGGGCGGAGCATCACCGTGCCCTCGTGGGGGCGATTGGCGGCGGAGACCTCTCGCGCCGGGCCTTGGTTGAGGCCATGGTCCGGAGCGCAGAGGTGTGGCAGGCGGTCGCCGACTTTTGCGAAGCAGTAATGCTCGCAAAGGAGGAGGCCGAACGCATCAGGCAACGGCGTTCTCGCCGCCGCCGCCGCCACCGGGATTCTGATCCCGATTTCCGGCCACCGTAGGCGCGGGCTTGCGGACAGTGAGCAATGGGTAGCTCGCTGTCCGACCACCCGGTAACTGTCCGGATCAAGCCCAAGTCGTCGACGGCGCACACTGTTCCCGCGCGCTTCAAGGAGTTGTCAGCAACAGCAGGGACCCAGCCGGGTCGAAGCCTACTGGGGCCAGGGTTATCCGAAAGGGCGCTCGAGCCGCGGTATGAAGGCTAGAAGGAACGGGGTGGGTCTTTTAGTCAGTAAGAGTCTGACACTATCTCCTGTTCCGCCCAAGAGCGGGGGATGTCATTGGATGATTTTTTCCCACCATAAAAACTTTGTAGCGGAAGCTTGTTGTAAGTAACGATTAGTCAAAGCTTTTTCAGGTTTATTTTAAATTATATAGTTACTGCTACCAGTGGCTAAAGCAAGGATTCTATTGATGAATTCTGGACACCTACCAGACTTATACCTGCTAAAGCTTATTGTTCAAAAAATCACCTCGTGCCTGGAACGTAAAGAGCAACTAAAACAAACACCGATGTGATTCAGACAGTAAAAGTCCCTCTCGTTCCACTCAGGGCGGGAGGGTATTTGATGATTTACCACCATTAAAAAATTAGATACTGGAACAAAATGCTTGAATAATTTGTCATAGCCTAGACTAGATCAATAATTAGAATAACAGTGTTTACGTCTACTCACATCTCTGACAAGAACCTTCTTACTTCTAAACGAACCAGTTGTAACCATAGTTATTAACCAGTCGTTAAATACGGCCAAAACGCCCAAACGAAGCACTTAAAATGCTTATTCTAGAGACAGAAACGAGCAACAATAACTCGGTGTCCCAAGCAGGTTAAAAAGTCGTATAATGGCCAGACAGCAATAAAATTTACAAGTACTAGAGACCTAAGTACAAGACGTAAACTGTGTCCACTTTTAGTGTTTAAAACAACCGACAAAGCCGTAAATGCCATCAGAGCTAAAGGTATTAAAGCCAAACAAGGCAATCGACCACCCAAAAGGTAAAACTTGCTTCCAATCTTAACTGTATGTAGACCCGCCCCAATAATTTACTTAATGAAATTAATAAAGGTCTCAGAACCGTAAAGAACCATAAAGCCTTTTTTTTTAGTTGGGCAGTTATCAAATAACTTCTCCCTGGGTAAGTGGAGCGAGTGAAAGTATTAGACTATTACTGACTGAAACTCAACTGTCTTCCTTTAGTTACCCTTTGTATTCGACGGTCACGATAATTCTTTCGAATAAGCTTACAGCTCAACCATATAGCCTAACACTCTACTTTTCCCGTACCAAAATGCAAAATTAATTATAAATTTATTATTATTTTGCTGTTTCAAGCTTGATAACTCTGCAGAATGCATTTAGGCTTTTGACGTGACAACGTCTTATAAATTGGTTTGCCGGGTGACACTTCAAGAAACTGCGTTACGCTCCGCTCACGTTATGCGCTCACAATGAGAGCGAGTGAGAGGCACGCGTCCCTTCCACTCGGGCATGGTTAGCCCGCCTAAGAGCGAGAGAGACAGACATAAAAAGTGAAAGGCACGCGTCCCTTCCTTCTTCTAATATTCACATTAAAATTATTTTACCACTCAAAGTCGTTGTCACGTAAAACTTTCGCCCGTATACCGACTTTACAGGCAACCAATTTTTTTTTTGTTTTACTCTATACGGTTTCCGCCCGCAGATTCTGCGGCCCCAACACAATCAAAACCACATACGGGAACGGAAAATTAAATCATAATGAAATTAACGGCCAAAAGGTTCTGGAGTAGCGACTGCGTGTTGGAAAACGCCGCGTTTGTAGATCTTGCCCAAGGTAGACCGATGCCCTGGAGAGGGCCATGGGAATCTGATGGAAGCTAGTCGCACAGACACTTGGAGGAGTCTTATGTTCAACAAGGCGTCATTCGACTGAAATGATGATGATGAAATTAAAGGGATTGGTGTCAACGAACGAATAAATGTCCTACCTGACCTATCTGACAATAACCTACTATTATAAGTAAATTAATATCCAATGACAACCATCGCACTATGAATGTGTGCGGTTGTAAGTAGAGGAAGACTAAAGAAGGAGTAATGGAAAACATAGTTGACAATTCAGATGATGAAAAACAAAGACATACGAAAGAAAAGGAACTGCTGCGCTTACCCCAAATAAATTGGAACGTCAGCAGAAGAAGCAATCATAATAATTTATGCTCAACTAAACAATAACAACATATTCACAAAAACCACCGCTCATGCGCAAGAACTCCAAAAACAAAGATATTAATCACCACACCACTATATTTTTATGAAAATATACGAAGTCCCCTGCTATGGTCATACCATCGCGAATTATTCCATTGTGTGCAGGAAGTTAGCCTTATAGGTAACTTAGCGATTGCCATTCTCAAGCCCACATCACAGAGTTCGATGACCCGTGCCTTTATGATTACGTGGGAGACCTTAGGAAACCTTTAGGTAGTGGTGTGGGCTAAGCCAGGAATAAATAATGAGTTATTATTGAAGCTTCCTAAGGTTTGTTTAACTTTTTCTTTAGAAACATGTTTGGTTTAGTTTTCGGCATTCAAAACCCTATTGCTGTTTTAGAGTACTAAATACTTACAGACTTCGTGCAAAAATGTTTCAGTGTATTTGAGCTCATATAAATAGGATCTCTAGTATCTCAAGTATCTGCTGCAACACCAAATTGCAACTCACAAACATCTCAATTATTCTGGATGGAAATCCAAAGTAACAGAAGATATATCTAAGCCATATTTACAGGATGTTGAAGTGCAATTCTTTACAGAAATTCTTAGGGCGAACTCAATGCAGACAGGGACTTCTGAAAAATTATAATCTTAGAAAATATTTACGTTTCAATAAACAAATGCTCTTCTAAAAACGTAACAGTCGCTAAAAAAAGTTAATAAACTTGTAATACGTAAAGCTGCACCCACCTGTAGACCCACGGAACAGTAAAAACAGTGGAAGTAGCTTAAGAAAATGTTTGTTCCAGAACCGGTGTCGCCAAACTCATACATTTACAATTTACTCTTACTACAAACCTAAAAATATGATTGGCTGAAAACAAAAACAGGGCGTAGACGAAATGCAAAAAAATATTTATACGAAATGCAACTTTAATTTCAAATGTCTATAAATCAAATTGACAAAAACAAGAAAGAAATACATCTTTGACTACCAAGTACTGCCACTCGTCGCTAGATGGCATTGTTCAGTATATAATATTCAGTATGAACTGTAAATACGTAAAAATAAGATTGGTATTTGAATGGCGTATCACTGACGCGAATGCGCTCGCTGCTACTCAGATAGGGAAGTGACAGTATTCGATCGAAATATGTATCGATTGTATGAAAACGTATTTAAAACATATCATGCAAAAAAAAATTGTATGCGATAGTGTGATAGTATTAAAATTATGAAATTAATATGATTAAAGGCAATTTTTAAACGTAGTAAAAAGGGTATTTATTTGCATAGTACATCAATTATCATCATCTCAGCTGAAATCATCGTCATCGCCCACTGCTAAACATAAGAATATTAAGTATAATTCAAACGCCCTATGTTGTTCCTAACTCTTTAACTAAATTTATTTAAAATACATCACAAATATCATACCACAATTTTTATTTTATTATATTTATTAATTTAATAATTATCTGTATTATATTACTTACAAAAACTATTAAACTATAATATATATTTTAAAAAGGCAATGTAATACATATTATACATATCGATTGATTTTATCGATAAAGTCACGCACTATTTGGATAGCGTCAAAAGTATAGGTAGACTAACGAATATTCCAGAAAAGCTAATAACCGAGAAAAGAAAATCAACTTTGTTTTGATGTAACTAAGGACTAGTTTTGTTTGTATATCCTGCGCAATGTTTCACGTAATTTTATTTTTTCATTTTATTAAAATAAATCCGAAAATAATACTTTTCGATGGTATGATATACCTCCATGAGTTAGATTTTTAGTCAGACTATGGTTTTTAAAGTACAGTATGGGACAATAAGGCATTTTAATATTATTTTTCGTTAATTATTATGTTGCGCAGTCTAGTTAGAGAATGAGGGCGCTTGAACAGCAAGTACGCAACGCGATTCTTACAAGCGGCGACAGTGCCACGCCTACTTACTTCTTCCACTGTTTTTACTGTTCCGTGTGTAGACCGATAAAACTTACCAAAGTAAGCAACAAATTTTCTAACCAAGATATATATAGAATAACCTCATCACCACAATACATTCCAAGACGTTTACCATATGTAGGAGATAATGATACATCTGTATAAGTCTTCGCCTCCGCTAAGCCGTTTAGTCTGGTTGACGAGCTAAGTTAAACGAGTAATGAGTCCGTTTAGCAAACTTTATTGCCTCACAATTTACTTGCGAGACCTTTGAACTTTGTGCATTCATGTGTTTTCCCAATGACTGTCGAGAATCCGATGCAAATTACTACTCGGACATCTAAAGAGAGTAACGCGTTAAAGAAAACGATTCTAAATGTAAAACTGATAAAGTACAACTAGCAAAACCTCAGGTTCAGTTGAAAACCAGCGTCAGGCAGTGGGTGTCAGGCATTCATGCTGAACTGAACCTATTTTGGTGCAGCCGTGACACAATTGTATTTTTACTTCTTTTTTTGTTTCGTATTTACCTAACTATTGTGTGTATCCAAATAAATTCATTTTCTATTTTTCTTGCTTTCAAAACGTATGTCTTCGTAATAATTAAAAGATGAGCAAGAAATTAATGTTGGTTTTAATGCAACACTTCAGATTCTAATACAATGACTTGATATCATTGTGAAATCTACTGTATAAAAATCACAATTTACAAACGTGTTTTTAATATCTTCATTAAAAACTTGTATGTCCTAAACTTTTTACAACTACGAGTATTAAGCCATACCATACGACGACACTAATTTGAAGTACTGCAGTCACCTCGTTAGCTGTTTTCTTATCCTTTTTACTCTTTCGCAAAACACATATAATTATATAGTATTGGCTTCGTGTAAATTCTTGTCAAAAGCAACCGAGGAAAATTACACATCAAAGAAAACGGAGAAGAGTGCCATTTACGAGTCAAGGAATATACATAAAGTAGGCAGTATACATGAAGATAATAATATCGTTAAACCATACCCCTTAAGTAGAGTAGATTGACTATAAGAAGCCTACAAATCTAAAAATCGCTCTAGCTTTAGGATCAAGTCCCCAATCAAGTAATTGGGCTGTAAAACTTGTTGAGATCAGAAAAGATTCTACCCGAAAAGCTTAGAGACACGAAATCGTCTATATAACATCCTAGCAGTTATCCGCATACGGGTAGACTGAGAGACAACTGTTAATTAACAGAGAAAACATCCAACTGAATTAACGAGACACACATACAAAGCGTCACTTCCGCAAAAAACGTTCCGCAAACGCTTTTATTATGTAGTTTCCTGTTTCCCATCGTGGCGCGAAATGGGCCACAACTTGAGGGGTCCGTTGTCCAACATACACCACGTGGTGAGCATAATAAGCGATCGTCACTTATTTATGAGTACGAGTATTGTCGGACTGGTATACGGCGTGTTCAACCGGGACTTCGATAATAAGTCCGTATAGGAGCTTACATAATGATGTGATGACGAAATAAATGACTGAATGCTGTAGGACATAAGGAAGCCCGAAGAACCATAATGATAACTAAAGAAGCAGTTCTAAATAATGACGAGAATAAATTTCGTGTCAAATCGTACACCGAATCCAATATTTAGTAATTTTATGCCGAAATCCCTCGTAAATATACCAATATCGTAGTGAGCACTTGAGCAGTCTTAACGCACGATAGGTACTATATTGAAGCATTTGACTTGGTAATTCATACCTTACAATCTCATGTAGTCTACATATGTAACGCCTCTAGGCCTTGAGAGAGACGTGCAAATATGTGACATGTAAACTGCAATTATTTGACGTCAGTGCCTTGGTAAATGACTTCCAATGGACATGTTCCTTTCACCCGTGGCTACTCCCTGTCCAGCTGTCCAGTAACTGTCCTGACCAAGTCCAGGTCGTGGATAGCACGTGTTCCACGAGCGCCTCTAAGGGCCTGTGCACACCACGTTTTTTAAATGCGCAGTCGACGCGAATTTGAGAAACGCGCGTCGACGGTGCGCTTCTATCCTATCAAAAGTCTATAGGCTGGGTCCGACTCGCGTGCGTATCGCGTATGTAGCGTTACAAACGCGCGTCGACGGCGCGTTTAAAAAACGTGATGTGCACAGGCCCTAAGAGATGTCAGCAAAACCGTAGGGGTCTAGCAGGGCCGAAGCCGACATGGGAGACGAAAGGGAAACCCTTTCTCCTGGAATGTATTGAAGATTTCCTACTTTAAAATAAAAATCGTCTATTATCTACATATAGAAAAGATAATTTCTTCTTAAGAGTCAAACTAGCTTTTCTTCCTCAGTTTAAGACCTGTCCAAAAACACTCAACATTCACATTTCCAGGAAGAAAAACTGTCGCTTCATTAGCCTGATTACTTTTTCCTTGTCTTCTTCCTAGAAAAAGATGTCGGAAGAAAAGTTTTATGTCCCTAATTTGTTTACTGTTATCATTAGTCTCGCAAAGGGTTTTACCTAGTTGATTAAACAAAAGCTAAACGATGAAGAAATCCTTGTATTTAAGTTCTTTTGAAAGACATCTACTTGGTCCTTTATTTTTAATGCTACTGTTCAATTTGACTTTGGCACGCTTCAATTTGAACGTAGTACTACCAAGCTAAATGTTTACTATGATTTCAAATTCCAAATACAGCCTTACTTTTGTTCGTGCGTCTTCCTCTCGTAATTGAGCTGAACATGAGTTTCTTGCTTTTCATTAATTGATCACTCCAAAAACGATCACCAGTTTATATATCTCAATAAAAACTGTGAAATAACTCTTGCCATATATAACTTCAGTTTAATCCCACTCCATATAAACTAAAAACATCTCAGCCATGATATATGTGCCGGCTAAAATATGTTGCTACTTACTGAAATTTATCTAAAAGCGGCTACTGGCCACAGCAAACCGTTATTTATGAGGTAAAGTTTCCACACATTGTAGCAACTATATGATTTATATTAGGCTTTTGTACAACCCTTAGCGGTGATTATATTCGTGGGACTCCTGTCTACTGTATTTGAGGGCGGAGGACAAAATCATTTTGTGGTTTTCGCAAGCTGTCAATGGTCGCATACATAAAGACTTTTAAGACATTAAATAAAATGCATGCAACAGGAGCAATACAGAAGAACAAAATAAACTTTAAAGAGAACATAATAAAGCCTTAAAATTCTTTAGGGTAATCAAGTTTATTAAAACTTTAAAAGAAAAAATATTAAACCAAAACGTTTCTTTCAGTAATATTTCGTCTTTGCAAAAGTTTATATTTGTACCAAATGTGGCCAGAGCAGACAGCAGAACCATTCTTCTAAATGATAGGTGCTCTTAAACCTAACGATGCACTGTATACAATAAACTTGAACTTACCGCACTGAACTATTCAAAATTTAAAAGACCCAGCTGGTTTGTATAGAAGAAGAAAACAGTCTGGGGCAAGTTAATGAAAATTTTAAAACCCAATCTTGGCTTTCTGTAGATTTTCAATATAATACGACCGTTCTTTTGATCCCACATGCGAGCATGAGGGGTCTCACGGATTCGGTTTACCCACCTTCCCCCATTATTAGTC
Source organism: Mythimna ferrago (assembly GCA_910589285.2). Lineage (NCBI taxonomy): Eukaryota > Metazoa > Arthropoda > Insecta > Lepidoptera > Noctuidae > Mythimna > Mythimna ferrago. Next base: position 3,136,745 of record OU342680.1, read on the forward strand.
TAGCCTGTATACTCTGAAATTCAATTCGAGGTGAAACTTCACGTTACTTTAGTAATATCACCGTGTCCTTTGTTGCTTTTATTTTCTTCGGTACTCTCTGCCAAAGAAAAGGGTATCGAGGTGTCTTTACTGAAATTGAATTTTGTGATCAGGCGCTTAATGTGTTTGGGATTATGATCGAGCTTATGTGTATCTTCATTTTTATCAGATTTCGTTATAAGGTAACTGTGGTCCTACGTGTTTTCAAATGACAAAAATATATTCGATCCAGTTTCTCTTGATTCCCTTTCGCTGTTCGTACCTGTTGCTGCGGTATTATATGATATTTTGCGACAAGTAATTAAATATTATTGATACACAAAACATGTTTCTGGTGATATGACGTCACCATAATCATGTCGTCTCGAAGGGAATTTGACATATTTTGTACTGTATATTTTTTGCAATTTTCATAATCAGTGCATTAAACGACATTTTTATATTGTGGCATGTTTACTAAACCCTACACAATATTTAAAACTGTAATACAATGTATTTTTACATTTTCCACTATAACAAGCCATCTTCGTGCTATAATCATTTTGTTTCATTCAGTGTAATCCCCGTAAATGAATTCTCTTTCAGCTCCCATTTTAATATACTATTTTGCTTCGCAGACAAAAACTCGAATCTCAGACAAACCGCTACGCGAGAAAATGAAACCGAAATCGCAATTCACGTAGAAAATAACACGAAAGAGCAAGGGGTGGTCTTTTTTTTTTTTTTTTATTTCTAATTTGTACATTCAATTTTCCGGCGCACAACGAAGCTCACACGGCGTGACGTGCATTTTAATTATAAATGTAATTAAAAAGTCAACGGTCTCCGCGTCTGTCCGCGACGAACGTCGGCCACAGAATGCAAACGTTTAATTTAGCGTGCGGTCACTTGCAACCTCGTTTCAGCGACCATTTTGGTCAAGTCGCGTGGTCTTTATTGGCGGGAATTTTGAAATAAGAAGCAATTGTACTAATGTTGGTTTCTTTCTTTCACTTTAATTGCTTCTGTATTTCTCTGTTGGTTTGTAAAAGATTTTCTTTACTCTTTGCTACATCAACATCAAAATGCAAATCTGTGTTTAAACAGGAATTGTAGTGGGACTGCATCGTATTAAAGTTTATCCGTGTGTAAAGTAAATAAGAACTGACGTACAAACAAGTACAAAAAGTGAGACAGTTGTTTATAAAGATGGAGATTTTATGCATAGTTGATAAGAAGTAAGAACAAGTTATGCACTGTAGATGCTAATGTAAAAGGAAAAAAATGGTCAAGATCACTTTTCTGGGTATTGCTAAGCGGGCATTGATTATAACAAATCCAAACAACTGTGCTAGATCATAATAGTTCCTTATTCAGTCAACTAACGGCAGCACTGATTGATGCAAAATTGCAAGAACATTTCAATTTAAAATATATGCAATTCACATGTGTTTTTTTAAGGTCTTCAAAATGTTTACAAGTTCACATGTCGGACAGAGCCATTTTGTATAAAGAAATTTACCAATAAATGTAAAAAGTTAAAAAATAAATGTCAAAAAAATTGGTTATACCAAATATCTCTAATAAACTAAATAATTACATGACAAACAAAACAAAATCATTAAATGTCAATATAAATTCCTTAGGCATCTCAAAAAAAATAAAGTCATTAAATATCAAAGTAGAATTTAAAATTGAAAAGATGTAGATGTCCTAAGGTCGAAATAGGTATTATGTTTTAAAAGTCGTCATTAAAGGACAAACAAACAACAATATTTTTTTATTTAATATTCATAAACTCTTGGTGAACTCGCTAATTAGATACTCACTTATAATTATTTATACATCGGCAAAAGTAGTATAGGTGTGTGATTCCGCCTAATATTAAGATTCTATTCTATTCTCTTTTAACATCACATGTAACCTTGCAGTCTGATGTTTAAGTAACACTAGTAAGATCTCACATACTACGAACCTACAATAATTAATCTTGCTCTGAACCCTTAACCATAATAATATAAAATAGAAATAAACCACCCAACAAAATAAGACAGACCTCGTTTACATAGACGATACCCTCATTTCAGCCGACACTCCCAACTATAGAGTTAGTGAACAGGAAACAATCGCTCCTAACTTGTGCCAAACGATAATAGATCTGTCTCCGGGGACGTACTAACTACAGTCCATTTCGTTTTGAATCACAGCTTACTTTACACACTTATGTATTGTTTACGGTGGCGTGAGCAATTTGTAGTTTTGTTCTGTAATTCAAGCCATATTTAACATTATGCTCTGTTTGTATGTTATGAGGTTTTATTTGGAAATCAATGTGAAGTTACAGCGAAGTTAGTGCTGACGGTTTGTTTAAAATGGAGTTGTTGATATGAAGAGCTGGGAGAACACAGGTACGGTAGGCTAAATACATACATAGTAAGATTTGTAGACAAGATAGTATTGGTATGCTTGTAGCATATACTTCTAGGATATAATCATATACAGAAAAAATATTTGTGATGAGATTCTGCACACTTACAACAGTGTTGGTTTTTTAACCCAAAGGTTGACTGGTAGAAAATTCCTTATTGCAAGTCTTATGTACCTACAACTATCTTACGTGAAATTGAAATTGTCTTATAATCGGTAACTTAACTACGATTTCAGTTCTAGTAGTCTAGTATTTACGGTTTTTTTTTATTATTTAAAAGCTCACACGTGACCTCTATCTCACCTGATGGTAAACTAAATGATGATGTGGTCGGTGGTGGAGCACGCTTGAATGATATGTAGGTACAATTTTCCAGGAGCAACAATGTTGACAGCAATATTACTTGAAAATTTTCATTCAAATTGTAGCAACTAATTAAATGAACTAAAATTCCAAGGTACACGTGAAAAAGCATGGCCGAATTTTCACAAACAATGAAATACAGAACATAAAGAAGAATTCTATCAAGAGTTACAGTCTTGAAATTCTATAAAATCCCATTGAACCGGATTTCATTTCGCTTTTATTGGTGCAGTCATTGAATCTCACGGTCCACGCTCGCTGCAAGATTGATTCAAGTTTCTTTGTATAAAAATTGGATAAACTTTGTTCAGTACCCAGTTTATTGTAGGTTCTGATTTATTGTCTGGTCTTTGGGAAACAGCTGTAATATCGATGATTAGGTACATCGTAAAGAATACGTTCGCCATTTTGCTTTCTTCAACATTAGGACTCATCTCTGTTTGCATTCTTTGCTCTAACACTATTCTCTTTTATATTTTTACTTAATGTGACACAGACGACAATTTTTCACTTCCAATGCATTTCACTTCGATTACAGTTTTACGATTATCCGTTGGTTGGTTGGATTTTTCCGTTTTTTTCTCTGCGACTTTCAAAAACATATATATCAGTTCTACTCACTAAGGCGTTCGTGAGATACGGAACATAATATATGTAGAATCTATTCGCATCTTATTAATATGAAGTACATTATTTCCGGCCCTTCCATAATTCTGTGTTAATTCGTTTTAGATCTCGTTAAAATAAAAGCGTAAAACAATATCCTTATAACGTTTTCTACCTATTCAGACTAATAATAACGAAATTGTTCCCTTTGTTTCAGGTAAAGAGGAAAATGCTTAAGTTGTCCCCATATTATCATATCGCTGACTTTGGGTAAGAAAATATATTATGATTACGAAAACACTCCTGCTTTTGTTGTTCCACGAAATATGGAAGCAATATGTTTGGGATTTAAGCGATTATAATTATCTCCATGAGTTGGAAGATTTTGGTTAGAGATTTAGAATGTAATGACGGTTATCTAAGCACCGTTAATATGTTACTTGTTTGATCTAAATTACTTTTGAAAGTGTATAGGTGAAGATGGATACTACTCGCATATCTTAGACCCTTCTCTCTATTATTCGGCTACTACCATGTAGAAATATGATAACTAACTAATAAAACTGCGAGTCTCATCTAGAATAGCCAATAACTACAAATGTAGGCCAAGCCCATATTCGCAACATTTCTGTTTCATAAAAGTATTGGCACATACATCGTAGTTTTCGGCACTCAGAGAAAATTATTGAGACAAACAGGCAAATGAAAATGAATTACTGCTGTTATTCCTGGCTCTGAATACGAATATAAAAATTGCTGAAGCCAGCTTCTTTCCTCTAACTGAAAAATAAATTAAGTAAGTGTCTATATTTATACTTAATCTATCTTTGAAGGTAATTCCTAAGACAAATATTGTAAAAACAAGAGCAAAGTTGTTAAATTATTTATCTTAGGACCTAAAACGCAGACAACCCTTACATAGACAAATGTGCTCCCTTTTCTTTTCCAACAAAAACTGTGCCTTTAGTTTTTTTTAATGTCCTCACCATTCATTCACAAAGAAGTCACTTAGAAATATTGAAAAGACAAACAACCTGAATAAAAATGTTGAGTGGTTCGTAATATTTCAAGTAAACTCGGGATTCCCATGGGAAATTAGAATAACTGCAGCGTAATTGACTTTGTCTCCGGCCATTATTTATACAGTGCTAATACTAGATTTATGAAATGCTGTCGACGGAGAGTTAGGATGTCTGCATTTAAACACAGTACACTCTGTGTAAGCCTTTACCTTTAGGCTGTCTTTTGTGCGGTCTTCTCATAAGGGACCCGCACTATGAACTATGATTTAATGTTTATCAGCTTCACTTTTTTCTTCAATGACTTTATTTTCTATTCCGTAACTATGTTAACTCTTGATGTCCACAGCTTAATACTGTTTTAAAACCTTTGTAATAGCTTTGAATAGTAATATCTCGAGCATGAAAGACTAGATGTACTTACACTTAGGTTTCAGAACAATTTAAAGGTACTTGTGAATGCTATTCAAATTTGTTTTAACACACAGACATACGATTTGCTCTTATTTATTCGTCTAGACGCCGACTGCCAGCCCGTTATTTTATTAGAAATAATTTTAAAGGATTGTTTAATTTTCAATCTAAACCCAGCGCTGGGAGCTTTTCATAATATTCTATCTCCATTCTCAGACAAAATTATGAACACCCACACATTTTCAGCTTTATTTTATTTATCTATATTAACTTCTTAGAAAGCTTTCTCTCATATTTACGGTGTTGAGATTAACTGAGCTGTTATATCTAGTTTGCAAGGTTCACATTTTCTAGTTTTATAAGAATTATAGTTATGCATTGTCCGTGTGTTTATGAGCTGGCTTTATGCTTTATTCGTTTAATATTTGCAATAGTGTGTCTTAGTCTGTTTGGTGGTTTAAGAACGGATTGATTTTTGTAGCGTTTGACAGAGAGTTTGGTGCCAGGTACGTTGCGAAGGTCTTTTGGTAACTGCTCATGTCAGAAAACGAAAAATCTGTGATCCAAAATAAGAAACTCGAAATTTTACGGTTATTTAAATCCGAAACCATTAAAATTCGTTTCCACAGACTTTATATAAGCAGCATCTATTTACAGTAAATATTAACCAAGATTTAATTAAGCCAAGGGCTTAATATGTATTGATAGAGGATCCCACTCCCGATTCATTACGCTTTACGGTGTACCATGATAGGAATAAACAAAGTTAGGCTGTTACGTTTATGTGACGCCATCAAAAACTCCATCAATATGATGAGAGGTTTTATGGCGCCCACCGTGGGCCAACGTAATGAGCGACATTATTCTCTTATACTTGCACTTCGTTTATTAAAAGTTGCTAAAATGTGTATTTTAAACGTGTTTTGTTATTTATTGTTCTTCGTTTTAGCAGACTCATTACACGTATTTTATACCAATTGCAGTACTCTATTGTTGTTGTAAAGAATCCTTTATTTAAGTTTATCCAAAACTCTGTCAATGAGTCTTTATATGGCGCCCAACGTGGGCCAACACAATGAGTGACATTTATTTTGTCCTCTTATACTTACACTTCGTCCATTAAAAATTGCTATAATGTATATGTATATATTTTGTACGTGTATAATTACAAAAATAACAACATTTTTGGTAAAAGGAGAATAGCAAATATTTTGATCATGGTCCAACGTAATTATTTTGGCAGACCATTTTTTTAATATTTTAGCGTATTTTATGCTAACTGCCATACTGTATTATTAGTATAAAGAATCCTTTCTTAAAATTAATCCAAAAACTCCATAAATATGATGAGCCGTTTTATGGCGCCCACCATGGGCCAACATAATGAGCAACATTTATCCTCTTATACTTACACTTCGTTTATCAAAAGTGGTTGGAATGTATATTTCGAACGTGCTTTGTTGCTCATTGTTTGCGACGTGATACTCCTTTCCCTTCGCTAGCACGTAAAATCGTTGGTCCTGTGTCTGATCTCTTCCCGGTTGTCTGGAATGCTGCTCCATCGGCCTATAAAAGTAAAAGAACAGAGAGTTTGCGTAGGTATTTGCGCACACACTCGTGCTCGTTTATTAATATCCTGCATACTGGCAAATTTGTAAACGTTTGTTATCTTTGACTATAGTTCTGCGGTAGCAATACTGTATTATTAGTATAAAGAATCCTTTCTTAAAATTAATCCAAAAACTCCATAAATATGATGAGCCGTTTTATGGCGCCCACCATGGGCCAACATAATGAGCAACATTTATCCTCTTATACTTACACTTCGTTTATCAAAAGTGGTTGGAATGTATATTTCGAACGTGCTTTGTTGCTCATTGTTTGCGACGTGATACTCCTTTCCCTTCGCTAGCACGTAAAATCGTTGGTCCTGTGCCTGATCTCTTCCCGGTTGTCTGGAATGCTGCTCCATCGGCCTATAAAAGTAAAAGAACAGAGAGTTTGCGTAGGTATTTGCGCACACACTCGTGCTCGTTTATTAATATCCTGCATACTGGCAAATTTGTAAACGTTTGTTATCTTTGACTATAGTTCTGCGGTAGCAATACTGTATTATTAGTATAAAGAATCCTTTCTTAAAATTAATCCAAAAACTCCATAAATATGATGAGCCGTTTTATGGCGCCCACCATGGGCCAACATAATGAGCAACATTTATCCTCTTATACTTACACTTCGTTTATCAAAAGTGGTTGGAATGTATATTTCGAACGTGCTTTGTTGCTCATTGTTTGCGACGTGATACTCCTTTCCCTTCGCTAGCACGTAAAATCGTTGGTCCTGTGCCTGATCTCTTCCCGGTTGTCTGGAATGCTGCTCCATCGGCCTATAAAAGTAAAAGAACAGAGAGTTTGCGTAGGTATTTGCGCACACACTCGTGCTCGTTTATTAATATCCTGCATACTGGCAAATTTGTAAACGTTTGTTATCTTTGACTATAGTTCTGCGGTAGCAAATTCATTATTTAACCAAAGGGTGAACTGTATACCTTTTAGCATAAAGAATCCTCTCTTGAAGTTCCCACTCTTAACTTCAACATAAATTGAATTAACGTATCTACAGCTGAAACAGAAACAGCGAAGTTATATTTTAATACTATCTAGCACAGTAACGAACATCCTATTATAATTAGCAAAATTTACAGCTTGCATTCCGAATTCATAAATAAACTTACATCAAATATTCAAGCGAATCCTGCAGCACCTTCACTTTGTGTAACCACAGTCTGCATGTTTGTTTCCATCTCGAAATAAACCCTGTATTTACGCTTAAATTCACTGGCAAGGTAATCAAAATGTTAGTAGATGTGGTAATTAATATCTCAAGTTACTCCTGGCTTTACATAGTTTAATAAACCACTGTACATCTCTTCACAAGAACGTTATAAATTGTACCTACTGAGAGAAGGTGGATTTATAAAGTGAATACGAAATGGTAGTGATTATTATTATAGCGGGTCGTAAATGTTCAGTGCAGGCCATTGACGTTGTAAGTAGGTTCGGTAATCGAATTGGTGATCATAAAATATCGTTATGAAGGGTACAGTAACATTGCTTTTGCTCAGACCTAATCTTTATCGCAAAATCCTGGCAGTTATGATAAATATGGAATAATGGCGTTTGTAATGGTCGTGATGTAACATTTACTATGGAGCTTTAGACGTTTTCAGTTACACACTTTCAATCGAATACAAATATAGATCAATTTAACTTTCACTATTAGGTTTGATTGCCAAAATGCTTTTGAAACAACTCTAAATTTGCTTCAAACAAAGACTAACAAAAAATATAAGTGCAACTATCAAACAGTGGTTAGCAAGTTCATGCAAACATTTCTCAAGTTTCAGCCCGAAGGGTTCCAAATTGTTTCAAAGGAATTCCGATAGTCCGGAACCCATTAGTTTCGGCACTCCAATATAAAACGCCATAGCTCGATAAATAAACTGTACTTTGACAGTCAATTTATAAAATGTCCAACCGAGTTCTTGCGGTTTTTCGGTGAAATGTCTGAAACTTTCGCAATGCTGATGAAACGAGTAACCAGGGATTTAAGCTCCAAAGTTATTTTAAATAACGTTGTTGTTTCAGAAATTAAAAATGAAATAAAAATGCCTGTTGAATATATTAAAATACATTAACGGAATTCAGTTAAGCATCAAAATGTTACGAAGGATCCGAATAATATCTGCTATAAAAACAGACAGATAACATGAAAGGTCGAGATAACACGAATGGCCGTTTCCATAATATCATCCATTAACCCAATGTTATTTCGAAAGTTAACAGAGCATAATTTCAGAATCATATTTACGTATTTCGACAATCCGGTATTAAACGTGGCCTGTTCAAAATGTAGCGCAGATGTTAGATGTGCTCAGGTAACATATTCCAGGCACCGAAAATTCGAAATATGTAGCGAAGCAATCACTTAGTTCGCCACAAGTTCAACGCAAACAACATTCGTACAAAAAGCTCCACGGTTCTACAAAATAGATCAAAACTACGCGGTTTTCTGTTTAAAAATTCACAACGCGTCGCATACAAAACGATCCCATCAGTTTATATCGCACTTTCTTTTTTCCTTACATGTTACCGTTTATTTCCCTTTTATTTTCTTTCAAATATTTATTGGCTTCTGGGTTTAGGGTGTAATATTGTTACTTTAAATCCAGGAATACCTATTCGTTAGGTTTTATTTTTGTGTAACTATTTGGGAAAAATTTAAGCTTTTTCTTCTTCAAAACCTGTGATCAAATACCAAAAAGTAACAATTCACTTTAAACATAAGACGGACACTCAGTGGTTAGATTGCCGGCTTTCATAGTATCCTGTAAATTCAAAGCGCTGCACGTAGCGTGATAGGCAAAAAACACAGATTTTTCTCTACAAAGGTATAATCCCTCTGCCATAACGCAGGCAGGCATGCCAGGCCTCTTCATAGACCGATAGCCGCATAACTTCACAAATTCTCCAGGCAGCATCGTTTAACAGAATTTCAATAAACTTCCATTGGAAAAAGAGCACATGAAAGTTTGCAACGCTTTTTGTAACAAGAACAGTTTTCTACCTTTTTTAGCGGTGTGTGTATCGATCGCGCATCCATTAAATGTTGTAAAATGACAGCGCACGCTCGCGTCATTAAAACTCAACGTGCACCGGTGCCTTTTAAACTGTGTGGACACCACTGTACAGAGAATGGAAACGGTAAATGGAATGAGTACACGTATGCATGGAAAAAGCGAAAAAATCGAACCAGAAAACAGAAAGAACTTTGCCAATGGAAATTGTAAATTGGTTTTAGTGCAGTGTTTGGTCGAGGAGCAAAAATAAAAATGCAAATACACATTAGAAAATGAATTTGTCGTTCTTTGATTTTGGTTCGCTTTGCTCTATAATTTATTTTGGCAGCATTGAACTTGGTCTTATCTATAAAAATGATATCAACATACATAGTTACGTTTCTATATTAAGCTGTTGACGTAACAAACACACCCATAAGCACGGAAATACAAAGTAAAAATATCTCGATTAATTTCTTGCACGTTTTACAGCAAATCCGCATTTTCAATTTGAGCACCGTTTTGATAACTACTTACCCAATAAATCTTGAACTCTTTATGGCCGCGCTGGTTTCCAATCTTTCAATTAATCAGTTCTTAAGAGAACTCGTGAAACTTAATCCCGGGATTTCCTCCTTCACGTCGTTTGGAGGTTTTTTATCCGTGCTTATTACAAATATGAACTGTTAAGATATCGTGCCGTAAAAATTGCTTTAGAGCAATAATTTGGAAAGTTTATCCGTATCAATTAAATGAGTTGTTTGCTTGTTGTAGATGTTTGACTAATTGTTGTGACTTATCTAAAAAGATTTAATTACTTATCTACGTAACGAAAATTAAAAGCAATCAAAAAAGTTTTTGAAATGTTCGTAATAGATACTATAATTATACCATTCCGAATTTCTTAAAATTCTTCGAGTAAAGCAAATATTTTAATTTTTCCCGAAGATGAAAATTACGTAAGATATGCTACATTATCTTGTTTAGCCTTTGCATAAAGGTTCTCGTAAATCGAACTTGCAAACACAAGTTACATACCGGTTTGAAGAATTGATGTAGAATGTAGGTAAGGAGTTTTAGATTGCTGGGGAATCGACTACGAACACAATAGAAACTCGTTTTCAACAATTGATTCTTAAATCTTTGCAGCATCTTGGGTCTGTACTATTTTCGCTTCATTGCCAAATGCGAGAAAATATCAAATCAAAATGGAAAATCTGTCTTCTATTCTTCTTATCTATTCTCTTTTTTATTATCTATTACATTTTTTTTTCTTTCTATTTTCTTTTATATGTATGTTTATTTTATCTATATACATTTGTACCCTTGCTTTCTTATTAATCTTTTCTTTTATTTTATGCGCCTGCAATGTTTTCTCTTCACCACCCTTGGTTGACTGGTAGATAAAGCCTAAGGCGTTAAGTCCGCCTTTGGAACTTCTGTGTTGCATGAAGTTGTAATAAATAAATAAATCTAAGCTCATCCAGGCCGTTGATTCTGTTTCCACGTTTAGTCCACCAGTGAATGCTATAGACATGTAATATGCATAACAATGGCGGTGGCATCCGTGAAGCTGACATCATGTCATTATCATGATTACAGAGCCTTAAAACGAAGGAATAAAGTTCAGAATAGATGACATTTCCTGTCGATTAATTATACCGTTTTTGTTGGTACGTGCACTAGCGTTACTACATGTAACAATAATTCACTCAATGTAGTAAATTCGTCTGTTTCATCGCTTTTTTGTCCACTTAGTTACCATTTTGGATGCTCTTTTATTTATTTTTGTGTGAATCACACCAATTTGTTTGCCATTTTATCTAGATTTAAAAATCAATTTGATTGTTTTATTCAGATGATTTGCTATCCTATTGCTTTGGCAACTCTTCGAAATTTTTCATGCTTTGAACAGATAGTTAATAACTGACGTATGTAGGTAGGTATATAATATATTTTATCTTACAAAAAAATCTAATTGTGGTATAACTAGCACGCATGCTTGCTCGTATCTTGTGAAAGACCCTTATGCTTTGATATAAACTTTTGATAGTGAATTCGTGAGTTTGTATGTGTAATAACTAGCTTTACTCTAAACCAGGGTTCTAAGTGCCTCCAAAGTCAAAGTTTGATTTCTTAGGGTTCCGTACCTCAAAAGAAAAAACGGATCCCTTATAAGATTTATTGTCCGTTTCTCTGTCAAGATCCTTTATCTCGGGAACCTATAATATAAATTAAAACCATATACTCAAGTCTGCGGTTCCTTAAAATGCGTTATTATAATTATCGTATTTCTGTATTTACCGCCTCATCTTCACTAGGAAGCATACTTTTGAAAGCACCAAAGTTTTCAATATTTTGTTTCCATAAAACTTCACACATTGAATTCAAACTGTCTGTATATTTTTTCTCTAATTTCTTTCACGGGAATATTCAAAACAAATCCGCATCATAAATCCTCCATTCAGTACGCGTTCACCTGCGAATTCGCGTATGCAATATGAGATCGGCCTTTCAGCTATTCTGCCATCAAAGCCCATTCAACTCGCGACTATTTCAAATATGACCCAAATACTGGACGGATACGTTGAATATGGGATAAACGAGCGAAGGATGCTGTGGCCCTGCGTCCCAGAGCGACGAGATGTTCTGACATGTTGCGTGGGAATGCTGTCGGTATTTGCCCTGGGACATAATGATGCTGTAGTGTTTGGCTTTTGTGCCCGTTCAAAGCTGTCATTGTAATGTCATTCTTGACAACGTCATTTTCTCTTGTTATGCATAATCGCACTAATATTATAAAGGCGAAAGCTTCTATCATGTGCGCGTGTATGTTTGTTACTCCTTCAAACGTCTAAATGCATATGAATTGGCTCACGGGTAGGCCATGTCGTGGACAGGATGGTTTTTTTTTTTATCAGAAGCCAGTCTAAAGTGGTTAATTTATTCAAATATTGATAGCGACACACAATCTTCGAAAGTACGCCACAATGAAAAAACAAATGACAGTCTTGCAAATAAAAAGTAACATGCTCGCAAAGAGTTCCATTTTAGAATTCTATTATTGTTTTTTTTTCATTCTTTTAGTGTAAGTGGCCAGATCAAGAGACTTTTTTTTAAATAGGTTTGCACTTGACCGCTATCTTACCTGATGGAAAGCGACGATGCAGTCGACGATAGAGCGCGCTTACCTATAAGTAACCTATTCATTCTTGACTTTATTCACTTTGAGACTTTCAGTATGCCCCACGTATGTGCCAATAATGAGTATTCTAAAAGACCAAGTGTTATGAATAACAGTCTAAGGCTGCCCGCCCACTTCCGATAATCGGTGACCGATTTTTGTAGGAGAAAAATAGAACACATTGATATAGCAATAGTGCAACGCATACGTCCTACAAAAAGTCGGTCAGAAAAAAAAACAATGTCTAATATACAAAATCGGCCCGATTATCTGTCCTACAAAATGTCTGGCGTGGGCGGGTAACGATATTAGAACAATATTATCATAAATATTTACTTTAAAATTAGGAAAGAAAATACCTATCAGTTACAATGTTCTTTCTGAAAAGGCTCGATATTTTCTAAGGCAGTAAAATAATCTTGAATAGCAAATTATTTAATACAACTAGAATAATACAACCCAACTTATCATAACGTCAGCAATACGTCAGCAATGATTAATTGGCGATGTTAATAGGCCAATAAAAGTAAGAGTATGACTTGAACTGACATTAATGAATGCTTCCTTCTTACCCAACACGACACCGTTGCGATATTATCGCTGTTTTCAAACATTCATTTTTCTTTCCTATGAGTAATGTTTTTTGTCTTAACCGTCCATTGCTAAAGATACTTCTTCTCGATAGGTAGGTAATATTAATGATCACTGGTTTTAAGTAAAATGTGATAAAACACCATTCAAAATATGATTAGACATTGAACAAGCCGTTTTTACTGTCCGTTCAATCGATTTTTACTTTTATTGCGTTGCTGGCATGACAAATGGCAACTGCAGTAAATAATTCGTATTTTAACCACTTTTTTGTCTTTTAACGCCATTCTTATGTCTACGGAATAGAAGTCAAAATCGGTTGAACTGACAGTATAAGGTTTGTTTAACCTTTCGTATGCCGTAATTAGAGACACAATTCAAAAGTTATTGTGTCTCGCGTGGATACACGTTCCGGACACACAACGGGTTAAATGTCTGATCATAATTTGAATGGAGTATAATTGTATCAGTGTCGACAGACATGACTTTAGAGTCTATAAGATGTGCTCGTATATCGCTTCGCCCTCGTGACGGCGAATATTATCCCAAGGGATCATACTCCCGGAATAAAGAGTCCTATGGGCTAGAGCACAAAATCCGTTCAGCCGTTTGAGCGTCACACACTCTTACATTCTTTCGCGTTTATAATATTAGGGTAATTCATTAACTCTGAAAATTCACTTGGTTTTGGTTGCATTTAGAGTGTAAAATGCAGAAAAACATTATCAAACATCATGCAAGATCAAATTGCCAACATCACGAAATCCCGTATCACTTTGATACCCTACGTCCATTCAACCATAGAGAACTGCAGCAACCCTTACCCTGTAAACTGTCAAATGTCTCTGCTTTTTGACATTCATGACACTCGCTGTACCATAAAGGGGGACCCACTGTACCGTGTAATATTATGACGTCATTGGCGATGTTCCTTTTTTAAATGTCGTTTTAAGTGTTTGAATCTCGAATGGCTTGTTTGATAAGCGTTTTGTCTGTGTGACTTTCATGGTTTATTAGCTTAATGGGTAAGGGTCGGAGTTTGAAGGTCGTTTCAGTCGTTTAGAAAACTCCTTGGTCGTTCAAATTCGGTTTAAATCCTTTTTATTTGTCTTCTTTTTCTTTGGCTGTTTAAAGTATCTTAAGCTTCCTTTTTTTTCCGGGCTACGATAGATTTGTTTTAAGGTCAAAAAAAGCTTTTTTTTATTCCTAGCCAAGCTGGCTGTCAATAGTTTCTCTCAAGACTATTTTTAATTGCCGTCGGCTATAATAATAAATTATGTAAGCATATGCTTTGTTTCTGCAAAACGTTTAATTTTAGTAGATTTATTTTTGAGGAGTTTTAATTTGGTTTATTTTAAAGTCTATATTGGATGCACATTTCTCATCATTTTTTTTAAAGTAACCCCAAAGTAGAAATTACTCCTGTGTCATGGGTGTGTTTGCAATACAAACATGTCTGTAAACTTACGCACACGAGACATACAGACCTGGAACAGCTATATGTACTACATACAAATATTTGTTCGGTGCGAGGACCGAACCCGCGACATGCAGTGCAGCAGTCAGTTCCTCAGCTACTGCTAACCGTACCGTCAATAAACAGATATCTGATTGGAATGACGTCAGAGATTTCATTAATATCAATCAATCATGCACTGCGTCACTTGATTGATGCGCTGGTGGTCTCTAATCGGCTTTATCTATCTACTGCTTCATTAATTAAATGCAACCCAGTTTGTGGGTTACCTACTATTTATATTTTGACCCGATTTCCCTTACCAATTTGTCTATTCGATATGACAGCTTGGCTTTTTTTATCTCAATTTAGTTTCTTTCATAGTCCACTGTTAGTCATTATTTATTTATTTGTACACTAGTAGGAAACACTGTATAAAAGTAAACTTAATGTCTTAAGCATATTCTATCACTCGACTTTTGGATGGTGCAAAAACAGAATATGGTAGGTGAATCTTAATGGAAATAAAATAAAAACACAACAAGTATCCTTTGAATATATGGCGTCTAGTAAGTACAGAAAGATAATAACCAGAATTAATTAACACATTAACACATACGTAGTGCTTGAAGATACTCAATTATCTTGACATAATATAAATGGGACATAATAAAATATGCTAATATAAATGGAACCAAAATATACTTTTGTAAACCTAGAAAGCCTCTTCATACATCTCTAGACTCAACGTACTCCAGCCTTCATACAAAATTGATCTAGCGGTAACAAGCCCGGCTTTGAATCGTTAACTAGACGTGAAGGGTATCTAGGTCGACCAAGAGTGAATTCTGGATAGGAAAAATACTCGCTTACATACCGAAATTGGATTCGGAAGTTGTATGATGAGAGACTAACTAGGATAAGGATTCCAACATTCCACATGAAGACAAACAGTTATTGAATAACTATCAGTTACTGTGACAAAATAACAGGCTTGTTGCCAAGGAATATATTACGTTGGTTGTAATTTGAATATGTAAAGGCACGACGACACTTGCCGCGTAAGTCACTGGACAAGCACTTATTTAGCGGTTGTTAACACAATCCATTTACCTCCTGCACAGGTGCTTAGACTTGTGCAGTTTATTACACCATGAATACACACTGTTAGAAGAAAGAAAATGCCATATAAAGATCTCACGACCGATCATCAGCTAATGTCTAATGCTGTCTGTCTTATGCCGTGCTACAACCACTAAAATGTAAGTCATTAACTTCATCAGTGAAACTACTGTGCACGGTCCCTTAAAAAGAAATATTCGATCAACTGTTGAATTTATTTTCTTTTTGTCCGTCTCTGCCGACCCCAGATAATGGGTTATCTGGGGTCGGTTTCCTCACAATTCTGACAATCGATCCTGGGTTATCGATTTTAGCAATGAAGCATTCTTAAGGTCTCTCTGGATATTAGACCAGGTCATTGGCGGGCGGCCTCTACTTTCCTTTGTTCGGGTCAATTTAGGGATATTTCACAGCATGGTCTTTGTACGTCTCATTACATGACCAGACCATGTAAGTAGTACCTAGGTCTGTCATTTTGTTTGTGATAGGCGCGAGAAGTAACCGAATAAAATCAGATGGAAGGTAATAAACAATTAGATGGAAAGAAAACGTAATAAACGCCAATCACAGAAAAGAAAAAAGCAACAATCCTACTAATATATTTATAAACCACAGTAACGTATCCAGTCCAACTTCACAATGCCATATACTGGAGAACAAATTGAAAAATGTGATCGTCTACGAGGCAATCTGCATGCTCCTATGCGGATCGCCGGTATTGCCACTCCATTTTAATACCAGTGTTGCTATGAATGAAAATGGATGCAAAATAGTTCAAACACTATTGGTGTATGTAGAAGAGATGACTGTATAAATGAGGGTTATTTGCTTATTATTCTGAATGAACTCTACTGGATAATGTAGTTTGTTCTCTGGGATATGGCGAAATAAGCTCACGATAGTGCTTCGAATAATATAAGCTATACTATTTTTACATTAGAGTGAAGGTAGTGGATAGGATAACTCCTCCCTTTTGTATGTTCGTTGAAAGCTTAATGAGGAAGTATTTTAAATATAACTTCTAGAAAACGAAAGGGCGTAGATCAAAGCAGTATCTGTGAAATTAAACGTTCACATAATCATAATACCGTCCGTATAATTTTAGTAATAAAACCGAGATAGCTTAATAAAGTAGACCAAGATAATTAGCTAAGAACACACCAAGTCAGACAAGAATCTTGGTAGTATCAAAACACGAGGTAGAACTTATATTATTCCAACAAACATGTCTCAACAAATCTGACACCGAATTCCACGGATAACTTAGTGGAGGAACAAACTCTCAACACGAGAGCATACTCCTACATGTTCTGCCTCACAAACTATGTTCGAATCAGATTTATAGCATCATAGTATTGAAAATTGTATAAAACTTCAAAATTTGATACGACTTGGTCCAAAGTTTGTACGCTTAAAAGTTAGATGGTATATTTTTGGTGAGTTTAAGAATTGATTTTGTGCCTATAAGAAGAATTTTCCTTTTCTGGGTCAAGAATATTATTATCTATATCCTAAATTATTTAAAATGCTTTTGAACTTTTAAATCACATTTCAATTCATTCAGTAACATAATTTTTGACTAGAACTTTATTTTGCTTCAACTTCATAATCAACCTGATTTCTTTATAGATCACTCACTTTCATCACTGATTAACTCCATCCAAACCAGACACCGTGTCAGCAACATTATACGACCTTTACTTTAGCTACAAAATTAAAAATCAATTCCTATTACTCGCTTTAATCTTTGCTACAACTCAGAAAACTACTCTCCCATAAAATAAAGGTGTGAACATAAAACCTCGTTCTACCGAAACGAGCTGAAAACTAGAACGTTTGACCAACACAGAGACAAATGTAGTACATTAGCGGAGGAATAACGAGGGTAGTCACGAAATAGTTCCTATGTGGACAATGATAAAGAGGTCACTGAAAATTTCACGCTTCATGCACCAGGAAAGGACGAAAAGAACAGTGCATTATTTAAACAGGTTTCAGATGAGTTTTCTACACTTAAACGCTTGAGCAACGATGTTGAAAAATATAGTCTACTAAATACTTTTCACAAAGCACGGTCTGAGGGACAAGCTTTAACAGTAATATTCAATTCAGACCAGAACAAAGCTATGCTTTGGCGGCAGAAATAGCTATGATGGTAGTACCCAAGACAAACTCTTTCATATTGAACTCACTTAACTGATTTCTCAAAGACATAAACGCAAAGTACGGTCAATCAGTCTGAGATATAATTCGCTACGGTGAGAGCCCGGGCAAACAAAACAATAAAAGCGATCGAGAGGATTCCGAGGACGATTTTTTTTTTTCGTTTCTAAGAAAAGTTTTTATCTTTTCCGGATAAACCATTAACGCTTCCTAACTATTGTAAGGACCTCTACTTATTAACGTTATAGAAGAAATTGAGTGTAATATTTTGAAGGCTTGAGCAAACTTTACGTACCCAATTCTATTAGGTACATTGCAGGTCTTTAATATTAATAATAGTTTCTTTATTTAGATAATTTAAACCGATATAATCACCGTATCACAATTTACATTATAAAAATATTAACTTGAATTAAAATTAAATCACGGTCTTTATACCCTACCACAATCATTTATTTGTTTGTCTTTTAAGTTTGTAATATAACTTTTCAAACTCTTAAAACCTCTCTCAAACCGCTGGAAGCTATAATCCGATTATGAAAATAATTTCTCTAATAGCTACATAGTCGTTGAATGCAATTGCCTAACTATCATTACCTTTATTCTGGTCCCGATGAGAAAGACCACTGAAGTCCAGCACCCGTAAAAGCTAGAACGATCATAAATGTAGACAATAAGCACATACCGGTCTTTTCCATAACTCCAAACGTAATGACAGTTCCACGACAGTCTCGACAGAGAAAATACCTTCCAAACAGCACAATAAAGTAATGTCGTCACAATACCTTTGAGTTGGTCCTATTGGGACTTGTCAGGGTATGTGGCATGTTCGGCTAACATTCAAATACGATCGTGTGCAGGTCTTCGGTATTGTTCGTGACTACGGCATCTTGGCTCAATTTCAATGTATTTGTTGAGTCGGGTAAGATTCTGTCTATTGTGGAAAAAGACGTAGATTCACAAACGTATATGTGTAAGATTTTCTTATTTTTGTGTGATATGGGTGTTTTAATAATAGGGCTTCTTTTGTTAGATTTATATTTTAGTTGCCGTAATTTGGTCTTCCAAAATAATGAAATATGTTTGATGAATTTTTTTTTTCACGTCTGTTTATACGTAGCAGCACGCGTACAAAAACAATAAAAAGTAAACCAAAACTTAACTCTCAACCGTCTATTACCTTGAAAATACCTACCAAAATTACACAATACTAAATTTAAATCTTTATAATCAGAAATGAAACAAACTATATAAAATGAAGACACACACATATTTTCTGTTTTACCTTCAATAGCTTTTGAAATAGAAGTATAAAGACCGTCATGTACATTTTTCTTTCTAACCATCAATTTGTGTCTGGACTCTTTTAGAAACATGAATATAGCTAGAAATATCAGCTTATTTTTCTAAAGCTTTCCCTGTTCATTCAAATATAAATTTGCCGTTTGCTGCCCTCGCTCCAGACATATGCAAATATCCTGAAATGTCACTGTTTGTAGTTTGTTCATAATTTAGGAGGTTTATCAAAAGTATGCAAATATTTGCATTTGCTATTTGTTAGTTAACGGTGGATAAACATTGTTTTTCTTCTTCGATCTTCCAAATCTTCTGATCAGACAAATTCTGTAATAAGATATTTTCCTCATAATTAATTTAAAGGCAAAAAAGTCCGCCATTCTTTTGCATTCTTCCCTGATTTGTACCTTAAATAGCAAATTACGTAATTACCTTGGCAACCTCGTTCCTTCTTCTCTAAGGAAAATAATTTGCCCTTTGAAATATTTATTTAACAGTACCAGGAGGGATATTAAAGTAAATATGCGTTATATTATTTAATTAAATCGTTTTATGTTATTTGCCTTAGGGGTTCGGGAAAATGGCGCATTACTCAAGTCGATAGAGGTCCTTGGATACTCGAGCTTAAATTATTAATTATTAATGAAAATTTTCGTTTGGTCTTTTGGTTGTTACGAAACGTTTTTGATGTTTCGGACGTCAAACAGCGATTAAAGTAGAGAACATAGTGATTTGCTTGAGATATTGAAATGTATTTGCGCGTAGGTACAGTGTGTTTAACAATAAAACAATCTTCTCCCGTCTCAATTACATGTTTGTTATTTATAAGCACATTATTTGATATTCTATGTATTTATCATCTATTTTGAAATTGTGTCCTAATAATATAATTTATGTTGTTTGGGTACTGACAGCTCTAAATCTTTTTCCTTTCGTTCAGTCTGTCCACAGCTTGTCTGTAACAGATTGCCCTGTGCGATGAGACTGCTTGTTCACTAGTTTTATAAATGCTTGTCCTGTGTTTTATGACAGCCACAAGCTAATTAATAATTTAATTTAAAGAGTCTTCACTACACTGTTGCTTACGTCTGTGGGAACTTTGAAGCTATGTTGCTTCACAATGACTCTATGTGAGGTAGGTATATTAAATTTATTTATAAGTTTTGTTACTTTCTTGGTGTACAATAAAGTTTTATTCTATTCCATTGTTATTACGTTACTGCACTAATGCGGAAAGTTCACATTGTACTTAATCGCGATAGTGGTCTTTCCCGGCCCTTCGTACCTTTCACTTTCACATTCTTGATATATCTGTGTTCCATCGTCCCTTTACTTGGGAACGTGCTATGTTTCCGTATGTTAACTACAGCTTATTAGATAATTGCTAGTCAGACACTTTTACTAATGGTTCATTGAACAGAAAATCACCGTCTTCATTCATCCTTCATTCATTCGTCTCAATTCAGTTTCTTATCAATGTTATTTGGCTTGTGTTCATTTAAACAGTACATAATTATGTTTAGCATTTTGATTAGTAAGTTCATCGAACTTATAGTCTTATTGTTAATTTGTCAAAACCACTTGACGGCACGGTTGGTGTAGTGGTTAAGCGTTTGGCTGCTGCGTTGCGTGTCATGGGTTGTATGTATGACCTGCACATAGATGTTCCGGGTTTGGGTGTCTTGTGTATGTGAGTTTACATGTTTGTGAATGCACTCACTATACAGAAGTAATTCCTAGTGTGCAGTAAAGTAATTATTATTATGAGCCCGTTGTGTCCCACTGCAGGGCAAAGGCCTTTCTTCCGTTAGTCCACTCTTTTCTGTCTGTGCAGTAAAGTAAAAAGTAAAAAAAAGAAAGAACTGCTAGAATTAATCAGAAGTCACTTTTGAACGGTTAAAACGATGTAGCTGTTTTAAAATTACTAACATTTACTCCATAAATGTTGATAAACTGCAGTTAAGTTTTCAAAAAAAAACATCTACAAAAGTCAATAAGAGCTATTATGTAATAAAGCCACAACACGCAGGTAAGTTCCTCGGAGCAGTAAAGTGGAAAGCACACACGATTGTGCCTTTTTCAATTAAGTTAGCCTTTCCTCTAATACTGTTAGAAAGTAAGGAACGCGTCGGTCCGGTTCGTGGCATGCAAGACTTAGGTTGTGGGCTCTTTGTTCAGGAGATAGCGAGGAATTGGTCACTTCTTTGCAATGGGCTTCATCAGAAATGAAGAAAGGGCAATGGAAAGGGAGTTGATGGGGGGAGGGGACCCGGAGTTTCCCTGAGTGATCACATCAGAAATGAAGATATCCGCCAGGAGAAGTATCGTTACCGACATAGCCCAAAGTATCGCTAAACTTAAGTGGCAGTGGGCAGGGCACATTGCTCGCAGAACAGGTGGTCGATGGGGACGAAAGGTTCTGGAGTGGCGTCCACGTACCGGAAGACGCAGAGTTGGAATGCCTACCTCAAAGCGGACCGATAGCCGAAAGTGGTTACGGGAATCCGATGGATGCGAGACGCACAGGACCTGATGAGACACACAGGACAGAGAAATGATGATGTGATGATGACCTGTTTAACGTTCAAGTTTACCATCATTAGTGCCCTTCCCTTCACCTATGGCTTTAAAAATGTCTATGTATTATGATATTCAGAACATATTTTAGGATTTTGTTGTATTTGTTAACTTAAGAGGATGATTTGTGAATAGGTGTAGCGTCAAAGTTGGGTGACGCAATTAGAAAGTTTCCAAAAACAGGCTAAAAGGATGGTAAAAAATTGGAAGTCAGGTACTCACTGGGTGCTGGGATCCAGGATCATTTTGGATGCGCTTTCAGACGATATTCCACGATATTTTCAGAGATTGTTAACCGCGCGCGCGGAAGATGAAGCTAGCCGGCCGACGTGTTGGATTCAAATAGTAGTTTTTTTCTTACACCGTCAGCGGCGGTGCTATGCGATTTGGATATATGAGGTTTTTGGGAAGGAATGGGATAAGGCAGTTCATCCTAAAGCCTGTTCAATTTGTTAAGAAACTCATTTGGTGATTATTATTAATTCTTTATTGTACACAAAACATACATAAAACACGGTGATACAGACAGTTTATATACAAAGGTGAGCTTAACTCAACAATGAGTTTTCTCCTTTTTGTTCTTTAGTGCCTGCATTTTTTGTGTTTTTTTTTATGGTGGGAAAAATCATCCAATGACAAGTCCTGCTCTTGGGCGAAGCGGGAGATAGTGTCAGACTCTTACTAACTAAAAGCCCACCCCGTTCCTTCTAGCCTTCATACCGGGGCTCGAGTTCCCTTTCGGATAACCCTGGCCCCAGTAGGCTTCGACCCGGCTGGGTCTCTGCTGTTGCTGACAACTCCTTGAGGCGCGCGGGAGCAGTGCGTGCCGGGCTTGCTCCAGACAGTTACCGGACGGTCGGACATCGAGCTACCCATTGCTCACTGTCCGCAAGCCCGCGCCTACGGTGGCCGGAAATCGGGATCGGAATCCCGCCGGCAGCGGCGAGAACGCCGTTGCCTGATGCGGTCGGCCTCCTCCTTTGCGAGCATTACTGCTTCGCAGAATGCGGCGACCGCCTGCCACTCCTCCTCGCTCCGGACCATGGCCTCAACCAAGGCCCGGCGCGAGAAGTCTCCGCCGCCGATCGCTCCCACGAGGGTGCACTTTTAGTGTTGCTAATTCAGAATTAATGATATTGTATATAACAAATTATAAAAATCGCTAAAATATTATAAAAGGTATCTTCTTCTTTTCGTGTCGATGCTCTCAAACTATACTTTTTCTGACCAATATTTGGCAACCTGTACAGCTGTAGAAGGTATTATTCAATGTCCCTGTACTGCGTTTCATTATTAGGGCTTCTTCTTATCAAAGAATCATGTTTAGTCTAAAATCGCGACCGCTCATGCCAACCAAACCTTTCCACCTTCGCTTCAATTACGTCACTGAGGTAACGGGGGTCGTGTGAAAATTCAAGTGTTTTCCGTGAAAACTCGCGGCTAAGTGTGGCCCCTACTCGTGTTAATGTGTCCGCCACGCTGCCTTTGCGGTCTCAACGACCGAACGCCATCTGGATTTTTTTAGCGTCGTCGCCTCTTTCGGCATTTTCGTGTTATGTGTCACGGGGGGGTTAAACCCTCTCATGTGAGGATGGTTAGTGGATTTTTGATGAAGCATTGGCGCAGGTTTTTTTTCTTCAGCTAGTGAGTTCCATCAGTCCTACAGACTTAGGCTAATGTACCCACTTTTTCGTGGCTGTGATTAATCATTACAGTATTTCTCCCATGTTGAAATCTTTTCACAAAACTCTGACCGGTCTTCATTGTCCTCTCATATCTATCATTATTTTAATATGGAAATATTGTAGAAACAATATTTTTTTTAAAAGAGTAACCATGGAGTTTCTTGCCGGTTCTCCATAGAAAAAGACCAATTGAACCGTGCCTAGTTCTAACTCACAATTACTCAAAATTATTTATTTCACATAGGCCTACATGGGGGTTTATAAAACATAAGTCTCCATGTAGGCCTATGTAAAATAAATAATTTTGAGTTTGAGTTCTCTTCACAAAACTCTAGAAGTAATGTTACATCGTCATTGAAATAAGTAAAATTCCATACTTTTAAAATAGAATTCCTTTATTAGTTAGTGTTCTCTCGCATTCGTTTGACCTCAATGACCTTACAGACGTAGAAAAATCAAATAAACCCTCTCCGCGTGGAATGAAATTTGAAAATATTTTTCACTCCAGCCAGCGCTAAGTATTTGGTACATTTGTGTCATCACTGTGCTCCGGGAGTTTTGCGGCCACCTCTAGTTTTACTTTCTGTCCGCAAGATGGCATCATTTGACATTACTGTGGGTTCCGTACTTGTAGTTTTAATTATAAAAGGTCTTTTTAGTTTCGTAAACAGAGTATGAAGTAGGAATTTAGGTAAGGGTTTGCCAATGATAGCTTTTAATCCCTTTTTTAACACGTGCTTATACAGGGTAACTTTAATTCCCTATTTTAGCCCATCCTTATAAGGGTTAGATTTTTTGAGCCGGGAAAGTATACTTACAGGAAAGCGATCGTAGGAGACCATCCAAAACTCTAAGATTTTCTGAACTGTATTCATTTTCACTGATTTTGGAAAAAATAATAGTTTGAATTTGGTCAAAGTATTACATGTTTCTCCTCGATCCCTCCACAAAGCGAACATATTTTAAGATATCTTTATTATGAAGTGCACTGGCAGCGTTTAGCAATAAACATAAAGTTTGCAAGCGCACCACCTACGCAATGGCATAACTCGTTTGTCTATTTGTACTCTCACTTTCCTTGCATTTGCAAGTGTATCTCTTCATTTGTGTTAAAGGACAGTTTTATAAAAAGAATTTCGTTGCCTTTTATACACTAAAATCATGTTTTTTATTGTTTAACATTTTTATCTCGTTATTATCTGTAATACTGGCCAATATCACGCGCTAATATTTAAATTATTAAATAAAAACCAGTTTCAACTAGCGGCTAAACCGCGACGTGATAGATGAAAATTAGAAAAAAATTAAATAAAATTTCGTACATTGTATAAGAACATAACATCTTAATTGAAGAACAAAGGTTTAAAAAAAACATACACCATACACCACACCACTGTAGTGACTGGCTATGCTCTGAGCATTGATATGACATACATTCATCAATCGAATTGATTCGTCATTAAAATTATGCTGCATAAAGTCACCAAGGGTGTCACCTAGCGAACAAAAACTTGAGTCACTTGAAGAGGCAGTAGATTCGTTGGCAGAAAAATAAAGCTCATTGTCCGACATAAATAAGATACAGTAAGTAAAAAATATACCATACACACATATAAATAAATATGCAAAACAAATAAAAACACTAAACGCAAAACGCGCCACTCTGCACCACCCGCCAGCATATATCAACACAGAGGCTTAATAAAACAAATAATATGATATTAACACAAATACAAATAACTGAGAAATTCTACAACATAATAGATATAAAGAAAAAAAAAACCCGTAGATCCCAGGACCCAGACACAAACGAAAAACAAATTACAAACACATAAAAACATAAAAAAAATGTGGCTCACCCAAAACCAAGAAACAAACACGTCATCATACAAAATAATTATTGGAACTATAAATTACATGGAACTGTTTACAAGTTTCCGAACGTTTAATTAAATGTCAACTAGTATGTCAAGTTGACATTGACATTGACATTCGGCAGTAAAAAAAAATATATCAAGTTAATCTACGTGTTGAGGGTATCGAGCGACAAATCAAGTAAATACAAGAATCAGAAACGGGCAAACAGTGGGCTACCCACCAGTACAGTAGCGAAAAATGTGATGAGAAAACTTCGAAACGGTTTGTAACTACATGAAAATGATCAATTGAATAAGCCGACAATCACATAAACAAAAGAAACGACAAATAAGATGTAGTTATTTACGTGATGTCGCTTTCTGGTTTCCAGCAGCATCAGCACCTCTTCCACTCGTAGATGGTTTTGAAGCCGCCGTCTTGGGGTACCTAGCTATCAAAGGCTTGAGCTCGTCGATGGATGTTACCTTATGCCGGACGCCGTCTGAAGCCTTAATACATATAACACCATCTTGCGTCCAACACGCCCGCATTCCAAAATGCTCGCGCGCCTTGCCAAAAACAGATTGTCTGGCCCTTGTCAGGAACACCATTGATGCAATTATTACAATTACTCATTCATGCAATTAATAGGTACTTTATTTAGGAAGTCATATTTGCCATATTAATGGTGTAGTTTCATACTAATTGATAATAATTTACTGTGGTGTTTAATTTCTTTAAACTACTGTGCAACAGTACTTAGTTTCATACAAATCTGTTCAGCCAATAAAACGTGAGAAGGTAATAAAAAGACTTACGGACAGAAAGATAGAGTAACCTTCGCATTTATAAATTAATAGGTACCAAACAGCTAAACAGACAGACGGACAGAAAGACACGCACTAAGGACCAAATTGATAATTGTCATTTTTTGCATGGAACCCTAACACCATTACTATGAAAAATATAAAATGAAGATAAAAAAAAAATAAAAAACGCCGGCCATATTGGATGTAGATGTCGCCACTGGCCCGAAGACCGGAGATGACTCTACAGGACGTCGGACGTGTAACTATTTTCATTTTGATCGATTTTAAATTACCCTTGCTTATATTGTTTTTATAAGGTCTCTACTGGAGATTATTTTAGTTTCTATCATCTCTTTCAACAGTTGCTAAAAATAATAAAATATATTATAATACTAGCTGATCATCGCATCCGATGGATGCGAGACGCACAGGACCGTACATTGTGGCGACATTTGGGGGAGGCCTACGTCCAACAGTGGACATCTTTCGGTTGGAATGATGATGATGACAAGCTGACCCAGCAAACTTTGTTCTGTCATATAAATTATCAAAGAAAAAAATGGCTGGTGGGGGTAGGAGGGTAAAAATAGCCTAAGACCTATTCTAAGACCTACATAAAAATCGGTCAAGCCGTTTCGGAGATTCAAACCATTTTATTTCAAATAAACTAATTACAGGCACTTTTGAAATGTCAAGAAGTTAGTCAGTCAGATGCTAAACGCACATTCCAAAGCGTAGATCTGCATGGAGAAGGATGTCCAAGACTCTACTCATCGTCATCATCATCATTTCAGCCGAAAGAGGTCCACTGTTGGACATAGGCCTCCCCCAAGCGTCGCCCGAAAGACCGATCCTGTGCGTCTCATCCACCGCATTCCTGCGACTCTCACCAGGTCGTCAGTCCACTTTGTGGGAGGCTTTCCAACGCTGCGTTTTCCGGTGCGCGGTTGCCACTCTAGAACCTTTCTACCCCATCGACCATCCGTTCTACGAGCAATGTGCCCTGCTCACTGCCACATTAGTTATGTCGGCGACCTTGGTTCTCCTGCTCCTGCAAGGGCTATGCTCGGAGTTTCCTTGAGCGATCGCATCAGGAATGAAGATATCCATTCCTGATGCGATCGCTCAAGGAAACTCCGAGCATAGCCCTTTCCATTGCCCTTTGGGGGACTGTAAGCCTTCTGATGAGGCCCATTGTAACCGACCATGTTTCAGTTAGGTTTAAAGAAACTTTATTCTCAATAATAACATTAAGTACATGTCGCTTACTTGAGAACTATAAGTATAAATTAAATACTAAGTTTGTCGCATGTCGGATGAGCTGTGGGCTAAAAGAGCAACTTATTGGGTCCTATTAAACGCAAGGCGATATCGCGGCAGACCAAGGTGACGGCGGAGAGATGAGCTTGATAACTACCGGAGGGACTGGCCCGCAATGGCCGAAGACAGACGTGTGTGGAAAAGGGAGAGGGAGGTCTTCGCCCAGCAGTGGGACATAAATGGGCTAACTAACTAACTAAGTTCCATATGTCATCACTCGCACTGGTCGTAGATTTTCGTTTTGAATGGTATGTTGGACAAAAGGATACCGCGCAGCTCTTTTCATTATCTACACTAATATTATAAAAAGGTAAAGTTTGTTTTTTTTTTGTTTATAGAAGGTAATCTCTGGAAGTAACTGGTCCGATTGCTAAAATTTTTTCACCGATAGAAAGCTGTTTTATTCCTGAGTGACGGGGGCGAAGCCGCGGGCAAAAGCTAGTGTTATCACAAATCTCAATTACATGTGAGAACTTCGACAAAAACTGTACCATGAAATTTTTGTATACTTGTTAGATTTATTTTACTTTATTATTTAGCAACTTAATTTAACATTAATTGCATTTTAGTCAAGTCTTAGCCTAATTGACATTAAATTTACTTTTCTGGAAACTGCTCTTTTACGAAAAACGATTCCGTCTAATTAAGAAATTGACTCAATGCTTTGACTTTCCTCATGATACATGTTCGTTTAATAGCCTTTTAATTACGGTTCTGTTTGAAAGTAATTGATAAATCTTTATTCGACGTATATGTACATGTAGCCTACTTAGTTTTAATTACGACTCTCTTTAAAAGTAAGTAATTGATAAGTCTTTATTAGACACTAGCTTACTAGTGATTTTGTACGCTAGAATGTTTTCCTTAAACCATATTTTGAGGGTAATTTTGAAAAACTAATACTTAATGATAGTCTTTATTACTTACCTATTCTTATTAAATAGAATTTGTGGTAGGTTTCAATTTTACTAATCCAAGGAATAAGAATCCTCCATATGATCTATTAAACGAATAATGATAACCATTTTTTGTTTACCTAAGTTAAAGCGTATAGTCCCTTGAACCATCTGACCGAAATTATGTGAACGCAACTCTCGCACTCGCCTAGGCAGCGCCCAGAAAGCGCTTTAAATCCATTTTCTCTGTGAGATATTGATTGATTTACATATGCAATGTGAAGAATATTTAACCACCAATTTTTATGTGTAAAAATGCTTCTAAAGGTCCAAACCGTTTCGAAGGAGTACGGAAAAGTTGCGAAATTACTAAATATTTTTTTTTTACAAAAGTATTAATTGCACGAAAAAATCAAATGTTGATAATGTTTTCATGAATCTATAATAAACATATATTTTTTTCAAACCTGGGCGTTACCATGGAGTAGGCTTCAGAAAGTCACTGTTTAATGGCACTTTTCGGGCGCTTGGGTCTTACTTAAGTGACAAGGGGCAGGACACATAACTCGCAGGAAAAGATGGTCTTTGGAAACAAGGTTCTAGAGAGGCAACCGCGTACCGGAAGACACAGCATTGGAAGACATCCCACAAACAATATAAAAAACAATATAAAAATAAAACACATAAAACTTAGTGGTTAAATATTCTTCAAAGTGAACATCGCATATGTAAATCAATCAATATTTCCCAAAGAAAATGGATTTAAAGGTCAGCCGTGCGCTTTCCGGGCGCCACAAATGCACAGATATGCGTGCTGCCGCCTAGGCGGGTGCGAGAGTTGCATCCATTTAATTTCGGCCAGATGGTTCAAGGGACTATAAGCCTTAAGTCGGGTGATTCTTCGGGCTAGTCCTTTTATGTATAATCTATTTATATGTATATTATATATACATGAAGTACTTGCTTATATACCCATACTCGCATCGTACACGCGTTAATTTTAATTAACAAACTTTACGTGTCGTACATTTTCCTTATCTTTGAACTCGTGGATAAGAGATTAATGGTAGGCATTTTTGTTTTTAACACGCTTATATTAGCTTCACCTGTATGTTTGTAACCAACGCCTTTGAGCTCGATTTTGACCTACTTTGGGCGATCAGATTTTCTTCTAACTTTGCACACCCATCAAAGACTGATGACAATACAATAATCCGTTTTTATTTTTTAGTGAAAAATAAAAATATAGTTTAAAAAAACTAAAAAAACACGCTTTCATAGCATATCAAACTAAAAAGTGTAAAATAATTTTCAATATGGGTAGAAAATAATAATAATGAACGAAAAATATTAATATCATTGTGAAAAAAGCGTGGGGTGCTCGATTTACGAAAAATATGGTACAAAGCGCCCCACGCTTTTTTCACAATGATATTAATATTTTTCGTTCATTATTATTATTTTCTACCTATATTGAAAATTATTTTACACTTTTTAGTTTGATATGCTATGAAAGCGTGTTTTTTTTAGTTTTTTTAAACTATATTTTTTCAGCTAGGTATACTACGTTTATATTGTAATTAATAGTCAAGCTAAAAAAAATTTACTCATTAAAAAATTTCATAGGTAACTCACGGGTTACCTTAGGGTAGGTACTATTGTTATACCTACATTTGGGTCTGGATGCCGCCATTCCTCGCCCGAAGGTGTATTTTTCGTTGAAATTAGAAACAAAATAATTAACATATGCTACCATTTTGTGTATGTAATTTTTACGCAACATTCAGTCAAACTACCAAAAAAATCTTGCTCTAATGACTAATTTAAACCTTGTGTATAGGTTGGGTACTCTATAATTACGGCGGTAAATCCTTCAGGAGTAGCTAGAGAGGCGTCACCGGACATGGCCAGTTTAGGAGGTTCCTGTTTTCAGGCGTGAGAAATGTCCGGTTGTCACCATTGTACTGATCGCCTGGTTGACACGGTGGAAGATACGCCGGAGGCAATCGGTGGGGGTAACCATTGCTACTAGAAAGTTTGAAAGAGTTAGAATGCATTGGCAAATGAAGAAACACAGGTGGGTTTCAGTCTCAAATAAGTCCTCTTACTCCACCTTAGAGCAGGAGAAGGCATTTAATGATTTTCCATCTAAAAAAAACCTTATTTATCTATAATAAGGCTTATTTTCAATTTGTACCTACAAATTAATCCTGTTCTCACTTACCACATATTACAGCTACATAATAATTTTCTACGTGACACACTACGCTTGTAATATCAGCGTGTCTTGACAAAGCTCCCGTTCATTAATTATTTTAGAACGTTATTTTACACTGGATGCTACGATACACGACCCACTACTTGCGCCCTATTGATTTTGTTCCGCGCCGGTTGATAAAGGGTGTCCATTATGGGCTGTAAAGTTTGTCCGCAGTTTGTAACTTGGAGCGAATTCAGAATAATATAAACTTTTGTCTCTGGAAGTAATAAACCGATTACAAAAAAAAAAGTAATAATTTAATGTTTTTTTTTTTTGTAGTTGGGAAAATCATCAAATGACATGTTCCGCTCTTGGGCTAAGGAAGAGCGTGTCAGACTTTTACTGACTAAAAACCCACTCGTGTTGCTATGTTGTCTTTCACACCAGGGCCGAGTCTTACTTTCAGAAGCAGACCCTTGGCCCCAGTAGACTTCGACCCTGCTGGGACCCTGTGGTTTGCTGACATCTCGTTGAGGCGCGCGTGGACGTCGACAACTTGGGCTCGGTCCGGACGGTCGAACGATTAATTTAATGGTAAAAATCTATTCCGTCGGTGAGTGTTAGGTAACTGCACGGTTCAAATGGGATAGACTTCGGCAATAATACTCCTTGAAAGTCGATCAATCTGTCTAGCATTTTCCGAACTAATTTGAGGTCAGCTTCCAGTCAAACCAAATGCAGCTGGATACCAGTATTTTATTTCGAGTGCTGCTTATACCTCCACATCTCAGTAAAACTAAATCCGCTTGACAAGTCTGGTGCTAGATTTTCTGTGTTCTATTCAGAACACAGAAAATCTGGTCCATAACATCGGTACACCTTGTAGGAAGCCTACCAACGGCGGTTTCCACTCTTCCAGTATGCGATAGCCACTCTAGAGCCTTTTGGCCTTGTCGACCATCTGTTCTGCGAGCAACGGCAAACTACTCTGCCCACTGCCACTTATGTTTGGCGATTCTTCAGGCTATGTCGCTAACTTAGGTTCTCCTGCGGATATCTTCATTCCTGATTCCATCACGAAAGAAATACATTACTCTTTAGGTGACTTTAAACCTCAAATGTCGCCGTAAGGCCCAGTCCTGTGCGTCTCGCTTCCAACGGATTCCCGCGACCCTAACCATGTTATCGGTCCACCTTGTGGGAACTGGGGGAGTCCTACGTCCAACAGTGGACGTCTTTGGGCTGAAACAGTAATGATGATGATGACTTTAAACCTTCCGATGAGGTCCATTGTCATTTGTAGCGTAATATCAGAATTTTTTGTCTTCATAAAGCGTGGTCCATTTTTTCAACAAATTCTACCAACAGTACCATTTTACACTGCAAAACTCATTCCCAAAAACGAAATCTTTCCAACGAACCCGACAGGAATTATCTCCGCTTTGCACAGCAATAAACAGAAACGGTTTCACATAGAACCCACCATCAAAGTCCCTCTTACATTATTAAAGTACGAAGTACAATCAGAATTCAAACCCCGGTGTCCAAACGGACGGACGGACGAAACTTAATATCCTGTTAGTGTTCGGGTAAGCATTAATCTTACCGTGACGTGTTGTGAACCGGGTAGGGTTATTGTGGATGAAATCTACTCGCTCAAGTGGGTAGTTGGGCTCGGGTATCGTCGGCCAAATCGTTTTACTGAAAAGGTAAACAATGAAACCTTCATTTTTCATAACGACAGTGAAGTGAAATTGTATTGATTCAAACATCTTGTTGTCCTGTAACTTGTGCTTGTTCTCCAAGGCATTGCTTGGGACTTACCATTGATTATGTCTGTATATGTAATATATTGCCCGTCCTAGGTTGAAGGTATGTTATCAGTTTTTGAGTGGCGTCTCTGGGAGCGGCTATTTGGCGACTACATTTGTTAGGTACCTTCTCTCTTGCTCTGGGTGAAGCGAGGGAGAATATCAGACTTTTACTGATAAAAAACACAAGTGTCTTTAATTTGGCCTATACCTTCCAGAAATATGGTAACTTTTTCAAAAAAATCTTGTGTCTCTAGTGGGCATCGGACCTGCTCTATAGTGTTGAGGCGCGTGTGGAACACGGTTGTGTTATGTTGTTCGGAATATTAATCAACTTAGCTATGTATGAATTTGTGCAAAAAGCTTAAAAATTTACTGCTATTGACCTCGATCACACCTAATGGTAAGCAACGGGCTAAGTCTATGGATAGAACGAGCGACCCCAGAAGCTAAATCCTTTTTTATTTTTATTATTGATAGGCTCGCGTTTGACCACCACCTCACTTCATCGTAAGCGAGGATATGGTCGACGATGGAGCACGCTTGCCTAGAAGTAACCTGTTCACTCTTGACTCAAAAATCCCTAAGTTGTAGCTATCAGGATACACAGACTCCAGCAGCGAATTCCAGTCCTTAGCTGTGCGCACAATAAATGTGTTCCCAAAACGCTTTGTGCGTATTGGTGGGATGTCTACCATGTACCGGTGGCGCAACGCCGTACGTCTTGTGGTCCGATCCTAAAGCATTCTTACTCGTAATTTCATTTTAGGTACGCTAACGTCAACCACTTAAAAATTGTTTGGCAGACAACTAAAACTAAATAGTACTAAAGGACTAGAGTTTACAGGAAATGGTTTTAAAGAAAATTCAAGTGAAAATGCAATTTATTAATTTCTGTAAAGTAAGCAACTTAAACCATTGTTGGTATTATATTTAGCATTTTATTTATTTATTTATTTATTTTATAATTTATGTACACACAGTAAAAAGAAGAAGATACAACATTATTTTATTATATGGTCAGTAATAAATCATTTTCACTTGAGTAAAACTGCATTGTTTATGAATAATAGTTGAGTAAAATTAATCATGTTTTGTCGCATATATTCAGGCGTTGCTTGCATTTTTAATAAGCTTCTTGTAATTTGCTTACATGCTCTAGGAACTAATTCCTACCACGAGCTCTTTGCGCGATCCTGTTTACGACCTAAACTGAACTGTTAAAGGGATGGATCTCATCATCATCATTTCAACCGATATAAGTCCACTGTTGGACATAGGCCTTTTTTTTTGGTGGGAAAAAAAAACGCCCAAACAGGGCACACCTCGACTGTATGCTCCACCGTGTCCTCCGGGCGTTCCGCACAGTGGTGACATCCGGGCGTCACTTCCGCTTTAATCCGGAACAGGAACCTCCCGAACTTGCCATGTTCGGTGAGGACTTGGATATAGGCCTCCCGTAAGGGATGGATCTATATGTAGGGTGTATAGCTCTATCCCTCTTTCACGCTCGCACGCTTGACATTTTAACACGTCATGGTAAAGTCCCTGAGGCCCTACCGCGAGCTCTTAACGCAATCCATTTGACGACCTAAACCGAACTGTTGAAAGAATAGAGCTTAGTTCCATCATCACTCTTGTTTGCTTATACGATTGACATTTTATTTTAACACATTACCCAGCAGGGTCGATACCTACTGGAGTCATGGGTTGAGCCAAAGTGTACCACGGGACCCTGGAACAAAGGCAAAGGAGGAACACGAACAAGAGTGTGTTTTAGTCCTCCTGCCCAAGAACGGAAGAAGTCATTGGATGATATCCCAGCTTAAAAAAAAGATAAAATGTCTATACACTCTATATAGCTCCATTCCTTTAACGGCCCGTTCATTACCTTGCTGCCGTGAGCGGTAGATAAGCGCGGGGCGGCGAGCGGTCAGACAAAAGTATTAAAATGTTTGAAGCACGACACGAGACGCCGCACAGCTCGCCGCGCCGCTTGCCGCTAAGACCGAAGTCGTAAACGTAACAGATCACGTTAAGACCTCGTGGCAAAGCCTCTATTCTTTGTAAATACAAGTTTCTGAGTGTCTCCAAGTTGGAGTAGGCACTGGACAACTCAAGTGTCTCTTCACTCTAGTATCTAAAATCTAGACAGTGCTCGAATATACTACACAATTTTATTATTTCATTCTCGATATCTTTTCTCTTCGATGTTGGCTTCTCTTCAGAAATAGCTCCGCAACTTAACTCTAGTGGTAATTGACATTTGTATCAAAATAAATCAAACTTTTCTCTGACCAAGTAGTTAGGTAAATGATAAATGATCTTTATTTTGCAAGTAGGTTTTATAAAAACACTTTTACACGTCAATTTTTTTTTTTTGTCAATTTATGCTAGATGAGGCCGGTGTTTCCTAACTGACTACCCTGAGAAGAAACACTGAAACAAACTCAGGGGTCGAAGTCTCTTTTAAAG
This sequence comes from Mythimna ferrago, assembly GCA_910589285.2. NCBI lineage: Eukaryota > Metazoa > Arthropoda > Insecta > Lepidoptera > Noctuidae > Mythimna > Mythimna ferrago. Next base: position 3,171,653 of record OU342680.1, read on the forward strand.
TCCATACAGCAAAACATGTAGTGGTCAAATCATATGAGAACCGTGCAGATTGAGCCTGAGATGGTCTTTTGAAGAAAGAACCACACAGTTCTAAGTGGACCTGTCCAGTCAGTGCAAGCATTTGTCAGTATGCGTGTAGCTCAACTCAGGACTACTAAGGAGCTCAACGACTTGACGAACAATGCCAAAGAAAGGACATTTGGGTAGGCCACATCAAATACTCAAAACTGCCAGACATCATGTGAAAATAAAAGAAAAGGAAAGAGTAATCCACATAGTTTTCACATTCACAATAATAAAATTTACAAAAGTGTAAATATTGCAAATTGTAAAAAAAAGTATATAAATAAAAATTCAGTCAAATAGTAAAAATAAACATGTCATAATTGTAAAAAAATAATAATATACATATATATATATACAATATCATAATTGTAAAACAACAACAATCGTCAATAACAACAACAATCGTCATTAAGTACTTATTTGAATTAAGGGGCTGCTTTTCCACTCGCCTATCGTCAACATCGAGCACATAGATGAAGTAACAAGCTTTTAAATGCATCAAGCATTTAAAAGCTTGTTACTTCATCTAACCCAATCCAACGCGATGTTTGATGAAGAGGCAATGCCAAAAAAAGAGAGATAACACGCCTGAAAATTCTGTTGGCATTCACAAATACCGTAATTATTTACTCGAATATTTCACAAAACTTATTCCAGGAAATACGTGTTTTTTAACCTTTAAAAGTTTTTCTCTCCATTAAATTTCCAAGGCTTCTTGTCGATTAAAAGTATATCAATATGTACTTTTTAATATTTGTAATATATGTAGGTATGAGTACCTACATTATGGAGGGCTAAAGTTCATGTAAAATAGCAGAGGTTATCAACTTACGAGTATTTGGCTATTTCAATGGTTAAGCTAGTAGACAAGAGTGTATTGAAGGGGAAAGCAGACGGAAACGAAGTCTCTTACTCCACAGAAACAGTACATTTTGAGTTGTGTGTGACAGTTATAGCGGCATTTTTTTTTATTCAACATTAAGAGGTATGCAGAACCGGGCGTAAAATCTCACATACCGTTGAAAAGGAAGAACCCTCCGACCAGACGGGTGTTTTGTCTGGTCCGGGCAACTGCTCGATTATTTTGGACTGTTGCTAATAAGTATATATTTTAATTGAGACTAGAACTTCAGTACCTTTATGAAACATTTTTATTAACAATATACACTTGTGCTTGACTGCGATTCCACTTGATGAGCAATGAAGAAGAAGTAATCGTTTATCATCATCATCACCATATCAGCCGAAAGACGTCTACTATTGGACATAGGCCTCCCCAACGACCGGTCCTGTAAACAATCGTTGCTGGTGAACATATTCATAAACAAATTGTAACACGGTTTAATAAAACTAAATACAACTGGTGTAAAGTCAGTGCATTTGAACCTCTGCCTACCCTAAACTACACGTACACATTGGCAAACCAAGTAACCAACCCACACATTCGTCACTATCCCAGCCGAGTGTGTAAGTCTTTGTTTCTCTTACCGATCAGCATGCAAATGAGATTGTTCTAGTGTTTGGCGTTACATTAATCTTGCGCGCATGACGTTCCGCTCAGAGTGTGTACAGTAGAACTAGCTATGTGGTATACAGGTAGACTTTCCTGGTTTCGATCAATGGTTCCCTCTGTTTGTGAGTTTAGTAGTACAGTTTTTTATGACTCTCTTAATATAAGTATGTTATAATGTAGGCTTAATGAGAAAATAGAGAATCTTATCCTATAATAAGTTTGTTCATTATTCTCTCCTCAACGGCTGCATTTGGATGGTCATTATATACCATAGCCTAAATAAAATTTTTAAGTATTAGTTTATCCCGATAACACGTTCTTATTAGATAGCATAGCATCAACCTTATAATGTTCCCACTGCTGGGGCTCAGGCCTTCTCTGGAGGAGAGGGAATGGGCTGTAATCCATCAGGCGGGCCCAGTGTGGGTTGATAGATGTACATGTCTTCGGATTTTTTTGTTCTAGGACATACCGGTTTCCTCACGATATTTTTCTTCACCGTTTAATTGTTTTTTTTTTTTTTTAAGTTAAAGCGAGCGGGGCTGCTATGGCAAATGCTAGTTAAAGAATAAAACGAATATTGGCAGCGAAGATAGTTGAAAGACAAATAGTTTTGGCGGTATACCAAATCGCTTGTTTGTCCATACAAAAGTCTATCATCCAAAGTGGTGAAGGATGAGCTGTTGTGGCAGCTTTAATAAATTTTAGCTGTTTTAGACTAGGAGCGCACTATACCGCCGTGCTCGAAATTCGGGCCGAGAAAATTTGGACGGAAATGTATGGTGACAGCTTGAGTTTCGACGCAATCCATGGCTAGACCTCTATTAATTGATTTATGCTAGACAAAGGTTGAAACCAGAATATTGATAGTATTCAATATTCTTGCTTTTGCCCGCGGCATTGGCCACGTTCATAATAAATAGCCTATGTCACTCAGGAATAAAGCAGTTTTCTGTCGGTGAAAAAAATTTCGCAATCGGACCAGGAAAGTCCTGAGATTATCTCCTACAAACAAAAAAAAAACAAACTTTACCTCTTTATAATATTAGCATAGCACAGTCGGCCTGTTATAATGTTCCCACTGTTAGGACTCAGACCTCTCTGGGAGAGGGAATGGGCCGTAAACCACTACTCAGGCCCAGTGCGGGTTGGTGGATGACACATGTCTTCGAATTTTTGGTTCTTGGACATACCGGTTTGAGAGCAATAATTTTAAGTACTACATTAGTATAGTATAGATTCTATTCTGCGTGTCACTTCGAAATCTATACTTCTATTGCGGATTGAAACAACAAACATAAAAGAAATTTTTAGAAGATGTTTTGCAAATTCGCTATTCGATGAATTCAATAACTAGTCACCGGGTTATTCACGTTTGAATGTCTAACGTCGAAATTACGATAAACAAACAATTGTCGAGGTGCCCCGGAAAATTCTAGTTCGCATTACTGGGCTGTCACATAATCCAATTAGAACAAAGCATTAGGGGCACCGCGATAAAATTAGCGCCCGCCAGCTAATACTCACGTCAGCGATGATTGAGGGGCAGTTGCACAATGCCAATGGTTACTATTATAAATAACGTGTTGTTTTTTTACTAAATTATATTATTGCGTATATAAGTGGGCCAGTAATTTATTTACACAAAATCCACAGCTCTTTTACAAATTTTACTTAATGATAAACTAATGTTACAGTCAATTAGGAATTTACAATTTATTATCCAAACATATGCCTCAGAAACAAAAAGAATAAAATGCTAGTAGTAGTATGTACAGTTGCCATCACGGATCTTGAGCGGTTGCGCAGAAGTCAAATATTCGGCCTCATTAGTGGTGCGAAGTGAGACGCGGGGCGGGGAGTGTCAGTGATTGGCTCGCCGCGCCATCGCGTCATAGACGTCACTCCTAATTCGTTGCCTGCGTTGCTGCATGTATCTAACAACGAAGACGATTGGTTTGCCAATGTGTGGAATGCGCAAAGCTATCCCCACTCTGACGCCGAGCGCTAAAGATCCGTGATGGCAACTGTAGTAGTGTGTTGTGCGGGTGCGTAAAAATTATAATAAAGATGGCATTATATAAAATTACATATTGTGTTGGGGGTTTTAACAACCAGCTAAACAGAATAATTCACTATTAACAACTGTACTATCCGATGTCGTTGTTTCTATTTTATTTTGACTCATTAAATGCTTGTGTAGGACTAGTCCTACAAATATTTTTGTATTAATTTCGTCAGGGTCATATGTATTTATTAATTAAATGCTTTATGCAAACAAAAGTATAGAGGCTGCCTTAACCTAGAACTGGACCGTTCGTTGTGCGACACTTGAGGAAGGCTTGTATCCAACAGTGAGCGTCTTTTGGCTGAAATGATAATGATGGGAAACATCATCGTCAGCTTGTCTTCTATACTTCTGAACTCAATAGTCACTTTCAAGGCATATCGTCTTCCACTCGGCAGATCCAGTCTAGGCTACTCCACTGTCAAATATTAACCTGTTGGACATGGTATATTCCGAGGTGCTAGAAAACAGCTGACTCCCTACTCCAAATCCAATGTTTCTTCTTCAAGCCCTTTTCACGAAGTAAGTGTAACTATTACAGTAGTAAATAATACTGGGCTACTGGCCCCTTGCGCAAATGTAATTTAGTATCGTTTTATGTGACACTTTTTGGTAAAAACATGGGTTTCCTCTTAAGAAAATGGCGCTGTTTTGATGAATGGAGTGAATGTTTTCTATCATTGCAAAATATTACTATGTAAGTCTATCTAGACTAATATTGTAAAGAGGGAAAATTTGTATTTTTGTGTGTGTGAGTACGTTTGTTATGAATAAACTCGAAAATTACTGTGCCGATTTCAAAAATTCTTCCACCATTGGAAAGCTACATTCACCCTTACTAATTTAAGCTATATTTATTGCCCATGCGAAGTATGTAGTAGGCTATATTTAATCCCGCTAGTGTCGTATAAAAATGGACGGAGTTCCTGTCAGCCTTGGACTTGTTGGAAAGGCGTGCGAAGAGGCTAATTGGTGATCCAGATTTGGTTAAGTCCAACCTTTAAAGCCTTGAGCACAGGCTGAGGGTAGCCAGCCGTTCGGTCTTTTACAGGATGCGTTTTGTAGAGTGTGCGCAGGAATTGCGTGACTTGATTCCGCCATCTCATTTCTACCATCGGACATCTCGACGTACGACGAGTCGACCCATACGTTGTTGAAACCTCTATGGTCCTAAACATTTTGCCTCATCGTTTAAACCGCGTATATGTTCCCTCAGAACATTCTACATTCACGCGGGCGAAGCTGATAGCAGCAGCTAGTATAATATACAACAGGTAAACGTGATTGATATGTCTTACCTCTCAACATTTTCAATTCGACCCTCACCCTTCAAAAAACAAGCAACTAAAATAATAAACAAAAAATCCTCATCACAATTCAGCTAACTCAGGTACAAGCGAGTCATCAAAACGCCACCAAATCACCATGATTATGAAGAAAACCGTATATTTTCATGAAAATCTCGTCAAAATTGAAACGTGTTTCAGCGAACGCTTGAAATATGCGCGGTCACGTATCGGCACTCAGACTCTGTACCCGTATAATAATGGCGTTAATATACGGAGCTATTGAAATAACATTATGTTTACCTAATGCTGGATTTGAATGGGAGCCTTATTTACCTACTGGTTGAGAATAATTCATGTGAGGAGTGAATGGAGAGCGTGAGTGGCGTTTTGAGGGATTGCAAAGAAGGAAAGTGGCGGGAGATTTGCTATCTGTGTTTTCGGTTGAAGTTGGATCGTTTTGAAACATGTTTTCATTTTGGTTAGCAATGTCTCGTGCAAGTGCATAAACGGATCAATGCTAAATGCATAACCAACCTTATAATGTTCCCACTGCTGGGTGGGTTAATACATGTTTCAGGATTATTCGAAATATTTATCGTGGTAGCACTTATCGTGAGAGCATTGGTGCATTTGCCTCGAGTTGTAGGTCGCGGGTTCAAACTCAGCCAGGCGCATTACTGTGTGTAATTTATTTCAGTAGATGGCCCCATGGCTGGCCGACTACAATCTTGAGCCTGCGGTAGCCAAAAATCGTCCTGCGAAAGCAGAGGTGTACATAAAAGACTCATGACAAAGTGAGCTTCGGTCAGTAGAATCATGTGTCATGAAGTTATGTATATGTTATATGTATGAGACGCGCTACCTAATAAAATCTGCAAATAAAATCCAAGTTTAACCTGTTGCAATCTGCTGAATAGTTTCTATTTATTTATTTAATAAATTATAATTTATGTAAAACATCACACAAAAATCAAACTAATATGTAAATGCGAAAATCAATATTTATGTTTATCTTAGATGTTTGCCAATCCTTTACGTTCAAACGGTTGGACAGATTTGGAGGATATCATGAAACTTCTCAATTCCGGAGATAAAAATACAATAACACCCGAGATTCGAACCCTGGACCTCGTGCAGCATTTACGACCCCTAGAACTTCGATAATCATAATCTATTTATACGTTTGACATTCACCAACCCGCACTGGGCCCGCGTGGTGGATTACGGCCCATTCCCGCTCCTAGAGAGGAGGCCTGAGTCCCAGCAGTGGGAACATTAAAAAGGTTAATGATAAAAATGATAATCTATTATCATTTCGATTAATACTGAATTCTGAGCCAATTTAATAATGAAATTGCGTAATTATTTGTCTTACCCTTTCCGATCTCAAATTACTTCCATTCAATATTTTAATTTACTTAGTTAGTTTACTACTATTTGATAAAACTAAAATTTCTAATAATAGAGGATGTCCGGTTAACCGAAGTTAAAGGTCAAAGCCACAATTCAACCGTTCATTGAATATTTCTATTCTGAAACTTCATTTCGGTCTAGGTAAACAAATATACTTTATTAACTGAATTCAAAAAGGAAGAGGTTATATTATTTGCTAATTAATGTAGTTGTTTCATTTTTAATTTAAGTTTCTGTGTACCTACTGGTTTCTTCATTGTGTTTATAAATAATAAATTTTATATTATTTTTTTTAATAAATTTACTGTTTTCAGATTTATTCCTATAACTCTGTTATAAGATCTTGCTTAATGCCAAATTTCAGGATTCTAAGTCAGCGGGATGAGTACCCTATGAATTTTTATTCCCTTAAGAACGTCAATATATAGATAAGTTTTTTGCCACATATTCGTTAACTTAGAAGTTTGATTTTTTTCAGCTTCAAGGAACCGCAGTCTTAACAGACTGCCTTGATCACACGTACCGAGTAAAAGAGCGAGACAGTAAAATGTTACTCGGCCGAGTACTGTCTCGCCCGTTTACTCGGTACGTGTATACGGCATAAATACAGACGGACGGACGAACAACAGTGATTCTATATAGCCTTTCGTTTTTTCCTTTTGAGGTACGGAACCCTAAAAACCTCTAACGACAACAAACCAACGCTCTCTATAGACTGTTGAGCAGAAGTGCTCATAGCTTACAAAACAAAGATCGCGGAGTTGAATGATTCCCCCATAATATCTGTTTGCTCACAATCTATTGGAGTAATTCCGATTGCTCCAGTTTTACTGCTGTTTTATCACTCTTCCTCGCTATTAGGAGAGTGGGGGGTTAATACAGAGTAGGGTTGCCAGGATAAAATAGGAAAAATGTAACTGAAAAATGGTTGTCACCGAAAATCCATACGGCTTCGTGCATGTGCCAGGAACGGGGTGGGTCTTTTAGGCAGTAAGAGTCTGACACTATCTCCCGCTCCGCCCAAGGGCGGGGGATGTCAATGCATGATTTTTTCCCACCATAAAAAAAAAAAAAAAAAAGCCAGTCACCAATCAGTTTCACCGTTTCAAATTATGGCGGTGCTATAGGCGGTGGTACATGTCTCAGTTACGACACATCTACAGAATCAAATATTTTTATTGACATATTAATTACTTACGACTTACGAATTGTAAGTCACGGGTTCAATCAAACCCAGGCTGGCGCATTACTTTGTGCAATTTCATCACCACTGCTCTCAAAACGGTGAAGGAAAACATCGTGAGGAAACCAGCATGTCCTGGAACCAAAAATTCGAAGACGTGCGACATCCCACATCCCACCAACCTGCACTGGGCTCGCGTGGTGGATTACGGCCCATTCCCTTTCCTAGAGAGGAGGCCTGAGTCCCAACACTGGGAATATTATAAGGTCAACTATGCTATTAATTACTATGAAGCCCTGATTGCCGAGCTAGGCAAAAACTAGTTTTTTTTTTAAAGAAGACAGTGTCTTCTCCCATGTGTATCGCTAAAAGGATGCAAAATTTTACTTTTTTTTTTTTCAATTCGAACTAAGTATAGCTCCTACTAAGTTCCTAATATAATGTTGAATTATAGAAATCATATTTTTTCTAAATCAAATTTTTTATACACCTTTAAAAAAGTTCTAAAACTTTTTATACGTATTATTATTAGCTACACATCTCTTATTTTCTTAGTTTCATCTTTTTTACAAAAAAATCAGAGGTTCTGATGATAATTTTAATGCCCTAGCCACTGGGACTATTACACCATGTGCAAAAAGCCCTAGTGTGTGGCACAAACAAAAGTGGCTCATCCATCTCAACCAACCCTAATCAAGGGTGAGGATACAAATTGAACTCCTTATGCCACATTTAAATGGGTATTTATCCTTGTAATACATTCTGTTAATTTTGTTGAGTGATGCAATCTTGCAATGTAGAGAACCTTTGAGAGATTGGAAAGTTACTACCGATGGAGTATCTCCATAGGATACAAGATACGATCCTATTCTACGAGAGTTAAATGGATTATTATTTACTAACTTCTGCCAGCGGCTTCGCTTGCGGGAGAGTTAGATTTCTTCATACAAAGTGGGGCTGATGCACGCGTCATGCTCGTGAACGGGTGCCGTCAGATGGGACTGGTCATCTCTTAGCTGCCAGTGGCTTAATTCAGTTTCTATCTTTTAATTATTTTACATTTTTATTTCATTATCGACATTGTGCTCACATGATAGAAGCAACAAGTAATATGTAACCAAGCATTATATGTAAAACATAATATGATTTAAAAGAGTGTCCATGGAGTTTCTTGCACGTTCTTCTCCATAGAGACCTACTCTTTGGAACGTGCAATTTAACTTCACTTTTCTTGGACTGACCGACATTTGACTATTCAAAAGTGCCTGTAAATGGTATATTTGAAATAAATGCTTTGATTTTGATTTGATTTTGATTTTGAAACTTTGGACTTCGTTCATGCCCTTAGATATTAAATATCTCAAAATTCGCCACAATTTTGAGATATTTATTTATTTAAACTTCATTTACAGTAGTGGTACATAGGGGGATTGGATGCAACTAAACATTCTCTCTCAGTCAACCTTTGGGTTGAAAAAGACAACACTGTGGTAGGTTTACACAATATACAAATAACAGTTACTTCAAACGGAATAAATAAAATAAGTTATTTACTCGTACATAACGTTATAAATAAAAATGAATTGCAATTCTGTTAGTCTCGCTAAAACTCTTAACCGATTTGGCTAATTTTAGTCTTGAAATATTCGTGGAAGTCCAGGGAAGGTTTAAACGGTTAGAAAATATGGAAAAACTCATGAAAAAAAATTTGAATAGAACGCCATCTCTAATTAAAATGTTATTTTGAAATGAATTATGCAGGTTCTGGTAATGCCTGTAGATGGCGTTATCCGTTCACAGCTTAGCTAAAAGGAATAAATACTAAGAAAAATATCAAATCATTAAGAGACCTTAATAACGATTCTGACGGAGACTGAACTAAGGTTGAGAGGACTATCCTCTCTTAGGCTGACATCAGACGGACTGCATCGCAGCGACCGCGTGCGGCGCGACTTGGAATGCGTGCGGTTGCTGCGATGCAGTCCGTCTGATGGCAGCCCTAGTGCTCGCCTGCGTCATAAAAGGAAACTGCAAAATTTCAAATTCCTAGTCCCAGTAATTTCGATTGTGCATAAGTCAGTCAATTAGTTTCTGCTTTTATATAAAAAACAGATTTTATTAATTAGTTAATGTTTCCGTTCCGGTTAAAAGCTTTCATGATTAAATTTTTGGTTTGTTTAATATTCATTTAAGGTTTTTCCTTTATGATTGTTTTAACTGGAAATTATACTAGTGGAGTTTTATTCATTTAGTCGGAAATTGACTGTGATCAGTCGTACCTGTTTGGTCAGTCCATCGACCATCCAATAAAAATATGTCTGTCATGAAAACCAGCGTCAGGCAACTGTTTTGTAGCATTTAACTAAATCTAATCTATTTAGCGCAGCCGCAACGCAGACAATGTTATTTTTAAACAACATTATTGAAAAACCATTTTAGTGTTAGCTCATTTATCGCGGAATGAAGAACGCTCGTCGTCGTTAAGGCTGAAAAGTTCTAGAGTGGCGACTGCAGACTGGAAAACGCACCGTTGGAAAGTCTTATACAAGGTCAACCTTTGACCTGGTAAGGGATACGGGAATCCGATGACTGCGAGACGCATAGAACCAGTCGTTGAACTTGGGGGAGGCCTATGTCCAACAGTGGACCTGACCTGCCTTTGGGCTGAAGTGATGAATGATGATTTTTGAAAAATTATTTTAGTCTTACGTAGCCCATTTGTCGCGAAAGGCTATATAGGCTTTACGAGGGATGCCTTTTAAATTTTATCGTTTGAAGAAAAAAACACAACTAGAACCTTAAAGTATTATTTATTGTTTTTTAAAGTATTCACCTCGAAGTTTTATACATTTTTCCATTCGCTCGAACCAGTTATTAAAACACTTATTCCACTCCAAAGTCGGTATGTCCAAAATGGCCGACTTGAAAGCGTCGACTGCTTCATCACTGGACTGCAACCTTTGCCCACGAAAAGTTTTCTTAATTTTAGGAAATGTAAAGAAATCGTTAGGGCTTAGGTCAGGACTGTATGGGAAATGATCAAGAATTTCTACAATTCAAAATTAGCGGAAAATATTTAAACGACAGAACTTAAAAGGCGTGCCTAGTATAACATTACGCTACTACTAATAGGAGCGGAGCAGTAAACAAAGAAGCAAGCTATTACGTAAGCCTGCTGGTACGTCAATAAAACTCTTTTATTTCTAATATCAGTCCAGACTTACAGAAGATCAAAGCATCTTGTAATATCCTGTAGTGGACACAATAAAGCGGTGGAAACAGCTGCCAAGAGGGTATTGCTTGACAAACATTCCACTTGAACAGACAAATCGAGATATTTCAGATCTTTTCCAATCATTGCCTCTGACTTATCACTCGCTTAGTAAGGCCCGTTTGGGTTGGCAAAGAAGAAAATGGTGAATTTGTTTATTTCAAAATTTTATATTGATTTTGTTGAGTGGTCTTATATTCTGCTTCTTCAGAGGCAGGCATTGCATATACTGTATGAGAATAGTTCATGTCACAGTGGGTTGGCCAATAAAGATTGTTACTAATACCTAACACTAAGGGTGAGTTGCACCATTTAACTATAACGATAACAAAGCCGTTAACAGTTGTCAAATCGTCGAATTGACCAATAGGCGGCCGTTTCACGGCTGGTGATGGTTTGGTTATCGTTATAGTTAAATGGTGCAACTCACCATTAGTATACCACCAGATGCGACTAGAAATATGTAACCAAAATTTATGAAGTCATAATATTAAAAAAGTGTGTTAAACCCGTTGTATGTCCGGAACGCGGATCCACGCGGGACACAATAACTTTTTAATTGAGTCAATACGAAAGGTTAAGAGAGTTTCTTGCACGTTCATCTCCATAGAGATCTATGCTTTGAAACGTGCAATTTAGCTTCACTTTTTTTCTGATTGACCGACATTTCGAATATTCAAAAGTGCATGTAATTGGTCTATTTGGAATAAACGTTTCTGATGTCTGACCAGCTTATAAGCTATTTATCATTATTTACAGTATCACTAATATTTTAAAGGTGATTGTGTGTATATTAGTGTGTTTGTTACTTCTTCACGCTTGAACAGTTGAATAGAATTAGGTGAAAATTGGGACACGTGCAAACCACGTTCTCTAATAGCTCTTGGGTTCCTTTTATCCCAGAACTATTTTTCCTTGGGATAATTTTCTATTATCGCAAAACCGGTGGCAACAGCTAATATGTATAATAACATATTATTAATTGACACAAAAGCCAGTATTTGAATAATGTCACTGATGCAGGTCTAATCACCCAAGGCATGTTCACTTCTTACAGGATTTTGAGTCTTCCAATAAGTAGTATTTTATTTTCCTAATGGCACAAAACATCATCTACTAATTACCTACTGTTATGATTTAAATTAATCCTCTTATTATTTGCCTCCTTTGAGCTAACCATTTAGCGTAGAAATAATTAGGTATTGTCATTTCATTCGTTCCGGCCAGCCGACTCGTTTGTCGGTACTTATACCTGTAAGTCCTGAATTCTAAAATATTGTGCCCGCTGTTTGTGTACCCAAAAGGATTCGCGCACCTGTACCGTTTTACTTGGCAAAATTAATCATCTGTCAAATGCCTCCTTTATCCCCTTACAGTGATTAATTATTTTTGACAAATATCATCAACAACGGCAATAAACTTGACGCCCTGTTAAGTCTATTGCTCGTTTGTCTTCATTTGCGATTATTAAACTGTGATGTTTTATGTTTGTCTGTTAGCTGCCGACGGATTGATGGGCTTGCATTCTTTATAATCTTCTTTAAGATGGAAACCATGTTTGTGTAATTAAACTGATTAACGTCTTTAAGAAGATCAGAATGTTGGGCTGTGAAAAAGACGGATGAAAAAAGATTCCATGGAACGGAGATGAGAATGTTAAGATGGATGTGTGGTGTGACGAGAATGGGTAAAGTGAGACATGAGTATATTAGGAGAAGTTTGAAAGTGGCGCCAGTGACTGAAAAGTTGAAAGGAAATCGTTTGTCTTGGTATGGTCATGTAAAGAGGAGAGATGAAAAGCACGCTAAAAGAGTTATGAATTTACACGTGGATGGACGGAGAGGGAGGCCAAAGAAAAGATGGATGGATTGTGTGAGAAGTGATATGAAAGAAAAGGGAGTTAGTGATAGCGTGTCGAGTGGCAGGAAAGGACGGAATGGAAGAAAAAAACGTGTTGCGCCGACCCCAAATAAAACGGGATAAGGGCAGGAAGATGATGATGATGATGAACGTCTTTAGGAAGATCTTTTTCCTTAGTCATGTTTGAAAACTCATAATATTGACCTGTTTTCTTTGTGTTTCAGGTAAATAACGAGTCTGCTTCCTAGAACTAGCTGCTTTACTTTTTTAAAAGGTTTGCGAAGCGACACTCTTGGCTGTAAGTACACCTTTATTGATAAAATATGCAGATTTGCCACTGCTTATATTATATTATTGAGACAATTAATATTTAGATACATGTTGTTTTAACATTGTGAATAAAAACTAACAAAACTGAGACGAAGACATTTAGTGTAAATAGAGTCGAGACGAGCTTAAGAAGCCTATTTGTTTGTATATATACTAAATGTAATATACATAATTGTTCCGGGTCTTGATATCTTGTGTATATGATATGCATTTTTGAGGACATTACGGGAGTAATTCCTAGTGTGTAGGCAATGTTTTTGTAGACAAAAAATAAGACAATAAGTAAAACTGTACTTAATTGGCACAGCAGTGAGACATTGTGTTTTTATTTTAATTTCCTTTATGTTTAACTAGCTTTTGCCAGCGGCTTCGCCTGCGTACATAAAATATAGGCTATGTCACTCAGGAATAAAGCGGCTTTCTAACGGTGAAAAATTTTAGCAATCGGACCAGTACTTCCAGAGATTACCACAAACAAAAAAACATAAAAACGAACTTTACCTTTTTATTATATTAGTGTAGATTTAAGTTACGTAAGTTATTATTTATTTTCATTTATGTATACTTTATTGTACACCAAAATAATAAATTATACATTTGAGCCTTATATTTAAATACAGTTGAGTTTTTTTTATTCTATTAAACAATTTTTGCGTACGAACTGACTACAGCAACCAACTCCAATTATTTCTTATACATCAAACAGTAACATCTCAATAATAGCAAACTTCACGACACAAGCGTAGTGGAGTCGTTTATCGAATTAGCATCAGCCAATAGTTGCAGGCCGTAGCTATTCGGTTAAATCGGCTTAGGCCTGGATCACTTTCGGCCCACTAATCTTATTAGTGCTGGATTCAGAACGGACTGTTTGGTCATTCGTCTTCCAGGAATTAGACAGACGTCAGTGAATTTGCCGTGCTTTTGAGCTTGGATTTTTGTACCACGAGGTACCCAAATAGATTTTGGTCTTTAGAACCGCGGAGAATTTTTGATCATCTGTGATCATGGTTGTTCTTAACCGTCTTTTATTAGGGATCACTTTGGTTACTTTGTTGTTAACAGGGACCAGAAAACCAGAAAGAGATATAAATTGTTATTTAAAACTTAACTTCTTCTTCTTCTTCCATTCTGTCCTGTCATCCGTCAAACTATCACTAACTCCCTTTTCTTTCATATCACTTCTCACACAATCCATCCATCTTTTTTTCGGTTTTCCTCTCCCTCCATCCATTTAAAACTTAACTTAAAGTAAATTAAAACTTTCAGCGTTGTTTCTGGTAGAAACATAAAATCATCAATGTTACTTTTCAGTAGGAAAATTTGAAATATCGAACCGTAGTCCATGACCCACCAGGTCGTCGATTCAACTTGTAGGAGGCCTTCCAACGCTGTATCTCACTCCAGAACCTTTCGTCCCCATCGCTCATCAGTTCTGCTGTTATATAAATTAATATATAATTATTATGAAAAGATAAAAGGATGTGACTGCAATTACCACAAAGAAAAATGCAAAAGAATTTTCATTATACTGGACATTCACTGAGTCCCTTACAAAGGAAACATGAAAAAGAAAGATAAACGAACTCATATAACAAGAGCTCATAATAGATTCTTTAATAGCTACCTACATTGATATAATATTCACCATCCATCTACACGGTAGGGGGGTGGGCACACAAAGAGGCTTATTAAATTGTCGATGTAAAATAAAAATATTGCCAGACGAGACTCATTACTTATTCCGTTTGAACGATTTGTTCGCGTTGTTATGCCCGTGCGATTCGCTACGAATTCGTACGATGTAATGTATGGTAATCGAATTTTAAAAATATATTTTATTTGCATTTTACTAGGTAGATACACTTTTGGGAGTAGCTGCTTGGGCTTGGGAGTGCAGAGAATGCAGAGATCCAAAATACATAACTTGCACGAAGAACATGTAAGAACAGCACACACTTACCCGCACACACTCAGCAGACTCATACATTATTTTACATTTCGATTTACTTTTTTTATAATATTTTTAAAAATTTTACTTATTTGGAACATGTTGACTTATCTACACTATCCTCTCATACGTATTAATATTGTAATAAGAGAATATTGTAGAACTCATAAGTGTAACAATGCAGTTTCTGCACTAGTGCACTAGCTTCTGAAGATCTTATAAATACACCTAATGGGTAAGGGGTGAGTAGTTTACCGACACATTTATTTATGTTTGTACACACAAACACTTAATTTAAATATAATGAACAAATACAGACAGAAGAGCACAAAAGTACTGCTTATTTCAAATGAAATTTCTTCCAGCAGACCTGCGACGGGAGAGTTGGATGAGAGATGTAGACACAGTGTATACAAATAAGTTTGAAAATTAAAAATATACTTTATTATAAATGTTTATTTATGTCGTAATGATTCTTAAGAGAGTATGTCTTAATCTACTACAGTGTTGTCTTTTTTAACCCAAAGGTTGACTGGTAGAGAATGCCTTGTGGCATTAAGTCCGCCTTTGTACCACTATTGTACATGAAGTTTAAATAAATAAATAAACGTCTTCATGGTGGAGATGTGCTCCGCTTGGACGGAGCACCGCCATATCTTCCTGGAAACTATCGCCGACGGCGATCTAACGCGCCCCGTCCTGGTTCAGGCCATGGTCTGGTGCGAGAGGCGATGGGATGCGTTCGGCTCTTTTTTTTTATTATTATTGATAGGGGGCCGCGGCAGACCAAGAAGGAGATGGCGGGACGACTTGGATGTCTTCCTTGGGAATTGGAAAGAGGTGGCTCAAAACCGGGAACATTGGAAGGAGTGGAGGGAGGCCTTTGCCCAGCAGTGGGACAGTATGGGCTAGAAAAAAAAAAAAATTATTGATAGGCTCGCGTTTGACCACCATCTCACCTCTCTCTTCTTTTTGGCGTGCCACAAAGTAGAGCACTGCTCATAGTTCAACTACCAATAGCAAACTTGCGATCTAAGTGTGCGTGGTCTGTTAGTTGCGTAATGCGCAGTCGTATTGGTTTATTGCCTGTAGTGGAGGAGTTAAAGCGTGGGAGACAATCGGCGACACTCGTTGTAGTACAAATCGGAAAGTATTTCCTTTCTAACTTCTTTCGTCTTTTCTGTGGTAACTACGCAGGGCAATCCTCAGCCACCGTATGTGCGTTCCTCGCGCGGCCACAAGGAGAAGAAAAATATAGGTAGTTTAAAAAAACTAAAAAAACACGCTTTCATAGCATTTCAAACTAAAAAGTGTAAAATAATTTTCAATATAGGTAGAAAATAATAATAATGAGTTTTTTTAAACTATATTTTTATTTTTCACTAAAGAACAAAACGAATTGTATTGTCATCAGTCTTTGATAGGTGTGCAAAGTTTGAAGAAAATCTGATCGCCCAAAGTAGGTCAAAATCGAACTCAAAGGCGTTGGTTACAAACATACAGGTGAAGCTAATATAAGCGTGTTAAAAAGGAGAGCGGTTCTTTAACACTGCGTTATTGAAGGCAAACATTTCACAAATTCCACAAACTATCAAGCTTGTAGGGACGAAAAACTGGAACTATTATTTAAAAAAATACCCTGAAAAGCGAAATACCAGAGAACGTCTATTTTCTCACTGCATTTGGAATAACTATCGCAGAAAACTTACAGTTTTCTTTTCCGAAGCGTGTAATGTCTCGATGTGGTATGTGATTGATTTGTTTTGGGATGCTCTAAAAGACACAGATCTTAGTGGTGATATTTTATAAAGATGTAGTGAGTACGTTTACATAGATTTATGAATCTGAACGAAGTAAAAGGAGTGGAATTCCCTGCTTGAGTCTCGTGTTTAAGATACCTGTAACCTGGAGTTCTGTATGTCAAGAGTGTATAAGTTACTTCTAGGTAAGCGTGCTCCATCATCAATTCAGCTGAAAGATATCCACTGTTGGACATAGGCCTCCCCTATCGCCGTAATAACCGGCCCGGTGCAACTCGCATCCATCGGATTCCCACGACCCTCACCGGGTCATCGGTCCACCTTGTATAGGAGGCCTTCCAACGCTGCGTCTTCCGATTCGTCGTCGTTATTCCAGTACCTCTACCATGAGTTTAAAGCAAAAGTATTTGTCGATACTCGATACCGACTACGTAATATTTTGTATGGCAAAATTTTGGTTCCGTAAGTGACCGCTAGAGGCGCTGTAAAATTTGCCATACAAAATATTTACGTAGTCGGTATCGGGTATCGACAAATACTATTGCTTTAAACACATGGTAGAGGAAGGAGTGATTTGATGATGTGAACCTCAAGAATGAAAAGCAGGTGGCGTTTTGTATAATAATGTCATTGCCTACCTAGGACGTGAATCGGAAAGATATCATTTTTAACTGGTAAACGTGATCCAAGGGCTGGCTTTTACCTCGGACAAAGGATAAGCATTGCCATTCAACGTGGCAATGCCGCCAGTCTCTTGGAAGCATTACACATTTTTTAGATCTTTAGGGCTTTTATTTTTCTACACTAATATAATAAAGAGGTAAAGTTCGTTTTTATGTTTTTTTTTGTTTGTAGGAGGTAATCTCTGAAAGTACTGGTTTGACTGCGAAAACTTTTTCACCGATAGGAAGCAGCTTTATTCCTGAGTGACATAGGCTATATTTTATGTACGCAGGCAAAGCAGCGGGCAAAAGCTAAGTTTTAATTAGGTGTATATCTAGTTTTAATTCATCATCATCATTTCAGCCAATATACGTCCACTGTTGGACATAGGCCATAATAGTTTTAATTAGTTGAGTTTCTATTTTTCTTCTTCTATCTATATTAAAATAAATCTACTGGTAAACTTTAACAACAAAACATTTTGTCGAATGGCAATTTTTAAAGCACAAATCCATGTAAAACGTTCGCTCCAAACTAACGCGTTCAATTTTCTTCTATAAATTGAATGACACGTGTCAGTGGATCGCGCCTAGAATAGCTTAACCGGCAAATAGAACTGATTGTTTTTATTTCCATACATTTCCATTTAGAAGTTGGATCAGTAGCTAGTCTTTTCTGAGACTTCTATTTAGAACCAACTGGCTCAAATCAAAATTGAGAAAAACTTTTTTTTATTGTTGACCAGCTGTGCCCGCGACTTCGTTCGCGTGGACTATAGGATTTTGAATTTATTTTTTCTAAAATAAAAGTAGTATAAGTTACTCCTTATTACATCAGCTACCTGCCAATGAAAGTCCCGTCAAAATCGGTCCAGCCATTTCAGAGATTAGCTCGGACAATCAAACAGACAGATAAAAACAGGCAGACAGACAGACAAAAATTATAAAAAAAGTTTTTTTGGTGTATGTACCGTATATATATTGATATGCATGTAGTAAAAAGCAGTTATTTCAATATTACCAACAGACACTCCAATTTTATTTATATGTATAGATAAGCTCGTGCATGACCTCTAACTTACCTGACGGAAAGCGACGAAGTGGTCGACGATGGAGCGCATTTTCCTAGAAGTAATCTATTCACTCTAGACTTAAAGATTCTCGGGCTTGACCGCTATCTCACCAGATGGAAAGCCATCAGGTGAGATAGCGGTCAAGCGCGAACCTATCAACAATAAAAAAGTGGAGTCTGACTTTTACCCAACAGTGGGGCATAACATGCTAGATATAAGACTACTTTTCCTTTGAAGCCTTTCGAAGGCAGATAGGTATTTTGATTACGACATAATTGCTTTGAATTGTGTAAGAAGAGAAAGAATCATTAATAAGAATTTAAACTGAGTGTTCTAAATGTTGGGTTAGTACAAACAATTTTGGCAAGTCCTAAATTAAATCGCAGTTAGTGGAAAGGCTAAGTACCTTAGTAAGGATATCTAATTAATGATCCTCTTTCATTCAAATTAGTTGTTTAAGTTAGTGTAATTAGAACTAAGAGGGTGCGATGAAGTTGGCGTAGAGTTGCCATAACGGATCTTGAGCGGTTGCGCAGAAGTCAAATATTCGGTCTCTTTAGTAGTGAGAAGTGTCAGTGAGTGGCTCTCCGCGCCATCGCGTCATAGACGTCACTCCTCATTCGTTCCCTGCGTTGCTGCATGTATCTTACAACGAAGACGATTAGCTCGCCAATGTATGGAATGCGCAAAGCGATCCCCTTTCTGACGCCGAGCGCTCAAGATCGGTTGTGCCTACTGTATCTCTCTACTGTAAATCTCGTATTCAAAAAATAGAAAAAAATACAATTTGGTCACTTATGTAATGTAGCTCATAGCGGCTAATAAGCTATTTAAGCGACTATTACAATGGTTAGACGACCAATTACAATAACTAACATAGCATAGCCGGCCTTATAATATTCCCACTGTTGGTACTCAGGCCTCCTCTCTAGGAGAGGGAATGGGCCGTAATCCACCACGCGAGCCCAGTGCGGGTGGGTGGATGTCACGTTTTCGAATTTTTGGTTCTAGGACATGCCGGTTTCCTCACGATGTTTTCCTTCTCCGTTTTAAAATTACAATAACGAAACAAAAAAAATAAAGTTATAAACAAAACGTACATGAATGGACCAAAAATTGAAAGGTAACTAAAGTCGCAACCCGTTAAAGAACTCTAGAACACGCATAATCGTCATCATCATCGTCATTCAGCTGATAGACGTCCACTGTTGGACCATAGGCCTCCCCCAAATGTATTAAACACATATATTTACTCCAAAATAACAGCACAACAACGTAAAAACACGTATTTACAAGGTAGAACCATACCCTTCAGTTATCTGTTCAACCCACTTGCAAATATATCACCGTGCCGCCACTCCATAAATATTGAATTTTATATGGAAACTGTTTTACCTAACGTGCGTTCGAGTACCTGATGGATATAGTTTGTTTGAGGACTCTTCTGTGCTATATTATGGGTAGACTCAAAGATATTTTCTTTCAAATGGTTATTATGTGAAGGCCGTTAGATTATTGGTTTTGATACGTAGGTAATTAGATTTAATCTAACCTACCTACGTATCAAAACAGAGTGAATAAGTTTTATTTACTCTGTTTTATTGTTTTTCTTTTTTTTATATAATCATTAGTGTCTACATGTTGCTACTACATTGTGTGTATCTACGAGTGTGTATGCCAAATAAAATAGTTTTCTTTCTTTCATTCCAATCGACTCTTGTGTTTATTCTGTTAGGACTGTACGTTCGATCTACAGGATTGTTTGAAAGTCCTAGAATGCAAAGGGAAAGACCACGGGTGGGTTTCGGCTCGTACTTTGGACACGGCAGTGTAGTCCGCTCCTAGTCTTTTAAGGTGCGTTTCACTAATAATAGAGGGGCGGAGTGGAGCAAAGAAAACCAGTAAAAACTCACCATATCATCCCACTTTACGCACAAAACGTTTTGGGAACACATTCATTGTGTGTACAGCTAAGGAATGGAATTCCCTGCCGGGGTCTGTGTTTCCTGATGGCTACAATCCGGGAATTTTTAAATCAAGAGTGAAAATGTTACTTCTAGGTAAGCGCACTCCATCGTAGACTGCATTGTTGCTTTCCGTCAGGTGAGACAGCGATCAAGCGCGAACCTATCAACAATAAAAAAACCGGCCAAGTGCGAGTCGGACTCGCCCATGGAGGGTTCCGTAGCAAAGTAACATAATATAAAAGTTCTTGCAGTTCGTTGTAACTTTGATCGATGTTTTAATAATAGTGTATTTTTTTAGATTTATGACGTATTAAAAAAAAACTAGTTACTAGATCTCGTTCAAACTAATTTTCGTTGGTAGTTTACATGGTAATGTACATCATATATTTTTTTTAGTTTTATCATTCTCTTATTTTAGAAGTTACAGGGGGGGGGGACACGCATTTTACCACTTTGGAAGTGTCTCTCGCGTAAAGTATTCAATTTAGAAAAAAATGATATTAGAAACCTCAATATAATTTTTGAAGACCTATCCGTAGATACACGTATGGGTTTGATGAAAAAAAAATTTTTGAGTTTCAGTTCTAAGTATGGGGACCCTCAAAATTTATTGCGTTTTTTTCTATTTTTGTGTAAAAATTTTAAAGCGATTCACAAAATACATCTACTTACTAAGTTTCAACAGTATAGCTCTAATAGTTTCGGAAAAAAGTGGCTGTGACATACGGACGGACAGCCAGACAGACAGACAGACAGACATGACGAATCTATAAGGGTTCCGTTTTTTGCCATTTGGCTACGGAACCCTAAAAAGTGGCATGTGTTTCCAATGAAACAGAGCAGAGCAGAATGGACTTAAGCTACCCTTCGCAACTTCGACCAGTTCTATGTTTCTCGCATCTTGGTGGATTCCACAGCCAACTGTAACCTTAGTTCTCATGCAGATTTCGGACACTGTAAATCTTAGGTCTATTTTTCCAAGATACGAAAATACCTAATAGAATTTATTTGTCTTTGTATTTTTAATAGAGATATAAATATTATAAAAAGGTAAAGTTTTTTTTTATGTTTTTTTTTTGCTTGTAGTAGGTTATCTCTGGAAGTACTGGTCCGATTGCTAAATTTTCACTGATAGAAAACTGCTTTATTCCTGAGTGACATAGGCTATATTTTATGTACGCGAATGAACCCGCGGGCGAAAGCTAGTATCCCATAAAAAACCTTTCTCTATTGACACAATATATTAAAAATCGTAAATCCCCAATACCCCATACATGAAGGTCCGATCGCCGCTGATTCACTTTCAGAGGGCGTCACACTCCGATGCCAGGGAGTGCCACAATGGGCTACCTCTTACCTCGCTCCTGATTTATGGCAGTCTTTATGGCACATTGTACGTTTTTAACTCCTCAAGATAAACGACTGTTAGAATAATTAGATTCGGCAATAAAGAGATTAGGGAACGTTTTTTGAGAGAAATTCATTTTAGGTTTTATCGGGGATTTGTGGAGAAAAATGTTGGGGATATAATTAGTAAGGTATGTTATTTCTGGACTGGCTTGGCTTTTATTCCGACATGAAAACCGTACTAATAATTATTTAAATGTCATTCTGTCTCTCTGTCACTTTAAAGGGATAAAGAGATATGTAATACGCCGTTTTATTTGTTTCGTGAAAAATGTTTTTTTTTGGGCTCGCTTTAAAGCTGAACTAGTCGCGGGCTTGAACTCACTGATGGATATGGCCATAAAACCAGCTGTCTCATCTGACATTTTTTTTTTTTTTTTTTTTTTTTTTTTTCGATGGGAAAAATCATCTTATGACAACCCCCGCTCTTGGGCGGAGCGGGAGATAGTGTCAGACTCTTACTGACTAAAAAACCCATCCCGTTCCTTCAAGCCTTCATACCGGGGCTCGAGCGCCCTTTCGGATTACCCTGGCCCCAGTAGGCTTCGACCCGGCTGGGCCCCTGCTGTTGCTGACAACTCCTTGAGGCGCGCGGGAACAGCGCGCGCCGTCGACGACTTGGGCTTGGTCCGGACGGTTACCGGACGGCCGGACAGCGAGCTACCCATTGCTCACTGTCCGCAAGCCCGCGCCTACGGTGGCCGGAAATCGGGATCGGAATCCCGGCGGCGGCGAGAGCGCCGTTGCCTGATGCGGTCGGCCTCCTCCTTAGCGAGCATTACTGCTTCGCAGAAGTCGGCGACCGCCTGCCACTCCTCCTCGCTCCGGACCATGGCCTCGACCAAGGCCCGGCGCGAGAGGTCTCCACCGCCGATCACCCCCACGAGGGCACGGCGATGCTCCGCCCAAGCAGGGCACACCGCGATTGTGTGCTCCACCGTGTCCTCCGGGCGTTCCGCACAGTGGCGACACCCGGGCGTCACTTCCGCTTTAATTCGGAACAGGAACCTCCCGAACTTGCCATTTCCGGTGAGGACCTGTGTCATGCGGAAGGTAAGGACGCCGTGAGGTCTTTCCAGCCACGCCTCAAAGAGGGGACTTATCGCCATAATTGTGGCGTGCCCATAACGGGGTTGCGATAGTCGCTGACGCCATTCCACCATGAGATCCCGCCGGAGCTCTGTCCGCCATGCCGTGACCTGTCGCGGCAGAGGACTTTCACCCCGGCGTTGCATCTCCACGCGCATGTCGTGCATGTGTGCAAGGACTGTTGCCTCCAGATCCCACGGTGGTAGGCCAGCCAGAAGGCTCGCCGCTTCGCAGGAAATCGTGCGGTATCCCCGCACCATCCGAATTGCCATGACCCTCTGGCAGGCGTTCAGAATGGCCGCCGGTCGCTTTTTCAGCGACGGCGCCCACACCGGCGCCCCGTAGAGGGCCATGGACCGAACGATCCCCGCGTAGAGCCTCCGGCAGGAGGCGTCTGGACCCCCAAGGTTGGGCAGGAGCCGCTTGAGAGCGGCCCCAGTCCGGTTGAGTTTGGGAGCCAGACGTCGGAAATGCTCCACGAAATTCCACCGGCTGTCGAGGACGAGTCCCAGGTACTTCATCGTCGACCCGACACCGATGTGAACTCCTCCTATCGTTAGTTGGGAACTCAATGGCGGCGCGTTCCGAGACTGGCGACCGTGAAAACACATCGCCTCGGATTTGTGAAGCGCCACCTTGAGTCCCAACTCCTGGATCCTATCAACGACCATCGCAACCCCGTGTGTCGCTAGAGCGACCGCCGCCTGGTACGACTCTCCCTGCGCTAGAACCAGCGTGTCGTCTGCGTAGCAGACCACGCTGACCCCGTCAGGGAGGTCGCCCCGCAGCACGTAATCGTACCCGATGTTCCACAAGGGTGGCCCTAGTACCGACCCCTGCGGAACACCGCACGACATCTCCCGACGTTTCCAGTCTCCCTGGTGACCGGGGTAGACAATATACCTGTCCGACAGGTAGGCCTCGACTACTCGACAGAGGTATTCGGGCACCCGGTGGTACCGGAGTGCCCTCCGGATCGTACTCCAGGGCAGGGAATTGAAAGCGTTGGCAATGTCCAAGGACACTGCCACGACACACCTACCCTGGGACACCGCATCCCCCGTCGTGAGGGCTCGCACACGCATGATGGCGTCCACCGTCGAGCGCATCCTGCGAAAGCCGAACTGTCCGTCCGAAAGGTCCGGCCCCACCCGTGAAAGGCGCGCGACGAGGCGGCTCGCAATCACTCTTTCAAAGAGCTTGCCCACCTCGTCGAGCAGCACAATGGGCCGGTACGCGGACGGAGAGTCCGCAGGGCGCCCTGGCTTCGCGATGAGGACCAGTTTCCCCGTCTTCCAGCGAAGTGGGAACTGGCCCCTCTCCAAGCATGCGCTGAAGAGCCCTCTTAGTCGAGGCCCGAGAGCCTCCATGGCCAGGACCCAGGCTTTCCCAGGCAAGCCATCGGGTCCTGGGGCGGCGTTCTTGGCACTCAGCCTTTGCACCGCCACTCTCATCTCTACCTCGGTCACCTCTGGAGCATTGTCGTCGTCGTCGCTATTGCGGTCCGCGTCAGACACCGCTGGCGGAGGCGGAGCCATGGGCGGGGGGGAGTGTTCCCCTCGCGCAGGGAACAGAGCGCTTACCACACCCTCCACGAGTTGGGGCCGGAGACTCTGAGTCAACGGGGGAGCCCAGGGGCGCAGTTTCTCCCGTACCAATTTGTACGGGCGCCCCCACGGGTCCGCGTTCAGAGACCCCAGCCACACGTCGCGGGCCTCGAGTTTGGCCCGCTTAATCTCCGCTCGGAGGGGTCTCATCTGACATCATGTCCTACCTCTATAAGTATTTTAATCTGACATTGTATGTATATCTCTTAAATTTGACAGGCCTGTTGGTCTAGTGGTTGGAGTTGGTTGGTGGCCCTGACTGCTATGCCGGAGGTCGTGGGTTCGATTCCCACCCAGAACAAATGTTTGTGTGATAAGCACGATCATTTGTTCTGTGTCTAGGTGTAATTTATCTATAACATGTATGTATTTAGAAATATATAAGCATGTTTATCAGTTGTCTAGTACTCATAACACAAACTGCTTAGCTTGAGACTAGACGGCGTTGTGTGATAGTTGTCGATTATTATTATTATATTAATGTCAAATTAATACCACCCGGTGTGGCAAAAATATAGACTAGTGTAACCTTAAGGCCCACTTTCCAATCTATAATATTTTTGACACTTTACAGTCAGAATACGGTCATCACGCTCTTATTATCAATCACATGACTATTTTCTGTTAGTATTTTTTTTTATATGTTAGGAAATCCCGGTTCTAATCTATCTAGAATCTAGTCTGTTATAACTATGACCAGCTATGTGATATGTTTAACAGACAGACTAAAATATTTTATAGTTTTGGTTCGTAGCCACTTGTATATCGTAAGGTTTGCTGCAGCAAGTATCGAAAGAGTTACCATAGTTCTAGAACACAAAGGGCAAATGAAGGAGCATTTCATGATATCCCACCTCAAAAAATAGGTTGTAAAGTTTTATTAACATTTTATATCGTTGTTATTTTTTGTTTTCTTCATCCAGTCTCTATTATATCAAAGACTTTTTAATTAATCTGTCGAAAGGTCCCTTGAATTTTTTTTGTTTCATCGTATTTGGTCGCAACAAAATTCGTTCAACATCTTAAAGATAGCGCACACGAGCAACTTTAGTCTCCGCAACTGCAACTGTTGGTTGCTAAGCGCAAAACTCGAGAATGGCTCGACGAATTTTTCTTTATGTTTCTTAAGGCACACGGAAGATTTTAATTAATAAAAATATAGGTAGGGTAGATGGGGTATGTGGGGTAGGTAGAGACTCTTATTTGTTTGACCTGATAAAACAAACGAAAAACTGTCGTAACATGTCATTTAGACCGCTTTTACTCGAAACTTTCATATCAGTATCGGTCACGGTTACGAATTTTTCATTTCGCGTTTCGGATAGTTCCGATTACGGAGTTCTAGTATCTTCCAAATCTTGGCGATCAGATAAAGATAAAAAAGTTGCTGGACTACTAAGTCACTCCCTCACAACATACAACTTGCCGATTTTAACGAACCTCATCAGTCTTCCTAAATTCGAACAAGCATTGCGAAAATTCTCACAAAACACTCCGACCCTAACATCTTAATTCAAATTGGATCATGAGACGAGAAATTACCTTAATTCGAGGAAAATATACAATGTTCTACTTACAAAATGGTACCGTCAGGGGGTTGAAAAAACCCGGGAAATATGCAAGATTGGTAAACGAGGGGTGTATTATGAGGTCCAGAATTTATGGCCGTAGCGATTGCACCTGCCGCTATGGTGGTCCTTACTCGTATATTTTCTTTTAGATTTATTTGTTATATTTGCCAGGATAATTGAAATTCTAATTGGGTTTTGAAATGGAGTGATTGGTTTTTTGTTTTAGATGATGAATACCAATTCGTAGTGCGTTCAAAAACAAAACACACCTGAAAAAAGTATCAGTAGACCAAACAAACATTTTATTTATTTAAATATTTATTTTAGTCTGGTTTTAGTATTTGATGTTATAGCGGCAACAGAAATACATTATCTGTAAAAATTTCAACTGTCTTAACTATCACGGTTCGTGAGGTACAGCATGGAGACAGACGGACAGACATACCCTTTCGGGTAGACCCTTTGGGTACCTACCCTAAAAATGAAGACAATTTTTTTTACGACGTTAACATGCTGGCAACTTTAGAATTGCATAATATAAATGTGTCGTATGTTGTATGTTATGCATATTATCCTACCGATAATTCGATGCGATAACGACTTATCTTTATAAGTCAGTGTAATTGATTAATACTACTTTTAACTGTAAGATTTTTTTTAGACCATTATAAAATCCTTTTTGTAGTGATTCTAAGTACGTATAGATACTAAAACGTTTTGTATTTTTTAATAATAAAACAAATGCGTATTAACTTGATATGAGTTTTCAATGAAGACATAGTAGAGTTTTAACTACCTAATTAACAGTATTGACTATAAGATATACGTGCACAATTAATCATCATAATTGTTACTATATTTTTAACTAATCAGTTTTAGTTTTTTTTTACTATTCGTTTATTAAGTTACATGATATTTATTTTGCAAATAGGTTTTTAAAAACACTTTTACACATAAATTATTTCGTCAATTTAAACTAGATGAAGTCAATTTAAACTCAAGGACTTATTGCCTGGTTGTTTATGACACTATACATGAGTACTTGTAATTGGCTTGCTGTCACCTATGTTGCTTCTTCTTCTTCCTGCCCTTATCCCATATTACTTGAGGTCAGCGCAACACTTTTTTTTATTCCATTCTGTCCTGTCACCCGTCACACTCTCACTAACTCCATTTTCTTTCATATTACTCCTCACACAATCCATCCATCTTTTCTTTGGCCTCCCTCTCCCTCTCCATCCTTCTACATGTATACTCAGAACTCTTTTAGTAACATGCTGAAACAAACATAACAAACATGATGCATCCATGATTGTTTTCTTTTTTACAAGCTGTAAGTCATCCAAGCTGTTTTAAATGAATAAATAATCGAATAAGATAGCAAACTCAGATGAAATCATTCGAGGGAGAATTGAAAGCCTAAGAAACATAACGAAGAAATCGATACCTATAAGCATAAAGCCTGTCGAACAATTAAGTATCATCATAACTTCGAAACTTTCTACACTCAATTACAAATTAATATTCTAACCAACATTAAAATCAAAACAATAACATTGTATAATACCTATTGTGGGCCCAAACGGGACATATGAAACAAGTCGTATTAGGTGAATCATACAAATTTATGGCCCATTCGGGTAGGAACGTGACGATAATGTGTCCCCGGGGTGACGCTTTAATTAAATACGAATTTTCAAGGGTTGATATTTCATGCCGTAGGACTTTATTGAGTTTGAAAAAGTCCATTTTGGAAATTTAGCCTAATGGGTTATTTTAATGGTTGTCGCCGATGGGCTAGTAGAGGGAAATGTTGAGTCGTTTCTAACTTTCCGGTCTCTTTTCTTTGTTTTTACGATTCTACAGCTTTGAGCAGGTTTTTGTACCTTTTGCTATGTTTTTATACATTTGCTATACAATATGTATCATAATAAAGGTACATCCTGAAAGTAGTCTGTTCAGAATCAGCAACTGAATCGATTAAAAAAAAACAAATCTAAATTATATATTGTCTGCGTCGCTAGCATGCGTGTGTAGATTATCGATACGCTACCAATGTTGTGCGTCGATGTCCATATTAATCTACCTAAAATTAAGATGGGCATCATAATTTCTCTAAAAAACTGTACCTAAGAACATTTCAATACTTATACGTATTATGACAGCAACTGAATTTCCTAATTAAAGTATAAAGGTACGCATAATTCCAGTTACAATTCGTATAACTACTAGGTTTCTGATAGCCTACATGTGTATTTATTTATGTCCAAAAAATCCCTAAAAAATGTACGAACGTATAAACTTATAGATAAATAAAGTACAAACATTACTACGTAACTACCCTCTGCTACGAGTCTACACCTGCTACAGTTCTACGACATTGGCTACGCTTCTACGGTTACGCGCTACGCGGCCAGCCCTCTTGCTACGGATCCACGCCTTTTGCCGTTTGGTCCGTCAAACCATTAATCATAAAATACTCGTATATAGAGTGTCTTTATCTATCGATTATAATCGATAGATAAGATACTCTGTATTATGTATAACTTTTAAGTTGCAGAAAAAATACATGAACAGACGGTATTAGAATAGTGTTTTTTAAAGTCAAATTTAAGCCTTTTTTTCGCTGTTGATAGGCTCACGCTTGGCCACTATCTCATCTGATGGTAAGCGACAATGTGTTCGACGATGTAGCATGCTTGCCCAAAAGTAATTGACTTATGACAGGAAAGATAGAAATTTAACCTTTTGAATGTCTTAAGTTACACAGTTCGACATAAGCCATTGTCTTTCTATTGTGTCTCTAATTACGGCATTCGAAGAGTTAAACTCACAAGTCCCATTTAAGACTTGACTGCTTTTGCTTCACACTTTAATCATAAAGGTGTAAGTTTGTACTTATGTTTATTACTTTTTCAAGCTCTAACGACGGAATGGATTTGGGTGAAATTTGGCTTACGGGTAGATCTTGTCCTAGATTATCGCAATTGATACTTTAATTCATTAAGACTCTTTCTATTGTGTCTCTAATTATGGTACTCGAAACACTCACATGCACACTCATCACACTCACTTGCATGCAGGCGATGCCGCTAGCAGAATCTTGTTTTAAATATTGCCATTACAAAACGCTTTGAATAATCCATACGCATAAAGCCCATTCCAATAAAGATCGAACTTTGATTACCATTTCAATTACGAACTGTATGTAACGGCCAGACTGCGTGGTAAATTCAATTAACTTGTAAGTTAAGCCGGCGGGGTAAACTAACGCACTCCGACGGACATGCAATTTGCTTCGAAAGCTCTTAAATGACATGTCATGACAAGTTCGATTGCTTTTTGGATTTATTTTAATGACTCCTTTTATTTTCGAACTGCTTCCGTGATTTGTACATCTATATACTTTAAAAAGAAGTGAATGAAGAATATTTAAGAGTCATTTACAAAGCATAACCAACGTGTGAGCTACGTTTTTCTGTTGTCAGGAAAATCTTTTTTTTTTTTTAGTATAAAAATTAATTGTTTTTGTATCATTAGTAGTTGATTTAACTTCTAAATGAATAAAAATGGTCTTTTTTGTGAGAATTCATTAATTCACTCCTCCTGCGCTATTTTGAATACTCACCTGTGTTTCTTCAGTTGCCCTTTGCGTTCCAGGGACAAGGTAACCCTGCTACCCTTTTTTTTTTTATGGTGGGAAAAAATCATGCATTGACATCCCCCGCCCTTGGGCGGAGCGGGAGATAGTGTCAGACTCTTACTGACTAAAAGACCCACCCCGTTCCTTCTAGCCTTCATACCGGGGCTCGAGCGCCCTTTCGGATAACCCTGGCCCCAGAACCCTGCTACCCTGGCAGGCATCGGCCTTAGTGGGAAAAGATGTTAAAAAGAGTAAAGACTTAATGAGAGTGAAGATTGATTGTTTGTAGGAGAAACTCCTAGAATTATCAGTGACAATTATTTCAGTGTTAGTAACCTACACTATTTCTGAACCTAAGACACTTTAATCTTGAAAAACTGGCCAAGTGCGAGTCGGACTCGCGCACTGAGGGTTCCGTGCAAACAACAATTCCCGAATGGAATCTTGAAGATTTTTCCGATTGCAATTTTTTTTTGTGACTTATGTAACAACAAAGGATCATGGCGAAGTCCCGAACAAAATTTTGCTGTCATATTTTTGAGCGGCTTGTGATAAAAAGTATATAGATTAAATTTCTAAACAATTTTGTCTTAAACATTTCTAATAAATACCAAATAATAAAAATATTCCAGTTTAAAGTTGATGAGATTACGTATATTATGTCAATAATATCCACGTACCTCCATATGAATTTTAAAAACGCATTTTTGAACAAACGACTAGATGTCATGTCAAATGTTGTGTTTTCTTTTTCTCTATGTCTTTAGGCTGGATGGCTGTTGAAATGTCTAATGCCATGCTTTTTTTGGTGATGTGATTCTCGATATTGTATTTATTGTTGTGACAACATCATATATTGTGTCATTTTAGCCACTATATTCTAAGCACAAACAGTTATTTTTATATTTATGTTTATTATTTAAGGCCCAAGCGCCCGAAAAGTGCCATGAAACAGTGACTTTCTGAAGCCTACTCCTCGGTAACGGCCAAGTTAATAGGTTTATTACAAATTCATGAACAACATTATCAACATTTGATTTTTTCGTGCTGTTAATACTTTTGTCTAAAAAAATATTTAGAAATTTCGCAACTTTTCGCAACTTTTCCCTACTCCTTCGAAACGGCTTGGATCTTTATTAACATTTTTACACATAAAAATTGGTGGTTAAATATTCTTCAAAGTGAACATAGCATATGAAAATCAATATTTCACAAAGAAAATGGATTTAAAGGTCAGCCGCGCGCTTTCCGGGCGCTGCTGGCCGCAAATAAATGTACAGATTTGCGTACTGCCGCCTAGGCGGGTGCGAGAGTTGCGTCCACATAATTTCGGCCAGATGGTTCAAGGGACTATAAGGTTTAATGCGGAAATGTATTTCCGAAGTATTTATATCAATACATAAAGCATAGTATATTATGTGACTTGACCAAGATTTATATTAGTAGCCACATTAACCGTTCAATTTACCCAAAGGCCATGGAAACCATGAGCCCAATAAAAAACTAAGTCATGATTATTTATGTTCGTAAAAAATCTGGTCAATTCAGTTTCCAATTATGACGACTTTTTTTGCAGTCCTTAATCAGCCATAATCTTGATTAGATAAAACAAAGTCAATTATTTCGTTGGTATATATCATGGTAACTTATACAAGGAAGTACGCAAGCAGACACTTCATAATTTCATCAACAGTTTCCTCGCAGTTGTTCTTTACCGTTTTGTGGTTTTTTCCTATACCTTTGCTTTGCTTGCTTTGTACCAAATTTCATGATTCTGGGTCAACGGGAAGTAGGTACCCTATGAATTTCGATCTTTGA
This sequence comes from Mythimna ferrago, assembly GCA_910589285.2. Taxonomy (NCBI): domain Eukaryota; kingdom Metazoa; phylum Arthropoda; class Insecta; order Lepidoptera; family Noctuidae; genus Mythimna; species Mythimna ferrago. The sequence goes on from OU342680.1 coordinate 3,203,194, forward strand.
GAGTATCAAAATATACGTTTTTTGCCACATAAAGGACCGTATCTTTTTTATTCGTTAACTTAGAAGTTTGATTTTTGTCATAGCTAAAAGGGACCGCAGACCTGAGTACTCGTATATGCTTTTAATTTCAACTCGATACCTCTACGATTTCTCGAGATAAAGGTTCTTGACAGACAGACAGACAGACAGACGGACGGACAACAAAGTGACCCTATAAGCCATAGCGGTTCCGTTTTTTTCCTTTCGAGGTGCGGAACCCTAAAAATTAACGATTCCTATATGATATACCACGAGACTAAAGTCCCACTCTCCTTCAAGCTTCTCCAAAAACCAATAGTACCTCTCTTAACGTAGGAGAAAATAAAAGCTTTAAATCAATAAGAACGGTTCTCATTACGACCAATCTTCTAAACAGCTATTCATTTCCCATTGATAAAGCAGACAAGATTCTTAGCTCACATTATTGGAGCAGTGAAAACAAAACAAAACGATTCGTTAGGGTAAACATCTAACGGTATAGAGAATGTAGTGATCGCAAGCTATGTGAGTGAAGTTTGTCTTTTAGCAACTAAATATCTTATCTTATCTTGTCTTTTATTATTTACTTGTTTATACCGATAAATTTCGGGTATTTCTAAAATGCACGTTGCATATCAATTAAAAATTCACAAATCATCAATGGACATATGTTCATACCCAAATCCGAAATAAATACAATCTAAACACAGTTGTTTTTTGTCTGTGGCGGGAACTCATCCAATATCTTCACCCACTCTAGGATGGAGCGAGATGGCGTGTCAGGTTTTTACTGACTAAAATCCACTTGAGTTCTTCAGTTGCCCTTTGCGTTTTAAGGCCACGGTATCCTTTTCAGAAATTCCCCGTGACCGACGCGAGAGGTCGTTGTCGCCGGTCGCCTCGCTGAAGCGGGGCAAACCTCCACCGTATGCTCGAAATCTAAACACCATAATAGGGTAGTTTCCAGAGTCAAAATAAGATTTAAAAAAAATTTTGGACACGTATTTTTTCTTTTTTCTATTAAAAAAAAATAACAAAGATATAGCCCATTAAATATACGTGTGACGTCACCCCGTGCGAAAAAATGCAGCACGGTGTGATGTTATACGTAACTTTAATGGGCTATATCTTTGTCATTTTTTATTTAATTTACAAATAAAAAAAATACGTGGCCCTTATTTTTGAATAATCGAAAAGATGGACTAATTAAATTTTTCACGGCTACTAGCCTATTATATACCCTTCAGATTGTATTATAATATAACTTTTTATAACATTACATTAAAATTTAATTTTTTTGTCACGTTTTTTTTTCATTGTTTTGAATAGGCTTTCGTTTGACCACTATCTCACCTGATGGCGATAATCGACAATGACGCTTACCTAAAAGTAACCTATTCACCCTTGAATTAAAAACTCCTAGGTCATAGCTATCAGGAAACAGACGCCAGCAGGGAATTCCGCTTCTTAGCTGTGTACCCACAACATTTTGTAACCAAACTATTACACACAGAAGAAGATTCGCCATTACAATTCCATATTGTCTCAAAACTCTAGCGGAACCAGGCTAGCGTGCAAACTCCCCATAACGCAACTCTTAAGAAGTTCCCAGTGCACAACAGACAAAATTAAAGACGAGATTTGCATCTGATTAAAAGTTTTAAATTGAATATTCTCTCTTTTAAGAGATTCAAATTAAAATGGGGTTGCGATACAGATTGTTGTTAGTAAAACATTTTATTTTGTATAAATGTTTCCGTTTCTGTTTGTGTCATGTTCTGATTTGTTATAATAGCATTCAGTAGCTATTTGTAACCCTGCGATCATGTAATGAAAATAAAATGTTGATGGATGTATTTTTTTGTGAAGTGAAAAATCATCCAAAGTCTTCTCCCGCTCTAGGTCGCAGCGGCAGGTCGTGAGAGACTTCAACTAATTAAAACCTACCTATGCTTCATCAGTTGCACTTTTCGGGTTTCCTTTTTAGGAACCCCCGTGCAGCGCGCTGATGATGGAAGAATTGGGTTAAGAGTGAATTGAAAGAAGTCATTCAGTACATCATTATAGTCTTCAGTAACATCGATCAGTTAGATCGCTACTAGATTTAGTAGAAAAGACTTTGAATTTATTTTCTGTATTTCTCCTCAAAATCTCAAGAATCAGAATCATCTCATCTGTCCTCTTAATTTTTATACAAGATTTGCTATCCATAACAAAACTGTAGACAGATACGGCGGATATCGCGCCGTCTTATCTCGGGGACGGCGGCAGATCCCCAAATGCGGATCCCCCGCAAGCCTTGATGGAGTAGCCGTGGTGCAAGGTGAAAAGAATTGGCGACGTGGTTTGTTGTGTCTATATTTTCAATAGCTTTTTCTTCATAAGAAATTAAGATTTAGCCGCCTTATTTTTTAAATGATCTTAATTATTTCTTTCTTTCTTTGTGGTTCATAAATCTATATTAATTTCTTGTTTTAATTATATTACATGTATTACATACTACTTTGTAGACCCTAGACGCAAAACATAGCGCCCTCAAAGTATTAAATAAGAACTTGTAATGTACGTATGTTGTACAATTAATAAATTAATTTGAATCATAAAACCGTATCTTTCAATTTTTTTACGGTATTTATAAAGTCAAAAGCATGCATGCCTTTGTTACTCAGTGATCGAGTAACATTCTACGGGTGAAAGAATTTTTTAAATCGGTTCATTCGTTTTTGAGTTTATTCATTAAAAATAAAAATAAAAATCATGTAGCAATATGTGAAGTATTTTTTTTTTTTCATTGATGGTAAGTGATGATGGATCGACAATGGAGCACACTTACCTAAAAATAACCTTTTCACTCTTGACTTAAAGACCCTTAGCTTGTAACTATCAGGAAACACAACAAACATGCTATACATCATGTTAATATTTTTCCTAAGCTAAGAATATTAGAATAAGTTTCACAACATTAGAAAATTCAAAAGGCTTCCGCTCACGCCTTGCGCCACACCTCACGGCTCAACCGAGGTGTCCCGCTCAGAACCTGACGGACAATGGGGATAGAAATAGGGACGTGGCGGACGCCATTGTCGCCGCGTAAAACTAAACGTGCTGCCCTACGTCCAGGGAAATTGGACCGGGAGGCACGGGAGAACGGATTGTGCGGAACTGGTGCGGGCTTAGGGATGGGAATGTTTAAATAACATATAGGTAAGAAAGAAGATATATTTGCGGGAAATGACGCAATCTTGAGATCAGTTCACAAATTATAAACAGTCTATGGTCCTAAGTCGTCGACGGCGCGCACTGTTCCCAAAGAGTTGTCAGCAACAGCAGGGGCCCAGCCGGGTCGAAACCTACTGGGGCCAGAGTTATCCGAAAGGTAGCTCAGCCCCGGTATGAAAGTCACGAAGAAACGGGGTGAGTCTTTTAGTCAGTAAGAGTCTGACACTATCTCCTGCTCCGTTCAAGGGCTTAGTATGACATTTGGTAACGTGCCCACCTTGCAAAACTGAGACACGCATTTAGAATCTGGTGTAAGGCAAGTTTAACTTGCGTTTTATAGTTCATGTGATATTAAATGTCTGTACGTGACCTGTGCGTGCTCAATGTAGTTTTTTTTTTCCTTTGACCTTTATTTTTATCAGAACAGAACATCGATTTTATATGTAATAAACGTGCCCAAACTAAATTTTAAATTTCAAGTAACCGCAATAAAGTTCAGTCAGTGAATACCAAGAGCAATTCCAAGTGCTTACAGCTAACTTACTGACCTATTTAACTGTTGAAACTTGTACAGATTCAACACCACTAGTCTCCTTTCTTTGCCAATAAACTTAAGCACACTTAATCGAATTTCGCCGAACAACCGCACACAAAATGCGCCCGTATGTTTCCCCCTTTATGGGGCGGGCATGCTGTGAATTTTGATAGCGTGAACATAGTGTAAAATTGCATTTAGTTGTACGCCTTGGGGCAACGCGGGTCATTGTTTTGGTTAGCCCTTTATTGCATGATGAAGGGTATGAGCCAAGACTGTGATGTGGTTTGCTAAGGTAATTCTGATATTGAATTAATAAATAATCAAGTCATATAGGTACATTGTAAATACTAAAACAAGAAAAATAAAAACACTTAACTAATTAAAACTTGGAGCTAGAATCCGTCTAAAAAATCAAATCAGATTAATTTTACCCTGTTAATTACCCAAGTGGTAATTAACTAGGTAAAATTAATCTGATGTAGTCAACACTGGTTCAATAATCAAGGTTGATTAAGAGATTTTAATCATTGTTTACTAATAGAAGAACCTTTGTAAAAAGTATTGAATATAATTATTTTGAAAAGATTAAATATTATACATAATTCCCAAGTCGGTTGACTTTTTAGACATATTATATAATATACAACATTATTTTTAGTATTGCAGAAACCTGAATAAAGTTTGTTCAGAATCAGTACTAACTGAATCCATTCCAATAATTTTTACATCATGTTATATTTTTTCTCAAAAATATTTTAAAAAGGTCACAAGTTGGACACCACCGACACTAAATACACAGGTCACGGCAGGTCCTAGCGGGCATTAGGCGCCAGCGTACAACTGGGTGCGGAAGCAAAAGAAACCCCCAGTCGTCCTGATAGCCAGGTGACCATGTATTTGTGCAGGTAGCATAACAAGCTTGTAACTTTGTGGTTTTTAACCTTTCAATCGTGGAAATCACAGACACAATAGAAAGACAATAGGTGCGCGATCGCTTGGGGTTTAATAAATTAATGATACAGTATGAAATTTTGTACATAGATTCTTTACATAAAATAATAATAATAAGTTTCTTGTTGAATCAGAAGTACCGTACTATAGGTATGTGCCCGACCCAGTTCTCGAGAATGGCAGCGTCACATTGTATTGGGACCGATCTATCATCACTGACAGGATTATTGTTGCCAATAACTCTGACATAGTGGTGATAGATCGACTAGAGCGTCGCACAATGATTGTTGATATAGCGGTCCGTCATGACGAGAACCTCGTGAAAGCTGAGAAAGATAAACAAACTAAATATCTTGACTTGGCTCGCGAGGTTGTCGACATGTGGGAAGTGGATAGAGCAATCATTGTGCCGATAGTCGCGACGGCCAATGGCTTAATAGCCAAGAGCCTCGACCAACATCAGCGGAGGCTCTCGTTAGGCAGTTGGATCAAGGGCTTGATCCAGAAAGCAGTACTCCTAGACACGGCGCGTATTGTCCGGAGGTTCCTCTCTCAGGAGCCCTGACCGCCGGCAGCTTGGACCCTGTTCCCGATGCCGGTGGGCTACTATTTTTTATATTTTTAAATGTTTTTTTTTAATTATTTTTTTTAATGAATATTTAAAAATATAATATAATAATATGTATTAAAGTCAAATAAAGGAAATAATAATAATATTCCACAACTATCACACAACGCCGTCTAGTCCCAAGCTAAGCAGAGCTTGTGTTATGGGTACTAGACAACTGATAAACAAACTTATATATTTCTAAATACATACATATTATAGATAAATTACACCCAGACACAGAACAAATGATTATGCTCATCACACAAACATTTGTCCTGGGTGGGAATCGAACCCACGACCTCCGGCATAGCAGTCAGGGTCACTAACCACTAGACCAACAGGCCAGTCAAAATTATTAAAATCAAATCAGTCAAAATTATAAAAGTACCTATTAGACACGTGTTTTCGGTTTCGCATATACTAAAACTAAGGTTGAATAGGGTGTATAGCCATTCCTCTTTCTCGCTCGCACGCCAGACATTTTATGACATCAATCATCACACTATATTTATTGGCACGGATCTTGAGCGCTGGCTTCAAATTGCGCAGAAGTCAAACATTCGGTCTCTTTAGTGGTGCGACTTGAGACGCGAGGGCGGGGAATATCAGTAATTAGCTCGCCGCGCCATCGTGTCATAGACGTCACTCCTGATTCGTTCCCTGCGCATGCTGCATGTATCTAACAATGACGACGATTGGCTCGCCAATGTATGGAATGCGTAAAGCGATCCCCACTCTGACGCCGAGCGCTCAAGATCCGTGCCGATAACTATAAGGTTCTTGATTTGCATCAAACAGTTGATCTCTTCGGTATCCACTTATACAGCTAGGCGGCAACAATTGGCTAACTTTGACACTGCATAGACATGAAATTCATAAACCAGTGCAACCAAGGCGTGTACAAATTCAAAAGTTTGTCGACAATCCTGAGCGGAATTTGCTCGAAGATTCTGGAATAGATATTTATTAGGACAGTGATTGTCTGAACTAAAGAAGGAACCAGATAACCGTGGAATAAAGTACATTGATCTTTTCCTAATATCTCTGCGTAGGTACCCGAAAAACAAACAATGAACTGCTTTTCAATGGATCACGATACATGTCGGTTCAAGACAACTTTATGCATTTATTTCCGTTTTTGAAATTAGGAATGTCAACAAATCCACGTATTTCCACGGTTATCTGGCGCCTATCTTAGTAAAATTGCCCTGGTAAATAATATTTAATAAAGCTAAAATTAAACATGTTTCAAGAAAAAAAACGTGTTGTGGTGACCCAAAGCAATATGGGACAAGGACGGGTGATGATAGAAGCTAAAATTAACATAATTTATTTTATTTGGCTCTTCAACAATGAAAACATATCTGTCTTCTAAAAGCTAGTCAAAGACATTACCTCTCTACTATCTCGTAAAACTATTGTTGTAGACTATTTTCTGCCAAAAGCGTCGCCCGTGTGAAAGTCGGATTCTCCATACAAACTTCCAACCCCCGTTTTACCCCCTTAGGGATGGAGTTTCGTAAAATCCGTTCTTAGCGGATGTCTACATCCTATAAGGAATCTAGCACCTAAATTTTAAGCTTGTAGGTGTTACAGTTTCTGAGATTTCGTGATTAATCAGTGAGTGGTATTTCGCTTTTATTATAATTATATAGATAGATAAGTATTATTATAATTTAATTTATGCATTGTATCTATTTATGACGACATTTATTTACTGTTATTGATATATTTGCATGTATTAGATGATTTTAATTTTAGTCCATTCTAACTGTTATGAATTAATTCACTTTGTGTCTACATTTCTAAGAACCCAACTCTCATGTCGCAAGTCTGCTGAAAGAAGTTTCGTGTGAAATAAACAGCAATTTTGTGTGTACATAAATAAATAAATGAGTACTTACACCGCTAAATTTTAATCGTTTTAATCCCGTGGAGGGTCGATCCGGGACATGAAATACTATCGATTTGTAAAGATAAAATTAAAAAATAAAGTACCCTTTTTTTCAAAACTCGTATTAATTTACGCATGTACGAAATTAATTTCTTTAAGAAAACGTCAGCGGAGCGAGTTCAATGACCTGTAGGTAGTTTGTACGCAACGCCAACTATTAACTACTAGAACTACTAGCACTATTTTATACGCTTTAACTGCTAGAGCAACAGAAAAAATAATAAAATCAAAAGAGTATGATAACGATACAAATGAAATTACTGTCCTCGATTCTAAAGTTTCTTTTTTCAAAAGTTTCGTTTTCATGGCAACTAAGTCTCGTTGAGTGGAGGACATTACCATCGAACGTACTAAGAATATAAATGGCAATACCTCTACATCTCATCCAGCTGCCTGTCATCAGTTTGCCACCATCCATTACTTTGATATTAGGTACAGTAACAGCATTCAATAAGGTTCTAATTCCCTTCTAACCTGCATCTCACTCGACGCACCGCGGTATATCAGTGGAGTAGCAATCTTCCCCCGCACGTCGTAAAAATAAACTGCGAGCGAAGGGTTGCCATGGCAGCCACGAGGGACAAGTAAAAACATCGTTACTTAATTTTAACTGTATTGCAATTTTGTGCTCGATATGCTTTGAATTTTTTTATACTTTAATCAAGCTAATATTCTCTTTACAAGCTTAACTATAGCTTTCAATAAGATTAAAATCATTCACTAAACCATTCGATTTTGATCGCGCAATATTTTACAATAGCTTAGCGCATGCAATACAATAAAAATGCGTTAGTACCGCCATCTATTGGCCAAGAAACGTAAACAACGTTTCATCTACTCGCTACTAGATGTCGCTACAAATCAAGGCGCTCGTCAAGGTAATGAGCGGGAGTGGAAATCCTATCAATCGGCAAATTGGCTGGAGCTCGGGCCCCAATGTCTGATTGGACAGGTAATGAAGCTATCGCCGGCTTCGAATTAGTTACGTGGATATTTGGGCTAAGGATTACACTTGTTGTTATCTAGTTGATCATGATATTATATTTGGGAGATTCTACTAAGGATAGTAATGTTACAATTATCTGAAAAGCTAGGTGTTTTTTTTTTATGGTAGGAAAAAATATCTAATAATGTGTGGAATATATTATCTAGAACATTATCTTTATCTACTATGGCATACCACTGCTTTGCAATTGCACAAAACCTTCTCTTACGTTATCTACGGTACTCAGTGGTTTATATTCGGTAACTCGCCGTCCAGCCGTTCGGTAACCATCCGGAACGAGCCTGAGTCGTTGACGGCGCGTAGTGTTCCACACGCATCTCAGAGATATCAGCAAAACCGTAGCGGCACAGGTCGGTCGAAGCCCGCCACAGTGGACTGGCTGTCAAAAGTAAAAACCTGGGGCCTAGGAACGGAAGGCAAAGAAGGAGGATAGGTGTGGCTTGAGTCGGTAAAAGTCTGACGCATTTTTTCACTCCAACCTAGAAAAATCAAAAAAGTTCAAATCAAAGAAATTTAAGATTTCACTAACTCTTCTTTACTTATTTCTGCACACTATTGTCTACATCTCTTCTGATCTTTCCTTTCGCAGGTCTACTGGAAGAAATTTCTTTATAAAATAAGTAGTACCTTTGTACTTATTTTATAATAATGTTGTATCTTCTACTGTATACTGTGTGTACATAAATTGTAAAATAAATAAAAACCTGATCGTTTATCTTTCTTAATTTGAGGCTTCATCTACGCAAACTACGATTCAATCTTCAGTATAGATACTTGTACTAAACAGAGATGAAGAGCAAGACTTCTGTTGCGTACAACATGGCAGGACCATTGCTATTTTATGAAAACATTGTCTTTGATAAAAATACGAACGAAAGACGCCGAGTCTTTCGTTCGTATTTTTATCAAAGACAAGACTTCTGTTGCGTACAACATGGCAGGACCATTGCTATTTTATGAAAACATTGTCTTTGATAAAAATACGAACGAAAGACTCGGCTCTACAACTTTCTCGTTCTTTCATGTAGAAATTGAGAAAGCATGGACCGCGTACGTCGAAGGACTGGAACAATTTACCTGCTGCGGTCTTGCCGTCTGATTATAATTTGGGTGTCTTCAAGGCTAGAGTGAACAGGCTCTTTATAAACTAATGCGCCTCACCACCAACGATTGCATCACTGCTTACCGTCAGGTGGGATCGCAGTTAAGCACCAGTTTATCTACTATAATGTAATAATGAGGTAAAGTTTGTATTTTTGTTTGTTGGAGGTAATCTCTAGAAGTAGGTACTGGTCCGATGGCTAAAATTTTTTACCGACAGAAACCTGCTTTATTCAAGAGTGACATAGGCTATATTTTATGTACGCGGGTGAAATCGTGGGTAAATGCTAGTATCAAATAAAAAAGAAACCATGCTATAGCCAAGCAGACGGCCAAAAAATATCTCCGATGACACAACACCCAACAGGCGTAATTATAAAAACGACATCAAATAACTGAAACAAACATTTCAACCCCCCGTTTCACCCTCTAATCGGGACATCCTTCGCGGTTAGCAGCTATCTTTAATTAACATCGGTCCAAACAACATTTACCGTACACAAAGGGAACTCAATTTTTTTAGGTATTTACATTTAATTTCAGACACCCCGTAATTTTGGAGGCTCATCGAAGATACCTTATCGTTACGGGGTGATAGGGAGGGACGAAGTTATGTCGATAATTTTCGTGAGCTGAAAACATTTTTATTTTTGTAAGCCAGTTGTTTTTTACATTTTCATTAATGAAATGGGTAAACAAATGGAAAATTAGCTGATTTGATTGAACAGATACCACCCACAACTTGTTTTATGAAAGTTGAGATTAGTTTTCAGGTATCGATGGTCATCTAATTAGCCAATTATGTGTGTCTCCTTTTTCCACACGTCTGTCCTCGGCCATTGGTAATAAAATGACCACGTATTTTCAGTAAACATTTTTTCATTTGCTTTTAAGTTTGAAGTTGCTTTATGCTAAACAAAAACTTGTCTATTCCTTGTCTAACTATAAACATCAATCTTTCCATTACTAAGTGCTAAAGGGAGGCATCATCACGGTATTTACTTTATAATATTTGATGCACCCTACAGATTGTTTGTAGAGATAGAGTGTCGTGTGTCATTTGAGAAAGGGTGAACAAAGTTCTCTTTGAAGATTAAAATGAACCACAATTGACAGCCTAAATAGGGGGGTGAAATTTAATTAACTCCTGGAATATTGTCTGATAGTATACTGCCAGGCTTAATCAGTTTCTAATTTTACAAAAGGGTCAGATATGTTTTTTATTCAGAACTTTGATCTTTTTAATTTGTGGCACTTCCTGTATGTAAAATCAAACTAAAGTAGCATTTAATCGATGCTCCCTAATTCTTAATTTTTTTTTTTTGTACAGAAAAATAGTTGACAGTGATGGTGATTTGACATTTCATGTACAAAGGTGAGCTTAACTCAACAATGAATTTTCTCCCAGCAAACCTTTGAGTTTTAGAGAGAGAACATATTCGAGCGTAGGATCCAGTGCACAATATAAACCTACGTAACTATGTAAGTTCTCTGTTGTATTGGGTTCTGCCAGTAAAGAGAGTGTGTGTATGTTTCATAAATAATAAATAAAATAAAAACCAAGCCTAATGTTTTTTTTAAATTAATTTATTAAAAATAACCTTATGCACTAGTGAAAAATATTGTGCAAAAAACAGACATAAAACGTAAGACACACTCGATTGTCAAATCCTTTAACGCTTACCAAACGCCAAAAAAAAAACCTGTCAATCCAAAAACTAAAATATAACGTTTGAGTATCGTCTCTCAGAATAAGCCGCGCATCGAAGCCGACATTGACACGGGCGCCCTATTCTCCCTTCTTCGACTTCAGTAAGTAATTGTTATTTGTTGGAGACTATCTCCTTTGTGAGATTTCCCTTCTTCAAGATAACGTACCTGAAAAATTTCGTTATTTTTCTTTCTCGACTTCGGTTTTGTAGGAATGTTTATTCTCTTATTTTTCTTCTTGTGATACTGTAATACAGGGTTTTGGAATTCGAAGTTGTGTTATGTCTTTTTGTGAAATAGGTTTTGTTGTTTATTGAAGGGAAACAAGGGCTTTTAGGTTTACTGAGAATTTGATTGGATACGAGAATGATTTTTGCAATTCGTGGGAAAATATTAGTCTTGAGTATAGTTTGTGTGCAATAATGTGTGCCTATAATTTATAAAAAAAATAGGATAAATATCTCTCGATACAAAATTGTAAACTTAATTGGACAGTTTGTATGGAGAGGTTGATTTTTTTTTTTCGTAGCCTGAAAAAAATCATCAACGCCCAGCCCATACCCATAAGCCTAGAAAAATATTTTTTCTTAAATTCACCCCCTAAGGGGGAAAACGGAGTCCAAAATTTGTGTGAAGAATCTTACTTTCACGCAGGTGAGGCCGCTGGCAAAAGCTAGTCATTACCATAGTCACTCTGAAGCAAAATAATTACCTTCCCGGTACTAATCATACATGCATACTAAATCCCCTTACCACGAACATTTCCTAAGTAAGTAGGTAACGCAATAGAGAGCTAACGAAGCCTGAATCTAAATACGTTTCACATAATTCCGCAGTATTGTGCGATCGGCGCCGGGGCGCAATCATATGGTAAATGGAACAAATGGGATCGTTCGAACCTGCAGCCTTTGCAAGGGTTCGTATCTCTATAGCGTTGTTAGTACGATACTATTTTGCTGTATTTTACTTTGATATATATCTATGATTTTCGAACCAGCAGAAGAAGTTTTTAGATTCTTGTGATTTTAGAAAAAAAAGGAATAGAAACGGGCTTCATCTGGATGACGTCAACATAGATTTTATAAGTGAGATATCATTAAATAACTTCTCTCGCTCTGGGTGGAACAGGAGAGCGGGTCGGTCATTTGTTAACTAAAATCACATATTTAGCGAAAGTCCGACACGCCCTCTCGCTCCAGTCTAGAGCAAGAGAAATCGAGATGATTTTCCACCTTAAAAATTCATTAAGCAACTATTATATATTCTAACACTTCTAATTAGGCAACGTTATTAGTTGTAAGTGAAGGAAACTGGTAATTATTGAACAGGATACCTACACTTGTGTTAATTGGGCGAGTCCATTCGTCTGTTAAATTGTTTGTATTTCCAGCCTAGTCACGTCGACGTAGCTACACTGTTATTATAACGATGAGAAGATAATCGAAGATAAATACAAAACAACAATTTGTTTATTTGCTCCCAGTAGCTGATGTTACGTACTAGAGATCCGCGTCATTTTCGCATGTCATTTACAAATTATCGGAATGATCGGCTTTTTTCTACTACAATATGTATGTACTAGTTTCTGCCAGCGGCTTCGCCCGCTTGAAAATAGCTTTTTCCATACAAACTTTGAACTTTTTTTCATCTCTTTAGCGAGTGAATTTTGGGAAATCCTACGTATCAAACGCAAGCCTATCAATAATAAAAAAAAACCCTAGTGCTCATAATGGAAAAAGATCATAAAAGGAAACCTTGTGCAATATTTCATGCTTCCTTTCCTTGTAGTTTCGGCTGTACGTTGATATTTCAGCCAGTTTCTCCTATACATATAGATTATACACCTAAACCTTTCATAAGATTCAATCTGTCTATTGATGAAAGCTGCTTGAAAATCCGTTCAGTAGTTTATCGCGAAAAAACAGACAGAAAGACGCAGTTAGTGTTTTATAATATGTAAAGACAAGGATACTTATATCTAATAATATATAGATTTATAGATTTTATCTTATCATAGAACAACTAGCCCGCATGTAAGTAGAAAATTGCCCCAAGGAAACATTCCTTGGGAAAATTTTCTATGTACTTCAGGGATAAAAAAATATCTATGTACTTTTCCAAGTTATGTACTAAGATTTATAGAAATCCGTTCAACCGTTCAAGTTTGAAAAAGTAACAAACACACAGGCACAAAACACAAAAGTCTTAATAATATCAGTGTGATTTATGTCCTCAAAAATGTAGTGTATCATCTCTATATTGATCCCTCAAGTGTTTGGATGCGTGGGTAGTGATGTGAATATTCTGAAGAGGAATAAATAATGTCAATCAATCTGTAACACAATAATATTGGAAACAAGAAGTTCAACTGAATAAGTGTCATGTAGGTATGTTCCTCTTTTACTCATTTTTGTTTACTGTCGCGAAAGGGAACAGTCTCTTCTTTTTGGGGTTCCGTAGCATAAAAGGATAAAACGGAACCCCTTTAGTAACACTTTGTTATCTGTCTGTTTATCGCAAAAGAACTTTTTTTGCGAATCGGAAAAATCTTTCTAACTCAATTCGGGAATTGAACTGTTTTTATAGGTAAGTTTGTTTGGAAACCTCGGTGCACGAGTACGACTCGCACTTGCCCGGTTTTTTGAGATGAGAAATTTTCGAATGACTTCTCCCTTTTGAGGGTGGAACGGGAGGGCTTCTCAGATATTTTCTGACTGAAACCACACCTGTTTCTTTCAGTTACTCTTTGCGTTCTAGGACCACGAGTTTCCTTTTTAGAAACTCTTAGTGGCACTAGAGGTCCTTATTTTTTTTTTTTTTTTTTTTTTCGATGGGAAAAATCATCTTATGACAACCCCCGCTCTTGGGCGGAGCGGGAGATAGTGTCAGACTCTTACTGACTAAAAAACCCATCCCGTTCCTTCAAGCCTTCATACCGGGGCTCGAGCGCCCTTTCGGATAACCCTGGCCCCGGTAGGCTTCGACCCGGCTGGGCCCCTGCTGTTGCTGACAACTCCTTGAGGCGCGCGGGAACAGCGCGCGCCGTCGACGACTTGGGCTTGGTCCGGACAGTTACCGGACGGCCGGACAGCGAGCTACCCATTGCTCACTGTCCGCAAGCTCGCGCCTACGGTGGCTGGAAATCGGGATCGGAATCCCGGCGGCGGCGAGGGCGCCGTTGCCTGATGCGGTCGGCCTCCTCCTTAGCGAGCATTACTGCTTCGCAGAAGTCGGCGACCGCCTGCCACTCCTCCTCGCTCCGGACCATGGCCTCGACCAAGGCCCGGCGCGAGAGGTCTCCGCCGCCGATCACCCCCACGAGGGCACGGCGATGCTCCGCCCAAGCAGGGCACACCGCGATTGTGTGCTCCACCGTGTCCTCCGGGCGTTCCGCACAGTGGCGACACCCGGGCGTCACTTCCGCTTTAATTCGGAGCACTAGAGGTCCTGCCTTGAGGAACACATCGACAAAATGTAAGGACAGAAGCCTTTACATATAATGTTGAATGTTATAAATGAAAAGATGTTAATGTTCTATGAATAATGTTTAATAAAACACTTCACTAATTTAATGTTATTTAAAAAATGTTAAAATAAATGTTACTTAAAAAGACTAATAAATGTTCTATAAAATGTTAATAAGATGTTAAAATGTTACGAGAGTTCGGTGCCAAACGTGCTTCTAGGTGTTTTACGACTTTATGAATGTATTCCATACCTTGCCAATATGACGTCATGTTATAATAGGTAACTATTTTCCAGTCATCATGTACGCTTTGTAAATTGCCGATTCTGTCAAAATAGATAGCCCTGTGTGTGTTCAAATGGCGTCACGATTATGGCGTCACTGTGTTGTTTTAGTCCTGGTTTGAGGAACGCATGGAACACTACGTGCTGGCGACGACTTTGGCACGGTCAGCTTAGTTATCGGATTGCCGGACGGCGAGCTACCCATTGCTCTAAGTAAAAAGCCGCTCTGATGGCATTATTCTCAAATAGCAATTTATTTAAAATGGGCTGCACTTAAAGAAAAATACGATTTGTCAATAGTTTTTCTCGATAATCTAACAAACAGTTTGTCTGCACTATACTATCTAATAATGATGCAGTCGTTTAGATGAGGCTTCAAATTTTTAAATATCGACACAGAGTTGCTAGCCTCTCGGTTTTCTACCGGTTGCATTTCGGAGAGTCATCATCATCATCATTTCAGCCGATATGCCTCCTCTGTTGGACATAGGCCTCCAAGGGAAAGTTTGCGTCGGAATAGCATAGCCTAATACCACTAAGCCCGTTCCATCATCGGACACACAAAAAGGGAACACATTCATTGTGCGTGCAGCTAAAGAGGGGAATTCAATGCCGGTGTCTGTGTTTCCTGATGGCTACCACCCCAAGGATATTCCACGTCAAGGGTGAAATTGTTTCTTCTAGGTAAGCGCGCTCCTTCGTCAACTACATCTTCAGTTTCTATCAGGTGAGATAGTGGTCCAGCGCGAGCCTATCAACAATTACAAAGAACGACATCTCGTGTCACGTTGTTTGTGTTCACACTCCTCCAAAACGACTCAACGGTGAGAGACGAGAGACCGGACAAGTAAAACGTGGGACTAATTTACCCGAATCGAGCGCGTAGGAATCTAGGCCTTTTGAGAAGACAGTGGGTAACCCACAACTTGCAAGTCATGTAGAAATTTTATACATGTAGATTTTTGGTAGATATGACAACAGGTAGTTTAATGTAAACTGCATTTTCAAAATCCTCTAACTAAACGCATATAAACATCGTGTACTCTTTCATAGTACCTCTAAGCTAATGATGTATACCTACATCGGGTAAATTTTGTATGTTCATATTCCACCATGATAATTACACTGATCACAATAACATAGTACTAACAGATGCATCACACCGTGAAGGTTATAGCAGTTACAAGTAACAATGCGATGCGAGCCTCGGCGCGTGTTGGGGTGACAACCTATAATAGGCGTATCGCTGTCAAGGTTCCGTTCATGGTTTCATACGACCACTTCACAAGAGAAGAACACTTTAATTCCTTTAGAAGATAGACTTACGGGTTTTTAAGTCATGAGTGAATAGGTTATTTTTAAGCAAGCGTGCTTCATCGTCGACCACATCATCGCTTACCATCAGGTGAGAAAGTAGTCAAACGCGAGCCTATCAATAATAAAAAAAGTGCGAACGATTACTTATAGAAATGAAAAGTTTCAATTCCATTCTCTAAACTTAAGAGTTACCGCGGACATTTTATGAAAAGGTCATGTTTTATTTCGGGACCTGCAGAGCGTTCCCGTCCACCATATGCGCGGGCTTGCGGACGACGAGAAATAAGTAACTCTCTAGGGCGAGTTACTTAATGGTCAGGATCGCGGGACGTACAGGACCGGTCGTTGTGGCGACGCTTGGGGGAGGCCTATGTCCAACGGTGGACGTCTTTCGGCTGAAATGATGATGATGATAATAAATGCCATGTGAACAGATAACAGGGCACGTGATGCAGGATTGAAGGTGCAACCAGCATTGACTCCATTAAAATCCTATACCCATATAATTCTAACTACGTGGGAAACCATAAAACAATTAAGAACGTAGGGAAAATAAAGCACTTTTATTTCTAAACAGAAATAGCTTATTCTTCACGAAAACAAGTAAAAGTAAATGCTGAATAATAAAAATCGATTTTATCGCCAACAATTACAGTCCATTTACTTCAAAACATTAATGTCTAAAGTGTGTATAATTACAGAGATTTGTTAACGTTTTTACGGAACCCTTTTGTGTGGCAAATGGAATAGAAATTACGGTTGTCATAGAGGCCATGAAAGGCTATCAAACTATCATTACTAGAAATGTTTTTGTTTACGAACTACACTAGCGTTATGTTCAAACCGATGCAGTGGCGTAGTTGAATGAGTTGACCCTGGTAAAAAAAAAACTAGGGCTATTTTTTACGCCAGAAATCATTAAATGGCGACATATGGCTCCGAAACGTGGTCGCTCACAACCGCGGGCCCCATCAGAAGGCTTAAAGTCACCCAAAGAGCAATGGAAAGAGCTATGCTCGGAGTTTCCTTGCGTGATCGAATAAAAAATGAAGATATCCGCAGGAGATATAAAATTGCCGATATAGCACTAAGAATTGCCAAACTTAAGTGGCAATGGGTAGGGCACATTGCTCGCAGAACAGATGACCCTTGGGGCCGAAAGGTAAAGGTACAAGGTGGACCGATGACCTGGTGAAGGTTACGGGAAACCGACTGATGCGAGACGCACAGGAACGTTCGTTGTGGCGACGCTTGGAGGCCTATGTCCAACAGTGGACGTATATCGGCTAAAATGATGATGATGAAATCATTAAATAACGTCTTTTGCTCCGGGTGGAGTGTCAGATTTTTAAGATCTTCAATTTTTTTCGATTTTCTGCCATTTACATTATAAAAAAAATCGATAATCTTACAGTATTTGCAATTATCTGGTGACAGACACGCTCACTGGACGAACAAACAGACTACTTCATCTAGGCCTATAGACGAAGTGTTTGTCCATCTGATTTGCTAATGAAGGCTTGCTTTGGTTTTGTATTTGGTCAATGGGAGTGGAGCCTAGTTTGTATTCCTTTGACCAGTTTGCTCTATTCACTTTCCACTTAGGAAATCAACCTGTAGGTATACTTCATGGAGAAGATTTGGTACTACTAAATTTAACGATTATTTACTAGAATAGCTACAACCTAGGGATAATAGGTTGCTTCTAGGCAAGCATGGTCCACCGTCAACCACGGGCAAGCGCGAGCCTGTCGATAAAAAAATCTACTTTGCCGAAACATATGTAGCGACATCTATGGCGCCACATAAGAACTACGAAGAAAGTACGAAATCCTGCATCGCGCAATCAAAGTTCTCCGCGCGATTTGAATATATACGACAGCCCGAAATCATCTATCGGGCAGTAGCCCACCAGACATAACACCTGTCTGGTCGGAGGATCCTCCCTTTTCAACGGAGGCATGTGGGACTTTACTCTCTGTTCCGCATACCTCCAAACATACATGTCTTTTTCAGGCCCACACGCATCATACACAGGTAACCCACACAGGACGTCAAGCGAGTCCAATAACAACGATTCATTGAATAATTACCCAAATAATTTATCCATGTGCCGATCTGGGATTTACGGACAAGGAGACTAAAAATCAATGCATAGCTATTTGTACCTATATACAGTCGTTACAGGCAGTCAGAGGTCTAAAAGTCTGACGATCAGTCTATCCAATGAGTAGCGTTTTACCCAGTTATTAGATTGTCAAGGTCTGATAAACAGTCGCTTTTTGTAAAACAGCTATTCAGCCGCATCTATTTAAACTGAAAGCTGACTCCAAGCTAGTTATCAAAATGAATGAAACACATTAATTTATTTTCTTATTTATAAATATGTTTTCTAAACATGAATAAATTTATCCTTTTTGCAGTGTCAACATTAATATCATTTGGTTTGTAAACAGAAATGAAAATGCTAGGATGAATTGTATATTTGGATAATATCAAAAACAAACGCAAATTCTTCGCCTAAACAGATTCAATAGAAATTATAAATGAAGTGTTGTACCTAAAAATATTTTCATCCTACGAAACGACATCTCCAAACACAAGTACAATATAAATACAGCCTTATTCCCAAAACACGAAAAAATCCTTCACCTTTCCATTCCCTTTCTACCTCCATACATAGTTAACCTTATGGCCGGTACCCCTTAAACGGGTCGGCAAAGATCCCAGTACCCCCCCGTAGGGAAATCCCCCAGTAACGCACTCATACAATTTGCATGTAATGTTCAGGGGATGATATAATTGCCTGCATGTTCAGAATTCAATGCGAACGAGGAAAATTTCATGGGATTCTATGTAGGGGAGTGTGCATGCGATTGTTTCTCAGAAATGGTGTATAAATGATGTGGCGCCATTTTGGAATATTCGCGAATTGGTTATGGTTAACGTTGTTTCGCCAGTTATGGTATTCTTGATTATAATTTGTGTACATAATCAATAATACCATAATTATATAGGTATATGTGTATAATGATAAATTCGTCTATCTATTTTTGTAATGTCTAGAATGAATTTGCCTGCTGAGGTCTTACCGTCCGATTATAATTTAATTATCTTCAAGGCTAAAGTGAATGGGCTCTTAATAAACTAGTGCGCTTCACCATCAACGATTGCATTACTGCTTACCATCAAGTGGGATGGCAGTCAAGCAGCTATATAGACTAAAAAAAAATATGTAATTAAAAGAATCACAGATACGAATAAAAACCAATCGAATCGATTTGTACCTAACAAATCACTAAAAATCTTAAAGCTTTTTTTATAACTTACACGACTTAGTAAAAATAGAATTTTAATAAATAAATAAAATACTTTTTATTCAGATAACTTCATCGATAATAGTCAGATTTAAAACAAAAATAAAATTAAAACAATAAACAAAATATTAGTTTTAGTCTTAAACTAGGTAAAAAAAAAATACAATGAAACTAAAATTTAAATCACAAATAAAAATAAACATCAAAATTTAAATCAGAATCAAATTAAAATACAATTCAATACAGGAAAATAAAAAATAAAAAAACCAGCCGTAACCTTTTCAGTTCTGTAAGTAGAGTTAATTTAATTCCTTAACAACTGATTCAAGAAAATCTTGGGAGGACTTTGTAAATTCGAGTTTTACTTTCGCAACAGAATTTAATCTTCCGAAAAATCTGATACAAAGAAAGATCCGACAAACACATTTACCGAATAGCTTTACAAATAAATTTTATATTACTTTACGAACCCTAACAAATAGAATAAGATAGCTAATCTAAATAAACTGCCTTTGGGGGGGGGGGATATTGTCAAATCTCCCGCTCGGGGAGCAAGAGGGAGTGCCTGATTTTTACGAACTAAATTGACCATCACACCTGATAGTGAGCAACGATGATAGAACACGCTTGCCCAGAAGTAACCTACTCAATATTGACTTAAACACCCCCAGGTTGTAACTACCAGGAAACAGGCTCCAGCAGGGAATTTTCCATTCTTTAGTTCTATTTTTTTTTAATGATTATTACAGACAGGCTTACAATTGACCACTACTTCACCCGAATGGGAAGCCAGTCATGATTTGGTCGACAATGGAGAATGCTTATTTAGTAGTAATTTATTCATTCGTGTCTTATAGACCATTGGATTATACACTATCAGGACTTTGAACAATGAATATGTTCCCAAAACGTTGTAAGATCCTCTCAAAATTTGCCTTTTGCATTCCAGGTTTGCGGTAGTATAATCAGCCTAATAATGTGCCCATTACCTACTGGGAATCAGGTCTCCATTTTAGGAAAGGTAATGGGCCGTAATCCACCACCGAGACCCTGTGCGGAATCAATCGCGGTGTGCCGTGCTTGGGCGGAGCATCGCCGTGCCCTCGTGGGGGTGATGGGCGGCGGAGACCTCTCGCGCCGGGCCTTGGTCGAGGCCATGGTCCGGAGCGAGGAGGAGTGGCAGGCGGTCGCCGACTTCTGCGAAGCAGTAATGCTCGCTAAGGAGGAGGCCGACCGCATCAGGCAACGGCGCTCTCGCCGCCGCCGGGATTCCGATCCCGATTTCCAGCCACCGTAGGCGCGGGCTTGCGGACAGTAAGCAATGGGTAGATCGCTGTCCGGCCGTCTGGTAACTGTCCGGTAACTGTCCGGACCAAGCCCAAGTCGTCAACGGCGCGCGATGTTCCCGCGCGCCTCAAGGAGTTGTCAGCAACAGCAGGGGCCCAGCCGGGTCGAAGCCTACTGGGGCCAGGGTAATCCGAAAGGGCGCTCGAGCCCCGGTATGAAGGCTTGAAGGAACGGGATGGGTTTTTTAGTCAGTAAGAGTCTGACACTATCTTCCGCTCCGTCCAATAGCGGGGGTTGTCATTTGATGATATTCCCCAACAAAAAAAAATACCCTGTGCGGATTGATGGATATCACATGTCTTTGGTTTTCTGATTCTAGGACATGCATGATGTTTTCCTTCACCGTTTTGAGAGCAGTGGTGTTGAAATAAATTACACAAAGTAATGCGCTAGGCGAGGTTCAAACCCACGACCTACTGCTTATAAATCGAGACCGTTACAACTGTGCCACCACAGCTTGATTTGCGGTGACTCTTTCTAAGAATTTTGCAATCCGTGCTGGTACACAATCTACCTGGCTGAAAACTGAAATACCAATTTCATCAACGAAGAAATGTATATATCGGCAACAAAAGTAAAACATCTAGTTATCAAAAGCTCATAAGGGGTGGGGAGTAAGGGCCGTTTCGAACGAAATTGAATAAATTTATCCTTTCTTGATATGAAATCGCAAAGCAGGTGTTTCTTTGATCCGGCAAAGATTGGATTGTTATGAGTTTCAGGCGATTTTATTTGTTTTCATACGGCCGACGGAAACTTGGGTAACTTGCTAGTTATGCTGTTTTGGTTCGCTTTTATTGGTTTTTTACTAACCTTGATGTAATAGCTTTATGAGCGGTGTTTAAGTTCAAAATTATAATTATTAAGCTATTGCATAGCTTCTATCGCGGGCCTTGAGCGTGGAGACCGAATCCAGAAATTCCGTAACGAAAATAACCTAACACCCCCCACTCATTTGTTTTTTGAGCGTGGTGACCGATAAGAAAACAAATGAGTGAACAATTAATCAAAATTCAATTCAATGTGTGGAAGTGTAACTTCAATTAATATCAAAGAAAAAAATAAAATAAATAAATAATTATAAATTGCATAAGTTGATAAAAATGCTATGCAATAGCTTTACCGCGGCAGTCCCCGAGTGCCACACGTCTTTTTTTTTGTTACGTATTATGTGATACTAGCTGCTGCCAACTGCTTCGCCCGCTTGATAGTAGAAAATTATCCCAAGGGAACATACTCCCAGGATTACACAAAAAAAATCCAAGACTTGGTCTACCTGTGTACCAAGTTTCATCAAAATCCGTTCAATAGTTTTAGCGTCAAAATGTAACAAACATCCATATATCCATACAAACTTTCGCATTTATAATATTAATAAGATATAAAAATCTCGTACCACAGTGTTTGTTTCGGAATTCATCGATTTTTATGTTTTTTTTTGTGTTACATATTTGGTAGGTCTAAAAATACGTCGTATGCTTAAGAATAGGTCGTATGCTATTATTTACACTCCTACACCTAACCACCGGTCAGCTATTAAGTTCATCTCACGGCGTCCTCACCTTCCGCATGACGCAGGTTCTCACCGAACATCTGTCCGTCTGTCTGTCTGTTCGAGAAGTTTTTGCACCGGATTCGTGCGGAAATAACGCCCGGGGGCCGCCACTGTTTGGACCGGCCGGAGGATGCGGTGTAGCACACAGTAGAGCACACGGTAGAGGTGTGCCCCGCTTGGGCAGAGCACTACCGTCTCCTCGTGGGGGAGATCGGCGGCAAGGATCTGAAAATCGTAAAAAAATGCTATTAAGTTCATAAATTATTATTATAATTAAGTTATTGTTATTTTAATGTTTGTGTTTTATTGACTTTAATCGAATGAAATGTTTTAGGCCTAATGTTTTATTTTACTTCTCATTTGTACACAATGTATATTGTTTCTAAAATAAATTACTTATGACCTATAAGTTTCTGCTAGTGGCTTTGTCTGCATGAACGTCGATTATTGTGGATGCGATAAAACAAGTAGAAGTTGAAATCACATAAAAAGAAGCCTATATTCGTTTTCCATGGGGTTTCAGCTTTCCCTATACAGAACATAACAGTATGGCCATGGAGTTTTTTGTTACTGTCTCCATAGGGATAATTATATTCTTTGGAATGTGCAATTTGTATCATTTTTCTGACTGACATGACTCCGTAACAATTCAAAAGTGCCTACCTTACTTATATTAAACACCCACATTTCACTAGTTTATTAAACAGCAAAGTTATGAGCGTTTAAGTTCCAAAATATCACTCAATTTATAGAAATATGGTACAGGCTATTGATTATGAATGTATGAATGGCGATAAAAATGGAAAATCACTGCGCTTAATATTTTCTAGTAGCAATTGTTATGAATGATTGAATCAATTATGAATTTACCTACTATGATTTTTCGTAGACACTTTTTGGATTTCGTATTTTAAATTTTTTGATCAGTAACCGGTACAGAAAGAGCCCTATTTTTTTGAACTAATTAAGAAAATAAGGGTGTATAGACAGACGATTCTAATACATAATTAGAAATACTAATGTGAGGCTATTCAAATATGGTACGCAAAACAGGAATCCTATATTGCTAATTCTGAATGTACTCATCATTTAACGGAATCCCGTTCTGTGTATTATGCAGTTATTGTGTACCTTCTTTGTGTACTGTCATGTGTTTACATAATATAGATGTTATCCTATGCGATAAGGGTGCTTTGTTGTCAATATCAATCCATAATTGGACACAGATTAGCAATGACATATGTATCAAACCACACAGATCTATGCCATAGATAAACGTGATTGAAAATTTATTTTATTTTATTTTATTATGAATAGACTCGCGTTTGACCACTATCTCACCTGATGGTAAGCGATGATGTGGCCGACGATGGAACACGCTTTCCTAGAAGCAATCTATTCACTCTTGACTTTTTTTTTATGATGGGAAAAATCATCCAATGACAACCCCGCTCTTGGGCGGAGCGGGAGATAGTGTCAGACTCTTACTGACTAAACGACCCACCCTGTTCCTTCTAGCCTTCATACCGGGGCTCGAGTTCCCTTTCGGATAACCCTGGCCCCAGTAGGCTTCGACCCGGCTGGGTCCCTACTGTTGCTGACAACTCCTTGAGGCGCGCGGGAACAGTGCGCGCCGTCGACGACTTGGGCTTGGTCCGGACAGTTAGTAAAGGCCCCTAGGTTATAGCTTTATGGAAATAGACTCCGGCAGGGAATTCACACGATAAAACGAAAGGATTTTCATAAACCTTTTTTGTAAATGATATAAACCAGCGCTTGACTCCAATTTCAATTGCGATGGTAAGCAATGGTGCAAACGTTGATAGTGAGGAGCACTAGTTTATTAAGAGTCTATTCTCTGTAGCCTTGAAGACACTCATTTAGATTATAATCTGACGGGAAGACCGCAGCAAACAAATTGTTCCAGTCTTTTGCTACGCTGAAACAACAAACAACTCCTGGTGGATACTCGCCGTAGGTACGTCGGGTAGAATGTAGTGGCGGAATCAAGTCATGCAATTCCGGCGTACACTATCCATAATGCATCCTGTAATGAGATGACGACATGACCCTGCAACAATGTTTGTAAACTTGTAAACCAACAATATTTTCTACAACAAAATTTTTAGTTCATGCGAAACCTTAATATAGTTTGGTCAGAATCAGTAACTGAATGGATTCGAACTGATCTGATGATGATGATGATGGAGCCGGAATGTAGACACGGGAACTTCATAATAAAACAATGTATCCTAGCAGGGTTTGAGTTAATTGGAATTGTCATGAGAAAAAGGTACTCTGGCTGTAATTGTATTGCAACTAAAAAGTGTTAAATAAAAAACTTTTTACAAAAATAACCGACTTCACTAAAAAAAACAATAAAACCATCAAAATAATTTTAATTTCGGAAGTCGATGTTAAATAAGGAACAAACAATATCGAGAAACACTGACTTCCGAAATTAATATTATTTTGATGGTTTTTTTTTTTTGTAAAAAGTTTTTTTGCCCAAAAATATTTAAAAAGGTACAAGTTGGACACCGTCGACACTATATATTTTTGCTGACATAACAAGTTTATAACTTTGTGATTTTTCATGAAACGGTTATGAAAGTTTGTAATTACATAGATTATTTACATAAAAATACTATAGAAGGCCCCTGATAACCGTGCAATAAAGTACATTGACCTTTTCCTAATATCTGCGTAGGTACACGAAAAACAAACAATGTAAGAAAAGAAAAAAAAAAAAAAAAAGAAAGAAAAACAGTTTATTTACGCGTTAAAGACGCAAACTTAAAATAAGGTAACAGAACATAACATCAAAATAGGGAAGATATGCGTCTCCTCCGCGCAAAACGGCCGAACGCTCAACATAAAGCTGCGGCCTCACGCATAATGCGTTGAGCTCACAGCGCTGGTTTTCAGCGTGTTTCAGCATGTACTGCTTTTCATTACTATGTCATGCAAAGGATCACGATACATGTCGATTCAAGACAGCTCTAAGTCTTTATTTCCGTTTTTTAAATTAAGAATTTCAACAAATGTAGGGGGGTCAATGACCGTTACTGCACGTTTATCTGGAATATAATATAGACACGTGTTTCGGATTTCACATATACACCACAATTTTTTAATTAGTGCATAAAGGGCTTAATAGAAAGGCCCTTGTTATTTTATAAGTAAAATCTAAATAAATAATATTCATAAACAGCAAAGTTATTAGCGTTGGTTTATGTCCCAAAATGTCACTCAATTTATGGAAATATTGTGCAGGCTATTGATTAATGAATGAATAAGTGACAATTATTAAGGAATAACACTGCCCGCAGTATTTTCTACTAGCAATTGTTATGTTTGATTGATTCTATGATGAATTTACCTTTTCGTGGTCAATTTTAGGATTTCGGTTTTTTCTACTTTTGACTACAAAAATATGATCAGTGACGGGTACAGATAGAGCCCCATTTTTTTGTGTACTAATTAAAAAGTAGGGGTGTATATTAGGGTGTCCCAAGCTTTAAGGGAGAATTTTTTTTTCCGATTTTGAGTACGCATACCCTCTATACTTAAACTAATGTTGTTTATGCTATCACAAGCTATACTTTCATATCCACGGCACCTGCTCCCTATACATTCAACATGCGGTTACCCAAAATTCGAGCGCTCAAAATTAATATGCAAATAAGCCGGGTATTCACCGAGCGACAAATGTACGGCGGCATGCCGCGTCTGATGTTGTGTTGTAGACAACTGAATGTTGTCTGTTGGTATGTGTTGTGTGTGTTGTTATGTATATTTTATGTGAGTGAGGTTTCTTTCTGATGAAGGGCTTTGAAGGGACGGTATCACGGTACGAGTGCGTTGTGCGAAAATTGTATCTACTTACTGGGCGTCCGACTTTGCCACATGAAGAGAAAGTACCTTAAATATTGAAGATAGATGAATTTACTCATTAAAGGCATCATTTTTTATTTAAAAACAATACAAACGACATTTATGGAAAAACATTTAAAAAAACATCCTAAAAAAAAGAAGTGAATTTCTCAAACCAAATAAACTCAAACTTTATTACATAAGCAAAAAAAAAAATACAAACTGCATTCAAATAATTTTAAATAATCTTATGACCGAACCAGGTATCTAGGCCGATAAATGCGAAAATAAAACTGGTAATTGTATTGTCTCGATCGGAAGGGTCAATCGTGAACATTTATTTCTTCTAAATATCATAGCTTCTAAAATAAAAGGCCCTTTACTTTTAAAAGCTATGTGCATGAAACCATCCAGGAACCTACTCAAATATACACACAAAATTTCATCCAAATTGGTCGAGCAGTTTAGAAGGAATTAGGTGACAAACACATGTATTAAGAATTGTATAAATAACGAGCCTCTTTGCTACTCTTTAGTCGAACGTTTATCACAAAATAAGTAACTATAGTCATTATATCAAATAGTTCGTGTGCCCTTTTGAAATTGTTTAACATTTTCGTGCATTCCGAGAAATTTTCATGAAAAGCCTTTTGAAAAGCCAGTTTCTTTTGGATCAAAATAACCTTTTTCTGACCCTTTAATGTAGGTCAACGTTTTCCATGTGAAATGTGACCACTGGGCCTGTAAGCTACCACAACCCACGCACCGTATTATTTTTCACCACAAATATAATTTTATTTCATGAAAAAAATACCCGAAACCGGCTTTCAATTAAATTTTAACTTTCGCTCAGTTATTAAAAAGCGTTATATTATTTTAACATTTTTAATTTAGACCGTTTTGTTCAATTAAAACAAAGTAGGCTTATCGCTGCTCTTTTATGTGAAATTTTATTTTTAACAAAACATTCCTTTATTGTTTCAGGTAATTTTTGATTTTGGAAAGAAGACAGCGTTGGCATAACGTTACAAAATATTGAATGAAGCTGAATGGAATCACAATGTAGCTGTGTAGTATCGTAAGTCTTATTCACTTATGCACCATATTTTGTGTCCTACCTAAGACACTAATTTTCCGAAATACTTTTAAGAATAAAATTTGCAGGCAACAAAGTGATCCTATTGTGGCGCCATAGATGTCGCCATAGATCACGTCGGGGTCACCAGTTTGGAGGTATACGGAACAGAGAGTAAAGTACGCAAACCTCCGTTGAAAAAGGAGGATCCTCCGACCAGACAGGTGTTATAGTCTGGTGGGCTACTGCCCGATAGATGATTTCGGCCTGTCGTATATGTTCAAATCGCGCGGAGAACTATGATTGCGCGATGCAGGATTTCGTATATTCTTCGTAGTTCTTATGTGGCGCCACAGATGTCGCTACACTATAAAGGTTCCGTTTTTTTCCTTTTGAGGTACGGAACCTTAAAAAGCGAAGAGAATTTTTTTTTTTAATTTTGTAACTATTTTTTTTTATTTACCGTTATTATCGATACCTATTTTTATTGTTTGTTTTTGTGTAACTATTTTTATAACTTCATATTTCTTTGGTAGGTTTATGTTTTGTGTTGCAACTAATAATTTTTGTCTATCCTATATAATTTGCACCTCTATGAAGCCAGAGCACTAGTTCAGTATACTTTTACCGTTGCTATTTTCGGGCTAGCACTCAACATTGTATATATTTTCCACCACCGCACTATAATGACAGTGTACCTACTACGAACTCGCCGTCGCCAGGTTATAGCTGGACACAATTACGACCAACATTGGAACCAGCCACTGAAACACATTGTAATTACAGGTGCCAATGTTGGACATGTTCGCTTAATTTGACGTCGCTTTGATATACCATGTGTAGAATCTGTATAGAGTTATGATAACAGGACAGTAACGTTTAATTATGAACACAAACTCACTGTGCTGTAATTATGTAGTCCAAGGATAGGTCTTTAGGCTGCTGGAATGTTCGGAAGAGTTACGGAGGTCTCGGAAAAGATACCGTGGTCTCGGAAAATATACCTTGGTCTCGGAAAAGTTACCGTAGTCTCGGAAAAATTACGGTGGTCTCGGAAAAGTTACCGTGGTCTCGGAAAAGTTACCGTAGTCTCAGAAAAGATACCGTGGTCTCGGAAAAGTTATCGTAGTCTCGGAAAAGTTGCAAACGCCCTCTCGCAAGAAGCGAAACCCAGAGCAAGAAAAGATTTTTGATGATTTTTCGCTTTTTTTTTAAAATAAACTCCTTATTTGGATTGTCATTTCCACTTTCGGCGGGCGTTTTTATAATAAAGACGTATTTATTCTTATTAGGTAATAGGACTGTGGTTTAAATTACTGTGCCATCTTTTACTAAAACCTTCTGATTTCTGGACAATGGATTAGTTAAAGAAACTGGCTCCGTACCTACTACAATATTAAAAACGAGCAAAAATACGCTAACGAAATAACTTTTCTTGTGACCCCTTTATTTTTAGGTTTCTGTGCCTGAAAAGGAAAAACGGAACCCTTATCGGATCACTTTGTTGTCCGTCCGTCTTTCTGTCTGTCAAGACCTTTTATCTCGAGAACGCGTGGAGGTATCGAGGTGAAATTAAAACCATATACTCAAGTCTGCGGTCCCTTCAAGCTGTGTAAAAATCAAACTTCTAAGTTAACGAATAAAAAAAATACGGCCGTTTATGTAGCAAAAAAACGTATATTTTGATACTCTCAAAGATCGAAATTCATAGGGTACTTCCCGTTGACCCAGAATCCTGAATATGGCACAAAGCAAGGTCTTATAGCATAGGTGTAGGAATAAATCTGAAAACAGTAACTACGTCACAAAAAAAATTGCAATTCGGAAAAGGCTCCATTTGGGAATTGTAGTTTGCACGGAACCCTCAGTGCGCGAGTCCGACTCGCACTTGCCCAGTTTTTTAACTTTATTTTAATTTTTATGTGTTGTTATAGCGGCAATAGATAGACCCATTCTGTAAAAACTTCAACTCTCTGCGACTTACGGTTTATGAGATACAACCCGCTGACAAACGGATACTCAGACATACGGACAGACGGACAGCGGAAGCTTAGTAATAGGGCCCTAATTCCCTTCGGCTACGGAATCCTAGAAAAGAGTTGACACGTCAGTAAATATTATTTACTAGCTTTTGCCAGCGGCTTCGCCCGCGTCGAAATTGAACATAATTATATAGCCTAGCACTCGGTGATTGTGCAGCTACATATTAGTGAAAGAATTTTCAGAATAAGCTCCTACTGAGCTTTAGAGATTACTCCTCATATGCAAACTTGTAACTCTATTAAATACTAGGTTTTGCCCGCGGCTTTGCCCGCTTACATAAAATATTGCCTGTCACTCAGGAATAAAGCAGCTTTCTATCGGTAAAAAATGTTAGCAATTAGACCAGTACTTCCAGAGATTGCCTATTCGTCTAGATTGCTAGTAAGATAATTGATGCTTAATAAAAACGGGCCTGAAAAGATGCTTACAGACTATAACCGTTCTAGAAGATAAGCCAACCTTTCTTTTTTATTATTATTATTGATAGGCTCGCGTTTGACCACTATCTCACCTGCCCCCCTAGCCAAGTTGCAAACGATAAACGTGAACGCTTAGTAATCTCCAATAGATTTTCAACTTTATACCTAAGAGCATAAAGTTGAAAATCTATTAAAGACTACTGAGCGTTAGCGACCGGAACGAACGAAAACACTATGTAATCTTCAATAGATTTTCAACTTTATATCCAATTACATAAAGTTGAAAATCTATTAAAGACTACTGAGAGTTTACGTTTATTGTTTGTGACTTGTCTAGGGGGGCTGATGGTAAGTGATGATGTGGCCGACGATGGAGCACGCTTGCCTAGAAGTAACCTATTCACTCTTGACTTAAAGACCTCTAGGTTGTAGCTATCTGAAAGCTAGTATTGCTCTAAAGCTCTTAAAATTAAGAGCCGTATAGAACCATTGGCCAATGAAACAATATAGCAAGGTAGGCGATCTAATTCCGAACAACATCAAGTATGTAAGGCATACGGAGATTACGCATAATTTATGCAGTATT
The DNA here is from genome assembly GCA_910589285.2 of Mythimna ferrago. Classification (NCBI taxonomy): domain Eukaryota; kingdom Metazoa; phylum Arthropoda; class Insecta; order Lepidoptera; family Noctuidae; genus Mythimna; species Mythimna ferrago. The sequence goes on from OU342680.1 coordinate 3,233,586, forward strand.
TACCTGGCCGCGCAGATTGTTTCTTTGTTACGTAAATCAAAGTAATGGCCACGGTAAAGTATAGGGATTTTTTATGAGATACTCCTAGATGTAACGTTCTTTCGAAATGTTTTTTTATACGCAATTGCTTTGGTATGTGAAGGAGGGTCCGATTTGTAGTGTATCGTGATTACACAGGGTGTAACAGAAACTATGACCACACGATTTAAAATATGACCATAAAAAACTACCTTTACCTCTCTCTGTGTTTAAGTCAAGAGTGAATAGGTAAATACTAGGCAAGCGTGCTCCATCGTCGGCCACATCATCGCTTACCATCAAGTGAGATAGTGGTCAAAAGCGAGGCTATCCATAATAAAAAAAACACGTTATATTTTAAAATACTTTCTTTTAAAAAGGCAGTCAAATCCAATCACAATAATATTGAACTTTCTGTGCAAAGCCAGCTCAACTAATCAATATGAGTATGGAAAGAAATTCGCTTTTATTATTCTGGATAGGCTCGCTTTTGACCAAGAGACAACCTAGCCTAGCCTATCTCACCTGATGGAAAGCGACGATGCGGTCGACGATGGAACGCGCTTACCTAGAAGAAACCTATTCACTCTCGACTTAAAGATTCCCGGGTTGTAGCTATCAGGAAACACAGACTCCGGCAAGGAATTCCACTCCCTAGCTGCACGCACAATGAACGTGTTCCCAAAACGTTTTGTGCGTGTAGGTGGGATGTCCACCATTTACCTATATCTATAATATAATACTAGTTTGCAAGTTTCTTATTTTTATCACTATGAAATACAGTTGACTACGTGACTTTTACTAAGTCAATATAGTCTTCAGCTATCACTAAATTAACTAAGGTTTAGGTGCACGTACGTGGTAAAATCCAATTGTTGGAAATGAAAATTTCAATAATGTCTATCAAAGGCGAACGGAGAGTTTGTCATCGAGATCACAGCGTGTCCCTTTGTCACGTGTGTTCTCTGTGGTTACGACTGATTGTTCTCTGAAAACCAATCATACTTGCTCTAGAGTTTGTTGCGTGTTTCTTCGCTCCTAAAATACTTACTAGAAGGGGTGACGGGTGACTGTTTTGGGTGACGGGTGACTGTTTTGGGTGACGGGTGACTGTTTTGGGTGACGCGTGACTGTTTTGGGTGACGGGTGACTGTTTTGGGTGACGGGTGACTGTTTTGGGTGACGGGTGACTGTTTTGGGTGACGGTTCCTAGATAAAAGTTGACGTTCCAAAAGTATTGACTCTTAGCTTGATTTGTATAAAGGATTTTGATTCATACAGACGGTGTAGGTCTGGTTTTCTATTCTATTTCTATTTTTATCACACTGAAATATTATAAAGGGGCTAGTTTCTTTATTTCGTAAAATTTTGCGACTGTATTAACTAAATATGTATGTTTGTTACTTTTTCAAGCTCGAGCGACTGTTTGGATTTTAATGAAATTTGGTACACAGATAGACCCTAGGATTATTTTTATCCTCGGAGTATGTTCCCTTAGGATCATTTTAATCAGCCTTTTTTAATGGTTGTGAAACCATCAAATAACTTCGCCTGCTCTGGGTGGAGTGAGAGGGAGAGTCAGGCTTTAACTGACTAAAACCCACCTGTGCGCCTTCAGTTGCCCTGCGTTTCAGAACCGCTGTATTTCTTTCGCGCAGCCTTGTAATCTACCTTATGCTATGGCTACATTATCGCACGAATATTCGTGTCGATGTATCGCGATAAAAATGTCGTATTCAGTTATACTAGATATTATTGTCTACATTACTGGCTAATCGCATTTCTATGCGGCGGCCGTGTAAGTGTCGACAACCATTAGTGTTCGCCCGAATACTACGCGATTCGACGAACTACTCGTCACATTTGTCGCGATAGCGCAATTTATGTTCGTCGAATCCCGGTATTGTAGCCACAGCATAAGGGTCGGTTTTTTAATAGTAATGGGCAAAATACTTAGATATACCTAATATTTTCAATACAAAACCAGTTAAAATGACATTTTTATTCCTCAGACAAAAATTGGCCCTTCTTCTTCCTGCCCTTATCCCATATAACTAGGGGTTGGCGCAACACGTTTTTTTCTCCCATTCTGTCCTGTCATCCGTCACACTATCACTAACTCCCTTTTCTTTCATATCACTCCTCACGCAATCCACCCAAAAGTTGGCCCTTAATTTATAAAATCGAAATTCGCTTCGATGTGAGTAATATTGATTGATATTGTACACCGTCACACCCTCTATTTCCGAGGGGTTAAGCAGGGTAGTGATTGGGGGCGAAACCATTTGCAGTAGCAATCACGTAAAGTTAGATTTTTTGAACGGAACACCCCTATTACCCTTTTTGACCTGCCGTCGAACCTAACAAATCGACAGCTAAGATTCGATATGAATATTTTTAACACTAGTCTTTTTTTTTATGGTGGGAAAAATCATGCATTGACATCCCCCGCCCTTAGGCGGAGCGGGAGATAGTGTCAGACTCTTACTGACTAAAAGACCCACCCCGTTCCTTCTAGCCTTCATACCGGGGCTCGAGCGCCCTTTCGGATAACCCTGGCCCCAGTAAAGACACTAGTCTAACTGGTCATCTCTTAGTTAAGAGATGGCCACTGGTAATTAGCAGAAGGCTTATTTCAATTTCTATTCTTTAGTTCCTTTTTAGGGTTTCGTAACCAATGGGTAAAACGGGACCCTAAAAAAAATCTAACTAAAGCAAGTTAGCCAAACTTAAGTGGCAATGGGCAGGGCACATTGCCACTTAAGATGATGATGATGATGATGAAAGCAAGTTAGTGCAGTCCTGCCCGAAAGAGCAGGATAGCACTAGCTTCTTACGTTTTATAAGTGCCCATTTAGGCCTATGTGAAATAAAATATTTGATTCTTTGTTTTGACAACGTCGATAAATGAGTTTTAATAATAATATAATAATAATATTTTATTTCGAGCATCATAGACTCATATAAAACAGACATTCAAAATCATAATTTGTAAAATTAAATACAATAAAATAAAAGTTCATTTAAAAATCACTTGAGCCAAGTCATACGTCATTTCTTGTTCTCGTTCAGGTGCACAGAATTCCAGTATTTAAATATGGGATTACCCAGATTGCATGTGACCGCTGTCAAAATACTGTTACTCGAACGTCTCAAACTTTGCCAAAAAGATGCCACTCTCGACCTCATGATTGCGTAGAAGTCCGGAACCCTCGCTTCGGCAAACATGCTTCAGGCACTGCAGTATCTTGGCAGTTTCATAATAGTTCGGTTAGCGTCATTGTACTGAACCCTTAATGTACTGTACAACTTTTTTGTGAAGTTGCACCGAAGCTGGCAAGTGTACATTGTCAGGCAATAAGCTCTTAAACAATGTGATCTTGACATCATTGGTGCACCTCACAAGTCTGCGTGCGAGCATGTTACTCCTCACTGAGAGGGCCCTACGCTCTCGTTCTATATCGCAGTCATCCCGGAGTCTGTCCGTCAAAACGTGCCCTAGATATTTGAACTGCTTTACGACAGTTATGGTCGCACCGTTCAGTTTAATAATAAATTATAATATCATTTATTTTCAGGCATCTTGGCCCATAGACACATACCTTACAGACTAACATAAATATTGTTACGTACGTGGGTAATCAAATGCCGATTTACTGACGAGAGAACTTTATTTACCACAAACAATAACAAATCAGTCCAGTCAACAATAATCCAAATCGCAATTAACACTAGAGTACCGTTACACTATCGCTTAGGTCGTTGAGTAAAATCACTTCGAGTACTATAAATGATAAATGATAAATGATAAATGATCTTTATTTTGCAAGTAGGTTTTATAAAAACACTTTTACACGTCAATTTTTTTTTTTTCGTCAATTAATGCTAGATGAGGCCGGTGTTTCCTAGCTGACTACCCTGAGAAGAAACACCGAAACAAACTCAGGGGTCAAAGTCTCTTTTAAAGTCCATACAGCAAAACATGTAATGGTCAAATCATATGAGAACCATGCAGATTGAGCCTGAGATGGTCTTTTGAAGAAAGAACCACACAGTTCTAAGTGGACCTGTCCAGTCAGTGCAAGCATTTGTCAATATGCGTGTAGCTCAACTCAGAACTACTAAGGAGCTCAACGACTTGACGAACAATGCCAAAGAAAGGACATTTGGGTAGGCCACATCAAATACTCAAAACTGCCAGACATCATGTGAAAATAAAAGAAAAGGAAAGAGTAATCCACATAGTTCTCACATTCACAATAATAAAATTTACAAAAGTGTAAATATTACAAATTGTAAAAAAAAAGTAAGTACATATATATATAAAAAAAAAATCAGTCAAATAGTAAAAATAAACATGTCATAATTGTAAAACAACAACAATCGTCAATAAAAAAAAAGGCAGTTAAAACAAAAAAACATTCAAATGATAATAATTATAGTGAGTAGGTACTGGAGCAGGTCAATCCCAAGCCGTTTTATCCTCGAGATACTCTTTTACAGTATAAAAAGCCTTTTGGCAAAGTTTTCGCTTTACAAATATTTTGAATTTATTAATGCTAAGTTCCTGAATAGGACTGGGAAGCTTATTATAAAAATGTATACTTTGGCATCTAAATGAGCGTCCTATTTTTTTGAGCCTGGTGGCAGGAACCACTAACTTGTGTTTGTTCCTAGTATTAACGTTGTGAATGTCACTGTATTTTTTAAACATGTTTTTATTTTTATGAACATACAAAATATTTTCATAGATATACTGAGATGGCACAGTTAAAATATTAATATTTTTAAATTTATCTCTGAGGGAGTATCTGGGACTTAATTTATAAATTGAACGAATGGCCCTTTTCTGCAAAACAAAAATCGTTTGGATATCGGCGGCATTTCCCCATAATAGAATACCGTACGACATGACACTATGAAAATAACTGAAGTAAACTAAACGGGCTGTCTCTAAGTCAGTTAGATTTCGAATTTGTCTAACAGCGTATGCGGCAGAGCTAAGTTTTTTCGACAACTTATCTATGTGTGGGCCCCACTGAAGCTTAGCATCAAGAGTTATACCCAAGAACACTGTAGTGTCTTCAGGACTCAATTCTTTACCTTTTATTAGCACACTAGTTTCTACCTGCCTTACGTGAGGCATCGTAAATTTAACAAATTTGGTTTTCTTTTCATTAAGGAGCAGGTTATTGACATTAAACCAGTGTACTATTTTTGAAAGGGCGTTATTTATGTCATCAGTAACCGGCTGCTGACGTTTAAGCTTAAACAAAAGCGAAGTGTCGTCTGCAAACAACACTATATCATGGTTATCCTTTATGAGGTATGGCAAGTCATTTATATAAATGAGAAATAAAAATGGACCAAGAATCGAGCCCTGGGGCACACCCATTGATACTACAGACCCGGGTGATCTTTTTCCATTTACATCAACTCTCTGAATCCTATCACTCAAATAAGAAGTAAGAAGATCCAGAGAGGAATTCCGGATTCCGTAATGGTGTAGTTTCCTGATTAATGTTTCATGGAGAACGCAATCGAAAGCCTTGGACAAATCACAAAAAATGCCCAGGACATCGCATTTGTCTTCCCATGCATTATAAATATGTCCTAAAAGTTCAACCCCGGCATCGGTTGTTGAACGACCCCTTGTAAAACCGAACTGTTTATTATGTAACAACTTATGTCTATTAAAAAATCTTTGTAATTGATGTAAAATTAGTTTCTCAAATATTTTACTAAAGGTGGGTAGCACTGAAATAGGTCTATAATTTGTGGGGTCAGATGTACTACCCGTTTTAAACAATGGTATTATTTTACTATACTTCATTAAGTCAGGAAACTCGCCACGATCAATACAATTATTAAAAATAAGTGCTAAACTAGGAGCTACAACCTTTATAATGGACTTTACAACATCCACAGAATTTCCCCATAAATCTGTGGTCTTTTTTACATTCAAAGTGTTAAAGGTTTTAATTATATCCACATATGTCACATGTTCGAAATTAAAATCTGAATCACAAACTTTAACATTTTCTTTAAGCAGAGACTCTGCAGCAGTGGGTGATGAGTTCAGAGATTTAGTAGTTAATATGGGGATCTCTGAAAAGAACTTTTCAAAAGCTGCAGCAACTTGTGAGTCCGATTTGATCATGCTGTCATTAATTTTAAGGCTATAGTCACTACATGGTTTTTTAGATCTTCCAGTTTCACTGTTTATAATATTCCAGGTAGTTTTAATTATATTATTACTATTTTTAATTTTAGAACTCAAGTAGCGCGATTTTGCAACAGAGCATACTTTTTTGAATAATTTTGAATAATTTCTAACATACAAACTAAACTCGGCAGTGTTTACAAGAATTTTTTCCTCATACAATTCATATAGTCGCGTTCTACTTTTATGTATACCAATGGTAGCCCATTCACTGAAAGATACATTACTATTAACCGATATAGTTTTGGGTATAAAAGTGGAATTAAATTGCTTACAGTACATATTAAAAAAACATTCATATTGTTGATTCAGATCATCTAATGTTGACAATGCTGGTAAATTATTAATTAGTTTAGTTTTAAAAGTTTCTAAGCGATTTGCAGTTTTCGGGTTAACAGTGATATTCTTTTTAGCCACTATGATGTTTGGAATTTGAAAAGTAATTAATTGCCCACAATGATCAGAATCTAGTAAATTTATAATGTCTTTATGGCTAGGTACAACATCGGTATAAATATTATCTATGCAAGTGGCACTAGTAGGAGTTATTCTTGTAGGCTCTAAAAACAAATTAACAAGATTGTAGGACTGAAACAAACTTATAATTTTGCTACATAAAGCTGAATTTTCTAATAAATTAACATTAAAATCACCACATGTGATTATGTACTTGTTTGAATTACAAATCTTGTGAAACACTTCATCCATTACCTTTTCAAAGCAGTCATACAATCCGGAAGGGGGTTTGTACACACTTAATATAATAAACTGCTCCAACTCAATACAGGCTATTTCAATTGACCGCTCAACAGATAGACTCACAATATCCTTACGTTCCTTAAATTTAATGTGGTTACTAACTAAAATCAATGAGCCACCACGTAAGGCATTAGTTCTGCTGAATGAACTACCAACCTGGTGGTTATTAAAATTGAACATGAGCTGGTGGCTTTTAAGCCAATGTTCCGTTATACAAAGAATATCAATATCATTACAATTAAGGAATAGCTCTACCTCTAAATCTTTATTCATGAATCCTTGAATGTTTTGATGCACCAGGTTGATACTATTTATTGATTTCAAGATTTGATTTGAATGATTTTTGTTTATCAGTAAATTCGTGCTAGAGATTGACTCTGTTGTCTCAATTTCTAATTTAAATTAATATTATTGTCAATATTTGATGCCAACTTATTGGCATAATCAATTATTAAGTCATTGCATTGCTCAACAGGAGCAAGTTGTTTAGCCAAGTTCTTGGCTGAAATAAAAAAATAATATGATAGCGACATAGCTATCTGTCTCTTACAAAATTTGGAAAGATAGTAATTATCAGCAAGATATCTATCTTTTGTCAAATAATAGTTAATACCAACATAATTGTTGGTGTCAATTAAATGGAACAAATTATTATTTAATATCAAATTGTACAATGTCATATTAATCTTATATCTAATGCTATTTTCTTCCTGTGGCAAACTTTGGCTGTAGGGGAATGTAAACATCACAATTTTTCCTACACTCAGGTTACTTAAGGTACTATAATATTGGAGTAATTCTCCTCTGCTCACATTTCCCCTATTACCAATAAAAATTAAAAGTATAGCATCCTGGTTAAATTTACATTTTATTATTTCTTTCATTATATCATATAAGGAACAGCCAGGCATACAGTTGTTCATAATTGAGTGTCCTGGATATTCATTTGTCAACAAATGGCCTAAGTCTTTTCCAATTTCATCACAAAAAATTACTATTTCCCTATTTGAGAACTGTTGTGAAAAGCAATTAGTTATTTCAACCGGCAAACTGACACTAGACTGGGGTAAGGTGGTATCACATATTGACAATGAATGGCCCGGCGCAGATGTAATAGATGTTGTTTGACAATGTTCACAATTGGGTTTTTGTGAGCTCACCAGCTCATTCATTGCCAATACATATTCCTTCATTTGGTTTTCAGAAGCTGTATATTTGATGGACATTGAACTAAGTTTGTGTTGTAAGCGGTTCAGCTCACTTTGCAAGTCTTCAGTGTCAGATTGGTATTTCTTAGTACTTTTTTCTAAGTTGGAAGAATATATATCTAATTGCCTAAGTAAGTGTAATCTTTCCCGATTTAATTTGACATTCTTGATAAAGTACTTTTGTTTTTTGACCATTTTCTTAGTTTTTACTATATATCTGTTGATTTTTATATATTTTTTAAGTTTATTTTTACTAGTGACTACCCTCACTCTTTTAGTTGATTGAGACTCATCAGCACTAGTCAAATCTATGGTATAAGAGGGGTTAATTTGTGATACCATTGATGGAGCAATAGGCACCAACTCGCTGAACAGACTTTGATTCAACGAGGCAGTGATGTTAAGATTAGTCGTCTCGAGTTGTGATATTTGAGTTTTTGCCTCTTGCAGCTGTTGTTGCAATAAGTACTTGTGGCTCAGAGCATTTTCATACTCTGTGCTACATTGGCTGAACCCGTCCACAACAAGTTGGAGCCTATCCCGGTCTTCTATGGCTTCAGTGAATTGAATGTATAACTGAGCCATTTCATTTTTCAACTTTCTATTATTGTTATGGGCTTCAAGGAGGACCTTTTCACTGTCATCTATTTCCTTATTTAGTTGGTCACAGGACTCTTTGGAGGCCTTTAATTGGCTCAAAGCCAGACTGAGTTTGGACTCCAACTGGCGAGCATAGGCGCTGCGAGTCAAAGGCATGATTATAAGGAAATGAAAAGAAAACAGAATAGACAAGGTCGATTGTGATAAAGATTTAGAAGATAGTTAGTAAAAGAAAATAAACTTTAGAAATCTAAGTTCTGTCACCAACCAACTAAGGTTATGTTTACGTTTGAATTGTCATTCACAACAATATGTAACTTAACAAAAGAATTAGAAATCTAAGGATCACTAACTTAACAGAACGCAAACAATAAGATAGCAAGTAAAATGTAAAAAGAAAATTGTACCTGATAACAGATGACAATGAAAAATCACAAGTAGATACCGGTAACCTATAACTGTCACAAAGTTTAATTTAATTTTTTACACTTATTTACACTTATTTTCACGAATCTAACAAGTAATACATATAAATACTCTATTTAATTGATGAATAATTGGAATAAGGCTTCGAAAACAAAGAAAATTAATATTTAAAATTAAAATTACAAGAGACCAATTTAAATCAGCTGTTAGCTGTAGTGTTGCCACAGGAAAAAAAAAAAACTACTAGGGTAGTTCGCTCTTGATCGCAGTCGAAATCACAACTGACTCGCTTCCGGCCGGGGGCTCGTATTTATATGCGGAGCCAAGAAAATTCTAGATACCGACTTCCCACGAACGATCCAGAATTCCAGAACAATTGAATCGCTTCTCGAAGTCATAAATTATTTTTATTACTCGTGGTAATAAGAGTCACTTTCATGCGAATTTCGACTCTATTGTTAACGTCGGAGAGTACCATTTCCTATAAATACCTAACTACTACTTGTAAGTACTTTGTGGATGTTTCGAGATTTTTCTAAGTTTGTCTACGCACAACCATTCTAGACCTTTCGAACAGCAATGCGTTTTAATTATTACGTGCTACTCTTTATTTTCTCGGAGATATGGCGGGTTCACGTTTAATGGCGTAACAGTGCCCCCCTCTTAGTCATGCTCGTCCCGAGCATTATTAGATCCGTGATACGGCGCCAATCTATCCACATGGACAACCTTGGGTTTCCCTCTTAGCCCTTTCTTGATGCGGTAGGTCACGTCATTAATCCTTTTTAACACGGTGTAAGGTCCCTCCCATCGAGCTTGGAGTTTCGGCGACTTCCCTTTCCGTCGAAGCGGGTTGTGAAGCCAGACCAGTTTACCTTCCTCAAATCCCTTGGCATTGGCATTACGGTCGTATCTAGTTTTCATTTTTACGCTGGTGTTCATGCTATTCTCACGAACTCGTTTATGCACTTCGTCCAATTGATCTTGAAGGTCACTTACGTAGTCCGTAACTGGCTTAGTCTTGTCAGGTGGCACGCCAGTTATGGCATCGACTGGAAGTCTCATCTCCCTGCCGAAATTCACTCTTGCTGGGGTATGTCCCGTGCTATCATGCACTGCCGATCGGTAAGACATCAGAAATAGTGGAATATACCGGTCCCAGTCCTTCTGATGGTCATCGACAACCTTAGCCAGGTGATTCTCCAGGGTTTGGTTAAACCTTTCCACCATTCCGTCCGACTGAGGATGCGCAGGTGTTGTGCGTGTCTTATAAATTCCCAGAAGAGTACACATTTCCTGGAACAGCGCAGATTCGAAGTTACGGCCTTGATCGGAATGGATTTCCAAAGGTGCGCCATACCGACATACTACTTCTTCGACCACCTTCTTCGCCACTGTCGTCGCTTCCTGATTGGGTATGGCGAAGACTTCGGGCCACTTTGTGAAATAGTCCTGGATCACCACTATGTACTTGTTTCCGTCATTTGTAACTGGAAAAGGTCCAGCAACGTCAATGGCAATGCGTTCCCATGGGGCTCCCACATTGTACAGCTGAAGCCTGCCCCTGCTCCTAGTCTGTGGTCCTTTCACCGATGCGCACGCTGTACATTTCCGACACCATTGCTCTATGTCATCTCTACAATTCAGCCAGTAATATCGCTGTCTCACTTTCAGTAGAGTTTTCTTGATGCCCAGGTGTCCTCCAGAAGCACCATCGTGTATTTCCTGTAGCAGGGGGCCCACTTCACATCGTGGTACTATCACTTGTGTGGTCACCTCCTTGCCATCGTTCGATTCCCATTTCCTACAAAGCACATCATCTTCTAGGACTAAACTGTCCCACTGTGCCCAGTAGCTCTTAGTGACGGGACTATGTGACGATACTTCACTCCACTGGGGCCTAGTTCCGCTACGCTTCCAGTCCAGTATAGGTCGAATATCGTCATCTTCTTCCTGGGACTTCTTGAAGTTGCCTTCAGCCCTAATTAAATTAACGTGTTCTCGGGCTTCATTCTGCTGGCAGTGTCTGCAGTCCTCATTACATGGACGTCGTGACAGGGCGTCAGCATTGTTATGCCCTTTTCCACTACGATGTTCTGTCACAAAGTTAAATTCCTGCAGCTGCTCGAGCCATCTTGCAACTTGGCCCTCAGGGTTTTTAAATTGTAGAAGCCATTTCAATGCAGCGTGATCCGTCCTCAATGTAAATTGTCTTCCTATAAGGTACTTGTGGAAATGTTGCAAGGTTTTTACCACAGCCAGCAGTTCTCGTCGAGTCACGCAGTAGTTTCTTTCTGGCTTTGAAAGTGCCTTACTGAAGTAAGCGATTACGACCTGTCTGTCACCCTGCACCTGTGACAACACTCCTCCAATTCCCGTGTTGCTGGCATCGGTATCAACAACAAATCTTCCGTCTCTGCTCGGATACCCCAGTATGGGCGCTTCACATAGCCGTTGCTTTAGCTCGTCGAATGCTGACTCACAGTCCTCGTCCCAGATAAAATCTCGTTTATCCTCAGTCAGCTGATGTAAAGGTTTTGCAATGTCCGAAAAATTCTTGACAAAACGCCTGTAGTATGTGCACAACCCTAGAAATGCACGTACTTCCGTTTTGTTCCTTGGAACCGGCCACTGTTGGACTGCCTTTATCTTCTCAGGGTCGGTTCTCACCCCGTCAGCGGAAATAACATGTCCTAGGTAGCTGACCTCCTTCTTGAACAGGGCGCACTTCTTAGGGCTTAGTTTTAGGTTAGCCCCTCGGATCCTGGTGAACACTTTCTCCATATTCCTCAGGTTTTCCTTAAAGGTGCGACCCATTATAATGACGTCATCCAAATATACCAGACAGACGTCACCAAGAAGGCCCACCATGACTCTCTCCATGAGGCGTTCAAACGTCGCTGGAGCGTTGCATAACCCAAAAGGCATGACGTTAAATTGCCACAGGCCGCTGCCAATACCCGTACTGAACGCTGTCTTTTCTTTATCTTTCTCGCTGATTTCCACTTGCCAGTAGCCACTTTTCAAATCAATGGTCGAAAACCACTTCATGCCACTGAGCATATCCAGCGTATCGTCTATCCTTGGTAAGGGATAACTGTCCTTCTTCGTCACATTGTTCAGCATTCTGTAGTCCACACAAAATCTTGTGCTGCCGTCCTTCTTCTTCACCAGAACGACGGGGGAAGACCATGGGCTCGTAGAAGGCTCAATTATTCCGCTATCAGCCATGTCCTTTACCATTTCTGCTACCTCATTTTCCTTAGCCCAGGGTATGCGACGCGGTCTCTGTTTAATTGGTCTAGCATCACCTGTATCTATCTCATGCTTGACGAGACCTGTTCTCCCGCAGTCTTTTCCCGTTGCAAAGATATCTCGAAACCGTAGCAGAAATTCCCTGGCTTGCTGTAGTTCCGAAGTCGATAAATTGCTCTTAGAATTTTCCAGAAGTTGCTGGATGTAATCAGTTTCGACTTTGGTCGTGTCTTGCTTTGCTGGAGATTTATTGATTTGACGGAGATACTGAACTTCTTCACATCTCCCAACAACACTGTTTTTCTTCAGTTGAACCTCTTCTTTCCCAAGGTTCACAATCCTTACTTTGGATTTCCCTTTTGTCATAACTAATGTCCTCGCGGTGATGAGCTCCGGGTGCCGGCCAGTATCTTCAACCAAAACACATCTTGTTTGCCTGATTTTCTTGGGAAACTTTACTTCGACTAAGGTTTCTGTTCTCGGAGCCAGTGTGGTATTCTTTAAACAATAGAGGTTGCATGACTTAATTCCTCGCAGGAAGACTTCTTGATCTGGGAATTTCAATACTCCCCTGTCGATATCTAAAATACATCGGTTATTCCGCAAGAAGTCGAGACCCAGTATGCAATCGTCGGTAATATTCGCAATTAACGCAGGATGGATATACACTTGATCACCGATTTTGAACTCAATTTCTGTATCACCGAGGACGGAGACTGGCTGGCCGGTTGCTGTCTGAAGTCGGCAGGATGGAGACTCTCTTTGCCACAAGATGGTGCGTTTCAGCAACTCAGGTCTTATAACAGTCCGTGACGCCCCCGTGTCAACGGTGAAATTGCAAGCACGATGATTCAGCGTCCCTTCGATGATCAAACTATTTCCGTTGTGAACTTGATTGATGGTGATAGTTGGGGCTTTCAGTTGATCAGCCAGCACCCGCCCCGCGGCCCTGGCGACATTTAGTTTAACGACTCCTCGTTAACTTGAGTTCCGGAGTCCACACTTCCCCTCTTCCTCTTGGGGCAATCGGTACGAATGTGCCCTTTTTCTCCGCACCCGTAACACGTCGGAATATAGCGGGACTTTGCCGAAGAAGAAGTCAGCATTTCTCGTTGACGTGGTTGCGCTGAAGGCGAGACCACCACTTCCCTAACTCTATGCGTACGTGAATCTTGTCGTACGGCTTCTACTTCCAGAGCGTGAGCCATCGCACTCTTCAAAGTTTGGTGGTGTCCGAGTCGCACCGTAGCTCTGACTTCAGTATCCCGTAGACCGTCGATGAATGCTTGCACCAGATTTACTTCCACCGTCTCTGGTGTCATTGACATGTACGCACGCCGGACTAGCCGTTCAACCTCGACTCCCCATTGCTGGAGGCTCTCGTTCGACCTCTGCGTTCTCTCGCGTAACTGCGCGCGGATAACGTGCTCGAGGTGCTTGTCTCCATAACGAGTGTCCAGTCCCTCCATGAGACGCTCCAATGTCCTGCCGTCCGCAGGGAGGTTCTCTAGGACCAGCAGGGCGTCTCCTCGTAGAGCCAAAGTTAATGCCGCAAAAGACTGCTTATCATCCCAGCGGTTTGTTTCGACCAATGTCTCGAATTGGTACTTAAATGCCGTCCAGGAAGACGTGCCATCAAAACGTGGCACATCAAATTTTGCGGCGGATGCACAGTGGGTGTGCGATGGTGAGCCAACAGCAACGGGTTCGCGTGCTTCGAGCTTGACAATTTTTTTCTTGATGTCCAGCAGGCGATCTTCGTGGCCATCAATCCTTGTTTCGAGGCTATCAGCTCGGGCGGAAACCTCCTTGACCTCTAAGGTGAGATTCTTTACTTTCTCGCCCAACGTGACGAGGCCGTGGTCGATTTTATCGAGGATCAGGTTCTGCTTAGCCTCCTGATCGCGGCGAGCGGCTTCCTGTTCGCGGCGAGCGGCTTCCTGTTCGCGGCGAGCGGCTTCCTGTTCGCGGCGAGCTTCTTCCTGGTTCGCTGCGATTAGGTCCTGAAGCTTACGCTGGTTGGCCTCCTGATCGCGGCGAGCGGCTTCCTGTTCGCGGCGAGCTTCTTCCTGGTTCGCTGCGATTAGGTCCTGAAGCTTACGCTGGTTGGCCTCTTGTTCGCGGCGAGCGGCTTCCTGGTCGCGGCGGACAGCTTCCATACTAGCTTGCATGGCGGCCAACACCGCAGCGAGGTTCAATTCCGAGGATGGTCGTGTTGGCGCCTCAGCAGCTTCTGTTGCTACCATACCAGCCTGATCTTCCTCCTCCATATGATGACGCGCAGCATCCATCTCCATTTGCCTTCTTGTTCGTGGTCGCTGTTCGTCGTCTCTCGGTGTTAGTGGCATTTCACTTCTGACACCAGTTGTTACGTACGTGGGTAATCAAATGCCGATTTACTGACGAGAGAACTTTATTTACCACAAACAATAACAAATCAGTCCAGTCAACAATAATCCAAATCGCAATTAACACTAGAGTACCGTTACACTATCGCTTAGGTCGTTGAGTAAAATCACTTCGAGTACTAGGGTAGTTCGCTCTTGATCGCAGTCGAAATCACAACTGACTCGCTTCCGGCCGGGGGCTCGTATTTATATGCGGAGCCAAGAAAATTCTAGATACCGACTTCCCACGAACGATCCAGAATTCCAGAACAATTGAATCGCTTCTCGAAGTCATAAATTATTTTTATTACTCGTGGTAATAAGAGTCACTTTCATGCGAATTTCGACTCTATTGTTAACGTCGGAGAGTACCATTTCCTATAAATACCTAACTACTACTTGTAAGTACTTTGTGGATGTTTCGAGATTTTTCTAAGTTTGTCTACGCACAACCATTCTAGACCTTTCGAACAGCAATGCGTTTTAATTATTACGTGCTACTCTTTATTTTCTCGGAGATATGGCGGGTTCACGTTTAATGGCGTAACAATATAAAGTAAATACAGTTTATTGTTAGTAAATAAGACTTATGACTAAGTTAGTAGCACTTAATACTGGGCACATTCTTCGGACCAGCTCCAGACATGAATACCATCGAATCTGTTTTGAGAACGTTGTATTTCAAACCGTGAGCATTAGCTTAATGCTCACAGACCGACAACAACCTTCTCAATCCTTTGATCGAAGGACTCAGAAGAACCATGTCAGCGGCGTAGCTTAAGCTATTCAGACAGACATTGCCAAGTTTTGTTAGACAAACAATCAATTTAATATAGCACTATCTTTTAGTAGATAACCTTGTTGTATGCGAAACAAACGAGGTTGAAAATAATCATGTGGAGAATTAAATATTTTCTAATTATATATTTGCTATATGAACTCTGGACCTTTTAACCTTAGACTAAAAAAATATCAGACTTAATAATTATTGTAAAAAAATTATACACGGTGGACATACCACCTATCCGCACAAAACGATTTGGAAACACATGGAATTATTTGCTGGAGTTTGTGTTTCCTGACCATCGGGGCCGAAAGGTTCTAGAATGGCGACCACGTACCGGAAGACGTAGCGTTGGAAGGCCTCCTACAAGGTGGACCGATGACCTGGTTAGGGTCGCGGGAATCCGATGGATGCGAGACGCACAGGACCGCTCATTGTGGCGACACTTGGGGGAGGCCTATGTCCAACGTCTTTCGGCTGAAATGATGATGATGATGATGATGATGAAACGCGGGCAGAGCCGCCGGCAGCAGCTATTCTTGTCAATAATGTTAATGATGTCAGCGATGAATGGCGCCATACAACCATTCTTATGGAACATCACAAGAAAACAATAGATAATAAACACCGCTATTAATTACTAATTATGCTAAAAGGTGTCACTGTGTTATCTGATCTGCATAATGTAAGTTGTTCGTTGAGTTAGTGATCAGTAAGGAGACATAGTACCTAATTTATAATCACACTAAGAGCTAGCTTTTGCTTATAAACCCAACATGTAATGCGCGAACTTGAACACGCGACCAGGCAGGCCAGAATCGATGGCGAGTCGAGTTGCACACGCTCCTCAAAGAGATACTAGTAAAACTTTATGGACCCAGCAGGGCCGATGCCTGCTAGGGCTGCGGGAACGTTTGAAATAGTGAAAAATCATCAAAAGTGGAAAATCATCCTATGACAACCCCCGCTCTTGGGCGGAGCGGGAGATAGTGTCAGACTCTTACTGACTAAAAAACCCACCCCGTTCCTTCTAGCCTTCATACCGGGCCTCGAGCGCCCTTACGGATAACCTTGGCCCCAGTAGGCTTCCCGGCTGGGCCCCTGCTGTTGCTGACAACTCCTTGAGGCGCGCGGGGACAGTACGCGCCGTCGACGACTTGGGCTTGGTCCGGACAGTTACCGAACGGCCGGACAGCGAGCTACCCGTTGCTCACTGTCCGCAAGCCCGCGCCTACGGAGGCCGGAAATCGGGATCGGAATCCCGGCGGCGGCGAGAGCGCCGTTGCCTGATGCGGTCGGCCTCCTCCTTTGCGAGCATTATTGCTTCGCAGAAGTCGGCGACCGCTTGCCATTCCTCCTCGCTCCGGACCATGGCCTCAACCAAGGCCCGGCGCGAGAGATCTCCGCCGCCGATCGCCCCCACGAGGGCACTGTGATGCTTCGCCCAAGCAGGGATCCAATCGGACCTGGCAACGTTAGTCCTGTGCGTCCCGCATCCATCAGATACCCGTGACTCTCACCACGTCATCGGTCCACCTTGTGAGAGGTCTCAACGCTGCGTATGTGTTGAAATCTAATTTATTCATACTAGTTTCGATGTTGGTTTTAAAACAGTAAGACACATTGTACACACGCATGACGTGATCCTGAACCCCTTGATAGAATCACTTTGTCGCCTGTACGGAATGACGAGTAGTCTATTATTAGACGACACGCCAAAAAACTATATCTGTGTAGTCTATGCTGCCTTGTCATCGTCACACAAAGAACAGTGGCTATATAATATTTTATTTATATATTTTCGTAAATTGGAACATTCTAAGTAGTTGCCTTTTTTTGTACAATTTGAACGAATATTCTCTAGCGCGCAAATATTTTTTTACATAGCGTAAAGTCGTGGTACTATGGCCCAAAGAGCCTAATGGGGCCAAGGGTTTGTTTCTGACAGGAAAACTCGGCCCCTGGTATGAAAGGCAACGAAGGAACAGGAGTGGGTTTTTAGTCAGTAAAAATCTGACACACCCTCTCGCTCCACCAAAGAGCACTAGAAGTCATTGAATGATTTTCCCACCTAAAAAAAATGGCCCTGTGGAATAACTTTGACCTAAGCTCGTAACACAGTGTCCCGTGTTCCCATCGTTTAATAAGCTTGGGTCAAAGTAAATAAATAACTTTAACCGTAATTGTTAAATATTAAACTAACTACAATTACAAAAACACTAAAACAAAAGAATAGTTAACTACGAGTATTTAACAGTAACCAAAAATCAATTTAAAATATGGCGTCGAAAACCTCAACCGCATCACTGTCTCTCGTAATGTGCCTTACTCGTCATCATGATCATTATTTCAGCCGGAAGACCTCCACTGCTGCACATATTATTCTTCCCCCAAGTGTCACCATAACGAACGGTCCACTTTGTAAGAGACCTTTCAACGCCATGTCTTTCAGTGCGCGATCGCCATTCCACAACCTTGGGGCTGAGGCCCCATCGTCCATCTGTTCTACGAGCAACGTGCCCTGCCCACTCAACACTATTAATTAATTAGTTAATATTAGTTTATTACCACACTTCTCACACCACATATCACACTTCTACATATTACACACCCTTCTCAGTACTGATAAAATCTTCCTTTATTCCTCAACCAATCTTTTTTTTAATTTATTTATTAAGAAATACATTACAAACTTACAGTACTGGAACCAAAATGCTTCGTATAACTAGTACACAATAAAAAAAAGAAATTAATTACAGCAAAATTTTTCTACAAAATAAAAATAAAAGAAAACAAATCATACAAAATAGAATGTCATGAAATAAAATTGTCATAAAGAATAAAATCGTCACAAATATTTTTTTTTTAAAAACCTCATATTAAATAAAATTGACAGTACTTATAGTATTAATTAAAGTTCATCATCATCATCATTTCAGCCGATACACGTCCACTGTTGGACATAGGCCTCCCCCAAGCGTCGCCACATCGAGCGCTCCTGTGCGTCCCGCATCCATCGGTTTCCTGCTACCAAAGCTGCTGCTAATTAAAGTTATTAATTATCAAATAAAATTGCAGAATAATTACAGATTTTTTTCAGACAACCTTTAGGTTACTCAGTGAGGACACTAGTCTTTAGAGACAACCCTCGCTCGAAATACTAGGTCAAAAGACAATTAGACTTTCACAACTAACTAACTAGCTTTTCAATTTGCGGCAGTAGGTACCTACCGAACGACCTAACAGCTTTTTGTTGACCTTTTTTATTTTTAACTGACTTAAAAAAGGAGGTTCTATGTGTTAGGGTTAAGGGCCAAGCGCCCGAAAAGTGCCATAAAACAGTGATTTTCTGAGGCCTACTCCTCCGTAACGGCTAGGTCAATTGGTTTGAAAAAAATATATGTTTATTATAGATTCATGAACAATAATATCAACATTTGATTTTTTCGTGCAATTAATACTTTTGTCAAAAAAAAAAATTTTGCAATTTCGCAACTTTTCGCAACTTTTCCCTACTCCTTCGAAACGGCTTGGACCTTTAGAAACATTTTTACACATAAAAATTGGTGGTTAAATATTCTTCAAAGTGAACATTGCATATGTAAATCAATCAATATCTCGCAGAGAAAATGGATTTAAAGCGCTTTCCGGGCGCTGCTGGCCGCAAATAAATGCACAGATTTGCGTACTGCCGCCTAGGCGAGTGCGAGAGTTGCGTTCACATAATTTCGGCCAGATGGTTCAAGGAACTATACGCCTTAATAGGTGAACGTGAACACTAAAGAAAGAACGTTTTAAGGATTTCAGTAAAAATCAGAAACGTTTATTTCAAATAGACCAATTACAGGCACTTTTGAACTGTCAAAATGTCGGTCAGTCAAAAAAAAGTGAAGCTAAATTGCACGTACCAAAATGTAATCTCAAATGGAGAAATACGTGCAAGAAACTCCATGGTCACTCTTTTTAAATCATATTATAACTTATAATAAATATTAATATGCATAAATCATTGTTACATAATAACTGTTTATTATAATTTTCTTTATATTGGAAGGTGTGTTTCAGTAATATTACATGAGTCGTGTGCTAAAGCAAGCCTAAAGGTATATAGTAACTGTAACCATATAGGTATTTCAGTCAAGTGCTGACAAGGGACTCAGACCAATTAAATACTATATTTACCGATTAGAAAGAGAAAGACCATGGTGTTGAAGTAGAATAGGTTTGTTTTTGTTGTACTTCAACACTATGTTCGGCTTTATATTTATCGACGACGGTTGAAAGGCTAAATTATCTAAGCGACATTGAGTAAACTTTACAAAATAATGATTTGAAGTTAAAATTTTTAGTGTTCACGTTTGTAAACTATATACTCAATGTCGCTTAGATCATTTTGCTTTTCAACTGTCATTATATTCTAGATAGGGTTGTCTAAATAAGGGAACCAAACGTTCTTTGGTGGACCAAGTACTTGTAAGTAGATAGGTAAGACTTTCATAGTCATTTCACATTTCTTGAGTCTTTGTAATCCTAGCAGATGGCCCTAATTATTCATAACATATTTCAACCGGCTTAAATTTTCTTGACTTTGTAGTTAGGTTCGCTTTGGGTTCGCCTTCACGGAGGCGTAGTGTGGACAAATTTAGAGGTGGGCGAAGGCACTTCAGCGGAGACTTTTCCTTTCATAAATTCGAAAACGAGATAGCGACTGTCGCAACCCAGTGTTTGACCACATCGTTGCTTACCGTCAGGTGAAATAGTGGTCAAACGCGAGGCTACCAATTATAAAAAAGCCTCGTTCTTAAAGAGCCCTCACTTGTGCAAGGCCGTTTCGGGTGTGAGGCCGTGGGCGAGGGCCCACTTCGCCCTCGCCTAACTACGCCACTGCGCATTTATCTGTCTCTTCTGACTGCTGTTTTAACATATGAACATAATTTAATCTGCTGAACGCCATGATTGCTCTGGAACCATATGTTGACGTATTTATGTGTTTGTAACAATACAGCTGCTCAATGTTAGTACCTGGATGGAGTAATAGACTGGCCTGTTGGTCTAGTGGTTAGTGGCCCTGACTGCTATGCCGGGGGTCGTGGGTTCGATTCCCACCCAGGACAAATGTTTGTGTGATGAGCATGATCATTTGTTCTGTGTCTGGGTGTAATTTATCTATAATATGTATGTATTTCGAAATATACATGTATGTTTATCAGTTGTATAGTACTCATAACACAAGCTCTGCTTAGCTTGAGATTAGGCGGCGTTGTTTGATAGTTGTGAAATATTATATTATTATTATATTATATATTATTATACCTATTTATTTTTTTTTGTTCATTGATTGCTTGGTTTTGCTGTAAATATCGCTAGCAATCTACACTATAGTTATAAAGAGGTAAAGTTTGTTTTCTTGTTTGTAGGAGGTAATCTCTGGAAGTACTGGTCCGATTGCTAAATTTTTTTCACCGAAGGAAAGCTGCTTTATTCCTGAGTGACATGGGCTATATTTTATGTACGCAGACGAAGCCGCGGGCAAAAGCTATTTATTTTTAAAATAAGTAAACTTTTACAACTCCTTGTTGGCGTAATAAGTAATTGACGTATGTTCAAGTTCGCTGATAATATTAAAAATTAATTATGTCTCGTGTTTCTGCAATATAAGTCGGTTAATGTTTTGATAAATGATTGCCAAGTGTCTACACTCGCTTTATCCTATCCATGGTTCTGAGAAGTTTTTATGGAGGTGTCTCAAGTGAAATATCGTCGTAAGAATCATATTCTGGTGGTAAACGTTGTTGAGCGCCGATTGTACACAGGTCTGTACCTACGTCTGTGCAACTAGAATGACCTTGAATGTTTTTTTTTCGTTTTGTACACCCGTTTGTACGTTTATTTGGCCGAAAATTTTGGTTTCTTAATGTTTGATTTTCCTAGAAAAATTCTGGAAAAAAAAATTTTTTTGGTGATTTACTTAAAAACGGCAATTTTCCAGATCATTAATCCTCTGGCGCTCGAGGGGTTAAGTGCTTATATGTTTAAGCACTTGGGTTAGCGCTTGAGTACCTACGCTTTCCAAGATACCTAAGTTGTTTATGTGATGTTATGACAAGATGTTTTCAAAATATTATTAACTAGTACCTACAAGTTCTATAATGTAAGAATCAGCCTCATGGTCCTTATACCCTCAAACCTTACCTAACAAATCTAAATCGTTTTGTTTAAGTAGTTTAGGCGGATTTTTATCAAATCTAAAATAAATTAGTACCGAACAAGTTCAACTTTGGTACCATCGATAAGCACGGAAATCTGCTTAGTCTTAAACACAATGGAAAATAATTTAGCAGTATTTAGCTAACAAATCCCATTGTGTCCTATCTTCAGTATTCGAAATCACCATGTCTGTAGAACAAACACAGGTGCGATGAAAACTTTCGTAACTTATCTCAATGCGTTCCTAACTTCGTTTAGAAGGGCCTGCTGGCGCCACCTAGTTTCAACTTTTAAAACTGTTAGTCAGACATCAGAGCCATCTACTGTCGAGTAGCGGAAACCTTTTAATGCCATCTAATGGGCATTCTTAGTTATTAGATCAGCGCCCTCTGTGATTTCTGTTGCATACTACTTTGAAATTCATAGTTTAGCTATAGTTCGCCAGGTGCCACTCTTCGATAAATTTATTTTTGCAATCTAAATATTATAATGAACATATTTCAGCAATAATTTCAACTTTCTATTATTTCTTATTATTAAAAAAAGAACAAAAAGTGTAACGGTTAAAAATTTATTCACAAATTTATAAAAAGAATACTCCGCCATGACAGTGTTTGACACTGCCGTGACCAGGATTCGAACCTGGGTTACTACGGCCACAACGTAGGGTCCTAACCACTAGACGATCACGGCTATCGGAGCGATAACTTCGTTTGCGAAATAGTGGGCTACATTATACTGTAATGACGTAATCTTCATGTATTGTAAAATTTCTACGTGTATTTTTAATTCATCTAAACCAGCCGTGTGTAAAAAAAGGTTGAACTTTTTTTCTTCTCGGGCCGCAATAGTTGTACTTGCTATTAATTATTCTGTAGTTTTAGTGAAATAAAACTCTACATTTAATATTTTCTGTCAAATGGACTGTTTTCTAAAAAATTGCTATATGCAATGGCCATAGTTCTATTTTTCGTTTTGTTAACAGGATTATCATTGATCCATACATCGCCAAGGAGTGAACATGTAAGCAGACTTCTGTAATAAAATACACGTGACACCCACCAATGGACCCGCGTGGTGTATTACGGCCCATTCCCTCACCTAGAGTAGAGGCCTGCGTCCCAGCAGTGGGAAAAATATAAGGCTTAAATATGCAATGCTATGTAGGAATGACGCAACCATGGAGGAAAACTTAATCATGATTCTAACTAGATGACCGATTGATTACAAAGAGTCGGCCGATTAATGAGGTATCTAAAGTTCAATGTTGATTTACGCCGGAATCTGATTATAATCGAGTTCGTTTCAAACGTGTATCCAGCCCTAAATAAAGGTTCTGGTCACCTCAAAATCGGCTCATTGCGAATCGGAATATGAACTCGTTAATTACTATCGAATTCATATTATAATTTCTACAAAAGAGATGTTTACATAATGTATGACGCCCTGACCAAAATTTTGTACAATACATATTTCCACGAGGGTAAAGCCGTGGAGCGAACATAGACCTATACACGAAGATTACTTAAAAAAAAAAAATTAATCATAAGTGTGACCGTGAAAGTAGTAAATGTAAAGTCGTAAAGGCTTGTGGACATACGTTATGTACATCCGCGCTTGGTAAGATTACAATTATTGGGGTATTTAATCTACAAAGACAACTATGGAAGGTGGTAATTACTAACGTAGCGCCATCAAAAATTATGCTGTTCGTGTTCTACACTAGAATTTGGCACCTTCTAGACTCGTATTCCTTCCTCCTGTCTTCAATAAAAACATTTTACCTACATTCATTCTTTGACGCTCCATATCTACATCAAACCATGCAACCGAAATCCCATCAGCTATTCTCCATATTACAATTCATATACAAGAACTCCTCAATTCTTCTCGCCCTTTTTACATCAAGATAAATCAAAGTTTGACCGTTCCACGCCGGTGCAAGTTTGACATATTTTTTGCTTCATCTCCAATGAATGGGAACAATGGTTCGCGTACGCAGCGACCCTTGGCAGACGCAAATTGGGTGCGCTAACTAGCCGGATTATGAGATACAAGTTCTTTTACTGCGGCTTAGGATACGGTATCGTGGTTTGAGTGGTGAGGCGTGATTGCACCTTGAATATTTTTTACATTATTCACGATTTTCGGAGTATCTAGAGCAGAGATTTTATTTAAAGCAGTCAATGATATCTTGAATCTAAAATTCTTGACTAACCTTTATTAATAAACTCAGTTTATTTTCTTTTCTCTCTTATGTTAATAGAAATCTAGCTTCAAGGTTACAAATAATTTCTTATCATTAGCATTCAAATCTGTAGCTTATCAACGTGAAAACAGTTGATAACATTGATTCACGAAGCTTATTAGATTATCAGGATTACATGCTCACTGCGACTCTTGTTGGATTAGCGACAATCTTATAAGACAATGAGATTCTATTTATTCTTCATTGTCATTATTCTTTTTATTCTTAAAACAATACAGCAATTAAATTTGCTAAAGTAGTTTTAGCACGTCTCTCTGAACGTAATTCATTTTTAGGACCTCTATTAAAATGTCAGTTACCATCTGCCAAATCTCCACAACCCTTCTCTCAAGGAGTTATTCACTCCGTCTTGTTCGACTCACAATGCTCTAATAAAATATATCATTATAAATGCGGCATCATTATCATTATTCGTTATGCGAACAAGTTTGGCGGCTTGTTCAACATTCATACACTTCACGTCGCAATACTAATAAGAAGTGTTACTTGAATCGAGATCAACTCTAAGGGAATTACTAATTTTTGCAACTGTATGCGTTGAGTCATGTTTAAATGTGGTATGGATATTATTTTCTTCATATTCTTTTTCGTGTCAATAACTATTACAAATTCAACAGTTCCTGTACTTTTTCATTAATTAAAGTTATAAAATGTCGATAAAATCAGTTTATTTCAGTAACGGCAATGGTTTTTACCATGATGGCATCTGATATTACATAGCGCTCGGGATTTGAATGAGGAAAATCGCCTTACGTTACGTTTCCAACGTCACACAATAACAAGATTAGTTTGTAGTACGAAATCCTTACAATTCCCTTCCAGTATTACGCCATCCTTGAATTTTTACCATTGCTCTGATTTCTCCATCTACGTTTTATTTTCAAACCTAACTTTTTTTGTTTTTATGTATAGGCTCGCGTTTGGCCACTACCTTACCTGATGCTAAGCGATGTTGTGGCCGACGATGGAACACGCTTGCCTGCAAGTAACCTATTCACTCTTGACTTAAAAAAACCCTAAGTTGTAGCTATCAGGAAATACAGACGACTGAAGAGAATTCCAACAATAAATGTGTTCCCAAAACGCTTTTTTTAGTTTCCCTCAACAAAAAGATAGATAACCTTTGTAGACACCATAGAGAATGACCGTGACCTCTTGTAAGCACAAATCCTGTTTTTGACAAAACGTAGACAATAGATGAATAGACTGCTGTACTTGAAGATAGACAACATGTTCCAAATTTAAATAAATAGAGGCTTATGACATGTTGGCCCATGCTACAGTTGTGTTACTTTCGTTTAGGGATGCACCCTTTAAGGTCGCAGCCATAGACATTTGGCGTAAAAATACTTAATGCGTCAGTTAACATTTGTAATGCCCTAAAGCTATGTTAGACAATTGATTTGATCCTTTTTGTTACTCTAATCCTTTCTAATGCAGTTAATATAATAGAGATATTGTAATACGGAACTGCATCTGTGTATATTTGTTTTTCGGTTCAAAGGAAGAGTATCCGTATTCCGAAGCGAAGAGGAAGTACAAATACCGAAATTGATTGAATTACTTTTCAGATTATCCTATAATTTATTTAAAAAAATATTCATGAGCAGACATGATTTTGTATTCCTGTCTAAAAGATATACTTCTGCAGAATAGAAACAGGCAAGAATTTTAAAATATCAAATTCACCATTCTCAGCCCTCTAGTTTTGCTAAAACCAAAAGTAATTGTGGATATTTAGTACCTAAGAGTCCTTCAGCTAGCATTTTGCTTACTTTAGTGTTATATCGAAAACCTAAAGTAAATTCACACGAGTTAACAGTAACGTTCCCATCCCAGTGTTCCCTTTTAGTTTTAATTAATTTTATACTGACTTTGTTTAAATTGCAAACTTTATTCATGTGTATTTTAGACTATCATCGAACATTATGTATTGTATTCTTTATTTGCCTAGTGTTTAAAATTTTACGTTAGCAAAACGATTCCCCTTAAAATTATTAGATATATTTACGATATAACTTCTGGCATATGGAAATCTAAAGTTAATAAATTCGCATTGGTAGCTACTGCGATATTGAAACATAATATTTCCGATTATTTATAGGCCCCAACTTATAATGCAATGCAAACTAAAATACGATCTCCAACAAACTTCCCCGAACGAGGGAAACGGTAAACTATAACGTTACAATATTTACGATTTGGGCTATTTTTCTTCACTTGATAGCACCATTGAATACCGCAAACCCCCTACTTTATCTAGCGATTTATTAGATCAAATAACACCAACTGTTGATGCACTCCAAGAAACAGTGAACAACGAAAATTATTCCTTAAAACAAGGTGGTAAAGAGCATGGTAGACTTTTTGATGCTACCAATAAATTTGTCAATGCAAAAGTATACCACAGTCTTGAATATCGGGGCGTTTGTTCAAATAATATTTTCGGAAACAAGGGAAGACAAGTATTTGATGAGATGACAGCTTTCTGAATAGATTTTGAAATAAAAAGGAGATGGTTCTACGTTTGGGTTTGTTTATTGCAAACTTTAAAAGTAGAATAGACTAGTTACATGTAGTTTTGAAAATAATGCATTTGAAGGGAAGACTTAAATCACACTTTTTTTCTGAAGAATGAAACGTTTGTTTTCGTGTGAGAATTTATTTTTAGTAAACAATATATGCTTTTGTATTTCTATATTGGTGCAGCCGATTGAACCCTTGAGCAACTTATTTTGTGAAAATAGTTTATTTACATTATTAATCTTTACATACATAATTACATGCATAATTATTATTATAGGATTTTCGTCAGTTCATAAACTTAGCCTTGATAGCCTTGCCCAGCTGATAATTTCGCTTTGGTTTCCACAACTTCTTGTCATTCGATCCAATATAACAGTGCAAAAATATTATGAATTCGGAATACAATAGCTAAACAAATCTTGATTTCTCTCTCAGCATCTTAGATTGTATCAGCATCGATAGTGTGAATGCTCTCTCTTCTTTCAATATTGAATAAGCAAGAACAGACTAATATCACACTGCGGTACAAATTGCACGTTCAATATAAAATTGTTATTACATTTAACGGTAGACAGTCCACCTGTGCCTTTGTTTGAAGCTACGAACCCCATTAGGTAAGTAACCGATACACGAGCGGATCGACAGCCGGGTCGTGTGAACCCGCCTCTCTCCGTTGCATTCATTCGAACCTCATCAAACTGCATTTCTACTCTGACAAGACTTGTCACTTTGCAAATTCTGACATTGTCATGACAATCTATGACGAGAAAGGGTGAGTAACACAAGGAAGTGTGCAAGGGTGCAGCCCTTGGGTCAACAATGACATTTCATAACTTTTAAAACATTTTGTTACTTGAGAAAGTTTCTTTGTTGAACGATTTTATCTTGTTTAGATCAAACGGGTTGGATCGTAATCTTAATAGCATTATCGATAATCATATTGCTAAATATTAGATTACGGCATAGGGAGGGCACTTTAAGGTTACTGCTTAGAAGTTGATTGTGAAACCTGTCAAAAGAATTGAATGATCTCGCGATCTTTTGAACCCTTTGCGAAACTAGTGATTGTAGGTGACTTGGATAAAAACAATCAAGAACATTATGTAACTCTTATACCGTATCGTAGTGGTTATAGATAAACATTGTGTTACAGTTAAGGGGCCGGCGACGGATGAATTTCCATACAAACGTAATACCACGCTCATTTGCAGTTGGAGCATATTTCCAACATATTATGATGATATTCGGTTATAGACAATATTTATCTAGGTTCCTACGTCGACAATATTAGAAATATTGTTACTTTTAATACAGGAAAAGCAAAATGGCATGTTTTGCCATTTACGCTATAAAAAAGTGCGAAATACAATTCGCTTAAATTTCTTTTTGTTTTTTTTTTTTAAGATAGACGTAGGAACCTAGATAAATATTGTCTATAACCGAATATCATCCTAATATGTTGGAAATATGCTCCAACTGCAAATGAGCGGGGTATTACGTTTGTATGGAAATTCATCCGTCGCCTGCCCCTTAACAAAGATACAATATTAACAATGAAATACTAAGAAATGATTGTATCAATCTGATACAAACATTTCTAATGTTAGGTATTTTGCACACTTTGGTTTTGTAAATTAGTGAACCCTTAGTCTTAGTATTACGTTTATTTTGGCTGTATTACCTCATTGCGCATATATAAATACCAAATCCTTCTTAACTATACATGTGTAACCTCTACAAGACCTTTGATAAATCAACACAATTTAAATCTTACGCTACACAATAAAACAAATAGGTATCCATCTCTGACTGATTTTTTTCTCACAATCCAAATGTTCCCAAGTAGCCAATTGTTGAATGTTAACATAATTTTTAACTCTAAGAACCGGTCTTGCAACACGGAAGTCGAGTCGCACGCCGATTATTCGTATTTTCAAGTAAATCTTGGCACCAACATCTGTCCGGTATTCGTATTTGTCGGCAGTCCTATTGTCAATTGTTTGCAGTCCGTTGCATCTTGCATTTTTGTAAAGACGTCACTTTTGACGTGTTATGATTGAAGCTCCAAAGCTTTTTGGGTCAATGATGAGACTTTTTTCTTGCCTTCTGAAGTGTGGATTTATTATTCGTTTTCTTCTTTTCACGTTTGTAACGGATTCATTGTAGACCTCTGTGGCTTTTTATCTGCGATACCCAGCTTATCATCTTTGCTCATAACTTTTGATTTAACAGTCACGAATACATGTGATTCTTTCTACTTGACATTTTATTACTATCCATGACTAAATCTTCTTTTCGATCTGAGATTACCCCTAATAGAAAAAAATCGAGCGTACACACGTTTTTACGTCATTCGATTCTATCAATTTACCAAACGACCCATAACCGAATCTTAGTAGCGAGAAATTATACTGTTACCATAGACCAACCATACGTTTGCTATGATTTATTGTGTACGAATAATTCTAATGGGTTTTACGGCTCATAAATTTGTTCAGTGCCTTTGATAACACCGTCTAATGTCATTGATATTGAGAAATCCTATTGTAGATCGTCGTACGCGCATGCCGCGATGTCATTGTCATAGTAAAATATTTTGATTTATTACGTCTATTGTTTTCTTCAGAGAAAAGGATTAAAATTCAAATTAAGAAGATTTCTTTCTTTTTATTCCATGGCGTCTTCTTGTTTCCTTTTATTGTGATAATTACGTGAAATTTTTTATTGTGTTGAATCAGAAATAAGCAAATAAAATGTTAATGCGTTCGGAGCGTTATAATTGTTGTAAGTGGCAATTCAATATTGAATTACATCATTGTGATCTTGACTAGATTGTTCTTCTCTTGAATTGATATTGCTCTTGAAATCTCCGACAATGTGTTTGTATAATTTACTGAAGATTTACTGGCATAGTTTACACTGATTAATAAGAAAATCTTATTACATGTCCTACAGTGGACGTCATTCGGCTGAAATGATGATAATGATTACATTTACTACATACACTAATATTTCTTCAGTAAGTATCCAATTAATTCAACGTTTCATTATTTACCAGGCATTTAAACATGGCTTCTTACTATAAATATCATCACATAGTCTAGATCCAGTTTCACCCAAATAAATTCTTAGATTTTATCCCCCGGGTACATCTTCAAAAATTAATAATCTTTTCACAGACCCTACATTTACCCTTACCCGAACCGCCCTTCACTCTTGGGTGGCACCCCTGGCGATTTCTGTCCAATCGCAACGTCTTAAAATTGCAACTTTATTTTGCACCCTTCTTCAATTGCATAAAAAATATATTAGGGTTGTACGTCTCGCAAGTTTAGGGTCTGTCCAATTTTTTTCCCAAACGTAATCGAAATTTTGTTTTTTACTTTTTTGTGCGAATTTTGTGGGATCTTATTTTAGTTGAGGTTTCTTTTTTATTATTAAGATGTTTCAGTTTTTGCGTATTTTCTCCACAAAAGAGATGCATCACTCTTCGGGTTTACAAATCCGATTGTTACGGTTTTTGGTGTGACTCTTTAATAAAATAATGTTTTGCGTGGTTTCGTAATTCGATTACATCGACACGTATATTTTTGGGATGTTGTATAAGCTGAATCAAATTCATATGTTCCGCGATCTGCTACATACTTGAACTTAAAAAATAATTCAAT
The DNA here is from genome assembly GCA_910589285.2 of Mythimna ferrago. Taxonomy (NCBI): domain Eukaryota; kingdom Metazoa; phylum Arthropoda; class Insecta; order Lepidoptera; family Noctuidae; genus Mythimna; species Mythimna ferrago. The sequence continues at coordinate 3,263,916 of OU342680.1, forward strand.
ATTTTCTACGTCATAACAATTTCTGTTCCCCCTTTATAATTTGCTTCTTAATTTGTTTCTTGAGTGTAGTTTGAATTACCATAAAGCACTCAGTTTTTTTCCTCTTTTACACAAGCAAAAATTGCGCTTCCTATATTAACCTTCAAGTATTGTGACACAATAGGATCCGTCAGTTTCAATTAGTTAAACTTTGTTACTTGAAGTTTATGTCACATCTATAGCAAAAATTATAGAATCAAAATTGAACCTTACCTCCTAAAATTCTAAGTTGATTTTTATTTTGGCTTCATCCCAGATCCTGCTTACTGTTACCATTGCAAATCTTATGCAAATATTCGTTTACATTTGAAGGGTAACATGAGTCCATGTTTTTGCTTGTTTCTTAGCAGTAGACATCTTGTTTTTTATTCGGATTAGTTTTCTAAATACATTTTAATTGGGGCCTCATTGTTTGGGGCCCCCAAGTGTCAAGTTCAAGTTTGACGTTACGTCATGTCGTTATGAGTGATGGGAAATATTGTCATTTGCGGTTAGCATTAGAGTTAATCTCCGTTTACGGTTATTGGTAAATTGTATTGTCGGGCCTTGAATTTTGTGACGCTCTGTTGGGTTTTTTTTTCTGTATAAGTAAACATGGATTATCTATGTTTATTGTTATAGGTTTCTGTGTGTATTAGAGTAGTGTGTTGGTAAAAGTAATCTGTTCAATTTATCGATGTCAGAAATTCGAAGTCACTAATTGCTTTCACATGTACTGTCTGCATTACGAAATCATAATGGTCTTTACTTGAAAACTAAGGTCCTTATTCTGAAAAGAAACTTTCTCCTCAAATTAAAACTCACAGATTTCACTAGTACCTTTCTAGACTGAGCTGTATCACACATCACTTCGTTTAGCCGATTGCGTGACTCAAATGAAGGTAATGTGCTAAGCAGGCTATGCCTATGTCCAAGTATTATAAGCTGCTAGTATATACTAGGCAACCAATATATTTTGTCTTAGTAAAAAATATTTTCAAAGTCCACCATAACCATCATTGGATAGGTCTTTGAAAATATTTTTTGCTTTATCAAATTAATTAATTTTGATTGCTGTACTTATGCTAAAGCTCCTATTCTAGCTTTTTTGTGAGATGATTATGTAGAGTATCAAAATAAAGGGCTCTAGAAGACTATTCCAAAAATTAAATACATTACAAAAATGAAGGAAATAAAAAAAATATTATTTCTCCACCCTTGAAAATTCTCTAGAAGTCGCTTTTCAAGAAATGATGTACTTAGTGGCATTAAAATTTTTATCTTATCATCTGCTCTGATTTAAACTTTTTTAACTTAACCAGAAATAACACTATTAAAAATGGCAATAATGTCATGAAAATAATAAATCATCTTTCGAATTCCATTAAGTTTAACTTTCCAATATTTATATGGTATCGTATCATTAATCTAAATCCGACGACACAACAGCGGCGCTGACACAAATGGAGCGAAATTGTTCAATGATACGATTCGGCGTATCATTAATATTGTGGCGGTATTCGTTTTAAAACGGTAAAATGTGTATTCTACGAAGTTGCTTTTTTTTACAGAATAATGGTCTTTTACACATACATTTTTGTGTAAAATCATCGTGATTTGTAGCTAAAAGCGAAATCAGTATTATTTGACATGTACACAATCCAATATCTATATTATTTTATTATTTTTGCAGGTTTTCGTAAGTTGATTTTTTAGTTATGTGTATTTTGTATTTATTCAAGTTTTTTCGGATGAATACAGTCATCAAAGTTGGATATACCGCTGCGCTGGCATTAAATGTGATGTACATGTTTTTCTTCTAAAAGAGACGTTGGCTTGTCAAATTAGTAACATCGCAAAAATCATACTGTATGACAGTGCACGTCTTTGTACACAGTTTTCACATACCTATACTCGTAGTATAACATTAACAATGTAACCATAATTTTGTTACTATTTGTTGATTTAAAAGAATGTCCATGGAGTTTCTTACACGTTATTATCTATAGTGATCTGGGCTTTGGAAAGTGCCAATAGATATTTTTTTTAACTGTCCTACCTTGACAATCCAAAAATGCCTGTAAATGGTTTATTTAAAACGCTTTAAATCGGAGTGGTACTGATGTGGTTTAAAATCTTCGATCCTCCCAAACAGCCAAATCCACTGCACAATATGACTCATCTATTTTCTCACAAAACCTCAGGTTCAAGGCAAGTAAATTAACTTCCTTCATTTCTCATATTTGTCAATATGTACGATCATCAGTCATATTTAAGCGTTAGGCACACCCCCGCAATAATACGACATTTCTCGCACTAGTCGGCCTACACTACGCCAATCGATTGTGTCCACCCCTTATATTAATGTCGTACTATTGTTATAGTGTGTGGAATTAAGAGGGTTAGATTTTCGTGAATAGTGTTTGATTTTGGATGATTAGGTTAATATTGATGTGTATTGTTTGATAGATTGATGTTGGGGAATAAAGTAAAAAAAAAATGTTTTAATGAACATTCGTGTTTTATCCAACATCCAACAAAGTGGACGTCTTTCGACTGGAAATTATGATAAGATTCAAGATTCACAGACTCATTGTCTTGCCATTTTTTCTAATACAATTGAGATCAACGTAACACGTTTTCGTCCTCCATATCTAAATACTTTTTTTATTTAATTCACTGCAGTCTCAGGTCAACTTTTTAATGGATTTTTTTTATTTATTGTTTTGGAATTTTTAATTAATTATTTTTTTTGTAGGATTTTTTATGGTAGCTTAATTCTCTAAATTATTGTTTCATGCATGTGGTGTTTACCTGTAACAGATTGTTGCGCTGAAGTTTAATTTTATGTACCTGTGTATTCAGTGTTTACAATCCTTAGGCGAACTAAATTTTATATAAATATTTTTAGCCAGTTTTATCATCCTTGCTTACACGATATATTAAAAAAAAAAACTTTTTCTTCATACCGTAAGTCCGTAAGCAAATCAAGTCTTAAGAGTGTCAAAGTACAAAATTTTGCAAAGATTGCACTTGAACAATAATTATGTAAACAAACTACGTTCATCAAGTATAAATAAACAAGCCTCAACTATTTACAGTTCTATAGATATTTCCATATAATTCGAGTTTCCTCATTACATAGCACTTATGCATAGATACGAGTACATGTGTTTTGCGTCGACTAAGCTAGCTCATAGCTATGTCAAGGACAGTCACATAAATGCACGTGCATTTTATTCTTCTATACCTATTAATAGTACTATAGAGCTCGCCTCTTTTTTACGGTTGAGTCCACTAATTCATTATGGGCAAATGGGTTGAATAGCTATGATTAAAATTGAGGGAGAAAGAGTCTTTCAGTAGAGACTATCAATGCTTCATAGACGCATATTTGTCATACGCTTGATATATGTACGCCTGCTCACAGCTTACATAAAAAACTCTGTCGACATAGCTGCAGCGTAGTCCTCGCGTTTCTACATGTAGGCTTCATGACGCCTGGGCCTCAAGTCTGCTATTACAATAGTGTCAGAATGGTCTATCATTGATTTCATAATTGTTGATTTTGAGTAAGTTTAGTAAGGGCACGCCACAATTATGGCGATAAGTCCCCTCTTTGAGGCGTGGCTGGAAAGACCTCACGGCGTCCTTACCTTCCGCATGACACAGGTCCTCACCGGAAATGGTAAGTTCGGGAGGTTCCTGTTCCGAATTAAAGCGGAAGTGACGCCCGGGTGTCGCCACTGTGCGGAACGCCCGGAGGACATGGTGGAGCACACAATCGCGGTGTGTCCTGCTTGGGCGGAGCATCGCCGTGCCCTCGTGGGGGTGATCGGCGGCGGAGACCTCTCGCGCCGGGCCTTGGTCGAGGCCATGGTCCGGAGCGAGGAGGAGTGGCAGGCGGTCGCCGACTTCTGCGAAGCAGTAATGCTCGCTAAGGAGGAGGCCGACCGCATCAGGCAACGGCGCTCTCGCCGCCGCCGGGATTCCGATCCCGATTTCCGGCCACCGTAGGCGCGGGCTTGCGGACAGTGAGCAATGGGTAGCTCGCTGCCCGGCCGTCCGGTAACTGTCCGGACCAAGCCCAAGTCGTCGACGGCGCGCGCTGTTCCCGCGCGCCTCAAGGAGTTGTCAGCAACAGCAGGGTTCGCCGGGTCGAAGTCTACTGGGGCCAGGGTTATCCGAAAGGGCGCTCGAGCCCCGGTATGAAGGCTTGAAGGAACGGGATGGGTTTTTTAGTCAGTAAGAGTCTGACACTATCTCCCGCTCGCCCAAGAGCGGGGGTTGTCATAAGATGATTTTTTCCGTCGAAAAAAAAAAAAAAAAGTATGTTTAGTAATCTACTAATATAATGGCGTCATTATGACTTTCCAATGATAAACCACTGACACTCCATTGAAAGAAGTGGGATAGAATGTTAATCTTGTACATATTTACAAATGAATGTCTAACGTATGCGGTAAACTGCAAAAACTTTGACAGTTCCTTTGATCAGTGACCTACCATTAGAACGTCATTGTGCAGTCATTGCTTTTAATAAGCTCGATACTGTCATTTTACCACAAACTCTATTACGAGACCATTGACCGATATCGAGGCGTAGATATTTACAACAAGCGAAAATTTTCGAAATCATTTTCTCTGTAGGTAATAAAATTTAAAAGCACAACTGAACTAATTCCTAGATACAACCGAGAGAAAGGGAACAGAATCAGGAGAACAAGACACGCGGCTGCGACGGGTATGATTTATGACAACATTTAATTTTGTACACTTAGTTCGCAATAAATGTTTTGACTTTGACTTTGATACGCGAATGCTATGGACACTAAACCCGTTATACATAGTGTTTGCAATTTTACCTAGTAAAAAATATAATTGCGACGTCAACTCAAATATCCCTAAATCTAATTTTTGCTATAAAAGACTGATTACACAATCTGACATACTTTATTCTGGAACGGTTTAAAAGTCGTTTCAATCACTAATACTAGCTCAATCCCGCCGATCCTACAAATAAAGATGCGTGCACACAACCCTGTAATAGCCTTGCCCCGTGCAATGGCACGTATGTGGGCACGAACGCATAAACTCTGTAACACACTTTATTTTATCACCGTTTGTTTCAGTGAGTTGAGTGCGATTTGTGTTTATCGCCGTATCAGCTGTATTAATGATACGGGGTCCCCGTTGCAGGGCCCAGTGTAAAAATTCGTAACATGTTATCCATAACCATCGATTTTCTAATTGATGAGTGATGCGTAGTTAATGAATTACTAAATGATAGGATGTTCCGTTTATCTCCCTTAATCTCTCTTTCAGAATACTCCAATAAACGAGGTCATCGGTCTGGGTTCTACATGATGACATAGACAGAATCTATACAGTTATTCTGGTCATATCTTACGAGGCCTATCATGTCTCTGTCTCATGTATTTGTGCTAGTAGGGCCTACGTTGTTAAAAAAACCTCGATAACTTTTGATATATGGAGCCCCCTTTGGGACTAGTTACGCTACTGGTTTACGTTATGTTACGGCTCTCTGATGAGCTTGGAGCGGGCCAATCGGAGTGCCGAACGTCATAAATGTGTCGATCGCGTTAACATAATACAAGCTGGCAGTAGGCACTCAATATTTACATTTGGTTAGTGTGCTGATGTTTGTTAGAGTTTTCATATTTAGTTAGCGTGTTGATGTTTGGCTAATTACTGATTCCATGGCGGGTTTGAGCGGTGTTTGATTTGGCTATGGTAGTGTTTGTGATGTTGCACTTCCGCTTAAATCTTAAATTCGAAAACTATTTTCACAAGCAGTAAAAAAAAATAACAACAAAATATTGATTTTATTACCGTAACAACGAAATCCGGCTAGCCTTCAAAAAATTTTTAGCAAAGAAACTACAAACTAAACCTACATAATCAAGAAAAAACTATATTTAACTAATTCAATCTACGTAATCACGCCACACATATTTAAACACGTCCATTAAATAAACACAATATCCACCAATATTTTACGCGACAATTTGCAATTTATATTAAGCCCATTCGTATTCCGAACAAGATTTTTAGCTTAATTTAATTTATTACGATACGCAATTGGCGATCGCTACGCATTTGTGTACCTGGCTTTACAATTTACTTAGTTCTGTAAATAAGTATTACATCAGTTAATTTATAAATGGTGGAATAACATGTTAAATAGGATTACTAATGCTAAGTTTGTATCGACGACAGATAATTAATTAACTTAGTCGATTTTGATATTTATAGGCACAATGCTTAATAAGTATTCTGTGACTTTTCAAGGAGTTATTTAGTCAACTTCAAAGTCTTGAGCATCGATGCCGAGTTGCTGGTCTGTCGGTTTTCTATCGCTCACATCTCGGGGAGTGTGCGTTGGAATTGCACAATTTAATTCCACCAAGCCTATGTCTACCTGTGGATGTCCTCTTCTACTTATCAGCTATTCAACGACAACGCTTCTTTAGATCAAGGATAACTGTTGGAGTATAGAAATGAATTTAAGTTATCTAATTTTTATGTACACTTATTATTTAGTTGAATTTATAACTGATTTTAATAATGATGCTTTTGTACTATTCAATATATATATACACCACTATTTTTTAATTAGTACACATACTTAAAGGGCTTATTAGAAAAGCCCTTGTTATTTTATAAGTAAAATCTCAATAAATAATATTCATAAACAGCAAAGTTATTAGCATTGGTTTATGTCCCAAAATGTCACTCAATTTATGGAAATATTGTGCAGGCTATTGATTAATGAATAAATAAGTGACAATTATTAAGGAAAAACACTGCCCGCAGTATTTTCTACTAGCAATTGTTATGTTTGATTGATTCTATGATGAATTTACCTTTTCGTGGTCAATTTTAGGATTTCAGTTTTTTCTACTTTTGACTACAAAAATATGATCAGTGACGGCTTATATATATGTATATATGTGAATATTTGTACGCCGTTGAAGGCAAGACATTGTCTTCATTTTATATTGACATCACATCATCCGTATTTTTTGTTTACCTACGTATGTTCTACAAACAAAAATATCTGAATCTGAATTATTAAATTCTGCATGATTTTCGCATTCACATTTTCCATAGCATGAAAACTTTCAACCATACCATTGCACCCTAGTGTGAACTTAATGAAAGCACGTCGACATCACACGGGCCTCTAATTTAAAATTTTGCTTGCATAATAGTTAGGGAGGGCGCAGCACGTGGCGGCCCTCCGCCTTGGAGGGAACTAGTTTGGGTTCCTCAGGATCCGAAAAGTTGAAGAAACTTTTTAATTCTGTATTTTAACTAGGAGCTGGTTAAGTTATCGTGTGGTTTAGGTAGCGTACAATCCAGGAAAAATAAAAGCAAGATGTTTAGAGGATAAACCGTAGGGGCCCAAAGTGTCGAAGCCTACTGGGGCCAAAGGTCTGCTTCTAAAAGGAAGACTCGGCCGTGGTATAAAAGGCAATAAAGAAACAGGAGTGGGTTTTTAGTCAGTAAAAGTCAGTACGACCTCACGCTCCGCCTAAGAGCGGGAGATGTCATTGGATGATTTTTTCACCTACAAAAATGGATGTTTATTGACAAGAAATGGTAAACAACACCATGTATGAAGTACGGAACCAATCGGAATACTTTAAGCATACCAAATAGGTGTAGAGTGTCCATGGAGCTTCTTGCAGGTTCTTCTCCATACAGCTACGCTTTGGAACGTGCAATTTAGCCTCACTTTTTTTTGATTGACCGAAATTTTGACAGTTGGTTAAATGGTCTATTTGAAGTAATTTTTCTATTTGTAATAAACTAGTACTTGACTGCGATCCCACCTGATGGTAAGCAGTGATGCAATCGTTGATGGTGAGGCGCACTAGTTTATTAAGAGCCTATTCACTCTTGCCTTAAAGACACCTAAATTATAATCAGACGGGAAGACCGCAGCAGGCAAATTGTTCCAGTACTTCGATGTACGCGGTATAAATAAACGAGGCGAAACGCTTAGTCCGGGCCGTAGATGTTTCAACAACGTAAGGGTGGATACTTGCCGTACGTAAATGATTCTTATTTCTGATTTCTGAGAGCAACCAACATATTTTGACTGTACTGTAAGCACTGTTCCATTAATTCATTAAATCCCAAAACGCGTTCTCTCTATCATAGTCTTTCTAATTACGGTATTAGTAAGGATAAAAAAGGGACGGAACCCAAAGACATTTCTATCATGTTTTCTTCTAACCCACACAGCCCAGCCGCAGCCTACAATTCTGTCCCCAATAATAAATGACATTAACTGCACTCTCGATTTTTTTAAGCAAGAGGGTCTCCCTCTTTGGGGTGCAATGTAATGTCTCCATCACTGATCGCCTTGTCAAATACTGATATTGATTTGATGGATTACTTTGTACATTTTTCTACTTCAGAAATGCTTTTAAGCTTAAAACTATAGCGTGAGATGGAAAAAAATGTGTATTGTAGACATTAAGTTTGCCTTAATAATATAAGCTGAAAATGCTGATGTAACTCTGACTAATAATATGAATGAATATTATCGTAACTCATCCCAGACATAAAAATGTGTATTGTAGACATTAAGTTTGCCTTAATAATATAAGCTGAAAATGCTGATGTAACTCTGACTAATAATATGAATGAATATTATCGTAACTCGTCCCAGACATATAACGACGAGTTCGTCGAATATATCCGACAAATATTCTCGGGTTTATCCCGCCAGGATAATGAAGAAAGTTTTGTCTCCAAATCGTGATGACTGTGGTGTGGTTGATGATGTTTTCCACATCTTGATGGAGTGTGTCCGGAATGAAAACATAAGAATCAATGTTTTTGGACTCAGTAAAACCTATGATCCTATACCAATCCTCTCTTCTCCAATGTCCGATACAGCCAAACAATTGTTTAAGTTAGCCTTAAGGTAGATTATAAGTTTTTGTGTTTTCTGTACTGGGCGATGTGGTCGCTAAGCGACAAAGCCCTTTAAGCAAATAAAAAAAAATCCCGCCAGGATCAGACATTCACTACCAAATACTCAGTCGTCAGTTCTTCTGCCACCTATGGGCGCTATGGGGATTGAAGAACTAAACGGGGTGGAGAACACAATCACAATCACACGACCATGGCGATAATGACATGAAAACACTCGTCGGACCAATCCGACATAAGCGGTTGGTTCATCATCATCATCATTTCAGCCGATACACGTCCACTGTTGGACATAGGCCTCCCCCAAGCGTCGCCACATCGAACGTTCCTGTGCGTCCCGCATCCATCGGTTTCCCGCTACCTTCACCAGGTCATCGGTCCACCTTGTAGGAGGCCTTCCAACACTGCGTCTTCCGGTACGCGGTCGCCACTCCAAAACCTTTCGGCCCCAACGGCCATCTGTTCTGCGAGCAATGTGCCCTGCCCATTGCTACTTGAGTTTCGCAATTCTTTGCGCTATGTCGGCAACCTTAGTTTTCATCACGCAAGGAAACCCCGAGCATAGGTTGGTTAAAGGATTAATGTTACCTGAAAGTATTTTCGTTGTTCTGACTAATAATATGAATGAATATATCTTAAATCTTCCTAGACATATAAAGCCGCCTGTTTCAACTGTCATACCGTTGTCACAAAGGTCTGAAAGTCGGCCCACGACCGCACTGGCCCTTAATTCAAACGCCCAACGAGAGCCTGCTGAGGCGAGGCTCTTGGCTATTAAGCCATTGGTCGTCACGACTACCTGGTCTAATTATTTACTTATTTATTATATACTTTATTGTTCACCACTATACATACAAAAGGAAACTAAAACGCATTAGTACATAATATAATGGGCGGCTTTATCGCATTCCGCGATCTCTTCCAGGCAACCTGTAATGGACAGTGATAATAAAAATAATTGCGGAAACCTTCTTGAGTAATCAATACAGATTCCAGTGTTTGGACGGTTTGGACTAAATGTTATAAGATGTTTACATCACCATCATACCGGATGACGGTGATGACCCATAATGATCACCATTTGACTTACGATGATTCCAGCATACAAAACAATTATCGATTGTTATTACATTGAACAACATTATCGAATGACTTTTCCTAGAGTGGCTCTAGGGCGGAGAGCGAGGGCATGCCAGAATTTACTGAATAAAACCCACCTGTATCCTTCAGTTGCCTTTGCGTTCTAGGACACGGTTTTCCTTTCAGAAATTCTCCGTGGCCTTAGCAGGCATCGGCCCTGCTGCGTACCTACGGTTTGCTGACATCTCTCTGAGGTGCGCGTGGAACAGTACCCGTTGGCGACGACTCAGGCTCAGTCCTTACCGGACGAACAGACGGCGAGCTACCCATTACTCATCGTCCGCAAGCCCGGTTTCCACACGGTTTGCGATTATCTCTTTAGCTATATTGAACTACCGTGTGACTATGTAATCCTGAATAGCTGAGGATTACTGACAGACTGCTTTTACAAACAAGTGCAACAAACCCTCTTTTACACACAAACACTACAAAAGGAAGGTACACTTACGGATTTCCATACAGAAAAAAAATCTAAAACAAACACACAACTTGATATTAACCAACATTTCAACGTACACTAACCACAGTCCTCACAGCATACATAATACATGGCTCGCGCCCCGTCATTTCCCGCAATATCCGATGTCACGCTTCCACGACGCGACGTATAATTGTATAAACCGACGACTTTCCATTATTTCTATCTACTAATCATTCAGGAAGTGAAAATGTCTAGACTTTCACTTTGATCTGAGGTCATTCTTACAGAATAATAATAATAATAATAACCACCCTAACCACCGGTAGCTTGGACCCTGTTCCTGATACCGGTGGGCTACTATTTTTTTTATATTTTTAAATGTTTTATTTATTTTATATTGAAATATTTAAAAATGTAATTTATAATATGTAATATTGATGAATAAAGGAAATAGTAATAATAATTTATTTATTTCAGGCAACATGTATAAATACCTTATAGACTAACATACATAATTACTTATAATAAATCATTTTGTTAGTAAACATGATTTAAAAATATGTTAGTAATAAATGTTCATATTGAATTAGCTAACATCAATGTCCCCAAATTGTTACATAATTAGTCGGCTTTATAATGTTCCCACGGCTGGGACTCAGGCCTCCTCTTTATGAGAGGGAATGGGCCGTAATCCACCACGCGAGCCCAGTGCGGGTTGTTGGATGTCACATGTCTTCGAATTTTTGGTTCTAGGACATGCCGATTTCCTCACGATGTTTTCCTTCACCGTTTTGAGAGCAGCCGTTTTATTCTTTATGACAATTTTATTTTACATGACCATTTTATTTTATATTCCAATTTAACTGAATGTGACAATTTTATTTTATATGACATTCTATTTTGTATGATTTATTTTCTTTTATTTTTATTTTGTATAACAATTGTTCATTTTTTTTTGTGTACTATGTATTTATAAGCGTTCTGGTTCCAGTATGTACTGTAAGCTTGTAATGAATTTCTTAATAAAAAAATAATAAAAAAAACGTTGGTTGAGATATTTTTGATGAAGAATAAGAGATTTTATCTTCACGTGAGAAATCTTCACATAAGTTCTTCTGCTCACGGTGGAGAGGGAGAAGTGTCACTCTTTTACTAATTAAAAAAAGTTGCTATGATTAAAGTAGTATTACAATCTATTTTATTTAGATTTCAAAGGTGGGAGAATTTTTCGCTGGTTCAATAAGAAGTTTGCTAATCAGGTTTTGGGGCCCCCTCGAGCTTAGTAAGTAGCCCCCAAGTTTTTGGGCTCCAGCGGACTGCCCCAACCAGGCCTTCGATAGACACGCCAGTGCCTACGACCCACTTGTGCTCTGCAACTCCCCTCAGTCTTGCCCTGAGTTACTTACTCATATGAACTAATACCTAAACTTCTAGCATGTGAACACTACGATTGCGCAGTTTGACAGTTGCATGTGTATCCACACACTGAACAAACTTCCCTCTGTCATTTGCTTGACTTTGTTTATCAATTTCATCGCTCCAGTAATGAAATAAATATCTGTATTCATCAAACCGACATGTCTTAATAATAACAGATTATTTATTAGCCTAATCATAGCCTAATATCGTCCTATCTATAATTTTTGTTTTTACCGTTAAGTAACAAATTACTAGGGAATGCAAAAACCGCCAATATTACAAACCGGTTTTTTTTTTCGGTTTTTCTATAAAAAAACCGGTTAACCGGGTAACCGGTTTTAAAATTAGTTTTTTTGAAATTTATTTTTAAGTGAAAATTTTAATTTTTTTTTTACTTGTGAAATTCAAAATTAATATTTTTAAACTTATCTTGGAACTTATCTATTAAAAAATATATTGTATACCTAATATGATCATTGGAAAGTTGTCCACTGCTGATCGTAAAGATTTTTTAAGGGTTTTGAATTATTGTTACATGCAGCCCATGCTCTCTAATATAGATCTCAATTTGTAGTTCACGGGTTGAGGTCTTTTTTATATGGTGGGAAAAATCATCCAATGACAACCCCCGCTCTTGGGCGGAGCGGGAGATAGTGTCAGACTCTTACTGACTAAAAGACCCACCCTGTTCCTTCTAGCCTTCATACCGGTGCTCGAGTTCCCTTTCGGATAACCCTGGCCCCAGTAGGCTTCGACCCGGCTGGGTCCCTGCTGTTGCTGACAACTTCTTGAGGCGTGCGGGAACAGTGCGCGCCGTCGACGACTTGGGCTTGGTCCGGACAGTTACCGGGCGGCCGAACAGCGAGCTACTCATTGCTCACTGTCCGCAAGCCCGCGCCTACGGTGGCCGGAAATCGGGATCGGAATCCCGGCGACAGCGGCGAGAACGCCGTTGCCTGATGCGGTCGGCCTTCATCTTTGCGAGCATTACTGCTTCGTAGAAGTCGACGACTGCCTGCCACTCCTCCTCGCTCCGGACCATGGCCTCAACCAAGGCCCGGCGCGAAAGGTCACCCCCACGAGGGCACGGCGATGCTCCGCCGAAGCAGGGCACACCTTGACTGTGTGCTCCACCGTGTCCTCCAGGCATTCCGCACAATGGCGACACCCGCGCGTCACTTCCGCTTTAATTCGGAACAGGTATCTCCCGAACGTGCCATGTCCGGTGAGGACCTGCGTCATGCGGCAAAGAGGGGACTTACCGCCATAATTGTGTCCAGCACTGGGTTGCGATAGTCGCTGACGCCATTTCACCGTGAGATCCCGCCGGAGCTCTGTCCGCCATGCCGTGACCTGTCGCGGCAGCGGACACTCACCCCGGCGTTGCATCTCCACGTGCGATGCATGTGTGCAAGGACTGTTGCCTCCAGATCCCACGGTGGTAGGCCAGCAAGAAGGCTCGCCGCTTCGCGGGAATGTGCGGTACCCCCGCACCATCCGTATTGCCATGACCGTCTGGCAGGCGTTCAGCATGGCCGCCGGTCGCGTTTGCAGCGACGGCGCCCTCACCGGCGCCCCGTAGAGGGCCATGGACTGAACAATCCCCGCGTAGAGCCTCCGTCAGGAGGCATCTGGACCCCCAAAGTTGGGCAGGAGCCGCTTGAGTGCAGCCCCCGTCCGGTTGAGTTTGGGAGCCAGACGTCGGAAATGCTCCCCGAAATTCCACCAGCTGTCGAGGACGAGTCCCAGGTACTTCATCGTCGACTCGACGCCGATGTGAACTCCTCCTACCGTTAGTTGGGATCCTAATGGTGGCGTGTTCCGAGGGCCGTGAAAGCACATAGCCTCGGATTTGTGTAGCGCCACCTCGAGTCCCAACTCCTGGATCCTACCAACGACTATCGCAACCCCGCGTATCACTAGAGCGACCGCCGCCCGGTACGACTCTCACAGGTTGAAGTCTGGGATAGCCAAAGGTCAGTCATCAGCCTTAATGAAGTCCGAAACACTCGCTGCAGAGCATCAAGCCTGGGTAGTGAGTGCCTTGTGACCGGAAGCTGAGTCTTGCTGAAAAACCCCTAGTATTTTATCAAAAAGAGAGGCTTTAAGAGGCTTTGTTATGCGTTGCGTTGCGTTTAGGATAGTATCTTGATACTCTTCAGCTGAAATTAAAGTAGCCCATTTTCACGAAAATGAATCTTGGTGCTGTTGATGTTATGATAAGTAACAACGATGGGTATTCCATCTGCGAATAATAATTTTGTTGTCCTTACGAGATTTTAATTCTGGCCCTGACAGCATTCATTGCCTGTTCTCACAACACGCGGCCGGCCTGGATTTTTAATTATCGTAAACAGAAGAACTGTACAATTGGTATAGCTATCACTATGGTACATAAATATTTATAAACAAACCTACGACTGATATTAAGCCTCAACAGCGTTTTAAAACTATGTTTGCTTAAAAATAGTGTCATTTGAAAGTAATAAAAAAAAACTCGAAAAAACCGGTTACTTGAAAAAAAAAAACCGGTTATTTTAATCATTATAAATATGCCGAAAAACCGGTTTTTCGGTTTTCGGGTTAACCGGTTTGCATTCCCTACAAATTACCCTTCTAAAGGCCATATTTTGATGTGTTCGTCCGCTATCAATCAACCACGGTACTATGGTAGGCAATTTAAAATAATATTTGAATCAATTATATACAAAGTGGGGGTCGGGTGAGGGTGTTTTGCCCATAACTGTTTTGTCACATCTGGTGCTATTTTGGGTGCTGTCCAAGTTATGAACGACGCTGACAGAAAATGATTGTTCCGTAATTTAAAAGTGCCTCCCAAAAATACTTAAAATGTAAAAGTTAAATCCGAGGCATTCTCCGGATTGCTGATTTAAACAGTTTTAAGTAAATATTTTACAAACATTAAGCCTGACTTTGATGCTAAATTTTGAAAACCTGTCAAAATTTAGCATCAAAGTACGGTTTGAAACGTGCTTAACTGAAAATAATCAATTCAGAATCCTGCTCTTATAGTCTTTATGTCTTTAGGTTGGGATAGTTTGAAAGACTTACCGTGGCCCTGAAACGCATAGGGAAGCTGAAGGAACATGGGTGGATCTCAGTCAGTAAAAGTCTGACACGCAATAAACTTAGAAAATCTTTTGTACTATGTAGCCATCTTCTATAAAATGTAATATCCAAAATTTATGAAGTTGCAAAAAATAAAAAAGCGTTCCGAGTCTGTAGTCTTTTGATATCCGTCATCTTTTAGCTCATTACTTGGTTTTGGGAATCAATGCTTTTATGTCGCGTTCGCCTATCTCTTTGCCCATTCCCGAATATCTTCCGCCATAATCCACCCTGGTTCCTTGAGCATCAGACCGAGAAAACTGTCACGGTTAAGTGGAGAACTGTTGGTGTGGCGACCACCTAGCTACAGTTATACAGTATAGTACAACTCAGTGGCGTATTGCTACAGGGTGGCGAAAAACCACGCGCCCCTGGCCCGGCGGGGCCTCCGATTGGAAAGCCAGCGAGCAAAAAAAAGTAAAAATAATAAATTTTATTTATGTACACAACTATAAGAAAAATATTTATGCCTTGCTACCCTATAGTTACGCAACATGGAGCCTTCCCTGTTCACCTTCAGGAATGAAACAGAAAAGTCTTCGTATTATTAAACCACTTGCTGATTTATTAATAAGCATTTGCCCGCTTACATATAATATTATCTATGTCGCTCAGGAATAAAGCGGCTACCTACCTACCACCTCTCCAAACTTTACCTCTTTATAATATTAGTTTAGCTATGGAATCACTTTACATATATCTGTACTTCACTGATATAAACTAGTGCTTGACTGCGATCCCACCTGATGGTAAGCAGTGATGCAATCGTTGATGGTGAAGTTCTGGGGCCCCATCCAATGATTTTGGCACGGACCTCAGTTGATATATTTACGCCACTGGTACAAGTCATGTAAATTAGGGTTTAAACCGAAAGCCGTAAATTTTAAACTATTCTCAGTTAGAGCATGCTGTTCTTAGTAATTGGGTGTCTTGTGGCGGTAATAGATTCTTATGATTATAGTTTATGTGGCGTTTTAAAGGACACGTGGGCGTGTGTAATTTCTGTGTCGTCTTCGGTGATTTTTACCAGGGAATATCTACTTAAGTATGCGTCCTTTTTTTACCGTACTTACCTTTTATTGAGGTGGGAAATTATCAAAATTTATGATTTCTCCCACCTTTGGGTGTAGCAAGAGGTCATGTCATACTTTTGATGACTAAAACTCACCCGTGTTCTTCATTACCCTTTACGTTCCAGGACCAGTTACTCTTTCAAAAGATTCTGTGGCCCTATCGGACACCGATCCTGCTGCCTCTACGGTTTCGCTAACCCAGTTCCACTTCTTGGTTTGAAAACTACTCATCATCTAACCTTTTCCCAACTAGCTTGAGGTCGGCTTTCAGTCAAACCAGATGCGGATGAATACGACCTTGCCGCTGTGAGCGGTAGATAAGCGCGGGCGGTGAGCGGTAAGATGAAAAATATAAAAATATTTAAGTCACATCATAGCGCCCCGCGCCCGCTTACTGCTGCCGCCCCGCTCGCCGCGCCGCTCGCTGTTAAGACCCAACTCGTGACCAGGCCGATAGCGTTCCTCATCATCTCTCTAGCCTTTTCCCAACTAGCTTGAAGTCGGCTTTCAGTCAAACCAGATGCGGATGAATACGACCTTGCCGCTGTGAGCGGTAGATAAGCGCGGGGCGGTGAGCGGTAAAAACAAAAGTATAAAAATGTTTAAGTCACATCATAGCGCCCCGCGCCCGCTTACTGCTGCCGCCCCGCTCGCCGCGCCGCTCGCTGTTAAGACCCAACTCGTGACCAGGCCGATAGCGTTCCTCATCATCTCCCTAGCCTTTTCCCAACCAGCTTGAGGTCGGCTTTCAGTCCACTCAGATGCGGATGAATACCCATGTTTTTCATAAAGCAGCAGGGTAACACGATACTCTTTGGATCCACGTAGTGAACTCACATACACAAAATATCCACACCCGGAACAGCTATTTGTAAGCCTGTACCCGTCGATCGGTGGCAGCGATCCGTCACGCCCGGCCTTGGTACAGGCCATGGTCCGAAGCGAGGAGGAGTGGCAGGCGGTCGCCTCCTTCTGCAAAGTAGCAATGCTAGCAAAGGAGGAGGCCGCAGACGTGTCGCAACTGTCCTCACGCCCCAGCCGCCGCCAGGATTCCGATCCCGATTTCCGGCCACCCTAGGCGCTGACTTGCGGACGGCGAGCAGTGGGTAGCTCGCTGTCCGACCGTCCAGTAACCATCCGGACCGAGCCCAAGCTGTCGACGGCGCGTACTATTCCCGCGCGCCTCAAAGAGGTATCAGCAACCGAAGGGGCCCAGCAGGGTCGAAGCCAGCTGGGGCCAAGGGTCTACTTCTGAAAGGAAATTTCGGCCCCGGTACGAAAGGCAACGAAGGTTCAAGAGTAGTTTTTTAGTCAGGAAAAGTCTGACACTATCTCCCGCTCCGTCCAAGAGCGCGGGATGTCATTGAATGATTTTCTCACCTAAAAAAAGGCCTTGTACCCGTAGAATCAAACCTGCAGCGTGCAAGCAAGCGCTCAACCACTACACAGTACTGTCTACATCACAAATAATTCCTCACACAAACTACTTCCACCTCACAGCCTCCAGCTAAGTTACAACTGAACCAAAACCCACCATTCCCTCCATAATTTTATTACGAACTTTCCATGCAAATTTTAGCGCTAATTTTCCCACTTATTCGCTAACTAAATATTACAAACGTGCAAGTTTGAGTGGTGCGGTAACTCCAGCTAACTTAAGTTTGCTAACTATAACGACTTCGCATGTACTTGGGTACTTTGGAAGCTAATATCTTGGCAACTTAATTGACACTTGAAGTTGTTACTTTGAGTGCGTTCTTTTGAATGGAATTATTAAATCGATTTGAATTTTCAGTACGTTGCAAAGCAAAGCTGGTCCCGTTCGTCTTTCGTAAATCTTTGACAGGCGTTGTTACATCTCTAACACAGTGCCAGTGTGGAGCCTCTGCACAAGACATGCGTCACCTGTTATGCTGCCCATCCTGCATAACCTGCAGTTTTCAGAATCTATACAAGACCAACAATAGAGCTGTCATCATCATCATCAGCCTTTTTAATGTTCCCACTGCTGGGACTCAGGCCTCCTCTCTAGGAGAGGGAATGGGCCGTAATCCACTACGCGGGCCCAGTGCGGGTTGGCGAATGTCACATGTCTTCGAATTTTTGGTTCTAGGACATGCCAGTTTCCTCACGATGTTTTCCTTCACCGGTTTGAGAGCAGTGGTAATGAAATAAGTTATACAAATCGCCTGGCAGGGCGCTACATGATGCGGGTTCGATTCTACGGCTACAGGCTATTTTGTGTGTGTGAGTTTACATGGATCCAAAGGAGTATCATGATTGTTACCCAGTACTGAGTTGTGGAGGTCTGCTAGGCAGTCACTCCATGTAAAAAACGGGTATTCAGCCGCATCCAGTTAGAATGGAAGCCGACCCCAAGCTTGTTGAGAAAAGGCTAGGGGGATGATGAGGAATGCTATCGGCCTGATCGACTTCGGTCTTAGCAGCGAGCGGCGCGGTGGGATTCTGATCCCGATTTCCGGCCACCGTAGGCGCGGGCTTGCGGACAGTGGGGAATGGGTAGCTCACTGTCCGGCCGTCCGGTAACTGTCCGGACCAAGCCCAAGTCGTCGACGGCGCGCACTGTTCCTGCGCGCCTCAAGGAGTTGTCAGCAACAGCAGGGACCCAGCCGGGTCGAAGCCTACTGGGGCCAGGGTTATCCGAAAGGGCGCTCGAGCCCCGGTATGAAGGCTAGAAGGAACGGGGTGGGTCTTTTAGTCAGTAAGAGTCTGACACTATCTCCCGCTCCGCCCAAGAGCAGGGGATGTCAATGCATGACTTTTTCCCACCATAAAAAAAAAAGCGAGCGGCGCGGCGAGCTGGGCGGCATCGGTAAGCGGGCGAGGGGCGCTATGAGCGGCGTCTCGTGGCGTGCTTCAAACATTTTTTTTGTTTTTTTTTTTTTTCATTTATTTATTTTAAATTGACACACCGACGGCACATTCACTGGTTAACATTACAGATACAGGTCGATAAAAGAACATTTGCAAAGAAAGAAGAAAAATTATGGTGAATTCGTTACTTACAGCTGTGCACAGCTCATATACAAATACAATAAATTATAAACAAAGCTGTGATCACATAAATAATAAATTAAATTACAATTTAAAAAGTATTTAAAAATTGCTTTGGAATAAATAAAAATAAATGAAATTGAAAATTACATCGCAATGTCCGTGAGATAAAAAAAAAGAATAAATTGAGATCAGTTACATTTTCATATTTTTGATCTCCTGCTCGCCGCCCTTAACTACCGCTCACATCAGCAGGGTCGTGAACAGGCCGAATTTGTTAACGCTTGCCTGCTCATAATAACACTTTTTAAAACCACTTTTCTTCAATCATTTCGCACTATGGTAAGATAAACAGTTGTTACATTGAATGTTGTTTTCTCAATATATCATGTATCTCAACCTGTTCGCACAAACATGTTAAGGTTAACTAATTCTAAATATTTTTATGTTTTCGTTTAGCTCAAAATATTTTTCAATGAAATTGATTGAGTGGTTTAATTCAGAGGTGCTCAACGTTTTCTTTCATACATTTTTAAACTTATTTTGTACCAACCCACCCTTGCTCGTAGAACGGATAGGCTATGGAGTCAAAAGGTTCTAGCGTTGCCATTGAGCACTGGAAAACGCAGCATTGGAAAGCCGGGAAAGGTGAACCGATGACCTGGTGAGAGTCGCGGGAATGCGGTGGTTGCGAGGCGCACAGGACCGTTCGTTGTGGCGACACTTGGGGGAGACCTATATCCAAAACTGGACGTCATCCAGCTGAAATGATGATGATAAATAAAGTAGTTGACTCATTTTTTTTGTTATTTTTTTCAATAACTAAGTTGTAATTTTATTCAAAATCGCAAATAGAAAGAATTTTTAATTTTAAACCTTTCAAATCTGGTAGAAGTGGAAACTGTCAAATGACAGAATAAGGATGAACATACTGAAATGTGACGTCACCGCCATTAGGCGACGTGTGTACAAAAGAGATAGGGGAATGTTCCTACGGCGCCCTCACTCTTTCTTATAAATGCTTATTACTTCTTCATGTAACAAACAATTACTGTCTTGAAAAAAAATCTTTTTAGTGTTATTAATTTGTTGTTTATTAAACAATATTGTACGAAAACATTGAGAATACCTGAGCTTTTAAGGTTTCAAATTAAGCCCTGCCCTTGCTACCCTGTAATTTAGTAGTTATAATATCTAACGTTTACGTAAAACCTGAATAAAAGACTCGCCTTGATGCCCTATACAAATAGTTTTTGCGTATCGATTTCGTGTCAAAAGAAGCTTGTATAAGGCGCGCCTCTACTTACAGCTCAGTTTTCTCAAATATAGTTCCTGCCGGGGTTGTAGGATTGTTCGAAGGACTTACACACACGTGTGGGTTTTAGTCATTAAAAGTCTGATATTCCCACTCGCTCCACCGGTGACGAGTTATTTAAAGGTGGGTCTACACTAGAGGAGTCTAGCACGAGTAGAGTTCAAATTACATAATTATAGTATGGACCGACTCTAGAAGGAGCCGAGGATGAGCGAAACTACACGAATTTGAGCTCGGCTCGTGCTGCGCTCGTGTGCCTACACGAGCGCAGCACGAGCCGAGCTCAAAAACATTTGAGGAGCCTTCCTCAAATGTAGGCCCACGTTAAGGATATAACATACATACACAGCCTTTAAATGTTCCCACTGCTGGAACTCAGGACTTCTCCCTGGGAGAGAGAATGGGCCATAATCCACAACGCGGGCCTACTGCGGGTTGGTGAATATCGCATATCTTGGAATTTTTGGTTCTAGAACATGTCGGTTTCCTCTCGATGTTTTCCTTTACCTTTTTGAGAGCAGTGGTGATCATGTAAATTACACAAAGTAATGCGCCTGGCTGGGTTTGAACCGCGACCTACGACTCGTAAGTCGGGACTGTTACCACTGGGCCATCTCTGCTCTCGTCATGTTAAGGATATGCCACCTCAAACCTCCTCATCCTCTTTTTTTTCTTTTAGTTTTTCTTGCGATATCAATCGAGATCAGTCCGCTAGTTGAGCACCTCTGGTCTAATGTTTACTCTGCCTAAATGCATCACCTTGGGATGTCGGTGACCCATTTACATTTTCGCGATTCACTTAATAAATAAATTTTCGGGTCAAATGACGTCAGTGAATGGTTAGTGTCATGTTTCGTTTGCTCAATATGTTTTTACAAAACAAACAAGTTTTTTCTAGTTGTAAAAATTACGATGGACCAATGAAACCATCGTTTTTCAAAAAACTTGATTGCTATTTTTTTTTTTTTGCTAATCTTGTTTACGTAGTACCTAAGTATGTCATTACTTGAAGAAGGACATTTATTTATTTATATGATACTTTATTGTCACCAAGATAGTAAATTATAGCGTTATTGTCTTTTTAAAACATACATTGGCCTTAACGCATTCTGCGAACTCTTCCAGGCAACCTGGAATGGACAGAGATTGCCTGAACTTAAATTGGAGTTGCACTTGGGGCATTATAAAACAATTTTTATACTATTGG
Organism: Mythimna ferrago; assembly: GCA_910589285.2. NCBI lineage: Eukaryota > Metazoa > Arthropoda > Insecta > Lepidoptera > Noctuidae > Mythimna > Mythimna ferrago. The sequence continues at coordinate 3,285,623 of OU342680.1, forward strand.
TAAAAAACAAAGTACCTACATACAAAGATACATAAATACATACATACTAAATATGTAGGCATGAAACCAAATGGCCCGACAGTTTACTGTATTTTATTGTGGGTCTATTTGGGTAAAAAAATCGTTTTTTCTTTCTTTCTTTCAAACTAAGTGACAACTATAATTAATTCAGATAAAAACGAAACAATAACACAAGGACAAGTAATATTTCTAAAAATGTTAATGTGAAGGATAATGTTTTATGAGGTAGTGTATACCATTCAGGAAGTGTGATTTTTGATTTTCCCTTTTTCAAACTGTCGCCTGATCTTGATTTATAGTCGTTTTATGAATTTACACTTTTTAAACAATTGCCTGATATTGATTCAAAGTCGTTTTTTGAATGTATCCTTTTTAAACTATCGCTTGATCTTGGTTTAAAGTCGTTTTTTGAATATTCACTTTTCAAATTATTGCCTGAGGAAAATATCCCCAATAATCTACATACGATGTACCGAACCGGATAAACATCAATTGACGTCACCAAAGATAACCCTTTCCTAACCCAATTATAAATAGCTACACAACCCAGAAAGCCGTATAACTTTGCCCAACCCCGTTTTTCATCCAGTATCTAGTATTAAATTGCCAGCACAATGTAAACAAGGACTTTATAAAGTTTACTAAATGAGTTAATAGGAAACTTTATCCGTGGGTGTCCTAATTGTGATTTAAAACCATTCTAAGTTGGCTTCAGGAGACGCCCCGGGCATGGAGAGTCGTAAGCACAGACTTGTGGACGGTGAGCAATGAATATCTCGCCGTCCGGTAAAGACCGTGTGCGTTGTGTCCTCTTCTTCCTTGTCGGTGTCACTCTGGTCGTGGTCATCACTTCAGGTGTTGGTGGCAAACTTCACAAGCGCCATTCCTCTTTGATAGCCGCCTTCCTCGTGCATTCGTGCAGTGATGATGATTCGTTATGTTCAACGCGCGCCTTAAAGAGATGGTAGCCATGGTTAAAACGGGGCCAGTTAGGGCTAATGCTAGGGCTGCGAATTGTTCGATGAGTTACCGTGACCCTTGCGAAGGGCTTTTAAAGGAATACTGTGTGTTTTAGTCAGTCAAATTTTGACACTCCGCCACTCTAAATGGGAGAATTTATCTGATGATTTCCTTCGTAGAAAATAGTATAAGTTGGCCTCGTGTTCTGTTGAAACTCCGTAATATGCGAGGTCACTACGTCAAAATGACGTGCGGCCTATTATACTGTAATTCAGTTCTATGTAACTCGTGCCTTACAGTATTTAGATTAGGCTCATATCGTGTACACCTTGCCTTATTTATGAGGTTATTCACCTCGGATTGCGTCATAAGTTACCTAGATTGCTAACCACATAATCTGTTGTTGCTGTAGATTCTGGTCGGAAAAGCTGATTTTTCTATCGATTTGAAAGTCTGGCAAAGACTTGCCAATTTTCCTGTCATAAATTTTGTTGGACCGATACTGTTTTCTATGGGGATTAAAAGGTTATAGGTTACAAGGTAAGGTAGTACGTACTTGATCTTAATAGGAAGCCCTGACTATACAACTGTAAGTCCGATGTATTCCGCATTCGTTACAGTTTTAGTAAAATTCCTAAAACTTTATTACTAGGGCGAATACAAGCCAAATCATAATTTCTTTAGTATTGATTATTGAGTCACATTCGCTATCATTACACCAAGGTGAAGCTAGTGCACGGTTCCAATGCGTTGTTTTCTACTTCTGGAAATCGGAAAGAACCTCTACAGTTAACCTTTAAAACAATGGTTGATTTTTACATTGTACAAATATAGTATCAAATAAGTGATAATATAAACGCGAATTTTTTTTCGATGGGAAAATCATCTAATGACATCCCCCGCTCTTGGGCGGAGCAGGAGACAGTGTCAGACTTTTACTGACTAAAAACCCACTCCAGTTCCTTCGTTGCCCTTCGTACCGGGGGCTGAGCTACCTTTCGGACTAACCGTGGCCCCAGTAGGCTTCGGCCCAGCTGGGCCCCTGCCGTTGTCGACAACTATATAAAAGCGGATCAGAATAATTAAAATGCATTATATACAGGTTAGTTACAGATTAGGTTTGGTTGGTTAGGTAACTTTTTATTTTATTGTTGCGTGTCCTCTGCGAGTCTTAAGCTGTGCACGCACGTACGAACACGAACATAGCGAACAGAAACACTCAACTTGACCATTTGGTTTGTACATATGGACAGCATATTCGAACACGAACCTGAACATAGTTCGAATCAAGTTCGCGAACAACAGTCGTGAACGCTCTTAATAGCCCTGCGTCGTTGGAAGTGGCCGATTTTGAAGTAGCGAAAAGTTTTTTGGTGTTCGCATTGGTTCATGAAGAATACTGTCCATACGGAACATACAAATAGATCGCCGCAAACAAGTTTGACGAACACAGTGTTTGATGTTCGTTAGTGGTACACACGTGCGAACCAAGTTGTTGCGTATCATGCAACGCAACAAATTTGTTCGTACGTACGTACACGGCTTGTTTTCTTTATTTCTTTCTTTCATATATGTATTAATGTCATTCGATCGTTGGACGGAGTCTTTTCTAACGAGCTCTACTATCCCACTTCTGACTTCAGTAATAAAGCTCCTTGTCAAACAAATTCAAAATTATTTCGATGTTAACTTTATGAAACTGTCGCCACGAAACTGCACAAATAAACGACCTAAATATTTCCGGATAAATGTTTGAATTGACCACTGCTTTTATGAGTTCGTTGCCTCTTGCTTTTACGTCATTGGCCTCTTAAAATTGTTGTTCACGCTTTTTAACCCTTATGGGTTGGGCAGATGTCCAAGTGCTGTCAATGTATCCACCGGTACTGGCCAGTTCTATCAGGAATCGGGGATGCGTGGGGTAATTTCGTGTCGGTACAGTAGATGCAGTTATTGTGCAATTGGCTGCTGCACTGTGTGTCGCCGGGTCGGATGGCCTACAAATGGATATTCCGGTTCTGGGTGGCTTCTGGATGTAAGTTTAATTGTTTTGAACGCACCCACAATATAGGAATAATAATTACAATGCGTTCCAAATGAGAATAGGACCGATTTCTATGTTTTGATGTTTCGTCGTACTGTCAAATCGAAGAAATTTTGGCAAAATTGAAGAACTCAGAAATGAGTAAAATTGACGAACTGAATTCTGATTAAACTTTTTTCGTTCACAGTTCATAAATAAATTAAATTTATCGTAAATTAATTAATGTTTAAAAATTTATTTCCTTGATTTAACAGTAAATCGTGATGTCACAACATGGCGGGCGATCCCCTTCTCATTTGGAACGCATAGTACTGTCGTTGGACAAATACCATATTAAAAAAAAAATGTGTCCAGGTAATATGAAACTCTAGTTTATAGTGCCAAATATACTTTATCTACATCTACGCTAATATAATAAAGAGGTAGTTTGTTTTTTGTTGTTTGTAGGAGATAATCTTTGAAAGTACCGGTCCGATTGCTATCAGTTTTTCAACGACAGAAAGCTGCTTTTTTCCTAAGTGATATAGGCTATATTTTATGTACGCAGGCGAAGCCGCTGGCAAAAGCTAGTATTGTATAAACCACTGGCATATATAGCAGAACAGGAACTCTAAAGATTGCTGTGAATCCGTTGAGTTTTCGCAATTTCAACCCATAACCATAAATACTGTCAAAAGTAGGCAATTCTCTTTTCATTTCAGGTTAAGAAAGAACTACACTGCACTTGCTTAATTTTTGCTATTTCAAATTGTAAGTTCTTCGAGATTTTCTGATATTTCCGAGTCCAAGACCCACATCATAAACCTCAAAGAAAGTCGAAAGAAATACAAAACAATTTAACCGTAAAAGATTGATATCGGTAACGGTATTCATTGCGCCTTTTGAACCAAAAGTCGACCAAAAAAATGTTCCCCTTTCCTATAAATATCAAGACGCCACATAAGCCGAGGCCCGAGTGCTTTACGATCCAAAACTAGATACAATTTACGATCGAATATCCCCCATATTAGTCACAAGTGGATGACTTTCGATCGATTCGATTATTCGATTATTTATTATGCGATTATCGTTCGCGCGTAATGTGGGATACTGATTCGATTTACAAATCATCGAGCAAATGATATCTTTAAGGAAGTTAGTGAAATGATATTTCCAGATAACTACTGAAAATACCAAAATATGAACTATAAAGCTTGCTCTTTCTTGAAATCCTCTTGCTTTTTCAACATAAAACCAGAAGAAACAAAAACTATCAGCCATATAATACATATAATAGTCATTACAGTACAGTACTCAGCATAGAGATACGATATCAATGTTGAGACATTCTGTTTCCCATCTTTGAACGTGTAATCAAACAACTTGCTGCCGTATGTAACGGCTGAAACTAGAATCTAGTACGCAGACAAGGAACTATAGATAGACTAAGAAGAAGAATAAGAAGAGAAGTAGACTTAGAAGATATTAGCGAAAACAATTATAACAAGTCGAAAATGTTCTACAAATATTTTTGAGGTGGGATCATTCATCAAATAGCTCGTTCCAGTCTGGGTTCAGCCAGAAACTGTGTTAGACTTTTACTAACTAAACCCATTTATGTTCTTTCTGTTGCTTTTTGCATTCCAAGGCCGCGGACACTTTCGAACAAACCCGTTGCCCAAAATGGATTAGCTTATATGCCATTCCAAAATGTCAAGTGATGAATCCCCTACTAGCATTTCACAAATCGCCGTTGCTTATAGCAAGTCAATTTCCCCGATTTCTCATTTAATTAAGGCATTTAAAGTTTAGTATTTCTCAAACTCTAACCTGAAAACCTGTCATGGCGTTAAAATAGGATTTAAAACAACCCACCATATATCTAGGTCCCAAGTCAGCTCAACGTTATCTATCTGGATTACTTCCGTAACCTAATATTCATCTACTTGTTCCACCTTATATCGCTGTTCCCAGACGATTTGATCTTTCACACGGCATTCTTCATCACCATCCGATAGTTCTATAACAAGTCTTATATGTTCTAAGCATTAATTAGTTAGTGGCGTCTAATCTGGCACGGTACTAAATTGATTACCGATATCACTGCCAGTTTATTAGCCGAAGATCATTCAGCATGAAGATATATGAATTGTGTTTAGTTTAAATGAATTGAGAACTCTCTTCTATAATGTTAAATATGAGATAAGTTATGTTTTTAATCTATCACTTAGGGTAATACATTCCTTTGATTCGTTTGACTGCAAGGTAAAAGATGCAGTTGCGCATTCTGATGGATCATGGGCATGTAGGGTTACGAGAAATTAAATATTTTGAATTGACTTATAAAGCTTCAGAAACTAGTGCACTGTTCAATTGGTCGTTATATAGAGAGGAAATGGCAAAGAGGAAGCTCCACGGTTAGAATTATTGACTGACTAGCTGTCCGCCCGCGACTTCGTCCGCGTGTACTTCGGTTATCGCACTCTAAACGTGTTTTCCCGTAGTAATTAAATGTTTTTCCGAGATAAAAAAACCTATAGCCTATGTTCTTTTCCATATCAAAAGCTATATGCATGCCAAATTTCATCCAAATCCGTTCAGCCGTTTTTGCGTGATTAAGTAACAAACATCCAAACATCCACACTTTCACATTTATAATATTAGTTAGGATTTTAACTCAATTACCTTATTACAGTATTATTAAGTATGGCAGGACATTGTAGACCATTCAACATAATAAGAAATATGTAAGTGCAGAAAAAAAAATATATGTAAAATCAATTAAATAAAAAAATAATCTATGAGCCTGCGGAGTCTACAGTACATACTAATAAATCATATATGAAGTTACTCAGTGCTCTATAATTAAATAAATAAAAACAAAATCAATTTAATCATTACTTGTGGTAAGCAGCAGCAGCTATGTGGATATACTAACTTCTGTCCGCATTAAAGTAAGTTTGTCCATACAAACTTTGAACCCTCTTTTCATCCCCTTAGGGGGTGAATTTTGAAAAATCCTATATAATAATATTATATAATAATATTATATTTTTATGTATAATATTATTATATTATTTAGTATAATATTAAAAAAATTCAGCAATCTGACCAGTACTTTAAGAGATTACCTCCTACAAACGTAAATACAAATTTTACCTCTATAATATTAGTGTAAATGTAGATAGATTATATTTCAGTTTTATTTTATATAACATAGTGGCATTAGTGGCACTTCATACTGTCACAAGTACTTCTTAAACCTTGAACCTGCTGCTTATTATTTCCAACAAATCGTCAGTAAACCGACCTTCATCTCCAAGTCAAAGAAACAAAACTTGCTTAAACTCAGTTCAATAATAAATGTAGGCGTCATTAGGCTGAGTAAAAACCTGTGTCGCCCCGACTACCCTCGTCACGTTGAAATGAATAATTTTGTTCTCAAATCTGCGATGTAGGTCGCTTGGCTGGATTCGGCTAACGTGTTTTTGGCTCTGGACTCTCTATTTTTGTCGTAGTCTTTTGTTTTTCGCTTCATCGTTTGAAAAATATACTTGTTTACCATCTTAAGCAGTATTGTGATCGGTTTCATAGCCCATAATCTAATACCTATCCATTCTTCAGTAAGCTTTCATTTTAATTTCTGGCATGGGTGTAAGAAATCTTTGAAATTCTCGGCTTTCTCTGCTATAGTATGCATTTATTATTTTACCTAAACCTTCATGAGTCTATCCTGACTATAGGTTTTATCCACATGTAATTCCATTCAGTAGTTTTTGTTTTTATCCCAAACAGACAAACAGAAGGATGTGGCAAGGGACTTTTGTTTTATTACCTGACTACGGCAAAGCCAAAGGAGGGTATAACATGTATAAGGATATGTTCCATAACCCATACTCCTAAAAACTGACACAATTGATATTGATATAATGATAATGACAAATATGATGCCAATGTAGAGTTGATCGTCCAATAGAGCTATGGGCGTAAAAATTAAAGGAACTTAAAAATCCATACCCTCTGACCACCAATTCATTCATTTTCATTCTTGTCAATATTATGTACCGCGATATACTTCTTAATAAAAAGCCTGGCTTTTAGGATTTTGATACCAAAGACTTGATTTCTCCTTAGAACAGAATACAACGTTAAATTAAATACATCAATTTGTAAATGACGTCTTATGGTGTCACATCACATCGTTACACTTCCCTAAAGCCGGCTGTGTCCACATTGCACGCTTAATGACCACCATTATGATGATGATGGTAATCTGTTGGCCGTGAGCCGTGGGAATGGACGACAAACTGCGAACTCCGCGGACAATACCTAGTTAATGTCTTCTCGGTTCAAGTTTGACGGCGTGGAGTCTTAGGTTACAGGCTATGTAAGCAAAAGCATAATCAGCCACATAATGTACCCACTGCCCCCACTGCCGAGACTTCAGTTTCCTTTCTTGAAAAGGCTGTTTTTTTGAGGTGGGAATTCACCAAATACAGTTTTCCTGACATTTCTTCGAGGTGTTCGGTTCTTACCTTACGGTTCTCCTGGGTCGGAGTGTGACTATGTTAGAGACATAGGTACTACGCACAGCTGCCACCACGGATATTGAACGCTGGCTTCAAGTTGCGTAGAAGTCAAAAATCGGGCCTCTTTAGGTGGTGCGACGTGAGACACGGGAGCGGGAAGCGTCGGTGATTGGCTCGCTGCGCATCGCATCATGGACGACACTCGTGATTCGTTCATTGCGCTTGCAGCATGTATCTAACAACGAAGACGATTGGCTCGTCAATGTATGGAATGCGCAAAGCGCCGAGCGTTCAATATCCGTGGTGGCAGCTGTACTACTCCTTCATTAGCTTTACTACTTCGCAGAAGGAGGCGACCGCTTCCCATTCCGTCTTGCCAACCAACTATGACCTGAACCAGGGCCCGGTGCGAGAGTTAGCTACTGCTTAGGAGAGGGCATGGACCGTAATCTTTCACACAGGCACAGTGCGAGTTGATCAGGTCATGGTTAATAACTCATTTAGTTTCTTAATAAATGGTTTTAATTTAGGTACTAAGGATAGAAGAAGCAAGAAAGAGAAAGGAAGGAAACAGCTATGTAGATACTTTAAGGCAGACAGAGAAAACATAATATAATATTCGAGAAAATATAATATGTATAACATTAGAAGGTCAGAGTTGCTGGGGCTGCAGGATTGTTCGATAGAATTACCGCGGCCCTGAAACACACGTGGGTTTTAGACAATAAAGGTGTAACACTCCCTCTCGTTCCATCCAGAGCGGGAAAAGTAATTTGATCCCAAAAAAGGAGGTTGTTTCTTTAAAATAAGTCAATCAGATAAGTCGAATAAATAAATCAATGAAACTCGTGCAATATGACCGACGGAAATTAATTAGATTAGAAGCGATTTATTCATGTTACCTGTGGTATCTCGCACTAGGAATTTCTTCTGTTTCGTGGGTGCATTTACAAACACAGATTCTACATACACAAACAGCCAAAAACTATTTACATCTGGAATTTCTATTCTCATTAACCTGAATACAATATGACCGCAGCCTATTTGAACATTACTTGTTCTACTTAAACTCCTTAATAATTTATTAGGAATAGTATTCTCTTTCTTTTCCATATGTCGCAATAGTGTCCCTCCAACCGGAGTGGGAAAATCATCTAAGACATCCCCCGCTCTTGGGTGGAGCGGGAGATAGTGTCATACTTTTATTGATTAAAAACCCACTCCAGTTGTTGTCCTTGGGTGCATTATCATAGCGCGTACAGGAATATTTATCGGTTCACGAAAAGTGTTTAAAGTGCCTCTTCGAGTTAGCTTCAGGGGCCGTATTATGACATCTTAAAACCATCATGTTTTCGGTGTGAAAAAGAGACGGAGCTATACAGGACGAATAGCACTATCCTTTTCTCACACAGAAAACATGATGGTTTTAAGATGTCATAATACGGCCGCAGCCCTTCGTACACTTTCCAAAGATCACGATCCTGAAGCTGGCAAATTTCGGGCTATGTCGGTAACCTTGGTTTTCAGAGAAATGCATAATTATTTTTTAAAGGCAAACAAATCCAAGTCAATCAGAAGTTATCGTTATTCAATATGTACAGTTTCATAAAACAACAATTTGATTGGTAACGACTAACGACCCAATGTTCACACACATCCCATGGCTTGCGGACAGTGAGCAATGGGTAGCTCGCTGTCCGGTAACTGTCCGGACCAAGCCCAAGTCGTCGACGGCGCGCACTGTTCCCGCGCGCCTCAAGGAGTTATCAGCAGCAGCAGGGACCCAGCCGGGTCGAAGCCTACTGGGGCCAGGGTTATCCGAAAGGGCGCTCGAGCCCCGGTATGAAGGCTAGAAGGAACGGGGTGGGTCTTTTAGTCAGTAAGAGTCTTACACTATCTCCCGCTCCGCCCAAGGATGTCAATGCATGATTTTTCCCACCATAAAAAAAAAACTCACACGTCCTATCATAATCTGTTTCAAGGTCCGTCTCTTCACCTCAAACTTTAAACCTATTATAATACTAGGAAGCCTTATTCAAGGTAATGCATATAAACGACGCGACTTTTACTGCAACTACATTGTGATTTTCTTCTGCGTCCATCAACTGCTCAGCCATTATCAACCAGTTTTGCTTGTCTTCGCCAATGTTTATAGGGCTAATTGCACTACTTCGGAACGGCCATGACCAAGAGTGTCCGTGGGCGGGAGGTAAGGACTAAAGGTGCAGTTAATAGCAGGTGTATACTGAGAAAATGTTTTATTGCCTCTAATATCCGATGTAGTTGACCTTATCGATAGGAGTGGTTGATAAAAACGTCAAGTTTTTTTCCTACTAATTTTAGGGTCTCATACTCAAAGAGCAAAACGGAACCCTGTTACTAAGACTCCGATGCCCGTCCGTCTGTCTGTCTGTCCGTCTGTTACCATGCTGTATTTCATCAACCGTGGTTAGGAAACAGTTCAAATTTTCACAGATGATGTATTTCTGTTGCTGCTATAACAACAAATACTAAAAAACAATAAAATAAATATTCATAGGGGCTCCCATACAACAAATGTGAATTTTTGTGCTAGTATTTTTTCCTACAGACATCGCCGGTTTTTTTTAAATTGTAATTCTACTAAAAGAATAACAAGTATATGAGTTAAATAGAAGTATCTTTAGAATTTAGAAGCAGCAATAAAATCGTATTAGCCCTGTCTACAATCGCGTTCAATACATGAATAACCGCAAGTTCAATTTTATTTTAAGTTCACCAATTGCATTTGAAGTTGCTAATTTAAATTGCTACTCCATAATACACTTTCTGTCTTCTTCTTAAAGCGCATTTTGCTGTAATTGTAACGGCACTCAGAATTGCCGACGGTCTTCCTAATTTCTATCGAAAGGGACTTTTTATATGTCTTTAAAATTTATCTCTACGTCCCTTTGCATCGTAAAATCTTTCATTGCCTTCTGTGGCCACAGTCGTAAAATCCTTTGTAAAAAATACATGACCAAGTTTATAAAATTCTTATGTCTATTCGAGATTCGTAGATGTTTCTATTATTCGGTTTACGATGTCGTTATACCCTGTATGGTGGTTTGATGGTGTACTAATGGGATTTAAATGGTACTAACAGTTTCTATTATTGTTTCAGGTACTTTCGTAATGTCATTATGAAGAGCTGGTGAAATCTTTCCACCAACTACATCAGAAATCATCATCTTTTAGTAGGTTGGAAAGTTTTATTGGAAAATACAGGTTTGTTATAAAACAAAGGTCGGCTTAGAAATTCTAGAAAACGAATGACACACATTTAGTCTATATTGATTAATAGAAATTACAGAATGGCGCAATATCTCTTGTCAGAAAGATTTATAGGTATAACCTTTACTATAAAAATAATAAGAAAAGAATTGAAAGTAGAAATCTTTTTGCAATACAATATACAATATAAAATAATCTAAAAGAAAAAAAAAACAAATGACTTCAATTTTGAAATCAATGTTAAAATAACGAAAACACAAAACCAAAAACGTCAACTCTTGAAGTTCTTTGGAGTACTTAAAAAGTTTTTTATTTTTCACTTTTTAGTTGTGTAACATACATACATAATGTGCAAGTTCTACAGTAAGGCACCTATAATAATCATTAATGTGCATCGTGTGCATCGTATCATAATTCTAATTAGCCGAAACGCGGTTAGGCTAGGATAAATTGTTTCTTTATGGAGTCCTGTGCTCATCTTCCGGCTTCATAGTTATCAGATAAGTCTAATGGTATATTTTTTATCTGTACTATATGTCCAAAATTTCATCATAGACTTTTAACTACGTATCTTAATTCAGATTTATAGTTTCGTTGGTCATCTATAATCTTCATCAGTTCCGTTTCATCAAGAATTTCTTTCAAATAACTTTCTAAATGTAAATGCATGACTTGTAGATTAACTTTTTGAACACTATTAATGTATTTTTAATATGAACATCAGAATTAATTTTCGATAAACATGGGAAAAGCTAACATTACCTTTCAATTAAAAGAAGAATTTACCAAATGTTTTAACAAATTACGAAGGATGTAAATATAATAAAAAGAAATATGTACAACGGAACAGAGAGAGAACCTTTTCCTTTTTTTGAAGTCGGTTAAAAACAACAAACATACTTCGGCTAACCTGACCTTTCGAAAGATGGAACAAAACTAAATACAAAAATCACAAAATTATTTCAACATTCAGTTCTTCTTACATTGTGGTGTGTAGGCGTATCATTACCAACGCCTGGGGCTTATCCATTTGCTATTCCTTTTATACCGATATTTTACCTTCATAATCCATGATATTTGTACTCCCACGCAAGTGGAGAACATATCTGCTAAAACTATTTGCATATAAATTTGCTCAAGGCAAGGCAAGTCAGTTAGGCTAGCATTTTAGGACGTTTTCAGATTACAAGTTTTGGACGATTGTGTCCAATGACAAATCTCATAATTCCTGTCTATTAATGACTGGCATGACTGGACCCTTGGTTAAGAGCCCTTACGCTCACAATATTGTTGCTGTTAGATTTACGTTTTAATGTTTCATGAAATAAGGTTCAAAGTGATGATGTATATCTGGCTTCATAGTATTATTTTCATCAGATAATGTGTACCCAAAAAGTGTCGTAGCAAAACCGCAGACTCCGTTATCCTGTGCGGTTCACGAAAGATATTATTCGCAACAAGCTCAAATGTCACACTATCTGGAAATGTGCTAAATGTGATTTAGCCCGAAAATCTTTTTCAGACATCAGAATGACTTGACTTTTTTTTTTTGGTGGGGAAAATTATCCAATGACAACCCCTGCTCTTGGGCGGAGCGGGAGATAATGTCAGACTCTTACTGACTAGAAAACCCACCCCGTTCCTTCAAGCCGGGGCTCGAGTTCCCTTTCGGATAACCCTGGCCCCAGTAGACTTCGACCCGGCTGGGCCCCTGCTGTTGCTGACAACTCCTTGAGGCGCGCGGGTACAGTGCGTGCCGTCGATGACTTGGGCTTAGTCCGGACAGTTACGGGACGGTCGGACAACGAGCTACCCATTGCTCACTGTCCGCAAGCCCGCGCCTACGGTGGCTGAAAATCGGGATCGGAATCCCGGCGGCAGCGAGAGCGCCGTTGCCTGATGCCGTCGGCCTCCTCCTTTGCGAGCATTACTAATTTGCAGAAATTTACCGCTACGCAGAAGTATCAGAACTGACCATATGTAGGCAGGAATAGACAAAAACCTAAGCATAGAAATGCTGACGTCAATAAGACTGAAGGAACACGGGTGGATCAGGATCCAGATAGTCAGTAAAAACATGACACTTTCTCAGTGACAGTCATTTAATGATTTCACACAAAAGCAAAATATATCTATAAGCGTACCTATGGAGACTAGGTGACTTTTTTACAATGCATTAAGTTTATTTCAGTTTGTAAATCTTTACTTGCACATTGCAAAGGTTAAAAATACCACATCGCTTTGTGTGAAATATTTAAATATTAAATTAAAATTCGTTGATGCACATGCTTTTGATTGCGTCTTAATATCCATTTATCATAGTGTGCACTCAATACTATCCTTTCTTTGCCTTTTAAGGTAGCCTAAAGCCAAGATCATACCACCTCCACTCTTTGTGCTAGTTCTAAATGCGGCTATATCGTTAGACCTGCCCTACCTACACGGAATACCACAAGGTTCTATTCTGGTTCCTGCGCTGTTTAAATTAGACATTAATATAACATCCTACTCGGAATGAGACGTAGTGAATGCAGTATTATTTGACTTATTTAGTGCTGTAGGTGGACGGGCGTGAGGTCTTATGTCTTAATGTTCAATGTAGTGGACATTGGTATGAAAAAGGGAGGTCAGATTTAATGTAAAAGTGACTCTTGTTGAAGAATAGTCTCGGTTGGTGTGAAGTTGGTGTGAGGAATGAGATTACTTAAAATAAAATAATTAACCAAAAATAATAGATTTTAACAAGCAATTGCTTTACGTAAACATACTGATAGGAAAATGACTTATACTGAGCATATTATTAGTAAAACAGTCTGATAACAATTATTTCAACACCAAATTAACATCGAAAATGCCAGCTAGGATAAAACAATACACCTTGTTTTTCTTTCATCTCCAAAGCAATTTTCATCTGAAATCGTGATACCAATTATCAAGTTTCTTTAGCCTGTAAATTTTTTTGTTAATTTGGTAATTTTAAAATTGTCTAGTTGAAAATGCTTAAAATTACAAAGTCCGTGTTATGAAATAAAAACTTACAGCTGCATTAACTACAATTAATGAATATAATCATTTCTTAAATAAATATGAATACGGAATAAATCATAGTTTATGTGAATACTAGGCAGCATATCACCTAATGTATCATCTCAAACGTGAAAAGTAATAGTGTGAAACCGATCGTCAGCGCAAGCCCTTTAAACAGTAGAACCTCTATTTTCACCCAAATTAATTGTTTCCCAGCCTTTGTTTGCTTTCAAAGCAGTTAACCTTTAATTTCAAACTCAGTTTTAGTTCACCAGTTCGCCTAATGAGTGTTCGCTTTTAGTTGTTTTCGTTTGAAATGTTAACTAGTTGTTTTGTTACTATTTTGTTGGTGTACAATAAAGTTTATTCTATTCTAGATCTTAACATTGAGCTAGAATTTAGTGTTTATATTTTGTTTGTAGTCGATTCGAAGCTTTTTGTTCTTAAAAGTTGAAATGATCATATTTTACTCTAATTAACCCTTTTACTTCAATTAGATTTGTTGGGGTTTCTTTCTTAAGTACTCATTAATAAAATTACGTCGTTTGTTAGTTTTATTTTACGGGCCTGAACTAATTCTAACTATAGACAACGAACAACATTTTTCTTTCTTATCTTCTCAAACAACAAGTCCACAGCAGAAAAACAAGTAATCTTCAAGAACCTTAATCAAATCTTTATTCTTCCGTCGCCTGCCAAGTCGTATCAGCCAGACAAATTATTAAAGGAAGCTCCTATCTTGGAGGATTCAACCGGTTCTATCCCGAGTCCTACTTTGTCGTGGGCGAGAGCAGCATTCCCAAAACGACCTGAATTAATTGAGCCTACAATTAAACAGACAGGTTTGACGTATATCCCGTGGCTCCTGCAGGCATGGTGAAACAGCTTATACAACTTATTTTTAGCATTGAGTAAAACGCTGCCTTTGACGAAGCGCTTGAAAAGAATATATTGCCTGATCGAGAGCCAGATAAACCGCAACTTCAATGCTCAGTATAAAATATGTCAAAAAAATGGGTTTTTGCTTATGACCGCATTACTAAAGTCAAAACTTGTACAATTTTAACGTTGCACAAATGAAAAAAACACATACACGTATTTTACTAAAGTACTCTATGATAAAATATTAAATACTAAGATACTGGAATACACGCATTATAATTATACTAATGAAATATTATGGTGATTAGATACATACAAACTACCTACACGCAAAACAAAATGCATAATAATACAAGGTCCTTGAAACGATGCCTTCGTTATTAGACAGTAAAAGAAGCTGATGACAGCTGAAGCAGACTGTTCGCGATTCAGCAACACTATCCTGAGCGCGTTGGTCTCAGTGCAGAAAAAACGTCTCAGTACACTTCAAAAGCTAACTGAGAAAAAAATAAACAGTCAATCGGGTCATTTATTTTCTCTTCAGAATATGTTTTTCTTAAAAAATAACAATTGTTGTGACTTCTGTTAAAATTATATTATAATTGTGTCGTTCTAATAAATGGTGCATTGTCCGTTTTGCCATTAAATTATGTCAGTTCCATAAATAATGTTGCTCACACAAAGTCGTCTATAAATTTTTCACTAGTTTTTGTGCTATGTAATGTAGTGTTTTTTCAAAAAGCGATTTCATAACATTAGTCACAAACATTATAATTTTTTAAGACAAACAACACTGTGTAGAGAGAATAAATGATTTTGAATTGAATCGAATTGTAGCAAGGAACAGTATTAATGACGTTGGCAACCCAAGCCATGACGATAGGTCAAAGATCACAGAGCTGCAATGAGTCTAACAATCTCTTGCACTGATCTTTGCCCTTCTAAGCAGTACGGTAAAGCATTTTCTTTAGTTGATTACTACGAGTATTTGTACTAGTCAAAAAGTACGCTTACTTCGTTATGTAAATAAATATCTACTTAGTTGTGGCTTAACGCATGAAGTTACAAGAATACTTAGATGAAGAACTGAAGATGATACTTTGATGATGATGATTCTTAGAATGAAGTGGCTGCCTATTCGGCAACGTCGGGTCTGCCACACCTTTTCTTTTCTATTCTCTGTTCTTCATAACCCCAACTCCCCCTTGTATCTTCGGGAACGCTTTGAGTATCTTGTTTCGAGTGGAACACCTTGTCGCTCAGCATCCTCTCTTTTTCTTCCTTCGTGTTCGTTCGTTTTGTTTAGTATATTTTTAGTTAGATTTAATGTATGTGTTTAATGTTTTGTTGTATTTAAAGTTTCTCAAATGCGAAATTTCATTCTCATTAAATATGGTTTTATGGGTTAAGCTCGCCTATGCTTGTGTGTATAAAATTGTGTATACAATTAAGAATAAAGGATACATATATGCTGTATAATTTTTTGCCATTTGATTGAATTTTTATCCACCCTTCTCTGTACTAAGTGGAACAGTAATAGTATGGTATCATAATTAAGTAGAAATGTAATATTCAACACATATACCTCTTTCATAAACGTAGCAGAAAGCTGCTCGGATATTACTTCAAGTTATAGACAAGACGGGTTCGCCATTGCTAAAAATAGCCACACCTATCACACCACTGTGATCAAATCTAACCACAGATTAGCTATCGCAGTTAATTACAAAAGTAATCAGTGGATTCATATGTGTTACAATAGTAGCATATTTATTCGAAAGAGTTACTGCGGCCTAGGAACAAAAGTGGGTTATAATTGACAAGTTATTAAGTGATTTCCCATCTAATAAAAAAACGCATTATGAGGTAAGAAACTTTCAACTCTTTATTGGCATTTGTGTAAGAAACACCACAATTTTGCCAATAACACGTGCGAACTATTAATAGACCGTCAAACGCTGGATAATATTTAGCGAGTATAAATAGAAAAAAATGTTGATTCGAAATAGAAATTTTTTTTCGCAGACGCAGACTAACATTTTGACTAGATGTCAGAAACAAACAGAGTCAAACAGAGCGAGAAAATTTTGCATAGTTTATAAAATAAAACAAGTAAACACAAAATAAAGAAGACATTTAACTAAGGTTGGATGAGAGATATGAGCAGTTGATACGTCTCACTGACATATAGAAGACGTTGCCATAACGTACTACAGAGCACATAGAGCTCTTAGCATTGTAGCCTATACCGAAATAACAATACTGCTCCTATTTTAGTCTCTTAAGCAGGTTAATGATAATTGCCTTGTAATGTCAGTTTTTGCTGCGATGGCAAACAGGTAGGTGTACCTACTGTTTCAAGTTGCTTTAAATACCGTTTACTAGTATAGTAAGTAGTAATTGTATCATATTTTTTGTAATTACTAGCGAGTTGTTGTTTACGGTGTTTACTTCAGCAGTCATCATCCACTGTTGGACGTAGGTGTCCCCCAAGTGTCGTCACAATGAACGACCCTGTGTGTCTCGCATCCACCGGATTCCCGCGACCCTCACCAGGTCATCAGTCCACCTTGTGGGAGGCATTCCCACGCTGTGTCTTCCGGTACGTAGTCGCCATTCCAGAAACTTTCGTCCCCATCGACCATTTGTCTGCGAACAATGTGCCCTGCGCACTGACACTTAAGTTGGCGATTCTTAGAACTATGTCTGTAACTTTGTTTCTCCTGCGGATATTTTCATTTCTGATGTGATCACGCAAGGAAACTGGCATCATAGTTATATTTCGCCACAATGCTCATACATGTTTGATCATGTGAAATAAACATTCCCCACTTTTTATTTCTCGAATATATTCTTACAAAATCTCCGCAGTATATTTGCCTCTAAACATCACACTAAAAATAAATCTCAGTTAGAATACAAAGCTGAGGCACGACGCTATCCAATTTAGCAAGACATTTCAAAAGACATAGTTCTTTCGTTCTTGGTCCATTTTAAGAAAACAAAAGAGAGATTGGAAGGTCAAGCTGTAATGGTCTTTGATGCAAAACGTGAACTGCAACGTGTACTACGATACTGCGATAAGAATTTGCACGATTCTCTGTTGGATTTTGTAAATAAAGCGATGCAGCGCTTAGTTTAATTTTAGTATTAAGTTTATTTCGAATGCTAATAGCTTGATTATACGCTTTAGGAGGAGAACTTTCCGTAGTAACAGTTGTAATTTTTTTATCAAAATCATAAGAGCCGGTTGTAGTCACTGAGTATTTTCTATAAACTCCGTCCGGGTCTATGAGGTATGGTCTAAGAGACTGGAAAAATTTAAATTTATATTTTTATTTTTCCGTCCGATTATAATTAAGGTGTCTTCAAGAATAGATATAAGAAAGGAGGAGATATGCTAAGTAGTAAAAAATGTATCGGAACACTGTGTCTCCAGTTTCTCCTTCCACTATCGACACTACTACACGTACAGGAATACTTACGCAGTCGCGCATACATCCACAAATCATAAATCAGACCAAACTACACAGTTCATTATAAACCTTATGGCCCTAAAAACAGCGTGTATTTTCCTTACACCGTACAACTTACGCACACATTAACAACATACAACTATCGATGTGCTGTGCGATAGCCATTTATTTTACATTTACGCTAGTGATTGACTAAATAGAAAAATTATCGATTTTTTTTTATTTTTATCGTGCTATTTTTTTTGGGTTCCAATAACAAATTAAATAAAAGTGAATGCTTCCAGAAAATAATGTATATAATAATATAATATATATATATATAAAAGTAGAACAACCAAAATGTTTTTAAAAAACTAAAAACTCTATTTATTCCCATTAGGCAATTATACGGCATTTTAGAACGACAATATCAAATACGAAAAATCGGCGAAATGGAACACGCACTACTATAGAATCCTGAAAAGTTTTATAACTTATATTATGAATTATGAATTACACATGAAAAAACGAGTTACTAAAAGAAAAAAACTTTAAGTTCGTTCTTCCATTAAACCACTGAACAACGCGGCATTTAAAATTTGTTTACGATCACGTGTCGCGAGTATCACAAGTTTATAACTGTCGCGGTCGGCCGTTTGGACGAATGTGCACTTCTTATGCATTTCGTGCGGACATGCACACGCCCCCTTGCCACTTCTCCTGTTTTTTTATGTTTCTATGTCTTCAAGGCAAGAGTGAATAGGCTCTTAATAAATTATTGAGCCTCACTATCAACGATTGCATCACTAATATAACTATCAGGTGGGATCGCAGTCAAGCAGTAGTTTATATCACTAAAAAAAATGTCAATTTCGCGGCCCCGTAACAGCGATTTAATTTTTATATATAAAAAAAAAACAATAACCATTCAAGATTTTTGTTGCGAGGCCCTTTTAAAACTTAGGCTTTATTTATTTTTTTAACTTTTAAATATTTCCGTGATGTAATCTCGTAGACACGTTTGAAATCGTAAGTTAGAGTCAGATTCGCGATTTTTTAGGGTTCCGTACCTCAAAAGGAACAAACGGAACCCTTATAGGATCACTTTGTGTTGTCTGTCTGTCTGTCTGTCAAGACCCTTAATCTCAGGGACGCGTAGAACTATCAAGTTGAAATTAAGGCGTATAGTCCCTTGAACCATCTGACCGAAATTATGTGAACGCAACTCTCGCACTCGCCTAGGCGGCAGTACGCAAATCTATGCATTTATTTGCGGTCAACAGCGCCCGGAAAGCGCTTTAAATCCATTTTTTCTGCGAGATATTGATTGATTTACATATGCAATGTTCACTTTGAAGAATATTTAACCACCAATTTTTATGTGTAAAAATGTTTCCAAAGGTCCAAGCCGTTTCGAAGGAGTAGGGAAAAGTTGCGAAAAGTTGCGAAATTTCTAAATATATTTTTTTTGACAAAAGTATTAATTGCACGAAAAAATCAAATGTTGATATTATTGTTCATGAATCTATAATAAACATATATTTTTTTCAAACCAATTGACCTAGCCGTTACGGAGGAGTAGGCCTCAGAAAATCACTGTTTTATGGCACTTTTCGGGCGCTTGGCCCTTAAAACCACATACTCAAGTCTGCGGTCCCTTGAACTTTGAAGCTGTGAAAAAACCAAACTTCTGAGTTAACTAAAAAAAGACACGGCCGTTTATGTTGCAAAAAACGTATATTTCGACACTCAAGGGAAACAAAATTCATAGGGTACTTCCCGTTGACCTAGAATCCTGAAATTTGGCATAAAGCAAGGTCTCATAGCACAAGTTTGGAAAAAAAATCTGAAAACTGTAAAGTACTTACGTCACAGAAATAAAACATTTTGTTGTGATTCGAAAAAAATCTCCATTACACAATTCGGGAATTGAACTGTTTTCATACGTAAGTCTGTACGGAAACCTTAGTGCGCGAGTTCGACTCGCATTTACCCAGTTTTTTTTATCAAAATCATAAAAAGCAAAGTTAATTTGCTTAATGTTACCTTTTGTGTGTTCTTTCTCATTTATTTGATATGACAGTGTAAGATTTACTGTTTGTTCATCACTATCTTGTGTAAAACTGGTAAAAACGAGTTGTATTATCAGCCTGTGCTCAAGCAATGCTGATGTTTTGCTCTTCGCAACACGTTTCAACAATATAATTTATATCTTTATCTTAAGTAACCATGATGTGTGCATTGTTGACTTGAAATAATTGCTTGAATTCCATTTTTTTGCTTCAAATTACTTCTCCAACTATGGACGGAACGTGAGTGGCAGACTTTTACTGACTAAATAATAATATTTCACAACTTCCACACAACGCCGTTTAGTCCCAAACTAAGTAGACTTCTAATATGAGTACTAGACAACTGAAAAACATACTTATCATATTTCTAAAATACATGCATATTATAGATAAATTACACCCAGACACAGAACAAAAGATCGTGCTCATCACACAAACCATTTGTCCTGGGTGAGAATCGAACCCACAACGTCCAGCATAGCAGTCAGGACCAATCACTACTAGGCCTACAGACCTGTCAAAATTGTAAAACCCACTGTGTTCCTTTACTTGCCCTTAGCTAGGGTCATAGTAACTCATTCGAACAATCAGCCTAGGCAGGAGCTGCTTGAAATCCTGAGAGGTTTCAATTTTTATTTATCTTTCCCTGCCGGAGTCTGTGTTTCCTGATAGCTACAACTAAGTGGTCTTTAAGTTGAATAGGTTGCTTCTAGGCAAAAAAGCTCCATCGTCGGCCACATCATCGCTTTCTATCAGGTGAGATAGCGGTCAAACGCAATTCTATCCATAATTTTAAAAAAATAGTTTTATTCTGCACAACAATTTTTTTCAATATGCAAATATTTAATACTAAAACGAACTAATTAGTTTCGGTTAAAGCAAATTAGAAACGGATTATAATTCCATTGGAATTTCCATGAATAGACACATTTTGGGAAACCCCTTTACAATTCTACAAAACCCCGAATGGACGCTAATTGTATCTTATTAATCCGTCAGGGTTCATAAATGTGATTTTATAAACTTATTAGCTGACTCGGCAAATGTTGTTCTACTATATAAATTATCAAAGACAAATATGGCGGTTGGGGTAGGAGGATAAAATATAGCCTACGACCTATTCTCAGACCCACACAAACCGGCCGTCCAGTAACTGTCCGGACCAAGCCCAAGTCGTCAACGGCGCACTGTTCCTGCGCGCCTCAAGGAGTTGTCAGCAACAGCAGGGACCCAGCCGGGTCGAAGCCTACTGGGGCCAGGGTTATCCGAAAGGGCGCTCGAGCCCCGGTATGAAGGCTAGAAGGAGCGGGGTGGGCCTTTTAGTCAGTAAGAGTCTGACACTATCTCCCGCTCCGCTCAAGAGCGGGGGTCGTCATTGGATGATTTTTTTCCCACAATATAAAAAAAGACCCACAAAAAATTTCAAAAAGATTGTTCAAGCCATTTGGGAGGAGTTCAACAAAAATCACTCAGATACGAGAATTTTTTACAACATTAGTTATAGTATATGCGAAACTTTTACGTAAAGAGTCTATGTACTAAATTTTATAACTGTACCTATCATGAAAAATCACCAAGTTATAAGCCTGTTATATCAGCAAAAATGCAGGCATTTTATGGACAGTTATACAAGTCGATCTCCAAACCCGCTACAAATCTGGCAAACGACCCAAGAGCTAGATTGACTCGACACTACACTGAAGATATCCCGGACGTCAGCCTGTACGAGATTAGGATGGCTCTGAAGCAGTTGAAGAACAACAAGGCGTCGGGTGAGGACGGAATTACGGCTGAGCTCCTGAAGGCGGGTGGAAAACCGGTCCTAAAGGCCCTTCAGAAGTTGTTCGATTCCGTCATACTCGAGGGAAAAACGCCACAGGCATGGAGCAGAAGTGTGGTGGTACTCTTCTTTAAGAAGGGTGATAAAACCCTACTGAAGAATTACAGGCCCATCTCACTTCTGAGCCATGTCTACAAGCTGTTTTCCAGGGTCATCACGAACCGTCTTGCGCGCAGGTTTGACGACTTCCAGCCTCCCGAACAAGCCGGATTCCGAAAAGGTTTCAGCACCGTAGACCACATACATACGCTACGGCAGGTCATACAGAAGACCGAGGAGTATAACCTGCCTCTCTGCCTAGCGTTTGTGGACTACGAGAAAGCTTTTGATTCGATCGAGACTTGGGCTGTGCTGCAATCTCTCCAAAGGTGCCAAATTGACTATCGGTACATCGAAGTGCTGAGGTGTTTGTACGAAAACGCTACCATGTCAGTCCGACTCCAGGACCAGACCTCGAAACCTGTCCTCCTGCAGCGAGGTGTGAGGCAGGGAGACGTCATCTCTCCGAAACTGTTCACGGCCGCAATGGAGGATGTCTTCAAGGTTCTGGACTGGAGTGGACTAGGCATTAATGTCAATGGCGAGTACATCACTCACCTTCGGTTTGCCGACGACATAGTAGTCATGGCGGAGACTATGGAGGAGCTCAGCACAATGCTCAATGACCTCAGTAGAGCTTCTCTAAGAGTGGGTCTTAAAATGAACATGGATAAAACCAAAATCATGATTAACAACCATGTAGCGCCCACTCCTATCAAGGTCGGAGACTCTACACTCGAAGTTGTGGACGATTACGTCTACCTCGGACAGACAGTCCAGTTGGGTAGGTCTAACTTCGAGAAAGAGGTCAACCGTCGAATCCAACTCGGTTGGGCAGCGTTCGGGAAGCTACGCGGTATCTTCTCGTCCAACATACCACAGTGTCTCAAGACGAAAGTCTTTAACCAGTGCGTGTTGCCAGTGATGACATATGGCTCCGAAACGTGGTCGCTCACAATGGGCCTCATCAGAAGGCTTAAAGTCACCCAAAGAGCAATGGAAAGGGCTATGCTCGGGGTTTCCTTGCGTGATCGAATAAAAAATGAAGATATCCGCAGGAAAACTAAGGTTGCCGACATAGCACAAAGAATTGCCAAACTTAAGTGGCAATGGGCAGGGCACATTGCTCGCAGAACAGATGGCCGTTGGGGCCGAAAAGTTTTGTAGTGGCGACCGCGTACCGGAAGACGCAGTGTTGGAAGGCCTCCTACAAGGTGGACCGATGACCTGGTGAAGGTAGCAGGAAACCGATGGATGCGGGACGCACAGGAACGTTCGATGTGGCGACGCTTGGGGGAGGCCTATGTCCAACAGTGGACGTGTATCGGCTGAAATGATGAATGATGATGATCAGCAAAAATACATAGTCATCGGGATATCCAGGTGACTGAGGGGTTGTTTTGCACTTGCTCCCAGCTGTTTTCTGGCGCCTAATGCCCGGTATGACCTGCCGTGACCTGTGTTGTACTTAGTGTCGGTGATGTCCTACTTTTTAAATATTTTAGGGAAAAAATATAACATCTTGTAAGAAGAAGAAGCAAAAACAATGTTGTATAAAGTACATAGATATTTTAAAGGTAGAAAATTATTATAGTGTCAGTACAGAAGAGATTCCGATAATTTGAAGAAATGCCCTGGAGGAATTCATGAATATAAAAGCAATTTTCCTAAGAGGAGATCATATTAAATTCAATACTTGCGGTGCCTCAAATACGTTAGGGATTTCAGCCTCTTCATCGTTGTCATTTTCTTCCAGTTCTTAGCTCTTCGTACTTACTTTTTAATTTTTTGCCAAAATATTTATGAATTTGTCACTACTCCAGTCAAAAGACTTCCTTTGCTAGACATATGCCTGTAGTTCTAGCTTTAAAGTAGCACAGCTCAAGAGGTAGCGTCTTGAGCAGTCCTGAAGGTCTCAGGGAACGCTTAGACGACACACTTGAGTTGAGGCTACTTACAGACAATTTGGTTGTTTGATTATGAACCCGAATCCCTAATTAGTGATTCTAACAATGTATAATTTACTAACGACCCGTTTCAACTTCGCACGAGTGCTAGAATCTTTGAAATTCTCTGTACTAGGTTCTGCTGTTTTATCTACTACTAACTTCTGCCAGTGGTTTCGCCTGCGTAAAAATAGGCTTCTCCATACAATCTTTGGAAAACCTTTCATCCCATTAGGGGATAAATTTTAGAAATTCTTCTCTTAGTACTCGCCTGCATTATAAAAAGAAGGTCCTGTAGTTTCAGTTGTGCATTATGATGATATATCAGTCACTTTCTCCTTTCATATATATAGATATTATAATATGCACCTAAATAATTGTCATGAAGTATTCTGCCTATTGGTAAAAAGAGCTCGAAAATCTGTTCAGTAGCTTTTAAGTTTATCGCGAACACACCGACAGACGCGATGGGATTTTGTTTTTTACTAACATAGATCTTAAGAATATTGTTATTGTTGTTTGTTGTATAATATTTAATCATTTAAAAAATACAAATATTCGGTACTTTTTATAAGATTCTTCTGTTAGTAAACAATGATCTCTATCTCTTAATCAACCTTGATTATTGAACCTGTGTTGACTACATAAGATTTAATTAAATCCTAATAATTACCCAAGTCGTTAAACTTATTAGACAGACTCTAACACTCATATGGATTTCAGTCCGAAATAAATGGATATTATTATTATTATATTCATTTATTATATCATACATATTTATCATATTTTTAAATATTTCTTCAAAAAATAACATAAAAAAAAACATTTAAAAATATAATAACTCTAACACTCATATGGATTTCAGTCGGAAATAAATGGATATTATTATTATTATTAAGGATAACTTCGCAAACAGATCTCATCTTGCTACAATATTAAGGTTTTCCGAGTAAATATTTTCATCACAAAAGCGTTCTTGCTACTAGCAAACAATTTAAGGAATCCACTGAAGCAATTCACGGAATATGATCTTAAGCAAGATCTCAGGTTAAAACAGGGTACCGTATATATCTTGGAAACGCTGAGTTGCCATAATGTTAATGTCGCCATTACCATCTAAATTTTAAAGTATTCATCTTGAAAGCCGACACTTTAGCGTTGTTTGGATATTTACGAATTTTCGACCACATTTTAGAACGAACATTTTGGATATATACAATTTTCGTATTTAAGTTGAATAAATATTATTTGTCCTAGTAGTTAATTTAGTACCTTCAAGCTTGCTATCAGGACAGACTTAATCGCCTATTACACTACTCGATATTCAGACAGTCTTAGTCTATGTAGTTTAGTGTAATAAGGGTCAGACTCTTTCACTCGGAATAAAAAATAAGACAGTCTGTTTATCGTGTGCTGAATAACGTGTAGTGTAAAACGCTTTAGGACTAGAATGTTCCTATGTCCTTTATCATTTAACAAAATATCTTGCCCTAGTAATAGAAAATAAAACACACAAGTACAGAATAAATCTCTTCAGGCCTAAAACAACAAAAAGGCTACTAAATTAATTAGCACTAAACTACAATAGAGGGAGTGGGTTCGATCTAGGCGCGGCACAAATGTTAAATGAACGGAATGCCCGCTTTAACCTAATGATGATGTATGTAGGCCAATTTGTACCACTTGTGTGCATATTTTAATTTAGCGGACCAACGAAAATTTTGGTTTCATTTTTTATGGCCATCATGGTGAAGTGGCAGCTCATAAAACTAAAGTTGTTTCTGAATACACGCTAAGACCTATCAATGCTATCAATGACTACGTTCAGTTCTGTGCAACCTTATTAATAGTGAGATAGGAATCATATCTTAGTAATCATAAGTTAGCATTTTTTTTAGTCCTGCATGTCTACATTTAAATTGCATAAAAATGACAAGTGGAAGTGCAGAGTCACCTAATACAAGCATTCCTTACTAATTCTCCAATAATATGTATAAAAATGCCTATTGTAATTGAAATAAACATTTTTATTTTATTTTTATTACATCTCAGATGCTTAAAAACAATATGTAAGTACCTATACCGTGAGGTAAAATACTTGTCCAATTTATCAAAAGACTCAAACTCGAAACAATAATATATGAACCTTGAAAAAACCTGTAACTTCTATTGTCTGAGAATCCATACAAATCGGAGCAGCTGCAAACAAATTTTTCATCCCAGGTCAAAATATTTTCGGGTATGACTCAAACTGTAAACTCAATATTAAGCAGCTAAATAAGGCAGGTGCACAGTAGTTAGCGTGGGTGTTTAAAAACTGCCAAATTGGTTTGAATAAGAGGAATTATGAGTGCACATTCCTATTTCAAGGCTTACGCTGAAGTTACCAGGATCAGTCGGTCTATGATCATTGTAGAACAGAAATTGACATACAACAGTCCGTTTTTTTATTATTATTATTGATTAGCTTGCGTTGGACCACTATTTCACCTGATGGTAAGCGATGATGTGGCCGACGATGGAGTACGCTTGCCTAGAAGTAACCTATTTATTAATGACTTAAAGACCCTTAGGTTGTAGCTATCAGGAAACACAGACGACGGCAGGGAATTTCACTTCTTAGCTGTACGCTGATAATGAATATGTTCCCAAAATGCTTTGTACGTGTTGGTGGGATGTCCACCATACCGATAGGGCAACGCCGTACCTCTAGTGGTCCGATGATGGAACGGACTTATTGGAATTAAATTGTGCAATTTTTACGCACACTTTTCGATATAACGATTTATAAAACCGACAGGCTAGCAACTCGGCGTCGGTGCTCAAGATTGGAGTTATTTCTGCATTTTTTGTGCTAATTACCATGAATCTAGTGAAACCTGTAGACAATTGAAGGAATTGCATTCACTAGTTTACATTATGCAATTTCGCTATCCATCTTTAAATACATCGCATTTGTATCTACATACATCGTCTTCTATGTATCTATCTTCATTAATATCACTTGCAAGACAAAGTTTCGCTGTTTTGCCCTCAAATAAACTTTCACAAGGCTCATTTCTGACCGAAAGGCCGAAACTACATTTATCATTCAATTAACCCGGCTGAGCCTTTCTTGCGGCATCGCAGACAAATGGTTAAGCTACCAAAGGCCTTTGCAAAATCAGCAATTATTTCTTACCGTACATATTTCTTCAATCTTTACCTCGTTTGTTTTAATGTTAATAAACTCATACTTACCAGATTTTTGCGAAAGTGTAAAATTCCTTAATTGATCCTTATGTTTTTCCAATCTCTTCATTATCAGATTCAAAAACCCGGTTTTCGACATCAAAATTTTGACAAGTTCTGTTCTTGGAAGTGATAAATGATATCATTTATCATTTGAACAGAACTTGTCAAAATTTAGCTTTAAAATGATTTGACCAGAAGCCAAAGGCCCTGCCACAAGCTCTAAACGATATCCACCTGGACAACCTAAACTGAACTGTTAATGAGATGGTTCCATATATGGTGTATATAACTCCATCCCTCTTTTTCGCTTGGCAAGGCCCCTAGTTCTATAACTTCAAATTTAGAAATCGAGAGATAAAACAATCAAGATAAGTCAGCAAAAAATTTAACTGTGGCTTTTGATTGATTTGTAGATCATTCTCCAGGTATGGTCGCAAAACGTTCTGCTTAAGCTAAGAATATAATCGTGAGTAATTCTTCCACTCCTCATATGGAGCTGCAAGTGACACAGGAAGTGTGTGTATATGGAGAAGACTCGGCACTCTCTGACCACCCCGAAAGGAAACTAGAATGAGGATAATTAATTCAGGTGTATGATTCATATCAATATTTAAAATATGGAATAGGCACGGTTTGTTTACTAGCAGCGATGATCGGAAGTAGACGTTTATAAGAATAATTCGATTTCCGTTTTTCATTTGACCTTCCGTATTGTCATTTAATTACGATTTATCATTATTATACGACTGCAGATCTGAGCTCACAACCACCATGAGGAGTCAAGGAATGCGGTCGCTGTAGCCGAAATCGGCTAGATGGCTTCATCATCATCATTACTTTTGCTGATTATAATTTTATACCGCATTTATATCTTCTACTTCTGTTCATGTATGCTCTGAGAAATAGTCTAGGCACTTCATTTCACGAGTTTATCGTAAGAAATGTGTATAATTATTCCGAGCCATCATGAAATTTTAATGAATTCGTCAGTTTGTATATTGCCCATTGTCAGCAGTCAAAAATGTAGTCAATGTTTCAGTTTATGAGTGCCAAAATGTAGAAACTATTTTACATAATACACAAATGCTCCAATATATATCGACATCAAAATTTCGTCATTTATGTTGAGTCAGTAGCAGACTTCATTCATCTAGTACATGACCTTGTTGGCGGTTATCAACTTACGGTAAATTTTACGACCTTATTGTATGAAGCCTAGGTAAATTCTGATAAGACAGATAACATTCGCAAACCCGCAAGGCAAGCCCCCTCCAACGACATCTACTCACTCCGAGCCAGTACGCCGCGCGCTTTGTCCACGAACGGACGTACCGCGCCTCCCCTAAAATTAATACGACCACCGAATAGGCAAACAGGATACTCCGCATTGGGAATAGTGATGAGAACAAACAATAGTGACTTTCATACCAAAAAGGAACCGTTTAAATAGTGCTGCCCATAACTTACTAATTGATGTGAATTCGCTGACCTTGTAAATCGACTAGAAAATGGATTAGTCACAGTTTTTTTTTTGTTTATTAATCGAACGACATTGATCGAGATAAGTGAGCTAATTGATGAAGAGATGGGATTCGTGTAATCGATTAAATTATTTAGTAATTAGTGCGGGAAGTGTAAATATTTAAAAATGACAATGCTGGCGGTGAAGAATTTTTTCATGCCAGAAAAAAGAGTGGACTCTCCGAGGTTTTCGAGGATGCCCGAAGCATTGATGAGGTCCATACGACGACGCTCTTTACG
This sequence comes from Mythimna ferrago, assembly GCA_910589285.2. Classification (NCBI taxonomy): domain Eukaryota; kingdom Metazoa; phylum Arthropoda; class Insecta; order Lepidoptera; family Noctuidae; genus Mythimna; species Mythimna ferrago. The sequence goes on from OU342680.1 coordinate 3,314,664, forward strand.
AGTGAAGAGGACCAAGTCGTTGGTACTAGTGAACGAAAAGAGGAAATCCGGTGAGTGGTAGCGTATGATACTTTTTGATTTCTTTAATTTTATTCTTGATATTGATACAGATGTTCAATATGAACATGTGTTGTCTTTGATATAAATATGAGTACTTCTTTACAGTTTATCTCTTATTAGTTTTATGTTAATGCTTGTATAATTGTTTTTAAATTCATAGTGTTAAAATTTACTAGTTGACGTAATTACGCGTGTGTTTATCATACATACATAATGTATGATCAATTTCAAACTCAACATTTTTAAAACCTTTTTATAAAACTTTTTTTAACAAAAATGTCACAATTCGCTGTGAACACTACTCGCTAAGATAATAAAAGCTCTAAGTTTACTCAAAAGACTTTCTTTTGCTCCAGTAATGACACCTTTAGTCCAGTAATTAATAAAATCAAAGGCACCATTAGGTAATCATCAGGAATAATGGCTTTGATAACTTAAACCCGGCCATTGATTTTTTACGATAACATCAGGTTTAGTAATTACAGATTGATTTTAGATAGAAAAGCCATTTACCTTACGAAGAACAGTAGCCGATTGGAAAACAATTCAGATTGAATTATTCATTGCACGAACATATTCGCAACACTACGTAATTTTTAATTCTTTGTTTGATGTTTAGATTATTCTTCCGTAAAATTGCAGCTATTGTTGCTAATAACGTAATCAGTTCATGTTTGATGTTTGAACGACAATATTTGCTTCTTGAAACATCGAAAATATTTGCAGTATGTTTAACCATATCATTTATTGCCGCTATCTGCTTAACTAACAAGAACATTACCTAAAGCAATTACAAAACAATTATGACGTTTATGAAAATTCCAGTATAAAACAAGACAAATAATTTATACACAATTCCAACTATATTCAATTGTCTTATGCTCTTATTAGCAATTCCATTTTCCTCCAGAGCTTTCATATTACGTGTGGTCATTTGAAGACTTTATCGTCATAACTCAACGTCATTGTACGTGACATCATTAGGCATTGTTTCATGTGTTTCTATGTCATATTTTAAATGGTCGCTGCCCATAAAAATGATCATAGGTACCCAACTGTTGTAGTAGATGAGACCATTGTTACCGGCCGTGCCCTATTTTGTTGGGCTAAATATTAATTGAGCGATTTGTAGGACTGGTACTTAATCGGTTGGATCATATTAGATCCGGTCTACATTTAAAGCAAAAAGTTTTCAAAGTGAATTGCTATTTCACGCTCGTTACGAATTCTTGGATACTGTTACAGTAATTTGCATTGTAGCCAATAAAATAGAAGGTTGCTCTGCATACCAATTAGGTGGCTACTCTCATTTCTTTTGTTTTTTTTCTCCGTCTCTATCTGAGTTCACCTTAACATTTTAATTGAACTGCCTGATACAGATCAACAGATTTTTATTTCAACTGTTTCGTTGTACAATCGTTATGTTACTATGTCTCAAGGTTTTCGCAATGTCTGCTATTTACATTGTTCTTTTGATATTTACTACGCAGTTGACAATATTTTTTATATTTAACGCTAGTAAAAAAAAACACATGTTGTGCATTTATGGATCTTTTGTAGGTCACATGTGGTCTTTGGTCTTGTTTGTGCTCCCATGCATATTGTTTATCGAAACTGTTGTGTTATATTATTCTTGACATGATTCTCAGATTTGTCACCTTTCAGTCTAAAAAAAACTCTTATTTCTATTATTTATTACAGATGTCTTTCCTTTTAATTTATTTGAAAAGAAATTAAACCTGATGGCAGAAAAGGCGATGAATTTGACGTCTAAAAACTAGTATAATTATTAAGATAGCTAAGTTCGTCATTAAATATATGGCTAGTAACGTGTACATATTTTAAGGGTGCTAATTGAAGTAAGATAAGAAATCGCCACTTGTCCGTCTAAAAGCCACAGTGAGATGACTGATTGCTCCAAGATTGATGACATCCGGACGCTATAAAAAATAAGAATCGATTAATGAACGATGTTCATGAAAATCGACTAAATCTAATCAATGAGTGCAAGGGCCCGTCCACAGATAACGTAGGTATTTCTAATCTGTTGCACATTTATCAGTTGCATTGCGTTCAGGCTTGATTAACTTTTAGATCGATGAGTTCAGCGATAAAATCTTTTTATGTAAAGTTAATTGGAGGGCAGACATGCAATGACCGCTTGTATGCAAGCCCGTGTGAGCTGTTCAAATTTAATTTTGTTAATTGAATTACTTGCATTAATTAATATATTATGTTTGGAATTAATTTACTATGTTTGAAGATGAGTTTGATAGTAAAAGTTAATAGCTGCTAAGCGTCGTTGGAATTGTTTAATAAAAGTATACTTAGTAACTTTACATTAATTGCCATCCTTATCATTATTACCTAAATATGTATTCAAGTCGACCTACCATAAACGCTACGCGATTACATTATTTACACAGTTATTTAACTGACATTTACGATCTGTGGCTAAACAGGTAATAAGCAAATACCTACATATTCTAGCAGCAAATTCTTTCTTCGACTAAGAATCCACAACAATTTATGTAAAAAAATTAGTAGGTAAATCTAAAAGAGAAAATTATTTCTGTCCGAAATAAAAGTATTTCTATTCTATGCTTTCTAATTGAAAAAAAAAATTGAATTCTATTAAAAGTATTTTATCTATATTCTGAAGATAAAGTCAAATGCGTTCTCAAATAAATTGGCTACATAATAAAAATAGTTTACGGTTAAAAATCGACTAAAATTTTTATTTCCGTCAACGGACAACACTTTGAGTAAAATGCACCTGGCTAGCGCGTGCCAAACTAAATGTCACACTTGACGTTACAAAACCAATTAAATACACCCTTTTTACAAACAACGACTTACCATTTAAAATGTGCTTTTATAATTGATTGAAAACTAGTTTTTTTTTTTTCTGAATGGAATTTACCGAACAAATATTTTATGGAAATGTGTACAATAATTTTATTCAAATTGCATAGAAGTTTGAAAAAGGAACAGTTTTCTTTTTTTGTTTTAACTTTTGTCATCCGTTCTGCAAGTTGGAATGTCAAACTAACAAGGAGTATTTTATAAATTCCTGATACGTAACTCGGTGCCCTATCTGTAGTAATATTATGAATAGATTTTATTGGGTGAATTTGTGGAATTTTGGCAACGTTTGACAATGTGTAATAAATAAATTCGTACAAAGATCTTTTCACACAAATAAATACTTTGCAGATGCGCCAAATGAGTCACGTGTTTGGACATGTGAAGTTAAAGATACCTACCGCAGATTTATACACACAAGTGCCCATAATTTAAATACACTTGAGAGCAAAAAAATCGCACATGGCTTGTAATTTCGTTTAATACTGTTTTTTTCTTAAATCTAAAGATATTGAATACAAATAATTAAGAAAAATTTAAGTATACAAACATAGCTTTATAAAAACACAAAATTAAGATCATTGAACTTCACGTAACTCACAAAAACCAGCGGTATACCCAATTCCCCAAATTCACCCATTTGCATTTCACTACTTGCACCTTTACCTGGAGCTACAAAAAGGGTGCTGTTTTGGAGTTTTAATCAATTTCCGGTAACGTGATAGCGTCTTTATTAGAAACAGGTGGATTTACTGGAAAAATATTGATACCATGCCCGTAGAGGCCGTTCAAGTTATTGCCTTGCCCAAAGCAGGCCATAATCAAAATGAATTCGCTCGACAGCAAAATTTTAGCCGCTTCCCTATTTGTCTGGTATACCAAAGGTTTCAAGAGACCCGTGGGTATATTCGGCGACCAGGATCTGGCCGGTGGTGCATAGGATCAGGGTGTGATTTTCGCTTTCCTGTAACAAGTACTTTGAGAAATCGGCTACTGAACACGATTGAACTGACACAAAAGCTTCAAGAAGTTCGCAATGTCAGTGAAACTCAGTGAACGATTAGGAAAAGACTGAGTGAAGCAGGCCTGACTGCAAATCTCTCAGCAAATGGTACCAAATTGACCACAGCTCACCGACAAGCCCGGCAATAATTTGCCACTAAACACTTAAATTGGATGTATGCCTAATGGCAGGCTGTTGTGTTTTCTGATAAGTATAGAATGACTCAGATGACCATGATGGATGCTATAGGGTCTACAGAAGGTCATCATGGCAATTTTAACAATGCTGCATGAGCGAACAAGTGGGTTTTGGAAGCACTTTAGGGTGGCATAATGTTGGACACTAAAACTGACATTGTATTCATCACTGGGCCATTACTGGCCTGATATCGAGAGGGTTGAAGGCTTTATGATACATCAAAAAAGTGCTCGAAGAATATGTAAAGCTGCTTGTGTGGCTTGTGGTTGATTTTTTTTCCTTAATGCAGAACAACACCAGATCGTATGTCGCTAGAACAGTTTGCGACTACATGTAAGACGTTGGAATCATTGCGATAGAGAGGCCAGCTCGTAGTTCTGATCCCAATCCAATTGAGAATATCTGGAATGACCTTGAAAGAAGACTTAGTGCAAAAAGCCTGGCTCTCCACGCCTCCAAGAGCTTCAATTTGTCATTGACGAGGAGTGGGACGTTATACCCTAAGATTTCATGGTAAAATTAAAACGGTTGATGAAAAATCGAGTAACAGCTGTAAATAAGGCTAAGGGAGGGAATACACTTTATTGACAATCAGGATGACCAAGAATTTTAAGTTTGACTCTCATTCTTTCTTAAGTGAAATTTGGTAATTTTTCCCATATGTTGGATTTTGTGCTGTAAACCCTTTCAAGGATATTTTTTTACACTGTATTTCATATCATTAGAAAGGTAATTAAATAGGCTTTCAAATAATGTATGAAATGTTTTCAATACCTATACACATTCATGAAAAAAACTGCCTGAACACAAAGAGTTTATGATGTGCGATTTTTTTGCTCTCGAGTGTAGTTTTACACAAGAAAATACAGCAAGTTAACATTTGATGTCTAAAATTTATTGAACATTGAATTTTTTCGCGAGAAAGTATTGTTTCATGTTTTAATAAAACATTCCTTCCATTGAGAAGCTGGTGCTAAAAACTATTTTCAGCAAACTATTTGTAATTGACCTCACAACACTCGACCTTGGTCATGAAATAAAAAAAAATTAAAGCCCGCGACGACTCGACCTCGTGTGAAACACGCCAGTCAAAACGTCTTTTTGTTATTTTTAAAATAACAAATTATTTTGACTCGAGTCTGATGCGTGGGAATAAATAATGTTATTGCGTAGTTTATCATTGTTTTAGCGAGTATAATTTTGTAACCATTAGATTAAACAGAAATTAGAAACGTTTATTTCAAATAGACTTGTATCATCAGCTGTGGTCAAATGCGAGCCTATCAATTATAATAAAACAATCTAGAAATACAAAAACTTTTCTACAGGCACTTTTGAATTGTCAAAATGTCAGATTAAGCGAAATTACATATTCCAAAACGTAGATCTCCATGGAGAAGAACGTGCAAGAAACTCCGTGAACACTCTTTTAAATCATATTACGAGTTACATAAATCTTGTTCCATATTTCTTGTCGCTTCTATTATGTGAACACAATGTAGATAAAACATCTTCTTTAATGCATGCGTTAATGTGTTTAGAGAAGGTATGTCATAACCCCATCACTTCATATCAATTGGACATGCTAAAGATAGTCTGCCAACTCTTATTTCTGTGCAAATCTGGCAAGGTGTCTGGTCATTCTAATTGTGCGGATTTCACATGTGTAAATGGCGACCGAAACTAATAAAAATAAATATAGAAAGGAGAATAATTAACATAGCGTGTGCAGGTTTGGCAATTACATATGATACATAGGTACTAGCACAGAAAAAATTAAAGAGGTTTGAAAGGAAATACTTTCCGATTTGTACTACAACGAGTGTCTCCGCTTGTCTCCCACCCTTTAACCATAAAATAGATGGGTACAGAAGACAATTTCATGTATTTACTCTATGGACTTCACTTTTTATACCTACGCTCGGTGGACGCACACTAATGAGCGTTTCAGTCGGAACTGTTCGACGAGTGTTCCGAGACGCGACCGAGATATCGTGTCCGTGAGCGGTGTGTGTGTGTGTGTGTGCGTTGCTCGAGCGCGCTTTGTATGTAGATTGACTTCTGTACCTATCTATTTTGTGCTTTAACTTCACTACAGGCAATAAACCAATACGAAAGCGCATTACGCAACTAACAGACAACGCACACTTAGATCGCAAGTTTGCTATTGGTTTTAAACTATGAGCATTGCCCTACTTTGTGCACGCCTGCCCCGCCTACAAGGTCATTCTAAACTCTTTCATCTGTTCTGTGGGTAGGTACTAGTGCGCCTCACCATCAACGATTGCATGACTGTGCCCGAATACTCGACGACGCTTAGTGTTCCCCGCGCTCCTCAAGGAGATTTTTTTTTTTTTATTAATGATAGGCTTGCGTTTGACCACTATCTCACCTGATGGTAAGCGATGATGTGGTCGACGATGAAGCACGCTTGCCTAGAAGAAACCTATTCACTCTCGACTTAAAGACTCCCTAAGTTGTAGCTATCAGGAAACACAGATTCCGGCAGGGAATTCCACTCCTTGGCTGTACGCACAATAAATGTGTTCGCAAAACGTTTTGTGCGTATGGGTGGGATGTCTACCATGTACCGGTGGTTTTGATGTCAGCAAAATCGTAGGGGCCCAGCAGGGCTGAAGCCTACTGGAGCCATGGGTTCGCTTCTGAAAAGCATTGGAACGCAAGGTAAAGAAGAAACACAGGAATGGGTTTTAGTCAGTAAAAATCTGACACGCTCTACCGCTCCACCCACTAGAGGAAAAGTCATTGATTGCATCACTGCTTACCATCAGGTGGGATCGCATTCAAGCGCTAGTTTACGAGTAGATATCAATTTAAAAAAAAAAACAATCACCTTACCTTTATAATATTACCACTGCTAGGACCCGACCCGCCTTAGGAGAGGGAATGGACCGTATTTCACCACGTGGGCCCTGTGCGGTTTGGCGATATTAATAACAATTTTGTGAAAAAGCTACAGCTTTTGAGTCAGACTAAAAACGAATAAATTCTAGACTTTCGTGGTTGAAAATCAATTAGCGTAGAGCTGAATTAAAGCCTATCTTTTGGGTATGATGACAATATTTTTCCAACTTTGTAAACCAGTTACCTAACATGCTCACTCATTCACTAAGACTAGTTCTAAGAATGTTTGCCTGCACCCGCATCTCTATTGGACTCCATTCAAATTCAAGTAACTTTGATAAAAACCTTTAATGCACTGGCAGATACCCGGGTATCTGTTTGTGTATTATAGGTAGATACCCGGATATCTGATAGTGTAATAGTAGCGAACTCCGAAGTCTAAGCTACTTTTTTTTCTTAACCATTACTGTTCCTCCGTTAGGCAAAGGCCTCCCTCAAGCCCTTCCAGGTATTCCTCTCCCTTGCCGGCTTGACCTCGGCTTGGTCTCGTGGAATGCGTCTAGAGATCATCTCGTCACGTCTTTCTGGATGCTACAATTATTTTAATGCATGTTTCTAATGTGCTATTACCATCTTCACATAAGCATATTTAATAAGATGGTTTGGGATACATAGGTTAGACGGTTTCAAAGTCCATAACGGCCAGAAGTAGAAACATTTATGTATTTTTTTTTAGCTATTTAGATTTAAATTACATTTCAATGCAATTAATCAGAAGATTGGCAACCACTTTATTCATTCAGCAATCTGAAGTCGATCACACTGCCAAGTGTGGCGACATTTGTTTACTATTATTAATAGGGACACATCCACTATACCATCTTCACTGTGTCAGAAAGGAAAAGCGAAGAAGTGAGAAAATACATAAGTTTTAATCTAATTGCTCCGGGTCTGGGTATCTTGTGTATGTGAGTTTTAATATTTGTGAACGCACACACGGTAAAGGAGTAATTCCTAGAGTGGGACAATGTTTTGTTTGCACACTGACAAATCTATCTTCTTCAGTTTATTCCATCCCAACCTTGTCTGTCAAAGATTGCCTAGTACGAAAGACCAACCATTATAAAAGTATTTATCCTGTACTTTTTTATAAGGCATACTATACTGAATAAAATAAATAATTTTTACTCCCCTACATATTTCTTTACTAGGGCGATAAGATCATTCATAGCTGCATAGCAATTAGACCATTAACAGCAAAACAAAAGAATAAAGCCGCCACAGCAATATCTCTAAATCCATAAACTAATAAACATGAACAACAGGGCAGGTAAAAGCTATCCAATATAAATTCAAATTACCCATTGGAACCAGTGACCTAATATGGGGAACTGGGTCAGAAGTGTCGGTACAGGCCATTGGATCCAGTCCAATTCCTGGCACACTGGCGCACCCTTTTAGCGCCAACCTTGAATTTAAATTGACCTCTTCCACCTCTAGGAATTGTCTCCCAATTTCACTGAATGGTTATGAAGGCTGTTCAAGTCGAGGGTAATTTTGTGGATCATTTTTATAGGCTTTTGGCTGGTTAATGGACCGATGTGTGGCTCTCAAGCGGTTATGTAAAGTACCTTATTAGGTTCTATTTTCCAATCCAATGGCTTCTCCTGCCAAAGAGTGTAGCGGGACGGCGTGGACGGGACGTGTTAGACTTTTTCTGACTTTTTAATCACACCTGTGTCTTTCAGTAGCCCTTTGCTTTCTAGGACCAGGATTTCCTGTCCGGAAATTCCCCGTGGCCTTAACAGCCATTGGTGCTGCTGGCCCCTACGTTTTGCTGATATGTTCCAGGCATGCGTAGATCACCACGCACTATCGACGACTGAGGCTCGGTCCTTATTGGACCTCTGGACGGTATGCTACTCATTGCTCGTTGTCCGCAAACCTGCGCTTACGGTGGATAGGGATTGCCTTACGAACCCCGACGATCGAGGAGTCTCCTGTAGATTTTATTAGGCGATGCTGGGTCCCTACTTTATTGCTGATATCTCTTTGAGGCACGCGTAGATTACTACGCGCTATCGACCACTGAGGCTCGGTCTTAATTGGTGGACTAAGGACGGCCAGACAGCGCCTGCGCCTACGGTCGATAGGAATCACTTTACGTACCTCGACTTTCGAGTCGTCACCAGTACATTCTAAGGTTCTTACGTCTTAAACGTTACGTCGTCTTCTAGGTGGTCTTAAAGATTTCTCAGAAATTAAACAATGAATATTAGCTATTATAGCACGTTTATAGCACAACAGATTGCAAATGTCAAAAATTCTGGCAACTGTTCAAATCAATTAGTTGATATACGATATGTTTGTATTAGAAATCTGGTCTATTAGGTATTGTGTAGTTATATGTATATATCTACTTTTTAGTAGATAACGTATGATCCATTGCACTTGTAGTCGAATACTACTAATATTATAAAGATTGTTTATTATTTTTTAATTATTTTTTTGTGGTTTTTTGGACTAATACTTTCAGAAATTAAGTAAGTACCTCCTATAATTTCTGAAAGTCTGATTGCTAAAATTTTTTTACCTATATAAAGTTGCCTTATTTCAGAGTGACATCCTAACTAATATTATAAATGTGAAAGTGTGGATGTTTGGATGTTTGTTACTTAATCACGCAAAAACGGCTAAACGGATTTGGATGAAATTTGGCATGCATATAACCTTTGACATGGAAAAGAACATAGGCTACCTTTTATCCTGATTCCTTAAGTACCTTATGCCACGCGGGCGAAGCCGCGGGCATAAGCTAGTAGGTTATATTTTTCTGTACGCGGTCGACGCTGCAGGCAACAACTTGTAGATAGTATAGCTGCTTTTGTAATGAGTGAGGCCAATCCCAGGTACACAGATTTTTTAATTTGGAATTGGTAATCAACTAATAACTTCTCCCGTTCTGGTGGCACTAGAGGGAGTGTCAGACCTTTACCGCCTACTAGCTTTTTCCCGCGGCTTCGCCCGTATAAATAAAACATAGCCTATGTCACTCAGGAATAAAGCAGCTTTCTAACGATGAAAAAATTATCACAATCGGACCAGTACTTCCAGAGATTACCCCCTACATACAAACTTACAAATTTTACCTCTTTATAATATTAGTATAGATAACCAACCCGTGTTTCTTTCTTTTTACTATTGATAGGTTCGCGTTTGACTAATATTTCACCTGATGGTAAATGATGCACGTGGTCGACGATGGAGCACGCTTACTTAGAAGTTTAGTAACCCATTCACTTTTGACTTAAACACCCCTAGGTGGTGGCTATCAGGAAACACAGATTGCAGTAGGGTATCCCGCTCCTTAGCTACACGCACAATAAATGCTAATCCACAATCATCCTTTATTAATAACTAGCTTTTGCCTGCAGCTTCGCCCGCGTGGCATTAGGTACTTAAGAAATCGGGATACAAGGTGGCCTATGTTCTTTTCCATGTCAAAGGCTATATGCATGCCAAATTTCATCCTAATCCGTTCAGCCGTTTTTGCGTGATTAAGTAACAAACATCCAAACATCTAAACATCCACACTTTCACATTTACCTATAATATTAGTTAGGATTTGTCAGTCCTTTGCGTTCCAGGGTTACGGTAACTCTTTCGAACAATCTCGTAGCCTTAGACGGAGGTAAACATAGAAGCTAATAGCTCTTGTCTAGCCCATTTTTACCAAATGATGGCACACTTGACGCAATGGTTGATCGACCAGCTGTTGCGCTTTGGGTCGCGAGTTCTATCCCGGCAAGGAAAAAATATTTGTATATCCTACAGAGAGGCGTTTCGGGTCTGGGTATCTTGTGTGTTGTATACAGCAGTCATTCCTAGTCTGCGGAAACATTTTAAAAAAATCCAAGCCAAGTCATCTGTCTTACCATTTACTTTCACAAATTAAATGAACCATAAAATCTTTCAGATATTAAATCAATGTCATTGATCTTCTACCTAATATCTGTCCAAACTTCGCTCTTCCAACAAAGACAAACAGAGAATGAAACCTAACTATTAGGGCGCATACAGACACTATCGAAATTGCAAAAGTTTCGCGTGCCGAGCTCATAATAAATTCATTTAATGTCCGCTTACACGGGAAGCTGTTGCATCCACACAAGTTATGAGAGGAGGCGAATGAATACGGCTCACAATTTTATATTTAGGAGAAGGTATGAGATGTCGCGTTTTTGTCACCATGATTTACATTTATTATGTAGTCACAAACAAAACTTTTTAGAAACACATTCATCATGCGTACAACTACGGAGTGAAATTCCTTACCGAAGTCTGTGTTTCCTGATAGACAAGTAAATAATGCTCTCGTCGAGTCGAGGCTTCAAAGTCAGTGAGCATCGAAGCCGCCCAGTTGCTAGCCTGTCGGTTTTCTACCGGTTGCATTTCGGAGAGTGTGCGTCCGAATTGCATAGCCTAATTCCGCCTAACCCGTTCCATCATCAGACGCGCCACCGGTACATGGTGGACATCCAAACGAACCTATCAACAATTAAAAAAAAATTCAACCAGCTACTGACAACCGCTACCTTTCATCACTTAGACCTCTCCCCGCCAAGACGAGTGCGCCTAACAATTTATTGGGGTCAGCGTAGGGGCTTACGTTATTGAAAAGGTTCTGCAACATATTGCGCTGAAGGCGGATGGGCACGACACTCCTGGGATCAATATGCGGATCAAATATGGCTGATGTACGTGGATCTTGGGTGAAAAGGTGGGTTCAGGTAAGCTGGTACCTACGGACGAAGCTTATCTTTCTGTGGGAACTTAAGCACCAGGGCAACACGCGATATGCATTTTGCTGGTCAGTATGAATGAAGTTTTATGTTGATTCAAATATTAATTTGAGACCATAACAAGTATAAATTTACGGAATTATAATCGTTAAAATCATCAATGCAATACAACCCTCTCAGTTCGTCTTATTCAATTAGTCACAGACACTAGACATATTGACACTTGACAAAATCACATCCCAGCTCTACCCGAATTCAGCAAACAAATATCAATAAAAAAAAAAATAATAATAGATAATTTTAAAAAAAATATTAATGTTATTTTAGTATCATAATTATGCTACTTACATATTTTAAATTAATAAAACTGTAGAGACTGCTATTACTCTAAAGTATTGCTTTGTTATTAATTTGCAACTACTAATAATCTAGTCGATCAATGAAATTATATCGTAAAAAGTCGAGTAAGTACTAACTTATTCAAGTGTATTTCCAGTTTTAGCTCACCATAAACCGTACACAGTTGCAATACTACTTTAACTTACGACGCAAAAACAATAATAAAAACTTAATAAATAAATAAACCGGCGTCCGCGCAACTTAATCGCTCTGATGTAATCGATAAAATCTACAATATTCGTCATGATATCGAGTCTACGAACTAGTGATGTGAGTCATATTGACATTGATTTTGACCTCCACTTGCATAGTCATTCTAGGTGCAGTGTTCGAAACATGAGCCTTTAGGTATAACAATAAATTGTTATTGACGTAGATAACAGTTTACTATTGTGTGTTGTTTTGTTATGGACGTAGGTAGTATTGTGTTGTTTGTAAACTACAACAAAATTGAAAAAAAAAACACAGTACTGCAACAAAATTTTTCCTGTTTGCTATAACTTAGGAGTTTTTAAGTCGAGAGTGAATAGGTTGCTTTCAGGTGAGATAGCGGTCAAATACGAGCCTATCCATTATTTAAAAAAAAATAGTGTTTGGAACTAGTAACAAAATGCTAACATAGCGCATTTATCAAAATGTTCTATTTTCAAGCAGTTTAAAATTTAAATTAAGACCAGCATAATGTCATTGCATTTAAAGGTTATTAAAATTTTATTTCTGACACAAATCAAGCATTCGATTGTTAATTCAAATTAAATTATCTTCAATGATTCTTTACGTATCTAATTTGAAATTCAATTAGTTCAAGAATTGTCAAATTAGGCACTAAATAACCTTTAGATTTAACACGCGTTTAATCGATTTAAAAATAATTTAAATTGAATTGAAGTTACAAAGAAAAATCATTTCAGGCACACAATAAATTGTTGAATTAAACTTGAATCTGTCATCTAAAAATTGAACGCTAACGGTACAACAAAAACATTTAAAAATAGAAACAAGCCAAGTGTGAACTTTGAAAAAAGAAGCAATCTATCCAACCTAACGGAATGGTGCCGTTCCAATTTTGAAAACTTGAAAAACCAAGAGAAGAGAAAATAGGTCGCAAATAGTGCTGCACAACGTTAATGGACATATCGGGAATCGGGATTGAAATTGTACATACATACTACGTGGCGACTACCATTGTACTAGGGATGTGTCGTAGACAAAACTTTTTAAAAAACCGAGCCCTGGCGTAAGAGAGCCGAGAACGGTGTACTCACGTGTATCATACGACGTTTTTCAATACACTTGTGAAGAAAATAACAGTAAAACTAGTAGGTAGGTAACTTTTTTGTGACATGGCGTTAAAAATCTGTTTTCATATGCGCACGCATAAATTTTTTATTTACCCCTAGGGAAATGCTAAGGTATTTTAATCATACTGCCTAGTCTTACGTTTATGTTTTTTCCGTGAAAAGTTTTTACTATAATGTCTTTCGTAGTGACAATGGAATACGCATGTAACATTTTCTAATGATTTTGTAGTATTTAATTTTATTTAATTAATACAGCCACTGAATTACACTTGAATAAATCAAGCCAAAAACCGCGCGCATCTTAAAATGGCAGACAACAAAAAAAAAAAAAAAATTGTCAATGTACGTTTTATTTACAATTTTTTTTTTTTATTAAATAAATCGTTTGTTCAAGTTAAAATGGTCAAAATTGCATGAAATTAGTAAGTAAGACACTAATTTATACCATTGAACGCAATAACTTATGTGAAATTTTTTCGTACTCATTTGTTTTGTGAACAAAGAAGTTGAACAAAAGGTTTTAACTACATTATAGCACGAGTGCGTAATGGTAATCAAAATGTCACAGTTTGGTAACAAGCCCTTTTATATACCTAAGTGCAGTACAATAAGAGTTACTTTCTGAGCAAGTGTATTGAAAATAATATTTAAACACATCAATTTGCGTAAATGGTATTTTTTTTATGACGTAAAGAAAGACCTCACTATCATTTTATTAAATAAAGAAAAGAAAGAAAATATGTTTATTTTATGCAAACACTAAGGCATACTACTTACACAATAACACAATAACTTTGACAGGACAAACGAAAAGATATAAAAACAAAATGGCTACAGACGTCATAATAAATCGGTTAATAGAGCTTATGAAGTCTATGAACCAGCTAAACAAAACAATAAGCATAACAATAAACCGTAACATTAGAATTTAATACAAAACCGTAACGGGAATACTATCCTCGACACGTTTAGCAGCACTAGTGGCGCGGCGCATAGTGCAATCGGAAAAGCCATTTGCGAAGCACAGAGGTCGGCGTCGCCATGACAGGCGACCCAGTTGAACATAGGGTTGCCTACCGTACTCTAATATAGACTATTGTACTCTATTTTGCGGATGAGTACTTTATAATGTACAAACGCAATAGAGTACAATAAAATACTCTATTTATTTCGATTCTGAATCGGTTCAATTTTAATTCAACAAGACTAAATTTTTGAATTAAAATGCATGAAATCCTACCATTTCAGTATTTTGCTTCTTCTTCTTTTCGTGTCGATTTGACCCAAATTTTGCCCGACCAATATTTAGCCACCTGGACAGCTCTGTCGTTGGCTTCGTATAAGTCATGGAGGGTGCAGATAGTATTTTGCAGAAAAACATTTTTATCAGTCGTAAATTGCAAGAAAACCGTGACTTCATTAAAACTGTTTGTTAGTCGTCCATTTATTTTAAAACAACGACAAGTTTGTTTATGAAAAACTAAAATGAAAGGGTATTCTTTTTAATAGTGTTATTTTTTATTTTTGGTGTACAATAAAGATATATATCTGTCTATCTAAATTTCCTCCATTTTTAATCAGATGTACTCTAAATCTTCTAAAAAAAAGTTAGCAACCCTAGTTGAACCGTCCCTTTTTATAACTATACAATAGAAACTCGTTAACTTTTCAGAAACTAAGAAATCGGTCGTAAGGCATAACTTTCTGTTGTTAGGTCTTCAAGACTCGTTTAGTCTCTCTTTAGAGAGCTTTTTTCTCGCGATTCTGACTAGTTTATGTGTAGAGGAGAAGTTTATTTTACATATTAAGTGATATGGCAAGATAGCTTTTAGAAGTGAATAGTTTTTTTTTTTTTTGTAGTAGGTTTATTAGTATTTCATAGATGGCAATAATGGGTATAATACTTCAGTATCAGTAAGAGGCCTCGAGGTTTGTTTTAACGAGAACGATCCCTAGCGTTCCTTAGAACTACTATCGATGCAGTTTAGGGTACTTGGTGTAGCCTACCCCCTACTCCCTTGAAGTGTGCGTATATCAAGAGCAATGTAGATATTCTACTGTCAATCAGTTATTATTCTTCAAAATTGTAACTTAGCTTCTTAGTAATATAGGCCGCGGTCACGTTCGAAAGACTTAACGTGGCCTTGGAACGCAAAGGGTAACTGAATGACACAGGTGCGTTTTAGTCAGTAGATTTCTGACACCCCCTCTCGCTCCACCCCAGAGCGCGAGAAGTCATTTGATGATTTCACAAATACAAAAAAACTAACAATATGGATAATTCTATGGCTACTATGGCGGTCTCAATTATTAATGTTAAGAGATATTTCTATTCTATTCTTTATTAATGGCAAGTAAATCCGATGTCGACTATTCTGCCAATGTCTAAAGTGAATTGGAAAAGCAAGCGTGTATATTATTATTTCAGAAAATGGAAAGGAACAGTAGATAATTGTAGACCAAAAGTAAAAGATATTTAATTGCAAATATGTTTTAAAAAACACTTTTTAACGTCAATTTAAACTAGATGAGGCCGGTGTATCCTAGTTGACTACTCTGAAAAATGTATCGATCAAAATAGTCGAAGCAAGGAATTAAATCGATAGACAATGTTGAAATGAGGACTTGCTCCAAATGTACCTTTCGACATGAAAGTAGAACCCTATCACCGCATATTATTACTAACAGAACTGCAACAGCATTGCAAATTGACGCGTTTTAGTGCGTTGACGTTACGCAAGCCGTCCCGTCGATATGAAAGCAAATAAACGCACGGCGGATACTGAAAGTGCAGGAAATCAGGGTTGACACTACCATTAGTTCTGGGATAAATTATTCTACCAAGCCTTTTTACAACTATGCGGTTAAGTACCTACCAATATTTCACACTAGCTTTTGTCCGCGTATAAAGTATAGCATATGTCACTCTGGAATAAAGCAGATTTCTATCAGTGAAAAATTTGAGCAATCAGACTAGTACTTCCAGAGATATCCTACAAAAAAAAAGTTACTTACCTCTTTATAATATTAGTGTTATGGAGCGATTTTCCATCTATCATCCACAACCCAGTAACTGTGGAACATAATACACCTACTAGGTAATACTGATGTCAGATTTAACTACAGACTATCTGCAGAGCGTGGAACGTAATATAGAAATACGCTTGAACGATATGCACAAAAAAAAGCACAGCCAATAGAAATCTCTATTCAAGATCTAAAATATTTGTTTTTGTTTTTTTAAGTGATTTCAAATTCAAAGCAGTTATTTCAAATCGCTCTAGAGTAGAACGAGAGAGCGTACGTATCAGACTTTTATTGACTAAAACCCACCTGTGCACTTCAGTTGCCCTGCGCGTTCTCGGACCACGGACACTCTTTCAAACTTTCCCACTGTAGAATATTAGTCATCATCATAATTTCTGTCGAAAGACGTCCACTGTTGGACATAGACTCTCCCAAACGTCGCCACAGCGACCGGTCCTGTGCGTCTCGCATCCACTGCATTCCCACGGCTCTGTTCACTTTGTGGGAGGCTTTCTAACGCTGCATTTTCTGGTGCCACTCACCACCTCTCTGGTTCTGGTTGGTCTCTCTCTCTGTTCTCTGGTTGAAACCTTTCGGGACTATCAACCATCCACTGTACGATCAATGTGCCCTGCCCAGTGCCGCTTAAAAATATTAGTAATACGACTTTATTCCATTTCACATGGCGTAAATGACAGGATGCAATCAATCTACTTTAGATAACAGATAGAAAAGAAATGGAAATCCGTTTCTTGTCATCGTGTTTTAAAGGATTTGCAAATTACAAGAATTATATACCAACTTATGCTTTTAAAAATTATAATACAACCTCCTTGAAATTGTTAGTAAGCTACATTATTTTGGTAATAGAGATATTGTCATTGATAGCCAAAAGCCTTAGAGCCAAGTAGTAAAAACCATGCCTTTTACGCATAAGGTCTATATGCAAAAAGTGCATTTTTTGTAGTTGTTAATAATATGTGTCCTTCACATTTAATCGATGTTTTTACCTATTAATAACAGTGATCAATTAACAGTTTAAGACGACAAAAGATCCTGACGCTGAATGTTTTTTTTTTTATAATACAATTTTACTCAAAAAATATGTTAAGATTTTATTAAAAGAAAAATCGGGAGCCCACTTTCATGTTTTTTAAAATAAACTCCCTGCAAATCAAATAACCATACATCATCCAAATTTTTAATATAACCTTATTAAGATTCCCTTAAATAATCCCGGATTTGACTTAATATAAAAATATGGCGTCCCAACCCTACCTCAGATGCAACGGACAAATGAGGCGGGATATCGAGCGGTATTTACATATACATATATAGGTATCTATGGATACAGATTACAGTCCCTATGTACTGTCTGTTTGAATATGGAGTTGCATATAACGACATTTATGTACCTACCTACCTGTATGTATTATTATGTGTAATAGTGAGTCGTCAGGTGTGATTTTACTGATGTTGTAGGTTCTAGAAATGCACCTATCATAATGTTACAATCATCATCATCATCAACATTTCAGCCGATACACGTCCACTGTTGGACATAGGCCTCCCCCTATGTTACAATGTCAATATAAAAATATATACATTTATATTAAAAATCAGTCTCGTTACTTAATTAACAGGCCTCTTAAGCGTTATTATAACCTCAATATGACATCTCTATGTAGATGTGACTTACAGACCATGTTGAACATTTTCCAGAAATTGAAAGAAATGTCAAATTCTGAAGCCGTTGCAGCAGCGTGAAAGCAAAGAGGGAGATTCAAGTATTAATAGTAATAAATTTCTTTATTATAATCGCGTATTGATTGCCTTCATGCCTAGCATTTATTAAATAAATCTTTTTATTTTTAACCAGCCTCGTTAATCTCGTTTTTCCCGGGAGACTCGAGACTAATACGGTCCGAGTCTCGATTTTTTAGTTTCGGTACTCGAACATGTATTGAGACTCAAAGCCTTATTTAATAGATTAATTACATAATAGAAATATATAAAAAATTAATAATATAGAAATTATAAATTCATGAAAATTTTTCTATGAAACTAAAATTACAAATACAATTATTTTTTGAAATGTCACTGTCAACAGTAGATTTTTTCAGCTTCGTCTGTCAGTTACTTTCACTTTATTATTATTATTCTAGGCAAGCGTGCTCCATCGTCGACTACATCATTGCTTACTATCAGGTGAGATAGTGGTCAACGCGAGCCTATTAATAATAATTTTTGTCTATGTTTAAAAATAACGATACTAACCCCAGATTTCTGATTTAAGTATTCGAAGTTGAGCATTTCTCAAACTCTAGCCTTAAAACCTGTCAAAATTTGGCATTTAAGTAAGGTTTGAGACGTTCTTAACTCAAAATACACAATTCGGGAACCCGCCGCAAGTCCCGTGTTACAGAACGTCACTCAAAACTCAAGCGTTACTTAAAACTAGTTTCAATCAATCAAATGGCTTGAATCTAGTTTTAAGTAATGCTTGAGTATTGAGCGATGTTCTGTAATACGGGCCTAAGTACACTTGCTTACTGGCGTCTTATTCAGACTACGACCTACGAAATTACTTAGAAACAAGTGCAACAACGATTAAAAAACAAATGACAGAGGGAACGAGTGCATAACAAGCAACATAACAATACAAATCGGTTCGATTCTCATACATTGTCCATTGAAATGGAAAAAGATGAATGGAAATCTGTCCAATCGACACTGTTCTCTAGATCCGCGTACTACTTACTGTTCACACTCTTTCTTAATGGGGTGAGCAGAACTTGTAGTCTATACAACACTATTAAAATTTTTAGTAACTCTAAGCGAAACCCGAAATACATACATTTTGTAAATCTAAACTAATTTATACATATAAATAAAATTGGAGTGTCTGTTTGTAATATTGAAATAACCGCTTTTTACTACATGCATATGAATATATATACGGTACTTACACCAAAATATTTTTTTTCCATTTTTGTCTGTCTGTCTGTCTGTTTGTCTGGGCTAATTCTGAATTGGCTGGACCGATTTTAATGGAACTTTTTTGTCGGGTAGCTGATGTAATAAGAAGTAATTTAGGCTAATTATATTTTAGAAAAAATAAATTCAAAATCCTGTAGTCCACGCGAACGAAGTCGCGGGCACAGCTAGTATTACATAAAAAGGTAACGTTTGTTTTTTGTTTGTTGGAGGTGATCCCTGAAAGTACTGGTCCGATTGCTGAAATTTTTACACCGATAGGAAGCTGCTTTGTTCCTGAATGATATAGGCTTATATTTCATGTACGCGGGCAAAGCCGTGGGCCAGAGCTAGTAAAAAAAACTGATTGACCTTTTGACTTCCTCAGTCGTGCATGACAAAGCTAAATGTTTCCAATACGCCATGGTCACGACTACATGACAGACTTAGTCTTTTTTTCTTTTTTTTTTTGGGGTGTTAGCATTCTTTTGCTGTTTTGATGTGACAGTCAGAAATTTAGAATGATCTAAACTTCGTTGGTGTTGCCATTGTCAATCATATGTGTATGTTGGTTTATATTATAACAGGGGTTTAAAAAATAATACATAAAAAAAGAAATTTCTTAATTATGACGCAATTTCTACAGAAGCCTGAGCTAATATTTATTTCAGTAACCTTACGACTCCGGTCACGTGAACACATAAAATAGAAATATCGATTTTTATTTTATTTAAAAAAACTATAATATTGGCACATTTGGCATGCGCTCTCACCATGTCGTAATAAAAATCAAACGATATTCGAAAAACATAACATCTTCCTAGATAATATTATTTTTTCTTCTCAAAATAAAACATGCGGTAATTTACGAGTTCTGAAAAATAATATTTGCATCCATATTACGCAAGTTGTATATTTAATATTTTTCCATGACGTTAGTATTTTATATTTGCTAAGGTTTGCACATTTTACTTGCAAACAGAAAATAAACAAAGAGATTGTTCTACAAACAAACTTCAGATAACTGACATATTGTGTCTAAACAGACATTCTTCCAAAAACACATTATAATTTTTTACAACATTTCTATATAAGTACGTACCGTAGGCACAACGGATCTTGAGCGCTCGGCGTCAGAGTGGGGATCGCTTTGCGCATTCCATGCATTGGCGAGCCAATCGTCTTCCTTGTTAGATACATGCAGCAACGCAGAGAAAGAATGAGGAGTGACGTCTATGACGCGATGGCACGGCGAGCCAAACACTGACACCCCGAGGTAGGGGTAGGGAACCCCGAGCCCTGGAACGAAGGTAAAAAAGGAACGGGTTTTGTCAGCAAAAGCCTGACACGCCCTCCCATCCGCCGAAGAGCGAAAGAAGTCATTAGATGATTTCCCATCTAAAAAAAACATATGAATGCCTCTTAATACATTTTTAACGTGAAAATAAGTCAAATTAATTACTAATAAGTCAAATACGTCCATAATACGACTTTTATCTCGTCCAATTAAGTGAATTCCATTTACGAATTTCGGTCGTTTCGGTGCGCGGGCGCACGTGGCGGGCAGGAAACGGAAGCCATTGTTTAGCCGCGCCGCACGAGCTGCATCGTAAATCGCGATTCGATTGCGCTATCGATATTTTTATTTTTGGTGGCACAACCCTATTTTATTTGTTGTTGTTTTTTAGTGACCTGCTTAGTTTTTTGTTTTGGTGGTTGTTGCCAAGGGGATTTTGGCAACCGCATGGGTTTCTTTAATTTTTATTTACCTTTTCAAGGTTCGTTAGGCAAGTCCATGCTTTCGCATTTTAATTACAGCTCGGTTGGCGCAGTGGTTGGGCGATTAACTGCGCTGCGAGTCGCGGGTTCGATCCCCGCATGGAACAAATATTTGTTTCCGGATCTGGGTTTCTTGTGTAAGCATATGATTTGATTTGTTTGTTAACGCACACACGATTTCGGTTCCGATTACGATAAACTGTATTTAAAATCTCCGGTTTAGGATTCGATTTCTATACACTCTTAAATTTTGATCGTTTTAATCCCGAGGAGGGTCGATCCGGTAGGTAGGTAGGTAGGTAGTAGTCGGCGTCGCGTACAAACTACCTACAGGTCATTCGACTCTCTCAGCTGACGTTTTCTTAAAGAAATTAACTTTGTACATGCGTAAATTAATACGAGTTTTAAAAAAAAGGTACTTTAATTTTTTATTTTATCAATGTTTCATGTACCGGATCGACCCTCCACGGGATTAAAATGATCAAAATTTTGCGGTGTATAAAGTCTTTCGTTACATGCCTAGTACCTAAGTAGAGATTGATAAGATAAGATTTATGAGTTTCTTGCACGTTCTTCTCCATAAAGATTTACGCTTTGGAACGTGCAATTTAGCTTCACTTTTGTTTTGTGACTGACCGATATTTTGACAATTCTAATGTGCCTGTAAATGGTCTTTAAGAAATAGACGTTACTGATTTCTGTACAAAACGCGAAAAAAAAGTATTCTTTTACATAGATATTTCGGCGAATTAATTTAGTCTGAAGTGGTTGTATCATTCATCATCAGATAGATGAATGACGTCAGATCTTGATTTGATATCATCAATGACGCAAATACAGTAGTGAGGTACTTTAAATAGATTTCTAGGCTATAAACTTACTAATAGGTATTAGAATTATGGGGTCGATAACCCAATTGAGTTATAGGTTGATTAGGTAGATACTTTAATGGTTTGAAAATATTTTTCTCATATTTTTAATGTTTTATTTCGGAATATATTGATTAAATTAAATAGAAAGGTGACGAATTAAAAATTACAACAGAAGCTGACTGGACTACTGAGACAAAAAACCAATCTGACTGGCAAACCTTGGAGGAGGCCTGTACCAGAAACTGACAGGACTTTAACGAAATCATAAACGAAGTACTCGTTTTTTATTATTCTTCTGTTCTTTTATCATTTATTTTATTTTTTGCTTTTACGAAACAATCTGTTCTTAACTTAAAAAAATAAAGGCTATAATAGGTATTATTATCTGTCTTCATTTTAATATACCTACATATAGGTAAATTATATTTTTAAATACATATATAAAAAAATATTATTTAGTCAAAGTTTCATCGTTCTTTTTTTGCAAGAGAAGTTTTTTTTAAATAATTCTTAAACTTTATGAATATAAGTGTCCCTCTTTACATCAGCGTATATGTAAATAAGCTAACCCGTCCATTTCCTGGACCAGGTGGAAGTTATAATAGCATATACCGTCAGTTTCCTGTGTCACCAGCTCACCAGTCATACTAGTTACGTATAATCCCGCCAGAGCTTATGAAATGAATTATGATAGAGTTGGACTGCAGGAACGTTTGAAGTTACCATGACTTCAGAAGACAAACGGCAAACGAAGGAACATTCGTGGGTTTTATTCAGTAAAAATGACACACCCTCTCTCTCCATCACTCGTCTTTCGTAGATTTCTCACCTCAAAAAAACGAGAAGTTGAGAATTCTTCCGGCTGTTTTTAATTTAAGTGTCTTCAAGGATTCTCAGACTGTCAGACTCGCCATCAAAAATTGCATCACTACTTACCATCAGGTAGGATAGCAGCCAAGCTTTATATCCATGGGTTGTGCGAAAGTGAACCCTGGGGCCCTGGAACGAAGGCAAAGAAGGAACATGTGTGAGTTTTAGTCAGTAAAAGTCTGACACGCCCTTACGCGCCGCCCAAGGGCGGAAGACGTCATTAAATAAACTAAAAAAAAAAGCCAAGCACTAGATTATACTATTAAAAAAAAGATGGAAATTTGAATATCATCAGTTACCACAATAATCAATATCAAGACGAGTAAAATCGACAAATCAATGTGTAAAGCTTTTCAGCAAATTAGCATACAAAACACAGCAATCACAGAAAGCGGAAAGAATAAAATCCCATTCACTTTCACGTCTTTCTTTCCCATGCATTCACGTCACCGTGTCATCTGTCATAATTCTAAATCAATTAACGTCATAAAAGAATTATTTGCATCATAAACACAAACAGATCTTTCATTTCTTAAACACAGGGTAAACAGTATGGGTCCCTGTTTAAAATAGTGGGCGTTCCCATGGTAACCGCCGGGAAATTATTTAATAATGATCGCGAAATTCACGTATCGGGAAACATGTAATTATGCTTTGAAATTTTTGGAAGAGTAAAGAATGATTTTAGAGACGGGATTGAACTTATCAATAAATAAAAGTATCGATAAAAATTTTAGTTTTTTATTGTACGGCGTTGCGGCAACGTTACATGGTGGATCTCACCAATACGTATAAAGCGTTTTGGAAACACGTTTACTGTGCGTACATCTAAGTAGTGGAATTCCCTGCAGGAGTCTGTGTTCTGATAGTTACAACTTTAGAGTCTTTAAGTCAAGAGTGATAACTATCGGGTAAAATAGTGGACAAACGCTAGTCTATAAAATAATATAAAAAATTAAACAACGCTCGGCTTTTAAGAAATGTAGGATGTCAATCTGGCAAAGTGTGTTTCGTACAAAAAACTATTTATCTGCCCTGATATCGAATACACTGTTTAGAAATGTTAGTAGAGAACGAGAACACCAAACAAATATGTACTCAACCTTATCTTCGTATCTTGTACCACTATTCCATTTCCTGATCTTGTGTATCGATATCAGATATTCTAGTTCAATACTCTTCATGACTGAATATAACGTATAAATAATCATAAATTAGGTAAGTTATATCTTATCGATAGACTGTGTACTTTATTCATAAAATATTATCGATTAAATTATTTATTGACAAATACAATATTGTAAAAATATTAGTCATCAATATAAAGAGTTCGTACAGACAAATCAACACAAAACCCATACAGATAGAACGTGATAAATTGATAATAACGAAGTTTCAGTCAATATTTTATTTTTATTTATTTATTTGGTCTACTCACAATTGTTTACAACAATTTGAAACAAAGATAACATCTCTTTATAACTTTAATTACCTATTTATCTAACAATTAATATGGTAGAATTTTATAACTATCGATAATATTATCTGAAATATCTCACCACTACTCAAGATTAGGGTTTGCCTTCACACAAAGCGTCTTTAATCTATTCGCGAAGGGCTCGATGCCACATTATTTGTGGGCAGATGTTCTCCAGGTAAACTGGAGCAGATGCTGGAAGAACAAAGCTTGAAGGAACGGACGACATTGAAGGTTTAATTTGATTATTTTGAGCACACTTGCGTTTGTTGCGAAGTTTAGAGAAGGCCTTTAATTTTGAGGATAGGTGCGTCTTTTTAGTGAGGTTTTGTATCGATAAAATAGAGTTGGTTTGAATTTTGCTTGTTTTTTTTTTTGTAAAAAGTGTTAGGTATCAGTGTTGTCGTCAAATTAAAATAGATTTTCGTGCGAAATTCAGTTGTGAATTTCGCTTTCCGATTTTCTGAGACATTTAAAGTTTCTAATGTCTCATAGAGATAAAAAAATTACAAATATATTCGAATTAAAACAAAAATTAAATTCATTTATTTCAAGTAACAATATAGTCACTTCGATTACTTACATTAAAAATAGTTTTCTGATTACAATAACATTATTTCGAATAAATTATATCACAAATAAATTAAATTATATAAAATTCTAAAATTAAAATTAAATTGCATTATACTAAAATTACATTCTCAGCCAATCAGTATCATATAATGCATAAAATAAAAACCAATTAAAATAAAATAATTTGCTTTATCTTTTTATGTAAAACTCGAATAGGATTAAAGTTTTTAAAAACCTAACTGAAATGTGTTTTGTACGAAAAATGCCATCGAATAGTTATCTTATTGCCCAACGACTTTCTCGCGACATCAACTCATTTCACGCTTCGCTGAGCATTACGCAAAACATAATACTCTTTTTACCCAACCCCCTTTTTCTATCATTGAATTGAATA
This sequence comes from Mythimna ferrago, assembly GCA_910589285.2. Classification (NCBI taxonomy): domain Eukaryota; kingdom Metazoa; phylum Arthropoda; class Insecta; order Lepidoptera; family Noctuidae; genus Mythimna; species Mythimna ferrago. Next base: position 3,340,125 of record OU342680.1, read on the forward strand.
CGTCTTACAAAACGAGTACGATTCCGAAGTACCGTAAGTGCTTTTTGTGAAGATTCGAAACCAAAAACTAAAGCAGCAAAATGAAAAATGTAACCGAATTTAAAATAAATAAGTGAAATAGTCACGATCCTTGGACAAACGAAGTGATGAGTTGAGAGTGAATAGGCTCTTAATAAATTAGTGCGCCTTACCATCAACGATTGCATCACTGCTAACTATCAGATGGGATATTATCAACAAAAAAAATAAAAAACGTGAAAACACCTATATTTTTTTATATATGCAGTTCCAATAATATTACATACATGCGTGTCGTATTGATAACATCCTTTTTGAAAATAAGTCTCTCATCTACCTTTCAGAAGCTAACAAAAAAAAGCCTTAGAAAGATTTAAAGACTTGCAGGTTTTCTGTCTATCTGTTTGTGTATACACATGTATTAAATATCATTAAACTAGCAGACACTAAAAAGAGCTTTTCAACACAATATAGAACACGTTTGAAGTAACATAACTCTTGCATAATAGGTCTTTTATACTACATAAATGTCTGTAAAGCTCACACATTAAATTAAGCATTTCTCGCGGTATAGCCTGACTACCAACTATATAGTACTATCGATAAATGTAGCCTAGTCTACAGGAGCGGTCCTTAGTCATCGCTCATAATAACTGCTCGCGTGATTATTACACGTTCATTTCAAAGTAAATCATTTTATATTGTTACGTGTTGTTTGCTTATACTGATTAGGTGTTATTTATTATTTTGATAGAAGGATTTATTTCGATACTAGCTTTTGCCCGCGGCATCGCCCGCTTACGTAAAATATAGCCTATGTCACTAAGGAATAAAGCAGCTTTCTATCGGTGTAAAATTTTTAGCAATCGGACCGGTACTTCCAGAGATTACCTCCTACAAACAAAAAAAAAAACAAAAAATTAAACTTCACCTCTCTGGACATGACCGATGTATCGATAGTCGAAATGAGTTAATCACTTCACTATATCTGTTACTTGAATGCAACACTTTTTGAAATTAGAACAATCACACTAATATCAAAACGACGACATTGTGTATGTGTGTTTATTACTACAGACTGGACGGAACCAATTTCAAAAGCCTGCTTTTCCCGTCCGATTATAATTTGAGTGCGTCCGATTATAACTTCAAGGCAAGAGTGAATAGGCTCATAAACTAGTGCGCCTCACCATCAGAGATTGCATCACTGCTTACCATCAGGTGGGATCGCAGTCAAGCACTAGTGTATATCGATTAAAAAATATATTCCATGATTACTTTGTAAACTTAACACCAGAAGCATTCACTTGCGACATTATCGGATGCGCTTGCGTCAATTAATCAGCGTTCAGCGACATGTGGCGCCGGGTGACTCAGGGGTGGCAAGCGGTACAAGTTACAAGCTTTTTGATTTTCATTAGTTATACAATTATTTGCAAGCATTAAGCGTTATTTCTTCTTTTCATCACACACACATAAATCGGTGAACGCGAGTTATCCACCGTTGACCACAACATCGCTTACCATCAGGTGAGAGAGTGGTCAAATGCCTACGAATTTATAGATCTCAATGTTTTACCTTTGCACCTCATAATCTCATCATCTTCTTTCTCTTATCCCATATTATTAGAGATCGGCGCATTACAATTTCTCCAAAAGGTCCTGTTCCTCCTGTTCCCATTATTTGGTATATTATTTGAATATTCTCCCCGGGGTTGTTGGCTCGGGGAAATGGGCTAACTCATGTTCATCATTACATCGTGATTAGCTAACTCATGGTCATCTCTAGATTCTACCACCAGGACAATGGCGGGTGACGTCTGCCTTTCCTTACTGACAAATTCAGAGCAGTTTTTATGACATGATCCTCGCTTCTCGTCCTAACATGTCCATATCATCTGTGACGATTTTCTGTGAGTTTTTCGGTGGTTGGCTCGATTTTAAAGCTGCCCCTGACATGTTCATTGCGCACCTTATCCAGTCTAGTTACACAAAATTCCCACAATATTTATGGTTAATTGGTAATCCACATCACTCAAAATATGAAGTAAGTACAGTATTTCATAATCATACAACTTAGCAGCACATTGCGTTAATGGTGACAGTTCCTTTTAAAGCTACATCTCGGAGCGATTTAACGCAAAATTGCGCACATTTGTCCGTATTCTCGCTATTTTTAGACCTAAACTTGATCACTAAGTTGATTACAGCTCTTTATTTCTTGTTCTGTGTGAAATAAGGTCTAAATTCAAGTGAATGTAATGTAAATGGAAGTTTGTAATTGGGTTTTGTAAAGTAGGGTTGACCATTTAGTTACTATGTTGATTTATTTAAATGAATTATAATTCATTATTTCTTTTTTTGTGCAAAAATACCATGAAAAAAGATTCAAAGCATTTAATTTCAAATTAGCTGTGCCCGCGACTTCGTTCGCGTGGACTACAGGATTTTGAATTTATTTTTTCTAAAATAAAAGTAGCCTATGTTACTCCTTATTACATGAGCTACCTGCCAAAAAAAGTCCCGTCAAAATCGGTCCAGCCATTTCAAAGATTAACCAGGACAAACAGACAGACAGACAGACAAAAATTGTAAAAAATGTTATTTTGGTGTATGTACCGTATATATATTCATATGCATGTAGTAAAAAGCAGTTATTTCAATATTACAAACAGACACTCCAATTTTATTTATATTTATAGATGTATAGATAAACCATTTACAGGGACTTTTGAAATGTCAAGAAGTCATTCGGTCAGAAAAATGAAAAAGAAAATGGAGAAGAATGTGCAAGAAACACCATGGACACTCTTTTCAATCATGTTATGTATTACAAATATCTCGGTTACATGAGTGAATAGGTTACTTCTAGGCAAGCGTGCTCCATCGTCGGCCACATCATCACTTACCATCAGGTGAGATACTGGTCAAACGCGAGTCTATGCAAAATAAAATAGTATTGTGTTCTGTTTAGCATAGAATATTTTGGTAAAACATAGGTACAAGTTCGTAACCTTGTAATATTTAAAAGCGTCACACAATTTCCTGCTCGTTAACTTTTATTTTTAAACAAGAAAATAGGAATTAGCATGAAAACGACACCGAACATGTCGTGTCAAGGATAACTAGTAGGTACCAACCTCGAAATGGTTTTAACAAGGCTTACACATTAAAAGGCTTAAACTATGGCTATTTTAAAAGACTATTATATTATTTTTTAACATATTAATACTGCTTTATGACCAGCGTGATTGTGGGCAATGTAATAAACTTTTTAATAAATTAAACTTCCTTGAAAAAGAGCATTATTATCGCTTATAAAAACCTCAGAACTGAAAAGAACCTTCGTAAAGCTATTCATTTAGCTTTACACCAAAATGTCATTCTATCGATATCGATATTACATCGGAGACAGCAATTGACGAAATGTCAAGATTGATTGATTGACCAGCTGACATTTTCGTAGTGCAGTTTCGGTTTATTAGACAATAATGACTGTCTAATAAACAGCTTTTTTGGCAAACTTTGCTTAACCGTTGAAATCGCCCTTATCTTTGGGCACGAGAGTATAAAGACAATGAAAATCTACATTAATATTATAAAGAGATAAAGTTGGTTTTTATGTTTTTTTTTTTTGTAGGAGGTAATACCTGGAAGTATTGGTCCGATTGCTAAAATTTTTTCACCGATAGAAAGCTGCTTTATTCCTGAGTGACCTAGGCTATATTTTATGTAAGCCGGCGAAGTCGCGGCTAAAAGCCAGTTTAAAATAAAACACTTGCAAAACTCTGTAGTTGACAACCTTACAATGACATGTTAGTCAACACTTATGTTATTATAGCAACTTAATTTAAGATGCAACCGCGCGGCGCCGGCGCAAGACGTGTGACGTCACAGTAATTAAGGGGTAGGATGAGAAGTTAGTGATGTTTGCTGAAGATGGTAATTATATTATGAAGATGCACATTGCATTTAATTTTTTTTTTTCGTCTTATGACTTCTCCCGCTCTTGGGCGGAGTAGGAGGGCGTGTCAGACTGTTACTGACTAAAACCCACTTCTGTTCTTTCCTTGAACTCGTTCCAGGACCCAGGGGTTCTCTTTCGCACAACCCATGGCTCCAGTAGGCTTCGACACTGCTGGGCCCTAGGGTAGTGTCCAGGGTCAAAATAATTACATATTGTTTAGTTACGTAAGTTACGTGTGACGTCACCCCGTGCGAAGAAATGCAGCACGGCGTGACGTTACACGTAACTTTAATGGGCTATATCTTTCTCATTTTCGGTTTAATTTACAAATAAAAGAATACGTGTCCCTTATTTTTGAATAATCTAAAAGAGGGACTAATTACATTTTTTACGGCAACTAGCCTATTGCGTGGAACAAATTATAGTTGAATATAAATAAAAGAGTCAACCAAGTTATCAATAGTTGTCCAGACAACTACACTAGGTACTATAATCCAGCCAATGCCAACATTATACGGAACTGAAGCCCTACCACGAGCACATAACGCGATTAATTTAACAACCTAAACCGAACTTTTAAAGGGATCCATCCTTCTTTCTCGCTCATCATCATCATCATCATCTTCGGCCTTGTAATGTTCCCACTGCTGGGACTCAGGCCTCCTCTCTGGGAGAGGGAGTTGGCCGTAATCCACCACGCGGGCCCAGTGCGGGTTGGTGGATTTCTCGCTCGCACGCTTGATATTTTAACCCGTCATTTAAGGCCCCTGATCTAAATACCTACCTCTACAGTCGACAGTTACTCACTGTCCGTTACGTTATCAATTAAGATTAATTACCAGACCGTCACAATATTGACATAAATCACATCATATCCAAATCAGGGTCCAATGAGACGCAATCAACTGAATTCTTAACACAATTGAATGACATACTACAGTTATAATCATTAGTGTCTAGTGCGAGTTACGTTTATAACGTTCGGCGCTCCGATTGGCCCGCTCCACGCTCTTAACCAATCAAAGAGCCAAACGTGGTATACGTTTCGATCGCGTTAACGTAAAATAAACTTGCACAAGGCACAGTGCGAGTTTGTTTTACGCGCGATCGACTCGTTTGTGACGTGTGGCGCTCCCATTCGCCCGCTCGACGCTCCCTGCTCTTATCCAATCAGAGAGTCAAACGCGGTAAATGTTTTGATTGCGTTAACGTAAAAACCAATCGCAATAAGGCCTCAGTAATCTAAGTACATGGTCGCTTTGAAACGTTATTATAGGGTCAGCTTAAATTGGGCTGCGGGAATTTTGGAAAGAGCTGAAACGCAAAAGGCAACTGAAGGAACACAGGTGGGTTTTAATAAGTAAAACTAATACTCCCTCTTGCTTGACCCAGAGCGGAAGAAGTTTTTTGATGATTTCGAATCTAAAAAAATAAAAAGGACAGCTTATTATTATTACATATATTGCGACGCGACGCTGTACGAACATTTTGTGATAGCAAATAGAACTTTATTTAATTGTTTATTTGTTATTAAGTTGTTTATAAGTGTAGATAATTAATTAATTTATAATAGTGAAAATTACCAATAAAAACACCAGAAGAACCTTATATAAAGTACTTTATTTACACATTAAAAAGATACATATTTCAGTAAGAGATTTCAGATACATACTACGGAATTTAATATAATAAACATTATACCTACAAATAAAATTGAAAAAGCCCAAGTGACTGGATGACACAGAAAGCAAATGTCTAGCGAAAAATTACTAAGAGAGCCGATCCCAAATCAAATGGCATGAGGCTAGGTACGTAAAAAGAGAGAACTCTTGTGTTTGGTGTCTTTTTTTGTTTAGTAAGGTTTCACTGCGTGTACGAATCTAACTCGCATTTGCTTTTTTTTTTATCTAAATAAAGTTCAATATTGTACCCCTCCCTTAAAAAATAGCACACAGCTTCACGTCTCAGTGTAGGCTGTTCCTAAATGTTCTTTACACTAGCAGCAAGGCCGGTACAGTCACGAACTATTGTGAAGTTAAGGTTGGAAAACAATAGTTCTTTTTTTGTTACTGAATGTACCTTTAAGAGATTAAGGTTAAGTTGGGGAAATAAGAAAACGTCAGTGGTTTTGGCGGCCATGACAGTTTTAATGGTCGAATGTCCGGAAATGTACTGTTTGGTTCGCTTCATTGCATTATGTTGTTTAACATGAAAGTAAGTAGAACTACATTGTACCTAAAACGTAGTGATTACATACACTTTGATTGCGCCCACGTGAGTCACATAAGTCGATCTGGGCGCCGTACATTTTACATAATAATAATATTCCACAACTATCACACAACGCCGTCTAGTCTCAAGCTAAGCAGAGCTTGTGTTATGAGTACTAGACAACTGATAAACTTACTTATATATTTTTAAATACATACACATTATAGATAAATTACACCCAGACACAGAACAAATGATCGTGCTCATCACACAAACATTTGTCCTGGGTGGGAATCGAACCCACGACCTCTGGCATGGCAGTCAGGGCTACTAACCGCTAGACCAACAGGCCAGTTAAATATATATGGCAACTAGACTTGTTGAGCTACATTAAATCCACGCCACGCGACGCGAAGCTACATACAATTCAGGAGTGGCCCACGTGTGGCTCATCGTACAGTGTTATCGTACTCAAATTATATTATGGAAGAATAAAATAGGATACTTTTTATCTCGGTAAATGTCTTTCCGTGTGATAATTATCTATACAGGGTGACTGGTAATTAGTGACCGATACTTAAATACGTGATTGTGCTCATGATTACAAACAACTTTTCCAAAGAAACTTTTTTTTTTTACTAATTCGTTTTATGTTTTGTCACAATAACAAAACGCGGCTAACAATTCCTCGTTCGCAAGCACGCGTTCGCGGTTTTCAAACAGCTGTTTTGTTATTGTGGTAAAACGAATGACAAGAAAGAAAGAAAAACTTTTAATTTGGAAAAGGTGGAAACTTTAGACTAACATCATACTGTTAGTCAAACATTTTCCATGCCAAAAAAAAAAATGAATATAAAAAAAGTTTCTTCAGGAAAGTTGTTTGTAATTATAAGTACAATCACGTGTTTAAGTATCGGTCACTAATTACCAGTCACCCTATATACTTTCACTTGGGGCGAAGCTTCTCATTCGAATACTGTAATTAGAGGCACAATAGAGAGACAATGTGAGAGCAAACGCAGGCGTTCGCTTGGGGTTTAATGAATTATAAGCAGCCAGAGCGGGTGAAGTCATTTAATGATTAATTAAATGACTTCACCTGCTCTGGCTAGAGCGCGAGGGTGTGTCAGACTTTTACTGACTAAAACCCTGTATTCTTTGAGTTGCCTTTTTGCGAGGGCTACGATAACTCTACAAAGCCCTGGCAAAGCATCGGACTTAATTAGCCCGGATCATTTTGCTGGCATCTCTATGAAGTATGCGTGGCAAAAGACACGCCGTCGACCTGGACTTGGCCCTTGCCGAAAAGTCGGAGAGCGAGCTACTCATTGCTCGCCGTCAGCAAGCCCGCGCCTACAGTGGTCTAAAATCGTCCTACGACTTCCGACTGCTGACTTATTTTACCAATTTTACTAAGTACAGCATATAGCAGATCTGATCTAATTATAACTAGACACAAAGTATGATTTAAAAATAAACACAGCTAGTACGAGTACAATAAATGTTCTTAACAGCTAATTAACGCCAGTAAAACAAACCACAGATATCTGCTCGGTAGGTATTACAAACACTCGTTATGTTAAAATAATATTATCATTGAACATTCCTGGCCGAAGGATCGCTTTGATCTTTGTTATACACTCCCACGTATAACACTGTTTACCTCCCTTTTGTACAGTAAGCGCCATTACTTTAGTAATCATATTAAAATAGTGGTTTAGTCCAGAAATGCCCACCGAAAAATGCCCACCAGTCAGAATTGTTAAATTATGCGTTATTGGACACGTTTAATTAGATACGTAAATAATTGGTTTGTTCTTCGTTCGGCCCACTGAGTTTTGTCCCACATAAAAAATTCCTGGTTTGTCCCAAACTGCATGCTTCTTTCGTCCCAAAATCTTATTTTAATTATTTTGTTCTCGATTCGTCCCATTTAATATTCTTTCTTCGGCCCATATTTTTTTTGTATAGGCCATTTTTACGTTTTTGTACACTGAGCAACAAAAACGTATTACTATTTTGTGAGTACAAACTATAAACTAGCTTCTGCCGGCGACTTCGCCCGTATGATAATAGAAAATATTTGCCCTTGTCACTTTATGTAATGAGGTAGGATTCTTGTGGTGAAATTATTATTAAAGTCGGTCTTGCAGTTTTTTATTTTATTTTATTGAATACACAAAACATAAATCTTTCCTTTTTATATTATTTGTATAGAAGTAAAGACTTAATAACAGCAAACTATTCAAAACAATCCCTCCTCTCTGCTTTCTTCTTGAGAGAAAATTTACAAGTATTGTTTTGTCAAGAGCTGACGTCACTGGAATCTGTTTAGAAGAGTAGGTAAAAAAGTAATGTTTTTATAATACTTCCTTTATTTGTTTGCTTGTATTGATTAATTTTGGCCAATAGTATTATTTTCCGTAATCAGTAAAATACTCATGTTGTTAAAAATACTCTCACTTAATTCTTGGTCGTTGAATTTTGGAGTAACTAAAATTATTATGTCTTAAATAATATTTATTATAGATCTGACTATTGTGTATGTTTAATTTTTTTTATTATTATTCCATTTCTGCATTTTTACATAATTAATACATAATTTTAAGAAATTGTTTTATTATTAGAAACCGAATTTACATTGAAAAAATACTTAGCCAACTTTAATTATAGTAAAGCTATCTAATAAATAATAACAAAAACTCTAAACTAATTAAAACTAACTAAAATGTGATGAACAACAAATATTAGTTAGTTTTAAGTGCGCTCTTGCCATCGTCGGTGTTCCAGCCGTATTGGAAACCCTGGCACGTGACGACATGTCGTTATTCTCATGGAAGATGGGTAGGCTTTTAGTATGGGACGTTATTTGTGTCAATACTCTTACGCCATCCAATCTTCCTAACTCGTCGTGTTGTGCTGATGCTGCCGCTGCGTCTTCGGAGAAGCTCAAGCAATGGAAATATAATAATCTTGTTGGAAGTTATATTTTCGAATCGTTTGGGGTTGATTCTCTCGGATCATGGAGTGTGCTCACAAGTTGTAGTATAAAGATCTGGCGAAACACTTCGCGTGACCCAAAAGCTGGCTTTTACGTCGGAAAGAGGATAAGTATTACCATACAGCGTGGAAATGCCGCCAGTCTTTTGGGCACATTACCAGTCTGTCGACTGCCATGTGGAATAGATTTTTTCTCGCCATATTTTAGTTTGATTTTAGTTGTAATTAGTGTAGTGTTTTTATTATTATTATTATTTTATTTTACTGTACTTAATAGTTAAGTATTTTTTAAATATGTGATTAATTAGCAAATAAAAAATATTCTTACGTTTTAATTAAAAAGAAGTTTTTGTTTTTTGTTATTAAAAGTTTGTATATATATATTTTTAAATATTATTCAAAATTTTCAAATAAGCACTTATATTATTTTTGTCGACTGTACTTTTAAAGTACTTGTAACTTGGGACGAAACAGAACTTCAATAGTGATGTGGGACGAACAAATAATTTTTTGGAATGTGGGACAAAACTTCGGGACGAACGAAGAACAAACCAAATAATTGTGTAAATATTATAATCAACTTTCATTAAATTGTTTGTGCTGAAACGTAAATCACAAATATTTACAACAATTGAATAGATTCAAATAAAAATATTTAAATGTTATAGGATCACCTGTTTAAAATTCAGAAACAATAAAAAAAAATATTAATAATATCTGGTGGGGATTTCACTCACTTAAACCCCTACCAGTGGGGACTGATACGTTTTTTTCCAAAAATCACCACTGGTAGGGGATTTTATTTAGCTAGGGGGAATTTCTGAAAAAAAGTATCAATCCCACTGGTGAGGATTTATGGAATAAACCAAAATAGCTATTGACGTGATTACGTCGCTTCTTTAGTATAAAAATCGAAAACTGCAATTTATGGAAAATGAGCAAGAAAATCCAATAGTGGGAGACAATAAAAAAAACCAATGATAACAAAATCTCAGGATACAGTTTGGTGTTGCAGCCACATATCTAACATCTCCTTGCAAAATTTAATTACTCCACTGGATAGCTGAAGAAATAAAGAATTCAGAAGAACGCTAAGTGAGAACTGTGATACATCGGTGGAGGGTGAAGCGTGGCCCATTTGTTTAAACTAAGAAATATTTCTGTAAATATTATTTTCTTATTTGTTATTTAAAAGCTAAGTGAGTACCTACTGTGATGCCTTGCGCGCAGTATTGGGGAAAGCATCGCAATTATTTTTTGTAACTGAGAAATCTTTCTTTATATTTTCTTATTTGCCTGGCAGCTTCTGAAAGAAAAGAAAGAAAAAAAAAATTTATTTGGTACAGCACAAGGCCTGAACACAATACTATACAATAACACATCAAAAATAAAAGAAGCAAAAACAAAATAAAATAAAAATAAAAATATCATTGATGTCTGCCTTATGGCTGCACCAAAATAGGTCCAGTTCAGCATGAATGCCAGACAACTAGTGCCTGACGCTGGTTTTCAACTGAACTTGCGGTTGTGACGCAACAGACGTAAAACCGTTCAGTCAGCGGCTTTACCCCCATAAACGTAGATAATTATCTTAAAGGAGCTTACCCTAGGAGGAAAAGTTTAAAAGGACATGGTCTACCCGTGTACCAAATTTCATCCAAACCCGGTCAGCCGTTTAAGCGTGAAGGAGTCACAAACAAAGAAAATGGAAGTAGGCCGGTAGAAACTATTCTATTGTTGTAATTACCGATAACACAGCTTATCTATACAGGCGAGCTTAACCCAAAATTGGATATCCACTCTATTATTTATTTTGTAAATACTTTTACGCATCAATTTGTTAATTCAACTAGATCAGGCCGGTGTTTCCTAGCTGACAACCCTCAGAAAAAACACCGAAACAAACTCGGGGGTCAGTCTCTTTTAAAGTCCATACAGTAAACATGTCATGGGTTGGCTTCCGAAAGGAAAATCCGGGGACTTGGAACGCAAGGCAAAGAAGAAACATAGGAGTAGATATTAGTCAGTAAAAGTCTGTCACGTCCTTCCGTTCCACTCTAGTGCGGGAGAAGTCATTGAATGAAATCCCATTAAAAAATACAGTAAACATTAAATGGTCAAATCATATAAGAACCATGAACTAGTGTCTGAGATGGACTTAGGAAAGATCCACACAGTCAGGTTGTAGCAAACATCAGTGTGATAGCAAGATTAACGAATTTTGCTTCGTCATCATCAAAATTCATAAGTTTCACTGGGCACTTATAAAACGTCAGAAGCTAATGCACGGTTCCAAATTGGTCGTTTCCTATAGCAAGAAACTCCATGGTTACTCTTTTAAAAAAAATTGGTTGTTCTTACAATATTTCCATATTACAGTATTAATAGATAGATATTATGTAAGAACAGTGTAGACCGGTCTATATTGTACCCAAAAGCACAATAAAAATAATCATTATAAAAAAGTGAGTCAAAATATGTTCATCATCATCATCATTCCAGCCGAAAGATGTCCACTGTTGGGTTGCACATATTCCTCCCCCAAATGTCGCCACAATGAACGGTTCTGTACCTTTGCTTCATATCATCATCGTCATCATCATCATTTCAGCCGATACACGTCGACTGTTAGACATAGGCCTCCCCCAAGCGGCGCCACATCGAACGTAAGAACTGCTTGCTTGCTTTGCATTGCTTCATATAAGTTATCAAAAATTGGACAACTTAACAACATACTCGTATCTCTCAACAAAACAGTAACCACTTCTATGTCCTCCTGACTGTACCACACCCACCTTGATACCCCTGTATCTGCGAGTTCATTGTTTCCGCTTGACTTCTGCTGCGACCTTTAGCATCATGGCCAGGGTCTGCCAGGTGGGTAGACGTGGACCTTTGTCCTTTAACAAGCCTGGAATTACTTGTTTATTTAAAAGCTCTGAGCTCTTTTGAGATAATTTCTGTTCCGACGGTCTGACATAAAGATATGGAGGAAAATTAATTAGATTTAAAATTTTTGACCTTTCATTCGAGTTAGTGCGAGTAATTTTAAAACGGTTTTAGATGTCCTTCCACGTGGATAGTGACTGTTCACATACACACAACAATGTATTAACTCTAATGAAAATTCCTTATTTTCTTCAAAAGAGAACCCCGAGGTCCTAGGATGACTGGGTTTGACATGGCCTCCCGCTCCGCCCTAGAGGGTGAGTAGTGAGTAGGCATTGGATTACCCACCTAAAAAAAAGCCGAATGAAAACTAGATACTTACTTTCAATAACTTTCGAAGGATTCTGAAGTAGCGACCGCGTACCAGAAAACGCAGCGTTGGAAGTCCTCCCACAAAGTTGACCGATGACCTGTAGCCTGATTCACGTAAAATCAAACAAGCCAAATATCGTTAAAGTTTTATAGTCGTTCGATCGAAGTCATAAACAAAAGCGGTATTCACGATCTATCTACTTATTTCCAGTTACATTAATAAGTATTGTACGAGGATAATGTAATACAGATTTTTTTTTAAATCGACGTTTTTCAATCGACTTTAAAATCTGTGTCGTCCAAACTCGATTGATGGATGTGAATACGGAAATGGTCTAAACGACTAAATCGCTACGATATCGTTACGGTTTTCATTACGTGAATCGGGCTACTGGTTAGGTTCGCTGGAATCCGATGGATGCGAGATGCACAAGAACGGTCGCTGTGGCGACGCTTGGGGGAGGCCTATGTCCAACAACGGACGTCTTTCGGCTGATGATGTAATTGTTAGTAATTTTAAAAGGTTTTAGTTGTCTTTCCAGTGAGATAATTACTGTTTACACGAACAAAACGATGTATTAATGGAATATGTGGTTGGAATGCCTAAGGCATTAAGTTCACCTATGTAATTTGTGTTGCATAAAGATTAAATAAATAAATATTAAAATTCCATGGGTTCTTCAAAAGGAAACCCCGGGATCCTGAGATAGGACGCAAGACAAAGAAGGATCACAGGAGTGCGTCAGTAAAAGTCTCGAGAGTAATCGCGCTTTAGGTCTATTAAAATGTAACTCCTAAAACCTATTAAAATGCGAGTCCTCTTAAAATTAATGAAGCTATTAAAAAAGACTACATTAGCATTGCATAATTTGATCTGATCACCATAAAATTACTTCTAATATAGTACACTCCTTTCTCCATTTTAATACCGTAGTAGGCGGTCCAAAATGTATTCAAAAGAATGCCCAAATTATGAGCACAGCGTGTGTCCACTCAAAAGAAAAATAACACAAGGAATTAGTAGTAAATTCTACTTGAATAGGCAGATGTCCTCTCCATTCATGTCGCTATTCCTTAGCAAATACAAGGCAAAGCGGGATTTATATCTGTGGATACACAATAGATGAATGGAGTCGACAAATTTAATTTTACATTTTAAAATCATATGGTCCATTCGATTTTGAATCTTAATTGGTGTATTTTAAGGATGAGAAGTTTTTGAGAAGATGTGTTAATAGATTTTGTCGAAGACACAGTTTTCGGACATCTCAACAGATTTTTTATGTAAATCTGTCGGAAATGGGTCTTGATATATTTGACATGGCGGAACATCTCTTTTCACTTGGAGATGGAAATAAATTTAAATGGGTTCTTATGTAGGTTCATAGTTAAGAGAAAGAAAAATAAGGTTTCAGTTGCTCTAACTTTCTATTGTTTTCCTTGTGTGTTAGAATGTACCTAAATATAACGAGTATCCCTTTCACATTTTTTGCCCCATGGCTCTAGTTTTTTAGGTGGTGAAAATATTAGCGGTGTTTCGTACTAGATATTAGGCCTGAGGCCCTTTAAGTTAAAAGTGAAGGTGACCAGTTGGCACCATCCATTATTAAACAATAACTAAGATAAGTTAATCCGTAATCAGAGTAATGGTCATTTTTTTTTACAATATAAACTAGTGCTTGACTGCGATCCCACCTGATGGTAACCAGCGATGCAATCGTTGATGATGAATCGCACTAGTTTATTAATAGCCTACTCACTCTAGCCTTAAAGACACTGAATTAAAATCGAACGGAAAGAACAATGATGTTCTTTATTACGTTCATCTTCACAAATTAAAGTCTACACATACCATAAACGTGTGTATTTCCTTCCCATTACCGATCCCATTAACCACTCTCGGACCGATCCAATTCGCACATGCCGTTACCATGGCAACCGTGCATGAGATTCCTATCAAAGCTGGAGTAATCCTATCCGTTCTCTGAAAGCTCTTAGCATTTTGTGTGCTCTATAGAGTGTGGAGAAACTCGACACTCTGCGAATCTATCGGAGGTATTCGGAGGCGGAGTGTGGAGTTACTTGATCTGAGATTTTATGGGTTGTGTTTGTTGATGGTAAAGCGTGGTTGATGTGTTGCCTATAATGTGTATTATGCTATATTGTCTTCCTTTTGATAAGCGTTACGCGTACGAAGGACTGGAACAATTTGCCTGCTGCGGTCTTCCGTGGAGTTCCTTTAGTTTTTCATAGAAAAAATATTTTTTTTACGAACACGAGTCAGCCAAGAACGCCTTTTCTTTTTGAATGCTACGCGTTACAATATGTCTTTTCTGCTGAATCTTTATTTGACTTAAAACCATATAGGTAGATTTAATCTGTAAGATTTCAACACAGGCTTCCAATACTTAAACCTTGTCACATAAACCTTTAAAAGGTTTCAGACAAGTGTTTTTGTTGTAACAAATGTAAGAAAAATAAATGTAATGAACAATAAAGCAAAAAAAAAAAAAAAAACTTACTAAAATAAAACTAGTCGTCACGTAAAAACATTTAGTACAAGCAACTTTACCTTCTCACTACTAACTCTTCTTCACTTCAACTTCTTTTCTCCTTTCTCTGTCAAATCCATCCAAAGGTTGTCTGTAAAAAATCGCTTTTAGCAATGAGGCCGCCCATTGTGACACCCTATTAATTTTAAGTTTCTACTGAAATTGTATTTATAAATAAAAAATGTAAAATTCATTTATTTCAGGTAAAAAACCATATTAGAGAACAGAATTGAAAAAATATGCATACAGATAATAATAATAAAATAAAATTACAATCCTAATACTTAACAATTCCGAAATGTCAATAAATAAAATTCAATACAAATAAAGTTAATCCATAAAAATCCAATAAATTAAAAATAGTAATAATAAAAATCGCTAAAAATGTTATTACATTTAAAATAATTATTTTAGTCTCCTACATGCGACACTGTATGTAACTTTGGTTTACAAATAAAGAATATATGTATCGATAGATGTATCTATCTACCTAACTATCTTCAACCACCCGACTAACATCACTAGTAGAACCAGCAATAATCCTGATTAATTCAAGCGAACGCTGGCGTTAACTCTCTCATATCTTGCTATTATATCTCTTATTACGATATTCGAAGGTAAAAAAAAGCAAAATTAAAAAGCCATATTCCCGCCAGCCAGTGACAAGTCCCAGGCAGTCGTTTGGCGACGGAAGGAAGCCACACGGATGCTCCGTCGCTTCCCATCGCACGGTACGACGCGTCCCCCCTTCCCCCAGACAGCGGACAGACAGTAACAACGATACTACTAAAGGGATAATAATTGTAAGGTACAGTAATTGCCATCACGGATCTTGAGTGGAGATCGTCGATCGCTTTGCGCATTCCATACATTGGCGAGCCAATCGTCTTCGTTGTTAGATACATTCAGCAACGCAGGGAACGAATGAGGAGTGACGTCTATGACGCGATGGCGCGGCGAGCCAATCACTGACACTCCCCGCCCCCACGTCTCACTTCGCACCACTAAAGAGACCGAATATTTGACTTCTGCGCAACCGCTCAAGATTCGTGATGGCAACTGTACAAGCACACAACCACGGACATCTATGTACCATCGCGGTCAATTCTGCCTGATCACTTAAAAAAAAAGAGAGTAGTACTGGCCGAGTGGTAATGGCTCCGACTTACGAGTTGTAGGTCGCTGGTCCAAACCCTGCCAGGCTCATTACTTTGTGTAATTTATTTCATTAACACTGTTCTCAAAACGGTGAAGGAAAACATCGTGAAGAAACCGGCATGTCCTAGAACCAAAAATTCGAAGACATGTGACATTCACCAACCCGCACTGGGCCCGCGTGGTAGATTACGGCCTATCTCTCCTAGAGAGGAGGCCTGAGTCCTGGCAGTGGAAACATTAAGAGGCCGATTATGCTATGCTACAAGGAACAAACACACGCTTCGTTTTTTGAGGTGAGAAGTTAAATTCCCCGCCGGACTTTGTATTTTCTGATAGCTACAATCTAGGGATCTTTAAGTCAAGAATGAATAGGTTACTTCTAGGCAAGCGTGCTCCATCTTCGACCACATCATCACTTACCGAGATAGTGGTCAAAAATGAGCTTACCAATAAAAAGACGTGTGGCACTCGGGGACGGCCGCGGTAAAGCTATTGCATAGCATTTTTATCAACTTATGCAATTATAATTATTTATTTATTTTATTTATGCAGTATTTTTTTTTCCTTTGTTTTTTTTTCTTTGATATTAATTGAAGTTACACTTTCACACATTGAATTGAATTTTGATTGATTGTTCACTCATTTGTTTTCTTATCGGTCACCACGCTCAAAAAACAAATGAGTGGGGGGTGTTAGGTTATTTTCGTTACGGAATTTCTGGATTCGGTCTCCACGCTCAAGGCCCGCGATAGAAGCTATGCAATAGCTTAAAAACAAAAACTGGTCAGCCCTGGTGGCCCTAAGGGTTCCGTACAGACTCCATTCTGGAATTGAACTATTAGTAGGTAGAACTCATACAACAAAAGTTGTTGTTTATGTTGTTAGCAACATAGTTCTGAGAAGTTGTTAGTGTTTTACAAATAACCCTCATACAAATACCGGCACGGATCTTGAGCGCTGACTTGAGCTTGAAATCGCGCAGACTTGAATAAGAAGTAAAGTATTGAGTCTCTTTAGTGGTATGAAGTGAGACGCGGGAGCTGGGAGTACATCTTTGTAGTTACAGCGATTGGCTCGACGACGTGTACGATGCGTAAATTGATCCTGACTATAGATGCTGGCGGGAAAAATTCCGAATCATTCCCGTCGAATACTTCGGAAGTATTCCGAAATATTCCGAAACTTTCGGAATATTTCAACTGTCAAAAAAAACCAAGAAAATCAACCTTACTACCTATTTCGCGCTTGGAAGTTGTAAAATATTATCTTTAGTTGTATTGTGAGCGGTAGGAATATATTAAGTTTATAGTTGTGAGTGCACCTCTTCAATAAAGTCTTCGCTTGGTGGTGGTTTGAAGTGCTCCGGCTTCATTGAAGTCAGTTCTATCTTTTTACTTAAACATTTTTGTTTCAACATTTTTTTATGTCACGTATATACATATAGTGACTAATAATACTGTTCTGAAAACTGCATCAAATTCGGTTCAGCCAAATGCGAGATGATCGCGGACAAACATACATACATACGGTTCAAACTCATAACCTCCTTTTTTAACACGCTTTTATTAGCTTCACCTATATATTTGTTGGTAATCAACGCCTTTGAGCTCGATTTTGACCAGCTTAGGGCGATCAGATTTTTTTAAAACTTTGCACACCCATCAAAGACTGATGACAACACAATGATCCTTTATTCTATGACCTTGATCTCAAGGGCAATGACCTTTACTTAAACCTTTACTTCATTAAAATGTTGGGAATCACCTGTGACACCCAAAGGCAATGACTTTGACCCCAAGGGCCAGACCTTGACCTCAAGGTCAATGACTTTGACCCCAAGGTCAAATGTATAAAAAGTTGGAAAACACCTGGGACACCATAGGGCATGACCTTGACACCAAAGTCAATCACCTTGAACTCAAGGTCAAATGCAAAAATGTTGGGAAACGCCCGGGACACCAAAGGGCTGCTTTGACCGCGCCGGCGAGCGCTACTTCTCTAAATAACACAGATCAATTTTTTTTCGATAACATTTTAGGTCAAATACTTAGGGGTCATGGTCATTGACTTTAGGAAAAGCGTGGGGTGCTCGATTCGACTCTTACGAAACATATGGCACAAAGCGCCCCACCCTTTTTACAATATAATATTAATATTTTTCGTTCAAACACACAAACAAAACAAACATAGAACAAACAACAACAAACACAAACAACAAATTCAATGTATTTATTGACTGGGCTATTTACGCGTAATGTTTTTATTGACTTGGTGGGCTATGCGACTCGCGAATCAGAGATCTCTCTCAACCGACTTGGGAATTTTGTATAATATTTAATCATTAAAAAAATACAAACATTCAGTACTTTTTATAAGGTTCTTCTATCATTGGGTTCTTCTGTTATTAAACAATGATCTCTATCTCTTAATCAACCTTGATTATTGAATCCGTGTTGACTACATCAGATTTCACTATATCCTAATAATTACCCAAGTCGTTTAACTTATTAGACAGACTCTAACCCTTTTTCAAAAAACAAATCAAATAATGCTAGACCTGGTTTTTTAATTCACAACTGACATTTATAAAAATAGCATTCGATTTCGAAATAAGTAGGTACCTACCTAAAAACAAAAGAATAAAAATCCTGTTAATCGCAGGCTAACATTAATCAATCCCATTTATATTAAAATAAACATTTATATTTTACTTACGTATGTGCCACTGAACAATTATTAACTTACAAACACGTTTATTCCGATTGAATTATTCCGGCAATCCGGCGAAATATTCGGAAACATTCGGAAACATTCGATTGCGGGGTACGAATCTTTCTCGCGGGGGGGGAAAACTTCTCCGGGAGCATATCCCCTCTTACCGCACCCCGCACCGCCATCGCCTGCACGCACGACTCGTGGCTGCGTGGCAGTCGGGCCCGCGCGCGCGTCGCAGCGCCAGCGTACAAAGTACTCTGTGGCCAGCGCTGCAGCAGCGGCGGCGGCGATCGACGATCGATGCAAAATACAATTCTTCAGCAAAAAAAAAAAAAAATCTTAATTAAATTCATTTTGAATAATTCCGATTTAAAGAAACTTTCCCAGAAGTATTCCGGAATTATTCCGAATATTTCAGAAGTTTTGCAACTATAATCCTGACTCTTTCGACGAGCGCTCAAGATTCGTGCCGGTATTTGTACTAGTTTAAAGATTATCCCCAAAGGCTTCATAATTTCAAAGCACACACATCATGGTCATTATCAGAAGTTTCGTGTAGTTGACTTGCTGTTAATTCGTTTCGCAGTCGTGTTGTCACGTCACAGTGGGCGGGGTCAAGGTCACGCAGCAATCATAACGCTTTTCGTGTCCCGCTCCAATTAACAACGGATTTGGGAAAGGTCAATTAGTTAATTTAAAAATGTCTGGTGCTAGAAACCCCATGCTGTTAGTAAAGCTAGCTGTGAGATAGTTATCTGTGGTTATAATTTTTTTTTAAACATGATCACTGGTTTTCAACATGCCATATTCTGGTTGAGCCAAGGCCCTTACCAGCATCGTAGGCCCGAGCTTTCGGACTACGAGCAATGGGTAGCTCGCCGTCGCGTGTTTTGTTCCAAGTGCGCCTCAAAAACGTGTCAGTAAATCCGTAGGGAGTGTAAGGACCTTGCAGGGCGTGCCCGCTAGGGCCACGACGACATTCTGAAAAACATTTCTTTTCCGTGGTCTTCGATCACAAACGGCAACTGAAGGACACAGATGTAGTTCTTCTAAACTGTGCGAAACTGGGAAGGGTTACTTGTAGGTATACATGTATACAACAGATCAGGTACAATAGGTACTTCAGGGATCTTCCTCATTGAGCTTTCAGGATGATCCACCTAGTAGCTTTGGACTCGGTGGAAAAGCGTGCGAAGAGGCTAATTGGTGGTCCAGATTTGGTTAAGCCCAATCTACAAAGCCCGGAGCATAGGCGTAGGGTAGCCAGCCTTTGGGTTTTTTACAGGATGCAGACTGTGCCATCTCAGTTCCACCAACAGACAACCCGACGGACGGCTAGTATCCACCCTTACGTTTTTGAAACATCTACGGTCCAGACTAAGCGTTTCGCGCCGACGTATAAACCGCATGCATCGAAGGACTGGAATAATTTAGTGGCTGCGGTCTTCCCGTCCGATTATATTTTAGATGTCTTCAAGGCTATAGTGAATAGGCTCTTAAGAAACTTGCTTCACCATCAGCTATTGCATCACTGCTTACCATAATAACTTATATCAATAAAAAAAAATCCTTAACAACTGAGTTAAAATTTTCCTTGACGTTAAAGATTTCTGAAAACGGTACCGGAGTAGGTATAATATTCCACAATTATCACACAACGCCGTCTAGTCCCAAGCTAAGCAGAGCTTGTGTTATGGGTACTAGACAACTGATAAACATACTTATATATTTCTAAATACATACACATTATAGATAAATTACACCCAGACACAGAACAAATGATTATGCTCATCACACAAACATTTGTCCTGGGTGGGAATCAAACCCACGACCTCCGGCATAGCAGTCAGGGTCACTAACCACTAGACCAACAGGCCAGTCAAATCAGGCTAGGTAGCAATCTAGTAATCGAGGGTGAAATTGCATTCACTGTAAAATCCTCGCAAATTCACTGTAAGCTACCTCGACGACCTCGTAATCCTATTAATCCGAGCTCTCTGTCTTAGGTCAGCCTTTCAATATTGAATTCCAACAATCCTTGATTACTTCACTAGGGGTTCGTGTTTGATGTACTAGATTTCTGTGGTCCTACCTGATTCTACTAGAATTTCAATACGAATTCAGTCAAAGATCATGTGTGTTTGTCTGTCTCTGTGTTTTGGGCTTGTATCAAAGCATGCCCGCGTGAAAGTAGAAAATATATAGCCTATGTCAATCATTGATAAAGTAGCATTCTTCTCCAGTAGAGAAAGAATTTTTAAAATCGGACCTTTAGTTTTTGAGTTTATTCATTACAAAACAAAAATACAAATCTTTTTTCTTTATAATATTAAAAAGAGACAATAATAATTTAAGTATCGTATCGTCTGAGTCCAAACAAAAAACTGTTTGCCCATAACTCAAAACTACAAACTATAAAAGTCATGTCGTACTTTTTTAAGCTATTCAAAGAAGTCCCATAAATTGTGACATCATACAAAATGAGCCCCATCATTTTGAGTGGCAAAAGACACGATTAAGCTCTCGTTTCACACCTTGACGACGCCGTAAAACCCTATAGGCCGTCCCATGAATGTTAATTTAACCCTACATACCCTTATATGTGGGTCTAAAGAACCCCAGACCCCAAATCTGATTTATAGGTGTCTGGTTAGCAATAAAAGTAATTTAGTACGGAACCCTCTGTTAATGATGGCGATTCGTGCTTGTAAACATGTCGTAAAAGTTCTTTTGACCACTTTTATGTTGTTTGATTTTCGTTTATAGAGTATTGTGAGGTTTGTGTGAATGCTAACTAGTTTTTAAATGCACTGTTTCGTCAGCAGAACTGTAAATCAGTGTTTATCTCGTATTTAAAATTTTATGTTTCGTCTTTAAAAAACCGCCTGGTATGTTTAGGCCAACTCTGGGCCTACGTGGTGGATTACGGCCCATTCCTTCATTATTCTACAACATAATTCCCACTTAACCTTAAATTAAATGATTTCGACCACATCATCATCACCTACCATCAGGGGTGGTCAAACGCTACTGATCCCGATTTCCGGCCACCGTAGGTGCGGGCTTGCGGACAGTAAGCAATGGGTAGCTCGCTGTCCGGCCGTCCGGTAACTGTCCGGACCAAGCCCAAGTCGTCGATGGCGCAAGCGTTGTCAGCAACAGCAGGGGCCCAGCCGGGTCAAAGCCTACTGGGGCCAGGGTTATCCGAAAGGGCGCTCGAGCCCCGATATGAAGGCTTGAATGAACGGGATAGGTTTTTTAGTCAGTAAGAGTCTGACACTATCTCCCGCTCCGCCCAAGAGCGGGGGTTGTCATAGGATGATTTTTCCCATCCGAAAAAAAGGGGTGGTCAAACGCAAGCTTATCAAATAATAAATAAAGAAGAAAAAGAACTTAGGTACTAAAGCCAAGTCGTTATGGCAAATCTCAACTCAAATAAATGATGGTATATAAAATAACTTATAGAAGAATGTTGCAATCTTAAGTCGTCCAAGATATTCTTATTGAGTTCCTTTGTAGATTCGACGCGGGAACCGTCCCAAGGAAGAAGCTTTAGCGACTTGAATAATATGGACTAAGAAATTTATATGACGGATCATACTTTTATAAAATGATATAAACTAGTGCTTAACTGCGATCCCACCTGATGGTAAGCAGTGCTGCGATCGTTGATCATGAAGCGCACTAGTTTATTAAGAGCCTATTCGCTCTAGCTTTGAAAAGCGAAAGAAGACAAATGGTTTTATTCCTTCAAGGTACGCGGCCGCGGTGTAAAAGACAAGGCGAAAAGCTTAGTCTGGACCTCAGCTTCATATTTTAAAGCCACAGATTTTCTCTTCTAGTATCTTCTGTGGTGAAAATCGCATTAAAATCCATTTAGTAGGTTTCAATTTACCATGAATAGACTGACAAACGCGGTAGAGCACTTTGAATGTGCAAAATTCACACTAAATGTACTTGTGTGTATAGTGACATATATGACGCCATATAGGAACTAAAATTCAAAATCCTGCATCGGGTTTTCCGCGCGATTTTAGAACATATGCTACTGTCGGAAATCAACTAGATAGGGCAGTTGCCTGGACCAAACACGTCATCTGTCTGGCCGGAGGATCTTCCCTTTTCAACGGTACCTGCGTTGTGGGACTTAATACCCTGTTTTGCGTACTTCTAAATACTTATTTAGTAGAGTTTTCGGTTTGTTTGACTGTAGAAGTACGAGTACTCTACCTACGAAGGAAGCAACATTATCTCGCTATCGCTTATACTTTAAACCATGTTATTTTATGGCCACACTGTGACAAATGTTATCGGACATCCATTGAGCTTCAGGCACGCGCAAAACGTTTTATGGTAGAAACTTGGAGAAAATAACCATCTTAATGGTGTTTTATTGTACTTACCTACCTTCTATCATTTATGGCTATTTTTCTTTGAAAGTTATCATAGTTTTATGACGATTACTGATTGAAGCGTCTTGAATCCTAATATTTGGCCTACAATAAGATTATTTAATTAAGATAAGATAAGATAAGCCCCAGGACAGCAGAAATACGGATTTTCATAAATTATTTGTATATTGCAGGTCGGTGTCAGGTCTTATGTTCATTAAAATATGATTTGTGACAGTGACAAATATGGCTGTCATCATCATCAGCTTGCCATCTGCTGGGACTCAGGCCTTCTCTCTAGGAGAAGGAATGGGCCGTAATCCACCACGCGGGCCCAGTGCGGGTTGGTGAATGTTACATGTCTTCGAATTTTTCGTTCTAGGACATGCCAGTTTCCTCACGATGTTTTCCTTCACCGTTTCGAGAGCAGTGGTAATTAAATAAATTACACAAAGTAATGCGCCTGGCATGATTTGAACCCGCTACCTACAACTCGTAAGTCGGAGAAATTACCACTCGGCCACCACTGCTCTCATCACGCTCTCATCACCATCAATATGGCTGTACTGAGTTATAATTACGAAAATAATCATTTCACCCTTCTTATTATTTTTTACGAAATAACCAATCAATAGGATAGACGCCCTGGGAGGTATGCACCTTCAAATTCATCTGTTTGCCCAATTTTGGCAAAGACCTCCTCCATTGCTTTCCAATCTGTTCTGCTCAGTGGTTTCCTAGTCCATGTTTTTCCCGCTATTGCCTTTATCCTTTCCTAGTACATGTTTGTTCCCGTAATTACCTTTGTCTTTTCATCCTACCTTCGAAACTGACTACCTCGCTTTATTTTTCTATTTCTTAAATCACGTTCTGGTTCCACTTTTCGATACCTCTTATTACACGACCTTTTTTTTTATGGGTGGAAAAAATCATCCAATGACAACCCCCGCTCTTGGGCGGAGCGGGAGATAGTGTCAGACTCTAACTGACTAAAAGACCCACCCCGTTCCTTCTAGCCTTCATACCGGGGCTCGATCTCCCTTTCGGATAACCCTGGCCCAAGTAGGCTTCGACCCGGCTGGGTTCCTGCTGTTGCTGACAACTCCTTGAGGCGCGCGGGAACAGTGTGCGCCGTCGACGACTTGGGCATGGTCCGGACAGTTACCGGACGGCCGGACAGCGAGCTTTATTACACGGCCTGTCCATTGCCACATAAGTTTTCTTTCTCTAGTTGTAACGTCTCTATTTGGTGAGTTTCACCTTTATTCGTATTATTTTTTTATTTGGTATAAACTAGTGCTTGATTGCGATCCCATCTGAGGGTAAGCAGTGATGCAATCGTTGATGGCGCACTATTTTATTATAATATTTACTCTAGCCTTGAAGATACCTAAATTGTAATTGGACGGGAATACCGCAGCAGGCAAATTATTCCAGTCTTTCGATGTACGCGGTATACGACGAAGCGAAACGAATTCCATTTAGGACGCTTTCGACATTATAGGTGACCGGTTATAGGAACAAGGGACTATGGTTTACGTTTCAGTTTACATGATGCTCTGCAATCTGCTACATACATACATATATATGTAAGATGCTATTATAAACTTGTTAATTGTCCAAAAATATACTGCTCACGATTTTAGTAGCAGACATGAATGAATATGTTAATATCCTATGCTAATACCAACATATCTACATATATCCTTCAATGGAAATTCGCAATTACGTTACGTAAACCAATAACACTTGCAGCACAAGTTGACATAACTATATTATCGGTGATTTTCGCAATTTAGCACTCACGAGTTATGTAAGCAAATTAGATTTATTTGAAGATGGAGTTATTATGAGAAGCGTTTTTTTAATCGTCGTATTTATGTCGTCCTAAACTCCTACTCTTCTATCTATACTTCATCATCATCTTCCTGCCCTGTTCCCATGTGACATGTGGTTGCCGCAACACGTTTTGTTCTTCCATTATGTCCAGTCACCCGTCACGTCACTAAACGAAGATTAACATATCATCAAAATGTAACGTTTAAAACGATCTGACCAGTTTAACTTGACCATATCATTCAGTGATCAATTTCTATGATATTTATATATTTTAATAAGAAAATATTTGCATTTTTCGTTGTAATGAACGATTTTTAAATTCTATCACTAGTAGAATGCTAATTTATCACTGAGTGTTATAGATTATATATTATTTTTTACTTTCTTATAATGAGCTGCTGTGCTGCTACAATTTTGGCGTACAATATACGCCAAAATTGTAGCAGCACAGCTCTTATACAATATTGGTTACTCTACACCCCTACTTTTTAATTAGTACACAAAAAAATGGGGCTCTATCTGTACCCGTTACTAATCATATTTTCGTAGTCAAAAGTAGAAAAAACCGAAATCCTAATATTGACCACGAAAAGGTAAATTCATCATAGAATC
Organism: Mythimna ferrago; assembly: GCA_910589285.2. Classification (NCBI taxonomy): domain Eukaryota; kingdom Metazoa; phylum Arthropoda; class Insecta; order Lepidoptera; family Noctuidae; genus Mythimna; species Mythimna ferrago. The sequence continues at coordinate 3,365,849 of OU342680.1, forward strand.
AATCTTACCTAACAATTGCTAGTAGAAAACATTGCGAGCAATGTTTTTCCTTAATAATTGTCACTTATTCATTCATTAATCAATAGCCTGCACAATATTTCCATAAATTGAGTGATATTTTGGGACATAAACCAACGCTAATAACTTAGCTGTTTAAGAATATTATTTAATGAGATTTTACTTATAAAATAACGGGTTTTTCTAATAAGCCCTTTAAGTACCTATGTGTACTAATTAAAATTTTGTGGTGTATAGGTACAATGGTGATCTTATCGCTGATAGTAATGAGGATGATAGAAAGGACTCTTCACACTTAAAATTCAAAGGAACTTGTGATTAAAATACACTTTAAATAATCTTACAACTTTGTGTAGAGGTTAACCTGTCGTTCGTGACTTAATTTTAAAACAGATAGACCAGGTAGGTACGCTAATACTAAATTGTTTTACATTGAAACCAAAACATCCACCGTCTGTAGTACCTAACACTACTATTCGTTTTCAAAACAATGTGTCGATAGTACTGACGGTAGTGCGATGCTGAAAGTAGTTCTGGTTAACTGGTTTTAACTAAAAATTTCTTTAGATCATGTGTTGCATGATTGTGCATCGACGTCTCTTCTACTCTATTAAATACTTAACTCGCCTCTGAGTGGTGCTAGAGAGACTGCCAGACTTTACTATAACCCAACTATGTTCCCTCAGTTGCGTTTTGCACCCCAAGACCGCGGTGAGTCTTTCGAATGATCCCGCATCCTTTTAATAATCTGCCTAAAGGGTTGATTTTTCAATAAGTAGTCTAATAACTGTAGTCAGAAGAATATGTACTTACTGACTTAAACATAACATTATCAACTAGTTGGTACCCGCGACTTCGTCCGCGTACTGTGTGAAAACCAACGTCAGGCAACTATCACGTAGTTAGCTGGCGTTTTTGCTGAACTGGACCTATAACCCCCAATGGTTCCAGTTCAAGAGACACACAATGTTAGTTTTTTTTTTTTTAATCTTAAATTTTTACATGTTGTTTCTAAACTGTATGTACCTATCTATGTGTGCCAAATACTATATTTTTCTTTCCTTCTCCAATGACTTAGTGGGGCAGACTGCGATAAATATGTATCTAATTAATAAAAGTCAAATAGCTACTACATAATCTCTCAAAAACAACAAATTTTCAATAATAAAATTACCATACCTATTAATTTAGGTTAATCAGCCGATGGATTAGCGTGTATGAGATAATAATGCATTAATTACAATAACTTATTAGTGTAAATAATTATACAAACTAGTCTCGAGTTACGTTTGTTCACGGCTTCACGGTTGATTGGTAGAATGACAGAACTGGTTCCAATCCTCGGTTTATCTAACCGTAACCAATCATTCTAACCGTATCCAGGAAGTAAGGGGATACCAGTGAAAGTTGCTTCGTTACATGAATATAATTTAAATACAATTTTGTTAGAATAAAGTTATTTAACTTCTTGTAGTAAAATGTCTTTTGATAAATCGCTTCCTGCTTCCAATTTCAAATTTGTTTTTATCTGTTGAGTAGATATGCTAATGTATTTCATATAACTTTTATCGGATTTTGTAATAAATAAAGTGTACTTATATATTTAATTTAAATAATAATTTTTAGAAGTTACCTATTTCTAGTCATGAATACAATTTATGGAGTCAGCGCCATCTATTATCTTAGTTCAGAAACGTGTTTCTATTTAATACCGTTAGATGTCAGCACTTGTTTTATTCCCTCATAATATTAAAAATCTAATTGCAATAGTAATAACCTATTGTTATCTGTCTTTACAGATTCATTCGTGAATAGCCAAGAATGGACCGCGTCACGAGGTGTAACAGAACTTCGGGTTGGAGTTTTGGGTTCACCGGACAGTGGGAAATCTGCTCTAGTTCATCGGTATTTAACTGGAGCGTATATGCAAGAAGAAAGTCCTGAAGGTGCGTACTGTTAACAAATCAATTAGAATTGGTAGTGCTAATCATAATTTTGAAATAAAATGAAACTTTAATTACCGCCATCTAACGTTGAGTAGCAGAACTACGTAGACTTAGCTCTAAATATAATTCTTTTAATTCAACCTAGGTGGCAGCACTGTTCAGCACAACTTTAATTTCTGCCACGCCACGCCACTAGAAAGCAGCACATGTAGGAATATAAACATTTAGAAAGTTCAACGACCTATTGAGGGCGTTATTGCACTGATTACACTCTCGAGGGTTTGATTAGTGTGTAGGTCTACAAGTGCTATTTATTTACCATCACCCACACATTTGAAACTCTATCATTATCAAAGAGACAGCGATAATGGTAGAAATTTACTTATTCCTGGATATTGTGTATCGTATTTCCTACTTGCTATTTTATTAGTTTTCAAGAGGAGGCGGACATTGAACAATAGGCCCAATTAGAAACGTGGGATGCTAGCACTTAAGGTGACGAAAACCTTTTCATCTCTGCCCACACTAGATTTTTGCTTGTCAGTTGATTGATGCCACGAGGATTGGAATTTATATTTTAGCAGCAATGTTTATTACTTGGTCTCTACTTGGATGCTGGGACATGTTCCATTATCTAATACCTACCTGCTTACCTAATGAAATGAATCAAGTGATAATTTCTCTGTAAGAGTCTGTCTAAAAAGTCAAACGACTTGGGTAATTATTAGGATGAGGGTGGTAAAATGTAATTGATGTAAGTAGTCAACACCGGTTCAATAATCAAGGTTGATTATGAGATCTTGATCATTGTTTACTAATAGAAGAACCTTATAAAAAGTAATAAATTTAAATATTATATAAAATTCTCAAGTCGTTTGACTTTTTAGACAGACTTTATTTATAAATATCTCCCGTGTTTTTAATATTACTTCACAGAACCAAGTCTCAGAATTATGGACTTACATTTATTATTAAGATACAAGGGGTTGAAATTTATGACATCAAATTTGTTTTTGTAATTTTTAATTAAATACTTCGTTCCATTTCAGGTGGTCGCTTCAAAAAGGAAGTGATAATCGACGGTCACAGCTACCTTCTACTAATACGAGATGAAGGGGGCTCGCCTGAAATGCAGGTCAGTTCAATTGACAATAATAAAACTATCAAGCTAAAACTACATTAGACCGAGACGCACATCTGTAACATGCCTGATTTTGTACATAGAACGACGTCGCGTGGCGTGTAAAGTGTAGCTCTACAAGTCTAGTTTCCATATATGTATAGTAGAGACCACAGAAATCTTAATAATAAGGCAATATTAAGATTTCTGTGGTAGAGACCGACGCGCCCAGATCGGCGTGTGTGGCACACGTGTGAGCAGCTTAGTTCTTCCTTAGAAACTATCTATGTATATTGTGCCAGCGTTCCGCAAAGTGTGTGCCGCGGCACACTGGTGTACTACTGTAGTGAATAATTGGTGTGCCTGTAAATTTCGATAGTCTCATAAAATTAATATAGGTACCTACAGACTGAAGAAATATGTAGAAAATAGACTGGGTTCGAAATTCACTCTCCGAAGGCATTCCTTTTTTTGATACTTACCGATTAACGAGCAGGAGGACCAAGGAGGACTGATCGAAATATCTAGAAACTCATTTTTGTTTTGTTTGATGATTTTTCATTTATGGTGTAGGCACCTCCGAAATCCGAGTTCTTAGATCTAGGTCCTACCTTAAAAGTTTTCGGTACACTGATCTAAGCAATTATTTTTTATCTTTTTAGGTAGGTATGAAATAATTTCAAATTTTAATTATTGTGATAAAAAAATACTTACAAATTCTAGCAGGTGAAATTGATGTTATTGTACAGCAAGTCACTATTTAATTGAATCTAGAAAAAAAAAGATCAAATTTAATAACCGAAATTAAATTTCATCGTATTGAACTTTTTACTTATGTCAATGATATTGCAAATTGCTATGGTTCGGCTGTCTTCAAGGATAGCATCACGTATCAAAGTAGTAATGTAATCAAAATCTCAGACAAAAAAACATGGACAGAATATAAAATTCTGAGTAGTCGATAACAAGAAACGGGTGATATTACTTGTAATAAACTATTTTCATGAAAACTTACACGTTATCCCATATATATTTAAAAGAATATTAAAAAAAAAACATGAACAGGTTCATGTTTTGTCATTAACAAACATTAATTCACATTGGTACACAGAACACCTAGATCCGTAACATCTATCTATATGCAATAAAAATATTTGTTCCTTGCGGAAATTGAACTCGAGACACGCAGCACTGCAACCAATCGTTCAACCGCTGCGCCAATCATGTCGTCAAATTATAGACAGTTTTATTTATTAATTAATTATTATATACACTTAATAGACTAAAATTTAAGAAGAAGGAAACAGAAAAATTGTTACAAATGTGATGCTTATTTCTATAGAAATCTCGTTCAGCATACCTGGGTAGGGCTTGCGGACAGTGAGCAATGGGTAGCTCGCTGTCCGGCCGTCCGGTAACTGTCCGGACCAAGCCCAAGTCGTCGACGGCGCGCACTGTTCCCGCGCGCCTCAAGGAGTTGTCAGCAACAGCAGGGACCCAGCTGGGTCGTAGCCTACTGGGGCCAGGGTTAGTTTCGAAAGACAGCTCGAGCCTCGCTGTGAAGGCTAGAAGGAACAGGGTGGGTCTTTTAGTCAGTAAGAGTCTGACACTACCTCCCGCTCCGCCCAAGACCGGGGGTTGTCATTGGATGATTTTTTCCCACCGTAAAAAAAAGCATACCTGGGTAACATCTTTACATAATACATAATATATGTATGAGTACTTTGCATATCGTCCTTCGACGCTCAATCAATTCGATACCTACCAGTATTTTGCGTCTCAAACAAACCCAAAGTTCGTAAACAACTTTGTGTATTAATTATGTTGTACAGAAAAACAACGGAACGAACTGTTTAGACAAGCTTCGACAGAAATCAATAGAATTTCAATGAAATATTCAAGACAATGGTCGTCGCGTGTGAGGGACGATTGACGATGGCGTATCTACTCATCTAAGTAGTACAGGAGTCAGGCAGTCAAGCTTTTGAACATGTATTTTGAAACAGACAGTGACCTACTCTTATTGACGCGTTTCCATTGTGACACGGTAGTGAAATGCACTCGCGACTCGATAGAATCTGCAGTTTGCCGATATATGTGTAGGAAATACTTTCCGATATGTACAGTTGCCATCACGGATCTTGAACGCTCTGCGTCAGAGTGGGGATCGCTTTGCGCATTCCATACATTGGCAGGCCAATCGTCTTCGTTGTTAGATACATGCAGCAACGCAGTGAACGAATGCGGAGTGACGTCTATGACGCGATGGCGCGGCCATCCAATCAATGATACTCCCCGCCCCCGCGTCGCACTTCGTACCACTAAAGAGACCGAACATTTGACTTCTGCGCAAGTGTTCAAGATCTGTGATGGCAACTGTACTACAACGAGTGTCGCAGCTTGTCTCCCCCCTTTAAGGGGCCGGCGGAGGATGAATTTCCATACAAACGTAATACCACGCTCATTTGCAGTTGGAGCATATATCCAACATATTATGATGATATTCGGTTAAAGACAATATTTATCTAGGTTCCTACGTCGAGAATATTAGAAATATTGTTATTTTTAATACAAGAAAAGCCAAATGGCATGTTTTGCCATTTACGCTATAAAAAAGTGCGAAATACAATTTGCTTAAATTTCTTTTTGTTTTTTTAAAAAAGAAAGACGTAGGAACCTAGATAAATATTGTCTATAACCAAATATCATCATAATATGTTGCAAATATGCTCCAACTGCAAATGAGCGTGGTATTACGTTTGTATGGAAATTCATCCTCCGCCGGCCCCTTAACTACTGCCCCGCCCACAAGGCCATTCTGACCTCTTTCATTTGTTCTGTGGTTGATACGCCCAATAGCCGAAAAACACTGCGTTGGAGAAGACCTCCCACAAGATGAGCCGATGATCTGTTATGGGTCACGGGAAGCCGATGGATGTGAGACGCACGGGATTAGTCGTTATGGCGACACTTGTGGGAGGCCTTCAATAGTGGACGTATTTCGGCTGAAATGACGATGAAGACGCGCAATATTGCGCTCTCTTGATCTGTAAAACTTATATTTGGTACAAATTCTGCTGAGTTTTGTAGCATATTTGTGCATTGATGTAATTTCTGCCCTTTTTTTTGAGGTGGGAATTCATCAAATAACTTCCCTCTAGGTGCAGCGAAAGTGAGTGTCAGACTTTTACTGACTAAAACTCACCTGTTTTCCTTCAGTTGCCATTTGCGTTTTAGGACTATGGTTTTCCTTAAAAAAAACGGTTTTTAGGTGTGATTTTAGTCAATGTTTTTAGTCCAGTCAGTTAAAGTCTGAAACGCCCTCTCGCTCCACCCTAGAGCGAGAAAGTTGTTGGATGATATCCCACCTCAAAAAATAAACCCTTAAACCAGTAAAATCTCAAAGTGCATCTCTCGTTCTCGTACCGTGCGCAACATCGCACACGCACTACCGCCGCCTCCAGGATGCGCCTATCGATTCGCGCTATAAAACGAGGCGAGGGTACCACAGTTTAATAGACGTTACATGTAGGTACCTATTTGTTATGTACGTTCCTATTTACTATACACAACAAAATCGTGAACTTTTACGGTCCCATCGTATCGAATTTGTAAGTCGCTTAGTGGGTTTACGATATTTACAAAAACATTGCGTAGTAAAACCAATGTTTTTGTAAATATGTGAACGAGTAGAACTCGCGTGAAGTTTCTTGAGATTTCGCTCTGTTTGTCATGGTTTTTTACAATAAATTATTAAATAGGTGCCGGGGTTATCCGAAAGGGCGCTCGAGCCCCGGTATGAAGGCTTGAAGGAACGGGGGGTTTTTTAGTCAGTAAGAGTCTGACACTATCTCCCGCTCAGCCCAAGAGCGGGGGTTGTCATTGGATGATTTTTCCCATCGAAAAAAAAAGGGACAAGGATCTTCACGTGGTGGAGATGGTTATATCAAATCAAATCAAAAGCATTTACTTCAAATTGACCATTTGCAGGCACTTTTGAATAGTCAAATGTCGGTCAGTCCAAAAAATGTGAAGCTAAATTGCACGTTCCAAAGCGTAGGTCTCTATGGAGATGAACGTGTAAGAAACTCCATAGACACTCTTTTAAATCATATAATCTTGGTTACATATTTCTTGTTTCTTCTATTATGTGAGCACGATGTAGGTACCTAAATAATAAAATAAAAAATAATTAAAAGATAGAAATTGAATTTAACATTACAAATGAAAGAGGATGTCCTACATTAGGGAACACAGTAAAATAATAATAATAATATTCCACAACTATCACACAACGCCGTCTAGTCCCAAGCTAAGCAGAGCTTGTGTTATGGGTACTAGACAACTGATAAACATACTTATATATTTCTAAATACATACATATTATGGATAAATTACACCCAGACACAGAACAAATGATCGTGCTTATCACACAAACATTTGTCCTGGGTGGGAATCGAACCCACGACCTCCGGCATAGCAGTCAGGGTCACTAACCACTAGACCAACAGGCCTGTTTGAAAAAGGGTGACCGCCATAGAAATATAATCTATAGTGACCGCTCATAACATGATCAATGCAATTTTATGTCTTCTTCTTCTTCCTGCCCTTATCCCATATTACTTGGGTTCGGCGCAACACGTTTTTTTTTTCTTCCATTCCAGTCCTGTCAGTCTTCACACTATCACTAACTCCCTTTTCTTTCATATCACTCCTCACACAATCCGTCCATCTTTTCTTTGGCCTCCCTCTCCCTCTCCATGCATCTACATGTATACTCAGAACGTTTTTAGTAACATGCATTTCCTCCCACGGTTGTGTTCTTGTCAAAAACATGTTTCCTATTCTATTATGTACTTATTTTATTCATCATTAGCCTTTTTAATGTTCCCACTGTTGGGACTCAAGCCTCCTCTCTAGGAGAGGGAATGGGCCGTAATCCACCACGCGGGCTCAGTGCGTGTTGGTGAATGTCACATGTCTACGAATTTTTGGTTCTAGGACATGCCGGTTTCCTCACGATGTTTTATCACCGTTTTGAAAGCAGTGGTGATGAAATAAATTACACAAAGTAATGCGCCTGGCTGGGTTCGAACCCGCGACCTGCAACTCGTAAGTCAGGGCCGTTACCACTCGGCCACCACTGCACCTATTTCATTACTTTTCCTCTTTCATTAAACCCCAAGCGAACGCCGTTCGCTCTCTCAATGTCTTCCTATTGTGTCTCTAATCACGGTATCCGAAAGGGTAAAATTTTTGCAAAACTCGGCCAGCCCACAAAACCTTCGCCGTGTCCTCGTGGGGGCGATCGGCGGCGGAGACCTCTCGCGCCGGGCCTTGGTTGAGGCCATGGTCTGGAGCGAGGAGGAGTGGCAGGCGGTCGCCGACTTCTGCGAAGCAGTAATGCTCGCTAAGGAGGAGGCCGACCGCATCAGGCAACGGCGCTCTCGCCGCCGCCGGGATTCCTAGCCACCGTAGGCGCGGGCTTGCGGACAGTGAGCAATGGGTAGCCCGCTGTCCGGCCGTCCGGTAACTGTCCGGACCAAGCCCAAGTCGTCGAAGGCGCGCGCTGTTCCCGCGCGCCTCAAGGAGTTGTCAGCAACAGCAGGGGCCCAGCCGGGTCGAAGCCTACTGGGGCCAGGGTTATCCGAAAGGGCGCTCGAGCCCCGGTATGAAGGCTTGAAGGAACGGGATGGGTTTTTTAGTCAGTTAGAGTCTGACACTATCCCCCGCTCCGCCCAAGAGCGGTGGTTGTCATTGGATGATATTTCCCATCGAAAAAAAAAAACCCACAAAATCTCCTGTTGCCGTATAAAAGAGTTATTCCCCAGAAATAGAAAACTCCTAGGATCCTATTTTTAGATAGAGTTACCTAACATAGTTACTGCAAAGTGCAGCTAAATCTAGAATCTGAGTAGGTTTGCAATTTTATTTTTAGACTTCTCTCGCTTGTTCGACGTTTGTATTAAAAATCTTCGTTTGTTCAAATACTAGTCTATGTTACATCATCATTTCAGCCAAAAGAGGTCCACTGCTGCACATAGACCTCCCCCAAGTGTCGCCACGATCGGTCCTATGCGTCTTGCTTCCATCTCCCTTACCCTCACCAGTCATCAAACCACATGACAAGTAAAAAAAATTGATTGAAGGAAGTTTCAATCAATCTGCCAAGCTTTTTCCTTTGTGTTGGGGTCGCAAGCTTTGCTGGAGATGGAGCGGCTGCCCCCCTGATCTCCATGAACCAGTTACTAGATAACGCGGTACCTACTCCTTGGCAAAGCTGGTTATCAGTTGACACTACCAATAATGCAAAGAAAGTCAAAAATTACGGTAATATCGTTCTAAAATTACTAAAACATCTTCTATCATTTTTAGTGGGACCTGTGGTGGTCCTGTGGTAATGACTTACGAGTTGCAGGCCGCGGGTTGAAACCCAGCTAGGCTCATTACTTTATGTAATTTATTTCATCACCACACCAATGCTCTAAAAACGGTGAAGGAAAACATCGTGAGAGAACTGGTATGTCTTGGAATAAAAAAATCGAAGACATGTGACATTTACTAACCCGCATTAGGCCCGCATGGCTCATTTCCTCTCCTAGAGAGGCAGCCTAAGTCCAAGCAGTGGAAACATTATAGGGCTGATTATGCTATACTTTGCTGGTTGGACTTATTCCAACTCATCAATGGTTTTGGCCGCCATAGCCCACACATAACCTATAAATAACCTCGGAAATCCAGACTCCGATAGACAGATGCTATGCTATCGTTTCTCAGTTAGACATTTACTTAGCCATTACAAAATCTAGACCCAGATTTCGCCAAACCAGACCCAGAACTCGTCTTGCTATCAAAACAAGGCAATCTGTTCAAGCAGCTAGTTTGATTATCGTTTTAATTGAGCGGAGTGCCGACGACAGTACGCTCGGTTCGCTATTGATTTGTGATTAGTTTGCGGTATTGTTCCTGTCATTGTTCTGCGACGGCTACTCCTAGGGTTGCCGACCGTACTCTAAAATAGAGTATTGTACTCTATTTTATGTAGGCGTACTCTATAATCTATAAAAATAATAGGACGCCAAAATACTATCTTTTAAATACATTGTGTACACTATACTTTTTGTATAGTGTTATAATTTTTTATTTTATTTATTTTATAATTTATGTACTTACACACATACAAATTGAAAAGATAAAACATTATAAAAATTTGTACAAAGGCACTACTTGTTTCAAAAAGAAATTTCTTCCAGCAGACCTGCGAAAGGAGAGATCAGAAGAAATGTAGAAAGTAGCGTATGGAAATAAAATAAGAAGAGTTTGTGAAATTTTAAATTAAATTAAAAACACATATAATTTAAATATTAATGAACATAACACATAAGTATATCATCATCATCACCAGCCCTTTTAATGTTCCCACTGTTGGGACTCAAGCCTCCTCTCTAGGAGAGGGAATGGGCCGTAATCCACCATGCATTTATGTTGCATAAGTGGATACCTATTACCGTAACCAAAAAAATCGACTGTCTTTTCGATTGTGAATGTGAAGTGGCGGAAAGAGAGGAACAGGGAACATGACTTCATTGAAATTTATTAAAAAGTAGGATTTGTCCGCGTACATAAAATAGCCTGTCACTCAGGAATAAAGCAGCTTTATATCGGTGAAAAAAATTTAGCAATCGGACCAGTACTTCCAGAAATTACCTCGTAGCAACAAAAAAAAAACAAACTTCTTTATTACATTAGTGCAGATGAGCTCGTATATAAACTTAGAGTTAGAATGTTTGAAGTTGTACAATTCCCCCACCAACTGTGTTCCCACGTTGTCGTCGTGGTGGGGCTTGCGTGTCTCAGTGACCTTGAGGGCTATGCCGGTAGAGCTACTCATGCCGGAAGGCCTCAAACGAGAGACCAGACCAAGAGGAACATACGGCGGAGTCCAGTCGGACCGCCCGGAGGGTGCGCTGTCCAGAAGCGCTGGCACAACAGCTGTTGGCGCCTTCTGGATAGTGATGTCGGGGAGATAGGGTTCGCCTCCGGTACGTGTCTGTTCAGCATACATGACCAGGATGGCGAACGTGTAATGGGGACCCCACCCCATTCAAAAAAGGCAAAGCTGTGATCAGCACACCATGAGCGCGAATGGCAAAAAAATAACTACCCCAGGAGGGTACCTGCTTGCAGGAGAATCCCTCCCCGAGCAGAGCTCGGGCTGCCCCTCGTATTCTGGGGGGGGCAACCATCGCCTCGGGTCTTCGGACCCTGTTCCGTCCTCCGTGGACGCACAGAGCCAGGGTGGCTCACACTTCGGCAGCGCGGAGTCCCTGGGACCAGTTCCCAGCACGTCCGCGATGCCAATGGAGGCCGGCCGTAAGTTTGGCCTCAGGGAGGTGAGTGAAGACGCGGCATCGGACTCAGATGCCGCGTCTTCACTCAACTCAGACGGGAAGGAGGTGGAGGAGGTGCGGGAGCCCCTCCATTTGATGGAGGTGGATCCGTCCACGTCCAACAAGAGGAGGGCGTTCATGCGCTCCGTGTCCGACGACGAGACGGGACCTGCCCGGAAAATCTCGTCCTCGGGGCGGGGCGCAGCCCGAAAAACGGGCATAGGAAGAGGGCTCCCCGCTGAGATTGCCAGCGAGGGACGCCAGGCCAGCGCCTTAGTGCCGAAGATCCCTCAGGACTTGCCTGAAGGGATGGTGGAGGCGCTGGCTAAGTTTCGGGAGGTTGTGGCAGCCGCAATAACGAGCGTGGCCAACAAGAGGGAGAGGGTGGCCAAAAAGCGGTCTATTGAGCTGGCCAACACCTCGATTGAGGAGGCGCTGGGGATCGTTTTTGAGCCCTACGAGCGCACCCTCAGCGGGAGGTTTGGCCGGCTCGAGGAGGCTGTGGCCGCTCTCCAGGGCTCTCGTCCCGGGGAGGGGAGCAGACAGGAGCGGGGCCGATCCCGGCCCTCGCCCCAGGCGGAAGGCGAGGTTGTGTCTCTGCTGCGGCAAGAGCTGGCTGCCTTCAGGGAGCAGCAGCAGCAGCAGCAGCAGCAGTTCCAGGGGCACATTCAGCGCCAGCTCTCCGTCCTGGAGGGCATTGTCCTGCGCCCCCCTCTCGCGGCCTCCGGCCAGAAAAGGACGGCATCGTATGCCGCCGTCGCCGCGGCCACGTCTACAGCACCGAAGGCAGGTCCGTCGGGGCAAGCCAGGCGCGTGGTTGCGGCGCCGGAGCCTGCGAGGCCGGCCCCGGCGGCCAGGCAGCAACAGCGGCAAGGGAAGCCTGCCCCTCCCCCGAAGGGCAGGGTGGCGGGTGCCACTAAGCCGGCGGGGACCCCCGCCGCGGCGGCGACAAGGTCGCGCCTGCCGCCTCCTCTGCCCGAAGACCCCTCGGCTAGCGCCGAGTGGACGGTCGTCGGCGCTAAAAAGAAGGCGAGCAAGGCGGCAAGGGCGGCCAAAAAGCGCAAGCGGCGACAGGAGCGAAAGAAGCGGGCCATGGCCGCCAGACTTCGCGCCCCAACTTCCACAGCTGTAGTGATCACACTACAGCCAGCTGCGGAAAAGAGGGGCGTGAACTATGACATGGTCATGGCAAAGGCGAAAGAGGCGGTGGTGGGCCACCTCGACGAATACGGAGCCTCAGGGGGCTTCCGTATGAGGCGCACCGCAACCGGAGCCCGTATCCTGGAGGTCCCAGGTGCGAACAGCGGACAAGCCGCTGACGCCCTGGCCGAAAGGATTAGGGCGTCCTTAGACGTCGAGGAGGCCCGAGTGTCCAGGCCCACCAAGTGCATCGACATGCGCATTATGGGTCTGGACGACTCCGTTAGGGTGGAGGAAGTGGTGGCCGCCATCGTCGGGGCGGGTGGGTGCACGACCGATCAGGTCCGGGCGGGCACCATCCGCGCTGACAGCACGGGCATGCGAGCCGTTACGGTGAGCTGCCCCGTGTCGGCGGCCAAGGCCATCACGACCGAGGGTAGAAGGCTATTGGTGGGTTGGGTTTCGGCCCAAGTCAAGATGCTGGAACCCAAACCTCTGCGGTGCTACCGCTGCCACGTGGGGCACCACGTGGGGGCCCACTGCGCCGCGGAGGTGGATCGAAGTGATCGCTGCCACCAGTGCGGACAGCCTGGTCACAAGGCCGTCGAATGCCGTGCAAAGCCGCACTGCTACGCATGTGCGGCTGCAGGCAAGCCGGCCGACCACCGGGCTGGGGGCAGGTCCTGCGACCCCCCCGCCAAGGCCAAGGGCAAGGTCAGGCCCATCCACCCTGACGTCCTCACCGCCGCAGCCACCGCCTTGGCTGCCGCCGCTGTCGCCGCCGCTCCCGCCGCGGCAGTGCCCTCACAGGGGGCTCAGGAGGAGACTGTAATGGAATGTCAATAACGACACCATTACGTCTCCTCCAGGCGAACATCAACCACTGCGCCTCCGCTCAGGATCTGTTGCTCCAGAGCATGGCGCAGTGGTCGATCAATGTCGCCATCGTCTCCGAGCCGTACTACGTCCATCCCCGCTGGGTTCAGGACCTGGACGGCTCGGTGACGCTAATTTCGTCGGCCGCCGCCGGTACCCCGCCCCTCGAGGCTGTTGCGAGGGGACGGGGTTGCGTGGCAGCACGGGTCGGGGACATTGCAGTGGTAGGCGTCTACCTGTCCCCGACCAGAACTCCCGACGAACTCCATGTCTCCCTTATGGAGCTAAGTGCCGTCGTCGCTGGGTTTGGTACCCTCCCCGTAGTCGTTTGCGGGGACTTCAACGCCTGGAATACGGCTTGGGGTTCCCGGCGCACGAACACACGGGGTCGGTTGGTGGAGGACTGGGCCTTGGAGCTGGGCCTGGTCGTCCTGAACCGGGGTTCTGTCCCCACGTTGGTGCGGAGGCGGGGTGAATCAGTGGTGGACCTTTCGTTCGCCAGCCCCGCTCTGCCGCCGCGTGTCGTCGACTGGCGCGTTATGGAGGAGGTGGAGACGTACTCCGACCACCGGTATATCCGGTTGGACGTCTCCGCCGAAACCTCGGCCGCGCCGGTCCGACAGAGCCCTTGTGGTCCGCGGTGGGCGCTTAAGCAGATGGACCGGGAGCTCCTCCTGGAAGCCGCGACGGTACAGGCCTGGGTGCAAGCACCGGACAGGCCTGTCGACATCGACGTCGAGGCGGAGTGGTTCCGGGAGGCCATGTCGCAAATCTGCGATGCGGCAATGCCCCGAGTCCGTCCAGGACGTGCTAAGCGCCAGGTGTACTGGTGGTCGCCGGAAATCGCTGCACTGCGCAACACGTGCAATCACGCGCGACGCCGGTACGCCAGATACTGCAGGCGCCGCATCCGCGCGCCGGATGCGGAGGCCAGAGAGGCGGAGCTGTACGAAGGTTACAGAGAGGCAAAACACACCCTCCGAGCGGAGATTAAGCGGGCCAAACTCGAGGCCCGCGACGTGTGGCTGGGGTCTCTGAACGCGGACCCGTGGGGGCGCCCGTACAAATTGATACGGGAGAAACTGCGCCCCTGGGCTCCCCCGCTGACCCAGAGTCTCCGGCCCCAACTCGTGGAGGGTGTGGTGAGCGCTCTGTTCCCTGCGCGAGGGGAACACTCCCCCCCGCCCATGGCTCCGCCTCCGCCAGCGGTGTCTGACGCGGACCGCAATAGCGACGACGACGATAATGCTCCAGAGGTGACCGAGGCAGAGATGAGAGTGGCGGTGCAAAGGCTGAGTGCCAAGAACGCCGCCCCAGGACCCGATGGCTTGCCTGGGAAAGCCTGGGTCCTGGCCATGGAGGCTCTCGGGCCTCGACTGAGAGGGCTCTTCAGCGCATGCTTGGAGAGGGGCCAGTTCCCACTTCGCTGGAAGACGGGGAAACTGGTCCTCATCGCGAAGCCAGGGCGCCCTGCGGACTCTCCGTCCGCGTACCGGCCCATTGTGCTGCTCGACGAGGTGGGCAAGCTCTTTGAAAGAGTGATTGCGAGCCGCCTCGTCGCGCGCCTTTCACGGGTGGGGCCGGACCTTTCGGACGGACAGTTCGGCTTTCGCAGGATGCGCTCGACGGTGGACGCCATCATGCGCGTGCGAGCCCTCACGACGGGGGATGCGGTGTCCCAGGGTAGGTGTGTCGTGGCAGTGTCCTTGGACATTGCCAACGCTTTCAATTCCCTGCCCTGGAGTACGATCCGGAGGGCACTCCGGTACCACCGGGTGCCCGAATACCTCTGTCGAGTAGTCGAGGCCTACCTGTCGGACAGGTATATTGTCTACCCCGGTCACCAGGGAGACTGGAAACGTCGGGAGATGTCGTGCGGTGTTCCGCAGGGGTCGGTACTAGGGCCACCCTTGTGGAACATCGGGTACGATTACGTGCTGCGGGGCGACCTCCCTGACGGGGTCAGCGTGGTCTGCTACGCAGACGACACGCTGGTTCTAGCGCGGGGAGAGTCGTACCGGGCGGCGGCCGCTTTAGCGACACGCGGGGTTGCGATAGTCGTTGGTAGGATCCAGGAGTTGGGACTCGAGGTGGCGCTGCGCAAATCCGAGGCCATGTGTTTTCACGGTCGCGGCCGTCGGAACGCGCCACCGTCGGGTTCCCAACTAACGGTAGGAGGAGTTCACATCGGCGTCGGGACATCGATGAGGTACCTGGGACTCATCCTCGACAGCCGATGGAATTTCGAGGAGCATTTCCGACGTCTGGCTCCCAAACTCAACCGGACTGGGGCCGCTCTCAAGCGGCTCCTGCCCAATCTTGGGGGTCCAGACGCCTCCTGCCGGAGGCTCTACGCGGGGATCGTTCGGTCCATGGCCCTCTACGGGGCGCCGGTGTGGGGGCCGTCGCTGCGAAAGCGACCGGCGGGCATTCTGAACGCCTGCCAGAGGGTCATTGCAATTCGGATGGTGCGGGGATACCGCACGATTTCCTGCGAAGCGGCGAGCCTTCTGGCTGGCCTACCACCGTGGGATCTGGAGGCAACAGTCCTTGCACACATGCACGACATGCGCGTGGAGATGCAACGCCGGGGTGAAAGTCCTCTGCCGCGACAGGTCACGGCATGGCGGACAGAGCTCCGGCGGGATCTCATGGTGGAATGGCGTCAGCGACTATCGCAACCCCGTCACGGGCACGCCACAATTATGGCGATAAGTCCCCTCTTTGAGGCGTGGCTGGAAAGACCTCACGGCGTCCTTACCTTCCGCATGACACAGGTCCTCACCGGAAATGGCAAGTTCGGGAGGTTCCTGTTCCGAATTAAAGCGGAAGTGACGCCCGGGTGTCGCCACTGTGCGGAACGCCCGGAGGACACGGTGGAGCACACAATCGCGGTGTGCCCTGCTTGGGCGGAGCATCGCCGTGCCCTCGTGGGGGTGATCGGCGGCGGAGACCTCTCGCGCCGGGCCTTGGTCGAGGCCATGGTCCGGAGCGAGGAGGAGTGGCAGGCGGTCGCCGACTTCTGCGAAGCAGTAATGCTCGCTAAGGAGGAGGCCGACCGCATCAGGCAACGGCGCTCTCGCCGCCGCCGCCGGGATTCCGATCCCGATTTCCAGCCACCGTAGGCGCGGGCTTGCGGACAGTGAGCAATGGGTAGCTCGCTGTCCGGCCGTCCGGTAACTGTCCGGACCAAGCCCAAGTCGTCGACGGCGCGCGCTGTTCCCGCGCGCCTCAAGGAGTTGTCAGCAACAGCAGGGGCCCAGCCGGGTCGAAGCCTACTGGGGCCAGGGTTATCCGAAAGGGCGCTCGAGCCCCGGTATGAAGGCTTGTAGGAACGGGATGGGTTTTTTAGTCAGTAAGAGTCTGACACTATCTCCCGCTCCGCCCAAGAGCGGGGGTTGTCATAAGATGATTTTTCCCATCGAAAAAAAAAAAAAAAAAAAAGTTGTACAATTCTTTTAAAAATAATGATAAATTGTTTTATGCTGCAAAAAGTTCATAAAAGTACCTTTTTAAAGAGTTGACACTACTCTTTTTTACAAGCCCGTACTCACATTTACCTCCATTGAAATCAGATATACTCCATTTATTTTAACAAAAGTTGGCAGCCCTAGCCCCTAGCTACTCCGTGGGGCGGGATGGTTCAGATTAGTTGTATAATAGTTTGGTTAAATAATTGAGTACTGATAATGTTATCACACTATCATGGTAATATTACAAAGGCGAAAGTGACAACTCTTACCACAGTCCTTCACTTCTATCTATACTAATATTATAAAGAGGTAAAGTTTGTTTTTTTTGGTTTTATGTTTTTTTGTTTGTAGGACGTAATCTCTAGCTCTGGAAGTACCTACTGGTCCGATTGCTAAAATTTTTCACCGATAGAAAGCTGCTTTATTTCTGAGTGACATAGGCTACTTATTCATATGTTAAGATGTGGACATTGGAGTGGGTTACATGTTTGTGCATCTAGCTTTAAGGATTTTTTTTTGTATTTTCTCTAGCATGTAACTGTTTTTGTACCCAATAAAATAAAATGTTTGTGTGTGTACGTTTTTTACTCCTGGACGCTCAAACAGCCGAAAGGATTTAGATGAAATTTAGCACACGGAGAGAGAAAGTGAATAGTGCAGCTATGGAGTGGAATTCCATTTACAAATTGGACAATGGAAGTCTATGTTTCCTGATAGCTACAACCCGGGAATCTTTAAGTCGAGAGTGAATAGGTTTCTTCTAGGTAAGCGCGTCCCATCGTCGACCGCATCGTCGCTTTCCATCAGGTGAGATAGCGGTCAAGCGCGAACCTATCAACAATAAAAAAAAGAGAGACTATGTCCTGTAATAGCTTGGAATCACTTTAAACTTACCAGTACTTACCTATCTTAAAGAACACTGGTTTATCATCGTCGAAATGTTTTGAAATCGGCAGGACTGTAGCGACATCTATGACGCCTAGGAAATAAAATTAAAAACATGCATCAGAATTCTCCATGTGATTAAAGCATACACAACAGCCCGAAATTGACTATCTCGGGCAGTGGACCGGTCCAGTCGCTACACCCGTCTGGTCGGAAGATCTTACCTTTTCAATGGACATTTGCGGGATTTCACCCTGTTCCACATACAATCTGTTAGCTTAATTCTATCACAGAGGGTCATGGCAATTCGGATGGTGCGGGGATACCACACGATTTCCTGCGAAGCGGCGAGCCTTCTGGCTGGCCTACCACCGTGGGATCTGGAGGCAACAGTCCTTGCACACATGCACGACATGCGCGTGGAGATGCAACGCCGGGGTGAAAGTCCTCTGCCGCGACAGGTCACGGCATGGCGGACAGAGCTCCGGCGGGATCTCATGGTGGAATGGCGTCGGCGACTATCGCAACCCCGTCATGGGCACGCCACAATTATGGCGATAAGTCCCCTCTTTGAGGCGTGGCTGGAAAGACCTCACGGCATCCTTACCTTCCGCATGACACAGGTCCTCACCGGAAATGGTATGTTCGGGAGGTTCCTGTTCCGAATTAAAGCGGAAGTGACGCCCGGGTGTCGCCACTGTACGGACCGCCCGGAGGACACGGTGGAGCACACAACCGCGGTGTGCCCTGCTTGGGCGGAGCATCGCCGTGCCCTCGTGGGGGTGATCGGCGGCGGAGACCTCTCGCGCCGAGCCTTGGTCGAGGCCATGGTCCGGAGCGAGGAGGAGTGGCAGGCGGTCGCCGACTTCTGCGAAGCAGTAATGCTCGCTAAGGCCGACCGCATCAGGCAACGGCGCTCTCGCCGCCGCCGGGATTCCGATCCCGATTTCCGGCCACCGTAGGCGCAGGCTTGCGGACAGTGAGCAATGGGTAGCTCGCTGTCCGGCCGTCCGGTAACTTTCCGGACCAAGCCCAAGTCGTCGACGGCGCGCGCTGTTCCCGCGCGCCTCAAGGAGTTGTCAGCAACAGCAGGGGCCCAGCCGGGTCGAAGCCTACTGGGGCCAGGGTTATCCGAAAGGGCGCTCGAGCCCCGGTATGAAGGCTTGAAGGAACGGGATGGGTTTTTTAGTCAGTAAGAGTCTGACACTATCTCCCGCTCCGCCCAAGAGCGGGGGTTGTCATAAGATGATTTTTCCCATCGAAAAAAAAAAAAAGAAAAAAAAAAAAAGCTTAATTCTATCATAAACCGCTGCCATTGCTTTCCATTTGACATTAAATCTTATTAAGACAAGAGCTTGGCGGATCACGAAATATAAAGTGAAAGAATTGACTGTATATGCGTCTTTTCGTGTTATTTACCGATGTTATCTTATTCTATTCATTTCTTTTAAATTCAAGACGATTACCTAAGTAATTGACTTAGTACCCAACCCCGAAAACCGTGAGCACACCTCTAACCGCTAGACTTAACCCCCTCGTACCACACCCTTGTCAAAACCTTTAAATACATCTCACGAAGCCTAAAGACCTTCAAATCCTAAGACACCAAACCCCTCCATCACTTAGATTTATGAGCACGCACTGACGCGTTATCTAACCCTTCCGCGGCCGTCGGTGTGACGTCATCGCATTAGGTCGGATTGACCCGCAACCCGATTGTCCCGATATAAAGTCGTCTAAATATAGTCGGATGCGTCCCCTGCGTTGAGTGACCAAACGTGATGGAGTCCTCAGACAAACTTGTTTGGTCATAGATTGTATGATGGATCGATTTTGTAATGGTGTTTGATATATCGACCCTTTTTGGAAAGGACATCATATCGTGAACATAATGTTAGGAGAAAGTAATGTGTCAATCAATTGGTACTTAGTAACCAGTCCTTTTTTATTTTGTGGTGGAACCTATGTTGACCTTCAATTTGCAGGGCTCCATCTAGCCCCAAGGGGGATTATTCGCAAAAGAAATTTAAAGGCACACAGGAGGGTTTTAATCAGGAAAAATCTGACATTCCATCTTGCTTCAACGAGAAAAGTCATTTGATGATATCCCTCCCCCCCCCCCAAAAAAAAAAAAACGGGGTCGGTCTAGCTTCGCGATTTTAATGAAAATTGGTAAACGAAACGAAATCTCTAATAGAAGCTTAGCTACATAATATATGGTCCCCCTACTCCGGCACGCGCCATATATCGGCACCTCACACAGCAATTTGATACAAATTGGTCTATACCATATGAACGTGGACAAAATAAAAATAAAAACTTTCTGATGAAAGTCCCTGGATACGGGTTCCAATCATCGAGCGGTTTTATCAGAAACATGGTCGTGTAAATTGAAGGTTTTGTTTTAATCTAGCTAGAGTATTTTCACTGTCTGTTTAGAGGCCATGTTTTTCCAAGTTTCAGGGTTATAAAGGATCGTTTTCTTTCATCATACAGCCCTCAAGGCAATAATAGAAGCTGTGTCAAGGTTTTACAAACATAATATTTTCAGTTTGTTTAGGATCTGAAGTTGTAAGTTATAATAATATTGAAATACATTAAAATTATTATGTTTAGTATTTTTTGAAACAATAATTAAGTCGGTAAACTTAACATAGAACTAGCTTCGACTAGCGGCTTCACCCGCATGAAAGTAGAAAATTATCCCAAAGGAACATAATCTCGGGAAAGGATCATATGTGCTGTTTCAAAAAAGGATCTACTCGTGTGCTAATTTCATCCAAAGCCGTTAAGCCTTTTGAGCATGAACGATTAATTAAAAAATTTATACATTTGGTTTTGTTCTTTACACTTCTAAATATATTCCAGCAGTTACTAAACCTTGTGGAATATACTCGTACTGACTCGTACAAGGTTTCGTTCAAAAACTATTTTCGCTTATCCGTAACTCACATTCCCCGTAACACATTTTACAAAAGCATGCCCAGTCTATAATGCTCTCCACACTAAGCTGAGCCGATTCTGTGCCCATTCCGAGTCTTTCTAATAGTTTGAAATTGGAAAAGCCTCGCATTGTTCTGTTTTGCCCGCTTGCCCCATTTTGCCCCGGGAACTCGGAAGCAGACGCTCGGGAAAGTTCCGTAAAGAGTTTTTAATTGCTCTACTTGTGATAATATTATCTCTGTGTTTACGTGGGGTGATTCGCAAGTTCGAATCTTGGAGCTAAAAGATTTTGTGTATGAGAAGGTCAGGAATGAGTTAATAAAACACAAATCCAAAGCTCTCTCTCTCTCTGATTAGTTTTGCCCTCTATCTCGTAAACTTACTTTAACAGCGTAAGGTTCACAATGGTACTACTGTTAGGATACAGGCCTTCTTGCTATGAAAAGGAGTGGAATGATTCATCTCAGACCCAGGTAATTCTAACAGGCAAACTAATTAATCCATTTAACCCATTACTTCTTATCATAAAAAATGTCATGTTAAATACTTCTTATAATAAAAAATGTCATGGCTATCAATATGGATAACAGCTGATAGCGACTGGTGCATTTCACGACTCGCTAATCCTGTAATGAGAGGTAGACAGGAACACTCGTGAAGCGACACTTAGGCGTGACCTCTGTCCAACAGTGGACGTCTCCCTACTGGAATGATGACAAAGCTGATGTTGATGAATGCCCGGTTTTCCTGAACCTGCATAATAAATCTATGCAAGTCGTTAGGCAAAATTACAAAGTAACCAAATTCATATTTACTTTGTGCTTAACAATGCTCAAATAGCGCCTGCGGGCTTCGACCGTAATATCCAATTTAACTGGGTAGACGGTAAAACAGAGAACTAAATTCAAATGCAATGTTTTGGCATATCCCGGGCATTTTGCTGTAAAAGCATCGCCATAACTAACAACCATGTTGCTAGCCCCTTTCATCTCCTCTAGCTTCCAACAGATTAAACCAGTGGAGCACTTGATATCAAAAGGCTTTGTCTGTACCGTGTTGTGACGTCACATGTCCTGAGGAACGCAAATTATGACGTGAAGCGTATCCTGCCAGCTATTGTCCTTCTAGTAATTGCTCTGACCTAGTTGCATTGAGTGCTGTTGCATCAGATTCCCTTATACAATGTGTGTGGGGCAAAATGGCATACTTTAAATAGAAAGGAGCAAGACTTTAAGTAACATCATATAACCCAAGTAGCACTATACCAGTCTCGCTCTTAGAACTTTAAATGGCAAAGGTCACGCGTGTTCCAACCATTGTTGATCTAATTTTAAATCGTGGAGTCCCTTGGTACGTCCAAAAGTTTTATTTGGAAATATGGCTGGTACCATTTTCATTATTATGTTTTTCTAAAACAAAGTCTGCTTCTACAAATTGTTATTTTAATCCTGTTTGTTTTTTTAGAAAGTTTGTAAACTTGCGTGGGACGTAGGGTATTTGTTTCAATTATACAAGACTAATCAATTTAATCTTTCATCTGCTCATCTGCTGTAATCCCACTTTATCTAAGGTTGGCATAGTGTTTGTTCTTCTTCCACACATATGTACTTTGCATCTCTGTATTATTATGTAGGTACCGTTATTAATATGTTATGGTTAGAATATCTGTATTTTGCGACTTTACAATTTTATGTGAGTATAGTTACAAAAATATTAAGACGATCATCAAGTGGGATCGCACGGGCTTGCGGACAGTGGGCAATGGGTAGCTCGCTGTCCGGCCGTCCGGTAACTGTCCGGACCAAGCCCAAGTCGTCGACGGCGCGCACTGTTCCCGCGCGCCTCAAGGAGTTGTCAGCAACAGCAGGGACCCAGCCGGGTCGAAGCCTACTTTGGCCAGGGTTATCCGAAAGGGCGCTCGAGCCCCGGTATGAAGGCTAGAAGGAACGGGGTGGGTCTTTTAGTCAGTAAGAGTCTGACACTATCTCCCGCTCCGCCCAAGAGCGGGGGTTGTCATAAGATGATTTTTCCCATCGAAAAAAAAAAAAAAAAGTGGGATCGCAGACAAGCATTAGTTTATATCTACACTAATATTAATATAATAAAGAGGTTCTTAAAGTTAAAGTTTTTATGTTTGTTTTCAGAGATTACCTCCTACAAACAAAAACATGAGAACAAACTACCTCTTTATAATATTAGTGTAGAAAAAGATATGTAACACAACATAATGCTTTAATCCAAGGCTTGTACTATTACTTATTCTGTGTCCAAGGCATTATCATAATAGCACCTCTATAAAACTACTAGGCACATAAGCGTGCTATAAGGGGTCCTTACGTAAGTAGTTCTCTCATGTCGTCACGTCGCACAATACGCGTCATGTGCGAGTTCTAGCGGGCTCGTCCTACTTGCGCTCCCATTGCATCAGCTCGAGCATAAAGGATAAACTTCCTGGTAAATTGGATCGCGGACTTTTAAAAGGAAATCTGGGAAATGTGTGTTACCTTTTATGTAGGTTCTTTTAATGTTAGATAAGTCTGTTGAAAAGGAAATATTTATGTGTTCTCAGATTCGTTTTTCATAGATGAAATAGAGATTTTTGTTAGAAAAGTATAACATAAAATAGAAAGATAAGTACGTAGAAGAAGACCCTTGTCAATATCACGAAGACCACCAAAAACAAAAATCATAACTTATTAACTTTGTGTTTATAATGGAATTCAATCATCCTATCTATCCTTCTAATAGCATAAACATTATTTTGTATGTTTGTTCGTTGATAAATCATATATCAAGGGCTAAGTGGATATGCAAGCGAAGGACGCGGCGAAAAGCGTGACGGAGAGGAAATTCTCACGCTCCGGTCGCGGAAAGGGATGCCCTGGACGTTGGAAGTCTCAGGGCGTATCATGGCGAGCAATAGATAGCTCGCTGTCTAATGAAGACCATGCCAGGATTGAAAGCGCGTTGTATCCCACGCGTGCCTTAAAAAGATGTCAGCATGATTGACAGTACCTGATAAGACCGATGATGCGTGCTAGGGCTGCGGAAATGTACAAAAAAGATCGCAAACGACACTAAAGGGTGGGTCTAAGTCAGTACAAATCTGACACTCCCACCCTCAAAAAATAGGGGCTCACCGGATCATAAGGGTGAAACCTGGTGAAACCATTAGCCATAGGACACTTTTCATCTTGGTAGTTAATACCTTTGAAATAGCTACCGTAGCGAGCGAATCCGTTGGCAAAAGCTAGTATCAGCAAACTCCCTTCATCCCGTTACCCTAATCTCAATTCATTACTGTATGCTTTACTTTAATTGATAAACCAGAGGGTATGAAACATAGATTGGCTTCTTGATTTATTCATAAAGGTTAGAAAACTTCAGGCAGTCAGCTTGTTGAATAAATTATGAATAGCTGGTTTTGAAGTTAGGATTGCGTTGGCCTTTGTAAATACTGAGTTCGGAGGGGAGATTTGATGGACTGAGTTCGAGGAATTGGGAGAATTTATAAGAATTTCTTTGCTTAGTACGTTTTCAATTCCGCACGAGTGATTGTGTCAACTCGGTCTGGGCAAAAATTCCCAATTTTATTTCTCCAATCTTAGGCAAAATTAAGATATCCGCAGGAGAACTAAGGTTACCGACATAGCATGAAGAATCGCCAAACTTAAGTGGCAATGGGCAGGGCACATTGCAGAACAGATAGCCGTTGGGGCCGAAAGGTTCTGGTGTGGCAACCGCGTACCGGAAGACGCAGCGTTGGAAAGCCTCCTACAAGGTGGACCTGGTGAAGGTTGCGGAAATCCGATAGCTTCTGACGTTTTATAAGTGCCCATATAAACCCATGTAGAATTTTTATTTAGCTGGTAGAGTTGCGTAGAACAAATACTGTTCTTAACTTGATAAATAAACTCATATTTTTCCTTACCAGTGGAAGCGTGGGCTGCTAAAAAAACAGATATCTAAATGTGAAAAGGTTTATGTAACAATTTTCAAATAAGTAGTTCGCTAGTCCTGTTACTAAGGGAATAATTCCTTATTCAAGTTTGGTATTTGTACTTTTACCTTTGATATTATCAATTTTTATTTTTAAACCGACAATTTCGATCCGTACTAAAGTGTGGTGGAGGCGTACCTATTCCACACACTTTGACACGCAAATTAATAAAAAAGGAAAAATATTATTACCCAATTAGTATGTATTTTTATTTACTAATAAACTGAAAATAAAAGAAAATTGAGGGTAAATACGGTGTTGGCGCAGCTTTGGAAGCCCTCCTACAAGGTGGACCGATGACCTGGTGAAGGTTGCGGGAAACCGATGGATGCGAGACGCGCAGGTACGTTCGTTGTGGCGACACTTGGGGGAGGCCTATGTCCAACAGTGGACGTATATCGGCTGAAATAATGATGATGATTATGATGACGATGTTGGCCGTTTTTGTACATTAAGCGATTTTTTTGAAGGTGGGAAATCATCCAATGACGGCGGGCGTGTCAGACTTTTACTGACTAATATCCACTCCTTCTTTGCCTTGCGTTCCAGGACTCCGAGTTACTCTTTCGGAAACGAACTCATAGTCCCAGTAGGCTTGGTCCTGTTGGGCCCCTACTGTTTTGCTGACATCTCTTTGAGGCGCGCGTAGAACGCTACAATTACCGGCACGGATCTTGAGCGCTGGCTTCAAGTTGCGCAGAAGTCAAATATTCGGTCTCTTTAGTGGTGCGAAGTGAGACGCGGGGGCGGGGAGTGTCATAGACGTCTCTCGTGATTCTAACAACGACGACGATTGGCTCGCCAATGTATGGAATGCGCAAAGCGATCCCCACTCTGACGCCGAGCGCTCAAGATCCGTGCCGGTAATTATACGCGCCGTCGACGACTCGAGCTCGGTCCGGAGTCCGGACGGTTACCGGCCGGCAACCAACGGAAAACCAAATTTCTTTGTTTTATTTGTAGAAAACAAAAGAATAATGAAAATTGAATATTTTCTTCTAATATTTTATACGGTAAATAGAAAAAACATGGTATCCGATGGCTCTGTAATATTTACTTACCTTAGACTAACATAAGAAGGGATTTCTTGTCCGACATGGGATCGTTGCCCGAGGCTCGGACGAACCACAAACGAATGTTTTCAAAGGACAAATTAATTAGGAGCTTGAACAAACTTGGTCTGCCCTGAAACTAAATTGAGTAAGTTTTTGGCAAAAATAATATGATCAATGTTATACTCGTAATTAATCTATAGAGGCAAATCAGATTATATAATTAAATTATATAATTTTTATGAACTAATGAATTACTTATGCCAATAATATTAGTATTATTAAATGTCTATGTATATGCCGTGTCAAGTAGCCTGATTCACGTAAAATCAAACAAGCCAAATATCGTTGAAGTTTTATAGTTGTTCGATCGAAGTCCTATCCAAAATCGGTATTCACGTGTTCCTGAATCGGGATTGGATAGAACGACAATTCAACTGGCTCGAAACTAACGATATTTCAATAACTTATTTCCAGTTAAATTAATAAGTATTCTACCAGGATAATGAAATATAGATATTTTTTTTTTAAACGACTCTTCGACCTAACGACTTTTAAATCGGTGTCGTTCAAACTCGAATTATGGATTCGAATACGGAAATGGTCTAAACGACTAAATCGCTACGATATCGTTACGGTTTTACGTGAATCGGGATACGGATCTTAGAATTGATCACTTCATGATATGGCCAGCTAAAATTGACTAGGATCACGAAACGTTAATAGTGCAGGCGCCAAAGAAAGTTCAGTGTGCAAAATATGTATCGCGTTCTGTGAACAGTTTTGGACTCAGAAAAGCATACAGATTATGATTCTTGATGTTGCCAGGAGGTAGGTATATCGGTCCATTTTTTTTACACCCCAATCTCTGAAACAGCGAGTCAATTCCTTGTAAAGTCCTTCCAGCGCCCAGTTTGACGATATGTCAGTCCCCGTTTCGTTCGTTCGTTCGTTCCAATGGTTTCCTCTTCATGTTTTCGTCCACCGTTTTGAGAAAAGTGGTGATGAAATATATTATACAAAGTAAAGCGCTTGACTACAACTTGTAAGTCGGCCGCTACTATTATTGCAACAAGGAATTTACAATGAACTCATCCAGTGCTTTCTGGATAAGTGATTATCTCCAGGTATAACAGCTTAGGTATACCTGGAGTAGGAACCCTTTCACATTTGGAAAAAGGTATTCCTAAGAAGTGTTTTAAATGAAATCAAGCATTCAAAGGATACCAGATACTTACCCATAGATATCCGCAGATACCTTACCGCGAACTCTTTGACGACCTAAATTGAGCTGGTAAAAGGATGGAGCTTTTATAGCGTGTAGCTCGATCCCTCGTCTTTCCTAGCACGACTTACATTAACACGTCATGGTTGGTAAGGCCTAAATCTATATAATCAAACTGCCCAAAAAAATAATAATAAAAAAGTTAAAAAAATAACAAGCCTTCAGATTTATTTTAATAGAAAATCTGTCTAGACGATAAATAATCTCGACGCCGAGCTACTAAAATAATTCTGATTTTAATTTTATTACCATAACAACAAGCACTTTACCTGGCTCGTTTAATACACGTTCCACGACAAAATAGTAGACAGGAAATTCTCGATCAAATTATTCCCCTCGCTAATTGACGGAAAGTACGATGGAAAAACTTTAGTCCACTGGATTTAAACGTGGATTGAAAGCGCTTGGAAATTATGGATACGGCATTTGTCTTTAGAGTTTTCTTGGACAGTCCAAAAGTAGTTTCCATTTTGATACTAGTGGAGAAAGATTGTCATTTTTCAAGGCGGAATTCGGCGGTGTTATGGAACCAAGTAATGCAGTGACTTTCCACGTGTACCAAACGACGTTTTTAAATACACTTATGAAGGAATAAATAAACCAGGATTGACACGTGACTCTTGGGGGTCGCTTAGCTCCCAGCCTGATAAGATAAATGGTAGTAAATTGTGGCTGGGGCGAGTTTGTGCACTTATCCGCAGTAGTGTGAACAACGGATACTCATAAGAACGGCTTTTCGACTAAGTGTATCGAAAAATATTTGCCAATCTTTCCTTAGGAGATAGATTTCAGTAACTTAGATACATAGTAACAAAGATGTCTTAGCCTTTTTAGTGATATGGTCTAAGGTGTCTTGCGTTATTGTTAATATAGATATCTAAATACTGCCCAAACTCAAATAGGTATGCAGAACCTTAGAAATAAGAATTAATAGGGAAGGGCAGTCACGTCAGTTTATTATAGCATTTGCTTGCTCTTTTTCCTAGCAAGAGAGCAAATGCCACCTCCATTTTTAATTAAATCAATGTCAACAAACTACATCGATGACACCGTACGATAATAGACCTTAGCGACATAATTTTAAAGATCCCATAAAGGTTTTAGAACATTATTAGATCAAGATGGCCGTCGTTCGGCGACGCGCGACTGTTTGGCGCCCAGTCGACAAATTGTTGCCATTTAAGACAAACTTCGAGATATCGAGTTTGTAAGTTAATCGATTAGGGGCTGTCAGATTTACGTGGTAGGTATCGATAGAGATGACTTCGTGTGCAATAGGGAGTTTATATTGACATTGTTATAATTTCTTTTATATGTAAGTAGGTATTATTTTGCAAGATAGAATAGAATAAACTGTAATGTACACAAAAGTAGGTAACAAGAAGAAGAAGAGAAAAGAAGATAAGTAAGTAATAAAATAAAAGAGAAAAGATTATTTGCGAGTGTAAGATATTTATGTATTTTGTCTATTATGGGCCTTAGTTGCCTGACAATAAAGGATTTTATAAACTCATTTTTTTCGTGGATTTTCTTCTAACAAAAATGTAAGTTGAACTAATGTCTGTATTTTTTAGGTTAGGTATTAGTTCCCTGAAACTGCTCCTCGCCTGATTCTCATGAATTTTCATTCCCACCCTTTGAAAAAGCTGGCCAGTATTGCCTAGAGTCTAAAGCTTTTACTTTGATGAGATAAAACGTTTTCAGGAATCTCTAATTGGAAATTGAAAATTGCAGGCATCAAACTACCTACTTAGGTACTTAGATACCTATGTAAACTATGTGGCCAACTTATACGACGATATTAAATGGGCTAATGAAGACCACCGTGTATACAATGAACATAATTATTATCAGTTATATACACAGAAATAAAATCACACTTCGCTTACCATAAGGGCCTCAAGTCGGCTATTACAATAGTGTCAAAATGGTCTATCATTGATTTCATAATTGTTGATTTTGACAAGTTTTGGTAATCTACTAATATAATGGCGTCATTATGACTTTGTCTACCACTACTATGGTCAATCGTCATTATGATCAACCACTGACACTCCATTGAAAGAAATGGCATAGAATGGTAATCTCGTACATAATGACAAATGAATATCTGACGTATGCGGTAATCTGCAAAAAATTTTGACAGCTCCTTTGATCAGTGACCTACCTTTACTACGTTATTGCGCAGTTAGTGCTTTTAATATGCTCGATATTATCATTCAACCACAACTCTATTACGATACCACTGACCGATCAATGATCGATCATTATGAATTAACAGATTGCGAACTTTTAGCAAAATGACAATGTGATCGTGTTGGAATGACGAATTTATAAAAATAGCAGACTTGGGCCCCAGGTGAGGTGGTGGTCAAAAGCAAGCCTATCAATAATAAAATGAAAAAATGCAGTTTTAAACATTTTTGTATATCTGTCTGTTTCGGCAAATCTCCGATGGCGGGACCGATTTTGACAGGACTTTAACTGGTAGATAGCTGACGTTATAAGTAGTTATAACTTGGCTACTTTTATTTTAAAAAAGGGTAGTGTTCCCAGCAAAAATTATGTCTCGGTCTATAACTGTCACTGTAACAACTCCTGTACTATTTATAGCAAATCGATAATTCTTCTTCTTCTTTTCGTGTCGATGCTCTCAAACTATACTTCTTCTGACCAATATTTGGCAACCTGTACAGCTCTATTGTTGGCCTCGTATAGATCCTGAAAACTGCAGGTCATTACGCAGGATAGGCATAGCAGGTGGCGCGTAGTAGCGTTGTGCTGTTTTACGAACCAAACCATGCAAAATTATCTGAATCAAACAATTCTGCTGATGACAACACTATCCCTTAAACTGGTGTCCGTCGCAACCCACCTCCCAATAATGATAAATGGCGCCCATATGCTACGGACCTTATTGAATGAACATGAGGCGTAAAAGTATGCAGTGAGATAGCGAAAGTCGCTGCATATGAGGTCAGGACGAAGGGGGGACCAAACAAAGCATGGGGGTTTGTTTTTCCTTTTTAGTTGAGACTCGTGCGAAAGCGAGGGAACAATATAGGCGAAGCCACAAAACAAAATCACACCGAGAGTCAGTGTCGTGGTCGTTTTGTTGTGCTAAATTCTTTTTGGACTTTTTATCTTCATATCTAAGGGGGGCTGTGTTGTTTGGTTGTTGATGTTAGAGAGTCTGTCTAAAAAGTCAAACGACTTGGGTAATTATTAGGGCAAAATGAAATCTGATGCAGTCAACACTGGTTCCATAATCAAGGTTGATTATGAGATCTTGATCATTGTTTACTATAAAATCTCATAAAAAAGTATTTTTAAATGATTAAATATATTACAAAATTTCTTAGACAGACTATAGCTAGCATAGGTCTTTTAGGTGGAAAATCATCTAATGACTTCTCCCGCTTTAAGGTAGAGTTGGATGGATCCTTCTTTGCCTTGCGTTCCAGGACCCAGGCTTCAGCCCTGCTAGGCCCCTACGGTTTTGCTGACATCTCTTTGAGGTGCGCATGTAACATAACGCGCCGTCGACGACGGCTCGGTCCGGACGGTTATCGGATGCGAGCTCATTGTTCGTCATTCGCAAGCCTACGGTGGCTAGCCAGTGGTATTATGCCAACATGCTTGCACTGTGATAAATTATTCAATTTAATGAGCTTCCCTCCGCCGTTAGAGTGTCAGTTTTTCTTCACCATTTAAATGGTAAATAGTGTCTCTTTTTCCCTGCTGTCTGCGTTTATAACACACCCGAATGATCTGAATTATTTCATGAATTAATAAATTCAACATTACAGCAACACAAAGTAGGTACCTACAGCAGACGTCACATGAAAGGACTAGCTAGCAAATTATATCATACAAACAAAATAAGTAGCTCTAATGACTAAAGGAAAACAACCTGTAATTGTAACTGAATGAAAGACCGAATGCTTCGAGTCCTATATTATCTGTCATCAACTGACATTTGTCCATAGGGTTGAATTACGTAGGGTGAAAGTACTTGTAGTCGGAAGGGTGGGATCGCGTGTGGCGCCGTGGAGTCGCCACTTTTGTATACAAAGCTGTCGAGTGGGGTTTGGTAGCTCTAATTATAAACCTGTCAATCGTCATGCGGACAATACCTTTGATAGGCTGTTAGATACATTAAACAGGTGTATCAACTAAAACTTTTACTCGTTCGGTTAGGTTAGTAGTTTAAAGTTAAGCCTGAATGTAAAAGTTATAAATTGAAATACTTAGTACATTATTATGCTACAAATTATGCTTAATTAATTACATAAATTACTAAGATCGTGAACAAGGAAACAAAATACAACAGTTACTTCTTAATTAAGCCGTTAAAAATGTGATCGTCTGTCTAAAATTGCAGCCTGTTAATAGCTAAGAATTATGTAGTTACTGCATAATGGTTGCGCGAAAGTTAAAGCAAATAAAGTAAACGAAACGCCATTTCGTGAAACAAATATGAAAAGAACTTGAATAATAAATTAGTCGTCTAGTTCTTTATTTGCCAAGACATAATAAACACGTTAAAAACAGCATGATTATGTAAATTAATGATAGTTCAGCGTTAAGTTCATACATTTCATGCTAAAGTATGTGTAGGATGATGCTGTGATATTTTTGCTGTAGTTCGAGTTGCGACCATGAAATAAATATAGCTACTGGTACCTTTTACCCTTTTACTCCATAAAAGCTTTTAACACCTTTGTCGAGGCTTTCAAAGCTTGTTAGTTAATTCAGGCTGTAGCTTAAAATACAACCTTTTATGAATTATGGGTATGAAAATTAAAATAGAGGCGAATTATTTTGCTTAATAAAATATTTTTGATTTAAACCTACCTTTTTCGGCTAGCCTATATAATTTTAAAATAAAATACTTTTGTATTCAAACGAAAACCAACTTAGATTCTATGAAACTTTAGGCTTCATTTATTGTTTTTTTTTTTATTTTTAAAATCATAATTCAATCACATAACTTCCGACACAAGGTTTAACTGGTTAGTAGAAAAAAAAAAACCAGAAGAAGCCTGAAGCTGAAACGCAAATAAGTACAACCGCGCGGTATTCCGCCAGCACTTTGAACTTTTTAACTTGATCAAAGTTTCTGCCTTCAGCGCCGTGCAGCACCAAGTTCTCCGAAATGTTTCCTTTTATTTTCCTCTTTAATTTTCTTGTAAACATCGTTTCCCAGTTTTCTGTTATGGAGTTTGCAGACCGTACTTAATATTCCTTTATTGCATGACTGCAGTCAAGTTGAAGCAGATGGACATTTATTTTTATTTCGATAAATTATTCTAGTGTTTTAAACATGGCTTATATAATAATAATAATAATTCTTTATTTCAGGCTACTATGGCCCATAAACACTATACAATCAAAAAAAATCTTAAAAATAATAAACTAATAATATGTATTAGTAATAATATGTAGTAGAATAACATCTACTTATTAATCAAACTATTGCACACGAAGTGACGGCATCGTGTTGTTATGATCTACTACAATTTGAAAATATCCTAAAAATGCCTTGCACGTTCTGAATGTTCTTTAATAATGAAGAAAAGCGTCAGGCCCATCGATGAAATGTATTCATAAATTCGGACCCAGCAGCGCGTGTTACCTGCACCTGTGCGAATCGTAAATAAGTTTTATGTATTTATTATTTACATACAAATACACTCCACAGGGACTTCGCCTGCGCAAAAATGGAAATACTTGGAAGAGGCACACTGTTTACAAATTACGAAATTGCGTGTGTTGCTCACGTGAAGTGGTTTATCTCATGGGAAACGCAAAGTTATAGTAGCTATAAGGAACTTTTACAAGAGTTTGATGTTAAACAAAAACTAAGCATATGCTAATTTGTTAGAATTATTCAATCTACCAGTATACTGCTGAAATCTTGTGGTTTAATTAAGACGTGAATGTACACGTAACCGCATGCCTGTTTAATATTTGAACACGGCAGCTGTAGAACTACATGATTTAAATCACGTTGTACAGCTTCTACAAATTCTTAAGAATATATCATTTCAATTTTACTTTTTTCAGCAACCAATTCGTTACAATCTTATAACAAAAATCTCTACGACCACAAATTACAAGTAATAAACTCGCATCATGTACAGGAAATTGTTTTAATACAGAAAGAAAAGCTACAGAACCATAAATCAATGAGTTGTTAAGTCAATAGATTTGAAATTGCCTTCATAATAGTTCGGAGTCAAGAGACACCGTTACTTCACATTGAAAGTGCGTTGATCTCATAGGTCACGCATAGTGATCGACTTGCAAACTTGCGTGTTGCTGAAGGTCAAATATTTGGAGATGAGCTCTTCAACAGATTTCGAGGCTTGATACTGTGTTCTGAATCTTAATGAAGAAAGTTCAAAGAACTGAACTTTTAAGTTGCATTGGAGACTTATTAAATGGCTGATGTCAATTAAATTTATAGTTTTAGGAATTGGATAAACAATATATATTACAAAATTGAAAATAGCAAAAATCCCTTTCGCTGCAAAGAATATTTTCATATTTCAGAACTTATTCCTTCATTTGCAGAATTAATTAATTGTGCTGACGTATAACCAATTCCCCAAGGTTGTTGATTGCAGCTGTGTTAATTACCGGTACTGGTAATTAGTTAATTATTAAGTCATCTCCTTCGTACTTTATTTCATCACCAAGTGAATTACGACCCGAGAAATGGTATAGTGTATACAAACAAATTATATCTATAGAATGCCATCTTCCCCATCCCTGCGTCTGTTTCTAATAGAAGAAGTTTCCTCCTGTAATTGATCAGCTAGATTGTTCCTTAAGAAATTGGCGGCAATACATTTAATGTTATCTAATTTATTCATTTCACCCTCTTCGATATCAACCCATATATTTTCTGTCGAAACTTTTGTGCAGGTAACTCGATGAGACTTCCCACATTCGCTGAAACTTTGATGCTGTCGTAATAATATTCTGCACGATGCTTCCTGTGTATTTTCTTCAGGTAAAATAAAGTGTTTCTACTGGTTGACTTTCAATTGTTATGTCATTAATCGACAACTTGATAGGATGGATTTTATACATTTCTATCTAAAGGGTTTTATATAATCTATTCAAATATGTTTCAATAGATGTGATTGAACAGACCCTATGAAACCAACTGAAAGCTTCCACGTTTTCGGTTCCCAGAGGAAATTCAAGCAAACAAATCAGCAGTAGAGAATAGGTGATTTATATTTAACCATACAATGTTACATTCGTTTATAAAATGTGAACCTGACGCGTATTTCTTTGTCTTAAACCTGTTCTAATGTTAATAGCCGAGGAACGATGCTAAGGTATTTCAAGTATAGAAATAGACCAATGTAGATAAGCATTAATGTTTTATAAATGAGGTGTTATTGGTCACGTGCAGACAGCTTTTACGTGATGCTTAGATAAAAAGGACTACGATATTAGATTTGCATAGAATCTATGTATAAGTAGAGTTTGTTGTATGTCAGAATACAAACCTTTGGTTGCCATTTTCTGTGTTCGTTATCCGACAAACCGTACACGTCACTTCATCCTTCATCGGCTCTTGACAAGGGGATTAGCGATGGTCGTTTGTTGTTATTGGCAGACAGGAGGACGTTGATCCACTGATGCCTATTTCCTGCCCTTTTCCTTGGCGTAATCTCTTAGTCGCCTTTAACGCCACTCAGGTGGGGAAGGGGTGGACCGACCTTGCCGGAAACCACAAAGAACCTTTTAAGATACTCCCTTATATTTAACATAATTCATGTGCCTTCTCTTACCTAAGCAAACATTCTTTGATAAAAATACACAGGCATGAATAACTTGGATCTAAAAGTTGAAAACAATTATGATTAATACGCGATTTATTTTAAAAGAAAATGTGATTTCAATAAAAGGAATGCCGAGGGGAAAAATGTCGTTTTCTTATCTCAAATTAAATTAAAAAGAAGATAGGACCATGAAATGTTACGCGAATTAAAAGAGTCGGTTTAAAAGCTAATAAAACGAAACACGAGCTCTCATCTCAACGAACATTTTTGTACAGAAATGTTGAAGCTGGGAATAGAGTTGTGGTAGACACTATCAAGGTCGTTGAAATCATTATGGAAGGTAACCGTTGCTTGCTACCTTTGAATAAAAACGACAACGAATTCAATGGTTTTTGTTGGTACGTTATTTATTTGTAAGACTGACTCGATTAAACTGCACATTTAGTTTGTAGTTAAATGCGTTTGAATTTAGCAGTTCAAGGATTTAAGCGTTGTATTTTTAATACCTTTGAATATTGAAAAAAAAAAATGTATTCATTTTATTTTTATCGACCGAAGTTCTGAAAAGCGGACCCTGTACCTTAAAACAAACAAAATAATAAATAAACCGTTCATTCCATAAATTTTCCGGATATGAAAAATGTTGCCCAATTTTGTATTTTACCTCGTTTTGGAGGAGATTTTTTAAATCGGGTTTTTACATTATTTATACGCATTTGAGAAATGATTGTGTCGCCTGAAGTGGTGCTTTTAAACTAGTATAATAAATTCTCCAAACAATTGCTTTAATTTAGAAACAAGTTAAGTTGTATTGCAATAAACACAAGGTTGTAATTGCGTAAAACGGGTTTCTTGACTGCAAATGCTTTCCTGGACATACTACTTGTAGACAATTTAATTAGTATGGGGTTCTTTAATTAGGTCGTAATTTTCTTGTTTCCTTGGCTGCGGCCCCTGTGGTGTTTGTTAGTTTTTGACCAGAAAATAAACTCTATTTACGTTAATTACCATAACATTCTATTTAAAACAGTTAGTTTAAGTTTCTACACGTGTTTACATAGCGATCCTGTTGCGATAAAATGGGGACAAACATGTTATTTTAAATGTCTTTAATTTGTTTAATTTGTTCTTTATTTTTATTTTTTATTTTATTTTTATGGTAATGTTCACAGGGGTTATTGGGGCAACAACAAGTGGTTATATTTTTTGTTCATAGTCCAATTAAGACTGCATGAAATAATTACGATAGATGCTCCGTCAAACTAAACTGGACTAGCAAACGTTTCTTAGCAAATTATGTTTAATATAATTAGCTAATTGATAGGTTATTAATGTTGTTATTATTATATTTCCTGTTTTCTGTGATACTGATCTACAATAACGCGCAACAAAGTTACACGTAAATCTCTCCGTCACGTTTCCTTTGCTCTGTGAATAGGATCAAAGCCATTATTGGCTCATTCGTCGCGGTGTTTCTATTCTGTCCTTTTAGGGTTGACAGTTAAAAAAAATAAATAGGCTTAGCGTCTATTCTGCTAGACATTTGAATCTATAAAAGTTAGTCAGTGCCATTGATCTTAACATAATTAATTAATAATGACTGACTCTAAAGTGGGATTAGTATCTGTTAACGATGACAATTTACGACCAAAGTCAACGTACAATATTACCTACTGGCACGGTAATTTGCTCTACTAAAAACCACATCCAGAAATCATGCCAGTTCACGAACATTTTTCAAAGCTGGCCCATTGCCCATAATCGTGACAATAACCCATTTTAAGTTTCGTCTTCCAAAACATCGCGTGTCATAGTTCTCTTTTCATAGTTTAATTCTCAATGCAGCATAGAAAACTCAACGATTTGTCTGCAGTACCAAAACCCGTAATCACTTTTTCATAAACGGACTTAAAGATGCAGCAGAAGTTCAACAGTCTAGACCAAATGAAGATAAATATGCATTTGAAGCAAGGTTTCACAATGTTTTGACCCTTATCTCGGTGCGTAATACAAATTTATTCTATTGAATGTGTCTCAAGTTTAGTTGTCGGTAACCTCTTTAAAGGGCGTTCAACGTTCATCCAACTTTGTACTAGCAGAGGTAATTACTCTTTTGAAGCTCGGGACGATGGGTGAAAGGATCTGAGGGCAGAAAAATTTGATGTACAGACTGGAATGTTCACAGCAATCTGTATCTAATGAAGTTCGTTTTCTATTAATATTTTCCATTTTTATTGGTAGGTATTATTTTTGTTCAAGAAGACTCTAAACCACTACAGATACTTGGGCCAGAAATAAAAATATTCTGTATCAGTTACAAATTGTGAGTCGACGATACATTTCACCAACCATGACGCGTTGTTTAGTGATTTATGCGCGGTCCAGCAAAAGTATCGTATGGCACGAACAATGTAGGCGAGAGCGGGTCACGTCTCTAGATCGGGTTACCTGGCCGGCGCTATTCACTCTCCTATTCATGCTTCGAAAAAAAAAACTAAAGCGTAACTAACTTGGTGTTTTTGTAGGGCTGACGGAAATAGCTAGTGATTTTCACGGAGATTGCGTTTTATAACAAAAAAAAAAAAATAAAGAAAAAATACTATATTGTATTTTTTTAATTTTCTGAAATTTTATGTTTATACTGTAAAAAAACTTTATGTAACATAACAGATACTATGTAATCTACATTTTAATAATATTAGTTAGCTATCCAGTTTTACTTAGGGACAGGCCCTATTGAGACTTTGAATTTTGGCATATTATAGCACGTTCACCAGCCCTACATTGATAGGCCCTATTGTTCGTCTTCAGTACCCCGGCTTTGAGGGGACACGTAAACCTGTTTGGAAAGGTACTTGGTATGCTTCGAATTGTACGTTGTTGTAGCACATTGTTGTAACACAAGAGCTGAGGTTTTAGAGTATGGAATCAATAAACAACATAGGCTCATGCTGATGTTCACACCTTGAAGGTTGTACCTAATAGATACACAAACGATGTTAGTGAAGAGTGGTATTATTTATTTATAACTTTATTGCACACCTTAGCTTATTACAGAATAAACATTTACAAAAGGATACAATAGAACAAAATAATAAACAATGATAATGATGATGATATTCAATATATGTAAACTTAAATTATAAACATAACCATAGGTACTATGTAGGACTACTGTAAGTAGAATTTGCATCACAATGCATATCTCTTTTTTAAACCGGATATGTTATCATAATGATTTGCGGACGTACAAACCGCTTTTTCTGGTACAATGGCCTCAAAAGATAATGCGCGAGATATGAGCGGAACCATAGCAAAAATGTTCTAATAAC
This sequence comes from Mythimna ferrago, assembly GCA_910589285.2. Taxonomy (NCBI): domain Eukaryota; kingdom Metazoa; phylum Arthropoda; class Insecta; order Lepidoptera; family Noctuidae; genus Mythimna; species Mythimna ferrago. The sequence goes on from OU342680.1 coordinate 3,404,114, forward strand.
TATAATGTCGCACTCAACACTAGTTACTTCCTGTCGTCGCTTTCTTAATGTGTTTTTGTTATTTGAAATTTCTTTTAAGGAAAAAGTGCCGTTTAGCCCACTTGGGTGTCTAATGGACTTTACTTATATGCGTTTATGTCTTTAAAACATCATTTGTCGTTCAGTCAATGAAGCATGTAATGGAAATTATAAAAATATGAAATAATGGCTTAATTATAAGTTGCATAGCTTTTTTAACAACGGTATTTGACAGAACACGATATTTTTTTTATCTACATTCCGGGGTAATTTTGTCATTGCACCGGGCGGGGCGCAGTAGGCGACGACGGCGACGCACGGTCACTGCACGCACAAGTTCTACACGAATCGAGCTGCGTTCGATTACTTCCTCGTAGTTTCGCTTCCCCGTGCCCACAGCGTTGATGGAAGATGAAAGTGCATTCTAGATAATGAGTAGGTACTTGCATAAAGCAGTTTGTACTTATAAGTATAGAAGTAGTTCAGCAATATAAAATAAAAGCAAACTTAGGCAAGTTTAATAAATTGTTATTTATCAAACAACAAAAAATGGATTTGTAAAAATTTTGTCACTGACTGACCTTGCAACGGGGGTATTCAACCGATACGGCTTGAACTTAGGCCGTCTGAGGCTCAAGGTCTAGAAAGTTGGCCCTCGCAGTCCATTCACCTACAACTCCAGAGTCCTTTGCCAAGAAAATTTCTATTATATTGGATTATTTAATAAAAACCATTATAGTGCGGTTAATCTTCTACTAGTAGTCTGTAATTCATAATTGGATGATGTGGCTTTTCAGCTTATTTTTGCCGTTCGAAAGCCTGCTGGTTCTGAATTTAAACTTGTGTACGTATATAGTATTATACGAGTAGTTTCTTTTGGTTGACATTCATTAGAATGACCGAAATAAACAAATTCCAAACGAATATAGTAGATATGTATGTAAAAGATAGTTCGGACGTAGTACTAGATACCAAATTGATATAATCTATGACCTATCAACTAGTTTGATGCTGTTGCTAACGCTTCTAACTTCATTTACAATACCTACCCACTGAAGTGACACATACGTTTCTTGACGCAACAGAGAGTTCGCACAGCAGCTAATACTAAACAAAAACAAGATACATCACTTAGATTAGTGTTAATAACTTCACTTTCTAATGAGAACTTTCTTATCTAATTGTCCTTATCTTAATTATCTCTGCAAAGCTAATCCTGACATTCGACGCCAGAAATACAAGCTTGCAGTGGTTGCATTGAAGTTGCACTCAATGTTTCTGTCTCTTTTTGTAAAGAGCGGACAGGGTGAGGGAGGGAAATGGAAATAAACGAAGGCTTCGCCGCCCAAGCTAGGAGCCGCCCGCCCGCCCAGTCGCCACCAGCGCGCCGCTCTGGATACACCGTGACGCTTTTACCGATCAACTTTTTTAATGTCATTGCACTGTAATAGTTCTAAAATGAATGATAAAGTTTAAAATGGTGTAATATTAATTGTGATACGCTTAAATAGGCCAGTAATACATTCATGGACTGGTAAGAGTTTTATTTTGAAACTAAGTTTAATATTATAATTTTATCATCTTTATATTGCCTAGAATATTATGTTTGTAATACATCGATAAATTCTGTATGGAAGTCTATGCTACTTGGCACTTTAATACCATTGTCCTGCATCGTAGTAGATATTTTATTTTTATGTCTACGTTATACGTATCTGTATCTTATGTATTGTAGTTAGGCAGTATATTTTTACGCCTTGTGTGTAAATTTTATTCGAGTAATTTACTGTAATATTGGGTTCTGTGTGCGTCAAATTTATGTCATCAGCAATATCATTTCACGCGTCGTTTAAAGTATTTCACACATTTTGCGGGTCGGACGCAACAACCTTCACTTCCAAATTTCATGGTAATGATTTCATTATGACATGCAATCTCCTCATAATCCTTTATTCCTATGACGATTATGGAAATAGGCATCTTATTCGATAAGGCTACGATTAGCATGCGCGTTTGTTATTCCGATTCAGCTATCTGTTCCTGATATTTCGATAAGATAAGTCGAGTCGACACAATGATAAAAATATTATTTTGTTTATTAATAAAAGCGGACGTCTGTACTGAATTATATGTGACTTCTTGCTTATTCGGCAATAATTCATTTGTATTTTATACAGCACTAAAGTTAATGAACGCGTCAAGAATAATACAACTATTAAATGAAACGCAATCTATTTTTCTTTCCCTTTCTGGGCGATGAGGCGAGGAAATTAGGCGCTATTTTTGTCTAGTCCTGATATAACAATAGTTCTTATGGAGTGCTTACTGTTGTATTTTTAAACTATAGAAAGCGAGTTTCCTTATGACAAAAGAATTTATTCTGTAGAGTATAGAGGGTGGAGTAGTTTTTCCAAGGTTTTTCCTCTCGTGTCATCGTCACGCACTCTGCCGCCGGATGACGCTCCTCAGCCGTCGATTGTTGTTCAGAGGAAAGGGGTGACACCCTCCCACGCACGCATCTTCATTCAAGTGGAAGCTGAGTTAGTCATACATTTTGTACTGACTTCTGTACATGATAATAGACATCTTTTACGTTTCAATGGTTTGCGAAAATTATGTAGATTTGACAAACACTATTGACACAGTTGCATACTAATGAGTTAAGTCATACATAGTGATGGTGTTAAAAGAAAGTGGCTTTGTAAAGTTATATGTGTGTAAATAACTACCAACTGAGTATTTAGCTCTTACGTAAATAAATTCACAAATATGCGGCAAAACAACATTATTGTTGTCATACATATAATTATATTTCGTCAACAATCACTACGTAATTAAATCTTACGTTAAAAAAATTCCTACACACGTTCTCAATAAATTATTTCAATCATAATGCTCGTCTTATAGCTACGAACGGCTATACCATTATACAATTACTTTGTTCATACCACATGCATTATTTTTGCAGACGCAAGTATCACATAACCCTTCCGTTTTAAACCCCTACGACTGCACGAAATTACCCCACGTAATTATTATGGGTCCCCGTATAGGGCGCGTTTTTTTCTTTACAAGATATTTCGCAATGGGGTTACTACATGTTAGGGTCTTTCTTGACGTAAGAATATTGGATTACTTTAGTGTAGTTGGTTGTATGTTGTGTTATTTGTATGTTGTTCATATGCGTTTTTGACCGGACTCAAAACACAAAAATCAAATTCGGTGCGTGAAAACAACATTTGGTTCAACTATCATGCTGAAACGATGAAGAAATCCGTCAACTCATACGTCTTATAATTATAATATTATTGATTTTCACAACCAAACCAAGGTCTCGTGGGAAACTCAAGGGAAAGATATTTAAATAATTCATAAATCCATAATTGCGTTACTCAATACAGCTTTAAACAATCTGTAATAATTTTCTTGGAAAATGGGAACGTCATTTGATATAAGTACGTTTCCGTTTAACGAATTAATTCCGATAAACATCGGAGGAAATTGATTCTAAAATCATATATTCTTATCAGATTTGTTGAGCAATATATTTATAACACTTTTATCTTTTGTTACAGTTTACGGCTTGGGTGGACGCCGTAATCTTCGTGTTCAGCTTGGACAACGAGATCAGCTATAATACGGTGTCGAACTACTTCAGTAAAATGTCCCATTATAGAAATTCCGCAGAGATTCCGATCATATTGGTCGGAACCCAAGGTGGGTTTATTGGGGTTTTCACCTTGCTCGCGCTATTGCTCCATTTCATAATCTAATCTTACGATTTTATTCAATTATCCAAAAGTATTAGTCATGTTTATTAAATAATTTTAATGATGCTGACAGATTACATTTGATTGAGTTTTCCTTGTTTTTTTACTTCATAATTTCTTGTATTCTAATAAAACTAAAGATGACTCGATTACATTTACATACATAGAATGTAGTTAGCCGTGGATGCGAGTAATAGCACAGACATGTTGTACCGTATGGGAACAATACCTACCATAATTTATTACATCTATTAATGAACATTATTGTTAGCTAGATAAAACATAAATTAATATTAACTCTAAATATTAAAACAGTTTTCTTATCAAAGAAAAACGTAACAGTTTATTTACATAATTACGTACACGCGTCCGATAGACGTATTTCCTATTAAATGATTGGTTGCTCTTCCAGATGCCATAAGTGAAAGTAGTCCACGCGTGGTAGACGACAACCGCGCTCGCAAGCTGTCGAACGAGCTGCGAAGATGTTCTTACTATGAGACCTGCGCTACGTACGGTCTGAACGTGGAACGAGTCTTCCAAGACGGTAAGTGTAACGATTTCAAACGAACATCGAATATTTATGGCGGATGATGTCAGCTTACGCGGTTTTTTCTACAACACTGGTTTTGGAATGTTTCTACCGTTGTTAATTTACATAAATAGAATTGTTATTTGCTTTTGCGAAAATGGCGACAAGTCTTTAAGAATATTTTGGCAAACCAATACTGACAATGCTGTTCCTAATTAGGTAGGAATAACAAAATAAAACGTAATAAGTTTGAATTGAACCGGTTTTTAATAAATATCACATAGGTATGAATTTTGCTTACTCTTACTTAATCATTTTAAATAACAATCATGCTAAGCTGACATCCTTATTAAATTAAAATTTTGCTTCTCCATGTCTATTATTTCCTAAACTTTGTTGTATTTAATAATTTGCCGTCTTTTTATCAATCGGAATTATGTCAAAACTCTCGACTGATACCTTATAATACACGTGAATTTGTTATCATTTAAAGAATAATCTACTTATCTGATGAATATATACCTACTAGCTACATCGTTAGGATTCTGTCAATTTCAAAACGTTAATGATGTTAGCCGTGTTGACTATTTTACTGATTGAGATCGATAGAGAGTTATAAAATTACATAATACAGATTTTTTACGATCGCTTCGTCTCGCGTGATGCTACGATGTGATGAGTGTACTACAAACGTACTTATTAGCTAGTCTGTGGATCTCGTTTCGTTTGCGGGGTGTCCTAGCGCACGCAGTGGCAACACCGGCCTGCAGGCGCGCGGTCGTTTAGTTCGTTCTCGTTCGTTCGTCGCCGCGACATCGCATTGTTTACATTTTTTTGACGTTTTTAAAGCGTCGTTTGTGTGAACATTACGTTTATTTTCTATCTTATCCTGAATGGAAGGATGGAGAGAACACTTATTTTCAAGTCTAACATGTCGCCTATATCGAGTTTGAGGCGTCGCAGTTCGTGCTATAACATACAAAGAGCTGAGGAACGCGATCGTAGGAAATCGTCTAAATTTGAATGTGCGTGAAAATGTTATTGTTCGATTAACCGTTTAGATCTAGTTGTCGTGGTTTTTGGATATCGAAAATGTGAAAGTTTTTGTGTGTTGGTGATTATAGTGAATGTTTTGTTTTGCAGCGTGCCAGAAGATTGTGGGGACTAGGTTGTCGGCATCGTCCCAATGCTTGTCTGGAGGTTCCAGGCCCGTGACTCCGCAGCCGTTAGTGAATTCGCCAAGTCACAATCACTCAACATTCCTTTACAAGGTAATTATTTTAATATTACTTCCTAGCGATCCACCTTGTTCAGTAAAACAACTGATTTGATCACGATGCAAGTTAGTTCACGATCTCTTTTCATTAGTAAAGTTAGTAGAATATTCATATAAGATTTACTGCAAAATTAAAAAACCTACTAAATCTAACCCTACTAAAAAGAATACAATCAAAAATAGTGCAAGAAAGAACTCACAGAAAGAAATGTGCCAACTATTTTTGGACACAAATACCACATGCTACAAAACATAATCTTTCACATCTTGCATATTACATCTTGTTATTACACAATAGGATGTTATTATCGTTGGTAACTCAAGAACAGATAGGCATAAATCATCATTAAATTGAATTAAGGAGCAAAAAGGTAGTAATAATAGTCTGTAATACTCATAGAGGTCATGAACTAAGCAATGTGTGATACTTTACACACATGCCTTAGTCTCAATAGCAAAAAAAAAAAAATGGCATGTGTGCATTTTTTTTTTCTTTACAAAACACAATATGGGAGTGATGCATCCAGTTTTAGCTATTCGCACACTGGGAAGGCAAAGACAAAAGATTGTGACCTAAAAAAAATGTTTTGTTAAAAAAGTCAGCACATAAACATAATAAGTCTGCAGTCGAAAATAAAACCACTTTCTTTTTGAAGTCGGTTAAAAACATAATAATTGATCCATTTAAATGTTAAAAAAGAATAGTTTATCCATTAAAATGTAAAAACACTAATGTGCTTGTCAGGCTGTGTTGTAAATCTTTACTAAAACTGAAAAAGGAGAAAAATTCAAGTCATAAACAAACAACTTGTCAGATATTATTAGTATTACTTAGGCACTTGTCCTTACAAACAATAATGCTATAAATCTCATGAGGGATATATGATTGGAATCTAATATGAGGTAGGTATATAAACATTATATATATTTACAAACAAGTACAATATAGCTGAAAGCAAGCTTAATGCATTAGAGAAAGGCTAAGTTTTAATAATAAATTAGAAATTATTTAGAACTGGCTAGCTTTTTCGTTTGGTTTTTTCCTCCATTGCTCCAGATGCCACTGTACATTTTTCTAGGATAAAAAGTAGTGCATTATTGGATAATTAATTCCAGAAATCAAAAATATTAAATATTATTATTTTAATTTTATTTTAAAATATTTTTGATTTTGTTTTGATGAATTTTATAAAACGTGGTGATAAGTTTAGCTTTATAAATAATATTATCCTGGTTTATCTACAATTACCAACCAGGCATTTAAATCTTCTTAGTTCCTTGACATTTTTCATTAACTGCTTCATAATTTAAATTCAATCAGTTTGCATGTTGAGAGCCAGGGCCCTGGCTCATACAATGATTTTAAATGTTATCTTTTAAAAGATATTACTTTCAACCAGCAGCTTTACCCGTGTGATAGCAGAAAATTATCCCAAAGGAACATACTCCCAGAATAAAAATATAATAATAATAATATTCCACAACTATCACACAACGCCGTCTAGTCCCAAGCTAAGCAGAGCTTGTGCTATGAGTACTACACAACTGATAAACATACTTATATTATATTTCGAAATAGATACATATTATAGATAAATTACACCCAGAACAAAAACATTTGTCCTGTGTGGAAATCGAACCCACATTCTCCGGAATAGCAGTCAGGGCAACTAACCACTAGACCAACAGGCCAGAAAAAAAAAACTACCCTAATGTACTATTCTCTAGTCTATCCAAGTAACAAACATACCAACTTTTAATATTAGCCTTTGTAATATTATCATGCAGAATTAAGAACAGTGGTGGCCGAGTGGTAACGGCCCCGACTTACGAGCTTTATGTCTCGGGTTCAAACCCAGCTAGGTGCATTACTTTGTGTAGGTAATTTATTTCATCACCACTGGGTCTCAAAAACGGTGAAGGAAAACATCGTGAGGAAACTGGCATGTCCTGGAACCAAAAATACGAAGACATGTGACATCCACTAATCCGCACAGGGCCCGCGTAGTGGATTACGGACAATTCCCTCTCCCAGAGAGGAGGTCTGAGTCCCAACAGTGGGAACATTAGAAGGCGACTATGCTATATTATTATGATAATTTCCTTATATCAGTAAAGGAAAACAAGAAACCATATTTCCAAGTCAACATTTTCTTTGTTGCACAAGATTGTTATTTCTTAAGTGATGATTTGATAAATCAATCACATCATTGTGTCCTGAGTCATTAGTTGGTCATGGGCACAATATTTAGATTCAAATAGGGACCAATTCATGGTCCCTATTTGAATCTAAATATTGTGATCAACCCTTCACCTGCTTATGTTAGACTAGCTGTGTCCGCGACTTCGTTTGCGTGGACTATAGGATTTTGAATTTATTTTTTCTATAATAAAAGTAGCCTATGTTACTCCTTATTACATCAGCTACCTGCCAAAAAAAGTCACAGCAGCCCGGACAAACAGACAGACAGACAAAAATTGTAATTTTGGTGTCTGTACTGTATATACACCACTATTTTTTAATTAGTACACATACTTAAAGGGCTTATTAGAAAAGCCCTTGTTATTTTATAAGCAAAATCTCAATAAATAATATTCATAAACAGCAAAGTTATTAGCGTTGGTTTATGTCCCAAAATGTCACTCAATTTATGGAAATATTGTACAGGCTATTGATTAACAGTTCGACATAAGCAATTGTCTTTCTATTGTGTCTCTAATTACGGCATTCGAAGAGTGAATGAATAAGTGACAATTATTAAGGAAAAACACTGCCCGCAGTATTTTCTACTAGCAATTGTTATGTTTGATTGATTCTATGATGAATTTACCATTTCGTGGTCAATTTTAGGATTTCGGTTTTTTCTACTTTTGACTACAAAAAAATGATCAGTGACGGGTACAGATAGAGCCCCATTTTTTTGAATACTCATTAAAAATTAGGGGTGTATATTCATATGCATGTAGTAAAAAGAAGTTATTTCAATATTACAAACAGACACTCCAATTTTATTTATATGGATGTATAGAAGATTGGTGCAAAAATTGTTTTCGTGTCCTATTTGCCAGCGTCGTGTGTTTGCGACCGCATAGTCCATCTCCTTCAGCTCTTCGTTCCTCATACACGTGACAGAAGAGCTGACGAGATGGAGTATTTGGTTGTGAATGTGTAGACTGGCGGAATAAACGCAACAATGCCGGATATATCCAACGTTAGAGGTTAAAAGGTATACATATAAAATTCAATCGTACAATTACCGGCACGAATCTTGAGCGCTGGCTTCAAGTTGCGCAGAAGTCAAATATTCGGTCTTTTTAGTGGTGCGAAGTGAGACGCGGGGGCGGGGAGTGTCAGTGATTGCCTCGCCGCGCCATCGTATCATAGACGTCACTCGTGATTCGTTCTCTGCGTTGCTGCATGTATCTAACAGCGAAGACGATTGGCTCGCCAATGTATGGAATGCGCAAAGCGATCACCACTCTGACGCCGAGCGCTCAAGATCCGTTCCGGTAATTGTATATGATCCCTAACTCTTGATTGTCATTTTATATATTGCTTAAGTACTAGGGCATTTATTTTTCAGTGGTTTTTGTACAGTCTAGTTTTTCTCGGAACCCTTATTGCCCCACACATATGCACAAAACATTTTGGGAACACATTCATTGTGCATAAAGCAAGGAGTGCAATTCTCTGCTGAAGCCAGTCAATTTTCTTGTAGTTACAACCTGGATGTATCGAGTCAAAGGCAAGCATGCTTCAATGTTGACTATATTGCTTACTATCAGGTGAGATAGTCGTCAAATGTGATCCTATTAACTATAATAAAAAAAATCTGTCTATGGTTTCTTTCTGTGAGACCAAGAGGCCTATTGGATAGGTATCCTATTTGATAGATTTACCATTAAGGCCCGTCGTAAGGGTCGTTGTGGCGACGCTTGGGGGAGGCCTATGTCCAACAGTGGACGTCTGTCGGCTGATATGATGATGATTAAGGCCCAAAGGAAACCAAGAAATAGAAAGTCTTCGGCTTAGTCTTTTTACATGAAATTAGTTTTGAATTTTAGAGTATTTTGTTGTATCATTGTACAAAAACTACTAATTCATGGTGATTTCTTTTGCCAAAAGATATTTTGGCTAGAATACCTTACGTTTGTGTCATTTCACAAGCCTAAAAGCAGTTCATAGTAACACTAATTACTTCTAATTTTATTTTAGACAGTTGGCAAAAATTTCATGAATCATTTGAAGGCAACTTCTAAAAATAATGTAGTGTATTTTAAACTTAGACAATTATGTTCGCGCCTCATTAGTTCCATTTAATAGTTTAATTAGATGTTCAAATGCCGGATTTTCTGAAGCAATCACCTGGTAATTTTAAATTTAATTTATGTCTTCATTCATTCATTTAATTGCAATTTCTTTTATATTAGTGAAGGCACCCCGTTTTATTCTGAGACCTATGGTAAAAAGTGGTTCAATTATAGTATGTGATAACTGAATATACATACGGTGTATCGACCTCTTAACTACCTACATAGCATAGCATAGCATAGTCGGCCTTATAATGTTCCCACTGCTGGGACTCAAGCCTCCTCTCTAGGAGAGGGAATGGGCCGTAATCCACCACGCGGGCCTAGTGCGGGTTGATGGATGTCATATATGTCTTCGAATTTTTGGTTCTAGGACATGCCGGTTTCCTCACGATGTTTTTCTTCACCGTTTTGAGAGCAGTGGTGATGAAATAAATTACACAAAGTAACGCACCTGGATGGGTTTGAACCCGCGACTTACAACTCGTAAGTCGGGGCTATTACCACTCGGTCACCACGACTCCCTACGTTGCACGTTGCTAACTACCTACTACGCGTTCCAAATGAGAATAGGACCGATTCCTATGTTTTGACGTGTCGTCGAACTGTCAAATCAAATAAATTTTGGCAAAATTGAAGAACTTGGAGATGAGTAAAATTGAAGAACTGGATTCTGATTAAACTTTTTTCGTTCACAGTTCATAAATAAATTAAATTTTTCATAAATTAATTAATGTTTCAAAATTTCTATCCTCGATTTGACAGTAAATCGTGACGTCACAACATGGCGGGCGATCCTATTCTCATTTGGAACGCATTGTACGTTGGACCACTATTTACGCCACACCCTGTATATTGTACTACGTTTTAGAGGACTTTACTGGATTAGTCTTACACAAATTTTTAAATTGATTTCAATAAAAGCCTAGCCAATATCCACAAGATATCTAAGTATCCAAAATATCTAATGAAAAATGTGTAATAACGTCATAATCGCGTACGAGCGTTTGCACGAAAAACGGTGAAAATGTATGTCGAATTGCATGCCCTTAACTCAAAATAGTTAATTCAGAAACCCGTTCTTTATTTATGTTTAGAAAAATGTCATTCGGCATGGGGCTATGTTTTTTTTTCCAAAAAGAAAGTAACCATGCCACTGCTTATCAACACAGCTATCACTAAATAATCTGTACGACATTTAAAATAATGGTGGTGACTGTTTGCGTTCATGTATCGTTGAAGATATCTTATCTTAATCCAGCACTTAGGGACGTGGAGTGACTTGCTAGTGCTCTGCGTATGTAGCTGGCAAGCATCTAGATTGCCGCCGGGATTCCGGACGGCGCGCAATGGGTAGCTCGCCGTCCGACCGTCCGGTAACCGTCCGGACCGAACCCAAGACGACGACGGCGCGTATCGTTCTCAGCAAACCGTAGGGGCCCAGCAGGGTCAAAACCTACTGGGGCCAATGGTCTGCTTTTGAAAGGAAGATTTGGCTTCGGTACGAAAGGCAACGAAGGAACAGGAGTGGGTTTTTTGTCAGTAAAAGTCTGACACTATCTCCCGTTCCGCCCAAGAGCGGGGGATGTCATTAGATGATTTAGCCACCTAAAAAAAAAATTCCTCCCAGAACGGTAGTTATTTGATGGCTTTCCCCACCTCAAAAAATAATAATTTACAGTCGTATGTAACTTAAGGCTCTAGTGCCCGAGCAGTGCCATAAAACATTGACTTTCTGAAGCCTACACCTCGATAACGGGTAGGTCAATAGGTTTGAAAAAAAACCATGTTTATTATAAACTCATGTACAACATTGTCATAGGACATCATCATTATCATCAATATTTTCGTCATCATTATCATTGGCATACCTAGGCGGCAGTACAATTACCGGCACGGATCTTGAGCGCTGGCGTCAAGTTGCGCAGAAGTCAAATATTCGGTTTCTTTAATGGTGCGAAGTGAGACGCGGGGGCGGGGAGTGTCAGTGATTGGCTCGCCGCGCCATCGTGCCATAGACGTCACTCCTGATTCGTTCTCTGCGTTGCTGCATGTATCTAACAACGAAGACGATTGGCTCGCCAATGTATGGAATGCGCAAAGCGATCCCCACTCTGACGCCGAGCGCTCAAGATCCGTTCCGGTAATTGTACGAGTATGACTGTGTCCATTTGACTTCGGCCAGATCTTCAAGGGACTATACGCCTTAAAGACTGGATATCAAACCAAGTAAGAAAAATGACTTAGATCTGAATTCTATAATTAAATAAATTGTGATTGAATGGATGATTGAATGAGAGAACTAGGGAAATACAGTTCCATTTAAATTGTAATTTTCAGTAGAAAATTGAAAGCATTACTTACTGTAAAAATTAATTCTAGTGCATGCCATAAAACATCATTGGTTCGAAGCTTCATAGGCCGCAATAATAATTTTACTACTCAAGATGGAAGTACCAAAGATCACTTTAATGAACGAGCAACGAGGAAATTGCTAATAATCACTGTCTTGATGATGTTTTTCCTATATCTTACTTTTTATAGGATAACATGATATTAGTAGACTAAATAGTTACATTTATTTGTTTTTCAAATAAAAAATCATTTATCCTTTTATTAACAGTAGCTTTTTCCCGCAGCTTCGCCCGCGTAATAGCCTATGTCACTCAGGAGTAAAGCAGCTTTGTATCAGTGAAAAAATGTTAGCAATCGGACCAGTACTTTCAGAGATTACCTTCTACAAACAAAAACAATAGATAGCTTCTGAAAGGTACTTACTCCCGGGATAAAAAGTATCCTTATATACTATATCAGAACATGGTCTACCCGTGTACCAAATTTCATCGAAATCCGTAAGTACAGCGTAAAGAAGTGACAAACATCCAAACTTTCGTCTTTATAAAGTGTGACTAGCAACTAGCAACCCGTCCCAGTATCGCACGAGTATTACAAATCTTGGAAATTCTCCGTTTTTCTCTACTACGATATGTATGTTTTATACATCTAAACCTTCATCTTGAATCACTCTATCTATTGATGAAAACCACATGAAAATACGTTCAGTAGTTTTTAAGTTTATCGCGTTCATACAGATAGACGCAGTGGAGGACTTTGTTTTATAATAATATGTAAAATAGAATAGCATTTATTCGGCGCAGGCAATACAATATAATATACAAAAACATAAAATCATCATCATCTTCCTGCCCTAGTCCCGTTTTATTTGGGGTCGGCGCAACACGTTTTTTTCTTCCATTCTGTCCTGTCACTCGTCACGCTATCACTAACTCCCTTTTCTTTCATATCGCTTCTCACACAGTCCATCCATCTTTTCTTTGGCCTCCCTCTTCCCCTCCATCCATCCACATGTAAACTCATACTAGTAAAAAAAGAGTACTAAAATACGATATAGTTGCCCTAAGCGTGCCCGAACCGAATGGGTCACCAACTCAGCAATTGCTGGACGTCAAACACCCAGCGCTGATTTTCAGCTGGCATCCCGCAGTGTGCAGTGGTTGGTATGTCAGGAAGTACGATCCTCATACTGTGACGTATTGATTCGGTCACTCGCAGTCGATGTTCTAATAAACATGATGATAAATCTAATCATATGTGATATCAGTGTTTAATCTTATTGCGTAATTCTAAGTAGGTGACTGTACCACATAGCGATGTAAGTGAAAGTTTCCAATTTTGTCTCACACGTAATCTTATAATCTATTCAATTTTCGTATCATTTTTGCGATAAGTGATTGGTGCTGTCCAAATATGTCAGTGTATTTGCTAATAATTTCCTCTTGAAATAAATACGTCGATGATTTTGGTTAACATGACCCACTTTATAAGTGAAAAGTACTTTGAGATATGACATGAAAAGAGTGTCCGTGGAGTTTCTTGCACATTCTTTTCCGTAGTGATCTACACTTTGGAATGTGCCATTAGCATCATTTTTTTTTTACTCTTTGTTATTCAAAAGTGCCTGTAAATGGTTTATTCGAAATAAGTGCTTCGATTCTTCTTTATTCTTAATTGAATATGAGTACTACCCATTGGGTAGTGCATTTAATATTATTGCAAAATTGCAAATGCTGATTACTTTTTTCCGTGGGGAGTCCTTGAATGATGGATCCTTGAAGGGAGTGTCAGACTATTACTGACTAAACCCCACCTGTGTTCCTTCAGTTGCTCATTGCGAGGGTGACTCTTTCAAACAATCCGCAGCCCTGTCAGAGAATGCTAATTACTTACAAGTTCAATACTCGTATTACAACTACATTATGTACACAAACATCCTTACTAGCTGACATCTGTAATCCATAGCATCGTCTGAAAGACTCATACATTGTGTGAACTCGTGACCCTGAGGACTAAGTCATTTTGAACCCCAACTAAGGACTCTTGCAGACTGTGAAGCGACAACACTTGTCATATGTTGTAAAACATATTCCTTCATTGTCCCAATACATAGAGTACTTACTTAGAATTTTAAAATCCTTACATACTATAAAAAAAGTCCCCCACCACGTCTGTCTGTCTGTACGTACGTGTAAGTTTATTAAATGCATATATAGGGTGACTGGTAATTAGTGTACGATACTTAAACACGAGATTGTGCTCATGATAACCTGAAATCGCGAAAAAAAATCAGCTGTTCAGTACATTTATGTTTGCCTAATGTACTGAACAGCTGATTTTTTTTTCACGATTTCGGCTTTGCTCCCATAATAAAAATTGTTTGTTATCATGAGCACAATTACGCGTTTAAGTATCGTACACTAATATTGCCAGTCACCCTATATATTATGGTAGAGAAAAACCGAGAATTTTATAGATTTGTAACACTTGAAACTGGGAAAGTCTAATCTCAGAAAGTACAGGTTGGAATTGAAAAAGTATTATAGTGTTGAATAGTCAATTTATCCAGGAAGGCTATTACATTACGTTACGACTCACGGGAGCACCTCATCTAAGGCGTGTCAATGTAGTAAAATATAATGAACATGTGGAACGTATTTATGTGGACATTCACATAACTCAAATATTATAATAATAGTTGATCATATTTTTATCAAACGAGTTCCTAGGTATTTCAAGGTTAATAAAGGCGTGTAGGTAGAAAGATATCATTCTACAATCTTGTTTTGATTATATAAATCTGAGTGTTTAAAACGTAATTTAGTTTTATTGATCAATATGTTTTTAAAATACTTAAGTCTTTCGTACTTAGTGGAACTTTTCCTAGCACATGTTCCCACTGCTGGGACACCTGCCTCCTCTCTAGGAAAGGGAATGGGCCGTAATCCACCACGCGTGCCCGTTCGGGTTAGTGGATGTCACATGTCTTTGAATTTTTTATTCTAATACATGCCGGTTTTCTCACAATGTTTTCCTTCACAGTTTTGAGAGCAGTGGCGATGGAATAAATTACACAAAATAATGCGGCTGGTTGGATTTGAACCCGCGACTTACAACTCATAAGTCGAGGCCGTTACCACTCGGCTACCACTGCTTCTCGGAACTTATACTATTCCTTACTTATTTTCTAGTTCTCAGTTTAATAAATTACAGCCTAAGTCACTCAGGAATAATTTAGCTTCTAATTAGTGAAAGAGATTTATTTCTACAAACTTACGAACTTTACTTCTGTGCTAGCTGTCTCAAACTGCTCGTCAATGAATGTAGTGATTACTTTTTTAGCTAAACTTATTGACCGAATGATTGAATGATTTAGATCAATGTATTTGACGGTCATTTCTCGATTTATGTGCCTACCATAGCGGTAATTTCTGCCTGATCACTTAAAAAAAATCGCTTGAATTCTGCGGCGCGGCGCCAAACCAAACCCTTTGAGTTTTTGTTTCGAGTGCAAGCAAAAATTAACTTAGCGGTGATCCGGTGGAAGTGTCTTTGATGGTACCTATTTGGATATTTAACAATTTTTTTTTTAACGTAATTTCCGATATTTTATTCTGCTTTTCGGGGCGGAGACGAATCTAATAAAGCAAAGATCATTACAATCTAGCTGTTCTTGAGATGTGGATGGTGTACATAACACGACTTTGTTTTATGTAAGTATCTATACAGGGTGTATGGAACAGCCGTCCACAAACTTTAAGGGCTTGCTCAGTAGACGATTTTCGTTTCCTGAAAAAAAGTCTTATGGAAGGTTCTTCAGTATCGTCTACTGAGCAAGCCCTTAAAATTTGTGGAGGGCTGTTCCTTACACCCTGTATAGATTAGTTTAGGGTGAGTTGCACCATTTACCTATAACGATAACAAAGCCGTTAACAGTTGTCAAATCGTCGAATTGACCAATAGGCGGCCGTTCCACGGCTGGTTATGGTTTGGTTATAGTTATAGTTAAATGGTGCAACTCACCCTTAGATGTATCCGGTGGTGAGCCAGTCTTTCCCAAAGTAACACGTTTTTCTTTTCATAATTAAGATATTTCGTCAATTTACGCAGTTCTAATAGAAAAAGCATATCGTATATCAAACAAACATTCAGTTGTATATTTCCGTGCATTGCGTAAACATGGATCGAGTGAAATGTTTACCGTTTTTATGTAGATTCGTATTGGATGGGCTAGCTATTTGATTTACAATATTTACGTTGAATTCTTCCTATTTATTAACATTACTGACGTAGATTAAGATTAGAAAGATTTCGTAAATATAAAAAAAAACCTTTTACTTTTACACACAGTGTCTACTTCTCTTTTTTCTCCAATTTTCCTTTCGCAGGTATGCTGGAAGAGATTTCTTTAGAAATAAGCATCGCCTTTGTACTATTCTTCTGTTTCCTTCTTCTGTTCTTTTGTGTGTACATAAATTGTTAAATAAATAAATGAAAAAAAATCTTGATAACTAGCTGGCGCCCGCGATTTCAGTCGCAAATTCAAGAAGTTTTTCCCAAGAAACACTAATCTCTAAAATAAAAGTAGTGTTTAGCTATCTATCAGTGAAATGCCTGTCAAAATCGGACCAGTCGTTTCGGATAATAAAACGAAAAAAAAATGTGACCGACCGCAACGTGATTGTCAGCCGAAACCATAACTGAATGTTCGGCTTTTTCAGTTTCGGCCGTAATTAAAGTCGATACTGTTGTGGCAACAGAAAAGCTGATAAAAAATAAAAATAAAATTTTGATACAAGCTATGCCTATTTTCTAACTAAATATATAAATATAAAAGGAGAAACTGACTGACTTACATATCAACGCACAGCCGATGTTACTGGGTCTTAGTAACGTGGTTTTTTTTAAGCTATTGCATAGCTTCTATCGCGGGCCTTGAGCGTGGAGACCGAATCCAGAAATTCCGTAACGAATATAACCTAACACCCCCACTCATTTGTTTTTGAGCGTGGTGACCGATAAGAAAACAAATGAGTGAACAATCAATCAAAATTCAATTCAATGTGTGAAATTGTAACTTCAATTAATATCAAAGAAAAAAAAAACAAAGGAAAAAAAATACTGCATAAATAAAATAAATAAATAATTATAATTGCATAAGTTGATAAAAATGCTATGCAATAGCTTTTCCGCGGCAGTCCCCGAGTGCCACACGTCTTTTTTTTGCATTTTTATTATGTAGGTGAGCATTAATAAGAGGTTTTTGAAAGTTCAACTTTTAAGGGAATAAAAATGGGGAAATCATTTCCATGCGAAATTTTATTCCTTTTTTCCATGGAACATTATCATAAATTTAGCCAAGTAATTAAAAAGTGTTTTCATTGTTCGTTTTTTCCAAACTACCCGTATAAAACGATTTAGGGGGTGTTGAACTGCATGGGAAAATCTTAATCCTCAGGTTAATAAACTTGAAACTTGTCACAAATTCTAATCAAAACAATTATTAATTGTTTGTGCTGTACACTGATAATATAATTCGACGAGAAGAATAACGGTTTGATTCGACGCAAATAAGACGTACGATATCATTTCTCAGCGCACAAAACTTGAAAATAGGAAATATATGTCAAGTCACACTTCCAATAAGTGTTTCATACAAGTACATCAATGCCAAAAGCTATGTAGGTAGGTTGACAGCTCCATTTTCTTATAAAGGCAAGATAACAGGTTCCTACGGAAATGTGTATGGAAATCAGTTTCTGAGTCAGACATTTCCATTTGAAAAAGTGTTATAAAAACGTCGATATGAACCAGTTAAGGTGTTTAACGGTTTGTATGACCTTGACCTATTCATTCAAGCTAAATGCGCATTAGGTAAAAAAGAACTTCGTATACTAAACAGACAACCTATAGGCAAACATACCTATATGCACTATATGCATTCAAATGTTCAACGTAATGCCTTTCAATATAATGTCTTTGTCCGACTTAGTAAAGTGATCTCATCTGTTCCATAGTTACGGTTTAATAGATTGACAAACATACAAATAATCTTTGAAGTGAAGATGAGATTTAATAATATATCGAAAATACCAGTCTCATAGAAGTAATCTAGGGAATGTTGCTTACGAATTACGAAAATTCTTTCATTGATCGAGTTTTCTCAATTAGAAAAAAGAAGCTATTTCTTTAGAATAATAAATTATTTTTTCTAATTAAAAAGGTTTACACATATTTATTATTTCTTACCTTTACTTTTTCTATTAGGATAAGTATCTAATTTCTCAAATTTGATGATACGAGATCCGTTTTCAGCTCTTCCTATTCTTCAAATGAAAATGACACAGCATATTTTTGGAAAAGCAGTAAACGTCATTTTCAAATCCGTATGAAATCTTTTGAGTACCTTGGCTTATGATCGCTGTCATATTGTTCATTTTTATAAATCTTCTAAACTAATATTTTATACTCGAAACTCATGTAGGTTCCTTTAGAATTTCTCACCTATTATAAGAAATACACAATTTTGATTCACGTACCTAAGATACAAAAAGTAAAAAGGCTGCGCAAAGATCTGCTATCAGGGTAGTGTCCAGGGTCTCGTAACAGTAAAGGCCGCTTGATTGACGGTTCGAAGAAGGATTGATATTGGCTTATAAAGAACGTGCGCTTTGTTTAAACAACAAATCCGAAAGAAAATACCTAACATGTTTTTTTCAAAAATGTATGTTCTAATATTGTTATCATAATTTCTTATTGTTATTTTGCTCTTCTGTACAGTAAAGATTTTTGACTTATACGTATGTTCTACGCACTATTAACGGGGACTAGAAAACAAAGCAACGGTAATAAAGCTAATTTATCACCACTGTAGTGTTCACTAGAATCACTAGTTAGGGATTTGGGTTTATAAATTAAACAACCAAATTGTCAGTAAGCAGGTATAACCCAAGGAGTGACGTCTAGTCGTTGTCTGGCAAGGATCGCGATTGCCATGACGTTAACTACTTGACTTGTCCTATATTTAACGTGTATACCACAATCTAACGTGTATATCACAATCTTAGATACAGGGTTTTTAGGTCCCTACTTCTATTTCTATTTCTATCATACACTAATAACACCTCAAAATGGTAGCCATGTTGTCGTGACGTCACAAGACAATACAAATATAGGACAATAGTGTATTGTTAGACTATTTTAGGAACTGGACGTCATTCAGAGATCCTCGAAAGAGATATTTGTATCAGATCGATTGAATTGCATTGTCTTTGATTGGATGATTTGAGTTAATTTGAATGGCTGTCTACAACTTCGTATGAGTCAATCGTTATGTGTGATGCATCGCGAATTGAGATGCAGTTGTGCGTAATTGTAAGTTGAGAGTGCAAAGTCGGTGCTTAGAGATAAATATTCATTGAAAGTTACGATACATAGCTTCAGGCTTTAAACACATTGAATGCCGACTACGGATATATCTGTATTTGATTTCTATACAGGACACCGGCTCCGTAGACGGCGTCCTACATAAACGTATAGAAGAAGACTTGTATCCGTATTATATATGCGTAGGACTTCAAAGATTAGAGACTACCAAAAATGAAATCCTGAATCTATATACATATTTCTATTTATCCGTATACTGACTGGCATTAGAGGTGCTTTATTTTTCGCTGATACCATATGTGGATAAATCCGTAAATAGGCAAATGTATGGTGGCCGACTTTGTACCCAATTTCGGCAGTCAATGGGCTAATAACATTTTATGTGTGTACAATTAAAGTTTTGTATCGGTTCGTCAACTTTAAATGTAAAACAATATGCCAGTTGAATATTTGTTTATTGGCAACTTGATACGGGGTGAAAGTACTAATTGATGTGAACAACCAATATGCGAGTCGAAGAGTGCTTCGAGGGTTCCGTCCAAACATGATTCTAGGTCAACGGGAAGTATCCTACAGGTTTCGGTTCCCTCATGAGCGTCAGAATAAGCGCCATGAACAGAGCATAAACGGTTTTATCTTAAGAAGTATTTTTTCACTGCTCTAAAGGGTAGCAGATCTGAGTAATTTATACATATTTATTTCAGCGTTGTTTCTTCTGAGACATAGGATCTTGACTGACGGGTAATCTGACAACAACGTGGTCCTATGAGCGTTCCCTTTTTGCCGATTGAGGTGCGGAATTCTAAAAATGAAAAAAATCTGCTGTTCTGAATTTTTATGTGCACTTTACTCGCAAAAAGTTGAGGACAGATGTTTTGTTTTAGGTATTTTAGATTGATCGTTTAGTTTGTTATTTACATTCATGAGTATTTTTAAGCCCTGAAAATTAGTTCTCCAATGAAGCCACCTTATATGGCTGAATAAACTTTATTATAAACATAAACTAGTGACTCACCTGTTCTGGCTTCACGCAGGTGCAAATGATTTACGTCACTGAAAAATTGTAGTGTATAAATGTCTAGTCGATTATAATTTCTCAATACATCATGAAAAAAATCGCTTTGTATCGTGACTTAACGTCCAAAATCATTAATCCCGTACGTAACCGTGTCTTATTGGGAAAAGCAATTTTCCGGTGATATACCTATAGAAAAATTATCCTCGTTTGTTGTTCTTTCTATTAGTGAAGATCGCATCAAAATCCGTTCCGTGGTATATATGAGTATAAGGATTTAGCTAACGGATGAATAGGTAGACATAGAAAGCGATTTGGTTTCATAAGTTTTTACTATGTAAAGAAGTTTGATTACAAATATCTATCTATCAAAATTATATGATTGACTTCATCTTTGTTCTATTTAATACCTTTGGCCATCACTCGTGTGCGTGAAGGGCAGCCAATAACCAGGAAATCAATTGATAACAATTAAAGGGTTTGTGTGCATTGAATAATTATTTTAAAGTACTTGAATTTATATCCTTAATCTTAGCCTTGTGAGCAGAACAAAGAAGTTAGTTTCAGGGTTGTTGAACTCGAAATAATTTAAGTTATTTTTTATGAAACCGATCGAAGGATCGGTTTAGGTTTCGGCCTATTTTGGTTGGAGTTTCGGCTTCGGCCAAAAAGTGGTCGAATAATCTCGGTTCAACTAAAATTAGCGTCTGTTGTGCTGATTGTTGTGAGATACCTAAAATTTACTGACTCCTTCGTCTATGTGTGTAATTGACGATTACACACATTTTATTTTTATTTACTCCATATATCATAATGTAGTATAATTATATTGAAATAAATACTAGCACTTTGCTAGCGACCTCGTTCCCGTGAAGATTATCGTAAAAACTTGAACACCGCTTACACCGTATTTTGAGGGTAGTTTTGAACCAAATGAAGTCACCATGGTTACGTGTCTACGAAAGAGATAGCGAGATGTTGCCACCCCTACTTTCCTTGAAATACTAATTGATGCTTTATTTAAGAAGCAATTCTGACGATATTTTCAGAATATTATTTGTTTTCAGTGTTATTTATTGTTTAGTACAACAAGTTGTACCAAAATAAACTCGATAATACCAAATTGTTTTCTAGAGGTATTTTTTTATGATCTTCTCTAACCTTATTCATATTTGTTCCAGGACTCCCTACCCCGAGGCCACCACACACTCTCAGCCTCATCCCACCACCTACACAGAGGCGCGCAATCCTTCGACGCATCCTCGAACAGCAGCGGAATCTCGTCCACACACGTCGTAGAAATCCACAGCACGAACGGTTCCGACACGTCATCGCGATGGGGCAACTCGCTTGGCAGCCACGGCTCGTCATCAGGCCTCGTTTCCATAGCAACGGAGAATAACAATGTCAAGTTCACAGCCCCACACTGTCTTGACAACCTACAGCCACCGAAAGATTCTAAAGATCTACCCACACCTTCGTCAACGCCTACCACGTCGAGGAAGTCTCGAAGGAGATCTAATCTCTTCACCCCTTCCAAAAAGGGGGATGATAGACTTAAGAATGGGGAGCTAGGGTCGGGCAGAGCGATTCCTTTGAAACAAGGGTACTTGTACAAAAAGAGCAGTAAGGCCCTGAATAAGGAGTGGAAGAAAAAGTACGTGACGTTGTGCGATGATGGGAGGCTGACGTACCATCCGAGCTTACATGTGAGTCAGAATTCTCTTTATTTATTAAAAAAAATTATAGACTTAGTTTCATATACACTCACATGCGTTCGCGCGTGATTTCACGCCATAAGAAGTTCTTTATACCCCGTTAAATTTCGATCGTTTTAATCCCGTGGAGGGTCGATCCGGTACATGAAACACTATCGATTTGTTAAGATAAAATAAAAAAAAATAAAGTACCTACCTTTTTTTTTAAACTCGTATTAATTTACGCGTGTACAAAATTAATTTCTTTAAGAAAACGTCAGTCAGTAGTAGTCGGCGTTACGTATTAATTACCTACAGGTCATTGAACTCGCTCAGCTGATGTTTTCCTCGGGATTAAAACGATCATAAATTTAACGGTGTATAGTAGGTAGTTTGTAAATGTCGAAAATAAGCAAACCTTTCCGTTATTCCCTACATATCCTATGGATATTGAATGGTAATGTAGTGATATTGGTTTGGACATGTCTGCCGCTTGCCACATGAGTGGTGGGCTAAAAGATCCTTTTTGGGTTTCATTCAACGCAAGGAGACATCGTGATAGATTCTTAGTCTGTCGCGATGTCTCCTTGCGTTTCTCCTTGTGAAGATGGAGAGATGAGATGGTTCTTACTGGAGGGACTAGCCCACAACCGAGAACAGTCGTGGTTGGAATCGGGAGAGGAAGGCCGTTGCCCAACATTAATTAGGACAAACCTAATAGGTTAACTAGAATTAAATTCATATGTTCCTTATGTGGCACTGAAGTTTAATTATGATAAAACTTGTTATTTATAGTGGAAAATAAATACGACTCTATTTTAAAACCAGTTCAATTTCGTAATCAATTCTGCATTTTTCAAAACCAGATCTAGAATTATTCGAATTATTGATTAAGAAAACATACTTGTAACACTATTCAAATCTATTTCTATTCGCTTTTATTGCATTCTACTCCAACAATAATATACCTATTTTTTTTTTATGGTGGGAAAAATCATCCATTGACAACCCCCGCTCTTGGGCGGAGCGGGAGATAGTGTCAGACTCTTACTGACTAAAAGCCCACCCCGTTCCTTCTAGCCTTCATACCGGGGCTCGAGTTCCCTTTCGGTTAACTCTGGCCTCAGTAGGCTTCGACCCAGCTGGGCCCCTGCTGTTGCTGACAACTCCTTGAGGTGCGCGGGAACAGTGCGCGCCGTCGACGACTTATAATATACCTATAAGATTTCATCATCTTCTTGCCCTTATCCCATGCTACTTGGGGTCGGCGCAACACGTTTTTTTCTTTCATTCTATCCTGTCAACCGCCACGATATCACTGACCCTTCTTTCATATACCTCCTCCCACAATCCATCCATCTTTTCTTTGGCCTTCCTTTCCCTCTTCAGCCATCCACATGTACAATATTCATAAAGCTAAAACTTCGTAAAAGATTTGTACGGAGAATGACGTCGCGTGGCGTGGATCTAGTGTAGCTCTACAAGTCTAGTTTCAATATAAAATGTATGGAGACCGACGCGATCAGATTGGCGTGTGTGACACGAGTGCGCAGTATAGCTACCTTATCTCTTTCAGTAACATGCGTTTAATTTAACATGCTAATCCAGCTTATTTTTTTAACAAGTACTGTTCATCCATTTTCAGGACTACATGGAAGATGTTAATGGCAAGGAGATCTCTCTTCAGTACGTAACAGTGAAGGTCCCTGGACAGAAGCCCCGGGGCTCCAAGTCCATCATCACAACCGTGCCGGGGTACAACGGTTACACCAGTCTCGATATACATGATAGTATCGGAGGACTGTCTATTGGTGAGTTACAAGCTTACTTTTTATTTATTGTTATGTTCTTTAATCGTAGTAATAGTAATACTTGCTGCTTGTTATTATATTTATACTTTAAAAAGTACATCCAGAGCGTCCTTGACGTGGTCCAGAGAATGCAATCTTGAGCCAAGATTAGCGATTCGAGATCTCACGTGATAAATCAGCCCCCCTAGCCAACTTATGACTGTTTCGTCTCGTTTCTCTTTCGTCGATCGCCTCGAGTCGGGCCCGCTTTGTTCTGTCCACGTGACTTACAGCGTTGAGTTGACGTCAGAACAAAGAAATCGGAGGCGTGGCCGACTCGAAGCGATCGACAAAAGAGAATCCAAACGAAACAGTAGTAACTTAAATTATGTCGAAACCGAAAAAATTTTTTTTCTCAAAGACCTTTAATTTCCATTGGAGGGGTTCCGAGACTTCGCGACATCCACATTGCATTCACTGGTCCCATAAGATTTTAACTGCCAATTTATATTTCTCACCTAGAACTCAAAACATACACTGAACTCTAAAAACAGACCACTAACTTCAACTCCCTTCTTTCAGGCTACAAAGACAAACCGACCCGAGCGACAGACAAAGCCCTGATGTCAGCATTTGACACGATGAAGGAACCTGCGACCAGCAGACAGTCGCTCGCCTCGGAGGCGGAGGTCGGCTCCACCAACGGACAGGACAAAGACACGCCCCACGTCAAGAAGAGGCATCGACGGATGAAGAGCAGCGGGGTCAAGAAGGACGGAGACGAAGGTATGTCACTTGTGTTGTTGGCAAAACTGTTATTGGGTTTTTCTATTTATACCCTATTCGCGTTAAGATTAGAATTTTTTTACCTTTTTTACTGTCTGTTCAACCAATTTTAACTTCTATTAACAAAAAAGTCGTTACAATACCAACTATTTACTGCAGTCGCCATTTGTCATGCCAACAAAATAATAAAAATTTAAATCGGTTGAATGGACAATAATAAAAGGTTTTCATATATAATGTCATGTTATTTTGAGCGTAGTATAGATTTTTTGTAGTAGTAGTCTAGAGCAGGTGTTCCTTAATTTATTTACTACTAGAGCTCATTCTAAACTTAATTTTAAGCCTACATATAAGCCTACATAGGCACTTACAAAAGTTAAAAGCTAGCGCTTGGATCCAATTGGTCGTTTCTATGAAGAACCGGCAAGAAACACCATGGTTACTCATTAAAAAAAATCAGCACCCTTTCTATGACCAGACAATAGATTATTTAGATTTTAGATTACTCTCGAAATTTATACGTTCAAGGATCTGGGACTGTCAGAGTATATAAATTAAATAGAGGTATTTAATTTAAACCACTCTACCGATAGGAATATAAAAAAATATTATTTTAAATTTCTTTTTAGTAAATGTTTATAATGACTTTTAAACCTACTTACATAATATATGATACAAGTTTGTATGAAATAAATAAAAAACTTCCTACAACCACCACTTCCTATAGCCACTCATATAGTGGCTCACGCCTCCCTTTGCGAGTCTCTATGCTCCCCTTACAGAGCGGTATGAATTTGAGTAAGCGACACATTAACTAAACTAACGACAAATATTGATTAACAATAAAATCCAGAACGCGCTTACTAAGAGTGGGTTATTGAAATCCTATTTAAACGATTAAATTGGTAAGTGAGCGACTAAAATAATAAGTGAGCGACTAGAAATAAAATTGAGGTTTTATATAACGACTAACGTCTAGAGTATTTGTGTCGAGATGTTAGCAATACGCTCGTCCACTATAACTTAGGACTTGTGATGTTAGCTTATTTGTTTCACGTCTAATACCACTGTTCTGATCTCCAATTACAGAAGGTGAATACGCCACGTCATGCGAGTTCACAATAGTGAGCCTGGACGGCAAGAGGTGGCGCTGGGAGGTGTGCGGCGCCGGCAGCGGCAGTGCGGCCGCGGGCGCCGCCGCCGCCGAGAGGGACGCCTGGGTCGCCGCCGTCGAGGCGCAGATACTGGCGTCGCTGCAGGGACGGGTCAGACATTTATTTATTATAGCTTATAAAAAAATGCTAACTAAAAAGAAAAACAATCATAGACAGCAGCAAGCCAATTACAAGTCTTCATGTATAGTGTCAGATCTGAAAAGAATATTTTTTTCAAAGCCATTCAATTTAGAAACTTTTTAAACTTGATGGTAGGGGAAACTGTTTAGTAACAGAATAAAGATTCACATAGTGAAATGTGACGTCAAAATTTGACATCACATTTTGACCGTCACGTGTATATAAAAAAGATAGCGAGATGTTCCTACCACGCCACTCTTCCTCACGCCAACTTTTGAAATGCTACGCTTTGACGGTTAAACTACGGATTTTGATGAAATTTGGTATGGTTAAGATCGGCTTCGCGTCCGCAATAACCGACATTCACGCGGACAAAGTCGCGGGAAAAAGTAAGTTACACTATAATATTATAAAGAGGTAAAGTTTGTTTTTTGTTTGTAGGAGGTAATCTCTGGAAGTACTGGTCCGATTGCTACAAAATTTTTTCACCGATAGAAAGCTGCTTTATTTCTGAATTACATAGGCTATATTTTATATACGCCGGCGAAACCGTGGGCAAACCCTAATTTATAATAATGTAAGAAGCGACATGAGAATAACAGCGATATGTGTTACTTGTAGACGTCCCGACAGCCGATGCCGACGGGCGCTAACTCCACGGGCGACGTGCGCGCCACCTACTACATCCGTCGGGTCAACGGCAACGATAAGTGCTGCGATTGTGGTGCTAATGGTATGTCGATGTTCCACTTTCATATCTTTATAACTTCGTAGTTTTGGGACAAGGGTGATACTTTGAAACCGAGATGATGTCTCATTCATCTGGCCTAGCTTTTTATTTGCAATCTGATATTTTTATTTATTTATTTAAAGCTTTATGCACAAAAAAAACTGTACAAAGGCGGACTTAATGCCTTAGGCATTATCTGCCAGTCGACCTTAGGGTGGTGCAGAAACAAAACATGGCAGGTGCAACTTAATAAACAGACAAAACAGAAGAGAAACAAATATATACAATAGTAAATACATACTTAGATACATACATATAACAAAAACAATGCTGTTGTGAAAAAACAAATCCAAACCAATTAGCTCAGTGATGATTCTACCAACATCTTGCGAATATGCTCACGTGCCTTCACCTTAAAAGAAAATCGGCTTGTTGCCATCCTGATATTCAGAGGGAGCGCATTCCAAAGAGATATCGCCTGGACAAAAAAGGAAGAGTGGATAAGCCCAGAGCGGTGTGAGGGACATCGTAGAAGACGATTATTAGTAGACCGAAGATTTTTACTGTGCCCAGAGCAAAGAAATTGAAGTTCTGAAATCAGATAAGAAGGGGAAGAAGGATTATCCAGAAAAGAGAACAGAGTAGTCAAGGCCCTTAGCGCTCTGCGCTGACGAATGGGTAACCATTTTAAAAGTAAACGATGCTCGGATACATGATCGTACTTGCGGAGGTTGAAGACAAATCGAATGCAGTTATTCAGAAGACGGTCAAGTTTATTGAGAAGATCTGCATTCAGGTCATAGTAGCACACATCAGCATAGTCGATTATGGGAAAGATTAGGGATTGTACAAGCATTGCCTTTATGTGAGCTGGGAGAAGATTCTTCAGACGATAGAGAGACCGTAGCGTTCCAGTGACTTTTTGACTGACATTTGCAATCTGCTTCCGCCAATCCAGACAAGCATCAACATACAGACCAAGATCCTTGACCTCAGAACCAAACGGGATCACCGTATTGTTGAAGATTACGGGTGGTACGGTTAGTCCTCATTTGTTAGTCATTTTTATTTGCATATCAGTGTTCACTCATCACCAAATTGCAAAAGCACTCATTTGCTCCCAGTGGCTTACGACACAAAATAGGTAGATACGAAAACCTAGGTTAGATGAATGAGACATTCTCTCGGTTTAAAAGAATCACCCACAAGTGGTTTATTTTTTATAGCTCTAACCTATTATTGTCATTGGTGACGCCTCTCTTGCACATTACAAAACAAAATTCGTCATTGCGTCTGACTGAACGGACTTTCATGCGTTTTCCACCAATAAACCGAGTGATTCATGAGGAAAGTTTAGGTGGGCATACAATGGTCCCAAAAGGACTAAGTGTCCCCGCACATGGGCCACAAAAAAGCCGCTTCAGGTTTCATTTTGAGGCGGCTTTTTTTTGAGGCCCGAGCCCCCCAAAAAAAAAAGCTAGAAGCCGCCTTGAGCTTCTCCGGTCAAAAGTTGTTGCGCGCTTCAGCTTTTTTTTTTGTGGCGGCTTCTAGGTTTTTTTGTGGCGGCTTTTTTTTGTGGCCTGTGCGCGGAGACACTCATACATAACATAACATGTAACATGCATAATAGAGTAGAGAGAAGCGGAGAATTTCAAAGACTTACAACACCCGTGTGAAGCTGGAGCAGGTCGCTAGTTTCACATGATTATGCAAACACTAACAACGAGGAAAAAATTCTATGTCATTTGAATAAACATTTGTTATGTAATCAAACTCCTTGATATTTAACCTCTCAGGTACAAGTGAACCGAATTCGGTACACCTAATACTAGCTAATTTAAACCGTATTTTTACGTAATAAGGTTTAAATTAGCTAGCATGAGGTGTACTGTATTTAGTACACTAGTGCCTGAAAGGTTAAAAACAACCATTTCGCTCATGAGGTTATTAAACTTTCCGATGTTTATTAGCTTTGATAATAATGCAAATAAGTAAATAAAATCTTTTATTTATTATGTAAATGTCTTGAAAATAATAATAAAACTAGTTTTATTCTTCATTTGATTATTTTACCAATAAGTAATGAAATGCTCGGGAATGTAGTTTTGTACATTTTTTATTTTATTACATTTCTAGTAAGGAAACCATCACTGGTTCCGTACGTTTAATTTTATACAAAAACTTTAGACTTGCAACACCATCAATGACTGATTACCATCAATCAGTGATTTTATGAGTTTTTTACTCTTAGGGCGTTTTCAATTTATGCGTTTTTTGACGGCCTGCTGCGGTGCGGATGCAGTGCGTTAGTTGTACTGCGTATGGACGATCGTATCTTTCGTACAAAGCGCGCGGTGCGGCAGCCGTGTGGGGAACGGTCGACAACAAGACGGTCACGTCACAAGCACCACATGTTCAATTCGGTGTTGAATAGCGCATCACTGGCATTCAAACGCACGGTCTACAGCATAGCATAGTCAGCTTTTTTAATGTTCCCACTGTTGGGACACAGGCCTCGTCTCTAGGAGAGGAAATGGGCCGTAATCCGCCACGCGGGCCCAGTGCGGGTTGGTGAATATCACATGTCTTGGTTAGTTCTAGGACATGCCGGTTTCCTCACGATGTTTTCCTTCACCGTTTTGAGAGCAGTGGTGATGAAATAAATTACACAAAGTAATGCGCCTGGCTGACAGATATGTTTTCAATTTAGGCGCTTGTCGGACTGCAATCGGTAAACGTGCGGCAACCGGCCGGTTGCAGTACCCATAAATTGAAAGCGCTAAGGCGATGTTATTTATTCCTCTTATTTAATTCACAGATCCTGACTGGGCGAGTTTGAACCTAGGCGTGTTGATTTGCATTGAGTGTTCGGGCATTCACCGGAACCTCGGCTCGCACATATCGCGAGTGCGCTCGCTGGACCTCGATGAGTGGCCGTGAGTATTTCATTCTGTGGAAAAAGCAACCAATATTGATAAAATAATAGACTGTCCAGTTGTAAGTCTAGCTGACACATCTACAAACTATTACTAAGATGTGTATACTGTAAAAGGCCTATAACACTACGCGTTGTTCAGCACACGATATTCAGACTCGACTTATTTTTCATTCATAGTAAGACTGTCTGAATATCGAGTGGTGTAATAGGCACTTAGATGGGTAAAATGTGGGTTCAAACCTAACAATCCGGGTTACACCGGGTTGATTCGGTATCTTAAATTGTCACGGTCTGTATTTAATTTCGCCAGTAATATAAATAGCTAAGTGTGAACGTATTCTACATAAATGTATGGTGAGTAATACTGTTTTTAAATATTTTATCCAAGTTTGCAGTACAATGTTTTTTTTTTTGTTTCAGTTTGAGCCATGTGAGTGTGATGGTGTCTCTGGGAAATGATCTAGCAAATTCAATATGGGAGGCCGACTTCAGAGGTCACGTGAAACCCATGGCCACATCTAGTCGAGAGGAGAAAGAGAGGTAAGACTCACTTTCCTATTTACTCTTACTCACGATGTCTACATCTACTGAAAAGTTGAAAGGGAATCGTTTGTCTTGGTATGGTCATGTGAAAAGGAGGGATGAAACGCATGTTACTAAAAAAGTTATGAGTTTACACGTGGATGGATGGAGGGGAAGAGGGAGGCCAAAGAAAAGATGGATGGATTGTGTGAGAAACGATATGAAAGAAAAGGGAGTTAGTGATAGCGTGACGAGTGACAGGACAGAATGGAAGAAAAAAACGTGTTGCGCCGACCCCAAATAAAACGGGATTAGGGCAGGAAGATGATGATGATGAAGACGATGTCTACATCTCTATTTTTACAACTCTCCTTTCATAGGTATGCTGGATGAGATTTATCTATACATATAATAAAATCGTAGGAAAGTCAAAACTGTACATTGAATATTTTTTATAAAGAATACTTGGGGCGTGATCTACAATCGATATCGAAGCCAAAAATATAGTTTTTAGAATTTTTGTCTGTTTGTCTGTTTGTCTGTATGTATGTCCGGGCTAAACTCAAAAAGTACTGCATGGATTTACTTGAAATTTTGCATGAATATTACTAAGAGGTCGGGTCAACATATAGGCTACATATTATCACGCTATCACTTACGGGGGAGGAGATGTGAATCTTTATTTTTCTTAAGCATTCTGTGACAGCGTGTAATCTAACGATGCATATTTAAATGTTGTTTTTGAGTAAGCCATGCTATTATCTAGCTTTACACCATAAAAACTACGCCATTTAAGTAACTTGGGCAGAGAAACATAGTTTAATGAATGTTAGTAGTATAGAGACAATTTTGAAGCAGCGCCATCTATGAGAATTCATAAAAATCAAATCAAGTTACATGTTAACACTTTTTGGAAATTAATAATTTAAATTTGATCATGTAGTTAGTTATTCTTAAAATTCATAGATGGTGATGTGATGTGATGTGCATTTTCTTCATAAAAGTTGTATCATATAGTTCGTTTTGACAAATTCAAGTTCCAACAAAACCCTGAAAAACTTGAGTAGAGTTGAGGAAGACAATTAAAAAAAAAATGCGGTGTTAAGTATTACATGGTGACATTTTAGTCGACCAGTTTGCGAGATCCCTTACGTATGACGAGGTGCCTTCATATTACACGTACGACAAGCAAAGGGGTGTATTTAACCGACATCGACGAGGAGGTGCTGTGGAAGGTTTTCCGGGAATTTTCAAGGACGCCGCATTGGGTAGGGTTTATATCGTGCATCCGAATAATGGCGAATGCTATTTTCTGTGGTTGTTACTTCACACTGTCCGAGGCCCAACGTCTTTCGCCTTTCTGAGGACATTTGATGGCATGGAGTATCCCACTTACCACGCAGCCTGCGTAGCACGTCACCTTCTCGACGGTGACCAAAATTGGGATCCTCGCGGAGGCGAGCGTCAGTGTTTTGTGGAGTCGCGAACCCGGTAGCTTTGTGGGAGAAGTATCGCCATCATCTGTCTGAAGATTTTCTACGAGCTTTGAGGCGTGCTACTGGAGACGAAGTCGAAGTAACTGATGAACGCGTTCTGAACACCTATCTCAGTTCACTTCAAGATGTGGTCATTTCTATGGGTGGCAATCCTGTGATCGAATATGGGTTACCAGCTCCCCAATCATCACCGCATCAAGGCCGTGGAAATCGGGAGTATAACGCTGAGACAAATTACGAGCCGGGCGAAATGACCACCATACGAAATGACCATGTCACCGTGTTCTCTTCAGAGCAAAAACAAATGACACCGTCCTTGAAAGCGTTGGGCAAAACCAGGGTAAAATGTTTTTCTTGGATGCTCCTGGTAGAACAGGAAAAACATTTGTTAACTGGCATACTTGCAGAGGTCAGGAGGCAAGGCAAAATTGCTATTGCTGTAGCGTCGTCGGGAATCGCTGCCATACTGCTTCCGGGTGGCAAGACAACACATGCCATGTTTAAAATTCCCATCGATTTAGAGAGCGCCGAAACGCCTGTTTGTGGTGTGTCACGTAACAGCGATAAGCGACACGTGCTCAAGGATTGCTCTCTGATCGTATGGGATGAGTGTACGATGGCCAATAGGAAGGCAGTTGAGAAGAGCAAGAATTCTCCGATGTCCTTCTTAGTCTTGGCGAAGGCAATCTGACAGGTGGTGCTTCCAGAGTCTCTCGGTAGAGTTGTATCCAGCTTTGAAGAACTCATTTGCTGTGTGTACGGGGACATCAGTCATATACCGCACCAGCTTCTTGGGTGTGTGAGCGACAACGCCGACGCACAAAAATGATCGGGCTGCAGCAAATAACGAATGCATTCTCTCGGAAATTGAGGGGAATGAAGTGGTCTACACCTCGATAAACCCTGTTGTCGAGCAAGATGACGCCACACATTATCCCGTGGAATTTCTGAACTCCCTGTCAGCAAGTGGACTTCCAGCGCATACCATCAAGCTGAAGGTCGGTGTCCCGATTATGCTTCTTCGGATCCTATCTCCTCCGAAGTTGTGTAACGGGACCCGCCTTAAAGTCATCTCGCTCCACAGACACACCATTGAGGCGGAAATTCTTACGGGTTGTGGCGTCGGCGAGCCAGTATTTATACCACGCATTCCCCTCATACCTCACAACTTCCCGTTCCAGTTCAAGCGCGTACAGTTCCCCGTGACTGTTTGCTTCGCGATGACCATCAATAAGTCACAGGGGCAGACACTGAGGGCAGCGGGTGTCGACCTCAGGACGAATTGCTTCTCACACGGGCAACTGTACAGTTGCCCGTGTGTGTGTGTGTCATCGCTTGCTCCCGCGTCACCAGTACTGACTCTTTTTACATTTTGGCTCCTGGCAGCATAACTACCAACGTAGTTTATAGGGAAGTGTTGTAAGGTATGATACCTTTGTACGTATTTTTACTCTTTTGTGTCCTGGAATGTATTCCTGCATTATTTTCTCTATTTCCTTCAGTCTTTCAGTCATAAGATGTTATGACTGAACTCAGCAGGATTCCCATATAACTAACTCTCTTCACTTGCTTCGTTTGCAAAAAAAAACTTATATTTTAATGCTATTTTAAAAGTTGTTTACTTATTATACTATAGCGACACTGGCATCTTAGGTATTTTTGGTGCTGTAGAGCCTTCACGCAGACGATGTCGCGGGCAGCAGCTAGTATAGAAATAAGCTTTAATCAGCTATGTAACTATTTTGGTCCTTTCTTCTTCTTGTCTTTTATTTTGTGTGTGTACATGAAGAGTTAAATAAAAAAAAATAAAGACTTTCGATTTGTATGTTAGGTTGGGTACTTGAAGAAGTTAAATATCTGAAAATTTATTGATTGATGACTTAGGCCTACTGTCCATGGACGCGTATCTTCATAGACCCGTATTCGTCATTATATGCTTGGAGTACGCCTGCGTGAAGCTTACATACTATAGTATCCTTGGGATAAATGTAAAAAAGGTTTAATCCGATAATTCCAACAAATGTTAGTTCAGCAGCAGCAAGCCCCTGCTTGTAAAAATCAACAAGTGAGAAAAAGTAGTATTTTCTCTCTCTCGCTATTTGTGTGTGTGTCTCAGCAGTAATGATGACATCGATCCACTGAGGATCTTCGAGCGCATGCCATTAACATTTGAAGTGAAGCCATCAAAAAGCACGGGAAGGGTCTTGCCATCTCCTTTGACATTAAGGAGGCTTTCGACAGGGTCTAGCACGAAACCCTTATTGATAGACTTACTTTTTTGGTCTACCTGCGCCTGTGTGATTAGATTGTAGATTTCCTGAAACATCGGTCCATCCGAGTAGTAAATTGATGACTGCTCGTCCCGTTAGTTGGCTATTAATGTTGGAGTCCCTCTGGGGTCGATACTCTGACCAACATTGTTTTTGCTACATAATTTCGCTGATGATATTAAAATTAAGCCACAATATCATCGCAGATGGACGTAACAGCGCTGCAGGATGACCTGTATCGTCTTGAGGATTATAGTTAAAGAAGCAAGTGGGATCCCAATCACTCAAAATGCTCGGTTATTACATATTCTTGCAAAAAAGGGTATAGTCTGTCCTCGGCCAGGAAGTGGTTAAACAAAAAATTTTTCAGTTAGTTCTAGGAAATATTAAGATTGTTATGCAATACGAGCAAAACCGTAGTTGAAACTAGTTTATCAGTTATTTAATAACATTTTGATATTTTGTTGTGAGTGAGAAGGTTAGAATTATACTTAACGTCGAAACATCTGCTCAAGCTTTATCAAGCTCAAGTCAGATCCTGTATGGAGTGCTGCTTTCATTTTTGGGACATATGTATTTGCTAGATACCAGCTTGACGCTCTTAAGTCTTTCTGGGCACGATTTTTGGGGCATATCTGCTACATACCAGCTTGATACATGCCCTAATCGCGGTTATAAGTCCTCCCTTTAAAAAGAGTGGTTAGAGAGGCGTCACAGCGTTCTTATTTTCCACATAATGTAGGTTCTCACTGGTGACGGTTGTTTCGAAGGGGAGTGATGTGTCGCTGATGAATCGACCTTACGTGTAAACTGATCGCGGACAGCACGCGATCCGTTTGGGACTTGCGCGTGGACAAGTCAAGGCAAGCGAGTGAGCAACGGGTGATTATCGAATGGTCTAACCGCTGTACCGTGGGTGGTCAGTCCGTCGGCGAGGTGCTCTAGAGTTAATCTAGTGAGGGTGTACCCATAGGAAGAATACGAATAGTTCGAGGCGAGGCTGTGCTAGTCGAGCGTCGGGTGGCTCTAAAGAGTTAATACTTAAGCTGAATATGTTTGTCATGCTTCCTCTCAAGTACATATACAATTAAGTCAGACATCTCAAGTTAAATTATTTTTCTTCAGGTGGATCCGTTTAAAATACGAGCGGCGCGCCTTCCTAAGCAGCGAAGTGGTGGCCACCGGCATCGAGGCGCTGCGCACGGCCGGCGCGCGCGGGAACGTGTCCGCACTGGCGCGCGCGCTGTGCGTGCCGCCGCCGCGCGCGCCCGCGCCTAGTGACCGCGCGCTCGCACTGCGAGCTGCCGCTGCAGCGGGACACTTGGCAGCCGCACAGCTATTAATATGGGTATGTATAGCTTATCCCTGTTATATCTATGTTACCATGGATGTAGAGCAGACCCATCGATAGACGTTGAGGGCCGACACTGCGTAAAGCAAACGCCCGCGACGGACACCTGTCGCGTGACGTCGTGCGTGTGCACGCGGATGGTGTCCGCCGCGGAAACCGGATTAATATCTACGCGTTGTAGCTAGTTCAACTTTAACGGTGTGCATGTAGTCGTGTCGATGAAGAATATAATATATAATTACATAGCAATGCAAGGCGCGGGACCCACAACACGCGACAAATGTCCGCGTGGTGACTTGCATCGGAGCACTTGTCTGCCACCGCGCAGACTTTCGCTTTATG
This sequence comes from Mythimna ferrago, assembly GCA_910589285.2. NCBI lineage: Eukaryota > Metazoa > Arthropoda > Insecta > Lepidoptera > Noctuidae > Mythimna > Mythimna ferrago. The sequence goes on from OU342680.1 coordinate 3,439,994, forward strand.
CAATTTCAGCCCTTATAGTATAAAAATACGTCACACGCTTCGCACAATACGCTTCGATTGACTTCGAGTGTGAACACTTGAACCTATAATTATTTAGTCACGATAAAAAAATAGTGACACATAGCTGTCGCTCAACTTAGCCAAGCCCCTTGACGAATTAGTCACTCATAGTAAAATAGAAAGCCATATTCAAAATTATTAAAGTAAGGCTTTCCGACAGTATGGACGCGGTTTTGTCAATTTTAATAATTCCTATTCTTAAAAATAGTGAAAATTCTGATCACAGTATGAATACGCCTTTACTTAGCAGCTGCACTAACGACGTCACTAGTTTCTTAACGCGAACAGACTGAAGTTCTTAAGATTTTTCTTGTTTGGTTCCATTCTGATTTATACAAATGCAAAATTCATAAAAATGTCATGCCAATAAGTTATCGCATTGCAAAAAGGTTGCCCGTTCAATTTGATTTATGTTATTTTTTTCCTAAATTCAACACAGAGACCTGACAAAGTGCTTGCGTCCCAAGAATATATAACTTTATAGAGAATAACTGATTTTGTAAAACACTAAATGTAATATTAATTATAAAAAAACAGTAATATCTAAAAATGAGCACAACTAATGAACAAAATTGTTCCACAGCACAACGGCAACCCGAACTACCCGGACGCGGACGGGCACACTTGCGTGTTCTACGCGCGCGCCGCCGCCAACCACCTGTCGGGCATCCCCACGCAGTACCCCGCCACGCTGCAGCTCGCGTGCCCGCTGCACCCGTCGCCGCCGCACGGCTCCACGCCCAGCTCCGCCACCAACTCCACCAGCTCCAATTCCAGCACCAAGAGCTCGCTCAAGAACCCAGAACCTGAATGTAATTGCATCATCTTTGAACTACTAAACGCTCAAAGCGCCAGCAAAGCCCTGGTCGAATTACTAATCGGTTTACAAAACAACCAGTACATGAATGGCTACGATCACAACGGTAGTATGTCCAGCTTCGCACACAACACGTTAGGGCGGCCCTCGCTAGGGCCCAACCTATCGCTAACGAACGGAAAGTGCGGCAGCGTAGTCTAATACGGTTTTTTCTACATCTAATTGTCGGTTTTGAATAATGTTGATATTGTGACTGAACGTTGTTACCGTTATTGTGGGTTATTTACACTCGATTCGCGTGTGGACTGCAGTTTTGTAGGCTATTTTAAATTGTTAAAAAATATTTATTTTTTAGTGACAACCCAGTGATAAAGTAAAATCTTATTATTGTTATTTTCAAATTAATTTTATAGCAAAATTATTGTGAAAGAAATTATTTATAATAAAAATTAGCCACGAATAAGGCATTTAATGTGATACGATTATTCGTATTTCTATTTTTATTTAAAATTGTTTGTGATATGTACTTATTAGTACAGTGTAATTACAAAACTGCGGAACACACATTTTTTGTATAATACATGTAGTGTACTAATATGTAAAACTTATACATATTACACACGACTGACGGTAAATTGTTTGACGTAATCTCTGATCCTTACTTAAAAAAAAAATTCTTCGCAAAATTAGTTAAAATTCCGTGTCTGTCAATTTAAAAAGTTAATTAAAAAATTAGACAAATTGTTAGTGTAATTGAAATTCAGTAAATTTTTCAAGTGTCTTCATGCTTAGTTCACTAAGCGGAGATACTTTTGGCTGAAAACACTTCTAACCATGAAGAAAAAACAGTTGGCAGCTCACTAGCGTTCCCATCGGCGGATAGTGGCACTAACGATAGCATGACAATCTGAAATACACTTTGTATCCATACTTCGAAGACACATTTCTCTACGCACGTATACAATTAGTGTCTTCAAAATTTAAAATAAGTGTTTTCAGCCAATCTGTAATTTTTTTCATTACGTATTACAGTTTTACATATCCGGTGTTAATAGTTCAAATTTTTAATACAATTTTTTTCTAGTTGCGTAGTGTAGGTACCAATTGCATTTTAGGAATCCTTCGTTTTCAAATAAAAAAATATTATATACACGCAAAAAGTATCTTTAAAACAATATATTTTGAATTTTTCCCATAATTTTCACATAGAATTCATTTCACTGTACTGCAACGCTGTTTATATTAAATATAATCTGTACACTTTATTTTCTTAATGATATGAACTAAATGTCTATGGTTACAATAGTTTTACAGTTATAGTGTGCTACCGAAGTAATGATAATAGCCAATATGTTGAAGGCATACATAATTTTATCTAGAACAACTAGTCTACGAGGTGCGGCGGAGTTAGTACCAAATAAGTACCGATTTAGACTGCGACTATACGTATTTTACTAAACTGGATCTGATTTTGTTACATCGGATCTACACGTTTTCCTACGCCGGATCTACAGATTTTGTTACAACGGATCTAAAAATTTTGTTACACCGGATCTACAGTCCTTGTTACGCCGGATCTACACATTTTGTTACACCGGATTTAAAGATTTTGTTACATCGGATCTATAGATTTTGTAACACTGGATCTACAGATTTTGTTACTCAAATGATTAACTCTTTGAATGTCGTAATTAGAGACACAATAGAAAGACAATTACCTTATGTCGGACTGTGTAACTTAAGACATTCGAAAGGACTCGGACTTACATATTCGAAGTGATGATTTACTTATATTGGTCAGAGGGATTCCAAATGTCAGCAAGATACGTACAGTCGCAGTTTTTAAATAGGATTATTAACAAGCAAATATCTGTGAAAGATTACTGAAGGGAATATTGATATTGTTATTTTATAAATGTGGACAATGAAGACCTAGGTTTTTGACATGCCATGGGCTACTCATATTATCCAGTTAAAAAATACACGGTTACGAAGCGAAATCGTGTTGAAAAATAACTATATCAAGTATACCTGAGTGATCTAACAACCGGTACTTATAACCAAGTTTCCAGTAAAGTCACAGTCTAGCATAGATGTTAATACTAATCGTTTAGAAGCGAGATCTCAGCTCAATGCTATTTGTAGGGTATAGGATAATTATTTAGTGGTAATTTCTCATGCTTTACCCTAGAGCCTTTGGGTGTGCCGTCCGTGGTTCTTTAACTGTTACCGCGGTTATTTTGTGATCCATACTACTCGTAATATTGATTAAAAAGAGGTAAATTTAGTTTTTTTGTCTGCAGGAGGTAATCTCTGAAAGTACTGGTCCGATTGATAAAATTTTTTCACCGATAGAAAGCTGTTTTATTCCTGAGTGATATAGGCTAGCTTATGTGCGCAGGTGAAGCTACGGGCAAAAGCTAGTATACCTGTGTCTGTTAACTCTTAATGTTTTAACAGCTAGAGGGATTTCGATGAAACCTGGCTCACGCGTAGACCATAATTATCCTAGACTACGACATAGGATACTTTTATTATCCTGAGAGTATGGATATATTCCTGTTATAAAAGTTATAATAATTTTCGACCTTCACGTGGACCAAGCCACTGGCCAGAAGCTAGTTTACCATATTATAGAATTATCAACCTTATTTCTTCTTCTCATCTTTTTTATGTGAGACGCGGTCTTTGCTCTGCGTTGGGACAAGTAATACTGTATTGTATGCATTGACTGATACATAGTTCTTGTCTTTTTTGTGAGATGGTTACAAATCACCAGTGGCTTTATTAGGCTGGTGCGATCCATCATCATCGATTGTATCACTGCTTGCCATCAGGTTTGATCGCAGTCAAGCACTGGATTATATCATTAAAAAAATGGCCTTGGTATCTTTGATATCGATTTTAATGCCGACAATGTCTACAAAGAATTTCTTGAGTTCAACTACAATTTTTGTTTCAAAATTTTGAACTGGTTTCTAGAAACTTAGTTCTTTACTTAGTCATGAATCTAGATTCAGAACTAAGCCAAAATTGGACACTTCTCAGCCATTACCAATAGAGACAACATATTCTAACGCACTTTTAATTCAAATCAAAGTTAAGAAATCACGGACAATATATTAACATTCCAATTTGTAAATTATTCAGCACCCCCGAAGGCTAAATAGTCGATGTGATATACTTAAGGTCTCCCTTTAACAAACCAAAATGTACTGATCCTTCTGTGCCTGCTCTTAGGTAGTACGCTTCACGACTATAGCTCAGGAGCTGAGGTACACTTCACGAATTCATCACACATTAAAGCTCCTGGACTATCGTCTATGTTTCCAATTTGTAAAGTACTTCATTGTAATATTATCGCGTTTTTAGAATTAATCTTTTAGATGTTTGTGCTTTTTGTTCAATTTTTGAAAACATTTGTGATTGGGGTTTGTAAATTTTTTGGTCTGAGTGTGGACTGCTGTTTTGAATTACTCATATTGTACTGATTAGTTTTGTTTTAGTATTGAAATCAATATTTAACATCATATTAGTAATTTTAAAAATAAAATTTCATATATTACTAATGGTAACACTAATGTACAACCTTTTATCCGCTTGTGTCCGTTTGATCCGACGATTTTTATCGTGTTCTATTCGCCAGGGTCGTGTATCTGCGACCGGGTACTCGCATCTCTTTTAGCTAATTAATCCCCATAGGTGACAGAAGAGCTGTCGATATTTGGTCGTGAATAAAAGCGAAATTGTTTGTCGGATATATCTGATGCAGGGGGATAAAAGGTTTAAATATTTGCTACTGTAGAGGACTGAAATTGGTTGCTACATCGATGTAACAAATTGACGAATGCGCATCAGCTGTTATTGATGGAATGGACTTTCAACAGGCAATACCATCATCCATTGATTTATATTTAATTAGTGGAAATAATTAAATTTAAATTAAATGACGCTTTCTAAATTATTTAGGGAAGATACAGTCCAGGTGTGTTAAAAGCTAAAAAAAAATTCGTCGTGTTTAACTTAGATCCATTTTTTTATTTTTGCAAAAATAATAAACAACAAGAAAGCACTGTGTACAATTCATAATATCAGTCTGCACTCAGCAGGTTTTTAGAAGAGTTTAATAAAGAATATATTTTATTTGAAAATTGTGGTACAGCCTCTTCAAAATCCGTGATCTGAGGATATCATTGGCCAAACGAATGCGAGAGATTTAAAACCTTAAGACGATTTTTCTCTAGTTATAATTTTATTAGGCTGTAAATGCATCTGTATATCATCACATCTAACCGCTGTTCGATATTAAGGTGAACGCACCAGGCTTAAGTACAGCTGATTACTTCCTGATAGCTATAACCTAGGGGTCTTTAAGTCAAGAGTGAATAGGTTACTTCTAGGCAAGCGTGCTCCATCGTCGGCCACATCGTCGCTTACCATCAGGTGAGATAATGGTCAAACGCGAGCCTATACATAATTAAAAAAAAAAGCTATTGAATGACCTTTACATGAAATTCAATAGGGCTAGATGAAGTGAGAGGGTTGGTTTTGATTATAATTCCGTAAATAAATATGTGTTACCATCAATCATATTTTAAACAAAATACAACTTCAGTGACTTGCAAAAGGCAAAAAAAAAAAAATCGCGAATTTCTAGTTGTGTTACTTTTTGTTGTACAATAAAGTTTATTCTATTCTATTTCTAAACCATTCGTAAGCGCATGAGTTTCAACATACAGTTGCCATTACGGATCTTGAACACTTGCGCAGAAGTCAAATATTCGGTCTTTAGTGGTGCGAAGTGCGACGCGGGGGCGGGGAGTATCAGAGATTGGTTGGCCGTGCCATAGCGTCATAGACGTCACTCCTCATTCGTTCACTGCGTTGCTGCATGTATCTAATAACGAAGACGATCGGCTCGCCAATGTATGGAATGCGCAAAGCGATCCCCACTCTGACGCCGAGCGTTCAAGATCCGTGATAGCAACTGTACTTTGTGGTTTAGGCCCATTTCGTCCGCTCAGGTCACGGAACGAATGATTGTACATTATGAACGTTACAGTGAACACATTCTCAGCTATCTTTAAGAGGGCTTTGTACAATTAAATCTAATATTACTTATCTATTCTTTTACTTAAAGTGTTACATGTCTTGTAAATGTTACTTATAATTAGAAATTAATTCATTTTAATTTTATGGAAAGAAAAAATATAAGTTCTATTTGTACATTTAGTGATTATAATCGTTTACCGACGCAGTATTCGACACATTTGTATAAAAATCACATTAGAATTTCTGGGCACTTTGTATAGTGTATTTTAACATTATTTTATTTAAGTCCTCTGTTGAAATTTTATTGATAATTTTAAATTATGTTATGTTGCGTTAGTTGATTCGCAAGATTATTAAGATTTTTTAAAGTTTTTTTTTTTGTAAATTCTTTTTAGAAGCCAAAGAGCTTAATTGTAAATATATCGTATTATGCAGCTATGCGTTTGTTAGCTGTGGATAATTCTTTCGTTATTGTAATTTTAAGAGATCCGTTAACGTTTTTTCTTGTGAGAATAAAATGATAAGGACGTAATTTCATTGTTTTATTGACTATCGACTACCCCACAAACACCATTTTATACGAGTACATACATAAGTACAGTATGGTCAAAATATGTTGGCTACGTTGTATGTATAGTTCGGAAAGTCAACTTCAGAGTTGGCATTCCTATGCGCATACTCGATAAAATACGCAATACGCATTCGCCTTATGATTTTTAAAAAGAATACTGCGCAGTTAACTGTTCGAAGTTCGGAGTGGTCAAAATATTTCTGCCGTACTGTAATAAAACACATGCATAAACACACGTCTACTTAATGATATAGGTGACAAAAAATAGCACGCCGCCTGCTACCATTTGAAATTGAACTGAAAGTTTGTTATTTGTGACGTAACTAGGTACCAAAGATGTTGCTCTGTACCCATACGTTGTTCGCCCTGGAGCCAAGAGCATTGGAAAATTATGTATTGTATTCTCCAACTTTAGTAAACTCCTATAAGATCTTATTTTTGTAGTGGATTAGCTTCAGAATAGATATACCTATTTCAAAAACAGTACCAGATTTTGAGGTTATAATTGAACCCTAACTATACTTACTTCCAAGTTATTTTTATGAAACTGGAAAACAATATTATAATACACAATATATATTTCGTTTTTGAAGCAATAAGAGCCCGATAACATATTTAAGCAAGAAGTCTCGAAAGTTACCAAAACGCACCGATTGAAAATGTATTTATTTTTTGTTAATGTTTTTGGCTTAGATCCTTAAGTCATGTCTTCGAATGAGTAGTTTATTAGTTTACAATTAGAATGCTGGTGCAACACATTCTAATGTCTTATAGTATTTGGCAGCAAATGTAACGAGGCAGCCTACTCGGCAAACTTCGCTAAGGTAGCCAAAACTACAATAAAATTCTCAATTCCATTTCACCGAGATCGCGTCTGTTTCAATGATTCCACATATTATCCAGTTGCGCAGACATTTGAGATACAATTACCGGCACGGATCTTGAGCGCTGGCTTCAAGTTGCGCAGAAGTCAAATATTCGGTCTCTTTAGTGGTGCGGGGGCGGGGAATGTCAGTGATTGGCTCGCCGCGCCATCGTGTCATAGATGTCACTCCTTCGTTCCCTGCGTTGCTGCATGTATCTAACAACGAAGACGATGGCGAGCCAATGTATGGAATGTGCAAAGCGATCCCCACTCTGACGCCGAGCGCTCAAGATCCGTTCCGGTAATTGTACAAAACTACATCAATTTTACATCACAATGTGCACTAGGAATCGATTTGCGAATTATTAAAACAGCCACTGAACTTCACTCAAAGAAATCCCGCCAGAAACTGAAAATGCATTACCTACTGGATATGTGGCTGAGAGCGTTTAGGAGTCGTGGTCCAACTACTTTGTCCAACCAGTTGGACCACGGGTCTTCGGTAGGGGCAGTTGTCCAACTAAAAGCTGAGTGTTTCAGGAACTCTGTCCGCCATGCCGCAACTTGGCGCGGCAGCGAAGTTTCACCCCAGCGTTGCATCTCCACTCGCAAATCTCGTGCATGCGTGCAAGGCGATTCTCTTTCTACAGTGCAAGGACGGTTGCCTCCAAATCCCATGGTGGCAAAATAAATCAGTTGGACCACGGGTCTTCGGTAGGAGCAGTTGTCCAATCAAAGCTTTTAGTTAGACAACTGCCCCTACCGAAGACCCGTGGTCCAACTGGTTGGACCACAACCCCTAAACGGCAAAGAGTAGGTATAGTAAATATAGGGGATGTGTGGTATGTATTGAACGTGTTGACACTTAGGTTAGGTGAGAATAGACAAATAAAATAACAAACAGTAAATAACCATAAAGTGCATTATCTTCATTACTTAGGTATGTTATTACAAGTATTTATTTACTAAACATTCGGTTTGTACAGATACATATAAAAAAGACAGATAAATAAGTAAGAACATAAATTCAACCCTTATCGGGTACGGCATACATGAGATTCTTGAAAAAAATTAAGTGTTCATTGCATTTTAAACTTTTGAATATAATTATTATAATATTGGTAATGACAAATACATTATAAAATAAAAAGAAAATAGTACATAAATTAAATTGAAATAAGTAACACAATAAAATCACCACATTCGTCACAAATTGCATAGAAACAGTAAGCACAAAAATGTCATCGATTGCAGTTGAACGGTTATGGATTTTATCTTTCAACCCTGCTGTTCGAAACACCGACAGGTACATTGGTAAGAAAGTAGCCCTCCTTGTTTCGAGTCCTCGCAACTTGAGTAGCGGTAAATTCTGGTGCCGGGAACTGTTATGTAATTTAGTTCGCGGCAAACATTGTCACAGTCTTCATACAAGCTCTTCTGTTGAGTTATGTAGACGTATTGATGAGCTCGACGACTTCCAACGAGTCCAAACGCTGTTAAATAATTAAAAAATAATAGTTTATTGTCACAAAGAAACAGAGGTACATTAGTATAAGTACATTGGTTGACAAAATGCTATACTCTGTTCAAAATAACATCAGTATATTACTGTCCGTTCGACCGATTTTGACTTACGTTGATAGCATGACAAATGGCGTCTGCAGTAAATAGTTGGTATTTTAACCACTTTTTTGCTTTTAATACTATCTTTATGCCTACGAAATAGAAGTTAAAATCGGTTGAACAAACAGTAAAAAAGGTTTCTTTAAATTTCTATTTTTAACGCGAATAGGGTATAATTACGCTGCTGAAGTTACATACACACACACAGGTAGGGTAGTACTTATACAGTGTTTGCGAGCCGTGCTTCTTTAAACTCATGACTGGCCTGTTGGTCCAGTGGTTAGTGGCCCTGACTGCTGTGCCGAAGGTCGTGGGTTCGATTTCCACCCAGGACAAATGTTTGTGTGATGAGCACAATAATTTGTTCTGTGTCTGGGTGTAATTTATAACAAGTATGTATTTAGAAATATCTAAGTATGCTGTCTCATAACACAAGCTCTGCTTAGATTGAGACTAAATGGCGTTGTGTGATAGTTGTGGAATATTATTTTTATTATTAACTACGATAACTTTTCTTTTAAGAGACCGTTCAGCTGTGACATTATTTATAAATAAAAATTACAAGTATAATGGACTGTGTCAACCTATTGACTGTATAAAACATGTATTGCACATTATATTGTAAAAAAAAAAAACATATATTCAGCCGAAAATAGAACCTCCTCCTTTTCGAAGTCGGTTAAAAAGGGGAGAAAAACAGTATTGAAATTATAAAAAGTTTCTATACAATACAGAATAGGTGAATGTGTGTGGGATTAAGTTTATGAAATGTGAGTGGTGAGTGTACGAGAGTAGTGAATGTGAGGAATTCGGAAATAAAAAATTGTATAAAATGAAATAAACCTGTGGTCACTAGTAGTACAAAAAGCAGTGTCTTGTCTTCTTTATGTGGTGAGTTGAAGTACTGATACAATGTCAAATTGTGAGCATTATTTATACTCAATGGTTATCTCCAGGCATAGCTCCCGAGTTTTCCCCCCGTTGCCTGTTAAGCTTAGGAATGTAAACCACATTGTGTTTGTTTCATTTTTAATCAATGCCTATATAACTTATGACACAGAATAAGTAATATTACAAGCTATGATAACATTGATAACTTTTTGTTTTTAACGGTTGGGGTTACAAAATTACAAAATGTAAGAGCAAGATGGTACTGTGATAATGTGTCTCCTATACTTATTATACTACCTTCTGCCAACATTGTATCTCACCGGTTCATCGGTCCACCTCGTGGGAAGATTTCCAACGCTGCGTCTTCCAGTACGTGGTCGCTACTCTAGAACCTTACGTCTCCATCGACCATCTGTTCTGTTCTGAGCAATGTACCCTGCCCACTGCCCCTTAAGTTTGGCGATTCTTTGGCCTATGTTAGTAACCTTGGTTCTCCTGCGGTTGTCTTCATTTCTGATGCGATCTTGCAAGGAAGCTCCAAACGTAGCATAATTATGTAGTTACTAGCTTTTTCCCGAAGTTTCACCCGCGTACATAAAATATAGTCTAGGTCACTCAGGAATAAAACAGCTTTCTATTGGTGAAATAATTTCAGCAATCGGACAAGTAGGTACTTTCAGAGATTACCTCATACAAACAAAAAACCGGCCAAGAGCGTGTCGGGCCACGCTCAGTGTAGGGTTCCGTAGTTTCCCGTCCGTCACAATAAGTGTACCCATTTAGGAGTTTAAAAAAATGCTTGCATAAACGATTATACTACAAACTTAGTCCAGAAATTATTTTGTACAACCTTTTTGTCTTTTTTGTACAAAAACTGTTCTTTCCATCAAGTTCAAAATAATTTTCCTAGAAAGTCCTTATAAAGTTCTACTTTTCAGATTTTTTTCATATTTTCTAAACTTATGGTTCAAAAGTTAGAGGGACACATTGTTTTTTACTTTTGGAGCGATTATTTCCGAAATTGTTGACATTATCAAAAAATGATTTCAGTAAACCCCTGTTCATTTTTAAATACCTATCCAACAATATATCACAAGTTAGGGTTGAAATTAAAAAAAAAATCACTTCCCACTTTACATATAGGGGGGCTACCCTAATAAAACATTTTTTTCCAATTTTTATTTTACCACTTTGTCGGCATGATTGATATACATATTGGTACCAAATTTCAGCTTTCTAGAGCTAATGGTCACAGAGATTAAGCGAGGACGGACAGACAGACAGACAGACAGACGGACCGACAGACATGGCCAAACTATAAGGGTTCCTAGTTGACTACGGAACCCTAAAAAACGTATTTAATAAACAACTTTACTACTTTATCAAAAAGTATCATTCTTGAGTTATAAACAGTGTTAACTAAAACTAAAAAGCATTAATGTTTACGGTAAAAAACTATTTGATAGTGAGCTTACTGAACCGTGCTAATCAGCATGACATCATCGATCCAGGCAGGTACACACTGACATCTCATTATTCCTACCTGACGCATACTAATACAGAATAACTAATGAGCTTTCACACTTTATAAGCCATAGTGACCTCCCTTTCATCACATTCAACACTATGACGACCATGAAGGCAGTTTACATTTCTTCTCTTACTTTCTTTTATCGGATTTCTTGTCGCTAAGACCTTCATTAGTAAGGAAGCTGTTCGAGTATGTGGACGAGCGCTGCCAGGATTTGTGTACCAGGTCTGTGAAGAATACAATAACCAGTTAAGAGCAACTGAAACTATGATGGCGAGACGAGGCGATGTAAATAGCTGGTTGGACGCTCACAGAGCTCTGGACTTCGGCAGGAGAAAGAGGGACGATCAAATCGTTGACGAGTGCTGTTATAAAGCCTGCACGTTGAATGAGTGGCAATCTTATTGCTGATTATGACGAATAAATGATTACTTATTTATGATTATATTCAGTCCTGTAATAAAATCTGTTTCTAAAATATTTATGCAATATTCAAACCCATTACTTTATGCTTGGCAATCGTGCTGGCGACTAGCAGCTCCAGCTCTTACTATGGCGTCTTAAAACGATCCAGTGTAAAAAGCTATACAGGACGAATAGCACTACCCCATATATAGTAGAGGATACGATTAAGAACGACCTTCACCGGTCTGTTTTAATAGATGAAACGTATTTTATGACAAATCTAGTATATTAAATGATAAAACGCGGGTGAGTTGCTTAAGAAATTCCTGGCCAAAATATTCTTTTTTTTTTTTAATTCACCGGTGTGTTTAATTAACGAATAAATTGGCAGCACCTCGGAGAAGTTACTTTTTCATTTCAGAATTTATACAGAAAAGACTAAAAAAAAATTCGAACTCCTAAAAAATTTAAAAATAAATGAACTGTTTATATCTGTTACTTGGTTCGACCTAGGTACATACATCGCTGTACATAACATTACGCATACAGGAACATTGCGATCGTGTAGTCGATGAGGAAAAAAAATCGGACATAGGCATACCCGATGAGTCACAGCACTCAGCAGTTTCGTGAAATATATACCTAGGTTATCATCACGGAATGCAGTGTTTAGTCCTCTTTCTTATCTGTGATTCTCTGACGCACAATTATCATGTTCAAATTAGGTTTTTACTTCCCCTTCACCCAAGTTAGTGAACTCTGTACCAATTTGATTAGGTCTACGATACCTACTCTTAAAACTGTGTAGGATTCTGATTAGGTATGTCTATTAAATTGCTCGATTTAGTCGTTATAGCTTGAAGGATAAGGACAGTAAGTAATCGGGTTCCCGAATCTACGAGATTATTGGATTTGGAAACGACAGAACTGATAGGTATTGGGCAAAATTGTGTTATCAAGATATTTTACTCGTAGGTACCTATTGTGGAGTTTAAATGTGATCAATGATGATATCTGTTGAACTAACGTGTACATTAACTACGTCTGTTCTGGTTAGTGTTGCCAGGTCCAGTAAAAAATCTGGATGAAAGATCAAAATTCCGATTGTTGACAATCGGGATTTTTATTAAAATATGTTATTTATATACACTTGCGTGCAAAAAAATCGGCCCACCACATAGGCAGCGCTTTGGAATCCAATAATTAACCAAAAAATTGAATAATTGGAAGATGGTTTATATAAACTTTTTTTACACATACCTACTGTTCATTTTAGTAAATGAACCATTGTTCACATTATTGACTCAAGTCGTCGAACACCCTCATTTTACACTTTTTAAAACATAATGTTTCTGATTTTGCTCCGTATTCAAATTTGATCAAATCGTTCTTTATTTGGAATTTGCCTAACTTTGTTGATTTCTTGATCATCTAACTTAACTTTAAGCGTGTTTACTTCATGTAAAAATGGATACAAGTCCAACTGAGGCCGCTCAAGTAGAGTCAAGGCGTCGCGGCTAGAAGTTTTCATTTAAGTCGATCTGCAGTAAGACGAGTGCGCCAAAGGTTTGTTGAAGACCGGAAGTTTCAATAGACGATCGGATTTAGGCAGAAATCGGGCGACATCAGAGCGCGATGACCGATTTTTTAGTATCAATGTCTTTGCGTAATCAACCTCTCACTGGAGTTCAGGTGCAACAAAAACTTCTCTATGTCCGTCGAGTCTCAATAAGTGAGTGGATTGTACGACGAAGACTTGCAGAAAGGAGATTACATCCACACAAGCCTGCCAATGATCCGAAATTATCTCATGCGCATCGCTAAACGAGGTTTCAATTTGATCATGCTATAAATAAGTCTGTAAAATCAATTAAAAAAAAAACTATGTCTTTTAAAACAAGTGTAATGAAACTTTCCTTCTTTATCTACAAATTGATGACAAAAACTTTACTTAATGAATTTTAGTTTTTCCTTTATGTATCGTGTTTTAAACCAAAATGTTAGGGGTGGGCCGATTTTTTTGCACGCAAGTCTATTATTTATAATTGTATTATAATTTGTGTTTTTTTTTTTAAATTATTTTTGTATATTATTTTTTTAAGCTTCCGTACCTCAAAAGGAAAAAACAGAACCCTTACAGGATCACTTTGTTGTCTTCCCGTCTATCTGTCAGTCAAGACCCTTTATCTCAAGAACGCGTGGAGGTATCGAGTTGAAATTAAAACCGTATACTCAAGTCTGCGGTCCCTTTAAGCTGTGAAAAAATCAAACTTCTAAATTAACGAATAAAAAAGATACGGCTGTTTATGTCGCAAAAAAACGTATATAAGGACACTCTCAATGATCGAAATTCATAGGGTACTTCCCGTTGACCCAGAATCCTGAAATTTGGCACAAAGCAAGATCATATAGTACAAGTATAGGAATAAATCTGAAAACAGTAAAAAAAAATTGCAATTCGGAAAAATCTTCGAGTTTCCATTCGGGAATTGTAGTTTGTACGGAACCCTCAGTGCGCGAATACGACTCGCACTTGCCCAGTTTTTTGTACTATTTTTCTGCTTTTAATCGGGACAATATATAATGTATTCAAATCAGGACAGCTGCTATAATGGCCACAGAAAAAAAAAGCAGTAAACAGACTAAGCTTCACACATAAATGTCATCAGTGTACATGTCCCGCCTGCATCACACGACAAGGACGGAAGACATCGTGGAGTACATGCGCCAAAAGACGAAGTTCGCACTGAGGGTGCTGGAGTCACACCGTAACGTTAATTTCAAGGCGTTCGTGGCGCGAGTACATTTTTCTGCCCCTCATGTTGAAGGAAGACTTTTGGCCGCAGGGCGTGGTGTTCCGTCGCTTCCGCGGACAGGTGCCACATTATTATTAAATGCGCACCCTAAGAATAAAAAGTTATCATCAAAACTCTACGTAAATCCAATCGCACATTATCTAATCGCACATTTCTTGTGGTTAACAAAAATCTAACTACATGAAAATATCTAACTCATACAAGATAATCCCATTTCATCTGCTAACGGAAATTACAAGATTGTGAAGGTGATAAGCTTATATAAGGACCACAAAGGCTCAGTCGAGCAAATTATAACGTTTATTCTGAAGTGTTATGTGTCTACCACAAAGCGAGACGCAACGCGGAGTATACACGGCATTCAACCGAGAATTTCCTCGTTGGGGAAATACGGAAGCAAAAATAGAGCGCACACTCAGAGAAAATACATGAAAATACAAAAAATACAGAAATACAAAATGTACTAACAACAACCACAACCGTTCTTACGCGATTATGACGTTATTACACAATTTTTATTACATACCTATATGGATCTTGTAAATATAGGGTGGCTGGTAATTAGTGTACGATACTTAAACACGTGATTGTGCTCATGATATCGGTATCTTACTATGGGGACGGGCTGCAGACATCGAGTTGACTCGATGTCTGCAGCCTTACTCGATTACTCGATTTCTGTAATATAAAGATTGATCTTTATATTACAGAAATCGAGATACACTTTTTTCAAGTTTGTGAATGTGAAGCACCATGGAGCATTTTTATTAGGTTACAACTTTTTTTTTGACATTACGAGCATGGCAGTTGAGAGTTTGTCATGCTCACTCAAATGTCTCGCTGTTGGTGGCACGTGTTATTGGGTCGTTCAGTTCCCTTCAAAATGGTTGAGCTGAGTGGGGCTGATGCACGCGTCATGCTCGTGAACGGGTGCCGTCAGATGGGACTGGTCATCTCTTGGCTTAATTCAGTTTCTATCTTTTAATTATTTTACATTTTTATTTCATTATCGACATTGTGCTCACATGATAGAAGCAACAAGAAATATGTAACCAAGCATTATATGTAACACATAATATGATTTAAAAGAGTGTCCATGGAGTTTCTTGCACGTTCTTCTCCATAGAGACCTACTCTTTGGAACGTGCAATTTAGCTTCACTTTTCTTGGACTGACCGTCATTTGACTATTCAAAAGTGCCTGCAAATGGTCTATTTGAAATAAATGCTTTGATTTTGATTTTTTGATTTTGATTTTGATAATCAACAACTTTTACTATGGGAACAAACCTGAAATCGCGGAAAAAAAAATCAGCTGTTCAGTACATTTATGTTTGCCTAATGTACTGAACAGCTGATATTTTTTTCGCGATTTCGGCTTTGCTCCCGTAGTAAAAATTATTTGTTATCATAAACATAATCACGTGTTTAAGTATCGTACACTAATTGCCAGTCATTCTATATTGTCTAGGCTTCTATTGAAATCAATTTATTTTGTGTAAAACTAATCCAATCCAGTAAAGACCTCTAAAAATTTGCTATTTGGCATGTTCGTTCACAATGTACCAAAAATTAAAAAAGTAAAAAAAAATATAACCAGCTCTTGACGCAATTCATTTGATACTATAGCTCTATCCCTCTTTCAAGCTCGCACGATTGACATTTTAACACGCCATGGTAAGGCCCCTGTGTGCTTCGGTTACTCTTCCCGTTTTAAAGCCATGGTCACTCTTTCATGTTTTCACGCAGCATGAATTGAGGCATAGACCATTATTCCGCAGCGCAGAGAGATGTAGGTAACTGAGTTTGCGCTTTACTTGTCCAACAACCATTAAATGATTTTAGCTTTTGTATTGATACACATAGAGGATTTTTCCTTTTTTTTAATTAGGTACTTAATTGATTTTAATATTTAATTCGGTACTTAATTGGTTTTAATATTTAATTAGTTACTTAATTGGTTTTTAATATTGAATTAAGTACTTAATTGAAGCCATGGTCACTCTTTCAAATATTCCCGCAGCACAAGTTGAGGCATAGACCGTTATTTCGGATCCACACTCCCGTGAATTCCCTTTAGATACTACATCAAGCACTCCAGTGACGTCGGAAGATATTTGATTGTGTGTGCACTGAGAGACGTCAGGCGCAGGTAACTGAGTTTGCGCTTTACTTGTCGACTGAGGGGTTCCGGTGCGCTTCGGGCTAGTCGACCGTTAAATGATTTTAGCTTTTGTGTTGATGCACTTAAAGGATTTTTGCTCTTAATATAATGGTACTAAATTGGTTTTAATAATTAATTAGGTGATTAATTAGCATATTATCGGTCTATTCAATGTAGTTTTGTAAAACAACTTTACGTACAAACTAGCAAAAATTAGAGTGTGTCAAATGATGCCGAAAGTTGAAACATCGAATAACATGTCCCTGTAAGTTTACTAATCCGAAACACGTAACAACGAATGCTCGCGACAACGAAAAACTTTTAGCCATGTGATATCGAATAACATGATTCAGAAAAATGTAATATCGTATAACACGTCCCCGTAACTTTGCTAATAGGAAACACTTAACAACGAATCCACGCTACCACGAAAAACCAGATACCGTAGTCATATGATAAATAAAAAAATTAAGTACGAGGCCCAACTCCTATACTGACGACCGGAATGCCAACTGTCAAGAGATACAATCATATCAATATTATCAATGGCACATCCTCCCTTCCCATCTCCAGTGAAATAACCCGGAATCTTCCGGATAATAATGTACATCTGAGACTGACATGAACGACTCGAACATTAAATATAGCCCATTGTCCACAAGTACTGCCCTTATAGAGTACAGGCTATTTCCTTAAGTTGGTTCGTAGGTTTTCGGACTAAATATAGCTTTTCATTTCATTTTATTGGTTGAGGAAATTTTTGCGGGATCTATAGTGGGTAGGTAAGTGTATCTGTTGTGGCCAGAACTTTTGTGGCCCGTACTTCATAATATGACCGACAAGTGGTGGCATTTTGGTATGACCGATCATTTCAAGAAATGGTGGCGTTTCATGAAATAGAATCTTACCTGCCGCTGGCCACATATACCTAGATATGGGTTAGTCAAATCAAAGAATACTCTACGTTTAACGATGTAAACTACACCATTCACAGGCAGTTTTGAAATATCAAAAAGTCAGTAAGTCAAAAAAATGATGCGCTAATTGCACATTCCAAAGCGTAGATCTCTATGGAAAAGTATGTGCGAAAAACTACAAGGACACTCTTTTCAATCATGTTATGTATTACAAATATCTCTGTTACATGTTTCTTGTCACTACTATCACGTGAGAACAATGTAAATAAAGAAAAAATAAAAGCAAAATATAGATAATAAGATAGCAAAGCTAAGAGATGACCACTAATATTTTTTTTATTTTTTTTAAACCTATTTATTTACAAAAATAAATATCATTTATCATTTAATGACCGGTCTCAACTGACAGCACCCGTTCGCGGACATGACGCGAATATTATTGATTTAGGAATTGATTGATTAATATTAATGATCCAATACACGTGCCACCATCAGTGAGACATTTGAGTGTGCATGAAAAACTCTCAACTGCCCTGCTCATCGTAGAATAGCCACGAGATACTTTTTGTCATTGGAATATGTTTCATTAGGACGATTTTCTTCTTTCACTCGGGCGAAGCCTCAGACAGAAGGCAACATAATAATAATACTATTCCACAACTATCACACATCGCTGTCTAGTCCCAAGTTAAGCAGAGCTTGTGTTATGAGCAACTGATAAACATACTTATATATTTCTATATACATACATACAGATAAATTACACCCAGGCACAGAAAAAGTCATTGTGCTCATCACACAATAGCATGTAAGAATAATACGGTTTGTTATTTCTGTTTCATGCATGGGACGAAATTATGCATTTAGGTAGGAGGCAGTAGTCGTTGTAGATATAGGGATGTTTATGTTGTATGTGTTCTGAAATAGCCTCCATGCAGGACAGGCGACGTTTGCAGTACCCATTAGGTATATTGGCACACATCTGGACATCATAATATCAGCCTAGAAACACCCACTGTTGGGAATGAAATGAAGTTTGCGATTTTTGCAGGAATTGGTTTTTTGAAGCTAAATCTCGAACGCTATGAAGGAAAAATATAATTAACTCCCCACTATGGGGGTGAGTTAATTATACTATTATTAGGGAGTGAGTCAATATAGAAACTTGAGTGAAATGAAGAAATCAAGCTACCCAAGACAAAGCCAATTATTGTAATGAAAATCAGCGCTGGGTATTTGATGCCCAGCAATTGCTGAGTTGGTGACCCTTTCGGTTCAGGCACAGTCACTGCAACTGTATTGTATGTCTGTACCCTTTTTTTATTATTATTATATGTTGTTTTATATTGTGTTGCTTGCGCCGAATAAATGCTATTCTATTCTATTCTAATGTAATGTAAGTAGTTTTGTTTGTAATATTTGTGTGTTGTTATTTATTTTTGTATCTTGGGTGTTTACTCTATTTATATAAGTCCCTCACTGGCGTTCGGGATTATAACTTCCCAACCTTCGTTTTGTTTGGAATTCAACATGCAACTTAAAGACACTACTTTATTCCCTAGTCACATAATCAACTAATTACGAAGAGAAAAACTGTTTTCTAAAAACGCCGCTTACGATGTTCTGCTTGAAACGGTTCGAATATAGACAAAATTATGATCTTGCTGATTACATGGATAGTTGGCGTTACCTAGAAAACTGGTCTGATAACGTAAACGCAAGTGCCAAAATGTTCCCAATAAACTGGAAATACGCTGTAAACGGGTCGAAAAAACGAAGAAATAAATCTTGTAGATAGCGCAATCAAATTGGCACGGAGCGATCAGCCAAACAATAGTTGAATCGGGTCGGTCATTTAGTTCCTCTGGATCTTATTGAATTTCCATTATCGCTGGGTTTTCACTCAATAAGTATTGGGAGTGTCTGCTACGATTCTTTCGGGGTTTTATTTTTCACTGAATATTCTAGTTTTACGGTTGAGCTGTCTTGAGTTTAAGAGCAGCGTAAAGTTGGCATTCCTTCAGACTGGCATGAGACTACGATATTATAAAAATGCGTTGAAATTGCTTTACAAATAGAACAAATTCTTTCAAAATCCACAGTGTAACTGTTAAATTGAAAAACCATTTGTATAAAAAAACAGTTGTGTCATTGTCGAAATGCCTTCTCTGCAGAAGGAATGACCCTTGCTTAATCGTTAAAAAAATGGATCTATCACTTTAATTTTTCTTCTTCTTTCTCGATTATGTTAATTAGATAGATAAGCATTCAAGCACGTTAAGTGGGTCCTTTTCCACATCTCTTTCATCTGTTCTTTGGTCAACATCAAGTATAGTTTAAAACCGAGTTACTTCATCTAACGCAATCCAATGCGGTGTTTGATGAAGAGGCAAGGCAAAAAAAGAAAGATAACGCCTGAAAACTCTGTTAGCTTTTAGTAGTTCCATGATTTCCAGAGGTCTTTACTAGATTAGTTTTACAATTCTGTTTTGATTTCTGTAAAAGTGTAAATAATATCCATAAGATAGCTGTATATCCAAAATATCTGGAGAAAGATATGACATCATAATCACGTAAAAGAGGTTGTATGAAAATGTACCTCGAGTTGGACGCTTATATGTGGTTTATTCTGTTCTTTCCCTAATCCTGAAACGGCTCCATCTGTACCCCTCATGTATTGCAAGGTGTCAAGTACATAATAGATTTAGTTTAGACCGCAAAATTACAGTCCATTAAAAACCTTACGCACTTGGTGACAAATTGGCGTCACCATTTTCTTTTGGTGTCTTGCTTATATGTGGTTTTAGAGTAGTGCTGCTAACAGCGCTACTCTAAAATTTGAAGCCGACTCACTGTGAGCCACAGTGAGCCTAAACTCACTGGAGTCGACTTCAAATTCATTCCAATAGAAAGTTGTAACGTGGTGTTAAGCGAAGTTTAAAGTAACATCTGCATTTGCCTAGCGTTATTAACATTGCCTTTCCCCGGAGTTCGCCTGAAGTTGTTCTAGTTCCAGCGAAGTAGTGGAACTAAGTTCATATAATACTAGCTTTTACCCGCAGCTTCGCTCGCGTACATAATATATATATATATATATGCCTATGTCAATCAGGAATAAAGCAGCTTTCTATCGGTGATAAAATTTCAGCATTCGGACCAGTACTTACAGAGATTCCCTCAACACAAACAAAAAAAACAAACTTTACCTCTTTATAATATTAGTGTAGATGTAAATAACAAACTAACTAATATAAAGGAGGAAGCTTGTACGATTGATGTTTGTTACTCCTTCATGCTCAAACGGCTGAACAGATTTAGATGAAATTTGGCATACGAGTAGATCAAGTTCTGGGATAGCACACAGGATTTATACTTTTTAACTTGGGAATATGTCCCCTTGGGATATTTTTTTATTTTCACGCGGGCGATCCGCTGGTAGCGGTATTATAAAGGTAAAGTTTATAAATGTAATTTTGTGTGTATGTTTATATCTCCTTCACACTCAAACGGCTGAACAGATTTGGGTGAAATTTGGCACACGAACAGTTCATGTTCTGGAATAGCTTAGGATAGTTTTTAGCCCGTGAGAATAATTTTCTATTTTCACACGGGCGAAGTCGCTGGCAGAGACTAGTAGTCATTATTATCAATCATATGGCTGGTTGTCTTTCAATTAATAAATTTCCGTTATCGGATCAGTACCTTTAGACGCTTCTGCCGAACCTTGGTACAGGCCATGATCCGGAGCGAGGCTTGGCAGGTGGTCGCTAGCAAAGGGGGCGGCCCTACCGCCCCAGCCGCCGGGATCCCGATCCCTATTTCTAGCCACGTGACGGCGACGGCGTGTAATGGGTACCGCGCCGTCCGACCGTCCGGCAACTGTCCGGATCGAGCCCAAGTCGTCGACGGCGCGTAGTGTTTCACGCGCGTCGATGTCAGCAAAACCGTAGAAGCACAGCAGGGTCGAAGCCTACTGGGGCCATGGGTTGTATGAAAGTGAACCCCAGGGCCCTGGAACGAAGGCAAAGAAGGAATAGGAGTGGATCAGTAAAAGTCTAACACCCCGCTCCTCCCAAGAGCGGGAGATGTTATTGGATGATTTCCCACCTAAAAAAATATCCTTCTGCAAATCCTCCCAAAAACAAACAAAAAATTTTATTACCTTAGTACTTCTCTCTTATATTATTGCTTTAGGTATTTTATCTTCGGTCAGTTAATTCAATAAAGTATTGGACCGAAGCCATTTATTTTCAATTCATTTCACCAACAGAATAAACATTGAAGTTTATTCAACCATCTTCAAATGGAATTAGTTTCTTCAAAAGTAAAATGCTGGCACACAGAACATGAAATCTATCAGTCGGCTATGTACCGAAACATAAGGCTTTTGCCACACTTGACGGAAATCCCGTCGCGGAAGATCGACGACGGAACGCCAATACATGTTATTGCATATAAAATTATAAACTACTTACAAATAGCGCTCACACTACGCGGAGAGACCAATCTTCAGCTTAGTGTGTCCGCTATTTGTAATTTATATGCAACTAGCTTTTGCTTGCGCCTTCGCCTGCATACATATAAAGCAGCTTTCTATTGGTGAAAAAAATTTAGCAATCGGAACAGCTCTTTCAGAGATTACCTCCTACAAACAAAAAACAAACTTTACCTCTTTATAATATTAGTGTATATAACATGTTATATTGGCGTTCCGTCCCCGATCATCCGTGACGGGGAGTTCAAGTCAAGTGAGGCAAAGGCGTAAGACACTAAACGTATTGTCTGCCGCCGACTGTGAGTATGCTCATTGACAGCCCCACTGTGAATGTGGACTCAGTCTGCAGTATGCGTTCTCACCAAGCCGACAATACGCTATAGCGTATGCGTTACTTGTGTGAACAAAAGAGTAGGTTTGCAATGTGTAGTATAATATTCGGCCACCGAGAGTCAGCGACAACGCACTATTTAAGGCTTATAGTCCCTTGAACCATCCGGCCGAAATTAAATGGTCACTACTCTCGTACCCGTCTAGGCGACAGTACGACTATCTGTGCATTTGTTTGCGGCCAGCTGCGCCCGGACAGAGCCCCGCTGACTTTTAAATCTATTTTCTTTGCAAAATATTGATTGATTTACTTAAGCAATGTTCACTTTGAAGAATATTTAACTACCAATTTTTATGTGTAAAAACGTTTCTAAAGATCCAAGCCGTTTCGAAGGAGTAGGGAAAAGTTTCAAATGTGATGTTGTTGTATACGTAATACTTTTTTTAGACAAAAGTATTAATCGCACGATAAAATCAAATGTTGATAACATATTCTTTTTCAAACCTATTAACCTGGCCGTTACCGAGGAGTAGGCTCCAGAAAGTCACTGTTTTAAATCACTTTTCGGGCTATAAGGAAAATAATATATCGGTTGTTAGGTGGGAGAGACATCTCCCGCCCTTGAGAGCGGCGAAAGGGCGTGTCAGACTTTTACTGACTAAAACCCACTCATGTTCATTGTCTGCTTTTGATCCAGGACGTAGTCAGTTCGGTGTGAAGAAGAAGATGAACTGCGTAGGTAAAATGCGCTCATAGTCAGCGGCCGACAATACGGCGTTTGGTTTGAACAATGCCTAAAAATAAAATAATATTTTCCAGTGCTCGTCAACATTTAGCTTAATTCTATCCGTTCTGAGAACGCTGAGAATCCCTTTGTGAAACCGGCGAGTGCTGGCATTAGCCGGCTGAATTTGTGACTGTTACAATATTCAGACGCCGAACATCCAGTTAGAGTAGCCGCTCATGAATTATTTAGGAGTAGAACGTCTGAAACCAAAGGTTGTCGAATCCTTCTTTATCTGAGACTCTGTACTTTGTTAAAATGGTTTGTAATCTATTGATGGATATTTGTTTGGACAATCAATGATTGGCGCTCCTTATTAGAGACAAAAGTCATGTATATACGAGTATATCTTCTTGTGGAAATAAAAATGAATGTTGCTAAGCACAAAACTCGAGAATGGCTCGATCAATTACGCATTTTTTTTCGTATTTTACTTAGGTTACACGGAAGATTATAATAGTTATAATAAAAAAAATTGCTATTTCTTTTTTTAATACTTATTAAAAAATGTGAAAAATATGTATTTATAATAAATAAATGGAATAATAATTAAAATACTATTAACTTTTGACAGAACGAAGTCGGTCCGGACAACTAGTAAAAAATAAAGAGGAAATTATACATGGGTTTTATTATTATACGTCAGTTAGCCGGTTAACAATGAAAATAAACATTACTTTTTAGGGTTTAATACTCGAAGGGTGCGTTTTCACTCCGTCCGACTCACACTTGGCTACTTTTGATGTTCTTTATTAAAATTGTAACTTAATGCAATTAGTAATCACTATAATCATGTTCATAGATCTTCACCGCGTGTGCCCAGAAAATCTTATATTTGGGATACAAAACACGAATAAATATCCAAAAAAAAGACAATGTTTTAAGTAGATATTATTTATTTGTTACATTCTTTGTTGTACACCACATAAACAATAAATTAACATTATTAAAAATAAGTGTACAGGCGGTCTTATCGCACAGTGCAATTTCTTACAGACTACCTTTGGATGGACTGAAAGAAAGAATACCTACCAAAAATAAAGGAGAAAATCGCTATCGTTTCCGCATATTATGTTGCCACACGCTCCCAAAGTATTTTCCCCATTTCCACAGAATATGTTTGATTCATTGTAATTTGGAGAAATACGTGAACGTTGTACGATTTCAATACGCGATTAAATAGGTATGCTAAATATAATGTCGTAGAGACTTGGCAAAAACGATTTATTATATCAGAAATTATTCGAGAACATTTTGGAAACGTACAGAAATAAACTGGCCAAGTGCGAATCAGACCCGCATATGAAGGGTTCCGTGCTAAAATATTAATATCGAGTAAAAAATGGCAAAAAATCACGTTTGTCGTACGGGATCTGTCTTAGATTTTATTTTTGGAGGTATGGGAACAGAGAGTAAAGTTCCACATACCTCCTTTGAAAAGGGAGGATCCTCCAATCAGACAAGTGTTATGGTCTGGTGGGCGACTGCCCGATAGATGATTTCGGGCTGACGTATATGTTCAAATCGCGCGGAGAACTTTGATTGCGCGATGCAGGATTACGTACTTTCTTCGTAGTTCTTATGTGGTAGCGTAGGTTGGTTCCAGTGGGTCGGAACCGATGCCGCATAGTTCTCGGTGAGTCGGAACTGTCTGCGGTGATGCCCCAGTGAGTCGGGGTGATGATGTCCCAGTGAGTCGGGATGATGCCCCAGTGAGTCGGGGTGGTGCTGTCCCAGTGAGTCGGGATGATGCTGCAGGCTCCAGTGAGTCGGAGTAGTGCTGCTGGCTCCAGTGCGTCGGAGCGGTGCTGTGCGACGTAGGGCTTGACTGCTGGCGTCGGCCAGGAGAGGTTCTTCATAGCTCTTCATGTGACTGGCCGAAGGTGCGGTGTGCCAAGGTCGCTGATGAGGCTGAGGGGAATGACCAGGTAGTCTTGCTGGTGGTCAGGATACCCTTCATAGCCGTGGGTGCTGGCTGTATGGCTCGCTGCTCGAAAGCTTGAGGAAGTGATGATGACGTCACGAAGTAGTAGCTGCACGAAGGCTGCGCTGACGTTCATAGTCGGGGTCACCAGTTTGGAGGTAGGAGGAACAGAGAGTAAAGTCCCACATACCTCCGTTGAAAAGGGAGGATCCTCCGACCAGACAGGTGTTATAGTCTGGTGGGCTACTTCCCGATAGATAATTTCGGGCTGTCGTATATGTTCAAATCGCGCGGAGAACTTTGATTACGCGATGTAGGATTTCGTACTTTCTTCGTAGTTCTTATGTGGCGCCATAGATGTCGCTACATATTTTATTTTTAAAGTGAATATACAAATAAATGTTCTGTGAATATTTGAAGCGTCAACTTGTTGCCGTTACTAATATCGAGCAAAAAAATTCATGTTTGTTGTATACCCCACTTAAATATTTTATTTTTAATATTGTTGTTATAGCGGTAACAGAGATACACCGTCTGTGAAAATGTCAACTGTCTAGCTATCACAGTCCATAACCTCGTAAGGTCCAACCTAAATTTAGGTCGATATACATAACGACCCAATGTGCTAAAATTAGGCGCAAGTAGTTGCGGCCCATAACTTTAGTGTAGTCAAAAAATGTACAAATGTATTGATTTTGGCTAAATTCTTCTAAGCGGTATTTCCTATACCTAAAGTTAACTATTTCATGCAAAAAATATATTGAAATAATATGTTTATGGTAATTTTTTTTTTGGGATTGTTTAAAACAAAAATAACGTTTAAATATCATGTCATAATTTTAGGTCGCTGGGCTGTAGTTTTATGATTTTAAAAAGTATCTTGGGCCGGAATGACTAAATATTTTTGTCCATAAATTAGGTCGCTGGGCCTTACGAGGATAAGATACAGTCTGGTGTCAGACAGACGGACAGTGAAGTCTTAGCAATAGGTTCCCGTTTTTGCCCTTTGGTTACGGAACCCTAAAAATGTGGTAAAGAAAGTGGTTTGGGAAAATAGAAAGCATTGATTATTTTTTTTACAGCAATGTGTCCTAGAACCGAAAATAAATTATTCCAATACTAGCTTTGGCCAGCGTCTTCGCCCGTGTGAAAGTAGACAATTATCCCAAAGTAACATACACCCCAGATAAAAAGTACTACGTTCTTTTCCAGGACATGGCCGACCTGTGTACCAAATCCGTTCAGCCATTTCAGTGTGAAGGCGTAACAAACATACACACACATACAATGATTGATCGATCGTATAATTGACTGGCATGTTGGTCTAGTGGTTAGTGGCCCCACGGAGCGATCATTTGTTCTGGGTCTGGGTGTACTTTACCTACATATAATATGTATGTACCTTTTAGACATATTATATAAGTATGTTTATCAGTTGTCTAGTACTCCTAACACAAGCTCTGCTTAGCTTGGGGCTAGACGGCGTTGTGTGATAGTTGTGGAATATTATTATTAATATAATATTTTCCTTATGAAACATTCGTAATGTCACTTAGAACACGTCAAGAAGAAAGAAAAAAAAAGACAATTACCATGAGACCTCAGTAACGTAGAAATCAGAAAGTCATTTCAAATACCTACAATTTTACAATGTCACACATACATATTTTTCGTAGTCCCTTCAAAGCCTGCCTCGTGGAAGCTTACGCTCATTCAAGGTAAACCTTGATAAACTCACTTAATATTAGTGACAAAATCTTCCATAACTCACTGGAGCGTTATTCTTACGTGTGAAAGCAAATTCGCGGAAAATTACAGCTCCCCAAACTTCTGACGACTGACATGTTAAATGGGGTTATTTGCATACTGATCATGGAAGTCGAGGTGAAAGTATGGGCACAACCATGGCCATGTTTTAAGAGGAGGAGCATTATTTAGTCAAGGAAGTTTTAACGGCATTGTTGGCGTGATTGAGCGATGGGCTTCTCTTTGCACGGAACAAGTATTTATATGACATGCAAATAGTCTTTCCGGTTCTGGGTGTCTTCTGTGTACATCTTGGTAGACGCATCCACGATACAGGAGTAAGTCCTTGTGTGGAGCATGCAAGAGCAGCTTTGTATTAAAAAAAATAACAATAAGACTACTATACAAATGAATGGTATTTTTTTTTGTTTTTTATTTTTTTTTGGTGATCCACTTTACATCACATTGAAAAAACCGAGATGTCAGTCGGAGGCCAGTATTTAAGATAGAGCGACTTTCGTGTTTTTTAGAGGCGATTGGTAGGACTGGTGTCATTTTCTTGGTTTCTGATTATCCGTAACGACTGTCAATCGAGTGTTACTCTTAGTAGTTAGTTTTATTTCCGATTAAAAGGTCCTTTGGCTTTGCTGTAGTCGGAAAAAAAACTTTTTTTTAATTCCGTAATTCCCCACACTACGAATTGCTCCTGTTTGTGAGTGTGTCACAACATGTAAATTCACATACACAGCACCTGGACCACTTATGAGCTAAACCATACAAATACTTGTTCCATTTGTCGTCAATTGCGTCGTCAATGCATCAAATATGAGTATGTTCAAGCTAACCATACTCACGATGCAGGCCGAAAGTTAGAATAAAAAGGCCTAACCTTACACAGCTAGGAAAGTAACAATCTTTGCATGGATGCTGGAAATAGTGGTAATGGATCACCCAGCGGCGGGTTAATGGATGAGTCTCCTCGTGTGATGGATCATTGTATCTAAGCAGATTACGCTTGTTTATCATATTGTGTAGGTATGTGTATAACTACAGCTCAGCTATATCAGGTCACGCGGTGGAGAATACGGTGAACGCGTGCCCCGCTTGGTCGGAGCTACGCCGTGTCCTCGTGGAGGCGATCGGAGACGGCGACCTCTCGCAGCCGCCTCTGGTTCAGGCTAGTGATGTAACGAATATTCGCATTTGCATTCGCAGTGAGTGAGTGAGAGGGCAGTGGTGGTCGAGTGGTAATGGCTCCGACTTACGAGTTGTAAATCGTGGGTTCAAACCCTGCTAGGCGCATTACTTTGTGTAATTAATTTAATTACCACTGCTCTCAAAACGGGGAAGGAAAACATCGTGACAAAACCGGCATGTACTAGAATAAAAAATTCGAAGACATGTAACATTCACCAACACGCACTGGGCCCGCGTGGTGATTTACGGCCCATTCCCTCAGGCTGGAGGCAGAAGGCCTGAGTCCCAGCAGTGGGAACATTTAAAAGGCTGATGATGATGATGCATTCACCACCAGCCACCAGCGTCAGGCACTAGTCTGGCATTCATGCTGAACTGGACCTATTTTGGTGCAGCCATCAATGATTATTTTATTTTTATTTTTTATTTTTTGCTTCTTTTATTTTTGATGTGTTTATTGTATAGTATTGTGTTTAGGCCTTGTGATGTACCAAATAAAGTATTTTTCTTTCTTTCTTTCTTTCATTCGCAAATATTCGCACGTTTTTAGACATTCGCATTTGTATTCGCAAGAAACATGCGAATGATTGGTGAATGTTTCTGACAAACAAAAAGGAAATAATTAATATATTGATTGAACAGATATAGAATGACTATACAACTGATATAATTTTAGAATTTTATATTTTTCTATCACACAACTTAATTGCGAATGTCTAACATTCGTGTCATCAGTAGTTCAGGCCACGGTCTGGAAATGGAGAAGTAGTCACCTCTTTGTCACCAGTCAGCTGGTGTGGGAACAGACATCCTCACGCTCCAGCCGCCGCTTCAGGGTCACACGGGCATAGAGAGTCGCAGGGCGATCCCGGGCCACCGCAAGCGCAGGCTTGCGAACGACGAGCTATGGGTAGCTCGCCGTCCGGCTGACCCGTAAGAACCGAACCCGAGTCACCGACGACGCATAGTGTTCCACGCGCGTCTAATAGAGATCTGAGCAAAACAGTAGGGGTTATTGAAACAGATACGAACTGCAGGACACAGCTACATTTTTGTTAGCAATAGTCTCGCCTTCTCCCTCCTCAAAAAAAGTAATTATCAGCACGCTTAGCCAAGTTGTTATTCTGCAATCGTTAACGCTGTCGAAAAGTGATGAAACGTATGGGAATGACGTCATCTCAACGTAAAGTCGCGTGGTCGGAACAAACGAATAGACAATTCGTAGCCAAGTTCACATCGTTCAAAATCGTTTCTACAATGTTTAACGCTACATCCTTTGTTATACAAACGCTACATTGTAGAACGATCGGCCGACTCAGGCGCGTCAACATGGCTACCAACTTATCGTTTTCTACAATTGCTGTCACCGAGGCGTTACCGATTAGAGAACGGAATTCGATTGTAACTTGGCTAGGGGGGCAGGTCAGCTCACTCTCACACCAAGATTCGACGCTACGCAACGCAACTAAGCTTGAAGAAGTCAATTAAGAGTCTTACTAGGACGCTTTCATCTTGATTTGGTTACGAAAAAAAACTGGGCAAGTGCAAGTCGGACTCGCGCACTAAGGGTTCCGTGCAAACTACAATTCCTGAATGGAGTCTCGAAGATTTTTCCGAATTGCAATTTTATTTTTTGTGACGTACGTAACCACAAATTTACTGTTTTCAGATTTATTCCTATATCTGTGCTATAAGACCTTGCTTTGTGCTTTTCAAGACTCTAGGTCAACGGGAGTTACCCTATGAATTTCGATCTTTGAGAGCATCAAAATATATGTTTTTTTCGCCATAAACGGCCGTATCTTTTTAGGGTTCCGTAGTCAAATGGCAAAAAACGGAACCCTTATAGATTCGTCATGTCTGTCTGTCTGTCCGTCCGTATGTCACAGCCACTTTTTTCCGAAACTAAAAGAGCTATACTGTTGAAACTTAGTAAGTAGATGTATTCTGTGAACCGCTTTAAGATTTTCACACAAAAATAGAAAGAGAGCAATAAATTTTGGGGGTGGATACTTAGAACTGAAACTCAATTTTTTATTTTTATTAAACCCGTACGTGTGGGGTATCTATGGATAGGTCTTCAAAAATGATATTGAGGTTTCTAATATCATTTTTTTCTAAATTGAATAGTTTCCGCGAGAGACACTTCCAAAGTGGTAAAATGTGTGTGCCCCCTGTAACTTCTAAAATAAGAGAATGATAAAACTAAAAAAAATATATGATGTACATTACCATGTAAACTACCAACGAAAATTGGTTTGAACGAGATCTAGTAATTAGTTTTTTTTTAATACGTCATAAATCTAAAAAAATACACTATTATTAAAACATCGATCAAAGTTACAACGAACTACAAGAACTTTTATATTATGTTACTTGCTGCTACGGAACCCTCCATGGGCGAGTTCGACTCGCACTTGGCCGGTTTTTCATTCGTTAACTTAGAAGGTTGATTTTTTCACACCTTGAAGGGACCGCAGACCTGAGTATATGGTTTTAATTTCATCTCGTCATTTTCGATAAATCCACGCGTTCTCGAGATAGAGGGTCTTGACAGACAGTCAGACAGATGGACGGACAACAAAGTGATCCTATAAGCGTTTCGTTTTTTCCTTTTGAGGTACGGAACCCTAAAAGGCACAGGGGGCGGCGAGCGGTAAGGACGAAAGTATGAAAATGTTTGAAGCACGCCACGAGACGCCGCTCATAACACCGTGCGGCCGCTTAGCGATGCCGCCCCGCTCGCCGCGCTGCTCGTCGCTAAGACCGGCCATCAGGGACTCAAACTGTAACCGTAATAATGTGTTTTAACACTGTTTTTTAAAACAGTTTTAACAGAAAAACACTTTTAAATGTAACAGATACAATAATATTACCGAATCAAACTGTAACCTGATTATATGTGTTAATAAGTGTTAATATGTGTAACTGAAATAATCAGTTTGAGTATAGCTTTAGTAAATTGTAACTTTGGCAACGCTGCGTTTACCTGTTACACTTATTAACACTGTTAACACTTTTATATCTGTTACAGATATGTTAGGGTTACACTTTTGTAAGTGTTTTGGGTTAGCACATTGAAAACACATATGTATATAAGTGTTACATATTTGATGATACACATTCAACATGTAACACTTATAATTCTGTAACCTTTATGAAGGTGTTTTTAAGTCCCTGCCGGCCATGAACAGGCCATAATCACACAGGCTCTAACATTGCATGTATGTAGGTATTCCCGTAAGCTTCACATTCGCCCACGCTCATGCAATTATCCCTCGACATTTAATAACACCTTTTCATCAGACATAATCCTTTGGACAAAATGTTTTAATTGACGTGAAATATCCTTTTTAATCTATCGTGGCAGGGAACGTGACGGAGATAGACGCGGGTTCGCACGTGGAGATTAGCGAAAATTTACATTCACCATTTTACAGTGAAAAGGGTGATAATTGGTGTAAAGTGGCGTCGAATGGTCGCGTTGAGAATTCTATTCATAGAACTAAGAGGGGGTAGAGGTTTTAACTTCGAGACTTATTTTATTAGACTTAGGCGCTGCGCAAACGGAGACACTTTTTGTTCCAGTTACCGACACCGAATACGTTTTGATCGTTATGAGTACGTGTTAAGCTGAAGCAACTGGACACAAAAAATGTTTGCGTATGCGCAGGGAGTGGGTGATTTCATACTGGTTCTATCATCATCAGCCTTTTAATGTTCCCACTGCTGGGACTCAGGCCTCCCCTCTAGGAGAGGGAATGGGCCGTAATCCACCAAGCGGGCCCACTGCGGGTTGGTGGATGTCACATGTCTTCGAATTTCTGGTTCTAGGACATACCGGTTTCCTCACGATGTTTTCCTTCACCGTTTTGAGAGCAGTGGTGATGAAATAAATTACACAAAGTAATGCGCCTAGCTGGGTTTGAACCCGCGACCTACAACTCGTAAGTCGGGGCCGTTACCACTCGGCCAGCACTGCTCCTGGTTCTATAGAAATCAAATATTCATCGGTAGCTTGTTTCTGACACAAGACTCACTAAAATTCTTACAGTCTTCTTCTTTTCCTGACGATGTTCCCAAACTATTTTTTTTTCTGACCAGTATTTTCCAACCTGTACAGTGTGCAGCTCTATGGTCTCGTATAGATCCTGAAAAGTGAAGGTGGTTGTGAAGGATGGACAAAGCAGGTATAGCATGTCCTGTGTAGTGGCTCCACACTGGCACTGTGTTAGAGATGGGTCGAAGAAGCCTCATTTGGCCAGATTCTTTTTACAGCGGCCAACCTTACAGTCACTTACCACTGATGACTTGATGACTTACATGTTCAGTTTGGACCAAATCCCCCTCCAGTCAGCATAGTCGACATAGCATAGCATAGTCGACCTTTTAATGTTACCACTGTTGGGGAACAGGCCTCCTCTTTGAAGGAGGGAATGGGCCGTAATCCACCACGCGCGCCCAGTGCGGGTTGGTGTTATATCAGTTGTAGTTTTTGTCTTTTTGTCAGTCAGTCAGTGTTGTCTTTTTGTTTGTCAGAAACATTCACCAATCATTCGCATGTTTCTTGCGAATACAAATGCGAATGTCTAAAAACGTGCGAATATTTGCGAATGCATCATCATCATCAGCCTTTTAAATGTTCCCACTGCTGGGACTCAGGCCTCTTGCCTCTCACCACGCGGGCCCAGTGCGTGTTGGTGAATGTTACTTGTCTGTGAATTTTTGGATTTAGGACATGCCGGTTTCCACTCGATGTATTCCTTCACCGTTTTGAGAGCAGTGATGATTAAATAAATTACACAAAGTAATGCGGCTGGCTGGGTTTGAACCCGCGGCTTACAATTCGCAAGTCGGGGCCGTTACCATTTGGCTACCACTGCTCTTAGACGTGAGAAGTTATTTGAAGATTTTCCATAAAAAAGGCCTACGAAAATTATCCCAAGGGAACTTATTCCCGAGAAAAAAGAATGCTATGAGCTATTTATACTAGGACATAGTCTACCTGTGTGCCAAATTCAGCAGTTTCAGCGCATAGGATTAACTAACATGAAACACAGACACTCACAAACTACACCGTTAAATTTTGATCGTTTTAATCCCGTGGAGGGTCGATCCGGTACATAAAATACTATCGATTTATAAAGATAAAATTAAAAAAAAAGTAGGTACCTTTTTTTCAAAACTCGTATTAATTTACGCATGTACGAAAATAATTTCTTTAAGAAAACGTCAGCTGAGCGAGTCCAATGACCTGTAGGTAGTTAGTACGCAACGCCGACTACTACCTACAAGTCATTGGACTCGTTTACCGGAATTTTGTACCGGATCGACCCTCCACGGGATTAAAACGATCATAATTTAACGGTGTATATTCACACCTTTTTAATATTAGTAAGATTACATCTTTAAAAAAAATCAAAAACTAGGTAATTTATGAGTTTTTAATTTCGGTCACCTTCTTAAAATTGGTCATCTGGAAACTACTTATTTTGAAACGTTCCATTACTGTTGTCCGACCTTACAACGTTGATATTTAACAAGACAATTATATTTGAAACTGCACCACTAAGTAAGTACTTACTAGTGACGTAATTACGTAACACGCGACGTGACGACGTGAGTGACACGTTACGTGAAGGACAATTCAACGCGAGAGACACAATGTTGGCATCGTATTTAGTCGGTGCTAATGAGAGTAAGGTGTGCAAAAACATGACGTTTGTAGTGTTGGTACAATACGTTCAAAATATATTGGCTTGGCTACTCTGACAGCTCGTTCACACATAGTCTCTCCGTATTTACTGTAATCGCTTTAAGGGATTATCGTCGTCATCATAACAGCCGATAGACGTCCACTGTGGAACATAGACCTCCCCCAAGTGTCGTCACAATGAACGATCCTGCGCGTTCCGCATCCATTGGATTCCCGCAACCTTCACCAGGTCATCGGTCCAACTTGTAGGAGGCCTTCCAACACTGCGTCTTCCGGTACGCGATCACCACTCCAGAACCTTTCGGTCCCGACGTCACCGTTTTAACGGGTACGACCAAAAATTATGCTTTGTTTACACAGGCATTGTATAACGTTCAACGTATCCGTACGGTACGATGTTCACAAGCAAATTCGCAGTATATCACCGCTACTCTACCTGGATCGACGTTGTGGTGATGGTACTATCGCAGGCGGAGAAAGAAGAATCGACATTATTGGTAGCATCCACTCTTGGCGCAAAGACCTAGAGAAGGCACTTACAGTTTACTCATATGTCAGTTGCGAGGTGACGATTAAAAAATTTTTTAGTTAAGTATGATGATGAATTCTTTTTAAAGAATCACATGGTGAATTCATTTGATTCTTTAAAAATAATTCATCATCTTCATCATCATCATTTCAGCTGATAGACGTCCACTGTTAAACATATGCCTCCCCCAAGTGTCACCACAATGAACGATCCTGTTCGTCCTGCATCCATTGGATTCCCGCAACCTTCACCAGGTCATCGGTTCACCTTGTAGGAGGCCTTCCAACGCTGAGTTTTCCGGTACGAGGTAAAAAGAATTACTGCGCAGCTAATTGTGCGACATGGGTAGTCCGAAAGAGAAACCCGGGGTCCTGGAACGCAATGCAAGGAAGGAACACAGGTGTGGGTCTAGTCAGTAAAAGTCTGACACGTCCTCGCACTCCATCCTAAAGCAGGAAAAGTCATTGGATGAATAGGTACCCATCTTAAAAAAAGACAATTGTGTGACGTTTGATATTTCGGCTGTACATGTATAGTTACACTATGTGTATAGTTATACTATGTGTAATTCGGCAATGATAGATAAATGAGGATTCCTGAGGGGATTAGCTTTGTAGATGAATATTGGCGTGAATAATGAAACACTAAACATGTTGAATTTGCGTGGGCTGTTTGCTAAGTAACAGATTGCCAAAGGGTGCGTCCGCATCTGGCGAATGCACTGCTAGCGACCCGCTCACAAACTGCTGGTACACTGCACGCGTGCAGTTACTGCAATAACTTATTGCGCTTCTTTAGTGCAATTCAGGTAAGGCTTGTACAATTTGCGCGCAAAGCTCCCGGGTATGCTGTTCCGTTGGCTAATACACTATATATTGTCGGGTGAGACTGGTGAGAGGAAGTATATGCAGCCGTGCAGCGCTTAGGCGACACAGAAACGGCGCGTGAACTTGAAATGCACGCACGCAGCTCGCAAGCGGATCCCAAGCGAATCGCTAGCGGGTTGTAAGCGGTGCATTCGCCACATGTGAACACACCCAAACATTAACATTATTTTATTTAGTACACATTCTGTTATGTGAAAGTTAAGGGGTGGGTACTTGGTGTCGTGAAACACTGGCCTATAGCCTAGCTTAGTCACCAGGCTTCTACAATATAGTGTAACTGTTTTTTTTTGTATACTCATTAATATGTTTCGTGATAACTGTATAAAAGGTGTAAGGGACAGCCCTCCACAAACTTTAAGGGCTTGCTCAATAGACGAAACTGAACAACCTTCCACAAAATTTTTTTCAGGAAACGAAAAAAAAAATCGGCCCCGCCATACAAATTGTCCAATTAAGTTTATTATTTTGTATGGCGAGGCTGATTTTTTTTTCGTTTCCTGAAAAAAAATTTTGTGCGACGTTGTTCAGTTTCGTCTACTGAGCAAGCCCTTAAATTTTGTGGAGGGCTGTCCCTTACACCTTTTGTATTGTAATAAGAAAATAAAATATTATTCTGATTAATTACTATGGAAAAGTGTGAGCTTAGATATACACTCACAAAATTACGCCTTTATAATATTACGGTGAGTAATAGAAACTTGATAATGACATACAGAACTCGTCACCAATATTATGTATGTAGATTGTAGGCGTCTATTGATTTCAGTTAGATGCGTGGCTGTAATTCGTAATGAGGGCAGGCTGCATACTGAATGAAGGGTAGTGGGTGCAAAAAAGCGAAGTTTATCATGTGTAAGTGTAGTAATTTTGTTTACTTAGTTGAATATAAAATTTTTCTACACTTAGTATATTTTCGTTTAAAATTGTGAATACTATGAGGACTGTGTGGATAATTTTTCAGATATTTTGACGTATGTCTGGCAATTTGAGTATTTCTGCGACCTACCTAAATGTCCTTTCCTTGGTATTGTTCGTTAAATTGTTTAGCTCCTTAGTAGTCCTAAGTTAAGCTATACGAAAACTGACAAATGCTTGCACTGACTGGTCAGGTTCAACAAAAAAGACCATCTCAGACACTAATCAGGCATGTTTGATGTATGGATTTTATAAGCAACTTTGATCCCTGAGTTTGTTTCGGTGTTTCTTCTTAGGGTAGTCAGCTAGAAAACACGTGCCTCATTTAGTTTAAACTGACGAAAAAATTGACGTGTAAAAGTGTTTTTAAAAAACGTATTTCTTAAATAAATATCATTTAACATTAATGTGGAATAGGTTCCTGGTGTCCTGAACTACAGGTTTGCAGCTCAGTTTAGGCACCAGTCTCCCACAATTATTTAGCTAAAGCCACAACATTTGAAACGATGTATAATATTGTGGTAAGAAATGTTTTTTTAAATTATTATTGCAGTTGGAACTGATGTTGTTGTTTTCAATTGCAAGACTCAGCTATCGCTAATTAATTATATCTTTATAATAATAAAGACATAATTAATTAGCGGCAGCAAGATCCATTGCGACATAGCTAAACCTAGTCTACAAAGCTAATAACATAACATGTCATGGATAGTGAATAGGAAATGTAAGTCTATTTAAGCTATTTTAGCACTACATAGGCGTATACATATTTCCTGTTGTCACGCGAGCGAAGTCTAGCGGTGCTGGTGTAGACTAAATTGAATATACCTACAAGTCACAGATTGAACACACACATGACTTTGTAGCTACCCTATTTAATAAAGATTTTATTATATTTTCACTGAGAAGCACTTTACGAAACCCTAACCCTTGAGTACTTTCTCGATCTAAAATACCCATGCAAATAAAACCACCGAAATAAAATATTCATATGAAAACTTTTATGCTGACCGTACTTAATCCAGGTTTTATTCAGTGGACAAGAGTGAAGTAGGACTCATTAGTGCGCTAAGTACCAACACCATATCTCGGGGACTGAATAAATATACGCCGAGTAGGGTCCGTCGCAGTGAAATGATATGCAAACAGAAAGTAAAATATTTGTCATGATTCATTTTAGCTCATATTTACAAGCTGAAAATAAACCAAAGTGATGCCTCTAACAACCTGTGTCGATGTCCTGGCCAGCACGCTTAGCCAAGTTGTTATTCTGCAATCGTTAACGCTATCGAAAAGTGATGAAACGTATGGGAATGACGTCATCTCAACGTAAAGTCGCATGGTAAGAACAAACGAATAGACAATTCGTAGCCAAGTTCACATCGTTCAAAATCGTTTCTACAATATTTAACGCTACATCCTTTGTTATACAAACGCTACATAGTAGAACGAGCGGCCGACTCAGGCGCGTCAACATGGCTACCAACTTATCGTTTTCTACAATTGCTGTCACCGAGGCGTTACCGATTAGAGAACGGAATTCGATAGTAACTTGGCTAGGGGGGCAGGTCTTAGAAATTGATCACTTTATGATATGGCTAAGTAAAACCGGCCACATCGTTTTAAACGTTAAAGTTTGATGATATTTCAGTCTTCGTTTGACCTACATCAATGATATGGCCAAACGATGATTGACTTATCAAATGTTAATGTTTAAACGATCCGACCAGTTTTATTTGGTCATATCATAAAGTGATCAATTCTAAGAAATGGCCACGACATCGACTCCCATGCGCCATCTCATGTTCCCAGTTCGGCAGGCTGTGCCGACGCTGACCCTGCGGCTGCTGAGGCCCTCAAACGGCGCAAATACTGGAGTAACTTTGTTGGTAATTAAAGTTTTGACCCATTTGGGGTCGAATCGCATGGGTCATGGGGTCTAAGTGCGCATCTTCTTTTCAAGGTTTTTTTGTTTCAAATCAAGGTTTCACGCCAACTGATCAACACTTTGCGTGACCCGGCGTTCTTCGCCCAAAGAATTAGTATTACCTTTCAATGTGGCAATACTGCCAGTCTTGTGGGCACATTTCGGATGACAGTGAGTTAGCGGCCTCAAAGAGACGTACTTTGTGTTTTTGTACTATAATTACCTAGTTAGGTTCAGTATAAATTCAGTTAAGTTTTTTTTATTTATTGATGTGAATTTAATAATAATTAAAATATTATTCCTTATTACATTCGCCTGATTGTAGCACCGCTGTGTCCTTGTGGAGGCGATTGACGGCAGCAACTTCTCGCGTCTGAACCTGGTTCAGGCCGTGGAATAGAGTGAAAGGAAAGGAGAGGAGGCCACTTTCATCAGTGAAGCAGTATTATGAGCAAAGGAGGCGGCTGAAACCATGAGGTGGAGACAAGCTTCACGCCCTGGGCCCCGCCAGAGACGCTCCGGGTGTCGATAGTCGAGGACGATTTTCGCCTACCGTAGCTGGTAGCTTGTCGTCCGGCAGTACGGTAGGGCCGAGTTCCTCGCGCGCCTCTTAAATATGCCTGAGAAATGGACGGGGCCAGTTGTGGCTGATGCTTGCCAGGGCTGCGGATTATTCGAGGGAGTTAAAGTGGTCCTGATAAAAGGGCAAGTGAAGAAATAATGTGGGTTTTAGTTAGTAAACGTCTGACACACTCGACGTTTTTCAATACACTTACAAAGACATAAATAAACGGGGTTTGAAGCGTGCCCTTATGCGCGCGCCGCAACCAGCCTGATGCCATAACTGAAATAAAATTGTGGCGGGGGCAAGCACGCGCACTTTTTCGTCCTAGTGCGAGAAACAGTAAATTGCGTGCCTAAAAGCGGTAGGTATAAGAGCTGATTTTCGAGTAAATATGTGTACTGAAAAAGTATTTAAGCCCGGAGCCTAGCCTAGCCTATTAATATCAATTAGCTACTATTAATCAATAAATTTCTAGGTTTTGAACGAAATTAATCAATATCAACCTAATTATTACTTAAAATAGATGTTATTATTAAGTGGCAGGTTCGTAGCAAAGGATAAACTCCTTTTCATCGCCCGTCGGGTGTGATTAACAGCTGGGGATTACGTTGAGAAAATTGAGAACATCCCCCGTGTATTATCTAGCCGATTTCCGATAATGATTAACTAGCTCAGAGGTCTTAATATAAAGGTTATATTTTATACTATCTTATTTTTACTATATGTTATAAAGTGTCAAGAATGGATAAAGTGAGAAATGAGTATATTAGGGGAAGTTTGAAAGTGGCGCCAGTGACTGAAAAGTTGAAAGGAAATCGTTTGTCTTGGTATGGTCAAGCAAAGTTGAGGGATGAAACGCATGTTGCTAAAAGAGTTATGAGTGTACATGTGGGTTGATGGAGAGGGAGAGGGAGGCCAAAGAAAAGATGGATGGATTGTGTGAAGAGTGATATAAAAGAAAAAGGGAGTTAGTGATAGCGTGACGAGTGACAGGACAGATCGGAAAAAAAAAAAACGGGGCAAGGGCAGGAAGATGATGATGATTTTTAGTATTTGCGAAATCCGAAACACGTGTCTAGTATTTTCATGTAAAAAATCTATGTACAAAATTTCAAAACTGTATTATGAAAAATCACAAAGTTATATGCTTGTTATGTTACCTGGCTGTCCGCATAAATACATGGTCTCCAGGCCACCCGCGCGACTAAGGGGTGATTTTGCTTCTGTACCCGGCTGCGCGCTATCACCTAATGCCTGCTATGACCTGACGTGACCTGTGTTGTACCTATTGTTGGAGGTGTCCAACTTGTGGCCTTATTAAAATATTTTTGGGAAAAAATATTTTAATAAGGCCACAAGTTGGACACCTAACAATTCAGTTTAGGTCGTAAAATAGAATATATGTATAATCGCGTAGCTCGTAGTAGGGCCTTAGTACTTTATATTAGGTGAGGCTGAGTTTCAAACAAAGAGTGTTCTAAAAGTAATTCCATTTCCTGTGTGATGTTGCCAGCTAATAAAAGTAATCTCATTTAGACCAGTGAGCGTACTAAGTTGCTGTTTAGACAAACAAAATGTTTTTTTTTTTTTGTTGTAAGAGTTTCATTAGCTTGGGCTTTAAGATAATTGTACTAAGTGCTTTGTAAGTAGACCACAGTGGCTTATATTAAAGTTACTTCTGGTAACTGTGGAAATATCTTCACTAAACTTTACTTTATTGGGGTGGGTAATCATCAAATAATGTTTCCGACTCTGGGTAGGGCGAGAGGGAGTGTTAGACTTTGACTGACTAAAATCAGTTCTTCAGTTGCCCTTTGCGTTCTAAGACTACGGGTTTCACACACATCTCTTTGAGGAGCGCGTGGATCACTACGCGCTATCAACGACTTGAGCACGGTTTGGTCGATTGCCGGATATACGCAAAATAACGTTACTCAAATTCAACATGGCATAGGAACATATACTTACAACAGCCCAATCAACTGGCAGCTGCCCTCCAGATACACCAATAGTCTGGTCGGCCAATCTTGAACTGTCCATCTTTATCTGCATATCTCAACAGCAATTATACATTTCCTAAAAATGTCAAAGAACTTTCCCATTTAAATCTCTGCCTCGCTCTGTCAAAATTTCCTCGACTTTCTCATCATTGTAAAAAGTTTTTGACAGTGATGATCACCGAGATAGGTATAGCTATATTACAAAACCCAAAGAAGCAAAATTAATAAGTGATTTCGAAAGAGATATAAAATTTATTTGCTCTTGTAATTCCAAGTCAAACCAAAGTTATTACAAAGTTCAACCGTTCAAAGTTCAAGGAAACACATTCATTATGCGTACAGCTAAAGAGTGGAATTCCCTGCCGGAGTCTGTGTTTCCTGATAGCTACAACCAGGGGTCTTTAAGTCAAGAGTGAATAGGTTACTTCTAGGCAAGCGTGCTCCATCGTCGGTCACATCATCACTTACCATCAGGTGAGATAATGGTCAAACGCGAGCCTATCGATAATAAAAAAAAGTTACCCGTTTTATAATACGGTAAGTAACTTAATACCAATGTGACTTTATCGTTCATAGTCGTTCGTTCGTCGCGTCTAGAATGAGGCTATGAGGAAACTTGGGCTTTGGCGACTTGGAATTGATAGGCGAAAGTTTATGAGTATGTGTTTTTATTTTTCGTTGCCTTTCATACCGGGGCTGAGCTATCTTTCGAAACTAACCCTGGCCCAAGTAGGCTTCTGCCCAGTAGGGCCCTTGCTGTTGCTGACAACTCCTTGAGGCGCGCGGGAACAGTGCGCGCCGTCGACGACTTGGGCTCGGTCCGGACAGTTACTGGACGGTCGGATAGCGAGCGACCCATTGCTCGCCGATAGCGCCATAGCACGAAGATACGCCAGACTTAAGTGGCAATGGGCAGGGCACATTGCTCGCAGAACAGATGGCTGACGTTGGGGCCGAAAGTTTCTGGAGTGGAGACCGCGTACCGGAAGACGGAGCGTTGGAAGGCCTCCTACGAGGTGGACCATTGACCTGATAAAGGTAGCGGGAGTCTGTTAGATGCAGGACACAGGATCGTTCATTGTGGCGACAGTTGAGGAGGCCTATGTCCAACGTCTATCGGCTGAAATGATGATGATGATGATGATTATCCATAAGGCAACCATTTCTCTGAACATGTTTGGATATGTGTGTGTGCGTGTTTGTTGCGAATTTAGAAGTATGCAGAACAGAAGGTTAGGGTAAAGTCCCACATACCTCCATTGAAAAGGGATGATCCACCGACCAGACGGGTGTTATGTCTGATCCATATAACTGTCTGATAGTTGATTTTAATTCGTTGTATATGTTCTAATCGCGAGGAAAATATTTTAATACCGCGATTCAGGATTTCAGGTTTTAGTTCCAGTGTTGCGTCATAGATGTCGCTACAAGTATGTGACATTGCGAAATTTAAAAAAAAACATGCACAAACTACTTATGCTTATAAATGATTTATTTATTTATTTATTTATTTATTTATTTCTTAAAAACACACACTATCTTTACAGGCTGTACCCAATACAATAGTGGTTTTAACAATGGGAACAAAATCTTATGACTAACACTGTCTTATCTAATCTAAAATCAACTATAATATAACTATGAAAATACAAAAAAAAATAAAATAATAATAATAATAAAAAATATAAACTTAACCTAGTAAATAACATCAAACTTAATACCTAACATTTTCTTTTCTTTACCTAATTTTTAAATATATGAAACCTTTAATAAGACTCTTGCTAATTCCGTCACATGGCTCGAGAATATGTCAATTCTTTCATGCACTTCATTTAGCACGCGTATTGTGCGGGTAAGGGGTGCTTTCGACAGCAGGTTGGTTCTGGCAGCAGGCACGGCTAGCAATGGCGGTCGCCGTCGCCTCCACACGTACCGGTCTGGCACGCACAGCTTCAGGTGCCGCAGCACGCCCGGGTTGTGCACTACTCCACGCAGGAGCTTAACTGCATACGCCGCGAGTGCAAACTCACGGCGCACTCTGAGCTCGTTGTACCCCACCATACCCAGTACAAACAGTGTGGGATACATCAGTGGGTAAAATGGGTAAACCCCGTAAAGCTTGAAATACAAGTGTCTTGTGAATTTATTTTGTACTCGCTCCAGCATGACACTGTATTTCGCTTCATGAGGAGCCCAAATCACCGCACTGTGTTCCAAATGACTCCTTACCAAGGCGTCATACAGTACCCTGAGTGTGGTAATATTAGTAAACCCCTGCGACTGTCTCAGTACGAAACCGAGGTTTCTGTACGCTTTCTTGCAAACCTTAATTATGTGATCCCGGAACGTTAGATCTGGTGTAAATACTACTCCTAGATCTCGTACTTGAGACACTCGCGGGATCGGCACTTTCTCTACTTGGTATTCGTAAGCTATGGCACTCTTTGCGCGCGTAAATGTCATGATTGAGCATTTCGCTGTGTTGAAATAGAGTTTGTTGTTATGACTCCACTCAACCACTCTGTCTATGTCTTCCTGGAAACGCTCACAGTCCGACTCTCCCTTGACCTCAAGCAGCAATTTGAGGTCATCTGCAAACAATAAACATAAACTATGTTTGACTACATCTGGTAAGTCATTTACCATTAAAATAAATTCAAGAGGACCCAAATTGCTGCCCTGGCTCACTCCTGACCTGGTGTAGTATGGCTCGGATTCGACCCCGTTGTAGTCAACGTACTGCTGTCGGTCTTTTAAGTAACTAGCAAAGAACTGTAAAAGGTGCGGCGTGCAACCTATTTTTGCTAGCTTCATTAGCAGTACGTCATTGTCAA
Source organism: Mythimna ferrago (assembly GCA_910589285.2). Lineage (NCBI taxonomy): Eukaryota > Metazoa > Arthropoda > Insecta > Lepidoptera > Noctuidae > Mythimna > Mythimna ferrago. The sequence continues at coordinate 3,483,555 of OU342680.1, forward strand.
CGGTATCAAACGCCTTTTTAAAATCAAAATATGCCGCGTCAACCTGCACACCAGCATCGACTGCCGGCGCCACCCGCGCCACGAAGTTAAGCAGATTAGTGGCAGTGCTGCGCGCCAGCCTGAACCCGTGCTGCGCGTCCGATAGCTGTGCGCTCACTTGAGCCTGCACGCAGCGCTGGATAGCAGACTCGAACACTTTTGCAGGTGTCGACAACACTGCCACTGGCCTGTAGCCACTGACATCTGGACCTCTCTTTCCCTTGGGAACCGGAATTACTCGTGTAATTTTCCACCTAGCTGGAAACGTGGCCTGTTTCAAACAAGTATTAAAAATATGATGCAGTGGCTCAGCCAGCACCCTGCCACAGTCTCGGAACAGAAAAGCTGGAATGCCATCGGGGCCAGATGAGCGCTTTGGCTTAAGCTTTATGAGCGCTTCTCTTACGTCTTGAAGACTAAGAGTCTCGATGTGGACTCGCTCACTGTTCGCTTCCGCTTCCTCTCCCGCCACCCGCGCCTCAAGCCGCGGTTGCTCTTTGTTGTACACCGATTCAAAAAATGACGCGAATTCCCGAGCACACTCTTCATCTGAGAGATGCTGACCATTCTTTACGATAACCTGTCTGTTTAGCCTACTTCGTTTGGACCTAATGTACTGCCAGAATGATTTCGGATCTTTTGAAAATTGATTTTGTATTTTAAGCTTGTGTTGTTTGTGTGCAATTTCTATTGATTTTTTAATACGAGCTCTGCATTTAGAAAATTCTGAATAATCGCTATTCAACTTTGTTTTTTTAAAAGTTTTATGAAGTCTAGCTTTATTCTTTATATCTCTTATGATATCCGCGGTGTACCATTCGGGATAAACGTATCGAGAATTTTCATGTTTAAGCTTTTTTCGAGGTACACATTTATTTAAAATATCACACAGTTTATCATAAAAAATGTCCAACATGTCCTCCAAATCACGCATGTCATAAATCATACTCCAATCAGTGGAAGTCAGCATAGAGTACAACAACTCGTAGTCTGCTTTATAAAAGTTCCACTGTGGCCGCACACTACGCGCTGCGGGACTGCCGCTGGACGTGAGTGTGGGCGAGGGTGCGGGCGGGGCGGCCACGGCGGGTGCGGGGGGCGCGCGCGCGTACGTTGCGCCGATCGCGAGCGGCGGGTGATGCGCGTCGACGGGCACGAGCGCGTCGTCGGCCGCCACCACCGAAACCTCGATCAAACCTGTGCTCAGAACCAAATCCAACTGACGACCTAGAAAGTTCGGTACCGAGTTACTTTGTGTAAATTCGCAATAAGACATAAAACATTCATAATAATTTTTAACATTTACAGGACACGAATATAAATTAAAATCACCAATAACAATTATTTCTCTATATCTATCACATAATTTTTCAATTAATCTAAATAAAGTCAAGTAGTCATTCTCGGAACTCCCTGGTGGTATGTAAACAACACAACATAAAAATAAAAATCTATTTTTTAAATAAACCGTTGCACAAACCATTTCAAAAACGCAGGTGTCTATCGACGGTGATATATAAATGATAATGATAAATGATATTTATTTTTGCAAATAGGTTTAAAAAACACTTTTACACATCAATTTTTTTTTTCGTCAGTTTAAGCTAGATGAGGCCGGTGTTTCCTAGCTAACTACCCTCAGAAGAAACATCGAAACAAACTCAGGGGTTAAAGTCTCTTTTAAGGTCCATACAGTGAATATGTAATGGTTAAATCACATGAGAACCATACAGATTAGTCTGAGATGGCCTTTTGAAGAATGAACACGTTAGTTTACTTTACCTTGTACCACAGAGGGTACAATTACAGGCTAGTATTATTAAATAATCTATAAAGCAACCCTTTCACTGGACACAATGTCAACGGTTGTGCCCTTGGTTGTGCCAGTAGGTAGTGGCAAAAAGTTAAAAACCCTCCATGTTGTGTCATTTTTAAGTAAAATGTCTACAGGGTCATTTAAGACTAGCGACCTGCACCAGCTTCGGTGTTACAAATGTTTGAAATTTTCGTCTTTTTTCTGCTATATTAAGTATAAAAACCTCATGAATCTCTGGCTGTTAGTATTTTTTTTTATTATTGATAGGCTCGCGTTTGACCACTATCTCATCTGATGGTAAGTGATGATGTGGCCGATGATGGAGCACGCTTGCCTAGAAGTAACCTATTCACTCCTGACTTAAAGACCCCTAGGTTGTAGCTATCAGGAAACACAGACTCCGGCAGGGAATTCCACTCTTTAGCTGTACGCATAATGAATGTGTTTCTAAAACGCTTTGTACGAATGGGTGGGATATCCACCATGTACCGATGGCGCAACGCCGTACGTCTAGTGGTCCGATGATGGAGCAGACTTGGCGGAATTAAATTGTGCAATTCCAACGCACACTCACCGAAGTGTAGTCGATAGAAAACCGTCAGGCCAGCAACTCGGCGTCGATGCTCAAGGCTTTGGAGTTTTGACTCAACAAGCGCATCATCACCGATGATCCTCTTGGCTCGCCTCTCAATCGACTCCAAAGCATCAAGCTGATACTTAGCAGACCCATCCCAAAGATGAAAGCCATACACGATCGAACTTGCGCTTGGTAGTAAATACTGCATAAAAATCTAATCAATAGTTTTTTTTTATTTATCACGGACAGACACGGTGGTTCCCCCACCGTATACCTAGCAAAAAGTATTTTAACCTCTGTCCTTAAATATTTCATATTTCACTGAATAAACATGATTTTAATTCGCCTAATGGTGGAGTTGATAAGGAAGGTTCATATCTCCCATCTTTCTGCGACCGCTGACCGGAGTCACGTCACCGTCCGTCCCTTATCATCACAAAATTGAGTTTAAACTTTATACATCATTATTATGCTTCTGCTTTTACAGCTTAGTCAACAAACTGATATATGTATTACTAGCTTTTGATGCGGTTTCGTCCGAATACATAAAACTATAGCCTATGTCACTCAGGAATAAAGCAGCTTTCTACCGGTGAAAAAGTTTTAGCAATCGGATTAGTACATTCAGAGATTACTTTATAAAAAAAAAAGAAACATATCTACAAATAAACTTAATTTACCTCTAGTATTATTCTCTAGTATTTAGAGAATATAAAACTTGAAAGCTCTCTAAAATCTGATTATTCCCAAATTCACACTCATTCCTTTTTTTAGGAAAATCATCAAATATCTTTTCTCGCTCTGGGTGAAGCGAGAGGAAGTGTCAGAACCAAGATACACTCCCAGTGATTTTCATATAACCACTCTTACGTAATTGACGTTATTACATCTTTTTCTGTACAGTGAAAAATACAGATATTTTATGGATATTACGAGTATCTAAGTTACTATGGTAGTCGAACAATCACCGTACTTTTCGAGTTAGTTTACGTTATAATAAACCTGTACCTCAATTTAGTCGGACCTTCATTAGAAAATTAAGTTACAATTATAGCACCGAAATCTTATTTACCTATAAGCTTAGGGATGATAGGCACAGATAAAATGTAGGTAATATTTTTTTAGTAAATCTAATTCAGTAAAGAACTCTGTAAATCTACTATTTTGTGTGAACTTTGGCCCTTTCTTTAGAATTTATTCATTATTTAAAAAAACAAAGGAAATATATTATAGAAACTACCATTTAATCGAGATTCCAAATGACGATATTTTTTTTTAAGGTTTTTACCCATCCACTCTTGACTTACCTACAGAACGAATGTGTTCCCAAAACGTTTTGTGCGTGTAGGTGGGACGTCCACCATGTATGTAATTTCAGCTATCAATCCATTTAAGGCATATCATCTTTCAAACAGTTCATCCATTGATTTTTTGGTCTCTCCTTCTTGTAGCCATATACACATTCTTACTCAAAATCATTCTACACGACCTTTTTTCATCTGCTATAATAGGCTTGTGGCGTGTCTACGCCTCACGACCAGCGGAAACGCTCCGCTTATGAACCACACAGCCACACAGACAGATCATACGATCTTTTGTTCGTGCTGACGTCAGGTCATTAGTGAGCCACCTACCTGTGCCGCACTCAAGCACCGCACCCGGACAGTCGCTCTGAGCTAGCCTCGAAGTCAGTCGCGTCGCGCTTACCTAGCTTAATAATTTACTTTTCCATACTTTTGTAATTTTGCTCCTTAAAATATATTGTTCCGTCGCTTAATAATAATTATTCATTTCATCTTCCTTACTTCATTCTACATTCTTCATCTTTCGCACTCACCCATTCTTCTGCTTGTTCCGCTAAATTGCTTCGTATAGACATAGCTATACGGGTTGGATTCCCGTGTAACGTAGGAGTAGGTACAGTACCTACGACCCTACATTGGTGACCCCGACTACCGCGTTACTCAAGACACCAGGAGTCCAGAAGTCCAGAAGCCCGGAAGCCCAGAAGTCTAGGTGTCCAGCAGACCAGGAGTCCAGGACAGCAGTGGAACCAGGTGACACCCGCGCTCTTAGAAGTCCCGAGGGCAGTAGCAAGAAGCCAACAGTGTCGGTGAATCAAGAGGAGCGTGATTCTGGTGGAGAAGTGTATTTTCACATCCGAAACATTCTGAGGGTAAACGAATATTTCGACTTTGGTACAAGTCATAAGCGGTGAGCGATTTGATTTTTTTTTATTTTTGCTACGTGCCAAACATGTCTGACTCGGAAAATTATGCAGATGCTAAAGAGGCTACGGGCACTGTCTCCGGAGAAGTGTCGAGGGTTGGTCTACCATTGCGTTGTCCACCATTTTGCCCGGAAGAGCCAGCGTTATGGTTCGCACAGCTTGAAGGCCAATTTATTTTGTCTCGAATCACTAGTGACACAACTAAATTTTATTTTGCGACCTCTCAACTTGAATCCAAGTATGCCATAGAGGTCAAAGATATAATAACCTACCCTCCAGAGACTAACAAGTTCGAAAAGTTGAAAAACGAACTAATAAATCGATTGTCAGCGTCTCAAGAAAAGCGTATTAAGCAGCTACTAGTCCATGAGGAGTTAGGCGATCGGAAGCCATCTCAATTCTTGCGACATCTCCAAGGTTTAGCTGGACCATCAGGTGCCGCAGATTTTGTCAAAAGCATATGGACTAGCCGACTGCCCCAAAATATACAGACAGTCATCGCCTCACAAATTTCTGACTTACAGGTCGAGCGGCTAGCGGAGATAGCGGATAGGGTGCACGAAATCGCCCCGATGACACCACAGGTTGCGAGCACTTCCACATCCTCAAGCGCTGCTCCCACGGACCTGGCAGCGCAGGTGAGTGAGCTTACGAGACAGGTAGCTTCGCTCACTGCGCAGCTCAATAGCAGAGGGAGAAACCGCTCACGCTCACGCCCACGCAGCAACCATCGAAGGTATGACCGCTCTAGCCATAGACCACAGCCACCACAGAATCACCCGCACTGTTTTTACCACTACAACTATGGAGATAGGGCGCGAAAATGCAAGCAGCCCTGTACGTTCGAGTCGGAAAACAAGAAGGGCGGTCGCAAGTAGCGGCCAACGACTGCCCCACCACTTCTTCAGGCCGTTTGTTTATTACCGATCGGACGTCAAAAGTGCAGTTTCTAGTAGACACAGGCTCAGACTTATGCGTTTTCCCCCGATCTGCGGTCAAGACGCCCTGCATACAATCCAAGTATGATCTGATAGCTGCCAACAATACGGTAATCCACACATACGGTCCCCTACAGCTGCAATTGGATTTAGGACTCAGGAGGAGCTACAGCTGGAGCTTTACAATTGCAGATGTGTCGAAAGCAATTATCGGTGTGGACTTCCTCAGCTTTTATAATCTGTTGGTAGATTGCAGGAATCAACGCCTGATCGACAACCTCACATCCCTTTCTGTCTCTGCTGCACACTGCAATTCCGTTGACATCGCATTGGTAAAGGCTGTAGTAGGAGACACGGACTACCATCAGATACTGCGCGAATATCCGGAAATTACGCGACCTCCAGGCAGACAGCTACCGGGAAAGCACAATACACTGCACTACATTAGGACGACGCCAGGCCCACCGGTAGCATGTAAGCCCAGACGCCTTGACCCTTCTCGATTGCAGGCAGCTAAGAAAGAGTTCGAGGAAATGCTTGCAAGCGGCGTAGCACGGCGCTCGGAGAGTGCTTGGTCTGCGCCACTGCACCTGGTGAAGAAGAAGGATGACGGATGGAGACCATGCGGCGACTACAGGGCACTCAACTCACGAACTATACCCGACAGGTACCCAGTTCGTCATATTCAAGACTTCTCTCACCAACTAGCAGGCTGTACTGTCTTCTCAACTATAGACCTAGTAAAGGCATATAACCAGCTAGCTGTAAACCCAGAGGATATACAGAAGACCGCGATAACCACACCTTTTGGTTTATACGAGTTCCCCTTCATGACCTTTGGTTTGAGGAACGCTGCTCAAACCTTCCAAAGGTTCATTGACGAAGTCCTACTTGGTCTAGATTTCTGCTACGGATTTATTGATGACATTCTCATTTATTCAGCATCACCAGAACAGCATAAGGTCCACCTACGACTGCTATTTGACCGTCTGAAGCAATACGGTATCGTCGTCAACGCAGCTAAGTGCAAGATCGGGCAACCCGAGGTCGTCTTCCTAGGCTATAGCGTGTCAGCTGAAGGTACAAAACCATTACAATCCAAGGTTCAGGCGATCCAGGAATTCCCGAAGCCGAAGACAGTCAAGGAGCTACGACGATTCTTGGGAATGATAAATTTCTATCGTCGATTTGTCCCAAACGCAGCCCATCTTCAAGCACCACTACACGCCGTCCTTGCTGGTCCCAAGGTAAAAGGATCCCATCCGGTACATATGACGACAGAACTGCTGAAGGCTTTCGATGACTGCAAGTCCTCGCTGTCTAAGGCAACACTCCTGGCTCACCCAGACATATCGGCGGAGCTAGCAATTATGACGGATGCATCAAATACCGCGATAGGCGCAGTTCTTCAGCAACGCAAAGGTGAGAACTGGCAACCTCTAGCTTTTTACTCTCATAAACTTAGTGATGCTCAGAAGAAGTACAGCCCGTATGACCGAGAACTACTGGCAGTATACGAGGCTATCAAATACTTCCGGCACATGGTTGAAGCCAGAACGTTTGCGGTGTACACGGATCACAAGCCACTCATATTCGCCTTCAAACTGAATAGAGAGAGCCTATCCCCAAGACAGTTTCGATATCTAGACTACGTCGGGCAGTTCACAACGGATATAAGGCACTTACCAGGTAGCGACAACGTTGTTGCTGATGCACTATCGCGCGTGGAGGAGGTATCTGCTGCCATAGACTACGAAAACCTTGCAAAACTTCAGGACGAGGATCCAGAACTGCAAGGCCTGCTGCTCCATGGTACCGCTCTGAAACTAAAGAAGATCACAGGCAGCACAAACTTACCCGTGTACTGCGACACCTCCACGCAACAGCCTCGCCCCTACATAACGCCGACACTACGGAAGGAGGCATTCAACTCTCTGCATAACTTACATCATCCTGGGATATCTGCTACAGTGCGACTGGTGACACAACACTTTGTGTGGCCAGGGATACGTAAGGACTGTAGAGAGTGGGCAAGGCAATGTCTACATTGCCAGGCGTGCAAAGTAACTCGCCACACCAAATCTCCTCTTTCCACTTACCTTACCCCTTCCTCCCGTTTCTCTCATATTCACCTCGACATCATAGGGCCCTTAAACCTTTCGTCTGATTACAGATACTGCCTCACCGTCATTGACAGGTTTACGCGATGGCCTGAGGCGTACCCCTTGAAAGACATCACGGCGGAGACCTACGCAGCTGCTCTGGTGTCTGGCTGGATAGCCAGGTTCGGCTGTCCTGCACGGGTGACTACTGACCGTGGTCGCCAGTTCGAGAGTCACCTCTTCAAAGCGCTCACAGCCTTGGTAGGCGCACACCACTTCCGCACCACTGCCTACCACCCTGCAGCCAACGGCTTAGAGGAACGACTGCATCGGCAGCTGAAGGCCGCCATCATGTGCCACAAGTCTTCGCAGTGGACTGAAGCGCTTCCACTGGTACTCCTTGGCATGCGTAACTCTTGGAAGGAAGACATCCAAGCTACGCTAGCCGAGCTTGTCTACGGGGAGCAACTTCATCTTCCAGGCCAGTTCCTATCTTCAAAGGAAGATTATACAGTAGCTGACGTCACCCAGTACGCAACCCGGTTGCGTCAACACATGACGAGGCTGACTCCAAGACCTACTTCGTGGCATTCTACATCGCCATTCTACGTGCCGCGCGACCTGCACTCATCCTCGCACGTCTTCCTACGCAGAGACTACGTTCGCAGCTCACTGGAACCACCATATGCAGGCCCCTACAAGGTTCTACAGAGGCACGCAAAATACTTTACGATCGAGATGCAAGGGAAGCCCAATAATGTTTCCATCGATCGACTCAAGCCGGCCTACATGATGCGTGAGGACAACAAAGTTCCGAATGAAGAGCCAACAAATACGTCGTCATCAGCCACTACCGCCACCACTACTACAAGCGAGGAGAGAAAGACAAAAAGCGGGCGGCGAGTAAGATTCCCCGATTTCTATCGACCGTGAGCAACGGTCTGGCCGGGGGGAACTTGTGGCGTGTCTACGCCTCACGACCAGCGGAAACGCTCCGCTTATGAACCACACAGCCACACAGACAGATCATACGATCTTTTGTTCGTGCTGACGTCAGGTCATTAGTGAGCCACCTACCTGTGCCGCACTCAAGCACCGCACCCGGACAGTCGCTCTGAGCTAGCCTCGAAGTCAGTCGCGTCGCGCTTACCTAGCTTAATAATTTACTTTTCCATACTTTTGTAATTTTGCTCCTTAAAATATATTGTTCCGTCGCTTAATAATAATTATTCATTTCATCTTCCTTACTTCATTCTACATTCTTCATCTTTCGCACTCACCCATTCTTCTGCTTGTTCCGCTAAATTGCTTCGTATAGACATAGCTATACGGGTTGGATTCCCGTGTAACGTAGGAGTAGGTACAGTACCTACGACCCTACAGGCTAGTGGCCGTAAAAAATGTAATTAGTCCGTCTTTTAGATTATTCAAAAATAAGGGACACGTATTTTTTTATTTGTGAATTAAACCAAAAATGACAAAGCCCATTAAAGTTACGTGTGACGTCACGCGGTGCTGCATTTCTTCGCACACGTAACTTTAATGGGCTATATCTTTGTTATTTTTTGTTTAATCGAAAAAAGAAAAAATACGTGTCCAATATTTTTTTATAATCTAAAATACGGACTAAATAAAATGTAATTATTTTGACCCTGGACACTACCCTATTGTCTGAATTTATGATTACGATTTTTTAATATCCCCATTCGCACCAAACGTTACTCAATGATGTCTCTCAGACTGCTTTTGAACATTCATTTGTACTTCGTCCTGCAACACAACATTATCTTTAGTATACAATGCAAAAATTGAATATAGTATATTCAGAATCAGTAACTGAATCGATTCCAATAATTTTTACACCGTGCTATATTTTTTCCCAAAAATATTTAAAAAAAGATCACAAGTTTAACAGCACTAACGCGACAACACACACACATGTACGACACACGTGTTGTACACAGGTAACGGCAGGTCATAGCAGGCATTATGCCCCAGCGCACAGACGGGAGCGGGAGCAAAACCACCAAACACCATACCACACTTACACCAGCTTATAACTTTGTGATTTTTCATGATACAGTTATAAAATTTTGTACATAGATTGTTTACATAAAAATACTAGACACGTGTTTTGGGTTTCCCATATACTAAAACTATTGTATAGTATAGTGAGATACTTCGGAATGTTCGTAATATTAGTGGAATGAAAGATTCCTCCCCAATAATCCCCAACACGTAGTTACTGAGCCGGGTGTAACGCAGGCACGCGCCAATAGCAAGGAATGTGGAGATACCAGATGTTAGACCGCGGTATTTGTTAGATTTCTCTAATACAGCACGGTTTTCGGGTCAAGATTCTATCTATATATATATAAGCGAAATACCACTACGTGTTACACCGTGGCGACCGCGTACTGGAAGACGTCAGCGTTGGAAGGCCTCCTACAAGATGGACCGATGACCTGGTGTAGCTTGCGGGAATCCGATGGATGTGGGACGCACAGGATCGTTCATTGTGGCGACGCTTGGGGGAGGCCTATGTCTAATAGTGGTCGTCTATCGGCTGAAATGATGAAATACTACTGCTGATTAATCACGTTATCTCAGAAACTATAATACCTACAAACTTGCAGCGATCTCTCGCGCCAGGCCTTGGTACAGGCCATGATCCGGAGCGACAAGGAGTGGCAGGTAGGTGCGGGCTTGTGGACGGCGAGCAATGGGTAGCTCGCTGTCCGACCGTCTGGTAACTGTCCGAACCGAGCCCAAGTCACCGACGGCGCGCACTGTTCCCGCGCGCCTCAAGGAGTTGTCAGCAACAGCAGGGGCCCAGCCGGGTCGAAGCCTACTGGGGCCAGGTTTAGTTTAGAAAGGTAGCTCAGCCCCGGTATGAAGGCGCGAAGGAACGGGGTGGGTTTTTAGTCAGTAAGAGTCTGACACTATCTCCCGCTCCGCCAAGGGCGGGGGATGTCATTTGGATGATTTTTACCCCCTGAAAAAAAACCCTATCAACGCTCGACTACTGGGCTAACAGTGCCATCAGTTATTAACGAAACTTGATGAAAGAAACTAATTAGTTGCGGAGACAAAAGCATTATGGATAATGAGTCTAATCGAAGACTTTAGTATCAAATTAACTACATATGGTCACCAAATTGGTTTGAGGCTCTGGAAATAATCAGAAAAATTTAATAATGTACTGAGGTCCAAGACTTTCTATTTCTTATGCATTTGTATTAAGTAACCTTGAATTCATTGCTCAAAATTTGTACAACTTTTATGTAGAAAAATAAATTATTATTATTATTATTATATTATATGTTGGAAATCATCCAATGACGGGTGTTTTTAATATCGCGCGGATTTCATCACGCATGCGGATTGTCGGATCGGAACGTGCAATTTAGCTCCAATTTTATTGGACTGACCGACATTTGACTATTCGAAAGTGCCTGCATAATATGGTCTATTTGAAATAAATGTTTTTGACTTTGACTTTGATTTGCTCCACATGCAGAAAATTTCAAAATGAAAAAAAATCGCGACCCGCGTACGTATTCCGCGCATTAAATAAATACTTGTTTGAAATGGAAATTTGCAGGGGTTATGCGTGCGGGGCAAATCCGCATGCGTGATGAAATCTTCACAATCATCATCATCATCATCATCATTTCAGCCGATACACGTCCACTGTTGGACATAGGCCTCCCCCAAGCGTCGCCACATCGAACGTTCCTGTGCGTCTCGCATCCATCGGTTTCCTGCTACCTTCACCAGGTCATCGGTCCACCTTGTAGGAGGCCTTCCAATATTCAAAATCTTCACAATATTAAAAAAAAAAACCGACTTCTTCTACTTTACTGGGCGGGAGAGCGTGTCAGACTTTTACTGACTAAAACCCACTCCTATGATCCTTCCTTGCCTTCGTTTCAGGGCCTTCGGATTCTCTTTCGCACAACCCATGGCTCCAGTAGACTTCGACCCTGCTGAGTGCAACCGTAAACGGTTTCGCTGCCGTCTCATCATCATCAGTGGAACACTGCGCGCCGTCGGCGGCTCGGGCTCGGTCCAGGTGGCTAATAGAAGACAGTCGGACGGCGAGCTACCCATTGCTCGCCATCCACAAGCCTACGCCTACGGTGGAGGGACATAATGTAGGTACACAATTAATTGTTGGAAGAATTTCTTACACACGGCTTCCATGAGAAAATTTGAAAATGGTTTCTGAAATTAATAATCGTGCTGGATGGAATAATCATGGGTAGTAAACGAGTGACTGTAAATTAAAGTTTTAAGTGACATAAATAATTATTTTGGGTAATAGAATTAATAAGTGAGCGACTGGCTGGGAGTGACGAGAAATCAATAGAACAGCAATTCACAAACATCAATTTTAGTTACATAAAATACAAAATGAGAAGCATCATAATATTTGAGCGCGATCTAATATTTGTGTGAATTTCAACGTTACGACCTGTATTTTTTCAAGGGTAGTATTTAAACGAGTGACTGTAAATTAAAATTTTAAGTGACAAAAATAATTATTTTGGGTTATAGAAATAATAAGTGAGCGACTGACTGCGAGTGACGAGAAATCAATAGAACAGCGACTTACAAACTTTAATTTGAGTTACTTAAAATACAAAATGAGAAGCTTCATAATATTTGAGTGACCTAATATTTGTTTGAGTGTCAATGTTTTGTCCTGCATTTTTTTCCAGATTTGGCCAATGATTTATTTATACTGAGCGGCATTTTATCTTAAATGAAGTGTTACGAATGTCCTAAATATAAATGTACACAGTATCGAATGTCCTAAATACCGATATTTATGTATTATGTATGTCACAAGGTAATTTGATAATCCGGATATTGCGAAAACCCGAATAATTAAAAAATGGTGAAATAAAATCTGCGAGCAACTTGGTCGTAGCGTTCGCCGGCCGCTGCCGCGGCACCGCTCGCTTCGCTCACTCGGCTCACGCGCGGTAGGTCACAGTTCTAACCTAACCTAACCTATTTCACCCAATTCAAATGATGAATCTACCTGCGACTAGATAATTAGACAATGATGAAAACATTTGCTAGCGTAAATTCCTTATTTAAAACCTCATTTTTATTTCTAGTCGCTCACTTATTATTTTAGTCGCTCACATACTAATTTAATCGTTTAACTAGGATTTCAATAACCCACTTTTAGTAAGCTCGTTCTGGATTTTATTGTTAATCAATATTTGTTGTTAGTTTAGTTAATGTGTCGCTTACTCAAATTCATACCGCTCAAGTTATTAAAACAGTATCTCATCATCAGTCGCTAAGGTTTTTTTTTAGTCGCTCGTTTTATAATTCCCCTTTTTTCAATATTTGGCAAATTATTTATTTATACTGAGCGGCATTTTATCTTAGATGAAGTGTTTCGAATGTCCTAAATATCGAAGTAGAGAGTATTAAACGGGACATTCAATACTCTCTACTTCATCTAATTGATATTTATGTATTACTTATATCACAAGACAAATTTAATAATTAGGAAATTGCGAAAACCCGGATGATTAGAAAATGGTGAAAAAAAAATCTGCAGTGACCTTTTTTAGTAGTTCGTTATAAAACCTCAATTTTATTTTAAGTCGCTCACTTACTAATTTAGTTGCTTAGCTAGGATTTCAATAACCCACTTTTAGTAAGCTCGTTCTGGATTTTATTATTGATCAATATTTGTCGTTAGTTTAGTTAATTTGTCGCTTACTCAAATTCACGCTAAGCTTTTTTTATTCGCTCGATGTAGCTTCGCATGCGTAAACCCCGCAAATGTCCATTTCATACAAGTTTTTTTTGCATTTTTAAATCTTCTGCATGCGGAGCAAATCCACAAGCGTGATGAAATTTGCATGATATTAAAAACACCCTAAAAGTATTATTTTCATATTAAAAGATGAATGAAATAATCAGCATCGTTAAGCCTTCAGTGTAAATCTAACGAGCGCTTCGGAAATTTATCTTATAATATCAGAGATGCGAGAGATAGGGGCGAGATCTTTTGAGAAAATTAAAATTATGATCTCAGCCGTCTTTTTGGGTGGAGTAAGCGATTATTCTGGCCATTCAGCTTTAATTTGAGTGTAAAATTTATGAAAGCTGGTAATAATGAATTCTAGAATTGGCAATTGTTGTGTTTATTGCGAGTGAGGTCTTTTAGTAGTTTCTTTTTAGGGTTCCGTCCCTCAAAAGGAAAAAAACGGAACCCTTACAGGTTCACTTTGTTGTTCGTCCATTAGTCTGTCTGCCTGTTTGTCTGTCAAGACCCTTTATCTCGGGAACGCGTGGAGGTATCGAGTTGAAATTTAAAACCATATACTCAGGTCTGCGGTCCCTTATAGCTGTAAAAAAATCAAACTTCTAAGTTAACGAAATAAAAAGATATGGCCGTACACGTCACAGAAAAAAATAACATTTTTCGATTCGAAGAAATCTACGAAACTCGATTCGGAAATTAAGCTATTTACATAAGTTAGGTTGTACGGAACCCTCGGTGCGCGAGTCCGACTCGCACTTGCCCAGTTTTTTTTTTAAACATTACCCCACGCTAGACGTGCTCCACGCGCTCTCGCTGCGCCGCCGCCGGGATTCCGATCCCGATTTCCGGCCACCGTAGGCGCGGGCTTGCGGACAGTGAGCAATGGGTAGCTCGCTATCCGGCCGTCTGGTAACTGTCCGGACCAAGCCCAAGTCGTCGACGGCGCGCACTGTTCCCGCGCGCCTCAAGGAGTTGTCAGCAACAGCAGGGGCTCAACTGGGTCGAAGCCTACTGGGGCCAGGGTTATCCGGAAGGGCGCTCGAGCCCCGGTATGAAGGCTTGAAGGAACGGGGTGGGTTTTTTAGTCAGTAAGAGTCTGACACTATCTCCCGCTCCGCCCAAGAGCGGGGGTTGTCATTGGATGATTTTTCCCACCATAAAAAAAAAATCAGGTGAGATAGAGGTCAAACGCGAACGAACCTATCAATAGTAATAAAAATTAAACTCTAACTCTAGAGTTAGAGAACTTCTAGAAGTTCAATAGTAATAAAAAAATGCCATGACTCCAGGGGCCCAAGTCTGCTATTTTTATAAATTCGTCATTCCAACACGATCCCATTGTCATTTTGCTAAAAGTTTATAATCTGCTAATTCATAATGATCGATCATTGATCGGTCAATGGTCTTGTAATATAATTGTGGTAGATTTACAATACCGAGCATATTAAAAGCACTAACTGCGCAATGACGTCTAATAGTATGTCACTGATCAAAGGAACTGTCAAAATTTTTGCAGATTACCGCATACGTCAGATATTCATTTGTCAATATGTATGAGATTAACATTCTATGCCATTTCTTTCAATGGAGTGTCAGTGGTTGACCATCGGAAAGTCATAATGACGCCATTAATTTGTAGATTACCAAAACTTGCCAAAATCAACAATTATGAGATCAATGATAGACCATTCTGACAGTATTGTAATAGCAGACTTGGGGCCCAGGAGTTTCCAGTGGTCTTTCAAAGATCTTTGTAGGTGTCTCTAAATACGCAGAAACCTTTTTGAATTCCTTCAGAAAAATGAACGCTGACAACGCATTCCTCAGCGTTTTTCTACAATGAGAAAAGGCAAGGCCATATTTTAAATTCTGGACGTTGAATGGGCCATATCTCACGTTGGCTGTCACGCAAAAGAGGCGAAAATGTCCTTAATAGCGCGTATTGACTGATGGATGGACACCGGGATTTATTATGAAAGATAAGGAAAAGCCTTGTAGTTAACTGGTCGGTTTAGTACGATTTATTTTCTTGATAATGGCTGACTTAGATTGAGGTTCATTGAAAAATGTGATTGTACTTATGCAGTAAGTAATACATTTTATTTGCGGGAAATGACGCAATTTTAGGAATAACTTACATCATCATCATCATTATCATTTCAGCCGAAAGACGTCCACTGTTGGACATATGCCTCCCTCAAGTGTCGCCACAATGAAGGGTCCTGTGCGTCTCGCATCCATCGGATTCCTGTAACCCTTAGTAACTACAAGTAACATATTATAAATGTGAAACTTACAAATTATATTAGAAATGAAGTAGGTAACAAATTATAAAGTGTCTATGTATTACTAGCTTTTGCCCGTGGCTTCGGCCGCGTACACAAAATATAGCTTAGGTCACTCAGAGCAGCTTTCTATCGGTGCTTAAATTTTTGCAATCGGACCAGTACTTTCAGAGATTACCTCCTACAAACAAAAAAACATAAAAACAAAAAAAAAAAACAAACTTTTTCTCTTTATTATATTAGTGTAGATATACGTCGACGTAAAACGTCTGAACTCTCAGCAAAAAAGTCGTGCAGAAAGTTCTGAAAGAAATAAAGAAAAAAAGTTCGATTTCGCCAAGTATTACATAAAAAAAAAAGTTAGAAAACAATATTACAGACTTTTTTAATATTAAAAAAAAACTCAAATGGGCTAAAATTGCCTAATTTCTGTCATCATCATCATCATTTCAGCCGGAAGACGCCTACTGTTGGACATAGGCCTCCCCAAGTGTCACCATAATGACCGGTCCTGTGCGTCTCGCATCCATCAGCGACCCTCACCAGGTCATCGGTCCACCTTGTGGGAAGCCTTCCAACACTGATGCGACACGTGACGGCAGTAAAGTCACTCAAAGGGCAATGGAAAGGGCTGATTTCTGTAATAAAAAAAAAAAAAAAACATAAAGTAACTTCAGTTTAAATATTTCGTGATTTCCGGGAGATGACAATTCGAAGAACGCCCCTATAACTGCTATAACATAATATAATATAATATAATATTCCACAACTATCACACAACGGCGTCTAGTCCCAAGGTAAGCAGAGCTAGTGTTATGAGTACAGTTAGACAACTGATAAACATACTTATATATTTCTAAATACATACATATTATAGATAAATTACACCCAGACACAGAACAAATGATGCTCATCACATACACATTTGTCCTGGGTGGGAATCGAACCCACGACCTGCGGCATATAAGTCAGGGCTACCAACCACTAGACCAACAGGACAGTCAAGCTATAGCTGCTATGAATTGAAATCTTAACAGTTATGACTTGGATAACATTATTGAATGAAGAACAATAATAAAATAATAATAATAATACAATTTTATTCAAAAATATAAGGTAATTACAGTAAAAACATTTTTTCCTTAATTTATGTCAAGTTCACAAGTGCTATAAGCCTGAACTAGGTTATCCTGTGTTTCAGGCGAGAAAAGGTAAAATAATATAACTAAATAATCACAGTAATTATATAACAAAAAGGTAAAATATTCATCTAATAGGTATGTAAAAGAGGTGTAAATAGTATAAAAGTCTTACTTGCTAAAATCTTAATATATTATTTAAGCTAACTAATCATAATAAAAAGTGCATTACATCTTTATCTTAGTACAACTAATAACTTCTCTGTATCTTCATAGAACAAGATAAGAATATTCCAAAGGCACAACAACAATAATCTCGTTTATACTGATACTGGTACACAAACAACAAATAATGACAGAAAACATAATAAGGAAACAAATAATAGACATGTAAACAATCATGACAGTGAATGTGTTTACTCGTTTAAAACAGGTACTAATGCAACCTGTCACATTATTAAGGAAGAGTGTGATGACAACGAGAGACCTTGGGATATTAATAATAGTTAAGAACCTAGCGAATACTATAACATTCTCGTCATCATCATCATTATCATCATGCCGTCCGGTAACTGTCCGGACCAAGCCCAAGTCGTCGACGGCGCGCATCGTTCCCGCGCGCCTCAAGGAGTTGTCAGCAACAGCAGGGACCCAGCCGGGTCGAAGCCTACTGGGGCCAGGGTTATCCGAAAGGGCGCTCGAGCCCCGGTATGAAGGCTAGAAGGAACGGGGTGGGTCTTTTAGTCAGTAAGAGTCTGACACTATCTCCTGCTCCGCTCAAGGGCGGGGGATGTCAATGCATGATTTTTCCCACCATAAAAAAAAAAAATCATTATCATCATCATAATTTCAGTTGAAAGACGTCCACTGCTAAACATAGGCTACAACAGAAGTTTAGTTCGGCCTGCCAGAGTGGAATTCCCTGCTGGGGTCTGTGTTTCCTGGTTGCTGCAACCTGAGAATTTTTAAGTCAAGACTGAATAGGTTACTTCTGGGTAAGAGTGTTCCGTCGTTGACCGCATTGTCGCTTTCCATTAGGTTAGCGGTCAAGCGCGATCAACAATAAAAAAAAATATGTTAGAATATATTTTGAACGAACAATTCGTAAGTTATTTACCTGCTAACATTTTACCTTTCGTAATATTCAATATAACAGCATACCTACTATGTCTTTCCATAAGTGCCTTTGTGCCAAGAGAATATAATATCAGAAATGTGTACGTATTTCAAAGGCTGACATTGATAGGCTGAGACAGCGAAGTTAGGCCCTACGGAGCCTTGTATAAAAAACAGGGTTTCTTTAGAGTTTTTTTTCTGACTAAAAAAAAACCCACTTCGGTTCCTTCGTTGCCTTTCGTACCGGGGCTGAGCTATCTTTCGAATTAACCCTGGCCTCAGTAGAATTCGACCCAGCTGGGGCGCTGCTGTTGCTGACTGGTCCTTGAGGCGTACGGGAACAGTGCGCGCCGTCGACCACTTGGGCTCGGTCCAGACAGTTACCGGACGGTCGAACAGCGAGCTACCCATTGGTCACCGTCTGCAAGCCCGCGCCTACGGTGGTCGGAAATCGGGATCGGAATCCGGCGGCGGCTGGGGCGCTGTGAGCGCCGCCGTTGCCTAATGCGGTCGGTCTCCTCCTTTACTGATTCGCAGAAGGAGGCGACCGCCTGCCACTCCTCCTTCTGGTAGTCTCTTTAGACTGAGTGGAAAGGCGTGTGAAGAGGCTTTAGACTGAGTGGAAAGGCGTGTGAAGAGGCTAATTAGTGATCCAGATTTGGCCAAGTCCAATCTACAAAGTCTAAGGAATATAATATTTCACCAGGACGCCATGGTAGCACGACCAGTTGCCCCGCCATGGTATCCCGGTGAATAAAGTAGTATATATAGCCCTAAGCTACCAAACTACACACCATACAGACACCAGAGTCGCCACACGTCGAGCTGGTTGCGCCACCAAATTGGTAGCGCATCCAAACGGTGTCCGTTTGGATGCGATTACCAATTTGGTGGCGCATCACATCAGGTGAGTAACTCTCTATGAGCTGTATACATTTTGTTGGTAGCGGTGACTGGTCGTGCCGCCATGATGTCTTGGTGAAATATACTCCTTAAGCTCAGGCGTAGCGAGGGTGTGCACGGGAATTGCATGACTTGATTCCGCTCAATCTCATTTCTACCATCGGACAACTCAATATATGGCGAGTATCCCCTTACGTTGTTGAAACCTCTACGGTCCGGACTAAGCGTATCGCCTCGTCGTTTTAGTTTAATTTGTATAGCTTGTTAGCTATACAATTGGAACATCCAATTACACGACATTATTTTATTATTACGAGTAAGAGTATCTTCAGAAAATTCCTTTGCTTTTTTTTAAGTGGGATGTCCCACTAACATCTAATCACATCTAATGACATCTCCCACTCGGCGTATCAGACTTTGACAGACTAAAACCCACCCTTGTTCCTTCTTTGTCTTTGTTCCACGGCCCCGGGGCACAACTTCGCTGCAACAACTTGCAGCGCAGTAGCCAATTGCAACCACTGCTGCTTCCGTGCCGTCAAAATACCTATACAGTAAACAATATGTGAGTAAGTGACAGACGGTCAAAATAACTTTAACAAACAAATTATATAGTAAGCCAGGCATACATAGTCAGTAATGTGCCTCTCTTGCAAAACTAAGACAAGTATAACTTGCATTGTTTAATTTATATAATTATAAATGCTTGTTTTGGTTTAGCAAGTGGGGATGTTACCAACTATGTATGCCTGGCTTACTATTTATGCCTATGTATACCTGGCTTTATATTTGGCTGGTTTACCTTACACAAAAATCTTCTATTAGTAACACTCTATTTACTTCAGTAGTCATCTTTAAATGTATCTAATAATCAACAAGATTCCCTCCATCATAAGAAATCGGGATGATTTACTGCAAAACCATTTAAAGGATACAAGAGGCTTCAACGTCGAGAAATTATTTTCAAAATTGTCAACAAACCACGGACTATGACCCTTATTTCCTCAGCACTAAGGTCTCGAGGTTAAGTGCTACGTCTGAGAGATTGCACCCATTTGTCAGAATCTCGAGTCATTTAAGGCAATTTTTATTGCTTTACTCAGTCGAGAAAGGCGGGAGAATGTACAGTAATAGCATAAATGTCTGATGTGTTGAGAAAATACAAGGAAAATACGAGGGAGAAGAATAATAGAAATTAATTTAAACTTTATGAAGTTGAAGTCAAGGCGTCTTTGAAGAAACGTGGCGTAGTTCAAGATAATTCAATGGCATAGCGAGGAACTTTCGTTTAATTTTGAGTTTTTGTAAAATCATGTTTAATGTTAGTTCAGAAATTTTTATGATGGTCACTCAACATCATGGTGCTTGATCCTGTGACTTGATGACGCCAAACTTACTGTGTGTGGTGACAAATTTTGGATGGAGTTACCACTTGTCGAGCAATTTATGAGAACTGATGCCACAATATTTTAGGTACTCCTCAATCGCGGCAGTAAGTCTCCTCTTTGACGCAGGTCCTCACCAGATATGGTAAGTTCGGGAGGTTTTTGTTCGGATTTAGGTGAAAAAAACACCTGAGTGTCACCATTGTGAGGACTGCCCTGAGGACACGGTGGAGCATACAGTGGAAGTCTGCCCCGCTTGGGCAGGGCACTGCCGTGTCCGCATAAAGGCGATTGCCAAATGCCAATCGCATCATCCACTCACATCCAATCCCGATGGACAGGGCCACCCGCCCTATAAGGAGCTTGCTAGGAGCCTATGGTCCTAGCGGGTATCTATCTAGTAATACAGGGGTAGTATCTATTAAGGGAAATTGAAGAAACTGAAGTAGGTTTTAACCAGTAAAAGTCTGATATGTCCTCTCGCTCTTGTTATTAGATAATTTTTTACCGGACAAAACAAATAACACAAGACGCTTGTGTATTTTTTTTAGTTTATTATTTATTTATTTATTTATATACTCCACCAGACGCTTGTGTATTTTTTTAGTTTATTATTTATTTATATACTATTTATTGTACACCAATATTACAATATTTTATAAAGGAAACGTTATAATAAAAAAACATATAATTGGCGGCCTTATCGCACTTGGCGATTTCTTCCAGGCAACCTGGCAAGGATAGAGATGCCTAGACAAAAAAAAAAGTTGCACTTGGTGCAAAATAAAAAAGTAATGAAAAATTATATAGGTACTTAATACTAAAAATAGATACATGTATACATACATACAAAACATAATATAAGTTAGACAATAAGTGGTAAGATGAAAATAAGATTACAGTGATAAGTAATGTTCTTTCACAAGCCTTTTAAATACAGGCAGGGGTTTTATTGTTTATCATGAGTATTTTTAAAAGGTGTTCCTAAACCCGATTTTGATAGACCGAATTGTTTCATCACCAAAATCATGTTCTTATTCTATCGTACACTTTTATAACATTGAAAAAAAACCGGCCAAGAGCGTGTCGGGCCACGCTCAGTGTAGGGTTCCGTAGTTAGTAATAAGTGTACCCACTTATGAGTTTAAAAAAATGCTTGCATATACGATTATACTACAAACTTGTCCAGAAATTATTTTGTAGAACCTTTTTGTCTTTTTTGTACAAAAACTGTTCTTTCCATCAAGTTCAAAATGATTTTCCTAGAAAGTCCTTACAAAGTTCTACTTTTCAGATTTTTTTCATATTTTCTAAACTTATGGTTCAAAAGTTAGAGGGGGGGGGGACACATTGTTTTTTACTTTTGGAGCGATTATTTCCGAAATTATTGACATTATCAAAAAATTATTTTAGTAAACCCCTATTCATTTTTAAATACCTATCCAACAATATATCACACGTTAGGGTTGAAATTAAAAAAAAAACTCACTTCCCACTTTACATATAGGGGGGCTACCCTAATAAAACATTTTTTTCCAATTTTTATTTTACCACTTTGTCGGCGTGATTGATATACATATTGGTACCAAATTTCAGCTTTCTAGTGCTAACGGTCACAGAGATTAAGCGAGGACGGACAGACAGACAGACGGACAGACAGACATGGCGAAACTATAAGGGTTCCTAGTTGACTACGGAACCCTAAAAAACAACCACTAATCACACTTATACCATTTTTTAAAGTAGGTACTGAAGCTAGAAAAAAAATGTCATCTCCCAAGCAATAGCCAACTAAGAGAACTAAGGTTGCCGACATAGCACAAAGAATCGCCAAACTTAAGTGGCAATGGGCAGGGCACATTGTTCGCAGAACAGATGGCCGTTGGGGCCGAAAGGTTTTGGAGTGGCGGCCGCGTACCGGAAGACGCAGTGTTGGAAGGCCTCCTACAAGGTGGACCGATGACCTGGTGAAGGTAGCAGGAAACCGATGGATGCGGGACGCACAGGAACGTTCGATGTGGCGACGCTTGGGGGAGAGGCCTATGTCCAACAGTGGACGTGTATCGGCTGAAATGATGATGATGATGATGATGAAGCAATAGCCTAATTTTTCACTGAACATTGATTGAAATGATTTTGATTAAAATCGAAATCGACCAACGATTCGCGATTTAGAATTTTTGCCCATTATCTGATACTACACCACCATTTGCTGAATACAAAGGTTTTCGGGGTTAATTAGTTGATGTTTTTTTTTAACATTGTCCCACACTAGGAATTACTCTTGTATCATATATGGGCTCAAAAATAATCATGTAAATACCCAGATCAACTAAGCCAGTCAAATATTTGGACCGTGCTGTAATCGAACCCGCGACATGCAGTCCAGCAGCTAATCGCTCAACCACTGCGCCAACCGTGAAGTCACAGTATATAGAATACATGTGAATAAACGATTTATTTATTGATAAAAAAATCATGAAAGTATTTTCCTCATGAAATATTCCTTTACCACATATTTTATCACCGTCAAAATTTATGATGTATATTCGATACATTGACGTTTCTTTTGAAAGTACTTTCGTAGGCTAAGCACGGATAGCGAATTTTGCTCTCGCGATTATTCGCACAGAATTCTGTGACATATGGAAATTGTATGAAGCAGCACACACTCGAGAAAAAAGAGCCAGATTAAATTAACTATGATGAAGTAGCTCCATACTGTGCACGGTTACCAGCTGCCAGCTATAATAATATTGCTGAATATCCTAGGACAGATTGTATTATAATGGAGAAAAAAATCACCAGAGAATTATCCACCAAGTCGCGGTGTGTATTTCAAAAGTTACGTGTGTCTTGACTGAGAACTGAAAAGAAACAGACAGAAAAAGCGAGCAATTTTATTTATCGTATATTGTTTCTTGATGTCATCAAATCAATATGTCCACCCACCCTGGGTGGCATATCAGACTTTTACTGACTAAAAACAGCTGTGTTCCTTCAGTTACCCTTTCAATTTTATTTACCATTCATTTAAGTTATGATTGAAGTCGGATTATAAAAAGTCGGAAAGAATCGCTCGGCGAGGCTGGTCTTTATACTAACTTTTTACAAAATCGGTAATCCTCCTGCCAAAGTCTGAAAGCCTGGTAATAAGCTTGTCAGAATTAATTAGTGGAAATCTCTTTCTTTGCTATTTCTTTTTGGATAAAAAAATATTACACCTACTTTACCGTTAGGTTCACTAATGTAGGATAATTAAGGCTATATTTTACCGGGACATCATGGCGGCTACCAAACTAGTCACCATACAGACAACAGAGTCGCCATACGTCCGAGCTGGTCGCGCCACCAAATTGGATGCGCCCTCATGACCCAGCCACCGTGACAAGGAACACCCGCGTGTCGGCAGAAGCAGTGTGATCCCGCCAGGGCCACAGGAAATTTTTGAAAAGGAAACCCGTCCTAGACCGCAAAGGGCACATGAAGGACACATGTGTGGTTTTAGTCAGTAAAATATTTTTGTATAGCCTTTTTTATAATATATCGTAAATATGAGTAGATTGTAGACGCTGCGGATTCGTAATATAGTTTACTATTTTTATTGTGCTTTTGGGTGCAAAGTTGACCGGTCTACATTGGCTCTCATATTATTAAGGCTTATAGTCACTTGAACCATCTGGCCGAAATTAAATGGACGCAACTCTCGCACCCGCCTAGGCGATAGTACGCATATCTGTGCATTTATTTGCGGCCAGCAGCGCCCGGAAAGCGCGCGACTGAACTTTAAATCCATTTTCTTTGCGAAATATTGAGTGATTTACCTATGCTATGTTCACTTTGAAGAATATTTAAAAACCAATTTTTATGTGTAAAAACGAAGGAATAGGGAAAAGTTGCGAAAAGTTGCGAAATTGCTAAATATTTTTTTTAAACAAAAGTATTGATAGCACGAAAAAATCAAATGTTGGTAATGTTGTTCATAAATCTATAATAAACATATATTTTTTTCAAACCTATAAACCTGGCCGTTACCGAGGAGTAAGCTTCAGAAAGTCACTGTTTAATAGCACTTTTCGGGCGCTTGGGCCTTAATATTGTAGTCTAAGGAAATATTATAGAATCAATCTTTTTTTTTTTTTAAGTGTAAAATCTGATCGACTTACAACAAAAGTCCTATCTATTACCAACTTCTGACACGGTTATTTAAAAACCTATTAAAATACAGTCACCCACTTTCAAAAATACTTAGCCAGTTCTATTCCAAGAGTTCCATTAACAGTTGAATCGGTCTCGATCATTACTTATTCACGTCATACCCGCGGAACCATCGGTGATTGAATATTGAATCGTCCGGGTCACTTGGGGATTGATGAGCGGTTCCATTTTATGTCTACCCTCTGATTAAAATAAAAAGAAAAGGTGTTCGGTGTTCAAATGGCTGTAAATTTTTGATATGACTCTTTGATTCTATATGTTTAGGTTTTAATGTTTTTTTTTGTTTGATTCTATATGTTTAGGTTTTAATGTTTTTTTTTCAGATATGGTTTCTATTTGGTATTCATTTTATATATGTGAGCAGTGGTGGCCGAGTGGTAATGGCCCCGACTTACGAGTTGTAGGGCGGGTTCGAACCCAGCCAGGCGCATTACTTTGTGTAATTTATTTCATCACCACTGTTCTCAAAACGAAGAAGGACAACATCGTGAGGAAACAAGCATGTCCTAGAACCAAAAATTTGAAGACACATTCACCAACCCGCACTGGGTCTGCGTGGTGTATTACGGCCCACTCTCTCTCCTAGTGAGGAGACTTGAGTACTAATAGTAGGAACATTAAAAAAGGCTGATAATGATGATGACGATGATTCATTTTAATGAGTTTGCTTGTCTCAGTAAAATATTAACAGAGCCCTTACCACGAGAGACAACCTAAATAGAACTGTTAAAAGAATTTAGCTATATAGGGTGTTAGCACAAAATAGATAGGTACAGAAGACAATCTCATGTATGTACTTCACTTTTTATACCTACGCTCCGTGGACGCACACTAATGAGCGTTTGAGCCGGAACTGTCCGACGAGTGATCCGAGACCACGTGTCTGTGAGCGGTGTATATGTGTGCGCTGCTCGAGCGCGCTTTGTATGTAGATTGACTTCTGTACCTATCTATTTTATGGTGTTAGCTCTATCCCTCTTTCTCACTCGAACGACTGACTTAAGGCCAGGTTCACCCACAAATATAAAAGAAAACACCATGAAAAAATATTTTATTAAAATTGACTATATGACCAACCACCGGGCAAAAATAAATCGCGAGTCAATATAAGTCTGACTTTCTCCACTGACTTTTCTGACTTTTTTTTCTTTTCTTTTCGTTTTCCACACGTCCCCAGCCGCCGTTTCTCCTAAACCCCACACACAGCGAGTATATAATTATATTGTTGATGATTTTCTAACAAAAAATCTATGCGGCGATTTACTTGCTGAAATGGGCTAGTTTTTATTTTAGCAAAAATCAGATATTTCATTCTCTCAGATTTTCACATTTAAAACAGCGCAATATCTTTTGTATTTCATTTTATCACTCAATAAATCTGTTAAACTTCCATCTGTTTATAATAACATTTCTTTATGTTTATTTCTTGAAAGCGTTTAAAAAATTTGAGAACAATGTTTTGATAAAAAAATACACTCGCACAATACTTCTTAAATATTTGATACTAAAGTTATCGCAGAGAGATTACATATTGAGAACAAATTACCCGGTAGTTTCCAAGCTCTACATGTTTGAGTAAGGTCAGCAACTCAATATTGGCCAACTGATAACACTTCACAATTATTCTGATTCAAAACTTTCATTCACTTCACCCTTTCTCTGTTTTCTGAACTCCAAGAACGGTAAAGTCCAAAGACGCTGGTTCTTCGTAAGTTCCTCTGCATCATCAAATGTATGAGGCATGTCCTTTCTTGCTGTCTCAGGTAGCCACAAAGCAATTAAAGCACCTAATCCGGCAACGGCACTTAGTACCATTAAAGGCAACCAGTACATATAAACTTTTAAGTACACAATGTATGGAGATAGAACAGTAGCTAAGTATCCACAAATATGCACTATTGCTACACCTGATCCTCTAACTGATGTAGGTAACATCTCAGCAGGCCATTGCATAGAAGCACTATATGACATATTGACAGCAAATCTGGCGACAACTGCAAATATTACTGTTGGGATACCACTAGCAAATATAGTGAGTATGCAGAATATACAGCTAATGGCCATCATGACGATTGTCAACCATCGTCTGCCGAAGCAATCCATAACGAAGGCTACGATGAGCATCGATGGACACTCAGTAAAGGACACTAGTGAGAAAGACATGAAAAAGTCAAAGTCTAGTTGACCTATACTTCGAACTAGTCCATCAAAAACAATAGTACAGCACATGAATTCAATACAAACTAGTATAAACATTTTTCTTATGACTGGCCTCTTTAGAATCTCTAAACAGCTCTCTGACTGCTCTACTTTTGTATTCATTGCTGACAGTTTAAACTGTTCGATGACTTTCGGCGGTATTTCCTTTTTATTTATCCGACCGATGACAAGAACTTTCTTCACAGCTTCATCAATTCGGCCTTTTGATAACAGCCACCTCGGACTTTCTGGCAAGTATAATGGCGTTATTAAAGCTAAAGCTAGAGGTAAACTTGTGACTAGAGAAATAGTTTTCCAGTGTCCGCATGCAAGCATCAACCAGGGTAACACTGTTACGAATAGAGAGTAAAATGTAGCAAACGATAGGTTTGCTAAAATAGTTCTATATTTCGGAGCGACGTATTCCAATATCAGAAGGTACGCCATAATCATGCAGTTGTCGTAAGCCATACCCATAACGAATCTTGTAGCTGCAAACTGAGTCAAATTTTGAGCATAAGTGCTAGCAACGCCACCAACACAGCCGATTAGATTGCTAATAACAGCAGCTGGTACTCTCCCAAAACGATCAGCGATCCATCCAATAACAAATCCGCCAAATATGGACCCTACAAAGAATATTGATTGAGCCGTTGCTTGATAGCTGTTCTTATCACAGACCCATTCTAACTCACTTGAAATAGTAGGGTATGGTATCTCTGTTAGGTTGAACTCCCATCCATGTTGACACGGCACTGTACTCCACGTCGGATCAAGCGTCCGTCCTGTTGCTAACACTTCAGTCCAGTTGGCTTCAAACATTGTACATTGTGAGTAACCAAATCTTGCTTTCTCATCTTTAGGCACTCCAAGATCCCTCCGTTGTATAGCAGTTAAGTTTTCTAACTCGGGAATTCTGCACCAGTGGTTGGGCGACACTTCTGTCATGAACATCTGAGAGAAGTACACGAAAGTCCCATAGGCATAGAAGGGAAACGTAGAAAAGAACAGTAGCCATTGGTAACGCCCACATTCACCAGCATATGATATGAGGTCATCATAATCTACAGTTTCTTTTGCCTTATCTACTTTGTTTTCTATATCTGCGACGGCCTTTTTTGCATCCATTTTTGTTTATGTATCTCTTGCTCTGTCTTCCTTGAAAAACTTTATTGAACTGATTAAATAAATTTTAGATGCGTCTTTTATTATCTCGTTGATGTTATTTACAAAGAAAGATAGCATGCTAAATTTGGAATTGTGGTTTGTCGAAGGCTTTCTTCAATAAATATTGACTTTGACTCGATAGCGATATAACATAATGTTGGAGATTAGGTAAATTTCCATATATACTATGGGTAATTACGCGAGTTATATTCACTATATGACTATATGGTTTCTGTAAATTGCAAACTTATTTTCAGAACAATATTATTCACCTGTCCACGCTTTTTGGCTGGTAAGTATTTTTTGAAAATAGGCCGAAGAAAGAAGTAGAAAAAGAGTCCAAAAAGATTTCCATGTTTTGAAATATATCATTGTTTAACAGAAATAAGTATGACAAAATATCATAATATTTATTTCTGTAAAAAATTATAAAAAAATGCTTTAGTTTTATGAGTTACGTTTAAAAAAAACATTTTTGTTTTACATTAAGTACAACCAGACACTTCAATTTTATTAAGTATCTCTTGTTATAAAGTTATGCAACCATCATTACTCTGTGGTAACCTTTAATCTTGATGCAAACAGCAGTTATTTATACTAACCTGACAAAGTAGTTAACAATGATTGTGTAATCTTTCATCACACTATTTACACTTTTAACGCCTATGCATAAATAGAACGTGCAATATTTTCTGCATAATCTCTCTTTATTTTATTTGCCACTTTTTGCACTGGTTTAACTTCTTTGATATTAAAGTTGTATCTGTACGTTATAAAAGGCATTCACACTTTCGATTGAATTTCGAGGAACACTTCCGACTTCTGGCTCCTAAACTCAATCAGACTGGGGCTGCCATCAAGCGGCTCCTACCCAACCTAGGAGGTCCTGACGCCTCTTGCCGGAGAACACTTCGCGAGTATCGTTCATTCCAAGTAGGTCTTTTGGTCGTCCTTGGAGCACTATCCATTGACATGCAATAATTATTTATTATGGCATCTTATGTCTATATAAGATCCTGTGGTGCACTTCTCTTTAATCTTTGAAATATTGTGTTGAGTTTGTCCATAAAATTATTTGCCCGGTGGTTTATATAAGGTACTATCATACGCTTTTTGCAAGCTTTGAGAAAGTGTACTACTTCATCCTTGACTGTTTTTATTTGTAATTCACGGTGACTTTTTTCATTCGTTATGCACCACTGTGCATCAGTCACCATGCGCAGAACTTTAGATTGAAAGCATTGGAGTATTTCTAAGTTGGAATCAGCGGTGGTGCCCCATAATTGTATTCCATACGTCCATATGGGTTTGAGTATGCACTTGTAAAGTAGGAGTTTATTAGCCATAGTTAGTTGCGATTTTCTCCCCAAGAGCCAGTTGAGTTTACTCAACTGCAGTCCTAGCGCCTTTCTCTTTGTAAAGATATGTTTGGTCCACGTTAGACGCCGATCAAGATATATCCCTAGATATCTTATAGATTCAGATTGTAGGTTTTTTGTCTGATTTAAAACTACTTCAGGACATGATTGCCTTCTTAAAATGAATATGACATGAACGGATTTAGATTCATTGACTTCGAATCGCCAGTCCTTCAGCTACTCAGATTTGTTGTTGAGACTAGATTAAAGTTCACTAGATGCTCCGGCAAGTGTTTCGTCGGCTGCAAAGATGGCTGTGTCATCAGCAAATGTGCCTATCGGAACATTTTGTGTATCGGTGAGATCAGAGGTAAATAAGAGATAGCATGGCACCCATCACACTACCCTGAGGCACACCTGCTTTTATCTCGTGTTACTCTGTCTCCGAATCATTGCCTTTGGTGTAAAAGTGTCCTTCACTGAGGTATGACTCGATGAATTGCAAATAGTTGTTTGGTAGCGCCTTAGACAGTTTGCAGAGTAGGTCCTCGTGCTATACTCGATCGAAAGTCTGTGATATATCAAAACATTCCGCAAAGATATACTGTTTGTGTTTTAAGATTTAGTCAATACTTTCCACTATTCTGTGTATCTGTTCAATATAGTGCCGTGAGCTTTTCTGAATCCAAATTGATGTTTTGGGATCAGTTTCATATCCTCAATTATGGCTGCCAGGCGGTTTAGAAAGAGTATCTCTAGGACCTTGGACGGTATGGGTAAAAGGCTAATATTTTATATGTAAGATTTCCAGTAAGTAGGTGTCAGTCAGATACATTATTTACTGTTTCTTTTTGTATGTGTGACTGTACATTACTTTAGTGAATTCTAAATATAATTGACGGGATCCATTGGTTTTGATGCCAGTTAGGTCTGCGCATGCTGCGGTTATGTTTGAAAGAGTTATAGCGGCCCGGCAATGCAAAGGGCAACTGATGGAACACGGATAGGTTATAGTCATTAAATGTTTGACAGGGTCTCATTATATTTGATGGTTTCTCTCACAAAAAAGCTATTGGGCAATTTAGAATTTCCATTAAAACAGTACAATGATGATATATAACGCCACTTTATTGCCTTATTGTATTTTATTTTAACACTTTTGATAGATATATTAAAATGAAAACTGTTTACAATATTTTTTATGGTTTATCCATTGTAAGTGTTTGAGAAATTTGAGAACGATATTTTGATAACAATTTACACTCGCATAGTAATATTCTTCAAATATTTGATTACATACTAAAGTTATCACACAGAGATATCTTGAGAGCAAAAGATATGTAGTTTGTAAGCTATACGTGATTGAGTAAAGCCAGTGACAACTAAGAATACTTCACAATTCTGATTCGAAACTTTCATTCACTTCACCCTTTTTCTGTTTTCTAAATTCCAAGAACGGTAAAGTCCAAAGTCGCTGATTCTTCGTAAGTTCCTCTGCATCATCAAATGTATGAGGCATATCCTTTCTTGCAGTTTCAGGTAGCCAGAAAGCAATCACAGCACCTAATCCGGCAACGGCACCTATAACCATTAAAGGCAGCCAATACATATAAACTTTTAAGTACACAATGTATGGAGATAGGACAGTAGCTAAGTATCCACAAATATGCACTATTGATACACCTGATCCTCTTACTGATGTAGGTAGCATCTCAGCAGGCCACTGCATAGAACCACTACATGCCATATTGACAGCGAATCGCGCGACCACGACGAAGATCACTGATTGGACACCACTGGCAAATATAGTAAGTACACAGAATATACAGCTAATGGTCATCGTTACGATTGTCAACCATCGTCTGCCGAAGCAGTCCATGATAAAGGCTACAATGAGCATCGATGGGCACTCAGTAAAAGACACTAGTGAGAAAGACATGAAAAAGTCAAAGTCTAGTTGACCTATACTTCGAACTAGTCCATCAAAAACAATAGTACAGCACATGAATTCAATACAAACTAGTATAAACATTTTTCTTATGACTGGCCTCTTTAGAATCTCTAAACAGCTGTCAGACTGCTCTTCTTTTGCATTCATTGCTGACAGTTTAAACTGTTCGATGATTTTCGGCGGTATTTCCTTTTTATTTATCCGACCGATAACAAGAACTTTCTTTACAGCTTCATTAATTCGGCCTTTTGATAACAGCCACCTTGGACTTTCTGGCAAGTACAACGGTGTTATTAAAGCTAATGCTAGAGGTAAACTTGTGACTAGAGAAATAGTTTTCCAGTGTCCGCATACGAGCACCAACCAGGGTAACACTGTTACGAATAGAGAGTAAAATATGGCAAACGATAGGTTTGCCAATATAGTTCTGTATTTTGGAGCGACGTATTCTAATATTAGAAGGTACGCCATAACCATGCAGTTGTCGTAAGCCATACCCATAACGAATCTTGCAGCTGCAAACTGAGTCCAATTTTGAACATAAATGCTGGCAACGCCAGCAACACATCCAATTAGATTGCTGACCACAGCTGCTGGCACTCTCCCGAACCGATCAGCGATCCATCCAATAACAAATCCGCCTAATATAGATCCTACGAAGAATATTGATTGAGCCGATGCTTGATAGCTGTTCTTGTCACAGACCCATTCTAACTCACTTGAAATAGTAGGGTATGGTATCTCTGTTAGGTTGAATTCCCATCCATGTTGACACGGCACTGTACTCCACGTCGGATCAAGCGTCCGTCCTGTTGCTAACACTTCAGTCCAGTTGGCTTCAAACATTGTGCATTGTGAGTAACCAAATCTTGTGTTCTCATCTTTAGGCACTCCAAGATCCCTCCGTTGTATAGCAGTTAAGTTTTCTAACTCGGGAATTCTGCACCAGTGGTTGGGCGACACTTCTGTCATGAACATCTGAGAGAAGTACACGAAAGTCCCATAGGCATAGAAGGGAAACGTAGAAAAGAACAGTAGCCATTGGTAACGCCCACATTCACCAGCATATGATATGAGGTCATCGTAATCTACAGTTTCTTTTGCCTTGTCCACTTTGTTTTCTATATCTGCGACGGCCTTTTTTGCATCCATTTTTGTTTATGTATCTCTTGCTCTGTCTTCCTTGACAAATTTTATTGAACTGATAAAATATTTTTTTGTTGTGTCTTTTATTATCTCGTTGATGTTATTTGCAAAGATAGCATTCTAAAGGAATTATAGTTTGTCGAAGTCTTTCTTCAATAAATATTGATTTATCTTTGACGTGACAGCAATATAACATAATGATATAGATTAGGTAAGTTTCCATATGATTACACGATGTGTAATTATGCGAGTAACATTCCCTGTACATGGCTTCTGTAAAAGGTAAACATATTTTTAGAACAATATCATTGAGATGTCTACGCGTGGTAGATATTTTTATTGGGCCAGTAAGTGTTTTTTGAAAATGGACTAGAGTGAGCAGTCGAAAAAAAGAGTCTTGAATGCTTGGTAGAATGAAGTCCTACTACGAGCTCCTAATGCGATCCATTTGACAATCTAAACTGAACTGTTGTTGTTGTGTTGGAGTTATATAGGATATATAGTTCCATCCTCCTTTCTTGCTCGCAAGCCCGACATTTTGACACATTATAGTAAAGGTCTTTGAAAAATCATTGACATGGGCGATATGAGCATCCTAAACAACGGTGCAGAAAGTTGATCACTTAAGGTGTCATTCGAATCTCGGCTGCAAGCTGCGGATGCAGGCAGCACATGCGGCGGTTGCACGAAGCCGGCTGCGGCTGCATAACTGGTTTTATATGTGGAAGTATGGGTTTTTGTGAAAACCATTCCGAACGCGGTTGCGGCCGCACGTGTTGCCGAGCTTCGGCTGCGAGTGTTGCCATGATTTGCAGCCGCAGCCGATCGCAGACCAGTAGTGCTGCGGCCGCAAGTCGATGCGCACGTAGTTACGTAACTTCAACCGGTTCAGACCAGTCCGAAATAATTGCTACTTGGAGCCGATAGTGCTTACATTGGATTGAATCGTAGATCCGCGACTAGCAGCACGTGCAGCCAGCCTCGAGATCACTCCCGGCTGCGAAAACAGGCAATGGCTGCGTGTCATGCGTGTGCTACCTAAACTCACAGCTTGCATCCGCAGCCTGCAGCCAAGGTTCCAATTACACCCTTACGAACGGAGTATAATTCGGCTGAGTGATTGTTCGAAATAGTAACAGTGACCTTCACAAAGGGTAACTGAAGAATGACGGCGGGTTTTAGTTAGTAAAAGTGTGACACTAGTCCTTCGCGCAACTTTATTATTTTGTTTTTTTTTTTTATAATATTATAAACTATTGCTTGACAGCGATCCCACTTGATGATGCAGTCGTTGATGGTGAGGCGCATTAGTTTATTCTAAGAACTCTAATTCTTTTCCAAAAATAAACAAAAATGTTAAAGTATTTGAAATAAAAAGCCAAACAAACAAAACATTATAAAAATGCTTTAATATTACGAGTATCATGTTTCATAGCAATGATACATTACAAACAGATATCTCAAATGTTAAATACCTTAATTAATTTAATCTTGATGTAAATAGTAGTTATTTATAGTAACCTGACAAAGTAGTTAACAATGATTGTGTGATCCTTCATCACACTGTTTATACTTTTATATCACCTATGCGTGCGTAATATTAAAAATATATAAATTAATTTAAATTAATATATATATATATTTTTTTGTGGAGCATAAAATCCAAAAAAAAAATCGTTAATTTCTGGAGTCACACCGGAATGTCAAAGGCATTTGTGGTGCCAGTAACGAACTGTTTTCTGCATTATACTATGGAAGAAGACTTTGACCACAGGGCGTAGTGTTCCGTCGCTTCCGCGGACAAATACCACGGGACAGCACAAAGGCAAAATAGTGCAAAGTGCAGCGTTACTAACATAGTTTTAAATCATGTTAATGTTGTTGTTTGACAGGCCTGTTGGTCTAGTGGTTAGTGACCGTGACTGCTATGCTGGAGGGCGTGGGTTCGATTCCCACCCAGGACAAATGTTCGTGTGATGAGCACGATCATTTGTTCTGTGTCTGGGTGTAATTTATCTATAATATGTATGTATTTAGAAATATATAAGTATGTTTATCATTTGTCTAGTAATCATAACACAAGCTCTGCTTAGCTTGGGACTAGACATTGCTGTGTGAAATATTAATGTTAGTTGTGGAATATTAATGTTAACTAACAAAATGAGTTAATATAAGTAATTATGTATGTTAGTTTTTATTGTTGGTATTTATGATATGGGTACATACATGTGGCCCGAAATAAATTGATTACAAAATTAACTTTTAAATAAACACAAAAGCATCCTTCTAACTTCCCCACCAACTGTGTTCCCACGTTGTCGTCGTGGTGGGGCTTGCGTGTCTCAATGACCTTGAGGGCTATGCCGGTAGAGCTACTCATGCCGGAAGGCCTCAAGCGAGAGACCAGACCAAGAGGAACATATGGCGGAGTCCAGTCGGACCGCCCGGAGGGTGCGCTGTCCAGGAGCGCTGGCACAACAGCTGTTGACGCCTTCTGGATAGCGATGTCGGAGAGATGGGGTTCGCCTCCGGTACGTGTCTGTTCAGCAGACATGACCAGGATGGCGAACGTGTAATGGGGACCCCACCCCATTCAAAAAAGGCAAAGCTGTGTTCAGCACCAATATGAGCGCGAGTAGACAAACAAATACTACCCCAGGAGGGTACCAGTTAGCTGGAGAATCCCTCCCCGAGCAGAGCTCGGGCTGCCCCTCGTATTCTGGGGGGGGCACCTACCGCCTCGGGTCTCCGGACCCTGTACCGTCCTACGTGGACGCAACGAGCCAGGGTGGCTCACGATTCGGCAGCGCGGAGTCCCTGGGACCAGTTCCCAGCACGTCCGCGATGCCGGTGGAGGCCGGCCGTAGGTTCGGCCTCAGAGAGGTGAGTGAAGACGCGGCGTCGGATTCAGATGCCGCGTCTTCACTCAACTCAGACGGGAAGGAGGTAGAGGAGGTGCGGGAGCCCCTCCTTTCGATGGAGGTGGAAGAATCCGCATCCAACGGAAGGAGGGCGTTCATGCGCGCCATGCGCTCCGCGTCCGACGACGAGACGGGACCTGCCCGGAAAATCTCGTCGTCGGGGCGGGGTGCGGCCCGAAAGTCGGGCAGAGGGAGAGGGTGCGCTGAGGAAGCGTCTCGGCGACCCCAGGAGGTCGCGAACGACCAGACCAGCGCCGACGTCTTAGTGCCGAAGTTCCCTGGCGAGCTGCCAGAAGGCATGGAGGAGGCGCTGGCCAAGTTTCGGCAGGTAGTGGCAGCCGCTATCACAAGCGTGGCCAACAAGAGGGAGAGAGTGGCCAAAAAACGCTCCGTCGGGCTGGCCAACGCTTCAATTGAGGGGGCGCTGGGGCTCGTCTTCGAGCCCTACGAGCGCTCCCTCAGCGGGAGGTTTGGCCGGCTCGAGGCGGCCGTGGCCGCTCTCCAGGGCTCTCGTCCCGAAGGGGGGAGCAGGCAGGAGCAGGGCCGATCCCGGCCCTCGCCCCAGGCGGAAGGCGAGGTTGTGTCTCTGCTGCGGCAAGAGCTGGCTGCCTTCAGGGAGCAGCAGGAGCAGCAGCAGCAGCAGTTCCAGGGGCACATCCAGCGCCAGTTCTCCGTCCTGGAGGGCATCGTCCTGCGCCCCCCTCTCGCGGCCTCTGGCCAGAAGAGGATGGCGTCTTATGCCGCCGTCGCCGCGGCTACGACGGCTGCAGCACCCAGGGCTGGCCCCTCGGGGCAAGACGGGCGCGTTGCCGCGGCGTCGGCGCCTGCGAGGCCGGTCCCGGCGGCCAAGCAGCAGCAGCGGCAGGGGAAGTCTGCCCCTCCCTCAAAGAGCAGGGTGGCGGCTGCCACCAAACCGGCGGGTCCTCCCGCCGCGGCGGCGACTAGGTCGCGCCTGCCGCCTTCTCCGCCCGAAGACCCCTCGGCTGGCGCCGAGTGGACGGTCGTCGGCGCCAAGAAGAAGGCGAGCAAGGCGGCAAGGGCGGCCAAAAAGCGCAGGCGGCGACAAGACCGCAAAAAGCGGGCCATGGCTGCTCGACTTCGCGCCCCGACTTCCGCAGCTGTAGTGATCACACTACAGCCAGCTGCGGAAAAGAAGGGCGTCAATTACGACGCAGTCATGGCAAAAGCCAAGCAGGCGGTGATTGGCCACCTCGGCGAGTTCGGAGCCTCAGAGGGCTTCCGGATGAGGCGCACCGCTACCGGTGCCCGAATGCTGGAGGTCCCTGGGGCAAATAGCGGGGAACTCGCAGACGCTCTGGCCGTAAAGATCAGGGCGTCCCTGGACGCCGAGGAGGCCCGAGTGTCCAGACCCACCAAGTGCATCGACATGCGCATTATGGGTCTGGACGACTCCGTTAGTGTGGAGGAAGTGGTGGCCGCCATCGTCAGGGCAGGAGGGTGCACGACCGATCAGGTCCGGGCGGGCACCATCCGCGCTGACAGCACGGGCATGCGAGCCGTTACGGTGAGCTGCCCCGTGTCGGCGGCCAAGGCCATCACGACCGAGGGCCGAAGACTATTGGTGGGTTGGGTTTCAGCCCAAGTCAAGATGCTGGAACCCAAACCTCTGCGGTGCTACCGCTGTCACGTGGGGCACCACGTGGGGGCCTATTGCGCCGCAGAGGACCGCAGTGGCCGCTGCCACCAGTGCGGACAGCCCGGGCACAAGGCCGTTGAATGCCGTGCAAAGCCGCACTGCTACGCATGTGCGGCTGCAGGCAAGCCGGCCGACCACCGGGCTGGGGGCAGGTCCTGCGACCCCCCCGCCAAGGCCAAGGGCAAAGTCAGGCCCATCCACCCTGACACCCTCACCGCAGCAGCCACCGTCTTGGCTGCCGCCGCTGTCGCCGCCGCTCCCGCCGCGGCGGTGCCCTCACAGGGGGCTCGGGAGGAGACTGTAATGGAATGTCAATAAGGACACCATTACGTCTCCTCCAGGCGAACATCAACCACTGCGCCCCCGCTCAGGATCTGTTGCTCCAGAGCATGGCGCAGTGGTCGATCAATGTCGCCGTCGTCTCCGAGCCGTACTACGTCCATCCCCGCTGGGTTCAGGACCTGGACGGCTCGGTGACGCTAATTTCGTCGGCCGCCGCCGGTACCCCGCCCCTCGAGGCTGTTGCGAGGGGACGGGGTTGCGTGGCAGCACGGGTCGGGGACATTGCAGTGGTAGGCGTCTACCTGTCCCCGACCAGAACTCCCGACGAACTCCATGTCTCCCTTATGGAGCTAAGTGTCGTCGTCGCTGGGTTTGGTACCCTCCCCGTGGTCGTTTGTGGGGACTTCAACGCCTGGAATACGGCTTGGGGTTCCCGGCGCACGAACACACGGGGTCGGTTGGTGGAGGACTGGGCCTTGGAGCTGGGCCTGGTCGTCCTGAACCGGGGTTCTGTCCCCACGTTGGTGCGGAGGCGGGGTGAATCAGTGGTGGACCTTTCGTTCGCCAGCCCCGCTCTGTCGCCGCGTGTCGTCGACTGGCGCGTTATGGAGGAGGTGGAGACGTACTCCGACCACCGGTATATCCGGTTGGACGTCTCCGCCGAAACCTCGGCCGCGCCGGTCCGACAGAGCCCTTGCGGTCCGCGGTGGGCGCTTAAGCAGATGGACCGGGAGCTCCTCCTGGAAGCCGCGACAGTACAGGCCTGGGTGCAAGCACCGGACAGGCCTGTCGACATCGACGTCGAGGCGGAGTGGTTCCGGGAGGCCATGTCGCAAATTTGCGATGCGGCAATGCCCCGAGTCCGTCCAGGACGTGCTAAGCGCCAGGTGTACTGGTGGTCGCCGGAAATCGCTGCACTGCGCAACACGTGCAATCACGCGCGACGCCGGTACGCCAGATACTGCAGGCGCCGCATCCGCGCGGCGGATGCGGAGGCCAGAGAGGCGGAGCTGTACGAAGGTTACAGAGAGGCAAAACACACCCTCCGAGCGGAGATTAAGCGGGCCAAACTCGAGGCCCGCGACGTGTGGCTGGGGTCTCTGAACGCGGACCCGTGGGGGCGCCCGTACAAATTGATACGGGAGAAACTGCGCCCCTGGGCTCCCCCGCTGACTCAGAGTCTCCGGCCCCAACTCGTGGAGGGTGTGGTGAGCGCTCTGTTCCCTGCGCGAGGGGAACACTCCCCCCCGCCCATGGCTCCGCCTCCGCCAGCGGTGTCTGACGCGGACCGCAATAGCGACGACGACGATAATGCTCCAGAGGTGACCGAGGTAGAGATGAGAGTGGCGGTGCAAAGGCTGAGTGCCAAGAACGCCGCCCCAGGACCCGATGGCTTGCCTGGGAAAGCCTGGGTCCTGGCCATGGAGGCTCTCGGGCCTCGACTGAGAGGGCTCTTCAGCGCATGCTTGGAGAGGGGCCAGTTCCCACTTCGCTGGAAGACGGGGAAACTGGTCCTCATCGCGAAGCCAGGGCGCCCTGCGGACTCTCCGTCCGCGTACCGGCCCATTGTGCTGCTCGACGAGGTGGGCAAGCTCTTTGAAAGAGTGATTGCGAGCCGCCTCGTCGCGCGCCTTTCACGGGTGGGGCCGGACCTTTCGGACGGACAGTTCGGCTTTCGCAGGATGCGCTCGACGGTGGACGCCATCATGCGCGTGCGAGCCCTCACGACGGGGGATGCGGTGTCCCAGGGTAGGTGTGTCGTGGCAGTGTCCTTGGACATTGCCAACGCTTTCAATTCCCTGCCCTGGAGTACGATCCGAAGGGCACTCCGGTACCACCGGGTGCCCGAATACCTCTGTCGAGTAGTCGAGGCCTACCTGTCGGACAGGTATATTGTCTACCCCGGTCACCAGGGAGACTGGAAACGTCGGGAGATGTCGTGCGGTGTTCCGCAGGGGTCGGTACTGGGGCCACCCTTGTGGAACATCGGATACGATTACGTGCTGCGGGGCGACCTCCCTGACGGGGTCAGCGTGGTCTGCTACGCAGACGACACGCTGGTTCTAGCGCAGGGAGAGTCGTACCGGGCGGCGGCCGCTTTAGCGACACGCGGGGTTGCGATAGTCGTTGGTAGGATCCAGGAGTTGGGACTCGAGGTGGCGCTGCGCAAATCCGAGGCCATGTGTTTTCACGGTCGCGGCCGTCGGAACGCGCCACCGTCGGGTTCCCAACTAACGGTAGGAGGAGTTCGCATCGGCGTCGGGACATCGATGAGGTACCTGGGACTCATCCTCGACAGCCGTTGGAATTTCGAGGAGCATTTCCGACGTCTGGCTCCCAAACTCAACCGGACTGGGGCCGCTCTCAAGCGGCTCCTGCCCAACCTTGGGGGTCCAGACGCCTCCTGCCGGAGGCTCTACGCGGGGATCGTTCGGTCCATGGCCCTCTACGGGGCGCCGGTGTGGGCGCCGTCGCTGCGAAAGCGACCGGCGGCCATTCTGAACGCCTGCCAGAGGGTCATGGCAATTCGGATGGTGCGGGGATACCGCACGATTTCCTGCGAAGCGGCGAGCCTTCTGGCTGGCCTACCGCCGTGGGATCTGGAGGCAACAGTCCTTGCACACATGCACGACATGCGCGTGGAGATGCAACGCCGGGGTGAAAGTCCTCTGCCGCGACAGGTCACGGCATGGCGGACAGAGCTCCGGCGGGATCTCATGGTGGAATGGCGTCAGCGACTATCGCAACCCCGTCATGGGCACGCCACAATTATGGCGATAAGTCCCCTCTTTGAGGCGTGGCTGGAAAGACCTCACGGCGTCCTTACCTTCCGCATGACACAGGTCCTCACCGGAAATGGCAAGTTCGGGAGGTTCCTGTTCCGAATCAAAGCGGAAGTGACGCCCGGGTGTCGCCACTGTGCGGAACGCCCGGAGGACACGGTGGAGCACACAATCGCGGTGTGCCCTGCTTGGGCGGAGCATCGCCGTGCCCTCGTGGGGGTGATCGGCGGCGGAGACCTC
Organism: Mythimna ferrago; assembly: GCA_910589285.2. Classification (NCBI taxonomy): domain Eukaryota; kingdom Metazoa; phylum Arthropoda; class Insecta; order Lepidoptera; family Noctuidae; genus Mythimna; species Mythimna ferrago. Next base: position 3,523,804 of record OU342680.1, read on the forward strand.
TCGCGCCGGGCCTTGGTCGAGGCCATGGTCCGGAGCGAGGAGGAGTGGCAGGCGGTCGCCGACTTCTGCGAAGCAGTAATGCTCGCTAAGGAGGAGGCCGACCGCATCAGGCAACGGCGGTCTCGCCGCCGCCGCCGGGATTCCGATCCCGATTTCCAGCCACCGTAGGCGCGGGCTTGCGGACAGTGAGCAATGGGTAGCTCGCTGTCCGGCCGTCCGGTAACCGTCCGGACCAAGCCCAAGTCGTCGACGGCGCGCGCTGTTCCCGCGCGCCTCAAGGAGTTGTCAGCAACAGCAGGGGCCCAGCCGGGTCGAAGCCTACTGGGGCCAGGGTAATCCGAAAGGGCGCTCGAGCCCCGGTATGAAGGCTTGAAGGAACGGGATGGGTTTTTTAGTCAGTAAGAGTCTGACACTATCTCCCGCTCCGCCCAAGGGCGGGGGTTGTCATAAGATGATTTTTCCCATCGAAAAAAAAAAAAAAAAAAAAAAAATCCTTCTAACTTCCTCTTTTAATCCAAATACTCCTGCAGTAAGAATAAGTTTAAAAATAAAATTTTGATTTCTAAACTTCGTTGCAAGTTCCTATAAATTTTTACTTCAGTTGAAACTTTGAAACTTTTCTCCGGGGAAATTCATGTTCCGGTCGAAGATCGAAGTACTCCCGATGTATTTATTGACGTTGGTTTTCTATGTAACATTTATGATTGGTTCCTCAGGTTGGTGTGTTTGTTTTCAGAACGAACGTTGTGATTTTTCCTCATATCGACGGTTGCTTTCTTTTTGAAATTAAAATCAAATATTTATTTTCTCCAGATGCTATTTATTTGTTCTAAAGTCTTCAGCATCGACGATAAGTGGTTTGCTTGTTGGTTTTCTATCGGTTGCATTTCAAATAATATGTGTCGGAATTGCATAACTGTACTGCTACCAAGAGATCTTAACACGATCCATTTTATGACTTGTGAAACAGATGGAGCTATATAGGATGTATACACACCGCCAAATTTTAATCGTTTTAATCCCGTGGAGGGTCGATCCGGTACATGAAACACTAGGTATCGATTTGTAAAGATAGAATAAAAAAATAAAAAACCTTTTTTTCAAAATTCGTATTAATTTACGCATGTACGAAATTAACATTAAAAAAACGTCAACTGAGCGGGTTCAATGACCTGTAGGTAGGTGTACACAACGCCGACTACTATCTATAGGTCATTGAACTCGCTCAGCTGACTTTTTCTTAAAGAAATTAATTTCGTACATGCGTAAATTAATACGAGTTGTGAAAAAAAGGTACTTTATTTTTTAATTTTATCTGTAAAAATCGATAGTGTTTCATGTACCGGATCGACCCTCCACGGGATTAAAACGATTAAAATTTGGCGGTGATATTTTGTTCCATCCCTCTTTTTCGCTCGCACGACTTATATTTTAAACACGTCATGGAAAGTCCTCTGATTTCTGTCAAGCCTCTTCCATCACAAAACTATTAGACTATGGCGATACGTCATCGATATATCGTGGCAATGGCGCCAGTCTTTTGGGTACTGTACCAGTCGAAAGCGATGTGGAGGAATTTTTTGACGCTATATATTCATCATCATCAGCCGATACACGTCCACTGTTGGACATAGGCCTCCCCCAAGCGTCGCCACATTGAAGGTTCCTGTGCGTCCCGCATCCATCGGGTTCCCGCTACTTTCACCAGGTCATCGGTCCATCTTGTAGGAGGCCTTCCAACGCTGCGTCTTCCGGTACGCGGTCGCCACTTCAGAACCTTTCGGCCCCAACGGCCATCTGTTCTGCGAGCAATGTGCCCTGCCCATTGCCACTTGAGTTTGGCCATTCTTCGTGCTATGAGCGACCACGTTTCGGAGCCATATGTCATCACTGGCAACACGCACTGGTTAAAGACTTTCGTCTTGAGACACTGAGGTATGTTGGACGAGAAGATACCGCGTAGCTTCCCGAACGCTGCCCAACCGAGTTGGATTCGACGGTTGACCTCTTTCTCGAAGTTAGACCTACCCAACTGGACTGTCTGTCCGAGGTAGACGTAATCGTCCACAACTTCGAGTGTAGTCTCCGACCTTGATATGAGTGGGCGCTACATTGTCATTAATCATGATTTTGGTTTTATCCATGTTCATTTTAAGACCCACTTTTAAAGAAGCTCTACTGAGGTCATTGAGCATTGTGCTGAGCTCCTCCATAGTCTCAGCGATGACTACTATGTCGTCGGCAAACCGAAGGTGAGTGATGTACTCGCCATTAACATTAATGCCTAGTCCACTATCGCTATATTTTAGTTAGTTTTAATTAGTTTAGGACTTTTATTAAAAATAACTAATAGTCTTGAATGAGAACTAAATCTAATCGAGTTTATTCTTGGACTGAATAATTGGGTTGAGAGGAAGATCATTTCAGTCATTTGACTATTCAAAAGTGCCTGCAAACGGTCTATTTGAAATAAATACTTTGACTTTGACTTTGATCATTATTTAGAGATTATTGGCTAGATATTTTCCTAAGCTTTACAGTAAGCCCTCGACCCATTTATCTACCCTATTAACTCAGCTTCTCATCTGTAACCAAAGTTAAACCTTCCCTTTATAGTTTGACTATTTGTAAGTAACAAGAAAGGTACAAAATTGAATAAACATTCAATTCTTGGGTTTTATTTGATCGAGTTTCCAGGCATGATCCGATTGTCCGCGTTCTTAGTTTTAACGAGCGGGATTCGGCAGCTTCCAGTATCTTTGAAGTTGGAATAAAATTGCTATAAACTTGTCTTCTAGTTATTATTATTATTATATGGGCAAAGGCCTCCCTCCACTCCTTCCAATGTTCTCGGTTTTGAGCCACCTCTTTCCAATGCCCAAGGAAGACATCCAAGTCGTCCCGCCATTTCCTTCTTGGTCTGCCGCGGCCCCGTCGTGCGATTTCAGGGCACCAATTTTGCGTTTTACTGGCCCACCGCTCGATTGGCATGCGGCAGACATGTCCAGCCCAGTCCCACTTAAGTTGGGCAGCCTTCTGAACTACGTCAACGATTTGCGTTTTGGATCGCAGTGTAGTGTTTCGAACGCGATCCGTTATTTCCGTTATTTGCGCTCCGTAGCACGCTGGCAAACCTTAAGTTTGCCTATGCGCGTTGGCAGTGATGACATATGACACTGAAACAATGAGGCTTTTTTTTATTTATTTTTTTTTATGGTGGGAAAAATCATGCATTGACATCCCCCACCCTCGGGCGGAGCGAGAGATAGTTTCAGGCTCTTACTGATTAAAATACCCACCCCGTTCCTTCTAGCCTTCATACCGGGGCTCGAGCGCCCTTTCGGATAACCCTGGCCCCAGTAGGCTTCGACCCGGCTGGGTCCGTGCTGTTGCTGACAACTCCTTGAGGCGCGCGGGAACAGTGCGCGCCGTCGACGACTTGGGCTAGGTCCGGACAGTTACCGGACGGCCAGACAGTGAGCTACCCATTGCTCACTGTCCGCAAGCCCGCGCCTACGTTGGCCGGAAATCGGGATCAGAATCCCGGCGGCGGCGGCGGCGATAACGCCGTTGCCTGATGCGTTCGGCCTCCTCCTTTGTGAGCATTACTGCTTCGCAGAAGTCGGCGACCGCCTGCCACTCCTCCTCGCTCCGGACCATGGCCTTAACCAAGGCCCGGCGCGAGAGGTCTCCGCCGCCGATCGCCCCCACGAGGGCACGGCGATGCTCCGCCCAAGCAGGGCACCCCTCGACTGTGTGCTCCACCGTGTCCTCCGGGCGTTCCGCACAGTGGCGACACCCGGGCGTCACTTCCGCATGAATCCGGTGCAGGAAACTCCCGAACGAACCATGTCCGGTGAGGACCTGCGTCATGCGGAAGGTAAGGACGCCGTGAGGTCTTTCCAGCCACGCCTCAAAGAAGGGACTTACCGTGAAACAATGAGCCTCATCAGAAGCGCGGGCTTGCGGACAGTGAGCAATGGGTAGCTCGCTGTCCGGCCGTCCGGTAACCGTCCGGACCAAGCCCAAGTCGTCGACGGCGCGCGCTGTTCCCGCGCGCCTCAAGGAGTTGTCAGCAACAGCAGGGGCCCAGCCGGGTCGAAGCCTACCGGGGCCAGGGTAATCCGAAAGGGCGCTCGAGCCCCGGTATCGAAGGCTTGAAGGAACGGGATGGGTTTTTTAGTCAGTAAGAGTCTGACACTATCTCCCGCTCCGCCCAAGAGCGGGGGTTGTCATAAGATGATTTTTCCCATCGAAAAAAAAAAAAAAAAAAAAAAAAAAAGCCTAAACATAAGACTTACTCACAGTCCAATCCAGGGTAATGGAAACGGCTATGCTCGGAGTTTCTTGGCTTGATCGCATTAAAAATGGAGATATCTGTTCCCTACATAGCCCGAAAAATCGCCAACTTAAGTGGCAGTGGGCAGGGTAAATTGCTTGTAGAACGGATGGTCAATGGGGCCGAAAGGTTCTAGAGTGGCGACCGTGTCCTAAAAGACGCAGCGTTGGAAGGTTTCCCTCAAGGTGGACTGATGACCTGGTAAGGGTCGCGGGTATCTGATGGAAGCGAGACGCACAGGACCGGTCAAGATGGCGACACTTGGTGTCTAAGCCCAACAGTGGACGTCTTTCGGATGAAATGATGATGATGATTCATATCCACTACCTTTTTTATCGACAATAATTAAATTGGAAACATATCAAAATACTAATATCTAACGTAACTTCACAAAGTTAAACAATACCGCGTTAGTCTCTTACTTATTAATTACGTGGGTTATTGAATGTGCCAATTATCTACAGTCTTGGAAATTGATCTGCATGGAAATGAAACGCACCAAGGTAAACTTGAATATCTTATTTATTTATTTTTTACTAGCTTTTGCCCGCGGCTTCGCCCGCGTACATAAAATATAGCCTATGTCACTCAGGAATAAAGCAGCTTTCTATCGGTGAAAAAGTTTAAACAATCAGACTAGTACTTTCAGAGATTATCTCCTTCAAACAAAAAACAAACTTTACCTCTTTATTATATTAGTGTAGATTTATTAAAACTTCATGAGAGCAGTGGTGGCCGAGTGGTAACGGCACCGACTTACGAGGTCGCAGGTTCAAACCCAGCCAGACCCATTACTCTGTGTAATTTATTTCATCACCACTGCTTTCAAAACGGTGAAGGAAAATCGTGAGGAAACCGGCATGTCCTAGAACCAAAAAATTCGAAGACATGTAACATTCACCAAACCGCACTGGGCCCGCGTGGGGGATTACGGTCCATTCCCTCTTCTACAGAGGAGGCCTGAGTCCCAACAGTGGGAACATTATTTGACCGACTATGCTATGTTAAAACTTCATGCAACACAAAGGTACAAGGGTGGACTTAATGCCTTAGGCATTCTCTACCAGTCAATCAAGGTTTTAGTATATCTTGTTGTTAATTTCGCTTTTCGAACCCGGAGATCAGACCAGACAGTAACGTTGGAAAACATCTAATGACTTCTCCTGCACTAGGGTTTTTTTTAGGTGTGATATCATTCAATGACGTATCTCCCGCTCTTGGGCGGGGCAGGAAGGCGTGTCAGACTTTTACTGACTAAAACTCATTCCTATGTTGTTCCTTTGCCTTGCGTTCCAGGTCCCCGGGTTTTCCTTTCAGACACAAACCCATGGCCCCAGTAGGCTTCGACCCTGCTGAGTACCCACGGTTTTGCTGATATCTCCTTAGTCCTTGAGGCGCGCGTGGAACAATACGTGCCCACGACGACTTGGGCTTGGTGCTTATAGGGCGATTGGACGGCGAGGTAAGCCCGCGCCTACAGTGAAGTCAGTTTTGGGCGAGAAGGTATGTCAGACTTTTACTGTCCAAAACTCACTTGTGTTCCTTCAGTTGCCCTTTGCGTTCTAGGCTGCGGTAACTTTTTCGAAAAATCTCGCAGCCCTAGCATCTTTGAAGACTGCTCTGTGATGCGTGTGTGGGACACAACTGACGGCAAGCTACTAATTGCTCATCGTGATAACTGGAGCCTAGAGTTAAGTTCTGTGAATTAAGGCCCACCAAGACGAAGGAAATATAACTCATTCTCATTTTTCATTTTATTACTAAAATGAATATCTACGTGGTTGAAGTACTTAATTAATTTAAATTGTATTTGTTCGCAGAACAGCAGAACTTTACGTTCAAATTAGTATCAGAACTAACTATTGAACCACGTCTGTATGATTTACATCCACAAGTAGATCTCAGAACTACTCAGAACAGCCAACTAGTTAACAGTTTCAATACGAGTACATTTACAAAGTGTTGGAGCATGAACTTCAGAGAAGGAAATACACAAGTGCCTTACACCTGTGCAACAATTTGTGACGCAATTCCGTCTTAAACCCTCTTAAGAGGCTGCTTCTCCACTCGCCTATCATCAACATCGAGCATGGTTTAAAAGCTTGTTGCTTTATCTAAAGCAATACAACGCGATGTTTGATGAAGAGGCAACGCGAAGCTCTGTTAGTATTCGGTAATTCCGTGATTTACTCGAATGTCTCACTAAACTTGTTCCAGGAAATACGTGTTTTTTTAAACCAAGCAAGGTTTCTATCGTTATATTTTTTTACTTTTTAAAATTTTGAGTACAATAAGAAGGGTTCATGCAAAATAGCAGATTTTCAGAGGTCTTTACTGGATTAAAAATAAATAAAATAAAAATAAAAATGCCTTTTATTTCTTGCATTACAAGTACAAGTAGGAAAAATAAATAAAAAGATGTAGTTAATATTATTTACAATATGGTTTAGAATCAAAATTGACTGCTATTCTTATGCAAGAACCCCTCCTCAGGCGAAGGTGAAGGCCTCCTTTAAAAAATTCCATTTGTCTCTATCTTGGGCTATTTGCGTCCACCAGGGCCCAGCTATTTTTATTATTTTCTTAACTGGATCAGTCTTATAATAATTTATAAATTGATTTCAATAGAAGCATAAATAATATCCACAAGATATCTATGTTTCCAAAATATCTAATAAGTAAGAGTAATCTAAAAATATCTAATAATCTAATAATAACTAAAAAGGTTTAATAACGTTATAATCGCGTAAGAGCAGTTGTATGAAAAATAGTGTAAATGTATGTCGAATTGCATGCTCTTAAGGCGGTTAGCCCCTTTAACATCTGGTCGAAGTTAAATGCACACATATTTTTACTGCCGCCTGCTCCCGCATAGAGCCCCGCTGACCTTTAAAAACCATTTTATTTGCGATATATTGATTGATTTACGTATTATGGTATGAACATTCTGATGGATGAAATGAAAAAAAAATTAAAAGATGGATGGATTGTGTGAGAAGTAATATGAAAGAAAAGGGAGTTAGTGATAGTTTGACGGGTGACAGGACATAATGGAAGAAGAAAACGTGTTGCGCCGACCCCAAGTAATAAGGGATAAGGGCAGGAAGAAGAAGGTATGTACATTCTGAAGAACACTTAAATAGTTTTTTTTTTTGGGTAAATATATTTCTAAAGATCAAAGCCGTTTGAAGGAGTAGGGAAAACTAGTGAAAAATATCATGTTGTTGAATTTTTTTTTTTCAATACTTTTAATCATACGAAAAAATAACATGTTGATAATGTTGTTTATGAGTCTATAAATAAACATTTTTTTTACAAATCTATAAACCAAGCCGTTACTGAGGAGTAGGCTTCAGAAAGTCACTGTTTTATGGCACTGCTCGGGAGCTAGGGCCTTTAAGTTACTTCGATAACCCGCAAGTTTGTAAGAAAGATTTCAATGATATAAAGTGGTAAAAAGTTGGTTTATGTCCCTAATTTTTTTAGGATGACTAAGATTACTTATAAGAGAAACCCTTGGTCCCTGGGGGGCCAAGACTAGCTTCAGGAAATAGCTAGTCTATGGGTATGTGTATTTTACTTTTACTTTTTTATATTACGTGTGGTGTGATTTAGTTAAGTTATTACAGTCCATTACAAGTTTTCTAACATATTTATTCTACATTTCTTATCCGACTACCTTGTTGCAGGTTTGCTGGAAGAAATTTCTTTTGAAATAAGTACCGCCTTTATGTTCTTCTATCTGTATTTTGTCCTTTTCGTTTTAAGTATTTGTGTGTACATAAATTTAGAAATAAATAAACAATTTATTTATTTCAATTGATCAATTGGTGATGGTTAAAATGGTCTTGTCAAAAGATTCAATTCTTACATTACTTTCTATTTCGGTCCTCTTTTTAATAATTATTATTTTTATTGTGCTTTTTTATTGGACTGTACTAGGTATATTCGATTCTTTTCTATTCCCATTTAGTTTCTTGTCTGTTCTTCTTCATAGGAAACGACTGATAGGAACCGTAGACCATCTTCTGACGTTTTATAACTGCCCATGTAGACTTATCTTATTTTGAATTGGATTGATAAATTCGACGGAAAAGTAAAGTTATGCAGAAATCTAAATATTATGTCAAACTTTTGGAGCGTTTGAAAATGATTAATCTTACAAGTAATTTTAAACCGTTGCTCCATAAGATGTCTCTCCATCCTTCAAACTTCAATTTAATGGTCACTTACGAATACTTGGGACTGTATTAACATAATATGTGGCCAACGTAATGTGCTTATCGATGCCCCTTGAAAGGGTGGAGGGCGTCGTTAAGCCTTCACTCTACGGTTTAGGGTTCTGTACGCTTCATAAATTGGATTAGTTTGACTTCTTTGAAGATCCCGTTTCGAACAAGTTTTGATAACTTTATTGATCCCAAGTTTTGGCATGTTGGCATCGGGAAGTGTGGGTTATTTTTTATTAAACCTAGGTATCTACGTTTTTACCAATTTTTAAGGTTTGATTGCTCAAAAGGAAAAAGGAAGCCATATAGGATTACTTCTTCGTACGATTGTCCGACTTTGTGTGACCCTTTTTTATCTTATAAATAGAGATATCACATTTAATATATCAAAACGAAGGTTTACGGTTTCTGTGAAAAAAAAAAAAACAAACTTCTATGTCAACTTAATCAAAAGATAAGTCCTATAATACAGTATATTTTGACACTCATCAGTAAATTAAAGCTATCCTTCAACTTTACTTGTTTTTTCGTCACAATAATGAACATTGATCGGTGCTTTAATAGTTCATGAACTTCATTGTATTCGCATCTATGTTAATTCGTCTGGTTTCTCGGTTTATTACACTACGGAACTCTTCGTGTGTTATTCTGACTCGCATTTGACCGGTATTAATACTTTCGTAATTTGCGGTTTTTAAACGACATATACTGCCGGCTCATTGCTGCCGGTTAATACTGTAAAATCTCACCGTTGAGGTGTAATTTCGGATTAACTTTTTATTTTAGCTGGCTCTCGCTTTAGTAAGTATGTAGCCAGAGAGCGATTCAGACTTTTGCTGACTAAAACCCAGGTATGTTGTTTCCTCATTTGCCCATTGCGTTCTACGGTCACGGTCACTCTTTTAAACATTCTTGCACAGCATCTCACATAAAGTTAATTTTTACCCGATTACGGCAAAGGAAGCAAGGAGGCTTATGATTTTGACCGGCTATGTATGTACTCATATGTATGTGAGTATGTTCATCTGTTCCCCCATAGCTCTTAAACTACTAATCGGAACTCGACAGTATGAGTTATCGTTAGAACCGTCTTAATTGTCCGCTGAACATGGCTACGTGATGTGTCAGAAAACTTGATATGGCGCCCTCTAGCGGACAAAAAGAACGACAAAAAAGGACGGAACAAAACGAAAAACCGTAGTCACACGTTATTAAAGTGTCGGTTGGTACCTATAACGTGTGACTACAGCTTTTCGTTTTGTTCCGTTCTTTTTTTACAGTGACCTTGTTTATTTCAGCATCCTGAAAATTTTGTTCCATACTTTTTCAGTGTCGTTTTTTTTTGTCGAAGTCGGGTTTTAGTTTTTACTTTTTTTTACTGTGAGACTTTTAATTTTTACAACACAAGATCACTAATCATAAGCGCTGTTGCCTTACGTCTAGGTGCTCCATGCTGTTCTCCTCATCGCTGCCACTGCGGCGAAGTCGTCAACAGCCTTGGACACCACTCTCTGCTCAGCCGTCCGGCAGCAGAGCATTCTGGTCCCTCGCCAAGTCAGTCGAAGCGAACTTCTGTCGGCCCTCACTGCCTCCGCTGGCTAAACCTGATGGAACACTGGCTCATACGGCGAGAGAGAAAGCAGATCTCTTTGCATCTCTCTTCGCCCATAATTCTCGTCTTGATACTGGCAGTGCTACTCCACCGACTCTACCTCACTGCGACACTTTGATGCCCGAGGTTCGCATAAGGAACAAAGAAGTTCTGAGAGCACTGTGTCGTCTAGACGTGAACAAAGCTAGTGGACCAGATGGTATACCTGCCATTGTTCTCAAGGCTTGTGCGCCTGAGTTGTCTCCTGTATTGACACGCTTGTATCGCCTCTCATTTAGGACTGGTATAGTGCCCAAGTCCTGGAAGCTTGCCAACGTGCAACCCGTGCCCAAAAAGGGCAGTCGTGCCGATCCTGCCAACTATCGGCCGATTTCAATAACCTCCATACTTTGCAAGATTATGGAGCGTGTGTTGAACTCGCGCCTCATGGCATACCTGGAAGGTAACGATCTCCTCAGTGACCGACAGTACGGATTTCGTCGCAATCGGTCTACTGGGGACCTACTAGTGTATGCCACCCACTTCTGGGGCGAGACCCTCGAGAGGAATGGGGAAGCGATTGCCGTTTCCTTAGACGTCTCGAAGGCCTTCGACAGGGTATGGCACGCTAGCCTTTTGAGTAAGCTTCCAGCGTACGGCATTTCCCCTGGTCTGATTAACTGGGTAAAAGACTTCCTGAGTGAACGGTCTCTCCGAGTTGTTGTCGATGGATGCTCATCGGAACCCATGACGACTAATGCCGGGGTTCCTCAGGGGTCTGTTCTCTCTGCAACTCTATTCCTACTGCATATCAACGATCTGCTGATGCCCGGTATCTATGGGTATGCAGATGATAGCACAGTTGTAGAGAGATACCTGCCTAGTGCTCGGGCTAGTAAGGAGCTAATCCGATCCGAAAGAGAGGCTATGGTAGAGCGTACAAATATCTCACTTCAGGCAGTCTCCAAGTGGGGTAAAGCCAATGTGGTGGTATTTAACGCCTCCAAAACGCAAGCGTGTCTGTTCACCGCTAAAAGGAGCCCGTTCACCTTGGCTCCTACTTTTAAGAATTTATCCCTGGAGTACACCGACCGCCTTCAGCTCTTGGGGGTTGAAATTCCCTCGGACCTTAACTTTGGGCGGTTCATTGAGTCCAAAGCCAAGGTAGCTGCTAGGAAACTAGGCGTTCTTGCAAAGGTCCGGCGGTACTTCACACCGGGACAGCTTCTAATGCTATACAAAGCACAAGTCCGTTCGTGTATGGAGTACTGCAGCCACATATGGGCTGGTGCTGCAAAATGCCACTTGGCAGCTTTGGACTCTGTGGAAAGGCGTGCGAAGAGACTAATTGGTGATCCAGATCTGGTTGAGTCCAATCTACAAAGTCTTGAGCATAGGCGAAGGGTAGCCAGCCTTTCGGTGTTTTACAGGATGCACTTTGGAGAGTGTGCGCAGGAATTACATGACTTAATTCCACCATCTCACTTCTACCATCGGACAAGCCGACGAACGGCGAATATTCACCCTTACGTTGTTGAAACCTCTACGATCCGGACCAAGCGTTTCGCTTCGTCGTTTATACCACGTACATGGAGGGACTGGAACAATTTGCCTGCTGCGGTCTTCCCGTCTGATTATAATTTAGGTGTCTTTAAGGCAAGAGTGAATAGGCTCTTAATAAACTAGTGCGCCTCACCATCAACGATTGCATCACTGCTTACCATCAAGTGGGATCGCAGTCAAGCACTAGTTTATACAAATTAAAAAAAAAAAAAAAAAAAAACCACGGTCTGTCATGCAGCCGTACTGCGGGTCGCATAGCGTGACACGCGAATATCAACGACATCATCAGACGCGCTCATGTCGGCGTTCCAGCCGTATTGGAACCCCATGGCCTGACACGCTATGGTGGCAAGAGACCGGACGGCATGTCGTTATTCCCTTGGAAGATGGGAAGGCCTTTAGTATGGAACGCTACTTGTGTCGATACTCCTGCGCCTTCACATCTTCCTAGCTCGTCGTGTCGTGCTGGTGCTGCTGCTGCGGCTGCGGAGAACCTCTAGCGGCGGAAATATAACAACCTTGTTGGAAGTTATATTTTCGAATCGTTTGGGGTTGAAACTCTCGGATCCTGGGGTCCGTGGGGACAAGTTGTTTAAAGATATGTCGAAACGTCTAGTTGACACTTCGCGTGACCCAAGGGCTGGCTTTTACCTCGGACAGAGGATAAGCATTACCATACAGCGTGGCAATGCCGCCAGCCTTTTGGGCACATTACCAGTCGACAGCGATGTGGAAGAGTTTTTTGACGCTATATTTTAGTTTGATTTTAGTTAGTTGTAATTAGCGTAGGGTTTTATTATTATTATTTTTTTTAATTTACTGTAATTATAGTTTTTAGTTGTGTATGTAATAAGTTAATAAGAAAATAGTAAATGTGTTGATTTAAAAAAAAATGCACTAATCTAATTAGCTAGTTATATACCTAACACTGTTGGGCAAAGACCTTCTTCTCCTTTTCCCACACACATCTGTCTTCTGTCATCACGGGCTAGCTCCTCTGGTAAGATTCCAAGCATTGTAAATAAATTATTTCATTTCATCTCTCCACCTTCACCTTGTTCTGTCGCGATGGCACCTTGAATGGGGGAAGCTCTTTAGCCTACTAGCACTACAGTGTAATATTAAGTGAGTGAGTGGTGAACAGAAAAATAAGTTCTGTAAACAGCAGTGCTACTTTGTTGACGTTTTTATCGTAAAAATTTGGTGTGAAGCAAACTTGAGAGAATGGTCCAAGGTGATACACATCGGGTACAATTTACCGCCACTGCTGTGAATAAGGAATCGGGTTTTAGACCGTCACTGAATATGTAATGGCAACTTATCTATGGATCAGTTAAGCATGAAATAGATGTATTATTTAGTAGATATATTTCTTCTTGGAAAACTAATTCCAAGTCAAAAGATAATCACTGTGTATGGCAATGAAACAAAAATGATGTTTTTTAATAATTTATACAAGTGCATAACTGCCATCCGATGGTAACCAATTTCATAGCTAAGGAAATATAAACTGCTCTGGTCTCTGGCTATGATGACAACAAATATAATTAAGGCCCAAGCGCCCGAAAAGTTCCTTAAAACAGTGACTTTCTGGAGCTTACTCCTCGGTAACGGCCAAGTTAATAGGTTTGAAAAAAATATATGTTAATTACAGAGTCATGAACAACATTATCAACATTTAATTTTTTCGTGCGATTAATACAAAAGTATTCTAAAAAGTCTTAAGTCTAAAAAAATATTACATACAACAACATCACATTCGCAACTTTTCCCTACTCCTTCGAAACGGCTTGAATCTTTAGAAACGTTTTTACACATATAAATTGGTAGTTAAATATTCCTCAAAGTGAACATAGCATATGTAAATCAATCAATATTTCGCAAAGAAAATGGATTTAAAAGTCAGCGGTGCTCTGTCCGGGCGCAGCTGGCCGCAAACAAATGCACAGATAATCGTACTGTCGCCTAGACGGGTACGAGAGTAGTGACCATTTAATTTCGGCCAGATGGTTCAAGGGACTATAAGCCTTAAGTAAATACACTTGTTACTGTTGTAAGTTGTAGTAATTAAGTTAGTAATAGTAGTATGTATGTTGTACGGGTCAAACACCATAGAGTACGTTTTTACCTGGGCCATCATTATTGCGCCACCCGCTCAGTATGTTTCTATCATTTATATTATTGCACTTACACCGTAATAGTTCACCACGTAAGACTGTGTACCGGAAGACGCAGCGTTGAAGGCCTCCTATAAGGTGGACCAATGACATGGTGAGGGTCGTGGGAATCCAATGGATGCGAGATGTACAGAACCGGTCGTTGTAGCGACACTTGGGGGACGACAACGTCCAACTGTGGTCATCATTCGGTTGAAATGATGCTGATGATGTACATAGAACTTGATACTGATTTACAAAATACAGAAAAACTTAAGGAAGTTTGAATGACGCGGGCTTGTAGCATTTAAATTAAATACGGCTTTTAAGATCATCATTATTTGATTATATTTATCTTGATTATGTAAATTAAATTATAAAATACACTTAACTAATTAGAAATAATATAATAAACTAAAGGCCTAGCTACATATGACGTCATAAAACTCCTCCGCATCGCTGTCGACTAGAAGTGTGTGCAAAAGGCAGGCGGCATTGCCACGTTGTATGGCAATGCTTAGCAATGCATAGCGCAGCACGTGAACATTAACGACATCATCCGATGAGCCTGACGAGCCGAGCTTGTCACCGTCTGTGTTCCGGCTGTTTTGGAACCTTTGATTATTTTATATTTCGCATTCGCACCATATAGTGGTGTCTTTATATAAACTTTTGGAATGTGTCTGTAACAATATACGTGAAAATGTTAAAAAAAAAAATTACGCGATCTTCATTTTTTATTATTTTTCAATACTCGAAAACTCATTCTTAACGCACTACGATTCGTATCGATATTTATATTATTATTATTCGAATCGTAGTCCGATATAAATAGCTATAAAGATAGCTAAATTTGCTACAATTTGAGCGAAACTTGAGCAAAATTTGCCCATTGGTTATGAAGATATAGCAAGTAAAAAATGAGCAATTCTACCGCAGTGCTCGGAAAATTGTAAAATTCTGTCACTTGTTTCAGTTTCTTTTTTTTTGGTTGGATTAATGCACTTGAGCCTGGTCTTTCTGCAAGTACACGAGCATTTGCAGAAAGACTAGACTCAAGTGCTCTATGTTCCTATGCTTCTTTTGCCAAGGTCGTAATTGCAACAACGCCACCCCTGTCATCCTGGATGAAGAGGACGAGAATGTGGAAGACCTAACACCATATGCCGACCCGTTTCCACCTTCAGAAAACATTATTTCTCCATCTCCACACCCCCAATTTTTTTTTTATGGTGGGAAAAAATCATGCAATGACATCCCCCGCTCTTGGGCGGAGCGGGAGATAGTGTCAGACTCTTACTGACTAAAAGACCCACCCCGTACCTTCTAGCCTTCATACCGGGGCTCGAGCGCCCTTTCGGACAACCCTGGCCCCAGTAGGCTTCGACCCGGCTGGGTCCCTGCTGTTGCAGACAACTCCTTGAGGCGCGCGGGAACAGTGCGCGCCGTCGACGACTTGGGCTTGGTCCGGACAGTTACTGGACCGCCGGACAGCGAGCTACCCATTGCTCACTGTCCGCAAGCCCGCGCCTACGGTGGCCGGAAATCGGGATCAGAATCCCGGCGGCGGCGGCGGCGGCGATAACGCCGTTGCCTGATGCGTTCGGCCTCCTCCTTTGCGAGCATTACTGCTTCGCAGAAGTCGGCGACCGCCTGCTACTCCTCCTCGCTCCGGACCATGGCCTCAACCAAGGCCCGGCGCGAGAGGTCTCCGCCGCCGATCGCCACGAGGGCACGGTGATGCTCCGTCCAAGCAGGGCACACCTCGACTGTGTGCTCCACCGTGTCCTCCGGGCATTCCGCACAGTGGCGACACCCGGGCGTCACTTCCGCACGAATCCGGTGCAGGAAACTTTCGAACGAACCATGTTCGGTGAGGACCTGCGTCATGCGGAAGGTAAGGACGCCGTGGGGTTTTTCCAGCCACGCCTCAAAGAGGGGACTTACCGCCATGATTGTGGCGTGCCCAGCACTGGGTTGCGATAGTCGTTGACGCCATTTCACCATGAGATCCCGCCGGAGCTCTGTCCGCCATGCCGTGACCTGTTGCGGCAGCGGACTTTCACCCCGGCGTTGCATCTCCACGCGCATATCGTGCATGTGTGCAAGGACTGTTGCCTCCAGATCACCCGGTGGTAGGCCAGCCAGAAGGCTCGCCGCTTCGCGAATGGTGCGGGGATACCGCAGACCCTGCGGTATCCCCGCACCATTCTTATTGCCATGACCCTCTGGCAGGCGTTCAGCATGGACGCCGGTTCCACTCCCCCCACTGAACTAGACTGGATGAAACCTGGTCCTTTCAAAAGGGCGAAAGTCTGTGGACTTCGTACCGCATAACAGTCAATAAATGTAGTATGTATATCTTTTGAAATCGTCAACCGATTGCGATGAAACAAATCATAAGTAATATATCAAGTTACACACAATTTCAATGTATAAAAGTTATCAACATTGATTTCGTACATTGTACGTGATGCGCGCACAACCAAAACTTCTACAGATTTATTATGTGTATAGACGAGAAAACTATGAAGCCTAGACGCATTATTTATGGTATCAAATTTAAGCTAATTAAATTTGATACAAATTTTTGCCTCATTCTTTTTTCTAGGGCTATTAATTTAGTCAGTACGTGTCTTTGAATATGACGCAAACACAAAATTTTCACTTTTCAAAAATAAAATGCCTATTTTGACAAACTGTATCTCTGCAACTAATGAACCTAGAGTAATGGGGTTAGACTCAAATTGTAGTATATTTAGTTAGCTTTATTATATTGTAATAAAATATACTTAAAAACGATTTCTTTCGGTAGTTTTTACAAAAAATCTAAAAAAAAGTGCAAAATATTTCGCTCTTATTATTCAGTAAATTGTTGTTATAAAGTGTTGGGATCGCAATCAAGCACTAGTTTATATCAGGTAAAAAAGAAAAACAAGAGCGCACAATTATTATTTTTTTACCTTTTTTATTTGAGCTTTTAACAATACAGTCCAATAGTTTGTGTTAAGATTCATTCCGAGGTTTTACTAATTTAACGCCTTACGGCTCTCCACTATTACATAGGAAATGTAATACATGTACTGTGTTCAGAATGAAAGCTTTAGATTTAATTGAATTACGTTTATTAAACACTACAATTATTAATATTTCACTAACTCCTAAATCCTATTATCTACCACGACCTTACCCTCAAGATTAAGGAAACTTTCTCACAAAACTAATAAGTAACATTTATAGGTTGGGGATTACACTTGTATTAACTTTGAAAGACAATAAACCTCCACATTTTCGTTTTGGGACATTACAATTCAAGCGTAAGGTATTGATATTATGTTTTGCCAATAAATATGGCCGCCAGTGTATACTAAAAGTATCGCAGTAATGCCCACTCAAGATTAACTGTGTTGTGGCGAGCAGAAAAATTGGAACAGCATTCAAATACCACGTTTTCCATTAGTACTCGTAAATTCTGTGAAATAGTACATTTTAATACAAGCGGAAAAATTTTGTCATTGCGACCGTGGGAGAATTCACCCGAGTCGTAGGCGAGGGTGTTATGGAGCAGAGTGCTGCAGTGACAAATCTCCAAGTGTATAACGAAGTTTTGTAATACACTAACGAAGAAAAACATAAACGGAGGTGGATGTGCGACTCGTGAGGGTCGCTTAGAGCCCAGTCTGATACGATATATACTATAAATTCTGAAGAGAGCGAACTCGCGCACTTTTTTGCACTAGTGCGGAAAATAGTGAAGACCTGGAAGTCTAACTAGTATAGGAACGGGTATTCGAGTAAGTGTATTGAAAAATAATGAACCTGTGGAAAATTGAAAATAAAATCAAATGGAACAATCCAATGTATCTATTTCGTCGCTGCGGCCAGCGCTGCGCTTAAGGCTGTTTTCTTAGAGAATAGCATTGCAGATCCTTTTAAAGTGCAGATCTTTTCTCAACAGTTAAACGATCGAAACATTTATGTTCTTACCATGTTACATGGTAAGAACATAAATGTCGACGCGATTTCACAGACGAGAAAGTCGGAAATGAAATTGAATTCAATTCAATGTCAAAATTATATGTCTCAAGTTTTCAGTAAACATGTGTCCAAGTTGGTCTCAATTTAATCCTTGACGTTATTACGGAAACTGTATTTTTATTATAATTGTAGATTCAAAGTTGAAGGGAGTGCTGATATTAGAACTCTAAATTGCATGTGTTGTTGGAGTATTTCGTTTCATCATTTTCTCCAGTAGTTGTTGTGGGTAGTAAGGAATAACACCAAACCACTTATTAACACGTTAAAATGTTTATTGGTTAATGCAATAAAGTTATGTATAGAGCCGCACTTATTTATTGCACACACATTGCCGCGTGAAAGAGGTGTTACAACTAATTAAAAGTAAATTGTTTATGTAAAACGTAATTTGCTGTATGAGCATGATTAGCTCGTACATGTACAGTAAGAAAAAACCGGCCAAGTGCGAGTCGGACTCGCCCATGGAGGGTTCCGCAGGAGCAAGTAACGTAATATAAAAGTTCTTGTAGTTCGTTGTAACTTTGATCGATGTTTTAATAATAGTGTATTTTTTTTTAGATTTATGACGTATTAAAAAACACTACTTATTAGATCTCGTTCAAAACAATTTTCGTTGGTAGTTTACATGGTAATGTACATCATATATTTTTTTTAGTTTTATCATTCTCTTATTTTAGAAGTTAGAGGGGGGGGACACACATTTTACCACTTTGGAAGTGTCTCTCGCGTAAACTATTCAATTTAGAAAATTGATGTTACAAACCTAAATATCATTTTTGAAGACCTATCCATAGATACCCCACACGTATGGGTTTGATGGAAAAATAATTTTTGAGTTTCAGTTCTAAGTATGGGGACCCCCAAAATTTATTGTTTTTTTTCTATTTTTGTATGAAAATCTTAATGCGGTTCATAGAATACATATACTTACTAAGTTTCAACAGTATAGCTCTTATAGTTTCGGAAAAAAGTGGCTGTGACATACGGACGGACGGACGGACAGACAGACAGACAGACAGACATGACGAATCTATAAGGGTTCCGTTTTTTGCCATTTGGCTACGGAACCCTAATAAGGCAATTGTCTGATAGTCACAC
This sequence comes from Mythimna ferrago, assembly GCA_910589285.2. NCBI lineage: Eukaryota > Metazoa > Arthropoda > Insecta > Lepidoptera > Noctuidae > Mythimna > Mythimna ferrago. The sequence continues at coordinate 3,542,818 of OU342680.1, forward strand.
ATAAGTCATTTAGTTTACCTAGCCTATTTCAGCATTTTGCTGTGAGGGTTCGCAGCTGACGCAAATTTAATTTTCCTGTTACAAAAGAGAGCAATCCGGGGAATTTATAAAATGAGTCTCCAAGAATCGTTTAGAAACAAATTTTAAGAAATCGATATACAAAATTTGCCTTCACTTTATATCTAAGAAAGTATTTTGTACGTTCAATTGTTCATATAAACCTAAGACATTTTAAAATTAAGAGCGATATTATTTGTAGTAGCCATGTAGATCTATTGTTTCTTCTTCCTGCCCTTGTCCCGTTTTATTTGGGGTCGGTGCAACACGTTTTTTTCTTTCATTCTGTCCTGTCACTCGTCACGCTATCACAAACCCTTTTCTTTCATATTACTTTTCACACAATCCATCCATCTTTTCTTTGGCCTCCCTCTCCCTCTCCATCCATCCACATGTAAATTCATAACTCTTTTAGCAACATACTTTTCATCTCTCCTCTTTACATGACCATACCATGACAAACGATTTCCTTTCAACCTTTCAGTCACTGGCACCACTTTCAAACTTCCCCTAATATACTCATTTCTCACTTTATCCATTCACGTCACACCACACATCCATCTTAACATTCTCATCTCCGCTACATGCAATCTTTTTTACCCATGTAGATCAGAAAATAATAATTGTTTTAATTGATTGTATTCATTTTAAAACAATTACTATTTTTTACATTAATAATTACTAGCTTTTGCCCGGGACTTCGCCCGCGTACATAAAATATAGCCTATGTCACTCAGGATTAAAGCATCTTTCTATCGGTGAAAATTTTTTATTTTTTAGCAATCGGACCAGAGATTACCTCCTACAAACAATAAAAACAAACTTTACCTCTTTATTATATTAGTGCAGATAGAAATCAGAGGATAATGTAGACCAGTCACCGTAGAGGACAGTGTAAGTAGACCAGTCAAAATATTAAAACACAAACAGAATAGAAAATAATCGATAAGTCTACGGAGTCTATAGTGTTCTTACATTATCAATTTACAACCACCGTGGGTTTGTAAATTGACGGTGAGTAATGGGTAGCTCGCCGTCCAGCCGTCCAGTAACCGTCTGGATCGAGCCCGAGTCGTTGACGGCGCGTAGTGTTCCACGTGCGCTTCAAAGAGATGTCATCAAAACCGTATGTCCCCAGCATGGTTCGCTTCTGAAAGGAAAACCCGAAGAGTCCTGGAACGCAAAGCAAAAAAGGAACATAGAAATGGGTTTTAGCCAGTAAAAGCCTGACACTCCCTCCCACCCAACCCTAGAGCGGGAGAAGTCATGATTTCCATCCAAAAAAAAATATTCACATAATAAAATTTCTTGCAATTGCATTGGCAATGGGCGGGGCACATTACACGCAGAACAGATGGTCGATGGGGACGAAAGGTTCTGGAGTAGCGAACACGTACCGGAAGACGCAGCGTTGGAAGGCCTCCAACAAGGTGGACCGATGTCCTGGTCAAGGTCGCGGGAATCCGATGGATGCGTGACGCACAGGACCGGTCGTTGAAGCGACGCTTGGGGGAGGCCTGTGTCCAGCCGTGGACGTCTTTCGGCTGATATGATGATGATGATGATGATGATGATGAAAAACCCTTTCATCTTTCCACTGAATTCCCCAGTACATATAATTCTGTTGTGGTAAACACTAAGCACAGTGGCTTTACTGTGAGTTTCCCCGTTTTACAAGCTGACGTAGACATAATAATCCTCATAATTCTTGTGTACTTTCATAAGACGAGCCATTCATTTATTATGACTAGCAAACAACGTCTGAAAATAGTTACCATCTTTATTTACCGCAAGATAAAGGATTTGTAGGTAATAGTTACCATCTTTATTTACCTCGGAGTAACGCAAGATAAATTATTTGTAGGTATAGAAACTATAAACAAGCTGGTAACAAAAGGTAGGTACAGAATTCAGAAAGTTTTTTTATTATTGCTTATCTTTTGCCCGCGGCTTCACCCGCGTACATAAAGTATAGCTTATGTCATTCAGGAATAAAGCAGCTTTCCATCGGTGAAAAAGAATTTGCAATTGGACCAGTACTTTCAGAGATTACCTCCTACAAACAAAAAAAAAACAAAAGCAAACTTTACCTCTTTATAATATCATAGTGTAGATGTAAATAGGTTCGCGTTTAATCACCATCTCTCGTGATGGTAAGCGATGATGTTGTCGATGATGGAGCACGCTTGCCTAGAAGTAACCTATTCACTTTTGACTTCAAGACCCCTAAGTTGTAGCTATCAGGAAACACAGACTCCGGCAGGGAACTCCACTACTTGGCTGTACGCACAATAAATGTGTTCACAAAACGTTTTGTGCGTATGGGTGGAATGTCTACCATGTACCGGTGGCGCAACGCCGTACGTCTAGTGGTCCGATGATAGGACGGACTTGGTGGAATTAGATTGTGCAATTCCAGTGCACACTCCCCGGAATGTAAACGATAGAAAACCTACGGTAATCTAGGTCATATCAGGCAGGTTTTACTGTCATAATAATCCTCTTGAACGAATTTCGATCAAGGTAGCCAATCTCAAAAGAGATTAGCCAATTCATCATCATCATCATCAGCCTTTTTAGTGTTCCCAATGCTGGGATTCAGGCCTCCTCTCTGGGAGCGGGAATGGGCCGTAATCCACCACGCACGCCCAGTGTGGGTTAGTGAATGTCACATGTCTTCAAATATTATATTATATTAGGAATTATTAGCCAATTACGCAGAAGATATTATAGTGCAAGTGTGTCCGCAAACACTAATGTACTCTCTGTTCCTGTACTCTCAGTCCGACGGGACGGAGATCTAACGGGAGCGAGGTCAGGCGGAGGAAAAACGGCTTTATGTACTTTCCGAGACACGGGGGCGTTTTATCACTAATTTCCAAACTTCTGCTACAGAGTAATTCCTAATGGAATAACCCAATACCACTTTTGCCTTAACCTGTGAATCGAACCCGAAACCCCAAGCTCAGTAGTCCAGGAATCAAACAGAGGACCCCGCGCTCAGTAGTCAGTCTTACTTACGACTACGAGACCAAGCGACCAAGGTTTTGCTGTATTAGTATATGCGGATAGACGTATGATTATCATAGGGGAAAAAAAAAGAAAAAAAAGAAAAACAGTTTTATTTGGCGGAAAAGAGGCAAAATTAAGACTAACATATATCAGGGGAAGTTTGATGGAGAGAGGGAATGTTTTCTCTTTTCTTTGATGCTCATAAAAGATAACAGCACCCAAAGCTCAACCATTAGCAGTTGAACACATATCATAGATTAAATTACAGCAGTCCACATCTCAATTCTCGCCCATTTACTGCAAGCCATCCTCGTTCATCATCATCAGCCTTTTTAATGTTCCCACTGTCGAGACTCAAGTCTCCTCTCTAGGAGAGGGAATGGGCCGTAATCCACCACGGGGGCCCAGTGCGGGTTGGTGAATGTCACATGTCTTAGAATTTTTGGTTCTAGGACATGATGGTTTCCTCACAATGTTTTCCTTCACCGTTTTGAGATCAGTAGTGATGAAATAAATTACACAAAGTAATGCACCTGGCTGGGTCCGAACCCGCGACCTACAACTCGTAAGTCGGGGCCATTACCACTCGGCCACCACTGCTCTGCCCAAATCGTAGTTAGTAAGCAGGATTGTCAAAAATATAACATTTACATTTAGCTGTATAATTTATATACCTTCGTAATTGACAAAGCTGCTGTAAAATGGTTTAACTAATTAGAAGCGTACTAACATAATTTAATTGCTCGCCAGTGTAAGACCCTTAAAATTACGGGTACACTTATATTTAAGCGCGGCTGCGTCATTATTTCGTGTTTCAAGTGTTCAGCGTATACACTGTAGGTACATTTTATTTACAAATTTGCGCTCATACTTATCCGCAACGACCTACATTTATACACGTTAAATATTAATTTATATTATGTTTACTATGTTTTTGGGATTTTAGTAAACATGTAAACGTGAGAATTGTAGATTTATACAGGTTAATATTTGTTTAGCTTTTTGATTTGTAATGTATTGCTAAGATTCTATGAACTAGCAGTAAAAAAATGAAGATATTTCAAGTCATGGTCTGCATAGGGAGATAGGTCTATGGATTTTCTGGAATATTAAATAATAGTATGTTTTTGGGTCTTCACTTGCGTGCCCTATGCCACAGGAACCATTGTTATCTCTACACATATTTTTTTACGTAAAATATCATGAAATAAATTCACCACCACGCCACCACCGCCCACCACTATCACCACCACCTAGAGCCGAAGAAGATATTTGTGATGATTTCTCCCATCAAAAAGAAAGGTTCAGAGTTCATGCTGGACTAAAGCAATGTGGAAGCAGTACCGTAACTTGTCTTTTATACGTCCAGTGCGAGCTTCTAGAACTACGCCCCTTGAAAAAACTTCAAAATTGTTTCACCAATAGAATGCCACTTTTGACAGGTCTATTGGTGTAGTAGTCAGTGGCCCTGACTGACGTGGGTTCGATTCACACTCAGGACAATTGTTTGTGTGATGAGCAAGGCCATTTGTTCTGTCTGGGTGTAATTTATCTATAACATGTATGTATTTAGAAATATTTAAGTATGTTTATCAGTTGTCCAGTTCTCATAGTACAAGCACAGCTTAGTTTGAGACTAGATGGCGTTGTGAGAAGGTTGTGGAATATTATTATATTACTTTATCAGAACGAAATGCATACTATAATACAAAATTTTGGCCCTTGTTTGAAAGTTTCTGCGCCCCTTCAGGGTCGGCGCCCTGTGCCTAGCTCTAATTACGGCACTGTATGGAGGCAGGTTAGTAAAGTAGGTATATCACATGACTGCTGTAAGTACGGTTTATGGACTTTTAAAACATAAAACCTTAAGTAAATAAGTGGCTTTAAAAGATTTAGATGATAATATTTAAAGTAGGATTTAAAGAAAAGTTTTGACGCCGTTAAAGATTATATTTATTTAACTTATCTTATGATGTTACATATGAACTGGCATTTTTGGATACAGATACTCAAAGTGTAAGTAAATAATGACGTATTATATGGTCCCATGATGAGTGGTAGTATGCTGCGTCATATTACAAAACTTCATGCAATCTGCAAGAAAAATTGCCAAGTATTACGCTAAACACAGATGGTCTGAAACGTTTCCGACCTGACAAAGATGCAGATACCGGCACGGATCTTAAGCGCTGGCTTCAAGTTGCGCAGAGCGAAGTGAGACGCGGGGGTGGGGAGTGTCAGTGATTGGCTCGCCGCGCCATCGGGTCATAGACGTCACACATGATTCGTTCCCTGCTTTGCTGCATGTATCTAACAACGACAACGATTGGCTCGCCAATGTATGGAGTGCGCAAAGCGATCCCCACTCTGACGCCGAGCGCTCAAGATTCGTGCCGGTACCTATACCAGACATTCTTTCTTAATTTTTTATTTTTTTTTACATTGTCTCCTTGTAACTCTAAACACTTATCCCAGCGATGCCTCCATATCTCTAACCCGTTTCAAATAGTAATTGGTGTTTTTTTCTGCAAAATAATTATTCGCGAAGTTTGCCTCCGCATTTGACGAGTCTCTGTCCTCCGAGCGCAATTATTAGACGAAGGAACAAAAACAAGTCGCTTGGGGCTAGATCTGGTGAGTAAGGCGGATGATCGAGCAGATCAAACAATAATTCCCAGCTTTTAGCCTTGACAATTGGCATTGCAAGGAAATTGCCTAAACTCTAGTGAGTGAATTTTATGCACGGCCTCATAAGTGATTTGATTTAATGAGTATCTATACCCTTTGGCCGATAAACCCCGCCTTATTACGAATCGCATTTCGATGTTACAGATCCTATTAACATTGCTGCCCCATCAGCACCCATCAAAGCCTTTATAGGTACGTATCTTTGTGTTGCATGAAGTTTGAATAAATAAATCATTAAAAAAAATGGGCAAGTGCGAGTTGAATTCGCGCACTGAGGGTTCCGTCCGTGCAAACTACAATTCCCGAATGAAGTCTCGAAGATTTTTCGAAATTTCAATATTTTTTTGTGACCTAGGTAACTACAAATTTACTGTTTTCAGATTTTTTCCTATACCTGAACTATAAGACCTTGCTTTGTGCCATATTTCAGGATTGTGGGTCAACGGGAAGTACCCTATGAATATCAATCGTTGAGAGTATCAAAATATACGCTTTTTTGCGACATAAATGGCCGTATCTTTTTTAACTTAGAAGTTTGATTTTTTTACAGCTTGGAGGAACCGCAGATTTGAGTATATGGTTATAATTTCAACTCGATACCTCCACGCGTTCTTGAGATAAAGGGTCTTGACAGATAGACAGACAGATAGACAGACAGAAAGACAGACAGACGGACGGACTTGGGTTCCGTTTTTTCCTTTTGAGATACGGAACCCTAAAAACAATCACACTATGTGTGCTACGCCTAAAAGGTCACACGGGTAGCCTATGTCCAGGAATATGTCTTACACGCGGGGGAAGCCGCTGGCAGAAGCTAGAATTTTAGTAATTACGGCTTTACTGTTGAAAATTGTTCCAAGGACACATACTGTCGGGATAAAAAGTATCCTATGTAATATTTTAGGATATGGTCTACCCGTGTGGTTAATCCTATCATTCAAATCCCTTCAGCAGTTTAGAGGTAACCGGAACTGAACGTAAACCTCCATTGAAAACTTAAACAACTCCCGGTGTTTGGTCCGGGCAACTGCCCGATAGATGATTTCGTACTGTCTTATACGGTCAAATCGCGCGATGTATTCCGATTTTTTTTTATAAGCATGTGGCGCCATAGATGCCGCAATAGCAGTTTCAGTGTAAGGTAGTAACGAACATACACACTCACAAACTTTTGACTTTGGGGTAATTGATAACTCAATCTCATTGAAATAATGTTCAGCATGTTTTTATTTAGCCTTTGACAATGTCCATTTCAAACTTCGAACTAAATTAGTGACTAAACTACCCAACCAAACAAACAGGAGGTGAACTATACAGACTGTGTTTATTTTGTTAGCCGCCAACTTTGTAATTACGTGCAAGCATACTGGACTGAACTCCACGGGGTTCAGATCTGACCCCCGCGGGTTTACTTGAGCACTGTCTACTAATGTTACAAACGGGAACTTTGTTAATTGTTCTTCGTTTGAAAACCGCTAATTTTGTTAGAAAACTGACTGTTTTAAAGGATTTAATTAATTTAATTTACAATTTCGTGAAATGAAGGAAAATTTTGAGATATTTTTACAGAAACCGGCAACGAAATCCTTACCTCTTATAAAACCAAATCTCTTACTGCATCTGCTTGTCTGTTCACAATCAACTCAAAAACTACTGAATGGATTTTAATGCATTTCTTACTAATAGTCAGAATGATTCACGAGGAATGTTTAAGTATATAACACATGTCTAAGAAAATTCCTCCTCCTCCTCAGTCGTATTCCTCATTACTGAGGGTCGTGAAGTTCCCGCTGGATTAGCTTCTTATTGATGAATTTCGCCATCTGTGACGGTTCTTAGCGTCATGAAGTGCGACGTGCAATTGGGTGTCCAGTGTGGAGCGGACCTGATCTGCCCATCTTATTGGGCTGCGACCTCTTGGTCGTTTGCCATCAACCATGCCAGTTACGATGAGCTGTTCAAGGTTGTGGCCATTTTTCCTGGCAATGTGGCCAAAAAACTCCAGTACTCTGCGCATGCAGGTAGTCGACAGTCTGATCTTGATGTTCAGTTCTCGTAAGATAGAGTAGTTTGTACTGCTTTCCGTCCAGGGAATTTGAAGCATTCTCCTCCAGCACCACATCTCGAAGGCATCAATGCGGTCGCGGTCCGCCTTTTGTTTAAGAATATTATAGAAGAGATAAATCGAAAATTTTCAAGATTTTTGACACCCGTGCTAATGGGGCGGGTCGTGATCATCTTCATTTCAGCTGAAAGACGTCCACTTTTGGATTCGACCGGTTCTGTGCGTCTCGCATCCATCAGGTTCCCGACCCTTACCAGGTTATCGGGTCGTACTAAGATTAAAACATTTGACCTGCCTGAGGTCTTCCTGTTCGATTTTAATTTAGGTGTTTTCAGGGTTAAAGTGAATCAACCGGATGTCGCCATTGTGCCGAATGCCCGGAGGACACGGTGGAGCACACAGTCGAGGTGTGCCCTGCTTGGGCGGAGCATCACCGTGCCCTCGTGGAGGCGATAGGCGGCGGAGACCTCTCGCGCCGGGCCTTGGTTGAGGCCATGGTCCGGAACGAGGAGGAGTGGCAGGCGGTCGCCGACTTCTGCGAAGCAGTAATGCTCACAAAGGCGGAGGCCGATCGCATCAGGCAACGGCGCTCTCGCCGCCGCCGCCGGGATTCCGATCACGATTTCCGGCCACCGTAGGCGCGGGCTTGCGGACAGTGAGCAATGGGTAGCTCGCTGTCCGGCCGTCCGGTAACTGTCCGGACCAAGCCCAAGTCGTCGACGGCGCGCACTGTTCCCGCGCGCCTCAAGGAATTGTCAGCAACAGCAGGGCCCAGCCGGGTCGCCTACTGGGGCCAGGGTTATCCGAAAGGGAACTCGAGCCCCGGTATGAAGGCTAGAAGGGAAGGAGTGGGCTTTTAGTCAGTAAGAGTCTGACACTATGTCCCGCTCCACCCAAGAGCGGGGGTTGTCATTGGATGATTTTTCCACCATAAAAAAAGGGTTAATGTGAATAGTCACCTAATAAACTAGTGCGCCGCACCATCAACGATTGCATCACTGCTCACCATCAGGTGGGATCGTAGTCAAGCACTAGTTAATATTATTTAAAAAAAATCATTTGTTACGACGGACTAAATTTTCGCTGAGTCACACTTGCCTTGGTACGGACGGACCAAATTCGTCGAACCAAGAGCGTGTATGAACGCTGTAATGGATAGACAGTCATACTTGCATTTTACAGTTATGTATGTATATCGCCATTTACGTTTTACTAGGCGTACAAACGTTTATATTTTTACGACTTGTTTACCTTTCAGTGTATGTACTTACAAAGCACGTGATTTTTTGTGTACTTACTTTATAAATAGCTGGTTTGTATATCTCATCATTATCATCATTTCGCCGCCGCCGCCGGGATTCTGATCCCGATTTCCGGCCACCGTAGGCGCGGGCTTGCGGACAGTGAGCAATGGGTAGCTTGCTGTCCGGCCGTCTGGTAACTGTCCGGACCAAGTCCAAGTCGTCGACGGCGCGCACTGTACCCGCGCGCCTCAAGGAGTTGTCAGCAACAGCAGGGACCCAGCCGGGTCGAAGCCTACTGGGGCCAGGGTTATCTGAAAGGGAGCTCGAGCCCCGGTATGAAGGCTAGAAGGAACGGGGTGGGTCTTTTAGTCAGTAAGAGTTTGACACTATCTCCCGCTCCACCCAAGAGCGGGGGTTGTCATTGGATGATTTTTTCCCACCAAAAAAAAAGTGTGCAAGATAACCCATCAGCCGCCTGGATGGCTCGCTGCTATGTATTTTTGCTGACATAACAAGCTTATAACTTTGTGATTTTTCATGATACAGTTATGAAATTTTGTACATAGATTCTTTACATAAAAATACTAGACACGTGTTACGGGTTTCCCATATACTAAGTATTTTATGTATTGAGTAAGTTATAATATAATAATAATATAATATAATATTCCACAACTATCACACAACGCCGTCTAGTCCCAAGCTAAGCAGAGCTTGTGTTATTGGTACTAGACAACTGATAAACATACTTATATATTTCTAAATACATACATATTATAGATAAATTACACCCAGACACAGAACAAATGATTATGCTCATCACACAAACATTTGTCCTGGGCGGGAATCGATCCCACGACCTCCGGCATAGCAGTCAGGGTCACTAACCACTAGACCAACAGGCCAGTTAGCTTTCTAGCAGGACAAGGTCTGTCAGGACCGCTAGTATTGTTTGTATCACTTTTGACATTACTACTAGTATTATAAGTAGGTTCATTATAACGGGTAATTTGTGAAAATACACACATTTGTATGCCACCTCGTGCCATCAAATGTTTCTCTCTGAAATTCAGAATGTTCAGCCTAGCTCGGAGCCTCGGAGGCCTTTATGAATCGTGTAACCTCTTTTCTAAACAATTTGTATGCGTGAGGAGTGCTTAATTAATGCTGAACAGAGTTTCATAAAACCGTAGTATAACTTATAGGTATACTATACATATATATAAATATGAATCCCTTTTTTAGGTGGTAAAATTATCCAATGACGTTATAACTTAGTACTAAAAGTTTTAAATGAAAAAACATGTTATTCTTTTTAAAGCATTTTACTAAAAGCTTGTTTTTATAAAGTTTTTAGTTTGGATTAAGCGTCCTTTTGTACTTTTACACAAACTTTTACTAACCATAATGTGTGTCGATAATCTATTCAATGGCTCTAGATAAAGTGTATTACAATAATCAAATTGACAAAAAATGCAAAATATACGGAATCGACATAAAGCTGATGATGATGACGCCATCAAGCCGATTTCAGTCGCAGCGACCTAATTCTTTGGCTCGTCATGGAGGCTGCGAGCTCAGATAAGCTGCACAGTGTCCACACGTGACTAGCATAAACTTTGAAAAATTCCGAGCGCAGAGCGGACATTTGTCAGAACACTGTAAAGACATGATAAATCATAGCTGTTGGTAGTCTAACTTTGAAAATTTCGCTTTATTTATTTATTTATTCATTGAATTCATGTCGTTTACAAGGTGTTATTACATAATATAAGTTTCGTACATGAACCCTGCTAGGGCACCGCAACATATATATTTATTATTTATTTTAATTGCATGCAATACTTGGTATATAAAATTATTTTAAGATATTATTACATTGTCAACATACTATTATCATTATCATGTCATTTTTTAATTAATTTATTATTGGATGTCTTTATTACATTATATCATTGCGTCAATTTTCAAATAATTTGCAACATTGATTAATTTGTCATATTATTGTAGTGCTACATAAAGAACTCGTTAAGGCTGTAATAACACTTCTGTATTAAGTGCTTTTTAAGCGCGTTTACAAATTTATTGTCAAATTCTAAGTCTTTAATCTCACTGGGTAATTTGTTGTAAATCTTTATGCACATTACAAGAGGTCCTGATTGATACATAGCTAGTTTCGAACTCGGCAATGCTAACTCATTTTTTACTCTTAATGAGTGTTGCGGTCTTTGATTCTTAGCTATAGGGAATAACGATGCATGTTTTCTAACAAACTTGCTTACTTCCAAAATGTAAATGCTTGTTAGGGTGAGCATTTTATATTTAATAAAATAAGGTTTACAGCTCTGCATTTGATCTATGTTCGCAAGAATTCTCACACATCGTTTTTGCAAAATAAAGAGTATACCTTCAAAAGCTTGCACTTTACTAACCACTTAATAATATTAAATGTATATCTACACTAATATTATAAAGAGGTAAAGTTTGTTTTTTTATTAGTAGGAGGTAATCTTTGGAAGTATTGGTCCTATTGCTAAACTTTTTTCACCGATAGAAAGCTACTTTATTTCTGAGTGACATTCGCTATATTTTATGAACGCGGGCGTAGCCGCGGACAAAAGCTAGTCTTTAATAATTATAAAGAGGAAGTATTAGTATTTTTGAAAAAGAAAGAAAAAAAAATTATTTGCCCGAAAAGGCGGAAACTTAAGACTAGGTACAGAAACTTAAGAAAAATAATGCGCCACATCATAATGCTGTGTTCACACGCAAAATGCGACAAATCAAATGCTACTGTATCACTGAGTGATAAAATCATATTTTGCCACTGGCAGATGGTAGTTCTAAATATTTTGACTTGTCGTTTTATAATATTTTAACTTTTTTTTTTTGATAAGATGTTGGCTCACATTAGGAATAACTTCTGTATCGTAGGTGCGTTCACAAACAAATAAACTTACATACTCAAGACGCAGACCTCGAACACCTGTCTTCTTCTTCTTCTTCTTTGCCTCTTCCCAAGTTAGGTGGGGTCGGCTCTCCTTATCCTTCTGCGCCATGACAATCTGTCCTGGGTTGTCGGGTCAGGCAGTTGGTACTTCCTAACTCGAACACCTATCTGTAGGCCATACAAATACCAGTTCATGATACACTCAGAACCAGAATTCCTATCGCTAGGCCATACAAATACTTGTTTCGTGGGGGAATTGAAGCCGCGAAACGCAGCGCGGCAGACAATTGTACAATCACTGCGCCAACCGTGCAGTAAAAAGGACATTAATTTAACTTTATCTAGAATATCTTTTAGGGCTATATTTGACCGAGACACCATGGAGGCGCGACCAGTCGCCGCTACCAACAAAATGTATACAGCTCTATAGAATTCACCTGGTGTCCGTTTGGTTGCGCAACCAATTTGGTGGCGCGGCCAGCTTAGACGTGTTTTTTTTTTATGGTGGGAAAAAATCATCCAATGACAACCCCCGCTCTTGGGCGGAGCGGGAGATAGTGTCAGACTCTTACTGACTAAAAGACCCACCTCGTTCCTTCTAGCCTTCATACCGGGGCTCGAGCGCCCTTTCGGATAAGCCTGGCCCCAGTAGGCTTCGACCCGGCTGGGAGCTTAGACGTGTGGTGACTCTGGTGTCTGTATGGTATCTAGTTTGGTAGCTTAGAGCTATATTTCACCAGGACACCATGGCGACGCAACTGGTCACGCCACTATGGTGTCCCGGTGAAATATAGCCCTTAAGAACTTTTGTGAAGGTGTAATAGTAGTTTATGTGACTAGGGGATAAAGCAGTGTCTTTAAGTCGCGGGCGGCATGTTGAATTCCGAACGAAACGAAGGTTGTTGATTTTAATCCCGAACGATAGTGAGGGATTTATAAAATTAACTCCCGAGCATTGCGAGGGAGTTAATAAAGAAACCTGAGTGAAGTGAGGAATTTAAGCCGCCCAAGACAAAGACAGCTTTATCCCCGTGTTGCATACTCTACTTTTTACATCATCTGTGAGATAATTAAAAGACAATTTGGTCGATCAAATCATATATTAGAGAAATATGAGTATTATATTTACAAGTTCATCAAACAAGCAAAATTCACTACTCCAAGATTCTATAGTTTCAATTTTCTATAATGCTCCCGTGTCGTCAGTACGCACGTTATATTCTTTTTTTTTTTTGTTAGTGACCAGTTTGAATCATAGTGATTACATACTCTTTGGTTTGAATTTCGAGTCAACTTGTTCGATGCGCCTACATTTTAATTCACAATGTTGACGATTCTTGATGCTCCAAATTCAAATATCATTATTCCCTAGGGATCGGCCATACTGCTTTATCTCCCTAGGCATATAATGACTTGCTTTAAGTGAGGTTTGTATGACGTGTAAAACGACATTATCGAGCAGGTGGTGTAAAAATACTATTTACACCTTCACAAAAGTTGCTCATTAACCATTACGGATCCGAAGCCTACCTCCCTCTAATAAAATCCAAGGGATAAAGTTGTAATCTCTTCGGCATGAAGGTGGATTTGCGATCGCTATAAGATGTTATCAGCAACTTGAACTGCCCATCTAAGTACCTTCCGACCTTTCCTTATTGCTCTCAGTGGGAGTGACCTGACCTATTTTATTTAAGGTAGGCCTCTTGTGAGTGCAATATAAAGATTACTTTTGGCTTATAAATCTTTGAGAGTGTTACAAGTTGTCAATAAGACGAGAAAAGGTAACAGAATGACAGTCACACAGACAGTTAGTCACCTCGCTGACCTAGCAAATGTTGTTCTGCCATATAATTACTTCCGAATCAGTAACTGAATGGATTCCAATAGTTTTTAAACCATGTTATATTTTTTTACAATAGTACATTATGATACAAGTGTATAATGTTGGTGATTACCGCTGAGGCGGTATTTAGATCCGAGCTGAAGGCGAGGATCTTAAGAGAGCCGAGGACGGTAATCGCCAATATTCACGTGTATCATACGACGTTTTTCGACACACTTGAGAAGAAAAATTTTACAAATTAATTAATTATTGCTTTATCAGCAAAACTGTTTTTTTTTTTTGTGATATTGCGGCAAAAAATTGTTCTTTCTTCTTATGCGCGCGCATGCAAAATGGCGGCCATAGACTAGTAACTCTAACTAGGCTGTTTCAATAAAAATAAGAATGAGGTTGCATATGTTAATAAACAGAAAAAATATTTTTATTTTATGAAAGGTTTTATTTATTAAACATGTAAAAGTTAAAATAGTTTATTTAAACACAATCACTACATTATCACACTTGTGCATAATGGTAATCAAAATGTCACAGTTTGGTTACAAGCTACATTATATACCTAAGTGTAGTGCAATAATAGTCACTTTCTGAGCAAGTGTGTCGAAAACATATTTAAAAAGATCACTAGTTGGACACCACCGACATTAAGTACAACATAGGTGACGGCAGGACATAGCGGATATTAGACGCTAGCAAACAGCTGGATGCAAGTACAAAACAACCCCTTAGTCTCCTGGATGACCCGCTGACTAAGTATTTTTGTTGACATAACAAGCGGATATAATATATAAAATACAAAAATCATAAAGTTATATACTTTGTGATTTGTCATGATGCGGTTTTGAAATTATGTACATAGATTCTTTACATAATAATATTAGACAGGTTTTAAAACTAATGTTGCATATACATTAATTACCAAAGAAAAATATAGGGATATAGGTAGGAGAGTAATAATTAGTCTACAACCTATTCCTAAATCTACCAAACATACAGAAAAAATCATGAAAATTGGTCAAGCCGTTTCAGAGAACTTCAATAACAAGTTTTAAACACTTACAAAAGATTTTTAAACATTAGATAGAACTCCCCGACCGCGTCTGTCTGTTCTAAACTCAAAAACTATAGAATGGATTTTAATGCGGTATTCACCAATAGACAGAGTGATACATGAGGAATATTTAAGTATAAAAGGTGTAAGGGACAGCCCTCCATTTGTATGGCGAGGCCGATTTTTTTTTTCGTTACCCGAAAAAAATATTTGTGGTTTGTTGTTCAGTTTCGTCTACTGAGCAAGCCCTTAAAGTTTGTGGAGGGCTGTCCCTTACACCTTGTATAATTTATGCACATTTTAGGAGAGACAAGCCGATAAATTCAAAGATTTGTAATAGTGCGTCCAGATCTGGCAAATGCGCCGCTCACACGTGCATTTCACGCACAGATCGTTTGTACAAAACCGCTGCGCCGCGTCGCGTGCGCTTCGTACAAACATGATAATGCACGGGCGCAGTTTGCAAGCGACTCGCAAGCGGCTTGCGAGCGGCGCATTCACCAGATCCGGACGCAGCAGGGACCCAGCCGGGTCGAAGCCTACTGGGGCTAGGGTTATCCGAAAGGGAACTTGGGCCCGGGTATGAAGGCTAGAAGGAACGGAGTGGGCTTTTAGTCAGTAAGAGTCTGACACTAACTCCCGCGCCGCCGAAGGGCGGGGATTGTCAATGGATGATTTTTAAAAACGTACAACAAATTAATTTTGTGACGTAATTTGAAATGAGGCTGTGTTGTGGTAGCGTGCAGAATTTTTCACAAGTTGAGAAAACTACACAGCCAGTGCGCGCCATATTTCTTTTAACCCAACCGCCCCAGAAGGAGGATTATATTTTTACTTTTTCTACTTCGAATTTCAAATGTTTCTTCTTTCTTTTCTAGAGTTTGTGAAATTGTGTTTCGGAACTAAGCCGGCGTTGAGATACGTGCAACTGTGTAACATATTCTACCAACATTTTCTTGAAACTTGTGCAACAAACGGACAGTGTTGTCTTTATGGTGATTGTATTTTTCTGTTATGGCAACATTTTATTAGCACTACCCTTGATTGTGGGTGATTTGAAGTATCTAGGTGTAATATTATTGCATTAAAGAATTGCGTGTGCTCGAGTGAAGTGCTTACATGTTTTTAATTAAGATAGCTAATAGAGACACAATTAAACATTTAGGAGGTATGTTTTTTTGAGGTGAGGAATCATTGAAAACGCCTTCCGCTCTGCGAAAAGTGAAAGGGAGTATCAGCCTTTTACGTTTCTTCAATTGCTCTTTGCGTTCCAACTCTTTCGAACAATCACGCCTTTTTTTATGGTGGGAAAATCATTTAATGACAACCCCCGCTCTTGGGCGGAGCGGGAGATAGTGTCAGACTTATACTGACTAAAAACCCACCCCGTTCCTTCAAGCCTTCATACCGGGGCTCGAGCTATCTTTTGAAACTAACCCTGGCACCGATAGGCTTCGACCTCGCTGGGTCCCTGCTGTTGCTGACAACTCCTTGAGGCGCGCGGGAACAGTGTGCGTCGTCGACGACTTGTGCTCGGTCCGGACAGTTATCGGACGGTCGGACAGCGAGCTACCTATTGCAAACCGTCCGGAAGCCCGCGCCTACGGTGGCCGGAAACAATCGCGCCTCATCATCACCACTATTTCAACCCGAAGACGTCCACTATGGACATAGACCTAGAGTGACCACAACGACCGGTCCTTGCGCCTCGCGTCCAATGGATTCCCATCCTCCACCCTCACCAGATCATTGGTCTACCTTGGTCGGCTTACCAACGCTGTGTCTTTCGGTACGTGTTCCAGAACTTTTCGGCCCCATCGACTATCTGTTCTGCGAGCAATGGGCCCTATCCACTGCTACTTAAGTTTGGCAATACTTCAGGTTAAATCGATAACTTTGGTTCTCATGAGGAAATCATCTTCCCTGGATCGAACAGGCATGGAAATTCCGAGCATAGCCCTTTCCGCATACATACAAATAATTCTACATCTTTATAATATTAGTTTAGAGTAAACATTAACAAACAGCTTGTGGGAACTGCACAGTTTTAATGTTACGAACTTTGACTGCTTAACGTGAATGTGGATAATTTCTCAACTATTTAATGTGCGGCTAGTTCTAGCCATTTTCCAGCGAATACCAACATTCTCCTGTATGTTACAGATAACAAGCTTATATAGAGACTGGAAATAGCAGACATTTATTATGAAGTCATAGTTAAAATACCTAGAATAGTATTTTAACTATGACTTCATAGAATCTGAATATAGTTGGTGAGTCATCAGGAAGTTTGAGGAGGTTGTGTGTTTACCCACTAACATAGTTGTCTAACTTTCTTACTGGAAAAGTTTTGCCTCCAAGAAATGGTTTGATGTGTATATTAAAGTGAGATTAATTAGGTATTCAAGCCAAATATAGTCGATTTGCAGATATGTAGAGTTTGCCTCAAGAAGATGTATGCAAAACCGTAGGAGCCCAGCAGGGTCGAAGCCTACTGGGGCCATGGGTGATGCGAAGGAGAACCCCGGGGCCGTGGAACGAAGGTAAAGAAGGAACAGGACGCTTAGCCAAGTTATTATTCTGTTACATGAGAGCAGATACATATGTATATGTACTTAATTACATTCAAGACACTTCCCTTGACCATATTTTTGGTAGCGATCCTTGATCACATTTTCTAACAAAAATACTCTTTGAAATAAAAACAATTGAAACCTCATGTAAATATAATTTTCACTGGCGTAAATTCGACATCTCCACAAACCTCAACCTCAAACAAAGAAACAATTCGAACAAACAGAAAAGTACTAAGCAGAAAGTTATTCAATATCTCTACACGAAACTTGAAACAATCCTTCAGACAGAAAAACTTCAGTATTTTCCTATGAATATTTTTGTCTCAGGCATTTCGCATGCATGTTCTTCAGCAAACATGTTGAAGGATTGTATGTTACATACGCCGGACGGGCGAGATTGCCTGGAACGAAGTGTAGGTACATGGGGTGCCTAAAAATAAACAACACTAGCGGCCCGTCCCGGCTTCACACGGGCAATAAATCCGTGGCTGGCGTGAATAAGTTGACAAGTCTAAAATAGCAATTTGACAGGACGGCCATTTTAGTGTTTTGACTTCTTCTGGTAAATCGAGGAATTACTTTAATGTGAGTGTTTTATGTGTACATAGGGTTATTTTAAGCCACCTTTCGAATGATGATAGTAAATTAACGAAATTCTTTATAGTTTAGCCAATAATAGACATATCAAATCGGTCCCCAACGAGTTGTCAACTTATTCACCGAGTTGTCAATTTATTCACCACAGTTATCAACTTATTCACCTTTGAGTGGTACTAGAGGTATATAATTAGTATGTTAAAAAAGTTATTTTAATGACAAATACGTCATTGATATTAAATAGCAAAGAGATTACGTATATAAATGTATGTTAATTTGCTAAATAACTACAAAAACATTAATGTACTAACTGAAAAAAATATATATTGAAATAGAGGGTTTGCTCTATTTCAATTTATTATTTTTTCAGTTTCAGGTCAGTATGACGTAGGTAAATAAAATTAAAGGCATAGAGAATTAAAAAATGTATAATAATCATATTTTTTTCATTGCGTTACATTATAATTGGAAAAGAAATGAGTTTGAGTTAAAATTAAAATATGAAAACACTGTAATTTATATTTTATTGGGACCCAGGATCTTCTTCATCTGGATTATCTTCGTCCAAATCCGGATCAGTTCATGCAGAGATATTGCCGACAGCTTTTACACTAATATCTCTTTAAATGAGTCGTCTATCAAGTCAATCATGTTCATTAAATCCTTTTTTTTCTCTGCGTTGATTGGCAAAGCTTCCTTGGAGATTTGGCTCACCCTAAAAAAACCTATGGTTCTTTTGCCTCTTTTCTTGAAATTAATTGACGTAAAAGGAGATTCGCGATCTAGACTTTCTTGAAATTAATTTTTCCTACGTTGTTTTTATTAAATTGCAGCCATTTGATTTTTTAGATTTTAGCTCAGCAAAATCCAAGAAATCATTTACCGTCATCACTACTACCTTGAATGGTTTCTGTACTTTGCAAGTCCTAACTAATTGCACCCAATCATATAAGTGATTTATTTTCAATTGTGTACCCTTTTTAGTTTTTTCAATGAAAATACACAGTATCTCAAAACGAAAGTCTGTGACCAGTGAGTGTTGCCAGTGATGACATCTGGCTCTGAGACGTGGTCGCTCATCAGAAGGCTTAAAGTCACCCTAACAGAAATGGAAAGGGCCATGCTCGAAGTTTCCTTAAGTGATCGCATCAGAAATAAAGATATCTGCAGGAAAACCAAGATTACCAACAAAGCCTAAAAAAATCGCGCAACTTAAGTGCAGTGAACAGATGATCGGTGGGAAGGGAAGGTGCTAGAGTGGAGACCACATATCGGAAGACAGAGTTGGAAGGCCTCCTATAAGGTGTACCGTTGACTTAGTGGGGATCACATCCGTTTCCGGTGGATATGAGACGCACAAGGCCGGTCGTTATGGTGACACTTGGGAGATGCCTATGTCCAATAGTGCATCAGATCAGCTCCTTGTCATATTAATTTTGCATTGTCATCTGATTTATACATGCATGCAAAGCGTCCACTCAATCAGTACCCGGGAAGTGGATCGAATTAAATTTGCAAGATTTTGTTACAGACATAACACCGGGACAGTTGAAACTAAATAAAACCTTGTAAAAAACACTTTTTTCCTTTAAAATATCTGTCCAAAAACAGTTATGTTTAAGTTAGCGATTGATATTGTATTCATTTAAGTTTATATTATTTATTACTAGTTTCTGCGAGCGGCTTCGCCCGCGAACATAAAATACAGCCTATGACTATACGAAATTATAACAGCCTATCACTCGAGAATAAAGCAGCTTTCTCTAGGTGAAAAAAAATTTGCAATCAAACCAGTATTCACAGAGATTACCTCCTACAAACAAAAACATAAAAAAAACGAACTTTACCTCTTTATTATATTAGTGTAGATTAAACTAGCTATGCCCGTGACTTTGTCCGTGTGACTGTCGAAAACTAACTAAAATGCATCACTTAGTTAAGAGAAATACTTGAATATTTTTAAAAAAGGTGTAAAAGTTGACAACTAAGCATTATTACTAAGTATTTGATAACTGTCTTGTGGTGATAACTATACTTATTACATTTAGGATACAAAACTTGTGTTGGGTGTAACTTGATATCTCAATATGTCAAGATTTAAAAACATTTCCTTAGGACGTGCATAACTTGACAACTCACTTTGTCAATTTATAATGAGAAGGAAAACAAAACTATTATGTGTATAAGTTGAATTATCAAATAATGAATATTATTTTGGTCACTGTGCATAAATTGATAAAATGACATATCAACAAAAACACATCAAAATGAGAGATGTCAACATACAACCACAGTCGATTGCTTCAAAATTAAGATACATATGGACGTTTCAATTTTTTTCCTATAAATTCCTAGCGCGTAGAATCCATAGAGCCAATAAAAAAAAAAACATGCAAGTCGACATGTCAATGTATTCACGCCAGCCACGGAAATATAGCCTATGTTACTCAGTGTGAATGTATCTTTCCAATGGTGAAAGAATTGTTTGAAATCGGCACATTCGTTTTTGAGTTTATTCATTACAAACATACACACAAAAATACAAATTTTCCCCCTTTATAATATTAGTGTTGATTAGTTTCAGTTTATGTAAAACACCAAACACGTGTCCAGAATCTATGTACAAAATTTCACAACTGTATCATGAAAAATCACAAAGTTATAAGCTGTTATGTCAACAAAAATACATAATCACCGGGCCATTCATGCAACTGATGGGTGGTTTTGTCTTGTACCCAGCTGTTTTTTGGCGCCTAATACCCGCTATGACCCGCCGTGACCTGTGTTGTATTTAGTGTAAGTGGTGTCCAACATGTGGCCTTTTTAAATATTTTTTGGAAAAAATATAACATGGTGTAAAAACTATTGGAATCCATTCAGTTATTGATTCTGAATAAACTATATTCAGGTTTCGCATAAAATAAGAATAATGTTGTATATTCAGCGGCTGAGAAGAAAGCAGCCTAGGTTGCGGGATTATTCAAAATAGTTACAAATCAAATCAAATCAAATTCCTTTATTTGATAAAACTTTCAAGTACAGACTCATAACTACATCAGAATTGAAAGACATTTACTATGCAGCTCGCAACTAGTGAGAGAACGAATCCCAAATCTATACTAGGAACTGACCTGTGCTATGGTAGGGTCCGTTCCACCACCCACCTGCAACCCACTTACATCGATCAGCGCATTATAGTTATAAGTATTTGAGGTCACTAGGCTCCCATAATAGGCATGTCTGTATAATTGGAGTCAGTGTGAAGACAATAAAAAACATGCAAAATGAGACACCACAAATTGTAATGTATTAGTTATTATTATTCAAATAAAATAAAGTAATTGGGTGATGATTCAATTTTATCTTAAATCGCAAATCGAAAGAACTTTTCGAATCAGTTCAAAATTAAGTAAGTTAGAAAGTTTTTAAATTCAGTAGAAGAGGAACTGTCAAACGCGCGTACAAAAGAGATAGGGAAATGTTCTCACCATGCCTACTTTTCCTTAGGGTCTAAACAGACGGACTGCATTTCAACTGCAATCCAACTGCAAATTGCAGTTTAAATGCAGTTTGAATGCAGTTGACACGACTGCAATAGAACTGCAAACCAAACGTGCGGTTCGATTGCATCCGAACTGCACCATGCGCGGGACATGCGCATGCAGTCCTATTGCAGTCGTGTCAACTGCATTCAAACTGCAATTTGCAGTTGGATTGCAGTTGAAATGCAATCCGTCTTTTTAGACCCTTATATCAATATTTAGCCCCGCTTGGGCAGAGCACCGCCGCGCCGTGTCTTCGTGGGGGCGATCGGCAGCACCGATCTCTCGCGCCGCGGAGGAGTGGCAGGTGGGCGCCTCCTTCTGCGAAGCAGTAATGTTAGTAAAGAAGGAGGCCGTACGTCCTCACGTTAAGACAAAGGCCCCGTGAGGCATCGGTCCTCACGGTCCGGTTATTGCTGCTTCATTCTGTAACCAATTTTGATGATTTTAGAATAGAATAAAACTTTATTATAATTACACCAAAACGTAACACCAAAAAAGTATTTGTTTAAAGTCGTATTTTTTTGTCATAGACCGATTTATTTTAGTATTAATTGTTGTTTGTGGATACAAAAAATAAACACCAGAAAGTACCCAATTAAGCTAAGTAAATGGGATCTTTCGAACATATGTATAAACTCGAAGTAAAATTACTTACTCAGACATCCAGTATACTTTACCCCTTTTAATTCAAGATATTGTCAGTCTATTGGGTTTTCCAACACGGGATTTAATGTCAAATATAACAAAGTCTTTTATTAAATATCGTTGCTGTTTCGTTTCAAGACAGCTGTATATATAATAGTGTTAGTCAAAGTGTTTAGAAAACAATCTACGTTCTTGAATTTTCTTTGAAAATAAATTTAAGATTTTGTCTAACGTGTTTTATTCGATAATATTTAAAGAGATTTGAATTTCGAATCTAGTATTTTTTTTTTAAATAAACTACATAAATTGGCTGCATACTTAAGATTGATATTACGGTGTTAGAGCTGAATGACAAATGATAGGTATTTATTTTGCAAATAGGTTTTAAAAATCACTTTTACGTCAAGTTTCTTGTCAGTTTAAACTATGTAGATGAGGCTGTCGCTCAGCTGTCGAATGTTTTTAATTACGTGTTGAAATAATTTGATATTAAAAATTGCTATTGAAAAATATAGGTAGGTAGGTATACTAGCAGCCGCTTCGCCCGCGTGAAAGGAAATTTTCTCCAAGGGAACGATGACACGTGATTATGATGTACATTCACATCTTTCTCTAGATATTTCGGAAACACAGATATCTTGTGGACATATGAGGTTTTCTATTGAAATCAATTATTTTGCGTAAGACTAATTCAGTAAGCCCCACGGAAAATCTGCTATTTTGCGTGAATCATTTCGTCATGAATTTTTAAAAAGTAAAGAGAATATATCTATAGAAACTTTGCACATTTAATAGAGATTCTGAATCACGAATTCTTTTTTCAAAAACTTTTAAGAATTAAAAAAAAAAACACATGTTTCCTGGAACAAGTTTTACGAAATTTTTGAGTGAGTGACGCAATTACCGAATGCCAATAGAGCGCGGAGCGTTCAGAAGTTATATACCTTTTTTTTTGCGTTGCCTATTTATCAAACATTCCGTACTTGGATGAAACTATAAGCTTTTACAACATGCTCATAGTTCATGTTGACGATAGAATAGACGGATCGAGAAGATGTTTGAGAGAGCCCTTTTATACGTAAAGGGACGTAGATTGTTTAGCAATTCGAAAAATAAACAACTAAAATTAAAACAAAAATAGCTACAATGTTCCGGGGAAAACGAAACCAACCGACATCTCGTATTTGTACAGGAAAAACAATTTAAGTGGACACTTTTTTCATTAAAAGCTAACAAACAATGGTATTGGATCGCGAAGTAAATTAGTTTTATAACTTGTTTGGTACCGTGGCCGTGTCGGGGCGGAACACATTGCTAACACTACGGATAAAGGACTCACACACATGGTGTGTGAAACGCAGCGTTTGTTTGATGTCTCATCTCATACTTCACCCTTCTATTTTTTCCCACAAAAATGAGATCAACTTCATCCTGTCGACGAAGAAGCAACTGTTTAATGATGTCTGTGATTAACGCGGTGAAAACTGGATGTGATCACCGCATAGTAAGAGGCACATTGAATATCAATATCAAGCTTGAAAGGTCTCGACTGGTGAAGTCTACGCTCCGTCCAGCGCAAATCCAGATCCAAAAAACCGAGAGCTTTTAACTAGGCAAGGATGCAAGGCCAATACCTCATACATATTAATCAGTTTAGTCATTTAGAATTTATGTTGGAATAAATAAACTCGCATACATACCTACATGAACCTTAAAAACATAACGCTCTTTTTTTGGACAGTCGTGTAAAAAGATTTAATATTGTGGATGATATAGTGTTTTATAATCGTCAATCGACTCATTACTTTACCACTCTAGGAGAAGCGAAAAGGTAGTGTCAAGCTTTTACTGACATCCATTTTTTTTTTTTATGGTGGAAAAAAATCATCCAATGACAACCCCCGATCTTGGGTAGAGCGGGAGATAGTGTCAGACTCTTACTGACTAAAAGACCCACCCCGTTCCTTCTAGCCTTCATACCGGGGCTCGGGGGTCCCTGCTGTTGCTGATAACTCCTTGAGGCGCGCGGGAACAGCGCGCGCCGTCTGCCACTCCTCCTCGCTCCGGACCATGGCCTCAACCAAGGCCCGGAGCGAGAAGTCTCCGCCGCCCACGAGGGTACGGCGATGCTCCGCCCAAGCGGGGTACACCTCGACTGTGTGCGCTCCACCGTGTCCTCCGGGCATTCCGCATAGTGGCGACACCCGGGCGTCACTTCCGCACGAATCCGGTGCAGGAACCTCCCGAACGAACCATGTCCGGTGAGTACCTGCGTCATACGGAAGGTAAGGACGCCGTGAGGTCTTTCCAGCCACGCCTCAAAGAGGGGACTTACCGTTACTGACATCCATCATGTTCCTCATGTTTCTTCAATTGCGCGTACCAGGTCTGTGGTAACTCGTTCGAACAACACATTTTAAAATGTAAATACCTTAAAATTAAATAAAAAGTACGTCTAACATTGCCAAAAGGACTTCAGCTCAGTATGATACCAAATGGCCATTACTTGACGCTGATTTTTAGCTGAAGCTTCATGAGTGCTATATGCTCGAAAACAAAATATATACTCGTACAGAAAGAAGTCTAAAATGTTCGATGCAGAAACTAACTAAAATAATCATTTTTATTTATTTTCTTTCCACAAATTACAGAGAAATGAAACAGACAGTGTACAATCAGAATAGTGAAATTAATTTGTGGAAGACTGGTGCCTGAACTAAGTTTTTAAAAAAACCTGTGTGTCAGGTCACCAGGCCCCCAAAATAAAGTTTAATATTAATCATTGTTGTTCTTACTGAAGACGATTTGATTCACGTAAATACATTGTAGTCATTAATTAAGTACATCAATAATAATAGTTTAATTATATTGTTTCATTACATTAATAATAATAACTTGCTTACATCATTTAATTACATAAATGCGTATCAACCCTGGTCAATACGACGACTATTTGTCGGCACAAAGATCCGGTGGAAACACTTTCTTAGAGATACAGATAGGGATACGTTATTTTATCCGTGAGAGAGAATATAAGGGAAAATGGGAATTAAGGTGCGATGTAGTCGTGAGAAAGAAAATATGATTTGTAGTTATAATTAGTCTGGACACGATTTCTCACCACAAAAAACAGGACACGGATAAATTAAGATGACTCTCTTGTGTATTATTTTTCAGATAAAAGATCACCTTATCTCGGGCACTTTTATTCGCAAATGGCGCTTGTTTTTGTGGTGTCAGGAGAACAGAGAGCAAATTAAAATGGACATAATAGCATCCTGTCATGAAAAGAAGGATTTTGGTAAGTTTTGGAAGCACACTAACCAGCTGAAGGGCAGGTCGAGCCTTCCTGCGAGTGTTGAGGCTGTTAGTGAGCCTGTATCCATTGCCAACTTATTTAAAAATCATTTTGCGGTGAAGTCCCCTCTAGGTGCTATGGGAGAGGCCTTGGCAGCTAGGGAACCTTCAATGAGTACATTAGTGAGGGTTTCGTCTAGGGAGATAGCGGCTGTGGTGAGAGGCATGAAGCGCGGAAAATCACCTGGGCACGATTCTCTGAGCATCGAGCATTTACAAAATGCTGGTGTCCATATGCCCAGAGTGCTGGCATTATTATTTAATCTCTGCTTCTCACACACATATTTGCCTCACGATTTAATGAAGACCTTGATGGTGCCCATCATAAAAAATCGCACCGGGGATGCCGGGGAACTATAGGCCGATATCGTTGGCTACGGTAATTTCAAAGGTGTTGGACAGTGTGCTTGACAAACAGTTGAATAAACATATGTCGCTTCACGACGCTCAGTTTGGCTTCAGAACTGGTTTGTCTACTGAACACGCTGTTCTTTGTCTCAAGCACACTGTTCGATACTACACGGACAGGAAAACCCCTGTATATGCATGTTTTCTTGATATGTCGAAAGCCTTCGATATGGTGGCCTATAGTGTTTTATGGAAGAAGCTATATGACGAGACAACGCTTCCAGGTGAGTTGGTTGAGTTGTTTAAATATTGGTACGGTCATCAAACCAATATGGTGAAGTGGGCAGGCTCGCTGTCTGATCCGTACAGACTGGAGTGTGGGGTCAGGCAGGGAGGTCTGACATCACCGAAACTCTTCTGTCTGTATATAGATCGGTTGATTCGTGAGCTCAGCAGCGCTATGGTAGGTTGTTCAATTGACGGAACATTTGTCAACAACATACCTAAGTTACGCCGATGACATGGTGCTGTTGGCCCCATCGATCAGCGCTCTCAGAATATTGGTGTCGGTTTGTGAGCGATATGCGGAGGCCCAGGGTCTTAGATATAATGCCAGGAAGAGCATGTGTCTACTGTTCAAGGCTGACACAAAGAACTATGCTGTACCACCCATCACACTTGTGGGGACCGCTCTAGAATGGGTTACATCTTTTAAATATCTGGGACACTGTGTCACTGCTACACAGACCGATAATAATGACATGGAGAGGGAACGCAGGGCGCTGTCAGTCAGAAGCAATATGTTGATCCGTAGATTTGCAAGGTGTTCAAAGGATGTTAAGGCTACGTTGTTTAGGGCATACTGCCAGTCTTTTTACACTTGCAGTTTATGGGTTGACTATACGCCGAGGGCTTACAGCGCCTTGCGAGTCCAGTACAATAACGCATATAGGGCCCTGTTGAGGCTGACGCGTCATTGCAGCGCATCAGGGATGTTTGCAGAGGCACGTATTGATGACTTCTATGCTATCGTGCGAAAGCGTGTCGCATCCCTGATGGAGCGGGTACGGGGCAGCGCCAATAGTCTCTTAAAAACCGTAGCGGATAGAACTGATGGCCTTATATTAAAACACTGGACGAGGACACAAGTGTTATCCTAAAAAATAGTATTATTATTAATATTATTTTGTTATTTGAATTTTATTATTTTACTAATGCCCGCGGCGTCGCCCTCGTACTTAAATACAGTCTATGTCACTCAGGAATACAGCAGCTTTCTATCGGTGAAAAAATTTTACCAATTGGACCAATACTTCCAGAGATTACCTCCTACAAACAAAATACCAAAAAAAAACAAACTTTACCTCTTTATAATATTAGTATAAATTGAGGACAAAAAAAATCAGTTGCTTGGTAGAGAATAAATTGTAAATTCTTAAAAGTAAGAAAAAATAGAACTACTCGTAGAAGCACAAACATGTAACCCACTAATGGCGGCTGCTGCACCAACGGCTGAAATGATGATAAAGATGATGATGAACTTACATCATCATCACCATTTCAGCCAAAGCCGAGACGTCCATTCCTAAGTAGTGCCACAACGATTGGTCCTGATTTAACACAATTTATATTAATTCAATACAAATCATTAAAGTTAGCATAAAAATTAATAGAACGATGTGAACTAAATACATTGAGAATTTAATAGGAAGTGGATGGACTGTAATTTTAGATTTATGTAGAAAATAGGTCGTTATTAATATTATGAGTCTTGGTAGAATTTACCAGAATCTACATTTACATTAATGTAATAAAGAGGTAAAATTTGTTTTTTTTTGTTTGTTTGAGGTAATTTCCGAAAGTACTGGTCCAATTGCTAGAAAGCTGCTTTATTCCTTAGTGACACAGGCTACATTTTATGTACGCGGGCGAAGCCGCTGCCAAAAGCTAGTTTGTTGTAATTAGTTGAGTGTTAACCGAAGTATCAATACAATACTTATAAGTAATTAATTTTCATATTGAAACGAACCACTTTAATCAGTTTTCAGGAATTTAATCTTAATTTTATAATCAAAAATCCTAACTCCTCCAATATCACCCTCAGCCTTTGTAGAACGTAAAGGTCAGATGTCATACTAAAAAGATAATATACTATATCTATAGGGATAGATAAGATAGTAAAAATAGAGATGCGCCTCCTATAGAGTTGGTCGACTATCTGGCTAGGACGACTAGTTGCGGCGCGGCGTTCAAATAGTCGTCTTTCCTTATTAGTACATCTCTACTTAGGTATCATATTTTATTATTTGCTCTGAACTTTTACTGTTGACGAGACTTTTTTGAATAAAGTTCAGTGTCTATTAATACAGACACGGAACTTTAACAAAACTCCAAATCTACTTACGAATGTAATAATAATTGCTATTTTTATTTAAAACTAGTGAGTCTTGTCAAGGTCTACTTGACAAAATACTTGAGATATGAAACTCAATGATCAATGATTTCATATATTGTCTAGTTGTGTAGGTGCACAACTGAACAATATAATATGAAAATCGATGCAATACGCAATCTCGATAAAATGGAGCTGAGAATAGTATTATATATACGAGTATTTGTGTAGTATTGACTTCTTTTCTAATTTTTGCCAAATAAGTTTATTAATTTCTTTCTTTAGAATGCTGAATCACCAATCTGTTAAATATTGCAAAAACACTAGAATTTGTTGCTAGAATAAAGACACTAGAAATAAAGGAAATATTTTAATAATAATATAGATATACTGATTTTTTTTTAATCAAAAACTGAATTTTGTGTCGACTAGTCGCCGAATACAAATGTGGCAAGATGGCTTCTACTGCAAAATAGTCGACTACTAGTCGGTCCAACACTAGTCAAAATATTTTATGTTTACGGCAGAAGCTGATGATATTGTGTCACGTGCCGAGATATTGCTCCAACACAGATGAACGTGCCTCTTAAGAGGAAGAGGCGCAACTTTAATGCTTTTTTATGATTGCTTTAAAAAATAAAAATGTAATTTTCCTTAGTAACATGATACGTCTTCTATTAGCATATGTTGTACTTTGGATTTTGCATATAGTATTAAGCTACTTAATGGTCAGTATTTTTTAACACACTTGAATATTTTGTGAATGTTTATTACACGTGAATATTAGAGAATCAGCCGTACATGTAAATTTTTATCATATGTGTTGCGTGGTATTCGCTTTTCTTTGACCAGAGCCTTATCGATAGGTTTAAAACATATTCGAAGTTTGCGTACGCTTTACTAAAATAGTGTATTTTACTTTTTAATTCGAAGATATGTGACATTCACCAACCCACACTGAGCGCGCGTGGTGGATTACGGCCCATCCCCTCTCCTAGAGAGGAGGCCTGAGTCCCAGCAGTGGGAAAACTAAAAGGCTGATTATCCTTATGTTATACTTTTTAATTTAAGTTTGATTAATACAGTGCAAAGAGAATACCCTCAGAACTTCGTTTTCGAAGTCGGTCGGTTAATAAATAAAAACCGAAAAAAAATAAAACGATAAAGTAATGTTTACAATTAACTTCGTATACGGTAAATAATGACGATTATGTATGACGATAAGTATGACGATTGGTGAAATAAACGAGGAATCAGGTTTTGTATTTAAAACAGTGAAACAATTTTATTGACTTTACTCTCGAATTTCAGAGCGCAAATTAACAGTTGCAAATCAAATATTTTTGATTGAGAGACTCACAGCAATTTTATAATTATATAGGTTTAGCAATTACTTGCAGTATTTCTGTTATTGCTTTGTATAAAGTAGAAATTAAACCTGCAAACAATTTTAAAACACTGTTGAAGCTTGGCATCAGCCGTATGGTTGTTTATCGTGCCATAGATAGTGTTCAAAGTCAATTTATTTGTGCAAAGAAAATATGTCTTAAAGTTTAGTTCCATTTTTGCAACTAGATGGCGTTGTTCATTTAGACCTAGTTTCTACATCGCGATGTTAAGATTCTCTATCAATAATCTATATACTGCGAACTAATGCATGTTTTAGTTCCATTTTTACAACTAGATGGCGTTGCTAATTCAGAACTGCTTTCTACATCGCGATGTTAAGATTTTCCGTCAATTATCTATAACTGTGAACAAATGTAATTTTTTTGAGTTTGAGAGCTTAAGATTGGATATTGAGATCACGTCAAGATCCGATACAAATATACCACTATCCAAAATATCCGGTGTTTTATTATCCGAGATCCGCGAAGTAGTGTTCAGATAGATATAATATTTCTTCTGTTAACGATCATAAAAGATCTGGCTGGCCGCGTGTTGTGAGGACTCAATAGGCAGTGAATGCTGTCAGGGCCGCTTAAAAAATCTTATTTCGTGATATGAAGATACTGAAACGAAGACAAAGAAGACTGAAACCTGTTGTTTATCGGTGACTAGCTTTTCTCCGCGGCTTCGCTTACGTACATAAAATATAGCCTATGTCACTCAGGAATAAAGTAGCTTTCTATCGGTAAAAAAAAATTAACAATCGAACCTGTACTTTCAGAGATTACTTCCTACAAACAAAAAAAAAAGCAAACTTTACCTCTTTACAATATAAGTGTGGATATACAAGGCACGTCTTAAGAGCACGGCGACAGATGAATTTTTCATACAAACGTAATACCACGCTCATTTGTAATTGGAGTATATTTCCAACATATTATGATGTTATTCGGTTATAGACGATATTTATCTAGGTTCCTACATCTTTCTTTTTAAAAAAAACTTGCCTAAAACGAAATTAAAGCGAATTATAATTCGCACTTTTTTACAACGTAAATGGCATGTTTTCATTTGGCTTTTCTTGTATTAAAAATAACAATATGTCCAATATTCTCAATGTAGGAACACAGATTATATTATCAATTTACAAATGATAGAAAACAAATTGGAAAAACATTAAGTTTTCATTCATCATTTTTGGTATTACGAAACACGTCCAATTTATCGCAAATTTCCAAGAGTTACTAGTGCTATCGCGGCAAGCGGGATGTCAGTGTCATTGTGTGCGTGCTGTCATTACTTCAGTTGCGTTCATAGGTCGAGTTATAAATTTAATTGTAATATTTTTGACACTATTGACTTAAATAAAATAGTACGTAAGCATTTAAAGTTTAATAAAACGAATACAGAACTCTTGAGGACATGTCAGACTTTAGCTGACTAAAAGCGCCGTCAAAAACCCCTTAAAAAAAAAGAGTAAAAAAAAAGCGCCGTTGACGATTTGGGTTCGGTCCAGTTGGTTACCGGATGGCTGGACGGCGATTCCAAGCCCAGGGTGGCTAGAAATCTGGGTCGAGATCCTGGCTGCTGGGGCGTCAGGGTATTCCCTCGTCCATGCGGCCGCTTTCTTCGCTAGCATTACTGTTTCGCAGAAAGAGGGCTCGGCGCGAGAGGTCGTTGCCACCGATGGCCCCCACGAGAACGCGGCGGTGTTCCGCCTAAACGGGGCACATATGTACATCTCTACCGTATGCTCCACCGTATCCTTCAGACCGTCCACACAATGGTGATACCAGGCGTTTCTTCCGCCTAAATCCGACGCAGGAGCCTCCCGTACTTGCCATGTCCGGTGAGTATTTGCGTTACGACAGTCGCTGAGATCCTGCCGGAACTGTCTGCCTTACAGCGACTTGTCGTGGCAGCGGAATTTTGCCCCAGGGTTGCATCTCCACGTGTAAATCATGCTTATGCGTGCAAAGGACTGTTGCCTCCACATTCCATGGTAGCAAGCCTGCAGGAAACCATGCGGGTATATTGCAGGAAACCGTGCTTTGTCTTTGTACCATTAGGATGGCTATAACTCCCTGGCATGTGTTCAGCTTGGCAACTGATCACTTTCGCAGCGACGGCGCTCCATAAAGGGCCATGGACCGAACGATGCCTGCGTAGAGCCTCCAGCAGGAGGCGTCTGGACACCCCAGGTTGGACAGGAGCCGCTTGAGTGCTTCAGTCTAATCCAGTTTGAAAGAAAGAAAGAAAGAAAAATAATTTATTTGGTACAGCACAAGGCGCAACACAAAATAAACAATAAGTAACACATTTGGGAACCAGACGTCGGAAGTGCTCCTCAAAATACCATCGGCTGTCGAGGACGAGTCCCAGATACTTGTAAACTTTTATTGTAATTTGGGAAACCGGCGGTGGCTCGTTCCGAGGGCCATGAAAACACATGCTCTCGGCCTTGTGCAGTGCCACCTCGAGTCCCAACTGCTGGATCCTCTTCACGACTGTTGCAACTCTGCGTTGCGGTTCAGGACAGGAAGCAGGGTTCTTGCAAGTGAGCCTGTGGCTAATTGGCAGCGGAGATTGGAGCAGGAAAAGAAGGCGATGGAACTTCATCGATTCCTCCCTGACGTGGCGGTTAGGCTCAAGGCAACTTGGGTCGAGCCGGACTACAAAGTCTCGCAGATCCTGACTGGACATGGATATTTCTGGAAGAAACTGTATGATATGCGGTTATGTGAGGTTAGCGTGTGCTATTGCGGTGATGAGGATGAAAATTTTGATCACGTTCTGTGGCGATGCCCCCCCTTATGACGAACAGCGACGAAATGTGATGGACGGGATCACTCGCTTGGATGAGAGACCGGCTTACTACTGCAATCTCTTGGCCTCAAAAGAGTTCGAACACGAATGGCACAGACTAAGGAGTAAGCAGGCAGCGAACCCGTACTGTGTGTTTGTCTTACCCACGTGAGGGGGGACCGTTAGTATGCCGCCCCAGGATGGGTAGAAAGGCAACATGGGGACAAGACGAAGAAATTTGTAAAGGAGTCAAGAAGCGGCTGCGGTGATAGCGCGCTCATATTTATATGGGCGGGCTGTGTCCGCAGCCGTCTCATTTCGATTCGGCCCATATGACATGATGTCGGTGAGGCCAAGGCTGGTTGGAGGTTGTTGCAACCCTGCGTTCCGCTAGTTCGACCGCCGCCTGTTACGACTCTCCCTTCGTTAGGATCAGCGTGTCGTCTGTATAATAGACCACGCTGACCCCGTTCGTTGGGGAGGTCGCATAGCACATAGTATGCAAATATGGCTACAAAAAACGGTGACATAAAAATATAAACTACACTACAACTAGTGGCGGAGCCATGGGCGGATGAGAATGCTCCCCTTTTGACGGGAATAGAGCGTTCATCACACCCTTCATAAACAGGGGCCGGTACTCTGTGTCAGCGGGGGAGCCCAGGTACGGAGCTTGTTACGCACCATTTCGTAGGGTCGTCCCCACGGGTCTCTGTTCAGAGTCCCCAGCTACACGTCGCGGGCCTCCAGTTTGGCCAGCCGTATCTCCGCTCTGAGGGTGCGCTTCGCTGTTCTTTATTCCTCGTACGCACCTGGTACGGGTGGAGCCGGATCTTGCGGACGGCCAGTTTGGTTTTTGCAGGGAGCGCTCTATTTGGACCCCGGTATCACCAGGTGTCTACCTCAGTCGTGTGATCGAGGCCTACCTGAAGGACAGGTTCATTATCTGCCCCGCTCACCGTGGAGAATGGAAACGCCGAGAGATGTCGTGCGGTGTTCCCCAGGGATCGGTACCAAGATATGGGTCGGACTGTTTTTGGTACTTGTCCTCGACAGCCGTTGGAATTTCGAAGAACACTTCGAACGTCTGGCTCCCAAACTGGACCGGACTGGGGCTGCCCTGAAGCGGCTTCTACCCAACATAGAGGTCCTTAGCCCTTTGCCGGAGGCTCCACGCAGCATTGTTTGGTCCATGGCTCATTACGGAGCGCCGGTGTTGGCCCCATTGCTGTGAAAGCGACCGGGGGCAAAGCTGAACGCATCCCAGAGCCCATCCAAATGGTGCGGGGATACCGCACGTTCTCCAGCGAAGCGACGAGCCTCCTTGCTGGTCTGCCACCATGGGATCTAGAGGCAACAGTCCTTGCACGCATGCACAATTTGCGCATGGAGTTGCAACGCCGGGGTAAAAAACCACTGACGAAGGCGGTCAGAGTACCGGCGGGATCTCGGGGCAAGCCATAATTATGGCGATAAATCCAATCTTTGAGGAGTGGGTGAATAGACGTGGAAACATCCTCACCTTCCGCATGACGACACCTCACCTCGTGGTAAGTTCGGAAGAAACGCCTGGCTGTCATCATTGTGTAGACCGCCCGGAGAACAGGGTGGAGCATACGGCGATGGTATGCTCCACTTAGGGAGTGACCCTGGTACAAGCCATGGTCCGGAATGTATAGGAATGGCAGGTGGTCGGCTCCTTCTACGAAGCAGTTATGCTAGCAAAGGAGACAGTCGTACACGTGAGGGAACATCATTCCTCACGCCCCAGCCACCGGGATCCTGATCCCTTTTTCCAGTCACCGTAGGCGCAGGGTTGCGGACGGCGAGCAATTTGTATCTCTCCGTCCGGCCGTCCGGTAAGCGTCCATACCGAGCTCGAGACGTCGATGTTGCATAGTGTTCCACTCGCGTCTCGAGGACATGTCAGCAAAATCGTAGGGGCCCAGCAGGTTCGAAGTCTACTGAGGCCAAGGGTTGAGCGAAAGAGAACATCGGGGCCTTGAAACGAAAGAACAGTTTTCATTTCCCTAAAAGTCTGACACTAAAAGAGCGGCAGAAGTCATTGAATAATTTCCCACCTATGAAAAAAAGCTCTCGCCTCCATAACATTTTCTGATTTGATCACAAGGAGACCACCTTGGGCACGCCACAATTATGGCAGTAAATCCCCTCTTGGAGGCATGGCTGGAAAGACCTCACGGCGCGGGCGTCCTCACCTTCCGCATGACGCAGGTTCTCACCGGATACGTAAGTTTGGTAGGTTCGGGCTGTACCGGATTCGTACGGAAGTGACGCCCGAGTGTCGCCACTGTGCGGAACGCCCGGAGGACACGGTGGAGCACGCAGTGGAGGTGTGCCTCTTAGGCAGAGCATCGCCTTGCCCTCGTAGAGGTGATCGGCGGCGGCGATCTCTCGTGCCAGACTGATACAGGCCATGGTTCGGAGCGAGGAGGATCAGTGGCAGGCAGTCGCCTCCTTCTGCAAAGCAGTAATGCTAGCAAAGCAGGAGGCCGACCGTATCAGGCAACGGCGCTCACAGCCGCTGCCGGGATTCCGATCCCGATTTCCAGCCACCGTAGGGGCGGGCTTGCGGACGGCGAGCAATCGGTAGCTCGCTGTCCGACCGTCCGATAACTGTACGGATCGAGCCCAAGTCATCGACTGCGCGAACTGTTCCCGTGTGCCTCAAGGAGTTGTCAGCAACAGAAGGGGTCCAACCGGGTCGAAGCCTACTGGGGCCAGGGTTAGCTCCGAAAGGTAGCTCAGCCCCGGTACGAAAGGCAACGAAGGAACAGGAGTGGGTTTTTAGTCAGTAAAAGTCTGACACTATCTCCCGCTCCACCCAAGAGCGGGGAATGTCATTAGATGATTTTCCCACCGTAAAAAAAGACCACCTTTGTATGACATATCTGCTACTGTTATCATAATATGTTGAGATATTGGCGCGGTAATAAAATTTCCAAAAAACGCATTACTAGTTCGTACATTCGCAAACGATTCCCGAAGTATTCGGCAAAAATAAAGCAAATAATGAAAACATTTTACTAACAATAAATTGTAAGACGCTCACATACACACACACAGCTGCATCATTCCGTCACTTGTTTTTGTCAAACAGAGATAGCTATATTCCGCGAACGAATTTTGAATTCGCGTCAACTTGCAGTTGCGAGTGACATTCGCCGGCCTCTTAACGAGTAGTTTAAATTGAGGAGAGTGGAAAGATCAAAATTTTTGCTTGATCGTTCGGCTGATGGAAAACACAAGATTATTTTTTTTACTGACGAGAAAATTTTCACTATCGAGAAACATTACAACAATCAAAATGATCGAGTGTACGCTCGTAGTTCCAAAGAGGCCTCTTAACTCGTCGCCAAAGTTCTGCATGGTTCTGCATGTTCATCATGCAGCATCATTAATGATTGGTGGGGGGTGTCCTATTACGGAGTAACCAAGGTCCGTTTATGTGAAAAAGTGGTGAAAACTACGACTGTATCAAAATACTGTCTTAGACGGCGTAGTAAAATAGCAAGACTTCGCACCCGGCCTTAAGGCACGCATTATACAGGCTTGGCTTGCAGCGAATGTTCCGGACTTCATTAGACCTGACGCTTGGCCCTCGGCCAGCCCAAACCTACCCTTTCCCTAGCTTTTGGACTACAAATATTGACCTGTACTAGAGGATATGACTTGTATAAAACGCCACAATAATGTGGATTTTTTTTTTCGTGGTGGGGGAATCATCTTATGACATCCCCCGCTTTTGGGTGGAGCGGGAGATAGTGTCAGACTCTTACTAACTAAAAACCCACTCCTGTTCCTTCGTTGCCTTCGTACCGGGCTTGAGCTACCTTTCGAACCAACCCTGGTCCCAGTAGGCTTCGACCCAGCTTTTTTTTTTTTTTTTTTTATGGTGGGAAAAATCATTCATTGACATCCCCCGCCCTTGGGCGGAGCGGGAGATAGTGTCAGACTCTTACTGACTAAAAGACCCACCCCGTTCCTTCTAGCCTTCATACCGGGGCTCGAGCGCCCTTTCGGATAACCCTGGCCCCAGTAGGCTTCGACCCGGCTAGGTCCCTGCTGTTGCTGACAACTCCTTGAGGCGCGCGGAAACAGTGCGCGCCGTCGACGACTTAAGCTTGGTCCGGACAGTTACCGGACGGCCGGACAGCAAGCTACCCATTGCTCACTGTCCGCAAGCCCACGCCTACGGTGGCCGGAAATCGGGATCAGAATCCCGGCGGCGGCGACGGCGGCGATAACGCCGTTGCCTGATGCGTTCGGCCTCCTCCTTTGCGAGCATTACTGCTTCGCAGAAGTCGGCGACCGCCTGCCACTCCTCCTCGCTCCGGACCATGGCCTCAACCAAGGCCCGGCGCGAGAGGTCTCCGCCGCCGATCGCCCCCACGAGGGCACGGTGATGCTCCGCCCAGGCAGGGCACACCTCGACTGTGTGCTCCACCGTGTCCTCCGGGCGTTCCGCACAGTGGCGACACCCGGGCGTCACTTCCGCATGAATCCGGTGCAGAAAACTCCCAAACGAACCATGCCCGGTGAGGACCTGCGTCATGCAGAAGGTAAGGACGCCGTGAGGTCTTTCCAGCCACGCCTCAAAGAGAGGACTTATCGCCATGATTGTGGCGTGCCCAGCACTGGGTTGCGATAGTCATTGACGCCATTTCACCATGAGATCCCGCAGAAGCTCTGTCCGCCATGCCGTGACCTGTCGCGGCAGCGGACTTTCACCCCGGCGTTGCATCTCCACGCGCATATCGTGCATGTGTGCAAGGACTGTTGCCTCCAGATCCCACGGTGGTAGGCCAGCCAGAAGGCTCGCCGCTTCGCGGGAGACCGTACAGTATCCCTGCACCATCCTTATTGCCATGACCCTCTGGCAGGCGTTCAGTATGGCCGCCGGTTGCTTTTTCAGCGACGGCGCCCACACCGGCGCCCCGTAGAGGGCCATGGACCGAACGATCCCCGCGTAGAGCCTCCGGCAGGAGGCATCTGGACCCCCAAGGTTGAGCAGGAGCCGCTTGAGCGCAGCCCCAGTCCGGTTGAGTTTGGGAGCCAGACGTCGGAAATGCTCCACGAAATTCCACCGGCTGTCGAGGACGAGTCCTAGGTACTTCATCGTCGACCCGACACCGATGTGAACTCCTCCTACCGTTAGTTGGGAACTCAATGGCGGCGCGTTCCGAGAGCGGCGACCGTGAAAACACATCGCCTCGGATTTGTGAAGCGCCACCTCGAGTCCCAACTCCTGGATCCTATCAACGACCATCGCAACCCCGCGTGTCGCTAGAGCGACCGCCGCCTGGTACGACTCTCCCTGCGCTAGAACCAGCGTGTCGTCTGCGTAGCAAACCACGCTGACCCCGTCAGGGAAGTTGCCGCGCAGCACGTAGTCGTACCCGATGTTCCACAAGGGTGGCCCTAGTACCGACCCCTGCGGAACACCGCACGACATCTCTCGACATTTCCAGTCTCCCTGGTGACCGGGGTAGACAATGTACCTGTCCGACAGGTAAGCCTCGACCACTTGACAGAGGTATTCGGGCACCCGGTGGTACCGGAGTGCCCTCCGGATCGTACTCCAGGGCAGGGAATTGAACGCGTTGGCGCTTCGACCCAGCTGGGCCCCTGCTGTTGCTGACAGCTCCTTGAGGCGCGCGGGAACAGTGCGCGCCGTCGACTTACAATCAGCAGTGGATACCTTTCCAATAGACACATTGTGTAAAGAGATGCATGGCCTAAACATTTAAAGCTAAGGCCTTTTAAAACGTTTCTGCAACGTGAAGGACTGCCCAAATTCTTGCAATTTTTTGGAGATCTTCATTAACAATTAACCATTGCGGTAATTTCTTACTGATCACTTAAAAAAAATTTCACTTGAATCCTGCGACGCGGTGCCAAACCAAACCTAGCTGTGTAGGTAGCTTTCGTTTTGAGTGTAAGCAAAAATAAACTAAGCAGTGGTCAGGCGGAAGTGTCTTTGGTGGTACGTGCAGGCTGCCAGTTGCAGAAACTCGCGAATAAAAATTGCTCGGTCTGCACAAAGCCTACCCGTTCCTTTTTCCATTATGGTACGGATCTCTAGAGCTAACTGACACGCGTTAATAGGACCGCTCGCACTAAAATAAAAACATATGAGAGTAGATTTCGTTAAAATAAAATGGATTGTATTCACTTTATTCTCATTTCTTGTGTTTACTCTCACTTATTTATCATCTATTTCAAATAGTATGTTATTTTTCAATGTTATTTTTTGGATTGAAGGTGCGTGTGTATTATAAAGGTGTTTTTGAGATTCATAAGATGAAACTAAATACTTTAGCAAACGAAGATTAAAAAGCTGGACAAAAAAGTTGTTTTTTTTCTTGAAAATTGTACGAGAAATTCTACATGTTCATCTTAAGGCCCACTTTTTTAGAAGCTTTTTTTTATTGTTGATAGGTTCGCGCTTGACCGCTATCTCACCTGATGGAAAGCGACGATGCGGTCGACGATGGAACGCGCTTACCTAGAAGAAACCTATTCACTCTCGACTTAAAGATTCCTGGGTTGTAGCTAACAGGAAACACAGACTCCGGCAAGGAATTCTACTCCCTAGCCGCATGCACAATGAATGTGTCTACTGAGGCCATTGAGCCAATGCTCAATGGCCTCAGTAGACACACAATTACTGAGCTCCTTTACAGTCTCAGTCATGACTACTATATCGTCGGCAAATCGAAGGTGAGTAATGTATTCGCCATTGATATTAATGCGTAGCCCTTTCCAGTCCAGAACCTTGAAGACATCCTCTATTGCGGCTGTGAACAGTTTCTCCAAAATTACGTTTACCTGCTTCACACCCACTACAGAAGTATAGGTTTTGAGGTCTAAAAAAAAAAAGTCAAAAGTTTTTTATTTCACATAGGCCTACATGGGCACTTATAAAACGTCAGAAGCTAGTGCACGGTCTGGTTCTGAAGTCTGATTGACATAGTGGCCTTCTCGTATAAACACTTAAGCATTTCAATAAACCGAAAGTAAATCTGGCACCGTTAGAGAGATTTTAGGCTTTACGAGAGAACCTTTGATGGAATCAATTCACGCTAAACAGAGAAGCAAATTATAATTGTCGGTCTTTTGTGTAACCTACCGCATATATAGGGTGACTGGTAATTAGTGTCCGATACTTAAACCCGTGACTGTACTCATGATTACAAACAATTTTCCCAAAGAAACTTTTATTTATACTAATTTTTTTTTTCATGAAAAGTGTATGTAATATGTTAGTCTTAAGTTTGCGCCTTTTCTGGAAAATAAAATGTTTTTCTTTCTTTTCATTCATTTCATCACTATTATAAAACAACTATTTGAAATTCGCGCGCGCTCGCCTTCGGTCGTTCAACTGTTAGCCGCGTTTTGTTATTGGGGTAAAACGATTGAGTAAAAAATAAGTTTCTTTGGGAAAGTTGTTTGTAATCATGAGTACAATCACATGTATTTGTATCGGTCACTAATTACCAGCCACCCTATAAAAGGTGTAAGGGACAGACCTCCACAAACTTTAAGGGTTTGCTCAGTAGACGATAATGAACAACATTCCACAACATTTTTTTTTCATTAAACGAAAAAAAATCCTGTTCACCATACAAAATTATAAACTTGATTAGACAGTTTGTATGGAGAGGCCGAATTTTTTTTTCGTTTCCTGAAAAAAGTTTTTGTGGAATTTTGTTCAGAATCGTCTACTGAGCAAGCTCTTAAAATTTGTGGAGGGCTGTCCCTTACACCTTGTATAGTGTGGTCCACGTTAAGAGCTAAAGTATTTGGGAACCCGACTGGTTATAAACATAGCTTGTAGACATAGGTCAGAATATTGAGATGGGCTTGTAATTTTTAAACAGGACATTGTCGTCCTTCTTAAAAAAAGAGTACCAATACGCCTCTGCTTGATGCATAGCCATTTTCCCCTCGAGTATGACGAAATTCTATGCTTCTCGGTTTATTAAATGTTACTCTCTAAAAAATATTATTTTTAGTATATATGCGAAACCGCGAAACCTGACTATAGTTTGTTCAGAATCAGTAACTGAATCGATTCCAATAATTTTTACACCATGTTATATTTTTTCCCAAAATTATTTTAAAAATGTCACAAGTTGGGTGTCGGTACCTACTGGGGCTAGGGTTATCCGAAAGGGCACTCGAGCCCCGGTATGACGGCTTGAAGGAACGGGATGGGTTTTTTAGTCAGTAAGTGTCTGACACTATCTCCCGCTCCGCCCAAGAGCGGGGGTTGTCATTGGATGATTTTTCACATCGAAAAAAAAAACACCACTGACACTAAATACAACACAGATCACGGAAAGTTACAGCGGATATTAGGCGTCAGCAAACAGTAGCGTCTAAGTGCAAAATAACCACTCAGTAATACATAGTCACCCCGGTGACTATGTATTTTTTGCTGACATAACAAGCTTATTACTTTGTGAATTTTCACAAATTTTTTCATGTGTTTTGCATAGTTATGAAATTTTGTACATAGATCCTTTACACAAAAATACTTGATACGAGTTTCGCATATACTAAAAATAAGTTTGTATAAATATTAACATGAGGAGGAAAACGTATGTCACCTCTTCATTCTCTTTTTCAGGAAATACAGCCTTGGAATGGAATCACATTATCAGTTATTAAATTACAACCCATGTTCTAAGTAATAATATAATTTTGTAGCTAGCTGTTCCTGCGGCTTTCGCTACTTTAGAGTGTTGAGTACCTGCATAACAGGTAGGGACAGAAGTTTGAGTCTATTCAAGTAGTATAAACGCATGCATGCGGTGACACCTTTCACGTACAGTGAGTTTTGTGTATACTCTGA
Source organism: Mythimna ferrago (assembly GCA_910589285.2). Taxonomy (NCBI): domain Eukaryota; kingdom Metazoa; phylum Arthropoda; class Insecta; order Lepidoptera; family Noctuidae; genus Mythimna; species Mythimna ferrago. Next base: position 3,584,260 of record OU342680.1, read on the forward strand.
TTCGCAATTACTTAAAGCCAATGCAAACTATTGGTATGATTTACTTTTTTCTTTCCGCCAAAAATGAAACCTAGGTTATATGTTAGAGGACAATACAAGAAATCAGTAGCAAAAAGTATCAGGTCTTTAAACAGTATCCCAATGAAGATACCTATAGAAGCATTGCTAGCATAGTTTTGTCAAGCGTTACCTATTTTAATGAAATGGAAATATAATATTTCACTTTAATAACTCATTAGAGTTGCCATGAAGTATATTTAACAATGGGAAACTGAAAATATCTGACATGGAGTATTTTTATTTAAGAAAAAATAACGCCTGATACAAAAACATTAGTAACCTACTAAATTGTCTCCAACTTCGTTTGGTTACAGTTGGTAGACCGAATTATTTTTGCTATTGATTTCTTATAAAGTGCTTTCAGGTATGGGCTGGGTTCCAGAACCTTTCCTCCCCATTGACCATCTGTTCTGCGTGCGATGTGGCCTGCCCATTGCCACTTAAGTTTGACGATTCTTCTCCATACAGCAGCATGCCACATATCGTTTTTTTTTATCGTTGTATGGACTTGGTCTACTGTATCTATCTCTTCTATGGCACCGGGTTCCAATTAAGAGATAATGCAAGGGAAACAGCGAGTGGAGGAGATGACGGATGTGAAGTGGCCAAGTTAGAAGCGGCCGCGGTTTCAAGTGAAGCTATCATTTTGAGAGCTGTTTTGGTGAAGTTTAAGCCGAAGAAGGAGGTTTGTTGCTTCTAATTACTCGCCTAAGTATAATATCAAGCAGACGGAGTTAAATATTAATAAGTAAATATTACGAGATACACAGGATCGTTCAATATGACGACACTTGGGGGAGGCCTATGTCCAACAGTGTACGTCTATCGGCTGAAATGATGAAATAATTATAACTTTAAAGGGAGCTCATTTTTAGGGTTTCAGATGGTAAAAACGGGACCCATTTTTAAGCCTCCTCAGTCCGTCTGTCTGTCACCAGGCTTTATCTCCTGAACCGTGATAGTTAGACAGTTACAATTTTCACAGATGATGTATTTCTGTTGCCGCTATAACAACACATACTAAACAAAGAATAAAATAAATATTTAAGTGGGGCTCCCTACAGCCAATGCGATTTTTGTCACTGTTTGCAAGCCCGCGCCTACGGTGGCTGGAAATCGGTATCGGAATCCCGGCGGCGGCGAGGGCGCTGTTGCCTGATGCGGTCGGCCTCATCCTTAGCGAGCATTACTGCTTCGTAGAAGTCGGCGACCGCCTGCCACTCCTCCTCGCTCCGGACCATGGCCTCAACCAAGGCCCGACGACGCGAGAGATCTCCGGCGCCGATCACCCCCCCGAGGGCACGGCGATGCTGCGCCCAAGCAGGGCACACCTCGACTGTATGCTCCACCGTGTCCTCCTGGCGTTCTGCACAATGGCGACACTCGGGAGAAGGTGTCCCGTGAAGAAACGGACATCTTCCACCCCAGCCGCCGGAACCCCGACTCCGATTTCCAGCCACCGAAGCGGTGTGCTTGCGTGCGACGACGTGGAATGGGTAGCACGCCGTCCGGCCAGCTGGTAACCGTCTGGACTGCGCCCGAGTCGTCTACAGAGCGTAGTGTTTACCACTAGTTCTACTTAGGGCTATATTTATATACTTAGGTGGAACTGGTCGCGCTGCCATGTTGTCCCGGTGAAATATAGCCCTAAGCCTATAGCCCTAGTTTGATAAAACTAGACACAATACAGACAGACATACCAGAGTCGCCACACGTCCGAGCTGGTCGCGTCACCAAATTGGTTGCGCAACCAAACGGACACCAGGTGACTCTCTATAGAGCTGTGTACATTTTGTTGGTAGCGGCGAGTGGTCGCGCCGCCATGGTGTCTCGGTGAAATGTAGCCCTTAATAATAATACTCGTATCTGAACCAATCCGCTTGTCGCTTCAAGTGCAAGCTTTATTAATCTCATTAAAGCTAGGGTGAGCCCCTTTCAGACGAGACTGTACATGTGCTTGGATACTACTCATTTTACGCTCGACGATTTCGATACCTGAATCTTACAGTATTAACGTTTTTGAAGTGCATATAATTTTTTTTTTTTCGAAAAATGATTTTAAAATGTATTCAGAGTGCGAACGAAGGTTCGGATTCAGCCAGTTTTGACCATTTGACCAAAACAGTTGGTTTGGCTCGAGTTTTTGTTTCGGCGTGGTCAATATTGTATGTGTACACATGTATGTTATGTGTGCAAATAAATATATCTTATCTAATCTTATCAGTTGGCCAAATATTAAACTTGACTGAAATTAGCGTTCTTGAGCTGATTATTGTAATAGAGATCTAAAAATTGACTGTCTGATTCGTCATCATCATCATCATCATTTCAGCTGAAAGACGTCCACTGTTGGACATATGCCTCCCCCAAGTGTCGCCATAATGACCGGTCCTGTGCGTCTCATTCATAAAAGTGTATAATCATTTTTATCGTTTTCGATTTATAATTTTTTTAGTACCTGTTGTATTGTTTCGGCTTTGGTTAAGGCCGACATTGGAAAGACGTATACTTTGTTACGGTTACGGTTTCGGCTGAAAATCGTGTTTCGGCTGGTCCCTAAATATATTGCATCCTTGGCCGCATCGCTAACTTATCATCTAGACTACTTAACTTATCTAAACTTCTTTTTAAACTAGACGACGCCACTGATCTCTAGCTTACTACCCTGAGAAGAAACACCAAAACAAACTCAGAGGTCAAAATCTCTTTTAAAGTCCAGACAGTAAACGTGTAACGTTCAAGTCATATGAGAACCATGCACATTGAAGTCTGATACTTACTTTATCTAGACATATTTTTAAACTAGACCACGCCGATAATCTCTGGCTTACTACCCTGAGAAGAAACATCGAAACAAACTCAGAGGTCAAAGTCTCTTTTAAAGTTCAGACAGTGAACGTGTAACGTTCAAATCATATGAGAACCATGCCATGACCAACTTAGATGGTCTTTTAAGCACACAGATTCGAGTAGACCTTAGCCAAGTTACAACCGTTTCTCTTGCGTCGAACGCCTCGATTTGGCTCCGCTCCCGATTCTTTTGTCCTGACTACGTGACTGAGCGTTGAGTTGACGTCATTCCCTTACATTTGAAGTTTTCTACTAACGTTACTAGCGTTGCAAGGCCTCCTACAAGATGGACCGATGACCTGGTGAAGCTTGCGGGAAACCGATGGATGCGAGACGCACAGGATCGTTCATTGTGGCGACACTTGGAGGAGGCCTATGTCCAACAGTGGGCGTATATCAGCTGAAATGATGACTAGCGTTAACGATTGCAGACTATCAACTTGGCTAGGGATACTGTCTCACTGACTGCAGTGCAAGCATTTATCAGTATTCGTGTAGCTCCATATACATTACCACAGAATTACGTCAGTATTATTCAGTATTCCGCACACAAAACAAATTTGACTCATAATTAATCTAAATCACCTTATCTGGTTCTGAGCTCGGTTCTAATTAAATTACGTCATAGCAATTAATATTACAGATGTTGTAACAATCAAATTCCAGCAGCACAATCCTCGGTAGGCTCTCACTTAAATGCCGTTATTTCCTTGTAAACAATAAGAGCTTGATTATGCAATTACGTGATGACTAGCTTCTGCCAGCGACTTGGCTCACATCAAAATAGATCACTCCTTATAAACTTCAGGGCCCAGCAGAAACGATGCCTGCTAGAGCCATGGGAAAAAGTATATAATAATAATATATAATGTAATATTCCACAATTATCACACAACGCCGTCTAATCCCAAGCTAAGCAGAGCTTGTGTTATGGGTACTAGACAACTGATAAACATATTTGTATATTTCTAAATACATACATATTATAGATAAATTACACCCAGACACAGAACAAATGATTATGCTCATCACACAAACATTTGTCCTGGATGGGAATCGAACCCACGACCTCCGGCATAGCAGTCAGGGTCACTAACCACTAGACCAACAGGCCAGTCAAGTATGAAAAGGATATTCGTGATCCTTGAACGCAAAAAGCAACTGAAGGAATATATGAAGTTGTGGCTTTAGTCAGTAAAAGTCTGACACGCCCTCTCGCTCCACTCTAGAGTGCAAGAAGTCATTAGATGATTTCCCACCTTGAAAAATTCGTAAATTTTGGAAAATCCTTTCCAATTTTTATATGCATTATGGAAGGCGTCTTTGTTCAAAATTTCAGCGTTCTAGGTCCTAGGGTTTGAGGGGCTGAACGTTGATAAGTCAGTGAGTGAGCTAGGATTTTCTCTTTTATATATATATGTTTTGGAGATGAATGAAAATACCTCTTCGATAGATTTTAGGCGTATATAATTAAGAATTTTGGTTTTACAAATTTTATCGTGGGATTTGTCGATCGATATAATGAAAGGTGCCACAGTGGCGCGCGCGCGTGAGAAATTGGAACTATACCCCGCACTCCTCCTCTGGACCGTCCAATCGTAGGGGCCCGCTGTGATGACGATGCGTAGACAATATAGATTGTTGAGTTTTTACATAGATAAAGTATCTATTCAGAATGCGTCTCAAGTTATGGGTACAGTTACAGTTCTTCGGGATTGTTCGAAAGACTTCTACAGTTCCGTGACGTTCGATTCTTTTGAACCAGTCAAGGTTATACCATCTTTAGCTTATGGGATGTTACATACTGCTGATACCTGGTGATTGTTTGAAAGACCTACCGCAGCCCTAAAACAAAGAGAGCAACTGAAAAACACAAGTTGGTTTTAGTAAGTAAAAGTGATACACTCGCTCTCATTCCACAGAGAGCTGGATGAAATATTTGATGATTTCCTAGACTAAAAAAAAAAGAGTCTACGTCACTCTCGGCATCTAACTTGGATCGCGTCTTATTGGTGATAACTCCTCATTACCATCACTATTTCAACGATACCCTACGAAAATATAAAAGCGATGTTTGTCCAATAAATCATGCCAATAGATCGTTTACTATCCGTATTTAATTTACAAGAAACATCTAACTAGAAACCACTAAAGGTACTTCACAGTTTTATGATTTTTGATCCAGTCAAGACTAGGTGCGACTAGTTGTCTAGTCTTTTCAAAAGTTTTCAGAATTGGGCGTTCTCTTTGGAATTGGGCTCTTAGCAAAAGCTTAGAGGTATTTGAAACCTGTGACGTTCGGTTCGAATGGTTTTTTTATATCACAGTTCTAGCTGTGGCTTTGTATGCTTAGATGCTTAACTCATCGAATGCCGTAATTAGAGACACAATAGAAAGACAATTGCTTATGTTGAACTGTGTAACTTAAGACATTAAAAAGGTTAATGGCAATAGAATATAGTTTTATAGGTTACCTAACCATGTGCTAAATGGTGACCATACCATTTTCTTGTTTATTTTAAGCGTGAAATGAAGTACCTTTTTTTTTATTTGGCAACCAGAGTGTTTTTTCTTATTTTTTTACGTCCGCAAAGTTTCGCAAACAGGATTTTGAGAGGTTTTATAATGCAAAACGAAGATCTTTTCTGTTCGCTAAAATTTTACGTAACGTTATATAAAAAGGTGACCTTTATTTACTTTGTTTTAGGGATCGAATGAACTCATGAACTTTATAACAACTTTGCTATAGGATAGTGCTAAAGTACGATAAAATTAATGGTGTGGCAATGCTGCCCGCGTTCTGGACACATTCCTCTTTGACATAGATGTGGACGAATTTTTTGACGTCCTATAAGTTCCTTTTGTTTTTTTACCCGTTTGTATAAATTTTTACTTTAAGTTTGCATTTCCAAGTATTTTTAAATAAATAAAACACAATACACAAAGGTTGACTGGTAGAGAATGCCTTGTTGCATTAAGTCCGCCTATGTATCACTATTGTACATGAAGTTTAAATAAATAACTAATAAAAAAATAACTTATGTATGTTTGCATAATAAATTAATGGTGTGGCAATGCTGCCCGCGTTCTGGGCACATTCCTCTTTGACATAGATGTGGACGAATTTTTTGACGTCCTTTAAGTTCCTTTTGTTTTTTTACCCGTTTGTATAAATTTTTACTTTAAGTTTGCATTTCCAAGTATTTTTAAATAAATAAAACATATTGTTCAATACACAATACACAAAGGTTGACTGGTAGAGAATGCCTTGTTGCATTAAGTCCGCCTATGTATCACTATTGTACATGAAGTTTAAATAAATAAATAAATACACTTATGTATGTTTGCATAATAAATTAATGGTGTGGCAATGCTGCCCGCGTTCTGGGCACATTCCTCTTAGACATAGATGTGGACGAATTTTTTGACGTCCTATAAGTTCCTTTTGTTTTTTTACCCGTTTGTATAAATTTTTACTTTAAGTTTGCATTTCCAAGTATTTTTAAATAAATAAAACATATTGTTCAATACACAATACACAAAGGTTGACTGGTAGAGAATGCCTTGTTGCATTAAGTCCGCCTATGTATCACTATTGTACATGAAGTTTAAATAAATAAATAAATACACTTATGTATGTTTGCATAATAAATTAATGGTGTGGCAATGCTGCCCGCGTTCTGGGCACATTCCTCTTTGACATAGATGTGGACGAATTTTTTGACGTCCTATAAGTTCCTTTTGTTTTTTTACCCGTTTGTATAAATTTTTACTTTAAGTTTGCATTTCCAAGTATTTTTAAATAAATAAAACACAATACACAAAGGTTGACTGGTAGAGAATGCCTTGTTGCATTAAGTCCGCCTATGTATCACTATTGTACATGAAGTTTAAATAAATAAATAAATACACTTATGTATGTTTGCATAATAAATTAATGGTGTGGCAATGCTGCCCGCGTTCTGGGCACATTCCTCTTTGACATAGATGTGGACGAATTTTTTGACGTCCTATAAGTTCCTTTTGTTTTTTTTACCCGTTCGTATAAATTTTTACTTTAAGTTTGCATTTCCAAGTATTTTTAAATAAATAAAACATATTGTTCAATACACAATACACAAAGGTTGACTGGTAGAGAATGCCTTGTTGCATTAAGTCCGCCTATGTATCACTATTGTACATGAAGTTTAAATAAATAAATAAATACACTTATGTATGTTTGCATAATAAATTAATGGTGTGGCAATGCTGCCCGCGTTCTGGGCACATTCCTCTTAGACATAGATGTGGACGAATTTTTTGACGTCCTATAAGTTCCTTTTGTTTTTTTACCCGTTTGTATAAATTTTTACTTTAAGTTTGCATTTCCAAGTATTTTTAAATAAATAAAACATATTGTTCAATACACAATACACAAAGGTTGACTGGTAGAGAATGCCTTGTTGCATTAAGTCCGCCTATGTATCACTATTGTACATGAAGTTTAAATAAATAAATAAATACACTTATGTATGTTTGCATAATAAATTAATGGTGTGGCAATGCTGCCCGCGTTCTGGGCACATTCCTCTTTGACATAGATGTGGACGAATTTTTTGACGTCCTATAAGTTCCTTTTGTTTTTTTACCCGTTTGTATAAATTTTTACTTTAAGTTTGCATTTCCAAGTATTTTTAAATAAATAAAACACAATACACAAAGGTTGACTGGTAGAGAATGCCTTGTTGCATTAAGTCCGCCTATGTATCACTATTGTACATGAAGTTTAAATAAATAACTAATAAAAAAATAACTTATGTATGTTTGCATAATAAATTAATGGTGTGGCAATGCTGCCCGCGTTCTGGGCACATTCCTCTTTGACATAGATGTGGACGAATTTTTTGACGTCCTATAAGTTCCTTTTGTTTTTTTTACCCGTTCGTATAAATTTTTACTTTAAGTTTGCATTTCCAAGTATTTTTAAATAAATAAAACATATTGTTCAATACACAATACACAAAGGTTGACTGGTAGAGAATGCCTTGTTGCATTAAGTCCGCCTATGTATCACTATTGTACATGAAGTTTAAATAAATAAATAAATACACTTATGTATGTTTGCATAAGTCATTGAAATGTAGGATTTTTTTTTGTAATTTTAGGATAACCAAGCTTACATACTTAGCCCGAAGAATCGCCAGGCTTAAGTGGCAGTGAACAGGGCACATTGCTCGCAGAACAGATGATCGATAGGGATGAAAGTTGCTGCAGTGATGACCACATATCGGAAAAAGCCGCGTCAGAAGGCCTCCTACAACGTGAAACGACGACCTGGTAAGGTTCAAGGAAATCTGATGGACTGTTTGTTGTGACGATACTTGAGGAAGGCCAATTTTTTTTTTTTTATAGGTTTGCGCTTGACCGCTATCTCACCTGATGGATAGCGACAATGCGGTCGATAATGGAACGCGCTTTCCTAGAAGAAACCTATTCACTCTTAACTTAAAGATTCCTGGGTTGTAGCTATCAGGAAACACAGACTCCGGCAAGGAATTCCACTCAGCTGTACGTACAATGTATGTGCTCCCAAAACGTTTTGTGCGTGTGGGTGGGATGTCCACCATGTACCGGTGGCGCATCGCCGTACATCTGGTGGATAACTGGACATCTTTCGGTTGCATTCTTTGGGCGGAGCATCGCCGTGCCCTTGTGGGGGCGATCGGCGGCGGAGACCTCTCGCGCCGGGCCTTGGTTGAGGCCATGGTCCGGAGCGAGGAGGAGTGGCAGGCGGTCGCTGACTTCTGCGAATCAGTAATGCTCGCTAAGGAGGAGGCCGACCGCATCAGGCAACGGCGCTCTCGCCGCCGCCGGGATTCCGATCCCGATTTCCAGCCACCGTAAGCGCGGGCTTGCGGACAGTGAGCAATGGGTAGCTCGCTGTCCGGCCGTCCGGTAACTGTCCGGACCAAGCCCAAGTCGTCGACGGCGCGCACTGTTCCCGCGCGCCTCAAGGAGTTGTCAGCAACAGCAGGGGCCCAGTCGGGTCGAAGCCTACTGGGGCCAGGGTTATCCAAAAGGGCGCTCGAGCCCCGATATGAAGGCTTGAAGGAACGGGATAGGTTTTTTAGTCAGTAAGAGTCTGACAATATCTCCCGCTCCGGCCAAGAGCGGGGGTTGTCATTGGATGATTCTTCCCATCGAAAAAAAAAAAAAGTCTTTCGGTTGAAATGATTATGATGTTGTAGCCTAAGTGGATTTTACTTTTGGGCTTATTTCCCTGCCTACTATAAAATTACTTTCTCTCTTTAGTCCAGTATATATTTTCCGAATTATGGAAACAACATGTAAACGACGTGACTTTCGAGTTTTTATCAAGTTTTAAGTTAGTTCACAAACTTGAATAAGTTTGTTTTATGTTATGGCAGTTACTTAAACGTGCTTATCTTTTATGCGGTGCTTGGGGGAAAAGATAAATATAAATTGTTTTCGAGATAAGAAAAGCAATTTTTAGAAGTGATTACTGTAATTTGATTTTGTATTTCAATTTAATTTAGAACGGCTGTTGCTCGTGCATTACAGGGACAAAGAACTTCACTTTTAAGGTAGAACTAGACTGCGCACACGTGTGTCACGTACGCCGATTAAGGGTCAGCGCAGACCGAACTGCAAAATGCTCGCGCATGGTTGACCAAAATTTTTAGATTTTAAATTTTTAGAATGCATACTGGAACACGCAGTCAGATTGCTCGAGCAAGGTCAAGCATCAAATTTGGGCGTGTATTGTAATGTAATTTTGCGATGTATGACAATAATCATAAGATATTTTTTTCAATAATCTCAGAAAACGTACGTACAAATCAGGTGTGTTCCACGTGTGCGTCGGTCTAATGTAGTTTAATCTTCTTTAGATCCTTTCATCATCATCATCATTTCAGCTGAAAGACGTCCACTGTTGGACATGGGCCTCTTCAGGTGTCGCCACAATGACCGGTCCTATGCGTTTTACATCCATCAGATTTCCACGACCCTCAAAAGGTCATCGGTCCACATTGTGGGTGGTCTTCCAACGATGCGTCTTCCGGTACGCAGTCATCACTAAAGAACCTTTGGGCCCCATCGAACATCTTATGTGCCCTACTGCCCTATCCCTGATCCATTAAATCTAGGGGATTCATTAGGCTCTGTTTAATTTAGTTTTGTTTAAGAATTACTCATATCAGTGGCTAAGTGAGAAAATGCTTGAATAAATAATAAACGACCATTATATAGATGAAAGTTTTGTGTATGTTTGTTACTTCTTCACACTCAAACGGCTGAACGGATTTCGATGAAACTTGGTATACGTGTAGACCATGTCTTGAAATAGCACTAACAAAAAAAACAAAGAACAAACGAAAGAAAAATATTTTATTTTGCACACAAAGATACATACAGTGAACAGAAACTTAAAACGACGCTGAAAAAGTATGAAACAAGATTTTCAGGATACAGATTTTAAGTCGAGAGTGAATAGGTTTCTTCTAGGCAAGCGGGCTTCATCGTCGACCATATCATCGCTTACCATCAGGTGAGATAGTGGTCAAACGCAAGCCTATCATTAATACAAAAAAAAAAAAAATCCTGTACAAAACAAGGTACCTGGAAAAACAAGAACAGAACAAAAAGAAAAGCCGTAGTTACGTTATTAAAGTGTTTTGATCGGTACCTATAATGTGTGATTGCGGCTTTTCTATTGTTCTGTGCCTCTAGCCTATGGTCAGTGGACGATTAAGACGGTTCTTACAATATCTCATATGTCGACTTCCGATGAGCAGATTAGGAGCTATGAGGTTACAGATGAACATACTCACATAGATACATACATACCTACATAGCCTGTCAAAATCATAACCCTCCTTTGGCTTTGCCGTAGTCGGATAAAATAGAAAAGTAACATTATGTGTCTCACTGTTGCGCTAAATAGGTCCAGTTCAACAAAAAAGATACTTTTTATCCCAGGAGTGTGTTGCCTTGGGATAAGTTTTTTACTATCACACGGGTGAAGTCACTAGTAGCAGCTAGTGAAATGAATATAATTAACTAGCTTTTGACCGTGGCTTCGCCCGCATATAAAATGTAACCTATGTCACTCAGAAATAAAGCAGCTTTCTATTGGTGAAAAAAATTTAGTAATCGGACCAGTACCTCTAGCCAAGTTGATAGTCTGCAATCGTTAATGCTAGTAGAAAACTTCAAATGTACGGGAATGACGTCATCTTAACGCTCATTCACATGGTCAGAACAAAAGAGTCGAGGGCGTTCGACGCAAGAGAAACGGTTGTAACTTGGCTAGAGGGGCAGTTCTTTCAGAGATTATCTCCTACAAACAAAACAACAAAAGTTAAAATGTACTGCCAGGGATAATCCATTCCATCGAATATGCTAGTTGTGGTTATTCAAATATTTGGTGGTGGTTAACCTCTGACAGTGGCAAAGCTCGAAAGTCTGGCCTGAAACCGCAATTCAGTTGCGGTGGCTTAAAGTTGGTCGGTTCATCGCAAAAACATAAATTATTTACAACTGCGAGCTTGTGCAATCAGGCTTAAAACCCCTTTTGGCTTTTCTAAAATTTCTCATCCAATGATTAGCGACGATGGAGCACGCTTGCCTAAAATTAAATTATTCACTCTTGACTTCAATACCTTTAAGTAGCAGGTACCAGGAAACTCAGGCTCACGCTGGATAATCCACTCTTTAACTGATCATTGCCGATCATTTTCTTGGCTCAAACTTTATATATAGCATAGTCGGCCTTAATGTTCCCACTGTTGGAACTCAGGCCTCCTCTATAAGAGAGGGAATGGGCCGTAATCCACCACGCGGGCCCAGTGCGGGTTGGTGGATGTCACATGTCTTCGAATTTTTTGGTTCTAGGACATGGCGGTTTCCTCACGATTTTCCTTTACCCTAATATTAAGTTTTATAAACTAACCAGAAAATGTATTGTCAGAGTTTAAAATAAAAGTGGAGATTTGCGTGTATTTTTTCGCGCGTGTAGTTGCGTGTAGTTAATTCTTTACGCTCAAACGATTGAAAAGATTTCGATGAAACTTGGTACGCAGAAAGACAATATCCTACTTACTTTTCAACCCGGAGTACATTCCCTTGGGATCATTTTCTATTTTCATTTAGGCGCAACCACCAGCAGCTATTTTGAATTAAAAGTCAAAACTTAATCTGCAGTGGGTCCTGCAACAGCTAGATAATAGTAACACCAAATAACTTACACTAGTTTGCAAAACAAGGTCTATTCATAGGCGAGTGGAGGCCAGTGTCCATGTCCACTAGGCGTGTCAGTAAACTAGGGCTGTGTTTGGTCAGGCCGAGGCCGACAGCGGAGTGTTCCTCTCGAGGACTGAGTCAATATTGTGAGGACAAATTGTTGACGACATTGTAAATGTGTCCTTTGTTATACGTCCCGTGTAGTATCGACATATTGATGGCGGATTTAGTAACTTTGACGTGTGAATTGTGAGCCGTCCTTTGTGTTGTAGCGCTATTGTATCCCAATTTTTGGCTTTTGTGCCTTTTTTAGGGTGCCGTATCTCAAAAGGAAAAAACGGAACCCTTATAGGATCACTTTGTTGTCCGTCCTTCCGTCTGTCTGTCTGTCTGTCTGTCAAGATCCTTTATCTCGTGAACGTGTGGAGGTATCGAGTTGAAATAAACCATATACTCAAGTCTGCGGATCCTTTAAGCTGTGAAAAATCAAACTTCTAAGTTAACGAATAAAAAAGATATGGCTGTTTATGTATCAAAAAACGTATATTTTAATACTCTCGAATATCGAAATTCATAGGGTACTTCCCGTCGACCCAGAATCCTGAACTACTATCTCGGGCTTGCGGACGGCGAGCAAAGGGTAGCTCGCTGTCCGACCATCCGGTAACCGTCCGGACCGAGCCCAAGTCGTCGACGGCACGTACTGTTCCCGCGTGCCTCAAGGCGTTGTCAGCTACCGTAGGGCCTAGCAGGGTCGAAGCCTACTTGGGCCAAGGGTCTGCTTCTAAAAGGAAGGCTCGCCCTCGGCCCTCGGTATGAAAGGCAACGAAGGAACGGGATGGGTTTTTTAGTCAGTAAAAGTCTGACACTATCTCCCGCTCCGCCCAAATGTCTGGTTGATTTTTACAAAACGAAAAAAAAAGGTTACAAAAACTGTTACACCTGCTGAATTTATTACCTCGGTACGTTTAGTAACACAAAACGGTCGTGCCTGGCCATGCGGACAAATCGGTGCAATATATCTTCGCTAACGACATCTAGGCGTTTATGTTGAGGATTGGAATCCATTAATTTGCATGGGGCATGCATCAGACTGCGACCATTTGCCTGGTTGCTATATGAGCCCCAAAAAATATACATTAAGTGGGAGGTAAAACGAGCGTAATTTTGTGAGTCATGAGACGCAGCATTTTGGTCGCGTAATTTCTGCTGCATTTTTCATACAAAAGTCCTGTTTCATTCACACGGCGACGCAAAATGAGTTGTCTGCCGCAGTAGTAATGCAATTCTGCGACCGAAATTCTGCGACTCCAAAATTACGTTCCTTTGGCTTCAACCTTACAGTATTTTTATATTATAACTTAATAGATACTAAAGCAAGAAAAATCTAATCATCATCAGCTTCTTGCCCTTGACCGGTTTCATTTGGGGTCAGCGCATTTTCTTCCATTCTGTCTTGTCACTCGTCACGCTACCACTACCATCCTTTTCTTTCATATTACTCCTCATACAATCCATCCATCTTTTCTTTGGCCTCCTCTCCATCCATTCACGTGTAAACTCATATCTCTTGAAAATCTAATACATTTAACTAATTAAAACTTTAAAAACTAAAAGTAATAACTCCTAACTAAAATATAGCGTTAAAAAATTCCTCCGTATCGCTGTCAACTGGTAGTGTGCCCAAAAGACTGGCGGCATTGCCATGTTGAATGGCAATGCTTTTATTTTTGATCGAAGTAAAAGTCAACACTTGGGTCCCTTGCAGTATCAACCAGGTGTTTGGATAATTCTTCAAATAGCGTATGAGCACTCGGACCTAGAGATGGGTTGTACTAGGTAAAGGGACTAGGTGCACCTATTCATAGTATTTAAAAATACGTGATCCAGATATCTGTTCCACCTGGTCCACCTAGTATCAACTTATCGAATGTGGTCATGGTGCACGTACTTAGTCCTTTAATCCACACTATGACTCGATTCGACATATATACAAGATTTACGATTTTTTCAATCCATTTTTAGGGTTCCGTAGTCAACTAGGAACCCTTATAGTTTCGCCATGTCTGTCTGTCCGTCTGTCTGTCTGTCCGTCCTCGCTTAATCTCTGTGACCGTTAGCACTAGAAAGCTGAAATTTGGTACCAATATGTATATCAATGACGCCGATAAAGTGGTAAAATAAAAATTGGAAAAAAATGTTTTATTAGGGTAGCCCCCCTATATGTAAAGTGGGAAGTGATTTTTTTTTTAATTTCTACCCTAACGTGTGATATATTGTTGGATAGGTATTTAAAAATGAATAGGGGTTTACTAAAATCATTTTTTGATAATGTCAATAATTTCGGAAATAATCGCTCCAAAAGTAAAAAACAATGTGTCCCCCCCCTCTAACTTTTGAACCATTCAAAGTCAAAGTCAAAGTCAAAAGTTTTTTATTTCACATAGGCCTACATGGGCACTTATAAAACGTCAGAAGCTAGTGCACGGTTCGAAATTGGTCGTTTCCTATGGAGAAGAACCGGCAAGAAACTCCATGGTTACTCTTTTAAAAAAAATGGTTGTAGTTACAATATTTCCATATTACAGTATTAAAAGTATAGGTATTATTTAAGAACAGTGTAAACCGGTCTATATTGTACTCAAAAGCACAATAAAATCATCAAAATAATCATTTAAAAAAAGTGAGTCAAAATATGAAGTAATCTAAGAATTCGTGGAGTCTACAGTGTTCTTCCATTTACATTATAAAAAGAGGCTATATAAAAAAAAGCTGTCAATAAATGAGACGTTAACAACCAAAAAAGAAAAACTAACGAATTTAATGTGGTTGGAGTCAGATAATATAAAATAAAATAAAAATATTGCAAAAGCAATGTGTTAGAAAAAAAAAAAAATGTTACAACAAAGATGGAGCAGTTAATAGATACATTCACACATTATTATGAGTTACCAGGGGGCCACAAGTGCAGAGGTAGTCATTGCCAAACAAGCGTATCTTCGACATAGTCTTTAACCTTGTAATATGCTTTTTTGGTTAAGACACGCTTAATATGGGTTTTGAACTTTCCTTCGCTAAGTTCAGTCACCGCTTTTGGTAGCTTGTTATAAAAGCGTATGCTATTTACTAAAAATGACTTACTGGTCTTGGCTAATCTCCATTTGGGTAATATAATTTCGTGTTTACTACGAGTATTTATATTATGGAAATCGCTTCTAATCTTGAAAAGTCCTAGGTTTTTACGAACATACAAAATACTTTCTAAGATATAAAGAGAAGGCAGTGTCAATATATCGATTTCTTTGAATTTATTTCTGAGGGACTCGCGAGGACCCATTTTATAAATAGCCCTGATTGCTCTCTTTTGCAATACGAAAATCGAGTCTACATCAGCTGCAGATCCCCACAGTAAAATGCCATAAGACATAATACTGTGGAAATAGGCATAGTAAACTAACCTAGCTGTGGCGACATCTGTCAACTGCCTTATTTTTCTTACTGCATATGCCGCTGAGCTTAATCTACCTGAGAGAGTTCTAATATGAGCACCCCACTGCAGTTTGGAATCGACAGTTATACCTAAGAACACAGTTTCTGTAATTACATCAAGTTTTTTGCTATCAAGAATTAGATTGACGCCAACTTGAGGAACATTCGGTAATGAAAACTTTATACATTTAGTTTTATTTGCATTTAGTAAAAGATTATTGGCTGCGAACCATTTCGAAAGAACAGCCAGACTTTCGTTAACACGCAAGACATCCGCATCTTTTCTATCCACTTTAAAAATAAGAGAAGTGTCGTCAGCAAATAGAATTATATCTGATAAATTAGCCATCATGTAAGGAAGGTCATTAATATAAACCAGAAAAAGGAAAGGGCCAAGAATTGAACCCATTAGTTTAGAAAATATGAAAAAAATTTGAAAAGTAGAACTTTATAAGGACTTTCTAGGAAAATCATTTTGAACTTGATGGAAAGAACAGTTTTTGTACAAAAAAGACAAAAAGGTTGTACAAAATAATTTCTGGACTAAATTTGTAGTATAATCGTATATGCAAGCATTTTTTTAAACTCATAAGTGGGTACACTTATTGTGACGGACGGAAAACTACGGAACCCTACACTGAGCGTGGCCCGACACGCTCTTGGCCGGTTTTATTTTCAATTCTAGCAATCAGTGATAAGGCCAAGAAGGAATTGAACTTCATACATGGGTACTTCGTAATACTTAGTCTTGTCGAGACTAGTTGGTACCCATTCGTATCGAGTATTCTCGGATCGAATGATTACTGACTAGTCTCGAGTATAG
The DNA here is from genome assembly GCA_910589285.2 of Mythimna ferrago. Lineage (NCBI taxonomy): Eukaryota > Metazoa > Arthropoda > Insecta > Lepidoptera > Noctuidae > Mythimna > Mythimna ferrago. The sequence continues at coordinate 3,600,725 of OU342680.1, forward strand.
AAAGAAAAGATGGGAAGACTACGGAATAGCGTAGCTAAAAAAGGACGGAATATATATTCTTGCGAAACTCGCGTGCGCGTCGCGTTACTTTCATGCACTTCGAATTAGGGTTTAAATTGGGTTCAGATAATAACGTGTTGAATAAAGTTACTTTTTGATATACTCATAAATATTGAAAAGAAAATTAGGCAAGTACCCGACTATAAGTTACAAATACGAACATCTATGTATTCGACTTTTAATGTAGTTGGTTACAATGTGATATCAAAGGATCAAAAATTAAACAGTTAATGCAATGCACAATTATATTCAGTAATTGTTGATTTGAAAAGCAAATGACCATGTAACTGTAATTTGTTAAGCAAAATTTTGATTTTATGCTTTAACTTTTACGACCTTAATGCTTGTAATGGCTAACGGTAATGTTCGCTAGGGCCATGGGATTTTCTGAAAGGGAAATCATGGTAATTTTTTGTCAGTAAAAGTCTGATACTGCCTACAGCGGCAGACGTCATTAAGGCCAGGCTCTACTCCTTTTTTGAAATTTTTTAAACACCTTGAAATCCACAAAGATAAAAGAGAACACCACGAAAAAATATTTTACTAAAATTTACTCTATGACGCGCCGGGTAAAAATCAAAACATGATATAAATTAGTTAAGACGAAAAAAATAATCGCGAATCTGACCCTAACTTACGATTCCAAACGTGTATGTCTACGAGATTACGTCACGGATATATTTGGAAGTTATACAAAATAATAAGGCTTGTTATTTAAAACAGAAATCTTGAATAGTTATTGTTTTTTTTATACTTATTTATTATTTATTAAATTATAACACCTTTACAGACGTGTCCAAGGCGATGTTATAACTAACAATGAATGAAAATATGTGTACATAGCTATGATATTCTTAAATTAATTATAATATTATAAATTATGTAATAAATCGAGATTATACAAAAATTAAACCTCTGTAACGGGGCCGCGAAATCGATATAGTCCCGGGCGGAGTTCATACAAAATACTTAGTGACTACAACCTGCTCTTAAATTATTTTCCGCATCAAAACAACAATGGCTAATAGTAAAATCAGAAATATATATGATCTGTATGAATTTGATGTGGTCTGTGTGTGCATATGATCTATATGGATATTGGGTATTGGCTTTAAATTGAAAATAAATTAAGTAAAAGAAGCAATTATTGAACCAAGGTTACCGATATAGCTCTAAGAATTGCTAAACTTAAGTGGCAATAGCCAGGGCACATTGTCAGGGTCGCGGGAATCCGATGGATGCGTGACGCACAGGACCGGTCGTTGTGGCGACGCTTGGTGGACCTATGTCCAGCAGTGGACGTTTTTCAGCTGAAATGATTATGATGATGATGATGACTTTGTTTTCCTTAGGCCGCAATAGTTTCCCCCCAACCGGGGGTTGTCCTTGGGTGCACTAGAATAGCGCATACAGGATTAATCACAGGTTGATACCACGATCCATTAAAAGCGTCTAAAAAGGGCCTCTGGGAGTAGATTTTGGCCCCTTGTACGCCTTTCAAAGGTCCAGGACCTTTATTTATCGTATATATTTATTTATCTCAAGACCTTGAGACCTTGAGATAAATAAATGTACAAAAATAATAATATTTATATGTTTCTCTCAAAATGGTAAAACAAAGGTTAAAAGTAACTATTGATAACAATATATATCATTCGTGAGACCTGGAATCTATACTGGAAGGTCTGTTCCGCTTGCGACCCCCTCCTTCGTTAGCATTATTGCTGCGTAGAGTGATGATGATGGTAATGATGAAATGTTGCCATTACAACAATAGCAATTGTTTGTTTGTGTTTTAACATTGTTTTCAAATGATTTGTAAATCCGTTGAAAATCAATTTTCTTGGTAAACCGTTCTGGTATATAATATCATGGAGGAATTTCTGCAAACTAGCGTTGTACGTTTGGTGTTGTAATCATGAAGTTCTTTCAAGTATGCCTGCTTTTCCTATATTTGATAGCTGTCATGGTGTTGGTGGAGTCGGCAAATAGTAAGTTCTATTTAGATTTCATCTTTGCCTCTCCCGTCATTTACTTGCTAGGAACGAGGTATTTTGTTTAATAGGATGTTCTTAACAAATCAATTTTCTTCTATTTCCTTTTGATTAATCATTTGGATAATTTTTTTAGCCTAATTTGTTTGAATAAAGAGTGTTTTAGTAACAGGTATGTTTAGTTTTTAAACATAATTACATTTATTATTATTATACATGTAACTATAGGTATTAAAATAAATTTATGTCGCTGATAAATAAGTAAGTTTTTGGTTTAATAGATAAATAAGACGAATCGAAATCGTGGAACTGAACTTATATGCACAACACGTTCTGAACACTATTTAATTTTAATTAAATGTTTAAAAAATACACTGCTAACTTATGACGGCAAAAATACACATTACAGTAAAGACACAGGTGTGTTTTAGTCAGTAAAAAACTGACATGCCCTCTCGCTCCACCCTAGAGTGGGAGCAGTTATTGGATGATTTCCCACAACAAAAAAAAAAGGATTATTTACACGAGCGACATAATTATTGACATAATTTTGGAAAATATCCAAATTTTTTTCTATGTCACTAGTTCTTTCGCGGCCCTGTGTATTTAAGGGACCTCATCCATTTTTAAACTTAATTTTCTTACTGATAAAAGTGTATTAAATATTACTTTCAACATAAGGTATGTAACAAAATGATTACATAATATAATTTTGAATCAGAGATTGTCCTGTACTTCTTCGCTTTCTGGCTTCGTATTTTGTAACGTAAATATTGCCAACAGGCTATGGAGCTCAGTATCTCTATTTGGTGTTAAGCTTAGGCATCGCTTTTGAAACAAATCGTTGATGTGGCTCAGAATTTTGCCCGGCTTAAGAGCTCGGCCACACAAGAAGAGGGGTGCGTGGTGGGTGGTGGGCACAGCAATCTCAAACATAAGAACTTCATTTGATTGGTCATAGTTGGCACGCAGGCAACTCATGCTCGTTCATTGAATACAAGTGGCCACAGTGAGTGAACGGGCGACGAGCGAAAAACCTATCCTTGCACCCGCGACGCTATTAGCACCGCACTGCAGGTGTGGCCAAGCACCGCTCCCTGCACCGCGCAGTGTGGCCGAGTACTAAGAGGACTACAGGCCCTAATAAAAACTATATGTACTAATATTGATAACCGGGTTCTTGTATTTGCAATGTTCATAGATATGACCAAGGCGTTCGATTATGTTCATCATGAGACACTTTTAAACAAACTATACAATTATAGTATAAATGGAAACGTCCATAGACTCTTAGAATCCTATCTAAATGATAGATATCAAGTGATAAAAATAGACCATATTAGTTCTTTAAATAATACCGAAGAAAAAAAACCAGTCAAAGCTCCAAAAAGTTTTATACGGAGTGCCTCAAGGAAGTGTGCTAGGGTCTGCCTTATTATTTATATTAACGATCTGCCTAAAGTCTTCATCCCATGATTATTTTTGCTGATAATAATACAGCCATTTTCACAGGTCAAAATATTGATAATTTGGAAAAAGACATAAATGCCACTCTTCGCAATATAATGAATTAGCTGACAAATTATCAAATTAGAATAATTGCCCAGTATTAGGATAGTAGATATAATAATAATAACATCTTTGTAAGATTAACTTCGCAACAAATAATATGCTATTTTATTAATGAAGTATCTACTTCATAAATCATATTCGTTTATTTGCTATTTAGATTCTTGTTGAAATCTTCATGTGGTGGAAATTTTGTCTTTCATTTAATTGCTATTTTTTTATTCCTTTCTAAAATTGAACTCAATCTAATTTTGCATTATGCTTATGGTACAAAGTACTTATACCTTTACGTAGGCATAGATTGTAAAACTCTTAAACACTGTTAAACCCTCGAGCGCCTGTCTTATCCCAAAACGCTTTAAGGCCACTACTGCTTACAAACCTGCGGAGTTCAGCTGATATTACGAGCGTTTTCTTAAATGAATCTATGCGACATTTCAGAAGTAAAAATGTTAACTTAAGACACTTTTATACGCGATATTACAAACAACTCTTTCTTTCCAGCTCGCTACTGCACTGTCAAATACCAATGCTCGAATGATGACAACCCTCCTTGTGTATGTGTGTTCCCGTATGATGACAGTGTCATCGGACACTGTAACTGCCGGACGGACGCCATAATTGACGCGACGTGACAAAGTCACCTCGTCATGTTTGTTTTTTTTTCTGTATTTTGAAATTCTTTGGTTGGGATAGATTAAAATCTGTGAAAAATATTATATTTTGTTTTTTTTTTTTACTTGATAAAAAAATGTTTATTTCATTTTTAAAAAATATTTAGGTTAGCTAATCCTTCTTTTGTTAAGGTTTTATGCATGTTAATTTTGTACAAACACGAGAAATAAGATGTATACCCCCTATACTTTTTAAAAATGTGGCAATATCCGTACCTGTTACCCCGATCATATTTTTGTAGTAAAAAGTAAAAAAAAAAACTAAATCTCAAAGTTATCCACGAAAAGTCATAATTGGTAAATTCATAATAGAATCAATCATTCATAATAGAATCAACCATTTATAATAATTGCTACAAGAAAATATTACGCGCAGTTTTTTTTCATTTTGATCGTCGTTTATTCATTCATAAATGAATAGCCTGTACAATATTTCCATAAACTGAGTGACGTTTTGGTATATAAAAACGCTAATAACTTTGCTCTTTATGAATATTATTTATTGAGACTTTACTTAATATCAAGACCTTTTCTAATAAGCCCTAGTATTTGTACAAATTAGAAATTGGTGGTGTATGAGTATGTCACATTTTTAGGAATATAATTTATTCGACGCAACAACAACACAAAATAATAAAAATAGAGAGTACAGTTGCGCTGAGTGTGTCCGAACTGAAAGGGTCGCTAACTCAGTAATTGTTAAGCGTCAGGCACCCAGCGCTGGTTTTCAGCTGGCTGATATTAAAACAAATAGAAAATGTGACAATATACATCTTATTGCTTGTGACTGTACATACACCATTTGTATTTATTTTGGGTGCTAATTTGACAGAATTCTTTTTAATATCATTATTCGCCTCTAAAAACCTACATTACTAAGTCAGCCACAATAAACGAGCGTCTGCAAAAAAACTATCTTAGCCACTAGCCATCTTCTATGCAAGCCAATTTGTGTGCGGTTATAATAAAAATAACTACGAAGGCTAAGGCGAGAGCTTCGCTCCGGAGTGCCCTACGATCCCGAGCTCGCTTCGCTCGCTCTTGGAGTCGAAAGTCTAAGAATATTTAGTTGGCTTCGTAAAAAAGACGAATTAGTTTATTAGAGGATATCTAGTTTTCCCGCTGACGTGGCCAATAAAAAATAGTGGGGCTTGAATTATAATTTTTATTTTTCAATTATCATAAAACATAATTATTAAGGCATATTTAAGACTCTTCAGCTGATTGACACAAATCTCAAGATTCCATATTGTTTTAATTTCAGATGTTATGTTACCATTACGAATGCAGCGGATGAACATGCCCAGATCTTCACTTTTAATGAGACGAACAGATTCTGGAGATTCAGGTAAATCATATAGCGACTAACGGGCTCTTGGTGCTCGGCCACACTGGCAGTTCGGTGTGGGTGCGGGATGGTGTGCCATTTGCTTGCCACACTGGCAGCGCGGTGTGGGTGCGGGATGGCGCGCCATTTGCTTGGCCGCACAAGCAGCGCGGTGCGGAGAGCAGCGTGGGGGCAGGGACAAGGGTTACACGCACTCACTGTGGCCACTAAGTGGCCTTGTATGAACGAATCTTGTAGAACGACATGTAGCGTGAGTTGCCCGCACGCGTCCCACGTTGAGCAGCCCGCGCCGCTTCCCGCACCTGTGTGGACATGGACACTCAAATGAAGTTTTTATGTTTGTCATTGCCGCGCCGCGCCCGCCCTGCACCCGCGCTTCTAGCACAAAATAGGTAGGTACAGAAGATAATCTACATACAAATCACGCTCGAGCAACGCACACATAGACACCGCTCTCAGACACGATTTCTCGGCTCAATCACTCGGTCGCGCTCATACAGTTGAGGGGGCGATCCATCCGAGTAGTTATTGATGGCTGCTCGTCCGGGCAAATGGATATTAATGCCGGGGTCCCTCAGGGGTCGGTGCTCTCTGCAACACTGTTCTTGCTGCACATAAACGACCTACTTAAACCCGGTACCTTTGGGTATGCAGACGATAGCACTGTTGCTGAGAGTTACGTGTCCGATGCACGTACTAGTGGGTCACAGATCCAGTCTTTGAGGGAAGCTATAGTTGAGCGCTTGAACTTGTCCTTGGAGGCAGTATCCGATTGGGGCGATGCCAACCTGGTCAGGTTCAATGCTGCTAAAACCCAGGCGTGTCTTTTTTCCGCCAAACGAAGCCAATTTTACCCGGCTCCTATATTCCGGGGTGTGACCGTGCCGATAACCGCCGGCCTTGAGCTTCTTGGGGTAACGTTATCATCTACCCTCAATTTCGGCTCTTACATCCAGGCAAAAGCACAAAAGGCTGCCAAAAAACTGGGGATCTTAGCTAAGGTGAGGCGGTACTTCACTCCGGAACAGCTGCTCAACCTATACCAAGCGCAAGTTCGATCGTGTATGGAGTCCTGCTCTCATCTTTGGGATGGGTCTGCCAAGTATCAGTTTGATGCTCTGGAGTCGATTGAGAGGCGAGCCAAGAGGATCATCGGTGATGATGCGCTTGTTGAGTCAAAGCTCCAAAGCCTTGAGCATCGACGCCGAGTTGCTGGCCTGGCGGTTTTCTATCGATTACACTTCGGTGAGTGTGCGTTGGAATTGCACAATTTAATTCCGCCAAGTCCGTTCCATCATCGGACCACTAGACGTACGGCGTTGCGCCGTCGGTACATGGTGGATATCCCACCCATTCGTACAAAGCATTTTGGAAACACATTCATTATGCGTACAGCTAAAGAGTGGAATTCTCTGCCGGTGTCTGTGTTTCCTGATAGCTATAATCTAGGGGTCTTTAAGTCAAGAGTGAATAGATTGCTTCTAGGCAAGCGTGCTCCATCGTCGGCCACATTATCGCTTACCATCAGGTGAGATTGTGGTCAAACGCGAGCCTATCAATTATAAAAAAAAGAAATTAAATTCGTAAATTGACTTTCAAATGCACTAGCAGCATTACAAATGCAGGGAATGGGATACCCAAGGCATATGCCTCTAACGAGACGAACGGATTCAGGAGACGCAGGTATATATCATACATATATACATACATAATCAGCCTTTTAATGTTCCCACTGCTGGGACTCAGGCCTTCTCTCTAGGAGAGGGAATGAGCCGTAATCCACCACGCGGGCCCAGTGCTAGTTGGTGAATATCACATGTCTTCGAATCTGGGGCCAGGGTTATCCGAAAGGGCGCTCGAGCCCCGGTATGAAGGCTTAAAGAAACGGGATGGGTTTTTTAGTCAGTAAGAGTCTGACATTATCTCCCGCTTCGCCCAAGAGCGGGGGTTGTCATAGGATGATTTTTCCCATCGGAAAAAAAAACATGTCTTCGAATTTTTGGTTCACTGCTCTGCGTTGCCAATGTGTTTTTTGCATATGAGTTTAAATGTTTGTAAATGCACCCACGATACGGAAGTAATTCCTAAACTTTGACCATTGGACCTATAAAATATGATAATATTAAAGCAAAGTTTGTGAGTGTGTATATATGTTTGTTACTTCTTCACACTCGTACAGTTAAACAGATTTGGATGGAATTTCACACACGAGTAGTCCATGCAGCACATAAGATTTTTTATCCTGGAAGTAAGTTCCCTTGGAACTATTTTCTAGTATCAAGCGGGTGTAACATCTATTAAAGAGAGTATTAAATTCAATTCAATTTATTATTTCAGGACACAATAAAATTAAAAATAATACAGAAAATTCATAATAATATTTAAATTACAAAAATTAAAAATACAATTCTATAAAATACATTAAAGTTAAAAGAATAAAAATTACTTTCAGATGCAATGGCAGCATTACAAATGCAGGGAATGGGCTACCATGGGTCTTCGAATTTAATGAGACGAACAGCTTCAGGAGACTCAGGTATATTTTTTTAATCGAGCTTATACTTTAAAGTTTGACTGTATTTTTTGAAAATAGCATGCAAAATTGTTATTTATCTTAGCACTATGTTATATAGCCTATAACCTGCCCTGGACTATGGACTACAATCGAACCAAGTTTGGTTAAAATCCCTTTAGTAGTTTTTCACCCATGTGTGCACATACAGACAGACAGACAAACAATAAATTTACTGATTACATTTTTTGGCATCAGTATCGATCACCAGTCATCCTCTAATATTAATTTTGAATATATGTTACGCTCAAAGATCGAAAACGCTCAGTGAGCGGAAAAATAGCTCACAACGCGTTGTGGTCATAGTAAAACATCCACATGGCGAACATATTTAAAAATGACAAACACGTTACGCAGTGATTTTATAAAATAAAAAATATCTCCTAAGGACATTTACCAAAACGTTTCCAGCCTAGGCCTAGCAGGATCCATTTCGGAAAGTAGTGTGCGTCGTAATCAAATAATATTCCATACGCGTCATGGCTTTTCTTCATTGCCACAACGCGTTGAGATCGAATAGCATGTCAGCCACGACACGAATTTCGCTATTTGGTCTTTCTGTGATTGCCACAACGCATCGTGCGTGTTTTCATTAGAGCCATAACACGAATTTCGCCATGTGAATGTTTTACTGTGACCACAACGCGTTGTGAGCTCTTTTTGCACTCACTGAGCATTTTCGATCTTTGAGCGTAACATATATATTCAATATACAGAATTGACCTCTCTACAGTTTTATTATAAGTATATAGATAAAGTAAGTAAAATTATGCAGTAGTGGTAAAATAAATTACACAAAGTAATAAGCACTACCTGGGTACCTAGCGACCACTGGACCATAACTACTCTAGTATTGACGTAGGTTAATTCAAATGATATAAAAATAATAAAAACATAAATATTTTCAGATTCAATGGCAGCATTACAAATAATGCCATATCCCGGACCTGTATTAATGACGAGTCGAAGAGACGATTCAGGTAATTGGAAACCAACCTCTTTTTATCAATAATTTTACGTCAAAACGACGACACTGGTTTTTCTAGTACATAAATAAAAAAAATCACACATTCTCGCACATAAACGAAGAAGGTTCTCAATTCGGTTGTACATATTTTTTTATTTTTTGACTCAGTCGTGTTGTCATGATATATATTCCCTGGCTTTAAAAATAAAATTGTATCACAACTCAAGTGAAATCTACATCTACACTAATATTATATTATTACATATTATAAATTTTATATAATATAATACAATATATTATATAATATATTTTTTTTTCTAGCCGTTGCTGTCCCACTGCTGGGCAAAGGCCTCCCCCAAGTCCTCCCAAAATTTCCAATGTAATATATTATAGTATATTATTAACACGCTTATATTACTTGCTTCACCTGTATGTTTGTAACCAACGCCTTTGAACTCGATTTTGACCTACTTTGAGCGATCAGATTTTCTTCAAACTTTGCACACCCATCAGAGACTGATGACAATACAATAAACCGTTTTTTTTTTTAGTGAAAAATAAAACTATAGTTTAAAAAAACAAAAAACCCGCTTTTATAGCACATCAAACTAAAAAGTGTAAAATAATTTTCAATATAGGTAGAAAATAATAATAATGAACGAAAAATATATATATATCATTGTGAAAAAAGTGTAGGGTGCTCGATTTATGAAAAATATGGCACAAAGCGCCCCACGCTTTTTTCACAATGATATTAATATTTTTCGTTCATTATTATTATATTCTACCTATATTGAAAATTATTTTACACTTTTTAGTTTGATGTGCTATGAAAGCGGGTTTTTTTTGTTTTTTTAAACTATAGTTTTATTATATTAAAAGAGGTAAAGTTTGTTTTTATATTTGTAGGAGGTAATCTCTGAAAGTATTGATCCGAATGCTAAAATTGTTTCACCAATAGAATGCTGCGTTATTCCTAAGTGACATAGGCTATATTTTATGTACGCGGGCCAAGCCGCTGGCAAAAGCTAGTAAAAAAAATATAAAACCAAATAACTTACTTCACTACAAAAAAAAAAAAGGATCAAAATTTTGGAAGTCAGTGTTTAATAACAAACAAACAATGAAGTCGGTTATTTTTTTTTTATTGAACCGTTTTGGATGAGTGCGACCATAAACACCATGACACGAGATATTTATGTATTAGATTAATATCTCGTGTCATGGCTATTTTTTAACTAGGACAAAGAAAATGGGGCTCTATTTGTACCCGTTAGGTACTGATCATTAGGGTGTCCCAAAAAAATCAAATTCTTTTTTTTCCAACGCATACCCTCTAATTTTGTTTGAATGGTGTCAAAACAATTGTAAATAAAATTTTATGTACCTAGGACCAAGTGAACCCGTGCCGACTTGCATCGATAGATATCAGAACTTCAGTATGTTGGCGCGCCGCAGCTAACGTATCAAGTGCTCGTTATTACTTATTTACTTAATTATTGAACGCATAATTTTCATTTAGTCTACATGTCAGTAGAATTACGAAGTCTTACAAAATAAATATTTTGAATAGAGGATGTATAAAATCAAATTACGGGTTCAAAACTATCATAATAAACAAGTATTGGCAGTACTGTTTTATAACATTCTTTAAATGAATTTATGTGTCACTAAAAACGCGAATCTTACTATTCTAAAGTGCGTTATTTATTGAGAAATGCACCATATTTATGACATTCATTAATTAAAGCTTTATCTGTGTTAAAAACTAGTTACTTTATACCAAGTTAGGAGTTTTGGAGAGATTTGCAACAAATGCGAACAAAACACAAGAAGTATTCGAGAAGCAAAGACATGAGCTTGTAATAAAATTAGATAAATTGCTTGACATTGCACATGTCGATTTGTTTCCATTAATAAAAGATAAAATCTTCTTGTAGTGCCAGAGAGCCAGGTCGATCTGGTTACTTAGGTTGAGTGGACCAAAAATTCAAAAAAAAGTTTACCTTAGATGTATTCAGGAATAAAGTCGTCTGTCAGGCTACTAATTGTTTGTCCTTAACTGCTTGGTAATAACCTTATCACGAAAATTCGTCTTCTCATTCTGAAATGACGGATTTACAAGAAAATCTGCCCATCCCAACTGAGAGTGCACAGCCCGATACGAATAAAACTTCCATGGGGAAAAAATTTTATCTCTCCAAAGACAGTTGCAGCTTTAGGTAGGTGACAGTTAAGCATGAGAAATTCTGTGTTCATTATTGAAGCTACTGTGGAGGCACTTGGATACAACACTGACGGATTTCCTATAGGTAAGTCGTCAATTCAAATAATTCGCACGGAGAATGAAAAAGAGCGTGCAGAAGCTACAAAAGTCGATTTCAAAAACCATGTAGGTACTGGTATTGTTACTAACTGTCCATTGACTTAGACGATGACCTGTTTTCGGCTTTAGATGTACGCAAATGTAAAGAATAACGCATCCCGATAATCATTTCACATAGTGGCATAGTCATAAAGAACAACTTATCGTGGTGCCAAAACTGGTCAACTTCACAGGAAGTAAATAGGCATCAGCAGTTTGGAATGCAGTTCATGATCTAATATGCTTCATTTCAACACGCCAGAAAATAGGTGCTCACACTGAAAGCACTTCATAGCAAAATCACTGATGAAGAGGAACAAAAGCATATTTTCTTATTTTGTGTACAAGAACGGACTGGTTTATCCTAACTGTAAAAAGCAAACTGGAATAAAAATTTAATAATTAAGGTCCTTTTATATTAGATACTTAAAATATATACGGTACAGGTAAAGCAATGTCTTATTTACTGAAAAAAAAAATTAGTTTTAAAATGTTCCCTTTAGTTTCCATACAAACTTTCTGTTAAACGTTTGACATCAAGTCGGCAAAGGTTATCGTCATCCGATACCAATAATATTTGTTATTTCAGTTCTTAGGATCAAAACGAAAAAAAATAAAGGGTATGCGTACTTAAAATCGCAAAAAATAATTTCGCCCTTATAGCTTGGGACACCCTACTGATCATATTTTTGTAGTCAAAAGTAAAAATAAGGAAATCCTAAAATACGGTCCAAGAAAATTTGTCATAATTGGTAAACTCATAATAAAATTAATTTAATAATAAAAATTGCTGCTATAAAATACTAAGCGCAGTGTTTTTCCATTTTGATCGTCATTTATTCATTCATAAATCAATAGCCTACACAATGCGTTTCTCGCCATCAAACTACGCGCAGTATTTTTCCATTTAGATCGGCAATTATTCATTCATAATCAATTGCTTGTTCAGTATTTCCATAATTGAATGACATTTTGGGAAAACTTTGCTGTAAATGAATATTATTTACTAGCTTTTGCCCGCAGTTTCGCCCGCGTACATAAAATATAGCCTATGTCACTTAGGAATAAAGCAGCTTTCTATTGGTGAAAAAATCTTAGCAGTCGGACCAGTACCTCCAGAGATTACCTCCTACAAACAAAAAAAAAACAAACTTTACCTCTTTATTATATTAGTGTAGATTGAGACTTTACTTAGATAACAAGGCCTTTTCTACCCCGGCCGCGTTCCGAACTGCGTCAAAAGCGATTATATCGCGAATCCGACAAACGCGCAACGTCACAAATAGTACTCAATAGTCCATATATTTTGTGACTATTAAATTTGGCCGGATTCGCGATATAATCGCTTTTGACGTAATTCGGAACTAAGGGCTAATAAGCCCTTTAATTTAACCTCTCAATCGTGGAAATTACAGACACAATAGAAAGACAATACCTACCTATTTTTCTGTTTCTGTCTTCTTTTCATATATAAGTTAAGTGTGTACATGAATTGTTAAATAAAATAAATAAATAAATAAACAATAGGTGCGCGAACGCGGCGTTCGCTTGGGGTTTAATGAATTAAAATTGGTGGTGTATAATAAATACCTGCTTCTTTTCAGAGGTTAGATACTGCACCTACAATGCCCACTGCGATGGATGGATAGCGGATGCCTTGAACAAATGCGTTTGCGTACACACGGAAGAGAACAGTATCATCGGCCACTGTGTCTGTGGAGACGAAGTCTCAGAGGCTCCTAACTAAATCATTAAACACTGCATTTACAAATAAATAAGGCATTTGATTTACATGTAATTTTGAACATTGTTTTTTTTTATAATAATAATCAACTTATTTCAGGCAACATGTACCCATATCATAAATAACTTATAGACTTACATACATAATATTTTACTTGTATTAAATCATTTTGTTAGTAAACTTGATTTAAATCAACTTTAGTAACACTTCACTTCGCACTATTTTGTCTCTGTGCTGTCCTGTGGTATTTGTCCACGGAAGCGACGGAACACCACGGCCTGTGGCCAAAAGTCTTCTTCCATAGCAAGGTGTAAAAAACAGTTCGGTACTCGCACCACAAATGCTTTAAAATTGACGTTCCAGTCGCACCGGAACGTCAATTCTTAGTTTGACTTGGTATGGCCATGTGAAGAGGAGAGCATGTTACTAAAAGAGCTCTGAGTATACATGTAAATGGATGGAGAGGGAGAGGGACGCCAAAGAAAAGATTGATGAATTTTGTGAGGAGTGATATTAAAGAAAACGCAGTTAGTGATAGTGTGACGGGGAATGAATGAAAGAAAAAAACGTAAAAATTAAAAACTAGAGCCATACCGAGAGTATGTTCCTTTGACTGGCCTGTTGGTCTAGTCGTTAGTGGCCCTGACTGCTAAGCCGGAGGTCATGGGTTCGATTCCCACCCAGGATAAATGTTTGTGTGATGAGCATGATCATTTTTTCTGTGTCTGGGTGTAATTTATCTATAATATGTATGTATTTAGAAATCCTAGAGAGGAGGCCTGAGTCCCAGCAGTGGGAACATTAAAAAGGCTGATGATGATGATGATTTAGAAATATATTAAGTATGTTTATCAGTTGTCTAGTACTGATAACACAAGCTCTGCTTACCTTGGGACTAGACGGCGTTGTGTCATAGTTGTGAAATAGTATTATAGTATTATAGGGATAACTTTCTAGTTTCTCATGGGTAGAGCCGCTGGCAGAAGCTAGTATTTTAATAAACGTAACTAAACTGATAACTAATAGAATCTCTATATTGTACAAGCCATATATCTTTCGATGTTTGCCATAACTTTATGACGCCTTTATCAATGGAGCGAAAATAATATATTTCGTCGTGATTGATGGGATCCAAAACCGTTCTCACAAATCCAATAAAACTGATTCAAAACTTCGCCTAGAGCAGTGGTTCTCAATTTTGTTTTGACTTGGGACCACTTTGGATTCTTTGTGTTAAGTAGGGACTAAAAGTTAAAAAAAATTACATCACACTAATATTTTGCGTGTATATTTTGTTATTTCTTCAAGTTCGAAGAGCTGAACGGATTTCGACGGTACATTAGTCGAAGAGTCCATAGGGTATTGAATAAGGATGTCATCATATTACAAAACTTATATTACACTTATGTGTTCTTTGAAATCAAAAGTGAGCACAGCATTATCGAAAAAAAACATAATGTTTCTGATAAATCTTAGAATCAGTTTACAATCAATGTTATTTTTTCTTAAATGGAAAGTTTGAAATTTTAAACTTTTCTCAAATCATATTTTGGATTTTGCCGATCACCTTTACCGGTCCGGGAACCACAGGTTGGGAACCATTGGTATAGAGTGTGAAAGAAAAAAGCTACCTTCAAAGAAGCGAACTTGTGACTTTTGCAACATCAGAAGTGATTCCATTTGAATGAATCGTAACTTCTTTAGTCTAACTTAAAGCGAACTCGTCTGGAAAAACCTTTGATAATATTGTTTAAAACTTATCTCTTTAGTTCAAAAACATGTTGGAGTGTTGAACAGTTGAACAGGGAAACTTTGTTGATTAAAATTCTAATGGCTGTGAAGAAAGAATGAGAAGCAATTTTTGATGAATTAAAATAGATTGTTACATAGAATGGAATAGAATCTAAATGGAGTAGATTCTATAATTCTATTTTGTATATACAAAACATACATAAAAAATTGTTTACGTATCTACACTAAAATTATGAAGAGATAAAGTTTTTTTTTATATACATGTTACGCTCAAAGATCGAAAACGCTCAGTGAGCGGAAAAATAGCTCACAACGCGTTGTGGTCACAGTAAAACATCCACATGACGAAATTCATGTTATGGCTCTAATGAAAACGCGCACGACGCGTTGAGGCAATCACAGAAAGACCAAATAGCGAAATTCGTGTCGTGGCTGACATGCTAAATTCGATCTCCATTCGAAAAGCCATTTATTTTTACAGGAACTATTACTGTGACATTTTGAGTTGCATTTTATATTCTTGGAGCGACACTTGCACTTTTTATCAATACAGTATCTTTGCAGTGGCACATTATAAACCCTTGCTTACTTCCAGATGATAACATAGATGCTGAGAGAAATGTTAACGACGAAGTTGAGGGCGCACATTACAAATGTCACAAAATGTCCAACCTGTCCGTCGTGATATGGTTAAAACAATGAATGCTCAGAACGCGTCATGGCTTTTCTTCATTGCCACAACGCGTTGAGATCGAAAAGCATGTCAGCCACGACATGAATTTCGCTATTTGGTCTTTCTGTGAGTGCCACAATGCGTCGTGCGCGTTTTCATTAGAGCCATAACACGAATTCCGCCATGTGGATGTTTTACTGTGACCACAACGCATTGTGAGCTATTTTTCCGCTCACTGAGCGTTTTCGATCTTTGAGCGTAACATATACATATATATATATTTTGTGTTTTTGTTGGTCCGATTGCTAAAATGTTTGTCATAGATAGAAAGCTGCTTTATCCCTTGGTGACATAGGTTACGTTTTAAGTACCTACGCGGACGAAACTGCGGGCAACAGCTAGTATTACATATATTTAACATATTTGTGGTTTATAGCGTGTCGGTGAAACATTCTGTAACTGGAAAGGGCTGCCATTGAAAGTGGCGCAGATAAAAGTTTCTGTTAGCGTAGGAGATAGAATCCAGAGAAATGGAAATACATGGAATTCACTGGATGAAGGGTTTGTTATTGGGTCGAATCTTAGAGGAGGCTTCTGTCTAGCCGTAGTGTTTTTGATTTAAATTATGAGAATGTATAACAATTATAGTTTTTAGTTAGAATGTGCAGGTAATTTCACGATATGAAAATGAGTTTATATTGAGAGATTGCAAGGGTTTTTTTTTTCGTTGGCTAAAAATCATCTAGATGACATCCCCCGCTTTTAGGCAGAGCGGGAGATAGTCTCAGACTCTTACTGACTAAAAACTCACCCCGTTTCTTAGTTGCCGTTGATATCGAGACCGAGCCTCGGAAACAGACCCTTAGCCCCAGTAGGTTTCGACCCAGTTGGGCCCCTACAGTTGCTGACAACTCCTTGAGGCGTGCGGGAACAGTGCACGCCATCGACGTCTTGTGCTCGGTACAATTGCTGTCACCGAGGCGTTACCGATTAGAGAACGGAATTCGACACAAACTGGTTGTAACTTGGCTAGGGGGGCTGGTGTCTGGTGACTGGTCGCGCCACCAAATTGGTTGCGCAACTAAACGGCGCAACCAATTTGGTGGCGCGACCAGTTCAGACGTGTGCCGACTCTGGTGTCTGTATGGTGTCTAGCTTGGTAGCTTAGGCTATATTTCGCCGGGTAACCATGGCAACAAAACTAGTCCTTAGTAGTATCCCGGTGAAATATAGCCCTTAAGCATGTATGTTCTTGTCACGCTTTTGACGTAATACTCATATTCTCTTCCTGGGTATAATGGGTAGACATTTTTTTCTAGGAATTGTAACTATTTTTTCTTTCATAACAAAGTTTTCATCCCTTATTTACTGCTAACCCTTCGCATTACGTCACCCTTTTCTGTCCGGTTGGGGCAAGCGACGGCGACGTGTCATTTTTCGATCCATGACCCCTAAATTGAATCTTCAAAAGGTTTTTTTATGTAAACAAAAATCGAAACGGGTATTCTTGACGTAAAATATTATTCAATAGAAAGATATTGTGAGACAAAATTTTGGGACTCGATATTTTATGAAATGGTTTGGATTCAGGATGTTACTTTTCCTACCCTTTGATGAGGATGACAGAAGTACCTACGAATGATGAATACAAAATAATGTAAGAATGTTTTTCCTTAAGAGGCACTCGTCGGCGTCTCCAACTTGTTGATGGTCGAGGTAGATAATATACATGCTATTTCAGCCACCATAATATGCGAAACTAAAATCGTTCATCATCATTATCATCCGCCTTTTTAATGTTCTCACTGCTGGGACTCAGACCTCCTCTCTAGAAGTGGGAAAGGGCCGTAAATCACCACGCGGGCCTAGTGCGGTTTGATAAATGTCACATGTCTTCGAATTTTTCACATGCCAGTTTCCTCACGATGTTTTCCTTCACCGTTTTGAGAGCAGTGATAATGAAATAAATTACACAAAGTAATGTGCTGGGCAGGGTTTGAACCCGCGGCCTACAACTCGTAAGTCGGGGCCTTTACCACTCGGTCACCACTGCTCTACTAAAAACGTTATGATGAGCAATAAGTAGCCAGTGAACACACGAATATACACCATCATAACATATAGATAGAACGATTTATAACTATAAAAGCGCATACAATTTTATAAACTGACCTTTGAGTTTATTATGAAAAACTTGTTGAATTTATCAATTCAAAATAAAGCTAAATGTTGCCATAGACCTATTTTGCCATTTTCATAATGAAAAATGCGAATATTAGAGACGAAATTTACATTTCGTCACTAATATTCGTATCTTTGGGCGCGAGCGTGGAAACATCCATATTATGTTTCAACGCTCATAACTCCCGCAATATATTTTTTTTACTATTTTGTTGTTGTCTAAGTTGTATTATATCTATTTGTTTCGTTATTATCTAGATTATGATTTATTTTGAAATAACATTGTTGTGAAATAGTAAAGTAATCGCCACTCTACCGTTATTATTGAACAATGACCGATTAGGGCACCCTTATGATTTTTTTTTTTAATGATAGTCTACACTCAAGGATTTTGTATATGTAAGGGTACATCACACTAAGAATTACTCTTGTATTGTGGGTGCGTTCATATACAAGGTGTCGTTTTGAAGCTGCAAAATATTTCAGGAGGTAATTATGTTAGTGATTCTCGACCCGAATCAATAATAAAATAAGTAGGTAATTTTTTTTTTTTTATAACCGCGCTTTTTTTCACACACACAAACACGGAACAATAAAGGGCATTTTCACACACACTAACTCGCAACGATAGTTTCATAAATAATGTATCATCCAATCATCATCCCGCACGCCACACCCTAGCCACGCCCCCGCGGCCATCGATCAATCGATTTAGTTTAGTGTAATTAAAAAATTAAATAACAAGTATTACTGATTATTGACCAGGTATCGTTTTTTTATATGATTATTTATGAGTTTTATTACAACCTCCTGAAATATTGTGCAGTTTTAAAACTGCACCTTGTATAGGTAAACTCTTGTACACACGTCACCTAGAATTGGAACAACCATCTGTAGGTTACATCCCAGGATGTTTTTTTTATGACTGGAAAGATTTTATAATGGAATTTGGAATGTTGTTCTGTTATTTCGTTTGTTATTATGTGAATTTATTAATTCTGTTATAAATTACTACTGAATTATTTTATTTATGTTTTCATTAAATTTATCGATTGTATCATATTTTGGATTTAATTTGAAATTTGTATCATTATTTTGTGTGACTTTGTTGAATTTTTTTATATGTACTTAATAGATTTTTAATTTTTGGGAATTGTTAAAATAATTTTATAGTAGTTAAATATTCTATTTATTTGTTTTATGTATAATAATTATTGACAATATTGTTATTTTATTAGGATTTTGTTGCATGTTTTTTTTTCCGTTCAAACTATCGGCGAAATTGTTTTTTTTTTTATTATTATTTTCAACACAATGTTACATTGTTATGAAATAAATGACTTATGACTTATGTTACCATTGTGCGGACCGCCCCGAGGACTCGGTGAAGCATTCCTGACTACCAACTATAGAATGCGCGGGCTTGCGGTCGACGAGCAGTGGGCAACTCAGTCCGGCCGTCTAGACTGAGCCCAAGTCGTCGACAGCGCTTACTGCTCCTCGCACACCTCAAAAACATGTTAGCAAAAGCATAGTGATCCAGCAGGGCCGAAACCTGCTGGAGCCATGGATCGATTTCTGAAAGGGAAACTCGTGATCCTAGCACGCAAAAGGCAACTGAAGGAACTTAGGTATGATTTAAGTCAGTAAAAGTCCCGATCTACCCTAGAGTGCCAGAAGTCATTGATGATTTCACCTTAATAAAAAATCCTGTGACTTAATAAATAGACTATAAAATATATGTCACGGAAGGATGCAGTCTAGAAACACGTCTCTTTCGACTTCAAAGTTAGATTGAAAACATGTAACACGTATAACCCTATAAATAAAATATTCGTTTAATCCAGAACGCTTCTAGAACGGAAATTGATTTATTCTTATATATAATCTGTGCATCTTTTGACGGCGACGTCTTAAAATGGATTCCGGGCAAGTAGATAAGGGACATAATTGCCATTCCGATTGGCACACTGGAGAGGAATGAGGAATTGAGGATTCTGCTGTCCAATATTTGATTTAGATTGGCTTCCTTTTATTTTTAGATTCTATTTAAAATATATCGACGCAAAATTACATTAAAAATACAAAAATCACAAGTAAATCACAATTTGCGAAGTTTACTCAATGTTGCTTAGAATAAATTTTTTATCTTTCAAGCTTCGTTATGTAGTAATTATTTATGCGCATAAAGGATAACAGGTATGCCAATAATATGTCCTGAATATCTGCAATGATAAGTCACTCAGGATTGGAACGGGAAAGGAGCTGGAAAGGACCGTAATCTACCATGCGGGCCCAGTGTAGGTTGGTGGATGTCATATTATGTTTTCAAAATTTTGGTTCTAGAACATGCCAGTTTCCACATGATGTTTTCCGTTGTGAGCAGTGGTGAAGAAATAAACTAGCGATCTACATTTCATAAGTCGGGGCCGTTACGACTGGGCAACCAAAGCTTTTTTTTATGGTGGGAAAATCATCAATGATAACCCCCACTCTTGGGCGGAGCGGGAGATAGTGTCAGACTCTTACTGACTAAAAACCCACCCCATTCCTTCAAGCCTTCATACCGGGGCTCGAGCTATCTTTCAAAACTAACCCTGGCTCCGGTAGGTTTCGACCCAGCTGGGCCCCTGCTGTTGCTGACAACTCCTTGAGACGCGCGGGAACATTGCGCGCCATCGACGACTTGGGCTCGGTCCGGACAATTACCAGGCGGTCGGACAGCGAGCTACCCAATGCTCGCCGTCCGCAAGGCCGCGCCTACGATAGCCGGAAATCGGGATCAGAAATCCCGGTGGCGGCGAGAGTGCCGTAGCCTGATGCGGTCGGCCTCCTCCTTTGCAAGCATTACTGCTTCGGAGCAATAACAGCTCATCTTTTTCTGCATTTAAAAAATAATTTCAGCGAAACCCCGCGCAGCTTTATCAATATCAACGCACACATCGAGTTCTCTGAAGTACAGTGTACACAGCCCTCCAAATAGCCCTCTGGGGCTCCTTCACTCGGTAGTGACGTCATTTATCCGCGTGGCTCACTGAGGGACACAGACGGCCAGGAATTGGTCGTGTATTGTGGAATACAATGGCACCAAGTGCTTCCCTAGGGCCAAGTTTTCAGGCACGATATATTGTGCGGTACAGGTTACGAGATAAAAGTCAGTTTATTCTACAAAAATACACGGAAAACTTGAAGTGTTACCTTAACCATTTTTTTTAAGGTGAGACATCATGCAATTAATTCTTCCGCTCTAGGGTGGTGCGGGAGGGTATGTCAGACTTTTACCAACTAAAACCACACCTATGTTCCAAGACTCTGGGTTTCCCTTTCAGAAGTCAACCCATGGCCTCAGTAGGCTTCGAATCTGCTGGGTCCCTACGGTTTGCAGACATCTCTTTGAAGTGTGGAACTCGGGCTAGGTTTTCTTAGACAGATTTCTACAGCATAATACTATATATCTGCATGTTTTCATCTCATTAACATTAAGGCAAGAGTTTGTGAGTGTGAGTGAAAGTTACTTCGTCACTCTCAAACAGCTAAACGGATTACGATGTAACTTGGTAAGCGTAAGGGTAAACGTCCTGGAATGTCCAAGGAATATGTACACTTGGGATGATTGTCGACTATCACTGTCCACGTGTGCTTCGGTCTAGTGTAGTTCTTGCTTTATAAAAGCAAATCTTGAATGAAGTATGTTCAGGGACTTAACTATTTTTTTTTTAAATCCTATACTGTCCCACTGCTGGGCAAAGGCCTCCCCCAACTTCTTCCAGGTATCCTTTTCTTGAGCTACCTCGAACCAGTCCCCGCGGTAGGCATCTAGGTCGTCTCGCTACCTCATCCTAGGTCGACCTCGGACTACTAGGACTTTACTATGACGTGTTAAAATGACAGGCATGCGAGCGAGAAAGAGCGATGTAACTACACACTCTATATAGCTTTGTCCCTTTTACAATTCAGTTTAGGTCATCAAATGGATCGCGTTAAGAACTTGTTGTAGGGCCTCAGGGTTGGCTACTGAGCCAATTTTAGCTACTTGCATCATTGCGCTTATATTCACAACATCTTGTAACTTGTACCTATGCTAACTCAAAATAAGACAGGTGTTACATCGTACAAAAGAAAACATATAAAATATGTTCGAGAAGAGGAGGAAACGGAATGTTTCCCCTTTGCGTGTTGCGAGAACCAGACTCTATAGAAATAATAAACATGTTGTCTCACAATATCGTATTTGTATTGAGAGAATAAGCAGAAAACTTGCCTTGAAGGCCTCGCCCACCACGACTTTTTGTAGAAATGCCGTCGCGCGTGTCGTAAGCGCGCGACAGCATCGCTACTGACGCGCGTTAGTCGCATTTGCAAGCGCTATAGAAAAAATGCCAAAACGCTACTAACGCGCTACAGCATTGCGATTGTATCGATGCGAACACGCTACTGCATCGCTACAAAAATTCGCCGTGGGCGAGGGGCCTAAGAAAAGAAAATAATGGTTATTTTTTATTTTAAGCTATTGCATAGCTTCTGTCGCTTGAGCGTGGAGACCGAATCCAGAAATTCCGTAACGAAAATAACCTAACACCCCCCACTCATTTGTTTTTGAGCGTGGTGACCGATAAGAAAACAAATGAGTAAACAATCAATCAAAATTCAATTCAATGTGTGAAAGTGTAACTTCAATTAATATCAAAGAAAAAAAAACAAAGGAAAAAAAATTCTGCTTAAATAAAATAAATAAATAATTATAATTGCATAAGTTGATAAAAATGCTATGCAATAGCTTTACCGCGGCAGTCCCCGAGTGCCACACGTCTTTTTATTGATAGGATTGCGTTTGACCACTATCCCACCTGATAGTAAGCGATGATGTGGCCGACAATGTAGCACACTTGCCTAGCAGTAACCTATTCAATCTTGAGTTAAAGACCCTTAGGTTGTAGCTATCAGAAAACACAGACTCTGGCAGGGAATTCCATTCTTAAGCTGTTTGCGTAATAAATGTGTTCCCAAAAACGCTCTGTACGTTTAACTAAGATTTATTTGCCACTGAAAAGAAAGATAAAAATTATGAAGACCTAACAAAAATTATTTAATATGGGAAAGTTACAAAACATAATGTTATGTAACACAATGTAATTTAATTATAGGTAACTAACTATAAATATCTATAACCTTGCTGTGTACTGTTGCAAAAACACGCCAAAATCGTGCCCAGAAGACTGCCATCAAAATTTTTTGGGTATAATTCGTGCCACGTACCTAGAGAGGTACGTGGCACGAATTATACCCAAAAATTTGACCAGAGGGTCACGCGAAATGTCGATTAGTCGGTGAGAGATATCATTGAAACGGTTGACGTGCACTTGAACATCATGACCAAAGCGTTTTAACCCCAAAAGGGAGAAAATACCATACATCAACAATACGTTATTTACTTTGCAAGTTTGCAATGAATTAAATATTTAGTAAATGAAAAAATCTATGGCCTAAAACTAAGTCGACTATAATTTACGTGGGTGGAGCAAAAGGGAGAATTCGATTTTTACTAACTACAATCTACTTGTGTTCTTGCATTGTAGGATCACGGGCACTCTTTCGGCTAATCCTTCTTAGGCATCGACCCTAGTAGGCCCCGTCAATCATGACGACCTAGGCCTGACCCTACTAGACGGTAAACTACTCACCACTCGTCGTTAGCCGACGGCTACTAATAATAATAATGATAGTCGATGTCACCATCCCGCATGACGAGAATCTCGTGAAAGCTGAGAAAGAGAAACACATAAAATATCTCGACTTAGCACACGAGGTTGTCGACATGTGGGATGTGAACTCGGCTATCATTGTGCCGATTGTCGTGACCGCCAATGGCCTTATAGCCAAAAGCTTCGACGACCATCTGTCGAAGCTGTCGTTGCACGGGGGTGGATCAAGGGCCTGATACAGAAGGCAGTACTCCTCGATACGGCTCGCAATATGAGGAGGTTCCTGTATCTGGAGCCCTAACGACCGGTAGCTTGGACCCTGCTCCCGACACCGGCGGATACTGTAGTTGTATATTTTTAAATGTTTTTTTTTTATAATTTTATTAAAAAATATTAAAAAATGTAATTGTATATGTGTAAAAAATGAATAAAGAGAATAATAGTAGGTACTTAAATTATTTGTTTCAGATACAAATCCATATTTTTGTTAAGTAGATATGTTAGTAACCTAAAATTAAATACGACATGCATCTGTATATCCAGTGCTACAACAGTTTGCTCGACCGATCAGAAATGCTAATTATGCTGCCACAAATGCTAGGCTTAAAATGCTGCTTTACTGCCGCGGACACGACATAGCAGCAATGCAGCTCCTCCTATGTAATTTATTTACTTACCCGAATGGTATACAAAAGAAATAATTTCTGATATTCAGTTAAAGGCGAAACTTCACAAGAAGTATAAATCAACTAAGTCACGCAGTGATTACGATGTTTTTTCCGCATGCAGGGCGCGCATTAAAGAAAGTATTGATCGGGAATACCAAAACCACCAGGATAGAGTGCAGAACAACTTAGCAAATGATCCTAAGTCCTTCTGGAATTATATAAGAACTAAAACGAGATCCAATGCTCAGACTAAAATAATTAAAAACGGGTCTGTCTTATCCAATTTAGAGTGCGCGACGGAATTTGCGAAATATTTCTTTTCTGTATATAATGAGGAGCCAGCGCGGCTTGATGTGAATGAAGCGGTGGAAGCCGGCGGCGCGAGCAGCGCGCGCGTTCACGTCCCACAACTGACGCTCGCGCAAGTGCAGGCGGCTCTGGCGCGTCTCAAGCCCAAGCGCTCAGCTGGCCCGGACGGGATCCCGGCATTTGTAATGCGAGATTGCGGATCGGTACTGGCTGAACCACTCGTACACATTTTTAACAGTTGCCTAAATAATTCCTATTTCCCGGAACGTTGGAAGGTCACCCGTGTGATTCCCATACCAAAAGGGGGTGATGGAACAGCAGTCGAGTCTTATAGACCAGTAGCGATTTTGTCGACCCCAGCGAAGGTATTTGAATCTGCCTTTCAGCGGGATGTTCAGGGACAAGTGGCTTCGCAACTGTCAGACGCACAACATGGCTTCCGTCCTGCGCGGAGTACAACCAGCAACCTTTTGAACGCTATGACGTACCTGGTTCCTCATATCGACGCGGGGGTGCAGGTGGACACCGCCTACTTTGACTTTAAGAAGGCATTTGACCTAGTGGATAATGACGTCTTATTGTCAAAGTTGGCGAAAGTCGGCTGTACTCCAAAATTGCTCCAATTTTTTGCGAGCTATATGAGGGACAGGAAACAGTACGTGGAGTATTGTGGTTGTCAGTCTGAGCCTTATTTTACTCGGTCGGGGGTGAGTCAAGGCACCAATGTGGGGCCGTTGCAATTTATTATTATGATCAATGACCTGCCTGAAGTGGTAAGTGATGCCAGGTGTCTGCTATTTGCGGACGACCTAAAGTTGCTTTTGGCCATCGAGACCGAGCAAGACTGTCACCGCCTTCAGCAAGACATTGATCATGTGGTTGAGTGGAGTCGGAAAAACAAATTGCAGTTCAACGTTTCGAAATGTTCAATTTTGACATTCAGCCGCGCAAGATCACCACTTCACTACAGCTACAAAATGGACGATACGCCCCTGAAAAGAGAAAATGTAGTGCGGGACCTTGGCGTCCGTATGGATACACAGCTAAGATTCCGGGAACATATAGTCAGCGTTTGTAAGAAGGCGTACAAGCGACTGGGATTCGTGCTTCGCAGAGCAACCGGTTTCACCAACGTTAAGGCTATTTCGGCATTGTACGACGCGCTGATCAGGAGCCAGTTGGAGAGTAATGCAGCTATATGGGCTCCACATGAGGCGAAATACACTCTCATGTTAGAGCGCATACAAAATAAATATACGCGATACCTATACCTAAGATTGTATGGGGTATACCCTCTCTATCCCTTGATGTATCCAACCTTGTTCGTTTTGGGCATGGTCGGATACAACAAATTGGAGACGAGAAGGGATCTAGCGTTGGTATCATATATTTTAGGAGTATTCCGGGGTCACACCAACAATCCGGGTGTGTTGCAGGAGATGTGTTTGTGCGTGCCCGATGGGTACGTTCAACGTCGTAGAAGGCCAGATTTGTTCGCTCTGCCACGCGGTCGCACCAAGCTGATAGCCAACGTCCCATTTTCGAGGGCAATGCGCACGCTGAACCAGGTTGCTGATAAAATTGATATATTCTCATGTTCACTGAGTGAGTTCGCAAAAGTTACGTTACACTTGTTATGTTATAATGAAAATATATAATAATAATTTACTGTGACATTGAAATTGAAATTGACATTGAAATTGACATTGAAATTGACATTGAAATTGACATTGAAATTGACATTGAAATTAACATTGAAACTGAAATTGAAATTGACTTTTAATTTATATTAAAATTGACATAGAAAATGATATTCAAATTGACATCGAAATTGAAATTAACATTTTGCGAGGAAATTGTATGTTATATTAATTTTTATTATATTGGTTAATTTATTAATTGCTATTATGGTTTTTTGGTAAATGTTATGAATTTCATCAAATTGACATGAAATTCTTATTGTTTATTTATTATTATTATTATTATTTTTGACAACTTTGTCGCACTGGGTTGATTTGTTTCCTATCGGTTATTTATTTATTTGAAAGTGTCATTTATTTGTTTGAAGTGAAATTGGATTTACCTTATAACTATGAAATTAAAATTGTAATTAATAATTTTGACTACACTATCGCATTGGATTCGTCTGTAATGATAGGTGTATGTAAGTCTAATAAATAAATAAAATAAAATAAATACTTTTTCTAAAACGCTGCATAAAATCATGTGTGAAGAACAATTTATAGCCTGTTCTCATAACTATGCATATTTTATTTTCCTAACAGACGTAACAAAAGACAAAACTAAAGTAACATTAATTAAATACTGCACATGAAGTTTTGTTAAAAAAGTAAGGGTTGTGTAATCATTTACTGTAATGAAACGTGTTATCATAGAAACGCTGAGATGTCGACATACCTTTGAATAAAATAATACTGAAGATTACTTGGGAACGGTGTTTGACTATTTTTATAATGTTATCGCAGCGTAGACAAAGGAATTTCATTGTGCACAAGACAAATAACGAAGAAGTTAACTCTTGAATTCTAGACGCTAGATTTTATCGATAATTTTACAGCTTCACGTTAAACTTGGATTTTTATGGAAATGTTTGTTAGTATTATATTTTTAACAATGTTTTTATAACAGTGTTTAATTTTACTCCTAAAATGGAGCAAAAATTAGACATACTAGCGGCGGCATTTATGTAAAACCAGTTCAACCGCACCGCAAGAGTTCGCGTGAAAATTTCATACCAACTGATCGCGACCGCTTCGCTTCACTCATAGCTGCAGTCCACTCATATGCGGTTGGTCATGTATATAGGCTACTGCGATAGAGTATCAATTGTTTGTTCGTTCGCACCGCAACGCTTCGCGATCGCTTTAGATCGCCTACGCAGGACTTTGCGTGAGCGTTACAGCGGGGTCTACGCGATTTGTACGCGGGGACTACAAGCCTTTTTAGAAAGTTATTAGGATTTACGAGGCTTTAATGTGTGGTCAACACGACAAGCGTCCACTTCGACACTTTAAGAGGCTTCTTTTCCAGTTTCCTATCGACAATATCGGACATAGTTTAAAAGCTTATTGCTTCATCTAACGCAATCCAATGCAATGATTGATGAAGGGCAAAGCAAAAAAAGAGATAACGCCTGAAAATTCGGTTGGTATTCGGAAATTCCGTGATTTACTTGAATATTTCACAAAACTTGTACCATTCAGAAAAATTGTCGTCATTAAAATTTTTTTTTTTTTTTTAAATTTTTTTTTCCTTTCGAATGTCTTAAGTTACACAGTCCGACATAAGGTAATTGTCTTTCTATTGTGTCTCTAATTACGACATTCAAAGAGTTAAATGTGCAGGCTTCCATTGATGTCCTTTTTTATATTTTTAAAATATATGTGTATTCTGGAGGGAATTGTCATCATCATCATCATCATCATTTCAGCCGATACACGTCCACTGTTGGACATAGGCCTCCCCCAAGCGTCGCCACATCGAACGTTCCTGTGCGTCACGCATCCATCGGTTTCCTGCTACCTTCACCAAGTCATCGGTCCACCTTGTAGGAGGCCTTCCAACACTGCGTCTTCCGGTACGCGGTCGCCACTCCAAAACCTTTCGGCCCCAACGGCCATCTGTTCTGCGAGCAATGTGCCCTGCCCATTGCCACTTAAGTTTGGCAATTCTTTGTGCTATGTCGGCAATCTTAGTTTTCCTGCGGATATCTTCATTTTTTATTCGATCACGCAAGGAAACCCCGAGCATAGCCCTTTCCATTGCTCTTTGGGTGACTTTAAGCCTTCTGATGAGGCCCATTGTGAGCGACCACGTTTCGGAGCCATATGTCATCACTGGCAACACGCACTGGTTAAAGACTTTCGTCTTGAGACACTGTGGTATGTTGGACGAGAAGATACCGCGTAGCTTCCCGAACGCTGCCCAACCGAGTTGGATTCGACGGTTGACCTCTTTCTCGAAGTTAGACCTACCCAACTGGACTGTCTGTCCGAGGTAGACGTAATCGTCCACAACTTCGAGTGTAGAGTCTCCGACCTTGATAGGAGTGGGCGCTACATGGTTGTTAATCATGATCTTGGTTTTATCCATGTTCATTTTAAGACCCACTCTTAGAGAAGCTCTACTGAGGTCATTGAGCATTGTACTGAGCTCCTCCATAGTCTCCGCCATGACTACTATGTCGTCGGCAAACCGAAGGTGAGAGATGTACTCGCCATTGACATTAATGCCTAGTCCACTCCAGTCCAGAACCTTGAAGACATCCTCCATTGCGGCCGTGAACAGTTTCGGAGAGATGACGTCTCCCTGCCTCACACCTCGCTGCAGGAGGATAGGTTTCGAGGTCTGGTCCTGGAGTCGGACTGACATGGTGGCGTTTTCGTACAAATACCTCAGCACTTCGATGTACCTATAGTCAATTTGGCACCTCTGGAGAGATTGCAGCACAGCCCAAGTCTCGATCGAATCAAAAGCTTTCTCGTAGTCCACAAACGCTAGGCAGAGAAGCAGGTTATACTCCTCGGTCTTCTGTATGACCTGCCGTAGCGTATGTATGTGGTCTACGGTGCTGAAACCTTTTCGGAATCCGGCTTGTTCGGGAGGCTGGAAGTCGTCAAACCTGCGCGCAAGACGGTTCGTGATGACCCTGGAAAACAGCTTGTAGACATGGCTCAGAAGTGAGATGGGCCTGTAATTCTTCAGCAGGGTTTTATCACCCTTCTTAAAAAAGAGTACCACCACACTTCTGCTCCATTCCTGTGGCGTTTTTCCCTCGAGTATGACGGAATCGAACAACTTCTGAAGGGCCTTTAGGACTGGTTTTCCACCCGCCTTCAGGAGCTCAGCCGTAATTCCGTCCTCACTCGATGCCTTGTTGTTCTTCAACTGCTTCAGAGCCATCCTAATCTCGTACAGGCTGACGTCCGGGATATCTTCAGTGTAGTGTCGAGTCAATCTAGCTCTTGGGTCGTTTGCCAGATTTGTAGCGGGTAAGGAGGGAATTGTAGTTCATGTAAAATAACTTTCTATAGAATACCGAAAGGCTGGCTACCCTACGCCTTTTTTTTTTCTCCGATGGGAAAAATCATCCTATGACAACCCCCGCTCTTGGGCGGAGCGGAAGATAGTGTCAGACTCTTACTGACTAAAAAACCCATCCCGTTCCTTCAAGCCTTCATACCGGGGCTCGAGCGCCCTTTCGGTTAACCCTGGCCCCAGTAGGCTTCGACCCGGCTGGGCCCCTGCTGTTGCTGACAACTCCTTAAGGCGCGCAGGAACAGTGCGCGCCGTCGACGACTTGGGCTTGGTCCGGACAGTTACCGGACGGCCGGACAGCGAGCTACCCATTGCTCACTGTCCGCAAGCCCGCGGCTACCCTACGCCTGTACTGCGGGCTTTGTAGATAGGTGCTAACTAAATTTGGATCACCAATTAGCTTCTAGGAATGCCTTTCCACTAAATCCAAATCCGCTAGATGGTATTTTGCAGCACTGACCTATAATACGGTTGCCGTACTCGCTACACGATCGGACGCCTGTGCTTTGTACTAAGGTATATTATATTAGAATCTGTCCCGGTGTGAAGTACCGCCGGATCTATACTCATATTTAAATAAGTATAGTCTCAACTCATTAATAATATAATAATAATAATATTCGACAACTATCACACAACGCCGTCTAGTCCCAAGCTAAGCAGAGCTTGTGTTATGGGTACGTACTAGACAACTGATAAACATACTTATATATTTCTAAGTACATACATATTATAGATAAATTACACCCAGACACAGAACAAATGATTATGCTCACACAAACATTTGTCCTGGGTGGGAATCGAACCCACGACCTCCGGCATAGCAGTCAGGGTCACTAGCCACTAAAGCAACAGGCCAGTCAATTCTTTATGATATAATTAATTAAATGAACTAAAATAATGCGTGATTGCGGTCCCACCTGATGGTAAGCAGTGATGCAGTAGTTGATGGTGAGGCGCACTAGTTTATTAAGAATCTATTCACTCTAGCCTTGAAGACACCTAAATTATAATCGGACAGGAAGACCGCTCCAAGAAAATTGTTTCAATCCTTTTTTACATAGGTATTAAGGCAAAATGACGCTGTATTATGTATCTCAATTTGTTTATATTAGGCTGGTACGAAAATTATATAAATGTACTACGATTTTTCTTATATTTAAATAACAAAGAAAAGAGGATATTATTATTACAAAGGGTACAAAAGGGTTCTTTACAGAAAAATTCTTCATTCAAGAAAATATTGGGTACCTGAAAGAAATGAATTCTTTTTCTTCAGCTGAAGTATGGAGGCCTTTAATAGCTTACATGAATATGTACTCAAAACGTCATGCATTGATCATTTTGATTGACACACGATTAATCTCTCCCGTCTCCTCATAAGATGGGAATATTTTTACGTTGATACTTTACCCCTACGATTAAGTGAGAATATGGCACAAGCCAGGGGTTTTGATCGATGTATTACTTTGTAAACGTCTATTATTGGAATATAACACATAATATCGTATCACCTCACATCACATCACATCGTATTACATCACATGTAATCTCATTAATATTAAGGCGAAAGTTTGTACACATTTGTGACGGTGTCTGTTGTGTTTGTTACGGCTTCATATCCAATTGGCTAATCAGATTTGGATGAAATCTGGCGTACGGGTAGACTATGTCCTGGAATATAACGTAAGATTTTTCCCGGGGTCAAGTTCCCTTGGGATAATATTCTAATTCCACACGAGTGAACCCGCTGGCAGAAGCTTGTTTCATCTTAAAGTCTTTTACTAAGAGATACATCCCAAATCCACCATCATTCTCATACAGATCTTAAAGCATGATGCAATTTACTGCTTTACGTATAGAAACCACTTAGAAACCCCTAAAGACGTTAAGTAGGGGGCCCTATGCAACGTTTTTATGGAGTAACCTTTTAACGTTTATGTGGAAGCTCGTAATTTTTGCTCATGGGATATACCATTGGGAAAGACACAGACAAAATTTAAAAAATAAAAACTGAAAAAAAAAAAAATTATGAACTGTATAAAATCTACACTAATATAACAAAGAGGTAAAGTTTGTTTTTATGTTGTTTTGTTTGTAGGAGGTAATCTCTGAAAGTACTGGTCTGTGAAAATTTTTTCACCAATAGAAAGGTGCTTCATTCCTGAGTGACATCTAATATAAAAATCAATGCGACTTTTCGTTGTGGAGATGTGAAGTTTGGTAGGGTAGAGTAGGGTATAGTAGGGTATAGTAGGGTATAGTAGGGTATAGTAGGGTATAGTAGGGTATAGTAGGGTATAGTAGGGTAGAGTAGGGTAGAGTAGGGTAGAGTAGTGTAGAGTAGAGTAGGGTAGAGTAGGATAGGGTAGGGTAGAGTAGAGTAGAGTAGGGTATAGTAGGGTGGAGTAGGGAAGAGCGGGAGCGAAGGCGCGCCGGCTAAAGCTAGTAGGCTATATTTTATGTACGTGGGCGAAGCTGCAGGCAAAAGCTAGTATATAATATGTTTCTCTCTCTATAACTCAAAAGTTTGCTGGGAGAAAACTCATCGATAAATTAAGCTCGCCTTTGTACATGAACTTTCTATTATCATCGTATACTATGTTATGTTTTTGTGTTACAATAAAGAATGAAGAAAAAAAATTTAATTGGCGACAGTCACTCAGTCACTAAAATGCTACAACATTTAAAAGTGACAGTTATTAAAAAAATAATATGATTCTGAATAGGCTCGCGTTTGTCCATTATCTCATTTGATGGTAGGCAATAATGTGGCTAAAGATAGAACACGCCTGCCTCGAAGTAATCTATTCACTCTTGACTTAAAGACTTCTAGGTTGTAGCTATCAGTAAACGCAGACTCCGGGAAAATACTGATACAAACAAAAACTGTCTGATGATGGTCTTCCGTGAAATCTCGAGTGATGTGTGACGGAGCAAACAGTTTCAAACATTGGGTATATGATGTGTTGTGTTTACTAATTTGCTTTTCATTGCTTTTTATCGCTTTTCTTTGCTTCTTATTGCTTTTCTTTGATTTTCATTGATTTTCTTTGCTTTTCATGCTTTTCTTTGCTTATCATTGCTTTTATTTATTTATTTAACTATTTATGTACACACACATAGAAATACAAGAAAAGAGGAAGGAAACAGAAAAAAATAGTACAAAGGTGATGCTTATTTCTAATGAAATCTCTTCCAGCATACCTGCGACAGGAAAGTTGAAGAAAATAGAGAAGTAGACACCGTGTGTAAAAGTAAAAGGAAAATTAGTACACACAAAATACAAAGTTAACAATGAAATAGTATTAAAAAAATAATAATAATTAAAGATATATATATACTGCTATAATTATAAACACACACATATTAAAATAAATAATTTTCTTTACTTTTCATGCTTTTCTTTGCTTTTCATTGCTTTCCTTTGCTTTTCATGCTTTTCTTTGCTTTTCATTGAAAATTATTTCTGCTTTCATTATTTTTCATTGCTTTTCATTGCTTTATTCCGTATTAGGTAGTCTTGTCTTTTAAACACACGAATGGATTTAATGACAGAGTTTGATTAAATTATACTTTAAAATAATATCTGTCATGATTATCCTGAAGATATTATTGTAATACTAAGTAAGTAACCGTGTTTCAACTTAAGCACCTGTAAAACGTAATTTCAGATTTGCATACTACTTAACATACCACGCGAGATCTCAAGATTATTTTCACGTCTGTAAGCACTTGCCAAGGCAGTCTATTAATAGTTCAGGCACCTCAAACTTTGTCTGCCTGCCTGAATTTCAAAAAGTATTGTCTTAATACATGAAAGTTCGCAAAGTTTCATGAATACCTGTAAAATCTAGGTTGAAGAAAATTATGTTTAAAATATTTTGACTTGATTAGTAAAGTTTAATATGAGTGGGTTGATAAATCATCAAATAACATCTCCTGCTGTATAGAGCGAGAAGGAGTGTCAGGGTTTTACTGACTAGAACTTACCCGTATTTCTTCAGTTACCATTTAGGTTTCAGGGTCACAGTTACTCTTTGAAATACATGCATATAAAAATCATAGATGAAATATAAAGATAATTCTAACTAACAAAATAAAATACACTCTCTAACTCTTGGGCCGTGGGGTTCGAGTCCTCATGCGCTTTTCAAAGAATTACCCAAACGCCTAGTTAACACTTTAGACGCGGTGGCATTGCCATACAACGTGGCAATGCTGCCAGACTTGCGCAAACGCAAAGGGCAACTAAGGAACTTCTAGAAGGGGAAATGTTTTTTGATGATTATATAAAAAGTAATAAAGTATCACAAGCTCATTAAATAAACAAATAAAATTAAAAGAAAAACTATTCCGAAAATAACAATTCTCTCGAGGAAGCAGTCAAGGTCAAGACAGCTACTGATCAGATTCAGATATTCGAATCTGGTGGGTATAATTTAGTTAAATGGAGTTCCAATTCGCTGGAATTACTCGAGCATATACCTGAATTGCACCGTCAATCTGAATGCATTTGAATTCAGATTCGAATTGATAAGGTCTTAAGTAGTCTAGTGAACCGTTTCAGCTTTGCAGGAGTGTTAGAAATCTTAGAAATTCTCAGTTTTTATCAACTATAGTATCCTCATATTACACCTTTTTCCACTAGCCTATCATCAATGGTTTAAAAGATTGTTGCTTCATCTAACACAATCCAACGCGATGTTTGATGACGAGCAAAAAAGAGAGATTACGCCTGAAAACTCTGTTGGCGTTCTCTAATTCCGTTATTTACTCGAATATTTCACAAAACTAGTTCCTAAAATACATGATTTTTTTAAACCCTTAAAAGGTTTTTGAAAAAAAAATGTCTTCATTCAAATCTTGATTAAATTTGCAAGGTTTCTATTGTTATATTTTTTTGACTTTTGTAATTTTTTAGTACATTATGAAAGGTCAAAGTTCATGTAAAGTACCAGATTTTCAGAGGCCTTTAAGGAATTTTATAAATTGATTTCAATAGAAGTCTAGATAATATCTAATGAAAAATGTGTAATAACATCATAATGGCATAAGAGCGGCTGTGTGAAAAACAGTGAAAATGTACATATGTCAAATTGCATGCCCTTAAATCTTCCTCGTGAATCTGCAAGAAAATCCGTTTACTATTTTATAAGTTTTTTGTGTTCATACAGACAGATAGACAGACAGACGCGGTGGGGACTGCCTGTAGGTCTATTGGTCAGTGTCCCTGACTGCTATGCCGGAGGTCGTAGGCGCGATGCCCACCCAGACAAATGTTCGTGTGTTCAGCACGATCATTTGTTCTTTACCTGGGTGTAATTTGTCTAGAATATGTTACATACATATTTAGAAATATATAAGTATGTTTGTCAATTGTCTAGTACTTATAGCTCAAGCTCTGCTTGGTTTGAATCACCATTTTTAAGAAGTACAAAGTCAAAAATAACAAAATTTAAGTGTAAATTTAAAGGCAAGTCTTTGCTTTGTAATAGGCCTCATTTGGAAGAGGGCGCGTTCCTCGGAGATGACACTGAAACAATCTCGTTATGCTGGAGAAAATTGTGAAGAAAGCTGAATAAAGACAGTACAATTTTCTCATACTACGGCTGTCAAAGTTAAGCAAAAACTTTGCATTTCGATTTTTAGATTCCAAAGACATTGCATTTGTTAGAAGATTTAGCACAAAATAAATATAGGGTGTCAATATAACAATCATGAGCTGCATTCAGGCTATGTTTCAGTCCTTACATTCTGTGGGTACCTTAATTTAGAACCTTCAAACTATCAAGGATTAGCTGGTTAAAACCAATAAAAACTACAAAAGAACTTTAATTTTGGAAGTTGATGTTAAATAAAGAAGAAATAAAACTAGTAATGTCTTTTTCTTTTGTTTGTATATTTTTTACGGTAATGTTTTTTATTCTACATTTTTTAATTATTTAATAAGTACCTAAGTATTATATAACAAACTTTGCAACAGATATTAATTAAAACTGTCTTACTTCTTCATTCTTCCATTCAATATCAAACAAAACATGAACAAATTAACATTTCCCTGCCTTTGTCTCAAGAATTAGCGAGAAAACTTTAAGAGCAAGGAATCTTGACGTTAAATATAACATGAAAACAAGGAAACTCATCATCCATCAAGATATCCGGTTTCGTAAGTGTTCGTGAATCTTCGGTCGTTCTCGGGCCGTGGTCAAATTCACGGAAGAGAAAGTATTCGAAAGTTTGAGATCCTCTGCTTTCTTGTTCCGAAAAAGTTTTGACGTACGCCGATGAGATTTTTATGCCTTATTGAGTTGGAAAGTGATTTGAATTCGTATCAAGGTTCAATTTTTTAGTTGATTGTGAAAATTTTCAGGATTCGGGATTGTAGAAGTTAATTAGTTTTTCAGTTTTTTTGACTTTACTCCGCCATCGCAATTCTACCATCGGACAACCCGACGTACGACGAATATTCACCTTTACGCTGTTGAAACCTCTACGGTCCGGACTAAGCGTTTCGCCTCATCGTTTTTACCGCGTACGTCGAAGGACTGGAACAGTTTGCCTGCTGCGGTCTTTCCGTCCGATTATAATTTGGGTGTCTTCAAGGCTAGAGTGAATAGGTTCTTAATTATACTAGTGCGCCTCACCATCAAAGATTGCATCGCTACTTACCATCAGGTGGGATCGCAGTCAAGCACTACTTTATATTAATTAAAAAAAAAAAAAAACTTATGTGGGCGAGAAAAGTTACAGCAAAAAAAAAGGACGCTTTTATTGTAAGTAATAGGATATTCCGAAAGTGGAAAATTATTATATGACTATTAAATTTTCGTTTAATTTTAGGAGAATTCATATCAAACTCTGCTACCAAGGGTTTCACTTCAGCTATAAAAGGTACATGCTAAGTTACATTACTAATTTACTTTTAATTTCGTCTTCAATGAAAGTAAAGTACTCGTAAATAAGTAAATGATTATTAGGCTTAAAAAACACACGTCAATTTTTTCGTCAGTTTAAACAAGATGAGGCTGGTGTTTCCTAGCTAGGAAACATCGGCCTCATCAGTCAGTCTCAATAAAAATAAAAAAGCGTAGTCCGCTGACTACCCTGAGAATAATCATCAAAACAAGCTCTTATAAAGTCCTTAAAACAAACACATAGGTAATAATGGTCAAATCATAAGACGACCATGCAGATAAGTGTCTGAGAAGCTTTTTTGGGAAAAACTACACAGACTTGTGTGTATGGACTTGTCCAGTTAGTGCAAGCATTGATCAGTATTTATACATCGTTAAATTTTAATTGTTTTAATCCCGTGGAGGGTCGATCCGGTTCATGAAACACTATCGATTTGTAAAGATAAAATTAAAAAATAAAGTACCTTTTTTTCAAAACTCGTATTAATTTACGCATGTACGAAATTAATTTCTTTAAAAAAACGTCAGCTGAGCGAGTTCAATGACCTGTAGATAGTTTGTAAGCAACGCCGACTACTACCTACGGGTCATTGAACCCGCTCAGCTGACGTTTTCTTAAAGAAACACACTTCTCCATAGAGATCTACGCTTTGGAATGTCCAATTAAATTAGATATTTGATTACTTAGACAAATACATGCAAAATCCGAAACTAATCCAACAAATTATATGATTTAACCAACTTGCTGCGAATGTGCACACGTGCGTTTACATCTTGACTTAGTGATTCAAGAAAATGTGTTTTGACACCCCTACATAGTTTATAACGTATCCATTACTGGGGCACAGGCTACCTTTCAGTGGAAAATGGTTCGTAAAATTCGTAATCCACCACATGGGCCCAGTACGGATTGATGGATGTCACATCAAATTTTCTGTGGTAAAATTTAATAAAAAAAGAAAATCTCGTGATTTATGCAAACCTAAAATAACAGATTTATTGTTTGAAATATGACATCCAAAGCATGCATCATACGGGGGACGTTTAAAAGAGTAATCGTGGCCCTGAAACGAGGTAGGTAAAACTGACACGCCTTCTCGCTCCATCCTAGAGCGGAAGAAGTGATTTGATGATTTACCATCTAAAAGAAACGCAAGGCAAAAAAGGAACATAGGAGTGGATTTTCATCAACATCATCATCACTTCAGCCGATATACGTCCACTGTTGGACATAGGCCTCCCCCAGCGTCACCACAACGAACGTTCGTGTGCGTCTCGCATCCATCGGTTTCCCGCTACCTTTACCAGGTTATAGGACCACTTTGTAGGAGGCCTTCCAACGCTACGTCTTCCGGTACGCGGTCGCCACTCCAAAACTTTAGGCCCCAACGGCCATCCGTTCTGCGAGCAATGTGCCCTGCCCATTGTGGATTTTAGTCAGTAAAAATCTGAGCCTTCTCGCTCCGCCCAAGTGCGGGAAAAAAATATTTCTGTTAGAAAGATACTTGTACTCTTTAGACGAATTATAATTTAATATTATTTTCAATTTTATAAATTAATATTTGTATTACTTTCGTTTTACATAATACAAATCTTCAACGTCTCATGTTTTCAGTTAATCATTTTTTCCTTTACTGCAGGTTAATTTTTAGATTTTTTATTTTAATATTAATTATGTATCAAATACAATGTAAATTGTTCCTGATAAAAATGAAAAAAAAGGTCATTGGATGATTCTCAATAGGTTTTATTATTAAAAATCACTGTCCCATCTTGGTTGAATAAAAAGTTTTTTAGCTAACTTATAGGCAAAAAAGACGTGGAACAGAATATAATGGCACTCCAGAAATAAACAGGGTCGTACATCGAAATACGAGTACCTCATAACGATCACGATTGCTCTGTCGAGAGTATACGGGCTTAGAAAAGAAAGGTTAAGGAGCTGTCTCCATTTTACCATGAATGCCTGTACCTTTTCTCTCAAAACCATCCGAGCGTCCGAATGTCACCACAAGGATCCAGCATAATATCAGCGTCAGGTATTTTTGCCTGACACATGCTGAGCTGGACTCCCATTGGTGCAGCGCGACATGCACACCGCTCTATGGGTCTATTTTGGTATTTCTCTTTTTTTTGTCTTAGTACCTACATGTGTTATTATTTTTTATTTCTTTTTCCTTTGTTGTTGTATATGTGCTTAGTTTTTATAATTTTTGTGCATTATGTGTTTTGTTGCATGTTTTGTGCTGTAGCCAATAAATGATTTATCTATCTATCTATCTGTACATTCGTGGTAAAAAACTTGCTAAAAGCGAGTTGAACTCACACATAAAGGGCTCTCTATTAAAATACTATATTAAAATCGTCGACAAAATAGCGTTTCTTGTTAGGTTAGTAATCATTTTAATAATTTTTATTCAGGTGAAATATACCTATTTTCAAAATTAAAACATATCACAACTCAAAAAATACATCAAAATCGAATAAAATAAAATCACCATGAAACCTAATCAAATACATTTAAACTAAAATTAACAAGAGACAGTTAATAACTTACAATCAAAATTAAATATTATTATAATAAATAATATTATATTTTATTGTTAGTGGCAATAGCGGCAATAGAAATAAACATTCTGTAAAAATTTCAACACTCTACCTCTTACGGTTCATGAGATACAGCCAGGTAAACGAACAGACAGATAGACAGACAGACGGAGGGTCAGCCTCTGCTGCGGAGACTTATTTTTACTTGGCTTAATTAATTAGATGCAATATAGGTTGTAATGCAACCCCAATACCATAAACTCTGCCCAAATATTGAAAGTAGAAAACCACTCCTAAGGAACTCGATACCCAGCCAGGTATTATAGCTTCATAAATAACAATATCAATAAACGTAAATATAAAACTACTCAATGGTCCGACCTTGACATTATCGTAGAAACTTCTAAAAGCCCTATATTTTTGTGAAAAAGTATTCCGTTCAACGTTAATTCGATACCAGCCATTAGCTTTCGGTTTCCTACGAAGAATTCACGCTATTTTAGCCGGAAATATTTGGAAGTATTAGAATTTTCCGGGTTATTGATTCCGTGGGTTTTATTCCTGTCAACAACTAAATTGGGTTTACCGGGTATTTTTCAGCATAATTTTTTATTTTTCATTATGAGAAAGCTGAACTATGTAATCAAGTACCTAAAGGCTTATACAAGGTGCAGTTTTAAAACTGCACAATATTTCAGGAGGTTGTAATAAAACTCATAAATAATCATGTAAAAAAACGATACCTGGTCAATAATCAGTAATACTTGTTATTTAATTTTTTAATTACACTAAACTAAATCGATTGATCGATGGCCGCGGGGGCGTGGCTAGGGTGTGGCGTGCGGGATGATGATTGGATGATACATTATTTATGAAACTATCGTTGCGAGTTAGTGTGTGTGAAAACGCCCTTTATTGTTCCGTGTTTGTGTGTGTGAAAGAAAGCGCGGTTATAAAAAAAAAAAATTACCTACTTATTTTATTATTGATTCGGGTCGAGAATCACTAACATAATTACCTCCTGAAATATTTTGCAGCTTCAAAACGACACCTTGTATAGGATTTGTTTTTTTTTTTAATAAAAATTTCTTCCATGCTTCCATTACAGCACTTCCAGTCTGGGTTTGTGCACCAATCTTGTGTTTTACGGACACACAGCTCGTTAGACATGCATCAGACATGTTTTGCAAAATCCAGTTTAAGTTTGGCAGTTATTTAAACAACATCAACGATTTGCGTTTAAGAGCGCAGTGTAGTGTGGTAAATCTTATTAGTAGTTTGTAGTAAGTCGCTAAAATGTTTCAATTTGCCAGCGCAGCATTGTGTTTTTACGCATCTGTTTCTTTTGACGCGCCTCAGGAGCTGTAGTTTCTAAAAAAAAAATATTTTGCTAGCTATTTCAGAGCATTTTAACCGAAAAACGTCCACCGCTAGACATAGGCCTCCTCCAAGTATCGCCATAACGAACGATCCTGTTTGTCTCCCATCCATCGCATTCCTGCAACTCTCACCGGGTCATCGGCTCACCTTGTAGGAGGCTTTTCAATGCTGCATTTTCCGGTGCGCCGTCACCCATCCAGAACCTTTCGGCGCTATCGACAATCTGTTCTACTAGCAACGTGCCCTACCAGTTGCCACTTAAGTTTGGCGATTCTTCAGGTTATGTCGGTGACCTTGGTGCTCTTGTGGATACTGCACAGCCCTTTCCATTGCCTTTTGGGTGATTTGAAGTCTTCTAATAAGCATACCTTAACGTTTTCTTATATTTCTCAATACATGTCATGATAACATAGATCGACCAGTCTGATAACACCCTAACCACACATACCACCTAAAGTAATTTCAATTTTAATCTCGACCAAAGTCCGACGCATTTATAATCAATTTATACTAATATTTTAAACTAATAATAAGTTTATGTTTTTCTCTTATATAAATATCGGTGGTTGTACTTGTGTATCGATTCTACGAAGGTTGATACGCTGGTCATCATGAGGTTTTTGGTAGTCTTTTTGTTTTTCATTGTAGTTCTAATTTCTAATGTTGCTGCCTTTAATTTGATATCGATTGACCCTCGTGCTACTTCGCGTAAGTAATCTTTGTTTTATTTTACTGTTTCGTTGCTCTAGAGATTTAAATGACATCTATCAACCTCCATATCCCTGGGCAGGCATTGGTTTTCAGACAGGAATAAATTTGTAGTAATCTGGAGCCTGTAGTTGCGCCAGATGCATGATGTCCGATGACAATATCTAGTTGTGTTTAATTTAAAATTTGATTTATTATTACCTGGTTAATTGATGTAAATGTAAAACCACAGATGCCTCATCATCATCATCATCATCGTTCTGCCCTTTTCCCGTTATTTAGGGTCGGTGCAATACGTTTTTTATTCCATTCTGCCCTGTCACTCGTAATGCTATCACTTTTTTTTCTTTCATTTCACTCTTCACACAATCCATCTATTTTTCTTTGGCTTTTCATCACTCTTTTAGTTATATGCATTTCATCCCTCCTGTTACATGATCATACCAAGACAAACGATTCTCTTTCAATTTTTCAGTCACTGGCGCCATTTTCAAACTTCCTCTCTATTAATTAAAAAAAAAAATAATTTACTCTTTTAATTTTAAGTACTTTCCAGAGAATGATGCTGAAAATAGGATCTTTTTGAATATACTTTTGTTGAAACCGTGTTTTAAATCAATGTAACTTCAGATTTTATATGCACTACGTGGTGA
The DNA here is from genome assembly GCA_910589285.2 of Mythimna ferrago. NCBI lineage: Eukaryota > Metazoa > Arthropoda > Insecta > Lepidoptera > Noctuidae > Mythimna > Mythimna ferrago. The sequence continues at coordinate 3,642,566 of OU342680.1, forward strand.
ATTGTGGTCCGTTTGCTCTCTCAACAAGGAGGCGTTTGTTTTTTTATTACTGATAGGCACGCGCTTAGCCTCAATCCCAGCTGATGAAAACAATGTGGTCAACTATGGAGCTCGCTTGCCCAGAAGTAACCTATTGACTAAAAGATTACTAGATTGTATCTATCAGGAAATGCAGGCTCCGGCAGAGAATTCTACTCCTTAGCTATACGCACAATGAAAGTGTTCCCAAAACGCTTTTCTGTGTATAGGTGGGATGTTTACCATGTACCAGCGGCGCATCGCCGTACCCAGCAATGGAAATGTTAGCCTGCTTATGCTAATAGACCGATGACCTTGTAGCCACATCTATGTCGCCACACGCATATACATACAACCGTCCAAAATCTACTTTCGGGCAGTTGTTAGAACTAGACACAATATGCGTTTGGTCAGAGGATCCCCCTTTTTCAACCGAAGTATGTGGGACTTCACGCATACCTCTGAAACTTGATGAAAACCTCGTGAACCCGCTAGATGCGAGACGCACAGGATCGGTCAATGTAGCGAAACTTAGGGAAGGCTTATGTCGAGCTGCGGATGTCTTTAGAGTATTATAATAACTCATAGATGATGATCATGACGTGTGGTTCCTATAATAAAATCTTGTATTCACAGCTCCACAAGCCTACAACCTCTGCACCATTCATTCGGACTGCCGATATTTCCCTGATGACTGCTTCTGCGGCTTAGGAACTGACGGTCTCAAGCACTGTTACTGCGTGGCCACATTACCATCTCCATCGGGCTAAGCGTAACCTCCCCTTTTTAAGTGGGTAAAACAGAGGTTAACACATAAACTATCCTACATGTTTTTTTTTATTTATTTTTTTAAGATATTTATCGGCTGATTAAAGTTTTTCTTTTATTCATTCATTGGTGTAGGATAAACGAATAATAGCAAAATATGTTGGTTTTTATTTACCTACCTTACCAATATCATTTCCGCATCACCTAGACAACCCCAGAAGCACAAAATAGATAGATACAGAAATCAATCTACATAAAAAGCGCGCTCAAGCAACGCACAAATAGACACCGCTAACGGACACGATATCTCGGAGCGCCTTGGCCCACTCGTCGAACAGTTCCGGCTCAAACGCTCATTTGTGTGCGTCCACCGAGCGTAAATATAAAAAGTGAGGGTCTTCTGTACCTATCTATTTTGTGCCAGAAGCCTTACCATGGCGTGTAAAAATTTCAAGTGTGCGAGCGAGAAAGAGGAATGGAGCTATAAAATCTACAACTAGTAACCATTCCAGGGTTCCACTGAGCTCGCCCCTACCAGTACTAACATCAGGTCCTCGTCATCATGAGAAATGTATTGAGCTGATTAAGTCGAATCTAATGAGGCCAAATTCGATGATTTTACTAGTAGTCATTTTGGGGTTCCTATAGCTACCTCCTATTTCTACCATCAAGTCCTCATCATCATGAGAAATGTATAAAACCTGTTTAAGACGAATCAAAATGAGCCAAAACTAGATGGGTTTACTAATAGGTCCAGGGTTACGACTCTTACCTTTGAGCTCCATCATCAGACCAGTTCAATAGCACTAGCATGTTCATAAATCGAGAGTATTTCAAATACTAAGTTACACACACGTTTGAATGTAAAGTAAACTCTTAATATGTGTTTAAGATTTCTACCGCAGCTAACAAACGAGCTGATAACCTTGAATACCTGAACAGATCTTAATAAATTGTATTTAAGAAACATTTTGTCAGGTTTCAAATGAAAAAAATGCATCAAAATCATCAATCAAATGATTATATTAGACAATACATTTATTGATCAAACTCAGATCCAGAAGAGATTAATAACTTTAAGATTTTTTTTATTAAATAAAGGTAAATGCGTTAAATTGTATGTATTTACAGCTGCCACCACGGATTTTGAACGCTCGGCGTCAGAGTGGGGATCGCTTTACGCATTCCATACATTGGCGAGCCAATCGTCGTCGTTGTTAGATACATGCTGCAAGCGCAATGAACGAATCACGAGTGTCCTCTATGACGCGATGCGCAGCGAGCCAATCACTGACGCTCCCTGCCCCGCGTCTCACGTCGCACTACCTAAAGAGACCCGATTTTTGACTTCTGCGCAACTTGAAGCCAGCGTTCAATATCCGTGGTGGCAGCTGTACCTTGAGCCTGTCTATCAAGATCATAATTTTGACCATTTCAAATATGATCTTCGAAGTCTTTTTATCATTATTGTTTGAGTATACACGTACGTTTTTTATCTGGTAGTTCATAACAATAATAGGCTTCTGGGCAGTCTCCGTCTGATGAACATACATCTAAAAATATAATTATGCTATTTAGGCTATATCTTTTCTTTTAGAGTTTTATAGTCAAAGAATAGTAAAGTATGTGTATTATTTTTAAAAAAGAAGCAATTGCCTTGTACAATGACTACGATAGACAATGTTATCGTAAAAGGCAATCATGCTTGTTATTGTAAATGTTTATCCTATTAATATTACGGTGAAAATTAAAGTATATACATAAAAATATGACTCACTTGATTTTATAAACTCTGCTAAAGTCATTTTAGTTGCTGTAGCAGGTAAAATGACTATAGCCACCACTATCATGAACGTGAATAACAGCGCGACTTGCAAGAACTTCATGATGGCCACAGCACACAGCCTATACAGTAGACACAGCTAAACTAGAGAGCTTAGCCAGGGGGATGTTCGAAAATATTACTTGAGTAACACATATTTATAGGTGAAATTTTTATCCGTAGAAAAATATGACTAGTTGTTTTCTATAGTTAAAACATGCTTTAATCAGATGTTATGATGATAATAATTCACGCTTTGTTCATTGTAGCCAAATTACCGACCAAATAAGGTTCAAAATTTTTCACAAACCTTACGTGCCTATATGCTAAAATGAGCGTGTAATTTAGACATACATCGATTCAGTAATACAACTACCAATAAATAGCGGCTTTGTCCTCGTCAAATTTAAAAAAATAACTGGACTTTTTGGACTAATTTTGTAAGTATTTTAGGAGCCTCGCTTGGGCAGAGCATCGCCGTGCCCTAGTGGGGGCGATCGGCAGCGATCTGTCGCGCCGGGCTTTGATACAGGCCATGGTCCGGAGCGAGGAAGAGTGGCAGGCGGGCGCCTCCTTTTGCGAAGCAGTAATGCTAGCAAAGGAGGAGGCCAACCGCATCAGGCAACGGTGCTCACAGCGCCTCAGCCGCCGCTCCCCGCCGGGATTCCGATCCCGATTTCCGGCCACCACCGTAGGCGCGGGCTTGTGAAAAAAGAAAGAAAGAAAACATGTTTATTCCGCCTAAATAGACGCACAAATCAACGCAATATTATAAAAAAAAATATAACAGCCAGTATCCCTATCAGGCCAGGTGTGTAACGGGCATAATACTATTGCCCTTGTAACCTGCACAGAGCATGTGAACAGTTATTGTATCTGTGGCATTTTGACTGTTTAGATGCTCTGTGATTTTGACGCCGGCCATAACAGAGAACAACATAAAGAAAAATAACCTAAAAATAACTAAAAATAAAAGAAATACTATAGTACAATTCACGAATGATGGCGGCCGTGAAGTTTGCGCAGAAGGCTGCGCAGTAACGTGTTTTAGGAACCAAATGGCGATGTGCGTGTGCGAGAAGAGTGTAGTATGCGCGAACGTTCGCAAAGGCTAACTTCACGGCCGCCATCATTCGTGAATTGTACTGTACCTATTATAATCATATTAACACAATCAAAGATTCTAAGTTGTGCGTCGCATCTAAGCAAAAATAGGCCGTTGCTCAGCATATACCGTGACGCTGGGATAATCCAGGCATCTACGGTGCTGGTTCTCAGCAACCACCGTTCGAGTGACAATTTTGGCGTCCTTTCCGAGAGCAAACACTAAACATAAGCAGGTTAGTACATATACACATACTTTTACTTGAGCATTTCGATTTCTGTCATCATACATAAATTATTATACATTATTATTGTGGACTGCGACTAACGGGAAGCTCGCTGTCGTTGACGGCGCGCACTGTTCCCGCGCCTCAAGGTGTTGTCAGCAACAGCAGGGGCTCTGCTGGCGGAGCTGGACCGAAGCCTACTGGGGCCAAAATTAGCTCCGAAAGGTAGCTTAGCCCCGGTATGAAAGGCAAGAAGGAACGGGGTAGGTTTTTTGGTCAGTAAGAGTCTGACACTATCTCCCGCTCCGCACAAGGGCGGAGGATGTCATTTGGATGATTTTTACCCACCAAAAAAAGTATTTTAAGAATAATATGAGCTAAAATGGAAATTTAAGGACTATAACAAGATAAAATAGGATAAGAATAAGATGAGATAGGAGGAAGTAAGATAAGAAAGGATAAGATACGGAACGGCCAAGATGAGAATGGATAAGAACAGAATAAGATAGGATAAAACAAGATAATATAGGATAAGAATAAGAGACTCTCTGATCCTACTGTTGAGGTCATGAAGTAGATCCGTTTACGATCATTCGGTCAGTCAGTCAGTAAAAAAAAAATTTGATGATATAATTGTAAGCAGCCACATTAGCCGCTGCATCACGAATGTCAATAATATCGCGACTTGCAACAACTTTATGATCATTTATACCGCGACTTGCAACAACTTCATGGTCATTTAAAATAACATTCTCAAAAATTCAATAAAAAACCATAATTATGTATTCTGTGTTAAGCATTTGCCACATTTTTTTTTGTTTTTTGGCGGTCATTTCAGCCTGATCATTTAAAAAAAAATTCGCTTGAATTTTGTGGCGTGGCGCCATACCAAACCCTTTGAAGTTTTTGTTTTGAGTGAAGTAAAAATGAACGTAGCGGTGGTAAGGCAGAAGTGTCTTTGATGGTACCCAGTTAGTGGACCTGTCCAGTATCAAGCAAATGTTTGTGCTCATTTGACATTAAAATTTTATAGGTATACTGCTTTTGCTCATCTTTTGTTCTCTTTCGGTGATATGACAAGACTTAAAATATATTAGTTTTCATTTATCAAAGAAATAATAAACTTTTCTACAACATCAGCAAAGCAGGTGGTTGTGACAGACATAGAAAAAATGTTCATAGTCTAAAGAATTTGAACAATTTATATTTTGATTTTGAAAATAAACATTTTACTAAATTGATACAATATATAAAATTGTAGGACAACCACCGGAAAACCATTTTATAATGGTCATCAACGAAGAATTCTAAGGAAATGAACAAAAATGTTGAAAGCAACTAATAAAAATAAGATTAATTATAAAAAAAAAAACCTTCGATTATAATAGACAATACATTTATTAATCAAACTCAGATCCAGAAGGGATTAAAAATTTAAAGAATTAAAAAAAAAGAAAACATTTATGTGTAGAAAATTTATGTTTACTTTGAGTCTGTCTATCTATCATCAAATATGATCTTCGACATCTTTTTATTATTATTTTTTGAGTATACACATACCCTTTTTATTTCGCAGTTCCTCACATTGATAAGATTCTGGGCATTCGCTGTCTGATGAACATGCATCTAAAAAAATAATGATATTATTTGGGCTATATCCTCATTTATTTATTATACGCTTTATTGTACACCATTACATATACAAAAAGGAAACTAAAACACATATGTACATACAATGGGCGGCTTTATCGCATTCCGCGATCTCTTCCAGGCAACCTGGAATGGACAGTAATTGCCTGGACAAGAAATGGGGCTGTCGTTGGTGTGAAAAACTAGAGTTACACATTTATCCTTTAGAGTTTTATAGTCAAAGTATATTAAAGTCTCTTTTTGATTTTTTTTACTAAATGGATATGAAAGTATAAGTATTAGATACTAAGTATTACCCAGTATTGTTTAAATACCCTGTAAAGTTTTTCCGCGTAACAATAAAAATGTCTTACAACCGTAATTTAGATATAAGTTTTTTTTTTATAACAAATATCTTTTTTTCTTAGCTAACTTGCCACGTTTTATGCTAAGCTCAACTTGCTTCCTAATTTACCCTTCAATATTACTTAAGATTGTATATTATGTTTTCTGTGTATTCTTTAATTGTTTTGGTCCTTTTTGTTAGTTTTGATTGTGGCTTATGCAATTTGCATTCAAAAATGTTATAAATAAAGCTTATAATAACATAATTGTTACCTACAAGTTTATTGAGTCCATTTTAGTACTTAGATAGAAGCTTTTTCCAACCATTTTTATGTTAAAATCGACGCGCGAATGTTTATATGATTATGTCTAATTCATAATTATTTTTGTACACTGTTGTGAGTTCGGATCCCACCAAAAACGAATCCTTGTGTGATGAACATGATCATTTTATTTTGTGCCTGGGTATAATTTATCTTAATATGTATGTATACACCCTTCTAGTTCGGTTTCAGCTGATAAATCTTTTGTGTATCTACTTGTATATTTATTGATTATAATCTACATACATTAGTATTATTATTATTTGAACTATTTAGAACATTTATTTGTTAAATACGTTTTGTGAAATAAATAAATATCATATGTAAATTATTCCCTTTAGTTCAGTCCATCCAAAGGTTGTCTGGAAGAAATTGCCTTGTACAATGACCACGATAGACAGTCTCGTCGTACAAGACAATCTCATTTGTTATTGTAAATGTTTATCCTGTTAACATTATGCGGTGAAAAATAAAGTATATACATAAAAATAAATTAATAATAATAAAATTATGACCCACCTGATTTTATAAACTCTGTTAAACTCATTTTACCTGCCACATTAGTCACCAGTATCATGAACGTGAAAAACAGCAAGACTTGCAAAAACTTCATGATGGCTACAGAACACAGACAATACAGTAAACACAGCTAAACTTAGTAGTAGCTTAGCCAGAGAGGTATTCTGTATTACTGGAGTAACACATTTATAGGTGAAATTGTTAGTCGTAGGTAAATATGACTAGTTGTTTTCCATAGTTAAAGTATTCTTTAATCATATTAGTTATGATGATAGTACTTCACGCTTTATTTGTTATAGCCAAATTACCAACCAAATCAATTTTAAATTTTACGCTACATTTTTTTCACAAACCTTAAAATGAGCATGTAATTTAGACATAAATCGATTTATTAATACAACTACCTATAAATGGCGGTTTCGTCCGCGATTTATAGCTAGTTAAATTTAAAAATAACTGCACTTTTTCTATTAATTCTGAAGGTATTTTAAGAATAATAAGAGTTAAAACGGAAAAGTGAAGGACTATAACAATATAAAATAGGATAAGAACAAGATAAGATAGGAGGAAGTAAGATGAGAAATGATAAGATAGTATAAAAACAAGATAATAAAGGATTAAAACAAGAGGATTTCTGATCCTACTGTTGAGCTCATGAAGGAGAGGCGTGAGATAATTCTGTCAGTCAGTCTGTCAGAAAAAAAACATTTTGATGATATAATTAGGTTGTAAGCAGCCACATTAGCCGCTAGCACCACGAATTGCAATAATACCGCGACTTATAATAACTTTATGATAATTTAAAATAACACTTCTCGACAATTCAATAAAATAATTTAGCAATTTAGAAAATAATAGACATGTCAAATTGTTCACCATTGCGTTATCAACTTAGTCACCGTTAATTTTGTTAGTTTTAGTCTGTGTTTACTGATAGCTATAACTTGGGGTATTTAAGTCGAGAGTGAATAGGTTACTTCTGGGTAAGCGTGCTCCATTGTCGACCACATTATTGTTTGCCATGAGGTGAGATGGTGACCGAACGTGAGCCTATCAACGATAATAAAAAAAAGTTGGAAATTTTTTCTTCTTCTTAGTGGTATTAAAGGTATTATAATTAGTAGGTTAAGAAAGTTGCTTTAATGACAAACAAGTCATTATTAATAGATGGCAAACTGATTACTAACATAAATAAAAGTTTTTTTTTCTGAATAATTACACATAACCTTTGTTGTACCACCTAACCTAATTATAGAAATACTATAGAAATAATAAATATAACTACTGAAATAATAAATTGAAATAGCGAGGAAAAGTGTTGTGTCCCAAGCTTCGATTACAAAGGTAGCTGATAGGTTCTGCCAATAAGTCTTTAGCTAATTTAATTATTGAAACATGGGCTGTGCTGCAGTCGTTCCAACAGTGCCAGATTGACTACCGGTACATTGAAGTGCTGAAGTGTTAGTACAAATGCGAATTAGTCCGACTTCAGGACTAGACCTCGAAACCTATCCTCTTTCAGCGGGGTTTACTGTTGACGGCAGTAATGGAGGATTTCTTCAAGCTTCTGGAGTGGAAAGGGCTAGGCATTAATGTCAATGACGAGTACCTCACCATGCCGACGTTGTAGTTGTCATTCTGCCAATGATATGGATTTTAAATATGAAACTACGGAGGTGCTCAGCACAATGTTGATTTACTCATAAATTCATCAGAAAAATGTAAACTGATATTGATTTACTCATAAATTCATCAGAAAAATGTAAACTTCTCTCATTGTTTAATTCTTTTAATTTAAAATGTATTTTTAATGAAGCTACAAGAATAACTCCCACTTCAACTTCATGCATAGATAATATTTTTACTAATTGTGATATAAAAGAGTCATCACTGATTAGTGGAGTGAGGTCTGACCATACGGGTCAACTTGTATCTTTTGAGTTAGTCAAAAAGTTGCAATTAGATTCAACTGCAGAGTTTAGACCGCTTACTAAAAATAAATTAAATTATTTTAATAACAATGTTCTTACTAGTCTCTCAACAGCCAATTTTGATTCACAAGACCCCAATGTAAATTATGGTACATTATTCTCTACAGTGTGTCAGGAATTTAATAAGGCTTGTCCAGTTAAAAAGGTTCAAGTCAATAATAAATCCAAATTTAATGAATGGGCTACTACTGGAATTAGAAAAAGCAGAGATACTTTATATCAGCTATACCAGGAAAAATCATTATCGTCTGATCTTAACTTTCATAACCATGTTAGAATGTATTCAAAGATGTTCAAAAGAGTCTGCGCCCAAGCTAAATCTAAGTCAATAAGTAAGATAATTAAAAATTCTAACAATAAAATAAAAGCTGTCTGGAAGGTGATAAACAAGGAAACTGGAAGAACAAACCAGCGAGATCGAAATGAATTGTCCCTAAAAATTGATAATGAAATCATTTCAGACAGGACCGAAGTGGCTGAGAAGCTAGAAAACTTCTTCACCAACATCCCAATAGAAGTTACGAAATCTCTCCCTTCTTCATCTTTGTTAGCTGAATCTTTTTTAAAAGAAAATTTCACAAAGGATGTACCAACCTTTGAATTTAAGCGTATTTCTGTTGATATGATTAAAAATACATACAAAAGTCTTAATATAAAAAACACTGAGGACTTATGGGGTATATCCGTTAAGGTTCTTGGAGATATTATTGATACAATTGCTCCTGTCCTAACAGGCATATTTAATCAATGTCTAGACAGCGGTACATTCCCTGATTTAATGAAACATAGTAAAGTAGTACCAATTTTCAAATCAGGTAGTAAGAGTGATCCCTCTAATTATAGACCAATATCTGTGCTTCCAGCATTGAGTAAAATATATGAAAAAATCATGCTCGACCAGATGTTGTCTCACTTTAATTCAAATAGGATTTTGCATAGTCATCAGTTTGGCTTCACGAAAGGAAGGTCAACGACGGATGCAGGAGTGAATCTCATCAGTCACATTTTAGAGTCCTGGGAGAAGTCCCAGGATGCTATTGGCATATTCTGTGACCTCTCAAAAGCATTTGACTGTGTTGACCATAATACTCTGATCTGTAAATTACATCATTACGGAATTCGTGGAAGAGCTGCTGATCTTGTTTTTTCCTATTTATCTTGCAGGCAGCAAAAAGTATCCATAAATGGGGTGACGTCCTCGGGGTCTTTAGTAAGGATGGGCGTGCCCCAGGGTTCAATTCTTGGCCCTTTCCTTTTTCTGGTTTATATTAATGACCTTCCTTACATGATGGCTAATTTATCAGATATAATTCTATTTGCTGACGACACTTCTCTTATTTTTAAAGTAGATAGAAAAGATGCGGATGTCTTGCGTGTTAACGAAAGTCTGGCTGTTCTTTCGAAATGGTTCGCAGCCAATAATCTTTTACTAAATGCAAATAAAACTAAATGTATAAAGTTTTCATTACCGAATGTTCCTCAAGTTGGCGTCAATCTAATTCTTGATAGCAAAAAACTTGATGTAATTACAGAAACTGTGTTCTTAGGTATAACTGTCGATTCCAAACTGCAGTGGGGTGCTCATATTAGAACTCTCTCAGGTAGATTAAGCTCAGCGGCATATGCAGTAAGAAAAATAAGGCAGTTGACAGATGTCGCCACAGCTAGGTTAGTTTACTATGCCTATTTCCACAGTATTATGTCTTATGGCATTTTACTGTGGGGATCTGCAGCTGATGTAGACTCGATTTTCGTATTGCAAAAGAGAGCAATCAGGGCTATTTATAAAATGGGTCCTCGCGAGTCCCTCAGAAATAAATTCAAAGAAATCGATATATTGACACTGCCTTCTCTTTATATCTTAGAAAGTATTTTGTATGTTCGTAAAAACCTAGGACTTTTCAAGACTAGAAGCGATTTCCATAATATAAATACTCGTAGTAAACACGAAATTATATTACCCAAATGGAGATTAGCCAAGACCAGTAAGTCATTTTTAGTAAATAGCATACGCTTTTATAACAAGCTACCAAAAGCGGTGACTGAACTTAGCGAAGGAAAGTTCAAAACCCATATTAAGCGTGTCTTAACCAAAAAAGCATATTACAAGGTTAAAGACTATGTCGAAGATACGCTTGTTTGGCAATGACTACCTCTGCACTTGTGGCCCCCTGGTAACTCATAATAATGTGTGAATGTATCTATTAACTGCTCCATCTTTGTTGTAACATTTTTTTTTTTTTTTTTTTCTAACACATTGCTTTTGCTTTTATTTTATATTATCTGACTCCAACCACATTAAATTCGTTAGTTTTTCTTTTTTGGTTGTTAACGTCTCATTTATTGACAGCTTTTTTTTATATAGCCTCTTTTTATAATGTAAATGGAAGAACACTGTAGACTCCACGAATTCTTAGATTACTTCATATTTTGACTCACTTTTTTTAAATGATTATTTTGATGATTTTATTGTGCTTTTGAGTACAATATAGATCGGTTTACACTGTTCTTAAATAATACCTATACTTTTAATACTGTAATATGGAAATATTGTAACTACAACCATTTTTTTTAAAAGAGTAACCATGGAGTTTCTTGCCGGTTCTTCTCCATAGGAAACGACCAATTTCGAACCGTGCACTAGCTTCTGACGTTTTATAAGTGCCCATGTAGGCCTATGTGAAATAAAAAACTTTTGACTTTGACTTTTGACTTTGACTTTGAATGTTCTGTAGACTGTGTGTAGAGCTTCTAAAAGAGTGGGACTTAAAATGAACATGGACAAAACCAAAGTTATGGTAATATCCACGTTGCCCCGACTTTTATCAAGAGACTCTAAATTGTGGACGACTACGTTTACCTGAAACAGACGGTCCAGTTGGGTAGGTCTAACTTCAAGAAAGAGGACAATCGTCAAATCCGGCTCGGCTGGGCAGAGTTCGGAAAACTGCGTGGTATCGTCTCGTCCGAAATACCACAATATTTCAAGACGAAAGTCCAGCCAGTGAGACCACTGCGTGTCACCAGTAATAAAATATGGCTCTGAGATGTGGTCGCTGACAATGACCCATACCAGAAGGCTTAAAGTCACCCAAAAGATAATGGAAAGAGCTACGCTTATAGTTTCCTTGCAAGGTCGCATTAGAAATGGAGGCATCCGCAGAAAAACCAAAGCTACCGAAATAGCCCAAGAAAACGCGCTATTTAAGTAAAGTGGGCAGGACACAACGATTGTCGAACAGATAGTCGATTGGAACGTAAGGTTCTAAAGTGGCGACCACGTACCGGAACATTGGAAGGCCTTCTATATGGTGGACCGATGACCTAGTGAGGGTTACGGGAATCCGGTGGGTGAGAATCGTACAGGACCGGTTGTTATGGCGACACTTGGGAGAGGCCTATGTCCAACAGTGACGTCTTTCGGTTGAAATGTTTATGATGATGATGGTAATTCTTACTAGATACATTATGGGGTAAGTGCACTAATAATTTTAAGAGATGCAATAATTCTATGTTTCTTTGGCGTCTGTAGGTGTGAAAAAAATAGTTGTTTGCTGCTATATTAGTGGCTGATGTGCGAGCTAATTCGTCTTCAGTTTTATTTAATTTGTGGAGAGTAGCACCAATTAGCTCATCAGTAGCTAAGTATGTGTTTACTTGATTCAATTACTTATTTGGTGCACTGTTAATATGCAGTACTTTTTAGGTGCGTCTTTATTTTTTTATATTACAGATATCTTTAATGAATATCCAGGTTTTTTAAGATTATTACTATAAATTTTTGGTTCTGCACGGTAGTACTGTGACTGTATTTTTTTTCATGAATTTCTGTACTTAATGTGGCGCTATTGCTTATTTTCGGGTTGTCTCTGTGATTTTTGATGAAGCTTGTCTCTTTTGCCGAACGACCGAACAACGCCTACGGTAATCTGTAGCTTCAGTGGTTTGGGTGTTAGGCTGGTACAATTATAATTATATTACTAAATACTCCGCTACGAGATTAGCATGATCTAGCACATAAAAGTCAGACCAGTCCACTTCTTTTAGCTTTAGGTGTGCAGTACCATACTTTAGTAATCTAGTTTTGTAACTACATACGTAGGTTTACTTTTAGGTAACCCTGCGTACTTTTACACATAATAGAATAGGATTATGGCAAAAATTGTATATACCCTACGATGGTCAACAAACCAACAAGATTATCGTTTGCCATCGCTTCTTTGTTCTTACCATAAAATTTATTAAGCATATGTTTTCTTTAGTTGGGTATAGAATGCCTTATTGTAGGCTGTGCGATACCACGATACATAATTATGTACTTAGTTATTTGCATAACTTTTATTTATACCACATGACATGTTGATATTGATGTCTCCAGTAAGAACGACGTCGCTTTTGCATAATCTTCTTAAAAATGTCGTCGAATGATGTTAGGTAGAGTTGAGGGTATTTGTAACTAAGAGAAGAGCAAATATACTGCATTTTCTATTATTTTACTGAGATATCCCTCGAACTCGGCTTTCGTTCTACGGACTCTTTTACACCAGACACGGAGAATCTTGTTATCAAATAAAAAAATAATAATTTGGCTTGAAATTTTAGATTATACGGCCAGCATATCGAAAGGATTGATACCGTGGATCGTTGTATGAATTGCTGTATAATAATAACAATAATAATTCTTTATTTCAGGCTACTAGGGCCCATAAACTACACTAAACTACACTTAAAACTACTACTACACTTAAAACTACTACTACTACTTACTATACATAAAATAATTTTAAAAATAATGAACTAATACATATTAATATAAATATAATATAACGATTAATTTCTCTCAATGGCATCCACCACAAGCTATAAGCATAATCACCCCACATTTCCTAGTTAAAAAGCGTCTACCACGTCTTTGTTTGCTCTCTCTGTTATATTAACAAATAAAAAATATATGTTTGGAGAACACTGATAATTATTTACATTTTATTAAATTCCAAAACGGTCAGAATATTTTTCAATAGGTCATAATTTATTGAATACTATTAAACTATTCCCATGTTTCAGATAATCAGCAGTGACTACATTTGCCAAGCTCGCTGGGACTTGGCTCTAAGATCTTCTGTTGGTGAAACAATACAACTTGGCTACCGTTGTGTTGGTCTCCGCTTTGGTTGTTTTCTTGCATCACGATTCAGTCACCTACTTCACCACGGTGAAACTCGTGAATTGAGAATTTATACGTTATACAAAAGTGGATTATGCCTCGAACTGTAAGTTGTTCTAGTTTATATGCTGTGTATGAATAAAAATATTAAATTAAAAAGCGTGATCACTGGTCATTATGTTTAATTCATATTTATGATTTTTGGACAACCCCAAATCTTGACTGTCCTGTTGACCTAGTGGTTAACCTCCGGTATAGCAGTCCAGGCCACCGCCCTGACTGCTATACCGGAGGGTGAGAATTGACCCATCCAAAACTAATGTTTGTGTGATGAACATGATCACTTTGTTCTGTGTCTTCTTCTTCTTCCTTGCCTTATCCCTTTATTTGGGGTCGACTCTCCTCGTCTTTAGGCGCCAGGATAGTCTATCCTGGGTTGTCTGTGCGTCCAGCTGAGCCCGTTCCAGATCTTTGGACACGGTGGTCCACCACGTAGCTAGAGGGCGCCCTCTTCCTTTTTTTCTTTCCGGGATCGCTAAGGCCTTCTTTACGGGGTACTCTCACCCCACCACTCACTCACACACTCTGTTCTGATCACTTTGTTCTGTGTCTGGGTGTAATTTATCTATAATATGTATGTATGTATATTGTAATCTATCTCCTTTTGTTCTGTCTATCCAAAGGATGTCTGTAAGAGATTGCTTTGTACGACAAGACCGCGAACGGCGGTTTTTATCGAAGAAGACAAACTCTCCTGTCATTGTAAATGTTTATTCTGTTAACAATTTGCGGTGGAAAATAAAATATTAATCGTAAAAATTAATGAATAAAGCTTACTTTATTAACCACTGAGATTATTCCAGTATAATTAATGACCAATATTTATTTATATTGTTGTTTTATTGGTTTAGCAAACAAAGTAGTAAACTTAAATATCGTACCTTTATTGCAAAAACCAATTATCTGCATTTTACCCAAATTAATTATAGCTATCGATTCGTCTAATCAAGACGAATCTGCAATTAAAACTAGTACACTTACTAGCACGCTGTGACACTTATTTACCAAGATGGCTTCGGTAAAAGGTTAGTGCAAATAAACGGTGTCAATTCGTCGGGATTGAATGTTGAAATGGGGGTGCCCCAAGGTTCAATTTTGGGTCCTTTTTTATTTTTAGTCTATATATAAATAATTTGCCCAATTTGTTGCAAAATAAACTTAATATGGTGTTGTTTGCTGACGACACTTCTTTGATTTTTAAGATAAATAGAAAGACTAACAATCTTGACAACGAAAATAGCGCCCTATTGCAGGTTCAAAACTGGTTCACTGCTAATAATCTGGTTCTAAATGGGAAAAAAACTAAATGCATAAGATTTTCCTTACCGAATGTCAAAAGTAGTGATTGTGACATTGTATTGAATAATGAAAAACTAGAATTTGTTGATAAACGATTTTCCTGGGGATTACGCTAGACTCAAGGCTACAATGGGGTCCTCACTTAACATCTCTTGCAGGGCGGCTTAGCTCAGCTGCATATGCTGTTAGAAAAATCCGCCAATTTACGGATGTTGATACCGCTAGACTAGTCTATTTTAGTTATTTTCATAGTGTCATGTCGTACGGTATCTTACTATGGGGACGGGCTGCAGACATCGAGTCAATCTTTATATTACAGAAAAGAGCCATCAGAGCTATTTACAATCTCCGCCGGTGCGATTCTTTAAGGGAACTGTTTAAAGATATTAACATAATGACGGTACCTTGTCAATATATCTATGAAAACATCATGTATGTTAGAAAAAATCTTCATCTTTTTAGCAAAAGAGGCGATAGACATAATTATGTTACAAGAAATAGGGATCAATTAGTTCAACCAGGTTTCAGACTGGCTAAAGTGGCCTCTTCTTTCATGGGGTACTGTTTGAAATGTTATAATAAAATACCTCCCCAAATATTAGAACTCAATGAAACGAAATTTAAATCTTGTATTAAACGCACACTATGCAGGCAAGCATATTATAAGTTGGAGGATTATATTCAAGATAAAAATGCTTGGCTCAATGCTGGTCCAGCTCCACTACCACTAGGGCGTACTAATTAGTTGATTAGTTGGAAACTAATATTATTATTTATTACATTACACAATTGCATTGTATAATGTAGAAGCACTTTTTCCAAGTTTGTGAATGTGAAGCACCATGGAGCATTTTTATTAGGTTACAACTTTTTTTTTTTTTTTTTGACATTACGAGCATGGCAGTTGAGAGTTTGTCATGCTCACTCAAATGTCTCGCTGTTGGTGGCACGTGTTATTGGGTCGTTCAGTTCCCTTCAAAATGGTTGAGCTGAGTGGGGCTGATGCATGCGTCATGCTCGTGAACGGGTGCCGTCAGATGGGACTGGTCATCTCTTAGCTGCCAGTGGCTTAATTCAGTTTCTATCTTTTAATTATTTTACATTTTTATTTTATTATCGACATTGTGCTCACATGATAGAAGCAACAAGTAATATGTAACCAAGCATTATATGTAACACATAACATGATTTAAAAGAGTGTCCATGGAGTTTCTTGCACGTTCTTCTCCATAGAGACCTACTCTTTGGAACGTGCAATTTAGCTTCACTTTTCTTGGACTGACCGACATTTGACTATTCAAAAGTGCCTGTAAATGGTCTATTTGAAATAAATGTTTTGAATTTTGAATTTTTGAATTTTGAAATAATCTAAAGATTTGATCGAATATAATAATATAACATAATAATACAAAAATACATATAGTTGGTTTTTGCAATAAGGGTAGAATATTAACTATAAATACTTTTGTATTAAACCTAATGTGTCCATATAATACAATAAATGATTATAAAATTATGACCAACTTGAATACGATATCTATAAATCTGTGAAACTCACATCACTTGCCACATTAGTCACCAGTATCATGAATGTGAATAACAGCACAATTTGCAAGAACTTCATGATGGCTACAGAACACAGCCTATACAGTAGACACAGCTGAACTAGAGAGTTTAGCCAGAGGAATGTTCAACAATATTACTAGAATTTAACATATATTTCTATGTGACATTGTTATCATTAGGAAAATAGGTCAAAATCATAACCCTCCTTTGGCTTTACCGTAGTCGGGTAAAAAGGTAACTGAAGGAACATAGTTGGGTTTTAGGCAGTAAATGCATGCCCTATCCTCCACCCTAGAGCGGGAGAGTCATTGGATGATTTCCCCCTTGCCAAAAAAACCTTACCTACCTGTAACGTGCCGTGAAATACTTTGGACACACAATCACAATAATATTATTAAGGCGAAAGTTTGTGAGTGTGTATTTGTTAATTCTTCACACTGAAACCACTGAAGGGATTTTGATGAGATTTGGTACAAGGGTAGACCATGTCCTGGAATGGCACATACGGCAGTTTTTATTCCGGAAATATGTTTCCATCCTGCACGGGAGTCGTTAGTGGGTAGAGCAAAATACAGAGTTGTTTGTTAGATAAAACAATGAAATTTTGAAGGTTTTGTTTTGGTAAATTGGCTAGAGTGAATAGGCTCTTAATAAACTAGGGCGCCTCACCATCAAAGATTGCATCGCTAATTACCATCAGGGCCTCAAGTCTGCTATTACAATAGTGTCAGAATGGTCTATCATTGATGTCATAATTGTCGATTTTGACAAGTTTGGTAATCTACTAATATAATGGCGTCATCATGACTTTCCAATGGTCAACCACTGACACTCCATTGAAAGAAGTGGCATAAAATGGTAATCTCGTACATATTGACAAATGAATATTTGACGTTTGCGGTAATCTGTAAAACTTTGACAGTTTATTTGATCAGTGTTTGACCATTAGAACGTTATTGTGCAGTTATTGGTTTTAATATGCTCGAAATTATCATTCTACCACGATTCTATAACAAGACCATTGACCGATCAATGATCGATCATTATGAATTAGTAGATTACAAACTTTTAGCTAAATGACAATGGGATCGTGTTGGAATGACGAATTTATAAAAATAGCAGACTTTTTTCACTAGTTTTTCTCAATTAAAAAAAATAATAATTCTGTTTTGTAAAAAGTCATAAAACAAAAATTGTTGTTTGTGATATTAGTAATACAGTCCTAAAAGGCTGTTAGTGTGTTACAAATAACCCTGTATAAAACAACTAGCTATAAACAGCGGCTTTGTCCGAGTCAAATTTAAAAAAAAAAGTACTGTTTGGTCTGTTTACGACTAATTGAGAAAAACAGCAGGTGGCGGTGTACTGCTTGCGGCCCGTCCTGGTGTAGGCCATGAACAGGCAACATATCGAGACAGCCTATGGCGAACATTTGTGGGCTAAGATCACAATTCATGGCCTAAATTTTTATGTGTGTGTTGTTTACATCAAGCCTAGTGCCACTGACGATGACTATTTGATGAGGTTCTGTAAGGTTAAGAGAATTATCCACAATTTAAATGCAACTGTGAACTTAAAAAGTGCATCTGTGATTATTAATAATTATTACTGTTATTTTCTAAGCTTTTGTAAACTGACCGGTTCCAATCGATCTGTATCCTACATTCGATTTTGCAGTTACTATAACAAGGCTTAAAGGAAATAAAAAATTAGACCCTAGCAATATTGATCATAGTAAAGACTGGAATTTTTGTATAGGAGACTACACACTTTTATATGATCGTATCCATTCTGCTTCATGGCAAGATGTTCTTTACTCTACTAATGCAGCTACCGCTACTAGTTAATTTTATATATTCCGGACCATGGCCTCAACCAAGGCCCGGCGCGAGAGGTCTCCGCCGCCGATCGCCCCCACGAGGGCACGGCGATGCTCTGCCCAAGCAGGGAACCCTAAACAATTCTGGCAGCACTTCTATAGCCTACGTTCAAAGGGCCGGTTCGAGCTGAATTTTGTACTGAACGGTGAGACTAGTTCGAGTTACAGAGCGGTCGAGGCATTCGTCCGGCATTTTGCCAGCGTATTTTTACCTGACACACCTAAATTGGACCAGATTAATTCTTTTACCCATTTTAATTACTCCCGACGTAGTTAAGGGGAATGCCAGACTCAAACCCTGTAATTCGATTGGCATTCCAGCTTTTATTGTCAAGGGGTGTCATGATATCTTGGCCACCATCATCACCTTTACGCCATATGACAAGCCTGTTGGTGTAGTGGTTAGTGACCCTGACTGCTATGCTGGAGGTCGTGGGTTCGATTTCCACCCAGGACAAATGTTTGTGTGATGAGCACGATCATTTGTTCTGTGTCTGGGCGTAATTTATCTATAATATGTATGTATTTAGAAATTTATAAGTATGTTTATCAGTTGTCTAGTACCCATAACACAAGCTCTGCTTAGCTTGGGACTAGACGGCGCTGTGTGATAGTTGTGGAATATTATTATTATATTATATTTTTAACTTAGCTTTCCAATCCGGCGTGTATCCTGAACAATGGAAAATTTCGCGCGTAACTCTCATTCCTAAAACCAACGATAAAACTTCAGTAGAGGAACACAGACCAACCATTGCTAAGGTTTATGAGCATATAATCCATTCAATTATTTACAAATGCATAAATAGGTCTCTCTCTGATGCCCAACATGCTATTCGGCCTAGTCGTTCTGTCAACTCAAATCTACTGATTCATGTTAAAATAACCAGTGGTCTAGATAGCGGTAAGCAGACTGACGCTTTGTATCTCGATTTCAGATAGGCTTTTGATAAAGTCGATAGAGATGTGCCCGTTACAAAACTCGGGGCCATTGGTTTCTCATCCGGCTTTCTCAACTTTTTTGAAGACTACCTGCGGGATTGTATGCAATTCGTCCGTCACGGTTACTTTGAGTCTAAACCTTACTATACGCGATTGGGCGTGAGTCAGGGAACTGTTTTATGACCGCCTCTATTCCTGATCATGACATTGTTAAAATTAGGCATGCAAAGTGCCTACATGCCGATGACCTAATGAATTCGAATTCCCGGTTGGGTAGGGAAATATTTACTCTTGTTACCAACATAAAAAACTTAGGAGTGACCTTCGACCGCTGTCTGATATTTGAGGATCACATATCTGCTCTTGCAAAGAAGTTTTTCAGGCGCCAGGGTTTTGTCTTTCGAAATGCTGGGGATTTCCGCAATACCAGTGTTATTAGGCTCTTATCACCACACTGGTTAGAAGTAAACTCGAGTCTAGTGCCTGTGTGTGGCACCCATATTCTGCGTCTCAGACACCGATGCTTGAGAAGGTGCAGAAAACTTTCCTGAGATTTCAGTTTCAAAGGTCCGGGGAAAGGTCTGGAGTTTCGGTTTCACTTTCTTTCCCTACATGTACCCACCCAATTTCCTTTTAAGAATGGTAGTTACAGATAAATAAGAGGCTTTGATCAGCTTATAGTAGCTTGTAAAATCCTGAGAGGACAACTTTTTGCACTACAGCCATCCAGGACTCTCGCTAGAGCCGAATCCCCAGTATGTCATACTCTAAAGATGATTAACGTCCTCCTGAATACAAACCCCCGAAATGTGATGTATTTGCCGACGAATGGAATAAAATAACACGAGTTTGTCTAGTGTTCTGTGAGAGACATTAAGCAAGAGTGTCCACTCTTCCATGTTGATTTGTATCATTGTATATAATCTCAATTTATTCATCTAAAATGATTTATTATTGGAACAATCTATTATAATAATCATAATCAATTTAAATTCTAAAATTCCATACGATTGTCAATATTATGTATTATTATTATTGATTTCACAATTTTATGCGAATTAATGAAAATGGGCATGTATCGACTTAATTAACTATATATAAAATGAAAAACCTTGAGTCTGTTTCTATGATCTATATTCAAATATGATCTTCGACATCTTTTTATGATTCAATTAATGGATTGACTGTACAAAGGGTCTTTTTAGTTTCTACATCTTCAAAACATTTATTATCTCCTGGGCAGTCGCTGTCTGATGAGCAAGCTTCACCTAAAAAATAATGATATTAAGTGGGCTTATCCTTTGATTTTATGAGTGTTTAGGGTTCTACTTATATAGTCAAAGAACATTAATGTCTCTTTTACAATAATAGTAATAGGTTATTTTAACTCTTGCTACGTAATACTCGTACGTAAATATTGCGTGGTAAGAGTTAAATTAATCTATTACTACATTTTACACATTTAAATAAAATGGAAGTATTCGATATTTTTTCCGGTTTGTAATATTAAAATATATCTTTTTTGTATAATGCATGTAGAAGTAATACGATCAACGTTTATTCGATTTTATATTGTCACATTCCAAACCGACGCTTAAAACATTATTAACCGACTTCGAAAAGGAGGAGGTTCTATGTTTTTTTTTTAGAATATGCGTGACCTGAATATAGTTTGTTCAGAATCAGTAAATTAATCGAATAAAGTTATATAATTTCCCAAAAATATTTTAATAAAAAACTTTTTACAAAAAAAAAATATAACCAACTTCAATGCTAAAAAACACTGAAAAGTAACTTTAATTTCGGAAGTCGGTGTTTCTATAATAGTTTTGTCTCTTCGTTATTTAACACCGACTTCCGGAATTAAAGTTATTTTATACTTTTCAGTGTTTTTTAACATTGAAGTCGGTTATATTTTTTTTTGTAAAATGTTTTTTATTTTACACTTTTTAGTTATGGTACGACCACTAAAAAGTACCACTCAGACAAACTTAAATAACTTATAGCCACAGTGCATCTCATAACGATTCTAATAATCCCAAACACGATTAGATTACATAAATTTAACTTTTTTCTTTCTGGCTTCATCATCAGATCAGTTGAATACATCCTTACCCTCTTTTCTGACAGTCAGTCATCGACTACACGTACAAACAAAGCAACTTTACTTGTAACCACAGTTCTGCTGTGAGTCTATGAGGAGTTCTGTTCCATATCTTCGAAGTTCATGATCAGATCATAACACTATTTCTATGGGACCAATTTGGAAGCACAACCTTTCAATCAAAAAAAGATTTTTTAAATCGGTCCACAATTGACCGAGATATCGGTGAACATACATACAAAAAAATAAATAAAAAATAATAAAAAAAAACATACATTCAGCAGAACATAGAACCTCCTCCTTTTCGAAGTCGGTTAAAAAGGTTCCAAGTTGCATACCGTTAAGTACAACACAAGTCACGGCAGGTCATGGCGAGCATAGCTGGGTGCGAGAGCAAAGAAAAAAAGAACCCCTCAGTCACCCGGATGAAGCCCGGCGACCATGTGTTTGTGCGGACAAACAGGTAACATAACAAGCTAAAACTATGTGATTTTTCATGATATAGTTATTAATGTAGGATTACAACTAATGTACTTACATAACATTAGTTGTAATATATGCAAAAGAAAAAAAAAATTATGGCCCACCTTTGGGAGATTTCACAAAATGTGAATATCTCCTTTCACCCGTCACATTAGCCACCAGCATCATGAACATGAATAACAGCGCGACTTGCAAGAACTTCATGATGGCCACAGAACACAGCCAACACAGTAGACACAGCTAAACTAGAGAGCTTAACCAGAGGAATGCTCCTCAATATAACTTGACTTTAACATACGAGATATTTATAGGTGAAATTTTTATCGGTAGGTAAATAGGTAAATAAAATTTGTTGTTTACCATAATTATTAATTAATTAATACTTTAATCTGATTAGTTATGATGATAGTACGCTTTATTCGTTATAGTCAAATTACCAACCTAATCAGTTATAAAATTAAACGCAATTTTTTTTAAACAAACCTTAAAATTAGCGTTTAATTTGGACGTAAATGATTAATTAATTAATATTAACTTTACTTTTAATAACTAGCTATAAACAGCAGCTTTGTCCGTGTCTTTAAAAAATAACTGCACTGTTTGCGAATAATTCCGAAATTATTTTAAGTATAATAAAAGTTGAAACGGAAGAGTGGCGGACTATAAAAAGATAAAATAGGATAGGAATAAGATACAAAAGAATAAAATTAGGTTAAGCAAGGATAAGAACAAGATAATAAAGAATAAGAAAAAGATGAGATAGGATAAAGACAAAATAATAACAAGAGGCTCTCTAATCCATCTGTCTAGCTCATGAAGGAGAAGCTTGAAAAATTTGGTCAGTTAGTTGGTAAAAAAATAATTCTAAGTGATGCCGCAGTTTGATGATATAACTTTATTTTATTTTATTGAATTTAATTTTATTGGGGACAAATACAGTTACATACTAGAGAAAATATAAAACAATACCTTAAAACTAGATGCACAAATAAATTATATGGTTGCCTATAATATTTGAGGAGTTCCCTCGATTCCTCATGGATCCCATCATCAGAAATGGATTTTGAACCAGTTTGGGACCAATCTGGAAGCATATCATGTGAGGGGAAAAAAAATTTGCAAATCGGTCCATATACGACAAAGTTATCCGCGAACAAACATAAAAAAAAACATGTATACGGTCGAATTGAGAATCTCCTCCTTTTTTGAAGTCGGTTAACAAGTAGCCCATTCCAATATCCACATATTAACACATGAATAATAGAAGTGAAGGACTGTAGTAAGAGTTTATAGAATACAGTGCCTTCTTCAAAGCATCATGTATAACAAAATAATTAAAATTATTATATTTATATATAATAAATATTTAATTTAGTTCAATTATTCTTTATTCCATTTAATTTTAAAATTGTACTGAATTGAATGATATAAAAATTGATTATTTTTATTTCATTCATTTATTTTAATTAACATAAGTATTATCTGATACCACTTTCAATTATTTAATGCCCTGGCCTATGAAAACGTATCTGTCTCTGCCTCAGCGTTACATATTCACCAACATTACACATTTATATCATAATGTTCCTATTATTTTGGGGACAATACTTCACAATACCCATCTCATCGCTGATAACGATATCTACCAAACAACGTTAAATGAACTGTGACAAATAATGGGTTGTAGGTATGCGGTACACAGCTGCTTAATAAATGAAACATTAAATAATGCATTATTTATATTTACACACTAGTGATGCAACGGAAGTGTCTTAATAGAAGCGGAAATGGAAACAGATGTCAAAAGTAAATTTTTGCGGATGCGGAAGCGGAAAAGGAATCGGAAGTGGAAGTATTAGACAATACTATGAAGAAAAACCATAATTGTAGTTTTTAAGACTTGTTTAATTGAATATTACTATTAGAAAGAATCTACACTAATATAATAAAGAGGTAAAGTTTGTTTATTTGTTTTTTTGTTTGTAGGAGGTAATCTCTGGAAGTACTGGTCTGATTACCAAAATTTTTTCACCGATAGAAAGCTGCTTTATTTCTGAGTGACACATGCTATATTTTATGTACGCGGGTGAAGCTGCAGGCAAAAGTATCTTAATAAAAAAACTCGTTGCGACACGCTTGTGTACCGCCCCCGCCCCGTACCGCGCCTTTTCCGATGTGTCCAGTAGTCCACGCGCCCGCCCCCCTCGCTCCTCGTTGTATTCTTCCTTTTAGAGTTCGGTTGTAAATTTTGCGAAACTTCTACAGAAGCGGAAGCAGAGTTCTGTTGCAACGCTATTTCGTACTTTTCATATTAAAACTTTAAAGTAGTACTTTATACTGCTTTTGTTTATCCTTTGTTCACTTACAGTGATATAACATTTGTCTCAAATTATGTTACTTTTCATCTATCAAATATATAATCTTTATCTATAAGATCAGCAAAACATTGGCTGTACTTTTGACAGACACAGTAAAAATTTTCAAACTCCAGAGACTGGACAAATCTTTGACTTTGAAACTAGAGATTTTACTAGACTGATACAACATGTGAAACTGTAGCATCAGTTAAGGATTGGATTTCCCTGCCAGAGTCTGTGTTTTCTGATAGCTATAACCTAGGGGTCTTTAAGTCAAGAGCGAATAGGTTGCTTCTAGGCAAGCGTGCTCCATCGTCGGCCACATCGTCGCTTTCCATCAGGTGAGATAGTGGTCAAACGTGAGCCTATCTATAATAAAAAAACAACATCTATCAAAAAAGTCATTTTGTAATGGTCATCAACTGAGGAAACGAACAGCAACGTTGAATGTAGCTAGTAAAAATAGGACTATTAAAAAAAAAAAAACTTTGATTATACTTGACAATACATTTATTATTGAAACACATCCGGAAGAATTCGAAACTTTGAGAAATGACACAAAATTACCACGTCAAGCACGGCACTATAGTAGTGATAAATACGATTACCTTGACTCAATAATGCCCCCATATGCATAAATATTATTGTGTTTTGGTCCGTAGCTTCATCTTAAGTTTGACTAATATTAGCGTCGATATATATGTACTACACACTAGATTACGCTTTACTCACTTCAATCGACCCAGGTGTAATGTAGTATGTACACCTTGAACATTACATTATGTTGAACGAAACACTTAAGGGTCACAAAATTTATGGCGCTTAAGACATTTTGGTCGCGAAAAAAGTATCCTCTAACTAAAAGCTATCTAAGTTTTGCTACATATCTATTTTAACAGTTCTGTTAGATGACATAATGCCAATGTAGCGCTACAGCGAATTTTTATTTTAACTTTTCAGTATTTTGACAAATAGTTTCTATGAACGTGCTTGTCTATCACTAGAGTATAAGTCGATGAATATTAATAACTAGCTTTTGCCCCTGACTTCACTCGCATAGATAAAATATACCGTAAGTCACTTAGGAATAAAGCAGCTTTCTATCGGTGAAATAGTTTCTCAATCGGACCAGTGTTTTCAGAGACAAAATAAATATACTTTTCCATCTTATAACATTAGTTTAGATAATAAGCAATTTTCGTTGAAATTGTATGTTTACCTTGAGTCTGTCTATCTATGGTCAAATAAGATCTTTTTTTTTATTGTTGATAGGTTCGTTCTTCGACGTCTTTTTATCATTAAAACATATTATGTCCGATTACACAAAGACTCTTTCCATTTTCTGTGACACAGGTATAGGATCCGAAGCAATCGCTGTCTGTTGAGCAGATTCCATCTAAAAAAAATAATGATAATATATTATTTGGGCTGTATTCTTTGATTTGTTGGTATTGATTTCATTAGTGTTTAGAGTTCTGGAGTCAAAGTAATATACTTTGACTCCAGAACTCTAAACACTTGACTCTTTTTCACTTTAATTAATTTTTTTACAAAATGGATATGAAGTTACTTGTCTATTCAATACGTATAAAAAAGTGCTTTTTTCTGTATCTACCTATTAATAAAAAAAAATACATATTTATTTCAGGTACCGTTATTAAGACCCATATAATACCCATAGACCCATATAATTATTACCCAGTATTATTACTATTAAAAAAAGCCTGTTAATTATACGATAAAACCACGATGGACCGTCTTATCGTATAAGGCATTCTTACTTATTATTGTGTTTATTTTGTTGACTGTACACGACGAAAAATAAAGTATACGTAAAAATAATAAAATTGTGACTCACGTGGATTAAATTTCAAAAAATCTTCATAACTCATGTCACTCGCCACATTAGCCACCAGCATCATGAACATGAATAACAGCGCGACTTGCAAGAACTTCATGATGACCACAGAACACAGTAGACACAGCTAAACTAGAGAGCTTAGCCAGAGGAATGTTTAACAATATTACTAGAATTCAACACACATAGGTAATAATTATTATCCGTAGGAAAATAGGACTAGTTATTTTCCATATTAAATACCATATTAAGATTAGTTATGATGATAGTACTTCACGCTTTATTCGTTACAGTCAAATTGCCGACCAAATCAGGTTCAAAATTGTAGGCAACATTTTTTGAACAAACCTTAAAATGAGCATGTAATTTGGACATGAATCGATTTATAAATACAATTACCTATAAACAGCGGCTTTGTCCACGTCAAACTTTAAAAATAATTCCACTGTTTGCGACTATTAAGAATAACAAGAGTTAAAACAGAAAAGTGATAGACTATACAAGATAAAATAGGATAAAAACATGATAAGATAGGTTAAAAACAAAATAATAAAGAATAAGAAAAGGATAAGATAGAATAAAAACAAAATAATGTAAGATAAGAATGAAGGAGAAGTGTGAGATAATTCAGTGAGTCAGTTAGTAAAAAATACTTTAAGTATTGCGGAGGTTTGATGATATAACCAAGTTGTAAGCAGCCACATTAACAGCTAGCGAAAGTCAATAAAACTACGACTTTTTCCTTTCAATTCATCCCACAGTGTTTTCCATCTTGACCACCGTTTTTAACTCTTCTTTTTCATGCGCTGTTCCCGCCATATCATCCCGTTACCCAAAATTCCTAACCGGACCTCACTGACCGATTTCAGACCAATTTTTATTTTTTATTATAATCTCTAAAGTTATTGAGCACATTGTTCATCAGCATTGAGCATCAGCAATCCGGTTTTCGGCCTGATCACAGCACTGTTACGGCTGTGTTTAAAGGCTATTTATGACAAGCGCTGGGCTATGAACCACAAATCTCTTATATGTTACTTATTCTTCTAGATTTGAGCAGTATCTTCAATTTTGTTGACTTTGATATCCTTCTTGGAATCCTTAAATCCGTAAACTTCTCTTCCTTCGGTTGTGGAACTCACTTCCGCCGACATTAGGGGCTGTCAAACTCTTGCAGTTTTCAAAAGAGGCGTCAAAGAATACAATTTTTTTATTTTGTCATAGTTGCTTAGAATGTATTATTGTGATATTATTCTACTATGTGTATTTATATATTCATTATAGTATATGAAGAGTACAGGGAAAGAACAATCAAAGTCCCCTAAAACTGCATCCAGGTCAATAATGCTATCTAGTTCGTAAGACGCTAAGTTTTCCTGTTACTAGGCATGAAAATAATATGCCATCAAAACCATAACTTGTAAAAAAAACCAAGGCTCGCAACTCAATTCTTCTACCGTAAGAAGTTATGAGATCCATGTCGGTTAATTTATTCAGTCCGTACTTAAGGGAAATTGATAACCTAGATTGACTTGGCAATCGGACTAAACAATCTAATTTAATAAAATAGGTATTACTTGTGATGTACGTGTGATTGATATGTGTGTACAAAAATTATGAAATAAATAAATTGATAAAATTTTATATTTTATTTTATTTAACAAAGTACATTTATTATTTTACACGCAATATTAAAAACTGAACCTTAATCTTTAAATTTTTGTAAGTCCGCTTTGTACAGTATTATGAGCATAAAGTTCCAATAGACAA
Organism: Mythimna ferrago; assembly: GCA_910589285.2. Lineage (NCBI taxonomy): Eukaryota > Metazoa > Arthropoda > Insecta > Lepidoptera > Noctuidae > Mythimna > Mythimna ferrago. The sequence continues at coordinate 3,670,794 of OU342680.1, forward strand.
ATATAAATATTAACTTTAAGCAATTTTTAAAAGTAAATGGATAAAGTGTTGAAATTTTATGTTTACCTGGACTTTGTCTCTATAATCTATGGTCAAATATTATTTTCGACGTCTTTTTATGAGTCAATTACTGGGTTGGTTGTACAAATGCCCTTTTTAGTTTTTACATCTTTAAAACATTTATCATCTCCTTGGCAGTCGTTATCGTACGAGCAGCCTCCACCTTTAAAAAAAAAAAAAATATTTATTTTATAATTTATAACACCTATACAGACGCGTCCAAGGCGATGTTATAACTAACAATGAATAATATGTGTACATAGTTATGATGATGAGTTCCGTATGGTGTCCGGACGTAAAGAATAACACCATCCATTTCTTCCCTGGGTGTCGTAAGAGGCGACTAAGGGACATTTTGAGACCGTGCGTAAAGCACTGAAGGTCACCGCATGGTGATGCGTTAACCACCAACAATAGCGTTCCCAAGGAGGGTTGGTGTCAGGCTGGCGGCCGACTATAAAACAGTTGCTAAATCTTTTGTAACATGTTTGTTAATAATAGAATGCGCGATAGGATTAGGGCGTACCCCACAGGCGACGCGCAGGGGCAGCACCCGGCTTCTGTGGGAAATGGACCAGGGTTATTGCACCATCCCGGGCGGGTGCAACGTAAGAAGCAAGCTCGGGAAATGAGATTGAGGTACGCTAGTTGGAATGTTGGGACTATGACTGGAAGGGCCAGAGAGTTAGCGGATGTATTGAAAAGAACACGGATAAATGTAGCATGTTTGCAGGAGACTAAATGGAGAGGAAAAAAAGTGAGAGAAATTGGTGAGGGATATAAGTTTTATTATTGTGGAAGTGATGGAAAAAGAAATGGTATATTAATAGTGCTAGATAGTAAATTGAAAGAAAGCGTGATGAAAGTTCAAAAGATTAGTGATAGATTTATAGTTGTGAATGTTAGAGAATGTGATGCTGAATGTAGTTAATGTGTATGCACCACAAGTAGGATGTGATGAAATAGTGAAAGAGAAGTTTTGGGAAGGTTTTGATACTGCCTTAATGACCAGCCCTGTACATGAGCAATTGATAGTTGGAGGTGATTTTAATGGACATGTGGGAAGAATGAAAAATTGTGGCCCACCTCTAGGAGATTTCAAATAATGTATATATCTCCTTTCACCCGCTACATTGGCCACCAGCATCATAAACGTGAATAACAGCGCGACATGCAAGAACTTCATAATAGCTACAGAACACAACTAACACAGTAAACACTAAGTTAGAGAAATTTTCAAAATAATTGTAATCATTTTTAATTTAACACGTATTTATAGGTGAGATTGTTATCCATAGGAAAAATGGATTAGGTAATTGTTTCCCATGGTTAAATGCGTTAATCAGGTTCAAAATTATACGCTACATATTTTTAACGAACCTTTAAATGAACGTGTAATTTGAACATAAATCGATTTATAGTCATTTAGCTATAGACTACGACTTCGCTCGCATCACATTTTGAAATGAACAGCGTGGGCATTTTAAGAATATATTATTGGTCAGAGTTAAAAGGGAAAAGTGAAAGCTTATATAACCAGATAAGATAGGATAAGAACAAGATAAGATTATGAAAAAGATTACCAAATAAGAACAGGTTAAAACCAGGATAAAAACAAGATAAAACAGGGTAAAAATAAGGTAAGAACAAGGTAATATAGATCAAGAAGTTCTCTGATCCTACTGTCGAGCTCATGGAGGAGAAGTGTCGGATGATTCGGTCAGTCAGTCAGTAAAAAGTAATTCTATGTATTGCGGCAGTTTCATTAGGTAGTAAGCGGCCACATTAGCTGCCAACATCACGAACGCGAACAATACCGTGACTTACAATAACTTCATGATCGTTTCACTTCTCAAATATTAAATAAAAATCAATATGTTTACTGTATAAAAATAGCACTGAGTGGTCAGGTTTACTAAAAAAAAAATAAAACAAAAAATAATAGTCTGAGGTGGATTCGCGTAGTCTTTAAGCTTTTTTAAGTAAACTAGTATCACGATGAGGGCATGACGGAAATGAACATTGATCAAAACATAGAAATATCACCAACCCCAATGTCTGCGGTAGAACAGCAACACATAAATTAGATGCTTATCTTTTGGACTTTGAAAGAGTTCCTCTCCTTCATCTTTTTAAAGAGTGACCTCTGAGTTTGTTTCAATGTTTCATAACATTAGACATTTATGAAAACCTTTTATTACTGTCCGTTCAAACGATTTTGACTTTTATTACGTTGGTGGCATGACAAATGGCGGCTGAAATAAATAATTGGTATATACTTTTAAGCTATTGCATAGCTTCTATCGCGGGCCTTGAGCGTGGAGACCGAATCCAGAAATTCCGTAACGAAAATAACCTAACACCCCCCACTTATTTGTTTTTTAGCGTGGTGACCGATAAGAAAACAAATGAGTGAACAATCAATCAAAATTCAATTCAATGTGTGAAAGTGTAACTTCAATTAATATCAAAGAAAAAAAAACAAAGGAAAAAAAATACTGCATAAATAAAATAAATAAATAATTATAATTGCATAAGTTGATAAAAATGCTATGCAATAGCTTTACAGCGGCAGTCCCCGAGTGCCACACGTCTTTTTTTGTTTTTAATTCCATCTTTATGCCTACGAAATAGAAGTTAAAATCGGTTGAACAGACAGTAAAAAAGGTAATAAATAAAATTTATTATTAAAATCAAGGACACATTATAATAAATAAATTGTTACAAATAATTAAATATGCGTCCACACTAAATGTTTTGAGTCTCATTAAAATGACGTAACGTATTTAATTCTGTGGTCAGTATCTTGATTATTTATTTATCCCCATCGACCCCATATTAAAAATTAGCTTTTGCCAGCGGCTTCGCCCGCGTACATAAAAAAATATGCGTACGTTATAGCCTATGTTACTCAGGAATAAAGCAGTTTTCTATCGGTGAAAAAATTTTAGCAATCGGACCAGTACTTCCAGAGATTCGAGACGCGGTCGAAGCCGCGGGCAAAAGCTAGTATAAAATAAAGCTTGAACTTGTCATTATAACTAATCCAATAAAAGCAAGCTATGGATACCAATCAATTCTATTTTCCAATTTGTATCACTTATAAATAAATTATAAACTACTGTGTTTACTGCATTGCCTGTGTTCAGCAGTCATCATGAAGTTCTTACGAGTCACGTTGATGTTCTCGTTCATGGTACTGGTCGCTAATGTAGTAGGTGAAGATAAGATTGAAGAAGAAGATGTTGTTTTTGTGTCGTCGACAGGCCTATGTGAACTTTCACGGACTTTACTGACATCCCATGCCTCGGAAGACAGCGAGCAATGGATAGCTTGCTGTCCGACCGTCTGGTAACCATCCGGACCGAGCCCAAGTCGTCGATGGCGCGTACTGTTCCGCACCTGGATATTTTTTACCCACTGAAAAAAAAAACTCATGCCTCGGAAAGCACGTGATGCCGTTGATCCTGTTTGTCATCCGGAGATCTTTGACAGTCGTTACAGGGAGTCAGTCTCCAGAAGGTCAAAACTAGCGATGTAACGAATATACGCATTCGCGAATATTCGCAGAATTCACGAGAAACATTTGGCAATTTTTCTTGACAAACAAAAAGGTATTTAAGTATTGATTGAACGGATATAGAATCATAATTTATCTGATGTAAAGAATGTTAAATTTTGACGAATAATAATAATAATAATAAATAATGACTCCTCATTGACATGGCCATAAGTCAACAGGTTCGTCGATCCCGCAAGGATTTGTCGACATGCTGGATAGATTATAAAAAGGCCTATGACTCTGATCCACATACATGGCTCATGAGGGTGTTGGAGTTGTATAAAATAGATGCAACTCTGCGCACCTTCCTTGAGTCATGTATGGGGGAATGGAACACAGTCCTTCGCTATCCAGGGTGTCGATCGATCCGGGGGGACGATGAGCCTATATGGATTAAACGGGGAATATTCCAGGGCGACAGTCTGAGTCCACTTTGGTTCTGTTTAGCCCTGAATCCTCTAAGCACATTGCTGGAGGATTCAGGCTTAGGCTATCGGTTAAGAAGAGGAGGTCAGGTTCTATCTCACCTTCTTTACATGGATGATCTGAAACTCATTGCCCCCAACAAGTTGCAACTGATGGAACTACTGAAGGTAACGGAAACTTTCAGTAGTGCCATCAGGATGGAATTTGGTGTGGATAAATGTGCAGTCATGCATGTAAAGCGAGGGGAGATTATGGAATCTGAGGGGATTCAACTCTCGGATTCCATACACCTTAGATCACTCTCCTCGACCGAAACCTACAAGTATTTGGGTATGTCGGAAGCGTTGGGCATTAACGTTACTGACATGAAGCAATCGTTGAGGGAGCGCTTCTTTAGCCGCCTGAAGAAGGTATTAAACAGCCTTCTGTCAGGTGGTAATAAGGTGCGCGCCTTCAACGGTTGGGTCATGCCGGTCTTAATGTACTCTTTCGGCATACTCAAATGGACTCAGACCGAGCTAGACGCTCTGGATAGGCGGGTCCGTACACTGCTGACCGCAAATCGGATGCATCACCCACGATCGTCGGTTATGAGACTGTACATCCCGCGGAAGTGTGGAGGTCGAGGTTTTCTAAACGCGAAGACTCTACACAACCGCGAGGTGTGCAGCCTCAGAGAATACTTTCAAAAAACCGATGTGGGTATGCACCGAGATGTGGTCGCAGTGGACAAAGGACTCACCCCGTTGTCCATGGCTAAAGAGAACTGGCGCAAACCTGTGGTACTTACAACTGATGACCGTAGGGAAGTATGGAAAAACAAGGAGCTACACGGGCGCTTTTATCGGGCTCTTCATGAGCCTGATGTAGATTTTGGAGCGTCCGTCGCCTGGCTACGTTTCAGCAACCTCTTCGGGGAAACTGAAGGTTTTATCTGTGCAATTATGGACGAAGTCATCTTGACGAATAACTACCGGAGATATATAATGAAGGATGGGACGGTGGACGTGTGTCGGGCATGCCATCGACCTGGAGAGTCCATTAGACACATTATCTCTGGTTGTTCTCGTCTGGCTAACGGCGAGTACTTGCACAGACACAACCAAGTGGCCAGGATTATTCACCAGCAACTTGCTTTGAAATACAAACTTATGGAATCAGAGGTACCGTATTACAGGTATGTGCCCGACCCAGTTCTCGAAAATGACCATGTCACGTTGTACTGGGATCGGTCTATCATTACTGATCGGACTATTATAGCCAATAAGCCGGATATAGTAGTGATAGACCGATTAGCGCGCCGCGCAATGATAGTCGATGTCACCATCCCACATGACGAGAATCTCGTGAAAGCTGAGAAAGAGAAAAAAATCAAATATCTCGACTTAGCACACGAGGTTGTCGACTTGTGGAATGTGGACTCGGCTGTCATTGTGCCGATTGTCGTGAGCGTCAATGGCCTTATAGCCAAAAGCTTCGACGACCATCTGTCGAAGCTGGCGTTGCGCGGATGGATCAAGGGCCTGATACAGAAGGCAGTACTCCTCGATACGGCTCGTATTGTGAGGAGGTTCCTGTCTCTGGAGCCCTAACCACCGGTAGCTTGGACCCTGCTCCCGACACCGGCGGACAACTATTTTTTATATTTTTAAATGTTTTTTTTTTTTAAATTATTTTTAAGAATGAAATATTTAAAAATGTAAGTTATATGTTATAATGGAAAATAAAGGAGATAATAAATAATAATAAATCTTTATTTACCCAAAAACATACAGAGTTTGACTTACAGTTTGATAAGTACATACATTTAATGTTGTGAGTTCTGTACAAGAGTAATACTCTACCTCTTAAGCTAGGGTATACCTGTATTTTAAGAGGTAGTTTGCTGTCTAAGGTTACAGTAATTAGACAAAAACTTATCACAAGTGGACTGTGTCATTCTACTGTATGGTACACAAAGAGTAAAAAATTGTGTGTGTGTTAGTGCGTTGATGTGTTGATTAGTATGGTGTGTGAGTGTGAGTGTGTGTATGTGTGTATGAGTGTGAGTCTGTGTGGTGGGTGTGGGTGTATTACACCAGATAGGTAAGTAAAGACTCCGTATAAGAGTAGTCCTTAAGCAGCAGCCATTCTGTTAGTTTGGATTTTAGTTCGTATGAATTAAGATTTATAATATTGAGGTGTTTGTTAATTATTTTATAAATATGCGTACTTAGTATATAATATTGACGTTTAGCGAATGAAGTCTTGTGTTGGATACTTGGCGGTAGGTACGTGCGTTTATTGGGAGTCGGAGGTGGAAGATCTGCGTGCTTTCTAAGGGTGGATTTAAGCACATAAAGCTGACGAACCGTACAGTCAGAGTACAGTTCCATCGTTGGAAACCTATGAGGTTTTTTTGTCATGACTTTAAGGATAGCTCTCTGTGCTCTTTCCACCCTTAGGAAGCTAGTCTTTGTAGCACCGCCCCATGCCACTGTGCAATAACCAATCACTGATTGGCATAGAGCATGGTACACCATCTTAAGTGTTTTCGGGTCTGCGGATTGTCTAAGAGACTTAAATACATGTATTAGACGTAATGTTCTGGAGGTGATGGCGTTAATTTGTTGGTCCCATCTCAGTCCGTCGTCTATTTGTACTCCCAAGTATTTGACGGTTTCGGATCTTGCAAGTGGGGGACAGTTGCAGTTGGTGGGCGGGTTTGTGCAAGAATGGGCAGTTATACTAAAAGAAGGAGATGGTTTAGCGTTACGTCTTAGAGCAAAAGGAATATAAGTCGTTTTATGTAGGTTCAGTGTTAGAAGATTCGAGTTTAACCAGTGCATAACTTTAGCCATAGCCATCTCTGCATTTACTTTTACACTGTCCCAGGTGGTTCCATCAACAAGGATTGCGGTGTCGTCTGCATAAGCATAAATTTTGGCATTTGGAAGATTCAGTTTGCAGAGGTCATTGACGTAGATCTGAAATAGTGTCGGGGAAAGGATTCCTCCTTGGGGAACACCATATGCCACGACAAACTCATCACTTGAGTAATTATCAATTTTAATACACTGCCTACGATTTTTTAGGTAATCCTCAAAGATGTGTAGAGGCATTCCACGCACACCAATATTTTCCAACTTCTTGATGAGTTTGGGAACAGAGACCGTGTCGAACGCCTTCGAAAGGTCAAGGAATATCTCCAGGCATTTCGATTTTTTATCTAGATTTAAGGCAACTTGCTGCGTGAAATCTAGAACTGCATCTTCTGTAGATAAACCTGTCCGAAATCCGTATTGGTTATTAGCAATGAGATGGTGTTTATCGAGAAATTTTCGTAAGGAGTTATTGAGAATTTTTTCGAGAACTTTAGAGAGTGCAGGTAGGACTGATATCGGTCTGTAGTTATTCACACAGTCTCTGCTCCCTCCCTTGTGAATTGTATGGACCACGGCTTTTTTAAAAGCCTCAGGAAAAACACCCTCCTGTATGCAACGATTAAACAGAAATGTAATTGGTGGAACCAGTACATTCAAAATTAGCGGTGGGATGCCGTCCCAGCCCACTGCACTGTCAGAGCGTAGTTGTAGGATTAGGGACTCCACTTCTGCTTCGTCTACTTCCAGAATGGTCAGAGAGTTTGCAGGGGAGTTTTGGGTGTCCGTAAGTGAAGTAAGTGGTAATGATGGAATGTCAATATTTATTTTCGTAGCCAAGTTTCTGCCAATGTTGGCAAAAAATTGGCCCACCTCATTAATTGCAATTCGCGATCAATATCTGCGAATATATTCGCGTTGGCGAATAATATTTTTTGCCAAATATATTTGGCCATTTTTCTTGACAAACAAAAAGGTATTTAAATTATTACATATATTATTCGCCAACGCGAATATATTCGGATGTTTCTTGTGAATTCGAATGCGAATGTAAAAATGTGCGAATATTCGCGTGAATGCGAATGCGAATATTCGTTGTATCACTAGTCTAAACATCAGTATATTCAAGGAGTATCGTGTTGGCAATCGCGCTATGTCAAGCGCGGGTATTCAACCCGCCTCAGGTCGGATGGGAAGTCGACTCTAAGCTGGTTGGAAAAAGATAGGAAGAGGATGTAGTTTTCTGAATAAGTTAGTACTAGTCTTGTGTGTTTCGGACCTATCGAATTCCCGCGATCTTCACCAGGTCACAGGTTCGGTTGTGTCTTTCGTTACGTGGTCGCCACTCCAGAACTTTTTATTCCCATCGACTATCGGTTCTGCAAGCAATGTGTCCTGCCCACTGCTGCAATTGCTGCTGCAATTCTTTGGGCTATGCCGGCCGGTTACCTTGGTTCTCCTCCTGCGGATAACTTCATTTCTGATGTGATTACGCAAGGAAACTCCGATTACAGTCCTTTCCATTGAATTTTGAGGTGAGGGTCGCGGGTATCCGATGGATGTGAAAAGCACAGGATTGATCATTATGGCGACACTTGGGGGAGGCCTATGTCCAACAGTGGACATCTTTCTGCTGAAATTATGATGATGAACACACACACATAAGTTCATATGTGTATGTTCACAAAAAAGAAAAGTTGTAAGAGTTCTTTTATCCACTTAATAAGCTCATAAGGTGTTCAATAAAAAATTTGCCATATAAAATGTATGGAGACCGTCGCTCTCAGATCGGTGTACATGGCAAACGTGTGGGCAATGTAGTTCTACCTTCACTGTTCGTTCCTGTTCCATTACATTTAATTAGAGTAAGAGAAAATATACCATGAAAATTGGGCTAAACTAATCGTATCGAATTACATAATAAATTGCATTGTAGTATTTGTTACAGAGACTCGTTAATTTCATTTGTTTGGATAATGATGGGGATGTTATATAGCAAGAAGTTAGTACACTTCTGTTAATGTAAATCAATATGAAGTTCTTGCAAGTCGTGTTCTTGTTCACCCTGGTGATGCTGGTGGCTAATGTAGCTGCTTACCGTCTGATGTGGCGCCGTGGTATATATTTTTGTTTATTATTAACTTTTTTAAGTGGAAAATCATACAAGTCTTCTCCAGCTCTAGGGCATAAAATAGATAGGTACAGAAGACAATCTCATTTATTTACTTCACTTTTTATACCTACGCTCGGTGAACGCACACCAATGAGCGTTTGAGCCGGAACTGTTCGACGAGTGATCCGAGACGCGACCGAGACATCGTGTCCGTGAGCGGTGTCTATGTGTGCGTTGCTCGAGCGCGCTTTGTATGTAGATTGACTTCTGTACCTATCTATTTTGTGTCATCAGATTTTTACTGACTAAAACCTACCTCCGAGTTTTCTGTTCAGAAACGAACCTATGGTCCTAGAAGGCTTTGGTCCTATTGGGCCCCTACGGTTTGCTGACGTTTGCTTGAGGCGCGCGTGGAACACTACATGCCGTCGACGATTCCGGCTCCATTGCTTTTAAGGCTTTTTGTCCGCAAGCCCATGGTTTATTATTAGCTGGTACCTATGTATTTTATGAGTATACCAGTGTCCACTCGTATAATATCTCCGCTCGTAAAACAGCACTATGCTATTTGATCACAATTTAACTTTTTTGCTTCGACCCCTAAACATTTTTCCGTAAAAAAATTAATGTATACCCCTTATAACATCGGATATGTACCTATGTACCAGTGAAATACCCGTCAAAGTCGGTCTAGCTGGAACCAATAGACAGACAGACAATAATTTACACTACTACTAATAATTACCACCCTAACTACAATACATAGCGTCCATTTGTAAAAGAATAACACACAATTTATTAAAATAAGCACTAATCTAAGCGCACGGCAGTGCGCAGGCCAAGTTCCAGCAACAGGCCGCGCGCATGCCGTGCACTATTATAACTACACTATGTCCTATTTTTCGTTGTTATGTTAAGGATAAGCTAATAGCTAAATACATATTTTACTAGTCATAATAACCCTAAATATTATTTAAGGCTAATATCCTTAGTACATTTATCAAAATAGGCTAGTTGCCTTAAAAATGCAATTAGTCCGTCTTTTAGATTATTCAAAAATAAGGGACACGTATTTTTTTATTTGTAAATTAAACCAAAAATGACAAAGATATAGCCCATTAAAGTTACGCGTAACGTCACGCCGTGCTACATTTTTTCACACGGAGTGACGTCACACGTAACTTTAATGGGCTATATCTTTGTTATTTTTTGTTTAATCGAAAAAAGAAAAAATACGTGTCCAATATTTTTTTATAATCTAAAATACGGACTAAATAAAATGTCATTATTTTGACCCTGGAAACTACCCTACTAAGGATATGTGCTCTTAGGGTGATTATTACTAGAAATGGTTATACTATTTCTTTTAACTTACACTAAACATCAAAACCTTAACAACTCTTACCCTATTTATACACCGTTACTTTTTAGTCGTTTTAATCCCGTGGAGGGTCGAACCGATGCATGAAACACTATCGATTTGTAAAGATAAAATTAAAAAATAAAATACTTTTTTTTAATAACTCGAACCAATTCTCGCATAAATGAATAAATAATACAAACAAAGACACCATTCCACAATAACAATAATAATGCGTTCACCTAGTCAACGAGGACTCACTAAAAATAGCCAATCCTAGATCAAACACGCCTCCAAATCCTATTTGATTGGTCATGCGACGCGGCGCGCGACCCGTGCGCCCCTGTCCTTCCCGCACGATAAGTGCATCGCGTGAGTGACACGTCATGGAATAATTCAGTTTCACTCAAGACGTCATAGGTGTGGTGTCGTCGCGCGAAAATAATGGCGTCTCGGAATTATGTGTATTCCAACCTGGAGATGGTGACGAAATCGCGAGTCTTGTTGCGCAGGCGACTCCACATTTTTACAGTGCCAAACCAGCTTTCTTTGTGTTAAACGTGCAAGATTATGTATCCAAAGGAATGCTATGCTCTTGTGAAGTCTATCTAACCAGTGACGATTCGGAGGTGATTAGTTATTAGGTTTATAACAGCCCCTAAGACGACCCATTGACCCAGAACTCTTAAAACTTTAAACAATTTAACGTGTCGTTTAAGTGAACAATTTAAGTGTTAAATAAATAAAAATAGAAAGGCGATTTAGGTAAGTACCTAATAGAACTTTTTTTTAAATCATTGTAACAGAACTTTTTTTAAATCATTGTAATCAAAATTATTGATTCCACATTTTTAAATACGCCAAAACTAGCAGGCCTGTAGAGATTTATTTTTACATGTAATGTAATTAATTACCTAACACTTTTAGCATAAGTAATTATTTTATTAGGTATGTCTTAGGCACAAAGCAGTTAAGTCCGCCCTAAGTCTGTAAAAGTATGAAGGAAATTTGGAATCATTTTATTTGTTTTACGCAAAGATCAGCTGAGCGAGTCAATGACCTTACTTGAGCGGGCGACCGACGTACAGGTCGAGCGGTGAATTAAGATCGCTCGGTGAAAGTAGTGGGGGCAATCGGCGCATGTGTACAATTGCACACAGAAGTTCTTAGTATGTATGAATTTTATTTTTAATTTCGTATGTTTGAACCTTAGTAACATAACTTATAATAACACTAGTTTTTGCTTGTAATTTATCTTATCTTATTTTTTTTTTAAATAAAAAAAATAATTTCGTTAGTTTCTTTCATAACGTAACAATTCACGTCGTAAACCATTTTTCTGGCTTGCCGTTTTAAAACTTTATTTTTAACCATTTTTTTTTACGACTACGTATTACTAATACGATAACACAAGCTGTACGCAACAGTACTCAAGTACAACAGTTTCCAATGAGACGAGAGAACGCAACGCGGGAATGGAAGAGCGACTCTATCTACCAATGACGTGTCGCCAACGGCGCACACCCGCCCACACGTCGCCAAATAGACCTTAGAATTGAATACTGCGCGTGCCTCTTCCACTTTTGCCGAGCGATTTTGATTCACCGCGCGACCTGTAGGTACTATCTCGTGGCGTTACCAATTGTTTCATGTATTTTGCGAGTATTACCTTATCACTTGCTGTTTTTTCTATTTTAAAAGTTACATCGCTCTACAAGCTTTGGATGAATAGTATTTTATAAGTGAAACCACCGTTTCAAAGGATTAAAACGATTAAAATTTAACGGTGTATTTAGGAACCTGTAATTAATGATACAGTACTGTGTTTAGTCTAAACATTATCTTTGTTTTACTAGGTTTATTAAAAAAATGGAAATTTATTCACGTAGAACTCGTCTTGCTGGTTCCGAACATACCAATAACTCAAAATTGGCAAAAATGCTAGTTAGGGTGGTTATAATTATCACGGCAGAGTATTTGTCGATACTCGATACTGACTATGTAAATTTTTAGTATGGCAAATTTTACAACGCCTCTAGCGGTTATTTATCGAATAGAAACTCGCTAGCCACTACAGTTTTTAGCAGTTTTTCAAAGAAAATCGGTACCATATGTAACAAATTTGAAACAAACCGTTACTACAGTAGTAAAGTACGGGTAAAATGGGGTGATAGAGACAAAACCAGCATGGTTTAAAAGCTTGTTCCTTCATCTAACGCAATTCAACGTGATGTTTGACGAAAAGGCAACGTGAAAAAAGAGTGATAATACCTGAATACTCTGTTGGCATTCAGTAATTCCGTGATTTACTCGAAAATTTTACAAAACTTGTTCAAGGAAATACGTGTTTTTATTAAACCCTTAAAAGTTTTTGAAAAACATTGTCATTATTTAGAATCATGATAAAATTTGCTAGGCTTGTGTGCTGTACCTACTTTTTTGACTTTTTTCTTTTTTGAGTAAATTATGAAGTGTCAAAGTTCATGCAAAATAGCAGATTTTCAGAGGTCTTAACTGGATTAGTTTTACGCAAATTGATTTCCATAGAAGCCCAGATAAAATCCACAAGATACTGTGTTTCCAAAATATATAATGAAAAATGTGTAATGACGTCATATTGTGTAAGAGCGGTTGTATGAAAAACATTGAAAATGTACGTCGAGTTGCATCCTTATAGGGTATTTTCTTGATATTTGAATATTTTTTGCAGCATTTAACTATATCAATTTATTAATAAATTGTTATTCTAAAAAATCGATGCTTTGTTAGAGGCCGATATTATGGTATCAAAGTGAAAAACCAAACCAAAGTTTTGTTTTTATTCACCCATAAGTCTCTATTCACCCCGTTTTACGCTATTAACTCACTAGCGTATTGAAGGGTGAAAGTGTTGTGAAGAGTGTTATGCAAAACAATATCTTATTTATTTGTGTGTAATACGGTGCACACACAGTACAACACACAAGTACTCACAGTAGTTACCTTACAAGCAGTAGCACACGCGGTACCTACACAGACTCTCTTAGTGCAACTGCGCCATATATACCACATAGAATACAGAGAATCGTTAACCTGATTTACATTATAAACTTCAATTTCAGGAGATGGAGATGCCTGCAAGACCAATGCTGACTGCCCGCCAAATTTATTCTGCGTAAAGATAAACGGACGTCGACGATGTACTAACTAATAACTAGGCGACCAAATTTGTAAACCAAAATCTTAAAAATAAATCTAGTATTTGATCATTAAAGTGCCTTAAATAATACTGAGTTTTTTTTAAGAGTCTTAATTTTAATATTTTATGTAACAGAAAGTAACAAAATTACAGACATTTATAATAGCATAGCATAAGCATAATCAGCCTTACAATGTTCCCTCTCTAAGAGAGAGAATGAGCCGTAATCCACCACGCGGGTCTTGTGAAGATTGGTGGATGTTACATGTCTTGGAATGTTTTGTTCTAGGATATACCAGTACAAATTATCATGAGGAGACCGATACGTCCTAGAACAAAAAAAAAATTGATGACATGAGACATCCACCAAAAGTGTCTTTTTTTTATGGTGGGAAAAATCATCCAATGACAACCCCCGCTCTTGGGCGGAGCGGGAGACAGTGTCAAACTCTTACTGACTAAACGACCCACCCTGTTCCTTCTAGCCTTCATACCGGGGCTCGAGTTCCCTTTCGGATAACCCTGGCCCCAGTAGACTTCGACCCGGCTGGGTCCCTACTGTTGCTGACAACTCCTTGAGGTGCGCGGGAACAGTGCGCGCCGTTGACGACTTGGGCTTGGTCCGGACAGTTACCGGATGGCCGGACAGCGAGCTACCCATTGCTCACTGTCCGTAAGCCCGCACCTACGGTGGCCGGAAATCGGGATCAGAATCCCGGCGGCGGCGGCGAGAACGCCGTTGCCTGATGCGGTCGGCCTCCTCCTTTGCGAGCATTACTGCTTCGCAAAAGTCGGCGACCGCCTGCCACTCCTCCTCGCTCCGTACCAAAATTGGTTTGGTCCACGTGGTGGATTACAGACGCTCACTCTCAAAAGTCTGAATGGATTTGGATGAAATTTGGCACACGGGTAGATCATATCCTGGAATAGCACGCAGGGAACTTTTTACCCCAGGATTATGTTTCCTTGGGACCATTTTCTACATTCACACGGACGCAGCCGTTGGCAGCATCTGTTTGTTTCATAGTAGTAATTGGTTACTTTGAATATTGGTATTGTACATAATAATAATGTATACATAATTGATTGGTTTAACATTAATACTGTACTCATGTTTTTGTTTAGCTGCAGAGTGTTTTGCCACTTACTAGAAGCATTGCAAGCACAGTTTCAAATATTCAAAGTTAATATTTGCAGTAAATTATCAGGAAAAAAACCTTTTAAATTTGATAGCACCTTTATTAAGTAAACAATAAGTGCGGTTTTGTTTGTGGACGTGTTTTAACTTATTAAGTAAAGAAAAGTAAAGAAAGAAAAAGAGGTATATTTGCGTTAAACATGGCGCATACCATAATGCAAGGCACAAGGCAAGGCATGCCGCATATTGATTAACTGATGAGACACAATTGTAAATGGACAAGCGCCATCAGAGTACTTACCGGTACTTAAAATACGTTTACTGTCATGAAATTCTTGACATTCTCAGTGTTAATTTTTGTGATGTCAGTGGATCATATCGCTGCATACTATCTCAGTTCAGATACTCTTCCAGGTAATTTAATTTAATGTTTTGCTACGTACATATTATGTTTTTGAATTTATTTATCTACACTTTGTACACTGTTATTATAAAGAGGTAAAGTTTGTATATATGTTTTTTTGTTTGGAGGTAATCTCTGAAGTACTAGTCCGATTGCTAAAATTCTATCAAAATTCTATCATAGAAAGCTGCTTTATTTCTGTGTGACATAGGCTATTTTATGTACGCGGGCGGAGCAGCGGACAAAAACTAGTCATTTATACAAATGAAAACAGGATTATCATTATGACATACCAACCAAAAATCAATAAGGTTAAAATTTGAGATAGATGTGCGAGGTTCAGGAAACGATGGGCTGCGTGCTTTCTGTTACTGTCGTATACTGTTAAAAAAACTCTGCTATACATCTTCGAACCACCTGCTAGTAAAGTTAAGCAATCAATAACCTCATAGGTGGACCAGCGAGGGACCACACAAAAAAAAAACTCTCGAACCACTCAGCTATCCACTATTTCGCAACTTCGCTCTGTACCTAACCTCGTATTGAGCAAGCTCCTCGCACAGTGTTGATGGAAATGATAACACACTTTACAGCCGCTTCGCGTACAGTACAATTCACGAATGATGGCGGCCGTGAAGTTTGCGCAGAAGGCTGCGCAGTAACGTGTTTTAGGAACCAAATGGCGACGTGCGTGTGCGAGAAGAGTGTAGTATGCGCGAACGTTCGCAAAGGCTAACTTCACGGCCGCTATCATTCGTGAATTGTTCTGTACCGCTACACATTCTTGCAGTACATCTTAGCTAACTCGCGCATCTTCGGAGGCGGTGATGACCATCTTAACTTGCCTTCTTTATCATTCCAGAATACTGCGTTCATAACTCCGATTGTGACTTATCAGATGGATGCCGATGTGCCGTAATGAATATCGGCCCTAAACAGTGCAAGTGTTACGGCCCCTTATATGTTCTCATTAGCCCAACCTCTGTAAAAAGAAGATCTGAATACTAAAACTTATCATTGTACTCAGTCGACTGAAAAACTATGACATACAATTCCACCAGGGGCGTAGTTATTACCGTGTCAATCGTGTTGATGATACGGAGTCTCAATGCTTCAGGGTCCCAGACTTATGTAAATATATATATTTTTTTTATCAACTTAAATTCTTATTAAGAGGGGGAGTCAAAATTTATAAAAATACACGGCAATGATTTAATAAAGAACCTAAAATGTGCCAACAGTTTGACCGCGAGATATTTACAAACCATTCCTTAATTTTGAGAAAAATAAATTGTTCATAAAAAAATGTTTAAAATTTAGTAAATTCTGTAAATAGAAAAGGACCATTCACATGTTTTTGAGAGATTAAACAAGTTTGTTTCTCGAAATTAAAATAGGTTTGTAAATATCTTGGCTACATAAGTTAGTCATTTCTTTTTGTGTAATTCAGTGCGGTATTTTTAGAAATTTGAAAACTTTAAGTGCCTTTTTAGGTGTTTCTTAAGGGCTATTCTCTTAATGACAAGCTTTAAAATTGGCCTGCCTTCACAATTTGGTACTAATTAGGCCTGTTTTCTTAATAAAAAAACAATCTCTTTTCTGTTTGGCCACAGTCGCGTAAAAAAGGGGCCTTCAATGTTTTAAACAGGACGATATTCAGATCAAGCTTCTGTTGAAATGTTTGTGTGAGGGGTATCAAAGGAGAGGAAAACAGAAACGAAAGATCTTTTGATGTTTCAAGGCGAATTAAACAAATGAATGTTAATGTGTTTTGTAACAATTATATTCGTACTTAGATGAAAATGTTTTTTATTGTTGTTTTTATAAAATAAGTATATTAGAGAAAGTTTGAAAGTGGCGCCAGTGACTAACAAGCTGAAGGGGAATGGTTTGTCTTGGTCATGTAAGGAGGAGGTTTGAAATGCATGTTACTAAAAGAGTTTTGAGTATACATGTGTTTGGATGGAGAGGGAGAGGGAGGCCAAAAAAAGATGGATAGATTGCGTCAGAGTGGGGATCGCTTAGCGCATTCCATACATTGGCGATCCAATCGTGGTCGTTGTTAGATACATGCAGCAAGCG
This sequence comes from Mythimna ferrago, assembly GCA_910589285.2. Lineage (NCBI taxonomy): Eukaryota > Metazoa > Arthropoda > Insecta > Lepidoptera > Noctuidae > Mythimna > Mythimna ferrago. The sequence goes on from OU342680.1 coordinate 3,687,977, forward strand.
CAGGGAACGAATCACGAGTGACGTCTATGAAACGATGGCGCGGTGAACCAATCACTGACACTCCCCGCCCCCGCGTCTCACTTCATAACACTAAATAGGCCCGATATTTGACTTCTCGTCGTTGTTGTGACGACACTTGGGGGAGGCCTATGTCCAACAATGGACGTCTTTTGGTTGAAATTATGAACGCGCTACAGCATCGCGACTGTATCGATGCGAACGCGCTACATCATCCCGACTGTATCGAAGTGAACGCGCTACAGCATCGCGACTGTATCGATGCGAACGCGCTACAGCGTCCCGACTGTATCGAAGTGAACGCGCTACAGCATCGCGACTGTATCGATGCGAACGCGCTACAGCATCGCGACTGTATCGATGCGAACGCGCTACAGCATCGCGACTGTATCGATGCGAACGCGCTAAAGCATCGCAACTGTGTGGATGCGAACGCGCTACAGCACCGCGACTGTATCGATGCGAACGCGCTACAGCATCCCGACTGTATCGAAGTGAACGCGCTACAGCATCGCGACTGTATCGAAGCGAACGCGCTACAGCATCGCGACTGTATCGATGCGAACGCGCTACAGCATCGCAACTGTGTGGATGCGAACGCGCTACAGCACCGCGACTGTATCGATGCGAACGCGCTACAGCATCCCGACTGTATCGAAGTGAACGCGCTACAGCATCGCGACTGTATCGAAGCGAACGCGCTACAGCATCGCTACAAAAAATTCGCCGTGGGCGAGGGCCCTTAGTTAGGCAAATATAAAATAACGACAGTAACGTGCCTATTATAGTTGTTTAACAAATTGTAAAAAAATATGTTCTAAAATGAATCTAAACAGCCACTTAGAATCAATTATACGCCAGATTTCACACTTTATATTGGCGAGAAACATTTTACTTTGTAGAATATTATTTTATTTTATAATGAGGTACTTGACAGACGCTCTGTTGTTTGTTTGTGTGTTGCTGGTCTCCAATGTTATTACTGAGGATCTAAAGACAAATGACCCAAAAGTCAATCTTGGTCGTAAGCATATTCTATTTTTTTTTCCTAACTCTTACCGTCCCACTGTCTGGCAAAGGCCTACCCTAAGTCCTTCCAGGTATTCTTCTCTTTTACTGTCTCAAATCAGTTCTCTTGGTACGCATCTAGATCATCTCGTCACCCCTTTCTAGGACGGCACTTTCCCTCTGCGGGAACCCACTACGTGTCTACGTTTGCCCAGCGGTTCCGGAATTCCACTCCTTAACTGTACGTACAATGAATGTGTTCCTAAAACATTTTGTGCGTATAGGTGGGATGTCCACCATGTACCAGTGGCGCATCGCCGTACGCCTGGTAGTCCGATGATGGAAAGGGCTAGGTGGAATTACATTTGGGGAAATGCAACCGGTAGAAAGGCTAGCAACTTGGCATCGATGGTCAAGACTTTGATGCCTCGACTCGCCGAGTGCATCATTGCCAATGATTCTCTTGGCTCGCCTCTCAATTACCTAAAGTGCATCAAGCTGGTATCGGGTAGAGCCGTCCCAAAGATGAGAGCAGTACTAGTACTCCATACACGATCGAAATTGCGCTTGATAAATTTTGAGCAGCTGTTTCGGCGTGAAGTATTGTCTGACGTAACACACTCAATCTCATTTGAGCCTTTAATACCTATATTTTAATTTAAAAAAAAAGAAACGGCTTTAAATGCTTAAATTTAACGAATTCAGGACAGAAGCTTAACTATAAAAACGTGTCTGGCAAACAGTATTCTATGTTAAATAAAAATATGTATATTTATTTAAATTCATATCATTTGCAAATAAATTTTAAGAATTGTGAAATAATGTACATATTTCACAATTCTTAAAATTCATTTTGCAATAAATTTCTTTCTAATTTTGAAAACTCAAACTGACCTAATATTTTAGATATTCAAATCACACAGAAGTTTCATGAATTCATACAAATGTTTTTTTACGTATTTAATATCTTTATCTTGTCGGTGCCTGTGATACAATGTGTGTGATACTAACGAAACTCCTTTTCTGTATTTACCACTTATTATAATGATACTAAACTGTCTTTATAAATTGATTTTATCCGTGTATTTTTCTAAAATAAACTGTTGTTATTATTTTATGCATGATAATTACTTATTTATTCTTATTTTTTAGCCACATTCTGCATCACAAATAGCGATTGTAACAAAACATATCCATGTCGTTGCGCGATGATGACTAAAGGTCGGAAACAATGTCACTGTCCCAAGGATGTGGTGAAGTTTCTCATATCAAAAAGGAATGAAGAATGGATATGGACATAAAGTTCAACAATCACTGATTAACAAAGTCTTCGAAGACCAACTGTCTTCGAAGACTTTTTAGTTTTACTTCAAAAACAATGGCAGTGCCATAAAATAGTGTTTTTCCGCTTTCTTTTCCTTGGTAATGGCTCATTCAATAGGAAAAAAAATACAGATTCTTACGTTACATTATCAAAATATGATTTTTTTTCGTATGACTAAGTATTTTGTTAAAAAGAAAATTTTACAACATTATAGTTTTAACTTATTTTCCCTACTTGTTTCAAACGGCTTTGAACTTTAGAAGTACCTATGTTTCCACAAAAAAAAAATGCTGGTTTATATGTTCTTCAGAAAGTGCATAGCACACAAATCAATCAATATTTCGTAAAGAAAATGGTTTTAAAGTTTCGTATTTAAGGGCTCGATGCAAGCGTAGGTGGCATGCATATTTATTTATTTATTTAAACTTCCAACTTAATGCAACAAGGCATTCTCTGCCAGTCAACCTTTGGGTTAAAAAAGACAATACTGTAGTAGGTTTGCACAACAAACAAATAACAAATACTTCAAATGAAAAAAAAAGTTATTTAAAATAATAAAATACATTTAAATGCTAAAATAATAAATACTATGAAAAACATTAAATCATTTCGAGAACTGTATTTACCTCCAACCAGATGTTCAAGAGACTATATACGACTGAAAACGTTTGTGGTCTGAAAACTTCAAATGACTTCTTCAGCTTGAAGGTGTAGCAAGGAGACGTGCTAGACTTTTACTGACTAATTTCACTCTCACCAAGAAATTATTTTAAAATAATAATAATAAACTTTTTATTTCAGAACTACATTCCAAAAGTTTAGTAAAACCAAGTTAGGTATAACAACTCTTAAAACTTTGTTAGTAGACAGTATTTTTTTTTACATTCAATTCTGAGTAGGTATAACACTTAGAAACATTAAATTATATTACTAGTACCTATCTTAAATATTTATTTTATTGATCATTATATCTTGTGTAGGTTAAACATAAATTAAATCTTAAACGGTGTTTTTTCTTTACTAAGATTTTTTGAGATAGAAAGAAAAATATTTATTTTTAAGGTATAGGACCTCGAAAGAAAAAAACGGAACCCGAAGTCTGCGGTCCCTTGAAGCTGTGAAAAAATCAAATTTCTGAGTTAACGAAAAAAAAAGATGCGATCGTTTATGTCTAGGGAATCAGAATTCATAGGGCACTTCCCGTTGACCCAGAATACTGAAAGGCGAAAAGCAAGATCTGATAGCACAGGTATAGGAATAAATTTGAAAACAGTTTATTTATGGTAACGTAACAAAAAAAAACTTATTTTGCTAATCGGAAAAATCTTCGAGACTCCATTCTGGAATTGAACTATGCACTTAAGTAAGTTTATACGGAACCCTCAGCGCACGAGTCCGACTCGACTTGCCCAGTTTTTTACGAAAAAACTAAGCATTTATAACGTTAGAAAGAAATTTAATAAGGAACAAGAGTACAAACATGATTTTCTTTACCATACAATATCGAAATATCTGAGCCAAATATTTGCTCAACGAGATAACTTCCCAGTAATTTTGATAGAACGTCGTATGTGTTCACTTTGATGAGAGATAGATATTTATTCCAATTTACGTGGGGTCGATACTGGTCTGCGTGAACTTAACAGATCATTTTTCATTAAAGCATAACAAATAATAAGAGTTCTGGGGTCTTACTACGATGTGTGGTATTCAAGGTCCAGTGTCCAGTTTTTTTTTTAAAGTCTAATATTGTTTCAATTTCAAAAAATTTTTCGTCAATCAATATTTATACCTACTAACTATTTACAAAATACGCAATACCAAATTAGTTTCATCTTCGAAGCGACAACGTTCAATCCAATTAGAGATTTCTATGGATTGTGGTATAAGGTAAACATGAAAGCGATTTATTGGTGGCTTTTTTTCATGCTTTATCGGCTGACTGGATTGGCATATCTGGGAATAACACATAGAAGATAAACCATATCTGGGAATAAGATAGAACACATTTTATACCGGAAATCCAAAAAATCGAAATTCATGTGAGTAAAGCCGTTGGAATAAAGTAGTGCAGAATAAATAGATCTCACTACCATATACACAGAAGCTCTGACAAGCGTGTGCATTTCTGAGAAGACTAATTTTAATAAAAAATCAAAGAGATTTTTATAAATTATAATTATCAAGTACTAAAATTATCATTGATCAAGGATGTATTCAGATGTAGCAACTCATTAAGACAACTTTTCAATTTATTCATTTTAATTTTAATAAAAAAAAAAATTTTTTTTTTAATTATTTTTTTTTTCATTAATTTTTTCCATATTTGTACGCCTCTAGGCATAACATAGCGACCTATGAACCTTATTTAAGATCTGTATTCACTACCTGTGTTAAACAAATAATAAATGATTATTGGTTTATTGATGGTATTTCGTAGCTTAGATAAAATATCAAGACAGCTTACTTTTTTCACACACATAAATGAAACTACACATTTCATATTATAAAATAATACTAATATACATGACGTTAGTGTGATTTCATTATGAGAAATGCTTCATTGCTCTGATTTCATTTAAAATTCGCCTTCAACAATCACAACAAAGGTTACAATGGCAAAAAGCGCAGGAAGTATACCAGCAAAAATACCTCTTACAGAGAAATTAAATGGAAGCCTATAAAGCAACGGGTACAAATTAGGCTTGATTAAAGATAGCCCTAACCTTGCCTCGGGGTTTACCCATTCATTTCTCAAATAAAGACCTTGTGGAAATTCTGGGGACACACTGCTATTTTTGTACCGGTTAATTTTAGTCAAAGTAGATGGATGGACCTTTTTTTTAAGTTCAACGGAGACGTTCAATAACTGTATTTAGCTTGGGTTAAAAATAATTTAAAAATTGAACAGCAATCTGACTTGTACAGGTCAAAAGACCGTAATTATCTTGATTTTATTCAGCATTTTCCCGGTTTTTTTAGGGTTCTGTAGTCAACTAGGAACCCTTATAGTTTCGCCATGTCTGTCTGTCTGTCTGTCCTCGCTTAATCTCTGTGACCGATAGCACTAGAAAGCTGAAATTTGGTGCCAATATGTATATCAATCACGGGGGTAAATCAATCATAGGGGTTTACTCAAATCATTTTTTGATAATATCAATAATTTTTTAAATAATCGCTCCAAAAGTAAAAAACAATGTGTCCTCCCCCCCCCTAGCTTTTGAACCATAAGTTTAGAAAATATGAAAAAAATCTGAAAAGTAGAGCTTTTTAAGGACTTTCTAGGAAAATTATTTTGAACTTGATGGAAAGAACAGTTTTTGTACAAAAAAGACAAAAAGGTTGTTCAAAATAATTTCTGGACTAAGTTTGTAGTATATATTTACATATTTTATTATCCTGAACGTTTCTTCTTTCAAACAAAAAAAAAATATTAAAATCGGTTCTCGCAATCCAAAATTACCACCGAAAACTTCTTCTGGTACCTATGCATTAATTAGTAACCCAATTTCCCGAGAGATAGCGCTGGACTTTTAGGATTTTTCCTGAGTTGATGGGGTCGGGTATTATCGAATTGTTCGGTTGGTCTCTCCTCGGCATTGGCGGTTTTATCTTATAACTACATAAAACTTCTATCAGGAACATGCTAAGGCAATTTACAACAAAACTAAAATTCATTTTTTTAACGCCATCTATCAAAGTTTATAAATGGTTCGATGGATGGCGTTGCGTAATGACGTCGTCTTTTTAAAAGTCGATGTTAAGATTTTCCGTGCTTTCATGACCTACCGTGGTAAAAAATCGTTTCTTCTTAAATATATTCGTAATTTTACAAGTGCACAATCGCTGAAATTTCTACTACTTGCATACTGTTTTAGTTATTACCGTCCTTTGTGGGCCCGTTTTTAGGGTTCCGTATTTATTAGAGTTCCGTACTTATTATGTCAACGTAATAAATAGCCTTTTTTTAAACTCATAAGTGGGAACACTTATTGTGACGGACGGGAAACTACGGAACCCTACACTGAGCGTGGCCAGACACGCTCTTGGCCAGTTTTTTTAAGTAAAGTGTAAAAAATATAAGTTTGCATCGTTATGAACATTATTTTAAAGGGTTAGCAACCCTATGGTAATTGACGTGATACTATAATTTTGCATCTATACGTGTGTATATCTGTGTATTCTATGCACCGCATTCCGAGTCACGATAGAATCGATGTTAGCGTGCCAACAGCCATTCCTTCCGGGTAAGCAATTTGTAAACGCGACGAGATCATTACGCGATAGACAGATATACCATTAAACATTATTTAGAAGACAAGTCAATAGAATCTGTAATTCGTAAGTGTAATTAATTGACATCACTGATTGTGAATACATTTGCATGCCATGTTATGGTAAGATTATGCTGAATAAAATTGACTAAAATAACTTACACGTGTGTATCTATTTCATATTCTTGGAAATAAACGTTTTGATTGATGGATTATTTTTATTATTTTGTGAGTATCATCTTAGTTATTTTTATTCAGTAAAATTTTAAGCAAACAGTCATCACAAAATTTAAAAAAAAATCACATTGGCCTACAAGGGCAGTTATAAACGTCAGAAGCAAGTGCACGGTTTCAAATTGGTCTAATCAGCTATGTCTTTGTAATATTATGCCGAATGCTTCATTTGATTCTGCCTCGATTTTATTGATGGGATTATAATCGCTTTAAATTAGAAGAAAACGATGGCAAAACTAATAGTTTAGAAATGGTTGCAAAAAAAGCATATGTATGTAAGTGTTTTAGTTTCCTATTTGTATGTGTAATGGTGTACAATAAAGTATATAATAAATAAATAAATATGTTTGTTAAAAAAGGCTTGCTAAAAATATTGGTGATAACATATTATACATACTAATATATTCATTGCACTGGGTCCGTGTGATGGTTTACGGCCCATTCTCTCTCCTAGAGAGGAGGCCTGAGTCCCAACAGGAGGAACATTATAAGGCCGACTATGCTATTGGAATTCAGCCAAAAATTTAAAATAATGAAAAATTATATCAAAACTTGTACCACACTCAATAATTGATTTCCAATTCTATCTATCTCAACAAATGCAAGTCGCACGGAAGTTAATATAACTTTTAATGACTGCATTTATATAGGTAACTACGTTCGAAAATATATGGATGTTTTCAAATAGAGAATTGAAGATATTAAAGCTGAGAACTGAGTCTTTTTGAACTTATATATATTATTTTTTTAATCTCTTATTGAAGTAGTATTTTGCTTGCTGCATCACTGGAGATGCACTCACAAATGCAACTATTGAGTGAATTGGTTGTATCTAGGAATCAGGGTCTGTAAAAGTTTGGAATTTTTCCGTTAGAATGTAGCGTAATCTATGTCACCACTTTGGAGCTAAAAATTCAAAATATGTGTATCGCGATGACAGTTTCCACGCAACTAGAATATATACACTAGTCAAAAATCAACTAACGGGCAGTTTCCTGGACCAGACACAAAAGCCGTCTGGTTGAAGGATTCTACTTTTTCAATAGAGGCTCGTTCCACACATACGAGTACTTCTTACAGAAAATGGTAAAAAAAGTCTCAACCCTTAAGTTTTATTAAGTCTTGCAAATATTGCTGACAATTTTTTTTAAAAACACTTTACCCTTGCCCTTGACATATTTGATCAGAATTTAAGAGAACTTATAGCTAAGAATAGAGAAGAATAGACTTCAATAGGCTTCAAAAAACTAGATTTCATCAACAAAAGAGATCATATGGTCACGGTTGGTAAGTTAAAATGAATTGAAAGCGGTCACCTTGCTCATAGAATATTTTGGAAACACAAATAAAGGCTGATCGAGAAAAAAACTTCTAAAAAAGAAAAAATCTGCCTTCATCCATATGTCTAGACGTTCACTCATTAATATGAAAAAGAATGCTAATAAAAGTTATGCCAACGACAACGAAAAGGGGAATCAATTTTACCCACATAAATATGTATGACCCACTTTTATTTAACTGAGCTAAGGAAACTTTACAGCTTGGAAATAATTTTGTAATATGCAATTACGAATGTATGTAGCATATTCTAACAACGTGCCTTACCTATACTTATTAAACTACCTAAGATGCTATTGTCGCATGTGGAGGCGCAAATAAAAGACTTTGTGTCTAATTTAACTAAGTTACATACATCGCGCCGCGATTAAGACGCGTGACTAAGTAAGGCCAGCGTTTATACCGCGTACATCGAAGGACTGGAACAGTTTGCCTGCTGCGGTCTTCCCGTCTGATTATAATTTAGGTGTCTTCAAGGCTAGAGTGAATAGGCTCTTAATAAACTAGTGCGCCTCACCATCAACGATTGCATCACTGCTTACCACCAGGCGGGATTGCAGTCAAGTACTAGTTTATAACAGATGAAAAAATAGTTCCATTGTAGAAAGCCTTTAAATTATGTTTTTTTATAATATAATTATGCCTAGATTATTTTGTTGACATCTTCAAATTTGTTTCCAATCTCTTCTTAAACTTATTTTATTATCATATACCTTAAAAGATCTACTATCTTGCCAGTTTGCAATTTCATTAATATGTGACCGTCATAGACCTCACACTATTATTATACTACTACCCACATTTCTCACTAGATATTTTTATTACATGACTTGATTTCGTCATCATCTATTTAGATTGGACAACCCAACGTACGGTGAGTTACCCTTGGATTGTTAACATCTTTACGGTCCGGACTAAGTGTTTCGTCAAATCGTTTATACCGCACACAACGCAAGATGGGAACAATTTAGCTGCTGTGGTCTTCCCTTCCGATTATAAGTTAGGTATCATCTAGGTTAGAGTGAATAGGTTCTTAATAAAATAGTGCACATCACCATTGACATTGTATCACTTTTTACTATCAGGTAAAATCGCAGTTAAGCACTAATTTAAATCTTTAAAAAAAAAACATCAAATAAATTACCTCTCTATCTTATCACACTTTGGATGAAAGAAGAGACTTTACGTACTAAAATTCTCCCGTGTTCCTTCAGATGCCTTGTGCGTTTTAGGGTCACGGAAACTCTTTCGAATAATCACATGCCCAAAGTTTAAGGTTTCAACATACAGGTACGATTCAACGACAATAAGATTAGATATTTTAGTCACAACATGAGATAATTATTCCTAAAAATCTAGTTCTTAATCGTTAGAAAATTATAGTTACATAAACCTGCTAGTAGTTCTACGAGTACTAGCACTGAAAAATGTTAGCAGAATATAAACAAAGAGCAACAGATAACAGAGGAAACAAAACAACAGAAATTTTGCCAGATAAACCCGGGATTTGGTTACAAAAAGCCTGTCCCTGCGTTGATTGCCAAAGAGAAATTAAAAAAAAAGACAAAAAATATTTTCCCATTGTTTTGTTTATTACGTAGAGATAAGGCAAAAAAAGCAACTGTTTGTCATGTGAGACCAATCTCCTGCAAACGCAAAGGTTAACGAAGACTGGGACGGCATGGCAAAGGATTTAAATTTTTATCAAGGGACATTCGAACGATAAACATTCAACAAAAGAAATACGACATAAATTCCAATATTTTAATATGATCCCGTGGCATTGGGGATATCATCAAACGATATTGAAATACGCGTCACGGTCTCCCGCCGCGGCATGCTGTGGTAGGCAACGGCACGAGGAAGACTTGTGACTGAAATATGTATAAAGCAAAAAAGCTGCCGTGGTGTACTTTGACGTGACGTCGCAAGCTGTGGCAAGGCGCTGGAATGCCGCGGTTTCTAAACAGCTAGTGTGACCTGACTGCGTGCATTCATTTGCACGCAGTAAAGCAGTGTGCGTATCATTTGTCATGCCGTCCCGATCTACGAAGGCCTTTACACGAAGTAAAGGATGTCGTGTCAGTTACCATTACCCTACGTGGCCCGAATGGAACACTTACTGGCGGTCACAATTGTTCGATATGGCGACTAGGGTGTTAAGAAACGTAATACTGTCATTAGAATCAGTGTCGGATAAGCCAACGCCGGGCCTGAGGCAAATTCGACCAAGGGGCCCCTGTATAGACCTATTAAATAGGTTCTTCTCATTCTTATCTCAATCACCAATACCCCGTGGACTTTAAGATTGGGTAAGATACGTGGAAAGTACGGTAATGAGGGAAATTGTAAGAGATTGACTATCATATTCAATGAATTAATCAGCTGTATTCGAATTTCGATATATTTGTAATATAGTATTGTCTTTTGGGTTGTTTATGAGAATTTTTAAGAAAATTAAATAAATACCTAAAATACACGGGAAAAACTGCTGAAAGCCCGGTTTTATAATTAAAAAAATAACATTTTAACAGTTCTAACCGGATGTCATAAAAAAGATATATTTGAACTCCCAATAAAACTGAGCTAATGTTCTTTAACGGTTCTTCAAATACCTAAAGACTGTAATTTAAACCTAAAGGCAGGTAAGAGTCCAATTAACAATATTGATCCTAAGTTGAAAATTAATATTCAATTGTACGAAAATTCAGAAAGACGAGCTTTGAGTGGTCTGTCAATCAATGGTCGGCCTTTTGAAGTTGAAGCATTTTAACAATCTTCTAATTAGAATGTAAATAGAGTTACCGTGGCTTTGAAACGCAAAAGGCAACTGGCGGATACAGGTGGGGTGTATCAGTAAGGCTTACTGTCCACGGACGCAAAGCTTCACGATGGCACGATGCTACTGTTTCATCGACGAGTTTCACAGTTTTGCATGTAAGCTTCACGCGGGCGTACACTAAGCCTATAATGACATCTATGAAACACGCATCCATATAAACGTGCTAAAACCACAACGGCACTTATTGCTAACTCAGACAATTTCGCACCAAATCCAGCCCCCCTAGCCAAGTTACAACCGTTTCGCTTGCGTCGAACGCCTCGAGTTGGCCAGGCCCCCAATTCTCCGGGGCGAAAATCCACTGCCGCAACAGGTCGCGGCATGGCGGACAGAGCTTCGGTGGGATCTCATGGTGAAATGGTGTCAGTGACTGTCGCAACCCAGTGCTGGACACGCCACAATTATGGCGGTAAGTCCCCTCTTTGAGGCCCCGGAGGACACGGTGGAGTGCACAGTAGAGGTGTGCTTCGCTTGGGCAGAGCATCGCCGTGCCCTCGTGAGGGCGATCGGTGGCGGCAAACTCTCACGCCGGGCCTTGGTACAGGCCATGTTCCGGAGCGAGGAGGAGTGGTAGGCGGTGGCCTCCTTCTGCGAAGCAGTAATACTGGCAAAGGAGCAGGCCGACCGCATCAGGTAACGGCGGCGCTCACAGCGCCCCAGCCGCCGCCGCCGCCGCGATTCTGATCCCGAATTCCGGCCACCGTAAGCGCGGTCTTGCGGACGGCGAGCAATGAGTAGCTCGCTGCCCGACCGTCCGGTAACTTTCTGGACAAGAAGGAACAGAACTAGGTTTTTAATCAGTAAAAGTCTGACACTATCTCCCGTTCCACCCAAGAGCGGGAGATGTCATAAGATGATATTACCACAGCGAAAAAAAAACACCCCAAATTCTTTTGTTCTGCTCACGTGAACGAGCGTTGACGTCATTCCCGTACATTTGAAGTTTTCTACTAGCGTTAACGATTGCAGATTATCAACTTGGCTAGGGGTACTGAGGTACATTAAGGACCGACGCTGCGTTAGGCGTGCGCTCGCGACGTGACGGTCCCCATCACGGAAACCGGATTTATTACCTGTCGCACTAAAGGTGCGTAAAAAGTTGCCTGTTTTTGTTGAAAGTGTATAAAGTTTTGTGTTTGTCTTGATTTAATCATTTCATGCTCATACAAACTACAAAGATTGGTATAATGTAAATGAAACAAAATTCTTTCTCAATGTATTTCTTATCAAGAACAATTTGCCAAAGTATTTATAAGTTATAATATAAACAATGACTACGTACTTATTGAACAATAATACCTATTTCTATATACACAAGGTCTAGTGCAAGGTACTAAAATGTATATATTTTTAATTATTTTTCCTTGTTTCTTATCATGTCTTCATCAATATAGTGGTTATTATGTTTTTTGGGTTTTTTTGTTTTATTTGGTGAATTATTTAAGGAGCAGGTTGGGCCTTCTGTCGTAGTTTCTTGTTTAGGTGCTGTTTTTGCACTTGGTTTGTAGCTGGGTATTTTAGGATCCTGAAGTATGGTCCCAACTGCATACTGTTGACATCCGCATAAATGCTGCATATGGATGCAAAAACAAGGCGGATCAATATCCGTGATGCAGTCATCATTATCTTTGCAGTATACAGCTGTAAAAGACATAGAATTAAATTAATTGGTGTTTGGAAAGTCTTTACAAATATCATTGTGATTATTTTTGGTTTGCTTTCTAGAAGGTACCTGTTCTGACCATGACTTATCATTAACGTGGTTTTCTGCAATACCTGAGTTGTTGAAAGAGTATAGCCGCTAAAACAGAGCCAATTTCCACGTCTGTCTTTTTGTTTGGTTCGCTGATTCTTTTTAAATTGTGCAATGAATTTTTTATAACATTTACTCAAATAAAAAGAGCAATAAATGAGAAAGATTTGTACTCGTAAATGTCATGGCCAAATTGTAGAATTTGATCACTTTATGATATATCCAATTTTAGATATTTTAAGCTTCGATGTAACAATTTTCGATATTATGATACAATCGAAATTTAAATTTTCGATGTTTTGAACGTCAACATTTTACCTGAAGGTATTTTAATGTTCGATATTCTAATATGTACCCGATATCTTACTTACAGTAAGGATCAGAATGTGTTGAAAATAAATCTTTGAAGAAAGTCGTAACAACGTAGGCATTAGAACGTAACACAAAACAAATTAATAGAGTCACAAACTGAAAAACCTTCATTTTCACATTGGTTACACTACACTACTCCATTAAAATACTATATCCAAATATCCAAACATTTTTCCTTATGGATGCAGTTTGCAAATTGATTTGGAATACATGACTTCTAAAGGTAAAATCGATTTGTTTTCCTAACTTTACAATACAGTTTATTTTGTTTAACAAAGGTGTTAAATACCAAATGGAAATGTGAAAAATTGTATGAAAAACTAAATATTGGTAATCACAGTTCTGAACTGTTTGGGGTCGAAACGTTTGGGTCATGGGGTCAGAGTGCGCGTCTCCATTTTAAGGAAATTTAATACCGACTGATCGACACTGCGTAAAAAGACTAGGGCTGGCTCTTTGTTTGCCCAAAGATTTAGCATTACCAATCAACGTGAAAATGCTGCCCGACTTCTGGGCACATTTCCAGGTGATAGCGAAGTGGAGGAGTACTTCGATGCCTAATAATAATAATTAAGTTCCATTTAAAGTGTTTTAAAAATCTTTGCGAGTTGGACTTCCAAAGGACTACAGGGTTTTAAGATTTACTGATAGTAATAATATTATGTATTGTTATTATCAGTAAATATATTATTATGGTACTGATCGGCCCCAATAAGACACGGCGGTGCTCCACCTCAAGCTGTACTGCAATGCATGAACTCAACTGAAGAACACAAGGGTAGTTTTAGTCAATAAAAGTCAGACACATTTCTTCCGGTCTAGGTAGAGTGGGAACATTAGATGATATCCTACCTTAACCTCTCAGGCACAAGTATAACGAATTCGGTATACCTCAGTACCAGCTAATTTAAATCTTATTTGTACCTAATAAGGTTTAAGTTAGCTGGTATGAGGTGTGCCTACTGTATTAGGTACTCTTATATCTGAGAGGTTAATAAAAACGTGTAATGTAATTAAACCGCTTTATACTTACTACATATCATACTAATCGTTTATCTGGCAGTTAATTGTATGTAATGTTCTTTTAATAAGCCTTATAATTACTAATAAAAATCAATTATCACGGCTTTTTAGTCATAAATATCTGAACAGTTATAAATTATTCTTTTTAGAAATAATTGTTGGTTATCATGGCGGTTTTGCAAGTCATAATGCTATTGACCAGCGTAATGCTGGTTTTCAAAATTGCTTCTGACCTTCCAATGAGTTTAGCAAGTAAGACTAATTATGAACTTATTATTAATTTACTAATTCATCATCTTGCTCCTGCTCTTTTTACTTGGGGTCGGTGCAAACGTTTTTCTCTTGCATTTCCGCTATCACTAACTCCCTTTTCTGTCTTATCATTCATATTAATTTTTTTATCATTTCATATATCATTCATTTTATATATTCTTTAATCTCCTCTATGCTTCTCCATCAGTCCACATGTATGTAGGTATATGTATACTCATATATCTCTTTTAGTAACATGTGTTTCATCTCTCCTTTTCACATGGCTATACCAAGACAAAAGATTCCTTTTTATTTTTAATTTAATTACTAATATTTAATACTAACTGGGTGCTGCCCTAAATTCATTATTATATAGAATCCGCAGAGCGTACGGTGTACCCATAGAACACAAAGTATTTATGACTTCACTAGCTTTAGTACATAAGAAGGAGCACAAGGCATTACTATATCTATTCTTAACAAAATTAGCAAAGTTTTTGAGAAAGTTATCTACAATAGTATATCTAATAATTTCAAACGGTACAAGGTCGGAAGGAGACGATCAACAGCATCTAACTTGGCTACATTTTGTAACTTCGTGTTGCATATCATGGAAGCCAGTGCATGGCCAGGTAAACGTGATCTACACGGATTTTGAAAAAGCATCCAATCGTGTGGAATACGTGATCTTACTGGCAAAGCTACGAAGACTCGGGTTCCATGGAGATTTACTGAGATGGATTAAGTCATACTTATCGGATTGATCGCAGGCTGTGGTTATGGGAGGTTTCAAATCAGACTTCGTGAACATCCCCTCCGGAGTCCTCCAGGGATCTTTACTGGGTCCTCTTTTTTACTGTGCGTACCTACATGAAGTTCCTGTGTGAAATCCGTAGAACCTCTCATGTACGCTGATGATTTGAACATCTCTTTTTGGGCATGGGCTGTACGTTAGCTTGCTTCCATGCAATCGGCATTTTTCCAGCTTCAAATGAAAACCTAAATAGGCGTGTCAAAATCGGAGACAGTTCAGGCGCACACGTTTTCAGAACAATTGCCGATATCCCATCTGGACCGCTAGCTTTGTTCACGTCAAGGTTACGCATCACACTATGGACGTCCTTCTGATGGATGCGAAAATCCAAAATACTCGAATCGCAACCATCAGGATGAGCAGGAGGCCACGCGTTTCCAGGATCTAGACGCAAAGATTCCGCGAAGAGTGAGGCATACAAATTTGCTTTCTCCTCAGCGGTATGTGCCAGCGATCCGTCGGGTTTCAACAGTGGCGGTTGTGAGGGACGGCAGAAGTTCGACTCAACCGACTTAGCCAGGGAACAAAACTCCTTACTACCCGCAGGTTATGAAGCTAGTATTTTCCCGATGCGGCTAATGTGGTTGAACCGAGACCTCCGCATCACCTTCTTGCAAGACTTGGCAGCTTTGTTGAAGTCTCTCTTCTTGGTAGTTAAGTATATAAAAGTCTTAATTATTTTTACAGGATTCCAATGCAATACCGACAGAGACTGCCCAGATGATATTCAATGTTACTGCGTCATCGTAAGCGATCCTTGTGTCTGCGCAAATATTGCATATCTTATTGGGTGGAGAAGAGCTGTACCTCATATCAGTTCAAAATTGCCGAGATCATAAGAATGAAATAATCACATAGCTAGTCATGGATCATGGTGGCTTGTTTTAAATGTATATACTTTTATTTTACTACTTTAAGGGTTAATAAAGAATTAAGAATCAAAAGAGACATAACTTTGTTTAATATTTACTCCTCAGGCGAGATGTACTTTAATTTTAATATTTACATTCCAATTTTATGTCATTTTATTTTATTGGTTTAACAAACTACAAGTATTTTTATACTAATATATAATATATATAATATAATATGATAGTTGTCAACGCCATCTAGTCTTAAGTTAAGCAGAGCTTGTGTTATAAGTACTAGACAACTGATAAACATCCTACTAATAGTATAAATGCGAAAGTTTGTAGGTATGGATGTATGGATGTTTGTTACTCTTTCACGCAAAAACTACTGAACGGATTTCGATGAAACTTGGTACACGGGTAGACCATGTCCTAGAATAACACATAGAATACTTTCTATCCTGGGATTAGGTTCCCTTGGGATAATTTTCTAACCCGCTGGCAAATGACAGCAACTGTCAAATACATTGATCTGAATCATTCCTTCATTCGGTCAATCATTCCATCATTCATAGAATAAAATTATAATTAAAAAACATAGCTGTTCCAACTACATCCTTACGACCTGAAAATACCGATCACCATAAAACTTTTGTCCTCTTACAAACAGACGATTCTGAGTTGGAACATTTAATTAACACGCTTAGGTCCGACTGTGCAGTGGGCTCCGATAACGTGTCGGGTTCATTTCTTAAAAGATTTAAACACATACTTATCCCTCACATGACATATTTATATAACCTGGCCTTTAGCACAGGAGTCTTTCCTGATGCGTTAAAGCTGGCAATCGTTCATCCCGTGCACAAAAGCGGTGACAGAGACAAACCTTGTAATTACCGACCCATATCAATTCTTCCTACACTATCCAAACTGCTTGAGAGGCTAATGAATAACAGGCTCGTCAAATACCTTGAGCACTATAGTCTTTTGTCCCCCTGCCAATATGGTTTTCGTTCAGGAATCTCCACCAGTAATGCGGTACTAGATCTCACTAATGCCATCGTTAGTCATTTGGACAACAAACAGTGTGTTTTAGGCATCTTCCTAGATCTGGCAAAAGCCTTTGATACCATCTCGATCCCTAAACTCATAATTAAGCTTGAGAACATCGGTATCAGAGGCGTTCAGCTCCTACTTTTTAAGAGTTACCTTACAGGAGGACGCCAATGTGTCAAAATAGGCGAATGGATGAGTGACGAACTCCCAATAACCTACGGAGTACCACAAGGTAGTATCATTGGGCCGACCTTATTTCTCATTTATATTAATGACCTCTGTCGTCAAAAGCTTACTAATGGATCCATTTTTACTTACGCTGATGATACTGCCTTAATATTCCATGGTGACTCCTGGGAGTCGACATTCAAACATGCACAACTGGGAGTTGACACTGTAACTAACTGGTTGGCACAAAATCTGCTCACTTTAAATGTTGAAAAATCAAAGTATCTTACTTTTTCCCTGTCAAAAGTTGGCAAACTTTCGTCATCCCATTTTTCTTTGATTGCACACTCTTGTAATGCAGCACAATCACCATGCAGCTGCCCTCATCTAAGTCATATAGATGATATAAAATATTTGGGTGTCCTTATAGATGACTCTTTATCATTTTCCAAACACATAGATTTACTTTCATCCCGACTTCGTAAATTGATATTTATTTTTAAAAACCTTCGCAATGTGGCTGACGAAATCGTGCTCAGACAAGTCTATCTAGCCCTCGGTCAGTCAGTTGCCCAGTACTGTATAGTTGTGTGGGGTGGGTCAGCGAAAACACATATTATTAGACTGGAACGTGCCCAAAGAGCAATCCTTAAAGTTGGTTGGTGTCTTCCTTATCAATTTCCTACCACGGAACTTTACAAAACCTGCAAGGTGCTCTCCATTCGGAAATTGTTCATTATAAACTTAATCTTAACAGTCCACACTCGCAATTCCTTTAACCCGGATAAGTTTAAATCTCTGAGAAGAAAGCATACTGTTTGTTCATCCATCCCTGCTCATTCGAGGCTAGCTTAACGTTTTTATAATTTCCTTGGTTCCTATGTTTACAACAGAGTAAATAAAATTTTACATATGTACGAAATGACTAAATATAAATGTAAAACAACAGTAACGAACTGGCTCCTTGATTTGGACTATGAAGACACAGAATATATTATCCAAATCATAATCATTTAGACACTATCACACACATACGTTACACCTATACACTACACACACATTTCAATAAAAATTTTACTTTTCCTTTACATTTAGCATGTCATTCTACAAATCTCTCTCGCTCAAAATCTTACAAACATAAGATTCATGTTTATGTGCCGCAAAATGCGATTATGTTTAAAAGGGTGTGAGCCTGGAGATCTGTCATACAGGTCTCGAACCTAGTTCAGACTCCAGCTCTCACAAAGGTTTTAGTCTTAGGCAAAATGTATAAATAATACTTGTGTTAAAATGTACCTTTTTGAGAGAAATAAATGATATATTATTATTATTATTAATAGAATAGAATAATTATTATAAATAAATAATAATGTTATTAATTATTTTATTTTTAATTAAATTTTTATTTCACATAGTCCTTAAAATATTTGCAATTACCTACATAATTATTTGCAATTAAATAACTCAATATTTAGGAAGACGCTCAAATGGTCCCACCGTCGCCAGTTTTAAGCCAACAATTCTACACAGAGTGACATCTGATCGGCGATAGTGATTAACGAATTACCAAAATGTTTGGTATTTACTATCTACACCTAGCGCTTGTCGATTCCACTTTATGTCAGAGTTCGTGTACTATGCGGGTAAACCACTCGTTCAGCATACGGCAGACATGTCCAGCGTCATCCCATTTACATTAAGCAGTCATTAATAAATACAATTACCAATCCAACCAAAAGTGTCAAGATTTATTTGTATTGCGTTGTCTAAATAAGTAGGTTGGCAAATGGGGTGTAATGACATTTGATATAGACGGAAGGCTTATAGAGTAAGCGAAATCAGCCGCATGCTTACATCTCGACGGTAGAACTAGGTACATTGAGCACACATCGGCTACGTACGCCGATCTGGGACGCGTCAGTCTTCATACATTTTATGTGGCAACTAGACTAGTAGAGCTACATTAGATCCACGCCACGCGACGCTCAGCTACGTACAAATCAAGCGTGGCTCACGTGTGCATCGGTCTAATGTTGTCCGCTTGAGTCTCACTGTACTGAAGTGTGTCTATGTGTGCGTACATGTTCCCTTGTTTTTTTTTTATTATTATTGATAGGCTCGCGTTTGACCACTATCTCACCTGATGGTGAGTGATGATGTGGCCGACGATGGAGCACGCTTGCCTAGAAGTAACCTATTCACTCTTGACTTAAAGACCCCTAGGTTGTAGCTATCAGGAAACACAGACTCCGGCAGGGAATTCCACTCTTTGGCTGTACGCATAATGAATGTGTTTCCAAAACGCTTTGTATGGAGTCTTGTTTATATGGAGTTGTCCTTCTGAAGTTTATTTATTCTGTGGTAACATTTGGTTACTATACAAAGTTCTGTAGATACACCGACGTAAGGGCCGGGTTAATGGGGTATTAAGTTTGTTAACCAATAAACCCCTGTTTACATTGTTAACAGGTTGGGTTAAAAACATAAAAAAAATACTTTGTGACATATCTAACTAGTCACCTTGAAGAAGTTGGTCTTCACTAACAGACTATTTTTTGTTTTCTGCCCGTGGCTTCGTCATGTGAAAGTAGAAAGCTATTCCAAGGTAACCTACTTTCGAGTTAAAAAGAATCATATGTCACATTCCAGAACATGGTCTAGACGTGTGCATCGCCGGGTTCAGGTCCCGATTTCCGGCTACCGTAGGCGCCCTATCATTCATCTGAACTGGATCGTCTCTTCTAGTTAAAAAATCGTATACAATTTCTAGTGTAATGTCTTTGATCTCGGTAATAGTGGGTGCTACATGGGTGTTTAAAAATATTTGTTCCTTTCGGAATGAACCGATGGTATGAAGTACAGGAACCGTTCGCTTAGTCACTGCGCCAACCGTGTTGTCAAATATTTCGTTTGACAATCTATATTACTGACTAGCTTTTGTCCGCGGCTTCGCCTGCGTACATAACTTATAGTCGCTCAGGAATAAAGCTGCTCTATTCCTGAGTGGCAAAAATCAGGAGTAAGGCAGCTTTTTATCGGGGAAAAAGTTTTAACAATACGACCCGTACTTTCAAAGATTACTCACTACGATTTAATAAAAAAAAAATACAAACTTTACCTCTTTATAATATTAGTATAGATAGAATTCTCTGTAGTCTAGACTCTCTTCTCTTTTTCTAGTAAAGTCTGAGATATTACTTAGTTTATAAATAAAAGAAAAACCCTTATGATTGGCTATAAGCTCCTGTTATCGTGTCCTGAGCTCAAGTTGTCAGAGCCCGCCATTCATTTTAGTAAACGAACGATGAAATATGAAGCAAGCTGCGACTCAGTAAATTGACGGTAAAATATAGGGCGACCTTATTGCCTTAGGTGTCTGATGAGGTGATGCTATGGTCAGTGTTATATTGATAGAATCAATTACTCTGTGTGTTGGCCAGACTGGCAGCACGGCGCGAGAAGCGGTGCAGGTGCATAAACGCACGCGATTTGCTTGGACAGACTGGAAGCGTGATGCGGGGAGCAGCGGTTGCCACAGCATGCTCGAATTGGTTTGAGATCCCTGCTAACGCGCGGATTGCTGTTCGTTGCCGTGCACTCACTGTGGCCACTTTTAAAGCGACAATAGTGTAACGCGAAAAAAAAAATGCTATACAGATTATAGAGTCTGTCAAATAAGTTAAACGTCTTGGGTAATTATTAGGATTTAATGAAATCTGATGTAGTCAACACGGGTTCAATAATCAAGGTTGATTAAGAGATAGAGGTCATTGTTTACTAACAGAAGAACCTTATAAAAAGTATCGATTAAAAGTGTTTTTTAAATGATTAAATATTTTACAAAATTCCCAAGTCGGTTGACTTATTAGACAGACTATAGTATCATAAATTTATGATACAGTTATTCCCAAGCGCTTCGAACAATCTTTCATACATTGAATATTACATTCATTAACTTTCGTGTTTTCCTCAAAATTGGTATTCAAACGTTATGAATATCTGTATAAACGTATCAATTCATAACCACGTGGCGTGAAAACCTCATTTATATTTTCTTTCGAAAAAACACAATTTATTTTGAACCTTAGTTTCTTTCAAATATAGTCTGTTTTAAGTTTAACAGTATTGATATAGGATCAGCTGAATCCTAAAGTTGCCCAAATAGATAAAAGACGAATTGAAGTAATCAGTCAGGATATATAGAACCAAATCCCAGTGAGACCACACATTACTTATATCCTAACTAACAATTTTGCTAACCAAAGTTTGTGTGTGACCAGAGTAGCAGTGTGTGTAGGGACTTCTATTGTACATATAGGTATTATTACAACATTATTTTAGTTTATCCAAAACCATAGTTTATTTTATAGACTGGCCTGTTGGTCTAGTGGTTAGTGGCCCCGACTGCTATACCGGAGGTCGTGGGTTCGATTCCCACCCAGGACAAATGTTTATGTGATTAGCATGATCATTTTGTTCTGTGTCTGGATGTAGGTAATTTATCTATAATATGTAGATATGTATTTAGAAATATATAAGTATGTTGATCAGTTGTCTAGTACCCATGACACAAGCTCTGCTTAGCTTAGGACTAGACGGCGTTGTGTGATAGTTGTGGAATATGTGGAATGTGGAAGTAACTGAAAGGATTCCATTAATTTTTACACCATATTATATTTTTTTCCAAAAATATTTAATAAAAAGGTCAAAATTTAGACACCACCGACACTATGTTTGCGATATTAAGCGCCAGTAAACCGCTGATTGCAAGTGCAAATCAATCCCTCAGTTACCTGGATGGCCCGGTTACTATATTATATTTTTGCTGACATAACAAGCTAGCAAAATACAACTTTGTGGTTTTTCAGGATACATAGGATAGGTGTGGGTAAATGTAAAAAAAAAAAAAAAAAATAAATAAAAAAAAGATATTTATTATATAAGTTAGAACCAACATCACAATTTACAATCTATTTGATTACACAAAGAAAACATTCTCGATGAACTCTGGCACCCAATGTAAGATTTAACTTGTGTTTAGGGTGCCAGCATGTACATAGATTCTTTACTAATAGATACTAGACATGTGTTCCGAATTTCACATATTATACTAAAACTAATCTATCTTCTATAATATAAAAATGAATCGCAAAATGTGTTGGTAAGCGCATAACTCAAAAACGCCTGGACCGATTTCGCTAATTTTTTTTTTGTTGTGTTCGTTATTATGAGGAGAAGGTTCTTATGGAAATAAAAAATAAAAATTAGGGTAGTGTAGGGTAGAGTAGGGTAGTGTAGGGTAGTGTAGGGTAGAGTAAGGTAGAGGAGGGTAGAGTAGGGTAGAGTAGGGTAGGGTAGAGTAGGGTAGAGTAGGGTAGAGTAGAGTAGAGTAGGGTAGAGTAAGGTAGAGGAGGGTAGAGTAGGGTAGAGTAGAGTAGGGTAGGGTAGAGTAGGGTAGAGTAGGGTAGAGTAGGGTAGAGTAGGGTAGAGTAGGGTAGAGTAGGGTAGAGTAGGGTAAAGTAGGGTAGAGTAGAGTAGAGTAGGGTAGGGTAGGGTAGAGTAGGGTATAGTAGGGTAGAGTAGGGTATAGTAGGCTGAAGTAGGGAAGAGCGGGAGCGAAGCCGCGCGGGTACAGCTAGTATATAATACATTCAGGTATTGATATGTACCTGAATAGAATTAGTCGAGAAGCTACGATAAATTGGCACTACTATGGTAGAGGACTAGATTCTGCACAGTGTATGTTATACGCAGAGCACTCCTCAACCATGTAGTGTCGGGGAGTGCCCTGCATGGGTCTCAAAGCGGCAGGTCTTAGTCGCCAAATGCTGTATTTCTGTTTGTTAGGCATACAAAGGTGTGCGAAAAAAGTATGTTCTCACTAAGTCCAGTAGACTTCCCAAAGTAGCACATTATTTTTTAATACAAGTACTCATACTCGGAAACCCGCTTTTATGCTTACCGTTTTTACATAGGTACGCAATTTGCTGGTTTTCGCACTAGTGCGGAAAAGTGCACGAGCAAGTGGGGGTGCCCCCATCACAATCATCCATGCTGCACAATGAAGCTAGTCTCTAAGCAGCCCCTACGAGGTGCCGGGAAGCCCTCGTTCAATTATTTCTTTCTAAGTGTATTGAAAAGTTTGTCACTACAGCACTCGGCTCCATAACACAATTTCCTGCAGCTCGAGTGAATTCGGCATCGGTCGCAATTACAAACTTTCTCCTCTTGTATTAAAATGTACTATTATTTAATGTATCTCATAACTTACCGGAATAATCTTTGGTTTCAATGTAAGTTGTACCTTGTTGATTTTTTTTTGTTTTCAATGATAAATATCCCACACACATAATAAAACAGAAATACATCCTCTATCATCCATAGTTCGATTCCGGCCACCGTAGGCGCGGGCTTGCGGACAGTGAACAATGGGTATCTCGCTGTCCGGCCGTCCGGTAACTGTCCGGACCAAGCCCAAGTCGTCGACGGCGCGCACTGTTCCCGCGCGCCTCAAGGAGTTGTCAGCAACAGCAGGGACCCAGCCGGGTCGAAGCCTACTGGGGCCAGGGTTATCCGAAAGGGAACTCGAGCCCCGGTATGAAGGCTAGAAGGAACAGCGTGGGTCGTTTAGTTGAGAGTCTGACACTATCTCCCGCTCCGCTCAAGAGCGGGGGTTGTCAATGGATGATTTTTTCCACTGTAAAAAAAAAATCCATATTTCGATAAAAATAATGCTGTCGATCATACCTAAAACAAGTAGAAGGTACGTAAGAAATAAAATCTCAAGCTATTTCAAAGATTTATTTTAATATAGAAAAGTGATAGTGTTGAGAGACGTTCCATATTTGATAATTTCTACAATAATCTTAAGCCACACTACAGCTATATATCTAATACATACATACATATATTATCTTTTAAATATATTACATTATTTACAAGGTCGTTAAGAAAATATTTGTACATTTATTATTTTATTTAAAACTACCAATTAAAATATTTACTTAATCTAAAGTATGTAATGTATGGAGAGCAGTGGTGGCCGAGTGGTAATGGCCCCGACTTACGAGTTGTAGGTCGCGGGTTCGAACCCAGCCAGGCGCATTACTTTGTGTAATTTATTTCATCACCACTGCTCTCAAAACGGTGAAGGAAAACATCGAGAGGAAACCGGCATGTCCTAGAACCAAAAATTCGAAGACATGTGACATTCACCAACCCGCACTGGGCCCGCGTGGTGGATTACGGCCCATTCCCTCTCCTAGAGAGGAGGCCTGAGTCCCAGCAGTGGGAACATTAAAAAAAGGCTGACGATGACGACGACGATGAAAGTATGTAACATTAATAATAATATTCTTGTCTATTTCACCTAACCATGTGTTTAATATATTAGCGAAATGGTTTACTCTGATTAGTTACTTTATACCTTTTAAAGCAGGCATATTGTCAGAAAAAAATGAAGAACCTGCTTACAGCGCCACCTACCGGATCCAATTGTGTCTCTAAACCATCCAGAAACCAACTCAAATATACACACGAAATTACATACAAATTAATCAAGCCATTCAGAAGAAGTTAGGGGGTATATCCAGAAGAGTTATATAAATAAATATATCTATCGCAGCCAACAGGATAGTTTCCAGGGTTTTTTTTTTTTTTTTGTATTATTCTCCCGCTCCCTTAGTGTCAGACTTTTAGTGTGAGTTGCACCATTTAACTATAACGATAACAAAGCCGTTAACAGTTGTTATATCGTCGAATTAACCAATAGGCGACCGTTTCACGGCTGGTTATAGTTTGGTTATCGTTATAGTTAAATTGTGCAACTCACCCTTACTGATTAAAACCCGCAGTGTTTTTCCGTTACCTATCCTTTTTGCGAGGGCTATAGTAACTCCTTTAAAACCTAGTATTACTTAACCTCTGTGAGTGTGACAGTGGCATCACCACGGGCCCTAACAGAATACCAGCGCTGTGTTATTTATCGTTTTAAATATCGCAGCATATGCTGAGTTAGGCGCCTTTTTGGCATTGCACAGTTTTTTTATTTTTTCATGCCTATTTTAATTCTATTGCATGTGTGAAGTACGAATAAATGTTTTTTTCTTTTCTTTTCTAAAACAATCCGCAACTCTGGCAGGTATCGGCTTTAATTAATCCCGTCAATTTTGCTGACATATTTTTGAGACGAATTAATTATGCTCTTTGGCGTATCCAATGTATTAGAAACTAATTACTATGTATAAAATTTATCAACATTTCTATCAGAAACAGCAGAAACAGCATCAATTAATGGTGAGTACCATTAATTGATTAACCAAAATTGAGTAACAAAATAACAGACTATAAGTAAACAATCACAACAACATGATAATAAATGTATATCGTTATAAAGTTTTCACAGAAAATGTTTCATATTTATCCTCAGTTGTTTCACAGAACGCTGTTTGAAACACAAAGTGCCTTTTGTGGAACTGACTGAGAAATAGTGAAGCTGTCTGAGAAATAGTTAACAGCGTACAAATAACAACAGTGGCTAGTAGGTAATCAGAGATTAGAATAGGTACAAGTAATTATTTACCTAAAGTTGATAATCATCATCATCATTTCAGCCGAAAGACGTCCACTGTTGGACATAGGCCTCCCCCAAGTGTTGTAATAATCGGTCTTGTGCGTCTCGCATCCATCGGATTCCTGCGACCCTCACCAGGTCATCGGTACACATTGTGGGAGGTCTTCCAACGTCCCCATCGACCATCTGTTTTGCGAGCAATGTGCCCTGCCAAACTTAAGTGGTAATGTACACTGCACATTGCCACTTAAGTTGGGCGATTCTTTGAAGTTGATAATGCCTCGTAAAAAAATTTGCATTGTGTTGAATCCAAGGACAAAATATGCACGCAAAAAACATATCATATAAAGAAGAAACAGAAACAAGATACAATTCTGAATCACAATTCAAATAAGGTGTCAAACTGTTCCAAATCCCAGAATTATAAACTTGGTCGCGTGTGTAGGTCGTGCTTGGCGCGGTTTCATAGGAGTTCCAGAACAAACACTGTGACACGAAATCTAATATAAATCTCGTGTGATAGTGATTTTTTAGCGGCTTTATCCGTGTACTTGTACATAAACTATAGCCTATGTTACTCAAGAATAAAACAGCTTTCTATCGGTGAAAAAGTTTTAGCAATCAAACTAGTACTTTCAGAGAGTTCTTCTTACAAACCAAAAACCTTAAAAACAAAACCTCTTTATAATTTTAGTATAAATGAGGGGTAGGTATCAGAGGGTAAAAATAGCTTTAAACAAAAAAAAAAACATAAAAATCGATCAATCCATTTCGAAGGAGAAGATTATTGTAGGTGGATGTTTTATAGAGCTTAGGTAAAGATGAAAACATTTGAGAAACTTAGTTGACGCAAAAAGTACTAAATTAACCTGCAGAAACTAGAAACTGTCTCAAAGTTGCTGTAAAAAGATTATGACCTAAACGTTGGAAGATAGAGGAACTACTTCATAAAATCCTAGCTAATCCCTTCACCGCTCGTTAAAATTTCACGCTGCAAACTTAGTTCTTTTCTCATTAATTCGTCTCTATGAGAGTTGAGCTAATTTCGTATTTGTGCAGCTTTATTACTTAAGAGAGCTGTTTCTTTGATCCATTTTTGCAGAACCTAGAATGGCGGTGGCTTATGCCGTTTTTGATCTAGACTCTAATTAGTTTCCGTCTTTTGAGTAACCTCGGATGAAACGCATACTTACCCTTTTTATATTGTGCCAGACTCAAAACTTTCATATTTATTTACCTGTTTTATGGAAAGAAATAAATGACGAAAAATTATGATGTGAAATTCCATGCCGGAGGCTGTGTTTCGTGATAGCTATAACATAGGGATCTTTAAGTCAAGAGTGAATAGGTTACTTTTAGGTAAGCGTGCTTCATCGTTGATCATATCTTCACTGTCCTTCAGGTGAGATAGCTGAGAAAGCGTGAGCCTACCAACAATAAAAAAACCAAATCAAACTGCAGTCGAGTGGTGCAATTTGGTGATCGTTCACATTCAGAATAT
Source organism: Mythimna ferrago (assembly GCA_910589285.2). Taxonomy (NCBI): domain Eukaryota; kingdom Metazoa; phylum Arthropoda; class Insecta; order Lepidoptera; family Noctuidae; genus Mythimna; species Mythimna ferrago. The sequence continues at coordinate 3,715,377 of OU342680.1, forward strand.
TTTATATCACAAAAGCCTACGTGGCCAATTATAAAACATCAGAAGCTAGTGCACGATACCAATTAGTCGTTTTCCATAGTGAAGAACCGGCAAAAAACTCCATGGTTATTTTAAAAATAAATATTGATGTTACAATATTTATACAATTTTAATACTTAGATAAGAGAAGGACAGCTGTTGAACCTCTCTCTTTTCTTTACAAACCTCTTATTTCTGGGTGATATTTTACTATGCCAGATATTGCCCTTGATTGTTTCTTTAAGCAAATGTTTACCACGTAAGTCTACATTGTGGAATGCAATAAAGAATTGAGTATCGAGTACCTGAGTATCTCTGGTCAAGTTTGTTCTGCGAATACAATCAGATTGACGATCTGATACACATACATATTCTGACCATCTTCACCACTCTTCCGTTCATTGGCTGTTGAATATAAATATTTCTTCTTTTAAATCACACGAGCTGTTTTGCGTTTGACTTCTGGTCATATTTATTTTTCGATAACATTCTTACCAAAAAGTGAATCTATGCCTTGTGAGATATGATAACAATATCTTCATAGCTTCATAAAAATATTTTTTGATATTCTATTCGGTAAAACAATAAAGGTACAATTCAGAAAGAAAGGGAAATTATACTTGGCTGATATTTTTTGTTATGTTTATCGCGATTGTCGTGTTAGGACAAATTATAGTGCCCAGGGGGACACCTAAAATTGCGCGATATTTTTGTGACTGAGAAATAAAGGTCTGGGCTAACAAACTTATTTGTAACAGCACGAGAAATACACGTATATTAACTGAATTCTGTATTTCGTGAGCTGTTATAAATACAGTTTTACCTACTGTTTCAGTGAAAACGAAATGTCAACGTTAGGTAAATATAGTGATTTTCACATCTTCGATTGAAAAGTTTACCAAAATACTATATGTATCGCCATTTAAGTCTACCATAGGGGCCACAGGGAACTGATAAGGAAGCTTGTGGTCCCAGAACGTAGAGAGTAGGTAACTGGGAAAAGTGAAGGACAGAGGTCTGGTTTTTAGTCGGTAAAAGCTTGCACCCTTCCACTTCACCCTAGAGTGCGAGAATTAATTCTAAAACTCAAAATAAAAAATGCCATAGAAAATAATTTTCGAACAAGTTGGTTAATAGACGTCAGCATTGATATGCGTGAGTATTTCCCATTGCAAACTCGGACCCATAACAATTAAAATAACGTTAATTTTGCTTTTGCTGAAATTATTTATTTATTTAATCTTCATTAATGTCTTAAGCATTCTCTACTAGTCAACCCTAGGGGAGAGACAATATGGCAGGTGCATAAAAAATGAAAGAAAATATTATGAAATTATTCCATTCAATTCAAAGTGTGGTTCGGTTAACTAGTAGAAAATGCCTAAGGCATTACGTCGTTTCTGTATCGACCTTTCTGTGCATAAAGTATAAATAAATACTTCTATTAAAACGCTTTTTTTTAACAGATATGAACTAGTGCTTGACTGCCCCTGCACCTGATGGTAAGCAGTGATGCAATCTTTGGTGGTGAGGCGCACTAGTTTATAATTTTACAACTACTACGTACTAAATGATCACTACAGTTAGGTACTAGTTCCCACAAATTATACTTGTTTTGCATTTTGCTCGCCTGAAATAACACTGGATCAACAAAACTCAGCGGATAAAAGTGCTTGTTATTATTGGAAATGAAATGTAAACTCACATTCGTACGTATACGAGTATGATCGAAATTTCACGTTTAATTCGAATTCGTCGGATTAAATAATCACTTCTGTTTGGAAAATACCTTCTATTTTTAAACCAGTTTTTGTATGCTATAGTATAAGGTTTATAAATTTTATACTTTAATATATATACAGAGATTGTGAAATTGTTTATTATCGAATTTACACCTGATAGATGTCCTGAATAAACTGGAAAGCTTAAGGCCCTTGTCCTACTGAGACGCTATAACCACAAAATAGACAGGTACAGAGGACAATCTGCATACAAAGTGCGCCCTAGCAACGCACACATAGACACCGCTAGCGGACACGACATCTCGGCTCATTTGCCCGGTCGCACTCGTACAGTTCGTCACAACGCGCTGACCCTAGCGCGATCGCCTAGCGTAGGTATAATAAGTGAAGTACATACATGAGATTGACTTCTGTACCTATCTATATATTTTATAGCGGTGCTGCCAGTTCGCGCAACCAAGAAATTGTATCCAGCTCTATGACGTGTACCTCACCTGGTAACTGTTGGCCACGTAGTCAATCCATAGATTTTTTTTGGTGTCATAACTTGGCTACGCTGCCATGGGGTCTTAGTGTAGCACAGCCCTAATCTGCTTCTAGAGAGACCTGAGCTGGTTAGAATAGAGACCACTATGGCTCACGTACAATGTTCATCATGGACTGAGTTTGTAAACCAAACTCTAAAGATAAGATGAGAATGTTATCAATTCTAAAACTGATGATGATTTATATAATTATGATATATGACTTATATACAAAAAAAAAATGTTAATAAATTACATTTTACAATTATATTCTTCAACATCTGTATCTCACTCAAATAGTTTCAATTATACCAATTTTTAATTAGACTAAAGTGACAGTTATACAATGGTTGACAGTTGGGCATCGTCCACTGCTGTCAGTTTAGTCCAGCTTTTATTACAATATACTGTCATGTTATCTTAATGATTTTATGTTCAACGATCATTTTCTAAAAATAGAATCCTTCAGTCCTTCACAAAACTTTATTTTCAATGAAATTCTAATGCAAAAATTTATATAAGCCAGGCCACCCGACTGCCCTCTCGTTCGATTATAACTTCCTCGGGTGCGATTACAACGTCCGCTGTAGCGGAGGCGGTAGCGGGTAGGACAGGCGCCTCGCTCACTCGGCGTCTCGTGAGCGTACGCTGCGGCTCCCGTCATGTTACACAGTCGATGCGCGCGCAAATCGCTGCGCTCAGTAGCGTAGCGGCAGCGAGCGCGATTTGCACACAAGCGATCACTACTAAGTCGCGGGAAGATGGTGTCATGTCCTCTTCAGTGGGGCCGTCACTGTAAAAAAAATTGAAAAGTTAACGCAAGTCAAAGTCAAGTCAGTACGTAATAGAATCTCTAAAGAGCTGCTACACGATATTACGGCGACACAGCGACAATTATTTTTCTACTAATATATTGTCATTAGCACAGATATAGATAGACGTATAACACAAGTATCACGATCTGTATGAAAACTAAGCGTGTCATTTTTTGACTACCTATTATGTAATACAAATGTTTGTTTTTTTCAAAGGTGTTACCAGCATTACTAAAGGTATTAGATTAAAAATAATTATTTTTTAAATTAATTACGCATAATATTAATCACAAAATACTTTACTTTATTTTTTCTCCTCGCATTTGTACAGTTTTTACAATTTATATCACCACAATTAACCATTTAAATATTTTTAATTAACGTCTGACTAGCGGTATACACCGATGCATGCAGACTAAGCGCGAAAGTGGCCTCTTACGATTTTTGTACGTAAGCTAGGCACGCGAAGTAGTTGCTCTTGCGTTATCTATGTCTATCTATATCTGTGGTCATTAGTGACTGAGTGAGCATCGTAGCACTTACGCTAACACAGCTACGCCATGGTAATAATATCTACAGTATCGTCTTCATACAAACGGACTAAACACGAGCTATACCTACGCGCCTCAATCTCACGGTGTGCTCATGGTGCAGGCAGTCGCGACTGTGCTGCAGTGACGATGTGTTGTTTTTAGGGTTCCGTAGCCAAATGGCAAAAAACGGAACCCTTATAGATTCGTCATGTCTGTCTGTCTGTCTGTCTGTCTGTCTGTCCGTCCGTATGTCACAGCCACTTTTTTCCGAAACTATAAGTGCTATAATGTTGAAACTTTGTAAGTAGATGTATTCTGTGAACCGCATTAAGATTTTCACACAAAAATAGAAAAAAAGCAATAAATTTTGGGGGTCCCCATACTTAGAACTGAAACTTAAAAATTTTTTTTTCATCAAATCCGTACGTGTGGGGTATCTATGGATAGGTTTTCAAAAATGATACTGAGGTTTCTATGATCATTTTTTTCTAAACTGAATAGTTTGCGCGAGAGACACTTCCAAAGTGGTAAAATGTGTCTCCCCCCCCCTCTAACTTCTAAAATAAGAGAATGATAAAACTAAAAAAAATATATTTTGTACATTACTATAAAAACTGCCAACGAAAATTGGTTTGGACGAAATCCAGTAAGTAGTTTTTTTTTAATGCGTCATAAATCGAAAAAAATACACTATTATTAAAACATCGATCAAAGTTACAACACATTACAAGAACTTTTATATTATGTTACTTGCTGCTACGGAACCCTTCATGGGCGAGTCCGACTCGCACTTGGCCGGTTTTTTTTAACAATAGCTGCGCGATTTTTTCACTAAAAATAAGTTCAAGTACATCCCTATTTACATATTTAATATGACGAGTAGGATAATTATTTGTGCTGTTTTTGGTTGCATGAATTCGTCAATAACGCATCCAGAGGTAACTTTTTTTAGATTACCTGGAAACTCTGAAAGGTGCTTACTAGTAGGTCTGTATGTCTTTGGATAAGTATTTCCTTTTATGTCCCGAAAAAAGATTTCTGGATTAATAAATAAAGTGAATAGAGTAAAGGAAAGTGATTGACACGAGTGAAATAGGTAGTTATAGGCGGTTCATGAATCATGATATGGGTTGCATATTAGAAAATCAAAACTTTCTCGAGCAAATTTCAAAAGAACAATAAACGAAATAACAAAATTTAAATTACCAAATGTTTTATTTAGAAAAATTTTAGAATCCCAATGTCAAATGAACGACTGATCAAAAGTTGCTAGATGTAATTTTAAAATATCAAATCATTATTAATCAAATTACATAATCACAAATGACGACTGAATACATTTGCTAGATGTAAATATAAGTACCCACCTACATTGTCTTAGAGATTTTAGGCTTTGGGTCAGCGAGTGAAGCGAGCTCGGGACCTTAGGGCACCCCAACACGTACAGGTTAGGTTAGAAGGGAAGGGATGGACGAAATCTCGAATGGACGACCATTCGGTGTTTCGTCCGTCGGTATTTAAAAATTCGGTCTTTTAAAATTCGGGATTTTGATACGTACCCATTTGGTCAATAGTGTAATAAATAATTTAAACATTGATATTCCAGACTTTGGTCAGCTGAACTTTTGATCAAATGACCATCTTTATTTTAAACTTTGTTGATTTGTACGTTGTTCTTTTGAAATTTGCTCAGGAAAGTTTTGATTTTCTAATATGCAACCATGATACGGTAGGTACGCTTGTGTTAAAACCTCGGGGCATGTGTGTTTTGTTTTGTTAGTTTGTATAATTTAAAGTAAAGTGGTATTTTACGAGTATTATTAAAAAAATAAAGACCGTCTGTCTATCAATCACTAGATAGTTGAAATTTTTAAAAATTAAGTATTTCTGTTGCTGCTATAATAACATATAAAAATATACATATATAACAACACATAAAAACCGTTTTTAGGGTTCCTATTCAATTCACAAAGTATTTTATTTGTTAATATAAAAAAGTATATTTACAATACAAAACTAAATGGAAACACATAGTAGGTAACTGTAATTAGTATGCTGGAGGCGGGCAGCTCCATCGCATGTTTACGTACCGCGCGGCTGTAGGCATTTATTTCAAAAATACGCCCGAGTTACCGTACTGTATGATATTATTACCATGGCTACGCTTACGCTACAAGTATGCTAAGATGCTCACTCGTAGCATACTCGTAGCGCTTACGCTAACACAGCTACACTTTACGCTACGAGTAGGCTACGATGCTCACTCGTAGCATAGCGTAAGCGTAGCTATGTTAGCGTAAGCGATACGAGTATGCTACGATGCTCACTCAGTAATCACGTTACTTTAGTAGCATGATTATAATCTTGTGATATATCTATTTAGTCATTGCACATTTTTTAGATGGGAGTGACTGATGATATTGATTAATAGCTATAGCAAAAAAACAACATTTCCTGGTTAGAATATCAAAGAAGAATAGCGAAAACAAATCAGCGTTCCTTATTGAAATTCCTTCTTTGTTCATTTCCAAATAATCGTAGCTAAATCACAAATATTTCTTACATAAATATTTAATGTTATTGCCTTTGCTGGGTTTATGAATATTTTATCAATTTTTTTGTCTCATCGCAGCCTCATGTCACCTACAAAATCAAACGATGAAAAACGATCAAACAACATGCCAAACACAAACATACATATAAAATTATTTATCTATGAATATTATTTTACGTGCATCAATTAATTGAAAATTCAAGTTATTATGGTAAGCATTTATTGGACTTGGTAATTATATTTCATTATTTTCTCAACGTCTCTTAGTTTGTGTATAATTAATTACGTGAAAATGTGCGTATATTAAAACGGTGTTGAATAATTTTAAAAATAAAGAAAGTTTCAAACATTTTTTGAATATTTACGGATGATACCATTTAATTTGGCATATAAATTGTTCTCCTTTTATTTGCATGTAATATTTTTTTCTGACGTGTCAAAGCATGTTTGGAATTCTTTACTTTTTTTCTAAAGAGCCGATTGATCAACTGCTCATATGTCTGTCCTACTACTACTACTGCTGCCTACTGTCTGAACAGGTCTATCATTTGCCACAACCAAATTCTGTAAGGGTGCACCTTACAGAATTTGGTTGTAGATATGCAAACTGAGCAGGAAAAGTGAAACTGAGAAGTAGGAGAAGACAAGTGGAGATAGTTTTCATATATTAATTTTATAAGAGCCAGGAGATGGAGTAAGTATAAATGGAGAAATAAGGAAGACACAAAGATAGACGAAGACTTTGTGCAACGACCTTGCAGCCACTAAATGCCTCATGCTTGAACTAGCGCACGAAAACAATTCTATCAATTAGCCGAGTTACGAGGAGCGGGGTACTGCGTTCTGATTGGTCGGATATTAGATCTATAAGTCATAAGTCAGACAAGCGTCGCTTATTATTAGATGCCGTAAGGTCGTTGATTGTGTGATATAACGAGAAAATTGGTACGTATTATGATGAAGATGAATTCTGATGTTTGAAAGAAGATCGCCGATACTATATTTTGGATAAGGGCTCCTGCCCTTATGTGGTGATGATATTTGTGACAACTTACCCATGATCAATACCAGGCGGATCCAGTATAGTCCTGCAGCATTGCACGACGAGGGCTACCAACAGACACGCTGCAGCGGCCCACAGCACGCCGGCCGCGCCCGCGCCTGCTCCCACTACGCCCGACATCGCGCTCCAACCCCGCGACGTGTGGATCGAGACCGCTGCGGGAAATGAGTCCAGTTATTGGATTTAATATGCTTGAAATGCGTGACGATTGAATGGATGGAATGTACGAATACTTTAAAAAGTATTAAAATTTTATGAAAATCACTGTCGACGTTTGGTTTTCAATGATTGTATACCTAAATAGAACAACGTATTTGATTCTTAAAAAGTGTAAATCTTTTAAGATGAGTACTCCAGAGTAACTGTAGTCCGCAATTTTTTTTTGCATTAGTCTTCAACTGATTTCATGTTTTAAAATTGAAGTTTACCTAGACTAGGTGTTACTGTGTCAGATAAATTAAAGTAACGGTTATTCAAGGTTTCAGTTTAGAGCGATTGCGATTGTTCTATTTACTGTATTATACACCTATTTATAAGTAAACTGTTAGACTAAAAACTTGATGACTGAGCGCATCTCTAATGGCGTCGCGCATGATCGTCCCCGCACTAGGATGTTTGACATTCGAACAGAGATTTAGAGCGCGAGCAAGATAATTTGCCAGCCTAACAAATGTATTTTCCTTAATTTGAATAAAAACGCTCTTCCATAACACAGAGAATTTTATTTATTTAATTTTTACCTTTATTATTAAAAAAAATCGTGAGAACTTTGTAAATCTTTTATTGAATATCTTAATAAATTAATTATCACTTTTAGCACCAGAATTCCACGCTAGTCTTTATCAGAAGAGTCGGATAAGTCCATTCTTAATTTGTCCATTTTGAGATCCATCAACCTATCAGATTTAAAAAATATTTTCTTGTAGAGATACATTGTCATTCTTCTGGCATTACGGTAACGCTGGCGCTTTTGTATTGTCTCTTGTAGGAGCTTTGTTTATTTATGAGCAGTGGTATGATGACTACAATACAATTCTGTTTTTGATTTGGCACTATTTATTCTTTCTTGGATGAAGTTTACAGAATTCACATCGTCATGATAGTCACTTGATTAAGATTTAAGCACATAGTAGCAGTCCATTTTCAACAAACTTTGTTGACTTGATAGGTAACGCTCAGGTACGCATATTTAGGGAAATTTCATTGTGATGGTCACCCGAAAAATTATTTGACAAATGGGTCTAATTTTGGAAAATGGTACCGCAGGCCCAATGTTTTCTCATTTCTCTTCACAAACACGTTTAACTCTCAAGATAATATCCCTGCTAGCACTTTTAATCACTTTTGGTATAATAATGACGATTATTTACTTTAGAAACGATAAAAAACGCAGACCACAACAGATTCTCCTGACACATGACATAAACGTCAAACGATTAGTTTCCAATTCCGGCCAGGCGCCAACTTATCTTGCGCTAGCTCTACGCGACCTTTTCACGGTGTTGGACTTTTGAATAATTTGGAGTTGTCATTAAATGCACGAGTATTATGTGTTTAAAGTACTTACCTAAATAAACCTTCAAATTATTTTATCTTTTGGCCAACAGATAATATGAATATGTATAGAAAAGGTTCTGTATGTCTTTCTTTTGTAATTTCATCCACAATTTCCTCTAACGACCAGCCTTGACTTTACCGAGACGTCCACTAAAAGGTTGATATTACATTTCAGAAGATAAGCGAAAATATTGGGAACAATGAAGGGCTTTGAGCCTACGTCAAGATCCATGGTAATTTACTGATATTATATAAGAGTAATGAGTACGAGTTTAATGTCTCTCTCTATGGCCCTTATTTCTTTCAATGAACGATGGCAATAAAATCATTATGACCTTTTTTTTAGGTGGGAAAGTCATTCAATAACATTCCCCGAGCCGCCTGTCTGACACTATCTACCGGAGCGGCAGATAGTGTCAGACTTTTACAGACCAAAAACCTACTCCTGTTCCTTCGTTAAAAGTCAAAAAATCAAAAGTCAAACAACATTTATTTCAAATAGACCATATGCAGGCAGTTTTGAATAGTCAAATGTCGGTCAGTCCAAGAAAAGTGAAGCTAAATGGCACGTTCCAAAGCGTAGGTCTCTATGGAGAACAACGTGCAAGAAACTCCATGGACACTCATTTTAAAACATATTATGAGTTACATAGATCTGTGTTACATATTGTTGCCTTTAATACCAGGGTTGAATCTTCGTTTCAAGAACAGATCCTTAGTCCGCAGTAGGCTTTTGCCCTGCTGGGTCTCTACGGTTTGCTGAGAACTCTTTGAGGCGCGCGTGGAACAATACGCGCTGTCGACGTCTTGGGCTCGGTTCGGACGATTACTCTGGCCGGAAATTTTCCGCCTGAATCCGATACATGAACCTCCTAAACTTGCCATGTTCGGTGAGGACTCGCGTCATGCGGAAAGTGAGGACGCCGTGAGGTCTATCCAGCCACGCCTCTAAGGGGACTAACCGCCATAATTATGGCGTGCCCAGCACTGAGTCGCGACAGTCGCTATCGCCATTTCACCATGAGATCCATCTGGAAAACTATTATGACTCGGTGCAAACCAGAAAGTAAAACAACTTGACATTGAGTACCATAACATTTAAATAAAATTGAACTATCTATTTGCAATATTAAACTATATTTGTTTTACTGATATCTCCAACAAAAACGCAGTTTTTTAATACTTTTTTGTATATTTGTCTGTTTGTCCTAATTAATCTCCGAAACGGCTATACCAATTTTGATAAGACGTTCACTAATATTTAACTGATATTTTCAAGAGTAAGCTAAGTACTTTTATTTCAGTAATAGAATTAGGCATATATGCAAAAAAAACTTCGTAAAATTAAGATCAAATGAGTGTTTTAAAAATCTGAGGCGGACAAACACCATCGCCGTGCCCTCGTGGGGGCGATCGGCGGCGGAGACCTCTCGTTGAGGCCATGGTCCGGAGCGAAGAGGAGTGGCAGGCGGTCGCCGACTTCTGCGAAGCAGTAATGCTCGCAAAGGAGGAGGCCGAACGCATCAGGCAACGGCGTTATCGCCGCCGCCGTCGCCGGGATTCTGATCCCGATTTCCGGCCAACGTAGACGCGGGCTTGCGGACAGTGAGCAATGGGTAGCTCACTGTCCGGCCGTCCGGTAACTGTCCGGACCAAGCCCAAGTCGTCGACGGCGCGTACTGTTCCCGCGCGCCTCAAGGAGTTGTCAGCAACAGCAGGGACCCAGCCTGGTCGAAGCCTACTGGGGCCAGGGTTATCCGAAAGGGCGCTCGAGCCCCGGTATGAAGGCTAGAAGGAACGGGGTGGGTCTTTTAGTCAGTAAGAGTCTGACACTATCTCCCGCTCCGCCCAAGAGCGGGGGATGTCAATGCATGATTTTTTCCCACCATAAAAAAAAAAAAAAAAAGGCGGACAAACACTATCAACTAGTTTCTAATCTAACGTATAAACAAACGTATCCTCTAGCTTTATTTAGAGTCTAAATAAAGTTCAAAAATTCATTTCAAACAATGGTCTCGATATTTATTTAACTTTGTAATTACCTGTACAAAAAGTTAGATTGTATCGTGTAGGTAGTTTTTAACGAGGTCGTCCTAACTAGATAAACTCATAATTGGTTAAAACCAATTTAAAACTTAGCAAAATATGATAAAGTTAAACCAATTAAATTGTGACTGAAATATCAAAGTTTATTTGTATTTTTCTGCTCCAGAATTTTGAGGATCCAATATGATCCTAATAGTTTGTTCTTTTATGAAAGTTTTTAGGTTATTTTTTTTATAAACTAGTGCTTGACTGCGATCCCACCTGATGGTAAACAGTGATGAAATCGTTAATGGTGAGGCGCACTAGTTTAGTCACTGTGTCTTGAAGATACCTAAATTATAATCGGACGGGAAGACAGCAGCAGGCAAATTGTTCCAGTCCTTCCATGTACGCGGTATAAAAGACGATGCGAAACGCTTGGTCCGGCCCGTAGAGGCTTTAACAAGGTAATCCACCCTTACCTTGTTACCAGGCATACGTCGGGTTGTTCGATGGTAGAAAAGAGATGGCGGAATCAAGTCATGGAAAATTCGCACACATTCTCCACAATGCATCCTGTTAAACACCAAATTAAAGGCTGGCTACCCTACGCCTGTGCTCCTGGCATTGTATATTGGAATTAACCAAATTCTTTATTTTAATTACCTAACTATTTTATAATTATTGGTTATGCTAACTAAACTAACTATTTTTTTTTATGGTGGGAAAAATCATGCAATGACATCCACCGCTCTTGCGCGGAGCGGGAGATAGTGTCAGACTCTTACTGACTAAAATACCCACCCCGTTCCTTCTAGCCTTCATACTGGGGCTCGAGCGCCCTTTCGGATAACCCCCAGTAGGCTTCGACCCGGCTGGGTCCCTGCTGTTGCTGATAACTCCTTGAGGCGCGCGGGAACAGTGCGCGCCGTCGACGACTTAGGCTTGGTCCGGGCAGTTACCGGACGGCCGGACAGCGAGCTACCCATTGCTCACTGTCCGCAAGCCCGCGCCTACGGTGGCCGGAAATCGGGATCAAAATCCCGGCGGCGGCGGCGGCGGCGGCGATAACGCCGTTGCCTGATGCGTTCGGCCTCCTCCTTTGCGAGCATTACTGCTTCGCAGAAGTCGGCGACCGCCGCCACTCCTCCTCGCTCCGGACCATGGCCTCAACCAAGGCCCGGCGCGAGAGGTCTCCGCCGCCGATCGCCCCCACGAGGGCACGGCGATGCTCCGTCCAAGCAGGGCACACTTCGACTGTGTGCTCCACCGTGTCCTCCGGGCATTCCGTACAGTGGCGACACCCGGGCGTCACTTCCGCACGAATGCGGTGCAGGAAACTCCCAAACGAACCATGTCCGGTAAGGACCTGCGTCATGCGGAAGGTAAGGACGCCGTGAGGTCTTTCCTTTGCATGTGTGCAAGGACTGTTGCCTCCAGATCCCACGTTGGTAGGCCAGCCAGAAGGCTCGCCGCTTCGCGGGAGACCGTGCGGTATCCCCGCACCATTCTTATTGCCATGACCCTCTGGCAGGCGTTCAGCATGGACGCCGGTTGCTTTTTCTGCTTTTTCCCCGTAGAGGGCCATGGACCGAACGATCCCCGCGAGCATAATCAGTTTAAGGTTCCCACAGCTAAGGAATTCACCATCGTAAATTCACGTTCACATTCCCTCTCCTCTCCAGGAGAGGGAATGGGCCGTAATCCACCACGCGGGCCCAGTGCGTATTACATGCAGGTTTCTTCACAATGTTTTCCTTCACCGTTTTAACAGCAATGGTGATGAAATAAATTACAGAAAGTTATATGCGCCTGGCTGGGTTTGAACTCGCGACCTACAACTTGTTAGTCGGGGCAGTTACCAATGAGCCACTATTGCTCTCCATGTTTTTGTTTTCTCTGTGTCACCATAAAAAAATATCTTACGCAACTCTGTCATCATTATCATTTCAGCTGAAAGACGTCCACTGTTGGACACAGGCCTCCCGTAAGTGTCGCCACAATGAATGGTTTTGTGCGTCTCACATCCATTTGACAACCCTTACTAGGTCATCGGTCCACGTTGTAGGGGAGCTAACATCTTCCGGTACGCGGTTGGCAGATCCTTTCGGCCTCAACGGCCATCTGTTCTGCGTCTCCCAGCCTATCGCCACTTAAGTTTGGCGATTCATCGAGCTATGTCGGTAAACTTCGTTCTCCTGCGAATATCTGTATTACTGATGTAATCACGCGAGAAAACTAATGTCTTACCTGCAGCTAAAACGGTGATCCCTCCAGCTGGAATCCCGAGGCCCATGTTGAACTTCTGTCTCTCTTCTATGAACGCCACACTGCCCATCACCATTGCTGATATGCCGCATACTATCTGTAAGAGAATATTAACGTTTAATATTAAAACACTAGCTGCTGCAAGTGGCTTTGCCCGGAGTAAAAAAATATCCTGACGGTAGTTATGTATCGGCGATCGGGAATAACGTTAAAAAAAATATTTATTTATTATTACACAATTTAATTATAAAAAATACAGGATATTACAACGGTGGCGGATACAAGACTGAATATAATGCAAATAAAAACAATTACGTCCGATTTCAAAGAAAATGCATGGTTGCAAATACGGCGTTCGCGGAGACTGCGTACTCAGCGTAAACCTGACAGTTACGATGAGTTAACTCCTCCCTCCATAAGATGGAAGCAACTCTTGCTTCTGGCGGCGTCCGCGCTGCCTTTCGTGTCCTCTGGGATCTTCTTAGTTTTCCATTGATACAGCTTCCAGGATGCTGCTGCGGCCAGTAGGACATATAAGATGATTGTGGTCCAGCTCGGTGTAGCTGCTATAATTGGCCAATTATCTTCTTCTGGCACGGAGATGTCACCTGCTCTGTTGACAAGTTCGTGGATGCTGTCTAGTGAGATGTCTTCTAATTGGAGTTCGTATTGTATTGCTTGTTCTGAGACTTGATGCTGGTCCGGTAGCGGTATGATCTCGTTGATGACGACCGTGTCAGTGTGCGACCGCAGTGTCTTGTTCATGACGTTCATCTGGCAGTCTTCTGTTAGTGTGACGAGATGAATTCCAGATAGCTTCTTGTAATCTGTCTTGGTATTACATTGCGTTTTGGTGACTTCGTCTTCTCTGAGTACAAGTAGCCAGTTGTTGTCTCCGATCTTCTGAACTTTTCCTCTTCTTAAATTCATCTTAGCGTGAGTGCAATTTGCTGGGCGATGCTGAATGAGTGATAGTATGCAGTCATCTGTGTCTTCGATTCTTCTGGTGTCGAGGAGCTTGCAGAGCTGTGTGCTGTCGGTCAGTGGCTGACAATCTTCTTCCAGGTAAGCGTACTCATCGTTACCAAGTGCTAGGTATTTGGATTTAGGGATGATAGTAAGGTTATTTTTATTTGGGATAGAATAAAGATGGATAAGGTCATAGGTTTTTGACGTGATTGAAGGGATTTCGAGAATGAAATTAACCGAGTGTTCTGTACTGTAAGCTTTGACTTTGATTGACTTCTCTATCCTGTATATGTTACTAATGCTAATACTAGCTACTGGTTTAAACATAAACATATTCTCTAAGTTTCTTAACTCTTCTATTAAATTCTGAGGACTTATAATACTAGGATGCATGGTGCCCATCTGAGCAAAAGTCATAGCATCTTCTAATAACATTAACCTATCTAAGATTATCTGTAGACTAAAATCTATCTGTACGTAAATATCTAAAAAATGTAGATGGTTAGACAGATCGTTGGAATTATTAGTAATATTTTGCAATAAACTAGCCAAATGTTTCTGGTTATTATTTAATTTTCTTAACTGTTTACCGAACTCATCGATTGTATTGTGTGCTAATACTAGAGATTTCCTTTGTGAATCCTGAATGTTTCTAACTCTGTTTTTAATGTTCGAGATTTCTTCTTCAAATTTAACTGCATCCTCGTGATCGAGATTTCCTGTGATAGACTTAACGACACTACCTAATCCATCTATAAGACCGCGTCGCTTTCTAACTTGCGGCGTTAAAAACTTAATCTTCTTACCTATAATATTAAGGCTATATTCTATTTGATTCCTATATGTTTTATGTAACTCTCCAGATGCTGTACTCTCGGCGCTTTTTGTGCTTGCATATAAAGACATCAGTTGGATAGATGTGAAATGCAGATTGCTAATGTTGTAAACGCAAGCAAGGCTAAAGTAGTTGTCCTGTTTGAGTAGTTGACCTTGTTTAAGGAGGAGGATACCATTGTCGTTACCTACTTGGGTAATGGTTACGGTTGCTGTTGTGTTGAGCACGACGGCTCCTGCGATGAAGGTCCTGCAACAAGATGAGGCCTTCGTAGTAGCTTGAAGTGAACCCTAATGGACTTAGAATTTGGGTGATTACCTATTATCTCCGCCACATTATTCGGGTGGAGGTGTATGATCTTGTATGGTCCTTTGAAGACTGGCTTCGTCTTATCACTGCGTGCTGACTTTGCTACCTGTTTGTAGACTGTTTCACCTACCTTAAATTTCATTTCTTCTGCTTCTTGGTTCCGTTTTGCAATCACCTGCTCCTTATTTTGGGACATATGTGCAGCGATGCACTCTTGAACTGCCTCTGCATTGGCGCGATGCTTAATAACATAGTCCTGGTAAAATTCTTTTGGATAATATAACTCTAGTGGGTTTCTGGATGCTGTGTGTCCAAATAATAACTCATGAGGTGTGTAATCCGTAGCTGAATGGATAGCGTTATTATAAGCTATTATAGAGTACTTCATAATTAGCTGTATAGGGTCGTCTTTGTTAGTCATTCTTTGTATCCTAATTATTTCGGCTAGGGTTGAGTGCAAACGTTCAATAGGGGAGTTAGAGTTTGGATTATACGGTGTCGTAAAGTGAATGTGTATATTATGTAGGGCACATATTTCTTTAATAACATCGTTGTCAAATTTAGTGTCTGAATCGGTGGTTATTTTATTAGGTAAACCTAACACTGAGAAAATGCTAAGTAATGCTTCAGCTATATGGACACTGCTACATGCTGTTAATTGAACTGCCTGAGCATATTTAGAGAAGTTATCGATGACTGTAAGGAATGTTGCGCCTCCAGTTGAGTAAAGATCCATAAATAAATGTTCCATCGGTTTACGAGGTGTATCGGTTATAGCTAAAGGTGGTTTAAGAGGGTTGCGTTCGTATTTTGATTTGAGACATGTGTCGCATTGATTAACGTATCTTTGAATAGTAAGGAGCATGTTAGGCCAATGATAATTTCTGTGCAACTGCTTGTACGTCTCCTGAATACCACGGTGAACCGTTTTACCTTCATGATATTTCTTAATCAATTCTTGTTGTTCAGATTTGTTTTCTACTAAAGTTACGCGTGTTGTGCATTTAAGTAACTTAGGACCTCTGTCGTTGAATATAGTTGTATAAACTCTAGAAAAGGCATGGTATAACTCTTCGTTATGGAAGTAGCAATGGAATATACGATCAGCGATTGTGTGTTCTTTAAGGAATCTGATTATCTCAGACTCTGTATTATTTACTGGGATAAAGACATCTTTTATAACTACTTTTGAGTTGGTCGATCTATTATCTACTCTATAGGTAGACCCGGGTGTTGACCTAATATGAAACTGTTTTAGTTGCCTATCAATAGCGTCCGTAAGAATGGGTATACCTTTGTTTTCGTTGTCAGGCTGTGTATGTCTTGTAGACACTAATTCTGGTTCAGCTGACACTATACTCATGCTATCTGTACCTGCGTGAGATTCGGGAACGCTTGGATTTTGTGATTGTATGTTTTCGTTCGGTACTACTGGGTCTATTTGATTTTCGGCTTCTCTACGTACGTTTTCGAATATCCTGTTGATTATCTCATCGTCTTCGTTATCATCTAAATTAACTGCTAGAGAGTCGATACTACCATGGAAGATTTTAACACGTGATAGGGCGTCAGCGTTAGTATTTTGGCGACCTTTCTTGTATACAACTTTATAATCGTATTCCGAAAGTTTTAAACGCCATCTAGTCAATTTAGAGTTAGGGTCTTTTAAAGACATTAACCAGGTGAGAGGTCTGTGGTCCGTATAGATGATAAACTTTCTGCCGTAAAGGTAGGGTCTGAAGTATTTGATTGCCCATACTATCGCGAGCAGCTCCTTTTCTATAGTCGAGTAGCGCGATTCGGTGTCTGAGAGTGTTCGAGATGCAAATGCTACTGGTTTGTCGGATCCTACTAGTCCTTGGGATAGTACCGCGCCTAATGCTACATCTGAAGCATCGGTGGTAAGGATGAAGGGCTCATCAAAATTTGGGTACTGTAGTATTGGGGAGTTAGTTAAAATTTGTTTGCATTTATTAAAGGCTTCTAAGAAGTCCGGGGAGTGTACGACTTTACTATTTTTCTTAAGACAAAGGGTCATTGGTTTGGTAAGCTTAGCGAAATCTTTTATGAACTTCCTGTAATATCCGACTAAACCTAGGAAGGCTTTTATTTCCTTCTGAGACTTGGGTAAGGGAAAGTCGAGTACGGCTTTTATCTTATCTTTGTTAGGTTTTAAACCTTCATCTGTTAGTTCGTGTCCTAGAAAGTTAACCTGTTTTTGCAAGAACTGTGATTTGTCCAACTGGATCTTTAGATTATGTGTTTTGAATCGATCGAACACTTCCTTTAGCTTTTCTATGTGTTGCTGCAGTGACGTAGATATTATTATTACGTCATCTAAGTAGGTATAGACATTATCTATGCCTCTTAATATATGGTCCATTAGTCTTTGAAACGTGCTTGGTGCATTTTTGAGTCCAAATGGCATCCTAAGGAACTCATAGTGCCCTCGTTCAGTGGTGAATGCAGTTTTTTCAATATCATTGGGATGCATTTCTACTTGGTGGTAACCGCTAGCAAGATCTAAGGTTGTAAAGTATTGCGCACGCCCTAGTCTATCTAATATATCATGTATGTTTGGTAAAGGGTATTTATCTTCAATAATACGGTCGTTGAGTCGCCTATAATCAATCACTAATCTCCATTTAACATTGCCTGAAGAATCGGGCTTTTTGGGTACAATATGGACGGGACATGACCAAGGGGATATGCTCTCTCGTACGATACCTTGTTGAAGGAGCTTGTCTACTTGCTTACGGATTTCTTCGCGTTGTTTAGGGGCCTGTCTGTAACTACGTACAAAGACCGGTGTATCATCGTTTAATCTAAGCTCGTGCTTAACTGCGTGGGTAAAAGTGAGCGGTATGTCTTCTGTATAGAACAGGTCCCTATACTGGTAACATAAACGGGTTATCTCGCGTTTTTCTTCTTCGTTCATGTGATCTGTACGGATTTTCTGAAGGTTTTCTTTTAAGATATGATCGACGTTGGTTTGAATCTGTATGTTATTAATATCATGACTATCAATTTGATTAGCAACAGGAAATGTCTCTAATTTTATTGACGGGTTACACGGGATGCATTTCTTTTGATCACTATGATTAATTATCGATGTTCTAAACGAACCGTTTGTTACGTTAACTATAGCTGCTGGGGACATTAAACCATCTGACCAAATCAAATCGTCGTGAAGATATTGTCCATCTAAGTAGTTGGTTTTTACCTTGACAAACTTTTGGCATCTAGGTTCGATACTTATCTTTTGAGGTGGGGAACTAAAGTGTATTGGTATTTCTGCCGTAGATGTACGTAAAACATTATTATTTAAATCAATATTACTCTTTAACTTTTGCAGAAGGTCAATTCCGATAAGACCTTTATATTTAGGGTCAAAGTCAAATATTAGAAACTTATGTGTTATATCGCTATTAAACACGGGAGGTAAGGGAAGATAAACTACTTTATCGTGGACTGATGAACTGTGAGCTGTATTAATTTGGAAAGGTTCAGTTTCTACACAATATTCAAATATGGTACCTGCAATAACGTCGGTTGCTATAGTTGAATGGCTGGCCCCTGTGTCTAAAAGAAACTTACCGTTAAACTCTGGTAGTATTATGTACGGTAGATACTTCTTAGTTTGGAAATTTATTGAAACTAGGTCTGGCTGTCTCTGTTGATGTCCGAGGTAAAATCCTGGTCACCACTTACCTCTGGTACTTCCAAAGTTATATTCGGCTCGAGCGCTACGCCATTATCGTCTGCAATATTGTTATAGAGTCCCACGTCACCGGCCTCTGGTTGCCCTTGAGTGGCCATCTGAATCGGAATGTAGAACAACTGTTGTGCAAACTGTGGTTTTTCTGGCTTACCTGCCGTACGCATTGTGACGTCTGATGATACTGGCGTGGGAACCGATGGTTTTGGTATGTTAGGCTGATTTCTAAAGTTACTTGAACCATTTGGTCTAGAGTTACCTGATGCTGGTCTGGATTTCCAGGGTAATACAGACTGTACCCATTGTTGACGCTGTTCGGGGGTCATATTATTTTGATGAGGAATAAAGTTCTGTGAAGGGACAATAAAGCCTGGTGCAAAGGGGTTTACTGCATTACGAATGGGGTTATTGTTGACTGGTTTAGATAACTCCTTTGGCTTTGCTTGTGAAGTTGAAGGGTTATTATTATTGTAATTAGCTCTATTATATGAAAGCCTAGCCTCTTCTTGTCTTGCCGCTATGATAGCTTCTTCAAAGGTGTCTGGTTTGGCGATTCGAACGCCTAACGAGACGTGGAAGTCTAACTGGTTAATATACTGCTCAATAACCATCTTTTCATAGTATGATTTGTTACCATGCTCTCCTACAGAATATAGAGTATCTAATAGCTCACGGAGGCGCCTGCCGAAGGTTTCAGCGTCTTCCGTCTTAGACTTACGCACTCGCGTTAGCTCCTGCATTACCTGTATTTCGTTTCGCGGTTCGCCAAGGCGCCTAATTAACGCGTTTTTGATTCCTAGCCATGAATTTAAGTGGCCTTCGTACGCTATTGCGTCTATGGCAGGACCACTGAGCCTACTCTTAATTAAACAGGTGAATGCTGGGTGAGCACGATCTGCTTCTGAAGTTAATTGTAATAAATTTTCTACTTCCCTAATATAATAATTCAGCAATTTAGGATTGCCATCATATCTGGGCATTAAATCTGCAATTAGTTTATAAGGTTTATAGTTAGCATCATAATCCCTGAGCGACATTGTTTTTCTGTAGCTTGCCTGTCTAGTGGCGCTTGACGTAAAACAATAGAGGTGTCGAATTAAACACTTGGAATTCACTCGTAAGATAGTTAACGCTACTTATTATAGTTTTATGGTTGCCTACTGCGATTTTAGCTTATAGACAGACACACAAACGTTAATATAAAATACACAAATTAAAATAAGACAGGAAATAGAGCAAGGACACTTGGCAAAACAAGAGCACTTACCAAAGCAGCCACTGCATCTCCCGTCGAGTCAGGCCTCCACCAACGCAGCTTCCTCCAATTCTCCGGAGAACTATCCTGATGACCGTAGAGGTGTCCGACCGCGCGATAGGTTCTTTGTAGATCGCGATGGAACGATTTGAGAACCGTCACTCAATAAGATGAAGAGTTTGATTCGATCTTAGAGCGTCGCGATCCTACCGACTGCGCCAGTTATGTATCGGCGATCGGGAATAACGTTAAAAAAAATATTTATTTATTATTACACAATTTAATTATAAAAAATACAGGATATTACAACGGTGGCGGATACAAGACTGAATATAATGCAAATAAAAACAATTACGTCCGATTTCAAAGAAAATGCATGGTTGCAAATACGGCGTTCGCGGAGACTGCGTACTCAGCGTAAACCTGACAGTTACGATGAGTTAACTCGGTACATGTGTAGAAACATTGTATGTTAATATAGCAAAAAAGACGCATGAACATAAGATCTATACCAACGAAATGAAGACACTAAGATGGGTGGAGGTGTTAAGTGCAAAATGGGGAAGCTTCAAAGTCGCACCAATCGCTGATAAGATCACTGAAAATCGGCATTGTTGGAAAGGACCTGTCCAAAAACGTAGTGAGGATCACGTGGTCCAAATCGCTCTAACCCTAACAGAACAAAAAAGAGGTAGAGGCCGCCCGCGGTTGACCTGGTGGTCAAATATAGAGAGGGACCTCAAGAAAGCGTAGTTGCCAAAATTGACTACCCAAGACAGAGCCACTTGGCGCAGGAAAGTGAGGAGACCAAACCCCAAATAATGGGACCAGGGAAGGAAGAAGAAGATTGTATGTTACTGTCAAGGCATGAAACCACATTGTTAGCACTTGTGTGGTCAGGTGGGCCAGGGCGTAAACTAGCAGTGTGTTCTTCGACGCGTTCACACATATTTGGTACTCCGTATACGATTTAGCTGTAAGTGACGCATAGGATCGTTCTTTGTGGCAATATTTGGAAGCGGCCTATATCCAACAGTGGACGTCTTTCAGCTGAAGGTGATGATGATGATGATGTAACCATTATGAAATAAAGAATACACACTCGTGATTAGAGAGCTTATCATCTTTTACTTATATACTCGAAGTAGTAATATCCGTGAATATGTTCTCACGAGATAAAAATTCTGTGTTATTCCAGTAATTATGGTCTACCCGTGCCCCATGTTTCATGGACACCCGTTCTGCCATTGGAGTGTGAAGAAGTAACAAACATACACACACACACTCAGAAACTTTTACCTTTATATATTGTGATTTTAGGATCAAGATTCTCTGTAGAAAAATATCTAAAACTATTTTTGGTGAAAATGATAGAGTTCTCTGGATTTTTCGTCTGAATTTTAATTATGGCTGGAGTTCGAAGATTCAAATTTCGTTTTAACTTTAGCCTCTTTTTTATCTAGAATTATAAGATTAAATTGATAGTCGAAAGAAAATTACTTCATTTTTCGAGCCGATATTGGCTAAGAAAAAAAACCAAATTGTACCTACTTTTGAATATTCGTCAGTAAATATTTAAGCTTGATTTTTATAGCTTATTATTATAGTTAAGGGCTAGTAACAATAAATAATGCTAGGTCCATCATATTGAGGTCAATGTCGTGACAGCCAATGGCTTAATTGCTAAGCATCAGAACCTCTGGACCAAAACCGAAATTACCAAATTACCTTTTTACCACTCCAAAATACACTACCTTTTTGCTACTATTTGGTGTTTAAAATCAAATATTTAGTACTTACCTATAAAGAGCTATTGCCAGCGAAAAAACGCGTAAACAAGTTGTCAGACATTCTCACATCAGGTTATCTGGACCATTATTCTTTTTTCATGATGGTACTTACGTTTTTATATCTTCACAATTCTATGTTAATTAATATAAGCGGGCATTTCCGCACTGCTGGGACTCAGGCCTCCTCTCTAGGAGAGGGAATGGGCCACGCAGGCCAAGTGCGGTTCGGTGAATGTCACAAGTCTTAGAATTTTTGGTTCTAGGACATGCCGGTTTCCTCACGATGTTTTTCTTCGCCATTTTGAGAGCAGTGGTAATGAAATAAAAACAAAGCAGCAGTGTGGCAGGGTTTGCACTCGCCACCTACAACTCGTAAGTCGGAGCCATTACCACTCGGCCACTGCTGCGAGTTGTAGGTCGCGGGTTCAAATCCAGCCAGGCGCATTATTTTGTGTAACTAATTTCGTCACTACTGCTCTCAAAACGGTGAAGGAAAACTATGAATATAATTATAAATAATTTTCAATCGTTTTTTTTTTATTGGTTATAGGCTCGCGTTTGACCACAATCTCACCTGATGGTAAGCGATGATGTGGTCGACGATGGAGCACGCTTGCCTAGAAGTAACCTATTCACTCTTGACTTATAGATCCCTAAGTTGTAGCTTGTTTTCTTGTTTGAATCGTATTGTACAGTAGAGTTCAAGCACACTAAGAGTAGGGTTATAATATATGACACTTCAACCTCATTAATCTCAATTTCCATGCAAGTAATAGGTCCATCTATTGATTAGTCCCTGCCATTAGCAAGCTGCATAGTAAAGAGAACATTGAAACCAGTACAAATTGGATTGGAACTAATATCTTAATAGCGTTGCTGGGAGTATGGGTGAGGCTGTTGAAGGCTAGCGACTGTAATTACTTCGTGAGTACGTAATTACTAAGAATGAAAGGTATCATTCTGATTTAGATGATTAGTATTTGATTGTAGGTAGAGTTCCTTTCACCTGGACCTCTTTAGATAGATTAGAACTCATGGACTCGAATTAGTGTTTTTTTTTTTATGGTGGGAAAAGTCATCCAATGACAACCCCCGCTCTTGGGCGGCGCGGGAGATAGTGTCAGACTCTTACTGATTAAAAGCCCACCCCGTTCCTTCTAGCCTTCATACCGTGGCTCGAGTTCCCGTTCGGATAGCCCTGGCCCCAGTAGGCTTCGACCCGGCTGGGCCCCTTCTATTGCTGACAACTCCTTGAGGCGCGCGGGAACAGTGCGCGCCCGCCGTGTTAGTGTTTGTGTTAGTATTTTTTTTGTGTGTGTGTGTTTATGTTGTCTATCTATACTATGTATAATCAACCACCTACCTCTTCATCATTTCAGCCGATATACGTCCACTGTTGGACATAGGCCTCCCCTAAATGTCGCCACAATGAACGATCCTGTGCGTCTCGCATCCATCGGTTTCCCACTACCTTCACCAGGTCATCGGTGGTTAGTGACCCTGACTGCTATGCCGGAGGTCGTGGGTTCGATTCCCACCCAGGACAAATGTTTGTGTGATGAGCATGATCATTTGTTCTGTGTCTGTGTGTAATTTATCTATAATATGTATGTATTTAGAAATATATATGTATGTTTATCAGTTGTCTAGTACCCATAACACAAGCTCTGCTTAGCTTGGGACTAGACGGCGTTGTGTGAAAGTTGTGTGGAATATTATATTAGAATATTAATTGTTTGATGTTTGAAATTTCATTTATGATATCATCATGAATTGTTATAGGCGCCATAATAGTTTATGTTCGGTGGATTTAACGTTTCAACTAAAACTTTGCGGAATTGGACCGAACCCAAAAAGATTATGATAATAAAATCATGGTCCCTTTTGGGGAGGTCTTCGGAAGGGTAGAGTTTGGTAATTTTATGCTTCTCTATAATAATAATTTGTTAAACTTAATGGACTCTTGCTAGTGATAACAGCTTAACTTAATCTCGGATGGGTGACTTTGGTATTCTTTAGGGATGTGCCTATAACTGTTATAATGTTACAGTTGTCTATAACTGTTATAAGTATATAACAGTTGGCAGGTTTTCTTTAATTTTTGACAGGCCTGTTGGTCTAGTGGTTAGTGACCCTGACTGCTATGCCAGAAGTCGTGGGTTCGATTCCCACCCAGGACAAATGTTTGTGTGATGAGCACGATCATTTGTTCTGTGTCTGGGTATAATTTATCTATAATATGTATGTATTTAGAAATATATAAGTATGTTTATCAGTTGTCTAGTACCCATAACACAAGCTCTGCTTAGCTTGGGACTAGACAGCGTTGTGTGATAGTTGTGGAATATTATTATTATTTTATTAATTAGATACTGATATGCTTGCGCTTGTCCATTATTTCAAAATGATGGTGGAGCACGCCTGTCTAGAAAATGCATTGGCGTCGCAAAGGCAAAATACATAGGGCCAAAAGGTTCTGTAGTGACAACCATGTACCAAAAGACGCAGCGGTAATTAACCTTTCGAATGTCTTAAGTTACACAGTCCGACATAAGGTAATTGTCTTTCTATTGTGTCTCTAATTACGACATTCAAAGAGTTAATCAATGTATCCTAGCCGACTTAAAAAAAAAAGAAATCTTTTAGTTGTAATAAACATAACAAAGTACAACCGAATTGACAGCCTCCTCCTCTTTTTAAAATCAATTACAAACCGTTAAAATTCAAAGTCTAATAAGGCAGCTTTTCAGCCATTTAATCAAGACGAGAAAAAAAACCTGCGACGCTGAAATTCAGCTGTAAACGGACAAAGTCGGAAGGCAAAGGCGATGTTAACGACTTTTATTTGAGCAACGTTCGTAGTCGGTACTTATTACTCAACTTTACTGCTAGGGCGAGCCACAATACGAAGAAATAATCCGTTTCGCCCTCAATCGTTTTGAGTTAGGGTTCCGCAAGTATGAACTTTAGTTACCTACTGTAAATGTTGCAAGTTTTTTTTATTTAATATTGATAGTCTGGTTTTATGGCTATAGTGGATTGACGATTGAGGACGCTTCCCAAGAAGTTACCTATTTACTCCTGAATTAATATAATATAATATGATATTCCACAACTATCACACAACGCCGTCTAGTCCCAAGCTAAGCAGAGCTTGTGTTATGGGTACTAGACAACTGATAAACATACTTATATATTTCCAAATACATACATAATATAGATAAATTACACCCATACACAGAGAACAAATGATCATGCTCATCACATAAACATTTGTCCTGGGCGGGAATCAAACCTATGACCTGCGGCATAGCAGTCAGGGCCACTAACCACTAGACCAACAGGCCAGAAAAGAAAAGAATTAAAAGTTTCTTTCAATTTGGTCGAAGGCACTTAGTATTCCACGCGCGCTTCAAGGAGATTTCAACAAACTGTAGGGGCCCAGGAGGGCCGAAGTCTACTGGGGCAATGGATTGTATGAAAGAAAACCCCGAGGCCATGGAACGAAGGTAAAAAAGGAACAGGAGTGGGTTTTAGCTGACTAAAACTAAAAGTCTGACATGCCGTCCCGCCCCACCCAAGAGCGGGAGAAGTCATTTTCAAGACGATTTTCCATCTAAAAAAAGAGGCCAGAATATTGAGATAGTTTTAACTGAAGAATTAGAATGGTGGATTAACATATCGCATGCTTAATCATAAAAAGACCTAACTGAAAAAAAAAAAGAGTGTGGTGCAATTGATAGCATTTCTATAGAGATTGATAGCCACCAAAGGGTTTATAAGTATACTATATAATTACCTTAATATATTATATTATAATAGTTTTTTTTTTATTGCATTTTATAAGTAAAGACATTTCGATATTTGGTCAAATAATAGAATCATGTCACGCAAGGGCATTTCGCAATTTTTTTTTAATTATGTAAACAAGTACTTGACTGCGATCCCATGTGAAAAACTATAGAAATGATAATTAGAAATCATGACATGTTCACATATGTTCATGTACAATAAATACATGGCTAAGGAACCCGACGGCAAAAAACTAAACCTTACTTTACTACTTATTTTTTTTTGCGTTTACAAGCCACCAGGATAGGAGTTCATTGACTTTTTACAAGATACGTTCGTTTGACGATTGGCTGTAATCCGATCGAGCGTTAAGTAAACTTTGGAGGGTGACTTAATCTAATTCCTGGTCTTCAGGATTACGTAGGTAATATAAAAAGGATACCCTTCTTGAAGTAACTTGATTTGGCTCTGTTTTAGTTAGTTACTCGTGAAGTTAAGCAGCCTAATTTGGAGTCTTTGAACAAAGAAATTGAATTAATTTTGTAGACTTTGAAGGTACTCGTAGTTTAATTTTTCCGGCATTGTATTGGGTAATTTTCCTGCCTAAGTTAAAAGGTCTAATTAAAAATTATGTTTTATTTTTAAAATAGCTATTTTTATTATTGACTTACTTTTGCCTGCGTGAAAATAGAAAAATATACATTATATTTGTTATATATATTACTCAGTCATAAAGTAGCGAAAAAATTTTGAAAATCGGTACAATTGTTCTTGACTTTATTCATCACAAACTAAAATCCAAAAATACAATTTCCTTCTCTTTATAACATTAGTATAATAGGCTCGCGCTAGACCATTATCTCGCCTGGTGAAAAACGGCGATGTGGTCGACGTGTCGACGATGGAGCACGCTTGCCTAGAAGTAACTTATTCAAATTTGATTTAAACCAATCTGGGGGTTGTAGATTTTCGAAAAGAATTAATAATTTTGGCTTTTCCAAATGATGAAATACTTCAGAGATGCAGTAAATTAATGACGTGTCGCTTTTTACGTGAGAACGTGCTCATTTCGCTTTGAGTTTGTAACGTTCTCAAATGGAAGACATTTTGCTTTTATATTGTTCTTAATGAATTTATATCATCAATTTTATTACTAAATGAACATTGCTCTGTTATTGACTAAGCGCGTTTGTTTTAGAAAATACCTTGAAAGTACTTTATACAGTTTTTTTTTTATTTCATATCACGAAAGTGAAGTCCTTTTTTTGAATTTGGAATTGTTTAACTTTTAGTGATTGAAACCCGCCCCGTGTTCTATAAAAAAACAATAGATTCCTGTACGAGGTCTAAAAGGTGCCTCTCTAAGCATATATCTTATGACATTTTAAGACAATAAAAATAACGTAGCGCTGATATTCTGATAGGTCCCGCTGTCATGCCTTGGACACACTGTACTATATTGTACAAATATAATCTTCTTCTTCTCTGTCGGTATCACTCTTGAGACAGTGGTCGTGGTCTTCACTTCAAATGTTGGTGGCAAGCTTCACAACACGCCACCACTCCTCTCTGATGGGCGTCTACTTCGTGCATTCGTGTAGTGATGATGAGCCATTCACTGCATCTTTTATCTGATCAGTCCACGTCATAGGCGATCTTCCTCGTAGCTTATCTTACCCTCAACCTTTCCCTTGACTACAAATCGCTCAATAGCCACTTCAACTCGGTGGCATACGTGACCGAAAAAAGTAAGGATACAAGACTGTAGAGATTGTACCAAAGATGATAAACTTGATGCCGAGTTCTCAGAGTATAGACTCGTTGCTACAGAATTCAGTGCACGATACTCCGAGCATTCTCCTCCAGCACCACATCGCTAGAGCTCTTCTTCTCCACTTCCCGCAGGGTCCACGTTTATGCAGCAAGAATATGGGGAATACAAGTGCTCGAACTAGCCAGATTTTTGTAGCTCTGTATCTGTTGCTATTCCTCCATATTTTCCTCAACTTGTCCATTGCAGACCTGCAAATTGCCATACACCATACAAATATAATAGGTTGAACTAATTATCCTTTCTAGATCAAGCTTACGTCATACTGCAGCATTCTATAAGCAATGACACACGTCATTTCATCTCAATCTGTAGGTTTCAACTAATGGCCACGGGCATTAGATAGAGTAATCGATCATGTGAAATAGGGACGATCCACATGTGTTTTGAATGGATGCTGATGACGTCTTGTCTGTGTATGAATTTATACGTAATTCATGGATAGAAAGATACGAGTACATTAAGTTAACTGTAAAAGCAGTGCTTGAAAGCTGTTAAGAGCAGTGGTGGCCGAGTGGTATCGGTCCCGACTTACGAGTTGTACGAGTTGTAGGTCGCAGGTTCAAACCCAGTCAAGCGCATTACTTTGTGTAATTTACAAAACAGTGAAGGAAAACATCGTGAGGAAACCGGTTTGGAGGTAGGCGGAACAGAGAGTAAAGTCCCGCAAACCTCCGTTGAAAAGGGAGGATCCTCCGACCAGACCGGTGTTATGGTCTGGTGGGCGACTGCGCGATAGATGATTTCGGGCTGTCGTATATGTTCAAATCGCGCGGAGAACTGTGATTGCGCGATGCAGGATTTCGTATTCTCTTCATAGTTCTTAAGTGGCGCCATAGATGTCGCTACATCACTCCCCTCCGGAGATCGGAGATTGATGGTTCTTTGATGCTTCATGATGCGTGCCAGGCCAGTGATAGGTTGGTTCCAGTGGGTCGGAACCGATGCCGCATAGTTCTCGGTGAGTCGGAACTGTCTGCGGTGATGCCCCAGTGAGTCGGGGTGTTTGCTGCCCCAGTGAGTCGGGGTGATGATGTCCCAGTGAGTCGGGATGATGCCCCAGTGAGTCGGAGTGGTGCTATCCCAGTGAGTCGGGATGATGCCCCAGTGAGTCGGGATGGTGCTGTCCCAGTGAGTCGGGATGATGCTGCAGGCTCCAGTGAGTCGGAGTAGTGCTGCTGGCTCCAGTGAGTCGGAGCGGTGCTGTGCGCCGTAGGGCTTGACTGCTGGCGTCGACCAGGAGAGGTTCTTCATAGCTCTTCATGTGACTGGCCGAAGGTGCGGTGTGCCAAGCCAAGGTCGCTGATGAGGCTGAAGGTGATGACCAGGTATGACCAGGTAGGCATGCTGGTGGTCAGGATACCCTCTATAGCCGTGGGTGCTGGCTGTATGGCTCGCTGCTCGAAAGCTTGAGGAAGTGATGATGACGTCACGAAGTAGTAGCTGCACGAAGGCTGCGCTGACGTTCTTTGTCGAGGGTCACCAGTTTAGAGGTATGCGAAACAGAGAGTAAAGTCCCGCAAACTTCCGTTGAAAAGGGAGGATCCTCCGACCAGACAGGTGTTATGGTCTGGTAGGCTACTGCCCGATAGATGATTTCGGGCTGTCGTATATGTTCAAATCGCGCGGAGAACTGTGATGCGCGATGCAGGATTTCGTATTCTCTTCATAGTTCTTAAGTGGCGCCATAGATGTCGCTACACCGGCATGTCCTAGAAACAAAACTGCGAAGACATGTGACTTTCACCAACCCGCACTGGGGCCCATTCCCACTCCTAGAGAAGAGGCTTGAGTCCCAGCAGTGGGAAGATTATAAGACCGACTATGCTATGCTATAATAACTGTAAAATCATCAAATGCTTCCTTCTACTCAACTCTTTGTAACTCTTATAATGATTTAAAAGGGTGTCCATGGAGCTTCTTGCACGTTCTTTTCCATGGAGATCTACGCTTTGGAATATGAAATTTAACTTTACATTTTTTGACTGACTGACGTTTTGACAATTCAAAAGTGCCTGTAAATGGTTTGTTGGAAATAAGCGTTTTTCATTTCCACTTTAGGTAGAGCGAGAAGGTGTCAAATTTTTACTGACTAAAACCTGTTTTCCTAATAATATTTATCCTTTACATTTCAGGGTCACAATAACCCTTTAGAATAATTTTACAACCCTGGCAGGTATCCAAGTGGTACCAATGAACACTAATTAGGTACTTTATGCTACCGAACAAGGTTAGGTGGTCGGTAAAATAACGGATATTGTAACAAAATAATTTATTGAAGAGTTCCATAGTATATGTCGAAAGTTCTCCGTCACCGAATTTAAATAGCCAAAAAACAACATTTTTCCAAACAAAAAAAGGATCATCAAAATCGAATATTTAACAAAACTATCACTGAACAAGACACAAAAAAAAATGACAGCCCATTTCTTGTCCAGGCAATTACCAGTCCATTCCAGGTTGCCTGAAAGAGATCGTGGAATGCGATAAGGCCGCACATTGTATGTATGTGTTTTAGTTTTAGTTTCCTTTTTGTATGTGTAATTGTGCACAATAAAGTGTATACTAAATAAAAAAACCGGCCAAGTGCGAGTCGGACACGCCCATGGAGGGTTCCGTAGCAGCAAGTAACATAATATAAAAGTTCTTGTAGTTCGTTGTAACTTTGATCGATGTTTTAATAATAGTGTATTTTTTTAGATTTATGACGTATTAAAAAAAACTACTTACTAGATCTCGTTCAAACCAATTTTCGTTATACATTTTGCCACTTTAGAAGTGTCTCTCGCGTAAACTATTCAATTTAGAAAAAAATGATATTAGAAACCTCAATATCATTTTTGAAGACCTACTCATAGATACCCCACACGTACGGGTTTGATGAAAAAAAAAAAATTTGAGTTTCAGTTCTAAGTCCCCCAAAATTTATTGCTCTTTTTCTATTTTTGTGTGAAAATCTTAAAGCAGTTCACAGAATACATCTACTTACTAAGTTTCAACAGTATAGCTCTTATAGTTTCGGAAAAAAGTGGCTGTGACATACGGACGGACAGACAGACAGACAGACAGACAGACAAACAGACAGACAGACAGACATGACGAATCTATAAGGGTTCCGTTTTTGCCATTTGGCTACGGAACCCTAAAAAGGTCAGTTGAATTGAAAACACTCTCTGTCTTTAATGACGGTTGAAAAATAACGTTACATTTTTATATAAACTGTGGAATCAAAATGAGCGCGGAAACCGTTTTCCATCAGGTAAGCTAACAATCTAAGCTTATTTACCAACATAAAACCTCCCGCAACTAATTAAAAATACTGACATTTTAAACAGCTTTTTCAACTTTAATTGGAAGAGGTGAAAAGTCTTTTTAATTAACGTGAAATTGAGTGAGTACCCACATTAATAACGGGCCATATTCTTTTTACCTGTGGTTTAATTACTTGCGGTATTTTTAAAGGCGATTTAAACTGTGTGTGTTTAATATAAAATGTGTTTGGTCTCACGACGACTGGCTGATTTATTTAAAAGACTAGCTGTTCTCCGCAGTATTACCTGCGTTTTTGATTATTCCGCTCCTATTGGTAGTAGCGTGGTGTTAGCCTGTAATAGCCTCCCTCGATAAATGGGCTATTCAATAATACCATTATTTTACAATTTGAATCAGTATTTCCTGAGATTAGCATGTTTAATATTATAATACCAGTAAAGCTTTATATATAATACCAGTTTAGATAGGGCGTATTAGTACGCTTGGGCGGAGCACCGCGCTGTCCTCGTGAAGGCGATTTCTTGTGTTCAGCCCTGTTTCAGGCCTGTTGTTGTTCATAGAATAGTATTATGTGGAGAGAGATCACACTTAGTGCTACCATTATCGTATTCAGGGTTATTTTTTGGGACCTGACCCGTGGCATGCCTGATTTTTGTATAAAGTTAGAAGTATTTTAGCGTGCATCATAGAATTTTGAATCGCCCAACATCCTGGGGTCGGTGCTATTATATATTGGGATGGGCACGACCCTCTCAGCCCCCTCCCTCTTTATACGCCTATGAATACAAGCACGATCATGTATCCGAACATCGTTCGCTTTTAAAATGGTTACCCATTCGTCAACGCAGAGCGCTAAGGGCCTTGACTACCCTGTTCTCTTTCCTAGATAATCCTTCTTCCTCTTCTTATCTGATTTCAGTACTTCGGCACAATAAAAATCTTCGGTCTACTAATAATCGTATTCTATGATGTCTCTCACACCGCTCTGGGCTTATCTACTCTTCCTTTTTCGTCCAGGTGATATCTCTTTGGAATGCGCTCCCTCTGAATATCAGGATGGCAACAAGCCGATTTTCCTTTAAGGTGAAGACACGTGAGCATATTTGCAAGATGTTGGTAGAATCATCACCGCGCTAATTGGTTGGATTTGTTTTTTCACTACTACATTGTTTATTTATATGTATGTATCTAAGTATGTATTTACTATTGTATTTGTTTCTCTTCTGTTTTGTCTCTTTATTAAGTTGCACCTGCCATGTTATGTTTCTGCACCACCCTAAGATCAACTGGCAGATAGTGCTTAAGGCATTAAGTCCGCCTTTGTACAGTTTTTTTTGTGCATAAAGCTTTAAATAAAAAATAAATACCACTCAATTAACGGAAAATAGGAAAAGACGTTACTTATCATGGCCATTAAAATACAATATGATATTTAACACTGTCAGAAAAATTCTAAAGTAACGAATTCATTTCCACTGTCTGACCAAAATTTTGCATTTTGCTGAAACCGTAGTATCTTGCTCCATTAAATATTAATAACTCAAGATATTTCAGTCTTTCCGAAGTCTGAACGATGAATATTCAATGTTTGAGATATACATAATTGCTTGGCACTCGGTAGATGAATGATCAATTAATAGAATTCTGAGCTTTTATTGGCGAACTTGTGAGTCTTCTATTTCTAATGGAGTAATGAGACATTTTCTGGTTTCTTTACTGGCTTTTCTGTACGTAGTATCATAATATTTAGAGGTTTTTGTTCTATGGTTAAAAATCATCCAGATTACATTCATCATGATCACGACCCTTACTCTCTAAAAAACCCACCCCGTTTCTTCGTTGCCTTTCATACCGGGGCCGAGCTTCCCTTTCGAAACTAAACCCTTTGCCCCAGTAGGCTTCGACCCTGCTGGGGCTCGCCGTCTGCAAGACCGTGCCTACGGTGGCCGGAAATCAGGATATTAATCGCGGTGGCGGCTGGGGCGTGAGCGCCGTTGCCTGATGTGGTCGGCCTCCTCCTTTGCTGGCATTACTGCTTCGTAGAAGGAGACGATAATATTTAGAGGTTGTGTTATCAAATGATTCCTCCCTTCTATGGTGGAGCGAGAGGAAACCTAACTCTTTCAAAAATTACCATAGTCCAATGGGCATTGGCTCTATTGAGTTTCTACGGTTTTGCCAACATCTCTCTTTTTTTCAGGTAGGAAAATCATCCAATGATATCCCCCGCATTTGGGCGGAGCGGGAGATAGTGTCAGACTTTTACTGACTAAAAACCCACTCTTGTTTCTTCTTTGCCCTTGTTCCAGGGCCTCAGGGATCTCTTTCGCATCACCCATGGCGCCAGTAGGCTTCGACCCTGCAGAGGCACCTACGGTTGCTGACAACTCCTTGAGGCGCGCGTGGAACATACGCGCCGTCGACGACTTGGGCTCAGTCCGGACGGTTAACGGGCGGTCGGATGGCGAGCTACCCATTGCTCACCGTCTGTACCAACATCAACATCTCTGTGATGTCTGTGCGCAAGTCTGCTTCTACGATTGCTGGGAATCAATCACCCTGC
This sequence comes from Mythimna ferrago, assembly GCA_910589285.2. Lineage (NCBI taxonomy): Eukaryota > Metazoa > Arthropoda > Insecta > Lepidoptera > Noctuidae > Mythimna > Mythimna ferrago. The sequence goes on from OU342680.1 coordinate 3,748,811, forward strand.
TTATTTTGTCACCCAGAGCATCTCCTGTGGCCTCAGCCTCAGCAGGGTTTGAGGATGTCCGTCCTTAGGAGAGGATGGTCGCTTGGGAAAATTTTCAACTTTTACACGGGCAAAGTCGGCAGAACAAGCTAGTCGTGATACAATACGTCACAACGTAACAACAGAAACAATTTTCAGGCAGAGTTAACGTAAATATTTCCTCATATTTCACACACCCTTGGATCTCATACTATGATCTACGCGTATCAAAATAACTTGTCATTTTTCTATAGAAATAATGCGAAATATAATATAATTTTTTCACAGCTACATCTTGTTATCCCAACGGCTGCTGTTGCCATGGTAACGCTTTCCCTTATACCAATATTGACGCTTTCTGAGCGAAGATTTGCATGTGATATTTTTCGTTTCATTTTTACATCAAATACGGGTTTTGTTTGTTTTGATCTTTGAGTAAACAAAGAAAATAAATTAATTTTGATTTACTGGTGTGTAAAGAGGATATTTTGTAGGATTTGTTTTGAAGTCACTGCCACAGAGTACATTTTTATATGGTCACTGCCCTCATGATTTGGAGTTAATGAAACAAAATAATCTGTCAATTGTTTGGAATTATTAAGTACATTTTTTTTAAAGCGTATACTGTCCCACTGCTGGGCATAGGGGTCCCCCAACTTCTTCCAGGAAGAGGTGGCGAGACGACCTAGATGCCTACCGCGGGGATTGGTTCGAGGTAGCTCGAGAAAAGAATACCTGGAAGAAGTTGGGGGAATTACATACTGTTTTTTTTTTAATATTATTGATATAGTCTGTCTAAAAAGTCAAGACTTGGAAATTTTTGAACGAAATAAAAAATCTGTAGTATATTACTAGATACAATACTTTATAAGGTTCTATTAGTAAACAATGATCATCTCTTTGCAACCTTGATTATTCAACCAGTGCTGACTATATCAGATTTCAAGAATTAGATTATTTGATTAGATTACCCAAGTTGTTTGACTTTTTAGATAGACTCTAGGCTTGCGTTTGACCACCATCTCACCACATGATAAGCGACGATGTGGCCAACGATGGAGCATGGTTGCCAAGAAGTAACCTATTCACTCCTGACTTAAGGACCCTAAGTTGTAGCTATCAGAACTTGTTAACCCACGCTTCCCATTGCTGCAAAAGTCACGATGAAATAACTGCGTGGAAGGTGTGTTGTCTCGATATCTGAGAAGAGGTTTTACTTCAGTATTAAACATATAATTTCCTTAGCTTTTTCCTAACTAGCTCTACTAACTTTTAACTAGGTTTGGCTTCCAGTCTAACTGCATGTAGCTGAATACACTTATCTACACTAATATAATAAAGAGGTAAAGTTTGTTTTTTTGTTTGTAGGAGGTAATCTCTGGAAGTACTGGTCCGATTGCTAAAATTTTTTCACCGATAGAAAGCTGCTTCATTCCTGAGTGACATAGGCTATATTTTATGTTCGCGAAAGAAGTCGCGGGCAAAATCTAGTTTTTTTATAGAACGACTGCATCAAAACGGCGAAGGAAACCATCGTGAGGCCTGTTAGGCATGTCCTAAAACCAAAAATTCGAAAATATGTGACATTTACCAACCCGCACTGGGCCCGCGTGGTGGATTACGGCCCATTCCTTCTCCTAGAACTCCAGCAGTGGGAACATTAAAAGGCTCACTATGTTTTGACTGCATAGTAGCAGACCTTTACAACCTAATTACTAGGCAATAAAATACAAAGAGTATCTTAGTGTAACTGGGTTGAACAGACTGATGGTCAGACTTTCTTGTGCCTGATTACTTCTAACGACTGTCAAAAATCACTATCAACAAAAACGATGAAAACTAGGCAAGTCCCAACTGTACAAAATCTAAGTTTTGAAGAGATGTCGGTTGTATTTCGTAACTCATCGCTTTGTGTAATTAATCTTATATATAAAATTCTCGTGTCACAATGTTCGTTCCCGTACTCCTCCGAAACGGCTTGACCGATTCTCATGAAACTTTGTGAGCATATTGAGTAGGTCTGAGAATCAGCCAACATCTATTTTTCATACCCCTTAGTGATAAAAAATAAAAAAATAAAAAATAATTTATATGGCAAAACAATGTTTGCCGGGACAGCTAGTATAATATAATATATTCCACAACTATCACACAACGCCATCTAGTACCTAGCTAAGCAGAGCTTGTGTTATGAGTACTAGACAACTGATAAACATACTTATATATTTCTAAATACATACATAATATAGATAAATCACACCCAGACACAGAACAAATGATCATGCTCATCACACAAACATTGATTGTCTTGGGTGGGAATCGAACCCACAACCTCCGGCACAGCAGTCAGTGTCTCTATCCACTAGACCAAAAGGCCAGTCAATTCTATCAATTTTAGCAAACGCTGTCGGAATATTTGGTTCTGATAAATCTATTGGTCTTTGCCAAAAAACTAGAGCGATAGAATTGTTATTTTATGCGACATTTATTTCCAGCTCAAAGAAACTGGAAACTTGATGTTGTTGGAAACTGTTGAAAGGCCTGCTTTTTTCTTTCGAGTTTCAAATAGTGATAGGTTATTTAAATATACAATTTTTAATAATTTTGTTTTTCTTTCTTTTTTAGAGACACCAGTTTATCTATTTTCATATTACAAAGAAAAAAGATTTGAATGTTTGTGTTTTTTGCATGTTTTTTTTTATGTGAATAAATTTCAACAACTGGACCGATTAAAAAATATATTTCATTAATAGCATGCTACTTTATCACTGAGTGACATAAGTATTTATAATATGTATTAGTTTATAAAAAACTAACTAACATCGTGAGGAAACCGGCATGTCCTAGAACAAAAAATTCGAAGACATGTGACATTCACCAAACAGCACTGAGCCCGCGTGGTGGACTACAGCCCATTCCCTCTCCTAAAAAAAGGAGGCCTGAGTCTCAGCAGTGGGAACATTAAAAAAAAGGCTGATGATTAGTTTATTAATGTTTAGGATTATTTCACGTATTTTTAACCAACTTCGAAGAGGAGGAGGTTCTATGTTCGGCTGAATGTGTTTTTTTTTTTACTTTTTTTAATGTATGTTCACCGATATCTCGGTCAATTGTGGACCGATTTTGAAAATTCTTTTTTTGATTGAAAGGTTATGCTTCCAAATTGGTTCCATAGAAATATTGTTATGATCTGATCATAAACTTCGAAGATATGGAACAGAACTCCTCATAGAATCACAGCAGAACTGTGGTTACATGATGTATCAAACTGATCTGATGATGAAGCCCGAAGGAAATAAAAAAAATAGTAATGTAATCTAACCGTGTTTGGGATTATTAGAATCGTTATGAGATGCACTGTGGCTATAAGTTATTTAAGTTTGTCTGAGGGGTACTTTTTAGTGTCGGTACCTTAACTAAAAAGTGTAAAATAAAAAACTTTTTACAAAAAAAATACAACCAACTTCAATGTTAAAAAACAGTGAAAATTATAAAATAACTTTAATTTCGGAAGTCGGTGTTAAATAACGAAGAGACAAAACTATTATAAAACTCCGATTTCCGAAATTAAAGTTATTTTATACTTTTCAGTGTTTTTTAATATTGAAGTCAGCTGTATTTTTTTTTATGTAAAAAGTTTTTTTTTTTCTATGGGTCTCTGATACCTGACACGGACCTCGGTCTGGTTTATAATTTATTATTATTATAAGGATGTGGGCAAAGCCGCTGATAGGAACCAGTGTAAGATAAAATAACCAACTCTTCCGTCAATTCAAAGGTTTTTTAAAGAAAACTATTACTTCCTGTTTATGAAAAAATCGACTGCTTGACAACACAGTATTGTTGAAGGAATTGATAAATAAATTACCGTTGATTATATTATAATGTAAAATATAAATGTAAAAAGAAAAAAAAAAAGAAAACAAAGAAAACAAAAAAAAAACTGTTATTATAATTATTTTTCAGGTCTACTAGATACGAAGACGAGAAAAATTACTATTGCAAAAATTATGTATGGTGTTTGTATCAATTGTAAAGCTCCTTCAGTAAATAAAGGCCATTTTATTTTATGTTATAATGTATATTATTACCCAGCGAGTCGCACTTACGACTTTGGATTGATGATCTAAGTATTCACTCGATCAAGCAGTAAAAAAACATATCGAGAAATCTTTATCCTCAAATAAATACCCCAGGGCCATGACATAGATCAATTCCGAGAAGACAGATCTTTTAACAAAATTGAGAAACGCGGGAAGATGGTCTGACAAAAGTACGGATCCATCGAGATATATTGCCGACACAGCCTCATTCAGCGCCATCAATCATATTCGCTCCTAAAGTGTCAGGTTTTGCGTTTTTATCGCTAACGGTATTCTCACACATAATGTTTTCATTGATAACAACAAGTACCTAAAATTTTCTTATAGCTACGTTTTGATCCATTATTTAATAATACATTTTTTTTTCTTCTAGCCATTGCTGTCCCTCTGCTGGGGAAAGGCCTCCCTCAAGTCCCTCCAAACTTTCTTGTCTTGCGCCGTCTCTAACCAGTCCTAGCGGTACGCATCCAAGTCATCCCGCATAATAATACAATTTATTAACAGATTATTTTTTGGTTTACAATATTTTTAGTAGCCATTATTTCTATTATTAGTAGGTACATAGGTATAAAATTATATAATAATACTAGGATAAGACTATCCGTATTCTAAATAAAAATCAGCGAAATTGTCAATGTAATTTGAAAAGGCAAATAAAACAATAAAGTATACTAAAATGGTCCATAATTTAAAATATCAAATTATACAGATTACCTCCTCCTTTTGACGTAATACATATCAGAGGAGTTAGCAACGATTCATCCAATCACACTATGCAAACACTAAGCTTTGGAACCATAAAATATTACTCACCTGCAAAACTCGTAGTCTTAACACCAGAGCGAGAGGGTATCCAAACCCGTGACGAAATATCGTGCTCTCTCTCTCCCCCGTCAATGGAGCGGCAGATTCCTTACGTCGAGAGAGGGCAGTCTGAAACAATTTATCAGCGTTAGCGTGGCTTGAGCTGTTTCTCAACAATCCCGATTATACGGTTCGAAGGGCGGTTTCCAAAAGGTTTAAGAGGTATTTAAAAAGGTTAAGATGCGGGTGTTCGCGGTTTTTGTGTGATGGGCCGCGGTTCTTAACTCTCTGTCCAGGGCGAGTTTCGATGCGAAACTTTCTTTTTTTCGGGCAACATTTGATTACAAGATTATGATAAAGGATTTTCATGTTGTAAATTGTGGATAGAATGGTCCATTTAAGTAAGTCTAACTTCGAGAAAGACGACAATAGGGTAGTTTCTAGGGTCAAAATAATTACATTTTATTTAGTCCGATTTTAGATTATAAAAAAATATTGGACACGTATTGTTTCTTTTTTCTATTAAACAAAAAATAACAAAGATATAGCCCATTAAAGTTACGTGTGACGTCACACCGTGCGAAAAAATGCAGCACAGCGTGACGTTACACGTAACTTTAATGGGCTATATCTTTGTCATTTTTGGTTTAATTTACAAATAAAAAAATACGTGTCCCTTATTTTTGAATAATCTAAAAGACGGACTAATTACATTTTTTACGGCAACTATTGTTGATTCCGTCTTGATTGGGCAGCATTTGGGAAGCTGTAAAATATCTTCTCGTCCAACATACGACAGGGTCAAAAGACAAAAGTCTATGACCTGTGAGCGTGACGCCCATTGTGAGCGACCACGTTTCAGTGCTATATGTCATCACATATGGCCCTGAAACGTGGTCACTCACAATGGGCCTCATCAGAAAGCTAACAGTCAGTTAAGGGCAATAGGAAAGCGAATCAGAAATGAATCTTCATTTCTGATTCGCTTAGTTACGCTTACCTTAGTTCTCCTGCGGATATCTTATCCGCAGGAGAACTAAGGTTACCGACATAGCCCGAAGAATTGCCAAATTGCTCATTGCTCGCGGAACAGATGGTCGATGGGACCGAAAAGTTCTGGAGTGGCTATGGTGTACAGGAAGACTCGGCGTTAGAAGGCCTTCTACCAGGTGGACCAATGACCTGGACAATCATGGAAATCCAATAGATGTGGGACGCTCAGAACCGGTCGATGCGGCTACACTTGAGTAAAGATGATGATGGATTGTTGCTCCAAAACAAGTAACCTCGTTGTGGTTGCACCATTTGTAGGTAACCAACTAGACAAAATAAAACTTGTAGCGACATCTATAGAGTCACATAAGAACTAATCCTGCATCGCGCAATTAAAGTTCTCCATGCTATTTGAACATAATATAGAATAGCACGAAATCATCTTTTTTTTAACATTGATGGGCTCGCGTTTGATCTCTATCTCACCTGATGGTAAGCGATAATGTGGCCGACGATGAAGCACGCTTGCCTAGACGTAACCTATTCACTCTTGACTTAAAGACCTTCAGGTTGTAGCTATCAGGAAACACATCTATCGGGCCAGCAGACATAACACCCGTCTGGTCGGAAGATCCTCCCTTTTCAACGGAGGTTTGCGGGACTTTGCTCTCTGTTCCGCATGCCTCCAAAAACTGTTTCTAACAAACATTTTCTAACATAATTTTCTGAACAGCATTTTGACTAAGTTCAGTCTGTGAAAATGGATATGTAAGTTTCCTAGAACTGACACAAATTGGCTTAGAGCCAATAGTTTGTCAAGTCTAAATTTTATGTAGACTAATAAATCTTTTACTTCAGTGGCGTTTGACTTGTATAGTTTTAGTTAGTTTAAACCATCTATAAGACTAAAACAAAATAACGGAAATGAAAAGCTTCATGAGGATATTACTATGTTATGCAATGTAAAAAATTGAAGACATGCGACATCCATGTGTGAGGGGGATGTCTTGGATGATTTTCCCAACGAAAAAAAAAACCCTAGACATGAAACAACTCTAAAGGCCGTTCAAATATTTGTTCTGAGCGGGGATAGAATTCGATATACAGAATATAGAATTCTACAGTCAATAGCTCAACTATTGCGACAACCGTGTCGACAAAATTACTCATACAATCATTACTACCACTAGTATTATTATTACCACCACCACTACTTGGTACCACTTAGTGCCAGGATCTTTTTTCACGCATGCGCAAACTGCCGTTTACCAGAGCAACCGCTTGTTGATAAACAAATTAAAAGAAGTTTGAAAGACCCTCACAAAGGTTTTATTTGCTCGTGCTCTAGATTAACTTCTAGTTTTTTTTTTTTATAATAATTGTGTTAAAACTACAAATTTTGGTCTTAATACTCCTCCCGTGTTGGTACGCATTAATTTTAGTAAATTCATCTTAATACCTATTTTTTATATGATTAGAGATACTAGCAAACGGTTAGTCGTCTCTTCAAGTGAGTAGAAGGCTAGGTTTAACTTTGGCCAACGAATCAGCATTGCCATTCAAAGTGGTAATGCTGCCTGCGTTCTGGCCACTTTTCCCATTAACAGCAACGTGGATCAATTGTTAGATGCCCAACGATTTTTTTTATTTTATTTTCAGTTTATATATATAATTATTTATTTACCTCGTTATTAGTTTAGTTGTTTGTAAGTATAGTATAACTATTTAAATATTTTTAAGTAAGTAAGTCTGTGTTTCCTGATAGCTACAACCTAGGGGTATTTCAGTCAAGAGGTTACTGCTAGACGCGCGAAGCACGCATCGTCGATCACATCATCGCTTACCAACCAAGATAGTGGTTAACCGCTAGCCTATACATATTATTAAAACAAAAAAAAAGTTTTGTTTTAAAAATAATAAAAGTACCTATATTTTCGTTTGAAAATATAAAAAAAAAAAACACCGTACCTACATTAAAAATGGACAATTTGTGTTTGATTTCTCTTCGAAGTTTCAGGCGTAACACGGCTTTCCGAGTTATGAAAGAGAATCATTTTTGACAGGAAACATTTAAAAATTCATTGTTTCATTCCGGGAAGTGATTTGGCTTGCTCTCCATTTTTCTTTGAAAACGTAAATTGTTTTTAGTAAAATATGATGGAGATCTTTCTTTATAAATTAAATCAGTTTCAAATTGTTGCGCAATTTTCTGACATTATGCTCTTGCTCACAAATTATTTTAATGGACTGGAATCTGGAATAAAAGTCGCCCTTAATAACTTGCTTTTATCAGACCCTATCAGAATACTAGCGCTGCCTTATCTTACATTTTTGTTTCAATATCACAGCACAGGCTGAGATAGGATCCTTTTTGAGCTTGCACATGTCTATTATTTTTCAACTTTTTCGCTTTATTGTTACAATTTTTCGTTTTTTTTTTAATCTTTTATTTTAAGGACTTTTGGTCACAGTAAAACCTAACCTAATACAAGTAAAGGTACCTTGAACCTTATCAAAAATTGATAACGGTTGCGTTATCAATTTTTAGTTTAAATTATTAATAGTTTAGTTTAATTTTTTTTTTTAAATAAATGATTTATTTCTTTAAACTTTTTTTTTTTCATTTAAGAAACCTTGAAAACCATGTTCGCGGATTCCGATGACAGTGAAGAAGAACCTCAGCCAATACCTCGTCGTAACTCTTCATCAGAAAGTAGTTACGATGAAAATGAAGAAGAAGATAAGAAGATACCAGATCCAGAAGAAAAACAACATGAAACTCTGGTGCAAGCAGGTAAATAAGCTAGGCTTGCTTAATCAGATATGTCATTTATGTCTTTAAAACGATAACGATATTGAAATTATATTGTTTATAGCCAGATGTATATTCAAATAAAAATATCAAGCACATTATACATATAAGTATTTTCATTTATAATGATAACACCGTATAATACATTACATTTATCTACTTGCATGACAGAATTGAACACAACTAATTAAATTATCAGCACTCGTATAGTAGAATTAACACCTTAGATTTAAAGGCCTGTAGTTTCAATTTCCCATGATCAGGAGACCCTGTTAGTAATTATTTGTAATATAGTCTTTAAAATTGTATTTAAAAATTGAATCGCATCGATTAATCTTATGTAGGTACAGGGCTTTGTTTATATAAAAAAAAAACAGATTAAACACCACAATCCGATTTATAACGAAATTTTAGTAGCTGACAGCGACGCAGCGCAGCAGGCACCTTTAGAGTGAAATAACTATAAAATTTACTTACGCCCCCAAAAAATACCAAAATCGTTTGAAAGGTTCAAAAAGTCATTTACATAAACTAAATAAGCATTTAATATTTCATTCTGTTTCGTTTACCTTAAAAACAATATAAAATTATTTAGCAACAATATCAAATTCAGTAGGCACTTTCATAACAGTCAACCCAAGCTGCCCCAAAGGTATCGGATGGAAGTCGGGAGACAGATGTCGGGATTCCCCATGGGAGTCTTATTCTGACACTTTCAGTTTGATAAGGGTTATAAAGTTAACATCCTAGACAGTTTTGTTACACAGAATGTTAATGTAACTGGCATTTTTTAAATATATAATAAGTTCTTGAATTGTAAAGGCAAAAAAAAAAAAAATATTTTGAGTTCAAGTTTTTTTTTAGTCAATAAAAATTTACTAGTACTCCCGATTCTCTTACCCTACAGATGTCGATCGGTCTAGGCATACATCTATCTAACTCATCTTGGCAAGACAACAACTGTACCTTTTCTGTCAGTGGTGATTTGTAAACTAAAGATTATTTTGTCAAGCGATCTAATTTATTTTGTCACCTAATCTAAAAATAAGTGGAAAAGCTCTTTTGAATAAAAAAAAAAAAATATTTGAAAGAAAACTCACTGTCATGTCAATTACGTCACCATAAAACTTAAGTTGGCTATGACCATGGATTTAGTGTGTACTCTACCCGTGGTTATTGACACACAATTAAAAATGTTCAAAAAAATAACAAAATGACCATCTAGATTATAATGTGCTTCATGTATTGTTCATAATTACATGTTTTGGTTTTAGTTAAAACAGAAGAGGAAGGAGAAACAAAGATGTCGCAGATAATCACACAGCCTTTACTTCGTAGAAAAAGGTTCGTTCCAGATTATGAAGTTGAAGGTGTATACAAAATTACTCTAGGTGAAGAAACGCAAATACATACAGAAACAGTAGTAGGTACACATGTTTATGCTCAGTACCCTTGGAAGTTTATAAGCAAAGCTAGAATTATGGAATCGATAGATATGGGCGGTGAATTGTCAGAATTTTTTCCCATTCGTGAACAACTTGAGGCCTACAGCGATGAAGAGGTGCTAATTGGTTACATACTTGATGAATCAACTAACACTGATGACTTTTATATATGTTGTACACCAGAAGCAAGGAATCATTGCAAAGAGCAATCTGATAAATTTATTAGAAGACAGGAAAAAAAGTTAGAAAAAGCTGTTTATAAAAGACCTAAACCCTGGAAATGTTTAGGAAGTGATGCAGAAATTATCGAACTGGCGCCCATCAACAAAAGAGATTTAATCGAAGTAGAGATAAAAACTAAATTTCCCATGAAATATGAACCTGACAAGTTCGATGTGAGGGATACTTGTTCTGTTAGGGATGGTTCTATAGAGTTAATATCTCACAAAGAGAAATACAATAATGTTTTCCGACAAAGAGTTGACTGTGCATCTCAGATTACTCCAACTTTTGCAAATAGAATTGCTCAAACTCGACTTACTTACCCAAAAAATATGTGGACACAATCCATTGCAGACGCTTTAGGACAAGTAGAAGATATCGAAGGTGGTGGAGACTCCAGTCAAGTGGCTCCAACAGTTGAAGACGATGGAGATAAAAGTTCTGATTATGAAAATAAAGTAATCAAACAAACACTTGATGAAAAGGAACTAGCTACATATAAAGCTGCACGGACACGTATGCGGCGACCGTCTTATGTTCAAAAGATGAATAGTTTCGTCACATCGAGACATTGTGAAATGGAATCTGTAATAAAACTGAACGAAGTAATGGATATGTATTATAACGATTATTCAAATCTCGCCAACCAAATACATACTGACACACTTGCTACTATGACTTTTGAAGAGTATGTGTGTTTCACAGACGTCAGGGCTAAGGATAAATACGTATCCTGCGCAGTATTTCATCCGATGTGGTCCGGCATTGTGGCTATTTCATATGCCGATAGCATTACGACTGTAATGAAGACTCACACGACCATATGTAAAGATCCAATCAAAAAAGCCGTCTATGGATTAAACCCTGTTTTAATTTGGAGTCATATAGATAGCTTAATACCAAAACTCTATTTAGAAGCACCCCGTGAAGTTAAGGTCCTTTCATTTTGCCCATTCAATGAAAATATTCTGGTTGGTGGTTTAGTAAGTGGACAAATAGTCATATGGGATCTAACTAATAAGCTTGAAAATGTTGAAAATATTGAAACCCTAAGTGAAAAGAAACAAAAATATCGAATTGCAATGAACGCTCATATGGGATGGATGAAGTCAGTGGAAGACAGATCGGTAGTAAATGCTACTGTTTGTAGTAATCTTATGAATTGCCATTTAAATTCTGTAACTGCTATCAAATGGATGTCACCAAATTTCTCAGTAACACCTACCGGAAAAACGATTTCTACGCCAAATGACCAGTCGTTACAATTTATATCAACTTCAGTAAATGGAAGTATTTTAGTGTGGAATATGTCAGTTAGCAACTTAGGATTTGTTGAAGATAAGAAAGTTAAGAAATCTAGGAGAGTTGCGCGATTACCATCTGGGTTGCTCACTGACGTTTCACCTTTCAAAGTCTTGGACCGTATTTTACAGCCATGCTACAAAATAATATTGGGTGAAGCTGGTCAAGTCTGGACATATTCAATTCAGAGTTTTAGTATGACTCCTCCAAAAGTTAAGTATATTTATACACCGAAAAATAATGGCACAGGTAGAAAATATTTTGCATGTGAAATTTTAGAGCAAAATGAAGATGAAATGAATTCAATTTTTTATTTTGGTTCGCAACATGGTACTCTTACACGAGCTACTTGGGAAGGCCATGAGTTTAACACTGGTGAAACAGTGAATTCAGAATATGCTAGTATCAAATTTCGCTGTAAAATACATGATGGTTCTATAATCGCCACTCATAAAAATCCTCTCGTTGATTCAGTAACGTTAACAGTGGGTGGAAAAATATTTGCTATTTGGTCTGATAATTTGTTAGGTCGCCCTATTATATGGAAAAAGCGTCCTTACCGTTTAACTGACGGAGCATGGTCACTGTATAAACCTAGTATACTTTTTATTGTTAATGATGAAGGGGGTCTAGAAACCTGGGATCTATTGTTAAGAAGCGACAAACCCATTTCTGTGCAAACTCTTTCAGGGACAATGCTCACTGGTGTTAGTCTTCATACTTTGCCATTGACAAAAAATATGATTGGAGTAAGTGATATTAATGGTTCTTTTAGAATGTTTTTGAGCCCACCTATATTTATGTTACAAAACACGAGCTACAAAGGTCGCATGGAGGCTATGATAGCAAGAGAACTCAAAGTAATGAAATCTTTTATTACTTGGCAAGACAATTTTATCAAAAAATATCCTCACATTTTAGAAGAAATTAAAAGGAAAGAAGGTATGCTTCTAGCTGAAAAAGAAGAAGAAAAGCGTAAGCAGAGGGAAGAATTGGGAAAAAAACATGATGAAGAAATCGAAGCAAGAAGATTGGAAAAATTAAAATATGTAGGCCCAGAAGAAAGATGGCAAAAAATTATACAAAAACTAATAGAAAAAACAATTGCTGTCAAAAAGAGAATCAACAGAGCATTGTTAATAGAACAAGAGAAACCATTACGCGAATTGGAAACACAGCGTTTAGAGAAAGAAAGACGAATGTTAGAAATCATGAAAAACCAAAAAGCTATTTTTAATGACACAGTTGCCATTCTCTTCCCTGAGGCTATAAAAAAGCCATCTAAACCAAAGAAAAGTTTACTTTCGGATAATAAAGAAGCATTGAAAAAAGAATATTTGGAAGAATACAAACACGCAAGAAAGGTGGCATCGAAAATAGTGAAGAAAAACCCATATAAAGTAGAGTTCAGATGGGAAGCTACTCTTGCTGAGGGTAAAGAAAGGAGAGCAGCTCTGAATGCTAACGAAGATATCGTAAAAATGCATTGTTCAAGAATTCTCGGAGAATCGGGAGGAGTAGCTGCGGCTTCTAAATATTCACGAGAGGAACCTAAAATTCAAATAGATGAGGGAGATGAAGATTCCGAAGATTTATCTTAGAACTTATTTGCAGAACATGATGTACTGCTAGTATCTTATTTGGCTTGTATACTTTTACATTCTTACTATGTCTTAAAACTAACTTTTGTTTGCTTATCAAGCCACGATGTAAAAATATATTTCGTATGAATGCTTCCAAAGTTAGCAAAAATATTGACAACTTTTTTTAATGATAACGAAAAATATTGGTAACATTCACGTAGCATTGATATGATTTAAGGTACTTTTCTCCTAGATAAATCCTTAAAATATAAGGATATTTTGTCTAAAATTTTCGTAAGTATATTTATTTATAACGTAACTGAAATGAAATTTATTTGAATTTCGATTTTAATTTTTATATCCATTTTTTTCCTTTTTTTAATAATTTAAAACGTTTTAAAATTCGCTTTTACTCATTAATAATGTGACTGATTTGCGTATTTGGCATTTTATTTTTATGAGACTTAACAAAAAGTCTCATAAAAATAAAATGCCAAATACATTCCTTTTATTTTTTATTCGTAAATATAAATGGGATTGATATTTTAAAATAGTTTTTCATTATAATTCCTTGCCTAAGCAGAAGAAGATTAATTCATATTAAGTTTCATAAAATGTTATAAAATGCGTATGACTTTAATTTCTTTGCTATATACATTACAATTTTTGTAATTTGAAGTAGTTACAATAAATTCGATGCGTTTTATACAAGGTGCTACTTAATTACAGTCCATATTTTTTTCAAAACCATACATTTCTGAAATTGTACGGAACAGATTTATTTTATACTAGCTGCTGTCAACGGATTCACCCACACAATAGTAGAAAATTGTCCTACGGGAACATACTCCCGGGATAAGTATCCTCTATGCTAATTCAGGACATGATCTGCACGTGTGCCAAATCTCATTTAATCCATTAAGCTGTTCGTGCGTAAAGAAGTAAGTACACATATACCCTCACACAAACTTTCACCCTTATATTATTAGTGGGATCTTAAAGCCGTACACTAAAACTTGCGTGGATAGTACTGTACGTCTCAAGTATATTCTTGTTTTTATTTTTAATCTTTGTTTTTATTTTCAGTTGACTACTATATGTAATGATAAGAAAGGTATGGATATTATCATTAAAATGATTACAAAATATTTATTCAGGCCATTTCATTGATATGTGAGGCGATGGGTGTAAATAAACATGGACCAATAAACCTCCCGGCAATATCCATAATCGCAATCTGCATGGTATAAGTTCAAAACTATTCACAGAATGCGGACCTCATATTTTGCACACTCAACTTCCTTTTGGCACCTGCACTAAGACCTTCATGCACCCGCCTTTTTTCCAAAAGGTTGTCAATCTTTCGATAGTGCGTAAAAACTCTTTTGAAAATACTGGTTTCGTAATGGTTAGTACACATGATTAAAATTTATTGTCTCGAATCTGCAAAAAAACGATATAAAAATTTACTCATGAAAAAATTACAATCATTTTTGCCAATTATGTTAACAAATTCCTATGTTTCTAAAATAGGATAGGATGCACCCCGTTTTTGCGTGGCGATATAAATAAAACTCAAATTCACTTCACTGTGTATACTTTACTGACTTCTACTATTTACCACACTGGTCCGGCAGCCATCAAAGTTCTTTTGTGTCCGTTTGATATTTGCCATTTTGGCTTTGTCGGCCGTAGTGAGTGTTGGCAAGTGCCACTTACAATATACACATGACATCATTTTCATCATCATCATCATTTCAGCCGAAAGACGTCCACAGTAGGTCATAGGCCTGCCCCAAGTGTCACCATAGTGACCGGTCCTGTGCTCTCGCATCCATTGGATTCCCGCGACCCTCACCAGGTCATCGATCCACCTTGTAGGAGTCCTTCCAACCGTTTACCGGTACATGGTCGCCATTCCAAAACCTTTCGTTCCCATCGTCCATCTGTTCTGCGAGCAATTTGCCCTGCCCACTGCCACTTAAGTTAGGCAATTCTTTGGGCTATGTCTGTAACCTTGGTTCTCCTGCGGATATCTTTATTACTGATATGATCACGACAGGAAACTCCGAGTATTGCCCTTCGTTTGACTTTAAGCCTTCTGATGAGGCCCATTTTAGGCGACCACGTTACGAAGCCATATTTAATTATTTTTCATAAGTTTTATATAATTCGTGAATCAAAAACCCATGTAACAAAATTTGGTCTTGTAGTGGTTCCCGAGCCAGGACTATACCAGACTAGTAAAAGTTTATAACTACGAAAAAGGGCCCATTTTATACGCGTACTTTTGCCAATAAAACACTCATAGTAGACTTGACGAGCACCACTTAGACCAATAATACACTTATAGTTGGACTACGCAGAACTATCTGCTCCTGCGAAGCTCACTATGAGCATTTAATAGAACCAGGCAGGCGTGTAACGTACTCCGCGCTTCCATTACTGGCTACTTCAAACATTTGTAACTTTTTGTTGTATTGTGTTCTGAGATTACGGAGAAAAATAAAAATTAAAAAAAAGTAATTTATTTTATACAACAATGTATTAACAAGTATTTCGAATATTATACGTGTTGACACGGCAAACGCGTAAATATTTTCGGTGAAGTGTATTGTGTTTTACATCTTAATTTTTGTTCGCTTTTTGAACACGGCGTATTTACTAAGTTGTGTTTAAAAATAATATTACTCCTAAGGTAACACCATATTGTAACAAAATGGCCGTGAAGATGTGATAAATATTAAAAGCTTAAACGGACTTCACGAAAATATCTTTGGATACTAATAGTTTTACAAGAAACCTTTATACACCGTGAAATTTTAATGGTTGTTTTCCCGCAGCGAAATGGTTTTGTCTTAGTAATATAATCGTTTCATAAATAAATAAAATATTAGAATTGCATTGCATTGTTGCGTGCAAGCTATTTTATGCCGTATCACCACATACACGGGAGCTTATTTTTGTTTGAACATTAATTTATGCATTGCTTTCCTATGAAGCGCGCGCGTGCGACGCGAGTACCTACAAGTTACGTCTAGTGTTACTATTTTTTCTCACTTTTTCGAGTTGTTGAATATTTTTTTAATTATTTTAAAACAAAAACATTTTTATTTTTTTTTACTTTTACTCTATGTTTTGAAAGTACTCCTTATGGCAAGTCGATCTGCCGCGGGAAAACAACCATTAAAATTTCACGGTGTATAGAAATTAAGACTATAACAGGAGAGAGTCCACATTAATACCAAGTACACTTACTCTTAGAAGAAACCACTGTAGAATAATTCACTTAAAATTGGCACATAAAGTTGACTTATAAACCCCTATAAGGTCAAGTAACAAATGCAAGTGGTTCTAAGTGGATTTAGTTCTATAAATTACTATTACTGGTGTATACACTTATAGTGAATTTATAATTACTTCTTGTAGGCGATTATAAGTGTAACTTACTAAAACAAGTTTTCTCAAGTATATTTACAATTACGCAACACTTTAATAGGCCATCTTAGCCTTTACTGCGCCCATAATCCTCCGTGTAACCTGTTACAAGCTTGGTAGTAAAACCTGGATCCACTAAGAGAGAGCTACTAGTGCCTATAAACTGTGCGCTGCAGGAGAACTTTGTTACTTGGGAATAACATGGAATTTGAATAAAATTAATTCAAAATGCAAAAATACTTCAGTGCAGGGCCTCAAGTCTGCTATTACAATAGTGTCAGAATGATCTATCATTGATGTCATAATTGTCGATTTTGACAAGTTTGGTAATCTACTATTATAATGGCTTCATTACTTTCCAATGGTCAACCACTGACACTCCATTGAAAAAAGTGGCTTAAAATGGTAATCTCGTACATATTGACAAATGAATATTTGATATTTGCGGTAATCTGCTAAAACTTTGACAGTTTATTTGATCAGTGTTTGACCATTAGAACGTTATTGTGCAGTTATTGGTTCTAATATGCTCGAAATTATCATTCTACCGCAATTCTATTACAAGACCATTGACCGATCAATGATCGATCATTATGAATTAGCAGATTACAAACTTTTAGCAAAATGACAATGGGATCGTGTTGGAATGACGAATTTATAAAAATAGCAGACTTGGGGCCCAGTGCACTTACACTTGACTTCTCTACAGCCATTTACATTATAAGTCAAAATCAGTTCTTTGGCTCACGCATGTGATGTTTCAAATAGGCATTATCAATTAAAAGAAAACCTGTGGTTTTAGAGCGCAGACGGTAAAAGAAAAATATATCACTCAAACCATTATCGTACTCGTATCATATTAAATTGTAACCCTGACCAGGTCATCGGTTCACCTTGTTGGAGGCCTTCCAACGATGCGTGTCGTCCAGTCTTTTAATGGTATTCTTAATAAAATCATTTAAACAGAAACTATTTTTTGACTTTGAACTAAGCTCCACTTTTTTTCGACGGTCAAAAAATAGTGCATCATGTGTACACGAACCTTAAGAAAAATAATATTCCTGTCATGATAACTTCAATGTCAAAAAAATATAGTTTACTGACACTCATAAGTACCGTGGCCACAGCATTCTGAATTATAAACGGTACACTTATACGTTAATAAGTTGCCCAGTAAACACGCAAAACAAACATGTCGAGCTATGAACAGTTGCCACAACCCCGCAGAAAGAGGTTCATTCCGAAATATGAAGTTGAAGGTGTACGTATAATAACCCTTAGTGAAGATACACAAATTCACATCAACGCGGTTATAGGAGTTCATGTCAACGCGCAGTATCCGTGGATTTTCGTAGATAAGGCTAAAATTACAGAATCTATTTTCCTAGGAGGTGAACTTTCTGAATTTTTCCCATTACGTAAGGAGTTAGAGGCATACAGCGCAGAAAAACTGCTCATTGGTTATATAGTAGATGAATCAAAGAACACTGACGACTTTTACATATGTTGCACGACAGAAGCCAGGGATCATTGCAAGCAACAATCTGAAAAATTTATTAGAAGGCAAGAAAAAAAATTGGAAAAAGCAGTCCAAAAAAAACCTAGACCCTGGATAAGTTTGGGAAGTGATAACGAAATTACCCGACTGGAACCCGTTGATTCGAGAACTTTAATGGAGCTAGAGGTAAAGGCTAAGTTTCCCACTGAATATGACCCCGAAAAGTTTCAAATTAGGGATACCAACTGCATTAGGGACGGTTTCATAGAATTAAAACCATACAGACAGAAGTTCAATACTGTTATGCGACGGAGAATAGACTGTGAATCTCAGATTACTCCAGCAATGATACATAAATATGTTCAAACACAGCTTAGATATCCACAAAATGTGTGGACGCAATCAATTGCGGACTCTCTAGGTGACACGGCAGACTTTGTAGGCGGTGGTGATGCTAGTCAAGTCCAAGAGGGAGAAGATGACGCGAGTTCAGCAGCTGAAGGTAAACCGCAAAAATTGCCACTTGATGAAGTAGGAGTGGCTGCATACAAGGCTGCACTAAGACGTTTGCGTAGACCGTCGTATATAAAAATGGTCAATAGTTATGTTGCTTCACGAAAAAGTGAATTTGAGTCAATGATAGAACTCAACACAATAATGGATATGTACTATAACGATTATCCTAATCTCGTTGCCAAAACTCGCAATAAACTTGGTTCCATGGCTTTTGAAGAGTATGTTTGTTTTGCAGACGTAAGGGCAAAAGACAAGTTTGTATCCTGTGCAGCGTTTCATCCAATGTGGTCTGGCATTGTAGCTATTTCATACTCTGATGCTCATCCGGCTGTTATGCAAATACCAACCATGACACGGCAAGACCCAATTCAAAGGGCTGTTTATGGTTTAAATCCTGTTTTGATCTGGAGTCATATAGATAGTTTAATACCAAAACTGTATTTGGAAGCACCTCGCGAAGTAAAGGTTCTATCATTTTGTCCTTTTAATGAAAATATTTTAGTAGGCGGTTTAATAAGTGGACAAATAGTCATTTGGGATTTAACCAATAAGCTAGAAAATGTCGAAAAGATTGAACATTTGAGTGAAAAGAGAGAAAAATACAGAATCGCTATGAACTCTCATATGGGTTGGATGAAGCCTGTACACGATAGCCGTGTAGTAAGTGTTACAGTATGCACTAGTCTACAAAATTGTCATTTCCATACAGTTACAGCTATCAGATGGCTGTCACCAAACTTTTTTGTGACACCTACCGGTAAAACGATACCTATTGAAGAAAACAAATATTCGATGCAGTTTATCTCTACTGGAGTGGAAGGAAATGTTTTGGTTTGGAATATGTCACTTGATAGCATAGGATTTGTTGAAGGTAAGAAAGTCAAGAAATCAAAGAGAGTGCTAAAAAGGCCATCAGCGTTGTCAACTGATATTTCTCCGCTTAAAATATTAGATCGTATTTTACAGCCATCATTTAGAATTTTATTAAGTGAGCCAGATGCTGTCTGGTCACTTTCCGTACAAAGTTTTAGTATGACTCCTCCAAGTGTAAAATATACCTATACTCCTAAAAATACCGGCACTGGTAGGAAATATTTTTCGTGTGAAATTTTAAAAGAAAATGAACCGAATAACATTTTTTATTTTGGTTCACAACACGGTACACTAGCACGAGCAACTTGGGAAGGTCATAACTTCAACACAGGTGAAGCAGTAAATTCTGAGTTTGCTATAATACAGTTTTTCTGTAGTATACATGATGGTACTATAGTCGCCACTCATAAAAATCCTCATATTGATTCCATAACATTGACAGTAGGCGGTAAAATATTTGCAATTTGGTCTGATGATTTATTGAAGCGACCACTTATTTGGAAAAAACGTCCCTACCGTTTGACAGATGGGGCATGGTCACTGTACAAACCTAGTTTACTTTTTATTGCTAATGATGAAGGAGGTCTAGAAATCTGGGATCTATTGTTAAGAAGCGACAAACCAATTTCTGTGCAAACTCTTTCTGGTACAATGCTCACTGGTGTTAGTCTTCATACTTTGCCATTAGAAAAAAATATGATTGGAGTGAGTGACGTTAATGGCAGCTTTAGAATGTTTCTAAATCCACCTATATTTATGTTGGAAAAACCAAATTATAAACCACGAATGGAGGCCATGTTAGCAAGAGAATTAAAAGTTATGAAATCTTTTACGGCTTTCCAAGAAGATTTTGTGAAAAAAAATCCGCATATTTTATTAGAATTAAAAAGAAAAGAAGGTTTGCTTTTCGCTGGAAAAGAAGAAGAAAAGCGCAAGCAAAAAGAAGAAATAGATAAAATCCTTGAAGATGAAATGGAAGCTATAAGATTAGAGAAATTGAAAATTGTTGGTCCTGCGGAGAAATGGCAAAAAGTTATTCAAAAACTCATAGAAAGAACAATTGCAGTAAAGAAAAGAATTAACAAGGCACTCTTAGTAGAACACGAGAAACCGTTGCGAGAATTAGAAACACAGCGTTTAGAAAAAGAAAAACGAATGTTGGAAATCATGAAGAGCCAAAAAGAAATTTTTAATGACACTGTTGCAATACTTTTTCCTGAAGCAACAGCCAAGGAACCTGCACAAAAGAAAAGTCTTTTTGCGGAAAATAAAGAAGCAATTAAACGAAGTTATCTGGAAGAATATGAGTATATAAAAAAAAAAGCTTCTATTATGGTTGAGAAAAATCCATATCATAGAGATTTTCGATGGGAATCTGCTCTTACTGAAGGAAAAGAAAGACGAGCTGCTTTGTATCCTGATGACGATGTAGTAAGAATGCATTACACAAGACTTGAGGATGAACATAGGGAGTCAGTTTCAGGTTACATTGTTAGAGTAGAGGAATCTCAAACTCAAGTTGAAGAAGAAGAGAAGAGAGATGAAGAAAACATAGAATTATTTTAAAAACTTTTTCACGACATAGCATTGGTCCCTGAACTACTCCACCTCCAAAAATAAGCCAATCGACACATTAAAAGAATGTCACTTGCTCTCTCTACAAGATTGTAACAGGGGCAAGAGTTGGAAAAGAAAAAGATCCCTTCAGTGATGGTCCCTAAGTGGGTACACTTACTGAAAGACTCCCGCTTGTTCGTAACATATACAAAAGGAATATGTTACCGTTAAGGCACTCGTATTACGTAATAACAGCCAAACGGGATCAATCTTCAAGGATCTTTAAGGTTAAGCAATGCTAACTGAGATCGTTTTAGAAGTAACGATTTTTTTTTTAAATTTTAATTCTAGTTCGTTTTTTAGTTTTCATCAAAAATTGTATTTTATTATTTTGTTCAATGATTCATGATACCTCATGTTATCTTTTATTATTAGATTAGTTTACACTCAAATTATTTCATATAAGTTATTTTTTTTTTTGTTTAATTTCGTCATCATCCTTTTCGCCAGTGGACGTACATTGTTGGACATAGTCTTCTTTGGAGTAGCCAAAATAATTTTAATTAAGAATTTAAAATTAATTAAGCAATGTATGCCGATTTCCCTTTATAAATGGATGACGATCTTACCATATCGAGATTCGTTCGATTCGATTCGAAAGCTCGTCTAGTTAATCTGCCTGTCATTTGTACATCTATGGCAGTTGCCCAATTACTGGGTTTCAGAGGTCAGCTAGATAGTCGCTGTATGTAAAATATATCAGCTATTTCATTATTAAACAAATGTTGTTTAGTTATGTTACAATAATATAAATGTGTGAAAATAGTTTTCTTTTTTTTTATCAAATTATTTTTTGGGCCTTTGCCCAGGTGATATGACTGTTATTAACTCATCAATCGACAGCGTACCATATCATAAAACCAATTTCCACACAGAATATTATACACCCTTATTTTTTAATTAGTAAAAAAAAAATGGGGCTCTTTCCGTACCCGTTACTGATCACATTTGTGTAGTCAAAAGTAAAAAAAGCTTATCATAATTGGTAAATTAAAAATTGAATCAATCATTCATAGCGTTGCTACTAAAAAATACAACGCGTAGCGCTTTTTTCACTTTTCTCGCTATTAATTTTCTCATAAAATCAGCAGCCTGTACAATATTTGCATAAATTATGTGACATTTTAGGATATAAACAAACGCTCATAACTTTGCTGTTAAAGAAAATTATTTATTGAGAATCTACTTTAATAATAACAAGACCTTTTCTAATATGCCCTTTAAGTATTTGTGCTAATTAAAAATTAATGGTGTACACATGTTGCAGTCGTATTGTATATCGCGCCGTATTACAAATTGGCGCCGTTTTAAATAACGTTTTGTGATGTACTGCAGTTACTTTACTGTACCTCGACCACAATTCCACCAACTGCATAAAACTGCTTAAACAGACATATTTCGAACTGTTTAGTCGCTTTTTGAGGTCATGTTTTTTTAAAGTAGGTACCAATTTTGGTGAGATATAGTTTATTACCTAGGTATTTACAATAATCTATTCACAATACATGGAGTTTATAATCTCGCAAGACTTATTACCAGCGATTATTGCCATAATCCAATCAAAAAAAAAACATCAAAAATAACTTCATTAATTTATTTTTTATTTTTTTCTTGGAATTAATTTCATTAAAATTAAATTAAATTAGAGATATATTTTTTTGCATAGCTCTATTGCCTCTTTAAGATATTCGCGAAAGAGTTATTTTAGTTGAAAGTGGGTTAAAGTAGTTTTGGACCGGAGAGCCTTTGGCGCCGCGCCGGTCAGTGGACTGAGTAGCAGTGCAAATGGAGATAAATTTGTGGGTCAAAGTTTAAAGTGGGCAGCTGAACTCTGAACATTTTAATGGTCATGTTTCTCCCGTATATTTCACAAGCCAAATATATTTTTATTAAGAAAGAGGAAAGGATTTTCATAAATTAATCAAGAAATGAGGGTCCAAACCCAAAGTTTGTATTGAGAAACCTACATTCAATCGAGGGACACCGCTGATACAAGCTAGTCTTGCATAGTATAAAACTGATATTCACTTCTATCTGTTAATCTGCTATATACTTATACAGGGTTATTCGTAAAACACTGGCAACCTCTCAGAATTATGTTATTAATATCATAAACAACAACTTTTGTTCTATGACTTTTAAAAAATTATCATATTTTAATTCATAAGATTTTCATACAAAAATAAAAAAATAAAAAAATTGAACGTTCTAAATATTACGAAGTCTATGCGAAGCAAGCAATAGTATAATTAAATAGTGGAGGGGAGCGGGGATCGCGCGCGGAAGGCGTAGGTGGTACAGAAAAATACAAAGTTGAAATGTGTTAGATAGAACAACTAAAACTTGAAGGTTTGTTTTTGGTAAATGAATTAATTATGTTTTGTAAAAAGTCATAGAACAAAAGTTGTTGTTTATGATGTTAGTAATACAGTCCTGCAAAAGATAAAAAAAAAAGCAAAGATAAAGTACCGTTTTACCAGCTGAGTGAGTCCAATGACTTGTAGGTAGTTTGTACGCAACGCCGACTACTACCTACAGGTCATTGGATTCGCTCAGCTGACGTTTTCTTAAAGAAATTAATTTCGTACATGCGTAAATTAATACAAGTTTAAAAAAAAAGGTACATTATTTTTTAATTTTATCTTTACAAATCGATAGTATTTCATGTACCGGATCGACCCTCCACGGGATTAAAACGATCAAAATTTAACGGTGTATATAATATAATTTGCACTCGTCCGAAAGTCGGAGAGGGTCATCATGATCATCATTTCAACCAAAAGACGTCCACTGTTGGAAATAGGCCTCCTCAAGAGTCATTGCAACGAACTGTCCTGTGCGTCTCGCAGTCATCGAATTCCTGCGATGCTCACAAGGTCATCGACCCACCTTGCGAGAAGCCATCCAACGCTGCGTCTTCCAGTGCATGGTTGCTACTCTCTTCGGGCCCATCGACCATCTTTTCTGCGATCATTGTGCCCTGCCTACTGCCACTTAGGTTTGGCGATTTTTCGGGCTTTGTCGGCAACCTTGGTTCTCGTTCTAGATTGTAATATTCGTCGACCACATCATCGCTTACCATCAGGTGGGATGGTGATCAAACGCAAGCCTATCAATAATAATAATAAAAACTTCGACTGAAAGACATCAACTATTTTATTATTGTTATTTTATACAAGGTGTCGTTTTGAAGCTGCAAAATATTTCAGGAGGTAATTATGTTAGTGATTCTCGACCCGAATCAATAATAAAATAAGTAGGTAATTTTTATTTTTTTTATAACTGCGCTTTTTTTCACACACACAAACACGGAACAATAAAGGTCGTTTTCACACACACTAACTCGCAACGATAGTTTCATAAATAATGTATCATCCAATCATCATCCCGCACGCCACACCCTAGCCACGCCCCCGCGGCCATCGATCAATCGATTTAGTTTAGAGTAATTAAAAAATTAAATAACAAGTATTACTGATTATTGACCAGGTATCGTTTTTTTATATGACTATTTATGAGTTTTACTACAACCTCCTGAAATATTGTGCAGTTTTAAAACTGCACCTTGTATTGTTAGTTTTTTTTTTTTAATTGAGATAAACTAGTGCTTGACTGCAATCCCACCTGATGGTAAGCAGTGATGCAATCATTGATGGTGAGGCGCACTAGTTTATTAGGAGCCTATTCACTCTAGCCTTGAGGACACCCAACTTATAATCGGACGGGAAGACCGCAGCAGGCAGACTGTTCCAGTCCTTCGACGTACGCGGTATAAACGTCGAGGCGAAACGATTACTCCGGACCGTAGAGGTTTCAACAACGTAAGGGTGAATATTCGCCGTACGTCGGGTTGTCCCAAAGAGAATTAAACCACTTGAGAGCTGATAGAGCGATTTCGTCTAGGCACACGATTCACTAGCGCGGGGCGGGGGACGGGGGAACATGCAGCGGTTGTGATTGGCAGATGCAACAATGTCAGTAAACATAGTGATGCACAAGTCAATTTTGCATCAATAATATCGTTATCGATAAAATCGACATCGATTAATTCTGCTTGTTTTTTTAATTTTGCTTTGTAAGGAAAAATAAATGAAGATAAACCGAAGAATTATCTTCTCTGTCTTTATTTGTTATTCTTACTTATTTACTACATTTCTAAAAAAATATTAAAAAATATTTTTTTTTAAACTAAGACATCTTGAGATTAATTCACTTTTCTTTAACTTCCGGAACATTTGGAAATCTAAAATGTTAACATTAAAATGTAACTTAATTTTTTATTCACCGTTGAGAATAATAATCGATAAAATAATTTATCAACTATGTTTTGGAGTTATCACATCACTTCAGCACTCAGTAGAAAGTACTTGGGATAGAAAAGAAACTTATCTAATATTCTAGTGAAAGTAAAGGAATTTTCAAAAGACATCAACGCGGTATCATTTTTTAGTAACCAACCATTTTAGCTTGAGCTCTCTAATAACCAATAATGTAAATAAATATAAACATATTTTACTTACCGATGAAAACTTTTGCTAACTTTTTTATAACTAGATGTTCTAGATGATTTCCCGCGCCATTTAATTGCACAGGAACTCATTTTTGCTTCGGTTTTATGCAATAAATGTTTTTTAAGGTACCAAAATTAAGGAATGTGCACAGATCCAACAACTGGTCAGTACTAAAAAATGCACTCATATCGGCATCTAATATAAGTGCAAAATCAGGTAGGTATGTGTCGTGAGCCAGAGTCGCCCGTATGAGCGGTCAAGTGGTTGTATAGTCATTGGGTTGTCCGATGGTAGAATTGCGATGGCGGAATCAAGTCATGCAATTCCTGCGCACACTGTCCAAAATGCATCCTGTAAAACACCGAAAGGCTGGCTACCCTACGCCTGAAATGAAATGATGATGATGAAATGAAAAGTTGTTGTGTTGTCAGTTGTTTTTTTTTGTTTAGAACCTAATTTTCACAATCCAATAGGTCCCCATGACGTAATAAGTAGTAACTGCTCCCCTACTATTATTACGATATTATATTGTTGAACAAAGGATCACTCTCAATGTCATGAGTAAAGAATCTCATTTAAATTAAATTAATTCGTATCTAACATTTAACTCGGTTACCTGTTTCCATGAAAAGTAATTTATGAATCACGCTTTCTTCCCCTTTTCATTAAATATTCATAACAGCGGATCGGGTTTTGAAATTTCAATGCCTTGTAATTTCCTTTGTAATGACAGTACAGAATATAATATTAAAATTGGTTCGACTGAAGACTTATGGGTCGTAATGGATACTATGCTTAAGTTGAATTCTGACTTGGCCTCGAGAATTAGTAAATTACAGGTACAAAATCATATTTATTTACAAGTAAAACGTATTTTAGATTAAAATAAAATGTACCATCTACCTGAATAAGGGGGAAAGTGCATGACAGCAAATTATAATTAGTCCGTATAAATCAAACAATGAGAGAAATGCCCAAATGCCCGAGAGTATGCAACGTTGCCAAACGTCATTGCGACTTACCTTAGATATGTCGCAGCCATCTGGTTAAATTAGCCATCCAATTGGACGCCTAGGGCGTTCGTTAAACGCCGGTATCCAATGAAATGGCAGAAGAACAACTAGCCATGTCGTTGATCGCAACGTTTAATCAGATGGCTGAATGTTATGTAGTCATTTAGTTTAGTAGGGGGTATCCATGAGTTTATAAATTATATAAAACTACTTTTTAGCAGTAGTACATAATAGTGTCCACCAAGTAATAGTGAAATATTATTAAATCAATAAATAGCGGAACTTTTGAATGTCTTGATCAGTCATTTTGAAAAGGCTAACTTTCAATACGCCAAGCTGTTAAACGTTGAGTGATTTTAGATCAAATTACTATCGGCCTAGGCATCCAATTGGATGCTGGCGTTTAACGAACGCCCTAGGCGTCTAATTAGGTGGCTAATTTAACTAAATAGCTGCGACAGATACATTAGGAAACAAATTATCCCCCAAAAATTGTCCAACAACATATCTCGCGTCATGTGTATGCATTGTAAAATGTTAAGAGGCTAGTTATGGGTCACTGGGCATCGTTGCAGCGTCAACTTGAGGGACATTTTGTCACCTCATGTATCTGAAACTTACAAATGACAATGCTGTTTCTATGATCGAAAGTTTTGTGGATTATGGCCCCAACACAAAACTGCGATGGGATGCGATACGACGCTGAATCGCAGCAATCTGCGATTCGAATTGCTGCTATTGCAGTACTTGGCCTATCCGTGCAATAAGTTTTATCGACATTTGTTAA
This sequence comes from Mythimna ferrago, assembly GCA_910589285.2. Classification (NCBI taxonomy): domain Eukaryota; kingdom Metazoa; phylum Arthropoda; class Insecta; order Lepidoptera; family Noctuidae; genus Mythimna; species Mythimna ferrago. The sequence goes on from OU342680.1 coordinate 3,776,346, forward strand.
ACCGTTTGAGTATAAAGAAAAAACAAATAGTATACAAATACAGTTGCCATAACGCATAATGATCTTGAGCGGTTGCGCAGAAGTCATATATTCGGTCTCTTTATTGGTGCGAAGTGAGTCGCGCGGGCGGGGAGTGTCAGTGATAGGCTTGCCGCGCCCTCGCGTCATAGACGTCACTCATGATTCGTTTCCTGCGTTGCTGCATGTATCTAACAACGAAGACGATTGGCTCGCCAATGTATGGAATGCGCAAAGCGATCCCCACTCTGACGGCGAGCGGTCAAGTTCCGTTATGCCTACTGTACATACATTCGCATACTTTCGCCTCTGTAATACAAGTGTGATCCATGGGTTGTGTGAAAGTGAATCCCGGGGTCCTGGAATGAAGGTAAATAAGGAACTGGAGAACGTTTTAGTCTGTAAAAGTCTGGCACACCCTCTTGCTCCGCCCAAGGGCGGAAGATGTCATTAGATGATTTCCAACCTAAAAAAAAGGTGTGATAGGATTTATGTTAATGAAAAAAACCAGTTTCATATTGTCTCTAAATATAAATGTGACCCAAGCAGGTTTAATATTTAATTAAACTCAGAATATGGAACATAATTTAGAGAAACGTAGCCCATTTATTCAAAATCCGCTAACGAAGGATCTAATCACGGAATTCACACATTTGCTTTGTAAAGAGCGATCGCTATCGCAATTGGGGCTTCCAGTCCTAAATAAATACTTCATTCAGGGAGGCTGACCAATAGGATTAATGATAAACGAGTGTTGTACTGACTGTAGTTAATTCACTAGGTAGATCAAAGGGATGGTGAGTGGGTCTGTGATACGGGGGAAAAATGTAGAGGATTTTTTGAGATTAGCCTCTTGAACTCAATTTCGCCTGATGGAAAGCAATGAATGGCCATTGTTGCGTTACGCTCTCCTGAAGAACTTTTTTTGAGGTGGAAAATCATTCAATGACTTCTCAGGTTATTTGGTGGAGCGAGAGGTTGTGTCAGACTTTTATTGTCTTAAACCACACCTGTCTTGTGTGTATCCTGTGTCCCGTGTCCTGTATCCTGTGTCCTGTATCCTTAGTCCTGTATCCTGTGTCCTGTGTCCTATGTCCTGTTTCCTATATCCTCTATCATGTGTCCTGTGTCCTGTATCCTGTGTCCTGTGTCTTTCAGTTGCCCTTTACGTTCATGGACCACAGTTTTATTGACCACCCTTTGAGAAATTTCTCGTAGTTACGAGTAGTTTACGTATTATATTATGGCCTGCATATAATAATGAAAAGTTAGTTCAGCTTTGTGAGCTAGAGTTAGATTTACTTAGTTTGGCTTTAGACATACAATATTATTTCTATTTTTTTATTATTTTTTGACTGGCCTGTTGGTCTAGTGGTTAGTGGCCCTGACTGCTATGCCGCAGGTCATGGGTTCGATTCCCACCCAGGACAAATGTTTATGCGATGAGCATGATCGTTTGTTCTGTGTCTGGGTGTAATTTATCTATAATATGTATGTATTTAAAAATATATAAGTATGTTTATCAGTTATCTAGTACCCATAACACAAGCTCTGCTTAGCTTGGGACTAGATGGCGTTGTGTGACAGTTGTGGAATATTATTATTACTATTATTCCTTTATTATCTATTTATTATTATTATTATTATTTCTTACCACATTTAGCTCCTCCATGTCTTCGCAGTTAAAAGATGTTCTGCATAGTTTGCGCTTCATATGTGCTGGCTCCAGTTTTGCTGCTGAAGAGAATTCAATAGACGAAGTAACTGCGCTTGAATATCAGCATCTGCAAAGAAGGAAAAAGATCTTCGTCAGGAAAAAAAATGGTTTTCTTTGTGTTTCGACAAAACTGCGTCCATGGCAGTTACTGTTGCAATCGTTATAGGTACCCCGAGGTTTGAAAGACTGAGAGCTAGTCTTAGCAAGAGGTAAGCAATAATAGTATCATAAATTCCATTCAATTTTGGAGTAAGCATCGACAATAAGTCGATGGGAGTAAGCTGTAAACTTTTTTTACGTAAGGCTAGTTGCCGTAAAAATGTAATTAGTTCGTCTTTTAGATTATTCAAAAATAAGGGACACATATTTGTTTTATTAGTAAATTAAACCAAAAATGACAAAGACAGCCCATTAAAGATACGTGTGACGTCACGCCGTGCTGCATTTTTTCGCTCGGGGTGACGTCACACGTAACTTTAATGGGCTATATCTTTGTTATTTTCTGTTTAATCGAAAAAAGAAAAAAATACTTGTCCGATATTTTTTTATAATCTAAAATACGGACTAAATAAAATGTAATTATTTTGACCCTGAAAACTACCCTATTTTCAATAGATTTCTTCACTTTAGTCAGAAGAGCGAAAGGGAGTGTAAAACATACTTTCCTAAAACTCACGATAAGTCCTTCGAACGATCTGCAACCCTGGCAGATATTGGCCCTAACTACCCCGTCAATGCTGCTTACATCTCTTTGAGGCGCGCGTGGATCACTTTTGTTTTTTTTTTTAATTGATATAAACTAGTGCTTGACTGCGATCGCACTTGATGGTAAGCAGTGATGCAATCGTTGATGGTGAGGCGCACTAGTTTATTAAGAGCCTATTCACTTTAGCCTTGAAGATACCCAAATTATAATCGGACGAGAAGACTGCAGCAGGCAAATTGTTCCAGTCCTTCGGAATAAACGACGAGCCGAAACGCTGAGTTCGGACCGTAGAGGTTTCAACAACATAAAAGTGGGTACTCGCCATACGTCGGGTTATCCGATGACAGAAATAAGATGGTGGAATCAAGTCATGCAACTACAACACAATGTGCCGTCCGTCGTCGACTCTGGCCTGCCCCCCTAGCCAAGTTACAACCGTTGCGTGTCGAATTCCATTCTCAAATCGGTAACGCCTCGGTGTCAGCAATTGTAGAAAACGATAAGTTGGTAGCCATGTTGACGCACCTGAGTCAGTCGCTCGTTCTACAATCTAGCGTTTGTATAACAAAGGATGTAGCATTCAACATTGTAGAAACGATAACAATTCATTCTATCATTTTGAACGATGTGGACTTGGCTACGAATTTTCTATTTGTTTGTTCCGACCACGTGACTTAACGTTGAGATGATGTCATTCCCATACATTTGATTAGTTTTCGACAAGCGTTAACGATTGCAGACTATCAACTTGGCTAGGGGTGCTGGTGCTCACTGGATGGTCGAAAAGCGAGCTACCCATTGCTCGATATCCGCAAGCCCATGCGCGTGAGGATGTTCTTTTTTTTTTAAATTCGCCTTTGTACTTCCATTCTGTATAAGGCCAGAACGCAAGGGTGTGAACGTCGCGTATAGATTCGAAATCCCCTTCTAATATTAATGAATCATTGGGTTAGGTTAAGTTAAAAGCGATTATTATTCATCAAATTCTACATTAATAATGTTCAACACAGTACCTATATGCGTGGGGTGAATATTCGCCCCCAGACCATGATGTTGTTGATGACTTTACATCCATATTGTTTAAAGTATTACAATCATATAGACTAAGTCACTTAGTATAATCCTATTTAGGTAAATAAGGTTTAAGGTAAGAAATGTACCGGCACTCGATAGGGGCATAATTGGCAAAAAAAGGCTGAAAAGCGCTTGGGATGAAAATTCAAAGGCGCTGAATCAGGGCCTGGCATGAGAGGTCACCGCAGCCAATTGCCTCCACGAGGACACGGCGGTGGTCCGCCCAAGCGAGCTTGATCTTTACCGCAGGTTCAAACAACTACTTTCTATCAAAATTTTAGAGATATTACCGATATTTTTGCGGAATATACTTAGGAAAAGTAACATTGAATTTCATAAACATAAACCAAGCAATTTTCACGGTCAAACTGTATCACAACAATTTAGTTTATGCCGCAAGGACGAATAAATTAAACTCCAAAGAACTTTCTGGGAATAGATAGACAACTTGAGAGCAGATCAAGAATTTACTATTATACCTTTATACAACCTTCGTTAAAACGGTAGGCAATTTATTACACGTTTTATATCCAACAGTGCCCTATAGGGTCATTTATCGGAATAAAACATTGCTCCTTAGCGATAATACCGACCCTAAATCAACTAGTAGTACATAGAATGTTCTACAAGAGATCAGACTTAATATATTATGTCTGGCCTAAAAATGGAAGAAAGAATAGAAAAATAACTGAACCAAAGTCTATTTTTTTGTGGCCTTAAACTTGCTTCAATGCTTGAAATGAACACACTGAAAGGTTGAAAAGTTATGAAAATAATTCCAAATTTTGCTCAGATTTTCGATCAGGCGCTTAGAAATATTGCGAGTAGTTGCTTATGCGAGAATAGTCGTTATGTCAAATATAACTATTGTTTGAGGAGGAATGACAGGCGGTCGCCTCCTACTGGGAAGCAGTAAAGCTAACAAAGGAGTCCGCTTTACGCATGAAGGAATGGATTTCCGCACGCACCAGCCACCGTAGACATGAGCTTGCGGATGAAGAGTAATGGGTAGTTCGCCGTCCAGCCGTCCTGTAAAGACCGAGCCCGAGTAGGTAGTCAATCGCGCGTAGTGTTCCACGCTCGCCTCAAAGAGATATCAGCAAAACCGTAGGGGCACAGCAGGGCCGAAGCCTACTGGGATCATGGGTTGGCTTCCAAAAGGGAAACCCAGGGTATTGGAACACAACGTCGCCCTCCCCGCTAACTGTCGCATCTCACAAACTGGCGTATCTGCACTGATATTACCAACGTGTTCATAACTTTATTTCGAATAAGTTCTCTCTAATCGTCATATCTGTATCGTTTACCGTTTAGAAGATACTCAAGTATTTCGTTTTGCGAAAGTGTAAAAGAAGGGAAAAAATATCCTCACTACCTTCGTAATTTAGGGCTTTAGGGTCACTACTAACTAAAATAATATGCGAAGATTAATATAAAAAACTTATCAATTCATTAATAAAGCTACAACTGACGCACCAACAGGAATAAGATTTTAACGCCAGACCAAAAAATCGGTCGCCCTGGAAAATATCAATTGCTAGTTACGACAGTTAGCAGGGCGGGTGACGACAAGGAAAAAAGGGACATAGGTGTAGTTTATTTTTAAAATTCGTTGACCCTTCTTCATCTTCTCATGTCAAGTGTTTTCTCTTATGAAACTGTTCGGTATCTTACAATATTGGTTTTAAACTATTTACTCAAAACGGTGAAGGAAAACATCGTGAGGAAACCGGCATGTCCTAGACCCAAAAATTAGAAGACATGTTACATCCACCAACCCGCACTGGGCCCGCGTGGTGAATTACGGCCTATCCCCTCTCATAAAGAGGAGGCTTGAGTCCCAGCAGTGGGAACATTAAAAAAGGTGATGACTTATATTTTAACTAGCCTCTTCCAGCGGCTTCGCTCATGTGAATGTCAATGTCCTTTCTTGGAGTTCAAGCTTACTCCGTACCAAATTTCATCGAAAGCGGAACAGACAGATAATATACAGAGTTAATCTAGTCATACACGCTAGGGTATACCTGACATTTTTGCCTGTACAGTTGTGTTTTACAGGTAAAGCGAAGCGTGTATGTTGCACAACTGTGCAGGTTTCCATACAAGGTTACCTGGTTTAACTGTGCTGGCATACCTGCCAGGTACTACCTCACGTGTATGGGCTACCTTTACTTTCAAATTTATACTATTAGTAAGGATGTACACATACAGGTGTTCCATTGTGCTAATGCCCATAATGCGCACCAATGAGCTTTAGTTTGGTGATACCGAATGGATCTCTGGTGAAATATTTCGTATATGCATTGTTCAAATCCAGGCTTAACGGCTGACAATTTCAAAGCGAATATCCTATTTGAATTTATGAATTTTACACTCTTGGTTGAAATGTTTGTAAAACTATAACTACTGATTTTATTATTGAATCATGATTGCTTTTTATTTTAGTGATAGCATGACGAGTGACAGGGTAGAATGGAAGAAAAAAACGTATTGTGCCGACCCTAAATAAGATGGGACAAGGGCAAGAAGAAGAAGAAGATTGTTTTTTTTTTTACTTACTTTTTATAACATAGGGTATTTTAAAGCTATTTTTTTTTAGGTGGTAAATCATCCAATGACATCTCCCGCCCTTTCCGTGTCATACTTTTACTGACTACCACACCTAGTTCCTTCGTTGCCTTTCATTCAAGGCACAGATTTTCCTTTCAGAAGCGAACCCATGGTCCCAGTAGGCTTCTACCCTGCTGGGCCCCCACGGTTTGCTGACATCTCTTTAAGGCGCGTGGAACGCTACGCTCCGTCGACGACTTGGGTTTAGTCTAGACAGTTACCGGGCGGTCGGATAGCAAGCTACCTATTGCTCGCCGCCCACAAGCAGCTCGCGCCTACGGCGAGGGCGTTTTAAAGCTGACTCTACCATATAAACTATCAAAGAAAAAATGGGGGATGAAGTAGGAAAGTTTAAAAATAGCCTACGACCATCGACTTGACACATTTTTTTTTAATGATAATATAAACTAGTATTTGACAGCGAGCCCACCTGATGGCAAGCTGAGATTCAATCGTTGATGGTAAAAGATACTAGATTAACAAGCCTATTCACTCTAGCCTTGAAGACACCTAAATTATAATGGACTGGAAAACCGCAGCAGGCAAATTGTTCCAATCCTTCGATGTACGCAGTACAAACGACGAGGCGAAACGTTTAATCCGAACCGAAGAGGTGTTAACAACGCAAAGATGGACACTCTCCTTTTGGGGGCGAAGCGAGAAGGTGTGGCAGGCGGTCGCCTCCTTCTGCGAAGCAGTAATGCTAACAGAGGAGGAGGCCCAGGCGTGAGGCAACGGTCCTCACGTCCCAGCCACCACAGGGGTTCCCCTTCTGATTTCCGGCCACCGTAGGTGCGGGCTTGTGGACGGCGAGCAATGAGTACCTCGCCGTCTGACCGCAAGTTCTAGTCGTCGACGGCGTGTATTGTTCCACACGCGCCTCAAGGAGTTGTCAGCAAACCGTAAGGATCCAGCAGGGTCGACTGGTGCCTACAAGGATTTATTTCTGGAAAGAAGATCCGGCCCCAGCATGAAAGGCAACGAAGGAACAGGAGTGGGTTTTTAGTCAGTAAAAGTTTGATACTATCTCCCGCTCCACCCAAGAGCGGGTGATGTCAATGGATGATTGTCCCACCGAAAAAAAAATAATAATTACAGCATCTTGAGTTAGAGACCTATAGAAAGTCTAAGTCTAAAAGTTGTAAAAGAACTCGCTAAATAAATTCCTCAAGGCAATCATTTAGTTTTTTAGAACTCATTGAACCTCAATTTGATAAGAAAAAAAACTGCGTAGGAAGAAGCCATCAAAAATATCAAGCCCACACAGTACTTCGAACGGAACCCATTATTTCGAGTATTAAATATCTTCTCGATTGGGACGAAATTTAATAATAAAATTTCGATAGCAATTACATCCCAAAAGCATGATTAAAATGGAAAAAGTATTACGTGTGTACATGAGTGGATAAAATTAATCTTTTTTCATTTCGGAATTAACTGTACGAATCAATTTTTGAGAAGCTACTTCAAGGCGGAATTAGTTGGAGTTTCTAGTGTCTGCCAAAGAGTCAACGGGACTTTGCGGTATCTGTATCGTCTGATGAACTTTTTGCCCTTGAAGACGAAGACTATGCTTGTGCAAATTTAATTTTCCCTATAATCGACTATGGTGATGTGTGCTACTTTGACCTGAACGCGGTGTTGCTGGATAAACTAGACAGGCTCCTCAACAACTGCATTCGGTTCATATTTACCCTAAGAAAATAATATTTTCTATGACCATATTTCTACTTATAGATCTGAGCTTAAATGGATGCCAATTCGCCAGAGAAGAAATGTGCGCGCACTGACTATACTTTTCTCTCTGCTCAACTCTCCCACGCCTCCATCCTACCTCATAACTCACTTTCAATTTCTTTGTTCTTCACACGCAAGGAATCTGCGTTCTTCAAACAATCTCCTTCTGCTCTGTCCTTCGCATACTTCTGATTTTGTTCATTCTTACTTCTATATAGTGGAATGCGCTTCCTCTCGATATCAGGACGGCCGAAAGTCGGTATGCATTTAAGCGGAAGTTGCGGAATCATTTTCTACACTAATAGCAGAATCGTCTCAAAACTTCTGTCCTTACTTTATATAAATATATATATGTAGTATATATATTATATTAAATATATATGTATGTGTATTTTATCTATAATTATGTATAATTTTTACACTTGTTTTAATACCAAAATTTTCTTTTTGTGCGCCTACCATATTGTCTCTTCACCACCCTAGGTTGACTGGTAGAGAATGCCTAAGGCATTAAGTCCACCTTTGTACTTTGTGTTGCATGAAGATTAAATAAATAAATATCTTTCGGCTGAAATGATGATGATGGTGATGATTTCAAGACGATATAAGTAGCCATGACTCAATGAACCAGAGTTTGAGTCATAGTGATGAAAGGATTATTTGGCTAGAGTCCAGCACAATGAGCATAAACATTAACAGCTTTTTAATGTTCCCACAGCTGGGACTCAGGCCTCTTCTCTAGGAGGAAATAGACCGTAATAAACCACGCGGGCCCTGTGCGGGTTCGTGGAAGTCGCAGTCTTCGAATTTTTGGTTCTAGGACATACCGGTTTCCCCACGACTTTTTTCTTAACCATTTTGAGAGCAGTGGTGATGAAATAAATTACACAAAGTAATGCAGCTGGCTGGGTTTGAACCCACGACCTACAATTCGTAAGTTGGAGCCGTTATCACTGCGCCACCACTACCCATTCGATAGGATTCTAATAGTGCGTTTTTTTGTAAATCTATATTAAGGAGCTTTGTCACAATATTGACTATATTGCTCCATTATAGCTAAATTTTTAATTTTAAGTTATTTTAAATGATTATAATGTATCTACGTCTACTAACTATTACATATAGAGAGTTCAGTAGTGAGTAAGTTTGTTTTTTTTTTTTTGTAGGAGGCTCTGGAAGTACTGGTCCGATTGCAAAATTTTTTTCACCGATAAAAAGCTGCTTTATTCCTGAGGAACATAGGCTATATTTTATGTACGCGAAGCTGCGGGCAAAAGCTACTTTTATATAAAACTTTTGCCTTATCTGACGTAGGCTTACCTAAGACACTATTAAAAATACTGATTTTAAACATATTTAGAGTACTAAACAGATTTCTTCGGAGGCGTTCGACCCAACAGTGCGGTAAAAATAATTATTATTACTTTTGAGGAAATTAAAAAAAAGAAACCCTTCTAAAGTTCTTTCCTTATCCCAAAAAAAATTCAACTTTACTTCTTAAAAGGGATAACAAAAAAAAAACTTACAAAGTAACACTTCGGAATACTGAATCTTATTTCAGAAAAAGGTTTTTTCAATACATTTTCATTTTGAATTTGGAATAAAAACATGAAAGGTCCATTATCTTGGTTGAAAAACACTTTCTTACTTTCTATTTTCCTGCTCAAAAATAAATAACGTTGGATATAATGAAAACACTTAACCCTCAAGTGCTTAAGAAGATTAGGATTAGTTCAAATTGACACTTACGAATATTTTCGATAAAAACCCTCAAAAGATGAAAGTGGTTTTGTAACTAAAAGAAAAATTGATAATGTGTGACCGACGTAGAGGAAAAAAGGCGTATAATTTTGCCGTATTTTTACATCATTTTGTAAGTTATCTCAAGTAAAACTGAAGTAAACACAATGACGTAAAATTTTAAAGATGTTAATCTTATAATCCGATAACATTTATTCTGTTTCAGCAATAAACATAAAATTGTTCAGCAAAAAAAAATTAACCACTGTGCATTATACATATATTCAGTTATATAACATTATGTAACATAAAAAAACGCACATCGTGAAAGTAATATGTTTAGATTTTGCTAAAAAAAATAATTTTAACTATTTTTAAATTAAGTAACTTTTTTAACCTAACATAATCAAAAACTATTTTAAATTAAAAACTTTGCCTATTTTGATAATTCCTTGATACACTTTGATTGTGTCACTGTAGTGTTTAGGTATGCCTATGTAGATACCAATACCGATGAGTTAACAATGTAATGCATCGATTCCCATGTTATTTTCCTAAATTTAGAATAGGTAACTAATTTCCTCAAAAACCTGTGCATTTAAGTAACAATGCTTGAACTATGATTGTTACCTAATTTTCTAATTGAGGTTATCATTATTCAAGTCGCACGTTGTTTAGGTATATCATCATCATCATCATCATCATCATCAGCCTTTTTAATGTTCCCACGACTGGGACTCAGGCCTCCTCTCTAGGAGAGAGAATGGCCCGTAATCCAACCCGCGGGCCCAATGCGGGTTGGTGAATGTTACATGTCTAGGACATACTGGTTTCCTCACGATGTTTTTCTTCACCATTTTGAGAGCAGTGGTGATGAAATAAATTAGATAAAGTAACGTGCCCGGCTGGGTTTAAACCCGCGACTTATATAGCTCGTAAGTCGGGGCCGGCTACCACTGCCGTTAGGTATATTATACTCGTACCTACTCGTAATTAGTATTTATGAGTATAATATATCAATATCAAAAGTAGGTACCATTAACAGTGTACCTACTGGGGTATTACAAACTAATGAGTTTGCAAAATGTTTTACTCCAGTGTTCAGTAATTAAGAGCTTAATGTGGCGTTGATAACATGTTGAAAGGTAATAAGGCACATGACAAACAGATTTCAAGCTACTTTAATGAATTTACTAAATGTGCAGTTTTTTTAGCAGCGTATCCAGAAATTTTAGGCTCTAGTACAGCCAAATAAAAAAAAAGTGTCCATAATTTTTTTTTTTGTGTGGATAATCAACTAATGATTTCTACCGCTCTGAGTGGAGCAAGAAGTTATGTATTTTTATGTTATCTACGATTAATTGTAACATCCTTTATCTAAGTTTTAAGACAATATCTAAGCGCACGGCCGTGCGCAGGCCAAGTTCCAGCAATAGGCCGCGCGCATGCCGTGCACTATTTACACGAACCGTTTCGACCCACTTTTGACCCCCCTGTAGCTATTTTATTTTACCATACTTTTGATTTGTGTGGAACTTTTTAATGTTTCCGCACACTGATAAGTTTGGTGACACAAAGCAACCCCGATGCCGTAACTCATTTTCATAGAAAGTTTTGTTCCTGATAACTATTGCCGGGCAAGACGGCATAAATTATTTGTAGTGCCGCGCTGCCGTACGGTTGCACGACGTATGTCACCTATTCCGCGAATGTTAATCGCACTCAACGCTCTCCTTGAATCCAGTCCTAGACTAGATCTATTCGCTGATGAATGGAAGGAGATATTGATCGAATGTCTGGCGATTTGCGAGAAGACTGAATGTATGTGTGGTTTAGTTGTATTATTTGTTATACAGGGTGGGCCATAAGGGTGTTGGCGGTTTAAATATTCGATTTAAAAAAAACTACGAAACATAACACAAATATATTTGTATTGTTAAAATGTAGAAGCATAGGAATTTTTAAGACTTAAAAATAATGTTGTCCAAATGGCTTCCCTCGGCTGCTTGGCACTCTTGGAACCGAAGTCGCAAATTTTGGAAAACTCGTCGAAAAGTTGTTCTCGGTATTTTGTTACTTTCCTGAATAATATTCCTCTTCAGCTGCTCTAAATTGGTCGGATTATTCTCGTAAACTACCGATTTGAGGTAGCCCCATAGAAAATAATCGCATGGAGAGAGATCGGGGCTACGTGGGGGCCATTCAATATCCCCCCTTTTCGAGATGAGTTTTCCGGGAAAAACATTTTTCAGCAGCTCTATGGATACCCTAGCCGTATGACATGTGGCTCCATCCTGTTGAAACCACATCCTCGAGGTATTGCCTTGAAGTTCTTGCAAAGCTGGCACCAAAAAGTCTGTTATCATGTTGCAATAATTGTTAGCTCTAACCGTCATCGCTTGCCCTCTTTCGTCCTCAAAAAAGTATGGCCCAATAATACCGGTTGACGTTATCCCAGCCCACACGACAAGCTTAGGGCTGTGAAGTGGACGTTCATGCAAGCGTCGGGGATTAGTCTCGGACCACAACCGCCAATTTTGCTTGTTCACATGGCCATTAAGGTGAAAATTAGCCTCATCACTAAAAATCACGTTGTTGAAATTGTTGAACCGCTCGAGCATCAAATTGACAAAGTTAAGTCGGTTATTGGCATCATTGGGTTTTAATTCTTGGACTATCTGAATCTTATAAGCTTTCAAATGCAGATCACGTTTCAAAATTCGTCGCAAAGTTGTTCTTTTGACGTCCAAAGACTGATTTCTCTTACGTGTTGACTGTTGCGGATTTCGCTGAACTGAAACACGAACACGCTCCACAATGTCGGCTGATCTTGCAGAAACTGGGCGACCACGAGCCGTAATTGGTACTGTTGAGCCGGTTGTTTCAAACATTCTGATCCATTTTCGTAACACATTGGCGCTTGGAACTTCACTTAAATCGCGTAAACCGTGTTCATGCCGATACAAACGTCGTGCAGTAATCACTGATTTATTGTTTTCGTAATACGCTCGGACACAAAATGCACGCTGCACTCCCGTGTACGGCTCCATGGCGACTAAATTTCCAGGAAGCGGCGCAGCGAACAACATATCCCCCCGCCACCCCGCGCCGCGCGTTACCGAGAAATTGAAGAATTAAATCGCCAACACTGATATGGCCCACCCTGTATTTTCTTTAATTAGGTTTTACATAATTTGTACCTTTTGTAATCAGTGTAATTGGCATTCTGTCGTTCTGGTTAAATAAATAAATAAATAGAATTGCTGTACGAATTAGACGAATTTCTATGCAAACATGTTGTCGCCTCAAGCACGTTAGTGCAAAGGCGTAAAAAGAAGCGTAAAGGCGCCTTTACCCTAAGAAAAGTAATAGGTGTTTAAAAAATTTTGCGCGCAAGGCTATATTATCATCATAATTTCAGCCGATAGTCGTCTGATGTCTGTCCTGTGTCTTCTATAAAAAGTGCAAAAAAAAACAAGGCAAGTCGTGTGAGTCGAACTCGCAGACTGAGGGTTCTGTATAAACTTACCAATGTAAATCTCGTAGTTCATGGAGGCTGGGAGATTTTTCCGAATCGCATGTTTTTTTTTGTGACGTAACCACGGAACAGTAAAAACAGTGGAAGTAGCTTGAGAAAATGTTTGTTCCAGAACCGGTGTCGCCAAACTCATACATTTACAATTTACTCTTACTGCAAACCTAAAAATATGATTGGCTGAAAACGAAAACAGGGCGTAGACGAAATGTAAAAAAAAAATTTTACGAAATGCAACTTTAATTTCAAAAGCCTATAAATCAAATTGACAAAAACAAGAAAGAAATACATCTTTGACTACCAAGTACTGCCACTCGTCGCTAGATGGCATTGTTCAGTATATAATATTCAGTATGAACTGTAAGTGCGTAAAAATAAGATTGGTATTTGAATGGCGTATCACTGACGCGAATGCGCTCGCTGCTACTCAGATAGGGAAGTGACCTTATTCGATCGAAATATGTATCGATTGTATGAAAACGTATTTAAAACATATCAAGCAAAAAAAAAATTGTATGCGATAGTGTGATAGTATTAAAATTATGAAATTAATATGATTAAAGGCAATTTTTAAACGTAGTAAAAAGGGTATTTATTTGCATAGTACATCAATTATCATCATCTCAGTTGAAATCATCGTCATCGCCCACTGCTAAACATAAGAATATTAAGTATAATTCAAACGCCCTATGTTGTTCCTAACTCTTTAACTAAATTTATTTAAAATACATCACAAATATCATACCACAATTTTTATTTTATTAAATTTATTAATTTAATAATTATCTGTATTATATTACTTACAAAACTATTAAACTATAATATATATTTTAAAAAGGCAATGTAATACATACAAGGTGTCGTTTTGAAGCTGCAAAATATTTCAGGAGGTAATTATGTTAGTGATTCTCGACCCGAATCAATAATAAAATAAGTAGGTAATTTTTTTTTTTTTATAACCGCGCTTTTTTTCACACACACAAACACGGAACAATAAAGGGCGTTTTCACACACACTAACTCGCAACGATAGTTTCATAAATAATGTATCATCCAATCATCATCCCGCACGCCACACCCTAGCCACGCCCCCGCGGCCATCGATCAATCGATTTAGTTTAGTGTAATTAAAAAATTAAATAACAAGTTTTACTGATTATTGACCAGGTATCGTTTTTTTACATGATTATTTATGAGTTTTATTACAACCTCCTGAAATATTGTGCAGTTTTAAAACTGCACCTTGTATTATACATATCGATTGATTTTATCGATAAAGTCACGCACTATTTGGATAGCGTCAAAAGTGTAAGTAGACCAACGAATATTCCAGAAAAGCTAATAACCGAGAAAAGAAAATCAACTTTGTTTTGATGTAACTAAGGACTAGTTTTGTTTGTATATCCTGCGCAATGTTTCACGTAATTTTATTTTTTCATTTTATTAAAATAAATCCGAAAATAATACTTTTCGGTGGTATGATACACCTCCATGAGTTAGATTTTTAGTCAGACTATGGTTTTTAAAGTACAGTATGGGACAATAAGGCATTTTAATATTATTTTTCGTTAATTATTATGTTGCGCAGTCTAGTTAGAGAATGAGGGCGCTTGAACAGCAAGTGCGCAACGCGATTCTTACTAGCGGCGACAGTGCCACGCCTACTTACTTCTTCCACTGTTTTTACTGTTCCGTGGACGTAACAATAAATTTACTGTTTTCAGATTTATTCCTATGCCTATGCTATAAGACCTTGCTTTATGCCAACTTTCAGGATTCTGGGTCAACGGGAAAGTACCCTATGATTTCCTTGAGAGTGCAAAAAGTACGTTTTTTTGCAACATAGACGGCGTTACCTTTAATTTCTTTTTAAGTTAGAAGTTTGATTTTTTCACAGCTTCAAGGGATTGCAGACTTGACTTGGCTTTAATTTTTACATTTATATCCGACATGTTTCCGAGATTAAGGCTCTTGACAGATAGACAGACAGCCAAATAGACCGACGGATAACAAAGTGATCCATCCACTTGAAAAGTGTTATAAAATGAACCATTACGTACATTCCCAGTACATGTAATGTTGGCGACCCTAATAATAAATAAATCCTATATGTGTTCGTTTCATTCTTTTTACTTACAGAACCCTAAAATGCCATAAAAGAAAAACAGATTCCACTTCAAGATGTAGTATTCGTCAATGGGATCATGAAAAAGATGACGATCACCAATAACCCTGGGGGTGATGACGGTGGCATTATTATCTTAGATTATGACTGAAGTTACGACCGGCTGAATAATGCCCCTCTTCAGGATACAGTTAAGGTAAGTGCTTCATCAGATCGTATTCTTTCAACGTTTGAGCGTTGCCATAAACATTATAGGGCAGGAATAAAAGAAAGAAATAAAGAAAAAAACGTTTATTCGTATCTCACACATAAAGAAAAGAAAAGAATTTTTTTTCAACACACTTGCAATGAACTCTTTTCCGCACTAGTGCAGAAAAATGCGTGTGCTTACGCCCGCCACAATTTTATTGTAATAAAATTGTTTATCGTATTAGGCTGCGCGCGCGTCGACCCCCATGAGGCGCAGGTCAACCCCCACGAGTCGTAAGTGTATTGAAAAAAGTCGTTTGGCACATGTGCAAGTCACTGCATCCCTCGGCTCCATAACGAAAGAAACAAAATTAGGAGTTTGAGTTGAAAAATAATTTCTTTTACAGATATAATAAATTTCAATTTGAAATATATTATATCTGTAAAAGAAATTATTTTTCAACTCAAACTCCTAACGAGACGGTACCAGCCGCTAAAGAAAAAAACAAATCACCAAGTGCGAGTGGAACTTGCGTACAAAGGATTCCGTACCGTCTGTAATAAAAAACGAGCAAAAAAAAACACAAGTTTTTTTTATGGGAGCCACTTTTTTCTTTTTCAATTTATTCTGTTTTTTTTTTAGTATTTGTTGTTATAGTGGCAACATAAATCCATCATCTGTGAAAATTTCAAATGTTTAACTATCGCGGTTCATGAAACCTAGCCTGGTGACAGAACAGGCAGATGTACGGACAGCTCAATCTCAGTGATAGGGTCCCGTTTTACCCTTTTGATACGGAACCCTAAAAAAACTTCTATTCATATGTACATAGGTCTACTTTGTGAATTGATTAAAAATCGACACAAAGGCGGGTCAGAGAGAGCCTGGGGCAACTACATATTTATTACTTTACGACCCCATAATGAAAAGTCTACCTATTGCTTTCTTGATGGCTTTCAGAATGAGAACAATGACTTATGACATTGATTTACAACAAATTGTCTGATGATGTCAATAAGTTACTCGTTTCATAGTTTAAGTCAAATTGCAAAAAATATCCATACGTACAATTACCGGCACGGATCTTGAGCGCTCGGCGTCAGAGAAAGAAGAAAGAAAGAAAGAAAAACATTTTATTTGCCGGAAATGCCAAAAAGTATTTACAAGTTATAAGTACATTTAGAGTGGGGGCATTTAGAGTATTTAGAGTGGGGATCGCTTTGTGCATTCCATACATTGGCGAGCCAATCGTTATCGTTGTTAGATACATGCTGCAAGCGCAGGAACGAATCACGAGTGACGTTTATGACACGATGGCGCGGTGAGCCAATCACTGACACTCCACGCCCCCGCGTCTCACTTCGCGCCACTAAATAGACCGAATTGACTTCTGCGTAACTGGAAGCCAGCGCTCAAGATCCGTGCCGGTAATTGTACAAAACGTTTTGGGAACACATTTAACGTGAATACAGCTAAGGAGTGGAATTCCCTGCCGGAGTCTGTGCTTCCTAATAACTATTACCTAGGGAGTATTTAAGTCAAGAGTGAATAGGTTACTTCTAGGCAAGCGTGCTCCATCGTCGGCCACATCATCACTTACCATCATCATTATATACAGCATCGAATCATCATCATTAGCCTTTTTAATGTTCCCACGGCTGGCACTCAGGCCTCCTCTCTAGGAGAGGGTCGTAATCAACCACGCGGGCCCAGTGCGGGTAGGTGAATGTCACATGTCTTCGAATTTTTGGTTCTAGGACATGCCGGTTTCGTCACGATGTTTTCCTTCACCGTTTTGAGAGCAGTGGTGATGAAATAAATTACACAAAGTAATGCGCCTGGCTGGGTTCGAACCCGCGACCTACAGCTCGTAAGTCGGGGCCATTACCACTCGGCCACCACTGCTCTTATATACAGCGAATCGTTAAAATACATTTCAAACACCTTTTATTTAGTATTAGTATGCAAATTCATAATGTAAATCAAATTGCGGCAGATTGCCATTATGCAAATTGTTCATCTTAAAGAAAGAATCATCTCTTAATAATCTTTGCCCAGCCTACGAACATGTCATCTTAATGGGTGATTTTAATACTTGTTTGCTTAAAGATGATTCTCGTTCACTCAAACTCCGCTCTCTCTTATCCTCCTTTAACCTCGAAATTTTACCTCTTTCTGCAACACATCATTCTCCCAACTGCACGCCCTCTCTTCTAGACTTAATGATCGTTTCGTCGCCTCACAATGTTGCTGAGTTTGGGCAGCTCTCTGCAACCTTTTCCTACCATGACTTCATCTATTTATCCTATCGTATCCGACCTCCCAAACGTAAACCTCGCTTTTGTTACCTGCGTAATTATAATGGAATCGATTTGGAGGCGTTGACGCATGATGCAGAAGAGATCGATTGGTCCTCCGTCAGTGAAAGTACCAATGTCGACGATAAGGTAAACTGCTTCAACTCTATAATACTAAGTTTATATGAAAAACATGCGCCACGTCGGCGAGTCAAAATCAAGCATGATCCTGCTCCGTGGATGACTGCTGAAATTAAAAGCGCTATTGCCCGTAAGGAGAAAGCGAAGAATAGGTTCAGACGTAGACCCACGGAGCAGAATCTTGCTCACTTTAAAACTCTCCGTAACCACTGCAATCGTCTGTGTCGAGATGCAAAGAGACGCTATTTCCACGATTCTCTTGTTGATCGTAAGTCTTCTGATGTTTGGAAATTCCTAAAGACAGTTGGTATTGGCAAATCACATTCTGCTACCTGTAAAGATGTTGAATTGGGCGCTCTTATTAATCATTTTTCTCTCCCTCCTATCTCCTTAAATTCAAGTGTTAAAGCTTCCACTCTACATGAACTTTCCAAAATGTCATTACCAAATTGTCCAACTTTTAATCTTATTCCTGTTGCTGAAGATGATGTCAAAAAATCTCTCCTTGCTATCTCCTCTTCTGCTGTTGGCCATGACAATCTGTGTTCGAGAATGATAATTCCTATTCTCCCACAACTGCTACCCATTCTCACTCATGTTATTAATTATTCCCTCTACTCTGCCACATTTCCCTCAGCCTGGAAGCAGGCTCATATAATACCTCTTCCCAAGATAAATAATCCAACGTCCTTATCTCACTTCAGACCCATCTCCATTTTGCCTTTCCTTTCTAAAGTTCTCGAACACATTGTCCATGGTCAAATCACAAGATATCTATCTTCACATTCTATAATTTCCCCTTATCAATCTGGCTTCCGCTCTGGTCATAGTACTGTGACTGCACTTCTGAAGGTCACTGATGATATTCGCTTGGCTATGGATAACAAATCTCTTACTGTACTAGTACTACTTGACTTCAGTTGTGCATTCAACTCAGTAGACTTTGACATACTGCTTGAAATTCTTGAGTCTATTAACTTCTCTTCCTCTGCGTTAGCCTGGTTCAACTCTTATCTTCGGGGTCGCTCTCAGTGTGTCCGCCTTGATGAGATTTTCTCTGATTGGTGTGATCTCACTGCTGGTGTTCCTCAGGGTGGCATTCTCTCTCCTCTTCTTTTCTCTATATTTATAAATACTGTTTCTAAGGTTATCACTTCCAACTTCCATCTTTACGCAGACGATTTGCAGCTGTATCGTCACTTCACATTGGCAGAAGCAGACTCAGCGATTAATGCCATGAATCGTGACCTTGAGAGTATTGATCAGTGGGCTAAGTCTTACGGTTTAAAGGTTAATCCTTCAAAGTCCCAGGCTATGATCATAGGTAGTCGATACTATCGCAATGAGCTTAACATTTCTGCCTTGACGCCACTAACCTTTAACGGCTCGTCTATTGCATATACTGATACAGCTAAGAATCTCGGTGTCTTAATTGACGGTAACCTCTCTTGGCGTACGCAGGTAAACGAGGTTAGTCGTAAGGTACATTTTTCCTTTCACAGTCTTAAATCCCTTCAAAAGTTTCTCCCATTTAAAACCAAACATTATTTAGCTCAAACTCTTATTCAGCCGATCATCGACTATGCTGATGCCTGTTACCTGGATGCCACTGAGGAGCTATTAAATAAGCTTGAGCGTTTGCAAAACTTGTGCATTCGTTTTGTTTTTGGCCTAAGAAAATACGACCATGTCTCCCAATTCCGCAAGGATCTCAAGTGGCTCCCTATCCGTCTTCGTAGGAACACTCGGGTATTATGTCTCCTGTACAACATCCTATTCAATCCTGCCTATCCTGGCTACTTGCGTGATCGTTTTTCGTTCACTCGCCCTGCCGATGCCCCATGCAGATCCCACCTTAAATACCATCTCAATTTCCCACCCCATAAAACCCATTTTTATTCCAACTCCTTCTCTTTTCATGCAGTACGACTATGGAACTCACTTCCAGCTAAGATCCGAGACGCTAAAAATATATCTGTCTTCAAAAAGCTAGTCAAGGAACACTACCTCTCTACCATTTCGTAAATATATTTATTACAGATATTTTCATAAATATATGTATTTTTATAATTTATGTATTGTATGTATTCTTGTGTACATTTATTTACTGTTATTGTTATATATGTATGTATTATGAGATTTAATTTAAATAATATAGTCTATTTAATTACATATTTTGTTTGTTTTTTTTAATTTATACACACTGTGTCTACATATCTTATCAAACTGTCCTGTCGCAGGTCTGCTGGAAGAAATTTCGTTAGAAATAAGCAGGTCCTTTGTACTCTTTTATCCTTATTTGTTCTTTTCGATTTTAAATGTTTGTGTGTACATAAATAAATAAATAAATAAATAAAGATTATTTTATTATTAAGATTAAAGATATTTTAGAGTCTTAGTGATCAAAATATATATTCTGAAGTTTTAGGGTCATGAGTCGACTTCTATCACCGTAGGCGCGGGGTTGCGAACGGCGAGCAATGGGTAGCTCGCCGTCCGACCGTCCGGTAACTGAGCCCGAGGGTTCGATGGTGCGTATTGTTCCACGCGCCTCCAAGATTTGTCAGTAAACCGTAGGGGCCCAGTAGGGTCGAAGCCTACAGGGGCCTAGGATCTGCTTCTGAAAGGAAGATTCGGCCCGATACGAAACGCAACGAAGGAAAAAAAAGTAGGTTTTTAGTCAGTAATAGACACTATCTCCCGCTCCGCCCAAGGGCGCGGAGATGTAATTGGATAATTTTCTTACCTAAAAAAAAAAGAGTCGACTGCGAAAATGGGAACTCGTGGTCCTGGGATGCAACTGAAGGAATATAGGTGTGGTTTTAGTCAATAATAACTCTAGGGTGGACTCTAGAGCGGGAAAAGTTGTAAGATAAAATGCCACCTTAAAAATCTAGAAGTTTGGGTGTTCGGATAGACATTTTTTAGTTGTCGACGAGGTCGTAAAAGTTACTCTCAAGAGGATAAATTGACCGGAACCTTGTTTTCCGATTAGAGTTGACTGTAAAACTGTCTTGTTGCTGTCTTAAGGGAAAGCTAGGGATCTCTAAATTTAGAACTTTTCGTTGGCTAACCAAATCGATTGTAAGTTTATTTTGTAAATTTATATGTGTGCATAGTGTATGTGTGTGTGGCCCACCCACACACCCCATGTAGTGGTATTGTAAATTTATATAGGTGTAGATTTATAATGCTACCGGTATCTCTGTGGTCGGCGCGCACTGTTCCCGCGCGCCTCAAGGAGTTGTCAGCAACAGCAGGGACCCAGCCGGGTCGAAGCCTACTGGGGCCAGGGTTATCCGAAAGCTCGAGGCCCGATATGAAGGCTAGAAGGAACGAGGTGGGTCTTTTAGTCAGTAAGAGTCTGACACTATCTCCCGCTTCACCCAAAAGCGGGGGCTGTCATTGGATGATTTTTTCCAACCATAAAAAAAAAATCTCTGTGATAAAAAATCAAATTTGCAGACAGTTCAGCATCAACCAATAAACTAACATCACAATTTTATGTAAAATTGCAGGTATTATAATATTCGACTTTTTTGATGTAAGTACGTGATTTTTTAAATTTTTTGAAGATTGATTGCGTTGGATTTTAAAAATCATAAACAACTAAGGTTCCCTGGATAAAAAATATATTTTGTGATATCTCAGGATATATGCGAGTGTGAGTGCCAAAGTTCATTTAAATCTGTTCAGCCATACGGGTGAAAAGAAATAACATACAAACAGACACACAAACTTTCACCTCTTTATTATTAGTGTGAACTGTAATTTATGGTTTTACTTTGGATTAATAAAGAGGAGAGATGAAAAGCATGTTGCTAAAAGAGTTATGAATTTACATGTGGATGGATGGAGAGGGAGGCCAAAGAAAATATGGATGGATTGTGCGAGAAGTGATATGAAAGAAAATGGAGTTAGTGATAGCGTGACGAGTGACAGGACAGAATGGAAGAAAAAAACGTGTTGCGCCGACCCCAAATAATACGAGACAAGGGCAGGAAGAAGAAGAAGACTTTGGATTAATAAAATTCAATTAACCGATGTTTGGTTCAGCGAAATGTCAATTTGTTTAATTTGACTTTTGACTTTTAACTACTAAATTAATTATATCATTTTTTATAGTTCCGTTTTATCTCAAAAAGAAAAAAACAACCCTAATAGGATCATTTTGTTTTCCATCTGTCTGTCTGTCAAGACCCTTTATCTCGGGAATGCGTGGAAGTATCGAGTTGAAAAAGTTGAAATTAAAACCATATACTCAAATCTACGGTCCTTTGAAGCTGTGAAAGAAAAAATCAAACTTGGAAGTTAATGAAAAAAAAAGTTACGGCCGTTTATGTCTCAAGAAACTTGTAGGTATTTCGACACCCCCAGGGTACGTTAACCTAGAATCCTGAAATTTGACATGAAGCAAGGTCTTAGTTTAAATATAGGAAAAAAAAACTGAAATCTGTTTTGTAATTACGTCACGAAAAAAAAAACCTTTTTGTGATTCGGAAAAATCTTCGTAACTCAATTCGGGAATTGAACTGTTTTCATAGGTAAGTTTGTAAGGTGTACAAAGTTCGAGACCGTCTCGCACTTGCCCGTTTTATTAATTTAATGTGGATTTTTAATTTAGCTCTGAAATTATCAGATTATTTGCATAGCTTATTTATAAAGAAAAGCGGCTTGTATTTTTGTTTTATTGCATGAAAAACTTGAAGCAAAGGTACTGATGTTGTTTTTAATGAGTGGAAAGAGGATAGAGTCAGTGCGGAAAGTAAACCATCGTGGGATTTGAGGGCGCTGCTGTAGATAAATATCGTTTTTGTTATGTAAGCAACATTGTGACGTCATTATAGTGCGACTATTAAATCTTGATATTTTAAAACTATGTTGGACTAGCTTCTTCCAGCGGCTTCATCCTATAATAAAAATATCCTATTGGCTGAATTTGCTCAACTAATGAAACTGCAAAGTTATAGCTTATGTGCTATATTATTTCAATGTTTATGATTAAGTTCATCTGTCTAGTAGTTTTTACGCGACACATCCATACATACGAGTACTTCATCCATCTTCACAAACTTTCACATTTATAATATTAGTAGCTTATGTATTGAACTTGCTCATGTGATGAAACTTAGAAAAAAAAATAGGTTATAAGCTATATTATTGCAACGTTTATCATTAAATTCATCCGTTTATAAGTTTTTGCGTGATGAATAGCAAACCGTTAATTGTAGCGACACCTAGGGGAGGCCTATGTCGAACAGTGGACGTCTTTCGATTGTAATGATGATGAACATTTAAATGCAAACACGAACCGGTAAAGGAAAATAGCGTGAAGAAACTGCTGTACTGCTTAACAAGGTAGGTTCCACCAACGACCACTTACCCAGTTCCAACGGAAATGGTTCTATCACTTTGACTGGGGTCGGTCTATTATCACTGACTGGAATATTGTAGCTAACAGCAAGTTTATGTTTACCCTAGATAAATATAAAAGTAAAAATGGGACACACTACCACTTTCTCGTTGTCTTCCTCAGTACATTTTTCCCTTTTGCTAATCAATGAAAACTATGAACTTAATGACTATGAAAATAAAGTACACTTCATAATTTGTAATGTTGCTTCGTAAAAAATCTATTTAGCCTGTAAGGGACCATCTCGTATATAAGATCCTTGGGATCACTTGGTTGTCCGTCTGTTTATCTGTTAAGGGGCCGGCGGAGGATGAATTTCCATACAAACGTAATACCACGCTCATTTGCAGTTGGAGCATATTTCCAACATATTATGATGATATTTGGTTATAGACAATATTTATCTAGGTTCCTACGTCTTTCTTTTTTAAAAAAAACAAAAAGAAGTTTAAGCAAATTGTATTTCGCACTTTTTTATAGCGTAAATGGCAAAACATGCCATTTGGCTTTTCTTGTATTAAAAATAACAATATTTCTAATATTCTCGACGTAGGAACCTAGATAAATATTGTCTTTAACCGAATATCATCATAATATGTTGTAAATATGCTCCAACTGCAAATGAGCGTGGTATTACGTTTGTGTGGAAATTCATCCTCCGCCGGCCCCTTAAGACCCTTTAACTCGAGAACGCTTGGAGGTATCGAGTAAAAATTAAAACCATACACTCAAGTCTGCGGTTTTTTGAAGTTTTAAAAAAATCAGACTTCTGAGTTAACGAAAAAAAAAAAGATACGGCCGTTTATGTCGCAAAAAAACGTATATTTCGATACTCAAGGGAATCAAAGTTCATAGGGTGAATCCCGTTGACCTAGAATCCTGAAATTTGGCATAAATCAAGGTCTCATAGAACAAGTACAGGGGAAAATCTTAAAAATAGTTTTGTAGATCCGCCACAAAAAAAAAATGTTTGCAATTCTGAAAAATCTTCGTAACACAATTCGGAAATTGATTTCAAAGGTAAATTTGTACAGAATCCTCAGTGCGCGAGTCCGACTCGCACTTGCCCTTTTTTTATTTTAGTTACTGTATCCTTACTCAAGCCTGAAAAGAAATATTCTTAGTTAGTCGAAACGCATTATAAATTTAAAGTATCAATACTCTATAAACTAGCCATCGAAAATATTGACCAAAACAAAATAAACAAATATCGTCATGTTTAAATGAATTTCCGTTTAATTTATACATATTTGGAGATAACAGGGACAGGAGTTTACCTAGGAAGTCTAAAACATTAAAATAAAAGTGTTACGTACCAAAAAAACAGCATATCAATGTTTCCCAAGTTCGTGACTTTGTTTTGATCAATTATGGTGTGATTTGCCATTTGTTATCTTTGGCAAAACTGTAATATATTAAATATTATTTCCCTTGCAGCTCGGTGACATTTTTTATCACATTTCTGACAATTTCAATTAAAAATCACAACAAAATAACATAATAAACAAACCGGTGTCAACATTTTATGACGTTTGGCATTTGACGGATGGCTGGGTTGGGTTGCTACTTAAAATCTTTAATGTTGTTTTCACTTTATGCCACGACGGTTCTTTTATCGCACAGACAATAGTGTCATAAATATCTGTGGCATTGTTCTAAAAAGTTAATGTGGCCTTGGAAAGCAACAGATCACAGGTGGGTTTTTGTTAGTAAAAGCTTGACACTCGCTCTCGTTCTAACTAGAGAAGGAGGAGTTACCTATTTAATAATAGTTCTACACATCACAGCACTGAAAATGCTCTTATTACTTAAATCATATTATTTCTACACCAAACAGCTAACCAAAATCCACATCAGTCAATCTACACTTAATATTATAAAGAGGTAAAGTTTGTTTTTTAGTTTTTTTGTTTGTAGGAGGTAATCTCTGGAAGTACTGGTCCGATTGCTACAATTTTTTCACCAATAGTAAGCTGCTTTATTCTAAAGTGGCAAAGGCTATAACAAATTTTATGTACGCGGGCGAAGCTGCGGGCAGAAACCAGTTTATTTATAAGAATGCTTTAAGGAAATAAACCTGTGAAAAATTACACAAAAATAGAATAATTGTATTTATTTGGTACCAGATTTATCTGTCTCCATATTTAGACGAAAGATATAAAAATGTATATTTCTGTAGCAATATTCCTGTTGACATTTCCTGCTATGAACGCTATGCCGCCTGCTATGTTTAATAGTATTTTTAGCTTAAAGCCAGTTGCAGATCAAAGCTAAACTAAGCAAGCTAGGCTAAGCTAAGCTAGAAATAAATGGCGTGCTCAACAAGAGATAAGCTAAAGCTCAATCAGTGTTGCGAAGTTCAATTAGACGGACGACGCTCGCCATGAATATAATCGATAAGTAAGTTCCAATGATGAATACGTTACACACAGAAGAAGATTAATACTGAACTATTATTTAAAAAAAAAGACATTCCAGACCTTGGATATGTCAACACATTCAATTTTTTAGGGCTTAGCTTAGCTCATGTAGCTACGCATCGCCATACACAACTAAGTTAGCTTCGCATACTTTAGTTAGCTCACAGCTTAGTTCACATAGTTTGCGGTCTGCACACAAGTACGGAAAACTGCGTCAGATATGCGAACTAAGCTAAACTAACTTAGCTTAGCTCTTGGTCTGCAAACCGTACCTATAATAATTACCTATTAGCTTCTGCTAGCGATGATGATGATATTTAAAAGGCCTCAGGACAGGCTCGAAGCGATAATGCGATAACCTTTTTATAGAAATCAGCATAACATATTTATGAAATGCTTTGTAAAAACGAAAATACGTAGGCGGTCCTAAAGTCTTAGCTCTACTGTCCTCGGACATGTAAAAAAGCAGCTTTGTAGACGCGAAGCCGCAACGACATGACTGCACGACGTTGCCGTTTCGTCGACAGAATTTCATAGTTTTGTATGTAAGCCTTGAGTACCCGTACACTAACGTGTAATGACGTCTATGAAGCTACGCGTTTGTGGACACTAAGCTTTATGCTGACCCCATATAAGCGTGCGCGTTTCTTGGACGTGTGAAAAGCGCAGGCGCTGCGTGAGCCTCGCGTGTTGCTGCTCTGCGGCGTGTGTGGAGAGTGCACGTGGCGCGCACGCGGCGCTCCCATTGCGTTCTTACCCCTTCGCTCGCTATCCCAGCCGCCTGCAGTGTTTATCCGTGTGTGTGTGTGATCGCGGCAACACGCGGTGCTTACGCAGTGCGAACGCAGAGTCCGCGTCGCTCAGACGCACGAGGAAAGCGCATGCCTAATGTGCCTAACGGCCAACTCGTTTTCAGAGAAATTGTTCTACGATTCTATGAAAACGCGTTGTCACATTCGTGTCGCATTTGTGAGCGGAAATCCTTAGTTCTCAAATTGAATACCTTTGTTAGATTTTGTTCCTTTATTTACGGCCCTTTGATTTTTGACAATTATAGATAAAATTATTGTGGCTCTCTGGAAATTGATTTAGTTGGATAGTATCTAGTCTTGACTGTGTTTACCTTATTTGAAGTCTACACAATAAAAGGTACACAGTTCTCCTACAACAAGCAGTAGTAAAAACATCAAACTTTTAAGTTAACGCAAACTAAGGAAGAGGCCGTCAGTGCTCTGTTTAGGCGCATAATTATGTTGACACTCGCTAGGATATCAATACCCTCTAAGGTGTCTGCCGCCATGGGATCTGAAGGCAACAGTTCTTGCACGCATGGAAATACAATGTTAGAGTGAAACTCTGCTGGCGGTCAAAGTTCTCGTGAGAACTCATGGTGAAATGGTGACAGTGACTGTCGCAACCCAGTGCCTCATGACCTGTATAAATGCAATGTTACCTACGTACAACTACCTAACACAGCCTATAAGCCTATACACCTATAAGTACAGAGATATGGAATGAAATCTGTCCAGATACCAACCGACCAAAGTGTGATGACTAGGAAATAGGGTGAATTCACGTATAGTCTAAGATCCGATTAAGAACGACCTTCACTGGTCTGTTTAATGGATGAAACGTATTTTATGAGAAATTTAGTGTATTAAATAATATAACGCGGGTGGGTTGCCTAAGAAATTCCTGGCCAGACCATTATTAATTAAAAATTAAAAATTTACTTTTTTTTTTAGAAAAATGCACAACCGTTATTCATACCGTTTATTCTGATATAGAATTTGTTGTATATCAAAATAAATACACCTGTTTATACATACCTGTTTATACCTGGCAACCCATATTTATGCCAGAAAACAAATAGGCAACCCAACATTTTTATGTTCTAAAGGCTTCACTCTTTCGGTTAGTATTAAATTTATTCGTTAAACACACAGGTGCATTTCACAAAAAAAAAAAAAAAAATTGTTTGGCCAGGAATTTCTCAGGCAAGCCTCCCTCGTTATATTATTTAATATACTAAATTTATCATAAAATACGTTTCATCCATTAAACAAACCGGTGAAGGTCGTTCTTAACCGTATCCTCTACTAGTAGAAAAAAGTCAAATGGCGCCTGACGGCGGACAGTGCTTTATTCTTTTTATAGAGACGCCAAGAACCAGCAACCAGTAGGGATGTAATAGAGCTCCGTAATCGAAACCGAAATAATCCGATATCCGAAATAAAAAAAATATTCATAACTATAACGCCCCGTGCACACTAAGCTTTTTAAACGCGCCGTTGATGCGCGTTTTAGAAACGTGCATCGATGGCGCGCTTTTATCTAATTAAAAGTCAACAGGCTGCGTCTGACTTACGTGCGTATCGCGTCTGTATCGCTACAAATGCACGTCAACAGCGCGTTTTAAAAGCATGGTGTGCACAGGCCCTTACTGAAACCGATGTAAAAGTTTCGGATATTTTTGGATAAAGGCAATTACAGGTTACAACAGGTTTCTGTTTATTTTACCCGGCCAAACAAATAATAACGTAGACTGAAAATATAAGTCAAGTTTTGTTATTTCTATTTCTTTATATAATAATTTTAAAATTCTAATATCCCCGAAACTAACGGCTGGTATTCGGAACCGGTATTATATTAAATATATAGGAATAACTGCCAATTAGTAATCTTTTATAAATTGTTTATATTATATTATACTAGTCTTTGCCCGCAGCTTACATAAAAAATATATAGCCTATGTTACTTATAAATAAAGCAGCTTTCTATGGTGAATTGGTGAAAAAATTTAAGAAATCGGACCAGTACTGTCACAGTTCTTTCTAAAAATAAATAAATAAAAAAAAACCTCTTTATAGTAATATAAGTATTTTATTATGAGCTAGTATACAATTTCTAACATTCCTTTTCCTGTGCTTTATCTCACATTACTGTGAAATAAAATAAACGAATAAATCCACTGTGTTTCCATTGAAAACGCTACTCTTATTGGTTGTGTCTGTATCCAGAGGACACGCCACGAGCTATTAACGCGATCTCTTTCACGATCTAAATTGTACTGTGAAAAGGATGGAGCTATATGCTCCATCCCACCATCTACTATGAAAAGATGAAAGGGTGCGAATGAGAAAGAATCATGGCGAAGTTCCGAACAAAATTTTGCTGGTATATTTTTTTAGCGTCAACTGATGAAAAATATACAAAAGTAGAGTCTGTCTAATAAGTTAAACGACTTGGGTAATTATTAGGATTTAATGAAATCTGATGTAATCAACACGGGTTCAATAATCAAGGTTGATTAAGAGATAGAGATCATAAGAATATAAGTATTTTTTAAATGATTAAATATTATACAAAATTCCCAAGTCGGTTGACTTATTACACAGACTATACTCGTATATAAATTAAATTTCCAAACAATTTTTTCTTAGGCATTAATATTGCAAAAATGTATTTTCTAAGTATTATTTATCAATACACAAAGCAAAGCATGTTATTTTGTTTAACCAAGATTTATATTAGTAGCAACATTAAAATATCAATTTACTCAAAGTCATGAAGTCACGCCAGCAAAAAAAAAAAAATCCATTATGACATTATTTTCATTTGAAAAAACTTAAACAATTATTTTGGTATACATCATGGTAACATACGTAGACAATAATTTCATCAACAATTTCCTTGCCGTTGTTCTTTCAAATGCATAACGTCTCCGACGACCAGCTCTTCAAAAGCCAACGTGCTTGGATTTGATTTTATCGGTGTCGGTTCACGTTGGCAGATCAGTGACAGCTGTCTGCATTTTTGTGAATAAATCCATACACAGCAGGCGCTGGATGAGCGAAATAGCAATAAAAATACGCTTGGTTAAAACGCTAGCGGCAAATAAAAATCTGCTTAGTTAACAACATTGTTATCACTCTGTGTCTCCTATGCCTGAGATCTTTAGTCATATTGTCTGCTGCCATGCCACTTTATAAACGCGCATTCGTCATTTCACGATGGTACAACTTTGCCGCATATTTTTTTTTACTCTTTCACTTCAAAAACCAGGGTTTAAAATATATTTTTTTTGGAATAAAAAGAAGGTATCTATGTAAATAAAAGGAGAAACTGACTGACTGAAATATCATCGCACAGCTGAAACGACTTAAATAAAAATAAAAATATGAATATAATCTATTAAAAACAAAACTTAAACATAAATAATAAGTTCTTACCATCCTAAGGTTGTCTGGAAGAGATCGCTCTCAGCGATAAGACCGCCTTTGTGCCCGTTAATTTAAGTTTTTGTTTAAACTGTATTACTTTTTGGTGTACAATAAAGTTTATTCTATTCTATTCTATTCTATTCTTACATTGTCTTGAACATAACTAACTATATTTAATAAAACTCTTGCGAATTCACTCAAAGTTGTAGAATATTATATTATATTATATTATATTATATTATATTATATTATATTATATTATATTATATTATATTATATTATATTATATTATATTATATTATATTATATTATATTATATTATATTATATTATATTATATTATATTATATTATATTATATTATATTAAGCTATTGCATAGCTTCTATCGCGGGCCTTGAGCGTGGAGAACGAATCCAGAAATTCCGTAACGAAAATAACCTAACACCGCCCACTCATTTGTTTTTTGAGCGTGGTGACCGATAAGAAAACAAATGAGTGAACAATCAATCAAAATTCAATTAAATGTGTGAAAGTGTTACTTCAATTAATATCAAAGAAAAAAAAAACAAAGGAAAAAAAAGAGCCCCCCGAGCGTCGCCATAAGGGCTGATCCTGTGCGTCCCAGGTAAACGTAATAATCCAAAACTTCGATTGTAGATAAATGATATTTATTTTGCAAATGGGTTTTAAGAAAACACTTTTACACGTCAATTTTTTTTCGTTAGTTAAAACTAGATGAGGCTGGTATTTTCTAACCGACTACCCTGAGAAGAAACACCGAAACAAACTCAGGGGTCAAAGTCTCTTAAAGTCCATACAGTAAACATGCAATGGTCAAATCATATGGGAACCATGTAGATTAGTGTTTGAGGTGGTCATTTGAAGAAAGAAGTACACAGGTTTAACTGGACCTGTTCAGTCAGTGCAAGCATTTGTGAGTATTCGTGTAGCTCAAACTTAGGACTTGAGTCTCCGGTTTTGATAGGAGTGACTGTTTAATATGACTGGTTTTTTCCATGTTCATTTTAAGGGCCAAGCGCCCGAAAAGTGCCATAAAACAGTGATTTTCTGAGGCCTACTCCTCCGTAACGGCTAGGTCAATTGATTTGAAAAAAATATATGTTTATTATAGATTCATGAACAAAAATATCAACATTTGATTTTTTCGTGAATTAATACTTTTGTCAAAAAAAAAAAATATTTAGCAATTTCGCAACTTTTCCTTACTCCTTCGAAACGGCTTGGACCTTTAGAAACATTTTTACACATAAAAATTGGTGGTTAAATATTCTTCAAAGTGAACATTGCATATGTAAATCAATCAATATCTCGCAGAGAAAATGGATTTAAAGCGCTTTCCGGGCGCTGCTGGCCGCAAATAAATGCACAGATTTGCGTACTGCCGCCTAGGCGAGTGCGAGAGTTGCGTTCACATAATTTCGGCCAGATGGTGGCCAAGGAACTATACGCCTTAAGAGCCACTAATTTGGAAACTCGAACAGACAGTTGCTCATACTCTGACTATTTTCAAATCGATCACAAAACACTTCGTACTATACCAAACCAGTTCTTAATATCAATCTGATTAAAAATGTTATTGTGTTTTTGTATCGTAATAAATTCTTGAATGCGACTTAAATAACCGTCATAAAAATAACTGGCTATTATAGTACTCATTCGTTTCAAAGTAAAGCTATTTTAAAAGCGTTGGCAACAATATTTGTGATATAAGTAGACAGGCAGACAGATGAATGAGCACTATGATATGGGTGCGACCATTATTGTGTTGTTCCGAAGTATAGATATCGTGGACAACGAAATAGTTTGTTTTATTTTCATGTTGGTTTGTATTTTTATATTGTAGTAGATACTGGACAGTGTTTTGTTTTATGCTAAAATCTAAAATAAATATAGCTGTTGTTTTTGGTTTGAAAATACGTTGATGAAGGCAGTGGTCTGTGATGTGTTAAAGTAAAGATGCAGACTTAGGCAATTTCTAAGAGTCAAGCTTTGGGTGATGCAGAGAAAAATAGTGGCAGGTGCAATAAAAGACAGAAAAAAAGGTATATACAATATAAATAATAATAGATTTACTAATAAACCGTAGATATTATAAAATATTTACTCAAATGGATACCTACACTCGATTTCCAAATAGACAATTGAAAAAAAAATAGCGATGTGATGTTTCAGGCTTGCATGGTTGCTGTCAGCAATTCATCAGTTTTAATAATTCATCAAACCTTTTGCAAGAGTAGTAAATGATAGCGGGCAAGGAGATGGGTTCCACATGGAGGTACAGATGCAAGTCAAGATACCTGTACCATAAGAATTCTAAACATTTCCAGATTTTCCTTAAAGACAATGTAAGCAGCTGCTTATACACTCATCGCTACCTTAGCCCCTCAGTTTCTTTGAAAAATAATTTAAATAAGATTGTTTTTTACGCCAACATTATGAAAGTTAAAGTTTTTGTGCGCATGTTTGTGTATGTTTGTTACTTCTTCAGGCCCGAATGGCTGAACGGATATCGGTGAAACTTGGTACACGTATAGACCATGTCCTGGAATTGCACAAAGATATACGGGCAAAGCCGCTAGTAGTTAGTCATCTACACTATCTACAGTTATAATGTTATAAAGAGGTAAAGTTTGTTTTTTTATTTTTGGTTGTAGGAGGTAATCTCTGGAAGTACTGATCCGATTGCTAAAATTTTTTCACCGATAGAAAGCTGCGTTATTCCTGAGTGACATAGTCTATATTTTATGTACGCAGGCTAAGCTCCGGGCAAAAGCTAGTTTATAAAGATTTAGAAGGCCCCTTTGGTAGGATTTGCGGCAGGCACCGTGCTAACTTGATCCGACACTACCATTCATCAATCAAAAGTTCTTTATTTGTTCTTTCTATTCGCAGTAGCAATTGAGCCTTTCAATCCATCCAACACATACATAGCCTAAAAGACCAACTTTGACGTTTTGATATTTTTTTTAATGATTTAAGCTAATGCCGGAGCAATCCCACCTGGCGGTAAGCAGTGATCCAATTGATGATGGTGAAGTGCACTAGTTTATTAAGAGCCTATTCACTGGAGCCTTGAAGAAACCTAAATTAGGTATAATCGGATGGGAAAGCCGACATTATTTTTAAATACCTACCTCGAAAATTCTTCAGTGTCGATAGAAAACTTGGTTTAAGTTTTCTCAAAGAAAATTCAATATCCAATTATTTATTGTTGCTTGTTTCTTAACCTTCGCTGCGGCAGGCGTCGGCAGCAGTTACGCCAGGGATACACGAGACTAGTTTTCCAAGCTAGGATTTTATCAGTAATAGAGTGCTAAGGGTGCCTTAGTCGGTCGGTCTTCTGTAAAACGTGGTGTGCCGATTGATCCATTATTGATAGTGTTATTGCAGTACAAAATATCGTATGACGTAATGTCTGTTTATAATTTGTTAAGTTGAGAAGTTAGGTATGAGTGCCGATACTGCCATAATAATATTTATTTTGTCACTAATTAATGCATCTTTGGGCGTAAATAAATTTAAAAAACTTTAAATAAATTTACGCCCACATGTAGTATGAAAATGAAAAAAAAAACTTACTAATTTTTTAATTGATTTATTTTAAAAAGAATAATTCATTTTATTTTGAATATATTATAACATTTTTTTTAACATTATATCCAATTGATCAAGGTCTGTCATACAATTTTACCACTTTTATCATTATTATTTATATTAGTGTGTGCACTAGCTTCTTATTGCTAATTCCAACCCTGGCAACAGCATTTTGCAACTTTTGCGCATAATATTGGATCAGATTGCATGCATTTTGACCTCGCCGGCTCGATTCGAGATGACGACTGGTGCAAACTTAAGTACCCTGGGGTCATTAAACATGAGATCGTGTTAACTATTATGCAAGTTTTGGCCGTTATAGACCTTAGTTTGAATTGTTCGAAGACGTACTATGTATAAACAGAGACACTCAAACTACTCCTAAGTAGGTACCTTGATCAGCATAAACTGTTAGAGAAAAAGACTATAAAATATTCTTTATTTTTACTAAGTAAGTAAGCTAATTACTTGTCCACTTGGTAAATAATGTAAATAAATCATATTTGAACTTGAAATTTTTTAATCTCTCAATTCTCTTTTATTTTAATGTTTTCTAAAATAATATCTGTGATTAATCAAGAGCTTAAAATTAAATAGCAGTATTTTCATCATCATCATTTCAGCTGAAAGACGTCCACTGTTGGACACAGGCCTCCCCCAAATGTCATCATAATGACCAGTCCTGTGTGTCTCGCATCCATCGGATTCCCAGGACCCTAACCAGGTCATCGGTTCACCTTATACCTTATACCGGTACGTGGTCGCCATTACAGAACCTTTCGTATTTTACTTTTTTTAAACCACGTAACGGCGACTAAATACGCAATTAAGAACTCATACGCAATTAACTACATAAGTAACAACCCAACACAAACCCTCAAGTTGAAGGGTAAAATTTACAAGTCCGTCATAAGACCTGTCATACCGTATGGATCAGAATGTTGGGCTGTGAAAAAGAAGGATGAAAAAAGATTGCATGTAGCGGAGATGAGAATGTTGAGATGGATGTGTGGTGTGACGAGAGTGGATAAAGTGAAAAATGAGTATATTAGAAGAAGCTTGAAAGTGGCGCCAGTGACTGAAAAGTTGAAAGGTAATCGGTTGTCTTGGTATAGTCATGTGAAGAGGAGATATGAAGCGCATATTACTAAAAGAGTTCTGAGTATACTGCATGTAGATGGATGGAGAGGGAGAGGAAGGCCGATGAAAAAATGGATGGATTGTGTGAGGAGTGATATGAAAGAAAAGGGAGTTAGTGATAGTTTGACGGGTTACAGGACAGAATGGAAGAAAAAAACATGTTGCGTCGACTCCAAGTAATATGGGATAAGAGCAGGAAGAAGAAGAAGAAGAAGAAGACGCAATTAACTACATGAAAAGTTTCATTTTTTTCCCTTAAATATTGTTAAGACTACTAAAATCCATCATTCTGTTTTATGACAGGAGAGTAAACAAACTGTCGGTCCCAATTTTCCAATAAAGGTTTCAGTAAGCCTTTAATAAAATTCAATTCGTTTAAAACTTTCACTTTCCAAACATACGAGTACTTACATCGGAAATTGGAAATAGTGACTGGGCCAATTTTGTGTTGTGTGTTTTGAAAGAAAGTTTTTTTTTTTAACTTAATACAAATAATCTTGTTCTCCGCCCAAATAGTCAGCATTGCCATTCAACGTGGCAATGCTGACAGCTTTCGGGGCACATTTCCGGATTACAGCGATGTGGAAAAGTATTTCGACGCCTAAGTGTATGCCCAAGAGCGAGGGTCGTCATTGATGATTTTCCCACCATAAAAAAAAGCCTAAAGGCCCATTTAGACGGAGAGAGTTTCTCGACTCGAAGATACGATTATCGAAAGAACATAAAAAAGTTTCTCCGTGTAAACACTCACGATTGTCGCCTGTCCTCTAGGGCGACAATTGCCTTGCAATAGAATATATCTGTCTCCGTCTAAACAGAACTTCAAAGCGAGAATCGTATTTCGAGGTTTTCTTGCAAATACTGACTTCTCAAATTTTTAATTTTTGTTTTTATTTCGTTTGGGCCAAATTCCTCAACTCCCAATTCTCTTGCAAATGCATTAAGAGCTGCATTTCTTGCATTACGATTTTTATAATGCTCATTCTCCGTATTCCACAAACACTCGTAATTTCTATAAATTTCAATGAACTTAACATTATCAGCAGTACTAGGGAATGCAAAAACCGCCAAAATTACAAACCGGTTTTTTTTTCGGTTTTCCTAAAAAAAAAACCGGTTAACCGGGTAACCGGTTTTAAAATTAGTTTTTTTGAAATTTATTTTTAAGTGAAAATTTTAATTTTTTTTTGCTTGTGAAATTCTAAATAAATATTTTTAAACTTATCTTGGAACGTATCTATTAAAAAATATATTGTATACCTAATATGAATCCTGTTAAAAATAAAAAAATCTCATCTTCGTGAAAACGAATGTCTCAGAATGATGTCATACATAGAGAATCTAAGCTAGAAGTTAATATATACTTCAACTCAAAATATTCACCACTAGCTTTGGCCCGCGGCTTCGCCCGCGTACATAAAATATAGCCTATGTCACTCAGGAACAAAGCAGGTTTCTATCGGTGAAAAAATTTTAGCAATCGGACCAGTACTTATAGAGGTTACCTCCTACAAACAAAAAAAACATAAACAAAAAAAAAAACAAGCTTTACCTCTTTATTATACGAGTATTAGTATAAGTGTAAATTAGCCCTATCACAGGTTTTTAAGCGTTCAGGCCAAGCGTCATCTGTTAACGCACGTTGATCATTAGAAAGTTGTCCACTGCTGATCGTAGAGAATTTTTAAGGATTTTGAATTATTGTTACATGCAGCCCATGCTCTCTAATATAGATCTCAATTTGTAGTTCACGGGTTGAGGTCTGGGCTAGCCAAAGGTCAATCATCAGCCTTAATGAAGCCCGAAACACTCGCTGCAAGGCAAGCCTGGGAAGTGCGTGCCTTGTGACTGGAAACTGAGTCTTGCTGAAAAACCCCTAGTATATTATCAAATAGAGAGAGGCTTTAAGAGGCTTTCCTATGGCGTTTAGGATAGTATCTTGATACTCTTTAGCTGAAATTAGAGTAGCCTATTTTCATGAAAATGAACCTTGGTCATTCCGTGATACGCTCATCAAACCATTACTGATGCCGCATGATGATCATTCAGGACTCTGATAACCTGTTGAGAGTGTTCTTTGAAGTTAGAAGCTTACACATCATCATCATTTCAGCCGATAGACGTCCACTGTTGGAAATAGGCCTCCCCAAGTGTCGCCACAATGATCGATCCTGTGCGTCCCGATTCCCGCAACCTTCACCAGGTCATCGGTCTATCTTGTAGGAGGCCTTGCGCGCTGCGTCTTCCGGTACACGGTCGCCACTCCAGAACCTTTCGGCCCCAACGACCATCTGTTCTGCGAGCAATGTGCCCTGCCCATTGCCACTTGAGTTTGGCGATTCTTTGTGCTAGGTCGGCAACCTTGGTTCTCCTGCGGATATCTTCATTTCTGATTCGATCACGCAAGGAAACTCCGAGCATAGCCCTTTCCATTGCTCTTTGGGTGATTTTAAGCCTTCTGATGACGCCCATTGTGAGCGACCACGTTTTGGCACCATATGTCATCACTGGCAACACGCACTGGTTATAGACTTTCGTCTTGAGACACTGTGGTATATTGGACGAGAAGATACCGCGCAGCATCCCGTATGCTGCCCAGCCGAGTCGGATTCAACGGAGATTAGATCTACCCAACTGGATTGTCTGTCCGATGTAGACGTAATCGTTCACAACTTCGAGTATGGAGTCTCCGATCTTGGTAGGAGTGGGTGCTACATGGTTGTTTATCATAACTTCAGTTTTGTCCATGTTCATTTTAAGACCCACTCTTTCGGAAGCTCTACTGAGGTCATTGAGCATTGTGCTAAGCTCTTCCGTAGTCTCAGCCATGACTACTATGTCGTCGGCAAACCGAAGGTGGTCGATGTACTCGCCATTGACAGTTAGATGCAGTTAGAAGCTTACATCCGATAATTTTGCTTGTTGCAATATTCCTTGATTGTGAAAATTTTGTCATCGGTAGCAAGAATATCCCTGAGTTTTTCTTCTGTGTAACGAACAAGCAAAGATCTTTTCACTCTCTCGTCTATAATAGCGACTCGTTTAAGCTGATGATGTTATGATGAGTAACAACGGTGGGTATTCTATCTGCGAATAAGAATTTTGGTGTCCTTGCGAGATTTTAATTTTGGCCCTGACAGCATTCATTGCCTGTTCTTACAACACGTGGTCGGCCTGGATTTTTAATGATCGTAAACAGAAGAACTGTACAATTGGTGTAGCTATCACTATGGTACATAAATATTAATAAACAAACCTACGACTGATATCAAGCCTCAACAGCGTTTTAAAACAATGTTTGCTAAAAAATAGTGTCATTTGAAAGTAATAAAAAAAAATCGAAAAACCGGTTACTTGAAGAAAAAAACCGGTTTTTTTAATCATGTAAAATATGCCGAAAAACCGGTTTTTCGGTTTTCGGGTTAACCGGTTTGCATTCCCTAAGCAGTACCAAATTTAAATGATTTTTGTGTCATTTTGAGAACAATACTGTAGCAATCACTGAACTCGAATGGCAACTCTCGCACTCAAAACGGTTCAAACCGATTTGTACGATACTCGTATGAACTTGAAAAAATGTCATACGAGATCGTGTTTATACAAGTCGAGAACTCGTAAGCAAGAATCTTCTTAATATTTTATTCGCTGTGTAAACAGTCGCAGTAATTTATCGCATGCGATAAAGTACTTGCGAATCTCGTATGACATAATCGTAGGCGAGAATTTAGTTCTTGCCTGTATGTAAACATTTTGATACGATAATGTTATGGCGATTATTGCATGCGATTATTACGTACGATTTCTCGAACCAAAACGCGCGAGAAACTCTCCCCGTCTAAATGGGCCTTAAGTGTATTTTGTCTTTGTATTATGTGCACATACATAGTTAGGTTTAGCATTAAAGTATTTAAGTTTGTTCCGTATAATTAATGGAATAAAAATAAAAATATGACAAATACGAATTTTAAAAGGACTTAAAAAATGGTTTTATTTTTTCTTTTGTGAAGAAGTTAGGTTTAAGGTGCTGTTTTTTTTTTCAGATAAAAGTTGCAGGATCTTTTGGATGCTGTTATTGTTGTTTATCAGAAACTCATGGAGATTAATTTTCATATTTCAATGTTTTCCTAATCCGATAAAAACAATAGTGGTTAAAGTTAAAAACCGTGCAAGTGCGAGTCGGACTCGCGCACTGAGGGTTCCGTACAAACCTTACTATGAAAACAGTTAAATTCCCGAATTGAGTAACGAAGATTTTTCCGAAAAAAGGTTACGTTTTTTTTCATTTAATGTAGCAATTATTCGCAAATTCATTTTACGCCACTGAAAGTAATGTTGGGCGTAAGTACCTACATTTTAAGCTCCTCAATAAGATTAGCTGTGAAAATTGCAAGTTCCCATATGGCTATACCTATTCAATTCAATTCAATTCAATTCAATTCTTTATTGCTATAACACATGTGTTACATAAGATCTTATAAAGTAGTTAAATAAGTGCACATGGACCCTGTCGGGCACAGCAATTTCATATAGAACAATTTTAAGAGAATTATAATTAAAAAAAAGTAAAAAATAATCGGATATACAACTCAAATTAAATGAAATACAAATGTCACTAACATAGAAGATAAAATTAATAAATGTCTTATGTTCATTAAATGTCAAAAATACATTCTTACAATTGTCAGAGCCGTGTTCATTATAAATGTCGAAATAAATTCATTATAAATGTCGAAATAAATTCATTACAATTGTCAAAATAAATTAATTGTAAATGTCAAAAATAAATTGATTAAAAATACCAAAATAATTCATTACAAATGTCAAAAGTTTTATTACAGATGTCAATATAAATTAATTAAATAAGAATATTACAAATACCAGAATAAGTTAATGTCAAAAAATAAAAGGTAGAATAAAACCGTAACAATGTCAAAATAAATTCATTGAGAATGTCAATATCGATAAAGTTCACAAAAATATACAGTTACCAAATTTTAAACCAAATATGGAAAAGATGTCAAATATTTAAAAGTCATTATAGGTGTTATTAATTTTTGAAGTCGTCATCAAGGAATTCTTTCAGTGAATAATAACATTTCTCGACTAGTAGTTTTTTTAGCCGTTTAATAAATTTTATGTCGCTTTCCTCAGTTTTAAAGTCATTCAGTATTTTGTTATATATTTTTATTGACCCTACATGAGGACTCGAACTGTGTAGTTTTAACTTTGATGGAGGTATCACAAGCGTGTTTTCATATTGTGAACGCGGTGCGTATCGGCGAGTTTGGTCTGTTATTTTTTTATAGAAATTAGGGTTTTTTCTTACAAATTTACAGCTTTCTAAAATATAAATTGATGGTAACGTTAGAGTTTCTAGTTTACGGAAATGCGGTCTACAAGTTTCATCATTGTTAATATTTACAATTATCCGAAGACATTTTTTTTGTAGGATAAACAAGTCATTGCTATCTACACTGTTTCCCCAGAGAATGATACCGTAAGAAAGCCATGCGTATGCGTATGCATAATAAGCAGATAGTGCGGTTTCGAGATTAGTTGTTTTTTTAAGCTCACGTAAAGCATAGATAAAACTAGATAACTTGGTTTTAATTTTCTGTATATGTGCTTTCCAGGTCATGTGAATATCTAAGTCCAGACCCAGCAAGGTAAAAGTGTCGACACATTCCAATTTTATACTGTCAAACGTAAAATTAATATGCAAAGGATTTTTTTGGCGGGGCCTAAATTGCATTAATTTAGTTTTTGTAAAATTAATCTCCAAATTGTGGTCTTCCATCCAATTTTGTATATTAGTCATTATATTATTTAAATTGTCAGTTAGGTATTGAGAGTCAGTACAAGAAGTAATTAAAGAAATATCATCGGCAAATAGTTCGCACGAATCCGTCATAATCTTAGGGAGGTCATTGATATAGATCAAAAACAGCAAACACCCGACAACACTACCTTGCGGAATAGAATGTCCAATACAAAGCCCCTTTGAACGTATCTTCTTCAATTCACCAGTTAAATGATCTAAATGTTCAATTTCTACAAATTGTTCCCGATTTTGTAGGTAAGATGCAAACCATTTGTGCGTAATACCTCTGATGCTAATACCGTATAGTTTGTCGAGCAATATTTTATACTGAACTTTGTCATATGCCTTGGTCATATCGAGTAAGATACCTATCGCGAATTTTTTATTATTTAAAACGTTTAGTATTTCTTGGGTAAATTTATATGTTGCTAAAACCGTGGAACGTTTTTTCCGAAAGCCGTTTTGACAATTATCGAAAACATTAAACTTTTCGCAAAAGTCATAAACGTCAAATATTTTAGATGATGTAGGTAGTAGTGCAATCGGACGGTAATTGTTTGGATCTAACTTTGAGTTTTTTTTGTGAATTGGTTTAATTATCGTTTTCTTTAGAGCGTCTGGAAATATTCCTTCTGAAAACGATTGGTTGACCAAAACTAACCAACTATTGTTGTGGGACGTGGTTTTGAAACCACTTTTCATAACGATAATGTTTGTTTTCGTGTTAACTCTGCGTGAAATTTTGCCCATTTTCAGTCTGCGGTCTGGCGATTCCATTTTATTGGTTTAATCTGTGAAGCTAATTTATAACATTACGGATTATTTTTTAAAAACTTGGACAGTTATTGAAAAATGTCGATTGAGCTTGAACCACCGATATTTATTGTGCAATGGAAGAATTTTATTTTTTATTATTATTGAAAGGCTCGTGTTTGACCACCATCTCACCTGATGGTAAGTGATGATGTAGCCGAAATACAATAATGTTAAAGAGAACTGTTAATATTGTTAGTTGAATATTCTAAAGATGAAAGTTTGTGAGTGTGTTTGTTTGTTATTTCTTTACACCTGAACGACTGAATAGATTTCGATGAGACTTGGAATACTGGTAGACCGTATCCTGAAATGGAGTATAGATCAATCAAGAGTGAAGGGGTAGCATACACCCTACTTTGCATAACATAATACCTACAAAACAACCTCTCAAACATTTGACTTTATATTATTATATTAGTGTCATAGCGCAATTAGTGCGATATAATCTAGCTCATCTATGCATCGCTCCCGGGCTGTTACGGTTACCAGTCCGACCACAGACTATATCGTGATGTACTCTATGAACCACAGACAGCCCGCACCTCCGCACAGTGACGTAGACGGTCGAGATAAATAACATAACAGTATATTCGTATCTAAGTCAATACCCATCAAAAAAACGTAGTAGCTATAGTCTGTCTAAAAAGTCAAACGACGGGTTATAATTAGGATTTAATTAAATCTGACTTAGTCAACACTGGTTCAATAATCAAGGTCGATTAAGATATAGACATCATTGTTTACTATCAGAAAAACCTCATAAAAAGAATCGAATATAAGTATTTTTTAAATGATTAAATATTATACAAAATTCCCAAGTCGGTTGACTTTTTAGCCAGATTATATCTTGAATAACTCCTCGATTTGGCTCACATTGTGAAGAGGTTCCTGTTTTTGGAGCCCTAACCACTGGTAGCTTGGACTTTGCTTCTGACTCCGGTGGACTACAATTTTTAACATATTTATTTATTTAATTTTCGGTTGTAAGATAGACGACGACGAGCTTGACTTTTACGGGAGGAACTGGCCCGCAGTGACCGAGGACAAACGTGTGTGAAAAAGGAGAGGCCTTCATCCAACCCAATCCTGCTTGCAGAAGAAGGCGTCAGGGAGGCGACCGCGTCAATGCCTAACATGCCGAAACCCTGCTTGCATCATCCAATATAGGTGGGACTTTGGAACCACGGGCGCTCAGAGTAGGGACCCTGTTTTCTGTGATTCCAGGAAAGACGGTGGCACAGTGATTACGTGCTGCCGTGAACAGTGAGGCTCCGCAGGAGACCCTTTTTATAGGCTTTTCAGGGATGTGCCGTAACAGGCGTTGTACAAAGGGGGTTACGGAATGGTATTTTGAGATGTAACGGGGCCCCTTCTACGTGCTGATGGTGGTCACTGGGGTGGTTTTAGTGAGATAAAAATTCCTTAAGAATTTTCATTCCAATTTCCTCAAGAATTTTCGTTCCAAATTCCATAATTTATTTATTTATTTATGGATCACCAACGAGTGTTACAAAATAAATAAAAAAACTTAAGAAATAGAAATTGGTACACGTAACCTGGTCCTATAATGAACACTCAATTATAGGCTACCACAGCTTAAGCTGTTAATAATTGGAATGAGAAAGCGAAAAACCATGATCGTTGGAAGGAGTGGAGAGAGGCCTTTGCCCAGCAGTGGGATAAGATGGGCTAACTATAAAATAATAATAATAAAACAATATGGTGAACTAATGAAGTGAATAATAAAATAATCGCCGTGGGCAAGTAGGCATACGGAACGTAGGATACGGCATATGGTTTTGAAGAGGAAACTTGCAAAGAGTTTCCTCTTCAAAACCAGGATTATAATAGATATACTGTTCAAAACATCGAATGAAGTGAGTTAATTAAAAATAACTCTAAAACAAAGGATCGCTCGGATGAATTTCATTTGAATAAATAGGTAAATAAACTCTAACTCGTATTAAACCTGCGGCACTTTTCTAACTCATTTATATTAGTGTCACCGCACACGAGCCACGGGTCACAACCACAAAACGCCGCCACAAGAAGTTAGAATCGGCCACAACCCACTTGTGGCCGGTGGCATCCTGCTGAATTCTGTCGAAGAAGGTTTAAATGCGCGAATAGGCTAGTTGCCGTAAAAAAATTAATTAGCCCGCCTTTTAGAATATTCAAAAATAAGGGACATGTATTTTTTTATTTGTAAATTAAACCAAAAATTACAAAGATATAGCCCATTAAAGATACGAGTAATGCCGTGCTGCATTTTTTCGCACGGGGTGACGTCACACGTAACTTTAATGGGCTATAGCTTTGTTATTTTTTGTTTAATCGAAAAAAGA
This sequence comes from Mythimna ferrago, assembly GCA_910589285.2. NCBI lineage: Eukaryota > Metazoa > Arthropoda > Insecta > Lepidoptera > Noctuidae > Mythimna > Mythimna ferrago. Next base: position 3,820,028 of record OU342680.1, read on the forward strand.
AAAAATACGTCTCCAATGTTTTTTTTTTTTATAATCTAAAATACGGACTAAATAAAATGCAATTATTTTGACCCTTGAAACTACCCTAATAGTCGGTTCGGGCCACAAGAAGCGTGCAGCGGCGATTGGTAGCGTTTGGCGGCCACTGGCGTCAACCGTTTGCGGCGAATCCATATAAAATGGAATGGTATTTTTCCGTTTGATTGAAGTATCTGTTATTTGTTTATTGTGCAAACCTACTACAGTGGTGTATTTTTTAACCCAAAGGTTGACTGGCAGAGAACGCCTTCTTGCATTAAGGCCGCCTATGTACCACTACTATACATGAAGTTTAAATAAATAAATAAAATGTATGAAACCTACAGGAAATATACCGGAGGCAGCATTTTGTGGTTGTTGCCGGTGGTCCTGTGCGGCGACCTTTAGTTAATCTCATAAAGTTTGTTATTTCGTTAGTTATTTTTAGTATGGGATCATGAAAGGAAACAAAATAATGTTAAAGGAATTAATTATGTCTGTATTTGATACAGGCTGCTGACCGTGATAATAGGTTTTAGTTTGCTTCCAAATAACACTATGTGAAATTATAATTTTATGAAATTGCAGACTTTTTTAAGGTGGGATATCGTCTAATGACTTCTCTTGCTTTAGGGTAGAATCTTATATTATCTTATCTCATCTTCGCTGCCTTTGGCCCATTTTTCTTAGGATCGGCGCAATATGCTTTTTCCTTCCATTCTGTCCTGTCAACCGTCTCGATCACTGACTCTCTTTTCTTTCATATCACTCCTCACACTATCCATCGATCTTTTCTTTGGCATATATATACCACCCCTTTCATTTATCTACACCTACTCATAACTCTTTTAGTAAAATGAGTTTCAGCGCTCCTCTTCACGTAACAACACAAGACAAACGATTCCCTTTAAACTCAACTGTATGAATTTTTTTTTGCAACCATTATCGTTACAGTTTATATTAATTTTACTCATAATTTTTTGACATTTTAGTCCCAGAATTATTCAATCGCATGTTTATGAATACCGTGTAGTTTAAATGTTGTGATAGCCAGCCTTTCGATATTTTTAAACGACTTCGAAAAGGAGGAGGTTCTATGTTCGGCTGAATGAATGTTTTTTTTTATGTATGTTCACCGATATCTCGGCCAATTGTGGACCGATTTTGAAATTTTTTTTTTTTCAAAATCCGTCCACAATAGGCTAGTAGCCGTAAAAAATGTTATTAGTCCATCTTTTAGACCATTCAAAAATAAGGGACGCGTATTTTTTTATTTGTAAATTAAACCAAAAATGACAAAGATATAGCGCATTAAAATTACGTGTGACGTCACGCCGTGCTGCATTTTTTTCGCACGGGGTGACACATAACTTTAATGGGCTATATCTTTATTATTTTTTGTTTAATCGAAAAAAGAAAAAATACGGATCCAATATTTTTTTATAATTGAAAATACGGACTAAATAAAATGTAATTATTTTGACCCTGGACACTACCCTATTGACCGAGATATCGGTGATGGTTATGCCTCCAAGTTGGTTCCATAGAAATATTGTTACGATCTGATCACGAACTTCGAAGATATGGAACAGACCTTCTCATAGGATTACAGCAGAACTGTCGTAACAAGTAAAATTGCTTTGTTTATACGTGTAGTCGATGACTGACTGAAATAAAAGAGGAAGGGGATGTATCCAGCTGATCTGATGATGGAACCGGAAGGTAAATTAATATAATCTAACCGTGTTTATGATTAAAGCTGGCTATAAAGTATCTAAGTATGGCTGAGGGGTACTTTTTAGTGATGGTACCATAACTAAAAGGTGTAAAATAAAAAACTTTTTACAAAAAAAAAAAAACGAACTTCAATGTTAAAAAAACACTGAAAAGTACAAAATAACTATAATTTCGGAAGTCGGTGTTAAATAACGAAGAGATAAAACTATTATATAAACACCGACTTCCGAAATTATAATTATTTTGTACTATTCAGTGCTATTTTAACATTGAAGTCGGTTATTTTTTTTGTAAAAAGTTTTTTATACAGGATGCATTTTAGAGTGAGAGCGCAAGAATTACATGACTTAATTCGGCTAACACTTTTCTACCATCGGACAATCTAACACGTACAGCGTTACTCTTACGTTGTTAACACATCTGCGGTCCGGACTAAGCGTTTCGCCTCGTCGTTTATACCGCGTACATCGAATGATTGGAACAATAATAATGAGCCTGCAACAGTCTCCCAGTTCGATTATAATTTAGGTGTCTTCAGTGCTAGAGTCAATAAGCTCTTAATAAACTAGTGTGATTCACGATCAGCGATTGCATTACTGCTTACCATCAAGTAAGACCGCAGTCATGCACTAGTTTATACCATTAAAAAAAATGTTTATTTCTCGTTTAGCAGTATATTCTAATTGTTCGGCCTTATTTTTAGAAAATCAGGCACCTTGTAGGTAATGAACACATGATTTAATTAAAGCAAAATAATTAAAGCAATTATGGTATCTCTAACGGTATAATTAACAACGTGTTAGGTTAATCTTTGGATATGACACGGTAGGCTAGCAATCAAGTTATTATTAGACTTGTGTACCTGCGTACGAGTAGGTAAACCTAATTGCATATTAATTGACAAACTGAGATAATTATATCAGAGACGTGGAATAAAGAATAACAAAACAACACTATTAATTTCAGAGTGTGTTAAATAACTTTTCAATACCTACACTTACTCGAAAACTAGATCTTATCTCGCTCTAGTGCGGAAAAGTGCGTGAACTGTCCCCCACCACAATTTACTACATTTATCATATCTTTACCTCTACCATGAGTTTAAAGCAATAGTATTTGTCGATACTCGATACCAACTACCTAATATTTTGTATGGCAAATTTTGGTTTCGTAAGTGACCGCTGTAAAATTTTCCATACAAAATATTTACGTAGTCGGTATCGAGTATCGACAAATACTATTGCTTTAAACTCATGGTAGAGGTACAGTACCCTTAGCCAAGTTGCTAATCTGCAATAGTTAACGCTTGTAGAAAGCTTCAAATGTACGGGAATGACGTCGCCCCAACGCTCAGTCACGTGGTCAGAACAAAAGAATTGGCGGCAAGGTCAACTCGAAGCGTTCGACGCAAGCGAAACGTTTGTAACTTGGCTAGGGGGGCAGGTTAGGCGTGAAGCGAGTCACGCGTCAAGCCCCATTTGTACTTTGAAAAACTTCGTTTAAAACGCGTATTTGTCACTGCAGTACTTGGCTCCGTAATAAAATTCCGCCTCGGTAGCAATGAAAAATTTTCTCCCCATCGTCATCATCATTATTTCAGCTGAAAGCCGTCCACTGTTGGACATAGGTCTCCCCCAAGTGTCACCACTATGAACGGTCCTGTGTGTCTCGCATCCATCGGATTCCCACAACCTTTACCAGGTCATCGGTGCACCTTGTAGGCGGCCTTCCAACGCGATCGCCAATCTAGAACCTTTCAACCCCATCGGCCGAAACATCCAAACGGCAATGGAAAGGGCGGAGCTTGGAGTTTCCTTGTATGGATCAGGAATGATGATATCCGCCGGAGAACCAAGGTGGCCAGGTGGTGCAGGGTACATTGCTCCAAGAAACTTTCTCTAGTTGCATCAAAATGTCAAGGTGGAAATGATGGCGGTAAGCCCCTCTTTGAGGCGTGGCTGGAAAGACCTCATGGCGACCTCACCTTCCGCATGACGCAGGTTCGCACCGGACATGGAAATTTCGGGAAGTACCTGCACCGGATTTGTGCGGAAGTGACGCCCGAGTGTCGCTACTGTGTGAAACGCCCGGAGGACACGGTGGAGGTAAGCCCCGCTTGGGCAGAGCATCGCCGTGTCCTTGTGGGGGCGATCGGTGGCGGCGATCTCTTGCGCTACTCTTGCGTAGTAAGGTACCTGGTGGTGGCCTGGAGGTATGGTCCGGAGCGAGAAAGAGAGGCAAGCGGTCGCCTCCTTCTGCGAGGCAGTAATGCTTGCAAAGGAGGAGGCCGACCGCATAGGCAACGGCGCTTACGTCCCGGCTGCCGCCGGAATTCCGATTCCGATTTCCGGCTACCGTAGGCGCGGGCTTGTGGACGACGAGCAATGGGGATATCGTGAGATGGATGTATGAATACCGTTTTTTTTTATGGTGGGAAAAAATCATCCAATGACAACCCCCGCTCTTGGGCGGAGCGGGAGATAGTGTCAGACTCTTACTGACTAAAAGACCCACCCCGTTCCTTCCGGACAGTTACCGGACGCCCGGACAGCGCGCTACCCATTGCTCACTGTCCGCAAGCCCGCCCCTACAGTGGCCGGAAATCGTGATCAGAATCCCGGCGGCGGGCGGCGGCGAGAACGCCGTTGCCTGATGCGGTTGGCCTCTTCCTTTGCGAGCATTACTGCTTCGCAGAAGTCGGTGTCCGCCTGCCACTCCTCCTCGCTCCGGACCATGGCCTCAATGTATGAATACCGTGTAATTTTATTTCATTGTAATTTTGTTAATATTTTATTACTTTTCTCCTTCTAGGATGAAGTAAAAGGTAGCCCTTTCACTTCACCCTAGAAGGAGAAAAGTAAAGTAGTCAGTAAAAGTGTTAGACTTTTACTGACTAAAATCTTGTGTTTTTCAGTTGCCCTTTGCGTACAAAGACCACGGTATCTCTTTCTCAAATTTCCATGGCCCTAGATAACAATCTTATTTTTTTTTTTTTGCTACGTATATCAACCCGCAAAAGTATCCGATCCGACCGACAGTCACCCACACACGGTGCGCACAGTTTATTTTTAACTGATCCACATCACTACTTTCCCGTTGTAATAAAAATACACTCAATTTAATTGACACTTACTTTTAAAGAGACAGCTGAGAAATGCCTTTCATCTTTATTCTTCCATTATTTTTAGAAATAAGAGGAGATTTGTTTGCACAAAAACGGAAGAATCAATTTGATCACAGAATCAATAGGCGTCTTTTTTAACAAGTGTTTGCTGAGAACTCAAAAGGTCTGGGTTGTAGGTAAAACCTTCAAAGTTAAGCACCTTTTTGGTCATCGTGTTCTATCTATACATATAATAAATCTGTAAAAGTTTTTAGTGTGCGCACATCATTTATTTCAATTAACGGTCCTATACAAAGCATTTTGGCTGACTGTAGGTACTTTAGATCCATGAATTTCTTTTGGTATAAGTTGAAGCAATGGTATCCATTTGATTAGAGATACCGTGGTCTTCGAACGCAATACCGAAAAACGAAAATATCTATCTACGTATGATATTTTCGTTTTTGATGTGATTACCTACGTAAAGGAGCGATAAATCAAGGAACAGAAAAATAACTCCAAGCATAGCCCTTCGGATGACTTTAAGCTATCAGATGAAGCCCTTTTACTATTTAGTATTTTCGAGTATTTTTATAGACCTACCATATCACCACTATTATAGAAGGAAATACTACCTCTTTTGGATGTTGGCGTCCGTCAAACGGAATCACATAACGCAAGTAAGCGCTTGCGAGCGAGTACTTTCATCACCTGTCTTTATTAAAGAAACCGAAAGCTAATAAAAACAAACCCTAACTCTCAAATATAATTTTCCTTTAAATTAAAATCAAAGAACAAGACTTTAATTAAAGTCTCTTACCTCCAAAAAGTCACAGCAAAACAATCACCGTAACTTAGTAAAATTAATTTCTTAGCTGGCAAAGTTTCTTCAACTTTGCCCCTTACAAAGACGTGTAGCGAGTAAAGTTGCCACACGTTACTGTACTCGTATATCAATAATTTTCATCTACACAAGTTACTAACAACGCGGTTTGAGGTTACTAACAATTTAATAAACACTATTTGAACTGTGAATGCCAAACATGTTGATTAATTTATGACACCACATTTGATAAAGGGTGCTCGTCGCAAAATGACAACTGTTTTTGATCGATGAGCAAAGTTAGATGCGCTTGCCGCTGTGAACCTGGGCCTCAAGTCTGCTATTACAATAGTGTCACAATGGTCTATCATTGATGTCATAATTGTCGATTTTGACAAGTTTGGTAATCTACTAATATAATGGCGTCATTATGACTTTCCAATGGTCAACCACTGACACTCCATTGAAAGAAGTGACATAGAATGGTAATCTCGTATATATTGACAAATGAATATTTGAAGTTTGCGGTAATCTACTAAAACTTTGACAGTTTATTTGATCAGTGTTTTACCATTAGAACGTTATTGTGCAGTTATTGGTTTTAATATGCTCGAAATTATCATTCTACCACAATTCTATTACAAGACCATTGACCGATCAGTGATCGATCATAGCAGAATAGCAGATTACAAACTTTTAGCAAAATGACAATTGGATCGTGTTGGAATGACGAATTTATGAAAATAGCAGACTTGGGGCCCTGGAGGAACCTGTTTTTTTTTTTGAAGTGGTATTAATCATAGGCATTATTAGCAATGGGAAGGGCTATGCTCGGAGTTTTCTCGCGTGATTGCATTAGAAGTGGAGACAACAGCAGGAGAACGAAGCTTGCCAATATAACCCGAAGAATTGTAAAACTTAAGTGGCATTGGGCAGGGCACAGTGCTCACAGAACAGATGGTCGATGGAGCCGAAAGTTTCTGGATTGGCGTCCGCGCACTAGAAGAGGTAGTGTTCAGTACAGTGGACAGTCTTTCAGAAGGTGTAACGATGTCCTGGTGAGAGTTGCAGAAATCAGGTGGATACAAAACGCACATGACCGTTCATTGTGGCGACACTTGGGGAGACATATGTCCAGCAGTCTTACGTTTAGGCTGAAATGACGTTGATGATGAGCCCAAAAAGGCTCTTAGCGCAGTGTATGCCGCGATTAAAAATAAATTAAAAGAAAAAACAAACATTTCCTACCACAGTCGTGCAAAAACGATAAAATACCGCAATTTAACATTACTTATCTTGACATTAATGTATTCAACACACACCCATGCCTTTTACAAAATCCATTTCCATTATTACATTAGAAATAAAATCGAATAAACATAAATATCACACCTACAAGAGATATTTATTAGAACCATTTTCATAAGTAAATGGCTAATACATACGTACAGCTAATACAGTAAAAAGGTTTTAAAGGAATTAATGGTAGTAGAGGATCTATAAATATGTTGGACTAAAGTAGCCTAAAGTACGGACAAATGGACCAACAGAATGTTATAATAAATTGTTTCTCGTTAGCCAATCATTAGTCACTAGTTCGTTTAGTTAGAAATAAGTTCATATGGCGCCATTTTCAGTGCCTAGTGTTGCCCTAGATCGGTCTTGCAAACCTGCAAGTCTTTTGTTTTCTAGTTAAATCGGATTTAAATTAATGAGTTTTTAGTCCTGCAGCTTTTAGGACTGGTTTTTGAATTGAGAATTTTTAGTTAACAATGTGTCAAACCATTTTTTTGGTTGGTGGGAAATCATCTAATGATTTCTCCCGCTCTAGGGCGGAGTACGGTGTCAGATTTTTACCGACTAAAACCCACCTATGTTCCTTGAATTGCATTTTGCGACCTAAGAAGCAAAATTTTGGCAGGTTTTAGGCTAAAGTAGAGTACTAAATAAAAATACTCAACTTCAAATGTTTAAATCAGAAATCGGGTACCTATTAGTCTGTCTATAAAGTCTAAAGACTTGGGAATTTTGTATAATATATAATCATTTAGAAAATACTTATATTCGATACTTTTTATAAGGTTCTATTCTATTAGTAAACAATGATCAAGATCTCTTTATCAACCTTGATTATTGAACTAGTGTTGTTTACATCAGATTTCTTCTTCTTACATCAGATTTGGCGATCCAAAAACTCACTAAGGGTGAGTTGCACCACTTAGCTATAATCATAACAAAGCCGTTAACAGTTGTCAAATCGACGAATTGACCAATAGGCGGCCGTTTCACGGCTGGTTATGGTTTGGTTATCGTTATAATTAAATGGTGCAACTTACCCTAACTCGCTAGTTTGACTTAACTGCGAGACGCGCCGCTGCTCTCAAGAGCGTCTTGTGAGGCCAACACTAGTTTTAGTTTCTATGCAACAAGACAACACAACACACATTACATTGATAGCAATAAGATAATGCTAATAGTTCCATTTTCATGATATTCATGCTATAAAAGATCAGCCCCCCTAGCCAAGTTACAATCGAATTCCGTTCTCTAATCGGTAACGCCTTTTTTTTTTTTTTTTTTTTTTTTATGGTGGGAAAAAATCATGCATTGACATCCCCCGCTCTTGGGCGGAGCGGGAGATAGTGTCAGACTCTTACTGACTAAAAGACCCACCCCGTTCCTTCTAGCCTTCATACCGGGGCTCGAGCGCCCTTTCGGATAACCCTGGCCCCAGTAGGCTTCGACCCGGCTGGGTCCCTGCTGTTGCTGACAACTCCTTGAGGCGCGCGGGAACAGTGCGCGCCGTCGACGACTTGGGTTTGGTCCGGACAGTTACCGGACGGCCGGACAGTGAGCTACCCATTGCTCACTGTCCGCAAGCCCGCGTCTACGTTGGCCGGAAATCGGGATCAGAATCCCGGCGACGGCGGCGGCGATAACGCCGTTGCCTGATGCGTTCGGCCTCCTCCTTTGCGAGCATTACTGCTTCGCAGAAGTCGGCGACCGCCTGCCACTCCTCCTCGCTCCGGACCATGGCCTCAACCAAGGCCCGGCGCGAGAGGTCTCCGCCGCCGATCGCCCCCACGAGGGCACGGCGATGCTCCGCCCAAGCAGGGCACACCTCGACTGTGTGCTCCACCGTGTCCTCCGGGTGTTCCGCACAGTGGCGACACCCGGGCGTCACTTCCGCATGAATCGAGTGCAGGAATCTCCCGAACGAACCATGTCCGGTGAGTACCTGTGTCATGCGGAAGGTAAGGACGCCGTGAGGTCTTTCCAGCCACGCCTCAAAGAGGGGACTTACCGCCATAATTGTGGCGTGCCCAGCACTGGGTTGCGATAGTCGCTGACGCCATTTCACCATGAGATCCCGCCGGAGCTCTGTCCGCCATGCCGTGACCTGTCGCGGCAGCGGACTTTCACCCCGGCGTTGCATCTCCACGCGCATATCGTGCATGTGTGCAAGGACTGTTGCCTCCAGATCCCACGGTGGTAGGCCAGCCAGAAGGCTCGCCGCTTCGCGGGAGATCGTGCAGTATCCCCGCACCATCCTTATCGCCATGACCCTCTGGCAGGCGTTCAGTATGGCCGCCGGTTGCTTTTTCAGCGACGGCGCCCACACCGGCGCCCCGTAGAGGGCCATGGACCGAACGATCCCCGCGTAGAGCCTCCGGCAGGAGGCGTCTGGACCCCCAAGGTTGGGCAGGAGCCGCTTGAGCGCAGCCCCAGCCCGGTTGAGTTTGGGAGCCAGACGTCGGAAATGCTCCACGAAATTCCACCGGCTGTCGAGGACGAGTCCCAGGTACTTCATCGTCGACCCGACACCGATGTGAACTCCTCCTACCGTTAGTTGGGAACTCAATGGCGGCGCGTTCCGAGACTGGCGACCGTGGAAACACATCGCCTCGGATTTGTGAAGCGCCACCTCGAGTCCCAACTCCTGGATCCGATCAACGACCATCGCAACCCCGCGTGTCGCTAGAGCGACCGCCGCCTGGTACGACTCTCCCTGCGCTAGGACCAGCGTGTCGTCTGCGTAGCAAACCACGCTGACCCCGTCAGGGAAGTCGCCGCGCAGCACGTAGTCGTACCCGATGTTCCACAAGGGTGGCCCTAGTACCGACCCCTGCGGAACACCGCACGACATCTCTCGACGTTTCCAGTCTCCCTGGTGACCGGGATAGACTATAAGTCTCTCCGACAGATAGGCCTCGACCACTCGACAGAGGTATTCGGGCACCCGGTGGTACCGGAGTGCCCTCCAATCGGTAACGCCTCGGTGACAGCAATTGTAGAAAACGATAAGTTGGTAGCCATGTTGACGCGCCTAAGTCGGCCGCTCGTTCTACAATGTAGCGTTTGTATAACAAAGGATGTAGCGTTAAATATTGTAGAAACGATTTTGAACGATGTGAACTTGGCTACGAATTGTCTATTCGTTTGTTCTGACCACGCGACTTTACGTTGAGATGACGTCATTCCCATACATTTCATCACTTTTCGACTGCGTTAACGATTGCAGAATAACAACTTGGCTAAGCGTGCTGGAGTAAAAAAATAACACATATTTTGCGCGTTTTAAAGATATCTAGGCAAGAGGTTTATTTTTAAGAGGGTCCTTTTCTACTCACCTACCGTCAAAATCGAGCACGGTTTAAAAGCTTCTTGCTTTGTCGAACGCAAATTTCAACAAAAACATCTCCTGTTTGATGAAAAGGCAATGGAAAAAAGTTCAGAGCCTTAAAATATGCATTTATGTACTTTTTCAAATTGTCAATTTATGAGTTTATTATGAAGGGCCAAAGTTCACCTAAAACAAGCCCATTTGTAGAGATCTTTACTAGATTAGTTTTACACAAAATGTTTTGATTTCTATAGAAGCCTAGATAATATCCAGAAGATAGCTGTGTATCCAAAATATCTAGAGAAAAATGTGTAATAACACCATAATCACGTAAGATCGGTTGTATGAAAATGTGCCTCGAAAAGGACGCTCTTAAGGATGGAATACCATCAAAAAACTTCAACCGACACTCTTCTAGAGACAGACGGATTGTTAGACTTTTACTGACTGGAATCCAAACGTTCTATCAGCTGCCGATGGCATTGTCCCGCAGTGATTCTTTTGAACAATCTCTCAGGCAAAGCGTGTATAAATTTTCATAAGTGGTTCTAACATTAAACGTTAAACAAAATATGTTTGTAGGGGCACATTGCTTGCAAACTTGAGGCTGAAAGGATCTGCACGCTTAGCCAAGTTGTTATCCTGCAATCGTCGAAAAGTGATGAAACGTATGGGAATGACGTCATCTCAACGTAAAGTCGTGTGGTCGGAACAAACGAATAAAAAATTCGTAGCCAAGTTCAAAATGATAGAATGGATTTCTACAACGTTTAACGCTACATCCTTTGATAAACAAAGGCTACATTGTAGAACGAACTGCCGTTGCAGGTGCGTCAACATGGCCACTTATCGTTTTCTACAATTGCTGACACCGAAGCGTTATCGATTGGAGACCGGAATTCGACACGATACGGTTGTAACTTGGCTAGGGGGGCTGAAGTGGCAACCGTGTTCTGGAAGACGTACCGTTGGTAGACGTCCCACAAGAAGGACCAAAAACGGTTACAAGACGCACAGGACCGTTCGTCGTGGCGATAATTGGGAGAGGCCTATGTCCAGTAGTAGACGTGTTTCGGCTGAAATTCTGATGACTATGTTTGCAAGTGTATTGTCATCGTCGAGGTATAATAAACTCTATAAGCAACAAATACACAACAATGGCCGCCCACTGGAACCTGACAAAGTCACAAAATTAATTTGTAACACAATGAAGTAGGTAAATGGTCAGCTGGATACAATAAAACTGTTCAAACAAAGTTATGCCAGCCAATCAATTGGACGAACCAATTTCGTTCTATTGAATTATTTGCGTCTGTGAACAAGCCACTTTATTTGACATCGCATATATGGCTAGTTAAACTACGGACACACCTAAAAAACATAGGCATACTCGTACAATGATAGTAATGTTTCATCATCATTATTTCAGTCGAAAGACGTCCACGGTTGGACATAGGCTTACCCCAAATGTCGCCACAATAAACCATCACATGAGACAGTGTTCAAATGCGAGCCTAATAAAAAAAAAGACGTGTGGCACTCGGGGACTGCCGCGGTAAACCTATTGCATAGCATTTTTTTATCAACTTATGCAATAGACCTCGCCAACAGCTGCTTAACCCCACCCATCTAAAACCAGTTCTCGCCAACAGCTGCTTAACCCCATCCATCCAAAACCAGACTTCACCAACAGCTGCTTAACCCCATCCATCTAAAACCAGACCTCGCCAACAGCTGCTTAACCCCACCCATCCAAAACCAGACATCGCTAACAGCTGCTTAACCCCACCCATCCAAAATGAGACCTTGCCAACAGCTGCTTATCTCCACCCATCCAATACCAGACCTCGCCAACAGCTGCTTAACCTCTTCCATCCAAAACCAGACCTCGCTAACAGCTGCTTAACCCCACCCATCCAAAACGCCGACAGCTGCTTTCACTCATTTGTTTTCTTATCGGTCACCACGCTCAAAAAACCAATGAGTGGGGGGGTGTTAGGTTATTTTCGTTACGGAATTTCTGGATTCGGTCTCCACGCTCAATGCAATAAAAGCTATACAATAGCTTAAAAAAACATTGTAGTCAGTGCTTTCTATTATGGCTACAGTTGATCGGAGCAAACAGTTGGTATAGCTCATCGTGTAGTTCAGGAGCATCTGTTTTCCCATGATGATGAAGATGTTTTGTTCATCATTATCATTAATCATTTCAGCCAAAAAACACGACATGTGCGTCTCGCATCCATCGGATTTCGGCCCTCCAACGCTGCGTCTTCATGTTTAATCTCAGTAATATCATAAAGGTGAAAGTTTGTATGTGGTACGGCTGAACGGAATTCCATGTTGGAACATGGATTAAATATTTACTGGAATAGAGCATAGTATTATTATACTATGTCCTCATGATACTCACACAATAAAATACATTGTTACGCCATTAAACGTGATCACGCTATATCTCCAATAAAATAATGAGTAGCACGCAATAATTAAAACGCATTGCTGTTCGAAAGATCTAAAATGGTTGTACGTAGCCAGGCTTAGAAAAATCTCGAAACATGCACAAAGTAGGTACCACTAGTAGTTAGGTATGTATCTACCTATAAGGGAAATGGTACTCTCCACCATTAATAATAGAGTCGAAATTCGCATGAAAGTGACTCTTAGTACATCGTGCAATAAAAATGATTTATGACTCCGCGAAGCGACCCTAGTGTTCTGGATCGATCTTGAGATGTCGGTATCTAGAATTTTCTTCGCTCCGAATAAAAATACGAGCCTCCGACCGGAAGCGAGTGAGTTGTGATTTCGACTGCGATCAAGAGCGAACTACCTAAGTGTGTGAAGTGATTTTACCTAACGACCTAAGCGATAGTGTAATGGTACTCTAGTGTTAATTGCGATTCGGATTATTGTTGACTGGACTAATTTGTTATTGTTTGTGGTGAATAAAGTTCTCTGTTAGTAAATCGGCATTTAATTACCCACGTACGCAACAATATTCTACGGGTCATTTTTTACTTGCACGTGGGTTAAGCGCACGCGCGCACTCTCTCTCCCTTTGGTACGTCGGGTGTGGATCAGCCCCAACGTTATTCAGCGCTGGATTGTAAGCAGGCAGGATTGTTTATATGCGAATTGTTGCTGCAAACTTTCTATCACAGTGTTGGGCTTGAAGCAGGGATTCGCATATTTATGACCTGTTCACCGAACGGTAGCCATGCGCGGGATGGCGAGCGGTAAGATCAAAAGTATTAAAATGTTTTAAGCGCGCCACAAGACTCCTCTCATAGCGAAAATGATTCATTTACCGGCGCCGCTCAGCTCGCCGCGCCACGAGCCGCTAAGACCGAAATTGTGACAAGGGCTTTAGTATACCAAGTGTGTTTTAAGTGCCTAGTTAAGTAGGTAGCTATAGGATACTATCTTAGTTGTAAAGATTTATTCTTAGTAACATTTTGAGTCTTAGTTTACTTGTAAAACAAATCTACACTAATATTATAATGAGCTAAAGTTTGCTTTATTTTTTGTTTTATTGTTTGTAGGAGGTAATCTCTGAAAGTCTGGTCCAACTGCTAAAATTTTTTAACCGATGGAAAGCTGCTTTAATCTTGAGTGATATAAGCATAATATTTGTACGCGGGCGAAGCCGGGGGCAAAAGCTAGCGAAAAATTTTTTTTTAAACAGTAATATAATTATTGTGAAAAGATCCGGAAACAAAAGAGCTTTTCTTGCGATCCCCGGGGGATGGTAATTGAACACAAAATACTCATCATGTCCCATGTTTAACAAGTCAGCCAGTATACATTTCACCCATGTTAATTGACGTCCATTACTGGGGCTTCTATACACTACACAATAATGTAGTAGTAGCCTAATGGATTCAACTGGGAACTAATGGAATGCGACAGGTTTTTGTCGACGAAATACCTATTTCATTGTTAGACGTTTTTGCTATATCGACGAGATGAGGGTTTGTGTCCAAGAAAATGGTTTGTCAGGTTCTGTACTGTGGTAATTTGGTGAGAACATTTTTCCTTGTTTTGTAGCGGTAAGTGATTTATTAGTAACGAAGTTGTAAGTTACTGATAAATATATTAACAAAATTGTTATTTAATGATAAAGCTTTTTGTAGCTTTTTCTTTGGTTGGGAATCGTTCGATGACTTCTACCGTTATTGGGCAGAAAGAAAGGGCGTGTCAGATTTACAATTCAGTCAGAGTTGGGATCGCTTTGCGCATTCCATACATTGGCGAGCCAATCGTCTTCGTTGTTAGATACGTGCAGCAACGCAGGTAACTAATCAGGAGTGAAGTCTATGACGCGATGGCGCGGCGAGCCAATCACTGACACTCCCCGCCCCCGAGTCTGTAACCCCCCCCCCCCCCCGTCGTCTTCGCACCACTAAAGAGATCGAATATTTGACTTCTGCGCAACTTGAAGCCAGCGCTCAAGATCCGTGGCGGCAATTGTACTGACTAAAACCCACTTCATGTTCCTTGTTTGTCATGTATTCCATAACCCGGGTTTTCCTTCTAGAAGCTAACCCCTGCAGCAGCAAACAGGGCCGAAGCCTGCTAGGCCCCTACGGTTTGCGGACATGTCATGGCGTGCGTGGAACCCTACACAACCTCGACGACTGGGGCTCGGTCCGGACAGTCGGACAGAGGTCTACCAGTTGCTCGTCGTCTGCAAGCCCACGCCTATGTACGGTGACTCGAAATCAAACCGGGATCCCGGTGGCTGGGGTGTTCTGTAGCGGTAAGTGATCTATTAGTGACTAGGTTCAAAGTTACTAATAAAAAGAAAATATAATCGTTATTTAATAAACAAGCTTTTTGTATGCGGGCCTTTGTGATAAGTCAGATCCTGCGTAAAGAGAAAATTCAGATGAATGACAAAACAAAAAGGTGGCGCTTTATCGTCATTGTGACTGATTGTAGTGAGAATAAAAAAATAATATTCTTTCTATCCTGCCCATCCTAACCTACGGTGCTCAGACCTGGCCTGGACCGATCTTTAAAAGCATAATCACCCTTTTAATGTTCCCCCTGTTTTTTTTTTTTTTATATGGTGGGAAAAAATCATGCAGTGACTCAGGCCTCCTCTCTAGGAGACAGAATGGGACGTAATTCACCACGCGAGCCCAGTGCGGGTTAGTTTCGTCGATCCCAAATAACAGGAAACAAGGGCAGGAAGATGATGATTTATTTTATTTGATTTTGTTTGGATGGCTTACAGCAATCAATGTAAAATATAACGACCGGGAAGATCACAAAATATAATAATATTTTATATAACGGCAGGGTAGATCAGGATGAGCCATTTACAGGCCTCCGTATCATTAGTATCATTATCAATATTTTGTTATTGCATTCTGATATTTTTGTCTTTTAAATCATCTTCCAACAAAACTTCGTGTATTTTTTTTTAATGCGATCCCACCTGGTGGTAAGCATTGACTTATTCGTTGATGGAGCGAATAGAGCCTACAATTTACTCTAGTTTTGAAGATACCTAAATTATAATCGGACGGGAAGACTACAGCAGGCAAGTTGTTCCCGTCCTTCGATGTACGCGGTAAAACGCAACAACAACTAGAGTAATAGAAAGGTACAGAAGTCAATCTACATACAAAGCGTGCTCGAGCAACGCACACATAGACACCGCTCACAGAAACGATATCTCGGAGCGTCTCCGTCCGCTCATTCCGACTCAAACGCTCATTAGTGTGCGTCCACCGAGCGTAGGTATAAAAAGTGAAGTACATACATGAGATTGTCTTCTGTACCTATCTATTTTGTGATGAAAGCGTTCAATTAGGACCAGGGGTGATGAGTCGAGAGCACAGTACATTGGATTAACAACCTAATGTACCTGTACATTGGATTAACAACCTAATTTACCTATACATTGGATTGTTAATTCAATGTAGTGCGCTCTCGACTCGTCGCTGCGGCCAGCGCTGCGCTCTAGGCTGTTTTCTTAGAGAATAACACCTCAGGCCCGAGTCGACGGTGCGTTATGTTCCATGCACGCTTCATAAGTGATGTGCCCACTTAGGCCAATACCTGTCAGGGTTACTGTGGCCCTGGAATACGAATGGTAACTGAAACAACATAGCATAGCATAGTCGGCTTTATAATGTTCCCAGTGTTGGGACTCAGGCCTCCTCTCTAGGAGAGGGAATGGGCCGTAATTCACCACGCGAGCCCAGTGCGGGTTGGTGGATGTCACACGTCTTCGAATTTTTTGGTTCTAGGACATGCCGGTTTCCTCACGATGTTTTCCTTCACCGTTTTGAGAGCAGTGGTGATGAAGTAAATAACACAAAGTAATGCGCCTGGCTGGGTTTGAACCCGCGACCTACAACTCGCAAGTTGGGGCCGAAAGAACATGACTGGGTTTTATTCAGTAAAAGTCTGATATTTTGTCTCGCTCTACCCAAAAAGGTTTTTTATAATTTACATTTTTTTTTTTTTTTCACAACTATCACACAACGCTATCTAGTCCCAAGCTAAGCAGAGCTTGTGTTATGAGTATTAGACAATTGATAAACATACTTATATATTTATTTTTTATTTATTTATTTATTTAATTTTCTTTAATTATTTTTTTTTAAATGAAATTGCTTTTTTGGTTTTTGTTAACGACTCTCCTCTTAGGGCTATATTTCACCGAGACAAGATGTCGGCGCGACCAGTCGCCGCTACCAACAAAATGTATACAGCTGTATAGACAGGTGTCCGTTTGGTTGCGCAACCAATTTGGTGGCGCGACCAGCTCGGACGTGTGGCGACTCTGGTTTCTGTATGTGGTAGTTTGGGAGCATAAGGCTATATTACACCATGGTTACACCATGGCGGCGCAATCAGTCGCGCCGCCATGGTGTACCGGTGAAATATAGCCCTTAGTAACAGCGGAGCATTGTTTATTTATTTATTAAAACTTCATGCAACACATAGGTACAAAAGCGAACTTAATGCCTTAGGCATTCTCTAGCAGTCAACCAAGGCTGGTGAAGAAAAAACATGGCAGGAGCACAAAAAAACAAAAAAAGATAGATTATTAAGAAAAATAAGCGTACAAATGTATAAATATAAATAAAATAGACATATATATTTAATATCATAATTATATACCTACATATATATTTATATAAAGTAGAAGAAGGGGGTTTTTGAAACGACTCCGCTATTTGTTCTGTAAGTAATGCCGCAACTTTCGCTTGAATGCATACTGACTGGTCGCCGTCCTGATGTCGAGAGGAAGCGCATTCCACAGAAGTATGGACTGTATATGAAAGGAAGAATGAACAAAATCAGAATTATGAGAGGGACAGAGCAGTAGGAGATTGATTGTTCATTGACAGCTAGGCATTGTCCACTGCTGTTAGCTTAGTCTAGCTAATGAAAAATCAGAATATACGTACTACGTAGGTACCCATAATAGAAGCAGAAAATTCGCTAACAATATTACGAAAAATCCCTGCCCCTTACAAGAAAATATTACCTCCAAGATTTCGTTTCCCTCTCACTAATTAGAAAGGTGATAACTTCTCTCACATAAAGCAAATGAGGAGTTATTCGTGATAATAACTACGTTGTAATTTATCACGATTAATAGCACTGATTTTCTTTGGAAGGCAAGCGAGCGTGTTCTTTGAAGTGAAATTATAGCAGCATAATATGTACTTTGATAATAATATCATATTTCAGCGATAATAAGGTTGAATTTAACGCTAACGTGTTAAAGATGAGAACACGGTTATATATAAAACACTAGCTTTTGCTCGCGTCTTTGCCCGCGTACGTAAATTATATCATATGTCACTCAGAAATAAGGCTGCTTTCTGTCAGTGAAAAAATTTTAGCAATCGGACCAGTACTTTCAGAGATTACCTCCTAAAAACAAAAAAAGTATTAGTGTAGATGTTTGGATTTAATTTTCTGTATAGGGTACTTACTAGCTTTTGTCGGCGGCTTCGCCCGCGTACACAAAACATAGCGTATCTCGCTCAAAAATAAAGCAGCTTTCTATTGGTGAAAAAATTTTAGCAATCGGACCAGTACTTTCAGAGATTACCTCCTACAAACAAAAAGACAAACTTCACCTCTTTATTATATTAGTGTAGGTAAGTTCTATCAAATCCAAACATGTTTTTATATATATTTAGACTCATCTTCAATACGTTAACGATTATTGCGCCCTTATTACCGCTTTCACAAGGTATTATTATTAAAATACACGTTTCCTGTTATTTTTGGTAGGTAAAATTCTTATAAGTTCTAGCTTCAGCCGGTGGATTTTCCCGCGTGAAAGTAGGTTCTTCGTATAAAGAACACCAGTAGAAAACTGCATTATTCTTTATTGATTTGGATTATATTTATTTGATTTTTAATTAAAAAAAAATTGTTGTGCCAAACATGAAAAAAATCCTTTAAAAAAAATGTTTTTTTCGTAAATTTGATGAACGCCACCTATCTTGTTTATACCATTCTCATTGTTTAAATACAATCAAAAGAAACGCGTTCATTCCAGAACTTTCCTGAAAATCGAATTGATTAATTCTCGCCTTTCTATCACGAACAGGAAAAAAGTTAATCTCATCGGGGTGTGACTTGATTCTCGCCGAGTTTAATCAACGTTATGATTACTTCGCACGAAAATTAACAGGGTTCTCGTTCAATAACTTTTTCCAATTAGTTTATTCCAAAAATGGAACAAACATTTTTTATAACTCACAACTGATTCTGGCAAGCTCTATATTTTTTTTTGACATAGCAATAGTAAATGCCAAACTTTGATTGAATACAAAACATGTAGATATAAGTGACCATAGCACCCTTTATACAGTGATTGATAAAGCTTATTAAAATGTTACAGTTACATAAACAAAGTCAATTGCAAGGGTCAAACGAGTGGTAACTACAAACCTTTCAGAAAAATGAGAAACAGTAAAAATTATAAAAAAATATTGCAGAAAATTAGGGAAACAATCAAAAGTCTATTTAAAATCCTGAGGCTTATGCATCTTTAGGCCGACGCCACACTAGTTGTAAAGGGATGCAAGTCATGCTGCTTACACATATTATTGAACTGTCTACTTGCACGTATAATAAAAATATTCTGTCTATAATTGGTTGAAGCTAATGGTTAAGAAGCTTATATAAAAAGCACTAAGGCAATAACATCCAGATCTATTTATTTATGTACAGAATGTGTGCAAAAGCGGACAAGTCATTTTGCTGTAAGTCATTTTGCTGCAACTCATTTTGCTACAAGTCATTTTGCTGCAAGTCATTTTGCTGCAACTCATTTTGCTACAAGTCATTATGCTGCAAGTCATTTTGCTGCAAGTCATTTTGCTGTTGCAAGTCATTTTCTCCCAACCAACTTTTAGGTTAAAAAAGACTAAATAGGTATATACTGTAGTACTTTAGGGTGCACAATAAGTAGCGTTCCCTCTATCTGGCAGAATCTTAATGTTCCGAAATATATTTGACACACACTTAATATAATCTTGCTTAATCGAATATATATAATGCATAAAAGTTATATAAAAAAAATATTGTTTGGCCAATGCAGGCTAGAGCTACACCTAGCAAGCATCATCCCTACTGGGCGTCTTCAGATTTTCTGATGTTTCTTTGAGGTACACACAAAACACTACATGGCGTCGACTACTATTTTCTTTTTTAACACGCTTATATTAGCTTCACCTGTATGTTTGTAACCAACGCCTTTGAGCTCGATTTTGACCTACTTTGGGCAATCCGATTTTCTTCAAACTTTGCACACCCATCAAAGACTGATGACAATACAATAATCCGTTTTTTTTTCGTGATAAACGCTTTTTTCACAATGATATTAATATTTTTCGCTCATTATTATTTTTGATAAAGTCATTTAAAAAAAGTTATTACCCAATTACAACCAAATCTAATTAGTCTATCACCCCAATAATAGTTGCTGATACCAATTTCATGTGACATTTACTGTAAACCAGTTAAATACGACTAATGTTGTTTGATCAAACCAATAGGTCGTGTCAGAACGCATCGGATCGATTGCTACTTCATCAGGAATGACCTAATTGTTGGTCTGATCTAGATAAATGATTACATTGGTATACTAACAGGCATTAACATGAGTAAATTCATCAGAGAAATTTATTTATAACTAACATTTTAAAGAGAAAAAGTAACTGTGAATTCGCGATGAAGTTCCTTACATTTTGTCGAGTTACACAAATACTGAAATTGTCATAATCTGGATTTATATAAAGGTATTTTTTATATATTTTTTTTATATCAAAGTAAGTTAACTTACAACAAATATTCGTTATCACAATTTGTTGAAACTTATTTTGATGTACGTATGTATTATAAATAAATGTTTAATCTCATTGTGATTGGAAATGCTCTTAAATTTTCTTTTTGAGTCTTCAAGTCTTGAGAAGGGCTGTTGCATAGGGAGTGTGAAAGAGAGTTCCAGAAAAGCACTGCAGTAAAAGAGAAGGAGCTATCATAACGGCTAGAAGTGTCATGCGGAGTACGAAAAAGAAGAAGAGTACCAGTGTAACAGAGTAAAGTATGAGTTAGCTGTCCGGCCGTCCGGTAACCGTCCGAACTGAGCCTGTTTGGTTGACAGCGTGTAGTATTCCACGCGCCCTTAATAGAGATGTCAGTAAAAGATCCTTGGTCCAATAGGACCGAATCCTACTGGTGCCAAGGGTTGACTTCCGAAAGGGAAACCCGTGGTCATAGGACGCAAAGGCAAAGAAGGAACATAGATGTGGTTTTATTCAGTAAAATTCTGTCACGCGAAAACTCATTTGATGATTCACGTTAAAAAAGCAAGGGTAAAGTACTATTTAAGTAGTTTATATCACCTTTTATGCCCTTGAATTAAAAATCACTATTTCGATTGGTTAGTTTTTGTGGAGAGAAACCGTTTCTCAGGTTAATGATGCGTTAAAAGGGTTTGCAATTTCAGAATAAACTCATTTAAAGTAAAAGTAAAAATAGAACAGGCCATGGTCCGGAGCGAGGAGGAGTGGCAGGTGGAGGCTGACTTCTGCGAAGCAGTAATGCTCGCAAAGTAGGAGGCCGACCGCATCATGCAGCGGCGCTCTCGCCGCCGCGCCGCCGGGATTCCGATCCCGATTTCCAGCCACCACAGGCGCGGGCTTGCGGACAGTGAGCAATGGGTAGCTCACTGTCCGGCCGTCCAGTAACTGTCCGGACCAAGCCTTTTTTTTTTTTTTTTTTTTTTTGGTGGGAAAAAATCATGCATTGACATCCCCCGCCCTTGGGCGGAGCGGGAGATAGTGTCAGACTCTTACTGACTAAAAGACCCACCCCGTTCCTTCTAGCCTTCATACCGGGGCTCGAGCGCCCTTTCGGATAACCCTGGCCCCAGTAGGCTTCGACCCGGCTGGGTCCCTGCTCCTTGAGGCGCGCGGGAACAGCGCGCGCCGTCGACGACTTGGGCTTGGTCCGGACAGTTACCGGACGGCCGGACAGCGAGCTACCCATTGCTCGTCCGGACCAAGCCCAAGTTATCGACGGCGCGCACTGCAGCTGCAACAGCAGGGGCCCAGATGGGTCGGAGCCAGGGTTAGTTTCGAAAGACAACTCGAGCCCCGGTATGAAGGTTTGAAGGAACGGGGTGGGTTTTTAGTCAGTAAGAGTCTGACACTATCTCCCGCTCCGCCCAAGAGCGGGGGTTGTCATTGATGATTTTCCCATCAAAGAAAAAAGTAAAAATAGTAAGTGGAAGATTTCATTTTATCGGAGAAGGCTTGCAATTCATAAAAAAGAATTGAAAGATATGAGAAAGACATTTAGCCATTATTGGGACAGGGAATAACCAGTCAACGGCGAGTTTGACTCGCATGTGTGGATTTCTGTACGATTTTTTTATTTGATTTTATAGCGGAAATAGAAACAAATAATTGGAGAATTTTTCAACTGTATCTATCATGGTTCATAAATACAGTCCGCTGATAGATAGACAGATGGACAGTTTTGTTCGTGTCGGAGTCGTAGTAATTTGATTTCTTTGGTTACTTACAAAACCCTTTTTTTTCTGTGGTAAATCGTCAAATAACTTCTCACGCTGTGACAGGATCGAGGATTTATTCCATTTTAATTCCACTCATCTAATACCACTGGTATTTGTTTGAACGCAATTTTATTACTTATTCTGAACGTAGACTACTCTTTAAATAATTTTATTGAATGTACGAACCCATAACAGTGACTTGAATTTATTACAGTCAGCTCAAGTCAAACTTAATAAAATTTTGATTTCCTTATATTTTTATACGATCGTAATATACAAAAACTTTCACTAACTAATCACTTTTTAGGGTTCCGTAGTCAACTAGGAACTCTTATAGTGTCGCCATGTCTGTCTGTAAGTCTGTCTGTCCATCCTCGCTTAATCTCTGTGACCGTTAGCACTATTAAGCTGAAATTTGGTACCAATATGTATATCAATCATGCCGACAAAGTGGTAAAATAAAAATTGGAAAAAAATGTTTTATTAGGTTAGCCCCCCCATATCTAAAATGGGAAGTGTTTTTTTTTAATTTCAACCCTAACGTGTGATATATTGTTGGATAGGTATTTAAAAATGAATAGGGGTTTAATAAAATCATTTTTTGATAATGTCAATAATTTCGGAAATAATCGCTCCAAAAGTAAAAAACAATGTGTGTCCCCCCCCCCTAACTTTTGAACCATAAGTTTAGAAAATATGAAAAAATCTGAAAAGTAGAACTTTATAAGGACTTTCTAGGAAAATCATTTTGAAATTGATGGAAAGAACAGTTTTTGTACAAAAAAGACAAAAAGGTTGTACAAAATAATTTCTGAACTAAGTTTGTAGTATAATCGTATATGCAAGCATTTTTTTAACTTCGTTTACATATTTTATTATTATATAAGTAATTTTACGAGTGCACAATCGCTGAAATTGCTACTACTTGCATACTGTTTTAGTTTAGGGTTCCGTATTTATTAGAGTTCGTGCTTACTGTGACGGACGGGAAACTACGGAACCCTACACTGAGCGTGGCCCGACACGCTCTTGGCCGGTTTTTTTAGATATGTCTGAGGAAGCCATAATCAACTCTCTCAAAATCTTGGGGGAAAACAGAAAGCTTGACTTGCATAAAAAAATTGGTGGCTTGTTGTTATTTAGAGCAGGTTTGCAGTACACAATTTATTATTAAACTAGACATTTGTTAAATAAGTACTTTTTTTGGGATTTAACTGAATTTTATTTCAATTAAAGATCCTTTAGAAAGCATTTTGGCTGACTGTAATTTAGAATTTAGAATTTCTTTTAGTATTAGTTAGAGCAATGGTATCCATTCGGAACAGACAATTAACACGGGCTCAAACAAATACCAGTGGTATTAGATGAGGACTAAAACCCAACCACTTTCTTTCAATTGCCCTTTATGTTCTAGAATCTCGACCGAACCCTTAATAAAAAGGTACCTTTAGATTTCAATGAAACGAAATCCTGATGCTTGTGAATAAACAAATAGGGCCAAGAGACGTTTCCTCTTGACAAAGACATGTCCTTATTCATGTTTTGTGACACCGATGGGAACAGAAAAAGACCACAAAAGATTTTACTGAAAAGGTAGGATTTTAATGTTAGCCCTTTCATATTTTCCAGTCGTAATTGGATCGTTGGAGACGTGAGGGTCGGATTTTGTGTAAAATGAATTTCAAATATATGCAAATTAATTGGACCCACATCTGTAGAGGGACATATTCGTATGATAAAATATTTTGGTTCAAATATCACAAATGATTAGCTGTGTGTTTAGTTTCAGTTTTTTTAAATAAATAATTATTACATGTTATGAATTGCCTGTTTAAGATACCGCGTAGGTGTATTAAATAGGCAATTCATACGATGCGACGTGAATGAAACAAACAATTGATTTTCTATTATTTATTTAATCGTTGGAAAACCAACAACTATAACAAAAGGATAACAATAATATATTAGACATTAAGCCAATTACAGATTGTCACGAATAGAAATAGAAAAAATATTAGAAAACATAGAATAACTAACAAGCGCGATAAAAAAAAGATTAAATATCACTTAAGTACAATCAGCACTAGGTATGCACTTTTCAAAAAATCCACAATTAGCCGAGTTTGTGAAGAACAGGTTTTAGTGGTAAATGGGTCAAATAAGAAATCGAACGTTAAAAAGGTAAGAAATCGTTTGTTCATTTAACCATGTATGAGTTTTGCCTGAAGTTAGAAGAAAGAAGGAATGGAGATAGGCGGATTAAATCTAACCAATCTCTGGGGTACATTATAGCGTAGTTTATATTCATTATAGTGGCGTACGTGACCTATCGCACCTAGGTACGGTGTGGCGGTGAGCGAAATCTTGCGGATGCGAATAGTTCGGTTAATGTTATCACGCAAATCCTAGCAGTATGATGGTTTGTTTAAGTAAATTGCAGTTAAAGTGGTGACTTCGCGCGCACGTAGAACACAGCCGCTGAGTCGTGTTGAATTAGCGTAAATCTCATCGGATCGCCCCGCAACTGCATCAATGTTGAATCGCTCACGTAGGACGTTGCACGCAACATTTAGAATTACTAGCAGTATCAAAAAAAAATTATCATATAATTATGTGGAATAAACATAAAGGTTGACTGGTAGAGAATGCCTTGTGGCATTAAGTCCGCCTATGTACCACTATTGTACATGATGTTTAAATAAATAAATAAATAATCAGCTTTATAATGTTCTCACTGCTGAGACGCAGACTTCCTCTCTAGGAGAGGAAATGTGCTGTAATGACCACGCAGGCCCAGTACGGGTTAGTGAATGTCACATAAATATCATCAAAGTTTTAGTTCTAAGTTCACATCACTTTTTTTAGAGCAATGATGTTGAAATAAATTACACAAAGTAAAGTGTCCATCTGGATTCGGATCGACGACATGCAACTCGTAAGTAGAAGTTGTTAAGAGGAGTGGCAGGCGGTCGCCGACTTCTGCGAAGCAGTAATGCTCATAAGGGAGGAGGCCGAACGCATCAGGCAACGGCGTTATCGCCACCGCCGCCGCCGCCGGGATTCTGATCCCGATTTCCGGCCACCGTAGGCGCGGGCTTGCGGACAGTGAGCAATGGGTAGCTCGCTGTCCGGCCGTCCGGTAACTGTCCGGACCAAGCCCAAGTCGTTGACGGCGCGCACTGTTCCCGCGCGCCTCAAGGAGTTGTCAGCAACAGCAGTGACCCAGTCGGGTCGAAGCCTACTGGGGCCAGGGTTATCCGAAAGGGCGCTCAAGCCCCGGTATGAAGGCTAGAAGGAACGGGGTGGGTCTTTTAGTCAGTAAGAGTCTGACACTATCTTCCGCTCCGCCCAAGAGCGGGGGATGTCATTGGATGATTTTTTCCTACCATAAAAAAAAAGTAAAAGTTGTTACCACTGGGCCAGTACTGCTCAGCTACGCCTCAGCCCATACCGACCGTCCGGTAACCGTCCGGACCGAGCCGAAACGTTGACGGCACGTGTTGTTCCACGCGCACCTCAAGGAGTTGTCAGCTAACCGTAGAGGCCCACCTACTGGGGCCAAAGATCTATTTCTGAGGTGCTATTCTCTAAGAAAACAGCCTTGAGTGCAGCGCTGGCCGCAGCGACGAAATCCAAATGGGTACATTGGATTGTTAATTCAATGTACTGCGATCTCGACTCGTCGCTGCGGCCAGCGCTGCGCTCAAAGTTATTGTCTTAGAGGATAGCACCGCTGAAAGGAAGATTCGGCCCCGTTACGAAAGGCAACGAAGGAACAGGAGTGGGTTTTTAGACAGTAAAAGTGTGACACTATCTCCCGCTCCGCTCAAGAGCGGGGGATGTCATTGGTTGATTTTCCCACCAAGAAAAAAAAAGCTCAACTATTCAAAGATTTCAGTCAAGATATTGTTTCGTGTTTAAATACATTATTGCCGCTCCAATTAGTTTTGGGAATAGATTCAATTAAATTATAACTATAAAATTTGTTGGTTTCTCTCTATAAAAGCCTGCCTATCAATACAATCAATCTCTATTTAAAATAAACAAAGACGTTTTGATGAAGTTTTGCTCAAATGTTCCCAGCTCCAGGAAATCGAACGACGCCACGCCCGTAGCGCCATCCATCTTTGTATATTTAATTATGACGTCACTCGACACGAATCGTGTCACTTTAAAGTCCCTGGAGTCTTTAGAGGTTGCTCTTTATCATATCAATAAGCAATTAAAGTCATTATTATTTCAGCTGAAAGATGTCCACTGTTGGACTTAGACCGCTACCTTATGGAGAGAACTAATCCCAACAGTGGCCGTCGTAACAATCAGTCAAATTTATTTCGGAAATATCGTATTATCTTACCAGTCACCTTGTGGGAGGCCTTCCAACACTGCGTCTTCCGGTACATGTTAGCCATTCCAGAACCGCTTTTTCCCAATGACCATCTGTTCTGCGAGCAATGTGCCGTTTTTTTTATTTTTTTTTCGATGGGAAAAATCATCTTATGACAACCCCCGCTCTTGGGCGGAGCGGAAGGCTTCGACCCTGCCCACTGCCACTTAAGTTTGGCGATTCTTCGAGCTATGTCGGTAACCTAACCTAGGTTATTAACCTCCTGCGAATATCTTCTTTTTTGATGCCATCACGCAACTTCGAGCACATCGCTTTCCACGGTCATTTAGGTGACTTTAAATCTTCTGAAGAGGCCTATTCGTTTAAACATTGCGGGATTATTCGAAAGAGTTATCGCGGCCCTGAAAAACAACGAGCAACTGAAGTTACATAAGTGGGTTTTAGTCAGTAAAAGTCTGACCCTCTCTCATTCTATTCTGAGCGGGAGCATTTGTTTGTTGATTTTCCTTCTCTTAAAAAAAGGATTGTATGCAATGTTTTTCTTTTTTGTTAAATCTACTGGAAATGTAATGGCGCCCGAGTGAAACCGATGGTTACTTTGTTATAATATAACCAGAAAGTTATATTAATCACAAACCTGAGGAAGCTATTTTCATGCACCCCTTTTTCTTTAATTCGGCGTGGGAGTCAACATGGAGGAACCTGTTGACTCCCACGCCGAATTAAAGATCCGGCTACTAGATATTTTTTTCCTTCCAACAATAAAGTTCAAAAGTTGAGCCTTCATAACAATTACTGTTTTCTTGCAAATCATCTTGTATTAAGTTTTAAAGGTTAGGAAATGTTTTCTATCATCTAAAAATAATAATAAAACAACATTACTTAATATACCATCAAAGAAACTTCCGCCTGGCCACTGCTAAGTTCATTTTTGCTTGCACTCGAAACAAAAACTTCAAAGGGTTTTGTTTGGCGCCGCGCCGCAGGATTTAAGCAACATTTTTTTAAGGGATCAGGCAGAATTGACCGCAATGGTACACCCACATCATGACATTCATCATTAGTTGCATCATCGTTTTTAGGGTTGGGCCGTACTCAGAGTATTCCCGACATAGCTTGCAGAGTCGCCAAACTTAAGGGCCAAGCGCCCGAAAAGTGCCATAAAACAGTGATTTTCTGAGGCCTACTCCTCCGTAACGGCTAGGTCAATTGGTTTGAAAAAAATATATGTTTATTATAGATTCATGAACAATAATATTGACATTTGATTTTTTCGTGCAATTAATACTTTTGTCAAAAAAAATATTTAGCAATTTCGCAACTTTTCGCAACTTTTCCCTACTCCTTCGAAACGGCTTGGACCTTTAGAAACATTTTTACACATAAAAATTGATGGTTAAATATTCTTCAAAGTGAACATTGCATATGTAAATCAATCAATATCTCGCAGAGAAAATGGATTAAAAGCGCTTTCCGGGCGCTGCTGGCCGCAAATAAATGCACAGATTTGCGTACTGCCGCCTAGGCGAGTGCGAGAGTTGCGTTCACATAATTTGGGCCAGATGGTTCAAGGAACTATACGCCTTAAGAGGCAGCTTTTCCACTCGCCTATCGTCAACATCGAGCATGGTTTAAAAGCATCTAACGCAATCCAACGCGATATCTGACGAAAAGGCAACCCAAAAAATCAGATATAACGCCTGAAAACTCTGTTAGCATTCGGTAATTCCGTGATTTACTAAAATATTTTACAAAACTTGTTCCATGAAATACGTATTTTTTTAAACCCCTAATTTTTTTGAAATTGCCGTTATTTTGCAAGGTTTCTATAGTTAAGTTGAAGTGTCAAAGTTCATACAGAATTTCAGATTTTCAGAGGTCTTTACTGGATTAGTTATACACAAATTTAAAAATTGATTGCAATAGAAGCCTTGATAATATCCACAAAATACTGTGTTTCCAAAATATTTAATCCACACTAATATACGAGACTGGCCTGTTGGTCTAGTGGTTAGTGACCCTGACTGCTATGCCGGAGGTCGAAGGTTCGATTCCCACCCAGGACAAATGTTTGTGTGATGAGCATGATCATTTGTTCTGTGTCTGGGTGTTAATTTATCTATAATATGTATGTATTTAGAAATATATAAGTATGTTTATCAGTTGTCTAGTACCCATAACACAAGCTCTGCTTAGCTTGGGACTAGATGGCGTTGTGTGATAGTTGTGGAATATTTTATTATTATTATATAATAAAGAGGCAAAGTTTGTTTTTTTTATTTTTTTTGTTTGTACGAGGTCTGGAAGTACTGGTCCAATTGCTAAAATTTTTTCACCGATAGAAAGCTGCTATAGTCTTGAGTGACATAGGCTATATTTTATGTATGTGGGCGAAGCTGCAGGCAAAAGCTAGTGAAAAATAATGTAATAACGTCTTAATTGCGTAA
Source organism: Mythimna ferrago (assembly GCA_910589285.2). Classification (NCBI taxonomy): domain Eukaryota; kingdom Metazoa; phylum Arthropoda; class Insecta; order Lepidoptera; family Noctuidae; genus Mythimna; species Mythimna ferrago. The sequence goes on from OU342680.1 coordinate 3,849,198, forward strand.
TAGCGGTTGTATGAAAAACAGTGAAAACGTATGTCGAGTTGCATCCCTTTAAGTAGCAGTGGTCAGGGTACATTGCTCGCATAACAGATGGTCGCTGGGGTGGAAAGGTAGATGCAGTGGTGGAAGGCCTCCCACAAGGTAGACCGATGACCTGGTGAGGGTCACGAGAATCTGATGGATGCGAGACGTACAAGACCGATTGTTGTAGCGACACTTGGGGGAGATCTATGTCCAATAGTGGACGCCTTTAGGCTGAAATGATGATGCAGTTTATCCGTCCGTAGGTTTGTCTGTCTGCCTGTCTATCAGGGAATTGTATCTCATAAATCGAAATAACCAATTGGAACCAGTTTCTGACGTTTATTTTGAAATGTTAATTTTGTTGGCGCTGTAAAAACAATAGTAAACAATTGTTCCGCACGATAATATCCTTTTAAATGGTAGTCAAACCGGTAGTAATACCTAATAGTCGAGTTCCCTTTCGGATAACCCTGGCCCCAGTAGGCTTCGACCCGGCTGGGCCCCTGCTGTTGCTGACAACTCCTTGAGGCGCGCGGGAACAGTGCGCGCCATCGACCACTTGGGTTTGGTCCGGACAGTTACCGAACGGCCGGACAGCGAGCTACCCATTGCTCACTGTCCGCAAGCCCGCGCCTTCGGTGGCCGGAAATCTTTGTGTTTACAGCTATTGTGCTGTGTCTTTTCAGAATAAAAGTATTTCTATTCTATTCTAAGTGAAAAGATGCAAACCTATTTAAAACACACTATATTGTCGCATTCAGTTACGTGAGCGTTCCGATATTTTCTTTCTTATTTTCTTCAGGCGTTGCACGCAAAACTAGAAGTTGGGCGCTTAAATCAGCGGGTAGAAGTTTAGTTTCGAGTAACTTTGGACTTCATCATCATCATCATCTCAGCTGACAGTCCACTGTTGGACATAGGCCTCCCCCAAACTTCGCCACAATGCACGATCCTGTGCGTCCCGCATCCATCGGTTTCCCGCAACTTTCACCAGGTCATCGGACCACTTTGGACTTAATTTCAACTAATTACTATATAGTAGTCACTTGAATTACAACGGCCCTGAAATTCAACTGAAAGAACAGTCTTAAAAAAACATTTACAAAAAAAATTACATATTTTTGAAAGATTTATATTTCACATTTTTTAGTTGCGATACACTTATAGCCAGAGTACCTTTTTCTCACGACAATTCCATAAAAAAAATACAACTGAATTGAGAACCTCCTCCTTTAATGGAAGTCGGTTAAAAAGAACACAGGTTAGCCGCTGCACAAACCATCTGGCGTCGAACCATCTCAAACTAAGTGTTTTTCAAATTCTGTGTGTGAAGTCACGACACAGAATATGCATTACCTGCTATGCTGCTTGTCCTAAATTACCACCAGTACTTTACAGGATTTATATAAAGCGAATAATAGAGCTGTACAGGTTACTACATACAGGTCAGAAAAAAAAATCGAGTCTATCGACATGAAAAGAAGTAGGTAGACAGTAAAAATCTGACGCTCCCTAACGCTCCACCCATAATGAGTGAAGTTATTTAATGTTTTTCCAGTTAAAAAAGGTAGTAAATGTGTTCTAGTTTATTTATTACTTCGCTACAGGTAGTAAGACGCCAGAACGTCTGACCATTAGTCAATCCAAAGATTATCGTGTTGCCCAGTAAATGGGTTGTGGAGGTCTGATAGGTAGTTGCTCCATGTAAATCACGGGTATTCAGCCGCATCCAGTTAGACTTGAAGACTACCCCAAGCTAATCAGGAGAAAGCCAGAAAGATGATGATGATATTCTACTTTATTTATTCTATAGTAAGTAGTAAGTGTTGCGCGACGACACGAGACGAAGGATATAGTTAGTTATAGGGGTTGGGAAGGATCTAGCGCTTCCTTCATCATCATCATCATCATCATTTCAGCTGAAAGATATCCACTGTTGGACACAAGCATCTCCACAACGACCAATCCTGTGCGTCTCGCAACTACCGCATTCCCGCGGCTCACATACATAATTAAACTAGCTTTTGCTGACGACTCCGTTCTCATGATTAGCGATTATTGCAGACGTAATTTCCAAGTCGGATCCAGACAAAAAGTAGCCTGTGTCTCTTCTTGATGTTCACACTTACTCGGTCCCAAATTTCATTGTAACCAGTTCAGTACTTTAACCGAGAAAGCAGATACAAAGAGTTAACTTTCACATTTACAAATCTTTGTACAGATAAAACGGTTTACTCGTATTTTAACAAGTTGATGTTAGCTTATATCTGTAGCCCGATTTACGTAATAAAAGCCGTAACGATATCTTAGCGATTTAGTTGTTTAGACCATTTCCGTATTCACATCCATCAATCGAGTTTGAACGACACCGATTTTAAAGTCGTTTGAAATTCGTCGATTTAAAAAAAAATCTGTATTACATTATCCTGGTAGAATACTTATTAATGTAACTGGAAATAAGTCGATAGATCGTGAATACCGCTTTTGGATAGGACTTCGATCGAACGACTAACGATATTTGGCTTGTTTAATTTTACGTGAATCAGGCTACTGATTTCCGTGGCTATTAATTATTATTTATCTTGTTGCTTTATCTAACGCAATCCAATGCAATATTTGACGAAGAGGTAACATTAAAATAGAGAGAGAACGCCTGAAAACTCTGTTAGCATTCGGTAATACCATGATTATTTCACGAAACTTGTTCCAGAAAATACCGTGAGTTTTTTTTAAACCCTTAAAAGTTTTTGAGAAAATTGTCGTCATTCAGAATCTTGATTTTTGCAAGGCTTCTATTATTATTGTTTTTTTTTTACTTTTTTTAAATTTTGAGTAAATTATGAAATGTCAAAGTTCATGCAAAATAGCAGATATTCAGAAGTCTTCACTAGATATCAATAGAAGCCCAGATAATCCACAAGATATTGTGTTTCCGAAATATCTAATGAAAAATGTGTAACGGCATAATAACATAAGAGCGGTTTTATGAAAAACAGTGAAAATGTATGTCGAGTTGCATCCCCTTAATGAGTAATTTTATTTGAGCGTGCCTTTGAAATGTTGAGGAAAAGGAATTAAATATGTTTGTTTCAGTAATTTGTTTTGTTTTCTATTACAAACTCATTTATTTCTGAACCGTAGCTAACATTGTGAACCGACGCACGGCAAGTATCCACCCTTACGTTGTTGAAACACCTACGGTCCGGACTAAGCGTTTCGCCTCGTTTCTCATTTATACCGCGTACTTCAAAGGACTGGAACAGTTTACCTGCTGCGGTCATCCCCTCTGATTATAATTTGGGTGTCTTCAAGGCTAGAGTGAATAGGCTCTTAATAAATTAGTGCGTCTCACCATCAACGATTGCATCACTGCTTACCATCAGGCGGGATCGCAGTCAAGTACTAGTTTATAACAGATAAAAAAAAAAACCTCAAAACAAGCTATTATAATTTAAACAAATATTCTAAGACCTAAAATCGTTTGAAACCCTCTTAAGCTAAGCTTCAGTCTAGACATTTTAACGTAAATGAACCTAGGTATCATGTCTTCTAAAATCCAATGCGACAACTATTTATTATTAATTACATTTCAGTTCTAAAGTGTTGAAGAACTTTGCTTTACTTAATATATTTTTATGTTTTACTAAGTCTTTAAGTAGATTAATGGTTTATAGTGTTTTGATAGTAAACAACTTTATAGTTTTGAAGCAAATAAGAGAGAGAGATATTCCTTACTGAGTTTTACGTCCCATTAAAATTTAATTCGTTCAACGATGACATTGTTGGCTCTAAGAGATTGGCTGCAGCGCTGTATAATACGGGGTCGATTCTTATTTGTTTGACTTATAGATAGTTATTCCAGGTTTGGCTGTTCAGCCTAATATTGACTGACTTGTTGGTCTAGTGGTTAGTGACCCTGACTGCTATGCCGGAGGTCGTGGGTTCGATTCTCACCTAGGACAAATGTTTGTGTGATGAGCATAATCATTTGTTCTGTGTCTGGGTGTAATTTATCTATAATATGTATGTATTTAGAAATATATAAGTATGTTTATCAGTTGTCTAGTACCCATAACACAAGCTCTGCTTAGCTTGGGACTAGACGGCGTTGTGTGATAGTTGTGGAATATTATTATTATTATTAATATTGACTGCTGCAGTCAAGTTGTTGGTCGCACATCAGTGAGAGTTAAAATGGCGGGTGTACCAATAAAATGAACCTAAAATGAACTATTCTTTCAGTATGATACATTTAAATACTAAGGTACACCCACCATATTGACGTCAAGATGGCGGGTGTTTCTGTAATATTTTATTATTTAACCATTAATCATGAAATATAATTACGCCAAAAAATGTACCCAAAAAAGTACTTCAAGTAGAAAAGACCACACTCGCCATTTTGACTCTCACGCAGATCAGATAGTCAATAGAGCTGAAAGTTTCTGGACTGGCGACCGTGCACTGCAAGGCGCATCGTTGGAACGCCACCCACAAAGTGGACCATGTACCTGGCGAGTATCGCAGGAATCGAGATGCGAGACGTACAGGAGCATTCGTTATGGCGACACTTGGTCTTAGGCTTTCCCAGCCTATGTCCAACAGTGGACGTCTTTGAGCTGAAATAATGATGATGATAGTGATGATGACTGCTGGAGCTAATGGTCACTGTGACATTCAAAAAGTGTTTAAAAATAGTAGTCGGTCATATAAAAATTAACAAAAATATAATTAAGTATTCTTATCGTAAGATCCTTGATTGTTTTCTAATTTAAATCAATAAATTTTGTTTAAAGGAAGAGGGATGGGTCTGTACACCTTATTTAAATAGCTCCATCCCTTTAACAGTTCAGTTTAGGTCGTCAAATGGAACGCAATATGAGCTCGTTGTAGGGCCTCAGGACGTCTGTCGGGACCGGTGAAAAAACGGAATAGAAACAGGAAAGAAAAAATCACAGAAGACAGTGATAGTTTTTATCAAAGACAATAATATTTAACACAATCGTTATACACCACTAATTTTTAATTAGTACAAATACTTAAAGGGCATATTAGAAAAGCCCTTGTTATTATTTAGGTAAAGTCTCAATAAATAATATTCATAAACATTAAAGTTATTAGCGTTTGTGTTTGTCCCAAAATGTCTCTCAATTTATGGAAATATTGTGCAGGCTATAGATTATGAATGAATAAATGATGATTTAAATGGAAAAACACAGCCCGCAGTATTTTCTACTAGCAATTGTTATGTATGATTGAATCTATGATGAATTTACCTTTTCGTGGTCAATTTTAGGATTTCGGTTTTTTCTACTTTTGAATATAAAAATATGATCAGTAACGGGTACAGATACAGCCCCATTTTTTTGTGTACTAATTAAAAAGTAGGGGTGTATATGTACTACGAACTAGATAAGGCGTTTCGAACACTCACTTCAGTCGACTTAGGTTTAATGTAGTCCGTATACCTTGAACATTCCACTGTGTTGAAAGAAACGCGTAAGTGCCACGAAATTCATGGTGCTTAAGACATTTTTGGTCGTGAAAAAAGTATCCTCTAAAGGCTATCTCGGTGCTGTATGTTTTAATAGGTCTGTTAGACAACATAATGCCAATGTAGCGCTGCAGCGAACTTTTGTTTAACTTTTCAGTATTTTGAACAATAGTTTCCATGAACGTGCTTGTCTATCACTAGAATAAAACTCGATGTTTAATACAAAGAGAACTGCACTGAGGCACTGAAAAGGTGAAATTATACATTTTCAGTGCTTCGGTGCGCAGTTCGATGATTTTCCCAATTCATGAGCGCTCGTATTGCGGATGCCAACGCATTGTGATTATGTTCTGCAATTTATCTTTTGTCGGCGGAATTGTAGATTAACGTGCCTGTTTTTTAGCACAAGCCTACTTCTTTCGTTTTCTGTATTCAGAATACAATATATGAGTACACAATATTATTTTTAGTTAACGTGAAACTTGAATATAGTTTACTTGGAATCAGTAACTGAATAGATTCTAAAATTTTTACACCATTTTTAATATTATTTATCTAGCTCATACTGTCCCACTGATGGGCATAGGTCTCCCTCCACTCCTTCCAATGTTCCCGGTTTTAAGCCACTTCTTTCCAATTCCCAAGGAAGACATCCAAGTCGTCCCGCCATCTCCTTCTTGGTCTGCCGCGACCCCATCCACACCACCCACATATAATTATGTTGCTTTTAGAACTATTGGTCAAGAACTTAGTCTTCGACATGTTCATCTTGAGTCCAACCTCAAGGCTTGCATCGCTAAGGTCTTGTTGCATTTGCTCTAGTCCAGTGGCTGTGGCTTTTACACCATCTTATATTTTTAAATATTTTACCCGGAACTAAGTACATAACAGGTCACGGTATGTTATAGCGGGCATTAAGAGCCAGCGCACAGCTGGGTGCGAAAGCAAAACAACCTCTTAGTCGCTCGGGTGGCCCGGTGACCATGTATTTATGTCGATAACCAGGTACTATAACGGGTTTATAACTTTGTGATTTTTCATAATACAGCTATGAAATTTTGTACATAGATTCTTTACATAAAAATATTGGACAGGAGTTTCAGGTTTTGCTTAAACTAAAAATATGGTTTTATATGTCGGTGAAGTCAATAGTGCAAGAACCAGCTTGACAGCGAGATGAAGGTGACATGTAACTTCAACGCTTTGGGTCTTTTCTGGTGATTGCCAACGTTGATTCTGGTTTTATAACTTCGTGTAAGGAATGTATAAAATATGGAGCCTTACAAAAATTTACGTCACCTTTAAAAATCAGCTATTTTGTGTGAACTTTGGCCCTTCATAATGTACTCATAAATTAGAAATACTAAAAAGATATCTACTAAAACCTTGCATTTTTAATCGGAACTCTGCATGACATATATTTTTTTCAGGTTTTTAACAAAACACGTATTTCCTGGAACAAATTTTGTGATGACATTCGAGTAAATGAAGAATTTGCCGAGTGCGAACAGAGCATTCAGGAATTATCTTTCTTTTTTCATGTTGCTTTTTTACTAAACAATGCGTTGGATAGCGTTGGATGAAACAACAAGCTTTTGAACCACGCTCAGGTTAATGATAGACGAGTGAGCAAGGGCCTTCTGAATGGTTTAAATTTTACAAAGAAACGTGACATCAAGAGACTTACTTCTCCTACCTCCCTCCTTGACACATTATTATAATATCACAACTTCGACAACCCCCTCATGTGACATAATTTATTGATGGCTCTTAGGGATCTTGCGCCGGGCGTATAGCAGTTGCGTATTATAAATTATTTTTAATGATTTTTGTTTCATCTTTTCTTACAAGAATAGAGCTCTTTAATTGATTTAGTCAAAAAACTAATGTATGCGATGAACATGATCATTTGTTCTGTGTCTGGGTATATGTATGTATTTACAAATATATAATTATGTTCATCAATTGTCTAGTACTCATAACACAAGCTCTGCTTAGCTTGGGACTAGACGACGTTATGTGACAGTTGTAAAAAAAAAAAACAATTTTTAATTTAATACACAACAAATGCATATAACGCGATTAATATAGATATGTATATTACTAGCTGCGGCCAGCGGCTTCGCTAGAAAATTATCCCAAGGGAACATACACCCAGGACAAAAAGTGTTCTATTTCAGGGCATCGTCTACCCAGTGTACAATGTTCCATCAAAATCCTTTTAGTATTTTTTGCGTGAAAGACTAACAAACATCCATTGATACAAACTTCAGCGTTTTTCCTTCAACCTAAGGACGTCTGCAAAAGCAAAGGCAACTATTTGAAATGCAATTTTATCCCAGAAGTAAAACTGAACAAACATGTTTTACCCAGTCTTGATCCGACTTGCCCATTTTCTCAAGTCTCATCACTCATCCCCACCTGTTTTACGCGACCTTCCACCCCATCGATCTTCATGGCCACACCACCACACCGCGCTCTGAATACCAAGCTGTACCTACACACCGTGCCCGCTGCTAATGTGTTCCACGATTTATCTTCCGAAGCACCTGCCGATGGCGACGGGAGGTACTGCCGTGACAAATTTGTAAAGTAAACCATTACTAATGAGGTTTTCGTGTGAAAATGCTGCCGATTTGTTCGAAAGTGGCGGTGATGGATTCGTTGAGGGATTGGTTGAATAACATATTTGACTAGCTTAGCCCGCGTAAAAGCTTCCTTCTTACAAACTATTTTTTAAACAGTTCATCACACCAAAAATTACTCCTGTATTGTAGGTGTGTTCACAAACATGTAAATACAAGACACCCACCAAAAAACTCTCACTCGCTGTCAACAGCTTGGGCTGTTCTTATAGGACAAACTGACGGCGAGTTACTCATTGCCCGTCACCCGCATTCTTGATTCAACACACCACTGTGTTTAACAATGCAATTTTTTATTTAAATCAAATGTACATAATTGTGTAAATAATCCGATTTGTGTCCAAATTACATGCTCAATGTTTTAAGGTTTATTAAAATATGTAGCGTATAATTTTGAATCTGGTTAGGTCGCTAATTTGACAATAGCCAGCAGAGCATGAACTAGCACCTAATTTATCCAATTAAAGCATTTATTACGGACACAGATCATAGCCATCATGACTGGCCTGTTGGTATAGTGGTTAGTGGCCCTGACTGCTATCCCGGCGGTTGTGAGTTCGATTTCAACCCAAGATAAATGTTTGTGTGATGAGTAAGACTACTTATTCTGTGTCTGGGTGTAATTTATCTATAAAATGTATCTATATAGAATATTTGTCAGTAGTCTAGTACTCACATCACAAGCTCTGCATAGTTTGGGACTAAATGGCATTCTGTGATAGTTGTGGAAAGTTATTAGATATTATTAATTTATTTTACAGATACATTATTGTACCTACACAAATGGTGTAGGTACAATAATGTACCTGTACACAAACAAAAAGGAAACTAAAACTAAGACACATAAATACAATGTGCGGCCTTATCACATTCCGCGATCTCTTCCAGGCAACCTGGAATGGCTAGTAATTAAAAGTAAGATGACCAAAGATCATCACTCAGTAGTTATTTTTAGTAGCATAGTACATTTCAAACTTTTTTAAAATTGACAATAAATAATATAATAATATCTACGTTGGGGCAGTGGTGGCCGATTGGTAGCGGCTCCAACTTAGGAGTTGTAGGACCCAGCCAGGCGCATTACTTTGTGTAATATATTTCATCACCACTGCTCTCAAAACGGTGAAGGACATCGTGAGGAAATCGGCATGTCCTAGAACCAAAAATTCAAGACATGTGACATCCACCAACACGCACTGGGCCCGCGTGGCGGATTACGACCCATTCCCTTTCCAAGAAAGGAGGCCTAAGTCCCAACAGTGGGAACATTATAAGGCCGACTATGCTATGCTATGCCAATATCTACGTTTCATAAACAACTTTGCATGAGTCAGCATAAGTACCTACCGATGAACGTTTTGTAGATCAAGCAAAATTTTGACTTACCAAATTTACTTTAGCAAAATAAACAGTATCATCAATTTACTTGGAGAACTAACTGTTAAGCACTTTGGTTAAGACAACACTATATTACTATATTTTACAACATTATCTTTAATTTATGCGAAACTTGACTAAAGTTTGTTCAAAATCAGTAACTGAATGGATTCCAATAGTTTGTACAGTACAATTCACGAATGATGGCGGCCGTGAAGTTTGTGCAGAAGGCTGCGCAGTAACTTGTTTTAGGAACCAAATGGCGACGTGCGTGTGCGAGAAGAGTGTAGTATGCGCGAACGTTCGCAAAGGCTAACTTCACGGTCGCCATCATTCGTGAATTGTACTGTACACCATGTTATCTATATTTTTTACTAAAAATATTTAAAAAGGTCACAAGTTGGACACCGCTGTTCTCTCTGGCTCTCTTGCCCATTCTGAAATTTATTCCCATGATATTTGTTCTACTCTTCTTCTAACTATGTTGAAATCTTGGTCCAAGGCATAGCAAATCTCTAAGCCCATAAAGGGTAAATTTTATGGAGATACACAACCCGAGATATCCCACAAACCTTGGTTTTTCAAATATCAATTGGAAAAAAAAAACACTACCTCAACTATCTGTCGTATACGTTTAAATCATTGTTGCTCTCCTCATTTCTTGGCCAAACTTAGGATTAAGAATAACTCTCTTTGTGAATGCGGTTTGGATGAAGGAAACGTTGACCATTTATTTTTCTCCTGTCCTAAATTGCGCTTCTCTTTTCATGAAATCATTCCTCCTCATATTCCGCGCCCAACCTCGGTCAAATGTCTTCTACCTTTTGTGTTTACACGTTTTATATTTAAACTATGCAAATTCATTGAAATTAATAAAATTAAGTTGTAACTTTTATAACCTTTTATATATTTTTGTTTTCTCTCTTACAAGATGCTGTCATGTACCTACTGGTCATAATTTGCGGTCATAGAACTTGTCACTTGTCAGTCTATATCTGCGAAGAAATTCTTTTATTTTCTACTTTCATTAATTCATTAAAAAGAAAGATATTTTTTTACTATTAATTCACGCTAAATACTCTCCAACGTTTGATGGTTTATTAACAGTCCGCACGTGTTATTGGCAAAATTATGGTGTCTCTTCCACAAAGGCCATTAATTAAGAGTTGAAGTTAAAGTTGGACACCACACGACACTAAGTACAACACAGCTCACGGCAGGTCATAGCGAGCATTAGGAGCCAGCAAACAGCTGGGTGCAAGTGCAAACCAACCCCTTAGTCACCTGAATGGCCCGGTTACTATGTATTTTTGCTGACATAAAAAACTTATAACTTTGTTATTTTTGAAGATATAGGTTTGAAAGAACAACGGCGAGGAAATTGTTGATGAAATTATTAAGTGTCTGCTTATATAAGTACTTCCTTGATAAGTTATCATGATATATACCAACGAAATAATTGACTTTGTTTTATCTAATCAAGATTATGGCTGATTACGGACTGCAAAAAAGTCGTCATATAATTGGAAACTGAATTGACTAGATTTTTTACGAAAATAAATAATCATGGCTTAGTTTTTTTTTTTTGCTCATGGTTTTTGGTTAAATTGAACGTTTAATGTTGCTACTAATATAAATCTTGGTCAAGGAACATAATATGCTATGATTTATGTATTGATAATAAATACTTCGGAAATACATTTCCGCATTAAATAATAAACATAAAAATAACTGTTTGTGCTTAGAATATAGTGGCTAAAATGCACAACAATAAATACAATATCGAGAATCACGTCACCAGAAAAAGCATGGCATTAGACATTTAAACAGCCATCCAGTCTAAAGACATAAAGAAAAAGAAAACATAACATTTGACATGACATCTTGTCGTTCGTTCAAAAATGCGTTTTGGAAATTCATAAGGAGGTACGTAGGTATTATTGACATTATATACATACGTAATCTCACCTACTTTAAACGGGAATATCTTTATTACTTGGTACCTATTAATGGTAATGTCTAAAATAAAATTGTTTTTTGAAATTTAATCTGTATACTTTTGTATATTTTTCATCACAAGACGCTAAAAAAATATGCCAGCAAAATTTTGTTCGGGACTTCGCCATGATCTTTTGTTCATAAAATCTTTACATAAAAATACTAGACACTAGTTTCGGGTTTTGTATATATTAAAACTAGTTTTGTATTTGTAAGTAGAATACATTAAACTATACCCAAATTAGTAGAATAGATTTACTTCTTCTAGTCTATTTATTAAGTAACTGCTGACTGGCTGGCCTGTTGGTCTAGTGGTTAGTGATAAATGATAAATGATATTTATTTTGTAAATAGGTTTAAAAAACACTTTTACACGTCAATTTTTTTTTCGTCAGTTTATGCTAGATGAGGCCGGTGTTTCCTATCTGACTACCCTGAGAAGAAACACCGAAACAAACTCAGGGGTCAAAGTCTCTTTTAAAGTCCATACAATAAATATGTAATGGTCAAATCATATGAGAACCATGCAGATTTGTCTGAGATGGTCTTTTGAAGAAAGAACCATACAGATTTGAGTGGACCTGTCCAATCAGTGTAAGCATTTGTCAGTATTCGAAAAGCTCAACTTAGGACTACTAGTGGCTGACTGCTATGCCGCAGGTCGTGGGTTCGATTCCCACCCAGGACAAATATTTATGCGATGAGCATGATCATTTGTTCTGTGTCTGGGTGTAATTTATCTATAATATGTATGTATTTAAAAATTTATAAGTATGTTTATCAGTTATCTAGTACCCATAACACAAGCTCTGCTTAGCTTGGGACTAGATGGCGTTGTGTGACAGTTGTGGAATATTATTAAGTAGTAACGAAAATGTGTCAAAAGTTAGTACTTTGAACACAAAATAGATAGGACAGAAGTCAATCTCATGTAGTACATACCTACATGAGATTGACTTCCTTCTTGATTGACTGGTACCTATCTTTTTTATACCTACGCTAAGCGAACCGACGCACGTCAGCGCATTGCTCCGAACTAGGAACGTACGTACGTAAAGGTACGAGTGAGACCGGGGAGCGATTGATCCGAGATATCGTCTCCGTAAGCGGTGTCTATGTGTGCGTTGCTCGAGCGCGCTTTGTATGTAGATTGTCTTCTGTACTTATCTATTTTGTGCTTTGAATGTTCTAGGAAATCTATTGTTCGCCGTAATAGTTTTTGAAGTACTAAGAAAATGTTAATTTGCTGAAACAGAAAAATAGTATACTGTGTTTTTTTCGGTGGAAAATCATCCAATGACTTCTCTCTCTGGGTGCAGTGAGAGGGCGAGTCAGATTTTTACTGACTATAACCACACCTGAAGACTTACCCAAGTAGATAAATCTAAAATCGTTAACGCTAGTAGAAAACTTCCAATGTATGGAAATGATATCATCTCAGTGTTAAGTCACGTGGACAGAACAAGGGAATCGGAGGCGTTTTCGACTGTAAAAAGAGATTCGAAACAAAATGGTCGTAAATTGGCTAGGCTTGCTGTGTCCTTCAGTTGCCCTTTGTGTTTGACAATAGATTTTCTTTTCAGAAAATTTCCATAGCCCTAGCGGGCATTGGCCCTGCTGGGCTCCTACAGTTTACTGACATCTCTTTCAAGAGCGCGTAGAACACTACACGTTGTCGACGACTTGGGTTCGGTCCGGTCGTTTACCAGACGGTCGGATAGTGAGCTACCCATTGCTTGTCGTCCGCAAACCCGTCCACAACCGTCGCTGGCGTGTGAGGATATCCGTTCCCTCCGTGCAGCTACAATCTCCTTCGCTAGCTTTACCATATATAAAAATATTCTATGATAGATCCAGATAAATTTGCCATAAAGTACATAGACTCGTCTACATTTATTGACTTTAATTTCAAAAATAGATGTAAAGACACAAAGCTTTCCTTAATTGACATCTATCGTGATCCGTTATATTTCCTGGAACTTAATGAAAAAGGCTTCACTAATAATTGTTCAGGGTAGTTTAAGTAACTTCGTAAGTCGAAGAGCTATTAGAAATAGGTCAATGTACTTTATGATAAACTAGCTTTTGACCTCGGCTTCGCCTGCGTACCTACATAAAATATAGCCTGTGTTACTCAGGAATAAAACATTCACACATCAAAATAAAATTTTTAGCAATCGGACTAGTACTTTTAGAGATTACCTCTTTCAAACAAAAAAGCATAAGAACAAACTTTACCTCTTTTTATTAATATATTAGTGTAGATTTATCTGGCGCTTATCATTAAGTTTTTAGGAATTTGTACCTTATTAGACCTAAACCTCAAAGCTGCCAATAGGACCCTATTACTAAGCGCTGTATAAGGCTGTATTTCATGAACCGTAAGAGGTTGCAATTGAAATTTTCATCGCATGTATATTTCTATTGCCGCTACAAATATTAAAATTAAATTAATTTTAAATATTAGAGCGTTTCCATTCAAGAACGTACGTCAGGTGTGAGTTGCACTTGGCTAGCTTTATATCTGCTACTGACTAAAGAGCTATAATTCACCGGCACAATGGCGGCGCAACCATTCGCCACTACCAACAAAATGTATGCAGCTCTATAGAGACTTACTCACCTGATGTCCTTTTGGTTGCGCAACATATTTGGTTGTGCGACCAGCTTAGACGTGTGGCAACTCTGATGTCTAGTTTGGTAGCTTAGGGCTGTATTCCACCGGGACACAGTGGCGGTGCTACTAGTTGTGCCACCATGATGTCCCGATGAAAATAATATAGCCTTATAAGGTTAATTGCACGATTTTTCGGCAGCTACCATGTTTCCAAACTCTATGTTTAATCTATTCCATTTTGTTTGTAACTGCGTTTGACGTGCTTTCCTATTAGATATTGAATTCCATTTTCCGTTTGAAAAAGCACGCCAATATCATCGAATTCGTTTGCTTTTCCAAACTTATACGTTACGGGTATTACATTTACATATTGGTATATGGAGTAGAATTTTTCTGTGCAGCCACATGAAAAACTGTACTGATTTTTTTTTAATTTGGAATAGCAAGCAGGCGGACGGTTGAATTGTTAGTAAATAGTCCTGATTTCTTTGGATATTTGCAATATTAGGAAGTTTATAAATGTGCGGTCACAGAGAAACCGACTGTTATCGGCATCAAAGCTCTTTTATAAATAAAAGAACACCTTCCAGCATAAGTAAGATTGTGGTAGTCCTTCTGCAAAATCAGTTTGTCTTCAAGCTACAATACTCCGAAAATCCTTAGACATTTGTGAAATTTACGAAATCGTTTGTGGAAATGAAAATCAAAATCAAAATGGCAGCGTTCCTAGGGCTAGCGATGATCTTGGGCTTGAGGCCTTGGTTCAGGCCATGGTTTGGGGTGAGAGGGTATGGGTGGCAGTGTCTTCCTTCTACCACGTAATGCTGGCGAAGGAGATGGCCGCACGCGCGAGGAAATAGAAGACATCCTCACGATTTTCTACTGTCTTTTTTTTTACAAAAACTTCAATACTTTAAGTAATTTAAAAAACTGTATTTGTTTTTAAAACTTTTATTGTCTAAAGTAGTACTTAGAGTTTAATAAAACTACCAGCTATTGTGATTGTATTCTACGAATCTAAAGTTTCTCTGTCCCAGTTAGTACAAAGTTCAGATGAACAGTACAACACGAACTTCTAGAGTGCATTGGAAGTTTGTTCCTTGAATAAAGTTCAAGTTAAATTGGGCTCTGAGAAATGTACCTAGATAGTAAAAGATTTTATTTTTAAGCATCTTTTTAAAAACAAACGCAGTTTTTTATACCTGTGACTTGGCTGTGTTTAACTCAAGATTTTATGATAACATTGCGGTCATATCAGCCTGATCACTTAAAAAAAAATTTCGCTTGAATCCTGCGGCGCGGCGCCAAACCAATTCCTTAGAAGTATTCTGTGTATTACCATACGATGTGGTAATGCACAGAAAAGTCTTTTGGGCACACTTCCAATCGACAGTGATGCGAAGGACTGGTGTAGGACTTATATGACACCATGTCTTAAGATCATTTAGTCCGGAGTATATAAGAGAAGGTTCAAATGTTTTTTCTTAGCCCTTACTGTCACACTGCTGGGCAAAAGCTTCCCCCAAGTCCTTCCAGAGATCTTCTCCCTGTGTTCATACCCCACTATTTTTTTTTAGGTGGGAATATCATCCAAAGACATTCTCCGCTCTTTGGCAAAGCTGGAAATAGTGTCAGACTTTTACTGACTAAAAATTCCACTCCTGTTCATTCGTTGCCTTTCGTACCGGGGCCGAATCTTGCTTTCAGAAACAAATACTTGGCCCCAATAGGCTTCGACCCTGCTGGTCCCCTACGGTTTGCTGACAACTACTTGAGGGATAGAGGTTTATACATAGTAAGTACTGTTAATTAAGTTTACCTATGTTAGTACAAATAGGTTTTATGACAATACATACAACAAATACGGGCTACAGAGCCTGCAATTCTTAAAAGCCTACAACAGAATTAGATTGCCCTACAAACCATTTCACTTTATCAAGATAAACAGCCGGTCCTACATCAGATCAACGATACAAAATACTATTTCCTCCACTCAGTATACGGTATACATAATACATAATGTTATCGCCTTAACAAGGAAAGGAAATTGGATCACCTTATGTACATGGACTTCCTTCAGGAAAGTGCGTAAGAACTTTTCATTAGTAAGTTCTTTGTTCCACTTTATTGCTCCACTCGTAGTTTATGTACCGGAAAGGTAAGTTTCTTTTTCGTTAATGAGAGTTAAAATAAATGGCTGTTTTTGTTTTATTTTATGTATTTACACATTTCAAACCTGTGATCAACAGCAGTGCTGTGTATGGTGTTGAAAAAACTGGCCAGGGTTCCGTACCATGAAATAAAAATCGAATAAAAATGCCAATAAAATAACGTTTCTAATATGGAAACCCCTTTTAATTTTTAGTTATATATTAAATTTTAGTAATGATGTTGTTGTAGCGTTAATAGAAATACACATTTTGTGAAAATTTCATCTTTCTGCCTTTAATGTTTATGAAATACAGCTCGCTGACAGTCGGATGGACAGATAAACGGACAGATGGACAGACAATTTTATTACGCTGTCATCTTTTGAGTACGGAACCCTATAAATGAAGTGGGGTTCGCACGACTATCTCACTCACAGACATGTCAAACAGTACATATCTGTGATTTTACTTGATGGAAAGCGATTATGTGATCGCCTATGAAGCACTTTTACTTAGAAGTAACCTGTTGAAGGGCCTTAGGTTGTAACTAACAGAAAACACAGGCTCCGGTAGAGAATTGAAGGGGACACAATAAAGCTAGAACTACATTAGACCGACGTGTAACGCGCCTGATTTGTAAATAGAACGATGTCACATGGTGTCTCGTGGCATGGATCAAGTGTAGCTCTAAACTAGACTTGTATCTAGTTTCCTTAGAAAATGTATGGAGATCGACGCGCCCAGATCGGCGTGTGTGCCACACTTGTGCGCAGTAAAGTTTTAGCAGGAATATGTTCCCAAAACGTCTTATGCGAATAGTTACGATGACAGTTCGACCATTTTAAGAGTACCCAAGATTTTTTTACGAGTTAATAGGTCTCAGGTGACAAAGCCAACAGGGAAATGAGATCTTTATGAGGAAGATGATTATCACCCTCATCAAAATAAATGATTCGCCTCGGCGGTTTCACGTTTAGGCACTTTTTATCTCACCTTTTTATCATAATCATTTCGATTTTTTTTTTGTATTATTGACTATCTTTTCCGCGCAGCTTCAACCGCGTTCATATTTATTTATTTATTTATTTATTTATTACAACTTCATGCAACACAAAGGTACAAAGGCGGACTTAATGCCTTAGGCATTCTCTACCAGTCAACCTAGGGTGGTGAAGAGAAAACATGGCAGGTGCATAAAAAAAAGAATAGTTTGATAAGAAAACAAGTGTACAAATATTTATATAATAAACATACTTAAATATTCAATATAATATAAACCTATATATATACAAATATATATAATTTATATAAGGTAACGAAAGGATTTTCATAAAATGTAGCCTATGTTACTCAGAATTAAAGCAGCTTTCTATCGGTGAAAAAATTATAACAGGTCAGTATTTTCAGTGCTTACCTCCTGCAAACAAAAAGAAAAATAAATAAATAAAAAAACAAACTTTAAGTACCACTTTAATATATTAGTGTAGATGTAGGTACAGATATAATAAAAAAGATGCATAAATTATTATAAAAATTAGTACAGAGATACTGCATAATTTCAAAAAATATTTTCTTTTTCTTTTTTGATTTGTGGTCGTCGCTTTTTTGGCCTAATTCCAATTTACTTTTATTTTCAAACTCCTCCGATGGTAAGCGATGATGTGGTCGACGATGGAACACGCTTGACAAGAAGTATTCTATTCTCTATTGATTTAGACGAATCCGTATATATGTATAAATCTACAGAAAACTGCCATATTAAAGACATGCAGAATAGTCCAGAAATTCATGCAGTTGGAAGACGACAATACACCCCTACTCTGAAAACATCATACATGCTACATTTACTTGGTTTAGGGCCCGTAAATGTAGTCAAAACCAGGGCCACGAGCTGAGAAAAAGACGGCGTCCTTACCTTCCGCATGACACAGGTCCTCACCGGACATGGTTCGTTCGGGAGGTTCCTGTTCCAAATTAAAGCGGAAGTGACGCCCGGGTGTCGCCATTGTGCGGAATGCCAGGAGGACACGGTGGAGCACACAGTCGAGGTGTGCCCCGCTTGGGCGGAGCATCGCCGTGCCCTCGTGGGGGCGATCGGCGGCGGAGACCTCTCGCGCCGGGCCTTGGTTGAGGCCATGGTCCGGAGCGAGGAGGAGTGGCAGGCGGTCGCCGACTTCTGCGAAGCAGTAATGCTCGCAAAGGAGGAGGCCGAACGCATCAGGCAACGGCGTTATCGCCGGCGCCGGGATACTGATCCCGATTTCCGGCCATCGTAGGCGCGGGCTTGCGGACAGTAAGCAATGGGTAGCTCGCTGTCCGGCCGTCCGGTAACTGTCCGGACCAAGCCCAAGTCGTCGACGGCGCGCGCTGTTCCCGCGCGCCTCAAGGAGTTGTCAGCAACAGCAGGGGCCCAGCCGGGTCGAAGCCTACTGGGGCCAGGGTTATCCGAAATGAAGGCTTGAAGGAACGGGATGGGTTTTTTAGTCAGTAAGAGTCTGACACGATCTCCCGCTCCGCCCAAGAGCGGGGGTTGTCATAGGATGATTTTTCCCATCGGAAAAAAAAAGCTGAGAAAAAGAACACTTCCGATAATAATAATAATTTATTTTGCAAACATGGGTATAGTACACAGGTGTTTTCTATTGCATTAATAGTCCATACAGCTTAGCCGTACCTCAAAAGGAAAAAACGGAACCCTTATAGGATCACTTTGTTGTAAGTCCGTCGTCCGTTTACTCAGGTCTGCGGTCCCTTCAAGCTGTGAAAAAATCAAATCAAACTTCTAAGTTAACGAATAAAAAAGTTACGGCAGTTTATGTCGCAAAAAAAAACGTATATTTTGATACTCTCAAAGATCGAAATTCATAGGGTACTTCCCGTTGACCCAGAATCCTGAAATTTGACACAAAGCAAAGTCTTATAGCACAGGTATAGGAATAAATCTGAAAACAGGAAATTTGACCTAAACCCAAAAAAAAAATTTCAATTCGTAACAATCTCCGAAACTCCATTCGGGAATTGTAGTTTGCACGGAACCCTCAGTGCGCGAGTCCGTTTATAATAATGTTGTATCTTTTTATATGTATATGTGTATCTATATAGATTTTAAAATGAATAAACAGCTATCATTCATCATATCACTGTGTTCTGAAATGTCAGCCCTGTGCTCGTATATGCAAGCTGCGCTTGTATCAAATGGGGACAAATGACCGTACAGCATATTTGAGCTCGCAACCACTATGTGAAGCCAATTTAAGGAATGCGGCCCCTGTAGCCGAAATACGCTTCATACCATCATCATGTAGAAGCAATAAAATGAACTCATTCTTTTAAAAATAAAATGCATGTGCCAATAGTCATAGTCGTAGTAGTCATAGTAGTTTATTGGTAAGGGATTCTTACAAGTCGACACAGAATGATTACATTACAATGTCAAATAATATAAAATGTCAAACAAATAAAACAAAAAATACAAATAAAATAAGTAGAAATCAAATCACAAATTAAAATAAACAATAAATCACAAAATTAAAAGTCACAACAATTTTCAGTCAAAAGAATAGAAAGCTTGCTCGATAAGCCATTTTTTCAAGCGAGCTTTGAAGCTGCCTATAGTCGGGGCACCAGAAATAGCGGCAGGCAGTTGATTATAAACTGTCGGGCTCATAACATGAGTCGTCTTGGAGGATTTGGCGAGCGTTCGCCGAGACCGTCGATAACTGACCCCTGCTTCTGGTGCAATATGAATGACGGCTGCCTACCTTTGGGTAAAGGTCGAGGTTCATCCTCACGTACAGTGCAACGTAGTATATAAGTATAGCAGGTAACGTGAGGATGCCTAGTCTAATAAAATGGGGTCTAGCGGACATATCCTGCGGTATCCCGACGATGGCCTGCACAGCACGCTTCTGCATTTGGAAGGCGCGCTGCCAATCAGCAGCACGTCCCCATACAATTCTCGTACATCTTTAACAAATTGAATGCATTAACTTCTCACCATACATCGTCAGTTTTACAAGAAATGTGTAGCTGGTGTCTTCATTAATCAAGTAAACTTAACAGTGTCCATATATGTATGAAATATAAAGTATACGAGATAACTCGTATTCAGACACCAGGTCCTACGAGATATCTCAGTTCCCGCACGGAAAAAATATTTGTGCCTATGATCCACAGAAGGTATTCCAGGTTTATGTGACTTGTGTATGTGAGTTTACATGTTTGTTAACTCATCCACGATACAGGAGTTACTCTTAGAGCGGGGTAACATAAAAAAAATATAATAAGAACACACTAAAATTCACACCAGCCAGGCGCATTACTATGTGTAATTTATTTCATCACCACTGCTCTCAAAACGGTGAAGGAAAACATTGTGAGGAAACCGGCATGTCCAATCAAAGTGAACCAAAAATTCGAAGACTTGTGTCATTCACTAACTCGCACTGGATCACCACTGCGTGGTGGGTCTCAGTAGTAGGAATATTAAAAAGGCTGATTATGCTATTATGCTTACACTAAAATTGTGGTGCCGTTAAAAACTCAAGGAAACCGGATTAAGCCATCAAAGAACAAGATCTCAATAAAATTACCAATTTCACTCCATTTTTTTGCTCCCCATCCAATACCGAACTGGCCAACTAAAAGGATCAACCGTTTACTTAACGTTAATACCCCATAAAACCCTGAAGATGCGACCCCTTAATATTATATAAAGATATTTTAAGAGCCACTTATTACTGAGCCATATTTCCTTCAGTAAATTCTGTATTATGAGATTCTTGTCTCTTACATTGTCATAATAAGAGGCTAATGAAAGGGGCGTAATAAGATGCCTGTTATTAAGGGTTTTTTTAGATAGTAAGGACGAATTTGTATTGGTTGGTTCAACGTAGATGAAGTAATCTACACAATATAATAAAAAGGTAAAGTTTATTTTTTTGTTTGTACGAGGTAATATTTAAAAATACTGGTCCGAAAGCTAAAATTTTTTTCGCCGATAGATAGCTACTTTATTGCTGAGTGTCATAGGCTATATTTTATGTACGCGGACGAAGTCGCGGGCAAAAGCTGGTAATACATAAAATAGGGTACATGTGGCGTCTACGTGATATATACGCAGCGCAAATACAGTGTTTACGCGGGTTTAAGATGACCTTTACATGAGTGGACGGAGGTAGTCTTTATTGGACACTGCACACAGTGCAAACTGAATAAGGGTCTTTGTAGATAGAAACAGTAAGAATGAATTTGTATTTGTCGTTGGTTCAGCGTAGATGAAATAATAATACTTAAAACAGGGTATATGTGGCGTTTACGTGACATATACTCAGCGCAAAAATAATGTTTATGCGGGTGTAAGATGACCTTTACATGGGTGACCGAGGTAGCCTTCATTGGACACTGCACACTGAATATGGGTCTTTGTAGATAGATATAGTAACACGAATATGTATTGGTCGTTGGTTTAGCGTAGATGAATTAGTAATGAGACATAAAATAGGGTACATGTGGCGTCTACGCGACATATACGCAGCTCAAAAATAACGTTTACGCGAGTATAAGTTGAACTTTACACGGGTGGACAGAAGCAGCTTTCATTGAACACTGAACACTGAATAAGGGTCTATGTAGATAGACATAGTAAGACGAATATGTATTGGTCTTTGGTTCAGCGTAGATGAAGTAATAAAACATAAAATATGGTACAGGTAGCGTCTACGCGACATATACGCAGAGCAAAAATAACCGTTACGCGAATGTAAGTTGACCTTTACATGGGTGGACCGAGGTAGCCTTTGTTGGAAACTGCACACAGAATAGGCATCACAGACAGGCCCCTATGCAGAGCATACTTGTAAAGGAAAGAGACAATCGCGCATGTGCTCCCTGACTGCACAGATGTCACCGATACTCGCATGCGAACCCTAGGATCCTTCAATTACCTTACAGATGCCCTGAAAAACCTGGATGGCCTAATCTGTTTTTGAAGAGAGGTGAGCTGATTGGAATAAACCCACTAAAGGCCGCCATCGCCCACGCACAATGGTCAGCATAGGACTGAATACGGAAACCAGACTCTGATATTTAGATAGAGATACGCATTCTCTACGTGGCTATTACGCTGTGCGTGCCTACGCCACATGCTTCACGGAAATACCCTCAGTACTACGAGTAATACACACCTATAGTTTCTTTTATACTTAAAAGACACTGCATACTGAACAATTTGCCTGTTACGGTCTTCCCGTCCGTTACAATTTAGGTGTCTTCAAGTCTAGAGTGAATAGGCTCTTACTAAACTAGTGCGCCTCACCATCAATGATTGCATCACTACTTACCATCAGGTGGGATCGCAGTCAAGCACTAGTTAATATCAATTAAAAAAAAAAGATTCTGCCAGCGGCTTTGCCTGCGTGAAAGTAGGCTTTTTTATACAAATACCTGCCCTTTAGGCGGTGAATATCGGAAAATCCTTTTAGAATTTTTTCGATGATTAACTAACTTCACTCGTTAGTACTCGCAGTTAATTGGCTTATGTGTGTACTTTTTTTATCGACATATTTTTTTTTATGTTGTGAGGTTTGTGTGGTTTGATAATATTAGGTAGTAAACTGTTTATATCATAGTTTTTTTTTTAATTATTACTGGTAGGCTCACGTTTGACCACCATCTCATATTAGTCTGTAAGCTTTCAGTAAAATAAAATAACAATAATAATTATTATTAATAATCTACTTTTTTAAGAGGTAAAGAGTGTTTATATATTTTTATTGTTTCTGCATTCTAAGTCTAAGGGTTTGGGCTGGACGTTGAATCACTGAGTGAGAGGACTTTGGCCTTTTATATGTAGGTACAGTTTTAATGTTGATTGTGGTGAGAAAATAATTACTCTGTAAATCCTCAGTAATTATTCTGTTTTTATTTCAGGTACTAACATCCGTTATTTAAAACATTATGACCCATTACTGTTTAATGGAAATGTCTCTGTGGGAGCGTAAAATTTATTTGGTTTCCGATTACAGAACAGCGTTACAGCGTTGAGCTCTTTGGTACACCTGCGGCCATTGGGCCAATTGACCTAACTCGAACATAGATAGCGCCTTTAGCCCCTTTTTTTATGGTGGGAAAAAATCATCCAATGACATCCCGCGCTCTTGGGCGGAGCGGGAGGTAGTGCAGACCCTTACTGACTAAAAGACCCACCGTTCCTTCTAGCCTTCATACCGGGGCTCGAGCTCCCTTTCGGATAGCCCTGGCCCCAGTAGGCTTCGGCCCGGCTGGGTCCCTGCTGTTGCTGACAACTCCTTGAGGCGCGCGGGAACAGTACGCGCCTTTAGCCCCTCTAGCCAAGCTACGACCATGTCGTTTCGATTCTCTTGCGTCGAACGCCTCGAATAGGCCACGCCTTCGATTCCTTTGTTCTGACCACATGACTGAGCGTTGAGATGGTGTCAGAACGGAAAAGGTAACTTGGCTAGGGAGGCAGCTATCTAGCTTGAATTCATAGAGCGTTCTCTATTCCACGAATCTGTCTCAGAGACTAGAAACTATTCTATGCCCCCAGCATACATATTTGTGTTTCATAGAATTCGTGAGAGCAAAACCAGTGAATTTACAAACAAACAGACGAGACACGGCTCAAGTTTGTATGGTTGTTAATCAGCTTTGTATGCATAAAGGCTTCGTCATGTTTCAGTTTGAAAGCCGCTTTGGAATATTCTGTGAATAGATCAAAGGTAAGTTTTGATACCAAATTCTGAATTTTGATGTGGATAACTTAAAGCCGTCAACAAGTTTTCAATGAAAATCATTTTTTTTTATGGCAAGCTTTAATAGCGTGGTATACATATAATAGGTATTAATAACACAATTTAGGTTTGAATGGGTGTTTAATAAGATTGGCTATGAAATAATTTTTCGTATAGTCATAGGTAGAAATAAGTTCTATACCTTCTTTCAATACGTTTCTTAGTATCTGACTAGTTCAAAGAAAAGCTTTCATCTCGTTTTCAAAGAATTGTCCTAAATACCAAGAATGATTCCTTGAATTACGAAATTATTTTATGAATAAATAGTGTTCTAAATGGTAATGAAATTATCAATAATATATTTCAGAGTATTTTATTTTTCTTACTTTTTTGGGTGTTTGGAAGCCTAACAGTTTATAAAAGGACCTATACATCGAGTTAACAGCCTGGAGTTGAGTAAAATTCACCATCATCATCATTATTTCTCCCGGGTGTCGCCTCTGTGCGGAACCCGTGTGCATCGCCGTATCCTCATGGGGCCGATCAGCGGCGGAGACCTCTCGCGCCAGGCCTTGGTTCAGGCCACGGTCCAGAGCGACGAGGATTGGAAGGCGGTCGCCGACTTCTGCGAAGCAGTAATGCTCGCAAAGGAGGAGACCGACCGCATCAAGCAACGACGCTCTCGCCGCCGCCGGGAATCCGAACCCGATTTCCGGCCACCGTAGGCGCGGGCTTGCGGACAGTGAGCAATGGGTAGCTCGCTGTCCGTCCGTCCGGTAACTGTCTGGACCAAGCCCAAGTCGTCGACGGCACGCGCTATTCCCGCGCATCTCAAGTAGTTGTCAGCAACAGCAGGGGCCCAGGCGGGTCGAAGCCTACCGGGACCAGGGTTAATTTCGAAAGACAACTCGAGCCCTGGTATGAAGGTTTGAAGGAACGGGGTGGGTTTTTAGTCAGTAAGAATCTGACACTATCTCCCGCTCCGCCCAAGAGCGGGGGTTGCCATTGGATGATTTTCTCACCAAAAAAATCATCATTTTTGCCAAAAGACGTTCTCTGTGAATATATCCTGCAAGAGAATCAAGGCCGACATAGTCCAAAGAATCGTTAAACTTAAGTGGGCGGCCTACCAATGTTGCGACTTCTGGCACTTGATTACCACCTCAAAACCTTTCCGCCCCGTCGACCATCTATTTTGCAATATGGCCTGCTGGTTTGTAAGTTTGGTGAAAAAATTAAAGTAGGTAATACTTTTCTTAATTACTCCAATTTATGAAACGACCGATACCGATACCGATAATCTTTTTTTTCCAGTGGGTAAATATCATCCTATGACATCTCCCGCCCTTGGACGGAGCGGGAGATAGTGTCAGACTTTTACTGACTAAAAAACCCACCCCGTTCCGTCTTAGCCCATCATACCGGGGTCGGACCTTACTTTCAGAAACCGGTCCAAGGCCCCAGTAGGCTTCGGCCCTGCTGGGCCCCTACGGTTTGCTGACAATTCCTTGAGGCGCGTGGGAACAGTACACGCCGTCAACGATTTGGGCTCGGTCCGGACGATTACCGAACGGTTGGACAGCGAGCTACCCATTGCTCGCCGTCCACAAGCCCACTCCTACGGTGGCTAGAGTGTTAATTTAATGCAATTATGAAGGTGTCGATTATCACTGAACATAATCCCTCCACTCTCCCTGAACTAATAAATTTTAAAGCATAGCACCGTCTACCACACATCAGAGGTACTCTACAAAAATAGTCCTTACTACGACGACATAAAAGCGATGAGTTTGGCTGTATATAAACCGTCTTCATATGTGACGTCACTTTGTATGCAAGCACTCGACTAGATCTCTTCATTATTAAACTTACAATAGCTAGACCAGTCTATAGACTCGTAAAAGGTTATGAGATCATATATGTGACGTGTGGGTTTCCATTGTGTACTCATTCGAAATGATGGCAATAATCTTTGGCTAGTTTGACAATAGAAAATTGAAAGAGTCAGTACACTCTTTATAGACTGCCAGAAAATTGGACAGATTTACCGCGCCTTTTTTGTGGTGGTTAATCATCTAACTTCTGTACTGCTTTAGTGTGGAGAAAAGAAAGAGAGAAAATACGTTTAGTCGTGGGTCACACGTTCTTATAATTAGAAATACATAAGTATGGAAAAAAAAAAATAGACTGCCTTTGTATCCATAGATTTAATATTGTTAGCGAACTAGATCAAAAACCACCTGGGTCTTTCAGATGCGCTTTGCGTTTCACAACAAGTCTTTCAAAAATCCCGCGGCCTAAGAATGCAATGGTAACACAAGAAACATAGATAGGTTTAGTCAATAAAAGCACTCCCTTACGCTCGACCCGGCACAGGAGGACGATTTGCCACCAAAAAAAAGCGTATCAGACTTTTATTGGCTAAAACCACACCTTTATTCTTCAGTTGCTCTTACGTTCTGGGACCGCGAGTTTCCCTTTCAGAAACTCCCCGCGGCCCAAGCGGCCATTGGCTCTGCTTGGCCCCTACAGTTTGCTGATATCTCTTTGAGGCGCACATGGAACACTACGCACCGTCAACAACACGGGAGCAGGTCGGGCGGCTACCGGACGAGTAATACGAGGGATGCCTTTTAAATTTTGTCGTTTGAAGAAAAAAACACAACTAGAACATTAATGTATTATTTATTGTTTTTCAAAGTATTCACCTCGAAGTTTTATACATTTTTACATTCGCTCGAACCATTAAAACACTTATTCCACTCCAAAGTCGGTATATCCAAAATGGCCGAATTGAAAGCGTCGACTGCTTCTTCACTGGACTGAAATTTAAAAAAAAACTGCCCACGAAGAGTTTTATTAATTTTAGGATATGTAAAGCAATCGATAGGGCTTAAGTCAGGACTGTATGGGGGATGGTCAAGAATTTCTACGTTTTCCTGCTTCAAATAATCAATTCTCTTAGCGGTAGCTTGCGTTTTCATGGTGTAGGATGATGCGTCGCTTTGGGTTAGATTTCCGAACTTCGGCGATGACTTGTGGCAAACAAATTGTAGTATACCACTCTGCATTAACCGTTCTACGATCTTCAAGCGCAATTATTGCAACGTGACCGGTTTTCGCCACGAACGTAGCTACCATCTTCTTCGAAGTGCTTCGAGAGCCAGCAACTTTAGTCGGCTTTGGCTCATCTTGGAAGACCCAGGTTGTGGATTGCTCTTTGGAATCAGGATCGCAGGCATAAATCCAAGATTCGTCACCACTGATAATGTCGTAGATGTTATTTGACTCTCCTTGCTTGAACCTTTGGGAAGTTTTCGGACACCATCTGACGTGGGCCGCCTTATGATCATCGGAAAGCAAATCCTCATGCAAGATCTTTTGAATGGTTGTCCCTGAGATGCCTATTAACGATTCTATATCCCGATATGTCACATGACGATCTTCGAGATCAGTTGTCTCACAGCAACGTTGTTTTCTTCAGTAAAGGCGAATTTTGGACGTCCTTCACGAGATTTGTCACTAAGACGAGTATTTCCACGCTGGAATTCTAAATACCAGCGTTCGACAGTCCGTAGACAAGGAGCTTCATCATAAAAGACAGATCTTAACTTCTCTAAACATTGAATCCGAGTTAGACCTTTCCGAAAGTTGTAAAAATTATAGCACGAACGTTTTCTTTCGAGAGATTCATTTTTGTGCGCGACTTGATAGATTCTCAGGGATCATTCAAAAGATCTTGCACGAGGATTTGCTTTCCGATGATCATAAGGCGGCCCACTTCAGATGGTGTACGAAAACTTTCCAAAGGTTCAAGCGAGGAGAGTCAAATCACATCTACGACATTATCAGTGGTGACGAATTTTGGATTTATGCCTGCGACCCTAATTCCAAAGAGCAATCCACAACCTCGACTCAACCACAATTCCGAGATGAACCAAAGCCGACTAAAGTTGTTCGCTCTCGAAGCACTTCGAAGAAGATGGTGGCTACGTTAGTGGCGAAAACCGGTCACGTTGCAATAATTGCGCTTGAAGATCGTAGAACGGTTAATGCAGAGTGGTATACTACAATTTGTTTGCCACAAGTCATCGCCGAAGTTCGGAAATCTAACCCAAAGCGACGCAACATCCTACACTATGACAACGCAAGCTCACATACCACTGGTAAAACAATTGATTATAAATTATTTGAAACAGGAAAACGTAGAGTTTATTGACCATTCCCCATACAGTCCTGACCTAAGCCCTAACGATTTCTTTACATTTTTCTTTGGTTCCAGTCCAGTGAAGAAGCAGTCGACGTTTTCAAGTCGGCCATTTTTGACATACCGACTTTGGAGTGGAATAAGTGTTTTAATAACTGGTTCGAGCGAATGGAAAAATGTATAAAACTTCGAGGTGAATACTTTGAAAAACAATAAATAATACTTTAATGTTCTAGTTGTGTTTTTTTCTTCAAACGACAAAATTTAAAAGGCATCCCTCGTATTACTCGTCCGGTAGCCGCCCGACCTGCTCCCGTGTCGTTGACGGCGCGTAGTGTTCCATGTGCGCCTCAAAGAGATGTCAGCAAACTGTCGGGGCCAAGCAGAGCCAAAGACCGCTTGGGCCGCGGGGAGTTTCTGAAAGGGAAACTCGCGGTCCCAGAACGTAAGAGCAACTGAAGGATATAGGTGTGGTTTTAGCCAATAAAGGTCTGATACGCTTTTTTTTGGTCGCAAATCGTCCTCCCGAGCCGGGTCGAGCGTAAGGGAGTGCTTTTATTGACTAAATTCATCTATGTTTCTTGAGTTAGTCCGTTTTGAGAGCAGTGGCGATGAAATAAATTACACAAAGTAATGCCTGGGTGAGTGTGAACCCGCGACCTACAAATTCGTAAGTCGGGGTCCTTGCCTCTCGGCCACCACTGCTCCATTTACCTTGTCCCCTGCTATTTAATTTTGGCGATTCTTTGGACTGTGTTTCTCGATAAAAATAATATTTATTTTGTCTTAATAAGAAGCATAAGTCCCAATTATAAATATTTTTTTATCTTTTAAAAGCAAAAATGGATACAAGAAGCTTTTTATTCATGGTGATTAATATTTGAGCTCTTAAATTTTAGGTACAAGTAGATGTACTTATTGGGTAAAAATTTCTACTTAATAAAAGTACTGATCCGATGCTTTTGTTGAAGTAATGAAAAATGTTATTTCTGTAATTCACAACGGTAAAGTGAAAGAAAGGCAATTTGCCAAAAGCTTTTCATTTGCTTTTGTTGATTTTTTGTATAAACGGAGATAGTGTGAATATTTTGTTTTGATATCTACTGTTTGCGTTCTTGTTGACACCTATTGGGAAACAATTGATTTGGAACAGGTGTTTTTTTTTAATTTATATAAACTAGTACTTGACTGCGATCCCACCTGATGGTAAGCAGTGATGTAATCGTTGATGATGAGGCGCGCTAGTTTATTAAAAACCTATTTACTCTAGCATTGCAAACACCCAAATTACAATCAGACGGGAAGACCGCAACGTGCAAATTGTTTCAGTTTTTCGATGTACGATGTATGATCGATTTCAGAAGTGTAAATACATTTTACGCTGTTATCAAAGTCCAGTTAACAAAAGGATCAATTTTGTTTCTTTTCCTTCCTCAATTTTATTTTTATTAGTGTACTTACTAAGAATACCCGGAAATAGATTTTTTTTTATTAATTGGAAAAAAATATGGTCTTTTTTTAACTCATTGTTTGAAGTATCTGAAACCATTCTGCGAAGTAAAGCTAGCAAAGGAGGAGGCCGACCGCATCAGGCAACGGCGCTCACAGCGCCCCAGCTGCTGCCGGGATTCCGATCCCGATTTTCGATCACCGTAGGCGCGGGCTTGAGGGCAGCGAGCAATGGGTAGTTTGCTGTCCGGCCGTCCGGTAACTGTCCGGACCGAGCCCAAGTCGTCGACGGCGCGCACTGTTCCCGCGCGCCTTAAGGAGCTGTCTGCAAAAGCAGGGGCACAGCTGGGTCGAAGCCTACGAGGCCAGGGTTACCCGAAAGGGCGCTCGAGCCCCGGTATGAAGGCTTGAAGGAATGGGGTGGGTTTTTTAGTCTGTAAGAGTCTGACACTACCTCCTGCTCCGCCCAAGGGCGGGGGATGTTAAGGGGATGATTTTTACCTACAAAAAAAAAAAAAGAAATTATCTGAAACCATCTTTGCATTAATGAATTAATAGAAATATTAATAGACTTGGCAAGCACGTTGGTTAAGACTTTTGATAGATTTTTTTTTTGTGTTTATTCTTCTAGAATATACTACTAGAGAAGTAGTAATCTATTAGAAATAAAGGCGACGACAGCCTTGTCAGTGTGTCACAATAAGTTCTGATTGGTGAATGTCACTATGGCAATCAAGTTACTTGCATACTTATGTGCTATCTATAGGTATATGTATCGTTGCAGTAAAAAACTAATTTATTTAATGTAAGTTGGTTAAGTTTTTACTGTAAAGTCTTATTTTTACCAGTTTATCGAACAAATCTTGATGAAAATATAATTGTATTTACATCAGTATTGTTAAACTCGTTAAAAAATAAAAGGCTCGTTATACATTTGAAAAAACCCTAGAATGTAACTTGGAACTGAACTGAAAGAAACAATCAAATAATAATCAGGGGTCTGGTGTAAGCTCGCTGTCCGGCCATCCGGTAACTGTCCGGACCAAGCCCAAGTCGTCGACGGCGTGCACTGTTCCCGCGTGCCTCAAGGAGTTGTCAGCAACAGCAGGGACCCAGCTGGGTCGAAGCCTACTGGGGCCAGGGTTAGTTTCGAAAGACAGCTCGAGCACCGGTATGAAGGCTAAAAGAAACGGGGTGGGTCTTTTAGTCAGGAAGTGTCTGACACTATCTCCCGCTCCGCTCAAGAGCGGGGGATGTCATTGGATGATTTTTTCCCACCATAAAAAGGGGGTCTGGTGTAGAAGTAGCTAATTTAGTAGTAGCTACAATACACCGGACAAGCCGCTAGATACCTATTCAAAATTCAAATGTCAAAACGAGCGTTTTATTCTTTTGACCACTTTTTATTCTTCACCTTCATTTTTTTAAGCAAATAATTCTTTTTTTTTAATTACTGTAATTGGTTTCAAACCGTTGTAATTAAAGACAGTCAAAATAAATCAGGAAACAAACGTCCCTTTGACATACAAAGATCGCGTATATCATCAGATCAACCATCTTTACGGTAGTAACCTGTAGATAGTGGTAGCCATAGATGTTTCATCTATTAAAGCCCGACCAATCTATGAAGTACCTACCGTAAGACAGTTCTACACGTAGTATATTTTAATTTTAATTTGTTGATTAAAAATTGTGTATGATAAAATAAGAATAGCTTCATAATTCAATGGTTTTACGGTAAAGATAATAGAAATAGTGTAAGTTATGCATAGACAAAGCTAATTTTATTAATAACGAAACGTCAAACGCTACTTCTTAGATTTGTTGTGATATAATTATTATTCGTCTTGGTCCTGATTTTTTTCTTGGTCACAATTGTGTGCTACTTGTATATTTACCTATTTTATTTCTAATAATAAAAGAAAATCGAAACAAATATACAAAGAAAATGGCGGATTCGATACGGTGAACGTCTAGAAAGTTAAAATAACAACATCATATTAAAAATTTAACATAATAAAATAAGTATTTACCAAAGAAATTACTGTTTTTTAAAACGGGTAGCTTTGAAATACTTTTGACTGTCTTGGAATTATAAGTTCAAATAAATTTTATATTAAATGTACGATATTCTTTTTTCGAAATAAAGTATTTATTGGTTTCTTGGTGTTTTGTATTTTCTGTAATATTACCCTATTATTATATCTATCTCTACCTATTATTATCCACCTAAATACTATTTGAAAAGTCAATACACAAAAGTGTTTCAGTTTGATTATGTTCCTGAAAATACAGAACGTAAAATATAGTTCTAATGTTCTAATTCCCTTTTTCCGACAGTTTAATAAAAACTCAAAAACAACTTAAACTTAATTTAAAAAAAAAAACAACTTACCACATTCACTAATTCCAATCACACACACAACTTCACTTAACAAAACACTGTTATTCCTAATTCAAAATTCAAGTACACACACAGTTAATAAGACAGAAAAATAATAAAACACTTATTTCAAATTTCGAATAATAACTACGAAAGCTTAACTGACGAGTGTAGCCGACGAACATGGACGCGTCGCGTGGCGTACGTTCAGAGGCTCTCGAGGTACTGAGGGTAAACTTCAGCCTGTAGTCTGAAGCTATATTGTACCAGCTTTTCCCGCGGTTCCACTCTTTTGGTTGATCTCTCAGGAATCGTTAATATTCCCAAATTAAAATTAGTTTGTGATTGAAAAACAATACAGTTTTCCATAAGAGATTGTGTACTCACATCAGAGGCCCTAATACAAGCTCATAATGCGATCCATATGACGGCTATAGAGGGGGTATATTTCTATCCCTCTTGACTGACATTTTAACTAGTCATGGTAAGTACTTACTGAATTAAGAGTGGTACAAACAAAAAATGTTATCTTATTAAAATTGTATTTTTATTGTACAGAACGCCTATAGAACTAAAAATATAAAAGTGCCTGGTACTGAACGCTTCAAAATAAATTATATATGTATGGAATAAAAAAAATATCCCAAGAGCATATAAGTTTAAAAAGTACGCTATGGTTAAAATGTGTTAAATTTTATAAATTATATTTATTTTAAAATAGGTTTAATAAAAACTGGGCAAGAGCGAGTAAGACTCGCGCACTGAGGGTTCCGTATAAACTTACCTATGTAAATAGTTCAATTCCCGAATAGACTCAATTCTCGAAGATTGTTCCGAATTGCCAAAAGTTTTTTTTTTTTTATATCATGACGTTACCACAAATTTTCTATTCTCAGAGTTAGACTTTTGAGTTATACTTGTGCTATAAGAAAATGTATGCCAAATTTCACGATTCTGGGTCAACGGGAAGTACCTTATGAATTTTAATTCCCTTTAAGGTACCAAAATATACGTTTTTTTGTGACATAAATAGCCGTATCTTTTTTCTTCAACTAAGAAGTTCGATTTTTTCACAACTTCAAGGAACCACAGACTGGAGAATTATGTTTTTAATTTCAACACGATGCGCGTTCCCGAGATAAAGAGTCTTGACAGACAAACAGACAACGAGACAAACAGACAGGCAGACTGACGGACCACAAAGTGATCCTATAAGGGTTCCATTTTTTCCTTTTGTGGTACCGAACCCTAAAAACATAAATTTTTTCGTCAGTTTATACTACGAGTAGATGAGGCCAGTGCTTTCTAGCTAGCTATCCTGAGAAGACACTCCGAAATAAACTCAAGGGTCAAAGTCTCTTTTAGAGTTCATACAGCAATCGTTTAATTGTTAATGTCAAATATATTTTTCCAGGACATGGTCTACCCATGTGTCAAATGTAATTTAAATCCATTCAGCTGTTTGACCGCGAAGGAGTAACATAACACATACAACCTTTCATTTTTTTTTCGTCGATAGCAATTTTTTTTTTTTAAGTTATGAGTTTACTTAAGGATGGATGGAGGGGAAGAGGGAGGCCAAGGAAAAGATAGATGGATTGTGTGAGAAGCGATATGAAAGAAAAGGGAGTTAGTGATAGCGTGACGAGTGACAGGACAGAATGGAAGAAAAAAACGTGTTGCGCCGACCCCAAATAATAATAATAATAATATTCCACAACTATCACACAACGCCGTCTAGTCCCAAGCTAAGCAGAGCTTGTGTTATGGGTACTAGACAACTGATAAACATACTTATATATTTCTAAATACATACATATTATAGATAAATTACACCCAGACACAGAACAAATGATCGTGATCATCACACAAACATTTGTCCTGGGTGGGAATCGAACGCACCCAGTCAGGGTTACTAACCACTAGACCAACAGGCCTGTCAAAAATAAAACGGGACTAGGGCAGGGAGATGATGATAGCAATTTCATTTTTACTTCGAGAGTGGTTAAATGTTCTTACAATATTTAGTTTTCATAAAGATTTTAGTTCGTAGATTTATATTAATTTTCTTCTTTAGAAATACGATTTCTATTCTTTTGATTAACTATCGTAGTTTACTAAAAGAATATCTATCTAATATCTTTTGTTTTCTTCTTACTTAATTATTTACGTTAAATGAGCCTTTTGTTTGAAACAAAAATGGTGTTTTGAAAATATTAATTATTTTGTTAATTGGCTGTTTTGATGAGATACTAATCGTGTTTGGAGGATCTTCTTAGGCTGCAGCCACAGTTTTAGAATTCGTTTAATGTTGACTTGGAGAGTATACTCATCATCATTTTTTTTTTTTTTTTTTTTTTTTTTTTTTCGATGGGAAAAATCATCTTATGACAACCCCCGCTCTTGGGCGGAGCGGGAGATAGTGTCAGACTCTTAATGACTAAAAAACCCATCCCGTTCCTTCAAGCCTTCATACCGGGGCTCGAGCGCCCTTTCGGATAACCCTGGCCCCGGTAGGCTTCGACCCGGCTGGGCCCCTGCTGTTGCTGACAACTCCTTGAGGCGCGCGGGAACAGCACGCGCCGTCGACGACTTGGGCTTGGTCCGGACAGTTACCGGACGGCCGGACAGCGAGCTACCCATTGCTCACTGTCCGCAAGCCCGCGCCTACGGTGGCTGGAAATCGGGATCGGAATCCCGGCGGCGGCGAGGGCGCCGTTGCCTGATGCGGTCGGCCTCCTCCTTAGCGAGCATTACTGCTTCGCAGAAGTCGGCGACCGCCTACCACTCCTCCTCGCTCCGGACCATTGCCTCGACCAAGGCCCGGCGCGAGAGGTCTCCGCCGCCGATCACCCCCACGAGGGCACGGCGATGCTCCGCCCAAGCAGGGCACACCGCGATTGTGTGCTCCACCGTGTCCTCCGGGCGTTCCGCACAGTGGCGACACCCGGGCGTCACTTCCGCTTTAATTCGGAACAGGAACCTCCCGAACTTGCCATTTCCGGTGAGGACCTGTGTCATGCGGAAGGTTAGGACGCCGTGAGGTCTTTCCAGCCACGCCTCAAAGAGGGGACTTATCGCCATAATTGTGGCGTGCCCATGACGGGGTTGCGATAGTCGCTGACGCCATTCCACCATGAGATCCCGCCGGAGCTCTGTCCGCCATGCCGTGACCTGTCGCGGCAGAGGACTTTCACCCCGGCGTTGCATCTCCACGCGCATGTCGTGCATGTGTGCAAGGACTGTTGCCTCCAGATCCCACGGTGGTAGGCCAGCCAGAAGGCTCGCCGCTTCGCAGGAAATCGTGCGGTATCCCCGCACCATCCGAATTGCCATGACCCTCTGGCAGTACTCATCATCATCATCATGTCAGCTGAAAGATGTCCACTGTTGGACATAGGCCTCCCCAAGTGTCGCCATAACGACCGGTCCTGTGCGTCTCGCATCCATCGGATTCCCGCGACCCTCACCAGGTCAGCGGTCTACCTTGTGGGAGGCCTTCCAACGTTGCGTCGTCCGGTACGTATCGCCATTCTATAGTCTTTCGTCCCCATCGACCATCTGTTCTGCGAGTGCCAGTGTTCACCATGTGCCCTGCCCAGTGCCACTTAAGTTTGGCGATTCTATGGAGAGTGTAATAACCACGCTAAATGGCATCGACTTCCAAACTCAAAAGGAGGTTTCATAGAATCAGTCAATAAACCGGTACACACACATTTGCCTAATTTAATACCAAGCTGATGGATAGTTTAAAAATTAAAAAATCGAGGCAGGAAAATTTAATTTATTTTGCGTCACCATGTTGCAAAGCAAGACGATTGTATAAAAGAAAATTGCATAGTAAATTGCGCGACTCAAAAAACGCTACTCACTCATGCTGAATGTTGTACGTAAGTACTTTCACTCACATTGAGCCACGCAAATCACGTCGAGTTACGTTCGTTCGCCTCCCCGACTCCCAAACCACGAAATTCTCCCATTTTAATAAGTTGTTGAGTACATATTGTGGTACATACACAAACAGCGTCGCCACAAAACAGATAGGTACAGAACACAATCTCATGTATGTACTTCACTTTTTATACCTACGCTCGGTGGACGCACACTAATGAGCATTTGAGCCGGAACTGTTCGACGAGTGGTCTGAGACGCGACCGAGATATTGTGTTCGTGAGCGGTGTCTATGGCCCGTATTAATAAACGATGCTCAACTCCGTCCTCAAGTGCGATATCATTTGATCCCCGATTATACGATGACAGAAGCTCAAGATCTTTGCTAATTAATAAACACATGAGTACAGGATCTCAGTTACCAAGATCAGCTCCTCAATGCGCTGTACTCAAGCTTAGCTTACGTGAACGATTACGTCACATTGGCCGAAGTTTAAAATAAAATGCCTTTTAATGGGAATATAAAATACCGAATCTTGAACAAGATTCACTTTTTTTATTTACTTGGCAATTCAAAAGGATTTGAATCATTTCTTACATACATTTTTGATAAACGATATCGCAAAAGCCTAAAATAGCATAATGCTCTCTATTTCATCGTAATATCTGATTAATTCGACTCAAAATATTTACAAACTCCATGTTTCGCGCTACGCTAATCACGACCTCAAGTCCCGGTCGGTCTACACTCATGATCTGGCAGCTCAAGTACAGAGATTGTTGTAAACTTAAGTTTCGAGTTTCGTTTATTAATCAGACAACACTCGGCTGATGCCGTAAATCTAAGCTGAGCTTGAGCTCGAACTTGAGCTTGAGCTTAAGCTTGTGAATCTCGTTTATTAATACGATCAAGACTTCAAGCTTGGTATCAAGTACGAGATCTCGGGCTGAGGAACGTTTATTAATACGGGCCTATGTGTGCGTTCCTCGAGCGCACTTTGTATGTAGATTGACTTCTGTTCCTATCTATTTTGTGGCGTCGATTCTGAAACTATAATTGTTTATTTATTTACTGAGATTGTACGCGAGTGTATGCTAAGTAAATTGTATTTGTATTTCATAAAGTCAGTGTATACTTTGTTGTTTGGGTAAGGAAATATTGTAACTATTTCTGATGAACTTTGCTATGTTGTTTTGAGTGTTTCGGGGCTAAATAAACGCTTGTATTCCTTTTACCAACAATATAATATTACGGCTCTGTTTCCTGAAGGTTTAAGCAGAGATGTACTACATTAATATGTTTTAGAGTGATTCATATATCTACTATTATGTACCTATACCATTTTTTTTACCTATACCCATAGATCTAAGTTTATAGATAAGTTATGTTATTTTTTAGTGTACAATAAAGTTTATTCTGTTTTTTTTTTACCAAAATAATTTTACTGAAAACAATAGTAAACGTATCCCACTGGTATCAGGAACAGGGTCCGACCTAACAGCGGTCAGAGCTCTACAAAAAAAATCTCCTAACAATACCGCTTTCTTAATCAAGCTCTTGATATGTCAGTCAGTCAGTTTCTCCTTTTATATAAACAAATTTGCAGAAAAAGAAAGTATTATTATACACCGCTAAATTTTAAATGACCTGTAGGTAGTTTTTACGCAACGCCAACTATTCTATATATACTACTACAGGTCATTGAACTCGCTGAGCTGACGTTTTCTTAAAGAAACTAATTTCGTACATGCGTAAATTAATACGAGTTTTGAAAAAAGGTTTTATCTTTACAAATCGATAGTGTTTCATGTACCGGATCGACCCTCCACGGGATTAAAACGATTAAAATTTAACGGTGTATAAGTGATTGGCGGTCCCAATAGACTTTGTCCTGCCCGAAAACAGGCTATCTGTCAGAAAAATAAATTAGAACTCGATTGAAGCACCACCTATAAGGTTCAGTAGTATTTTTAAACCATCCAGAAATATACTCAAATATACACTCAAACTTTCAACTAAATCAGTCAAGCCGTTTAGAAGGAGTTAAGTGACAAACACATGTACAGAAGAATTATAGGAATATTACGTTCATTTATTTTTTCTACACAAGTAACATTTATGCTAGAGTTACAGCACGAGACACCAGTCTCTCACAAAGTTAATTCCATCTCACGACAGGCACCAGCCTATGGTAGGTTTCTCCGAAACCTGTATACCCAGAATGGAGTTTGCTTTGTCATTGTCTGGTTCAAGATATTCAAAGCGTTCGCTCTTGTTATTCCAAAGGATTATATTTGGTTGTTTAGTACAACCACAAAATAGATAAGTACAGAAGACAATCTCATGTATGAACTTCACTTTTTATACCTACGCTCGGTGGCCGCACACTAATGAGCGTCTGAGCCGGAACTGTTCGACGAGTGGGCCTAGGCGCTCCGAGATACCGTGTCCATGAGCGGTGTCTATGTGTGTGTTGCTCGAGCGCGCTTTGTATGTAGATTGACTTCTGTAGCTATCTATTTTGTGGTAAAACCCTGTTTGCGAAAGTTATTTAAGGGAACAATGTAGCTTACTCTGAAGTCAAGTATACATCAAAATTCAAACTCATTCGTAGGATTATTTACATTTATTTACGTTATAGGCTCATAAACACGTCGATAGCTTTAACTTTATTTATGATCCATAAAAAGAGTTAGAGGCATCGATTTTTCTATACGTAGAAAGAAGATGAAGGCTGCTATGTTGTCGATCTTATAGACAAAATATATACATGAAAGCAGTAAGTACTATTATGATAATATTATAAATGACACTGAACAAGAAGTCTTTGCTGAATATGGCTCATACTGTGGCCCAAAGCAGACGGCATGGCAGCAGGCATTGAAGATGATGTGCCTGTGAGGTATAGATAGATGTGTGCAACCCTAAATGGAGGGAGTGCAGGTGTCATGTCATCGCAATGACAGGAGTGGAGATCGACTTTCAGAAAATGGAAGTCTGTTACCAAAACCCTGAAGTGGCGGCGTGCCACGTTCCACGCGCGTCGCTCTAGTAGAATTAATAAAATGTAATAATAATATTCCATAACTTTCACGCAACTTTCAAACAATCACATCCAAAACTAAGCAGAGTACAGTGTGAGTGTGTGAGTGTGTGTATTTGAGTACAAGACAACTGATAAACATATACACCAATATAATTCTTTCTGAATTACAACCATACACAGAACAAAATGTGATCATGCTCATAATATAAACATTTGTCTTGCATGGAACCGTCGGAAAATCGAAACTACGACCTCCGGCATATCAGTCAGGGCCAGTGACTACTACTCCAACAGGCCTGTCAATTGTCGTATGCGACTGCGGTGGGTGGCGAGGTTCGTATGAATTTATGAATCCTCATTTTATTCGAACTTTCGAAGCTCGTCACATTCTGCCTTGCCCGCAACACTGTGATTTATCATTTATCATGGCATTACCAGGGTTGCCGACATAGCACGAAGAATCGCTAAACTTAAGTGGCAATAGGCAGGGTACATTGCTCGCAGAACGGATGGCCGTTGGAGCCGAAAGATTCTGGAGTGGCGACCACGTACTGGAAGACGCAGCGTCGGAAGGCCTCCTACAAGGTGGACCGATGACCTGGTGAAGGTTGCGGGAATCCGATGGATGCGAGACGCACAGGATCGTGCACTGTGGCGACACTTGGGGGAGGCCTATCTCCAACAGTGGACGTCTATCGGCGGAAATGATGATGTCATTACAATACCTAGCTGGGGCAGCGTAATGAAATGCGCAAGTAGGTATAGGGTATGTTATCCAGGTATCGGCCAATGATGTAAATAAAAAAAAATAAAAATGTTTTATTCAATAATTAAGTAGGTTCAACAATACTGAGGTTGACTTCTCCTTTTTAAGTGTGAAAATTCCTGTGCCAGGAGTGCCTGCTCTCCCTTAACTTGATTACTTTTACGTATCTTAACAAAATAATGATTAAATTAATACAACAGTGAACTAAATCTATATGAGCGTGCACGCAATGTGCGCACGTGTGTGTGAAAGCGCGAGTTACGCTGTTTGTGCTTGATAGCACCAAAACACCGTGTGATTTTTGTCAGACAAACCCTTCCGTCCGCCCCAGGGTGGAGGACGTTCATGAGGATTTCCACACGATAAACAAGGAAACATAACATTATAGGCAACCAAACAAACAATAGGTATTACCCACCCCATGTTTGTTTTTAATAAAATGTCGTTATTTCTTTGCTCAACTAGGGATCGCACCAGACAGAAAGGTTTGAAAGACGAAAAGGCAGGCGTTTGCCCAAACGTGAGATACGGACTAGGTCGGGAAAAAATATTTTTTTCTATCCCTTTGTTTCTTCATATCAAAACACA
The DNA here is from genome assembly GCA_910589285.2 of Mythimna ferrago. Lineage (NCBI taxonomy): Eukaryota > Metazoa > Arthropoda > Insecta > Lepidoptera > Noctuidae > Mythimna > Mythimna ferrago. The sequence goes on from OU342680.1 coordinate 3,889,582, forward strand.
GTTATTATCTGTAGCTCATTAATTTTAAAAATAGACATTGTTATTTATCCGAATATTTAGGTACATAAATAATATAGGCTATAGTTGAGAAAAAAAGAGGTTCGCAATTGAAAACCAAACACATTAGTAAATAAAACACAAACATATTTCACAAACAATGTTTCAAAAACACGTTCAAAATAAAATCACTCAATAATAGGTTCTGTATTTGCTTGCTAACCAAGTTTAAAATTGCATCGTATTTATATCTATCACACGGAAGTTCAAGTGTAATTCAGTGTCTCGAAACAGAAGGCCGGCCGATCCTTGCCCCTCCAAGAGGACGCCACTAAACGTCATGACTCAAATCAAATCAAAAGCATCTGTTTCAAATATTCATTTAGAGTCTGTCTAATAAGTTAAACGACTTGGGTAATTATTAGGATTTAATTAAATCTGATTTAGTCAACACGGGTTCAATAATCAAGGTTGATTAAGAGATAGAGATCATTGTTTACGAACAGAAGAACCTTATAAAAATGATCGAATATAAGTATTTTTTAAATGATTAAATATTATACAAAATTCCCAAGTCGGTTGACTTATTAGACAGACTATACAGACACTTTTAATTAGTCAAATGTCGGTCAGTCCAAAAAAAGTGAAGCAAAATTGCACGTTCCAAAGCGAAGATCTCCATGGAGAAGAACCAAAAGCCGCCAATTGTATGTTTTTAGATATAAGGCTCAAATCTATTATTTATTATCCCGGTGTACAATTAAGTTTAGATACATAAATAAACGTGCAAGAAATTCCGTAGACACTCTTTTTAATCATAATATGAGTTACATAGAATCTTGGTTACATATTTCTTGTTGCTTCTATGTATTATGTGAGCACAATGTAGATAAGTAATAAAAAAATTAAAAATAATAAAAAGATAGAAACTGAATTAAGCCACTGGCAGCTAAGAGATGACCAGTCTCAACTGACGGCACCCGCCGAGGATGACGCGTGCACTAAGATTTTATATTATATCCTACTAGCGCGTTCATCAGCCCCAACCAGCTCAACCGATGAGTTTTAGATCGAATTAAACGAGCTGTCAATCGAGTGAGCTTTAGCGAAAAAATAGCTCGGGGAAACCACTTACAATCTTACAGTTATTTGTTTGAAAAATAAGTATGACATCAACATTATTAACTTTACTCTATCCACTTACTTCAATCAACAGATTTACCCATTGTAACAAATCAATCAAATCAGTTGATTTGATTGATTGAACTTTCTATTGGTTAAGTGTACTACTGTTATGTAAAACCTGTATGTACAATAAAAAATTAAATTCAGTAGTTACTGAAATTGATTTAAAAATATTTCAGATTCGAATTCGAATAAGCGACGGAGTCGAATGCATCTGCCGAGTTGCAAAATATTTTTTTCGTTTTCCAAACGATATCTACAAAGATAATAAAGCGCTAAAGTTTTTTTTGTTAACCCGTATTGTATAAACACGCCGAAACTACCAGTTGAATTGGATATAATGTTTCTCTATAGGGTAGACAGAATGTGGAAGAATAAGAATGGATAAAGTGAGAAATTAATGGGGATATTAGAGGAAGTTTGCAAGCGGTCATGTTAAAAGGAGGGACAAACTGCATGTTACTAAAAAGTTAAAAGTAGGTAAGTATACAAGTGGGTGGCTGGAAAGGGAGAAGGAAGCCAAAGAAAATGTGGATGAATTGTGTGAAGAGTGATTTGAAGAAAAAGAAAGTTTACGTACGTACGCTCGATGGACGCACACTAATGAGCGTTTGAGCCGGAACTGTTCGACGAGCAGGCCAAGGCGCTCCGAGATATCGTGTCCGTGAGCGGTGTCTATGTGTGCGTTGCTCGAGTGCACTTTGTATGTAGATTGACTTCAGTACCTATGTATATATTTTGTGCCCCAAGCGAACGCTCGCGCTGCTATTGTCTTACTATTGTGTCTACGAGTATAATTGACGGTATTTGAAAGGTTTAAAATTGTCGAGCACAATTCTCGTTCCAATAGGAACAAATATATCTCGAGTGAAACGTACAAACGTTGTGTTTTTTCAAACGGGTTGAGTTATTCACCCTCAATGTTTTCCCTCTTTCTGAAAAAGCTCTTTGTGGGTCTTCTATGTATCCGTATTTTTTCAGGCCAACGGTGCGTACGATTTAGAGTTTAATGGTCTTGGGTATTGGCCCTGAACAATTTTATTCATTACTAGCTTTTGCCCGCGGCTTTGCTCGCGTTAAATTCGAGGTAACACGGTTCCCCTTTCTGTGGGGGGTTAGAAAGAGACAAAAAGTAGCCTATAAAGCCGTGAAAGCCGGACAAACAGACACACACACACTTTCCCATTTATTATATTAGTATGGATCTTATGTGTCTTAACTGTGTGCAGCGCCCCTTAGTGAACACCACTGCGCGTGGCGTAACCTACGAAAAACTTATTATTTGCGGTTGGTACAGTAATCGGGTCTAGTGATCGAACCGCAAAATTAAGTTTGTTTTTTATTGTTTATACTGTTCCGGGATAAAAAGTTCCCAGTGTGGTGCCCAGGATATTAAAGAATAATTATACCAAGTTTCATCGTAATCGAACCGGTAGTTATTGCGAGATGCCTGAAAAAACAGACAGACAGACAAAATTTTTTTAAATTACATTTTTGTGTTCGGTGTCTGTCTAGTAACACCCCCGGCCATTTATTTTTTTTGATATTTTCAATGTACAGAATTTTCACTTCTACAGATTTATTATAAGTATAGAAATAGATTTTACCTGAAAACGGTAGGTATTTATTTTGATTATATTTTGTAATTTTTGAATTTATATACGGGGTTCTTAACCACATGACAATTGGTTACTGAGTAGCTTCTACGCGGATGAAACCACTGGCAATAGCCAGTAATTATTAAAATAAAATTATTGCTGTATCGATGGGGCTGTATAAAAAGATCTAAACCACTAAACAAACATGAATAGGGGCAAAATGAAAAGTTATAACGCAAAATTTGGTTTTCGTTTTGTTTTTACTGTGTATGTATGCGCCAAATAAAATATTTTATTTTCTTTCTATCTAGAATAGCTCCTAAAAACTAGGCAGGAAGAACCACATGCGTCAGTAACATACAGCTGCCTTCACGGATATTGAACGCTCAGCGTCAGAGTGGGGATCGCTTTGCGCATTCCATACATTGGCGAACCAATCGTCTTCGTTGTTAGATACATGCAGCAACGCAGTGAACGAATGAGGAGTGACGTCTATGACGCGAGGGCGCGGCCAGCCAATCACTGACACTCCCCGCCCCCGCGTCGCACTTCACACCACTAAAGAGACCGAATATTTGACTTCTGCGCAAGTTTTCAAGATCCGTGATGGCAAATGTACAAGAAAGACATTACACATACACACATAAGACATACATTATTAAGAAAATCCTATACTAACCGACGTTGTAGAAATAGGGCACTGTAAAGCTATTTTTGTAGGAGAAATCCGCCTTATGTTTCAATCAATCAATTTCAATTTGGATTCCCGCACCGAACATTCCCGTATGAAATACAAATATGTAGTTGTTCCCGATCTTGTGTGCGAGTCTCCGTGTTTATGATCGCACCCACCATACATAAATTGTTTCTAGTGTGGCAATGTGTATAGTAAAAAATAAATTCAAATTATTTATTAAACACGAGTATATTAGTGCTTCTGCTAGCGGATTCGCCTGTACTTCCATACAAACTTTGGACCGTCATTTCACTCTCCTAAGGAAGTGTACTTTGGAAAATCTTTTTTGATTCTTTGTATAAAAAGAATCTCAGACTAAAATTTCAGCGTCTTAGATTCAAGGCTTTGGGCTATCATTCTATCCCTAGGGATCTAAATGTAGTATGGGAGTTCTCTAAGGAATGATGTGGTTTGAATTTGTGACATTAAAACCTTGAAAAAGTGAATTAAAATTTACTCGCATCAAAAATCAAACTGGCCACTAACAAAAAAAAACTAAAATGTAGTTATTGTTGTCTCTAATACACACATAATCTACTACGAGTATTATGCGATTATTGCCCTAATGAATTAAATTGTAATGTTAGAACAGATCTTACACCCAGCGATTTTAAAATTAACATCACTTATCCACTTTGAGAAAGCCTCCCATTTCTTGAAAGTCTCAGAAAATTTAGAATAAAGAACGCTACCTAGAATACGAGTATGCGGTCCTCTAAGCCTAAGAGCTTTTACTGCCTGTGAGCCTAGATTACTTTTATAGTCTTCTGATATGAACACAGAACCTAACTGTGTCACTGGAGATAATGTAGGAGATCATCCATTTAAGTGAAATAAAACTTTTGCGAATTTCAATTTCAATAGAAATCGTTTTAAGACTCTTGATGCAACAAATATATAGGTACAGAAGTCAATCTACATACAAAGCGCGCTCGAGCAACGCACACATAGACACCGCTCACGGACACGATATCTCGGAGCGTCTCGGACCACTCGTCGAACTGTTCCGGCTCAAACGCTCATTAGTAAGCGTCCACCCAGCATAGATCTAAAAAGTGAAGTACATACATGAGATTTTCTTCTTGTATCTTTTTTGTGCTTAGTGTAATGGGAGTAAGTAATTTGAACATTATTTATTGGATATCTATAAGCTTCTGTCAGTGGTTTTGTCCGTGAATGAGCATAAACATAATCAATCTTACAAGTATACTCAAGCCTCACCTCTAGAAGAGGGAATGGACCGTAATCCACCACGCTAGCTCAGTGGGAGCTGGGTCATGTTTTTGAACTTTCTTCACGATATTTTCTTTAACCGTTTTAAATCCGCGTGAAAGTAGAAAGTTATCTGAAGGGAACTTACTCCCTGGATTGAAAATATTACAGTTACGCTCTATTCTAGGATCTATTTCTTTCAAATCCGTTCAACCATTTATTTGTACTTGTTATTCAACAAACATACATAAAATTATTTTAATATTAGTGTGATTCTATGAAAAAATACGTGGTGTTTTCTTTGTAATAGTTTTCATCAGAGGACTATTGATATCGACCAATATTTTATCTGAAAGAGCTATTGATAGTTTTAATATTCACTGGCAATAACTGTAATGTACTCGTACCTACTAAGTCTTAGAAAACCTACATTTTGTTGTTTACCTATAGGCCATAATATCCGAGTGCCTACTGCAAGTTTGTTTTACGTTAATGAGATCGACACTTATGACGTTTGGAGCTCCGATTGTTCCCGCTCCAAGCTCTTAACCAATTAGAGAGCCAAACACGATAAACGTTGCGATCACGTAAAAACAAGTCGCACTGATATAAATTCGGTTTACCATATAAACCAAAACGTGGAGCACTGACTCCAAGTAATATCGGGTATTCTTGGATAGGTGACGCCCGGGTGTCGCCACTGTGCGGAATGCCCGGAGGACACGGTGGAGCACACAGTCGAGGTGAGCCCTCAAGGAGTTGTCAGCAACAGCAGGGGCCCAGCCGGGTCGAAGCCTACTGGGGCCAGGGTTATCCGAAAGGGCGCTCGAGCCCCGGTATGAAGGCTAGAAGGAACGGGGTGGGTCTTTTAGTCAGTAAGAGTCTGACACTATCTCCTGCTCCACCCATGATTTTTTCCCACCATAAAAAAAAAGGGTATTCTTGGATAATGTTGACGATTGGATATAAAAATCAAAAAGCCATATTGCTAAAAAAGTTGTATTCAATAAATTCGTAACAAATAAGTTATCAATAGTTATACAAACAACATTATCAAATAATTTATAAACTATCAAAATGCTAAGGCGACTTCAAATAATTAATTATGAATTAATTATTCTCGAACAAATCAGCTGTACACTCAGGAAATTATTATTAACTTAAGTAAAGTATAATTATAATATATTATCTTATCTATTCTTATTATTTGGTGTGTTCTCGTAACAATATAAAAAGTGTATTATTTTTATTACATTTCGCATGCTTAATCAAAAAGAGACGTAACTCAAAAAAGTGGATATTTGAAAATTAAACTTTATTTTCTAACGTATTTTTTTCAGATTTAAATATGCCTTCTTTTTTAGTTAGGTCTGTTTATGATTAAGCATGCGATTTATTCATTTTTAAAACATATAATTTACATTTTTAAATATTTTTTTTTAAACAAATTCATATAAAAAAGATTAACATTTAAAAAGGTAAATTATATGTTTTAACATTTATTTTTATCATTATTAATGTACAAATTATGACTATAAAAGATTATAGTAATATTAACAAAATAGAAAACTGTGTTCGTTTTTTTTTAGTTTAAAAATATCTGTAAAGATATTTGTTTAGGCTTTCAATTAAGTAGGACGCATACATTATCATAATTAAAAAAGTAGCTTTAGGCACGAGAAATTTTGCAAATGAAATATTCATTTGCATCTAATTTATGAGCACTGCAAAGGCACATGCCAAGTTATATTTGCCAATTCATAATTTTTATACATTATTTTTTTATGTTCTGTTGAAATAGTGACTTATTTTGAAGTACAAACATATTTATTTCAATAAAAATATACTTCTTATAAAGGTCTAAATAACTTGTACATACATCATATTTGTAGAATATAATATAAAAGTACATAAAAATATTGATATCTTCAAACGCGTGCAAAACTAAACTATTACTCGTGGCTAACCAGTCAAGATTGTGTTATACTGTATTGATCCAGAGTTACGAGTGCAAGTTGTTTTTAAGTTAACGCGATCGAAACGTTTTCCGCTTTTGGCTCTCTGATTAGTTAAGAGCTTGGAACGGGCCAATTGGGGCGCCGAACATCATAAACGTGTTGATCGCGTTAACTAGAACAAATTCGCGCTAGGCATTCCAACCACTGAAACTATTAAGTAATAGCGCGATTTTGATCGCGTTCGAAGATTGAATTTTGCATTAGTCTGTAAGAAGTATTATTATATTCATCTATGATAACAAAGCTGTGTAGTTTAAAACACAGTTCAGCTAACCACACGTTAGTAACAACTTATTAGATATTGCTATAGTTACTGAAGTGTAGTTGATGTACAAGATAAGTAGCTACAGCGAGATTATTTAAAGCTCGATTCCTCTGAAACTCATTACAATAAATTTTATAAAAAAAAAAAAAAATTAAATTATTAGCTGCAACATTTTACGATTACGATTTACAGAATAAATGATTGGTTAAAATAACTTATTTTTGTTTTTAATTATTTTGAAGCCATTCAATGTTGTCGCTATATTTTGTATTAAACAAAAAACTACTGAAAATTAGTTCATTGTAATTTGTTCATTAGAAATGGAGTTTCAATAGATTTCATTCAGTTCAGTTCCACAGACAAATTAAATTTCAAAAAATATGAGCAGAATCACTAAGAAATAAATTATTATTAACTCTATTGCAATTAACTCATGGAATGCCGTAATTAGAGACACAATAGAAAGACAATTGCTTATGTCGAACTGTGTAACTTAAGACATTCAAAAGGTTAATTATATTTAATTATTGCTTTCTATACAATTATAACGAGTAGCGTTTCCATAATTATAACACAGAACATGTAACAATATATTATATTTTCTTTAATAACTTATATTGTTATGGCATAACTTGGCTTATTTTTTTTTGTAATTTGTACATTAAAAGGCACTAATCTAACATTTCATACATCTCGAGCTTTTTTACTAGATGAAATGTGAACAGGAATCACTTGTAGTTTTAAAAGTAATAAAACTCATAATGTTTCAAATAAACAATTTTAAGAAAATTCTTTGCCTTTTTGAAATACTAAAGAGTTTTTGCGTCTGATATGACAAAACTTTACTTAAGTAAGAAATCTTTTTCATAAATTTTGTTCCTGTACATCAAATATATTCTATCAATCAAACATGAAAAATCAGTCATGAGCATCAGATTTTAATCCACCTTCCTCGTTTTCTTGATCTCCAAGAACTTCAAGATGTTAAGGCACCAGAACATAGCTGAAGCTACGAAAAAGGTTTGTAGTGCCGTGGCAAATGCAGGACTGGTGATGGTCACACTTCTGGTGAGGAAGGCGAGAGCAGAACATCTGATGACTTCTAAGAAAGGAGCGTGCTTGGAGTTGTCGAACGCCATTCCAATGATTGTGAGTGATGCGATGATGTAGAGGACGCAGATCAGCACTGAGATTGGTGTCATACCCTGGAACAAAAGAAAAAAATGTTAAGAAGGGGTAATGACTTCGATTTGTAAAAGTAGAGAATACAGTACAGATTAGAATGTATACATTAATTCTATCTTTGTATTATTCATTACTCTACCTAGAGAGGAGGTCTGAGGCCCAACAGTAGAAACATTGTAAGGCTGAGTTTGCTGTTATTCATTACAATGGATAATAATTAGCAAAATCATCGATATCATGATGTACCTAACACAGAATTTTAATTAAAAAGAGAAAAGACATAAAAAAAGAAAGCATTTACTAAGTTGACATCCTTTATCAAATTACCAAATACGTTGTACTTTTGACAATGCTTATCATTGAAACATCACTTAGTAAAAAACACAATTGTTTTTATAGATCCCCGTAATCTAAAAATACATTACAGTATTAGATGGAACTAATTAACTGGAAGCAATCAAGAACGTGATGCTATAATACTAGCGTGTCAGATGCAAAGATTGAAATTGTTCATAAGCAATTAATGTTTAAGTGTTTCTGTACCTAACCGCTACAATCATCTCCGTTTCAACCTTAATACCTTCAAATTTAGCTTAATGCTTTTAAAGATAAGATACTGAGCTTCATAGCAATTTGAATAGAAATTCACGGACTAGATGATTTCATCTAAAATTTTACGACGTATGATATATATCAGGGCATATAAAGTAAGATTGTCGGTTTTGAAACTTTGGTGTTTAGGATCATTTCATTTTATGGCTACAAAGGTTTCAAATACTACAATATCAATGCGAATGGTTTCTTTTGGAATAATAATGAGATCTAAATTTTAACGTTTCTCAGTTTTGCCGTTGTCATAGAGTTTTAAATATTGATGCTACTTATGGATTAGATAAGTCTTTTATTTATTCTGTTCCAATCCTATTTTAGCAATATTTTTTTGAAGATATTGAAAAACTTACGATACAGAGCAGCTGTAGAATGATAAATTTATTTGTAAAAGCTTCCAAAAAACTTCTAAACAAATCTTTCAGTCTGTTGATGAGTTGTTGAAATTGTATCGCCTACGATCACAAAGTAATTGTAAATTCAACGCCGTAGGATGTTTCAAATTGAGATTTCAAAAACTTTTGAAGTGAAGAAAATTTTAAGATTAAACGACCATTGAATATTTAACAAGCTCTAGACTAAGTGACATTATTAATGACTAACTTCTGAAAGCGGTTTTGCCCTTTTTTAAATGGTGAAAGTTGATGGAGAAATTATTTTTGAGTTTATTCATTGCAAACCAAAATTTATACAGTAAATATAAAATCTACTTGATTTTATATTTACTGTATAAATTTTTGTTAATCAAAAAGAAAAAAAGAGTTTTAGAGATCTTTACTAGATTACTTTTACACAAATTTATGTTTCGATTTCAACAGAAACCTAGATAATTTAAACGAGATATATCTTTTTTTTAATATCTAGTTATAGATGGGTAATAACATCATAATCACGTAAGAGCCGTTGTATAGAAATGTATCTTGGGTTTGGCGGCCTTAATACTACTTTGTTATTTCCAACGGGAAGTAATGAAATGATAAAACGTTACATTGTTTATTCATTCAGAACTTTGCAAAGTGTTTGTTTGAATTAGATAACAATTTGTAATTAAACAAGAATTTATGATATACCAGAAATGTTTAATTTTCATAACTGCATTTGTTTAGGGGAATAATAAAGAAAGAAAGAAAAATAATTTATATAATAAAGGATGCTGCTTAATTCAATAATTATACAACCTTATTTTTAGTATGCGAAACCTGAAACCTCTGTTTAGTATAGTATAGTATGTAAAGAATCTATGTATAGAATTTTAAAACTGTATTTTTAAAAATCACAATTATAAGCCAGTTATGGTACCTGGATGGCGATATAAATATATGTACATGGTCAACGGGCCGCCCGGGCGACTGAGTAGTTGTTTTGCTTCCGCACCCAGCTGTGCGCTTGCGCCTAATGCCCGCTATGACCTGCGGTGACCCGTTTTGTACTTAGTGTCAGTGGTATCCAACTTGTGACTTTTTAAAATATTTTTGTGAAAAAATATAACATGGTGTAAAAAATATTGGAATCGATTCTGAACTCACTATATTCAGGTTTCATATATGTAATGTATGCGTATACTAACAATAATATTGTATATTTATTGCACTACTTTAGCTCAACATAAAGAAAATCACGCTGTAAGGTTAGTTGATTTATTTTATTTTATATCTCTCACTGCTCAGTAGCTCCCAAACCTTGGTAATCTTCTTAGTGTGCATTGAATTAACGTTAACGGCGTAATTAATTACCTAACAGGATAAAGAGATCACGGTTCGTATCATACAGATCTCAACCAAAATAATTACTTACAAACCAGATGTTAATTATTTGTAAATCTTTGTTTATGTTTAGTTTAGGGATACTTTGTCAAATTAAGCAAACTATATATATATATAATAATATTTTAAGTCTTAATATAGAGCAATATCACGCAAATTTCTAGTATGATAGGTAAATGTTGAACATTTTAGGTAGGATATCGTAAGCGAGAGTTGGCGGTTTTTTGCACGAGCGGGTTTTAACATTTATAAAATTAAAAAATATTTCTTTTATAAAATCACTCTAAAAAGAAAATTACGATTTCGATAATCGTGAGTATAAAAAGAAATAGTTTTTTTTCTTTTCTACCTCAAGACGTCATTATCTCGCAGTTTGAGTGAAAAAGCAAAGTGTAGTGTTCTGTAAAAATATTTGATATGTCTATATAGGTACTAGTGATCCGTTTCAATTTTGCACAGGTGTTAAAAGTCTTTGAAATCCTTGGTTTTTCTCTACTGGGTATATTATTATTGTGTGTGTTTTTTCATATTATTCTTAAACCTTTCTCATGAATCGTTCTGTCAAATGGTGATAACTGCTTAAATATCCGTTGAGTAATTTTTGAGTTTATTACGAATATTCAGACGGACAGGTGGTGGTGGTGCGTTACTTTGTTTTATATTATGTGAGGATGTTAGTGTTATTATTTCAAAGCAGAGTTTGAAGTCTATTTCAACATCACAAAATTTGTAATAATCGTTTATGTACCTACACATACCCGTACAAGAGGCGTATTTACATATCATGGCGCCTCAGCAACCACTAACGATTTACGATGTTGTCTGTTTATTATAAGTACATCCAAAATTAGTAAAACCTTAACACAGCCACGTAACCTGCCAGTTTATCTAATCCAATCAGCGCCCTGGAGTAGCAACATAACAGATTAATAAGATCACCTCTAGGTTCCAATTAATGAATATCACGTTTCTACCACTACATAATATATGTATAAACAGAAGATCAACTCCATACAATGAGCGAAAGCGTACGCACACATGGACATATTTCACGTATATCGAGTAAGCGCACTCGCGATCGGCATTTATTTAAGACCACAATAATTGTATATATGCGCACACCTATTTTTACTGGAATTATAGAATTTACCTTCTGCATTGCTTCCACGAGCTCTTAACGTGTAATGACTTAATTCCAAAGATAAGGCTTTCTTCTTCATAAGAAATTACCAATTAGAACCGTGCATTAGTTTGTGACGTTATATAAGTGTCTATACAGGCTATGCCTTTTAGAATACCGTAATTAGACACACAATAGAAAGGTTACTATGAGAGAGCGAACGCGAGTGTTCGCTTGGGGTTTAATGAATTAAATAAAAATATTTCGAATTTGGATTTAACTGTTAGCCTTCTGTTTATAAATATGATATGTTCCGATTTATACTCACTGAATCTTTGTCACAACATCGTGAAATTGGAGCGCAGTCGTTAACAAATATTAGTATAGATCACACATGTAACATGTTATTTTTACGATGAAATGGCCGTGTATTTTCATCTTGACTTGCTGGTATTGGAATCATTACTGACCACCATAATAATGGGCTGATTTACTTACACAGACTACGGGAAATCTACAATGAGTAACAAAGTGTAAGTTTTCAGTAAAACCGGGCGCTATAGGGTGTCTTAATGAATGAAAAAAACCTTTTTGGATTTGTTAGATTTTCAAATGCCTGCACTAAACTTAGCATTGAAAATCGAAATAGTGCCATTTTTCGAGCTTTTATTATATTTAGATATCACCTGGTACGTACGTGAAAGTTCCCAATCTCAATATAAACTCAGCTAAGCCGAAGCATTCATTAAGGCCCAAGCGCCCGAAAAGTGCCATAAAACAGTGACTTTCTGAAGCCTACTCCTCGGTAACGGCCTGGTTAATAGGTTTGAAAATAATATATGTTTATTATAGATTCATGAACAACATTATCAACATTTGATTTTTTCGTGCTATTAATACTTTTGTCTAAAAAAAATATTTAGCAATTTCGCAACTTTTCCCTACTCCTTCGAAACGGCTTGGATCTTTACAAATATTTTTACACATAAAAATTGATGGTTAAATATTCTTCAAAGTGAACATTGCTTATGTAAATCAATCAATATTTCGTAAAGAAAATGGATTTAAAGGTCAGCCGCGCGCTTTCCGGGCGCTGTTGGCCACAAATAAATGCACAGATTTGCGTACTGCCGCCTAGGCGGTGCGTCCGCATAATTTCGGCCAGGTGGTTCAAGGGACTATAAGCCTTAAACCCCAAGCGAACGCCGGCGTTCGCTCTTTCATTGTCTTTCTATTGTGTCTTTAATTACGGTTTTCGAAAGGTTAAAATTATTTAGTAATATTCCCGAGAAACATTAAATTAATAGGCAAAACGAATAAGAAAAGAAAAATAGAGAAATCGAACAAAACAAATTATGGTTACCAAGTTTTCACCGTACCTACTTCATATTTCGGTAGGTAACTTTATAAGTTTACGTACGATAATTACGAAATTTTTTTAATGGTAAAAACTAGTATTTGACTGCGATCCTACCTACTGTTAAGCAGTGATGCAATCGTCAATGGTGAGGCAGACTAGTTAATAAAGAGCCTATTCACAATAACCTTGAAGACACCTTTATTATAATCGGACAGGAAGACCGCAGCAGGCAACTTGTTCCTTTCATGTCATATTAACGTTAATCCTAATTGCTGAAGGCGAGGCAACTCCATCTCCGCATTAAAACAACAAAGTACGAACTTTTTTCCAGTTGCCGTCACTTTTCATGATAAAACTCCAGTGATAAGCGAGGATTACTAAAATGGTGTTAAAAAAAGTTTACGGTTTACATCAAACCTCTTTTCAGGAAAGTGCTAAATTTACAAAAAAAACGGTGGTACAATAAAATAATAAATTATTTAAAAAAGGAATCTTTTTTTTTTCATAACTAGCTTTAAGAGAGACCATTCCAAAGAACTCAAAGACGGTGGTATTACTTTGTGGCACTCAATAGTTCCATAGGTTATTGTGGTGTTCACTAGAATCACTAGTTAGGGATTCGCGTTTATAAATGAAACCACCAAATATTAGTAAGTAACCACAACTCAAGAATGATATTTAGTCGTTCCTTGGGGCGAATCGGGACTACCCACGACGTCACCACTTAAGTTGGTTTACATTTAATGTGTATATCACTAACAATCCAATCCCATCATCAGGGATCTTATCAATGTGTGTTAAAATGTCAAGCGTGCGAGCGAGAAATGCTTACTTGAAATAGACCAATTAAACAATATCGGTCAGTCTAAAAAACGTGAATCTAAATGGTACGTTCCAAAGCTTAGACCTCAATGGACAAGAACGTGCAAGAAACTCAATGGACACTCTTTAAAATCGTATTATGAGTTATATAAATCTTGGTTACATATTTCTTGTCGCTCCTGTTTTGTGGGCACAATGTGGATGGAGAGAAAGAGAAATGAAGCTATACGCCCTATAAAGTTTCATCCGTTTAATAGTTCAGTTTAAGTCGTCGAATGAAAAAAACTACACTTTGCTTTTTCACTGAAACTGCGAGATAATGACGTCTTGAGGAAGAAAATATTTTTTTATATATTTTTTGGGAATTCTTAAGATTTTCCTGGTCTGAACATATGCATCGGAATGTTAAAATATTCAAATCTATAATGGCAAATAGCAAATACTCATTTATCATCATCGTCTAGAGTCCAACTTAGCTTACTACTGGGCATAGACCTTCGTTCTCTTTTCAGTACCGACCTCATGCAGGTTTTACCTGACAATGGCAATAATAATATTCCAACATTCCTTTTACCAGTTCTTGGACACCACTTGAACACTGCCTTGCCTTGTTACTATCGCGTCTTGCCATGTGTCCGGCTAAACTTTATGCGACTCCCAGGGCCTCAAGTTTGCTATTAAAATAGTGTCAGATAGATCTATTATTGATGTCATAATTGTCGATTTTGACAAGTTTGACAAGTAATCTACTAATATAGTGGCGTCATTATGACTTTCCAATGGTCAACCACTGACACTCCATTGAAAGAAGTGGCAAAGAATAGTAATCTCGTATATATTGACAAATGAATATTTGACGTATGCGGTAATCTGCTAAAACTCTGACGGTTTATTTAATCAGTGTTCTACCATGAGAACGTTATTGTGCAGTTATTGGTTTTAATATGCTCGATATTATCATTCTACCACAACTCTATTACGATACCACTGACCGATCAATGATCGATCATTATGAATTAGCAGATAACGAACTTTTAGCAAAATGACAATGTGATCGTGTTGGAATGACGAATTTATAAAAATAGCAGACTTGGGCCCCTGAACTCATCTTTTAATATTGAAAACCTTCTAAAAAAACAAAAAAAAGTCTTCGGATCTCGCACACCAAGCATAGAACACTCCATAGCTTTCTGTACAACTCTTAGTCTATACTTATCCCGAAGCTAAGTGTAGTGGGAAGAAGTTTCTTTATAAACTTAGCGGTACGAAATAGTCTCGCGTAGGTAAGGACTTTTAGAAGAGCTTGGCACTTACAGAGAACCTGATAAGTAATACTGAATGTCATATCTTCGAAAAGAAGATTAGATTTTATTATTGTGATGGTGTGAGAGGCCTACTGTCCACAGACGCGTAGCTTTAAAGACGCGTATTCGTCATTACACGCTTAGTGTACACCTGCAACTTACATACGAAACTATGAAACACTGTTGACGAAGCGGCAACGACTCGAAGGCACGACGTTGACGAATACGCGCCTATGAAGTCACGCGTCCCTAGATGTTCCTTAGTGATAGCATGACGAGGGACAGAATAGAATGACCCCAAATAAAACGAAGGGCAGGAAGATAATTATTATCTTTCTGCCCTTATTTTGTTGTTTCGTCCAAAGTAAAACTCACCATATGTCTAGAAGTCAACTCGAAGAATCCATACAACACAATAGTGTAATGTGCTACGAGGTAGAAGTTGCACCAAGCCGGTAGTTGCACGTCGTATTTATCTCTGTTATCCACCTGTGAACAAAATAACGTTTAAGTAACTTCTAGATCATGCACTGCTATCAATCCTCTTGCACGAATATTGTCAATCAGCCTAGCCGGTCTGGAAACCGACCTCAACGTAGTTATAAAATGACTGTGTTGAGGTATTGGTCTCCATACCATCATAACTCGGTAACTGGGTAGCTCCAACCCGTCAGACCAAATTTTCCACTAGTTTTAAGGTTTGGTCTATCAATACTAAAACTAAAACCGACTACGACAAAAAAACGACTTTTTAACGACGCTTTAAAAGTATGAAACAAGATTTTCAGGATGCTGAAAAAAAGAAAAGCTATAATTACACGTTATATAGGTACTAGGTACCAAACGTAACACTAATAACGTGTGACTACGGTTTTGCTTTTTGTCCTGTTGTGGAATATTATATATTTATTTTGCCCTAGTGCTTCTTGAACTAATCACACCAAATTATAAAGGCAAAAGTTTGAGAGTGTGTCTCTATTTTTGTCTCTTCAGAACGGATTTCGAAGAAACGTGGTACACGGATAGACCACAAAATAGAATAAAAACTCTGGAATAGCGCATATGATACTTTTTATCCCGGGAGTGCGTTTCATTGGGATAATTTTCTGCTATTACGTGGGTGAATCCGCTGGCAGCAGCTAGTACACATTAGATCGGTGACCTTGCCATATTTAAAGCTATTAAAATAGATCAAGGGCTCCATTCAAGTTGAAATTGGTTGGGTATGACGTAATACCTAATAAGCGGCAGGAAACAGCGATGGAGACGTCTAAATTTAGTCTTAAGATCCTTTTCGCAGACCTTGCTTCTAAACGTAATTGATGCTGTGTAAATATGATTTATTTAATAAATGTTTTTTTTTTTATTAAATAAATCGTTTTTACAAGTTAAAATGGTCAAAATTGCATGAAATAAGTAAGTAAGACACTAATATATACCATTGAACGCAATAACTTATGTGAAATTTTTTCGTACTCAAAATTTGTTTTGCGAACAAAGAGTTTGAACAAAAAGGTTCTAACTACATTATAGCACTAGTGCGTAATGGTAATCAAAAGGTCACAGTTTGGTAATAAGTGCCTTTATATACCTAAGTTTAGTGCAATAAGAGTCACTTTCTGAGCAAGTGTATTGAAAAATATTTTAAAATAAATAAATATTAAATCATGTCAGTATAGCGACATCTACACTAATATAATAAAGAGGTAAAGTTTGTTTTTTTTTTGTTTGTAGGAGGTAATCTCTGAAAGTACTGGTCCAATTGCTAAAATTTTTTCACCAATAAAAAGCTGCTTTATTCCCGAGTGACTATTGACCGAGTGGCTATATTTTATGTACGCGGGCAAAGCCGCGGGCAAAGGTTAGTCTATAATACTTTAGGAACTAAAATTCGAAACCCAACATCGCAGTACTCTTTAAAGTTCTCCACACATCATTCATCATTTCAGCCGAAAGACGTCCACTGTTGGACATAAGCCTCCTCCAAGTGTTGCCACTATACTATCCCACTCCCGTGACTCTCACCAGGTCATCGGTCTACCTTGTAGAGTCATACCAACACATATTTAGAACAAATATAACAACCCAAAATAAGCTTTCGACCCATTGCCCAGACTAGACTCAACATCTCCCCTTACGCATGAACGTGGAAGGGACCTACACGCACAAAACGTTTTGGGAACACATTCATTGTGCGTGCAGCTAAGGAGTGGAATTCCCTGACGGAGTCTGTGTTTCCTGTTGGCTACAACCCGGAAATCTTTTAAGACACGATAGAAAAGGTTACTCCTAGATAAGCGCGCTCCATCGTCGACGGTATCGTCGTTTTCCATTAGGTGAGATAGCGGTCAAGCGCGAACCTATCAGCAATAAAAATAGGTGAACTATTTACTTATTACTTTCGTGATGATATTAATGAATGAAGTCAGATGATTAAAAGCTGTAGGCGTGCAAGTGTTGGTTGAGACATCTTTCGAATTATAAGTTTGGGCGTTCGAAAAGTTTATCTTCCCTAAAATAAACTTCTATTGTTAGCAAAAATCAAAACTTGAATTGTGCTCGATTTCCACTTTTTCGCCTACATAGTTTTTATTTAATAATAGCCCCTAGCAGCGGTTTCACCCACGTGAATGTAGAAAATTATCCCACTCACATAGGAACTCATGCTTCTATGTTTAAAACTATCACATGAGCTATGTAGTAAGGGATGAAAATGAAAAAGGAGGCCAAAGAAAAGATGAATGGGTCGTTAGAGGAGTGATATGAAAGAAAGGGAGTCAGGGATAGCCTGAGCGTTGGCAGGACAAGATGGAAGAAAAAAAAACATGACAAGGACAGGACGTAGGTATATTTTTTTTCAGTTAAGCACACCCGTGTAGCATGCAAATCCAAAGAATTAACATAAATCGATTAGATCAGAATTCTTTTTGGAGACAGAATTTAAATTTTAAATGGTAGTACTTATCGAGTATCTGCGCAGTTCAATAAAATTCTGGTAGCCCTTCGGGACGTTATGTTAAAGAAAACTCCATAATTACTTGATTTTTATCTTACTACTTTTAATAAAAGATCAAACATACCTTTTTAAAAGATTATGCTTTCATTAGCCAAAAAGCAGTATCTTAATCAGCTATAAAAATTGATTTTTTTTCTGCTCTAGAGCTACTTGAAAAACCCATATCTTTATTAAGACATTAAAAAATAAACAATTTATACTTATCACATTTACATTGTTATTTGTTAAACACTGCAACCACTCAGGATTATGTTACTAACATCATAAACAATAACTTTTGTTCTACGAGTTTTAAAAATTTTAGTTCATCAGATTGTCATACAGAAAGTGACTCTATTAATTTGTTACGTCTTCTATTCTAAAGCTCACCGATTTTAATGGAATTTAACTTGGGACATAGCCACACACGGAAAAAGATTTGAAATATATTTTATCAACATATCGAGTGAAGCCGCGGGCAGAAGCTTCTATTTCTACTAGCTCACGACTTTGACCACTAAAACTGCACAAATATAACTAGTAATTCTATTATGAGAATTATTTCAGAAGGCAAATTACTTTACACAATTTTTTTCCGCGCAACTCCTTTTCATTAGATTACCGGTTTTCTTTTTTTCAGAGCAGATAATTGACCTTGATGACCTACCCCTCTTTATTAATACAAGTTAGATCTCACTCAAGTATGATCATTTCAGCCAAAGGCTTATCTTTGACAGCTAATTTATGGACAATTGGACATCGAACTAGAATCGATACCACTAACAGATAAGGGCTTAGTGGGCTGATGTACTTAGTTTAGTTAGGAGGTGACCAGACGGATTCAAACCAACATCCCAACCAAGGTGACCTTGCTAGTTTCAATCCGTGTAGACAGCAGTTGTAATCCTTCAACGCACTTGGTTTGGACGCGCGCTTTCCCAATCACCGAACATGTTGGCACGTGGTTTACATCCACGTAGCCGCAACACAAACCAAACAAGTTAAGGTGACCTTGGTTGGAACGCCAGTTCGCAACCGTCACCCCTTAACCCGTTGACTGCCGGAGCGCAGATCTACGCGAGACACAATGGCTTTTTAATTGTGTCTCTAATTACGGCATTCGAGAGGTTAACGGGTGATCTAGGATACTCCGTATAATAAGCATCGACTGTTTGTGTATAGAGTTACTCTAGGTATACACCGCTAAATTTTAATCGTTTTAATCCCGTGGAGGGTCGATCCGGTACATGAAACACTATCGATTTGTAAAGATAAAATTAAAAAATAAAGTACCTTTTTTCAAAACTCGTATTAATTTACGCATGTACGAAATTAATTTCTTTAAGAAAACGTCAGCTGAGCGAGTTCAATGACCTGTAGGTAGGTGTCGGTGTTGTGTACAAACTACCTACAGCGAAGTAATACTTACATCAACCTTCATATCTTCATCTCCCAGCCGAGGTGTTCCCGGTTCCCAGCTGGGTCCCCAGAAGATGGCCTTGAGCTTGTGCTCCAAGGTGTCAAGCTTACGGAACTTTTCTATTACGTAATTGCTGTAGAAGGCCTGGAAAGAACAAAAGAGGTTAGTCAGACTAATGTTATAGAGGTGAAAGTACAAGTATGTATATGTCGTGGCTAAGTCATAGAAATAGGTCAATTCATGACCTTAATGATGACCTTCACGACATCAATGATATGGCCAGACGAAGATCAGAAAACAGAACCAGAAACCGAAGAACAGCAAAGTTATCAGCGTTTGCTTTAATCCTAAAATGTCATTCAATTTATGAAAACATTATACATATAGGCTATTGACTTTTGAATTAATAAATGACGGTCAAAATGAAAAACACTGCGCGTAGTATTTTTTAGTAGCAATATTGTTATGAATGATTGATTCTATTATGAATTTACAAAATATTTATGATAAATATTCGTAGACAATATTGACATTTCTTTTTGTACTAATTAAAAAAATAGAGGTGTATAAATATAATGTGCAACGGTATGTTTGTTATGCTTTCACACTAAAACGTCTAAACGGATAATCCTTATTTATTGAGAAAGGCTTTAGTTTGTATAAAACCACACTACCTACGACTAACGAGAGTAGTGCAGTAACCACAGTCTTCCGATCGGAACAATTTGCCTGCTGCGGTCTTTCCGACCGATTATAATTAAGATGCCTTCAAAGCTAAAGTGAATAGGCTCTTAATAAAGTAGTATGCTTCACCGTCAACGATTGCAATGCTGCTTACCATCAAGTGGCATTGCAGTCATGAGTCAAACACTTGTGCAATTAGCATCATTTGTGAAATAAGCATCATTTTTTCTGACTGACTGATTTCTTGACATTTGTAAAGTGCCTGTAAATGGTTTATTTGAAATAAAATGATCTGAATCTTGAATCTTTACAATAGTTTATGTCATTAAAATAAAACTGTTTAGAAAAGTTTTTTTCTTAGCTTAGTTATTTTCAATCTAGACAGTGTAATCACTAGAAAAGAATGTTTTATTCCAGAGTCATGATTGAATTACGTGCTCTGCAATCATTATAGTTCGAAAAACTTAGAACCATAGCCAAAATAATTAAATATCAGTCACGTATGAATTTCAAGAGACTATTAAATTTTAATTTTACTTTATTTTATCGATTTTTATAGTTAAATAGCTGCTGTGGCTTCGCCCACGTGAAAGTAGAAAATTGTCATAAAAGAGTCCTGCGATAAAAAGTATTCTGTGTGAAAAGGATTAAAACTAAGTATTCTATGTGAAAATAAATTAGAATAATTAACGCAAAATCCATCCAATCTAATAATTTACAAGTTATTGTTAGGGTGGCTTCTTAATTTTTTTTTACCTGCCTTATTAAAATACTATATTAACAGGCAGTGGTTCCATGTGGTAGATCGCGGCCCATTTCCTTACCTAGAGAGGAGGCCTGAGTGACCCTCAGCAGGGAACATTAAAAGGCTGATTATGCTTATGCTTTTTAAAATACCAAAGAAAAGATTGAACAAGTAAAAAAAATCTTGTTTCCTAGACATGGGACAATGTGTGTATAATACATACCCAATAAACTGTGAGCCGAAGTAGCACAAAATAAGTGTCCCTAGACTGTGAGACGGAATCGCAGCAGATCACGAAGATGGGGGGACGAAAAAGACTGATTCCGTCAAAAATGGAAAGAAGAAGCGGGGGGCCGTGAAAATGGAAGAGATGGAGAGAAGCCTTTGCCCAGCAGTGGAACAGAAAGGCTAACAAAAATAGACATAATGAAAGTAAAATTTATTTTTCCACCATTAATTTCACCCGGAAAATTTTGAGGTTATTTTTTTGTTATTAGCAGAGTTAGAGGAGAGGTACCTACTACTACCTTCCTACTAGTATAATATATTTATATCTACCTATATCCCATGCTTAGATGTTAAGATGGATACCAGTTATTTACTGTGTATGAAAGTTTCTCTAACTGTAGTGTGTGTGTGTGTAGGAAAAAGGTTCTATCAAGAAAAGCAAAGAAAGATTGATTTATTTCAAACTAGGTTTTTCCGGCGCGACTTCGCTCCCGCTCTTCCCTACTCCACCTTACTATACCCTAATCTACCCTACTCTACCCTACAGTACCCTACTCTACCCTACTCTCTACTCTACACTACTCTACACTACTCTACCCTACTCTACCCTACCTACTACCTACGTGAAGTTTTCACATAAACCATCTACTAAATAGTCCGAACAAAGCCTAAACATTTGGTTTGGATAGGTGTGCTCATTCTTGAATTATAAAATTACAATGAAAAGTGGAATTGATTGTTAAATATAGATAGGCTTGTTATTTTTTTAATTGATTTAAACTAGTGCTACGATTCTACCTGATGGTAAATAAGCAATGATGCAATCGTTGATGATTAGGCCAACTAGTTTATTAAGAGCCTATTCACTCTAGCCTTGAAAAATCCTAAATTATAATTGGACGGGAATACCGCAGCAGGCAAATTGTTCCAGTCCTTCAATTAATCAAAAGTCTAGTGTAATGTGCTTCTGAAAATCTGTCTAATCTTTTTTAATATAACAAGCAAGGTTACCAGTCTCATTACACAATATTGTTCTCTTTATGTTTATTTTTTGTTGGCAATCATTGTCATGACAGGCCACAAACCTTATATTAAAGGTTTACGTACACTCATTAAGGCATGTTACAGATGTTAGGACGTGTACAGGCAACGTAATATCTGTGGCCCTAGTGAAAAGGGGTATAAGTCCGATTTTGTCGAAAATGAGTTAAGTATACCGAAATGATCAGAAAAAAATGCTCTATCGTTTGGTGAAAACAGATCTAAGCTAACCCTAAAAATAAGGAAGTTACTTTGTGCAAAAGGATTCAACTGACACCAAAAAAACCACAAAAGTTGGCTTCAAGTCCATTTAAATTGTTTTAAACGGAAATATAGAAACTTTCTTTTGTGTTTTTTAATCTAAATTAACATAAATCAACCACATTTCAATTTGGTTGGTGTTTATCGATACAACAACACTTAGTCCATAAAAATGGTTTAAGTTACAAATTATATTATTAGACTTATATCCGTTTTCACCGAAATAAAGAGAAAAAATATTTCTTTGCATTAGGTAATTAGTTATTAAAAATACTTTCAAATGCGTATCCTTTTTCACGTGCATGAATTAATATTAAACTTATGGAAGAAGGGCCTAACTTATTTTATACCCTTATGGAATTCATTTTGTGATTGGTATAAGTCACTATCTTAAAAACTATTGACTTTACATAAAAAATAACCCAATAATAGTAAAGAGCATAAATTGTTTACCCATAAAAAACATCACATGTATTTCATTTGGTAGCGGTTTGAATGACACACGAGGTCAAACACGAATTTGAAGCACGCAGAGTGTTTTTTACGTCTCCTGTAAAGTTGCATTTTTGGACTTAGATCCTTTTTCACTAGGGCCACAGATATGTACGCCTGATGAAAATTAACGAGCAATAATAGCAATGCAGAACATTGCTAATCAGATATTTTTATTAAAAAATCGAATTAAATTCCATGATTAGTTTAATTACTGATTCATAAATCATACGATTGGAATCTATGTATATAAAAAAATAATCCCTATTTCCCTTAATTATGCCATCATACGTGAACGGTTGGACCAATTTTGCTAAGTAATTTTTTTTATGTTGTGTTTTTTTTTATTATCAGAAGAAGGAACAGAAGGCCCCGGTGTCGAGCGCCGATTGAACATACGTCTGTACAACTTAAAGACCTTGAAAAACACTTAATTTTCGTTTTGTACACACGTCTGAAAAAGAAACTTATTTGACCGAAAATTTTGGTTTCTATTTAATTTTATTCTATATTTATACTTATTATTGGTTTTTCTAAGAAAAATCCAGATTTTTTTTTTTTTAATGGTAGTTTACGTAAACACGGCAATTTTCCGGGTCATTAAACCCTTGCGCTCGTGGGGTTAAAGAAACAAAACCTAAGAAAATTAAGCACCAAACTATGATTTAACCTTTGAATATTTGACAGTTCATTAGTGTCGAATTTACCAGTTATTTAATATATACGGCTGTTCATTTTGGTATGACAATTTATCATTACCAAACATAGTAATCTCATCAGACCCAAAGCGACCCTTATAAGAACACAGTAATAATTGCAAAAACATTCTACATCACGTTCAGTTTCAGACTTCAGATTGCCATACACTGTTATTGTCGCATAATATTTTCTTCGCTAGGCTTACTGTCCACAGACGCGTAGCTTCATAGACGCGTATTTAACAACGCCACAATGGCATGACATTGCCGCTCCGTCGACAGAGTTTCATCCTTTTTTTTTTGTAAGCTTCACGCAAGCGTATAGTGACGAATACGCATCTATAAAGCTACACATCCGTAGACTACTACAGTAGCCTACTGGCTTAAGTTTTTTCTATAACTTCCTAGATGAATCGCGCTTACTTAATGAGTAAAAACATAAATCAGCCTGCAAACTTTCTCAATAAAGCCTTAGACTTAGCAGCCATATTGCTTCTCTTTACTACGTAATATTAATTCCACAAAGAGGCCAAAATCCCGTTCTGTCTAACCACATCTTAATAATCCTTTCTAACGTTGAACTTTTTGCTGTCTTGCTCCATTTTCCAAGGTTAATTGCAAATGTTCTGTTTACCCTACGAGATGCGAGAACATGTTCAGAATTTAATGTTCTAAATAAATGTGAATTCTCTATGTAATGTTTGGATGAAAAGATGTTTGTTAATTTGCTACGCTCTAATGATTTCACAGAATTATTAATTTGGCTTTTGATTCTTTAACCTGTGCCCCGACTTTATCTGCATGGATGTTGGTTATTGCGGCCGCGAAGTCAAAGTCGAAGCCAGATAAAAAGTAGATCATATACTTTCTTGGTGCTTACGCTTATTCTATACCTTTCATCAAAATCGGTTCACTAATTTATTTATTTATTAACACATATCTACCCAAGATATTACCTTGGGTGTAGTAGCAAAATATCCGCACTTGCACTAACTTAATTGCGAAAGTTATAAATTCACATTATTTTCTATTATCAAATACTGTATATTGACATATGAGTAAACTATGACCTAAAAGCACCTTATGGTAAAAAGTGTTATTTGTTGTAAACATAAGATATTTTTTACCTGACGCGGTTTCGAAAAGATATATGCATATTTTGTGTATTTATTTATCTCAGGACCCAAAGTTACCTTTGGGAGGCGTACGAGGGACCAAAATTGACTAGCAAAGGCTCCATAGTCATTTTTCATAGATTGTGGTTCTAACCGACGATTATCCCTGTATGCGCTATTCAAGAGTACCAAAGTGCAATTTTCTGCTGTTGGGAAACTATTGCGACATACAGAAAACAATTATGTGTTTTTTGGAGAACGAACTATGAAAGACTACGCTCCTTTCTGAATAATAGTATTGGTCATGATATTTATTCTTTCTGTTAATGGTTTCTGCCTGTATTTAAAAGGCTTGTGAAGGATCATTACTTAACATTGTAATCATGGCTTCGTTTCTTCACTTACTCTTTTGCTTATATATATTTTGTATGTGTAGTAAGTTTAGTTTAATTTTATAACCAAGTGCAACCCCATTTTGTATCCACTATCCAGGCAATCTCGGTCCATTCTAGATTGCCTGGAAGAAATCGCCTGGTGCGATAAGGTCGCCAATTGTGTGCTTTTTCTTATTATATGGTTTCTTTTTGTAAATTAGAATCTTGATGTGCAATAAAGTATAATTATATAATTAAATAAAAATAAATAATATACATCCATAAAAAAGACAGAAGATGATTAACACGCTCAATAAATGTACCCCCAAAAACAATCACTATTACGAAATGAAGTACCAACATGAGAGCAACATATCTTAAGCAGTGTTTATGTTTATTAGAAAGCTTAACACACAAAAAAAAAACAGAGTGTTGATCCTAATTTCCCTGGGGGCTCTAATTATATTATCATATTATGCATATTAGGTTATATTCTGCCATTAGCCTTTAATATTCATCCCGGCATGATTTACAGGCCTTATTGCTAAGCCTATCTCTATGCTTATATTATTCAAATTAGTTGTTTGTCCTAATTTTGCGCTAAGTATGATTTATTATGGAAATCCTTTCTATGTTCGCTTTATTACGATGAAATCTTTAATGCGTTTACTATGTGGATTTGTTCATTATTATTTGGGGTTGTGTCGTCTATTACATCATTATAATAATTAGTATGTTTAATTAACGTGCTTAAGTTATGTTGTGCATCCTCAAATGTAAAATTTTTCTTTTCATTTATATAAGTTTTGCTGTAAGAAAACCGAAATGTGTGTTAAGTTGCCTTGTGTATATCAGCTATCCTATTTTTATTGTTTTACAAAAGTTGTACCAACAAAGAAAGAATATGAATATATTTGCAAAATCAATAACGTATGAATGGAAACAGATTTTCGATTTTAATATCTTATGAATTAATGATTTCAGTACGTAGATTATAACGTCATTTACTAGCAGTAAGTAACTTTTAGTGCTACCAGGTACTTACTGAAATGATGTTAAAAACAGTAATAATTCGTATTCAGTATATTCCATGTAATTCAAGGTTGTAGTCTTAATATTCGAAGATCCTAAATTCATAATGTTTATTTCAGTGAATGACGTTATAATCTACGTGGCATACTGGAATATTAATAAGGATTTAACGCTATCCGTGAATATGGCAATGATTATGCTTTTTTTTTTTTTTTTTTTTTTATGGTGGGAAAAAATCATGCATTGACATCCCCCGCTCTTGGGCGGAGCGGGAGATAGTGTCAGACTCTTACTGACTAAAAGACCCACCCCGTTCCTTCTAGCCTTCATACCGGGGCTCGAGCGCCCTTTCGGATAACCCTGGCCCCAGTAGGCTTCGACCCGGCTGGGTCCCTGCTGTTGCTGACAACTCCTTGAGGCGCGCGGGAACAGTGCGCGCCGTCGACGACTTGGGTTTGGTCCGGACAGTTACCGGACAGCCGGACAGTGAGCTACTCATTGCTCACTGTCCGCAAGCCCGCGTCTACGTTGGCCGGAAATCGGGATCAGAATCCCGGCGACGGCGGCGGCGATAACGCCGTTGCCTGATGCGTTCGGCCTCCTCCTTTGCGAGCATTACTGCTTCGCAGAAGTCGGCGACCGCCTGCCACTCCTCCTCGCTCCGGACCATGGCCTCAACCAAGGCCCGGCGCGAGAGGTCTCCGCCGCCGATCGCCCCCACGAGGGCACGGCGATGCTCCGCCCAAGCAGGGCACACCTCGACTGTGTGCTCCACCGTGTCCTCCGCAATGATTATGCTGGTCTGGTGTATTTTGTATTTTCAAAGGAATGTTGATTACTAGCAGTTTGAACGGTAATACATATTTATTATAGTTTTATTACGTAGAATCACAAGATAATGTGTACTATAGTTTAGAACTTGTGAATTTAATCAATATTTGAAGTCCTTTGAGAAAAACGTAATGAGTCTACGCTAACAATATAATATGAAACTGACACTGCGGAAAATTTATATTGAAACGATACGTAAAATTAAAGTGAAGAATTAAAGTGATTTTTACTGCAAAAAGTAAACATAGAAAAGAGCCAGCGATTCACAGTTACAGGCAATTTAAAAAACACCGACGTCTATTGCTAGACTGTTGTATCTCCCATACCTAACACCATATTAATCAATCCGAAATAAAACAATAATTTAAAATAAATACCTGCAGGTACAGTGGGTTGAACGAAGGCTGGTTATAAATGAGGCCGTAGACGATCTCAATCTTGTCAGTCTCCGGTCTGAAGGTGCCGAAGAGACGATCCCAGATGATAAGCACTCCTCCGTAGTTCACGTCTAAACAGTATTTGTTACTTCCTGAAGAGAGAAATAAGAAAATATTAGAATGATTTTACACAAGGCGCTCGCGCTTTGATGTAGCCATCAGGGGCTCATAACGGATAAAACTCTCGCGATGACATATAAAAAAAATATATAAAATTATACCTAAATACTTTTCCTCTGTATGCATTAAGAACCGTGTTTGCGATTCACGTGGTATTTGCAATTATTTTCGAATCTCTTTCCCTGAATCATTTGCTATAAAGATTATTTTTCTAAAGCTACCCATTCAAAAATTCAAAACTTTTTATTTTGCATAAGCCTACATAGACATTTATAAAACGTCAGAAGCTTGTGCACGATTCCAAATTGGTAATTTCATATGGAGAAGAACCGGCAAGGCTCCATGGTTACTCTTTTAAAAAACTGATTGTTGTTACAATATTTTCATATTACAATATTATGTTAGGACAGTGTAGACCGGTTTATATTGTACTCAATAGCACAGTAAAAATAATCATAATTAAAAAGTGAGACATAATAGGAAGCAATCTAAGAATTCGCGGAGTCTACAGTGTTCTTACATTTAAATTATAAAAAATATACTGATAAATCACGCTTTTTTTTTAAAGGCATATAAACTTATGGGAGGAGTGTCTACTTAATTTGACTTACCGTGATGCACTCTATGATGGCTAGGAGTGTTAAGGATGTATTCCAGAGGACCTAAACTCTTGATAGCCTCAGTGTGGATCCAGAACATGTACAGGTAGCTGAACTGATGATGCATCACAAACTGAGCTGGAGGGATCACCAGCGCTAGTGGAAGGTAGAAGGCCTGAAAACAAAGAGAAGTTTTAATAAGTGGAAGAAAGTGATGGTCCAAAAGACAAGTGACTAAATCCAAAAACCTGTCTTTAGAAACTGCTTGCTCGCCAAGCATTGTCTAAAGACGTCAGATTTATGGTCTATTAAATAGCTTCCTATTTCTCTTTCGCTCACATGCGTCATGTGTGGTGTGATAGAAAAATGCCAGTTAAAGTTAAAGGCCTCTTGCATGAGACAGCAATTAGACCAGCTGTCTTGTATGGATCCGAAAGTTAGGCAACTGACAAGCAGCACTTAAATAAACTACACACAACTGAAATGCGCATGCATCGCTGGTCAACGGGAGTCACACTACTAGATAAAATCCGAAATAAGTACAAAAAGGCAGTGATAAAGTTGCTCCGATATCTGACAGTCAAAGACATGTGCTTACGGTGGTACGGTCACGCCCAGATGATCATATGGTGAAGCTTGCCCTTGAAATGCCTACGACGAAGCGCACGCGTGGCAAACCACCATCCACTTGGTTGACGGTGGTCCAAAAAGCTCATCTCGACATCGACATACCACAAATTCTGCGCAATGGAACAAAGACAAGGAAGGCCGACCCCAAATAAATGGGATAAGGTCTAACCAGAAAAAGGAAGAAGATATAGCTTCCCATATGTCGTTTGAATTCTTTAAAATCATTAGAAAATGCTGGAAGCTTTTCAACATCTATAAAGTTGATATGTTATCATCATCCTCATTTAGGCGAAAACTTCCATAATAAAGCATATGCTCTCCACTTGTCGAACTACAACCGACCATATGCATCCTGCATTCAACAAATTCACGCAATCTTACGCAAAAGTACTTAGGAACGGAATCTGGTAATCGACCGGATTATACCGGTATTAAGTGGAATGCTTTCACTTAAATTTTTGCAATACCTTGCACATTAACTTTTAAATTGGTAAGAAACTGTGAGTAAATAATTAAATATGGAGTAAATGATGGCGGAATGGTTTCTACAGGGAAAGTTGGTTCTGATATCGTGTACCGGTCAACTACCCTTTTCTCCTTCTTCTTCTGGCTTTTATTCCATATTACTTGGGATCGGCGCATGACGTTTTTATCTCCCACTCTGTCGTGTCACCTATCACTAACTACCTTTTTTTTCACATCACTCCTCACACAATCCATCCATTTTTTCATTGGCCACCCTCTCCATCCATCTACATGTATGCTCAGAACTCTTTTAGTAACATGCGTTGGTTTTACCCTCATTTTTAATTACTGCCACCCAGAAATTTAGTGTCTGTTAATGGTGTTTACAATGTTATTTACCAGAGCAAACCAGGTATTTGCAGAAAAACTTCTAAGTTCGGAAAAACTTCTAATTTCGGAAAAACTTCTTCTACTTCAAATGGTAATTTTTTTTGACACTTGATCATTTCTGTTTATTGTTTTAACGTGAGTATAAACACAAAATATCTGCAATATATTTGCTAGAGCCTCTTAGCTTTTCCATTAATATTATATTAGCCCAGTTACGAGGCACACTCCATCACCCTTATCTCGCTGTGTCTTGCGAATGTGATTGTTAAATTATTCTGAGCTCATTCCTTGTCTAAATGCCTTTGTATGTTCCCTTTAAAAGAAAAAGCTGGAGAAGTATGTCAAGATCTTTTTTTTTTGTTTTTCATAATAAGGTTCTCAGCTTAATAAAGTCTGGAGGGATCGCAACATCTCCGTAAAGACCAAAACCAAACTGGTACGGACACTAGTCTTTTCGATCTTTTCGTATGGCGCTGAGACTTGGTCGCTAAAGGCTGCAGACCGCAAACGCATTAACGCCTTTGAGATGTGGTGTTGGAGAAGAATGCTCCGTATTCCTTGGACAGCATTTCGGACCAACGTATCCATTTTGCAAGAACTCAAAATCTCCTCACGGCTCTCGTCCGAGTGTCTTCGCAAGGTTCTGCAATACTTCGGTCACATTGCAAGGAAAGACGGTGGCAACCTCGAAAGGCTAATTGTGACCGGTAAAGTGGACGGGAAAAGGCCTCGCGGGCGCAGCCCAATACGTTGGTCCGACCAGATCCGCACCGCCCTTGACTCCACGATGTACAATGCCCTTCACACCGCCAGAGACAGGAACAGATGGAGGAATATCATAAGAGATAGAGTGATGAAACAGGGGGGTCACGACCCTCAGCATTGAGGAATACGACGCAAGGAGGAGGAGGAATAAGGTTGTTTTTTTATTATTGACGGAAAAATGATCAAATGACTTCTTCTGCTTTGTGTGTGTTGGAGCGAGAGGGAGTTTTCAGACTTTTAATTATTATTTAAAATATCTCTAAAGAAGTCGTTTTTAGGATTCCGTAGTCGAAGGGTAAAAACGGGACCCTATTACTAAGACTTCGCTGTCGTTCTGTCCATCTGTTTGTCCGTCTGTCTGTCACCAGGCTGTATCCCAAGAACCGCGATAGCTAGACAGTTGAAATTTTCACAAATTATGTATTTCTATTGCCGCTATAACAACAAATACTAAAAACGAAATAAAGTAAATATTTCATGGGGGCTCCCATACAACAAATGCGATTTTTGCCGAATTTTCCTAAGGACGGTACTGAACCCTTCGTGCGCGAGCCCAATTCGCGCTTGGCTAGTTTTTATGTAATCCCGGCTAAGCTTGTCCTAAATCAGAACCTTAATATTTTTTTCACGGTTACGTAATACTTAAACACAATAATCTTAATAATGATTAGGTATCCCTTTACGAGCCTACTAACATCAAACAGCCCTAACCACATATGCCGATAAAAACGAATATAAATCCCAAGACCCACAAAGTGTTAATACGACGAAGCCATAATGTATTCACTGTCACGAACTTCCACCAAGTTTCAGTGCCATCGACTTCCCTTATGTATTATTTATGGCAAAATGACGGAAACCATAGGAAAATATAAAACAAAATGATCTGACAAGGAAGGTGTGCAAAGTTTTTGAGGCTTATAAATATGTACCTAATGGACATGAAGCTAAACGGTAAAAGCTTACTTATGACTTTTTAGTTTATGGGATTTAGGGCTAAGGTAATATTTGATAGAGTTACCATGGCTAGGCACCGCAAAGGGCAACTGATAGAACACAGGTGGGTCTGACTCTCCTTGCTCTACCTAGAGCATACATAACTATCCTTATAATATTCCCACTGCTGGGACTTAAGCCTCCTCTCGAGAAGAGGGAATGAGCCGTAATCCATCACGTGGGCCCATTGAAGGTAAGTAGATGTAATACTGTCTTAAAATTTTTGGTTCTAGGACATGATGGTTTCCTGAACCATTTTCAGAGCAGTGGTGATGATATAATCATGTCCATGGAGTTTCTTGCACGTTCTTCTACAAAAAGATCTACGCTTTGGAACGTGCAATTTAGCTTCACTTTCTTTTGAGTGACCGACATTTTGACAATTCAGAAGTGCGTGTAATTCGTCTATTTAAAATAAAAGTTTCTGATTTCTGAATAACATTAATATTGTGTTATGCACCTGCCACATTGTCTCTCCACTATCCTAAGTTGACTAGTATTTCAAAGACATTAAATTTGACTTTGTATCTTTGATTCCATGAATAAAATAATAAAGACACTTACGAATCCACACCATCCCTGTAGAACAGACTGCCTGATTCCGACGCCCATATTGAAGTCTTCAGACGTGTGATGTACTTGATGCTGTGCCCATAGTACGTGGACCTCTGTTGAGAAAGACATACTATTCATTAATATAATTTTAAACTAGTTAGTGTCCATGACTTCGTCTGTGTTAGACTTGTAAAACATCACAATGCCATTTGGTCACATTTGCACGGTACCCTTATACTACCCTTATTATTTTTCTAGGATAATTATAGCGTTAGTTACTCCTTATAATATCAGCTATCTTTCAGAGAAAGTTTTGTCAAAATCGATTCGGCTGTTTCGGACATTAGCCGGAACAGACCGACAAAAATGTAAAAAATGCATTTTTGCTATAAGCATCGAATATACTTTCATATGCTCGTAGTAAAAAAAATATGATTTTGATAATCATTATAAAAACTTTAATTTTATTTCTATATATGTAAATATTTATAGATAATTTAAAAAGAGTAATACAAACATGTTCGACTCCAAGGGGTGTCAGGTACAGTGTCTGGATAAGCACTATCATTATCATAGATAGCTTTG
The DNA here is from genome assembly GCA_910589285.2 of Mythimna ferrago. Classification (NCBI taxonomy): domain Eukaryota; kingdom Metazoa; phylum Arthropoda; class Insecta; order Lepidoptera; family Noctuidae; genus Mythimna; species Mythimna ferrago. The sequence continues at coordinate 3,922,214 of OU342680.1, forward strand.
TTCCATTCAGTGCTCAGTATATGAGCAGTTTATATGTATGAAATGGAATTTGAATGAAATTACTTTTTAGTATAGCTAATGGTATTGAATACAAGAATTTGTAAACTTATACATATATGAAAATGAATTACGTTTGTTGTATTGGAGTGTTTAAATGTTTATTGTATCCTGTTTCTAGTATTGTTGTTACAGCGGCAACAGATATACATCATTTCAAAAAATTTCAACTCTCTAACTATCACAATTCATGAGATACAGCCTGCTAAAAGACAAATGGACTAAGAGTCCTGTTTTACCCTTTGGGTGCCTATAGAATTTTAAAACCGGCCAAGTGAGAGTCGGACTCGCCCATGGAGGGTTCCGTAGCAGCAAGTAACATAATATAAAAGTTCTTGTAGTTCGTTGTAACTTTGATCGATGTTTTAATAATAGTGTATTTTTTTAGATTTATGGCGTATTAAAAAAAAAACTACTTACTAGATCTCGTTCAAACCAATTTTCGTTAGTAGTTTACATGGTAATGTACATCATATATTTTTTTTAGTTTTATCATTCTCTTATTTTAGAAGTTACAGGGGGGTACACACATTTTACTACTTTGGAAGTGTCTCTCGCGTAAACTATTCAATTTAGAAAAAATGATATTAGAAACCTCAATATCATTTTTGAAGACCTATCCATAGATACCCCACACGTATGGGTTTGATGAAAAAAAAATGTTTAAGTTTCAGTTCTAAGTATGGGGACCCCCAAAATTTATTGCTCTTTTTCTATTTTTGTGTGAAAATCTTAAAGCAGTTCACAGAATACATCTACTTACTAAGTTTCAACAGTATAGCTCTTATAGTTTCGGAAAAAAGTGGCTGTGACATACGGACGGACAGACAGACAGACAGACAGACAGACATGACGAATCTATAAGGGTTCCGTTTTTTGCCATTTGGCTACGGAACCCTAAAAATCAGTGTGAAAATCAAGTGGTGTTGACAATCGAGTTAAAACGTATGAAAAGTGTATTATTGAAGTGCTAACACAGATTTATACACCGCTAAATTTTGATCGTTTTAATCCCATGGAGGGTCGATCCGGTACATGAAACACTATCGATTTGTAAAGATAAAAACTGGCCAAGTGCGAGTCGGACTCGCCCATGAAGGGTTCCGTAGCAGCAAGTAACATAATATAAAAGTTCATGTAGTTCGTTGTAACTTTGATCGATGTTTTAATAATAGTGTATTTTTTTTAGATTTATGACGTATTAAAAAAAAACTAGTAACTAGATCTCGTTCAAACCAATTTTCGTTGGTAGTTTACATGGTAATGTACATCATATATTTTTTTTAGTTTTATCATTCTCTTATTTTAGAAGTTACAGGGGGGACACACACGTTTTAGCACTTTGGAAGCGTCTCTTGCGTAAACTATTCAATTTAGAAAAAAATAATATTAGAAACCTCAATATCATTTTTGAAGACCTATCCATAGATACCCCACACGGGTTTGATGAAAAAAAAAATTTTGAGTTTCAGTTCTAAGTATGGGGACCACCAAAATTTATTGCTTTTTTTCTATTTTTGTGTAAAAATCTTAAAGCGGTTCACAGAATACATCTACTTACTAAGTTTCAACAGTATAGCTCTTATAGTTTCGGAAAAAAGTGGCTGTGACATACGGACGGACAGACAGACAGACAGACAGACAGACAGACAGACAGACAGACATGACGAATCTATAAGGGTTCCGTTTTTTGCCATTTGGCTACGGAACCCTAAAAATAAAGTACCTTTTTTTCAAAACACGTATTAATTTTAACTCCAATCACCTGTAGGTAGTAGTCTGCGTACTAACTACCTACAGGTCATTGGACTCGCTTTTGAAAAAAAAGGTACTTTATTGTTTCATTTTATCTTTAAAAATGACTCTCGTTCTCAGAAACTTCAATCTCTCATATCTTCTTTTAACCTCAGTATTCTGCCTCTCTCTGCTACTCATCATTTTCCTAATTGCTCCCCTTCTCTTTTGGATCTTATGATTGTCTCTAAAACCAATAATGTATCTGTCCACGGCCAGCTCACCGCTTGTTTTTCTTACCACGATTTAATTTTTATGTCTTATAAGATTCGTCCTCCTAAACGCAAGCCACAACATATTTTCCTACGGAACTACAAGGGCATGGATCTGGAGGCATTGCTTCGAGATGCTGTTGGCGTAGACTGGACTGATGTTTTCCATAGTTCTTCTATTGACGATATGGTTAATACTTTCAACAGTAAATTGCTTAGTCTTTACGATCGACACGCCCCGATTCGTCGAGTTAGAGTCCGATATGCCCCGGCTCCCTGGCTCACTCCCGCCATTAAGGATGCGATGGCAAGTAGAGATCGAGCCAAAAGGAGGCTCAAGCGCTGTCCTTCCGAGCACAACCAGAGCTTGTTTAAAGAGCTGCGTAATCGCTGCAGTCGTATGTGTAGAGATGCAAAGAGACGCTACTTCCATAATTCTCTTGACAACCGGAACTCTTCCGAAGTCTGGAAATTTTTGAAAACTGTCGGCATTGGTAAGTCCCCTTCTGTTTCCAGCAATGATACTGACGTGTGTGCTCTAAACAAGCATTTCTCACTTCCCCCTGTAAATATAGATCCACACGTCAAATCAGATACGCTGAATAAGTTGTCTTGTTTGCCATTGCCGCAGTGTTCAACTTTTGAATTTAGATCTGTGAGTGAAGCCGATGTCAAAAAATCCATTCAGGCTATCTCCTCTTCAGCAGTTGGCAATGACAACATATGTTCAAGAATGATTTTCCCTATCCTCCCAGCAATACTTCCCGTCTTAACCCACATTTTTAACTTCTCCTTGTTTTCTTGCGCGGTTCCTGATGTCTGGAAACAAGCCCATATAATCCCTTTACCCAAAATCCCTAACCCGGTCTCACTGACTGACTTCAGACCAATTTCCATCCTTCCTTATCTTTCAAAAGTTCTTGAGCATATTGTCCATCAACAACTCTCTCTCTTTCTTTCTAGTAATGATCTTCTCAGCCCTTTCCAATCCGGTTTTCGGCCTGGTCACAGCACTGTCACAGCCCTTTTGAAGGTTACTGATGACATCCGCTGGGCCATGGACCACAAGTCTCTTACATTACTTGTTCTTCTGGATTTTAGCAGCGCCTTCAATTCTGTTGATTTCGATATCCTTCTTGGGATCCTTAAATCTTTAAATTTTTCCTCCTCCACAATTAGTTGGTTTCACTCCTATCTTACTGGCCGCTCGCAGCGGGTACGCCTTGATGAGTCTTCATCGGATTGGTGTTATCTTACTGCGGATGTGCCTCAGGGTGGCGTTCTCTCTCCTCTCCTCTTTTCTATTTTTATTAACTCTGTCACTAGAGTCATTTCCTCTAACTTCCATCTCTATGCTGACGACCTGCAGCTGTACCATCACTTTCGTGTGGAAGATGCCGAAACCGCAGTGTCCGCCGTTAACAATGACCTGGAGCTGATTGGGGAGTGGTCGCGCTCATTTGGGTTGCAAATCAACCCCAAGAAATCCCAGGCTTTGGTTATCGGTGGCAGGTATATGCGGAACAAGTTGGATCTTGCGTCGCTGTCTCCACTTTGGTTGAGTGGAGTTCAGATTGACTACGTAAAGACGGCTAAAAACCTTGGGGTGACCATGGACTCAAATTTATCGTGGACTGCCCATGTCGCTGAAGTAAGTCGCAAAGTACACTACACGTTTCACTCGTTGAAATGCCTTCAGACCTTTTTGCCCTTGAAGACCAAAATTTCCCTTGCCCAAACACTTATTCAGCCCATCATAGATTACGCTGATGCCTGTTATTTGGATGCTACCGAGGAGCTTTTAAATAAACTTGAGCGTTTGCAAAATATTTGTATTCGTTTTGTTTTCAACCTTAAAAAGTATGATCATGTCTCTGAATTTCGCAAGGTACTCAAGTGGCTCCCTATTCGACTTCGCAGGAACACTCGGATATTATGTCTGCTATTTAACATCCTTTTCAACCCTAAAACTCCCTCTTACCTGCGGGAACGCTTTTCCTTTTCTCGTCCTTCTGATGCTCCCTGCAGGTCACATCGTAAATATCTCCTTCAATCCCCTCCCCATTCCACCGATTTCTATTCCTACTCCTTTACTTCCCATGCTGTACGTTTGTGGAACTCACTACCGCCTGACATTAGGGGCTGCCAAACTCTTGCGGTTTTCAAAAAAAGGGTGAAAGAACACTATCTCTCTATTTCGTCATAGTTGCTTATTAGTATGTATTTATAATATATATATGGTCAGTATGTATTTTTTGCGATATTTATTCTATTATATGTATGTTTATATTTATGATAGTACATATATATTTATATGGTAGGTATATTCTTATAATAATTGTTTTGTTTGTTTCTTTTTCCTTTCACTTTTACACACGGTGTCTACTTCTCTTTTTTTCCAATTCTCCTTTCGCGGGTATGCTGGAAGAGATTTCGTTAGAAATAAGCATCACCTATGTACCTATTTTTTTGTTTCTGTCCTCTTTTCTTATATAAGTCAAGTGTGTACATGAATTGTTTATCTTTACAAATCGATAGTGTTTCATGTACCGGATGGACCCTCCACAGGATTAAAACGATCAAAATTTAGCAGTGTATATGTCAGTGAAGTCATGTACAGAAGCTTAAGAATATATAATACAAATGAACAAATGACAGCCGTGTAAACAACATCCGTTGTGAAGTGAATACCTAAAGCTGACATCATAATAAATTAGTTGTGTGATCTGGAATAGTTTGTTTACTGCGGGTTACCCATCGCCCACAAAATAGTCTCTGGAAAGGACTTCGATGGTCATCGGGTTGCTGTCAACCCGCAACAATCGAAGTCCTTACAGACCGACATGTTATACACAATGTGTTCTTTTTGATATCCTATAAGTCAAGATTTATATCATCAATCATAACTTAAACTCGCGTTTTAGTTATGATGAGCCTATCCAAAGAATCTAATAGTTTGCAAATAAACAAATGACATTACATATTTACGCTGTCATATTTCACGTAAGGATGTTTTAAATAATCGTGAATTTATCGAAATATTTTGAAAAACAAAATGGTAGTTGAGTAATATAATTGATATGCCAGTTGATTCTTTGATATGGTCGTATTATTAGCTATCTATACTAATATTATAAAGAGGTAGTTTTTTTTTTTTGTTTGTTCCTTAATCTTTGGAAGTAGGTACTCGAGGCACGAATATTAAAATTTTTTCACCAGTAGAAAGCTATTTTATTCCTGAGTGAAATAGGCTATATTTTATGTACGCGGGCGAAGCCGCGGGAAAAAGCTAGTGGAATATAAAAAAAACACGTTGTATAAAGATTTGCTTACCATGACAAGCTCTGTGCATCCAATAGTAACAGAAGTCGACACCTAACGCAGCGGCGTACCACGTCACAGTACTATCCCACGGTAACTCCACTAACCTAAAGTTAGCGTAGATCCACGTATACAAGAGTGACTCCGCACCACGCCATAATATCCTGAAAATAATCATAAAATAAATTAAGTACAATGTATAAAAGATGAGGCCGAAAATAATGGTAAATCGCTTGGGAAATTAGAGGCTTTTTCAGTTTTGGTATACCTTCTTAATTTTTATTGGGCAATAATTATAGGGTAACATAAAGTTTGAGAATTATCATAATTTTGTCTAATTACCTACTGCTAATAATTGGATGATATAATTAATTAGAAAGTTTATAGTCTTCTTCGATAAATGGGCTACCCAACACCAAAAGATTTTTTAATTTCGTACAATCAGTTCTTGCCTAAGAGATTGGCTGTCGCGGGTTCGATTCCCGCACGAAACAAATATTTTTATGACCTACAGTCTGGGGCCAGGGTTATTCGAAAGGGCGCTCGAGCCCCGGTATGAAGGCTAGAAGGAACGGGGTGGGTCTTTATAATTCTCTAAGCCCACAATGTTAAAACAATAGTTTCAACACTATTCCCAGGTACTAAAACCTAAAAAGCCAATAAAAATAGCCATTAAAATAATAACAAGTATTTTGCTGTGGTAATATTGTCCAGGATAAGAGCGTAGGGGTATAATAATCCTAATGGTCCAATAATGATAATCCGCAAGCAAACTACAGTACAATGGCACGTCGCCAGGGAGAGGTGCTTTGTTGAGGGTGGCGGAAACCGATTCATAAAAACCCGTATAAATTGAAAAGCTTTTACAGGTCTATTATGTTCGAAGTATTGGTCTCTAGTTCAAAATCAATACTAATACTAATTGACCCGGCAAATGTTATTCTGCCATATAAATTTTTTCAAGGTAAAGTAATGGGAATAGAGGGGTAAAAAATAGCCTGAAAACTATTCTCAGTTCTACCAAATATACAAAAAGAAATCTCGTAAAAATCGATCAAGCCGTTTCAGAGGAGTTCGATAACAAACTCTGAGGCACGAGATTTTTATATCTACACTAATTTTGTAAAGAGGTAAAGTTTGTTTTTTTGTTAGTCTCCGGAAGTACTGGTCCGATTGCTATAATTGTTTCACCGATAGAATGCTGCTTTATTCCTGAGTGAGACATTTTATAAACGTTGGCGAAGTCGCAAGCAGAAGCTAATGTTAGATAATCTTTAGATTTTAAAGAGAAAAGATTTTTTTTTTGTAATAGGTATGAAGTGGCTCAAGACAGAAAAGAGTGGAATAACGTGAGGCCTTTGCCCTGCAGTGGGACACAAAGGGCTTATAAAAAAAAAATAGGTAAACTAAGAAACTACTGGAACGAATTTGAAAATTCTTTCACAACTAGAATGCTACGTATTTTATTTTTATATTTATTTTTGTATAAACATGTAGGCTACGTATTTTTTATTTTCAAGAGAGCGAAGAACATACACCCGGAATATAAATTTTATGTGCTATGCCAGAACTTGGTCTGCTTGTGTGCCCATTTAAATTCGTTCAGCCATTATAACGTGAAGAAGTAATAAACATACATACTAAAAAACTTTCCCTTCAATAATATTAGTGTGATTTATGTGATCGAAATACTGTATCAAAGTTTTTCCTCATAAACATGAGATACTAGGAACCTACACCTGATAGAACTGCAACAGTACTAAGTCATTTGCGTAAGAAGGAATTAACATGGCTCCACGTGGAGATTCAAATAAATATGGGTAGAAAAAAAAAGTCATAGGCCATCAAAAAATTATTGGACTGGGCTAACACTGGGCTGTTAGCCCAGTCCATAATTTAGTTCGGTTAACGAATCAGCATGGCTATCCAACGTGGCGATGCTACCGGCGGCGACCGGGCACTTTTTCTATTGTCATCAACGTGTATGATTATGCCTAATGAGTTCTTTTTTTACTTGTTTGTACATATTATTGTTTTCACTTTGATGTAGCTGTTATATAATAATTAGTATGTGTCTCAATAGTATATTTTTAAACTACAGAAATTATAAAACTAAAAAAGTAAATAAAATAGATAGAAAAAAAATTACCTTCCACATTCTTGGAGGATTCCATGTGATATACTGGTGATGCCATCGTTCAGTCTGATACCTGGTTTGCCTTTTAGCCTGAGGACGATGTGTTCTAGGATCATGAAGATGAAGAAGTATGGCCATGACTGTAAAGAAAATAAATATATATTTAAGCCAAGAGTGAATAGGTTACTTAAATGGAAGTAAATGGTAGAAAACACTGGCTCCTGTAATATACTTGTAGGTACTATGCCTAGCGCAGGAGTCAGGGTGTCAATATTTTTCTAAAATGTTATTTATTTTGAATAAAGAATTTATTGTTAATTTATTGTTTATGAATTTGTTGTTGTTGTTGTTTGTAATTTGTTGTTGTTGTAATTTGTTGTTTATTATTATAAATGCAATCGCGCACCATCGAAATAGTAGTGAAGAGTGAGTCTATCAAAACTAAAAAACAATATTAAATATTTTATTTTTAGTACAAGATATATTATATAAATGTTTATTAAATGTGTTATTTATTACTTTAATTTAAGATTTCAATCAAATCAAAACAGCCTCTTCTTTCTTGTTTCTACACACTATTGTCTACATTTCTATTAATCTCTCCTTTTGCAGGTCTGCTGGAAGAAATTTCTTTTGAAATAACTTTATACATTTTTTTTATAAAGTTTTTTTTTTTACTTTTTATTCTTCTTTATTAGTAGGTAAGCAACGCCTGACGTTGTGAAGGTTCTTTTTGCCGAATTTATTTATTCATGTGTACCTCGTCCTTAGGAACCTTTTCAACCTCAAGAAGTCAAAATGTAACCTTACGAATAAGTAAAGTGCAAAAACCTTCAGACGAAAACCATTACACATTGATCGGACCGAGACCAACCTCCCAGTCGAAATAGAAATCGTAATAGCTACACCTTTCCATCTAGATGACTACTGGCAATGTCACACGGTTCAATCAAAACGAAAATCGCAAAAATTAATATTACCCTGGAATGCAAAGGGCAACTCAAGGAGCACGGGTGGGTTTATAGTAACTAAATATTTTAAGCTCTCTCGCTCCATCCAGAGTAGAAGAGGATATTTTATGATTCCTACCTTTATACAATCATGTTCTAATCACGCTGTCCTGCTTTCAAATTTAAGTTTAGAGTGAACTCTAATGACGTCATAGGGTAATATACTCTACCTCGGCATTTTTGAACGCGAATGAGTTCAAATGTCAATAACAAGCATATGGCCGCGTACTCCAACCTATCCTGCTCAGAGTTAGAGTTAGTTGGGTTAACTCTGGGTAGCTATTCGAGTTATAACAGAACGACGCTGGGATGTAACTCTACTCGACTCTGGTTATTTTTGAACTCAAGGCGGAGAACTATAATACCTACCGAGATGCAGGATTTTGAACTGTAGTTCCATGTGGCGTCATAGATGTCACTATTATGCCTACATTATTAGAAATAGTTATGTAGCAAAATGTCTAGGATCTATAATTTATCTTTTTTCTTTTAGATGTTGCTTTTTTTTTAATGTTCAATTATTTATAGATTAAACATGATTTTTTTTTTAATTTTCGATATCTGTCCAGTTAGAGTCACAAATACTTAAATGTTTTTCTTTTTTTACTTTAATCAACCACGAATGCTTTCAATTTGGTTGAATCAACCAAAGAAGGCTAAGTTGTTCCGTGTAATTCCGGCATTAGTTAGTAACCACACAAAAATCAATAGGCAAGGTAACGTAATATCGTTATCCACACCTGTGTATGTCTATGTATCATTTTACCTATTTGATTCACAAGACGTAGTGAATGTTGGTATATCGTGTTCCTTTGGTTTAGTAACTATTGCAACACAGACGGAATTGTTAGGAAATAATGTATGTGGATTAAGTTTATGATTGACTAGCTTTTGCACATAACTTCGCCCGCGTACAAAAAAATATAGCATTTGTCATTCAGGAATAAAGCAGCCTTCTATCGATAAAAAAATGTACTAATCAGACCAGTACTTCCAGAGATTACCTTCTACAAACAAAAAAAAATTACAAAAAAAAAAATAAACGAGGGACTGGAACAATTTGCCTGCTGCGGTCTTCCCGTCTGATTATAATTTAGGTGTCTTTAAGGCAAGAGTGAATAGGCTCTTAATAAACTAGCGCGCCTCACCATCAACAATTGCATCAGTGCTTACCATCAGGTGGGATCGCAGTCAAGCACTAGTTTATACCAATTAAAAAAAAAACAAAAATACTTTGGAGGTAAATGTTTTTTGTGTTTTTTTTTTGTTTGGAAGTACTGGTCCGATTGCTAAAATTTTTTCACCAATAGAAAGCTGCTTTATTCTTGAGTGACTTAGGCTATATATGCTATTTTATGTACGCGAACGAAGCCGCAGGCAAAAGCTAGTGTATCATATTTTAGTTCATCAGATTTTCATCTATACATATAAATAAAATTAGAGTGTCTGTTTGTAATATTGAAATAACTGCTTTTTACTACATGCATATGAATATATACAAGGTGTCGTTTTGAAGCTGCAAAATATTTCAGGAGGTAATTATGTTAGTGATTCTCGACCCGAATCAATAATAAAATAAGTAGGTAATTTTTTTTTTTTTTATAACCGCGCTTTTTTTCACACACACAAACACGGAACAATAAAGGTCGTTTTCACACACACTAACTCGCAACGATAGTTTCATAAATAATGTATCATCCAATCATCATCCCGCACGCCACACCCTAGCCACGCCCCCGCGGCCATCGATCAATCGATTTAGTTTAGAGTAATTAAAAAATTAAATAACAAGTATTACTGATTATTGACCAGGTATCGTTTTTTTATATGACTATTTATGAGTTTTACTACAACCTCCTAAAATATTGTGCAGTTTTAAAACTGCACCTTGTATACAGTACATACACCAAAATAACATTTTTTACAATTTTTGTCAGTTTGTCTATCTGTTTGTCCGGGCTAATCTCTGAAATGGCTGGACCGATTTTGACGGGACTTTTTTTAGCAGGTAGCTGATGTAATAAGGAGTAACATAGGTTACGTTTATTTCAGAAAAAATAAATTCAAAATCCTGTAGTCCACGCGAACGAAGTCACGAGCACTGCTAGTACAAAATAAAATATGTTTAAATTGAACGATCTAAATATTAGGAAGTTAATAAGAATAATACCCAGGGGCGCCCAATGGTTTAAAGTGGGTATACAATTTGTATTCAATGAGTTATTCTGATGATACATTAACTATGTCTTCCTCAAAACAAAAAGATCATTTTGTAATTCCAAATACAAAGTGCAGATCGATAAAACAGAAATAAATTACCTATAAAGCACCAATAAGATTAAATTTATTCGAAGCGCGTTTAAGTAATTGTTCCTCAACAATAAAAGGCGAGGATTTGAAGGCTTTCGCTTTGAGGGCACAGACCGGTCGAATATTTAGTTCAATCACGTTTGTATCGTAAAATAAGGTAAAGAATGTTTCTTTTGTAAAACTGTAAAAATGTAACACGTGTTTCAACTTCCCTTTTTCGTCAGAGTTTATTCGTCTTGGAGATCAGTTGAAAAAACTGCCACAAAAGAAGTAAATGTAGAAATAAAGTTGTTGGTATTTTCTATTATATTTATAAAACAAATCGATCCATTCATTTTGGAGATCAGCCGAAACGAACAGACACACAGACAAAATTAATACAGATAGACACTTTTATTTTATTTATATCTTTACTTCTTTTGTGGTAATTTTTCAACTGATCTTCAAGACGAATAAGTTAAACACAATAATGTTTTACTAGAATATTTTACCCGACTGCTCTAAAAGGTGGGTAATGTTTTCTTTTAAATTTATTCTTAACTGTCAGTAAACCTTATTCATAAATCAGATAAGTCGGCATTGAGCTGAGTAAAAATGACCTATTTACAAATGACTAGTTGACATAGACAAAATGACATTCTATCAAAGATAACTGTTGTCGAAAAAAAAAAATGTATGCCACTTTGGTAACGACGCAAGCGGAGTTGTTTTTATAGCTTTTTTTTGTGTAGCTTCTTTTTTATAATGTGAATGCGAAAACACTGTAGACTTGGTAGATTCATAACTTCTTTCTATATAAATTCATTTTTTAATTATTTTTTTTATTATGCATTTGGGTAGGTAAGTACATTGTTAACGGGTCTACACTGTCTTCTTATACCTATTAATATTGTAAAAGATATGAAAATATTGTAAAATTACTCATTATTTGTAAAACAGAAACCATTAAGTTTCTTACTATTTCTTTTCCATAGGAAACAACCAATTGGATTAGTACACTAGTTTCTAATGTTTCATAAGTGTCAGTGTAGATTGTAAAACTATTTGAAAAAAAAATCATTTTAATTGAATTGAATTTTAAGCGGACTTTTTTCGATTAATGTTAACTGGCTGTTTTCATTATTCGCAAAGTAAAATTAGTGTACATTTTTATCTCGAGTGACTACACGCGTTTTTTTTAGTCCTATTATTACTCCCAATTTATATTATATTATCCAGTTGTGTAGTAATAATAATAATAATCATGTGGAATCATTGAAAAAGATAAAAATCATTGAATCAGGCAGATCTTTTTAAAATAGAAATGAGAATTTGATTGTAGTATTTTACTACTACAGCAAGCTTACTGAGAATAGTGTCTCAATACAAACTGTCAAATACTACAGAAGCATTAGAATGTGTTACTAGAAAAGAAAGTAACTGTATTTTGTACCTAACAAGAACTCTTTTTTAGAAAGTAAACTGGATACTGACTACATGCACATACCGTGCGAAACCATAACAAAAAGAAAGAAATAAGATAACAACAATATATTATAATTACTAAAGGATTGTGTACGCAAACGCATCACTTCAGAAGGACCGCATCTATTTGGATAATTATTATTTTATTGTTGTGTTTATAATTATCAGGACAGAGTTTGTTGGAAAAAAACTGCAAGATACCGAAAAAAATTGCATCCGGGCGCAGCCGGGGCGGGCTGCTAGTCTACAGTAAAATAATAAAGATTTTTTTTATTTTTTAGGATTTTTGTTTGTAAGAGGTAGTCTCTGAAAGTACTGGTTTCGTTGTTGAAACAGCTACGGTCCGAACTAAGCTTTTCGCCTCGTCATTTATACCGCGTACATCAAAGGACTAGAACAGTTTGCCTTCTGCGGTCTTCCCGTCTGATTATAATTTGGGTGTCTTCAAGGCTAGAGTGAATAGGCTCTTAATAAACTAGTGCGCCTCACCATCAACGATTGCATCACTGCTTACCATCAGGCGGGATCGCAGTCAAGTACTAGTTTGTAAAAGATAAAAAAAAAACCGAAAATGTTTTCAACGATAGAAAGCTGTTCTATTTCTGAGTGATATAAGCTAAGCTATATAAATATTTTATGTATGCAGGCGAAGTTGTGGGCAAAAGCTAGTGCATAATATAGGCAAGAGATTTTACTAGTATAAAGTCCAAGGTAACGTCAGGCAGAAGTAAATCTGACAAGCGAAAGTCTCACTCCACAAATTAATGCTAACATGTCAAGTACAGACAACAAAAACAAAATAATTATATACAAATCAAATATTAGCAAACGCTACCTTGGTGATATTGTGACACGAATATTTGGGAAGAGAATTTTGCAATCGCAATTAGGTTTAGTAGACCATACGTGCTTCAGCTTAGAGGCTATTATTGAATGGCAATAAAGAAGTCAAGGTGATTTTAGCAATTAATATGTTTTATTGATATGTTGGTCAATGACCTTTTGAATTCACTCGTGTTAATTAAAATGGATTCATCTAAATAAATAGAAATACATTGAATGATTTGGAGCTTGATCCATACTTTTTTTTTGCTTTGGATAGATATCAATTTACTGACTGAATCACAGACATTTACTGACTGAAACGTGAAGTGCTCCATGAGTAGGTTTCTTTATGAGGGCTTTTTTTTAAGGTCCCACATCCAATCATCCAATGACTTCTCCTGCCGGTAACTACAGTTGTCATCACGGATCTTGAGCGGTTGCGCAGAAGTCAATATTCGGTCTTTTTAGTGGTGCGAAGTGAGACGCGGAGGCGGGAAGTGTCAGTGATTGGCTCGCGCCATCGCGTCATAGATGTCACTCCTAATTCGTTCCTTACGTTGCTGCATGTATCTAACAACGAAGACAATTGGCTCGCCAATGTATGGAATGCGCAAAGTGATCCCCACTCTAACGCCAAGCGCTCAAGATCCGTGATGGCAACTGTATTTCGAGTAATCTGTAGCCCTATCTGGCGTCGGCCTTAACTGGCCCTGTCAATTTTGCTGACATGTTTTTGAGGCACTCGTGGAACACAACGCGCTGTCAATCCGGCCCTAGCTTTTACTAGAAGGTCGGACGGCGAACTACCCATACGGCTTGTTTTCTGCAAGCTTGCGCCTACGGTGATCGTAAATCGTCATGCAAACCTTTATCTGTCTGTAATAAGCAAGTTTTATTTACTGCCATGTCAATCAAAATGAAGTTAATGTAATCAAAGTCAGAATTTTATCATGTCTGTCTAAAAAGTCAAACAACTTGGATAATTAATAGTATAAAATGAATTCTGATATAGTCAATACTGGTTCAAAAATTCAGGTTGATTAAGACATCTTCATCATTGTTTACTAATAGAAGAACCTAATAAAAAGTATCGAATATACCTACCTAAGTATTTTTTAAGTGATATGATGAATATTCAAAAATTCTCAAGTCGTTTGACTTTTTAGACAGATTGTACTTCACAAATCTGCTTTATTGAGTCTAACCGTTAGACAATAAAAAAAAAAATAAAAAAAAAGTCTCACCTGTCTAAAAAAATTAGGTACATCTTCCTTTCTTTCAAACATGGTTTCCTTAGGCGAGTGAAGGTAGAACATTCGCCCGATCCCCTTCAAATGGTCACTGAACATGTCGGAGAGTCCATTCTCCTGTGTGGCGTTGGCGAAGGAAAAATCCGCCATCTTGCACAAACACTATCTGAAAATAAAAATATTCGATTTTATTAAAAATATAACATGATATAATGCTTATTTATCCCAAAAGGTTGGGCATGTATTATAGGCGCGGATTAGCAGACGGCAAGCAATGGGTCAGGCGCCGTCTGTGAGAACCGGCGCGACTTAACGATGCTAATGTCAGCATATTTCTTTAACAAAAAAAAAATATCATCATTTCAGCTGCTAGACGTCTTCTGTTGGACATAGGCCACCCCAAGTGTCGTCACAACGAACCATCCTGTGCGTCTCGCATTTATCGCATTTGCGTGACTTCAATTTATAAAAAGTACTTAGCAATATCAAATATAATAATAATGATAATCTTCATTTACAAGTATTGCAGTACCTACATGAGTATTTCATTTGTAGTGGGTGGAGTTCTGATCTCCTAACTAGGTTATAGCATAACCTGTATGTAGGGGGGATAGTTTCGATGCCCCGTGGCTTACAATAATGATGTACCTATATTTACTAATTACGTACGTTATGTATTTTACTGCCTTCAAAAATTTGAATATGACCATTGACAAGAGGCAGTCTGTCAGTTTTTGTTTTATTTATTTGTTTTTACCTGGTCAAAGAATCTTTATTTTGCGGTTTACTCATAAATTATATTTAGTTGGGAAAACCCAACCCAATGAACACATAGGTCAAACCGCAGAATATGAATGAGCATTTTATTTCGGTAAAGCGCTTACGTAATTGAGGTTTTATTAATTTTATTTAGGTATAGTAAATATATCCTATTGTCTACACTTCTACACTAATTTAATAAAGAGGTAAAGTTTGTTTTTTTGTTTTTATGTTTTTTTGTTTGTAGGAAGTAATCTCTGAAAGTACTGGTCCGATTGCTAAAATTTTTTTACCGGCAGAAAGCTGCTTTATTCCTGATTGACATAGGCTATATTTTATGTACGCGAGCAAAGCCGCGGGCAAAAGCTAGTTTCATATATACATAAAAAAAATATAACTTTTAGTTATAACCAAACAGTAAAAAAAAACAATTATTTTTTTCTTTCTTTACAATGAATAAACAAGTATTCAAAACTTAAATTAGTCAAAAAAATAAAATATAATCAAAAACAATATTGTGTCTCATAATATGTCTGCACCCAATAATATGTCTAGCGTAATGCCAGAAAACTATTAGTAGTAAAATAAAAATAAATAATCGTCATCAGATTATTAAATCATCATCATCATCGTCATTATCAGATAATTAAATTACGTGTTATTAGTTAAGGCACTGCGCAAATGGAGTCACTTTTTGTTCCAGTTATCAACACCGACCTCTTTTTGATCGTCATGAGTATGTTAATTGGAAGCAATTGGACACAAAAAAAATGTATGCGCAAGGAGTGGATGATTTTATCCTTGTTTAATAGAAATCAAATATTCATCGGTAGCTTGTGTTTGACACAAGACACAAAAGTGTCCACGTTTGCGCCCTGCCTAAGACTTCATAGGTCAACATGCATGTATAAATAAACAAATTGTCTCTATTGATAACCTTCTCACTTTAGTCTCTTAATTACTTATTATCATAGTAACAAAACATTACTATTTTATTATTTTTTAATACCTCGTGTTAATGAGTATGCCGGGCTATTTGGCGAGATTTTTTCGAATGAACTTCAGTGATTATTTTAATTATTCGCAAATTGATTCTTAGTGGATTAGATATCTTCTTCTTCTTCCTGCCCTTATCCCATATTACTTGGGGTCGGCGCAACACGTTTCCTTCTTCCATTCTGTCCTGTCACCTGTCAAACTATCACTAATATATCTTAGTGGATTAGATATGCGAGATTTTTTCGAATGAACTTCAGTGATTATTTTAATAATTCGCAAATTGATTCTTAGTGCTTAGACCCCCAAAAGTTATTGCTTTTTTTTTCTATTTTTGTATGAAAATCTTAATGCGGTTCACAGAATACATCTACTTACTAAGTTTCAACAGTATAGCTCTTATAGTTTCAGAAAAAAGTGGCTGTGACATACGGACGGACAGACAGACAGACGGACAGACATATAGATAGACAGACAGACAGACATGACGAATCTATAAGGGTTCCGTTTTTTGCCATTTGGCTACGGAACCCTAAAAAGTCATTGAAACCGGCGCGATCTCGGTAAAATAGAACTAAGAATTTTAATGTAGTGTTAACTACCTCAGCGAAGCTTGCCGAGAAGTATATGCTGAGTTAGGTGCCTTTTGGGCCTCGCACTGATTATATCTGTTTTTTTTTCTTTTCATTGTGTATTTTTAGTTTATAATTATGATTGTGTGAGGCACGAATAAACGTTTTTCTTTCTTTCTTTCTTTCTTTTTCTTTCTAAGTTTAATTTGATCCATTAAAAACATTAAAATGTGTACATTCATATTCTAGTGGTTAACAAATTAACTATTCATACCTTTTTTTTACCCGACTACAAGAAGGGTTATGTTTTTCGCGCGTATCTTGTATGTTTGTATGTATGTAATATTCTTTATTACCTCATATCTTCCAAACCGCTGAACAGATTTGTATAATTAACATATCGTTACATTTGTCTGGATAACCCAAGTGTTCTTAGATAGGTGACGTTAAAAAAAAAACAACATATCGACTGTGAGATGCTTTCTGTTAGAGTAAAAAAAAAAAAAATATTCTGCAATATGGGTTTCAAATTAAAAGGCTTTTCATGAGTATTTCAAAATGGTATGTCATGACCATATTAAAAAAAAGTACAACAGGAAATTATGTTATTTATTTTGTACTGAGGCGAATGCCTAGGTCGGTTTTGAACTTTATAGTGATTTTACGTCTAAAATATAGTGAATAAATAGTGATATTATAATTGTAACTAAAAAGTGTAAAATAAAAAATTAATTTAAAAAATAAAAAAACCCGACTGCGTAAAAAAATACTTTAAATAAAATCTGAAAAGAATGATAAACAAGTTCAGTCCACAGTTCAGCAACAGTCGGGACCCATTAAAATAATCTAGACTAAAATCATTCTATCTAATGTGGGTCCCGACTGCTGCTGAACTGTGGACTGAACTTGTTTATTATTCTTTTCAGATTTTATTTAAAGTATTTTTTTACGCAGTCGGGTTTTTTTATTTTTTATTAATTTTTTTATTCGTTTGTGCTTTCGCGAAGGCAGAAACAAAAAAAAACAATTGTCATCGTACGTGATACCTTTTAAAAGAGGTTATTGTTATTTATACATAATTGTTATTTTATTTTTAAATTATTATCTCTGATGAATACTCGTTACTCTGAAATAAAAAAGAAGTATTCCACGCATAAGATAATTTTTGTGAAACGGGCGGGTATCTTCAAGCTTGAGCTGTGATGATATTTAATTAGTTACAATAATTAATTATATATTTAGGAATATTAGGATTATATTAGGATTTATTCAGGAATAAAGCAGCCTTCTATTGATAAAAAAAAATGTACCAATCGGACCAGTACTTCCAGAGATTACCTCCTACAAACAAAAAAACAAACGAGGGACTGGAACAATTTTGCCTGCTGCGGTCTTCCCGTCTGATTATAATTTAGGTGTCTTTTAGGCAAGAGTGAATAGGCTCTTAATAAACTAGTGCGCCTCACCATCAACAATTGCATCACTGCTTACCATCAGGTGGGATCGCAGTCAAGCACTAGTGTATACCAATTAAAAACACTAAAAAGACTTTAGAAGTAAAATTTTTTTAGTGTTTTTTTTTTTGTTTGGAAGTACTGGTCCGATTGCTAAAATTTTTTCACCGACAGAAAGTTGCTTTATTCATGAGTGACAGGCTATATTTTATGTACCCGGGCGAAGCTGTGGGCAAAAGCAAGTTTCTTACAAAGAGAGATGCATTGTAATACAATACAGTGCTTGAAGATACGATAACTCAAAATCTAAAAAAAATTGCCAGCATCAGTAACTGATGGTTTCTGGTGAAAGTGTGAAACCTGAAAGTATCATCCATGTCCAAGACATTCCAAAACATTGTCTACACGTGCACAAAATTTCACGTTAATCCATTGAGCCGTTTGTGTGTGAAAGTGTAACAAACAATCACATAGACTATAATAAACATGTGCTTTAAACACCGTGTTTAAACATTTCATAATAATATTTCACAACTTTTTGCCAGTGTCGTGCTATAGGTTCCCTAAACATGACCTATTGTACTTATCTTTTTCGAGTCTGATAAAATTTTAACACAATAAGTGTTTAAGTTGATTGACCGCCATATCTCCTGCTCGCAATGAATAAATGCCTATTTTTAAAGAGTATATTTATTATTTGATTCGTTTTTTAGTTGAAATGTATAAAAACTTATCAGAACACACACATTGAGTTGGTGCCTCTGATAGAAGTAGGTCCAGTATTGTGGTTATTTCATTTAAAAAAATTTACTTTGGTTTCAAAAGTTTCATAAACGTCATTTTTCTTGGCAGAAAATTACTTGGGGTTCACAATTTGTCTCATTTCAATTTTTTATACGCAATTTTGACACAAGAAAATCAAATTAATCCATAGAGGTCTCAATTCAGATTTACCATCTTCACTATGAGCAATATTGTAACAAGTTTTGCTCCAGTAAATACCTAGATATCACACGGAAGTAAGGCCGACAATGAAGATATTATTAGCTGCATATCCGTATAGACATAGATAGGTGTAACTTATCCAGTATCAGTACATAACAATAATGATACAAGTACGAATGTAACATTGTTTATGTTGAGGAAGCTAAAGAGAATTATATTGACATTTAACTGTGCAAAGTCTAGTCCTTCACAATACTAGATCTGATGGAAGGAATCTCTTCCCTCATCTGTTATTTGATTATGATAAACATTATATGCAGATGGATAGGTCATGAATTCTTAAGTTCCCCAACACTGACCTCAGAAATAGAGCACTATAAAAGGCAACATACAGAACGTCTTGCTCACCACACCAATTCTCTTGCCTCTGGTTTGCTTAATACTGCCAATGTGGTTATAAGACTCAAAAGAAACCACGTACTTTAAGCAGAGTGAATGGCGCTGGGCCCCATTTCTGCCAATAGGAACATCTCACGCAACTCATTTGCTTAAAGTCTGGCGACTGATTGCAAATAAACAGAAGAGAAAGAAAACAAAAGATGGATAGATTGCATATCTAAATCTGGTGCCAATGATGTTAACCAATTCTGATGATCTGTTGAGGGTCGCGGGAATCCGATGGATGCAAGATGCACTGGACCGGTCGTTATGTCGACACTTTGGGGAGGCTTATGTCCAACAGTGGACGTCTTTCCACTGAAATGATGATGATAATGATGGGCATAAATGAAGCAAAAGTAGTGTACTGGGATAGATGCGAATTTTGTTAGAGAGTAAGTTAATTTGTGTGTACTTTTCGCGCCAGCTGCAAAAAATCATCATATCTAGTTTTTTATTTATGCTGTACATTATTTATCTTGTTGAAACTAGGTCACAGATTAAGTGCTTAGGTACCTAAATTTAAATAATAAAAAGATAAATTATCGCGTTTATGGGTTACATAAACAATAAATTGTGGCTTGAACTGTCTTGGGATTGGTTTTCAGTCAAACCAAATGCAGCTGGATATCTTAATTAATTTGTTTTTCATTCAGTCAGGTTTGATTCGTCTCAATTTAATTATAATCGGACATTCTAATTATTTTTAAATATATTTATAGGTGGTTCTCAATTCGGCTGTCAAGTATGTTAATTTTTTTTACGTATTTATATTAACCTACGGTTATCTTATCTGAAATAAATGTTAAGTTATTATTAGGTATTATATCAATACTTTTTCATGGCACTACCGCCTATCTGAACTCCATAACCCAGAAATTGAATAACTCGATATTTCTTGGCAAGACTCAGCAATATCTTTGCTTCTGACTATCCGTAGTGACTGCCAAAAACTTTACAAATTACGACTAGGATCAACTAGTGGCTTCACCCGAGTCATAGTCATCATCATTTCATCCGGCAGACACTGTTGGACATAGGCCTCCTCGAAGTAGCGCCACGACGATCGGTCCTGAAAACCGCGTGAAAATAGAAAGTATAGCGCCTATGATACTTAGGTACAGTTAGTAATAAAATATATTTCTACTGGTGAAAGAATTTTCAAAATCAGTCCAGTAGTTTTTGAGTTTATTCATTACTAGCTTTTACCCGCAGCTTCACTCGCGTACATAAAATAAAGCCATGTCACTCAGGAATAAAGCAACTTTCTATCGGTGAAAAAATTTTAGCAATCAGACCAATAGTTCCAGAGATTACCTCCTACAAACAAAAAAAATAATAGTTTAAAAACTAAAAAACACGCTTTTAGCACGCACTAAAAATTACAAAATAATTCGGACATTTAGTTTGATGACTCAAGAGTTTTCCCTTTGCCAAATCTTCATTAGATCGCAGGTAAACATAAACAATTTCAATACGTGACGAACGATAAGTAATTACCTATGCGAAATGGTTATAAGTAGGTCTTTATTAAATATTTACTATGATTTATTATGAAAGAAAGCATGGAGCGTTTGTGTAATCTTTACTCTTTTTGGACAAAACTCATCAAACTAAATATCCGAATTATTTTGTAATTTTTAGTGCGTGCTAAAAGCGTGTTCTTTAGTTTTTTAAACTATTATTTTTATTTTATACTTTTTAATCTTCTTTTTATTCAAACTTAATTTACTACTTACTAAATAATTTAAAATATTAATAGGTATTTATCCTCTCGTCGAACCTTATTGATTGATACCCATGACATGATAATTTGGTAAGAAAATGTCATTTCGCATTATTTTCAGCAAACCCTTTCATTGTATACCTAAATCATAGGGCTGCATTTCAAATAGCCTGTCCGCCATCTTGGATCTCCGCCATATTAGATTTAAGTCACGTGACTATTTTTTTCGTATTCCTGACAGCAAACCCTTTTGATTTGATACCCATATCATGGGGGTGGATTTTAAACAGCCAGTCCGCCATCTTGGGGAGGTCGCCATATTGGATTTGTAATGACGTTTCGTACTTAGTTATGTATTATCATCAGAACTCAGAGCGTGTGCAAAATTTCATCCTAATCGAAGACCGGGAAGTGGGTCAAATTAAGATTCCAAGATTTTCTTACATACATAGTTAGTTACAAGTGAAGCTAATAAAAGCGTGTTAATAAAAAAAAAAACATAATACAATGCCTCTAAACTTTACCTCTTTATTATACAAGGTGCAGTTTTAAAACTGCACAATATTTCAGGAGGTTGTAATAAAACTCATAAATAATCATGTAAAAAAACGATACCTGGTCAATAATCAGTAATACTTGTTATTTAATTTTTTAATTACACTAAACTAAATCGATTGATCGATGGCCGCGGGGGCGTGGCTAGGGTGTGGCGTGTGGGATGATGATTGGATGATACATTATTTATGAAACTATCGTTGCGAGTTAGTGTGTGTGAAAACGCCCTTTATTGTTCCGTGTTTGTGTGTGTCAAAAAAAGCGCGGTTATAAAAAAAAAAAAATTACCTACTTATTTTATTATTGATTCGGGTCGAGAATCACTAACATAATTACCTCCTGAAATATTTTGCAGCTTCAAAACGACACCTTGTATTAGTGCAGATAAATAAAACTATCAAAGTATTATACATTTATTTCCTCTTTATTATATTAGTATAGTATAGAGTATAGATAACAGTTTAACCTGAAAATGTTTATGTTCTACTGTATAAAGTAAGATAAACCATGATTTCGTGATTCAAATCGCACAAGGTGGTATGTTATGATGCATACAATAAAATAAAGTAATTGTTCATTGACCTTTAAGACCCTGATAACGATTTGAGTGCTGCAATTATTTATAATTGCTGTATTTTTATCAGCAAACTGTACATTTAAACAACAATTTGTGTATATGATAAGCGCTTTACAGGGTTAAGTTAAACACTGGCAATCTCTCAGAACTATGTTAAGAACACACAACAAAATTTGTCCTATGGCTTTAAAATAGTACATTATGATACAAGTGTATAATGTTGAGTATAACGCTGAGGCGGTATTTAGATCCGAGCCGAAGGCGAGGATCTTAAGAGAGCCGAAGACGGTAATCGCCAATATTCACGTGTATCATTCGACGTTTTTCGGCACACTTGAGAAGAGAAATTTTACAAATTAATTAATTATTGCTTAATCAGCAAAACTGTTATTTTTGTAGTATGGCGGAAAAAAATTGTTCTTTCTTCTTATGCGCGCGCATCCAAAATGGCGGCCATAGACTAGCTACTCTAGCTAGGCTATTTGAATAAAAATAACAAATGAGGTTATAAACGGAAAAAATATTTTTATTTTATGAAAGGTTTTATTTATTAAACATGTAAAAGTTAAAACAATTTATTTAAACACAAATTAGCATAAAATAAGCAAGCAAGACACTAATTTGTACTATTGAACGCAATACCTAATGTATTTTTTTTCGAATTCAATGTTTGATTTGAGAACAGAGGTTTAACAAAAAAGGTTGTCACTACATTATCACACTTGTGCATAATGGTAATCAAAAAGTCACAGTTTGGTTACAAGCTACATTATATACCTAAGTGTAGTACAATTATAGTCACTTTCTGAGCAAGTGTGTCGAAAAAATTATTATACGTTGGTTCATCAGATTTGAATCATAACTTTCAAATTGAAAGTTCTAAATGTTACGAAGTCTATGCAAAGGAAGCGATAGCGCAACAGTGGAGCGGAGTGGGGATCGTGCGCGGGAGGCGTAGGTGGGTACAGCAAATACAGAGTTGAAATGTGGTAAAGAGAACAACGAAATCTTAAAGCTTGTTTTTGGTAAATGTATTATGTTTTGTAAAATGTCATAGAACAAAAGTTGTTGTTTATGATTTTAGTAATACAGTCCTGCATGGTAGTTAGTGTTTTAAAAATAACCCTGTATAAGTTACTAGCTTCTGCCAGCAGCTTCGTCCGCGTCAAAGTCATAGTCATTGTCATAGGCCAGAGAAATAATAATAATAATAATAACTTGACTTGGCTCGCGAGGTTGTCGACATGTCGGCGGAGACCTCTCGCGCCGGGCCTTGGTTGAGGCCATGTTCCGGAGCGAGGAGGAGTGGCAGGCGGTCGCCGACTTCTGCGAAGCAGTAATGCTCGCAAAGGAGGAAGCCGAACGCATCAGGCAACGGCGTTATCGCCGCCGCCGCCGCCGGGATTCTGATCCCGATTTCCGGCCAACGTAGGCGCGGGCTTGCGGACGGTGAGCAATGGGTAGCTCACTGTTCGGACGTCCGGTAACTGTCCGAACCAAGCCCAAGTCGTCGACGGCGCGCACTGTTCCCGCGCGCCTCAAGGAGTTGTCAGCAACAGCAGGGACCCAGCCGGGTCGAAAACTACTGGTACCAGGGTTATCCGAAAGGGCGCTCGAGCCCCGGTATGAAGGCTAGTAGGAACGGGGTGGGTCTTTTAGTCAGTAAGAGTCTGACACTATCTCCCGCTCCGCCCAAGGGCGGGGGATGTCAATGCATGATTTTTCCCACTATAAAAAAAAAAAAAGGTTGTCGACATGTGGGAAGTGGATAGAGCAATTATTGTGCCGATAGTCGTGACGGCCAATGGCTTAATAGCCAAGAGCCTCGACCAACATCTGCGGAGGCTCTCGTTAGGCAGTTGG
Source organism: Mythimna ferrago (assembly GCA_910589285.2). NCBI lineage: Eukaryota > Metazoa > Arthropoda > Insecta > Lepidoptera > Noctuidae > Mythimna > Mythimna ferrago. The sequence continues at coordinate 3,946,479 of OU342680.1, forward strand.
ATCAAGGGCTTGATCCAGAAGGCAGTACTCCTAGACACGGCGCGTATTGTCCGGAGGTTCCTCTCTCAGGAGCCCTGACCGCCGACAGCTTGGACCCTGTTCCCGATGCCGGTGGGCTACTATTTTTTATATTTTTAAATGTTTTTTTAATTTTTTTTTTTAAGGAATATTATAAAAATAATAATATAATATGTATGAAAGTTAAATAAAGGAAATAATAATAATAATTTATTTATTTCAGGCAACAACATGTACCCATATAATAAATACCTTATAGACCAATATAGGTACATAATTACTTATAATAAATCATTTTGTGATTTTGTGTAATAAATGTGTAGGGCATCATCACAATGATGAAGAGCACCGACCCGGACGACGTGCCCGCTTTTGTGGCGATGGAGTTGCATAAGTTCGAACGTAATAATGTAATAATAATGTACCTATTTATTGGACCATAACCATTTTAACAATGTCCGTTAACAGCTACATTAGTTTAAAATAAAACTGTGTCGCAGCCATTATCGCCCACCTCTTAGAGGATAGACTACGGTGAACGTGACGGGAGGCATCCCAACACGCTCGACCACGTCGATGTCACCAGGTTGCTGAAGGACATAACATCCCTGAAAGCAAGCTTGGCAGAGGTATAATCTTAGCTGGATGTCTTTGATAACACCGTAGTAACACAGTAGGTAAATTGCGTGCTGAAGTAGAGTTGTTGCGCAACGCTGTTTCGGAATTGCCAAACTTAAGTGGCAATGGGCAGGGCACATTGCTCGCAGAACGGATGGTCGTTGGAGCCGAAAGGTTTTGGAGTGGACCACGTACCGGAAGATGCAGTGTTGGAAGATCTTCTACAAGGTGGACCGATGACCTGGTGAAGGTTGCGGGAAACCGATGGATGCGAGACGCACAGATTCGTTTATTGTGGCGACACTTGGGGAAGGCCTATATCCAACAGTGGACGTATATGGGCTGAAATGATGATGTGATGATGATGCTGTTTCGGAAAGTAGGGCATCTAACAACTTTAGTGTGAATATTCGTCGCGGAGTACAAAATGCATCCATCAGCAGTTTGGAATTGGCAAGTTGCAGTGCGTCATCCATTGCTGAAAATGCTTGCGATGATGAAATGGTGACGCATGTAGGTACGTCGACCTCTAAACGTGCCTACTCCGCTACTGTTGCTGCAAACATACCCGCTGTGTCGCTAATAACGTGGCAAGCAAGTAAAACGAAAGGGGACAAGCAGTAGAGCTTAGAGTCTCAAAACGCGGACTTGAAACAACGAGGTCCAGTTAAGGGCCTGGATGAGGATGGCTTTAGAAAGGTGGAGAAGAAGAAGAAGAAGCCTCCTTGTCAGAACCAGTGCAGTACCGCGCTGGCAGGACCCAACATGTAGCTGCGTCCAGCAATACCCACGATGCCGCTGTACGTGTCGAGAGTACATCACTCCAACAAGGCTGAGGAGATCGAGGAGTATGTACGCGTGAAGACAAACTGGACTTTGAGAGTTGTGCAGTTGGAGTCGCGCCGTAACACTAATTTTAAGTCGTTTGTAGTGTGGGTGCCGACTTAATATTTGGAGACCTTCCTCAAGGAGAGTTTTGGCCAAAGGGTGTCGTGTTTTGACAGTTTTGTGGAAGTATACCGACCTCGTAGCGAAATACGACGCCGTCACTTCTTGTGTATTAGTTTGTAAAAATAAAAAGATTAGTTGTTGTCATATATTATTGTACTTCACTCTCGGTGGAGCGAAAGGCTCCACCTAGACACTCCCTGTCAGACTTTTACTGATTCAAACTTAGTGTTCTTTAAGTTGCCCTGTAAGTTCTAGCCACGATAACTGCTGACAATCGGACAATCCGCAGCACTGTGGGCACTACCGGAATATGCGAAAGATTTACCACGTCTCTAGAACATAAAGGGCAACTTAAGGAAGACAGGCGGGTATTAGTCCGCAACAATCTAACAAACTTTTTCGCTTTACTCTAAAGCGAGAGAAGACAAGATAATTTCCCACTTAAAAAAAAAAACGTCAACTGTGTCGAACGTTGGGTTACAATTAATATGAGAATACAGTAAAGTATTGGTACAGCTGATACCTAGTCGAATGAAAAAATACAGCACTTGATTATTCAGGTTGGGTGCCTGGTTCTATGGTCTGGCATTAATATTCTATAAGCACTTCTGAACCTAACATAAATATGCTGCCAAAATTCGCCTTTGTACGACTCACAACCATATTTAATTCTATTGATCTCATGCCAAGACATGTTTCTTTGTTTATATTTAGATTAGAAATAAGTTTTTTGCCACTTTGTATTGGTTTGAATTTCATAAATATTATCGTATTTCGTATCATATTGATAAAAGAGTTCATAACCTACATAGGAATGAAGATTTTTTTAAAGAACAGCTTTACCCCGCAATAGGTTTTTTTGTTGATTGGCTCACGTTTGACCGCTATCTCTCCTGATGGTGCGAGACGCACAGGATTGTTCGATGTGGCGACGCTTGGGGGGGGGCAATGTCCAACAGTGGACGTGTGTCGGCTGAAATGATGATGATTACCATACAGCATTATTTAGCATTACCACTCGGTCAGGGCGCACTGTTAGATTTAAGATACCTAAATGTTTAATTTGATGTAAAGTGTTAGCTTATAAGTTTTCATGTTACTTTTTATTTTTATTATGTTAGACTGTTTGTTTACTATTTATTCCCCGTGGGGGGGTGGTTGTGGCCACAACATCGACATAATCATACAGAGCACTATTTCCATGCCCCAACTTTTTCCTTTGGACCAGTCCTGTTGACAGTTCGAGAAGGGATTAGAATCTGGATTTTCATCACGTAGTATATATTGAACAATACATGAGTTGTATTCTGCCTGTTGTCATATTTACATAGTTCCCTCATTATCTAACAAATTATCATAGAGTTGAGAAGGCATTTTCCCAAACCTCAAAACACTACATTGTTTACAGTCAGCTGTCAGTGGTATTTATAGCAGAAACATCTCACTCTTAACTCTTCAAAGATATTTCTGACTTTATTTACTTTATCGTACGCGGAAATGTTGGTATTCTTATAGTTTTCAAAACAACAGAAAGTTACTGTAAAAATAAAATGTCACAGAAACGAGGTAGATAGTAACGGTTAGATAAGAATTCAAAACACTACCAGATATGTTATCTTGGTGAGAGTTTTATACAAAGAAAATAATATTATTATATCTTAGTTTTTTCCTTGGACCACTTTTATGTTCAACCTGAGAAAATGCATTCTAAAGAACAGTTACTTAGTTCACAACTTAAGGATTCACGAACTATTTTTATTCCTGGAATAAAAATAAATGAGCACGGGCTTATTACTGAGTGACATAGGCATGTTATTTTCTACTAAAATGCGAACGAAGCCATAGGCAGAAGCTAGTAAACAATATAATCATTTATATCCAGTAAGAAGATTCGTGTTAAAACATTTTCCATACATATTCCATACAAAAATAACATCAATAACGTTTCTGAACTGAGAAAGAATCTACAGGAGCTGCATGCGAGACTAAACAATAAAAAAATAAAAACAAAAGAACAAAATTTAAAGAACATGGGCGAGGAAATTATTGATGAAATCATTAAGAGTTTGCAAAAGTCGTTACAATAGAAACTGACAAAATAATTTAGTAAGTTTTATCAAATAAATATACTGACGAGTCAAAACCGTTGCTAAAAACTATATCAACAAAATTTTGTTCGGGACTTACCGATACCATAACTAAATAGAATTGTGTGTACCATCATGAAAGGTCATTATTACGCACTTTATTCTATTAATATTGTATGCGTAGGAGTCCAACAATAACAGTTTACTGCTGTTAATAAAGCTGACATAAATAGAGCAAAGCAATTGGTCTTATTAACGAGAACCGTAACACTAATACTCTGTCTTTAAATGACGTTGTATTTTCTTTGACCTTAATTATAATTAATTGATCATTTGATTTACCTGATCATTTTAATTCGTTCGACAAAAGAACTTTTATTTAGGAACAGAACGAAAATAAAATAAATGAAAATTTAGTAGTCGGCGTTGCGTACAAACTAACTACAGGTCATTGGACTCGCTCAGCTGACGTTTTCTTAAAGAAATTAATTTCGTACATGCGTAAATTAATTCGAGTTTTGAAAAAAAGGTACTTTATTTTTTAGTTTTATCTTTACAAATCGGTAGTATTTCATGTACCGGATCGACCCTCCACGGGATTAAAACGATCAAAATTTAACGGTGTATATCTTTGTGAAATCCATGTTTATGGTATGAATGTAAAATGAGAGCGTTTTTGAACAGTAGTAAAAACTAAAGATATATATTTATAGTTCCATAATGTCATAAAACCGTAGTAAACCTTGTATTTATCATCATATCGAAACGTAAATAAACTTTGATTGTTTCATGTTATCATTTCTATTATCTACTGATCTTCGATATGACATTGAGAAAATTACATTGTTTTATTGCAATGTTTATTTGAGAAAGCAATCTTAGATGTTTGTAGAGCAGGTTATCAAAATGTTAATAATTGCAATTTATTAGTTAAAAATCTTATGTCACATTTTTTGTTATTTCGCTGTCTGCTCTTTCTATAAGAACTGAGACCACGTCGTTGACGACGTGTGGAGTACGCACGCCTTAAGGAGTTAATAGCAAAGCAGTAGGAGCACAGCAGGGTTGAAGCCTACAGGAGCTATGGGTTATGCGAAAGAAAACCCCAGGGTCCGAACGAAAGCTAAGAAGGAACATAGGTTTGGTGTTAGTCAGCAAAAATCTGGCACGCCCTTTCATAGCATAACATAGCATAGTCGGCCTTATAATGTTCCCACTGTTGGGACTCAGGCCTCCTCTCTAGGAAAGGGAATGGGTTGTAATCCACCACGCGGGCCCAGTGCGGGTTGGTGGATGCCACATGTCTTCGAATATTTGGTTCTAGGACATGCCGGTTTCCACACGATGTTTTCCTTCACAGTTTTGAGAGTAGTGGTGATGAAATAAATTACACAAAGTAATATAGTGTTGGAATACGCAACCTACAACTCGTAGGTAAGTCGCGGCTGTTACCACTTGGCCACCACTGCTCTCCACTCCCCTACAATCCTAAAGCAATGAAGTTATGAGCTGATTTCCCACATCAAAAAAAAAAATCATGTGTTATCAAACTTTTCCGAAACGGCTACAGCGATTTTTATGAAATTGTATGTGAATATTTGGAAAGTCTGAGAATAGATCGCAGGTTATTTTTTTTTTATCTTCAAACCCTACCTCCCGTTTTATTCTTTTCAATACACTTGCTCAGAAAGTGACTGTTATTGCACTGCGCTTAGGTACATAATGGCCCTTGATACCAAACTGTTACAACTGTACATAAACTGTACATAATTTTAATACTCGTACATTATCGTATCAGGCTGGGAGCAGGTCGTCCCCCACGAGTCGCCGGTCAACCCCCGTTTATTCATTTCAGTAAGTGTATTGAAAGGTAAATAAAAAGAAATATGGGCGCGCATAGAAAACAGATTTTTACCGCCACAAAAGTTTACTGGTTTTACAGTTATTTTCTTCACAAGTGTATTGAAAAATGTCGTATGATACACGTGAGTAATTAATGATTACCGTTCTCGGCTCTCTTAAGACCTTCGCCATGGCTCGGGTATTAATACCGCCTCGACGGTAATCACTAACATTACACACTTAAATCATAATGTACTATTATATAAGGCAGAAGAACGTTTACTGGGTCGGTAAGATATAAAAACTCATACAATTTTGATGGCTTACTTTTTTACGTGGGATATCATCAAATGACTTGTCTTCTTCCGAATTGTGTGCAACAAGAGGGAGCATCAGATTTTTACTGACTACATACACCTGTCTTCCTTCAGTTGTCTTTGGCATTCCAGGACTACGGTAATTTTCTCGAACAATTCCGCGACCTAATCAAGCCTCTGATTTTGGTTTGAGATGAAAACTCATATTAAAATAACCGACTTAGTGATAATTTTTTTGTATAAACACAAATTATATTATTGTTTATAACATCGTTCTAATTAATGATTCAAAAGTAACGATAAAGCTAATTATTTTGTGGTCAGATAAATTAATGTCACATTGGAATAAGCGTGCTTTGACATTATGGCGAAATTGTTGTGAAATAATTTTTGGTCGATGTATCAAACAAAAAAGCATATCATTCATATAAATAAAAAAGATATATGAAGTTTTAATTAAAGTAATCTGGTCGAATATACCTAAATTATATTTTCTGTTCATAATTATCCATAGGTGTTTTGCAGGCTACTAATACTATAAACGGAAAAAACCCAGTACTCGTACATCAGCTGCTGTCTTATTTTTATCTATACATCTATAATATAAAAATGAATCACAAAATGTGTTGGTAAGCGCATAACTCAACAACGCCTGGACCGATTTCGCAAATTTTTTTTTTTTTTGTTGTGTTCGTTATTATGCGGAGAAGGTTCTTATGGAAAAAAAAAATGAAAATTAGGGTAGTGTAGGGTAGAGTAGGGTAGTGTAGGGTAGTGTAGGGTAGAGTAAGGTAGAGGAGGGTAGAGTAGGGTAGAGTAGAGTAGGGTAGAGTAGGGTAGAGTAGGGTAGAGTAGGGTAGAGTAGGGTAGAGTAAGGTAGAGGAGGGTAGAGTAGGGTAGAGTAGAGTAGGGTAGGGTAGAGTAGGGTAGAGTAGAGTAGAGTAGGGTAGGGTAGAGTAGGGTAGAGTAGGGTAGAGTAGGGTAGAGTAGGGTAGAGTAGGGTATAGTAGGGTAGAGTAGGGTATAGTAGGCTGAAGTAGGGAAGAGCGGGAGCGAAGCCGCGCGGGTACAGCTAGTATATATATAAAAGGAGAAACTGACTGACTAACATATCAACGCACAGTCGAAACTTCAGAGCCTAAGAATGTGAAATTTAGCACACGACTTTCTTTTATGACGTAATCGAGCACTAAGAGAGGATTTTCTAAAATTAACCCCCTAAGGGGGTTTGTAAATTTGTATGGAGAAATCTACTTTCACGCGGGCGAAGCCGCTGGCAGAAGCTAGTTGTTTTATAAAATTTGTATGTACAATATAGAATAATGGAAAAGTAACTCTGTCTGTCTGGTACTCTTTCACGGTTTAACTACTGCACCGATTTTGATGAATTTTGTACGGAGTAAGCTTGAACCCTAAGTAGGAACATCTACACTAATGTTATAAAGAGGTAAAGTATTTTAAGCTATTGCATAGCTTCTATCGCGGGCCTTGAGCGTGGAGACCGAATCCAGAAATTCCGTAACGAAAATAACCTAACACCCCCCACTCATTTGTTTTTTGAGCGTGGTGACCGATAAGAAAACAAATGAGTGAACAATCAATCAAAATTCTATTCAATGTGTGAAAGTGTAACTTCAATTAATATCAAAGAAAAAAAAACAAAGGAAAAAAAATACTGCATAAATAAAATAAATAAATAATTATAATTGCATAAGTTGATAAAAATGCTATGCAATAGCTTTACCGCGGCGGTCCCCGAGTGCCACACGTCTTTTTTTATTTATATATATATATATTAGATACTTATTCTTTATTGTACACACAATTTAAACGAACAGTTACAAAATTAACAGTTGATGTACGAGGTCTGTTCAAAAGAAAAGGTGAATTTTGAATTTTCGCGGGTTGTGTACATTCGATTTTTGACTTTTGAAAAAAAATTGATCAAAGAATATGTATTAAATTCTGCGTTAAAAATGGAATAAAGTTCTCCAAGGCCCTTGAAATGTTGACTGTGGCATTTGGAAAGTCCACTTTGTCTCAAAAAAGCGTTTATAAGTGGTACAAACGCTTTACAGAAGGTCGAGAAGATGTTGATGACGATGAGCCTCCTGGAGTTGCAACCACGTCAACAAGCGAAGAAAACATCGAAACAGTGAAAAAAATTGTTTTAGAAAATTGTTAAATTACTATTAGGGAACTTACAGAGAATGTTGGCAAATCAATCAGATCGTGCCATACAATTTTCTCGAATGTTTTGGGCATTAAACGTGTGGCAGCGAAGTTTGTTCCGAAATTGCAAAAAAAAAAATTGAGCAAAAGCAACGCTCACACATCAATGCTTGTTCGTGATTTTTTAGCCAAAAACAACACCGTAATCATGCCTCAACCACTATATTCACCAGATTTAGCTCCCTGCGACTTTTTCCTATTCTCAAAACTGAAGAGACCAATGAAAGGGAGCGTTTTGCCACAATTGATGAGATAAAATCAGAATCGAAAGAAGTTCAGAAGTGCTTCGGGGATTGGAAAAAGCGCTGGCATAGGTGGTATATCTGAAGGGGATTACTTTAAAGGGGACAAAATGGATATTGATGAATAAATAAATACTTTTCAAAAAAAATCAAATTTCACCTTTGCTTTTGAACAGACTACGTACATAAGCGAGCTTAACCCACAACGGGGTTTTCTGACAGCAAACCACACAATGAAGAATGAAATTTTGTATGTAAGGAACTTAAATATACAGTAAAGAAAATAAATAACAAAAAATAAAAATTAAACATAGAAATTAAATCTAACTAAAAACTAACAATATACTAAACAGATATGTGCACAGCACCCTATAATTAAAAAGTAGTGGTTTGTAGGAGGTAATCTCTGTATGTTCTGGTCTGATTGTTAAATTTTTTTCATCAATAGCAAGTTGCTTTATTCCTGAGTGACATGGACTATACACCGCTAAATTTTAATCATTTAAATCCCATGGAGGGTCGATCCGGTACATGAAACACTATCAATTTGTAAAGATAAAATCAAAAAATAAAGTACCTTTTTTTCAAAACTCGTATTAATTTACGCACGTACGAAATTAATTTATTTAAGAAAACGTCAGCTGAGCGAGTTCAATGACCTGTAGATAGTTTGTACGCAATGCCGACTACTAACTACAGGTCACTGAACCCGCTCAGCTGACGTTTTCTTAAAGAATTAATTTAATTTTATCTTTACAAATCGATAGTGTTTCATGTACCGGATCGACCCTCTACAGGATTAAACGATTAAAATTTAACGGTGTAATTTTTATGGGCGCGTGAGAAGCCTCGGATAAAAACTATTAGGTTTACCTATGTAGGTATATACTTTTTATCTGACTACGACATTACGTCTGGCGTCCGCAATGACTGACCTTCATGTGAACTAAGGCATTTGCAAAAACTAGTTAACGAGTAAATTAAAAATACCAATTGAGTAAAATTGAGTTCAAATTCATTCAATTTATCTTGATTTTAGAATCTCTAAGAAAGATTACCATTTTATAATATTTTTCATCAGCGGCTAGATCTAATAAAGTAGCAGTAGGTACGCTCAAAATAGAATACTAATCATAAATACATTATTCATGAACAAAGCCAATTTACATATTTTGTAGACAAACAACATAATTTTTCAATCAGCGAATATTTTCTATACCTATTATATTAAAAAACTAAGGCAAAATTGATCAATTTTAATTAAAACGTTCGTAGGAATTTATAAAAGCACGAGTATTTTCACGTGCCAGCCAACCATGGGGCACAGTATCCTGGAAGGTTGAATTGAGATCGTAAAAGAAACACAACACTGAGGGTCTAAACTAATAATTATGTCGCATACTGGAAAATCGTCAAGGTGGAGTGAGAGGGCGTGTCGTAGGTTCTTTTATTGACCCCTACCTATGATTCTTCAGTGTTCTGGGTAGGCGTGTGTAACTACACTCGTGAGCAAAAAAATCGCATATCATGACTCTTTTTTTTAAGGCAGTTTTTGTTATGAATGTGAATAGTTATTGAAAACATGTCGTACATTAATTGAAAGCCTATTTAATTACCTTTCTAATGATATGAAATACAGTGTAAAAAAATATCCTTGAATCCCTGGTTTTTGTGAGTTACGTGAAGATCAATTATCTTAATTTTGTGTTTTCATAAAGCTAACTTTATATGCTTCAATTTTGCTCAATAATTTGTACTCAATATCTTTAGATTTAAAAAAAAACAGTATTAAACGAAATACAAGCCATGTGCGATTTTTTTGCTCTCAAGTGTATTTACTGAAGTGACTCACTGTTCCGTAACATTTCAGTGTTCCGAAAGATAGGAACGTCATCAGTAATGTTTTAAATGCATCATTTGGAAGAAATGTAACACTGAAACACTTTTTGTTTTAAAGTGTTTCAGTGTTTTTTTTTCAATTCAAATTCAAACGTAAATAGAGTAAATATAATTATTAACCTGAGCAAAAAACAGATCTCGATAACAGTCAGTGTCTGTGTTTGTATCTTTTGAGCCGTTGTTCCAAATGTTACATATAATTCATCTAACATTTCTCTGTCTCAGTATGACTATGACGCGACAGATCACGATTCATTTGAGCCGATGTTTCAAATGATACATATCACTGTTCCGAAACATTTCAGTGAAACAAATCTATATGATGCAAATATTCCAATCGAAAAGTCACACTTTGCCCAAGCCTAGTCCTGGGCCTAATCTTGCAGCCTTGGAGAAGACAGGCTTGGGTGGGGATGGGAGGGCTTTTGCCTTGCCTTGGCCTGAATTCTTTATTTTCGTGTAGATATTTGACACTTAAGGTATTTATTTTTTCAAACAATTTTTTTTTTGATTTATAAGAGTATCCCTGGAGTTTCTTAGACATTCTTCTCTATATAAATCTAAACATTGGCATGTGTATTTAGCATCAATTTTTTGACTGATTGAAATAAATAATTTTGTTTTTAATTTATAGCTTTCTTTCAGTGAGCGCGTTTACGTAAGCAGACCACTCCGTGCCAACAAACATTTTCAGTTCTTTATTTCTAATCGAAGATCTAGTCATGTTTCAACATATGGTCTGTCTAAAAAGTCAAACTACCTACTTCGGAATTTTGTATAATATTTAATAATTTAAAAAATACAAGTACTTGGTCTGTTCGGATGACCGGATGGCGAGTTACTTATTGCTCGGCGTCCACAAGCCCGTGTCTACGGTGGTCGGAAACCGCTGTATGTGTATATTATATACTAGCATCTATCAGCCACTTTGCTTTGAAAGTAGAATAATGTTAAAGAAACACTCTTAAGATAAATTATACAGCATTCTTATGTAGTATACCAGAAATACAGGCCAAAAGCCTAACTTAGGCATTAGTCTCCCACAGTATGAATCCAATTATTGTCATAGTCTTAGTTTTGTAATTGCTGTCATATTGTGGTGAGAAAATAAACAAGTATTATTAAAGTATTCCAAGATGTGATCTATCCGTGTGTCAAATTTCTTCTAAATCCGTTCAGCAGATTAAGCTAGAAGGTGTTAGAAATGGACGTATAGCTATACAGACTGGTATAAAAAGACAGCTTACTCAAAGGAATGTTATTTAAATAAAAATGCCTACATTTTTAGTACGATTTGAATAATAATAATAATAATTCAGGGTAAAATAATAATAATTTAAGTTTAAGTTTTTAAGTTTAAGTTTAAGTTTAAGTTAAACAATTTAATCATCTTATCCAACTGGTTTGTCTCATTTTTAGCAGTTTTATTTTGTTCTCAATAATATAAATTAATTTTATTCCAAGCTTTTTAAGATATTTTAAATGATGATAACCAATTAGATTTTAGAAACGGAAAAACAAAGATTAAGTATTTTGCACTTAAACTTAACATAATATAACTAGAATAAATTAAATTGATCATTTAATAATGTATAAAAACTAATAAGTAAATTTTTTTGCATCTTTTTGGATAGCCTCTTATAAGTTTTTTTAAACCTGACCTAATTCCTATTTTAGTGAAACTAACTTATTTTCAATACATCCATGTCTAGCTATCTCTTGAGCATCTTTAGGCTTAATATTTTCCAATGAACTGATATTTAATTGACTTCCAAAAACCGGAGAAGATTCCTCTATTCGGTAGTTTTTTTTTTGTGATTGTTACCTCATAACTCCGTCGTTTATGGACCGATTTGAAAAATTTTTTTTTTTTGCTTATAAAGGACATGCTTCCAGATTGGTTAGGTTTTTATTTTTAAAATCCAGTTTTAATTATGGGATCCATGGGGAATCGAGGAACTCCTCAAATATTATAGGCAACTATATAGTGATTTTGTTATTTTCATCGAGGAAATAAGTATTTACAGCCAAAAAGTAACATTTCATGAAGTGGAACTTGTGAAAAAGACCAGAAATGGCCAAGGGAACTTCATCCTTACATAGATATCACAATGGAGATAGAGACTATGACAACACAAATAAATGAATGGTTCTCAGTAGTTATCTTAAAATTGGTATCATCGCAGTGATCTGATGGTGATGGTTGAGCCGGTAGATAGGCACCGGAACTCTGTACTAAATCAAGGTATCCTAGCCGTATTTGGTCTTGTTACAATTGTCATGAGATGCACTTTGGCTATAAGATATTATCGAACTGATCTGATGATGGAGCCGGTAGGTGGAAGGTGAACACGGGAATTTCATAATAAAACAATGTATCCTAGCAGTGTTTGGGTTAGTTGGATTTGTCATGAGAAAAAGGTACTCTGGCTATAAGTGTATCGCAACTAAAGAGTAGAGTGTGAAATAATTGAATTAATAACTCACACTTTACACTGTGATTACACTACTGCTAAATGATAAATGAGTTTGTTTCGGTGTTTCTTCTCAGGGTAGTCAGCTAGGAAACACCGGCCTCATCTAGCATTAATTGACGAAAAAAAAAATGACGTGTAAAAGTGTTTTTATAAAACCTACTTGCAAAATAAAGATCATTTATCATTATCATTTACTGTGATTACACTACTGCTAACTTCATACAAATGATCTCGCGAACTTTTAATGTGAATGTTCATTGATTTGTAGTTATTATTTATGTTTCATGGTGTATTGATTACATGCGGCATGTCCAAGAACCAAAAATTCGAAGACATGTGACATTCAGCAACCTGCACTGGGCCCGCGTGGTGGATTACGGCCCATATCCTCTCCCAGAGAAGAGGCCTGAGCCCCAGCAGTGGGAACGTTAAAAAGGCTGATGATGATGATGATAATCTATTGATTACAAAAGACCCCGAATTTTTTCAGGGCTAATTTGACACCGTGCACTAGCTTTTGACGTTTTATAGTGCCCCTGTAAGTGTGAAATAAAAAGATTGAATTTTATTTAAAAAAAAAACTGTTTTGTTGTTACAGTATAATTATTGCTATGTCAAACGGTAAACAATATTTATATTTGTTATGTATTGTTGTAATAAAATAAGCGTCCGGGTTGTTCTGGCCTCAAAATGACTAGTCCTTTATCAGAATGATGAATTACTTTTTTCTGCAACGTTTTTTCTTTAAAAAAGTTGCAGAAAAAAGTAATTCATTACACGTAATTATCACGCTTGACATGTTTTTTTTATAATTTGTAGATCTTTGACATTTGTTATTCTTTGCCACATAGGCTACATTGGATTCAGATTTATCAAACCCGTGTGCCTGATTTCATCCAAATTAGTTCAGCTGTTTGAATGTAAAGAAGGAACAAATGTACATTGTTTAAAACACACAAATTTTTACACTGTAATTAATTATGCGCAAATAAATAATACTCGTAATTGAACCACATACATGACAATTTAACCTTCATGTATGATTAATTCTGAAATTAAAAATATACAAAAATTTTTTTTGGTATATTTTGATTTATGGTACTATTGGAAAGGACAACAGAGTTGCGATATTTTTAGTGAAACAAGTGATATTTCAAGCTTGGATTATATTTAGTAGTAAGTAATAGTAGTAGATACCATTGGTATCACAAGTTGCAATACAAAACGATTCAATATTAATACCCAGATTAGTTTTGTTTATGTTAATTTATTAGAAAAGCTATTTCTACGTTATTTTAGAACGATTCAACATTATTTTTGTTAATCACTTGCATCTGTATTTCTTCGCTTTAGGCTTCAATAACTTTGCTCACATTTACTAATAACATTAATACTAAACCAATATTAGAAATTTAAAAATAAATGAACGTAATTAGTTTTTAGGTATATAGAACGCTAAGTACGAGTATTATCAAAGTATTGGATCGTGAGAAAAATAAAGTCAATGACACCATCAAAATTATAAATTGCGCCGCCTCAGAAATTAAAGACAGAAAGCCGGTATTTTATACCCTAAAAAAAAAAACAGTTAAACCACCAAGTAAGTAAGTAAGTAAGTGGTTTTTATCCAGTAGATCTATCAGAAAAAATGTTAGGTTACAATATTTCGATTACGCTAGAATTCTGCATGCTCCAATTACAAAGTTACAATCATCGATAAAATAAAACATTTGTCAACATTATTCCTATTCGGTTTTAGCGTCAACTTAGGTATTATCTGTAACACACATTTATTAAAATTATAAAATAAAAACAATAGACAAACAAAAAATACTTACAATAAATATTAAAACCGAAGTCCTCACTGAATAATTTATCAACCACTAGAACAAGGCACTGTGTCCAGCACTACCTTATAATAAATCAAGTCCCAACCCTCGAATAGGGCACTGTCGAATACTGGCCCGAATTGAAAATATTACGAAAAAACGAATACGATCTATATCGATCGAGCGTGCACTCGCGGTAAGAATCGAATGCAAACAGTCAGACGGAGTAGGTCGTATTTGTATTAATAGCCGACTCGACGCTAAGTACTTTAACACTGCGGTATTCAATTGGTTTTTTAGGCCCAGTTCTTTTTTTTTCTTTGGGAATTCATCAAATCACTACTCTCGCTCTAAAATGGGGTGAAAAGAAACCCACTGTGTTCTTCGGTTGCCGTGAGTACCTGTAAACTTTGCGTTACAGGGCCACAGACTCTTTTACTCTATTTCGGCTATTTTAGGCCTGTAGCATGTTTACAACATTTTTTTCCTTCATTTTTACCTAGAAAAGGTTACAAAAAGTAAAATAGTAATAAATACTGTCATTCTATTTAATTCTCGGTTTGATCCTCTTTCAATAATTAACGTGCATTTTCTACTGCCTTATTGTTTTAAATAAAATATGACTTGCAAATTCAAAACGAATGTAGGTATGAATTTTGGGCCATTACATTGATATAAATTATTTATCAACTGTTGACTTCACTTATCATTTGAACAATGATTATGATGAAACCGACGATTTTACTGTTCGTACAATATCAGTGTATTAGGTATTAGATAACTTGTTTAGTATAGTTTTTGCACTATTTATTTTTTTACTAAAAACATGCCGCAAGCGCTGGTTCAAGCTGGCTCCTGAAAGGAACATCTGAAAGGCTTTGGGAGATATTTTCACTCCTGGAACTCAGGCCTTCCCTCCAGGAGAGGCAATGCGGAACAATGGTAATGAAAATAAATCACAATTGTAACGCCTGCCTAGGTTCAAAACTTTGAACCCACGATGTAGGAGGGTGTATTATTATTTGATAGATACTACTAAATACTAATAATAATATTATAATATTACTATGATTCAATATAACTACTAGCTCTAGTATCTATTAAATAACGCATTAATGAGTAATCACTAACGCGTTAAAGTCAAAAGTAAAGACTACATACTTCTAAGCAAGCGTACTCCACGTTGACCACATCGTCTCTTACAATTAAGTGAGACAGTAGTCAAACGCATACCTATCAATTTAAAAAAAATGTTAATTAATTTATAGCTTATGTCACTCAGGAAAAAAGTAGTTTTCTATCGGTGAGAAAGTTTAGCAATCGGACCTGTACTTCCAGAGATTTATTCCCACTACAAACAAAAAAAACAACTCTTTATTATATAAAAAAAAATATAGAATATTTATATAAGTGTAGATTAAAAACACACCACTAAAATAAAATATACCTCCTAGGTCTATTTGGCCTCGATTCGCGCTGGAGGGTTAAGCGTAAAGTATTAATAACACCGCACCGGTAGGTATGTCACACGTCGTGTTTACTTTCCGATAATACTACAACAAAATAATACTAGTCTCGTATGTTATGCAATTTTTATGGCATTTATTTTATTTTATTCGTTTTATTTTTGTAACACTTTAGCGTGTATTGTTTTTCTTTTTTTTTAAATGTGGTTGGTCTTTGAATAAATTGTGTTTTTATTAATAAGTTTTTCGTTTTAAAAGTTTTGTTGTTTTTTATTTTTGTTTGTTTGAAAGGGAATCGTTTGTCTTGTTATGATATTGTGAAGGGAGAGATGAAATGCATGTTGCTAAAGAAGTTATGAGTACGTAAGCATGAAGATGGGTAGAGAGGGAGATGGAGGCCAAAGAAAAGATAGATGAATTGTGTAAAGAGTTGTAAGAAAGAAAAGGGAGTTAGTGTAAGCGAAATAAACGTGTTGCACTGTCTAATACTGACAGGGGTCAAGGGCATGGAGATGACATTTAAAACTAAAATAAAATTACCAATTGGACCGCTGACCTGGGGTCCAAGTCTGCTATTTTAATAAATTCGTAATTCCAACACGATCACATTGTCATTTTGCTAAAAGTTCGTAATCTGCTTATTCATAATGATCGATCATTGATCGGTCAGTGGTATCGTAATAGAGTTGTGGTAGAATGATAATATCGAGCATATTAAAACCAATAACTGCACAATAACGTTCTAATAGTAGAACAATGATCAAATAAACTGTCAAAGTTTTTGCAGATTACCGCATACCTACGTCAAATATTCATTTGTCATTATGTACGAGATTACTATTCTATGCCACTTCTTTCAATGGAGTGTCAGTGGTTGACCATTGGAAAATCATAATGACGCCATTATATTAGTAGATTACCAAACTTCAAAAATCGACAATTATGACATCAATGATAGACCATTCTGACACTATTGTAATAGAAGACTTGAGGCCCTGGTAAGGGTTGCGGGAATCCGATGGATGCGAGATGCACAGGACCGTTAATCGTGGCGACACTTGGGGGAGGCCTGTGTCCAACAGTGGACGTCTGTCGACTGAAATGGTGATGATGATGATGAATATGAACTTCTTTTTAATATCCTTTTCTCAATAACTATTGACTGAGTAATACACACTTGTGTATCAGCATTACAATAAAAAAAAAAACATTCTTAGTGTAAATAAGAAATAAAAAGTTATACGCAGGTAGTCTTTGTAGCCAAGTGCATCTGTCACTCAATAAGTTATCCAAGTTTATACGTTTATGCTGTCCAATTAAAATAATATTGTTTTTACAAAACAATGAATAAATTGTACGGAACAGTAATAAAAACGAGTTTTGTAAAAACAAATACCTACTTAGAATGTTTTTATTGCATTCAAGATTTGCAAAACCTTGATAAGTAATTAATTATAAAAATATCGATACGATGAATGTGTATTATAAAATCTTGTTTTATAAACTACATATAAATATTAAAATTATATAATGATTTGTGTTTTTTTTTTAATAAGTTTTGTAATTCATTATTCATTTATTTACAACCGGTCTCAAAAAACAACATACCTACTTACTAAGCACTAAGCACCTACCATACATGCAAACAACTAAAAGTTTTGGAAAAACAATATTATTAGGAACACAGTTTTTTCAATCTTATGTATATTATAATCCTATAAGAATTTTGATGCGCAGTGACAGGACTGTGGTGGTCTGATAGGCAGTCATCCCATATAAAACACAGGTATTCAGCCTCCGGTTAGATAGGAAGAAAATTCAAGCTAGTGGAGAAAAGGCTTCAGAAGTTATGACTTTATTCAATCCTAAATGTGGTCTTGGGTGACCAATTAGCAAGTTGATGCACTCACAGAAAAGATCAAAGAAGTTAGAAAAGAAATAATTTCCGATTTGTACTACGGGTGTCGCCGTTTGTCTCACACCCTTTAATTTCACTACAGGCAATAAACCAATACGAACGCGCAATACGCTACTAACAAACCACGCACACTTAGATCGCAAGTTTGCTATTAGTAGTTGATCTATGAGCATTGCTCTACTTTGTAGCACGCCTACTGCGCCCACAAGGCTATTCTAACTTCTTTCATATGTTCTGTGGATGCATTGAACGCTTGTAAAATTACTTATCCCGATATAAACTTTCACGACAACCCATCCTCCTAAGGACAATGGGATGTGCCCTCATACTGTATATTTTTTAAATTATATTAAACCACTGGTTACAGGTACAGGTATTCCTCTGACTGCGATCCCACCTAAAGTAAGGTAAACAATGATTCAATCGTTGATGGTGAAGCGCACTAGTTAATAGCCTATTCACTGTAGCCTTGAAGACACCTA
The DNA here is from genome assembly GCA_910589285.2 of Mythimna ferrago. NCBI lineage: Eukaryota > Metazoa > Arthropoda > Insecta > Lepidoptera > Noctuidae > Mythimna > Mythimna ferrago. The sequence goes on from OU342680.1 coordinate 3,964,857, forward strand.
AATTATAATCGGACAGGAAGACCGGAGCAGGCCAATTGTTCCAGTTCTATTGTACGGAATGATTTGGTTGATGACTCAGGTTTGCGGCTTGAGGCACTTCCATAGTCCAACATGTATCATAATGCCTATCATTATGATAGATATTATAAAACACAGGTATTCAGCCTCCGCTTAGACTGGAAGCTAAATTCAAGCTAGTGGAGAAAAGGCTTCGGAAGCTATGACTGTATTCAATTCTAAATGTGGTCTTGGGCGACAAATTAGCAAGTTGATGCACTCACAGAAAAGATCAAAGAGGTTAAAAAAGTAATACTTTCCGATTTGTACTACGGGTGTCGCCGTTTGTCTCCCACCCTTTAACTCCACTACAGGCAATAAACCAATTCGAACGCGCATTACGCAACTAACAAACCACGCACACTTAGATCGCAAGTTTGCTATTAGTAGTTGATCTATGAGCATTGCTCTACTTTGTAGCACGCCTACTGCGCCCACAAGGCTATTCTAACTTCTTTCATATGTTCTGTGGATGCACTTAACGCTTATAAAATTACTAAATTTTCATGACAACCCATACTCCTAGAGACAATGGGATGTACCCTCCTACTGTATATATTTTTTAAATTATATTAAACCACTGGTTACAGGTACAGGTATTCCTCTGACTGCGATCCCACCTAAAGTAAGGTAAACAATGATTCAATCGTTGATGGTGAAGCGCACTAGTTAATAGCCTATTCACTGTAGCCTTGAAGACACCTAAATTATAATCGAACAGGAAGACCGCAGAAGGCCAATTGTTCCAGCTCTATTATACGGAATGATTTGGTTGATGAATCGGGTTTGTGGCTTGAGGCACTTCCATAGTCCAACATGTATCATAATGCCTATCATTATGATAGGTGACACATTATTTCGTTTTGTCACTTGTCCACGCTTAGGCACACCCTGTGTTGTTCCACATCGACCACGGTGAACTTTTCCTGCTGTAAGAAATTAAGTTACATAGCACGGTACGCCAGTATGGTTATCAAGCTCTTGTCACTGCCAGTGTAACTGTAGTATATAGAACCTAGCGGCTTGTTACGTGAACATGGGAACGGATCAAATGGCATGATGTTGGTGACGTGAAACGAGGGCTTGCAGAGTGTCTTTGATATCGACGCACAAACGAATACCATGGATTCAATACATAATTCTGGACCATTGGTGAAATTTTTTGTCGATTTTTTCCTAAAATAATAAAAAAAAAACTGTACTTTTTTAAATCTTAACTGTGTAAAATCGTTATTTTAACCAACCCCGATGATAAATGGGCTTGGCATGTTCTTAGCCCAAAGAATAAGCATTGTTATTCAATATAGCGGGCTGGCAGTCGGTGATATTTAGGAATACCTCGAAACCTAAATGTGTTTGATTTTTATAAGTATATACATAATTATGTACTTAGTCTAGTATACACCACTAAATTTTGATCGTTTAAATCCCGTGGAGGGTCGATCTGGCAGTTTGTACGCAATGCCGACTACTACTTACAGGTCATTGAACTGGCTAAATTAATACGAGTTTTGAAAAAAAGGTACTTTATTTTTTAATTTTATCTTTACAAATCGATAGTGTTTCATGTACCGAATCGACCCTCCACGGGATTAAAACGATCAAAATTTAAGGGTGTATAAAAATCTTGTGTCACATTTGTTTGTTATCGAATTCCTTCGAAACGACTTGGTTGACTGACTAGGTGGTAGGTTATTTTTTACCCGTACAACGTTTGCCGAGTTGGTTATTATGTGGTTAGTAAACATCAAACAAATATTTGTATAGCCTACAATGGGTATGTGGCAACGGTAAGTGGGTAAATGTTTTGGTTCTACGAGTAGGTGTCTTGAGTATGTGAGCTCACATGTTCGTGAACACACCTACGATACTTGAGAGTAATTCCTAGTAAGGGCAAAGTTTAAAAAAAATACATTAGAGTTATTATGTACATGCATATATATTTTTTAATAAACAAGTCATACGAGTATTATAAAAACAATGACAAAAGTGCTGGTTTATATTTATAATTTTAAATAATTTAATAATAATATTTTATAAATAAATTATTTCGAAACTGTTTAGAAGATATTTCATTGCAATCAATAAACCTGTTTTTCGACCTTTTTACTATATTTAATGTATTTTATTTATGCAAGCGTTTCGAATAATTATGCCGAAGATTATTTATGTTAATGAAATAAAAACTGCGCAATCTGAAATGTATTTTTCTTTACATTGGAAAATTAGGTGCAGTATAATATTTATTTTCTTACAATTATAATAAATATATTTTACCATAAAAAGCAGTTTATACCACAGCAACAGCAAAAACACTTATTATTATTTTTTAATTGATATAAACTGGTGCTTGACTGCGATCCCACCTGATCGTAAGCAGTGACGCGATCTCTGATGGTGAGGCGTACTAGTTTACTAAGAGCCTATTCACTCTAGCACTCAAAGTATAATCGGACGGAAAGACAGCAGCAGACAAATTGTTCCAGTCCTTCGACATACGCGGTATAAACGACTAGACGAAACGTTTAGTCCGGACCGTAGAGGTTTCAACAACGTATGGGTGGATATTCGCCGCACGTCGGTTTGTCCGATGGTAGAATTGCAGATGACAGAATCAAGTCATCCAATTCCTGCGCACACTCTCCAAAATGCATCCTGAAAAACACCGAAAGGCTAGCTACCCTACGCTATTACTGCGCTATTACTTATGTAATATTTCAACGGTTATTAATAAAAAAAAACCTGTCTTTTTAATTCATAAAATGCTTGACATTTTCAAATTGTCTAAAAATGCCACCTGTCTTTTCACATTCTTGTATAATAAATTGAGATGGGAGCTTAATAATAATGATAGTAGAGGAAAAACATTGAAATTATCTTTGTTCCCTGATTGCTACATCCCGGGAATCTTTGAGTCAAGAGTGAATAGGTTACTTCTAGGTAAGCGCGCTCCATCGTCAACCTACCCCACCCAGCCCACTACTACCAACCTACTACACACTTCTACTTCCTACTTTTTGGCCTTTCCAGTAAATATTTTTGTTTTTTCTTTCTTTCGACCGCATCGTAGTATTTCATCAGGTGAGATAGAGGTAAGCGCGAATTTATCAATAAGAAAAAAAAGTTGGTCAAAAAGAAACTAATCTATGAATCCGCGCATAGAGGTAATCCCCGCGCGAACGCCGGCGTTCGCACTAATGTCATCGCGCCATGCATCATTTCCTCCATTTTCCGATAGTCACATAGGTAGGTACATAACATTAGTGTTAGTATAATGTATATATAATAGGTTACTTCTATATTATATTCCAGATAATCGTGCAACGGTCATTGACCCTCCTACATTTGTTGAAATCCTAAATTTCAAAAACGGAAATAAAGACATAAAGCGGTCTTGAATCGACATGTATCGTGATCCTTTGCATGACATAGTAATGAAAAGCAGTACATTGTTTGTTTTTCGTGTGCCTACGCAGATATATTTGGAAAAGATCAATGTATTTTATTGCACGGTTATCTGGGGCCTTCTATAGGTAAGTGCGCTTCATCGTCGACCGCATCGTCGCTTTAAATGAGGTGAGACAGAGATCAAGCGCAAACCTATCAACAAAAAAAAAAACTATAAAATATAACAACATTGTAACACCTTTTTATATATTACTCTTCTGCATGTGTGTCACCAAACTTCTCTGAAACAGCTTGACCGACTTGGATTAAATTTTGTGTGTATATTTAAAAAGATCCCTGAATAGTTTGAAAATATAATTGGATCCGGTGTAATCAGGTTCTCAGTTTTTTATTACAACGAGAAGTTAGCTTATGGACAAGAAAACGTGTCATAAGATCGCTTGATGATTACATGATACATTAAATAGTGCCCGATTCAGAAAGACGCTGCTACTGAACGTTGTTGAGAACTATAATTTACCAATTGCCAAATAGGTTGAATTCTTTCCCATAAACCATAAGCTTTGCTCTACTTTCTCAAGTTTTCAATACATGTTACATACCTACGTCTGTACAATTTGAATGACCTTGAAAAACACTTAATTTGCATTTTGTACACACGTTTATACGAAATTTAGTGGGCCGAAAATTTACATTATTTTATTTGTTTTTTCCAGAAAAAAAAAAAATATAGATATTTTTTGGTGATTTACGTAAACACGGCAATTTTCCAGGTCATTATCCTATCACTCGAGGGGTATCGTGTTGCCCAGTAGTGGGTTATGGAGGATTGTTGGGTGACTGAAAACCAGTGTTTTACATTTAGCGACTCCGTCAGTGAGATGTAAAACACGGGTATTTAGCTGCGTTCAGTTTGATTGGAAGCCGATCCCTAGCAGGTACCCAGCCGGGTCGAAGCCTACTGGGACCAGGGTTATCCGAAAGGGAACTCGAGCCCCAGTATGAAGGCTTGAAGGAACGGGGTGGGTTTTTTAGTCAGTAAGAGTCTGACACTATCTCCCGCTCCGCCCAGGAGCGGGCGTTGTCATTGGATGATTTTCCCCACCAAATAAAGCTAGTCGTGGAAAAAGGTTTGGGAGATAGAAAGAAAGAAGAAATACTTTTTCAATACACTTATTCGAAAACCCGCTCTTATCACAGCACTTTTAGGCACGCAAATGTCTGTTTTCCGCACTAGTGCAGAAAAGTGCGCGTGCTCGCCCTCGTCACTATTTTTATTGTAATAAAATTCTTTATCGAACCCCACGAGTCGCTGGTCGACCCCTGTTTATTCATTTCTTCGTAAGTGTATACCCTCGGCTCCATAACACACTCGCCTACGGCTCATGCGAATTCGGCCTCGGTCGCAATGACAAGCTTTCTGCACTTGTATCAAAATATACTATTTCTACTACAGTTATTCCCTCGGTTTTTTTTGGTGTGAAATTTAAACCCAACCGAGTTCTTTCAGCTGCTCTATCCAAGGACCAAGTTACCATAAACTCTCTCAAACAATCCGTAACTCAGATATTCCTTCTATAGCTGTATCATAAATCGGAATCTCGTGTGCTATTACTATCAATGACCTAAAATCGTACGTATAGTGTTAATAGTGCTGTTCTAATGCTTTTCCGTTTAATACTGTATAATAAGTTCTATCTTTTTTTACCTTTAAGACCCAAGCGCCCGAAAAGTGCCATAAAACAGTGCCTTTCTGAAGCCTATTCCTCGGTAGTGGCCAGGTTAATAGGTTTGAAAAAAATATATGTTTATTATAGATTCATGAACAACATTATTAACGTTTGATTTTTTCGTGCTGTTAATACTTTTGTCTAAAAAAAATATTTAGCAATTTTGCAACTTTTCGCAACTTTTCCCTACTCCTTCGAAACGGCTTGGATCTTTAGAAACATTTTTACACCTAAAAATTGGTGGTTAAATATTCTTCAAAGTGAACATTGCATATGTGAATCAATCAATATTTCGCAAAAAAAATGGATTTAAAGGTCAACTGCGCGCTTTCCGGCCGCAAAAAATGCACAGATTTGCGTCTCACACCCGCCGTGCGAGAGGTGCGTCCACATAATTTTGGCCAGATGGTTCAAGGAACTATAAGCCTTAAAAAAAGTAGCTAATCACATTGAAGCAAGATTAGTACTGTTACGGCTTAAAACAATATAAATGTTTTAGGTCATAACCACATTTTTGTTCCTATATCTGTGCTGTAAGACCTTGCTTTATGCCAAATTTCAGGATTCTGGGTCAACGGGAAGTACCCTATGAATTTCGATCTTTAAAAGTATCCAAATATACCTACTTTTTTTGTGACATAAACGGCTGTATCTTTTTAATTCGTTAACTTAGAAGTTTGATTATTTCTCAGCTTGAAGGGACTGCAAACCTGAGTATATGGTTTTGCGTTCCCAAGTTAAAGGTTTTGACATAAATGCGTTGACTTTGACTTTGAGACAGACAGATAGACAACAAAGTGATCCTATAAGAGTTCCGTTTTTTTCTTTTGAGGTACAGAACCATAAAAAGAAGAGGAAGTTGGGACCGCGGTACCGGTCCACAGAACCCCACGACCCAACAGACAGACTGACAGACAGAGTTACTTTTACATTCATAATGTTAGTATGGATCTGAATTAGGTACTCGTTGAGTCGTGACTGTCCAACAAACAAGATACCTTAAGTTTTTGCACGGATGAACCATAAAACCCATTTCTCGGGATTGCTAAGTAAGACTTCTAAAGAATCTTTATTGTTATTTTCCCTATTCTAACCACATCCTTTACTATTATCACGATTACCCTTTTGATATTATCTGAGATATTAATATTTGTTAAAAATTAACAGTCATGATTACCTTTAACTAATATACGCCATAACATGGAAAACCCTCTCGAAAAATATATCCATTGCTGTTTTTGTATGCAATTGGTCAATTACAATACATATACCAGCAATGAAATGTAAATGCTTGGTAGGTAAGTTTTGTTTGCATTTCGTTTAAGTACACAGGAAAACTGCAGTGGTATTAATGTTAAGATTTCATAGTTAAGATAAAGTTTACTTAGAAAAGCTTAGGCTGTTTTTAAGTTAACTTAGTTTCACTTGACTGTATCGTAAAAGATAAAGTGTTTATTACGGCCTGGTCGTGACTACGGTCTTAGGGCCAGTGGCGCGGCGAGCGGTGCGGCATCGGTAAGCGGAGCGCTATGAGCGACGTCTCGTGGAGTGCTTCAAACATTTTCATACTTTTAATCTTACAATTCGCTCACAGCGGCAAGGTCCAAGTGTAATGCCTTGATCACACATACCGCGCAGAAGGGTGAGACAGTAAATTGTTACTCGGCCGAGACAGTGATGTAAGCGAGATGTAGAGATAAGCGCTTAGCGCTCGGCCGCGCACTCGGTGCTATGTTTACACGTACCGAGTACTCGGCCGAGAGCACTGTCTCACCCTTTTACGCGGTACATGTGATCGAGGCATAAGCGAGTTGAGAGACCACCGAGTATTCGGCTGAGAGCACTGTCTCGCCCGTTTACTCGGTACGTGTGATCAAGGCATTAAGGACGTACTTACGAATATTGCTTGGAGTATTTTGTATCATTCTTCCTCGTAAAAGCTCTAAAAATAAGATTTTTTCTCATTTTTAGACCTTCTTTATCATTGACCTTTATCATTTGGTAAAGGTTAATTTAAGGTACAAATAGAGCTATAACTTCAATAAAACCTGCCAAATGCGCTTCGGACTCACGCATTTAGAGTTCCGTACAAACTTATCTAAGTAAATAGTTCGATTTCCGTTTTGAAGATTTTTCCGAATCGTAAAAAAGTAAAAAAGTAATTATGACGTAACTACTTTCAAGGTTTTTAGATTTTTTCTCTTTTTCCTGTCAGTGCTATTAGACCTTGCTTCTTGCCAAATTTTGGAATTTTAGCTCCACGGGAAGTATAGGTTTCGACTTCCTTGCAAACGTCAAAGTATACACCGTAAATAGATCATAAATGGCCTCATATTTAGATTGCGTGAATTTAGAAGTTACCTACATTGATATTGCTCTATCATCATCATCACCAGCCTTTTTAATGTTACCACTGTTGGGACTCAAGCCTCCTCTCCAGGAGAGCGAACGCGCCGTAATCCACCACGTGGGCCCATTGTGTGTTGGTGAATGTAACATGTCTTCGAATTTTTGGTTCTAGGACATGCCGGTTTCCTCACGATGTTTTCCTTCACCGTTTTGAGAGCAGTGGTGATGAAATAAATTACACAAAGTAATGCGCCTGGCTGGGTTCGAAGCCGCGACCTACAACTCGTAAGTCGGGGCCGTTACCACTCGGCCACCACTGCTCGTAGTGTACATAACATTTGGTATTAATTTAAGTACGCGTTCCAGAAAAAAATAATTTTGACAAACGGGAACAAAATGATCTAATATTGGTTATGTTTTTACTGACTGAACTACGGAACCCTAAAAAGGAGAACCACGATTTCTCAGATCAAATATTTCTTTGTCGATTATGAACCGTTGTAGGTTCTAACTTATCTTAAGGCCACATGCGCGGGTGTTGCTAAACAAGTATTTAAAATAATGCCGAATCTCAAGGAGTTGTCAGCAACAGCAGGGACCTAGCCGGGTCGAAGCCTACTGGGGCCAGGGTTATCCGAAAGGGAACTCAAGCCCCGGTACGAAGGCTAGAAGGAACGGGGTGGGCTTTTAGTCAGTAAGAGTCTAACACTATCTCCCACTCCGCCCAAGAGCGGGGGATGTCATTGGATGATTTTTCACACCATAAAAAAATTAAAAAAAAAGAACGTCGGCGTCCGCTCTCTTTTGTCTTTCTATTGTGTCTCTAATTACGGTATTCGAAAAGTTAACCTAGCTATCCTAATAAGATGGTCATTCTTCACTCTTGTTAATGATAGGAAATGATCTTTAAAACCCGCAAATTCTTCGTTGTCGTTAAGAGTTTTTAGACCTAGAACTCCAACAATCTTGTAGGGTTACAAAACAATATAAATAAAAAGTTGCAAGAGGCATTTGCCAAACAATGGGAGAGTATATGCTAAATAAAACATGTAAACATAAACATATAAAAAATCTGTTGTATTTTTTACAAAGGATTAACAAAAAAAAAATTGAAATTGTAAATTCGTACGAAACCAGAAAAATCAGCTTCCAAAATAATGTTATAAGTTATTTTACAAAATTCAGTGTAGGTTTTTTGGAAGTGAATTGTATATTTTTATGAAAAAAGCTTATAATGTTTTTAAAAACCCTCATAAATCATAAAAAGAATAAGCAATGTTGTACAACGCTTGATGTTATTTAACGACTTTATAATTTCATTCAAAGGACACTGTAGGCAAATAACTGATAAAATAGTTATTAGTTTAGTTTTAGTTGTTAGTTAGTTAATTATTTTCTTTTTAAGCTATTGCATAGCTTCTATCGCGGGCCTTGAGCGTGGAGACCGAATCCAGAAATTCCGTAACGAAAATAACCTAACACCCCCCACTCATTTGTTTTCTTATCGGTCACCACGCTCAAAAAGTGTAACTTCAATTAATATCAAAGAAAAAAAAAAACAAAGGAAAAAAAATACTGCATAAATAAAATAAATAAATAATTATAATTGCATAAGTTGATAAAAAATGCTATGCAATAGCTTTGCCGCGGCAGTCCCCGAGTGCCACACGTCTTTTTTTTATGCACCTGCCATTTTGTGTCTGCACTACCCTAGGTTGACTGGTAGAGAATGCCTAAGGCATTAAGTCCACCTTTGTATCTTTTGTTGCATAAAGATTAAATAAATAAATAAATAGTTTATTATGAACCGTTTGAATTAAATTAATAATATTATGTAACAAATGAACTAACTAAAACAACTCTAGATGGTTCTTTAACATGTCATTATATAACGGTAACTGATAATAATGATTTAAATATATTATTGTTTTTTTATTGTGTAATAGTATTAGATTGTTCAAGAGCAACGTGACCTTCCTTCTATCTGCCTGATTGACGACACGTCGTCACCCTCCCTGCTGATTGTCGTAACTAGCAATTGATATTTTTCCAGGGCGACCGTTTTTCGGTCGGGCGATAAAATCATATTCCTGTAGTTGCGTTGGCTGTAGCTTTATTAGATAATGAATTAATAAGTTTTTTATATTGATCTTGGCATATTATTTTAGTTGGTAGTGGCCCTAAAGCCATAAATTACGAAGGTAGTGAGGATATTTTGGAACGAAGTTCCTTATCGCGCGTTGTGAAAGGGGGCTAGACGGAAAAAATTCTCACGAAAAATTGTACCGACACTTTTACTGTCAAAATATAAATCCAAGATGGCGGCTGCAAGAAATTATCAACTTTTCCGTCATGGGTGTCGTTTTCATGGTTTTCGAGGGTGTTGAAACCGATGGTACTGTCAAAATATAAATCCAAGATGGCGGCTGCAAGAAATTATCAAATTTTTCGTCATGGGTGTCGTTTTCATGATTTTCGAAGGTGTTGAAACCGATGGTACTGTCAAAATGTAAATCCCAGATGGCGGCTGCAAGAAATTATCAACTTTTTCGTCATGGGTGTCGTTTTCATGGTTTTCGAGGGTGTTGAAACCGATAGTATTGTCAAAATGTAAATCCAAGATGGCGGCTGCAAGAAATTATCAACTTTTTTGTCACGGGTGTCGTTTTCATGGTTTTCGAGGTTGTTGAAGCCGATAGTGCTGTCAAAAAATATATCAAAGATGGCGGCTGTCAGAAATTATCAACTTTTTCGTCATGAGTGTCGTTTTCATGGTTTCGAAGATGTTGAAATAGTGCTGTCAAAATGTACATAAAATGGGATAGTATTTTTTAGTTATCTTGTATTGGCTAGACGGAAAAAATTCTCACGAAAAGTTGTAACGATACTTTTTGCTATAGTAAGCTATTGTAAGCCGTGCGGCGTGCGCATGTTTATCTGTCTGTCTCTCTCTCTCTCTCTCTTATAGAAAGCAAGCCAGAACGGAACTTCGTTCCATCCGGGTACACCTCAGTAGTTTTTTTCCCTTCTTTTACACTTCCGCAAAACGAAATACTTGAATATCTTCTAAACGGTAAACGATACAGATCATATGACGATTAGAGAGAACTTATTCGAAATACGTTGGTAATATCAGTGCAGATACGCCAGTTTGTGAGATACGACAGTTAGCGGGGAGGGCAACGACGTGTTTCTTCATCATCATCATTTCAGACGAAAGACGTCAACTAATTGGACAAAGGTTTCCACCAAGCGTCGCCACGACAACTGGTCCACCTTGAGGGAGGTCCCAAAACTGCATCTTCTTATACGTGGTCACCGCTCCAGGACCCTTCATCCCCATTGACCATCTGTTCTGCGAATAATATGCCCGCCCACTGCCACTTAAGTTTGGCGATTCTTCGAGCTATGTTGGTAACCTTGGTTTCTTCACTATTTTGGTAAATAATCATCATCTGCCTAGATCTAAACGACATCAGAGTCACATACGACTCTCATTGGTCACTAGTTAATATGACCTTCCTTCTGTCTACAAGACTGCCATGTTCCTTTACCATTTTGGTAAATTCCGCTAAGTCCGTTCCATGTTCAGAGAACAAGAAGTACGGCGTTGCACCACCGGTAAATGGTAGACATTCCCAGCCAAGGAGTGAAATTTCCTGCTGGAGTCTGTATTTCCTGAAAGCTACAACTTAGGGGTACTTTAAGTCAAGTGAATAGGTTACTTCTAGGCAAGCGTGCTCTATCGTTGACCACATCATCGCTTACCATCATTAAACGCTAGCGTACCAAAAAAAATAAAATAATAATCATCATAATCTTATGCTGTCTGGATTTTTGGATTAGGTATCTGAACAATGTCAGGGTCGCATATCAGTCTAATAGGTTTAAATTCCAATATTTTACATGGAACCACTGCTTATCCGACCTGAACAATCCAGGTAGGTGGTAAACCTTTCTTGAATATTATGAGGTTTTTTAGAGGTGGGAAATCATCTAATGACTTCTCTCCTAGAGTGGGAAGGTGTGTTAAACTTTTAATGTCTGATAGACGTCGACGATAGATCGGCATTAAATTCATGAGCGCTGATTTTATGTGCCTCTCGCACACCTCGGTTAATTGGCGTCATTAACTTACTGAGCAACTTGAATTATTACCGCAACATGAGAGAGCCATTATTTATATGTATTATAAGATACGTTCATGACGATATTAAAAGGAAAAAATTGATTAGATTTAGGATAAAAAATGCACACTTTAGTGTCGTGGGCCACATGCCACAGAATTTTTCAGAATTGTACAAAAGTCAGTAAGTATGCTATGTGATCTTACTCTTTGCCAAATAGAATTTTAAGTCATCATGAAATATCCTATAGGTTTTGATTTCCTTGCGAGTGTCAAAAATGCGCCAAACGAGTTGACTAAAAGTTTGATTTTTTCACAGATCCTAGGTTTACTAATAATTCTAACTTGCAGCTTACCTCCAGTTTCTAAGAAAAGGGTCCCAACAGGCCGATAGACGAATGACAAAATTATCCTACAAGGATTTTGTTTTTTAATAATAATAATAGTAATTTTATATATATTTGTTATAAAAATATTTAAAAATATCAAAATTATGTATTTAAAAAAATAAAGGAGATAATAATAAATACTTTATTTCAGACCATGGTGTCTAATTTGTTGGTAACAATGTTCTTATAAACTAGTGTTAGTAATACTTAAAATTACCCACAACAAAACATGTAAAAAGATTAACGATCAATACTGCGCCACTCCATGACAAATGGCGGAACAATTACCGATGTAGGCACATTCCAGCCGACTAGCGATCATGCTAAGGATGCTGTTGGCGCTGCCACGCACTCTACGCACCAGGGATGCGCATCTTTTATGCATTGTAGCATAAAAACAGTTCACGCGATGTTCAGCAAACATCCCTGATGCAATACAGAATCGCCGCAGCCCCATCAGCATCCTGAACGCAGTATTAAATTGGACTCGGTTTTTTGCGGCCTTATGTTGGAAACCCTAAAAAAGAAAAGATAAACAAAATAATGTCGAGTGTTAAAGCTAGAACTACAATAGACTGACGACACACACGTGGACTACGCCTAATTTTTACGTGTACCTACGTAGCACGCCGTCGCGTGGTGTCGTGTGGCGTCGTGTGGCGTGGATCAAGTGTAGCTCTACAAGTCTAGTTTCCATAGAAAATGTATGAAGACCGACGCCCTTAGATCGGCGTGAATGTCAAACGTGTGCGCAGTGTAGTTCTATCTTAAAAGTTAGGTTACTATCCTTTTCTTTTTAACACGCTTATATTAGCTTCACCTGTATGTTTGTAACCAACGCCTTTGAGCTCGATTTTTAATCTTATTTTAGGGACTTTTGGTCTCAGTAAGAGCATGCCAGCTTCATCGTAACCTAATACAAGTCAAGCTAATTAAGTAATTTTTATCAACTAGGAGGTCTCTAAAACCTTACTCACTATTTTATAAACAGCGATGGCTGCGTTAGAGACAGGTTCGGACAGTATACTTTGAATAACACAATCATCAATCAAATTAATTTTGAAAGTAATTTGATTGATAATCTCCTCGTGGAGTGGAACATAATAATGGTTATCTTGTAGTACCTACAGCAGACTCCAAAAAACTACAATGACCGATTATAAAATTTGAAAGATTGTTGTAATTACGGGTTATCATTTTTGCAATTACACCTTTGACCTTTAAAATTAAACGGATTTCTTGTTCTGAGATAATTTAAAGTGCACAGTGATACTTATCATATTTTTTTTTTATTTGATATATACTAGTGCTTGACTGCGATCCCACCAGATGGTAGGCATTGATACAATCGTTGATGGTAAGGAGCAAAAACGCTTTGTCGTGTAAAAATCCTCACGGATGTCCTCTGGCTGGAGCAGATTAAGAGCCAAACCACACGATGCGGTGCGGCGCCGCACCCTCAGATTTTTATTGACTAATACGGCGTGTAATGTTCCATGCGCGTCTTAACCCCTCGAGCGCCGATTGTACATACGTTTGTACAACTTGGTCCTTGAAAAATGCTTAATTTTCGTGTTTTCCCCAAGTTTGTACGAAAGTTATTTGGTCGAAAATTTTGGTTTCTTTACATATTCTTCTATACATATTATATTATTTGTTTTTTTCTAGAAAAATCCTAAATTTTTATTTTTTTATTTTTTTGTTTTTTTTTGGTGATTTAAGTAAACAGTGAAATTTTCCGGGTCAATGAACCCTTGGTGCTCGAGGGGACTTGACGCTTTCCCTGGATTTTATTTCCTCATCCACAGTGGGTATACTACCTCGCTGTCCGGCCGTCCGGTAACTGTCCGGATCAAGCCCAAGTCGTCGACGGTGCGCACTGTTCCCGCGTGCCTCAAGGAGTTGTCAGCAACAGCAGGGACCCAGCGGGGTCGAAGCCTACTGGGGCCAGGGTTATCCGAAAGGGCGCTCGAGCCCTGGTATGAAGGTTAGAAGGAACGGGGTGGGTCTTTTAGTCAGTAAGAGTCTGACACTATCTCCCGCTCCGCCCAAGAGCGGGGGATGTCATTGGATGATTTTTTCCCACCATAAAAAAAAGGTGTTATATATTATAAACATCAAAATGGTAACTTTTTTTTAATAATAAACAACACGAGTTTTTATAAAATCAAAATTATATCAGTCAGGTCAGAATAAGAGAATATGAATATAGCAAGATCAAGATATCAATTAAGTTTTCTTATAAAGTGTGACATAAGTATATTTTTGTAAAGCGTTCAGTATTGAATAAAGATACGCAACATAAAATAAATGTTTATCAATTGATAGGGTCCTTTGTACTCTTTTATCCTTATTTGTTCTTTTCGATTTTAAGTGTTTGTGTGTACATAAATAAATAAATTATAAGATTATTTTTAAATTTTCAATTAATAAGCTATTCGTTAGAGTGCCGTAATAAATTAACGTTGGTAGGTACTTACATAAAGTTTTCTTATTAAAGGTTATAAGGATGTTAATCTGATCTAATCATTGGTCTGATTTTTTATGATAAAAGTATTTTGTAAACAACCCAGTTCTGAGAAATATAATTAAAGTTAATTTTAACCATATTTCTTAGAACTTAGTTGTTTATTTATAGTTCAAAACAAAACAACAATTATATTATTTCCTTATATACAGGGTTATTTGTAAAACACTGGCAACCTGTCAGGTCTACGTTACTATGACTTTAAAAAATACATCATTAAAAAAAAATCACTTTTTAAAAGTCATAGAACAAAAGTTGTTGTTAATTTTAATTCATCCAATATTCATACAAAAATAAAAATATTTAAATTGACCATTCTAAATATTACGAAATCTATGCGAAGCAAGCGGTGGTAGTACAGTAGCGGAGGGGAGCGGGGATCGAGCGGCGGGGGTTCTTAACGCACTTGCTTCGCATCATACAGACGTAGGCAGGTATAGTAAAATTCAGAGTTAAAATGTGTTGTTTTTGGTAAATGAACTATGTTTTGTAAAAATTCATAGAACATAAGTTGTTGTTAGTAATACAGTCCTGCAAGGTTGTTAGTGTTTCACATACAACTCTGTATTATATTATAGAAGAAAGTCCCTCACTGCGATCGTCTGTCATATGTTCGCGATAAACTTTAAAACACGTAATAATATTTAACCACCAACTTTTTCTATGTGAAAATGTTTCTAAACAAGATTTTAATTAAATTCATTTTATCATAGCAAGGTTTTATAGCTCGGTATACCTATATAATTAACGCTCGTCAAGATAAATCATACGAGCCAAAACTCGATGGGGTTGTGTCGTTTAACTACCAAGTTCCTATAGCCACCTTCCAGTTGCATCATCAGATCAACTCCACGTCATAATGATTTTGCATTGTCATCTGATTTACACATGCATGCAAAATATCAGCCCAATCGGTAACGGGGAAGTGGGTCAAATTTAATTTGCAAGATTTGATGACAGACAAACATTGGGACAGGTGAAACTAAATAAAAGCTTGTAAAATCTAAGCCGATTCGAAGGAGTAGGGAAAAGCTGCGAAAATGCTAAATATTTTTTTTACACAAAAGTATTAATCGCACGAAAAAATCAATAGTTGATAATTTTGTTCATGAATATAGAATAAACATTATATTTTTTTCAAACCTGTTAACCTGGCCGTTACCGAGGCTTCAGAAAGTCAATGTTTTATGGCACCGCTCGGGCGCTTGGGCCTTAAGTTAATGTTCAACCGAGGTACTCGTTACGTGACCAACTTTATTACGGATAGAATTTTTTTTAAACTTTTCATTAGCGAAGTTTGTTCGCTAATGATAAGCTTTTTAAAACTACGGAATGAATTTTCGAACACTTTTCGCCAATGGACAGAATGATTCATGACGATGGTTTAAGTATATAATACATGCGTATTATAGTAGAAAAAAATAGCCAATATAAATGAGTTGTGACATCCGTGTGAAGCTTGAACGGGTAGCTAGCTAGTCATTTACAAAATATTTACGTCCAATTTTGTTTATCTTACTACTAATTAATATATATTTTCTGACCTTAATATATTGAAGATCATACGTGTAACAGGCTGTTTATAATTTCTAAATAATACGAGATTATTATTTATTAGTAATATTATTTTCCATACTATATAGAATGTATAAAAATTGTGTCTTTGATTTGGATGTAACTTGGTATACAGGTAAACCTTTTACTGGTATTACTTTTGATCCGAGGAGTGTGTTCCCTTGGGATATTTTATTTATTTAAACTTTATGTACAGAAGTGGTACATAGGCGGACTTAATGCAATAAGGCATTCTCTCCCAGTCAACCTTTGGGTTAAAAATGAGAACACTGTGGTAGGTTCTCACAATAAACAAATAACAGATACTTCAAACGGAAAAAATAAAATAAGTTATTTATAATAAATAAAATACATATATACGCAAAAATACATACAAATGCAAAAATAATAAACTAATAAATACTATGAAAAATATCAAATCATTAAGAGAACTTAATAACTATTCTGACGAAGACCGAACTAAGGTTGAGAGGACTTCAAGTAGTAGTTCCGAATTTTACGTTTGAAGGATAATTTAATTTTCGGCTTTTATGCGGGTGAAGTCGCCAGCAGAAACTAGGTCATTAAAATGGACGAATTTCCTTTCCATTGTATACTTAGGATAGTATTAAAAAATCTCAAAATATAACATCCATAACGTAGATTAGGTACAGTATGTTTATAGAATTAAAGGTTCTGCACATAGATTATTGTATTAAATTGACTATTTCAAGAGTCTGACTGTGTCAATTAAAATATTTGAAAGTGGTTTTTTTTAAATAGAGTATCATTTAGACATTTCTAGTGCACCTTGGGCTGTCAACTTCAACACCAAGGCTAATCTATTTTATCGCATAGAAAAAAAATGTGACTAATTACAACACGCGCCAAAAATTATTTCGTTGCCACGTCAACAAAAATACATCATACTAATATTATAACCATGAAAATTTGTATGTATGGATGTATGAATGTATGGATGTATGGACGTATGTACCTATGTATGGATGTATGGATTTAGATGTTTGTTACTATTTCACATAGCAATTTTATGTCCCGGTAGTATGTTTCCTTAGGATAATTTTGTACTAACACATAGGCAAAGCCGCTGGCATGAACTAGTTCTACAAAAATACATGCTATATAATGCTTTATCATAATCGATGACTCAACCGTACATTGAAACTGTGAACGACATATTATGCAATATAAGTTATCAGATGACCTTCGATTTAAACTACTTATTTATTAACCATGAACTTGTAGTAAAAGTGCTTTGATTATAGCACTGTGAAGTAGTCAACATTCCTATAATGAATCTTAATTCATATTTCAACGTGTTCAGAATTATTTGTATGTAATTGACACAATATTTTATTCTAAAGTAAGTCTTTTAGTTTGTTTTCATCATTAATCAAGATAGAAGGGTTGAAAGCAACAACGCAACAGTATTTTAGATATCACACCTTTATTCTAATACTGTGAAAATTTCAACTGTCTAACACAGCCTGGTGACAGACGGATGGATAGACCGACAAACAGGCACACAGACACACAGATGGACAGACAACGAAGGCTTAGTAATTGGGCCCCGTTTTACTCTTAGAGAATGGAACTCTAAAAAGAATAAAAATGGTCAGAATCTTTCGAAAAGTCAACTATAGATCTTACTGAGATTCAAGACAAGTTCATCTAGGTATAATATGATATAATATAATATAATATAATATAATATAATATAATATAATATAATATAATATAATATAATATAATATAATATAATATAATATAATATAATATAATATAATATAATATAATATAATATAATATAATATAATATAATATAATATAATATAATATAATATAATATAATATAATATAATATAATATAATATAATATAATATAATATAATATAATATAATATAATATAATATAATATAATATAATATAATATAATATAATATAATATAATATAATGTAATATAATATAATATAATATAACACAACGCCGTCTAGTCTCAAGCTAAGCGGAGTTTGTGTTATGAGTACTAGACAACTAATAACAATATACTTACATATTTCTAAATACATACATACTATAGAAATTACACCCAGACACAGAACATAATAATCATGCTCATCATCTATACAATTGCCCTGGGTGGGAATCGAACCCACGACCTCCGGCATAGCAGTCAGGGCTACAAACCATAACACCAACAGGTCTTGCTTCTGTTACTTATTTTTTTCTGCTTTCATGTGTGGCATCAATCTTACACTGGTTGCTGGGGCCTCAATTGAGACTGCGACTGCATCATAAGTTGCTAATATACAATAGTGTTTTGAAGCCAATATGAACATGTGGTGTCCAAATGTGAAATATAGCCAGTAAATCTGACTTCGCCATCATCCAACGTGCCCAAAACAAAATACTCAGAATCCTAGCTAATGCATCGTAGTATACCCACTTTTTTTTATGGTGGGAAAAAATCATCCAATAACAACCCCCGCTCTTGGGCGTAGCGGAAGATAGTGTCAGACTCTTACTGACTAAAAGACCCACCCCGTTCCTTCTAGCCTTCATACCGGGGCTCGAGTTCCCTTTCGGATAACCCTGGCCCCAGTAGGCTTCGACCCGGCTGGGTCCCTGCTGTTGCGACAACTCCTTAAGACGCGCGCGGGAACAGTGCGCGCCGTCGACGACTTGGGTTTGTCCGGACAGTTGCCGGACGGCCGGACAGCGAAGTAGTATACCCAATGTGGATGAGGAAATTAAAATTCAGGGAAAGCGTCTACCTGGAGCGACTGAGATGTCACACCAATCTTCTGGCACGTGACTTAATTCAGGATTCGAACAGCCCAAAAAGACGGTTGAAAAGACAGCACGTCCTCGAGAACCGAACATAGAAAGGTAACGTACTAGAGAGTCTAGACCCCAATCGCCAATTACCATCCACCAACTTGCTTATAATCAACAGACTGATTGCAGGCAAAACACAAAAAAAAATTGGAGGCATCAATGGTAAAGGGACCCATTTCAGTGAAATCTTTAAAAAGTCTCCGAAGAACACGTATTGGTTTTTATCAAATTAAATATACTAAGTTAAAACTACTTGTACTTCTCTTCTCTCGGGGAGAAAGAATGGGCCGTAATCTACCACGCGGACTTAGTGCGGGTTGGTATATGTTACACTAGCTTTCGCCCACGGCTTCTCCCGCGTACATAAAATATAGCCTATGTCACTCAGGAATAAAGCAGCTTTCTGTCGGTGAAAACATTTTAGCAATCGGACCAGTACTTTCACAGATTACCTCATACAAACAAAAAAACAAACTTTACGTCTTTATTATTGTTACGTACGTGGGTAATCAAATGCCGATTTACTGACGAGAGAACTTTATTTACCACAAACAATAACAAATTAGTCCAGTCAACAATAATCCGAATCGCAATTAACACTAGAGTACCGTTACACTATCGCTTAGGTCGTTGAGTAAAATCACTTCGAGTACTAGGGTAGTTCGCTCTTGATCGCAGTCGAAATCACAACTGACTCGCTTCCGGCCGGGGGCACGTATTTATATGCGGAGCCAAGAAAATTCTAGATACCGACGTCCCCGGATCTATCCAGAATTCCAGAACAATTGAATCGCTTCTCGAAGTCATAAATCATTTTTATTGCTCGTAGTAATAAGAGTCACTTTCATGCGAATTTCGACTCTATTTTTAAAGACGGAAAGTACCATTTTCCTTATCAGTAAGATGAATACCTATTACTAGTGGTACTGGCTGTGTGGATGTTTCGAGATTTTTCTAAGCTTGTCTACGCACAACCATTCTAGACCTTTCGAACAGCAATGCGTTTTAATTATTACGTGCTACTCTTTATTTTCTCGGAGATATGGCGGGTTCACGTTTAATGGCGTAACATTATATTAGTGTAGATGTCTTCAATTTTTTTAATCTAGGACATGCCTGTTTCCTCACGATATTTTCCTTCTCTGTTTTGTAAGCAACGGTGATGAAATTAATTACATAAAGTAATACACCTGACTGGGTTCGAATCCCTTTACTACTCTAATAGGAATAGGTATTTGACCTTAAGACCTAAATTCCTGCCAACAAATGAAAGTTCAGCGTCGAAGTCTCCCGATTGCAGAGTATGTCTTCTGTAAAATCTATTGTAATAGGAATGTGAACCAGATCTCAAATACGTATTTTGCGTGCAATACAAGGTGACTTCTATCTCATTGATTTACTTTAAGAGGGAGGGGGGACTGAGAGAAGCTTTTGGTTGAATAATAAGAGTCGTGCAAAGCTATATTTCGAGTTTAAGATTCGTTCATTGATTTTCGAGCTAAAATGTGCAATTTTATTAAAAACTTAACGTTTCACCTTGTTTCTAAGTTAGAGATTTATGCAAATATAAATGCTAAATAACCGTAGCTGTGGTTTTATAAAAAACTACAGAGTTAGTTCTGCAGGAGTTGTTTCGCAGAGAATTTTCTGTAAAGGAAACCCGTGGTCTTAGAACATGAAAGGCGGCAACTAAAGGATACGGGCATGGTTTTAGTCAGTAAAACACCCGATCCCGATCCAACCAGAGTAGAAGAAATTATTGGATGATTTCTTACCCTAAAAAAACTGCAATTATAATTTTTGTTACCATATTATCTGATATAGCAGCAAATTGCAAAAAATCTTTCACATTTTTTGAATTTTGGGAGAACCGGAGCGTTTACTTTAGTAACGCCTATAATTATCGGAGACGAGTCTATTGATTGACTCTCCATTACAAACTGAGACACCTCTGTGGCTCGGAAAGTATTTTAATATTAAACTGGGTGGAGAGGGAGAGGGAGGCCAAAGAAAAGATGGGCCGATTCTGTAAAGAGTGATATGAAAGAAAACGAAGTTAGTGATAGCATGACAGGTGGCAGGATAAAACGGAAAAAAAAAACGTGTTGCACCGACCCGAAATAAAACGAGAAAAGGGCAGGAAGATAATGACAAGGATGATGAGAACTACACTGATTTTTTTATATCTTTCACCGTCGTCGAGTCCGTTACGACTGCTTATTTGACTACCATTACAGAATTTGACACCAGACTTGCCAAACGGTGTTTTTCGTCCCCGCATTCCGAATGACTATATTTTCGATGTTAGCACGCGTGGGCGTTATTTGTTTTCTTATTGGTAGGATATATTGTAATATACATAATTATTCGTATGTTTGCGCTTTGAAACAGATGATTGTGATCGGATTTTCAATTTAAAAGGTTTTCCACAGCTTGGTTCAATTAATCAGAGATTTCGAGAACAGAGTATATCTCTGAAATATTTCTATTTATTTATGATATAAAGAACAACGGCGAGATATTTTTGATGAAATTATTAAGTGTCAACAAAGGTCACCATGATAATATACCGGCAAAATTATGTACTAAGTATTAACAAATCAAGCTAATGGCCATTCTAACTTTCGGAAAAAAGTCATCGTAATTGGAAACTGAATTGACTAGATTTTTTACTATGGTAAATTGATAATGGATTAGTTTATTGTTGCTGGAGAGACTTCATAACTTTTGGCTGAACTGTTTGGAAGAAATGTAATCTATGTTCCTTTGTATATTTTCATTACTTGGCATTAAATATGCCGGCAAAATTTTGTTCGAGAATCTGCCACCACTCTCTGAGTTTGAATAGGAAAATTAATCAAACCGTAATTTGATGTAACTTTTTTAGACTTCATTTGTGTAGTTATTTTTATGTTTCTAATTTTGTATATTTGACTCCTATTTGTAATACTGTTATTGGTTTGATAACTTTTATTTTTATTGATTTGACATTGGACGAGTTCCTATAATAATGTAATGTATATTTGTTTTTTGGATACTTAAAATTAATAATATGGGTTTAATATAGAAACCTGTATAATTTATATTTAGACACGGCTCACATTGGTAAGAGGTTCATTTCTCTGGCACCCTGGCCGCGCGCCGGTAGCTTGGACCCTATTTTGTTCAAGATATTATTATTATTTTTTAATTAAATGTTTATTCAAATGAATACAGAAATAACCAATAATAGAATTGACTGTTGACACCAAACAAAAAACATGTACAAAACTATTTGAAGCCCGGGCCGAGCTAGGCAGCCAGTGTCTTCCTTCACCTAGTTGCAGGTGATACATTTGATTTAAAATATTGATGTATGTTAAATGTTAATTACTGACTTTTTAGTTCTCCCGCTTTAGGGTAGACCCTTGCGGCCCAGAACCTCAGGATTCCTTTTTGGACGATCCATGGATGTAAATGACTGGTAAGAATCCCTTACTAATAAATTACTTTGACCATAATCCTAACATACAGTAAGACCGCACGTTAGTATGTATGGTAATTAGACCCTTATTTGTTAATAAAACTGTCTTTGTCTCGCGATTTTCTTCTAGAACATTCTGCAATTTATCGCGGAAATCATTATGTAAGTATCTATTTATCATTTTTGGCGCCCGTTCACCATGACCGTGTCCTGTCAAACTATTGGCCTAATTTTTAGCTTCCGTGATTCTAAACGTGTTTTAAAATTTAGCTTAGTCATTTCAAAAATATTATTTAATAAAATTCGTTGAATAATTGTTTACAAACAACTTTATGATTTAATCACTGTAAGATCGTGTCTCATAAAGCATGCATTTTTTTATTATTACATAAATGATAAACAACAAGTCTAGACCATATTTTTAGGGTTCCTTGCCAAAAGGGTAAAACTTCTTTCTATAATAATATCCCTATTACTAAGACTCCGCTGTCCATCAGTCCGCTGTTATAAACCGCGATAGAAATAATAATAGAAATACTGTTAAAATTTTCACAGGTGATGTATTTCTGCAGACGCTATAACAACAAATACTAACTTCTTCTTCTTCCTGCCCTTGTCCCATTTTATTTGGGGTCGGCGCAACACGTTTTTTTCTTCCATTCTGTCCTGTCACTCGTCACGCTATCACTAACTCCCTTTTCTTTCATATCACTTCTCACACAATCCATCCATCTTTTCTTTGGCCTCCCTCTCCCTCTCCATCCATCCACATGTAAATTCATAACTCTTTTAGCAACATGCTTTTCATCTCTCCTCTTTACATGACCATACCAAGACAAACGATTTCCTTTCAACCTTTCAGTCACTGGCGCCACTTTCAAACTTCCCCTAATATACTCATTTCTCACTTTATCCATTCTCGTCACACCACACATCCATCTTAACATTCTCATCTCCGCTACATGCAATCTTTTTTCATCCGTCTTTTTCACAGCACAACAAATACTAACACAGAATAAAATAAGACATGATTTTTTTGCCGTTTTTTTTATGATAGTGGTAGGAACCCTTTGTTCGCCAGTCCGACTCGCACTTTGCCATTTTTTTTTATTGTATCATATACAACAAGTCTAGGCCATTTTTTATTATTATTAATAACAAATATGTAATATTTTCTATATAATTATTTATGAATCGTGATTAAGAACTCCTTTGATTTTAATGTAATAATTTAATTAATAGTACGTAATTAATAGGTTAGAGTGTTCAACAATTTTGTTGATACATAACAAATTAGTTATGACGTCTTTTCAAGTCTTTTAATAAAATTGTAATTATAAGTTCATTATCGTGTTGAAAAAGGATATACAGAGAAGGAAAATCCGTTTCTAGAACCAATCAAGTAAAAACTATATATTGTTAACCAGGACAATTAACAAAACAGAGGGTGGCAGAAACGTTCGAAAGTGCTACACACACAGGTAGGATGAGTAGTGGGTGTATTCTATTCAATTCGATTATTGTAGGACGAGTAGTTAGTATATATATTCAATGGGTAATAATTCTATTCAATACTGATTCAATTCCGATCAATTTTTGATTCAACTTCGATTTAACTTCCCCTCAATTCCGTTTAAATTTCGATTCATCGATTCAACTTTCAGTCAACTTCAATTTAATTCCAATTCAATTTTGATTCAATTTTGATTTAATTTTGATTCAATTTTGATTCAATTTTGATTCAATTTTGATTCAATTTTGATTCAATTTTGATTCAATTTTGATTCAATTTTGATTCAATTTTGATTCAATTTTGATTCAATTTTGATTCAATTTTAATTCAATTTTGATTCAATTTTGATTCAATTTTGATTCAATTTTGATTCAATTTTGATTAAATTTCAATTGAAAGTGACATTTCCGAAGCACTTGTCAACACAATGACCATTTTAACAATTGCGCTATTACTATTAATACTTTTTTTATAGGCTTTTATAGAGAATATTATTTTGTGAATTCATAAACAAACAGTCTTTTGCTAACTACTACCACCACCACCAATCCACCAATAATTTTTAATTAGAAAAAAATACTTATAGGGCTTAAGAAAAGGTCTAGTTATGATTTATGTAAAGTCTCAATAAATAATATTCATAAACAGCAAAGTTATTTTTTTATATCCCAAAATGTCACTCAATTCATGGAAATATTGTAGGTACAGGCTATTGATTTATGAATGAATGAGTGCCGATTTAATTGGAAAAACACTGCCCGTAGTAGTCTCTAGCAATCGTTATGAATGATTGATACATATGACTAATTTTTGTGGACAATTTTGGGATTTAATTTTTTTTCACCGTTGACTACACAAATATTTTATAATCAGGAACGAGTACGGATAGAGCCCCATTTTTTTGTTCCAATTAAAAAAATGTGGTGTATAGAGAAGGTCGTTAAATATTATAAATACAAAAAACATGAAATATGCACTAATCTACATCTTAATGACTATAAAATAAGGAACACAATAATGTTGCTACGGTTTTTTAAATAAAGTTCCCCATGTTAATGGACTAGGAGGACATGATGCAACATGTTAGTTACTTTCATAAGAGAACTAGTTATGTAAAATAACGTTACAGTAATTCTCCTCGTGGTGATATGATTATTATTTATGAATAAGTAATTGTATATGCTTACGCATCCAAGCTATTTCTGTTCGTTTTATTTTAAGGATTTTGTTTTTATCAATTGATATAAAAACTAGTTTTCGCAATCAAGGTTCACTCAACTACAGCTATTTCGAGAAAACGGGCAAGTTCGAGTCGGTTTTACGCCGAACGGGTTCTTGAACGAATCATAATTTTTAAATGTTATTTTGTAACCATAGCCTTCCTCCCCTTATACATCTATAATATAAAAATGAATCGCAAAATGTGTTGGTAAGCGCATAACTCAACAACGCCTGGACCGATTTCGCTAATTTTTTTTTTTGTTGTGTTCGTTATTATGAGGAGAAGGTTCTTATGGAAAAAAAAATGAAAATTAGGGTAGTGTAGGGTAGAGTAGGGTAGTGTAAGGTAGTGTAGGGTAGAGTAAGGTAGAGGAGGGTAGAGTAGGGTAGAGTAGAGTAGGGTAGGGTAGAGTAGGGTAGAGTAGGGTAGAGTAGGGTAGAGTAGGGTAGAATAAGGTAGAGGAGGGTAGAGTAGGGTAGAGTAGAGTAGGGTAGGGTAGAGTAGGGTATAGTAGGGTAGAGTAGGGTATAGTAGGCTGAAGTAGGGAAGAGCGGGAGCGAAGCCGCGCGGGCAAAAGCTAGTATATTTATAAACATAAACTTCATAAGAATCTATCATGTTGTTTCTACCTACATTGTGTGCCAAATATTTTTTTTTTGTTTTCTTTCTTTATAAATTTTCTTGTATACTATTATCAGGATTGGATGGTGGGGGTGACAGTAGTCAGATTCATACAATTTAGTTACATATCTTATCTCTTATCTTAAAGATGCATATTTTCGTCTTGCTGTCATACTCCCTATGCCATATAAAAAATATTATATAAGCAAAAAACTATTGTAAGCAAAATTTTCACATTTCTGTGTTTACTGAGAAATGGTATTATCGGTAGATAATGGTAAATCTTTATATATTTTAAACAAATCGTAAAGTCCTGCAACTTTGTTTGAAAAAAAAAGGATTCTCCGACCAGACGGGTGTTATGTTTAATAGTAACTGCCCGATATTTCAGACTTGGAATTATGTTCTAATCAAGGACTTCTATAGGGCGGTACGTATGTACACAATGTACACATACGTACTTTACAGTAAAGTTTGAATTTAAACCTACATGATTTTGTTAGGATGTATAAAATTGACTTAATAGCTATAGTGCGAAATATAGTAATCTCACATTAAAAACTTTAAGTGACAATTATGTACAGTAAGGCCGCAAAAGTCCATAGGAGCGCTAAAGATTACATTGCTACGAACCGAGCGAGCGCGATACTGCCGTGCGTATGTGTGCGCATGTATGAGTATCCACATTCCACAGATAACACACACTAAGGAACTGTCGTCGCACTGAGCTTAAAAACATTATTACTTTTCTGTTCTTACCATAGCAAAATTCGCTCAAATACGTCATGTGCTGGTAGCCGTGTGAACTAAGTGTTGGATTCGCAAATCACGTAACCCGAGTTCAAATCATGGTCGGTCCGTTGCAGTTATTTCTTACTTTGAAATTCCCAATCTATGTTGATATAGTTGTTTTTTTATATTTCTATGAAAAATACTATTGCATTTTTTGCACTAAATAGTTGCAAATTACGAATGTGATCTATTAACCACAAGAAGAATCACATTCGTAATTTGCAATTATTTAGTTGTTACATCTTTTCGATGTTATAAGGTGGAAATAAAAAGACGTGTTTAATAAAAATGTTTATTCTTTATATTTACAAATTAAACATTTATGAGAATTGTGACGTCGAATTGTTACCTAGACAAAAAGTTATCTTGTAACCGTTATCTATGTTACGCCTAAGATTGTTTGTTGGAAGTATACCCACTTAGACCATTCATAATATGAATAACGTAACAATGAACGGATATTCAAATTTTAATAAAATAAAATATAGGTTTATATCCAGTTATTTATTGAAAAGTGATATATGATTTGGACTTTGTAAACATTTTATTTTTGTGTAACGTCACAATGAATGTATTGAGGTCATAGCTTAATTGTTCATTTTCTTGACGAAAAGAAGATTGAAACCAAACCTCAATTTCTGTTAAAAGAACTTTAGTTCTCACAAGATAATCGTCAATTAGATGAGAAAAATAAATTGAACTATAGTATTATGTTAAAACAGTGCGGGTAGAAGAATAAAAAACGAAATAGACTCATGATTATTGTCAACAAAATTGATAGCGAGTTCACTGCATTCTTAAGATGAGGCGATGGCACAAGTTAAAAGATATAGCTGTTTTAAACGAAAGTAAACACAATATAATACAGTGTTTGTTAACGAATAATCACAGATATGTTAAAATAAAATGGTAGGCCATTTAGTTTAGTTAACATTAAATATTTGAGTCATATAGATGCAAAGGTAGCAACATCCAGTTTTACAAAAATGGCAGTAAACGAATTTTTTGTTTTAAAGCAGTAATATAACTATTATGGTTCTATTTTTAACATAAAAATTTAGAGAATCATGTGATTAATACAAGAACAATTTAGGATATTACAGTAATATCGTATTTTTTCTAAAAACTAGACGTTTGGTTTGGATGTTTCTGTTTCTGCGCCCAACTCGTGAATATTGCTACCTTTGCAGCCAAATCTCTGGGATGTTGCTGCATTTGCAACCACAGATTTTTGATCATAATCAGACTGAATAATCTTGATACTTTTGGTGCAAAGTACATACAACAGGTGTCTACGTCAGGAGTTTACTGTATCTAAGGGACACCATACCGATAAATGAAATTATAAACTTAAACCATTAGGTATTCTGAATTAAAAATCAGTGGATTTTTTATTGGGCAGGAAATAAAATCGTTACCTATTAGATACATATTGGCACAGTAAAGTAGTTTTATAATAATAACTTCTTTCTGGGTTACCAACTAATACTCAGAATAATAGACGGAATTCTGTCTAATGACTACCCACATATAATGAGAAGAGGTAAGGAATAAAATAAAACCACTTAATTATAAATTGTTTCTTTATTTAACGTACTTAAGTAGCTACCTATAATTAAATTTATTAAAATTATATTATTAAACATGCAAATCATCTACTTCCTGATATTCTTCACACTCTAAATCAGTTTCTCTGTCTTCATTTTCGTCATCTTCATCTTGGTTGTTACTTTCTAGTAACGCTACAAAAAATAAGCTTAAATGTAAAATTTTGTTTGAAAATTTTTATTTGCATATTTTGATGTAGTAGGACGGCGACGCGATACCTTGCAAGGCGTGCAATGTTTTAAAATATACGCATCCTGTTTTTGTTTGTCTGGGTCTGCATAAAAATTATCAAAAAATAGCTTCAAGTCAGACATAGTTAGTGTCATACAGCCAAAACCTTTCTTGTGCCGACATAGCAACCTTATTGGAAGAGTCTTCGCAGAATACCTAAAACAATTAAATTAAATAACATTAATAAAATTCTACAATAACAACTTCAATTCCATTTGTAGTACCTACATCATATTCCTCCAATCAAATTAGATTCACAGAGCGCACCTTAATTACAAAAAATATATAATAAAGCTCTTCCTTTTTGTGTCATTTAAAAAATATTTAAGTAAAGGATCAAAAACGTTGAATCACACTCTAACTTACCGCGTTTTTTTAGCTTCATTTCTCTTCCATTTATCGGGGTCAGCTTGCTTTTTTCTACTTGACTTTTTGTCACATGGCGTAGGAAAACACTCCATCGTGTTGTTTTTCACCTTTTACTGGTAAAAATATACTTAATTCTGTTTAAATTTACAAAAATAACTAACAGACCAAAGAACAACAAAACGATAATCGCCATACTAAATAAAGTGTCATGGTGGCCAAATACAGACACCTGATTGGCCGAATCGGATGTTGCTGTCTTTGGCATTACTCAAGTGGATAATGCTGTTTTTGCTACAAACCTAAGATTTTAACGGTCATTTTATACGGGATATTGCTTCTTTTGCTAAAAACTAAATATATCAACCAATTATGCTGATTTTACACTAACAGACTGCATTCAAAGTTGTTATTATTAAAAAATTGGATGATGCTGCCTTTGCATCTATATGACTCATTTAGTGCGAAACGTAATCGTTCTTGTTTGTGCCTCTCTGTCAAGTACGGCTTTTTAGCAGGTTTTCTGTGATGCACGCCTTCAGCGTGAAGTGCACGGCGAACAGTATCCATCGAGGTGTCATATAATTCCGCAAAATGTCTCGTTGGTGCGAAACCATTCGTTTCGTATACGTCCACCATATGTCGTCGCTGCGCCTCGCTAATAAGCTTCGGTCTCCCACTTCTCTTTCGACTAGCAAGGCTACCTTCTTCCTCATATCTTTTTAGCCAAAGATTTACAGTATTTTTCTAAAATAAAAAAAAATATATATTAGGCAGCTATACCTACTTCACTTCATTTTCATTATATAAAATGTTAATAATCATAATTATTGAATATAATTTTAAAATAAAACTGCATTTATTAATCCAATAACCAATCCAATAAACCCAACGATTTACGTATTTCTCTTTTAAACCTCATAAAGATACGATGAATGGATTCATAAATGGCATACGTTTTAATTAGAAGATTAATTTGTAATAAAGTTACAATTCATTAATAGCTATTATACTCACATTCAGTCCGGTTTCTTCAGATATTTGTGTTTTATTAAGACCTCAATGATAGTCGCCCTCACTTCAATACTAATATTAGCCTGCATTTTGCGAATATTACAATACTGTCAACCTCACGTCACTAACCAACAACTACAACCAAACGACAGTTCATTTCGGTTAAGTTAAAACTCATGTCTACCTCGCAGAAATCTAATTCTTTATTTAGTTTTTTTGTGATCTACCTGTCTAACTCTAAGAAATGTGTGAACAAGTTAAAGAATAATTTAATATATGTAATGCAAATACATAACTTCCAATCGGGTAAGAACTTACAAAAAGTCAATAATTGCGTGGGATTTGAACTTGCGGCACACTGATTTGCGCTTCAATCTGTGTGCCTATACCACTGGGCCATCTTGACTTATGATAAGTTGATGAAATTGTGAATTTCAATCATTTGTTGGCGAAACTTGAAAATAAAAGGTCGTAAGTCAAACTAAACGTCAAACGAATAAGTTTTAAGAATTCTTATGGACTTTTGCAAGTGATAGTACGTATACAGAAATATTTATAATTTTTTTAGGAACTTAATGCATTAGAAGCTACAAAATATCAGGTATACAGCTTAGATACCTTTTACACGTGTTAAGTTAATATCTAGATTAAGGATAAGATTGTACATTATAACTTAGTAAAGGTGCAAAGCGATTAAGTAATCATTGTAATTTGTATTGATATGATTAATTGATTAATATGTCAACATGGGGTCTGTGATTCCATGCATATGCAATGAATATTGATAACAGTATTATTGTTATATGGGTTTATTATAATATATCATAAGGTACCAACAGAATATATGTGTGAAAAGTCTGTAAAATATACTACAGAGACCCCAAATAACACGGGACAAATTAAATTCTATTCTTAGCCACGTATTCCTAGTTAGTAAATAATTCGTGGTTTGATGGTTGCGCATTCAGACAGCATCGTAGGTATCACTGGTATCAGATGAAAACTTTTAATTTGTTTGCCACAAAAATAGTGTAAACTAAAAGATAAAGATATTATGCAACAATCCTTCTGACTTCTTTTTTAAGTAGGAAACTCAATCATTTGAAGTGTTTACCTCCTATTGTAAAGAGTGAGCAAACACCCATAAATTTCCAGATTGACATGAAGTTTACTAATTAAATTTACACAAAGAAGAACCTGGATGGAGTCACTGTTTTGTGTAATCTTTTTCCTATTGCAGTAATACTATTTAATGCCATGATTAAGGAAACTTGCTAATTTATTGGTAAACTGCGAATACAGAAGATTTTAGCACCTTTTACAGCATTACTATTTTATGTGCACTTACTTTTTGTGAGAAGAATCATACTGTGATGCACTGTGAAGGATCATTGAGTTTTTGTCTTTAGAATCAATTCTTTTAGCTCATAAGGTGGTACAGGCGATAAATGGTACGCCATACGACCCTCCTTTTGAGTGGGGCTATCAGACATCCATACTGAATCACTCCAGAAAGTATAATTGATTAAATTTCCCATTTTGTCGAAATGTAGCTCGACCCACGCTCAATGAACTCTTGGAAACTACCCCTGGATTGAACTTGTTTACTTACGAATGGAAGACTGTATTGTTGGATAGTTTGAACAGTGAGAACAGTGAGTTTCAGTGAGAAGACAGAAAAAAGGATTAACTTATTTTCTTGTTTATGTCTGTTTTACTGAACTAAACAATAGTAAATAAAATTCCTAAAATCCACAAGTAAGGATATCAAAGAACCTAAAAATTTCCATATAAACCTTCTATAAATCTTGAGCAAGAACATACATAGGTACATAATAATATAATGGTATAATTTGACAATAACCCTCCATCAAAAAGCGCAAAACGATATCGCATAATTATACGATTCCGTTTCCCCCAGAAGAACCCTAAACGACAATGTAAATGGTAACAATGCTAACTGTATCTAATTATATTTGTTTGATTGACGATTTGTTTATTACCAGAAGATAGTGCAATGAACCGAGATGTTGCATCATAATCTTATGGAAGGTTGTTGAATGAATTAGTAAGCAGTTAGTGAAGTTATTAAAATGATAATTTGATTGTCCGTTTAGTGGTGATTAGAATTTTTAATAGGGTGGTGTTATAGTTGGTACTGCATTGTTATAGACGCCAAGAGTGGCCTAGAATTCCAGAGCAGATTGAAGAAGAGTGTTGGCCTAAATCTGCGCAATTATTTATATTTGTTCTGTTATTTCATTGTCCTCTCCAGTCCTGACACTCTGGACTTACACACCACTAAGGAACACTCATACTAATGAGCTCCGAGTTTCAGTACCTCGGGTTACTTGTCCAAAAGGATGGTAAGGAAAACCGAGACGTAAAGTACCTACCAGGTCTACTTAGGATGAATGAAAAGGCGACAGATTACTGGAACCACTTGCAACCCACGGATACTCCTCAAATTCTAGGGCAAAATCTGGAAGATTCGGCGTCGGTATGAAAGATAACGAAAGAAAAGGAGTGGGTTTTTAGTCAGTAAAAGTCTGATACTCTCTCCCGTCCTGCCCAAGAGTGGGGGATGTCATTGGATGATTTTCCCACCGAAAAAAATGTCCATGATAAGTTTTGAAATACCATAGATCAGAATGTTGGGTTGTAATAAAGTTGGATAAAAAAAAGATTAAATGTCACAGAGATAAGAATGTTGAGATAGATGTGTAGAATGACGAGAACGAATAAAGTAGGAAATTAATATATTGGAGGAAGTTTGAAAGTGGTGTCAGTGACTAAAAATTTAAAAGGTTTGTCTTGAAATTAGAACGGATGGGGCCGAAAGGTTCTAGATTGGAAGGTGGTGACTGCGCACAGGAAAATGCAGCGTTAGACGGCCACCCACAAGGTGGACTGGCAACACGCTGAGAGTCGCGGGAATACGATGGATGCGAGACGTACAGGATCGGTCGAAACAGTGGACGTGGTTCGGCTGAACTGATGATGATGATATATTGTATCCCAAATTACCATATTTGAATAAGAGTTTCAATGACCCTTAAATATTAAAATAGTATTCACATTCAAAGTGGCTTTAATATTTGTTTGAGAGCTATGCATATTTACATTGGCTACGGATGTTTTTACTAAATTTGACGTATGTTCACAAAAGAGGAGTTATTTTTAAAGGTTATTTAAAGGCGAATAAGAAATAAGATGCCGCATCGTCTATTACATCGCGCTAATATTACAAGTGTTAAAAATGCAAGATATTTGAAAGGACTGTTGGCGTAGTGGTTGAGCGATTGGTTACTTCTCTCTGACGACGCAACCGTAAAAAGTACAGATTTAAAAAGAAAAAGAAAATAAAATTATCGCGGCGCCTAACAGCGACACATTGCCGCGTGCCGCAGTCAGGCGCCGCGACATTTCAAATCGCAGCTTTGAAGAAGCGTCACGTCGCCGTCGCCGTTTGTTTATGAGAGACTTAAAATCAACAAAGATGGTCTTTAAATCAACAAAACAAGAAACTCGGCATTAAAGTTATCACATTTATCATTTTGTTTCGGTTCTTAAACGTCGCGGTGCTTACAACTTGTGTAGTTAGGAGTTCTATGGTTTTTGTATTGTTTCTTGTTGTTCTACGCAACATAATCGGTTTTGTTTGTTGACAAAGAAGGTAACATCGAATTTTCTTTTAAGTTCCTTCACCGCAGTATATTAATGATGCTTGGATTATTATTTTTCTACGCAACATTTAACATTTAGTTAAAAATATGCCTCAGTAGATTTCTTTACACTAAAAGCATATTTTATATTTTTGTCTTTATAATACGACGTTTTTTTTTTAAAAAAAAAAAAGTTATTTTGATCGTTTCAGTGTTTTTTTTTAGTGAAGTCAGTTATTATTATTATTATTTTAAAAGCTTTTCGGAACTTTTTTAAACCTCTGGAAATCCACAAATATAAAAGGGAACACAATAAAAAAATATTTTGTTAAAATTCACTGTATGACCGACCGCTGGGTAAAAATCAAAACATGATAGATGAATTAGATGACTCGATAAAAAATAATCGCGAAACTGACCCTAACTTACGATTTCAAACGTGTATGTCTACGAAATTACGTCATGTAAATATTAAAAGTTACAAAAAATAATAAAGCTGTTTTTTATAAAAGGGCCTCGCAAAAACAAAAATCTTGAATAATTATTGTTTGTTTTTTAATAAAATTAAAACCACTGTTAAGCAGCAGCAAAATCGACACAAACCCGGGTGAAGTTCATACAAAATACTCAGTGACTACAACCGGCTCTAAATTTGACTAGAACCAGTCAACAGTCAAGCATTACGCCACTTTAAATTCAAACCTCCAACCCTGGTTAGTTCTTCTTCTTCTTCCTGCCTTTATCCCATGTTACTAGAGGTCGGTGCAACACGTCTTTTTCTTCCATTCCGTCCTGTCACTCGTCACACTGACTCACTTTTCTTTCATATAACTCCTCACAATATCCATTCAGCTTAGGCCTCTCTCTCCCTCTCCATCCATCAACATCTCTTCACAGCCCTTAGTTAGTTATCAGCAAAATATTCATTCTCAAAAAGGTTATTCAGCACTTCAGTTTATGCTTACTAGGTCTATAACTGAATGTACCTTTAACTTTGGTCATCCATCATTTACTTTGATCTTTAGCTTAGCTATCAAACCTCAATACTCTTCAAACTTTCACCAAAAACAATATTTTCGGGAAAAGTTTCTTTTAGATACACAGTATTAAGCAGTTTCGTGGTTTATTACTGAAAATCATGTCTTATCTTTGCGAAGAAGGAATATTGTGAAATCATCATCGTCATTTCCTACGTTTTGTGCGCCAAAATAAATATTTTTCTTTCTTTCTTTCTTTCTTTTGTTCTTTCTTTCTTTTTCCTTTTGTTTGTTCTTTCTTTCGTTCTTTCACTACTGCTACTTTATCCCTGAGAGACATGGTCATATAAGTATATATTTCACTTTCATGCGGGGAAAGCCGTTGACAGGAGCTAGTTTGTTATAAACATGCTCATTTCAAAGTGGACCGATGACCTGGTGAGGGTCACGGGAATCCAAGGGAGCTCGTTATGGCGACGTCAGTCAGGTCCTCACCGGACAAGGTCAGTTCAGAAGATTCCAGCACCGGATTCATGCGGAAGTGATGCCCGAATGTCACCATTAAATGACTATACACCACTATTTTTTAATTAGTACACATACCTAAAGGGCTTATTAGAAAAGCCCTTGTTATTTTATAAGAAAATCTCAATAAATAATATTCATAAACACCAAAGTTATTAGCGTTGGTTTATGTCCCAAAATGTCACTCAATTTATGGAAATATTGTGCAGGCTATTGATTAATGAATGAATAAGTGACAATTATTAAGGAAAAACACTGCCCACAGTATTTTCTACTAGCAATTGTTATGTTTGATTGATTCTATGATGAATTTACCTTTTCGTGGTCAATTTTAGGATTTCGGTTTTTTCTACTTTTGACTACAAAAATATGATCAGTGACGGGTACAGATAGAGCCCCATTTTTTTGTGTACTAATTAAAATGTAGGGGTGTATACGAGGCAATGGCCCTCACGCCCCAGCCGATTAGGATTCAAATCCTGATTTCCAGCTACCGTAGGCGCGGGCTTGCGGACGGTGAGCAATGGTTAGCTCGCCGTCCGACCGTCTGATAATCGGCTGGACCGAGCCCAAGCCGTTGACGACTTGTAGTGTTCCACGCGCACCTCAAGGAGTTGTCAGCAACCGCAGGGGCCCAGCAGGGTCTACTGGAGCCATGGGTGATGTGAAAGAGATCCGCGGGGCCCTGGAACAATGGAAAAGAAGTATAGGAGTGGGTTTTTAGTCAGTAAAAGTATGACACGCCCTCCCGCTCCGCCCAAGGGTGGGAGATGTCATT
Source organism: Mythimna ferrago (assembly GCA_910589285.2). Taxonomy (NCBI): domain Eukaryota; kingdom Metazoa; phylum Arthropoda; class Insecta; order Lepidoptera; family Noctuidae; genus Mythimna; species Mythimna ferrago. Next base: position 4,000,633 of record OU342680.1, read on the forward strand.
GAATGATTTTCCCACCTTAAAAAATCTCCTACAGTGGACGTCTTTCAGCTGAAATGATGATGATATTAAGTTTTTGGGCAGGCAAACATTGCTCGCAGAACAGACAGTCGATGAGACGAAAAATTCTGTAGTGGCGACAGCGCACCGAAAGACGTAGCGTTGGAAGGCCTCCCTCAAGGTAGACCAATGATCTAGTGAGATGGATGCGGGACGCACAGGACCGTTCGTTGTGGCGACACTTGGGGAGGGCAATACCCAACAGTGGACGACTTTCGACGGAAATGATTAATAGAAAGCATTAATAATTTAAGAATAAGCGCTAAACAAGAGTATTGAAGGTAATATTATAAACCCATTTCTTGAATACCTCGTCTCCTTCTTCTTAGTCGTACACTCTTGACAGAGTGGTCGTGGTCATGTCTCGGTCGAATCCTGCACCACCGCCTCTCTCGCGATACGACGCCATGCCGCTCTGTGTTTGTCCACAAAATAGATGGGTACAGAAGACAATCTCATATATGTACTTCACTTTTTATACCTACTCTCGGTGGACGCACACTAATGAGCGTTTGAGTCAGAACTGTTCGACGAGCTGGCCGAAACGCTCCGAGATATCGTATCCGTGAGCGGTGTCTATGTGTGCGTTGCTCTAGCGCGCTTTGTATGTAGATTGACTTCCGTACCTATCTATTTTGTGGTTTGGCGGCTTAGGCGCCTCGTATATGTAGACCGTGTATATACTTCGTGTATGTATATCGATTATCTCGTAGGTGTATGTTAATATCCTACACTCAGTGTCCTACGCTCTTCTTAGCTGTCGATTAAATCATAAAACAAAGATTCTATTGAGGGCACTCCTACTCACGTCCTGACAAAACACACCTACGTACTACTACGTTCAGTTAGCTAGGAAAATGTTAGCAAGACATTTTAAATGCTAAGATAATATTAGGATACACCTACATCTGAAACCTCATCCTTTGTAGGAGGATCAAGTTATTAGAACTAAAATAGACTGTTAAGTTGACTAAACTTAAAGCTTGGCATTTTTTTCCTAGCCATATGCCGTCCTTGTTGGCTTGAAAGCAATGGTGGCCGAGTAGTAATAGCTCCGATCACGAAGGCTCCGACTTACGAGCCGCAGTGAGGAAACCGGCTTGTCCTAGAACCAAACATTCGAAGACATGTGACATTCCAATCCGCACTGGGCCCGCGTGGTGGATTATGGCTCATTCCCTCTACTAGAGCGGAGACCTGAGTATGTAACCAAGCATTATATGTAACACATAATATGATTTAAAAGAGTGTCCATGGAGTTTCTTGCACGTTCTTCTCCATAGAGACCTACTCTTTGGAACGTGCAATTTAGCTTCACTTTTCTTGGACTGACCGACATTTGACTATTCAAAAGTGCCTGTAAATGGTCTATTTGAAATAAATGCTTTGATTTTGATTTTGGTTCCAGCATTGGGGAACATTAAAAAGGCTGATGATGATGATGATTGCTGTCCCACTACTGGGCAAAGGCCTTCCCCAAGTCCTTCCAGACATTCTTCCCCCGCGCCGTCTCGAACCAGTCCCCGTGATACGCGTCCAGATCGTCTCGTCACTTCTTTTTAGGGCGGCCTCGACGAGACATTTGCCCAGTACCTCTACCATGAGTTTAAAGCAATAGTATTTGTCGATACTCGATACCGACTACGTAAATATTTTGTATGGCAAATTTTGGTTCCGTAAGTGGCCGCTAGAAGCGCTGTAAAATTTGCCATACAAAATATTTACGTAGTCGGTATCGAGTATCGACAAATACTATTGCTCTAAACTCATGGTAGAGATACTGATTGCTAGCTTGACATTTAAAACAAACAAAATAACTCATTTAACGGTATCTAATATTACCTACACACCACTTAAGAACTATATTTTTCAAAATACCTATTAGTTTTTATCTAGCTTCTTTTTTTCAAAGGACCATAATAATATATTAAAACAAAATCACCATTTTTGCAGGCTGTGTAACAGAATTTCTTAGTACAGATTCCAATTACCCACAAAGGAATAATAATGTTAGTTTGTAAGGGCACCTTTGTGAAAGGGAATAAAATATTTGATTCTAATAAAATATTACTAAATACAATAATGCCTGGAGATCAATTCATTAATTAACAGTACAATATTATGGAGTAATTAATTTGGTTCAAACAAACACAACGACAGGCCTGCTGGGTTCTGATAACTGATACCCTCTCGGCGATACAATACGGCGCCACGTGTTGATTTTTACCTTTATTTTATAGGTACTGAATTATTTAATTAATTTTAAAGGTTAGTTTTACTATGGATGCAAATACATAATATATTATTGCATTCTATTCTATATTCATCAAGGCATAGATATGGTCCACTGGTTCATGATCCTTATTGATCCACTGGTCACAGGCATGGAGACGCCTCGGGCATCGCGGGTCGCAAGGCGATATCCAATCACCGTAGGCGAGGGCTTGCGGACGGCGAGTAATGAGTTGGTCGCCGTCCGGTAAGAACCTAGACACCTGAGTTGACGGCGAGATTTTCAACGTACACACAGACTTATTATATTTTTTTATGTATTTGCAATTTTAATATTATTTTCCTCTTTTATTTATGCTGTGAAAATTCCTTCCCTCATCCGTCTTGTGGGAGCAGAGCTCAAAAAGAAGCGACTGCATTAATTTTTCACTGGATATAGTCTCTAGAGTAAATGCAGTCACTGAATACGAAAACTCGTGTAAAGTGCATCAGTAATGCTCCCAAACGGATTGCTGTGGCGACATTCGTATTCATCAGACTTGGCTTGTGAAATATGAATGTTGGAAATATAACAGGCCCTACTACGAGCTCCTAACGCGATTCTTTTGACGACCTAAACTAAATTGTAAAAAGGATAGAGCTGCATCCGCTGCAGTGACTGCATACCGGAAAGCATAGGGTTGAAAGGCCTCCTACAAGGTGGACAGACCTGGTAAGGGTTGCTGGATTCCGATGGATGCGAGACGCTCCGGATCCGTTCTGTATGGTGAGGTCTATATCTAGCAGTGGACGTCTTCCAGCTGAAATTATGATAATGAAAATTACACTTTGTGGCTATAGTAAAAAATATGTAATTATTCAAATTATACGCTATTATTAGTCCAGTTTAAATCGCGAGATTATTTGAAACATTCATTACGACCTTGAAACGCAAAAGGCGGAATACATTAAGTAAAAGGCTGATAAAGAGTATTAGACTCAAACTCCACACAGTGCGGTCGAAGTTATTTGATGATTTACCACTTAAAACAAAGTTCATGAACAATTAAATAAATAAAAACTCACTATAAAGAAAACTAAAAGGACTTAACTATTATTGGTTTAAATAACTCTTTTTATGATACAACGCCCTATATCAAAAGGTTACAAAGCTGCATTCATACCGAGATAGCCCTGAAGCTATTTTCAGTATTTCTCATATCAATTTCAGTAGTACTTCTCAACGATTTAAATATTAAAAGAATTCGTTTGACACGGATATTCCTGTGTGAGAATTTAATACGAGTATATGAGAAAATAGACGTCCTATTTACGCAGTGATCTAAAAATAAAACGGCAAAAAAGTCGAATCGTTTAGTTGCGCTGGAGATAGTGTCAGACTTTTACTGACTAAAAACCCACTCCTGGTCCTTCATTGCCTTTCTTACCGGGGCTGAGCTATCTTTCGACTTCGACCCAGCTGGGCCCCTGCTGTTGCTGACAGCTCCTTGAGGCGCGCGGGAACAGTGCGCGCCGTCGACGACTTGGGCTCGGTCCGGACAGTTACCGTACGGTCGTATAGCGAGCTACCCATTGCTCACCGTCCGCATGCCCGCGCCTACGGTGGCCGGAAATCGGGAATCCCGGCGGCGGCTGGGGCGCTGTGAGCGCCACCGTTGCCTGGTGCGGTCGGCCAGTTCCTTTGCTAGCATTACTGCTTTGCAGAAGGAGGCGACCGCCTGCCACTCCTCCTTGCCCCAGACCATAACCTGTATCAAGGCCCGGCGCGAAAGATCGCCGCCGCCGTTCGCCCTCATGAGGGCACGGCGATGCTCTGCGCAAGCGGGGCACACCTCTACTGTGTGCTCTATCGTGTCCTCCGGGCGTTCCGGGCGTCATTTCCGCACGGATCCGGTACAGAAACCTCCCGAACTTGCCATGTCCGGTGAGAACCTGAGTCATGGTGAAGGTGAGGACGCCGTGAAATCTTTCCAGTCACGCCTCAAAGAGGGGACTTACCGCCATAATTGTGGTGTGTCCAGCACTGGGTTGCGACAGTTGCTGACGCTATTTCACCATGAGATCCCGCCGGAGCTCTATCCGCCATGCCGCGACCTGTTGCGGCAGCGGACTTTCGCCCCGGCGTTGCATCTCCACGCGTAAGTCGTGCATGTGTGCAAGGACTGTTGCCTCCAGATCCCATGGTGGCCAGCCAGCAAGGAGGCTCGCCGCTTCGTGGGAAACCGTGCGGTATCCCCGTACCATCCGTATTGCTATGACCCTCTGGCATGTGTTCAGCCGGGCCTTCGGCTGTGGACGCAGTGACAGTGTTTTTTAATATTGGCAAGTTTTTATTTTCATTAATCGTTAAGGTGCTTTTTAAATTCTGAGTTACCTAAAAATAAATTACTAAGTATCAAAATTAAAAACAGATTGCGTAAAAAAGCCCAAGTAACGTATTCATTATCTCGAATGAATCCGAAAGTTCCCGAAGCTAAAGTTGTTAAACCGATTACATGGCAGACCTAACGAGGCGAACAAGTCAATCAGCTCTTCTTTTTCTTCACTTCTCTATTGTGAATAATGACGTCATTGATTCGAAAGAGCTTCTAGACTTTTCCACAAAAAAGGTAGGTACAGAAATCAATCTACATACAAAGCACGCTTGAACAAGGCACACACAGACACGGCTCACGGATATGATATCTCTGATACTCTGATCGGTTGAAATCATAGAAATCTGTATATTTATCTATGGTTGAAATCAATGCAAGCGCGAGTGCCATCCACTTCAGACACGCGTCAATGAACTTTTAGTGCAATAATGGAGTCACAAAAAAAAGTTATTATAACTGGGCCTCAAGTCTGCTATTACAATAGTGTCAGAATGGTCTATCATTGATGTCATAATTGTCGATTTTGACAAGTTTGGTAATCTACTAATATAATGGCGTCATTATGACTTTCCAATGGTCAACATCTGACACTCCATTGAAAGAATATAGAATTAGCAGATTACAAACTTTTAGCAAAATGACAATTGGATCGTGTTGGAATGACGAATGTATAAAAATAGCAGACTTGGGGCCCTGTTCAGTAGACGATTCTTTAAATTCAACATTAAATGGATGAATTTTATTATCTTTTTTTTTTAAGCTACCACTTGTTTCAGCGAGGCTTTTTAGGTATTTGCTTGGTATTTCGATGGTTTATTTTAACGTAACACAGAATAGTTAGGTATGGAAGTAAGCACCTCAGTCCCGCACCTAGAAAGCGAAGATGACTATGGCCATGTAATATTTTTACAATTTGTATTATATATTTATCGCTACCCGGACGCGCTCGGACAGAGCGGCGCGGCGTCGACCCTAGCGCGACCGCCGAGTATAGGTATGAAAGTGAAGTACATACATGAGATTTACTTCTGTACATATCTATTTTGTGACTTTTCTCTAACTTTGAGAGGATAATGGTAACGAGATATTAATGGCCTAATTAGTTCAGTTGTTATTGCCTCATTAGAGTTCTTTTGATTTGCTCCTCCAGACTAAAGTAATTGGCTTGTGTCCATAAGCCTCTTATAAAAATACGTAGGTAGTTAGTCGGCCTTTGGTTGCGCAACTTGGGGTCCTTACACTAGGTATATATGGAGCTGTAAGGTTTACCAGTTACGCACTAAAAACATGAATGTGAATATGAGAGCCAAGATCAGTGTTATGACATGCTGTGATTGTCGACTTCACTGACAAAATAATTAAGATCCAAGTGAGTGTTAAGTTCTGTAGACATTCCTGGAATTTATTTATAAATAGAAACTTTTACCCGCGGCTTCACCCGTGTACATAAAATATAGCCTAGTTACTATGATTACTATGAAAAAAAATTTTCAATCGGGCCAGTAGATACATTTAGAGATTACCTCCTACAAACAAAAAAAACAACTTTACTTCTTTACTTGGGGAATCAATCCGACACATTATTTCTGGGTGTTCTCATTTAGCTAACGGAGACTATTTGCACAGACACAACCTTGTAGCCAGGATAATCCATCAGCAACTTGCTCTTAAATACAATCTTGTTGAATCAGAAGTACCGTACTATAGGTATGTGCCCGACCCAGTTCTCGAGAATGGCAGCGTCACATTGTATTGGGACCGATCTATCATCACTGACAGGACTATTGTGGCCAATAAGCCTGACATAGTGGTGATAGATCGACTAGAGCGTCGCACAATGATTGTTGATATAGCGGTCCCTCATGACGAGAACCTCGTGAAAGCTGAGAAAGATAAACAAACTAAATATCTTGACTTGGCTCGCGAGGTTGTCGACATGTGGGAAGTGGATAGAGCAATCATTGTGCCGATAGTCGTGACGGCCAATGGCTTAATAGCCAAGAGCCTCGACCAACATCTGCGGAGGCTCTCGTTAGGCAGTTGGATCAAGGGCTTGATCCAGAAGGCAGTACTCCTAGACACGGCGCGTATTGTCCGGAGGTTCCTCTCTCAGGAGCCCTGACCGCAGGCAGCTTGGACCCTGTTCCCGATGCCGGTGGGCTACTATTTTTTATATTTTTAAATGTTTTTTTTTTTAATATAATGTTTTGAAGAAATATTTAAAAATATGACAAATATGTATATTATAATAAATGAATGGAATAATAATAACTTTATTTAACCATTGCTCCAAGAATTTCCTTAAAAATTATTACAATGGCCCCCAAACTAGGCGGTGCTTGTATCTTGGGGACCGGAGTTGCGTTATCGTTAAATTAAAATACAGGTTTCTTTTCGGATTACCTACCTAAAAATAAAGTAAGAAAAAGAAACTCAAAAACTTCTGAATAGATTTTCATACAGCTTCCACTAACAGTCAGAGTGATACATGTATATTATACTAAAGAAAAGTATTTCTAAGACATCAAACACTCGTGTGAAAAGAGTTGGGTCGCTGTTAAAGTAATTAATTGTCTGTACTTTCTCAAGTTAAAATAATATTTTCATTCACAATTTTCTTCTCTCAACAGTCACCTTTCTTAATAAACTTAAAAGGGCCCTTCCCCACTCACCTATCACCAACGTTAGCATGGTTTGAAAGTTTGTTGTTTCATCCAACGCAATGTTTGATGAAGAAACAGTGAGAACAAGAAGAGATAACATCTGAAAACTCTGTTGGTATTCCATAATTCCGTCATTAATTATATTACTCGAGTATTTTACTAAAGTTCCAGGAAATACGTGCTTTTTTTAAACTTTAAAAAAGATATTGGATAAAAAATTTCAGTAGTGCGCAGGCCAAGTTCCAGCAACAGGCCGTGCGCATGCCGTGCACTATTTACACGAACCGTTTCGACCCACTTTTGCCCCCTGTAGCTCAGTGCCTATTGCAAGTACAGAGATAAAATTATACCTACGTCACTACGTCATCATATACTAGTAATAAAGCAGTATGCCAAATTTCATAGATATAGCTTTAGTAGATCCTGAAATATAACCCTGTGAATATAGCTAATTTTGGCACTGACTGACTCACTCACTCGACGCTCTCACCGGTAATGAAAACCTTTAGGCCACTTCCAATTATCCTAGCGTTATGAAATTTGGCACACAGGTCGTAGCAGGTTTTCATGCTGCACTTAACACTTGATTAATTGTATAGGTAATCAAATTTATTATTTATATAATCAATTTAACTTGCCAAGTTCAAATTTAGAAGTATTATAATTTTAGATATTTTTAACCAAGTACCTACGTATTTTTACAACTATACCATAATTTAAGTTGGGTGTATGGTTAAGTGAATTTCGGCCAGATGGACCGTTGACGTGAATACGGTGGCGGGTAGTGGCTGGATGCGGAAGGCGGACGACTGGGTGTGGTGGCGAGTCTTGGGAATGGCAAATGTTTACCAGTGGATCAGGCTGTTGATGAAGATGATTATGATCGATTTTAAAGTGCATCTAAACTTGGCATTAGATTGGATTTCAGCCCTTTTTTAGGCGAACAATTAGCTGATAGGAACTTGGCCCCCTTTTTAACAGGTATATTTTTGGTGGAATTAATGTTTTCATAAAACCTAAATAATATCCACAAGATGTCTGTGTTCCCAAAATATCTGGATAAAGATGTGTAATAACATCATAATTACGTAAGAGCGGTAGTACTAAATACCTCATATATATGTACGTCGAAAAGGACGCTCTTAAACTCGCAATTACTTAAAAGTCCACTTCAGTCCAATTTATATAGTCAACTATTTTTCTTTCATTCCAATCGACGTTAGGAGACCCTTCAGAAAAACGGTCAACCAGAAATAGCTCGTTTCGACCCTTCACAGCCTATTAACTCCACCGTTACTTACTTTTGTTGGTTATTCGGTTAAGTGATACCGGTCTTATAGAGGTTTATGATGAAGAAACGGAGGGAAACCATGGGAATTGAGGTCTTGTTTTTGTTGAGTAATTTTTCAAATATTTTTTTAAGCATTTAATTCTATTTTTTTATCGAGTATTATAGCTAGCTTATTGTAATAAAACTGCTCTCTTCAGTCGAAAATAATAATTATTACTCAATCATTTGGATTGTCTAGAATTCCAAAGCGTAGATCTCATGGAGAAGAATGTGCACGAAACTCCATGGACCACCAATTATTTTCTTAACACTATAATAACGCAATAGACCAATTGTGCGTTTTATCTCAACGGCCGCCGGACCAAGACTCGCTCTCGCCATTACGCTACATCCCCCACTTATTCACAGGTAGTCACAGATACGTTTCGGTGTTGCCAGCATAATTAGTCGATTGCAATGAATAATCGAATATAAAATATTTTTAACAATATTCTTGGTTACAAAAACAATCAAACCTAACACTATATTGACCCACGGCTGGGCAAAGGTCTCTCTACGTTATTTCCAATGATCACGGTTCCTTGCTTTTTCCTTCCAATTATTAAGGAAGCCATTCAGTAGCTCGATTTACGTAATGAAAACAGTAACGATATCGTAGCGATTTAGTCGTTTAGACCATTTCCGTATTCACATCCATCAATCGAGTTTGAACGACACCGCTTTAGAAGTCGTTTGAAATTCGTCTTTAAAAAAAAAAAAAACTGTATTACATTATCCTGGTAGAATACTTATTAGTGTAACTAGAAATAAGTCTATAGATCGTGAATACCGCTTTCGGATAGAACTTCGATCGAACGACTATAAAACTTCAACGATATTTAGCTTGTTTGATTTTACGTGAATCAGGCTACCGATCTTTGTAGTCTGCCGCGAACTCGTGTCGTTGTCTCTGGCACCAATCCTGCGTTTTACGGGCCCACAACTCGTTTGACATGCGGCAGACATGTCCAGCCCAGTCCCATTTAAGTTGGGCAGCTTTTTAAGTATAGTTTTCTTTTAATTCTTAATTCTTTATTTTACACGAAAACATAACATAGCACACGGTGAAACAGACAGTTCATGTACAAAGGCGAGCTTTTTCACGGCACAAAGGTCATGACGGGAGGTCAATTTCGCTGAAGTGAAGGATGAAACGCTTACGGCCCTTTCATGCCCTTGCCGCTGTGAGCGGTAGCAAAGCGCGGGACGGCGAGCGGTAAGATCAAAAGTATGAAAATGTTTGAAGCACGCCACGAGACGCCGCCGCGCCGCTCAAAGCGAAAACACGCGCTGTTACCGATGCCGCCCCGCTCACCGCGCCGCGCGCTTCTAAGACCGAAGTCGTGACCTGCAGGCTTACTCTGCAAATTAATTTCAATTTTTCAATCTAAAGTCAATCCGATTGCAATGTCAATTTTGACGTTACGTGATTTGGTACTCTTGAAAATAATATTGTCAACATATACGATTTCACTTAGTCCTCAAAATGGTCACGAAATTTTGAACCAATTTGGCGCTAGAATTGAATTCAAGGGTACGAAACGTCACAATCTCAATGTCGACTGATTGGAATTGAACTCAAGAGTACGCCTGCAGGTGGGTTACCATGACGTTTAAAGTAAGATTGTTTCATTCTTATTCCAGTGTGGGTGAGAGATAACGCTAGACAAACTGAATAGCTCTGTCTCTTACCTACACTAGAATGATTTCCGACCACCGTATGCGCGAGCTTGCGGACGGTGAGCAATGGGTAGCTCGCTCTCCGACCGTCCGGTATCTGTCCGGACCGAGCCCAAATCGTCGACGGCGCGCACTGTTCCCGTGCGCCTCAAGGAGTTGTCAGCCCAGCTGGGTCGAAGCCAACTGGGGCCAGGGTTAGCTCGGAAAGTTAGCTCAACCCAGGTACGAAAGGCAACGAAGGAACAAGAGTGGGTTTTTAGTAAGTAAAAGTAAAAAAAAAACCACACTAGAATAAGAATACAACAATCTTAGTTTGAACGTCATGGTAACCCAGCAGGCCGTTACTCGGAAAACATGGACGATGTACAGATACCACTCCCTCTACTTCCTACATGTTTGCCCTCACGGGCCAGGAGTGACACACAATCGGCTAATAAGCTAACCAAAACCAATAAAGTAACAATTTTGTAAGCATATCTAACAATAGAAGAAAAATCAAAAGTAAAATATAGAGTGTATCAAAGATTAGATTTAAAAAAAAAACAAGCTTTTACAGTTCCTTTTTTGTTAAACTTATTAAGGCTAACTAATGGTTGAGAGATACGCATCCATTGAAATTGTGTTTATACTCGTATTACATTTCCAACGTAATTCTATATCATCTAATTTAGTTAAAAGCATTTCCAGACTGTAATCATTGGAGATGTTTTCCAGTTGATTGAACGGATATTTTTGTTAAAATAGAGTATCTAAGGCCCCGGGGCTTAACCCTTAAATGCTACAATGAATTATTTTGTATACTTACTATACTTAACATGGGTCTAAAAATACCCCGATTTAAATATTAAAAAATGCAACCGAATTGATAACCTCCTCCTTTTTTAGAAGACTGTTAAAAACTGGGCAAGTGCGAACCGGACTTGCTCACCGAGGGTTCCGTACTAACTTATCAGTTATACACATTTATTCCTATACCTGTGCCATAAGACCTTGCTTTATGCCGAATTTCAGTATTGTAGGTCAACGGGAAGTACCCTATAAATTTTGAATCCCTTGAGAGTGTGAAATATACATTTTTTTGCGACATAAACGGTCGAATCTTTTTTTTCGTTAACTAAGAATTTTGATTTTAGATCTGAGTATATTGTTTTAATTTCAATTCGATAACTCCACGCGTTCCCGGGATACATTGTCTTTACAGACAGACAGACAGACAGACAGACGGACAACAAAATGATCCTATACATAGGTAAGGGTTTCGTTTTTTCCTATTGAGAAAAAAAATAAATACTATACAATAAAATACTAACCCTTAAAAAAACACATGCGAAAAATTAAGTCACCTTGGTGTAAAAGCACCGTAGTAGCATTTAAGGGTTACCAGAGTTCACGTACATAATGTATTGCGAAGTGTTTCTATACGAGATTGTACATAAAATACGAGTATTTATTATTAGCTCATGAAGCATGTTATAAAAGGTGTTGTCACTCTCATATTGTGTCAACTAAGTAATTTTTATAAATAAGTGGATAATATGGATGAAAACGGAAAGGTGGTGTAAAATTACGATGATGAAGTAATTTATTTATTTAAAAATACTTTATTTAAAAAAAAAAATACAATGCTGGTATTCTGATAGGACTTGTGATGCCACGGATACACTAACGGAACACAGACTGACGTAGATCTTACGAATAATCTTTAATTGAAACATAGTTTTCATTTCATCATCATCATCATCAGCCTTTTTAATGTTCCCACTGCTGGGACTTAGGCCTCCTCTCTAGAAGAGGGAATGGACCGTAATCTACCACGCGGGCCCAGTGTGGGTTGGTGAATGTAACACGTCTTCGAATTTTTGGTCCTAGAATCATCGGTTTCCTCACGATGATTTTCTTCACCGTTAGAAAGTAATGCGCCTGGCAGGGTTTGAACCCGCAACCTACAACTCGTAAGTTGGAGTCATTACCACTCGCCCACCACTGCTGACTGCTACTACTTGTCTTCATTTCAAGCTTTCACAGTGTCACTATTAGCTGGTTTACTATAAATTCCACTTTGCTTAGATCTTCTTAATGAACTGCATAACCCTTTCCATTACTAATTTCTTTTATCACTAAAGTTCATTCACCCAAAACAAATGTCTTTGTTTTAATGATTTCCCTAATTGCTTTAACAATTAAGTAACTTATTGCAACTTGTGAAATAATATTGATGTTTCAAAAATACATTTTATGGTGTAACGTTGAATATTTTTTCTTAATTTGTTCATAATTAATGGAATAATTTAGTAGCGTGATCACTCATTATTTTTTTGGTAGCTGTACAATTGCAACACATTACAATATTAATATAAATTTATTATTAATTTATAAAATAGTAGATTATATGACTAGGGGATAAAGCAGTGTCTTTAAGTCGCGGGCGGCATGTTGAATTTCGAACGAAACGAAGGTTGCTGATTTTAATCCCGAACGTCAGTGAGGGATTAATATTATTAACTCCCGAGCGTTGCAACGAAGTTAATAAAGAAACCTGAGTGAAGTGAGGAATTCAAGCCACCCAAGACAAAAACAGTTTTATCCCCGTATACTCTACTTTTTACACCATCTGTGAGATAATTAACAAGTTTGTTTTTTTGTGTTTTGTTTTGGCTTTTCTGAACAATCTGGATGTTATTTATTTAAAATATGTATGTATTTAGAAATATATAAGTATATATTTTTATCAGTTTTGTAGTAATCATAACACAATGTCTACTTATCTTGGGACTAGACGGCGTTGTGTGATAGTTGTGGAATATTATTTATTAATTTACCAACGATTAGCAGATTGTAAATTCTATTTACTTTAATTTTGTTGGAAATAAACGACCATGTCCAGAAGGCTAATTAACCAATCATAATCTTCGGAAAATTACAGTAAATGTATAATTGAGAATGATGAAATCTTATGCAAATACACCCTTAATAGTCAATTAAGTCAATCGGTCTATTTATTTATCAAAGCTAACGAGGCCAAAAACACGTTTTTTTTAATCTAATAACTCGCTTCTAGGTTATTTTTTATCGATTATTTTGATACGGCTTGCCTAATATTTGACGGATGTATACAATTTTTTTTATTGACTAACTCGCATTAGAATGACTAATTCAATTTAAAAATATTTATTTCACATAGGCCTACATAAGCACTTGTAAAACGTTAGAAGCTATAAAAATAGTACGCTGTTCCAATTGGTCGTTTCCTATGGAAAAAAATCTTAAAAAGTTTTTTCAAGTTTTTCGCTTTTTAAAAATGATTGATTTTACAATATTTTCATGTAACAAAATTAGATAATAGTTATGAGAGGACAGGGTAGAACAATCAACACGGTGTCCAAAAGTAGAATAAAAATATGTATATCCAATAAATAAATCCACGGAGTCTATAGTATTTTCATATCAGTATAATATTTTATTGATGGATAAAGAGAGAGAGGAGGGGAGGGTAAATAAAATATGCATATATTGTGAGAGAAATGACATAGGAAGATAGCGAGTAAAATGATAGAGTGACAATAGAACGAGTGTCGCCGCATGTCTCACGCACTTTAACTACACTACAGGCAATAAACCACGAATGCGCATTACGCAACTAACAGACCACATACACTTAGATCGCAAGTTTGCCAATTAGTAGGTAAACTATGTGCATTGCCCTTGTGACAAGCCTGCCTTACCCATAAGGCCATTCTAACGTCTTTCATCTGTTCTGTGGTCATAACACTCTATTGCTAGGCAGGATAGGATAGGATATATTGACCAGTCTTGTGCGTCTTGCTTCCAGTTCAATCGACTCCCTTTGCGCTTACCTGATCATTTATTTATAGAGAAGGTCCTTTGGATACGCCCGCGCCATTACCCTAGACCCTTTCTGCTTCATCAGCCTGTTTGACAGTTTTGCGAACATTGTTAAGATGCTTCTTCTTATTCTTATCGTATCGATGGCAAAATTAGTAAAATTCCTTGCCTGGCCCAGAATTCAGTCACGGTAATGCCGTCCGCTGATGCTATCATTAGGTCCCTACGTGAGCAGGAAACAGGGCACGTGATGCAGGACGGAAGGTGGGACATGGTCTGCGGAGAGACGCCGCACAAACACTGAAGATCGGAACCATCCGAGAACCCCCACCTGTGGAGATTGTCTTTGCTGCGCCCAACCTGGGTGCGGAGTCTGTTTAGAGTTTTCCAGGTTGGCGGCAGTTTAAGATGCTGTTAATTAAGTCTGAAAATATTCTTCAGGCTACAGCGTTTCGTCTCGTCGTTTATATCGCGTACTTGAAAGAATTGAAACAATTTGCCTGCAGTGGTCTTCCCGTCCGGTTATAATTTAGATATATTTTAGGCTAGAGAGAATAGCCATTAACGATTGTATCACTGCTTACCATCAGGTAAAACCGCAGTCAAGCTAGTCCTTGACAATTTAAACTAGTGTATATATCATTAAAAAAAAAAACTAGGCGTGCAAGTGCGAGTCGGTCTCTCGCACTGAGGGTTCTGTGCAAACTACAATTCAATCAATCAATCAATCAAAAATATTTTATTTCACATAGGCCTACATGGGCACTTATAAAACGTCAGAAGCTAGTGCACGGTTCCAAATTGGTCGTTTCCTATGGAGAAGAACCGGCAAGAAACTCCATGGTTATTCTTTTAAAAAAAGTGGTTGGTATTACAATTACCAAATGGAGACAACACACAATCATGGAGACAAGACACAATTACCGAATGGAGTCTCGAAATTTTTTCCTAATTGCAAATTTTATTTTTTGTGACGTAGATAACAACAAATTTACTGTTTTCAGATTTTTTCCTATACTTGTGCTATATAACCTTGCTTTGTGGTAAATTTCAGGATTCTGGGTCAACGGGAAGTACCCTATGAATTTCGATCTTTGAGAGTAGAGTCTGTCTAATAAGTTAAACGACTTGGGTAATTATTAGGATTTAATTAAATCTAATATAGTCAACACGGGTTCAATAATCAAGATTGATTAAGAGATAGAGATCATTGTTTACTAACAGAAGAACCTTATAAAAAGTAACGAATATAAGTATTTTTTTAAATGATTAAATATTATACAAAATTCCCAAGTCGGTTGACTTATTAGACAGACTATATCAAAATATACGTTTTTTAGCGACATAAACGGTCGTATCTTTTTTATTCGTTAACTTAAAAGTTTGATTTTTTCAGACAGACAAACAGACAAGACAGACGGACGGACAACAATGTGATCCTATGAGGGTTCCGTTTTTTTCTTTTAAGGTACGGAACCCTAAAAACATCGATTCTCTCGGTTTTCCTGAGTACTGCAAAAAATAAGTCTGATTAATACCTACGTACTTATGTAAATCGTAAACGTGGACGGAAACGTGAAAATGGCTTGCTTTAGATAGCAAAAAGCATAATTTAAAGATTTCAAATTATTTCGAGATACCAAAAAAATATGTAGTAAATTATTGATAATATCTTGAGTTTAAACTTGTTTTATTTGATACCTTTTTTATGGTAAGGCTGAAATAGAAACTAATCGACTTCTTACTGCGAAACTAATCATATTACTTTTAAAATATTTTTGCTAATATAAACATACTAATACATTAAAAAGAATATTTATAAAATGTGTTGGAAACTGAAAGAACTCAAGTGTTGTCTAGTAGGTTTTGAAACTCGAAATCCGTGTTAGGATGTAGTCGCAAGAGGCAATTCTTCGAGGAAGAGAGGCAGGCAGTCGCTTCGAAGCGGCAGCACGCCTGAAGCTATGGCCCTCGCGCCCCAGCCGTCGGGATTCCGATCCCGATTTCCGACCACCGCAGGCGCGGGCTTGCGGACAGCGAGCAATGGGTAGCTCGCCGTCCGACCGTCCGGTAACCATCCGGACTGAGCCCAAGTCGTCGTCGGCGCATAGTTCCACGCGCGCCTCAAGAAGTTGTCAGCAACCATAGGTAGAAGTCTACTGGGGCCATGATGCGAAAGAGACCCCCAGGGCCCAGAAACAATGGCAAAGAAGGAACAGGAGTGGGTTTTTAGTCAGTAAAAGTCTTTCACACCCTCTCGTTCCACCCGAGGGTGGGAGATGTCATATAGATGATTTTGCTGCTGACAAACTTACACTACACAACACTGAGAGCAGTGTCCTCTAAGTTTGTCGGCAACCTGAGGTGACAATTCAAAACGCACCTACACAGAAAATTTAAGAGACAAGAACACGTATCTTACATTAAAGGTCTGAAACTAAAAACTGGACTTAAGAGACTTCTCAGAATAAGTTCATTTAGTCTGCGCACGTAGATACCATTTTAACTTCATTCTTTAAAAATTAACTTCCTTCTAAATTAAGACGTCGCGGGCTGAAGATGAAGAATAGCATCATCAGTATGAATGTCATCACGGTTTTAGGTAAGTCTTTTTGGCTGAATATTATTTAGGAGTGCCTTTACTAATAATATCCGTTGCGTCTACTTCACTAGTGCATATAACTGAAAAAATCAGGAAAAATTAGGGATGACTAGATGCCTTTTTCTTTGTTTTCGAATTATTTACTCAGTTGCAAGAAAAACGCTACATATTTATGCCTCTTTTTGTGTGACGACAGCGTAGCGCCATCTGTATTTTATATGTAGAACTACGCTGGTCTCGACTAAACTGAACAGGAAACATTGTGAAATAAATTCGATTGTGGTGCTGTCTGTCCAAGAGCAACAAGTACTAACTAAGCAGTCAGTTAGTTCCCCATGCTCATAGTAGATGGCAGCACAAAAAGATGAGTGTCGAACAAACTAAGAAAAAACACAAAAACGTTCTAAATAACTCGGTGTTTTTGGTTTATTTGTTTTTTTTATTTAACACCGATTTCCGGTACGAAAAGTTAAAAACATACCAATCGCGTTGCTCAGTTACCTATTGAGTTGTGAAGGTCTCATAAGCAGACCCCAAATCAGTTGGAAAAAGGCTAGAGAGATGATGATGAAGAACCATCATTAGCATTTCAGCCGCAAGACGTCCACTATTGGACATATGCCTTCCCCAAGCGTTGCCACAACGACTGGTCCTGTGCGTCTCACATCCATCGGATTCACGCGATCCTCACCCTGTCCAGGTCATCGGGTTGTGGCTTTCAACATTGCATGTTCCGGTACGTAGTCGCCACTGCAGAACCTTTCGTCCCCATCGACCAACTGTTGTGCGTGCAATGTGCCTTGCCCTACTTATGTGGCAATACTTAAGTTTGGCGATTCTTCGAGCTATGTCGGCAACTTTGGTTCTCCTGCGGATGTCTTTTAGTTTTAAGTAAGTACAGTAAAATAGGGTGAATGGAGACCAAACTTTAAATGGTATTTTCTCGATATTTGAATATTTTTTGCAGCATTTAACTACGAGTCCCTATATCAATTTTTTAACGAATTGTTATTCTAAAAAATCGATGCTTTGATGCTTTGTTAGAGGCCGATATTATAGTATCAAAGTGAAAAACCAAACCAAAGTTTTGACTCTATTCACCCCTAAGTCTCTATTCATCCCTAAGTCTCTATTCACCCCGTTTTACGTCGACCTAAAGTTGTCAAATAATAAAAATCCCGTTTTGACATTTGTATTTTGACCACCTAGCAGCTTGTGCGGTGTAGTCTAACTACTACTAGAATAGTTAACATAGCTACTACTACATCGAAACCCTAATTATTATTTTAGACTGGCCCGTTGGTCTAGTCATCTAGTGGTTAGTGACCCTTACTGCTATGCCGGAGCTCGTGGGTTCGATTCCCACCCAGGACAAATGTTTATGTGATGAGCATGATCATTTGTTCAGTGTCTGGGTGTAATTTATCTATAATATGTATGTATTTAGAAATATATAAGTATTTTTGTCAGTTGTCTAGTACCCATAACACAAGCTCTGCTTAGCTTGGGACTAGACGGTGTTGTGTGATAGTTGTGGAATATTATATTATATTATTAAGTATATTCGTTCCAAGTTACATTTTTGGGTCTTTCTCAAATGTCAAAATGGGTTATTTTTTAACGAGTTTAGTAGTTTTAGAAAAATCATGTTGTAACTGTATTACCTCAATAAAGTTAGAGGGCTCAGAGGTATTCGCATGACGTCACTCTTTCTTAATCATTGCGTGTAAAGTGTTTCTGCGTGGCTGACCATTATAAATAATCACCGTATAATATACAATAAAAGAAAGAAAAAAAAAACTACAAAACAAACTAACTTATTTTAATAAAATATAGTTCATTGTAACAGCGAAACTTAGAAATTGGATTTCCTTCTATACTTAGAAACAGTTTCACATACAAAACTTATGTAATTGAATGAAAAGTTTCTCATGTAATTGTTGTTTATGGGGTTCCATACCACAAATGGAAAAAGCGGAACCCTTAAAGGATCACTGTTGTCCGTATGTCTGATTGTCAATAGACCATTTATCTCAGGACCGCGTAGAGGTATCAATTTGAAATTAAAACCATATATTCAGGTCTGCGGTCGTTTGAACCTGTGAAAAAAAATAAACTTTAGAGACAAAGATACGGCCGTTTATGTCGCAAAAAACATGAATTTCAACATTCTCAAGGGAATCAAAATTAATAATCGGAAATTGAACTATTTTTCAGAGTTAAGTATATACAGAACCCTCAGTGCGCGAGTCTGACTCGTACTTGTCTAGTTTAAGGGTACATATTGACCAACAGGCCACCTACATGATTGCGTAGGTATTATTTTCCTTACCGATTTCAATTTCGGCGGTAACTGATTTCTGTTACCTTTACAAATATGGGTTTTTTTAAGGTGGGTAATTATCCAACGACTTCTCTCGCTGTAGGATGGAGCGGGCGTGTCAGACTTTTGCTGACTAAAATCACATCTATATTCCTTCTTTGCCTTGTGCTCTAGGACCCCGGTTTCCCTCACGAAAGTCAACATGATCCCCCAGGGATTCGACCGTGCAGGGCCCCCTACAGTTTTACTAATATCTTTTTGAAGCGTGCCTGAACATTACGCGTCGTCGACGACTCGCGCGGTTCAGATGGTTACCGGAAGGCAGGACGGCGAGCTACACATTGCTCGTCGTCCAGAAGGCCAGACTTACGGTAAAATACACATTGCTCATCGTCCCTAAGCTTACGAATACAAAAAAACATAAGTGGGATTTAGTCAGTAAAAGTCTAACACGTGAGTTATACACCGCTAAAATTTAATCGTTTTAATCCCGTGGAGGGTCGATCCGGTACATGAAACACTATCGATTTGTAAAGATAAAATCAAAAAATAAAGTATCTTTTTTTTCAAACTCGTATTAATTTACTCACGTACGAAATTAATTTCTTTAATAAAACGTCAGCTGAGCGGGTTTAATGACCTGTAGTTAGTAGTCTGCGTTGCGTACAAACTATCTGCAGGTCATTGAACTCGCTCAGCTGACGTTTTCTTAAAGAAATTAATTTCGTACATGCGTAAAATAATACGAGTTTTAGTAATTATCCAACGACTTTTCCCGCTGTAGGATGGAGCGGGAGGGCGTGTCAGACATTTGCTGACAAACCCACACCTAAGTTTCTTCTTGCCTTCCGTTTCAGGACCCCAGATTTCCCCAACGAAAGTCAACATGATCCCATAGGGTTTCGACCCTGCTGGACTCATTCAGTTTTGCTAACTAATGAAGCGCGCGTGGAACACTACGCGCTGTTGACGACTCAGGCTCGGTCCGAAAGGTTACCGGACGGCCGGAAGGCGAGCTACCCATTATTCGTCGTCCAGAAAACCAGACCTACGGTAAACTACACATTGCTCGTCTTCTGCAAGCCCAAGAAGACACGGAACATAAGTTGATTATAGTCAGAGTCAGTAAAAGTCTAATACGTGAGTCATCCGCTTAAAAAAAAAAGACGTGTGGCATTCGGGGACTGCCGCGGTAAAGTTATTGCATAGCATTTTTATCAACTTATGCAATTATAATTATTTATTTATTTTATTTATGCAGTATTTTTTTTCCTTTGTTTTTTTTTCTTTGATATTAATTGAAGTTACACTTTCACACATTGAATTGAATTTTGATTGATTGTTCACTCATTTGTTTTCTTATCGGTCACCACGCTCAAAAATCAAATGAGTGGGGGGGGGGTGTTAGGTTATTTCGTTACGGAATTTCTGGATCCACGCTCAAGGCCCGCGATAGAAGCTATGCAATAGCTTAAAAAGATATTCAAGATACTTTCATGTATTACCAGTCAGCCCTTTTACAAAAGTCCTTGACAAAGACATGAATAGTTTTCCTTTGATGAACGCTTGATGAAACAATCACAAAAGCATAAAGTAGGCTTTACTAAGTTTAAATAAACCGGTTCCCCGCACTATATAAATAGGTGGTGTGTACTGGGGCGGGAATCAAACACGTGACCGGAGTGATCGGCGGTCGACTGTAACAAATTGGCACGGAACCTTTGTGGGTTGTTGTTCAGGCGTTATTTTGAAATAGCGAGGTTTTTGTTGGAGTAACTTGGGACTAGTTTATTTCTACATGAAATTCTTTTAGGATAGATTGAAGTAACAGGTTTTTATATAAATACATTTTGGAGAGTGTGCAGGGGAATTGCATGACTTGATTCCGCCTTCTCATTTCTACCATCGGACAACCCGACGTATGACGAGTATCCACGCTAATGTTGTTGAAACCTCTACGGTCCTTTTGTTTTTTTTTTTTTTCGATGGGAAAAATCATCTTATGACAACCCCTGCTCTTGGGCGGAGCGGGAGATAGTGTCAGACTCTAACTGACTAAAAAACCCACCCCGTTCCTTCAAGCCTTCATACCGGGGCTCGAGCGCCCTTTCGGATAACCCTGGCCCAAGTAGGCTTCGACCCGGCTGGGCCCCTGCTGTTGCTGACACTCCTTGAGGCGCGCGGGAACAGCGCGCGCCGTCGACGACTTGGGCTCGGTCCGGACAATTACCGGACGGCCGAACAGCGAACTATCCATTGCTCACTGTCCGCAAGCCCGCGCCTACGGTGGCTGGAAATCTGGATCGGAATCCCGGCGGTGGCGAGAGCGCCGTTGCCTGATGCGGTCGGCCTCCTCCTTTGCGAGCATTACTGCTTCGCAGAAGTCGGCGACCGCCTGCCACTCCTCTTCGCTCCGGACCATGGCCTCAACCCAAGGCCCGGCGCGAGAGGTCTCCGCCGCCGATCGCCCCCACGAGGGCACGGCGATGCTCCGCCCAAGCAAACCTCTACGGTCCGGACTAAGCGTTTCATCTCGTCATTAATACCAAGTACATCGAAGAAATGGAACAATTACCCTGCTGCTGTCTTCCCAGCCGATTATAATTTGGGTCTCTTTAAGGTTGGAGTGAATAGACTCTTAATAAACTAGTGCGCATCACTATCAATGATTGCATCACTGTTTACCAGTCAGGTGGGATCGCAGTCAAGCACTAGTATAGATCAGATAAAAAAAAATATCGATAAAACTGTTACTCTACGTATTGATAGGTACCTACAGACATTAAGAACATAACTCATAAAGACATGACTCATAGATATATTCTAAATACTGTTATTTAACTATTTAATTTAACTTTATGCACTGTAAAACTTTATTAGATTCTTTGTAAGAACTCCTAACCTAACTCTGGAGTCCAAGTTTCACAATTTTATGCAAACGTAATAACAGTAAAATAAATTATTTATTAATAAGTTTGTTACTTCTTTCTGCTCGAATGGTTGAATGGATTTGGTTGAATGAATTTGACACACGAATAGATGATGTCCTGAAATAGCATAATATATAATATAATGTACTAGCTTTTGCTCGCGGGGTTTCGCTCCCGCTCTTTCTTACTCCACCCTACTATACCCTGATCTACCCTACTCTACCCTACTCTACCCTACTCTACCCTACCTTATCCTACTCTACCCTACTCTACCCTTCTCTACACTACTCTAATCTACACAACTCTACCCTACTTTACCCTACTATACCCTACTCTACACTACCAAACTTCACATAAAACATCTACTAAATAGTCCGAACAAAGCCTATACATCTGGTTTGGATAGGTGAGCCCGTTCTTGAGAAATTACAACGAAAAGTGGCATTGATTTTTATAATATAGATAAATATCTCACACATAATTATGTTCCCTAGCGACGATTTTCTACTTTCACGTGGGCGATGATGCGGAATGGTTCAAGACAGTTACTTACATCGATCCTGGAACGTAAATGAACACTGAAGGAACACAGGTAGATACCTAAGTTTTATTCAGTAAAAGTCTGACATATTTACTAGCCCCCCCCTCCTCCCCCACCTAGAACGGAAAAGTTATTTGATAATTTCCCACACCAAAGAAACGAATAATTGAAAATAAGTATTTAAATAAATAAAATGAAAATAAGTAATTGGTTTATTCACCCGTCAGTAAAATATTAAAATCTGACAAATTAATTATGTGGCTTCAGAATTGCTCGCAAGTAAAATAATAATTGTAACCCAATTTCAGCGGCCTAGATTTGAGAAAGTTAATTTATTTCATTTCAAATTATCATAATTTCGTACCCTTCATTTGCATGTGCTACCCGCTTTGTTTTCCGTGACATCTGACGTCTAAGTTGGTAATTATCATTGTGCTCATAAGCACGTAATTTAGCATCCTTTTATTTTAAAAAAACATGAACTTCTAAAAGGCGAGGGCTTGCGGACGACGAACAGTGGATAGCTCGCCGTCCGGCCATCCTGGTCGTCGATAGCGTGTAGTGTTCCACGCGCTTCTCAAAGAGATATCAGCATACCTGCTAGGGCCGCGGGGATTTTCTGAAAAGAAAACCCACGGTCCTAAAAAACCGAGAGTAACTCAAAAAAAAATATTTTACATAGGCCCACATGACCACTCTTATAAAACGTCAGAAGCTAGTGCACGGTTCCAAATTAGTCGCTTCCTATGGAGAAGAACCGGCAAGAAACTCCATTACTCTTTAAAAATACAAAAAAAAAAAAATATCATTGTGCGTACAGCTAAGGAGTGGGGTCTGTGTTTCCTAATGGCTACAACCTGGGGATCTTTAAGTTAAAAGCGAATAGGTTACTTCTAGGTAAGCGTGCTCCATCGTCGTTTTCCATCAGGGCCTCAAGTCTGCTATTACAATAGTGTCAGAATGGTCTATCATTGATGTCATAATTGTCGATTTTGACAAGTTTGGTAATCTACTAATATAATGGCGTCATTATGACTTTCCAATGGTCAACCACTGACACTCCAATGAAAGAAGTGACATAGAATGGTAATCTCGTACATATTGACAAATGAATATTTGAAGTTTGCGGTAATCTGCTAAAACTTTGACAGTTTATTTGATCAGTGTTTTACCATTAGAACGTTATTGTGCAGTTATTGGTTTTAATATGCTCGAAATTATCATTCTACCACAATTCTATTACAAGACCATTGACCGATCAATGATCGATCATTATGAATTAGCAGATTACAAACTTTTAGCAAAATGACAATTGGATCGTGTTGGAATGACGAATTTATAAAAATAGCAGACTTAGGGCCCTGGTGAGATATCGGTCAAGCGCGAACCTATTAATAATAAAAAAATAGGTCAAAATATAAACAAATCTATGAATCCACGCATAGAGAGATTAAGCAACATTTTTCTTCATTTTCCGTACTAGTTCGTATTGGTCACAGGTATACATCATAATTTTTAGATTATGCGAAACCTGAATATAGTTTGTTCAGAATCAGTAACTGATTGGATTCCCATGGTTTTTACACCATGTTATATTTTTTACAAAAATATTTAAAAAGGTTACAAGTTGGACACCACTGACGGCGCCAGCAAACAGCAGAGTGCAAATGCAAATGTATTTTTGCTGACATAACAAGCTTATAACTTTGTGATTTGTCATGATACAGTTATGAAATTTTGTACATAGATTATTTGCATAAAAATACTGGACACGTGTTTTGGGGTTCGCTTATACTAAAATAATATTGTATAATACGCTAGACAGAAACAATAACGAATTCAAAGTACAGTAAAGCCACAAAATAGATAGGTACAGAAGACAATCTCATGTATGTACTTCACTTTTTATACCTACGCTCGGTGGACGCACACTAATGAGCGTTTGAGCCGGAATTGTTCGACGAGTGATCCGAGACGCGACCGAGACATCGTGTCTGTGTGTTTTTTTTTATAAAAAGATATTTATTACCTACATAACTTAGAACCAACATCACAATTAACAAACTACATATTTGTTAAGACAAAGGAAACGTTTTCGATGAACTCTGGCACCCAATGCTTAAGATTTAACTTGTGTTTAGGGTGCCAGCGTCCTTGCCTATCAGTTGGCTTTGTATGTAGATTGACTTCTGTACGTAAATACTTTGTGGTAAAGCCTTCTGCCGCCTTTCGTTCATTAACAATTGATTCGCCACCACCGGCCCCTAGCGGTTGGTTCCCACAGGGAAACTCCTGAATGCACCATTATTTATTTAAAATGGCCGCTTGCAGTGCACTTTGTACTGAACAAAAACCTGCTTTGAACTTTAAATCGTTTTTTTTTTTGTCCTGTTATTATGTTGCTTTTTGTTGCCTCGTTTTATAGGTTTAAAAGTGTTACGTTTAATAAATGAAAATTTTCAGCCTTATAATGTTTCTAATGCTTTAACCTTTCAGATACCGTCAATTTTGGACACAATAGTAAGACAATAGATGCGCGAACGCCGCGTTCGCTTGGGGTTTAATGAATTAATTAACATATATATTTATTAAAACTATATGCAACACAAAAGTACAAAAACGGACTAAACGCCTTAGGCATTCTCTACCAGTCAACCAAGGGTGATGAAGAAAAAGAGAAGACATGGTACCTAGGTGTATAAAAAAATACAAGATTAGGCTTAGGATTAGGCTTTCTCTTTAGGAGAGGGAATAGGCCGTAATTCACCACATGGGCCCAATGCGGGTAGGTGGATGCCACATGTGTAGATTTTTAGTTCTAGGATATGCCGGTTTCATCTCGTGACGTTTTCGTTAACCATTTTGATAACAGTGGTATTGAAATAAATTACACAAAGTAATGCACTTGACTAGGTTTGAACCGTATGGGTTCACGCGACTGTTAATAACTCCTTCCGTGGCAGGAAACATCGGTACACTCCAATTCACCCATACCGCGGATACTCACTGCGCATAACGCTGTCTTAAACAAGAACACAGATTTTGATATGTTTTTTTTTTGGGGTTGGTTTTGATAGCGTTTTATTAGTAAGGTATTTATCCAAGAACATAAATAACAAGTTCTTCATAAAATACTTTGTAAATATAAAAATCAGGGTCTATAATGAAGTGCGACAAAGCAAGCGCGCCGAAAACGCTAAGAGGTCCATCAGTTTGCAAGCTCAATCTTTATAATCATAAAAATTATGCCTAGGTAACTCCAAAGGGGTTACGTTAGACCCGTCAGTAAGTACCTACCAACATACTTATTATTCTAATCGCACCCCCAAAACAATACGAGAGGGATGAAAGTGAAGATATTTTCTAATATAACGCCACCCGGAATATTGAAGGGATATTAATTTTACAAGGGACGCCGCTTGGAAGAATTTCCTCAAGGAATACGTAATAATATTGGGTTGAAGGCTTAATCTCACTTTTCACTTTTACGTTGATTTTGAGGTATCATGAATGAGGAAAATGTGGAAAGTTTTGCTGGTTTAAATGTTTGTAATATCATAAAGATGTTTATACGGAAACAATTGATACCAGAGGGCGTATTACGACCGTTTTAAAATCCAGTCAGTTTCCAGGCAAGTCAGTTTACGGCCGTAAACTGCCTTGTTCTTTTTCGTATTATGACGTACGTCCTTCTGACTGGAATCATCCTGGACAGTTGTCTGTGGCTGGTTTGCACTGCTTTGAAAGATTGCGTTCGAAAACATAAAAACAAAGGTTACCGGTATTTACGGTTTTTAAATTTTTGTATGAAATATTGTTTATTGATGAAATTAATGTAATTTTATAACAGAAATCTAAATTAACAACGAGTTTAAAAACGAATTATGTGTTATTTCCGTAAATACAATGTCATAAAGTGGAAAATAGAGCATTGTCTCATATACTTCATTTCTGAACGTACTAGGATAACTCCTAACCCGCCAAAAACAAAATTAACCCCGTGTTCCGAATTGCGTCAAAAGCGATTATATTGCGAATCCGACCAACGCGCAATGTCACAAATAGTACTTGATAGTCCTTATATTTTGTGACTATTACATTTGGTCGGATTTGCGATATAATCGCTTTAGACGTAACTCGGAACTAAGGGTAAGCGTGTGTAGGTACGTACCTACTTGAACAAAACTTTTTAACAAAAATATGTTAGCTTGGCGATCGCTGTGCTGCGGCATGGTGGTCGCCGCGGTGACGGTGTTGAAGTGCTGCGCCACCCTGAGCCCAGACGTAAACATCCGATAACCTACGGTGTGGTGGACTGGCCCCTGTTAGGAGGCGGTGACGGTAGCAGGCAGTACCCTCGGGACAGTTCAACCCGATTTTTGGCGTACGTTGCTTGTTGCGCTGGTCTCGTACGCCACCACGCACCCTTGAATGCGTACGTTTTCGACTAAGGGGGAACGTAGCAGCACCTCACAGCGGGTATCGAAGAGGATCAATAAAACACGTTTTCGACGAAAAGGTTCCTAGGGGCTATAAGCTTCTGCCTTTTCGGATGTCATATTTATTTATTCTTTCACATAACATATACAATATGCACATCAAAATACTCGTTATGATGTCTACTTTCATATAAAACAATAATCTTTTGCATAACTTAACACATAAAAAAGTTTCTAGAACAAAAACTGCAAAAGACAATTTCGGTCATATTCTGAAACACAACTCTTTCAATTTCTCACCCAATATTATACGAATTGTCAATCTAACTGCTATATTATCATTTTTTAGGTAATTTTTAACTAAAAATACAGTAATGGTGAGAATTGAACACAAAACAAAAAGGTAAACATCAGTTTACAATTACGAAATCGGGATCGCGAACATTACAGACTTCGATCATTTCTAAAACTATAAACGCATCACTTTCGAGAAATTCGAAGATTATCAACTCATCACACATATTTAATGTTTTATCTAACTATCAAATAGATTCAAATATAATAAAAAGTCAAAACAATTCACTTAAAGTTACTAGAAACCGGCTTAAACTGACTGGCTTGTTTGTCACAATTTTTGACACTTTAGCAAGCTACATAATGTCAGTTGGACGCTCATAATACGGAATTCCCAGCCAATATCCATGCAGAAGACGGTCAAGTGTCACGTGACTACTGACTGGCTGGCAATAAGATGTCATAATACGGATAAGCAAGTCAGTTCATTTTACGGCGTAAATTGACTGGAATTAAGAGGTCGTAATAGGCCCGCAGGATGATTCTTTGAAATCAAGCGAATGTCTCATTCATGTGACCTAGTTTTCGTACCTATATATTTATTTATTTATTGTATTCTTTATTGCATAGCACATAATTAAAAAGTACAGTACAAACGTCAAAACGTCAAACAAAGATTTACAGCCGTCAGTGTACAACATCAGAAATAATATTAGTTAATTCATTAAACCCCAAGCGAACGCCAGCATTCGGGCACCCATTGTCTTTCTATTGTGTCTCTAATTACCACGATTGAAAGGGGAACATGAAAAATAATAACTCAAATACATACATACAACACAAAAAAATACTAATAAATATCAAATATATAAATGAGCCAGGAGAAGAAAAAGTCAAAGTGAAAGGTAATTTTTTAAATGTTGGTAGTATTTGAGCACAATATATTTTGTGTCGTTAGCTAATGGTCGCAAATGAGCGCCTTTGATGCATTTAAAATCGGGGAAAACTAATATGCAAATAAAAATATCAAATTGTAAAGAAAGAAATAGGACTTTCTCTCGGTTTCAAAGAATTACTTACCAGCAGCTTGTTAGATTTTATATTTATTTCGCAAAAAGGTTTAAAAAAATAATAATTTTACATGTTAAATTGTCAATTTAGACTAAATGAGCCTGTGTATTTAGCTGAATACCCCGAGAAGAAACACCAAAACAAATTCAGAGGAAATAGATATGAGTAAGTACTTAGTAGTGGTGGCCTCTCCTAGAGAGGAGGCCCGAGTCCCAGCAGTGGGAACATTAAAAAGGCTGATGATGATGAGTGGTGGCCTGGTATTAACGACCTCGACTTACGAGTTGTATATCGTGGCTTCAAACCCAAGTAGGCGGTTTATTTTGTGTAATTTATTTCAGTCTTAAAACTATGAAGGGAAACATCATGAGGAAACTTAAAACCACAAAATAGTTTTTTTTTTCTGGTGGGAAAATCATCAATGACAACCCCCGCTCTTAGGCGGAGCGGGAGATAGTGTCAGACTCTTACTGACTAAAAACCCACCCCGTTCCTTCAAGTCTTCATACCGGGACTCGAGCTATCTTTCAAAACTAACCCTGGCCCCAGTAGGCTTTGACCCAGCGGGGCCCTTGCTGTTGCTGACAACTCCTTGAGGCGCGCAGGAACAGTGCGCGCCGTCAACGACTTGGGCTCGGTCCGGAATGTTACCGGACGAGCGAGCTACCCAATGCTCGCCGTCCGCAAGCCCGCGCCTACTGTGGCCGAAAATCGGCATCGAAATCCCGGCGCTCGGCCTCCTCATTGCAAGCATTATTGCTTCGCAGAAGTCGGCGACGGCCTGCCACTCCTCCTCGCTTCGGACCATGGTCTAAACCAAGGCCTGGCGACCACAAAATAGATTACATGTGTCCTACCCTTACTAGGCCCTGGTGGGTGAATTATGACCCGTTCCCTCTCCTAAGGAGGAGGCTTGAGTGCAGTAACATAGTGGAAGACAGATACTAGTGAGCAGTGGGAACATTATAAGGCTGATTTTGCTAGGTAAGAGATTCTTCCGGCAAAATTGCCACAGTCCTCACTACTAAGGTTTAGTAGAGTAAGGAGTCTAAGACGTGCGTACTATAAAAGGTGCCAGATAACGGTGGAATAAAGTACCATTTCCTAATACCTCTGTGTTGGTACCCGAAAAATAAACAATGAATTTATTTTCACTACTAGATCATGTAAAGAAATGTAATGAATGTGTGTCATGTGACTGAAAGGCTGGTCATGTAAAGAGGAGAGATGAAAAGCATGTTGCTAAAAGAGTTATGAATTTACATGTGGAGGGATGGAGAGGGAGAGGGAGGCCAAAGAAAAGATGGATGGATTGTGTGAGAAGTGATATGAAAGAAAAGGGAGTTAGTGATAGCATGACGAGTGACAGGACAGAATGGAAGAAAAAAACTTGTTGCGCCGACCCGAAATAAAATGGGACAAGGGCAAAAGGAAGAAGACTAGATTATGTAAATAATCGCGATAAAAGTCGATTCAAGACAGTTTTATGTACCTATTTATGTCTTTATTTCCGTTTTTGAAATTAAGAATGTCAACAAAAATGTAGAAGGGTCAATGACTGCTATTCCACGTTTATCTGGCACCTACTTTAGTACGAAAACATTTCACGAACTAAGTTTTCAGGCAATCGCAAATCACAGAAACATAGGCACAGACAAGTGCCCTAAACTAAGTAAAAAATTGGTTTATCATTGTAAATGTTAATCATCATAAATTTAACACGCAGTGTTGGAAGGCCTCCTACAAGGTGGACCGATGACCTAGTGAAGGTAGCAGGAAACCGATGGATGCGGGACGCACAGGAACGTTCGATGTGGCGACGCTTGGGGGAGGCCTATGTCCAACAGTGGACGTGTATCGGCTGAAATGATGATGACGATGATAAATTTAACATTGCATTATTTATAGAGTCGTCGTCAGTTCAGAATATATGTAACCAAAGGTACAATTGCCGTCACGTATCTTGAGCGCTGGCTTCAAGTTGCGCAGAAGTCAAATATTCGGTCTCTTTAGTGCTGCGAAGTCAGACGCGGGGGCGAGGAGTGTCAGTGATTGGCTCGCCGCGCCATCGCGCCGTAGACGTCACTCCTGATTCGTTCCCTGCGTTGCTGCATGTATCTAACAACGAAGACGATTGGCTCGCCAATGTATGGAATGCGCAAAGCAATCCCCACTCCGAGCGCTCAAGATCCGTTTTGGCAATTGTAATAAAACTTGCAATTTAATATATACTAATACTGTTTCGTCTAGTTCCGATAGCAAACAAACGTAGCATACTGAAATAAATAACAGATATAAACATACAAATCTGATAGCTGTGCTAGATTTTTCCGGAACTTATTTGGCACACCACTCTAATTTATCGTATGCTACTATGTTGGCTCAAAACAGGAGTAGCTGACAATTTCAACAATAATTCACAATATGAAACATTTAAATATTTAATGTTTTACATTTCATGAAACGTGTCAAAACTTAATTTAATTTCGTGGTCAGTAACAGAAATTAAAATAATTACGGGTCAGTTGTTTCGTAAATTGCGTTAAAATTTTAATTTAATTTTCTGGTTTTGACTACACACTGTACTTAAGTTCAGGAATTGTGACCTAATTACATCAATTAGAGGCAAAATGAAACTTGAAAGTTTTTTTTTTTTTGTAGTATGAATATTTTGCTGATCGGCCTGAAAACATATTCTGTTTGTGTTTTTTTTTTTAAATTGATATAAAGTAGTACTTCACTACGATCGTATCTGATGGTAAGCAGTGATGCAACCATTGATAGTAAGGCACGCTACATAGTTTATCAAGAGTCTATTCACTTCTAGCCTTGAACTTTAAAAACACCCGTTTTTTAAGAAAGATTATCTCACTCCGTTCCTTTTGCCTGAAAGTATAATAAAAGGTGTCCCAACCCAAAAAAGGGTTACAATGTGTTTAAATTTGTTGCCTGTTAAAATTTAACAGCAAAACGAGAGAGCCCAACTGGTAGACACCTCACCAGAATAAGAAATAGAGCACCATGTAGGTACATAGGTGTACCTTTTTTTATTTTATTTTTTATTAGCCTATTGTGTGTCCACTGCTAAAAAAAGAAAGGCCTCCCCTTTCTCCTTTCAAACTTCTCTGTCTAGGGTGATCTCTGGCCAAGTTTGCCTCGCGAACATGATCAGATCGTCACACCATCTCCGCCGTAGTCGACCTCGACGTCGTCGGCCTCCTTCTGGCGTCCAGTTAGTGATAATTAGTCCTCGCACACCTGTCCGGGTGCATTCGTGCGACGTAATAAATATTTGACGTATAAATACTCGTATTTTGCGAGATGAGATGATGCGCTATTTCTCGTTCAATCAAGGTGTCAACCAGTTGGGCCCGAGTATGTTGCAGTTACATTTTGACAGGCGTTAACGCTTAACGTTAACATGTAACCCTTTTTTTCTCACCAAACTTAAACTAATCTAAGTTACATGGCAGATTCATCTTTTGCATCAACTCCTTGAATTACCCTACAAATATTTGTTTCGTGCGGGAATCGAACGTGGAACACGCAACGCAGCAGCCAATCTCAGCGCTCACCGTGTTTTCAATTGCTGAGAGTGTGATTCTGGGTTCAATCACAACTTATTCTGTAGTGTAGTCTCGATCTGTGTTCGGATAATGGCATTACTCACTTACTTCTTGAGGGATTTTGTCCTATGGGATAATACATAAATAAACTACCTTCCGCCAGCGGCTTTACCCACGTGCTAGAAGAAAATATAAATAATCTATTTCACTCGGTCATCTGCTGGTCGGCTGCCGTTGCCATCTCTAGGAAACCATCAGGTACGTCGCAACCTACGCGACAAGCAAAAATAGACAAAGAGAAAACGGGTTCTCAACCTACCCAGACTGCGGTCCGTAGCTCCTTGTTAAAAACAGGCCAAGTTGATGAAGAGGGTTTCACTCGAGTAGAAAAGAAGAAGAAGAAGCCCTGTTCCCGGAACCTGTGCGGTACCGCACCGACCGGACCAAATATGCTGCTGCGTCCTGCTGTGCCTACGACGCAGCTGTATATTTCGCGTCTGCATTGCTCTACAAAGATTGAGGAAGTCGTGGAGTATATGAAGATAAAAAGCAACTGGACTTTGAAGGTCCAAAGGCTCCACCGTAGGCGCGGGCTTGCGGACGGCAAGCAATGGGTAGCTCGCTGTCCGACTGTCCGGTAACTGTGGGGGCCGAGCTCAAGTCGTCGACGGTGCACACTGTTCCCGCGAGCCTCAAGGAGTTGTCAACAACAGCAGGGGCCCAGCCGGGTCGAAGCCTACTGGGGCCAGGGTTATCCGAAAGGGCGCTCGAGCCCCGGTATGAAGGCTTGAAGGAACGGGATGCGTTTTTTAGTCAGTAAGAGACTGACACTATCTCCCACTCCGCCCAAGAGCAGGGGTTGTCATAGGATGATATTTCCCATCGAAAAAAAAAAAAAACAAGGGTCGAAAGGCTGGATTCTCGCCACGACACCAACTTCAAGTCGTTCGTGATACGAGTTCCAACCCACCATCTGGAGACCTTTTTGAGAGAGGACTTTTGGCCGAAAGGTGTCGTGTATTGACGTTTCTGAGGACGGCTACGACACCACGCAGCGGAACACGACGCCGATGTTAATAAAATAAAATTATTATGATTTTTTTCTATGGGCCTCCGATTCCTGAAAATAAATGGTTATTATTAATATTATAGCGTTCTACTGGTGAAAGAAGTTTTAAAATCGTTCCAGTAGTTTTTGAGTTTATTCATTAGGTACAAACAAAAATCCAAATCTTTTCTCCTTGAGATAAGAAAAACAAATGATCTTACTTCGAGGAGAATTTCACAGTATTGTTTTTATGTGACGTTGCTTTCCATGGGAATACATCAAGAAATAAAAATTCTAAACCAAGTGTTGATCTGCAACTGCAATAAAACTTTAACTAATCTAAGTTTCATGGCACCTGCAGTCTTTTCCATCAACTGCTTGAATAATAAAGCCGGGAATTCAAAAGATTGTATTTCCGTTTCTGGAGTTTGCTTGGAAAAGCACTGTTGTTGGTCTCGAATTCTAGATGCTTAATTATTGTCTCCAAAAATTTATAACTTTACTTAACTTTGCTGCAAAATGCCACCCAGCTTTGTACTCGATGGAAAGGCGTGCGAAGATAGCCTCTTCTGAAGATTGGTGATCCAGATTTGGTTAAGTCCAAAAAAGCTTTTCGGTGTTTTACAGGTTGTATTTTGGGACGTGATTTTATTCCGCCATCTTATTTCTACAATCGGACAAGCCGGCGTACGGCGAGTATCTACCCTTAAGTTGTTGAAACCTTTTAGTTCCGGACTAAGCATATCGACTCGTCGTTTATACCGCGTACATCGCGGCAGCCTACCAACACTGCGTGTTCCAGTGTACAGTTGCCACTCCAGAACCTTTCAGCCTGATCGACCAACTATTTTGCGAGCAATGTGCTCTCTTAACCGCCACGATTCTTTGAGCTGTGTTATTAACTTTGTTTCTCCTCCGCCAGCTTTTCTATTTGTTTTATATTCTATGTAACCCCATCTGCAATGATAAGCAATAACCATCAATGGCTGAATCAATAAAATTTAAGATGTCCATCCCATTCCATTCCCCTTTGATCTCTAAGGCCGTGTTTACTTCTTTTAAAGGAAACATCTTAATAGCTATGAAAGTTTACCCCAAACTAAATTAAACTTTGTCTTTCAAAGTTTAAAGTTCATATTGAATTGTTGATGTCGCGACTTGATAGCCTGCCAAACGCAGACAATCAATAAGTTTATTTGGCTACGGAGGCACTCTAGAAAGCCAGAAGGAGGACGATTTTTTAAAGAAAATGTGGGTTTTTGAGTGATTTGCCTTCTCTTCATGAAATAAAATAAAACGCTTGATAAACTGAAATTCAATCAGCAGTTTTATAAGTACTTATTTGCTCTTAAATCTTATAAAATACCTTATTAAAACCTTCCATCTTCATACATATTTTGTCTGAACATACTCGTGAAAGATGTTAACGTCCATGATTTGGAATCTCATAAAGTACTAGCTTCACCCACATACATAAAATATAGCCCATGTTACTTAGGAATAAAACAGCTTTCTATTCGTGAAAAAAAAAATAGAAATCAGACCAGTATTTTCAGAGATTACCACCCACAAACAAAAAAACAACTTTATGATATTAAGTGTTGATGATTGAAAGACTTTTGCCAACGGTTTTGCCGCGTGAAAGTAAGTTTCCCTACACAAACTTTGGACTGTCGCGCCTTTTTTTATGGTGGGAAAAATCATCCAATGACAACCCCCGTTCTTGGCCGGAGCGGGGGATAGTGTCAGACTCTTACTGACTAAACGACCCAGCCTGTTCCTTCTAGCCTTAACACCGGGGCTCGAGTTCCCTTTCGGATAACCCTGACCCCAGTAGGCTTCGACCCGGCTGCGTCCCTACTTGGACTGTCGCGCTTAGCATAAATTATAGAAAATACTCTCTTAGAGCTTGCCTATGTAATAAAAGAAATCTTTTGCAAAATTTCACGTCGCAGTCCCAGGAGTTTCAGCTGTACGTTAATATGTCAGTCAGTCAGTTTTCCCTTACTGTCCCCACACACGGGCTTCAAAAAACGCCGCTTCAAGCTTCATTTTGAGGCGACCTTTTTTGTGGC
This sequence comes from Mythimna ferrago, assembly GCA_910589285.2. Taxonomy (NCBI): domain Eukaryota; kingdom Metazoa; phylum Arthropoda; class Insecta; order Lepidoptera; family Noctuidae; genus Mythimna; species Mythimna ferrago. Next base: position 4,035,702 of record OU342680.1, read on the forward strand.
TTGTGTGCGGCGGTGCCACCACAAAAAAATGCTTGAAGCGGCTTCAAGCTTCACCGGACACAAGAGGTGTCGCGCACTTCAGCTGTTTTTTGCGGCCGCTTCTAGCTTTTATTGTGGCCGCTTCTAGGGTTTTTTTATGGCGGCATTTTTTTGAGGCCCGTGTGCGGGGACATTTAGTCGCAATAGAGTTGAAACTTTTTTTTATTTAAGAAAAACTTCCTTATAGAAAAAAAGTAATTAAGTACTACTGTAGCTTTGCCTGCGTGTAAAAATTATACCAAGGATTTTTTTTGTGCTGGGAAATCATACAATGACTTTTCGCTCGCTAAGGTGGTATATGAAGGTGTATCAGACTATCACTGACTGAAACCACACCTGTGTCCTTCAGTTGCTATTTACGTTCTTGGACCATGAGTTCTTTTACGGGAAATCTCCGTGGCCCTAGCGGGTATTGCGGAGAAGTCTTCGCCTACTGGGGCTTCTAGTCGGGGTGGGGTCGTGACAGCTGGGGCGTAATGAAGGTCCGTTCCCCCACGCGTGAGGCCACTTACTCCGCTAGCATTACTACTTTGTAGAAGGAGGCGGCCGTCTGCTATTCCCTATCGCTTCGTACCTTGCCTGAAACAGGGCCCGGCGCAATACATCTTTGACGTCAATCGCCTCTACACAGTATGGTTGCTGAATTTGAAGATATGTGACATCCACTAATCTTCAATGGGCCTGCGTGGTGGATTAGGCTTTTCCCTCTCCTACAAACGAAGCGAGGTTCCTTGCAGGAACATTATAGAGCTAATGATCATATTTGCTTTTGCTTATTATATATTCCTGGAATAAGAAGTACTCTATGTCGTATTCCAGAACAACTATCAACGTATACTTTTAATGTAAATCCGTTCAGCCTGTCAAGTGTTAGAGTTATAAACATACATATGTATACATACCATAGATATCCGTGATACATACCAATTATACATATACAATATACATACATATAAAAACTTTTGCGTATATTTACAAACAATATTATGTGTGAAACCAAAAGCACTAGATGTGGCGTTCATTTGACTTGAACATGACCATGTCACCGCGTAAAATAAAAAATACTACACATATCGTGGCATGCAAAACGTACATAAACGTGACAAAACTTCCACGAGATCATATGAGACGGAATGGCGACAAGAAAATGTTTGACGTGTGAACGTGTTATGTCTGATCTGAGCTGTGTTGACAGCCAACTTTGCGCCATTTCTCTGTAGACTAGATACCTACATGCCTTGTTATCACTGTGTTAGTGTATGCCACAGAGTAAAGAAACCGAATAGAAGCGTCAATATTATCCCTTCACTGGTGCTGTCGAAATAAGTAGGCTATCATTCAAACCAAAATAGATATCGTTAATTTGGTTTATAAGGAAGCAAAATACGTGTGTGAAATGTTGCGTTTCTATTATGACTGTATGGAGTGGTTCATAAGCAACAGAGCACATTAACAAAAAAAAAAAATCAGATGACCGTCCCACCCACACGTACAAAGTGTTTTGGAAACACATTTATTATGCGTACTTCTAAGTAAGCGTGCATCATTGTGGGTCATATCATCGCTTACCATCAGATGAGATAGAGGTTAAGGCGTATAGTTCCTTGAACCATCTGGCCGAAATTATGTGAACGCAACTCTCGCACTCGCCTAGGCGGCAGTACGCAAATCTGTGCATTTATTTGCGGCCAGCAACGCCCGGAAAGCGCTTTAAATCCATTTTCTCTGCGAGATATTGATTGTTTTACATATGCAATGTTCACTTTGAAGAAAATTTAACCACCAATTTTTATGTGTAAAAATTTTTCTAAAGGTCCAAGCCGTTTCGAAGGAGTAGGGAAAAGTTGCGAGAAGTTGCGAAATTGCTAAATATTTTTTTTTGACAAAAGTATTAATTGCACGAAAAAATCAAATGTTGATATTATTGTTCATGAAAATATAATAAACATATATTTTTTTCAAACCAATTGACCTAGCCGTTACGGAGGAGTAGGCCTCAGAAAATCACTGTTTTATGGCACTTTTCGGGCGCTTGGCCCTTAAATACGAGCCTATCCATAATTAAAGGAAAAAGTGATGAAGCGCGAGCACACAGATCAATACAAAAATAAACTTTCTGTCAGTGTGATGACGACTGTCGAAAAGGGGCAAAATAGCAAATATTTTGAATTTTGACAATCTTTATTACAAAGTATAATATAAAGTCACCATCTTCATCTATATTTGCATTTGGTAATGACGTTTACATGAGGTAAAAACTAGCTTGCCATATGGTGGGCGCTTGCTAGCCACTTAATTATTTTCAAATATGAATTTTATTAACTATGCCATAGTATTTTAATTTCTTTCAACTGCCGAATCGCGCACACGGGCAAAGCTGAGGCAAGTCACTAGTAGTGGACAAAATATCACTTTTACATTGTCTTTTGTTATTTAATTCCAAAAAGTGGTCGGAACAGACTTACGCTTCTGTACATTCTTATTCTATGGCTGGAACTAATAATTCGGTACTAATAATGTTTCGCTCTCTGTCTTCTAACGTAACAGTAGATAGTTGTGACACAAACATACAGTATCTAGGGTAGCGATTACATTCGGGATCACATACATAAACATTGGAACTCGAAACAGAGGGCAAAGCCATTAACTAAACATATGTAAGTTCCGCATACATTATATAGAAACCCTTCCTAATCTTAGCCTGTGTAGATGCTACTAATAATTATGATTTGAATCTTTTGTAAAACGGTTTTGACAAGAAATTATGGGTTTGGGGAATTCTTTTGGGTTTTCGTTTTTGATTGGAAAATCATTGTGAACTTTTACTGATTTGAATGTTCCTTCTGTGAACTTTTGCGTTCCTGGGCCAGCCCAGCCCTTATCAATCATACTGACGTGAAGAGTCGTCACACGTAAGCCTCAAACTTTTTGTAGGACTTTCATCACCGTTCTATGAACCGTAAAATATTATGTTCCAATTCTTTGGAGCGACCGACATTTGATTTGATTGTTATCAATATCTGATCATGATGTAGAACTTTGTTTTTGTGTTTGTTTCTGAGTGTGGTAGGCGTCTGATAATGTATACGTAAAATAAATCTGTTGGAGTTATTAGTTGTGTACGCATCACGTAAAATGTGCGAAATCAATGTAAATAACATTTATACATTAAAATTGTGTGTAACTTGTTATGTTACTTTGGCTTTATTTCATCGCAACCAGTTGGCAATATCAAAAGATATAAATTCATTGACTGTCAGGTGGTGTGAAGTTTGCCGGATCAGCTAATTTGCAATAAAGTGGTAGTACCTTTTCCTACCTTGTAGGAGCCCTTCCAACGCTGCGTCTTCCGGTACGTGGTCGCCACTCCAGAACCTTTCGGCCCCAACGGCCATCTGTTCTGCGAGCAACTCCTACAAGGTGGACCGATGACCTGGTGAAGGTAGCGGGAAACCGATGGATGCGGGATGCACAGGAACGTTGTGGCGACGCTTGTGGGAGGCCTATGTCCAACAGTGAACGTGTATCGGCTGAAATTATGATGATGATGATGATGAGCTTTTCCTAATTCATTAAACCCCAAGCGGACGCCAACGTTTGCCCAGATTGACGGTATTTGAAAAGTATCTCTGCGTAGGTACCCGAAAAACAAACTAAATGATTTATGAGCCCAATTGCTTTTGATAAGACAGGACTCCCTGAAAATTAATGTAAATAGTCCGTCGTCTGCCCTAAGCGTCAAAACATCATTCTTGCAAAGTTCAAGGGTAAATTCCTTCAGCACTTATTAGTTAATTAGGGTAACCCTGACAGTATAATTTCATAAATTAGAGGTAGGTAACTAATTAGGTTGTAGAAAGAAATGAGTTCTCCCTCTTACAAGACCTTTTTAAAGGTTATGAATTTTCTACAAGGTAGCCGGAAGGATTTGAAAGTTCAATGACTTTGTTTGGTAAGGGTAAGCAGATTTTGACTTAAATATTAATCCTTATGCTTTTGTATACTGCGGATTTGATGACAATTATGTAGACAATCGAAACGACAACGGTGGATGGGGAGAAAAGGTTCTGGAGTGGCGACCGCGTACCGAAAGACTGCAGTGTTGGAAGGACTCCCACAAAGTAGATTGATGACAGGGTCGCGAAAGAAACTCCTCTTCTTTCGCGACCCTGTCATCGATCTACTTTGTGTACTGACCGGCAGGCGGTCGCCGACTTCTGCGAAGCAGTAATGCTCGCCAAGGAGGAGGTCGACCGCATCAAGCAACGGCGTCTCGCCACCGCCGGGATTCCGATCCCGATTTCCAGCCAGGGACCGATAGCGCTTTCCTTTTATAGGGTTTTACCCCGGGTTTTGAAGGGCTAGGATATTTTAATTCAATTAAATACCCCCATGGTTTTGCTGGATAGTTTTTTAGCTAACCTTCTTGAGGGAAACCCATTCATTGACTATCCCAAAAAATTATCTGGGTTTTTACAGTCAAATACAAGAAGCGCTAACAATCAGCTATCCCATTCTGAAAGGGAAACCCCTTCGTAAGCGCTAACCAATATATTAATTCAAGCGAGTTTGAACCGTATTTTTAGCACAATAAGAGCGATCTGAAGCCAGTAGCAGCACGTGCAGGCGAATTCGGCAACTCTAAGGCACACAAAGATAAGCCTACCGATCACCGCGTTATGCTAAAATATAACTTATGATCTTTCTTTTAAAATCTATCGTGTGCCGTGCGTCGTGTCAGTGAGTGCAGCGTTGGCGCAGCGCGTGTTTGTGTGCATGATGTTGTGTTTGTTTACTACATACTAATACGTCACGGGCACGGTAATAATATGATATTATTATAGCTATATAATAGGCAAGAAAAGATGCAGTGCATAGATATTTTCAGTATGACGAGACAAATAATTCCAACAAATAAATAAAAAGTACTATAACTGACCATAACTAAAAAGTGTAAAATAAATAACTTAAATTTCGGAAGTCGGTGTTTCTATAATAGTTTTCTCCCTTCGTTATTTAACGTCGACTTCCGAAATTTAAATTATTTTGTACTTTTCAGTGAACATTGAAGTCGGCAAAGATTTTATATATCCTAGAAGTCGGTTATATATATATTTTTTTTTTGTAAAAAGTTTTTTTCGATATTTACAGACTACTTTATATAGAACTTTTTGATTACGTTCTTATATAAATACTCTATAAATAAATGCTCAATATTTTATAATCTTTACGGACGCCGGCGTTCGCTTGTTGTTTAACCGTAATGGCGCGAAATCACGCGCGATTTGAGTGGGGTCTCTGTCTGCATATGTAACGGTATAATATAATACCTAGGTCGGGATGTGAATGTGACGTGCATTATTAATAATGCTTAAAAATATATCAAAATGAATAAGTTACGGTTTTATAATAGGTACCTAAGTACCTAGTAATAGCAGTAGTAATAGCTTGATGTAGAATAGTACCTAATGATATTTCATTACTATTTTAATGTTTATTTATCCAACTTTATAGCGAAACGAATACGGATTGCCTCGTCGTCAGACGTTTTTGAATTTGAGAAAGCGAGAGGTATCATCGGCAACAGTTCCGCAAGTCCACCTTAAGTAGGTACAACAATTGTATAGGAAGGCTCACGGTTCGTTCGCCAAATTCATGGGTTTTGGCCAATAGGCTGGCACAAAGCGTATTTCAGTTGTGTGCGTATTAAGATAATGATGTACTAGCTGTGCCAGCGACTTCGTTCGCGTGGACTATGCCTCTGTGTATAGAAGTGTGATGCGTACACTAGGTACAGGCTATGCTAACTTGTTTTTAAGATTATTTTTCATGGGTGCGGCCAGCGTGAGCTCTTTATGAATTCGCTAATAAAAAAAACTTTTGAAATGTATAAAGTACCCCTCAGCCAAACTCATTCATCTCATAACGATTCTAATAATCCCAAACACGGTTAGATTACATTAATTTACCTTCTAGCGTCATCATCAGATCAGTTTGATACATCCCCTCCCCTTTTTTTCAGTCAGTCATCGACTACACGTATACAAAGCAATTTTTGTTGTTACGACAGTTTTGCTGTGATCCTATAAGAAGTTCTGTTCCATATCTTCGAAGTTAATGATCAGATCATATCAATATTTCTATGGAACCAACTTGGAAGCATAACTTTTCAATCAAAAAAATAATTTTCAAAATCGGTCCACAATTGACCGAGATATCGGTGAACATACATAAAAAAAAAAACATACATTCAGCCGAACATAGAACCTCCTCCATTTCGAAGTCGGTTAAAAATAAGCAAACCATTCCGTTATTCTCTATATAATATATACCCATAAGGTATAGATATTCACAGGATAAAACCTATGAGGTCAAAGAAGAATTCTAGCCTGCCTACTCCTACTTAAAAGGGATAATTGCTGGCGGAAGAAAATACCCTTTTATTAAGTGGAAAGCAATAAAGCATTTGGGTTACCCATTAAAGGCTAAGTTAGCGCTTACCCTTACGATTTCGCTTGGGTTTCCTTCTCAATCGGCTTTCCATAGTATTTCGCTAAGTATTCGTACAAGTTTCCTAAATAAAGGGATAGTCGATCGTAAGGGAAACCCCTTCAAAGGGTTTTGAAAATTAATCCGCTCGTCCGGTCCCTGTTTCCAGCCACCGTAGGCGCGGGCTTGCGGACAGTGAGCAATGGGTAGCTCGCTGTCCGACCGTCCGGTAACTGTTCGGACCAAGCCCAAGTCGTCGACGGCGCGCACTGTTCCCGCGCGCCTCAAGGAGTTGTCAGCAACAGCAGGGGCCCAGTCGGGTCGAAGCCTACTGGGGCCAGGGTTACCCGAAAGGAAAATCGAGCCCCGGAATGTAGGCTTGAAGGAACGGGGTGGGTTTTTTAGTCAGTAAGAGTCTGACACTATCTCTCGCTTCGCCCAAGAGCGGGGGTTGTCATTGGATTACTTTACCCACCAAAAAGAAAAAAAAAGGTTCGCGAAAGAAGATTTACACGTAGGTGTACGGATACCAAGGGCTACCTCCTAAATGGATGAACACCATTGAAGCTGCAACTGGATGGCTACTTGCATCCTCAATGATCTGAAAATGTCTGTGTAACTGGTGTAATCGTAGCTTCAGAGTAAGATACCACTTCAATAACGTAAACAGCAAAATACGAAACACCGTCGACACTGTGTCAAGATTATTCAAAAAAGCAATTGAAAAAGTTTTAGTCAATAAAAGACTAACACTCCCTTACGCTCCACCTAAACTGGGACATGTCTCTTGATTAGAAAAAACCACCCGGCACGCCGAATTCAAGAATGAAGTTGGAAGTTTAGAGTCAAGTATAACATTAAGAACATCTATCTTATTTAAAGGAGGCAAGCTCATTGAAGGAAGCATACTCATGATTTCATCACTCACATATTATTTCTGCCTACAGGGAAATTACACAGAACTTCAACACTCTCAATCAAGTTGTTACTAACATAATAAGGCGCAAAAAACCGCGTTAAGAAATAACAAAGTATCCTGCCATCACTATTACAAGAAAATATTATGCGTACGTGTTCAAAATATAGAAAATTTGGAGCTATTTTGTATCGAAGAATCATAAATAATGTTTTCATATTTTGCTTGTCACTTTTGGGGTGTCGACGTCTTAAAGACTTTGTTGTGTTATACGTTGCTAAAAGTATGAGAAATCATCTAAGGACAATGTTTCATCAATATTTATTATAAATTAGAGCGAAGTATCTGTTTGCGTACTACCTAAACTCGTAAGACAAGACCGTTACCACTGGGCCACAGCCAGTCTTATCTTGGGCACGCCATAATCACGGAGGTAAGTCCTTTCTTTCAGGAGTGGCGGGAGTGGCAATACGTCGTCCTCACCTTCCACATGACGCCGGACCTCACCGGACATGGCACGTTCGGGTGGTTCTTGAATCGGATTGGACCGCCTAGCGCCTGAAGCTGAAGGACACTGTGGAGCATACAGTGGAGATGTGCCCCGCTTTTTGCACCGGGCCCTGGTTCTAGCTATGTTCCGGAGCGAGAAGGAATGGCAGGCGGTTGCCTCCTTCTGTGAAGTAATAATGTTAGTGAAGGAGAAGGCCGCACGCGTGAGGGAACGAACGTCCTCACGACGCAGCCGCCGGAATTCCGACCCTGACTACCAGCCACGGTAGTCAAAAAATTATAGGAGCCGTTTTAAAAATTCTTTCACCAATAGAATGCCACTTTATCACTGAGTGACATGGGGACGCAGGCGAAACCGCTATTCAAGGCTAGTAAAATGTAAATAAACACACTAAAACCAGCACTAATGAATGTTTTCACCTAGATTCGGAACCAGTACCTACCTTGATGAAAGCCTGAATAGTTTGTATTGTTGGATATTCTACTCACAACGCTGAGCCGAGCATTGCAACAACAGTGTGTTTTTATTTAGGCATAAAATGTGAAAACCAGTACAAAAAGGTATCTATTTATACTGGTTTTCGCAACTTGTACACAAACATTTTTTTTTCAGCTAATAACTTCTCTCGCTATGGATGGAACTAGAGAGAATGTTAAACTTTTATTGACTAAGACTGTTATGCTGTGAATCCTACACAACCACCTGCAGTTTTCAGGATCTATACGAGGCCAATAAAAGAGCTGTAAAGGTTGACAAAAACTGGTCAGAAAAAAAAATGTAACAGTATATCGACACGAAAAGAAGAAGACTGACTAAGAACCTTATGTGTTCCTTCAGTTGATTTTTCTGTACTAGAATAGAATAGAATAGAATAAACTTTATTGTACACCAAAATAGTAACAATTTCACAGACTAGGCCCGCGCTAGGCGGCTTTTCTAGGGCCGTAGTAACTCTTTTGAATGATCCAGCAGCCCATATCAGTCACGCCGGGCTTTGATTCAGGGCATAGATCGGGGCGAGAGCGAATGGGATATGATCACCTCCTTCTGCGAAGCAATAATGCTCGTGAAGGGGATGTCTATGCTCACACCCCAGCCGCCATAACAGGAGACTTGGAGCAATCAGTAACTTGCCGTCCGCCCGTTTGGTAAATAGGATAATCAGTCTTTTAATATTCCCATTGCTGAGACTCAAGCCTTCTCTCTAGGAGAGGAAATGGGCTGTAATCCACCACGCGGGACCAGTGCTGGTTGGTGAATGTCACATGTCTTCGAATTTTTGGTTCTAGGACATGCCGGTTTCCTCACGATGTTTTCCTTCACCGTTTTGAGAGCAGTGCTTATGAATTAAAGTAATGCGCCTGGCTGGGATACAACCCGCGACCTACAACTCATAAGTCGGGGCCGTTACCACTCGGCCACTAGGAATGGTAGGCGATTGCCTCCTTCTGCGAAGCAGTAATGCTAGCAAAAGAGGAGGCCGACCGCATCAGACAACGGCGCTGACAGCGCCCCAGCCGCCGCCACCGCCGGGATTCTGATCCCGATTTCTGGCCACCGTAGGCGCGGGCTTGCGGACGGCAAGCAATGGGTAGCTCGCTGTCCGACTGTCCGGTAACTGTGGGGGCCGAGCTCAAGTCGTCGACGGTGCGCACTGTTCCCGCGCGCCTCAAGGAGTTAACAGCAACAGCAGTGGCCCAGCTGGGACGAAGCCTACTGGGGCCAGGGTTAGCTCCGAAAGGTTGCTTAGCCCCGGTATGAAAGGCAAGAAGGAACGAGGTGGGTTTTTTAGTCAATAAGAGTCTGACACTATCTCTCGCTCCACCCAAGGGCGGGAGATTAGTGAGTTTGGTAAGTACAAAACGCGAATCACTGACGGCACGTAGTGTTCCACACGCGCCTAACAGGGTTGTCAGTAAAACCGTAGGGACCCAGCGAAGCCGATGGCCGCTACGGCCTTGAGGAATTTCTGAAAGGGAACCCTATGCGGTCTGGGTTGACAGCACAGGGCAACTGAAGAGTGTTGTTTAAGTCAGTAAAAGTCTGACAAGCCTTCGTGCTCCATCTTATAGCAAGAGAAGTTAATGAAAGATTTCCTTTCTCGAAAAAAAAAGCTCATAGTTACAGGCTGATGACACCCTACGAAGTATAATTTTGATTTCGGTTCTTAATTAACTATTGTCGCTTCGTAGTCACCTAGACTAACTAAAACTTTTCGTGACCCAAAAACTAGATGATAACATCTTTGTAATAATATTTGGCCCACGTACCTTAACAATGTCAAAACTTTGGAAATAGGAACCCTATTCTGCTTTAATAACCTAAAAAGCGGTATCTCAATTTTTTTTCCATGGTTCCAAGGGTTTGGTTTTTTCTTGAAACTCACTTTTAATGAATTACCGCTTTTTGGCTTTGTAGGGCAGTAAAACTTAGTCAGACGTTGTAATGGAATGTCTGTGCGCTGAGTGCGAGTTGTCTTAACGTTAACGCGATCGAAACGTTAAGGCTTATAGTCCCTTGAACCATCTGGCCAAAATTATGTGGACACAGCTCTCGCAGCGCCTGGAAAGCGCGCGGCTGACCTTTAAATCCATTTTCTTTGCAAAATATTGATTGATTTACATATGCAATGTTTACTTTGAAGAATATTTAACCACCCATTTTTATGTGTAAAAATGTTTCTAAAGATCCAAGCCGTTTCGAAGGAGTAGGGAAAAGTTGCAAAATTGCTAAATATTTTTTTTTAGACAAAAGTATTAATAGCACGAAAAAATCAAATGTTGATATTTTTTTATTTTTTATTACTGATAGGCTCGTGTTTGACCACTATCTCACCTGATGGTAAGTGATGATGTGGCCGACGATGGAGCACGCTTGCCTAGAAGTAACCTATTCACTCTTGACTTAATATTGTTCATGAATCTATAATAAACATATATTTTTTTCAAACCTATTAACTTGGCCGTTACCGAGGAGTAGGCTTAAGAAAGTCACTGTTATATGGCACTTCTCGGGCGCTTGGGCCTTAACTCCTCTGGCTCTCTGATTGGTTAAGAACTTGGAGCGGGTCAATAGGGTAGTGTCCAGGGTCAAAATAATTACATTTTATTTTAGATTATAAAAAAATATTGGACACGTATTTTTTCTTTTTTCGATTAAACAAAAAATAACAAAGATATATTATAACCCATTAAAGTTATGTGTGACGTCACCCCGTGCGAAAAATGCACCACGGCGTGACGTCACACGTACCTTAATGGGCTATATCTTTGTCATTTTTGGTTTCATTTACAAATAAAAAAATACGTGTCCCTTATTTTTGAATAATCTAAAAGACGGACTAATTACATTTTTTAAGGCCACTAGCCTATTGGAACACCGCACGTCATAAGCGTATCGATAGCGTTTACATAAAATAAACTCGCACTAGGCCCTCTGCTTGCATAATGTGGTCAGAGCGGAGACTTGACACACTGCGTTGAGCAAATGTTTGGTCGAGCGAAGCGATCTGCATATACGCGTGTTAAAAATCAGTGGGCTATGATATCAAGTGTTATTTATAGTAGTTGTAGGGTTATATACTATAACTCCTCGTAGTTTTACCCGTGAATTTGCTCTAATTAGAGGTACTTTAAATCTATTTTTCACGGTCCTTAAGTATTTTTATGTATTACAAACTTTTAAATCATTTTTTGTTTAAAAATCGTTAAAACTTGTTTCTTTAATTTTTAACTGACGTGTCTTCCAACTTCATACAATTTTTATAAATCTTTGAAACCTCTACTTTACAACTACACCTGGTCAGACTAGAAACTGGACCATATTGTTAAAACAGGACTAACCAGATTATGATCATAATGTGGGATAATACTCTGAAATATGTATAAAGAACTGCTGCTATTTTATGGTTTTATCATTTTTTTCAATGAGGCACAAATTTTGTTTTATAATATTGCGTTGTTATTTATCAAATAGTTATTTACTTATGTATTTTATTTAAATAAAATTTTACACCCGTAGGTACACTACATCAATATCGATCTCAATTACACTTATGAGTATATATATATGCTTTACCCTAATCCGTGCGTCACTGCGGGGTGCCAACTGAAAACCAGCGCTGGGTGTCTAACGTCTAGCAAATGCTGAGGTGGTCACCCTTTCGGTGCGGGCACGCTCAGCGCACTTTGTACTTTTATTTTTATTTACTTTGTGTAATAACCGTTGTGCTGTGTCTGTACCGAATAAAAGTTTTTCTATTCTATTCTAAAAACTTGTGCATTTTTGTTGGTCATTTTTGAGTTCTTCTAGTCCAAACAAGCTTAAAATAATCAGCCTTGTAATGTTCCCACTGCTGGGACGCAGCCTCCTAACTAGGAAAAAGTATGGGCCGTAATCCATCACGCGGGCCCTGTGCGGATTGATGTCATGGTGATGTCACATGTTTTTCAATTTTTGCTTCTAGGACAATATGTCGGTTTCCTTACAATATTTTCCTTGGCCTTTTTGAGAGCACTGTTGATAAAATAAATTATACAAAGTAATGCACTTGGCTTGGTTTAAACCCGCGACCCACAACTTGTAAGTCTCCGCCATTACCGCAGCGCCACTGGTGCTTTATCTTCTTATATATTATATAAATAGGCTCCGTTTAGAACAGTTAAAAGTCTATTAAATGAGTGACAGTAGCGTAGACACCATTCAAGTTACCAAACTTTCACCGTTTCAAGGTGCTATAAGTCGGTAGAAATTTTATGGGCTGAAATATATATAAAGTAATCTTTTAATACTTATTATATTTGAATTTTACAAACTTAAGAGCAGTGGCGGCCAAGTAGTAATAGTACCGGTTTTGGTTGGACTTCTTGGGATGAAACATGGGCTCTTCGCACTTTGTATTTCATTATCACTGCTCTCGAAACGGTGAAAGAAAACATCGTGAAAAAACCGACATGTCCTTGAACAAAAAAAATATTGTGAAATATACCAATGCACACTGGGCCCGCGTAGTGGATTACGATCAATTTCCTGTCTTAAAAAGGAGACCTGAGCAGTGGGAACTTTACAGGGCTGATATACTTATGATATCCATAATACTCGTAAAACTCGTAAATTAAACTTAAGTACCTACTTGTAACTTAACAACCGGTATCGGTACTGAATTACATAAAAGTTTTCGAAGCTCATCAAGTCCATGAAATACGAGTACTTCAAGTATTGATAATGGCTTGGATGTTTATGTTTGTCTGTAAACATGTTTGCCGGTCTCAAACTTTGCAAGAAGCGAGGACATTGCGAACACAGAGTACAAGCGTGTCAAGAGTACAGCTGTGTACTCGGTATAATTACATTCGGAATACGTAGAATACGTTGTGTTTATTACACATAGTTGTATACCGAAAGTCGCATCGTTGGAAGGCCTCCTGCAAGATAGACCGATGACAGGAATCCAACGGATGCGAGACGCACAGGACTGTTCGGTATTGCTACATTTGGGGGAAGCCTATGTCCAATAGTGGACGTTTTTCGATTGAAATGATGTTGAGTTGTATACCAACATCAGCCTCTTTTTGTTGTTGTTTGAAATCATCAAGTGGAGCGAGAGGGGGTGTCAGACTTACTGATTAAAACTCACACTTCTTTTAGTTGTCCTATTCGTTTCAGCGCTACGGACCCTGTTTCTTAAGACGATTCCAAAGAGCTCAAACATGATGGGGTTATCTAGTTACGCTCAGTAGTTACTGTGGTGACTGTCCGACATCAGACCGGGCCTAAATCTGCTAATCTGCTAATTCATAATGATCGATCATTGATCGGTCAATGGTCTTGTAGTAGAGTTGTGGTAAAATGACAATATCGAGCTTATTAAAAGCAATGACTGCACAATGACGTTCTAATGGTAGGTCACTGATCAAAAGGACTGTCCAAGTTTTTGCAGATTACGTTTGCATACGTAAGATATTCATTTGTCAATATGTACGAGATTACCATTCTATCCCACTTCTTTCAATGGAGTGTCCATTTATTATACGCCATTATATTAGTAGATTACCAAACTTACTCAAAATCGACAATTATGAAATCAATGACCATTCTGACACTATAGTAATAGCAGACTTGGAGCTTAATTAAATAAGTATACCAAACAAGTCAATAGGTTAGGGATAACTGGTTCAAAATCCATTCACATGATTTATAATGCTTTCGATAGTATTTTGAGATACAATTCGTATTTTGTTTTATGTTTCGGAGAATACGTGACTATAAATTATTTATTATAATCAACTAAATATAAAATTTATCTACAACCTAGCCATGTAACCTGCAGATACAGACATGAAACTTTGCCAAGCCTCTTTTTACGTGATTCAGTATTATTGCATCATTCCATCTTCTTCCTTATATAAACAAAATCATTAAAAACAAATCTATCTAAGGGAAACTGATTGACTGACTTAACAACGTACAGCCGAAATTGTGGGGACTATGAGTGTGAAGTTTTGCACATTGTTTTCTTTTATGACGTAGGCGAGCAATAAGACAGGATTTTCCAAGATTCACCTCCTAAGGGAATGAAACATTCGTCTTAAGTTTGTATGAAGAAATCTACATGAAAGTAGAATTCAAGCAAAGCCACTGGCAAAAGCTAGTGTACATATAAACATTGCAAGTTAAATAAAAGCTTCTGAAAAGTTAAGTACTCCATTTTAGAATTACATAAAGGAGGTTACATAAAACCGATAAAACAAAATTAATTCGCCCTACCGTGTTAAAAACTGACCTATCAACTTTTAAAAAACTCCATAACTACTAAGTTCAAAGAAAGGCATAGCTTCACCAAGTCGTGTGATGCCTCAGTTGACTGAAATGTATTATTTACCACAAAGCGTTGGGGTCTGTCTGTCTGTCACGACAGCGCATGTGCAGAACGTTTATAGGGATGTGACTTGTTTGGCGTTGTAACGGTGACGCGGTAAATGTTGGTTTTGTAAATTCTATACCAGTAAGGTGTTGTTTTAAACTTTAATTTAAACCTAATTTTTCACACTTACCATGAGTTTGTAAAACTTACCTTTTATTCTATGTTCCGTGGCATGACCGGATCCTATTAGAATAGGAACGCTGCGATATTATTTTTTTTTTTTAAATATCGTAGCATAGATATTGAGGCTGAGACAGTTTGTTTGGCCTCACACAGGCCTTTTTTCTCTTTAAAGTCTTGTATTTTTGATTCAAGTTATTTATAGCTTAGTTAACATTTTTATTCACAAATTAATACTTTCCTTTCTTTCTTTAAAAATTGGTTTATTTTAAAATATTTGCATAATAAGAGCGGCTTTAGAAGATCTTAACCTCTAGGATCTATATAAGTTAGTAAGGTACTAGATAAAAAATGTTTCAGTAATGTTCTTTTCAATTGGTTCAAAAAATGTTTTGTTATCACAATATAATCTCCTAACCATCTTTTCTTCTGGTATATTTTATTGTATGTGATAAAGAAAATTGACCTGATATTTTTACAACACCAAAAATCAAATCAGCCCTTGTCTAATGTATTCCTTTCTTAAAGAAGACTAAAATGATTGTTTGGTGCTAGTAAAGTCAACATCATAAACCAAAAATTTACCGCGATTAACTTACCGAAAATTTACTGCGTAATTTTACCGGCAAGCGTCTCTAGCCCAACCCTAGTTCAGTCGAGCAGGGTAGTTCGCGGCCGTACGGTAGTGGCCGCACCCGCTTCTGCGTCCCTCTTTAAATATTCCGCATTGCACTCTGTCATTGCTTATCAATATTAAACCTAAAATGCAATTACCAAAAAATTGTAAGTGACGCGTCCTTGACAAGTGTTTCGAGCAAAAGTGCGAGCGATTTTGACACATGTGGCAGAGAGGAATAAGATTCAATACAGCTTGGCACAAGCCTGGATAGCTCAGTGAAAAACAGACCTTTGTGCGCCGGAATGACACGGTGAGTTTCTGTGTCTAATTTTAATACGTTCCAGGTATGTTATGTGTGTTAAAATGAGTCTTTTTGTGGCGATATGTGTGCCGTTTTTCACCTACATGGATATTTTGTTGGGGATATACTTTAGAATGACAAAAGGTTATCCTCTACTTTCTTAGTTTATAAGTTTAAATTTAGTCAGACCTATGGAACTTTGTATTACTCGTATAATGCTTTCGATAGTTTTTTGAGATACAATTCGTATTTTGTTTTATGTTTCGGAGAATACGTGACTATAAATTATTTATTATAATCAACTAAATATAAAATTTATTAAAGTAAATACTACAACCTAGCCATGTCAATGAACTCTGCAGATACAGACATGAAACTTTGCCAAGCCTCTTTTTACGTGATTCAGTATTATTGCATCATTCCATCTTCTTCCATAGCTAGATTTGTAACCTACCTATAAACTACGTCATTAAAATGTTTATCATTATTTTTAATTAGGTTTTCCGATTAAAGATGCAATCCACTGAAATAATGTTACAGGCATTGAATAAGTTTAATGGTGACTTAAAAAAAAAAAGAAAAATCAAAACAATAAGTCATTAGTGGCGACATCCCCGCATGGTTTTTGAAAACACAGATTTTAATATTTCGAACGCGCCTGTTTTGATTTATGGGAGTTTTATTTTGGTAGATCGTGGTAAAGCAAATTTTGTGTTTGCATTGTAGGTTTTTGTTTTCAATACCGATAGAGAGGAAAACGTGTGGGAAAACGGCTTTAAATTAGATATTGCCAGTATTAAAACTTGTAACCGTAAATTAATTTAAATACTGATTTTGCAAATTCTACATTCAAATTCTATTTAGGAAATTGCATTCACATTGAGAAGTATTTCAACTAATCCTAGGATTAGATTTCTATTTATAAATAAGGCTGCCATGACTTGCATTAACTGAATTTTGTCTATTTATAAATCTATGTCTTCAAACTCCCGTTCATAAATCCTTTGTCTAATATGTCAAAATTCATTGAAAAGGAAAAGCTTTTTAAAATTTGCTCTATCCTTGGAAGATTGTCATAAAACTCGATCAGATTTTTTTTTCGGTAGTGTCCCGTTTGACCACTATCTCACCTCTTCTTCTTCTTCTTCCTGCCCTTGTCCTATTTTATTTGGGGTCGGCGCAACACGTTTTTTTCTTCCATTCTGTCCTGTCACTCGTCACGCTATCACTAACTCTCTTTACCACTATCTCACCTGATGGTAAAAAATGACGTAGTTGATGATGGAGCATACTTACCTAGAAGTAACCAATTTACTCTTGATTTAAAGACCCCATAATTTCATTACCAAAAAAAGGTAATTTTCTGAATAAAATAATGAAAAAAAAAACTACATCTCTTCTTCGTTCATCCTGCTCCCATTATTTGGGGTCGGATCTCCTAACAATTATGCGCCAGGACGGCCTGCCCTAGGTTGTCGATTACGGCGATGGGGCTTTGTTGAAAAAAATAAACTACATCTCTACGATATAAAACCAATATTTCATAAAATCAAAATCAAAATCATTTATTTCAAATAGACCATTTGCAGGCACTTTTGAATAGTCAAATGTCGGTCAGTCCAAGAAAAGTGAAGCTAAATTGCACGTTCCAAAGCGAAGGTCTCTATGGAGAAGAACGTGCAAGAAACTCCATGGACACTCTTTTTAAAACATATTATGAGTTACATAGATCTTGGTTACCACTGCACTGTGTATTTTACACTGACATAAAACTTAAAAACCTCTGCAAAACGACGGCGGAATCGCGACGCCGCCCACTATACCCACCCATACATTCATGGAACAACGTGTAACATTATGCGTTTTTCCCTGGCGGGGTGCCAACCACGATACCATGAAACCAGGCCATTGTTCACGGATTAAGAGAATAACGACAATACCTTATGCCTCATCATATCAGTAAATTGTATGGAATTTTAATCTAGGATTAAGATAATTGGGTACTACTTAATTTTTAGTCTGTTTGTCCATGAGATACCGTAAAATGAGGTGAATAGAGACAAAACTTTGGTTTGGTTTTTCACTTTGATACCATAATATCGGCCTCTAACAAAGCATCAGATTTTTAGAATAACAATTCATTAATAAATGCATATAGTTAAATTAATGCTGCAAACAATATTCAAATATAGAGAAAATAACCTTTAAAGTTTTGTCTCTATTCACCCCCAAGTCTCTATTCACCCCATTTTCCTGTAGACTGTTGAAATGTTTATAGATGATGTATTTCTGTTTCCGCTATAACAGCAAATACTAAAAAAAAAAACAGAATAAAATAAATATTTAAGGGGCTCCCATACAACAAATGTGATGTTTTTGCCGTTTTTTGCCACAGACGGTACGAAATTCTTCATGTGCGAGTCCAACTCACAGTTGACCGGATTTCTTTTATTCCTTGATTGTATCAAAAAGTTACTTTATCCAAAATCGCAAATAGAAAGAAATTTTCAAATTCGTTCAATATTAATTATCTACACTAATATAATAAAGAGGTAAAGTTTGTTTTTTTGTTTATGGTCCGATTGCTAAAATTTTTTCACCGATAGAAAGCTGCTTTATTCCTGAGTGACATATGCTATATTTTATGTACGCGGACGAAGTCGCGGGCACATGCTTGTGTTAGATAAGTTAGGAAGGGATTACTGCCAAATAACAGCATAAGGATAGACATACATAAATGTGACGTCATTGTCATGGTTACGTGTGCTCAAAAGAGGTAGCTAGATATTCTCATCACGCTCCCACTCTTCTTTAAACCAATATTTGGAATGCTAATTGCAGCTTCATATAGGTAATAACCAATTTTAATGGAACGATGAAACTAAGCAATTGGAAATATCCAATTGCTTAGTTAATATACCTAATTATGTATTAGTCAATCGGGCTAACCTTTTTGCCACCTATGTTGGTAAAAGCTAATGTTGCTTTTTTTGAAGGCAGCTGACTTGGAGTTAGTAGTTAGTAACTGCGGAACATGTTCAACGCTATAACTTCATCCGAAAGACCGGGGGATGTCATTAGATGATTTTCCCACAACGAAAAAAAAACTGCTGCCCAGCAGTTATACGTCTTATGCCTATAAGCTAAGTGTCACTACATCGACCAGTCCATCGGCTATCCTTTGGGTAAAGCGGTGTTATACCCTATGGCTAAAGTAGTGTTAATCTTTCTAGCTTCTGACTACTCATAACGATTGTCAAAGATTAACAGAAAACAGACTAGACCCACGGCTTAACGTGCTTTTCGACCACAACGAAGCTTGGTATGCATTCCTTCCCCATACCAGTAAATTATACCGATTTTTAATCTTGCCCTAATACCGGTAATTGCTGGGTAAATGTAGTGCCAGTGGAAATTCCGCGGGGAAAAATAAAATGTTGGAATTACTGGGGTTGGCGAGCAACTTGCTTTAGTTTGATCGGCTTCGTAATGTGAGGCAAGGAGGGAAACAATGGGGAATTAGGAAAGTTTTGTATTAGTGTTCCGCAGGTTTTTCTTAGCCCTATGGGAAAATAGCTGGTGTTGTGTATTGCTATTATAGGCTATAAGTTAAAGTATGTAGCAATTGTCAAGTAAATATAGGTATATGTAATTTCAACATTAACGATGTAACCATAATTTTGTAATTATTTACCGATTAAAATGTCACCACGGAGTTCCTTGCACGTCCTTATTTAGAATGTGTGTAGCGATAGGGTCAACGATCTATGGGGTCACATAAGAACTAATCCTGCACCGCGCAATTAAAATTCTCCACGCGATTGGAACATACATATAGAACAGTCCGAAATCATCTATCGGGCAGTTGCCCACCAGACATAACACCCGTCTGGTCGGAGAATCCTTCCTTTTCAACGAAGGTTTGCGGGACTGTTCACTCAATTCCGCTTACCTCCAAACGTGTAAATGGCTTTATCATTTTGTTTTTACTGAGACCTATAAGAATTAAATAAAATTTTTCAGTAACACCACACCATAAATCAAATTACAATAGGAACTTAAAATTAATAGGCTGGCACAATGGGCGGTCTTATCGCTAAAAGTTTTTTTTACAGACAACCTTAGAAGCAGAAAACATATACATGAGAACAACAACAACAACAGAGAAGCAGAAAACATATACATAACAACAACAACAACAACATATTTTTAAATCTATTAAATAGTTCCATACCAGTGTAAAGAATGTAGGTATCTAATGTCCCACGTTTCGGAAACCAACCTTCGTATATTTGAAGAAAGTTTGTTTTGTCGCAGTACTTACGTATTGCGCATTCAGTCAAGAGACTATAGGCAACGTATTATTAGGTAACTCTATTAGTAAAATTCAAGGCGAATGTGCAAGTGAAAAGTCATAAAAGTATAAAGTGGTTCAACGCGATTATTTAGTATCTACATAAAGACAACTCGTAAGCCCATTATCTTCGAGGTAATGAGTCAACTTTTAATGCGCAGTTAACCTCACTTGACTTTAAATATGCATTGAGCAATTTAACTTAAAGGTTTTCTTTCTTTCTTCAATTTATTCAAGATTTCTTTTCCTTGCAGATTTGCATGCTAAATGGTAGAAAATAGCTGAACAAAGTGAACGTATTATTATAAAATCTATTTGACCTATATCCGCAATGAATAATAGAATTGAATTTCCTTCGTTTTATATAAAAACTAAATGAGTTGCCAAACGTTGTTCTGCCATATAAATTATCAAAGAAAAAAATGGGGGGTGGATCAAAGAGCGTAAAAATAGCCAACGACGTTTCTCAGACTTACCAATAATACACAAAAAAAAACTCTTTCGGCGGAGTTTGATAAAGGCTGTTTTTCATTGCCTACGAAAGACTTGCTTCTTGATATAATTACGAGTTTTGAAGTACATTGCCTGCATAATATACCAGGACTTATGTAATCGCTATAAAATCAATGCAGACGTACGTAATTACGTATGTATCGTACGTTGAAAAGTTATTTTACTTTTTTCGGCGTCAGAGTTCATAACACTGTTATCTATACATATAATAAAATCGTAGGAAAGTCAAAACTGTACATTGAATATATTTAAAAAAGAATACTTCGAGCGTGATCTACAATCCATATCGAAGCCAAAAATATAGTTTTTAGAATTTTTGTCTGTTTGTCTGTTTATCTGTTTGTCTGTTTGTCTGTATGTATGTCCGGGCTAAACTCAAAAAGTACTGCATGGATTTACTTCAAATTTTGCATGAATATTACTAAGAGGTCGAGTCAACATATAGGCTACATATTATCACGCTATCACCTACGGGGGAGGAGCTGTGAATCTTTATTTTTCTTAAGCATTCTGTGACAGTGTGTAATCTAACGATGCATATTTATATGTTGTTTTTGAGTAAGCCATGCTATTATCTAGCTTTACACCATAAAAACTACGCCATTTAAGTAACTTGGGCAGTGAAACATAGTTTAATGAATGTTAGTAGTATAGAGACAATTTTAAAGCAGCGCCA
Organism: Mythimna ferrago; assembly: GCA_910589285.2. Taxonomy (NCBI): domain Eukaryota; kingdom Metazoa; phylum Arthropoda; class Insecta; order Lepidoptera; family Noctuidae; genus Mythimna; species Mythimna ferrago. Next base: position 4,057,162 of record OU342680.1, read on the forward strand.
TCTATGAGATTTCATAAAAATCAAATCAAGTTACATGTTAACACTTTTTGGAAATTAATAATTTAAATTTGATCATGTAGTTAGTTATTCTTAAAATTCATAGATGGTGATGTGATGTGATATGCATTTTCTTCATAAAAGTTGTATCATATAGTTCGTTTTGACAAATTCAAGTTCCAACAAAACCCTGAAAAAACTAGAGTAGAGTTGAGGAAGACAATTAAAAAAAAAATGCGGTGTTACGTATTACATGGTGACCTTTTTCCAGCTCTGTGAAGTCGACCAGTTTGCGAGATCCCTTACGTATGACGAGGTGCCTTCATATTACACGTACGACAAGCAAAGGGGTGTATTTAACCGACATCGACGAGGAGGTGCTGTGGAAGGTTTTCCGGGAATTTTCAAGGACGCCGCATTGGGTAGGGTTTATACCGTGCATCCAAATAATGGCGAATGTTATTTTCTGCGGTTGTTACTTCACACTGTCCGAGGCCCAACGTCTTTCGCCTTTCTGAGGACATTTTATGGCGTGGAGTATCCCACTTACCACGTCACCTTCTCGACGGTGACCAAAATTGGGATCCTCGCGGAGGCGAGCGTCAGTGACAGTCCCAGCCGCATGCGTCATCTTTTTGCCGTCATCTTGGTGTTTTGTGGAGTCGCGAACCCGGTAGCTTTGTGGGAGAAGTATCGCCATCATCTGTCTGAAGATTTTCTACGAGCTTTGAGGCGTGCTACTGGAGACGAAGTCGAAGTAACTGATGAACGCGTGCTGAACACCTGTCTCAGTTCACTTCAAGATGTGGTCATTTCTATGGGTGGCAATCCGCTGATCGAATATGGATTACCAGCTCCCCAATTATCACCGCATCAAGGCCGTGGAAATCGGGAGTATAACGCTGAGACAAATTACGAGCCGGGCGAAATGACCACCTTACGAAATGACCATGTCACCGTGTTCTCTTCAGAGCAAAAACAAATGACACCGTCCTTGAAAGCGTTGGGCAAAACCAGGGTAAAATGTTTTTCTTGGATGCTCCTGGTAGAACAGGAAAAACATTTGCTACCACTGGCATACTTGCAGAGGTCAGGAGGCAAGGCAAAATTGCTATTGCTGTAGCGTCGTCGGGAATCGCTGCCATACTGCTTCCGGGTGGCAAGACAGCACATGCCATGTTTAAAATTACCATCGATTTAGAGAGCGCCGAAACGCCTGTTTGTGGTGTGTCACGTAACAGCGATTAGCGACACGTGCTCAAGGATTGCTCTCTGATCGTATGGGATGAGTGTACGATGGCCAATAGGAAGTCAGTTGAGGCCGTGGACAGAACCCTGCAGGACATCCGCAGGAACGAACATTTGATGGGTGGTGTCACAGTTCTGTTCAGGGGCGATTTCCGGCAAACACTTCCCGCGGTGACGTGGGGATCGAGAGCTGACGAGGTGAATGCTTCATTGAAACGATCTTCGTTGTGGTCACGAGTTCGTATGCTGCGCTTGACCATTAATATGAGAGCTCGGCTCGGCGGCAATGCACGTGCATTATAAGAATTCTCCGATGTCTTTCTAAGTCTTGGCGAAGGCACTCTGACAGGTGGTGCTTCCAGAGTCTCTCGGTAGAGTGGTATCCAGCTTAGAAGAACTCATTTGCTGTGTGTACGGGGACATCAGTCGTATACCGCACCAGCTTCTTGGGTGTGTGAGCGATGACGCCGACGCCCAAAAATGATCAGGCTGCAGCAAATAACGAATGCATTCTCTCGGAAATTGAGGGGAATGAAGTGGTCTACACCTCGATAAACACTGTTGTCGAGCAAGATGACGCCACACATTATCCCGTGGAATTTCTGAACTGCCTGTCAGCAAGTGGACTTCCAGCGCATACCATCAAGCTGAAGGTCGGTGTCCCGATTATGCTTCTTCGGAACCTATCTTCTCCGAAGTTGTGTTACGGGACCCGCCTTAAAGTCGTCTCGCTCCACAGACACACCTTTGAAGCGGAAATTCTTACGGGTTGTGGCGTCGGCGATTCAGTATTTTTACCACGCATTACCCTCATACCACAACTTCCCGTTCCAGTTCAAGCGCGTACAGTTCCCCGTGAGTGTTTGCTTCGCGATGACCATCAATAAGTCACAGGGGCAGACACTGAGGGCAGCGGGTGTCGACTTCAGGACGAGTTGCTTCTCACACGGGCAACTGTACGTCGCTTGCTCCCGCGTCACCAGTACTGACTCTCTTTACATTTTGGCTCCTGACAGCAAACTACCAACGTAGTTTATAGGGAAGTGTTGTAAGGTATGATACCTTTGTACGTATTTTTACTCTTTTGTGTCCTGAAATGTATTCCTGCATTATTTTCTCTATTTCCTTCAGTCTCATCTTATGACTGAACTCAGCAGGATTCCCATATAACTCTCTTCACTTGCTTCGTTTGCAAAAAAAACTTATATTTTAATTTTAAAAGTTGTTTACTTATAATACTATAGCGACACTGGCATCTTAGGTATTTTTGGTGCTGTAGAGCCTTCACGCAGACGATGTCGCGGGCAGCAGCTAGTAATAAAATAAAAAGTTAATTAAATAAATAATTTATTCGTTTCTGTACATAGTATAAAATGAAAATATCGTAAAGATCATACCTAAGAATATTATGAGGGAGTAATAAACAAAATAAAAAGCCGTTTAGAGCTTGGTTAATAGATAGCAAATATCAAAAGCATTACTACATAGAAGAAAATGAAAAAATGTTTCATAAACCTTGTTAAAACATGGCACGAATAATTTACAGATTCCACAACACAAAGAAATAAAAAGCTTTAAATCTATGTTGAAGCGGCACATGAGACTTAAAGCGCTACAATTTATCGATGACAAGAAAATGTCGAAATAAAAGGGAGTCAGGGAAACAGATTGCCAAATGCCACGCCTTTATCCTCAACAGAAATACTGAAAGCCAAACTTATGTCATTTGCACTGCGGTTGAACGATTTGGAAGTAAAAGTTAGACAGAATGAATTAGGATTAGTTAGCGTTAGTATGTATTTGAAGAATAGTACTGAGAATCTAGGTTGAATTTTGGTATCAAAGTTTTTAAGATTACAGAGACATAATTAGAACTTGATTAACGTGAATATACTGCTGATACTACACGTAATGGTGATGATGCTAAAATAAAACAATCTATCTTTGAATATTCGAAAGAAGAATATAATGTTTTTCCTACAGAAAACCTAAACGACAATGTTGCTTCTATTGTAAGGACGATATTACCCATTTCAACAAAGGTTTTCCTTGAATTAATTATTCCGCCTTCTTTGAAAAATGTGATAATTACTTCCTCTTCCCGTAATATTTCTACTTCAATGTAACGTGTACATTGAAATCTTTTCCCGTTCGTGTATTCTGTGAACTGTATTGGATTGGGCAGGTAAATATTTGCCAACAAAATGGTCTCTCAGGGAAAACAGATGGTTTGTACAGAGGTCGGTGCGAGCGACAACTTATTTAAAAATCATGTAAACCTACCCTTATCAAGTGTTCTGAAATTCTATCACTTGGTATGATGTGTTTTCCTTTGAAGATGTATTTTGACCTGAAAGTAAAGAAATAAAAAAATGTGAAGACGGTTCTTTTCGAAGAAAATAAGATTTTCATTTTGTGTTGTAAGATGTTTGTTATGTTGATAGTAGATGGTAGATTTATGTGAAAACGTGCTTAGTATAATGTTAAATTTGTTCTTAGAACTTAGTTATTCCGTCAATGTTGTTATTTTACCCGAATACGGGAAGGATATTGCTTTATATGAAAACAACGAAATCTTTGTTTGGGTTGTAGGCCAAACAAAGGTTTATTTGAGATTGAATGTTTTTAGCTGCTTTGTTTTTTATTTTCCGTTAAATTTTTGACGTGTTGATAGCTGCCAAATTATAAATTATTACATCTTAGCGCTAAAGACTGGCATCCAAAATACACAATTCAAAATGTATTCGTATTATTTAGAGAGAAATATTAGTGACTCAAATATGTACATTTGAAATTCCAATGTTATTAAACATTCTGTTATTAATTTCTGACTCTAAATGTCATCAATTGAGAAGAAGTCAATTAAGGCCTCAGGTGAATTAATTGAAACAGAATTCAGCAGTTTATCGAATAAATTTGGATAAAATTAATTTGTAATTCATCATTGTATTTCAGAAAATTAATCAATTTCAGCGAACTGCGCAATAACTGTGGCCGAAAACCCTGAAAACTCAATTGATGTGGACTTGATTGTTCTTTTTCGAGCTTCACATTCATTTGTTTTTTATTAAGGCTACCGAATTCGTTTGTTGGAGAATTTGAATTTTTTATTGCAATTTTTGCTTCATGTATTTCAGCTTGTACCTCATCCATTTGCTCTCATAAATATTTTTTCTGTAACAGTAGTAAATTCATGGTTCAAGTAAAAACTACTTATTTAGCCGCACTGAAGTAATATTTTAGCTGTAAATAGCATTTCTCCAGTTAAAATTAATTTTAAAAAATTACCGTAAAACATTTCTGTACATTTTAGAGACTTATTGCTGAGAAGTACCGTTAGAGCTTTTAAAACTTGCACGTTACTATAAGCAGCTGATGCATCGCCATCTTTTTTGGCAGCCTTAAAATGTATATGTGTTGTGTGTAGAGAAAAATAATATTCTTTTGCAAATATTTGTCGACACATTTCGTAAATTCATCCTAAAATCTTTGTCCTTACTTTTTGTCTCACGATATTTACGCTTCAAAAAATATACATATCTTTTCTATACCAGCATTGTTTTCAAATGAAGACTCATCATCAAGAACGAATGTAAAATGAATTCTTTATTGTCTTTTTTTATTGTGTACTATATCCAACACTTTGCTCTGTTCAAGTTTGTCTCTTGGGAGATAAGTACTGAAACGTCGGACTATTGTATCTTGAGTTGAATGATTACAATAGTGTTCAACTATTGACAGTATCGGGCCATCGCCTTTGAGAACTATCGTAACCTATTTCTGCCCTGAGGGACTCCTAAAGGTAGTTACAGCGTAGTTGATAGTTAGGGTTCCCTTTATTTCTTAGGTTTAAATATTTTTCTTCTTGAATTGTAATGAATTAGATAAAATGTTTCTTATGTATTGAAATACACAATAAAAATGGCGTTAGTATTACTTTATAGATATAATATGAAAAGTAAATTTCGCAAAAGTAGGGTTGATGTAATAAAAACCTTCAATACAAATCTCTATTTAAGTGACGTCATTAATCAACCAAACCATGCCAAAGGAACTTTAACATCATAGCACTCATAACATACATAATATTACGAATACCGTGAACAATTATTTCTATACGACACCCTATTCTACCTGAACTGAAATTTGCTCCACATTCATCCACCCTTTTGCAGTTATTATCCACAAAGCCACTCAAAAATATATTGTAAAGGGTTCCGGGACACCATTACAGGAAAATGTATCCATTGTGAGTCAGTCATGTGGACTCCGGTCACGTTTTCGAACTGATCCCGCTTCGCAAGACCAGCTGAAAAAGTCGAAAAACTTTAGAGTTTTTACAATATAAACGTCACGATTTTTTTGGACTACTGAATTCTTGGCACGTAGTTCTCGACCTGTTTTTTGATTCGTTACTTTTAAATGTTACATGAAGAGAGCCGGTTGAAGTACGTATATTCTTTTTTTATTTTTACAGCTTATTTCAAAAGTACTGCAAACAGTGTGTAATAAAATGTTCCCCTGAAAAGTATTTTTTATTGTTATGTGTATGGTTGTGAATTTCAAGTAGTTTATTTTAATGACGTGACGGTTTGTCATTTTTTAATCAACGTTTGGTTTTAGAGGCTTGATATTTATAAATTTTTATTCGATCCATAAATGAACAACAAGTTGGAAAAAAAAGTTGTTCTCCGAGTGATATAAAAATATTTCTCTGACGAATACTTTTTGAATGCCGGTTGTTTTTATTCGAACTTCTATATCGAAATTTGTCATGTTTTTTTTTTTAATCTAAACTTTTATATTCGCTTTTTTCATGCATCAATCAACAACTTTATTTCCATGTTTCCATTGTTATAAAAGCAGGCTTATTTTCATTAAACCACCTTTTACAAACGTAATAAGGTTTTTCCATTAGAATGCGGATCACATAGAAAGCGAGCACAACCTTCTTTAGAAAACACACCAGATAAGAGAACTTGATTCGTGCCAAGGTATAGAAAAGTACAAAAAAGTTCGTTCATGTTGCTGGTTCAGACAAGTTGCAGAACAAGACTTAGTAGAGAAACTATAAGTAAGGTTATTACGAAGATGGAACCAACTGACTTACACAAATAGGTTATGATGCAATGGTCAAAGTTCGAGAAAGGGAATGCCAGCCAAGTCGTAGATTACTGTTGATGCTTTGAAATTATGACGGTCAATCTTAAGACTAGTTATGATAATAAATGAAACCTTTGTATCTTTTCTAAGAAAATATTTTCTATAATTCGATATTGATTAATATGTCAAGTAACCATCAGTGAAGAGCATGAACATTTCAAGCTACCAAGAACCTTGTTGGCAGTTAAATTTTTGAGACATTTGGGGTTGAAACTTTTCGATCAAAGGGTCCTAGCGCTCACAAATTGTATAAAGATCTTCGTAAACAACTCGCCGACACTTCGTGGCGTGATTCAAGAGCTATCTTTTACCTTAGACAAAGGAAAAACTTTGCATACAGGGTGGTAATGCCATCAGTTTTTTGGGCACTTTATCTGTCAAAAGCAATGTGGAGGAGTTTTCCGACACTATGCAGTCCATTTTGATAAATTAATTATGTTTTATTTGTGTTTAATTGAAAATAATTATTGTTAGCTAAGTGTTTTTTTTTATCTGTTAAAAGTTCATGTTTTGTTCAAAGTGTTCAGTCGAAAAGCAGCGTCACGCAACTGCCACGTAGTTGTCGGGCATTATGCTGAACTGGACCTGTTTGGCGCAGCCGTGAGACACTTTTTATTTAATTTTAAGTTTCTTCTTATGTTGTTTCTTGATTGTGTGTGTCTGTGTCCTAAATAAATGTTTTTTCTTATGTTTTTGTATATCGTTTTTAAAAAGTCTAATAAAAAAATATTGCCTAGCATTATAAAATTACTACACGACTTTACAATAAAATATTCAGACTTTTTAATATCGTAGAAGACTGCGATATAACAAAGCCTGAGTACCTAAATAATTTATGTACAGCAGACTCAGAAACTCATAACCAGATAGTTATTTCACCTTACCTGAACTCAATTTATTTTAATAGTATCAACAAAACTTAATCAAACTTCATTTAGTATGAAGTGTACAAGTTTGCTTATCTATTATAGGAGCCAGTTAATGTTTGAGTAAATCGTTAGCAAGTTCAACAACATGATATGGATCTCAGGATCATCTTAATCTAAATACTTACATAAAAGTTTCAAGTACATAGTTTATTAAAGAAAACTAGTATTTTTTGTGAAGAACAGTAGTGCTCTAGTGGTGTCGACTTATGGCATTGCTTTATGTAATTTATTTCGTCACCACTGCTCTCAAAACGGTGAAGATAAACATCGTGAAGAAAGCGGCATGTCCTACAACCAAAAATTTAAAGATATGTGACATCCACCAATCTGCATTGGACCCGCGTGGATTACGGCGCATTCCTTTTCCGAGAGATTATAACACTGACATTATAAAACTGACTATGCTGTATGCTATGCTATGGTACGTTTTGTTGCTTACTTGAATATTATAATTGTAATAAGTTCTCTAGGATGTTTATCGTTTTTCGATGTATATTGTCAATCTTCTTGATATTTTATTTTGCGGGAAACGCTTTCAGTGTAGATTCCATTAGTGGCTTGTTTATCTCGATCATTTGTCCTCTTCAACGTAATTGAGTTTTGATGGTCTATTATTATCGAGTGCTTCACTAAAATTACACTTTTTCCAATCTGCGCTCACTTAGATTTCGCTACTTTTAACGAGATAGTGTATTTTATTTGTGATTGGATTCTTTTTTATCTTTAAAGTGTCAACTTTAACAATTTGGCTTTAAATAAAGTACCAATTAACTTTATCCTCATCTTTAGATAGGAGCTTAAAAAGTATAACAATTCTTGATAAATGCAAATGATTCGTGGGTCTGTAGTCGTTTGGGCCCGCTCGGTTTGGGTCCGCGGGATCAATCGACACAGTCCCATTTTGAAGGTGTCGATTGGACCCACCGCCCAATTTTATTATAAGTACAGTCATGAAAGAAAGTCAAATCTTTTAGTTTTATTTTTATGACTTAAAATATGCATTTATACCTAATATTATTTATATTACTGAGAATATATATTTTTGATTTATTCAATTACGTACTTACACTTACGTGCCAGACTTGTCTACAAACATTAAAACTACATATTTTTTACTGTAATAATACCTAAATTAAGTGTACGAGCACTACTAATTTCAAGGACAAGCATTTGGGCCTTTTACGGATTACCTGCTCGGGTCATCCACGGGCCTACTTTTTTAATATCTTTAATAAACTTTTAAATCTAACTGAATTGCGTTTTATTATATTTTGACTTACCACTTTTGCACTTGACTGTATCCACGAGTAGCTTTAAACAATAGATTTTTTTAAAATTTGTATATTAGCCCAATCGACCACCAAAAATACATAAAATAAATTGTGTGGTCGTTTGGGCCCGCGGGACCAACATCGAGCGGGCCCAAACGACTACAGACCCTGATTCGGGGGGTTGATTCGTTTGGTATTTTCGAGTTTCTAGTTTTATGAGATCGACTGGTAATAATACTTCTTCAACAGAATCCTTATCATCATCATCATCCACGGTATGCATTAGGTTAAAATATATGTACATATGTGTGAGAATGTGTACCTAAGCAGATACATAGTCTTGCTAATTAAACAAACTTATACCTTATAGGTACAATTAAACTTTCTAAAGCAATTACAAGTGAGATGTTAATATTAGTTTTATGACAGGACAATGTAGGGTTAGAGCTCATACAAATGAGTGGCATGAGTAGGTAACTATAGCCGTCGACCTATAGTATATAATACATATGTCGCAGGTTTTTGATAAAATTATGTTTTTGATGAAAAACCAGAAGATGACACATTTTAAACTCAATTTCATCATTGACCAGTAACAATCCAAATTATTGATCAAAAACCTGAACTAGTTTGGGTTTATGATGAAGTTTTTGTCAAAATCACGGGTTTGCTTTGTTTTATGACATTTAAAGCAATTTAAATGAAATAAATGAAACAATCCATCATCATTTGCAAATAGAAAAAAAACAATTATTTATTTATCAAAATTTTACATCCATGATCCAATCAATATTCTTCTTCTTCAATCTACTTATATTATTCATAACTATTAAATACGACTAAACCGAGTCAAAATAAAAAAAAAGAAATGAATAAAGAAACGTTTACCACGTGCTTGCTTTTTTTATAAATCTGCTAGTATACCTTATTTATTATGACTGTTTGTTGACTTGTGACATCTAGAGTTGCTTAAAACATTTTTTTTGCATGCACTTCGATTAGTCTTGCAGCGCACTTTAGATTTTTTGCATGAGTATTTCTTAAAATCTAGGCTTCCAATTATAGACATATTTGAAGCAATTTCATGCTAACTCAGTTCATTTGTCGATACAGGTTTGAGGCAGCCAGTCTTTTAGAACCCCAGCTGAAGTACCAATTTTAAATAAATCATTCTTTTTATCAATTACTTGTTACTTGCATCCAGTAGTTGCAAATGATGATGGATTGTTTCATTTAACTTGCTTTATTTGTCATAAAACAAAGCAAACCCATGATTTTGACAAATCTTCATCATAAACCCAAACTAGTTCAGGTTTTTGGTCAAAAATCTGGATTGTTACAAGTTTATGATGAAATTGAGTTCAAAATGTGTATTCTTCCGGTTTTTCATATATTTGAATTTTGATCAAAAACCTAGGTTTTTGATCAAAAATCCGCGACATATACACTTGGCACACACGACGGATGCCACTGATTTTCATTTGTTGGAATGTCAATAGCCGGCATTGAGTATCAACAGTTGTCGCCGACGCGCCGCCGGCTGCTGTCGAACCATGTTGACGGCTGCAGTTATCTCTACCATTGGTACCATACCTCTCACGTGTTTGGGCTCTATGAGCTACAATGATCCTCTATTTATTACTGATGAATTTACTGCACCATAACTGGCATTAACTTTTATAATATCAACTTCAAACAAACCTTGCTCATTGTGAAACTTTCTTTCATCTTCATAATCAAAGATTGAACTTTCTGAATGCAAAACTTTACCAACTTTTTTTTTATTTTTTGTACCAATTGTCTAAAGTCCCAACTGATGGCCCCGCTTAAAATTGCACTGGCTGTAATTTATTTCGCCTTTGAAAATTTTTATCACAGTAATTATTCGCAAAAAGTCGAGAAATGTTTTTTTTTTTTTTTCAAAATGATAAGCCATCTAAATACGAGTACTTCTATTGCTATAGGGTGGAGCGAGAGGTTGTATCAGACTATTACTGACTAGAACCACACCTATATTTCTTTAATTGCCTTTAGAGGTGTAAAAGTAACGAAAAACAGCGCACCCGTATGTATTCGTTACTATAATAATAAGTACTCGTTACTATCGTATCGTTACGTTACTCGTTACTTTTCCTCATGGGGATGGCATGGCATTGATGGCAATACCGACAAAAAAAACCTAACTAATATCACCTACACCAAAAATCAGGTCGTATCTATATTATAATACGAAAAATGCGAGTAACGAAATACATTCATTTGTAACATTTCGTGATTCGTTACTCAGTACCGAATACATACGGTTTACAGACGTTACTATACATGAATACACTCATCAATGGTACTCGAGTTAACTGAAAGTACGAAACATACGAGTAACGAAATGCATTCATGAGTAACGTTTCGTTACTCGGTACTAGATGGCGCACCCGTTACTCAGTACCGAATACATACGGTTTGCTACAGCTTTAATTGCCTTTTGCGTTCTAGGACCACGAGTATCGCTTTCATACCTTTACTCATGATTCTAGCAGGGCCTCAAGTCTGCTATTACAATAGTGTCAGAGTGGTCTATCATTGATTTCATAATGGTTGATTTTGACAAGTTTTGGTAATCTGCTATTATAATGGTGTCATTATGACTTTCCAATGGTCAACCACTGACACTCCATTGAAAGAAATGGTAATCTCGTACTTCATGACAAATGAATATCTGACGTATGCAGTAATCTGCTAAAATTTTGACAGTTCCTTTGATCAGTGACTTACAATTAGAATGTCATTGTGCAGTCATTGTTTTTAATAAGCTCGATATTGTCATTTTATCACTAACTCCATTGCAAGACCATTGACCGATCAATGATTGATCACTATGAATTAGCAGATTACGAACTTTTGAGCAAAGTGACGATGGCATCGTGTTGGAAATACGAATTTATAAAATTAGCAGACTTGGGCCCCAGGCATCGATTCTGGTAGGCGCCTACGATTTGCTAGCGCCTCGATGAGGCGCACGTGGAATACTACGCGCGGTCGACGATTTGGGCTCGGTCCTTATAGAACGAGCTGACGGCGAGCTATCCAACCCCTATCGTCTGCAACCCTGCGCCTATGTAGCACGGTAGCCAAAGATTGCTCTGCGATTCCCAATGCCCGGGGCGTCTTTTGTTGCGGTGCCTAGGGCTTGAGATGTACGTTCCCTCTCTCTTGCGGCCGCCTCCTTTACTAGCACCACTGTTTCTCAGAAGGCTGCTACTGCACCCCATTTCCACTCGCTCTAGACCATGGCCTGTACCAGGCGAACAGATGGTCTCACTTAACCCCTCGAGCGCCGATTGTACATAAGTGCACTGTCTGTAATTTATTCCGCCTTCGAAAGTTTTTATCACAGTAATTATTCGCAGAGACTCGAGAAATGTGGAAGACTCAATTTTCCAGCTTGGGCTTCGAAATGGGCTCGATAAATTGTGATACGTTCCACCTATCACATTAACGACCTAATGCTTCCATTTGTCTTCTAATACCCTCTACTCCCATACGAATTAGGTGCAGTATATTTGGACAGTTGGCATTCGCTCTCTTTAATATGCTGAAACTAGGCGGTGCATTGAACCGTGCCTCGATATATTCAGCCGCATCGAGATTTAAATTCAAAGTAGAGTCCAATATATTTGGAAAACGTTTGGTTGGGTTATTAATGACTTTCAGTATATGGATTTCACTTATGCAAACAATTTTTTACATGTTTTTACATCATTTGGCGGTTTTGTATTTACAAAGAAGACGGTTGCAGTATAAACATAGGGGGCAGGGCCGATGGTCGCTTGGACCACGGAAAATTTCTGAAAAGAATACCAATATCCTAAAAAGTATATGGCAACTGAAGGAAACAGATGTGGTTTTAGCCAGGAAAATTCTGACTCTCGCTCTCAGATTCCCGCTCTATTTTAGAGTGGAAGAAGTCATCTTCCGTCTGCCGTCTGTTTGACTGTCAATCTGAGGAGCTTTCAAGGTATTTATGTTTTGTATCAAAGTAAACGCCGAGCTTAGATTGAGAAACTTCATTTACAACATACAAGGGCGGTCATGAAACTGGAAAATCTTAACAAATCGATTCAGTGGATGCTTAAAAATGTGTACAATTACCGGCACGGATCTTGAGTGCTGGCTTCAAGTTGCGCAGAAGACAAATATTCGGTCTCTTTAGTGGTGCGAAGTGAGACGCGGGGGCGGGGAGTGTCAGTGATTGGCTCGGCTCGCCATCGTGTCATAGACGTCACTCGTGATTCGTTCCCTGCGCTTGCTGCATGTATCTAACAACGACGACGATTGGCTCGCCAATGTATAGAATGCGCAAGGCGATCCCCACTCTGACGCCGAGCGCTTAATATCCGTCCCGATAATTGTACTAACTATCGAGTTGACGTGAACTAAATCAAACTAAATGTGTCAATTAGATTTTTGAATTTAAACATTTATTTATTTATTAAAGCTTTATTCACATAAAGTACAGAGGCGGACTTAATGCCTTAATGCCCTCGACCTTTGGGACGATGCACAGAAAAATATTGGTAGGTGCAATAAAAGAAAGAGAAGGCAAATAAAAGAATAGTTATACTAATAAACCTAATATCTATACAATACAATATATACTCAAATTAATAAATACTAATATTATCTGGCGTACATACGAACTTTATTCTTCTATCTTTTTTTTTGTTAATCCTCGAATACCTCAGAAATAGAATATTACAAAAGACAACATACATAGTGTCTTGCCCGCCACTCCAATCTCCTTGCCTCTGGATTCCTTAATCCTACTACAGTGGTTACCAGATTCAAAAGAAACCACGCGCCTTAAGCTTAGTGTAGGACGCTGGCCCCCGTTTCTGCGAAGAACATTATTTCAAGCAACTCATTTGCTTAAAGTCTGGCGACAGATTGCAAATAATTTGTACAACCCCTCTTTTTTTACAGTCACACTTGGAATTCTCCTGTATCATTGTATATATAATCCTGTACCTTGAGTGCGCTCACAAACTTCAAACTATTAATATTATCAGGTATGTATTTTATGTCACAATCCTGTACCAAGAACCGCCTTGTACCACCCTCACCGTTTTAACTTAGGTAGATATATTTATCACTAATGAATGCTGAAATTAATCGTTTTACTCGTAACTGTTGCTGAGTTCAAAGTTGTTATAGTTTTAAAATTTATAACCTCATGTTCAGAGGGCATATAAACGAGGGTCTTAAGTCCTGAAAAGTTTGTTGAACTTGATCTTTATGGGTTTATAAAGGCTGCCTTGGACGTAGACGATCTGACCTCATCAAAATCGGTACCGTATGTGGTTGTTACGACCTTGAAATCTGCGCGTCTATGACGGCCATTGAAACTCTTTGAAGTGAATCGTTTTAAACAGATGACATTGTTTTTGGGAGAAATAAAAAAGGCTAAGAAGAGGGTTAAACAAGCGTACCAATCTTAAGCATAAAAATGAACGTTTGTATGCGTTTGTGTGTGTGTGTGGTAGTGACGGTGTCTGATGTTATGTGAGTGACTTCTTGCATGCTAAAATAGCTAAACAGATTTTGACTCAAGGTAGACCGATAGGTAAATATCTTGATATAACTAGTAGCATTTTTTATCTTATCGTTCCACTAGGAGCAGTAAGAGTTATGATGACTTCCTTGTTTTGATCTTAATAAATATTGCAGGATATTTTGTGTTCCATTGGGTAATTTTATTTTCTACTGTATCGCGGGTGAAAACGCTGGCAGAAGCTATTATATAGTTAGTAGACAATGTAAAACCCCGTAGTAATCGACCGCTTCTGAAACATAAAAGACATGAAATAAATACGAAAGGGAGGTAAAAAAATCCAGCAAAAAGGTCCAACATATATTTTCACTGTTTTTCATACTATTTATTGCTCGTACGCGATTATGACATTATTACACATTTTTCATTAGATATTATGGAAACAGTATCTTGTGGATATTATCTAGGCTTTTATTGAATTCAATTTATATACTTGTGTAAAACTAATCCAGTAAAAACCTTTGAGAATCGGCTATTTTGTATGAACTTTGACACTTCATAATTTACCCAAAAATTAAAAACCGGCCAAATGCGAGTCGGACTCGCCCATGAAGGGTTCCGTAGCAGCAAGTAACATAATATAAAAGTTCTTGTAATGTGTTGTAACTTTGATCGATGTTTTAATAATAGTGTATTTTTTTCGATTTATGACGCATTAAAAAAAAACTACTTACTAGATTTCGTTCAAACCAATTTTCGTTGGCAGTTTTTATAGTAATGTACATCATATATTTTTTTTAGTTTTATCATTCTCTTATTTTAGAAGTTAGAGGGGGGGGGACACACATTTTACCACTTTGGAAGTGTCTCTCGCGCAAAATATTCAGTTTAGAAAAAAATGATATTAGAAACCTCAGTATCATTTTTGAAGACCTATCCATAGATACCCCACAGGCATGGGTTTGATGAAAAAAATATTTTTGAGTTTCAGTTCTAAGTATGGGGACCCCCAAAATTTATTGCTTTTTTTCTATTTTTGTGTGAAAATCTTAATGCGGTTCACAGAATACATCTACTTACAAAGTTTCAACAGTATAGCTCTTATAGTTTCCGAAAAAAAGTGGCTGTGACATACGGACGGACAGACGGACAGACAGACAGACAGACAGACAGACAGACAGACAGACAGACAGACAGACAGACAGACATGACGAATCTATAAGGGTTCCGTTTTTTGCCATTTGGCTACGGAACCCTAAAAACGTCCAAACGTATAACAAGAAAAGCCTTTCAAATTTTATCAGTATTCTAAACGAAGACCATGTTTTTCAAAAACTTTTGAGATTTTTAAAAAACACGTACTTCCTGGAACAAGTTTGTGCAAATATTCGTTTAAATCACGAAATTACCGAATGCTAACAGAGTTTTCAGGCGTTATATCTCTTTTTTCACGTTGCCTTTTAGTCAAACATCGCGTTAGATTGCGTTAGATGAAATAACAAGCTTTTAAACTATGCTCGATGTTGACGATAGGCGAGTGGAAAAGCAGCCTCTTGAATAATGGTCTCTGACCCATTAAAATTCAAGATTCTGTTCCTTTTTCATAACACAAAATTATACGTTGAAAACATACATGTTTGCATGAATGATAATCTAATTTGCATTCAGGAATGTGAGCTTTCAAAAGTTCTTCAACCGTTGGGAAAACGTATTCATTTTTTTATTCGTATTGAAATCTATGAATAACATTAACATAATGGAGGTGGATATTTCGTGTATGCCAGTTTTCATGTTTTCAAACGCACCTACGATACAGGCGTATATAATTCCTAGTGTGGAATAAAGAACTGCGTATGTTATACTTGTGATGTGATATTTTTAGGCTTTATTGAATGGACAAAAAGGTATTAGAGCTTGTGAAACATGAGCTTTTTAAAGGATATTCCAGTTTTGGAGCAAAACTAAATGATGAGGTCCTGTTAAAAACTGTTTCGAGTATATAAGGCCTCTTGTATTTTATTGATAGTTAGTGGCTTTTATTTAGTGTCTCTCGCTTTGAAACATTTTTTTTGTATGGATAGGCTTGCGACCACTATCTCACTCGTTAGTAAGTGATGATTTGGCCGATGATGAAGCATGCTTGCCTAGAAATAACCGATTAACATTTGACTTAAACATTCCTAGGTTGTAACTATCAGGAAACAGACTCTGATTGAGAATTCCACTCCCTAGCTGTACGCATACAACGTACTCCCAAAACTTGACTTGTATGGAACGTTTTTTATCAAATTTGTCATTTGATATTAGGAATCCATCTAACAAGAATTAGTTTTAAGAATATTATTCCAATAACTTGTTCTGCTAATGTCTTTTATATTTTTAACTGCCATTGTCTGCACATTGTATAATAAATATGTTATGATAACTTAAGTTTAAAATTACTACCTATCACTTGCACAATACGGTTTAAATATCAGCCTAGTCTGAAATCAATCACACGGTTTCAATTAAGGAAGATGCTACCTACTAAACTATTTAATACGTTACGAAAGATTTGCAACTCAATTGCAGCGAGAAAATACGAATTCTGTGAGATATTCCTTCTTTGTTTTCTTTATTTTTTTCCTTCTGTGACTTTCCAATTTTTGTTGAGAAAATTTTGAGAAAAATATCGATTCTACCGGTATAAAGACTAATTTCAGAACCCGACCCTTCCCAAAAGGATTTGTAATCATGAAACAAGCGAAATAGAATATTCCAGAGTTCCAGTTACCTTAATATGAACAAATTGGATCGGAATATTTCTGCGTGCCCCTTGGAAAGGTCATTAGCAGTTTGTCATCTCTCAAAGTTGAGTTAGTTATAATTTGAATATACTAAGATTCATTGCAGGTTCATAGACTTTGTTGCTGAAAATTTGAGTACCTAATACGTGGTTTGATTTGGGGCTAAAATTGCGATAGGCAGTATTATGTAAGTGATCATTATCATCAAGGGTTTTTATATCTCAGGATTCCGCGGCTCTTGGAACTTTGGAAGGCATTCGACGGGCCGAAACCAACTTGAAGAGGCCCTTTAGACCACTTTTATGGAACGTGGTACTAACCGATGATTATTTCTGTACGTTTTATGCTAGTGCACGCAAGTATCACCCTTGGTTGGTAAGAAACTATTGCAAAATATGAAAATTAAAGATCATATGCTATGATTTTGGAAGGATTAAGTAGACTGGACCAGGAACTACATATGTTAAGACTGTTTCCTCTCCTAGTGAGGAGTCCCAGCAGTGGGAACATTAAAAAGGCTGATGTTGATGATGATGAAGTTAAGACTGTGGCAATTGCCTTTATTATTATTATTAATCTGTTGCGTCTCACTGCAGGGACCTCTCTTTTACTCTTCCATTCTACTCTGTTCTTAGCTACTTCTGGCAAATCCTTTAGGTAGGAGTCCAAATTGACACACCATCTCCGTCTGGGCCTGTTGCGGGGCCAGCTCCTGCTATTCTGGATTAGTCAGTATTATACAACATTATTTTTAGTTTATAAACCTGAATACAGTTTGTTTAGAATCGGTAACTGAATATATTCCAATATTTTTTACACCATGTTATATTTTTCCAAAAAATATTAAAAAAAAGTCAGAAGTTGGACACCACCGACACTAAGCACAACACAGGTCACGGCAGGTCGTAACGGGTATTAGACGCCAGTAAACAGCTGGTTTCATGTGCAAAACAACCTCTAAGATGCCTGGATGGTCCGGTGACTATGTATTTTTGCTGATATAACCAGCTTATAACTTTGAGATTTTTCATGATACAGTTATGAAATTTTGCACATAGATTCTTTACATAATACGTGTTTCAGGTTTTGCATGTTATACTGTAACTAATGTTGTGGCTTTGATAATAATGATTGGCATTTTAAGCCTTTAACCGCCAAGATTTTACCCGCTCCCTTTCTGCAAATATTTAAGTAGGTGATTTTGATTTATGATGTTGCAGCGTGAATTTACGAGATTTTAATCTTTAATTTAATCTTGACAGTCTTGAGTTGAAATTTAAGCTTGAGATCAGCAAATTACTAAAGTACTATTATATTTTTTTAGCTTTTTGTCAACGCATGCAATTTTGTAAGAAATATTCAACTGCAACTATACGATAAAAATATCCAGGACGAGGTCTATGGATGGAAGCAAATATTTCGTCCAAATCCTGTTCGTGGAAAACTTCCAAATCAAACCTTTCCATATATTCGTTCGACTGCTGAGACGTGATTGACCAACAACGAAATCACATACAAACATACAAATGTATAGATTTTCACGTTACTAGGCTGCTTCTAAGTAAGCATGCTCTATTGTCGAGCGTAACATGCTTATCATAAGGTGAGATGGAAGTCAAACGTGAGTCAATCAATAATAATAAAAAAAAATCGTAAGTTCTTCATCATCATCACCACTTCAGCTGTAAGATGTCCTCTTTTGGATATAGGCCTTCCTCAAGCATTACCATAACGACCGGATCGGATTCCCGTGACCCTCACCAGGTCATCGCTCCATTTGTACGTTACCAACTCATTTTTATCTTTCTCCAGACATATTTATTACCTCGTTGTATAAGAACGTGGATAAAGCAAATTGCGACGGTCTGCCACCTGCTACAATAATAATTTTACATACATACTGACATACATATACACACGATTCTTAAGATTTGTAGCAGTTGCCGCTGTGTAGATTCTGCACATTCACGTGGAAAAAGGTTTGTGTAGCTAGTTATTTATGACTACGTTTCCACGTTTTCATGAGAGTATTGGTTGTCCAGTGGTAATGGCCTTCGAGATATATGTCGCGGGTATAAACTCATGCAAGCGCTATACTTCGTGTAAATTATTACATCGCCACGGCTATAAAAAATGGTGAAGGAACCGAACCTTGAACGAAAAATTTGTAGACAAATGACGAGCCTACACTGGGCCCGTGGATGACAGCTCATTACCTCTCCTAGTGAGAGGCTTCAGTCAGAGCAGTAGGGAACATTGGCGTATGCGTGTTTCACTTTTTTTTTGTCCTTCTATGTTTTTAAACTTCCGTACCCAAAGAGTTAAAACGGGACTCTATTGCTGTCACTTCGATGTCAGCCTGCCTGTCACCAGGCTGTATCTTTTGAACCGTGATAACTATAAATAGTTGAAATTTTCACAGATGATGTATTTTTGTTGCCGCTACAACAAAACCGACTAAAATAGAATAAAATAAATATTTCATTGGAGCTCCTGTACAAGAAACGTGATATATTTGCCATTTCTTGCTATGGACGGTACGGAACCTTTCGTGGGCGAGCCAAACCCGCACTTGGCTGGTATTTTATTCGTAACAGAACGTTAATTTTAAAAGTGCTTTGAATGCACTTTTAAAGTTCTGTAAACGCTCTTTCGGTAAACGAAAGTTCATTCATAGTTGATAGTGACTGTTGAAGAGCTTTAGTGCAATTATGTAAGATGTTATGCAAATATTAGATCACGAAGCTCGGAGAAGAGCCACTTTCGAATAATTTGCATAAATTAATCTCATGAAATGGAAACTAGAATAAATACAATTCAATCCTAAATCAATAAACTCGGGCATCTAGATTGAATAATCGAGGTCGGAGACTCTACACTCGAAGTTGTGGACGATTACGTCTACCTTGGACAGACAGTCCAGTTGGGTAGGTCTAACTTCGAGAAAGAGGTCAACCGTCGAATCCAACTCGGTTGGGCAGCGTTCGGGAAGCTACGCGGTATCTTCTCGTCCAATATACCACAGTGTCTCAAGACGAAAGTCTTTAACCAGTGCGTGTTGCATACTGATGACATATGGCTCCGAAACGTGGTCGCTCACAATGAGCCTCATCAGAAGGCTTAAAGTCACCCAAAGAGTAATGGAAAGGGCTATGCTCGGGGTTTCCTTGCGTGATCGAATAAAAAATGAAGATATCCGCAGGAAAACTAAGGTTGTCGACATAGCACAAAGAATTGCTAAATTTAAGTGGCAATGGGCAGGGCACATTGCTCGCAGAACAGATGGCCGTTGGGGCCGAAAGGTTTTGGAGTGGCGACCGCGTACCGGAAGACGCAGTGTTGGAAGGCCTTCTACAAGGTGGACCGATGACCTGGTGAAGGTAGCAGGAAACCGATGGATGCGGGACGCACAGGAACGTTCGATGTGGCGACGCTTGGGGGAGGCCTATGTCCAACAGTGAATGTGTATCGGCTGAAATGATGATGATGATGATGAGATTGAATAATATTGAGACCGTTTGTGTTAATAAAGTCTACACTTTGAGCTAGTCTTAAATATATATTTCATCCCGTCTTTTACGACGATAAAGATTGAAAATTGATAGTAGATATTTATATTGTAGGTGTATTCTAATAATAGGTACCTACCTGTTTTGTTTATTTCTTTTCCCTTTCACTTTTACACACGGTGTCTATTGAAAGAGAATTCTTTAGAAATAAGCATCACCTATGTTTCTATTTTTCTGTTTCCGTCTTCTTTTCTTTTATAAGTTAAGCGTGTACATGAACTGTTAATTAAATAAATGATTTTTTTAAGAAGAAATTTAGTTAATCAATCTCATTTTCGATTTGAATACAATTTTATGCAAAAAAACTATAAGTTTGAACTCTTGAAGTTGGCTTAAAATAATTGTAAAAATTGGATAGCAAAAGCCCACAATGTTAGTAAATTAACTTAAACTTAGTGTTACTGCATTATATTTATACTATTATAAGTATTTAGCACTGAAGATGACCAAGTTTCTTAGAGTTGCTGCACGATGACCACCGGCCACAACCACAAAATGCCGCCACCGGCATATTTCTTATAGCTTTTGCCCGCAGCTTTGCCTGCGTAGGTATATCAAAAATATAGCCTATGCCATTCAGGAATAAGGCAGCTTTCTATTGGTGAAAGAATTTTACCAATCGGATTAGTACTTCCAGAGATTATCTCCTACAAACAAAAAAAAAACAAACTTTACCTCTTTATTATATTAGTGTAGATACCTAATATACATTTTATATGGATTTGCCGCACGCGGTTGACACCGGTGGCCGCCACATGCTACAAATTTCCGCTGCTCGCTTCTTGTGGTCCACACTGGCCACTAAACGCTGATACAAAATACCGTCACACGCCATTCGCACATTTAAACCTTCTTCGTCAGAGTCCATTATGATACTGCGCGTAAGGGTTATGGGCACAGAACATATGAATCATACAGTTGTGGTTATGGGTAAAGTAGCAGTCACCAGGCACAAGTGGCGCGGGCTTGCAGACAGTGAGCAATGCAGTGCTCACTGTCCGGCCGTCCGGTAACTGTCCGGACTAAGCCCAAGTCGTCGACGGCGCGCTCTGTTCCCGCGCGCCTCAAGGAGTTGTCAGCAACAGCAGGGACCCAGCCGGGTCGAAGCCTACTGGGGCCAGGGTTATCCGAAAGGGCGCTCGAGCCCTGGTATGAAGGCTAGAAGGAACGGGGTGGGTCTTTTAGTCAGTAAGAGTCTGACACTATCTCCCGCTCCGGGCGGAGGATGTCAATGCATGATTTTTTCCCGCCATTAAAAAAAGGCACAAGTGGCTGTCGCTTGCTTCAGCTTCCTTTGTGGCCGCTTCTAGCTTCTCGTGGTGGCTTTTGTGGCCGTGACATGTGGCCCGTGTACGATGAAACATACTCGAACATCCTTCTCACAAAATGCCTAAAAATGGTAAAACGAATATTTTTTCAACAAGGATAAAGAAAACAAGGAAAAATATTGTAAAAAATATGATAATATATACAAGTGTATTATTGACTGGCACATTGGTATAGTAGTTAATGGCCTTGACTGCTATGTCGGAGGTCGCCCAAGGTAGCGCACCCAAGACAAATGTTTGTGTGGTGAGCACGATCATTTTGTTCTGTGTCTGGATGTCGATATATCTTTGGTAATGTAATAATGAATATTTCGTTTATACCACGTACATCGAGGGACTGGAACAATTTGCTGCAGTCTTCCCGTCCGATTATAATTTTGGTGTCTTCAAGGCAAGACTGAAAAGGCTCTTAATAAACTAGTGTGCCTCACCATCAACGATTGCGTCACTGCTTAGCATCAGGTGGGATCGCAGTCAAGCACTAGTTTATGCCAATTAAATATATATACTTATATATATATATGTGTGTATATGTCGCAGTAAGATAGATAAAGTCGTAATATAGTTATATCCCTAGGGATATAATTATATACCGTAACATAGTTATACGAAAGCGATTCTTTACTATTTCACTAGGAATATAGTCATAAAACCGTCGAAGTTTAGTGATATACTTATATTACTAGATTAAGTTCAGTGTTATAAATATATTAGGGTTTGTCTCAAAACAGTCATATTGTATCATATTGTCATCATATTGTAGTATATTAAAGCTTATTTATTCTCAAACATTTTTGAAAAATTGAAAAAATTTCAAAAGTGTGCCACTTTTTTTGAGACGGACCCATTACTTGATTAAGCTTAGTGAAATAGAAATCTACCATATATATAAAAATAAATAAAACAAAATTTTATTGGTTTTATCTTTATTAATAAATTAACTTTATGTATCCTGCAGTTAGTTACAATACTTTGTGACATTAACACGTATTAAAGTAATTATAATTAAAACGATCATATTTTTTGGAATTTAAACATTAATAATACAATTAAAACTAATCAAACATTAAAAATCTTTTAAAGCCAAACAGTTTTAAGATATCTTTATTTTTTATTTTACTTTACGGTATATAATTATATCTCTAGGGATATAACTATATTACGGCTTCATCTATCTTACTGCGACATATATATTTATCAACTGTCTAGTACTCATAGTACAAGCTCTGCTTACTTTGGGACTAAATGGCATTGTGTGATATTATTATTACTATTTATTATTTAAAAAAATCTCCCTTCATTACACCTTACATTCACTGGTTTTTTTTATTTTTTTTATCTGTTATAAACTAGTACTTGACTGCGATCCCGCCTGATGGTAAGCAGTGATGCAATCGTTGATGGTGAGGCGCACTAGTACAGTAGTACTACAAGTACGGTAGTAGTAGTAGTAGTAGTATTTATACAGGAAATCAATGCAAATGAGTCCCTATAAATCCAGTCTCAATCACAGTCCAAATATTCCGCCACAGCAGTTCGTAGGGTGTTTGCTTACCGGAAGTGATTGATAGCCAGCGGATATTACGTTATCTCGCACCGGATACGGTTGACGGCTGCCGACCCGATTAGTAACCTGCTATCGATTGAATTATTAATGATCTAAATTTCTGGCAAAATGTTATTTGGATGTGTGTTAATCGTTCCACGTAAAATTAACAAGATTTATTACTATCATCAGCCATAGCCCAACTTATAGATGGGGAGGGAGGGGGAGGCCAAAGGAAAGATGGATGGATGGTGTAAGGAAAAGTTCTCACGTTTAGTTGTATTTCAAATTCTGCACGACTGTAAGCTGATACTTTGCACGTCATGTGGTAGGTGGAGCACTGGTAGCCGAGTGGTAATGACCCCGACTTACGAGTTGTAGGTCGCGGGTTCGAACCCAGCCAGGCGCATTAGTAGTAGTGTGATTTATATCATCACGACTGCTCTCAAACCGGTGAAGGAATACATCGTGAGAAAACCGGCTTGTCCTAGAACCAAAAATTCGAAGACATGTGACATTCACTAATCCGCACTGGGCCCGCGTGGTGAATTACGGCCAATTCCCTTTCCTAGAGAGGAGGCTGATGATCGTCTAGTAGGTCCTGTGATCCCATATACAATCTAAATATTACAAATTTAAAAAAAGTTGCCTTGATATCTAAATATTCCGTAGTGGTCTAATAAGTTATTAGGCTTTGGAGGTAGGCGGAACAGAGAGTAAAGTCCCGCAAACCTCCATTGAAAAGGGAGGATCCTCCGACCAGACAGGTGTTATGGTCTGGTGGGCGACTGCCCGATAGATGATTTCGGGCTGTCGTATATGTTCAAATCGCGCGGAAAACTGTGATTGCGCGATGCAGGATTTCGTACTTTCTTCGTAGTTCTTATGTGGCGCCATAGATGTCGCTACAAGGCAAAAGGAAAGAAAGTTTGGTAATAGTTGGAGAGCTCCTAATAAATTAAACATAAAGACTAAGCATAAGCGGCAATAAAATTATAAAGAACTCGAACAGAGATAATAAATTAGAAACAAAAAAAAATATTTTTACTGTTTATTTAGGGACTTTGATCTAATTGATACAGCTGTCCATCTGTCTTTCAAAACTTTATATGAATGAATTTAAAAAAGAAAAAATTCTCAGGTAGGCGGCGCAAATGACTTAAACTTTGTCGCGTTCAAGTGTTGTCATGTTGTCATTAGAGTTACAACAAGTCTACCATCTTTAGTTTTTTTAATTAGTTATCGACATTTTTATTTTATTTACAAAAAAATATAACTACAACAAACAAACTAATAAATAATTAATTATCAATTGGATAAAAATACAAACTGAAAATGTAAAATATGACTATACCTACTTACGTGCCTATCAACTTACAGTCGATTGAGAACAGTGCCAAGAATATCATCGGCAATGATGCGCTCCTTGAAACAAAAGTCCTTAGCATCGTCGTCAAAGTTGCTAGCATATCGGTTTTCTATCGTTTATATTTCGGGGATTATGCATCGGAACTGCACTATTCCGCTAATCCCATTTCATTATCCTACTACTCGACGTTTCTATAAATGTTTTGGGAACATATTTATTTGCAAACATTTGACGTGACACAGACGGAGTTTGTGTTTCCTGCACGCTTAGCCAAGATGTTATTCTGCAATCGTTAACGCTGTCGAAAAGTGATGAAACGTATGGGAATGACGTCATCTCAACGTAAAGTCGCGTGGTCAGAATAAACGAACAGACAATTCGTAGCCAAGTTCACATCGTTCAAAATCGTTTCTACAATGTTTAACGCTACATCCTTTGTTAGACAAACGCTACATTGTAGAACGAGCGGCCGACTCAGGCGCGTCAACATGGCTACCAACTTATAGTTTTCTACAATTGCTGTCACCGAGGCGTTACCGATTAGAGAACGGAATTCGACAAAAACTGGTTGTAGGTAACTTGGCTAGGGGGGCTGGCAGCTAAAAATTGGGGGCAAGCGTGCTCCGTCGTCAACCACATTATCTTTACCCATCAGGTGAGATAGTGGTCAAACGCGAGCCTAAATAATTTGAAAGAAAGATAAAATGCCAGTCTAGGAACGTTTATCTAAATATTTGTCAAAACTATCTTCGTATGGATCATTGTCCCCATAAATCTTTTAGCATAACCTGCACTTGAACAATTATTTATTATTACCTGTTAACAACTCGTTTTGTCCCAATATGTGTGTGTGTCGAGTGTGTTTTGTTTTCTTCTCCGCCCAATGTGTCGCAAATGCTTCTAAAATGTATATTTCTATTCCTACATAGTGTGAACTAAACGTTCCAGTACTAAAACATAATTCTACTCACATAGCAGTCATAATATATTTCAAATGAAAACATATAGCGGTACTTATTTCAAGTGGCACTTGGTTTATGAGCATTGGGAATTATGGAGTAGGACTGCACGATGAAAGAGATGGATTAAATAAAAGTTCCGGCAGAGGTTTAAAAGAATGTGGGTGTTTTATGAGCTCCATATGAAACATCTTATTTAAACAACGTTGTCTTTAGTACAAAAAATTTCATGGCTTTTTATTTTATTATTGATAGGCTTGCACTTCACCACTATCTCACCTAATGAAAAGCAATGATATGGTCGATGACAGAGCACGCTTACCTTTACCAAAGTATCTTTAGACCATCAGGTAGGAAGACTCTAACAGGGAAATTGAGTCCTTAACTAAACGCACAAGAATATTTTCCCATAACGTTTTATGCACATGGGTAAGATGCAGTGCCGTAACTAGGGCGGTGCCAGCGGTGCCCAGACACAGGGCGCAGTTCCTGGAGGGGCGAAAAAATGTCTAATAATTATTTTTGTTCGAATTGTACTTTTTTCTAGTGGCGCAGTTAGAGAAGCTCGCACCGGGCGTATAAAAGGCTAGTTTACGCTACTGGTAAGATGTCTATAATGCACCGATGGCGCATCGCCGTATGTCTAGTGGTCTGATGATCGATCGGGTTTGGGATAATTAAACAAAAAGCAACCGATATAGAACCGACAGATACTGGCGTTAATACTTCTCACGACTTAGGGCTTAGCCCAATAACAAAAGCTCTTCATATCTTCAACCCTTGAAACATTTCCAATGAATTGTAAGTACCCTGTATATTTGTTTAGGTACACATGACAAATATAACTAATATTAAACCTATTTTTGTTCCTCTTTTATATCTAGACCAGCGTAAAGATTTAAGAACCGACCTTTTTAAAACAAATCTTAAGAGGGCGACACTTTGGTCGTATATTTTGGCACGAAGCCAGGTCGTTGAATGTCCTCGACCCCGAGTTTTGGGTTTATGACTGCTATTAAAGATTTCTGATTCTGTATAGATTATATTAATATGGTTTATGGTAAACGTTGCTGAGTGAGTAAGGCTTTACTCGAGTGATTTCGGTGAAAGAGGCTTTACGATGTGACGCAGCGCAGGGAACAGAATGACTTATTTATCGGCAAACATCTTTGAAGTATAAAAAAGAAGACGATTAAGACCGTTAGAATATCCTAAAAAGTCTCAGACTCAGTTTCAAAGGCCTTACTGTCAGCATTTGTGTGATTTGCGTCCTGAGGAATATAATATCCGGCTCGAAGGACCGTCAGACGTTCGTTGAAATATTTTTTCATAATACGATGAATGGAAATTGACTTTATATAAGTGACGTATTAACAAACTGAAATTTTATCATGTTCTTTTAATATTTTTTTGCCGGTGTGGCCAATATACTAATTAATGTATTTCTTTTCACAATATTTTTTAACTTGCTTCAATATTCGTATTCGTTAACAACCAAAGTTTCAGATCTTAAATCTCCTTAACCTTAAACAACTTAGTTAATTAAAACTTGTCACATCAACACATTTTGAACAAACTTACAGAGGATCTCTCAGTAAAGGAACCTTGATGAACTCTTCAACAGTTGTCCTTCAAATGAAGAGTTTTAATTTAAGTATACGTAAAACACTGCGATGCTACAGCTCTTTAGAAGCAAGCGAAGTAACTTTGATGCATTAGCAAAACAATAAAACACGTAGTTACTGGACGTAGCTGAAGTTCTTACAAGAATGGATATAAAAAAATTCAATAAAATAAACATTCCGCCAAATAAGAAGGGGCTAGGTGTTGTGGCGGAGCTTGAAGTAGACTAGTAATGGGTTGCGATAAACTGAGTTATTGTATTTTAAAGTATGTTGGCCTGGTGTCCATAACTTCACAGAAGAACAGATGTGTCATTCAGTCCGCCTCAGCTCCTCAAGGAAAGCCTGCAGCGCCTTGGTGTTACTGACCATTTCGCGAAGGGTACCTGTGTTTTCACAGGTAGCACCTGGTGTGTGTTTTATGAAGAGCCTATATATACCTTAGCCTTGAAGACATCTAAATTAGTAGTTTAAATTACTAGGTACTGGAAGTCTTTGTTTTTGTCTGTAGTTTTGTCCTTTGTTTTTTATCTTTAGGGTGTTTTTAGTATCGTGCGGATTTCATCACGCATGCGGAATTGCTCCGCATGCAGGGCTGCTGCCCGATATCTATTGATTGACTCGCGTTTAACTACTATCTCACCAGATGGTAAGTGATGATGTGGCCGACGATGCAGCACACTTGCCTAGAAGTAACCTATTTACTCTTGACTTGAAGACTCCTAGGTTGTAACTATCAGGAAACACAGACTCCAGCAGGGAATTCCACTCCTTAGCTGTACGCATAATGAACATGTTTCCAAAATGCTTCGTACGAATGGGTGGGATATCCACCATGTACCGATGGCGCAACGCCGTACGCCTAGTGGTCCGATGATGAAACGGACTTAGTGGAATTAAATTGTGTAATTCCAACACACACTCCCGACATGTAGTCGACAACATTACAATAAATACTTGCATCAAAAGATGCGTGATGAAATCCGCACGATATTAAAAACACTCATAATTTTGTTCAACGTTTTTATCTTCTCATCACGTAGTTATCACTAGAAAACACAGCTAATCTAATTGTTTTGTATTTTCTGACAGCTACGTTACATCTAAACTACTGACCCCATCGCTTATTCTAACCTAACGATAAGTTCAAGTTACAATAATATTGTCCCAGTAATCTGATCCTAATGGGTGGTTATTTGATGTAAGTATACGTTATTCTGTGTGGCATACGAGAATAATTGTGACTATTTGGTATTGTGTTACTAAAAGCTGGTTTCAGGAAAACCTTAGCACAAAAATGGTAATACAGTTTTTCGTTATGAACCTATGTATTACCTTTTAGACTAATTGTCGTCAGCGTTACGTAGCGCAATTTTTATTATGTACTAGCTGCTACCAGTGTCTTTGCTTGTGTAAAATAATCTTAAGGAACTATACTCCCTGAGTAAAAGAATCCTGTATGTATGTCGTATTCCAGGAGATGGTCTATTCGTGTGCTAAATTACATCCAAATCTGTTGAGCCGTTCGAGGTGGAAGAAGTAACAGACATCATCATTTGAGCCGATAGACGTGCACTGTAGGACATAGGCCTCCTCAAGTGTCGCCACAATTAACGATCCTATGCGTCTCGTACCCATCGGATTTCCGCAACCTTTACCAGGTCATCGGTCCTACCGGGGCCAGGGTTAGTTACCGGGGCCAGGGTTAGTTTCGAAAGACAGCTCCAGCCCCGGTATGAAGGCTTGAAGGAACGGGGTGGGTTTTTAGTCAGTATGAGTCTGACACTATCTCCCGCTCCGCCCAAGAGCGGGGGTTGTCATTGATGATTTTCACAACATAAGAAAAATGTCATCGGTGGACTGATGACCTTTTTTTGACCTTGTAGGAAGCTTTCCAATAAACATACTCACTCACAAGCTTTCGCCTTTATTATATTACTGTGATAGTGTGAATAGCTTCTGCCAGTGACTTAGCTCGCGTAAAATTATCTCAAGCGAACATACAATTGCCGGCACGGATCTTGAGCGCTGGCTTCAAGTTGCGCAGAAGTCAAACATTCGGACTCTTTAGTGGTGCGAAGTGAGACGCAGGGGCGGGGAGTGTCAGTGATTGGCTCACCGCACCATCGCATCATAGACGTCACTCATGATTCGTTCCCTGCCTTGCTGCATGTATCTAACAACGACGACGATTGGCACGCCAATGTATGGAATGCGCAAAGCGATCCCCACTCTGACGCCAAGCGCTCAAGATCCGTGACGGTAATTGTACTCCCGGAATTTAAGTTTTCTTTACCCTATTCCAGAAAATAGTCTACCAATGTGCCAAATTTTATTCAAATATATTCAGGCGTTTGCGCGTGAAGAAGTAGTGATAGCGTGACGAGTGACAGGACAGAATGGAAGAAGAAAACGTGTTGCGCCGACCCCAAGTAATATGGGATAAGGGCAGGAAGAAGAAGAAGAAGCGCGTGAAGAAGTAACAACATCATCATTTCAGCCGAAACTACCAACTACTAACCTAACCTAACCTAATCACTGGTAGACATAGGGCATTTCACATCTATCGGATTCCCGCGACCTTCACCATTGTCATTGTCATTGACCGACCTTGTGGAAGGCCTTCCAGTGTTAAGTTTTCCGGTCTGCGGTCGCCACTCTTGAACCTTTTGGACCCTTCTACCATCTATTCTGCGGGCAATGTACCTATTCTGCCCACTGCCACTTAAGTTTGGCGATTATTATCATCTATATATATAAAACATCTATATATACTCGTATAAAAATCAATGCCACTTTTCGTTGTAATTTTATAACTCAAGAACGGGCTCACCTATCCAAACCAAATGTTCAGGCTTTGTTCGGACTATTTAGCAGATGGTTTATGTGAAGTTTGGTAAGGTAGAGTAGGGTAGAGTAGGGTAGTGTAAGTTTGTGTAGGATTGAGTGGGGTAGGGTAGGGTAGAGTAGGGTAGAGTAGGGTAGAGTAGGGTAGAGTAGGGTAGAGTAGGGTAGAGTAGGGTAGAGTAGGGTAGACTAGGGTAGAGTAGGGTAGAGTAGAGTAGTGTAGAGTAGGGTAGAGTAGGGTATAGTAGGGTGGAGTAGGGTATAGTAGGGTGGAGTAGGGAAGAGTGGGAGCGAAGCCGCACGGGCAAAAGCTAGTACACAATATACATACATACATACAACTTTCACGTTCATAAAGTTAGTGTTACCTAAATCACCGTAAATACTGACCTATCCTATAAGTTTTCTGTCGTATGGGTGTAACTTTTCTCTTCTTGTTTGTGCCGCCCAAAATAGAAGTGAGCCTTTGTTCTAATAATAAAGCGGACTGTTTATCTACAAAATAATATTAGTTAGGTTTCATATTTATACTAGCTTCTGTGAGTGGCTCCGTCCGCGTGGATGTAGAAAATTGTTCCAAGGGAACATACCTACTCCTGGGATAAAAAGTTCTATATTTTGTTTCAAGACACGGTCTACCCGTACCTATGTCCCAGAGTGAGAAAAATTATTTTATTTTCCCCTTTATAAAAACCGGTCAAGTACGAGTCGGACTCGCGCATTAAGGGTTCTGTACAAACTTGCCCATGTATGTACTCGATTGTCGAATTGAGTTGTGAAAATTTTTCCCAATCGTATAATAGACAAAACGATTTCCAGACTGATTCCTCTATTTGTATAACAAGAGCCCGCTTCTTTCCTAACTTCAGGATTATAGCTCAACGGGAAGTACCTTATAGGTTTTGATTTCCTTGAGAATGTTAAAATATGCGCCATATATGGAGCGTAAACAACCATTATATCTTTAGATTGCGTTGATTTCGAAGTTTGATATTTTCTCTACTCCAAGGAGTAGCACAGTTTAGTTTATTTTAATTTCTGTTTAAAGTGAGAACTACATTAAACTGACGTACACGTGAACCACATCTGATTTGTACGAAGCGGAGCGTTTGCCTGGCGTCGCGTGGCGTGGATCTAATGTATGAATACCGACGCGCCTAGATCGGCGTATGTGGCCCACGTGTGCGCAATGTGGTTCTACCTTAATAGTTCAATGTGTTTCTGAGAAATAGATTCTTGACAAATGAATAGACCGAAGATGGACAAAAAAGTGATAATATAGTAGGGTTCCGGTTTTGCTGACTGAGGTACTTAACCCTAAAAAAACAGTCTGGTAAAGACAAAATAAATGAAGAATAGTGTAACATATCCCTATTGATCTCGTTGACTCGATTCGACTGCTTAGGGTCGGGTTCGGGGTCGGATCCCCGGGTCTAACAGTGTTTTCATAGGGATATTCTCACTATGGCAGCCCCAAGCCTCAATTTGTGTCAATTCGGACTCTTATAGGCTTGCTTCCCATTTTATGAGACTTACAAACCTTTAGCGAAATGAGTGAAATTTTTTCCTTTTGCCTTCTCTTTCAGAAATACGAATGTGAGTTTGTGCTGTGGTTTTGCCTGCGTAAAAGTGTTTTATTATACCAAAGCATTACATGCACTATCAGGTTCCTAGATATTAATGTTCAGCCTAGAGATTGGAACTTGGTTGTGTAATACTCGGGCTTGATCCTAAACAGATGATCAGATGGTGAGCTACCCATTGTTTGTCCTCCGCAAGCTCGCGTCTCCTGTGACCGGGAATCAAACTGCGACACACCTATGGTGAACTGTGACGTCAATTTATATATTAAGGCCCTAACTCTCGAGCAGTGCTATAAAACAGTGACTTTCTGAAGCCTACTACTCGGCAATACACACTCGTACTGCCACCTGGGCGGCAGTATGTGCATTTAATTCCGGTGAGATGTTCACGGAACTATACACCTTAACGCGACCGGCCTAGTGCCACTCTCGTGAGGTGCGCACATTATGACACAATATATTTTCATACAAAATAGACATACATTGAAAAACCCTCTACTCTACAAGCAGCTCTATATTGGAAATTGGCAAGTGTTACGGTAAAAGACTAATAGAATTCTCTATGGCTACTTGACGTTATGAAACGTAGAGCAAATAATTACATATAATGTCATGTGGTTGTGTCAACAAAAAATTTTACTTTGACGTCATAGGACCAAGAGAATCATTGGCAATGATGCACTCGTCGAGTCGAGTCGTCAAAGTCTTGAGCATCGACGCCGAATCGCTAGCCTGCCGGTTTCCTACCGTTTGCATTTCGGGAAGTGTGCGTCGGAATTGCATAGCCTAATTCCGTCTTGCCCGTTCCATCATCGGGCCACCAGGCGTATGACAATGCGCCACCGATACATAGTGGACATTCCACCTATACGTATAAAACGTTTTGGGCGCACTTATCTAGAAGTAACCTATTAATTCTTGACTTAGACTCCAGCAGGGAATTCTACTTCTTAGCTGTACGCACAATGAATGTGTTCCCAAAACGTTTTATACGTATAGGTGGAATGTCCACAATGTATCGGTGGCGCATTGTCATACGCCTGGTGGTCCGATGATGGAACGGGCTAGGCGGAATTAGGCTATGCAATTCCGCCGCACACTCCCCGAAATGCAAACGGTAGAAAACTGGCAGGCTAATACATGGTGGACATTCCACCTATACGTATAAAAAGATTTGGGAACACATTCATTGTGCGTACAGCTAAGAAGTGGGATTCCCTGCTGGAGTCTAAGTCAAGAATAAATAGGTTACTTCTAGATAAGTGCGCTCCATCGTCGATCGCATCATCCCTTTCCATCAGGTGAGATAGCGATCAAGCACAAACCTATCAACAATAAAAAAGGACGTTGCTAGGCCAAATGTACTAAACTTCAGTTCAGTGTTTGTATTTCCTAATTGAGGCTCAGACTAAACTAAATGTAACACTATATCGTGTCCGAAAGCCTAAATACACTAAAGTAACGCTATCATTGACCTTGTCTAGGTCACACAAATCCCAATTGATTGGCCGAATCGATACGATCCATTCAATTGTAAACCTCCACTATTTTTACCGTATTCCGATTTCGATTAATAATTAATTGGACTTCGTTTTGGAACGTCATTAATGGTTTCTTGGCTTCAGATTATGTGTTTGAATGAGTTGTAAATAAAAGATCTTTTGGTTTGGTTATTGATAGTGTTTCGTTCATCTTACAATATATAAACTAGTGCTATGCCTCATACAAATGAGCGGTATATTGTCAACGGCAGAGATAAAAGAGGTGCAGCTTTCGGCCACCGTCGACGCATTAACAGTTGCTACCGACGTGTTGACAGCTGCCGTCGATATGTCGACAGCTCACACCGCCCCAAATCGTCAGCTGTTATCTTTGCCGATGATATCATGCCGCTTATACATTATGTATGAGCTCTAAGAACTTGTAACTTGCCAACCAATGTCATTAAGTCGTTAAAATGAGCGAGCTGAGAGAGATATGTAACACATAATATGATTTAAAAGAGTGTCCATGGAGTTTCTTGCACGTTCTTCTACAAAGAGACCTACGCTTTGGAACGTGCAATTTAGCTTTACTTTTCTTGGACTGACCGACATTTGACTATTCAAAAGTGCCTGCAAATGGTCTATTTGAAATAATTGCTTTGATTTTGATTTTGAATGTATGAAAATTAGACGTGATTTTGAGATTGCTAATACAGGACGCTGCAAACCAGGGACTCAAACTGTAACCGTAATAATATGTTTTAACACTGTTTTTTAAAACAGTTTTAACAGAAAAACACTTTTAAATGTAACAGATACAATAATGTTACCGAATCAAACTGTAACCTTTTATATGTGTTAAGGAGTGCTACCGAATCAAACTGTAACCTGTTTCTATGTGTTAATAAATGTTAATATGTGTAACTGAAATAATCAGTTTTAGTATAGCTTTAGTAAATTGTAACTTTGGCAACGCTGCGTTTACCTGTTACACTTATTAACACTGTTAACACTTTTATATCTGTTACAGATATGTTAGGGTTACACTTTTGTAAGTGTTTTGGGTTAACACATTGAAAACACATAAATAAGTGTTACATATTTGATTCTGTTACCAATTCAACATGTAACACTTATAATTCTGTAACCTTTATGAAGGTGTTTTTAAGTCCCTGCTGCAAACGTTACTTAAAATTGCGGGAATAGAGAATATGTCTGAAATAAATATACTAATAAGTTTATTATTTTACCAGTTTATGTACATAAGAAATTTAAATATTAACTAAGTATTTATACTAAATCTGACTATTCGAATGTACGTATACAGGGTTATTTGTAAAACACTAACAACCTCGCAGGACTGTATTACTAACATCACAAACAACAACTTTTGTTCTATGACTTTTTACAAAACATAATTCATTTACCAGAAACAAACCCTGAAGATTTCGTTGTTCTATCCAACACATTTCTACTCTGTATTTCGCTATACCTAGTATATCTACCTACGTCTGTAATGTCTGTGTGACGCGACGCAAGCGCATCAAGCACCCTCATTGCCCGATTCCCGCTCCCCTCCGCTATTGTACTATCACTTGCTTCGCATAGACTTAGTAACATTTAGAACGTTCAATTTAAACATTTTTGTTTTTGAATGAAAATCTGATGAACTAAAATATGCCAATTTTTTTTAAAGGCATAAAACAAAAGTTGTTGTATATGATGTTAGTAACATAGTCCTGAGAGGTTGCCAGTGTTTTACAAATAACCCTGTACATACAAGAACACAAATTTTGCTCTCAGGAGCCGAAGTCGGTACTCCACATCGCTCTCATCCGGAAATGTGTCCAGAAGACTGACAGCATTGCCTTGCAAGGCTAATTCGTAGAAATTTACATATGTGAGTACTATACTTACAGCTACATGAATATAATATTAAAATAAATAAATTACTAACCTAGATTAAAAAAAAAATAAAAAAAAATCAACAAATAAAACAAAAACAGAAAAGCAAACGATATATAAAAAAGTTAAACAAATGTATCTATTTGTGTCTCTCTCCAAGACAACGTTTTATATGGCGGCGTTACAAGCGTCAAGGACTTTGATGTCTAAGTCCACGTTGAACTTCTCTGTCTTAATTTACCATATAAAAAAGTGCATGCGTATTATATATTCCCCTCTCTGACAATGAGCATACTTTAGTAAACACAATGAAGTTTCCTTGACGTGATCGACTGCTCATCACATCCCGTCGGACTATGAGACTGAGGGAAGATAGCTGTGTTTGGGTATACACTGAACTTGTTCATTATAATTTCTGTCGAGTCCAAGTTTCCCCTGAGATTACCCACCTGAAATTCTGTCAATAGGACTTTTATCGACCGATGGTATAATTATCCCATTTCCTTTCATCAAAACTAAAATCTGTCTTGAGTAAAAAAAAAAAACGCTAATCTTATACGCTGTTTCCAATATAAGGAAAGTCTCTTATTTAAAAAAAAAATGTGAAACTGTAATTACGATAGAGTTTCTAAAGTCAAAGATGATAGGGTTTCCAAAGTCTTTGAGTTAATTAAAAGATTTTGGACTGGCATATTCGTTGAGAACAGAGGTACTGATTTTTATGGACTCTTGAGGAGACTCAAAGGATCTTTCCTAACACGATTATGTGCGTGTAATAAATTAGTGTAATATTTTGCTGTGTGTATCTGCTAACATGTTACAATTTTGTAATCTTAATTTTTAGATTGTAATTTAATCTACACTACCTACCAACACTAATTTATAAAGAGGTAAAGTTTGTTATTTTGTTTGTAGGAAGTAATCTCTGAAAGGGTGAAGCCCCGGGCAGAAGCTAGTATTTAATATCTGATCTATTTATTGTGAGGTGATGACCTGAAATAAACGATAAAATAAAAGGAATCGTGTATAACCAGCTAAAAGAAAAACCATAGCAATCAGAACAGAATCGTGATCGCTAAATCGTAAGTGAAGAAGTGAGCTCATTAATGAACTAGTAATTGAAAAGTAATGGTCTTGGTTAGGGTTGTAATGAAGACAGTCCCCGCTAATGCGAACCTTCCGCAAGCAATCGTACCACCACAAATAGCTGTTTAGTGGAACTAGTTTAAATTCAAAGCAATCGCTTTGAAATTGTTATAAAAAACATGCTGGTTGGTGGTTTGCTTCTTGTAATTAACAATATGTACAGTTCCGTAGCTCACTTAATCATAACGAAACCCTTATTTACTCTGTTAATCCTTGAGAGATCTTGATAGACAGACAGGCGGACAAAAGTGATCTCTCCTTTTTGTAGTCTGCCTGTCTATTTATCGAGATACTTTTTCTTAAAACCGCGTAAAGGTATTAAGTTGAAATGAATATCAAATACTCAAATTTGCTACCGTTCGAAGCCGTGGAAATATCAGGGTTCTGAGTCAACACAGTCTAAGGACGTTCTCAAGTAAATGAAAACCTATACAGTAACTCTGTTTGACCTGAAATCCAGGGCCAAGGTAACTGTCCGGACCAAACCCAAGTCGTCGACGGCGCGCGCTGTTCCCGCGCGCCTCAAGGAGTTGTTAGCAACAGCAGGGGCCCAGCCGGGTCGAAGCCTACTGGGGCCAGGGTTATCCGAAAGGGCGCTCGAGCCCCGGTATGAAGGCTTGGAGGAACGGGATGGGTTTTTTAGTCAGTAAGAGTCTGACACTATCTCCCGCTCCGCCCAAGAGCGGGGGTTGTCATAAGATGATTTTTCCCATCGAAAAAAAAAAAAAACCTGGAATCCAGAAATGCGACAGGAAGTGCAAATGAAGATTTTTTTTAGTAGGGTCATCGCAAAATAATTACTTTTTGCGATTCGAGTCTGGTTTTTACTTAAACCGGTAAGTTTGTACGGAACCCTTGGTTAGCGAGTCCAAATCGCCTTGACCTGTTTTTTTTTTTTAAATTATATGGCACAAAATGCCTAAGGCATTAAGTCCGCCTCTGTACTTTTGTGTGCATAAAGCAATAAATAAATAAATATATCGATGGCAAAAATATTGTCTTTTGACCTCACTTAAATGCAAACTTTAACTTCCGCTAAAATAAATATATATAAGATTTTCTTCACCACGTATCTAGTCTTTCCCGTATCGGGAGTCACAATCTTCACTAATGAGGGTACAAAATAAGGAAGAGGGTCTGTGTAACATGGGTATAACTTCGGCTGAAAATCTCCACAAATCTTGTAACAAGATAGCACACAAAATAATAAACAAATACAAAGTTAATGCAGTATATGTTTACCTAAAGCATTAAAATGTCAGATTAACCTCCGCTGTCAGTAGTACACTGCGTGAAACGATAAAAATCTGGCACATTGTTTTACAACATGGAGCTAAGTAGGTCATAATGCAGATAAGAGTTACCTAGTATGTTATTGACCTACCATTTTTTTAGGGATCCGGTTTTTCTTTTGAGATATCAAAAGGAAAATAACAGAACGCTTATAGCATCACTTTGTTGTCCGTCTGTCTGTCTGTCTGTCTTTATCTCGGGAACACGTGAAGGTATCGAGTTGAAATTAAAACCATAAACGTACTCATTAGAGCAAGAGCGCACGACGGCCAGACCTTCGTTATTTTATAAAACCTGAAAGTTTTTCTGGGCATGTCCCCTGTACAGGTAAGAACGACCAGCGACTATGGAGTTTGGGTTGTGGTTACTTGGGCAGATAACAGGCAGTAAAGGTGCATAAAATCGTACATTACTTTCGTTAAAGTATAAAGCACATTTTTTTTTAATTTTCTTCGGTATAGCCTTAGAAGCCTCGTCATCCATTGCCAGACACTTATGACGGTTGCTACCCCTGCCAGACACCTCTAAACTTTGATAAATACCTACAATTACATATATGTAGCGACATCTATAGCGCCACATATGAACTAATCCTGCATCGCGCAATCAAAGTTCTCCGCGCGATCAGAACATATAGAACAGCTCGCAATCATCTATCGGGCACTTGCCCACTGGGGTACGGAACCCTCAGGGCGCGAGACCGATTCGCACTTGCTCAGTTTTTCGATGAGAAATCCCAATTTGGGTGGAGCGAGAAGAAATACATTCATAAATAAAACATAACATAATCACCCTTTTAATGTTCCCACTGCTGGGACGCAGGCCTCCTCTCTAGGAGAGGGAATGGGCCTTAATTCACCACGTGGGCTTAGTGCAGGTTGGTGGATGTCACATGTCTTTGAATTTTTGGTTCTAGGATGTGCCCGTTTCCTCACGATATTATCCTTCACCACGTTTTGAGAGCAGTGGTGATGAAATAAATTATGCAAAGTAATGCGCTTGGCTGGATTTGAACCCGCGACCTACAACTCGACAACTCGTAAGTCGGGGTCGTTACCACTTTGCCACCACTGCTCTCAGTCGAGAACATTACCACTCGGCCATCACTGCTGAGAACAAATGTCAAACTTTAATTAAAAGCTAGCCTCGTTTTTGATAAGTACCAGGAAGGTACATTTTAATTAACATCATTGTAAATATATTTTTTAATAAGAACCTAAAAGACATATTTTGATTGCTTTAAATTGCTAAAAGACCCCAAATTTTGTATTATATGACCCTTGTTTTATAGATAGAAACGTTACCGCTACCAACTGTCTAAATTATCAAAGCATACATGATACATCTGAACATACTAGCTAATTATCGCATCGTTGGCACGTAAAATATGTTTAAAAGCAATCAAGTTCAAACTAGATCGCCTTCAGCCCCGTCAAATACGAATTCAGCTTAAATACACAAGAATATCATTAACGTCTTAAGAACAGTGAGAAGTCTTCCAATTTGCATTTGATATTAAAGCGACAAAGCGCTGAACGAAGTTGCTTCAATTAATTCAGAACCCAATTATTATATCAGGGTCCTTACCATGATGTGATAAAAAGTCAGCCGTGCGAGCGAGAAAGAGAGACAGAGCTTTATACCCATATAGCTCCATCTCTCTCACAGTTCTGCTTAGTTCGTGAAATGGATCGCCTTAAGAGTTTGTCGTAAGGCCTCAGCTCTGAAGGAGTTCCTAAATATTGTAACAGAATATTGCCAAGATCGGAAGCAAAAATGGATTCAGTTTATTTTTAGATTTCCTCAGCATCTTTTTGAATACTAAAAGGCATCGTGAATTTCGTGATTATAATTTCCTTTTAAGATTCAAGAACGTATTTATAAAGGTTGGTCTAATTTTACAGAGCCTTTATAATATCCTGTTACAGTTTGTTTTTGCTACAAAATGTTGATAAGTATTTATTTTTTCTTTGAACCAATTAAGCTTTGAACTCGACGTTTTAATATTTAGTTTCCAATTAAGAATATGATTACTTTGCTACGCCCTTTGAGAGTTTTGACATTAGGGTTAGGATCCAACAGAGAAAATGAGGTTATTAAAATTCTTCTATAAAACCCAGGGGAGGGCTTTCATCCCGGCCAGAGATTAAAAAAACAACCTGATGGCTTTCAACTAGAAAGGTATCTAATAGACAGGCTACATAGAGTAGTGCATTGGCGCCATATTTTATATATTTAGTTACAAGTTTTAGTTTTAAGGGCATTATAGTCAATCTTCAGAAAATAAAATTTTTAGTTCCAAGAAAATTATTTAAAAAAACACGAAAAACATACTTTAACAAACAAAAATGCTGATTGCTTCTATGGAATATGGTTTCTCTACAGTGTGACCAGCAATTTTATTTAAAAAATGTGATAGTTGGAACCAAGAACCAACCTTTTTGGTCCTGTGTTTAAACCCAACATCTTTTTTCCTGAATGCCCAGCCATCATTAGAATTGCAGGTTTGTTGTTTTCAAGTCATCATCATCATCTTCCTACACTTGTCCTGTGTTGTTTGAGGTCGGCGCAATACGTTTTTTTCTTCCATTCTGCCTTGTCACTCGTAATGCCATCACTAACTTCCTTTTCTTTCATATCACTCTTCACATAATCCAGCCATCTTTTCTTTGGCCACCCTCTCCCTTTCTACTTAACTAAATCACTCATAACTCTTCTATATCTCTACATCACTCTTAACATACGTTTGTTGTTTTTATATAACAAACAAAAATAACAAAAAAAAAAACTTCATTTGATAATTTTTTAAATGTATTTTACAATAATTCATCATCAACATCTTCTTGCCCTTGACCTGTTTTATTTGGGGTCGGCGCAATACGTTTTTTTCTTCCATTCTGTCCTGTCTGTGTATTTTTACAATAGTTCCTTTATAAAAATACACCAGCACATAACTCAGAAATAACTTCACTAAACACTGCAGTCGAGTCCAATGACACTTCGGCACGTCAAACCTCGTGACAAACGTTGGCCCAAATACTTTAACTGTTTCCGATTGACCATACATTTGAACAAATGTATGTGCAAACATGGTTGGACTATTTTTTTTTTCTGTAGGTAATGGGGAGTCCACACGCTCAGCCGTCGGGTCTTACGGGCGCCGCGCACTGCGGTAACAAAACTACGCATGCGTAGAGCTTTCAAAATAAAAACAACTTTATTTTTAGCACGCTAAAGCTTACTTTAAGTTGTTGCGTGAGGAATTTCAGTGAGGAAATTCCAAAGAATAAGAGGTGATTGAAAAAAGTGTGATTTCACGCAATGTACATGAAAAACTAACAACAGTAGTTAGGAGGTATGCCTTGGAACTAATGAGACCAATTCTTTTGTAAACGATCTTGATTTCGTTAAAGGGGTGCCCAGAGCGTTCTGTGCCAAGTCTGCTAATAATGGTTCCAGAGAATGGACTGTGCTGTATGCGCATAAATATAGGTCACCGTGCGGTTTCAGCAAAGATATAGGTTACTGGCTTTATCGTAGTTGAAATGCTATGCTATGAAAATTGGCTAGCCAGGTCTACGCTTGCCAATTAATATCTACATATTAATTGGCTTAAAAAAAATATTTTACTGAATAAGGCGGCTTTTAATCATCCAATGGCTTCATCCGCTCTAGGGTGGAGCTAGGGCGGACATTTACTGACGTACGGCGTTGCGCCACCGGTACATGGTGGACATCCCACCTATACGTACAAAACGTTTTGGGAGTACATTCATTATGCGTACGGCTAAGGAATGGAATTTCCTGCCGGAGTCTGTGTTTCCTGATAGCTATAACCTAGGGGTCTTTAAGTCAAGAGTGAATAGATTGCTTCTACGCAAGCGTGCTCCATCGTCGGCCACATCATCGCTTACCATCAGGTGAGATTGTGGTCAAACGCGGGCCTATCCATTATAAAAAAAAAGAACACATCATTCTATTTTCCTTCTTTGCTTTGCATTCCAGGACTCCGGGCTTCCCTTTCGGACTACCTATGGGACCAATTAGTCCCGTGTGTTCCTTCAGATAACAATACCTCTACCATGAGCTTAAAGCAATAGTATTTGTCGATACTCGATACCGACTACGTAAACATTTTGTATGGCAAATTTTACAGCGCCTCTAGTGGTCAATTACGGAACCAAAATTTGCCATTCAAAATATTTACGTAGTCGGTATCGAGTATCGACAAATACTATTGCTTTAAACTCATGGTAGAGGTACAGTTTTGAGCAATCCTGCCGATTAATTATATTGTATTAGCTTCTGCCCGCGGCTTCACCTGCGTGATAGGCGGTTTCTCCATACAAAATATGGAACACCGTTTCATCCCCTAGGGTAAATTTCGAAAAATCTGTTCTTAGCGGATGTCTACACCCTATTGAGTTTGTAGGTGTTATAGTTTCTGAGATTTTATGATTTATCAGTGACTGGTATTTCGTTTTTAACCGACTTCGAAAAGGTGCTATGTTCGGCTGAAAGGATGTTTTTGTTTATGTATGTTTACCGATATCTCGGTCAATTGTGGACCGATTTTGAAAATTCTTTTTTTGATTGACAGGTTATGCTTCCAAGTTGGTCCCATTGAAATATTGTTATGATCTGATCATGAACTTCGAAGATATGGAACAGAACTCCTCATAGGATCACAGCAGAACTGTCGTAACAAGTAAAATTGCTTTGTTTATACGTATAGTCGATGGCTGGCTGAAGGAAAAGGGGAAGGGAATGTATCGGACTGATCTGATGATGAAGCCAGAAGGCAAATTAATGTTATCTAACCGTGTTTGGGATTATTAGAATCGTTATGAGATTCTTACTGGTTATAAAGTATTTAAGTTTGGCTGAGAGGTACTTTTTAGTGGTGGTACCGTAACTAAAAAGTGTAATATAAAAAAACTTTTTACAAAAAAAAATACAACCGACTTCACTGTAAAAAAAAAACACTGAAAGTACAAAATAACTTTAATTTCGGAAGTCGGTGTTGAACAACGAAGAGGCAAAACTATTATAGAAACATCGATTTCCGATATTAAAGTTATCTTGTACTTTTCAGTGTTTTTTTTACAATGAAG
Organism: Mythimna ferrago; assembly: GCA_910589285.2. Lineage (NCBI taxonomy): Eukaryota > Metazoa > Arthropoda > Insecta > Lepidoptera > Noctuidae > Mythimna > Mythimna ferrago. The sequence continues at coordinate 4,099,866 of OU342680.1, forward strand.
TCGGTTGTATTTTTTTTTGTAAAAAGTTTTATATTATATATATAGAAGATATATTAGTTAGATATATGTTACAATGGTCATAGCTCATGTTTTCATCATAATATTGTTCATTACCTCAATTATGGTTATCTCACGATAGCTACAATTGTGTCATTAAACCATATTTTGTAATTAGATGTTTTATAGATAAACTGATTTGATTGATTCCTTCGTGTTTTGCAGTTTGAAAAGATACGGTGTGATACTCTGCCGTTGGTTGTTGCATTTTTATTCTGAAAAGTCAATGTTTTTTTGTTCTGCGATTGATTCATCATCATGATCTTGTCGCCCCTGTCCCATATTACTTGAGATCGGTGCAACACCTTTTTCTTCCATTCCCTTGATTAATAACAATTTATGATATAAAATGCTTAATCGACCATCATTTTCTTTTTTGGTATACTACTCTAAATTTTAAGCCAAACACTGAGGAAGGCGAGGTAGACTCAGCTGGCTACTAAAAAAATGAAATCCTAGCAAAGGTGAGACAGTGCTTCACGCCAGCTGTAATAGCTGCTCAAACTTTATCAAGCGCAAGATCGATCGCGTACGGAGTACTGTTCTCATCTTTGGGACGGATCTGCCAGATATAGCTTGATACAATTGAGTCAGATGAAAAACGAGTTAAGAGAATCATTAATAATGTTGTACTCGTACTTATCAAGTCAAAGATTCAAATTCTTAAGTAACGATGCCGAATTGCTAACCGGACGGCTTTCTACTGGTTGCATTTCAGGGAGGGTGCGTCAAAATTACATAATTTAATCCACCGTGCCCGTTTCATCATTGGATCACCAGACCTAGGGCGTTGCGCCACCGGCATATAGTGGACACTTCCGAATCAAAGCGGAAGTGACGCCCGGGTGTCGCCACTGTGCGGAACGCCCGGAGGACACGGTGGAGCACACAATCGCGGTGTGCCCTGCTTGGGTGTAGCATCGCCGTGCCCTCGTGGGGATGATCGGCGGCGGAGACCTCTCGCGCCGGGCCTTGGTCGAGGCCATGGTCCGGAGCGAGGAGGAGTGGCAGGCGGTCGCCGACTTCTGCGAAGCAGTAATGCTCGCTAAGGAGGAGGCCGACCGCATCAGGCAACGGCGCTCTCGCCGCCGCCGCCGGGATTCCGATCCCGATTTCCAGCCACCGTAGGCGCGGGCTTGCGGACAGTGAGCAATGGGTAGCTCGCTGTCCGGCCGTCCGGTAACCGTCCGGACCAAGCCCAAGTCGTCGACGGCGCGCGCTGTTCCCGCGCGCCTCAAGGAGTTGTCAGCAACAGCAGGGGCCCAGCCGGGTCGAAGCCTACTGGGGCCAGGGTAATCCGAAAGGGCGCTCGAGCTCCGGTATGAAGGCTTGAAGGAACGGGGAACGGGATGGGTTTTTTAGTCAGTAAGAGTCTGACACTATCTCCCGCTCCGCCCAAGAGCGGGGGTTATAATAAGATGATTTTTCCCATCGAAAAAAAAAAAAAAAAAAACAAAATATAGTGGACACCCCACCTACCTATACGCACAAACCGTTTTGGGAACACATTAATTGTGCCTACAGTTAAGAAGTAGAATTTCCTGCCAGTCTCTGTTTTCTGGTAGCTACAACCTCCTCCTCCTCCTCCTTAATCGTTCACTCTTGACAGAGTTGTCGTGGTTGACGATATTGCATTTGCATTTGGTGAGTGAGGCTCCCGCGATGCGTCTCCATTTGTCCCGGTTTACGGCGTCTCGAAAACTCTGAACTATGGAGGTTTGTGTTGCAGCTTTGATGAGGTTTAAAACCTGGATGTCTTAAAATCATGAATGAATAGGTTACTTCTAAATAAGCATGTTCCATCATCGACCACATCACTGATTACGATCAGTTAAATTAGATCTAGTGTAATCCTATCAAGATCAAAAAAAAAGTATTGTAAAATTATAAGGAGCTTAAAAAAAATCGGATAATCATTCAAGTCACATTTCTGCTAAGCAATTTTGGCGTCCATTTAGCTGTTCATTTCATTAATACTTCAGTAACAAACAATATAAAGTGAATAAACTGCCGTATTTATTGCGGAAGTCATAAACCGATAAGGATTATAGCCTTTGTATTTACGTAGGTACAAGCTTCTAACTCCATTTGCTGATGGTCATAGTGAGCCATCAAATTCTTTTATTTGAATATCGAATATTTTTGAAGCTGCGTGACAGTAGATTGATAACGGTCAAGTAGTTATAGGCTCCAGGATGGAATAAAAAAAATTAATTATTTAAAAATTTTGCCCACGAAAATCATAATATTTATTATTTTTTTTATTTATTTATTTATTTATTAATCCTCTTTACATCTATCTTTACAGGTCTTATAACCTAATGCGACAGTGTAGCTAACAATTATACTTAACCCTAAACATACGTTTATGAAAAAATCTAAAAAAATAAAAATATGTAAATAATCTATTCAAAACAAAACTTTAACATAAATAATACTTACATTGTCTTACACATAACTAACTATATTTAATAAAACTCTTGCGAATTCACCCAAAGTGCACGAGAATACATCCAGTCTCTCATGAACTTCGTGAGTCCAGTCCAGTCTCTCATGAACTTCTTTTTTAGTAACCTATACTGTCCCACTGCTGGGCAAAGGCCTCCCCCAACTTCTTCCAGGTATTCTTTTCATGAGCCACCTCGAACTAGTCCTTCCGGTAGGTATCTAGGTCGTCTCGCCACCTCTTCCCAGGTCGACCTCGCCGGCATCGTCCATCTTCGGGTACCACTTTGTGGAGACCAACCCAACGATCAGAGTGCATGCGGGTGACCCGCCCAATCCCATTTTAGAAAATTGTAATAATAATATTTATTGGTACAGTAATCTTGTTTACAAAAATTTAAGTGTTCATTAACAACATTAGTTTAAAACTGTGTTGTAGCCATTAGCGCCCGTCTCCAAGAGGGGAAACATCGGCGTCCCAAAATTAATGATAATAAACTTGAAATTAATTTATACTCGTAGCTAGACTTAATTACCCTTAATCTAGAATTAGAATAAGTTAAGAAACTACCTATTGATTTGAATTATAACAACCCTTTTCTTCATTTCTGATGTGATCACGCAAGGAAACTCCGGGCATATTCCTTTCCATCGCCCTTTGAGTCTTCTTATGAGGACCATTGTAAGCGATGCGATGGATGTGTGGCGGACGCACAGGACCGGTCGTTGTGGCGAACGCTTGGGGGAGGCCTATGCCCAACAGTGGACGTTTTTCAGCTGATATGATGATGATGATGATGCTAACCCTTTTAATTTTAGATTTTTTTTTGTAATTTACAGCTTAGGATCAGATATTATAGCAACCAAAAATGTATTTGCGGTGACGACGTATATATAAAATGTATTTATCTAACCAGCTATACTCATTAAAAACCATTAACATAACTCTCTAAGTTAGAAAAGAGTAAAAATGTGCCATTTTAATTAAAGAAAAACCGGCCAAGAGCGTGTCGGGCCACGCTCAGTGCAGGGTTCCGTAGTTTCCCGTCCGTCACAATAAGTGTACCCACTTATGAGTTTAAAAAAAATGCTTGCATATACGATTATACTACAAACTTAGTCCAGAAATTATTTTGTAGAACCTTTTTGTCTTTTTTGTACAAAAACTGTTCTTTCCATCAAGTTCAAAATTATTTTCATTAAATCCGACAAAGTGGTAAAAATGTTTTATTAGGGTAGCCCCCCTATATGTAAAGTAGGAAGTGATTTTTTTTTTAATTTCAACCCTAACGTGTGATATATTGTTGGATAGGTATTTAAAAATGAATAGGGGTTCACTAAAATCATTTTTTGATAATGTCAATAATTTCGGAAATAATCGCAAAAAAACAAAAAAACAATGTGTGTCCCCCCCTCTAACTTTTGAACCATACGTTTAGAAAATATGAAAAAATTCTGAAAAGTAGAACTTTATAAGGACTTTCTAGGAAAATCATTTTGAACTTGATGGAAAGAACAGTTTTTGTACAAAAAATACAAAAAGGTTGTACAAAATAATTTCTGGACTAAGTTTGTAGTATAATCGTATATGCAAGCATTTTTTTAAACTCATTAGTGGGTACACTTATTTTGACGGACGGGAAACTACGAAACCCTACACTGAGCGTGGCCCGACACGCTCTTGGCCGGTTTGTTAGCATTCATCATGAGCATAAGCCTGCTGATGTTTATGCTCGTGATAAGCTTCTGACTATTCAATACATCATGAAAATATTAACCCAATGTTTTGCCACCGTAAAACTCTGCCATATTTTAACCACAATGAGTAGGTACTCACTCATTGCGGTTAAAAAATGGCACATACGAGTGTATGTGCATTACCACGACCCATATGTTTTCATATTTGTTCATATCCGTGACTGAATACAGAATTATTACATACATATACATGTACAAGGAAATTATTATGGAAATTCCGTGTCAATTGCTAATGGAATAACGTAATTTATCATAATCTGTATTATCAATATCTTTGAACTATAGGCAACACTAGCGTTTCAAGGTAAACTAAGTTTCAAGTTAGTTTTGTTTCCATGCTGCACATAATAAATCAAAACTTTCGTATAGTAGATATTGGATTTAGTTATTTTATGAATTGGATAGGCCTGTTGGTCTAGTGGTTAGTGGCCCTGACTGCTATGCCGGAGGTCGTGGGTTCGATTCCCACCCAGGACAAATGTTTGTGTGATGAGCACGATCATTTGTTCTGTGTCTGGGTGTAATTTATCTATAATATGTATGTATTTAGAAATATATAAGTAAGTTTATCAGTTGTCTAGTACTCATAACATAAGCTCTGCTTAGCTTGAGACTAGACGGCGTTGTGTGACAGTTGTGGAATATTATTATTATTAATATTATTTTATGAATTCTAACCCAAAAAAGGCTATCGTTTTCACTAAAATAATTTATTTTGTCTAAAGCATAAGTTACTACAATTTTTTATAGGCAATCAATTTTCCTCTCAATATACAATGAAGATGAATTAGATTCAAGTATTTCAATACCATTGTGGCGACACTTGGGAGAGGCCTATGTCCAATGGTGGACGTCTTCCGGCTGAAATGATAATGATTTCAATACCAATATCATTAAATTAACCCATTTACTGTATGATAAAATATTTCAGGATATTTTTTTTAAAAGCTGTGTTGTTATTTACCGTTTCATTTATCAAGTTAATTTTTGTTAATGCTGCAGTTTGCTATAACAATGAAGTGCAAATGATTTCAAAATAATTTGTTTTTTAAAGTAATTTTAAGTAAGCAGTAAAAAAAAATGCGTTCGTCAACGATTGCTTTTTGAAGTCTAAAAATTTATCGTATGTATTGTTACTGAATAAATAAGGATTTATTATTATACATAGGATGGATAATGTAAAGGAAAATCGTATGTTTTGTAAGCAATATTACTTAATAAACTTAATTACTTATTTACTTAATTCCGACTGAAATACCAGCAGTATTTCAGTCGGAATTAAGTATAAAAATAAAATCGTATGTTTTGTGAGCAATATTTTTATACTTAATTCCGACTGAAATACTGCTGGTATTTCAGTCGGAATTAAGTGACAGACAGCTGTACTAAAATAAGTACAACAGTCTAAGAGGAAAACGGGTTTATTTTTGTTAATGTGTATTATGTTATTGTCCATGATTAATTATCCACACCGTTACAGGATTAATGAGTCCGTTTGGGAGTGATTAGCGATTCCTTTGTTTCCTCTACATTGAGATGAAACAGAGGGTTATTTAATCCATCAAAAATATTAAGGGGTCACCAAACAGCTTTGAACCACATGGTTTTTTCCTACGTGGGTAGGCTTGACAAGTAAACATACTTTTATTGCTCTGTATTTAAATAATTAATTAAAATAGTTATTCAATATTTTCTTCTATTTACATGTGCTAAATAACTTTTAAACCCACCTTCGCTTCGTTTTTTCCTATTACTTTTTCTCTATCTCAACCACAACAGTTAACAAAATCATCAGCATCATGAACAGCAAGCTTGTTCAAAGTATGGCGGAACTTGAGGAACTGTTTAGCTCACGCATGCGTGAGTATGAAGATAAGCTGCAAAGAGCTACTTGCGGAACTGGTGCCACACACTCGGACCTTGCTTCACTGTCAAAGGATTTCACCGACTTCAAAGCTTTTGTATGTAAAACTTTTCGCACTTCAAGACACAAATTGAACAATTGTCACTGAGTTTGGACAGCCACGAGACCACTATGAGACGGAAAGTTTTGCTTTTTCACGGTATTCCTGAAGGGCCCGGTGAAAAGTTGAGTGACACATTGATCAAAATAATCACGAACCAGTTACACATAGAGGACTTTAAACTGGAGAATTTAAATGTGTGCCACAGACTTGGAGCCTCTCGGGGTAAGACTAGACCAGTGTTGGTACGTTTTAAGGTGATGGAGCATCGTCGGCTGGTATGGGATGCCAAAACTTCACTCAAAGGAAGCGGAATCACCATATCGGAGTTTCTAACTAAAACTCGGCATCAAGCTTTTATGGCCGCCCGCAAGCACTTCGGCGTCAACAGCTGCTGGTCTGCTGAGGGAAAGGTTGTTGTCATGACGCCTGATAAGTCTCGCCGAAAAATAGCGACAATGGGTGAGCTGCATAATTTGATCGCGTTATTTCCCACCGCCACCAGCGCCGCTGCATCTACTGGTCTCGGACCTGCTGCTTCAACTTCGCCTGCGGGTGCGGCTACTTTGCCCAAAACTGCAACTCCAAAGGGAAAAGTTTTGCGAAAAGCCCGCCGCTGAGTTTTCGTTCCCATGCTACCTACCGGTTATTACTGTTTTGTATTGTCGGTACACTTTAAGAGGCCGGCGAATGTCACTCGTTACTGCAAGTTGACGCGTATTCAAAATTCGTTCGCGGAATATAGCTATCTCTGTTTGACAAAAACAAGTGACGGATTGATGCAGCTGTGTGTGTGTATGTGAGCGTCTTACAATTTATTGTTAGTAAAATGAGGTTTATTCATTATTTGCTTTATTTTTGCCGAACACTTCGGGAATTGTTTGTGAATGTTCGAACTAGTAATGCGTTTTTTGGAAATTTTATTACCGCGCCAATATCTCAACATATTATAACAATAGCAGATATGTCATACAAAGGTGGTCTTTTTTTACGGTGGGAAAATCATCTAATGACATCCCCCGCTCTTGGGTGGAGCGGAAGGGCGTGTCAGATTTTAATGACTCAAAAACCACTCCTGTTCCTTCGTTGCCTTTCGTACCGGGGCTGAGCTACCTTTCGGAGCTAACCCTGGCCCCAGTAGGCTTCGACCCGGTTGGACCCCTTCTGTTGCTGACAACTCCTTGAGGCGCATGGGAACAGTTCGCGCAGTCGATGACTTGGGCTCGATCCGGACAGTTACCGGACGGTCGGACAGCGAGCTACCGATTGCTCGCCGTCCGCAAGCCCGCGCCTACAGTGGCCGGAAATCGGGATCGGAATCCCGGCAGCAGCTGTGAGCACCGTTGCCTGATACGGTCGGCCTCTTCCTTTGCTAGCATTACTGCTTTGCAGAAGGAGGCGACTGCCTGCCACTGATCCTCCTCGCTCCGAACCATGGCCTGTACCAAAGTCTGGCACGAGAGATCGCCGCCGCCGATCACCTCCACGAGGGCAAGGCGATGCTCCGCCTAAGCGGCACACCTCCACTGCGTGCTCCACCGTGTCCTCCGGGCGTTCCGCACAGTGGCGACACTCGGGCGTCACTTCCGTACGAATCCGGTACAGCCCCAACCTACCGAACTTACGTGTCCAGTGAGAACCTGCGTCATGCAGAAGGTGAGGACGCCCGCGCCGTGAGGTCTTTCCAGCCATGCCTCCAAGAGGGGACTTACTGCCATAATTGTGGCGTGCCCAAGGTGGTCTTCTTGTGGTCAAATCAGAAAATGTTATGGAGGCGAGAGCTTTTTTTTTCATACGTGGGAAATTATTCAATGACTTCTGCCGCTCTTTTAGTGTCAGACTTTTAGGGAAATGAAAACTGTTCTTTCGTTTCAAGGCCCCGATGTTCTCTTTCGCTCAACTCTTGGCCTCAGTAGACTGCCTGCTGGGCCCTTACGGTTTTGCTGACATGTCCTCGAGACGCGAGTGGAACACTATGCAACATCGACGTCTCGAGCTCGGTACGGACGCTTACCGGACGGCCGGACGGAGAGATATAAATTGCTCACCGTCCGCAATCCTGCGCCTACGGTGACTGGAAAAAGGAATCAGGATCCCGGTGGCTGGGGCGTGAGGAATGATGTTCCCTCACGTGTACGACTGTCTCATTTGCTAGCATAACTGCTTCGTAGAAGGAGCCGACCACCTGCCATTCCTACACATTCCGGACCATGGCTTGTACCAGGGTCACTCCCACGAGGACACGGCGCGGCGGCAGTGCTCCTCCTGAGTGGAGCATACCATCGCCATATGCTCCACCTTGTCCTCTGGGTGGTCTACACAATGATGACAGCCAGGCGTTTCTTCCGAACTTACCACAAGGTGAGGGGTCGTCATTCGGAAGGTGAGGATGTTTCCACGTCTATTCACCCACTCCTCAAAGATTGGATTTATCGCCATAATTATGGCTTCCCCCGAGATCCCGCCGGTACTCTGACCGCCTTCGTCAGTGGTTTTTTACCCCGGCGTTGCAACTCCATGCGCAAATTGTGCATGCGTGCAAGGACTGTTGCCTCTAGATCCCATGGTGGCAGACTAGCAAGGAGGCTCGTTGCTTCGCTGGAGAACGTGCGGTATCCCCGCACCATTTGGATGGCCATGATCCTCTGGGATGCGTTCAGCTTTGCCCCCGGTCGCTTTCACAGCAATGGGGCCAACACCGGCGCTCCGTAATGGGCCATGGACCAAACAATGCTCTGTCGAGCCTCCGGCAAAGGGCTGAGGACCTGTATGTTGGGTAGGAGCCGCTTCAGGGCAGCCCCAGTCCGGTCCAGTTTGAGAACCAGACGTCGGAAGTGTTCTTCGAATTTCCAACGGATGTCGAGGACAAGTCCCAAAAACATTCCGACCCATATCTTGGTGCCGATCCCTGGGGAACACCGCACGACATCTCTCGGCGTTTCCATTCTCCACGGTGAGCGGGGCAGATAATGAACCTGTCCTTCAGGTTAGCCTCGATCACACGAATGAGGTAGACCGGCACCTGGTGATACCGGGGTCCAACTAGAGCGCTCCCTGCAAAAGCCAAACTGGCCATCCGCAAGATCCGGCTCCACCCGTACCAGGTGCGTACGAGGAATAAAGAATAGCGAAGCGCACCCTCAGAGCGGAGATGCGGCAAAAGGGGAGCATTCTCATCCGCCCATGGCTCCGCCACTAGTTGTAGTGTTGTTTATATTTTTATGTCACCGTTTTTTGTAGCTATATTTGCATACTATGTGCTATGCGACCTCCTCAACGGGGTCAGCGTGGTCTATTATACAGACGACACGCTGATCCTAACAAAGGAAGAGTCGTACCAGGCGGCGGTCGAACTAGCGAAACGCAGGGTTGCAACACCCTCCAACAAGCCTTAGCCCCACCGACATCATGTCATATGGGCCGAATCGAAATGAGACGGCTGCGGACACAGCCCACCCATATAAATATTAGCGCGCTATCACCGCAGCCGCTTCTTGACTCCTTTACAAATTTCCTCGTCTTGTCCCCATGTTGCCTTTCTCCCCATCCTGGGGCGGCATACTAACGGTCCCCCCTCACGTGGGTAAGACAAACACACAGTACGGGTTCGCTGCCTGCTTACTCCTTAGTCTGCCATTCGTGTTCGAACTCTTTTGAGGCCATGAGATTGCAGTAGTAAGCCGGTCTCACATCCAAGCAAGTGATCCCGTCCATCATCTACATATATATCTTTCGTCGCTGTTCGTCACAGCGACGAAAGATATATAATTATGTATAAGGGGGGCATCGCCACAGAACGTGATCAAAATTTTCGTCCTCATCACCGCAATAGCACACGCTAACCTCACATAACCGCATATCATACAGTTTCTTCCAGAAATATCCATGTCCAGTCAGGATCTGCGAGACTTTGTAGTCCGGCTCGACCCAAGTTGCCCTGAGCCTAACCGGCACGTCAGGGAGGAATCGATGAAGTTCCATCGCCTTCTCTTCACGCAGAGTTGCAACAGTCATGAAGAGGATCCAGTAGTTGGGACTCGAGGTGGCACTGCACAAGTCCGAGAGCATGTGTTTTCATGGCCCTCGGAACGAGCCACCGCCGGTTTCCCAAATTACAATAAAAGTTTACAAGTATCTGGGACTCGTCCTCGACAGCCGATGGTATTTTGAGGAGCACTTCCGACGTCTGGTTCCCAAACGTGTTACTTATTGTTTATTTTGTGTTGCGCCTTGTGCTGTACCAAATAAATTATTTTTCTTTCTTTCTTTCTTTCAAACTGGATTAGACTGGAGCACTCAAGCGGCTCCTGTCCAACCTGGGGTGTCCAGACGCCTCCTGCTGGAGGCTCTACGCAGGCATCGTTCGGTCCATGGCCCTTTATGGAGCGCCGTCGCTGCAAAAGTGATCAGTTGCCAAGCTGAACGCATGCCAGGGAGTTTTAGCCATCCTAATGGTACAAAGACAAAGCACGGTTTCCTGCAATATATCCGCACGGTTTCCTGCAGGCCTGATACCATGGAATGTGGAGGCAACAGTCCTTTGCACGCATATGCATGATTTACACGTGGGGATGCAACCCCGGGGTGAAATTCCGCTGCCACGACAAGTCGCTGTATGGCAGACAGTTCCGGCAGGATCTCAGCGACTGTCGTTACGCAAATCCTCACCGGACATGGCAAGTACGGGAGGCACCTGCGTCGGATTTAGGCGGAAGAAACGCCTGGTTATCACCATTGTGTGGACGGTCTGAAGGATACGGTGGAGCATACGGCAGAGATGTACATATGCGCCCCGTTTAGGCGAAACACCGCCGCGTCCTCGTGGGGGCCATCGGTGGCAACGACCTCTCGCGCCGAGCCCTCTTTCTACGAAACAGTAATGCTAGCGAAGAAGGCGGCCGCATGAACGAGGGAATACCCTGACGCCCCAGCAGCCAGAATCTCGACTCAGATTTCTAGCCACCCTGGGCTTGGAATCGCCGTCCAGCCTCCGGTAACCATCTGGACCGAACCCAAATCGTCAACGGCGCTTTTTTTTACTCTTTTTTTTAAGGGGTTTTTGACGGCGCTTTTAGTCAGCTAAAGTCTGACATGTCCTCAAGAGTTCTGTATTCCTTTTATTAAACTTTAAATGCTTACGTACTATTTTATTTAAGTCAATAGTGTCAAAAATATTACAATAAAACTCGACCTATGAACGCAACTGAAGTAATGACAGCACGCACACAATGACACTGACATCCCGCTTGCCGCGATAGCACTAGTAAACTCTTGGAAATTTGCGATAAATTGGACGTGTTTCGTAATACCAAAAATGATGAATGAAAACTTAATGTTTTTCCAATTTGTTTTCTATCATTTGTAAATTGATAATATAATCTGTGTTCCTACATTGAGAATATTGGACATATTGTTATTTTTAATATAGGAAAAGCCTAATGAAAACATGCCATTAACGTTGTAAAAAAGTGCGAATTATAATTCGCTTTAATTTCGTTTTAGGCAAGTTTTTTTAAAAAAGAAAGATGTAGGAACCTAGATAAATATCGTCTATAACCGAATAACATCATAATATGTTGGAAATATGCTCCAATTGCAAATGAGCGTGGTATTACGTTTGTATGAAAAATTCATCTGTCGCCGTGCTCTTAACATTCACTTTTGTAACTACCCATTGTTTCTTCTAATTTACTGATTTTTAGTTTTCTTTGCTTTTTGTATGTCTGCCGGTAGATTTTTCGTTTTATTTTTGTTTTACTTTTATCTTGTGATGACATGATCACATGACGTTTGACGTCTGTCAGATCCTACGTTTTGTTGTACCTATTGTGAATCAACATGTCTGCTTCCGTTTATTTTATCTGTTATTCTCGTTAGCTTACTTTTTCTTTTTAATGTGATTTCACAAGTACCTAACCGTTTTAAATTGTTGTTAAAATCTCTTCCTTCATTAGCGTATGGGTGGTTTTATTAGTTAGTGTATTAAATTATTATTTTTGTTTTTCTTGAGTATTGTGTAAATTATATTTATATATATATATTTTTTAAATTATTTTATTATATATTATAAGTAGTATTTTGCAACTATGATGGATAGTAATTTTGATGATGACTTCTTCTCTTGTTCTTCCTCTTCTAGCAGCTTTCTTAGTGCGGCGAGTAGTTCTTCCTCTCCATTGAATCTGGGTGATCAGATTTCTTCCCTGTTTTCTCGCTATCCCAATAACCTTAATATAGCCCACATCAATGCTCAGAGTGTCCCTAGCCATTACTCTGATCTTCTGGCATCCATTAACTGTGCACATTTAGATGCTTTGCTGATCTCTGAGTCTTTCCTGAAACCTTCTCTTTTATCAGTTCACTATTCCCTTCCTGGCTATGTTCTTGTCCGCAACGACAGAACGGGGAAGGGTGGTGGAGGTGTTGCTATGTACTTGCGTGCTGGTATTCCTTTTAAAATTATCAGTGCATCACCATCTTCTTACTCGGGGTCAGCAGAGCATCTTTTCTTAGAAATTTCTCTACATAATGTTAAAATGCTTCTTGGCGTAATTTATAGTCCTAACCTCAGTATCGATTACTTTGATTCTTTCGATACACTGTTAAACAATTTCTGTCCCACCTATGATCACGTGGTCTTGATGGGTGATTTTCCTTCGGAACTACAAGGGCATGGATCTGGAGGCATTACTGCGTGATGCTGTAGGCATTGACTGGACTGATGTTTTCCATAGTTCATCTGTCGACGATATGGTAAATATTTTAAACAATAAAATACTGAGTCTTTATGATCAACACGCCCCGATACGTCGAGTTAGAGTTCGATATGTCCCTGCTCCTTGGCTCACTCCCGCCATTAAGGATTCGATGGCAATTAGAGACCGAGCCAAAAGGAGGTTGAAGCGCTGTCCTTCCGAGCGCAACCAGAGCTTATTTAAGGAGCTGCGTAATCGCTGCAGTCGTATGTGTAGAGATGCAAAGAGACGCTACTTCCATAATTCTCTTGACAACCGGAACTCTTCCGAAGTCTGGAAGTTTTTGAAAACTGTCGGCATTGGTAAGTCCCCTAACGTTTCCAGCAAAGATATTGACGTGTGTGCTCTTAACCAACATTACTCACTTCCCCCTGTAACTCTAGATCCACACGTCAAATCAGCTACTCTTAATAAGTTGTCTGGTCTGCCATTGCCGCAGTGTTCTTCTTTTGAATTTAGTTCTGTGAGTGAAAATGATGTCAAAAAATCCATTCTTGCTATCTCCTCTTCCGCAGTTGGCAATGATGGCATTTGCTCAAGAATGATTTCCCCTATCCTCCCCGCAATACTTCCCGTCTTGACCCACATTTTTAACTTCTCCTTATTTTCTTGCGCTGTTCCCGATGCCTGGAAACAAGCCCATATCATTCCGTTACCCAAAATCCCTAACCCGGTCTCGCTGACTGATTTCAGACCAATTTCTATCCTTCCGTATCTCTCTAAAGTTCTTGAGCACATTGTCCATCAGCAACTCTCTCTCTTTCTCTCTAGTAATGATCTTCTTAGCCCTTTCCAATCCGGTTTTCGGCCTGGTCACAGCACTGTCACTGCCCTTTTAAAGGTTACTGATGACATCCGCTTGGCATGGACCACAAATCTCTTACGTTACTTGTTCTTCTTGATTTCAGCAGTGCCTTCAACTCTGTTGACTTCGATATCCTTCTTGGGATACTAAAATCTCTTAATTTCTCCTCTTCCACTGTTAATTGGTTCCATTCCTATCTTAATGGCCGCTCGCAGCGGGTACGCCTTGATGAGTCTTCATCGGATTGGTGCTATCTTGCTGCGGGGGTGCCTCAGGGTGGCGTTCTCTCACCTCTCCTTTTTTCTATTTGTATCAACTCTGTCACTAGAGTCATTTCCTCTTACTTCCATCTCTATGCAGACGACCTGCAGCTGTACCATCACTTTCGTGTGGAAGATGCTGAAGCCGCTGTGTCCGCTGTGAACAGCGACCTGATGCTGATAGGGGAGTGGTCGCAGTCCTTTGGTTTGCAAATTAACCCCAAGAAATCCCAGGCTTTAGTTATTGGTGGCAGATATATGCGGAACAAGCTGGACATTACATTGCTGTCTCCACTCTGGTTAAATGGAGTTCAGATAGATTATGTTAAGACGGCTAAAAACCTTGGGGTGATCATGGACTCGAATTTATCGTGGACTGACCATGTCGCTGAAGTCAGTCGCAAAGTGCACTACACGTTTCACTCCTTAAAATGCCTTCAGAGTTTTTTGCCCTTGAAGACCAAAATTTCTCTTGCCCAAACACTGATTCAACCCATCATTGACTACGCTGATGCCTGTTATTTGGATGCCACCGAGGAGCTTTTAAATAAACTTGAGCGTTTGCAAAATATCTGTATTCGTTTTGTTTTCAACCTTAAAAAGTATGATCATGTCTCAGGCTTTCGCATGGTTCTCAAGTGGCTCCCTATTCGACTTCGCAGGAACACTCGGATATTATGTCTGCTATTTAACATCCTTTTCAACCCAAAAACTCCCTCTTACCTGCGGGAACGTTTCTCCTACTCCCGTCCTTCTGATGCACCTTGCAGGTCGCATCTTAAGAATCTCCTTAAATCCCCTCCCCACTCCACCGACTTCTATTCCTATTCCTTCACTTCGCACGCAGTACGGTTGTGGAATTCACTTCCGCCTGACATCAGGGGCTGCCAAACTCTTGCAGTTTTTAAAAGAAGAGTGAAAGAGCACTATCTTTCTATTTCGTCATAATTGCATATTTAAACTAGTATGTATTATTTTATTTTAGGTATTATTTAGTATGTATTTGTGTAGTATTTATTTTATTATGTGTATGTTTATAATTATAGCAGTATATATATATCTTTAATTATTTTTTTTTTTTTATACTATTTAATTGTTAACTATAACTATTTTGTGTGTACTAATTTTCCTTTCACTTTTACACACGGTGTCTACTTCTCTTTTTTCTTCAACTTTCCTGTCGCAGGTATGCTGGAAGAGATTTCATTAGAAATAAGCATCACCTTTGTACTATTTTTTCTGTTTCCTTCCTCTTTTCTTGTATTTCTATGTGTGTACATAAATAGTTAAATAAATAAAAATAAATAAAAAATAAATGGCAGGTTACTGTATTAAAATATCATCATCTAAGAGGAGTATGGGTTTATTTTTATTGGTGTTAATCATTTTGCTGTCCGAACCGTTATGGGATTAATGAGTCTCTTTTTTGGGAGCGATTAGCGCTTCCTTTGTTTCCTTTACATTGAGATGAAACAGAGGGTTATTTAATCCTTCAAAATTATTAAAGAGGTCATCAAACAGCTTTGAACCACATAAATGACAGGTTACTGTACTAAAATAAGTACATCACTCTAAGAGGAGCATAGGTCTGTTTTTATTGGTGTGTATAATTTTGTTGTCCATGGTTAATAAGTCCGAACCGTCATGGGATTAATGAGTCCTTTTGGGAGTAATTAGTGATTCCTTTGTATCCTTTACATTGAGAAGAAACAGAGTTCATTTAATCCATCAAAAATTAAGTAGTCATCAACCGCCTTTGAACCACATAATTATGTTAATTTATTATTCGCTGGAAACTGAAGGAATAACTGGAATAATTAACGAGCTACGAAAAATAATAAAAAACCTTTGTTTGGAACCGTTAATTGTCACCCTCGTCAGTATAATTCAATTGTTCGTGTTCTCATTAACACACGACCAGTTCATTAGTAATTTGATAACGTAAGGAGATTGTTTGCACCGAACCACAGAGCAAGTGCTTTAATGGTAGTGGGCAAGGCACATTGCTTCTGGTGTATTGACTGCGTATCGGAAGATGGAGCGTTGGAAAGCCTCCCAACGTAACGTTATGGAATATTGTTATTATTATTCACGGAAAGATTTAGTTAACTTGTATTATTAGTACCAGGACTCTCACTATAATTTTATGTATAATAAGTTAAGTATATCAAAAGGTAGAAAAGAAAAAGGTCAAAAGCGAGAACCTTGTCCTGAGTCCTTTCATGTGTGTGAATGTTGTGCAAGTGTATTAGTTGTGACTTTGTGAAAATGTGTATTTGTATGTGCACAGAGGAAAATTAAAGTCAGTATCGATACTAGTTGACACGTTTGATTTATATGGGCGTTTTGTATGGACACACTTGATTTGTATGGACACACTTAATTCGTATGGACACGTTTGATTTGTACGGAAAAGAAAGAAAGAAAGGAAGGAAAATATTTTATTTGGCACATATTGATGTACGCAATGAAGAAACAACATGTAGACACTTATGCCCTTCACAGACGGCTACTTTTTGTAGCAATGCTGTAGCGCGTTCGCATCGATACGGTCCCGATGCTGCAGCGCGTTGGCATTTTTCTTTAGCGCCTGCAAATGCAGCTAACGCGCGTTAGTAGCGATGCTGTCGCGCGCTAAAAGTTTTCGTAGGCGAGGGCCTTAGGAGTACAAATATAAAAAAAAAAACTAACATTGTGCGTCTTGCGCTTGCACCAAATAGGTCCAGGGCCTCAAGTCTGCTATTACAATAGTGTCAGAATGGTCTATCATTGATGTCATAATGGTCGATTTTGACAAGTTTGGTAATCTACTAATATAATGGCGTCATTATGACTTTCCAATGGTCAACCACTGACACTCCATTGAAAGAAGTGGCATAAAATAGTAATCTCGTACATATTGACAAATGAATATTTGAAGTATGCGGTAATCTGCTAAAACTTTGACAGTTTATTTGATCAGTGTTCTACCTTTAGAACGTAACAGTACAGTTATTGGTTTTAATATGCTCGATATTATCATTCTACTACAACCCTATTACGATACCACTGACCGATCAATGATCGATCATTATGAATTAGCAGATTACGAACTTTTAGCAAAATGACAATGGAATCGTGTTGAAATGACGAATTTATAAAAATAGCAGACTTGGGCCCCTGTTCAGCAAAAATGCCAGACAAGTACGTGGTAGTTGCCTGGCGCTGGTTTTCAACTGAACTTTATTGAGAGTGTAAAACATTACGGGAAGTTTATCTAGTACTGTCTCTGACAGTGACCACAGAGGAGCTTTCTTACTCTGTGGTACACACCAACATGCAAACCTTACAAATGACGTGAAAGAGAATTGTTAAGAAGGTGCTGTTACCAACCCTCCCTCATTCCTGTGGTTTCGTCAACGATATTAAGGGATTATGTGGAAATGAAAACAGCATAATTTTATGCCTTAATTTAACCGTTATAAGACCGCTAATCCGTTAGCGAAGTGTTGTGGTTATGAAATGTTTTCATGATGAGTTTAAGAGGCCCTTATTCGGGAATGACTGTATTATGGCTATAATGGCTTTATTATTAATCGAGGTTCATTTTAATAACCATAATCGTTCGATTTTCACTGAGAGCAGTTGTGTTGCATTCGATCGCGCGCGTACCAGTGTAAAGTGCTTACTCATCAAAATAACGCCGTCAAGTCCGATGCATCGCAATGACCTAGTTTTTGCGCAATGATGACGACTGACGGAGAATATAATTGTTAAGGCGAAGCTAATACTCAATTATATTTTATAATGAGTTCGAAAAAGGAGACTCTGGGTGATACCAGAATAATCTTGAATACACAGACTGAACATTTGTTGTTTAAATATTTTCGTGAAGAACAGAATCAGCGTAAAAAACTAGAAAAAGACTTAAATGACCTGAAAAGTCAAATAGAAATTCTCCAGCAGCAGCTGAAACTTCAAGCGGGAAACCCACCGCAATCAGCAACAACCAATAATGTGACTTCTCCCCCGGCTGTTGAATACAGCACAGATGAAGAGGAGCTTGCTCGAGAAACAGGTTGGATAAGGCAAAAAAGCAGGAAGAAAAGGAAATTGAACACCTCCCCCGCCCAACCTACTCAAACAGAACACGAAAGTAAAGAGAACAAAGGTAAGGAAAAACACATCAGAACTCCTATGCCACCACCTATTATTGTAGATGGTATCCAAGAATACCAGAAATTCTATGATTTCTTATGCGAGAGCCAATCAGCTGACACATTCAGCATCAAAATGATGAACGGGGATACCGTTAAAGTAAATGCTAAATGCGAAGAATCGTACAGAGCAATTACTAATGCCCTTAAAAACAATAATTGTCTTTGGCACTCCTATGAGAATAAGCAGGAGAGACCAATAAGAGTTATGGCGAAAAAATTGCATCATACATGCATCCCAGAAAGAGCAGTCGAAGACTTGCGAAGCAAAGGCTACAAGATTTTAGAAGCAGTCAATAAATTGAGCTGGAAAACTAAAGAGCCACTCAATATGTTCATGTTGTCATTTTCAAACGATGAAGAAACCAGTAAAATTTATAATATAAAATATATAATGGGATGTAACGTAGAAATTCAGCCCCTTAAATCTACAAAACTGGTACCTCAATGCAAAAGATGCCAGGCATACGGCCATACGCAAAAGTATTGCTCAAAAGAACCGAGGTGTGTAAAATGCACTGGTAAACATCTCACCAAGGATTGCAAAAAACCAAAAGAAGAGAAGCCGAAATGCATCCACTGTGGAGCTCCACATCCTGCCAACTACCGGGGATGTATTGTTGCTAAAGAAATTCAGCAGATTAGAAACAATAAATCAAAAAACCATAACATCACCCCTCAACAAAATGCACGTACTGGAAAAGGTGAGGGCCCCTATCTAAACACACTAAGTCAAATGACGAAAAAAACCACCACCAAAAACATCTCATACGCCCAAGCAGCTGCAAGAGGCATAGCAAAGGCGCCAATGGATGATATGAATAGCGACAAGAAGTTGGATGAAATATTAAAGTTAATGTCATCATTCGACGAGAGACTGAAGAAAATCGAAAATAGCAACAAAATTGCTACTCTTAAGCTTAAAAAATGACTATCACACTAAAGTTTATGACATGGAACTCAAATGGATTATTAAAACACCAGAACGAGTTACAAGTAGTATTAGACATAGAAAAAATAGATGTGTGCCTTATATCAGAAACACACTTCACAAAACAATCTCACATTAAGTTTAGAGGGTACAAAGTATACCATGCACTTCACCCAGATAATTCTGCAAGAGGCGGTAGTGCCGTTATTGTAAAAGAAAATTTACAGCACTACGAAGAGCTCAAGTACGAAGAGAAAGATATCCAAGCAGTGGCGATTTGTCTCCAAACTAAAAAATATCCACTAACAGTGTCTGCCATCTATTGTCCACCTCGGTATATGATAAAAAGAGATCACTATATACGTTTCCTTACCAGCCTTGGTAGTCGTTTTATTTTAGGTGGAGACTTTAATGCTAAAAATACTCATTGGGGCTCCAGACTAACTACTACTAAGGGCAAAGAACTACTGAGTGCCATAAAAGAGATGCAATGTGAAGTTATATCTACTGGAAAGCCCACCTACTGGCCAACAGATTCAAATAAAATTCCAGACTTAATAGATTTTTTCGTAACCAAAAATCTGTCAACTAGTTACATAAAAACAGAACAAAGCTATGACATGAACTCAGATCACTCGGCAATCTATTTAGAAATTAGTGAAAATATTTTGTACAAACAAAACAGGCTCACTCTTGTCAATAAATACACAGATTGGGAGAGTTTTAAGACCACATTGAA
Organism: Mythimna ferrago; assembly: GCA_910589285.2. Lineage (NCBI taxonomy): Eukaryota > Metazoa > Arthropoda > Insecta > Lepidoptera > Noctuidae > Mythimna > Mythimna ferrago. The sequence goes on from OU342680.1 coordinate 4,119,776, forward strand.
TGATCAAATAGATCTTAAAGTTCCTTTAAAAACACCCGAACATTTAAATTTTGAATTAGAAAACTTTATAACGCAGATTCAGCAAGCAGCGTGGGAAAATACACCCAATATCAACAAGAGAACGAAGGGAAATATCTATCCCTTCAGAATCAAGCAACTCATTATGGAGAAAAGAAGACAAAGAAAAACGTGGCATCAGTCTAGGTGCCCTGATGACAAACGCAAACTTAACAATCTGACAAAAAAAGTAAGAAGACTAATTCAGAACTTTAAAAACGACTCAACCAAAACCTATCTTCAGGAACTAAGTAACGACCTAAAGACAGACTACTCACTTTGGAAGGCTACCAAGCATCTCAAAAGGCCGATCACACAAATCCCTCCCATCAAATGTGAAAACGGGCGATGGGCAGTCACTAATATTCAGAAAGCCAAGAGGTTTGCTGAGCACCTAGAAAATATATTTCAACCAAACGAGGGGGAAATCATTCAGGACTGCAATTTAGTTAACACGACACCAGATTATGAAGATATTAAACTAGTAACACCAAGAGAAGTCGCAAGAGAAATAAAACAAAACATAAGCCGTCGAAAATCTCCAGGTTACGATTTAATAACAGGGGAAATACTTCATAACATACCAAGAAAGGGTCTGGTTAAGCTGACAACCCTTATAAATGCTGCACTAAGACTTAAGTATGTACCAGACTTATGGAAAGTTGCTGAAGTGATCATGATAGCTAAGCCTGGAAAACCTGCACACGAAACAACATCATACAGGCCAATCTCTTTGCTACCTATTATGTCAAAACTTTTTGAAAAGCTGTTACTTAAACGGCTCAAACCAATAATACAAAGCAAGAACATAATACCAGAGCACCAGTTTGGTTTCCGAGAAAAGCACTCAACTATCGATCAAGTGCATAGGATCACAAACGTAATAGAACACGCCCTTGAAGACAAGAAGGTTTGTTCTACTGTGTTCCTAGACGTGGCACAAGCTTTCGACAAAGTATGGCATGAAGGTCTAATATATAAACTAAAGATCCTGTTACCGAAGCAGTTTGCAGATATTCTGGAATCCTACATTCTAAACAGAGTCTTTAGAATAAGGCAAGAAGATGCCTACTCAGAAATGAAACAAATAAAAGCCGGCGTACTGCAAGGAAGTGTATTAGGTCCGGTCCTGTACCTAATATACACTTGCGATATTCCAGAATCAGAGCATAATATCATTGGGACCTTCGCTGACGACACAGCTCTCATGGCTGTAGGAAACAGCCACCAAGAAGCAGTTGAAAAGGTTCAAATGGCTGTCAACCAAGTTTATGACTGGACCAAAAAATGGAGGATTAAATTAAATGAATCCAAATCTGTACACATAGATTTTAGTAACAAGAAACACCAGTATTCTCCAGTTTATATAAATAATAAACAAGTCCCATATGAGAATACAGCCAAATATCTGGGTATGACTCTTGACGCTAAGCTACGCTGGAAAGCCCACGTCAAGAAGAAAAGAGATGAACTCGACTTACGATTCAAAAGAATGTATTGGCTGCTTGGAAGAAATTCCACGTTGTCTGTGCAGAACAAATTGTTATTATATAGACAAGTCCTAATGCCAGTTTGGACTTATGGTATTCAGCTGTGGGGCTGCACCAAACAGACCAATATAAGTATCATACAACGATTTCAGAACAAGGTACTAAGGGAAATTGTAAATGCACCTTGGTACATACGAAATGATGACCTCCATCGGGACCTAAAAGTTGAGTTCATCGACAAAGTGATAAAAAAAATTGCAGAAGCTCACGAAAAGCGACTTCATCAGCATGTGAACATCGAGGCAATCCAGCTTCTCGACCACACGAATATAGTGAGAAGACTAAAAAGAACAAAACCGTTCGAGTTAGTGTTTAGTGATAGTGAATAGTGTAATGTAGCATAATTGCTACCTAATAAATACAAGAACGAAGTGTATTCGCCTTAATAGAGACAATAAGAAAAGTGCTATTGGACACATTCTTAGTAAAGACAATTTATTAGTTTAGGATATAATTAAATTACTTATTAGTCTATATATAAGGCTAGATTGTAATATAAACTAGGGTTCATCCTTTGGATGTATTCGAGGACAAGGAAAAAAAAAAAAAAAATTTTAATAACCATCAAGGTATAATCCTGGATATTTTTTGATCGATTTACAGACTAAATGAAATGCAGCCAAATCACACTTAAACTTTTGACCATTTGCATCAGTAGCCCGATTCACGTAATCAAAACCGTAGCGATTTAGTCGTTTAGACCATTACCTTATTCACATCCATCAATCGAGTTTGAACGACACCGATTTTAAAGTCGTTCCGTCGAAGAGTCGATTAAAAAAAAAATAACTGTATTTCATTATCCTGGTAGAATACTTATTTATGTAACTTGAAATAAGTCGTTGATAGATTGTTTAGTATCGAGCCAGTTAAGTTGTCGTTCTATCCAATCCCGATTAAGGAACACATGAATACCGATTTTGGATAGGACTTCGATCGAACAACTATAAAACTTCAAAGATATTTGACTTGTTTGATTTTACGTGACTGAGGCTTCAGATTGGTCCGACGAGTGTCTCCGTGTTTACTTGCCAGGGTCATGCGTTTGCAACTGGATACTCCATCTCGTTTAACCCCTTGTATGCCGGAACGCAGATCTACGCGAGACACAATGGCTTTTTAATTGAGACACAATTAAAAAGCCATTGTGTCTCGCGTAGATCTATCTCTCTCGATCTCTAATTACGGCATACGAGAGGTTAACTCTTAAATTCCCATAGATGACAAGAAATGACGAGATGGAGTATTTGGTCGTAGATGGATGTTGGGTTTTTTCGTCAGTAAAAGTCTAACACTATCTCCCGCTCCACCCAAGGGCATGTCATTTGGATGATTTTTAATAATAATAATATAAATATAATAACATCAATATAATCTTGACGTGCAATAAAGTATATATAAATAAACATAATATAATAATAATAACATAATATAATATCTAATAATATATAGAAAACTTAAAGAACATAAACCTAATCTTTTATTTGATTTTTTCTTATTTTTTTTAGATCTGTTTGCTAGTCGGCAAAGTCCTCCTCCAACTTTTTTCACTCATGTCTTTCCTTAGCCACTCTGTTCCATGTGACGCCTGCCACTTGCTTTATATCGTCATCCCATCTTTTTTGTGGTCTGCCTCTTTTCCTTTTACCTTCTCTGGGATACCATCGTGTCACCATTTTGCTCCATTTGTCTTTTCTTCTTATCATATGTCCAGCCCATCGCCACTTAAGCCTTCTAATTTTGCACGTTATATCTATAACCTTTGTTTTGCTTCTTATCACTCGATTTCTCAGTCGGTCTGACTTTTTCACATTGATCATGTTCCTTTCCATTGCAAAGATGATTTTTACCCAACAAAAAAAAAGCAAGAATAAAATAATATTTTTAATCAGACCGTCGTCGATCGGCTTTTCCAATACATACTGAGGTAAACCTTTATCAATCGCTTGTCGGGTTTCAGGCTTTAGAATACCCGTTACGATTGTCAATAGATATTACTCTGACAACCGGAGCAGATGGAACGTGCTCTGAAATACACCGAGAGGAAATTTATGGTCTCGTATTGTTTGGACACGACAAGCAAAGGGAAATCAAAACTAAAACTTAATATATTTTATTAATAAAGAAATAATAGTTATTATATATATGCCATTGGGCAGAATAGGATAGGGTAGGGTAGAGTAGGGTAGAGTAGAGTAGAGTAGGGTAGAGTAGGGTATAGTAGGGTATAGTAGGGTGGAGTAGGGAAGAGCGGGAGCGAAGCCGCGCGGCTATTTGAATAATATATAATATAAATCGATGAGTCCTATGTATAAGGGCCAATGTGCAAATTGACAACTTTTCAATAGAGGCTCAAATATTCAATTTAATATATTTTTACAAGCTTCAATAGATCTTTGTGAAACTTTGCATAATTACTATGGTACATATTTTCGTTAATCTAGCTAGATCAATTTATTTGTGTCTAAAATAGTTTTTTAATTAATGTAGAGATTACGTGATATACGTGATTTTTCTTCATTTTAATTATACTGAAAAAACCAGTAAAAACGCTTAATAAAAGTGTCACTGTTTAATAGTGTGTATAAAAAGAATATAAAAATGTTAACACCCAACAAGATATTATGTTTATTCCATATCTAGTACCTGTGATATCTAGAAAACATAAATAATATTTTTTCAGCAGCAGCCAGTTACTCTAACATTATTAATATATATGAATAAATAAATTAATAAATAAATATATCAATTATTATAAATCATCATGGTGGACTTCCTACCTACACGCACAAAACGTTTTAGGACACATTCATTGTGCGTGCAGCTAAGGAGTGGAATTACTTGCCGGAGTCTGTGTTTTCTGACAGCTACGAGTACAACCCGGGAATCTTTAAGTAGTACTGGTCCGATTGCTAAAATTTCTTCACCGATAGAAACCTCCTTCGTTCCTGAGTGACATAGGCTACATTTTATGTACGCGGACGAAGGCAAAAATCCTCATAATAATCCCAAAATTATTAAGCTATTGCATAGCTTCTATCGCGGACCTTGAGCGTGGAGACCGAATCCAGAAATTCCGTAACGAAAATAACCTAACACACCCCAATCATTTGTTTTTTGAGCGTGGTGACCGATAAGAAAACAAACGAGTGAACAATCAATCAAAATTCAATTTAATGTGTGAAAGTGTAACTTCAATTAATATCAAAGAAAAAAAAAACAAAGGAAAAAAAATACTGCATAAATAAAATAAATAAATAATTATAATTGCTTATGTTGATAAAAATGGTATGCAATAGCTTTACCGCGGCAGTCCCCGAGTGTCACACGTCTTTTTTTTTATTTATTTATGCTTTATGCACATTACACTGCACAAAGGCGGACTTAATGCCATAGGCATTATCTACCAGTCGACCTTAGGGTGGTGCAGAAACAACATGGCAAGGGCTAATAAATAGACAAACAGAAGAAAGACAAATACAATAGTAAATACATACTTAGATACATACATACAAATAAACAATGTTGTGGTGAAAAAACAACAAACGAAAAACAAATATATATACTTTTCCACTGCCGGGGAAAGGCTTCCCCTAACATCTTCCAAGTATCTTTTTCTCGAGATACCTCTAACCAGTCCTTGTGGTAGGCATCTAGGCCATCTCGCTATCTCTTCCCAAAACGTAATTTATGGTACACAAATAAAATATAGTCCAATATTGACAAAGCTGGAACCATTCAATCTAGCTGGCTTTACTTTGTTAATGTTTGTTCAGTGGGATAGAATGTAACGCGAGAGCTCGAATTCAGCACGTTTGACATTTTATTTTTGTTGCCCTGAAAACTTTATTTTAATTGAAAATTGTGTAGATGAGTGATGATATTAGTGGAACCTAAAGAACATTCTTAGGGTTTCGTATCAAAGGGCTGTGCTCGGAGTTTCCTTGCGTGATCGAGTCAGAAATGAAGATATCCGCAGCAGAACCAAGGTTGCCGACATAGCACGAAAAATCGCCAAACTTAAGTGGCAATGGGCAGGGCACATTGCTCGTAGAACAGATGGCCGTTGGGGCCGAAAAGTTCTGGAGTGGCGAGACCGTACATCGGAAAACACAGCGTTGGAAGGCCTCCTACAAGGTGGTCCGATGACCTGGTGAAGGTTTCGGGAATCCGATGGATGCGGGACTCACAGGATCGTGCATTGTGGCGACGCTTGGGGGAGGCCTATGTCCAACAGTGGACGTCTGTCCGCTGAGATGATGATGATGATGCTGATGTATCCAAAGGGTAAAAGTGGAGTCTTTGTAATAGAGTCCCGCTCTATTACTAAGACTCCGTTCGTCTATCTGTCTGTCACCAGGCTGTATCTCATGAACAGTGATAGCTAGACAGTTAAAACTTTCACGCATGATGTAGTTCTGTTACCGCTATAACAAAAAATACTAAAAACAGAATAAAATAAATATTTGAGAGGGGCTCCCATACAACAAACGACGCACACATGGCCAGTTTTTCAATATTTTTTTACACGAGTAAATTCGTCAAAATGTATCTAATGGCAAGAGGGAGTGACAGACTTTTACTGACTAAAACGCACCAGTGTTCCTTCTCGCGCCGGGCCTTGGTTCAGGCTATGGTCCGGAGCGAGGAGGAGTGGCAGGCGGTCGCCGACTTCTGCGAAGCAGTAATGCTCGCAAAGGAGGAGGCCGACCGCGTCAGCCAACAACGCTCTAGTCGCCGCCAGGATTCCGATCCCGATTTCCGGCCACCGTAGGTGCGGGCTTGTGGAAGGCGAGCTATGGGTAGCTCGCTGTCCAACCATCTGGTAGTTGTCCGGACCGAGCCCAAGTCGTCGACGGCGCGCACTGTTCCCGCGCGCCTCAAGGAGTGGTCAGCAACAGCAGGGGTACAGCTGAGTCGAAGCCTACCGAGGCCAGGGTTAGTTTCGAAAGACAGCACGAGCCCCGGTATGAAGGCTTGAAGGAACGAGGTGGGTTTGTATTCAGTAAGAGTCTGACACTATCTCCTGCTCCACCCAAGAGCGGGGGTAGTCATTGATGATTTTCCCACCATAAAAAAAACCAGTGTGCTTCAATTAGCCTTTACAGGTTAAGGCAACGGTGAGTCTTCTTTCTTGATTTAAACCAGTAATTCCTCGCGTTCACACGAAAAAACAAATTCCACGTTTGCGAGATGCGACCTTTGGCGGTAGACGCTTGAACCTCCTGATGATTTAATCGAGCCGTCGGAGAACCTCTCGCCTGAACCCGAGTTGCCTTGGTCAACCTGGAAATCTTTAAACAGACTCCCCACGTAGGTCGGAATATTTCAAAATGCATATTTGAAGGGGTTACGTGTGCGAGGCAATCCCACATGCATGATGGTAATTATCTGCACGATATTAAAAACACCCTAAAGAGAATCTCCACAGAACCCCCCCCGGCTCTTACACAGTTCCGATCTTTAGTTTAGTGTTTGTGCGGCGTCTCTCCACAAACCATCTTCCGCCTCCCATCTTGCGTCACGTGCCCTGGGCTTTTACTTATTCATATTATTTTACAACGGGTAGTATTACCATGGCCAAATACTGGGCCAGACATGGAATTTAATTTGAAAACCCTTACGTTTTTGACGCTTAGTCCGGACCGTAGAGCGGTCCGGACTAAGCGTTTCGCCTCGTTGTTTATACCGTGCACATCGAAGGACTGGAAATAGGCTCTTAATAAACTCGAGCACCTCACCATCAACGATTGCATCACTGCTTACCATCAAGTGGGATCGCAGTCAAGCGCTAGTATGTTCTGTCCACTACAAAGAAGAGCAAATTCTTAAGCGTTATAATACTATAGTATAGAAATATAAATAGGTAGCTGTCATGTCATGTCTGCTAGTTACTAATCAATTCAATGATACCATGTATTTATACTTAATGCAAGAGACATGACGGTATGCCGTACGGTCGTTAACTTATTATGTAGTTCTCGGTAAAACTGTTGTCGCGAACAGTTCAGTCGTTGCGGCAGGTCAAAGGCCTGAAAGACTGATGACCTTACACAATCAAGTGGCGAAAGGCTTTATGGCCCTTGTATATATATATATTATACTGATTCGCATTAAATTATTTTTTTTAGTTTTTTATTATTGATTATTATATTTTACAATTAATGAGGATGGGCTGACTCTGGTACCATGGAAGAACGGGAAGTGCCTGATCTAGGACGCAACTTGCGTCAGCACTGTCGCCCCCAGTCACCTGAGTCGCACCATGCACACTGCTTCTGCCACCGCTGAAGATGCCTGCTCTAAAAAAAGGCTGAAGTACGCTTCCTTGGAGCAGCTTTACTATTTTGTGCCGGTTGCTGTGGAGACTCTGGGCAGTTGGAGTACGGAGGCAAGGTCTTTTGTGCGGGATTTGGGCCGTAGGCTCGGTGAGGCAACGGGTGACTCCCGGTCCAGGTCGTTCTTGGTGCGAAGAATGGCCATCGCTATTCAGCGAGGTAATGCGGCGAGTGTTATGGGCACCTTTGCACCGGGAACGATCAGGGGCGGGTTATTTATTGACATTTGACGTTTAGAAAAAAAAAAAAACATTTTACAATTTATTTTTTTTATTCAGTTTCACCTATCCCGATGTTTGTCTGTCATCAAATCTTGTAAATTAAATTTGACCCACTTCCCGGTTACCGATTGAGCTGAAATTTTGTATACATGTGTAAATCAGATGACAATACAAAATTATTGTGACAAGGAGCTGATCTGATGATGGAACTGGAAGGTGGCTATAAGAACTTGGTAGTTAAACGACACAACCCCATCGAGTTTGGGCCCGTATGATTCGTCTTGACGAGCATTAGTTATATAGGTATACCGAGCTATAAAAGCTTGCTATGAAAAAATGATTTTCATTAAAAGCTTGTTTATTATAGAGATGGTAGTCAAACGCGGACCCATTTCACCTGATGGTATGCCATGATTGGTCGACGATGGAGCACGCTTGCTTAGAAGTAACCTATTCACTCTATATTGACACTAAAGGTAGCCATACACGGTAGGGCATACCTGACAGGTTTACCTGCACAGTTATACCTGTCAGGTATAACGTCTATGGCGGGCATTATATTATACAGAGCTAAAGTTTTTTTTTTTGTTTATTCCTGAACTCGAACCCATACTGAAATCTATATTGCAGAACACATTAGAATCAGAATCAGAAACGTTAATTTCAAATAGACCAGTTACAGGCACTTTTGAATTGTCAAAATGTCGGTCAGTCAAACAAGTGAAGCTAAATTGCACGTTCCCAAGATTAGGCTCTAAGGAGAAGAACGTGCAAGAAACTCCATGGACACTCATAATACAATAAGTTATACATTTCTGAATATCATGTGAATGCTCAATTAATTTAGTTTTTTTGTTAAGATAAGGATTTCTATTAATTAAACACATACAACACCACACACCTAGCACACAAACACACCTAGTTAACAAACTCAGTTAATTGTGTAAGCACCTTTAAAAGATAAAAAAAAATAGTTAAGCTTTTAAAAAACATACTTGGCTTTATTAAAAGAAAATTGAACACAATACCTACAATTTTATTTCCCTGAAAACTGTTTCATATTCATGCGAAGCCTCTTTTTTCTTTTTTTTTTATGGAACAAACGCAGTATATTAAAAGGATATTACAAGGTGGCGCCAGTTCCCTGAATAACTGTGTTATATCATATGTGAGCCAACGTTTTATCGCTAAAGTAGTAGGGACTACCTACCACTAAAAGTACGTACCTACTGAGTTATCGCTTCGTAGATTTTTTTGGTATGTTTATGGAGTGCGTAAAATTTGATTTAATATCTGTGTGGTTTCTACATTTTGAATATATTCATAAGATTTTATTGAATTGATAAAATATGATTAATATTTTTTTTTATTTAAAGAAAAGGGTTTTCTGGTGCATCCAGTAATAGGCACAGTTCAGATTGTGCAATTACCTAAAATGCGGTCACTTCCGGATTGTGTGATCCTGATGATTATTACCAAATTTCGTTTTTGTTTTTTTTTTTTGTTTTGAAGTTATTGCAAAATATAAATTAATTTATTAAAAAAAAATATAGTAACCAAGAGTTACATTAAAAATCGATTTATTATTGTTATTTATTTTACCGATATAGCTACGCTGACTAGTACCAAATATTATGTACTAGGAAAAAAAATAAAAGCCCAATGTTAGAGGTAAGATCGTCTTATCAAGATTTTTTTTAACCGATTACGTAAATCAACTAACTTTCCAGAAATGTTGTCAAGATGGATGTATATTTTTTCGCAGCCTCAAACTACTTAGGATTAGATAAGAAAGCCTTGAATACAAAGTAACCTGCAAGAACACAGGAACTTTATTTGAAAAATAGCAACGATCTTTCTTGTTCACACCTACTTAAACTAATGTAGAGTCAGGACAAGCTAAATAGACAGACATATATCTCGAGCTTACCTACTCTTATCTGCTAGCTTAGCTCAGTTAGATGAGCTATGTTACTTGTTTTAGCCTGCAGTGTTATAGAGGTATCAAGCCATGTGTAATGTCATCATTATCATCATCATCATTTCAGCCGAAAGATAGACATAGGCCTCCTCCAAGTGCCGCCATATCGAACGGTCTTGTGCGTATCGCAGCCATCGTATTCCCGCAACTCTCATCAGAACAACAGCCCACCTTGGAGGTCTTCGAATGCTGTGTCTTCCAGTGCGCGGTCACCGCTGCAGAACATTTCAGCCTCATCTACCATTTGTTCTACGAGCAATGTGCCCTACCGACTGTGACTTAAGTTTGGGAATTCTTCGAGTTATGTGGGTACATGTTTAATGTGTTGTATGATTTTCAAAATAGACATCAACATCTTTCTACTCTTGTCCCACATTATTTGAAGTCAGTGCAATGTTTTTTTTTTCTTCCATTCTATTCTGTTATTCGTCATGCTATCACTAACTCCCTTTTCTTTCATATCTCTCCTCAATCAAACAGTCACCGTGATTCACTCTAATTGAAGTGGAAGGGAATGTCAAACTTGTATTGACTAAAACCTACAGTGTTTCTTCAGTTACCCCTATTGCAAGGGCTATAAAAACTCCTTCGAATAATTCGCAGACCAAGTAGCAGATGTCGGCCCCAGCAATTCCGACCGATTGAATGAAAGCCAACCCGAATATAGTAGGAAAAAAGGTCTAGCTGATATCTTTCACCACGCTCGTTTGTATCCATAGAACTCTCTCTGACCCGAAAAGAAAATTAATACTCCATTTATCAAAACATTTTTATTTTGAAACTCACACTTAGATTAAAAGCATAATACGATTTAAAATATACTCGTAAGCTTTTTATTATCCTTACAACCAAGCACCCAAATTACATACACAAATGCAAACGAGACCCGGAACAGTAACAATAAAAATTAAACTCTATGCCACAAAATTAGGGTCTAATTTAATTCGCAGCCAACGCAAGTAATAAACGGTCTTAGAAATTAAAATTATTTTGTGCGTGAGGCACGCATACATTGCGGGGCCACGAAATATTAAATCAATGCAATGCTCTGCAATGCTTGTACTTGACGCGTTTAGCCTCGTGAAAGGGTGCATGCGTGGTGGCTAAGGCGGTAGCGGTCACAGTGGCGACCGCGATTGTCTGTGTATTTAAATAAGTTTTTACACCACCTGCTCGATAATGTCGTTTTATACGTCATACAAACCTCACTTAAAGCAAGTCATTCTATCCCGGAGATAATGCAGTATGGCCGATCCCTAGGGAATAATGAGATTTGAATTTGGAATATCAAAAATCGTCAACATTGTGAATTAACATGTAGGCGTATCGAACAAATTGACTAGAAATTCAAACCAAAGAGTAATCACTATGATTCAAACTGGCCACTAACAAAAAAAAAAGAAAATAGAATAAAACGTGCGTACTGATGACCGGAGCATTACAGAAAATTGAAACTATGGAATCTTGGAGTAGTGAATTTTGTTTGTTTGATGAACTTAATACTCATATTTCTCTAATATATGATTTGGTACACCAAATTGTCTTTTAATTATCTCACAGATGGTGTAAAAAGTAGAGTATGCAACTCGGGGATAAAGCTGTCTTTGTCTTGGGCGGCTTGAATTCCTCACTTCACTCAGGTTTCTTTATTAACTCCCTCGCAATGCTCGGGACTTAATTAACTATATAAATCCCTCACTAACGTTCGGGATTAAATCATCAACCTTCGTTTCGTTCGGAATTCAACATGCCGCCCGCGACTTAAAGGCTTTATCCCCTTGTCACATAATCTACTATTTCGAAAGAGATGAGAGATGGGGCTAGTTGTTTAGAATGTCAATGACATGTGTCACGATTGTTTAATTACCAGTGCTACACAAGTCATTGAAGGCAGAAGAAGATGAACGGATTTCCTCAGCGGCAACGACTTTTCTTGCCAGGCTATGGTATAGGCTGGGACACCAGGAGGAATGGCAAGTATTCGCCTCCTTCTGCGAAGCATTGAAGGGGGTGGCCTCACGCGTGAGGGAACGCTCTTCCTTACGTCCCAGCTGCCAGTATCCTGACCCCGATTTTCAACCACCATAAGCGTGGGTTTGCGTACAGCGATCCATCATCGAGCATAACCGTCCAGACCGAGCCAAAGTCGTCGATGACGCGTAGTATTATTCCACGCGCGCCTCCAGAAGATATCAGCAAAACTATGGGAGCTCAAAAGGGCCGAAGTATACTGGGGCCAAGAGTTTACTTCTGAAAGGAAAACCCGAGGTCTAAGAAGGAACATAGGAGTGGGTTTTAGTCAGTAAATGCCTGACACGCCCTGAACTCCACCTTAAAGCACCAGAAGTCATTAGAATATTTCCTGTCAAAAAAAGACCGGATAAATTAATAAGATTGCTTGCTATTGTCACGCGGCGGCGACAGACGGTGTCTACTGTCTTAGTTTATGAACTATCAAACACGCAAATTGTCAAATGTACAAGGTTAAATAATAATCGGTCAGATTTTTCTATTTTCTGCGCTAATTTTCTTCATTTTTCTTTCCGTATGAACCTTTTACAAAGCATTACAAAACTTAAAACAAGATAAACGAAATCAGTAAAGTCGTTATCAAGTTATGGCTTGACAAAGGGAAATAGGGATTCTTTTTTATATGTTTATATAAATAAATAGATAGAATGCAAATGATTTATATTCAAATGTCTGAACAAATTTTAGGCAAATCCGCCACCGACGAAAAGCCTTTAGCAGAAGCTAGACATCTGTTTTTTTTTTTGTCATAATTTGCTAGGCGAAACACCACTCCCTCATTAATCACGAAATCTCAGAAACTGTAACACCTACAAACTTAAAATTTACAGGTAGGGTCCTTATGGGATGCAGACATCCGCTAAGAACGGATTTTACGAAACTATGCCCCTAAGAGGGTAAAACGGGAGTACAAAGTTTGTATAGAGAAACCCAATTTCACTCGGGCGCAGCCGCTTTCTAACAAGGTAGTAATTATTATTATTGATAAATGTTTCTAACATTTTTGAAATAAGTGTTTATTTTTGAAAGGTCATGCTTAAGCTCCTCACCCTGATTAAGACCTTTATGTTAGTCATGTTTATTTGACAAGGAAGCACGCAGCCCAACGCGGTGGATTGCGTTCCTGTTGCTTGTATTTTAGTAACAAGTCGATTTATATTTTAATCTGTTTGACAGGAAAAAAACAAATTGTGACGAGTCTTTCTTTGATAAATATCGGCACGAGGGTTATTTGTTTTTCAATTTCATGCATATTTCATGTTATTTTTTTCATAACTCATTTCTATAAGCAAGTCTTTTTTTTAATTTTTTTAGGTGGGCCTTCGTTACCTTTCATTCGAGGGCCGGGTTTTGCTTTCAGAAGCGAACCCATGACGTCTAGATTGCAGGTATCAGGAAACACATATTTCGCCAGGGAATACCACTCCTTAGCTGTAGGCACATTGAATGTGTTCCCAAAACGTATTGTGTAAATGGGATAATAGCTACAATTTGCAGGTATTTACGCAAAGAGTGAATAGGTTTACGCAAGCATATTCCATTGGCGACCACATCATCTTTTACCATCAGGTGAGATAGAAGGTGTGGTGCTGGAGACGGATGCTAGGAGTATCGTGGACAGAGTTTCGTACGAATGATTCCATATTAAAAGAACCCGGCATCAGACAGCGCCTATCATCCACAGTGCAGTCGCGCATTTTGACCTTCTTCGGCAATGTATCGCGTCGTAGTAATGACTCCATATAGAGAATGAGAATGATTTATTTGTAAACATAGGTGTGTGAGATGTTACAGGTAGGTAGATCCTCCATGTTTTGCTCAGAGGCGTACAAATATATAATGAACATAGTCCGTTTTCATTTAAATTCTGAGAGCGTCTCGTAGTGCAGGGCTAAGTTGAGGGCACCAGGCCACGTGGTAGATCGCCAATGAGATGGACAGACCAGATCAAGACCGCAACTAAGCGCTCGGTTTATGTATGTACCCGGAAAGCTGCAGTCCGCTATGAATGGCGCCGCATTACCAAGATCACTCATCGTGTGTGGTCATGGTCATCACTCAACAGTGATGACCACGACCACTCGGGCAAGAGTGTACCGACTCAGAGGAAGAAGAAAAGATAGAAGGAAAATGTGAACTGATTTAAAAAAAGACATGTGAGCAAAACTAAATAATACTCTTATCGTATCTATTTCTTGATCTGCAAACGCTTTCATGTTTATTGTTCACGTACAAAGCTCGTTTGACCGTACGTTTGGACTCGCTATAAACTTACTTTTACCAGTAAGTAGGTGAGTAAGAAAAGTTAATATAAGATCTTAATCTAAAACCAAAACTCTTAGCAATAATTAGGTCTTCATCTAAAAAAATTGGTGTTTAAAAACCAATGGAACTCAATGAAACAAAGCATAGCATAGCATAGTCGGCCTTATAATGTTCCCACTGTTGAGACTCAGGCCTCCTTTCTAGGAGTGAGAATGGGCCGTAATCCACCACGCGGGCCCAGTGCGGGTTGGTCGATATCACATATCTTCGAATTTTTTGATTCTAGGACATGCCGGTTTCCTCACGATGTTTTCCTTCACTGTTTTGAGAGCAGTGGTGATGAAATAAATTACACAAAGTAATGCGCCTGGCTGGGTTTGAACCGCGACCTACAACTCGTAAGTCGGGGCCGTTACCACTCGGCCACAACTGCTCTTTGAAAAAAAAAAAGAATAATTTATTTCAAAACGGACATTTTTAAAGTATTTGAACCTATTATACGAATCTAATTAAGGTAACATGATCACAATTTGTTAGATTTTACTTCAAATTTAACAAAATCATAAGTTTTCCTCTATTTATTTTATTTATTTGTCTACCAACAATTGTTTACACAACAACTTGAAACAAAAATACCATCTTTATAAGACTTTAAACAGTGCTACAATTACTTAAAAGTAAACACCTCATAAACTAAAAAAAAAGCAAATGTGAGCTTCTAGGTACATGTCAAGTTGACCTACAATACTCTACACCTAACTAGTATGAACTTCTTGGAATAAAAGAACTAAGGTTATAAAAAACTTTCTTCCCTCATTACCAATAATCTTTTACCAAGAAAAGAACCTTACTTACATGATTACCGTAGAGTCCCATTAATATTCGCTTACCGTTATTATGGTACCAAAAGGTACTTTACTTGTACAGACTTTTATTTGTAAGGCTCTTTACACACGAAGCAACTTCAGTTTACACAGCGACCAACTGTCAGGCGCTATCATAAAAATGGGTTCTTTCGTATTTTCGAAGCTATAGTTCAATGCATCGCACGATAAAGCATTTTTCCAGTTGTTATTACAGTTATTGAAGAATTTACGTTGAACAATACGGTTTTCTCCTCTAAGGGACGAGGAAAGAGTAAAATTGCTGGATGTGTTGTGATAAACGGTCGCGATAACCAGTCACTTGTCACAAGTGCTACTTTTCCAGTTCCTATTTGTGATAGAGCAGACGGATAATACAGAAAGACATAACGTTGGAAACCCTCCCAAAAGGTGTACCGATGACCTAATAATGGTGAAAGTCACGTAAATGCGCCGGATGCGAGGTTTACAGGACAAGTGTTGCTTTTAGCTAGACATGGGAGAAACGTCCAAAATTACGACCATTGCTTGAAATGAGTCTAGCAATTGACATCTTTCAGCTGAACTGTTGATGAAGAGTTTCGGCAATTTGGTATTGATTTTACGATGAGTGCAGCAACTGAAAACTATTTTCGATCTCCAAAACTCACAGCAAAGTTGCTACGTTATTTCTCCGCTTTATACAAAAACGCCATTGACAGTAGTTGCATGTTGCCAATTACCTGAACTCGGAGATTAGAGTTTCGCCGTCTGTGAAGCGCCTAAAAATACTCGACGAAATCGTTCAAGCTAATGGTTATCCGATATCAGGCCTTGCGAAACGGAGTAAATTCTGAAACCTTTTTAATATTTTATAAGCTAACTTGTTATTTTTTATGAAAAGCAGTTGTGGGAACGTAAGTTTGTAGGTATAGTGATTCTAGGGAGCTGTAGTTCCGTTTTGCTGGTGACTTGTATTTAATTTTGATTACTTTGAATAGATTACAAAACTTCTGAATTGCTTTTTTAAACGTCTTGTTAAAACTTTGCGGTTTTCAAAGGCTAGCTTGCTTTAGAAATGGATAAACATAGACGTACAGCGTAATGCCGCCAGCCTTTTATTTACGGTATATTTTAGATTGTTTACTTAGTTTTAATTAGGTTAGGTTATTTTTTAGTTTTTCTCTTCTTTCTTTTTTTATTTCACAGTTGATTTATCGTCTATAACTGGCGCTGGAAATATTATGATTTTATGGGCTTGCTCTTACAAAACAAGATAATTTATTTCAACATTATCTTCAATCACTTTCGTGATTCACTTATAATTTTTTTTCGTAAAAAATCTTTTTTTTCAATATAATCTTTGCCTCATACTAGACATACTTCTATGTTGTGAGTCCGTTCACAAATATTTAAATTTACATACTCAAAACACCCAGATCCAGAAAAAATATCAGTAGGCCATACAGATAAGTTCCACGAAGGAAATGAACCCACGACACGTAGCACTACCGATCACTCAATTACTGCGCCAACCGTGTCTTCTACTATGTAATTGCTCTATTTCAGGTGATTTCTCAATTGTATTTTTTTACCAATTGTACGAAAATGAGTTTGTAATTTACTGCTATAATTCAACTTTAGACATTACCTACTCATACAATAAGAGTAACCTTTTCACCTCTGAAATTCATAGAAACTGTCCTGACGTAACCTTAACCTTACACGATTAATGATTATTTTATGTAGTAATTTCAGTTTCTAGTTTACGTTATAAAACCCATTATCATGATTTGAAGTATTTTTTTTATGGTAGGAAAATCATCACTGACAACCCCTGCTCTTGGGTGGAGCGGGAGATAGTGTCAGACTCTTACTGACTAGAAACCCATCCCGTTCGCGTTCCTTCAAGCCTTCATACCGGGGCTCGAGTTGTCTTTCGAAACTAACCCTGGCCCCGGTAATGATTTGAAGTCTTCGAACAATAAAAAGTATTCTTTAACTTGACCAAAGTATCGCTCACGTTACCGGACGGCCGGACGGCGAGCGACCCATTTCTCGTCGCCTTCAAGCCCACGCTTATGGTGGGGTGGAAATCGGGTTCAGGGTCATGGGGCGGCTGAGGAGTAAGAAATTCCATTACCCCACGCTTGTGGCCTAATATTACTGCTTCGTAGAAGGGCTGAAGCCAACTGGGGCTTAAGGTTGTCCGAAAGAGAGCTGCAGGGTCCCGAGACTCAAAGCAAAGAAGGAACATAATATGAGTGAATTTTAGTCAGTAAAAGTCTGTCGCTTGACGCTCCGCCCTAGAACGGGAGAAGTCGCTGTATAATTTTCCACCTAAAAAAAACTAGGAAAAAACAAAGTTGCAAAGCATCGAAAAATCTGCTAACTAGTAAAATAAAACGATAATATTATGTGCTCCTTCTCATAAATTTACTCTGAAGTAGAGAATATTTTAATATAAGAAGTGTAAGAGCAGATGCTAGAAAATTAAAACCGTATTCATTTTATAATTTTTTTATTTATGAGCTGCGAAAATCTTTTTATGAAACAAGACAAGATTTCGTTTTTAGACCTTTTTTTAGCTGGAAAAGTAGTCAGTGTCTGATATTAATTTACGATAAAATATACAGTTCGGTTATTTTGGCCCTGGGGTAGATATTAGGAGGGAAAATCCCTGTCCAAGTCTGTTTCCTAAGAGCTACAATCTGGGGATCTTTAAGTCAGAAGTGAATAAGTTACTTCTAGGCAAGCGTGCTCTATCGTCGACTACATTGTCGCTTTCCATCAGGTGAGGTAAAGGTCAAGCGTGAGACTGTCAAAAAAAATATTTTGGGCACGAGCTTACTAACCAATAGGAACACAGAATATTGTGTTTCTACTGATTACCACGCTTAGGCCAAAATGATCTCACTTTACGGTAGTTTAAATAATTCACGTCTATTTAACGATGTTTTTTAACACACTTTTGAAGAAATAAATAAAAGACGGTTAACCGGCAACTTGTATAGGACGCTTAGCGCCCAGCCTGATACGATAAATACAATAAAATTTAGCAGGGATGAGCTTGTGCACTTTTTCACACTAGTGCGGATAATACTAAAATGGGTTTTTTAAAGCGGTAGAAATAAGAGTGAGTTTCCGAGTAAGTGTATTGAAAAATAAATTTCAATTTCACCATAGAATTTTTGACAATCGACACATCGATGTAAGGCAAGTCTTGTATGGCCAGGCCATCTAGTCATCACAAAGACGTGTAACTTACATGACACACAACAGAAATATTAATTTGCATGATGACTAGACATTTATTTCTATCATAACAACAGTGCTTTATTGAGTACGCAAAGAACGGAAAAAACTTAATCATCCTTAACTTCTTTTTCAATAAATCATTTCACCCTATGTTGAGCAACGACCCTCAGTAGCGTAACTAGACGGAGGCGAAGTGGCCCCTTGCCCATGGCTTCGCACCCAAAGGGGCCTCAGGCAAGCTGAGGCTCTTAAGAATGAAGTTTTTTTTATGATTAACCCACAGCTTCGCCCATCATTTCAGATAGACGTCCACTGTTGGACATAGGCCTCCACCAAGTGTCGCCATTATGAACGATCATGCGCGTCCCACATCTATTGGTTTCCCGCAACCTTCAGCAGGTCCTCGGTCCACTTCGTAGGAGGCGTTCCAACGCAGCGTTTTCAGCTTGGCCTCACTTCTTGGCCTTGATTTCACTCCGGAATAAAGCAGCTTTCTGTCAATGAAAAAATGTTTGCAATAAGACCAGTACTTTCAGAGATTACCTCCTAGAAACAAAAAACAAACTTTACCTCTTATAATATTAGTGTAGTTATGCTCGCATTTGGTCACTTTTTCATTTGATTGTTGATTACGTTGATTATTCTGATTATTTTGACCTTATTGATTATTTTGATAATTTTGATTACGTTGATTATTTTGATTGTTTTGATTATTCTGTTTATTTTGGTAATTTTGATTATTATGATTGTCATGATTATTATGATTATTGTGATTATTATGATTGTTGTGATTATTTTGATTTATAACATGTCTTATTTTGCAAATGCTGGTTGACCTGTAATTGGCGACTGTGTAAGACTTAGGCCAATTATTATTCATGCTTGTAAAATGCTGTACACAGAAGCTGTTGGTTTGACCTTAATAAATAAATAAATTAATTAATTGTAAGTGACGATGTGGTCAAACACTAGGTTGCGACAGTCGCTGACTTGTTTTCAAATTTATGAAAGAAAAGGCCTCGCTGTTGAGGTTGTAATGCCCAAAAGTGAAATTGTTATGCTCCTGTTAGGTATGTAACCTTGTTGAGAGGTGTTATGTTATGTAAATGAGTAGACGTACGCTTCCCTTAAGGGGATGCATCTCGACATACATTTTCACAGTTTTTCATACAACCGCTCTTACGCGATTATGACGTTATTACACATTTTTCATTAGATATTTTGGAAACACTGTATCTTGGGGATATTATTTAGGTCTCTATGGAAATCAATTTATAAATTTGTGCAAAACTAATCCAGTTAAGACCTCTGAAAATCAGCTATTTTGCATGAACTTTGACACTTCATAATTTACTCAAAAAGTAAAAAAAGTACAACCATACAAGCCTAGCAAATTTTATCAAAATTCTAAATAATGACAATGTTTTTCAAAAACTTTTAAGGGTTTAAAAAAAACACATATTTCCTGGAACATGTTTTATAAAATATTCGAGTAAATCACGGAATTACCGAATGAGAGTTTTCGGGCGTTATTTCTCTTTTTTCGCGTTGCCTTTTCGTCAATTATCGCATTGGATAGCGTTAGATGAAGTAATAAGCTTTTAAACCATGCTCGATGTTGACGATAGGCGAGTGGAAAAGCTGCCTCTTAATAGAATTATTGCTACTTGATATAATTACATAATAATTTGATTTAAATGCACAGGTTAACAATATGTGCGTGCATTCATGAGTATGACGTACAAACTAGCACAAAGTTCGATGTACAGCGTAGCTCATACACTCGCCATTGAGCCTTCGCCCACGTCCAAATGAGTTTAAGCTACGCCCCTGATGACCCTGAACGTGATTATTATTTAATAATGATACTGATCGTACTGTACTTAACTGGTCATAAATCTTCAGGAACTTCACTTATAGGTATTACTTTTGGCCGTCTGACTTTGATGAGAATACGAAAAGCAATGATGGATTGCAATGTAATGTTGGTTACTTTTATTAGCTAGTTAGCTTTTGATTTTTTATTTATTATATATATTGAAGATTTTGATCTTAAGGGGCCGGCGACGGATGAATTTCCATACAAACGTAATACCACGCTCATTTGCAGTTGGAGCATATTTCCAACATATTATGATGATATTCGGTTAAAGACAATATTTATCTAGGTTCCTACGTCGAGAATATTAGAAATATTCTTATTTTTTAATACAGGAAAATCCAAATGGCATGTTTTGCCATTTACGCTGTAAAAAGTGCGAAATACAATTCGCTTAAATTTCTTTTTGTTTTTTTTTTTTAAAAAAAAAAAAGACGTAGGAACCTAGATAAATATTGTTTTTAACCGAATATCATCATAATAATTTGGAAATATGCTCCAACTGCAAATGAGCGTGGTATTACGTTTGTATGGAAATTCATCCGTCGCCGGCCCCCTAAAGCATCCAGTGTTAAGATCAAGAAAAATATTAGAAAATATGTTCGTTGCCTATTCAGAATCTTGATTAAATATTCAAGGTTTTTATGCGTGTAAATTATTTTCAATTTTAATTCAGTGTAATTGATTACTGACTTATATATTACAGTTAATAATTAATTACGCTAAAAAGAATTATTAACCTAATTTTTCAAAATAAATCATTCATAACGAAAAAAATTTTTCTCTTGACTCCTGGGACAGATTTTGAAGCGCTTCAGTTTACAAATTGGTGTTGGCCTGAGGAAACAAAATCCGCTATATGTGCATTCTGGGCAGCACTTGGTCCAATTCCCATACAAAGATTAGCAATGTCCTTTGGAGTTGATTATGAGTTCACGCATAATAGCAGATTTTTCTCTGGAATTCAGTCAACACCTCCGTCTTTACTGAATTGGTTTTACACATATTTATGATTTCATTTAAATGGAAATCTAGATAATACCCACAAGACATTTTGTGTTTGCAAAATATGTAAATAAAGATGTGTAACAACGTCATATTCACGAAGACCGGTTGTTGGGAAAAGTACCTCGGGGTAGCTGCTCTTAAGATCGTCTTTGAGTAATTTTAGGGTCTAAATTTGGACTTAAATAAAAGGTAGTGGATTGTAAAACTGAAAAACGTATATCCCAACAAATTATAGGTACAGAGATAGAAATTACAAAGGCACGTATGTCGTCGGTTGTTCTCGGTAGTGAAGTGTAGTGGAGGGCCTGCGGCCCCGCTCGTTCCGCGCGTCGCCGTCGTCGCTCGCGCATTAGCCTGATGAGTGAGCTCGCAGTCCGACCGTCCGGTAACTGTCCGGACCGAGCCCAAGTCGTCGAAGGCGCGCACTGTTCCCGCGCGCCTCAAGGAGCTGTCATCAACAGCAGGGGCCCAGCTGGGTCGAAGCCTACTGGGGCCAGGGTTATCCGTAAAGGAAGCTCGGTCCCGGTACGAAAGGCACGAAGGAACGGGGAGGGCTTTTAGTCAGTAAGAGTCTGACACTATCTCCCGTTTCGCCCAAGAGCGGGGTTTGTCACTGGATGATTTTTCCCACCATAAAAGCCCGATGAGTGACGAAGGTAGTCGACGGCGCCCGAACGAGTAACATGCAATTTGTGCACCCATAGTAGTCCATATCTTTTAACAGGTTACTAATTAATAAAGAGACCAGACCAGAGGGCTGGCTCGTTCTTCGCCCAAAGAATTAGCATTGCCATTCAACGTGGCTATGCTGCCAGTCTTCTGTTCACATTTCCGGATGACAGCGATGTGGAGGAGTACTTTGACGCCTGAGCGTACTTTGTCATTTTGTATTATATTTATGTACATAGTTAGGTTTTAGTATAAATAGTTTATTTAATATTTAAGTTTTTTATGTACATATATATTTCATAAAGAGATATATCGAGTATCATTTCAACACGATCTAAGAGAAAAAGAAATCTCACTGTTTATCGAGTGTCCCGTTTTAGCTCATAATCCCTCAGGGAAATTCTCGGAGCAAGGTTTTCCCAATATCTATTTTGGGTATTTACACGGCTTCAAACACCTTCAATTTATCGAACATATTAATCGCTCCCTAGATTCCTCAAAGGTCTGGGTAAACCTTATTACAGATTATATCAATATCGTACTAACATTATAAAAGTCACTTTTTATCTCAGGAATATACACTCATGGGATAATTTTCTACACCCGAGCGGGCGACGCCGCTGATAAAAGTTAGTATAATTAATATAAGACGACGTGGAATGTTGTTTAGTTTCGTCTACTGAGCAAGCCCTTAAAGTTTGTGGAGGGCTGTCCCTTACACCTTGTATATATCAAATTGCGAATATGAATCTTTACGTTAATTACTAGGTACAGGGCTATTTTCGTTAAAGTTAAGTGTAATTATATAGGGATCAAACTACAAAATTCAAGTACAAAAGCAACAATTTTCACTATAATTATGTAATCTGGTGAGTTAAAAAGGTTTCTAGTTAAATTCTAGTCTTCACAATATTGGGTACCTACTTACTCGTAAATCTTTTAGAGTGAGCACTTAGTGTTTTGCGCTTTATTAAGCTTAGAAAAGACGTCAATTAGACGTACTAGCGTATAATGACTTTTCTGCTCTAGGGTATTTTTAAGGTGGAGTTCTCCAGCAGGGTGGAGCGAAAGTGCGTGTCAGACTTTTACTGACTAAAATCCACTCATATGTTCGTTCTTTGCTTTCGTTCTGAGCTGCTCTTTCGCACATCCCATGGCCACAGTAGGCTTCGACCCTGCTGGGGCCCCACGGTATCTGACATACACCTTGATACATTACAATGAGGCAAGCGTGGAATATTACGTGCCGTCGTCGACGAGTCGGGCTTGGTCCAGATTATTGCCAAAGGGCCGGACGGCGAGCTAGCTATTGATCACCGACCGCAAGCCCACGCTTACAGTGGCTGGAAATCGGGGTCAGGATTCCGGCGGCTGGGACGTGAGAAAGGTCGTTCCCTCACATGCGTGGCCACTTCCTTCTCTAGCATTACTGCTTCGAAGGAGGCGATCGCTTGCCATATCTCCTCGCTCCAAACCATGGCCTGTAGCAGGGACCGGCGCGTGACGTCGTTGCCATGAGCACAAGGCGGTCTGCCCAAGTTTGGAGCACTTCCATCGTATGATGTATCGTGATCTCCGAGTGATTCATACAATGGTGACACACGGGTTCTCGCACTTAGGTGGAGCACAAGGGCTTGTTCTACTGACTAAAACCCATCTATATTTCTTCGTTTGCCCTTTGCATTCTGGAGCAATATCAACTCTATTTTAGAGGTAACTGAATATTTTTTATGAAATTTATGACAGGATTACGTATTACATTTTGTTCGTTGAAAACTTCATTAAAATGTATCTTGTTTTTTGTTTTGTTCCAACGGCGCTTTTTGATTCGTTTCATAATCAGAGCTTTCAATTATATGGGTAACTGAAACCAATTTAAAATAATTGTTTGTTGAATTCTGAGATTTTGCATAACTTTTGATTGGCATTTTCGCTGAATTCGGTAAGAATTATTCATTACGTTTCTATCAAGTATATTGTTTTGCTTACTTAACACATTTTGTTGCTATAGACTTCGTTTATTTTAGAACAAGCTGTTACCCAAGGGCGCTCTCATTCTTTTGAGGAAGTTTTGTAAAAAAAAATCTTTTCGGAAATGTTCGCCCTGGAAATTAAGTACGGTTTCCTGTAGGATAATTAAAAGTGGTATAAAGAACTCTTTGTAATATCAGCAATCCGTCAGTGAAAATCCCGTCAACCATTTCAAAGACGTATTTCGTGGGTTTAAACCCCGTTCCGGCCATTAAAAGTAACCTAAAGTGCCATGAATCATCAGTTATCAAAATTGGTTCAGCTGTTTTGGAGATTAACCACTCACCAGACAAATAGATAAAAATTAGAAAACTGTATTTTTGTTATAGATTTCGAATATACTTTCATAATTATGCATTTAATAAAAAAACTGTGAATTTAAAATTACACACAGACATTTCAATGTTATTTATATTCACAAAGGGATGAGACGAACATACGAGCAAATACGTTACATACGAGTAAATTGTATGTAAAATAAAGGCTCATCCCTTTTTAAAATTTCGACTTTTCTTCATTAATAAATGATAATTATATTTTTCTTTATTAAATGAAGGCCTAGAGGTGAGTTCCGATTTAATAAGTCAATATTAGGTGGGTCACGGTCCAACTAATTTCAGGAGTCTCTTGGTCTAAAACATTTCATGAAGCGTGTGCTATGCATCTTTCTCATACTAAGCATTATTTTTATTATTATTTTGGTGCCAAGAAATATTCCACTGGTCTAGCAGACAAAATTTGTAATGCCTTTTGTATTCTAGAGTCTAGAACAGTTTGGCCACTGGCCAACATCCATTTGCGACGTGTGTGGCCATTAAGTCAGTGATCCCTCAATCATTTCTTGAATCTTTGCCCAATGGTAATATTTCCAGTAGAATTTGCTTGAGATGGTAGCGACTTTGTCAGGTTTTGCGTCTTAGACTGACCTGGTTTCGAAAGCCTAGTTTGTATTCGAACCTTTTTATAGATATCTTAAAATAATAAATAAAATAAAAAGCATTTATTTCAGGCAACACACTCATAGAAAGAAAAAAAAAGAAAAAAAATGTAGGAATAAATATACATTATACTACTCGTATCAGCATAGAACGGAGAACCAAGCATATATCGAGGAGAACCGAGGTTGCCGACATAGCACAATGAATCGCCAAACTTAAGTGGCCATGGGCCGAGTACAAATCGCCGTTGGGACCGAAAGGTTCTGGAATGGCAACCGCGTACCAGGAGACGCAGCGATAGAAGGCCTCCTACAAGGTATACCGATGACCTGGTAAAGGTTGTGGGAATCCGATGAATGCGAAACGCATAAGACCGTTTATTATGGCGACATTTAGGGAAGGCTATGTCCAACAGAGGACGTCTTTGGTCTGAAATGATAATAGGGCATAGCCAGCAACATGTCAGCTACAGCAATGTCAGATTGGGCAATCCTATCTTTCGGCAATCATCGCCAGACCTGTATTGGAGCTCCCCCGCACCCAGCGCACAAAGGACGCGCACCGCTTGTGCATGGTGTTGTGAAAACAGTCGGTGCGCAAGAGCAAATAACTTTTATGACAGCAAATATGCTGCACGCTCAAAGGGATAATCCGTTGGAACATGTTCTGGAATAGAATAGAACATTGGGTGCTTACTTTTTATCCCGGGAGTATGTTCCTTTGGGTTAATTTCCAATTTTTATGCGGACGAAGCCACTGGCAAAAGTAAAAAACTATAGGGTAAGCGCAAACGTGGACACTTTTGTGACTTGTGTCAGATACAAGCTACAGTCGAATATGTTTACGTATGCGTAGCGAGTGATCAGACTCGCTACGCATACCTAGACATTTTTTTGGTCTAGTTGCTTCCACATAACACATACTCATGACGATCAAAAAGTGTTCGGTGTCGGTAATTGGAACAAAAAGTCTCCGTTTGCGCAGCGCCTAAGGTCGTATCCATAGATATTCGGTCGTATCCTTTTGCTGAAATTGAAATCCATTTTTTTAAACAACAGATGTTACAAAGAAAACTCTTAAAACGACCACTTTCCCCATTCCATAGTGTTGGGAAAAAAGCGGCCCGACTATTCTAAAACAGCCATAAAAACAGGCCCTTGCACAGCAATGAAACGGTTATAGTCTTAAGTTATAAATAAGCAACAAGTGTGTCATAGTGTTGTATTTCATATGCAATATATTTGTTAGTTCGTTGCTAGTGAAGTACTGTATAAATACACGAGGCCTTTGACTAAGTATGCAAGAAAATATCGCGTGATTTTTTTTCACAGCGATAAGAAAGGTACATATAGTTTAACTTGTTTATAATTGAATGTTGTGGATTGATATGAGAGTGGCCTACTTACTATTTAGGTACAGTAAGTAAATAGGTTTTACTTAGAAGTTAAAGGAAAAGTGGGGCAGATTGAAAAAATATTAACTGTAAAATTATGACTTTGTTTCAAATAAAACAACATCAAAATACATTTATTTTCCACTTATTGTATGGCCTTAAATAATAAATATTGATAATGTAAATCAAAATAGGTAACTTAATTTGTTGTGTTGTGTTGTTTAGGGGAACTTATGTTGTAACAATTGTAATTAATTGGTATTTTGAAAGACTTATATTACACAAACACTTATATTAATTCACAATCAGTCTTGTACATTTTGGCTGCCAGTTTAATTTCTTATTTTAATAATTACTGTTTACAAATGCCTTCAACATATATTTTCTTAAAACAACAATCAACAACAAAGAAATAAACTGAATTATGTATCTAATGATGTATCAATGTGCCCCGTAGCATCAAAGTGCCTCATCTCATTAATAAGTTAATAATAACACTTTTTACATGTCAATTGTATAATAATGTTCATTATTGATACTGGAATTGGCTGTTTGGCAATCAAGTTAAATTCTATTCTCCCAATTTTAATGCACACGAACCCAATATCCCACACACTTTTTATACACCTTATTTTTAATATTTACAGGAAGAAGTTTGATTTTTTACGTTCTTGGATAAATTTTCTATAAATAGAATACGTAGTATTTTATAACCTACGCGGACGCGGCGTTCGCTTGGTGTAACGGAGTCACGCGAAATCACGCCCGATCGCGGCGCATTCGCTTGGGGATTTATGCGTATAAGGATACTTACTGTAGGACAATTGCAAAAAATCAAAAGGATGGTTAACGATGAAAATTAAATCGTATTAAAATGCCAATTAAACCCAAAAATTATTTTTTTAAACTGGAACACTGCAATGCTGCTGAGTGACTGAAACAAGTATGCCAGCGTTTCCACAAAGCGCATTTAAGTTTAAGCTTTAAAAAATAATGTTAATAAAATTGTACCACAATAAAGTAACAATTTATTTAACGGAAATATTTTGTATTTATAAAATATTTTATCTACACTCGAAAATTGAACAAGTTTTTAATGAGTTATTCGTGTTGCTTGCATACAGAATTTAACGTATTTTTTAACTAGAAGCCGAATAGAATTTGTGTCTATTGGTTAGTTACAATCAGAATCAAACAGAATTTATGTCTATTTGTTAGTTTGCGAGTGTGTGTATATTTTTATTACTTCTTCACGTTCGAACGGCTAAACGTATTTCGATAAAAGTTGGATGAAACTTTTTATCCCAAGACAATGTTCCCTTGGGACAATTGTCTACTTTGACGCGGAGAAAGCTACTAACAGCTAGTCGGAATAATTATGTAATGAAGCATTAGTACTGGAAGTCTCTGGATCTGGCCATAAAAGAATGAAAAAACTATTATAGAATTTGGAAATGGAACTCTTTGCGAGCATGTTAGTTTTTAATATTCGTTGTCGAAACTGTCTTTAGTTTTTGTAAATTTGGCGTTCTTTCGAAGATTGTGTGTCGCTATCATTCCAACTTTGAAGTCCAACTGCTTTGCGTAGTGGTTTCAGCAAATGCAAAAATGTATTATGAAGAAATATACTTAGAAAAACAATAATTGTGGCGTTAGTTTTATATATCTAGTCTTATATAAATAATAAAAATAAAATAAAAAAAATAAATAAAAAAGATAACGCTTTAAAAAAAAAAATTAAAATAATAACTTAAAAAAAAATAGAAAAAAAGTTTTTTTTTTCTTTCAGTATGCCCTAAGTAGGTATGTGTTTAAAGTCACGCTGGTATAGCTGCTGATATCAGTTAGTATATTATAAATATACTCTCTTTTTTATCTTTGTTATTAAATTATTATCATAAAGTACTATTAATAATAGCATATTTTTACAGGAAACTGGACAGTTTGATTATGTATCGCGTGTGTGTTGTTTGTGACTTTTGCATCCCAGATTTTTCTCACAGATCTTAATAATTAACGTTAAGTTGTTGTTAAATGATATACAAATACAAAAACTTTATTTGTGCACACAGCTACAATATGAAGATGTTACAAATTATTTGTAAGTATCTCTGTATTCTACTACAGCAAGTGGTATACAAGTATTAATGAAATAGTTATTACTAGCTTTTGCCCGCGGCTTCGCCCGCGTGGCATTAGGTACTTAAGGAATCGGGATAAAAAGTAGCTTATGTTCTTTTCCATGTCAAAGACTATATGCATGCCAAATTTCATCCAAATCCGTTCAGCCGTTTTTGCGTGATTAAGTAACAAACATCCAAACATCCACACTTTCACATTTATAATATTAGTTAGGATTACGTTTAATTTAAGCCTTCTGAACAAACCCAGCTAGGCGTATTACTTTGTATAATTTATTTCATCATCACTCCTCGATGAACGAAAACATCGTGAAAAAGCATTTCCTAAAACCAAAAATTCAAAATGCGACATTCGCGAAACCACACTGGGCCCGAATGGTGGATTAAGGCCTAGGATCAGGTCTGAGTCCCAGCAGTGGGAACATTAAAAAAAGGCTGATTATGCTATATGCTTTGAACAATATTGAGTAAGTACACAAATTAGTAATTAATACCTACTATGATCCAGAAAATTTGGTATTTCTTCATATTTATGAATATACGGATTATATAAGGATTTATAAGAAAACATTGCGCTTTTTTAAATGTTTTTACCTATACTGTCTACATTCTCAAGATATTTAATTCATATATTATGCAATGGCCATCGCTATTCAGCGAGGTAATGCGGCGAGTGTTATGGGCACCTTTGCACCGGGAACGATCAGGGGCGGGTTATTTATTGACATTTAACGTTTCCTTTGTGTAATGTTGATTCTTTTATTAAAGCAATTATTGAAGAAATGTAGCAAATATTCATATATATTTATTCTATATTATTAGTTTTCCCCGTTTTTCAGCCTTTTTTACTCGTTTGTACATATTATTATTTTAAGTTTGTATATATATACCTAGTGATTATTTATTAGATATTTAATTTGATTTTAGTAATCGTAACATTACTTACTTTTAATACTGTTCGTGTTATATGGCAGTGTATTGCAATTATACATATATAATATAACATACATAAATCAGCATTTCAATATTTCCACTGCAGGGACTCAGGCATCTTCCATTGCATTCAGTGAAAATAAACCACAAGCAAAGAGCAAACAGCGTAAGCTGTAGAATCACTTTTTTTCTGACTATCTCCAGGTTATAAAAAATTGCAAAAGTGTTGTATTAAGCAAGTTTCAACACGCTATATTGACGTCAATATATCTAAGCGTTGCCTTCAAATTCCGGTAATATCTTATGCAATAGAAACTCAATTTTGATCAAGAATCTTTTAGTTATTCGGAAATCAGAAACGTTTATTTCAAACTAGCTTTTGTCTGCAGCTTCGCCCGGGTACTTATAATATAGCCTATGTCACTCGGGAATAAAGCAGCTTTCTATCGGTGAAAAAATGTTAGCAGTCGGACCATTACTTTCAGAGATTTTCTAAGCCTCTACAAACATAAAAACAAAAAAACCCGGCCAAGAGCGTGTCGGGCCACGCTCAGTGTAGGGTTCCGTAGTTTCCCGTCTGTCACAATAAGTGTTCCCACTTATGAGTTTAAAAAAAGGCTAATTGTTACGTTAACATACTAAGTACGGAACTCTAATAAATATGGAACCCTAAGAACGGGCCCACAAAGGACGGTGATAACTAAAACAGTATGCAAGTAGTAGAAATTTCAGCGATTGTGCACTCGTAAAATTACGAATATATTTAAGAAGCAACGATTTTTTACTACGGTAGGTCATGAAAGTTATTACGCAACGCCATCTATCGAACCATTTATGAACTGGTTTTTATCTTAACATTTTGATAGATGGCGTTAAAAATGAATTTTCATTTTCTTCTAAATTGCTTTAGCATGTTCCTGATAGAAGTTTTATGTAATTATAAGATAATACCGCCAATGCCAAGGAGAGACCAACCGAACAATTCGATAATACCCGACCCCATCAACTCAGGAAAAATCCTAAAAGCGCGAACGCGAAATAGCCCAGCGCCATCTCTCGGGGAATTGGGTTACTAATTAATACATAGGTACCAGAAGAAGTTTTCGGTGGTAATTTTGGATTGCGAGAACCGATTTTAATAATTCTTTTTTTGTTTGAAAGAAGATACGTTCAGGATAATAAAATATGTAAACGAAGTTAAAAAAAATGCTTTCATATACGATTATACTACAAACTTAGTCCAGAAATTATTTTGTAGAACATTTTTGTCTTTTTTGTACAAAAACTGTTCTTTCCATCAAGTTCAAAATATTTTTTCTAGAAAGTCCTTATAAAGTTCTACTTGTCAGATTTTTTTCATATTTTCTGAACTTATGGTTCAAAAGTTAGAGGGGGGGGACACATTGTTTTTACTTTTGCAGCGATTATTTCCGAAATCATTGACATAATCAAAAAATTATTTTAGTAAACCCCTATTCATTTTTAAATACCTATCCAACAATATATCACACCTTAGAGTTGAAATTAAAAAAAAAATCACTTCTCTCTTTACATATTGGGAGGCTACCCATTAGGGTAAACACAGTGGTAAAATGTTTTATTAAAAATATTTTTTTCCAATTTTTATTTTACCACTTTGTCAGCGTGATTGATATACATATTGGTACTAAATTTCAGCTTTCTAGTGCTAACGGTCACAGAGATTAAGCGAGGACGGACAGACAGACAGACAGACGGACAGACAGACGGACAGACAGACATGGCGAAACTATAAGGGTTCCTAGTTGACTACGGAACCCTAAAAAGAACAAAAAGTCAAACTTTACCTCTTTATAATATTGGTGTAGAAGTGCAGATAGACTATTTTTAGATGCTTTTGAATTGTGAAAATGTCAGTAAAAAAAAAAACTAAACATCATGAATGCGTAAAAAATACACCGTGTAAGTACGTACGTAATGAAGATATTATCAAAACGTTTTACTTTCTAAAGATATTGGAAAATTTTCTACAAGATTCCATTTAAAATATATTAAGATCTCAAAGTTCAGGCGCTCAGGGTCGCGGAAATTGCACTGGGGCCGGTCATGGTATATAATGTAATAGAAATTTTTTGGCTGAAATAATGATGATTTTTTTTTTCGATGGTAAAAATCATCCTATGACAACCCCCGCTCTTGGGCGGAGCGAGAGATAGTGTCAGACCCTTACTGACAAAAAAACCCATCCCGTTCCTTCAAGCCTTCATACCGGGGCTCGAGCGCCATTTCGGGTAACCCTAGCCCCAGTAAAATAATGATGATGAAGTTCCCAAATAGCTTATCTTCATTGATATGTTATATTATTTCATAGACAACTGTTTTGTGGTTTTTTTTCAGTGGGTAAAAATCATCCAAATGACATCTCCCGCCCTTAGACAGAGCAGGAGATACCTAGTGTCAGACATTTACTGACGAAAAAACCCAACCCGTTCCTTCGTTGCCTTTCATACCAGGGCCGAGCCTTTCGTTCAGAAGCACGCCCTTGGCCCCAGTAGGCTTCGACCTTGCTGCACCCCTATGGTCGCTGACAACTCCTTGGGGCGCGCGGGAACAGTGCGCGCCGTCGACGACTTGGGTTCGGTCTGGACGATTACCAGACGGTCGCACAGCTACCTATTGCTCGCTGTCTGCAAGCCCGCGTCTACGGTGGCCGGAAATCGGGATCGGAATCCCGGCGGCGGCTGGGGCTTGAGCGCCTTTTCTTCATGCCGTTGGCTTCCTCCTTTGCTAGCATTACTGCTTTGTAGAATGAGGTGACTGCCTGCCACTCCTCCTCGCTCCGGACCATGGCCTGTACCAAGGTCCGGCGTTGTTTTGAGTGTACTTAGTACCCTTATAACACAAGCTCTGCTTAGCTTGGGACTAGACGGTGCTGTGTGACAGTTAAAAAAAAAAACAACTATATTTTTTTAACTCTACTTTAGCAGTTATGCTGGAAGAGATTTCTACAGAAATAAGTATCGCCTTTGTACCTATTTTTCTGTTTCCTTTTTATCTTTTATGTTAAAAAGTGTGTACACGAATAGTTAAATAAATAAATAATAGCAATAAGTTATTTAAAAAAAATATGCCATATAAAAGATAAAAGAAAAGAATAGGTCACCGACATAAATATTTCATCGAAAACTAAACCTTAACAACAAAACAGTAAAGAAGTTATCTCTTTGAAACTGCTCATAAAATGGCAGATACTGAGAAGTGAGATAAAAGTTTCTAAAAGATCGCATCTATTAATGACAGTTATGATATCGTTTCCCTTTGAGCTGCCGTTCAGAAATAATGACGACTACAAGTTGTTTAATTATATTGTTTCAATACACTTCCTCGAAAACTGGCATCGCACTACAATAGGCTAGTTGCCGTAAAAAATGTAATTAGTCCGTCTTTTAGATTATTCAAAAATAAGGGACACGTGTATTTTTATTTGTAAATTAAACCAAAAATGACAAAGATATAGCCCATTAAAGTTATGTGTAACGTCACGCCGTGCTGTATTTTTTCGCACGGGGTGACGTCACACGTAACTTTAATTGCCTTATATCTTAGTTCTGTTTAATCTAAAAAAGAAAAAATACGTGCTCAATATTTTTTTATAATCTAAAACACGGACTAAATTTTAAGTGGCGGATATTTTTTATGTTTTAATATGGCTAAGCGCAGGAAAAAAGTAGATATATTAAATATTATTAACTAACTTATTCATTTGTATTATTTGTAAAAAAAAAAAAGATTTCTTTAGATATTAGATACGCCGCCAGATCTTGTGATTAAGGTAAAAAATACTTGCTATGGCCTGCTACCATCTAAATCAAACGCTTTAATTTATATCTCCTTGGGACTAGACGAGATTGTCAAGTCGTAGACAACCTCTACTATTGAAACAATCAAATTGAATTATTTAATCACATTAAACGGCAGCCACATCCTTAGTTTCTCCGCCTTTCAATCAAATACTAAACTCCAATGAACCGCGTAACATTAGCTTCAAGATAGAACGCAGACAGTGAGATAATGACGTTCCGTAGCTGGTATTTGTCAGTGAGGGTTAACCGTAATGATATTAGATTTTGGCCCTTGCAAATACAGTTTTGTGTGTCATCATGCCCCTTGATATATTGAAAAGGGACTTTTGTGCCTATTGACATTACTGGCCTGCCTCTGGCGTGAGTAGGATCGCATCCACTATTCATGAAAAAAAAAGAAAAGAAGTTATGTGTACTGTAAAGCCTCTATCATCAAAACCTGTTCAGAGGTTTTAAAACTGGCATTTTATAAATAATAGCATAGTATAATAAGCCTTTTAATGTTCCGACTACTGGAAATCTGGCCTCCTCTCTAGGATATGGAATGGACCGTTATCTACCAGCCCAGTGAGGGTTTGTGAATGTCACATGTCTTCGGATAATTGATTCTAGGACCGGTTTCCTCACGATGTTTTCCTTCACCCTTTTGAGAGCAGTGGTGATGAAATAAATTACAAAAAGTAATATGCCTGGATCGGTTTGAACCCACGGCCTACAACTCGTAAGTCAGGGCCGTCACCACTTGGCCACCACTGCTCTCTTATTATTTTGCTTCTCCACTATAAAAAGAAATAAACACTAATTCGAGTTTTAAAAGAAAAAAACGTTGTCGGATAGAATTAAACTGTCAGGCCGGTAGGCGCGAATATTTTCAACCGAAAGACTTGCACTGTTGGACATAGGCCTCCCCAAGTGTCTTTAAATTAAACGGTCCTATGCTTCTGATCAGATTACTACGGCTCTCATCATGTCATAGAACCTAGTGGGAGGCCTTTCAAAGTTGCACCTTCGAAAAACGTGGCCCTCGCAAAGATAAATTGAAAGAACAATCTGAGCTTTAGTCAGTCAATCTGATACTCCCTCTCGCTCGACCCTGAATGGGAGAAATCATGTCATGATACATACAAGGAGTCAGATAAACTTAAAATAATATACATTGACCTTTTCCTAATATCGAAGGTACTCAAAAAACCATCGATGAACTGTTTTTCAGAAAAGGTAAGGGATCACGATAGATGGCTATTCAAGACAGCTTTATGTCTTTAATTGCGTTTTTGAAAGTAAGAATGTTAAGTGTTTAATTCCGTTTTTGAAATACTACATGTCAATGACCGTTGTTCCAAGTTTATTTGGCTCCTACCTTAGTAAAAAAGCACTGCTCTCTTGAAAAGGTTTTTAAATTATTCTGAACAATGTTTTAATGATAAAAGTTGGTCCAAAGCTTTCAAACAGGCTTTGGACTTTCTTAACACTTCCGAATCTAGATTAAGAAACTTTTGTGCTGTGGTGTTCGTTTATATCGTGTTAGATACGTTCACAATCGGATATACGAGACACTCAGACTCATTGGAGTTTCTTTGAGTTTTAATTTACAACTCGCATTTCCCGATTCCCTCGAAACTTGGATATAGGTCATCATCGATTGGTCCATTAATACAATTCGAAGCTTTTAGGCGAGGTTTACAGTTAGCCAAATTTAGAGATGTAATTTAGGCTGAGACTACAAGTCGTGTAAAGCAAAGACATGTACCTCAGTGCACACAGACGACTTTTCGCATTGAATTACTTTAAATTAGGATGCTATTAACACAATGAATAGTAATTTTTATTATTCAGTTTAGCTTTAAAAAAAACTTCATCATCATCATTATTTCTGCCGAAAGATGTTCACTGTTGGACATAGGCTTCCCCCAAGCGTCGCCACGCGTGGTCCTTTGAGCCTCGCATCCATCGGATTCCCGCAACCCTCAGCAGAGGACGCAGTCGCCACAACAGAACCTTTCGTCCGTATCGACAATCTGTTCTGCGTGCAGTGTGCCCTGCTCATTGCCTCTTAAGTTTGGCGATTCTTTGAGCTATGTCGGTAACCTTGGTTTTCCTGCGGATATCTTTATTTTTAGTGTTAAACGAATTTAATTATATAAAAATGTAACACTACATCACGCACTGACGGAACACGGCTGGGTCATACTCGGTAAAAGTCTAACACTCTTTTCCGCTCTATCCAGAGTAAAAAAAATAATTTGATCATTATCCACTCTAAAAAAGTGAAGGACACAGAAAAAAAGAGGTACTTTTAAGTTAGAGGGATAGTTTTAGATACATTTACAGGTAAAAATATCTTACAACATGAATCACATCACATGAATGCATTGCAAAAGTTTGCAAGTTACGGGACACAGACAACATTGCAGTATCACGTAGATTGAGCGTTATTGCGCGTCATGTTTGGAGAAAATTGGTCACCTAATACATCTGAGACTTCGTGCTATTGTAACCTTTTATTTTATCTTATAAATATATAATTTTTTTGTTTAAATACACATTTAACTTACTATCTAACATGCTTAAACAAAATTCTTGGCCCCTTGGATCGGTCTATCTTCTTGTAAAAGGTTTTAAAATAGTTGTCTGATGAACATATATAAAATCAAGCACGAGAATTTATGTGAAGTCATGTCATTATTTTGGGAGCTTTAAGCGTTTGTAAAGCAATACAGCCCACGGAATGTGTCTGGGAGTATTGGCAACTTGATTTTGAAGATATTGCCTAAAATATACGTAAATCACACGCTTGGAGAATTTACGTGAAGTAAGCACTGTTTTTATGTACCTTGATTACCTGATACCTAAAAATTGGCCGTCTAACCAAGCTAGCAGATGCCTGCATGCGTTCTTAGTACATACTAACAGTACTCAATCGTCCACATTTCCTTCGTGAGAAAATACGTGACGTCTGGTGGCCCTGGGATCTTGGACTATTAGGTCCACTCCATGCCATGACAATGTTTGTCCATCTTTGGGCCGTCATTCTTGCAATATGCCCGGCCCATTTTCACTTTAACTTATTTTGGTGTTATTGACGAAACTTAAATTTAGACTCAGTGTTGCTATAAAAAAATTCAAATAATTCTTTCAATTCCGCTTCGTAAACTCAAAAGTTTCATTTTCAATCTAAAAAACTTATCCTGACACGCGTCAAGATTAAAAGCTCTCGTAAATAAACAGCCCTTTTTTGTATTTTTATTAGCACCTAATTCTGTTTTGATAACTTGATCATGTTGCCTCCATCAGTTCGAAGTAATGGCTTACTCCATTTTTTTTTTTAATTATATGTACAGGATTCGATATACTTTCCTATGTACTTGAAAAGCTCATTATCATCATCATTTCAGCCGATATATGTCCACTGTTGAACATAGGCCTCCCTCAAGTGTCGCCAGAATGAACGATCCTTTTTTTTATGGTGGGAAAAAATCATGCATTGACATCCCCCGCTCTTGGGCGGAGCGGGAGATAGTGTCAGACTCTTACTGACTAAAAGACCCACCCCGTTCCTTCTAGCCTTCATACCGGGGCTCGAGCGCCCTTTCGGATAACCCTGGCCCCAGTAGGCTTCGACCCGGCTGGGTCCCTGCTGTTGCTGACAACTCCTTGAGGCGCGCGGGAACAGTGCGCGCCGTCGACGACTTGGGCTTGGTCCGGACAGTTACCGGACGGCCGGACAGTGAGCTACCCATTGCTCACTGTCCGCAAGCCCGCGAGAATGAACGATCCTGAAAAGCTATTAATATTATAATACCTACTTAGCCAGAACTAGACCAAGTCAGTTTCTCCAGGGAGCTTCCTTATATAGTAGGCTAATAGTCGTCTAGACTTGATGACGTCAGCTGGCATGCGTCCAGTGTAGTTGGCATTGAAGTTATAACTATGCGGTGACAATGCTGAGTTGCTAACAAGTGGCGCAATATGTCAGATCCTTGTAGGATGAAGGATTTATGGTGATTGGAGTTCGATTATGGTGGCGTCTAACACCAATTACTTTAAGGTGAAATATATCGATGCCTCGCGCGTAAGTTGTTGTAACCCCAAAAATGCAATTTTACTGGAGAGCATTTCAAAGATACTTTTTGCGATAATAACCACATTTTTCAATGAATCCTTATGAACAGTATGCACGTATAGTTTCTATAATGGTGTGATTTTTTTAATTTTAGTAAATAGATTTCATATAATTAGACACTTTTGAGTGAAAAACACAAAATCGCCATTACAACAACTTTTGTAGGGGCATCGATATATATATTAAATGCAGAGACACTTAGGCGGAGGAGTTAGGTAGGTTTGAATAAAAGTGGACTATATTGATGAGGTGTAAAAATGCGTAACTATACGTGGCAATGACAAAAGGTTATTATTCCATTTGTCCTCAACATATCATACATGCAGGGTCCGATTCAGGAAAACGTTAAGCATTGGAGTACTTCACACAAGGGATTTTCTGTTCTGGCGACAGTTCAGCTGTGGTGCAAAGAGATTGTGATGGCAGCTCTGACGGTGTCTAATGTATTTGTCAAAGATGTCATGGAGCTCAGACATGAGAATGTTGAGTTGGCTGTAGTATAATGAGAATGGATAAAATGGGAAATGAGTATAGTAGAGGAAGTTTGAAAAAGGCGCCCGTGACTGAAAAGTAAAAAGGGAATCGTTTGTCTTGGTATGTTCTTGTGAAGAAAAAGGATGAAATGCACTTTACTAGAAGATTTATGAGTAAACATGTGGATGGATGGAGAGGGAGAGAGAGGCTAAAGAAAAGATGGCTGGATTGAGTGAGGAAAAAAAGGGATTCATTGATAGCGTTTCGGCGGATAGGGCAGAATGGAAAAAAAATATGCTAATACCAAATACCTACCAAAAATTCGAAGATAGTGTTGACATACACCAACCCGTACTGAGCCTGTTTGGAGGTTTACGGCCCATTCTCTCTTCTAGAGAGGAGACCTGAGTACTAGTAGTGGGAACATTAAAAGATTGATTATGCTATGTATGCTTATGATAAAAAACCATAGCCTTTTTATTTCGATTGATCGGCTGTTCTCTCTATCTAACGTGTCGTGTGAGTGGCATACCGCGCCGGTATAACATGTTCCCGTGTTTGATAGAAACACCTTACTACGTTAGGTCAACTCGATTTTGTCACCGACGAGCGATCGACTGTAGGTACTTATCAAACTTTAATTGTATCAGAAAAGCACATATTTTATAAAAAATTGGAAAGAAGACATCCATTTTCCTTTTTAATCCTTTAACATCAAACAGAAAGTTCAAAATTGTACATACATATCTAATAAAAAACTTTTTATAAAAAAATAAAACCGACTTCACTAAAAAAACACTAAAACGATCAAAATAATTTTAATTTCGGAAGTCGGTGTTTTTCGTTATTGTATGTTCCTTATTTAACACCGACTTCCGAAATTAAAATTATTTTGTAGTGTTTTTTTAGTGAAGTCGGTTTTATTTTTTTTATAAAAAGTTTTTCATTTCATACTTTTTAGTTGCAACACACTTACAGCTAGAGTACGTTTTTCTCATGTCAATTCCAATTAACTCAAACCCTGCTAGAATACATCATTTTCATATGAAGTTCCCGTGTCTACCTTCCACCTTCCGGCTCCATCATCAGATCACTTCGATAGTACCTTATAGCCAAAGTGCATCTCATGACATTTCTAATAAGCCCAAACACGGGTAGGATACATTGATTAATTACGGAGTTCCGGTGCCTATCTTCCAGCTCCATCACTATCATCAGGTTACTTCGATGATACCATTTTCAACATAACTATTCAGAACTATTCATTTATTTGTATTGTCATAGTCGCTTAACTATGTTCATTGTGATATTTGTTTGAGTATGAAGTTCTGTTGGCAATTTCTGGTCTTCTTAACCAGTTCCACCTCATCAAATGTCACTTTTTGACTGTAAATGCTTAATTCCTTGATGAAAATATCAAAATGACTATATAGTTGCCTATAATATTTGAGGAGTTCCCTCGATTTAACCAAGATTCCATCATCAGATCCCGACTTGGTGACTATGGGACCATTTGGAAAGTATACCCTTTCCAACAAAAAAAGAATTTTTCAAATCGGTTGGCAAGCGACGAAGTTATGCCCGAACATACATAAAAAAAAAAAAAAATACAAACATCCGAATTGAGAACCTCCTCCTTTTTTAAAAGTCGGTTAAAAAAATATTCGAGGTTCATCACCCCTTTTAGTTTTCCTATCAAACGTCTACTAGTATTTATGGCGGCACATGAAACGTGTTACGAATATCCTAGAACCGCCTTCCAGGTTTCAGGAAAACATTAAATATTCTGCCAGCATGCACCAAGCCTTAAGGGTGATTTATGATGATTGGGGATGCCTACGCAAGCGCCAGGGTAATTGTCTGTCAGTTCGGGATGAAGTCGTTATTGTGAAATTAACGTCAAGCGATGTAAGCGCAAGTGTTAAGAAATTAG
This sequence comes from Mythimna ferrago, assembly GCA_910589285.2. Lineage (NCBI taxonomy): Eukaryota > Metazoa > Arthropoda > Insecta > Lepidoptera > Noctuidae > Mythimna > Mythimna ferrago. Next base: position 4,159,683 of record OU342680.1, read on the forward strand.
GTGGAATTTTGGAAGGTACTTTTGATTTACAACAAAAGGCATGTGAAGTTTGGTTATATACTAGGGATGTACAGGAAGTGGTTATGTTAGAACCGAATTTGGGACGCAGTTTTTAAATTTTGGTTTATAGAATCGAATTCAGAATCCGAGTCGGAATCGGAACCGGAATTGGAACCAGAATCGGAACCGACTTCATAAAAAATAAATTATTCCAATTAAAAACCTACAGTTATTCATAAAAATCAAAATCGAATTCTGACCCGTAATAAGGAGAAGGAGAAAGAAGAGTGGACTTGCAGACGACTACCAATGGGTAGCTCGGCGCCCGCTCATCCAATAAACACCGAGCCCAAGTCATCGACGGCGCGTAGTATTCCACACGCACCTCAAAGAGAATTTTTTTTTTTTTTTTATTATTAATGATAGGCTTGCGTTTGACCACTATCTCACCTGATGGTAAGCGATGTCAGTTAAATCGTAGAGGCCCAGTAGGGTCGATGCTTGCTTGGGCCATGGGAAAATGTATGAGAGGTCCTAGAACGCAAAAATATTATCCTTTAGTTGACAGGAACTTAAGTGAGGTTTTAGTCAGTACAAAACTGACGCCCTGCCGCTCCACCTTAGAATGGGAGAAATCATTAGATGATTTCCTACCACCAAAAAAATCCTTGACCTACTGTAGAAATTACCTGTCACTATACCTAAGGTCTTTTTACATAGCATGAGTAGAATGACAGCAGGACAAAAATATGCATGTTTAAGGGCTATAATTCAATGGGACACCGAGGCAGCCATGGTGTCCCGGTGAAATATAGCCCTAAGCTACCAAACTAGACACCATACAGACACCAGAGTCGCCACACGTCCGAGCTGGTCGCGCCGCCAAATTGGTTGCGCAACCAAACGGACACCAGGTGAGTAACTCTCTATAGAACTGTATACATTTTGTTGGTAGTGGCGACTGGTCGCGCCGCCATGTTGTCTCGGTGAAATATAGCCCTAAGATGAGAAAAGGGTAGGTAGCTACATTGTATGAATCCGCCAACTGTCACCCGCACCATCAGCAATTGTGGTGTATTATATCATGTAATTAAATAAAACGTCAGCGCAGTCCTGAAATATTCCAAGAACGAAACGAAAATTGAGCAATTAAAAGCCCATTTTATCAAGTCCTTAAATTGTACGAAATAAATAGAGTAGAAACGTGAGCACTCGTATTACGAACGAAAACTCTAGTATTAGGATAAATATTTTTATGGCCTCGAATGCTAGGCGTGTGTGTATGTTTGTGTACGTGATTGGGATACTTTATAGCACTTAACGGATAAGGAATGTATGGGAAGAGAGGATATTTAAGCGGGAACTACATTAGACCGACGCACACGTGAACCATGCCTGATTTGTACGTACGACGCAAACGTGAAACACGCGGCGGATAGCGGCGCGTCGCGTGGCGTGGTTCTGATGTGCTATAAGTCTAGTTGCCATGTAAAATGTATAGATATCGACGCGTCCAGATCGGTATACGTGGCTCACGTGTGCCTGATGTGGTTCTACAATTCTTTACGTTACTTTGAGTGGAGGAAGTCTTGGAATTACCTACCTACCACTATTATTACCTACTGCTTTTTGAAATCATCAAATAACTTAACCTGTTGTCCTTCTCTGGGTGAAGCGAAAAGCGAGTCAGACTTGGCTAAAACCCGCGTGTGTTCCTTCAGTTCCCCTTTGCGTTCCAAGGCCGTGGTAACTCTGCAGCCCTCTCTTTACCATTGCTCATTTTAAATTATTGATCATCTATGGGTCATTGCAGCTTTGGAAGAACAATGGTATTTTCAAGTTTTTTCTTTTTCAGTTTTTTTGTTTAACGGTCACTGTGTTGGCACTATTAAATTTTATTCGTAGACTTGTTGCATACGATATAAATCTGGGGGCACGAAAGTGCCCTCGCCAAGACGAGCAAAAAAGCGGTGCAGCCGTACCATCCTTTTCTCGAAACAGTTCAGGCTGATAACTTCAGAACTGGTCAACAGGATCAACCCGGAGCATTTTTCGCCTTCAAACTTGGCGTGTATAAAAATTGACAAACCATACAATTAAAAAAAAAATGTTTTGTCTTTTATTGACATGAGGTAGTTTACAAGATAACCCACATGAATACATACATATTCTTACATGTGAAAATTCTAAGCTCACAATATTTACAAAAACTTGTCCCTTGAAACATCAAAAGCGCGATAACAGAAAACTCTCCCCATATACTAATCTTTGCATCGTACGAAAACAAAAAAAAATATATCTTTTTATTCACATGAGATAGTTTACTAGATATATTTCCCAGAATTCCCCACATGTGAAAATTCTAAGCTGTGATGTGTGAAGATGTTTACAAAAACTTTTGCCTTGAAACATCAAAAGCGCGATAACAGAAAACTTTCCCTCACGTACCTACCTACCAATCTTTGCGTCGAACAAAACAAAAGAAATATGGAACACACATGCTGTTCTGATATAAATAACCCCACTCAAGAGCAATAAATAACAATAAGTTTAATCTAACTGTATAGAATTCCCCGGCACAACTTGTGTTATGTAAAACCTGGCCTAAATCCTAACAAAGAATACTGGAATAAAGTTACGTAAAATCCAAGGCAGTCTCATTATCCGGGAGTATTTTGTCACGGAGTATAAGTAGGCGTATGACGGTCGTTGTATGGGTGAACGCAGCGATAACCCTCGGTTCGGCAGCTAAACGACCCTTAAACTAGATGTCGTACAGAAAGATAACCAGTAAATCTACTTCGGTAACAAAATACTTTATCTTTTCTTCATTTAGAGGTCTCCCTCGAGGGCCGATTGTACGTCTGTTGTACAATTTGAATGACCTTGAAAACGCTTAATTATCGTATTCTACACACGGGTATACGAAATTTATTCGGCCGAAAATGTTGGTCTCTATATTTTCGTTTTTTCCTGGAAATACCCGGAAAATGTTATTTTTTAACTTTTGTATTTTTTTGTGATTTTACTAAAAAAGACACGTTTATGTAATAATAATACCTTCTAGCGCGAGAGGGGTTAAAGATTCTTCATTTGAGTTAGTTTTTTCGGTTTGTGCACAGAAAAAAGAGGTTCTTAATTACATGACATTCAAGAAACTCTATAGCCACTCTTTTAAATCATGTTATGAGTTACAAAAATCTTGGTAAAATGTTTTTTGTCGCTGCTACATAGTACAATGTAAATAAATAATAAAAAAGAGTATTAAATCAATATAAATTGAATTATGCCACAGCCTCAACGGACGGCATCCGTTTACGAGCAAGGGTCGAAAGCAATCGCTACGACCGTTTTTTAGTACTTGTTTCACAACTAGATGGCGTTGGCGTCGAATTAAAAGTCGCTATGGTTTCGTTACCGCGAGAAGTAGTAGTCAGTGCAATGACAATGCTGAAATTAAGTTCCACGAAAGTTGGACAAAGGCCTTTCCTATGTATATTTTTGAGATTAGTGACTTACACGAAAGTGTTAGACACTATTTTAATTTATGTTACTCGCGATTGACCCGTATGTAATTTCTTTTATAACCTCGCTCTTTTGCTATCTTGTTATGTGTATCTGTATAAATAGTAGATACCTATATCTGTTACAGGCAAAATCTGTAGTTATTAGGCTCCCTGTCTACAGGAGTGCAATGAGGCTGCGGAGCGGATAAATGGAGAAATATTAACCAATAGAATTGCACAAAATCTCCACTCCTCTGATTTTGTGCAGCCATATTCCTATTTTATTTTATTATTATTCTAAACATTGCCTGGGATGTTTGAAATATTATGAATGTTATTCCATTACATACTTTACATATGTAAAATACACAATTCTTAGAGATAGTATAGATTACCAGATTATACAGATTTCTGGTAAATCCTGGAAAATAATGACTGAAGCCGATGAATTAAAAATATAAAAAATGGAGTGGATTTTCTGCCGCTATTCGTGTTATTGAGTAGCGACCAGCAACAAATAAAAACTTGCCCGATCTTTATCTGTGTTACTACTGAACCCGCACTATTAGAACAGTGACCGCTGCTCGATTTGACAGTCTTAATCGGGTACTTGGCCTTAAGCAGGATTAAGGAAAACTTTTTATATCGGACAAGCACGCTTTAGCCTCTACGTAAGCTGCTTGTGGTAACAAAAGCCTCAAACTGAGCTGCGGTTTCTATATTTTACTGACCGTTAAGAGTTTATGTTTTAATTCAGTTACAGATAATACGTTGTTTTTATACTAACTCTTTTATATATTAACAAAATTATGTATAAGAAAATTAATTTATTGAACTATATATTCCACACAACGTCGTCTAGTCTCAAGCTAAGCAGAGCTTGTGTTATGAGTACTAGACAACTGATAAACATACTTAAATATTTCTAAATACATACGTACATAAATAAATTACACCCAGACACAGAACACAGAACTAAAGACAGAACACTACTAACACGTATACCACACACGAAAATCTGGGCGCGTCAGTCTCCATACATTATAATGGAAACTAGACTTGTGGAGCTACACTAGACCCACGCCTCGCGACGTCGTTCTTCGCACAATTCAGGCGTGTTACACGTGTGCTTCGATCTAATGTAGTTCATATAATACATACAAACAACACAAAGACATAAAAAATCCGGGCCTTGGTTGAGGTCATGGTCCGGAGCGAGGAGGAGTGGCAGGGGACGCCGACTTCTGCGAAGCAGTAATGCTCGCAAAGGAGGAGGCCGACCGCATCAGGCAACGGCGTTCTCGCCGCCGCCGCCGGGATTCTGATCCCGATTTCCGGCCACCGTAGGCGCGGGCTTGCGGTCAGTGAGCAATGGGTAGCTCGCTGTCCGGCCGTCGGGTAACTGTCCGGACCAAGCCCAAGTCGTCGACGGCGCGCATTGTTCCCGTGCGCCTCAAGGAGTTTTCAGCAACAGCAGGGGCCCAGCCGGGTCGAAGCCTACTGGGGCCAGGGTTATCCGAAAGGAAACTCGAGCCCCGGTATGAAGGCTAGAAGGAACGGGGTGGGCTTTTAGTCAGTAAGAGTCTGACACTATCTCCCGCTCCGCCCAAGAGCGAAGGTTGTTATTGTCTGATTTTTCCCATCATAAAAAAAAGATATAAAATATAAGAAAATATAAAGAGTAAAGGAAATATTTATCTTGTTTTATGTGGTACCGGGATACTCACGCTAGTTTTACAAGACAAAATTGACATCAGATGGTAGAAAAGTGAAGTCAGAGCAGTCCTTTGACTGTGTACAAGTGTGGAGCATATAAAGTTAACCTATAACTTTGTATGGTTATGTATTTGTTTGTGCACAGATGACACTTTCATAGAAGAAGAAATGTTTGTTCGTAGGACGATCATGTAGGACAGTCACTAGAACTTTTGTGATCCAATTTCTTTATTTTTATTGATAGCTAAACTATCACTGAGTTTACCCATCCAAAATGTATCCTGGAAAAGCCACAGAAACGAGAAGTCCTCGATAGAGTTATTCCTATAAGGAACATTTTCAACAATACATAATTATAAATAATAAGTAAATAAATAAATAAATATATAAATAACACTAATATATAAATAAATAAATAAATACCACTAATATTATAAAGGTGAAAGTTTGCATGTATGACTCCTTTGCGCTCAAAAGACTATGTTCTGGCTGGAATACAGGATACTTTTCATTTCTTTTAACAGAAACTAGTTAATTTATAAATGTTTAAGATTATTAAAATGCTATTAATTAAAAGTAACAAAACTTTAAGTACCAAAAGCTAGACGCTTGTCGTTATCAAAAAGGTAAAATTGAGTATTTAACTTTTCATTTATTGCAAGTCAAACAACTATTGCTGAATAACAGTAAACAAACAGTAATTAAATAAAACGATCCTTAAATTGTTACCACTGTTTTTAATTACAGGCTTTTGCGGGATAGTCCGGAGTTACCTTCGCTGCTAAATGTCCATGCAATTAAGTGTAGTTAACCTCGCTGAATGTACGAATACCTAATTGCTTAGTGGATTGCATATTTTGCAGGCGGTTTTGACAATAAAGTTAAGTGGAATTGAAGACCATGTTGTATTCAATCCTACTCATAATTATGAGTAGGGTACATACCCCCTACCATTTTTTTAAGATGGGGAAATATCCAATAACTTCCCTCGCTTTAGCGCGGAGCGTGAGGGTGTATCAGATTCATACTGATTAAATCCATACCTATATTCCACTGCTTAGCGTTCTAAGACCCCGAGTTTCCATTTCAGAAGCCAACCCTAGGTCCCCGTAGGCTTACTAACTTATGCAAGAAGGCAAAAGCTAGTATTAAATTAAATACAGAAAAAGTCTCTACTTTTTCCGTATTTAATTTAATACGTGCTTTTGCCCGCGACTTCGCCCGCGTACATAAAATATAGCCTATGTCACTCAGGAATAAAGCAGCTTTCTATCGGTGAAAATTTTAGCAATAGGACCAGTACTTCCAGAAATTTCCTCCTACAAACAAAAAAAAAACAAAAAAACAAACTTTACCTCTTCATTATATTAGTGTAGATAGATTTATTTATGTCATAAACTCACACAAAGATTTTTATTTGGTATTAAATGAATATTATTTATTTATATTATATTATATATAGTATTGTTTCATGCATATGTTTTTATTTAAACATAGCGAGAAACGCTCCCTTTCCCGTCCCTTCTGTCGACTGTTATCTTGTGATCTGTGATCTCCATAACTTGTTATGTCGTTTTGTATTTGGCATGATGTGAATACGCGATTTTTATTAGTTTTAGAAGCATTTAACGCTTCTGCCTTCTCCTCTGATTTTGATTCCGATCCTATTCCCGTTTCGGTTCGGAAAATCGAGAAAAACTTTTTTGAAACTGACCGTTTAAGTGATATCCATAAAAACCATATAAGGTCAACTATCTGCCCCTTAAGTATTTGCATTACTTTAGTAGACCGGAAGGCTTTTAGACATCGCTCTGTCAAAGCAACTAACACTAAGCGCTAGTTTCAAATGTTACTATCCAATAAAAGTCAACAGTATGTGACAAGTTTACGGTCTAGACAAGCTACTTGGCTTGATCACAGGAAGGTACGCAATAAAATAGTTGTTGGCAGTACATGCTCTTTTGGATTGGCGTGTCGGTCAAACATTCGGTAGCTGAAAAAGACTGTCGGCGAAAGTGTCGAAGATGAAAGTTCCTGTCGGCGAAACGTCCATAGATGAAAGATTCTGGTGGGGAAATAGAAATATATGAATCGTCCTGTCGACGAACAGTCCAATGACGAACCGGTCTTCGGAGAAGGTTGCCAAATCGTTATTTTGCTGTGGTGTGACGCTTCTTCTGCCTAGTTTTTTTCCCAATCTCACTGTTTAGTTGTCCTCCACAACCCAGCAACTTGGTATAACAAAACTCTTTGTCAAGACTCAGATTGTATTATTTATTATTTTATTTGTAAGATTTTATGGCTTTTGACTACCCGCAACTAAAAATCTCTTCGCAGTTGTGTCAAAGACACTCGCTTCGCCAGATTCTGCATTACTTCGGTCACATTGCAAGGAAAGCTGATAGAAACCACAAAAGGTTAATCGCCACTGGTGAAATATATGGAAAAAGGCCGGATCCGCACTGCTTTTGAGGTTTTGACTCCACGGTATACAAGGCCCATCAAACCGCCAGAGACAGGAATACATGTAGAAACATCATAAAAATGAAAGTGATGAAGCAGATAAGTCATAACCCTCAGTATTGAAGAATAGGACTCAAGGAGGGGAGGGGACTACCTGTAGCGACTGTCAAAGATCTATGAATGAAAGCCAAAACCAACGACTTAAAGGTGCTTTTCGATACATGCAGAAGACTCCGCATGAAATGGATCACCCATGCAGTAACTGATCTTAGCAAGCGTTGCTATTCTAAAGATCGAAGCTTGCGACTGCTTTTACTAAGCCGTATACAGAAAGAAAGTAGCCATCTTGCGCCGATCTAAGGACGCTTATTGGATCCGGTTTGTGCGGGTAATCGGCGCAAGCACGAGTAGTAGGTTAGGTTAGGTAGGCAACCGATTCGTAGATCGGCGCAGGCTGCCTACTTTCTTTGTGTAAACGTCCTTATGCCAGCCATACACGGCCAAACCTGTCGTCCAATCGGTATGACGCTACATGTTTGATCAAACAGATTTGACCGTGTGTGGGAGTGGATTGGTATGACCAACATGTTGTCAAGACCCCACACGGTCAAATCTGTTTGATCCAATCGGTAGCGTCATACCGATTGGACGACAGGTTTGACCGTATATGGCCGGCATTACAGCTAGTTGTATTTGTTGTGACAATCGTGACAAAAACTCATAAAAATATTTTATCCTGACGATCATGAAGCAACACAAGCTAATAATATAGTTTTACGTAAAACTATCATTAGCATTTATGCATAGCATGGATTTGACACGCATTTTTGACGTCATAGCCTGTCACAACATAGAGCCCTATCAGCAAGAACATCGTAATTAACAGGTTGCCCTTTTTGCAGGAAGGGGTATATTTTCTTTTTAACCGACTTCAAAACGAAGGAGGTTCTATGTTTGGCTGAATGTTTTTTTTTTTTTATTAAAAAACAAACGCCGCCACCCGGAGGCGCGGGCTTGCGGACGGCGAGCAATGGGTAGCTCGCTGTCCGACCGTCCGGTAACTGTCTGGACCGAGCCAAAGTCGTCGATGGCGCGCACTGTTCCTGCGCATCTCAAGGAGTTGTCAGCAACGGCAGGAAGCTGGGTCGAAGCTTACTGGGCCCAGGGTTAGCTCCGAAAGGTAGCTCAGCCCTCGGTATGAAAGGCAACGAAGGAACTGGTTATGGGTGTGTTGTGGGCTGGGTGGTTAGTAAAAGTATGACACTATCTCCCGCTCCGCCCAAGAGCGGGGTATGTCATTAGATGATTTTGCCACTGAAAAAAAAGGATCTATCTGAAGATTAAATAATCAACTCTAAGACAGATTGCCAGGCTTTTGCAGATCAAAACCCACCCATATTCCTCCCGTTGCACTTTTTCGTTCCAGGTCGGTCCTGGAACGAAAAAGTGCAACGGTATAGGTATATAAAATATCAAAACTGGCCTTTTATTTTTTGAGAACTTTAATACACATCAATTCACTTCGAAGCAAACGTCTATCACTTCATAGCACTCTCTCATAATTTTCTCATAAATAATGCCATTTTCCCGTTCGAGGAAGGAGAAACGACGCAGAAGCCTCAACGCTCTATGATGATAGATCGCAGTAATAATTTGCGACAGCTCTCAGTAATCTATTTCCTTCAGCAGACTTGCTTCCGCGATATGACAGGCGAAGACGAGGTATTAGTAATATACCTTAGGTTTTCGTTTCTCTCTATCAGTGAGATAAAGTTAATGTAATTGTTCATTATGGTAGGAGCTACATAAATTTGCAAAAGCGGTCATTGACTCTTCTACATTTAACCTTTCAAATACCGTCAATTTGAGATACAATAGTAAGACAATAGATGCGCGAACGCTTGGGGTTCGCTTGGGGTTTAATGAATAATATACAAAAACGGAAATAAATCGATGTATATCGTGATCAGTTCATTATTTGTTTTTTTTATTTTTATTGTATAAACAGATATCAGGGAAAGGTCAATGTACTTTATATCTAGCTTCTCTCATATTTATATAAACACACAATAAGAAAGGTAATTTATTAGTTTAGGATAAATAAATTACTTATTAAATAACGTAGCTTTGTATAGGTTGTAATAAAACTTAAGTTCTAAATATTCGTGGACAAAGCATGTATTCTTTGCGATTGGAACATTTGCATCTGAAATACTGAAAAGTTTCGGAACACAGATATGTATCATTTGGAATATCGGCTCAAAAAATACAAACATAGACCAGTAAGTACTCGAATGGTGATCTGTTACGTCACGTTATGTATCATTGAAACAATTTCGTTCGCTTTTCTTATTTCAGAGAAAAGTAATTTGAGGACTTGACCACCTAAAAAGCCTACCGTAAGAACACAACCTGTGTTTAAGTAAAGTCTAACTGACAAGTAATCAAAATGTAGACAAGTAGATAACCTCAATTTATAACAAGGGTTCTAGCCGTATCACATTTCAAGACAACGAAAGGTGAAAACCGAAAAACATACAAGAATTCCGACGAACCCTAACAACTTCAAAGATAATAGTTTTTGGAACCCTCACAAAATGCCAACGGTCTTATTTCATACGAAACTAAAGGATTCTGAATTATTTCTACTTTTCTGAGACAATACAATTATGTAGGACAAGAGGATCCTCTCAAAACCCTTTTTCCATTTTGCTGTGTTTAGCAACGTTTTGTACTGAAAGAAAACAAAATCTGTCCAGTTTTTTGGACGAAATATGGTGTCTTGGGATTGTGAAAATAAGGTGTATTTTTATCTTTTTTGCCGGATGGTTGAACCAGCTACGGTTATCTTGTCTGGGTGCGTGTTGTTAAGACTACGATAAGCCGTTTTGAGTGTCATGTTTTGGGTATGTCGTTTGGGTTAGGGACGTGATTTTGTGCGGAAACTTGACAAGGTCAAATAGGTTAAGCTAATTCTTATAGTTACTTAAACTGTAATGAGGTCTTAACTGGAACGAATAACTTAAAGTTATTAATTATCAAATTATTTTATTTTTGGCCCATTCCCTCTCCTAGACAGGAGGCCTGAGTCCCAGCAGTGGGCACATTAAAAAGGCTGAAGATGATGATTTTATTTTTACCTGACTGTCAGGAAGGATGAAGGGCAAGGTGTTTCGTGTGTATCTTGTACATATGTATGTAATATTCTGTATTACCTCATATGTTTTAAACCGCTAAATAGATTTAAATAATTAAGATATCGTTAGATTCATCTTAATAACCCAAGTGTTCTTAAATAGGTGACGTTAAAAAAACCAACATGACGACTGTGAGACGAGTATTTTGTGAGACGCTATAATATGAAAAAAAAAAAAAATCTGGAATCGGCCAAGTTTAGTTCAAAACTAAACTTGGCCGATTCCAGATTTTTTTTTTGTGCAGATTTTGATCAATTCAAAGGTATGATCAAAATCTGCACAATATAAAACAATATACAGAACGAGCAGAACCAGAAAAAAAATAATAGTGTCAAAAATTATTAGTTTAAAAAAAAGTCGAATTTAGATACTATTACCATATTACCCTGATATTAAAAATACCTAAATCCAGCTGTTTCATTATTTTTCACATTTTTTTTTTTTCAAAAATTTTATCTTTAAATCACTCTTCTAAAAAGTTTGCTCAATGTAGTATTTTTTTGCCTCTCAAGCGTCGGTATGATCAAAATCTGCACTATATTGCACAACAGCTGTACGAGCACTAAATATGAATGTGAAGAATATTGTACAATTCCATCAAAACAATAGGGTTATTGAACTTTGCAGACACACAGTCTGTCTAGACTTCACACTTAGACTAAATCGTCTTGCTTTAATGATAAATGATAAATGATCTTTATTTTGCAAGTAGGTTTTAAAAAACACTTTTACACGTCATTTTTTTTTTTCGTCAATTAATGCTAGATGAGGCCTCTTTAGCTTTAAGACACGTGTATTATGTTATGAAACAGTTACAGTACAATCATACCTTATGCGTAGAACACAAACTTGGGACTACAGACATAATCCTGTTGCAATGGCTTTAGCTATAATGGTTATGTTCTTTGTAATTGAATGTCCATGTAAGAATTAGTTTTTTTATCAATGTTATCTTAGTCGTTTGTCAATCTACTTCTAAAGTCGACGCGAAAAAAAGACTTAATTTTGTTGGTTGTATTTGAGCGTGGAATCTAATATAGAAATATGCTTTTTTTGTTTATTTTTTTACTTGATTTGTTGCCTTTTCTAATATTTTGTGGACAAGTTATTGGTGTGTCTTATTAATAATTTTTTTTTATTGTTTACAGGCACTTCATTGGCATGTGACGCGGGTGCTGTGAGCGGCATGCGAGGCGAGCGCTCGAAGCGGGCGGCGGCCTCGCTCGCCGCGCTCGCGACGCTACTAGCGCTCTGCTCGCCACAGCTCGGTTCAGCTGAGGTTACATCTCTCGGTTAGTAAACCATATAATAAAACAATGTGGTGGTGGTCTTGTACGCCACACTTGTGAAGCTCTTAGATGACTACGAGCTGTGAAAGTGCTGCTTGGCTCGGCTGAGCTTATATCGGTTAGTAAACAATATACTTCAAATATTGGCAAGCGAGCCAAATGTTCGAAGCGGGTGATGCTCTCGTTTACCACGCTTGCGGCGCTTGTAGTGGTCTGCTTAAGAATATTTTTTGACTAAGGAATATAATGCTTGGCTCGGCTAAGTAAATAAAAATAATATAATAAAACATTAGCATACAAGGTGAGCGCTCGAAGCGAGCAGTGGTCTCGTTCGTTACGCATGTACAGAATGAGTGCTAAGAACTCAGCTTGGCTCAGCTGATATTATAAGCTTAGCCGAGCCATGCACAGCGCGAAGACCGTCGATTAGTAAACAATATAATAAAACATTGGCGAGCACTCCAAGTGGTCTCGTTAAACGCACCCGTGACGCACTTAGTGGTATACTTGGCTCGGCAGAGCTTACATCTATCGATTAGTCAACAATAAAAACACAACAAAAATATTGGCATGCGAGGCGAATGCTCGAAGCAGGCGATGGTATTACCCGCCTCGCTCGCGTCTCGCTTAATGCTCTACTTACCATAGCTCGACTCGGCTGAGCTACTACTACTACTACTACTACGAGACAACTATCACACAACGCCGTCTAGTCTCAAGCTAAGCAGAACTTGTGTTATGAGTACTAGATAACTGATAAACATACTTATATATATTTCTAAATACATACATATTATAGATAAATTACACCCAGACACTGAACAAATGATCGTGCTCATCACACAAACATTTGTTCTGGGTGGGAATCGAACCCACGACTTCCGGCGGTCAGTCAAGCCAGTCAGTCAGTCGGTCAGTGAGCTTACTTTGTTATTGATAACTAACTGGTAGATTAGTTATCAATAACAAACATTAATAACAAAAGAGGCGAGCGTTTGCAGCAGTGGCTAGAAATATCTCCTCCAAGCATCACCACATTAACTGACGAGACGCATCAGGTTCGGTGTTGTCAAATGCCAAATAGATTAGATAATCTTTATTTTTGATTCACTCGCGTTCGAACACTATCCAGTAATACAACTTCCGCAAAAATCGGTCTTCTGGGGATCTTCCAGAACATTTGGAGTGAGGGCATCGAGAGGCATGAAGAAGCGCTTGCTGTCGTGATATCTCGAAGGCTTTCGATAGGGTCTGGTACAAAAGCGTTATTGCTCAGCTTCCTTCCTTCAGCCTACTGGACTGTGAGATTGGATCGCAGACTTGAGTGGCTTTAACTGATGGTAAGCGATGATTTAGTTGACGATGGAACATGATTACCTAAAAGTAATCTATTCACTCTTATCTTAAAGACGCTCAGGTAGTCAAAGCCAACATGTAACATCCTTTTCACAAACACTGACATAAGACTGTACGTAATTTTAATATTAAAATTTCCTCTTTAATATTATATGAAGCGCTATCGCCTGACTGACAGGTAATCATATAGGCTGTAGTATCACACATTGAAAGAGGATCACGTCGCGTTACACAGAATTTCAGAGCAGTCACGACCGTGAGTCAGTAGTAAGCCTTGGGTTCATATTGTGCCGACACGGGTTTTGATATCGATACGTTTTCCTATATGAAAGGTAATGAAAGATTCCACGCACACTTCGAATATCTTTGGCATTGGTGATGGAATGTTTATTAAAATAGGAAGGGATATAATTTCAACGTCCATTATTTGCTGTAGTAGATTTGACAGTAAAGAGGAGGGGTGAAATGCATGTGGAGGGAGAGGGAAGGCCAAAGAAAAGATGGATGGACTATATGAAGAGAAATATGAAACAAAAGGAGGTTAGTGATAGTGTGACGAGTGATAGGGTAGAATGAAAGAAAAAAACGTGTTGCGCTGACCCAAATAAGATGGGACAAGGGCAGGAAGATGATGATGATGATGAGATTTGACAGTACCTCACTGTAGTCGTACACGTCATAGCATAAAAGCATAATCAGCCTTAAGATTTTCCCACTGCTGAGACTCAGGCCTCCTCTCTAGGAAATGGAATTGACCGTAATCCGCCAAGCGGGCCCAGTGCGGGTTGGTGGATGTAACATTTCCTTCACCATTTTGAAAACAGTGGTTATGAAATAAATTACACAAAGTAATGCGCCTGGCTGGAATTGAACCCACGACCTACAATTCGTAAATCGTGACCGTTACCACTCGACACTGCTCTCTCGTACGTAACTTAATTAAAATTTTAGGAACTACGATATTGCCGGTTAGCAGGAGTTTATTGTACTTAGCTATTTAAACACTGTAATTTACTTTGACTTTTATGTGATTTTTATAGCAGTTTTATGTAAAATTCCAGGCTCAAGATAAATATTGGGTGATTTACTTAATGTTAATAATAACATTCCTATTTTCTGCCTTTAAACATAAAATGAAGGTATCAATATTATTTATATTTGATTTTTAGAAATAACAAAATATATGTAACAAATAAAACTAACAAAAAAAACGTTTGCAAAAATAAAAACGCTTAGACCTCTACATTGCTATCATCTAGGCGCACTGGAAAGATAGCCGGAAGATTGATAACATTGCCACATTGAATAGTAATACTAAATTACTCTGGGCATTCACAAATCCGCACTGGGCCCGCGTGGTGGATTATGGCCCATTCACTCTCCTAGAGAGGAGGCCTGAGTCCCAGCAGTGGGGACTCTGGGCAAAGACAAATTATATATATATATATATTCGCCAATTCCTAACCAAGAAAACATGTCCAACACACTTCCTACATAACCAACATTGCTCATTTGATCGGATCCAATTCCGATAGTGGCACACGTTGCTCCACCATAAACTAAAGTGCTTCGATCTAACAGAATGACTTGTCACGTCATTACTACTTACAGCACCCTCGTTACGAAGTAAGTGCTCGCAGTAGTTTGTGATTGAATGAACACTTTTTATAGATTTGTAGCAGTTAACTACTTACTGTGCTTTTATATTATTGATGGTCTTCCACTTGACCACTATTTTACGCGGTTGACAGTGAAGCGCACTTGCCTAGATATAACCTGTTCACCCTTGACTTAAAGACCCCTAGGTTTTAGCTATCAAGAAACACAGACTTCGGTAAGGAATTCCACGGGTAAGGTGTGCGTACAATTAATGAATTCCCAAAATGTTTAGGGATATCCAACAAATACTTTTAGTTCAACAAATAGATTAGTTTATAAAAATTAAAAAAAAAAAAACTAAACCAGCAAAACGATACTTATCGAATATATAATCTGACAAACAATCAAAATGATTGCATTTTTATTTGTCCAGTTTTTTATCGATAAAAATATATACAAGCCCTTTCATGGAAACTATTTGTCAAAATAAAAAAAGAAAAGCTAAAACATAAGTTCACTGCAGCACCACATTGGCCTAACAGAACTATTAAAACATTGCATCGCTAAGAAAGCTTTTAGAGATTACTTTTTTCGCGACCAAAATATCTTAAGCGCCATGAATTTCGTGGCACGTACGCGTTTTGTTCAACGTAGTTCAAAGTGTACAGTTAAAATTACCCCTGAGTCGACTGAAGTGAGTATTCGGCACGCCTAATCATACTTATATATATCGTTGATTAGAGGTATTTTCGTGATTTTTCCTATCGTGTTAAAGCTGTATTATATTTTGGACACACTATCTATTTCCCAGAAGAATAAAATATATTTTATGATTCTTTTTACTGCAGTTGATCACATACTTTTGCGCATTTAAAACTCGAGATTAGCTCCTGTAGTCCTATTTAAGACTCATTAGTTTACAATCAATTTTTTTCGGCAATCCATCATCCAGGTTTATTTTGTCGTTCTGAGAGTCAAATGGAAGTGCTTCAATAAAACGAAAGCCTCTTTTATAGCAATTGCTACAAACAGTTC
The DNA here is from genome assembly GCA_910589285.2 of Mythimna ferrago. NCBI lineage: Eukaryota > Metazoa > Arthropoda > Insecta > Lepidoptera > Noctuidae > Mythimna > Mythimna ferrago. The sequence goes on from OU342680.1 coordinate 4,175,844, forward strand.
AATTTGTATTTATGACTACGTTAGAATCTTTTCAAGGCTTATAATCTAAATGTCGAGTATCATCAGTAGAAATATAAATAGACCAATAACAAAACAATTTAAAATCTGGTGACTACTATTTGAAGGATGAGAAACCCCGTATCATCATGAGTCACATCATCATGAGTCATGACAGTAGTCATGTTCTGCTATGATACTCGACATTTAGATTATAAGCCTTGAATCTTTTCAAGGCTTATAATCTAAATGTCGAGTGTCATCTGTAGAAATATAAATAGACCTATAACAAAACAATTTAAAATCTGGTGACTATTATTTGAAGGATGAGAAACTCAGTATCATCATGAGCCACATCATCATGAGTCATGACAGTAGTCATGTATCGTGCAAGCAGATTAGAACCACTCTATCATCTTACCTTGTATCTACAGTAATATTATAAAGAGGTAAAATTTTTTTTTGTTTTTTTTTTTTCAGAAAGTTGTAGTCTGATTGCTTAAATATTTTCACCTATAGAAAGCAGCTTTATTCCTGAGTGACATAGGCTATATTTATGTAAATTATACAAAAACTAGTTATATTATAAAACGGCAGCACACAATCAATATCCATAGACAAAAAGAAAAACAATTGATTTACGGAAAAAGACGCAATCTTATGACAAGCTTACAATTTTTTTCGAAAGAAAAAATATACGTCACATCCTCATAAAATGGCAGAACATTCAATTGATATGCTGTAACCCCATGTATATTGCGACGAGTCAACAGTGCTGTTTTTTAACGTGAGCTGGTGGTGATAGATTCAACATAAAGACTTTGATACAGTGTAATTTGTAAAAAGATTTGAGTAGAATAAGAATAATTTAATTTATTTAAATGATATGGAAGACTCACAGCTAAAACAAATCTGGTAAGAAACAGTATGTTATGGCGGTTAGTCCCTTCTTTGAGGCGTGGCTGAAGGACCTCATGGCGACTTTATCTTCCGTATGACGCAGGTCCTCACCGGAGATGGCACGTTCGGGAGGTTCCTGCACCGGATTCGCCATTGACGCCCAGGTGTCGCCATTGTGCGGAATGCCCGGAGGACACGGTGGAGCACACAGTCGAGGTGTGCCCTGCTTGGGCGGAGCATCGCCGTGCCCTCGTGGGGGCGATCGGCGGCGGAGACCTCTTGCGCCGGGCCTTGGTTCAGGCCATGGTACGAAGCGAGGAAGAGTGGCAGGCGGTCGCCGACTTCTGCAGTAATGCTCGCAAAGGAGACCGACCGCATCAGGCAACGGCGCTCTCGCCGCCGCCGCCGGGATTCCGGGCTTGCGGACAGTGAGCAATGGGTAGCTCGCTGTCGGGCCGTCCGGTAAATGTCCAGACCAAGCCCAAGTCGTCGACGGCGCGCACTGTTCCCGCGCGCCTCAAGGAGTTGTCAGCAACAGCAGAGACCCAGTACAGTAATGATGATGCAAGACGCATAGAACCGCTCGTTGTGGTGACACTTGGGGAAGCCAATGTCTAACAGTGACGCCGTTCCGCTGAAATGATGACGATTAGAATAAGAAAAAAAAACTACAGAATTCATTTACGATCGTTCACGCTTTTATAAACCTGTAGCTACATGATGATTAGTGTTACATGAAATAAAGGTAGGAAAATAAGAAAGAAAACATGTAAAAAATTGTTTTGTGTGTATGTTTGTGACTCTTTCATGCTCATGCGGCTGAATGGACTTAGATTACATTTGGTATCAGTATAGCCTGTTTTTTTTTTCAATCCAGTTTTTATCCTGGGTTAAAATATAGGTTAAAATTTATACTGCCGGAAAGTAGGTCATCACAAAATTATGCAACGACATTCTTCTCCGACTGCTGGTTTTCTTTGCCTGTTAAATATTTCTTGTTGTTTTTTAATTTGTTAAAATACTAACTTCTACCAGTGGCTTCGTCCGCGTGAATGTTGGTTATTGTGGACGTCAAGTTGAAGACGGATAAAAGTAGTCCTATGTCAATCCTTGAAGTTCAAGCTTTGTTCGTACCAAATTTCATCAAAATCTACCAAGGTTCAGTAGTTTAACCATGAAAGCGTAACAGACAGACAGACAGAACGACAGAGTAACGATATTAAGTATGGATAACTATAGATTGAGATCAACTATGTGACCTTCATAACTTTGACGCCTTCGTTATGAAAGTATCTATGTACTGTGTTGCTTCTTCGATTGATTTAAATATTCATAAAGGAATAATGGAATAACCACGTCTTTGTCTACTACAGAAACATTGAATATTCCTGCTGTGGAGAAAATATCAAACGTTCATATTTTACGTGATGCAAACTTTATTCGTCGAATGTTGGTTTTGCTTTTGCAACCATGAGTTCTGTTTTTTTTTATGTATATTTTGCGACATGGCAATTTATCAGATAACAATAGGCCACTCTTTTAGCTGAAATTCTATTTCTGGGTTTTATATGTCAGAAGAGCTTGTATAAACTTTGTAATCAAATGGTGTCCACACTGGTGTTTCTATCCTACAGGTGAGACATACTAGGCAGTCTTAAAAGTACGCGTCCGCCGAAATATTTATTCCAAAAACTAGGTCCACAAGTATTAGGTGTCACGAGTTTTTGTGCTGTTTCCTTATCTATCGGGTCTTCGTATGCCACGAGTATTTAGGCGTCTCCAGTTTTTTGACATTTCTGCTAGTCTTCTTCGTACGTATAAGTAATATTGGGACGATCAAATAATGGAGTGTTTGGTTTAACAGCCTTAGAACTGATAGCTTTTTTATATTAAAATATAGAAAGTTATATCAAAGAAACGCTGGCGTATTTAGAAGGTTTTAATTAATTTTATTTACAAGATCAGTTTCTAATCATCTAGGTTCATAATTAATACAAGATTAAAATGTTTATTTTCTTTATTAAAATAGTGTTTCCTGTACGTTTCTTATACCTAATCGTGTTCGTAGTCCATCGCCGAATACTCGAGATGCGTTTATTGTGGTGCGCATGGAATAAGTTTTTGCGCGTCCAGTCTATTCCAAAAAACCTGTTTCAGTATATTTATTTCATCTCTTATCTATCCAGAAGAGAAAGGATACTTTGTTTTTTAAGTCTCCTGTACTGGAAACTTCCAACTCCTGTACCCACCGAAAAAAAAACTACTGATTTTTGGAGAGGTTCATTTTTATGATTTGCTAGTCTTTCTTGATACTTCTTGATGTACTGAGTTAGCTGTACTCATATCTAACGGTTTTTATTTGCGGATCATGGTAAATATATTTATTAGTAATATTTTGAAGAATATTGAATATGGCTAAGCGTCTTGGTTTAGAAACTTTCTAGCATGTTAATGTTGCTATTACTAGCCATACTCCAAAACTGGATGCCATACGTCTATATCAGTTTCTGGATTACATGCATTCATCTGTGAATGTCATCTTATCAGCAGTAAAACTTTCACAGCTTTGTGTCTAATAGTTTTTGCTTAGTCCACAAGTATTCACCATGTCAATCGTCTGTCTAAATCCATACCCAAGTACTTAGCATCATCAATCTGCGGTATTTCTTTATTATTTAAATAAATTGGCGGGCAAGTTTCTTTTCTGAGGATAAATGTCACGTGATCTGTACACGAACTTTGGTTTGCTTTGGTTGGCTCTAATTTGCCAGGTATTTAGCCAGTTTTCTATTTTGTTGACATGACATTGTAATTATTCAGAATTTGTCACTGGGTTTATATGTGTAGCTAATAGGGCTGTGTTGTCGATATTGGTAGCAACTATAGTGTTATCTGTTGATAGCAATTCGAAAGTATATATTGAGTACAGAACAGGTCCCAGCTCACTTCCCTGAAGTACACCTGATCCTATGTCATATAATTCTGAGTGTTCACTTTGATAAGATTTTAGCACCTGGAAGAATGGATGTGGAAGTAACTTCTTTATTTTGTATAGTAAGTCTTCGTGCTTTACTTTGTCAAAGGCTTAGAGCTTATGTCTAAAAATATTGCAGAACAATATTGTGTAATAAGTGAAATGCTTATAATATCAACAATACGATGAACTTGTTCTATTGTTCCATGCTGCTCATGAAAACTGAACTGAGGAGTAGATATTATATCTTCAAGGTGTACTTTCAACCTTTTGATTGAAATCATGTGTTCTGGCCTGGATTAATTCTAACTTTTTATCAAATTATTTTGTTTTTAAACTTTTTGGATATTAAATTAACACAGCTTATTTTTGGCGGTTCTTTAGATACCTTTTTTAAGGTGAAAAAAACATATAATGACTTCCTTCACTCTAGGGCAGACTTTTCCGACTATAACCACATCTATATTACTTCATTAGGCTTTTGCATTCCAGGACCACGAGTTATTCTTTCAGAAACAAACCCGTGGCATCATAATGTTCGTAGTCGGGGTCGGGGTCTTAACTGCTAGGGCGTGAATCCGGGTATCCACCCGTTTCCTCATGCGTGCGGTCGTCTCCTTCGCTATCATTACTACTTCGCAGAAGGAGGCAACCTCATTCTCCCTCGTTCCATACTATGGCTTGTACCCTGGCCGAGCGCGAGAGGTCACCGCCGCCACTGCCCTCACGAGGGTACAACGGTGGTGTTCTTCATGTGGCCCGACCAATGGTGACAACCGAGCGTATCTTCCGTCTGAATCAGGTGCAGGAAAATCCTGAATTTACCAAGCCCGGTGAAGACCTAAGTCATGCGGTATGTGAGGGTGCCGTGGCGCGTTTCCAGCCACTCCTCAAAGTGGGTAGTTATCGCCATGATTACGGTGTGCCCGGTTTTTTATACCCATATTTTTATACTTCCTATACCACGTCTGTCGTTCTGCCTGATTGCAATAAACTTGAAAACTGCTGAACGCATTTTCGTGCGGTTTTCATCAATAGGCAGATTGACTCTTGAAAAAGGGTTAAGTGTATATAACATATGCATAACATAATACAAGAACGCTAAGAAATTCTAAAATTACTAATACCCGTGCAAAGTTAGAGCCATTTTTTTTAAATAATGAAACTGTTTGTCTCACTATAACGGACAAAGTTTGTAATTAACTACATACGAGTACATCGTGCCTTAATTTAATAGCGTAACTAGACGAATTTTAATTAACATTACAAAGGTTAATGTAGTCATACTGCAATACATAGAAAAAAAAACTATTCACAAAGGCAAAACTTTATAAAACTTTTCCAAATTAACGCATTTTTTTAAACAAATTCATGAATTAACATAAAATTTACACAAGTTTATTTATTCTACACTTAATAGCTTTACTTTAAGTAAAACTGATAATAATAAAATCAGATCACACTAAAAAACAAATGACATTATATAAATTATAAAAAAACATAAACAACTAAGTTTATTATACAATAATTTTAGTATAACAAAATTATATTATACTTAGGTTAATAGTATTAAATATAGCTGACTATAAGTGTTCCCATACCGATTACACTTTGCATAAATTCATTAATAATTTTTTTAAAATGCCTTAATCTTAATTAACAAAATATAAAGAAAAATTTTAGTTTAAATAAAATTCTTTAACAAAAATAAACTCAACTATAATAATCTGCTCAAACTAATGACACTTCACATAAATTCACAAAAAAAAAACATTAACAACTTAATTTATTCAACAATAATAAAATTGCACTTAATTAAAAATTCTTTCACAAAAATGACCACGATATAATTTGCCCGGGCTAATGACAATTGAGTCGATTTAGCCCCCATGGCATGGTAACATGTAATCAATATGGCCCCGACCGGTGCAATGAACCGCACTGCAGTCACTGAACGCACTGCAATTGCCCTCAATAATAGGCTGGTGTATACTGACGCCTTATTTCCTAGTAGGCCGTCTGGCGATTTAGTCGTAGGCTGTGCTTTTAATTAATTAATTATACCTTGTCATTTAGAACATTTGTTGGTTTTAGGTGCTAGATGGTTTGACGATGATGATGACTCGACATTACGGTATAGGTATTATAATTGCTTGATTTTTTTTGTTATTACTCGTCATATTGCAATGTTCTACGCCTTTTATATATGTCTGCTCTTCCTGATAGTATACAGTAGCTAAAAATCGCTTAAAGACTCGAACTGCAAAGAACTGTGGGAAGATAATCTAGCCAAAATCCAGTGACCTGTAGGAGACGGATTTAAGAATCATTGAGCGGTCGTTGTATTGTACTGAAATCATCTATCATCATTTCTTTCTCTTTATCACTTTTTATTACAAGAGTATGGGACTCATGGGAAGATGCAGGGTTGTTTATAATACCTCCATTGTCTTTATGTTCATTAAGAACCTGTTCTTGGTTTTTGTCGGGATCCATGCAATATTTTTCTAGCATATCTCAAATCCTGTCTTACAGTTTTGAACAATTTTCCCTGTTCTTCTTCTAGACCCACTAAGACGAGGGCTGTACGGCGACTTATGCTCCACGGTAGAAGACTGCCACTTCCCGGAGGCGGTATGCGACGACGTGCAGAAGACTTGTCAGTGCCACCCCGACGTACCCATCAGCAACTACAAGGACAGATGTGGAAAACGTGAGTATAATTTGATTTTAAACTCTCCGTGATCGGCCACACTGGCAGCGCGGTGCGGGGAGCGGTGCAGGGCCGCTCCCTGCACCGCTCCCCGCACCGCGCTGGTGCGCACCGCGCAGGTGTGAAAATGCACGCGTGTTTTTCAGCCACACTGGCAGCGTGTTGCGGGGAGCGGTGCGGGTTCAGAGACACTGTGGCTACTTGTCTGAACGAGCTATGGCGAGAGTTACCCGCGCGCGTCACACGTTAAGCAACCCGCGCCGCTTCCCGTGCCCGCGTGCTCACTATGGGCACCCAAATGAAGTTCTTATCTTTGAGATTGCCGCACCGCACCCGTCCCGTACCCACTTTTCTAGTCTAACACTTTCGCTCACACAATCGCGTGCAAGCTCGCATCTTTCGTCTCTCTCTCTCTCTTTTTTTCAATATTTAATTTTAAACAGACGGTTTCAATTCCTAATAATCTTTTTTTTTGAGGCGAGAAGTTATTAAATAATTTCTCACGCTCTAGGGTGAAGCAAAACACTTGTCAGACTTTTACTGACTAAAACTTACCTGTGTTCCATCAGTTGCCTTTTGCGTTCTAAGCCCACAGTGGCTCTTTTGAACATTCAAAATCAAAAATCTTAAAATCGTAAAAGATAGAAACTGAATTAAGCCACTGGCAGCTAAGAGATGACCAGTCCCATCTGACGGCACCTGTTCACGAGCATGACGCGTGCATCAGCCCCACTCAGCTCAACCATTTTGAAGGGAACTGTACGACCCAATAACACGTGCCACCAACAGCAAGACGTTTGAGTGAGCATGACAAACTCTCAACTGCCATGCTCGTATTGTCAAAAAAAAAAAGTTATAACCTAATAAAAATGCTCCATGGTGCTTCACATTCACAAACTTGAAAAAAGTGCTTCTACATTATACAATGCTATTGTGTCTTTCAAATTAAAAAATAATAATATTAGTTTCCAACTAATCAACTAATTAGTACGTCCTAGTGGTAGTGAAGCTGGACCAGCATTGAGCCAAGCATTTTTATTTTGAATATAATCCTCCAACTTATAATATGCTTGCCTGCATAGTGTGGGTTTAATACAAGATTTAAATTCGTTTCATTGAGTTCTAATATTTGGGGAGGTATTTTATTATAACATTTCAAACAGTACCCCATGAAAGAAGAGGCTACTTTAGCCAGTCTGAAACCTGGTTGAACTAATTGATCCCTATTTCTTGTAACATAAATATGTCTATCGCCTCTTTTGCTAAAAAGATGAAAATTTTTTCTAACATACATGATGTTTTCATAGATATATTGACAAGGTACCGTCATTATGTTAATATCTTTAAACAGTTCCCTTAAAGAATCGCACCGGCGGATATTGTAAATAGCTCTGATGACTCTATTCTGTAATATAAAGATTGACTCGATGTCTGCAGCCCGTTCCCATAGTAAGATACCGTACGACATGACACTATGAAAATAACTAAAATAGACTAGTCTAGCGGTATCAACATCCGTAAATTGGCGGATTTTTCTAACAGCATATGCAGCTGAGCTAAGCCGCCCTGCAAGAGATGTTAAGTGAGGACCCCATTGTAGCCTTGAGTCAAGCGTAATCATTCCCGAAGCCCTTACCGGATGGCCGGACAGCAAGCCCATTTCTTGTCGTCCGCAAGTCCATGCCTACTTGGGCCGGAAATCTACGATTCCCGCCTCTCGGCGTTCTCTTTCTGGTTCTGTGTTTTTGCTGCAACTGGGAGTGAAGAGGTACGATCTCTCACGTTGCGGCCAACTCCTTCGTTCGCATTACTGCTTCGTAGAAGGAGGCGACTGCTTCCCATTTCGTCTCACTCCGGACCGTGGCCTGAACCAGAGTCGGAAAAAAATTATATATCTCACCCATTTGACGAGTCGCGCTTGCATAAGGGCGTTTGACTGCAATACGATGTACATCACTATACCTATATGTATATCATGAACAGAGAAAGTTCTCATTAGGCCTTGTAGTGCATTTACGTGACACGTTACTGTACCGTATTCAGAGGCCGAATCATTTCAAGTTAACGACACCCCACCTTGGTACTGTAAACAGGCTTTTCGAGCAAATAATATGGTCGGTAACTAAACGTTAACTTTACGAGGACCAGTTCCCATGTTTACCGTAGATATTCGCTTTTTATCGTAAGGCGACGTTTTTGACGCCACACAGGAACTGAAATTCTAAATCCTGCTACATAGTGTTAGAGTTTTCCACAGATTAGAACATATAAAACAGCACCGAAATCAGCTATCGGGCAATTGCCCGGACTAGACACAGCACCTGTCTGATTGTAGGATTTTTCCTTTTCAACGGAGGTATTTGAGACTGTACTTCCTGTTCCACATATTTCTAAAATTATGAGTGTTACGTGATTTTTCGAAACACATTCATTGTGCTGACAGCTGAGTGGAATTCCTTGCAGGAGTCTCTATTTTATTGATAGCTACAACCTGGAGATCTTTAAGTCAAGAGTGAATAGGTTACTTCTAGATAAGCATGCTCTATTGTCGACCACATCGCCGATATCCATCAGATGAGAAAGTGGTCAACCCTAACAACATTAAACAAATGATCTTGAAATTACTTCTACACGTGTGTTATTTCATGAAACAAAATAGAAAACTTGTCTTATCTATTAATATATTAATTACACACAAATCTCCTAAAGTACGTATATCAAAAGTATAACTTATCCTGGGCATAACCATGTCATATTCCAGCTTTTATGTATGATAGAACAGCCTCTTATTTCCAACAATACAATGTATAAACATGTACATTTTTGAATACGTATTCTGCCTCAAGAGGCTCATGCAATTGTTTTTTCCTGTCCCCTGAATTGGAAAATACTGTGTACAAAATGTTGTAACCTGAGTATTTTCTTTTGAATGAATTATACATAAGTTCGTAGCTTTTCTCCTGCCGAGCACTTGTTCGTGTTTTATTACTGACAGTGTACAAGGAAAATAGTAATTTTAGTGGTAGCTTCTGGCAGAGATTAGCTTTTTCGTCTGTAGAATGGCGTGCTTTTTATTTCTATAGAATTATTAACTTGAGAACTCATTTTGTTGTCACGATATAATCTCGTATTAAAATTCATACTAATATTATAAATGTGAAAGTAACTCTGTTTGTCTGTTATGCTTTTACGGTTATACTACTGCACCAATTTTGCTGAAGTTTGGTATGGAGTAAACTTAAATCCCAAGGACCGTATTCCACCACCAGTGCGGGTTGGTAGACCTAAAAATAAACTACTTTTATAAAATAATATCCGACAAATATTTGGAAATGTAATTTTAGTAATTTTTATTTTGTTACATTTTTAGACAGAACGCACATCCAAATTTCTTACGAAAAAGCGTAGTAACCTGTAATAACATGAATAAAAACCGCGTAATTTGCAAGTAGGTACGAGTATATCTTTACAAAACGCTTGCTAGTAACTCTTATAATTTATCCAAATTACAAACTAAAATAGACATATTATGCCCAATTTATTTTAAATTGGGCATTTAAAAAATCAGTGGGTCGTTTTTCCTTCTTCCTGTAAAGTTAACTTTTATGCAGTTATGAGATTTTTACTCGTAGGTGACGTTATAATAATAAATAATTATTCTCAATTTATTATCAGACAACAAAGGCCCATAGTCCCATATACACGATAAAGTCATAAATGACTTTATCGTGCAATAATAAGTTAATACATAATACATATTTGAATGCCTTATTAAACTATAATAAACACGTAACGTCATCGGCATCGTGTTTTTCTGCGTGGTATCGCTGGTATCGCATAACCGATTCAATTCAATTCAGAATCTTTTTATTTCATAATAAGCCTACATGGGCACTTAGAAAACGTCATAAGTTAGTGCACGTCCTTAGAAACGTATTGACGTCAAAGATTTTATATATCCTGCTATTGACGCTTATATTGACAAGACGTCACCTTTTCGGCCAAAACTCTTATAATAGTCATGAATTTCGTTGTAGGATTACCTATTTTTTTTGCCACAATAAATCGCATATATCGTTGAGAATTTGCCTCTAATGTTTTTAATAAATTACGGCTAAAAAAAACCCACTTTAAATGTTCTTTATTTTGATAAAGTATGAAACAAAAAAAAAACACCAGAGTATAACACAAACTTCACACATTTATCCGTGAACTTTTGCATCACGAGTTGTTTGTTGGTGGTCGTGACAAAAAGACTGAAGTTCTCTGTTTGTGACTAATAAACTTTAATGGTTGGATCTAAAAGACAATTAAAACTTTAGTGCTGGACCTGGTAGTTAGCTTTTTTTTAATTTTGAAGAAAAATGTCGACATTTATAATTCACACAGATGAGATTAAAGCCAGGAGCGCTTTCATCTAATCCTACTAATTTAAATGAGAAAATAGCTCCGTCTGTTTGTCTTCTGGATTGTATAAAAACTAAAAGTAAACCATGTTAGAAGTAAGCCTATATAATAATATGTGACACGTGACTGAAGCCGGTGGTAGAAGCTAGTGATGAAATACAAAAATATCGTAGTCAGGTTGGGCTAGCTTTGTTGTGCATGCTTAGGGGTATGTTTTTAAAATGTTTTCGCTCATTCACACTTTTGGGAATTGTAAAGATAGGCAACTATTTGTTTCGTTGATAGATATAGGTAACACTACAGACTGAGAAGTCTTTGATATTTTCTTAGAAAATGAAACAAATTATTTGAAAAAACTTTCTACTACTAATTTATATTATTTTTCATCGTAGAATGCGCGAATCTTTAGTCGCCCGCCAGTAGTAGTTTATATAAGTTATATTATAGTCCAAGATCCCGGGGCCGCCAGACGTCACGTATTTTCTCACAAAGGAAATGTGGACGATTGAGTACTGTTAGTATGTAATAAGAACACATGCCTATCTGCTAGCTTGCTTAGACGGCCAATTTTCAGGTATCAGGTAATCAAGGTACATAAAAACAGTACTTACTTCACGTAAATTATCCAAGCTGATTTTTACGTATATTTTAGGCAATATCTTTAAAATCTTGATTTTAAAGATATTGCCTAAAGCATGAGAATTTGCGTGAAGTTATATCATTATTTTGGGAGCTTTAAAGCGTCTGTAAAGCAATACGGCCCACGGAATGTGTCTGGGAGTATTGGCCACTTGATTTTAAAGATATTGCCTTAAATATACGTAAAAATCAGCTTGGAGAATTTACTTACTTCAGTACTGTTTTTATGTACCTTGATTACCTGATACCTGAAAATTGGCCATCTAAGCAAGCTAGCAGATAGGCATATTAGGCATGCGTTCTTAGTAGGTACATACTAACAGTACTCAATCGTCCACATTTCCTTCGTGAGAAAATACGTGACGTCTGGCGGCCCTGGGATCTTACTCTATTAGTAAAAATTATTGGAATTGATTTAGTAAAAGATTCTGAAAACTATATATTCAAGGTTTCCCATATATTAAACATAATGTTGTTTAAGAAGTGACCCATCCCGTCTTCTCACGGGTGTTAAATCTTTGATATGTTTGGGTTATCTCTACTATAATATGAATATAAACAGTAAACGCCACCACTAAACTTTTTCATGAACCTTTAAGTTAAAATGAAAATCCGTTCAGTAGTTTTTGGGTTTATTTCGAACAGACAGACAGACGCCGTAGGCAACTTTATCTTAAGTGGATATATCGATAGTTTATATTCTCATAAGTTGTATTATAAATCTTACGGCGTATTGATACAGTTTGGTAATGTATATAAATCATGGTAGTTACAAACAGAAGTTAGAATCACAATGTTATAATCTGTTTCGACGGGGTTCTCAATTGATCTGTAATTTGTTGCCGTGTGTGACAGCTGTTATTTTGAGGTTCAAAACAATCCATTCATCTTTTTCTTAACCTTCCTCTCCCTCTCCGTCTATCTACGTGTATAGCCATAACTCTTTTAGTAACGAGTCCCTTTCAACTTTGCAGTCTCTAGCACTAGTTTCAAACTTCTTTTAGCATGTTCATTCATTTCTCTCATTATCCATTATCGCCACTCTATACATGAGTCATCAATACTGCAACTTCTGTTAGTCATTTCTTTCATGTTCACGACATGTAGCAATAAAGTAATATTTTAAGAACAATTAATTAAGCATTAGAGTATACCTAAGTTAAGCATTAAATAATTTGCACGAACGAGTTTCTAGTAATCTAGATTAGTCACATTGAAATGCCAGTTTTATGGTAATTAAACTTTTGCTTATATTTTTGTAGAAACAAGGATTCCTGAGTCATAAAACCTCCCCTTGAGTTCGTTCTACTTAGTCCTAGTTCTACGTATTCTTGTGTATGACAAGCAATTCATAAATAATTCATCAGGGCACAAGATTGAAAAAAGAGTAAATGTAAACAACTAACAAATCGTTTTACGATGACAATAAGGCACTGCTTCGTTTGCGTTTTCATTTAGTTATCTCCTTTTGTTTGATGAATAAGGGATAAACTGTTTTCGCAATCTGTTTTTGTATATAACAAGGTATTATTGTGTTTTATTGAGACCCTTGGGTTAGCAATCTTGTTCGGTATTACAATTATTCTAATGTATACAAACAAAATTATACTATTAGTTTTGTAGCTCAGAGGCGGTCTCCGATTGGGGCGACGCCAATCTGGTCAAGTTCAATGCATCTAAAACCCAGGCGTGTCTTTTTTCCGCCAAACGGAGCCAATTCCACCCGGCTCCAACTTTCCGGGGTGTAACCGTGCCGATAACCGACCACCTTGAGCTTCTTGGAGTTACGTTATCATCTACTCTCAATTTCGGCTCATACATCGATGCAAAGGCTCAACTGGCTGCCAAAAAATTGGGGATCTTAGCAAAGGTGAGACGGTACTTCACGCCGGAACAGCTGCTCAATCTTTATCAAGCCCAAGTTCGATCGTGTATGGAGTACTGTTCTCATCTTTGGGATGGATCTGCCAAATACCAGCTTGATGCGCTGGAGTCGATTGAGAGGCGAGCCAAGAGAATCATCGGCAATGATGCACTTGTAGAGTCGAAGCTCCAAAGCCTTGAGCATCGCCGCCGAGTTGCTAGTCTGTCGGTTTTCTATCGTTTACATTTCGGGGAGTGTGCACTGGAATTGCACAATCTAATTCTGCCAAGTCCGTTCCATCATCGGACCACACGACGTACAGCGTTGCGCCACCGGTACATGGTAGACATCCCACCCATACGCACAAAACGTTTTGCGAACACATTTATTGTGCGTACAGCCAAGGAGTGGAATTCCCTGCCGGAGTCTGTGTTTCCTGATAGCTACAACTTAGGAGTCTTTAAGTCGAGAGTGAATAGGTTTCTTCTAGGCAAGCGTGTTTCATCGTCGACCACATCATCGCTTACCATCAGGTGAGATAGTGGTCAAACGCAAGCCTATCATTAATAAAAAAAAAAAAAAAAAAAAGTAAATAATTTGTCCAAATTTAATAAATATTTCTATTACTTTATCTTTGTTCTCATGATTCTTTTATATCTTTATTGTTTTTTTTTTTATAATAGATAGTTATTTTTTCAGCTATCACAAACTAGTAATATTGTAGCTCAGGGTAAATAGTAATATCTCCAAATTTCATAAATATTACTATTACCTTATCTTTGTTCTCATGATTCTTTTTATATCTTTATTGCCTTTTATAAAAGATAGTTAATTTTTCAGCTATCACATATGAAAAAAAAAATACTAAACTAATTTGCTGGTTTGGGTAGACGCTTTACTTAATCTAATAAGAAGTTAAAAATGACTTCATGTTAGATTAAGCTTCAAGTTGCAAATAATATTTTTGTTATCACGATAAGAATGACAGGCTTTGTAGCTATCTTTTTCTTTTTGTAATTAGCCAGTGTCACGTTTAAAAAATAGTATGTTTCGGATAGTATACAGTTACTTTGTTTTCTATTACATCGGGGATGTAACACATTCTTATGTTTTTGCTGTAATTTTAGTAAATAGATCGAATCAGCCTTCTTGGCAAGCATCATTGAGGTACTCAATACTGTAATAAAAATTTTCAACTTCGGGCCCATTTCAATGATTTTATTACATATTGCCCTTTGTGTACAAACTTGGGACTAACTATACAAATTATACAGGTACACCACAAAATCTACGAGGAACTAATTAATAGGCGAATAATGAAACCAGCCGTTGAACTTTACTCATTAAAATTCTGTAAAAAAACCTTTAGCTTAGTAAAAAGGGATATACCTAACTATACAAATAGCACAGGTACACCACAAAATCTACGAGAAACTAATTAATTTGCGAATAATGAAACCAGCTACTGAACCTCTCTAATTAAAATTCTTTTAAACCTTCAGCTTAGTAAAAAACTGAAGAATTAGCCACAAAAATTAACGTTAAAAGTACAATTTGCACACTCATTTCTAAAAACAAACAAAATTGGTTATCGCTTCCAAACCTGTCACAAAACAGCAATGTACAATGCAATCGCGTGTAACATTTTTTATCACCAAAAACGGTAATGGAGTAGGTCTTAAAAGGAAAAACCCAGCTTGACATCGCAGAAGTACCGTAACTAGCCTTTGAAATGCCCGAGGTGAACTTCGATAACTGGGCCCCTTAAAAAAGTTTTAATATTTCCGGAACGAACAACAAAAAGAAAATTTACTAGATATAATAAATATGCGTGAGATTGTGTTTCAAACACCCCCACCACTACCATCCAGTGCTTACCTCACCATCGTATCCGTATGGATGCTGGAACTGGCACATCTATGGAACCGCACGATAAATAATAGATATTTTGTGTAAGCTAGGTACTAACTACCAACCATGATCCAAAACTGTTTTTTTTTTTTAATGAAATACACTAGTGCTTGACTGTGATCCCACCTTATGGTAAGGTACCTTATGGTTGTTGATGGTGATACGCACTAGTTTATTAAAAGCTTATTCCGTCTAGCCTTTAAGACACCTAAATAATAATCGGAAGGGAAGACCGCAGCAGAAAAATTGCGCTATAAATGATGATGCTAAACTAGTTCCTGGACTCCTGGTTTGTTACTTTATCCGCCCCTCCATGGCATGCGCCCTGTACCTGGGCCGCTATACCCTACCCAGGTTACGGCACTGTACATCGCAGTCCTAATGCACGTCGCGTGTCCACATCCCGATATTATGCAGTAGTCTGACGTCCTTGGCTTAGTTAATGGGACTTTAACAAAGGATATTAGTCCTTCGCATGTTTAATATAAAGTTTTAGTTTCCTTGGCATAATTTAGATGGATCTGAACTGAGATGTTTGATAGCAAAATATTTTGCTACTTTCTAGTTGGTAGCTTACTTTTTGAATCTTGAATATCTTTGTATTGCTTCCATAGAGAAGCAGTGAAATATAAATTGTTCAAAATCACGCAATCAGAACACGCCAAGATGCTTCTACTTAAAGTTAAATAGGAGCACTTAATTGTATACACTCATATATAACGACGATTATTAATCCATCTCACTGCCTTTACAAATTTTATTTGGGATCGGTGCAGCTTTTTTCTTTCATAGTACGTCTTTATTCATCGTTTCTCCCAAAGTCCAAATTTTTCAGTATTGACGCCGAGTTACTAGCCTGACGGTTTTCTATCGTTTACATGTCGGAGAGTGTGCATCGGAATTGCAAAATTTAAATTCGTCAGGTCCGTTTCATCATTGGACTACTAGACGTACGCTACTGTAGCACCAGTTCATGTCGGACATCCCACCCATGCGTCCTGAACATTTTGAAAGTACTATCACTTGCAAAAGTCCATAAGAATTCTTAAAACTTATTCGTTTGACGTTTAGTTTGACTTACGACCTTTTATTTTCAAGTTTCGCCAACAAATGATTGAAATCCACAATTTCATCAACTTATCATAAGTCAAGATGGCCCAGTGGTATAGGCACACAGATTGAAGCGCAAATCAGTGTGCCGCAAGTTCAAATCCCACGCAATTATTGACTTTTTGTAAGTTCTTACCCGATTGGAAGTTATGTATTTGCATTACATATTTTAAATTATTCTTTAACTTGTTCACACATTTCTTAGAGTTAGAAAGGTAGATCACAAAAAAACTAAATAAAGAATTAGATTTCTGCGAGGTAGACATGAGTTTTAACTTAACCGAAATGAACTGTCGTTTGGTTGTAGTTGTTGGTTAGTGACGTGAGGTTGACAGTATTGTAATATTCGCAAAATGCAGGCTAATATTAGTATTGAAGTGAGGGCGACTATCATTGGGCTGCATAAAAGTGGTCTTAATAAAACACAAATATCTGAAGAAACCGGACTGAATGTGAGTATAATAGCTATTAATGAATTGTAACTTTATTACAAATTAATCTTCTAATTAAAACGTATGCCATTTGTGAATCCATTCATCGTATCTTTATGAGGTTTAAAAGAGAAATACGTAAATCGTTGGGTTTATTGGATTGGTTATTGGATTAATAAATGCAGTTTTATTTTAAAATTATATTCAATAATTATGATTATTAACATTTTATATAATGAAAATGAAGTGAAGTAGGTATAGCTGCCTAATATATATTTTATTTTTATTTTAGAAAAATACTGTAAATCTTTGGCTAAAAAGATATGAGGAAGAAGGTAGCCTTGCTAGTCGAAAGAGAAGTGGGAGACCGAAGCTTATTAGCGAGGCGCAGCGACGACATATGGTGGACGTATACGAAACGAATGGTTTCGCACCAACGAGACATTTTGCGGAATTATATGACACCTCGATGGATACTGTTCGCCGTGGGGTTAGGGGTCATTCGGCCCACTATGGAACTGGGACTGCGGACCAGTTACCCCTTTTAAAAATTGATAGTGGTTAACTGGGCCCACATCTGTTTTGCTTTCAGTCAAGTGAAGGGTGGCTTATAATGGTTTATATATTATTAAGTATACAATAGATTTTGTACAGGTACAAGCATTTACATATAAATATTATACATTATTATTTTGACAGTACCATCGGTTTCAACACCCTCGAAAACCATGAAAACGACACCCATGACGGAAAATTTGATAATTTGCAGCCGCCATCTTGGATTTATATTTTGACAGTACCATCGGTTTCAACACCCTCGAAAACCATGAAAACGACACCCATGACGAAAAATTTGATAATTTCTTGCAGCCGCCATCTTGGATTTACATTTTGACAGTAAAAGTCTCCGTACAACTTTTCGTGAGAATTTTTTCCGTCTAGCCCCCTTTCACAACGCGCGATAAGGAACTTCGTTCCAAAATTCAGCTGTACCCTACATTTAGACGAGATAGGTTAATTGATTAATTAGACTTGTTTTTTTAAGGCGAAAGCGCCAGGGAAGCCCGCGAAAATCAAATTTTCTTATATTTTTTGCAATTTGCAATGTATGTTATAGTAATAAAAATAATAATGTATAATATTTATATGTAAATGCTTGTACCTGTACAAAATCTATTGTATACTTAATAATATAGAAACCATTTTAAGCCACCCTTCACTTGACTGAAAGCAAAGCAGATGTGGGCCCAGTTAACCACTATCAATTTTTAAAAGGGGTAACTGGTCCGCAGTCCCAGTTCCATAGTGGGCCGAATGACCCCTAACCCTCGCCGTGCACTTCACGCTGAAGGCGTGCATCACAGAAAACCAGCTAAAAAGCCGTACTTGACAGAGAGGCACAAACAAGAACGATTACGTTTCGCACTAAATATTTAATGTTAACTAAACTAAATGGCCTACCATTTTATTTTAACATATCTGTGATTATTCGTTAACAAACACTGTATTATATTGTGTTTACTTTCGTTTAAAACAGCTATATCTTTTAACTTGTGCCATCGCCTCATCTTAAGAATGCAGTGAACTCGCTATCAATTTTGTTGACAATAATCATGAGTCTATTTCGTTTTTTATTCTTCTACCCGCACTGTTTTAACATAATACTATAGTTCAATTTATTTTTCTCATCTAATTGACGATTATCTTGTGAGAACTAAAGTTCTTTTAACAGAAATTGAGGTTTGGTTTCAATCTTCTTTTCGTCAAGAAAATGAACAATTAAGCTATGACCTCAATACATTCATTGTGACGTTACACAAAAATAAAATGTTTACAAAGTCCAAATCATATATCACTTTTCAATAAATAACTGGATATAAACAATTACCTATATTTTATTTTATTAAAATTTGAATATCCGTTCATTGTTACGTTATTCATATTATGAATGGTCTAAGTGGGTATACTTCCAACAAACAATCTTAGGCGTAACATAGATAACGGTTACAAGATAACTTTTTGTCTAGGTAACAATTCGACGTCACAATTCTCATAAATGTTTAATTTGTAAATATAAAGAATAAACATTTTTATTAAACACGTCTTTTTATTTCCACCTTATAACATCGAAAAGATGTAACAACTAAATAATTGCAAATTACGAATGTGATTCTTCTTGTGGTTAATAGATCACATTCGTAATTTGCAACTATTTAGTGCAAAAAATGCAATAGTATTTTTCATAGAAATATAAAAAAACAACTATGTCAATATAGATTAGGAATTTTCAAAGTAAGAAATAACTGCAACGGACCGACCATGATTTGAACTCGGGTTACGTGATTTGCGAATCCAACACTTAGTTCACACGGCTACCAGCACATGACGTATTGGCACGAATTTTATCAATGCTATGTAAGAACAGCTCACTGCGACGACAGTTCCTTAGTGTGTGTTATCTGTGGAATGTGGATACTCATACATGCGCACACATACGCACGGAAGTCTCGCGCTCGCTCGGTTCGTAGCAATGTAATCTTTAGCGTTCCTATGGACTTTTGCGGCCTTACTGTACATTTATTATGCATACAACCAAGGAGTGAAATTCCCTGTTGGAATCTGTTTTTCCTGATAGCTACAAACTAGGGGTCTTTAAATCAAGAGAGAATCGGTTACTTCTAGGCAAGTGTGCTCCATTGTCAACCATTATCGCTTAATATCAGGTGAGATAGTGATGAAATATGTGCTTATCAATCATTAAAAAAATCTCCAAAGTTACTTTTTTAGCCTCATCTTCACGACACATCCATCGATTCTGTAGTTTTCCTTTACTGCAATTATCATTCACATCCATACTCGAAATTTTACTCGCAACGATGGCGAACATCGGAAAGTCTAATTTTATTTATCTCCCTACATAAAATTTGACATTGTTTTCTTCATCTATCTAAAAATTTCCATTAAGATTACAATCAATATAATGCAGAAATTACCAAATCTCTTCAAAATACCAAAACTTATTATTTCTTCAAGCAAAGCCATAGTATTAACGGCTATCGATCTGACATTGAATTTCCACGTTATGGTTCTGAGTCATTCGCAGTCAAGTGAGGCGTGTCACGCTCTTGGAGCCCGCGTTGGGTTACCATGGTAACCGGATATGGGCTTAATTTATGAAGTATGAAACATCGAAGTGGGTTGTAAACTTTCAGGCGGAAAAACCACGATGCGTAGCTGTAATTTTCGGCGTAATTTTTATGTAATAGCTTTGCGATGAATCGGTGCTTTCAGGATTGTAGTTTGTTTTATCAATATGTACTCTAAAATTTGCGGTCAGTTTAGCAGTGAACTATTTGTAAACGTAGAAATTAAATGTTTTTCTTTACTTATTTGGTAGTAAATACCGTGACATATAATACTGACGTTTTATTAGTTTATATCCCCTTCTTGCTACCAAAAACCGTTAAACTTTAATTTGATATGCTTATCAAAATATGTACTTTTTACAAATACAGATATATCTAATCTAGACAGTACATTACCTATTCATTACAAAAATGTCGGAGTGGAGTATAATATTATAATGCAAGCACGCTAAAAGAGTAGTTACTCGCAAAATCAAACAATCTTATCGGCATTACTATTCCAATAAATCATAATTCACCAGCAAAAGCAGCAGATAAATGTGCAGATTCAACTACTAACAGCTGCTCTATAGCCGCAATTCAACTATGTTGTGTATCTACACAACTTAGTTTAGTTGCGTTTAATAAAAAAAGTTTTATCTTTAATCTTATCTAAAAGTAAGATAAAACTTTCCTTACTCCTTCAAAACTAATACTGTATTTAAACTGCAACAACTAATCACTACTTTATTCCCAGTAACATTGGTAATCGTATTTACATTGCGGTCTAAGCCAGTGATGGCAACAATGCTACAAATTCTGCTCATCATGTATGTGTTGTGGTGTCCCACAACAGAAAGGATTTTAATATTCATGCCACATAGCAAGTTCTATTTCCATTTAGATCCCCACGTAGATTTCACTGATGAAAATTAAAGTCTAAATCAAAACGTAGTTCTGGGAAATGAAATGGAAGTATTAGATGCAAGTAACGACTGTTTTTGTAGCTAAAATGTATGAAAATATGAATAAACCTACAGTACCTATATGAAGAATTTGAGGATACTATTCGAAAGTCATTATGTTTAGATGTTAGTTAATTGATCAGGCCTAAAAGGCTGTGATTCAGAAAAAACTAATAGGACATAGGATACTTTCATATCCCGGATTGTCGTATCCCAGTGACGAAACGGTCGACAGAAAGCTAGTAAAAGAAATCCATAATGATTATTATTGTGCATAATTGTGCACAATAATAAATGTTATGGATAGAGATTCAAGAGACTGGAAAAGTGCAGATATCATTTAATTATCCTCAGTACAGTCTTCAGACTCACCAGGAAGTAGTCTATGAATAACATTTCCATTAATTGATGGGGTGAATCTTTTATTCAGTATAACCCCGGTGATTCTTGTTTCGGGGAAATCTTTGGTTGGAATATAGACTCTCTCTATTCAATAAAATGGAAGGCAATATTTATAGATCAAGTTTACTCTTAACCGAACGTAAGTTCAATAATAATTTTGAGAAAATCTTCTTCGTTTCATCTCGTTCTATTTCATTTTGGTGCCTGTCACTTCTATATCATCCTATACGATGCAATACCAGATTTTCAAAGTCGGCCACGCTTCCTTTTCTCTTGTTGGTTCCAATCCATCATCTATTTAGGCATGTAATCAGAATCTTTCGGAAATATGTGACATTTTTTTCCACTTTTACCTAATATGGCGGTTAATTGGGTTTCATGGAATTTTTTCAACAGTGCTACGTTAGAATAGTTTTAGTTAGTGTTTTATTTAGTAATGGATTCACTTGAAACTTTGTATGTAGGTTCCACCAGTGAAGCAAGTGCGCACTAAGAGAGGATTTTTGGAAATTCCCCCTTATGGGGAGAAAAATCAATTTGCCCCCCGTAAATTGAATTATTTTATTTCTTTATAGATTCACTTGAAACTTTGTATGTAGGTTCCTCCAGTGAAACAAGTGAGCACTAAGAGAGAATTTTTGGAAATTCCCCCCTAGGGGGAGAAAAATCAGTTTACCCCCCGTAAATTGAAAATTTTTATTTCTAATGGATTCACTTGAAACTTTGTATGTAGGTTCCACCAGTGAAGCAAGTGCGCACTAAGAGAGGATTTTTGGAAATTCCCGCCTAGGGGGAGAAAAATCAGTTCACCCTCCGTAAATTGAAAATTTGTATTTCTAATGGATTCACTTGAAACTTTGTATGTAAGTTCCATCAGCGAAGCAAGTGAGTATTAAGAGAGGCTTTTTGGATTTTTTCTGTCACCAGACTGTATCTCATGAACCATGATAGTCAGATAATTGATTTTTTTACAGATGATGTGTTTCTGTTGCCGCTATAACAACATCATCAGCCTATTGGTGCCCACTGCTGAGCAAAGGCCTCTTCTTACATGAAGAAGGTTAGAGCATTAGTCACCACGCTTGCTCAAGGCGGATTACTACTACTATTATTACGGATAACTTATAATTTAAAATTATAAGTCCAGGTTTCCTCACGATGTGTTCCTTCACCGCCTGTCAGTGGTGTCTAAATACTCTTAGAAAATACATATAGGTAACTCGGAAAAAATCACATTGATACTTGCCAGGATATCCTGTAAGACCTTCAGCCAATACACTGAATGTGTATTGGCTGGACATAGGCCTCCCCAAAGACATCTCCACGATGGCCAGTCCTGTGCTAAACGGTGCCAGCAGGTTCCAGCGACTATCACTAGACCGTCCGACCGTCGCGTCGTGACCTCTTCGTCCTGTATGAATCATTATTATTTTCTTCTTTTTTTAGACTATGATTTTGTTTTTTTTTTACCTTTTCTAAATCTGTATGTGTACTAATATTACAAAGAGAGACAATTTGATTTTTTAAATGTTTGTTTATACATGTAATCGATAGACCATGGAAAAGGCGATAACTAAGCGAAAAACCCAAATTCTGCCGGAAGTCATTATTCCACGCGGACGAAGTCGCGGGCAAAAGCTAGTAGTAGACAAGATGGTTCCAATATTATAATCATTACTTATTTCTTTTAAAACAATCAGACAACAATATACAATGGGTATTAATATCATCTACTAACCGGGTTATGGAAGCCAGATAAACATCACTCCATGTAAAATTCTGGTATTCAGTAATACCAAACGGCTCGCAATCTTACCGTGACTGGCAAGCAAAGGGACCAAAAGGGCGTACAATGGGTATATATTTTGTATTTTGAAGATTCAAAGGAGAAGGTTTGTTAAATATTCAACGCATTTAATCCTTTCAAAGTAGAAACTGTTCAGAGAGCATTTATTTGAAATGAAATAATTTGACAAAGCTCCGATTGTGTCATACGGTGAATTCACAAAGGAAACCACACTTTAATCGGATCAGTAGCTATCGCAGACGAAAACTATTCGGTTGAATTATATGGGATCGCTTTTGTTGTACAGAATGGTTCACAAATCAAAATTTAGGTTATACAATTTAATATCACACTTAAATAGTTGTCTAGTTTATTTGTCGATGATAAAAGTTACGTAAGTTACAACTTATCCAATGAATCATAAAGTAGGTGTAAAGGAGAACAGGCAATTGATGCATAATGATAGATATCAAATATTACTTTAGCGTGGATACAGGCATATGCAAAGATAGCCTGTAAGGTTATGGCCTGACATATCAGGGCTTGGATGATAATGGTGATAAAATAATAATATGATTTATTGATAATGATACAATTAGACTTTCAAAATTTACATGCGTTTCATCCCTCCTTTTCACATGACCATACTAAGACAAACGATTCCCTTTCAACTTTTCAGTCACTGGCGCCACTTTCAAACTTCCCCTAATATACTCATTTCTCACTTTATTCATTCTTGTCACACCACACATACATCTTAACATTCTCATCTCCGCTACATGCAATCTTTTTTATCCGTCTTTTTCACAGTCCAACATTCTGATCCATACAGTATGACAGGCCTTATCACGGACTTGTAGATTTTACCCTTCAACTTGAGGCGCATCCGTGGGTCACAAGTGGTTCCCGTGACCTGTCGCCATTTCATCCATCCTGCGTTGATCCGACGTGTTACGTCCCGGTCCACCTCACCATCCCCTTGGACGAGCGATGGTAGTTATAAGTTATTTATTATCTCACTAAAAATAATGAACTGTAAAACCATCGCAATTTCACATACGCAGGTCGAGTGAGAACCTCGGTTTGGTCCTTAAATTCTTTGAATTACTTCCAAATAATTTCATCAGGTTGTAAACGAAATCGTTCATGCCCACAAAAGGGACTTATTACTCGTACATTACAGCCCATGAAAAAGATGAAAACAAAGTCACATTTTCAGAAGTCTCCCCCAAACAATATGTCACCATTATGTGTTAGGGTTCAAGAAAGTAATAATCGGTCAACGTCGAAAGTTATTTTGGTCAAGGAACTCGTCTGTATTGATAGGACTTTTTGTATCAGTTTCTTTACACGAAAATGATGTTAGTGTAACGCCTTTAATGGATTGTGTTATGATACGTGATCTAATAGCAAATGTTTGGAATCACTTAGGGCCTGTGCACACCACGTTTTTTAAACGCGCTTTTATCCTACAGAGCAGTTTGTTGTTGTTTGTATCGATATACACGTGCGTTTGCTTCGCGTCTGTATCGCTAGACACGCGCGTCTGTATCGATACAAACGCGTATTTGAAATTAATAAAGATGTGCAAAGGTCTACAGGCTGCGTCTGACTTGCGTGCGTATCGCGTCTGCTACAAACGCACATTACCGGCGCGCTTTTATCCTACAGAGCGGTTTGTTGTCGTTTATATCTATACACACGTGCGTCTGTATCGCTACTCACGCGCGTTGCATGGCGTCTGTATCGCTACACATACGCGTCTGTTTCGAATCAAACGCGTATTTGAATTTATACAGGTATGCAAAGGTCTACAGGCTGCGACTGACTTGCGTGCGTATCGCGTCTGTATCGCTACAAACGCGCGTCAACAGCGCGTTTAAAAAACGTGGTGTGCACACGGCCTTAGAGGTTTGACGTAATTGTGTTATGATCCTTAAGGTGTTTTCAAAAGTTCTCCAATTATCTCTTATTAAGTCACCTTTTGATCTAGTTTTGTCTCTTACAGAAATAGGTTCTCCAATACATTTAGACTGTTTTGTATATCATCTTTATGTTTATAAAACGATAGTTTTTCAAATATACAGTCTGAGTTTATTTAGTTTACGCACTTTTACTACATATTGTTATCGAAAGGAAAGTCAAAACAGAATACAAAATTGAAATTCAAATAAGTGTAAACGAAGCCTATAATGAGGTTTGTTAATGACTGCGGTAAAACGAAGATGCGGCAAAATTAATTACAATCGTTAGACGCTTTTTCACGAAATCTTGATGAATAAAACAATTTTATTTCATAAACGGCTTTGAATTGTGGGTCGTTTAAGAAGTCGACGATATCGCGGTTGCGACCAAGATTGATACGAATCTGTTTAAAAGTTACAAATTTTGATGGTTATGATAAAAAATGACAATTATTATCACCACTTTACTTTTGGGGGGAGGGTGATCATCAAATAACTTATCTCGCTCTGGGTAGTGTGAGAGGTACCGTTAAACTTTTACTGAATAAAACCTACCCACATGTTCCTTTGTGAGCTTGCGGACGGTTAGCAATAGGTAGCTCACCGTTCGGCCGTCATATCCTGTCAGCTAAACCGTAGAGGCCCAGGAGCCAGCAGACCTTACTGGAGCCATGGGTTCGCTTCTGAAATGAAAACCCGGAATCCTGGAACGCAAAGCGAAGTAGGAACGTAGGTGTGTGTTTTAGTCAGCAAAAGTCTGACATACCCTCGAACTCAGCCCAAGAGCGTAAGAAGTCATTAGATGTTATCCCACCTAAAAAAACCATGTTCCTAGAGTTGTTCTTTGCGTTATAGGGCCGCGGTAACAGTTTCAAACAGGAGGGTGAGAGAGATTGTTCTGAACACCCACCAGTTACCGCGGTTTACATTTCTACTAATTCCTGACTAAATAAACATAAACACGCTACTACAACTACCGTAAGGGCTCTGCCTCGAATCTTGCGGGCGGCGGGGCGGCGGCGGCGGCGGCGCGGGAGCGGAGCGGGCAATACAGACCCGTTCTCGAAACCAGCGGGCAGATCGCGCGGCACTATAGCGGCGTAGTGTTGTGTTCGTGGTTGTGTCGTCCAGATATTTGTTTTTATTCGCGAACGAAATGTCTGAACAACGGCGACAATATCTTTTTGATTCAAATTTATTCCTAACGCTTGATATATAGTGGGCAAAAGAAGAAGCGAATCCCTGCTATAGGGCAAGGAAAAGAAAAAGTGAGTTTTATCGAAATTATGAAGAACAGAGACAATGTCCTGACAAATTCTACGACTAAAACAAATTGCACAACACTGCAGACGCGAGGGCAGTCACCGCTTGACTGGAGCGCACCACTCGTTGCCCGCCCCCGCGTCGCTGCCGCGCCGCTGTTTCCGAGGGTCGGTCCATTTGACATTTGATTTTACGCATTAGATCCTGCCGCTCCCACGCCACCCGCCGCCGCTGCCGCCCCATTGCCCGCAAGATTTGAGGCAGAGGCCTAATAAGTAATGAGGGAGTCGCACCTGCCAATGAAAATCTATTTAAAATTGCACGCACTTCATCCCATGACGTTACGAATTCTGATGCTAATATTTATGCTAACTAAGCAATAGGGCAACTTGCTAACCTAGTTAGCGAATAACTTAGAGCGAGGTGTTTGAGGTCTAACTTTAGGAGTCCTAATGGTACTGACGTAGCGACTTGTTGGACTTAGTTGCAACTTGTGGTTCTAACTTTGTTAATTACAACTCACTTTTAAATACAAGTCTTATGTAGGTACAAGCATTATTATTTAATTCATCTGCAGGAATTACGAGTATCTACACACGTATAAGAAGAAAACATGGCGTAATGTGTTTATAAGTTATCACAATTTGCTGTTACTTGCCTTTAATCGCTTTTAGTATCAACAAATAGGAACCGTACTTATAATGTTGTGTATATTTAGGCCCTTTTGAGCAAACTGTTCATAAATTCAGTTTCATCTCAAATATTTGTTCCCTTCTCCTTTACGTACGTTCTCAAATAATACCCAACAAAACTAACATCAAACCACATTTTCTCATTCCAGCTGCAAGCATCAACGAAACATGCATGTTTAATGAACAATGCGAGGACGTGTACTTCAAGACAGAATGCAGGAACGAGCGATGTGCTTGCAAGTTCGAGATGGTTCCCGAGGTGACGGTCGATGGCGCCGTCATCTGCACTTGTAAGTTTGATCACGTTGTATTTTGTTTGTTGAATATGAGACAAGTTTGATGCTGACTTGCAATATTTTATTCTTATGATTTGCTGGAGAAAGATTGTTATATGGATTTTAAATCACTATCCGTATGGTCCTATCACAATTAGACAATTTATAATAAAAAATTCTGTAACCAACCTTAGCCGTTAGTAGACCATAATATTATTAAAAATGCTAACGGAAAAGAAAGATTATTTTCATGCAATACTTTTGTTTTATCTTTTATTGTTATTTTTTTTGTTTATTTAATTTACAGTTATTTTTCTTTTGTTTTGTTTATTTTATTTGTTTTTTATTGTTTTTTGGTATTTTTATTAGTCTAAAGTTCATGATTATTTAACTATTTTTTTATTTTATTTATATGATTTATCACTCACTAGTTATTGTTTTCAATGTAATTGTTTTTTTAATATTGCGTTTTTTGCGTGCTTTTTTTATAAGTACGTTATTTATTGATTTTTCTTTTTTATGTGCTGCTATAAACTCGACGTATTTAGTTGACTAACAGTTGTTAATAAATACAGTAAGTGATACTAACTACAATTTATTTTTATTTTCTTATTTCTTGATGTTTCAATTTCTTCTTCATCATTCTTGTTTGTTACATTACTTTATCAACTATTTCCAGCGGTGAAACCGGTAGAGGAGTCGACGAGGACTCTAGATCCTGCGATGATCGGAGTCCTGGTCGGCATGGCGCTCATGTTTGTGATCATCTGCGTCGTTCTTCGGCTATTTAGCAGGTAACAAAACTTTCTCTTACCCATGCTCGCAGAATAAAGAGCCGAAATGTTCTGGAGTGGCAACCTTATACCGAAAGATAACTACAGCGTTAGAAGGCCTTCCACAAGTTGGAATGAAAATCTGATGAAAATTGCTGTAAGTAAGTCGCACAGGATCGCGTAATAACACTTGGATCGGGGTCTAAGTCCAATACAGGACGTCTATCAACCGAAATGATGATGAAAAGTACAACCGAGTGTAATAATTTTTAAGTTGGATGGAATTGTACTTTTAAATCTATTTTGTTCCATGTATCTAAACACAGGTTCAATTATGTTTCCAGAGCGAGATGGAGGGAAAACCGCACGATTTTCAACACGCCCAATCCTCGACTGATGAACGTATCCTTGCTGAGAGACTCCAAGCTATTACATTCACAGGTAAATAAATACATAGTTATATTTAAGGTATGTTTCAAAGAACAGTAACAGCACACCACAGCTTACTGCTTCAGTTGGGTTCTCATTAAACTTATAACTGAAACGAAATGAGTCTTATCACAAACAAAGTATCTTACCCCCTTGAACTAGACATTTGTATCATCATTAGCCTTATAGGAGAGTAGAAGAAAAAATGTGTTGCGCCGACCCCAAATAAGACGGGACAAGGGCAGGAAGATGATGATGATGAGTCTTATACTTAAGGGGAGGAGATTAAAATTGTAAAAATACGCATTGGGGTTCTCGACTAACAACAACAAAAGGACGTGAACTAAGAAAATAATTGTCTTAACCAAAACAACCTATGACCCTCGGAACAGGAGAACTAATCTATTAGCCAACAAACATAAACAGAATACCAGATCTCGTGGACTTCTTTATAATAAAAGGACTATGTCGAATCATTCTTTGATGTCTGCTTGGCATTCTATTCCAGTATTGAAGTACAACACCGAAATAAATAATATTTTATTAAGGTGTCTTTGGATATTTCCAATGCCTTTAATACCCTGTTCTAGAGTAGCATTAGAAGGTCACTCCGGCATCACCAGGTGCCGACCTACTTTCATCGTGTGATCGAGGCCTACCTAAAGGACGGATTAATTATCTAACCCGGTCACTAGTGAGAGTGGAAATGTTGAGAGATCTCATGCGGTGTTCCACAGGGATCGGTAATAGGACCGCCCTTGTGGAACATTGCGTACGACTACATGCTGCATGCAGTAACTGGAGAGGAGTCACAGCGTCACCTGCGTCATGCAAAAGGTGATTTGCATGACGCAGGTCCTCACCAGACATGCCAAATCTGGAAGGTTCCTGTACTGGATTTAGACAGAAGAAAGGCCCGAGTGTCACCACTGTGTCGACCGCCCAGAGGACATCGTGGAGCATACAGAGGAGGTTTGCCTCGCTTGGGCGGAGTGCCGCCATGTCTTCGTGGAGGCAATCGGTGGCAGCGACCTCTCGCGCCCGGCCCTGGTTCAGGCTATGGTCCTGAGCGAAGAGGACTGGCAGGCGTTTGCTTCCTTCTGCGAA
Source organism: Mythimna ferrago (assembly GCA_910589285.2). Lineage (NCBI taxonomy): Eukaryota > Metazoa > Arthropoda > Insecta > Lepidoptera > Noctuidae > Mythimna > Mythimna ferrago. The sequence continues at coordinate 4,205,571 of OU342680.1, forward strand.
GCAGTAATGCTTAGTGAAGGAGGAGGCCGCACGCGTGAGGGAACAAACATCCTCACGCTCCAACAACCGAGAACCTGACCCCGACTACCAGTCACGGTAGACGCGGGTTTTCGAACGTCAAGCAATAGGTAGCTCGCCGTCCTGTAGTCCACTAATCGACTGGACCAAATCCCAGTCATCGACAGCATGTACTCATCCACGCACTCCTAAAAGAAATGTTAGCAAACCATAGGGGCCCAGCAGTGCTGATGTCCGCTACGACTGTAGTGATTTTTCTGGAAAGGAAACTCGTACTCCTAGAACGTAAAGAGCAACTAAAGGACATAGGTGTGGTTTTAGAAAGTAAAAGTCTGACATGCCCTCCACTCCACCGGAAAAATTCATTGGATGATTTCTGACCTTAAAAAAGGCCTTTGACTGGGTGCGGCATATAAGACTGCTGTACAATATGAAAACACTTCTACTTAACTCTTTCTTTATGATCCTGAAATCCTATCTACATCAAAAGCGATTTCAAGTCAAAGAAAAAGAAGAATGCTCGTCACTGCCACTGTGTCCCAGGGATCAGTTCTTGGCCCTGTGTTATATTCTATATATACGACAGACCTACCTGAAACAGAAGGTATTGTAACGGCCACCGCAGATAACACGAAATGATTTGCGAGCGACAAAGACTGCAAGCACAGCTCGTTAAAATTGATTCTTAGCTTCGCGAATGGATAATAAAAGCTTGTGTAACTAAGTTAATAGAAATAACATTCTCACTGATAAGAGGCGATTATCCACCTGTTCGTATGGAAAACAAGATCTTATCAAATCACGACAGCGTAAAATATCTTAGCCTATACCTGAATAGAATACCTACTGACCTGAAGTAGTCATATCAAAACAAAGAAAACAGAAGCGAATTTAAAATTTCAATCGCTAAACTGGTTGTCTCTTAGTAACAAGCTCGTGGTATATAAAGCCATCATAAAACCCATCTGGACTCATGGGATAGAACTGTGGGGTTCTGCGAGCAACTATAACATATAAATCTTAATATATAAGTCTTGAGCATCGACGCCGAGTTGCTAGCCTGTCGGTTTTCTTCCGGTTGCATTTCGGGGAGTGTGCGTCGGAATTGCATAACATTCTGCCTAGCCCGTTGTATCATCTGACTACTAGACGTACGGCGATGCGCTACCGGTACATGGTGATCATTGTGCGTGCAGCTAAGGAGTGGAATTCCTTGCCGGAGTCTATGTTTCCTGATAGCTACAACCCGGGAATCTTTAAGTCGAGATTGAATAGGTTTCTTCTAGGTAAGCGCATTCCATCGTTGACCGCATCGTTGCTTTCCATCAGGTGAGATGGCGGTCAACAGCGAACCTATCATCAATAAAAAAAATAAAAAAAAATCTTCCGGAAATTCCAAAATATCGCCATGATTACTATTCAAGCGCGCACTGTTTTGTAAAAAATACATAGATACTTGAATACCTAAAGATACTGAGAAAAGACTGATCAATCACACAAACAAATCGGCAAAGAATTTACTGCACTCAAGAAAACTTCAAACGCCTAAAAAGATGGCGTATACTGGACCTGGACCAGAGAGAATTTGGAACAAAACAACAATATATTTTATTGGAATGCCGCTTACAAAGCTAGATAGCCGATTGCAGATTGTAATTAAGATAAAGATCTTTTACAGTAAAAAATATTGCAGTTTGGCTGATAGCAATTGGTTGAGAGATTCTGAAAATCCATCAGTGGACTTGTGTCACATAACCTTGGGGAAATATAAACTACAATATAATAATGAAAACGGGTACCTTTGCGCCGGGAACGATCAGGGGCGGGTTATTTATTGACATTTGACGTTTCCTTTCTGTAATGTTGATTCTTTTATATGTATTGATTAAATTGTTATTTGACTATTGATTATTAAATAAATAATAATGAAAATAAATAAAAATAATGTCTCCAGGACCGCCGCGGCTCTCGTGTCAGTGTTCGCCCCCCCTCGAGGCAGGCAAGCCAACAGGAGCTCAGACCTCACTCGCCCAGTCCAGGTACTGAACACGACCAAACGGCATCATTGAATCCTTAGAATGTAGGTGTATTCTTTTAATTATATTTGTGATCTGTGAAGGAACTATTTTTTATTATTAAATAGACATTAAATAACTCAAAGAAAAATCATGACAATCTGTTGCGAAATTGCTATGTGTAATCAAAACAACCGCTATTTCTTTCTATTCAATATTCTTGTAATAAAGAGTTGTTCCTTGGTAAGAACGTTATAATTATGTTTTTGTTTTTCTATTACCTATAATCTTTTTGAAATGATACTAGTACAGTAAGTTGCAGAAGTAACAGAGATGTATAGAGGCTTTAAAATATTATTATTTTGTGCACTCTTACAATAAATAGCAGCCTCGCCTTTTATTTTTGCAGCAGACTGTATTTACGTACTGCACCAATAATGTGATAGATTTTCAGTTATAAATGTTTTTGACTATCTAAATGTGGTGTATTTTTCTAATCTTCTTTTGTTACACAATTTGAAGGGAACGGGCAAAACCTTAAAGAATTTTTGTGCTTTATTTGCTTATTATCCAGCTATTTAAGCTTGTACCTATACATTAGTAATGAAGTACACTATTTTAACATAATTCAAAGAACGATTTCTTACTGGAACATGGAACACCTTAATCATTTCCAAAATTGTAAATCTTTATCAAAATGGTTATTATTTTATCTGCAGCAAATAGTATTTTCAAAAAGACAATTTTACTCTTGAAATCTGGTTTTACATTGTGCGAAGCCCCAAACAGATCGCAGTTTTTGCTATTTCTTCTCTTTTTTCTTTTTAACGTTGCCCGATCCCCTGGTCACTGACAATGCTAACCATGATTATTTCATGTATCAACAGCACGCCACCATCAAAGTCATCAGCTACACCGAAAACCCTCAGGTTACATACGACATCATTTTGCTTGTTATGCTCTATATTATCTATAGTTTCAGAGTATATATCGCACGTATCGGTTTAGGTATTCATTGTTACTCCTTTATACGAAATGTAGTCTTTTGGCAAAACATCTGGATAGATTTGTCTAGCCAAACCGCAATATCTACTATTTTATTTAACTCATTTCAATTTTGAAATCTTATCTGATACAGCTATATTTTTGTTAAAATCTGCTGTGTAATTTGTTTCATTCCGTGTATTCCCAATAAGGAATTTTGGCAAATATTTAGTTTTATACCAAAAAAAGTATACATTTGCCTTATATTTTATTGTTTGCTTAGTTAAAAATTATACTACTTAGATGATTATAACTATATAACTTATAGTAACTACGACTTTTCTTTTATTATTATTATATTACATATTTTATTATTTATTTCTATCCAATTTAGAAAACTATTACAAATTAGACACACACCTCCACTGAACAAATTATGATTAAGTAGTCTAGAATATATTTATGACATATACTCACGCCAACTACTTAGTGATCTCACGATATTGTGTTTCTGTGTGTTATTATATAAAATGTAGGTGCGTAAATAATGACCAAATTTTGAAGTAATTCTTAAATTGCGAAAAATAAATGGTGATATATTAGTCCTGTAGGTGATAGATCTAATCAGCTAATCATCTCTTTAATGTATTGGAACAATGAACTCTAATAATTTATAGTACATTTGGCTGCTGAAAAAATGTAATGTGGCCATAAAATTGTTTGCAAACAAATGTTTAGTATATTGTTTATTTAATAAACTTTAACAGCATCATTGTGAGATTTTATAATCTATGTTTTCTCAGAATCCCCACCTGAATAGAAATTTGTAGTTACTGTTAGATAGGTTTGCGTTTGGTTTTACCTTAGAATATTTTCTTAGCCCAGTTGAATTGCTGCTACATAGAATTAATGACAAATTAAAACATTGCTTTGGCCAAGCTACTGTTGCCTTTTAAAAGAAAACATTAAATAACATTAAATCATTATCCAGGTCATTAATTTGATTATAAAATGTAGATTAAAATATTAGTTAACCATTTTAACACAACCATGCAAATAGAAACATGTAAGTTATTCTTGCATGAATTTTTGCTCTTAAAACTAACTTTTTGAAGTAAAATAGGATCCTAACCATATAGCCCAAATATCAAATTTTGATTTTACCGTTGTAGTAAAAAATCTATTAGAATAGTTAAAACTAATTCAAGTAAAGCTTTTCACTCATAAAGTTATTATACTGCATTAAATAAGGATCCGTTTCACGGCATGTGATACTTTTCAACATCATGCTCTAAGCATGCTTTGCCTTCAACATTTTAATTTCTCAAATTGACTTTACAGATAATATTTTGCTTACAGGATCCCGGCGTGGGTCTAGAGCTAGCAGTGGACACTCTGCCACGTCGCTGCGATCAGCTACTCTTAGATCTCCCACAACTCCGGGACCGACCTCAGTCACCGTCGAAATTCGCGCACCAGACGTGTAAAATAAACATGATTATCGTTTTATTGATAATATACAAAAGAATGATGATACAAAAGATAGAGATATCTTAAGGAATGATGTAAGTGATGTTACTTAAAATCCATTTGAGGAGTGACAGAAAAATTATACAAGTATTGTAAAAACCAGTCCATCGTTTAAATAATTTGTGATATATTATACCGATGGTTCAACAAATTAATATTTAGGCTTATATTCATCCATTTTATAGCAATAATACGCACTATATCTGTCGTTAATTCAGCCACTTGCAAAGTGCCTCAGAAATTACATAAAGTTTTGACTCACATGATATAATTTTGGTAATAAGATAACATAATAACACAAAATTAGTAATTAATATTAAAGTAATAGTTATTAACACATACACAACCCAATATAAGTCACATATAATAGAAGTAGAGCACAGTTCAACGATTCATAGAATAAAAGAATTAGGTTTACTTACGTAAGCTTTTTTAGCAATAAAAAAGGAAGCTTTTTGGCAAACATTTTTGTAGTTTGATAGTTTTAAATTGTCGATTATTACTAGATAAGTCGTAATGATTTCTTCTTTTCTGTATCCCATGTAAGTACATATGCTAGATTCTACTCCCTGCCTTAGAAATAAAATATAGCTTACAAAATAAGCATCGTAGAACTAAATATTTATTTACGGGGACCATCCTCCATAAGGGAGCGATCAGAATTTTGAACGGTGGATATTATAAATAAAAGATGGGAAGCTTCAATGCCGCTTTCTATATTATAAGACTTTTTAACTTTTAGCGTAAGAGCGATAATAGCTTTTCTTTAAACCATTTCTATGAGAGAGAGTTGTGAATCGAAGTTAAGATTTCATTACTTACTGAGTTCTTTAGTATCATTAGTCTTGTCACTGTGTAAACCGGGGAAATTTACACAGAGAAAATATTAGTAACTATTCCATAGGTTACTTCATTGCACCTCTGATGCTTAGACCAAATTTTATGCAATGCGCACAATATGTGAGTACATTTAGTGGTTCTGCGATAAACTATGTACAACGGCGAAAAGCATAAGAAAAATGTATAGGAAAAATATATAAATAAAAATTAACATCACCTTCATCAAAATGTATGGGTAATACTTCAATTAAGGGGAAGAATTGACGTATGGCCGATACTGGATCATTCACTATGGAAAGATAATTACTGTAAGCTATTGTACTTAAACATGATTAAAATATGCTCACATTGTGAAAAATGTATTTCGTACACTGTGCTAGATATTATGTATCTACTGAAAATTTACGCTGTAATTTAACTATATAAAATTTTATTATAATATAACTTATACTTCCCAACATTGATGTTTTAATTACAATCCTTTTTTTACCATAAGGCTTGTCACGCGACATTGGCAAGAGACCGAACGGGAATTTCGTTATTCTCATAGAAAATGGGTAGACCTTTTGCATGGGACGCTTCTTGTGTCGATACTCTTGCGCCTTTTCATCTTCCTAGCTCGTTGTGTTGTGCAGGTGCTGCCGCTGCAGCTGCGCAAAAACCTCAAGCGGCGGAAATATAAAACCTACTTATACCTTGTTGGAAGTTATATTTTCGAACCGTTTAACGAAAGTTGGTAACTAAATTTTTATGTAATTTCATTGAACAAGCAAAATGACAATACCTACATTATTACAAAATTCAAAACTTAAAACTACGTCCGGGAGTGCCCGATTGTTAAAATACCAAGTTTTTAAACATGTAAAAAAAAGTTTCACAAAAATTGTTAGTTACCTATAAATTTTATTAGAACCTATAAAGTATGTCTAATTCCCTAAAATACTGGAAAATAGGTAAGTACGTAAAATTACCTAATAAAATTATTTCATTGTCCCAATTAAATTTGACAGACCGTGACGATTTTTTTTTGCCGGGAAAATAACACTGATATACGGCTAATTTAATTAACGTCACAACTTAATTAGGTACATAAATATCTACTACAGTAAGAGAGTGCAACTAAGCTTTATCTACGCAATGTTTTTAGTTTCTTAAAAATTGAAATGTCCGTAGTTACCCGCCGTCCGGGGCTACCTTTAATAATAATTAACACTTGGTTTTCTTTCGGAGTCTACATTTTTAGGGTTCCGTAGCCAAATGGCAAAAAACGGAACCCTTATAGTTTCGTCATGTCTGTCTGTCTGTCTGTCTGTCCGTCCGTTTGTCACAGCCACTTTTTTCCGAAACCATAAGAGCTATACTGTTGAAACTTAGTAAGTAGATGTATTCTGTGAACCGCTTTAAGATTTTCATACAAAAAAAGAAAAAAAGCAATAAATTTTGGGGGTCCCCATACTTAGAACTGAAACTCAAAAATTTTTTTTTCATCAAACCCATACGTGTGGGGTATGTATCTATAGATAGGTCTTCAAAAATGGTATTGAGTATTCTAATATCATTTTTTTCTAAATTGAATAGTTTACGCGAGAGACACTTCCAAAGTGGTAAAATGTGTCCCCCCCCCCCCCCTGTAACTTCTAAAATAAGAGAATGATAAAACAAAAAAATATATATGATGTACATTACCATGTAAACTACCAACGAAAATTGGTTTGAACAAGATCTAGTAAGTAGTTTTTTTTTAATACGGTATAAATCTAAAAAAATACACTATTATTAAAACATCGATCAAAGTTACAACGAACTACGAGAACTTTTATATTATGTTACTTGCTCCTACGGAACCCTCCATGGGCGAGTCCGACTCGCACTTGGCCGGTTTTTTGTTACGTTAAATCGCGATGTGGAGATATAATAAAACACACGACCACACGCGTCCGTGGCCGTGAGGCGACTCTCAGTATTTATATTATAATTTATAGTAGGGACTGACTTTGTTATTTTATTTTGCTGACTCGCTGCACTAACTTGTGCTCTAAGACATAGCGCTGGTGACTTTTAACAAAAAAGTCACAAAAATTTTTTATTGTTTTAATAAAAAAAAATATTGTCGCCGTGACAAAAGTCAGTCAACGGCTTTATTGTAAGCATAAATCCAGAAAAAAAATTAGAGGTACTGCTACTGACTCCAATTAGACTTATTTAATATATTTTTAGTAAGAAAACTAAGTTAGTGCGTTGAATGTTATTAGATTCAAGAGAGTAGGTCTCGTATATCTTAAACAATTCAGTGCCCTTGTCTATAAATACAAAAAAAAAATATAAGGCTAAAAAGCCATTTAAAAGGTGTAAGGGACAGCTCACCACAAACTTTAAGGGCTTGCTCAGTAGACGAAACTGAACCACCTTCCACAAGATTTTTTTTTAGGAAACTAAAAAAAAATCAGCCTCGCCATACAAATTGTCCAATCAAGTTTATCATTTTGTATGGTGAGGCTGATTTTTTTTTAGGTTCCTGAAAAAAAAATCTTGCGGAAGGTGGTTCAGTTTCGTCTACTGAGCAAGCCCTTAAAGTTTGTGGAGGGCTGTCCCTTACACCTTGTACTTTTAAAACTACACTAACTCGCAAACCTATTAAACATCTACTTCACACAAATTTATGCATAAAATAAAATCTGTAATTATATCAGAAATCTGAACCATGAAAGATTGTAATGAAACATTGAACTCAGAATATAAATTTCTGATCCAAGCTGCTTAAAAATTACTTATCCTGCTTTAATATGATAGATTAATTTAATATGATTATACATTACCATGCAAACTACCAACGAAAATTGGTTTGAACGAGATCTAGTAAATAGTTATTTTTTAATACTTATAACGTATTACGTCGTAGTAATACGTCATAAATCTAAAAAAATACAATATTATTAAAACATCGATCAAAGTTACAACGAACTACAAGAACTTTTATATTATATTACTTGCTGCTACCTCCATGGGCGAGTCCGAATCGCACTTGGCCGGTTTTTTTAAAAAAAAACAACAAGTCTAAACTATAAGGCGGTTATCACACTGCCTACAAGCAACGTTAAGAAACGCATTCACGCACTACGCTGCGGGGTGCGTAGCAGTGTGATAACCACCTAACTGTAATCACCAGTCAATTTGGTAAACAAGGTGACCTGGGGCATTTTGTGTAGCTTGTAAGAGAAGAATTATTTAAAAACCATTTAGCGGTCATTCTAGTGTACAGACATCATCTGTCATCATTCATTTCTCTTTAGTAAGTTTTATTACAAGTTTATAGCAGTCATGGAAAGATGCAGGATTGTTCATAAAACCGCAATTGTCTTTAGATTTCATTAAAAAACTGGACTTGGTTTTTGTCGGGGCTTTACCACAATTTCCTAGCATCTCTCAAATCATATGTTACTGTACCAAACAAGTTATGCTCCTCTTTTTCTAGTCCCAACAAAAGGTTTATATGGTGACCGGTGCTCCACGGTAGAAGACTGCCACTTCGCGGGGGCGGTATGCGACGACTTGCTGAAGATTTGCCAATGCACCCCCAACGTGCCCATCAGTAGTCACAGGGCTGTCCCTGTTATTACTTACACCACTGTACGTGAAAAACGTGAGTATTATTTGCTTATATAGTTCTACAAACAAAAAAAAAACAATTCATCACTATCTTTTTCAGAGAAATTTTAAATAACTTCTGCTTTTCGGATTCACTCTTACTAACTGAAACCCATTAGAGTTTATTTCTTTACCCTTTACACTCTAGGGCCACGTTAACTCTTTTGAACAATCAAGAAGGCCCTACCGGACGGCCGGATAAAATTTGTATCGACCACTAGCCTACGTCTACATTGGCCTGTTATAATTAATTTTTTTTTTGACCGACCGATATTTTGACATTTCAATAGTGCCTGTAATTGGTCTATTTGAAATAAACGTTTCTGATTCTGATTCTGAAATCAAAGGCCTCCCGAGTTTAGTGATGAGCAATATGCTAAAAAAAAAATTGCGCTCCCTCTCCATATTTGCATCATCCTTCATCTCATCCGTCACCAGGAACTTAAAAAAGTACACTAGGTATACAATAAAACATTATTCAGTATGATCGGAGGGACAGTGTCGGGACACTTGGTACCGGCCTTAAAGACCATGTATTTGGAATTCTTTTAATTGTACATAAGGCCGTGTGCTACAGCAGCTTACAGCATAAAACTCGCATATATCGAGCAGCTTACGGAGCGCACTGACCGAGGCTCCCTCCTGACTACCCTCCCGCTCCGCTTAAGGGCATGAGATGTCATTGAGTGATTTTCCATCTAAAAAAAACTATATAGCCTAAATATCAAATTTTGAGTTTAACTGTAAAGGGGAAGTTTCAAGATAACACACATCACTGAAAAAATCACTGAGTCAAGGTTATGATGGTATGGACATGTCATTCGGAGTCCTGATGACCAAAGGTATCATGAAAAAATGCCTTTCAATGGCTACACAGAAGAGAACGAGAGGTAGACTGCAAGTTACCTGGATGACAAATATTCGCAAGGATATGCAAAAGCTTAGCCTTGCGGATGACGATGCTTATCGGCGAAATGAATGGCGCCCCATGATTAAGAAAACCGACCCCACGTAACGAGAAGAGGCTAGGGTAAAGAAGAAGACCGTTGTACGTGAAATATCTATTAGAATATTTAAAATTAATAAAATGTAAGTAAAGTTTTTCACTCATAAAGTTAAGATACTCCATTAAATAAGGATCCGTTTCACGGCATGTGATACTTTTCAACATCTTGCTCTAATCATACGTTGTCTTCAACCTTCTAATTTCTTAATATTGAATGATGATGTACAATATAACTTATACTTCCCAATATTGATGTTTTATTTACGATCCTGTTATGAGCCTGTACTATCCTATTACAGGGCAAAGGCCGCCTCTCCTTCGAGCATATTGAATAGGTTTAAATAAATCATTGTACCTATTACATTATTCTCCTAGCATTTCTAGGTGTAGCTGTTATCACAATAGACATTAATATAAGGAATGACCATATGATTAGTTTGAACACTGATCAATAGGTACCTGTATGGAGAATTTGAGTTTGAAATCTGTTATTCAATATTTAAACTATCAGAGATTGCATCACCGCTTACCATCAGGTGGGATCGGCAGTCAAGCACTAGTTTATATCTATAAAAACAAAAAATAACATAGGTAAAGTATGATTAGGTAACGAGTTTTCTATAATAAAGGTAAAAACTTATGGATGTGTTTACTCTGCAAACTTTCTTTCGACTGTTGTGTATTTTTTTTTTCCTGAAATTCTTAAATACAAGGTACCAAATTACTTAATTGACATAAAATTCGAAATTCGACGCACTACCTACAGTGATGAAAAAAGTACTAATCGTGATCAAAATAGCAACCAAACATTACGTACAATTACTTACCTAACTTAATGTGCTGGTACAAAGGTGGCAGCAGATAAGTTAAAAGTTAATAACTTCCATCAGCATTGTTTTATTGAAATAAAACATTTCTTACAAAACATAAAAAGCCACTATTATTATGGCGAAGATTGTGGCGAAGGACTTTCGACATTGACATAAGTGTTTTGAGACAATAAACCAAACTTGGCGTAATAAATTGTATCCGAAATAATTTTCTGCGCTATGGTCAACTGTGTTTTGTCCAGATCTCTTAACTGTAGGCCTATAGCCTTTCCGTATATCTCCCATTCTTCATTGTTAATTTGTGACGATTCAGCAACTATTTCTCGGCTGTTATCATTGTTTGCATAAACGATTGGATTAGTAAATTTTCTCTTCTTGATCGGTGGTGAACTGTATGTCTCAGAGTTTTGGTAACTTTCTTCTTCATCCGACGATAAACGCAAATTAGTCTGGAAAAAATAAAAATTTGGTAATATAAGTACTTACTTAACAAAAGTTTTCATATTAATCTTGTCCGGTGTTGGCCCATAATATAAATTCTATCGGCTTTTGATTGTTCACATCCCCTTGGAAGTGACGGGTTTACGTGTGTAAAGACAGGGCTAAAGTATGTCACGATCCTAGGGATGACCGCCGTGAGAAGGCGTAATTTGTACCTACTTAAAAGACTATTTGCTGTGGGGTGGTCAAGATGTCATGGAGCCTACTTTGGACGAAAGCTACACGCGAACGAGCTTGTTTTATGAACCCAGTGAAAGTCAGAAGCTGGTCTAGTATCATACCGATTTAGCTTGCATCATTGCATGTAAGGCAAACCGATCCCTTAGGAGGATCGGTTTGCCTTACATGGTGATCGAAGGTGAGAGGGTTTTCGAGTAGAGGACTGGCTGACTTTTAACGCGTTTAACTCTGATTCTCCATTTCCAGAACTGCTATTTGCCCAAAATATTTTTTTTTTTTTATGATGGGAATAAATCATGCATTGACATCCCCCGCCCTCGGGCGGAGCGGGAGATAGTGTCAGAGCTGGGTCCCTGCTGTTGCTGACAACTCCTTGAGGCGCGCGGGAACAGTGCGCGCCGTCGACGACTTGGGCTTGGTCCGGACAGTTACCGGACGGCCGGACAGTGAGCTACCCATTGCTCACTGTCCGCAAGCCCGCGTCTACGTTGGCCGGAAATCGGGATCAGAATCCCGGCAACGGCGGCGGCGACAACGCCGTTGCCTGATGCGTTCGGCCTCCTCCTTTGCGAGCATTACTGCTTCGCAGAAGTCGGCGACCGCCTGCCACTCCTCCTCGCTCCGGACCATGGCCTCAACCAAGGCCCGGCGCGAGAGGTCTCCGCCGCCGATCGCCCCCACGAGGGCACGGCGATGCTCCGCCCAAGCAGGGCACACCTCGACTGTGTGCTCCATCGTGTCCTCCGGGCGTTCCGCACAGTGGCGACATCCGGGCGTCACTTCCGCATGAATCGAGTGCAGGAAACTCCCGAACGAACTATGTCCGGTGAGTACCTGCGTCATGCGGAAGGTAAGGACGCCGTGAGGTCTTTCCAGCCACGCCTCAAAGAGGGGACTTATCGCCATGAGCCCAAAATATTTGAGGAAGATTACATATTACGAGCGATAGCACCACATGTTTGCAAGGAAGGATCACGATAATAGCTGGTTCCTTATTGTTTTATTACTTATTATTATTGATAATTTGAGATACCTGTGTATGATAATGTTCCTTTCTACCGGAGCTGGGTATTTTTTGAGCATTCTCTTATAATTAACCGAAAATAGAAATATCAAGTAGGCTACATCGCCTCTTGTTAATTAGATCGTTTATTAGGTATTTATTTATTGAACAAGAAACTGATTGTGTTGTGTAGGGTTTGCAGACTCATATTTTTTAAATTATTTAAGGAACATTTAAACATCGAATAACTTATTTCATACGAAGATAATGCTTAAAAACTAAGTATTTAAGCCAAAAATACCTAATATTTATTTATTGAACAAGAAACTGATTGTGTTGTGTAGGGTTTGCAGACTCATATTTTTTAAATTATTTAAGGAACATTTAAACATCGAATAACTTATTTCATACGAAGATAATGCTTAAAAACTAAGTATTTAAGCCAAAAATATTAACAAAAAAAAAACGCATTTTTGACAAATTGATAACATATCTGACAGATGACATTGAAAATTTAAATTGTCAAAATATAGTCATTTACCCTGCGTTCCGAATTGTAACAAAAGCGATATTAGCGCGAATCCGACCAACGCATAACGTCACAATTTAACTCAATAACCCTTATATTTTGTGACTATTCAATTTGGTCGGATTCCCGACATAATCACTTTATTCACAAGCGCTAGTCGGAATGCTAGGTTAGAATATTTACTAACACAAAAAAAACATTGAAACAAATCCTTCAAAACTAATATAGAATGATGAAGTTATAACTTAATAAGCGTGCCCGCTTACACGTTAACATCTGCAAGATAAATAAGTGGATAGTGACGTCCCAACCACAAATAAACACAATCCGAAAAAGAATGATTTTTATGTTCAAACAAAACATAAAACAAATATAGAAACCAATTTCTACACATTCCGCTGTAGGTGCCAGATGAGGATTCCCCTGCCTTCTTGTTATACTTAATCAATACAGGATTATGTTCTTTTATACAGGTTATTTCGTGCTGTGTTCCATCAGGGGTTCTGATGACAATAACCCCGTACTGAGTCTAGCATGCCAGCATCCCAAAGTGCAAACGGGCTATGCTAAATACTACTTATCTAACCCTAGTCAGGAACTTTTTCACTGTGACAGTGGAGCCCTTTGACTTCCAAACAGCAGACTTAAGGTCAACATTGAAGAATCTGTCCCAAAATTGGCTTAATGTGGGTCCTCTGCTCGATACACCCAGTCTATGACACACCTGGATGGATTTATAGATGCACCTTATTGTGCAGAATATTCGACACTAAAGCCCTGCAGTCTTTTTTGTCCGCTTCAGCAAATCCAGTGAAGATGAGGGCTTTCCGTTAAATGATAAATTAATGATATTTATTTTGCAAATAAGTTTAAAAAAAAAATACTTTTACACGTCAATTTTGTTTTCAGTCAGTTCACTAGATGAGGCCGGTGTTTCGTTGAGTATGTATTTCCAACCCATCAACCACGCTGTGATTTGCTTAAAACAGTTCCAGTTCCAGCGTACCAACCACGGGTCAGTTAGCAACAGGCGGTGATTGATTCAGTGATGTTCAGCAGGGCCAGCTTATTGTGCAGAATATCCAACACTAAAGCCCTGCAGTCTTTCCTGTTCGCTTCAGCATGTCCAGTGAAGATGAAAGCCTTCCATTGAATATATGTTTCCGACCCATCAATCACTCTGGAGCACTATGATTTGCTTAGAAGAGTTAAAAGTCCTAGCTTACAAAACAAGTTTTTTTTTATTTGATATAAACTACTTGACTGTGATCCCACCTGATGGTAAGCAGTGATGCAATTGTTGATAGTAAAGCGCACTAGTCATTTAAGAGCCTATTCACTCTAGCCTTAAATACAAATATAAATCGTTTATTTGTGACACCCTTGAAGACACCCAAATCATATAAGTTCCCTGAATGTACGGAACTCCACTTGCATTTTAGCCACTGTGTCCTTGGGAGGTGCGGTACATAGGATTTTGAGTTCATCCATTTTCTTTAGGAAGCACTCCTCCAGATTTCTCCGAGTCGATTTAATCTCATCCAGTGTTAACGTGTTGTACTAGTGATAGCTGGCAGGCGGTATAGTTTTATATGCATTGAAACATGGGATCTTTCACCAACATAAGGACAGCAGACTAAGATGATAATGTAACTATTACTGATAGCAAAATTATAAAAAAAATATTTAAAATTATATTTAATTAAAGCTGTTGAAAAATATGTCTTATCTTTTTTACACCCAAAAAAAAGTACTTAAGTAGGTATATGACTCATTAGCATTACATAGGTAAGTAATTGCAAATCAATCTATAATGATGTTTACTTTAAAAGAATAAATGTGTGGTTAAAGTCAACCCCAAACAGAGACATAACACACAGAAAAACAGACAGATACAATGATTTTTTAAATTTTTGGTATCCATATAAACTTCAATCAGCTTGCTATGACGCACTACATTGTCAACATAACCCCATTGTGAGAGGAAGACAAAGCAGGATAAATACTATGACATTGAAACCACATACAAGTCCTTGATCTGATCATTGTCTGAACTAAAGACAAATCTATATTCTACAGTCTGGACAAACTAGTTTTTCATAGACTTCAATACCTTCAGACTTATTCAGCTAAATTTAGTTGTCTAAATCTCTATGTTCATAAAACAGTTGTAAAAGCAAGTCTGCATTTAGACTGATATATTGTAGATCTAAGTGAGAGGGGAGATCTGGGAAATCGTTGGTGAGACCGAGATGGAAGAGCAAAATGTAGGTAAGAGTGAGAGAGAACAAAGATAACGGCAGTAAAATGGCCGTACGATAAATGCGTGTTACAGACGCCAAGTTATGCCTATGTACGAGAATGATTATGTTTGAATGAAGGTTTTTTTTTTGTAATATCATCTCAAAAGTTAGTTACCTCGGTTTTTAAGGGATCCATACGCTGAGAATAGCAATGTTCACTTGTATTTATAGTATTACTTCTATTGTTACCGAGAAAACTAAAAGCGTCGAAGTACCATAACGTTGGTACATATATTTTTCCATCGTCTGTTAAATTTGCTTGTGAATCTTTGACCTGCAGTAGAAAAAAAAACATTTAGGTACTTACATAAAAGAAACACAACAAACAAGTTTTTTGAGGTTAGAAATACGTAGACAATTTAAAAAAAAACACAAACCTTTCGTAGCTCTTTAAAGTAATTAGTTCGTAAATTCAACATCTTTTTAGTGAAACTATACTTAGTAGCATTATCGTCAAGTTTTTTGTATTCCTCGATCAGTATTTTACTAGCTTTATTTCTTTTATGCTTGTTCCTATAATCTTCATGGTTCTTATCCCAAAGACAGGGCAGGTTTTTATACATTTCTATAATACCAAGTAACACTTGTTTTTCTCTCGGGGTCGTCATTTTTGTTGCGTTCAATCGCGATATGGATATACAAAATACACAACCGTACGCATCCGTGGCCGCGAGGCAACTGACCTTGTTTTAGTTCGCTGACTCGCAGCGCACAGCACTAACTTGTGTACTAATTAGACTAAAGGGGCTATTACACCACTCGATATTCAGACAGTCTTAGTCGATGTCGCGTAGTGTAATAAGGGTAAGACTGTCTTACTCGGAATTAAAAATAAGACAGTCTGAATATCGTGTGCTAATTAACGCGTAGTGTATTAGACCCTTAAGAGCAATAAAAACGCCCCTGTCGACTGATTCCTTTTAGGTAGGTACCTACATTATTATTTTTAGTAATGATTATTTTTAGTAGGTACCTAACTAAATTAAGTTAGTGTGCTGAATGATGTTAGATTTATGGGAGTAAGTAAAGCTAGAACTACACTGCGCACACGTGTGACACACACGCCGATTTGGGCGCGCCGTCGGACTCCGAACATTTTTTATGGCAACTAGACTTGTAGAGCTTCACTAGATCCGCGCCACGCGACGTGGTTCTAGGTACATACAAATCAGCCGTGTTACACGTGTGCGTCGGTCTAATGTGAATCTATTGCGGTTATCACACTGCCACGCACCCCGCAGGTGCGTGAATGCGTGTATTAACGTTGCTTCTAGGTATCTCCGTTTGTATAGAAAACACGCTCAGTTCAACACACTGAAAATGCATCCACGCGCGTTCATGCAGATCACGCACCTACATGCGGAGAAACATGCACTCACGCGCGTGGGTGCGGTCACACGCAAGGTATAGCACATTGAGTCTCGTAGTAGGTAGGTACTGTGGGTGATTTTGTATGAAATAAATGCGTGCCTGCGTGAATTTACAAAACGCACCTACGCGCGTGAGTGCGTGGAAAACCCGCACGATGATGCAGATCTGCACTTCCGCAAGTATGTGCGTAGGGTGCGTTTTCACGCGCTACGCTACGTGGTACATGGCAGTGTGATAACCGCCTAAGTGCGTAGGTGCGTTCAAAATGTACTCTGTGGGTGCGTTTCCACGCGCTACGCTGCGTGGTGGGTGGCAGTGTGATAACCGCTTTATCCACACGCAATGCATACTGTGTGTAATGTTAGTTCAGGGTATTGAACATAGATGGCGTTATGCCAAAAAATATTTATCATTTTATATAATATCTAATGTTAACAAAATCTCAAATATCTGAACCAACAACACGTAGTAGATATACTGTAAAACCTTGAATTGATAATAATTGCTCCAAGCTACTTAAAACTGACTAGTTGAAAACCTCGCACTGTATGTAATGTTAGTTCAGGGCTCTGAATATAGGTGGCGCTGTATCGAAAATATTGTAATGTAAATTAAAAAGTTTTGAAATATCTAGCCAATCTAGCTATGTACATATTGATAGGCTAGTCGTCGTTAGAAATAAAATCGGCGGCAAACGACAGTGCCTACCGTTTGCTACCAATTTTATTTCATAACATGAAGTCAGCAATCCCGCGTATACCGCGGGATTTGCGGGATTGGGATTTTAATTTCCTTTTTGTTTTAAGTAATAGTAAACATGAAAACCGGTCAAGTGCGAGTTTTTTTTTATGGTGTGAAAAATCATCCTATGACAACCCCCGCTCTTGGGCGGAGCGGGAGATAGTGTCAGACTCTTACTGACTAAAAAACCCATCCCGTTCCTTCAAGCCTTCATACCGGGGCTCGAGCGCCCTTTCGGATAACCCTGGCCCCAGTAGGCTTCGACCCGGCTGGGCCCCTGCTGTTGCTGACAACTCCTTGAGGCGCGTGGGAACAGTGCGCGCCGTCGACGACTTGGGCTTGGTCCGGACAGTTACCGGACGGCCGGACAGCCAGCTACCCATTGCTCACTATCCGCAAGCCCGCGCCTACGGTGGCTGGAAATCGGGATCGGAATCTCGGCGGCGGCGAGAGTGCCGTTGCCTGATGCGGTCGGCCTCCTCCTTAGCGAGCATTACTGCTTCGCAGAAGTCGTCGACCGCCTGCCACTCCTCCTCGCTCCGGACCTTGAGCCGATCGCCCCCACGAGGGCACGGCGATGCTCCGCCCAGGCAGGGCACACCTCGACTGTGTACTCCAACATGTCCTCCGGGCGTTCCGCACAGTGACGACACCCGGGCGTCACTTCCGCTTTAATCCGGACCAGGAACCTCCCGAACTTGCCATGTCCGGTGAGGACCTGTGTCATGCGGAAGGTAAGGACGCCGTGAGGTCTTTCCAGCCACGCCTCAAAGAAGGGACTTACCGCCCTAATTGTGGCTTGCCCAGTCAAGTGCGAGTCGAACTTTCACACCGAGAGTTCCATAATTTACCTACCTGGGGAAATAGTTCGATTCCCGAATCGAGTTTCAAAGATTTTCCGAAACACAAAAAAAAATATTTTGTGATGTACATAATTACTTTACGATTTTTATATAAAATTAGCGACTTTTATGGAACAATAAAATATTTAACGGACCTTCGTCTTTAAGAAAATTGAATTTACGTGCTTTGGGGAATCCCTGGTCATAGAGTATCTAAACATTTATTACGTTCCGTTCTAGTTGCGATGCAGGACTCACTTAACACAAAATAGATTTATTTTTATTTTTTTTAATTGCTTGGTAAAATCGTAAACAAAATAACTACCTATTTTAACGGCGGCAGGTCGTTGGAATCCAATTATCTTTTAAAAAACTTCAATACCGCAGTCGTGCGGGATCCCGCATGAGAAATCCCGCATTTCCGATCCCGCAAAAAAGATGCGGCTTCCCGCGCTTGCGGATTGGATTGGATTCCCTAGTCAGGATAAACTGATATCTACTAGAGTTCACCTCTTTTCGTTCATCTCTTAATAATATTTAACCCTAAAATTGGCATAATTTGCAAGACGCACGGGATGATAACAGAAGTCGTTGAAGTGATAGGTTGGGGGAGGGTCAATAGAAAGAAATCAGAGTGTATCAGTTTATAGGGTGACTGGCAATTAGTGTGCGATACTTAAACACGTGATTGTGCTCATAAATCGCGAAAAAAATATCGGCTGTTCAGTACATTAGGCAAACATAAATGCACTGAATAGCTGATTTTTTTTCGCGATTTCAGGTTTGTTCCCATATTAAAAGTTGTTGGTTATCATGAACACAATCACGTGTTTAAGTATCGTACACTAATTACCAGTCACCCTATATACTGCAGACTAATAATTATATTGCAGACTCACCACCATCTGGTTTTCATCATCATTATCATTTTATACACATACAGGGTGTAAGGGACAGCCCTCTACAAACTTTAAAGGCTTGCTCAGTGGACAGAACTGAACAAGCTTCCACAAGATATTTTTCAGGAAAGGAAAAAAAATCGGTCTCTCCATACAAACTGTCCAATGAAGTTTTTGATTTTGTATGGTGAGGCTGTTTTTTTTTTTCGTTTATTGAAAGAAAAGTCTTGTGGAAGGTTGTTCAGTTTCGTTTACTGAGCAAGCCCTTAAAGTTTGTGGAGAGCTGTCCCTTACATCCTGTATAATTAGATTATATATAGTAATATTAATTATTGTCCGATTATAATTTGGGTATCTTCAAAGCTAGAGTGAATAGGCTCTTAATAAACGATTGCATCACTACTTACCATCAGGTCACAGGTGGGATCGCAGTCAAGCACTGGTTTATATCAGACTAGGCTTCACCCACGTGACATAAAATATAGCCTATAATATCACTCAGGAATAAAGCAGCTTTCTATCGGTGAAAAAATTATAGCAATCGGACCAGTACTTTCAAAGATTACCTCCTATAAACAAAAAAATATAAAATCGAAAAATATAAACTTTGCCTCTTCATAATATTATTGTAGATATAAAAAAAACATAGTGGAGACAGGTGAGTCTGCATTTAGAATATCCTGATGTGCATACTCTAATTTCTATTGGCCTTCAACAAACGCAATATGGATTATACACAATATGACTTTCCCTTTTATTAATGTTTTTGCTTCCTTTTTGGCAACTTTTATGGCGCTATATCATTACCTATATAAAGGAAACAAAATAAAACGGCACTTACATTGTATCACCGAATCATCATCACTTGTCAATTCCCTACAAAGCAATTACGCGACCATTTCAACTTCCAAACAGCAATAAAAAAATCTATGAATATAAATAAAGCATTTTATATTTCAAATAAAAATAGCAAACAAGATATTACGTTCAATACACGCGTCTTCATGCAGGGCAACAAAAGTAGTGGAGCAAATATCTTACAGTATGCGAGCAAACAAGCTCACGAGCCTTGAATATGTGGGAAACATACGGGGTTGGGACGGTGTCGTACGTACGTAGGAATATTGCCACCAATATTCATACTTCGGGCAATATTCCCACTTCACGGCAATATTGCCGGCAACGACACATCACTGGTCGTATGGTTCTAAGAAAAGTATAGTACTTACACAGCATTTATTTTTCCAGTTGGACATTCATCCAATAATTTCTCCCGCTCGTGACACTGGTGTAGCGGGAAAGCGGGTCAAACTTTTGCTTATTTTCAAAAATTCACTAGGTACGGCTATAGCGGACACCGGCCCTGATGGGCCCCTACGGTTTACTGACATCTCTTTGAGGCGAATGTGGAACACTACGTGCCGTCGACAACGCGGCCTTGGTTCGGACGGTTACAGGACGGCCGAACGGCGAACTACCCATTGCTCGTCGTCCGAAAACCCGCGACTACAGTTCCTGATAGTCGCGGTCGGGGTCAGAGTGGCTGGGGCGTGAAGGTAATCGTCCCCTTATGCGTGAGGCTGTCTCTTTCACTAGCATTTCTGCTTCGCAAAAGGAGGTATCTGTCTCTCATTCCCTCTTGCACCTTACCATGATTTGAAGCAGGTTCCAGCCAGACGCGCTAGGTCGCCGCCACCGATGTCCATTCCTCAAAGAGAGAATTTACCGTCATGTTCCAGAGTTCTCAGACGAGGAAGGTTCTAAGTTACTCTCTGAGGGAATTAAATCGAATGTTGAAATTCGACTGCCCCGTCCCAATTACTGCCCGTATATTTCTAAGAGTGGCGACAGTCAAGAAGCTTATACCCGGAACTAGGACAGTGTGGGAAACTCACTATATTTCAGTTTCTACTGAATTTTCACTAAGTCCGACATTCACGAGTTCTCTTTGAGTTAACATTATTTATTTTAAGTTTTAGATGTAAATCCAGAACTCGGTGGTCGCCACAGCCGGCACGCTGAATATTTCTAAACTGTTATCCTAGTATTGGATGAGTTTTATGGTTTTATTCCCTTGTTGATATTGGAGTTGAATAAAAATACTGGTTATGTGTTGCAATTCTGTGTTATTGTGACATACTACTATAATATTTACTGCAGCGGGAGAAAATATTGATAGTGTACCTAACAGTATAACATTGTGGGAACATTAAATTGTTATTGTATTTGTTGTTCGAGTCACTAGTCTGCGGTTCCCAAGTCGTCGACTTTTCCTACGTGCCTTCAGGAGTCGGAGTTGGTTTTTTAGTCAGTAAATGTCTGATACTATGTCCCGCTGCGCCCAAGGGCGAGGCATGTCATTTATTTTTACCAAACATGAGTGTCGTTAAAATGCATGCTATCTCACCCAACATCGTGAGCGACAGTCAAATAAGTAGTCAAATGCGTTTTAAAAAGTGTATTTTTGTTGAGGGCAGGTTGCCAGACCCTAGGCAATATTGCAACGTCACGTAGCGTGTCATATTGGGGACATTATGTCCCTAGTGCCATTGAACTTCACTCGAAAAAATCACACCAAAAACTCGTTTCAAATGTTTGGTTTGATCACGTTTCATTTCGATAGCACACGTTTTCGAACGGTTGTCAATCGTCAATCATATTTATCCTCCTAACATACATGAACTATTAAGTTTAAGCATAATCAGTCTTTCTATTGTTCCCACTGCTGGGACTCAAGCCTCCTCTCTAGGAGAGGAAACGGGCCGTAATACACCACGCGGACTCAGTGCGGTTTGGTGAATGTCACATATCTTCGAATGTTTAGTTCTAGGACATGCCGATTTCCCCACGATGTTTTCCTATAAATTACACAAAGTAATGCGGCTGGCTGGGTTTGTACCCACGACTTGCAACTCGTATGTCGGGGCGGCCGTTACCACTCGGCCACCACTGCTCATAACCATGAACTCATCTATTCATGAACTATTGAACTGGTGAAATCTTGGGCAGTAGCTAGATAAAATATTCTTGCTATCATGTCTATCATGGCCGTCCTGATTTAATTATGAGAGCACTCAAGTGCAGATCAGTGCGCAAGCACTCAACCACAAAAAATATAGGTACAGAAGACAATCTACATACAGCTGCCACCACGGATATTGAACGCTCGGGACAAGAGTGGGGATCGCTTTGAGCATTCCATACATTGGCGAGCCAATCGTCGTCGTTGTTAGATACATGCTGCAAGCGCAATGAACGAATCACGAGTGTCGTCTATGACGCGATGCGCAGCGAGCCAATCACTGACGTTCCCCGCCCCCGCGTCTCACGTCGCACTACCTAAAGAGACAGCCAGCGTTCAATATCCGTGGTGGCAGCTGTACAAAGCGCGCTCGAGCAACGCACACATAGACACCTCGGCCCATTTCAGCTCATTGCGAGCGCGTATGCATCCGCTTGATGACTACGTGACTGTGAACTCGTTTTTTAAGCTACCAGTTTAAGACGTTAAGGTAAGTATTTACTGGTACTTTGATAGTTTGTTTTTACGTAACGCAGAACGGTTAGATAGGTAGATAAGTGCATGACTTTGTGGCCATGTAATATTTTTAAAATATAAATTAGATATTTATCGCCGCGCCCGAGCGCGCTCGGACAGAGCTGCGCCGATCCTAGCGCGATTGCTGAGCGTAGTTATAAAAAGAGAAGTACATGCATGAGATTGACTTCTCTACCTATCTATTTTGTGACTCAACGGACTTAATTTTTACTCAGCTTATAGTGCTTAAGGTGAAGCCTAATCACATTGTCATGGCATCCTGTCGATGCTTCTACTCACATTTAATAAGCGCGTCCTGTTGCTATAGATGCATAAATTATACCCACGACGTAGCTGTACGTTTCGAGGTTACATCACACCACGAAGGACGAACTGGACTTTGAGAGTCGAGCAGATGGAGCCGCGCTATAACACTGATTTCGTTTGAGGTGCGGGTGCCGACTCATCATTAATTGTATAGAGAGAGTTTTGGCCTAAGGGTGTCGTGTATCGAAGATTTCGAGGATGGAAACCGACCTCGCACCGGAACACGACGCCGTCACTTCGTGTGCAATAGTTTATTGAATAAGTAGATAAGTCGTAATGTTATTAGTATGTATTAGTTTATTAATTGATAGTGTCTATAGGCCATAGTAGTCTGAAATAAAGAATTATTGTTATAACTGTTGGTGAGAATGGAAATTAAGCATACAAGTTCGCGATAGTCCTAATGAGTACTTATTACCATTACCATATCAGCCCAAAGACGTCCACTACTTGACTTGATATAGCTACAATGTCTTGCAACTGCGACTGCTTATATATTGTCCTCCACAACCCACTTCCTGGGCAACATGCTACTCTATGGATAGACTGATGATCAGACTTTCTGGCGTGTCACTACTTCTGGGCCGTCACGACATTAAGTTCACAAAGTTTAAAATATGTTTAAATTCCAATCGCAGTATTGATGGTCGCTCGAGTCAGATTGTTATTACGACGCAAATGTGAACATTCCTAAAAAAATAGACTAATTGTTAGGCCCCTCGCCCACTACGACTTTATGTAGCGATGCTGTCGTGCGTTTAAGAAACGCTACAAGCGCTATAGAAAAATGCGCTACTAACGCGCTACTGCACCGCGACTGTATCGATGTGAACGCGCTGCAGCTTCGAAACAAAAAGACGCCGTGGGCCGCCTTAGATGTTTAACAGCTTCTGCACGAACTCCTTCAATTAGGCAGTACAAAAACAATCATTCATAAATCATTACCAATTAAACGTCATCCCTGACTGCCTTTAACTAAATTACTGAGCACAATACTAATAGTTTCACCCAATGGTCCATTCTCATCCAACAGCGCCCATCACGCGCGCTCATTCATGTTATATTCATTGGGTAATTGCATAAATTATAGAATGGACCACTTCCAATATGAATGCTAATTTTTGGACTACAATGTTACCAATAACGAGAATTGAAGAAAAACATGTGAGCTCATATTGGCTGTTGGCGCGCTTTTGCCTCTTTTGGGGGAATTAATGTGACGAATGTAAATGTAAAAGAAAATAGAAGGGTTAATGGGTTAAATTCTGTGTTTCAATGGAATAGAGCATCTAAATTGAAAGGTTCAAAAATACGAGATCAATTTCTGGCATATCTTTTATTGCTCTCTGTGGTGTCCAGGGTTGCTGGTAGGTTGATAAATAAAAGTCACTCACAATGGGCTCACCAAGCTGCTGTAGACTCGTACGCACCCGCTGACGGTTGAGCAAATAATGCCCCTTCTGTACCGTCCACGTGTATACGTTAATTGTCCTTTATTAGTACGTCACACTGTCTCTTAATCATTACGCTAATATTATAAAGAGGTAAAAGGTGGTATAAAGAGGTGTTTTTATATTTTTGTTTGTTGGAGGTAATCTCTGAAAGTACTGGTCCGATCGCTAAAATATTTTCACCGATAGAAAGCTGCTTTATTTCTGAGTGACATAGGCTATATTTGATGTAGGTACCAACGCGGACGAAGCTGGGGCAAAAGCTAGTACTTAGTTAAGTTAAGTTTGAACCAATTAATACTGCTAAGTAGGTACCTATAATAAGCATCTTGATCAAATGCCTAGACTAGACTGGTACGCAGTGAGAAGCAATGAGAAGCGGCTACTTCTTCTGTGAAGCAGTAACACAGGTAAAGATGGCGGCCGAAACCGTGAGGCGGAGACAAGCTTCGCGCCCTACCCCACCTGAAAATGCGGACGACGAGCTATAGGTAGCTCAGCATTACAAACCAGGGTCGATGGCGTAATGTGTTCCACACGCGCCTCAAAGAGACGTCAGAAGAATTGCCGCCAGGGTTGCGGATTGTTCAAAGGAGTTACCGCAGTCCACATCACTAAATGTTTCAGTTCAACACATTACATAATCAGCCTTATAACCATCCTGCTGCCGGGACTAAGACCTCTCAGGGAGAGGGAATGGCAGTCCACCACGCGGGCCCAATGCGGATTGGTGGATATCACATGTCTTCAAGTTTTTGGTTTCAGGATTTTTTTTCATTCGATTCAAGTTTTTGGTTTCCCCATGATGTTTTCCTTCGCTGTTTTTAGGAGGAGAGGTAGTTTACATTTAATTATCATTATTCATAAAACAATATGAAAACTCATATCTTTTACAAGCTTTTATTTAGTTTCACCAGTCCCGATGTTTGTCTGTCATCAAATCTTGCAAATTAAATTTGATCCACTTCCCACCTACCGATTGGGCTGAAATTTTGCATGCGTGTGTAATCAGATGACAATGCAAAATCATTACGACGTGGAGCTGGTCTGATGATGCAATTGGAAGGTTGCTTTAGGAACTTGGTAGTTAAACGACACAACCCCATCGAGTTTGGGCTCGTATGATTCGTCTTGACGAGCATTAATTATATAGGTATACCGAGCTATAAAAGTTTGCTATGAAAAAATGATTTTAATTAAAATCTTGTTTATCTAAGAGGCAAAATGGTAGCCTGGAATCCTGACTCCTGACCATAGACGTTACACAAAAATTACGTCGAATTACTTATTTCAAACATTTTCCGTGGCCATGCTAAGCCAATTTCCGAAACTAGCTAATAAAAAGATCGCATTGAGTTTGACACGGGTATCTAATATTTTACAAAGGTATGTCTGTGATTGGTATCCGGTTAACATAAATTCTGTCCATAGTATTAGATTGCGGTGGTCCCTAACAAGATTTGTGACTCGATTTCGGATTATTCGATATTTTACCAATGTATAGTTTTGTAATTCGATTCGATTTTTATGTTTGTGCGAGGGCATTGTTTGTTTGACTGTAACTTCGTAAATATTTTGTATTGGAATATTAATATTTAGATAGGATAAATTCTGGTGGATGTAAAAGTGTTTTTTATCTAGTTTTAAGATTGATACGATGATTTACTATTTATTTTTTAATTAGAAAGCTATCTTCTTTCATTCAGTTTACCCAAGGGTTCTTGTGTTAGTCCACAAATATTGGTTGTTAGTCATACAAATATTTCTTTAGAGGACCACAAGATGGATACATGGTCGCTCTCGGACTGCATACAAAAAAAATACAAAAAAATAAATAAAATTTTCCTTACAGAATAATCTGACAAGCAATCAGAATAATTTCATATACATTAGTGTGGTTTTTAATAAATCTAGTAATTTTTAGAGGCATCTTCGTTTTTTACTAATAACTGGCAATTATACTAAAAAATAACATATATTTTTTTATTCTGTTAACCAGATACAATTGATCGTATAGGTACTTTTACACATTATAAAATTTACAATTAGCTCCAGCAATTCTTTTCAGTATGATAAACGAACCTGGAACACCCAGCATAGTGGCCAATCGGTTAACCATTGCGCCAAACGGAATCACAAATCTTAATTCAAATAAAATTCACCGTCATACTTATACCGTTCCATTTATAAACATCGTTATTTATGTTGATACCACAACACAGAATAAAGCTCCGAACCTTTCCCAAATAAAGAAAACAAAACATAAGTAGATAAGTGAGTCTGATACTCATAAAGGATACATTCAGTAAAATGAAACCGACACGAAACACCAAAACTGTCAGTTCAGTAAAAAATGTTCGATGTCGATTTGCAAGCTCTATCGGAAATTATGTTCGTGCATGTGTGGGACTTGGCAGGCATTGGTGTCGTGTAGGGTAACGTACAGATTTGGTGACTGTTTATTGGTATCTCACAGAGTAAAGAAATACAAAACATTTTGGAACACGTACATTGTGCCTACAGCTAAAGACTGAACTTCCCGGCAAATAAGCGGTAACTAAGTGCGGGGCGGCGATCAGTAAGAAAAATAAAGAAGAGAAAAGTATGATATGTTTAAAGCATGTCACGCCGCTCATAGCACCGCGCGCGGCGTCCCCTTTACCGATGTCACCCCGCTCGACGCGCCGCTCGCCGCTAAGTAAGTAGTACAGAAAATCTGCCATTTTGATAAATAGCTATTCAGAGAATAGGGCATTTTGAGAATTAGGCATTTTTATAATTTGACATTTTGAGACGTACCTTTTGCGACTGGAATGCCATTTTGAGGATTAGGCATTTTGCACCTAAACTAGACCAAAAGAAGTGGCCGTAAGGACCGAAATTCCTTACCGGAGTCTGTTTCCTGATAGCTACAGCTTAGGGCCTTTAAGTCAAAAATTAATAGGTTACTTAGCAAACGTGCTCCATCGTCGATCACTTCATCACTTGCCTGTCATAAATATATATATTGACTTAGAAAAACCTGGAGTTAAAATTACTCCACTCTAAACACTGAAATAGAAACAGATTGATAGATACATAAATGACTTTGAGGATTGCGGTGGCTCCGTTCGCTTGCTTTGCTCGGCCACTCTAGGCACTGTTATCCTCTTCATGTTATGTTATTTTCAATCCCGAAGACACAAATAGGGGCCCCCGACTCCGTCGACCCTACCCTTCCGGGCGGTAATCGAACCAACAACATGCAGTTTAGCAGCCAATGAATACGCCAACTGTGCCGTGCCATTGCGGGCACATTTTAATAAAACATAGAAAAAAATATTGTACTTTTACTTAATCTGTGACCCCTTCCATATCCAAATATGTACATACACTGGTACAAAATGATAGGGCCAATGGCGTAGCAACATTATTGCGAGCAATTTGCTCTGTGCCTACAATAAGTTCACGTCTTGTTCGTTCACATCCACATATTGAACCGTTTTATGTTTGTTTATCGACTTATATTTATTAGATTGTTACGAATAATATTGACACAAATTTCATAATATTAATGTTGGAGTAAATAAGAAATTTTGGATTTTAAGGGTTCCGTACCTCAAAAGGAAAAAACCTTATAGAATCACTTTATTGTCCATCCGTCCTTCCGAGTCAGAGACCCTTTATCTCGAGAACGCGTGGAGGTATCAAGTTGAAATTAAAACCATTAAACTCAAGTCTGCAGTTCCTTCAAGCTGTCAAAGAATCAAACTTTTAAGTTATCGAATAAAAAAGATACGGCCGTTCATGTCGCAAAAAAACGTATATTTTGATACTCTTAAAGATCAAAATTCATACGGTACTTTTCGTTGACCCATAGTCCTAAAATTTGACACAAAGCAAGGTCTTATAGCACAGATATAGAAATTAATCTGAAAAACAGTAAATTTTTTGTTATTTACGTAACAATAAAAAAATTGCAATTCGGTAAAATCTTTGAGACTCCATTCGGAAATTGTTGTTTGTACGGAACCCTCAGTGCGCGAGTCCGACTCGCACTTGCCCGGTTTTTTTTTGTAGAGAGAGTTATGGAATACATTTGATGTGAACGATATTATTTATTCAAGAAAGGATTGTCTGGATTATTTGTTATATTCAATAAAGAATTATCCAGATTATTTACTTTCGATATTTATTTGTTAAGTTTCTAATATAATTCGGCAAACAAATAACATCTTTTTATTAAAATATCTCAGTTGAGTGAAATAAAATGTATGTTACTTTATGTTCTTTTGGTAGGTATTATATTTTATGTTATCATTTTCCTTAAGTTTTCAGCGATGCTGTGTTTACTCCGCTTCGCTTCTAACCTGCGAAGAAAGAGAAGAAGTTCTTATGTAATTCTAGTCTTCCCAGGAAAAAAAAAACACCAGTAACTGGACCTCAAGGGGCGAAACACACGAACTTTCTCACGCCCCAGCCGCCGGGACCCCGACCCCGATTTCCAGCCACCATAGGTGTGGGACACGGATGACGAGCATGGATAGCTCGACATCCGGCCATCCGGTAATCATCCGGACCGAACCCGAGTCGTCGACGGATTGTATTGCTCCACTTTCCACGGGCAGGGCGTAGCAGAGTCGAAACCTACTGGGGACATGGGAAATCCAAAAGGGAACCCCGGGGTCCTTTTTTTTTCAATGGTAAAAATCACTGACAACCCCCGCTCTTGGGCGGAGCGGGAGATAGTGTCAGACTCTTACTGACTAAAAAACCCACCCCGTTCCTTCAAGCCTTCATACCGGGGCTCGAGCGCCCTTTCGGATAACCCTGGCCCCAGTAGGCTTCGACCCGGCTGGGCCCCTGCTCCCGGCTGGGCTCCTGCTAACCCCGGGGTCGCACGCACGGGGTGGAACGCAAGGCAAAGAAGAAAAATAAGATGTGGTTTTAGTCAATAAAAGTCCTTTTTAGGGTTCCGTAGCCAAATGGCAAAAAAAAAAACGGAACCTTATGGATTCGTCATATCTGTTTGTCTGTCCATATGTCACAGCACATTTTTTTCCGAAACTATTATAGCTATACTGATGAAACTTAGTGAGTAAATGTATTCTGTGAACCGCATTAAGATTTTCACACAAAAATAGAAAAATAAAAAAACAATAAATTTTGGGGGTCCCCATACATAGAACTGAAACTCACAATTTTCTTTTTCATCAAACCCATACGTGTGGGGTAATTATGGATAGGTCTTCAAAAATGCTATTGAGGTTTCTAATTTCATTTTTTTCTAAACTGAATAGTTTGCGCGAGAGACACTTCCAAAGTGATAAAATTTGTCCCCTGTAACTTCTGAAATAAGAGAATGATAAAACTAAAAAAAATATATGATGTACATTACCATGCAAACTACCAACAAAAATTGGTTTGAACGAGATCTAGTAAGTAGTTTTTTTTTTAATACGTCATAAATCTAAAAAAATACACTATTATAAAAACATCGATCATAGTTACAATGAACTACAAGAACTTTTATATTATGTTACTTGCTGCTACAGAACCCTTCATGGGCGAGTCCGACTCGCACTTGGCCGGTTTTTTATATTTTTGATAGGTTTGCGTTTGACCGTTATCTCACCTGATGATGATGATGATGATGATGATGATGATGATGTCTAACACGTACTCCCATTCCACCCTATTGCGAGAGAAGTTTTTGGACGATTTTCCACGGCAAAAAGACGGGGGAAACACACTTTGTCCACTTATGGGTAGAAGTGTCCCTCCACTTATTCCAACATTTGAGAGTGCGCGTCCTTCTAATTCTAGCAAAATCTTTCTAGTTCATCTCGTCATCTCTTAGTGGATGGATGGTGTTAGTAGTCCAGTGGTGATGGTGGTGGTTTCTCTCGTGGTCTGCAGGGACCCCGTCGGTTTCCGGGCACCAACTTACTACCTACTCCACAAACCAAATGTTAATCCAACTTTTCCCTTAACAGCATGGAAGAAGAAGATGATTTATCCAGAGCATCATCCGGTATCTAAATGATAACTACTCCCATGTTCCCAATGACCATTCCTCAGACCAAAAAAAATCTATTTACCCAGTATTTTGACAGCAAACAACCAGTAACTCACTGCGTCCCTTAATACCTAACTAAGATTATTTATCCCAAATTTATGAGCACGAATGGGTTATCTATAGGGTGTAGGGGTGAATTTATACGTCCGTGTGACTGTGGTTCGTAGGATTCGATATCCTGTGTAGCCGGGTCAGTGGGAGGGTTAACAAAAAAGTTCAAATTTAAACTAAAATTGCAATGGTATACAAAGAGCTTTTATAAAAGGCAACGTTTCGAATGAATTTTTTGTGAGTTTTTTTACATGGACCTGTAAATCTTAAGAAAATTCACGGACTATACCCTAGCGCTTTCATTGAATAATTTACTTGTCATTTTTTGGTTTATTGTGTTGTCTATAGCCAATAAACATGGCGGCAGCCCTTTGTTTGTTTCTCCATTACCCTAGGTTAAAAAAAAAGAAAAATAGGAAATAGAAAAAATGTAATGAAAATAAGATAAAAAATGTCTAAGACATTAAATCCACCTGCATGAAGTACAAAAAATATGTAAATAAATCCGTCTTGCACCTTGATAGCCTAGTTTAGAGATTCGAAACAACGAAATTCTTCAAAACCGTTTAGCCTTTAGAACTTGAAAAAATATCAAACATTAGTATAGATACACACACACTGACAAACTTTTACCATTATAAGATAAGTGATAACTTATGTGGTAATGAAAGAGGATATGAGCTATCCTGGTGTTAAATTTCATCCAAATCTGTTCTGCCGTTCTAACATTAAGGAGCAACAAACAAAAAATGTGAGGTACGGGTAGATCGATTACTTCTTACATGTTTAGCATAACATAAAAAATCCAAACGGGTTTTGCTACAAATAGAATCAACGTTTATTTGCCAACCGTACGGGTCCTTAACAAGTGTATTATGTATTATTAAAAGGAACTCTGAAATATGTTTGTTCATTTTACACGGTACATTAGGTGCCTTCACAAACAGTTATAAATGTGATGCAATTATTATCGTGCTATTAGAATTTAATGTTCCCACTGCTGGGACTCAGGCTTGTTCTTTAGGAAAAAGAATGAAGCGTAATTCACTAGATAGGCTTAATACGGATTTGTAGATGTTATTCACAGATTAATTTTGGGTTCTGAAACGTGCCAGTTTCTATATGATGATTTCCTAGACCGTTTTGAGAGCAGTGGTGATGAAATAAATTACATAAAATAGAGTGCCTGCACGGGTTTAAACTCACCGACTCACGAATGTATAAATCGTAAATATGGCGGTTTGACTTTGCTATTTTGCATAAAAAAGCTGACAAACAGCCATTTTCATTTCTTGTTTAATGAAATCTGACGATTGAAAAATGGGATTAAATAGCATTTGAATTTTGTTAATCATTAAATCGGATCTTTTATAAGAACTTTAGTTACAACATCATAACAAGTTAAAATATAAACATCATAATTATATAGTTAATTTTAAACATGCGTAAATTAAATTAGTGTTTAAATAGGTAATTAAGCCAATCTGTTTAAAATTTGATACTACTAAAATATTTTTGAATTTGAATATTGATGATATAATTACTGTAGTATATCTATGCCACTCTGACTAATTTTAACAGCCGTATGTACTGAACAAAGATAAAACATATAAAGTGCTCCTAATATTTATTTAACACTTCATATAGAAACACACTTAACTTATAAAAGAAAAGAAGACGGAAACAGAAAAATAGGTACATAGGTGATGCTTATTTCTAAAGAAATCTCTTCCAGCATACCCGCGAAAGCGGTAAGTCCCCTCTTTGAGGCGTGCCTGGAAAGACCTCACGGCGTCCTTACCTTCCGTATGACGCAGGTCCTCACCGGACATGGTTCGTTCGGGAGTTTCCTGCACCGGATTCGTGCGGAAGTGACGCCCGGGTGTCGCCACTGTGCGGAATGCCCGGAGGACACGGTGGAGCATACAGTTGAGTGGTGTGCCCTGCTTGGGCGGAGCATCGCCGTGCCCTCGTGGGGGCGATCGGCGGCGGAGACCTCTCGCGCCGGGCCTTGGTTGAGGCCATGGTCCGGAGCGAGGAGTGGCAGGCGGTCGCCGACTTCTGCGAAGCAGTAATGCTCGCAAAGGAGGAGGCCGAACGCATCAGGCAACGGCATCCTCGCCGCCGCCGCCGGGATTCTGATCCCGATTTCCGGCCATCGTAGGCGCGGTCTTGCGGACAGTGAGCAATGGGTAGCTCGCTGTCCGGTCGTCCGGCAACTGTTCGGACCAAGCCCAAGACGTCGACGGCGCGCACTGTTCCCGCGCGCCTCAAGGAGTTGTCAGCAACAGCAGGGACCCAGCCGGGTCGAAGCCTACTGGGGCTAGGGTTATCCGAAAGGGCGCTCGAGCCCCGGTATGAAGGCTAGAAGGAACGGGGTGGGTCTTTTAGTCAGTAAGAGTCTGATACTATCTCCCGCGTCGCCCAAGAGCGGGGGATGTCATTGGATGATTTTTTCCCACCATAAAAAAAAAATACCCGCTAAAGGAGAATTGGAAAAAAAGTGATGTAGACACCGTGTGTAAAAGTGAAAGGAAAAATATGTGTTTACAAGAGTGAATCCAATAATAACAAATCACAATTCTATGATGCCGTTATCACTGCGCCACCATGGCGCTAACCATGATGAAATCTCCACATTTTACTTTGCCAGGGCTTCCGGAATCCCATTTTAACCTCATTCCCATTCATTGATAAATGTAGCAGGAAAAAAATGAAAGCCTACCAAATATATCACGTTAAATTCGAAATGAAATTAATTAATCTTTCAGTCATAATCAAATTTATCATAAAGAATAATTCATTTGATTTCAGGGGCCTTTGACAGGAAAGTTATATTTGTTGAGTTCATATTTATGTTTTTTGCAAGATCGTTAAATAAATTTGGCTTGTATTTATAATATAAAACCGGGCAAGTAGGTATTTATTTATTCAAACTTCATGCAACACAAAGGTACCAAGGCGTACTTAATGCTTTAGGTATTCTCTACCAGTCAACCAAGGGTAGTGAAGAGAAAACATGGCACGTGCATAAAAAAAATTGGGCAAGTCCGAGTCAGACTCGCGCACTGAGGGTTCCGTGCAAATTACAATTCATGAATATTTTTCCTAATTGTAATTTTTTTTGTTAGTTAACAACTTTACTGTTTTCAGATTTATTCATATTCCTGTGCTATACCTAAGACCTTGCTTTGTGTCAAATTCTAGTACCCTATGAATTTCGATCTTTGAGAGTAAGTACCAAAATATAAGTTTTTTTTTGCGACATAAACGGCCGCATATTTTTTTTGGTTTCGCATTCTCGAGGTAAAGGGTCTTGACAGACAGATGGACGGACGGACAACACAGTGATCCTATAAGGGATATATAGATATATATTCTTTATTGTACACCAAAAATAAAAATAACATCAGGATTTTTTTTTTACGGGATTATTTCATTCGGTTTTTTTTCCTTTTGAGGTACGGAACCCTAAAAACTAAAAGATTAATAAGAAAACAAGACACTACCATTATGAACACTATTTAATCTTATCAATGAAACGTCTTTAAGTCTTAAAATCCACTTCCAGAAATAAAAGCTAAACTAGTTATAATGAACGCTACTTTTTCAAAAGACTTTCTAAGAATTCATACAGCGAAAACTAAACTTAAAATGGCGATCTTCATTGTCTAACTAGACGGCAGGTGTAAAAGAAATGTGCAACAAAGACGTTACCAGCAAAGGGTACCATGCGAAAAGACAACACCAAATAAAGTTTTAACAAAGTGAAATAACCTAATATATAGTGTTACAAAGACTTTGCTACTGTGTTTACTTGTATACTACCCCTACCAAAGAACAACGGTTTAAAAAATATGTATTTTAAACTTCATTCTCCATATTTTCTAAACACTGAACTCGCTCAGCTGATGTTTTCTTAAAGATACTAATTTCGTACATGCGTGAATTAATACGAGTTTTGAAAAAGAGGTACTTTATTTTTTAATTTTATCTTTACAAATCGATAGTGTTACATGTACCGGATCGACCCTCCACGGGATTAAAACGATTAAAATTTAACGGTGTATAGTAAAATCGGGATAAATACATAAAAAGTATAAAGAAAAATATCAAGATAGATGCCCAATATGTACAAAAATTGGGTATGTAAGTAAATAGAATTAAAATAGAATTACACTGGGCAAACGTGTGCCACGTACGCCGATCTGGACTCATCGGTCTCCATATATTTTATATGGTCACTAAACTTGTAGAGCTACACTAGATCCACGCCACGCGACGTTGTTTTACGAACAAATCAAAACTTCTTAAAGTTTGTGGAGGGCTATCCCTTACACCTTTTATATACTATACATACTCCAAAAGTATATAAAAGGTGTAAGGGATAGCCCTCCACAAACTTTAAGATGTTTTGATTTGTTCGTAAAACAACGTCGCGTGGCGTGGATCTAGTGTAGCTCTACAAGTTTAGTGACCATATAAAATATATGGAGACCGATGAGTCCAGATCGGCGTACGTGGCACACGTTTGCCCAGTGTAATTCTATTTTAATTCTATTTACTTACATACCCAATTTTTGTACATATTGGGCATCTATCTTGATATTTTTCTTTATACTTTTTATGTATTTATCCCGATTTTACTATACACCGTTAAATTTTAATCGTTTTAATCCCGTGGAGGGTCGATCCGGTACATGTAACACTATCGATTTGTAAAGATAAAATTAAAAAATAAAGTACCTCTTTTTCAAAACTCGTATTAATTCACGCATGTACGAAATTAGTATCTTTAAGAAAACATCAGCTGAGCGAGTTCAGTGTTTAGAAAATATGGAGAATGAAGTTTAAAATACATATTTTTTAAACCGTTGTTCTTTGGTAGGGGTAGTATACAAGTAAACACAGTAGCAAAGTCTTTGTAACACTATATATTAGGTTATTTCACTTTGTTAAAACTTTATTTGGTGTTGTCTTTTCGCATGGTACCCTTTGCTGGTAACGTCTTTGTTGCACATTTCTTTTACACCTGCCGTCTAGTTAGACAATGAAGATCGCCATTTTAAGTTTAGTTTTCGCTGTATGAATTCTTAGAAAGTCTTTTGAAAAAGTAGCGTTCATTATAACTAGTTTAGCTTTTATTTCTGGAAGTGGATTTTAAGACTTAAAGACGTTTCATTGATAAGATTAAATAGTGTTCATAATGGTAGTGTCTTGTTTTCTTATTAATCTTTTAGTTTTTAGGGTTCCGTACCTCAAAAGGAAAAAAAACCGAATGAAATAATCCCGTAAAAAAAAAATCCTGATGTTATTTTTATTTTTGGTGTACAATAAAGAATATATATCTATATATCCCTTATAGGATCACTGTGTTGTCCGTCCGTCCATCTGTCTGTCAAGACCCTTTACCTCGAGAATGCGAAACCAAAAAAAATATGCGGCCGTTTATGTCGCAAAAAAAAACTTATATTTTGGTACTTACTCTCAAAGATCGAAATTCATAGGGTACTAGAATTTGACACAAAGCAAGGTCTTAGGTATAGCACAGGAATATGAATAAATCTGAAAACAGTAAAGTTGTTAACTAACAAAAAAAATTACAATTAGGAAAAATATTCATGAATTGTAATTTGCACGGAACCCTCAGTGCGCGAGTCTGACTCGGACGTAAAATGGTCGTAACTTTACTAGGGGGGCTGATTTCACTAAACAGTTTACTTATTCTGCTATCACCACAGCAGAATAAGTAAACTGTTTAGTGCGCGGTAAATCCGGTCCCCACTCTATTGGTTTCTTGTGGTGCGGACGTGACTCTAGCGGTCAGTCAGTTGTCAACCATGTAACGAACAAGTCAGGGAAATATAAGTCATTTGTTTGAACAAAGTTAGTTACACTGAGGTAACCTTCTAACTGAACTGATTGGGCTCGCATGGTGGATTACGGCCCATTCCCTCTCCTAGAGAGGAGGCCTTTTTTTTGGTGGGGAAAATCATCTAATGACAACCTCCGCTCTTGGGCGGAGCGGGAGATAGTGTCAGACTTTTACTGACTAAAAAACCCACCCCGTTTCTTCATATCGGGGCTCGAGTTCCCTTTCGGATAACCCTGGCCCCAGTAGGCTTTAACCCGGCTGGGCCCCTGCTGTTGCTGACAACTCCTTGAGGCGCGCTTGAACAGTGCGTGCCGTCGACGACTTAGGCTTGGTCCGGACAGTTACCGAACGGCCAGATAGCGAGCTACCCATTGCTCACTGTCCGCAAGCCCGCGCCTACGGTGGCTGGAAATCGGGATCGGAACCCAGCGACGGCGAGAGCGCCGTGGCCAATGCGGTCGCCCTCCTCATTTGCGAGCATTACTGCTTCGCAGAAGTCGGCGACCGCCTGCTACTCCTCCTCGCTCTGGACCATGGCTAGAGAGGAGGTCTAAGTCCCAGCAGTGGGAACATTATAAAATCTGATTATGCTATGCTAACCTTCTAACATACGCGGGCGAAACTGTTACTAGAAACCAGTATTATAATAATTTAATAAAATATTGTTACAGAATGTTTCGCCACCCACCAGAAGACATTATATTCATAATCTTTGATAAAGGTTACACGATATTAACATAACTTTGTTTATGTTAACTAATTCTAGTTCCTCGTAACAACTCTCGTTTCAAAATTCGAGATTTGAGAGGGCTCTTCCCCACTCGTTTATCATCAATGCGAGCATGGTTAAAAAGCTTGTTTTTTCATCTAAACAAAATTTGACTTCATCAAAAAGGTACCTACTGCGAAAACAGAGAAATAACGCCTGAAAACTTTGATGGCATTCAGTAATTTCGTTATTTACTCAAATATTTCACAATACTGGTTCCAGGAAATACGTGTTTTTTTTTTTACTTTTAAAATGTTTGGAAAATAATTTCGTCATTCAGAATACTGTGCAAGGTTTTTGTGTTCAGAATATCTAATAAAAATTTGTAATAAAATCATAATCACGTAAGAGCCGTTGTATGAAAATGTACTACGGGAAGGACGCTCTTCAAGTTGCCATATCACATAATTATTATTTGACGTTCAGTTTACGTTTGAGGCAATACTTAAGACTTTTTTAGGGCTTAGAGCTGCAGGATTTTTCGATAGAGTCACCGCAACCCCGGAACAAGAAAGGCAACTGAAGGAATAGAAGAGGGTTTTACTTGGAAAAAGTCTGAGACTTCATCTCACTCCATAATCTCTTGCTCGCCTCAAGGAGAAAGCAGACCAGCAGCAGGAGCAGGAGGAGTATTTGATAATTTCAGCTTGGCTTCGAGCGGTGCCATAAAACAGTGACTTTCTGAAGCCTATAGGTTAAATAGGTTTATTAAAAAACCATGTATAACATTATCAACATACGATTTGATGAATAATACTTTAACCAAAAAAAAAATAACATGATGATTTCACTACTTTTCTCTGCTCCTTTGAAACTGTTTTGATCTTTAGTAATATTTTTACACAAAAAATTCCTGGTTAAGTGTTCAGAATGTACAATGTACATAGCATATGTAAATCAATCAATATTTCACAACAGGTCAGCGAGGCTCTGTTGAACAGTATAACGGTGAAGGAAAACATCGTGAGGAAACTGGCATGTCCTAGTTTTAAAAAATTCGAAGACATGTGACATTCACCAACTCGCAATGGGTCCGAGTGGTGGATTACGGCCAATTCCCTCTCCTAGAGAGGAGGCCTGAGTCCTAGCAGTGGGAACATTAAAAAGGCTGATGATGATGTTGATGAGGCTCTATGTGGGCGTAGACGAGTATGAGTGCGTGTGTATTTAACTCCGGCCAGATGTCCAAGGAACTATATGCCTTAATAACTCCACGCGTTCCCAGAAATCGTCAGCCACATCATCGCTTACCATCAGGTGAGATGGTGGTCAAACGCGAGTTTATCAATAATAATAAAAAAAGGAACAAATTAACAACAAAGTAATCGTACAAGAGTTGTGTGTTTGGAGACTGTGGTACCGAATCCTAAAAACAGCCAATCTCGATAGGAATTCGATGGAACATCGTCTTAACCAGTAAAGATATTAACAAGCAAAGTCCAATGGTACGGCCTCCAATATGTCCGCCCTCTACGCCGGTATAAAGTTACTTCCTTCGTCTCGGCTCACTTTGATCTTTGAGAGCAGTAATTAAATCGGCTTTTGTACGAACTTTCTAGTTTTTTTAGATAAGCGTGTGTACAGCCGTTTTGGATAAGTTCCCTCTGTTTGGCCGTTAAGCTTCCAAGTTTTACCGGAATTCGTTCGCTGTTAATTTTGTTAGAGTTAATTTGATTTTATTTCTATGACAACGCTCGGAAGGCTGTTTTGGTTCTATTAGGAAGATGAAAGGCGAGAACTTTGAAGCCAGTCTACGCTTAAGAGCAATGTAAGTTGATGTGTATTTACCTTACTTAGCCAATCATTATCCACAACATTTCAGCCGAAACGTGTCCACTGTTGGGCGTAGGCCTACCCCAAGTATCGCCACAACGGACGGTTCTGTGTTTCGCATTCATTAGATTTCTTCGATCCTAACCAAGACATCTGTCCACTTTATGAGACAATCAATACACTCAAATAACTTCTAGAACGTGGTAATTTTGGATAAAAAGTCAAAAGTCAAAGTCAAAAAACATTTATTTCAAATAGACCATATGCTCAAATGCCATAGTCAAATGTCGGTCAGTCCAAGAAAAGTGAAGCTAAATTCAAGGTTTCATTTTATTTTATTATAGTAGGTTCCAGATAATAGGGTAGTTTCCAGGGTCAAAATAATTACATTTTATTTAGTCCGTATTTTATATTATAAAAAAATATTCGATACGTATTTTTTCTTTTGTCGATTAAACAAAAAATAACAAAGATATAGCTCATTAAAGTGACGTGTGACGTCACCCCGTGCGAAAAAATGCAGCACGTCGTTATGTTACACGTAACTTTAATGGGCTATATCTTTGTCATTTTTGGTTTAATTTACAAATAAAAAAATACGTGTCCCTTATTTTTGAATAATCTAAAAGACGGACTAATTACATTTTTTACGGCAACTTGCCTATTATAATCGGCATGGTTGAGTGGTTGACTGATGCGTCGTGTGTCGCAGGTTCGATCCCCGCATGGACCAAATATTTGTATGACCTGCAGATAGTTGTTCTTGGTCTGGGTGTCTTGTGCATGTGAGTTTACATGTTTGTGAACGCACCCACGACACAGGAGTCACTCCTGGTGTGGGGCAATCATTTGCCTATAATTACGATTGCTAATTTTCTAAAAAAACACTACCTAAAACCATTAAAATAAAGTATAGGTAAGTGGTGTGGTACAAAGAAATGTTAAGACACATGATGTTGTGTTTTGTGTTTGTTACTCCTTCACGATTAAAAAACTAAATAGATTTATATGACACTTGAAGCCAGAATGAAAAAAAAAAAATTAATGAAAGAGTTTGGTGACATAACTTACAAAAAAAAAAACTTCAGCCAGTTTGTTGCAGATGTAGCTCCCTTAAGGTTAGCCATACACGTTAGGGTGTACCTAGCAGGTTCGCCTGCCCAGGGGCCTAAGTCTGCTATTACATTGTCATTTTGCTAAAAGTTTGCAATCTACTAATTCATAATGATCGATCATTGATCGGTCAATGGTCTTGTAATAGAATTGTGGTAGAATGACAATATAGAGCTTATTAAAAGCACTAAATGGTAGGTCACTGATCAAAGGAACTGTCAAAATTTTTGCAGATTACCGCATACGTCAGATATTCATTTGTCATTATATACGAGAGTACCCTTCTATGCCATTTCTTTCAATGGAGTGTCAGTGGTTAACCATCGGAA
The DNA here is from genome assembly GCA_910589285.2 of Mythimna ferrago. Classification (NCBI taxonomy): domain Eukaryota; kingdom Metazoa; phylum Arthropoda; class Insecta; order Lepidoptera; family Noctuidae; genus Mythimna; species Mythimna ferrago. The sequence goes on from OU342680.1 coordinate 4,246,092, forward strand.
AGTCATAATGACGCCATTATATTAGTAGATTACCAAAACTTGTCAAAATATCTACATATACCTACCTGACAGGTTTGCTTGCACTTAACACCTACTAGTATAAATGATATCTTTAAAAAAATAAACAAACATTTGGAAATATGAATAAAAAAACCAGTCGGTTTCCTACTAGTATCGGAAACAGGGTCCTAACTCCTAAGCTACCGGTCAGAACTCCAGAGAAAGGAACCTACTAACTATACGATATTATTATTGTGTTACTTGTCGAATAGCTTGTATTCTAGATTAAAGTATAAAGGTGTGAATTTCTAATTTCCCGCAAGCAAAGCAGCGAACGGTGGTGAGTAAACTATATTTTCTTCCTTCACAATAAATAAATCCCCATAACCCCACATATCTCCAGTATCTAACACATACTCTTTACTCCGACTTTTTCCCTCTGAAAAGGGCACCAGGAGTGCTAAAAGCCGCAAGGGTCCATTAGTGAAGAGTCCCTGACACGAAGAAAGGGCCTCAAGAACGTAACGGCCTACAAGGGCGTACGACAAAAACCGCGAGATCTTTGCGTACTACAGTACGACAGACATTTAGTGGCGTTTTTCTGGTAATCGGTTTTGTGTAATTTTCTTGTTATTTCTTCCTGTTATTGGAAAAAAAGCGTTTGGAGTTTAGGGGAATATTTCATTCGTGTATCTGCGGGGAAAATGGAAATTATTTTGAGGGACGTAATTTGCATGACTGTGGTTTTATATTATACTATAACGTTTTGTACTAATTCATCTTTAACTAAGCGTTCTGGTTTTCCTTGTGTAATAATGAAGCTTATATTCTTATCTCGTCTATTTGAAGTTTACTCCAAAGATTTTATATACCCTACCCCTGTGTACTGGGTTTACTTCGATTAACTGAGTTGCCATGACAACGAAAAACAATCCCGATATAAATCAATAAATAACATATAGTACGAGATCCGTAGAAAAAATCTCTTCCCTCATCTGTTATTCGATTATGATAAATATTATGTGCTAGATAATGCGTTTATTAAGATATTCCGAATAGGTTGCCTAGCTAAATCTGGTGCCAATGATGCAATGCAATGATGATTAAACAAAAAAATTTGTCTGAGATCGCGAACAGTTTGATATTTTCGACTTCAACCAAATACTTCCAAATTGAGTTCTATCGTTACTAATAGCTTATTTTAGACTAGAAAACAATAATTAATGACAGTAACTTATAGCCATTTACTCACCTCTTTAAGCGAGGCAACCCTCCTATTTGCAACAAAAAAAAGGGGGAACCTATAGTTTTTCTGTTCCTTAGGGCACACTTTTTCAGCTGATGCTTGCCTTTCCCAAATACTAAATGAGGGGTAAATGATGTCAAAAATGTAACAACAAATTTTATTGTTTAACATCATTGGCACCAGATTTAGCTAGGCAACCTATGCGCAATATCTTAATGAACGCATTATCTAGAATATAATATTTATTATAATCAAATAATAGATGGGGAAAGAGATTTCTTCTATTGGCATTTAGATCAAAATTATATAATTGTCGATTTCATTGATTCAAGGTGTGGAAATTATTCACAAGCTAGGGACTTAGCTTAGTTTGGTTTTAATGTTGAATTTTAAAAATCTAATTTATAAACTGTAATTTGTAAATGAAATCTCTTTTGAGAGAAGCATTATTTAAATTTTTGTAATGTTACCTGCTGATGATGGATCTGCGGTGTGACGAAAATGAAAAAAGTAAGAAATGAATATATTAGAGGAAGTTTGATAGTGGCGCCAGTGACTGAAAAGTTGAAAAGCAATCGTTTGTTTTAGTATGGTTATGTAAAGAAGAAGGATGAAACGCATACCACTAAAAAAGTTCTGAGTATACATGTAGATGGATGGAGAGGGAGAGGGAGGCCAAAGAAAATATGGATGGATTGTGTGAGGAGTGATATGAAAGAAAAGGGAGTTAGTGATAGTGTGACGGGTGACACAACAGAATGGAAGAAATAAAAGTATTGCGCCAAGCCCAAGTAATATTGGAGAAGGGCAGAAAGAAGAAGAACCCATTTTGTTTGCTTCCATTATATTTTAATGTGTTACTTGTTACACATTGTAACTAAAAACTTTGTACAGAAAATAATTCCAACAGACTTTAACAATAACTACAGCGGAAAATAAAGTAATAATCACCTCTTAAGGCTAATTAGCACTTTACAACACGAAACACCTACAAATAATGAATACTGCATCCCACCCTGAATGTTTTAATTTCTCCTGAATGTTTAATATTGACGCAGATACCGCAGTGCTGTTAAAACGTACATGTATTTTCTCTTGCTATAAAAGCTTATGGCATTTTACATTAAAAACTTTTGCTGCTGTTTCATTCAAATACTATGGCTAGAATGAATTGGCTCTCTAGGGCGCCTCACCATCAATGATTACATCACTACTTACCAGTAAGAAAGAAAGAAAGAAAGAAGAAAGAAAACTATTTTTATTTGACATACATATATAGAAAACTATTTTTATTTGAACTACTACTTTTATTTGACACACACACCTGTAGATACACACAATGTAGTAACAACATGTAGGTAGGTGAGATCGCAGTCAAGCACTAGTTTCTATCAATTAAAAAAAAGTTATAATTGGTTTATTTTTGGTTTTATTCTTAAAATCCATGATATCCAGATATTTTTTGTCTGTAGATAGTATTTATAGTCATTTTGGAAGGTTTATACCATATATACACCCATAAATACCCCAATCAGAAATTAAGTTCCAATCCTAATTCAGGGTTCAACACGTTCGAATCATATCTGGGTCGTTCTTTTTTTTACCGACAATCGCTTGTTCTCTTGGAAAATATGTAGATATCGTGTTAATTTATGATTGTTATTTTCAATTTCACAATTATCTTTTAAAGTTTATTAGTAGGTAAATACCATTATTCAAGGGCGTTAAATTGGTTATTGGATATAATTTCCTTTTTTAAATTTGTGTACCAGAGTGGACGAAATACAACCCACTTTACCACACTTTTTTTTTGTACTGATCAATAAATTGTCATAAAAAAAAAGAACGTCTCATCTATGATCGTCCTATACGATTCGTATAACCAATGTTCTATGTCTGGGTGTAATTTATCTATAATATATATGTATTTAGAAATATATAAGTATGTTTATCAGTTGTCTAGTACCCATAACACAAGCTCTGCTTAGCTTGGGACTAGACGCTGTTGTGCGATAGTTGTGGAATATTATATTATTATATTAATGTAGCGCATCGTTAGCCATATTAATTGTCTACAATTAGGATAACTCATTTCTTCAAAAGTACTGCATGTGCATAAATGCACATGCAGTACTTTTAAAATAATTTTATAATTGGGTTGTATAAGTGTTTGCATTATTTAAGTTACATGTTGTATCTAAGCACTTCATAATATAGAATACGGGCCTCAAACACTGATGTGGATGTGAACAATCTCTGTCTCCTCTCATCTCATCTACAGTTTTTGAGCTCGCTCCCATCACATCACAGCAGACTTCCAATCCTCTAACCTTCCCACACTCGGCCACAAATTGACATAATTGCACAGTAACACACAACAATGTCAGACATCTGCTCTTACAATTATTCTGTAATCGGCCTCAGAATGTGGATTCAATTAACAAATGAAAGTGGTTAGAGAAAACCGGTAAGCTTCGGTTTTCTTTTATTAAGTTAACTGTTTATTTTGCAATGGGTAGCTCGCTGTCCGACCGTCCACTAACTGTCCGGACCGAGCCTAAGTTGTGGACGCCGCGCATTGTTCCCGCGCGCCTCAAGGAGTTGTCAGCAGCAGCAGGGGCCCAGCCGGGACGAAGCTTACTGGGTTATCCGAAAGGGAAGCTCGACCCCGGTACGAAAAGCAAGAAGGAACGGGGTGGGTTTTTTAGTCAGTAAGAGTCTGACACTATCTACCGCTCCGCTCAAGGGCGGGGGATGTTATTTAAATGATTTTTACTCACCAAAAAAAAAAACTGTTTATTTTTTAAATATCGAAGGACGAGCATTCTATTATCAAAATTTGAAGTTTCCGAAGCTACAAAATGCAAAGCGTGAATGTTGCTCAAAAACAGCCAAACTTAAATAGGAGTAGTATGTCATTTTCAAAATTTGAAGTTTCCGAAGTTACAAAATGCAAATCGTTGATGTACATATCTCATAAAACTGACCAACTTAAATGGGACTGGCCAGGACTAATCTACCTGACGAACTGTGGACCCGTAAAATACGGAAATATAAATAGGAAACGGGGCCGTGACAGACCACAAATGATTAGGTTACAATCTGGCTGAATCTGGATGTCTATTTTAAGAATTCGAAAATAGAAGCGAAAACTCGGGATAGTTGGAAGAAATGGAGGGAGGCTTTTGTCCAGCATTGTATAATATGGGTTAGTAATATAATAATTTATTAATATAGATGAGGATATTACAAACCGTGGTTGCTGACCCAGGAAAAGAGAGGTTATGCTCAGCTGAAGCTAAATTAGAGCTGTGGATAATAATGATGTTGATGAATCTTTTTCAGGAGGAGATTCCCTATTAAATATATTTAGACTAGCGTAACTAAAATTATTTAATAAGTGTAACTCCAACGGTCAATATGTTTCTCTCTTAATTATATTTTCTTTCTATGATTCGACGTTCTAAATAGGTGAGACTATATATCTCATTCATCCATTAGCTTCTTTTGGGAAATTGTAAATTAGGCAAAACAAGGCCTCCTCTAGAATTTACGACTAAACTTATTAAGTCAAAATCTAATTTGAAAGAAAACACAAAAAAATAACAATCACTTAGATTTGTTTTATCTTAGAAACTGTAAAAGAATATGAAAAGTTCAATTGCAAAAATAGTCTATCAATTAAAAAGAACATGTCTACAATTCAAATTAAATTAAGTTCAGTTAGACAGCGCGCACTGGTGACTTTTGTCACTTTGACAATATTTTTTCTAAGTACCTATTAGCTATTGCATAGCTTCTATCGCGGGCCTTGAGCGTGGAGACCGAATCCAGAAATTCCGTAACGAAAATAACCTAAAACCCCTCACTCATTTGTTTTGAGCGTGGTGACCGATATGAAAACAAATGAGTGATGCTATGCAATAGCTTTACCGCGGCAGTCCCCGAGTGCCATACGTATTTTTTTTTAACTGTCACGTCTTCAAGTGCGCGCACTACATGTTGGGTTCATAAGCACGGTGAAAAAGTCACCAGTGCGCGCTATGGCTTACACTTACAAAAGTGTGCGTGTAATTGGATATTTGCTATACAGTTCTGAATTTCTGATATTCGTATTTTAAAACTTTATTTTGTTTCCAGCCAGTTCATTATATTCTGCGGGAGTTTTTAATTTGGATTGTGGGTGCTTTTGTGACTGGCAATGTCGATTAGATTTTTTTTGTTTTAAATCTAAATAGGCCGCTTTGTTCGAGGTTGAATTTTATTATAAATGTGGTCGTCGGTTTCAATTTAGATTGCGAGGTGAAATTGATGTTTAGGTAAACCATTTTATCGATTAACTTGAAATTGTACTTTCGATTCTCGTTGAATTGTTTTAGTGGGTTTTTAATATTCAGTAATCTGCCTTAGATTTAAATTTAAAAAAATGCCACAATTTATTCACGTTCATAGGATTATAAACTAGAAAACCTTGAGTAACTTATTATAATATAAACCTGTTATAAATGATTTGAGGCTTATAATCATAACAAAAGTTTTTTTTTTTTTGTTAAACGTATTTGTAAAAGGGTGGTATAAATAAACCGTGCGCTATATTTTGCCAAATATTGGGAAACAAACTTATAGTAAACTTCAGCATGCACATTAACAAATAATTAAAATTATAATATTAGGTCAAACAATTTTATTATATATAGTAATTTAAAAAAAAAATAAAAAAAAATCGAAACATTCGTCAAAACTTAAAATGATACTCGTATTAAAATAGTAAATAATCTCAAAAAAATTATTGATGTAACCGTGTAGGTGAACCAGTCAAACAATTGTATCGTTAAGAAATTCGGTGAAACTTTAGTATGCTTTTTGACCTAGAAATATCGTTAACTTAGATTATAATGCATTGTTATTTAACAGTTTCCACTCTTTCAGCAATTTGTTAACAATAGTTGGAGCCATACATGTGACATATTTGTGCATAAAACCCGTTTTTGCACTTTGTGTGTAGAGTTTGGTATTATCGCTAAATAACTGAATTTAAATATAACTTTGTTAGCGCTAATAACGTTACGTGTTAGGGGTAAGGATCCCTGGAAGACTTTATTTCCATTCTTAAGTTAAGAATGTCATCAATAAAATGTACATGTGGAGCAATGACTGCTATACTAAAACCAAACAACTAAATATCTATCCGCTTAGGTATATGAACATATAAAAATTACTTACGGAAAACGCAGCGTTGGAAAGCCTCCCACAAGGTGGACCGATGACCTGGTGATGGTTCGGGAAACCGATGGATACGAGATGCACAAGATCAATTATTGTGGCGACACTTGGGGGAGGCCTATGTCCAACAGTGGACGTATATCGGCTGAAATGAATGAAAAATTACTTGCCTAATATTATGTGTTTATGCGCATCACTTCAAAACGGCTGCGTTTATTATGCCAATTCATTTTTTGTTAAATTCGTAACTATCAGGACAGGGTTTCTGGGAAAGAAAACTGCAAGATACCCAAAAAAAATAGCACCCGAGCCAAGCCGAGTAGGCAGCTAGTTTCTTATACTGTCATAGGTTTGACATTTTTTATTATTTTTATTATTTGACATTGTGTAATAATGTAAAGTATTTGTAAAAATATGTTGACTTTAATGTGGTGAGTACATTAACTTGTAAGAATATTTTACCAATAAACTATGTAGTTTGACTATGACCATGACTATAACTTTGAATTATCTCTCAACTCCTAGTTAACACAGTAATGGCACGCTTAACACGCTGAATGGTAACAGTTGACGATCTGTCACGACAATCCCTGCTGTAACACGCTATTCAGGTGTAATGGCCGATAATTGAAACGTTAATTATCTACTAACACCATCTTAGATCGGACGTGAGTTAAGTATTCATTGGGTGGACGGAAATTTGCTATGTGTCATATTAAATGCAGATTCGTGAAGGTGAATTTAAATACAATATTAGTTTAAGCAAAACCCGTAACACGTGTCTAGTATTTTTTGTAAAAAATCTATTTACAAAATTTCATAACTGTATCATTAAAAAATCACAAGGTTATAAGCATATCAAGCTTATAGCTTTGAGATTTTTGTCAGCAAAAATACATAGTTATCGGGCCATCCAGCCAACTGAGGGGTTGTTTTGCACTTGTGCCCAGCTGTTTGCTGGTTCCTGATACCCGCTATGACCTCCCGTAACCAGTATCGGTGGTGTCCAACTTGTGATCTTTTTTTTAAATATTATTAGAAAAAAATATAATATGGTGTAAAAATGATTGGAATCGACTCAGTTACTGATTCTGTACTTGAAACCATATACAGGTTTTGTATAAACTAAAAATAATGTGGTATAGATTTAGTACATTTAGCACGTCGAGTGAAAAAAAGAGTTTGATACTCCTCCTCGAGTCGTATTTCTCATTGCTGAGGGTCGTAAAGTTACTGGGGCCAGGGTTATCCGAAAGAGCGCTCGAGCCCCGGTATGGAGGCTTGAAGGAACGGGATGGGTATTTTAGTCAGTAAGAGTCTGACACTAACTCCCGCTCTGCCCAAGAGGGGGGGTTGTCATTGGATGATTTTTTCCATCGAAAAAAAAAGGGTCGTTAAGTTCCCGCTTGATTAGCTTCTTATTGATAGTGTCTCGCCATCTCTGACGGTTCCTGGCGTCATGAAATGCGACGTGCAATTGGGTGTCCAATCTGGAGCGGACCAGGCTGCCCATTTTTTTGGACTGGAGCCTCTTGGTCGTTTGCCTTCAACCGTGCCAGTTACGATGAGCGGTTCGAGGTTGTGGCCATTTTACCTGGCTATGTGGCCAAAAAATCTAGTAGTCTGCGCATACAGTTTTGTAACTAATGCTTTTTTAGATTTTCTCAATAATACTATGCAAGCTTTCTACTATCTTCTCTTTATAAGCAGTAGTGTCCCAATGGTACCGGCCCCAACTTAAGAGTGGTAGTTTGCAGCTTCAAACTCAGGCAGATGCAATATTTCGCGTAATTTATTTCATTACTATTGTTTTTATGTTGCATTGGGGGGGTTTGGACCATAACCCGCCACACTGGTCCAGTGCGTATTGGCGGGTGAAGGTAGCGGGAAACTGATGGATGCGGGACGCACAGGAACGTTCGATATGGCGACGCTTGGGGGAGGCCTATGTCCAACAGTGGACGTGTATCGGCTGAAATGATGACTATTGTTTTTACAACGGTGAAGTAAGACGTCGTGAGGAAACCGGCATGTCCTAGGACTAAAAATTCAAAGATATTCATGTGACATCCCACCAACCCGCACTGGACTCGCGTGGTAGATTATGGCCCATTTCCTCTCATAGAGAGGTCTGAGTCCCACCAGTGGGAACATTATAAGGCTGAATGTGTAATGTTATGTTTTCTACCTTCGTGTTGAGCAGGAATTCGCATATTAAGTTTGTTAAGTAGCTTTAGGATATTAACATCGTCGTAAGGAATTATTGTTACTAACTTTTTAAGTCTTAGTGACTTGCACAGTAAATGTACACTTGACTTACTTGACTTAATGTCCTATGTCCCCTAGATGGGGCAGAGGGCGTCCACAGTAATCCTCCATCGCGAACGGTCCTGAGGTTCACGCTTCATCTCGCTCCACGTCATTCCGATGCTCGCTGCTTCCGCCAATACGGTGCGACGCCAGGTCTGACGAGGACAGCCACGCTTTCTTTTTCCTTGCGGATTCCAGTCCAACGCTTGCTTGGGTATGTGATCGGAATTCCTTCGGAGCGTGAGGCCAATCCATCTCCACTTGCGACGCTTAATCTGGCGGTCGATCGGGCTCTCGTGGCATTTTTCCAGCAGCTCTACGTTGGATATTGTCTCGGGCCAGTAAATTCCGAGGATATGACGCAGACAGCGGTTGACGAAAACTTGGATTTGGTGACGCAGACAGCGGTAGACAGTAAATGTACAGCATGTTAGAAAATGAAAGCTGGTCCTGAAAGTAGTAGGTGTGTTGAAAATCGGATACTGAATCGATTTCAGTTATTTTTAAAACAGGTATTTTGGGCTGCAGGATTGTTCGAAATAGTAATAGCACAAAATAGATAGGTACAGAAGACAATCTCATGTATGTACTTCACTATTTATACCTACGCTCGGTGAACGCACACTAATGAGCGTTTGTGCCAGAACTGTTCCACGAGCGGGCCGAGGCGCTCCGAGATATCGTGTCCGTGAGCGGTGTCTATGTGTGCTCGAGCGCGCTTTGTATGTAGATTGACTTCTGTACCTATCTATTTTGTGTTAATAATGGCTCAGGAACGAAAAGGGCAAATGAAGGGCCATGGGTGGGTTTTAGACAGTAAAAGTATGACCTCCTGCTCCTTCCACGCGCCAGAGCGAGTTCCGAGTTAAATATTTGATTATATTTTTCTTTTTTTTTGTGAACAATTAACAGGTATGTATTTTTTTAATGTTTTATTAACACAACTTGCTAGCTCAGAAAACCAAGAGGCAGGCAGAAGTATTTAAGTAAAAATATATACCTATATATATAACATTCGTACATACACTAACTTTGGTACTGACTGTAAAAAATATTATTATACAAATAATTTACAAATATTTCATTCATGTAGCATAATTAGTCTCTTTCATAATCAAAAGCTACTAACAAGGTCCAATTCCTTCCACGTGTAAGCCACTTTTGTATTTCACGTCCACGAGTTTCAACAGAAATCAATTAATTTCACTCCAATAAAGACATTATTTTTATATTATTATTTGCTTAGAAATTTCATTCCCAAGTTATTAATAGATACCCATACAGCAGGGGCGTAGCTAAAAAAATAAATATGTCATCAAACTTTAAGATTATTATTCGATTTTTTTTATTAGAGATAGGCTCGCGTTTGACCACTTTCTTACCAACTGGTAAGCGATGATGTGGCCGACGATGGAGCACGCTTGCCTAGAAGTAACCTATTCACTCTTTAATTAAAGACCTCAATGCTATTAGAAAACACATACTCTGGAAGGGAAAAATAATCACAATGAATGTTTCAGTCAATCAAAGAACCTGTTTTATATCTTTACCGTAGGTATGCTTTTCCGTTAGTCTGGTGATTATCCAGGAAGTCTCCAGATTATGTAATTAATTAAAAGAACTTACCACTTTAACGGATTCAATCAGATAATCTGCAGATTAACTAGTTAATCTGCAATCTGACTTATTTACGCTCATTGGCGGTAACAAATATACTAGAGAAACATCACTGTTTCATCACTGTTAATAATGAGACTGAGAGGCTATAGTCTTATTATTAATATGCCAACAGATTTGCACTATTCACCATTCACCAAACGATCACGGCTGTATCAAGCTTTGCATCAGTCTTTAGGGATGTCTCATGTCAGTATCCGTGGCTAGATGTCATCGATAATTGTTATGAATTTGTCGATAACTGTCAGTTGTGGTAACAATGAGACCGAATGATATCGGTGTAAATTTTGCCTCCTATGAAGCCGTAAAGCTAACAAAGGAGGCGGCCGCACGCGCGTGGTTCGGGCGTGAGCGCGTTAGTTCCAATGTGCTCACGACCGAACCACTGGGACTTTGATGCCGAATTCTAGCCACAGTAGGCATTGGCTTGCGGACGATGAGCGATAAGTAGTTCGCAGTCCGGCCATGTTTTGATTTTTTTATCCCAAAACGCCTTTCAAGGTTGTAGTATCCTACGGAACAAGTTCACACCTGAAAGTGTTCAGTAGACATTCCAGCAGATTCGAAAAAAAGCCTGCGCCTGTGGGTGTAGTGTGACTTCCGTTGTTATGCACTAGTGTTGACCCTTTAAATGCAGTTACATCCCTACCCCAACTTTGGGAAAGTTAGATTCAGCTAATCTTCTTCAACGATTCAGGTAACAGTTTAATAATCAATAATCTAACAGATTAATCAAATATCCACTCCACAATCCCATCCCTATTCCCATCACCTTTGATAAAGCGATCTCTAGCTAGGCACATGAATCAATACAATGACAATCTCGGCACGGATCTCCACCTGAATGTCCGTTGACATTAATATGCAGTCAGAGGTATTGAATAATTGAAAGCTTATCTCGGAGCTCAATACAAGGTATGGCCACATTGTGGCGGTTAGAAATACGACAAATGAGCATGAAATTGAATTGAAATTGTGTTACGTGAATTGCGGTATGAACACTCAATTGTGGTAGAGTTTGTGTCACGGAAATATTGGGATCATTAAGATAATGCGAATATTATGTCCTAGAAAAGCACGTTAGATGTTTAGAGATTGATTTCTGCAGTCAGTCCGTGATGGATCATTATTTATGGGCCGTAGTAGCCTTTATTCCATCCAGCTGACCTCTCTCCAGTTTTAAGCCACCCAGTCAGGGTATCTATGAGGGAATTCAATGATCCTATTGCTCATAATCATTTCAGTGAGCAGGTACCCAATCGTTTCTTCCGTGTGTGTTCTGCAGACTATCTGTGATGCCTCTTCGTGTAGAAATGTTTATTTAGAGGACACTACATTGCCTGCATTTGGTGATGGGCCACCACCAGAGGTAAGCAGTCACTGAAGACTTCTGGTAAGAGTTTTATTTAAGTACTAGCTTCTACCAGCGGAGTCGCCGGTGTGAAATTTGAAAATTGTCTCAATAGAACATACTCTCGGAACAAAAAGCATACGCTAGGTATTCCAGGACATGGTCTACTTTTGTGCAAATTTTCATTCAAATCCGTTCAGCCGTTCAAACGTGAATAAATAAACATACAAATATACACGCTGACAAACTTTTGCCTTTATATTATGTTTTAGTGCGATAATATGCCATCGATGCGTATTTGTTACTTTTTAACCCAAGGGATAACCCTTCGCATAATTTTCTGCTTTCACGAGGGGTAAAGCCGCGGATAAAGGCAATATTATAAATATTAAAGATCGTGCAAATTATTGTCAAGAACTTCAATTATTCGTCCTTCATTCACCTGTAAGTAATTATTTATCGATAGTATAGACTACACCAATGAGCTCTAAAACCTTTTATAGTCTCTAAAATAAGAGATTGTTACAGTATTTGCTTACTACTGACTTTGATCATATGGAGGTTACATTTAGCTCACTCGGTTTCAAAATATGTTTAGTAAAAATTAGTTGGTAGAGTCTGTCTAAAAAGTCAAACGACTTGAGTAATTATTAGGATAAAATGAAATCTGATGTAGTCAACGCTGGTTCAATAATCAAGGTTTATCAAGAGATCTTGATCATTGTTGACTAATAGAAGAACGAGAACCTTATAAAAAGTATCGAATATAAGTATTTCTAAATGATTGAATATTATACAAAATTCCCAAGTCGTTTAACTTTTTAGGCAGACTATAGCAATATCAGATATGTATATCCCAAGATAAGTAAGTAGACTCGTATTTGACCACTATCTCACTTGATGGTAAGCGTTGATGTGGCCAACAATGAAGCTTGCTGGCCTAGACGTAAGCTATTTACTCTTGACTTAAAGACCCCATAGTTGTAGTTATCATGATTAGATTAGCTAGATTCTATTCACTTTTAGCCTTTTTATCGTAAATTGGTACCGCATTCGTCTGCTTCTTTATCAATTCTAAAGTAACTACTGAATCATCAGCCTTTTTAATGTTCCCACTGCTGGGACTCAGGCCTCCTCTGTAGAAGAGGGAATGGGCCGTAATCCACCACGCGGGTCCAATGCCGGTTGGTGAATGTCACATGTCTTCGAATTTCTGGTTCTAGGATATGCCGGTTTCCTTACGATGTTTTCCTTCACCGCTTTGAGAGCAGTGGTGATGAAATGATTTTGATTTATTTTCTACTAGCTGTGCCCGCGACTTCGTTCGCGTGGATGTCGGAACTGAACAATTTATTTTTTAGTGCGAAACGCTGTTGGAGGATATCGATACAAATATCATTTATTTATTCTAGTGCTTCTTTATAAAACAACATTAGTTGTGGAACCATCTGGAGCGTACACAAAAAGATTATTGGGGTTGTTTATGCGTGAAAGAGCTACGTATAGTTGACCATGGGAAAAGCATCCAATACTTAGGTCCACCCCCACAACGGATAATTTCTGGCCCTGAGCTTTATTAATCGTCATGGCATAACAGACTGACTGGGGATTGCACTCTTTTGAAAGAGAAGGGAAAGTTGTTAGGAATTATAGGTATTCTTGGAATAAAAACAATATCACAGGCGCCGCAATCAGTTAATATTTCAGCTTCGATTATGTTTTGCGGCAGATTCATGATTTTGAGCTGAGTGCCGTTACAAAGTTTGGTAGGACATACATTTCTGAAGAGAATTATTGATACCTACACCGATTTTGTAAAATTATTTTGTGGGCTGAAAGATTTTCTACATCTATATAGTATGGCCATACCTTTAGTTACCACATTATCTTGAGGCAGTGCATATACAATCAGATGCATTGTTTCCATTAAGCATGTTACGTTAACACTGATAACACTAACGTTGATTATAATGGATCCATTAATAATTCAATTGTTAAGACAAAAACTTGACAAATAATTAATTTTGACGTATGTAGCCAACACTCATTTTTTGTCTAGGATTCTCTTATTCTGGCTAGACTTTGTCCCATTTATTTGGGGTTGGACCTCCTTGTCTTCATTTTTTTTTCTGTGGGTATAAATCATCTAGATGACATCGCCCGCCCTTGGGCGGAGCGGGAGATAGTGTCAGACTTTTGCTGACTAAAAAACCCAACCTATTCCTTCGTTGCCTTTCATACCGGGGCCAAGCCTTCATTTCAGAAATAGCCCTATTGGGTCCCTTGGCTCCATTAGAAAGAAAGAAAAAAAACTATTTCATTTAGTATACACACTCGTAGATACACACAATGTAGTAACAACATGCAGACATTAATGATCATAATATAAAAAAAGATACAACTGACAATGTGTGTCTCACGGCGGCGCCAAATAGGCCCAGTTCAGCAAAAATGCCAGACAACTACATGGTAGTTGCCTGACGCTGGTTTTCAACTGAACCTTATTTCGAACATTAGGCTTTGACCTTGCTGGGTCCCTACGGTTGCTGACAACTCCTTAAGGCGCGCTGGAACAGCACACGCCGTCGACGACTTGGGCTTTATTCGGACGGTTAACGGACGGTCGGACAGCAAGCTACGTTTTGCTCGCCGTCCGCAAGCCCGCGCTCGTTTCCCTTTGTTCACGATTTTGTGCCACGTCGGTGTCGAGATGAGCTTTTTTTTTAGGTGGGAAATTATCTAATGACATCTTTCGCCTTGGAGCGGAGCTAGAGGCCGTGTCAGACTTTTACTGACTAAAACCCACTCCTGTTCCTTCTTTGCCTTCATTCCAGGGCCCCGGAGTTCACTTTCGTACAGATGAGCTTCTTTGAGGTCTCTTTAGAGTATCGTTAGCCTCGACGCGTGCGCTTCATCGTAGGTAGTTCAAGAGCAGGACCCAACTAAGTTAATAGAATAAGACCTAAAGGATTGAATGGAAATCAAAAAACTATGCAAATTATTTTCTCTACGTCATGATATCAGCTGAAAGGGACATTTTTTTTTATGGTCGGATAATATCATCCAATGACATCCCCCGCTCTTGGGCGGAGTGGGAGATAGTGTCAGACTCTTACTGACTAAAAGACCCACCCCGTTCCTTCTAGCCTTCATACCGGGGCTCGAGCTGTCTTTCGAAACCAACGCTGGCCCCAGTAGGCGTCGACCCAGCTGGGTCCGTGCTGTTGCTGATAACTCCTTGAGGCGCGCGGGAACAGTGCGCGCCGTCGACGACTTGGGCTTGGTCCGGACAGTTACCAGACGGCCGGACAGCGAGCTAACCATTGCTCACTGTCCGCAAGCCCGGGCCTACGGTGGCCGGAAACCGGGATCAGAATCCCGGCGGCGGCGGCGCGAGAACGTCGTTGCCTAATGCGGTTGGCCTCCTCCTTGGCGAGCATTACTGCTTCGCAGAAGTCGGCGACCGCCTGCCACTTCTCTTCGCTCCGGACCATGGCCTCAACCAGGGCCCGGCGCGAGAGGTCTCCGCTGCCGATCGCCCCCACGAGGGCACGGCGATGCTCCCAGTGTTGGACATAAGCCTCCCCCAAGTCGGCATAACGACCGGTCCTGTACGTCTCGCATACATCGGATTCCCGCGACCCTGACCAGGTCATCGGTCCAACTTGTGAGAGGTGGGTGTTATCTATTTATTTAGCAAAGATTTTTAGAATAAAAAAAAACTTTAAAACAAAAACACTTATGTAAAGTAGGTATACTTACCAAACTACCGAACAAAACGACTCAAAAATCCATTATTTATCGTACCAATATTATCAATCATTTTGACGAGTGGCGACACATGGAGTGTTTATTTTTTTAACATTTCACAAGAAGAAAAAGTAAACTTCTATATTGATAAGGAAATAATATAATTTGGATTCTCTTTTTATGTTCCATCAAGACTGAGGCATTACATTATTGAGATGGAGTACAATTTCCTCTCCAAATTTATCAATAAGCTGCAATCGTTTTTGCTCATCTGAAAAAAAAATGCCGTAACTTCAGAATTAGAAGACTCAATACTTTTTGTTTCTTACCAATCTACACTAATAAAAAGAGGTGAAGTTTGTTTTTATGTTCTTTTTTTGTTTGTAGGAGCTAACGTCTAAATGTACTGGACCAATTTCACCGATAGAAAGCTGCTTTATTCTTGAGTGACATAGGCTATATTGTGGCTATATTACATGCGCGCGGGCGAAGCCGCAGGCAAACTCTAGTAATAAATAGGCTAGAATTTTCTTTCCATCTTACCTTCTGTGGTAATACCTACCATATTTATTTCGTTTTTGCCATTAATGTTCGGAAGTTTTATGTAGTTAGAATTCCATTTTTAATCGTTCTTTTATGTTTAAAACTAAAGTAAACATGGCAATATTTAAAAATAATGTCGTGTTGAAGAGCTCTTTAAAAAACTAGTAGTTTTCAAGGACTGCCCACACTTTGCGTGTTAACAGTACCTTTTCTCTTGACCCACAAGCCGTCTCTAGTGTTTATAAGGGTAGTTTAAGAGCCTCTAGCGGGGAATGAAAGAAAAACTTAGAAATCGTTAGATTTTGCCTTACATTTCTCATGTTATTACTTTCTTACTAGAAGATACTATGATCGATTCTTCTAGACTTGTTGAGTTTATTACTTCAGCACTTTTCTGATGGTTGACACTGTCGATTCTGCTGGGAGTTGCTGTGGTTGAAAAGATATGAGTCAGAACTGTTACCTTAAAGTAACAGCATAAAAAACTAAAGTAAACGTAAATTTAGTTTGCAAAAGTCTGAAAATCACTACGAAGCAGTTATGCTAGCGAAGGAGACGGCTGCACGCGTAATGGAACGGCCCATACGCCCGAGCCACCGGGATCTCAATCCCGATTTCCAGCCACAACAAAAAAAAAGTCAGAACTGTCCTAAAAAAAATACCAATGTTACTTTAAGTTTGTCTTAACAGTAAGTATTTTTTTATCATTATTAAAAATGTGATTGAAATACTAATGGATTGTGAGAAACCAAATTTTGCTCTGGTATGATTTTTCCTGTAAAAATATTAGAAAGCTTTTACCCACGTACATAAAATATAGCCTATGTCACTCAGGAATAAATCAGCTGTCTATCGGTGAAAAAATGTTAGCAATCGGACCAGCACATTTAGATATTATCTCCTACAAACAAAAAAAGAACAATAAAGTCTGTCTAAAAATCAAACGACTTGGGTAATTATTAAAGTAAAATTAAATCTGATGTAGTCAACGCTGGTTCAATAATCAAGGTTAACTACGAGATCTTGATCATTGTTAACTAATAGAAGAACCTTATAAAAAGTTTCCTTTAAGTAGTAATATAAGTATTTCTTCAAAAATTTCCAAGTCGTTTGAATTTTTAGAAAGAGGTAACTCTTTATAATATTATTAATGCGGGCGAACCTGTGGAAAAAACCCACAGCTTCGCTCGTGTGCATATATCACTCAGGAATAAAGCAGCTTTCTATCGATGAAAAATTTTTAGCAATCGCACCAGTACTTTCAGAGATTACCACCTACAAACAAAATAAAAAGACGTGTGGCACTCGGGGACTGCCGCGGTAAAGCTATTGCATAGCATTTTTTATCAACTTATACAATTATAATTATTTATTTATTTTATTTATGCAGTATTTTTTTCCTTTGTTTTTTTTTTCTTTTATATTAATTGAAGTTGCACTTTCACACATTGAATTGAATTTTGATTGATTGTTCACTCATTTGTTTTCTTATCGGTCACCACGCTCAAAAAACAAATGAGTGAGGGGTGCTAGGTTATTTTCGTTACAGAATTTCTGGATTCGGTCTCCACGCTCAAGGCCCGCGATAGAAGCTATGCAATAGCTTAAAAAACCTCTTTATAATATTAAGTGTAGATTCTGAAACAGTTTTCAGCGACTGGCGATTTCAGAAATCCATTTAAAAGTCAATTTTGTCAGGTGTTTATTGAAGACAGATATTAAATTGATCCAAGAAACCGCACTGCTACCGAATGCAAGAGACAGCCAAAGTTACACGAAATGGAACGATTCAAGCCGAATGAAGCCGAACCAGGGCAGTACGTCTTAATACCGCAAGGATTTCGACTAAACCTATAAATTTGGTAACGGATATCTTAGATTGTGTGCAGCCGTGTCATTCGGGAATCGGCAATTGAATCCGAGGTTTAGATATCGCCACTACATATGGCTACAACACTCTCGTAGCCCTAAAATCTTGACATAACTTACGATGCGTAACGACCGAATTTCGTCACTAAAATAAGATGATGTTACAAAATAGGCAAACTTTTATTTAATTAAATTTAATATTTTAAAAAGTTAATCAAATTCTTATCGATATTTTTACAAGTACAATTCTAAGCTGGCTTCGATCGCTCTTTGACTAAGAATATTTAGTTGGCGTTGTAAAAAAGACGAATTAGTTTATTAGAGACTACCTCATTTTCCCATTGCCTAGTTATAAAATGATAAATTTAATCACTTGGCCCATAAAGAAATATGTGGTTTCTCAATGTTAAAATATAGTTTACTAGCTCCTGCGGCTTCACCTCCGTACATAAAATATAACCTATGTCACTCAGGAATAAAGCAACTTTCTATGGGTGAAAAAATTTTGGCTAGCGGACAAGAACTTTCAGAGATCTCTTTATAATATTAGTGTAGATTTAAGGTTTATTGTATGACCTTTAAGTGTACTTGAATAACGATAAATTAAAATAAATTTCATTTCCTTGTTTTTTTTTATTTTTTTTTATGTCATCAAAAGGCTGGTATTTCCTTAGGATAAGATAAAAATATCGTAACGACGTAGCACGACTATTATATTTCCTATATGCAGTAATACGAGTACATTGGGTATCATTGTAGAAAACAAAAACATTTCATCATCATTCGTCAACGAAATTGAAAAGTTTATCTTAGTATGTTAAGTGGCAACTCTACCATCACATGAGTCCGCAGCTGTTTTATGTGAAAAAAAAATCTAACTTTATTTTCAATACTTTTCCCATGCAATCAAAAGTTAAACAAACCAGTCAATACGTCTAATGCTTCTACGTGCGTCCCCCATCGTTTGTCAGCCAACCAATCCATCTTCTAGCTCCATTCGTCAATGACTGACTCCAAGTCACGTACGTTTTTCCTTCATGTATATTCCATACCTATTTTTAGGAGGTCCCTTTTTTAGAGTTCCGTAGCCAAAAGGCAAAAAACGTAACCCGATTCGTCATGTCTGTCTGTCTGTCCGTATGTCACAGCCACTTTTTTCAGAATCTATAAGAGCTATAATGTTGAAACTTAGAAAGTAGATGTATTTTGTGAAACGCATTAAGATTTTCACACAAAAATAGAAAAAAAACATAAATTTTGGGGGTACCCACACTTAGAACTGAAACTCAAAAAATGTTTTTTCATCAAATCCATTCGTGTGGGGTGTCTATGGATAGGTCTTCAAAAAAATATTTTTTTTCTAAACTGAATAGTTTGCACTTCCAAAGTGGTAAAATGTGCCCCCCCCCCTGTAACTTCTAAAATAAGAGAATGATAAAACTAAAAAAATGATGTACATTACCATGCAAACCGCCAACGAAAATTGGTTTGAACGAGATCTAGTAAGAAGTTTTTTTTAATACGTAATAAATCTAAAAAAATACACTATTATTAAAACATCGATCAAAGTTACAACAAACTGCAAGGACTTTTATATTTTATTACTTGCTGCTACGGAACCCTTCATGATGGGCGAGTCCGACTCGCACTTGGCCGCTTTTTATTTCTTACTGAAAATGTTTGGCCCTGTATCAGTCACGGTAGACTTGCTTTTTTGCTTGAAGATCGAAATAGTCACGCCCTCAACTTTACTTATTTGTCGTTTTATTGAATGTTTGCGAGATATTTTTGGATATAGTGGTTTTTAGTATTTCTGACTGGCTAGTTATTTTACTAGAAAATGATATCTTTTTTTTTATATACATACTAACTGCTGTCAGCTGCTTCACATGCTTGATAGTAGAAAACTATCCCAAGGGAACATAATTCCAGGACAAAAAGTACGAAAAGCACGAAGGAACGGGGTGGGCTTTTAGTCAGTAAGAGTCTGACACCATCTCCTGCTCCGCCCAAGAGCGGGGGTTGTCATTGGATGAGTCTTCCCACCATAAAAAAAGGACAAAAAGTATCATGTGCTCTTGGACATGTTGTTTACAGGATGCATTTTGGAGAGTGTGCGCAGGAATTGCATGACTTGATTCCGCCATCGCAATTCTACCATCGGACAACCCGACGTACGGCGAATATTCACCCTTACGTTGTTGAAACCTCTACGGTCCGGACTAAGCGTTTCGCCTCGTCGTTTATACCGCGTACGTCGAAGGACTGGAACAGTCTGCCTGCTGCGGTCTTCCCGTCCGATTATAATTTGGGTGTCTTCAAGGCTAGAGTGAATAGGCTCTTAATAAACTAGTGCGCCTCACCATCAAAGATTGCATCGCTACTTACCATCAGGTGGGATCGCAGTCAAGCACTAGTTTATCTCAATTAAAAAAAAAAAATGTTCTAAATGTGTACCAAGTTTCATCGAAATCCATTTAGTAGTTTTTGCGTGAAAGAGTAACAAACAACTATTATTAGGGTTTATTAGAGTTACTTTCAGCAATTTAAATTTACCCAACACGTGTAAAGAATCAATTATTATTAGATAAATAACTACAATTCGGCTACATTTATTTCATCACTACTTATACTTTCAAAACGCTAAAAGAAAACATCATGAGGCATATATTATCCTAAAACCAAAAATTTTAAGAGATGTGACATCCACCAATCCACACTACTCACATGTTGTAGTTTAAGGCCTATTCTTTTTACTAGAGAGCAGACTTGAGTCCCAGCAATGGAAATGTTTATAATTGGCATAAGCTGTTTTGTTAATTATAATCTTTATAATTATCCATCAACGTCATTAAATTGAACTAGCTGGCTAAGTAGGTAGTGGTAGTAACTTTTTACAGACAACCTTGTCTGTAAAAATTTTAGCGATAAGACCGCCCATTGTGACACCCTATTAAATCATCAAGTTCCTTATGTATTTTTTGTTTTTGGTGTACAATAAAGAATACATCCAACTATCTATCTTAGACTCATTATGCCTATTCTGTTCTATTGTCAGAACTACACCTAACATTTACCCAAAGTTGGCAGACATAATCACACTGTGGTCTAACATCCAATCTGCATCTAATTCCGCGACATAATGTGATGTGATGTCTGTCCTCAGATTACTCTATCATGTATTGTCAGCACAATTGGAATTGCAATTTTGTCAATGCAAATCGTAGATGTAGTACTACGTGTGGAGTTTGGACAACGAGCTTAGGATCGGTTTCTGTGTCTCGTGAAAGGGTTGGTATCCTAAAATAATATTAATGTGATGTGATATTCACATTTCACAACCATGTGCCTATATGTTTGATGGTATACTGAGATTTATTTTGTAACTAGCTACTGACCGTGGTTTCACCACCGTGAAATTACTTCCATTATATAAAAAAGTCAACCGTTCCTTACCCTTTTTTGTTACCCTTTAAATTTGATTGTATGTTAAAGTTAAGAAAATCGTCGTTTTTGGGCTTTATCGAGACTAAAGAACAGTAAATGGTTTCTTTAAAGAAGATTTATTTATAGAAGTCATATCTATATATAGGCTTTAAAATAAATAATTTGTAGAATTATAAATGTAGACAAGTTATGGATTCAAAAGAAAAGTGTGACAATATATCATTCCATCCCTGATTCTGTATATAGGTGGGTACTATTAGAACCGATAGATGCTCCACTTGCATCAAATATCTAAGAATCATCTTACCATTCGAAAGAGTTACCGCGGCATTGAAACACAAAGGGCGATTGAACACAGAACACATATGAGTTTTAGCACAGAATAAGTAATAGGTTTTAATCAGTAAAAAAATATTTTTCCCGTTTCAACCAGAGCTTGAAGATTTCTTAACGCAACAAAACGTGTTGAGAACACGTTCATTGTGCATCGTACGACTAAGGAGTGGAATTTCCTTGCGGACTCTGTGTTTCCTGATACCTACAACTTAGATCAAGAGTGAAAAGATTATTATTAGGCAAGTGTGCTCCATAGTCAACCACATCGTCACTTAAATGTCCACCTGGAATGATAGTGGTCAAACACACGCCTTCGGAGCTCGCCGTCCTGCCGTCCGGTAGCTTTCAACGGCGCGTGGTATTCCATGCGCGCCTCAAGGAAATGTTAGCAAAATCGTAGAGGCCTGGCATGGTCGAAGTCTACCGGGGCCATGGGATGTGCTAAAAGAACCCCTGGGGGGCCCTGTTGCGAAGGTAAAGAAAGAACAGGAATGGGTTTTAACCAGTAAAAGTCTGACAAGCCGTCACACTCCGCCAAAAAGTGAGAGAAGTCATTGGATGATTTCCAAACTAACAAAAAACCATCCGAAGTTTTATGTGGAAAAAGCTACACATTCCTCAAAAGTAAATAAAATCGATAACAGAGTGACTTGAAATACAATTGTAAGGGAGCAGCATATGAGACGTAATGGAATTTGCAATCACGCGCGTATAAACCAACACATTACCGTTCCGTGTTATAATATTATACACACGTGTGTTATTCGTGCTTACCGAGAATTCCAAGTTTACGGAGATCCTTGTGAGAATCCGATTGATGCATTGCAGTATTTGCGTATGCCTTGGATAGGTCGAAATCTCCAAGCTAATTGGGAAAAAGCCTTGGAGATCCTTGCCTTCCGGCTTCCTTTCTTTTAAATCCGGTTACACTGGAAGCCGATACAAAGCTAGATGGCAACCACCGTAGGCACGGGCTTGCGGACGGCGAGCAATGGGTAGCTCGCTATCCAACCGTCCGGTAACAGTCTGGACCGAGCCCAAGTCGTCGACGCTGTTTGCGCGCTCCTCGAGGAGTTTACAGCAACAGTAGGGGCCCAGCTGGGTCGAAGCCTACTGGGGCCAGGGTCTAGTTCCAAAAAGGAGGCTCGGCCCCGGTATGAAATGCAAGAAGGAACAGGGTGGGTTTTTTAGTCAGTAAGCCTGACACTATCTCCTGCTCCGCCCAAGGGCGTCATTTAGACGATTTTTACCCACCAAAAAACTAATTGGCAAAAGACTAGGGAGATCCTAGCCTTTTCCCATCTAGCTTGGGGTCGACTTCTACTCCAACCAGTTGCGGCTGAATACCTTGGTTTTACATTGAGCGACTGCCTATCAGACCTCCACAACCCAGAAACTGGGCAAAACGATGCTTCCTGGAAAGACTAATGGTCTATCTTTTCTGGTGTCTGACTTCCTGTAGCGACTGTCAAAGATCTACAAATGCTAACAGGACCAACGGCTTTACGTGCTTTCCTAGGCATGAGGTGTCAGTAATGTTCTAGATAAACTTAGGAAAGTACATTATGATTTGAAAAATTGACATTGTTACTTGCCATGCTTACTTGCTTCAACATATTATTGTCCTTACATGACATGTTTGATTAATTACGTTAGTTTGTATAAATCCCTTTTTAATCATCATCATTATCACCATCACTTTAGCCAAAAAACGTACCCTGCTGGACGTAGGCATCCGCCAAGATACGCCATAATGATGTGTCTCGTATAAAAAATCTAATGAAAAGAATAAAAAAATCCAAGACTTGGTCTATTCGTGTATTTGATCAAAATCTAATCAGATGTTTGAGCACGACGCACATACCAATTTTTGCCTTTATAATATTAGTGTGAACCTTACGAGTTGTAAGTCGAGGGTTCAAACCTAGCCAAGCGCATTATTTTGTGTAATTTATTTCATCACCACTGCTCTCGACACTGAAGGAAAACATCGTGAGAAAACCGGCATGTCCTAGAACCAAACATTCGAAGACGTGTGACATTCACCAACCCGCACTGGGTCAGCGTGGTGGATTACGGCCCATTCCTTCTGCTGGACAGAAGGCCTGAGTCCCAGCAGTGGGAATATTATAAGGCTGATTATGCTATGCTAATATTAGTGTTATGATACAGACAAAATATTTTAGTTATTATATACCTGATTAAAAAAAAACACATCACCAAAAATGATAATTGTTTTTAAATATGCAAAATATCTTAATACTTCACGAACCTAAAATCTAAATTTCATCAATAATTATGTTGTGTTTTTGCACTTTTTGGACCCAAACAAAAAGTGTCTTCAACTCTTTTGCATACAGTAATACAAATTGTAATAACTTTATACTGTCTAAGACTATGAATACCAGATTCGTATCAACAAAACAACTGACCCGCCATCTTACTCCTCAAAGGGGAACAAAGAAACATCTCGACTCCTTGATTGAGTGACTGAGCAGTTGTTGTTGGTCGCTGCTGTTTGCCTGTGGGTGCTTGACTTTAAATTGCCTTGACTGGACAGACGAGACATTTGAAGCAACTTTTTGGTTGCAAAGTTTACAAAGCAGAGATTGTGAGGCAATCCCTGATATTGTTGAAATCTATGTGCTGCACCAGTGGGTTTATTAGAATAAAGTTTAGATATGATGTAGGTAGTAAATAAATCATTTTAATTGAGTGGAGTTTGCGATTGCTCTCGTCACTTTGATCTAATGAAACATTCAAATATAAAATGTTTTTGAAATTAGTTGCTACAAGAATATATATTACCTAATCATTATAATATGTTTAATAATTCCCAGGGTTCAGGCGGAAGAAACGTCCGGGTGTTACCATTGTGCGGACCGTCCAGAGGATACGGAGGAGCATACGGTCGTAGTGTATCCTACTTTGATAAAGCTATTAAGGATTGATCCTTTCTCGACGGCCGGACGACCTCAGGCCCTATTCGTCGATGACGCGAAGTGTTTCAAGCGCGGCTCAAAGAGATGTTGTTAAAACCGTAGTGGCCTAGCAGGGCCGATGTCTGCTAGGGCCATTCGAAATTTCTAAAGAGGAAACCCGTGGTCCTGGAACGCAAGGAGTAACTGAAGGAATGCAGTTTTAGCAAAAATCTGATACGCAATCTCGTTCCAACCTAGAGCGGGACAATTCATAAAATAATTTCCTAACTTCAAAAAAAAAAAAACTTTAGTTCATATCAAACTATACTCGTAGTTACCTGAAGTCATGAGTTGCGCCATGTTACCTACTCACATAATTATACAAATTAAAAGTAATAATTACAGTTATTATTAAAAAAATTAATAAGAAAGTAAGAGTATTTCTTTCGACTATAGCTAAAGAGCATTGGTATTTAGCAAACATTTTTGTCAAGGATATATCTTCTAATTTATAATATGCTTGTCTACATAGTGTACGTTTTATGCATGTTTTCAGCAATTTAGTTCTTTTTTATTATTTATTTATATACTTTATTGCACAGCAAAATTATAAATTGACATAGGATATCAAATAATAATTAAAAAAAAACAATTGGCGGCCTCATCGCACCAGACGATTTCTTCCAGGCAACTAGTAAGAATATAATTTGGTAATTTTGTCTCATTTAGTTAGAAAATGTCAAATAGGGTTTCCTTTTAAAATGAAATATTTTTATAATATCACTTTACACAGTACCCCATAAAAGAACTGTTGAATATTTCAGACCACAATAAGTTGCTCGACTACATTCACCAACCAAACAGTGTTTGTAGCTCACACTAAGATAAATAGCGCACAAGATCGATGTTTATTTGGGATACTCGTGAACCCGGTCCATTGTTACTACACGTAGTGCCCTATTGACATACCCTTACGAAGTTAAGCTGGGCAAATATTAAATTGGCTCCGTTTTGTTTGTAAGCAGTGTATTCACGCACCCAACACGGGTCGGCCACTTTCGTTTGCAAATATTCGTAACAAGGTGGCAATGTTTTTGAGACACTTAGGATGCCTGTATATTGGAGGACGGAGCGGAAACGTGCTGAATAAAACAATGCTGTTTGGTTACTGTTCTGCTCCATATCCGTGGATATGTCTTTCTGATAAGCTTGATTTAAATTTAAGATTCTATATAGGTAGTCGGAACGGAGAGTAAAGTCCCATATACCTCTGCTGAAAAGAGAGAATCCTCCAGACTTTTTTTTTTTTTTTGGTATTGTGTCTGATCCAGGTAACTGCCCAAGAGATGATTTCGGGCGGTTGTATATAAATGCCATTTCCATTATTAGCTCTCATTAATGCTTAAAAAATCTAAGATTCTATAACTAATTATGGAAGTGACACTTCTTATTCTTCTTCTTACAATTTTTTTTTCTGGCCGTTATTTGCCAACATCTACGACTCTATTATTAGCCTCGTATAGATCCTGAAAACTGCAGGTGGTTGTGCAAGATGGATGCATGTCCTGTTCAGTGGCTCCACACTGGAAATGTGTTTGAGATAGGTCAGGATAGCCCCGTTAGACCAGATTGTTTTTACAGCAACCAACCTGACTCCGCAGTCGCTTAAAAAATGTCCATATTGGCCATGGACAATTTATATTTGTGGAAGGTTGTTGGGTACGTAAGGATATTTTAGTAGCACATGATTCCAAATATTTTGCCTCTTTGCCGAAAGCCACTGGTCGCTGTTTCTTACCACTACGCTTTAGTAACCAGAACCACTTCGCTTCAATAGGCAACCCGCCTTACTTCCTTCTAAGATAATGCGAGAATTTTGTTTATATTTATTGTAGGTGTTTAATTAAGGGCCGTTTCCTTCGCTTTTCGACGTTAAGTTTGTCTAGTTATAAAGCCAAGGTTCTGGAGCGTAATGGTAATTTTGTAAAGGGAATTTGGGAGATTGTATCAGTCCGTCGTTCCAAAAATACGGAATGGAATAATGGTTTCTAAAGCCTTCATTTACATTTGTTTAGCTAAACGCATAGTATGAGAACAGAAGGATTATGATTATGCCTTTGAAATGACGCTATTTTTTTCTGTATTTGTAATTACTGTTAACATCGTATCGTAGATTGTTGATGCTGCAAAACAGGACAATAAAAGTATATTCTACAGTATTTTTTTCGTATTTTTGGATATGAGATTTTTAATATAAGCCTCGTCTTTTATATTTATTTATTATTATTTATTATAATCTTTATTGTACACCAAATAAACAAAAATACAGGACAAACATTTTAATTTTATTTTATTTTAATTGGGAAATAACTACAAAATACTATTATTAATTGTGTATTTTATATTTAAATATACTATAGTACGTTACCACAAGTTATTAGCGTGTTTTGATACGGTTTTGGTAAAAGGGAGTGAATTTTGGAAATCCTTTTATATTCTTTTTACACCACCTGCTCGATAATGTCGTTTTATACGTCATACAAACCTCACTTAAAGCAAGTCATTCTATCCCTAGGGAGATAATGCAGTATGGCCGATCCCTAGGGAATAATGAGATTTGAATTTGGAACATCGAAAATCGTCAACATTGTGAATTAAAATGTACGTGCATCGAACAAGTTGACTCGAAATTCAAACTGGCCACTAACAAAAAAAAAGGAAATAGAATAAAACGTGCTTACTGACGGGAGCGTTATAGAAAATCAAACATCGAAACTCATTGATATACAAAAAACCCTTGAAACTATAGAATCTTGGAGTAGTGAATTTTGTTTGTTTGATGAACTTGTAAATATAATACTTATATTTGTCTAATATATGATTAGGTCGACCAAATTGTCTTTTAATTATCTCACAGATGGTGTAAAAAGTAGAGTATGCAACACGGGGATAAAGCTGTCTTTGTCTTGGGCGGCTTGAATTCCTCACTTCACTCAGGTTTCTTTATTAACTCCCTCGCAATGCTCGGGAATTAATTTTATAAATCCCTCACTGTCGTTCGGGATTAAAATCAGCAACCTTCGTTTCGGTCGGAATTCAACATGCCGCCCGCGACCTAAAGACACTGCTTTATCCCCTAGTCACATAAACTACTATTGCATACATCATAAAAAGCACCTCTGGACAAAGTTTCAGCGTTTTAAGTGCAAAGGTTTTGAGTAGGAGTTAATGAGTGAGTGAATGCGTCAGGACTTTGTCTCTTGTATACTTTTGGAGGTATGCGGAACAGAGAGACATCCGCCCGCAAACATCTGTTGAAACGGGAGTATCTTCCAACCAGACGGGTGTTATGTCTAGTGGGTAACTGTCCGGAAAATGATTTCGCTCTGTTATATGTTCAAATCGCGTGGAGAACTTTAATTGCGCGATGCAGGATTAGTTCTTATGTGACGCCATAGATGTAGTTACTTACTTACAGAAATTGGCAAATACAATGATTAAATATCATTTTTATTATTGTAAATTGAGACAATATCATTAACAGAGAAAGGTTTTTATCATTACAATACAAATTAAACAAAACTGAGACTTTCGTCTTTTAAAAGTACCTACATAAATTTAATTATATTGTCAAAATTAAATAGTCTCTGCTCAATTCGTAGAGAAATAAGTAAATACTTGAGCCAAGAACAGAAATTAATATCTGAGCATGCCAACTGCCAGTCCGAGTACATATTTCACTCTAGTCTAGTTTATACTTGTTTAAACAGAGTTCTAGCTTCGATATTAATAGCTGTGCGTGGTTGTGATTTGAATAGTTCCGTATTGAAGACGTCCTTTAGTGCTACGGTAGCTGATAGTGGATGAGACTGTGAAATTTTAATATTTGCATTCATTCTAGACGTATTTATGTAAGTTTATGTTGTACACTGGATCCTACCCTCGAATGTGATCTCTCTCTGTCACTCAAAGGTTTGCTGGGAGAAAACTCATTGTTGAGTTAAGCTCGCCTTTGTACATAAATTATTTGATCAATGTATTAATGTTAAGTTTTGTGTGTACAATAAAGAATTAAAAAATGATAGGCTATATTTCACCGGGACACCATAGCAATGTTATATTTGGTTGGACACCACCGCAAAACAGGTCACGGCAGGTCATAGCGGGTATTAGGCGCCAGCTCACAGCTGGGTGTGAAATCAAAACAACCCCTCAGTCACCCGGGTAACCCGGTGATTATGTATTTATATCGCCAACCAGGCACCATACTGGCTTATAACTTTGTTATTTTAATACAGTTTTGAAATTTTGTACATAGATTCTTTACATAAAAATACTAGTCAAGTGTTTCAGGTTCCGATTATACTAAAAATAAGGTTGTATTTTACACAAAGATTGTTGATGAATGGGCGCGGGCTTGCGGACAGTGAGCAATGCGTAGCTCGCTGTCCGACCGTCCGGTTACTGTCCGGACCAAGCCCAAGTCGTCGACGGCGCGCACTGTTCCCGCGCGCCTCAAGGAGTTGTTAGCAACAGCAGGAACCCAGCCGGGTCGAAGCCTACTAGGGCCAGGGTTATCCGAAAGGGCGCTCGAGCCCGGTATGCAGGCTAGAAGGAACGGGGTGGGTCTTTTATTCAGTAAGAGTCTGACACTATCTCCCGCTCCGCCCAAGAGCGGGGGATGTCATTGGATGATTTTTTCCCACCATAAAAAAAAGACCACCAGAGTAAACTGTGGTATGTGTTAGCATATTGCATTTTTTTCCACTGCATATAAAAGGTTACTCAAATATCCACACTGTCAGTTGTCAGTCACTTTATGTTCACTGCGGTAGAATGATAGTGGGCACAATAGTGGCAGAAGTTTTTTGTAAATAACCTATGGGCAACCGCATCGACGACGTTTGCATTTTTTGATCTAGCAATCGAGTAATGGATGTACACATTCACATAGTTCTTCAGTCATAAACAAGAGAATGTGTGTACAAAAAAAACTTTAAATACTTATGTTGAAACAGTGGGTCCAATTTTGAACTCAATTCCGCCTGTATAAAAGTCAACAGTTAAATGTTTCTGACGGAAAATGAAAATCAAATCCTAAGGCTAATAAATTAACCTGTTCTGATAAGTATGAAAGTTTTTTTCAAGTTTGGCTGTCACCTTGCGCCATATCTGATCTGATTTGAACATTCATTGTTTGTAGGTACAGCTAAGGAGTGGAATTCCCTGCCGGAGTCTGTGTTTCCTGTTAGCTATAACCTAGGGGTCTTTAAGTCAAGAGTGAATAGATTGCTTCTAGGCAAGCGTGTCCTATCATCACTTGCATCATCGCTTACCATCAGGTGTGGTCAAATGCAAGCCTATCCATATTAAAAAAAAAATATTTCAGAACAGAATACTTGATGTTACAATTCTTGAAGTGTATGTGTTTTATTTGACTGACATCTGTGTTTAATTCCTAACTCTATGAACATAAAACGACATACTGTAAGACCGACCAATCAGGGACAGCCATCGAATAGTTGACAATTTAACGCGTGACAGATTATGATTTAACAGTTTCACTTCGACAGATTATAATCTACCGAAAAATAATGCGTTAAATTGTAAGCAGTTTAACATCTAGCTTGTTAAATTATTACATAAAGGTTTTCACAATTTTACGGTGGCATATCCACGTCAGATCCACAAGACTCCTAACCTACCGGTGTCTTCTAATATATTTGCTGAGTCCGTTGTCTGTTATCTCTGTTTATGTTGGATGCACGCGCGGCGAGTCGGACTATTTTGAGATATTGCCCTAACACACATAATGTTGCTAATACTACCACGTCTGTATTGAACTAGAGAAATTGTATTAGTATGGAGATTTGTTGAGATAGAACGTGAGCTTCGACATTAGTGATGGAATCATTGAGTGAGTTAGTAAAGTAAAAACTCTCTCATTATTTATCTTCTTCTTTTCGAGTCGATGTTCTCAAATTATTATTTTCTGACCAATATTTGGCAACCTGTACAGCTCTATTGTTGGCCTCCTACAAATCCTGAAAACTACAGATGGTTATGCAGGATAGGCAGATGAATCACATAATTTATTAGCTCATTCTTTTATTACATTACACATTATACATTATTACACTACACATTAATTTAATTCAAGGCTAGAAGATCAGGCTCGAAAAAAATATCGTTGACTTAGAACTCAAAAGTCAACTGAAGTAGGTACGCTCTCTTGCTCTACTCACAGCGGTAGAAATTATTTGATGATTTCCCGCCTCCAAAAAAAGGGATTATTTGGTTGCCTTCTTTAAAAATTGGAAAGAAAAACCGAAAATGAAGGATACAGGTGTGTTTTTAGCCAGTAAAAGTTTAACACGCCCTCCGAACTACTCCACGTTAGTGCTGGATAAATCATGGGGCGATTTCCGATCACAAAAAAAATACAGTAAAATATCAGCATTTTACTCTAATTAAACCAGAATAATTTAGACCAATTACATATATTTCAATCGGAAATATCTTCAAACGTATTCTTACATAATTTTTAAACCAAACAGCCAATCTTTTCCAAGATCTTTTGTCGTTCGTAAGGGTCTATTTAATGACTATAGAATTCCCTTTAATAATGGGAAAAGGAAGTTATATCGTTAAACAAACTCTTTCATCTCTTAATTCGTTTTATGTGTAAAGTAATATAAGCGTTTAATGTACTTCTGACAGAGAGTTACAGTTTCTAATCCAACTAGAAGTGACAAAAGAATCTTTAATCTCAGTAAAAATAAAAAGGGATTCAAGTCATCCAGGCTTATGATTTGAAATAAAAATGTCTATATTCTCGTTATTCGTGATACTAGCTCATTTACAAGCTACCCTGACTTATGAGTAGTTCGTCACGAGTTCGAACCCAGGCCGCCACTTTATGTATTTTATTTCATCACCACTGCTCTCAAAATGGTAAAGGAAAACGTGAGAAAACCGACATATTCTGTAACCGAGAGTAAAGCCCCACATACCTCCATTAAAAAGAGTGAATCCTCCAACCGGGTGTTTTGTCTGGTGGGTAACTGCCCGGTAGACGTTTTCGGGCTGTTCTATATACCTAATTCAAATCGCTCGGAGAGCTTCAATTGTGCGATGCAGGAATAGTTCTTATGTAAGGCCATAGATGTCGCTACATCACTGCCCTACGGAGATCTGAGATAAATGTTTCTTGATGTGTGCCAGGCCAGTGGTAGATTGGTTCCAGTGCGTCGGAACCGAATACCACATAGTTCTCGGTAAGTCGGAACTGTCTGCGGTGATACCCCAGCGAGTCGGAGTGATGATGTCCCAGTGGCTCGGAATGATGCCCCAGTGAGTCGGGGTGGTGCTTTCCCAGTGAGTCGGGATGATGCCCCAGTGAGTCGGGGTGGCAGTTTCCCAGTGAGTCGGGATGATGCCCCAGTGAATCGGGGTGATGATGTCCCAGTGAATCGGAATGATGCTGCAAGCTCCAGTGAGTCATAACAGTGCTGTGCGACGTAGGGCTTGACAGCTGGCGGTGGCAGCTTCTTAATAGCTCTTCATGTGCTAGCCGAAAGTGCGGTGTGCTTAGCCAAGGTGATGAGGCTGAGGCTGATGACCAGATATGACCAGGTAGGCATGCTGGTGGTTAGGATACCCTTTATAGTCTTGTGTGCTGGCTGTATGGCTCGCTGCTCGAAAGCTTTAGGAAGTGATGATGCAGTCACAAAGTAATCACTGTACGAAGGCTGCGCTCACGTTCTTTATCAAGGGTCACCAGTTTGGAGGTAAGTGGAACTGAGTGTAAAGTCCCGCAAACCTCCGTTAAAAAGGGACAATTAAAAAGCAAATGGGATAATTCAAGTACATGTGACATCCATCAATAGCACTGGGCTTGCGTGGTAGATTGCGGCCCATTCTTTCGCCTACTAAAAAGGCCTGTGTAGCAGCTATAGGGTCATTTTATGGCTGATTATACTATGTTGTGAGATACCAGCAAATACAACTCTTATTTTCAATAGGTTTTTAGTTAATTATCATTTACACAAAATAATGCAGGATTATCTACGTTAAATAGCAACCAAAAACCACATAGATTTTTGTTTTGATGAGTAAATGTCATGCAAATGACATCACCCGCCCTTGGGCGGAGCAGGACATAGTGTCAGACTCTTACTGACTAAAAAACCCACCCCGTTCCTTCTTGCCTCTCATAACGGGGCCGTGCTACCTTTCGGAGTTGACCCTGCCCCCAGTAGGCTTCGACCCAGCTGGGTCCCTGCTGTTGCTGACAACTCCTTGAGGCGCGCGGTAACAGTGCGCGCTGTCGACGACTTGGGCTCGGTCCGGACAGTTATCGGACGGTCGGACAGCGAGCTACCCATTGCTCGCAGTCCGCAAGCCCGCGCCTACAGTGGCCGGAAATCGGGATCGGAATCCCGGCGGCAGCTGGGGCGCTGTGAGCGCAAACCACTAAGGTTTAAACTTGTGCTATCATGAATCTGTTTCAATATTGAAACTATACAAATTGCACTAGTCCAACTGTGTAACCTCTTCACTAGCAGAAGCCAGTGATAAATATCTGTCACGGGAATATTCCTTTTATTCGCTACATCAAAAAATTGTATTGATCAATTTTTAGTACCTATCATGTCACATCCAGTAACAAAATAAATCAACGCCACTTATTGAGCACTCAAGAAAAGGTTGAAGCCGAAGTGAAAACACGGCACGCAACATGAAACACGCTATCACGCGAC
Source organism: Mythimna ferrago (assembly GCA_910589285.2). Lineage (NCBI taxonomy): Eukaryota > Metazoa > Arthropoda > Insecta > Lepidoptera > Noctuidae > Mythimna > Mythimna ferrago. Next base: position 4,279,527 of record OU342680.1, read on the forward strand.
TACGGATCGCGGTGATCGCTTGATCACGCGACTGTGGACCACCGTGATCGCTTGATCACGCGACCGCGGACTTCGGTGATCGCTTGATCATGCCGCTGACAACACGTAAAGGATCATAAAAGGAAAATGAGAAAATTGATATATGACGTGGACAATTTTTAAATGGTGTAAAAGCCTATGAAAATGTACTAAGTTCCCTAAGATGATGCAATAGATAGATTCTTTATTGTACACCAAAAATAAAAATTACATGAGAAACTTAAAATTAATAGGTTGTCACAATAGGCGGTCTAATAATAAAAAACGCGGCGGTGTAGAAATCAAATAGGTGTATCACAATGAAGGTAAATTTTAATTTATGTTAGTTAAATTGCGCCAACATAATGACCATGGACCAGACAGTCATCATGCCAAAGATAATACAGCTGATATAATTATGAAACAAAATAAACAAACCCAAGCAGCCGCTTTACTTTGTATAATTTATTTCATCGCTGATACTCTTAAAACGGTACAGAAAAACATCGTGAGGAAACTGCATGTCCTAGAATAAAAAATCGAAGAGAGATTTCATCCGTATCTCTTTACTAGAGACAAGGCCTGAAATCCTTGCAGAGGGATTATTATAAAGCTGATTATGCTATGCTTATACTAGTAAGCAGTAGTTACTATTAGATGAACATTATACTTTAAATAAATTCATGCGTATGTATGTATGTAAGTATTATTACATTATATGCCAATGGGCATATAATGTAATCATACTTCACAATGCTATTGATACGAGTAACACGTCGAAAAAATGATAAAAGATATTTATTTTGGAAATAGGTTTTTTAAAACACTTTTACGCGCAAATTTTTTTGTTAGTTTTTAAACTTGATGAGGCCGGTGATGAGAAGACGACAAGAAAGAAAAATATTATAATTAGTGCTATTTTTGAGGTGCGAAATTGTTTAATGACTCTCTCACTCTAAGGCAAAGCGCGAGGGCATGTTAGATCTTTACTGAATAAAAACACACCTATGTTCCTTTAGTTGCCCATTGCGTTCTAGAATCACGGGCCCTACGGTACTAGTAGGGTTGTGATCTCGGCGACTGGGGTGTGAGATGTCCGTCCACTGTGTGGCCGTCTCCTTCGCTAGCATTAGCTATCTGCTTCGCAGTAAAGCGATAAAACAAGATACGTTTAACCACGACTTCAATCTGAGAACGAACAATTTTTGCAATTGAAAACAAAAAGAACCACTCATTTTGTACTCTCACCATTTAAAACGCCCCATTTAAAAAAGCAAAGCACCTGCATTAAAAACAATTTAACACACACTACACCTAGTAAATCAGCTTGAATACCTTCCAACATAATCTTTTCTTTGCGCGTCGACAAAGCAAAGTACCATTTTATTTATAGGGCAATAACTGTTTCAGTAACATTGCTTAAACCTTTAAAGCTATTCTGTTTTATATTAGCGCTTCATATAAATTACCTTGTGAACGTGAATTTTTTAACACTGGCAACATTGGAGATATGGAGGTGTCAAGGTGAAGGAAGATATAGGGGTGAAGACTTTTCGGTCGTATTTTAGGAGAACGCGACAATTGTTTTGTCAAGTTAAAGAAGTGAAAGAATGGGCTGCATGCTATTAAGGTGCTTTTCCACCATAAATGTGCTATGCTATGTTAATATGGATGCGTTTAATATTCACTAAACATATTCATTGGTGCACATAGCTTAGCACTGGTGGAAATGGATTCTACTATGATTTGATTTTTATACTGAAGGATGAGTGCTATGGATTCGTGCTATGGATGTGTTCTATGGATGCGTGCTATGGATGATCGCAAATGGTGTAGCTATGTGCAGAGCAGAGGACCTACAGTAAAAGAAAAGAAAGAAAGAAAAATAATTTATTTGGTACATCACAAGGCCTAAACACAAATACTATGTAACAATAAACACATCAAAAATAAAAGAAGCAAAAAAAATAAATAAAAGATATAAAAACATTTTATAATTTATTTTTATAAAAAGTTTTTTATTTCATACTTTTTAGTTGCAACACACTTAGAGTACTTTTTTCTCATGTCAATTCCAATTAACTCAAACCCTGCTAGAATACATCATTTTCATATGAAGTTCCCGTGTCTACCTTCCACCTTCCGGCTCCGTCATCAGATCACTTCGATAGTACCTTATAGCCAAAGTGCATCTCATGACATTTCTAATAAGCCCAAACACGGGTAGGATACATTGATTAATTACGGAGTTCCGGTGCCTATCTTCCAGCTCCATCACTATCATCAGGTTACTTCGATGATACCATTTTCAACATAACTATTCAGAATTATTCATTTATTTGTATTGTCATAGTCGCTTAACTATGTTCATTGTGATATTTGTTTGAGTATGAAGTTCCGTTGGCAAGGCAATTTCTGGTCTTCTTAACCAGTTCCACCTCATCAAATGTCACTTTTTGACTGTAAATGCTTAATTCCTTGATGAAAATATCAAAATGACTATATAGTTGCCTATAATATTTGAGGAGTTCCCTCGATTTAGCCAAGATTCCATCATCAGATCCCGACTTGGTGACTATGGGACCATTTGGGAAGTATACCCTTTCCAACAAAAAAAGAATTATTCAAATCGGTTGGCAAGCGACGAAGTTATGCCCGAACATACATAAAAAAAAAAAAAAAAATACAAACATCCGAATTGAGAACCTCCTCCTTTTTTAGAAGTCGGTTAAAAATTAAAATACAATTAAAATATCATTGATGTCTGCCTCATGGCTGCACCAAAATAGGTCCAGTTCAGCATGAATGTCAGACAACTAGTGCCTGACGCTGGTTTTCAACTGAACCTGTGGTTGTGACGCAACGGACGTAAAACCGGTTTTGGAGTGCAATATAATAATATAATATGAGTGGTGGGTATTTAAATAATATATATAAGGTATGTTTACATATAAATAATAAAAATAGGGTTTAAGCGAAATTGTGTAAGATAGTGTTTGTTTAACGTTTGAAAATAAATAATAGATAATATTAAAACAAAACTGTAACAAGATATAGAAAAATAAAAATATATAAAACAGTAGAATAAATGCACCAAATAATTAAAAATGTGGGTAGGTAAATCACGAGCGAGTTAGGAGGATGCTATCTGTGTATTCACTTACTCACCCACAGCAGTGCGTTGTGTGCAACTGTGCGCGATGGACCGATTGGGTGGACAGTAGTCCCAGCGACACTCTCCTCAACGCGCTGGTCTCGCCACTTCCCTATTATCGACAAATCACATGGCTGTAACTGCTCATCTTCCTCGCGCAGCTACTTTGCGGCGCCGCATCTTCATAGCACATCTTACTCGCACAGCGACATGGCTTAATATTAGTGGACACAGTCACATAGTTTCACAGTTTAGCTATTATATCCTCACAGCATAGCTACATAGCACATCTCTGATGGAAAAGCAGCCTAAACTTTTTGGTGGTGTTCGGATTGGTTGTAGTAGGAATAGGCTGTTCCACAAGAAATCTGTCTGTTTCATAATCTGACTTTTTTTTATGGTGGGAAAATATCATGCATTGACATTCCCCGCTCTTGGGCGGAGCGGGAGATAGTGTCAGACTCTTACTGACTAAAAGACCCACCCCGTTCCTTCTAGCCTTCATACCGGGGCTCGAGCGCCCTTTCGGATAACCCTGGCCCCAGTAGGCTTCGACCCGGCTGGGTCCCTGCTGTTGCTGACAACTCCTTGAAGCGCGCGGGAACAGTGCGCGCCGTCGACGACTTGGGCTTGGTCCGGACAGTTACCAGACGGCCGGACAGCGAGCTACCCATTGCTCACTGTCCGCAAGCCCGCGCCTACGGTGGCCGGAAATCGGGATCAGAATCCCGGCGACGGCGGCGGCGGCGATAACGCCGTTGCCTTATATATTCCTTCTGCTTCGTCTACATTCGGTAACTGTTTTTTGTGATAGGAAAATAAATGAACTCGCTCGATGATTTCGGTATGAATCGCAAGCACAGAATTTTTTACGAACTCGACGCGGACGAAGTCGCGGGCAACAGCTAGTCATAAATAAAATGCAAGAAAAAGCCCCTATCAAAATAATAACTGTCTAGTTGTAAGTACCTGCGTACTTGACAGCTAATCTTGTATCCAATTTATTTTGTCTATTATTAATTATGAAACTCATTTCGAATTTGAAAGTTATTGAATTGCTCTGTGACACTTGGCATGATATTATGAAAGTGATATATGAACAATATAATGCAGGGCGTTCAAGAAAATTGCACTTTTTTTTTTATGATGGGAAAAAATCATGCAGTGACATCCCCCGCTCTTGAGCGGAGCGGGAGATATTGTCAGACTCTTACTGACTAAAAGACCCACCCCGTTCCTTCTAGCCTTCATACCGGGGCTCGAGCGCCCTTTCGGATAACCCTGGCCCCAGTAGGCTTCGACCCGGCTGGGTCCCTGCTGTTGCTGATAACTCCTTGAGGCGCGCGGGAACAGTGCGCGCCGTCGACGACTTGGGCTTGGTCCGGACAGTTACCGGACGGCCGGACAGTGAGCTACCCATTGCTCACCGTCCGCAAGCCCGCGCCTACGTTGGCTGGAAATCGGGATCAGAATCCCGGCGGCGGCGACGGCGGCGATAACGCCGTTGCCTGATGCGTTCGGCCTGCTCCTTTGCGAGCATTACTGCTTCGCAGAAGTCGGCGACCGCCTGCCACTCCTCCTCGCTCCGGACCATGGCATCAACCAAGGCCCGGAAGAAAAAAAAAATTGCACTGCAGTCTTGCATAGTGAAAAGGGCTTACACACAAAAATCAGTGACAACGCATGATTTATTCACTAATTAATTAAACTCCAAGCGATCGCCGGCGTCAGCTTAGTCATTGTCTTTCTATTGTGTCTCTAATTATGGTAATCGAAAGGTTAATTTTGGTTTGCGATTTTTATTGAAGACAATATTTTAAGATCGGGTGACTCACGTTATCTATGTGGACGGAATCTTACTGATGCACATGAGATTTGCAAATGACGTAATGTTATTTACTAAAACATCAAACGAATTAAGCAAAAATAATAAATAAATAATATAGTAATGAGTACATTTACCGGAGTTAGTTACTATGTTTAATGAAATAAAAGGTCGGTTTTCTACCGGTTGCATTTCGGGGAGTGTGCGTCGGAATTGCATAACCTAATTCCGCCTAGCCCGTTTCATCATCGGACTACCAGGCGTACGGCTATGTGCCACCGGTATATGGTGGATATTCCACCAACACGCACAAAACGTTTTGGGAACACATTCATTGTGCGTGCGGCTAGGGAGTGGAATTCCTTGCCGGAGTCTGTGTTTCCTGATAGCTACAACCCGGGAATCTTTAAGTCGAGAGTGAATAGGTTTCTTTTAGGTAAGCGCGTTCCATCGTCGACCGCATCGTCGCTTTGCGCGAACCTATCATATATCAATAAAGTTTTTAATAGGATAAAAGGCACGAAAGATTTATTTTCGTTCCATTTTTATAATCTAAATAAATTCTATATATACAGGGTTATTTGTAAAACATTGGTAAGCAGGACTATGTTACTAACGTAATAAAAAACAACTTTTGTATTTTAAAAATTTATCATATTTTTATTTTATCGATGATACAAAAATAAAAATATTTAATTTGAACGTTCTAAATATTACGAAGTCTATGCGGGCCATGGTCCGGAGCGAGGAGGAGTGGCAGGCGGTCGCATCAGGCAACGGCGCTCTCGCCGCCGCCGGGATTCCGATCCCGATTTTCAGCCACCGTAGGCGCGGGCTTGCGGACAGTGAGCAATGGGTAGCTCGCTGTCCGGCCGTCCGGTAACTGTCCGGACCAAGCCCAAGTCGTCGACGGCGCGCGCTGTTCCCGTGCGCCTCAAGGAGTTGTCAGCAACAGCAGGGGCCCAGCCGGGTCGAAGCCTACTGGGGCCAGGGTTATCCGAAAGGGCGCTCGAGCCCCGGTATGAAGGCTTGAAGGAACGGGATGGGTTTTTTAGTCAGTAAGAGTCTGACACTATCTCCCGCTCCGCCTAAGAGCGGGGGTTGTCATAAGATTATATTTCCCATCGAAAAAAAAAAGCAAGCGATAGTACAATGGCGGAGGGAAGTGGGCATCAGGCGGCGAGGGTGCTTGATGCGTAATTGTGTCGCTTCATACAGACGTAGGTAGTTGAAATCTTGAAGGTTTGTTTTTGGTGAATGAATTATGTTTTGTAAAAAGTCATAGAACACAAGTTGTTGTTTATGATGTTAGTAATAAAGTCCTGCAAAATTCCAATACCAAAACCGTGCGCAGTTACATTAGAACTGGCTGGTACCAAAGCCTCTATCAACAAAACTTAGTAGTCCAAAAATCTATCAGTCAAGATCTTGTTTGCTCCACAAATATGGCGGTTCAATAGTAACCCTCATTTGGCAACATAGTGTAGCCCCTAAACACAGTTAATCCCGGTTTATGAATTTGGAATCCACGATATTGCGACTGACCATCAACAGCGAACTGGACACTTTACAGCGAACAGGTTACGACTAGCAATATCATTTTAGGGTTAACGTCAATAACCCGTCATTTCTATTTGTGCATCTGATTAATGTTTGGTTTGAGAGGTCGAATCCGTACTTATTGACTTCTTATTTTGCTGGCAATTGCCACATAATGGTAATCACTAATAATTCATACATAGATATAAAAGGAGAAAATGACTGACTGACATATCAATCTTGGTCTAAAAAGTATAACCAAGATCTTGTGCTCTGAGCCAAGTCGACGACGGCGCGCACTGTTCCCGCGCGCCTCAAGGAGTTGTCAGCAACAGCAACTAGATCGAAGCCTACTGGGGCCAGGGTTATCCGAAAGGGAACTCGAGCCCCGGTATGAAGGCTAGAAGGAACGAGGTGGGCTTTTAATCAGTAAGAGTACGACACTATCTTCTGCTCCGCCCAAGAGCGGGGGTTGTCATTGGATGATTTTGCCCACCAAAAAAAAAATGTGCTCTGAGCCAGACATTTTTTACGTCAATTTGTGCTTTAAGAGTAAAAGAAAGAAAAGAAGAAAGAAAACATGTTTATTCCACTTAAATAGAAGCACAAATCATTATAAAAGTACCAGTTTCCCTGTCAGGCCATGTGTGTATCGGGCATAACTGTATTGCACCTAAGACAACGGAGTTGTCAAGGTTATCAGTCTGTGGTTTCTGACAGCTACAACCTGGAAATCTTTAAGTCGAGAGTGAATAGGTTACTTTTAGTGAAGCGTGCTACATCGTCGATCATATCGTCGATTTCTAACACTTGAGATAATGGTCAAGCACGAGCCTATCAAAAGTAAAAAAAAAAAAACATTACTGTCCAAAAAAAAACGGGCAAGTTCGAGTTGAATTTGCGCTATAAGGGTTCCGCACAAACTTACCTATGAACCTATGAAAACAGTTCAATATCCGAATCGAATCTCGATGATTTTTACAATATTTTTTTTTGCGACGTAACTACAATTTTGCGGTGTTCAGGTTTTTTCTATACTTATGATAGGAGACCTTACTTCACACCAAATTTCAGGATTCTAGGACAACGGAAAGTACCCTATTAATTGATTCCCTTGAAAGTGTCGAAATATACGTTTTTTTGCAACATAAACGGCTATATCTTTTATTTTAGATTACAAGTTTAATTTACTTCACAGTGTCAAGGAACCGTGGTATGGTGTTGGAGACGGATGTCGAAAATACCGTGGATAGCATTCCGCACCAATAACTCCATCCTTAAAGAGCTTCACATACGGGATAGACTTTCGTCGATTGTGCTGTTACGAATTCTGAATCTGTTCTTTGGGCACATCTCCAGAAACGAGGATTCGATGGAAAGACTTGTGGTTTACGGTCGCGTTGAAGGCAAGAGAGCCCGCGGTCGATCTCCGATTCGTTGGATCGACCTCATTACCAGGGCTACGCAGTCGACAGCAGTACAGTGTGCGCGTAATGCCAACAACCGCCAGAAATGGAGAGACATCGCTCGACATGCCGCAGCCTTGGAGGCAGACGACGGCGGCGCGCCGTAATCCTGTTCATCAACAGCCACGACCACTCTGACAAGAGTGCCCGACTAAGAAGAAGTCAAGGAACCGTAGACCTGAGTATATGGTTTCAATTTACACTCGATACCTCCACACAACAAAGTGATCCTATAAGGGTTCAGTTTTCCTTTTGAGGTACGGAACCCTAAACAAAGTGCCTAAAACTGAGTCACGTATTGCCTAGTACAAAATACATACATGGCCAGCGTCGTGGTACGTTGTGTCGTGTTACTCAGCTACGTTCCACCCGTCAAAGCGGGCTCCCGGATATTGCCTGGTTCACGTCTGTGACGACTTCCGATCGCTGTCGAGGTTCATGCTAGGCGTATAACGGTGATGTGTGATTTTATGTTGTGTGGAAAATATTAAATGGGGATTTTTGTTGTGGATGCATTTAAGGCCCAACCCTTAGCGATTTATAAGAATAATGTATGTCTATACTTATAATAAATCTGAAGAAGTGAAAATTCTGTACATTGAAAATATCGAAAAAATAAATGGCAGGGGGTTTTACTAGACCGGCACCGAACCCAAAAATGTGATTAAAATTTTTTTTGTCTGTCTGTCTGTTTGTTCAGGCATCACGCAAAAACTACCGGTTCGATTACGATGAAACTTGGTATAATTATTCTTTAATATCCTGGGCACCACACTGGGTACTTTTTATCCCGGAAAAGCATATACAATAAAAAACAAACTTAATTTTGCGGTTTGATCCCTAGACCCGATTACTGTACCAACCGCAAATAATAAGTTTGTCGTAGGTTACGTCACCCGCAGTGGAGTTCACTAAGGGGCACACGGCTAAGATACTATAATATTTTATCTTAAGACACAATATCGCTCGCCATTTTTTTTTTAGAGTACAATAAATCTATACTAACATACTTTAATACATTATGTACATAAAAAAACTTAAATACTAACTAAACTATTTATACTAAAATCTAACAATGTACATTAATATGTATAATACAAAATGACAAAGTACGCTCAGGCGTCAAAGTACACCTCCACATCGCTGTCATCCGGAAATGTGCCTAGAAGTCTGGCAGCATTGCCACGTTGAATGGTAATGCTAAATCTTTGGGTGAAGAACGAGTCAGCTTTCTGGTCACTTAAAGTGTCGATCAATCGGCGTGAAATTTCCTTGAAAAGGAGACGCGCACTCGGACCCCATGAACCAAGCGTTTCGACCCCAAACGGCTCAAAACCAATAAGGTTACAGTGTTTGCGCCGTTTAAGGGTCTCAGCAGCAGCAGCAGCGGTAGCGCCAGCACAGCCTGCCGTACTTGGAATATAGGATGAGATGGCCTTTAATTTCTTTAAAATTGCTGGTGCCTAAGTACTTAACTTCATTAATTACCTATACATGCCGAGAAAAAGAATACATCAATCCATTCAGAGCGAGAAAAGATATTTCCCAGCAAAAAATATTAATAAAGCGACAGAATCTTAGAAATAAACTTATACAGAAAGTTTTAATCGGAAAATCAAACACAAATAAATCACGATTTGACTGACTACGTTCTGAAGTAAATGATGCGTATAAAACACAAGGGTGGTCTAATCGAGCGTGCCAAGTTATTATAGAAGAGGTAATCACTACGAGTTATTAGCTCCACCATTTTTAATATTGGCGATTGACTGCACTTTTGTAATACCCACAGGAAACTTATAGTGCCAACATGTTGGCCATTTGTGGGATTTTTGATCTTTTTAGGGATCTTATAGGATCACCTTGTTGTCTGTCCGTCTGTCTGTCTGTCTGTCTGTCTGTCTGTCTGTCTATCTGTCTGTCTGTCAAGACCATTTATCTTGAGAACGCGTAGAGGTATCGAGTTGAAATTAAAACCATATACTCAGGTCTGCGGTCCCTTTAAGCTGAGAAAAAATCTAAGTTAACAAATAAAAAAGATACGGTCGTTTATGTCGCAAAAAAACGTATATTTTGATACTCTTAAATATCGAAATTCATAGAATACTTCCCGTTGACCCAGAATCCTGAAATTTGGCACAAAGCAAGGTCTTATAGCACAAATATAGGAATAAATCTGAAAACAGTAAACTTAATTGTTGTTAGCTACGTCAAAAAAAATAAAAAAATTACAATTTGAAAAAATATTCGAGAATCCATTTCGGAATTGTAGTTTGCATGGAACCCGGACGGCACGGTTAACGCAGTGAATGAGCGAGTGACTCACATATACCTACTCGTACTAAACTAAACTAACTAAATAGTTTATATGGCCTAAAGATAGTTGTTACGAGTCTAGGAAGAAATATATGCAATTCTTCGCATATATTTGTTTTTAGAAGAAAAAAAATGTTGGATATTGGTTAAGAGCCTTAAAAACTGTTAGTCTGTAGTAGTGTAGTGACTTGCTGTCATGTGGACGATAGCAAGTAAAGTTTTTATTTTGACTTAATATCATCTTTATTTTTCTATTTTACATATAATTTACATTTTTAAATATTTAAAAAAAAAAACATTTAAAAATGTAAAAAATAGTGGCCCGCCGGTGTCGGGAGCAGGGTCCACGCTACCGGTGGTTAGGGCCCCAGAGACAGGAACCTCCTCATAATGCGAGCCGTATCGAGGAGTGCTGCCTTCTGTATCAGGACCTTGATCCTACCGCGCAACGACAGCTTCGACAGGTGGTCATCGCAGCTTTTGGCTATAAGGCCATTGACGGACACGACAATCGGCACAATGACAGCCGAGTCCACATTCCACATGTCGACAACCTCGTGTGCTAAGTCGAGATATTTTATTTGTTTCTCTTTCTCAGCTTTCACGAGATTCTCTTCATGCGGGATGGTAACATCGACTATCATTGCGCGATGCGCTAATTGGTCCATCACCACAATGGCCGGCCTATTGGCTACAATAGTCCGATCAGTAATGATAGACCGATCCCAGGACATCGTGACATGGTTATTTTCAAGAACTGGGTCGGACACATACCTTTTCCCTTTAATCGACTATGGTGGCGTGTGCTATTTTGACCTGAATGCGGTGTTGCTGGACAAGCTTGACAGGCTCCTCAACAACTGCATTTGGTTCATGTTTAACTTGAGAAAATAGGACCATATTTCGAGTTACAGAACTGAGCTCAAATGGATGCCCATTCGCCAGAGAAGAAGTTTGCGCGCACTGACCACACTTTTCTCTCTGCTCAACTCTTCCACCCCTCCTTCTTATCTTATTTCAAACTTTCAATATCTATGTTCTTCTCATGCTAAGAATCTGCGTTCTTCCAACAATCTTCTACTGCTTTGTCGTTCTCATACTTCTGATTTTTTTTTCCTTTCATATTCAGTCCATACTTCTGTGGAATGCGCTTCCTCTTGACATCAGGACGGCCACCAGTCAGTATGCATTTAAGCGGAAGTTACGGTTTTATTTTCTACACAAATAGCGGGGTAGTCTCAAAAATCCTTACATTTTCCTTATAATTATATATAATATAATTATATATATATATATATATATATATGTAGGTTTATATTATATTGAACATGTATGTATGTTTATTATATATATATTTTTTCCTTGTTTTCTTATTAACTTTATCTCTTTTTTTTATGCACCTGCCATGTTTTCTCTTCACCACCCTTGGTTGACTGGTAGAGAATGCCTAAGGCATTAAGTCCGCCTTTGTACCTATGTGTTGCATGAAGTTTTAATAAATAAATAAATAAATACCTGTAGTACGGTACGGAATCCACAAAGTTGTATTTGAAAGCAAGTTGCTGGTGAAGAATCCTGGCTACTTGGTTATGCCTGTGCAAGTACTCGCCGTTAGCCAGACGAGAACAACCGGAGACAATATGTCTGATAGACTCAACCGGACGATGGCATGCCTGACACACGTCAATCGTCCCGTCCTTCATAATATGTCTCCGGTGATTGTTCGTCAAGATAACTTTGTCCATAATCGCACAGACAAAACCTTCAGTTTCTCCGAAGAGGTGGCTAAATCGTAACCAGGCCACAGACAACGAAAAATCTACATCAGGCTCATGAAGAGCCCGAAAAAAGCGCCCGTGGAGCTCCTTGCCTTTCCATACTTCCTTGCGGTCATCAGTAGTAAGTACCACAGGTTTGTGCCAGTTCTCTTTAGCCATGGACAACGCGGTGCATACCCACGTTGGTTTTGAGAAAGTATTCTCTGAGGCTGCACACCTCGCGGTTGTGTTGTGTCTTTGCGTTCAAAAAGCCACGACCTCCACACTTCCGCGGGCTGTACAGTCTCATCACCGAGGATCGTGGGTAATGCATCCGATTTGCGGTCAGCAATGTACGGACCCGCCTATCCAGAGCGTCTAACTCGGTCTGAGTCCATTTGAGTATGCCGAAAGAGTACATTAAAACCGGCATGACCCAACCGTTGAAGGCACGCACCTTATTTCCGCCTGACAGGAGGCTGTTTAAAACCTTTTATTATCATTATTATCATACATTCCCAAAAAATACTTTAATGTGGATACGTTATAGTTCGATTTTTTTTAATTTTTGTATAATAAAAAATCCTCGCGTTAGACCACCATCGCACCAGATGGTAAGCGATGATGTGGCTGACGATGGAGCTCGCTTGCCTAGAAGTTGCCTTTTCACTCTGGGAACACATTCATTGTGCGTACAGCCAAGGAGTGGAATTCCCTGTCGGAGTCTGTGTTTCTTGATAACTACAACTTAGGGGTCTTTAAGTAAGAGTGAATAGGTTACTTCTACGTAAGCTTGCTCTATCGTCGACCACATCATCGCTTACCATCAGGGGAGATGGTGGTCAAACGCGAGCCTATCAAATAACAAAACAAAAAACTTACCACATCAGTTAATTATAATCCAGTTCACGAAACCGTTTTTCACACTTGTTCCAGAAATTTTATTCCATCATTATTTTCGAAACATTCGCCAATCTTCCTACCCCTGTGTATTTTAATATGTAAATGCGTCAATTGATTGCCAGGACTTTTGTATGCTTTATGAATGGAATATCACGGGGTTGCAATTGAAACCGTAGGCCGATATTAGTAATTAAAGTGTAATTAGACGGCAATGTGTCCAGGGAACATTCATTCACGATTTTTAATTACTCATGGTCTGCCTTAATTATTTATCTGTGACTTAATGGAAATGATTTTCATTCATAGTAAGTATTCGTTAATATTGAAAATTTCAATCAATGAATAAACTAATTATAGCTTGAATAAGTTAGTGATACGTAAAAAAAGACGGGAAAAAGATTCAGTTTCCATAATAAGTGTTTAATTTTAGAGCACTTTAGTGAAAAAAAAAAAAAAAATATGTAGTACAGCACACAAACACAATATACAACAACCAAACAACGAACAACAGACCAATACATAATGTCTGGGGCACAGGCGTAAGTTTGCCAGCCTTTTGATATCTACTCTACATGATGCCCCTTTCGGTGCGGGCACGCTCGGCGTACTTTGTACTTTTATTCTTGTTTACTTTGTGTATGTACCCGTTGTGCTGTGTCTGTACCGAATAAAAGTTATTCTATTCTATTCTATTCTATGCATTTAGGAGGGAGTGTGTGAGAATTGGCAATGGGCAGGGCACATTGCTCGCAGAACAGATGACCGTTGGGGCCGAAAGGTTTTGGAGTGGCGAGCGCGTACCGGAAAGCTCAGCGTTGGAAGGCCTCCTACAGGATGGACCGATGACCTGGTGAAGGTTGTGGGAATCCGATGGATGCGGGACGCACAGGATCGTTCATTGTGGCGACACTTGGGGAGGCCTATGTCCAACAGTGGACGTCTATCGGCTGAAATGATGACGATGATGTTGTGCAGGAATTACATGACTTGATTCTGCCATCGCCTTTCTACCATCGGACAATCCGAGGTACGGCGAGTGTCCACCTTTAGATTGTTAACACCTCTGCGGTGCGGACTAAGCGTTTTTGGTGACGTTTATGGCACAAACATTGAATTATAATTTAGATATTTTCAAGGCTAGAGTGAATAGGCTCTTTATAAACTATAGTCCGTCTAACCATCTACGATTGCATCAATGCTTACCATCAGATGGGGATCTTTTTTAAATGACATAAACTAGTACTTGATGCGAATCAAGTACTAGTTTATGTCATTTAAAAAAGATCCACTCTAATATTATAAAGAGGTAAAGTTTGTTTTTTTTTTGTTTGTAGGAGGTAGTCTCTGGAAGTACTGGTCCGATTGCTAAAATATTTTTACCGATAGAAAGCTGCTTTTTACCTAAGTGACATAGGCAATATATTATTTTATGTACGAGGGCAAAGCCACGGGAAAAAGGTAGTAAATAATAATAATAGACCTTAAGTCTACTCCCATTTGTAGCATTAGATAAAATACGAGAAAAACATGTCATATTTTTAGCATCAAACAAGAAAAATAAAATACATAAGGACTTACATCAAGGCGATACCCCTTCGTCTAAAATCATAATCCTTTACAACATCCCCGAGCGGATACATAAAAACCTTCAGCTTTCACAATAATTTGATTCCATATAATCGAAATTGGGTAAAACACGAATAGGTTTGTGTATCAGGGTGTTCCGTAGCTTTAAAATTAGTTGTCACCGAAGCAGGTACTTTTGAGCTTTTAGAGGCATTTCTGGTGGAAATTTTAAAAAGCTTTTTTTTTCAGATTTTTTACCGACTGCAAAAAAGAAATAGGTCCCCAATTCGAATGTTTTTTTTTTTTTAGTTGTAAATATAATTGTTCAGTGATATTTTCGCTTTGTGAACCGTCTTTGATGACTGTTTTTTTATTTGAATAATATTTTTACCAGATGATCCGCAGTTGATACATGGAACTTTTCAATAAATGATAGCAAATCTTTCAGAATTACTGCAATCGCATGCCTGTTTATTAGTAAAATCATTTCCTAACATAACTCAAGTCATTGTTTTGATAGCGTAACGAGAAACAGAACAGAATGGAAGAAAAAAGCGTGTTGTGCCGACCCCAAATAAAACAGCACAAGGGCAGGAAGACGATGAGATGATGATGGCATAATTAATGAAAATAAATCCTATTTAATTGCTAACACGCTTTCTATTTACTTAAATACTTAAAGTATCTTACATTAAATCTTATTACGTTCTAAGTCCACAATTGTGAAGGAAAGAGCATTTTCCTTGGAACTGTGAAATATCGCAGTAAAGCTTGGCAGATGAACGAATGAGTATATAATGATCTGCGCCCTTTTTTATACGTTGCAGGGCGCAGCCTGAATTGACAACATCATCATCTTGTTGGCTTTTAAAATTGTTGTACCGGTAGCTGTTCGAAATTAAGTATCGACATTATTTACACTAGTTGCTGCCATTGGCTTCGCCCGCGTGAAAGTAGAAAATTGTATCTAGGGGATAAGTACATACTTAAGGGAAAAAATATACAAAGTGCTATTCGAACATAAAGTTATGATATTCATTCGGACGATTGAGTGTGAAGGTGTAACAAATACACAGTTATACATAAAATGCGACTGCAACTTAGCGGTACAGCCGTCATCGGTAAGGTTTTCTGGTAGAGGGTTTATAGTGTAGAATTAAAACAACAATTCACTTCACAATCACTTTTATTTGACAGTGTAGGCAATAACAGACTTTATGTATAGTAATCTGAAAGAAATTGTGATCTGATTAGGAGCATCCGAACTACTCGATGGTTCGCGCAAGACTGCCATTCATAAACGTCGCCAAACGATTCTGCTCACGTGACGTCACAGAGCGTACCCCCACTCCGGTACTATGGAGTCAATTAAGTATCTTATTATCGCTAAATTGTTATAATTGCCGACACACACAAACTTTTGCCTTTATAATATTAGTGTGTATACATTTTTATCAATATTTGTGCATAATAATTTATCATACAATCCAGTTGCGCATCACCAAAAATAATAAATAAGCCATAAAGCTACTGATGGTCAACTTTTCTTACAATTTACGATTCGACTCGCAAATTACGCGTTTTTATGCATGGCAATACTCATAATAAACATTACGACTTGAGTGTCAATTTCGTGGATTGACACCACTTTGCAAATTGCGGCCAGTCTTGGCTTAATGACTTTGAGTACCATTTTTAAAGAAATAAAACTCTTTTAATAGGCACGTTGATGTTCTGAGCTAAGAGATTGAAGTCTTATTATTATGATGGGTTGCTATTGATAGAATATAATTTATTTTAACAATAATATTTAACCAATATTTCGATCCTGAAAAAACTCAATATCAAAGAGAGATTATCGTCGTTTGTGTGAATACGAATCCTCAAGTTCGTTGGGCATATCACTCGTAACGAGGACTCGATCGAACGATTAGTCACGTGGATGCTCTGCAACACAGTGGACGGCCGATTTGATGAAGTCAAATCGGTGACACATTGCAGCGTTAACGAAAACTCCCAAGCCGCCAAACACAGAGCTGCATAGCGTCGTATTGCTAGAGAGGCGGTGGTGCAGGATTCGACTGAGATATGACCCCAACCACTCTGTCAAGAGTGTGCGACTTAAAAGAAGAGAATGTATTTTAATTAGTCTTAGCCTATGAAGAATAACCTGCAAAAAACTTGGCTATCGGCATAAAACGAAAACATTAAAAAAATAGGTTTTTTTTTACAATATTTTATGTATTAATAAGTATAGACAATGTAGACCAGTCATCACAGTACCGAATCAATACAAAAAAAAGTGACTCATAATAGAAAATAAGATCCATATCTACATAAACTACATTATTAAAATTCTACATACACAAAAATAAATCTAAGCCTTTTAATAAATTAGGTACTCCTTTATAATCATACAGACAGACCACATTTTTTAAGCCTTGAATTTTTGGTATAGATATCGAATACACATTGCATTAATTTATAAAAAAATAATTTGATACTACAGATAGAACTTAACCCTAAGATCGACTGACAGATAATGCCTAAGGCATTTGTACAGTTTTTTGTGCATGAAGCTTTAATAAATAAATAAACTTTACTTTTATTTATATATAGGTAGTAAAGATTACAAATAATAAATCTATATCTAGTCAAAACTTGCTAGCTGCTGCTCCTATCCGCATTAACTAACAGACCCAAAACGATATTCATCATCGTACAAAGCTTCGTGAAATGCTTTCAAAATACCAGCGAGCCAACAAGTCGTTTTGAAGGAACACAGACGGAAAGACAACAAATTGTAATTTGTATGATAATGAAGCAGGAACAACGCTGGCGTGACGGAGAACGCTTAGCGATCGCTTTATCGTCGTTTGTCATGATTCAATGACTTTATTTTTTGGAAATTCGGATTAAGTAAGTCATACGAGGTAGATAAAGGTACGAGGCTGAAATGTCTTTTCTTTGGATAAAAGTTGATGTCACCTCTTTAAGCCGGACTAAGCGTTTCGCCTTGTCGTTTATACCGCGTACTTCGATACTCGTACGTTCGAGTATGTGTGCAAATATAAAGTGTAAATATACCAACAAACAACTTATGCCAATCGTAAATTTTTCATAAATATATTTTTTTTAAAGGGGTTTTTTCTTTTTGAAGTTAGAAAGCGCGAGGGAGTGTCAGACTTTTATTGACTAAAACTATACAAAGAATTTTTAACCATGTGATATTTTTTCGCTTGTTTTCCCTACTCCTTTTAAATAGCTTTGGTCTTTAGAAATATAATAATAATAATAATTCATTTATTTCAAGTACCAAGTGGAGTCATGTAAAATAAAAAAAAATAAAAAAAAATTAATTAAATTGAAATCATGTAGTTATAACAATAATAATAATAATCCGCATAATAAATTAAAAATTATATGCATACCACTACCATCACAAAACAATTTGCGCACTGATAAATGCTTGCAGGATGTTTGAATCCTGTTTATTTGCAATGACCTCAAGGATGCTGTTAGTGCTACCCCAGACTCTGCTCAGTAATGAAGCGAGCCGCTTGCACGTGATGGCATAGAAGCCATCTACCCTGGCTTCCACAAATGGCTAAAGCTGGTAGTCACTGCGTATAATGAACCACAGGCCGCACGTGTACAAAGTCTGACAGTAAGCTCTAAAAAGCATGAATATGTTTACACAATAAAATTGCTGGTTAAGTTTTCTTCAGAATGTACATAGTATATGTAAATCAATCAATATTTCGCAAAGTAAATAGATTTAAAGGTCAGCGGGAGTTTATCCAGGCGCAGTGCATATGCAGGCATTTAATTCTGGCCAGATGTTCAAGGGACTATGCGCCTTAACAGATTCTAAATTTAAAAAAAGGTAATAAATACTCAAGACAAGAAAACCTACGGTATCTAAGTACACAATTCTTCTTCTATAGAGCCTAGGGACTAAGTTAGGTTATAAGGCAATGAATATTAACTTGTTATAAAGTTTAACGTTATTTGCTAGACGCTTTTTAAAAAGTATTTTTCTCGAAGCTTTTCTAATTTGATTGTAATTAAGCTTGTTACTTAGCAGTCCCTTGACAGTTTAACTTTAGTTGAGTCTGACGGCCGCAGTCTAACCTGCCAGTCTTCTTTAAATAGTTATAAGTGGTGGTATCTTTTTATCGAATTAAAGTTTGTAGTAGTGCCAGTGAATTATGTTAGAGTCGACTTAGTGGGTGTGAGATCTTTTTAGAGTTACGCACCTCAAAAGAAAAACAACGGAACCCTTTTAGGATCACTGTATTGTCTGTCTGTCTTTCAAGATCTTGGGAACGCGTGGAGGTATCGAATTGAAATCAAAACCGTTTTTGTCGCAAAAAATGTGTATTTCGATACTATCAAAATAATCAAAATTCCTAGGGTAATTTCCGTTGACCCAGAGCCCTGATATTTGGCATAAGGCAAAGTCTTATAGCACAAGTACATGAATAAATCTAAAAACAGTTTTGTTGTTACGTCACAAAGCAAAACTTTTTTGAGATGCGGAAAAATCTTCGAGAATTGTAGTATTATTCATAGGTAAGTTTGTACGGAAACCTCAGTGCGCGAGTCCGACTCACACTTGCCCAGTTTTTACATAGCATGGGTAATAGCAGTTGAGACAAAAGTAAAGGTCCGACAGCTGTCACCCGCATCATCCTATCTTGAAAATGCTATAGATGTGGTTTTAGTCACGTTTGTATAGGTATTTGATTTTTTGAGAATTGTAATCATCAAGTGACTTCTTCCGCTTCAAGATTCTAGACGGTGTATCAGACTTCTACTGAATAAAACCCAACTGTGCCCTTTAGTTGCCCTTTGCATTCCAGATTCAGGGCATCTCTTTCAAAAATTTCCGTGAAACTAGCAGACATCAACCTTAATCCTAAATTAATTCTAATCTTTATCCTAGTACAGGCACATAACATAGCATTTACCTTTGTAATTACTCTTAAGATTTTATGTAACCATTTTACCAAATGTTATTCTGAATAAACATATTATTATTATTCTCATTTATTCATAAATATTACATATAAATTACATTTTTAAATATTTCAATATAAAAAAAAAACATTTAAAAATATAAAAAATAGTTACCCACCGGTATCGGGAACAGGGTCCAAGCTACCGGCGGTCAGGGCTCCAGAGAAAGGAACCTCCTAACAATACGAGCCGTGTCCAGGAGTACCGCTTTCTGAATCAAGCCCTTGATCCAGCCACCTAACGCGAGCCTCCTCAGATGTTGGTCGAGGCTCTTGGCTATTAAGCCATTACCCGACACGACTATCGGTACAATGATTGCCGAGTCTACATCCCACATGTCGACAACCTCGCGAGCCAAGTCGATATACTTGATTTGTTTATCTTTCTCAGCTTTCACGAGGTTCTCGTCATGCGGAACGGATATATCAACAATCATTGCACGCCTCTCGCTTCGGTCCACCACCACTATATCAGGCTTATTGGCTACAATAGTCCTGTCAGTGATGATGGACCGATCCCAGTACATTGTGATATCGCCATTATCGAGAACTGGGTCGGGCACATACCTGTAGTACGGCACCTCCGATTCTACAAGAGAGTACTTCATAGCAAGTTGCTGATGGATAATCCTGGCTACAAGGTTGTGTCTATGCAAGTATTCCCCGTTAGCTAGACGAGAACAACCTGAAATAATGTGGCGGATCGATTCACCCGGACGGTGACATGCCCGACAGATGTCAACCGTACCGTCCTTCACAATAAATCTTCGGTAGTTCTTCGTCATGATAACTTCGTCCATAATTGCACAACTCCTTCTCGTCCATAAAGACAAAACCTTCGGTTTCCCCAAAGAGGTCACCGACGCGCAACCAGGCTACGGACGCTAGTTGGTCTACATCGGGCCCATGAAGGGCCTGGAAAAAGCGTCCGTGCAGTTCCTTACTCTGCCATACTTCCTTGCGATCGTTAGTGTCAAGCACTACAGGTTTGCGCCAGTTCTCGTTAGCCAAGGAGAGCGGGGTGAGTCCCTTGTCCACTGCTACTACATCACGATGCATACCCACGTCGGCGGCTAGGAAATATTCCCTGAGACTGCATACCTCGCGATTGTGCAGGGTCTTAGCATTTAAAAAGCCTCGACCCCCACACTTCCGCGGGATATACAGTCTCATCACCGATGACCGTGGGTGATGCATTCGGTTTGCAGTAAGCAGTGAACGAACTCGCCTGTCCAGGGCGTCCAGTTCTGTTTGAGTCCATTTGAGTACGCCGTAAGAGTACATCAATACCGGCATGACCCAACCGTTGAAGGCGCGCACCTTGTTTCCGCCTGAAAGAAGGCTATTGAATACCTTCTTCAGGCGTCCAAAGAAGCGCTCCCTCAACGATTGCTTCATGTCAGTGGCATTGGTACCTAAAGCTTCCGACATACCCAAATACTTATAGGTTTCAGTTGCAGAGAGGGATCTCAGGCTTATGGAGTCCGAGAGTTGAGTACTCACGGACTCCACAATCTCCCCTCGCTTTACATGCATGACCGCACATTTGTCCACACCAAACTCCATCCTGATGGCACTACTGAAGGTTTCAGTTACCTTCAGTAGCTCCATCAGTTGAAGCTTGTTGTTATTATTATTATTATTATTTATTATTATTATTCCATTCATTTATTATAATATACATATTTATCATATTTTTAAATATTTCTTCATAAAATTATATTAAAAAAAAAACATTTAAAAATACAAAAAATAGTAGCCCACCGGCATCGGGAACAGGGTCCAAGCTGCCGGCGGTCAGGGCTTATTATTATTATTATTAATGGCCAAGCAAATTATTTTACACTTATAATCGGTCTTTTGACGCCCACAAATTATAGTTAGACGATAACGATATTTAATAACCAAATTATAGTATAATTATATCGATTTTCAGATGTCTTCTTAGAATATGAAACCATTAAAGTGTTATTGGGAGAATTTCTAATAATTAAGTACTTGAAATATGTCCTTCTACGTAGATTATAGATAATAGCTCGATTATAAACCACAATGGAAATGAAGAATTTCTAAATATGTAGTAACTTTCATACGCTTTTCAACATGCTGGTACAATTCGTACTCTTTTTTTGAGGTGACAAGTTGTTGGAATAATTAAATAAATTGAAAAATTATGGAGCAAGGAAAGAATTTTTGTCTTGACAGTAACAGTTTTATTTTTCTAGTACAATGCTATTGACAGCTTAACAAAAGAGTTTTGATTAGGCTCATACAAGAAGTATTTATTTTAACATCCTCCCTTAATCAAAATTCCAATAAACAAAAAAAAGTATCAAAAGTGCTTAAAAAATAATAGTGAGAAAAATACAAAACAACAATTAAGAACATAAACCTAAAGCTTCTATGCACTTAGTATGTGCTGTTTTTTGTAATGGCTTAGTCATTATATCAGCTGCCATTTCACTACTGCACTTATACTCTAAATTAATTTTGGATACTGACACTTTTTCACGTATGAAATGAAAACGTGTATCTATATGCTTAGTACGGTTGTGATGAACTGGATTTTGAGCTAACTGATATGCACTCTGAGAATCTGTGTAAATTGTAACAGGAATATCGCTATCTTTATTATTTACCTCAGAAATAAACCGGCGCAGAAATAAAGCCTCTTTAGCGGCATCCGTTAACGCCATGTACTCTGCTTCTGCGGACGAAAGTGCCACAGTTGGCTGTTTTCTGGAACACCATGATATCACCCCATTTGCTAATAAGAAGCAATATCCCGTATATGACCGACGATCCTTGGTACAATTTGCCCAATCGGCATCTGCATAACCCATTAGAGGTTTTTCCGATTTCCTATATACAATACTCAAATCAATGGTTTGCTTCAAATACTGAAGCACACGCTTAGCTGCAATCCAGTGATTTTTATTAAAGTTAGTGTTAAACTGACTTAAGTAGCTAGTTGCGAAAGCAATATCGGGACGTGAATTAACAGCAAGGAACATGAGGCAACCTACTAAATTTTGGTAAGGATATACATTCTGCTCACAATGTTCATCATGCTCTAATTTAGAGACTAAAGGAGTATTATAACCCCTACAACTCTCCATCCCAAATCTCTTTAATATATCTTTTATGTATGTTTTTTGATTTAGATGTATACTATAATCATCACTTTGATAAATATTAAGACCTAGATAATAATTTAATTTTCCAAGATCTTTTATATTAAAATAATCTTCAATGTCACGTTTGACAATGTTAAAAGTCATAATATCTTTAAAGAAAATTATTATGTCATCAACGTATATAGCGAGAATAACGAGCTCTGAACCAAAAAGCTTTTTGTAAACACAGGGTTCAGAAGCTGTTCTATGAAAACCTATTCTTGACAAAGTTTCATTCAATGCAATGTTCCAGGCGCGTGGTGCCTGTTTGAGTCCATATAAAGACTTCTTCAACAGACAAACCTTGTCTTCCTGGCCTTTAACAACAAAACCTTCAGGCTGACACATATAAACTTCCTCTTGAAGTTCGCCATTTAGAAAAGCCGTGTCGACATCTATATGCCGCATCTGTAGGCCTTTTTCAGCAGCAAAGGCAAATAAAGTACGTAAAGAAGAATTACGAATGACTGGGGCAAAAGTTTCAGAGTAATCTATACCAGGTACTTGATTATAACCTTTTACCACCAACCTCGCCTTGTACTTTATGACATTTCCAAGCGAATCGGTTTTCTTTTTAAAAAAACACTTACAAGGAATAACCTTTTGTTTTGGTTTTTCCACTAGAAGCCAAGTTTTCAGCTTTATCAATGCATCAAATTCATTCTGCATTGCTAGTTTCCATTTACTGGCATCTGGACTATTGATAGCCTGGGAATAGCAAGTCGGCTGATCTTGATCTTCCGAAATAATATAACTAAAGAAATCAGGAGGCTTCCGAGGTCGAGATGGGTATCTAGGAACTTCTACTGTTGGGTTTCTAGAACTCAAACTAGAACTCGGATCAGTTTCATTATATACAGTTTCCGGTGAAACATCACAATATGGATCTTGTGCATCCTCAAAAACTTCACAAGTGTTTTCCGAAAGTTGGTTATCAGAAATAGAAACAACGCGTTCAGGGGACTCTACAGGTTCCTGACTATTTCTATCATGATAAACATTTTCAGATAAAATTATGTGAGGTGTCGCACTTTGTTTTTGTCCAACCGATGTTTGTTTCAATTTTGTGAAACAATCCTCAAAAAACACTGCGTCTCTCGACTTAAATAACTTCCGTGGATTCTCAGTATTCCTAAAAAAGTAACTATTAGGATCATCTGTATATCCAACAAAATAGTTCTCACTCGCTTTCAAGTCCAACTTCCTTCTATGAGCAGCAGGTACTTGGACAAGAGCTCTGCATCCAAATACTTTGAGATGACTTAAATTTGGCTTTGTACCATGCCACTTCTCATAAGGAGTTGCACTGTTTAAGGCACGATGAGGTGACCTATTTTGTAAATAAACTGCTGTCTTCAAAGCATCTTCCCAGAACGCCTTAGAAAGTGAACTCTCAGCAAGCATACACCTTGCTTTTTCCACAATTGAACGTATAGTTCGTTCAGCCACACCATTTTGCTGTGGACTGTATGGCGTCGTAGTTTGGTGCACTATTTCTTGAGAAGAAAGATAAGCAGCGAAATCGCTATTTACAAATTCAGTTCCATTATCGGTTCTAAATATTTTTATTTTTAAACCCGTTTGCCTCTCCACTAACTTTTGGAAAAAACAAAACTTGTCTTTTACTTGAGTTTTCGAAGCAATAAAATAAATAAAAATTGTTCGAGTAAAATCATCTACAAATATTAAGCCGTACCTGTTTCCTTGGAACGAAGTTTCTGGAAACGGACCGAAGAGGTCACTATGTACTAATTCCAATTTAGAAACTGCCGCATGATATCTAAGTTTCTTGAAAGGTTTACGAGCCTGCTTGCCTTCCACACAAGCAACACAATTCGTCTTGTCTACTTCTACATAGTCTATACCTACATTACTACTCTTAAGATTATGCATCCCAATGCGACACAAATGACCTAACCGTCTATGCCAAAGTTTGTACTTAGAAACAGAGTCAGAGTGCACATCAAAAGCCATACCTCGAGGAATATTAACTGAACAATCCAGCTTGTACAGTCCTCCACAAGAAAAACCACGTAATAGACAGTCACCTGTAAAAGAAAAAGTGTCAGAATTGTAAAAGCTACAGCCCTTGTTATTAAACACAATAGTAAATCCTTTCTCGACTGCTTTGTAAACTGATATCAAATTAGCTTTTAATTTTGGTACATAAACGACATCATTTATAGAATTAACAGAAGAAGATGAATTTATACTGATGTCACCAATTCCTTTTGTATCAACTTGTTCACCGTTAGCAACAGTTATTTTGCCCGATTCTACAGATTTGAAATTTTTTAACCACCTTCGTTGTGACGTCATGTGCTTGGACGCTCCAGAATCAACATACCAAACTTCCTCATGTTCACCAGTAGTAAGAGCAAAAAGAGAAGAATCTGGTTTGGTCAACTTCTCTTTGTTCTTCTTCTTTAGTGGACAATCCGGTCGCTTGTGACCTGGCGCCTGACAGTCGTAACAAACAATGGGTTTTTTCTTTTTCTTAGAACTCGACGACGGACGAACACATTTAGATTTCAAAGCAGAATCATCAATAATTGGTTCCTTTGACATTTCATTCAGTAATCTCATCTTCACCACTTCGCTGGTAACTGCTATGTTACTATTTTCTAAAGCCATTATTAACGGTTCATATTTAGATGAAAGACCTCCTAATAATATAGCTGCAATTGAACTGTCATCAATAATTTTGCCAATTTCGGCTAAATCTTGAGCAGTACACATAATAGCATTGATGTAACTCTCTAAATTGTCATAGTCATTTAGGCTGATTCTATATAATTTCCTCTCTAAAGCCAGCTTTCTACCCATTCCGCAGTCTTCATAAGCTCGCTGGAGATTTCTCCATGCTTCAGCTGCTGTCTGAGCTGATCTTACATGCGTTATGGCCATACCCTCTATTGTTAGGCATATTTTGGTAAGTGCTTTAGTGTTCTTTTTTACCTTGACCGCCTGCGAAGTCCTGTCTCCCTCTGGATAGCCTGATATCGCTTCCCATAAGTCTTCATGGAGAAGATAATTTCGCATCTTAAACTTCCATTTCGCATAATCACCTTTATTCGCCAATATAAAGGTAGGAATCGAAGAAGAAAAATTGACGATCGGACTAGAACAGTCTCCTCCTTCACTCATTTTAAATAATTTTCAATTTACGTATGACGTAAGATAACTTTGAAAATCTAACTATTATTTTTAGAAAATCAATATACTTCTTACTATTCGTGCTGATAACGTGTTGGAATAATTAAATAAATTGAAAAATTATGGAGCAAGGAAAGAATTTTTGTCTTGACAGTAACAGTTTTATTTTTCTAGTACAATGCTATTGACAGCTTAACAAAAGAGTTTTGATTAGGCTTATACAAGAAGTATTTATTTTAACACAAGTTATCAAATACGATTTCCCACTCTGAGTAAAGTGGGAGAGAGTGTAAAATTCTTACTGTCTAAAACCCACAAGTGTTCTTAGTCCTTTGCGTTTCATGGCCTTAAAATTCCTGCAGACCTAGCAGGCTTCGGTCCTGTTGCTGCCCAGTTTTGCTGTCATCTCTTTGAGGTGCAAGTGGAACATAATATGCCGTCGATGTATCGGCCTTGGTTCGAACAGTTAAAGGACGGCCGGACGGTGAAAAACCCATTGCTCGTTGTCCAGAAGTTTACGCCTAAGACACCAGAGGTGTCTCTTGTGGCGGTGGTTGGGCGTGAGAGTGTCCTCTCGCTCCCGGTTTTAGCCATCTCCTTCGCTTCGGTGGCCGCTTCGCATTCACTCTCGCCCCGTACCATGGCCTGAATCAGGGCAACAATTGCAGCTTCGTATCACCTTAACCAGGACACTGCGGTTCTCCGACCAAATAGGTATAGGTTTCCACCATACTTCACCGTGTCTTCATGACTACTTTCATGATAATGGTGACACCAAGTCCTTTTTTTCCCGCTGAATTTGAAACAAGTAGGCACCTATTGAAACACCTATGTCCAGTGAGAGTGCAAAGTCTCTGCATCAACTTCTCAAAAAGAGAAAATACCACTTCAATTGAGCCTTGTCCAACAGTTTTTGCCCATACATTCCAAACGAACTACCATAAAACACATTAGAACCTACTCGAACAGAAGCCTTAGTGACCTAATTTTTTATTTCAAAATGAACCGATAAAATATCGAATAACCTTAATAAACACGAGTTCATAAAGAAAAAAAAATAAAAGAACAACGAAGCATCTCTTCCCATTACCTCATTGCCAATAAATTCAATAAAACCTTACAAAAATAAGGGGAAAATGTCAGAATGGGTTCTGCACGTGTGAATTCTATAATCGGGTTCTCATGTCACTTTGTAATGAGTTTATTTTCAGGCCTGGGAAAGATAAAAGGCTTTGAGTTTCGATATTGAAAGGTCTGAATTAAGGTTCGTGGGAAAACTCACTCACGTTTCGGCGATGTAAAAATGCCTAATATATTCGATCCTAAAACGATTTTGATCGTTATCTTTGGCGCCAGAAAAGACCAAACAAAGGCAAATTTTGATCCTATACGACGCATCTTTTCAAATTAGTCCTAGTAATTTTATCTTTTTTTCTTAATCTGAATAAAAAATAAACCACTAGGTTTCAAGTTCTTGAATACCTTTTTTTTGGTGGGTAATCATCCAATGTCATATCCTGCCTTTGAGAGTTTCCTTTGAACTTTGACGACGAAAATCCACTCCTAGTTACTTCGTTGCCTTTTATTTCAGGTTTTCCTCTCAGAAGCGACCTCTTTGGCCCCAGAAGGCTTCGATTCTTCTCCCTTCAGTTTGCTGTCATTTCCTTGAAGCGTCGAGCACTACGCGCCGTCGCCAACTTGGCCTCAGTCCGGACGGTCGGAAGGCGAGCTATAAGTTCTTGAATACCTAAGCCACGACCTTAGAACACAAAAGGGAGACAGGTGGGTTTAAATATGTACCTGTTTATTTTTATCAAACCAATTGAAAGTCTGATACTCTCTCACGTTTTACCCAAAGTAAGAAAAGTTATTACATGGCTTCCTACCGAAAAAAAAATGGGCGCACGTCCGATTCATGTGTTTGTATCCGATGAAGCTGAATACTACGCAGGCTAGACTTATAACATAAATAAAGGTAAAAATATTTTACTTTGAGCTCATGTTAAAAGATAACGTTGAGGTTAATTTGATGTCATTGTAAACAGTCGCAGAGTATCGTAATTTCAATACTGATTCCTCAGAGAAAATGGTTCAGAATTACGGTAAAAAGGGTATCATACACCTATATATATTGCCTATTGCAGACCAACTTTTGCCTTTATAACATGAGCGCTATATATAGCCATTCCGTCTTTATAACAATGACTTTACACGACGACTTCTGGGGACGCGTTAACCATAGCGATAATTCTCCTCTTTGAGGCGTGGGCTTAAGGATGACAAGTAATGGATAGCTCGCCATCCGGCCGTCTGGTAACTTTCGGGACCAAGCCCGAGTCATCGACAGCATGTACTTAGTGCTCCACGCACATCTCAAAGTGATGTCAGCAAAACCGTAGGGGCCCAGAGGGCCAAAACCTATTGGGTCATGGGGAACCCCTTGGTCCTACAACGCAAAGCCAAGAAGGAAGAAGAAGAAGGAAAGATAGGAAGAAAGGAAGGAAGAATAGATGTGGTTTTAGTCAGTAAAAGTCTGATATACCCTTCCGCTCCGCCCTGGAGTGAGAGGCATTGAATGATTTCCCATCTAAAAAAATGCATACAAACTTTCGCGTTTATAATATGAGTGTCTCCTACAAGGTAGACCGATGACCTGGTGAAGGTTGCGGGAATCCGATGGATGCGGGACGCATAGGATCGTTCATTATGGCGATCCTTGGGGGAGGCTTATGTCCAACAGTGGACGTCTATCGGCTGAAATGATGATATGAGTGTGACATGGCCATAGTATGATCGTGAAAGGCATGCAATTGTCTTTGTAACAGTTAAATGTTACAGCATAACCTATCACCGTTTATAATATGACACGACAACTTTTAAACAGTAACACCAAAATAGTGAAACATTTTTAATCAACCTTAAATATAAACTCACACCATGACACAGAGCCACACATAAATATTCCAAATACCCTCCACATTCATATTCCGCTCGCCACACAGTAATTCGTTCTGAGATGAGCGTTGTGTCGTCTCCTGTCATTTCCCTGCCTAGCCAGGGGACTGTGAGACAGATATTATTGCGCCAGGGTGATTATGACCCGTTATGAGATGGCCAGAGGATTTTGTTAGATAAAGGGCCTGCTTAATGTTGTGTTAGGTTTTATCTCATGGGTTATAATAAGTACCTATGGTAAGTAACGCTGGAAGCGAGGAATAAAAGGGTTTAATGTGTGATTTTAAATTTTGTTTTTGTAAAGGTACCGGCCTAATGTCTTTTTGCATATTTTAAATAGAATGTAATTTAGAATGAGTTATATTGTTAAAATTCAATTAGTATCCTACATAGTTGTAAGATTATTCGAAAGAGTTACGATTTGGTTTGGAGTAAAAGTCTGACATTCTCTCTCGCTCCACCCAGAGCGGGAGGAGTTATTTGATAATTTCCAATTTCAAAAAACAAACTCACTATGTAGGATTTTTGGTTCAAAGCCTTATAGCTAACTTATGGACTGTTTTGTCTGAATTTTTTTTATTTGTTATTTTTTTATTTTTATTTATAGACAAAAATATGACCTAACAGAATTAAAAAAAAAAAAAAATCACATAGGCCTACATGGGCACTTATAAAACATCAGAAGCTAGTGTACGGTTCCACATCTTTTAAATTGGTCGTTTCCTATGGAGAAGAACCGGCAAGAAACTCCATGGTTACTCTTTTAAAAAAATGGTTGGCCTTACAAAAAAAAAATCAGTCATAAATATCATCGTGAACTCAAATGCCCTTGCATTTGATCAATTACTTAATTGACCATGTGATATTTTGTTACTGTAAGTCATTCATAAACATTTTGGATGTTTATTATGTCCTAAGACAGCAGGTTTGTGACGCTGCTGCTGTTATGTTATTCTTCGGTAATTACAGTTGTTATGGCATTGCGTTACGGCTTATGTAGTTTTATTTAACCTCCGTGAATATGCCCTGACAGAATACTAGCACTGCGTTATTTTAACTTATTTATCGTTTTAAATGTCGCTGCCTTCAGATTTTAAAGTTATTTTTTCATACTTTTTTTTTTTTCGATGGGAAAAATCATCTTATGACAACCCCCGCTCTTGGGCGGAGCGGGAGATAGTGTCAGACTCTTACTGACTAAAAAACCCATCCCGTTCCTTCAAGCCTTCATACCGGGGCTCGAGCGCCCTTTCGGATTACCCTGGCCCCAGTAGGCTTCGACCCGGCTGGGCCCCTGCTGTTGCTGACAACTCCTTGAGGCGCGCGGGAACAGCGCGCGCCGTCGACGACTTGGGCTTGGTCCGGACGGTTACCGAACGGCCGGACAGTGAGCTACCCATTGCTCACTGTCCGCAAGCCCGCGCCTACGGTGGCTTTAGTTTGATGAAGACTACGAGTGTGTATGCCAAGTAAAATAGTTTTCTTTCTTTAATTTTTGTTTTGCCTTTGTAATATTAGTGTGATTATTTCTCGAAAATACAGTAGTACGTCAATTGTTATCATTGAAAAAACATCACTTGTAGAACAAGTAACGTCAGTGTTGTCTAGAAAACATCTGGATCCCTCTATAATTAAGCAGCACAATGACAATAAACAGGTAAACTTAATTCGCTATTACTTGTTATTACTGATGTTTCATTACAGAAAACGATCACATAACAGTAAAAGCACCTAACAATATCAATTTCAGCTCAGCAAGCCATTAATTTGCTAGAGTATTTCTTAAGCTTACACCGTACGCAATTTGTAATTGCCCTGATTTCTCGAAACCCGATAACAATAATTCCTCAACGTGATCTCAACCGTTTCCTGAGCAATAAAAACAAATAAGAATCTACCTATTAATCAAGCAAGAAGCACAGTTGAGCAATAAAATGGGGGCGTGGGGCGTGAAATTAATAAATCCATTATAACACAATGTTCAGCGGTAGCTTTTTCTGTCCACGACAACGTTGGATTTATTGCGAGTAGGAGGGTGTGGCCGAGGCTTTATGGTATGTGAGTGCCGAATTTTGGGGCTTAGATTTTTTTGGGGATAGTGTTCACTGCTATTCTTTTCTTGTAGGTATGCGAAATAATAAATTTTATATGGTTTGTATTAGTGACGGTTTTAGTCCGTCTTCATGTGTGTAAGTGTAAAATAAATTTTATTGTCTACGTTTTTTGATTTATCTTAGGTACACACAAGTACATAAAAGTAGAGGCAGACTAAATGCCTAAGACATTATTTACCAACTATACCATTATCTTCTTTCTTCTTCTTTGGCAACTGAGCTTATGTCGACTATTTTGCATTAATCAAGATTGAATGTTGCGGGTGACAGCTGTCAAATTCATACAATTTATCTAACTATCCTTTTCTTTCATGTTATAGATGCACATTTGCATCGCCGTTGCGTTTCCCATGCCATTTAAAAAAGACCCTAATCTTTTTGTGATGCAAAGAAAAATAGTGGTAGGTTCAATAAATAAGAGAAAAAAGGTGAACACAATAAATGTTTAATTTTTATAACTAACAAATTATAAGTAACTTTTATGATGTGAAAAATTGGTTTACATTCATTCGTTAAACTAAACGGATTAAAATCTTCAACTAATAATATATTGTGTCCCAAAAAAAAAACAAAACCAAATTTTAAGTGAAAGTGTTAAAACAAAATTGGAACGGTAAATCCAATCTAAATTACGTACATTTATAATCAGACCACAGCACATCCAATTCTTTTAAATTTAATTTAGCTCTAACGAATTAATCACACCGCACAGACGAACAATACGTGATATAATTAATCTGAGCACATCTAATGAACTGACCCTCGTCAGTAGAACAAACACTGTATGAAGCTTCGTCCATATAACCCAGCGTTTGAATGGACTGTTGATATTATTTTTACTTAATCGAATTTCAACTTTCGAATAACTGAATGAATTTGTATTGAAAAAGATTTCGGACTTAAAAATATTTTATTTATAATTTTTATTCCATTATTTTATTTATTTAAACTTCATAAACTGAAGAACGCAGTGGTAGGTTTGCATATAAATAATAATAGATATTTCAAATAGAATTAAGTACCATTAGATTAAGGTGCTTATAATAATAAAAATCATATATGTGCTTGATTACAAACTATTAAATACTATGTTATATATCAAATCATTATAATTAAGAAAACTTGATGTAAAACCATTATGTCGAAAACCTGACTAAGATTGAAAGAAATTCAAGTAGTATTTCTGAATTTTAACTTTACTATTGAAAAAGTTAAAAGCTGTAGGACAAAGAAGCTTTATCTTTGGAAACGATTTACTTTTTTCTGTATGTCACTTTTGTGAAGGGGTCGTGTGAGTTATGGAGGTCAGCTAAGCAGCCGCTCTTTGTAAATATCTACTGGATTTTAGTGGCATCCGGCTAAACTAAATGCAATCCAAAACATAGGTAGGAAAAAGCTACGTAGATTCATCATAATTTCAGCCAAAATACGTCCACTGTTGGACTAGGCCTACAATAAGTATCGCAACAATGACCAGTCATGTGCATCTCACAACCCTCGAACTCCCGGGACTCTCACCACGTCATAAGATCCGACCGACCATATCGGATTCGGATCAACTGAACCAAAGTCCAAATTTTTTTTTTTCTCAAATTCGAATTCTTTATTGCAAAGTTGATTTCTAATCTCACACATTTGTACACATGATTGAAAATAAAAACGTGAACGCAGTGTAGGAACAAAATGGCGGCTACATACAATTTGGCGCCCGCGAAAAAGGGATAATGTAACTGAGTCGTCGCAATATGGGAGAGGCTCACATAAGTAATAGCTGGAGCAGACATCGGCAGCTTTGTTTGAATTAATGTCACGTCACATGGTTCGTGACCTTCAATAGAAAACTTTTTTGGTCATATTAAAAGCACTAAGGATAGGGGCAGATGCTCGGCGTTTCCTTGCGTGACCGCATCAGAAATAAAGATATTGTCAAGAGAACCAAGTAACTGATATAGCTTGAAGAATCGCCAAACTTAAGTGGTAGTAGGCAGAGCATATTGCTCATAGAGCAGATGGTCGATGGAGATTAAAGGTTTTAGAGTGGTGACTACTTACCAGAAGCTTTGGAAGCCTCCCACAACGTGGAACGATGACCCAGTGAGGGTCACGGGGATCTGATGGATGCGAGATGCTCAGGACCAGTCGTTATGGCAATACTATATATGGTGAGGCCTATATCCAACAGTGGACCTCTTGCGTCATGATGATGAAAAGTACTAAGAAAAGAAGAGCTAAGAAATATCTAAGAATAAAGAATACAGAAAAATATATTTTAAGCCATGTACACTCAGGCGTCAAAGTTTTCCTCCACGTTGCTGTCAGATGGAAGACTGGCATCAAGGCCACGTAGGCCGTTTTTGTATGCCTACGTATACTATACATACATAGTTTTTTTTAGTCTTCTTCTTCTTTTTATTTTCTCTAACCAGCATTTGCCTACCTGTTCAGCTCTGCCATTAGCCTCCTATAAATCTTGGAAATGCATGGGTTTTGAACTGATTGATTAATCGGCAATAAACCTAATCCTATCCAGAATCATCTTTGAAACAGTCTTATTGCGTTTTACCTTACGCATACACATTTCTGTGCGTAAAATAATAATATTTTTACATTGACACACGATTTCCGTTCAACTGCCCAATAAGATAGTTGAATCTATGTCTAACTACCAATAAACTCTAAAACAAATAGTCGTGTAGCCCCAACTCAAGCCTTAAGAAAACATTGTATTCTTGGTCCCTCAGCCTCCGTCGGGTATATTGGCTCCTTATTAGTGTTTATCACCTCCAAAACCAATTAAGTGAAACAGGTGCAGGCAACTTGTCACTTCGGGGACTGTTGCGATTATTAAACCCAACACGTTACTGTTATAATAGATTTGGGCACTCTGGGACCTTAGTTGGTATTGCTCGAAATTACCTCCTTAGAACGAGTTATGGGGTACAAATGAGAAAATAAGCTATACGTCTTGATTGTATTAGCTGGCAATTATGCTGACCAAATTGCAGCAAAAGTTAATTGCCTAACAAATAAAATTAATGTTGTTTATTGCCCAGCCACTTACAATAATTAATAAAATGAAAACCTAACAAGAATGTAGATAATAAATGGTAGGACACTCAAAGACTCAACAATGAATCATCATCATTTTAGGTGAAAGACAAACTGTCACTGTTGGACATAGGCCTCCTCCCGGTGTCACCATAACGACCGGTCCTGCAATCTTGTTATAATGGGCCACATCACAGAAGGCGTAAAATCTCCCAAAGGGCAATGGCTTCATTGGCTTCTTTTTTTTCTCCGAGCCTAAATGGCAATTCTTCCTTTTCATCGCCTTAAAGATGATTCCAAAAACCACTCGCTTACATCATAAAAGGAAACCTAGTGCAAAACATCATGATCCTGGTCCCAATAGTTTTTAGTTTCAGTTTCTCCTTTTAGATGAAGGAAAAACAAAGCCAAAGATCCAATCACTAAACTTAACCTCTCAAATCCCGTAACGTAAATTAGTAACCAATTGCACAGAACAATACAATGTTCTTAAGTCTCTTCTGCATGCAATTTCAGTAACAAATTTGATATCCAGAGAGCCAATTTCACCGGCACCTTCGTAAGACGGTACCAATTAATTGGTATTCGATTAAATCTCCAATCTGTTTCTATGCTATGGTATTTCGAGCCCGAATGAGATACAAAATTGGATTTGTACTGCAATATCTATTCGACGGCTGTTCTATTATGAGGCAGTAACTTAATAAGACCTTATTCTCTGAGGAAGGTGTCCTAAAGATTTTTCCGATGAACTTATTAGAATATTTTGAAGTTAGCCAAAAATGCTATCCGGCTCGAAGGACCATTTTTGAAATTCTTAAAACATTTTTTTTTTACTTATGTAAGCTTGACTATGATCCCATCTGATAGTAAACATGCTGCAATCAATGCTGATGACAAGACACATAAATTATATTATAAATTCAATTTACTCATAGTTGAATAGAAGAACTGTTAATAGGATTGAATTTTATCCAAAAAATCGTACTTCAGTCTCAATGAATACATTATTATTATTATACCTAGCTTGTATTGTACAAGTGAAATCTGCTATTTAAAAGCTTCTCTCCATTTTTACCATTGTTCCCGACTTTGTGTCCCTTCTTGCCAATTCATAAAGAAGACATAAAAGTCGTACTAACTGCACACATACTTGTTTGCTTGTAAAATTTTCATTCTATACACACATCCAAACTGAACATCTCTAAAAACAGGCCACGATCGAATTGTAAAAATTGAGGAAATAGAATAAGCCATGGAATGGAGCGGCGTGAAAAATAAAAATTGTTAGATGGAGTAGAGGAGATGGGATTATCGATGTTCTTGGGTCAACGACTTTCTGTTTTTGTACCTTCGTTAAATTTGTGTTTTTTTTTTCATGACACTTGTATCTTCTTTTATTATATGGTTATTTATAAAGTTTTTCTGAATTCGTGGTCACAAGCAGTTGAGGCAAAAAGTGCTGTAGAGTTTTTCCGTTAAGAATTGCTCTATAGCTGTCTTAAGTTTGAATGTTAGTGGTCTGTTACCTCCTGTTTCGAAAAGCACATAAGCCGTCGATCCTGCACATAAATTCACTCTAATCGTGTCGGTATGCCATTCCATCGGACTATGAGTGTGAAAGGAAAGAGTGACTAATCTCTGTTAAGATTGTGGAAAGACATGGGCAGGCTTTTGTCACGTACTGGGATATTTTATGATAAAAAATTAATCATTAACTCTTTGAATGTCGTAATTAGAGACACAATAGAAAGACAATTACCTTATGTCGGACTGTGTAACTTAAGACATTCGAAAGGTTAAACGCAGTATTATTATAGACTCAAGATGCCAATCAGAGTGAAAATCTCCTACAAAGAACATATTGTGTGATGAATGAGTAGCAAGCAAGCAATAAATAAACTATTTCAGATCACGTAACTGATTTATTATGATGTAGGTTTTAGGTCATCGGTCCACCTTGTAGGAGGCCTTCCAACGATGCGTCTTCCGGTACGCGGTCGCCACTCTAGAACCATTTGGCCATAACGGCCATCTGTTCTGCGAGCAATGTGTTGCCACTTAAGTTTAGCAATTCGCCGTGCTATGTCGGCAACCTTAAGAACGACGCACAGGAATGTTCGTTGTGGTGACGCTTGGCGGAGGCCAATGTCCAACGTTGGACGTATATCGGCTGAAATGATGATGATGATGAGGTTTAAGGTATTCAATTTATAACGAGTTGTAGGACAGTTTCTAGACCAGTGTGGTCAACGCGTTTGCCGACCATTTAATCTGCTCTGCTCACACAAATTCAGCTGAGAGTCTGTCAAAGTAGTATGATATCAGGTTATTTTCTTCTCTTTGTCAAGCTGGTTTCTATACTATTGACTTCACTAACATATATAATATTAGACTTTGGAGGTATGCGGAACAGAGTGCTAAGTCCTGTAAATCTCCTTTGAAAAGAAAGGAACCTCCTACCAGACGGATGTTTGCCCGAGCAACCGAGAACCGAGCCCACACCTGCCCGGGAGATGATTTCAGGATGTTGTATATGTTCAAATTGCACGAAAAACTCTAACTGCGTGTTTGTTTGTTTGTAGGAAACAAAAAAACAAACTTTATAACATTAGTGTACATGACCATAAAATTCTGCATCGCGCAGTTAGAGTTTTCCGTGGTAATCTCTGTAAGTACTGGTCCGATTGCTAAAATTTTTTCACCGTTAAAAAGCTTTTTTATTCCTGAGTGACATAGGCTATATTTTTATGTACGTGGGCAAAGCCGCGGAAAAAAGCTAGTAGTTCATATGAGGCGCCATAGATGTCGCTACAAGGCAAAACAATAATACTAGACTTATAGGAACCAAAATGAAACCAAATTAGTTTACTTAAAGGATGCTCCCAATTACTATAAATCACATAAGACTCCGGTAATTTTTTTACAGCATAATTACGAATTCCAATCGGTTCGGAGTTACTTCCCGGACATAATACCTGAGTATAATCGGTCCCTGTCATTTAAACGGGCCATTAAGGACCACTTGACAAGCGAAAATTTTGTATGCTTTTAGGTTTTTATTTTATTTTCCATGGGTCTAACGATCGTCATAAAAAACGAATTAGTGGGCCCCTCAGCGTTGGGTTTTTGAAGGCTTTATATTAGTAGTACATGAGTGTTATTTTTGATATCTCATAAAAAGTTGGGTAAGCTGAAAATCTATTCATGATTACAAATTTTTTTGACCGTTAGGGTTTTAGTTCACGAATTATATTTTTGTTCACAAGCCACGAATATGTAACGTAATATTATGGTTGCGTGACTAGCATTTTTTTTGTTTCATTTTAGGGTTTCGTTCCTAAATCGGCAATAATGGAACCCTTATAGAATCACTTTGTCTGTCTCTACGTCTGTCTAGACCTTTTTTCTCAGAAATTTGTGGAGGTATGAAGCTGAAATTAATATCAAATGCTCGGGAACTCGAGCCCCGGTATGAAGGCTTGAAGGAACGGGGTGGGTTTTTTAGTCAGTAAGAGTCTGACACTATCTCCCGCTCCGCCCATGAGCGGGGCTTGTCATAGGATGATTTTCCCCACCAAAAAAAAGGTCCATTACCTCAAGCATCAGTAAAAAAATCAAACTTCAAAGTCAACGCAATCTAAGGATAAGGCCTTTATGTACCGTAGATACATATTTTGACAATCGCTATAAAATCAAAAGGTCTTTCCGTTGACCTAGAATTCTGAATTTTTGGAGTATAAACAGACTCCTTAGCGTACCGGTCTGACTCGCACTTTTTTCATAATGTTGATATTTAAGTATAACTAAGTAAAAGAATTTGAAAGTGTTTCTCATGTTCTAGCTTGAACGTTTTCTTATTTTTTTTTTTTGGTAGGAAATCAAATAACTTCTTCGCTATAGGGAAACGATCTTTCTTATCGTGTCAGATTTTTAACCTCTCGTGTGCCGTAATTAGAGACACAATTAAAAAGCCATTGTGTCTCGCGTGGATCCACGTTTAGACACACAACGGGTTAATGACCAAAACCCACCTAAGTTCCTTAATTTGCCTTACTTTATCTTTTGCATTCCATTGCTACGTTAATTCATCTGAAAAATCCAACCTAATCAGCAACCCTACTCTACTACCCTAGGTTTTTTCAATTTTTCTCCCTTCAAATCTTTTAAGTTATTGGCCTAGTCTATTTATTTAAAAACTAAACCTTCACCAGCACTCTAAATCTGTCGCCTCTCGTAACGTCCGCTCGGGTTATTCACTTACGCGACTCAACTGTCAGTGCACGCGTCACAAACTTTCAAGTGTTGCACTATGTTGTACGCGCACAATAATTTGATTACCCCTGTCAAATACAATGTATGTCCCGTACTAGTTCACAATGTATGGCTCAATTTTGAAAAAGTCACAACGGTTGTTGTTTAGGTTTTCACAGCACTAGTTATTTTGTCGTATTTAAACTATTAGTGTGAAGTAACAGCTCTACAACTAAAAAATAGATTTGTTTAGTTCGTAGAATATAATTTCTGCTTATTCTTTTTTTTTGTTATGTATAGGCTCGCATTTGCCTACTATCTCACCAGATTGTTAGCGATGATGTGGCCGACGATGGAGCACGCGTACCTAGATGTAACCTATTTATTCTTGACGTAAAAACCCCAAGGTTACAGCTTGTGCAGGAGGTGGTCAATCTTCGTGTTGAGGATGTTCGAATAGAAAGACTTGATGATGAAAATATACTTGATTTTAATGTTCCTTTTACAATTGGTAATTTCTTAGCCTATAGCAAGCGAACGCCGGCGTTCGCTTGGGATCTAATGAGAGTTAAGAGTAGACGTACTCGATCGCCGGTGGTTTCTTTTTTTATTAAAAACGACCGCTTAAAACTAAATCGGGTTGGGGTCCATTCCGCGCCCCCCGCTCCTCCACTGGTCCGCCACGTTGTCGCCTGAAGTGTCCGCTAGATGGCGCCAGTTGTTCGTAGACATGCCCCCGGCCTTGGAAGCTCCTGGTTCCAAAGAAGCAGATGTCGTCGTGTTGTCATCGTCAGGAAGCGGGAGTGGGCATATCTTCGAGAAGGAGCGCTTGATTGTACCCGTCGCCGTTCGTATGGTTGCAACGCGAGCTATCTCATCCTTCCCCGGAAATGTCTGCAGGACGCGGCCTAGACGCCATTTGAGAGGAGGCAGGTTATCTTCCTTCACGAGCACAAGAGTGTCTGGAGCAATGGTGTCTCTGCTGGTCTGCCATTTCGTTCTTTTCTGGAGTTCTGAAACATATTCCTTGGACCATCGACTCCAGAAGTTCTGGCGCATCTGCTCAACACGATCGTAACGTCGGAGACGCTGCGTAGCGGTTGTGGTCAAGTCTTGACTAGCGGGTGCGGTGAACGGTCGGCCAATCAGGAAGTGAGCAGGTGTTAAAGGGAGAAGGTCGGAGGAGTCGGACGACAAAGGAGACATGGGTCGGGAGTTAAAGACAGCCTCGATTTGTGCTAACACAGTACTTAATTCCTCGTAAGTCAAACGTGCATCTCCCACGACACGAGAAAAATGAAATTTACAGGACTTGATGCCTGCCTCCCACAAATCACCAAAATGAGGCGAATAAGGCGGAATAAATGTAAATTTAATTAAGTTATTAGCAGTATAGTCCCGGATATCTAGCCTCTTTATCTACTAGAAATTTAGCAAATTCTTTTAGAGCCCCTACAAATGTTGTACCGTTGTCTGAATAGATCTGCAAAGGTTTACCTCGTCTGGAAATGAAGCGCTTTAGTGCTAACAAATATGCCTCAGTCGTGAGATTAGAGACCAGTTCTAAGTGAACAGCGCGCGTTGCAAAACACACAAATAAACATATGTAACATTTTATTAGCTTTGCCCCCCTTCCTGAACGGTTCAACATAAACAACGGTCCTGCATAGTCGACGCCGCAATACATAAAAGGATACCCGGGTTGCAATCTTTCGGGTGGTAAATTACCCATTTGAATATTTAGAGGTTTAGCTTTCATGCGAAAACATTTCACACAGGTATGCACTATATGTTTCGCCAAGTTCCGCCCTTTAAGTGGCCACCAAGTTTCTCTTATAGTTGCTAGTAACAATTGGGGCCCCGCGTGTAATAGTTCCTTGTGTTTATATTCAAATAAAAGACGGGTGAATCTATGTCGTCCGCATAACAACATAGGGTGTTTTTTGTCAAATGAGAATGATTCAGAGTTTTCTAATCTACCCCCTACTCGAATTATATTGTGTTCATCTAGGATTATGTTTAAGTTAGAAATATTACGAGGAAATTTTAAAGGATGTTTTTTTATTAAACTTTCGTAAATTATCGGAAAAGATTCTTGTTGTGCGATACGCGTTAAAGTTCTCAATTCATCAACTGACAGAGTACCTACGATGCGCTGTGATTTTATTTTATGTCGGCTATTATTCGTAAAGCGTAGAACATAGGCCATGACTCGCATCATACGGTTGAAATTGGAAAAGTTTTCGAAAGGAAAGAAGATCGGTTTTGTTTGATTTACTAAGGCGGATTTTGTAGGTTTCAATTCTGGTAATTCATCATAGTTAATGTTATAATTGTTATTGAGCTTACCGTTTATTTCGTGAACTTGCAAAAATGACGGTCCGTTCCACCACAGATCCGACGAGGTTAACGTGTCCAATTGCATGCCGCGCGATAGCAAATCAGCTGGGTTCTGTTTACCACTAACATGAAGCCACGCTTTATCACCCGTTAGTTCGTTCACTTCCACTACACGGTTTTGCACGAATGGTTTTAGCTGATTCGGTGGCATCTTAAGCCATCCTAGCACTACGGTAGAATCTGACCAAAAATACACATTGGTAAACGTCAATCGTAATGAACCAATTATCTTTTTGTAAAGTCGAGCGCCTACTAATGCGCCGCACAACTCTAAACGCGGAATGGAAACCGGTTTTACCGGCGCCACTTTACTCTTCGCACATAGCAAGCGCGCTGTTATAATTGTGTCTGTATAACTACGCACATACGCACATGCACCGTACGCGTCTTGTGATGCGTCACAAAAAATATGTAGTTCGATTGTGTGCGCGTTATCTCCTATTACATAACGAGGTGTGCGTAAATGTTGTAAACAATTCAATTGACTAACAAACTTCTGCCAATCTAGTAAAATCGGTTTAGGCACTGGGTCATCCCATCCTATCTTAGCTAACCACAATTTCTGAAGTAGGATTTTTGCAATCACTGTCATTGGGGAAAGTAGACCTAGAGGATCATATATTTGAGCTATAGTGGAAAGGATGCTGCGCTTACTAGCATCGGTTAAGTCGTGTTCACATTGAGTAGTAAAATATAATTCATCCGACGTATTAAACCATCCCAATCCCAAAGTTTTAGTGTGACACGAGTCTCCTAGCGATAATTCTTTGAAGGTAGACTCAAGTTGGGTTTGGGAAGGTTTCGCATTAAAGATCCACTTCCTCAACGGAAAACAAGCCGATTCTAGGACTTTAGAAACACCACTACATATCTCTAATAATCTTTGATAATCCTGATTTCCCGTAATCAAGTCGTCAACATAAAAATCATCACTAATGGTTTGTGCAATGACGTCATCATTGCATTCCATCGCGAGTTGTTTAAGGCACCGTATACTCAAATAAGGCGCGGATGCCGTTCCATAGGTGACGGTATTAAGTTGATATATGCCAAGGGGATCGGACGGCTTCTCCCTCCAAAGAATTAATTGTAATCGTCTTTGATCTGACTGGACTAATATCTGACGATACATTTTCTCGACGTCGGCACATGCGACATATTTAAATTGTCGAAATCGTAGTAAAATGGCGAATATGTCATTCTGTAAAGTTGGACCGATAAGTTGTATATCATTTAAAGACTTCCCGGATGCGGACTTAGCGCTTGCATCGAACACGACCCTAAGTTTTGTAGTCGAGCTTTGTTCTCTATAGACACCGTGATGCGGTAAGAAATAGTACGGCGGTGAATATTCAGTGACACGGCTCATATGTCCTAAACTTAAATATTCTTTCATAAAATCGCAATACATTTGTTTATAAGTACCCGCGCTTCGGTTTAACTTACGTTCGAGTGCTAAAAACCTGTTCTCGGCCATTGTGAATGAGTCGCCTAGCTCATCAGCTGATTCTTTTAAAGGAATACGCACGGCAAAGCGACCTTTATCATCACGTGAAGTGGTGTCTTTAAATAAATTTTCGCATGCGATTTCTTCCTTTGTAAATTTTGGTTTATTACAAATAATTTCTTCGAGTTCCCAGAAACGTTTAAGTTCCGCATCTAACGCTTGTGTGAAGTTACATTGTGTATGAGTGTTTTTTAAGTTAATTTGTTTTTGAACTGTACCTGAGATAATCCAACCAAGCTTTGTGTTCTGCAAATAAGGACCTTTTGGCAAACGTATTAGACCCTCATTTAGCAAATCCCAGAACTTGTCGGCCCCTATTAATAGATTAATTTCATCACTCGAATGAAAGTCAGGATCAGCCAGTTGTATGTTACTGGGAATTTCGATATTGTGATCGATACCTAGCGACGGCAATTGAGCTGTGATTTGATGCAAAACTAAGCAATTAATGTGTGTGTTGTATAAGCTTGCTTTAGATCGTATCTTTATATTACATAATTGTGTGGATTGTGTCACGGAGTTCCCTACACCGATGACTTGCATAGTAGACTGTATCGTTGGAATGTTGAGGGATTTGCAAAGTTTTTCGGAAATAAAACAATGCTGGCTCCCGTTATCGAGAAGAGCGCGGGTAGTGTGATAATTATTTTTAGAATCCGCAATCTCCACCAATGCAGTCGATAATAATACTTGATCATAAAAATAGCGCGTATCAATATTATTGACTTTGTAAGGCGTGTGAGACGTGTGAGATGCGGTGATTCCCTGAGTGGATTCTGGTTGAACCACTATTTGTGCTGTGTGTGAAACAGTGGACGATTCGCTAGCGTCAACGAATTCACTGTGTATTAATGAATTATGTTTTTTGTTGCAGTGCTTGCACGGCCCGAACCAACACTCAGTTATTGCATGGCCTTCACGTAAACAGTTACGGCAAAGATTCTTGTCTTCGATAAACTTCAACTTATCTTTTGATGATAAAATAAGAAATTTATCGCACGCATAGAGAGGGTGATTAGAGCTGCACATATTGCACTTATATCTCAGCGATTTTGTGTGATTAGCTGATTTTTTACCTTGCTTTTGAGTTGAAACATGACTATGTGTTTTTATTGACGGCGAATTTTTCGTGTGATTGTTCTGAGTACTTTCCATTTGTTTATTATGAGAAGGTTTAACCGTTTCTAGAAAATCCGCGCGATCCTTAAGAAAGTTCATTAAGTCAGACAACGACGTTTTTTTATTGGGAGACGTATTGGTGAGGGTACCTTTGAAAAGTTCCCATTCGCGCTCGGTCGACGAATCTAATTTTGTGACGATGATATAAATAATTAACGTATCCCATGCATCAGTGGGTTCGTTTAACGTTTTTAATGCGCGAAGATTCCGCCAAATAGTATCCATGAGTTTACGTATTTGAGAGGCTGACTCTTTATTTATTGCCTGAACAGTAAATAACGCTTTAACGTGATTATGAATTAGCAAACGGCTGTTGTTGTACCTATTTTCCAATAAATCCCAAGCAACGATGTAATTTTGAGCGGAAAATTCCAAAGCTTTAATGACCTGTAGTGCATTACCTGATAGAACTGATCGCAAATAATGAAATTTCTGAATATTGTCGAGAGTATTACTA
This sequence comes from Mythimna ferrago, assembly GCA_910589285.2. Lineage (NCBI taxonomy): Eukaryota > Metazoa > Arthropoda > Insecta > Lepidoptera > Noctuidae > Mythimna > Mythimna ferrago. Next base: position 4,323,338 of record OU342680.1, read on the forward strand.
TTATGCACGAGTGACAAAAATGTATCTCGGAACTCAAGCCATTGATCATAAGAACCATCGAAGTTCGGTAAAGCAATTGTAGGTAGTTTGATACCGTGTGTGTGTGTTTTACAATTACTATTATCGCTATGAACTATCGAATTATCTTGAAGAATACACTTAGACTTGGCCAAAATAGCATAATATTGATTTTCAAAGCACTCCCTCTCTTGCAATTCTTTGTTTATCTGACTACCTGCAACATACGAGTCTATTTCATCTTGGGTGCTACTAAACTGATCAAACAACTGTTCTACCTTTTGCAAGCGCTCTTTTAATTCTGTTTTCTGAATTTCCGTTGGATTAGAATCGTCTAGTGATTGAACGAATTTTGAAAATAACGTAAATTTGCCCTTCAAAGAACCGCGTTTTTTCACTAAATCCCGAATAATATCTTCAATACTTTCTGTGTCTACAAGCGAATGCCTTTTTTTCGTCATTGTGGTGGCTGTGAGAAACAAAATCAAGTACTTACAGTTTTAATTCTCTGATGTATGTACTGACCGCGATGTAGGTAGATGCACACTTGCTACGAACACTGGAATTTTGAGAAATAAAACAATATTAGCACAAACTCAGCACGGAATTGGGAAGGAAAAGTATGAATGACCTGACCGTTAACTGCAGGTGGTGAATCTTCTCTCGAATGTTCTCCGCTGCTCGAATTTCGTAGATCAGCTTCACTCCAGCTCGCTTGATTGATCCGGCTCGAAGGACCAAATTATGTGCAGGAGGTGGTCAATCTTCGTGTTGAGGATGTTCGAATAGAAAGACTTGATGATGAAAATATACTTGATTTTAATGTTCCTTTTACAATTGGTAATTTCTTAGCCTATAGCAAGCGACAATTCGACGATTTGACAACTGTTAACGGCTTTGTTATGGTTATAGTTAAATGGTGCAACTCACCCTAAATAAATATGATAAATTATCCTTATTCATTATTAAGTGTAATTAAACATCCATTTAAAATCTCGGATGTTGCTCAGATACTTAATATTGTTGTTTGAACGTAAAATCTGACGAAATATATATTTTTTCTTTAAAAAAATATTTACTATATTTTTCATATCTATACTGCTATAATAAAAAGGTAAACTTTGTTTTTTTTTTTGTTTGAAGAAGGTAATCTCTGGAAGTACTGGTCCCAATTTTTTTCGCCGATAGAAATCTCCTTTATTCTTAAGTGACATAGACTATATTTTATGTACGAGGGCGAAGTTGCGGGCATACGCTAGTCTATTATATTATCATCAATATTTCAATTGAAAGGCACCCTCTTTTGTTCATAGGTCTCCCCTTATATTCGCCAGAACAACCAGTCCTGTGCCTTTTGCATCTATCCGATTCCCGCAACCCTCACTAAGTCATCGGTTCACCTTCTGTCCACATCGAGGCCTTCCAACACAGTGTCTTGCGGTACGTGGATCGCAATTCAGTACCTTTCAGTCTCATCAAACATCTGTTCAGCGAGCTATGTGCATAGGTACATGGTTTACTCTCATAGCATTATTAATGCTAGTGGTATAGAACACTGGCATTAAAGATTGGCGATTCATCGGCTGTGTCGGTACCTTACCTTGGTTTTCTTGTGGCGATCTTCATTCCTGACTCTAACACCTTTTGAAACTTCAAATATCTCCTCATTTCCATTGAGGTATCTAGTATATGAAAGTTTTTTGAAACCTAAGCGGCCAAAAGTAGCATTTTTGGCAGCTTAGGTTTCAAACAATTAATCACTCATTAAACATCATATAATGCGCAATGATAAAATTTACTGTTTTATCATTGCGCATTATACCCGCTACTATTATCGCTCTATAACCTCAATACACATACACATCTGATTCCCTTCTACACAACCACCATTCCACTCCACAAGCACTACACACCAGCACAATCACAAATATTTCCCCCTCGCACTCCCTGGTTACTCAAACCTCATACTCTTTGCTATTTCCATTTTTTATTTTTCTTCATTTTGTTTTTATCGATGTAATCTGTTTAATAATTCCTTTGAACTGTGAATGAATATTTAGATTATACCCAGTTGTGTGGCTGCGGGAGGGACCTGGTGACCTGTAATACAGGTTCTTATGGAAACCTAACTCAGGCACCAGTCTCTCACTTAGTTATACCGCGGTGTGTAAATTGTAATGTGTTAGCATTAAGTAACTATGTGATGAGAAAATAAACGTTTTATATTATTATTATTAATCACTAATCTGTTAAATACACCTCTTCCCTAGCAAAGCATAGTCGGCCTTATAATGTTCCCACTGTTGGGACTCAGGCCTTCTCTCTTAGAGAGGGCATGGACCCTAATACACCACGGGGGCCCAGTGCGGGTTGGTGGATGTCACATGTCTTCGAAACTTTGGTTTTAGGACTTGTCGGTTTTCTCACGATGTTTTCCTTCACCATTTTGAGAGCAGTGGTGATAAAATAAATCACAAAAAGTAATGCGTCTGGCTAAGTTTGAACTCGCTACCTACAACTCGTAAGTCGCGTCAGTTACCACTCGGCTACCACTGCTCTCACCACTTCTGCTCTATTCCAAAGGAAATATTGGTTTGATGTGTTCTATAATTTAAAAAAAAAATCTTACAACTAATATTCCACAATAAGTACGTCTAAATTGGGTTACCAGTCTAAACTGGTTTACTATAGTCATACAGACCTGAACAATCTTTACATGTACTATTACCACTATTGCCAACATTTTCAAGTTAATTAAAACATTACAGTATATTGAATCGACAACATACGTCAGTAGGAGCTTTATACAGGGTGATATAAATATGTGTACCGAGTGATATTTATTAGGGTCATATTACATACATACGCGTGACTCAGTCGGCTCACTGCAGGGCCAGAGTTGAAAGCTTGAATAGGTAAGTTTATTTTAGTGCTAAAGTATATTTGCAAATAGTTTGTTAAAATAAAGTTTTGTTGTAACTCCTTAAGTCAGTTTTGTGTTCAAAATAATATTGAAAGTCAACCACCCAGCTGACCCTTGTATGGAGCCATATTAAAACACAAATTAAAGTATGTTTAACAAACTTACAGTTTATTTTTTAACTGAAATATTAGGGTCTCGACCTGGACTTGAATAATAAAAAGCAGCGTAAAACTGTCAAACATATATTCAGAGAATTTTTACAACAAAAGAAGTTTCAAGGCACGCGTGTGTCACTAGTGAAGTGTGGTGGACCCACGCACCGTCGCCCGCGCAGCAGCCCAAGAATGCGGCAGGTATATTCAATGTATTCTGTGCGCAGCAGCCCGATGAGTAACGAAGGTTGCCGACGGCGTCCGAACAAAATTGTATACAAAATTGTTTACAATTGTTTACCACGAGTAGTACTGATGAAAAATTAAGGAGCCTGACACATGTTGACGTAAAGGGCTAAATCAATTTTCTATTGATTATATAAAATAGGTGTAGGTTAAGTTTTATTTGTCTGCTAGTTTTTTTTTCTTACAGATTTTCATTTATGCTATACATATACTATACTATAATATGTGTACGATGCAACCGCACTTTACTTTCAAGCCGGGCGATCTCATTACGGCCAACAAGGGTCACGTGTCACTCATACATCAGTTCATTAGCTCATTTTACATTTAATTTTTGGAACAATAAATTAGTTTGAATTACTTTACCATCTTTTATTTTATTCCGCTCACATCATCAAAAGTAGTGTGTGATCTAGCAAGAGATCAAACAATATGCAAACCTTTGAAAGAAGCCTAGCAAATACACAATTACCGACCTAAAGATAAGGATGCCGAATCTGGTTGTCTTGTGTATGCGAAGTTACATGTTTGTGAAAATAAAATTCTTAATTTAAAATTGCATAATAAATATTTTTAAACAAATATATTTTTTTTAACATTAATTAAATTATTTTACAATCCTATATAGACCCCTCAACAGGTGACGGCCTTCTTTATTTTGCTCCACATCTGTCATCTGTTGCTACGTAATAAAATGAAACAAATAAAACCTAGCATTCTATTCCAAATCCGTCCCAGACCCATCCTATTTGTATTCCCGGCTCGCAGCGCGAGGCTGGCCCAAATACGGGACGTTTATACCCTTACCTTAACTTGTGGCCTCTATCTTAATAACGTTCAGTCAAAATATTAGAAGCCCCGTTATGACCACGTTGGACCATTGACAAAATCGAAAAATTTCCCTAGCAAACACTCTCTTCTTCTTTTACTGTTATTTGCCAATTTGTGTTCGCACGTTTTGTGTTGAAGAGGCTGCTGAATTTTCAGAAGGCGTTTGAGTTTTATTGTTGTACTAGCGGTTGCCACCGGCTTTGTCTGTAAGAAAGTAGAAAAATATTCTAATAAAACTGTAGCGACATCTATGGCATCACAAAAGAACTAATCCTGCATCGCGCTATTAAAAGTTCTCCGCGCGACATAGAACACCTCAAAAATCATATATCGAGCCCATCAGACATAACACCTTGTGCTATTCTAGGACATGGTCTATCCGTGTGCCAAATTTCATCCATATTGGTCAGCCCCTTGAGCGTGAAGAAGTAATAATATTAGGGTAACAGAGCTATTTAGCGGTTATTCATCAGCTCTTTTTTTTAAGGTGAAAAATTGTCAAATAACTCCTTCCGCTCTGGGAAGAGTGAGATGACAAATTGTCCCCGTGCCACAAAAAAAGCCGCTTCTAGCTTCTTTTGGTAATAATGATAATGGCATACGTCACCACATGCTATTCGTGCATTTAATCCTTCTTCGTCAGAGTCCATTATGATACTGCACGCATGGATTGAAAAATGTAGCAGCCTTCGGCCACAAGCTGTCGCACGCTTCAGCTTTTCAAGCTTCTCCGGCCACAAGCTGTCGCGCGCTTCAGCTTTTTTTTTTGTGGCCGTTTCTATCTTTTTTTGTGACCGCTTCTAGCTTTTTTTTGTGGCGGATTTTTTTTGTGGCCCGTGTGCCCGACACTAAGAGAGTGCGACTAAATAAAATGTTTTTATTTTTAAAATGTCATACAATTCTACACACAGTGTAATAATAGCCTTATGATGATACTCGTATATAATCTTACTTTGTTTGTTAAATAATATAATAAAATAATAATAATAAAAAATCTCTTAATTCAGCACGCCTAAGGCCTCCTCTAGCTGTTTCCACTGCGCTCTATCACAAGCCACTCTCCTCCAGTCGGGGCCCGTAGTCAGTTTCTACTCATCCTCCCATCTCATCAATTATTTTCCTCTGCTCCATTTCCCGTCCCTGGGGTACAAATCTGTCACTATTTGCCGCCTTCACAAAGTACTTGAAGTCAAATAATTATAGTAACAAAACGGAATACACAAAACCATAATAACTTGAAACTTCGACCTAATTTTGACTTCATTGACGAAGTTAATGAATACCAATTCCCGGACCTCTTTTCAGGATTAAATCCAATCTTATACGAGTAAATTGAAAAGCTAGCTTTAGCGATTATATTCAGAATCAGAGATGTTATAATAATAATAATAATAATAATAATCTTTTATTTGTACATTCAACACACACAGTAACAATATATAATAACATGAACAGATACAATAGTTGTACAAACACTGATCATTGGAAATAAAATGAACATTTGACTCCTAAACTAAGTAAAATAAATACTTGTATCTCAGGAGCCAGTTCCTCCTTGGAGATGATCAAAAGTAGAATGTTTGGTACAATTACTATAGCCTTTATATAGACGTGTAACAGTATGAAGTGATAGTTATGCGATGATTGTTAATAATGATTCGGTATAATCATAAGACAGTTCTTGCAACCACTTAGATAACTTAGTCTTTAGTGTATATCTATTTAATGTATAAATATTGATCAGATGGTGAATCTTATTATAAATGCGAGCGCTTAGAATAACGAATTGACGACCCGCGAAAGCGGTCCTGCAATGTAGGGAGTCACTGACCGGAAAACCTCGACGTCTGAGAAGGATGCTTGTGTCTAGTGGCAGCATGGAATGGCGGCGTAAGACTACACGCAAGATAAACAGTTGCCGCACGGTGAGGACTTGGGATTCCGAGTACAGCTGGGTAGTTGGGTAATCTCTTCGCTTAAAATGCATAACCTTAAGAATCGCCCTTTGTGCACGCTCTGCTTGAAGCAGAAGGCTTTTATGGGTGCCTCCCCATACAGGAATGCAGTACATGAAGATAGATGCACATAAGCTTTGGTAAACTAAGGACAAGGTTGCAGGATCAGCAGCATGTCTCAATTCTTTGAACAGATAGATAAGCTTCCTTGTCCTCGAGCATAAAGCCTCAATATGCGGACGCCACGAAAGATTTGCATCGATGTACACCCCCAGGTATTTGATACTTGGGACTAAAGAGAGTGTCAGACAGTGACAAGAAGCATCGAGACCTGAGCAAGAGTGGGCTTTTACTGCACTGGATTCAACTGGTGTGGGGACTGAACTGCACAACGAGAAGCGTATTAGCTTAGTTTTGTCGATGTTAAGTGTCAGCAAGTTAGCTGAGAGCCATTCAGTCACAAGGCGGAGGGAATGTTCTGTTCTATCTTTAGCTTTGTTCCAGTCAGTATCATAAACAACAAGTGCGGTGTCGTCTGCATAGGTAAATATTTCACAGTTAGGGATGGACATTTTGCACAAGTCGTTTATGTATATTAGGAACAAGGTTGGACCCAATATACTTCCCTGCGGAACTCCGAAACTGATACACTCATCTTCACTGACCAAAGAATTAATTTTTACGCGTTGAGTTCTATTAGTTAAATAATCAGTGAAGATTTTCAACGTAAGCCCGCGGATCCCCAAGTTTTCTAGCTTCGAAAGCAGCATAGGAGCAGAAACAGAATCGAATGCTTTGCATAAGTCGAGGAAGACCCCGTAGCACTTAAGTTTTTTATCCAATTTAGTGACAACGCTATTAGAAAGGCCTAGAACGGCGTCTTCAGTCGAGATTCCCTGTCGAAAACCATATTGATTATTTGCAATAATGTTGTATTTGCAAAGATATCCCACCAGAGCGTTGTTCAGTATTTTCTCAAGGATTTTAGACAGGGAGCTCAGAACCGAAATGGGTCGATAATTAGAAACATTGTTTCTGTCTCCACTCTTGAAGATTGGGTGTACCACTGCTTTCTTAAAAATTGCAGGAAATGTACCAGTTTCGATTGCTCGATTGCAGATGTGTGTTATGGGTGGAGTGAGAACAGCAATGGATTGCTTCAGGATTTTTACTGGGATGTTGTCGTGTCCAGTGGCGCAATCTGAACGTAGATTGCGTAAAATTCCATAAACTTGAGATTCGTCAATTGGCATGATTACAAGTGAATTGGACGGAGATGGATGACTGAAGGTGGCGAGATTAGAGGGCGGAACGATTTTAGAGGCTAATTTCTCACCCACACTGGCAAAGTAGCTATTGATTTTATTGATCGAGGTTTTTACATCAGATGCGCCCCGGATAAGTTCGTCAGGTGGCTGATGCTGGACAGAACAGTTGGTTATGGCTTTAACGGCCTTCCATGTAGCTTTAATATTATTTTTAGCTCTTTGTAATTCGTTTTTGTCATGTGCTCGTTTTAGTTTTTTTAGTATTTTGTCCAGGAAGTTGCGATATCGAGAGTACGAAGTCTTTAGGACCTGGTTATCCGGAGACAATTTAGATTTCCGGTGTAGCATATCCCGGTTTTGTATGCAACGAACAAGACCCGTTGTCATCCAGGGTTTGAGCATTCTCGTTCTGTTAGTTACTCTTATGATTGAAGTGTGATTTGAACAACTTTTCTGAATCATATCAACGAATAGGTCAGCGGCAAGGTTTGGGTCACATTCTTTCAGTACGGGGTGGAAATCGGTGTGGTCTAATTCGTCACGAATGGCTAAATAATTGTAACGGAGGACAGTTGAATTTGATGCCTTCACGGAGTTCCCGTGGGTTTTCAAACTAAGGACGATGGGAAGGTGGTCAGTTATGTGAGTGTCAAGTACAATAACGCTAGCCGAAGCAGTTGTTTTTAACATTATGTGATCGAGAGAATTATCTGATCTAGTAGGAATTGTATGAGCCGGTAGAAGTCCAATAGATGCGCAAAAGGTCAAATAGGCGTCTGAGTGGCGGTCGTGATTATTAGGTTTTATATCGACGTTTATATCACCTACTAGTATCATATTTTTGAATCGTTTTAACGTTCCAGCCAAACTATCAAGGCTATTGTAAAATAACTCCAGGTCCAAGAATGATGGGGAGCGATAGACACATATAATAGCTGTATTGCCGGTACTACATACTAAGCAGTTGGCTTCGCGGAAAAGAGGTTCAGTAATAGTACATTGCAGGTCGCTTCTTGTATAAATCACTACGCCGTCATTTTGTGAAGAGTTATTCTGAGTAGCATGGCTCGAGTACCCTTGAAGAATAGGCAGGGGTCCTGTCACTTTCAGCCAGCACTCCGTGAAAACAATAACATCAAAATCTACTTTGGTCATGGTTAACATTGTCATAAATTGATGGAAATTTTTGTTAATGCTTCTGATATTTATGTGGATTAATTTAAGATTCGAATGAGGATATCTAACAAATTTTGAGCAATGTTCTGGTGGGCATTGATATGCGCGCGCCATAGAAATGCTATCAATGTCGTTATTAATTTTATTTATATTAGCCATTTATTATAAATATATTTTATTCACAGATAGATACGTCGCAGCAATATCGTGCAAAAGTAACATTAGAATAATGCGCATACTCAATAATTGTAATGTTAGCTGTTTTAGTATGGCTGAGAGCGATACGTAAACATTATATCTTCGCAAGTAAACGAAAACAAAATTACTCAGAACTTGCGCCCTATGGTTGCAGGAGTACATCGAATAGTATTGATAAAAGTGGGGATGATTGAATAATGAATTAACTGTTACAAAAAATATTTTAGGATATGTGTGTAATGCAATATTTTTAAAAAAGTAGACTGAGGTTATGAATAGTATATACCGGGTGTGATCCCGGGATTTAACATGCAAATTAATAAAGAAAATAAAATATATAAAAGAAATAAAGTCAAATTGTGTTACGGAGATTCGATTGATTTTGCACTTTCGATTCCGATTTCAGTTCCTGTAAGTTTTAATCGGAACTTATATGGAGGTGGCTGAGACTATGGAGGAGCTCAGTACAATGCTCTATGACCTCAGTAGAGCTTCTCTAAGAGTGGGTCTTAAAATAAACATGGATAAAACCAAAATCATGATTAACAACCATATAGCGCCCACTCCTATCAAGGTCGGAGACTCTACACTCGAAGTTGTGAATGATTACGTCTACCTCGGACAGATAGTCCAGTTGGGTAGGTCTAACTTCGAAAAAGAGGTCGACCGTCGAATCCAACTCGGTTGGGCAGCGTTCGGGAAGCTACGTGGTATCTTTTCGTCCAACATACCACAGTGTCTCAAGACGAAAGTCTTTAACCAGTGCGTGTTGCCAGTGATGACATATGGCTCCGAAACGTGGTCGCTCACAATGGGCCTCATCAGAAGGCTTAAAGTCACCCAAAGAGCAATGGAAAGGGCTATGCTCGGGGTTTCCTTGCGTGATCGAATAAAAAATGAAGATATCCGCAGGAAAACTAAGGCTGCCGACATAGCACAAAGAATTGCCAAACTTAAGTGGCAATGGGCAGGGCAAATTGCTCGCAGAACAGATGGCCATTGGGGCCGAAAGGTTTTGGAGTGGCGACCGGGTACCGGAAGACGTAGCGTTGGAAGGCCTCCTACAAGGTGGACTGATAACCTGGTGAAGGTAGCGGGAAACCGATGGATGCGGGATACACAGGAACGTTCGATGTGGTGACGCTTGGGGGAGGCCTATGTCCAACAGTGGACGTGTATCGGCTGAAATTATGCTAAGGAGGTGCAAACAAGTTTATAATTATCGGGCGGGGAACCTTTCGTATTTCTCATGCCTTTTGTCGATTACTATTTTACTTGTTGTTTCGTATTTGAGATGTGATGAATTCGCTTTTCATTTATAATTATTCTAGTCTTTTTTAATACTTTTAGTTGTTTCATGCTTCTGCCTCCACCTCCCATTCCAACAAACCAAACTTAAAAACTCCGCTTAAGTATTTAGTTCTGATATAACCATTTTCTTTACATCCCTATTCTGAATTCATGTTATAGCTCGAATTTATATCATCATGAACTAGCTTTTGCTCGTGGCTTCGCTCGCATACATAAAATATAGCTTATGGTGCTCAGGATAAAGCAGCTTTCTACTGATGAAAAAAATTTAGCAATACGTCCAGTACTTACTTCCAGAGATTACCTCCTACAAACAAAAAAAAATAACTTTATCTCTTTATGATAGTTAGACCAGCTTCTGCCAGCGGTTTGCCCGCATAAATTCTGTGGAAATTCATCATCATCATCATCATATCAGCTGAAAGACGTCCACAGTTGGACATAGGTCTCCCCCAAGCGTCGCCCATAACGACCGGTCCTGTGCATCACGCATCCATCGGATCCCCGCGATCCATGTGGAAAATTATCCCAAGGAAATATATATTGCCTAACTCCTGAAATGTAAAAGTATTCTATGTGTTGTGATATTTGGCACATGGATATTCCAAGACATGGAATGTCCATGTGTTAAATATCTAAATCTGTTTAAGCTTGAAGGAATAATAAACATACATACATACGCTTGCTTTATAATATTAACTAGCTGCTGCTGGCGGCTTTTCCCGCTTGATAAAAGAAAATAAACGCAAAGAAACATACTTCTGGGTTAAAAAAAAACTATTTTATGTGCTATTCCAAGACATGGCCTGCCCATGTACCAAGTTTCATCGATTTTCATTATTATTAGTATAGTGATAGGCTCGCGTTTGACCACCATCTCACCTGATGGTAAGCGATGATGTGGCCGACGATAGAACACGCTTGCCTAGAAGCAACCTTGAATAGGTTACTTCTAGGCTCTTGACTAAGTTACAGCTATCAGGAAACTCAAACTCCGGCAGGGAATTTCACTCCTTGGGTTACACAGTACCCACAATAAATGGGTTCCCAAAACGCTTTGTACGTATGGATGAGATGTCTACCATGTACCGGTGGACAACGCCGAACGTCTAGTGGTCTGATGATGGATCGGGCTTGATTTGTTCAACCGTTCAACGGTGGGCAGGCCATGATTATGGCGATAAGTCCCCTCTTAGAGGCGAGGTTGAAAAGACCTCACAGTATCCCCACCTTCCGCATGACGCAGATCCTCACCGGACATGGTAAGTTCGGGAGGTACCTGAACCGGAATCGTGCGGAAGTGACGCCTGGGTGTCGCCACTATGCGGAACGGTAGAGGTGTGCTCTGTTTGGGCAGAGCATCGCCGTATCCTTGTGGAGGCGATCGGCGGCGGCGATCTCTCGCGCCGGGCCTTGGTACAGACCATGAACCAGAGCAAGGAGGAGTGGCAGGCGGTCGCCTCCTTCTGCGAAGCAGTAATGACAGCAAAGGAAGAGGGCGACCCTATCAGGCAACGACGCTCACAGCGCCCCAGCCGCCGCCGGGATTCCAAACCCGATTTCCAGCCACCGCAGGCGCGGGCTTGCAGACGACGAGCAATGGGTAGCTCGCTGTCCGACCGTCCGGTAATTGTCCGGACCGAGCCCAAGTCGTCAACGGCGCGGACTGTTCCCGCGCGCCTCAAGGAGCTGTCAGCAACAACAAGGGGCCCAGTTGGGTCGACGCCTACTGGGGCCAGGTTCTAGTTCTGAAGGGAGGCTCGGTCCCGGCATGAAAGACAAGAAGGAAAGTTTTGGTCGCCTCCTTCTGCAAAGCAGTAATGCTAGTAAAGAAGGAGGTCGACCGCATGAGGCGCTCACGCCCCAGCCGCTGCCGGGATTCCGATCCCGATTTCCGGCCACCGAAGGCGAGGGCTTGCGCACGGCGAGCAATGGGTAGCTCGCTGTCCGACCATCCGGTAACCGTCCGGACCGAACCTAAGTCGTCGACGGGGCGCACTGTTTCCGCGGTCCCAGCTGGAAGCTTACTGGGGCCAAAGGTCTGTTTCCGAAAACGAGGCTTGGATCCGGTATAAAAGGCAACAAAGGAACGGGGTGGGTTTTTTAGGCAGTAAAAGTCTGACACTATCTCCCGCTCCACCAAAGGGCGGGGGATGTTATTTGGATGATTTATACCCACCGGAAAAAAAAAACTGTTCAACGGTAAAGAAGTAAGAAACACGCTAATTTTCACCTTTATAAAATTATCGTGTGACCTAAGTGGAATTCTCGTGATTTTGGGTTTCCCCAACTTAAATACGTATTTCAGATTTCATTCATTACTTTGATCTTCGGTTTAACAATGCCGGAACGTTCAAAATCATATCTCATTTAACCGAGGCATTTACTAAACACCGTGCCGACCACTCGACCAAAACCGATTGGACAAAACGGTCTCGTAATATAATCCCTTTCACAGAATAATGCTTTGATTAATATCTGCGTATTAATCATCTGTGTAGCCGAACTATTCAACGGTCTCCCGAGAATAGCCGATGTTAGTCGAATTTGAAATTTTGAAATTAGAACCATATTAACAATATGGCGGGCGTGCGTTAGAATTTAGAATTTCGTTACTGTTTCGCTCCCTGTTGGTTAGAGGGAATTCGGGTTATCGGATTAAATGGTTAACGTATTTTGGTTAAATATGTTGTTTGAGGTAATGGTTGGGTGTTATAATACTAGTAAATTAGTTACCCGTAAATTGATTGATGTATTTGGTTTATTGATTAAAAATGTTAACAGTACATGCGGTTGTTTACACAGTACATACTGTACATACTGTGTATACAACCGTATGTACTGTTAAGAGTAAATTTAAAAGACTCATCTGCGACTCATTGTTCATATAATATTCTTGTATGTTGTCCCTTGTGAATTCTTTTTTGATCTTATTTCTTTTTTACTGTCCCTATACATTATGATTACAAACTGCATGTAGTAACACCATACTTATACACACTAAACACACCGTACACCGTGTTGTACTGTTACTAACACCGTATTTATACATTTTGTCTACCCGTGTGCAAGGTTGTGGGTTGCATTATTGCCAAAATGTATGTATTAAATTGAATTAGTTGTAAGATGTTATAATAAGACCGTTAGTAGTTCCTTTTTTTGTATAATAAAGATAAAATAAACGAATCACAGAATTAAATACCATGCTACGCATTTGCTACGCCGTAGCACGTTGCTGCGAAAGCGTAGCAGATGGCTACGAGACATCAATATTGTCTTCTTCATTCAACTATTTTGAACGTGTCATTGTTATCACCTACGGTATTTCAGTACTAATGTTCCCAGTTACTACTCACCAAGATACATGAACAGAACAGGTCAAAATACCTAAAACACGGCAGCTAAAAACATGAAGTTTATAACAACATGGCCACCACAAATGGAGATTACACGAGGAAAGTTGCGAGTCAGTCGCCGCTCGCTGATGGCCAAGTTTTTAATTGTTACCACTTTACTGAGTGGGTGAGCAGAGATGTTTGTTGTGAGTGGGTTTCAGTGTAAATGATATTTGTTGGATGTTTTGAAATGAAGGGCATTATACCGATTGTCATTCTCATATTGAGATGTGACGAAAAAAATAAATTAAGTTACTTTGACATCATGAAATGGATAGCTTTTTTTCATATTTCTTGTGCACACATCGGCTAGCATATGTTGACTAGCTAGAACTTAGTGTATATATTGTAAATTACAATCCAAAAAAGCATTACGCCATTATTTCTGATTAATTAATTAACCCTTATACAAGCATTTGCAAAATAATTCCCAAACCATCTTTTAAAAGTTGCGCCTTAATGTATGAAGGAAACAATTACGGCATTGATAACAAAAAAATACAAATTCAAACTGGGCATTGGCAAAACTATTGCCATAGCCCAAATATTGCCATAGCCCAAAAAAGGGGAACTAGCCAGGTGGGAAATCTATTAGTATTGTTTTACAAATGTTATTTTACAATGTTTAAAATAAATAAAACCGGAATCGCAAGTATAAATAGCATTGCTCGCGAAAGGGTTAAAATGAATGAACATTTGAGGTGATATATGTTTCAATGCGTTTTTATACTATTAAAAATAATAATTTTTGTCACGTATGGCGACTCCCTATCCGACATCCCCAATCCAGTAATTGCATAACAATAAAAAAAGCACAGCAAGCACAGCAACAAGAGTAATGTTTGGCAGTCCCACAAACACTACTAAACTAACACTGTATCCACCATCTTTAAGAGTAGCTTATTTGACCTCATTAGAAATAAAACCGCGTTATATCGCAGTGGTTCTGAAGTTATCTCGTCTTGCAGCGGTTTCAAATGAGAAAAGTTATGTACACCCCAGTTTTGATGAGTGTCCGTAACTATTGTATTAAGCGACGGTTCTTATTATATTTTTGTTTGTGGTAAAGAAAATACTGTTTATATGCTGTAGTTTTTTTAGTGGTATACTCGTAGCATAAGCAAAATCAGCCTTTTAATGTTCCCTCTCTAGAAGAGTGAATCGGCCGTAATCCACCACGCGGACCCAGTGCGGGTTGGTGGATGTCACATGTCTTCGAGTGTTTTGGTTCTAGGATATGCCGGTTTCCTCACGATGTTTTCCTTCATCGTTTTGAGAGCAGTTGTGATGAAATAAATTACACAAAGTAATGTGCCTGGCTGGGTTTGAACTCGCGATCTACGCTCGTAAGTCGGGGCCGTTACCATTCGGCCACCGCTGCTCTGGTATACTCGTATTCATTGTAAAATTAAAAAAAAAGTATTCTGTAATCACGTTTGTTTCTGTCGTCGCAATCAGGTGTTATCGATATTATGTAAACTAAAATCATTTTTATTTTATCTGGTGATTAATGTCCCATAGCTCCCCTAAGTGTCGTCGCATATGGGCTACATGCCACAGCTACAAACGCCGCCATAAGAAGCTAGAAGCGGCTACAATCTACTTGTGGCTGGTAGCTGCTGCTTTTTTTATTCCATACGTGCAGTATCATAATGGACTTTAACGCAGAAGGTTTAAATGCGTGAGTGGCGTGTGACGGCATTTTGTATCGGCGTTTAGTGGCCGGTGCGGGTCACAAGAAGCGCGCAGCGGCGATTTGTGGCATGTGGCGGCCACGCGTCAAACGTGTGCAGTGAATCCATATAAAATGTATGAAAACTATAAGAAATATGCCGGTGGTGGTGTTTTGTGGTTGTGGCCCTTGTGCAGTGACCCTGGAGAAGAATGTCTTTCCGGACATTCTTCTCTAACTCCATCTCGAACCAGTCTTCGTGGTTTGCATCTAGATCATCTCGCCTTCTATTTCTGGGTTAGCCTCGACGATGCAAATCTACAGGAGGTTCCCCATGGAAAGCACCATGAAGGCTCTTGCCCAGCCGTCACACACACGTGCCTTAAACCTGACTCAATGTCATTTGAGTCTATAGCAATATGAGCCTTCATATTGCTATAGCATAATAAAGACGAAAAATTAATATAGGTGAGATTCCTTGATTGCTTTCTCTTCAGATTGATTTAGAGCAAACGCACTCGCGTTTACTTAAACGCGAGCCTATCAACAGTAAAAAAATACGTTAAGCAGACATATTTTTTTTGGTATTAAAAATTCTTAGACTCTTTGTGGGTTGTCCACGGTACATCAGCAATGGCTAAGTGTTTTTTTTTTATGAGGTTCAATTTTCTATTTTCAAATGTTCCTTAGGTACTTACTTTTAAAATAGAATAACGTTTAGTTTAACAATAAATTGTAAAGAGAGAGGGAATTTGTGCTAATTTGGAGGCACAGAGTTCATTCGAAAACATTTTGCCACTCACCATTTACTTTCACAAAAAAAAAAAACTTTACAAAAAACATTTCTATTCAACACCTCGATCCATAAAGAATGTGTGCTAAGCTCTCCGGCAAGTCGGTCGCAACATGATTGCACAAGTTTTTGCAAGCGGCCACCAGGCGGCACTGAGCGCTGAGCACTGGTCGCCGGTCGCAAATGAGAAAACTTCCGTGACCTTCCCGCGATTATAACAGCTGGGTATTAAACGTTTCTATGTTTTTTTCTCCTAATGGTGTGGCCTTTTTAAAGGGTTTTCTGTCCCTCTAGCCAAGTTACAGCCATTTCGTTTCAATTCTCTTGTGTCGGACGCTTCGAGTTGACCACGCTTCCGATTCCTTTGTTCTGCCACGTGATTGAGCGTTGTGATGACGTCAGGACAAAGGAATCAAAGGCGTGGTCAACTCGAGGCGTTCAACACAAGAGAATCGAAACGAAACGGTTGTAACTTGGCAAGGGGTGGTGATCTATGGTAGGAACCAGATGAATTTATCACTGACCCTTTTACATTTACTGATTACTTTACATTGACTTAATTTCCAAAATGGAAATAAAGAAACAAAGCTGTATTGAATTGACATCGAACGTAATCCTTTACATCTTCCAATAATGATGACAGTTCATCGTTGGTTTCGTGTACTTATGCAAAGCATTGAGGAAAGCTCAGTATTGAGGAATACAACGTAAAGAAGAGGAAATATATCGGTTATTACAAGTAGGTATAGAGGATAACATTAACATTTGCTTAAAGTTTGAAGGAAACCGTTTACAATTAAGTGGGAGATAGGAAGTCATCAAATAACTCCGAGTGAGAAAAGTAACGCATGTGTGTGACATGTCAGATTTTTACTGAATATTCACCAGTGTTCCGTTAGTTACCCTTTGCATTCCAAAAAAGGCGCCTTCAAATTAGCCGCAAAGTGCCGCGCGACAGTAACGCGGGTGCAGCGCTGCCGTCGCGCTGCTTTGTTAATCCATGTAATAAATAATAAAGTAGCGTGCAGCACGACTGCAGCGCGCAGCAGTTGCGTGTTTTTTCAGCAGCGCGGTGGCAGCGCTGCAGCCCGCGGTACTGTCGCGCGGCACTTTGCGGCTAATTTGATGGCGCCCTCAGATATTAAAGATGGTTCTCTTTGAGTTAACCAATATCATGGTAAAATTTCAGGATTACTAAACAAAATTTCAAATAGAAAATATTATTTTTCTCAATCATCAACATGCCAATGGCTTGCCATAACACCAATTCACCCTCTAAGGGTACCCTTACCCTTCAAACAACAAGTAACACTAACAAAACAGCTTTCATTCACATTATGTACCCACTTGTACATAGAATAAACACATTAGGTATACGCCACGCCACGAGTGACGGCACTCGTTAGGCGCAGACTAGACGTGTAATTATTGTAAGTGTAGCGTTAGCAAAAGTGTTTCTTGGAAATACTTTAAGACTAAAATTCGCAACCATTTTAAGTCAAAGATGTTCTACAAATTTTTTGATTGAGAAGCAAATTATTATAATTACACTATCGAGTTTGTGAATTTTTAAAAGGGACTGTGTTCACTTCTAATCAGCGTTTATTATGGCTATTAATGTAATCTTGTGTTTCGAAATTAGACTAGATACTGTTTTTGTATCTGTGTGTAAAAATCATCCAGATTACATCCCCCCCCCCCTTGAGCGGTGGATCGGGAGATAGTGTCAGATTCTTATTGACTAAAAAACCCACCCCGTTCATTCTTGCCTTTCATACCGGGGCCGAGCCTCCCTTTCGGAACTATACCCTGGCCCCAGTAGGCCAGGTGGGCCCCAGCTATTGCTGATAACTCCTTGAGGCGCGTGGGAACTGTATGCGCCGTAGATTAGATACTGTTCACATTTTTTGCTGCTGTCCCGCAGCTGAGCAAATGTCTAAGGCTCTACTACGACCTCTTAACGCAATCCATTTTATAACCTCAACTGAATTGATAAAGGGACGGAGCTCTATAGAATGTATAGCTCCATCCCTCAGTGGTCGGGCTCAAGTCTAGGTCGAGAGAAAACCTTCAAAAGACGCCCAGACTTTGGGGATAAGTCCGAGGACTGTGGAATTTCTACCTCCGTAAAACCACCCTGGTGATCACCGTCACCACATAGAAGGGCTCCTTTGCCTCTTAAAAGGCTACTCCGGGTCCCTCTCTGTGCAACGGCTGTTAGAGTACATCCCACTTACCTATCTCGGTCTCCTCTCGGTGCATAAGCGACATAAAAACATAAATTTGGATGTAAAAGTCCATAAATACAAAAAAAATGCAAATTTCATTCAACCAGTGATTTTTCATCATCTTTTTTTTATAATAGATAGGCTCGTGTTTGACCACAATCTCACCTGATGGTAAGCGATGATGTGGCCGACGATGGAGCACGCTTGCCTAGAAGCAATCTATTCACTCTTGACTTAAAGACCCCTAGGTTATAGCTGTCAGGAAACACAGACTCCGGCAGATTCATCATCATCATTTCAACCGAAAGACGTCCACTGTTGGACATAGGCCTCCCCCAAGTGTCACCATAATGACCGGTCCTGTGCGTCTCGCATCCATCGGATTCCCGCAACCCTCACTAGGTCATCGGTCCACCTTGCCATTACCAGCCATTTTTAAAACAAAGCAATTTATATTTACGTAACCAAAACCTTTTCTCGATAACTAAACAACGGTAATTAATTTACTAATTATCTCCGCGATGTTGCTGTCGCTCCCGCGCTGTCTAATTGCTGACATTCGAGTCTCAGTCCCGACCGGGGACCGATGACTGGAATATTAATAACGGGAATATTCTTGACACTGTCACATAACCTTATAATTATATTGAGACGTGCCTTTAATAATCGTCAAAGATAGTATTTGTGACGGAAATTGTGTTGGGGAAGGTCTACACTAGTTTCTGATAGCTTTTATTTTTTGTAGTTACCTTACAAAAAAGAAAAAAGTGGAGGAAAAACAATAAATCTGTGTTTATGTCGTGGTCAGATCTTAAAAATTGATCACTTCATCATATGGCCAAGTAAACTGGCCAAATCGTTTTAAACGTTAAAATTAGATGATATGATAATCCTCGTTACGTAACATACTCATATTATCTACTATCTTCTGTCTTTGCAGCCATAGATTTAAGTTTATATAAAAAGATGTCACTACTGTGTCAAAAAAAAAAAAATAGTTTTGTAGATGCTTAAAAAATTAACAATTATAATTAGATATTGGTACGGGTTAATCTATACGACGGATCGCCAAACTTATGTGGCAGTAAACAGGGCACAAGAATAGATAGTCAATAGGGTCGAGATGTTCTGGAGTAACGACCACTTACTGGAAGACGCAGCATTATGGTGAAGGTCGTGGAAAGGCGATGGATGCGAGATGCACAGGACCGTTCCTATGTGGTATACGTAAGCCGGCAAAATACTCATAGATGTTACTTGCATGTTCTTCTACTTTCAATATTTGCTCTATAAAACTTCACAAGCATTTAACTATGCAATATTATTTTTAGTTTATGCGAAACCTCAACATAATTTGTTCAGAATCAGTAACAAAATCAGTAATTGATTCCAATAGTTTTTACACCATTTTATATTTTTTCCCAAAAATGTTGAAAAGGTCACAAGTTGGACACCAATGACACTAAGTACAACATTTCACGGGAGGTAGCTCGCTGTCCGGCCGTCCGGTAACTGTCCAGACCAAGTCGTCGACGGCGCGCACTGTTCCCGCGCGCCTCAAGGAGTTGTCAGCAACAGCAACAGCAACAGCAGGGACCCAGCCGGGTCGAAGCCTACTGGGGCCAGGGTTATCCGAGAGGGAGCTTGAGCCCCGGCATGAAGGCCAGAAGGAACGGGGTGGGTCTTTTAGTCAGTAAGAGTCTGACACTATCTCCCACTCCGCCCAAGAATGGGGGTTGTCATTGGATGATTTTTTCCCACCATAAAAAAAAAGGTCACGGGAGGTCATAGTAGGATTAGGCCTAGCGAACAGCTGGGTTCATGTGCAAAACAAACCCTTAGTCGCCTGGATGGCCCGGTGACTATGCATTTTTGCTGACATAACAAGCTTATAACTTTGTGAATTTTCATGATATTTATAGTTATAAGATTTTGTATGTAGGCTGCTGTTGTTTGTATGATAATTCTGTCTGTTTGATGATATGTGATAATTTCTGAAATTATTGGTCCAATTGCTAGAATTTTTTCACTGATACAAAGCTGCTTTATTCCTGAGTAACATAGGCTTCATGGCTTCATTAGGCTTCATCCGCGTACATTAAATATATTTAATGTACGGGGGTGAAGCCACGGGCAAAGGCTAGTGTTGTATAAATACAGTCTATGCAATAGCATGAGACTACAAGTCAATAACCACCTACCATCGATTATCGATTAGACACGATCTTTTAGTTAATTGCCAAAGGAAAAACATGTTGAATTTAATGATACCAGGAACGGTTAACGTGTAAACCCATTATTTCCATGGTTCGTTTTTCGTGGAAAAACACGACTGCAATTAAAGTAACGACGTACAAGAAATAGTTTTTCGTCTTTAAATAAAAGAATAGAGACAGAATGACTTTCTGTTAATGGTTAATTTATATGCAAGGCTTATGTGCTCATACCCTTTAAAGTTCACTACATTGTTACACTGCTCTACTAAGCTAAAAACTGTAGGAGCCCAGCAGGGCTGAAGCCTACTGGGGCCATGGGTTGGTTTCCGAAAGGGAAACCCAGAGTTCTGGAACATAAGACAAAGAAAGAATATATGACTGGGTTTTAGTCAGTGGTCGTCATAAAGATAACGGCCATCGTTTGATCCAAAACCCTTGTTTTTTTTTTACTCGATACTTAATTTTACTGAGTTACTGCTTTTTGGCTTCATCATCATCATCGTAATATCAGCTGAAAGACGTCCACTATTGGACGTAGGCCTCCCCCAAGCGTCGCCACAATGACCGACCGGCTTTTTTAGAGCAGTATCGGCAAGCAGTGGTAGCCCAGTGGTAATGACACCGATTTAGGAATCATACATCGCGGGTTCAAACCCAGGTGAGTACTTTGTATAATTTATTTCGTCGCGAGCCTATCCATAATAAAAAAAAATCATCACTGCTCTTAAAATGGTGAAGAAAAACATCGGAAGGAAATCGGCATATCCTTAAACCGAACAATTACCAACCCGCATTGAGCCCGCGTGATGGATTATGGCCCATTCTTTCTTCTTGAGAAGAAGCCTGAGTCCCAACAGTTATAACATTATAAGTCTGATTATATTTAGGCTACATTATTGTAAAAGGAAACAAATCACAAAATTAGTAGACGTTATTTTTTACTAACCTCAAAAAAAAAAAATATATATATATAAAAATATAAATATATTTTGTGAGATTGACAAAATATATTTATATTATGTTTTTTTTTTTTTAATTTAAATTAAATATTCATTTTACGATTTAATTTAATAAATTGACAAATTATAATTTAGGTGTCTTCAAGTCTAGAGTGAATAGGCTCTTAATAAACTAGTGCGCCTCACCATCAGAGATTGCATCACTGCTAACCATCAGGTGGGATCGCTGTCAGGCACTAGTATATATCAATTAAAAAAAAAATAT
The DNA here is from genome assembly GCA_910589285.2 of Mythimna ferrago. Taxonomy (NCBI): domain Eukaryota; kingdom Metazoa; phylum Arthropoda; class Insecta; order Lepidoptera; family Noctuidae; genus Mythimna; species Mythimna ferrago. The sequence continues at coordinate 4,344,944 of OU342680.1, forward strand.
TGTAAGATTGACAGAATAAATAAGTCAAATATAGAATGATTTTTTACCGAAACTCTGAGGTTTCATCATTTATTCACTCGCACAAGTTAGGATTACTTAACGTCATTGAAATTCTGTCAGTGTATAAGTCAATCTAAGAGTAAAATAACAAAAATTACACCAATTTTATAAAGCCAAAAGTTTTTTTATATGTTACTTCTTCATGCTCAAACAGCTGAACGGATTTTGATAAAATTTGGCACACGGGCAGACCATGTCATGAATAAGCACATAGAATACTTTTTATCCTAGGAGTTCATTTCCAATACCAGTTTTGGAAAAAGTATTGGTTAGGTTTTTGCTTTCCAATTAGTTGAAACTGACACACACATGACATCCTTTTTGAAACCGTCAAAAGATTGATATTACTATAGTAGATTCTACTATTATAGGTATCTTAATCTTGACACCGTCAATAATGCCTAGGTATCAATCTTGAAATCGCCGAATACTTGAATAATGTTAGAACTTCACCGACAATGAGTCAATTTATTTCCTAATCGACGCACAGTGAAAATTAGTTTCAATTTTATTTAGTCAAAAGATACAAAACCTGTGAAAAAATTGAGTAAGTATGTGTGTGCAGTGCAGTGTTAGTTTGTAATGTGTGTGTGTGTGTGTAATGTAAGTTCTTTATGCTGTTAAACAGCACACACAGCACATAGCATTAAATTTTGTAAAAGAAGCATAAAATATAAAGAAGTATGAGAGAGTAAATGGTGTAGTTTCAATCACGGGAACGTTACTGCACCGTTACAAATCGGATTACTGTTGAGCTACTTTTGTGGTGGATTATCAAGGCAAGGTGGGTTGGCAGTGGTGGCGGAAATGGATTTACTCTTCTTCAGAAAGTGTCATTGAGTTACCAATCATAGATTAAAAAGAAAAAAGTTCGTAATGGGGCGGCCAAATGGCGATGCAAACTAGCACAAATCAAACACATAAACCGAGGTGACCTTGGTTCGTGTTGCGTTGTTTGGATGTAAACCATGCGCCAACACTTTCGGTGGTTGGGAAAACGCACCTCCCAAGCAAGGGCGTCCAAGGTCATGGATTACAAACCAAAGTCACCTTGGTTAAAGACGTTGGTTTACATCCATCTGGCCGCCCCTTAATCTAAATTAAGGTTAAGCTACATTACATAAAAAAAATATTTGAATATGAATCTTACTATTGGAGAATGTTGTAAAAAAAGTTCGTCTATTCAATTTCAAATTTGAATATATTAAAACTAAAATTAGATTGTTGAAAATATTCAACTCAAAAACTATTTCACTAGAAGAAAGCCAAATTGAAATGCCAAATGTCATTAGTTAATATAACAGACAAATGCAGTTGATTATGGGTAAGGGCTATATATTTCACCAAGACACCGTGGCGGCGCAACCAGTCGCCGCTACCAACAAAAGGTTTAAGGCTCTATAGAGAGTTACTTACCTGGTGTCCGTTTGGTTGCGCAACCAATTTGGTGGTGCGACCAGCTCGGATGTGTGGCAGCTTACGGCTATATTTACACCATGATGTCCCGATGAAACATAGGCCTAAGACAACGCACGAATTAAAGTCGCAGAAACATGATAGTGAAAAATATTATATTGTATAATTATTGAGAGTTTATCCATGGTATTGTATATTTATTCTAGTATTCGCCTTTATTCTCTCTCTTTTTTATTGCACTTACCGCTATTTTTCTCTGCATCACCCAAACATTGACTGGTAGAAAATGCCTAAGGTATTATGTGCACCTCTTTACTTTTGAGTGCATTTAGGCATTTAATAAATAAATAATAATTATACTTTTTCGTTTCGATCATTAATTAAAATCGTAATTTATTTTCTTTTACAACGGCGAGCGGTCAACTCATTTTACCTGTACTAAAGAAAAAAATAGCAAGAAAAAATATAAAAGAGAGCTAAAGGTTTTAATGAAAGTCAAGATACTAAGAAGGTTTTAAAAATAACAAAGCTCTCTGGATAAAAATAATAAACGACCTAGTTACAAGGAAACTGGTAGATTTGCACTTCGGTAGATACTATTTTATCTTTTGCTTAGAGCAACGTTTCTTCCAGGAAAAAAGGAGTAGAGAAAGAGTATTGTTAGGAATACTGTAAAACAGTATTTATAATCCGTACTAATACATTAATGTTTACAAGGTAAAATTACATCACCACTTCTCTCAAAACGGTGAAGGAAAACATCGTGAGGAAAACGGCATGTCCTAGAAATAAAAAATCGAAGACATGTGACATTCACCAACCCGCACTGGGCCCGCGTGGTGGATGACGGCCCATTCCCTCTCCTAGAGGTCGAGGCCTGAGTCCCAACAGTGGGAACATTATAAGGCCGACTATGCTATGCTATAATGGCAAAATTGGTAAGTTTGCAACTGATGCTTGTGATGATAATCTCTCCCCCACTAGAGTCGCAGGACGATTACTGGCCATAGTAAGCGCAGGTTTGTAGACGACGAGCCATAGGTACCTTGCCGTCCGGCCGTCCGGTAAGGGCCAAGTTCTGGTCGACAGTTTAGTGAGTTCTACGCACATCTCAAAGAGATGTTAGAAAAATGTTTGGAGCCAAATTGGGCTGACGCCTGCCAGAGCTGCGGATTGTTCGAAGGAGTTACCGTAGCCGTCAATCGCAAAAAAAGATAACTGAAGAAATACAGTGACTTTTAATTACTAAAAGTCTCTCTTTCTGCTCCACCCAGAGAAGGAGAAGTTATTCGATGATTTGTCACGTAAAAAAGGGCTGATCTCTGAAACTGCTAAACCGCTATTACTATTATTATTATTTTGCTGTATTTTCTACTTTCACATGGGCATCGTCTCTGGCAAAAGCTAGTGGGATATACACATTTTCTTTTTTTTGTCAATAAAATTATTAGTTGTAGGTAGTAGAAAAATTAAAAAAAAAAATTTAAACATCTTCAACAAAAACGAAGTTATAAAGCTTCAAAGTTGCTTAAAAGATAAAGAAATTTGATGTGGACCCTCACGTTAAAATCTATAATGAATATTACAGCATTTATGCAAAAGGCTTTTTAATCAATTTTGATTCTGATTTCACAGCTAGTATTTTTTTTCCAATACTTGTTGATAAAATAGTGTAGACATTTCAATACTGCAATATGAATAGTAAATATTGTTAGTCCATCAGTTTTGGGAACTAATATTTTTTTCAAATATCCGTACACACAGAACTTTAAATAAAAAATCACAATGGTTTTTTGTTTTTATTTTATTATTGGTACAGATAATAGTTGATATTTTTTAGTAATAGTTGATAACACACACTCAGCCACATAATCTTAATCTACGACTCTTAATCAAGAATGTGGACTAGTGCGGCTGTTATAATAATAATAATAATGTATAGTAGTGATAGATCGATTAGCGCGCCGCGCAATGTTAGTCGATGTCACCATCCCACATGACGAGAGAAAGAGAAGAAAATCAAGTATCTCGACTTAGCACACGAGGTTGTCGACTTGTGGAATGTGGACTCGGCTGTCATTGTGCCGATTGTCGTGACCGTCAATGGCCTTATAGCCAAAAGCTTCGACGACCATCTGTCGAAGCTGTCGTTGCGCGGATGGATCAAGGGCCTGATACAGAAGGCAGTACTCCTCGATACGGCTCGTATTATGAGGAGGTTCCTGTCTCTGGAGCCCTAACCACCGGTAGCTTGGACCCTGCTCCCGACACCGGCGGACAACTATTTTTTATATTTTTAAATGTTCCTTTTTAATTATTTTTTTTAAGAAATATTTAAAAATGTAAATGATATGTTAAAATGGAAAATAAAGGAGATAATAATGTCAACATCTGGAAGATGGATGCAGCAGTCATTGTGCCGATAGTTGTGACGGCCAATGGCTTAATTGCTAAGAGTCTCGACCAGCATCTGAGGAGGCTCGCGTAGGACAGTTGAATCGAGATCAAGAGATTGAATACTTCTGGACACGACGCGTATTCTAAGGAGATTCCTCTCTCAGGAACCCTGACCACATCGGTGATCAGGGTTCCTGGAATAAGGTCCAGGCAGGCTACTATTTTTATATATTTAACTGTTTATTTTTCAATATTTTTATATTTTTTGACAGGCCTGTTGGTCTAGTGGTTAGTGACCCTGACTGCTATGCCGGAGGTCGTGGGTTCGATTCCCACCCAGGATAAATATTTGTGTGATGAGCACGATCATTTGTTCTGTGTCTGGGTGTAATTTATCTATAATATGTATGTATTTAGAAATATACAAGTATGTTTATCAGTTGTCTAGTACCCATAACACAAGCTCTGCTTAGCTTGGGACTAGACGGCGCTGTGTGATAGTTGTGGAATAATATTATTGTTATTTTGATAAATCGTACCTAAAAAAAGAATTATAATAATTCGTTATATGTCGTATATTATGCCACATTACATCACCATTAATAACGCAACAAATACAATCAAGGCTACGACCCTATTTAACCGTCCCTCGTCATAAATTTTAATCTGTATACAAAATAGGGACACCGTAATAATTTTATTGTAAGCTGATTATAAAAAGGTTCTTGCCCTATATTTAAGGGACCTTATAACAAGTACAGTAGACCGCACATCATTAGTAGCACTCTAACCTGAAGCTGCTTAGCGTGACATGGAGTTCTAATAGAATGCGAGGCAAGTTTAAATAGATTTTATTACCACTGGCATGTGATCTACTGTACCTAATTTTCGTATTGTTAAATATTAACCTTCTTTTAGAACCCATGTTACTAAAGGTTTCCGGCAAAGAAAAGGATCTCGTTTTCAGGGATGAGTTTGGGGTAAAAATAATTAGTATTATCCTAATTAAAACTAATCAAAATGGTAATTGGAAAATTAATCAGCTGTCATTTCGTTTAGCAAGGAGAGGTCAAAGTAACGTTCTGTTTTGTTAGGGAAATTAGGATGCCTTTCATTTTATACTTTAGAGAAGCATTTTCTGTAATTGAAAACTCTAGGCACAGATGTGTTTTGATCTAGCGGAGCCATTCGAACAAGACTGAAAAACCTAATGGCATTGGTTTATTTGTTTAACGTACCGCATGAATTAAACAAAAAAAAGAATGAAAAAGGCTATGCTCGGAGTTTCCTTCGAATCAGAAATGAAGAAATCCGCAGGAGAACCAAGGTTTCCGACATTTCACGAAGAATCGCCAAACTTTAGTAGCAATGGACAGGGCACATTGCTCGCAGAACAGATGGCCGTTGGGGCCGAAAGGTTCTGGAGCGGCGACCGCGTACCGGAAAACGCAGCGATCCAGACCGATGACCTGGTGAAGGTTTCCCGCACGCCTCAAGGAGTTTTCAGCAACAGTAGGGGCCCAGCAGTTAGTTTCAAAACACAGCTCGAGCCCCGGTATGAAAGCTTGAAGGAACGGGGTGGGTTTTTAGTCAGTAAGAGTCTGATACTATCTCCTGCTCCGCCCAAGAGCGGGGGTTCTCATTGACGATTTCCCCACCATAAAAAAACTGCCGCGGTAAACCTATTGCATAGCATTTTTATCAACTTATGCAATTATAATTATTTATTTATTTTATTTATGCAGTATTTATTTTCCTTTGTTTTTTTTTTTCTTTGATATTAATTGAAGTTACACTTTCACACATTGAATTGAATTTTGATTGATTGTTCACTCATTTGTTTTCTTATCGGTCACCACGCTCAAAAAACAAATGAGTGGGGGGTGTTAGGTTATTTTCGTTACGGAATTTCTGGATTCGGTCTCCACGCTCAAGGCCCGCGATAGAAGCTATGCAATAGCTTAAAAACCTGGTGAAGGTTGCAGGAATCCGATGGATACGGGACGCACAGGATAGTTCATTGTGGAGATACTTGGTGTGGCCATGTCCAACAGCGGACGTCTATCGGCTGAAATGATGATGATGATGACCTCACGAATTTAATGAAAAAAAACAAAAAATTTTTTTTTTTTGGCGCCCTGTGTGAATGTACCCGTTATGTCCGGTGTGCGTAAAAGATATTTACACTAAGATCACTTATTGTAACTATTATTAACATAGTTTTTAAGGGGTGTGATTACTAACATAATATGGACTACGGACTATTGAAATAAAGTTTTTTTTTTATCATAAGTATTATAAGTATGCGGCAACCAGCCTAAATAAGAAATTACTTTCAAACGATCCCAAAAAAATTCAACTTCAACTCCCATTCTCAGCAAAAACTTTCAAATCACTGCAAAAAGAGTTCACCAATTCCGCTGCCATTTGAAAAGTCATATTCAAAAATCTGCGTGAACTTTTTTTTTTGTGGCAACCCTACTGTGACGCGTGTGGGTTCAGACAACAGAGGAACTAGAAACGATTGCACTGGCATTTTTGCCATTCACACAGGTCGAGCGGCTGACTGAAACGCACATTTAAAAAACATTCAGATTGACGTGGATGTGCGAAACTTTTTGGTGGAATATTTATAGGAGAGAAAATCCTCTGAGTACGCTCATTCTTTTGTTGAGTCATTTTATAACATTGGGTGAGATCGAAGTTAACAGCTCGTTTATGACGAAAGACTTCAAAATCATACCAATAATATACCACATTATTTGTAGTTGTATTATATACTTTTGTGTGCATAAAGCATTTAATAAATAATAAATAAATGCTTAAACGCTTGCCATTTTGAAGCGCTTGGTGTGATATCAAAATCTTTGACAACAAACTATCAAGTGGAGTGAAACTAAACGCACTCGGTGATAGGACGTTTGTTTTCATAGAATTTGCCGTCACATCTTACCTGAACAGTAACGTCGCGTTTCAATTATTTGAATTTCTCGCTCTTATTATGCACTTAAAAAAAAACAGTTTTCATTCAAAACAAAATTATAAATTAAAATCTTGATGGAGGCTTAATTTTAATAAAATTTGTTTAAAAATATTTGATCCTTAATTGAATCATATGCATATTTTACTTCTAAAAAAATTTCTTATCTGGACCTTATTTTCCAATTCTGCAATTTATCCTCTTTATAATTAAATGTTAAAGTTAAACAACGTCAAAAATTAATTGGGTAAAGTCTAGCTGGATGCTAATTAATTATATTAACTATAGATACACCGAATCAGTCAATTTATATTTGTTAAATAATCCTAAAATGCTACCTGTTCATTACTAATCGTTTGTCTTGGTATGGCCACGTGCAGAGGAGGGATGAAAAGCAGTAACATGCGTTGTGAGGATAAAAGAGTTGTGAGGATACAATGTGGATAGATGGATTGTGTGAGAAGTGATATGAAAGGAATTGGAGTTAGTGATAGTATGACGGGTGACAGGACAGAATTAAAGAAAACGGGCCTCAAATAAAACGGGAAAAGGGCAAAAACACACACACATTTTATCTAATAAAATAAAAAGTTATTAGACCAATTATTTTATAACTCAATAATGTTGTTTACTCCATATGAATATTAATTAACTGACTTTTAATAATATTCCAGTGGTAAAGTATTAATTATTTTATGAACCATCCGTATTTATTGCATGGCTTTCCGCTAATTGGATTGTATTAATATAAACACAAATTTCATGCATAATTACGCAGTCATTATAATTAGATTCTCTTTGAATATGTTGGAAATAGATAGCTTTATTGGTACTGTCAGCTGTTATACTCTGAATAATAGAATTTTCGTTTAAAAAGGTGCTCATTAATTAAGTTACCTAGAACTTTTGTTGTTTATTTGGATGAAACTAATTTAATTCCAATTTCTCTCTAAAAACGATGATTTTATTAGATATACTTATTTTAATTTTAGACAATTAATCATATTGATTAACAACAGTTTTACAATTAAATCTTTCTCATCATCATTGTCATCTTCCTGCACTTGTCCCATGTTATTTGGGGTCATCGCAACACGTTTGTTTCTTCCATTCTATACTGTCAGTACTGTCACTCGTCACGCTATCACCAACTCCCTTTTCTTTCATATTACTTCTTACACAATCCACCTATTTTTTCTTTGGCCTCCCTCTCTCTTTCCATTCATACTCGTACATCCGAATTGAATACTGTTAAGTCTTTCTGCAATTTGATTAAGAGTAGCCAATTTAAAATTAGAACTTTGTGCGATATCAGTCCTAACTGAACCAAACTGATTGTGTCAACCTAATACCCAGTATCGCTAACTTTCAAAAACAAAACAAAAACAAACAAAACCCATAACCCACCTGTATTCATGCTTCAAGTTTAATAGAACGGCGTGCGAACAAAATGAATGACTGTGGACTGTGACGGGGTAAAATGTAGCAAAAAAAAATATAGCCCACTACAAAAAAATAGCACTCTGGTATCGGCAAATTGCGAAACAAAAGTAGTGGCGGTAAAGAGTCGGGTAGTAAAAAACAATGGAAAAAGCCAACGAGTTTCGAGCTTGGCAAAAAGATGTTAAGTAGGTAGTAAAATGTGAAGTATTGTCGACCTTTGAGGTTGTGGCACGAAGTTCGTTTAGATGAATCAAAGAGGTGAAGGTGGGATGATATAAGAGCTTTTGAATATAAAGCTTTATGACTGGAACTACCTAGCTGATAGTAGGTGATTTATCTCTGCCTTTGGACTTATAATCCTCAGTACAAAGCGTTTTGGGAATACATTCATTGTTCGTACAGCGTATAGGGAGGAATGGAATTCCCTGCCGGAGTCTGTTTCCTGATAGCTCCAACCTTTTGGGGTCTTTAAGTCAAGATTGAATATTTTAGTTCTAGGCAAGCAAGCTCCATCGTCGGCCACATCTCCGCTTACCATCAGGTTAGATAGTGGTAGAATAAAAAAGCAAGAAATATTTTGCAGATAATCATAATTTTGTTCAAATATGCACCAAAAAAGTTGCATTATAAAAATGTTAAATCAACATGAGCAACACTAGAATAGAGCATGGGCAGCATTCCGTAGCCCTGGCTGGCTTTAGCCCCAACTGGCCCGGGCTCTAACTGGCCCCGTCAATGTTGTTGATGTCTCGCAACACGCTATCGACCTGGAGTTAGTTCTCAACAGATAGCCCGCCGGCAAGCTACGTATTGCTCAACGTCTGCGAATTCGACTCCACCGTAGCTGGAAATCGTCTTGTAACTACTGACCCTCCAGTAGGTGTCAAGGTGTGAGGCGCGTCTCCAGCTTAAGGTTTCAGGCCCTTCCTTTGCTTGCTTCATTACTTTTTTTTTGTCGATTAAAAATCTAGTGCCCGCCGTACACGTTAGGATATACCTGACAGGTTAGCATGTACAGTTGAGTTGTACAGGTAAACCGAAGCGTGTACATTGCACACTTGTGCAGGTTTCCGTTCAAGCTCACCTGATAGAGATAACTATGCAGGTCGACCTGTTAAGTACACCCTAGCTTAAATGGCTACCAGATACAAGCTAGCAAGGCTGCTTAAAAATCATTCATCTATTTTCTCTCCCACCGACCACAACGCGTGTCCAACACATTGCTCCCACTCGCCGACAGCCTCAGAATTAGATCGCTTGTGACGTTTCCTCTCTAATGAGATCACACTAACGAGTTTGTTGACGGACGCTACTGTGACAACCGGAATTATTCACGACTGGGTACTGCGTTCCGAATTCGGGGTACGGATTTTTTTAAAAGCAAACACGTGGTAAGTCCCAAAATAACCTGCGAACTTGTGGAAATCTAAAATCCGGATTCTGACATGAATATTTATAGTTAAGAAACTGTCAAAGAATACTTTTTTTTTTTTTGGTGTGTAAAATCATCTAAATGACATCCCCCGCCCTCGGGCGGAGCGCGAGATAGTGTCAGACTCTTACTGACTAAAAGACCCAGCCGTTCCTTCTTGCCTTTCATACCGGGCCGAGGTTCCCTTTCGGAAACAGACCCTAGCCCCACTAGGCTTAGACTTAGCTGGGCCTCTACGGAAGAATACTTTAATGCTAACGTAGAGTTTGATAAGTATGTCAGTGAAGTCATTAGTACGGTAGTGTCATCGAAGTCAATAGTATTGACGCCAGTTTGACAACGGGACGTCAGTAGATACGTCATACCGCTTGACAAAGTCTGAGCTGAGTTTGTGCGAACCGAACAGTTAAAAATGGCAAGTGCACAATTACTGTTCCCTTTTATTTTTTATTTCCTGTCTAGAATACTTTGTTTGTTGAAAAAGATATGTAACTAATAATGATAAATAGGTACTTATCATTATTAGGTACATATCTTACTTATTCTAATTATCTTACTTACAAACTTTACAAAAAGTTACAAAGGTTTGTAACTTTATCATTTCTTTTACAATAAGTTTATCTGCTCAGTAATAACAAGAATTACAAGGAACATATCTGGAAAATGATACTACCGATATATGTCACAGGCATCGAACGACTGTCAATCGCCTTTGTTATAATATTCTATTAGTTTACTTGTATCTTAATGGTTTCTGAAAATCAGAATATGGTAGTACGGATACTTAAAGGTTTATTAATATTATTAGAAAAGGTCAATATTCCAACAAGGTAAAATATATCAACATTTTCGCAACAAAGTGAGTAAAGACCATTGTGGTCTAGCGGCCTATTGATAACGAACCCAACAAAAAAAAAATTGTTAGTAAACAGTATTCTAACATTTTTTTGTACCTACAGTCAAAAAACTTTGAAGGCATGTGACATTAAGTCGCACTGGGACCCCGTATTGGATTAAGGCCCATTCTCTTTTCTGGAGAGGAGGTTTGAATTCTATCATTGGTAATATTTTATAAAAGGAAGAAAGAAAGGAAGAAAGAAAGGAAAAAGGATAAAAGGAAGAAAGAAAGAAAGAAAGAAAGGAAAAAAGATAAAAGGAAGAAAGATAGGAAGGAAGAAAGGAAAAAAAGATAAAAGGAAGAAAGAAAGGAAGGAAGAAAGGAAAAAAAGATAAAAGGAAGAAAGAAAGAAAGGAAAAAAGGAACAAAGGAAGAAGAAAAAGAGGAAGCAAGATACAAAGAAAAATAAATAAATTTACTTGATAAGCAAGAGAATTGACTAAAGCTGGCTTACAATATTATTGTAAACATTTTAGAGGAAAAAAAATATGCGTCACATCCGCGCAAATGCCCAAACACGCAGCATGAATACCGTAGTCTTGTGTATAATGCGACGAGTCCACAGTGTTTTGACAGGCCTGTTGGTCTAGTGGTTAGTGACCCTGACTGCTATGCCGGAGGTCGTAGGTTCGATTCCCACCCAGGACAAATGTTTGTGTGATGAGCATGATCATTTGTTCTGTGTCTGGGTGTAATTTATCAATAATATGTATGTATTTAGAAATATATAAGTATGTTTATCAGTTGTCTAGTACCACTAACACAAGCCCTGCTTAGCTTGGGACTAGATGGTTTTGTGTGATAGTTGTGGAATATTATATATTATTATATTAGTGTTAGTTTTCAGATTAGACCGGTTGCGGTGTTGACAGAAAGACTTCGGAACGGTGTAGTGTCCATCAAAAGACTCCTGATATCCCGGTCTTAAGAGAGACTTGGACTACTTACTACTGGGACTAGGATCGTGAAATTTTTTACAAGGCTTGCTTTTATGACGTAAAGGAGCAATAAGAGAGGATTTATCCAAATTAGCCCCCCAAGGGGATGAAACGGGGGTCCAAAGTTTGTATGGAAAAATAGTACATTATGATAAAAGTGTGTAATGTTAGTGATTACCGTCGAAGCGGTATTTTGACCCGAGCCATGGCGAGGGTCTTAAAAGAGTCGAGAACGGTAATCATTAATTACTCACGTGTAGAGTCTGTGCGGAAAGTAAACCGTCGTGGGATTTGAGGGCGCTGCTGTAGATAAATATCGTTTTTGTTATGTAAGCAACATTGTGACGTCATTATAGTGCGACTGTTAAATCTTGATATTATGAAACTATGTTAGACTAACTTCTTCCAGCGTCTTCACCCTATAATAAAAATTATCCTATTGGCTGTATTTGCTCACCTAATGAAACTGCAAAGTTATAGCTTATGTGCTATATTATTGCAATGTTTATGATTAAGTTCATCTGTCTAGTAGTTTTTGCGCGACACATCCATAAATACGAGTACCTCCATCCATCTTCACAAACTTTCGCATTTATAATATTAGTAGCCTATTTATTGAACTTGCTCACGTGATGAAACTTAGCAAAAATATAGGTTAAATAGGTTAGGGTTTGACTGGCCTGTTGGTCTAGTGGTTAGTGACCCTGACTGCTATGCCGGAGGTTGTGGGTTCGATTCCCACCCAGGACAAATTTTTGTGTGATGAGCATGATCATTTGCTCTGTCTGGGTGTAATTTATCTATAATATGTATGTATTTCGAAATATATAAGTATGTTTATCGGTTGTCTAGTACTCTTAACACAAGCTCTGCTTAGTTTGAGGCTAGACGTCTTTGTGTGATAGTTGTGGAATATGTTATTATGTTATGTTGTTATAAGCTATATTATTGCAACGTTTATCATTAAATTCATCCGTTTATAAGTTTTTGCGTAATCAGTAACAAACCGTTAATTGTGGCGACATCTGGGGGAGGCCTATGTCGAACAGTGGACGTCTTTCGATTGTAATGATGATGAACATTTTAATGCAAACGATGTGACAAATGCGTGAAGAAATTACTGCTGTACTGCCTATCTAGGTAGGTTCCACCAACGACCACTTACCCAGTTCCAACGAAAATGGTTCTATCACTTTGACTGGGATCGGTTTATTATCACTGACTGGAATATTGTAGCTAACAGCAAGTTTATGTTTATCCTAGTTTAATATAAAGGTAAAAGTGGGACACACTACCACTTCTTTTAATATAAAGGTAAAAGTGGGACACACTACCACTTTCTCGTTGTCTTCCTCAGTACATTTTTCCCTTTTGCTAATCAATTAAAAATATAAACTTAATGAATATAAAAATAAAGTACACTTCAGAATTTGTAATGTTGCTTCGTAAAAAATCTATTTAGCCTGTAAGGGACCTTCTCATATACAAGATCCTTGGGATGACTTGGTTGTCCGTCTGTTTATCTGTTAAGACCCTTTAACTCAAGAACGCTTGGAGGTATCAAGTTAAAATTAAAACCATACACTCAAGTCTGCGGTCCTTTCAAGTTGTGAAAAAATCAGACTTCTGAGTTAACGAAAAAAAAACATACGGCCGTTTATGTCGCAAAAAAAACGTATATTTCGATACTCAAGGGAATCAAAGTTCATAGGGTGACTCCCGTTGACCTAGAATCCTGAAATTTGGCATAAGTCAAGGTTTCATAGAACAAGTACAGGGAAAAATCTGAAAATTGTAAATTTGTAGATCCGCCACAAAAAAAAAATTGTTTGCAATTCGGAAAAATCTTCGTAACTGAATTCGGGAATTGATTTCATAGGTAAATTTGTACAGAATCCTCAGTGCGCGAGTCCGACTCGCACTTGCCCTTTTTTATTTTAGTTACTGTATCCTTACTCAAGCCTGAAAAGAAATATTCTAAGTTAGTCGAAACGCATTATAAATTTAAAGTATCAATACTCTATATACTAGTCATCGAAAATATTGACCAAAACAAAATAAACAAATATCGTCATGTTTAAATGAATTTCCGTTTAATTTATATATATTTGGAGATAACAGGGACAGGAGTTTACCTGGGAAGTCTAAAAACATTAAAATAATAGTGTTACGTACCAAAAAAACAGCTTATCAATGTTTCCCAAGTTCGTGACTTTGTTTTGTTCAATAATGGTGTGATTTGCCACTTGTTATCTTTGGCAAAACTGTAATATATTAAATATTATTTCCCTTGCACCTCAGTGAAATTTTTTTATCACATTTCTGAAGATTTCAATTAAAAATCACAATAAAATAACATAATAAGCAAACATGATATGACGTTTGGCATTTGACGGATGGCTGGGTTGGGTTGCTACTTAAAATCTTTAATGTTGTTTTCACTTTACGCCACGACGGTTCTTTTATCGCACAGACAATATCATACGACGTTTTTCAATACACTTGTGAATAAAATAACTGTAAAACTAATAAACTTTTGAGGTGGTAAAAATCTGTTTTCATATGCGCGCCCATTTTTTCTTTTCTTCGTGGAGGACGACGCACGCCCATCCTGATACGATAAATAATGTAATAAAATTATGGCAGAGGAGAGGTTGAACAAAAAGGTTTTAACTACATTATAGCACTATTGCGTAATGGTAATCAAAATTTCACAGTTTGGTAACAAGTGCCATTATATACCCAAGTGCAGTGCAATAAGAGTCGCTTTATGAGCAAGTGTATTGAAAAATACTTTTACGCGAATGAAGCCGCTAGCAGCACCTAGTTTGAAATAAATACTTAAATTTTTTTGATTCTTCACAGGTACACCTCTGTCAAAGCCACCAGATAATTCAGGCAACATGTGTACTAAATAACATACTTCATTTCGATATAGGTTGTCGTTAGACATTGAAATACACGTCGTAAGTCGACACGAAGCCACTCGGAGTGAATTATACTGAATAACTCGGTGCTCTCGTAAAATGTGCGTTACAGTCCTTTACGATCGTATTTGTTTCTACATTTCTGTTCAGTACCATTTGTTGTCGTATTCTGAAGTGAAAAGAGAATGAAAAGAATCATTTGTTTTTCTTCTATTCCAGCATTTGTATTTACTTGTATTGGAAATAAATACGTCGTCTAGTTTTTTGCAAGCAAAATAAAGTCGACCGTTCATAGTAGCTAGGATGTACAAAGAATTTAATCAATTACTAGTTTAAATTATACAAGCTGTTGTCAGAGAGTTCGCTCACATGAAATGAGCAAAAACATGATGATGAGCATGGGATGATGATGATGCATTGTTATGACTAAGTGTGACTAAGTGTTATGGATCTGTTATCATATTTTATGGTAAGACCTAAATTGGACCAACACTTACTGCGAATAAATTGATTTGATTTGAAAGTGGAAAATTGTCTCAAAGGACACACTCCTGGGATAAAAGTATTCTATATGCTATTCCAGGATACTTACCCGTGTACCCACAAACATCTTCAATTTCTTTATTCATCTACCGGCCAGTGGACAGCGAGTAATAGGTAGCTCGCCGTCTGCCGTCCGGTAAGGACCAAGCCGGGACGACACCGCGTTGTGGTCCACCTGTACCTCGAAGAGATGTCATCAAAATTGATGGGACCAGTTAATGCCAACGCCTGTTACTGCGATTCGTTCGAAGGAGTAACTATTAGTTTTTGTCAGTCCACTCCATCCAGAGTGGGAAAAGCTATTTTTGATAACTTCCTTCGTAAAAAAAAGACCAACATAAACTTTCGACTCAAACCGATGGTAAGGGATCCATTTGATGCTGGTTGTTTGATAATAAACATATCCAATGTTTTATTGAAAATTATATCGAATAAATTCCACGCGTGCTGTAAAAAAGATCTTAGTATTGATACATACATGTGCCTTGTGATGTTATATGCCTGATTATTTCGCGTAAAAGCGTATTTTAGATGCTTGGTACACGGTACTTTCGTGAGTTTTATGAATGTAAATAATGTTTTGTACATCGAAGAAAGCTGTGTGAAATAACGGAAAGTAAATATTTGGTGTGTCTCGGTTGTTCAAGGGTAGGTAGCATTATTAGTGGTTTTTGTGAAGTAGTTCTGGCGGGATTCTTAATATTTGTTTTCGGTGGATAGAAAAAAATCATCCAGATAGACATTACCCGCCCTAGGACAAAGCGGGAGATAGTGTTAGACTATTACTGACTAAAAAACTCACTCCGTTTCTTCGTTGCCTTTCATACAGGGGCAGAGCCTTCCTTTCAGAAGCAAACCGTTGGCCCTAGTAGGCTTCGACCCTGCGGGCCCCCTACGTTTGCTGACAACTCTTTGAGGCGCGCGAGAACAGTACGCACCGTCGACGACTTGGGCTCGGTCGGACAACGAGCTACCGGTTCACCACATCTAGAGGTAAGCGATTATATGATCTACGAAAGAGCACGCTTGTCTAGAAGTAACCGATTCATTCTTGACTTAAAAATTC
Source organism: Mythimna ferrago (assembly GCA_910589285.2). Classification (NCBI taxonomy): domain Eukaryota; kingdom Metazoa; phylum Arthropoda; class Insecta; order Lepidoptera; family Noctuidae; genus Mythimna; species Mythimna ferrago. The sequence goes on from OU342680.1 coordinate 4,361,044, forward strand.
TTAGGTTGTAGCTATCACGAAACACAGACTCCGGCAGGGAATTCCACTCCTTATCTGTACGCACAATGAATTTGTTCTTAAAATATTTCAACAAATTACAAGCGTATTTAAATAGAGAATTTCATTTGTAAAGAAAATAAATATGCTGTTCTAAACAAACTATAATAATTTAACAGAAAAGCGGCCAAATATGAGTCTTAAAAATGTTGAGCCGTAATTTTAAATTAAGTAATCCTTTTTGTACTACAGCCACAGCTCCATCCAGTAAGGATAGTAAAACAGAAACGCCTCAGAACTGTTTATTAAAAATTTAATTAAAAACGTAATACTGCTTTATGTAATCTTCGGATTTAGTTCTTTTGATAATTTATGCTTGTAATAAACAAGGTGCTTTTTCATCGTCATGTTGTTTTTAATAACGCTGTAAGTAATATCTCTAAACGTGATATAGTGGTAGAGGAAGCCCTAATAAAAGATGAAAAGATGGACGAATTATGTAAAAGGATTCTGTCAGTGATAGCAAATGTTAAAATATCTAAGATTTGTCACTTGACATTTAAGTAACTGTGTACCGTGCCGAATCCTTAAAGGGATGCAACTTACATAAATTTCATTGTTTTTCATACAACCGTTGTTACGAGATTATAGATAGATAAATATTTTCTTTATTGTACTCCAAAAATAAAAATTACATCAGGAACTTAAAATTAATAGGGTGTCACAATGGGGGGTCTTATCGTTAAAATCGATTTTTTACAGACAACCTTTGGATGGATTTGACAGAGAAGGAGAAAAAAAGATACGTAGGCTTCTGAAAATCTGCTATTGTGCATGAACTTTGACACTTCATAATTTACTCAAAAAATAAAAAATCAAATAAAAAATCAATAGAAGCCTTGCTAATTTAATCAAGATTCGATTGAATGATGGCATTTTTTTTCGAAAACTTTTAAGTGTTTAAAAATAACACATATCCCTGGAACAAGTTTTGTAAAATAGTCGAGTAAATCACGGAATTACCGAAAGCGAACCGAGTTTTCAGGCGTTATCTCAATTTTTTCACGTTGCCTCTTCGTCTAACATCGCGTTGGATTGCGTTAGATGAAGCAACAAGCTTTTAAACCATGCTCGATGTTGATTATAGGCGAGTGGGAAAGGAGCCTCATAATATACATATTTCAAGCTATGATCTTTATAGCGAAGTGAAATATAGGAGTAGAGTAAGACCCAATGAAAGGATATATGGATTCTGTAAAAGGGTTCGGTAGATGATAGTGATTGTTGAAAATTTCTAACATTGGCCACGTGACATTTTGGTAACGGTGGTGTGCCGGCCCGAATCTTTTAACATATTTCAAGCTATGATCATGATAATAGTGAAGTAAGATTTAAGAGTTGAGGAAATCCAAAGAAAATGTAGATGTATTCTGCAAATGCTGTTCGTGATAGCGATTGTCGAAAATGTGCCGAAGAATGGCCATGTGACATTTTGGTGACATCATCTACTGGGATTCATAAGCAATGATCATTATAGTAAAGTAAGATAAAGGCATATTTTATTCATGGTTGTAAACTACAATCAAACTACTTACAAATTATTTTTGTAACAGAGGCAAGCCAATGTCATCTATACAAATTTTTTTTTTTCTGCTTTATTCTGGAGTGACATAGGCTATATTTTATATACGCGAAGTGGCCGGCAAAAAAAAAACGCATAAAGGCATAAGAAATTTTTTGAGTAAAAGTATCAATCACATCAAGTGTCTGGTCCTGCGAGAAGAATGATGATTGATTACATAATGCAAAAACATCGGTTGGAAGTTTTTCACAAAGTACTTATTATGTCCATCCTTAACAATTACCAAAAAATAGATCTCATGAATAAATAACTTTTGGCCTTATGACTTTGTGCGTAAGAGGTATCGAAATATCTCAATGAAACTTACTCCGATCCAGAAATCGAACACAAAAAAAAAAACTGTTTACTCATCAGCCATCATCATCATCATCATAAGACATAAGCCAAATCACTCCAACGAAACAAGAACGAACCAAGTGTAATCACTACGAACGGTCCTTTGCGTCTTGCATTTATCGGATACCAGCGACTCTCATCAGGTCATCGGTTCACCTGGTCAGAGGCTTTCCTATGCTGCGCTAATCAACAGTAAATGAGCGCATTTTTTTTTAAATTTTGAAATTAACCACTTCACTATTTTTCTATCCGATATTAAGTAATAAAGTTCTTTTATCCGAAAACAAAACCGAATAGATTCCTAAAGAGGAACCAGAATCAAACCTTTGTAAGCAACGTTATGTATATTGAAATATCTCCCTCAAACAATTCCAAGCAAAGCGTATTTCGTCTAACCGAGTGGTTAGCATGCACAGCGCTTGCAGTGACTGTGTAATGAATTACAAATATCTTGATCGATTTAAATATGGCGGTACGTGCTTCATTTAGTAAATTGTACATTTTCTGGAGTTAAGTATATGTACACATACATAACCACCGCATACGACCTATATATTATTACGGGCTCTCTCTCGACTATATGTACTGTTTGTTGAAAGGAGTTCCTTTGTGCTCTGAAACGTACATAATAATATAATTATTGTAGAATCCGTTCAATTCTGAAATTAAAACTGATTGCTATTTGTGTTAATTCTGCCCAAGCGTCACCAAATTGACTGGTCCTGTGCATCTCTCAAACATTGTGATGTTTGAGAGATGCATATGGCCAGTCCCGCAAGCCTTACCACATCATCAGTGCACCTTGTGAGATGCATCCACACACATGCGTATTCTGGTAACTTCATGGTCATTGTTGAATTCGTAAGTTCATCAATATTATTCATAGCTTACAAGACTCTCCATAGTATTAACGTGCCTGAGCTGATAGCTGTGCTGGCTCGTTTCTTACCAGATCATCTGTGTACCTTGCGGAAGGCCATCAGACGCTGCGTCTTCCGGTACCTACATGACCATGGTCAAATTCTTGGCTTATTAATATTATTCGCCTACAAGACGCTCTGTGGTATTAACGTGCCTGAGCTGCCTGCTAAGCTGGCTTGTTTTTTTTGTCTCAGGCAATTACTACTGCTGCAAAAAGCACAGGATGTCGAAGGCATTATACTGTAGCACATGCTCAGTCCCTAATATCTTGCCCTCTGTCTAGACTCTAATCCAACAAATGCTCTGATTGCGAATGAATGGATGATGATTCTATTGACATTTCAGTAGTATTGTGAGAGGGACTGATGTACATATTTTTTCGTAATTTTAATTGTTTTTGATTAAGTTATTGGAAATAACCGCTTAGCATCTGTAATTAAATAAATAATATTCTGTTCAAGGTAGGCGTTTCTTTTATCCCAGATAGACGACATCAATGACAGGAAGACAGGAACATACTACTCATGTTATGTTTGTGGATACACAACGTTTATATCGTCGCTAGTAGAATTTAACTTTGTCTAAAAAGCCTAAGCCTGAAATAGGCCAATAAAGTCGCCTTCTGTAACAAAACTTCATATTGAAATTGAGGCCTCCGTGCAGCGGATAACCCATATCCATATGGATCAACCACGCTAACGTACGGTCGTGTCAGTGCATGCCACAGCGCTGAGGAAAAGAGGCATTACCGGCTTATTTATTACAAGCCTTTGATAACATGGAAAACAGGGTATCGGTGAGTTTCTATAAAATTTTAGTAGGTTGGTACAGTTAAATGAGGTATTTGGTATGCAGGCAAAAATATTCATTGTTAAGTATTCAATAGGTTCAAATTAAAATTACTATCTGAATTCCGCAGACATTATGTGTTTTTAACGTCGCGTCAATAACTAAAGTCAATTGAAAAACAATAATAAAGTACATGATAACGAGATCAAGTTAGTGAACTTTAATTTTAATTTTTTTTTTTGTTTAACTTTTATTACAATATCCGTCACATTTGTGGAGATTCTTTACTTAATTTTAACTCGTTTACTGTATTTCTTTTTACCCGACTAAGGCAAAGCCAAAAGAGGGTTGTGATTTTGACAGGATATGTATGTATTTGTTTATAACTTCTGCTATACTTACAGAGGTGTGTATAACAAATTGAGTTACTCAATAGACACATGAATCTATTTAACTATACACTGAAATAATATTATAAAGCATCCCTGCTTTGTAATGTTATTTCAGTCTAAAACGAAATCTTTCGATTTATGTTTTTGTTTGTGATAAGTAAACTCAAAAACTGCTGCACCGATGTTAGAAATTCTTTTATCAGTAGAAAAACCAGTTTGTTACCTTGTTTTTTTAAACTTCTGGCATAAGTTGGTTTCACATAATTGCAAGCCAACGGCCTGTATACCAAATAGCTAGTTCAAGTGTACTTACAATAGGGCTATAAAATCTTTCGATACGTGTACGTAAAGCTTGGCTGTAAAACTAGTAATGCTCATGTCTCTCATGGGACTGTCCTAGTTTATATAGGTGTTATATATGGCCCGTTGACTCGTTGTTTATGAGACGATTTATTCATGAATATTTTTCTATAGTTTTTCATTAACACTAAACTTGTACGAGCTTATTAATTAATTTTTGCCCACGGCTTCGCCCGCATACATAAAATATAGCCTATGTCACTCAGAAATAAAGCAGCTTTTCATCGGTGACAAAATTATAGCAATCGGACCAGTACTTTCAGACATTACCTCCTACAAACAAAAAAAAAAAAACTAAAAAAAAACAAATTCTACTCTAAAATGATTATGTAGACTAGTGGTCCTGATAGACGTTGTCCTACCCGAAAGTTAGCATTTTGAGTCCAATTGTACTTTGAAATCGTCCAAGGATCTACACAAATGTACACGTAAAATCGCATCTAAATCCGTTTAGCCGTTTAGGGGAAGTCAGGTGAAAAACACACGCAATAGAAAATATATAATATAGACTAGCGGTCCTGATAGACTCTGTCTTGCCCAAAAGCTTGACAATCCCGTAAAAAAAAAACAATTTTCAAACCATCTACCATCACCATCTCGTTCACAAAATCTGATTTCAACTTCCACATTTCTTTGAGTGTTCATTAAATCTTAAGCACATTTTCAAAGAACAAGTTTTAAAAAACAGGCCTTCACACCACATGCACACAAAAAAAAATATTTGTGTTCAGAATAAATTTACTCCTAGCTTTTACCCGCGACTTCACCCGCTTACATAAAAAATATAGCCTATGTTACTTAAAAATAAAACAGGTTTTATCGGAGAAAAAAAAATAGCAATCGGACCAATAATCGGAGCCTCATATAAACAAAAAAAAAACAAACTTCACCTCTTTAATATAATAGTGTAGATGGAGTTTGTTTGCGACATTGCCTACCGACTTAATTCTTTAGTGTTAAGGGGACAACTAGCACAAACCAAACACATAAACCAAGATAACCTTGGTTTGTGTCGCGTTGCTTGGATGTAAACCACGCGCCAACACGTTCGATGGTTGAGAAAACGCGTCTCCCAACCAAGGGCGTTGAAGGTCATGGATTACAACTACACGCGCCAACACGTTCGATGGTTGAGAAAACGCGTCTCCCAACCAAGGGCGTTGAAGGTCATGGATTACAACTAAACACACAAACCAAGGTCACCATGGTTTATGAGTTTGGTTTGTGTTGGTTGCATCCATGTGGTCACTTTATTAGGTATACTATGCAGTCAGTGATACTACGATGGGCAGGGCACATTGCTCACAGAACGGATGGCCGTTGGGGCTGAAAGGTTCTGGAAGGCGTTGGAAGGCCTCCTACAAATTGGACCGATGACCTGGTAAGGATTGCAGGAATCGGATGAATGCGAGACGTACAGGACCGTTCATTGTGGCGACACTTGGGGGAGGCCTTGGACGTCTTTCGGCTGAAATGACGAACAATGAAAGGCAATTTTGGTGAACTGTAAAGTATAAGTATACTACTTATCTATATCACGCAGTAGAACTTAAAGTTCTCCACCGTTTTCAGGTAAAAAAAATAAAAAAAAAAAAAAAGCCTTTTATTCCATGCATCATCAAACATATACAAACATTAAATCACAACAGTATTTTTAATTAAAAATAATAATAATCGGAAAACTTATAAATATAGTTCGATTTCTTACGTGCAACTTTTATTTAGAATGAATCAATCATTTAACAATATTAATTATTTCTATCTATTTAAATGTATTAAACAATAACAAACGTTATTTATATATTATATTTATATTTTTGTTTTTTACACAATATTTCAATTAAATTCTGTATAGGTGATTTCATTAATTATTTGGTCAAGTAATTAAGTAAATTATATTAAATTAAAATCAAATTCAATTAAGTAAAACCAAATTAAATTTAAAATCAAATAAAAAACAAAATAAATTAAAATCATAATAAATTAAAATCATATTAAATTAAAAACAAAATAAATTAAAATCATATTAAATTAAAATCAAACTAAATTAAAAACAAGTGTATTGAAATTAAATTCCAAATGAAAACCAAATTAAAATCAAATAAAATTAAAATTAATTCAAAATTAAATCAATATCAATCCGAATTACATTAAAAATTAAAGTCAATTTTTATTTTCTAGCATGGACCCCTCTCGGGTTAAGGCCTCCTCCAAGGTTTTCCATTTATCTCTGTTTTTAGCAGTCACTAACCAGTCTGAACCTGCTATTTTCTTTATATCGTCTTCCTATCTTGTATAAGGTCTCCCTACTCGACGTTTGCCTGGCGGGCCTTTCCATTTAGTGACATTTATGGTCCACCTATTGTCCACAAATCTGGCTAAATGGCCGGCCCATCTGAATTTCAGTGATTGGGCATAACATAACGCATCTATCGCTTTGGTATAATTTCTTATCTTGGAGTGTCGTACTTTATGTATTCTCTTGATATTCAGCATGCTGCGTTCCATACCTTTCTGACACGAACTAATTCTACTTTTAATTTTCCTCGTGAATTTCCACGTCTGGCAGCCGTACGTTAGAGAAGGCAGAATGCATGAGTCCATAGTTTTCTTCTTTAGCTTTAGAGGCATGTTACTTTTAAATACGTCCTTTAAGCTCCAGTATTTGTTCCACGCGCTTTTGATTCTACGTTCTATCTCTATGTCATTGCTGTTGTTTTCAAAACTTATTTGCTTACCCAGATAGGTATACTGGCCCACGTATTCTAGCGGCTTGTTCTCTATTTTAATACATTTCTTGATACTATTGGTCATGGCTATTGTCTTTGATAGGTTAATTTCCAATCCTACTAGTTTACTCTTCTCGTGAAGTGTTTTTAACATATATTGCAAGCCACAGCTAGTTTCCGATAGCAAAACGATGTCATCTGCGAATCTTAGGTGGCTTAGGTATTTGCCATCAATATTTAGACCGCACCTTTTCCAGTCCAGCTTGCTCATTATTGATTCCAATACAGCTGTAAAAAGTTTTGGAGATAATGGGTCGCCTTGTCTAACTCCTCTCTTTATAGGAAAGCTATGGCCAGTTGTTTCCAATTTTACTTTGCTGGTGCTGTTGCTATATATGTTTCTTATCACATCTATGTATTTATTCTCTACTTTTTGAGCTACTAAGGTTTCCCAAATACTTGTGTGAGAAATTGTATCGAATGCTTTTTGGTAGTCGACAAAGGCGATGTAGAGCGGTCTCTGTCTTTCCTGATATTTTTCAATAACCAGTTCCAATGAGTGAATGTGATCTATTGTGGAGAAACCTTTGCGAAAGCCTGCTTGTTCTATGGGTTGCCATGTGTCTAGTGTTTCACTTATTCTCTTGTTAATGATCGAAGAGAATAATTTGTATAGTGAGGGCAAAAGGCTAATAGGTCTGTAGTTACCAATGTCAAGAGAGTCACCTTTTTTATAGAGTAATACTATGTTTGATTCGGACCATTGCGTTGGTGTAGTCGCCGTTTTTAGGATGAGATTAAATAGGTGTACCAGGAATGTGACCAACGGAGCTCCGCCGTATTTTATAGCCTCGTTAGTGATTTTCTCTGGACCTGGGCTTTTATCTAATTTCAATCTCATCACAGCTTGAACAATTTCTGTATTGTCAATTGGTTGAACTTCGTACTTGTCGCTCCTCAGTGATGCCTCTTCATTATCCTGGTTTTTGATACTGGTAGAGAGCTGAACATCTGATTTGGCACTGTACAAATCTTGGTAGAAGTTTGTTGCAATATTTATGATGTCTTTGCGTTTGTACGATGTTTTCCCTAGCTGATTCAAACCTTCGATCCAGGTTCTGTGAGTTCTAAGTGACTTGTAGGCTTTCTTTATGCTCCCGTCATGCGCAAGATGATTTTCTATGGTGGAAGTTCTGTGGTTTTGGTAATCAAGTTTGATATACCTGGTAGTTAGTTTATATAGAGCGCTAAGTTCGTTTTTTTGGGTACGGGATTTATTTTTGGTTTTTTGGAGTTCTTGCCTTCTCTTTATAAGCAATAGCGTTCTTTTTGATAAAACCTTATGTTTCATAGTGACTTTGCTAGTTGATTTTGCAGTTTCCAGACTATGTTTTATAGCGCATATTAATGAGTCATAACAACTTTGAACAGAGTCTGTTTTGGGCAAGTTTGACAGCTGGTGTTTTAGATTTTTTTGATATATAATTATTTCGTCCTCGTTTTTTAGATTAGCTTGTTGATCATTTGCGTATGTCGCTCTACTTTTATGTGGCTTTGCAAGTATAATTGTGCTTCTTAGTAGTCTATGGTCTGATGGAAAATTTAAATTCAAAGTCTCTATATTTTGAAACATTTTTGGCTGGTTAGTTGTTATATAGTCTATTTCGTTTTTATACTGTCCATTTGGAGATCGCCATGTCCATCTACGACTGAATTTTTTCTTGAAGTATGTATTAATAATGGCAAGTTTATTTTCAAAAGCAAAGTTCAACATTTTCTGTCCTCTTTCGTTTCTTTGTCCATAACCATATCTTTTTGTTATTAAATATTCGTCTTGTAGGGGTTGACCAATCTTTGCATTGAAATCTCCCATTATTATCAGGTTGATATGAGCGGACTCTATGGCTTTATCTATTGATTTATAAAATTCAAGTATCTCCTCATCATCCGCCGACTCTGTAGGCGCGTATACCTGTATCACGCTTATGCTGTAGCCTTGAATATTGAGATTCAATAATGCAACTCTTTCTGTAAAACCTGTGAAGCTTTCAACGTTTTGTTTTAGGCCTATATTTATGAGGAAACCAACGCCGTGTTTTCCTGGAGTTTCCCCCATATGACACAGAATGAAGTCTTCATATTCTTCTATTTTACTGCCAAGGCGTCTGACCTCTGATAAACCTATTATATCATATTTCACCCCCTTTAAGGCTTCTTGCAACTCAATCAGGCGCTCGCACGAGGATAGAGACCTGACATTATACGTTGCCACATAGAGCTTATTTGTGAGAGTAGTCTTTTGTTGTGTATTTGTAGGCGACGTAATATTCACATTCACAGTAATCGTAGCAGTCGTAGAACCCGTGGCCATCGCAGCATTCGTAGTCTTCGTAGCACTCGTGGTATTCCTAGTCTTCGTAGTGTTTATAGTAATCGTAGTATTCGTAAGGTTCATAGGTTTTGTTTGGTTCATAGGTTTTGTACGTCTATTCCTTGGAGGGTGGTGGTCATAATCTTCCACGGTGACCAACCGGATTGGAAGATGTTTTGTATTATCTTTATCTTTGCTTGCTATTTCTGTTGTTTTGAGAGGGGGCCCTAATTGCTAATTGGTTTCATTTTTGTTCTCTAGTGATTTGTTAGATGAAGGATTATTACTTATTAAATAATTTAAAAGACCCGGTTTTACTATTCCTTCAGAGCGATTAGAAAACGGAGATGGCGGCGTATTCAAAGCGGTGGTTTTGTTTTTCTTATTCGCTTGTGTTCTAAGGGGTGGAAGACTTTGACTGGACTGCTTTTCTTGAGGGGAAGCGGAAAAGAACCTTTTTTTGCTATTTTCCGGTATAGGAACATTTTCTGGTTTATTTAAAATTAACAATTTGTCGTATTTAATAATTGCTCTATTTCCTTTCTCCCTTTCTGATTTTAGTTGCTCTTGAAGGTCTTTTCTTTTTTCCAAAATATGTTGAGGGTAATCTTCTTTTATATAGTAGTTAGTATCCTTAAGTAGTTTTTTCTGCTTGAAGATCTCGATTTTTTTCCCCAGAGTTGCTAAAGTTAATATAATCGGACGTGGGTTTTCCGACTTTTTTCCGATTCGTCTAAGTTCTTGAATGTCGCCATATGATATTTTGACAGATAGATGTTTAGTTATAAAAGCGATAACGACGTTTTCTAAGTCGGAGTAGCAATGTTCGTGTTCATCAATGCCAAATATTACCACATTTCTTTTTCTCGCCTGTTTTTCCAATATGTCTAATCTATGTTCTTGTTTTTCTACTCTGTGTTTTAAGTCTTCATACTTTGCTTCCCATACGTTAAATTTAGCATCAATTATTTTATTTATATTTTCTGTAACATTTTCTGTAACTTTTGCTCCACTTTCCTTTATTGTGTATTTCTGTTCGTCTAGTTCTTTTTGAATTAATCGTAGAGTAGCCAAAACTTCCTCCATATTTAATTATATATATTGTTACAAGTAGTTTAGTAATCAATAGTGATTGATGCTAATGTCTTCATACATGTATCGCCCTCTGTTGGTGAATGGATTAGCTATAATGATTTTTCTGTTCTGGTAGTTTAAATTTTCGACGCTAGATGGCGGTGTTAGTTCTTTGCGAAGTAGGAATGATTCCCAATATTGGGATATGTTACGTTCTAGTTATGCTCTTGATGTGACAGAAATACAATCAGAACCAACCTGTATGGTGCTTCTTAACACTAGAATTTATTCATTACAGATCCATCTTGATTATCCCTTCGATACTAGATGGCGCTGCTTGTTCTTTCACAAGCGCAGTGACGACGGTTTTTTGAGATATTTTTTCTTTATAGGTTATGTTTTTGATAAAATACAGAAAACATTCAGAATTGACCTGTATGGTGTTCCTTTATGCTGGAAAAGACGTCGTAACTCTTGGATTTGATGTTTCTTCCGTCAGCTTTGCGTATAAATCCACGGTTTTATGAGAACTGTCTTTGGTTGGTGAGAACTGTTTGAGTTGATTTTGCACTTTATAACGTTTATTTTCACAGCACTTTCATTAGTCCATGTATATTGAGTCAATCACTAAGCTTTGAATAATGTTCTATGGATAAATTCACTTTAATTGATTTTTTATCTCAATAAAACTTGGGAGACGATGTAAACAGTGGCACAGAGGCGCCCTCGTTTTCAGGTACTACGCATTTATTTCGACATTTTAACACCGAGATGAACGTTGTGGCAGATTCTTGGCACTCTGTCTAAGCGCAATGGGACTGCAGTCTTAATTGTACGTGCCTGTGTTTGCCACCGTAGGACAGTACAAGTTAGAAACTTTGTCAAATGTTGTGAATGCCAAGTAACTAACAGTTATATTTTGACATTTTCAGATAAATTACAACTTACAATTTAAGCTGAATTATATATTCCTGGTCAGGGTCGCGGGAATCCGATGGATGGGTGACGCACAGGACCGGTCGTTGTGGCGACGCTTGGGGGAGGCCTATGTCCAACAGTGGACGTCTTTCGGCTGATATGATGATGATGATAATTATATTCTTCTATCTTGAGGTGAGTAATCATCCATTGACTTCTCCCACTCTTGGGTGACGTGGGAGGACGTATGAGATTTGTACTGACTAAAACTACACCTGTGCCCTTCAATTGACCTTTTGTATTCTGTAACCGCGGGTTACCTTTTCAGAAACTCCCCGCTGCCCAAGTGCTGAAAATTTTAGCTGAAATCCCTTTGAGGCGTGCGTGGGGAGACTATGCACAGACTACTCGGGCTCGGTTCGGACGGTTCCACACACACATACAAATTATTTAGCGACGCAATCGAGATTTTATAAGAATTTATCAAAATAGACCGTAATTTTTTATCCTAAAATAATCTAGTAATTAACATGACAAAAATAAACTATTTTAAAAATATCTGAAATCCTTTTTTGAACATACTACGTTTAGAATGTGCGTTCATTATGTTACTTCACATAAATATTGTAAAGGCGAAAGTTTATGAGTATATATGTATGTTTGTTGCTTCTTCACACTCGAACAGCTGAACTAATTTACCATAAAACTCGGCACACAGGTAGACAATGTCGTAAAATAGCACATAGTTTTTTTTTTATTAATTTATCCCTAGAGTATGTTCCCCATGGATAAACTTCAACTAGCTACTATTCTTTCTGCAAAGCAGTAATGCTAACAAATGAGGAGGCCAGACGTGCACGTGCGAAGGAGCGGCCCTCACGTCCCAGCCGCCGGGGATCCCGATCTCGATTTCCGGTATTCCACCGTAGGCGCGGAATAAAGGACAACGAGCAATGGGTAGCTCGCCGTCCTACCAGTAGTAGTAGGCGGTCAGTAAAAGTCTGAGATGTCATTGGATGATTATCCTACCTAAAAAAAAACCACCTGCTATTAAATCTCTAGCATGTCTCTTTAAAAATGCATGGCTACAATACAAAGTCGTCAGCCATTTCGTGACTGGCTTTAAGGTTTTTCGTAACTGCTTAATTACAGGTATTTCATTCAGTAAGTATGTAGTATAAAATTGAGCCAGCCGGTGTAACTATCACTAAGTAGTCTTGAATAAAGATGGAAAGAAAATGTGTTTGTCAGTTTATACCACTTATGCTGATGAGCTTACCAAAGTAGATTTATTTTCTTTAAAATAAAACTTCTGTCACAAAATAGAAGTCAATCTACATACAAAGCGCGCTCGAGCAACGAACACATAGACACCGCTAACGGACTCGATATCTCGGAGCGTCTCGGACCACACGTCGAACAGTTCCGGCTCATTAGTGTGCGTCCACCGAGCGTAGGTATAAAAAGTTTATTTATTTTTTTATTTATTTATTTATTGCCAATTTACACTTACAGTTTAACACCACAAATATAAATTATAGGCACACATTAATAATAATTCAAAAACATTAACATAATAATCATAAAAGTAATAATAATAATGAAAACAATGTCAAAAATAATAATAATTAAAATCATCAAAGTGAAGTACATACCGAGACATTGTCTTCTGTACTTATCTATTTTGTGCTTCTGTGGAGTCTTCTTCATAAGAGGGTACCTATTGGCAGCTTCTGACGTTTTATAAGTGCCCATGTAGGCCTATGTCAAATGAAAACACCTAAATCTTTTTTTTAGTAAGTTTACATCTTTAACTGTATCATCAATGAAATTCAAACCGAATAATCTCTTTTATAAAAAGTACTGTGTATCTGTGATACGGATATTTGGAAAAATATTAGTTCACGAAACTATTGAACTAACAAAATTCACTGTTCATACTATAATATTGAAAAAGTATAATCTTTTAAAACTTTTTCAGATTTTGATACAAAGTTTTTTCAAATCAACTTTCAATACAGGAGAAAAGCTAACCTAACATAACGGGGAATATTTTTTTATTATTGTAGGCTTTTATTATTAACGTTACATTACTTTTGTGAGATCACAGGTGGAATTTTTTAATCCGCGTGCAGCCCTCACGAGGCGTGCGTCGCGAATGGTTCGTCTCGCATACCTCGGGCTGTATGGACGAGTGTGCTCACAGTGAGCATTCGCGTCGTACGATCGTTGCGAACGCCGCCTCAGTACGAGCCGTGCGCTCCGAGTGGATGGACAGGTATGGTTTGCGTTTTTTACTGACGAACACTGTGCGTTGTGGTTTGCGTGCTCAGCTTGAGCATGTGTCGTTCGGGACGCATGCATAAAACCGCCGTATGCCTCAGGTTGAGGCTAAACTGACGAACCATTCGCGGCGCACGCTTCGCGATGTCTTTACGCGGCTTTAGAAGAAGTTTTGTTCTGTGTGGCGCAAGAGGTTGTGCGTCATCTGATGATTTTTCGACATAAAAAGTATTTAATTACTTTGAAACATGATTTCTTTCTATTTGACTTATACATTAATTGTGTGGACTTGAAAAGAGACTTTGATCTTTAACCTTATCAGTGTTCGTTTTTTAAGTAGGTATGTAGCTTCTTTCAGTTCGTTTTCAAAGTATGTAAACAGCTTAAAAACACAAGCTTCATCTAATTTAATTAGATAAAACATCTTTCTCTCTTTTGCCTAGCCTTGTCCCTTTATTTGGGGTCGGCTCTGCTCGTACCGCGGCGCCAGGACGCTCGGTCCCGGGTTGTCTGTATATTTAGTTGTGCCCGCTTGGTATCCCTATTTACGGTTGTCACCTCTTTCTCAACTAACTTGGTGTCTTCCATTCCAATCGGATTCAGCTGAATTCCTATTTTTTACAGGGAGCGACTGCCTATCAGACGTCCACAAGCTGATTGCTGGGCTACACGGTACTCCTTGGTTAGATTGATGGTCAATTTTGGCGTCTGACTACTTGTAACGACGGTCAATATCTACAGATGACAATCGGACTAACTGCTTTATGTGCTTTCCAAGGTACAGGGTGTCAGTAATTTCCTAGATGAACTTAGAAAAGACAATTGGAATTGAAAACTTCGCCTGGTTTTGAATCAACAAACTTATATATGAAAAACGCCCTTAACCATTGAGGCATCACATGTAAAAATTTTATTTCTTCTAATTTGCATAATAAATTTCACCTTATATTCTCATAATAAATTTAAAATTTATTAGCATAATCTGTAAAAAAATAACAAAACCGAGATTAAGTTGTTTAATCCAAGAAAAAATATCAAGCAAACCCGCGTCGGATCACTGTATTTAATAAAGCAAGCTATTGAGCTGTAAAAGACTTTACGGCGACTCTGCAAAGCCAATTAGAAGCTTAAATTTATGGCAGCCGTCTCACCATAAATTGTTACATTTTAATTTAAGACCACTGGCCCAGTCCCACTTGGAAACTCCAACTTTGTAGTTCAATTCTGAAAGTCTTGGTACGAATTTATTACATTTGGTGATGGGATTACGTATTTTTATATCTTTGTTTTCTTTTCATTGACCACAGAAATTTGATTAAAGTTATCAAAAAGTTAGGCCTGTTTTGACATTCATAATTTTGACTACCTAGCGGCTTGTTCGTGTACCTATTATTAAAATAGGTAAAACCGCTACTACTACACTAGATCCCTATTGTTTCTTACGTTAGGTTAGGTTTTTTCTCAAATGTCAAAACGGGCCTGTTATTTTTTAACGAGTTTAAGAGGAGAGTCTTTATGAAACACCAAAAATGCACCTGCAGTTTTCAATATTTTTAAAAATATACCGCACTGAATTACATAAAAAAACGAAGAACCTAAATAGATGTGCCAACAGTCGCTTTGATCTTGAGCATTTAAATAGGTATAAATACGGAAAAATGGAAAGGTTGCTTATTTTCGAAATTTACAGACTACTTTATGAAGAATTTCTTGTTTACATTCTTAGATACATACCCAATAAATAAAACGCTCAAAATTTTAATAATCTACGCGGACTTTTAATAATCTTAGTGTTCAACCGAATGGCGCGAAATCACGCGCGAACGCCGGCGTTCGCTTGGGGTTTGAGGGCCACATGATATTTGCAAACCTATCCTTAATTTTGAGAAAGAAAAATTAATTTAGTAAATTCTGAAAATAGAAAATGCTGTTTTTCTGAGATATGAACATGTTTTTTAAAACTAGTGAAAGGAAAAACTGTTAAGTAACAGAATAAGGATGTACATACTGAAATGTGACGTCACTACGTCGTACTACGTCGTCGTCGTCGTCTTGTGTACGTGTGTACAAAAGAGATATTGAAATATTCTTACCATACCCCACTATTCTTTATACCAATATTTTTGATGCGAATTGCTACTTTATTTAAAAACATATAGTTTTTGGAAAAAAAAAAACTTCCTTTTAGTATTAAGTACATGCTGTTTAGTTTAAAATAATCATTTAACAAAATAAATACCGACGATCTCAATAAATCGTGCTACATTTCTTAGAAATCACCTTCCCTTCACGTTACATTCTCAATGTTTAACTCACTTGAATTTATGCTAAACCATTCACTTGTAAAAACCTTTTTACACCGTTTGAAGGGAGATTTGAATATAAAATCTCAATAAAATATGCACCCAAAAAAAGAAACATTTCTTGTGTACCAGAAACTTTGTTGGTGAGTTTTCAATGACTTTGTAACTTCACGATTTTCTGCCGAATGCCAAATCTTCGTGAGGAAGGAAGTGTTAAGTGAATTTATGAGTGATTTTCATGTGTTGCACGTATTTTATTGGATTTTTTATGGTTTGAGATTTAGGGAGATGTACCCACTTATACTGTAACACGTGTTCCTAAATCATTTTTGATGTTGAGATAATGGTGATATGTAGATAATCTTTCTTTATTTTCGCTGTGTTTTGTATAGCCCAAAAATTTTATGTCTACAACAATTCCTGATTACTTTAAATTATTTTGACAGTAGCCTTATCTTTGTCAGATGATAAATAAATATGATTATGCAGGCATCACGTACGTAACAACAATACTTTTGTAATTTGCACTGGAAGTTTGCTTGACGTCCATAAACACTTTTTAGCTAGATTTTGCCTGGAATATAACTATAATTTCAGCTGAAAGACATCCACTGTTGGACAAAAGCTCTCTCAAGTGTCGCCATAACGACCTATCGAAAGACTATTTGGAAGATGGACCGATGTCTTAAGATATTCAAGGTAAATGTATACAAAATTCACTTATTCCGATACTTCTCGCTTTTTATGCTTTTAATTCTAATTGCATAGAAATTAAAATAAATTGTAGAGTTTTGAATTTTCAAGGGCACGATTGGTGCGATAGTTGAGCGATTGACTGCTACCGTAGATATCTGCGTGTCACGGATTCCTGCATGGAACATAATTTTACATATTATTATGTGTATGGCATATAGATGAATTGTTCAGGATCAAGGTGTCTTATGTGTGTGAGTTGCATATTTGTAAACACACCCACGATACAGAAGTTAATCCCAGTATGGATAGAACACTTAAAAAAATATCTTCTATCCAATGTTGAACCGTTTTCGAGACGGAGCGCCATATCAATGTCACTTTACAGAGTTTGAACTCAATTATCGGTTAAATATAGAACTTATACTCAATTACGCACTTCATTTTCCCAAGACAAAGTTATTGAAAGCATTAAACCCCTGATTATGAAGCCTATAAACTGAAACTAATCAAACACACAATGAGATAACCTATAAAATCGATTCTCAATAAAATTTAACACTTTGACACACTCCATAAAGCTATAAACTGATAAAACTTAACGGTAATAAGAATTAGAGGCTGGCAGGGGTGTAGGGGCGTAAGCTCAATTTCACGGGTTTTGGTGCGCCAACCCAGATATTTGATGTTTATGCCCCAGTGTTAAGGGATACGGTCAACAAATTAAGTGGATACCTCTGAATGTGTCTTGAGGAAAGTTTTGGGTGGATAAGATTGTAAGGCCTTTATTTTTCACTAGGTTTTGCACGCGGCTTCGCCCGCATGCATAAATATAGCCTATGACACTTAAAAATAAAGCAGCTTTTTATCGGTGAAAAATTTTTTGCAATCGGACCAGTACTTTAAGAGATTACCTCCTACAAACAAAAAAACATAAAAACAAACTTTACCTTTTATAATATTGGCGTAAATGATAATAAATTTCAATTTAGGTAATGATATACTCGATGATTCAAAGCTTCAAAGTCTTGAGCATTGGCGTCTAGTTGCTACCCTATAGTTTTCTGTTGTTTGTATTTCAGAAAGTGTTCATCAGAACTGCACAGTGTGATTCCACCTATCTCGTTCCTTCATCGGAACACTAGAAGTGCGATGTTGTGCCACCGGTGCAGGGTGAACATCCCACCTATGCACACTAAACGTTTTGGGAATAAAACGTTCATTGTGTGTACACAGCGTCCGTCCAGTTAAGGAGTAGCATTTCTTGCCAGAGTCTGTTTCCTGATAGCTATTACTAAGGAGATACTATCAAGAGTGAATAGGTCACATTTAGGCAAACATGGTCTCTCATCAACCATATCGTCGCTTACGTAAATATCAGGTGAGATAGTGGTCAGAAACGAGTTTATCGATAATATAAATAATTAAAAATCCTCCTCTAGCGTCGCCACAACGGCCAGTCTTGTGCATCATAGTCGAATGTAAAGAAGTAACAAACATACATACACTCATAAACTGTCGACTTTATTATATTAGTCTGGTAACTAAAACTGTAATAGAAGTAAATTGTGAAATAAAAAAATGTAGTAAGGATAACATTGGATTTCACAATTATCACATCAACAACACTCATACTGAAAGTCATGAATTGTTCCACAAACACTTCGCAATAAACTGTGTAAAATTTGATATAGGGCCATGCCTATATCAAATTTTACAACTACCAAACGAGTTCAACCATTATATCTATCTAACTTAACCTATCAACAAACAAAGCATCTAGTTTACTTAGACATATGCCTTTTTTATTTTAAATTATCATAAATTAGTGCTTGACTGCGATAATTAACACTACAGTACACGCGCCCTAATTTTCTTGTTCTACTTGCGTGGGGTGAATATTAAGACCAATTTCATTTATTTATTTTTAGGTTAGTTTAATCAAAGAACATTAAAAAGCGTTTAAATATTGTTTAGTATTTATTTGTTACTATAAATAATTTAGTATTCTTCAATTTTAATTTAATAAACACGAAATAAAAAAGATTTTTTGAAGGAGGAAAAAGCCGTGAAGTTTACTATGTCTAAAATATTTTTGTTTTTTTTTATTAATATTAAAACAACGAAAACGTGTTGCGCCGACCCCAAGTAATATGGGATAAGGGCAGGAAGAAGAAGATTATTATTAAAACAAATTTATCCATTTTGATAACAAATAGAGCAAACTAGGATTTGGTGATCCAGGCATATCCATTTATTGCATGTTTTGCAGAATTTTGAAGCTGAACGATGACGTGCGTGGATGAAATTCCGTCTCAAGCACTTTTCGGCCGTTTTTCTTGCCAATTATGCCCTCATCGAGTACCGATACAATTCTTACCTTAAATCTTGTTTACTTCACTAGGATTACACTAAGTTTCACAATCTATAATTAAATACTTTAAACAATATGGATGTAAACATTTGTCTGGGGCGAATATTCACCCCAAGCGTGTGTGTTAAGAATCATCATCATTTCAGCCGAAAGACGTCCGCTGCTGGACATAGACCTAGCCCAAGTGTCGCCATAACGACCGGTCCTATGCATCTCGCATCCATCGGATTTCCGTGACCCTCCAGGTCAGCGGTACTAGAGACCCGCCCTAGCTACGCACGGGTGAAAGATTTTTATTGAAACTTGGTACACAGGTAACTCATGTTCTGGAAAAGCACATAGTAAACTTTTTATCCCAGAAGTAAGTTTATCTCTTAAGAAATTTTTCTACTTTAACATGGACGAAGTCGCTGGCAGACGCTAGTCATGGTAACAATAACAAAACCGAGCGAGTGTGAGTCGGACTCGCGCGTTGACGGTGCCGTATAAAAGATCTATGAAAACAGTTCAAATCCTGAATTGAGTTACGAAGATTTTTCCGAATTTTGTGACGTCACAACAAATTTACAGTTTTCAGACTTTTTCCTATATTTTTTTAAGCTATGAGGCCTTGCTTCATGCCACATTTTAGGATTCTAGGTCAACGGAAAGTACCCCATGAATTTCCCATAAATAAAATTCTCTTGAGAGTATCGAAATACATGTTTTTTGCGACATAAATGGGCGTATCTTTTTTTTTTTGTTTACTTGAAGTTTGATTTTTTACAACATTAACGGACCGCAGACTTAAGTATATGGATTTAATTTCAACTCGATAACTCCACACATTTCCGAGATAAAGGGTCTTGACAGACGGACAGACGGACGACAAAGTGATCCTACAAGGGTTCCGTTTTTTCTTTTGAGGTACAGAACCCTAATAATTGAAATAACATATGCAATTTATTAGCCAATTGTCATATTTTAAGCACTAGTATAAAGTCCTGACTTACTACTGACAAACACTTGATAGAAAAACCACTTTCTCTACGCTTGTCAATGATCTCAGAACTCCACATTCAACAATAGTAAACGACCACCATTGATATTGAAGTGAATGTTCGGCACGCGTAATCTAGTGTATTATAATATAATAATATAATACACTAGATTACGCGTGCCGAACATTCACTTCAATCGGCTCAGGTGTAATGTATTCCGTATAGCTTGAACATTACACTATGTTGAACGAAACGCGTAAGTGCGCTTAAGACATTTTGATCGCGAAAAAGGTATCCTTTAATGCCTTGATTACACGTACCGAGTAAAAGGGCGAGACAGGAAAATGTTACTCGACCGAGACAGTGATGTATGCGAGTTGTAGAGATAAGTGATAGGCCGAGCACTTGGCGCAGTGTTTACACGTACCGAATACTCGGCCAACAGCACTGTCTCGCCCGTTTACTCGGTACGTGTGATCAAGGCATAAAAGCTATCTTAGCGCTCTGTTAGACGACATAATACCAATGTAGCGCTGCAGCGAACTTTTGTTTTCATTTTTCAGTATTTTGACAAATAGTTTCCATAAACGTGCTTGTCTATCACTAGAATAAAAGTCGATGACGACCACTATTTCATGAACAAAGAAAACAAAAGAATCGTCACCAATATCAATATCAAATGCCACTTGAAAGTGTCAACACAGACTGGGCCATCTAGTCTAGTCGTAACTCGCCTCTCCCATTGTTCGACATTTTCCTCTGACGGTTCGGATTAATTTATACGAACGGCGGATAGTTGATATTAATATCTAACGCCCCGTCTGGCCGTATTTATTTCTCTAGGATTAATAAACCGATGGATATCGCTAACAGTTAATTGTTTTCGCGACTGCTTATTAATTGATGTGTCCAGGATTGGGGTACTTCAGTTTTATATATAGGTTTGATAGAGTGTGTAGATATGTGTGTGTATACATGATTAGTTTTAGTATATACGAAACCCGGAACACATGTCTAGTATTTCTATGTATAAGTAAGTATTTTTAGTATAGTAGTATCATGAAAAAAATTTTACATCAGCAACTACAATATGACTATGTAAGTCACCGGGCGTTTGAGGGATTGTTTTGATCTTGCACCCAGCTGCCGCGCAGCCTTTTTTTTTTTTATGGTGGGAAAAATCATGCATTGACATCCCCCGCCCTTGGGCGGGACGGGAGATAGTGTCAGACTCTTACTGACTAAAAGACCCACCCCGTTCCTTCTTGCCTTCATACCGGGGCTATATATAACCTATAGTATATATATATATAACCCTGGCCCCAGTAGGCTGCGACCCGGCTGGGTAACTGCTGTTGCTGACAACTCCTTGAGGCGCGCGGGAACAGTGCGCGCCGTCGACGACTTGGGCTTGGTCCGGACAGTTACCGGACGGCCGGACAGCGAGCTACCCATTGCTCACTGTCCGCAAGCCCGCGCCTACGGTGGCCGGAAATCGGGATCAGAATCCCGGCGGCGGCGGCGGCGAGAACGCTGTTGCCTGATGCGTTCGGCCTCCTCCTTTGCGAGCATTACTGTTTCGCAGAAGTCGGCGACCGCCTGCCACTCCTCCTCGCTCCGGACCATGGCCTCAACCAAGGCCCGGAGCGAGAGGTCTCCGCCGCCGATCGCCCCCACAAGGGCACGGCGATGCTCCGCCCAAGCAGGGCACACCTCGACTGTGTGCTCCACCGTGTCCTCCGGGCATTCCGCACAGTGGCGACACCCGGGTGTCACTTCCGCACGAATCCGGTGCAGGAACCTCCCGAACGAACCATGTCCGGTGAGGACCTGCGTCATACGGAAGGTAAGGACGCCGTGAGGTCTTTCCAGCCACGCCTCAAAGAGGGGACTTACCGCCATGATTGTGGCGTGCCCAGCACTGGGTTGCGATAGTCGTTGACGCCATTTCACCATGAGATCCCGCCGGAGCTCTGTCCGCCATGCCGTGACCTGTCGCGGCAGCGGACTTTCACCCCGGCGTTGCATCTCCACGCGCATATCGTGCATGTGTGCAAGGACTGTTGCCTCCAGATCCCACGGTGGTAGGCCAGCTGCCGCGCGGCCTAAAGCCCGCTATGACCTGCCGTTACCTGTCTTGTACTTAGCGTCGGTGGCGTCCAACTTGTGACCTTTTTAAATATTTTCGGTAAAAAATATAACATGGTGTAAAAACTATTGGAATCCATTCAGTTACTGATTCTACTAAACAAAAATAGTATTGTATAGTTATTTGTGTGTTTTAAAACGAAATTATGGTTGGCTTGAAGGAGACTTTTTCGGTCACGTATGCCTTTTTTAATAAGTGATAATCATGGCTTGATTCTGTCACTATCCTTAAGTTTTAGTATGAGTAGTAGGCCTTACGTAGATAGCGAGCAATGGGTAGCTTTCCGTCCAATAAAGAGCAAACTGTGTCTGTGTGAACAGAATGTGCCTTGTCCACTAACACTTTCATCGGGCTAAGTCGATAAATTTAGTTCTACTGAGGATTATATCTTTAATACTGATTCGAACACGCAAGGAAACTACGAGCATAAAACTATTTTCATTGGCATTTTGGTGACTTTTTTATTAATTTTTTTATTAGCCTATTGTGCGTCCCACGCCTGGACAAAGACGTGTGAGTGCGATCTCTCACCAAGTTTGCCCCGCGAACATGATCAGGTCGTCACACATTAGCCGCGGTCGACCTCGATGGCGTCGACCTCCTTCTGGCGTCCATTTAGTGACAATCCTCGCCCACCTGTCCGGGTGCATTTGTGCGACATGGCCAGCCCACTTCCACTTCAGCCTGGCGGTTTTTTTCCCGCTCTTAAAAAATCTCAATGTAAAATTACTTTAGTCAGACACTGCACCAAAATAAGTTTATAAATGCTTCAGTTATATTTGTAAACCTGTTTATTTGTTAAATATTTCAATATGGTGATAGATCAAAAGTTACTTAATGGTGATATGTCTGAGTATTGGCATGTAAATAGATACGGCTCGCCTATGAAATTAGTGAGTGATGTTGGTGTGGGGGCCTAGTGTTAGCGGGGTCATAATGTGTAGGAATAGTGAATATGCATGCAATTTTGTTTCATTAGCTAATTATAGAAAAAATAATGTTGGCTGTAATAAACAGATACGAAAGAATTTTTAAAATATCTTTATCAACAACAAAGTTATAAATCTTCAAAGTAGTCAATAAGAAAAAGAAGTAAGGCATTGACTTTGCTTTACGGCCGCCACAGAAAACAGCGTCTTATCGAGAGAAAGATATATTTGTTTGAAATGATTATATCTTGCTTCTGGACAGCAAACATGTTCATGTATGCACAGGGAGTAGATGATTACAGATTGGTTCTATAGAAATCAAATATTCATCGGCAACTTGTATCTGGTACAAGACACAAAAGTGTCTACGTTTGTGCCTTGCCTTACCCACGGTGGATACATCTTGTCCGAAAGAAAAGGTTATTTTTTTAATTATGATTTGAATATTTTGTACCTACTACTGCTTGGGACGTAAAGAGCATTTGAAAGATGGGTGAGCCGTGTTGCGTTGCATGATACGCAACAACTTGGTTCGCACGTGCGTAGGTACCACTAACGAACATCGAACACTCTGTTCGTCAAACAAGTTTGCGGCGATCCCATTAGTACGTTCTGCATGGGCGATGTTCTTCATGAATGAAAACGAACACCAAACAACTTTTCGCTACTTCAAAATCGATCACTTTCAACCACACTGCTATGGCTATTAACAGATTTCAGTACTGTTGTTCAAGTTCGGTGTTTGTGTTCACTATGTTCATGTTCATACGTGCGTACACAGCTGTGGGTCTTAGCATAAGCAGCTTTTGCTCTCACTGCTCTTTAGAAGAAGGAAAGGGCCGTAATCATCCACGCGGACCCAGTGCGGGTTGGTGAATATCACATGTCTTGGAATTTTGGATCTAGAACAGTTTCCTCACGATATTTTCCTTCACCGTTTTGAGAGCAGTGGTGATGAAATAAATTGCACAAAGTAATGCGCCTGGTTGCGCTTCACCCAGAGCAAGAGCAGTTATTAGATGATTTCGCCCAATACAAAAAAGCACCTACTACTCCATTCTTATTTAATACCATTTCTAACCCAGACCGCTGTCACTGCCACGTCCCACTCAGATGATCCGACAGCGTAAGCCATTTTGGAAACAGATCCATTCGCTGAAACCCGTTCCATTACCGTGATTTATTCAATTATTCAACGACAAATGAATTACCGTGTTTTTTTGCTATGTAAAAGCTTTGGGAGCGAAAAAAGGATTATATGTTCCGACGGCATGAAAATGAAATATAATGTTTTTTCTCATGTAGGTAAGGAAGTTTTAGGGTCGAGTTTTAACGGTCGGTTATCTCGAAGGTTATTCTCTAGGTCTCGAAGGTATATTATTTTTTGAATGATTACTTTACTAAGGTAGGTGCCAGATAACCGTGGAATAACGGCCATTGACCCTCCTACATTTGTTGACATTCTTAATTTCAAAAACAGAAATAAAGACATAAGCTGTATAGAATCAACCTCTATCGTGATGCCTTAATTTCCCGCACACGGGCCACAAAAAAAGCTAGAAGCGGCCAAAAAAAAAAGCTAGAAGCGGCCACAAAAAATAAAAACTGAAGCGCACGAGAACTTGTGGCCGAAGAAGCTAGAAGCGGCTTCTAGCTTTTTTTTGTGGCGGCACCGCCGCACACGGGCCACAAAAAAGGCCGCCTCAAAAAGAAGCTAGAAGTGACTTTTTTGTGGCCCGTGTGCGGGAACAATTACATGATCTAATAATGAAAAACAGTTCATTGCTTGTTTTTCGAGTACCTACGCAGAGATATTAGGAAAAGTACAATATAATTTATTGCAAGGTTATCTGGTTCCTTCTTTAGCTGTTACAAGTGGCCTCGCCCTCATGGCCCGAGTAGGCTTCGACCTTGCTGGGCTCGTACGGTTGCTAACAACTCCTTGAGGCGCGCGTGGAAAACAAGGCACCGTTGACGACTTGAGCTCGGTATATCCGAAACTTCATATGCGGCTGGAGCGTAGGATGTTTACCTCACTGAAACCACTCCGAAGATCACCACAAGTGCTTATAGATGGGGTTCTGTGACCCTTTAAAGACAACCTTGGAATCCCTCTCTCTTGAATGGCAGCAATTTTTCCATCTAAAAAAATTTTTAATAGAAAACAGCTTATCTCTACTGTTTACAGATTCTAGTAATTTAAATCATGCTCTTCTTTCTACAAGCGGTTTGTGAATTTGTTTTATGTGCAATCAGTTTATTTTAGCAGCTTATGAGTGCCAAATTATACATCCTATTGCGTTACGAAAATTCTTTTTTTTTTGTTGTTGATAGGTTTGCTCTTGACCGCTACCTTACCTGATGGAAATCAACGATGCGGTCGACGATGGAGCACGCCTACCTAGAAGAAACCTATTCACTCTTGACTTATAGATTCCCGGGTTGTAGCCATCAGAATACACAGACTCCGGCAGGGAATTCCACTCCTTAGCTGTACGCACAATGAATGTGTTCCCATAACGTTTAAAAGAATAGAATAGGATATAACATGTGACTGTCGCTTAGGACATAAAGTAATCACAATACACCCGTATGAGCCATAATCCTATTTTCACAGTAAAAGTGAGTGGACACTGAAACCGTACGCATGTCAATTTAAGTTTCCATTTGCGTAACAGCCAATCTGAACTGAAACCGCCAACGGAATCCATTTGAAAAAATACGTGCCCACCCTAAAAAAATATTATTTGAACTCCTGAAAAAATAGCACGAAAATTTGAACAACTTTACCTCAATTGTTGTAAATCTCAGAACATTTTATAAAGTCCTTGGTACTTTTATAATAACGTGGATGTATTGATTGAGAGTAGCGATTAAAACAGAAAAAATGGGCTGCTCAAAAATGCGTGTGTACTAAAGATTATTAGAGTGTAAAATTATTCGTTTGGGCTGGTCCTTTATTATTGTAATAAACTCGAGGGGTAGTCTAAGGTGCTTAACGAATTGGCTTTTATCAGGGGAAATGGGATAACAGAGGGTGAATGGAGCTTTAAATAAAGCAGAGTTCATTTTCGATGACATGATAAGATTGACAATGTCTACTTAATCAAACTCACAAATCACAGGTTGGTATTAGCTTTTAATACTTTCAGCGGCTTCGTCTGTGTGGAAGTTGGTTATTGCAGACGTGAAGTCTAAGTCAAAGCGAGATAAAAAACTTTTTTAGAGTTGCAGCTTAGTCTTATCAAATTTCATCAGAATCGGTGCAGTAATTTAGCCATGAAAGCGTAACAAACAGATTACTAGTTGTTTTTTATTTGTAGGAGGTAATCTTTTTTTTAATTTTTTATTTGTTATAAACTAGTACTTAACTGCGATCCCGCCTGATGGTAAGCAGTGATGCAATCGTTGATGGTGAGGCGCACTAGCTTATTAATCTTTCGTATGCCGTAATTAGAGACACAATTAAAAAGTTATTGTGTCTCGCGTGGATCCACGTTAAAATATGATAAATGATAAATGATCTTTGTTTTGCAAGTAGGTTTTATAAAAACATTTTTACACGTCAATTATTTTTTTTTTCTTTAATTAATGTTAGATGAGGCCGGTGTTTCCTAGCTGACTACCCTGAGAAGAAACACCGAAACAAACTTAGGGACACACAAAGGGTTAAGAGCCTATTCACTCTAGCCTTGAAGACATTTACATTATAATCAGGCGGGAAGACCGCAGCCGGCAAACTGTTCCAGTCCTTCGAAGTACGCGGTATAAATGACGAGGCGAAACGCTTAGTGCGGACCGTAGATGTTTCAACAACGTAAGGGTGGATACTCGCCGTGCGTCGGTTTGTCCGATGGTAGAAATGAGAAATCTCTGAAAATACTGAATTGTTTTCACTGATAGAACGCTTCTTTATTCTTGAGTGACTTGGGATATATTTTATGTGCACGCGCAAAGCTGCGGGCAAATGCTAGTTTATAAAATAATAAAATGATTGTGCTTTATTTATTGATTTACATAATTGCGTATTATTGGTCTTCCGCCCGTAGCTACGAATTTTGATTTATTATAATTTTTTTTTTTGCCTAGCCTTTTGGGCACACTTCCAGTCGACAGCGATGCGGAGGAATTTTATGACGTCATATTTAGCTAGGCCTCTAGTGTATATATTATTTTTAATTATTTAAGTGTATTTTATAATTTAATCTGTTTAATTATCGTCCTGAAATAAATATCATGTAATCAACTGTAATTAGTAGTTTACTCATTTTAAAATTCGAGTAGCGCAGTATTAATAAATAAATCTTTATAATGCAGTTACGAGGGGAGATTTTAATTGGACATAATTCTTTTTCATAGGCTTTAATAAAAGATTTAATTAATCGTAGGTTCAAATAAGAAAACTGCTGTTGAGTTTTTTTTTAATTGTTTTTTTTTTTTTTCATATAAACTGCTACTTGACTGTGATCCCACCGATTGTACAACTAAAGACACTTCCACCTGACCACCACTAAGTTAATTTTTATTTGCTCTCGAAACGAAAACTTTAAAGGGTTTTGCGCCAAGCCGCGCCGCAGGATTCAAGCGATTTTTTTTTAAGTAACCAGGCAGTAATGACCGCAACGGTATTAACTGCAATATCTATTCGACAGCTGTTCTATTGTGAAGCAGTAACTTAATAATATCTTATTCTCTGAGGACGGTGTCATAAAATTTTCTGCCGATAGACTTATTAGAATATTTTGTTGTAACTTAAAATACGAGTAGTTCACCAAAAATGGTATTTGGCTCGAAGGACCATTTTTCAAATTCTTAAAACAATATTCCCGATTGCGATCTCATCTGATGGTAAGCAGTGATGCAATCGTTGATGGTGAGGCGCACTAGTTTATAAAGAGCTTATTTACTCTAGACTTGAAAACATTTAAATTATAATCAGATTAGAATGTCCATATAATTATTTATGAACTAGATATTTAAAGAACACTAATAACAGGCTAGGCATTCCAAGTTGCCTGGAAGAGATCGCGGAATGCGATAAGGCCGCATATTGTAAGTTTGTGTTTTAGTTTAAGTTTCCTTTTGTATGTGTAATGGTGTACAAATAAAGTAAATCTACACTAATATAATAAAGAGGTAAAGTTTTTTTTTTGTTTTTATGTTTTTTTGTTTGTAGGAGGTAAGATTACCTCCAGAGATCTGGAAGTACTGGTCCGATTGCTAAAGTTTTTTCACCGTTAGAAAGCTGCTTTATTCCTGAGTGACATAGGCTATATTGTATGTAAGCGGACCAAGTCACGGGCAACAGCTAGTAATAAATAAATAAACAAAAAAGAACATCAAAATTACCTTAGTTTCAAAAAAAAACCATACCATGAAAATAAACAAAGTTTCCTTGTTTCCTTCATTCAATTAAAGCTAAACAAAAATTAAAACATCATTGTCTTCACGCCAATCATTTGAAGTCGACACAGACAGCATGACATTTTAATTACGTTCACCCTACTTAATGATATAAAGTATGGCAAAGTGAGTTGTCAGTTGCAAACTGCGCGGTGCGCATGGCCGTGAACTTAGCAGATCATTTTCCAGCAGAGCATAAAAAAATGAGAGTTCTAGTCGCATGCAGCATAGTTCTGGAGTTCCTGATACTTTTCAGGAAAAGTTCTGGTGATTTTCCTGAAAAAAATATTAAATGAAAATATGATCTGCTAACTTCCGGTAGCAGATCATTTTTTCCAAAAGCAAAATTTTAAAAGTGCTTTAGATGCACAAAGGCGAGTTCTATAGTTCCTAATTACTTTTAGTAATAGTTCTGTCAATTAGAGGTCGCAAAAAAATAAAAACGTTTCAACGTAATAACAAAAAAAAAAACAAATAAATATCATGAAACGGTCGATAGTTACGCAATACAACAGTTTTCACATATAAATCTGACCATAATAAGTAGATGAGATGTTATATAAACAAAGAAATGCAAAACACAACACATTCGACTTCAAATATCAGCACAGCAAGGTTGAAGAAGTCAATAAATGAAAATTACGAATATTTTCAGTGTTCAAGTATAAAAAAAATCATTAGAAACTTCTGGAAGATCCTGAGACCGGGAACTCCTTAGTTTCTTATATAAATATATTAGTTTTACACAAAATGGTAGAAAACAAACCCAGAACTCCGACACAAGTATAAGCAGAGCATGGTAGAAAATGGCGGTAAGTGATAATTAGGAATATTTTCAGTGTTCTAGTAAAAAAATCATAAAAAACTGCTGAAAGTACCCAAGACCAGGAACTCTTCAGTTTCTGATACAATTATCTTTGTGCTATATGAAAACGTAAACATCAAACCCAAAACTCCAACACAAGTATCAGGAGAGCATGGTTGAAGATGGTGAAATGTGAAAATTACGAATATTTTCAGTGTTGAAGAATAACAAAATCATAAAAAACTTCTAGATCTAGCCAAGGCCGGGAACTCTTGAGTTTCTAATACAGTTATATTTGTCCTATATAAACACGTAAACATCAAACCTAGAACGTCGACAAAAGTATCAGCAGAGCATGATTAAAGATGGTGAAATGTGAAAATTACGAATATTTTCAGTGTTCTAGTAAAAAAATCATGAAAAACTTCTGGATGTAGCCAAGACCGGAAACTCTTCAGCTTCTTATACAACTATATTTGTTCTATATGAAAACGTAAACGTCAAACCCAGAACTCCGACACAAGTATCAGCAGAACATGGTTGAAGATGGCAATAAGCGAAACTTACGAATATTTTCAGTGTTCTAGTAAAAAAATCATAAAAAACTCCTGGAAGTACTAAAGACCGGGAACTTTTCAGTTTCATATACAAACAAATATGTTTTATATGAAACCGTAAACGTCAAACCCAGAACTCCGACACAAGTATCAGCAGAGCATGGTTGAAGATGGTGAAATGTGAAAATTATGAATATTTTCAGTGTTCAAGACTAAAAAAATCATAAAAAACTTCTGGAAGGACCTGAGACCGGAAACTCTTCAGTTTCTTATACAGTTATCTTTGTTCTATATGAAAACGTAAACATCAAACCTAGAACTCCGACACAAGTATCAGCAGAGCATGGTTGAAGATGGTGTTATGTGAAAATTACGAATATTTTCAGCATTCTAGTAAGAAAATCATAAAAAACTTCTGGAAGGACCCGAGACCGGGAACTTTTCAGTTTCTGATACAATTATCTTTGTTCTATATGAAGACGTAAACATCAAACCCAGAACTCCGACACAAGTATCAGCAGAGCATGGTTGAAGATGACGATAAGCGAAAATTACGAATATTTTCAGTGTTCTTGTAAAAAAATCATAAAAAACTTCTGGAAGTACTCAAGACTGGGAACTCTTCAGTTTCATATATAAATAAATGAGTTTTATATGAAACCGTAAACGTCAAACCCAGAACTTCGACACAAGTATCAGCAGAGCATGGTTGAAGATGGTGAAATGTGAAAATTGTGAATATTTTCAGTGTTGAAGAATAAAAAAATGATAAAAATCTTCTGGAAGGACTCGAGACCGGGAACTCTTCAGTTTCTTATACAACTATGTTTGTTCTATAGGGAAACGTAAACATCAAACCCAGACCTCCGACACAAGTATCAGCAGAGCATGGTTGAAGATGACGATAAGCGAAAATTACGAATATTTTCAGTGTTCAAGACTTAAAAAAATCATAAAAAACTTCTGGAAGGACTCAAGACCGGGAACTCTTCAGTTTCATATACAAATAAATGTGTTTTATATGAAACCGTAAACTTCAATCCCAGAACTCCGACACAAGTATCAGCAGAGCATGGTTGAAGATGGTGGTATTTGAAAATTACGAATATTTTCAGTGTTCAAGAATAAAAAAATCATAAAAAACTTCTGGAAGGACCTGAGACCGGGAACTCTTCAGTTTCTTATACAACTCTATTTGTTCTATACGAAAACGTAAACATCAAACCTAGAACTCCGACACAAGTATCAGCAGCGCATGGTTGAAGATGGTGTTATGTGAAAATTACGAATATTTTCAGCATTCTAGTAAGAAAATCATAAAAAACTTCTGGAAGGACCCAAGACCGGGAACTCTTCAGTTTCTGATACAATTATCTTAGTTCTATATGAAACCGTAAACGTCAAATCCAGAACTCCAACACAAGTATCAGCAGAGCATGGTTGAATATGGTGAAATGTGAAAATTACGAATATTTTCAGCATTCTAGTAAGAAAATCATAAAAAACTTCTGGATGGACCCGAGACCGGGAACTCTTCAGTTTCTGATACAATTATCTTTGTTCTATATGAAAACGTAAACATCAAACCCAGAACTCCGACACAAGTATCAGCAGAGCATGGTTGAAGATGGTGGTATGTGAAAATTGCGAATATTTTCAGTGTTCAAGAATAAAAAAATCATAAAAAACTTCTAGATGTAGCCAAGACCGGGAACTCTTCAGTTTCTTATACAACTCTATTTGTTCTATATGAAAACGTAAACATCAAACCCAGAACTCCGACACAAGTATCAGCAGAGCATGGTTGAAGATGGTGTTATGTGAAAATTACGAATATTTTCAGCATTCTAGTAAGAAAATCATAAAAAACTTCCGGAAGGACCCAAGACCGGGAACTCTTCAGTTTCTGATACAATTATCTTAGTTCTATATGAAACCGTAAACGTCAAATCCAGAACTCCAACACAAGTATCAGCAGAGCATGGTTGAATATGGTGAAATGTGAAAATTGTGAATATTTTCAGTGTTGAAGAATAAAAAAATGATAAAAATCTTCAGGAAGTATTCAAGACCGGGAACTCTTCAGTTTCATATACAAATAAATGTGTTTTATATGAAACTGTAAACGTCAAACCCAGAACTCGACACAAGTATCAGCAGAGCATGGTTGAAGATGGTGGTATTTGAAAATTGCGAATATTTTCAGTGTTCAAGAATAAAAAAATCATAAAAAACTTCTAGATGTAGCCAAGACCGGGAACTCTTAAGTTTCTTATATAACTCTATTTGTTCTATATAAAAACGTAAACAT
The DNA here is from genome assembly GCA_910589285.2 of Mythimna ferrago. Taxonomy (NCBI): domain Eukaryota; kingdom Metazoa; phylum Arthropoda; class Insecta; order Lepidoptera; family Noctuidae; genus Mythimna; species Mythimna ferrago. The sequence goes on from OU342680.1 coordinate 4,393,360, forward strand.
CAAACCTAGAACTCCGACACAAATATCAGCAGAGCATGGTTGAAGATGACGATAAGCGAAAATTACGAATATTTTCAGTGTTCTTGTAAAAAAATCATAAAAAACTTCTGGAAGTACTCAAGACCGGGAACTCTTCAGTTTCAAATACAAATAAATGTGTTTTATATGAAACCGTAAACGTCAAACCCAGAACTCCGACACAAGTATCAGCAGAGCATGGTTGAATATGGTGAAATGTGAAAATTGTAAATATTTTCAGTGTTGAAGAATAAAAAAATGATCAAAATCTTTTAGATGTAGCCAAGACCGGGAACTCTTCAGTTTCTTATACAACTATGTTTGTTCTATATGAAAACGTAAACATCAAATCCAGAACTCCGACACAAGAATCAGCAGAGCATGGTTGAAGATGACGATAAGCGAAAATTACGAATATTTTCAGTGTTCTTGTAAAAAATCATAAAAAACTTCTGGAAGTACTCCAGACCGGGAACTCTTCAGTTTCATATACAAATAAATGTGTTTTATATGAAACCGTAAACGTCAAACCCAGAACTCCGACACAAGTATCAGCAGAGCATGGTTGAAGATGGTGGTATTTGAAAATTACGAATATTTTCAGTGTTCAAGAATAAAAAAATCATAAAAAACTTCTGGATGTAGCCAAGACCGGGAACTCTTGAGTTTCTTATACAACTCTATTTGTTCTATATGAAAACGTAAACATCAAACCTAGAACTCCGACACAAGTATCAGCAGAGCATGGTTGAAGATGGTGTTATGTGAAAATTACGAATATTTTCAGCATTCTAGTAAGAAAATCATAAAAAACTTCTGGAAGGACCCAAGACCGAGAACTCTTCAGTTTCTGATACAATTATTGTTGTTCTATATGAAAACGTTAACATCAAACCCAGAACTCCGACACAAGTATCAGCAGAGCATGGTTGAAGATGACGATAAGCGAAAATTACGAATATTTTCAGTGTTCTTGTAAAAAAATCATAAAAAACTTCTGGAAGTACTCAAGACCGGAAACTCTTCAGTTTCTTATACAAATATATTTGTTCTATATGAAACCGTAAACATCAAACCCAGAACTCCGACACAAGTATCAGCAGAGCATGGTTGAAAATGGTGGTATGTGAAAATTACGAATATTTTCAGTGTTCAAGAATAAAAAAATCATAAAAAACTTCTGGATGTAGCCAAGACCGGGAACTCTTCAGTTTCTTATACAACTCTATTTGTTCTATATGAAAACGTAAACATCAAACCTAGAACTCCGACACAAGTATCAGCAGAGCATGGTTGAAGATGGTGTTATGTGAAAATTACGAATATTTTCAGCATTCTAGTAAGAAAATCATAAAAAACTTCTGGAAGGACCCAAGACCGAGAACTCTTCAGTTTCTGATACAATTATCGTTGTTCTATATGTAAACGTAAACATCAAACCCAGAACTCCGATACAAGTATCAGCAGAGCATGGTTGAAGATGACGATAAGCGAAAATTACGAATATTTTCAGTGTTCTTGTAAAAAAATCATAAAAAACTTCTGGAAGTACTCAAGACCGGGAACTCTCCAGTTTCTTATACAACTATATTTGTTCTATATGAAAACGTAAACATCAAACCCAGAACTCCGACACAAGTATCAGCAGAGCATGGTTGAAGATGGTGGTATGTGAAAATTACGAATATTTTCAGTGTTCAAGAATAAAAAAAATATAAAAAACTTCTGGAAGGACTCAAGACCGGGAACTCTCCAGTTTCTTATACAACTATATTTGTTCTATATGAAAACGTAAACATCAAACCCAGAACTCCGACACAAGTATCAGCAGAGCATGGTTGAAGATGACGATAAGCGAAAATTACGAATATTTTCAGTGTTCTTGTAAAAAAATCATAAAAAACTTCTGGAAGTATTCAAGACCGGGAACTCTTCAGTTTCATATACAAATAAATGTGTTTTATATGAAACCGTAAACGTCAAACCCAGAACTCCGACACAAGTATCAGCAGAGCATGGTTGAAGATGGTGGTATTTGAAAATTACGAATATTTTCAGTGTTCAAGAATAAAAAAATCATAAAAAAACTTCTGGATGTAGCCAAGACCGGGAACTCTTCAGTTTCTTATACAACTCTATTTGTTCTATATGAAAACGTAAACATCAAACCCAGAACTCCGACACAAGTATTAGCAGAGCATGGTTGAAGATGACGATAAGCGAAAATTACGAATATTTTCAGTGTTCTTGTAAAAAAATCATAAAAAACTTCTGGAAGTACTCAAGACCGGGACCTCTTCAGTTTCATATACAAATAAATGTGTTTTATATGAAACCGTAAACGTCAAACCCAGAACTCCGACACAAGTATCAGCAGAGCATGGTTGAAGATGACGATAAGCGAAAATTACGAATATTTTCAGTGTTCTTGTAAAAAAATCATAAAAAACTTCTGGAAGTACTCAAGACCGGGAACTCTTCAGTTTCATATACAAATAAATGTGTTTTATATGAAACTGTAAACGTCAAACCCAGAACTCCGACACAAGTATCAGCAGAGCATGGTTGAAGATGGTGGTATTTGAAAATTACGAATATTTTCAGTGTTCAAGACTAAAAAAATCATAAAAAACTTCTGGAAGGACTAAAGACCGGGAACTCTCCAGTTTCTTATACAACTATATTTGTTCTATATGAAAACTTAAACATCAAACCCAGAACTCCGACACAAGTATCAGCAGAGCATGGTTGAAGATGGTGGTATGTGAAAATTGCGAATATTTTCAGTGTTCAAGAATGAAAAAATCATAAAAAACTTCTAGATGTAGCCAAGACCGGGAACTCTTCAGTTTCTTATACAACTCTATTTGTTCTATATGAAAACGTAAACATCAAACCCAGAACTCCGACACAAGTATCAGCAGAGCATGGTTGAAGATGGTGTTATGTGAAAATTACGAATATTTTCAGCATTCTAGTAAGAAAATCATAAAAAACTTCTGGAAGGACCCAAGACCGGGAACTCTTCAGTTTCATATACAAATAAATGTGTTTTATATGAAACCGTAAACGTCAAACCCAGAACTCCGACACAAGTATCAGCAGAGCATGGTTGAAGATGGTGGTATTTGAAAATTACGAATATTTTCAGTGTTCAAGACTAAAAAAATCATAAAAAACTTCTGGAAGGACTAAAGACCGGGAACTCTCCAGTTTCTTATACAACTATATTTGTTCTATATGAAAACGTAAACATCAAACCCAGAACTCCGACACAAGTATCAGCAGAGCATGGTTGAAGATGGTGGTATGTGAAAATTGCGAATATTTTCAGTGTTCAAGAATGAAAAAATCATAAAAAACTTCTAGATGTAGCCAAGACCGGGAACTCTTCAGTTTCTTATACAACTCTATTTGTTCTATATGAAAACGTAAACATCAAACCCAGAACTCCGACACAAGTATCAGCAGAGCATGGTTGAAGATGGTGTTATGTGAAAATTACGAATATTTTCAGCATTCTAGTAAGAAAATCATAAAAAACTTCTGGAAGGACCCAAGACCGGGAACTTTTCAGTTTCTGATACAATTATCTTTGTTCTATATGAAAACGTAAACATCAAACCCAGAACTCCGACACAAGTATCAGCAGAGCATGGTTGAAGATGACGATAAGCGAAAATTACGAATATTTTCAGTGTTCTTGTAAAAAAATCATAAAAAACTTCTGGAAGTACTCAAGACCGGGAACTCTTCAGTTTCATATACAAATAAATGAGTTTTATATGAAACCGTAAACGTCAAACCCAGAACTCCGACAAAAGTATCAGCAGAGCATGGTTGAAGATGGTGAAATGTGAAAATTGTGAATATTTTCAGTGTTGAAGAATAAAAAAATGATAAAAATCTTCTGGAAGGACTCGAGACCGGGAACTCTTCAGTTTCTTATACAACTATGTTTGTTCTATAGGGAAACGTAAACATCAAACCCAGACCTCCGACACAAGTATCAGCAGAGCATGGTTGAAGATGACGATAAGCGAAAATTACGAATATTTTCAGTGTTCAAGACTTAAAAAAATCATAAAAAACTTCTGGAAGGACTCAAGACCGGGAACTCTTCAGTTTCATATACAAATAAATGTGTTTTATATGAAACCGTAAACTTCAAACCCAGAACTCCGACACAAGTATCAGCAGAGCATGGTTGAAGATGGTGGTATTTGAAAATTACGAATATTTTCAGTGTTCAAGAATAAAAAAATCATTAAAAACTTCTGGATGTAGACAAGACCGGGAACTCTTCAGTTTCTTATACAACTCTATTTGTTCTATACGAAAACGTAAACATCAAACCTAGAACTCCGACACAAGTATCAGCAGCGCATGGTTGAAGATGGTGTTATGTGAAAATTACGAATATTTTCAGCATTCTAGTAAGAAAATCATAAAAAACTTCTGGAAGGACCCAAGACCGGGAACTCTTCAGTTTCTGATACAATTATCTTAGTTCTATATGAAACCGTAAACGTCAAATCCAGAACTCCAACACAAGTATCAGCAGAGCATGGTTGAATATGGTGAAATGTGAAAATTACGAATATTTTCAGCATTCTAGTAAGAAAATCATAAAAAACTTCTGGATGGACCCGAGACCGGGAACTCTTCAGTTTCTGATACAATTATCTTTGTTCTATATGAAAACGTAAACATCAAACCCAGAACTCCGACACAAGTATCAGCAGAGCATGGTTGAAGATGGTGGTATGTGAAAATTGCGAATATTTTCAGTGTTCAAGAATAAAAAAATCATAAAAAACTTCTAGATGTAGCCAAGACCAGGAACTCTTCAGTTTCTTATACAACTCTATTTGTTCTATATGAAAACGTAAACATCAAACCCAGAACTCCGACACAAGTATCAGCAGAGCATGGTTGAAGATGGTGTTATGTGAAAATTACGAATATTTTCAGCATTCTAGTAAGAAAATCATAAAAAACTTCCGGAAGGACCCAAGACCGGGAACTCTTCAGTTTCTGATACAATTATCTTAGTTCTATATGAAACCGTAAACGTCAAATCCAGAACTCCAACACAAGTATCAGCAGAGCATGGTTGAATATGGTGAAATGTGAAAATTGTGAATATTTTCAGTGTTGAAGAATAAAAAAATGATAAAAATCTTCAGGAAGTACTCAAGACCGGGAACTCTTCAGTTTCATATACAAATAAATGTGTTTTATATGAAACCGTAAACGTCAAATCCAGAACTCCAACACAAGTATCAGCAGAGCATGGTTGAAGTCCTTCCAGAAGTTTTTTATGATTTTTTTATTCTTGAACACTGAAAATATTCGTAATTTTCAAATACCACCATCTTCAACCATGCTCTGCTGATACTTGTGTCGGAGTTCTGGGTTTGCCGTTTACGGTTTCATATAAAACACATTTATTTGTATATGAAACTGAAGAGTTCCCGGTCTGGAGTACTTCCAGAAGTTTTTTATGATTTTTTTACAAGAACACTGAAAATATTCGTAATTTTCGCTTATCGTCATATTCAACCATGCTCTGCTGATACTTGTGTCAGAGTTCTGGGTTTGATGTTTACGTTTTTATATAGAACAAAGATAATCATATCAGAAACTGAAGAGGTCCCGGTCTTGGGTCCTTCCAGAAGTTTTTTATGATTTTTTTATTCTTGAACACTGAAAATATTCGTAATTTTCACATACCACCATCTTCAACCATGCTCTGCTGATACTTGTGTCGGAGTTCTGGGTTTGACGTTTACGGTTTCATATAAAACACATTTATTTGTATATGAAACTGAAGAGTTCCCGGTCTGGAGTACTTCCAGAAGTTTTTTATGATTTTTTTACAAGAACACTGAAAATATTCGTAATTTTCACTTATCGTCATCTTCAACCATGCTCTGCTGATACTTGTGTCGGAGTTCTGGGTTTGATGTTTACGTTTTCATATAGAACAAATATAGTTGTATAAGAAACTGGAGAGTTCCCGGTCTTGAGTCCTTCCAGAAGTTTTTTATAATTTTTTTATTCTTGAACACTGAAAATATTCGTAATTTTCACATACCACCATCTTCAACCATGCTCTGCTGATACTTGTGTCGGAGTTCTGGGTTTGACGTTTTCGGTTTCATATAAAACACATTTATTTGTATATGAAACTGAAGAGTCCCAGTCTTGAGTACTTCCAGAAGTTTTTTATGATTTTTTTACAAGAACACTGAAAATAATCGTAATTTTCGCTTATCGTCATTTTCAACCATGCTCTGCTGATACTTGTGTCGGAGTTCTGGGTTTGATGTTTACGTTTTCATATAGAACAAATATAGTTGTATAAGAAACTGGAGAGTTCCCGGTCTTTAGTCCTTCCAGAAGTTTTTTATGATTTTTTTAGTCTTGAACACTGAAAATATTCGTAATTTTCGCTTATCGTCATCTTCAACCATGCTCTGCTGATACTTGTGTCGGAGTTCTGGGTTTGATGTTTACGTTTTCATATAGAACAAATAGAGTTATATAAGAAACTTAAGAGTTCCCGGTCTTGGCTACATCTAGAAGTTTTTTATGATTTTTTTTATTCTTGAACACTGAAAATATTCGCAATTTTCAAATACCACCATCTTCAACCATGCTCTGCTGATACTTGTGTCGGAGTTCTGGGTTTGACGTTTACGGTTTCATATAAAACACATTTATTTGTATATGAAACTGAAGAGTTCCCGGTCTTGAGTACTTCCAGAAGTTTTTTATGATTTTTTTACAAGAACACTGAAAATATTCGTAATTTTCGCTTATCGTCATCTTCAACCATGCTCTGCTGATACTTGTGTCGGAGTTCTGGGTTTGATGTTTACGTTTCCATATAGAACAAACAAAGTTGTATAAGAAACGGAAGAGTTCCCGGTCTCGAGTCCTTCCTGAAGATTTTTATCATTTTTTTATTCTTCAACACTGAAAATATTCACAATTTTCACATTTCACCATCTTCAACCATGCTCTGCTGATACTTGTGTCGGAGTTCTAGGTTTGATGTTTACGTTTTCATATAGAACAAATAGAGTTATATAAGAAATTTAAGAGTTCCCGGTCTTGGCTACATCTAGAAGTTTTTTATGATTTTTTTATTCTTGATCACTGAAAATATTCGCAATTTTCAAATACCACCATCTTCAACCATGCTCTGCTGATACTTGTGTTTGAGTTCTGGGTTTGACGTTTACGGTTTCATATAAAACACATTTATTTGTATATGAAACTGAAGAGTTCCCGGTCTTGAATACTTCCAGAAGTTTTTTATGATTTTTTTACAAGAACACTGAAAATATTCGTAATTTTCGCTTATCGTCATCTTCAACCATGCTCTGCTGATACTTGTGTCGGAGTTCTGGGTTTGACGTTTACGGTTTTATATAAAACACATTTATTTGTATATGAAACTGAAGAGTTCCCGGTCTTGAATACTTCCAGAAGTTTTTTATGATTTTTTTACAAGAACACTGAAAATATTCGTAATTTTTGCTTATCGTCATCTTCAACCATGCTCTGCTGATACTTGTGTCGGAGTTCTGGGTTTGACGTTTACGGTTTCATATAAAACACATTTATTTGTATATGAAACTGAAGAGTTCTTGGTCTTGAGTACTTCCAGAAGTTTTTATGATTTTTTTACAAGAACACTGAAAATATTCGTAATTTTCGCTTATCGTCATCTTCAACCATGCTCTGCTGATACTTGTGTCGGAGTTCTGGGTTTGATGTTTACGTTTTCATATAGAACAAAGATAATTGTATCAGAAACTGAAGAGTTCCTGGTCTCGGGTCCTTCCAGAAGTTTTTTATGATTTTCTTACTAGAATGCTGAAAATATTCGTAATTTTCACATAACACCATCTTCAACCATGCTCTGCTGATACTTGTGTCGGAGTTCTAGGTTTGACGTTTACGTTTTCATATAGAACTAATAGAGTTGTATAAGAAACTGAAGAGTTCCCGGTCTTGGCTACATCCAGAAGTTTTTTATGATTTTTTTATTCTTGAACACTGAAAATATTCGTAATTTTCAAATACCACCATCTTCAACCATGCTCTGCTGATACTTGTGTCGGAGTTCTGGGTTCGACGTTTACGGTTTCATATAAAACACATTTATTTGTATATGAAACTGAAGAGTTCCCGGTATTGAGTCCTTCCAGAAGTTTTTTATGATTTTTTTAATTCTTGAACACTGAAAATATTCGTAATTTTCGCTTATCGTCATCTTCAACCATGCTCTGCTGATACTTGTGTCGGAGTTCTGGGTTTGATGTTTACGTTTTCATATAGAACAAGTAGAGTTATATAAGAAACTTAAGAGTTCCCGGTCTTGGCTACATCTAGAAGTTTTTTATGGTTTTTTTATTCTTGAACACTGAAAATATTCGCAATTTTCAAATATCACCATCTTCAACCATGCTCTGCTGATACTTGTGTCGGAGTTCTGCGTTTGACGTTTACGGTTTCATATAAAACACATTTATTTGTATATGAAACTGAAGAGTTCCCGGTCTTGAGTACTTCCAGAAGTTTTTTATGATTTTTTTACAAGAACACTGAAAATATTCGTAATTTTCGCTTATCGTCATCTTCAACCATGCTCTGCTGATACTTGTGTCGGAGTTCTGGGTTTGATGTTTACGTTTCCATATAGAACAAACATAGTTGTATAAGAAACTGAAGAATTCCCTGTCTAGAGTCCTTCCAGAAGATTTTTATCATTTTTTTATTCTTCAACACTGAAAATATTCACAATTTTCACATTTCACCATCTTCAACCATGCTCTGCTGATACTTGTGTCGGAGTTCTGGGTTTGACGTTTACGGTTTCATATAAAACACATTTATTTGTATATGAAACTGAAGAGTTCCCGGTCTTGAGTACTTCCAGAAGTTTTTTATGATTTTTTTACAAGAACACTGAAAATATTCGTAATTTTCGCTTATCGTCATCTTCAACCATGCTCTGCTGATACTTGTGTCGGAGTTCTGGGTTTGATGTTTACGTTTTCATATAGAACAAATAGAGTTATATAAGAAACTTAAGAGTTCCCGGTCTTGGCTACATCTAGAAGTTTTTTATGGTTTTTTTATTCTTGAACACTGAAAATATTCGCAATTTTCAAATATCACCATCTTCAACCATGCTCTGCTGATACTTGTGTCGGAGTTCTGCGTTTGACGTTTACGGTTTCATATAAAACACATTTATTTGTATATGAAACTGAAGAGTTCCCGGTCTTGAGTACTTCCAGAAGTTTTTTATGATTTTTTTACAAGAACACTGAAAATATTCGTAATTTTCGCTTATCGTCATCTTCAACCATGCTCTGCTGATACTTGTGTCGGAGTTCTGGGTTTGATGTTTACGTTTCCATATAGAACAATCATAGTTGTTTAAGAAACTGAAGAGTTCCCGGTCTAGAGTCCTTCCAGAAGATTTTTATCATTTTTTTATTCTTCAACACTGAAAATATTCACAATTTTCACATTTCACCATCTTCAACCATGCTCTGCTGATACTTGTGTCGGAGTTCTGGGTTTGATGTTTACGTTTTTATATAGAACAAAGATAACTGTATAAGAAACTGAAGAGTTCCCGGTCTCAGGTCCTTCCAGAAGTTTTTTATGATTTTTTTAGTCTTGAACACTGAAAATATTCATAATTTTCACATTTCACCATCTTCAACCATGCTCTGCTGATACTTGTGTCGGAGTTCTGGGTATGACGTTTACGGTTTCATATAAAACATATTTGTTTGTATATGAAACTGAAAAGTTCCCGGTCTTTAGTACTTCCAGGAGTTTTTTATGATTTTTTTACTAGAACACTGAAAATATTCGTAAGTTTCGCTTATTGCCATCTTCAACCATGTTCTGCTGATACTTGTGTCGGAGTTCTGGGTTTGACGATTACGTTTTCATATAGAACAAATATAGTTGTATAAGAAACTGAAGAGTTTCCGGTCTTGGCTACATCCAGAAGTTTTTCATGATTTTTTTACTAGAACACTGAAAATATTCGTAATTTTCACATTTCACCATCTTTAATCATGCTCTGCTGATACTTTTGTCGACGTTCTAGGTTTGATGTTTACGTGTTTATATAGGACAAATATAACTGTATTAGAAACTCAAGATTTCCCGGCCTTGGCTAGATCTAGAAGTTTTTTATGATTTTGTTATTCTTCAACACTGAAAATATTCGTAATTTTCACATTTCACCATCTTCAACCATGCTCTGCTGATACTTGTGTTGGAGTTTTGGGTTTGATGTTTACGTTTTCATATAGAACAAAGATAATTGTATCAGAAACTGAAGAGTTCCTGGTCTTGGGTACTTTCAGCAGTTTTTTATGATTTTTTTACTAGAACACTGAAAATATTCCTAATTATCACTTACCGCCATTTTCTACCATGCTCTGCTTATACTTGTGTCGAAGTTCTGGGTTTGTTTTCTACCATTTTGTGTAAAACTAATATATTTATATAAGAAACTAAGGAGTTTCCGGTCTTAGGATCTTCCAGAAGTTTCTAATGATTTTTTTTATACTTGAACACTGAAAATATTCGTAATTTTCATTTATCGACTTCTTCAACCTTGCTGTGCTGATATTTGGAGTCGAATGTGTTGTGTTTTGCATTTCTTTGTTTATATAACATCTCATCTACTTATTATGGTCAGATTTATATGTGAAAACTGTTGTATTGCGTAACTATCGACCGTTTCATGATATTTATTTGTTTTTTTTTTGTTATTACGTTGAAACGTTTTTATTTTTTTGCGACCTCTAATTGACAGAACTATTACTAAAAGTAATTAGGAACTATAGAACTCGCCTTTGTGCATCTAAAGCACTTTTAAAATTTTGCTTTTGGAAAAAATGATCTGCTACCGGAAGTTAGCAGATCATTTTTTTATTTAATATTTTTTTCAGGAAAATCACCAGAACTTTTCCTGAAAAGTATCAGGAACCCCAGAACTATGCTGCATGCGACTAGAACTCTCATTTTTTTATGCTCTGCTGGAAAATGATCTGCTAAGTTCACGGCCATGCGGTGCGCAAGGCCTAAGGGTCGCCGCATAGGTACTTGGCCATCGGCCACATTCACAAAATGCCGCCACTTTATAATTGATTCGCCAGTTGATGCCGGTGGCCGCCACACTCTACTAATCACCGTTGCTTGCTTCGTGTGGCCCGCACTGGTCATACAGAACGTCGCTGCACGCTGCGGCTATCGCGCGTTTCAGCTTCCTTTGTGACCGCTTCTTGCTTCTCGCGGCGCCGTTTGTGGCTGTAGCATGTGGCCCGTCTAGGGCGCCTCTAAGGGTTAACCAAAAATAACACAAAAAAAAAATTGCGACCAATTTTAAGCGAACCTTGGAAATTCCCAAAAAAAAGGAAAATGGCCGACCCCATAGCAACCACAATACCATTTCCTCATCCACTCCAACCGGCACATCACACAAGCGGCAAAAACCAACGTTTTTTTTTATCCGTCAGTTTTAATTGACTATGCGACGTTGAGTCACAAAGATAAATGAACATGAAACTAAGCCTTTTTGCTACCTTGTCACACAAAAATAAACTTTGTGAGACAAAAAATAGAACGTAATTTCGTTGTGGAGTTAATTATGTGGCTACAAACCTCGGTTTTGGGCTGGTTATGACGTAAACATGTATTTGGTGGGGCTTGCCCATTGTATGCCTCTATGAATCGTACGTTAGTCATTCATGATGTCACGCGTATGATTATAATAGATAATGTATAATTAAGTCGTTCTTTGATATATTATTTAAAACGGTCGATGTATTTTTATAAGGAACTCTCTATTTCCAAATTTCATGTGGGGAAAGTTATCAATTTATCATTCCCAGAAAATATGTCACGCTTTACGTTCTCGGAATAAGAAATGTATTTGTCGCTGTCTCTGAACATAACGACGTGATGGTCCAGTGATTACGGCCTCGACTCTCATCCACAAGGTTATAGGAACAAATCTGCGCAAATTCCATTATAACTGATAATTTCACACCAAGTCACACTAATATTAAAAAAGCGTATATTTATTACTTCTTCAAGCTCAAATGGAGCGGATTTCGATGAAACTTGGTACACAGGTAAATAATATCCCAGAAGTGCGTTCCCTAGAGATAATTCTCTACTTTCTATCGTCGAATCCGATTCGGCTGGGCAGCGTTCGTGAAGCTGCGCGGTATCTTCTCGTCCAATATACCACAGTGTCTCAAGACGGAATTCTATGACCAATACATGTTGCCAGTGATAATATACATGGTTCCGAAACGTGGTTGCTAACAATGGACTTAAAGTCACCCAAACGGCCATGGAAAGGGCTATGCTCGGAGTTTCCTTGCGTAATCACATCAGAATAGAAGATATCCGCAGAAGAACCAGGGTTACCGACATCCTCGCTACAACCTTGGGGTCTTTAAGTCAAGAGTGATTAGATTACTTCCAGGTAAGCGTGCTCCATCGTCAATCACATCATTATTTACCATTAAATAAGGTGGTGGTAAAGACGAACCTATTATTAATAACCAAACTATTTTAGATATTGTCATCGGTAAAGAGAGTAACGCAAGAAGACCTGGACTTAAAGTCACACATCATCATCATTACAGCTGAAAAACGTCCACTCTTGAACATAGGCATCACCCAAGTGTCTCCACAACGGCCGGTCCTGTGCATCCATCGGATTTCCGTGACCCTCACCAGAGGGCTAGGCAAGTTGATAATCTACAATTATTAATTGGAATGACATCATCTTAACGCTTAGTCACGTGGTCAGAACAAATGAATCGCAGGCGTTACAAACTCGAGGCGTTCGATGAAAGAGATTTGAAACGAAACAGCTGTAACTTGGCTAGGCTTACAGGTCCACCTCGTGGGAGGTCTACCAGCGTTGCGTCTTACACGCGATTGCAATTCCTGAACCTTTCAGCCCCATCGATCATCTGAAAATTCATTTGTATCAAAATCGGCAATCTTCTTTGGGTTAGCCTTCAAAGTTTAGAGGTAAGCGGAACAGAGAGAGTAAAGTCCCGCAAACCTCTATTGAAAAGGGAGAAACCTTCGACCAGACAGGTGTTATTTCTGATGGGCAAATTACTGCTCGATAGAATATTTGGGGCTGTTCTATATGTTCAAATCGCGCGGAGAACTTTGACTGCGCAATGCAGGATTAGTTCTAATGTGACGCAATAGATGTCGCTACAAAATTACAAAAAAAATTTGCCCAGCAGTGAAACGGTAACGGGCTGGTGTTATATTGTCACTTTTAAAATATGACCATATTTCGAGTTACAAAACTGAATTGAACTGAGAAGAAGTTTGCGCGCACTGACTACACTTTTCTCTCTGCTGAACTCTCCCACCCATCTTTCTTATCTTTTATCAAACTTTCAATATGTAACGTTATCTTTATTATACTTCTGATTTTGTCCATTCTTCCTTTCATATTCAGTCCATACTACTTGTGGAATGCACTTCCTCTTGACATCTTGGAATCGCAAGTTTCGGTTTTTTTTCTACACAAACAGCCGGAGTAGTCTCAAAAATCCTTTAATTTTCCTTATTTATATAATATATATTTATGTATATATTGGTTTGTATCATTTTTAATATATATGTATGTTTATTATATATATGTGTAACCTTGTTTTCTTATTAATTTATTATTTTTTTATGCACCTGCCTAGTTTTCTCTTCATCACCCTTGGTTGACTGGTAGAGAATGCCTAAGGCATTAAGTCCGCCTTTGTACTTTTGTGTTGCATGAAGTTTAAATAAATAAATGTAGATCACAGAAAACAATATTACCAAATATATTATTATCTTCCTATAGAAAAAATGAAATTTAATTTATAACGTTTCAAGAACAAAGGTCACATCAAACGACAGCTAAGTGTTCCTCCAATCGCAGGAGAGCCCTCACGGCATCCTTGGAGTTCATTTCTAGAGCACTTAGGATGGGTTTTATAGTCTATTGAAAGTGTTTTGAGGAAATGATGAAAGTGAACAATTGAATGATCTATTAACTAATTGAAATGAAGTTCATTTAAATAACTAGAAGAAGTTACTAAAAAAAAAAACTAAACGTAATGTAAGTGATATAATTTATGTAGCAACATCTATAACACCACAAAGGAATTAAAATTTATAATCTACGCGATTAAAACAGCTGTCCGAAACTATAGGGCAGTTACCCGGACCAGACACTACCCGCTTTTGATCAGAGACTAGACACAACACCTTATCCCGCATACTTCTAATGTTACTTTCTAATGTGTTAAAAATAAATTAAACAGACCATAAGAAGACCATCAAGAATATAATAAAAGACTAAAACTATTTAGCGAGTAGTGCACATATTTGATAACTTTGATTATTATAATGTTTGTTTAATGTTAATAGGTTCGTGCTTGACCGCTATCTCACCTGATGGAAAGCGACGATGCGGTCGACGATGGAACGCGCTTACCTAGAAATAACCGGTTCATTCTTGACTTAAACATAAACATTCCCGGGCTGTAGCCATCAGGAAAAAGAGACTCCAATAGGGAATTCCACACCTTAGCTAGCAAAACGTTTCATGCATATAGGTGGGATGTCCACCATGCACCGTAAAATTAAAAGCTTCGTTTCGCCTTGAACTGTGTCCATGAATTAGTGAGAAAAAATTGGAGGGTACGTGATAAGCCTAGGTGGAGCAGCAGTCATGTTAGTAAAGAAGATGACCGCAGTTGTAAGTAGACCGACATCTTCACGCTCCTGCCATCGCTACTAGAGATGCCGACCTAGACTAGGCTATCGAAGGCTCGGGCTTGTGAATGACAAAATTCAAATTCAAATTCAAAAGTTTTTTTTTTATTTCACATAGGCCTACATGGGCACTTATAAAACGTCAGAAGCTAGTGCACGGTTCCAAAGTGGTCGTTTCCTATGGAGAAGAACCGGCAAGAAACTCCATGGTTACTATTTTTAAAAAATGGTTGTTCTTAAAATATTTCCATATTACAGTATTAATAGATGTTATTTCAGAACAGTGTAGACCGGTCTATATTTTACTCAATAGAACGATAAAAATAATAATTTTAAAAACAGTGAGTCAAAATATGAAGTAATCTAGGAATTCGTGGAGTCTACAACAATCAAGCAATGGGTAACTCGCCGTTCGGCCAGCCAGTAAGATCGAGACGGTGCATAATTTTTCGTACGCAAAATACAAATGCGCACCACGGAGAATTTATGAACGGGAAACCATTGTCTTAGAACGCAACTGAAGGACACAGGTGTGATTAGAAACAAAAGTCTGATACGCGCTCCCGCACCAGAGGAAACAAAAGATAATATCCCACCACAAAAAAAAAATCATATACAAAAACTCAAAAATCTCAGAATTCTCATTTCATACAATATTTTAGTTTAATTATGAGTGAAAATCACAGGATCGACAAAATTCAGTTCGTCCCTTCCGCTTATGGTGTCAATTATAGAGTTGCGTAATATTTACACACGTTACTATCGCGTGACGAACGCACCGGTCATTTAGGTTTAATAAGGCTTCACTACGCCCATGGAAAAACATTATTGTTTGCAATAAGGGCTTGAAAGTAATAAAAATATTATTAACACCATCTACTTGACGACTGAGGATCGATACCTGTAATTACTTTCATTAGTGGTTAAAAGTTATTAAGGTTTAACTAGAAGAGTGACGGGGCCTTTGACTTTATAACGACGATTCCTATAGTATGTTGTATTTACAAGCAATCACTACAAATTAAAATTCAATTACTTTAAGGTTGATGTTCTAGGAAGAACTTCTTAAGTTTTTTTTTTTTTTTTGTTGATTAGTGGAAAGTTTTATGTTGATTAAAAATATAATTGGTGGCCATAACACGTATTCATTTACGGAACTGTAATAATTAAAACCGTCAATACAACCCTCTCATGACGTCTAACCCTATTGAACAGCTGTGTCATGAACAATTCAATCAATAGGGTTAGCTAACGGCTATCAATCTTAATTTAATCAACATAAGTAGTATAACTTGTGACTAACCTACAAAATGCATAAAACATAAATTTTGCGGACTATTCTCGCACTTTTAGGTATACGTATTTTGTGAAAGACAAATAGACACTAATTGTAAAATAATAATATTTTTAATAAATAAAGTTCATTCTTACGCTCTGAAAGAGAATACTCTAATACTACGTAATTTTGTAATTATAAATTGACGACCTTTTTATATTGATACATCCCTATTTTAATTACTTCACTAAACGTACTTCTCTAGTTATAGTCTGTGTATAATAATAATAATCTTACGTTGCAAACAGTTTTCTCTTGTACTTTATTTAATTAATTCAACACCTACTAAAAATAATCAGTAATCCACAAATAAATGCTATGATTTTGTGAATTAATTTTGACACTTTGTAGATTCAGAAAATATTTTACCCAAAATTATTGCAGTCCTAAATATCTACGAAAATATGTGGCGTGGAAGTAAATTGGTTGTTTTGGGTTATATGGTACGGTGGACTAACAACGTGTCACCTGCCACTCGCATGATTTTCAACAACAAAAACACTCTCTTCGTAAAGTTTACGTGAACCAAAATCAATATTTGTCATGACGCCAAATGTAATGACCACCGTTAAATATTAACGTGCTTAGTGCAAATTCGACGCAAGAAATAATCATTAAAATCTGTAGACAATTGTTATAGGTAAAACTCACAATGACTAGTTTTGCTGTTAAATATATAGTTCATTAAATTATTTTTCTTTCCAAATGTATGCAAAAACCACCGTATGATACACGTTAATATTGATGACTAGCTTTTTTTCTCTCTTTCTCCCCATTTTCTCAATTTTTTTATAAAAAAATTAGCCTATGTCCGTCTCCAGAGTCCCAACTATCTTTGTACCAAAATTCATCAAAATCGGTTTTGCCATTTAAGCGTGAAGACGTAACAAACAAACAAAGAAACAAAGAAACTCACTTTCGCTTTTATAATATTAGTAAGGATTACCGTCCTCGGCTCTCTTAAGATCCTCGCTTTCGACATTAATCAAAACACTCAATTGAATTAGTTAATTTCTTCCCTTTGGAAAATAGCGTTAAATGATCGCTACTGATCGTGAGTACACCTAATGAGAATAACCCACATAAACATTGGAAAGAAAAACCAGCAGGTTTCAAAAAAAATACAGCAACAACCATCCCGAAATAATTACTAGAAACCACAAAGCGATCATGCCAAAACTCCAACAGAATTTAGCAAATTAAATTTTCAAAAAGTCGTATCTCGTAATCAACTCAGGCTCAGATGTAGGGGGCTGGATGCCACGGGTGCCCCCCCCCCTCGACCCCCCAGACCCCGCTTCAGACACACAACTGAATTATGTAAAACTTTTAATTGTCCTCTCGTCTCACCTTCATTAAAATTCGAGGTGTTTTGTTTGGACACAAAAACTTAGTTGTTCTCATTTTTACTCGCTGTTTTTTGAGATGTTATAAAGTCATTTTGACAGCTAACCGGGAAGCCTGATTAAATATTATGTATTTGGCGTAATGGAAATGTAAAGTGTATTTACGTACGTTGGGTAATGAAGTAAAAGGTTTTCGTATTCGAGTATTAACTCTGTACATTAGTACCTTGTTAAAGTTACCGTTTTATAAAGCTTTGTGAGAGGAAAAATCATAACGGTTTTTGTGATTTCTCGGAACGCGTACGTGTGATGTGTCAGCCATACTTTTTTTTTCATTTTGCTTTGTGCGGTTTGTGCTATATCGTTACGTTTAGGAAGTATTTTGTTTTGATATGGCATATGGTTACTTTGTTGTTCATTAAGATATTCTAATGTTTTGTTTTTATTTTGATGTTCACTGAAGTAGTCAATACCTACAATAAAATTATCAGCATTATTAATTTTATCGAGATCACGTCTTTTACAATGTTATATTATATTAAATATAGTTCAATTGTAGATGATCGACTTGAGATATATCGTTATAATGTCTACTAGGATTCGCTGGTTATTTTAATTATTAAACTACCACCGAATTAAAGATTCACTTACTTACAAAAATGCCAATAATTGCTTACTAATTCAAAAGAATGGTGAGTAAGTATGGCTAAAGGAAAAATCTTTAGGCATACTTACTCACCATTAATTAATACTTAGTTTTTCATTGTAATATTCATTGTTCTAAGATTGTTTGCTACTACCTTGTCTTTTTTTTATCTGGGATAGAACTTACCATTAATTTCGTTAAATTTACTAAAAGCTTGAGGTATTTTTCTAAATAGGTTCTACGACCCAAATATTATGACACGCAACCGCCCTTATATTGCATAATTTATTAATTTTACTATTTATGTACACACAAAAAGCAGAAACAGTGTATAAATTCAGGCTTTTGAAGTTACATTAAACATTGATCCCTTATACCAATGACCACGATGAGTTTCTCGATATCTCCTTAAACAAGAATCGCAGAAATTCAACCATTTTACTAAATCTCATAAAGGGTAACTTTTCCCCTATTCCGAACTCTGATATTTTCCATTAAATTCGACTTTGCATGAAGATACGGCCTGATGGTTTTATGAAGGGCGCGATAAGGCCAACTTATGATTATTATTTGTTACCTTACGTCACTCAGAAATTCTTGGGCATTTTTCTTTTCGTGGCACGCAACTGCTTTTGTGTAGTCGTTTGGGACTTCATTTTTGTAACGTTGATTGTTATATTTTTACCTGAAAAATGAATATTTGGTTTCAGGTCTACGCTTTTGTATTTTTTGGTATTTGTCTGCTTGCCCTATTTTGGGAGTGAGAAGTCATGCAATAAGTCCTTCCACTCTGAAGACGTCCTACCAGTGTGTATACCAAATAAAATAGATTTCTTTCTTATTTCTTTCTTTCTTTCTTTCTTTCTACCATGACTTGTGGTCATCATTATCTTAATGCAATCCATTTTACGACCTAAACTGGAACTGTTAACGGGATATGGGGAGCTATATGTATAGGGGGTCTATAGTTCCGTTCCTCTTTCTAGCTCGTACGCCTGCCATTTTAACACGTCATGGTAAGGCTTCTTGGATTGCTCGCAGAACCGATGGCCAATGGGGCCCAAAGTTTCTGGAATGGCGATGTATGCCTGTCCTGCCGACTGCTACTTATCATGGTTTTTCTGTAGATGCCTTCTCTCGAGCTCACCAGAAGAATCTTCAAATCTTTCATATATAGGTATACTTTCCACATATGCTATTATCATTACCTGCTTATTTATTTTAAAATCAGACTCAAAGTGACGCAAGTTCGACGATCAAAATAACCAAATCTACATGTAAATTTCCTAAACTTTTCTTCGTTTTAATGGAAATAAACTGAATTTTAATAAATTTGAAGTGAACGATAACACTGCACGGTTCACCTACGTTTGAAATTTGATCCCAGGTTTATTTCATAAATCTATGTAGTTCGTTGGGTAACGAACTAATTTAATTACATGCGTTAGATTGGAAACTGATATTTGTTGGTTAATCCTTTTTATCATCTATTTTGTTAAATATAAAGGACAAGAATGAAATGAAAATAGCACCTAACAAACATTGAAATATTGAATTAGGCAATAATATAATAAAGTTCTTTATATATAAAAAAAACGGCAATTACTACATACCATGCATATGTCGAATCGATCTTAAGTTACGGCCTTGTTATATGGGGGAACAGTACGGATAAAGACAGGTCATTCATTGCACAAAAGAAGTGCATCAGGGCCATATGCGGACTTAGTCCTGACGAATCCTGTCGGTCATTTTTTAAAAAGCTATGTTTATTACCAATTCCTGCACTTTACATATACGCAATCTGTAACTTTGTCTATAGTAATAAGGGATTATTCAAGAAAGCTTATGAAGTAATCTCTTGTCCAAGGGATCCACACAGACTTGTAACAGATGATAATCCTAAATCAGCCAAGTATACTAAAAGCTGTCTTGTGATGTATGTACGCATTTACAACAAAATCCCTAAAAAATTAAAATGTATAAATAATGCAAATTCATTTAAAAACAAATTGTATAAATGGATGAATGGACATAATTTCTATGACATTGATGATTTCTTTGACATAAAATTATAATATTGTATCAATCTATTTATCTGAATTAACTAGCAACTTACAATTTGCAATTGACACTTATTCTGTGTAGCTAAACATGTGGACATTGTATTTAAATAAGACTAACACCATTATACCATGTTTAAGGCAAATATAGACTTATCCTATCTTATCTTATAATTGCTGTGTGGGAAAAGTGTCTGGATAACGTAAAATTTTCGTTTTGAAATACTAAAAGGCGCTTATTTAAGCTGATCTGGTTAGTTTATAAGTATGACGACAATGTAAACTATACAAAGCAAGTTTGACTTACTACTACTTATTAGATTTTGCCCGCATACATAAAATATAGCCTATGTCACTCAAAAATAAAGCCGCTTTCTATCGGTAAAAAAAAATTTAGTAATCGGACCAGTACTTTTAGAGATTGCCTCCTACAAACAAAAAAAAAATAAACTTCATCTCTTTATAATGCTAGTGTAGATGTAATTTTAAGTGTGTGTCTTAGTTTTGCAAGAGTAGTATTTAAACGAGTGACTGTAAATTAAAATTTTAAGTGCTAAAAATAATTATTTTGGGTTATAGAATTAGTGATCGACTGACGAGAATAAAAGAAGCAGCATAATATATTTAAATAACATAAGCATATTTAAACAACCTAATATTTGTTTGAGTGTCAACGCATTTTTTTCGAAGTGTTTCGAAGGACCTATATATCGAAGTTGAGAGTATTAAATGCCGTAAATATCGATATTTATATATTATGTATATAAGTCACAAGGTAATTTGACAAATCATATCTCATCATCAGTCACTAGGCGTTTTTTCATTCGCTCATTTTATAATTCCTCGTTTTGCAAGTGGGGCACTTTTTCTACTGGGGTACGTATACTTGGTTTACCATAAACAAACACGTGTTTATTTTTTCATATTGATTGTCTATAAAAGAAAGTTTCTAATTTTAGTCAAGTTTTATCAAGTTTCAAAAAATTCCAAAGTAAATTGAACGGGGCCGCTGTACCTATCTATCAAATTATAAGGCATAATTAGATATGGTGTAAGTACTATAAAGGTAATCAAAATGAAAATAACAATGGCCTTCAACTTTGACACACGTGGGAAATTACCTTTCGATGAGAACTTTAAGAATGGAAAAATTATGTTCTAATTACAAACTACCTATACCTGTTCCTATACGCACAAAACGTTTTGGAAACACATTTATTGTGCGTACAGCTAAGGAGTGTGATTCCTTGCTGGAATCTGTGTTACCTGATGGCTAGAACCCGGGAATCTTTAAGTCAAGAGTGAACAGGTTACCATGTTCAACAGTGGACGTATATCGGCTGAAATAATGATGATGATGATGAACAGGTTACTTCTAGGTAAGCGCACTCTATCATCGACCGCATCGTCGCTTTCCATCAGGTGAGATAGCGGTCAAGCGCAAACCTATCAACAATAAGGCTACACTACGGTTGGTAGTGCTTGAGCGATTGATTGCTGCTCTGCGACTCACAGTTTTTCTCGCGTCGAACAAATATTTGTGCGACCTACAGATAGTTGTTTTGGGTGGGTCTGGATGTCTTATAAATGTGATTTAACATGTTTGTGAACACATCCACGACACAATATTCATTACAATTATAGGTAAAACTCACCTACCGACACAAGAGGTTGGGTTCCTTTTGAGACAATGCTTCTCTAGATCTATATAAGAGGAAAATTAAAGAGCACTCCCTTTCACAATAAATCTAATACTGGTAGATAAATATTGGTATTTATTAGTATATATTGCATATTTATACGGATTACCCGGCGAACTTCCTACCGCCTAACAGTAAATTAATGTAGTATATCTTTCGACATAGTCAACCGATTACGATGGAATAAAAGTAATATATATAAAGTTACACACAATTCTAGTGTTTAAAATGTATCTACATCGGTTCCGTAAATTTTAAGTAATACGCGCTTAACGAAAAACTTCCACAGATTTATTTATACTTGTATAGTTAGATATGTATAGATTAGATTAGACCCTTGAATGATCTTTCTCTGACATTCAAAGGTTTGCTGGCAGAAAATTCATTGTTGAATTAAGTCTTGAGCATCGACGCAGAGTTGCTAGCTTGTCGGTTTTCTACCGGTTACATTTCGGGGAGTGTGCGTCGGAATTGCATAACCTAATTCCGTCTAGCCCGTTCCATCATCGGACTACCAGACGTACGGCTATGCGCCACCGGTATATGGTAGATATCCCACCTACACGCACAAAACGTTTTGGGAACACATTCATTGTGCGTGCAGCTAGGGAGTGGAATTCCTTGCCGGAGTCTGTGTTTCCTGATAGCTACAACCCCGGTATCTTTAAGTCGAGAGTGAATAGGTTTCTTCTAGGTAAGCGCGTTCCATCGTCGACCGCATCGTCGCTTTCCATCAGGTGAGATAGCGGTCAAGCGCGAATCTATCAACAATAAAAAAAAATAAACAAATTGTCAAAACATTGTATTAATTTTGTCTGTACAATAAAGAATTAAGAATCAAAACAGTTATAAGTACAAAAATTCTTAGAACTGCTTGATGGTAAACATTTGTGTTTACCGGCCATAATTGAAAACAACGAACGCTTACTTAGAACTAACAATAGTACCTACTTAATAACATCAAATCTAAGAATCGAACACGTTCCTACATTTGATGGGGTCAAGGTATTTAGTGTTTCAAATTACTGCTGTTTCATTCCGTCCTTTTAAAAGCTTTGTTACTTAAAAATGGTCGTTACAATTATCTGCTTTAGTGTTTTAGTCCCAAATATAGGTTGCATATTAGAAAATCAAAACTTTCCTGAGCTAATTTTAAAAGAACAACGTACAAATCAACAAAGTCTAAAATAACGATGGTCATTTGATCAAAAGTTCAGCTGACAAAAGTCTGGAATATCAATGTTTAAATTATTTATTACACTATTGACCAAATCGTTCAAAGGTCAAAACGGGTTACTGGATAAATTATGGGTACGTATCAAAATCCCGAATTTTAAAATACCGACGGACGAAACACCGAAAATTGAAACACCTCCTTGGTCTCGATCTGTTTTATTTTGAGAAGTCACGCGGTTGGTCACAATTCTAACCTAACCTAACCTATTTCAGCCAGTTCGAAATAATGAATAATACTTACAATCTCACATAAAAATGTGATTGTATTTTGATTGCACTTTAAACTGGGTGAAATAGGTTAGGTTAGGTTAGAACTGTGACCAACCGCGCGTGAGCCAAGCGAGCGAAGCGAGCGGTGCTGCGGCAGCGGCCGGCGAACGCTACTTCCAAGTTGTTTCGTCCATTCGAGATTTCGTCCATCCCTTCCCTTCTAACCTAACCTGTACGTATTGGGGTGCCCTTAGGTCCCGAGCTCGCTTCACTCGCTGACTCAAAGCCTAAAATCTCTAAGACAATAACAAAAAAGGAGCTTAACATAATGATTGAATACACATATAAACCCAGAATACATTAAGTACCGGTTATATAATGATTGAAATGATTTGATATTTTAAAATTACATCTAGCAACTTTTGATCAGTCGTTCATTTGATGTCACATTCATTGGGATTCTAAAATTTTTCTAAATAAAATACTTGGTCATTTAAATTTTCTTATTTCGTTTATTGTTCTTTTGAAATTTGCTCGAGAAAGTTTTGATTTTCTAATATGCACCCCAAATATATTATGTATACGTATGCTCATCATAAGTTTAATGGTTATAGATATTAAGGTGAATTGATAGAGATTTTAGGTAAGTAATTAGGGTGAATTTATTTCCATACTAGTTTCTACCAAGGGAAAATATTCCCTAGATAAAAAGTGATGATATACTTGTGTACTAAATTTAATCCGCATCCGATCAGCTGTTTGAGCGTAAAATATAACATTGAGTGTAACAAACATACACACACGTACATACATACAAATCTTCGCCTTCATAACAATTTATGTATGTGTGATATTCTTTTTTTTTATACAACCTGTACTTTCTTAGTGTTGGTCGAAGACCTCCCCAACTTCTTCTAGTATGTATTGTTTTTCCCCTCGAAACAGATGATGAAGACGCATACCGCAAGTGCTAGTTCGAGGTGATACACTATTTAAGCATTTTTTTCCTAATCTCTTTATCTCAGGGCTTTTAAGTTCTAGGCAACCGTGATCTAGATCACATATGCTATAGACAACATAATAACATATGCATATGTTATAGTGGTAGCGAACATGTGTAGATGCTTTCTTTATTTTTTGGGGTCCAATAACAATTTTTGTATCCTTTTGCTATGTGTAGCGCAAGAGGGAATCTTGTACTATCTTTAAACCTAACCATGTTCTTTCAGTTGCCTTTTGCGTTTCAAGGGCATAACAAATCGTCCTAACAGTTTCTCAGCCTGGATAAAGATACAAGTTCTTACGCATATTTACAACTTCAATAATCAATCACAATTTATTCTTTCTTCTTATTTTCTCAACTTCAATCATTCATTCATTATCATCATCATTTCAGACGAAAGACACAGGCCTCCCCAAGTGTCGCCATAAAGACCAGTCCTGTGTGTCTCGTATCCATCGGATTCCTGCTGTGGGAGGCCTTCCAACACTGCGTCTTCCGGAAAATGGTTCGACCACATCGACCTGCTGGTCTGCTGGCAATGTGCCCTGTTCATTGGTACTTAAGTTTAGCAATTATTCAGGCTATGTCGGCAAAAGTTCTCCTACGGATATCTTCAGTCCTGATGCGATCACTCAAGGAAACTCCGAGCGGAGCTGTTTCCATTTCCCTTTGGGTGACTTTAAGCACTTGACCGTGATACAGACTGACCAAATTCATTGTACCACAAAATAGATCGGTACAGAAGACAATCTCATGTATGTACTTCACTTTTTATACCTACGCTCAGTGGAAGCACACTAATGAGCGTTTGAGCCGGAACTGTTCGACGAGTGAGCCAAGACGCGACTAAGACATCGTGTCTGTGAGCGGTGTCTATGTGTGCGTTGCTCGAGCGCGCTTTGTGTGTAGATTGACTTCTGTACCTATCTATTTTGTGCCTACATCATATTTACAACTCCAACCAATACACATACCATCTGACTACCCCCAAATAAAGTCACGTCTACACCAGTACAGCGCACATTCACGCATGATTGACACAAAACACGAAATGTTAACAAGCCGCGTTTGTGAGTGACAGACTATTGTAGTTAATATTAATAGCGCCGCCATTGAACAGCCTGATGGCTTGTCATTACAGGCAAGTATGTACGAGGGCTTGTCACGATTTTATTTTTGTCTGTATACGGAATTTGGTGAGTTTTTTTTGGGGGAAATTTGATTGGAGAAATCAATATTTATGGCAGTTGAGCTTTGGTTGGATGAGCTGTTTTAGGTAACGGTTGAATAATAAATGTTTATGTATATTTGTATGGTTTAAACTTTTTAAATTTGAAAAAGGCTCTAGAATGTAACTTAGTACGAAACTGCAAAAAACAATGAAATAAAATGTAATTTATTACATAAAGTGTTTTAAAAAAAATCATACATTTTTTGGCGCGTTAAATAAAATGATGGAATATATTGTGTGTATTCTTTTTACGTATTTAAGTATTCGTTTTCACAAATGTTAAAACGAACCTTTTATTTTTTGACAACTTTATGAAGTCGAACAAAAATTTCATGTAAAGGTATCAATTTTCTATCTTCTCGGATTTTGTACCTATTTATATTATTAAGAGGATGTGTCATTTTTATTGACTAAAACCATACTTGTGTCCATCAGTTGTTCTTTGCGTTCTAGGATCACAGAATTGCTTTTCAGAATTTCTCCTCAGCCCCAGCAGGCATCGCCCCACTGGGCTCATTGTTTTGGTTTTTATCTTATTGAGAAGCGCGTGTTGTCTTCATAGATTACGTTTAGCTGCGGCGTATGTAGTTTTATACGTAGCGTAGTTAAAACAATGCGCTAATCTTTGCGAGTAAGGCATCTCAATAAAGTAATTTTATTAGGTTCCATAATTTGTAGTAAATTGTGTGTCACTTTTCGCGTCAGCACCGTAGATAACTCGGTTGCTAGCTCAATTTGTACTTCATAATATGAACTCTAATCTAATAAAACATATTCTTAGAATTTCCAGATCCTTAATCGGAGTAATATTTTAAAGGATATAATTTAACAATTTAAACAACAATCAATTTAGTATCGTTTACATTAATCTGATACTTCAAATATTCCAGACTTTTAACTTTGATAATTAACTAAGTTGGATACTTGGCATTAATAGGTACATGCTTATAATACTTCTGGATATTATATCTTAGATCACAGATGTCTCAACGGATGGAATAGTAATTCCATTATTACTACCATGAATTGTACTAGGCTCACAGTTGCACAAAGAAGTTCCTTCTTAACAAAAATGAGACGTATTTCTTTCAATTGACTTCGTAACGAGAAATGGAGGAATATTCAACAGCTGCTCCGCGAATGCAGCTGTTACTTCTACGTAAGGACAATCCAAATTAGCGTCGGAGTTACTACCTTTTCCAAACTCCCAGCAAAATTCTTGAATGTCAACTTCCAAGTCATTAATAAATAATATCAAACACGATGGAAAGCGCCTTTTGTTCGTACTCCACTCTTTGTAGTCTACGAAGTTTGCTCAAAGTTAAAACCTTTGTGGGCGTCTCACATTTCACTCACATTATTACAAAATCATTTGAGAAGTTAAATTTTCAATTTGTTTAATGGATACATGGAGACTTGAGTTGAGGCTAATCAAGTGTACTTTAGTCTAAAGATAATGTAAGATTAAAGTAAAGTAAAATGGACTAATATATAATAAAAATAAGGCTGTGATCGAGTGCCCACAACTGGTAGGAGGAATGTTGGTAGTCGGATAGAGAGACGGGTAGACCATAAAGTGGCAAAGGAATATGCAGATTATGCTCAGTAGAAAGTGAAGGCGGCATGAATGATGATGATTAAATAAAGTCATAATTAGAAATGGAATAATGTGCAATTTTGAAGATACTGAACTTCTTATGCATTGTATCTTATTATATAATGTTTTGTTAACTATCAGTCTATCTGGAATATACGAAACACACATTAAATTATTGACTAGCTTGTTCCTTCTTTGATGTGTTCTCATAGCGATGCTTTCTCTCACAAAACCATGATCACTATACTCTGTGTTTGGAAAATGTGTATCATCAGAAGAGTCATAATTTGAAGCCCATAATGTGTTATCCGGTGTGTCCATATCCTGAGTTATCACCGACGTGATATTTTATTTTGCTCTATCTGACTTTATGAGTTCAAAGTGTCATTACTTACAATAAGAGGGATAAAGTAATTTGGTGATATGAGAGGTTTGGGCCGTACATCAAAACTAGATCTGAGTAAAATATTGAATTTACAAAATTAATCGCGATACTTTTTTACTGACGTGAACAATGGCAATGTCTTATCTACAAATAGACTTATCAAAAGAATTCTAGAATGCTAAAACTAACGAGCAAAAAGACGTTCAAAATAATTAACCTTGTTACAAAACGCCTATATGTTTGGGAATTTGTGCGGAATTTGGGGCCAAATAGGCACGTCTTAATAACATGGATGCCCAGTATTCCCTAAATATCTCGATATAATCCACCATAGTCGAAATAATAATCTAATTTACTATAAATAACTAGACAGGTCTTAAACGTTTCAATCAATAGATACTTACCAATACTCACCGAATCATACCGTAAATATAATACAATAAACAACACAACTTAATTTGTATAGTAGAAGACAGATGGTAATGAACTCCTAATGAATTACTTATGATGCTTGTTAAAATATAACGATGACACATAAAGAAGTTTCTGAATTTTGATTGATATTCAAAGAAGCATTTTATTAAAAGCTTATAAACACTTGCAAAGAGATTACAACGGTTCTCTCGGAGAATCGACATATCACAGATTCAGTTTCGTCTATTGACGTGTTTTATGGTGTCCCAATAGAGGCACACGCTGTATATCAATGCGATATGACATCTGTGAGCCGAGCAATAAAGAAAAAAGCGAGAGGCGCCGCGGGATTCCATTTGAACATAGATTTACAACTTAGTTAGAAAAAGCTTTTGACGTCCAATTTTTTGGTCACAACTTCAGCTTAGTAATGAAAGAACAAATAGCAAAAAACTTTTGACTTAGTCGAAAAGAAGTATTTCATTTTAGTTTCAAGTACATATGTATGTGAGAAACTTTACACTAAAGTTTGTAAAACTGCAAAATATGAAAGCAAAGTCAAATAAATGAACAAATATTAGTCATGTGTTACTTAAAATGAGCATAAAACTAAACATTTGTGTAATTTAACGTAGACATCCACAAAACAAAGCAACTAAAAATGCATTTTATTTTATGAGCTGTGTTTTTGCACACACTAGGGCACAGAATAATTAAGTTAGTATTTTCATTCCCACCTTGGAAAGTAATAGAAATATCCCAATTTATGATGTTCTAATGGCTGCATAGGCAATATATCAAAACCATGTGACATCTGCGCGCCGCGCAATAAAGAAAAAAGCCACGGATAGTCCATTCACACATAGATTTACAACGTATTGGGGTACACTGTTTTTTATGATGTTTTGAAATACTTTTCACCTATAAATCTTGTACGATCATCTGAAGTCTACGTTTTCATTTGGTTTTAAAATGGTTACATATTATTGATAGTGCTTTTCAAGAGACTTTCATAAGAGTCACATACACTAGATTCTTGAAGATGAAAGATAAAAACTTCAAAAAGAGATTGTCAAAACTTGGGTGAGAACCATAACGAACAATTTCTCAGATATATGGCAATGAAAAAGAGTACTGGAAGGATTTTGTAGAATAATGGGATAGTAACGTCTAATTAAACTAGAACACGAAGTATTAGTGGAACGAATAAGTATTGCCATGAACATAATAAAATAACATGTAGCAAAATCAATAAGCTTTACACGCTACAAAAAAGTCAAAGGAAAGTCCGCCACTCAAGGCTCACAAAAACACAATCAGTATAAAATCGACATGATAATTGCTGGCAACGAGGAAAGCGCTCGCGTGAGAGGTCGCGTGTCTAAGTTGATTAAATTCTACTTGAACAGGTCTGTTTGGTTATTCACAGTCGTGGTAGCAACGTGCCGATAGAAAATACAAGCTATTTTCATTGGCTTGCCCACCCCACTTAGCGTGACTTACCTTATGCATTTGATAAAGTATGCCTTACTATATTTTCGGGAAAAATAGAAGATAATGCTCCGATAAAGGTCGTTGATTGTGACAGTTTCGAGATTGTATCAATAAAATAATTACGTCATTAAATTTTGAGTGATATGGGTTGTTATGTAGTTATTTGGTTTTTGGTGCGCCACAAGGAAATAACTTGGGTCCTGTAATTACTTCGATAGTAATTTACATACATTATTGAGTTACGTCAATAAAATACTCATTCAATAGTATTTTACACGAAAGAAAATGGTCCCAAAAGTCGAAAGAGATATAAATAAAAGTAAAAATTAACTTGTAGTACATAACTTTTAGTGCAAACGGCACTTAGGTTTGCTAAATCCAGCCATTTTCCCGAGATACAAAAATAAGTAACAAGAATTTTATCAAGTGAGTGAAGAAAAAGTAATCTTACTTATCTAAGAGAATATTCAATTTCTTGCCTTTTATGAATAAATCTACTAAACCAAAATCCACTGATATTGTTAAGAATATTGTGCCTACTTTATATTTTCGCTTATTTTTCTTAATCTTCCAGCAAATCCGCTTACATACTGTCAACCTTTGTGAACACGAAACGAACGAAATCCCTTTTTTCGTACGAAGCTTGGTTTTGGAGCGGATAGCAATTTTATTTGGAACTCGTGTCAAAACAAAATTGGAGTAACTAACTGCGTAGTTTTTTATGATGCCAATTAAAATGGTGTACGTACTGTAACGTGCTAGTTTTAACTGCAATTCAGTTCGAGTTCAATTTAGGTTTAATAGCCATGTGACTTTTATCGGGTATTTTAACTTTTTTTATTGTGTTTTGTTATCATGGTCCATGGATGATGATGATTATAATGTTGATAAGCCACAAGTATCTGTAAATTATCAGCCACAAGTATTGGTTTATCTATAGTGACTTCCACAGATCTGAGACACTATATAAAATTAATGAAGGGACAAAAAATAATTTATTTGTTTAAAATTTGACTTTTGTTGGTAATACAGTAAACTAGTTGTTTACTTATAAAACGTAAAACCGATTCCATAGCATGGCATAACAGCCTTTTAATGTTTCCACTGCTGGGACTCAGGCCTCCTCTCTAGGAGGGGAATTGGGCCGTAATCAACCACGCGGGCCCAGTGTGGGGTGATGAATATATAATATAATATTTCACACAACGCCGTCTAGACCCAAGCTTAGCAGAGCTTGCGTTATGAGTACTAGACAACTGGTATACATACTTATACAAGGTGCAGTTTTAAAACTGCACAATATTTCAGGAGGTTGTAATAAAACTCATAAATAATCATGTAAAAATACGAAACCTGGTCAATAATCAGTAATACTTGTTATTTAATTTTTTAATTACACTAAACTAAATCGATTGATCGAAGGCCGCGGGGGCGTGGCTAGGGTGTGGCGTGCGGGATGATGATTGGATGATACATTATTTATGAAACTATCGTTGCGAGTTAGAACGCCCTAGTGTGTGTGAAAACGCCCTTTATTGTTCCGTGTTTGTGTGTGTGAAAAAAAGCGCGGTTATAAAAAAAAAAATTACCTACTTATTTTATTATTGATTCGGGTCGAGAATCACTAACATAATTACCTCCTGAAATATTTTGCAGCTTCAAAACGACACCTTGTATATTTCTAAATACATACATAATTTAATAGATAAATTACACCCAGACACAGAACAAATGATGCTTTATATAAATATATATATGTAGTATATATATTATATTAAATATATTTGTATGTGTATTTTATCTATAATTATGTATACTTTTTACTCTTGTTTTAATACCAAAATTTTCTTTTTGTGCGCCTACCATATTGTCTCTTCACCACCCTAGGTTGACTGGTAGAGAATGCCTAAGGCATTAAGTCCACCTATGTACTTTGTGTTGCTTGAACATTAAATAAATAAATAAATAAATGATCGTGCTCAACATACAAACATTTGTCCTAGGTGGGAATCGAACCCACAACCTCCGGCATAGCAGTCAGGGCCACTGACCACTAGACCAACAGGCCGGTCAATGAATGTAACATATCTTCGAATTTGGTTCTAGGACATGCCGGTTTCCTTTCGATGTTTTTCTTCACGGTTTT
Source organism: Mythimna ferrago (assembly GCA_910589285.2). Classification (NCBI taxonomy): domain Eukaryota; kingdom Metazoa; phylum Arthropoda; class Insecta; order Lepidoptera; family Noctuidae; genus Mythimna; species Mythimna ferrago. Next base: position 4,425,035 of record OU342680.1, read on the forward strand.
TGAAAGCAGTGGTGATGAAATATATATACTTTTTAATTAGGTAGGTACACAAAGTAATACGTCTGACTGGGTTTGTACCCGCGATCTACAAACTCGTGAGTCAGCTATTACCACTCAGCCACCACAGCTCTCAAACCGATTCCGATTTTCACCAAACATTTCGCGTAATTCGTCCAATAAAAACATGATCAATATTGATCAACCTACGATCCGGGCACAGGTAAACATCCCGATCGAGCAAGGTGTTACCAGACCACTCACAAACTGCATTAAATATGAACACCATAAATTGAGAACGTGGAGCATTCATAAAAAATGAATCCATTTCGATTTTTATATTCCACGCATCACAGACGCGAACTATAAAAGAGGTGGCGGGTACGAATGGTACAAAAAAGAGGAATATTCATGCTCAATGACTTGGAAAAATTCAATTACACAACTGTCCCTGGCTTGCATTCTAATGGACGGGCTGGGACTGGGTACAACAAATCTAATCAAAGTTTACTATTTACGGATCAAGTCTAACCTCTGGCACCTCGGATTGGAGGCCTTGAAAGTTGTGACGTCAAGGTGTCTTCGTGAGGGTTAATCAACGTTACAGTGTTCACGTGCGTTGGTATGTGATTTAGTGTTTTTGTTATAATTATAGCTTTGTGAAAAGAAGTGGGTTGTTATTTAGATAAGACAGACGTACTAATATTTGCCATTCACATCAACCGCGTTGCCTCATAAAATGGAAAGATATTATCGGCGTTGATGACATAATACCATATGCGTTCGCATCATTTATTTATTTATTGCATAGCGTACATTATACAGTAGTAGACTAGGTTTAACTAATGGCTAGGTTAACAATTATAGTAACGTGCGACATAAGTTTATTTGTTGAGGAAAAATATGTATCGTTGAGATTAAATTTAAAATAAAATGAATGAACATTAATACAATATCAGTTTTAGTTTATGCGAAACCCAAACAGGTGTCTGGTATTTTTATGTAAAGAACCAATGTACAAAGTTTCATAACTGTATCATGAAAAATCACAAAGTTATAGGCTTGTTATATTACCCGATTGTCCGCAATAATGCATGGTCACCGGGCCATCTGTACGACTGAGGGGTTGTTTTGCTCCCGCATTTAGCTGTGCGCAGGTGTCTTATGCCCGCTATCACCGGTCGTGTACTTAGTGTCGGTGGTGTCCAACTTGTGACCTTTTTTAAATATTTTTGTTAAAATTATAACATGGTGTAATAATTATTGGAATTGATCCCGTTACTTATTCCATTTATTATGCTAGTATGCTATACTTTCTTAACATAATCACAACTAGCTACTACATGATTACAATCCAAACAGCAGTTAAGCACTATGTCAACTCTGCTCCTGAGTTGGGTTTCGCTTCTAAAGAAACATGTTGTAGCTGAATATTAGTATTTTACAAGCTGTTTATCTGACTTCCACAACCTAATAACTGCGGGTAACGTAATACTTTTGACAAGACTGAAAGTTACACAAATGACACGTTGTATTATCGATTCATCGTGCTTTCCGAGGCATGCAGTACCTAACCTCTGTTCGTTAAGAGCAGGTTGTAGTCACAGAGTATTTCGTGTGAACTTTGCCCAGATCTATGTCAACTTTGCGGCCCTGTAACAGCATTTTGATTTTGGTAGAAAAAAAGCGTAAAATTTTAAATAGTTACTATTTAAAATTTTTGTTTTTGCCAGGCCCTTTTAACCTTTCGAATGTCTTAAGTTACACAGTCCGACATAAGGTAATTGTCTTTCTATTGTGTCTCTAATTACGACATTCAAAGAGTTAAAAAGCAAGCTTTATTATTGTATGTAACTTTCCAATACTGCCGTGACGTAATCTCGTAGACGTACACGTTTGAAATCGTAAGTTAGGATTAGATTCGCGATTTTTTTTTATCAAGCCAACTAATTTATAATCGTATTTCAATTTTTACCCAGTGATTGATCATATGATCAATTTTAATAAAACAATTTTTCGTGGCGTTTTCTTTAATATTTGTGGATTTGCAGAGGTTCAAAAATGTATAAAATGAGTAGAACCAGGCCTAAAAATATTTACCCATTCAGTCGATTAATGGGCAAGATTGGCGTCAGATTTCCTGGTCCAACGACTAACGTGCTACGTGCTTTCCGAGGCTCGAAGAAGTTTTAGTATGTTAAGATGGTCACCCCTCCATAGACCGTCCTCGATAACCTTTACTCAACCTTGGGGTCAAACCACGCTGTTATTACTTAACAACGAGTTATTAATCACATTAATCATACTACTATAAATGGTTACATTTCGAAACCAACCCTCATAATTCTCCTTACCATTAGCATATTTAGTTAAATGGGTCTCACACTCTGAATTATAAAACTTAATTCAAGAAACCTTGTTAGACTAACTTAGTAGCGCCACCTCATAAGATATTCGCCAACGAAGTTGAATAATAAAACTATTCGCAGCTTCGTGTTTACATCAAATTATAAGGCTTAGGCGACTCGCTGGATAAAGTGAAGTACTAAATGTGTTTATACATTATATTTAACGTAAAAACAAGAACAGCAACCAACCTTCATTTTTTAAGCCCATTTCTATACACCCCTACTTTTTAATTAGTACACAAAAAAAATAGTGCTCTATCTGTACCCGTCGCTGATAATATTTTTGTAGTCAAAAGCCGAAATCCTAAAATTGACCTCGAAAAGGTAAATTTATCACAGAATCAATCAAACATAACAATTGCTAGTAGAAAATACTACGGGGAGTGTTTTTCCTTAATAATTGTCACTTATTCATTCATTAATCAATAGCCTGCACAATATTTCCATAAATTGAGTGACATTTTGGGACATAAACCAACGCTAATAACTTTGCTGTTTATGAATATTATTTATTGAGATTTTACTTATAAAATAAAAAGGGCTTTTCTAATAAGTCCTTTAAGTATGTAATGTAATTAAAAAAATGTGGTATAAAGGAGATTTAATAGAAAATTAGGTTTGTATAAATTAAATTATTAGGTATAGCTGTAAATGATAAATGATAAATGATAAATGATAAATGATCTTTATTTTGCAAGTAGGTTTTATAAAAACACTTTTACACGTCAATTTTTTTTTTTCGTCAATTAATGCTAGATGAGGCCGGTGTTTCCTAGCTGACTACCCTGAGAAGAAACACCGAAACAAACTCAGGGGAAAAATATTATTGTGGGTATTATTACACTTACTCAGCATTTTACGAAGAGACAGAAGATCTCCTTATAGTTTGTAAATAAAACATGTTTTGCTCTTAGTTAATTTAAATTTATGTTATTTAGAATAGTGAATTTAATTATTGTTAATTTATTATTTAAGGTTCTTAGCACTTTTTAGCTTGATATACAGGTCTAAGCTAGTTCAGGCATAAATGCAATGTTTGCGCTGTAATTATTTTTAAATTTTAAGTTAAATGTGCCACTTTATTAAATTAAGAATATTCTATTCTACATATTTAGTTAAAAAACGAATACGATTTGAACAACTTTTTAAACGATTTTAAAAATAAAATTGAGACTTTTTATGAAAAACACATAATTTTTGTCAAAGAATTTATCAATATAAACACAAAAAATACAATACCTACTACATAATAGTAAAAACAATATTGATAGAAAAGCAAACGAGATAATTACCATTTTAAGTAAATAGTATATCTATGTCTCTCACTAAGACGCCTTTGACGCCCGATGAAAAGTTCACCACGCCTGTGATGTACTTCGACATGAAACTCCAGGTCGGACTTTTCTTTCTTATTGGCAGCTTTGATTTATAACTTTGTTGTTGACGTAGATATTTTAAAAAATCTTTCATATTTGTTTATCAGAGCCAAAAAATATTTAATTTAAATAGAAAAAAGCATTTAAGATTATGCAAGCAAATAGAAAAAATACATTTAGGTATACTCCCTATATTGATGTTTTTTGCACTAACATAATAAATATCCGGTCCTATCGTGTGTGGAGTACTGCAGCCATATATGGGCTGGTGCTGCAAAGTGCCACCTGGCAGCTTTGGACTCGGTGGAAAGGCGTGCGAAGAGACTGATTGGTGATCCAGATTTGGTTAAGTCCAATCTTCAAAGCCTTAAGTACAGGCGTAGGGTAGCCAGCCTTTCGGTGTTTTACAGATTGCATTTTGGAGAGTGTGCGCAGGAATTGCATGACTTGATTCCGCCATCTCATTTCTACCATCGGACAAACCGACGCACGGCGAGTATCCACCCTTACGTTGTTGAATCATCTACACTCCGGACTAAGCGTTTCGCCTCGTCATTTATACCGCGTACATCGAAGGACTGGAACAGTTTGCCTGCTGCGGTCTTCCCGTCTGATCATAATTTAGGTGTCTTCAAGACTAGAGTGAATAGGCTCCTAATAAACTAGTGCGCCTCACCATCAACGATTGCATCATTGCTTACCATCAGGCGGGATCGCAGTCAAGTACTAGTTTATAACAGATAAAAAAAAAATACTGTTAACATAAACATAATCATAAAACATAATTTTATATGTTAGTGCCATACTGCTCCACATATTGTTGTATGGTATATTCACTTAAAACGTCATCTTGACTCCATGATGATAAGAAGTACTTTACGTTTTATGGTTGGGCATATTAGTAGCGGTTTTTTTTAGAGTAACCATGAAGTTTTTTTCTGATAGAAAACGACCAATTGGAACCGTGCACTAGCTACTGATGTTTTATAAGTGCCCATGGAAGCCTATGAGAAAAAAAATCTTAAATTCAGTGAATTTTCAGTCTTATAATGAGGCGTCTGAAATTTTATTATTCGAGTAAATGCAAGTAAACCTTAGAGACTTAATATAGAACATTATTAATAGCCTTAAAGGATTACGAATGAAATGATAACCAACAAACAAACAGACGAGACAAACAGAGCCCACTGATGATATTGCACTGCGCTACTAAGCCTTCTGCAAAGCACGTTGATTAAGGCATTATGTTCGTTAGATGGTTCATTATACCGATCTACAGAGAAAGCTCAATCAACTACAAACCTGAACAGAGTAAGGATTATGAGGAAGGAGTTAAAACTTAAACACAAGCGCTTAAGGACTTAGAAGATTCTTTGTTAAAAAATGCACTTTCTTATGGAAAATCTTAAGAGGTAAGTAGAATATAAATGTTGAAGACGGTTTTTCTTTAAGTTTTGGTGAAGAACGATAAGAAACGGCTGTTGAAAGTTGAAGCAAAAAATCTGGTACAGAAACTTTTAAGTAGGTACTGAAACAAAATTTTAAGGTTTTGCGTGGGACAACAGTTGGTTATAGGAAATAGCAAACATTAAAAAAATATATATTTAAACATTTTTAGAAGCAATGTAGATTTTTCGTCGGAAAAACGTGGAACTACTATATAAATTTAACTAAAACGTCGACATGGTTTAAATTTTTTATAAATTTTTCCCTAGGGCTAGTAAGTGTTTGGGTGTCTGTGGGCAGTATATCGTTCCTGGATGGATACTAGGTCAGTACTAAGAAAAAAAAAACAATGTCTTCGTCACACTAAAAAGGGCTCACTTTTATTATATTAAGAACCCTTACGGCCATGCATTACCTGTGAGTAAAATTTATTTAACCTAAATACGAACTGAAAGATTATAGGAAATATTTGAATCAAGAGATATCAGGGTTGTACTCAGATGCAGTTGTATAGCGCTTACAGATATATTTTTTGGTTAGTGTCACATTTCATCTACTAATAAATATTAAAATATGCAATAGAGAAAGGAGAAGAAATTAAAGTGATACGTAGTGCTCCGTCACCATTTTTGAACTTTGGTAGCGTTTAAGCTCGCCTCACTTCTATTTGTAATGCATTCCACAAACAAACGGGGCCCAAGTCTGCTATTTTTATAAATTCGTCATCCCAACACGATCACATTGTCATTTTGGTAAAAGTGCGTAATCTGCTAATTCATAATGATCGATCATTGATCTGTCATTGGTATCGTAATAGAGTTGTGGTAGAATGATAATATCGAGCATATTAAAACCAATAATTGCCCAATTTTGTTCTAATGGTAAAACACTAATCAAATAAACTGTCAAAGTTTTAGCAGATTACCGCATACGTCAAATATTCATTTGTCGATTATGTACGAGATTACTTTTCTATGCCACTTCTTTATTTATTATTTATTTATTTATTTAATCTTCATGCAACAAAAGATACAAAGGTGGACTTAATGCCTTAGGCATTCTCTACTAGTCAACCTAGGGTAGTGCAAAGACAAAATGGCAGGTGCATAAAAAAAAGAAAATATTATTTAAAACAATTAATTAATAAAAAATAATTAATTTTCAATAAATTTTTAAATTAATTAATTTAATTTATTGTTCTTTCAATGGAGTATCGTGGTTGACCATTGGAAAGTAATAATGAAGCCATTTTATTAGTAGATTACCAAACTTGTCAAAATCGACAATTATGACATCAATGAGAGACCATCCTGACACTATTGTATTAGCAGACTTGATGCCCAGCTTGTATCGTGAAAGATTTATCGAAGAATGAAGTGTTATGCATATGAATGCAAAGGTTGTCTGGTAGAAACTGCCCTGTGCAATGAGACCGCCTGTTGTACACTTAGGGTGAGTTGCACCATTTAACTATAACCATAACCAGCCGTGAAACGGCCGCCTATTGTTCATTTCGACGATTTGACAACTGTTAACGGCTTTGTTATCGTTATAGTTAAATGGTGCAACTCACCCTTATTCGTTTTGTAAATGTTTGTCCTGTAATAAGCTAAGGCTTGCAATAAAATAATAAATAAATAAATCTACGAGGCACTGTGAGTTGGTTTCGACCATTAGCATACCTTTCGCTATTAATTACAAAAATCCACTAACAGTTAAATATAGTGTTTACCTAACAGACACCAACTATTCTATCATAAAGAACCATTTCCATCTTAAAGTTTCCGTGTCCGCTTGACTGGCGTGAGACGGCGGGCAAAAATAGACATCAAAGAGAACAGAGTACTAAGCATCGATTTGTGGTGTTTACTGCAGTGTAACGTGCCGAGTGCCGTCAACCGTGACCTGGGACTCGGTGGAGCGGCCATTTAGAAATATTTGTTGTTTTACTCCAGTCTCTTAGAGCGGTTAGTATGGTTGAGAGAGTAAGCAAATAGTGTTTTAGCAAAATGGAGAAAGAGTCTGTTTAAAAAGTCAAACGACTTGGAAATTTATTAGGGTAAAATGAAATCTGATGTAATCAATACTGGTTCAATAATTAAGGTTGATTAAGAGATCTTGATCATTGTTTACTAATAGAAGAACCACATAAAAAGTATCGAATATAAGTATTTTTAAAATGATTAAATATTGTACAAAATCTCGAGTCGTTTGACTTTTTAGACAGACTATAATTATACCTACAAAGTGAACCAATGACCTAGTGAATGTTGCGGGAAACCGATGGATGAAAGACGTACAAGATCGTTCATTGTGGCGACATTTGGGAGAGGGCTATGTCCAGCAGTGGACTTGTATCGGCTAAAATGATGATGATGATGATACACAGTTATTTGTTTGTGAGAGTCTATAATATAAAAATCTATACTATGCCTACTAATATATATACTCCTTCTCGTACTCCACTCTAGAACAGAAGTCATTTGATGAATTTCTATCTCATTAAAAAAAGAATTTCTCACTCGTGTACGTACGATTCGTATACGTATAAGGTATATGTACACTATATACATTATACATACATACACTAATATTATAATTAGGTCGTTTGTTTTTATGTTTTGTTTGTAGGAGGTAATCTCTGGAAGTACTGGTCCGATTGCTAAAAAATTTTCACCGATGGAAAGCTTCTTTATTCCTGAGTAGCGTAGGTTATATTTTATACATGCGGGGGAAGCCGCAGGCAAAAGCTAGTTATTAATATTTTAATTAGATAAAATTGAAGTGTCTGTTTGAATTATCAAAACTTTTTTTTTACCTACAACAATAATGTATATTTTTGAAAATTCTAAACCGGCAGACATTTCCGGCTAATTTCCCAAACAACTGGAAGTAATGAAAACAAATACTTAAGAAGAACAAATTACTGGTAGTAATGATTTTACAAGGAGTAACTGCAAGTATTTTTGATTGGCTTGTTGGTATAGTGGTTAGTGGCCCTGACTGCTATGCTGAAGGTCGTGGGTTCGATTCCCACCCAGGACAAATGTTTGTGTGATGAGCATGATTTATTCTGTGTCTGGGTGTAATTTATCTATAATAATATGTCTGTATTTAAAAATATAGTTTATCAGTAGTCTAGTACTCCTAACACAAGCTCTGCTTAGCTTAGGTCTAGACGGTGTTGTGTGATAGTGGAATAACATATCATTTAAAAAAATAGACCATTTATCGACTACCCTATTTGAAAATTGTAATTAAGTCAAAAATAATTTACAAACATTATTATGTTTAATGTGTAATGTAAGTGAATTGTTAATTTTTATGGGAAATAAAAATATCTCAAACCTCAACTTAGGCACTTTTTGTTCCGTGAAAACCTATGATCAGTCTTATTGTAATATTTCACGAATCTGACACTAGAGTCTGTCTAAAAAGTCAAACGAGTTGGGTAATCTAATCAAATAATCAAATTCTCCAAGGTCGCAAAGTGATGATCATTGATTACTAATAGAATCTAATAAAAAGTATTGTATGTAATATATACAACAGATTTTTTTAATTTGTTTAAATATTTCCAAGTCGTTTGACTTTTTAGACAGACTATAGTACCTACCTACATCCTTACTAATATTATAAAAGCGAAAGTGAGTTTGATTGTTTGTTTGTTACGTCTTCACGCCTAAATGGCAAAACCGATTTTGATGAATTTTGGTACAGAGATAGTGGGTACCCTGGAGACGGACATAGGCTAAGTTTTTTATAAAACTTAGCCTATGTCCGTCTCCAGGGGCCCCGGGCGAAGCCGCGGGCAAAAGCTAGTATTATATATATATATATATATATATATATATATATATATATATATATAATAATATAATATATATATATATATAATAAGTCACATGACTTACTTGACTTAATGTCCTATGTCCCCTAGATGGGGCAGAGGGCGTCCACAGTAATCTTCCATCGCGAACGGTCCTGAGCTTCACGCTTCACTTCGCTCCACGTCATTCCGATGCTCGCCGCTTCTGCCAACACGGTGCGACGCCAGGTTTGACGGGGATGGCCACGCTTTCCATTTCCTTGCGGACCCAGTCCAATGCTTGCTTGGGTATGTAGTCGGAATCCTACGGAGCGTGTGGCCAATTCATCTCCACTTGCAACGCTTGATCTGGCGGTGGATCGGGCTCTCGTGGCATTTTTCCAGCAGCTCTGCGTTGGATATTGTCTCGGGCCAGTAAATTCCGAGGATGCGACGCAGATAGCGGTTGACGAAAACTTGGATTTGGAGTGAGATGTCCTTTGTGACCTTTCACGTTTCGCACCCGTAGAGCAGCACAGATTTGACCCGAAGATTTTAAGTTTTATTCTTCGGGTCAGTTTCCGCGACTGCCAAACAGGTAACAGCTGTGCGAAGGTTGCTCGGGCTTTGGCGATCCGTGAAGTGATGTCCTTTCACTACCTCCGGTTTCTGAAACGGCGCTTCCTAGCTAAAATAAGGGCGCATAAAAGAGCAGCAGATCTGAGCTCACAACCACTATGAGAAGCCAAAGAATGCGGTCGCTGTGGCCAAAATCGACTAGATGGCATCATATAATAAAACAGAAGAGATAAACGCAATAATCTTTGGAACTATCAGCCTGAATGGAAAAACCTTGTATGGGATAACGAGATTAATGAAGAATAGTATAAGGTTGGCCGCAAACGTACTATTTCTAAATTCGGTTTCCTCATTTTCTTCCGTTCTTGGTGCCCCGAACTCACAGCGAAAATGTCAAAACGAACGTAAGGTTTTAGGAAAAAGTAAAGGTAACATCTTCTAGCTGACATTTTTGTGGAATCTCCAAAGTAGATATTTAGTAGCAACTGCATTAAAACAAAGTGTCAATTTATGGTATTATGGTATGGTACAATTTGACTTTTTTTGGGACACTATTATACTTAAAATATATTAATGCTGCATAATATAATTAAAGCTTAATTTATTTTGACAGGCCTGTTGGTCTAGTGGTTAGTGACCCTGACTGCTATGCCGGAGATCGTGGGTTCGATTCCCACCCAGGACAAGTGTTTGTGTGATGAGCACGATCATTTGTTCTGTGTCTGGGTGTAATTTATCTATAAATGTATGTATTTAGAAATATATAAGTATGTTTATCAGTTGTTTAGTACCCATAACACAAGCTCTGCTTAGCTTGGGACTAGACGGCGTTTTGTGATAGTGTGGAATATTATTATTATTATAATTCTCAATTGATCTTTAGTAATTTACTAGAAATAAAAAGATTATTTCAGTTTTTGGACATTAATGTCCATGGAGTTTCTTACACGTTCTTCTCCATAGAGATCTACGCTTTGGAACGTGCAATTTAGCTTCACTTGTTTGACTGACTGACATTTTGACAATTCAAAAGTGATTTCTTCACCGTCGATATGTTCAGCATTTTGTACGTAAGCAAAGCATTTAGGTTTCCAAATCTGAATTCCGTACCAAGAAATCTAACTAGGAAACCGATCGTGTGCGGCCAACCTAAGTAATAGTGAGGTTAAAGTGAATAGGCTCTTAATAAACTAGGACGCCTCACCATCAATGATTGCATCACTGCTTACCATTAGGTGGGATCGCAGTCACTAGTTTATGTCAATTAGGATATAATTTACTCCTAGATACGATATTGTGTACACCCAGACCCGAAACACCTATCTGTAGGCCGTACAAACATTTGTTCCGTACGGGAATTGAACCCACGTCACGCAGCACAGCAGTGAATTGCTCAACTACTGTGTCAACCGTGCCGTCAAAACTAATGTGATTAAAATGGAAATGGTGAAGGAGTGCCCCGCTTTGGCGGACCACCGCCATGTCCTCTTGGAGGCAATCGGTGGCAGCGACCTCTCGCACCGGGCCCTGGTTTGGGCTATGGTCCGAAGTGAGGAGGAATGACAGGCGGTGGCTTCCGTCTGCGAAGCAGTAATTCTAGCGAAGGCGTAGGTCGCATGCTTGAGGGAACGAATGTCCTCACGCCTCAGTCGCCGAGATTCTGACCCCGACTACCAGCCACTTGACTGTAGACGCGAGCTCGCAGACGTCGAGCAATGGGTAGCTGTCCGTCCGGCCGTCCGATAATTGACCGGAACGAGCCCAGTCGTCAGCAGCGTGTAGTGGATCCACGCGCTCCTCAAAAAGATGTCAGCAAACCGTAGCGGCCAAGTAGGACCGATGCCAGTTGGCTAGGACCGCAAGGAATTTCTGAAAAGGAAACCCGTAGTCCTAGAACGCAAAGGGCAACTGAAGGAGATAGGTGTGGTTTTAGTCAGTAAAAATCTGAAACGTCCTCTCGCTCTGCCCAGAGCTGGAGAAGTTATTGGATGATTTCCAACCTTAAAAAAAAACATAGGTCAGTAAATATTAAACAGAAACTCTATTCTACAGCTCCAATAACAATGCCATAGAATTTTAAAACAACTCCGCATTTTTCGCAGAAACACAGAACGAATGTTTATTCTCCACACTCGTAGTTCGTTCTCCAGTATTTTTTGTATAAATAAAATGACAAACAAGTAACGACCGTCTCATTTGCATTTCATACGAATTGGCAGTGTAGGAAGTAGGCGGAAAAAAACGTAAGTTGAAAACGGCTGCCAAATATACAAGCGACTATTTTTGTTACACAAGTTTTTGTATTGGTTCCTTGAATATTTATGCCACAGCGGCTATTTTTGCTTGAACTTGTTGTTTATTTTGTAGTCAGGTTCGCTTGGCCGCTTGTAAGGTTGACTGTTCTTTTTTATATTATTGATAGGCTCGCTTTTAACTACTATCTCACCTGTTGGTAAATGATGGTGTGGTCAACGATAAAGCATACATGCCTAGAAGTAACTAATTCGCTCTTTATTTAAAGACTTATAGGTTCTAGTTGATAGGAAACACAGGCTCCAGCATGGAATTCCACTTCTTAGCTGTACGCACAATGAATGTTTTCCCATAATGTTTTTTGCGTGTAGGTGGGATGTCCAACATAAAGCAATTATGCATCACCGTACATTTGGCGGTTCTTGTGGAGCGAACATGTAGTGGAAGACCAAGGTAGACCGACTAGATGTAAGAAACATCAGGATGGATCTACGGTGCAAAGACGCAAAAATATGTTATATTTTTTTTATGGTGGAAAAAATCATCCAATGACAACCCCCGCTCTTGGGCGGAGCGGGAGATAGTGTCAGACTCTTACTGACTGAAAGCCCACCCCGTTCCTTTGTTGCCTTCGTACCGGGCCCCTGCTGTTGATGACAGCTCCTTGAGGCGCGCGGGAACAGTGCGCGCCGTCGACGACTTGCGCTCGATCCGTACAGTTACCGGATGGTCGGACAGCGAGCTACCCATTGCTCGCCGTCCTCAAGCCCGCGCCTACAGTGGCCGGAAATCGGGATCGGAATCCCGGTGGCGGCCGTTGCCTGATGCGGTCGGCCTCCTCCTTCGCTAGCATTACTGCTTCGCAGAAGTCGGCGAACGCCTGCCACTTCTCCTCGCTCCGGACCATGTGTTATCAAAACTGACGGGGCCAGATCGGGCCAGTGTATGGGCTGCAAGATTATTCGAAAGAGTTATCACGGTCCTGGAACGCAAAGGGCAACAAAAAAGCCCGGTGGTTTTAAGTCAGTAAAATTCTTACACTTCTTATGCTCCAGTCAGAGCGAGAAGGACTGTTTGATGATTTTCTCTCCTTAAAAAAGTACTAATTGATGTGGCGTACTTGCATGGGGCATCTTTATCTTTCAGATAAAGATGGTAATGATTGCAGTATATTATAATAGTATCAGTGGTTGAAATGACGTTAGTTTTTGACATAAGTATACAATATTCATTTTACGAAACCCGACACACGTGTTTAGTATTTTTATGTAAAGGATTTATGTACAAAGTTAGCTTGTTGTCAGCATAAATACATAGTCACCTGGCCATCCAGGCGACTGAGGGGTTGTTTTGCATTTGTACCCAGTTTTTTTTTGGTTTCTAATACCCGCTAGAGCAGTGGTGGCCAAATGGTAATGGCCCCGACTTACGAGTTGTAGGTCGCGGGTTCGAACCTAGCCAGGCGCATTACTTTGTATAATTTATTTCATCCACACTGCTTTCAAAACGGTCAAGGAAAACATCGTGAGGAAACCGGCATGTCGCAGAAGCCCTTTCCCTCTCCTAGAGAGGAGGCCTGAGTCCCACCAGTGGGAACATTAAAAAGGCTGATGATGATGATGATGAATACCCGCTATGACCTGCCGTAACTTGTGTTGTACTTAGTGCCGGTGGTGTTAAACTTGTAAACTTTTTAAATATTTTTGGGAAAAAAATATAATACAGTGTAAAAATTATTGGAACATTCAGTTACTTATTCTGAACAAACTATATTAAGGTTTCGCATAAACTACTACTAATGACTAATAATAAATACTCGTAATGTTGACTCTACTGTTTTTAACTAGGTGACAATGATATGATACTAAAATGAATCGAGAATTAAAACAGAATTTATTTATTTTAAACTTTAATCACAAATCAATAATAAAGGTACAAAGGCAAAATTAATGCCTTAGGGAATTTCTACCAATCAACCTTCGGATGATGCAATGAAAAATAGTGGTAGGTGCAATAAAAGAGAGAAAAAGGTGAATATAAAGATTGTCTGTAAAAAATCGCTTTTAGCCATAAGACCGCCCATTGTGACACCCTATTAATTTTAAGTTCCTGATGTAATTTTTATTTTTGGAGTACAATAAAGAATATTTATATCTGTCTATCTATGTATGTAAAAAGGTGAACAAATTAATCGTAGATACAATACCTACACTAATACACTACCGTGTCCTCGTGGTCAAGGTCTGGAACAAGGACGATTGGTAGGCGGTCGCCCCCTTCTGCGAAGCAGTAATATGTTTAACGAGCCTCGACCCTCACGCCCCAGCCACCGAGACCCCGACCCCGATTTGCAGCCACCGTAGGAGTAGACTTGCGGATAATAAGTAGGTCGCCTTTCGTCTGTCTGGTAACCATCTGGACCGAGCCAAAGTCGTCGACGGTGCGTAGTGTGACGCGCGCTTCAAGGAGTTTTCAGCAACTGTAGAGACCCAGGAGGTTCGAAGCCTACTGGGGCCAGGGTCTAGTTCCGAAAGGAAGCCTCGGCCCCGGTGTGAAAGGCAACGAAGAAACGGGGTGGGTTTTTTAGTCTGTGAGAATCTGACACTAGTGCATCGAGGTCATGTCAGTAAAAACGTAAGGGCCCAGCAGGGTCGAAGTCTACTGGGGCCATGGGTTTGCTTCTGAAAGGAAAACCTGGGGTCCTAGAAGGCAAGGTATTGAAGGAAAATAGGAGTGGTTTTAGTCAGTAAAAGTCTGACACGCCCTTCCGCTCCGACCAAGAGTGGATAATTTCCCACCTAAAAAAAGATACAATACAAATAATGTCGATAAAATTGACAATAAACAGATCGTCAACTTGAGACTTTAAAAGAGACTTTGACCCCTGAGTTTGTTTTGGTGTTTCTTCTCAGGGTAGTCAGTTAGGAAACACCGGCCTCATCTAGCATTAATTGACAAAAAAAAATTGACGTGTAAAAGTGTTTTTATAAAACCTACTTGCAAAATAAAGATCATTTATCATTTATCATTTGTCACAATGACGAATGTTCGATAAAATATTCTATTGTGTGCATTACAAAACCATTTTTCAATGAAAATATTTTTTTCAAAACAAGCTTTTATAGCACGGTAAAATACTTACATAATTAATACTTTTCAAAACGAATCCTACGAGCCCAAACTCGATGGGGTTGTGTCGTTTAATTACCAGCTCCATCATCAGATCAGCTCAATGTCATAATAACTTTGCATTGTCATCTGGTTTACACATGCATACAAAATTTCAGCTCAATCGGTAGCCGGGAAGTGGATCAAATAATTTAATTTGCCAGATTTGATTACAGACAAACATCGGGACAAGTGAAACTAAATAAAACCTTGTAAAAACAAACCTATTAATTTATTTGTTGGAATCATAGATTATTACATTTTGTAGAACAAACTAGTGAAAATATTTATGGATAAAGCTCGGTTGTAAAGTAACGTCGATTTATTTTGGTCCTGCTCCTCGCCCCAATTAGATTTTGGCCTGACCCGTATTACGAGACGCTTTTTTATTTATCGATAATTACGTACAAGCTATTTTTATATTCAAAACGGTGAAAACGGCTTTTAAAATCTTCGATCAAAGACCTTTAATCAAATAAAAAAAAAATCTTCGATATCGTGTTTATTTTTGTGATTTGAGTATCTAACAACATTTTATTTCTTTAATATTTTTTTTTTTCGACGGGAAAATCATTCATTTTGCCTGAACATAGGTTTTAACTGATGGTAAATCGATCCATGGATTTAAAACTCCCAAATTCTAATTTGTTACAAACTTACAAATGCTAGCAAAGGTTTTAACTGTCAATCAAGTATTTCAGATTTAAAATGTGTTAAAAGCAGAAGTATAGGAATCGTAATAGTAGTCAACACTTTGTTTGTCCACTTAATCCTTAGAATAATAATTTTATTGGTTTGACACAGCTGTTAGTAGGCATAGGTATATTGTATGAAAGACATAAAATAAATAACAAATAAAAATATACAGTATATAATCAGATTAACATAATGTCGGCAATGTTGGCACAGTGGTTGAGCAATAGGCGGCTGCGCTGCGTGTCTCAGATTCGATTCCCACACGGAACAAATGTTTGTATGACCTACAGATATTTGCTCTGCTTCTGGGTATCTTTGCATGTGACCTTACATGTATGCGAATGCACCCACGATACAGGAATAAAAAGTTATTAAATCATTAACCCACTTTTAAAGCGAAGAGAAGTGGTAGGCGGGTACCCCCTTCTGCGAAGCAGTAATGCTAGCAAAGGAGGAGGCCGACCGCATCAGGCAACGGCGCTCACGCCTCAACCGCCGCCGGGATTCCGAACCCGATTTCCGGCCACCGTAGGTGCGGGGCTTGCGGACGGCGAGCAATGGGTAGCTTGTTGTCCAACCGTCCGGTAACTGTCTAGACCGAACCCAAGTCGTCGACGGCGCACTGTCTGGCGCACCTTAAGGAACTGTAGAGACCCAGCACGGTCGAAGCCTACTGGGTCAGGGTCTAGTTCCGAAAGGGAGGCTCGGCCCCGGTATGAAAGGCAACGAAGGATCGGAGTGGGTTTTTTAGTCAGTAAGAGTCTGACAATATCTCCTGCTCCGCCCAAGGGCCAACCAACCAAGGGTGGGGAAGATTTTACCCACCGAAAAAATACCACTTTTAAAAAGCGTGTAGATTAGTGATTGAGCCTTCTCTGTATACTATGATGACTATGAAGGTCACATAGTAATAAGATCGCAAACTGGCAAGTCAATAGAGCTTTTAAGGTTTATGGTAATGAAAAAGTTTAGAAATGAGATTGGAATTGAATAAGATTGATAGATGTCAACAAAGAAAATATTAATTTAATTTACCAATCATTTACCAAAAGCAAACTTTCAAGATTTCGTAGTACTACCTATCACAGTTCAACTCCGTATTTTGGTATACCTACCTATGTCTGTTTGCCGCGACGCAAGCGCACCAAGCACCCCCGCCGCACGATCCGGCTCCCCTCCTCTATTGTACTACTTGCTTTGCATAGACTTCATAATATTTAGAACATTCAATTTAAATATTTTTATTTTTGAATAATAAAAATCTTATGAACTAAAATATGATACATTTTTATTTTTCATAGACCAAAAGTTGTTGTTTATGATGTTAGGAACATAGTCCTTAGAGGTTGCCAGTGTTTCACAAATAACCCGGTATATAGATTTAAAAAAAAAAAAAACACAAAATATGACTTTATCGCATAGGGCACTTTCGTTTAGACTTATTGTTTCAGTGAAAATCTATCTACCAGCGTATATAAGTATTTTAATGTTTGCTCAAAGAACCAGAGGTGAACTGGAATTTACTTTTCATCTCAAGGGAATCCCTTGAAATAAAGTTAAATCAATCGCGAAATTATCCGGAAATGTAATGTGAAACTACGGAAAAAGGTTAATAATCTCACTAAGGAAGCTGTTCCCTTAGAGAGATGGACCCGATGAACATCACCTCATCTATAAAGTATGAAACATAAACTATTTAGAAATATAAATTCTTCTTCTTTGTCGGTATCACTCTTGACAGAGTGGTCGTGGTTATCACTTCAGGTGTTGATGGCAAGCTTCACAAAACGCCGCCACTCCTCTCTGATGGCCACCTTTCTCGTGCATTCGTGCAGTGATGATGAGCCATTTACTACTACCTTTATTTGGTCAGTTCATCTCATAAGCGATCTTCCTCGTGGTCTGGTACCCTCAACCGTTCCCTGGACCACAAGTCGCTCAATAGCCACTTCGCCTCGGCGGCATACGTGACTAAAAAAGGCGAGAATACGAGACTGTACCAAAGATGATAGACGCTGCTTGATGCCGAGTTCTCGAAGTTATAGTCTATACTATAACTACGTTGGTACGGAATTCAGTCTACAATACTCCGAGCGTTCTCCTCCAGCACCACATCTCTATTTGTTCCATCTTCTTTTTCTCTAAGACACTACAGTGTTCTTGGGTATAACTCTTGATGCTAAGCTTCAGTGGGGTCACACATAGATAAGTTGTCGAAAATACTTAGCTCTCCCGCATACGCTGTTAGACAAATTCGAAATCTAACTGACTTAGAGACAGCCCGTTTAGTTTACTTTAGTTATTTTCATAGTGTCATGTCGTACGGTATCCTATTGTGGGGAAATGCCGCCGATATCCAGACGATTTTTGTTTTGCAGAAAAGGGCCATTCGTTCAATTTATAAATTAAGTCCTCAGAGATAAATTTAAAAATATTAATATTTTGACTGTGCCATCTCAGTATATCTATGAAAATATTTTGTATGTTCATAAAAATAAAAACATGTTTAAAAAATACACTGACATTCATAACGTTCATACTAGGAACAAACACAAGTTAGTAGTTCCTGCCACCAGGCTCAAAAAAATAGGACGCTCATTTAGATGCCACAGTATACATTTTTATAATAAGCTTCCCAGTCCTATTCAGGAACTTAGCATTAATAAATTCAAAACATTTGTTAAGCGAAAACTTTGCCAAAAGGCTTTTTATACTGTAAAAAAGTATCTTGAGGATAAAATGGCTTGGGATTGACCTGCTCCAGTACCTACTCACTATAATTGTTATCATTTGAATGTTTTTTTTTGTTTTAACTGCCTTTTTTATTGACGATTGTTGTTGTTTTACAATTACGATATTGTATATGTATATATGTAATGAAATGACCTCCTTGGAAATGACATTTCATTTTTTTAATTTTTAAGCTGTGGATACGGGGTGACGTATCATTCAATGACAGATGATGTTTAGATTATTTTTGTGCATTTTATTGTTATAAAAACTTGTAGAGAGATAATTAAAGGGATATAATTGAGGAAGCGATATTAGTGAACTTTAATGTCGTTTCTTTGTTTTCAGGTGAGATAAAAGTGTAATTTTGGTTAAACGATAATTGTTATACTGTAAAAGCATGTCGAATAAAACAAATCTTTGTTTTCAGAGAAACAATTTGTGGTTTATTTCGAAAATCCTCAATAATATACCTTATAAAACGACATTTTTGTTAACTAAAAGAAGATGGACCGGCTGCAATTTGAGTTTACGATGATAGCTTCAAATGATGGCAAATCAAATGTATTAGCCATAACCTCAATATCTACAGAAGAAGGAAAATGTTATGTTTCACCTGATGAGCTGAAGCCGGTGATTCATCATACATATATTGTCAAAATGAATACTTTTTCAAAAATAAAAAATAGTATAAAGAAAAGACATCACAGTAGAAAAATATGGATAAAATTGGATGAAGATCTTAAGAAAACATATAGAGATGAGGAAGGTAATATGCAATTTTTAGATCAATATTTAGAAGAAATGAGCACAAAACAACCAATAGACATAAACAACAATTTGCAACATATCTTGGAAAAATTAATAGAAACTACTACAAAGAAAGAAAATCAACATAACCTAAAACATATTTCAGAGAAATTTATTATTGAAAAATTCACAAGCAAGAACCCTAATGCAATGCAATGGATTGAGAATTTTGAAAAGGAGTGTGAGCGCTTTAATATATCAAAAGATGAAACAAAAATAGATATATTGAGATTATTTTTAGAAAAATCTTGTTTGGATTGGTATAGCTCGATGGCCATAAAACTAACAATGAAGGCTGAATGGAATGAATGGAAAAACAAATTTTTAGAAACTTTTAAAAACCAAGGATGGGACATAGTTACATATGCTCTCGCATTTAGATATAAAGAAGGACTACTAATTGATTACGCTATTAGAAAAGAAAGGCTTATGCTAGACACAAACAAATCGATAGACTCCAAAACAATGATAGATCTTATTGCAACAGGTTTACCTGGGTTTATCTTAAATAGGTTAAACAGAGATGAACTCAATGACACTACTGATTTGTTCAATGAGATAAGAAAATATGAAGGTATGATGTACAAGAAAAACTCAAGTACAATAAAGAGTTGTACATTCCTTTATAAAAATAAAACTAATGAGAAGAAGCCATGTAACACTTGTGAATCTTTGAACAAAGGAATTAGAAATCATCCGGAAGAGACATGTTGGTTCAAGAAAAATAAAAATGAATCTGAAAAAGTTTTTAAACCCAGAAATGTAAATAACAACTCCATTATTGAAGTAGATATAAATACTGAGAAAAAAAACGAGTAAGTACACCATTAATCAAAATCAAGCTCTTATTAGAAAATAAACTAGAAGTGAGCGGCATTTATGATTCAGGCTCACAGATCTCTTTAATAAATTCAAGACTGATTAAAATAAAAGAAAAAAAGGACAATGAGAATATAGCATATATGAAAACGGTTAATGGTGTGAAAAAAACAGATGGCTTGATAACAATAAAAATAAAAATATTTGATTTAGAAGAAGAGGTGGATGTATACATAGTAGAAAATGAATATTTTGATGATTTTATAATCGGATTGGATATGATAAAGAAATTCAAACTAACCCAAAACGAGGACTTGCGGATAGAACAAAAGATAAGAACAAATAAAATAGATGAAATGTCTAAAGATAACAGAAATGAAGAAAATAATATAAAAACATTAGCAATAAATTTTAATGAAAATATAGAAACAAAAGAGTTTGTAAGTATGACAGACCATTTAGATAATGAAAAGAAAATTGAGATCGAGAAAATAATAAAGGAATATAAAACAATTTTTGCAAAGGACAAGTATGATATAGGAACAGTTAGAGATTATGAAGCTCACATAGATTTACTAGTAAATAGATACTGTAGTAAAAGACCATACAGATGTACAATAGAAGATAAATTAGAAATTGAAAAGCAAATATCCATGTTACTAAAGAATAATTTAATAGAAGAATCCTACAGTCCTTTCGCTGCTCCAGTGACATTGGCATTTAAAAAGGGTGAAAATAGGAAATCCCGCTTGTGTATAGATTTCAGGGAACTAAATAAAATTGTTGTTCCACAAGCTCAACCTTTTCCGTTAATAGATGATTTGATTGTTAAAACTAGAAATTGTAAGTATTTTACTACACTGGATATAAATTCAGCATTCTGGGCGATACCATTACGGGTGGAAGATAGATATAAAACAGGATTTGTCACACAAGATGGCCACTTCCAGTGGACCTGCCTTCCCTTTGGCTTGAAAACATCACCAGCAATTTTCCAGAGAATTTTAAGCAATATTCTAAGAAAACACAATCTCACAGGATACTCCGTAAACTATATTGATGATATTCTGATATACTCGAACACCTTTGAAGAACATATAAAACACATAAGAAATGTATTAGAGGCAATAAAACAAGAAGGATTTAGATTGAAGTTTACGAAATGTAACTTTGCTTCAGACTCAGTAAAGTACCTCGGCCATGTAATTCAGAACAATTCGGTAAGACCACTAAAAGACAATTTGATCTCGATAAGACATTTTCCAACTCCTAAGACATAAAAGAATATCAGACAATTTTTGGGAAAAATTAATTTCTACCATGAATACATACCAAGAAGTGCAATTATTTTAGACCCATTACATAATTTATTAAGAAAAAATGAAAAGTTTGTGTGGTCAGAGAAGTGTGAAGAATCATTTAATCAAATAAAAAGATATTTATGTTCTCAACCAGTGTTGGAAATATTCGACAAAGACTTACCAATAAAAATCTTTACAGATGCGTCTTTAGAGGGTATCGGGGCAATATTAAAACAGACTCAACTAGACGGTAAAGACAAACCGGTGGCATATTTTTCAAAAAAACTAAACGAATCTCAAAAACGAAAAAAGGCCATATATTTGGAATGTATTGCTATGAAAGAAGCAGTTAAATACTGGCAACACTGGCTAATTGGAAAACATTTCACTATTTACTCAGACCACAAACCTCTAGAGAACATGAATATTAAATGCAGGACAGATGAAGAATTGGGTGACCTCACATATTACCTATCTCAATATGACTTTACAGTAAAATATATACCTGGTAAAGAAAATATAGAAGCAGACTGTTTGAGCCGAAACCCTGTATTAGAATCAGAAGATAACAAGGAGGAACTATTAAAAATAGTTAATTTAATACAAATAAAAGATATAGTTGAAGACCAAGAAAAAAATGAAACAATAAAAGAAAAGAAACAAAATCTACTACATAAAAATAAAATCTATTATAAAAAAATAAAGAAACTTGAAAAGATTATACTCTCAGAAGAATTTAGTAAAAAAATTATAAAAAAGGTGCATGAAGATTTATGCCATATTGGAATCAGACAATTACAAAAAAAAATAAGTCCACTATATACAGCTAAAAACCTAACAAAAAATATCATAAATATTTGTAAAACATGCGAAATATGCATAAAAAATAAATCAAGATGTCAAGGAAAATTTGGGTTAATGTCACAACTGGGACCAGCAACAAAACCATTTGAGATAATGTCAATGGATACTATAGGTGGCTTTGGAGGATCTAGGTCAACAAAAAAATACTTACACCTTTTAGTAGACCACTACACAAGATATGCGTTTATTGTGACTTCAAAAACACAGAACGCAAGTGACTTTATAAAACTAACAAAGAAAGTACTCGAGACAGATGAGATTGGAATAATTCTGACAGACCAATATCCAGGCATCAATTCAAAAGAATTTAAACAGTATTTGCAGGAGAATAACATCAAACTAATATTTACAGCTGTGAATACGCCATTTTCGAACGGCTTGAACGAAAGATTAAACCAAACAATAGTAAATAAAATAAGATGTAAAATAAAT
The DNA here is from genome assembly GCA_910589285.2 of Mythimna ferrago. Taxonomy (NCBI): domain Eukaryota; kingdom Metazoa; phylum Arthropoda; class Insecta; order Lepidoptera; family Noctuidae; genus Mythimna; species Mythimna ferrago. Next base: position 4,447,722 of record OU342680.1, read on the forward strand.
GAGAAAAATAATAAGAGAACATGGACAACAGTAGCAAGAGAATGTGTACAGAAATATAATGAAACAGACCATTCTGTTACAGGTTTTGCACCAAAATATTTACTGGATGGTACAAATGTCAGTATTTTACCAAATGAAATTAAAACAATAGAAAAGGAAGACAAGTGGATTGCTGATAGAAGATTAGCATTAGAGAATACAATAAAATCTCACAAGTACAACAAGAAAATATTTGATAGAAATAGGAAAACACAAGAGTTCGAGATAGGAGACAGTGTATATGTAGAAAATGGAAATAGACTGAACAGGAAAAAATTAGACGAATTAAAAATAGGCCCTTTCAAGATAATAGAGAAAATATCGAACTCCATTTATAAGATTGACACTGGCAACAGAAAAACAGAATCAACTTTATTCCACATAACAAAATTACAACCTGTTACGGCAGAAGATGAAGTAGAAGAAAACGAATAGGTTTAAGATAGCTTGCAGGTGCATTGTTTGTATTATATTATTTAGAATTTTCGTTCCTATGGGGGGGAGATGTAATGAAATGACCTCCTTGGAAATGACATTTCATTTTTTTAATTTTTAAGCTGTGGATACGGGGTGACGTATCATTCAATGACAGATGATGTTTAGATTATTTTTGTGCATTTTATTGTTATAAAAACTTGTAGAGAGATAATTAAAGGGATATAATTGAGGAAGCGATATTAGTGAACTTTAATGTCGTTTCTTTGTTTTCAGGTGAGATAAAAGTGTAATTTTGGTTAAACGATAATTGTTATACTGTAAAAGCATGTCGAATAAAACAAATCTTTGTTTTCAGAGAAACAATTTGTGGTTTATTTCGAAAATCCTCAATAATATACCTTATATATATATTATTATAATTTTTTTTTACAATTATGACATGTTTTTTTTTATATACTTTTTTTACAATTTGCAATATTGACACTTTTGTAAATTTTATTATTGTGAATGTGAGAACTATGTGGATTACTCTTTCCTTTTCTTTTATTTTCACATGACGTCTGGCAGTTTTGAGTATTTGATGCGGCCTACCCAAATGTCCTTTCTTTGGCATTGTTCGTCAAGTCGTTGAGCTCCTTAGTAGTCCTGAGTTGAGCTACACGCATACTGAGAAATGCTTGCACTGACTGGACTGGTCCACTTAGAACTGTGTGGTTCTTTCTTCAAAAGACCAGTCAGTTAAACAAGTGCCAGCAAGGAAGAGAATGCTCAAACCGTGGATCACCCCAGGATTGTTGCGGTGTATAAGAAATAGAGATGCTTTACATAGAAAGCTTAAGTTATCTCCAGATAATGAAGTACTGAAAATAACTTACAAACGATACAGAAACTTCTGTTTGGGCCTGTTGAGGAAAGCAAAAAGATTATTTGACACGCAAGAACTTAACAATGCAAGCCAAAATCCAAAAGTCTTATGGGAAACTATAAAGAAAATTACGAATACCACAAATACTAAAGGATCGTCCACACAACTTCTGACATGCGCATCAACACCAGTAGAATGTTGCAATGTAGTAAATTCCTTTTTTGTGAACATTGGTAGGAAACTTGCAGACCATATCTGCAAAAATAATACCCTGCAGCCGGCATCACTTCCACAGACCCAGCAAAAATCAATTCCACCCACTTCATTCGTCCTGGAAGCAACTGACCCTGACGAAATTATATCTGTCATAGGTTCCCTACGATCGAACGCTGCCACTGGTTGGGATACCATCTCGCCTCTTTTCCTAAAGAGATATGCTGATACCCTGGCGCCCATACTGTGCCATATTTTTAATCTCTGTTTTGAAACATCCGTATTTCCCACTTCTATGAAAAAGGCAATAATTCATCCGATATTCAAGGGTGGAGATGGGACCTTACCTAGCAATTATCGTCCTATTGCAGTCTTGAGTACCTTATCTAAGATACTCGAACGTCTTATAAACAGAAGACTAACTAAATACCTTGAACACTATCATTTGTTGTCCCCTCAACAGTTTGGGTTTCGCAAAAATAAGTCCACTTGTGATGCAGTTCAAGATGTGATTTCTAATGTTGTTCTACACCTTAACCAAAATAAAAAAGCTCTTACAGTCTTTTTAGATCTCGCGAAGGCGTTTGATACGGTTCCCATCTCCACTCTTCTACTCAAGCTTGAAAGTATGGGAGTCAGAGGGGCACCTTTAGAACTTTTTCGTAGTTATTTAAGTAATCGCACACAAACTGTTAGGATTGATAATTATAGTAGTGAAGAGCTTCCCATCTGCTACGGGGTCCCCCAAGGTAGCATATTAGGTCCCACCCTCTTTCTTATCTTTATAAATGATCTGTGCAACCTCAATATTCCAAATGGCAGAATTGTTTCATTTGCGGATGATACCGCTATTACATTCACCGCAGACACTTGGTCAGAGCTAGAACTAATAGCACAACATGGCTTAAACGCAGCCTTAAACTGGCTCACTGCACACACCCTTACCTTAAATACTAGTAAAACCAATTTTATTGCTTACTCAATTAGCGCGGCCTCCCAACCACATACTGCCATAACCTTAAAAGCACACTCTTGTCTCCCAAATACATCATGTAATTGTCCATCTTTAGTTAACGTTGATCATATAAAATACTTAGGTATAATAATAGATGCAAATTTAAAGTTTAAGAAGCATATTAACATGCTTACGGTTAGAGTAAGAAAACTAATTTACATATTTAGAACCCTCCGGTATGTTACGAACCTAAAAATTATTCGTACTGTTTATTTTGCCCTTTGCTCCTCTATTATCACATATTGTATCTCATGTTGGGGCGGTGCTGCCAAGACTATTTTGATGCCATTGGAAGTCGCTCACAGGGCCATTTTAAAGGTTGCAACCTTTCGACATTTTATGTTTCCTACCAATGAATTATACAGTCACTGGGGAGTTCTCAACATACGACAACATTTTATTTTACAAGTAATATTATTACAACACAGGAAAACCCCGTATAAAATCATAACGAAACGTCGAAAAGACCAAATATGCACACTCCCACGAACGCGATCATACTTCCCTAAAAGATTTTTTTATTTCCAAGGCCCAGCTCTCTACAATAAATTGAATAAGCACTGTCCAATATATGGTCTGTCAAATTACAAGTGCAAAAGAACGGTTTACTCATTCCTACAAGCTAAAAATTACGATGAAACAGAAAAATTCATAACTGTTTGATTTGACTATTTATTTATTTTTTCTCCCATTTATTTTACTACGAGTATAAACATATTTGAACAAATAATATACTATTTGGCACAATAAATTAAGATTACCATAAGGATGCACATCGAAGTCCTACTTACTAACATTCCGGTCATTAAATTTAATCCGCTACAGCTTATGACTCGTAAGCTGTAGCGAAAATATTAAATACATTCGCACAGCGCACACTTGGGCACAACAAATACTCACCTACCCTCAAGTTACATGATTTATTTATTTTAAGTTAAATGTGTAATGTTTTATTTTCTTACTATTATTGTACTTTTAATTAACTACATTTTGTTATCTTGTTATTGAGATTTATTTGTATAGCTTTATAATGTACTATAACGCATACTGTGTACGATTTACTGTTTATTTCCTTGGGGACTGGCACTGTACTCCTTAACACAGGTTATATATTAGCCTAGCTAGGAATACAGCACCTCACCCACTAATTTGTAGTAGTCTTTGTACACTGTAATCGATTCTGTAAATTGTCATAATGTACTACAATATTTTTAATGAATAAAGATATTATTATTAAAGACCATCTAGGCTCAATCTGCATGGTTCTCATATGATTTGACCATTACATGTTTTGCTGTATGGACTTTAAAAGAGACTTTGACCCCTGAGTTTGTTTCGGTGTTCCTTCTTAGGGTAGTCAGCTAGGAAAGAACCGGCCTCATCTAGCTTTAATTGACGAAAAAAAAAAAAAAACGTGTAAAAGTGTTTTTCTAAAACCTACTTGCAAAATAAAGATTATTTATCATTTATCTATTTCCCGTAAGGTCCAAGTTTCAATATGGGGAATACAAGTGAAAAATAGAAATTACTGAACGTCGAAGGAATTTAAGTTTTTGGTTACATCCTATTTTTATGTGTTTTGAAGTTAGTTTTTAGGCATAGGCTTATGGACGACAAGCAATAGTTAGCTCACCGTCCAGCAGTCCAGTAATCAACCGGACCGAGCCCGAGTCGTCGACGGTGTGTAGTGTTCCACGCGCGCCTCAAACAGATGTCAGCTAAACCGTAGGGGCTCAGCAGGGCCAAAGCCTACTGGGGCATAACTTCTTAAAAGACACCAGGAGAAATGATTAAACTGTAAAATCGAAGCATTTCCTAAACTTGACATTGGCTAAATTTAAGCCAAAACTAAAAAAATAGGCCAATTCTAAATTTGAGAACTGTCGTTTTATACCGCGTACCATTGAAATTTCCGTTTCAAGTACAAGCAAAAATGAACTTAGCGGTGGTCAAGCGGAAGGGTCTTTGATGGTACATCGAAGGACTGAAACAATTTGCCTGCAGCGATCTTCCCGTCCGGCTATAATTTAGGTATTTTTAAGGCTAGAGTGAATAGACTCCTATAAACTAGTGCGCCTTACCATCAACGATTGCAACACTGCTTACCATCAGGTGGGATTGCAGTTAATCACAAGTTTAAATATCACTAAAAAAAAACATACTTTCTAATAGAGAAATGAATCATCTGAAAATAATTTAACCATCATAATTTAACACAATCTCCCATGATTCGATCCCTTCCCCTCACTGGTCTGCCTCTAACACGCATTACGAATTACCGGACCTAACAAAATCCGCACCTTAACTACCCCGCGATTATCAAATTTGTGCCCAGTTACCCACCCAAGCGTGTCGTCAGCGAATTGCTATGTTTTATTAGTTTATGTGAAATTCCAACACTTTCTGCTTGAATACTCATCAGGATTATGATAAACTTTAATCCCTTCTGGTAGGGTAACTTTCAACTCTATTATAGGAAGCTGTGTGGGGTGGACTATGAAAATGGGTCACGTGATTTGAATGAAAATAAAAGAGAAAAATCTCTATGTATTTTTGTATGTTTATATATGATTCAATAGGGTAGTTTCCAGGATCAAAATGATTACATTTTATTTAGTCCGTATTTTAGATTATAAAAAAATATTGGACACGTATTTTTTCTTTTTTCGATTAAACAAAAATAACAAAGATATAGCCCATTAAAGTTACGTGTGACGTCAGCCCGTACGAAAAAATGCAGCACGGCGCGGCGTGACGTTACACGTAACTTTAATGGGCTATATCTTTGTCATTTTTGGTTTAATTTACAAATAAAAAAATACATGTCCCTTATTTTTGAATAATCTAAAAGACTGACTAATTACATTTTTTACTGCAAGTAGCTTATTTCATTTTGCGTTATTTGACGAGTCCAGCGTTCTCGTCGTTTTTTTTTTTTTTATAAGGGATAGTCTCGCGTTTGACCTCTATCAAACCTGATGGTGAGATAGAGAATTACGCGCAAAAATGTCAAATGTAAAATTTTAATGCATTTTTATAGCACTTATCGATTTAATGAAAATTTTATGTATTTTATGGTAGTTTATTAACTCCATAGATCTAAAGGTACAAAGCACGCTTTTTTTAACAGGGTGCTTTTAAACACCCCTTTAAAAAAGCAAAAGCATGCTCTTAGTGCAAAGCTACGAGCATGTTTTCAATGTGTTCGTTTTGTGATCTTTTAAATTAAATTATTATTATTAATAGGCTCGCGTTTGGTGAAGGAACAATGGAACATGGTTGGCTAGAAGTAACCTATTCACTCTTGACTCTTATGCTAATATCAAATGTAACAAATATAAATTGAGATTAGCTACATAATTGATGATAACAATATGAAAAACATAACTTTTTTTACAAGACGTATTAGCGTTTAAAACGCGTAGCGTCCGTCATGTAGTCATGACGTGGGCGTGCTGAACACACTTTGCTATTTAATTGAGACACTTCAAAAATAGGTATAGTACCCTATTCCAATCCTTAGCTGTTATCTGTTATAGTACTCTGTTATCCACAACTCCAAGTCTAATTTTGCGTTCGGGTGGGACAAATGGGTAGATCAATCCACCCCAGCTCCTCAAGGAAGGCCAGCAGCGTCTACGCTGCGTTACTGACGATTTCACGGAAGGTAGGGTTTCCGAAGTACTTTGCTCTGAATTCAGCGACCACAGGGCAGCTTAGAAGCAGATGAGCTGCTGTCTCGTCCTCCTCCATGCAGGCTCTACAGAGTGGATTGTCTGTAACATCTCCTCCTGTTTAGGTAGTAGTATTAAAAAAAAAAAAACATCCCCTTAACATGTTATCGAATATTAAACGTAAGTGTTTGTATAAGTTTATTAATGTTATTTTAGGAATTATTTGTTCAGACTCTGCTAGAATATTATGTTAGGTATTGTAATATTAACTTTTATTATGTCCTTAGACCTATTGTTTTTCCTTGTGTCTTCACTAAGTTAGTTACTAAGTTGTAATGTGGTTCACGATCCTGAAAGAGATGTCAGAAAACCGAAAGGGCCCAGCAGGGCTGATGCTGCTAGGACCGTGAGGATTTTCTGAAAAGGAAACCCATAGTACTAGAACGCAAAGGGCAACTGAAGGACACAGAAGTAGTTCTAGTCTGTAAAAGTCTGACACCATGCCCGTGAAGTCATTGGATGATTTCCAACCTTAAAAAAAGGTTATAATGAGATTGCAATTTCATATTCTCACGTGCTTATGACTGTGTCTTTCTGTAACGCTATGCTCAACTAGCGATCCGCTCCGGCTTCACATGGTTACTAAAAATATTAAAATCAAACACTGGTTTATATCGTATAAAAAATCAATATGAATCACTTCGTCTATTGGTGAAATAGCACGGAAATCAGTTCAATAATTTTTCAATTTGTCGTGAATATACTGTAGTAACATCTATGGCGCCACATAAGAACTAATCCTGTATCGCGCAATCAAAGTTCTCCGCGCGATTTGAATATATACACCGCTAAATTTTAATCGTTTTAATCCCGTGGGGGTCGATCCGGTACATGAAACACTATCGAATAAAGTACCTTTTTTCAAAACTCGTATTAATTTACGCATGTACAAAATTAATTTCTTTAAGAAAACGTCAGCTGAGCGAGTCTAATGAATGGTAGTTTGTACGCAACGCCGACTACTACTTATGTGTCATTGGACTCGCTCAGCTGACGTTTTCATAGATAAATAAATTTCGTACATGCGTAAATTAATACGAGTTTTGAAAAAAAGGAACTTTATTTTTTAATTTTATCTTTACAAATCGATAGTGTTTCATGTACCGGATCGACCCTCCACGGGATTAAAACGATTAAAATTTAACGGTGTATGTACGATAATCAGAAAATCATCTATCGGGCAGTTGCCCACCAGACGTAACACCCGTCTGGTCGGAAGATCCTCCCTTTCCAAAGGGGGTATGTGGGGCTTTACTCTCTGTTTTGCATAGCTTCAAAATACTAATAGATACACGTAGCAAGGGTCTTTGCTTTATCTAAAGTAATATAATAAAGAGGTAAAGTTTGTTTTTTTGTTTTTGTTTGTAAGAGGTAATCTCTGAAAGTACTGGTCCGATTGCAAACATTTTTTCACCGACAGAAAACTGCTTTATTCCTGGGTGACATAGGCTATATTTTATGTACGCGGGCGAAGCCGCGGGCAAAAGCTAATAATATATAAAGTATGGGTAGCCTCTAAGTTTCCATGAAAATAGAATTTCAAAATTTCCATAATCATAGTTTGATTATTTTGCGGCGTTCGAAGCGGAGGTGCAAAACTTGAATTTGATTTTGTTAAGATACACATAAACTTGTGAACTAATTAAATTTTGCTTGACGCTTCTTCCTATTTACCTATTTACATAACTAAACTTTACTCATGAAATCCTGGAGTAGGCGGATGAATAGAGGTGACAGTCTTTTCTTTTATTATTATGGATAAGCTCGTTTTTGGCCACTATCTCACCCGATGGAAAGCGATTATGTGGCCAACAATGGAGCAGGCTTGGAATGGACCTAATCACTCTTGTCTTAAAGACCCCTTGGTTATAGTTATCGAGAAATGACTCTGGCAAGGAAATCCAATCCTTAGCTGTACCCATAATGAATGTATTCTCAAAACGCTACAGTCATTCTCTTCGATTTAGTGATGGCAAGCGCAACTTTGAGCGTGCGTTCCTAAATTTGATATCTTCATCGACACTATGTGGCACTTAAATAAACACTTATATAACTAGTTGTCTTTCACGGCTTCACTCGCTTCTTTGGTTGATGCAAAATGAATAAGTTATTTCGAGGTAAACATACTCAATCGTTGACTAAAATCATCGCTTAGCAATTTCATTTAGGCGTAGAAAAAAATACTTATGTAAAAATATCGATCTTGCGTCATAATCATCGTATAACATCAAATGAGATACTAGTCAAGCGCGAGCCTCACGATATTTAAAATGGATCTTGAAAAAAAATGCGGATTGCGGGTATACTACTACAGAAACTTACACCAGTAAGTCGTGGGCTTGCAGACGGTGAGGAATGAATAGCTCGCCGTCCGACAGTCCGGTAACGGTAACCATCCGGACCGAGCTCAAGTCGTCGACAGCGCGTATTGTTCCACGCGCGCCTCAAGAACATGTCAGTAATCGTAGGGGCCCAGCAGGGTCGAAGCCTACTGGGACCATGGGTGATGCGAAAGAGATCCCGGGGCTCTGGAACAATGGCAAAAAAAGAACAGGAACACCGGTAAGTACATATGTATCTCAGCAATACATACTGTGTATACCATGTACGAGTGTAATTCCTTCAGAGAACTAATTTCTAAGTAGACTTAAGCAAGTTGAATTGTTGTTTAATGCACCTGTAACAATAGACTTAGTGTCCAGTTGTTGGAGCGTTGCTTGTGAGCTGATTCTCCAAACTTTGCTTTGGTTAGTTAAAATTGACTGTAGTTTGGGAAACATTCAAATCTTGTCCAGTTCGTAGTTTTAACGAGATAGCACTAAACTTGAGTTTAAATCACTATTGCAGTGAAATATATTGTACCATCTAACTTATCTATAGTTAGTTAGTTAGCCCATTTATGTCTATCTGCTGGACGAAGGCCTCCCTCTTTCTTTTCCACACAAGTTTGTCTTTGGCCATTGCAGGCCAGTCCCTTCAAAATTCCGGCGGGATCTCAAGGCGATAGTAACTACACTCGAGAGCAAAAAAAATCGCACATCATAACTCTTTATGTTAAGGCAGTTTTTGTCATGAATGTGAATAGTTATTGAAAACATGTCGTACACTATTTGAAAGCCTATTTAATTACCTTTCTAATGATATGAAATACAGTGTAAAAAAATATCCTTGAAAGGGTTTAGAGCACAAAATTCAACAAATGGGAAAAATTACCAAATTTCACTTAAGAATTTATTTATTTATTTATTTATTTATTATACGCTTTATTGTACACCATTACATATACAAAAAGGAAACTAAAACTAAAACACATATATACAATGGGCGGCCTTATCGCATTCCGCGATCTCTTCCAGGCAACCTGGAATGGACAGTAATTGCCTGGACAAGAAATGGGGCTGTCGTTGGTGTAAGAAACTAGTTACACATATATATTATAATATATACACAGATATATACATATGCTGTATAATACATACATAGATATATACATATGCCGTACAATAGATACATAAATACATACATAATTATTGAAGACTATAGACAAAATTATATGTACATAAATGACGACTATCGATATTCACAGCGACAGGTAATGTTCCTTAACGAGTCTTTTAAAAACAGGCAACGATTGAGCGCGTTTAATTGTGTCTGGCAATCCATTCCACAGACGAGCAGCCTGGACAGTAAATGATTTGTCAAAGAACGCCGTAGTATGGATTGGCAATTTAAGTCGCAAGTTTTCTGATGATCTTAGCAACTTTGTATGCGAGTTGCAGAGAAACTCAAAACGTTTTTTAAGGTAAAGAGGCGTGAAAGGGGAAAAGAGGATATTATACAGAAGAGAAAGAATATGAACATTCCGGCGAAGGCGAATTGGCAACCACTTGAGCTTTACACGAAATTCGGAAACGTGATCATATTTGCGCAAACCAAATATGAATCTTATACAAAAATTTTGAAGCCGCTCAAGTTTATCCAGTTGCTCTTGAGTGAGGTCAAGATAGCTGGCATCAACATAATCAAGGATGGGAAGAAGAAGTGACTGTGCAAGCGCAATCTTGGTGGCAGTCGGTAAGAAATTGCGAAGTCTTCTCAAAGATGCAGCAGAAGCGAAAAATTTACGGCTGACTTCTTGTAGCTGGGCAGTCCAGGAAAAGTTCTTGTCAATGAATATCCCCAAGTTCTTAACTTTATCACTAAAGGGAATTACGGAGTTGTCAAAAGAGACTTGGGGAAGAGTCGTCCAGTCAATCCTAGAAACCATCCTTGGACTGCCCACCACAATAACCTGCGTCTTTATAAGGTTTACTGTAAGACCATACTTTTTACTCCAGTCGCATATGCGGGCCAGATCACGGTTGATGGTGATAATAGCCTCAGACAGATTTGCAAGAGGTGCTAGCGAGTAAAATTGTAGATCGTCTGCATACAGGTGGTAGGAAGAAGTTAGTTCATTGGAAATAGAGTTTATAAAAACTGCGAAAAGTAAAGGGGATAACACGCCACCCTGCGGCACCCCGGCAGAAGTACTACACCAGGAAGACAAGGTCTCTCCGATGCAAATACGTTGCCGGCGATCGTGCAGGTAACTATGAAACCAGTCAATCACCGATGGAGATATATTAAGAGAGCGTAGAATACCAAGCAAAACATCGTAATCGACAGTATTAAAGGCATTACTAAAATCAAGCAAGGCCAAGACCGTTAGATTACTGCTTTCCATGGCTGATCTTATATCATCCGTGATATTGAGAAGCGCTGTAGTTGTGCTATGACCAGGACGGAAGCCGGACTGAAAGGGATTAAGGAGATTATGTTTGTATAGGAAAGTACTTAATTGATTGTGGATTAACCGTTCAAGGACTTTGGAAAGAAAAGGTAGAACGGATATTGGACGGTATTCAGAGAAGGATGAGGGATTGGACTTTTTAGGTAAAGGAATAATTTGAGCATCTTTCCATGTACATGGAAAGACGCCACTAGTCGCAGAAAAGTTAAGGATATGGCCAATTACAGGAAGGATTACGTCAAGCACCGGTAACAACATTTTACGGCTGATACAGTCGCTTCCCACAGCATTGGAAGTAATTGATAGAATGCTCTTCTTAACATCACATGCGGAGAATTCACTAAAAACCAATGGAGAATAACTGGGAGTCGAAAGAGAAGAAAGATGATTCAATGTATTCAATTTCACGGTCCTATCGAAATTGGACGAAGTTGTAAAATGATGATTCATTGCATCGATGTCTAAATCTTTAGGAATTGACTCCTGTCTGGTTTTACCGACCCCCAATGATCTTAGAAAATTCCAAACTTTGGATGCGTCCCCATTTTGGACGGAATTATGAATGTGTTGGCGATTAGCATTCCTACACACCTTATTACAGTGATTGCGAATTGAAGCATATTTGTCCCTATTAGCATCACTCGGCTGCCGCCTAAATTTAGACTTGGCCAACGCTTTTTTGGTCAACAACTTTTTAATCTCATCTGTCAGCCACGGCGCCGGCAGATGTTTGACTTTAACCGCACGAACAGGCGCATGAACATCGTAAAGCTCGAGAAGTTTGGTTGTGAATATGTTGACTTTCTCGTCGACCGACGCAGAGGCAAACAGAGGAGACCAATCAATATTGCTGGCATCCTCGCAAAGAATGTCAACGTTCATACCACCAAAATTGCGTTGCATGAGAATTTTGGCTTTAGCCTTAGGAGGGCGAATTTTGTAAGAAAGAAAAATCAGGTCGTGATAGGAGAAGGCATCGGCCGAGCATTGACCATGCTTAGCGACGCGATCAGGAGAAGAGACAAATATCAAGTCAAGAAGCGAAGGTGTGGAATTTGGAAAATGGTGAGTAGCACCAAGTGGAAGAATGGAAAGGTTACAAGAAGCTGAAACATTAGTCAGAGAAAACGAGCGGTGGTCATTTTTTAGGAGACAAGTATTAAAATCACCCAAGATTATGCTATGACTGTAAGAAGGGATCAGGATTTCTAAGAGTTTTTCAAAGAATGAAAAGAAGTTGATACGTAGAGAAGGACAGTAATAAACACCAAGAAGAACTTTCGAATGGTGGAGTTCAACTTCAAGAAAAAGGTGTTCACCAGCGTTTGATGGCGGTGGCTGTGCCGACATATTGACAACAGAGAAAGGAATATGCGCACGGAGGTATATGGCAACACCGCCACCACCACCAATGACCCGATCGTTACATATCAGGACAAAGCCAGGAAGGGAGTAGCTCGTAGAAGGCAAACAGGGCTTAAGCCACGATTCAGAAACAAGAATAGCATGGATGTTTTTACAGTCAAAACTTGCCAGCATATCGTGGAAATGAGCCGGAATGCTCTGGGCATTAATATGAATAACGTTAAAATTATTAGAAACATCAGAAAACTGCGCTGTAAGACAATCTGAAAGAGACGGAACACTCACGAAACTGTCATCGTTACTAGTCAGAGAAAAAAAACTATTACCATCGCTGCTGATATCGAAAGACATAAACTAAATAAAAATATATATGTATAAAATAAAAACCTATCTAAAATATAGCTATAAACAACAAATTATTGAAGTTTACCTGCCGGTTGCGTTACAATATTAAAAAAACAAAATTAAAGTTAACAGTTAATTGTCCGGGTAACAATAATATTATGTATATGTAATATTAATGCTAACGGTGAATCGCTACCTAAAACGAAACGCACTAAAGAGTTGACTGTCGTCACTGACAGTGACAGGTGACAGTTTAAAACTTAGACGTCATACGGTCTACGGCCAAATCAAAACAACAAAATTAACAAAATAAAAAGTGAAGGTAACAAAACCAAAATTACCCGGACATTGAACAAAACATCACAAGAATGAGAGTCAAACTTAAAATTCTTGGTCATCTTGTTTGTCAATAAAGTGTATTCCCTCCCTTAGCCTTATTTACAGCTGTTACTCGATTTTTCATCAGCCGTATTAATTTTACCAGTAAATCTTAGGGTATAACGTCCCACTTCTCGTCAACGACAAATTGAAGCTCATGGAGGCGTGGAGAGCCAGGCTTTTTGCACTAAGTCTTCTTTCAAGGTCATTCCAGATATGCTCAATTGGATTAAGACCAGAACTACGAGCCGGTCTCTCTATCGCAATGATTCCAACGTCTTACATGTAGTCGCAAACTGTTCTAGCGAAGAGCGATCTGGTGTTGTTCTGCATTAAGGAAAAAAAATCCACCATAAGCCACACAAGTGGCTTCACATATTCTTCGAGCATTTTTTTGATGTATCATAAAGCCGTCAATCCTTTCGATATCAGGCCAGTAATGGCCCAGTGATGAATAAAATGTCAATTTTAGTGTCCAACATTATGCCACCCCAATTCGCCTCCAAAACCCACTTCTTCGCTTATGCAGCATTGTTAAAATTGCCCTGATGACCTTCTGTAGACCCTACAGCATCTATCATGGTCATCTAAGTCATTCTGCACTTATCAGAAAACACAACAGCCTGCCATAAGGCATACATCCAATTTAAGTGTTTCATGGCAAATTATTGCCGGGCTTGTCAGTGAGCTGTGGTCAATTTGGTATCATTTGCTGAGTGATGTGCAGTCAGGCCTGCTTCACCCAGTCTTTACATAATCGTCCACTGACTTATACTGACATTGCAAACTTCTTGAAACTTTTGTGTCTGTTCAATCGTGTTCAGTAGCCGATTTCTCAGAGTACTTGTTACAGAAAAGCGATAATCACGCCCTGATCCTATGCGCTACCGGCCATATCCTGGTCGCCGAATATACCCACGGGTCTCTTAAAACCTCTGGTATACCAGACGAACAGGAAAGCAACTAAAATTTAGCTGTCGAGCGAGTTCATATTGATTATGGCCTGCTTTGGGCAAAACAATAACTTGAACGGCTTCTGCGGGCGTGGTATCCATATTTTTCCAGTAAATCCGTCTGTTTCTAATAGAGACGTTATCACATTAACGAAAACTGATTAAAACTCCAAAACAGCACCCTTTTTGTAGCTCCAGGTAAAGGTGCAAGTAGAGAAATCCAAATGGGTGAATTTGGGGAATTGGGTATACCGCCGGTTTTTGTGAGTTACGTGAAGGTCAATGATCTTAATTTTGTGTTTTTATAAAGCGAACTTTATATGCTTCAATTTTGCTCAATAATTTGTACTGCTTATCTTTAGATTTAAGAAAACAAACAGTACCTATTCAACGAAATTACAAGCCATGTGCGATTTTTTTGCTCTCAAGTGTAGATAGAAAACGATAAGTTGGCAGCCATGCTAACTCGCCAGAGTCGATCGCTCGTTTAACAAAAATTTCAACTTGGTTACTTTTAAATCATAAAACTTCAGGATATAGCAAAGAACATTGTAGAAATGACAACAATTCATTCTATCATTTTGAACGATGTGAACTTGGCTACGGATTTTCTATTCGTTTGTTCTGATCACATGACTTAATGTTTTAAAATTGAGGGACTGGGCCTCCGGTAGTTAATTTTCTCCACCTTCGCCTTGGTCTGCGACGATGTCACCTTGCGTTAAACTTATCTATACATATAATAAATCTGTAAAAGTTTTTTAGTAGTGCGCGCATCACGTAAAATGTACGAAATTGATGTAAATAATATTTATACAATAAAATTGTGTGTTGATATTATTACTTAGGCTTTATTTCATCGCAACCGGTTGACTGTCTCGAAAGATATACTACATTTATTGACAGTTAGGCTGTACGAAATATCAGGTCAGCTAGTGTTTGAATAAATAAATTCAAAAGAGTGTTTCTTGCACGTCTCTCTGCGTGATCTTCGTTGTAAAACGAGCAAAAAGCTTCAACATTCTGACTGACTAACTTGGGAATAATTTAGTTGAAATAAATTCTGCGAGTTAGAGTTTTTGTTTGAGCTTTTGGACATAAATCGTCGACGTAGCCCGAAGAATCGCCAAACTGCCACTCAGGCGGGCAGGGCACATTGCTCGTAGAACAGATGAAAGGTTCTGGATTAGCGACCGCGTGCCGGAAGACGCAGTTGGCTTCTCACAAGGTGGACCGATGACCTGGTGAAAGTTGCAGGAATGCGATGAATGCGAGACGCATAGGACCGTTCGTTGTAGCAACACTTGGGGATACATATGTCTAACAGCAGACGTCTTTTGGCTGAAATAATGTAGTTGATGATGACATAAATCTAAATTAAATAGCATATTACCGAAGCAAAGATGGACAGAAAGTGTAACTAAATAATTTGCACTCAAATCTACTTACCTATACACCTACCTACCTATATATTTTATTTAGCTTTATTCCGATACCGCTTAATTCATCATTTTAGAGTAGTCACGAAGCTTGTCGGCCTGCCACTATGGAATCTGGAGGCAATAATCCTTGCACAAATGCACGTTTTAAGCATGAATATGCAACGCCGGGGTGAAACTTCACTACTTTGGCAAGTTGTGGCATGGCGGGCAGAGTTCCAGTAAGATCTCATGGCGACAGCAAATGTAACCCAGTGCTGGAAATGCCATAATTACGGTGGTAAGTCCCCTCTTTGAGGAGTGGCTGTAAAGAGGTTACGGCGTCTTCATATTCCGCATGACGCAGGTCCTCACCGGGCATGGTAAGTTCGGCAGGTTCCTGCAACGGATTCACTATGGACTTTTCGTATTCTTTTTAGTCTAGTAAGTAGTTCTCTTACTTGAAATTTTCCGGCATGAGTAACTCTACTAAAAGCTCAAGACCATAGAGGCACTATCTCATAACTTGCCGTTTTTGCTTTCTTTGCATGTTAAAAATTAAATTCCAGAAACAGCTTACGGAGTAGCATTTCTCTGAAATTTAATATGGTCTAATTTAAGCTAAGTTCACATGCAACAAGCGTTAATGTGCGTCAACACGCGGTCTTTAAAATGAGTTCAGATGCGCGTCGCGAGTGATTATCCCTCTGATTTGGAAGTTTTATCAAGTGATTGTGAAAACAAACAAAATTACAAAAAAATTAGTGTACCCGCGTTGAAAGCGCGCGCTGGCTAACTTCGTTTAGAGACTTTTTTTTTTAAAAGCACTTATGTGATCATCGTTATCATCGTCATCATTTCAGCCGATAGTCGTCCACTGTTAGACATAGGCCCCCCTAAGTGTCACCACAATTAACGGTCCTGTGCGTCTCGCATCCATCAATTATAGGTACTTATACTTATGTGATCACTTGTAAGTAAATACCAGGATATCTAGACGTGTGTTTCCAACACGCGCTTCAAAATGTTTCTTATCTGAGCATACTCTTAATCCTAAAGAACGTCCAAGTATGTGAACCTTCACTAATCTTTAAAAATATTTTCAGCTTTTCGAACATTTTCACAACATTGTTAATGTGGGCTGCTATTAAAAATGTAAAAGCAAAAAGCGGTTAATGGACCTTCGACGTTATTTCTAGGAAAGTAATGAACTGGGTTATATTTACGGCAGTGCAAATACAGTGTAATGGATGCGTTGGTGACGTTACTTGAACACGCCATGGCATAGTCTTTGCAATATGCTTAGAAATATAGGTATGATGTATCGGGCATTATGCTGTGACTATTTTTGAAAAATACTTTATAGCAAACTAGCATTTGCCCACAGCTTCCCCCGCGAAAAAAAAACGTAAAATATGGCCTATATCACTCAAAAATAATTTTCTATCGGGGAAAAAAATTTCGCAATCGGACCAGTACTTTCGGGGATTCATCATCATCATCATATCAGCCGAAAGACGTCCAATTTTAGACATAGGTCTCCCCAAAGCGTTGCCACAACGACCAGTCCTGTGCGTCACGCATCTATCGGACTCCCGTGACCCTGGTCAGGTCATCGGTCCACCTTGTTGGAGGCCTTTGCTGCGTCTTCCGGTACGTGGTCGCCATTCCAGAACCTTCCGTTCCCATCGACCAACTGTTCCGCGTGCAATCCGCCCTGCCCATTGCAACTTAAATTTGGCGGTTCTTCGAGCTATGTCGGTAACCTTGGTTCTCCTGCGGATATCTTCATTTCTTTCGGAGATTAAGTACCTCTTACAAACAAAAAAACATAAAAAGAAAAAAAACTTTACCTCTTTATTATATCAGTGTAGACAACCTAAACTAAAAAGATTTTTTTTAAACCGAGTAAAAGTTAAAGACGTCCACTTTTAGACATAGGCCTCCCCCAAGCGTCGCTACAACGACCGATCCTGTGCGTCACGCATCCATCTGACTCACGTGACACTGGCCAGGTCATCGGTCCACCTTGTTGGAGACCTTCGCTGCGTCTTCCGGTACGTGGTCGCCATTCCAGAACCTTCCGTTCCCATCGACCAACTGTTCCGCGTGCAATCTGCCCTGCCCATTGCAACTTAAATTTGGCGGTTCTTCGAGCTATGTCGGTAACCTTGGTTCTCCTGCGGATATCTTCATTTCTTTCGGAGATTAAGTACCTCTTACAAACAAAAAAACATAAAAAGAAATAAAAACTTTACCTCTTTATTATATCAGTGTAGACAACCTAAACTAAAAAGATTTTTTTTAAACCGAGTAAAAGTTTGTTATTAGTGAAGTCACATTTAAGTGTAATTTGCATCATTAATCTATTATTCGATAGCTTTTTCTTCCATCAGATTCTAACAGCACTTTCTAACTTCTTCTAAAAACATCTAGCTCGCGCACTTTCACGTACTAGTGCAGAAAACAGTAATTTATGTGCTAAAAACCTTATAGATACGCAGTACTATCCTAATTCATGCCTCACAAAATAACCCTAATAACTGAAAAACACCAAAATCCTCACCTACAAAACAGCCACACTAAATCAATAACACGTCGTACATAAATACAATAAAGAAATATTCACCCCAAAACTAAGCAGTCGTGTCACGTTCAGTACCCTTTATAAATATATATACGTCGTGCTTATAGTGGTGGCCAGCAATTTGTTTCACCTGTAATTTGATGTATGAGAGAGAAATGTAAGAAAATCGTGCGAACGCCTTCCCGAGATTTATGGGAAACTATATGTTTTTAGGCTATTTATGAAGGTTTTCATCGAAAAGGATAGCAGGGAGGTCGGTTTATCATGAGCTGTCTTCATTGGCATGTCTTTATCTCTGAGGATTTTTTGGGCTTATTGTGGGAAGGGATATGAAAATAAATGGGCAGGTATATTTTTGTGTTAGGTATATTGCGATTACTTGCGAGGATCATTATCGAAGTTAAAGAAGGAAATACGGTAGCTCAAATTAAATAAGATTTATATATAATTACTAGCTGTGCCCGCGACTTCGTTTGCGTGGACTACAGGATTTTGAATTTATTTTTTCTAAAATAAAAGTAAGCCTATGTTACTCCTTATTACATCAGCTACCTGCCAAAAAAAGTCCCGTCAAAATCGGTCCAGCCATTTCAGAGATTAGCCCGGACAAACAGACAGACAGACAGATAAAAAATGTAAGAACTGTTATTTTGGTGTATGTACCGTATATAGATTCATATGCATGTAGTAAAAAGCAGTTATTTCAAACAGACACTCCAATTTTATTTATATGTATAGATTTCAAACTCAAATTGGTTTTATTACATAACTTACTTTTGCCAACAGCTTCGCCCTACTTACTTACTTAAGCTCCTGTGTCCCCTAGACGAGGCACAGAGCGTCCACAGTGCACCGCCATCCCGTTCGATCTTAAGCTTCGCGTTTCATTTCTCTCCATGTCTTCCCAATGTTCTTCGCCTCTGCGATAACTGTTCGTCGCCAGGTCAGCTTAAAGCGACCACGTTTACGCTTTCCTTGAGGGTTCTATTCTAGGGCTTGCCTTGGTATATGTTCAGAATCCCCTCGGAACGTGTGGCCGATCCAGTTCCATTTGCGGCGTTTGATCTGCTGGTCGATCGAGGTTTCACCGCAGCGCTCCCACAGATATACATTTGACATTTTCTCGGGCCAGTAGATACCGAGAATACGGTGAAGACGGCGGTTGACAACGACCTGGAGTTATGCGAGATATCTTTTGTGACCTTCTTCGTCTCACACCCATAGGGAGTGAACAGCTTCGCCCGGGTGAATGTAATTATATCTATATCATCACAAAGCAACGTACTTCCGACATAAAAGATTAAAGTGTTTTAGTGCCATTTCAAGGCATGGTCTATCAAGTTTCATCGAAATCCGATTTTGATAAAACATGAAGAAGTAACTAACGTAAAAACTTTCGATTTTTTAATATCAAGTATGATTGTAATTTTGGATTATAACTTTGATTACAATCATTTGCCTATGTAAATCAGACCAATTTCAGGAATTTGCTTAAGATTCAATTTATCAACAAGATAATCTAGCTTACTGAAGATTTTCTAGGTAATACAGGTGTTGCGATTTTATCAAACAAATTGAAACTAATCTTAAACATTATATATTCAATTGTATGTAAAAACTTTAAAAGAACTAAGATCTGTGTTTAGACAAAATTTTATCAGACAAACAATTCTAATCTTCTCAGTAAGCGTCTTAATTTGAATAAAAAATCCCCACCTCTCACCTACATAATCCCTTCAAAAAACCTTCTAAATGATACCTAAGTACGAAATGCAAAAATGTCTGGAGTTTGAGATCCACACTGTAAGGCAGAGTTCACATATCCCTATGTGTAAGGTTAACAATATATTTTTTTCCTCCTCGTATCCCTAAATTGCACTATTATTATTTTTTTTTTTAATATTGATATATACATAAGTGTACAGTTCACAAATGTTTTACCAAAACTCCATTGACATTTTTTTTGTTAACAATCAATGTTTCGTATATTATTTATTTCACAAACGATTCCTTTTACAAATGTTTCATTTTACAAACTCTCGCTTTACAAACTTTTTTTTGGCAAATGACAAATGGATATTTAACAAATGGTTCGGACTATATATACTCATTTATAAATTTTTTATTTAATATTGTTTCTTTTAGAAAAATTACGTTTATAACAATTTTTTTTTTTAATAATTTTTTTCAATTATCATGCTGATATTCTGCAATAAATGTAAACATTAGGGGTCTCATTATATTTGAAGGCTAAAGTATAAAAAATAAGGTATGCAACTTTTCACTTTTAATGTTAAAGCTTTAAATTGATCGCGTTTGTCTTATTTTTTATATTTAACTGTTTCTCAATTTCATGTTAATGTTCCTAATTTTTTTTTGTTGCAAAATATGCATTTGTTCCTCCAAAATACTGTTTGTACATTGAAACATGCTCTTCTGGGTGGTTTTAAAGATGGAAGTTTCTTCCTCCTCTATGTTGCCGAAAGACTGATCGCCAGAGTCCGACTTTCCAAGGCGCTTCCACTCCTGGTTGTTTTAAAAAATATTATCCACGAAGGGGATGGCGGCGTCGGTGTTTGCTCGCTCACTGGACTCCGCCATCCCCTTCTAACCTAACCTGTCTGAGTAAGGGTACCTCAGTGCTCGCTTCGCTTGTGTTGCATCTTAAGTTCTCTGTGCATTTTTACTAAGTGGATGAATGTCGGGAATAATAGCTATAGCGGCAGAAAAATTGAATGTCATGACACAAAAAAAAACTCCGTCCCGTAGGTTGTCGAGGAGACTGGTCACTAGAGCCTCCGAAGGCGACTTCTGAGTGATTTAAAAATGCTACTTCTCCTACTTTCATGTGGAGTCATAGAGATATCTAAATATTAAATCATCAACCTGTCACATCTTTATGAATCAACCCTTACTACAGAACTTTAGGGTAACCAAGATACAGGAGATCAGACGCGATGACGCGAAAAATCCAATTACTCGGCGCCAATTCACGCATTCTAATGTAGGACGAAGCTGCGTGTTACAAAATCTAATCAAAGTTTATGGTTGCTCTAGCGGTTTTTGCCCTCTACCTTGGATTAGACTGACGATGTGGTGGAAAGATTAGCGGGCATGTTTTTGTTTAGATTTTATTTCTATTCTTTCTTTATCTTGGGGTTGTACCATGACGTCTTAGAATCATTATTATTCTGGCTTGAGAGAGATAGAGCATAAAACCCTAGGTAAAAAGATCAGATTAAAGTTTTGAGACTGTTTTTGGATAAAGATTCTTTTCATTAAATAACCCTGATTTTTATCGGTGTCGCAACGCCGTACTCTATTAAATAAATTATTTAAGATAAATTAGTATTTATTTTAAATAGACTCCATAGATATTATCTAACCACGAATATTTATTATCTAACTACCTACATGTGAATATATAAACAGAAATAGCCTTAGGCATCGAAGTACCCTTTTACATTTCTGTACGAGACCTTTCAGCATTGCCACGTCGAATGGCAATCCTGTTTTTAGGGTAAAAAATGAACCAGCCCTCTGGTCACGCAAAGTGTCGATCAGTCGGCAAGAAATGTCCTTGGAAAGATGACGTTACTCCAAGTGGCTCAAATCTGTAATTACCAATATAGTCAATGAATTACTTTAAATGAGACAATGTGTTGCTTAGATGTCTATTTGTAAAATTCACGGGTCCATAAAACTGATAAATGATATTTATTTTGCAAAAATAAGAATTAAAAAAACTTTTACACATTTTTTATGTCAATTCAAACTAGATGAGGCCAGTGTTTTTTAGCTAGCTACTCTCAGAAAAAACACGGAAACAAACTCAGGAGTCAGTCTTTTTCAATATCCATGTTGTAGACATGTAATCGTCAAATCATATAAGTCAAAGTCAAAGTCAAAACGGTTATTGCAAACCAAGTGTACAACCAACCAAGAACCATGGGATGATGATGATGGATGGTGTATAAGAACCATGTAGATAGTCTTTTGACGAAAGAAGCACACAGATTTGAATGTACCTGTCCAAGCATCTTTCAATATTTGAGTCACTCAATTGCGTACTACATACAATTTCGTTTGACTATTTATTTCAAAAAAGTAATTTTATCGAAGATCACAAATAGAAAGATTTTTTCAAATCCGTTCAAAATTAAGTTAGAAATATTTAAAATGTCCTGGAAGGGGAAATTGTCAACTAATTAAGGATGTACATACTGAAAAATGTCGTCACTACCTATATGTTACGTCTGTAGAAATGGGATAGCGAGATGTTCTCACCACGCGCTCACTCTTTCTCACACAAATATTGGAAATGATATTCGCTGCTTTATTTTATAACTAATTTTGTAGCAGTTTTTAGAAAAATATTTATTTTTAGTGCTGTTCGTTGTTAAGTACAAAATAGTATACAAAAATAAACAAAAGCAAATTCCCAATTTAGGAAAAACTACCTAATTTTTATCTTCAAGTTACCATTTAGAAAAGAAAAATCTCAAAAGATGCAGGCTGTTTTAAAGCTTACCTTTGAATGAAAAGTGTTCTAGGTACAGCGTATAATATAATTTCCACAACGCTTTGAAACAAGACCCATTTTTCTTAAAAAAAATGTTTTAAAATAGGTAGCTCAAAGTGTTTTATGCTGAGGCAAAGAACATTAAATAAGGAAATATAATTTTATCCATACTTATATTATAAACTAGCTTCTGCCAGCGGTTTTGCCCGAATGAAAGTAGAAATTGGTCAAAGTCAAAGTCAAAAACATTTATTTCAAATAATAATATAATAACTTTTGAATAGTCAATGTCGGTCAGTCCAAGAAAAGTGAAGCTAAATTTCACGTTCCAAAGCGTAGTTCTGTCCATCCGATGGCAGCATAACAATTTGTATATCATCATTGGCACGAGATTTAGCTAAGCAACTTATTCGGCATCTCTTGATATACGCGTTATCTAGTACATAATATAATTCTGTGGCCCTAGTGAAAAGGGGTATAAGTCCGATTTTGTCGAAAATGAGTTAAGTATACCGAAATGATCAGAAAAAAATGCTCTATTGTTTGGTGAAAACAGATCTAAGCTAACCCTTAAAATAAGGAAGTTACTTTGTGCAAAAGGATTCAACTGACACCAAAAAAACCACAAAAGTTGGCTTCAAGTCCATTTATATTGTTTAAACGGAAAAATAAAAACTTTATTTTGTGTTTTTTAATCTAAATTAACATAAATCAACCACATTTCAATTTGGTTGGTGTTTATCGATACAACAACACTTAGTCCATAAAAATGGTTTAAGTTAGAAATTATATTATTAGACTTATATCCGTTTTCACCGAAATAAAAAGAAAAAAATATTTCTTTGCATTAGGTTATTAGTTATTAAAAATAATTTCAAATGCGTATCCCTTTTCACGTGCATGAATTAATATTTAACTTATGGGAGAAGGGGTCTAACTTAATTTATACCCTTATGGAATTCATTTTGTGATTGATATAAGTCACTATCTTAAAAACTATTAACTTTACATAAAAAATAACCCAATAATAGTAAAGAGCATAAATTGTTTACCTATAAAAAACATCACATGTATTTCATTTGGTAGCGGTTTGAATGACACACGAAGTCAAACACGAATTTGAAGCACGCAGAGTGTTTTTTACGTCTCCTGTAAAGTTGCATTTTTGGACTTAGATCCTTTTTCACTAGGGCCACAAAATTTATCATAAACAAATAACAGATGAGGGAAGAGATTTCTTCTACGGATCTCATAGTATTACGTTTGTTTGTGTGCTCTAGCGACGAGCTAAAGCCGCCACTTGATTTTAAAATTTCTCTCGTAACTAGAATGCCAAACTTAAGGGGCCATGGGTAGGGTACATTGCTTGCAGAACAGATGGCCGTTGGAGCCGAAAGGTTCTGGAGTGTTGACCGTGTACCGGAAGACGCGTCGTTAGAAGGCCTCCTACAAGGTGGACCGATGACCTAGTGAAGGTTGCGGGAATCCGATGGATGCATGACGTACAGGATCGTTCATTGTGGCGACATTTGGGGGGAGGGGGCTATGTCCAACAGTGGACGTCTATCGGCTGAAATAGCGATGATGATGATGAAGTAGAATGCTTCTTTATCAATGAGTGACATAGGCTATAATATATTTTCTATTTTCACGCTGGCGAAGACGCTGTCAGAAGCTAGACTAAAATCGAATCGCTTATCTTATCCACTCCGTCACTACCCTTAGACTTTATGCTAAATCATTGCGGCCAATATACCAGAGAATTACATTCTATTGTCCAACTTAAAATGTACATGGTGTTTCATTGGCCATTTAAGTTGGCTTTATGGGGTAAACACAACACCCCTCTTTTTTTACATTTACGACAAATTGGTGTTATATTTGTTTTCGTTTAGAATTAAGGGCTGTGCTGTCGACACCACAATTCTAACATTTGGGAAATTATATCTTTTTATCTCCGGTGGTCGTGTCGTTCTGCGAAGAAGTAATGCTGGCAAAGGAAGCGGCACGCACGGGGCAACGGCCCTCACGCCCTAGCCGCCGGGATCCCGATTCCGATTTCCGGCCATCGTAAGCACGGGTTTGCGGGCCGCGATCAATGGGTAGCTTGCCGTCCGACCGTCTGGTTACCGTCGACGGTGCGTTGCGCATGTACTCGTATATCACAAATAATACGTATTAGATTGTTTAGTCCAATTACCGAGTCAATCTAGGTCATCAAGCTCCCTTACGGACTGAATAAATTATCCGACTTGGTATTAGATGGCTCTTACAACTTTTTACGGTAGATGAACTGAGTTGTAAGCCTTGGTTTTTTTACAAATTATGTTTTTGATGGCATCTTATTTCTTTTTGTAGATTTTTTTTTATATTATAAATATATAGGTACACTGATTTATTCACTGCAAATGTAACTTTGTAATCCTATATATTGAATAGGATTACAAAGTTATTTACGAAGTTGGTGTATCTAGAGAACTGTACCGCAATTGCAAAATACTATATGAGGGAGTAGAATTATACAATAAATTGCCTTATGACATAAAAGAGATCAAATCCTACACGTTATTCAAAGAAACCTTGAAGCACCACATCTTGAAAGCTTTTCCCCGTTTTAATTAAATTAAGATATGTTTTCCGTAAAGTAATTTTTTATATTTCGTTTTATTTTTTGTTGTTCACATTAAAATATAGGTACATAATAAGAAAATCAAATTTATCAGATAAGTAAAGTTACAGCATTCAAAGAAAACTAATATTAAAAAAAAACTTATGTTAAATTATACATATTACAACTTATGTTAAATAATACCCAATTAGTTTAATAAACAAGCTCAAATTAATAAATCATATATAAAAAAAGTACAGTACAATAAAGAATATTTATGTAATTGCTATCGTCTTGCCTTTAGGAAACGATACGTTATGAGTTCACTAATACAGCAAATATGTACTTTTTTTTCTTGTTACCCGCATGATTTTGGAAGCGAATTTTTGTGGATAAAAAATACTTACTAGTTTATTTGAGTACCTACATTTCTCATGGCAACGTATTTAGTAGTTAAGAAAACTAATATTTCTCATATTAAGGCTCAAGCGCCCGAAAAGCGCCATAAAACAGTGACTTTCTGAAGCCTACTCCTCGGTAACGGCCAGGTTAATAGGTTTGAAAAAACTATATGTTTATTATAGATTCATGAACAACATTATCAACATTTAATTTTTTCGTGCTATTAATACTTTTGTCTAAAAAAAATATTTACCAATTTCGCAACTTTTCGCTACTTTTCCCTACTCCTTCGAAACGGCTTGGATCTTTAGAAACATTTTTACACATAAAAATTGGTGGTTAAATATTCTTCAAAGTGAACATTGCATATGTAAATCAATCAATATTTCGCAAAGAAAATGGATTTAAAGCGCTTTCCGGGCGCTGCTGGCCGCAAATAAATGCACAGATTTGCGTACAGCGGCCTAGGCGGACGCGAGAGGTGCGTCCACATAATTTGGAGTGGGCACTGCCGTGCTCCCTAATAAAGAACGCTACCTAGGTCAAGACTCTGTAGCATAGTATAGTCGGCCTTAAAATGTTCCCGCTGATGGGACTCAGGCCTCCTCTCTAGGAGAGGGTATGGGCCGTAATCCACCACGCGGGCCCAGTGCCTGTTGGTGGATGTCACACATCTTCGAATTTTTGGTTCTAGGATATACCGGTTTCCTCACGATGTTTTCCTTCACCATTTTGAGAGCAGTGGTGATTAAATAAATTACACAAAGTAATGTGCCTGGATAGGTTTGAACCCGTGACCTACAACTCGTAAGTCGGGGCCGTTACCAATCAGCCAGCACTGCTCCTCCAAGACTCTGTGCTTGCCACAAACTTATCTAAAATCTACTAGTTACGATTTCCTGAAACACTAGCACAATTCTTTTTTTAATTTTTATATTACTCTCTTTTTTTCATATTTTGAATGGTAACAGAAAGCTATGCTTTTTAACTAACCTTGCTACTTTAAGTTAGTACCGTCCCAGACTACCTACAAAGGTTCATAAAACAAGTATTACCTAACTTCGCACAATTAAACTGTGTTGCGACTGCAAGTAAAGGTGTTGTCTCACCATGATTGCGTGGTAGGTAAGCGGTGCGAGGATGTGTAGCAGTGAAGTGAGAATATAGAAATGTAAAATTTTTAATTATTTGTAGTGCCACGTTGCCGTACGGTTGCAAGACGTATGTCACTTATTCCGCGAATGTTAACCGCACTGAACTCTCTCCTCGAATCCAGTCCTAGACTAGATCTATTCGCTGATGAATGGAAGGAGATATTGACTGAATGTCTGGCGATTTGCGAAAAGACTGAATCAGAGGTATATTATCTGTTATATTTTTTAAGCTATTGCATAACTTCTATCGCGGGCCTTGAGCGTGGAGACCGAATCCAGAAATTCTGTAACGAAAATAACCTAACACCCCCCATTCATTTGTTTTTTGAGCGTGGTGACCGATAAGAAAACAAATGAGTGAACAATCAATCAAAATTCAATTCAATGTGTGAAAGTGTAACTTCAATTAATATCAAAGAAAAAAAAACAAAGGAAAAAAAATACTGCATAAATAAAATAAATAAATAATTATAATTGCATAAGTTGATAAAAATGCTATGCAATAGCTTTACCGCGGCAGTCCCCGAGTGCCATACGTCTTTTTTTTCTTATATTTCTTTTTAATGTGTTTTACATAATTTGTACCTACTGTGATCAGTGTAATTGTCATTTTGTCGTTCTGGTTAAATAAATAAATAAAAAATAAAGAAAGAAAGAAGGAAAAATATTTTATTTTTCGGAACAAGGCGCAAAAAAAAGGACTAACAAATTAGAAGTATTCTTTGTGAGTTCTATCAAAGCTGTGGCTATGCGTGGTGTAAAATGCTTAGTGATACTGAGAGAAATGAAAAACGTCGTTTCTATCGACAACTAATCAGTACACTTAATGTATTCCATTCACTCTGTTAACGCCAATATAAAAAAGTATAATTTTACTACCCAATTTAAAACCCTTGAATGTCAGTATGATGTATTTTACTTCATCATCATCATCATCATCATCATCATCATTTCAGCCGAAAGACGTCCGTTGTTAAGCATGACATAGGCCTTCCCCAAGAGTCGCCATAACGACCGGTCCTGGGCGTCTCATATCCATTGGATTTCTTGGCTTGCTATTAACTTATTTTACTTACCTTAAAGAATAAGAGAATTTAGAATCTTAAAAATTTCAAACCTGTAAGATATTTACATTATTTTTTGAGAGAGACAAGCGATTCCCCGTAAAAAGGTGAACGTCCCATGTACCTAACTAAGGGATGTAATGATGTGCAGCGGTTTGTTTTCAGCCCTCCTAGTCAAATTATAACCGTTTCGTTTCGATTCTCTTGTGTCGAACGCCTCGAGTTGGCCACGCCTAAAAATCCTTTGTTTTGACGTCATCTCAACGTTGAGTGTAATGAAATGTTCAGAACAAAGGAATTAGAGGCGTGGCCAACTCGAGGCGTTCGACTTAAGAGAATCGAAACGAAAAGCTTGTAACTTGTCTAGGAGGGCAGCAGTGCGCGGGCGCTGTACTGTGTTGTAGGATAAACGTCTCTCGTACGTATTCCGCATCGCATCCTCACATACTTTACACACATCATGTAAAAATACCTAGCTCCGCTTGTCAGCCCGGTAAAGGAAAACACAGTAATCTCATAGATGAATTCTTTCCACGTACCTCGCACCATCTTTAGTGGAGACACACCCTAATAGCTCCGACTCTCTTCTCGGAAACAAACCATTGAACTCCTCTACCGGTAACTTTAACAGGCAATTATTATAGTATTTGTTTGAAAGTTTCATGTGTAAGTAGAAATAGAAGGGGTATTATAGAGGATTAAACGTCGCATACAATGGGTACTTGAAGTTACTTACTAAGATACTTAAGAACTTATTGTTTTGTTATTGGTACTTTCATATTTCTAGTTTGCTGTAAGAATGTTAAATGTTGAGTTCTATAATGTTGTGACTTGATATACCTATAGGCAGGTACTAACCAGCTTTAGATTTAATTAATGTTTACTCTCAGAGTAGACGCCAAAATTGTCACTCAAACGGTGGTTGCTGAAAACCAGCACCGTAGATGTCTGGATTTGCCTAGCATCACGGTATATGCTGAGCAATGACCTATTCATGCTAGGATGTGACGCACAACGTGGATCCTTAGGTTTTATTAGTCAAATTGTGTTTTTTCTTTTACTTTTGGTTTATTTTTAAGTTTTTTTCACTTGTTTATTTTGATTATGTTTGTCTATGTTGAATGAAGTTGCAGCGTTGGAAGGCCTCCTACGTGGTGGACCAGTGACCTGGTAAGAGTCGCGGAAACGTGGTAGATGCGAGACGCACAGGAACATTCGTTGTGGGGACACTTGGAGGAGGCCTATGTTCAACAGTGGACGTCCATCGGCTGAAATGATGATAATGACTTACAATCAAACACATTGTTATGTTGTAACATAACAATGTGTTTTAAGGCATTAAATCCACGTCTGTACTTTTGTGTCCATAAAAGAATTAATTCATTAAACCCCAAGCGAACACGGTTCGCGCACCTATTGTCTTTCTATTGTGTAATTTCCACGATTGAAAGGTTAAATTAAAGACTGGCCTGTTGGTCTAGTAATCAGCGGCCCTGACTATTATTATTCTTTCTTTAATTCTAACACTTAAAAAAAAAAAACAATATCGCACCCGTATAGGAAACAAGGTCCAAGCTACCAGCGGTCAGGACTCCAGAGAAAGGAACCTCCTAACTATGAGCCGTGTCCAAAAGTACTGTTTTCTGAATCAAGCCTGCCTAACGCTATTTTTCAACTGAACCTTTGAGTATAAGTTGACTTTTACGTACTAGGGCCTTGATGAAGGAACAATCTCGGAGACTGTTAATTGTATCTTAATTCAAGCCAAGCTTTAGTATATGCGAAACCTGATACACGTGTCTAGTATTTTTAAGTAAAGAATCTATGTAATTTAATCTATGTTAAAATTTCCCTGCTGGAGTCTGTGTTTCCTGATAGCTCTACAACTTAGAGGTCTTTAAGTCAACAGTGAATAGGTTACTTCTAGGCAAGCGTGCTCCATCGTCGACCACATCATCGCTTACCATCAGGTGAGATGGCGGTCAAACGTAAGCCTATCAAAAAAAAAAAAAATCAAGACTGTATCATGAAAAATCACAAAGTTAGCTTGTTGTGTTACCTGGTTGTTCACACAAATACATGATCACCGGGCCATCTGGGCGACTAAGGGGTTATTTTGAGCCGCACCCAGCTGTGCACTGGCACCTAATGCCCGCTATCACCTACCGTGACCTCTGTTGTACTTAGTACCGGTGGTGTCGAACTTGTGACCTTTTTAAAATAAATTTGAGAAAAAATTTAACATGGTTACTGCCAATGATTCAGTTACTGATTCTGAAAAAACTATATTCAGATTTCGCATATACTAAAAACATTGTTGTTATTATATTATTTATATATGTGTCACTACAAAATAAAAATAGCTAACCAAAAATACATTCGCAATAAAAAATTCAACCTAAAATAGTAAAAGGAAAATTTTCAGCAATGTGACCACATACCTGAAGAAGTAACCGGAAGTAGGTTGCGCGGCACCGGAAGTGCTGAATGTACGCCGGCACATTGTTAATAAGGGGCGTGCGAGTTTCCGGTGGCGGTGAGATTAGTGATGTGAGTTTGTAGCTTTTATTTTTTGATAAAATTACTTAGCTAGACTTTATTAAATCACGGTTTAAAATTTTTATATTTTTTAAATACTAGAAAACTGAAGCTTCCTTCTGCTCTGTGTTGAATGACAGACTTTTACTGACTAAAACCCATAGTGCTCGGCCATACTGGCAGCGCGGTGCAGTAAGAGGCGCGGGTGCGAAAACGCGCGCGTGTTGCTGGGCCACACTGGCAGCGCGGTTTCAGGGACAGTGTTTCCGCTCACCGTCCACGCACTCATTGTGGCCACTTGTATGTACGAGCTATGGCGAGAGTTACCCCCGCGCTGCTTCCCGCGCCCGCGCGGCCACTATGGACACCTAAATGAAGTTCTTATGTTTGAGATTGTCGCGCCGCACCCGCTCTTCCAGTCTGGCCGAGTGCATAGTATTTCTTCAGTTACCCTTTTGCGAAGGCTACAGTTACTCTTTTGAAAAATCCGCAGCCCTGGCAGACAACGGCCCTAACTGGCCCTATAACTTTTTCTGATAGCTGATTGAGGCGCGCGTGGATCACAATGCGCTGTCGATCCAGCACCCCTAGCCAAGTTGCTAATCTGCAATAGTTAACGCTTGTAGAAAGCTTCAAATGTACGGGAATGATGTCGTCTTATCGCTTAGTCACGTGGTCGGAACAAAAGAATTGGCGGCAAGGTCAACTCGAAGCGTTCGGCGCAAGCGAAACGGTTGTAACTTGGCTAGGGGGCAGGTTTGGTCCTTATTGAACGATCGGAAAGCGAGTTGCCCATTGCTTGCTATCGATGAACCGCGTTTACGATGGATGGACATAAAGAGAGAAAGGAAAAAGAAAAAAAAATAGAAAGAAAAAAATATCTACAACCTCCGACGCTCGGAGCGTCTCTGGTGGGGGCTGGGCGAGAAGCTTGTTTTGGTCTCATGGTTTCGGCCGCTTCTTTTACTCATATAACTGCTTCAAAGAAAGACTGCTCACAGTCTTGCCTATAATCTATACTTGTTATAGGAACTTATCTATACTAGTAATGAAAAAAGCTGAAGAGTTTCTATGTTTGAACGCCTTAATCTCAGAAACTGATCTCAGAACTGAGCTAGATCATATTGTAAACATGTTTTACTGTTGGATAGCCTATTTGTTGATACCATTTATGTCCAAAAGAAGCGGAACAGTAATCAAAGATCTTGGAGAAACCATGGGGATAGCTAGTTATAAATTTAATAAAGCGGTAGTCATATTTTATTTGTTTAAACGGGCTTAATTCTGGAACTACTCTAGTTAGGTATTAATGACAATACTTTATTCATGTGGTAATGAAAACGCACAAATCATGAAACTGTGAGAATACGCACTTAAAAACAAAAAAACACCATCTAATATTATGAGTTTGATTAATTGACCACCTTTAAATAAATATTATATGCATCTTCCTTTTCTACAAACATTTCCTTCCAATAAATTGACACACTACTACCAAAATTACATGTCTAACATTATTATCAATATAATCATTACGTAACCACACAGGATATACCCAACACGCGACGCCTGTTTGCTTCTATAATACATGTAAATCGTCGGTACCAACTCAATTGATTAGTAGAGTATATCAATTCGCTTGAGCGCATTACGCCAACACTACCCCATTCTGTTCAGGATTACGGCGTAAAGGCTTTAGTCGAGAATATGACGTCATATGTGTCCTGACCTTTTTAGTACGTGCTTCTTTATAGTGAGGATTTTTATGGACGTGTGGTGGCTGAAAAATAATAGGTCAGTCGTACGGTGAATGTTAACGGTGACCACGATTTTTTGACGAAGATTTGGCTAGTCGACGTGATTTTGTGTAAGAACTAGCTAGCAGAGTAAAAAATAAGAATCATAAGCTAGTTTTAGCTAGTATCTTCACCCGTCTTAAAGTAAAAAAAAAAAGACGTGTGGCACTCGGGGACTGCCGCGGTAAAGCTATTGCATAGCATTTTTATCAACTTATGCAATTATAATTATTTATTTATTTTATTTATGCAGTATTTTTTTTTCCTTTGTTTTTTTTTCTTTGATATTAATTGAAGTTACACTTTCACTTGAATTGAATTTTGATTGATTGTTCACTCATTTGTTTTCTTATTGGTCACCACGCTCAAAAAACAAATGAGTGGGGGGTGTTAGGTT
Organism: Mythimna ferrago; assembly: GCA_910589285.2. Classification (NCBI taxonomy): domain Eukaryota; kingdom Metazoa; phylum Arthropoda; class Insecta; order Lepidoptera; family Noctuidae; genus Mythimna; species Mythimna ferrago. The sequence continues at coordinate 4,480,345 of OU342680.1, forward strand.
ATTTTCGTTACGGAATTTCTGGATTCGGTCTCCACGCTCAAGGCCCGCGATAGAAGCTATGCAATAGCTTAAAAAAAACGGTCGCAAGGGTATATACATCCAAGATAAAAATTATCTCATGTGTGCACGTTTCATTACGGTATCTGAATCCGTTTGAAGTCTTTGAGTGTGAGCCATTATCATTTGCCTATATTTGTACGATAATTAAACAAAAAAACATTTACAATAAATTAAATCAAACTAAATTAAAATCAAATGCTAGCTGATTTTCATGATGTAGTCAAATAAACATCAAGGCACGCCTACAGTGCCTACCTGATTTAATAACAGATTTTAATAACCCGTTCATCCGTCCGTCCTTGTTCGTTATAGTAATATCCATACGGGATACCTAATTGGACCCACTAAGGCAAGCTCCATATTCGGCACTAGATATTTACGTACGGAAATTAATTAAAGTATTAAGTCATCCGAATTATCTTCTTTTTTGACATTCATTTGGTTTCCTCACATTTATTTGGTCAAATTGCCATTTCTATAATGTGACATTAATTTTTGTATTTTACTCATTTATTACGTAAATTTTGACATTCTTGTATTAATTTAATTAATTAATATTTTCTTACTTTATCTTTTGATATAACTGAGTTATCTTTAAAAAAAAAAAAAACATCAAATTTTGTTAATAAAATTTTTGAAATTCTTAATTAGCATGGTAAAAACCATAAACAAATGTTTATGTATTGTAATTAAAATTGAATTAATTGTCTGGAGGACATCGTTTAGACTACTATACTAACTAACTATAGCTCGGTCTATAATTTGTATTTGATTTTGTGGAATAAATACCTATTTTAAATAAACACATACATTTGTAAAAAGTAGATAATTATAAAAATGTGACATCTGGTTCTCTTAAATCTGTGTATCTGTAACCTATGTTTATAAATAAATAAACCTGAATCTAAATCAATGAAAACTTACGATAACTTTAACAACAAACCCAGTTGTTGTTACTAGAAGCCCTATTTATTCAAAACAAAGTCTAAAACTAGGATAAACAATTCTATTCTCAAAACTAGGGCAGAGCCATTTGGGCCTGGAATCAAAATCAAAACTTCTGAAAACGTTCATGAAATTCATAATTAAGAACATAATTTATGTTTGGATTCTCCGCCCATGAACGGAGCCGTGGACATTGGTTTTGATAACTGAAAATGATAGGCTAATTATTAATGGAGCATTGTGAAGTAATGTAAGATATATTATTTATCTTTACCTGAACAATGTATGCTGTTACAGCGGTATCTAAACACAACATTACCTTAGAAATAAAAGTGCATTTTGATGAGTCCAAAGAATAAAATTTTGTGAAAAAATAAGACGAAATGTATTTTATTACGTACTAGCTTTTGCCCGCAACTTCGCCCGCATACATAAAGTATAATTTATATCACTAAAAAATAAAGCAGCTTTCTATCGGTGAAAAAAATTTCGCAATCGAACTGGCGCTCTCAGAGATTACCCCTACAAACAAAAAAAAAACAAACTTTACCGCTTTATTATATTAGTGTAGATTCGTTTTGTTCAAAAATGTATATCAGAGTACTTTTTTTTGTTGAATATCCTTATCGATAAAACCAATAAAACACTGCTTTAATATTTACACAGAACTTCAAAACCTCATACCGTAAATTTTTCAGTACAATTTTGTTCTTGGGACACATCGATTTATTTTTAACATCCCAGTGCAAAAACCAGTATTAAGTATATGAACAGTTTCTGAGATGGAGGTTTTTTTAAGGTTCAACATCCAATGGTTTCTCCCGCTCTAGGGCAATGCGGAAGAGCGTCAGAATTTTACTGACTAAAACCACACGTATGTTCCTTCTTTGACATGCGTTAAAATATCCCAGACTTTAATATCAGAAATCAACCATGTAGGCTTAGGCTATGCTCAGCTACTGCAGTTTTGCTGATATCTCTTTGAGGCGCACATGAAACACTATAATATGCCCCGTTGTCAAGTCCAGCCCCTAGCCAAGTTACAACCGTTTCGCTTGCGTCGAACGCTTCGAGTTGGCCGCGTTGCCGAATCTTTTGTTCTGACCACGTGACTGAGCGTTGAGACGACGTCATTCCCGTGCATTTGAAACTTTCTACTAGCGTTAACTATTGCAGATTAGCAACTTGGCTAGGGGTACTGGTTCAGTCCTGACAATCTTTTTTTATTCGTATCTATTCTACCGTAGACATGATGGTCTGCGCCTCTTTTTTACATTGTAATTTGTTATAATTTTTTACATTGGCATTCTGTCGTGCCCTCATCTTGACTAATATTCACTTAACTTAAAAACAAAGCGAGTCCACCTCAGATTTTTTTTTTTGTGTCATTTCTTTTTTTTTTCTCATTTATTTTAGGGACTTTAATCTTAAAGAGCATGTCAGCCTCATCGTAACCTAAAATAAGTTTACAATAACAGCTTAACCTTTCGAATGTCTTAAGTTACACAGTCTGACATAAGGTAATTGTCTTTCTATTGTGTCTCTAATTACGACATTCAAAGAGTTAACTTAATAATCAACACAATTAAATGTTTTTTTTACCAAGTTTGAGCTACCGACACATTGCCATGTCAAATGTAATCTTAGCAGCATCACTTCTAGGATTAGCCAGGATTTCAAAAAATAATCCTATATCAATTTGATTGATCTTTGCAATTGTCAGTAGCTCCCTTCCGGTTTGATTTTTTTATTTTCTTTTCTTTTATGTAGTTATTATGTTAGATTTTTATTTAAGATTCTTCAATAATAATTTACTTATACGGTTTCGACGATTACTGGACATCCGTAAGCCTATTCTTGAGGGGTCAATCATCAAATAACTTTTTTCGCTCTCAATCCATCTTTTTCAGAAATTCTCGTGGTCCTAGCGAGCTGTCCGATTTTTCTGACGTTCCTGTGAGAAACTTGGGAAACTGCGTGCCATCAACGACTCAGGTTTGGTAATTACCACATGGCCAGACGGCGAGACACCAATTACTCGTCGTCCAACCTTATAGACATCACAATCTCTTTATATGGTGTTTTAATATCAATTTAATACCAACTGGTATAAACAAACAACTCTATTTAACCACTCTTTACTACGTCCTCAACAATTTTATTATTTATGGACTCCAATCTTTTAAAGTAGGTAATGGTTTGCATTTCCCTGAGTTATGCAAAGGATCTAAATCAATCACATTACTATTGCATGCTTCGCCCGATCAATCCAAGTCAGGGGTAGAGCTTAACTTGTGGGCAGAACGTGAGCTTGATAAATCAACTTTAAAAGTGGTTCAAAGGAAAACATTGGTTGGAGGGTCGTGTGTTCAAAATCCAACTGTTGCACTGAAGATGTGTTAACGTGCTCCATTATGAAATGGGTCAATTGAAAGGTTCATAATTTTCATTCATAATATGATATCCGGCTATTTTTTTAAGTTTAGAAATAATATGGCATAAATATAACAGCAGTGGTGGCCGATTGTTAATGGCCTCGACTTACAAGTTGTAGGTCGTGGGTTCGAAACCAGCCAGGCGCATTACTTTGTGTAATTTGTTTCATCACCACTGCTCTCAAAAACGGTGAAGGAGAACATCGTGAGGAAACCGGCAGGTACTAGATCCAAAAATTCGAAGACATGTGACATCCACTAACCTATAATGGGCTATTATGCTAATTAGCTTTATAATGGTCTCACTGCTAGGACTCAGGCTTCCCTATAAGAGAAAGAATGGGCCGTAATCCACCACGAGAGCCTAGTACGGGTAGGTTGATAATACATGACTTCGAACTTTTAGTTCTAGCACATGCCCGTTTACTCACGATGTATTCTGTGCCGTTCTGTATATTTCTGAGAGCAGTGGTGATGAAATAAATTACACAAAGTAAAGTACTTGCCTGGGTCTGAACCTACAACGCCACTGCTCAGTTTTTTAGAGATATGGTGTACAATAAATCTTTAGATCATTTCGGAACCCCTTCTGTGCAACGTTCCTGAGGAAACAGTACAACGGTTTCAACTGAGCCTCACTGTGCACGGCAGCACGTGATCACTGTCCCACCTACATGATATAAATGTATGTGCTGCAGTGGCAGTGTGTTTATACCTACCTAGCTCATCATAACCCTGGCTTTTTCCCAAATAGCACGGGGTCGGTTTCCAGTCCTACCAGATGCGGCAAAATACCCGCGTTTTACACTGAGTGACTGCTTTTCAGACTTCTACAACCCAGTTACTAGATACTCTACTCATCAACATCATCGTCATTTCAGCTGATATACGTCCACCGTTAGACATAGGTCTCCCCCAATTGTCGCCACAATGAACGATCCTGTGCGTTTCGCATCTATCGGATTCCCGCAACCTTCACCATGTCATCGGTCCACCTTCTAGGAGGCGTTCCAACGCTGCGTCTTTCGGTACGCGTTTGCCACTCCAGAAGAGCCCCTCACTTTCAATACATTTGCGCTAACCACAATAGAAATCTGCGCTCATCTCATAACCGCCTTCTCCATTGTCCCACTCATCGTACTGACTTTCTTCACTATTCCTTCTTTATTCAAGCTATTTCTTTGTGGAATGCGCTTCCCCAGGAGATCAGGATGGCAACAAGCAGATTTACATTCAAAATCAAAGTTCGCGAGTTGATTCGTAAAAAGTTGGCAGTAGTTTCATCACAGCGTTAATGTTTTTCTATTGTCGATTTGGACCAATTATTTGACTATTTTAGTGCATTTATGTAGTGTATTAATTTAAGTATATATTGTATAGTTGTATATATTTATTCTATGGTTTATTAGTATATCTATTCTATGGTCTATTAGTATTTATATTCTTGTATTTGCCTTTTTCTCACTCTTTTATTACACCTACCACTACTTTTTCTCCGCATCACCCAAAGGTTGACTGGAAGAGAATGCCTAAGGCATTAAGTCCGCCTCTGTACTCATGTGCATAAAGTGTTAAATAAATAAATAAATAAATAAATTAAGAGCCTTGCCTTGTTGCATTAAGTCCGCCTATGTACCATTACTGTACATGAAGTTTTGGCCCCAACGGCCATCTGTTCTAATGCCCATTGCCACTTAAGTTTGGCGATTCCAAATACTACTAAATCTTTACAAAGACATACAATGAAGTCCATTCTGAAAGCTTAACCGTAACCGAAATAAGTCTACAAAAGAAAAGGCCACCCACAAACAGCTGCATTTCAGACTGAAAAACGTTTAAAATAAATCACATTAAACAGTTTCGTGCAGATCGTTCGCGTAACGTACCGTTTATGTTGGCAGAATAAACTAGGCTACAGAATTATTTATAGCTTGAGTGTTAGAAAGAATTTGCATGTAATGTGCATGGCTTTTGCGATATAAAATCGATAGGTTTGGACTTTTTAGGTGGGTTTTAATGGTATTTTAGGGGTATTCGGAATAGGGTGTTAAACTGTTAAGTCCTGCAAAACTCAGTTGAAATGGAGGAGATTGTCATTCATCATCATCATCATCATCATTTCAGCCGATACACGTCCACTGTTGGACATAGGCCTCCCCCAAGCGTCGCCACATCGAACGTTCCTGGAGTGGCGACCGCGTACCGAAAGACGCAGCGTTTGAAGGCCTCCTACAAGGTGGACCGATGACCTGGTGAAGGTAGCGGGAAACCGATGGATGCGAGACGCACAGGATTGTTATTATTATGTATTAATATCAATTTAGCATGATCAGCCTTATAATGTTCCTACTGCTGGGACTCAGGCCTCCTCATTAGTAGAGGGCCGTAATCCGCCACGCGGCCCAGTACGGGTTAGTTTATGTCACATATCTTTAAATTTTTGGTTGTAGGACATGCCGGTTACCTTACGATGTTTTCCTTGGCTGTTTTGAGAGCAGTGGTGATGAAATAAATTGCAAAAAGTAATGCGCCTAGCTGGGTTTGAACCCGTAACCTACAAACTTTCAATATACGAATAAATTATGATTTTAAATATTTAATTGTATTGTTAGAATTATGTATCTTTGTATGTCTCTGAACCCTAGGTTTCTGGACCTTTAGAAGGCGTACGAGGAGTCGAAACTAACTGGACTCCTTGGACATTCCTATCACGGGACGCACTATGTAAGCGCACCCAAGTACTACCCTTATTATTACTGTAATTATGATTAAGTTTCATTGTTTATGATTAAGTACAAATATTATTTTATTTTTTTCATAAATGTATTTTTAGGTTTAAGTATAATAGTAGATACTGCACTATCGCAAAGCATATAAATATAGTTATAAAGAGGATAAATAAATATATTTTGTTTCGGTAATCAAAGCTGTTTATATAAGGTTTACAATGATCCAATATCTCACTGAAATTACTCACAGCTTAAATATTATCAGTGTAATGAACATTTCACCCACAAACCTTACTTGTTTTCAAACCAAAACCACAATAAATAGAACGAACACCACAAAATTATTTCAACGTTATTCGAAAACCAAATTCGGAATTATTTCCATTATTGTTTACCAAATAAAAGTATAAACTTCCAATTTGGTAGAAATAAAATGTAATGGAAAGCTGCCACATTTCAATATAAACACTATGATATAATTTCTTGAGGCAAAACGTCACGTTTTCAATTTACTTCGTGTCCTTGCTTTACCCAAAGATTTTTCTTTTGCTTTTGCGTTACCAATTATTATTTTACGATCGATGGCTTCGGCGACAGAGATTTGGTGACCCAATTGAATGTATGGTGATAATAATAACATAATATAACATTCCACGACCGTCACACAATGACATCGAGTCCTAAACTAATCAGAGTTTGTGCTATGAGTACCAGAAAACTGATAAACATACTTTTTTTTTAAATACATACAACATATTATAGATAAAATACACCCTGACACAGAACAAACGATTGTGCTCATCACACAAACATTTGTCCTGGGTGAGAATTGAACTCACGACCTCCTGCTTAGCAGGCTGGGCTATTGACCACTAGACCAACAGGCCAGTCAAAATGATAATATAACATTACGGTTTTATTATCCAAAAAGTTATAAATGGAGGTGCATTCATGTATAAACAACATAAATTTTGTTACAACCCAGAACAACTTTAGGTGATACAAATATTTGTTTTGTGTGAGAAGCAGCCATTTACCTGCCAACCGAGCGAAATTAATAAAACAATACTATAATTTTGAAATACTACTTCATTTGAATGTAGCCTCCAATAGTCGTTATGATTAAGCTCATTTGATTAATAAATCAATTAAGTTCTTGTAAGTATTACAAATGTGTAAAATGGAACCTAAAGGCTGAAAAATTACGTTTCTACATGCCTAATAATATACGAGTATACAGCATTATGCTTGTTTAATTTAATAACTGTACCTAAGTAATTGTAGAAATTAATCACTGTAATTTAAATTACTAGTACAATTGATAAAATGTCGTACACGAGTACGGTAATTAACACTGTCGGCCTGTCATTAAATGGTCACATGGAGGTCGGATGATCACATTTTAACTGACTTCAAAAAGAAGGAGGTTCTTTTTTCGGCTGTATATCATCATCGCGTATGTTAACGACGCTCAACGCGCTCGTGGAGGCCAACCCTGGATTAGATTTGTTTGCTGATGAATGGAAGATGATAAATTATTAGAAAGTTTGCGATTCTGTGAGAAGACATAGTGAAAGGATTAACGTGCTTTATTATTAATGGCAATTGCTGTACTAAATAATAATAATAAATAAATAAATAAATCCTCATTATCAGCGTTTTTAATATTCCCACTGCTGGTATTCAGGCCTCTTCTCAGGAAAGATAATGAACCGTAATCCACCACGCGGACCCAGTGCGAGTTGGTGAATGTCGCTTGTCTTCGGTTTCCTCACGATGTTTTCCTTCACCGTTTTTAGAGCAGTGATAATGAAATACATTACACAAAGTGATGCACCTGGCAGGGTTTGACCTACAACTCGTAAATTCAAGCCATTACCACTCAGCCACCACTGGTTTCGGTTTTTGACTTTAGGTATTAATCAGAATCGACTCCGGTGCGACTCAAGGACATGTCAGCAAAACCATAGAGGCTCAGCAGGGCCGAAGCCAACTGAGGCCTTGGGTAGTCCTAAAAAAAAACTCAAGGGCCTGGAACGCAAGGCAATGAAGAAATATAGAAGTGGGTTAAAGTCAGTAAAAATTTGACACGCGCTAGATTGGGAAAAGTAATTGGATGATTTCCGACCTTAAAAAAATTGAAATAAGCCATTTATTTTTTATTTATTTTTTTCGATGCGGAAAATCATCCAATGACAACCCCCGCTCTTGGGCGGAGCGGGAGATAGTGTCAGACTCTTACTGACTAAAAAAACCCCATCGTTCCTTCAAGCCTTCATACCGGGGCTCGAGTTCCCTTATCGGGGCTCGAGTTCCCTTGAGGCGCGCGGGGACAGTGCGCGCCGTCAACGACTTGGGATTGGTCCGGACAGTTACCGTTAAATCCTAACTAATATTATAAATGTGAAAGTGTGGATGTTTGGATGTTTATTACTTAATCACGCAAAAACGGCTGAACGGATTTTGATTAAAATTTGGCATGCTTATAGCCTTTGACATGGAAAAGAACATAGGCTACTTTTTATCCCGGAAAAACATCTTATTCCTACGGGAAAACACGTTTAGAGTGCGATAACCGAAGTACACGCGGACGAAGTCGCGGGCGGACAGCTAGGTAGACATAAAATGCTTACAACATACGTTAGTGGTTGATGATTTACAAAAACACCAGAGGAGTTTTGTTTTTATTTTTCATGGGCAAAATCATCCAGATGTCATTCCCCGTCCTTGAGCGGAGCGGGAGTTAGTGTCAGACATTTACTGACCAAAAAGCCCATTCCATTCCTTCGTTGCCTTCATACCGGAGCCGAGCCTTCCTTTCAGAAATAACCCTTGGCCTCAGTAGGCTTCGACCCTACTGGACCCCTACGGTTGCTGACAACTCCTTGAGGTACGCGGGGACAGTACGCGCCGACGATAACTTGAGCCTGGTTCGGACGGTTACCGGACGGTCGGACAGCGAGCTACCCACTGCTCGCCGTCCACAAGCCTGCGCCTACGGTGGCTGGAAATCGGGATCTGAATCTCGGTGGCGACTGGGGCGTGAGCGCCATTGCCTGTGATGCCCCTCTCAATGCAAAACACTAGAGGGGTGTAAAATACTTCAAACCTTGCTACACATTGACTATTTCCTTTTTTCTTTATTATTACAAGAATAACCCGTTGCTACTAGCATCCGATCAAAAGTTTTTTTTTTTAATTGCAAGTTAATTATAAATGAATTACTTTTTTTTTTTGATAAAGAAATTTATTTATTTTAGCTATTTACAACTTATAGCAACAAAATATATACATAATAAACTTAAATATTAAAAAAAAAAAACATTTTAATTATGCTTAACCTAACTAGGTATACACACTAAAGGCTAACTAAAATATGGCGTCATAAAACTTCTCCGCATCGCTGTCGACTGGAAGTGTGCCCAAGAGGCTGGCGGCATTGCCACGTTGAATGGCAATGCTTAATCTCTGACCGAGGTAAAAACCAGCACTTGGGTCACGCGAAGTGTCAACTAAGCGTTTTGACAGTTCTTTTAAAAGCGCATGAGCACTCGGACCCCAAGAGTTACTTAAATTAGTATTAATATTGTGTCGAAACTTAATTTATTTTATTAATTAATCTGTTTTTAATTACTTTATGCTTTTAACTTTACCTGTTGTGTTATAATGTAATTTTATTGATAAATATACCAATTTTATTTTATAATTTATTGTTATTAGTAATTGTTTAAAGTATAATTAATAACAGTTACGTATAACTGAAAATAGTGCATGTGGTGTTAGCCTATAATTAATTACTACAGTTATGAATGAAATTTCGAATTTATACAATGTCAATGTGTTTTGTAGGCAGTTATTGTCTGACCAATAAAAAAAAACTGGGCAAGTTCGAGTCAGACTTGCGAGATTAGGGTTCCTTATAAACTTACCTATGTAAATAGTTCTATTTTCGAAGATTTCGGAAATAGTTATATTATCGGGGTTTCGAAGATTTTTCCGAACCGCAAAAAAAAGTTTTTTTTTTAAATTATTTTTAAACAACTTTACTGTTTTCAGATTTATTCCTATACTTGTGCTACAAGACCTTGCTTTATGCCTTTCAAGATTCTTGGTCAACGAAAAGTACTCTATGAATGTTGATTTTCTTGAGGCTGTCGAAATATATGTTTTTTGGGGCATATCTTTATTAATTCGTTAAAGTTTGATTTTTTCACCGCTCTAAGGAACCGCAAACCTAAATCAATGGTTTTAATTCCAATTCGACGCGTTACCGAAATAAAAGGTCTTGACAATCAGACAGACACACAATAAAGTGATCGTATAAGGGTTCCGTTTTTCTTTTTGACGTACGAAACCCAAAAAATGTCCTGCTTATAACGGATGGATCCATTTACCATAAAATTACAGTTTTTAAATCACCCTTGGTAGACTTTCATTTCACATTTTGTACGTCAAGTAAAATTTTGACTGGAACTACCCACATGTTTGGTTCAAAAAGCTAGTAACATCGCGTGACCGAATTGATTATTACACCATAAGCATAGGTTAGTGGCTGACGACTTTTTACTCAACACGTATTTTTACTCAACATGACTTATTATTTACTCTTCCAATTCCAATTTTTTTTTTTATTGATGTGAACTAGTGCTTGACTGCGATCTCATCTAATAGTAAGCAGTGATGCAATCATTGATGGTGAAGCGCACTAGTTTATTAAGAGCCTATTTACTCTAGCCATAAGGGTACCTAAATTATAATCTGACGGGAAGAACATTGCAGGCAAATTGTTCCAGTCCATCAATGTACGTGGTACACTTCTGGACACATCTATTGGCCCACCTTGTATTTTCAGTTTCGTTTGGTCCTAGCTAAAATTTTATATTAGGTCGAGCAAAAAGTTTTTATGCAGTTTTGAACCTGGCACATTCACAATTTCATTCAATAGTCTTTTTTTGAATTTCGAACACAGAATTTAAAGAAACAAAAGACAATTTGGAGCCTGTTGATATCAAACAATCGAATACTAAGAAAACTTGGTTTTATTGGTTTACTTGGATTTAATTGGTGTTGTTAAAAGGTGTTGGAGAAAGTGGTGTGCCGGCAATTGACTCGATTTTTGGAAGATAACGAGTTGTTGCCTGACCTACAATCTGGTTTTAGGAAGCAGAGGAGCACTTCCACGGCATTGCTGGACGTTACCGATAACATACTGTCAGCTCAAGATAAGGGCCTGTGTTCACTGGTGGTGCTACTTGATTTTTCGCGTGCGTTTGACTGTATCAATGTTCCATTGCTAATTTCAAAATTGAAATATTACGGGTTTGACGATAATGCCATCCAGTGGTTCAAAAGCTATCTCAGTGACAGAAAGCAACTCGTAGAGTTACGGCTGGCGGACGGTACCACCTTGACTTCAGCCCTTTCCGCAATAGAGAGAGGGGTTCCCCAGGGATCAATTCTGGGTCCAATTATCTTCATTATTTACTGTGCAGACATAATAAAGTGCCTCCAAAATTGCAAGTACCACATTTATGCCGATGATGTCCAATTATATTTATCTTTTAAACCCGAGGACTACGAATCGGCCATTAGGGATCTAAACGATGATACAGAAAGAATCTCCACCTGGGCGGATGAGAACTGTCTTACGTTAAACCCAGTGAAAACTAAATATATGCTCTTTGGTACAAAGCAGCAGTTGAAGAAGCTGCCCGCAAGCCTAAGTTTGACTCTTATGGGTGTGCCTATTGAGCGAGTTGATGAGGCGCGAAACCTGGGGTTGCGTATGGACAGCGGCCTTAGGTTTGAGAAGCACATTGCTGACTCCGTTAAAAATTGCTTTTATCGCCTAAAATTATTATACAAAATGAGACCTTTCTTGTCGGAAAAGCTTCGCGAGCAGTTAGTCGAAACCCTTGTTCTTTCCAAACTAAATTACGCTGATACGGTGTACGGCCCTCGCTTGCTGGCTCGTACCGACAGACTCATACAGAGAGTACAAAATGCTTGCGCTCGTTTCTGTTACTCAATTCCCCCTAGAACTCATGTCACCCCCTTTCTTAATAAACATTTTATGCTAAAAATGAAGTCAAGGCGAAAGTTACATTTGGCTTGTCTTCTTTTTGGCGTTGTTAAGACTAAGAAACCGAGGTACTTATACGACAAGCTCAGCTGGATGGCTAGTAAACGGGAATGCGCGCCTAGACTTTGTGCACAGCAACTCTCAACCCAGTCTCATAGAACAGCGGCTTTCAGAGGCAGTTTCCGATACACTGCTTCCAAGGTGTGGAATAACATCCCGCCGCCATTAAGAGCACTAGGCAGCGTCCATATTTTCAGAATGCGTTTACGGCAGTACCTGATAGATGCGCAAAGGAAACTGGATATGGTCACTCTTAACGTCTCATTCATATGAACTGCTTACTAATTTTAATCGTATCATTGGGGAGTGGTGTGTGGAACGTGTTGCACAAAAATATAATATTAGCGTATACATAACTACATGTGGGTGATGAGGGATCCTCGAGCGCCGTTGTCGTTGTCAGCTCATTTCGTTGTGTCCGAGGTGTTGTGAGTCATACGCGACACCTGAGTGCTTTCCCGCGTACTTGGGAGACCTGTGGGTGACGAAGGCCACATTACTTGATAATTCTTAATGATAATTTTTATCACCGTATTTACTAATTTGTGTTTATGTTAACTTACCCCTTGTGTCTGGCCTTATTGCATCCGGTACTCGTTTTCGGTGTCGCCGTTGCCACCACGGAACAGGAGTTGCCACTCATTCTGGTGACATGGCGGTCATTATAACCCTCAACTAAAAAAGTAAAAATATAATTGTATTTTATTTGAAATAATTGCATACCTGTCTACTTGAGTCATTACTGTAAACAAGCGACACTCACCTTTCAGCCAATATACATAATCTATCTTTTTCACTTCCTTCTGCTAAGACACCATAAATCTATTCAGTATTAACGTTATTTTAAAAATACTTGCTTTACTTGATCGGGTGGTTTTCTATTATTATTTTTTGTTTTCGAAGTACCCGAGATTGGTACAAGGTTTTCCTTGAAATTTTTTACGCTGTTTGCAAATCGTCCGTTGCGCTCGGCCCCCCCGGGCGTAGTGGACTTATGCGTCGCTGCACTGCGCGTGGTTGCGGGGTTGTGTTGACTGAGGCTAAATCGCTTCAAACCGGTTTCTGTTATGTTTTATGTTATTTTTTTGTACACTGAACATATAACATATTTTCACTTATTTACTGTTTTATCACGTATTATGTTTTTAATGTAATGTAGTGTTGACACTATTTGTAAATTTCTTTTTATCTGTTCACTCCAAATAAGGTTCAGTTGAAAACCAGCGTCAGACAAACTACCTCGTAGTTGTCTGGCATTTCGCTGAACTGGACCTTTTTGGCGCAAACGTGTGACAGACAATGTTACTTTTTATTATTTTTTTTATTTTTTGTTTTATATTTGTCTTAAGTTTTTTGTTGTCTACAATGTTTTTTTTTTTGCGCCAAAATAAATACTTTTCTTTCTTTCTTTCTTTCTTTCTAATTCTTGAAAAAGTGATTGATATCTTTGGTTTTGCAACAAACATTACTTATTCTTAACATTAAGGTTTCTATCAATAATCTATGGATACTTCACCTGAAGTCGCACTTATTCAGGCCGGACACAGCCAAAGAAACGTGAGTGCTCAACTTAATTTAAGTCGATCTGCGGTCCGAAATGTTTATCGGAGGTACCTAGAGACTGGCGGCTTTGTTCGTCGCCAAGGAAGGCCACGATCTCGGGTCACAACTGAAAGGCAGGATCGATTCATCGTGACGACCAGCTTGAGAAATCGTCACCTTACCTCCATTGAGATACAAAACCAACTTCGCGACTTCCACGGAGTATCTGTGAGCGCTCGAACTGTTCGGAGAAGGTTAAAAGAACGCGATATGGTACCACACAAGCCAGCTAATGGGCCCAAACTAACGCGAGCCCACCGAACAGCACGCCTTCATTTCGCACGCAGTCATTTAAATTGGACACAGCAAGATTGGAGCCGTGTACTCTTTTCTGATGAGTCTAAAATTGTGTTACATGGCAATGATGGAAGGAAGAAGGTCTACCGACGTAAGGGAGAGCGTTTCGCACAATGCTGCTTTGAAGAGAGGGTTGCTTATGGCGGTGGCTCATGGACTGTCTGGGGCGGTATATCCTCGAGCGGCAAAACTCAACTTGAGGTTGTTACAGGACCACGGCTGCCAACATTAAATGCTGAAAGGTACATTCGTGAGTGCTTAGAACCTCACGTGATACCATACGCGGACTATGTGGGCCCAAATTTCATTTTTATGCATGATAATGCAAGAGCCCATGCGGCCGGCATCGTCAGGGAATATCTTCGGGATGTGAACATCACAGTTATGGACTGGCCAGCCAGAAGCCCAGACATGAACCCCATTGAGCACATGTGGGACGAGCTAAAAAGACGTGTTAGGGCTCGTCAGCCAGTTGCCCAGACGATGCAGGAGTTGAAAACTGCCATAGAAGAGGAATGGGAGATGATCCCTCAAAATTTCATAGAGCGATTGATAAACTCTATGCCTAATCGTATGAGAGCTGTAGTAGATGCCCATGGAGGCAACACGCGTTATTAAATTAAACCTTTATTTGATAAAACATGTTTTTTATTCAAAAATCAATTGCCTTTAACAAGGCGCATATCCGACTTGTTAGGCGTAGCTCCATGTCGTATGGTATTCTGAATTCAAATTTAAAACAATACGATCGAAAAAGATGGTAAAATGTATCAGGTTTAAAACTGCATCAACAGTTTTTGTTCAATCTAGCAATCATATTTCGGTAGGGGCCATCGAAACCTAAACTCTAAGGTGGGCCAATAGATGTGTCCAGAAGTGTATAAAAGAAATATAAAACAGATACGTTGAATTTGTTTTTTTTTTTTTTTATTTGAAATTAGGTCGTTGCTGTGCCTGTGGTTGTGGATGCTAGATCTCAAACAGTATGACTGAATCGGTGTACTAGTTTCTGACGTTTTGTAAGTCAAACTCAAAATAATTTTAATTCACATGATTATTAATTTTTCTACTTTGAGTTTGACTTTTCCGTTTCCCTAAAGTCGTCAGCAGGCTAATCCTCTAAATAAAAAATGTTAAAATCAAAATGGTTTCAATCAATATCAAAAATGTGCCGAAATATAGGAAAAATTACAGGTGTTTTTGACAGATTACAAACGTCCTTAAAAATACAAACGAGCATTTTTGTACAAGTTCCTGTAAATCTTTCAAATTGTGAAACTAAAAGTTTGCCAATAAATATTATTGTTTTTATATCTTTATTCACGAAACAAGTACATGTCTAAATTATATTTTTAATTAAATAAAAAATAAATATTATTATTATTAGTTTGGTAGACTCAATAGAACATTAAATAATAAATTACACAGAATTATTTCTATATTGGCTTTCACAAAAATATGTTACTTACAGGAAATGCGAAAGAAAACTCGGCTGCTTTTTTCCTTGAGACGAAAATAAAAAAGCAAAACCATGTCAAAACTATTCAAAACTAAGATTTCGGAGCTCGTCGACCAACATTAATAATAAAAAAGGTAGCCACGGAAACTTTCCACCTAATCATACTTTTATATCTCGGGCAAAAACTTTAGGGGTGGGCAAAATATGAACAAAAAATGTGAAACAATGTTATAGAGTTACGGAGTGCGGACTATGGCGAACTATTCCTTTGTAAGACGGTTTCAGTTCTCCGGCGAGGAAAGAATTATTAAATAAGTATTTTAATATTCCTTAGTTAACTTATAATTATGTTACACTTAGCTGCTGCCTGCGGCTTAACCCGCGAGAAAGTAAGAAAATTATCCCAAGGAAACTTACTCCCGAGATAAACTGTAGCCTGTATGTTATTCCAGGACATGCTATACCCTCGTATGAGGAGATTTCATCGAAATCCGTTCAGCTGTTTGAGCGTGAAGATGTAACAAAGATACACACACACACACTAACTTACGATGGAACAGGAGTCGGTTTTTAGTCAGTAAAAGTCTGACACTATCTCCCGCTCCGCCCAAGAGCGGGGGATGTCATTAGATGATTTTTCCACCACGAAAAAAAAAACACACTAACTTTCGACTATACAATATAAGTGTGATTTTACTTTTGTATTTTGTAAGAAATTGAAACTCGATGTCAAGTCATTTCTTGTAGATCTTTTTTTTCTATTCAGTACAGTCTCACTTATGCTAAAAATTAAGTTTTTAGAGACAAAAATGTCAAATTACTGTTCTTCCTTCGCAGGTCTGTTCAAAGTAATTTAATTTGAAATAAGCAGCACCTTGTATCTGTATTTGTTATTTTAGATTTTAAGTGTTTTTTTTTACACATAAATTACTTACTCTAAAAGTACAGTTCTTGAAAAAATTTTATTTGATTTTTTTTCTAATAATCACTGTTTTTATCATTTGTCAGGCGATGGCCTGACAGATGATAAAATAACAATGATTATTAGTCTATCTAAGGAGTATCTTGTTGCCAAGGAACTGGGTTGTGGAGGTCTGATAGCCAGTCATTCCATGTAAAACACAGGTATTCAGTTGCATCTGATAAGACTGGATGCCAACCCCAAGCTAGTTCTCGCTGTCCGACCGTCCGGTAACTGTCCGGACCGAACCCAAGTCGTCGACTGCGCGCACAGTTCTCGCGCGCCTCAAGGAGTTGTCAGCAACAGCAGGGGCCCAGCTGGGTCAAATCCTACTGAGGCCAGGGTTAGTTTCGAAAGATAGCTCGAGCCCCGGTATGTAGGCTTGAAGGAACGGGGTGGGTTTTTAGTCAGTAAGAGTCTGACACTTTTATTGACTTTCTTTGGCGGAGCGGGACATACCCGCTCCGCCCAAGAACGGGGGTTGTCATTAGATGATCCCACCATAAAAAAAAAGACGTGGCACTTGGGGACTGCCGCGGTAAAGCTATTGCATAGCATTTTTATCAACTTATGCAATTATAATTATTTATTTATTTTATTTATGCAGTATTTTTTTTCCTTTGTTTTTTTTTCTTTGATATTAATTGAAGTTACACTTTCACACATTGAATTGAATTTTGATTGATTGTTCACTCATTTGTTTTCTTATCGGTCACCACGCTCAAAAAACAAATGAGTGGGGGGGGGGTGTTAGGTTATTCTCGTTACGGAATTTCTGGATTCGGTCTCCACGCTCAAGGCCCGCGATAGAAGCTATGCAATAGCTTAAAAACCCAAGCTAGTTGAAATGGGACTTGGAAGATAATTAGCTGTTATTTTATGATTTTCAATTTGACAAATCACTTACGTACTAAAGTAAAACTTTTTTGTATTGTACAGGCTTCATCCTAACCGTCAGTCAAAGCTGAAACATAAAAATGTTCGTAAAAAACACAATAAATCTAATTCAGTAAGTAATCTACGTTCCCGGCCGTTACGATAATATTAATATATTGGCTTCTGTCAGCAGCTACATCAACGCAAAAGCAGGTTTCTTTAAACAAACTTTGCACTCTCGAATCATCCCTTTAGAAGGTGAATTTTGAAAAATCTTTCTTACTCTTTACTGGCTTTTGACTGCAGGTTAGGCCGCGGAATTAAAATATAGCTTATGTCATTTAGAAATCAAGCAGCTTCCTATAGGTGAAAATTGATTTGACTAGCCTGTTGGTCTAGTGGTTAGTAGCCCCAACTGTGCCCTATATGTCGTGGGTTCAATTCCCACACAGGACAAATGTTTGTGTGATGAGCACGATCATTTGTTCTGTGTCTGGGTGTAATTTATCTATAATATGTATGTATTTAGAAATATATAAGTATGTTTATCAGTTGTCTAGTACTCATAACACAAGCTCTGCTTAGCTTGAGACTAGACGGCGTTGTGTGATAGTTGTGGAATATTATTATTATTATTTAATTTTGCAATCGGACCAGTATTTCCAGAGATTACCTCCTACAAACAAAGAAAAAAAAACAACTTTACCCCTTTATAATATTTTGTATATTGTATAAATAAATGTGCATAATTGCAGCGTTCTCAGTCCAAGGGTTTTTTTTAAGGTGGGAAATTGTCTGATGACTTGCCCCGCTTTAAGGTGGAGCGGAAGAGTGTGTAAGACTTTTTTATTGATATAAACTAGTGCTTGACTACGATCCTTCTTCTTGCGTCGCATTCTTTAATGTTCAGGGTTGTGACCTCCCTGCTTCATCACTTTAACTTTTAAGATATTCCTCCATTTGTTTTTGTCTCTGACAGGAAACAGTGATCCAGTGACGCGTTGATACAATTTTACTGACTAAAATCACACCTATGTTTCTTCTTTGCCCTTTACATTTCAGGATCACGGGGTTCCTTTTGAAAGTCAATCCATGACCCCAGTAGCCTCAGCCCGGTAGGACTCCTGCGAAATCCAAGCGTATTTTTGACCTTTTATATTGGTATATACTAATAGATTATTTTGTACCAGTAACGTTGACACCGTAATCTTTCGGTATGAAAAACAGCAGAAAAAGCGATAGTCATGACTTTTATCCTTAGTAGATTGTTAGTGTGACATGTATCCCTCCCACAATGACACCCTCCCGCACCGTCACCCTCCCACAAGTCTCCTACATGCTGACTTTTGTCTTCAAGTAATAAGTGTCACAATTCCGTGACGTTGACACAAGATAAAAACATTGTTTAGCACTTCTTACTAAGTTAAATAGACATTTTATTTTGTTTGGAATTATCTATTTAGATAGTGATAAGAATAAAGTTTATTTACGGATATATTTGTAACAAATAATATAATTATATGAAAGTTATACATAGCATAGCATAACATAGTCGACCTTTAATGTTCCCACTGCTGTGACTCAGACCTTCTCTATAGGAGAGGAAATGGGCCGTAATCCACAATGCGGACCCAGTGCGCGTTGGTGGATATCACATGTCTTCGAATTTTTGGTTCTAGGACTTGCCGGTTTCCTCACGATGTTTTCCTTCACCGATTTGAGAGCAGTGGCGATGAAATAAATTATACAAAGTATTGCTCCTGGCCGGGTATGAACCTGCGACCTACTTACAACTTGTAAGTCGGAGCCGTTATCACACGGCCACCACTGCTAAAAAAATATTATCAAGATTAACTTCAAGTTACTAGGCTATTTTATATTCAGGTTTGATAATTAATAATTCACGCAGTTTTTTTTTTTTAACGTAGGAAACCATCCAATGACATCTCCCACTTCACGGCAGAGCGGGAAGGCAAGTCAGACTTTTACTGACTAAAACCATACCGATCTTCCTTTTGTCTCTTGCGTTTCAGGGCCTGGGCTTTCGGAAGTCAACCCATGGCCTTAGTAGTTAGTAGGCTTAGGCCCTGCTATGCGCCTATGGTTTTGTTGACATCTCTTTGAACTCTACGCGCCGTTGATGACTCGGACGCGGTCCGGTTGGAAGGTCGAACGGCGATTTACCCATCGCTCGTCGTCCGAACTCATGCACAGTAAAGTGACAGTCACAACCACTTTGAACAAAAACATGAAAATTCTTTATAAAATTTTAGTAGTCTGTATACCGACTTTAAAACCCCTTTCGATTAATAGAACCTCCAATCTTTATGGATATAGAGTAAATCGTAGTTTAACAGTCAATAAAACCGGGTTTTACGTTCGTATCCGGCTTCTACAGTCGTTGAGGGTGATCAACAATCTATGTAGATATTGATCAGTCGTTAATGCCTTGATTAATCACTGCGTAAATTCCAAATGCTAAGCATTGACTTGGCAACGCTTTGCAGATTGATTGGAACAGGATGAATGGGATAGTTAATACGGAGCATTTATGTTTAGCTATTATATTATGCTGTTCTTTGAAATCTGTTTGCTAATAACTATTGCCTATTTATATGTTACAATCAGCAGCAGCTGCGGTATCACTGCAGACTGTTTCCTGAATTATGTTTTAAGTTCTTACGATGCATCCTTAGGTTGTCTGATGGATATCACTGTCAGCGTTGGCGCCATTGTAATATGAGTTTATGTACAAGTAATGTTAATTTTTTTATCTATATTTTTAGTTTGTTTTTTTGTTTGTAGGAGGTAATCTCTGGAAGTACTGGTCCAATTACTAAAATGTTTTCACCGATAGAAAGCTGCTTTATTCCTGAGTTGTTGACTTGACTGGCCTGTTAGTCTAGTGGTTATTGACCCTGGCTGCTATACCGTAGGTTGTGGGTTCGATTCCCACCCAGGACAAATGTTTGTGTGATGAGCATAATCATTTGTTCTGTGTCTGGGTGTAATTTATCTATAATATGTATGTATTTAGAAATATACAAGTATGTTTATCAGTTGTCTAGTACCCATAACACAAGCTCTGCTTAGCTTGGGACTAGACGGCGCTGTGTGATAGTTGAGAAATACTATATTATTATATTAAAATAGTTACATAGGCTACATTTTATGTACGTGGGCGAAGCTGCGGGCAAAAGCTAGTGTACAATTTTTTTTTTTTTTTTTTAAGTTTATTCCATTTTATTTTATCAGTAAGTTTAAAATTGAGCGATTGGCTGCTTCATGAGTAATTAATAATTAAAACGCATATACATATCACGTTTAAATATTTTATTTAAATGATGTGTACTAGTGCTTGACTGCTCTCTTACCTGATGGCAAGCAATGATGCAATGCAATTCAACGTATCTCTGGTATCTAGCAGATGTTGGGCTAAGGTAATCTCTATGAAACCCATTACGAAATTGATAGACATAGGTAATATAATCTTTTTTTTTTTCGGCCGGGTGCTTCTCTTCTGCACCTAAACGTAAAATCAGCCAGTCCTGTGTAACTTATATGCAGTGGACTTCTCTTGCCCACCAGTCTCCCGGCCATCAGTCCACCTTGTGATAAAATAATATCTGTCAGTTAACTTATAGGACGATAGTATGCTAGTTTCCCTACGTAATCGAATCAGCATTTTAGATTGAATGATAAAAAAAAAAACTTTAAAAACGAAAAATCTCGAGGATTTATCCAACTAAACTAGTCGTGTGAATTTGGATAAGGCTCTTTGCTCGCAGTGTATATAGATTTATTGTATCATGATATATTATGTAGTTTATATATATTTTGAGCTAAAGCTCAGAAAGCTCAAGACGTAGAACATCAAAAAACCTGGTCAAGTGTGAGTTGGACTCACACATGAAGGCTACCATACGACAATATTAAAATCGAGCAAAAATACACCGACAAAGTAACATTTCTTGAATGGGAACTTCCTTCTATCTTTTACTCTATTTCAATTTTATTATTTTTTGTTGTAGCGGCACTAGAAATAACATTTTGTGATTTCGACTCTACCTCTTACGGTTTATGAGATGCAGCCCGCTGACAGACCCACAGATAAACAGACGCAGTGAAGGAGAGCGGATGATCACACAACGCCGTCTAGTCCCAAGCTAAGCAAAGCTTGTGTTATGAGTACTAGACAACTGATGAACATACTTATATATTTCTAAATACATACATATTATAGATAAATTACACCCAGACGCAGAACAAATGATCATGCTCATCACATAAACATTTGTCCTGGGTGGGAATCGATCCCACGATCTGCGGCATAGCGGTCAGGGCTACTAACTACTAGACCAACAGACCAGTCAT
The DNA here is from genome assembly GCA_910589285.2 of Mythimna ferrago. Classification (NCBI taxonomy): domain Eukaryota; kingdom Metazoa; phylum Arthropoda; class Insecta; order Lepidoptera; family Noctuidae; genus Mythimna; species Mythimna ferrago. The sequence goes on from OU342680.1 coordinate 4,502,225, forward strand.
TTATACAGGGTCCTATTGGCACTGTTCGAGTACTGAACCCTATAAAACAGCAGTATTATGTTTCAGTTTAAAATCGGCAGGGTCTATAGAAAGCCTAGTTCATAAAACTTTGTCTATAACGTTGGCAACACACCAGCAAAGCTCTTGTACTACTAGCGTGTATAGGATACAACCACTTTCCATCAGGTGGGCCGTCAGCTTGTTTGCCAGCCTATTACTAATAGAAATTAGGTTAGAACACTGATAGCTTTTACTTACCAATCTTTGTTAGGGTTAGCAACCTTTTGACGACGTAAATTCTTTATTATTAGCATAGCATAGCATAATCAGCATTTTAATGTTGCCGCTGGAATTCAAGCCTCCTCTCTAGGAGAGTTAATGGGTTGGTGAATGTCACAAGTCTTCGAATTTTTGTTTCTAGGACATGCCGGTTTCCTCATGATGTTTTCTTTCACCGTTTTGAGAGCAGTGGTGATCAAATAAATTACACAAAATAACAAAGAAGGCTACTAACTGATATAGCCACAGTTATTTTAGGTTACTTTATTTTCATAGTAATAATTATGTTTTATGGCATTCTTCTATGGGGATCCGCAACTGACGTAGACTAAATTTTCATAATATATAGCAAAAGAGGGTAATCCGGGTTATTTTAAAAATGAGACCACAGCCACGCAGCTCTTAAAAATATATTCAAAGATATCGATATACTCGTAGTAACTTTGCCTTCACTTTAAATCTTAGAAAGTATTTTGTGCGACTTTAATTCAAAACGCATGCAAATTATGACCTGGATGAGTTTAAAGAATATTTATTACGCAGGCGAAAATATTTTTTGTATCAAATTATATTTTCATACTGTTATTAACTTATTATAATTTGACCTTATTTCTGCTGTAGAATTCCTAGAATTATGGCTTTCAATTACCAGCAAATGGATGCATAATTGACTAAACATGAACTTATAATTGAAATTAATTTATACATTAAAACTTTTTCATGAAAACTGAAAGTCCTGGAAATTTTATGCATTAATTAATGTTTTAATTTTTAAGTATTGAGTTCATAAAAACAGTTTTCTGATATAATAGTCTCAATGATCGAGAAACCCAATAAATGCGCTCAAGATTTCTAATTAACGTAGCTGATTGAAAAGATTAATTAACCCTAGTGTAGGGTGACTCCGTGGTGGAAAAAAGGAGACTAGTTCTCGTAACAGTTATAGTACGTTATTGAGTATCAAGATGAAAAATACCAGCAAATAATTGAACTGATTTCTTACTGTAGAAGTATCAGAATTTTTTATAAAACTAAATATTATCAAAAATTGATACCTCAATATTTATATTAATTACATCATATATTTTATTGTGAAGTTTTGTGCAGATTGAGATCATTATAAACAATTATAAAATGACAGTTTCTGCTTAATTTTGTATAAAATATATTTTACATTACATTCAGGTTAGTATGACAAACGGCGTACATTGTTTAAAATTATTCACACATAAACTGAGATCACATAGATTAACGGTTATATGTACTCATGTATTGTATATTAATTTATTTCAACATCGTTTAAAAATAAATATTAATTAAATCTTTATTTCGAACAAAAATTTTATAGTGTTAGAAACAATAATCATAAACTTAAGTGTAAATGGCCGTTGGGGCCGAAAGGTTCTGGAGTGGCGACCGCGTACCGGAAGACGTAGCGTTGGAAGGCCTCCTACAAGGTGGACCGAAGACCTGGTGAAGGTAGCGGGAAACCGATGGATGCGGGACGCACAGGAATGTTCGATGTGGCGACGCTTGGAGGAGGCCTATGTCCAACAGTGGACGTGTATCGGCTGAAATGATGAAGTGTTAATAAATAACACGACAAGGCACATGTAAAACAGTAATGAAAATTATGTAGACAGTACACTCTGTCAGCTATCATCAAATAGAATATCGAAGCTGACTTTTCTACAAATCCACATAATATTGAAACTCATGGTCACTTTACTCCCAAAATATTAAATATGGAGTTTGCCAGTATTAAACATGCCTTCAAGATTTATTTTAGTAGCTTAGAATTAGAATTAAAAGGTTTATGGGATAAATAACATTATTTATTTCAATTTGTACAGGTGAAATAAGATATTTTAAAATTAGAAAGTTGATTAAAAAACTTTTTCTAATTATAACAAACAAAACTAAAGTAAGACAAGTGATTCTTCTTGTACTAAGTAATGGGCAATTTAAGTTCTACATTATTTTTTAACCCCCAACGGAAAAGAGGATAAGTTTGATGTGTCTGAATGTGTGTCTGTCTGTCTATATGTCTGTCCGTAGCATCGTAGCTCCCACACAAATGGACGGATTTTGTTGCATTTTTTGTTTGAAAGCTGACCTAATCGAGATGTTTCTGAGCTACAATTTATGAAGATATGTCTAGGTGTTCAAGGTCATCAGCTTGTTTGTTAACTGCATTAGGGATCTTAAACGAATCAATATTAAACAAAAAACATAAAAAGCAAACTTTACCTCTTTATAATATGAGTATAGATGGTGTGATAAAAACACATTTTTTTCTTGGATGAAATTATTTTAAATAACTCCTTTTAGTAAAGGGAGTATGAGAGAGTGTCAGACTTTTGCGGAATAAAAATCACTTGTGTTTCTTCAGTTGCCTATAACGTTCCAGAATATTAATAAGAATACTGACAGAACCGTTCACATTACTTTTGAAAACACAAGATCTTTCATACAAACGTAATAAATAACGAACACAATATATTTACATTCGGCGCTTACATACAAAAAAAAACCTAATAAGCCTATCCGCTCCCACGCAGCTAAGCAGATTAAACTGTTTACGTATACGAACACACACGTTTCGTTCTAAGTTAAATAAATTCTTATTCTAATAATACTAATCAAAATAATACACGAAATGCTAACTCGGAATACAAAAAACTATTTTTAGGTGAATAGACTATTCATCCTTCCGAGTATTTTAAGGATGTAGTCTAATAGACGTTCTCGATAACTGAATATCATGAAAGTGGCAGCCCTATCCTTGCGTCGCGCTTCCCACCTGCAAGGCAGACATTCGACGTCCGACCGCCGAGCTCAGCGGACGCATCCCCGAAGCTCTCCGATCAAACCCGAACACGATCGGTCGCGAGTGAATCTCGAACGGTGTTTACGTTCCATTTTCGTGATTTGTGACTTTTTTGATATCCTGGAATTTTGTTCAGCGATACACGTCGCCGATGGGAATTGTTAAACGTGAGTTTGTCTTTGTTTTTCTTTTTTTTTTTTCGTTGTGAACTAAGGTTTGGGGTCGAAGGTCGGTGTTACTGTGAGGTAACGGGTTTAAAAGTGGGTTTCTGTTTGCGGTAATCTGAGTGATAATCACTTTCGATAATTTATTTCAGTTGTAATTTTCGTTTTATCGTTGTGGATATGTTACGAGTACCTAATTAGGGAAATAGGTTCTAAGTTAATATTTATTTTATTTCACAAAAATTTTAATATTTGTGAAATAAATCAAATCAAAAGATTTTAATATTTCCATATTAGATTTAAAACTAAACACATTACATGTATATCACATTCGTAGCAGCCTACGCCGTAGTACTGCTACGACGCCTACGAAGACAATAATTAGATTACTCGTAAATTATTTTGTTCACTATAAAGTGTGATATTCTCCTTTTACATCAAAGCGAATATTGGAAAAATAAGTTACATTATTAACCATGTGTTCAGTTCCTTAATTTCATGAATTAATGAAATGATTAAAGTGTCATGCTGTGGGACAGACGACAGAAACCAGTTATTAAATCTGGTTTCATTAGTTACGACATATTTTACTAATAGCAAATATTACAAAGACTTCATTACCTAGCTCCAACACAGGTGCTATCCCAATAAACCCAAAATTCTATCCAATTTCTGTATTATATTTCCACTGAACGTTTTCCCATTTGGTAACGATGTCACCGTGATATGAATTAGCAATGCAATTTTGAACAGCACTCTACAGTTACTACATGATAAAAATTTATAACCCGGTTATGCCAGGGGTCTTTAAGTCAAGAGTGAATAGGTAACTTCTAGGCAAGCGTGTTCTATAATCGACAACATCTTCGTTTACCGTCGAACGCGAACCTGTCACTATCACAATAATTTATTGTGGCAAAAGTTTCTGTACGTGTATTTGTGTGTTTAATGTTTGTTACACTCAAACGGCTGAATGGATTTAGATGAAATTTCGCTCATTGGTTGACTATATCCTGGAACAAGATTTAAGATACTTCTAGCCCAGGAGTACATATGCTCTCTTAAGACAATATTATACAACTACGTGGAATTAACTACCGGCAGAAGCAAGTCAAAAAGAAAGATTTATCCTTCAAAAGATTTATTTTATCTTTATAATAATACTAGCTTTTTTCCGCGACTTCGTCCGCGTACATAAAATATAGCCTGTGTCACTCGAGAATAAAAACAGCTTTCTATCGGTGAAAAATTTTAATTTTAGCAATCGGACCACTACTTTCAGAGATTACCTCCTACAAACAAAAAAACAAACTTAGTACTTTATTATATTAGGGTAGATAGTATTAATTTATCTTAATTTTTTACTTGCTTTTGCTGGTAGTTAGTTCTAAGTAAAGTATAACCTTGGGTAACTGGTAGAGAATGCTTAAGGCATTAAGTCTACCTTTGTACCTTTGTGTTGCATAAAGTTTTAATAAATAAATAACATTGTCCTAAGGGAACATATGTTTTAACATAACCTACTTTTTGTACGCAGTCAGTTAAAAAGCAAAAGACAGTCAGGTCCCAGACAAAAAACACAAATGCTGAAACATTTATGAAGCATACAAAATTAAGGCACCGATTTATTTCTACTCCTATTAACCGGAGATACAACAAAAAGGTTGCAAATATAAAAGCCGTATATATATTCATCTATATATAACCAGCCACATGACAATGATGAATTGTGTAATTATCTCCGACATTTTTAGGGTATTTAAGCGGGTTAGGCATTTAAATTGTAAGGGTATGTAGCCTCGAGTTTTTTTGCTTCCAAGTAATTAAATAGGGCAGGTTGATTAGGGTTGCGCACAATGAAAAAATGATTACTTTGTGTTTTGAGGCACTTAAGCGGTTTCTTGAGCTATCTCCGAGGTCTCCATTAAAATTAGATTAAGGGTTGTTTAAGTAAAAATAGCGTTGCTGGGCAGCTATGATGAGTGTTAGATGGAGATGTTTAATTTAACCGGGTTGGTAATGCCAGCCATTCTTTGTTTAGATTAGGGGAGAGCTGTAACGCCATTAATGTTCATAACAAATTCCATCTAGACCGCAATTTAAAGTGTCACAACGTAATTTTAAGCCGCCTTTTTAAGTTGGATTTTGAAATAGAAATTATATATCTTAATAGTATTTTACCGAAATATGAAAGTTTGTGTGTATATAATGATTTCAATGATAAGCACACGGGTAGACTATGTCTTGAAATAAGGCAAATAATATTTTTTTATGCCTAGAGAGTTACTATGTTCCCTTATGAGATAATATTCCACAACTATCACACAACGCCGTCTAGTCTCAAGCTAAGCAGAGCTTGTGTTATGAGTACTAGACAACTGATAAACTTACTTATATATTTCTAAATACATACATATTATAGATAAATTACACCCAGACACAGAACAAATGATCGTGCTCATCACACAAACATTTGTCCTGGGTGGGAATCGAACCCACGACCTCCGGCATAGCAGTCAGGGCTACTAACCACTAGACCAACAGGCCAGTCAAAGAAAAAACGATCATTTTTTATTTTAATCATTTTTTATTTTAACACGGGAAACCTGCTGGCAAAAGCTAGTAGATACTAGAATGAAAACTGTATCCTTCATTATAAAAAATCAGATTTTGCAAAAATTAACTATTTTATTGAAATATTTTTTGTAACTAAACATTTATATATCTACACTAATATTATAAAAAGCATTTTTTTTTTGTTTGTAGTAGGTAATCTCTGAAAGTATTAGTCCGATTGCGATATTTTTTTCACCGGTAGAAGGCTGCTTTATTCCTGAGTGACATGGGCAATATTTCATGTATGCGGGCGAAGCCGCGGGCAAAAGCTAGTATTATATAGTTCAGAAATTACTCCGTAACAACAAAGGATGGTTCACGTCTTCCTGCACTGTAAAAACAATAAAAAAGCATGGGTTTCCTTTAATCTCCACATCCACTGCTTGCAAAAGGAATAGTGAACACGATAAATTGTAACTAGCACAAAGTAAGCCTCCTCTGTCCCTTGTAACGTCTTTTACAACTCCCATAGAGCTGATCTAAGTCTTTGGCCATGCGGCGCCGAAGTCACGGAATGGTTTTAGTATTATGTGGTTTAATAAGAACAGTGGGAATCGTGGTACGTCAGAAACTACAATGTTGTCTGATAAGGGTTGTCTGTAAAAATCATTTTTAACGATAAGACCGTCTATCGTGACACCCTATTAATTTTAAGTTTCTACTGTACGTAATTTTATTTGTGGTGTGCAATAAAGAGTATATCTATCTACGATTATTTATTTTAGAATTTAATTTATTGTGGTGTTATGTAGGCACGAGAGCAATGGTGGCCGAGTGGTAACAGTCCTGACTAACGAGTTGTAGGTCGCGGGTTCAAACCCAGCTAGACGCATTATTTTGTGTAATTTATTTCATCACCACTACTCTCAAAACGGTGAAGGAAAACATCGTGAGGAAACCGACTTGTTCACAAAAAAATCGAATATTTGTGACATCCACCAAGCCGCACTTTACCCGCGCGGTGGATTGCGGCCCATTCCCTTTCCTAGAGAGGAGGCCTGGGTCCCAGCAGTGGTAACATTAAAAATGACTGATTATGTATGTTATGTATATAGGCAGACAGCCAGTCAATCTTTGGGTAAAACCACAACACAACCACCACAGTGAACAACTATCACAGTGTACACTGTGGTAGTTGTGCACAATAAATTTAAACTATCTACACTATCTACACTCATATTATAAAGAGTTGTTTTTTATGTTTTTAAGCTATTGCATAGCTTCTATCGCGGGCCTTGAGCGTGGAGACCGAATCCAGAAATTCCGTAACGAAAATAACCTAACACCCCCCCACTCATTTGTTTTTTGAGCGTGGTGACCGATAAGAAAACAAATGAGTGAACAATCAATCAAAATTCAATTCAATGTGTGAAAGTGTAACTTCAATTAATATCAAAGAAAAAAAACAAAGGAAAAAAATACTGCATAAATAAAAAAAAAAAAAAATTATAATTGCATAAGTTGATAAAAATGCTATGCAATAGCTTTACCGCGGCAGTCCCGGAGTGCCACACGTCTTTTTTTTTGGTTTATAGGAGGTAATCTCTGAAAGTACTGGTCTGATTGCTAAAATTCTTTTACCAATAGAAAGCTGCTTTATTCCTGAGTTGTCACTCAGGAATAAAGCAGCTTATATTTTATGTACGTGAGTGAAGCTGTGGGCAAAAGCTAGTAAATAATAGATATTTAAAATATAATGAAGCAATATTTATATTACGTCTTTATAATAATGAAATACATATTTATGCTAAAATAATAAACTAATAAATACTGTAACATAAATATCAAATCATTAAAATTAATAGAATTCAAAATATAAAAGAATAGAATAGTACAATGCGTCAAATCGAGTATACTCGTATACACGAATACAAAATTGAAACAAAATGATTTTTCTTTCTAGACAGCTTCCGTTCATCTGAACAAAGAAAATAACATGTTTTTTCAAGTTATTTTATTTCGACGTAGAATAACAAAGACCATTTTGTCCTACTTATAATAATGTTTTAGAGCTTTATTATTTTAACGAGAAAATAAATAAATCACTTAGCAACATCTAAAATTTAAATCTCTGAAAATATGGTGGTAGTCAAGTCCTAGACATTTTCCCGATTTCCGGCCACCGTAGGCGCGGGCTTGTGGACAGTGAGCAATGGGTAGCTCGCTGTCCGGCCGTCTGGTAACTGTCCGGACCAAGCCCAAGTCGACGACGGCGCGTACTGTTCCCGCGCACCTCAAGGAGTTGTCAGCAACAGCAGGGACCCAGCCGGGTCGAAGCCTACTCAGGCCAGGGTTAGTTTCGAAAGACAGCTCGAGCCCCGGTATGAAGGCTTGAAGGAACGGGGTGGGTCTTTTAGTCAGTAAGAGTCTGACACTATCTCCCGCTCCGTCCAAGAGCAGGGGTTGTCATTGGATGATTTTTCCCACCACAAAAAAAAAGGATCCTAGACATTTTGATGTCAAGCAATCTATGTGCGGTCAGCAGTGATGTCATCAACGATTGCATCACTGCTTACCATCAGGTGGGATCGCATTCAAGCACTGGTTTATATCATTAAAAAAAAAATGTTTACTTTTCTTAGTTTTTAAAAACCTTTACATAGTTTTTACGATGTGGTGAATTGAGCAGATAAAATCGGCAGTTAATGGCTCATCAGAGAGGAGTGGCGGCGTGTTGTGAAGCTTGCCACTAACACCTGAAGTGATGACCAGGACCACTCTGTCAAGAGTGATACCGACAAGTAAGAAGAAAAAGAGTTTTTACGGTTTCGTATCCAAAGGGTAAAAACGGGACACTGTTGCTAAGACTGTACTATCCGTCTGTCTGTCACCAGGCTGTATATTATAAACCGTGATAGCTAGACAGTTGAAATTTTCGCAGTTGCTGTATTTTCTGTTGACGGAATAACAACAAATACTAATCCTAACTAATATTATAAATGTGAAAGTGTGGATGTTTGGATGTTTGTTACTTAATCACGCAAAAACGGCTGAATGGATTTGTATGAAATTTGGCATGCATATAGCCTTTGACATGGAAAAGAACATAGGCTACCATTTATCCCGATTCCTTAAGTACCTAACGCCACGCGGGTGAAGCCGCAGGCAAAAGCTAGTAACAGAATAAAATAAATATTTAAGTACCTACATAACCTACATACAATCTTATTTTCAGTAAATGCGAAACCAGAAACTTGTGTCTAGTATTTTTATATAAAGAATCTATGCACAAGAAAACTGTATTTTGAAAAATCACAAAGTTATAAGCCAGTTATGGTACATGGTTGGCGACTTAAATACATGGTCATCGGGCCACTCCGGCGACTGTACTTACTGTCGGTGGTGTCGAACTTGTGACCTTTTTTAAATATTTTTGAGAAAAAATATAACATGGTGTAAAAATTGTCGAAATTGATTCAGTTACTGATTCTGAACAAACTATATTCAGGTTTCGCTTACATACTAAAAATATTTTGCAAGCTTTTATTTAGTTTCACCTGTCCCGATGTTGTCTGTCATCAAATCTTGTAAAATAAATTTGATCCACTTCCCGGTTACCGATTGAGCTGAAATTTTGCACGCATGTGTAAATCAGATGACAATGCAAAATTATTAAGACAAAGAGTTGATCTGATGATGGAACCGGAAGGTGGCTATAGGAACTTGGTAGTTAAACGACACAACCCCATCGAGTTTGGGCTCGTAAGATTCGTCTAGACGAGTATTAATTACATATACAGAAACCGAGCTATAAAAGCTTCCTATGAAAAAAGTGTTTTTCATTAAAAGCTTCTTTGTGTGGTATTTAATGTAGTATAGTTACGAAACCCTTCGTGTGCAAGTCCGACTCACAATTGGCCGGGGTTTTTTGATACGGTTACGTAAATCATAGTCATAGGAAAAGAAATGATTTTCACCTTTACTGGGGTATGAGGAAAAATGTGATAAAGATGTCTTTTCTTGTGAAGTCAAGTGAAGGCTGCGTGACACAAGGGTGCCCGTTGGCTATAGTCATAGGGAAGTTCTTTGTGTTTTATATGATGTTTTATATTATGTATGTGTATTGCTTTGTATTCATTGCTGTGAAGCTGCGGCATCATCGTGCAATTGTAAACAGCGTCAGTTTATAAAATCGAGTAAAATTGTAACCAATTTTTTTGTTGAGTATCGATTTCAGGCGAGATTATATTTAAAATCAATTGCTTAGCTCACAAAATTAATAAATATAATAATTGTCGTTTTTTTAAGAGAAAATTTAAGGATGGATAGTACAAACATATCCAATAACTTTGATATAAAATAATATTCACTTATATAGTTGATTTTAGACTGCTTTAAAAAGTAAAATTAATTACAATTATACCAAATTCACAATCAAAACAGCTGAATTACTCCCTATTTAATCACACATTATATATCTGCATTTAATTCATTAAACCCCAAGCGAACGCCGGCGTTCGCGCACCTATTGTCTTTCTATTGTGTCTGTAATTTCCACGATTGAAAGGTAATAAATTGCAGGTATTATTTTTATTATTTAACACTTGCAGCACATGATGAACAGATCCACACAAATCTGTGTGTTTTTTTTTTCTGAAAAGACCGTCACAGATACTAACCTGCTTAGAGTTCTCATAGGATTTAACCATTACTTATTAACTGTATGGAGTTTCAAATAGACTTTGACCTCGAGTTTGATTTTTTTCTTTTTTTGTAATTATATGTTTGTTTCCGTGTTTTTTTCTCCAGGTACACTAGTTAGAAAACACGGCCATCATTTAATAATAAACTGATGAAAAAGTTGTTTTCTAAAAATGTTTTTAAAACCTATTATTGCAAAATAAATATCACTTATCATTTATCAAAGGCCAAATTGACGAGACTTTTTTCCTATAACAGCAAATATCTGAACTTCACTTTACATGATCACTCCGATACCCGTAATAATGTACGTAAAAGAGAAAACAAGAAAAACAAAAGTAAATAAATTCAGATTTATGTCTGATATCCACGCGTGTCAGAGAGAAACAAAAAGTTGTTGCCTACAGTCAAAGTTCGACATTACTGTTAGTATAATTTGATTTCTGTACCAACTCTAATATTGAATTTCCAACGAAGCTTGTTCAAGTTACGTTTTCTTATGTTGGCACAATCATTTTCTTTGTTTACTTTGTTGTGTTGGTAATGGTATGTTATGATCTTCTTTAAAGTTTGCTAGGCCCCGATCGTGTTCGTGTATTAAAGTTTCCCAGTATAAATAATGTTCGAAATTGTTTGTGTTCGCTTTATTTTAATATAGAAGTTTGGAGAATCAATACGTTTAAGGTTCGCTTGATTAATATTGTTTTGTAATGGTAAATAATCGCTTATGGGTCTTCGGTTTTAGGATAGAGTTGTTGTTGAAATTGCTTTTAGTTAAGACTTGCTTTTATCAGCGGTTTTGCCTGTGTGCTTATCTATTCCGCGAAAATATCCCACGGGAATATAATATAGATAAAAAATAAATATTTTATTATAGTTTATACTAATTAGAAAGATCTGTATGTATTTTTGTAATGAATTAACTGGAAATTTACTAGACCAGGTTATAAACATATATATCATCATCAAAATGCTACTTTATCATTGAGTGACATAGGCACTTTAGCAGTATATTACAAAGCTGAACAGTCTGTGTGGTTGAACGCATTAATCTCAGAAATTGCTGTTTCGAATAGAAAAACTCATTTATTTTTGGATAGCCCATTTGTCAATGAAGATTATAACCATATAGTGGCGTGGGTGCTATGAAAGCTTGTAATGAGCAATTTGATAATATTACACTCTTTATGTAATTTTTAATTAGTCTATAAACCTGTCAAGTACCTAAAATATCTAAATAAATAAATAAAACATATATTATAACGTAACACTATGACCAATAAGAGTAGAGCAGTAATCGAAAACAAATCAAATCAAATCAAATCAAAACATTTATTTCAAATAGACCATTTACAGGCACTTTTGAATAGTCAAATGTCGGTCAGTCCAAGAAAAGTGAAGCTAAATTGCACGTTCCAAAGAGTAGGTCTCTATGGAGAAGAACGTGCAAGAAACTCCATGGACACTCTTTTAAATCATATTATGTGTTACATATAATGCTTGGAACATGGATGAAACTATCAATCCGTCATGACGGATAGATAGTAAAATAATTTATTTATATAAAATAAATAGACACACAAGAGCAATGGTGGCTGAGTGGAAACGGCCCCGACTTACGAATGTTCAAACCCAGCCAAGCGCATTACTTTGTGTAATTTATTTCATCACCACTGCTCTCAAAACGGTGAAGGAAAACATCGTGAGGAAACCGGCATGTTCTAGAACCAAAAATTCGAAGACAGGCGACATTCACCAACACGCACTGGGCCCGCGTTACGGCCCATTTCCTAGAGAGAAAATTTGAGACCCAGCAGTGGGAACATTAAAGGCTGATAATGCTAACTAGATACTTGGTAGGCATTTAGATAGGTACTTGCAATATTTATAAGATATTAGTAGAAAGCGTAGGTATGCTATAAAATAAAGAGAATATGGCACAGCCTTGTTATCCCAATTATGTTCATAACTTCATACTAACATAAAACACAATATTTGGCCTGAAGGAACCTTATTAACAGGTAGCAACATTCTCGTTAGGTACATAATTATTCTGATGTAGTAAACTAATGAAGCATAATACCTATATCTAGTTATATACTTAAACAACTGTGGTAAACCCTGTTTTTTATATGGTACATTATAATGAAAACAAATAGAAGTTAGATAGAAATACGTAGTTAGATATTTTCCACATTATTTTTTATTGATAGACTCGCGTTTGACCACCATCTCACCTGATGGTAAGCAATGATGTGGTCGACGATGGAACACGCTTGCCTGGAAATAACCTATTCACTCTTGACTTATGACCCCTAAGTTGTAGCTATCAGGAAACATAGACTCCAGCACGGAATTCCACTCCTTAACTGTACGCTCAATAAATGTATTCCCAAAAAGCTTTGTGCGAATGGTTGGAATGTCTACCATGTACCGGTGGCGCAACGCCGTACGTCTTGTGGTCCGATGATGGAACGGACTTGGCGGAATATGATTGTGCAATTCTAGTGCACACAGACGATAAAAAACCGACAGGCTAGCAACTCGGCGGAAGACTTTGAAGCTTAGACTCTACAAGTGCATCATTGCCGATGACTCTGTTGGCTCGCCTCTCAATCGACTCCAGAGCATCAAGTTGGTATTTGTTTACCATATACCGGTGGAGCAACGCCTGATTGTAAGCGATGATGTAGTGGACGATGAAGAATAGAATAGAATAGAATAAACTTTATTGTACACCAAAATAGTAACAATTTCAAAGAAACTTAAACCTATGTGCACAGTGGCGGTCTTATGGCAGAAAAAAAAAAAAAGAAGAAAGCTGAAGCTTGCTTGTCTAGAAATAACCTATTCACTCTTTGCTTAAAGACACACTAGTTTCAATTATAGCAACTAAACTTACGTAATGTTTTTCTCTCCGAATTTCACTAATACTCTAACAACTATACTGATACTTATTCCTGCAAAGGTATCTTTAAGGAACATTTTGTTCTTTTTGCTACAAAAGGCGTAAGAACCATTTCAAGGCAATTATTTTTTTGGATGCATACTTATGTCTCACTAGCTGACCCGGCGATCTTCGTACCGCTTAACTGTCTATGAATATAGTATAGGTATCTTTCGATATGGTACACAAATTGCGATGAAATACTACGCACAGGAGCGTTCGTTGTGGCGACGCTTGGGGGAGGCCTATGTCCAACAGTGGACGTATATCGGCTGAAATGATGATAAATAACGTGTTGGTTTTTTTCACATTCTTTCAGTCTGTATGTTTAAAATAGCAAAATGATGAAAAAAACGGTTTTTGCTACCCAACATTTTCTTAGAACTCTCAGTAACTTGTTCACAAAACTTATTCATTTTTGGCTCCCTGCCAAAAGTATGAGATTTGGAGTTACGCCCTTTGTTCGAAAGGATCAATATTACTGGCACAAAAAAATATCATAAGACTTGTATCAGGTCATGGTCGAGGAGAAGTGGCAGGCGGTCACCTCCTTCTGCGAAGCAGTGATGCTAGGAAAGGAGGAGGTCACACGCGTGTGCCAAAGGCACTCACGCCCCAGCCGCCACCGAGATTCCTACCCCAATTTTCAGCCACCGTAGGCGCGGGCTTGCGGACGGTGAGCAATGGGTAGCTCACCGTCCGACCGTCTAGTAATAGTCCGGACCGAGCCCAAGACGTCGACGGCGCGTATTGTTCCATGCGCGCCTCAAGGAATTGTCAGCAAACCGTAGGAGTCCAGCAGAGTCGAAGCCCCTGTACCAAGGATCTGTTTCTTAAAGGAAGATTCGGCCCCGATATAAAAGGCAACGAAGGAACAGGAGTGCGTTTTAGGCATTAAAAGTCTAACACTATCTCCCGCTCCTCCCAAGAGCGGAGGATATCATTTGATGATTTTCCCACATAAAAAAAAATCCCTGTTACATAAGAAATGACCACCTCCACCGAAACCTTAAAATGGAACTCGTCTCCATCATCATCTCCACTACGGCCGCGGATTCCGTAAAAAGTAACCGCTGTCTCAGAACGCAAGGGGTAACTGAAACACACAAGTGTGGTTGTAGTCAGTAAAAGTCTGACACTTCGTCCCGCTCCACCCAGAACGGAAGAAGTTATTCAACAATTTCCCATGTAAAAAAATACAGCATTAGAAAAATCTTAGAGCAATTCAAAACACTTCATCTGCTTATAACTTTCCAAGCACTCATTATGTCAACCAGTCTTCACAATCCAAATCAATTATATATGAGGATTTCAACCAAAATTAAACATCACCTAATTCATTCGTCGTTTCAATCGTAACTTAATCCCTTTACGCTAAGAAACCAACTTTGTATTGGGTTTCATGTAAAACCATTTAGGTAGGTACTCTTCCGTCTTATTTGTAATAGAAAACTAATTACAGCAGGAACCCAAAATAATATCTGCGTAATCAAAGGATATTTTGTGAAATCGTTTATTTTGGCTGGAAACTAGGAGTTGATGTAACTGAAATGGCGACTGTTAGTGTTTTGGAATGGAGGTGTAAGCATGATGTTTCTTGTAATGAGTCTGTTTTACAACTTGCGTAGCCTATTATACGAAAAGGATCCCATTTCTTGCTAAAACTCAGGTTTTTGGTCCTTAATTTCATTTCATCTAGGTTTTTGTTGACGGAAATCCCAGTAGAATCAGAGGAATTCGCTGACAGAGTATGTGCTTTCAGATAGCTATATGGCTATTATTTTTTTACACAACTGCTCGATAATGTCGTTTTAGACGTCATACAAACCTCACCTAAAGCAAGTCATTCGAGACAATGCAGTATGGCCGATCCCTAGGGAATAATGAGATTTGAATTTGTAACATCAAAAATCGTCAACATTGTAAATTAAATATACGTGCATCGAACAAGTTGACTTGAAATTCAAACTGGCAACTAACAAAAAAAAAAAAAGAAAATAGATTAAAACGTGCTTACTGACGGGAGCATTATAGAAAATTGAAACTATAGAATCTTGGAGTAGTGAATTTTGTTTGTTTGATGAACTTGTAAATAATTATAATACTTATATTTCTCTAATATATGATTTGGTCGACCGAATTGTCTTCTAAAGCTGTCTTTGTCTTTGGCGGCTTGAATTCCTCACTTCACTTAGGTTTGTTTATTAACTCCCTCGCTATGCTATTATATAAATCCCTCACTGACGTTCGGGATTAAAATTAGCAACCTTAGTTTCGTTCGGAATTCAACATGCCGCCCGCGACTTAAAGACACTGGTTTATCCCCTAGTCACATAATCTACTATTATTTAAATAATAGTAGTAATAAGATCCCTTCCAGGCGGAAGTCTGACATATACAAATGGTGTGTCATTGTATGCGCATCTAGACGTTTTATTAAGTCTGAGTAGCTAAATATTTAAATTCTTAGAACAAATTAAAAAAAAAATACAAGTAAGTAAATTATGACATTACGTTTTCCTTATTAGAAATTAGTTTTTTATTTATGGAGAAAATATTTTCTGTTACCTAAGTATAAAAATTGTGACGTTTTTCGTGCTTCTCGTCTACATGACGCAATTTAAAAAAATAAACCTAAATGAAAGTGGAGTCACAATTTTATTTAGAATTAAAATAGAAGTAGGTATGTTTATCAGTTGTCTCGTACTTCTAGCACAAACTCTGCTTAGTTTGGGATTAGATGGTGATGTGGAATATAAATTTTACCAGTAAATTAAACAATAAAGAACCAGGCAAGTGCGAGTCCGACTCGCACACTGAGGGTTCCGTACAAACTTATCTATGAAAACAGTTCAATTCCCGAATTGAGTTATGAAATTTTTTCCGAATTGCAAAAAGTTTTTTTTTTAGTGTTGTAACTACGAAATAATTCAGAAATCAGTATTTTTCCTATACTTGGGCTATGACATCTTGCTTCAAGCCAAATTTCAAGATTCTAGATCAACGGGAAGTACCCAATGAATTTTAATTCCAATAAGAGTGTCAAAGTACACGTTATTTGCGACATAAACTGCCGTATCTTTTGTTTTCGTTAACTCAGAAGTTTGGTTTTTTTGGAACGAAGTTCCTTATCGCGCGTTGTGAAAGGGGGCTAGACGGAAAAAATTCTCACGAAAAATTGTACCGACACTTTTACTGTCAAAATGTAAATCCACGATGGCGGCTGCAAAAAATTATCAACTTTTTCGTCATGGGTGTCGTTTTCATGGTTTTCGAGGGTGTTGAAACCGATGGTACTGTTAAAATATAAATCCAAGATGGCGGCTGCAAGAAATTATCAACTTTTTCGTCATGGGTGTCGTTTTCATGGTTTTCGAGGGTGTTGAAACCGGTGGTACTGTCAAAATATAAATCCAAGATGGCGGCTGCAAGAAATTATCAAATTTTTAGTCATGGGTGTCGTTTTCATGTTTTTCGAGGGTGTTGAAACCGATAGTACTGTCAAAATGTAAATCCAAGATGGCGGCTGCAAGAAATTATCAACTTTTTCGTCATGGGTGTCGTTTTCATGGTTTTCGAGGGTATTGAAACCGGTGGTACTGTTAAAATATAAATCAAGATGGCGGCTGCAAGAAATTATCAAATTTTCCGTCATGGGTGTCGTTTTCATGTTTATCGAGGGTGTTGAAACCGATAGTACTGTCAAAATATAAATCCAAGATGGCGGCTGCAAGAAATTATTAAATTTTTCGACATGGGTGTCGTTCTCATGGTTTTCGAGGGTGTTGAAATCGATAGTACTGTCAAAATATAAATCCAAGATGGCGGCTGCAAGAAATTATCAAATTTTCCGTCATGGGTGTCGTTTTCATGTTTTTCGAGGGTGTTGAAACCGATAATACTGTCAAAATATAAATCCAAGATGGCGGCTGCAAAAAATTATTAAATTTTTCGTCATGGGTGTCGTTTTCATGGTTTTCAAGGGTATTGAAACCGATAGTATTGTCAAAATGTAAATCCAAGATGGCGGCTGCAAGAAATTATCACCTGTTTCGTCATGGGTGTCGTTTTCGTGGTTTTCGAGGGTGTTGAAACCGATTGTACTGTCCAAATGTAAATCCAAGATGGCGGCTGCAATAAATTATCAACTTTTTCGATATGAGTGTCTTGGTTTTTGAGGTTGTTGAAGCCGATAGTGCTGTCAAAATGTAAATCTAAGATGGCGGCTGTCAGAAATTATCAACTTTTTCGTCATGAGTGTCGTTTTCATGGTTTCGAAGATGTTGAAATAGTGCTGTCAAAATGTACATAAAATAGGATAGTATTTTTTAGTTATATTGCATTGGCTAGACGGAAAAAATCTCACGAAAAGTTGTAACGACACTTTTTGCTATAGTAAGCTATTGTAAGCCGTGCGGCGTGCGCATGTTTCTCTGTCTGTCTCTCTCTCTCTCTCATAGATAGCAAGCCAGAACGGAACTTCGTTCCATCCGGGTGTCCCTTGACACCTCAGTAGTTTTTTAATAGTTTTAAGGGACCACAGACTTGAATATACGGTTTTGATTTCCACTCGATACCTCCAAGCATTCCTGAGATAAGGGTCTTGACAGACAGATCGAAAGACAGACAGACAGACAGACAGACAGACGGACAACAAAGTGATTCTATAAAGGTTCCGTTATTTTCCTTTTGAGGTGCGGAACTCTAAAAACCAAACTTATATAATATGTTAACAATTTTATACAAAATCCACAATTTGAAGAACCACAACAGATGATGTGTCCATTCTGCAATTTCCACGAACAACGCTCAAAACTGCGCGAAATGAATATTGTATGAAAGCGAAATAATCCGCGAGTGGTGTTGCCTCAATTAAGGCACAATTTACATTATAGAGCCGTCAAGCTTATAGCTCCGATAAAATATTAATTAAAAGTGTTGCTTTATCGGTATGAGAAAAAGCAATTTGCGAAATAAACATGAAATTTATTTTGATGAGAGCGAAAAGTATGACTAGGGAACAACTATTTTGATATATTATATTTTTATTACTGTTTTGTTGAAATAGGATCGTTTTCTTGCACGTTCTTCTCCATAGAGACCAACTTTTTGGAACGTGCAATTTAGCCTCACTTGTTTGACTGACCGACATTTTGACAATTCAAAAGTGCCTGGTTTATTTGAATTAAATGTTTCTGATTCTGATTCTGAGTTGGGCGATTCTTTGCGCTATATCAGTAACCTTAGTTCTCCTGTATATATATTTGCGTAACGACAATTCTGCAACACTTATATCGCGATACAGCATAGATTCTGATGTGGTGGAGCGCCTCCTTCACATAGTCAAAGTTTCTTCAGATGCAATGTAGTTTCTCCCTAACTTAGTCGCTTTTTTTCTGATGGCATGCAACATCCCTCTTATGTACCTCGTAAAATTTTCTTCCAATGCGATGTAGCCTCTCCCCAACATAGTCAAATTTTCTCCGATGTAATGCAGCGTCTCCCTAGCATAGTCTATTTTCTTCTAATGCAATAGAACGTCTCCGTAACACAGTCAAATTTTCTTCTGACGGGATCCAGCACCTTCCTAACATAGACCATTGTGGTCCCAACTCAAAAAACCCTTGACAACCACTGCTATATCGCGTAGATATTATAAACGTCAAGTCTAAATTAAAAGGGAAAGTTTTGCCCAAGCAATTTCAGATATCCAGACACGCAATATTGAAAGTTTTAAAACTAATATAATAACCCGTTTTAGCGTAACCCTAACAAACAAAACTTCTATATTCCGCGATGATTAATGTATTCATACGGTAAACACTACTATGATAAATTAATTTGTAAACCTCGCTATACATTTGCCGCGAACATTGCGGTTTCGTACGATACCAATGCACGGATATGTTGGTGCGATGATGTGTTACTGTAATTTAAACATTTATCAATTACTAGCAGTCCCCCTCGGTGTTACTGTTCCGCTTCTATTGAGTTGTAACGTGATGTTACATAACCAGTGCGCCTCACCATCTACGATTGCTTCACTGTTTACCATCAGGTGGGATCGCAGTCAACATTAAAAAAAAACCTAGCCTATAGCCTAAATATATCCAAAATAAAATTCCTTTTATGTTGGATACCTCATTTGTCAAGAAACAAATGATCTATTCAACATAAAAGGAATTTTTCAATCCGAACCAGTATTTTCTGTGATAAGCGCGTTTAAACCAGGGACCGTTTTCGGTTAAGGTATACGGTTACGCTACCGGTATTAAAAACCGGTACCGCTTTATTTTAAAGGAACACCAAAACTGGTTAAAATTGCGGTTACGCTACCGTTATATACCGGTATAAACCTTTATTCAACCGAAATAATTTCGGTAACGAAGAAACGTATGAGTAGTACCTACGACATATGCGACGTTGTCAGCTCGCTGCGAAAAGTACCTATTGCGAACGATTGGCGTCAACAGCGCGCCGCGTCGCGCCGCCCGTTCTCCCGCATCTTTCGTCTTGCAGCATGAACATTTTAGGCATGATTCAATAGGTAGGTACAACGAATGACGTTGAAAGAAGACCGCAAGATGGTTTTTGGAACGAAGTTCCTTATCGCGCGTTGTGAAAGGGGGCTAGACGGAAAAAATTCTCACGAAAAGTTGTACCGACACTTTTACTGTCAAAATGTAAATCCAAGATGGCGGCTGCAAGAAATTATCAACTTTTTCGTCATGGGTGTCGTTTTCATGGTTTTCGAGGGTGTTGAAACCGATGGTACTGTCAAAATATAAATCCAAGATGGCGGCTGCAAGAAATTATCAAATTTTCCGTCATGGGTGTCGTTTTCATGGTTTTCGAGGGTGTTGAAACCGATGGTACTATCAAAATATAAATCCAAGATGGCGGCTGCAAGAAATTATCAAATTTTCCATCATGGGTGTCGTTTTCATGGTTTTCGAGGGTGTAGAAACCGATAGTACTGTCAAAATGTAAATCCAAGATGGCGGCTGCAAGAAATTATCAACTTTTTCGTCATGGGTGTCGTTTTCATGGTTTTCGAGGGTGCTGAAACCGATGGCGATGGCGATGGCGATGGAATAAAAAGGTATGACGTAATACCGTTAACCTTTATAACCGATATTTTTTCGGTATGCAGTCCCTGGTTTAAACCAAAAAAACTCTTCAGCTTTATAATACCACTAGCCAGCGGCTTCACACACGTGAATGTAGAAAATATGTAGCCTATGTCATTCAATAATAAATTAGCATTCTACTAGTGAAAATAAAAAAAAAAAACGGTCTAGCAGTTTTTCAGTTTATTCTTTACAAATATAAATACAAAAATAAAAAACTTTCTTTTTTATAATATAAGTATAGGTTTTACTATAAATTAAGGGATGATGGTTATCAGTACCTAGCTGTCACCCCGGTTTTACCCATGTCTTTGGTTCTCTCATCTCCTATTGCGTCGTAGCATGATGTTATATAGCTTAGCCTATATAGCCTTCGTTGATAAATGTCGTCGAAAGCGCGTACTGTTCCCGCGCGCCTCAAGGAGTTGTCAGCAACAGTAGGGGACTAGGACGAAGCCTACCGGGGCCAGGGTTAGTTTCGATAGACAGCTCGAGCCCCGGTAAGAAGGCTTGAAGGAACGGGGTGGGTTTTTAGTCAGTAAGACTCTGACACTATCTCCCGCGCCACCCAAGAGCGGGGGTTGTCATTGATGATTTTCCCACCATAAAAAAAAAACTTTCAAACACTAAAATATTTTTTGAAGCCGAACTAGTAGTTCTTGAGATTAGCGCGTTCCAATCAACAAACTATTTAGCTGTATAATAATATTTAGTACAGATTTGAATTTTTAGATGAAAGAAAAGAGAAAGTATGGTAGACGTGGCGGTCGACATGAGAAAATGGGACACGATAATATATGGAGCCAATTCTAATAACGTGAGACAAGAGCAAGAATTAAACTGAAATTAAAACGTTTGTGTGCTTGTGTATATTTGTCAAATCAAATCAAATCATTTATTTCAAGTAGACCATTTGCAGGCACTTTTGAATAGTCAAATGTCGGTCAGTCCAAATAAAAAATAAAAAAGTGACGCTAAATTGCACGTTCCAAAGCGTAGATCTCTATGGATAAGAACATGCACGAAACTCCATGGATACATGTGTGTGTATGTTTGTTACTTCTTCTAGCATAAATGGCTGAAGAAGTTTGAATAAAACTCGGCACACAGATAGATCATATCCTACATATCGTAGAATATGACATAGGGCAAGAGTCCTTTGGGATAATATTCAACTTTAACGCTGTCACAGCCGCTAGCAGGAGCTAGTGTTTTTTCGGACAGTAATTTTTTTGTTACATAACATAAAGACTTTAAATAACAAGGAAAAATCTGTTACTTGAGGCCACTAGAAACATTTTCATTTTAGAGTTTTGATAGTTGCGCAAGTTGTAACTAGAATATTCATTCATCATCTTTCTGAGGTCGACACTGTACGTTTCTTTCTATCATTCATCCCTGTCAACCTTCACGCTAGTAATCACTCTATTTTCTGTACAGTATCTATTTTCGTCAGCCTTTTAATGTTCTCACTGCTGGGAGTCAGGTCTCCTCTCTAGGTTCTCCTAGCGTGGGTCGCAATCTATCACGCGAGCCCAGTTCGGTTTGGTGTATGTCACATACCTTCGAATTCTTGGTTCTAGAACATACTTGTTTCCTTACGATTGTAATGATTTTTAAAGAAAATATTCATAAATCGTTCAACTTCCAATGATAAGCGATAGATGGCGCTAGTAGTTACATGAAATTTAGACATTCGTTGTAGATATTAAGTAATAATTTATAATATTAGACTTTATGGATTTGTTTTGTATAAATATATCATAATTGTTAAAATGAAATATTTACTTGCAGTTAATTATTAGATAAACTCTAATGTATATTAGTTAGTCAATTGATGTTACGTACTCTTTACTTTGCTCTGATTGGTCGGTTAGTCGACCGAGTGTTTGTGAAAGTTTGTGGTAGGGAAACACTGAGTTTGTTACTGTCATTTTGGACAGAGTCAGTCTGCTTTGAGTCGTTGAACAGAAAACATGTCCGACTAATCTGTGTATTTGTAAATGATTGTTAATAGAACGATAAGTATGAAATTGTGTTGATCAAAGTGAATAAAATATTTATACAATTTATCCTGAAGTGTTTGATTTATCACATTTCAGAAGTGGGATATGCCTACAAATATGTGCAGTGATAACAGGAAGAGGTTATGTGTGCCTAAATTGAAGATAAATGAGTTCGAGAAATATATTTTTGTCTTTCCAAGTGTACTAGTGTGATTTTAGACAAGAGGTTATGTGTGCCTAAATTGAAGCTAAGTGAGCTCCAGATATTTTTTTTGTCACCAAAGTGTGCAAGTGTTACTTTAAGCCAAGAAGTTGTGTGCCTAAATTGAAGCTAAATGAGCTCGAGATATTTTTTATTCTTTTTCCCATGTGTGCTAGTGTTACTTCAGACAAGAGGTTATGTGTGCCTAAATTGAAGCTAAGTGAGCTCGAGATATATTTATTTTTTTAGCCAAGTGTGCCAAGTATTTTAGACCAGTATCATACACCCAAATTTCTTACTGATGGTGACAGGCTCGTGTATTGAATCATTCGATTCCCTTCAAATGTGTGAACTGAGTGGTACAGATATGCGCGTCATGTTCGTAATCGAACGTTGACAAGACCAAACACCTCTTAAATGCTGGTGATTCATTCTAGTTTCTATATTTCAAATTGGGTTGCTTTTCCTTTATCTAATTTCATCGAATTCGTATAGTGATAGATTAAAAAAAAAAAAAAAAAAAAAACAGTTTATATGTAAAATTTTCCTATTTCCCAAAGCGATAATTGTCATTGTTGCCTCGGATTACTTTGTGTGGCACGATAATTTCCCTTTTAGTTTCGACGCATAGTTGTAAAAACATGTTGTACCCCTTATTAGTATGTCACAATAATGATAAATGATATATAATTAATGATAAATGATAAATGATCAGTGATTAGTGACCAGTGATTAGTGACCAGTGATTAGTGACCAGTGATTAGTGACCAGTGATTAGTGACCAGTGATTAGTGACCAGTGATTAGTGACCAGTGATTAGTGACCAGTGATTAGTGACCAGTGATTAGTGACCAGTGATTAGTGACCAGTGATTAGTGACTAGTGATTAGTGACCAGTGATTAGTGACCAGTGATTAGTGACCAGTGATTAGTGATCAGTGATTAGTGATCAGTGATAAGCGATCAGTGATAGGTGGTCAGTGATCAGTGATAAATGATAAATTTATTTATTTATAAATGTTAAACGATAAACGATAAATGATAAATAGTAAATGATAAATGATGATAAATTTATTTATTTATAAATGTTAAACGATAAAAGATAAATGATAGATAATAGATGATAAATGATAAGTCTTAAATGATAAATGATATTTATTTTGTACTGTTGTTTTATGAACTAAATTTCCGCCTATGACAAACAATAAATGAATTTGAGAGAACAAAGTTAAAACTGAGTTTGTATATGTATAACACGATTTAAAAGGCTGTAAATGGAATTTCTTCTCCATAGAGATCTACACTTTGGAATATGTAATTACCGTCAATTTGCTGACTTACTGACTTCTTGGCAATTTAAGAGTCTGTAAATGGTTCATTAGAAATGTTTTGATTTGATTTCAGTGCTTTGATGAGGCCAAGAGTGTCTTTGATGAGGCCAAGCGTGATTTTGATGAGGCCAAACGTGCCTTTGATGAGGCCAAACGTGCCTTTGATGAAGTTAAGTGTGTACCTTTGATGAAGACAAGCGTGCCTTTGATGAAGCCAAGCGTGCCTTTGACGAAGCCAAGCGAGCCTTAATAAGACCAAGCGAGCCTTAATGATGGTTCATTTGAAATGTTTTGAATTGATTTCAGTGCTTTGATGAGGCCAAGAGTGTCTTTGATGAGGCCAAGCGTGCCTTTGATGAGGCCAAACGTGACTTTGATGAGGCCCAACGTGCCTTTAATGAAGCCAAGTGTACCTTTGATGAAGCCAAGCGTGCCTTTGATGAAGCCAAGCGTGCCTTTGATGAAGCCATGCGTGCCTTTGATGAAGCCAAGCGTGCCTTTGATGAAGCTAAGCGTGCCTTTGATGAAGCCAAGCGTGCTTTTGATGAAGCTAAGCGTGCCTTTGACGAAGCCAAGTGAGCCTTAATAAGACCAAGCGAGCCTTAATGAGGGATGAGGCAAGCATGCCTTTGATGAAGCTAAGCGAGCCCATTTGAGGCCATGTGGGCCATTTGAGGCCAAGTGAGCCATTTGAGGCCAAGTGGGCCATTTGAGGCCAAGTGGGCCATTTGAGGCCAAGTGGGCCATTTGCGGCCAAGTGGGCCATTTGAGGCCAAGTGGGCCATTTGGAGCAAAGTGGGCCATTTGAGGCCAAGTGGGCCATTTGAGGCCAAGTGCGCCATCTGAGGCCAAGTGGGCCATTTGATTTGGCCAGATGAGCCAATTAAGATTCGGGTTAAGTGTGCCCGGTGCAGATGAAATTATCCTCAAGAGCGTAAGTAACGTATGAATTTACCTATTAATGTGATTTTAGTCTGACTACGTTGGCTTAATGCAGATGTAAATGAATTGAATAATTTATTAAGTTTATTCATATCATATTTGAACTGTTTATTGGATGAGATTTGAACATTCTGTTATAGTTTTTGAAGATATTATAGGTATAGATAAATTGAATTGAAAGTATAATTTAACACTGGGATTTGATTCTTAAAAAAGAGTTTCAAATGAACGATACAAGTACTATTTCCTGTAAATGTTTTAACCACTGATTTTTTATTTTTGAGGACTTGGATTCCGACAGAACTACAGAAGGAAAAATTGCCAGTCTTATTGAACAAATAGATAGTTCCTGGTTCAAACAGTACAGACTTGAAGAAAAATGATGCAAAGGGACGATTTGGAAGGAATAAGACACCACCACGATGCAAGAAGCGAAGAGGTACCCCACGTTGGTCTAAGAGAGTGGTTGAATGATTTTCAAGGAGGAAAGTGTTACAAGTATCGAGGTTTGAACATATCCATTGGAACTTTGTGATACGGGAGTTCTATCACTTCTGTAAATTTTGAGAGTATTTAAGTTTGATTAGAAAGAGTAATTATAATTGATTTGTATTAAGCAAGTAGGATCAGAAACTGACTATACAATTTGTCTCAAAAACTTGCTAGTCTTACCAAGAGGAAATAGAAAATTTACGAAACCTTGCCAAGTTTTGTAAGTTAGCATTTAGTGACGAAGTGGTAAACTAAACTAAAATGATTTTATCTAATGAGCAGAATTATGGTCGGTTTCAAGCAGAAATGTAAGCTAGTAAGAATTAAGGTGTAACTTATGTGAATATTATTACGACAAATTAATGCTTATATACGGATAACATATAAGTAAAAGAGCTGCAGATAGAAATTTAAACACACGGGATTAATGATAAATCTATTAGGAATTGAGCCAAACCATTAAATTGTAGACGAGGAAATGGATTTATTACACGTTTTCAATTCCTGTGACGTGTGCATACTGTAGCAGAGACTGATTCCATAGATAGAGAACACAATGATATTTATTTTACAAGTAGGATAAAATATATACTATTACATGACCATAACTAGTTCTCGTCGTCCAGACTGAAATCGAAGCCGGTTCCTAAGATGATTATGATACAATGAATGATTTAAATAGAGCTAAATATTACATCGTTATTTATTCGGTTAAGGGGAAGATGGATTGAAAATCCATACACTAGAGTAGAGGACCAATTTCAAGGTTTCAAATAAAAATAAAGTTTGACGAACAGTGCGATCCGAACTTCATTATTAGAACCTTTACTTGGTACGAAATCACGCACATATTCTGCTAATATTATTTGAGAGATAATATTAGTACAATTAAGCCCTTAGCCTCTAGCTGAAGGATCACTTTTATTCTAAATGCTTAAGTTTCTGTTTTATATTATGCTTTCAAATAATGAAAGTAATGAACTCTGACTAAACGAGTCGCCACACAACATGTAGCAACATGGTGGCTACAGATTTGTGAGTTTCATTTAACCACTGGGAGTGTAAGATCTAGGACGCGTATGTCAATGCCTTAAGTCGTAATATCATGTTTTCCACAGAAATTAAGACGAATACTGTTTATAGTATTGAGACGAGAATTGATCTAAATATCAAATTTTCGAATACTTTGACTAGAGACACAATAGAAACAAAATGAGAGAGCAAGCGCCAGCATTTGCTTAGGATTAAATGAATAAGATCTAAATTTCAAATTCTTATAGCTGAACCCGATGAAAAACCTTATGACATGAAGTGAATTCAGTGCGCGTAAATAATGAAGAATACTTTCGAACAAAAAGCTGATCAATTTTACTTTATGCTTACAGTCTCACATAATTAACATTGACCAATGGTTTTGAGTACCTAATTGAGTGTTGGTTATAAAACATATTTGACAGTAGTTTATTAACTTGAATAATACTGCAATCATGGATTTCTTTTAGATACCCTACTATCAAGAGCTTTTGCGATAGTCATGGTATTGACCTTGTTTTTAACGCTGTATCTTGTCTAAGGTTGAGCGCGGTTTTGCTAAAATGTATAACCACTATTTTAAATCCCCTAGCAAAATAAAATGATTCCTATGACGAACACCAAGGAAACATATGCCTATGGCGTGTGATTAATTCTGTTAAATGTCCCACTAGACAGACTGCCACAAAACTACCAGGATCAGAGTGTCTTTAAATGATAAACATTACGAAGTAAAATACGTTAAAAAGTTTAAGATATGAAGTGAGCGCCAATATCTGGGTTAGACTAGCAAAAAGATACTTTCGTTATCAGTAAAATCCTTGATACAGCCTACAGCATAAGTGGTTTAATAAAGATTAGTAGATCTGATTGCAATTATGAGGGTAAAATTGAATTTGCCTCATTTTAAAATCCATAGATCCATTGAAAAAAAAAAACAAAGTTTTAAGTATAAAATTACTGTAATTACCGATTTTGGCAAACTGAGGAATAACATTTAGAAGCATACTTTCCTCCGACCTTATATAAACTCGGATATAGAGAAAAGCCTTTGACAAAAAAAAAACTCTATTCTTCGTGTGATGAGAATGTTATAAACATATGACGTGACGATAAAGCAAATAATCAAGACTAAGCCGAATGTAATGATTATGAATGTAAGGCTCAGTTCCTTGTAGAACTGGAATTAAGTTTCATAATTTTAATGAAAATATCCTATCATTTTAATTGTAATCGTGCGTCAGGAGATCGCACGATGTCGGATGGCCGAATGTAATGATTTTTAAAGAAAATATTCATAAATCGTTCAACTTCCAATGATAAGCGATAGATGGCGCTAGTAGTTACATGAAATTTAGACATTCGTTGTAGATATTAAGTAATAATTTATAATATTAGACTTTATGGATTTGTTTTGTATAAATATATCATAATTGTTAAAATGAAATATTTACTTGCAGTTAATTATTAGATAAACTCTAATGTATATTAGTTAGTCAATTGATGTTACGTACTCTTTACTTTGCTCTGATTGGTCGGTTAGTCGACCGAGTGTTTGTGAAAGTTTGTGGTAGGGAAACACTGAGTTTGTTACTGTCATTTTGGACAGAGTCAGTCTGCTTTGAGTCGTTGAACAGAAAACATGTCCGACTAATCTGTGTATTTGTAAATGATTGTTAATAGAACGATAAGTATGAAATTGTGTTGATCAAAGTGAATAAAATATTTATACAATTTATCCTGAAGTGTTTGATTTATCACACGATGTTTTCCTTCACCTTTTTGAGAGCAGTGGCTGATAAAATAAATTACTCAAAGTAATGCGCCTAGCTGGGTTTGAACCCGCGACTTACAACTCATTGTTATCTATATGTGTTATCTTTAGAGAAAGATTGACTAAGAAAGTTATTAAGTGTACCTACGGGGTTTGTTATCAGGTTATTTAAATAACAAGCCCCGTAACAATTCAGAAGTGGGATAAACGAGTCGTTTATTTAAATGCATTCGTTTATCCCGCCCACAAGTGATTTTTTCCCTTTAAGTTTCACTTTTCGGAGCAAGCAACATCTCAGTAAGTGCTAGTATATAATTTATTTATTCCTACTGTTATTGTTTGATGATATTTGTAATATGTGTGTGCTGTCAAGGCAAAAGTACAAAGGGTGTGGTACCCGTTTTGATCGTTTTATTTAAATAACCTGATAACAAACCCCGTAGGTACACTAAATAACTTTCTTAGTCAATCTTTCTCTAAAGATAACACATATAACAATAAGTTGGAGCCGTTACCACTCGATCACCACTGCTCGAAAGATTATCTGTTAACATCGATCTGTTAACATTGATTCGTAATCATCATCATTATCTTTTCAACCGAAAGAAATCCACAGTTGGACATAGACCTCTCCCAAGCGTCGCCACATTGTTATACGTCGCAGCATTGATTCAAGAGGGGTAATATTATTTTTCGTTAGAGCTACCAAACTTATAATAATAAATATTATAACTTAATAACTTAAAAAATATACAATCTCTCCTGAACCCGAATATTAATCGGTTCTAGCTGAGTTGTAGGTACTTAATGTATACCTTTAAAATCTAAAATCATATATACAACATAATCGGCTACTACTGAACCAATTTCAGCTGTTTGTTAAATAAGTATTTTTTAACCCTAAAATAATCAAGACAATTTAAGTTAAAAGTATTAACTATTTTGATCTATTCTTGATTGCATCAATCAATACGTTTATTTGTATAATATAGTTATAATGTACAAAAAGTGTTACATGTTTACTTAGCAAACCTAACGAGGTGTGCAAAATTAATTAATTCTAAAATTTCATTCTAACAAAGTAAACAACGACAAAATCACTAGTGTATTTGTGGGTGCGTGGCGTAGACACCAGTACCGATGTGCTATAATGTAATGCATCAATTATTTCATTATTTACCCACAATTTTAGATAAATAATTTCTTTAAAAAATCACTATTTAAGTGCCTTTATGTCCTTAAAAATACCTAAAAAGGCACTTAATGTTTAAAAAATTTAAAATTTTGGAATTATATTTTTTAATTTTTTTTTTGAAAAAATTTCTTAAAATTCATCGCACTGAATTACAGAATAAAAAAAATAAGGAACCAAAATAGCTTTGGCAACAGTTTCACCGCAAGATATTTGAAAACCTATCCTTAATTTTGAGAATATTTTTCTCAAAATTAAAATAAAAAAATGTTTAAAATTTAGCAAACAGATAATTAGCTGTTTTAGAGAGATATTAATTTTTTTTTCTCAAAATAAAGACTAAATTGCCAAATATCTCAAAATGTTGGCACACTTATTTACGTTTTTATTCAGTGTGGCGTTTTTTTTTGAAATATTGAAAACTGTAAGAGGTGTTTCTTAAGCAATCTCCTCTTAAGTATAATTTCAGATCTTGAATTATGATTGTGACTTAATTTTCTAATAAATTAGCGTGTATAAGGTCGTACATATTCCAGTTCGACATTATTGACTGCTACAATTCCTTTTCACTGTACCGTAGCCGGACAAAGAAAAACAAAAATCACAATCTCCCACAAACAAAAACATTCTTCGGAACTCCGAATTCAAACAATTCTATCCACAGCGGTGACCACGCATTAGCTCTGAGCGATAAATCCCGGTCGGTCAGAGAGAGGCAACGTTTCTTTGTACTTACACTGAATTTTAAGGCAAGACAAATAGGGACGGGTAAAGCTTTGCTAACTTGTATGTTAACAGTCAAGAAAACAACATATCATACTAATATTATGAAGGCAAAAGTTTTTGGTTGTGTATAATTATATCTTAGTAACTCTTTCACAATGAAACTTCTACAGGGATTTGTATGAAATTTGGCATACTTGTAAACCATGTCTGGGTTAGAACATAGGATAATTTTTATCTAGAAAATATGCATAAGTATAATATAAGCAATCTTTTAATGTTCCCACTGCAGGGACTCAGGCCTCCTCTCTAGGAGAGGGAATGGACCGCAATCGATCACGCGGGCCCAGTGCGTGTTGGTGGATGTCACATATCTTCGAATTATTAGTTCTTGTTCACGCCGTTTTCCTCACGATGTTTTCCTACATCGCTTTGACAGCAGTGGTGACGAAATAAATTACACAAAGTAATGCGCCTGGATGGGTATGGACCCTCGACCT
Source organism: Mythimna ferrago (assembly GCA_910589285.2). Taxonomy (NCBI): domain Eukaryota; kingdom Metazoa; phylum Arthropoda; class Insecta; order Lepidoptera; family Noctuidae; genus Mythimna; species Mythimna ferrago. Next base: position 4,533,026 of record OU342680.1, read on the forward strand.
ACAATTCGTAAACCGGGGCTGTAACCACTGGGGCACCACTGCTCTGAGAAAATACGATACCTTAAAATCATGATACCTGAATTAGCATCCCGGTAGTATGATTCCTTGGGAAAATTTTCTGCAATCTCGTTTTTTTTTTTGTGGTGGGAAAAATCATCATATGACAACCTCTATTGGGCAGAGTGACTAAAAGCCCACCTCGTTACTTCTAGCCTTCATACCGGGGCTCGAGCGCCCTTTCGAATAACCCTGGCCCCAGTAGGCTTCGACCCAGCTGGGCCCCTGCTGTTGCTGACAATTCCTTGAGGCGCGCGGGAACAGTACGCGCCGTCGATGACTGGGGTCTGCTACCTCATGGCCAAAGTTGCTGGCAGCAGCTAGTAATTTATATATTAATTAAAGTTTGATGTAAAAGTTGTGATTGAGAACTAATTTTTGTCAATGGTCTTGAGGTGGTGGTATAGGGGTGTACTTTGTATCATGTGTCGTGTGTGGTGTTTTTGGTCTTGTTTAAAACACGAATAATAAAGAATATTCTAGAACATGTCTACCAATGTACGTACGAAGATTCCTCAAAAATCCGTACACCTGTTTGAGTGTGTTGGAGTAAAAGGAAAAAATTTCGCCTTCACAGTATTGATGTCATTCAAAGAATTTTACTTGAAAATGGTCGCCAATTTATTTTGCCTGACAATGTTATTCCCTTGAAATCGTCGCTTGAGTCTTCGCAAAACTTTCACGGTAGAGCAGCCTTACAAAGTTAGACCTGACATTAAAAACTTTAATTCTTACACGTCAGTATTTTTACGGCTTTCAAAACAGGGGCTGACAATTCGATTGTGAATTGTTGGGCACAGATCTTACGGAACTTCAATTTTTTTTTAGGTTTCCGTGTCTCAAAAAGATAAACGGAAATCTTATAAGATCACTTTGTTGTCCGTCTGTCTGTCTGTCAAGACCCTTTATCTCGGGAACGCATAGAGGTATGGAGTTTAAATTAAAACCATAAGTCAAGTCTGCGGTCCCTTGAAGCTGTGAAAAAATCGAACTTCTAAATTAACGAAAGAAAAAGATACGGCCATTTATGTTGTATATTTCGACAATCTCATTGAAATCAAAATTCATAGGTTTTCTTCCTCCATCCCTTTGACTTAGAATTCTGAAATAGGACATAAAACAAGTCCTTATAGCACAGCTTTAGGAATAAACCTGAAAACAGTCAAATTTATGTTACTGACGTAAAAATCTTCGAAAATCTTCAATTCGGGAATTGAACTATTTAGATAGGTAAGTTTGTACAGAACCCTCAGTGCGCGAGTCCGATTCGCACTTGACCAGTTTTTTTTTTTTTTGAAGTGGCATGTTTTTTTTAAATCGATATAAACTAATGCTAGACTGCGATCCCACCTGATGGTAAGCAGTGATGCAATCTCTGATGGTGAGGCGCGCTAGTTTATGTGGCTGTGCACTCTTGTCTTGAAGACACTCAAATTATAACGGACAGGAAGACCGCAGCAGGCAGATTGTTTCAGTACTTCGACGTACGCGGTATAAAGGTGAAACGCTTATTCCGGACGGTACAGATTCCAACAATGTATGGGTGGATACTTGTCGTACGTCGAGTTGTGCAATGGTAGAAATGAGATGGCGGAATCTTGTCATGCGATTCCTGCACACACTCTCCGAAATGCATCCTGTAAAACACCGAAAGGCTGGCTACCCTTCGCCTGCGCGCCAGTGCCTTTAAAGGTTGGACTTAACCAAATTTGGATCACCAGTTAGCCTCTAAATGATCAAATAACTTCTTCTGTTTTGGGTGAAGAAGGAGAATATATTTTTTTAATCTGTGACTTTGTACTATTTCAACTGGCGTTTTTTTTATTTTTCAAGTTTTCTGTCAGTACTTGTAAATTTCTGAGAAGTTCTTCTTCTTCTTTTGGATAAAGATTTTCAGACTTTTACTAACCAAAACCCATTTTTGAGGTGGAAAATGTCACAGGCGACGCCGCGTGCAGCTAGCCAAGTTGCTAATCTGCAATCGATAACGCTAGTATAAAGTTTCAAATGTCCCGTACCGTAATGACGTCATACGTCATCTTAATGCTCAGTCACGTGGTCAGAACAAAAGCATTGGCGGCGCGGCCAACTGAAAGCGTTTGGCGCAAGCGAAACGGTTGTAACTTGGCTAGGGGGGCTGGTCTACTCACTTTCTTGCGCCAAGTGGGTCTATCTTGGGTGTAAAATTTTGGCAACTAGGTTTTCTTGAGGTCCATCCCTACAACGTGTAACGTTAAAAGCGCAAATCCCGAAAATAGTTTAATCAGAATAACGAGCAGAATCTATTAAACCACTTTAGGTCATTAAAAATGTTGCCCTGTCTATTTATTAAGGCCCAAGCGCCCAAAAAGTGCCATAAAACAGTGACTTTCTGAAGCCTCGGTAACGGCCAGGTTAATAGGTTTGAAAAAAAAAATATATTTATTAAAGATTCATGAACGACATTATCAACATTTGATTTTTTCGTGCTATTAATAGTTTCATCTAAAAAAATATTTAGAAATTTCGCAACTTTTCCCTACTCCTTCGAAACGGCTTGGGCCTTTAGAAACATTTTTATACATAAAAATTGGTGATTAAATATTCTTCAAAGTGAACATTGCTTAGGTAAATCAATCAACATTTCGCAAAGAAAATGGATTTAAAGCGCTTTCCGGGCGCTGCTGGCCACAAATAAATGCACAGATTTGCGTACTGCCGCCTAGGCGAGTGCGAGAGTTGCGTCCACATAATTTCGGTCAGATCGTTCAAGGGACTATAAGCCTTAATAGGTTATGCCATCACGTGCACAAACTCACCCAAATAGGTAAACAAACACAAATGGTTGTAGTCCAATCAAATTTTCTCATACGCGGGGTAATAAAAGTTCTTATATTTTAAAGAAACTAAAACTACACTAAAACCTTATTTTTATGTTTTTTTTTTTCTCACAGAATTAAGTCAAATGAATTAAAAATCATTTGGGAGGTCTGAGGTTTTACGCATTTAATATTACACGTTGCACATTTGACCATTAGTTTGATGGCATCAACCTCCTTTTAAACATTTATCTAGTACAAAGAACTCGCTCCAGCTTCGCCAACTTTACTCTACTATAATTATGGTGAAGGTTATCGCCATGAATTACTTTGTCTATTGTTGAAAATCACAAGCAAAACATTCAGTATTTTTTGAGTTTATCGTGAACTAATAGATAGACAGACTGGCAGACGCGATGAGGGATTTTGTTGTATAATTTACTAGCTTGTGCCCGCGGTCTAGCCCACGTACATAAAATATAGCCTATGTCACTCAGGAATAAAGCAGCTTTTTATTGGTAAAATAATTTCAGCAATCGGACCAGTACCTTCAGAGATTACCTTATACAAACAAAAAACAAAAATATGCTCTATTAGTGTAGTGTTATGTAACTCACTAGTTTCTCTTACACAACAAACATGCAACCTACAATGTAACCTGCTAATGAGGTACCCAAATCCCTCAAATATTTCACCATTCTACTCTATTTGCGTAAATACATCTAAAAAGAACGGGGAATGTACTGAAAAGATCCTTTATTGCAAATTGGCTGTGAAATTGTGGCTTGTTCCCTTACCGTTGAATGTATTGCTTATATTCTTTCTCTCAAACAAGGTAAAGCTCAAAGTATTACACATATGGGGTGTATTCGAGCTGTTTAGAGCCAACTTTGCATGCCATTATGTTAGTACTATTATTTGGTACGTGAGCGGGTTGAAATGCGGTACGAATATGTACTTATATCTTAATACTGGTTGGAAATGCAGAGCTAAAACTCCGATGACAATAGCAATGGCCTTTTGACTTTAATGGCTATAGCAGAACAAAATGCTCGATAAATTACTTTGATGGACCTTTTATACGTGAATGTATGGACGCCGTGTAGGAAGGATTTATTTGCAGTTGGAAATGTCCTTTGTTTTGATTTATCATCATCAGCATTTCAGCTGAAAGACGTCCACTGTAGGTCATAAGCTTCCACCAAGTGTCACCATAACGACTGCTCCTGTGTGTCTCATATCCATATTGTTGAGTTGTCAGCAACAGCAGGGACCCAGCCGGGTCGAAGCCTACTGGGGCCAGGGTTATCCGAAAGGGCGCTCGAGCCCCGGTATGAAGGCTAGAAGGAACGGGGTGGGTCTTTTAGTCAGTAAGAGTCTGACACTATTACCCGCTCCACCCAAGGGTGGGGGATGTCAATGCATGATTTTTTCCCACCATAAAAAAAAAAAAAAAAAAATGATCACAATTTTGTTCAGTTGTGTGTACAATTGAGATATAAAATTACATTCAAATCTGACAACCAGTCTTGCAAAGGAGTAACATATTGGTTTTCTGTTACTGTTCAAATGATTTCCGCGCTGTTATAACATACACAACAGTCTGAGTCAATTATTGGGCTGTTATTGTATCTGGACTAGACACAACACCCGTCTAGACAGAGGATCCTCTCTTTTAACTCTGGTTCGCATACCTTTAAATTGGTGACCCTCGACTACGTAAGTCAGTGCATCCTTTTAAGGCTCTGATCGACGGGCGTGTAAAATCGCGGTCTTATGGCTCGTCGGTAAAGCTCGCCGGTATATCGTTACAATACCGCGGTTTTGTGCTTTTTAAGCACGGCTCGCGGCTCTTCAAGATTTTAAAATTAGGGTTTTGGCTCGTACGTCGATCAACCACTAGTGCAGCTACTACATCATGACATTATCATCACTTCATTAAGCTTTCCTCAAAACTGTGTTAGGGTGGTCAGATATACAGTCGCCACATGTATATTCTTTTAGTTGGGAAACCGATCCTAATTTACAATTTTATTTTTCATCATCATCATTTCAGCCGATACACGTCCACTGTTGGACATAGGCCCCAAGCGTCGCCACATCGAACGTTCCTGTGCGTCCCGCATCCATCGGTTTCCCGCTACCTTCACCAGGTCGTCGGTCCACCTTGTAGGAGGCCTTCCAACACTGCGTCTTCCGGTACGCGGTCGCCACTCCAAAACCTTTCGGCCCCAACGGCCATCTGTTCAGCCATTTTATTTTTAGTTTATGCAAAACCTGAAACACCTGTCAAGTATTTCTATGTTAAGAATCTTTGTACAAAATTTCAAATTGTATCATGAAAAATCACAAAATTATAAACTTATGTCAGCAAAAATATAAGGATGGCCCGGGCCATCCAGACGACAAAAGGGTTGTTTTGCACTTACACCCAGCTGTTTGATGGCGCCTAACAACCGTTATGACCTGCCTTTTTAAATAATTTTGGGAAAAAATATAACTGGTGTACTACTACTAAACTACTGGAATCCATTCAGTTACTGATTTTGAACAAGCTATGTTCAGGTTTCGTTTATACTAAAAATAAATTTGTAGAAAAGAAAGGGCTAGATAGATTGACGGAATTCACATAGTATTAGCTCTCATTTCGCAATTTACGTCGCACACAAAACATGACACATAACTGGAAGATTTCAATAGAACCTTTTTTACCTTCAACCGTACTGCTATAGTTATATTACTTCACTATATATTACCTCCCTAATATGACTTTATTACCTCTTTTTATTCGAAAGAAATCCTCTTCTGAGCAATAGGAAATACCTCTGTGGGGCTATGTGACTCGTATCACTCAGCTCGTTTGAAAAGATGTAAGGGCATGAACTGACTGTGAGCGTTCCCTTGTTATGTTATATTCGAAATTGTTATATTCCGAGTACCCATAACTATTACTTTGGTGTGTTGTTCGATGTTATAATGGAGAATTGCGTCTGTAAAAAAACGAGCTCGATCATAACGATATCATTTGCGTGTAGGTAACGTGCTCGTAAAGCTCACATACAATGTTATTTGGTTATTTGCATGACTAAATGGCAAGGATTTTGCAATACATTTACTAAAAAGCTCACTCTTATCCCACCACTTTTAGATACGCAATTGACTGTCTTTCGTACTAGTGCAGAAAAATGTGCATGCTTTCCCCCCGCGACAATTTTATTATATTTATCGTATCTGGTTATTTATATCTTTGTGAGTTGAAAAGCGTTATTTGATACATGTGGAATTTTGTCACTGTAGCCCATGATTCTATAACACTCTCGCCAAGACCCGGATGGTTGTCGTCTCGGTGAAAATGATCAACTTTCTCGATTAGTATCAAAATTTACATGTTATTTTAAAAGTCCTAGTAGGTAACTCTGGTATTTATGACCGCCCTTCCCAATGCATTTACCGTCAACGTGAGCATGATTTAAAAGCTTGTTGTTTCATCCAACGTGTTCGAAAACAATGTTTGATAAAGAGGCACGCGAAAAAAGAGAAATAACACCTGAACGCTCTGTTGATATTGTGTTTTTCTGTTACTCATTCGAATATTTCACAAAACTTTTTCTAGGAAATACGTATTTTTTAAAACAAAACCTTAAAAGTTTTTTTAAAATATTTAGGATACTATTTTTATTTATGAGTAATTTTGAAGTTCCAAAGTTGACTGAAAATATCAAGCAGAATTTTAGAAGTCTTTACTGGGTTAGTTTTACACAAATTTACCACACAGTAAAACCTTGTTGAATCTTGTTGAATGAAGATATGCGCAGGAAAACTTAAGTTGCCGACATAGCACGAAAAATTGCCAAACTTAAGTGGCAATGGGCAGGGCACATTGCTCGCAAAACAGATGGCCTTTGGGGCCGAAAGGTTCTGGAGTAGCGACCGCGTACCGGAAGACGCAGCGTTGGAAGACCTCCTACAAGGTGGACCAATGACCCGGTGAAAGTAGCGGGAAACCGATGGATGCGGGACGCACTGGAACGATCGATGTGGCGACGCTTGGGGGAGGCCTATGTCCAACAGTGGACGTGTATCGGTTGAAATGATGATGATGATGATGAAAACCTTGTTATAAACAATTTTTTTTTATTGAAAACTTATCATAATTATGTCAGTACGAATATAATTGTGTAACACAGGCCAACTGAAGTTTAAGATAAACCTGAGGCCCTTTTTTTATGGTGGGAAAAAATCATCCAATGACAACCCCCGCTCTTGGGCGGAGCGGGAGATAGTGTCAGACTCTTACTGACTAAAAGACCCACCCCGTTCCTTCTAGCCACCGGGGCTCGAGCGCCCTTTCGGATAACCCTGGCCCCAGTAGGCTTCGACCCGGCTGGGTCCCTGCTGTTGCTGACAACTCCTTGAGGCGCGCGGGAACAGTGTGCGCCGTCGACGACTTGGGCTTGGTCCGGACAGTTACCGGACGGCCGGACAGTGAGCTAACCATTGCTCACTGTCCGCAAGCCCGCGCCTACGGTGGCCGGAAATCGGGATCAGAATCCCGGCGGCGGCGGCGGCGGCGATAACGCCGTTGCCTGATGCATTCGGCCTCCTCCTTTGCCAGCATTACTGCTTCGCAGAAGTCGGCGACCGCCTGCCACTCCTCCTCGCTCCGGACCATGGCCTCAACACTCAACAAAAAAATTTAAAAACCTAAAAAAATGAATTGATCAATTCGTCACCCTCCCTGCTAACTGTCGTAACTAGCAATTTATATTTTTCTAGGGTGACCGTTGTTCGGTCGGGTGTTAAAATCATATTTCTGTCCTTGCGTTAGCTGTAGCATTATTAATGAATTAATAAGTTTTTTATATTGATATTGGCTTATTCTTTAAGTTAATAGTGGCCCTAAACTTCTAAGGTACGAAGGTAGTGAGGATATTTTTTCCCTTCTTCTGCACTTATGTAAAACAAAATATGTGATTATCTTCTATACGGTAAACGAAACAGATACGACGATTAGAGAGAACTTATTTGAAAATAATGTTATGAACACATTGGTAATATCAGTGCAGATACGCCAGTTTGTGAGATAGGACAGTTAGCGGGGAGGGCGACGAATTTTGTGTTCAGACCTTTTTTTTTTGGTGGGTAAAAATCATCCTGGGCGGAGCGGGAGAAAGTGTCAGACTCTTACTGACTAAAAAACCCACCCCATTCCATCTTGCTTTTCTATCTTGAACTAGACCCTGGCTCCTCGTGTTTAGACCTAAAAGTTACAAATAATACAATGTTACAAACCGATCAGTACTAACCTTTATGGTATGTATAAGAAAGGATAAAGAACTCGATTAAGGGATTAATAAGGGGTCCTTCGATTTTTCTTTCTGTTTGATAGAAAAAAGGTTACGTATCGCAACAATAGTTGGGTGATATTACTATATCATCTACATACGTGTAATGTATTTATGAAATATGTATTCTATACTACAATGTAACCAGTATTTCAATGATTATTTAGTAGTTAATAAATATAATAAATAGTCAAGTGGTATAAAATTAAATTACTATTTTTCTCACGATGTATAATGGCGGGAATCTGTAAAAAATAATTTCCGTACATTTTTGAATTTGAAATCGTTAAGATGATGTTGTGACCTAAATTTTTATTTTTTATAATACAAAAATTGATGTGATTTGATAATATATTATGTATAGTGACTGGCAATTACAACTAACAATTTTTATTATGGGAGCAAAGCCGAAATCGTGAAAAAAATATCAGCTGCTCAGTACATTAGGCATAAATGTACAGCTGATTTTTTTTCGCGATTTCAGGTTTTTTCCTATAGTAAAACTTGTTGGTTATCATGAACAGAATTACGTGTTTAAGTAGCGCACACTAATTACCAGTCACCCTATATATATTAATCTATGAATCTATGTAGGAAAATTTAGCCTCGACCATGAATAGGAAAAAGTAGATTTAAAATCCTCAAATTCCGAGCATGATGTACGAAATGTCAAAAACAGTTTTTTACACTTTGTTTCCCCATGTCGTGAAAATATAATATTTTATTACAACATCCTTTCCGCAGATGTCCAGAACAAAACTCATAATATTTTTCTTTACATTTTTGTACATATAAATACGTTTTAGCAAATACCTATTCTATGAAAAAGATACAAAAATGAAACAATGTTTGTCTGTCTCTATGTAAATTAGGGGATGTGTGACTGTGTTTGGATCTCGTAATGTTTTGAAAAACGTGGTGTAAGCCTTAATGGTAGGGTTGGCTTTACTCTAATTAATTTATGACTCAAAAATGATAATGTTTTTTTGAAGGAAGCTATGGTCAGAATATTCTTTTGTGTACGAGCTGTGTGCAATAATCATCATCATCATCATTTCAGCCGAAAGTAATCCACTATGGAGACAAGCCTTCCCGAAGTGTCGCCACAATGAACAGTGGTGTGCGTCTCGCGTCCATTGAATTCCCGCGACCCTTATCAGGTCATCGGTTCATATTTGTGCGGAAGAGACGCCACTGTGCGGAACGCCCGGAGGACACGGTGGAGCATACAGTCGAGGTGTGCCCTGCTTGGGCGGAGCATCGCCGTGCCCTCGTGGGGGCGATCGGCGGCGGAGACCTCTCGCGCCGGGCCTTGGTTGAGGCCGTGGTCCAGAGCAAGGAGGAGTGGCATACGGTCGCTGACTTCTGCGAAGCGGTAATGCTCGCTAAGGAGGAGGCCGACCGCATCAGGCAACGGCGTTCTCGCCACCGCCGCCAGGATTCTGATCCCGATTTCCGGCCACCGTAGGCGCAGGCTTGTGGACAGTGAGCAATGGGTAGCTCACTGTCCGGCCGTCTGTTCTCGCGCGCCTCAAGGAGTTGTCAGCAACAGCAGGGACCCAGCCGGGTCGAAGCCTACTGGGGCCAGGGTTATCCGAAAGGGAGCTCGAGCCCCGGTATGAAGGCTAGAAGGAACGGGGTGGGTCTTTTAGTCAGAAAGAGTCTGACACTATCTCCCGCTCCGCCCAAGAACGGGGATTGTCATTGCATGATTTTTTCCCACCATAAAAAAAAAGGTCATCGGTTCGTCTTGTGGTAAGCCGCACTAACACTGCATCGTCCGGTGTGCGATCGCCACTCCAGAATCTTTTGGCCCCGTCGATCATCTGTGCAATAAACATAACATAAAATATCTTTATCAAATATATATTTTCTGAAAAATCATGAAACATATCCGCCTCTTCAGGTACCCTTTGTGTTGAGTTACGATAACTAGGCTCTATCAAAAAATCCTTCAACCCTATCAGGATACAAACTGAATTAGCGTAGCATTTTTTTATAAGCCACGGACATAACATTCGAATAAAATAAACTTCTGATCTTTGCAGATGTCAAAAAGTAGGTCACTCTCCACGACACATTTGAGTGATCATCACATTTTGTAAGTTTCCTCTCAAAAAAGCGGGACCGAGTACGTTGTTAGGGAAGCCGTGATAAAGTGAAATTCTATGAGGTGGAAAAATTTCAAAATGTCGTGAGTGTTGGAATGTGGTCGCTCACAATTCTTATTCTTATTCTTTATTGTACACAAAAAAAAAAATACAAACAAAAAAACAGGACATCTGATGTACATAGGCGAGCTTAACCCACAACTAGGTTTTCTTACAGCAAATTTGATTTAAAATGAAATTTTGCATTTGAGGAAAACCTTGAAAATGTACAACAAAAGAAAAAATAAATAAAAAAAAAACATAAATTGAATTTAACTTAAGACCAAAAATATACTAAACAAACATATACAGCACACTAAACATAAACATAATATATACAATAAATAATTACTTATATACATACATATTTTTAGGTCATGTTGACAGGAAATGTTCCTTAATTTTTCTCCTGAAAACTTCCAACGAAGGGCTAGCCCTCAATGTGTTTAATCGGAAGACTTAAGTCTTCCGTTTCACCAAAAAGATTTGAAGAGGGTTAAACTCTATGTTTCTTACTATGATCGTATCAGGAATGTAGATATTCATAGAAGAACTAACGTAACTCAATGAATTACAAAATTAAACTGCACGTGGGCAGGGTACATTGCCAACAGATCAAATGACTAATTTATGGGGTGTTTATGGTATTAGAAGACGCAGCGTTGGGATGCCTTTCTTCAACAGATATTTTATGATTCATCATTGCCAGAATTATCTATATTTACATCCAGATATATTTCATTATTGTGAAGCTTATATTCTTTATATCTTAATTTATCTCCACTTCATTCGATATCACAGTCATGACAACAAAAAAATTATCAGTTAACGTTAATAAAAACATGCTATTACTGCCAATTTGATTGATTCAACTAACATTGAAACTGACGTAAAATATAATAATAATAATAATAATAAGAGTCTGTCTCTTAGTTTTGTACGTCTTACAAAAGATCAGAGTTGCCGCTAAGAACAAGCAAATAAAACATTTTTTCATCTCTCTGTAGCGACATCTATGGCGCCACATAAGAACTACGAAGAAAGTACGAAATCCTGCATCGCGCAATCAAAGTTCTCCGCGCGATTTGAACATTTACGACAGCCCGAAATCATCTATCGGGCAGTAGCCCACCAGACTATAACACCTGTCTGGTCGGAGGATCCTCCCTTTTCAAAGGAGGTTTACGGGACTTTACACTCTGTTCCGCATACCTCCAAACTGGTGACCCTCGACAAAGAACGTCAGCGCAGCCTTCGTGCAGCTACTACTTCGTGACGTCATCATCACTTCCTCAAGCTTTCGAGCAGCGAGCCAATACAGCCAGCACCCGCGGCTATAGAGGGTATCCTGACCACCAGCATGCCTACCTGGTCATACCTGGGGCATCACCGCAGACAGTTCCGACTCACCGAGAACTATCCCCCCATCCATCCCCATCCTTTTTCATCCCTCCATCTCGCAAAGAGTATTTTTGCTCTTCGATATCTGAGAGCAAAAGTCGTTTTTATTCTCTAGAGAGAAAAATAATTTAAAACACTAAAAAACACGCTTTTAGCACGCACTAAATTTAATACCCATATCATGGTGCATTTCAAATAGCCAATATGCCATCTTGGACGTCCGCCATATTGGATTTGAGTCACGTGACTATTTTTTTTCGTATTCTTGACAGCAAACCCTTTCATTTTATACCCATATCATGGGGGTGGATTTCAAACAGCCAGTCCGTCATCTTGGGGAGGCCGCCATATTGGATTTGTAATGACGTTTCTTAGCTAGTCATGTATTGTCATCAGAACTCAGAGCGTGTGCAAAATTTTATCCTAATCGAAGACCGGGAAGTGGGTCAAATTAAGATTCCAAGATTTTCTTACATACATAGTTAGTTACAAGTGAAGCTAATAAAAAGCTTGTTAAAAAGTAAACTAACCGTCCGATTTTACACTGACTTTACAAAACTTTCATTTCACATTACTGATAGCAAAACTTATGAACTGCGAACTCCGTATTTCTAAGAAACTCTTTCAGTTCTACTACAAAGAACGAAATACAAACAGTCTATTTATAGTTTACCAACGGTTTTTCATTTGAACCGGTTACAAGCTATTTGAGTTCCTGTGGTAAGCGCATTACAAAGTTACTAAGTACACTTCGTAGCACTGCTACACGGCTACGCGGCTACGGCGTAGCACCGTAGCACTCCACGACTTTAATACGTAGCCAACCGTTTTAATTTTAAAGTTTTATAGAAACTAATTAGATTCTTGCTTTTAGTAAATAAAATGTTTGTTATTTATTAAATGGTGTATCTCTCGAATTAGGAAACGAAACGGAATCGGATTAAAACTGAACGGTTTAATGTTCCCGTTTTATTCCGTTTTGAATATTTTTTAAATTTAATTTTGCTGTTTTGACGATAACCGCCTGTAATAAAACTTTGTTACTATTATTATAGCGCAAATTGTGATTGCTGGTCGTAATTACGAAGCCTGGTATTTTTACGGTTTTCTTTATTTCAAAAAATGCGGGATTACACAAAGAGACTATCTGTAATTAGTCGGATTGTAAAATGACTAGATGTGGGACTAAAGTGTGAGTCTTAAAAATAATAAATTATGACCTTACACATTACAAGGAGAAAAATACATTACATAAAATATTAAGCCAAAATCATTTGACGATTTTGGTTAATAAATAATAAATCTCATGTGGATACCACAATATCTAAAGTACAATAGCCTAATAAGATTAAACGCAATATCAAGCCCTTCTGACGCTACAATAGGTCCCAAAGGTCTACATATAATGACAGTCTACATTGTAACCAGACCTTAAGGTCAAAAAGGTCATTTCGTAAAGGCGAATACATTATGGTGTATTAACTTAGCACAAAAAACATAGGTTTATACCAGTTTTTTCCACACATGCTAGAAACTCCATACAAACATAACATTTAAAAAATAATATGAGATCATGTTATATATATTGTTACACTAACTTTAGGCAACGCTTTCGCCTGCGTGAAATTAAAAATTGTCTCAAGGGAATAAAAATCCTGTTTTCTCCAGGACATTTACTTAGTTATTTAACCAGAACGACACAACGCTAACTACCGATTACATTAAGTACAAAGTATGTAAAATACATTAAACACACACTTCACGTGACAGCCTTTCTCTGGATGTTTTCAAGAGGAAACTTAAAGAGCATTTCCTTTCACAATGACAAAATACATAATAATACACATACCTAAATACATAAATAAATATTATTTATGTATTTAAGTATGTGTATTTATTATTTGTAATTTTATAATTGTGCACTGGATCCTTACCCTCTATCATTTAATGGTATGCTGGAAGAAAACTCAACTCAGAGTAAAGCTCGCCTATGTACATGAACTCTGATATCCATATATTTTGTAATTAAAAATTAAAAAAAAAACATAGATTAACCAAACACACTGAGTCATCTCGCAAATCACCAGACGTTCAGTTAGTATCTTCTTCAGTATATATCTAGTCCAGGACTAGATTCAAGACGATCGTTGAGTGTGATTAACATTTGCGGAATTCACACACACATGTCTCACACGTCTCGCTACCATACGGTAACGTGGCATCTCAAATAATATTTATGACGTTTTGTCCGGCAATAGTTGTCGACAGTAAAAGTAGTACAAAGTAGATACCTACTAGTATGCTTAATTTCATCCGAATCTGTTAAGCCGTTGGGCCGTGAACTGTATGAAACTGTAAATAAAATCTTACATTATTTTTTTAACTCATATAAACTATTGCTTGACTGCGATCCTACCTGATGGTAAGCAGTGATGCAATCTTTGATGGTTTTTTATTTTTCGGTGAGAAAATCATCTAATGACATCTCCCGCTCTCAGGCTTAGCGGGAGATAGTGTCAGACTTTTACTGACTAAAAACCCACTCCTGTTCCTTCGTTGCCTTTCGTACCGGGGCTGAGCTACCTTTCGAAACTAACCCTGGCATCAGTAGGCTTCGACCCAGCAGGGCCCCTGCTGTTGCTGACACTCCTTGAGGCGCGCGGGAACAATGTGCGCCGTCGACGACTTGGGCTCGGTCCGGACAGTTACCAGACGGTCGGACAGCGAGCTAGCTATTGCTCGCCATCCGCAACGATCGTTGATGGTGAGGCGCATTAATTTATTAAGAGCCTTGAAGTTAGTCTATTACTCTACATTGCACAACTTTCAATGTTTTTGTATGGTACCCTAAAAATTTTACTTTCTACGTAATAACATTCCTCTTAAGATATTTTAGGCTAAACAAGTTGAGGTCCATTATATTATATTATCCTCGTTTTGGACCTCTTCACCTCTCAAGATTACGCTAAACGCTTAGGCTGTCATTGTAGGGGTCCCAATGGTGATTGTCGTTATTTTTGCATACTTAATTAGAATTCTTGCCTTTTTTTTTAAGGAAAATGTACCTTGGAGGTTTGCTAGGTTATTTTTGTTGAGATTTTATTTGTTCAGAGTTATTTTTGTATAACTTTTTGTGTGAGAATTTTATTACTTTATGATTTTTTGTAGATTGGAATCAACTATTTCCTTGTTTTGTGAATTTCCAGAGGTTTAAAAAATTCAAAATGAGTAGAACCTGGCCTCAATTTCTATGCTTACATATTTTAGTGATATAATATACAGGGCTCCTGCAAGCACACATACTTGATAAAATTATACATATACTCATCCTTTAATTATACATATTCTCTTGAATTCCACAGACAAGTTTCACATAAAGCTAGAGCTGAACAATAATTTAGTTTCAGTGTTAATTTCGAAAGTACTAAAGCGCAGACGTGTGAAGTTTGAGTTTGAAGGGATTTGGTCGTTTTTAGTTTGTTATACAAAAGTGTTACATTATTAAAACTTTTCACTTTCATCGTAAATAAGTCTTCAATGAAAAACATTGTTTTCATAATAACATTATCGTGCTGTTAATTAGTAATCTATATCAATATTATAAAAAAAACAAGATTTGTTTGTACGTTATGATTTCACTCAAAAACTACTACACTGAAATTGTAAATTCAAAAATGGATTTAAGAGCAAAGATTATCGTGACGACGGAGGGAAGACGTCGCCACCGAGATCGACTATGGCTAAGGTGGTATGGCGATCTTATCATGTTCATAGAATATACTTGGCCAGAAATTGCCCAAGACTGTAAGGTTTTCAAAGAGAAGAGAGCCTTTTATACCAGCGCGGATATTAAATAGGTCATTTAAAAAATGGTTTTGGAAAGCCTAAGCTGGAGTACAAAGCTGATGGATCCGGAAGGCAGCCTTAGGTAGCTTTTTTTTAGCGGAAGGCTCCATAATAGGTAACGAATAAATTCAACTTCACATATGATAGTTTTTGAATCTCGTCTCTCCGATGACGTAAACTCACCATCCTATATAAATTTCTCTAAACACACGATTCAGCCTTGTAGCTCCCACGCAGTAGTCGTGGATTTGCGAGGTCGTTCAACCCCGAAGTCGAGAATTAATGTTTTCTCTTTTGTCTGGTTATCTTTATCTCAAAGATAAAAGAATTTTAAAAGCTTACTTGTCTTAAATATAAAATAATGGGTACTTGTTTTAGTCACCATTTTGATGAGACAGATTTATACAATCACTGACAAATACGGACAGTTTTCTCAAATGTACAACGATTTAAATTCCGCATAGTCTACATATCCGCAGCCATCGGAAGTCGCAGGGCAATCCACGGGCACACAATCCACGGGATAGCTCGACGTGCTTCCGTCCGGTAAAGACCAGGCCCGAATTGACAGCGTGTAATGTTGCACACGCGCCTCTAGAAGATATCCAATAGGGCCGATGTCTGCTAAGTCTTTATTTGAAAGAGTGACTAAGCTAGACCTAAAACGTAAATCGCAATTGAGGGACACAGGAGGGTCCAGTCAGTAAAAGTGACAAAACCTCTCATACTACCCTAAAGCAGGTCATATGATGATTTTATAAATTAAAAAAAAATGGGTTACATTATAATTTTCTTCTTCCTGCCCTAATCCCATACTACTTGAGGTCGGCACAACACGATTTTTTCTTCCATTCTGTCCTGTCACACTGTCACTCACTATCTCCCTTTTCTTTGATTTCTCATACAATACATCCATCTATTCTTTGGCCTCCCTCTTCCACTCCATCCATCTACATTTTAAAAGAGACTGTGACCTCTCAATTATTTTCGATGTATTTTACTCTAGTACTCTGAAGAATTCATGTGACCTATTATAATTACTGTAAAATTATTGATCTCTTGACGTGTAAAAGTACTTGTATCAAAATAAATTGATTCAGTTGTAATTTAACATGTAAATGGGTCATCGAATTAATGAATGGCTAAATATAGTAGAAGCTTTTTACTTTTTAATGTCCTTATTATTTGAATAACTTTGATCCACCCACTATTGGAAATATACTTTCTTTAATTCTTCTAATAGAAAACGAACAGGATGTAATTAAAATTAACTAACTTATGGTAGTGGTTTTGTTATACTACTATAAAATTATTTCAAGGAAACCAAATGTTTCATAAAAATATTAGTTGAATAAAAATAATAATAACAAAAAGGTCGACTGGCAGATAATGCCTAAGGCATTAAGTCCGCCTTTGTACAGTTTTTTTTGTGCATAAAGCTTTAAATAAATAAATAAATAATCATATCGATATACATCAAAAATTAGCTGAATAAAAGTAATCATATATTTGTTAATTCAGGTTAAACACAACCCCAAATTTCAAAAACATTTGTTGGCAATGACGGCGCAAAACCTAAATATACAGACTTACAAATCAACATCTTTACATAATATAAAACACTAGTTTTTGCTCTCAGCTCCGCACGCGTACATCCACTCTTGGGTGGAGCGGGGGATATTGTCAGACTCTTACTGACTAAAAGACCCACCCCGTTCCTTCTAGCCTTCATACCACGGCTCGAGCGCCCTTTCAGATAACCCTGGCCCCAGTAGGCTTCGACCCGGCTGGGTCCCTGCTGTTGCTGACAACTCCTTGAGGCGCGCGGGAACAGTGCGCGCCGTCGACGACTTGAGCTTGGTCCGGACAGTTACCGGACGGCCGGACAGTGAGCTACCCATTTGCTCACTGTCCGCAAGCCCGCGCCTACGGTGGCCGGAAATCGGGATCAGAATTCCGGCGGCGGCGGCGGCGGCGATAATGCCGTTGCCTGATGCGTTCGGCCTCCTCCTTTGCGAGCATTACTGCTTCGCAGAAGTCGGAAACCGCCTGCCACTCCTCCTCGCTCCGGACCATGGCCTCAACCAATGCCCGGCGCGAGAGGTCTCCGCCGCCGATCGCTCCCACGAGGGCACGGCGATGGCACGCGTACATCTACACTTCTACACTAATATTATAAAGAGCTAAAGTTTGTTTTTGTTTTTTTGCTTTTTTTGTTTGTACGTAATCTCTGAAAGTACTAGTCCGATTGCAAATTTTTTTTCATTGCTAGAAAGCTGCTTTATTCCTGTGTGAGAAAGGTATATATTTTATGTATTTCCTGTCACTCTGGAATATAAAAGAAATAAGTGTAGACAATCCACCATTGATTTTGTCTGTCATTTCGCAATAAACTCAAAAATTACTTAACGGATTTTCATGGTGTTTCCACCAATAGACATTGGTTTAAGAGAAAGGTTTAGATGTATACAGCATGCATATTTATAGTAAATGCTTCCCATATTATTTCATAAACGACTGTGGTCTCAGGTTGACCGCGGACAAAATAATCTGGCCATATGGGGCTTTCTCGACGTAGCTTTAAAACAGTGCCGGCGTGGTGCCACTGAACAGGACCTGCGTCATATACTATGCTGTCCATCCTGCATTTAAAATTTATACGAGGCCATAAACAGTGCTACACAGGTTGTCGAATTCAGTTCAGAAAAAAATACGAAACGAAGAAGATAACAGAAGAAAAAAATCCGAGAATATCAAAGATTTCTGATGCCCCTGCAAAGCCGAAGTGGGTCACTAGCTTATAATATTAAAAGGCCAAAACGATTACGTACTTACAAATCAGAGACACCTTTATATTTCTCCATTTTCACCTCCGCATTGTTGTCTCGAAGTTTCGGCTAAAAATAGATCCTTTTTGAACAGCGGGTAAAAAGGGATGGGTGGTGATACATTTTATCTGTGGGTAGTTCCTACACGTGTGTGATACACAATGGTGTCCTTATGTCATAATCAAGACTGCCTTCTTGAAACGGAAATTGAGTCCATTGTTATCCTTTACAAAGGCATATGTTAAGTTTAAGAACTATAGTTTTATGTTTTGAGCCTTTGAAATAGTATTGCTTGCACATTCTTCTCCATAGAGATCTACGCTTTGGAATATGCAATTAGCATCTTTTTTTTTACTGACTAACTTCTTGATATTTCAAAAGTGCCTGTAAATGGTTTATTTTAATTAAAATACTTTGTATCTTTGAATTATTGCGAGGCAGGTGTGCCTTTTCGAGAATCTTTAAATCTATACATAATTGTGTATCCACTGTCATCTTGACCGATTATAATTTAGATGTCTTCACGGCTAGAGTGAATAGACTCTTAACAAATTAGTGCGCCTCACCATCAACGATTGCATCACTATATCCCTAGCCAAGTTAATAATCTGCAATCGTAGACGCTAGTAGAAAACTTCGAAAGGGCTA
Source organism: Mythimna ferrago (assembly GCA_910589285.2). Classification (NCBI taxonomy): domain Eukaryota; kingdom Metazoa; phylum Arthropoda; class Insecta; order Lepidoptera; family Noctuidae; genus Mythimna; species Mythimna ferrago. Next base: position 4,552,099 of record OU342680.1, read on the forward strand.
ACTTTCAATACGCCAATCTATTAATCGTTAAGGGTTTTTTTTTTTTTTTTTTTTCGATGGGAAAAATCATCTTATGACAACCCCCGCTCTTGGGCGGAGCGGGAGATAGTGTCAGACTCTTACTGACTAAAAAACCCATCCCGTTCCTTCAAGCCTTCAATACCGGGGCTCGAGCGCCCTTTCGGATTACCCTGGCCCCGGTAGGCTTCGACCCGGCTGGGCCCCTGCTGTTGCTGACAACTCCTTGAGGCGCGCGGGAACAGCGCGCGCCGTCGACGACTTGGGCTTGGTCCGGACGGTTACCGGACGGCCGGACAGTGAGCTACCCATTGCTCACTGTCCGCAAGCCCGCGCCTACGGTGGCTGGAAATCGGGATCCGAATCCCGGCGGCGGCGGCGAGAGCGCCGTTGCCTGATGCGGTCGGCCTCCTCCTTAGCGAGCATTACTGCTTCGCAGAAGTCGGCGACCGCCTGCCACTCCTCCTCGCTCCGGACCATGGCCTCGACCAAGGCCCGGCGCGAGAGGTCTCCGCCGCCGATCACCCCCACGAGGGCACGGCGATGCTCCGCCCAAGCAGGGCACACCGCGATTGTGTGCTCCACCGTGTCCTCCGGGCGTTCCGCACAGTGGCGACACCCGGGCGTCACTTCCGCTTTGATTCGGAACAGGAACCTCCCGAACTTGCCATTTCCGGAGAGGACCTGTGTCATGCGGAAGGTAAGGACGCCGTGAGGTCTTTCCAGCCACGCCTCAAAGAGGGGACTTATCGCCATAATTGTGGCGTGCCCATGACGGGGTTGCGACAGTCGCTGACGCCATTCCACCATGAGATCCCGCCGGAGCTCTGTCCGCCATGCCGTGACCTGTCGCGGCAGAGGACTTTCACCCCGGCGTTGCATCTCCACGCGCATGTCGTGCATGTGTGCAAGGACTGTTGCCTCCAGATCCCACGGTGGTAGGCCAGCCAGAAGGCTCGCCGCTTCGCGGGAAATCGTGCGGTATCCCCGCACCATCCGAATTGCCATGGCCCTCTGGCAGGCGTTCAGAATGGACGCCGGTCGCTTTTGCAGCGACAGCGCCCACACCGGCGCCCCGTAGAGGGCCATGGACCGAACGATCCCCGCGTAGAGCCTCCGGCAGGAGGCGTCTGGACCCCCAAGGTTGGGCAGGAGCCGCCCGAGAGCGGCCCCAGTCCGGTTGAGTTTGGGAGCCAGACGTCGGAAATGCTCCTCGAAATTCCATCGGCTGTCGAGGATGAGTCCCAGATACCTCATCGATGTCCCGACGCCGATGCGAACTCCTCCTACCGTTAGTTGGGAACCCGGCGGTGGCGCGTTCCGACGGCCGCGACCGTGAAAACACATGGCCTCGGATTTGCGCAGCGCCACCTCGAGTCCCAACTCCTGGATCCTACCAACGACTATCGCAACCCCGCGTGTCGCTAAAGCGGCCGCCGCCCGGTACGACTCTCCCTGCGCTAGAACCAGCGTGTCGTCTGCGTAGCAGACCACGCTGACCCCGTCAGGGAGGTCGCCCCGCAGCACGTAATCGTACCCGATGTTCCACAAGGGTGGCCCTAGTACCGACCCCTGCGGAACACCGCACGACATCTCCCGACGTTTCCAGTCTCCCTGGTGACCGGGGTAGACAATATACCTGTCCGACAGGTAGGCCTCGACTACTCGACAGAGGTATTCGGGCACCCGGTGGTACCGGAGTGCCCTCCGGATCGTACTCCAGGGCAGGGAATTAAAAGCGTTGGCAATGTCCAAGGACACTGCCACGACACGCCTACCCTGGGACACCGCATCCCCCGTCGTGAGGGCTCGCACGCGCATGATGGCGTCCACCGTCGAGCGCATCCTGCGAAAGCCGAACTGTCCGTCCGAAAGGTCCGGCCCCACCCGTGAAAGGCGCGCGACGAGGCGGCTCGCAATCACTCTTTCAAAGAGCTTGCCCACCTCGTCGAGCAGCACAATGGGCCGGTACGCGGACGGAGAGTCCGCAGGGCGCCCTGGCTTCGCGATGAGGACCAGTTTCCCCGTCTTCCAGCGAAGTGGGAACTGGCCCCTCTCCAAGCATGCGCTGAAGAGCCCTCTCAGTCGAGGCCCGAGAGCCTCCATGGCCAGGACCCAGGCTTTCCCAGGCAAGCCATCGGGTCCTGGGGCGGCGTTCTTGGCACTCAGCCTTTGCACCGCCACTCTCATCTCTGCCTCGGTCACCTCTGGAGCATTATCGTCGTCGTCGCTATTGCGGTCCGCGTCAGACACCGCTGGTGGAGGCGGAGCCATAGGCGGGGGGGAGTGTTCCCCTCGCGCAGGGAACAGAGCGCTCACCACACCCTCCACGAGTTGGGGCCGGAGACTCTGAGTCAGCGGGGGAGCCCAGGGGCGCAGTTTCTCCCGTATCAATTTGTACGGGCGCCCCCACGGGTCCGCGTTCAGAGACCCCAGCCACACGACGCGGGCCTCGAGTTTGGCCCGCTTAATCTCCGCTCGGAGGGTGTGTTTTGCCTCTCTGTAACCTTCGTACAGCTCCGCCTCTCTGGCCTCCGCATCCGGCGCGCGGATGCGGCGCCTGCAGTATCTGGCGTACCGGCGTCGCGCGTGATTGCACGTGTTGCGCAATGCAGCGATTTCCGGCGACCACCAGTACACCTGGCGCTTAGCACGTCCTGGACGGACTCGGGGCATTGCCGCATCGCAAATTTGCGACATGGCCTCCCGGAACCACTCCGCCTCGACGTCGATGTCGACAGGCCTGTCCGGTGCTTGCACCCAGGCCTGTACCGTCGCGGCTTCCAGGAGGAGCTCCCGGTCCATCTGCTTAAGCGCCCACCGCGGACCACAAGGGCTCTGTCGGACCGGCGCGGCCGAGGTTTCGGCGGAGACGTCCAACCGGATATACCGGTGGTCGGAGTACGTCTCCACCTCCTCCATAACGCGCCAGTCGATGACACGTGGCGACAGAGCGGGGCTGGCGAACGAAAGGTCCACCACTGATTCACCCCGCCTCCGCACCAACGTGGGGACAGAACCCCGGTTCAGGACGACCAGGCCCAGCTCCAAGGCCCAGTCCTCCACCAACCGACCCCGTGTGTTCGTGCGCCGGGAACCCCAAGCCGTATTCCAGGCGTTGAAGTCCCCACAAACGACCACGGGGAGGGTACCAAACCCAGCGACGACGGCACTTAGCTCCATAAGGGAGACATGGAGTTCGTCGGGAGTTCTGGTCGGGGACAGGTAGACGCCTACCACTGCAATGTCCCCGACCCGTGCTGCAACGCAACCCCGTCCTCTCGCAACAGCCTCGAGGGGCGGGGTACCGGCGGCGGCCGACGAAATTAGCGTCACCGAGCCGTCTAGGTCCTGAACCCAGCGGGGATGGACGTAGTACGGCTCGGAAACGATGGCGACATTAATCGACCACTGCGCCATGCTCTGGAGCAACAGATCCTGAGCGGGGGCGCAGTGGTTGATGTTCGCCTGGAGGAGACGTAATGGTGTCCTTATTGACATTCCATTACAGTCTCCTCCCGAGCCCCCTGTGAGGGCACCGCCGCGGCGGGAGCGGCGGCGACAGCAGCGGCAGCCAATGCGGTGGCTGCGGCGGTGAGGGTGTCAGGGTGGATGGGCCTGACTTTGCCCTTGGCCTTGGCAGGGGGGTCGCAGGACCTGCCCCCAGCCCGGTGGTCGGCCGACTTGCCGGCAGCCGCACATGCGTAGCAGTGCGGCTTTGCACGGCATTCAACGGCCTTGTGCCCGGGCTGTCCGCACTGGTGGCAGCGGTCACTGCGGTCCTCTGCGGCGCAATAGGCCCCCACGTGGTGCCCCACGTGGCAGCGGTAGCACCGCAGAGGTCTGGGCTCCAGCAGCTTTACCTGGGCCGAAACCCAGCCCACCAACAGCCTTCGGCCCTCGGCCGTGATGGCCTTGGCCGCCGACACGGGGCAGCTTACCGTGACGGCTCGCATGCCCGTGCCGTCAGCGCGGATGGTGCCCGCCCGGACCTGATCGGTCGTGCACCCTCCCGCCCTGACGATGGCGGCCACCACCTCTTCCACCCTGACAGAGTCGTCCAGACCCATTATGCGCATGTCCATGCTTTTGGTGGGTCTGGACACTCGGGCCTCCTCGACGTCCAGGGACGCCCTGATCCTTTCGGCCAGGGCGTCGGCGAGCTCTCCGCTGTCTGTCCCAGGGACCTCCAACATTCGGGCCCCGGTCGCGGTACGCCTCATTCGGAAGCCCCCGGAGGCTCCGAACTCGTCGAGGTGGCCCACCACCGCCTGTTTCGCCTTCGCCATGACTACATCGTAGTTCACGCCCTTCTTTTCCGCAGCTGGCTGTAGTGTGATCACTACAGCTGCGGAAGTCGGGGCGCGAAGACGAGCAGCCATGGCCCGCTTCTTGCGCTCCTGTCGCCGCCTGCGCTTTTTGGCCGCCCTTGCCGCCTTGCTCGCCTTCTTCTTGGCGCCGACGACCGTCCACTCGGCGCCAGCCGAGGGGTCTTCGGGTGGAGAAGGCGGCAGGCGCGACCTAGTCGCCGCCGCGGCGGGAGGACCCGCCGGTTTGGTGACAGCCGCCACCCTGCTCTTTGAGGGAGGAGCAGACTTCCCCTGCCGCTGCTGCTGCTTGGCCGCCGGGACCGGCCTCGCAGGCTCCGACGCCGCGGCAACGCGCCCGGCTTGCCCCGAGGGGCCGGCCCTGGGTGCTGCAGCCGTCGTAGCCGCGGCGACGGCGGCATAAGACGCCGTCTTCTTCTGGCCAGAGGCCGCGAGAGGGGGGCGCAGGACGATGCCCTCCAGGACGGAGAACTGGCGCTGGATGTGCCCCTGGAACTGCTGCTGCTGCTGCTGCTGTTGCTCCCTGAAGGCAGCCAGCTCTTGCCGCAGCAGAGACACAACGTCGCCTTCCGCCTGGGGCGAGGGCCGGGATCGGCCCTGCTCCTGCCTGCTCCCCCCTTCGGGACGAGAGCCCTGGAGAGCGGCCACGGCCGCCTCGAGCCGGCCAAACCTCCCGCTGAGGGTGCGCTCGTAGGGCTCGAAGACGAGCCCCAGTGCCTCCTCAATCGAAGCGTTGGCCAGCTCGACGGAGCGTTTTTTGGCCACTCTCTCCCTCTTGTTGGCCACGCTTGTGATTGCGGCTGCCACCACCTGCCGAAACTTGGCCAGCGCCTCCTCCATGCCTTCTGGCAGCTCGCCAGGGAACTTCGGCACTAAGACGTCGGCGCTGGTCTGGTCGTTCGCGACCTCCTGGGGTCGCCGAGACGCTTCCTCAGCGCACCCTCTCCCTCTGCCCGACTTTCGGGCCACACCCCGCCCCGACGACGAGATTTTCCGGGCAGGTCCCGTCTCGTCGTCGGACGCGGAGCGCATGGCGCGCATGAACGCCCTCCTTCCGTTGGATGCGGATTCTTCCACGTCCATCGAAAGGAGGGGCTCCCGCACCTCCTCCACCTCCTTCCCGTCTGAGTTGAGTGAAGACGCGGCATCTGAATCCGACGCCGCGTCTTCACTCACCTCCCTGAGGCCGAACCTACGGCCGGCCTCCACCGGCATCGCGGACGTGCTGGGAACTGGTCCCAGGGACTCCGCGCTGCCGAATCGTGAGCCACCCTGGCTCGTTGCGTCCACGGAGGACGGTACAGGGTCCTGAGACCCGAGGCGATGATTGCCCCCCCCAGAATACGAGGGGCAGCCCGAGCTCTGCTCGGGGAGGGATTCTCCTGCAAGCAGGTACCCTCCTGGGGTAGTCATATTTTTGTCAGTCGCGCTCATGGTTGTGCTGGACACAGCTTTGCCTTTTTGTTTTAAATGGGGTGGGGTCCCCATTGCACGTTCGCCATCCTGGTCATGTCTGCTGCACAGACACGTACCGGAGGCGAACCCTATCTCTTCTAAATCGCTGTCCAGAAGGCGCCAACAGCTGTTGGTGCCAGCGCTCCTGGACAGCGCACCCTCCGGGCGGTCCGATTGGACTCCGCCGTATGTTCCTCTTGGTCTGGTCTCTCGCTTGAGGCCTTCCGGCATGAGTAGCTCTACCGGCATAGCCCTCAAGGTCATTGAGACACGCAAGCCCCACCACGACGACAACGTGGGAACACAGTTGGTGGGGAATCGTTAAGGGTGAGTTGCACCATTTAACTATAACGATAACCAAACCATAACCAGCCGTGAAACGGCCGCCTATTGGCCAATTCGACGATTTGACAACTGTTAACGGCTTTGTTATCGTTATAGTTAATTAGTGCAACTCACCCTAAGTGATTTCAGTTCAAACAACTATCGGCCTAGGCATCCAATTGGATGCCGGCGTTTAACGAACGCCCTAGGCGTCCAATTAGATGACTAATTTAACCAGATGGCTGCGACATAAATATAATTAGCCATTGACACTCTGTGTACCTAACCTAGTTCTAAAGGAATATCATATTAAAACAATTAGTACTTTAAGACCAGATTACCGTATTTACATGTTACTAACAACCAATTCTACCTTTTTAAGTATACTACATAAAAGAAATAGAGAGAGTTAAAAATGGAACTTTATTCTTCCAAATACGAATTAGTGTTTATTTTTCTATTATGCCATTAACATCTTATTTATTCAAGTAAATCAGTTGGATAACTCTACAAAAACATTACCCGCACCAGACTTTTTCAAAAAAATATAGTAATTAGTACAGTATTTTTATTAGTACATCATCATCATCATCATCATTTCAGCTGGATATAGGCCTCTCCCAAGTGTCGCCATAATGACCGGTCCTGTGCGTCTCGCATCCATGCGATTCCCGCGACCCCCACCAGTTATCGGTACACCTTCCAACGCTGCGTCTTCCGGTACGTGGTCGCCATTCCAGAACCTTTCGTCCTCATCGACCGTCTGTTCTGCGACGAAACTAAAACTCTTCAAGGCCGCAATGGAGGATGTCTTCAAGGTTCTGGAATGGATAGGGCTAGGCATTAAAGTCTATAGCGAGTACATCACTAACACATAGTATAGTAGACATAGTAGTCATGGCTGAGACTACAGAGGAGCCTAGTATAATTAGTACTAGTTCACTAAATTAACATTTTAATGTTTTATCAAAATGAGAATTCAATCGTTACAGTAAATTACATCCATCCAATATTTATACTTTCAAACTTAAAACTCTTTCAATTAAGAAATTACACGATATCCAATTATTCTGTACAAGAATAAAATAAAATTTTCATTCATTATACAGGTTCAACTTTCAAACTATATTTATGAATTAAAATTTAAATCTGCCAGATTGAAATCTTTTCAACGTAAAGTTTTGCTTAGCGGTCGGTAACTCGACTGCTTGACGTTTTTTTAAAATTATTTTTAGGTTACCGTACTAAAAGGGTAAAAACGGGATCCTATTAATAAGGTTCCACTGTCCGTATGTCTGCCATTAATAATAATATTCCACAACTATCACACAACGCCGTCTAGTCTCAAGCTAAGCAGAGCTAGTGTTATGAGTACTAGACAACTGATAAACATACTTATATATTTCTAAATATATACATATTATAGATAAATTACACCCAGACACAGAACAAAAGATCATGCTCATCACATAAATATTAGTCCTGGGTGGGAATCGAACTCACGACCTCCGGCATAACAGTCAGGGTCACTAACCACTAGCCCAACAGGCCAGTCATTAACTGTGATAGCTACATATGTAGTTGACAATTTCATAGATGATTTATCTGTTGCCGCTATAAAAACAAAATAAAATAAATATATAAGTGATTACATAAGTTAAGTTTTACGTAAACAATAAAAAAAACAACTATTTATTTTCAACTAAAAAAGTATGTATTTTTACCATTTTTGCTCGATATTATTAACGGCAACTGGTAGATGTTTGAAATATACTAAAAAAACACAGAATAAAATAAGTATTTAAGAGAGCTTCTATAAAACGGACATGATTTTTTTGCCGTTTTTATTGTCAATGGTACGGAACCCTTAGAAAGAAAAGAAAAAGAAGTTAGTGATAGCATGACGAGTGACAGGGTAGAATGGAAGAAAAAAAACGTATTGCGCCGACCCCAAATAAGATGGGACAAAGGCAGGAAGAAGAAGGTACGGAACCCTTCATGCGCGAATTTGACGTGCACTTAGCTGGTTTTTTTTTTCATTATTAATCTCGAATCAGCAAAGGCATCCAGTGACAATGCTGGCAACTTGGATTTGTGCCAACTGGCAACGGAATGCGACCACCTATATGATTAATTGTTGTTTAATTTCCTACATGTGTGCAAGGATGAGATTAACATGTACAACGGTGCGTGTGTGTGTGTATAAGTAATTTACAGATTATGGGAAGAAATTCTGCTGCGTTGGAAATAACTGCCAAAAATCAAGAACATAGTTTCCCAGTCTTTTATGAACTACTGCCCCCTTCACATAATAGTTAATTATACTACTACTATTATCAATTTTATGTCTCTATATTAGTAATTATAAATTAAAAATTAATATTCTCTCTCTCTCTCCGTAATCGTCCTACACGTGGTCGTAGTTGACGGTCGTGATTATTAATTATATTATTCAAAAATACTAAAAAAAAACTGGCCAAGTGCGAGTCGGACTCGCCCATGGAGGGTTCCTTAGCAGCAAATAATATAATATAAAAGTTCTTGTAGTTCGTTGTAAATTTGATCGATGTTTTAATAATATTGTATAGTTTGCATTGTAATGTACATCATATATTTTTTTTAGTTTTATCATTCTCTTATTTTAGAAGTTACAGGGGGGGGACACATTTTACCACTCTGGAAGTGTCTGTAAACGTAAACTATTCAAGTTAGAAAAAAATGATATTAAAAACCTCAATATCATTTTTGAAGACCTATCTATAGATACCCCACACGTATGGGTTAGACGAAAAAAAATTTTTTAGTTTCAGTTCTAAGTATGGGGACCCCCAAAATTTATTGCTTTTTTTCTATTTTTGTGTGAAAATCTTAATGTGGTTTACAGAATACATCTACTTACTAAGTTTCAACAGCATAGCTCTTATAGTTTCGGAAAAAGTGGCTGTGACATACGGACGGACAGACAGACAGACAGACAGACAGACATGACGAATCTATAGGGGTTCCGTTTTTTGCCATTTGGCTACGGAACCCTAAAAATGACAAGTCGCACATTAGAATGTGCGATTGGCATCATTTTTCTGAAGCGTAGATCTCTATAAAGAAGAAAGTGAACGAAACTACATGGACACTCTTTTTAATCATATTATGTAGATATTACAAATATCTCGGTCACAAGAAACTTGTGACCGATATTTGTATATTAATATTTGTATATTTATATGACACTTGCTAACTTATTTAACTTGCGAAATTATAATATTAGTGTGATTACACCCCCTATTTTTAGTACCCCCTATTTTTATACACCTAATTATCTCAGGATCCTGAGGTCCTGGACCTTTGAAAGGCGTACAAGGAGCCAAAACCAACTTGCAGAGGCCCTTTTAGATGCTTTTAATGGAACGTGGTACCTACCGGTGACAACCCCGGGTTGGTGCGAAACTGTTGCGACCTATGCAAAACTAAGATATTCGTATTTGGAGTCTTTAGTGGACTGGTTACCAATGTAAACTATGTAAAGACCCCCCGGAACAATGTTATTAATATTCATCGATTAAATAATTTTATGTTTTTGATAAAAACCTCAATAAACTGTAACTAAGCAATATAAGTTTCGTGTTGATAGAATGGAGTGGGTTAGAGTAATTGGTCGAGAGAACACGGCTACAATGTAGGTCAAGTATTGACCGTAATATTTAGAGGTTAAACACACTTATCAAATCTAAAATCAGAACAACATTATACCCACGTTGGGCAAATAAACATGGAGTAATTAACACGCTAGTTACTGCGACATGCGGTAAAAAATATTGTTGTATAGATTTACAAAAATAAAAACTAAAAGACTGTTCAATAAGTTTTTGATTTTATGAAAACAGATTGGTAGTTAGGTTAGTAGTCAGAATGTGACCCACGGATGCCCCTTAAGTTGAAAGGTAGAATCTACAAGCCTGTGATAAGACCTGTGATTAGAATGTTGGCTTGTGAAAAAGGACAGATGAAAGAGATTGCATGTATTATTATATTATTATTATACCTAGCCCATACTGTCCCACTGCTGGGCAAAGGCCTTCCTCCACTCCTTCCAATGTTCCCGGTTTTGAGCCATTGCATGTAGCGGATATGAAAATGTGGACACGAAATAACGAAAAAATACTTTTTTTAGACATCTCGCAAGTTAGTACGAGTATCAAATAGTTTTCATCATTATTTTCGACTGCATCATACTCTAGACCGACCTTTTTTGAGGTGGAAAATCATCCAATGACTTCTCCCGCTTTTGGGTGGAGCGTGAGCCTTATGTCAGACTTTTATTAACTAAAACCATAACTGGTGTCCTTCAGTTGCCCTTTGCGTTCTAGGATCATTTTCAGAAATTCCCCGTTGCCCTAGCAGACATCGGCGTCGCTGACCCCCTACGGTTTCCTGACATCTCTTTGAAGGGCGCGTAGATCACTAGACTCCGTCGACGACTCAGGCTCGGTTGTGATGGTTACTGGACGGCTGCATAGCAAGTTATAACCCACCCTTACTACCCATTTCACTACAGCGTAAGCTTCATAGAACTAGTAAGTTCATAGTTGATAAAGCTTGACTTGTATTAGGTTACGATGGGGCTAGCATGGTCGTACTGTAACCAAAAGTCCCAAAATTTATCAGATTAAAAAAAAAAAAAAAGAACTAGTAGGGAAACAGAAATAATTACACACAGATGACCCGCATACCCATTTCCCCAATGTAGTTAAAAACTTAAGCACTAATTAAACTTTTCCAGCAAACTCCACAAAAATCAGGGCAAAGAAAATAGTGGCACAATTTAAAAACCCTAATTAACTAGCAGGAACAGCATACATACACGTTTTCCTGTAATTTGGCGTCTCCTCAACGCTCTGTCATTACTAACCTAGACCACTTAATTGCAACTATAAAACTTAACCCAACGGCAAATAGTTGAATTTCGAATAACACAAGGAAATTAGGTTAATTATTACTAGAGGTCACCCCTGTTGTTAGGTTAAGGAGTTTTGTGAGTACTTTGTAAGTAACAATATTTAAAGTTTTAATTAAGAAATAAGAGACTGAAATATGGCGGTGAAAGTACAGTATGATGAAATGAGACGAATAGAGACTTGCTCTGGGACTTGTGGAGAAACAGAGCTTGAGAATAATTATACGCAATGCTGGTTTAGGCTGTAACATACTTACATAGACGAGGTAGGTCTTGATATGTCATTTTAACCCAATCTGAGCAGTGGTGTCCGAGTGGAAACGGTCATGACTTACGAGGTACAAACCCAGCCAGGCTCATTACTTTGTATAATTTATTTCATCACCACTGCTCTCAAAACGGGAAGGAAAACATCGTGAGGAAACCGGCATGTCCTAGAACCAAAAAGTAAAGATTTTTTTTTTGTATGAGAGATAACCATCTCTGAAAGTCATTTTATACCGCGTACATCAAAGGACTGGAACAATTTGCCTGCTGCGGCCTTCCAGTCCGATTATAATTTTGGTGCTTTCAAGGCTAGAGTGAATAGGCTCTTAATAAACTAGTGCGCCTCACCATCAACGATTACATCACTGCTTACCATCATGCGGGATCACAGTCAAGCACTAGTTTATAACAGATAAAAAAAAGTACTGTACCGATTGCTAAAAATTTTTCACCGATAGAAAGATGATTTATTCTTGAGTGACATAAGCCATAATTTATGTACGCGGGCGTAATGCGCGTAGCGTAAATATTGCCAGCAATAATAATAATAATAAATAATAATAATAATACGTTTATTCAGGGTAACATTTGGCAAAAAAATATTCCCATATTGCCAGCAACGGCACATCTCTACGCGGGGGAAACCGCAGGGAAAAGCTAATCGTTCATATAGCCATAATATATACGTAAACTCCAAAAACCTTGATTTAGACACTAATATATAGACCTAGTTCAGAAAATACGTTAGCCACATAAACCTTTCAGCATTTGTCATTGTCTAAGAGTAGATTTTCGACTATGCATTGTTAGTACCCCGAATACTTGGCATAGCGACCTGGCAATTTTGAACGTGAAGCCTAACGGTCAAAAGCGTTCTCCCGCCCACGATTCGTGGTAATTGAGTGATACTTGAACGTTTGCAAATCTGGCTCTAATGTGTTCAGAGTTGAACTAATGTGCGTAAGATTTCTGTGTTTAGTAACTTGCATTTTACGAAAGTATCGCAGCCTATGTAGATGAAGTTTTTTTTTCCCCCTAATCTTAGAGTACATTCAAACTCCCTTTTTGGAATTTTGATTTTTTATTAAGCGACTTCTAAAAAAGGAGGAGGTTCTCAATTCGGATATACAATCTAACCTTGTATAGTGCCTAATAAGTAATTTAATTATAACCTTAACTAATAAAATTACTAATGTTGCTAAAACCTTCTGTTGATGAAAGTTTTTTTTACCTATTTTACCAGATGATATAAGAAATGTCAGTTCAGTTTATTTTTACCCAACTGCGTTAGAAGAACATTTACGTTTTTCGAGTGTATGTACTATGCGTCCAAATGTGAATAGGATCGATTGCATGTTGTGACGTCACGATTTAGTGTCAAGTCGAAAAATTTTTTTCAAAATTGAGGAACTCAGAAATGAGTATAATTGAAGAACCGGATTCTGATTAAACTTTTTTCGATCACGGTTCGTAAATAAATTAAATTTTTCGTAAAATAGTTAAAGTTTAAAAATGTCTTTCCTTGATTTGACAGTAAATCATGACGTCACAACATATAATCGATCCTATTCTCATTTGGAACGCATTATTTTTTTTTATTGTTGATAGTGTGACTGTTCCAATAAGACCCTAGGCTGATAAAATTTTCATTTTTCCTGAATTTCCCTACATGAAGGTATGAAGGTCGGCTTCCCCCTTAAAGGAAGAGGGCGAGCGCCGCCATTCGCCCGCCGTTCGCGCAGCTTTCAACCAGAGACATGGACAAGCTCCCACCGACAATAATGGATTTCCAAGGAATATGTCACCTTCTCCCGACTTAGAAAGCTGGGGGATTAGGTGGGAAATTGAGAAAAAACAAATTTAAAATCAAATAGGGTTGGAAATCCAAAGGATAAGGAAGGATAATCTACTTTTCTTTTGAGTTATGAATATTATGAGATTGAGAGGGCTGCAAAAGGGTATATAACACGTGACGCTTGTATTTGCAAGTTAAATAATTTTGGAAATTACTTTAATCCGTTTCGCTCGTGCGTGTCCTGACCAATCCTACGGCAAAGGGTTGTGAGGCCTCTGTTATTGGATAAGACACACTTCCTTTAACAATTGACTCCTTATAACGACCTACTCACTCATCACTAAAACAATTCAAAACTAAAACATCGTGACGCATCGTCAGTCGGCCGCAGAACTATTTACAGTTGCCTTGCTAGACGCCGAAGTGGTTTATCGATACTTCTCACTTCCTTACAGCCCCAAGGTGAGGACAACATAACCTGCACGCCTCCGAGCTACGTCTAGCTGAGATATTTTTATGAAATGTGTCCAAACTTCGTGTCTCGCTAAATATTATTTTTTTGTATCAGTAAGAGGCCTACGGGGGCCGGGTGTGATTTAACGAGATACGATCCCTAGCGTTCCTTAGAACGACTACCAATGTTTAGGATACTTGGCGGTGACTACCCCAATCTCTGTGGAAGTGTGCGCATATCAAGAACAATGTAAAATATTCTACTGTCAGTCAGTTCTTAAGGGGAGGTAGCCATCGCTAACGTTTGGTGGTTCGTGATCTCAGTATCTCAGTTCAAACTGGCCTTAGCATGTAACGAATATTTATTCGGTTCAACCTTCAATTGGCAGTGTTTCAGTCATGGTTGCGCCAAGTATGGCTGGAAGTGTCAAGTCCTCTCGAAGGAAAGTCAATGTCATGCTCACTCCAAAGGAAGGCCTTCTCCGAGTCCCTAACACCAACCGCAAGCTCAGGTTACCTTGTCATAGGATGGAATAAGGAAGGATAAAACACACAACACTCACCCATTCAGTCTTCAACACAGCCGCTGAGATCCACTCGCGTACTTACACACTACTCACTAGATCACAATCAACGCCCATCCATTCGTACTCTGACTCACACGCACAGATCTGTACTATAAATATTTGAGAAGCCTAAACTGGACTCAGTCCACCTATAATATCTAAAACTGTATCACAATACTGGCACTCCTAAGAATTACAACGGGACGTTGCTATACGATATACCGAGTCAGATGGCTTAGCTGAGCGTGTCTACTTTCTCGGGCCCCGAAGCCAAGTCTCTTTCTAGACGTGTGTTCCCTACTCGGCCCTGACGCTAAGTCCATATCCTATCCGAGTCAACCCTGTGCCTTCTCTCGCCTTACGGCCCAGTATCGCTTGTCAATTACTTATTATTGCTTTCTTTTTTGTATAGTTTCTAGGAAGGTTTGGGATTGCTTCGTTCTCACGACTTGCTCGCACGTGTTGGGTCTTTTGGTTATTTCTTTATAAGTGTGCTAAAATATTTCCCTTTTTTGTAATTGTTCCTTTCACATTAAAAGGACAATTTATGAGGGTCTAAGTGGCGCATGTCGCCAGACGTGGTGTTTAAAATATAATATTTTGTTATTAATTTGGAGTAAGTGACAGACAGTCATAATAGTTTCGCGCTTGACCGCCATCTCACCTGATGGAAAGCGACGATGCGGTCGACGATGGAACGCGCTTACCTAAAAGAAACCTATTCACTCTCGACTTAAAGATTCCCGGGTTGTAGCTATCAGTAAACACAGACTCCGGCAAGGAATTCCACTCCTTAGTTGCACGCACAATGAATTGTATGTATAGGTATATTTTTTTGGCACGCCCTGAAGCCTAAACAGCTTGTTGCATTTTAGATTAAGGAATGTCATTAGATTCTTCTTGGTTGCGGCAGTGACAAAGTTAATCAAAACTTTAAAAAAAATAGTCGTAAATATATATGATTGAACTAAAATTAATTTCACCAACTGCATCAAGCCGCTTAAAGTTTTGTTTTGAACTTTTTTGATGTTTTTTTTTTGGTTGAGTGTTTTGACACTGTCAAGTTTTTTTTTCACTAGTTTTAACGTTATTATATAGATAAAATTAGATAGGTAAGTACATCATATATAATGGATCATATATATGGTAATTTTCGAGAAAATAGTTTATTATTAATTTACAACTTGTATTCCTAAAACAGTACGTGCGTCTTTTGATATAATTAAAAATCGTGACAGTAGGTACTTTTTATAAACCTATAAAAAATGAATAACACCTATCAGTCAACAAAACAAAGTATAGGGTAGCTATTTAGTATTCTGAGCTCGGCGAACATCGGAATACCTAAACATCTTTTTTAAACCTCTCGGCTTCCAAAAACACCAATCACCATGTTATTGCGAATCTATTCCCAAAATCAGTGGATAATAGATTAGCGATTCAGAAAACGTAAAACATCAGTAATAATATATTCCCATCGAGGCTGTCGCCCACAAAAAAAAAAACTTAATTTTTATAATTTAACTTTCGAAAGGCAAAATTTGACGCTGAAAAATTGTAGCTTTATATTTTTGTCCGCTCATTTTTCAGGAGGGGAGGACTGAAAAATGTCCAAATAACGAAATTAATTCTACGTTCCCCGGCCGAGATTAAATTAAATCGTTTCCTTGTTCTGCCCTTACGACTAGCCCCTTTAATACGCATTGTACCAATGAGAATTCATTCTGTTTTTGTCAGTTTTCATGTTCTAACAAAAGATGTAATAGTATTTCTCAACGAGTCTCGGGTTTGTAAACATACGGTTAAAAATTGTGAGCGTGACGGCTGTTTAGTTCAGTAGATTGAGCACTCCGACAAAGCACTTAAAGCACTTGTCCAATGGGTTAAAATAAAGCAGTTGCTGTATTATTATTAAGTTGTTTATAAGTGTAGATAATTAATTAATTTATAATGTTGAAATTGAAATAAACCGTGTTTTATTTGAATATCACTTAAACGTTCATTCATTTACTACCAAAACAGCATCATTTCTAATCAGCTACATTATCACTTACTGTCAGGTGAAATAGGTGGTCAAACGCAAGCCTATCAATTATAATATCAGAACCAAAAAAAAATTTTGTACTTAGAATATTTCAATCGAGGACAAACCCTAATTGCTAGATAAATAAGCCTAAGGACAGTTTGTTTTAAACAGATTTTTTTCTTCTTAAATTAGCCAATTTAAATTTAAAACAAAATGGGAATAGCTACCTACAAATAAAACTTTATTTTCGACTACGACCTCGTGTCCGCCCACACTCTGCTCCCGTGTGTTTCAATAAAACATCCTAGTACCCTACCACAGCACTTTTAACAGCTTGAACCCATTATGCTGCCGTTACGTAAATACTTTTAGCGTATGTACATACCTTTACATAATGATTGTAGAACTCTCTTAAGAACACATTGTCTTTTTAAGATCCAGCCTGTATAATGTTTCGTTTAAAAATTCTTATCCAGGATTTTTTGGAGCTCTGTGGTCCTTTTTTATCATTACAAGGTAAGTCGTGTTCTTTTAAGAGGCTTTGCTTTGTTTTTTTATACTGTTACATGTGTCACAAAAACACAATGATGTAAAACTGACTAAAATGATTCAGGATATCATAGCTTAAGTATAATCGGCCTCATAATGATCCCACTGCTGGGACTTTTTAGGTGAGGGAATGGCCTTGGAATATTATGTTTATATTGATTCTGAATTCTGGCAAGAATGGAAATCTCGTCCAGAGACATTATATGGGTGATGAGTGAATTACAAGTAATACACAGTGTATTCCAGATCATTTATTATAACAGACTGATCTATTATAATATAGCGTTTAGGTATTTTATTCACAATGAGCCGTCAGAGAATACATCGTAGAAGCAATTAGAGTCCGCACGATGTCCGAAGGACAAGAGAGCTTTTGAAGTCTTAAACGTCTGTTTTATTGCCAAACTCGCTGCAAACATCAAACCAGACTCAGTCAAAGCGTATCCATCAGACAACTTCGTCGCGTCTTCTGTACTATTCATAAAAGTAATAAATAACTGGGCAAGTGCTAGTCGGCCTCGCGCACTGAGGGTTCCGTACAAACTTACCTATGAAAACAGTTCAGTTCCCGAATTGAGTTGAGCAAAAAAAGTTTTTTTTTGTGACGTAACTTCAAATTTACAGTTTTCCGATTTTTCCCTATACTTGTACTATGAGACCTCGCTTAATGATATCCCCCGCCCTTGGGCGGAGCGGGAGCTAGTTTCAGACTCTTACTGACTAAAAAACCTACCCAGTTCCTTCTTGCCTTTCATACTGGGGCCGAGTATTCCTTTAAGAAGCAGACCGGTAGGCTGACAATAAGGGTTCTGTTTTTTCTATTGACGGAACCCTAAAAATGAATGGCGTGTTTCTAAGCGCAAAACTCTCATTCTGGCTGGAGTTGGAGGTACATATTGTCAGTTTTCTACTGACTATAACCGGCCTGTGTTCGATTCAATTTTTTGACTGGCCTGTTGGTCTAGTGGTTAGTGGCCCTCATTGCTAAGCCAGAGGTCGTAGGTTCGATTCCCACCCAGGACAAATGTATGTGTGATGAGCATGATCATTTGTTCTGTGTCTGGGTGTAAGTTATCTATACAGATGTATTTAGAAATATGTATATAAGTATGTTTATCAGTTGTGTAGTACTCATAACACAAGCTCTGCTTATCTTGGGACTAGACTGCGTTGTGTGATAGTTGAGGAATAAAAAATTGCCATTTGCGACTACAGTAACTCTTTTGAACAGTTCTGCTTTCCTATCCACCCCATTCGTAGATACCTATTCGTGTTACTTTATTTATATTGCCATGACCGATACACCACTCAATAACGGTTGCATTTTATAACGTTTGTTCAGTCAATAGCCGTTATGCTGAATCGATAACTTTGACACCAATTCGACTATCCAATAAATATTTTAAGCTGTTATGGTTATGGTGTTGACAGTTTGGAATATATAACATGCATAAAATATCGTATATTTTAATGCAATGTAAACGCAGTGGTAGCCCAATACTAACGGCCTTGACGAAAGATTTGCAAGTCGTCTTTGTGAAATTTATTTTATTACCAGTGCTCTGAAAACGGTGAAGGACAATATCATGAGAAAATCTAGAATAAAAAAAAAGACGTGTGGCACTCGGGGACTGCCGCGGTAAAGCATAGCATTTTTATCAACTTATGCAATTATAATTATTTATTTATTTTATTTATGCAGTATTTTTTTTCCTTTGTTTTTTTTTTCTTTGATATTAATTGAAGTTACACTTTTTGAGCGTGGTGACCGATAAGAAAACAAATGAGTGGGGGGTGTTAGGTTATTTTCGTTACGGAATTTCTGGATTCGGTCTCCACGCTCAAGGCCCGCGATAGAAGCTATGCAATAGCTTAAAAATTCGATGATATGTTACATCACCAATCCACAATCAATCATGGATCACGGCCCATTCCCATTTCTTAATTCATTAAATCCCAAGCGAACGCCGACGTTCGCGCACCCATTGTCTTTCTATTGTGTCTCTAATTCTCACGATTGAAAGGTTTATAGATTGAAAGGGCTATATTTCACCGGGACACCATAGCGGATCGACCAGTTGAGCCGCCATGGTGTCGCGGTGAAAAATGACTCTAAGCTACCAAACTAGACACCATACAGACACCAGAGTCACCACACGTCCGAGTTGGTCGCGCCACCAAATTGGTTGCGCAACCAAACGGACACTAGGTGAGTAACTCTCTATAGAGCTGCATACATTTTGTTGGTAGCGACGACTGGTCGCGCCACCACGGTGTCCCGGTGAAATATAGCCCTAATGCCTTGATCACACGTACCGAGTAAACAGACGAGACAGTGCTCTCGGCCGAGTACTCGGTACGTGTAAACACAGCGCCGAGTGTTCGGCCTACCACTTATCTCTACAACTCGCTTATATCACTGTCTCGGCCGAGTAAAATTTTACTGTCTCGCCCTTTTACTCGGTACGTGTGATCAAGGCATTAGAGTAGGCCCAAGTCTCAGAAATAAGATCATTATAAAGCTGATTACGTTATGCTATGCTAAGATGGCAGCGATGATAGAAAGTAACAACGACTTTTTTTTGATCAAAAAATTTCACATTCCGGTGGTCTGGAAAAATAACGACATTTTTATGTTGATCGTAAAAGATTTAACCCGTAGTCGCCTTAAAAGCGTCATCAATGCAGTACTCGAACGATAAACCATTAAAAGCCTAGTGTTTATGCTAATAAGGTCGAGAATCGATCATCTTGGTTTTATTCTTAATGTTGAAGCTTACTGACTTCATAGCCAACATTAGGGTCGGGAGCCAAACTCTCGATGGTCGGCTTAAGTCAAAATTTAAATTGTGGAAACTAAATTTGCATAGAGAGTTTACTTCCATACATATATATATTCATGCTTAGTTCGTTGCCTAATATAATAAGAATGGAAGTTTATACCCCTTTTAGGGTAACTTTACACTCAACGTATTTTAATGCAGACAACTGGGACGAGACGGGAGAGAGAGCGAGTTTCATTTGTGCCACGCCTTGTTGTGACACGTGGCAGGTCCGCTTTTTAGTTTCGTGTGAATTTGTAGACACAAAATACTTTCAAGTAGATCTATTGGGAAAGCTAAGAAATAGATTTTGTTTTGGTGGGTAAAAATCATCCATATAACATCCACCGCCCTTGGGCGGAGTGGGAGATAGTGTCAAACTTTTACTGACTAAAAAACCAACCCCGTTCCTTCGTTGCCTTTCATACCGGAGCCGAGCCTCCCTTTCAAAAATAGACCCTTGGCCCCAGTAGGCTTTGACCCTGCTGGGCCCCTACGGTTGCTGACAACTCCTTGAGGCGCGCGGGAACAGTACGCGCCGTCGATGATTTGGACTTGGTCCGGACGGTTACAGAACGGTCGGCCAGCGAGCTACCCATTGCTCGCCGTCCGCAAGCCAGCGCTCACATAGCACCGCCATGGTTTCTCGGGTAAAATATAGCCCTACTTGATCTTGTTCTCTAATATCTCTTGGTTTTCTGTGGTGTTTGTAAGTGTTTGAGTGTGCAAAATGTTTTAATACAATATTTTTTATTTTTTTTTATAAAGCATAGGCTCGCGTTTGACCACAATCTCACCTGACGGTAAGCGATGATGTGGCCGACGATGGAGCACGCTTGCCTAGAAGCAATCTATTCACTCTTGACTTAAAGACCCCTAGGTTATAGCTATCAGGAAACACAGACTCCGGCAGGGAATTCCATTCCTTAGCTGTTCGCATAATGAATGTACTCCCAAAACGCTTTGTACGTATAGGTGGGATGTCCACCATGTACCGGTGGCGCAACGCCAATTATTATTACTACTTATCTGACGATTTCACCAACAACAATAATTGTATCATGTTAGTTTATTTGCAAGAAATATACCTCGAAGAATTCAACGAATTAGCATTTTAAAACATCATAGTGCTAATAAAACACTCCCAAACACCACTTCCAAAATGCTCGCGCCAAACTTTAAAGTGCAGTCTGAACAGGCCTTAAGTCACCTCTTTTTTGCATTCCCCAACATTCATAACCCCATTCACTGGGAGGTTCTTATGATACAAATGCTTTCATATCTTTACTTTTTAGCTCTTTTTACTTTACTCTGTTTTTTTAACCGACTTCTCTAAGAACAAGGTGAGGTAAAGTGGGGCAATTTATGATGTACGCATTTGGGTCATGTTTTTTTTTAATTTGGTGAAATAATCAAAGCATAGGGGACTTCTATTTGTCTGTAAAAACACTCAGTATAATGTTGACACCGCCATGAACGCGAGCGAGTAGGGAGGCGAATCTTTTTTAAAGTCGTTTATGTTTTATATTACTAATAATATTTTTTAATAATAAATATTTTTTAAGAAAACATTGAACATAATATAATTAATCTACACTGATATTATAAAGAGGTAAAGTTTATTTTTTTTGTTTGTAGGAGGTAATCTCTGAAAGTACAGGTCCGATTGTTAAATTTTTTTCACCGATAGAAAGTTCCTTTATTCTTAAGTAACACAGACTATATATTTTATGTACGCGGGTGAAACCACGTACAAAAGCTAGTATGATATAAAAAAATAAATTGAATAATAATAAACCATTTTATTTCAGATATAAACCATAGATTGGAAAACATGTTTAGAGATTTTTTAATTTTTTTAGCGCTGACTGTATGATACAAGAGTTATGTGGTTTATGGGACTGAAAGGTTCAGTTGCTTAAACGAATACTCGTATGACAATGGTCAACATACCCTTTATTCCGGGTATCATACACCCATGCGTCTTTTGTTTAGGCACTCCGGATTACTCCACATACGTGAAATAATCCCATCGGAACCCCATGTGCATGTATGTATTAAGCTTATAATAATATGTAAATCACGTATGAAAACGTGCATTGCGACCGCTACTTTGCAAAACAAACACGCATTATTATCGTTGCTGGTGGAGGAGTTGGGGGGTATCGAATGACGTACTTGTCACACCCATACACAATACATACGCTTTGAAAGTATAGTTGCGGACGCCACTAGGACATAGAAGAAGCAGTGATAGTCTTTTTTGCTTGATAAATCAAAACTGGCTTGGACTTATTCATAAAAATGTTTGTCCTGTATTTTTGTTTATTTGGTGTACAATAAAGATTATAATAAATAAATAATAACTGGGTAAGCTGATAACAGCAGTAAGAAAAAAGAAAGAAGCAGCAGCGCCAGGAAGAAGTGTCAGACTTTTACTGACTTAACACTAATACTGGTTTTTCAGTTACCCTTTTTTGCGAGGGCTTTTTTTTTGTGAGGAAAATCATTTAATGACAACCCCCGCTTTTGGGCGGAGTGGGAGATAGTGTTAGGTTAGTTAGGACTCTTACTGACTAAAAAACCCACCCCGTTCCTTCAAGCCTTCATACCGGGGCTCGAGCTCCTTTTCGGATAACCCTGGCCCCAGTAGGCTTCGGCCCGGCTGGGTCCCTGCTGTTGCTGACAACTCCTTGAGGCGCGCGGGAACAGTGCGCGCCGTCGACGACTTGGGCTTGGTCCGGACAGTTACCGGACGACCGGACAGCGAGCTACCCATTGCTCACTGTCCGCAAGCCCGCGCCTACGGTAGCTGGAAATCGGGATCGAAATCCCGGCGGCGGCGAGAGCGCCGTTGCCTGATGCGGTCGGCCTCCTTCTTTGCGAGCATTACTGCTTCGCAGAAATCAGCGACCACCTGCCACTCCTCCTTTTTGCGAGGGCTACGGTGACTCCTTCAAACAATCCGCAGCCTTGGCAGGCGTCGACTCTAACTGGCTCCGTCAATTTTGCTGGTATCTCTTTGAATTTTTTATATAAAATAAAGTTTTAAAATAAGGTCCTATTGTCGTTTAACTGTTTTATTTATGTGAAAATAAATAAACTGCAAACGAATATTTGAGGCGTGCGTGGAACACAACGCGCCGTCAACTCAGGCTTGTTCTTTATATGACAGGTGGACGGCGGACTACCTGGCTCGCTGTCTATAAGCTTGCGCCTACGGTGACCGGTAATCATCTTGCGACTTCCGACGTCTGGGGCGTCTCCGGTGGGGGTTGAGACATCAGGTTTTGTTTACACCTCACTGTAGCAGTGATAGCCTAGTGATAATGGCCCCGACATACAAGGTTATGGCTTTAAACTCAGGCAGGCTACTTACTTTGTGTAATTTAATTTCAGTCTCAAAACATCAAGAGGAAACTGGAATGTTCTAGAACTAAAAATTTGAAGAAATGTGATATCCACTTATCCGCACTATGCCCGCCTAGTAGATTACGGTCCATGCCCGCTCCTAGAGAGGCTCGAGGTCCAGCTGTGTGATTATTATAAGTTTAAATATGCTTATACTGATCTGCATGGTTCTCATTTAATTGGATAAGATAAGATAAGATAAGATAAGATAAGATAAGATAAGATAAGATATTCTTTATTTGTTTAAACATTGTATACAAAAGCATGCAAGATATAGGTTTATTGTTTGAGTCCAGTCATGTTTATGCCATAAGTATCGGCGTACAAATATTTATAAAATTGAAAACTAAAAATAATAATATTGATAATAAATCCTAACACATAAAACTTAGCCAGAATTTCACTTACAAATTTATAACTTAGGCCATTTAATTCGAAGTTATTTTTATCTTATCATGTCAACATTCGAAATTAATTAAAAACAGTAATGTTAAACAAGAGCAATGTCAAAGCTACAAAATATATGTCAAAATTAGAAGATTTATGTCAAAGTTACAAACTATACGTCAAAATTAACAGTTTTTTGTCAAAACAGTATGGATGTCAAAATTGCAATATAAATGTCACAATTACTTGGATCATTACCGATTTGCTGTATGGACTTTAAAAGAGACTTTAACCCTTGGGTGTGTTTCGATTTTACTTCTTAGGGTAGCAGCTAGGAAACACCAGCCTCACCTAGTTTAAACTGATGAAAAGAAATGATCTGTAAAAGTGTTTTTGAAAACCTATTTGCAAAATAAATATCATTTATCTTGATCATTATCATCATTGAACACTATTCTTGACCACTTTCTACCGTCAGTTACCAGCCATCATTCAAAGATTGTTGCTCCAACTAGCCTGAGGGCTTAACCAAGTTCCCTTTTCAGATTCTCAGCCTCCACTCAAGCAATCATAATTGTAGAACCTTCAAACCTTTTGATCAAAAGCCTCTACAAGTTCTTATGCGGTAACTTTTAAACCGACTTAATTCCATCGGATCTTTTCAAAAGCAATTTGTATTTCTTTGTGCAAACATCGAGAAAATTATGTAAACAAGACAAAGTGAATATAACACTTTTATCTATTAGGTAGCCGCCTTTCTTCGGGACTTCACATTTTTACGATTATTTTGAAAGTGCCCCAGGGAGATCCTTTTTGCGTGCGGCTGAAGTTTTAAGATGTGAGCGAGGGTTGTGGGAATAACAGTGCATTTTATTATGTAGTTACGCGACCATGTTTACTCGCTTTTACTAAAACATAGTCTGGTAAAAGCCTTTCGCCCGTGGGTTGGACAAACGGTTTTGTCTAGAGTACGAAATGGTGTGCCATAAAAAAATTGTTATACTAACAAGAGTTCTACATAACCAGAGTAAGTGCCACTTCTATTAGATTTTCTCATAAATATTTTTTATTATGATCAGTATTCTATCTTAGGCTTTTTTGACGTGAATACGTAGTGTTCCCATGTGGGAGTCTATTCAAAAACTTGGATGATATCAAAATCGGCGGATACAGTTCGTTGGTGCAGCTACATATCTATAATTTCCATCAAACATTTAATTAAACCACTCTGGATAGCTAAAGGAAGAATTTGGTACTCTATTGTAAGGACTGTGACGCATCGCATGCGGTGTAGGGGAAAGCAACGCCATTTCAAGGTAATTTTAAGTGTTTTGAGATTTCAATTTATTTTAATTGTTTTTCTTATGAAAACTATTGACAATACCGGTCAATGTGCGATTTTTGAAGAAGCGTGCCAAGCCATGAACGTTTTTTTTTTATTCGGAAACTAGAATAAATGAAGAGAAAAAGTGTTCACATTCACATTCCAGAACTATAACTAATTATTTGAAGAAGTGTACGCAAGTACGAACACGAACATAGCGAACACAAACATCAAACATGAATATTTGGTTTGTACGTTATGGCCGTTATTTTCGAACAAAAACGCGAGCATAGTTTGAATCGAGTTCGCGCACAACAATCGTGAATTCTCTATTTATTAAACCCCAAGCGAACGCCGGCGTTCGCGCACCTATTGTCTTTCTATTGTGTCTGTAATTTCCACGATTGGAAGGTTATTAGTCATGGTGGTGTCGTTAGCAGTGGTCGATTATGAACTAGCGAAAAGTTTTTTGTGTTCGCATTGATTCATGAAGAATACCATGTGCAAAACATACTAGTAGAATCACCGCAAGGATTTTTGATAAACAGAATGTTCGATATTCCTTAGTTTTTTTTTTTTTTTTTTTTTTTATTAATGATAGGCTTGCGTTTGACCACTATCTCACCTGATGGTAAGCGATGATGTGGTCGACGATGAAGCACGCTTGCCTAGAAGAAACCTATTCACTCTCGACTTAAAGACTCCTAAGTTGTAGCTATCAGGAAACACAGACTCCGGCAGGGAATTCCACTCCTTGGCTGTACGCACAATAAATGTGTTCGCAAAACGTTTTGTGCGTATGGGTGGGATGTCTACCATGTACCGGTGGCGCAACGCTGTACGTCGTGTGGTCCGATGATGGAACGGACTTGGCGGAATTAGATTGTGCAATTCCAGTGCACACTCCCCGAAATGTAAACGATAGAAAACCGACAGACTAGCAACTCGGCGGCGATGCTCAAGGCTTTGGAGCTTCGACTCTACAAGTGCATCATTGCCGATGATTCTCTTGGCTCGCCTCTCAATCGACTCCAGCGCATCAAGCTGGTATTTGGCAGATCCATCCCAAAGATGAGAACAGTACTCCATACACGATCGAACTTGGGCTTGATAAAGATTGAGCAGCTGTTCCGGCGTGAAGTACCGTCTCACCTTTGCTAAGATCCCCAATTTTTTGGCAGCCAGTTGAGCCTTTGCATCGATGTATGAGCCGAAATTGAGAGTAGATGATAACGTAACTCCAAGAAGCTCAAGGTGGTCGGTTATCGGCACGGTTACACCCCGGAAAGTTGGAGCCGGGTGGAATTGGCTCCGTTTGGCGGAAAAAAGACACGCCTGGGTTTTAGATGCATTGAACTTGACCAGATTGGCGTCGCCCCAATCGGAGACCGCCTTCAAGGACGAGTTCAAGCGTTCAACCATAGCCTCTCGGGATGACTGGATCTGTGTCCCGCTAGCTCGTGCGTCAGATACATATCTCTCAGCAACAGTGCTGTCGTCTGCATACCCAAAGATACCGGGTTTAAGTAGATCATTTATGTGCAGCAAAAACAGCGTCGCCGAGAGCACTGACCCCTGAGGGACCCCCGTAGGTAGTGGTACATACGTACGAACCAAGTAGTTGGGTATCATGCAACGCAACGAAATTCGAGCGTACATGGCTTTACACCTGTAAATAATTTTATAAGGAAGCCTGTAGTCCTAGAACACGTAGAGCATAGGTGTGGGTTTAGTCAGGCAGAGTAATAATAATAATATTCCACAACTATCACACAACGCCGTCTAGTCTCAAGCTAAGCAGAGCTTGTGTTATGAGTACTAGACAACTGATAAACATGCTTATATATTTCTAAATACATGCATATTTTAGATAAATTACACCCAAATACAGAACAAATGATCGCGCTCATCACACAAACATTTGTCCTGGGTGAGAATCGAACCCACGACCTCCGACATAGCAGTCAATACCACTAACTACTAGGCCAGTCAAAAAAGTATAACTAGTCCACCAAAAAAAAAAAATATTAATACAAAAATAAAAGCTGCAACTCTAAAGTGGGATTGGGCCGGACATGATTGACGCATGTCAGATGAGCTGTGGGCTAAAAGAGCCACTTATTGGACCCCATTAAAGGCAAGGCAACATCGCGGCAGACCAAGGCAAAGGTGGAGAGACGAGCTTGATAACTAACGGAGGGACTGGCCCGCAATGGCCGAAGACAGACGTGTGAGGAAAAGGCCATTACGCATCAGTGGGACATAAATAGGCCAACTAACTCATCATCTTCCTGTCCGATCCCGTTTTATTTGGGGTCGGCGCAACACGTTTTTTCTTCCATTCTGTCCTGTCACTCGTCACGCTATCACTAACTCCCTTTTCTTTCATATCACTTCTCACACAATCCATCCATCTTTTCTTCGGCCTCCCTCTCCCCCTCTATCCATCCACATGTAAACTAATAACTGTTTTAGCAACATGCGTTTCATCCCTCTTTTTCACATGACCATACCAAGACAAACGATTCCCTTTCAACTTTTCAGTCACTGGCGCCACTTTCAAACTTCCCAAAATAGGCTAACTAACTTACTAACAAAAATAGTAGTAATAGCAGTAACACAAACAGCAGAAAATACAATCAAATCTAAATTTAAAACCAAAACTTACAAACTGCAAGTAACTTAACGTATCAAAACAACCCGCTGGCGCTGTCCGCTACCTCTCGTCTCATCCACCTGCCATCCTAGCTTAAATTATAAACGAAGCGGACACCAAGACACCTGGGACGCCGGACTCACTCCAGTAGGTAACGTTCATGTTTATTTTTGCGAAAACATTAAGTCCCCTGGGATTAGCGGTAAAGATTAGTTCTCGTAGTAGATTTTCTTGCAAGTTGTTATTCGTTAGAATGAATAGGAAGAGTAATGAAGCCTTTGATTATGTTTTGTTTTGAAAGCGTGAGAATAAAGAACATAACACAACTTACATGTATGTTTACAAAGTTATTTAAATAGCTTATGTTATTAAAAAGAATACGTACATATATATCATCACCATCATCATTTCAGCTGAAAGACGTCCACTGTTAGACATAGGCCTTCCCCAGGTGGCGCCACAATGAACGGTCCTGTACGTCTCGCATCCATCGGATTCCCGCAACCCTTACCTTGTAGGAGGCCTTCCAGCGCTACGTCTTCCGGTAGGTACGTGGTCGTCATTCCAGAACCTTTCGGCCCCAACGGCATTTGTTCTGCGAGCAATGTGCCCTGCCCATTGCCACTTAAGTTTGGTGATTCTTCGTGCTACGTCGGCAACCTTGGTTCTTCTGCAGACTTATATGGTATTGTCATTTTTTTGATGAGACGATATCTGCTAGGGCTACACGAAATTCCTGAAAGGGAATCCCTGGTCCTAGAACAGAAAATTCAATAATATGTGTTTATTTATACACTTAAACCATTCTCGTGAATCACACGGTCTATTGCTAAAAACTGCATGTTTACGTGTCTACGTTAATGTATAACTTATGTTACTTTTTTGGTATACAATAAAGTTTATTCTATGCAACAATTGCTTATAATTTGTTGTAAATAAAATTAAACTGGTGTTATCTAAAATAAACCAAGAAATTGAAAGACTACTCGTGAGTCGTGTCCAATTTAATTAATATTACATACAAAAAAAATCTGATAAAGGAAATAATACGGGCAGTGTTGGCCTCGTGGTAACAAATGGCCTCGGCTTACGTCGTGGGGTCAAATTTACTTTATGCAATTTATTTCATCACCACTGCTCTCAAAACGTAGTAGAAAAACCTCGTGTGGAAGTCAGCATGTCCTAGATCTAAAAATTTTAAAGATGAAGAAGACCAATTGAACGCATTGGGTCTTTCTTCGATAGAGAAATCCCGAGTCCCAGGAGTGGGAACATGCGCGGGCTTGCGGACAGTGAGCAATGGGTAGCTCGCTGTCCGGCCGTCCGATAACCGTCCGGACCAAGCCCAAGTCGTCGACGGCGCGCGCTGTTCCCGCGCGCCTCAAGGAGTTGTCAGCAACAGCAGGGGCCCGGCCGGGTCGAAGCCTACTGGGGCCAGGGTTATCCGAAAGGGCGCTCGAGCCCCGGTATGAAGGCTTGTAGGAACGGGATGGGTTTTTTAGTCAGTAAGAGTCTGACACTATCTCCCGCTCCGCCCAAGAGCGGGGGTTGTCATAAGATGATTTTTCCCATCTAAAAAAAAAAAAAAAAAAAGGAGTGGGAACATTGTAAGGTTAATTAGTAATTCTGCTTAGAGTCTTAGCAGAGGGGCCATTATAACGTCGATTATGTTTAAGTATTGTCCACAATAGAACAACGAATTATTATAAATATTACCTTGTATAATAGTGTATAGTTTGTGTTATATTAGCGCTATTTTTCAGAGTAAAAAGTTATGTTAAACTAAGTAACACGACGGGCAGTCTCAATTTAAAAAAGAATAAGTAAGCTGTTACTCTAAGACAGTAAGTAGTATCATAAAAAATGAGGTATTTTTTGTTTTGTTTTACAGTATTGCTACTTCATCTTCATTACGAAGCATAAAAGGACAATGACACGTACAGGTTTTCGGTTGGAAATACGCCTTCATTTCATTACATCCTGGTACCAAGAAGTAAAAAGTTATGTTACAAATGCAATACGTATATTTTCAATAAATATGCATCATTATTACCAAATACGTGGAACTGGTGACGAAAAGTTGTATGTTAATGTGATACGGAGAAATGAGGAAAATGTTGTGAAAAAAGGTTGGAATATGAATGTAAACGACTTTAACTGTCCCCGCACACGGGCCACAAAAAAACGCCGCTTCAAGCTTCTTTTTGAGGCGGCCTTTTTTGTGGCTCGTGTGCGACGGTGTCGCAACAAAAAAACGCTTGAAGCGGCTTCAAACTTATCCGAACACAAGGTGTCCCAAGCTTTAGCTGTTTTTTGCGGCCGCTTCTAGCTTTTTTTTGTGGCCGCTTCTAGCGTTTTTTTTGTGGCGGCGTTTTTTTGAGGCCCGTTTGCGGCCACGCTAAGTCTTTTTCATATGACTTACTCTTCTTTGTTTTAAGATTATGTTGAATCTTTTATTATTATTATTATTTTTTAATACTTAACTTATCATGTTTGATTGTTCGGGATCTGGTAGCAACAGTCTCTGGCAGCATCGCTGGGGTGAAATTCTGCTGAGGTGATAAATCGTGACATGGCAAACAGACAGATATTTTTTTGGCGGGATCACATGGCGGTATGGAGAAAGTGACTGTCGCAATCCAGTAGTGGGCACGTCACAATCGAGGCGATAAGACCCTTCTTTGAGTAGTGTCTGGAGAAACGCCCTCACCGCACGCAGATCCTCACCAGACATGGCAAAGCCGGGAGCTTCATATTTTGAATTCAGGCAGAATAAACGCCCAGGTGTCATCATGTCCACCTGATGGACGTTTGCTCCGCTTAAGCGGACCACCACTGTGCCTTCGTGAAAGCAATCGGCGCTGATAATTTCTCGCGCTGGGCTCGCCCTGATTCAGACCATGGTCCAGAGCGAGAGGCAACAGGATGTAGTCCCCTTCAAAGAAAACGTGAACGGACATCCTTATGTGGCCATCCAAGGGGACGCTCCGGGTATTGGGAGACGCAGTGTGATTTCCGACTTGTGGGGCCTTGCCGTCCGCCCATAGGTAAGGACTGAGTCCAAGTCGTTGAAGGCGAGCTGTGTTCTACACGCGCGAGGTCCAGCAAGGCCGATGCCCGCTAGGGCCACGGGGACTTTCTGAAAAACAAACCCAACCTTAGATGGTCCTAGAACACAAAAGGCAACTGAATGACACAGATTAATTATACAGATACAGATATAAATTAAATTAATTAAGCAAAAGTCTAACACGCCCGCCCTCTCTCGCTCCGGCTTCACCCAGAGCGGAAGAAGTCATATGATGACTTTGCCAATATCAAAGGTCGGCACATCAATTTAACGGCGCGAAACTGCTGTCAACTGGTGGGAGAATATTTTAAAATCATGGCCGTTTATGTCTAGAGAAGTTATATAAGGGATGTGCACGAGCGGAGCGGCCTCTTTTTCGGACTGACAAACGGCTGAATAACATCTTCCTAGTGTATTTTCGATTACTGTAAGCTTATATAGATAAATATAAAATAGTGTTAATTTACTTCTGAATTTTATTCAGATTACAATTGCCATATCAGAAAATAAATATCTTATTATTAATCTCAGCCAACACTAAAAAAAATTAAAGTCTTTGTCTAACAACAAAAATAGCGTGCTACTAATCAGACAGCTAAAACAAAACTAACTACCATCGGCTATCGACACCTCGCGTGATAGGTTGCCTCTCATAAATGTTAAACTACCCTCATTTGGTAGAAATCAATGCGCTACGCCACTAACTAAAGGTTGAAGTAGTGATTGGTTTCTGAGATTCGATAATGGGTTTGAAACTCATTGTGAAATAGCCACCCTTTGGGGAAATACGTCAACGGTTAAGTACTTGTAGGGATTTCCTTTTGTGCTCAACTAAATTGTACTCTTTGAGTAGTTTAGCGAAAATAAAAAATACCTATATACTTAACCCGTTAAATTTTGATCGTTTTAATCCCGTGGATAGTCGATCCGGTACATGAAACACACACAAAGAAATTAATTTCGTACATAAAAATTAATACGACTTTTAAAAAAAAAGGCACTTTATTTTTAAATTTTATCTTTACAAATCGATAGTGTTTCATGTACCGTATCGACCCTCCACGGGATTAAAACGATCAAAATTTAACGGTGTATATATACTTGTCACCATTGTACGTTAAAGTCAAAAAGTGCTCTTTAAGTAAAGAATGGCAGTAGGAAGTGTTCTTTTTTTTCTTTTTTCAAATCGATAAATACTACACATACCTACATATTTCGAGTGTCACTTTATCGTATCAACTACAATCATGAACCCATTTTCTCGATGGAGTTATTACACGCGGCCTCCTCCGAGGAACGCGGATAAATAATCTCATTTTAGTGGAGAAAATTGACCCAATTAGGTACAAATTGATGGCCCGAAATGGATTTTACCAAAACGATTCCGCGCTACATTTTGAGCGAAACAAAATGTGACTTGTTATGAACATATACCTACCTATATGGATAGACGGAGAGGGAGGCGGTCTTCCCGTCCGATTATAATTTAGGTGTCTTGAAAGCTACAGTGATTAAGCTCTCAATAAACTAATGCGATTCACCATCAACAAGCATCACTGCTTACCATCAGGTGGGATCGCAGTCATGCACTAGTTTATATCATTTAAAAAAGACCAAATAGTAAATGTGTTAGGTAAGCAAATCATTTGAAAGAAAAGTAAGACGGTTGATAGGAGAGAATGCCCTAGGTAGGGAAGAGTTTGTCTGCCTAAAACCCACCATATCTTTCAATGGCCGTTTGCGTATCAGGCACAGGAACAACAGCATACCTATAGCTTCAGCTCTACTAAGATCCTACAGTTTTGCTGACATATCTTTGAAACGCGTGTCGGACACTATGCGCCATTGACTACTTGGACTGGGTTCTTACCGGACGATTGGACGGCGAGCTACCCGTTCCTCGTTGAACATACTCGTAATTGGAGAATGCTAGGCATAAAGATATAGGTATAAATGGGTTGGGGGAAGATCGGCATTGGGGTAAGAACGTATAAATCAATATACCACTTCTTATTAGCTTTATTTTTAATGCCAGCCATATTGCTGGGCAAGGTGGAACATACTGACGCGGCACGCAATATGACTAGCATTAAAAATAAGGCTAAATAAGTGGTATAATTTATATTTATACGGTCTTACCCCAACGCACTATACATTATATTAAATACATACAACATTAGTCTTAGTCTATACGAAACACGAAACACCTGTCTAGTATTTTTATACAAAGAATCTATCTACAAAATTTCATCACTGTATCATGAAAAATCACAAAGTTACAAGCTTGTTAGTTTACCTGGTTGTCCGCACAAATAAATGGTCACCGGGCCATTTGGGCGTTAATTTCGTCTTTGTACTTTTGTGTTGCATGTAGTTTTAATACAGAAAGAAATAATGTTTTTTTTGTGGATTTAATCAAACAGAAAACTCAAAAACGTTATTTTTAAAGGCCACTACTTTTAAATACTCAATTAATTGATATTCGCAAAGGAATAATTCTTTTAGCTCCCCAATTAAAAGTTTCAGTTTCTATTCAAACTTTTTTGTGGCCGTTGTAAGAATACGATTATTTTTTATAGCCCTGGTTTTGAGTTTCGCTGAATGGTATTGTTTTACGAGTTTCCGAGATGTTTACGGCCTACTCCCTCGGCGATAGTTGTATGTTTCTCTTTTTGGGTACCCTCGGATGTGTTTGTACCAGTTCTGTTCTAAGGCGTTGCGGAAAGCAAAGTTTCTATTGAATATTGATTTTGCTGTGCTTGCGTTTTCTTAGTGTTTGATGGAGAAATAAAAATAGGTTAAGCGTAGTAAAAAATGTGTTTACTTTGCAGAAAAATGTCTTTAATTCAGGGCTGATATTGTTAGTTGTAAACACTAGCTTCTTTTTGTGACTTTACCCGTTATATAACGGCGTTATAGTATATAATTTTATATATATCTCATAGGCCTATGTCAGTCAGTGATAAACAGAGGTCGGAATTAGGTAGAGTTATTAATGTACTTGCATCGAAATGTTGATATTAATATGGATCTTTCCGGGATTTCTTATGACAAATTTTAATCTCGTGAGGCCAACAATGTTACAAATAAATAATAATAATAAAAACCTAACAAATTGTTATGTTTATGGAATAAAACATTAGATTTGAATTCACTGAGTTTTCTTTAATAACACAAAGTAACATGCTTTCTGTGCAACATCAAGCTAACACAAGTAAGGACGCCATGACACCAAGCACTAGTGTTGTCCCTCATATAGTAACTAATGTAATATTAGTGTTGTGCCTAATCAACATACACAACATCCCCCGTTTTTATCTATATAACTTATCATATAGTTAAGACTTTACAAATCAACCAACCTATTGGGTTTTCTAACAACCCTTCCACTCCTAGTGGTGTAATTATTGTTATTTTCTAAATTATTTGAAGTCCCATTATTGTCTGATTCTAAATCCCTGTTAACCCCTATGTTTTTATTTTCTTCTAAATCTTTGCTATTAATTAAACCCCTTTCATTTGCATTATCATCCCACAAAGTTTCCCTTTTAACAAATTGTTCATTA
Source organism: Mythimna ferrago (assembly GCA_910589285.2). Classification (NCBI taxonomy): domain Eukaryota; kingdom Metazoa; phylum Arthropoda; class Insecta; order Lepidoptera; family Noctuidae; genus Mythimna; species Mythimna ferrago. The sequence continues at coordinate 4,586,067 of OU342680.1, forward strand.
TTACTGTTTTTAATATGTTTCTTATTTCTAATTACAAAATTTCCCTCATTGTTCTTTACTGAATATGACCTATATCCTACCTTTTTTATTATCTTTCCCCCTTTCCATTCCTTGTTTGGAAAATCTTGTATAACAACATTCTGTCCTTCCTTAAACTCTTTTCTATACTTTGCTGTCCTATTATAATTATTTTGGGACTTGTATCTAATGTCATTCATTTTCCTCTTAGCGTCTGTTGGTATACAAGGTTTTAACACATTTTTTGTACATGGCAAATTAGTTCGCAGTAGTCTATTCATTAACAATTCAGATGGGGTGTATTCTAATCCTGCTACAGGTGTAGTTCTGTAGTGTAGCATTGCCACATTAAAATCAGTATTACTATCTTTACATTTACGCATAATACTTTTAACAATTCCTACAGCCTTTTCTGCCATTCCGTTAGACTGAGGATATCTAGGACTTGACTTTAACAACTCTATTTCCCAATTATTAGCAAATTGTTTGAATTTGTAACTGTTGAAAGGCATATTATCGCTCATTATATATTTAGGTATACCATGTGTTGTAAAAATCTCTTTACATTTCTTAATGACTTCTTCTGCTGTTTTATTATACAAGTATTTAACTTCAATCCACTTAGAAAAATAATCAATTACAACCAAATAGTCTTTTCCTGCATAATAACATATATCCATGGCAACCTTTATGAACGGAAGATCAGGGAACTCATGAGACATAAGTGGTTCTTTGATATTACAAGCTCTATATTTTTCACAAGACTTACAGTCCAAAACAAATTTTTCTATGTCACTAGACATACCTGTCCAATACATCACTTTCCTAGCCCTTTTTTTACATTTTACAATGCCTGCATGCCCTTCATGTAACTTATTTAACATTTCTTTTATCATCTGTTTAGGTATTATTATTCTATCTTTGTAATACAATATGTTATTTTTACATGTAATATCATCTTTTAACTTATATAAAACTTTTAACGGTTTATCCTGTAACATTTTATCATTATTTGGCCATCCTACTTCACAAAAAGTTAAAACTTCTTTTAAACATGAATCTAACTTTGTTTCAGTTTGAAATTGTTGCAATTTTATTTCAGAAATAGGTAAATCACACTCTAACCCATATACTACTTCTTGCTCAATAGTATGTACTAATTCTTTTAAAGATGGTTCCTCTTTAGCATTTTCTTGTATAAAATTTCTTGACAAATAGTCAGCTACAAACATCTTTTCACCTGGCACATATTTAATGGTGAAATTATATTTTAAAAGTTTTAAAACCATCCTTTGCAATCTTGCTGATATCTTACTTAAATCTTTATTAACTATAGTGACTAAAGGCTTATGATCCGTTTCAATTATAATTTCCCTACCATACACAAACTGGTGGTATTTTTCCATGGAAGCACAAATAGCAAACAACTCTTTTTCTATTGGTGCCCATCTAGTTTGACTTTCAGTGTAACATCTAGAGTAAAAAGAAATTGGCTTTCCTTCCTGTAACAAACAAGCACCTAAACCTGATTTTGAACTATCTGTTTGTAATGTTATAGTCCCTGTTTTCTTTAATATGGTTAATGTAGGAGTACAACTTAACTTCTTTTTTATCTCTTCAAATGCTTTTTTCTGTCCTACATCCCAGTTCCATTCAACATCCTTTTTTAGTAAATCTCTTAATGGTTCAGTAGTTTTAGTATACTGCGGAATAAACTTACTCAAATAATTGCACATACCTAAGAATTTTTGCAACTGCTTAATATTCTTTGGTTCCTCTAACCTTTGAATAGCTTTGACATGTTCTGGGTCAACTTTAATGCCTTGTTTTGTAATATACAAGCCTACATACTTAACTTATTCTTTTTTGTACTGTAACTTAGTACTATTAAATTTAACATTATATTGCCTTGCTCTTTCTATTACTTTAGCCAGAATTCTATCATGTTCTACCTCATCTTGTCCACTTATAATCAAATCATCGTAGTAAATATATAACCCTTGAATATCACTGAAAATATTAGTCATTATTTTCTGCATAACCTCTGGTGCTGATGATATACCAAAAGGTAACCTACAAAATCTATACCTACCATAAGGCGTTCCAAAAGTACAAAGTTTATCTGTATCATCTAATAAAATTTGAAAAAATCCATCTTTCAAATCTAGAACAGTAAATATTTGTTTACCTGCCAAGTTATTATAAATCTCTTCCGGTGATGGTATTTGATAATTTTCTCTCAAAATACACTCATTAAGTTCTTTTGGATCTAAACACAATCTTAAAGTTTTATTAGGTTTTTCAACGATGACCAAATTATTGCACCAAGCAGTCGGACCATTGACTTTCTAATTATACCATTATTTTCATAATTATCTAAGGTTTCTTTCAATCTTTCTTTAATAGTATCTGGTACTCTTCTAATAGGTTTTATTACAGGAATAGCATTTTCTTTCACTTTAATCTGATATTTCCCAATGCTACCTAAACCCTTAAAAATATCTTTGTTTTCTCTTATAAAATCTTCTTTTAAACTTTCTATTTCAACTTTACCAAATGTTTCTAACCTCTTAACGAAATTTAATCTTATACATTCTTGTAGCCCTAATACTGGTTGTACTGGCAAATCAAGAACTGTAAATTTTATATTATACTTCTTATCTCTTATCAAACACTCAAGATGTACAGTACCTACAGTTGTAACTTTTTCCTTGTTATACATAAGCAACACTGTTTTATTATCTACTAATACACTATTACCTTTTATTTGCTTATACAAAGTTAACGGCAAAGTATTACAATCAGCTCCTGTATCTAACTTGAATGTTACCTGTACATTGTTAATTTCTATTTTTTCTAACCAGCACTTAGTCTTAATACTGTCTAAAACATTAATACTTCCAACACTATAGTTCTCATTCTCACTGTCAGAGTCTTCCCTCACCTCGTGTACATGTTTCTTCTTAGAGTAATCCTTCTCGACATCCTTTCCTTTACTGTTATTCCCTTTCTCACTGGTGTTACTCCTGTTCTCACTGGTGTTACTCTTGCATACAGCTGCATAATGGTTGAATCTGTTGCACTTCATGAATTTTCTGCCATAAGCCGGACATTCTCTTGGCTTATGTGTCTGACCACAATAGATACAATTTCTTGCTTTTCCTTTAAATTTTCCTTTTTCAATATTGTCAACCTGTACACTGGTACTTGTCTCATTCTTGTTGTACTCTTCTAACTTTTTCACTTGTTCTTTTCCTGATTCTACTAATCTACACAATTCTATAACTTTTTCTAACTGCATATCTTCTTGTCTTAACAATCTTTCCTTTATAACTGTGTCTCTACAACCTATGATAATCATCATTACTAACAGTCGATCATGCATTTCTCCCAATTCACACATTTTCGCCTTGGCTTTCAGCTTAGTTATGAACTGTTCTATGGTGACGCCTTCACCTTGTCTACTCATGAGAAATTCGTACATGTTGATGGTAAGAGCTTTTCTAGGCTCCACATAGTCATCAAACAATTTTAATACTGACTTGAGATCTAGATTCTCTTGTTTTCTTGCAGTGTTGTAGACGGTCACAGCTTCTTCGCCCGCACAACTCAAGAATAATGCTATTTTTCTCGCCTCTGGCGCCGAAGATATACCTACAGCTTCTAGGTATAGCTCGAACATCTGCCTAAATACGCGCCAATTGCATTCGCGCCCACTGAGGATAAGATTACGCGGTGGCTTCATTCCCTCCATTTTGTTGCGATTACGTAAATTTCTTCACACACTTAGTTTTCTGTTTTAGTAGTTTTACATACTTTTTCATTTACTTTTATACTTGGTTTTACACCTGACACCATGTTATGTTTATGGAATAAAACATTAGATTTGAATTCACTGAGTTTTCTTTAATAACACAAAGTAACATGCTTTCTGTGCAACATCAAGCTAACACAAGTAAGGACGCCATGACACCAAGCACTAGTGTTGTCCCTCATATAGTAACTAATGTAATATTAGTGTTGTGCCTAATCAACATACACAACACAAATAAAACACCACAGGGTACCACAGGGTGGCGTTTTATCTCCTTTACTCTTCGCAGTTTTTATTAACTCCATCTCCAATGAATTAATTTCTTCCTACCACCTTTATGCTGATGACCTGCAAATTTACTCACGAGCTCCTCTCGGAAATTTATCGGAGGCCATCATGACCTTAAACCGTGACCTGGCCCGTATATGTGACTGGAGTAAGAAGTATGGACTCACGGTGAATCCCCTAAAGACGCAGGTTATTGTGGTGGGCAGTTCTAGGACGGTCTCAAAGATTGATTGGACGACTCTTCCCCAAGTTTCTTTTGACAATTCCATAATTCCCATCGGTGAGAAAGTTAAGAACTTGGGGATATTTATCGACACGAATTTCTCGTGGACTGCCCAGCTACAGGAAGTTAGTCGTAAATTATTCGCATCTGCTTCATCTTTGCGAAGACTGCGTAATTTTCTACCAACTGCCACCAAGATTGCGCTTGCTCAATCTCTTCTTCTTCCCATCCTTGATTATGCTGATGCCAGCTATCTTGACCTCACTGAAGTACAACTGGATAAACTTGAGCGACTTCAAAATTTTTGCATAAGGTTCATATTTGGTTTACGCAAATATGATCATGTTTCCGAATTCCGTGTTAAGCTCAAGTGGTTGCCAATCCGCCTTCGCCGGAATGCTCATATTCTCTCTCTCTTGTATAATGTGCTATTTTCCCCTTTCACCCCTCTTTATCTTAAGAAACGGTTTGAATTTCTTAGTGATTCGCATACGAAATCTCTTAGGTCATCAGATAACTTGAGACTCAAAATGCCGATGCATTCCACTACGTTTTTTGACAAGTCCTTTACTGTCCAGGCCACACGTCTCTGGAATGCTCTGCCAGATACAATAAAACGCGCGCAGTCACTACATACATTCAAAACACTTGTGAAGGAATATTACTTGTCCTTGTAATCTTGTTTCGTTTTTAGCTGTATAAATTGTAGTTGTTACTTGTTTTCTTGCCTATATAATTATTATTTAGTATGTATGTATTTAAGTATGTATTTTAGTGTTAAGTATAGTACTTTGTTTTTCTTTTCTTCACCAGTAATTGTTTAGTTTGTTTTGTAATGCACCATGTGCAACCCCATTTTATGTCCAGTCAATCGCTTTCCATACCAGGTTGCCTGGAAGAGATCGCGGAATGCGATAAGGCCGCCAATTGTATATTTTAAATATAAGGCTCAAATTTGTAATTTATTATCTTGGTGTACAATAAAGGATACATAAATAAATAAATAAATAAATAAAACACATAATTTGTATACGGTTTTTATTAGCATTTTATTTTTATTTGAATGTAAAGAAAGTAAAGAGATTATTTAAAATCTCTTTACTTTCAACTGAGGTGAGGTGAGGTTAACTTTAAACAGTGATTTCTCCTCGTCATTAATGAGGGAAGAATTTTTTTCTGCTATATTTTTGAGGCATATCCACTTTATTCTTTCGCTGTATGAAATCGGTCTAAGTACATGAATAACTCTACCTAATTCCGACCTCTGGTGATAAAGTAGAGATCTATTGGTGAAAAAGTTTTTAAAATCGGTCCAGTACTTTTGGTTTTTATTTATTACAAAAAAAAATCTCTCCTCTTTATAATATTATTAGAGACTATCTTTTGCCCGCAGCTTCAGCTGCGCACATAAAATATAGCCTTTGTCACTTAAGAATAAAGCACCTTTCTATTTGGAGAAAATTTTAGAAATCAGACCAGTACTTTCAGAGATTACTTCCTACAAACAAAAAAGAAACAAACTTTGACTCTTTATTTATATTAATAGTGTAGATATAGATAGAAGCTAGCTTCTGCCAGCCTGCAGCTTCGCCCGCGTGAAAGTAAATAGCCTCTGTCACTCAGTAGCAATATATTGATTAAACATTTTTTTAATCAGTTCTGTAGTTTCAGAAATTACCCGCTACATACAAACTCACAAATTGTACCATTATGTTATTAATATAATAAGCATAATTCTCCTAAAGGGTCCAATTATAATTACAGTTACAAATCACGCCTAATACCATGCTTATAAGACATTTAATGGGTAGGTCATTTTCATTCAATGTTGCTGTTTTGATACATATTTTTTTTATTTCTTTTTTTTAACTATTTATTCAGAATAAAATATATTTACCTACTCACTTCCAGTTATTTGATAAATAATTTAATTATAATGTAACTCTATATCTTCTTCTTCTTCCTGCCCTTATCGCATATTACTTGGGATCGGCGCAACACGTTGTTTTCTTCCATTCTGTCCGGTCACCCGTCAAACTCTCACTAACTCCCTTTTCTTTCATATCAGTCCTCACACAATCCATCCATCTTTTCTTTGGCCTTCCTCTCCCTCTCCTAACTCTATTTATAGGGTCTATAATTATACTTAACTAATACTATAAGCCTTTATGTAACATTTACAAAACCGCTGATATTCAATAGCGTTTTATAAATGCAATAAATGAATATGAATAAATGCTACAATAAAGTATCACTATCAAGCCTCACTATCCATATTTTAACTTTTCATCAAACAATTCTTTCCCCATCCTATTCGATCAAAGTCAATAACAAAACATCTATACACAACAAAACTATAGAACGTCAAAGAAAGAAAAAAAAAAAACGAAAAAAAAATCACGGGACAAACGGATCACCTTTCAAAATAAAACATGCAAAACGCTGCGAAGTGCGAACGTGTGAATCGACCTACATTTGGATACATAAACTAGGTACAGTTAACAAAAAAACTCATTTGCACTCAAACACACTAGGAACTGTTGTACGACGGCGCGTCAATCTCTCAGAACGACGATCGGTATGTTAGGTATGGTGTATGTTACAGGCGGTAGCGTTTTTTTACTAATTTTATTGAGAGGTGGTTAAGGCATTAGCCTCTCACACATGACGTCATTGTGATGTTTTCATTTTATATGTACCTACCTACTTTTCTCAGTTTATCTAGGATATTAATGAAACCGATGGTCCCGGTTATTGTTCGTAGATCTTTGAGCTGTTACAGCAGTCAAATGCTAAAAATTCTGACCATCGGTCTATCCAAGGAGTTGTCATCATCATAGCAAGGAGTAGTGTTGCCCACTAACTGGATTTTAAAGATCTGATAGGCAATCACTCCAAATAAATCACATGTATTCAGCGACATCTAGTTAAACTAGAAGCCAACTCCAAGCTAATTGGGAAAAGGTTAGGGAGACGACTAACAGTCTCATTTATACCCGTTGTCAGATTAAAATATTATATCACAATAAAACTGCGCGCGCATGCGCATGCTGGCGCGGATGGTAAGAGCTCCTTTTACACAGCAATTCTATCGCTTGATCTCAAGTTGACAGTGAGAAGCCCTGAACGCGAGGTCTTGTCTTCACAAGCGCGCTCTTTCACGCATAGTCACTTTTTCACACACGAAAATGTGACTGAATAAACCCTCTAACTAATGAAAAAAAACTTTTACATGGCTACAGAGAATTTTCAACACGGAACTAAAATTCCAAACATTTTTTTGTTCCGAAAACTAACACGCTTTTTTCATAAAACTTGAGCCTTAAACTCGTTGTAGTGGCTCGAGTAACTCGCTTCGAGTACCCATTTGTCCGTCACTGACCGTTTCGAGTGCCTACAGCGTTGTCCCGTATATTTATTTTGTTTAGCCCACTCTTGGGCGCGTGTAAAATTTCCACTCCCCCTTTCCAGCACATAATTGCTACAGTAACTCGCTAACCGTACTTGATACTGACCTAAAGTAATTAGTTTTATTTTAATGAATTCGCAATTAAATTGGACGCTCGGGAAAGTCGTCAATTTCAGTTAAATAATGAAGACATTTCAGTGAGGCGTTTCAGGTGTTTGTTAATGAAAATGTTTCGTTTCGTTGTTATTTGATTATGACTTTGTGAATAAAATTAAAAGGTCGTGTTGATCCATTTTAATTTAAAGTGATAGTGTTTACGTTAACGGATTAAGACCTTTGTAAATAAGAGCAATTCATACCTATTTATGTACTTAATTAACAGAAGAATTTTATTTTTGTTTCTTGATCTTTTTTATGAAAATATTTTGCCACGTCTTGGCATTCTTGGCTACAGTCTTGGTCTTGTGACCTATTTTGCAGGAATATTGTTCGCTCCTTTTTCTCGAATGAAAACTTACTATCCGTTAAAAAAATCACATTCTTTATTTCCAGGGATTCATGATCATTATCATCACCCAACTTACTTCACCTACTTCTGGGTATCGAACCTTCTGTTCTTGAGGCAATACCCACGCTCCTGTGTCTATCTCATCTAGATTTCATCTCATTTCTAGACGAACTCAGTCACAGATTACTTACCTTTTACAAACTGTTTTATCTATTTAAAACACAAGTATTAAATTTATTATTGTATATACCTATCATTTATTGATGGGTTTATTTTTATTATAGTCTCTTTTTTTATAATGTGAATGTGAGAACACGTAGTAACAAGTAGACTCCACAGATTCATGGTATTACTATTTTTATTGTGCTTTTGGCCACTAAGCTACGTTGTCTTCTCATATCTGCTAATATTGTAATATAGAAATATTGTAGAATCAATCTTTTTTTTTTTAACCGTTCGTATGCCGTAATTAGAGACACAATTAAAAAGTTATTGTGTCCCGCGTGGATCCACGTTCCGGACATACAACGGGTTAAAGGAAGCATTGCATAGCAGAGGGACTGTGTGCTAGCTTCTGAAGGTTTTTAATGCCCATGTAGGCTTGTGTGAAATAAATAATTGTGAGTTTGATTAGTGTAGTTTGTTATACACGATGATAAATGTCAGGCCTTCTGTAGCCGTCATCCTAAGTATCATCATCATCATTTTAGCCAAAAGCCGTCCACTGTTGAAAATAGGCCTTCCCCAAGTGTCGCCATAAAGACTTTCAAGAGATCATGGGTCCACCTTGTAGAAGGCCTTCCATCGCTGTGTTCTTCAGGTGCGCGGTCGCCACTCTAGAACCTTTCGGCGCCACCAACCATCCGTGCAAGGAAAAATGTGCCCTGCCTACTGCCATTTAAGTTTAACAATTCTTTGGATTATGTCGGCGACCATATTTCTGCTCCTAATGTACCCTGCCCTCTAATGCTACCACTTACAAGCAAACAAAGCGACTACAACAAACAAAAGTTTGACGTGTGCCTGTGCGTACGCAATCTGTCATCATACACTGTCACAAAGTGCTACAATTCAGCAGGAATACTCCGAAACTGTTTCGAAACACATAACTCTTGTTGACGCAGTAAAATATTGTTTAGATATCAAACAGATAAGTTATGGCTGTGCGTCACGATTTTATAAAACTGTAATGAATCAAAACGGTTTGTCATAATTTAGATAGGTACAGGAGCTTTAAAAGATAGGGTTGATAAAAGTGAAATGTTACAAGCGTGTTTACAGATAATGGGACCAAGGGTTTGATTCCATAGTCATTAATTTATCTATTAATATTATAAACACCAACGATATATTTTTATTAAATATTACAAGTGATTATACATTTTACAATTAAGTAATTAGATAATAGTAATTAGATAAAGAGAGATTAGAGAAATACAAAAAGAAATATTTATAGGTAAGAACATAATATTATAGATTACATTAAATTGTTTTAATTAGAGAAAACATTGAAATAATTACTAAATGGGAGTTAGTTACTAATTTAAAGCATTACTAGATAGGGTTTCTATCAGGAATAAAAAAAAGGATTTATATAGTTAACTAAGTAATTGTCGGTAAAAAGTAACACAGAGGTGGTGCCTTGAGACAGTGCAACGGAGTTGTAGCAGACCACTATTGATGAATCGGACAGATTTTGCCATAACTGGATAAGAGAAAGCATGGGGTCACAAATGATGGAAGGAGTGTAGGGAATCCAGAAATGAGACAGAACATGCTAGCAAAAATAAAATATTTCTTAACTTTAAAAGCCCATCACTCAACTTACTCAAGATACATTCAATATTACTTTGAATTACTAAGCAAAACCGTGGTTGATGATCATATTAACAAAAAGCCTTCGTGATAAAAAATTGAATTAGCCTAGTTCTTTACCGAGCAGCCTGCCATTTATCACGTCTACAGACCCTTCTAGAAAAGCTTCTAGGTTAATAGACAATAACATTATTATTTGAACACATAATATGAAAAATTTACATACTTGTATACAATAAATGTCGGTTCTTCTACAGCTGTTTGTTTCACACGCTGTCAACATGTACGCAATGCAATAAAACGCACTGAAAACATAACAACCGCTGACTTTTTCAGTTTATTTGTTGATAACTAGACCAAGAACGTTTAGCTTTTGTTTTGAAGCTGTATCTTATATTTAGCATATTCAGCCTTTTAATGTTCCCACTGCTGGGACTCAGGGCTCTTCTCTAGCAGAAGAAATGGGCCATAATTTAACACGCGGGCCCAATGCGGGTTGGTAAATGCCACATTTTCGGATTTCTGGTTCTAGGACATGCAGGTTTCGTCACGATGTTTTCCTTCACCGTTTTGGGATCAATGTTGATGATATAAATTACATAAAGTAATGTGCCCGAATGGATTTGAACCTGCAATCTGCTACCACGATGCAAACGGAAGATGTACACCCTTGTGTTCGACTGAACAGCACACACAATTATCGATGACTTAGAGTGAATACCCCGTAACTGTGAAATACGTAACTTTTCAGGAGGCACAAGAAACCAAATTAGACCCTTGATGTCATGTAATTTTAATGTGCTTCTATGTGTTTTATTCAAATATTTAAAACTATTGGTGTATTTCAATCGCTTGTTTCTCTTGTTTTTAATTTTTTCTGCTTGCTTTGCCACGCTGTCGCGAGGTGATCACACCAAACTGACTCGAGCAAGATATGCATGCAACATCGTAGATGGCGCTACAAGTATCGAATCAAAATTTTTCGTGATACAAGATTGTGTGTTACGAGCTTCTCTTTTCAGAAATATAATATAAAATTGCATATCCGAGGTTTTCACTCTAAGCCATCGTTATGGGAAATATGGATGATTTTTTTATTTTCTAAATCAATTTGTTAGCTCAGGTAAACAAATAAACGAAATGTTTTCATAAACAACGAAGTTGTAAAGCTTCAAAGCGGTTATTATGAAAGATAAGTTCAACATGCCCCTTTACGTCAAAGGCCATGACACTCGTACTACCGCCATAAAAAACGCTGCTTGAGAGAGACATATATATTTGTCTATAACTGTTATATCTTGTTTTGCTTTTCTACCAATTTTGATATTATTAAATTAGAATTCTATTAATATTATATTGTTCAATTAGTATTCTATTTTTAACCGACTTCAAAAAGGAGGAGGTTCTATGTTCGGCTGAATGTATTTTTTTTTTCTGTATATACTGATAAGCTGGTTAGTTATAAAATGTTTATATCATGCATATCTACATGAATCTACACTTTTACACTACTACAAGAGATTGTCAGGAAAAATAGTGTTTAAACGCGAGCCAATCAATAATAGAAGACGTAATGTTTGATTTTTTTTTGTTCTTTATTTTTTTGCTTTTTTGTTTGTAAGAGGTAATCTCTGAAAGTACTGGTCCGATTGCTAAATTTTTTTCACCGATAGAAAATTACTTTATTCCTAAATGACACAGGATATATTTTATGTACGCGGGCGATACCACGGGTCGAGTACATAAGTTTAAATTAAGATCGATTATTTGGATGTTTGCGAAACAAACTTTTAACCTTCCAATCGTGGACAATAGGTGCGCGAACGCCGGCGTTCGCTTGGGGTTTAATGAATTAAAGCCAAAATATGTATTTAGACTAAAAAAAAACACGTAACTATATAGACCATAACACATAGTCAGACGAAATATACTTTACATTCCAGTAGTTCCCGTGGGATAATTTTGGCTTTCACACTGATGAAGTCACTGACGTAACCTCATATAAATAAAGGACTTTTCTAGGGTAAACTGCAGTAAAAGACACATCTCCATCTCGGCAACTAATGATGAAAGTTACAGAGGTATACCCATCCTCATTTAAGTCCCATGAGGGTAAGCAGGAAGGTCCAGACACGGCCGGTGTACGACCTTTGCAAAATTAATGCAGCTACAGCAAATTAATTAAAAGTATGGCTGTATGCTTACGTATAGGATGGTAAAGGGTTGAGGGTAAGAAGGGTTGGTTAAGATACGTGGGGGAGAGTTGGGGAGGGAGGGAGAGGACCTTTAAGGACACAATATGTTTGCTGTTGTAAGCTTGCTTTGTATTTGTGCTGGCACTGCAGTAGAAGTACGTAAAATGTTTTGATAAATGTTTGATAAAGAAAGAAAGAAAGACATTTATTTGGGACTCGCACAGGACAAAAAATAATAAAATGAAAAGTAAATAGGTACTTAATCTAACATCATCATCATCGTCATCATCATTTCAGCCGACATACGTCCACTGTTGGACCCCCCTCCCCAAAGTCTCGCCACAATTAACGATCCTGTGCGTCTCGCATTTATCGGTTTCCTGCAACCTTCACCAGGTCATCGGTCTACCTTGTAGGAGGCTTGCTAACGCTGAGTTTTCCAGTACGCGGTCGCCACTCCAGAACCTTTTGGCCCCAACGGCCATGTATTCTGCGAGTAATATGCCCTGCCCATTGTCACTTAAGTTTAGCAACTTTGTGCTATGTCGGCAACTTTAGTTCTTCTGCGGATATCTTCATTTTTGATTCGATCACGTAAGGAAATCCCAAATCTAAACATAACATAAAAAAGAATAGAAAAACAATATTAAAATATTAAAAATAAAAGACCTGTGTGAGGCCAAAAAGGCTATTAACTCAGCATATACTGCGATATTTAACAAATAATTAAAATAACACAGTATTGGTATTCTGATAGGGCTTGGTGATGCTATGGGCACACTCATGGAACACAGAGACTGATGAGATATTATATAGATTAGATAAGAAAAAAATGAAAAAGTAGTGTTATTATAAAAAACACAGTCATATTATGAAGACGAAAGTTTTTTTTGTGTGTGTGTGTAAGTTTGTTACTCTTTCACGCGATTGAGCATGAAAAATATTAAACACTGCTCACTAGTCTAGTGGTAAAAAAAAAATAGTATAAAGATCTCTGCCTACCTTTTCTCTTTGGGAAATATCTTCTTGACATTTAGTTTAAAATTGAATAAACAGTTGACGGAATAATAAAGATTTGGACTACTAATTGGGTTGAACTCATTGACTTCTTCATTGAAAGTCAAGGCCTAAAATTAAATATTAACTAACTATGAATATTTCATGAACATAGTTTCCAAGTTATTTCTATTTTAGTACAGAAGAAATAAACTAATATTTTAAAGGCGAAAGTTTGGGAGTGTGTGATGGTGAGTGTGTTTGTTACTTTTTCACGCTTGAAAGAGACTAAAGTAGAGATCAGTGGTGACCGAATGGTAACGGCCCCGACTTACGAGTTATAGATCGCGGGTTCACAATCAGCCAGGTGCATTACTTTGTGTAATTTATTTCGTCACCACTGCTCTCAAAACGGTAAAGGAAAACATCGTGAGGAAACCGGCATGTCCTAGAACCAAAAAATTCGAAGACGTGACATCCACCAATCCGCACTTGACTCCTGTGGTGGACTACTTTTTTCACGCGGGTGAAGTTAATACGAGTAATAATTAATACATTTCCTTGATAATAATGATATTTTTTTCTCGACTGTCCCACAACATTCTAAAAACTTTTCCAGTAACATAATCCTAGCATTAAAACTCACCACATTGGAAGCAAAACACATAAATAAAAACCTCGAAACCAATATTTTTCAGGAAATAACAGAGACAAAAAGAAACACAGACCTAAGTACATACAACCTAGATATAATTTTCCCGAAAAAAGTCACAACTAAACAAACCACAACATACAACCTTTTCTACTTTAACCAGCATTGCCCAGCTGTTCAAATAAAAAAAGAACGCCGACCGGTCAATGTTGACTCCGGTCGCGGTTACTTCAGTAAATACGTAGTTTGGTTTCTATTAAACAAAAAACTGGGCAAGTGCGAGTCGGACTCGCGCACTGAGGGTTCCATGCAAACTACAATTCCCAAATGTCTCGAAGATTTTTCCGAGTTGCAATTTTTTTTTTGTGACGTAAGTAACAACAAATTTACTGTTTTCAGTTTTATTCCTATTCCTGTGCTATAAGACTTTGCTTTATGCCAAATTTCAAGATTCTGAGTCAACGGGAAGTACCGTATGAATTTCGATCTTTGAGAGTATCGATCAAAATATACGTTTTTTGTGACATAAACGACCGTATCTTTTTTTTTCCCTAAACTTAGAAATTTGATTTTTTCACAGCTCAAAGGGACCGCAGACCTGAGTATATGGTTAATTTCTACTTGAAACCTTTACGCGTTCTCGAGATAAATGGTCTTGACAGACAGACAGACGGACGGACAACAGAGTGATCCTATAAGGGTTCCGTTTTTTCCTTTCGAGGTACGTAACCCTAAAAAGGTAGAAAAAACAAGGAATTTTATTTTCTTACCGTTAGATATTCTTTCGTACTTATTTTCTTTGTTTTTGCTTTAGGAGGAACTTTTATAAATTTTCCCGTTACAAACGATTAGTCGGGTTACTTTGTACGCATAAAGGTACAGCGGTTTGTTGTTAATGTTTCACAAAGTGAGGCCGAATTTTGTTGATCAGGGGATGGAACGAAAATAGAACGAATGGAAGACGATAATTTGGCGGTTCGATTGGTGTTTTCCGACACCTACACACTATTTGTAGGTTCTATCCTTGTACAAAACAAATATTAGTGTAATCTTAGTACGTGTTATTTCATTGTTTGAATACTTTAGTTAATAGCCACACATTTTAACGAAAAAAGAATACATTAGGTATTTTTTTTTTTTTTGAAGATTTAAAAGAGATATGTGACACACACGTTTAGCTGGAAAGGGCTATGCTCGACGTTTCCTTGCGCGATCGAATCAGAAATGAAGATATCCGCAGGAAAACCAAGGTTGCCGACATAGCACGAAGAATCGCCAAACTGAAGTGTCAATGGGCAGGGCACATTGTTCGCAGAACAGATGGCCGTTGGGGCGGAAAGGTTCTGGAGTGGTGACCTCGTACCGGAAGACGCAGCGTCGGAAGGCCTCCTACAAGATGGACCGATGACCTGGTGAAGGTTGGGCGACGCAAAGGATCGATCATTGTGGCGACACTTGGGGGAGGCCTATGTCCAACAGTGGACGTCTGATGATGTCATGATGATGATGACGTCTAGCTGTATTCTTTATCCATTAGTTATAAACCTGTTAGAAAAAAGCAGTCAATCGAATTCACGCACCGAGACGAGGACACCGTATAGACCTATGTACTCTTAAATAGTACGATTTCTGAATCAAGTATCGAAGGTTACAAAGAAGTGTGTAATGAATCTTTTTGTGATGCAAGTACTTGACGGTTTTCAGATTTTTCCCTTTACTTGTGCTATGAAACTTGTCTTCTTGCCAAATTTCAGGATTCTGGGTCATCGGGAAGTACCTTATAGGTTTTGATTTCCTTACCAGAGTTAAAATTTGCGCCAAAAACGGAGCATAAACTGCCTTATCTCTAAATTGCGTTGACTTAGAAGTCTAATTTTTTTACTGCTCCAAGGGGAACTAAACTTGAGGTATTTATTTCAGCATAATACTTGCATGCACACTTTATTTTAAGAACTAAAATAAAGTGTATTTGACAGACGTACAACAAATCCTATTAGTAAGACTTCTGTTTTTGGCAACTAAGCCACGGAACTCTAAGGCTGACATCAGACGGACTGCATCGCAGCGAACGCGCGCGGTCTGTATATTTAACTGCATGCAGTTGTACGTTCGACTTCGTGCAGTCATGATATCAACTGCACGCGGTCGGCTGCAGTCGAGTGAAGTCAATATCAATTGCAGACAGTCGTGCCTTCAACTTTACGCTGTTGGCTACAGTCCTGTAGTGTCGACGCACGCTGTCCATAGCTAACCGCATACAGTCAGTGTGCAGTTAATTACAAAGAGCTAACGCACATTGACATTGTCAACTTTATTTTGAGGCACTTAAAGATCAAATCATACACCAGTCAGTCAGATCAAACTGCATGCAGTTGAATATATGGATTGCGTGCGGTTGCTGCGATGCAGTCCGTCTGATGGCAGCCTTTTATGAAGTTTTAGGCGAAATTCTTTTTAACTCTTTTAAGCTTTAAAATTCGAAAAATCTGTTCTTATTCCCAGTGTAGATCAAAACCGACAAAAAAAATACTGCTTAATAAAGCTCTGCTCTTTTAATAGATATTTTTTTAAATAATGAACTAAAGAAAAATCGTTCCAGATATCAATCTAGCCTCATAGTGTAATTACTGCGATTGTAATATGATGATAAAATAATAATAACCAAATCAGTCAATGCCGCCCAACTCATTATCCATTAGTCTATGAACACCCACTTTTGACCGCTGCGTTGACCGGTCAACGCGGTCAATGTCATATAGCATAGCATAGTCAGCCTTTTTAATGTTCCCACTGCTGGGACTCAGGCCTCCTCTCTCTAGGAGAGGGAATAGGCCGTAATCCACCACGCGGGCCCAGTGCGGGTTGGTGAATGTCACATATCTTCGATAGCATAGTCAGCCTTTTTAATGCTTCCACCGCTGGGACTCAGGCCTCCTCTATCTAGGAGAGGGAATGGGCCGTAATCCACCACGCGGGCCCAGTGCGGGTTGGTGAATGTCACATATCTTCGATAGCATATTCAGCCTTTTTAATGTTTCCACCGCTGGGACTCAGGCCTCCTCTATCTAGGAGAGGGAATGGGCCATAATCCACCACACGGGCCCAGTGCGGGTTGGTGAATGTCACATATTCAAATTTTTGGTTCTAGGAAATGCCGGTTTCCTCGCGATGTTTTCCTTTACCGTTTTGAGAGCAGTGGTGATGAAATAAATTACACAAAGTAATGCGCCTGGCTGGGTTTAAACCCGTGACCTACAATTCGTAAGTCGTGGCCGTTACCGCTCGGCCACCACCGCTCCACTGCTTCAATGTCATATGAAGTTGAAATAATATATAATTTAATTCCAATCTGTATTATCAATCATGGTTGAAATTCGTATAGATTGGTTTATATAACTTAGGTAGACAAAAAGGTGACCTTAGATTATTTACTAGGTCGTTACTGTATTTTTTTGTATTGATTTTTTTTCTGTAGAGAACCAAATCCATCCCAAACAGCCATTAGCAAGCAAGCTCAAGGAGAATTTCGAGATATTTTAAAATGTGTATTTTTGCCTATGATATCTACTCAGATGATATACAAGTCACACGTAATTTTATAGCGATAAATATCACTATAAAATTGTAAACGCCGAAAGACTGTAAGATATCGCGTGAAATTTTAAACTATGTTTTTTTTTATAAGACATGATTATGTTGGAAACTAGTGAATCTGGATGTGATTTATAGTATACAAAACAATGTTCTATAATCTATCGCTAATTACAATCTTGTAAAGATTTATTACAATCATACAGTTACAGTTATCATAGTTCTTACATCACATTGTAAAGTTGTCTGGTAGATATCTCTACCAGCGATAAGACCGCCATTGTTCTCATAGATTTAAGTTTTTGTAACAGTATAATAATATTTTGGTGTACAATAAAGCCTCTATCATATAAAGTCTGCCATTTTCCGGTGACAATACTACATCGACTGCTTTACAGGTCACGCGGTGAATTAAGACGCTCGGCAAAAGTGGAAGGGGCATGCGCAGTATTTAATTTTAAGGTCTATTTGGCGACGTGCGGGCGGGTGTGCGCCGACGGTGTCATTGGTAGATCAGTCGCTCTTAAATTCCCGCGTTGCGTTCATGCGTCTCATTGGATACTGTTGTACTTGGGTACTTTTGTGTACAGCTTGTGTTATCGTATTAGTAATAGGTAGTGGTAAAAAAAATGGTTAAAAATAAAGTTTTAAAACGGCAAGCCAGAAAATGGGTTATGACGTGAATTGTTACGTTAAGAAAGAAACTAACGAAATTATTTTCTTTTTATTTTAATTTTAAAAATTTTAATTTTTCTGAATTTACCAGAAAAATAAAATACATACAAGATAATTTACAAGCAAAAAATAGTGTTATTATAAGTTATGTTACTAAGGTTCAAACATACGAAATTAAAAATAAAATCCTAACATACTAAGAATTTCTGTGCGCAATTGTACACATGCGCCGATTGCCCCCACTACTTTCACCGAGCGATCTTAATTCACCGCGCGACCTGTATTTAAGGCGTATAGTTCCTTGAACCATCTGGCCGAAATTATGTGAACGCAACTCTCGCACTCGCCTAGGCGGCAGTACGCAAATCTGTGCATTTATTTGCGGCCAGCAGCGCCCGGAAAGCGCTTTAAATCCATTTTCTCTGCGAGATATTGATTGATTTACATATGCAATGTTCACTTTGAAGAATATTTAACCACCAATTTTTATGTGTAAAAATGTTTCTAAAGGTCCAAGCCGTTTCGAAGGAGTAGGGAAAAGTTGCGAAAAGTTGCGAAATTGCTAAATATTTTTTTTTGACAAAAGTATTAATAGCACGAAAAAATCAAATGTTGATATTATTTTTCATGAATCTATAATAAACATATATTTTTTTCAAACCAATTGACCTAGCCGTTACGGAGGAGTAGGCCTCAGAAAATCACTGTTTTATGGCACTTTTCGGGCGCTTGGCCCTTAAGGACAAAACAAACACATATCGTAAGTTTAAATAAAGGAAAATCTCTTACACGAACCTTTTCTTTCGCAGGCAATGTGATGGACGGTGTCAGTCAGAGACTACACATAGCAGACAGCCGGCGTCATGTAACACTGTAATATGAATCTAAGTAACTTCGTCGTGTACATCACTAGCCTGCTGTGGCTGAACCTCACCGATGCTAAGATTGGTAAGTTTAAACAATTTGAAAACTGTTAGGCAGGGCGAAAACGAGTGTCTTGTGTCAGATACAAGCTACCGATGAATATTTGATTTCTATAGAACCAGTATGAAATCATCCACTCTCTGCGCATACGTAAACATTTTTTGTGTCAAGTTGCTTCCACTTAGTACATACTCATGACGATCAAAAAGTTTTCAGTGTCGGTAACTGGAACAAAAAGTGTCTCCGTTTGCGCAGCGCCTTAGTATTCGGCAATACTGGAAGCGCAAGTGCGGCAATCTCAAATATAAGGACTTCATTTGGATGTCCATAGTGGGCACGCGAGCGCGAGAAGCGACGCGGGTTGCTCAACACGAGACGCGCGCGGGCCACACGCCATAGTTCATTAATACAAGTGACCACAGTCAGTGCGCGGGCGATGAGCAGCAACCGTGTCTCTGCACCCGCGCCGCTCTACGCACCGCGCTTCCAGTCTGGCCAATCAAATCGTGCGCGTTCCTGCACTACGCTGCCAGTGTGGCCGAGCACTTAAATCCACTGAAAGTTCTTTGTACCACATAATAAAAAACATTAATGTAGCTTCCACCCTTATCAAGATCAGATCAGACTGTAAATAAAAAAAGGAAGAAGTAGAGAAATTTTGTTTATCCAACTCTGTTGTGAGTTCTGAATAATATTTCAATGAAAATCAATCAAACAAGTTTTCAAACTTATACTGTGGAGACTGGCTTGTTCTAGAACCCAAAAATTAGTACCCAAACATCAAAGTAATTGTATCATAGATACCAATCAGCTTTATTTACTCACAATAAATACATTAGTATGAGTAAATAAAAGATTGACTGGAGGTCTAGTTGCTACGCTGTAGCATATGTCATGACGTCATTGCTATAAATACTACGGCGTAGCAACCTAACAAGCTACGAATTGAGCCATTTCTTTTAGAAAAAAAAATCAAAAGCCACAAAGCAAGACTTTACATAACTTATTTCGCGTCAAAAAGACGTTACGTAATATGTCAACTGTGATTTAAGAATAGGTGTATTTTTGTGTTTTTCTTCGTGTGGTACTGGTTACACAGGCGACAGCATAATCATGGATTGTCCGAAAGGGTACCCCGGAGTCTTGAAAGGCAAGACGAAGAATGAATATATGAGTGGGTCAATAAAAGTTTGACACTCCTTCCCGTTCTGCTTTGGACTAGAAGAAGTCATTGGATGATTTCTCAACAAAAAAAGACGATAACTTAACATATTTTTCAATACACTTACTCGAAAACCCGCTCTTATTCCACCGCTTCTAAGCATGCAATAGACTATTTTTCACACTTCGTCGACCCCCACGAGTCGCCGGTCAACCACCGTTTATTCATTTCTTCGTAAGTGTATTGAAAAAAGTCGTTTGATACACGTGCTTTGTCACTGCAGCCCTCGGTATAACACACTCTCCTACGACTCGTGCAAGTCCCACTTCGGTCACAATGACATCTTGTATCAAAATGCTTCACGTAACCTCCTGTTTTGTACAAATCAATTTTTCTTCGGCCTAGATTACTTCCAATACTTCAAAAACGAGAAAAAACGGCAAGATACACAAATATTAAGGGACATTTGAATTGAAAATCAAATTCGACTCCAGCCTTCCAATCCTTTTTCAGCACAAGAAGGGATCTGTTAAGTCTGTATTTCTATTTAGCCGGAGCTTATTCCGATCATTTCGAAGTGAAAGGGTCCTCCCCCTCTCTCCCAACTTCAATTAACTTCATTCACTAAAATTAATTGAAATTAATCTTCTTCATCATTTTTATCTTATTCAATACCTTTTCTGACAAAATAAATTAAATAATTTTGAGTGAAGATAATTTAAATTTTGATTGATTAGAAAAATGGTTTTGAAATTTTTCAAAGTTGAACAAGTTAAAGTAATAAGTTTATATATCACTATAGTGCTGCTTTCAGCGTTTTGCCGTGCGATAGTAGGAACTTATCTCAAGGGAAAATATAACTGAGATATAACGTACCTATCTTATGTGCTATAACGGCACATAGGGTAGTTTCCAGGATCGAAATAATTACATTTTATTTAGTCCGTATTTTAGATTATAAAAAAATATTGGACACGTATTTTTACTTTTTTCGATTAAAAAAAAAATAACACACATATAGCCCATTAAAGTTACGTGTGACGTCACCCCGTGCGAAAAAATGCAGCATGGCGCGCGTGACGTTACTCGTAACTTTAATGGGCTATATCTTTGTCATTTTTGGTTTAATTTACAAATAAAAAAATACGTGTCGCCTATTTTTGAATAATCTAAAAGACGGACTAATTACATTTTTACGGCAACTAGCCTATACCCGTGTACCAAGAGTCATCGAAATCTGTTCAGACGTTCAAGCAAGAAGAAGCTGGGTCGAAGCCTACTGGGGCCAGGGTTATCCGAAAGGGAATTAGAGCCCCGGTATGAAGGGTAGAAGGAACGGGGTGGGCTTTTAGTCAGTAAGAGTCTGACGCTGTCTCCCGCTCCGCCCAAGAGCGGGGGTTATCATAGGATGATTTTTCCCACCATAAAAAAAAGTTAACCATAGCCTGAAGTAGCATGTGTCAAACATTTAATACACGTGGAAAGTCCCAGCCGCACTGGGATCCTTATCACTCTCGCCTACGGCTCGGGTAAATTCCGCTTCTGTCACAAGGACAAAATTCTTTGTTTCAAAAAGTACCATTTTATGGCTGTATGGTCCTCATGAAATTGATCAGATCAAGATCAACCTCGGTTATTTATTTTTTTTAATTCTATATTACGCGTTCGTTTTAGGAGTAAATTATAATTATTACATTGAGCCAGACGTAAAATCTAGGGCAACATGCTAAGCAGTTTGTCTCGCGACCTAGAGACTGGCGCGTCAGTCCAATATAATATTTTATCGTATCTAAACTGCCTAATACCTATCAATCATCTGTATCCGTCCAATCTGTCTGGCTTGTCAGCTTTCTATTCTCTTGTGACGAGGCATTTTTTTTTGGATAAAACTTATAGGCTAAAAACTTGTACATACTTTTGTTAAGATAAAGCCTGCTTTTGTCTTTAGGAGGTTATGAACGAAGAGAATTGTTATGATTAGGTTGTATTTTGGTATTGTATTTTGGTAAAAATATTGCTTAAGATTACACTTTGGTAAAAGACAGAAAAAATATTTTATTTTGCACACACAGATACACACAGTGTAGAAGCTTAAGATTTAAAAAAAGAAAACTAACATTGTGTGGTTGTACTAAATAGGTCCAGTTTAGCTAAAAAGTAATTCAGTAAAAATCTGTAAGACAGATTGATAAATAATATACGTTAGTATAGGAACAGATGGCTGATAACAAAAAAAAAAACTGTACCGACATCTGTGACACCACCTAAGAACTAAAATTCAAAAATGTTTCAACTCTCATTTCGAAGTTGGTTGAAAATTCATACAATTATGACGTCATCATCATCATCATCTACCTTTTTAATTTTCCCACTGCTGGGACTCAGGCCTCCTCTTTAGGAGAGAGAATGAGCCGTAATTCACCACGCGGGCCCAGTGCGGATTGGTGAATGTAACATGTCATTTTTGGTTCTAGGACATGCCGGTTTCAATTATGACGTAACTACCAAGAATCCTAGCAAATCTTCACATAATACAAAACCTATTTGTTTTCCGTCTGTTTACCCGCTAACCTCCTCGAAACCACATAACGGATTTTGATACGATTTTCCTTAAAATAGTAATAACTAATGACGGTTACTGCATAATATATTGTTCGCAAGCTCGCAAAGCCAAAGCGGTCATACTTCTAGAAATAAAGTTCAGAACAAGACGAGAACAAAATGAAAATTGTTGCAGCAAAAAAGTAAACACGACGAGAAAAAATAACCAACACCTTCATAACATAGGCAAAACTTCCTATTACATTCTTCCTAGAAAAACTAACCCATAATTTTGTTCCAGGGTACTTTTGGCACATCACAGATCTTCATTATGACCCGTTTCACAACTCCCAAGAGCTACATAGAGGTACTTTATGAAACGTATTCCGTTGTTTTATGTTGATGACTTCCATATTATTTTTGTTCACTGACAGAACATGCACGTTCATAAAACCTGACGAAGTGAACGTAGCTAATAGTAAATTATTTTCATGTTTCACTCATGAATTTCAGCGTTGTGTTTTATTTTCGTGCATAATTATATTTCTGAATTATTTATCGGTGTTGGGTGTTTGATGAATGAGGATAATCAGAGAGAATAATTAATTAATTATTAATGTATCATGTTGATGGAATTTTATTCGAGAGTGTGGATCGAGTGTTCTTTTTTTTAAATATTAATAATTCTTTAAATTTCATTCACTGTGAATGAAATTTAAAAAGAGAATAATTTAAAACATATGTAAATAAAAACTATTTAACCTATATTTTTTTGTATAAATGATAAAAGAAAACTATTAAAAAATAGTGACACAAAAAAGTTTTAACTAGTTTTAGTACTAGTAGTTCCTGAGATATTAGTTGTGCTATTTAACTAATATCTCAGGAACTACTAGTTCGAATTGATTTGTTTTTTTTTTTTTGTAGTAGTAGATAGCCCATATATCGAGGAAGATTACAGAATCGCAATACAACCTTAGGGTATTTAAGTCAAGAGTGACATAGGTTACTTCTAGGTAAGCGTGCACTATCGTCGACCACATCAACGGTGAGATATGAGGATAAGAGTAGTGGTTAAATGCGAGCCTATCAATAATAATGATGGCGCACTTGATAGGCCTACACGCGAGAGCAAGCGCCTAATATATTGTCATTATTATTATTATTATTAATTTATTATGCTTTTCTAACACTAGGCTAAGACATTGTTACTAACAATATATGGAAGTAATTCTGAAATAAATTTTATTATTATTATAATAAAAAAAAAATATCATCAAAGAAAATTTCTTGTGAAAATGGTAATTGGTACTAATACTAGATAATTTAGTTATTTATTATTACCAACGCTGTATGGATATTTTTGGGTCCGATATAAAATAAACTCTTTTCTATTCTATTCTTAATGGTACGTTTGACAACCTCAGTGTTGTAGCATTTTCTTTAAAATATTTTTACGTTTATTCCTGGTTGAACTAAGGTCTGAGTCACGTACACTCGATGGCATATACACACGAGTACATCACCGATCTTCCGGCGCATAATTTGTGAAATACTTGATAGTTCCATATTCTGATTTAAAATTTTGAGTAGTGTTAGATGTCTATACATCTAACAGTATTACGCAACCAAAGTTTGGTGACATGCCAGTTTTATTATTATTATTATGCATAGACTCGCGTTTGACCACTATCTCACCTGATAGTAAGCGACGATGTGGCCAACGATAGAGAACACATGCCTTGAAGTTTAGTAACCTATTCAATCTTGACTTAAAGACCCATAGGTTATAGCTATCAAGAAACACAGACTACGACAGGGAATTCTACTCCACCCCTCGAGCACCGATTGTGCATACGTCAGTACAACTTGAAGACCTTGAAAAATGCTTAATTTTCATTTTGTACACACGTCTGTCCCCTCCTCCTTGCGTCGTATTCATCAATGCTGAGGGTCGTGACCCCCCTGTTTCATCACTCTATCTCTTATGATATAACGTCTGTACGAAACTTATTTGGCCGAAAATTTTGGTTTCTATATTATATTATTCGATATTTATTATATTATTAGTTTTTCCAAGAAAAATCCCAAAAAAAATATTATTTATTTATTTATATATTTTATTGGTGATTTACGTAAACACGGCAATTTTCCGGGTCATTAAACCCTGGCGCTCGAGGGGTTAAACTCGTTAAAAAATGAAAAGCCCGTTTTGACATTTTTGAGATTAACCCTAGAATATTAACTTGGAACGAAAGTGAAAGAAACAATAAACTAATAATTAATTACATAAAGTGATTTTAAAAAATACATTAATTTCATTTGGCGCACTAAATATTATGATGCAATAAATTTTGACTATTCTTTTTGCGTGTTTAAGTATTCGCTGTCAAAACGGGCCTTATATATTTTGACAACTTTAGCTCTACACATAATGAATGTGTTTCCAAAACGCTTAGTACATATAGGTGGGATATTCACTTACCTTTATTCTATCATATGAAGTGTTTTGGGTCCAAAGCTACTTAATAGCTACCCATAAATTCTTGCTCTTCATTTTTTTATCTCCTCAACAGGTTGCCGCCATAACCGCGGCAACAACGAGCACAGTCACCGTAACGGCCGCCACAGAGACCACACCTGCGACAGCTCCTGGCCTCTGATACAGAGCGCAGCCGCTCTCATGGCGGAGCGGCACCCTGACACCCTTGAGTTTGTGCTGTGGACTGGGTATGCATTTTATTTATCTCGTACTGGTTATTTTTTATGTCATTTTGTTGCAATTAAGTAAACAGCCCATCTTATGATAAGAGGCCTACGCTGCCATCTATAGGCCTATAATGTCAGGGTATACCATAAGTTGTCGAGATTTATCGATAAAGTTTCCGTGGCTCTTGAATGCAAAGGGCAATCGGACAGAACACAGATGGGCTTTAGTCAGTAAAAATCTTGTGTGTGGTCGGTGGCAGCTATCTCTCGTGGCGCCCTCATGCCCCAGCCACCACAATTACGACCCCAATTTCCGGCCACCGTAGGTGTGGGCTTACGGACGGTGAGCAGTGGGTAGCTCACCATCCAGCCGTCCAGACCAAACCCAAGTCGTCGACGGCGCGTAGTGTTCCACGTGCGCCTCAAGGAGATATCAGCAAACCATAGGGGTCTATCTAGAGTCGAAGCCTACTGCTTCTGAAACGAAGATTCAGTCCGAGTACGAAAGGCAATGAAGGAACAGTGGTGGGTTTTTAGTCAGTAAAAGTCTGACACTATCTCCCGCTCCGCTCAAGGGCGTGGAGATGTCATAAAACACTTGGGATAGGCCTTTGTTCAGCAATTGACGTCTTCGACTGAAATGATAATGATAACGATGAAATTGTTGTCAGTCAAGAAGCTGATATTATTAGGACTAATGATGGAAACAGCCAAACGGTTAAACTTACACTTTTTTCACCAGGGACATCCTATCCTCTTCAATGGAGCATCTAAGCGAGGAAATAAAACTGGAAGCCGTGAGGAATGTCACAGACATTCTGAGCAGGACATTCAGTAGTCAGTTCGTATTCCCAGCTCTGGGACACAATGACCCTGCACCTTCTAAGAGGCTGGTCGACATGTGGATGCAGTGGTTACCTACAGAAGCATTACAAACTTTTGAAACTAGTGAGTACAATATTGTAACTTCTGTTTTTGACGTCAGTTTGAACTATGTAGAAATGTGCATAGTGGGGAGATAATTTACTTATTAACTTTGACTGTGGGCTGACTGCCAAAAATGCTTCGGAGTTTGTAAAGAAACTTTTAGGTAGCATATTGCGTTATAGTATGCAGTTCCCCTTTCTTTATTCAATTATCTTTACAGGCTTTAACCTAAGCAAAAGTACAATTACTATTTATTTACTTATCTTTACACATATATTTAATTTATCTGTACGTGTGTTTGTAACGCTTTTTTTTTAAATAGTAACCATGGAATTTCTTGAAAGTTCTTTTCCATAGAAAACGACCAATTGTAACTGTGCGCTAGCTTTGGACGTATTATAAGTACCCATATGGGCCTTTTTGAAATAAATAAGTTTGAGTTTGACCTAACTTTTACTCGTAACTTTGTGTGTATATTTAAGTTACTATTAAGATCCGGTGGCGCCGCATTTAGCTTCTCAATTTTTTTCTGACGAAAATCCAGCTTTCGGGCACGATGTCTGTCGGGACAGCCAGTATCTAAGTAATAACTTAACTAATCTAATAATAATATTAATTAGGCAATCCAACAATATATTTATGATTTATTTCCATTCTAAATTCGTCTAGTAAGCAGTTTCAGTCGGAGACCTTTTTCAAACTTCATCAATCCATTTCCAGTTACCATAGAGTAGTATAGTTGCCCTTATAATGTTGCCACTGCTGGGACTCAGGCCTCCTCTCTAGAGGAGAGGGATTGGGCCTTAATCCACCACGCGCCCAGTGCGGGTTGGTGAATGTCACATGTCTTCAAACTTTTGGTTCTAGGACATGCCGGTTTCCTCACAATGTTTTCCTTCACCGTTTTCCAGTTACCACTTTGTTTAATTTTGCCAAACAAAATTTTTTTTCTGAAAACTGTTATTGTTTTTTCTTCATGGAAACTTTGATACTTATGCTGAGATTGCTTCCAGGTGGATATTATACGATAGAACAGTCCCACAGCAAGTTGAGGATTATTGTACTCAACAGCGTGCTATGGGCAGGTGGTGCTGCCAGGACTGATGGTCCTCATAGGGGCAGGAACCAGTGGGAGTGGCTGGAGAAGATCCTCAGCAAAGCTAGGAGTAGACAAGAGATGGTATGATCATTAGTAGATGATGGATCGTAAACCTAACTTCTGCCTGTTCAGAAATTACAAAAAAAGAAAGAAAAATGGTCATTTGTGCCTCACAGATAATGTAACAAAAGGATATTAATAATAAATTAATCATCATCATCATCCTTCTGCCCCCCTAGCCAAGTTACAACAGTTTCGCTTGCGCCGAACGCTTCGAGTTGGCCGCGTCGCCAATTCTTTTGTTCTGTCCACGTGACTGAACGTTGAGATGACATCATTCCCGTACATTTGAAGTTTTTTGCTAGCGTTAACGATTACAGATGAGCGACTTGGCTAGGGGTACTGCCCCTGTTCCGTGTTATTCAGGGTCGGCGAAACAGGTTCTTTCTTCCATTCTGTCCTATCACCCGTCACTAACTCCTTTTTCTTCCACAATATCACTCTTCACTCAATCCATCCATCTTTTAAGAAAAAAGACGTGTGGCACTCGGGGACTGCCGCGGTAAAGCTATTGCATAGCATTTTTATCAACTTATGCAATTATAATTATTTATTTATTTTATTTATGCAGTATTTTTTTTCCTTTGTTTTTTTTTTCTTTGATATTAATTGAAATTACACTTTCACACATTGAATTGAATTTTGATTGATTGTTCACTCATTTGTTTTTTTATCGGTCACCACGCTCAAAAAACAAATGAGTGGGGGGGTGTTAGGTTATTTTCGTTACGGAATTTCTGGATTCGGTTTCCACACTCAAGGCCCGCGATAGAAGCTATGCAATAGCTTAATAATAATAAAAAAAAGTAATTGAAAATCATTTGAACAAAAATCTGTGACAAGACAAAAAAGGGAAGTACGGTCAAAATATCTTGAACACTCTGAACAGTTGGGTGCGCAGTAATTCTTTTTAAAAATCATGTAGCCAATGCTTAATGCATAATTTTTCGAGTATGCGCAATAGTTGGGAACGCCAACTTCAGAGTGGCCAACATTTTTTGAACGTACTGTATCTCGGCATATGCTAAAATTAGCTCGAAATCAAAATCACGAGCATTTTCGTCGAGGGTATCATTTAAATATGTCAGTGATTTTACATGTTTATGAACGCACCCACGATATAGTATTAATTTCTTCTCTGGGGCTAACATTCTCTAAAGAAAAAAAATGATTCACTGTTGATACCTGCCCCCCTAGCCAAGTTACAACTATTTCGTTTCGATTCACCTGCGTCGAATACCTCGAGCTGGCCACGCCTCCGATTCCTTTGTTCTCACCACGTGACTGAGCTGAAACTTGGCCAACTCGAGGCATTCGACGCAAGACAATCGAAATGAAACGGTCGTAGCTTGGCAAGGCCTGCTGATGCTCGAAAAGAGATAAAAAAGATCCGTATTTTCATAGTTACTAACAAAGTCTTATTAAGGCATGCTATCCACAGACGCGTAGTTTCATTAACACATATTCGTCATTATACGTTTGGTATACGCCTACGTGAAGCATATATAGAAAACTATGAATCTGTCAACGAAGCATCATACTGCCGTGTCGTTATACCAAGCCTATAATAACGAATACGCATCAATAAAGCTACGCGTCCGTGGAAAATAGGTCTTAGTTATTATAATTTCCTCAAGGTCTACCTAGTTGCCCACGCCGGCCCAGGAGTGGAAGAACGGCACAACGCGGGCAGTTCTTCAGCGGCAGGCGGGGGGGAGCTGACTCCTACTGCGAACGCGCACTTGGTGCACGTCATCCGAGCATTCAGCGATGTGATCGCCGGGCAGTTCTACGGCCATCGGCACGCTGACACGTTCAGACTTATTTATAGTGAAGGTTAGTCGACACACTCACTTAGTTACTTACCTCTTACCGTGTAACACCTTTTACCGTAATTACTCGTTGCCTGTAAGGGTATGCCCGGTCACAATCGCGAGATTTCTACGCGTTTATCTGTCTACTCATTGTTCCATTGACTTATTGAGTCGACGGAACAGTGAGTAGACGGCGCGTTTTTATAACTCCAACTCAATAAGTCGGTGTTACTGCTGAGAGTATAAAATATTAAAAAAAAAACTTTTAACGAAAAAAATAAAAATACAACTGACTTCAATGTTAAAAAAAAACACTGAAAAGTACAAAATAACTTTAATTTCGGAAGTCGGTGTTTCTATAATAGTTTTGTCTCTTCGTTATTTAACATCGAAGTCGGTTGTATTTTTTTTGTAAAAAGTTTTTTATTTTACACTTTTTAATTATGGTACCACCACTAAAAGATAGGGACCTCTCAGCCAAACTTAAATACCTTATAACCAGAGAGCATCTCATAACGATTCTAAATAATCCCAAACACGGTTAGATAACATTAATTTACCTTCTGGCTTTATCATCAGATCAGTCCGATACATCCCGCCCCCTATTCCTTCAGCCAGTCATCGACTACACGTATAAACAAAGCAATTTTACTTGTAACGACAGTTCTATTGTGATCCTATGAGGAGTTCTGTGCCATATCTTTAAAGTTCATGATCAGATCATAACAATATTTCAATGGGACCAACTTGGAAGCATAAGTTTTCAATCATAAAAAGAATTTTTTAAATCAATCCACAATTGACCGAGAAATCGGTGAACCTCCTCCTTTTCGAAGTCGGTTAAAAAGTTACAATTTATCGATAAGAGTGTATAAATTCAGGTTCAATGTTCCCTGTTCCATCACTCTTATAGTCCGATGGATGGCAAACCATCATGACCGGTGATCAAACAGGCATGGGTCTAGTAGCTTTTCGTGATTTCCAAAGCACATGAGTATCACACTACCAACTTCCAAGCTCTCGTTTAGCAGTTGGATCAAGAGCTTGATCGACGGTACGTATTGTTAGGAGAAGATTACTCTCTCAGGAGCCCTAAACATCAGTAGCGTGGACCCTGTTCCTAATGCGAGCCCACTGGTTCATGTATTTTATTTATATATATATTTATTGTTCTTAATGAAAAAAAGTACTTCCAAATTAAAAAGGAAATACCTCCATATAAATAATAAAATAATAAACTATTAAGTCATCTCTATAATTATATAATTTTATAACTTAAGAACGTGCTCACCTATCCAAACCAAATGTTTAGGCTTTGTTTGGACTATTTAGTAGATGGTTTATATGAAGTTTGCACAAAATCGGTCGAATGGTTCTTCATTTATCACATTTTTTATAACAAATGAGTAGGGTAGAGTAGGATAGAGTAGGGTAGAGTAAGTTAGAATAGGGTAGAGTAGGGTAGAATAGGGTAGAGTAGGGTAGAGTAGGGTATAACTAGGGTAGAATAGGGTAGAGTAAGGTAGAGTAGAGTATAATAGGGTGGAGTAGGAAAGAGCGGGTGCGAAGACGCGCGGGCAAAAGCTAGTAGTATTAATAAATATCAAGACATTATAATTATGAGAACTCAAAATGTACTCATTATAACGAAGTCCAAACTAAGGTTGAGAGAACTGGTCGTTCCAAATTTCATGCTTTTTACTATCAGTCAGGTCACAATAAACAGTCCATTCAATGGGAAGGTTTGTATGTGGTTAAAGTTCCCTTGAGAATAATAAAAGGACGAAGGGATTATGAGGATTGATAGTGTTATCTACCTTGTAGGCTAATAGAAATAAACTGGTCTTACACATTCATTTGTAGACTTGTTTTTATAGCAATAATATCTCTTTGTGGTCGTTTAGTGGACCTTGGAGCCTCGTTCAGAACTAGTTTGGAGCATCACAATACTAAAGTAATTTTACAGTGGACAACAACATGTTTATAAAGCAGAATATTTTTTGAAAAGAAAGAAAAGAAAGAAAAACAGTTTATTTACGCGATAAAGACACAATCTGAAAACTAGGTAACAAAAGTCTCCTCCGCGCAAAACGGCCGAACGCTCAGCATAAAGCTGCGGCCTCACGCATAATGCGTTGAGCTCACTGCGCTGGTTTTCAGCGTGGGCCGGTTGCTGTGTCGACATAAAGACCGGCGAACGGTGCAGTGAATTAAAAGATGGAAAACTGAACTAAAAATAAGTATAGAAAAGTTATAAATAAAAATTAATAGATAAGGTGACAAATACATTTTTATAAAGTGGCAACACCACGAAGCGCCCGTAGCTCAATTTGTGCAACTCGTTGTTGTTGTTGTTGTTGTTGTCGTTTTGTCGTGTCGTAATCTGTGGCAACAGCATACACTATGGCAAAAACACTAATACGCGATTGGACGATTGGACGCGACCGTGATGCTGTTGACGTCAAAAAGGATATGACCGCATGGTGACGACAAGTAAATGGTTCTGAGTAATGGGTTTGACATCATTCATGACTTCTTTTAGTTTTTTTTTGGCCGTGGTTCCCGGGATGTGTACTCAAAGAAAGCAAACTATACGTCGCAGTAATAATTTATATTTATTTTAGCTTACATTTGCAACCAAAAACGCCATCTCAAGTGTCGTCATAACGAACGGTTCAGTGAATCTCACATCCGTTGCATTCCCGCTACTCTCGCCTTTTCGCGGCTTTCCAACGCTGCGTCTTCCGATACACGATCGCTACTCTAGAACTTTTCAGCTCCATATCTCTGTTCTATGAGCACTGTGCCTTACTCACATTGCCACTGCCACGATTTGGCGATTTTTCGGACTATGTCTGCGATCTAGGTTTTTAGAGTTAAAGTTTAAACCTTATCAAATATCTATTTCTATTATATTCTGCAAGAGATTTATCAAACAAAAAATACAATAGTCATATTATATTAAACGAATAAAATTATATATCATCTTTGAAGCAATAACGTTATCAAAATGAGTTATACTTAACATAATATTATTTAACTTCCCTCTATATAATATTGGAACAACTATCCCCTTTGACGTACAAAGAGTACAAGAAATAACATTTTCTCGAGTTACCATTAACGTGTTTGCTACAATAGATAATATGAATAATAAAACCTGGGCGTTCTTTTGTGTCGTAAAAAATATTATGATATTATTTATCTCTTTTCTATCTGCTAGAAGCTTTTCATAACCTTTTCTCTGTGCTTTGTGAATCTAGGGCATCGACTCCATTTTTGAAACGTCTTTGTTGTGTAGTGCTGCGGAAAAGCTGAGTTGTGAGATCATTTATACGTCTCCCAATCGGGAGTATAATACTTTAGAGACCGTTTGTGTTATTGATAGAAGTGCGCTGTGTCTAATAAGTCAACCGACTTGGGAATTTTGTATAATATTTAATCATTTAAAAAATACTTATATTCGATACTTTTTATAAGGTTCTTCTGTTAGTAAATAATGATCTCTGTCTCTTAATCAACCTTGACTATTGAACCCGTGTTGACTACATCAGATTTATCTTAATAATTACCCAAGTCGTTTAACTTATTAGACAGACTACTGATACTTTTCTAAAATAAATTGGAAACTGATTACGAACTTGACACTGGCTGGATGCAGAAACCGAGAAAAGGAATTTAAAAAAAAGACGTGTGGCACTCGGGGACTGCCGCGGTAAAGCTATTGCACAGCATTTTTTATCAACTTATGCAATTATAATTATTTATTTATTTTATTTATGCAGTATTTTTTTTCCTTTGTTTTTTTTCTTTGATATTAATTGAAGTTTCACACATTGAATTGAATTTTGATTGATTGTTCACTCATTTGTTTTCTTATCGGTCACCACGCTCAAAAAACAAATGAGTGGGGGGTGTTAGGTTATTTTCGTTACGGAATTTCTGGATTCGGTCTCCACGCTCAAGGCCCGCGATAGAAGCTATGCAATAGCTTAAAAAAGTTTCTATCAAATTGCTTTTTATTTACTGCCAATCGGCTGTAATCAAAAAGCAAACAGGTTTCAGCATCCAGCCCGTGTCAAATTGTATATTAAGCTTTTTAATATCGATCACAGTTTCTTTGTTTTCAATTAGAATGCGGATATAACGTATGCTAATGTATTGGCAGCAAATGTATAGAGTCAGCCTCCTCGGCAAGTTGCAATAAAATCCTCAGCTCCATTTTATGAAGGTTGCACTTGTTTCAATGATTTCAGATATTATTCAGTTAGGTATGCATTTGAGACATAGAACTACACTAGTCTTACAACACAATATTCGCTAGAAATTAATTTGCAATTCATTTAATAACCTACTCGAAAATATCCCAATAAAAACTTTTGGTTGATACTTGTTATTCGATTATTTCTATCAAATTAAAGTATTTATTACTTTAAGTATGCACTTTTACAATATACCATATGGTACACCATACCAAAAATGATTGCATTAATCGTAAAGTCTAGGCAATTAGGTAATTAATTAGAGTGGTC
This sequence comes from Mythimna ferrago, assembly GCA_910589285.2. Taxonomy (NCBI): domain Eukaryota; kingdom Metazoa; phylum Arthropoda; class Insecta; order Lepidoptera; family Noctuidae; genus Mythimna; species Mythimna ferrago. The sequence goes on from OU342680.1 coordinate 4,620,019, forward strand.
AATCATTTTGTTTATAATTTTTTTGCCCACAGGTCGACCAGTATCTTGGGCATTGTTGGCCCCTTCGGTCACACCAAGAGGTGCTGGTAGCACTTCAAACCCAGGATTAAGACTTTATAAGTTCGACTCTAATACCGGGAAGGTAAGGTTTAGTTTCTTTTGGTAAATAAGACTGCATTTCATTGAGATCTGTACATGAAATTAGTAATGACGGCCAAGTTAGCGCAGTGATTGAGTAATTGGCGTCTGTGCTATGTGCCGCGGGTTCAATTCTCGCACGGAACAAATATTTGCATGTCCTATAAATAGGTGTTCCGCGTCATGTGTACGTGAGTTTACATGTTTGTAAACGTACCTACGATACAAAGTAGAACTACACTGCGCTCACGTGTGTCATACACTTCGAACCGGGCGCGTTGGTCTCCATACATTTTATATGGAAACTAGATTTGTGGAGCTACACTAGATGTGGATCTAGTGTAGCGTCGCGCGTCGCGTGGCGTGGGCCACGCGACGTTGTTCTACGTACAAATCAGGCGTGGTACACGTTTGCGTTGGTGTAATGTAGTTCTAACTTCATTCCTTGTGTTTAAGAAAAATAGGAGTGTTTTGAATAAAATTGTATAGAAAACTCTCATTTCATTATTTAGACATTGTATCGTTTTTGTTCTATTACAATCATTCATTTTTTTTTTAGAAAATTCTATGAAAGCAATAATATAATGTTTAATGCATGCTAAATTGATGATAATTATAATTAATGGGATAAGAAGGGTAGGCAGATTTTATTATAATTCTTGAAAAAGGCTGCTTAGTCATAAGCACTAAAATAATATAATAGCATCATTGTACACTTAGTTTGCAATAAACGTTTTGATTTTGACTTAATCTAGAATTTACAACTTTTCTGACCGATCATAATAGGATTTTTTTTTGTTGTTTTTTATGGACCTGCCATGTTTTCTCTTCACCACCCTTGGTTGACTGGTAGAGAATGCTTAAGGCATTAAGTCCGTCTTTGTACCTTTATGTTGCATGAAGTTTTAATTTTTTTTTTTTCTACAGGTTTTGGATTACACACAGTATTACTTAGATGTAAATAATATTAGAGGCGAGGCTCACTGGGCGATAGAGTACAACCTCACTCAATACTATGGACTGAGAGAAGTGAGCCCGGCGTCACTCGACGCCCTGGCCGAGAGGATACGGAATCACAACGACCGAAGTGTTTTTGCAAAGTGAGTTACTTTTTTTTGCTTATATATTTTTGTAATAAGTACCTACTTATGTCTGTTTATAAAGTGTTTGTGAAAGTTTCATGTATTTTGTATTTTTTCTGATGATTGATTTATAAAAGTACGCTATTGACAATTATTATTTTGCACACAAAGTAGGTACAAGTTACAGGTCTTTGTCAAGTTTTATGATCCATACTAACTACCTTAACTAATAGAAATTTGACTTGGACTTTTTATTTTTCATTGAAAAACTCTCTTTATATCAAAAATAATGATGGTTACAAGAACAAGGAGGTAGACTCCCAGAAAAAGAACAAGGTATAGGTAGAAGAAAATCCTAAACTGACTTCTCTTTTGACCTCTGGGGTGGAGCGAGAAGGCACGTCAGACTTTCACTGTCCAGATACCACTTATGTTCCTTTATTAGCTCTTTGTATTCTTGAGCAGCCCTAGCAGGCATTGATCAAATGCGCCCCTTCAATTTTGCCGAAATCTCTTTGACTCGTGCATGATCCTTACCTGAACGTCGGACGGCTAGCTACATTGCTCGTCGTCGGTAAACCCAAGCCTACAGTGGCTATAAATTATCCTATGGTCGCCGCCTAAAACGATCAATTTCACAAGGATACGGTGATGCTCTGCCTTCCGATCGATATAAACAATATCGATAAACTTCCCCCGTGTAGTTTCAGTTATTAATTAACAATAATATCTGTCCAGGTACTTAACAGCTCTACGTGTTCGGCATGCTGCAGACGTCGCAGAATGTGACTCGGCGTGTGTACACGTCCACTTCTGTGCAATAACGCGCGCCGACTACCACGAGTTTCGTGCGTGCGTCCGCAACCCCGCGTCGGCGCTGGCGTCGCGCGCCGCGCACAACTCAGCGGCCATCTTACTTTACGCCATTTTGATTTTACTGAAATCGTAATAATAATTTTGTGTGACCGCTTCTGTGTTCCCCAAATGGCCTTTTGGTTGCAGTAGTATCAGTGTTCTGTTTTACATTCCTATATTAAAGATCATACATACGAGCCGCATGTTGTCAGCGGTAGAGGTAACAGTGCAGCCGTCAACAAGGGGGTGATGGTACCTGTCGACACTTTACGGCAGCCGTCGACGCGTCAGAGGAAGCCGTCGACGCGTGAGAGGCAGCCGTTGACCTATAGACACTTGACACACACGATGGCTGCCGCTGATTTTCATTTGTTAGAGTGGTCGACGGCCACCGTCTACGCGTCGATGGCGGCAGTTATCTCTACCATTAGTAATATACCGCTCATGTGTTTGAGCTCTTAATATTACGAGAAAAACAAGCTGTAAATATTTAATCTTTGTATTTATTTGTATCACAAATATTAATTCGACTAAATAATATTTATTACAAACTTCTCGTTAATCATAGCAGTCATTTTCCTAAATCATTTTACTTTCAAAGTGACAAGATTAATTGGAAAACTTAGCTAAGGGTTATCATTTGTTTTACCTGAAAACATTGTCTCTTGATTATTGTAAAATACATTAACGAACGCTTTAATTTGTATAAAAGTAAAAATGGATTATAAATCATAATTATTGAGTGTAATTAGAAATTGTTTATTGTGATCTTCGTCGCTAATTTGATTGTGATAATTGACATTTTTGTATATAATGATAAGTGAACTGAATCAGTGTAAGTAAATGAAATTAAAAACATTTGAAGGAAAGCTGTTTCTTTTTTAACTACCAAGGACCTTAAGTGCGTGTTTTTATACCCTTATTAATTTAATTCCAACAAGTCCGTTTCATCATCAGACCACTAGACGTACGGTATTGCACCGCCAGTACGTTGTGGACATCCCACCCATACGGAAAAAGGAGTGAAATTCCCTGCCGAAGTCTGTATTTCCTGATAGTTACAACCTAGGGGCCTTTAAGTCAAGAGTGAACAGGTTACTCCTAGGCAAGCGTGCTCTGTCGTCGGCCACAACATCGCATACCATCAGGTGGTCAAACACGAGTCAATACATAATAATAACCCAAACCAATATTAGAAACGAACAATACTTACCTTTTTTTTTATGGTGGGAAAAAATCATGCATTGACATCCCCCGCCCTTGGGCGGAGCGGGAGATAGTGTCAGACTCTTACTGACTAAAAGACCCACCCCGTTCCTTCTAGACTTCATACCGGGGCTCGAGCGCCCTTTCGGATAACCCTGGCCCCAGTAGGCTTCGACCCGGCTGGGTCCCTGCTGTTGCTGACAACTCCTTGAGGCGCGCGGGAACAGTGCGCGCCGTCGACGACTTGGGCTTGGTCCGGACAGTTACCGGACGGCCGGACAGTGAGCTACCCATTGCTCACTGTCCGCACGCCCGCGCCTACGTTGGCCGGAAATCGGGATCAGAATCCATGGGGGGGGCGGCGGCGATAACGCCGTTGCCTGATGCATTCAGCCTCCTCCTTTGCGAGCATTACTGCTTCGCAGAAGTCGGCGACCGCCTGCCACTCCTCCTTGCTCCGGACTATGGCCTCAACCAAGGCCCGGCGCGAAAGGTCTCCGCCGCCGAAAGCCCCCACGAGGTCACGGCAATGCTCCGCCCAAGCAGGGCACACCTCGACTGTGTGCTCCACCGTGTCCTCCGGGCGTTCCGCACAGTGGCGACACCCGGGCGTCACTTCCCCATGAATCCAGTGCAGGAAACTCCCGAACGAACCATGTCCGGTGAGGACCTGCGTCATGCGGAAGGTAAGGACGCCGTGAGGTCTTTCCTGCCACGCCTCAAAGAGGGGACTTACCGCCATGATTATGGCGTGCCCAGTACTGGGTTGTGATAGTCGTTGACGCCATTTCACCATGAGATCCCGCCGGAGCTCTGTCCGCCATGCCGTGACCTGTCGCGGCAGCGGACTTTCACCCCGGCGTTGCATCTCCACGCGCATATCGTGCATGTATGCAAGGACTGTTGCCTCCAGATCCCACGGTGGTAGGCCAGCCAGAAGGCTCGCCGCTTCGTGGGAAACCGTGCAGTATCCCCGCACCATCTTTATTGCCATGACCCTCTGGCAGGCGTTCAGCATGGCCGCCGGTTGCTTTTTCAGCGACGGCGCCCACACCGGCGCCCCATAGAGGGCTATGGACCGAACGATCCCCGCGTAGAGCCTCCGGCAGGAGGCATCTGGACCCCCAAGGTTGGGCAGGAGCCGCTTGAGCGCAGCCCCAGCCCAGTTGAGTTTGGGAGCCAGACGTCGGAAATGCTCCACGAAATTCCACCGGCTGTCGAGGACGAGTCCCAGGTACTTCATCGTCGACCCGACACCGATGTGAACTCCTCCTACCGTTAGTTGGGAACTCAATGGCGGCGCGTTCCGAGAGCGGCGACCGTGAAAACACATCGCCTCGGATTTGTGAAGCGCCACCTCGAGTCCCAACTCCTGGATCCTATCAACGACCATCGCAACCCCGCGTGTGCGCTAGAACCAGCGTGTCGTCTGCGTAGCAAACCACGCTGACCCCGTCAGGGAAGTCGCCGCGCAGCACGTAGTCGTACCCGATGTTCCACAAGGGTGGCCCTAGTACCGACCCCTGCGGAACACCGCACGACATCTCTCGACGTTTCCAGTCTCCCTGGTGACCGGGGTAGACTATAAATCTTTCCGACAGGTAAGCCTCGACCACTCGACAGAGGTATTCGGGCACCCGGTGGTACCGGAGTGCCCTCCGGATCGTACTCCAGGGCAGGGAACTGAACGCGTTGGCAATGTCCAAGGACACTGCCACAACACACCTGCCCCGGGACACCGCATCCCCCGTCGTAAGGGCTCGCACGCGCATGATGGCGTCCACCGTAGAGCGCATCCTGCGAAAGCCGAACTGTCCGTCCGAAAGGTCCGGCCCCACCCGTGTTAGGCGCCCGACGAGGCGGTTTGCAATGACTCTCTCAAAGAGCTTACCCACCTCGTCGAGCAGCACAATGGGCCGGTACGCGGACGGAGAGTCCGCAGGGCGCCCTGGCTTCGCTATGACGACCAGTTTCCCCGTCTTCCAGCAAAGTGGGAACTGGCCCCTCTCCAGGCATGCGCTGAAGAGCCCTCTCAGTCGAGGCCCGAGAGCCTCCATGGCCAGGACCCAGGCCTTTCCAGGCAAGCCGTCGGGTCCTGGGGCGGTGTTTTTGGCACTCAGCCTTCGCACCGCCACTCTCATCTCTACCTCGGTTACCTCTGGAGCATCGTCGTCGTCGTCGCTGTTGCGGTCCGCGTCAGACAACGCTGGTGGTAGAGGCGGAGCCATGGGCGGGGGGAGTGTTCCCCCCGCGCAGGGAACAGAGCGTTCACCGCACCCTCTACGATCTGGGGCCGGAGACTCTGAATCTGCGGGGGAGCCCAGGGCCGGAGCTTTTCCCGTACCATATTGTACGGGCGCCCCTACTGGTCCGCGTTCAGAGACCCCAGCTACACGTTGCGGGCCTCCAGTTTGGCCCGCTTGATCTCCGTTCGGAGGGTGCGTTTTCCCTCATACAGCTCCGCCTCTCTGGCCTCCGCATCCGGCGGGCGGATGCGGCGCCTGCAGTGTCTAGCGTACCGGCGTCGCGCGTGACTGCATGCGTTACGCAGTGCAGCGATCTCCGGCGACCACCAGCACACCTGGCGCTTAGCTCGCCCTGGACGGACTCGGGGCATTGCCGCGTCGCAGATTTGCGACATGGCCTCCCGAAACCACTCCGCCTCGACGTCTATGTCGACAGGCCTGTCCGGTGCTTGCACCCAGGCCTGTACCGTCGCGGCTTCCAGGAGGAGTTCCCGGTCCATCTGCTTAAGCGCCCACCGCGGACCGCAAGGGCTCTGTCGGACCGGCGCGGCCGAGGTTTCGGTGGAGACGTCCAACCGGATGTACCGGTGGTCGGAGTACGTCTCCACCTCCTCCATAACGCGCCAGTCGACGACACGCGGCGATAGAGTGGGGCTGGCGAACGAGATGTCCACCACTGATTCACCCCGCATCCGCACCAACGTGGGGACAGAACCCCGGTTCAGGACGACCGGGCCCAGCTCCAAAGCCCAGTCCTCCACCATCTGACCCCGTGGGTTCGTGTACCGGGAACCCCAAGCCGTATTCCAGGCTTGAAGTCCCCGCAAACGAACACGGGGAGGGTACCAAACCCAGCGACGACGACATTTAGCTCCATAAGGGAGACTTGGAGTTCGTCGAGAGATCTGTTCGGGGACAGGTAGACGCCTACCACTGCAATGTCCCCGAACCGTGCTGCCACGCAGCTCCGTCCCCTCGCAGCCCCGTCCCCTAACAATACTTACCTACTTAAGCAGTATTGTTACTAGCACACTTCAACCTTAACAAAACTATGGACATAGGTACAATAAAGTCTGAAATACACTATTATTATAGTGAAGCAGGTAACCGATCAATTGAAACGGAAGCCCATTCAATTTGAACAATAAGATCCTCCGTTTCTCAACGTCCAATAATGAACTAGCAGTAAAGCTTGATACCTATTGAAGATTTTTTTTTCTAGCACCAATGAACCAATCTATCTAAGCCGGGAACCGTGGTCTTAGAACGCAAAAAGTAACTGAAGGACACAGGTGGGTTTTAATCAGAAAAAGTCAGATACGTTATAGTGGAAGGAATCTTTAAGATAATTTCCCACCTTAAAAGAAAGGTTAGAGTACATTATAGTAAGCACTGTTATAGACTTTTTAATTGGAATGTTCTAATATAATAATAATAATAATATATTCCACAACTATCACACAACGCCGTCTAGTCCCAAGCTAAGCAGAGCTTGTGTTATGGGTACTAGACAACTGATAAACATACTTATATATTTCTAAATACATACATATTATAGATAAATTACACTCATACACAGAACAAATGATCGTGCTCATCACACAAACATTTGTCCTGGGTGGGAATCGAACCCACGACCTCCGGCATAGCAGTCAGGATCACTAACCACTAGACCAACAGGCCTGTCGAAAAAATAAATAAAACTAAAGTGAGACCAATAAAAAACTACTGAAATGACGGTAATTTCCAAACTTCCATTAATTTTAAAGATATCCAACATGTAATATAGTAAACGCACATCCTGGAAATAGTATATTCCTAATCGGCTCCCAAATTAATATCAGTTATTTTTTAAATAATTAATCTTTTTAGGGTTCCGTAGTCAATTAGGAACCCTTATAGTTTCGCCATGTCTGTCTGTCCGTCTGTCCGTCCTCGCTTAATCTCTGTGACCGTTAGCACTAGAAAACTGAAATTTGGTACCAATCACGCTGTATATCAATCACGCTGACAAAGTGGTAAAATAAAATTTGGAAAAAAATGTTTTATTAGGGTAGCCCCCCTATATGTAAAGTGGGAAGTGTTTTTTTTTTATTTCAACCCTAACGTGTGATGTATCGTTGGATAGGTATTTAAAAATGAATAGAGTTTTACTAAAATCATTTTTTGATAATGTCAATAATTTCGGAAATAATCGCTCCAAAAGTAAGAAACAATGTGTGTCCACCCTCTAACTTTTGAACCATAAGTTTAGAAAATATTTAAAAAAATCTGAAAAGTAGAACTTTATAAGGACTTTCTAGGAAAATCATTTTGAACTTGATGGAAAGAACAGTTTTTGTACAAAAAGACAAAAAGGTTCTACAAAATAATTTCTGGACTAAGTTTGTGGTATAATCGTATATGCAAGCATTTTTTTAAACTCATAAGTGGGTACACTTATTGTGACGGACGGGAAACTACGGAACCCTACACTGAGCGTGGCCCGACACGCTCTTGGCCGGTTTTTATCCTAAAGTAACGAAGATTTATTTAAGGATTAAAAAGGTATCTATTTTGATAAATTCTTGATAATACTAGGTTATGTTACTAACGTATTTATATTTATGTATACGTGCGTACCATTACCGATGTACTAATAACTTAGTGCGTCGATTCCCATATTATAAGCCTACAGTTGGGATAACTTATTTCTTTAAAAACACTACATTAGTTCAATTTAAACAGGCCTGTTGGTCTAGTGATTAGTGACCCTGAATGCTATGCCGGAGGTCGTGGGTCCGATTCCCACCTAGGACAAATGTTTATGTGATGAGCATAATCATTTGTTCTGTGTCTGGGTGTAATTTATCTATATAAGTATGTATTTAGAAATATATAAGTATGTTTATCAGTTGTCTAGTACTCATAACACAAGCTCTACTTAGCTTGGAACTTGACGGCGTTGTGTGATAGTTGTGGAATATAAAAAAAATGCTTGAATTATGATTGCAACTTATTTTCCAATAGTACAGTATATGTACACATTTTTCCAGTTACATATAGTATAAAAGTACTTCCTACTGCATTAAGACCTCATAAATACAGGTAAAGGTACTTATTCCGCAAACTCACTCGTGCATTAATGAGAATCCTGAGAGGATCTTAACATAAGTTTCCGTGATTTTCGTTCGAAGTGCACTTAAAACTATTAAATACCAGTTACTGGGAACGATAGACTCGTCAAGGGTTTCATTTCACGCAACATAGTGTTTAAATCGAAGTGCTTGTCGCGACGAATTTACTTATAGAACCGTAGTTCCCTTATGTTTGATATTTATTATAGTATTTAATAGTTTATTATTTTAACATATATAATTATTTATTGTTTCGTTGCGTGATCGAATCAGAAATATCCGCATGAGAACTAAGGTTGCCGAAATAGCACGAAGAATCGCCAAACTTAAGTGACTATGCCTATAGGCACGGCACAATGCTCGCAGAACTGATGGCCGTTGGGGCCGAAAGGTTCTGGAGTGGCGACCTCGTACCGGAAGACGCAGCGTTGGAAGGCCTCCTACAAAGTGGACCGACGGTCGGTCTATTTTGGTTCTAGCTTTATCTCAGGAGTATGTTCCCCAGGATAACTTTCTACTACATAATTTTGTGCATCGCCTTTATTGGTACACTGACTTGTTCGCTTTGTTTCATAATGTAGCGTGTTACATGCCATTGGGAAAACATAAGTAGCTTAATCAATCGTTCAACGTTAGTGTAGCGTTAAGTGTTTTCTTTCTTTATTGCTAGGATCTTCTTCTTAGCGTGTCGATGGCAAAACTAATTAAATTCCATGCCTGGCCCAGTAATCGGCTACAGCAATGCCGTCCACTGATGCTGTCATTAAATTCCTACGTGAACAGGTAATAGGGTACGTTATGCAGGATTGAAGGTGGGACATGGTCTGCGTAGTGACGCCGCACAAACACTGAAGGTCGGAACCTTCCAGGAACCCCCATCTGTGGAGATTGTCTTATTGATAGGATCAGTAGATACTTGTCAGTATGCATTGTTCAGTTAATTACTGGTCTGTAAGTACTGATCAGGACATACTGGTCAGTTTAAGAAATAAGAAATGAAGGAGGTAATAATAATATTCCATAACTACCACACAACGCCGTAAGCAAGCTAAGCAGAGCTTGTGTTATGAGTACTAGACAACTAATAAATATACTTATTATTTCTAAATACATACATATTCTAGATAAATTACACCCAGACACAGAAGATCGTGTTCATCACAAAACATTTGTCTTAGGTGGAAATCAAACCCACGACCTCCGGCATAGAAATCAGAGCCGCTAACCACTAACCCAACAGGCCAGTAAGTACTGATAACTTCACCTCTATCATTTTCATTCTGCGATTTTTTTCTTTTATTTCAAACATTGCACATAACATATACGTTTTATAAAGACCTGTAAAATTATTAGCAAAGTGTGTTAAACACAGCTCATTTGTTTAACAGAACATCTCAAACAAAATGTCAATCTAGAACAGTATTCTTTTCTACTGTTCTAAAATGGTGTAATAGGGAGAAATATGCAACCTATTGGCCCATGGCAGCGGTTCACAGCTAGAAGTATATAGCAATAAAAGTAGAACTGCACTGCTCACATGTGTGCTACACACGCTGATCGGACTCGTCGGTCTTCATACATTTTATATGGAAACCAGACTTATAAACCTTTTTTTTAAGTGGATAATCATCTAATGACATCCCTCGGTCTTGGGCGGAGCGCGACGCCATGTACGACGTGTGTGACGCTATTACTGACTAAAAACCCACTTTCATACTAGGGCCGAATCTTCCTTTCAAAAGTAGACCTTTGGCCCCAGTAGGTTTCGACCCTGCTGACATCTCATTGGGACACACGTGGAACAGTACGCACCGTCGACGACTTGGGCTCGGTTGGACGCCTGTTGACGCAAGCCTGCGCCTACGGGCAAGCCGCGCCTACGGACACATGTAAAGCTACACTTGATACACGCCACGCGACATCATTCTACGTACAAATCAGACGTGTTACACGTGTGTGTCGGTCTATTTATTTATTATTTACCACACAATATAATATGTAATTTATTTACCCTACACCTAATCACTAATAACTGAGTACTAAAAATAAACCAATTTTCAACCGTACACTCGAAATAAGGTTCAGTTGAAAACCAGCGTCAGGCAACTACCATGTAGTTGTCTGGCATTATTTCTGAACTGGACCTATTTGGCGCCGCCGTGAGACACACATTGCTAGTTGTCTTTTTTTTTTATATTATAATAATTTATTAGTGTCTACATGTTGTTACTATATTGTGTGTATCTACGAGTGTGTATGCCAAATAAAATAGTTTTCTTTCTTCTTCTTTCTTTCTAATGTAGTTCTAGCTTCAGACCTTTTAGGATTCGAAAATTGAAAACTAGGTAGCTTTTGTCAGCGCCTTCACCTGTTTATAAGTAGAATATCGTCCAAAGGGAAAATACTCCTGGAATAAAAAGTATCCTATTTGAAATTCCAGGACATGGTCTACCCGTGTACTAAATTCAATCAGACGTTTGATGAGCGTGAAAGAGTAAGAAACATCCCCAAAATCTACCAATGACTTCTCCCGCTGTGGAACGCAGCGAGTGTTAGACTTTTACTGACTTAAACCACACCAATGTTCTTTCTTTACCGAGCGTTCTAGGACTTTGGGTTTCCATCTCGGAAGTCGATCCATGACACCAGTAGGCTCGGCCCTTCTGGGCCCCTACGGTTTTGCTGACATCTTTTTGAGGCGCGCCTTGAAGACTACGTGTCTTTAACTACTCCGGACGGTTACCGGACGGTAACCGGACGGTAACATACACACATACTGTCATAACATTAGTGTGATAAGTTTATAGTGAGTTAAGTTGACAGTTGAATTGTGGGTAGAGCACATTGCTTGCAGAATAGATGATTACTGGGGCCAAAAATTGCTGAAGTGGCGTCCACACACCGAAAGACGCAGCGTTAGAAGACCTCCCTCAAGGAGACCGATGACCTAGCTAAGAGTCACGGGAATTCGATGGATGCGAGACGCCTAGGACTGTTTATTTTGGTGACACTTGGGAGAGGCCTATGTCCCGCAGTGGACGTCTTTCGGCTGAAATGATAATGATGATGATAAGTTCTGTTTCTCTAGATATTAGAATAAAATAAAATAGAATAAACTTTATTGTGTACCAAAAAGTAACATAGCTTTTACATAAAATTAAATCTATGGGTACAATGGCGGTCTTATCGCTAACAACGATGTCTACCAGACAACCTTAACATGGATTGAAACGTCTAAAATAATACAGGGTGTACTGCTAACAATTTAATCAAACACTAGTTAAGCATTTATATGAAATAACTAGCTTTTGCCCGCGCGGCTTCGCTCCCGCTCTTCCCTACTCCACCCTACTATACCCTACTCAACCCTACTATACCCTACTCTACCCTACTCTACCCTATTCTACCCTACTCTACCCTACTCTACCCTACTCTACCCTACTCTACCCTACCCTATCCTACTCTACCCTACTCTACCCTACTCTACACTAGTCTACACTACTCTACACTACTATACCCTACTCTAACCTACCAAACTTCACATAAACCATCTACTAAATAGTCCGAACAAAGCCTAAACATTTGGTTTGGATAGGTGAGCCTGTTCTTGAGTTATAAAATTACAACGAAAAGTGGCATTGATTTTTATATATATAGACTAGCTGTACCCGCGCGGCTTCGCTCCCGCTCTTCCCTACTTCAGCCTACTATACCCTACTCTACCCTACTCTACCCTACTCTACCCTACTCTACCCTATTCTACCCTACCCTACTCTACTCTACCCTACTCTACCCTCCTCTACCTTACTCTACCCTACTCTACCCTACTCTACCCTACTCTACCCTACTCTACCCTACTCTACCCTACTCTACCCTACTCTACCCTACTCTACCCTACTCTACCCTACTCTACCCTACTCTACCCTACTCTACCCTATTCTACCCTACCCTACTCTACTCTACCAACACAGAAGCGACAATCCGTGCCTAGCCAAATAAAGACTCTGACCAGTGTCGGAGGACAAAAAGCGATGCACACAAAAAAAAAAAAACTCTACTCTACCCTCATCTACCTTACTCTACCCTACACTACCCTACACTACCCTACTCTACCCTACACTACCCTAATTTTCATTTTTTTTTCCATAAGAACCTTCTCCTCATAATAACGAAAACAACAAAAAAAAAAATAGCGAAATCGGTCTAGGCGTTGTTGAGTTATGCGCTTACCAACACATTTTGCGATTCATTTTTATATTATAGAAGATTATAATAACCTATATAAAACACAAATAAAAATAAAAATAAAATATACTTGAATATATCATTATAGCTACTACCCGATACAAAACGAACATTTAAATTAATACTGTTGTACAATACAATTTCATTTTGGCCAACTCTTCAAACAATACTTCGCATTGTCCTCAGATCAAATCAGCTTAATTAATTCGTCGCCGTTATATCCAATTCGATAACAAAAGCGCACAAAGCTGAAAGTCATGCTAAAAATACGAATACTAAAGAAACAAACCAACCCATTGTTATAAACGATCCTACGAAAATATTCGCATTTTTATAAATACGCACATTATTGAGCCAAATATCCGAGCAATAACCGATCTCAACATTCATATCCTCGTATCCATATGAATATATTTCTAAGGACCGTCCTAGTATTGCTAATCTTTAGGGGCGGCCCTAAAACGAGCGAGAAAAATGGGTCATCTCTACCTTTCCTTGAAAGCTTTAACTTCCAATATAAAATTGGTCCTTCTTTCCGTTGTAGCTGTATCTTCAAGGAGATCAGTGTAAATCGGTCGCGTATACCTAGTTTATGCCATATGAATACGTCTCGATGTACGTAAGGGTGAAGTTCGTACAGAAAAAGTGGTAAAATGGTAGTAAGCATTTATGTGTTGAGTAAAGGGGTATGAAAGGAAGGTGTTAGTTTGGAGCTCCTTTGTCGAATGACTGACATTTGATGCTTATAATGTTGAGTATATTGTACAGTAAACACGACGATACTTATTCTTCTTGGCCCCATTTTTAGCAATATATGGCTCAAGTGCGTCTGTAGCGATATTCTGAAGTTGTATTCATGTAACCACCAGGATAAATAAATAAAATAAATAATATTCCCCAACATTTACACAACTACATCTAGTCCCATACTACGCAGAGCTTGTGTTATGAGTACTAGACAACGGATATACATACTTATATATTTCTAAATAAATACATAATTTTCACCAAGACACAGAACAAATGATCAAATGTAAAAATAACACATCTGATTGGAGAAAAAAAAATCTAAAAGTATACTTATAACAATTAATTATTTATTACTAGCTGATCCGAGAAACATTGATTTGACAATAAACTATAAAAAATCAAATGTTAGTATAACCAAAACAAGAATACTAAAATCGCAATAGAAAAATGGCGGTGTGGCTCTCGCCTTTCCAATTTTTCATATTTTGAAAAATACGAAATGAGATCCTTCTTTTTAAAATATTGAAAATCTTAGTTATAGAAAAATTACGGAAAGATTGTTAGAAGATGTATGAAGGACTTGATGTGTGATAATTAAGTCTAAACCGACTTCAAAACTTTATTATACGCATCGTTTCTCTTTTCTTCATTAAAACTGTGTGTTATCTTTGAGATAAATAAAATATAGCATCATGTAATTATGTGATTTTGCCAGAGCTTGTTCTCACTTTAATTAAAACTCATAAATAAGTCCAGGAATTAATTAGAATTCATTACGATTTTAATATCTAAAGCAGCTGTAAAATATGTTGTTAACATATTAGTTAGTACACTTCCTTATGGAGCTTTTTTTTTTGATGACATCCCCCGCCTTTGGGTGGAGTGGGAGATAGTGTCAGACTCTTACTGACTAAAAAACCTACCCTGTTCCTTCTTGCCTTTCCTACCTGGGTCGAGCTTCCCTTTCGGGTAACCGTGGCCCCACAAGGCTAATTCTGGACCCAGTAGGCTTCCTGATACAGCTGAGTATATAATTTGTAATTTTAAATATGAATTGGCTTGAAATAGAAATAGGCCGGACATATCCACCACTTCAACTCTTTACACTCACTCCAACACACCCACCCACACAACATACTACTCAGCTCAAGCCCAGTGGCTTGGATGGTATTAGGGTTTTATTGTGTTTGTTTCTGAGGCATAAATGTTTGGATAGTAATGCCTTGATCACACGTACCGAGTAAAAGTGCGAGACAGTAAAATGTTGCTCGGTCGAGACAGTGATGTAAGCGAGTTGTAGAGATAAATGGTAGGCCGAGCACTCGGTGCTGTGTTTACACGTACCGAGTACTCGGCCGAGAGTACTGTCTCGCCCGTTTACTCGGTACGTGTGATCAAGGCATAAATTGTAAATCCTTATAGGCTGTAACACTAGTTTATCTTTAAGTAAAATTTGTAAAAGAGCTGTGGATTTTGTGAATAAAAAACAAATAAATATCCAACGAGCATTAGATGAAAGGTGGACTAAATTCACTACTAACTGGTACCATATGGGCAACAAGCACAGCAAGGCAGACTACAAAAGAGATGGAGTGACGACATTATAAAAAAAGCAGAAAAAAACATGGAGTAGAGTAGCCCGAGAAAGACCAACGTGGAAACGACTGGAGGAGGCCTATCTAGCGATCCGTGAACAAACTAAGTATATAATTTATCTAGGCAGTAATGGCCTCGACTTACGAGTTGTAGGTCGCGGGTTCAAACACAGCCAGTCGCATTTCTTTGTGTAGTTTTTATTACTAATTTTTTATTTAAAAAAAAAAACGAATGGTCCAAAATAAAATATTCTCTGTCAACCTACTCTGGAACAAAGAGGACGCCTCGTAAACATAATTATTCTAGTTAAGTTTAGTACCTAGTTAGTAAAATACGACGCAAGGACAATGTCATGAAGGCGTCTAGAGACATTTTGTTTACTAATCCTAATATTTAAATATAAACATTTTTTGAACCATATAGGTTCTGTTCAAGTTCTTGTTCTGCCAACGTTCTGGGCACTTTTTCCATTGACATCGATGTGGACGAATTTTTTGGTGCCCTATGAGTTTCTTTTTTTACCCTAATATTTAATAATTAAGCGTCCCCGCACACGGGCCTCAAAAAAACGCCGCAACAAAAAAACGCTAGAAGCAGCCACAAAAAAAAGCTAGAAGCGGCCGCAAAAAAACAACTAAAGCGCGCGACACCTTGTGTCCGGTGAAGCTTGAATCCGCTTCAAGCGTTTTTTTGTGCCGGCACCGCCGCTCACGAGCCACAAAAATAGGCTGCCTCAAAAAGAAGCTTGAAGCGGCGTTTTTTTGTGGCCCGTGTGCGGGGACAGTAAGATGTATATATTTAAGTACATACTAATAAATAAGTTATTAGCATTCAGTTCTGTTGTGTAGTTCAAAGTCTGTAACTTTATACGGTCTTTGTAGACTTTGAAACCATCCAACCAATGTGGCCCGAACTAGTTTCGTAAGAAAGGCAATAATGCAAAGATGGTTTAGAACTTTTTAGACCATTCTCACGCCCCAGTCGCCGGGATCCTGACCCCGATTTTCAACAACTGTAGGCATGTGCTTGTGGTCGACATGCAATGGGTAGCTCGCCGTCATGCGTCACGAAACCGTCAGGAACGAGCACGAGTCAGATGTCAGCAAAACTGTAGGGGCCCAGCAGGGTCGATGCCGAGCAGCGATTGAGAGCAGTGGTGGCCGAGTGTTAATGGCTCCGACTTACGAGTTGTAGGTCACGGGTTCAAACCCTGCCAGGCGCATTACTTTGTGTAATTTATTTCATCACCACTGCTCTCAAAACGGTAAAGAAAAACATCGTGAGTAAACCGGCATGTCCTAGAACCAAAAATTCGAAGACTTGTGACATTCACCAACCCGCACTGGGCCCGCGTGGTGGACTACGGCCCGTTCCCTCTTCTAGAGAGGAGGCCTGAGTCCCAGCAGTGGGAACATTAAAAAAGGCTGATGATGATGATAATGATGATGAAAGTCGATGCCTACTGGGGTCATGGGTTGTGTAAAAGAGAATCCCGGGTCCCTGGAACGAAGACAAAGAAGGAACATAGGAGTAAGTTTTAGCCTAAAATTCTCCCACACCGCTCGATAGCGGGAAAACTCATAGGACTAGTAGTATTTATTTTAAATTAAATGATGCTATAACTTAAACGAAAATCCTGTCCCCCTAGCCAAGTTACAACCGTTTCGCTTGAATTGGCCGCGCCACCAATTCTTTTGTTCTGACCACGTGACTGAGTGTTGAGATGACGTCAATCCCGTACATTCGAAGCTTTCTGCTAGCGTTTAACGATTGCAGATTAGCAACTTGGCCGGGAGTACAGATTCAAACGTCGTTTCTATTATGCAAGAACGATTTAAATAAACAAACACAAAAAGAAAAACAAGTTAAAATATAGAAATTCAAATAAGCCACTGGCAGTGAGACTGGTTTCAATTGATGGCGTCCGTTCCTAAAAATCAATAGAAAACCCTGAATTGTAATAACAACCACACGAAGTCTTAACATTACCTGAAAAGGCTACCTGACCATTTTTGTAATTCAATTCTCAACAAAATTAATGAGGTTCAGGTATAAGGAAGCGGTAGACCCTTGGATTCTACGTGCAATTAAATTAGGTGCCTAATGATCTAAGAAAAAGGAGCTTTGTTAAGGTCTAGGGATTTTCCTAACCTTGGGAAAAAAAATCCTCGTAAAGAGCAGTATTTATAGCAAGTCATCCTTACAATAAATATTTTTCTTTAAAGAGGAAGCGCTTAGGCAGCCCACAAAAATTATTTTTTCTATGGTTTTTAGCATTTCGCTAATTAGATTCAACTTTTATGTTGATTGTAATGTGATTTGCGGGCATAACAAGTGTTTATTTGTAGAGTTATAATCATTAAAACTCATCAATACCACTTCTTAGTTCGTCTTACCGTATTGAATGACTTATTCGTGTAATTATCTGTTGATTTTTTTACGAAACATTTTACAGGTCAGACTCAATTAAGTTATTTAAAATGCCAAAATAGAACTAAATTAAATTTTTTGGCGGGTCATGTCAGCCGCGTGCATAGGGATCGCTGGACGAGCGTCGCCACACAGTGGGTCCCTAATGAAGGAAAGCGCCGTCGAGGTCGGCCTAGAAAGAGGTGGCGGGGTGATTTTGACGCGTACCACGAGGACTGGTTTGAGACGGTGCAGGAGAAGAAAGTTTGGAAAGACTTGGGGGAGACCTTTGCCCAGCAGTGGGACAGTAACGGGTAGAAAAAAAAAACCAGCAGTGGGACAGAAAAAAAAAAATTTGGTTCTCGGGCTACTTTTGAGCATTCCCCTTGAGACGATTTTTTTGGTTGTTTGTGGTGCGTTTTGAGTGAACCACAAAAACAGTAGTAGGAGAATAATATTTATTATTAAACTAGTTTAAAAAAATAATCATAAAAAATGTTTTAATGATCACCTGCCCTTGACAGATATATTACAATTTAATAAAAAAAAAACACCGACACCTACTTCTCACTTTTATGTTAATTTTGAAGATAAATTATACAATATTAGCCTTATAATAGACAGATAATTACAAATAATTTAAGTCTTGGCTTAAAAACGATTAAAGCCTGAAAAAATGATGTAAGTATAAAATGGAACATTTTGCACAAAATCAAAATCAAAATCAAAACATTTATTTCAAATAGACCATTTACAGGCACTTTTGAATAGTCAAATGTCGGTCAGTCCAAGAAAAGTGAAGCTAAATTGCACGTTCCAAAGAGTAGGTCTCTATGGAGAAGAACGTGCAAGAAACTCCATGGACACTCTTTTAAATCATATTATGTGTTACATATAATGCTTGGTTACATATTACTTGTTGCTTCTATCATGTGAGCACAATGTCGATAATGAAATAAAAAATGTAAAATAATTAAAAGATAGAAACTGAATTAAGCCACTGGCAGCTAAGAGATGACCAGTCCCATCTGACGGCACCCGTTCACGAGCATGACGCGTGCATCAGCCCCACTCAGCTCAACCATTTTGAAGGGAACTGAACGACCCAATAACACGTGCCACCAACAGCGAGACATTTGAGTGAGCATGACAAACTCTCAACTGCCATGCTCGTAATGTCAAAAAAGAAGTTGTAACCTAATAAAAATGCTCCATGGTGCTTCACATTCACAAACTTGGAAAAAGTGCTTCTACATTATACAATGCAATTGTGTCTTTCAAATTAAAAATAATAATATTAGTTTCCAACTAATCAACTAATTAGTACGCCCTAGTGGTAGTGGAGCTGGACCAGCATTGAGCCAAGCATTTTTATCTTGAATATAATCCTCCAACTTATAATATGCTTGCCTGCATAGTGTGTGTTTAATACAAGATTTAAATTTCGTTTCATTGAGTTCTAATATTTGGGGTGGTATTTTATTATAACATTTCAAACAGTACCCCATGAAAGAAGAGGCCACTTTAGCCAGTCTGAAACCTGGTTGAACTAATTGATCCCTATTTCTTGTAACATAATTATGTCTATCGCCTCTTTTGCTAAAAAGATGAAGATTTTTTCTAACATACATGATGTTTTCATAGATATATTGACAAGGTACCGTCATTATGTTAATATCTTTAAACAGTTCCCTTAAAGAATCGCACCGGCGGAGATTGTAAATAGCTCTGATGGCTCTTTTCTGTAATATAAAGATTGACTCGATGTCTGCAGCCCGTCCCCATAGTAAGATACCGTACGACATGACACTATGAAAATAACTAAAATAGACTAGTCTAGCGGTATCAACATCCGTAAATTGGCGGATTTTTCTAACAGCATATGCAGCCGAGCTAAGCCGTCCTGCAAGAGATGTTAAGTGAGGACCCCATTGTAGCCTAGAGTCAAGCGTAATCCCCAAGAAAACTGTTTTATCAACAAATTCTAGTTTCTCATTGTTCAATACTATGTCGCAATCACTACTTATGACATTTGGTAAGGAAAATCTTATGCATTTAGTTTTTTTCCCATTTAGAACTAGATTATTAGCAGTGAACCAGTTTTGGACCTGCAATAAAGCGTTATTTTCATCGTCAAGATTATTAGTCCTTCTATTTATCTTAAAAATCAAAGAAGTGTCGTCAGCAAACAACACCATATTAAGTTTATTTTTCAGCAAACAGGGTAAATCATTAATATAAACTAAAAATAAAAAAGGACCTAAAATTGAACCTTGGGGTACCCCCATTTTCACATTTAATCCCGACGAATTGACACCGTTTATTTGAACTAGTTGCTGTCTGTCATTCAAATACGATTTTAATAAGCTTAACGCTGCTTTGCCTAGTCCGTAATGCTCCAGTTTCAGGAGTAATGTTTCATGAACCACACAATCAAACGCCTTAGACAGGTCGCAGAAGATGCCTATAGCATCTTGTGCCTCCTCCCACGCATTAAAAATGTGTTTTAGTAAGGAGACACCAGCGTCAGTTGTACAACGCCCTTTGGTGAAACCATACTGTTTATCGTGTAAGATGTTATTGGTGTTAAAATGATTAAGCATTTGATTTAACATCACCTTTTCAAATATCTTGCTAAAAACCGGCAAAACGGACACCGGCCTATAATTATTAGTGTCTTTACTGTCTCCGGATTTAAAAAGTGGTATCACTTTACTATATTTCATTAGATCCGGAAAGACTCCTTGATCTATACACAAATTAAATATTAACGCTAAGTACGGCGCTACAGTCTCAATAATTGAGGTACAAACTTTGATAGACATACCCCATAGATCTTCTGTCAATTTAATCTTGATTTCTTTAAAAGCTTTTATTACTGTTATGGGGTTTATATGTTTAAAGTTAAATTCAGTCGAACAGGCTGCAACGTTCGCCTGTAATAAACCAAAAGAACACACCCCGCAAAGAAAGCCGATTGCATTTTTATTTTGTTAGTATTTAGTGTATCCCACAACTAGGCAGAGGCCTCCTTGTTCTCTTTTTAAACCTTTTTACCTTGAGCGTTCTCGCCAAACTTATCCTGCGAACACGATCAGATCGTCACACGGACTAACCGACTTAATAAGCACACAAAACCGTAGGGGTACCCTAATCAAATGAAGCCGGCTTTCGTTTTGTTTAATACTCGTAACATTCAAGCTTAATACAGTGGTTTACGCAAATCTGGCCACAATTAAAAAAAAAATAGGCAAGTGTGAATCGGACTCGTGCACTGTGGTTTCCATAAACTTATCTATGGAAGTAGTTGAATTCTCAAATAGTCTTGAAGATTTTCCCGAATCGCAAAAAAAAAAATATTTTATGTGACGTAACCACAAAACTGTTTTCAGATTTGTTCCTATACCTGTGCTAGAAGACCTTGCTTTATGCCAAACATTTTGATTCTGGGTCAACGGGGAATACCCTATGAATTTTGATTCCCTGGATAGTATCAAGATATACGTTTTTTGGGTTTGTTCTTCGTTCGTCCCGAAGTTTTGTCCCACATTCCAAAAAATTATTTATTCGTCCCACATCACTATTGAAGTTCTGTTTCGTCCCGAATCACAAGTACTTTAAAAGTACAGTCATCAAAAATAATGTAAGTGGTTATTTTAAATTTTTGAATAATATTTAAATAAAATAATATACATCTAATAATGAAAAAAAACTTAACTAATTAAAACGTTACAATATTTTTTATTTGCTCATTAATCACATATTTAAAAATAAACTATTACAGTAAAATAAAATAATAATAATAAAAACCCTAGGCTAATTACAACTAAAATAAAACTAAACAATAGTCAGATCTATAATAAATATTAATTAAGACATTATAATTTTAGTTACTGAAAAATTCATCGAGATTAAAGTGAGAGTATTTTTAACAACATGAGTATTATACTGATTACGGAAAATAATACTATTGGCCAACATTAGTCAATACAAGCAAACAAAAAACTTATTATTAAAAAAAAAATCCTACTCTTTTAAACAGATTCCAGTGACGTTAGCTCTTAGCTTGCTTACTAACAGCGGCTAAAGAGTTAATAAAAAACAATATGTGTAAATTTTCTTTCAAGGAGAAGGCAGAAGTCTTTACTTCTACACAAATATTATAATGAGGAAAGATTTATGTTTTGGTGTAAGTACTGAATAAAATAAAAAAACTGCAAGACCGCCTTTAATAATAATAATTTCACCAGAAAAATCCTACCTCATTACATAAAGTGACATAGGCAAATATTTTCTATTATCACACGGGCGAAGTCGCTGGCAGAAGCTTGTATATAGTTTGTACTCATAAAACAGTAATACGTTTTTGTTGCTGAGTGTACAAAACTGTAAAAATCGCCTATACAAAAAAAATTTAGGCCGAACAAGGAATATAAAATAGGACGAATCGAGAACAAAATAATTAAAATAACATTTTGGGACGAAAGAAGCATGTAGTTTGGGACAAACCAGGATTTTTTTATGTGGGACAAAACTCAGTGGGCCGAACGAAGAACAAATCGTTTTTTGAGACATAAACGGCCGTATCTTTTTTTTTTTGGTTAACTTAGAAGTCTTTAGTTTAATTTTTTTACAGCTTCAAGGGACTGTAGACTTGAGTATAAGGTTTTAATTTCACTCGATACCTCCACACGATACCGAGATAAAGGGTCTTGACTATTGTCTGTGCGATAAAAGAACCGTCGTGGCGTAAAGTGAAAACAACATTAAAGATTTTAAGTAGCAACCCAACCCAGCCATCCGTCAAATGCCAAACGTCACATCATGTTTGTTTATTATGTTATTTTATTGTGATTTTTAATTGAAATCTTCAGAAATGTGATAAAAAATTTCACTGAGCTGCAAGGAAAATAATATTTAATATATTACAGTTTTGCCAAAGATAACAAATGGCAAATCACACCATTATTGATCAAAACAAAGTCACGAACTTGGGAAACATTAGCGTGCTGTGTTTTTGGTACGTAACACTTTTATTTTAATGTTTATAGACTTCCTAGGTGAACTCCTGTCCCTGTTATCTCCAAATATATATAAATTAAACGGAAATTTATTTAAACATGACGATATTTGTTTATTTTGTTTTGGTCAATATTTTCGATGGCTAGTATAAAGAGTATTGATACTTTAAATTTATAATGCATTTCGACTAACTTAGAATATTTATTTTCAGGCTTGAGAAAGGATACAGTAACTAAAATAAAAAAAAGGGCAAGTGCGAGTCGGACTCGCGCACTGAGGATTCTGTACAAATTTACCTATGAAATCAATTCCCGAATTGAGTTACGAAGATTTTTCCGAATTGCAAACAATTTTTTTTTTGTGGCGGATCTACAAATTTACTGTTTTCAGATTTTTCCCTGTACTTTTTCTATGAGACTTTGATTTATGACAAATTTCAGGATTCTAGGTCAACGTCACCCTATGAACTTTGATTCCCTTGAGTATCGAAATATATGTGTTTTTGCGACATAAACGCCGTATCTTTTTTTTAGTTAACTCAGAAGTCTGATTTTTTCACAACTTCAAAAGACCGCAGATTTGAGTGTATGGTTTTAATTTTAACTCGATACCTCCAAACGTTCTCGAGTTAAAGGGTCTTAACAGATAAACAGACGGACAACCAAGTGATCCCAAGGATCTTATATACGAGAGGGTCCCTTACAGACTAAAAAGATTTTTTACGAAGCAACATTACAAATTCTGAAATGTACTTTATTTTCATAGTCATTAAGTTCATATTTTTCATAGATTAGCAAAAGGGAAAAATGTACTGAGGAAGACAACGAGAAAGTGGTAGTGTGTCCCATTTTTAGCTTTAAATTTAATTATGGTAAACATAAACTTGCTGCTAGCTACAATATTCCAGTCAGTGATAATAGACCGATCCCAGTCAAAGTGATAGAACCATTTTCGTTGGAATTGGGTAAGTGGTCGTTGGTGGAAACTACCTAGATAGGCAGTACAGCAGTTTCTTCACGCTATTTTTCTTTACCGGTTCGTGTTTGCATTTAAATGTTCATCATCATTACAATCGAAAGACGTCCACTGTTCGACATAGGCCTCCCCCAGGTGTCGCCACAATTAACGGCATTACGCAAAAATTTATAAACGGATGAATTTAATGATAAATGTTGCAATAATATAGCTTATAACCTACATTTTTACTAAGTTTCATCACATGAGAAAGTTCAATAAATAGGCTACTAATATTATAAATGCGAAAGTTTGCGAAGATGGATGGATGTGTCGCGCAAAAACTACTAGACAGATGAACTTAATCATAAACATTGCAATAATATAGCACATAAGCTATAACTTTGCAGTTTCATTAGGTGAGCAAATTCAGCCAATCGGATAATTTTTATTATAGGGTGAAGCCGCTGGAAGAAGCTAGTCTAACATAGTTTCAAAATATCAAGATTTAACAGTCGCACTATAATGACGTCACAATGTTGCTTACATAACAAAAACGATATTTATCTACAGCAGCGCCCTCAAATCCCACGATGGTTTACTTTCCGCACAGACTCTAGTGTTGCCAGGCGTCCCGATTAGCGCGGAATGTCCCGATTTTTAGGGGTGTAGGGACGCGTCCCGATTTGCACCTGATCGGGACGCTAAATGTCCCGATAAATCAAAAACCCTGAAACTGAAAGAGTGACTGAAGAAGTCTGGGTTTTACTCAGTAAAAATTTGGCACGTCCTCTCGTTCCACCCCAGAGGGAAAGAAGTCACTGGATGATTTCCCATCTAAAAAAATCTTTATTACAAAAAAAAAAAAATTGTCCCGATTGAAAACCCTAAATCCCGATTTGTTACCATCTGTCCCGATTTTTATACAAACAGACCTGGCAACACTAGTCTTGACAGACAGACAGACGGACAACAAAGTGATCCTATAAGGGTTTCGTTTCGTCCTTTTGAGGCACGAAACCCTAAAAACGTCACAACTTAAAAGAACACAAACCGTAATTTAGAAATTCTCTGAAAAAACATTCTAAAGCTTTCTTCCTGAAACGTCCCCTTAAGAATTCCACTTGACAATTATTTTTTTTATCATTATTGTTGAACAATGTAAGCGGCAGGCGGGAAACAAGAAAAGATAATAAAAAGCGAAAGATGTGGGGATTAAACGTTCGTTAAATTCTCTGATTATTTTTGGGCAGAGTCGTGAAATATATTTTTATGTCGCAGATGAGGGTTGCAAGATTACTGATTAGAATTGGTACTAAAATTATTTTGTGATTGTTATGAGGGTTAATTTTTTAAAGTACTTACGGTTTTTCGGTCCTGTTTCCTCAAAGGTTGAGGTTGTATATGTTACGCTCAAAGATCGAAAACGCTCAGTGAGCGGAAAAATAGCTCACAACGCGTTGTGGTCACAGTAAAACATCCACATGACGAAATTCGTGTTATGGCTCTAATGAAAACGCGCACGACGCGTTGTGGCAATCACAGAAAGACCAAATAGCGAAATTCGTGTCGTGGCTGACATGCTATTCGATCTCAACGCGTTATGGCAATGAAGAAAAGCCATGACGCGTATGGAATATTATTTGATTATGACGCACACTACTTTCCGATATGGATCCTATTAGGCCTAGGCTGGAAACGTTTTGGTAGATGTCCTTAGAAAATATTTTTTTATTTTATAAAATCACTGCATTACGTGTTTGTAATTATTAAATATGTTATATACCTAATTATATAAATTAAAATAAAACGACATTTGTTATTAATTGAGATTACTTTATATTTAAAAAAAACAACGTATTAAGTAATAAATTACTGAAAACAAAATATTAATCATTTGTAAATTATATACCTAATAATACTTATAATTCACTTAAAATAATTAGGAATTTTATTTTTTTTATCAAAATTTAAAATTCTTTCAAGTAATAAAAATATTTAACACAAACATAAATGTTTATTGATCACTAATAAACAACAACAATGTACTCAAATTAGTTACTTATATTAGAAATTACTAGTATTTGATTGCTATTTATTTTTACAGGAACTATTACTGTGGCATTTTGAGTTACATTTTATATTCTTGGAGCGACACTTGCACTTTTCATTAATACAGTATCTTTTGCAGTGGCACATTATAAACCCTTGCTTACTTCCAGATGATAACATAGATGCTGAGCGAAGTGTTAACGACGAAATTGAGGACACATCACAAATGTCACAAAATGTACAACCTGTCCGTCGTGATATGGTTAAAACAATGAATGCTCAGAACGCGTCATGGCTTTTCTTCATTGCCACAACGCGTTGAGATCGAAAAGCATGTCAGCCATTACACGAATTTCGCTATTTGGTCTTTCTGTGATTGCCACAATGCGTCGTGCGCGTTTTCATGAGAGCCATAACTCGAATTTCGCCATTTGGATGTTTTGCTGTGACCACAACGCGTTGTGAGCTATTCTTCCGCTCACTGAGCGTTTTCGATCTTTGAGCGTAACATATATACTTAACAGATATTGTCATAATGATATTCATCATCACCAGTTGTCACTTAAGCATAGACTGATATTGATCGTAGTAAATGATCCTTCATTGTAGGTGATTAAACACGGTATTTTTTTCTTAGATATAAGATAAGATTGACAAAAAAAGACTAAGAATTTCTCTCATATTGTGGGTGTATTCACGATCATGTAAACTCACTTATATAAGATACTCAGACCCGAAACAACTACGAGTATCTGTAGGCTAGACAAATACTTTTTCAGTGCGAGAATTGGGGCTGTGACACGCAACGCAGCCAATCAATCAAACACGCAATAATATCGTGATACTTTAAAAAATGTTGTGTGATTTCTTCAACTCTTTTGTGTACTATAGCTAACCTGCATTTTACGATCAACAGTTGGCAAATTAGTTAAAAAAACTTAAAAAGGCAAACTGTAATCCATACACTAATATTATAAATGTGAAATTAACTCAGTCTGTCTGTCTGTTACGCTTTCACGGATAAACTGTAGAACCGATTTTGATAAAATTTGGTAAGGAGTAAGCTGTAACCCCAAGAAAGGACATACGCTACTTATTATTTGGTTTTGACTCCGGCTTTACGTCCCAACAACCGACATTCACTTAGACGAAGCCGCTAGCAGAAGCCAGTATTAAATAAAAACTTACACTTCCTTTACCAAATAAACTATTCTTAATTATATTATATTAAACGTAGCTTGTTGATAATAAGCTGCATTACAACCATTTTACATTCCAACTATCTATCTAAAGACCAGCATCAACAATTTAAGCTTCTCAAATACTTTGCAAAACTCTCCGTCAAATAAAGCACAGATTTACACCATCATAACTCTGAAAATGTCTAGAATAACTTGCCTTGCAGCAGAATGCAGTACGTTGGAACGTCTATTGTGCCGGCAATGACCTCTAGAAGTCTTTTGACGATATTTCATGTTGCTTGGCATTTTCATCGGAGCTGAACGTAGCTATTTTGCGCTATCATTTTATTTTTGTTTGACCTAGAATGCGCTGGTTTTAAGGTGGAGATCTTGAGCTTTGGATTATTTCGATGGTATGTTAAAGAAGTTGTGGTTTTAATGTGAGATTCTGTCTCAATAAAGGTTTAATTGGTGGTTTAATATTTTTTTGCAATTTTAATCGTATTCATTTTAATAAATTGTAGGTATCCTCCATTATAGAGATTTACCCAAGAGCAAATGATATATGATAACTAAATATATGTAAATACTCGCCACATTTTTTTTTTATTAGCGAATACTTTCTTACTGCTGAGCAAAGGCCTGGTTCAAGGTGTCTCAAGAGAAGAATACATGGAAGGAATTGGGAGAGGCATTTGCCCAGTGTTACATTATAATTAGTCGAAAAATAATGAGTCAAATTGTAAACAGTATGTTACGGTTAATAACTTTTTGTCAGTTTATAATCTCACGACAAAAAACACAACAAAAAAACAAACACAAATTATAATCTAACGATGATTTCAATTTTTCGGTGACATATACAAAACAGAAGCTAAAAAATGTGTTATAAATACAGTTTAAAACGAAAACATATTACTTTTATATTCATGAATTTATATAGTCACAATCATATGTTGTGAATACAATACTTTGCCAGGAAATAAACTGAGACTGCCCATATTCAAAACCACACATTAGTACGCTTTTAAGTACCGTTTGCGACATTTAAAAAAACCGTACATGCACGACAATCGAAGTTTAAAATACCAGCTACAGGGAAATAGTTTTCAGTATGCATATAGCAAGGTATAGAATAAGGTTGAATGTAGGGTGGCAGGCCTAAAAACGTGCTTCATTTGTTTACTTTTCCAGTCACGGGGCAAGACCGCAGTGGTCGGACATAAAATCAAATTAGCCCGCTAATAAACCAAAAGCAATCCGCTTTTACCAGGCAATTTAATATGGCCGAATTGTGGTGCACGCCCGCACTAACTTTTTTAACGTAGAATGGATTACTGCTGGGCGCGTGCCGCCATTTTTTTTAGGTTCAGATGCCAGTTTTGTAAGGTTTAAGGTAGAATTACACTATGCCCACGTGTGCCACACAGTCCGATCTGGGTGCGTCGGTCTCCATACATTTTATATGGCAACGTCTGAGCGCGTCGTTCTAATGTTTCAGCTTTAGTCTCTAGTTATTCAGACGTGCAAGAGGTATAAATATTTTTAGTTGGATACGTTTTTGGTGGAATTTTACAGATCAATTGATGGTGTCAGAAAAGACACCACACAGACATCACACCGCACACATCAGACATATCTCAGACATATCAATATTGTGAATGAAGTTTTAATAAATAAATATCACACACATCACAGAGACATCGCTATCTTCTACATACTCACGACCTGAATGAGTCAGGTCGTGAGTAAAGAGTAAAGAGTTACAAGGAGTAGATTGATTAGTAGATTACTTGTCGGAACGGTTAGTGTAATGGTTGAGCAATTGGCTGTTGCGCTGCTTGTCGCAGTTTCCATTCTTTTGTTTCGATTTTCGTCCGGAACAAATATTAGTATGTCCTACAGATATTTGTTTCGGTACTAGGTGTTTTTGTATGTAAGTTTACATGTTTGTGAACGCAGTCACGATACAGGAATAATTCGTAGTGTGAAGCAAAGTAAAAAAAAAATAGTTCTTTACTAATTGAAATTGACTGCCTAGTGGTTAGTGGCCCTGACTGCTATGCTAGGTTCGATATTTAGAAATATATATGTATGTTTATCAGTTGTCTAGTACCCATAACACAAGCTCTGCTGGCAAAACAAAATTAATTTATTTTTATGCTCTAATCGCATTACGAGCAAAAAGTGGAAATAGAGGAAGTCTTTGCTCTGCAGTGGGACAGTACGGGCTGATATCATCGTCATCTTTCTGTCCTTGTTCCGTTTTATTTTCGATACAATCGATGCAGGCTAATAATAAAAACTAAGCTTTTGCCTGCAGCTTTGCCCCCTTACATAAAATATAACCTATGTCACTCAGGAATAAAGCAGCATTCTATTGGTGAAAAAATTTTAGCAATTTAACCACTACTTTCAGAGATTACCTCCTATAAACAAAAAAAAAAAACTTTACCTCTTTATTATATTATTGTAGATTGACTATGGCGTAATTTTTTTTAAACGAATAACAGAAAAAACTCATCAGTAGTAGCCCAAAAATATTTTTTTTCCAAAAAGAACATTTCACAGTAAAAATAAATAACTTCGACGAAACTGAATGATTAACTTGCAGTTAAATTGACATACAACGTAATATGCAAATCTGATATCGCGTATTTTACACAAACTGTAGTCAAAAACGAAATAAAAATTTACAAAAATACCGAAAAAAATACCGGCGCGGTATACCGGTCACGCGCGCATTTCCGGACTGCGGTATTTTTTCTTTTTTTAAGACCATTTTATTCGTTGGAATGAGGGCTTTTTTACGAAAACTATACCGGGTATACCGTATCGGTATTTATTACTGTACCTCGTATTTCTCTCTGTATATCTACTCGTTATTGGGAAATTCGTTGTTGTTGTAGTAAGAAGAATAGAACTGAATACATAATTTAATAACATAGTAAATTGTTATTCAGAATTTAGTAATAGTTTATTTCGTTGCTCAGCCAGAATTATTCAAATAATTAGCTTCGCCGAAGATACTTTTGTGATAAATCAAACACTTCAGGATAAATTGTATAAATATTTTATTCACTTTGATCAACACAATTTCATACTTATCGTTCTATTAACAATCATTTACAAATACACAGATTAGTCGGACATGTTTTCTGTTCAACGACTCAAAGCAGACTGACTCTGTCCAAAATGGCAGTAACAAAACTCAGTGTTTCCCTACCACAAACTTTCACAAACACTCGGTCGACTAACCGACCAATCAGAGCAAAGTAAAGAGTACGTAACATCAATTGACTAACTAATATACATTAGAGTTTATCTAATAATTAACTGCAAGTAAATATTTCATTTTAACAATTATGATAATGTTTATACAAAACAAATCCATAAAGTCTAATATTATAAATTATTACTTAATATCTACAACGAATGTCTAAAGTTCATGTAACTACTAGCGCCATCTATCGCTTATCATTGAAAGTTGAACGATTTATGAATATTTTCTTTAAAAATCATTACATTCGGCCATCCGACATCGTGCGATCTCCTGACGCACGATTACAATTAAAATGATAGGATATTTTCATTAAAATTATGAAACTTACTTCCAGTTCTACAAGGAACTGAGTCTTACATTCATAATCATTACATTCGGCTTAGTCTTGATTATTTGCTTTATCGTCACGTCATATGTTTTAACATTCTCATCACACGAAGAATAGAGTATTTTAATTTTGTCAAAGGCTTTTCTCTATATCCGAGTTTATATAAGGTCGGAGGAAAGTATGCTTCTAAATGTTATTCCTCAGTTTGCCAAAATCGGTAATTACAGTAATTTTATACTTAAAACTTTGTTTTTTTTTTAATGGATCTATGGATTTTAAAATGAGGCAAATTCAATTTTACCCTCATAATTGCAATCAGATCTACTAATCTTTATTAAACCACTTATGCTGTAGGCTGTATCAAGGATTATACTGATAACGAAAGTATCTTTTTGCTAGTCTAACCCAGATATTGGCGCTCACTTCATATCTTAAACTTTTTAACGTATTTTACTTCGTAATGTTTATCATTTAAAGGCACTCTGATCCTGGTAGTTTTGTGGCAGTCTGTCTAGTGGGACATTTAACAGAATTAATAACACGCCATAGGTATATGTTTCCTTGGTGTTCGTCATAGGAATCATTTTATTTTGCTAGGGGATTTAAAATAGTGGTTATACATTTTAGCAAAACCGCGCTCAACCTTAGACAAGATACAGCGTTAAAAACAAGGTCAATACCATGACTATCGCAAAAGCTCTTGATGGTAGGGTATCTAAAAGAAATCCATGATTGCAGTATTATTCAAGTTAATAAACTACTGTCAAATATGTTTTATAACCAACACTCAATTAGGTACTCAAAACCATTGGTCAATGTTAATTATGTGAGACTGTAAGCATAAAGTAAAATTGATCAGCTTTTTGTTCGAAAGTATTCTTCATTATTTACGCGCACTGAATTCACTTCATGTCATTAGGTTTTTCATCGGGTTCAGCTATAAGAATTTGAAATCTAGATCTTATTCATTTAATCCTAAGCAAATGCTGGCGCTTGCTCTCTCATTTTGTTTCTATTGTGTCTCTAGTCAAAGTATTCGAAAATTTGGTATTTAGATCAATTCTCGTCTCAATACTATAAACAGAAACAGTATTCGTCTTAATTTCTGTGGAAAACATGATATTACGACTTAAGGTATCGACATACGCGTCCTAGATCTTACACTCTCAGTGGTTAAATGAAACTCACAAATCTGTAGCCACCATGTTGCTACATGTTGTGTGGCGACTCGTTTGGTCAGAGTTCATTACTTTCATTATTTGAAAGCATAATATAAAACAGAAACTTAAGCATTTAGAATAAAAGTGATCCTTCAGCTAGAGGCTAAGGGCTTAATTGTACTAATATTATCTCTCAAATAATATTAGCAGCATATGTGCGTGATTTCGTACCAAGTAAAGGTTCTAATAATGAAGTTCGGATCGCACTGTTCGTCAAACTTTATTTTTATTTGAAACCTTGAAATTGGTCCTCTACTCTAGTGTATGGATTTTCAATCCATCTTCCCCTTAACCGAATAAATAACGATGTAATATTTAGCTCTATTTAAATCATTCATTGTATCATAATCATCTTAGGAACCGGCTTCGATTTCAGTCTGGACGACGAGAACTAGTTATGGTCATGTAATAGTATATATTTTATCCTACTTGTAAAATAAATATAATTGTGTTCTCTATCTATGGAATCAGTCTCTGCTACAGTATGCACACGTCACAGGAATTGAAAACGTGTAATAAATCCATTTCCTCGTCTACAATTTAATGGTTTGGCTCAATTCCTAATAGATTTATCATTAATCCCGTGTGTTTAAATTTCTATCTGCAGCTCTTTTACTTATATGTTATCCGTATATAAGCATTAATTTGTCGTAATAATATTCACATAAGTTACACCTTAATTCTTACTAGCTAAAATTTCTGCTTGAAACCGACCATAATTCTGCTCATTAGATAAAATCATTTTAGTTTAGTTTACCACTTCGTCACTAAATGCTAACTTACAAAACTTGGCAAGGTTTCGTAAATTTTCTATTTTCTTTTGGTAAGACTAGCAAGTTTTTGAGACAAATTGTATAGTCAGTTTCTGATCCTACTTGCTTAATACAAATCAATTATAATTACTCTTTCTAATCAAACTTAAATACTCTCAAAATTTACAGAAGTGATAGAACTCCCGTATCACAAAGTTCCAATGGATATGTTCAAACCTCGATACTTGTAACGCTTTCCTCCTTGAAAATCATTCACCCACTCTCTTAGACCAACGTGGGGTACCTCTTCACTTCTTGCATCGTGGTGGTGTCTTATTCCTTCCAAATCGTCTCTTTGCATCATTTTTCTTCAAGTCTGTACTGTTTGAACCAGGAACTATCTATTTGTTCAATAAGACTGGCAATTTTTCCTTCTGTAGTTCTGTCGGAATCCAAGTCCTCAAAAATAAAAAAATCAGTGGTTAAAACATTTACAGGAAATAGTACTTGTATCGTTCATTTGAAACTCTTTTTTAAGAATCAAATCCCAGTGTTAAATTATACTTTCAATTCAATTTATCTATACCTATAATATCTTCAAAAACTATAACAGAATGTTCAAATCTCATCCAATAAACAGTTCAAATATGATATGAATAAACTTAATAAATTATTCAATTCATTTACAACATCTGCATTAAGCCAACGTAGTCAGACTAAAATCACATTAATAGGTAAATTCATACGTTACTTACGCTCTTGAGGATAATTTCATCTGACCGGGCACACTTAACCCGAATCTTAATTGGCTCATCTGGCCAAATCAAATGGCCCACTTGGCCTCAGATGGCCCACTTGGCCTCAAATGGCCCACATGGCCTCAAATGGCCCACTTGGCCTCAAATGGCCCACTTGGCCTCAAATGGCCCACTTGGCCTCAAATGGCCCACTTTGCTCCAAATGGCCCACTTGGCCTCAAATGGCCCACTTGGCCTCAAATGGCCCACTTGGCCTCAAATGGCCCACTTGGCCTCAAATGGCCCACTTGGCCTCAAATGGCCCACTTGGCCTCAAATGGCCCACTTGGCCTCAAATGGCTCACTTAGCCTCAAATGGCCCACTTGGCCTCAAATGGGCTCGCTTAGCTTCATCAAAGGCATGCTTGTCTCATCCCTCATTAAGGCTCGCTTGGTCTTATTAAGGCTCACTTGGCTTCGTCAAAGGCACGCTTAGCTTCATCAAAGACACGCTTGGCTTCATCAAAGGCACGCATGGCTTCATCAAAGGCACGCATGGCTTCATCAAAGGCACGCTTGGCTTCATCAAAGGCACGCTTGGCTTCATCAAAGGTACACTTGGCTTCATTATAGGCACGTTGGGCCTCATCAAAGTCACGTTTGGCCTCCTCAAAGGCACGCTTGGCCTCATCAAAGACACTCTTGGCCTCATCAAAGCACTGAAATCAATTCATAACATTTCAAATGAACCATCATTAAGGCTCGCTTGGTCTTATTAAGGCTCGCTTGGCTTCGTCAAAGGCACGCTTGTCTTCATCAAAGGTACACACTTAGCTTCATCAAAGGCACGTTTGGCCTCATCAAAGGCACGTTTGGCCTCATCAAAATCACGCTTGGCCTCATCAAAGACACTCTTGGCCTCATCAAAGCACTGAAATCAAATCAAAACATTTCTAATGAACCATTTACAGACTCTTAAATTGCCAAGAAGTCAGTAAGTCAGCAAATTGACGGTAATTACATATTCCAAAGTGTAGATCTCTATGGAGAAGAAATTCCATTTACAGCCTTTTAAATCGTGTTATACATATACAAACTCAGTTTTAACTTTGTTCTCTCAAATTCATTTATTGTTTGTCATAGGTGGAAATTTAGTTCATAGAACAACAGTACAAAATAAATATCATTTATCGTTTAAGACTTATCATTTATCATCTATCTTTATTTATTTATCTTTTATCGTTTAACATTTATAAATAAATAAATTTATCATTTATCATTTACTATTTATCATTTATCGTTTAAAATTTATAAATAAATAAATTTATCATTTATCACTGATCACTGACCACCTATCACTGATCGCTTATCACTGATCAGTTATCACTGATCAGTTATCACTGATCACTAATCACTGATCACTAATCACTGGTCACTAATCACTGGTCACTAATCACTGGTCACTAATCACTGGTCACTAATCACTGGTCACTAATCACTGGTCACTAATCACTGGTCACTAATCACTGGTCACTAATCACTGGTCACTAATCACTGGTCACTAATCACTGGTCACTAATCACTGGTCACTTATCACTGATCACTGATCACTTATCACTAATTACTTATCACTTATCACTGATCACTTATCACTGATCACTGATCATTTATCATTTATCATTCATTATATATCATTTATCTTTATTGTGACATACTAATAAGGGGTACAACATGTTTTTACAACTATGCGTCGAAACGAAAGGGAAATTATCGTGCCACACAAAGTAATCCGAGGCAACAATGACAATTATCGCTTTGGGAAATAGGAAAATTTTACATATAAACTGTTTTTTTTTTTTAATCTATCACTATACGAATTCGATGAAATTAAATAAAGGAAAAGCAACCCAATTTGAAATATAGAAACTAAAATGAATCACCAGCATTTAAGAGGTGTTTAGTCTTGTCAACGTTCGATTACGAACATGACGCGCATATCTGTACCACTCAGTTCACACATTTGAACGGAATCGAATGATTCAATACACGAGCCTGTCACCATCAGTAAGAAATTTGGGTGAGTATGATAGTGGTCTAAAATACTTGGCACACTTGGCTAAAAAAATAAATAAATCTCGAGCTCACTTAGCTTCAATTTAGGCACACATAACCTCTTGTCTGAAGTAACACTAGCACACATGGAAAAAAGAATAAAAGATATCTCGAGTTCATTTAGCTTCAATTTAGGCACACAACTTCTTGGCTTAAAGTAACACTTGCACACTTTGGTGACAAAAAAAAAATATCTCGAGCTCACTTAGCTTCAATTTAGGCACACATAACCTCTTCCTGTTATCACTGCACATATTTGTAGGCATATCCCACTTCTGAAATGTGATAAATCAAACACTTCAGGATAAATTGTATAAATATTTTATTCACTTTGATCAACACAATTTCATACTTATCGTTCTATTAACAATCATTTACAAATACACAGATTAGTCGGACATGTTTTCTGTTCAACGACTCAAAGCAGACTGACTCTGTCCAAAATGGCAGTAACAAAACTCAGTGTTTCCCTACCACAAACTTTCACAAACACTCGGTCGACTAACCGACCAATCAGAGCAAAGTAAAGAGTACGTAACATCAATTGACTAACTAATATACATTAGAGTTTATCTAATAATTAACTGCAAGTAAATATTTCATTTTAACAATTATGATAATGTTTATACAAAACAAATCCATAAAGTCTAATATTATAAATTATTACTTAATATCTACAACGAATGTCTAAAGTTCATGTAACTACTAGCGCCATCTATCGCTTATCATTGGAAGTTGAACGATTTATGAATATTTTCTTTAAAAATCATTACACTTTGTTTCAGTTTTATAGGACTTCTAACTTTTTCTATACTTGATAGACTCGCGCATAACCATTATGTCACCTGATGGAAAGCGACGATTAACATAGTGAGAGTAGAAAATTATCTCCAAGGGATAAGGGAAATACTTTTAGGATAAAAAGGATCCTATGTGCTATTCTAAGACTTGGTCTATCGTATACTAAATTTCATCCTAACACCTTCAGCAATGTCAGCGTGAAAGAGTAAAAAACGTACCATCACAAACTTTCGCCTTTATGATATCAGTGTGATTTTGAAATAAAACTGTACGATTATTTATTTACTAGCTTTTGCCGGCGGCGCCGCCCGCGTGCATAAAAAATTAAGCCTATGTCACTCAGGAATAAAGCAGCTTTCTATCGGTGAAAAAAATTTGCCAATCGGGCCAGTACTTCTAGGGATTACCTCCTACATATAAAAACAAAAAAAAAAACTTTACCTCTTTATTATATTAGTGTAGATTATTACACCATGTATATGTATATTTTTTTAAATTGCGATTTTAAAAATAACTGAGGAACCCGCTTACCAAAGTTATAAAATATTCAAATAACATTCAGAATACCCAAAACGCTTCGTCTTCAGTAACCACATCACCATTCTCCCCTCTATTATTACATAAACCATGGATTTCGGAGCTAAAGTATTCCCAGAGCGGCTGATATTCGGGACTTCACTACCCATGTCACGCGATGTCACCCGAGAATTCGTATTGTAATCATAACTTGGATATCTGTGATAACGTCTGCCTAAAGCCTGAAATTGCCATTTTTTGTTTTAGAATATTCATTAATATAATGTTCGCAATATTATTATGTTTAGTTAGAAACGATTTTAATTAAGATTGTTGTCTTCAAGGACTATATTAATAAATCACTGTCGTTTGGTTCCATTTAAGGTCGTTCCTATCTCTTGATTTTGAATAAATGAAGAATATCTTTTGGGTATTTGAGAGAAATTAATGAAAAAATGTGTGACTGAGAGATAAGAAAGAATGAAACAAGGAAGGAGAAAGGTCACTTAAATCACGCTTATATTATAAATTGATTATAGACAAAGTTGAATTTTAAACTTCACACACAGAAAAAAATGTAATTATAAAAAAGTAAAACATCTGCCTGGTTTATCTATGACATACAGCAAGTTAGCCACCACTAAATAATTAGTATTAGTTAGTTAGTTAGCCCATTTATGTCCCACTGCTGGGCGAAGGCCTCCCTCTCCCTTTTCCACACACATCTGTCTTCGGCCATTGCGGGCCAGTCCCTCCGGTAGTTATAATTAGTATTAGGACAATCAAAATTGTCTAAATCTGCTATCTATATGACCTATAATAGATATTATAAAGAGATAAAGTTGTTTTTTTTTGTTCGTATGTAGGAAGTAATCTCTGGAAGTACTAGTCCGATTGCTTCATTTTTTTACCGGTCGAAAGCGGCTTTATTCCTGAGTGACATAGGTATTATATGAATGTGCGTAGGGCAGATGTGTATGTATATATGTATGTTACTCTTTCTCGTTTAAACAGTTTAAGCGCTTTGGATAGAACTTAGCACAAAAGTTGACCACCAAGTTATTTTTATGCAGTGATAATTTTCTTGGGATAATTTTCGACATTCATGCGGGCAAAGTCAAGATAGAAGCTGGTAATAAATCCTTGGTCTCTCGAATATTATTTAGCTGTTGGAACCTAGTCTTCATGTAGCCATTAATGCCTTCCAATAAATACCTAGGTACCGCATCCAGTAAGAAAAGACCGTGAGTAGATGCGGGTACATGACACACGTCTACTCACGCTCTTCGTCGTATAATATGTTTTTTTTTTGTTTTTCTTTTTTTAATGTAAAAAATCATCAAATAAATACCCTCGGTCTAGGTGATGTGAGAGGGAGTGTTTGAGTTTTGCTAATTAAAACCCAGCTGCATTCTTTCATACACCCTTTGCATTCCAGAGCAGCCCGCACTGTTCTCACCCGAACCGTATTTTGAAATATGTATTTTGAAGATCCTACAAGTCCAAAACTGAAACATTTACTTTCTGAATAAAAGTAAACTAACAAAATAAGACTTCGACCCAAAAATTTCCTAAAAAGAACACGAATTTCAACCCATTTCAATTTTAACCTCGGTATTCTCGTCCCAAAAAAAAAAAACTAGACACGATATGACTTTCGTAAGCAAAACGGCCGAGAATCGAGGTCAAACGGAGAGTGGCGTAAAGAATGAAAAATAATTGGGTGCACCGCAACGCCAGATTGCGCTAATTTAACTTTTTGGACCTTCATAACGCTTATAACACCATAAATCTTATACATAGTGCGGTGGATACAGTAGATCAAAAAAAAATACGTTATATTTTATTTTTTATTAATGGCTAGTAGAGTTATAACTTCCTAAGTGTCGCCGCACACCGACTACATGCGACAGCCACAAACGCTGCCACGAGAATCTAGAATTGGCCACAAAGGAAGCAAAAGCGCGCGACAGCCACTTGTGGCCGGTGGCTGCTTTTTGTAACCCATAAGGGCAGTATCAGACGATGAAGTTTCGTCATTGCTACGCTTGCTACGATTTCGTAGCACCGTAGCAGACTTGACGTGAATCATTCAAAACTGAGTTACTGATTCACCTTTCTTTTGTAAATTTACGAGTATTAAATTATTTTAAATAGAGCCAAATTTACGCTTCTACACCGCTAAATTTTAATCGTTTTGATCCCGTGGAGGGTCGATCCGGTACATGAAACACTATCGACTTGTAAAGATAAAATTAAAAAATTAAGTACCTTTTTTTCAAAACTCGTATTAATTTACGCATGTACGAAATTAATTTCTTTAAGAAAACGTCAGCTGAGCGAGTTCAATGACTTGTGGGTAGTTTTTTTGCCACGAGAATCTAGAATCGGCCACAAAGGAAGCAAAAGTGCGCGACAGCCACTTGTGGCCGGTGGCTGCTACCTTTTTTAACCCATATACTGCCCTATCAGACGAAAAAGAAGTTTCAAATGCGCGAAAGGGATGTGACGGCATTTTGTATCGGCATTTAGTGACCAGTGCGAGTCACAAAAAGTGAAGAGCGGTGATATGAAGCATGTGGCGGCTACTGGCATCAACCGTGTGAGGGGCGAATCCTTATAAAATGTATGAAACTATAGAAAACGTGCCGGAGGCGGCGTGTCGTGGTTATGATCAGTGGCCCGTCTGCAGCAACCCTTAACCGTTTTGAGATCAGTAGCGATGAAATAAATTACACAAAGTGGGTTTCAACTTACGACGTACTAGTTAGCCACGCGGTCAGAACTAGATAAGAAATATGTATGAGGACTTAATCAAAATAACCTGAATCTGCTATCTATATAATCAACCCTATCTATACTTGATATTATAAAGAGGTAAAAATTGTTTTCTACTACTACTAGTCCGATTGCTAAAATTTTTTCACCGATCGAAAGCGGCTTTATTTCTTAGTTATAGCTAGGTTATATTTTATACAAGCGGACGGAACTACGGGCAAAAGCTAGTAGTTACATAAATAAAATAGTATCAAAATCTCTCCTATTAGAAAACTAAAATCTAACTCAGACCGAGATTTGGGTACATACTACTCGTAGGCTGAATAGTCAACAGTACTTAACCACTTAGCCCTTGTCACATGAGCTCTAAAACTGTCAGCGAAGTATCCGGTAATACCCTTTTACCAGGAATCTGGATATTTGAACACAAGTAATTATTTATATCTATTTTTTATTAGATACTGTTAATTCCATCTCGCTAACCTTTTCCTAGCTATTTTGGGGTCGGTTCTCATCCACATTGCTTAACCTTGAAAATCAACCCTTAAATCTTAGACGATGAGCTGTGGGTACTTCGCCGTCCGACCGTCTGCTAACCAAGACCGAGTCGTCGACGGAGCGTAGTATTCCACGTGCCTCAAAGAAATGTCAGTAAAATCGTATGGGCCCAGCAGGGCCAAAGCCAACAGGGACCATGGATTCGTTTCCAAAATAAAAACTCAAGGTCCTGGAACCCAAAGAAAAACACATAAGAGTGAGTTTTAGTGAGTAAAATTCTAAAAAACCCTCTCGCTTCGCCCCAGAGCGGGAGAAGTTATTGAATGATTTCCAAACTGAAAAAAAACAACCCTTAACTGGCCTACCTTTTGTTTTTTACCCATGAACTTTTCATACTAGTAAAAATTATGTATTCAATGTTTGCTACATGCGTAGCTGACGTCATAGCTACGCTTGCTACGATTTCGTAGCACCGTAGCAGACTTGACGTGAAATATTCAAAACTGAGTTACTGATTCACCTTTCTTTTGTAAATGTACGAGTATTTGTATTAAATTATTTTAAAAAGAACCAAATTTACGCTTCTATAGGTAGTATTATTAAATTAATTAATTAATTAATATGATAGTAACAGTAAGACTGTATTTGAATACTAGTTCTTCCCCAAAAATTCGCTCCCATGACCTACCTATATTTATACTTCCAATATTATCTTGATTGTAGTGCTTAATTCAAAGTAAAAAATAAAGGTTTTCAGTACTTGCTTTTTTATAAACTAACAGTTAACTCAGTGAATTATTTTTTACGCTTTTTGCCAAACTATATCCTTATTGTTAGATCTAATTATTATATGACACTGTCTCTTAAGAGGTATTTCTATTTGTCTGTTCATTATAAACTCAAAAAATCCGTAACGAATTTTCATGCAGTTTTTACCAATAGAGTGATACATAAGGAAAGTTTAAGTTTATACCAAGCATATTATAAGAGAGAAAAGCCAAGAATTTCTTATATTTCTTACATCTCTTCTATATTGTCATCTACACTAATAATATAATAAGGATAAGTAAAGTTTGTTTTTAGGTTTTTTTGTTTGTAGGAGGTAATCTCTGAAAGAACAGCCACCCTAGCCAAGTTACAACCAGTTTGTGTCGGATTCCGTTCTCTAATCGGTAACGCCTCGGTGACAGCAATTGTAGAAATTTTTTCACCGATAGAAAGCTGGTTTATTCTTGAATGACATAGACTATTTTCTATGTAGGTACGCGAGCAAAGTCACGGGGAAGAGCTAGTATAATACAATGATAGGTAGTTTTACTAGTCTAATACTATTTTCTAATATTAGTTAGCTTGTTAAATCTAAACCATTGTTACAATAACCTAGCTCATAACTTCAAAGCATATTAACTATCAAAGGCGCTTCCACGTCTAAATAAGGGGTATCATTACACTTGCACGCTGTGCTTGCTCTGCGCATAGATATTTGATCGAACGTCAATTATGCAGGCATCTAGCTTAGCTCTCTATTCTGAGCTTGTTATAGCCATCCTGTGTTTGGGATGTCAAAGGTTTTCGTTATACCTACAGCCACATATTTAATGAATTGGTTAAAGAAGTTTGAATTATATTTAATAAATTGCTTAACGAAATAGAATTTGACGAAAATAACCTATAAATGATAGACGAATGATAAATGATATTTATTTTGCAAATAGGATTTAAAAAACACAAAATGTAAACTAGATGAGACCGGTGTTTCCTAGCTGACTAACCTGAGAAGAAAAACCGAAACAAACTCAGGGTTTTTTTTAAGTCTCTTTTAAAGTCCATACAGTAAATATAGTAATAGTCAAATCACATGAGAACCATGCAGGTTTCTCTGAGATGGTCTTTTGAAGAAGAACCAAATGTCTTCTGAGTCCCTAATACTGTAACCTTATTGGTAATTACAGTTTTGAGCCGTTTGGGGTCGAAACACTTGCGTCATTGGTCCGAGAGCGCGTCTCCTTTTCAAGGAAATTTCACGAATACTGATCGACACTTTGCGTGACCAGAGGACTGGCTCGTTCTTCCCTGAAAGAATTAGCATTGCCATTCAACGTGGCAATGCTCTCAGTCTTCTAGGGAAATTTTCGAATGACAGCAATGTGAAGGAGTACTTCGATGCCTGAGTGTACTTTGTGTTTTTGTATTATATTTATTTAAATAGTTATGTAGGTTTAGTTTAGTTAAATGTTCGATACGCCCTCCCACTCCCCCTATAGCGGGAGCACTCATTAGATAATATCCCATCTTAAAAAAAGACACTATTCGATACTGCAATAAAAAAAACAAACACAAAACCAAACTGATTCTCTGTTACCCCCGCTACTGTGACCAGCTATAAATCGCGGTTGCGATTATAACGGCGTCGATTTGTTACGTTACACACAGCTCCGGTAATACCGTTATTATAACGGTATTGTACCGATATTTCTGGTAAATTAATCAACGAATGTGTGTGACAATAACAGATTAGTTGGTGGTCTGTTTAAGAAATGTTACAGATTGTATTTTAGCAAGTGTTGCGTGTGATTAAAAGGAGGAATGTCACGTCCTGTTGTTTGATAGATAATCTAGAAATTAGAGGAGCAGTTGTTGTTGTTGTTGTTGTGGTTCTGTGGTAACAGCCCTGGCTCATAATAATAATAATTTCTTTCTTAAACTTACATCAAAGATTTATTAGTTTAGTAACAATATTCTTATCTTACGTTAGTATTATCGACAATGTACGTGCAATTAGGGCCTTGGCTATCTTGCCTTCCAGCCACAACACGTAGAATGCTATTGGGGTTGCCACGGAGTCTGTTCAGCAGTGAGACTACTTTTTCGAAGCACAGCGTCAACTTTTACTGAATCCGCAGAGCATTGTACGACTTTTGGGTGTAATTAAACCACAGGCCTCCAGTATGTAGTGACGTGCAACATGATTTAAAAAGCGTCACCTTGACTTCGGCGGTACATTGGGAGAACCAGCGAGCCAACACGACTTATGTTTTGTATGGTCGAGGGTTCCAATTCAACTAAGCGCTTTACTATGTATAATTCGTTCGTATACTCTCAAAACGATGAAGGAAAACATCGTAAGGAAACTGGCGTGTAGGTATTAGAATAAAAAAATTCAAAGATTTGTGACATGTAACAATCTGCACTGGGCCCGCATGGTGGATTACGGACCATTCCCTCTTTTAGAGTGGAGGTCTAAGTCCCAGCACTGGAAACATAATAAGGCTGATGATTATGTTATGCCATTTCTTATATTGTTAATTTTCTTTATTTACTTTGATTTTAATTTTGATTTAAATCGGATTATATGGATTAATCTCGTCGTCACAAGAAATAAATGAATCCATCAATTTATTTTACAGTTTCAATCTAAAGATAAAACGAAACTTATTTATAAGATATTATTCGTTACGAAGGTGCATTATGAATGATTAGGCTTTAGAAATGTTTAATGATTGTATGTATTATTACAGGTCGAAATACTATAATAGAAACATTTAATCAATTTAATTAAAGTCATAATCTATAGTTTGCCTTATTTTAATTGCGTTTTTGGTTTTCTATGTTAAATATTGATGACCGATTCTAACGATTTACTATTTTAATATTTATTTGAGTGATATTGATGTTAGCGAAAAAAAATTGTGAGAAAATTAATACAAAAGTTAATACAGCTTTTTCAGTCACTATTTGCTGTACAGTATTTGTATATCCAGCAAGGCAGCACATATATAAAGTCAATATTTTATAATCAACACCATGTATCATTACAATTATCTATGAGCAACAAATAAAGGCATTTAAATGTAACACTGGATTAAAAAAAAAAACATTATACAGAATATTTAAACGTGACGTTAAAATTACACTATTTAAAAGTTATTTTCAAACATGATACAATCATACACGTGCAACCTGTGGGCAATCAAACTAAAAAAGCCTATAATGCTCTGCGCGACCAGTATAACAACACGTTCAGGGATCTGTTGGGACTTCCAGGGTGGCGCAGTGCCTCCGGCATGTTCGTCTACCACAGCACGGATGGCTTCCAGACGGTGCTTCGCAAAAGAACGGCCTCCCTGTGGTCTCAGGTAAAGAAGAGCACCAACATGCTTCTGGGCGTGGTGTTGGACAGAATGGAGAGCCAAATCCTGAGGCAGTGGTCGCTCATACACGTCTAAAATAATAATAATTATTATTGTTATTGCCCGTTGTGTCATGTATGTTCAACTTACGAGTTGCTGGTCACGGATTCGAACCTAGTCAGGCGCATTACTTTGTGTTATTTATTTCATCACCATTGCTCTCAAAACGGTGAAGAAACCGGCATGTCCTAAAACCAAAAATTCCAAGACATGGAACATTCACCAACCCGCACTGAGCCCGCCTGGTGGATTACGGCCCATTCCCTCTCCTAGAGAGGAGGATTGAGTCCCAGCAGTGGGAACATTAAAAAGGCTGATGATGATGATGATGATGATGATGAAGCCCGTTGTGTTCCATTGCAGGGCAAAGGCCTCCCTTCCGCTATTCCACTCTTTTCTGTCCTTAGCTACATCTGGCCAATCCTTAAGGTAGGAGTCCAAATCGTCACGCCACCTCCTTTTGGGCCAATTGCGTCGCCGGCTTCTGCTATTCGGAATCCAGTCAGTGGTTGCCTTCCCCCAATTTTGTTGCGACATGCGGCAGATGTGACTGATCCAGTTCCAATTTAGTTTGGCGGATGAGTTACCTACGTCAGCGATTTGTGTTTTGGAACGGATAATACTGTTCCTTATGGGATCTGTTCTTTTAACTCCGAGAATATTTCGTTCTATTGCTTGCTCGGGGTCTGCCAGCAAGCAATGGAACGAAATATTCTCGGGGTCGGGTGTGG
This sequence comes from Mythimna ferrago, assembly GCA_910589285.2. Classification (NCBI taxonomy): domain Eukaryota; kingdom Metazoa; phylum Arthropoda; class Insecta; order Lepidoptera; family Noctuidae; genus Mythimna; species Mythimna ferrago. The sequence continues at coordinate 4,664,817 of OU342680.1, forward strand.
ACTAATAATAATAATAAATTATAAATTTGTACTATCATAATGTGGACTTGTGCCATTACTGTGTCTGAAATATATATTTTCAATTTCAATTTAAAATGTGTTATCTACAATTTATTTAAAATTTAAAATACTTCACGTAACCTGCCAGTATTCATTTCCACAACAACACAACTGCATCGTAACTAAACGCAGCTTTAATTAAGTGGTAACAACGTAATTTAAGTTAGTTCCGCATGTGTTACCGTTCATCCAGCTAGTTTTAAACAACTATTCGATTAAAAAAACTATTCTAAAATATTTGATTTATATTGTAACGGAATATTATCCTTGCTATATATATATATATATATATAAAAACATAACATCATCATCATATCATCATCATCATCACCCATCATCATCATTCATCATTTATCATTTTTTATATATATATATATAAAAGGAGAAACTGACTGACTGACATATCAACGCACAGCCAAAACTACAGGGCCTCAAGTCTGCTATTACAATAGTGTCCGAATGGTCTATCATTGATGTCATAATTGTCGATTTTGACAAGTTTGGTAATCTACTAATATAATGGCGTCATTATGACTTTCCAATGGTCAACCACTGACACTCCATTGATAGAAGTGACATAGAATGGTAATCTCGTACATATTGACAAATGAATATTTGACGTTTGCGGTAATCTGCTAAAACTTTGACAGTTTATTTGATCAGTGTTTTACCATTAGAACGTTATTGTGCAGTTATTGGTTTTAATATGCTCGAAATTATCATTCTACCACAATTCTATTACAAGACCAGTGACCGATCAATGATCGATCATTATGAATTAGCAGATTACAAACTTTTAGCAAAATGACAATGGGATCGTGTTAGAATGACGAATTTATAAAAATAGCAGACTTGGGGCCCTGGGAGTGTGGAATTATGCATTTTGTGAATTTACGGAAAATCTTCTGTTAGTGCTCGCCGATTTTATTTAAAGAACCCTTGTGCAAAATTTCACGACCCTAATCCTAGTAGTTTCGGTTGTGCGTCAGTCAGTCAGTATCTCCTTCCTTATATACAAGGTGTAAGGGACAGTCCTCCACAAACTTTAAGGGCTTGCTCAGTAGACGAAACTGAACAACCTTCCACAATTTTTTTTTTCAGTAAACGAAAAAAAAATCGGCTTCGCCATACAAATTATCCAGTCAAGTTTATCATTTTGTATGGTGAGGCTGATTTTATTTTTCGTTTCCCGGAAAAAAAAAAATGGGGATGGTTGTTCAGTTTCGTCTACTGAGCAAGCCCTTAAAGTTTGTGGAGGGCTGTCCCTTACACCTTTTATACACCGTGAAACTTTAATGGTTGTTTTCCCGCAGCGAAATGGTTTTTTCTTAGTAATATAATCGTTTCATAAATAAATAAAATATTAGAATTGCATTGCATTGTTGCGTGCAAGCTATTTTATGCCTGTATCACCACAAACGGGAGCTTATTTTTGTTTGAACATTAATTTATGCATTGCTTTCCTTTGAAGCGTCGGCGCGTGCGATGCGAGTACTTACAAGGTAACGTCTTGTGTTACGATTTTTTCTCACTTTTTCGAGTTGTTGATCAATTTTTTTATTATTTTAAAACAAAAACATTTTTGTTTATTTTTTACTTTTACTCTATATTTCGAAAGTACTCCTTATGGCAAGTCGTTCTGCCACGGGAAAACAACCATTAAAATTTCACGGTGTATATACACCGCTAAATTTTAATCGTTTTAATCTCGTGGAGGGTCGATCCGGTACATGAAACACTATCGATTTGTACAGATAAAATTAAAAAATAAAGCACCTTTTTTTTAAACTCGCATTAATTTACGCATGTGCGAAATTAATTTCTTTAAGAAAACGTCAACTGAGCGAGTTTAATGACTTCTAGGTAGTTAGTACGCAACCCGGTGATCATGAATTTGTGCGGCCAACCACATAACATAACAAGTTATGAAATTTTGTACAAAGATTATTTACGTAGAAATACTAAACACGTGTTTCGGGTTACGCATTTATTTAAACTAATGTTGTATATTATAACTGTCACTTAAGCTTCCTAATGTAATTATTATGACGTGATAAAACCTACTTTGTTTATGCTTTAGTTATAAAATTATATGTCAATTTTGTGTTAATTACTTTGATGCGTGCGACCGAATAGGCTTATTTACCTATATTGTAAGTTAGAACTAGCCTGTTACTACATAATAATGTGTATATTGTGTGCATTATCATTTGACTGGCCTGTGGGTCTAGAGGTCAGTGGCCCTGAGTGCCATGCCGGAGGTCGTGGGTTCGATTCCAACCCAGGATAAAAGTTTGTATGATATAAGCATGATCATTAGTTCTGTGTGTGGGTGTAATTTATCTAATGTAGTATTTAGAAATTTTATAAGTAGATATGTTGTGTTTATCAGTTGTCCAGTAAACTCATATCACAAGCTCTGCTTATTTTTGAACTATAGATAGCGGTGTGTGAGAGTTGCGGAATAATATATACCACAAAAAAACTGATTTATTGAGCAATCATGGAAACAAAAAGCTTTTAAAATATTTAAGACTGTTAAAATATTATTACCCGCGCGTGCACCCGTTTAAGCGCCTGAAAAGTGGGTGCTTTAAAACAGTGACTTTCTGGAGCCTACTCTTCGGTAACGGCCAGGTTAATAGGTTTAAAAAACATATATACTCCTTCGAAACGGCTTGGATCTTTAGAAACGTTTTTACACATAAAAATTGGTAGTTAAATATTCTTCAAAGTGAACATTGCATATGTAAATCAATCAATAAAATTAAATCAATCAATAAAATTAATCGCAAGAAAATGGATTTAAAAGTCAGCGGGGCTCTGTCAAACAAATGCACAGATAGTCGTACTGTCGCTTAGACGGGTACGAAAGTAGTGACCATTTAATTTCGGCCGGATGGTTCAAAGGACTATAAGCCTTAAATAAAAAGCTAACATTGTAAGCTAGCATAGGTCAACTTTAAAGCTTCAGATATAATAGGGGACAAAATTTCCCCAACGAGATGCACAATGCTGCAAAGTTTCCCAATGTCCCACAATTTGCCACCCAACATTTTATTACAATGCATTCACATGACGCGGGACATATTGTTGGTCAATTTGACGGCGTTGCGCGTCATGTTGGGGGACATTTTGTCCCCTAACGTAATAATGTTTATTTGCCAAAAAAATACAAATTTTTTTATATAAATATGCGGTAAGTAAATACATAAATGTTAATAGTAGCAGCTGTTGCCAAATTAGGCTAAGCCTGTATTTTGTCTACCAGAGCAATTCCCTTCGAATAGCTATTATCAATATTAAACACAGTAGCCATAAAATTCCAAAAAAAGACGTGTGGCACTCGGGGACTGCCGCGGTAAAGCTATTGTATAGCATTTTTATCAACTTATGCAATTATAATTATTTATTTATTTTATTTATGCAGTATTTTTTTCCTTTGTTTTTTTTTTCTTTGATATTAATTGAAGTTACACTTTCACACATTGAATTGAATTTTGATTGATTGTTCACTCATTTGTTTTCTTATCGGTCACCACGCTCAAAAAACAAATGAGTGGGGGGGTTAGGTTATTTTCGTTACGGAATTTCTGGATTCGGTCTCCACGCTCAAGGCCCGCGATAGAAGCTATGCAATAGCTTAAAAAACAAACTTTACCTCTTTATTATATTAGTGTAGATCATTATTATGTTTCGCTTTGTTGCCCAGTAACTACACAGCGATATTTACAATCGTTCCAAAACACACATAAACCAAATAAACGTAAACATTGCAAACAAAAGCGTGTGTTAACCCTACTACAAAATTATTAACTGAATCCTTTTATCACAACTTATAACTAAGTTACGCTGTATAATAAAACAAAATTAAAATGTCCATGAGCTATAAAGCCTAAATAATGCAGGACTGTGACAACACGGGAGTTAGTTAATGAAACGATGGCTACTTTATTATTAGGCTGGATTATAATGTGCGGATGGACACTGACGTTTAGGGATGCGCCATGATTATGAATAGTTGAATGGAACTAAATTTGTGTAATTTTGGTAATTAATGGTGAGGGATTGTTATAGAAATATGAATAGGTGCATTTAAAGCTGTCTAAGCAGTGTAGTAATCAGTAATAATATTTTATAATACTTTTTAGGGTCTAGACTTGGATTTAAATAAAAAGCAGTGTACTGTAAAACTGACAAACATATATCCAAAGAAATTTTAGGTACAGAGATGTAATTTACAAGGCGCGCGTGTGTCGTCGGTCATTCTCGCTAGTGAAGTGTTGCGGGCCTGCGACCCCGCATGTCTCGCACGCCGTTGCCCGCGCTAGTGAGTGAGGCATTGGACGGACATCCTTACGTCCCAGGAGATTCGAGAGTCACAGGACGATTCCCGGCCACCGTTGACGGGTTTATAGGGAACGCGCAATGGGTAGCTCGTGGTCCACCCGTCCGGTAAGGCAAAAGTTTGTGAGTGTGTTACTCCTGCACGCTGAAACCGCTGAAAGGATTTAGATATAATTTGGTACATGAGTTGACCATATACTGAAATAGCACATTACTACTTTTTATTCCGGGATTATAATGTATTCCTGTGCCATAATGCGCGCGAGACACTAGCAGCAGCACGTATACAACATTATTTTTAGTTTTTGCCAAACCTGAATATATTTTGTTCTGAATTGATTCCAATAACTTTCACACCATATTATATTTTTTCCCAAAAATATTTTTTTAAAAGTCTCAAGTTGGACACTACCGATACTAAGTAAAACACAGGTCACGGCAGGTCATTGCGGGCATTAAATGTCAGCGCACAGCTAGATGTGGAAGAAAACCAACCACTCAGTCACTTGGATGGCCCAGTGACTATGTATTTGTGCGATAAATCAGGAAACATAACAAGCTTATTTATAACTTTGTGATTTTTCATGATACAGTTATGAATTTTTGTACATAGATTTTTTACATAAAAATACTGGACACGTGTTTTGGGTTCCGCACTGCATGTACAAAAACTAATATTGTATAATACTAGCTTTTGCCCGCGGCGTCACTCGCGTAGGTACATAAAATATAGCCTATGTTACTCCGGGATAAAGCAGCTTTCTATCGGTGAAAAAATTTTACCAATCGGACCGGTACTTCCAGAGATTACCCCCTACTTACAAACTTACAAATTTTTATCTATCTGTAATATTATATAGTATAGATAACATCATCTTATCAGAACCCAGATAAACATCTTTCTAACAGGTGACATGCTAAGGTCTCAAAGCTCCTTGACATCCTAATTCACTCATCCATTTCTCCATTTGACAAATAATTTCTTCCAGAAGCCTTACAAACATTTACGAGCCAGTACTCCGTCTGGTGAAAGTAATTAATTATTTACTGAGGGGAATCCAAAGCTCCCACGTGTATTAAACTGTCAATCTGCTGTTACTAGGGATTCAGATAAGGTTTTCTCTAATGTTGGTTGGTGAATAATTTAGACTGATAAAAGTAAATATTCGAATGGGTTCTTGAGTAATCGGGTTACGTGTAGTAATATTCAGACTTATTTCCTTGGCTTAAAAGTGGTTCTATCAAGGATTGAATGACTAGCTTATAAAAGAAGTCGCTAGTGCGAGTAAAAAAGAAAGAAAGAAAGAAAACTATTTTGAAAGAAAACTATTTTATTTGGCATACACACTCGTAGCTACACACAATGTAGGAACAACATGTAGACATTAATCATCAAAAACTTCTCCAGTTCTGGGTGGAGCAAGAGAGAGTGTCAAAATTTTACTGACACAAATTCACCCGTATTCTATTCGTTGCTCTTTGCGGTTCAAGGCCGCGGTGATATTTTCGCACAATTTCGCCGCCATTTTTAGCATTCCATGCCTCAAAAGGAAAAAAACGGAACCCATAAAAGATCACTTTGTTGTCCTTTTATCTCGGTAACACTTAAAGTTATCGTGTCGAAATTAAAACTTGTTGAAACTAAAAATACTGAGAAAAATCATTTGTGTAAAATAAGTAGCAAGAATTTATAGATGTAAAAAAATAGTTTCCGACAGCAACAAAATTTCTAGAGCGCGCGGTCTTACACAGCGGCCACCAAACTAATCGAAGTAGCAAGATACAAAGTTGACAAGGTCAACAATAGAACTGTAAAAGTTGCCAAATATTGGTCAAAAAAAGTATAGTTTGAGAGCATCGACACGAAAAGAAGAAGAAGAGACAGAGTTCCTTACATTACTTTACTTCAAAGACCAGACGGACACCGGTGTGTTTGACCTAGCATAGACATTGGCATTCGCGGAATTGCAGTTTAAACAAATCTCATTAACTTATTCCAAAGTTTCGATAACTTTTTTCATATTGTATTTTTTATTTTTTTAAATTTTATCGTAATTTTTTTTTACCTTATTTGACATGGATTATGAATTTTGTTTTATTTTTTATTTTTTGACATTAATTATGAATTTTATTTTATTTTTAATCGTTATGAATTTAATATTATTGCATTTTTAATTTTTAATATTTACTATGATTTTTATTGTATTATTAGGCATTATATTTTAAAATTTGTAAAACTTATATGGGCCTAGCTGCCTGAAATAAATGAATTGAATGAAGGAATATTTTTTTATCAAGCGACATTGGCAAACCATGGCAACCTTTATTTCAAAACGTAATACAAGGTTACCATGACCAGGCCAGTAAGTTACAAAATTATGCGGGTTCCCGTAGGATCAGCATAAAAATCGATGATCTTTAGAACGGCTATAAGTATATTAAATCTTGGAACGAGCCTAATATTACAGAGTAGCTTTCGCCCTTAGGACATTATTAGAGCCGTTAGGCGCACCCTAACTGCACCATAAGAAAATATGGGTATGATGGTGTTTATACATGGAAATATTATTATTATTATGGAAATTAAACTTTTGGTGAAGAATTTTGGAATCCTCTAGACTTATTTTGAAAATCATTACCAGAGGTCGGATTTGGGCAGAGATATTTAAGTACTTTTAGTTGTGTTCTTCATTGGGGGGGTTTGCCATAATCGCCACGCTTGGCAGGCGGGTTGGCGATCGCAGTGTGGTTGTTGAAATCTATAAAGAATGCTGCTGCCCATTCTCTGACATGTCCCTTAGTTAAGTTTAGGCAATGGGCAGGGCACATTGCACGCAGAACACATGGTCGATGGGGACGAAAGGTTCTGGAGTGGCGACCACGAACCGGAAGACGTAGCGTTGGACGGCCTCCAACAAGGTGGACCGATGACCTGGTCAGGGTCGCGGGAATCCGATGGATGCGTGACGCACAGGACCGGTCGTTGTGGCGACGCCTGGGGGAGGCCTATGTCCAACAGTGGACGTCTTTCGGCTGATATGATGATGCTGATTTAAGTACTTATACTGATTTCATTCAGCAAAAAAAATAAAGTAGATATGCCTCAAATTCCGCGATTTTTAAAAGCAGATTTTTTTATGACACTATCAGAAATATAGAAGAAAAAATTTCTTTCTGCATAGGAGGAAGTGTATAAATTTGTTAACCTCACCTCAGTTGACGTAGAGAGAACATATTTTAATTTATCCTTGTTTAGAGTGTATCTGTGCTATATGAAGGGTCTTATAGCACAGAGGTATGAAGCAAAAACAAGCAAGCAAGTCATGCTTTTCAGGATACTGGGTCAACGGGAAGTACCCTATGAATTTCCATTCCCTTTAGAGTGTCAAAATATAGATTTTTTGAATAATTGCGACATAAGCTACTGCATTCTTTTTTTGTTAACTTAGAAGTTTAATTTTTTCACAGCTTCAAGGGACCACAGACCTGAGTATATGATTTTAATTTCAACTCGATACCTACACGCGTTTCCTAGATAAAGGGTCTTAGCAGATAGAGAAACAGACGGACAACAAAGTGATCTTATAATGGTTTCGTTTTTCCTTTTGAGATATGGAACTCTAAAAAGACAACAACAAAAAAAAAAAGAAAAAAGAAGAAAAAAAAAAGAAGAGAAGAAAAGAAAGAAAAAAAAAAGAGAGAAAAAAGAAAGAAAAAAGAGAAAAAAAAAGAGAGTAAAGAGAGTAGTGGGAGAGAGAGAGAGAGAGTGAGTTAAGAGAGTGTTAATGACATTTACCGATGTTCACTATAAGGCCTCTGCCTCGGATCTTGCGGTGCCGGCGCGGGAGCGGAGCGGGCAACGCAGACCCGTTCTCGAAACCAGCAGGCAGATCGCGCGCCACTATAGCGGCGTAGTGTTGTGTTCATGGTTGTGTTGTCGAGATATTTGTTTTTATTTGCGGACAAGATGTCTGAACAACGGCGACAACATCTTTTTGATTCAAATTTATTCCTAACGCTCGATTTATTGAGGGCAAAAGAAGAAGTGAATCCCTACTATAGGGAAAGAAAAAGGTAAGGCGAGTTTTAACGAAATTATGAAGAACAGAGACAATAACCTGACAAATCCTACGACTAAAACAAATTGCACAACACTGCAATGCAGGCGCGCGGGCGGTCACCGCTTGACTGGGCGCACCGCTCGTTGCCCACCCCCGCGCCGCTGCCGCGCCACTGTTTCCGAGGGCCGGTCCATTTGATTTTACACATTGGATCCGGCCGCTCCCGCGCCGCCACCGCTGCCGCCCCGCTGCCCGCAACATTTGAGGCAGAGGCCTAAAGTCTGACAACGAGCATAAAGTTTGCCAGTAGGTGACTGGGTTTTAGATAGGCATCCGCTCAAACTACAGAACTAATACCTGTTTTACTGCATTCGAAATGACAGAAACCCTACCCAAACGTTATTGGGAAACCGGTCCTACTTGACCCTTACGGTGTTGCTGACATCTCTTTGAGGCGCGCGAGGACGCGCCATCGACGACTCGGTTCTTACCGAACGACCGGATGATGAGCTATACATTGCTCATCGTCCTTAAGTCCACGAAGTATGGAGTTTTGGGCGATTTTGAGTAATTGTTCCCGATAGTTTGTGTGTTCTTATCGTATCTCAGAAAGCACGTAAAGAGTTATCCTTGTATCTCATCATTCCTCGGTCGTGTAAAATGACCGTCACATTAGATTATGAGAGTAAAGGAAAATTGTAACAGAGTGCATCTACACAAAATAGATAGGTACAGAAGTCAATCTAGCGCGCTCGAGCAACGCACACATAGACACCGCTCACTTACACGATATCTCGGCTCAATCGCCCGGTCGCACTCGTACAGTTCGGGGTAACGCGCTGACCCTAGCGCGATCGCCTAGCGTAGGTATGAAAAGTGAAGTACATACATGAGATTGCATTCTGTACCTATCTATTTTGTGACATGTCATGCTCAGTTGAGATTGGCCAACGTACAATGCGTTTCTAATATGAATAAAATCAATTTTGCGGCATTTTGTGACGTAAAAGTTGTCTAATCGAAGAAATTGGGTGAGCAAACCTAGATTTTTATGTTAAATAAATGAATAATTAACGAAAACAGTTTAATTAGAATCCCGTTCTTCAATTGTGATCATTTCTGCGTCACTGTGTAAAGTGTGTGTCAAATGGAAGAAGAAGGCGCAATGAAAATAAGAAAAAGAAAAATTTTATGCTAATTATGGCTTGTTGGCTAATTATGATTTGTGGATGGATGCGTGACGCACAGGACCGGTCGTTGTGGCGACGCTTGGGGGAGGCCTATGTCCAGCAGTGGACGTCTTTCGGGTTATGTGATGATGATGATGGCTTAAACACTATATTTAGCTAGATTAATCGATATAGTTTTTACTTCACATAGATTTAACTAAGACTCAGTAAAACAAAGTAAAAAGAAACCCTTATTATACGCAAATAAGTTTTATAATCGCAAACCACATCTTTCAATCAACATTTGACAGATAGACTTCATCGTTCTTCCCTATTTTTATTTGAAACGCAATGTAATCTATATTAGGTTAGAAGGATTATTATTATGCTAAATACTTATAGTCTGAGATCCGATTAAGAACGACCTTCACCGGTCTGTTTAATGGATGAAACGTATTTTATGATAAATTTAGTGTATTAAATAATATAACGCGGGTGGGTTGCCTAAGAAATTCCTGGCCAGACTATTATTAATTAAGAATTTAAAATTTACTTTTTTTTTTTAGAAAAATGCACAACCGTTATTCATACCAGATTTTTTTGCAGACAACACTTTAACATTGTATTCGTAATGAAACAGTGTTTATTTTGATATAGAATTTGTTGTATATCAAAATAAACACACCTGTTTATACCTTGCAACCCATAGTTATGCCAGGAAACAAATAGGCAACCCAATATTTTTATGTTCTAAAGGCTTCACTCTTTCGGTTAGTATTACATTTATTCGTTAAACACACCGGTGCATTTATCAAAAAAAAAAAAAAAATGTTTGGCCAGGAATTTCTCAGGCATAACGCGGGTGGGTGCGTTATATTATTTAAAATATACTAAATTTATCATAAAATACGATTCATCCATTAAACAAACCGGTGAAGGTCGCTCTTAACCGTATCTTCTACTATTACACAGATTTGATTTGACTGGTCTGTTGGTCTAGTGGTTAGTGACCCTGACTGCTATGCTTGGAGATCGTGGGTTCGATTCCCACCCAGGACAAATTTTTGTGTGATGAGCATGATCATTTGTTCTGTGTCTGGGTATAATTTATTACTAATATGTATGTATTTAGAATATATTTTATATTTTAATATATTTTAAGTATGTTTATCAGTTGTCTAGGACTCATAACACAAGATCTGCTTATCTTGGGACTAGACGGCGTTGTGTGATAGTTATGGAATAAAAAAAGAAAAAAAAAGATACATTAACTTCATTGACCATTTTTCCACACTGTAAATAAGTTCCACATCTGAATCCCTATTCCCTAAGCGTTCTGCCCACAAGAAATTCAAAACAAACTTTCAAAGTATCAAAATTCTTAACCAGCCGTACCGATCACACCTCAGACAGCGAACATTGAAAGCAATGTACGAAGATATCATTTTTCAGGTCTCATTCCCTCAGAGACCGGGTATCCTTTCATCGGTTTTACAAGCCATGAATCCGATGCGATATCTCATTGGTAAATTTAGCGTAAACCATCAAACGGTTTCGAAATAGACTCGAGTTATGGTTAGTTGGTTTTGATACTGTTTAGTTTTGCTGGCTAAAGATATAGAATAAAATAGAATAGAATAGAATGGAATGGAATGGAATGGAATGGAATGGAATGGAATGGAATAGAAAAGAATAGAATAGAATAGCATTTATTTGGGAAGCGTTGTTTTTTATGTTTAGCCAAACTAAATCATGGTCAGGTAGGTATGTTAACCGTGTGTGTTTGCGGACGGTGATCAATAGGTAGCTCTCCGTCCGTTAAGGACCTAGCTCAATTCATCGGGTATATTTGCGATAGCGTGTTTCAAAGAGATGTCAGTAAATATGGATATGGCTGACCAGGGCCGATACCTGCTAGAACTCACTAGGGCGTTAGCCCTAATGCAATTTTATGTCATTACCTAGAGGTAATGACATAAAATTGTATTCTTGGCCGTTAGTCTGCAGATTACCTAGGAAGTCTGCAGATTATCTAGTTAATGTACGAACTTAAACCGTTATTCAGACTCGATAACAGATAGTTAATCTACACTCTAACTGATTTACGAACATTAGCGGTAAAATAATGTAGATATTATGCTTATTAATTCTCTTTAACTGTTTTAAATAAAAGTTCTTTAAATGAAAATATACTAAAGCAGTTTGCGATCAACCTTTATTTTTCCCAAGTTATTTACGAAAAACTATTGCTGGAACAAATATGAACGTTATATATTAAACTTTTTGTATGCTTAGCTAGGTATGTTTAAAAAGCTCTAAGTTAAATAGTAAACGATATTTGTATAATCCATGTAATATTTTTACCCAAACAAAAGTATGTTTGCGAACACGAGTTTTATAAAAAAGTGAAACAGATTCTTATTTGCACATGTTGTATTTTTAAACGTAAATATTTTTGCTTGAATTTTTAAATTTTCGTAGAATATGTTACAAAAAGATCTTTGTAGCCGCATTCTACCGTATTTTATATTTAATTTTTCCATCCGTTCTATTTCATAGGATAGCAACCTGGCGTAAAAAATAAAATTGCTTTATTTTAAAACTAGCTACTGTTACTAACAGTCTAACACTCCTTTTTGTTACACTTAAAGCGGGAAAATATGATTACACGATTACCATCTACGAGTAAGTACTTACCAAAGAAAATATAAACAGGGTTTATTTATAGGATGATTCTTCTATTTTCGGAACCTTCTGCATTTTTATTTTATATTTTCTTAAACTTTTTGACATTGATTGTAGCTGAGATGGCATTTTGACTAGAATTTAAACGCTTATAAGTAACCGCCTTTAGATCGCGGCTTTGGCCGCATAAAATATAGCCGCTTTCTATTGGTGAAAACATTTTAGATATAAGAACAGTAGGTACTTACTGAGATAACATCCAACAAACATAAAAACAAGCTTTACCCCTTTATAATATTACATTGTATATACTATTATTATAGTGTAGAATATTTATCCATCTATGACTGTAGGGAATATAATTTCAAATCATTTTTCAAAACCATATTGAATTTCTGGACTTATTTTTATTATGCATTGGCTCTTACATATAACCTATTCATTCTTGGTTTTAGCTTTAACTTCTTTACAACGGGCCTAGCATCAAATAACCTCACCATACTCGAAACCGATCACCGGTTCTCCCTAACGACAGGCGTCCTAATGGTGAGATACCGTATAATCCGCAGCGATGATCGCTACATCTCATAAATTATTCGTTCAGCAATTAATAGCAGATCAGTAGCAAGTACCAACCGTCAGGTGTGTCAAATAGATTACATCTCTGACAAAATTTAATGAATAAAGTTTCCAAGAAAAGCCTTTTAAATGGATGGACTGATTGTACGACTTTGTGTTCCTTTGCTGAAGGGTTTTTGATATTTTTTGCTACTGGTATCTGAGTTTGAGAATATTCTTAGATGGTTTATAATAATAATAATAATATTATATAATTTTTTTAAGTAATATTTAAAAATGTATTTAATATGTTATAATGAAAAATAAAGAGAACAATTATAATAAAATCTTTATTTCGATCAAAACTGTTATAGCCATCGTAAACTAGGCGACTTGTCGAGGCGTTGTCTTTTGCATTTGGCGTCTTGTCGCCGCGACTAGACGCGGAGCTGTCGCTAGCGTTGGCGACTAGTCGTAAGACAGACGTCGTGCAGGACGCAGAGCTGTCGCGCGACTGTCGTCGTGTGTGCGCGTATACGGCGTCACTAGTCGCGGCGACAAGTAGCGAGCGCGCGCGACTCCCCTAGCTTGTCGTCGCGACTCCGCGACTGTGACGCCAAGTGTGCGAACCTTTGAACAACATTTATGAAATTGTCGGCCGCAGCCTGTCATCGCGTCTAGTCGTCGAGCTGTCGCTGTCGCGTGCCGCCTAGTGTGCGTATAGGGTTATAGTAATTAGTTACAAAAAAATAAATAAAAAAATAACTAGCTATAAAACCACTAACTAGTAACAACTAGCAACTAACAACAAGCTAGCAACTAAGCAACTAGTTAGTTATAAAATAACTAGCTGTTGCTTACGACTTCATTCGCGTCAAGTTCGTGAAACTGATAGATCAACTTTTTTTTTTTTTAAATCTTTTATAAACTAGTACTTGACTGCGATTCCGCCTGATGGTAAGCAGTGATGCAATCGTTGATGGTGAGGCGCACTAGTTTATTAAGAGCCTATTCACTCTAGCCTTGAAGACACCCAAATTATAATGAGACGGAAACGTCAACTCTTCATCAATGGTATTTGTGGAAGACACCACAATTTGCCAATAACACCTGTGAACTAATAGACCGTCAAACACTGGAGAATATTTAACCAGTAATGTAATAACAGTGAATAAAAAAAAAATTAAAGTTCAAAATAAAAAAAAAAAAACAACAGGCAGACGCAGATTGACTTTACGTATCCTATGTATCTACATGGGAGAAATTCGAACAAGTGAACCAGAGGCAAAAAAATTAAAGTTAGAACTTTATTTGATTAATTTCGATGAATTTGCATTGTTTAAATATAAAACGAGTAAACACAAAAGAGAGAAGAAATTTGACTGAGGTCGGACGAGGAATACAAAACTGATAGACGTCAATAAGGACCGCTGCACACGGGTCACCGGCCACAACAACAAAACGCCACCACCGGCATATTTCTTGTAGGTTTCATACATTTTATGCACATACAGTAGGCACAACGGATCTTGAGCGCTCGGCGTCAGAGTGGGGATCGCTTTGCGCATTCCATACATTGGCGAGCCAATCGTCTTCGTTGTTAGATACATGCAGCAACGCAGGGAACGAATGAGGAGTGACGTCTATGATGCAATGGCGCGGCAAGCCAATCACTGACACTCCCCGCACCCGCGTCTCACTTCGCACCACTAAAGGGACCGAATATTTGATTTCTGCGCAACCGCTCTAGATCCGTTGTGCCTACTGTACCACACGGTACAAAACCCCGCTGCTCGCTTCTTGTGGTCTGCCCTGGCCATTAAACGCCGATACAAAACGCTATCACACGCCACTCGCGCATTTAAACCTTCTTCGTCAGAGTCCAACATGCTACTGCCCACATGGGTTAAAAAAAAGTAGCAGCCACTGCCCACAAGTGGCTTATGGCCACTTCTAGCTTCTCGTGGCGGCGTTTGCGGCTGTAGCATGTAGCCCATGTGCGGCGGCTCTAATAATTCCGTGCTTGCGATTCAGGCCGAAAAAATCTAATTATTAATAAGTAAGCGCGTTCCATCGTCGACCGCATCGTCGTTTTCCATCAGGTGAGATAGCGGTCAAGCGCGAACCTATCAACAATAAAAAAAATAAAAATTAATAATTTTATTTTGACATAAAACGGTTAAAGACTAAAACGCAAATATTTTCAGTATATATGTTAATACATTTTTATTACGTCCAGATATATGAACGTCAATGAACAGAAAAGGAATGCGAGGGTCATTTTTTATATTAGGTAATACATTGACTACACTATCGCATTGGATTCGTCTGTAATGATAGGTGTATGTAAGTCTAATAAATAAATAAATAAATAAATAAAATAAAACATTTATTTGTTTGACTTAAAAAAAAAGGTAACCAACTATTATATTTTAAGCCAGTCTACAGCTCCTGAGCTAAGTAGCAACCTGTGTTACGGGAGCCCAGTTGCTATTTATTTGGAATAAGTAAATTAAAAAACATGGTAAAATAAAAGAAATGAAAACACACACGCTCTTTAGGTACGCGTTAAGTGACGTGACTTGAAGTACATATAATCTATAAAAAAAATATCAGTACAATCAACAAGAAACAAACGACAAGCGCGTATTCAATTAGTACAAAATAATGTTTATTTTGTCCCTCATTTTCATTGAGTTTACATTTAAGGTACCTAGCAGAGGAAAAAATATATTCAATTGCTAATACATATTTGTATTAATGTATGCATTAAAATCCTCTGGGTCTCAAGCAACCATTGTGCGTATAGAATTAGCAATGAATAAGATGTGTGGGTTTCCTTGCGTGATCGCATCAGGAATAAAGATATCTGCAGGAGAACTAAGGTTCTACAACAGTGTCCTTCGGATGAAATGATGATGATGAAGATATTATCTACACCATAGTTATGAAAACATAAACGAGATCACCAATTTGTTTGGATGATGTTGGCAAAAATAAAAAAAGTCGGTGGCGAGGACTGAATTATATTTTATTTTATTAGCGGCTAGAGTAAAAACATTTTTTTTTTGTATTACGACAATGCTGTATTGAATATGGGTGATCTCCTTTGTTTTTTTTTTTTTGCTTGTTGGAGGTTCTTTTTTTTTCCGCGGTGGGAAAATCATCTAATGACAACCCCGCTCTTGGGCAGAGCGGGATAGTGTCAGACTTTTACTGACTAAAAACCCACTGCTGTTCCTTCGTTGCATTTCGTACC
This sequence comes from Mythimna ferrago, assembly GCA_910589285.2. Classification (NCBI taxonomy): domain Eukaryota; kingdom Metazoa; phylum Arthropoda; class Insecta; order Lepidoptera; family Noctuidae; genus Mythimna; species Mythimna ferrago. The sequence continues at coordinate 4,680,956 of OU342680.1, forward strand.
GGGGCTGAGCTATCTTTCGAACTAACCCTGGCCCCAGTAGGCTTCGACCCAGCTGGGCCCCTGCTGTTGCTTACAGCTCCTTGAGGCGTGCTGGAACAGTGCGCGCCGTCGTCGACTTGGGCTCGGTTCGGACAGTTACCGGACGGTCGGACAGTGAACTATCCATTGCTCGCAGTCCGCAAGCCCGCGCCTACAGTGGCCGGAAATCGAGATCGGAATCCCGGCGGTGGCTGAGGCGCTGTGAGCGCCGCCGGGGCCTGATGCGTTTGGACTGCTCCTTTGCTAGCATTACAGCTTCGCAGAAGAAGGCGACCGCCTGCCACTCCTCCTCGCTCCAGACCATGGCCTGTACCAAGGCCCGGCGCGAGAGATCGACGCCGCCGATCGCCCTCACGAGGGCACGGTGATGCTCTACCCAAGCGGGGCACACTGCGTGCTCCACCGTGTCCTCCGGGCGTTCCGCACAGTGGCGACACCCGAGCGTCACTTCCGCACGGATCAGGCACAGGAACCTCCCGAACTTGCCATCTCCGGTGAGAACCTGCGTCATGCGGAAGGTGAGGTCTTTGCAGTCACGCCTCAAAGAGACGCTGACGCCATTTCACGATGTGATCCCGCCGGAGCTCTGTCCGCCATGCCGCGACCTGTTGCAGCAGCGGCTTTCGCCCCGGCGTTGCATCTCCACGCGCAAGTCGTGCATGTGTGCAAGGACTGTTGCCTCCAGATGTTTGTTGGAGGTGATCTCTGAAAGTACCTACTGATCCGATTGCTAAATTTTTTTCAGTGATAGAAAGCTGATTACACACACATACATAAGTGATACATAAGTGATATAGGCTTTTTTATGTACGCGGGCGAAGCCGCGGGCAAAAGCTAGTGTGTTAAAGTTTTGGTTCAAAACAATGTATACTTTATTTATGTGTATAAGCAATGTAGAAATGATATTGAAACTACAACAACCATAATAAACACATATAAATCCAGACATGCAGCAAATCGCATTATCTAACATAACAAAGCGAAAGCCAACAGTGATGGAACACCAAAGCCGATGGCACATCGGCAACTTGCAGCAAATCACGGAAATGCACGAACAATACGTAGGTACGTGTGCCCACACACATAACTACAGATTTCAACTGCTGGGTCAACATGCCTCGTGCTCCGATACTGCGTAAATCTTCGGTGTAGGGCTAGAAGATAAGCGGGTGGGTGTTTGTTTTTATCTACACTTCTACTCTATTATATAATATATTTTTTATACCACCTGCTCGATAATGTCGTTTTATACGTCATACAAACCATCATACAAGGTGTCGTTTTGAAGCTGCAAAATATTTCAGGAGGTAATTATGTTAGTGATTCTCGACCCGAATCAATAATAAAATAAGTAGGTATTTTTTTTTTTTTTTAAAACCGCGCTTTTTTTCACACACACAAACACGGAACAATAAAGGGCGTTTTCACACACACTAACTCGCAACGATAGTTAGATAAATAATGTATCATCCAATCATCATCCCGCACGCCACACCCTAGCCACGCCCCCGCGGCCATCGATCAATCGATTTAGTTTAGTGTAATTAAAAAATTAAATAACAAGTATTACTGATTATTGACCAGGTATCGTTTTTTTATATGATTATTTATGAGTTTTATTACAACCTCCTGAAATATTGTGCAGTTTTAAAACTGCACCTTGTATAACAATTCTATCCCTAGGGAGATAATGCAGTATGACCGATCCCTAGGGAGATAATGCAGTATGACCGATCCCTAGGGAGATAATGCAGTATGGCCGATCCCTAGGGAATAATGAGATTTTAATTTGGAACATCAAAAATCCGTCAACATTGTGAATTAAAATGTACGTGCATCGAACAACTTGACCCGAAATTTAAACTGGCCACTAACAAAAAAAAAGAAAATAGAATAAAACGTGCTTACTGACGGGAGCAATATAGAAAATTGAAAGTATAGAATCTTGGAGAAGTGAATTTTGTTTGTTTGATGAACTTGTAAATATAATACTTATATTTTTCTCTAATACTCGTATAATTATGATTTGGTCGACCAAATTGTCTTTCAATTATCTCACAGATGGTGTAAAAAATAGAGTATGCAACACGGGGATAAAGCTGTCTTTGTCTTGGGCGGCTTGAATTCCTCACTTCACTCAGGTTTCTTTATCGCAATACTCGGGAGTTAATTTTATAAGTCCCTCACTATCGTTCGGGATTAATTCATTAAACACCAAGCGAACGCGCACCTATTGTCTTTCTATTGTGTCTGTAATTTCCACGATTGAAAGGTTAAAATCAGCAGCCTTCGTTTCGTTCGGAATTCAACCTGCCGCCCGTGACTTAAAAACACTGCTTTATCCCCTAGTCACATGAACTACTATAATATAATAAAGAGATTAAGTTGGATTTTATGTTTTTTTTGTTTGTTGGAGGTAATCTCTGAAAGTGCTGGTCCGATTGCTAAAATATTTTCTCAAATAGAAAGCTGCTTTATTATTGAGTGAAATAGGTTATATTTTATGTACGCGGGCGAAACCGCTGCCCGCGGTTTATAGTAAAGTTCTTTCACCACAACGAGAAGGAAGATTTGTGGGCCTGTGAAAGATGGAAGGAGTGGAGAAAAAATAGGAGACCACAAAAAGTGACACGCATCGGTACTAGCCTATTACTAGCACGTTGGTTATGTGGTCGCAAGCGCGTCTGCTGAGCGTAGAGTCCTAGGACCAATTCCCGAGTAGGCTAAAAAATATTTTAGGATTTGAAACTAACCACAATCAATACATTCAATTTTTTTTAGACCTTCAGTCGATGCTTGCAACAACCTTACCGTCCCCGCACGCAGGCCTCAAAAAAACGCCGCCACAAAAATACGCTAGAAGCGGCCACAAAAAAAGCTAGAAGCGGCCGCAAAAAACAGCTGAAGCTCGCGACACCTCTTTTGTCCGGTGAAGCTTGAAGCCGCTTCAAGCGTTTTTTTGTGGCGGCACCGCTGCACACGAGCCACAAAAAAGGCCGCCTCAAAATGAAGCTTCAAGCGGCATTTTTTTGAAGCCCGTGTGCGGGGACAGTTACAAGCACCGACCTTTGTACCTCTTTTTCTGTTTCCTTTTTCTTATTTCTATTTTAACTGGTAAACAAATGAACAATGATGACTCAAGATCAAAATTGTCAAGCAGCTCTTATTATAATCAATTTAAGGGTGAGTTGCACCATTTAACTATAACAATAACAAAGCCGTTAACAGTTGTCAAATCGTCGAATTGACCAATAGGCGGCCGTTTCATGGCTGGTGATGGTTTGATTATCGTTATAGTTAAATGGTGCAACTCACCCTAAATGTTTAAACCGAATCTAAGCTAATCGCGTTTAGTTTCTTCGGTAAAATTCGCCCTAAAACAATTTAACTCCATGGATCCTGTTTAAACAAGGCTAATAATATATTACAACGAATTATTATAATTTAAAGGTTTCGTACGCAGACTCTTTAAACTGATTCGTTTTTCCACTTACAAAGCACTTGATACCAAAGGGTCCTTTAATGTGCACTCATCTTCTTTTATCCACTTTTCACAGAGCCCTTTGATCATCCGGTGTAACGCAACGTACCAGCTTTATATAGAGGTCGATAGGCATCTCCTTTAGAAGTTTTCTCTTATACATTAAATGGTTACCTATAGCAGCTAGATTACCCAGCATGACGGCTCAGTGGTTAAGGCACCCGACTTTCATGCATCACGTTGCGGATCTGTAACCGGACAAGCACTTACCAATGTGAATTTTTCAATTCATATGTTTCACGTAGATAAATGATTTTTTTTATGGTGGGGAAAATCATCCTATGACAACCTCTGCTCCTTGGCGGAGCGGAAGTAGTGTCAGACTCTTACTGAATAAAAGCCCACCCCGTTCCTTCGTGCCTTTCGTACCGGGACCGGGCTTTCCTTTCGGATAATCCTGGCCCCAGTAGGCTAGATAAATGATTATGAATTATTATTTTTTCTATGTTTATCTAGAACATTCTTGACTGTATAAACAACAACTTGCGCCAGTTTATATATTTCCTCCTTACAGAAAAGTGTGATGTGTTCTATGGAAAACATCACAAAGCAGAAATATTGTAATGCTTGAAGTCGGAGTCTGTATTTTCTTATAGCTACAACATAGCAGTCTTTAAATCTAGAGTAACATCAGCGCTTACCATCAGGTGAGATAGTGGTCAAACGCGAGCCACACTAATATTCGCCGCCGCCGGGATTCCGATCCCGATTTCCGGCCACCGTAGGCGCGGGCTTGCGGACAGTCAGCAATGGGTAGCTCGCTGTCCGCCCGTCCTCTAACCGTCCGGACCGAGCCCAAGTCGTCGACGACGCGCACTGTTCCCGCGCGCCTCAAGGAGTTGTCAGCAACAGTAAGGGCCCAGCTGGGTTAAAGCCTACCGGGGCCAGGGTTAATTTCGAAAGACAGCTCGAGCCCCGGTATGATGGCTTGAAGGAACGGGGTGGGTTTTTAGTCGGTAAGAATCTGACACTATCTCCCGCTCCGCCCAAAAGCGGGGGTTGTCATTGATGATTGTCCCACCATAAAAAAAGCCACACTAATATTATAAAGAGGTAAAGTCTGTTTTTTTGTTTGTAAGAGGTAATCTCTGAAAGATCTCTCCGATTGCTAATTTTCTTTTACCGGTAGAAAGCTGCTTTATTCCTGAGTGATACAGGCTATATTTTGTGTACTAGCCCATAATAAAAAAAAGAACTGAAAAGTGACATACACCACAAAGAATATGACGACTGTACACCCAGTATGATAATTTATAATCTCTATGGAAACATCACAAAGTAAAAACATTGTAGGTAATACTTGAAGTCCCAGTCACAAATATTCAGTCCCCTAATCTAATCCACCGATTTCGTAACCCCAGTCCTTCGTCGCCAACAATAAATATGAACACAAACCGATCTGCGGCATCGCGTGCCGTGGCAACTTAATGGACTATTAGCAACGGCATCATGTATAGAATATGTAAGGCCTTGTATGAGATTGTATGAGGCCCAGTACGATACTGAATGGCAATGCAATGCGTGTTCCGGTAGGGAGCAAATTATTACGTTTGTATTGTTTAGTTTATATATGTACCTTTAATTTTACCTTTATTTGTGTTTTGATAATCGTAGAGAATAGGCTAGTTGCCGTAAAAAATGTAATTAGTCCGTCTTTTAGATTATTAAAATAAGGGACACGTATTTTTTTATTTGTAAATTAAACCAAAAATGACAAATATAGCCCATTAAAGTTACGTGTAACGTCACGCCATGCTGCATTTTTGCGCACGGGGTGACGTCACACGTAACTTTAATGGGCTATATCTTTGTTATTTTTTGTTTAATCGAAAAAAGAAAAAATACATGTCCAATATTTTTTTATAATCTAAAATACAGACTAAATAACATGTAATTATTTTGACCCTGGACACTACCCTATTGTCTAAAAAAGAGTGAGGTTCTTGCCGCATAAGTACCATACTTAAACTGAGGTTATTATTTCACTCTAAAAATACAACTAATCTTTCTAAAGTACACATTAAAAACTCCCACACACAAGTACGTCGTTTTAGCAACAGACAAAGGCGCTGGCGGCCATTTTCTGGATACCTCCTCCCCTTATCTTGCCTCATTAATCTGAGCACTCGGATTTATAGCGGAGAGGAGAGCTAGATTATTTTACAATTAAGTGCAAGAAGTGTGTATTTAGAAGGTTATTAGTGATGATATTAGTAGATTTTATTTTGTTTTGATTTGTGGTTAATTAGGTCATACTATTCTTAGGGTGAGTTGCACCATTTAACTATAACGATAACCAAATCATAACCAGCCGTGAAACGGCCACCTATTGGTCAATTTGAAGATTTGACAATTGTTAACGGCTCTGTTATCGTTATAGTTAAATGGTACAACTCACCCTTATGATCATTATATCCTTTTGTTTATTAGAAGCTTTTATTTAGTTTCACCTGTCCCGATGTTTGTCTGTTATCAACTCTTGCAAATTAAATTTGATCCACTTCCCGGCTACCGATTGAGCAGAAATGCATGCATGTGTAAATCAGATGACAATGTAAAATTATTATGACATGGAGCTGATCTGATGATAAAACTGGAAGGTGGCTTTAGGAGCTTGGTAGTTAAACGACACAACCCCATCGAGTTTGGGCTCGTATGATTCGTCTTGACGAGTATTAATTATATAAGTATTATACCGTGCTATAAAAGCTTGCTATGAAAAAAATATTTTCATTAAAAACTTCTTTTCTTACAGCTTCAGACGAGCGTTAGAAATTTTTGCAATCCTTAGTTTTTCTCTACTACTAATTCTTCCTCATGAATCACTCTGTCTAAAAATTATATAATTATATTCAGCCTTTTAATGTTCCCACTGCTGGGACTCAGGAATCCTCTTTAGGAGAGGGAATGGGCTGTAATCCACCACGCGGGCCCAGTGCGTGTTGGTGAATGACACATGTCTTCAAATTTTTGGTTCTAGGACATGCTGGTTTCCTTCACAGTTTTGAGAGCAGTGATGATGAAATAAATTACACAAAGTAATGTCTGGCTAGGTTTGAACCGGTGACCTACAACTCGTAAGTCGGGGCCATAACCACTCGGCCACCATTGCTCTGCACCACAGCTGACAGCCACATGAAATTTTTCAGTAGTTTTTAAGTTTGTCGCTTTCATACAGACTGAAAGACGGTACGAGAGGCTTTGTTATTTAATATGAAGCTGTTTACTCAACCTCACACATTCTCCCAACTGCGAAGATCCCACCTCCTAGAGGAGACAGGGGTGGTGGAGATCAAGCACACACCACAAGCTAAAGTTCTCTTACGACGCTCGCAGGACCAGATACCGACAAAAGAACGCTTTATAGGTTCCTTACCTCAGATTGAACAAGTGGAGTAAGAGCATTTTGCAAGCTGGGTGAATTTCATTCTTTTTATCATTTTGAGTCATCATTATCATCATTTCAGCCGATACACGTCCACTGTTGGACATGGCCTCCCCCAAGCGTCGCCACATCGAACGTTCCTGTGCGTCCCGCATCCATCGGTTTCCTGGTACCTTCACCAGGTCATCGGTCCACCTTGTAGGAGGCCTTCCAACACTGAGTCTTCCGGTACGCGGTCGCCACTCCAAAACCTTTCGGCCCCAATGGCCATCCGTTCTGCGAGCAATGTGCCCTGCCCATTGCCACTTAAGTTTGGCAATTCTTTGTGCTATATCGGCAACCTTAGTTTTCCTGCGGATATCTTCATTTTTTATTCGATCACGCAAGGAAACCCCGCACATAGCCCTTTCCATTGCTCTTTGGGTGACTTTAAGCCTTCTGATGAGGCCCATTGTGAGCGACTACGTTTCGGAGCCATATGTCATCACTGGCAACACGCACTGGTTAAAGACTTTCGTCTTGAGACACTGTGGTATGTTGGACGAGAAGATACCGCGTAGCTTCCCGAACGCTGCCCAACCGAGTTGGATTCGACGGTTGACCTCTTTCTCGAAGTTAGACCTACCCAACTGAACTGTCTGTCCGAGGTAGAGGTAATCGTCCACAACTTCGAGTGTAGAGTCTCCGACCTTGATAGGAGTGGGCGCTACATGGTTGTTAATCATGATTTTGGTTTTATCCATGTTCATTTTTAGACCCACTCTTAGAGAAGCTCTACTGCTCATTTTGAGTATGAACTCAAAATGATAAAAAGAATGGAAGATACCGTACGTCCACTGGTACGGTAACGTGTGCCACATTTGCCACTGATTTCAACTCTTTGGCAGTTTTGTTACCTTGTCTAATAAAAAGGTTGACAGGAAAAAAGTTGTGGACTTCGTAGGTACCTATTAAACCAACAATTGAGCAACTTTAGGGGTTCGGGAATGTTTTCTTAGTAGTGACTCTTTTTCAAACCATCATTATCATCATTTCAGCCGAAAGACGTCCATTGTTGGACATGGGCCTCCCCCAAGTGTCACCATAACGATCGATCCATCATCGGATTCCCGCAATCCTCACTAGGTCATCGGTCCACGTTGCAGGAGGTATTTTAACGCTGCGCCTTCCGGTACGTGGTCACCACTCCAGAACCTTTCGGCCCAATTGATCATCTGTTCTGCGAGCAATGTGCCATGACCACTACAACTTAAGTTTGGCGATTATTCGGGCTATGTCGGTAACCTTGGTTTTCCTGCGGATATCTTCATTTCTGCCCATACCATCACTGAAATGGTGTATCCATCGATTCTGCGGTATTCATCTATCTACGTTTACAGCTTTCACATACAAAATATTGGGTCGAAACCTATGAAAATTTCGTTTCATGAAACGGTACACATGAACTGTTATATCTTCAGATTGCCTTGGAATTATAACTTTAAATAAATTTTATAATTTTCTATGATATTTTTTTCTTGTTTTTAATTTTTTTTTATTATTTTTGTAATACTGACTATACGTTATACGTGGCTACAATAGTTATTTTTTAAGATTCAAATTGATTCCCTTTTAAAAAATAAAGTTCTTTAAAATTTTCCTACGCGCTAAAATGTAAAGCCAAACTTTACACAATCTCATTTATTTCACATTTCTTTTCATTACAAAAATTACTCCAAAACATTTTCAAAACAATTCCCCCAAAATGGAATGACACACATCAATTGTATCTTGTAACCTCAAAAAATTAAATTTCCTGGCCATAAATCCCCGTCGGCAGGTAATTGCTGTTTTCACAATATAAAACAAGAATTGTTAACATGAAACTTTTCAACACAAAATAAAGTTTAGCAGTCTAAATCCCAACCCGAGAGGGAGCCGTCCGGCAGCTTCGCTCATTAAATAAATTAGTTCCATCTTGGAGCCAAGCGGAAGCTGACTTACTATATTTTAGCTAGAAAAGAATTTTTACATCAGCTTGTAGGCGGCTTTTTTTTTGTTTTGTCGATTTTCTTCTGCAAGGGCTATGCTCGGAGTTTCCTTGCGTAATTGCATCAGGAATGAAGATATCCGCGGAAGAAGAATGTGACCCGAAAGAATATGGCCCGTATAACCGTCAAACTTAAGTGGCAGTGGGCAGGATATATTGCTTGTAAAACATATGGTCGATGGGGCCGAAAGGTTCTGGAGTAATAACTACACATCAGAAGACACAGAAGGCCTCCCATAAGATGGATCGATGACCTGCCCCTCTAGCCAAGTTACAACTGTTTCGTTTCGATTTTCATTCGTCGATCGCCTCGAGTCGGCCATGCCTCCTATTCCTTTGTTCTGGCCACGTGACTGAGTGTTGAGATATCGTCGATGACGATTGGCTAGGGAGGCTGGTGAGAGTCGCGGAAATGCGATGGATGCTAGACGCACAGGACCGTTCGTTGTGGCGAAACTTGGGGAAGGTCTATGTCCAGCAGCGGACATTGATGATGATGATTTTTGCAGCGATTTTACTGGCTTGCATTTTATAAGTCTTGAAAAGTGAAATGTAGGTTACGAGGAAAAATGTCGTCTAAAATTTTTGCTCATTATTCTTATCGTAAAGTTAACAGTAATTGCGGCTATTTCTTACGTGTTGTGTGTTTTTTTTTTTTTTTTTTTAACTTTACTACATAGAAAGTGCAATAAAAAGTTGGTTATTCTCAAGCATTTTATTTTTACTTGGACTTTTTATATTTTTTCCTTTGTCTTGGAATATTGTTCGTAATAGTATATAATATTAAATAACTTGAATACTTTATATCAAAATAATTTAGTTTATTCATATAACAATATACATATGAACAGAGGTCTAGATTTTTTTTTTGCCATGAGCCTTGTTTCCGTTGACAGCAACGTGGGTGCCAGCAGGTAGATTCTTTGCCTACTGGAGCCAGGGTTATCCGAAGCCTACTGGGGCCAGGGTTATCCGAAAGGGCGCTCGAGCCCCGGTATGAAGGCTTGAAGGCGGCGTTTTTTTTGAGGCCCGTATGCGGGGACAGTAATGTTGTTCCAAGCACCGACTGAAGGTCTAAAAAAAGATTGAATGTATATAATTGTGGTTAGTTTCAAATCCTAAAATAATTTTTAGCCTACTCGGGAATTGGTCCCAGGACTCTACGCTCAGCAGACGCGCTTGCGACCACATAACCAACGTGGTAGTAATATACTAGTACCGAATGCGTTTCACTTTTTGTGGTCTCCTATTTCTTCTTCACTCCTTCCATCTTTCACAGGCCCACAAATCTTCCTTCACTACTTCACTAACTACAAACTTTACTATAAACTAGCTTTTGCCCGCGACTTTGCCTGCGTACATAAAATATAGCCTATGTCACTCAGGAATAAAGCAATTTTCTATCGGTGAAAAAATTTTAATCGCTGAAAGTACTGGTCCGATTGACCAGTACTTTCAGAGATTATCCCCTACAAACAAAAAAACAAACTTTACCTCTTTATTATATTAGTGTAGATGTAGGCAAGCATTATGAAAGAATTTCTCAAAATCCAACCCCTAAGGAGATAAAACGGGGTCCTAAGTTTTTATGAAGAAATTTACTTTCAAGCGGTCGAAGCTGCTGGCAGAAACTAGTATAGTATAATTATTTAAGTATTTGTAAGTAAAAAATAATAATAATAAATACTAAAACGTTAAATAAAAAAAAAAAACACTTTTTTTATTGTTAATAGGTTCGCGCTTGACCGCTATCTCATCTGATGGAAAAATTGTTATGTAGTATATATATATATATATATTATATTAAATATATATGTATGTGTATTTTAACTATATATATTATGTATACTTTTTACTCTTGTTTTAATACCAAATTTTTTTTTGTGCGCCTACCATATTGTTTCTTCACCACCCTAGGTTGACTGCTACAGAATGCCTAAGGCATTAAGTCCGCCTATGTACTTTGTGTTGCATAAATATTAAATAAATAAATAAATGGTCCGAAGCAAGGAGGAGTGGCAGCCTGTCACTCCTCCTTGGCAGGCGGTCGCCTCCTGCAAAGCAGTAATGCTAGCAAAGGAGGAGGCTGACCGCATCAGGCAACGGCGGCGCTCACAGCGTCCCAGCCGCCGCCGCCGGGATTCCGATCCCGATTTTCGGCCACCGTAGACGCGGGTTTGCAGATGGCGAGCAATGGGCTCGCAGTCCAACCGTCCGGACCGAGTCTAAGTCGTCGACGGCGCGCACTGTTCCCGCGCGACTTAAGGAGCTGTCAGCAACAGCAGGGGCCTAGCTGGGTCGAAGCCTACTGGAGCCAGGGTTAGTTCGAAACATAGCTCAGCCCCGGTACGAAAGGCAAAAAAGGAACAGGAGTGGGTTTTTAGTCAGCAAAAGTCGGACACTATCTCCCGCTCCGCCCAAGAGCGGGGGATGTCATTAGATGATTTTCCTACAGGAAAAAAAAAGCAACAATGCGGTTAACGATGTAATTACACTAAATAAAACAATAAAAAGTTCAAACGCATTCCAAAAGAACCCAAACATGGTTAAATTTTAGTTTCACATGAAAAATCATCTTCACCACACCGTAATTAATCCCTCTTACATAATCATAATAACGCATGACAAATATATGACACAAACTTTGAAACAGTGAAACAAACATTTGGTCCAACGAATCGTCGAACAAATCATGGGCCAGTACTCCAGCAGACGGGACCGCTCCTTCGTACCGAACAATTAAAACTTGCGTCATTTATAACAAGAGATTTAGCTTGCCTCGGAGACACCGCGTGTTACATTATGTAGGTATATTTACTTGTAGGTATACTGGTACTCGTGTAGGTGGATAAGAGACGAGTTCACATGTGTATATTAAGGACTTATGAAACAGGCGTTTTTTAGGGTTCCGTAACTCAAAAGTAGAAACAGAAGCTTATAGGATCACTTTGTTGCTCATCTGTTTGTCTGTCTGTCTGTCAAGACCCTTTTTCTCAGGAACTCGCGCAGGTACCTATCGAGTTGAAATTAAAAGTATGTACTCAGGTCTGCCTTTCCTTGAGGTGAAGTAGGTGTATGTCGCAAAAAACGTGTTTCCACACTCTCAAGGGAATCAAAATTCACAGGGTACTTCCCGTTGACATAGAATCCTGAAATTTGGCATAAAGCTAGGTTTTACAGCGCAGGTAGAGAAATAAATCTGAAAACCGTAAATTTGTAGTTGATTCGGAAAAATCTTCGTAACTCAATTCGGGAATTGAACTGTTTTCATAGGTAAGTTTGTACGAAACCCTCAGTGCGCGAGCCCGACTTGAACGTGCCCGGTTTTTTATTCAAATGCATGGTACAATGCACCTTGAAGTTTGATGTCTTCGAATGGACTAAGAATTATTTTCTTTCGTATCTCGTTACGCGGGATCGGATTTTTTAATCATTCCTTCGGACAAGAGAAGAAAGGACTTGGTTTGCATAAAGCCTCAAACCAGACATGCCTTTACTAAGCGTTTTTACGTGTTCTTAGGACCTTTTCTATATAATAGGCTTAACAAAGTACTAAGTTTCTATAGTATAAGTTACAAAACATGTAGCAAGATGTTGTCAGAATACTTAGTGACACTCAATTACGCAGACACAGAACAACTTTTAGAAATTTTGTCATAATGTTATATGTTAATGTTTATTTTTGTATAATTTCATAGATATAGTTTTTAGGTATTATTGTACCATATGCTTAGTTACCGTAGTTATTTATTACAGTAGAACATTTCTTTATAATAATTTTACTCTAATTTTAAATTTTATTGTCACAATGAAACTGGACTGCAAAGTGATGGCCTGAAACACAGGTTTAAATTAACCTAGATCGTCCACTATCAAATAATGCAATTCCAAACCACTCCCAATTGTAGCTTTTTTGATATTTTAGTTTTAGTATATTTTTAAGCACTGTAAATGTATCATTATAGTAATAGAAAACCTTGTTACTATTTGCCTAATGTTCATACTTTTGTAAACGTATTTGAACAAAAAAAATTATAAAAAAATATTCGGTGCCATTCGTTTCGCTAATTTTTTTTACCATAAACCATGTCATGTGTATGTTTAAACTTTTGCATGTCCTTGCAAACTTTTGTCATTCAGGTAATTTGCGGTCTATAGCCCGACGTCCACTATCGGCATCGGCAAGGTAAATGATCCTAAGGCATCCCTACATGCATGCCAAGGCATAATTTCCGGCAGTGTGCGCTTGCATGCAAGAATGCCGATCCTTTTCCATGCCGATGCCGTTAATGAACGCCGGGCCTCTCTTCTTTGTAGTCAGGGAGACACTTTTACACGAAATATTTCATATTTCATCGGTTCTGCGCATAACATGTTCGTAACATCTTAGCTTGAAGTCAGTAATGTTTTCGGTAATGAGCATTAATTTGAAACTGCCTTTTATGTGTTCGTTGAACTGGAAATTATGAATTCAATAAAACCTTAAAGGTAGGTACTTCATAATTTTTACATAATTATTTAATTGTTAGTTTCTTCGTATTTAATATTCTGTTATTGGATATTGTCTGTGCGGTAAGAGAACCGTCGTGGCGTAAAGTGAAAACAACATTAAAGATTTTAAATAGCAACCCAACCCAGCCATCCGTCAAATGCCAAACGTCATATCATGTTGACAGAGGGTTTGCTTATTATGTTATTTTATTGTGATTTTTAATTGAAATCTTCAGAAATGTGATAAAAAATTTCACTGAGCTGCAAGGGAAATAATATTTAATATATTACAGTTTTGCCAAAGATAACAAATGGCAAATCACACCATTATTGATCAAAACAAATTCACGAACTTGGGAAACATTGGTATGCTGTGTTTTTGGTACGTAACACTTTTATTTTAATGTTTTTAGACTTCCTAGGTGAACTCCTGTCCCTGTTATCTCCAAATATATATAAATTAAACTAAAATTCATTTAAAAATGACGATATTTGTTTATTTTGTTTTGGTCAATATTTTCGATGGCTAGTATAAAGAGTATTGATACTTTAAATTTATAATGCATTTCGACTAACTTAGAATATTTCTTTTCAGGCTTGAGTAAGAATACAGTAACTAAAATAAAAAAGGGTAAGTGCGAGTCGGACTCGCGTACTGAATATTCTGCACAAATTTACCTATGAAATCAATTCCCGAATTGAGTTACGAAGATTTTTCCGAATTGCAAACAATTTTATTTTTTTGTGGTGGATCTACAAGTTTACAATTTTCAGATTTTTCCCTGTACTTGTCTATGAGACCTTGATTTATGCCAAATTTCAGGATTCTAGGTCAACGAGATTCACCCTATGAACTTTGATTCCCTTGAGTATCGAAATATATGTTTTTTGCGACATAAACGGCCGTATCTTTTTTTTTTTTTTTTTTTTCATGTGAAATAATTGTTATAAGGTACGATGGGGCTGACATATCCTTTCTGGACAAAAGCCTCTAAATAAAATCTTGATTAAAAAAAAAAAATCTTTTTTTTTCGTTAACTCAGAAGTTTGATTTTTTCACAACTTCAAAAGACCGCAGACTTGAGTGTATGGTTTTAATTTTAACTCGATACCTCCAAGCGTTCTCGAGTTAAAGGGTCTTACCCGATAAACAGACTCACAACCAAGTCATCCCAAGGATCTTATATGCGAGATGGTCCCTTACATAGACCAGGGTAGAAGCCTTTAAAAATAATAAAAAGTGAAAAAAAATAATAGTAGGATGAAACCCATTAGAAAAGGAGGAGAATATTATAAAAATGAAAGGAAAAATAATTTACGGGCGATCTGAGGTCGGGAAGGGGATGGGGGTGAGTTTTTAAGGGTAAAAAACGGTTTTTCTCGATTTCCGGCAAAACTAAATGTCCTATGGAAAAAAGTCAAACGGCAAAGTTGTAGGTAATAAAAAGATCTAAAACTTTTGTATTTGCACTTTTTTCACATACACTCAAAATTTATGTGAAAAATTCAAAAAACCAAGTTTTTGGTTTTTTATTTTTATCTTTTTAAAAAATAAAATTTTTTTCACGAAATTTGGTGAAAACTTACCTTTTTATGTCCCAAATATGCTGTAATTTATTTGATTAGAAATATTTATTTTTTCACCTTATTTTGAATTAATATCGAAAAAGCACCCTAATTTTCAATCGAAAAATCACCCGTCAAAATATCAGCTTTTTACAAAACGTTGGTATATTTTCTGTTCGTTGAAATCTCTACTTTCCGATGGTGAAAAAAAATATATATGTTACCGTAGTAAATCTTCTCAGAAAATGCAAAAAATCGAAAAAAACTCGAATTCGAAAATTTTTTTTCAATTATTATATAAAATTTTGAGCTATTTATTAAAATGTACACTTTAATTACTCGAAAAACGTAAGATTACATGTTACATAGTTAAAAAAAAAAAAAAATTATTTATAATTAACAAAATTAATAAAAGTTAATAAAATTAATATTCAATAAGTCATCTACAATATTTGGAGAAAGTAGTCGAATCTTCTTTAAATTATATGCGTAGATGCCTATTTATAACTATTTTTAGATAACTTATATACCTGAGTGACCTACGAAAAATTTTAGCCCATCAAAAGGTATTTCATAGAGAAGTGGGGAAGGGGCTAGGCGGGTCTGGGTCTTACTACGTACATACCTACTATTTCTCAGCAGCTGTAACAACCGTTAGCCTAGCCAGTACCTATTCGAAATACAGTACAGTATACAACATCGTTTATAAAAATACACGTGCATGCTGAGTTTCTTTAATATAATTGTGACAAGTTTACTTAAAAAAAAACTAACAAGATTAAAAAATAATAATCTCCTTTATTTTGCACAAACAAATTTAGTTACTCCCATGAAAAAAAAATATTCAAAATACATAAAAAATATATTCAAAATCTATAATAAATATATATAAAATATTTATCGTAAATATATTTTTAATAACTAACTTTTGGCCGATTTGCATATATATTTTATACATTTCAAATATATTTTAGATACATTCAAAATATATCTTAAAAGACATAAAAAACATAGCTAAGAATATAAAAAAAAATATATATGTATATTTATTATATTTTTTATGTATTTTGAATTTTTTTTTTTTCATGGGAGTAACTAAATTTGTTTGTGCAAAATAAAGGAGATTATTATTTTTTAATCTTGTTAGTTTTTTTTTAAGTAAACTTGTCACAATTATATTAAAGAAACTCAGCATGTACGTGTATTTTTATAAACGATGTTGTATACTGTACTGTATTTCGAATAGGTACTGGCTAGGCTAACGGTTGTTACAGCTGCTGAGAAATAGTAGGTATGTACGTAGTAAGACCCAGACCCGCCTAGCCCCTTCCCCACTTCTCTATGAAATACCTTTTGATGGGCTAAAATTTTTCGTAGGTCACTCAGGTATATAAGTTATCTAAAAATAGTTATAAATAGGCATCTACGCATATAATTTAAAGAAGATTCGACTACTTTCTCCAAATATTGTAGATGACTTATTGAATATTAATTTTATTAACTTATTTGTTTGTTAATTATAGTAGTATATTTTGATTTGCAATTTTTTTTTTTTAACAATGTGACATGTAATCTTACGTTTTTCGAGTAATTAAAGTGTAAATTTTAATAAATAGCTCAAAATTGTATATAATAATTGAAAAAAAATTTTCGAATTCGAGTTTTTTTCGATTTTTTGCATTTTCTGAGAAGATTTACTATGGTAACATATATATTTTTTTTCACCATCGGAAAGTAGAGATTTTAACGAACAGAATACATACCAACTTTTTGAAAAAAGCTGATATTTTGACGGGTGATTTTTCGATTGAAAATTAGGGTGCTTTTTCGATATTAATTCAAAATAAGGTGAAAAAATAAATATTTCTAATCAAATAAATTACAGCGTATTTGGGACATAAAAAGGTAAGTTTTCACCAAATTTCGTGAAAAAAATTTTATTTTTTAAAAAGATAAAAATAAAAAACCAAAAACTTGGTTTTTTGAATTTTTCACACAAATTTTGAGGTTATGTGAAAAAAGTGTAAATACAAAAGTTTTAGATCTTTTTATTACCTACAACTTTGCCGTTTGACTTTTTTCCATATGACTTTTAGTTTTGCCGGAAATCGAGAAAAACCGTTTTTTACCCTTAAAAACTCACCCCCATCCCCTTCCCGACCTCAGATCGCCCGTAAATTATTTTTCCTTTCATTTTTATAATATTCTCCTCCTTTTCTAATGGGTTTCATCCTACTATTATTTTTTTTGGTTTTAAAAATTATCGACCCTGGTCTAACAGGCTAAATAGATTTTTTACGAAGCAACATTACAAATTCTGAAGTGTACTTTATTTTCATAGTCATTAAGTTCATATTTTTCATTGATTAGCAAAAGGGAAAAATGTACTGAGGAAGACAACGAGAAAGTGGTAGTGTGTCCCATTTTTACCTTTAAGTTTAACTAGGGTAAACATAAACTTGGTGCTAGCTACAATATTCCAGTCAGTGATAATAGACCGATCCCAGTCAAAGTGATAGAACCATTTTCGTTGGAACTGGGTAAGAGGTCGTTGGTGGAACCTACCTCGATAGGTTCCTTTACCGATTCGTGTTTACATTAAAATGTTCATAATCATTACAATCGAAAGACGTTTACTGTTCGACATAGGCCTCCCCCAGGTGTCGCCACAATTAACGGCATTACGCAAAAACTTATAAGTGGATGAATTTAATGATAAACGTTGCAATAATATAGCTTATAACCTATATTTTTGATAAGTTTCATCACGTGAGCAAGTTCAATAAATAGGCTACTAATATTATAAATGCGAAAGTTTGTGAAGATGGATGGAGGTACTCGTATGTATGGATGTGTCGCGCAAAAACTACTAGACATGAACTTAATCATAAACATTGCAATAATATAGCACATAAGCTATAACTTTGCAGTTCCATTAGGTGAGCAAATTCAGCCAATAGGATAATTTTTATTATAGTGTGAAGCCGCTGGAAGAAGCTAGTCTAACATAGTTTCAAAATATCAAGATTTGACAGTCGCACTATAATGACGTCACAATGTTGCTTACATAACAAAAACGATATTTATCTACAGCAGCGCCCTCAAATCCCACGATGGTTTACTTTCCGCACAGACTTTTAGTTTCTCCTTCCATCAGATTTGAAAGGTTTCTAACCTTTTACTATTGGGCTGATTTGAAAAAGTTTTTATTCATTTAACTATTTTATGAAAACTTCATATTATGGTTTGTTCAGACTTAGCGAATGCGCCGCTCACGAGCCGCTTGCGAACGACGAGCGTGTATTTCGCGTACGGGTCATAACGAAGCCCCTGCGTCGCGCGCGCTTCATTCGAACATGAAACGCACGCGCGCATTCGCCAGATCTAGACGCTTCATTTGACAAAGCTACAAAAGTAGACTTAATTCCTTAGGTATTCTTTACCAGCCAACCATGGCTGATGGAGAAACCACATCCACTAGCATATTTGTTACATAGAAGAGAAACAGGAGCCCATAACCAAATAAATTTTTATCGTGTCTTTTTTTACTGTATCACACTGCAAGCTATTATTTCGGCGGCCTCTGTGAATAATTACTAATTCTTTGGATGATCAAAGAAACGTTCGCGACTCAGTGATCAGGAAGCTCAATAACAAAGTCATTAGTAGATAGCAATATAGACGTGATTAATTAATCATTATTCGCATATTACTGGTTTGTAATAACAATAACAACCTACTAATAACAACGTAAACCTGCACATTATACACAGGGGAATTATATGCATGAATTAAGGTAGAACTACTCGCACATTGCTCACACGTGTGCCACACACGCCAATCTGTGCGCGTCGGTCCCCATACATTTTATATGGCACATAGACTTGTAAAGTTACACTTGATACTTCCACACGCGCTACAATGCGCTTCCTCTCGACATCAGGACGGCCACCAGGGGTCCAAGTCTGCTATTTTTATAAATTCGTCATTCCAACACGATCCCATTGTCATTTTGCTAAAAGTTCGTAATCTGCTAATTCATAATGATCGATCATTGATCAGTCAATGGTTTCGTAATAGAATTGTGGTAAAATGACAATATCGAGTTTGTTAAAAGCACTGACTGCACAATGACGTTCTAATGGTAGGACACTGATTAAAGGAACTTTCAAAATTTTAGCAGACTACCGCATACGTCAGACATTCATTTATCATTGTGTACAAGATTACCATTCAGTGCCATTTCTTTCAATGGTGGAGTGGTTGATCATTGGAAAGTCATAATGATTTCATTATTTTAGTATATTACCAAAACTTGTCAAAATCAACAATTATGAAATCAATGATAGAATATTCTGACACTATTGTAATAGCAGACTTGAGGCCCAGTCAAGTTGCGGCATTACTTACAGTACAAATAGCGGAGTCGTTTCAAAAACCCTCTTCTTCTACTTTATATAAATATATATGTAGGTATATATTATCTTAAATTTATACGTATGTCTATTTTATTTATATAAATTCATTTGTAGTCTTAATTTTCTTAATAATCTATTTTTTGTTTTTTTGTGCACCTGCCATGTTTTCTCATCACCCTAGGTTGACTGGCAGAGAATGCCTGAGGCATTAAGTCCGTCTGCGTACCTTTGTGTTGCATGAAGTTTTAATAAATAAATATAGTAAGCATAATTATCAGCTTTATAATCCATCAACACGAGCTTAGTGCGGGTTGATGGATGTCACTTTTTTTTTTTTTTTTTTTTCGATGGGATAAATCATCTTAAGACAACCCCCGCTCTTGGGCGGAGCGGAAAATAGTGTCAGACTCTTACTGACTAAAAAACCCATCCCGTTCCTTCAAGCCTTCATACCGGGGCTGTAGCGCCCTTTCGGATAACCCTGGCCCCAGTAGGCTTCGACCCTGCTGGGCCCCTGCTGTTGCTGACAACTCCTTGAGGCGCGCGGGAACAGCGCGCGCCGTCGACGACTTGGGCTTGGTCCGGACGGTTACCGGACGGCCGGACAGCGAGCTACCCATTGCTCACTGTCCGCAAGCCCGCGCCTACGGTGGCTGGAAATCGGGATCGGAATCCCGGCGGCGGCGGTGAGAGCGCCGTTGCCTGATGCGGTCGGCCTCCTCCTTAGCGAGCATTACTGCTTCGCAGAAGTCGGCGACCGCCTGCCACTCCTCCTCGCTCCGGACCATGGCCTCGACCAAGGCCCGGCGCGAAAGGTCTCCGCCGCCGATCACCCCCACGAGGGCACGGCGATGCTCCGCCCAAGCAGGGCACACCGCGATTGTGTGCTCCACCGTGTCCTCCGGGCGTTCCGCACAGTGGCGACACCCGGGCGTCACTTCCGCTTTAATTCGGAACAGGAACCTCCCGAGTGGATGTCACTTCAAATTATTGGTTCTAGGACATGTCGGTTTCCTCACGATATTTCCCTTCATCGTTTTTAGAGCAGTGGTGATGAAATAAATTACACAAAGTAATGCACTTGGCTGGGTTTGAATCCGTGACCCACAAATCGTAAGTCGGGGCCATTACCACTCAGCCACCACTACTCATATTATAGTGTGAAGTATTTAGAAACGTATCTTGTTGCGCACTTTGCATGTACTTTTGTTACGTTCAAAGTAAAGTAAATTGAAACAATTTCTCTGCATAGAGCAGACATAAACAGAACACCTAAACACAAAGTTCATGTCCACTATTCCCTTTAATAAAACCACGTACACACTATACAAGAAAACTACCATCGTCTAATCACTGCCTTATTTGCCTTACTTTTTACCCGACTTTAAAAGAGGATGAGGTTTTTTGTCTGATTATATTTTGTATCTTTTTTTGAATGTACACTATGTGCCAGTATTTTTTTTTTCAATACAATTACTTAAAAACCCGCTCTTATCCCACCGCTTTCAGGGACGCAATTGACTGTTTTCCACACTAGTGCAGAAAAGTCCGCGTGTTCGCCCCGCCAAAGTTTTATTACATTTATCGTATTAGGCAGAGTCGTAAGCATTGAAAAATGTCGTTTGGTACACGTGCAAAGTTGCTGCAGCCCTCGTCTTATTGGTTATTTGTGTTATTTTAAGGTATGTTCAATGATTGACGCAAGTAAACCCTTTTTCTTTTTTTCTTTTTACGGCTCGTGCGAATTCCGCCTCGGTTGTAATGACAAACATTCTGTACGGATGTGAAAATTTCTATCACAACTATTTCTATGATTTTTGAAGTCCAAAAATAAATATATAAATGTTCTGTAACAGGTTGCAGAACCTACACGAATTAGTCCAGTACTATTAAAGGAGTTTATTTTAGATCTAAAAGACATTTTTACGGAGTGAAATTAATAGTTATGTACTTACGAGACTTGCGTTTTATGTAAAGCAACACATAAATTAGCAATGACAACTTACAGCTTTACTTTTTCTTACATATCTCTTTCTCTTTCTTTCCCCTCTTTCTATCTCTGTTTTGCAACATGTTTCATAACATACGATCCCCAGCTTTCAACTTCCTGCTTTTGATGATGTTTGATAAATAACAGTAATATATCGTAGGTGTAAATGAAAAGATGAGAGAATGGGGGAAACGAAACCTTATCTATCAGGCTCAAACGTACTACGCGTGAAATATGCTATGAAATTGGAGGTAGATGGAGAATCATGATGAAATAACTCTGCATGAGAAATGAAATATGTCGAGATGTTTGCGAGTTATTTTAAGATTTCGTGTGATTTTTGTTGGGAAGAAATTTAGAAATACTTTCGTTTTAGAGGTAAAACAAACACTTTTTAACTTATGTTTTGTAATATTTTTTTCTTAATAACGTGCACCATTGTCAACCTTATGGTTTGCTCTCATCATCATCATTTCATTGCTGGACATCGGCTTCCCACAAGCGTCTCCATAACGACCGGTGTTGTGTGTCTCCATCGGATCTTCATGCCCCTCAACAGGTCTTCAGTCCACCTTGTGTAAGGCCTTAAAACGCTGCGTCCTCACTAAAGAACCTTTCAGCCCCATCGACCATCAGTTCTGCAAGTAATGAGCTCAGCTACTAAAGTTTGGCGATTATGTACTATTTCAGAACATGTGCCAAATATCATCCAAATGGGTTAAGCCGTTTGAGCTTTGAACGTAAAGAAGTAACCAACGTACACACTCAAATATACAAACTTTCGTATTTTTTTATTTGTTTATTTTGACTTCGCACGTTTTATGCATTTAGCCAGTGTCAAGTTTATAAAGTATAAGTTTGTCAGTAAATTTAAGATTCTTTGACTTTTTTTAAAGGTTCGCGCTTGACCGCTATCTCACCTGATAGAAAGAAATGATGCGGTCGACGATGGAACGCGCTTACTTAGAAGAAACCTAAACTCTCTTGACTTAATGATTCCCGGGTTAAAGCCATCAGGAAACACAGACTCTGGCAAGGAATTCCACTCCTTAGCTGTACGCACCATGAGTTTCATTAGAACACTAATGTAAGATATTCTAATGTTTTTGCAGTATTTTGCAGCAAATGTATCGGATGAGCCCTCTTGGTAAACTCCGCATTTTACCGCGCAGAAACTTGACATACAAAACCACACCAATTTTACATAACGATATCTACTAGGAATCAATAGGTAGTAATTAAAACAGCCACAGAACTTTCACTCAAAGATATCCCGAAAAAAAAACTCTCGTCTTTATAATGTTAGTATGATGTATGTAGTTAGTTTAAAATTTATTTCAATTCCATTTATTTATTTATTTTACTTTAACATATCACGGCTAAAGGCCAGTTACATTAGTTAAAGACATTATATATTTGAAAAATTACGAAGTAACAATACCAAATAATAACTACACCACAGTCATACACTCATCTCACAAAACTCCAAACAGACAGACAACATGTTCTTCCATTCATCTGCAAACACGTCACATGTGACTTATTCATTTGACTGGCCTGTTGGTCTAGTGGTTAGTGGCCCTGACTGCTATGCCGGAGGTCATGGGTTCGATTCCCACCCAGGACAAATGTTTATGTGATGAGCATGATCATTTGTTCTGTGTCTGGGTGTAATTTATCTATAATATGTATGTATTTAGAAATATATAAGTATGTTTATCAGTTGTCTAGTACCAATAACACAAGCTCTGCTTAGCTTGGGACTAGACGGCGTTGTGTGGTAGTTGTGGAATATTATATTATATTATATTCATAGTTTTCGGCTAACATAGAACAGGTAGTCCACCGTAAAAATTCAAACTGCACTTTCCACCTAATCACCTGCCCATTCTTTCCCATTTTCCATCGAAAATAACTCGAATGAAAATAAACCCTCTATGGTCTAGTTTATTGGCGCATAAAACTACTCCAATTTTTTACCAACTAAAAGTTTGCCGCTAGAGTTGAAAAGTATAAACTCGGATTGGAGCGAACATTGATTCGAAAATCCGGAATGAACGAAACTAAGTTCTAAATTAAATCGTTCTTTTTTATGACGACCATAAAGAGAGCCACAAAAATTCAGTTTTTCTTGCTAATCTCTGCCCAACATTATCGCGTAGTAAAGCAACAAACTCGTTTCTTAGGATAATAAGAACTTTTTTGTTTTTTCTTTTTTTTTTTTTGGGTTGAATTGGTATTAAGGCCTGCCGAAATGCGATAGAGGTTTTATCTCATCATTGTTTAAGTAAGTTAGGAACAGGATTCTTTTTTTTTTTGCTTTGTGTAATGGGCTAATGTGTTTTCTTTATTTCTTTGTTCTGCTGAGTGTAGAAAAGAAACAAGCTATAACTACGGATTGAAACTTCATGCCAGATTTTGCATTTCATGATAGCTACAACAGCTACTACCTAACCAGTGCGTGTTGCCTGTGATGACATAAGACTCTGGTTAGCCTTTGCTCGGTCACTTTTTCTTTGCGTGATCGAACCAGAAATGAAGATGTCGCGCAGGAGAATCAAAGCTACCGACAGAGCCCGAAGAATCGCATTACTTGAATGGCAGTGAGCAAGAGATATTAATAACAACTGGTCGAATAGGCCGAAAGGGTCAAGAGCGGCGACTGCGTACCAGAATACGCAGTATTGGTAGGCCTTTTCGTGCACTTTGTGGGACAAGGTGGACGAATGTGCGAGACGCACAGGGCCAATCTTTTTGGCGACGTTCTGAAGGAGGCCTATATCCAACATTGGCCGTCCTCGACTGGTCCACTGTGACCACCTCGGGGTGTAATCGATCTACGATTGACGAAAAAGTCAGTCCACAATTGAAGGAAAAATCGATAAATACCTACACGTAATGTAGGCAAACTCAAATGGCAATGGGCAGGGCACATTGCTCGCAGAATAGATGGCCGTTGAGGCCGAAAGGTTCTGGAGTGGCGACCGCGTACTGGGAGACGCAGCGTCGAAAGGCCTCCTACAAGATGGACCGATGACCTGGTGAAGGTTGCGGGGATCCGATGGATGCGGGACGCACAGGATCGATCATTGTGGCGACACTTGGGGGAGGCCTATGTCCAACAGTGAACGTCTATCAGCTGAAATGATGATGATGAAGTGTTATGGAAGAACTAGAGTTGTGCACACACAGGATAATATAAGGTATATTCTTACATATTATAAATCAAAGTACCCAACGTGTCTGTAGGTGAAAAAAAAAATACACAGTCAAAAGTAAAAAGATTATTTCTAGAAAACGTTCTCCGAAATATTGGTTAAGCGCGAGTATAACAAATTCAAAAAATAACAAAGAAGTTAGGTTTATAATAAGATTCTTTTCAACTTGTATTCCTTCTTTTATTTAGCTTATTTTCCCTCGCATATTCTTATTCGTAATTGCGAGTTCAACGTAGGTATTAAAAGAAACTGCAGTTTGATTTAACATAGCAAAGAGCGCGGAGCTTGAAGCATAAAAGCTCTTTATTATAGCAGTTGGATTTGCATTCAATTCAACTATTAGTACTTAATGTCGATTTGAGAACATTTAGTTTGAGATTCATTACAGTTTTACAACTTTTGAACAGTACATTTCGTTCCGTCAACTCACTAGAATGGAACTGGACACATCTTCCGCATGTAGCAACGAAATTGGGCGAAGACAACCACTCACTGGATCCCGAACAGCTGGAGCCAGCGACGCGATAGGCCCAGAAGGAGATGGCGTGACCAGTTGGACTCCTACCTGATGGATTGACCAGAAGTGGTTAAGAACGGAGAAGAGTGGAAGAATGGAAAGAAGACCTTTACTTCAACATACTCATAATAATATTTTTTTACTTTCAAAATACTCACAACATGCTCATAATGATAATGAAAATGATGATAATACCTTCAAAATACTTGAAACATGTTTTTTTGTAGTAGTAGTAGGTATTAACACAAATAATTCCTGCCGATAAAAAGTAATGTTGCTTTTTCCAAACAAGAATCAGCTATAACACACCAAAACAACCGATAAATAGTCTACTTTACCAATATATCTTTCGCAAAAACTAAGAAGGAAAAACACATTAAAAGCAATTCTAAACACGTATATCAGGGCGAATGCGCGAATCAAACGCGAAGTGGGAGAAACAAAAAGTGTAGACATCACAAACACATAATTCTATATAAGGAGGCAATCATTTCAATGGGATCACGACGGTATAACGCGCTGCTACGCACATTATACAGAGGTGAAACACACGAGCTGGAAGATCGAATAGCATTTTTGTTGATCTCCACCAGATCAGAGGTATGCGGAATAGAATTTAACTATAACCTGACCACTTTGGGTGTAATCGATCCACGATTAGACGACGAAGGTCAGTCCACAATTGATGGAAAAATCGATAAATACATGTAGGTGAAAAAAAAATACACCGTCAAAAGTAAATAGGTACATGATAGACATCCCATCCACAAAGCATTCTGGGAACACATTTATTGTGTTTCCTGATAGCTACGACTTAGAGGTCTCATACAGAAAAAAAAAACTGTTCGCCATCCCACGAACCAGTGTTTCCCTGCAATCGTCACAACGTCTCAGTGGCGGATGTTAATGCGAGCTATTTGAAGCCAGACGTTGACAAATACTGCACTCCGCAAGGAACCGGTTAGCGTCGGTTATCTGCAACTTACGCTCTCTCGAGACGAAGAATGCTTTAATGACGATAGAAGAAAATTGGGAGTAATAACTGTTGCTATATCACAGTAATATTAAAAGGGTGGTAGTTTGTATATAATATAATTATATATGTGTGTACATTTGTTAGTCCTCTACGCCCGAGCGGTTAAACAGATTTCGATGAAACTTGGTGCACCATATCTTGGAATAGCTCTTATGTTACTTTTTTTCCAGGATTATTCCTTGAGATGATATTCTACTAAGTAACTTTATACTTACTATAAAAGGATAAAAAAGTGATCATACAAAAAAGTTTTAGTATCTAAAATAATGTTGGTACAATCATTATACAGTGTTGACGGCAGCGCCGTATGTCAAACCTTACTTTACGACCAAATGACATGTTTTAAGGTTTAGGTTAAGTACCTAAAGTGCTTACCTTCAAACATTTAATTCATAAATCGGAGGTAAGATTTAATCCTATAGTAATTTGACAAATTACAGTAACAAACATATTGTTCCATACTAACATTTAATAAGCGATAAAGATATCGCGATTTCCGAAAATCATATAGCGATAACGATATTGCGATTTACGAAAGTCATATAGCGATATTTCTATGCTATTTTGTAATAAACATTTTGGTTCCTTTTACCCAACTGCCTCGGAAAGAGAGTAACGTTTTTACAATCTGTGATTGGATTCTTATTCAATATCTTTATATAAAGAGAATTCATTTAAACGTTAGCTAGTAATAACAGAGAATTTACAAGCAATTAAAACAATTTCCTAACAAAACACAATTTAATTGACTGAAAATCTGAGCGTGAAATCTAAATATAACGTCCAAAGATTCTTCAACTGCAACTAACTTTTGTAACTTTCACGAGAAACTTGAGCGTCTGTTAAAATTTCACAGCTTGAAGATCAAAGGAACTAATCAGGACCATTAAAGAAATCTCGGCGATTCGCACTGGACTTATAAAAGCCTGAAATATAATGGAGAAAACTAGGGTTGAACTTGGCTATAAGGAAATTAATTGTATTAAAATTGGAACGTTTGCATTGCACGTAGAACAGACGGTCGATGGGGACGAAAGGTTCTGGAGTAGCGACCACGTACCGTAAGACGCAGCTTTGGAAGGCGATAAAGTGGGGACCGACGCGGCGACGACTCGGTGAGAGTCGCGGTGGATGAGATGTGAAGTGGATGAGAGATGCACAGGATCGTTCGTTGTGGCGACGCTTGGAGGAGGCCTATGTCCAACAGTGGACGTATTTCAGCTGAAATGATGATGATGATGAAGTGTAATGGAGAAACTAGAGTACATACACAGGCCAACATAAGGCATATTCTTACATATTATAAATCAAACTACCCAACGCGGCTGTTTGTCAGTTTGCGGTAAAGTAAAAAATACTCGTACTTTAATAGTAGTTTATGCGACTAGGGGATAAAGCAGTGTCTTTAAGTCGAGGGCGGCATGTTGAATTCCAAACGAAACGAAGGTTGCTAATTTTAATCCCGAACGATAGTGAGGGATTCATAAAATTAACTGCCGAACATTGCGAGGGAGTTAATAAAGAAACCTGAGTGAAGTGAGGAATTCAAGCCGCCCAAGACAAAGACAGCTTTATCCCCGTGTTGCATACTCTACATTTTACACCATCTGTGAGATAATTAAAAGACAATTTAGTCGACCAAATCATAATTATAATAGAGAAATATAAATATTATATTTACAAGTTCATCAAACAAACAAAATTCACTACTCCAAGATTCTATAGTTTCAATTTTCTATAAACGCTCCCGTCAGTAAGCACGATTTATTCGATTTTCTTTTTTTTTTGTTAGTGGCCAGTTTGAAATTTTGAATTTCGAGTCAACTTGTTCGATGCACGTACATTTTAATTCATAATGTTGACGATTTTTGATGTTCCAAATTCAAATCTCATTATTCCCTAGGGATCGGCCATACTGCATTATCTCCCTAGGGATAGAATGACTTGCTTTAAGTGAGTTTTGTATGACGTATAAAACGACATTATCGAGCAGGTGGTATAAAAAAGATTTTTATACAGTTTTCACAAAACATGTACAGGGTGATTCATAAAGAAGGTTTCTGTATATAACACATTTATATTATAGAGTGCGTCTACTGAAAGCGTAACCTGGAGTTTTTTTTAAAATTAAATTGGCAACAT
The DNA here is from genome assembly GCA_910589285.2 of Mythimna ferrago. Lineage (NCBI taxonomy): Eukaryota > Metazoa > Arthropoda > Insecta > Lepidoptera > Noctuidae > Mythimna > Mythimna ferrago. The sequence goes on from OU342680.1 coordinate 4,709,328, forward strand.
TGTTTTGCCGAAAAAAATCACGTCAAAGTCTATGGTCGCAATTGTCAGTTTTGGAAACAGATATTTATTTTTCAAGAATAATTGCTTAATTATGGGAAAAACAATAAACAGTAACGTGCGAAAACTGCTACACACTATGGTTAATAAGTTCAAACAAAAACAAGAAGAGAAAGAAGGTGTTTTCAATGAAAACCAATAATGTTTACATACGATTTCAGAATTTTTAAGTTAGTATGACGTTATAATCTTGATCCTTGTCGACTAATATTATTAGATAAGTAGTTATATTTAGGATATAATGATAATTTTTTTTTCTTATATTTTTAGATAATCTGACATATTGCGAATTTCATAATGGACAAAAACATCAAACAAAGAAGGCTTTTGGTGAATCGACTTAATCAAAAACACATGCTAGTGAGTGGTAGAATGCGTTCAAAAACAGTTGAGATGTAATGAAAGATTTGCCTCACTTTGTCTGATAGAGCATCAAAATCTTCAACTGAAGTTTAACTTCAGTTGAAGATTTTGATGATTGCGAAAGTGAAGGAAACAGTGACTGAAATCCTAGTTCAAGTTTGAGAGCTGTTGAACTTTTTGTGTCTCACGAGTCTATCCGTATCATTTGAAACAATCATTGGAGTATAAAACATGTTCCCACTTGACTAATCCCAAAAGATCTGAATTTTCTGCTAAAACGAATCGATTAAAACCCAAAAACCTTGAAACACATTAGTGTTGGCGAGACGTGATGAAGTTGAAATCATGTTGACCATTTTATTTGACTATCGCGGTGTTGTGCACTTGGTATTCTTGCCAGAAGCCCAAATGGTAAATAAAGAATATTATTTGAATATTACATAGCGCCATTTTTTTTTCCGATTTGAAAAATCATCCTATGACAACCCCCGCTCTTAGGCGGAGCGGGAGATAGTGTCACTCTTACTGAATAAAAAACCCATCCCGTTCCTTCAAGCCTTCAAACCGGGGCTCGATAACCCTGACCCCAGTAGGCTTCGACCCGGTTGGGCCCCTGCTGTTGCTGACAACTCCTTGAGGCGCGCGGGAACAGTGCGCGCCGTTGACGACTTGGGTTTGGTCCGGACAGTTACCGGACGGCCGGACAGCGAGCTACCCATTGCTCACTGTTCGCAAGCCCGTGCCTACGGTGGCCGGAAATCGGGATCAGTATCCCGGCGCTGGCAGCGGCGGCGATAACGCCGTTGCCTGATGCGTTCAGCCTCCTCCTTTGCGAGCATTACTGCTTCGCAGAAGTCGGCGACCGCCTGCCACTCCTCCTCGCTCCGAACCATGGCCTCAACCAATGCTCGGAGCGAGAGGTCTCCGCCGCCGATCGCCCTCACGAGGGCACACCTTGACTGTGTGCTCCACCGTGTCCTCCGGGCATTCCGCACAGTGGTGACACCCGGGCGTCACTTCCGCATAAATCCGGTGTAGGTACCTCCCGAACGAACCATGTCCGGTGAGGACCTGCGTCATGCGGAAGGTAAGAACGCCGTGAGGTCTTTCTAGCCACGCCATATAGCGACATTTGAGAGATCAGATAAAATAAAATAATTTGGGATAATAACTAACATTTTGTGTGTTATTGACCTTTACCATACACCCACCAAATAATTAAGTCTACACACATGTTTTTGACTAGGATTAATTATTATATAATTTTCATAAATACAAAAAATACTCTAGTATCAAAACTTTTTTCTCCTACTATTTCAATAATACCACATTCAAAATTGGTTGTAACCTCCTTTTCTCAGGTCACGCTTTCATTAGACGGACTCTAGTAGAAAAAAGTGAGAATTTCAAAGATTTTTAAACCTTGTGCGAAGCTGAGGCGGATAGCTAGGATAAAATAGAACAAGACTACGTTCGCTTTATCTTCTCAGTAATCCTTTAGAGTTCAACCTTGCCGATGCAATGAAGCGATTTCTAATAAGACTAATTATTTATTATGTTAAAATGCTTCTCTCTCCAAGAGAAGAGGCCTGCATCCCAGCAGTAGGAACATTAAAAGGCTGATTACGCTTATTCTTATGTAGGTATTTAATATGAACGTTTACTTATTATTCTAATTTAATGAAAGTCGAAAATCTACACTAATATAATAAAGAGGTAAAGTTTATTTTATGTTTTATTGTTTGTAGGTGGTAATCTCTGGAAGTACTGGTCCGATTGCTAAAATTTTTTCACTGATAGACAGCTGCTTTATTCCTGAGTGACATTGGTATTTTATGTACGCTGGAAAAAGCTAGTATGGAATATTTTAGTGCGAATTCAAGAATGTCTACGATTTTTTTAGCACTTATAATCGGGTGTGGTATAATGAAGACGCTAGGGTTGTATACGCTCAGGAAAAACAAAAAGACTTAACATTAGTGTACAGATTTACTTCAGATAAATCTGATGTGCAGTACTGACAATTGGACAATTTTTTTTTTCTTTATTTATTTGTTTATCCTCACATTATAACGCCTTGCAACAATTATACCAATGGAGCACAATAAGTCCAGAATCTGCCACTTTCTAACATTATGTGCCCAGTGGAGTGGTAATACGCATCAAAGGAGCGGCACGGTGGTGGGTCACATAGGCCCGCTTACACAGCATCAGGCTAGCGCTCCTCCAGGATTCCACATATATGTATCTATTCCCATATTGAACACATTTTGAAACGTCAAAGCTCTTTCTTGAGTTTTTCAAAGAAAATTGATATAACTTGATGTATGTATTATACATAAACGAAGTAAAAACAGTAAGTTTATAAGGACCGTAGTAAGTGATGTTTTGTATTTTCTGTGTGTTAGGTTAAAGAAATAAAAGCACATGATTTTAACTGTTATAGTCAACACTATATAATAATATATATAGGGTTTACAATAGTGAAGACGTAATATTTAACGCTAGGGTTGTTATAATGATAAGAATTAAAGTTCATAATATCAGCCTAAAAAACCAACTGCTCAAAATATATCGTTTCCATTCTACCACATTTTCAGGTCCTGTGCGTTAGGGCTGCTCTCAAGCGGCTCCTGCCCAACCTGGGGGTCTAGACGCCTCCTGCCGGAGGCTCTACGCGGGGATCGTTCGGTCCATGACCCTCTACGGGGCGCCGGTGTGGGCGCCGTCACTGCAAAAGCGACCGGCAGCCATGCTGAACGCATGCCAGAGAGTCATGGCAATACAGATGGTGCGGGAACACCGCACGGTTTCCCGCGCAGCGGAGAGCCTTCTTGCTGGCCTGCCACCATGGGATCTGGAGGCAACAGTCATTGCAAACATGCACGATTTGCGCGTGGAGGTGCAACGCCGGGGCGAAAGTCCACTTCCGCAACAGGTCACTTCATGACGGGCAGTGCTCCCTCGGGATCTCATGGTGAAATGGCGTCAGTGACTATCACTACCCAGTGCTGGGCACGCTACAATTATAGCGATAAGTCCCCTCTTTGAGGCGTGGCTGGAAAGACCTCACGGCGACCTCACCTTCCGCATGTCGCCACTGTGCAGAACGCCCGGAGGTGTGCTGCTCCTCCACCGTGAGCACACAATTGAAGTGTACCCTGCTCGGGCGGAGCATCGCCGTGTCCTTGTGGGGGCGATCGGCGGCGGAGACCTCTCGCGTTGGGCCTTGGTTCAGGCCATGGTCCGGAGCAAGGAGGAGTGGCAGGCGGTCGTCTCCTTCTGCGAAGCAGTAATGCCGCCGGGATTCCGATCCCGATTTCCGGTCACGGGCTTGCGGACGGCGAGCAATGGGTAGCTCGCTGTTCGACCGTCCGGTAACCGTCCGGACCGAGCCCAAGTCATCGACGGCGCGCACTGTTCCCGCGCGCCTCAAGGAGTTGTCAGCAACAGTTGGTCGAAGCCTACTGGGGTCAGGGTCAGTTTCGAGAGGTAGCTCAGCCCCGGTATGAATGCACGAAGGAACGGGCTGAGTTTTACTCAGTAAAGTCTGACATTATCAGACCGGGGGATATCATTGAATGATTTTCCCACCGAAAAAAAAAGGTCCTGTGCGTCCCTCATCAAAAAAAAAATAGTAATCATAGTCTCAAAGAATTTGTAGTGATTTCAACTATTCGAACTGCAATTTCTTGCTATAAATGCAATCGGTGCTTCCTTTTTTCTTGCACTTTGAACTATTACGTCACCGGCCGGGCTGACATTTAATTAAGTTTACAGTAAGCCAGTAGTATTATAGTTGACTACTTTCTCCCAGCGGTTCCGCCCACTTTAATTTCGAATATTATCATAAGGGAATGTACCCCGGGATAAAAAATGGTATGGATAAAAGCTACAGTCCTTCTTCAGGATACAGTCCATTCGGTATACAAGTTTCATCCAAAATCCTTCAGCAATTGAAGCGTGAAAGAGCTTTGCTGCAGGAAAGTTTGAAAGAATTACTGTGGTCCTAGAACGCAAAGGGCTAAATAAAGGTACATTAGTGGATTTTAGTCGGCAAAACCCTGACAGGCCCTCTCGCAAGAGCGGAAAAAGTCATTTGAATAAACGCGTGAAACCGTATAAAACTCACATTCGCATTTATAATAATATCGTACATTCCTTGTCCTTGGATCACCCTTAACCTTAAAAATGTGTTGGTAAGTAGTACCATCAACGATTGCATCACTATTTACCATCCAATGTACGTAACCGTACGTACGTGTGTTATCCAATGTATGTAATTTCATGTGTACCAAATAAACGTATTTTCTTTCTTTCTTTCTTTCCATCAGGGGGGATTGCAATCAAGCACTGGTTCATATCAGTAAAAAAAAGTAGAGACGACGCTCTCATATCTAGTATTTCATAAGTATTGAAACATTGTAAAATCAATCAGTTTTTTAACCGACTTCAAAAAAAAGGAGGTTCAATGTTCGGCTGAATGTAATTTTTTTTAAGAGTAAACTGTATACTTGTATAGTTTCTTACCGGTTCTTCTCTATAGAAAACGACCAGTTGGAATCGTGAACTGCTGATGTTTTATAGGATGGGTACTTATAAAACGTTAGGTAGGTGTACGTAACATTATAGTACATTATGATATAAGTGTGTGATGTTAGTGATTACCGTCGAGGCGGTATTTAGACTCGAGCCATGGCGAGGGTCTCAAGAGAGCCGAGAACGGTAATCATTAATTACTCACGTGTATCATACGACGTTTTTCAATACTTTTGTGGAGAAAATAACTGTAAAACTTTTGTGGCGGTAAAATTTGTTTTCATATGCGCGCCCATTTTTTTTTCTTTTCCTCCTGGGGGACGACGCGCGCCTAGCCTGATACGATAAATGTAATAAAATTATGGCGGGGGAGAGGTTAAACAAAAAGGCTTAACTACATTATAGCACTAGTGCGTAATGGTAATCAAAATGTAACAGTTTGGTAACAAGTGCCATTATATACCTACCTAAGTGCAGTGCAATAAGAGTCACTTTATGAGCAAGTGCATTGAAAAAAATTTTTAAACTTTGAACTTTGATGTTTTTGCGCAACTTAAGTTTATTTAGAGTGCTATTTAATTGCTGCAGTCGTATGTATGGAGATGCGAAGAGATCCTACTTTGATAATTCTCTTGACAACTGAACTCCTTCGAAGTCTGGCAGCTTCTAAGAACTGTCGGCATTAGTAAAACCCTGTCGATGCAAGTGAAGACATTGATGTGTGTGCTGTAAACAAACATTCTAACTTCCTCCTGTAACTAGATCCATGCGTCAAATCAGCTACACATTAAACCAGCTTTCCTGTTTACTGTGCCACAGTATTTCGAATTTAGTTCTGTGAATGAAAATAATATTTAAAAAAAACCATTTGTGTTATCTCTATATTTTTTCTTCTATCATTTCATCCACTTCTTTCTGTTTTGATATATTTTCAACATTTCCTTGCTTTGTTCTCGTTGCTTGAAAACAAGCCCATAGCATTCCATCGCTCAAAATCCCGGTCTCACTGACTGATTTCAGACCTACGTTCAATCTCCCGTATATCTTTAAGTTTCTAAAGCCCACGTTTGTAATAGGCCCACGGTCTATCACAAACTTTATGTTGCTTTGTAGTAATGATCTTCTGACCCCAATTCAATTTCTATTCTGAGTTAATCCCAGCACCGTCACAGCTCTTTTAAAAGTTACTTTGTATTTATTTATTTATTTCTCTTATAACTTTTAACACTGATGACTTCAGTCAAGCTTTGGAGCATAAATCTCTTACGTTACTTGTATTTAATAAAAAAATTACATTATTCAGATAAAATACTCACTATTATCCCCTCACGCGCCGGTTGATACATTTGTAAAACTTGAATGACCTTAAAAAACGCTTAATCGTCGTACGAAAATTCAGCCGAAAATGAGCATTTAATCTGAACAAAAATATAAGCCGACGAGTGATCTTAAAATAACTCCCACATATCTATTTAACAAAGTATCTACTTCAACTTGATTAAGAGCGTAGCAGAAGATTAAAGCTTCAGATTTGTACTTACCAAGAACTATTTGCTAAGATATATAATATTCTTTAAGACCTGCTAGAATATTTGAAATATAAAATAGAACAAGACTAGAGCATGCATTATCCTCTCGGTAATCTTTTAGAGTTCAACCTAACGGGTGCAATGAAGCGAGTATTAAAAAGAATAACTTATTAGATTAAAATGAAAACGGTTGCCAATTTATTCTAATTTAGTGAGAATCAGAAAATCTATACTCATCTACACTAATATTATTAAAAGGTAAGTTTGTTTTTAATTTGTAGGAGGTAATCTGAAAGTCTATTTAAAGGCTACAAAGGTAATTGTACCAAACATCCTATTTTTGATCATCTCCAAGGAGGAACTGGCTCCTGAGATACAAGTATTTATTTTATTTAGTTTAGGAGTCAAATGTTCATTTTATTTCCAATGATCAGTGTTTGTACAACTATTGTATCTGTTCATGTCATTATATATTGTTACTGTGTGTGTTGAATGTATAAAATAAAGATTATTGTTTTGTTATTAAAAAAAAAAAACGTACCGGTCCGGTTGCAAAATTTTTTCAACGATAGAAAACTGCTTAAAGACGCGGGCCCACCGCGGCGCATGCTGTACGTGGCGCATTTTAGCTGCATATATTAGTTTGTTTGACAACGTGGGTCTGCGTTTCCACTGGAGTAGCTACAGGAAGACTCACGACTATGTATAGCGTGGCACGGCGTACGGGGAGACTACGCACGTGCCACTGCAATCCACGGACACGGGCTTCTTTGCGGGGTTTAGGTGTATGACTGAAAACTGCGTAATTACTTTGTGTAATTTATTTCATCACCACTGCTCTCAAAACGGTGAAGAAAAACATCGTGAGGAAACCGGCACGTCTTAGAATCACAAATTCGAAGACATGTGACATTTACCAACCCGCACTCTTTTTTATGGTGGGAAAATCATCAATGACAACCCCCGCTCTTGGGCGGAGCGGGAAATAGTGTCAGACTCTTACTGACTAAAAACCCACACCGTTCCTTCAAGCCTTCATGCTGGGGCTGGAGCTGTCTTTCGAAACTAACCCTGGCCCCGGTAGGCTTCGACCCATCTGGGACGTTCCTTGAGGCGCGCGGGAACAGTGCGCGCCGTCACCAACCCGCACTGAGACCGCGTGTTGGATTACGGCCCATTCTCTCTCCTAGAGAGGAGGCCCAGCAGTGGGAACATTAAAAAAGGCTGATTATGCTATGCTATTAGCATAGCATAATCAGTTTGTTTTGTACTAGCGTACGACGCCAGTTTTTACTGGGTGCAATTTCTGCATGGAACGATCAGAGATCCTCTGCAAATAATTGTCCCGATTCAAGACTTCTGTTTGAAAGCTTATCCACTGTCTCTTTAAAAACCACTTCTGTTAAGTTAGTGTAAAGTTTTGTTACTATTTTGGTGTACAATGAAGTCTATTCTATTCTATTCTGAAAATGTGGTAAGAAAATGCTTTTTAAACTTTAATCATTATTTATTTATTTTATTGTAAGTAATGTACACGAGTACTTGGCCCTGTCAAGGCATAGTACGTTCGTTTACGTAAAATTGGCATGGTACTTAATTTCTAAAACAAGAATAAATATAATATTACATTAGTTAGGAACTTAATTATAAATTTCGTGTATTTCGAGTTAGTCGAGTATTTTCCATTAGAATTATTTTCTATCATGCTGGCGAATCAGTTGGTAGTAACACATTAAAAATATATAACCTGAATATAGTTCAGAATCAGTAACTGAATCGATTCTAATAATTTGTACACCATGTTATATTTTGTCTCAATTTTTTTCATTAATTTTTTCATTAAAAGTTCATCATTCAGTAAAACTTCAAGTCGGACAGTACAACACAGGTCACTGCAGGTCATAGAGCAACCCCTCAGTCGCCCCTGTTTCGCAGAAGTCGGCGACCGCCTGCCACTCCTCCTCGCTCCGGACCATGGCCTCAACCAAGGCCCGGCGCGGCGGCGCGAGAGGTCTCCGCCGCCGATCGCCCCCCGAGGGCACGGCGATGCTCCGCCCAAGCAGGGCACACCTCGACTGTGTGCTCCACCAAACTAATGTTTTATAACTTTATAAAATATGATTATAACACACTCATATTATTTAAATCCACAACTTCCCGTCAACACAAACTCGCTCCCTAACGCAAGATAATATCTGAAAACTGTTTTCATCTAATGAAAACATTACGTACAGAACGTGCTTCGTTCAGACCAGATCTAGTCATAACTAGTATAACTAGACTAGTCTGGTTTAGTAATGAAAGCCATACTAAAGTCTTTGTTATTAATATTCCTCGGAGAACGGTGGTTGAATACTTCCCAGTGGTGTCTACGTATTTATTATAAGGTATTATTTATGAAGGAAAATCTGAAGGGGTTTAGTAGTACGGGTTTTTGCGCAATGGGTATTGTTATGCTGTAGCTACATTATCGGGATTCGACAAATGTTCGTGTTTATTAGTTTATCATCTTTATAATTTTAAAATACATGTATTTTACTACTAGCTGACAAACTTTGTACCGCCTAAAAGTCAATTGCGTGTGTATTTTATTTCTTGAACACTTTTTTATATATCTTTTCACACAGGCAACCGATTTCGATAAAACAAAGTCTAAGTGATATATGTATCTAGTTATATTAAATTTTAATGTTTAAAAGTCAACATCGATTTTGTACATTTTACATGATGCGCTCACATACAATAAGCAACATTAATTCTATTTGAAATATCTATTATTTATGTATTGTATAAGGCATAGTTTTTTTAGCCCAAAGGTTGACTGGTAGAGAACACCTTGTTGCATTAAGTCCACCTATGTACCTACCTAGAAGTTTTAAATGTATGAGAAGTTCATCGAATTGCGAAATAATCAGGCGAATACAAATGCTTATTGCAAGCACAGAAATGCGATTTACCTCTATTACAGAAAACCACATCGCGTATAACACGATATTTTTTATCGAGACAACATGACATGGATATTGCACGATAGTGTAGCCACAGCATTAGAAAGATTATAAGATGATTACCTAAGCTCTCGTAAGATATTCCCAGATGAACCAGATTTATTTTACCGCCTTAGATTGTAACAATTGTAACAGTCACATAAAATCACACTAATAATATAAGTTTGTGACTGTGTAAGTTTGTTACTCCTTCACGCTGAAACTGCTGAACTGATTTGAATAAAATTTAGTAAACGGGCAGAACAAGGGCTATATTTCACTGGGACACCACGGCGGCGCGACCAGGGCCTCAAGTCTGCTATTACAATAGTGTCAGAATGGTCTATGATTGATATCATAATTGTCGATTTTGACAAGTTTGGTAATCTACTAATATAATGGCGCCATTATGACTTTCCAATGGTCAACCACTGACACTCCATTGAAAGAAGTGACATAGAATGGTAATCTCGTACATATTGACAAATGAATATTTGACGTTTGCGGTAATCTGCTAAAACTTTGACAGTTTATTTGATCAGTGTTTTACCATTAGAACGTTATTGTGCAGTTATTGGTTTTAATATGCTCGAAATTATCATTCTACCACAATTCTATTACAAGACCAGTGACCGATAAATGATCGATCATTATGAATTAGCAGATTACAAACTTTTAGCAAAATGACAATGGGATCGTGTTGGAATGACGAATTTATAAAAATAACAGACTTGGGCCCCAGTTGCGCTGCCGTGGTGTCCCAGTGAAATTTAGCCCTGGACTACCAAACTAGATGCCATACAAACACTAGAGTTGCCACACTTCCGAGCTGGTCGCTTCACCAAAGTAGTTGCGTACCAAATTTGTTACATTTTGTTAGTAGTGGCGACTGGTCGCGCCGCCATGGTATCTCAGTGATATATAGCACTAAGTCCTGAAATAGCGTATAAAATGCTCTTTATTTCAGGGATATGTTTCCTTAGGACAAATATCTACTTTCACGCAGGTGAAGCCACAAGTATCAGCCTGTATTATGCATAAAATTTGTAAGTATGTGTGAGTGTGTGTTTGTTACTCTTTCACGCTGAAACTGCTAAAGGGATTTAAATGAAATTTGGTACACGGGCAGACCTTGTTCTCTAATAGAGTCTGTCTAAACAGTCAACCAACTTGGGAAATTATTAGAATTAAATGAAATCTGATGTAGTCAACGCTGGTTCAATAATCAAGGTTGATTAAGAGATCTTGATCATTGTTTACTAATAGAAGAACTTTATAAAATGGATCGAATAAAAGTATTTTTTAAATTATTAAATATTATACTAATTTCTCAAGTCGGTTGACTTTTTAGACAGACTTTAACACATATGGTATTTGTTGCCTTAGGCTGATTTTCGGCTGTTAAGCGTGTAGAAACTTGTATAGAAAATAAAGCTACTTTAAGTCACTACATCACCGCTATTCCTTACCCAATAATTACATTTCCATGCATTCGATTTTTCATCCGTACTACACGTTGACAGCCACATAAAATTAATAGTGTTAAAGTCAATAAATCTCATTGAACACCGAGCTCGATAGATATATTTCAGTAAACCATTTCATCTTCGTAAATAATTGGGTCCTCATTTTACAGACAACGGCTTTTTATTAATATCTCGTTATAATTTAATATATCGGTTTTTGGGATACAGTTAAAAGGTTTATTTTCACTTTACCGTTATACGTCGATTGGTAATAAGTTAATTTGCTTTTATTTTACTGATAATGGAGGATACAATTTTTGTAATAAAGGAATTTGTGGATGGAATAAGCCAACATTTTGGCCACTTTTATTTTATTTATTTCTGGGACAATAAACAGCTCAAATAAATGTACACTAAAAATGGTACTAACGAACGTTTCCAATATTACAGCCCACTGCATTATCCACTAATTAAAGTGAAAAGTAGAAAATTATTCCAAGGTAACTTACCTACTATTAGAATAAAAAGTATGGTATGAGCTTTTTCAGGACACAGTATACCCTTGTGTCAAATTTTATACAACTACTAGCTTTTGCCCGTGGCTTCGCCCGCGTGGCATTAGGTACTTAAGGAATCGAGATAAAAGGTAGCCTATGTTCTTTTTCATGTCAAAGTTTATATGCATGCCAAATTTCATCCAAATCCGTTCAACCGTTTTTGCGTGATTAAGTAACAAACATCCAAACATCCACACTTTCACATTTACAATATTAGTTAGGATCCTCAGACGTTTGTGCATGAATGAGTAGTAAACATATATATGCATAGCATACAACTATTTTAAAATTCATTTCACAAATATGTTTGCAGTTCTTATTGGCATACTCTTAAGATATAACTAAATATCTCTATATCTTACTAAAGGCAACGAATGTTTAGAATCTATTGATTTTAGGTAACCAAAGAGAAGCCTGCAGTAAACTTAAAGAAGAACACAGAGTACTAGCTCACCTAATTGAACAATCTTTAAAGGAATAAAAAGCAAACTCTATGTCCAAGAAATACACTTTCAAAAGAAATGTTGACTTGAGGTGGTTTGACAGGCCTGTTGGTCTAGTGGCTAGTGGCCCTGACTGCTATGCCGGAGGTCGTGGGTGAGTCCCACCCAAGACAAATGTTTGTGTGATGAGCACGATCATTTGTTCTGTGCCTGAGAGCAATTTATCTATAACTAGCTTCGCCCACGTACATAAAATACAGCCTGCCTATGTCACTCAGGAATAAAGCAGCTTTCTATTGGGGAAATAATCTATTTACTTAAATGTACTTTATTGCACGCCAAGATTATAAATCAATAAAGGAATACACCAATCAATAGGAAAAAAATATACAATTGGCGGCCTTATCGCACATGGCGATTTATTCCAGGCAAGCTAGATCAAAAAAATTTGCAATCGGACCAGTACTTCCAGAGATTATCTCCTACAAACAATAAGACCAATTTTACTTCGAAAACTTTATATGTTTATCAGTTGTCATCATATGTTCATCACTGCTTACCATAAGGCGGGATCGCAGTCAAGTAGTAATTTATAACAGATAAAAAAAAAAAAAAGTTGTCTACTACTCTCAGCACAAACTGTGCTTAGTTTAGTATAGATGACGTTTTGTGATCATTTCTAGAATGTTAAAAAAAAAGTGCGTCGAAACAAGGAACTCCAGCAAAGACGATTATCACAGTTAGTTTTAATTATGATGCAGCAGAACCCTCCCTTAACAGCATAATCCCAGAGTTTCCTACGTGTCCCCGAATTCCCATTTTCACATGCACGCTACCTTATGCCGTTAGTTAAGATGTGTGTACCAAGGAGCAGGGTGTAAGCCCCCCACAAATTGTCACAACTAATGGTCCCGTGCGGTTTGCATGCCCGGCTACTTGCAGGCCACGTAGAATATAACCAACGTCTTGAGTACTGCATGAGGAAAACGTGCTCACATTAAATTTTAGACGGAGTTAAATAGATTCTAAATGAGAATAAATATTTGTAAAATTACCAGGACATTAACAAATTATGCTAAAATAAAAACAGATTTCTGTGAATATCAGACTTGGGAGGTATGTAATATGGATTATTGTATTTTTTTTTCTTTTTAATTATGGATAGGCTCACTTTTGACTACTATCTCACCTAATGGTGTCAATGAAGCACGCTTGCATTGAAATAACCTATTCACTCTTGACTTAAAGAACCCTAATTTGTAACTACCAAGACACACAGACTCCGGCGGGGAATTCCACTCCTTATAGGTAACAGTTAAGCACAATAAATGTGCTCTCAAAACGCTTTATACATATGACGTATGAGTGGGATGTCTACCATATACCGGTGGCATAACGCCGTACTTCAAGTGGTCCTTAAACTCTTTCTACAGACTTTCTGTCATCTGTATACCTTCAACTGTCAAAGATCTACAAATGTTATACGGGACCAACAGCTTTATGTGCTTTCCGAGGCACGGGATGTCCTAGATAAACATAAAAATTTACATACGAATTTAAAAAAATACATTAGTACTTATTCGCTTATGAGACGGATGCCATAACCAATGGGCTATCACGACACATTAGTCACGAAACATTGGACGCTCAGCTTGTAAAAAAAATCTGCTATAGGTAATTAACATCGAAATCCATTTTCATCAGATTTCGAAATAACTATATCTACTTTAGACACAAAACAAACACAGTAGAACTAGGCACCCTAGGCTATTTAGAAGTAGTTCACACATACTACAAACACTCTAAATCTACACGATTTAGTAACAAGAAAACATAACTAACAACAATAACTATGTACACATGTTACAGGTGTTGTTAAGCTTCAGAAGTTGCCAAGTCGAGTTGTTGGGCAACTCGGGCTTTGCCACAGACTTAATTTTAAATACTTGGAATTGATGATGAGAACTTGAGCAATACTGGAAGTAGGACAGGCTTAAATACTCCGATGGAATACTTATTAATATTAACTAGGGTTTTATTGTGTTTTAGTGTAAAATTTTGTTACTGCTGGTTTGTTATTCTATGATTCTAGGAATCTAGGGCAATAACCTTTTTATATATTTTATGATTAAACCAGAACGACAAAATGCCAATAACACGGGTTACATCATCATCAACATCATCTCATATCAGCCGAAAGTCGTCCACTTTTGGACATAGGTTTCCCCTAAGTGTCGCCATAACAACCGGTCCTGTGCGTCACGCACAAGTGAAAATTTGGCGCTACAAGTGCACATCTACGATGTTAAGGCCCAAGCGCCCAAAAAGCACTTTAAAACAGTGACTTTCTGGAGCCTGCTCCTCGGTAACGGCCAGGTTAATAGGTTTGAAAAAAAAAAATATGTTTATTATATTATTATATATTATATTCATGAACAACATTTTCAACATTTGATTTTTGTGTGTGATTAATACTTTTGTCCAAAAAAAATATTACATAATATGACAACATCACATTCGCAACGTTTCCCTACTCCTACGAAACGGCTTGAATCGATCTTTAGAAACGTTTTTACACCTAAAAATTGGTAGTTAAATATTCTTCAAAGTGAACATTGCATATGTAAATCAATCAATATTTCGCAAAGAAAATGGATTTAAAAGTCAGCGGGGCTCTGTCCGGGCGCAGCTGGCCGCAAACAAATGCACAGATAGTCGTACTGTCGCCTAGACGAGTACGAAAGTATCATTTAATTTCGGCCAGATGGTTAAAGGGACTATAAGCCTTAAATTAATACTTTGCTTGAGTCAATTTAGTGTAATGACTAACACAACGGTGAGTCGAAATTGAAAAACAAGACAAGTGTTTGAAATAAATCAATATTTTTAAATAGGAGCACATTTCAATTGTGTACATGATAACTTAATACACAAGTCTCTCACACACGCGGTCACAGGCGCGAGACAAACAATGTTAGATATTTTTTTTTGTTTTTTTATCTTATGTGTTTACATTGTGTGTATCTGTGTACCGAATAAAATACTTTGGTTTCTTTTTAGGTCTAATTTGGTTTTGCTGCCTCCTGAAAAGTTACGTATTTCGCATTTACGAGATTTAGATTATTAGTGTCTAAAGTATCCCTACACCTAATTTTAGAGGACCTAAAAAACGCCACTAATGAAGCTGTATACGTGGCATACTGATAGCCCCGCGTTTGACCACCATCTCACCTGATGGTAAGCAATAATGTGGTCGATAATGGAGCATGCTTGCTTGATTTATATCAATATGACAGAAGAAGATTATGCTATTGTTGGGACACAATGACGATGGAGCCCTATCATATCTATCCATATCCATCGACTCCAGGACGTCAAGGATCTCTTTTTTGAAGTGAAAACTTCTTTAGCGGCGTTGAGCACTTTTTCTGTAATGGGTATAAAATCTTAAACTCGCGTCAGGACACGTGACCTGATCGAAAAAGCGTAAGACGGATGGAGAGTAGACAGCTATCCCTTATCGCGCGTTGTGAAAGGGGGCTAGACGGAAAAAATTCTCACGAAAAATTTTACCGACACTTTTACTGTCAAAATATAAATCCAAGATGGCGGCTGCAAGAAATTATCAACTTTTTCGTCATGGGTGTCGTTTTCATGGTTTTCGAGGGTGTTGAAACCGATGGTACTGTCAAAATATAAATCCAAGATGGCGGCTGCAAGAAATTATCAAATTTTTCGTCATGGGTGTCGTTTTCATGGTTTTCGAGGGTGTTGAAACCGATAGTACTGTCAAAATGTAAATCCAAGATGGCGGCTGCAAGAAATTATCAAATTTTCCGTCATGGGTGTCGTTTTCATGGTTTTCGAGGGCGTGGAAACCGATGGTACTGTCAAAATGTAAATCCAAGATGGCGGCTGCAAGAAATTATCAACTTTTTCATCATGGGTGTCGTTTTCATGGTTTTCGAGGGTGTTGAAACCGATGGTACTGTCAAAATATAAATCCAAGATGGCGGCTGCAAGAAATTATCAACTTTTTCGTCATGGGTGTCTTTTTCATGGTTTTCGAGGGTGTTGAAACCGATGGTACTGTCAAAATGTAAATCCAAGATGGCGGCTGCAAGAAATTATCAACTTTTTCGTCATGGGTGTCGTTTTCATGGTTTTCGAGGGTGTTGAAACCGATGGTACTGTCAAAATATAAATCCAAGATGGCGGCTGCTAGAAATTATCAACTTTTTCGTCATGGGTGTCGTTTTCGTGGTTTTCGAGGGTGTTGAAACCGATGGTACTGTCAAAATATAAATCCAAGATGGTGGCTGCAAGAAATTATCAAATTTTCCGTCATGGGTGTCGTTTTCATGGTTTTCGAGGGCGTGGAAACCGATGGTACTGTCAAAATGTAAATCCAAGATGGCGGCTGCAAGAAATTATCAACTTTTTCGTCATGGGTGTCGTTTTCGTGGTTTTCGAGGGTGTTGAAACCGATAGTACTGTCAAAATGTAAATCCAAGATGGCGGCTGCAAGAAATTATTAACTTTTCCGTCATGGGTGTCGTTTTCATGGTTTTCGAGGGTGTTGAAACCGATAGAACTGTCAAAATATAAATCCAAGATGGTGGCTGCAAGAAATTATCAAATTTTCCGTCATGGGTGTCGTTTTCATGGTTTTCGAGGGTGTTGAAACCGATGGTACTGTCAAAATATAAATCCAAGATGGTGGCTGCAAGAAATTATCAAATTTTCCGTTGTGGGTGTCGTTTTCATGGTTTTCGAGGGTGTTGAAACCGATAGTATTGTCAAAATATAAATCCAAGATGGCGGCTGCAAGAAATTATCAAATTTTCCGTCATGGGTGTCGTTTTCATGGTTTTCGAGGGTGTTGAAACCGATAGTACTGTCAAAATATAAATCCAAGATGGCGGCTGCAAGAAATTGTTAACTTTTCCGTCATGGGTGTCGTTTTCATGGTTTTCGAGGGTGTTGAAACCGATAGTACTGTCAAAATATAAATCCAAGATGGAGGCTGCAAGAAATTATCAAATTTTCCGTCATGGGCGTCGTTTTCATGGTTTTCGAGGGCGTGGAAACCGATGGTACTGTCAAAATATAAATCCAAGATGGCGGCTGCAAGAAATTATCAACTTTTTCGTCATGGGTGTCGTTTTCGTGGTTTTCGAGGGTGTTGAAACCGATATTACTGTCAAAATATAAATCCAAGATGGCGGCTGCAAGAAATTATTAACTTTTCCGTCATGGGTGTCGTTTTCATGGTTTTCGAGGGTGTTGAAACCGATGGTACTGTCAAAATATAAATCCAAGATGGCGGCTGCAAGAAATTATCAACTTTTCCGTCATGGGTGTCGTTTTCATGGTTTTCGAGGGTGTTGAAACCGTTGGTACTGTAAAAATATAAATCTAAGATGGCGGCTGCAAGAAATTATCAAATTTTCCGTCATGGGTGTCGTTTTCATGGTTTTCGAGGGTGTTGAAACCGATGGTACTGTCAAAATATAAATCCAAGATGGCGGCTGCAAGAAATTATCAAATTTTCCGTCATGGGTGTCGTTTTCATGGTTTTCGAGGGTGTTGAAACCGATGGTACTGTCAAAATATAAATCCAAGATGGCGGCTGCAAGAAATTATCAAATTTTCCGTCATGGGTGTCGTTTTCGTGGTTTTCGAGGGTGTTGAAACCGATGGTACTGTCAAAATATAAATCCAAGATGGTGGCTGCAAGAAATTATCAAATTTTCCGTCATGGGTGTCGTTTTCATGGTTTTCGAGGGCGTGGAAACCGATGGTACTGTCAAAATGTAAATCCAAGATGGCGGCTGCAAGAAATTATCAACTTTTTCGTCATGGGTGTCGTTTTCGTGGTTTTCGAGGGTGTTGAAACCGATAGTACTGTCAAAATGTAAATCCAAGATGGCGGCTGCAAGAAATTATTAACTTTTCCGTCATGGGTGTCGTTTTCATGGTTTTCGAGGGTGTTGAAACCGATAGAACTGTCAAAATATAAATCCAAGATGGTGGCTGCAAGAAATTATCAAATTTTCCGTCATGGGTGTCGTTTTCATGGTTTTCGAGGGTGTTGAAACCGATGGTACTGTCAAAATGTAAATCCAAGATGGCGGCTGCAAGAAATTATCAACTTTTTCGTCATGGGTGTCGTTTTCGTGGTTTTCGAGGGTGTTGAAACCGATAGTACTGTCAAAATGTAAATCCAAGATGGCGGCTGCAAGAAATTATTAACTTTTCCGTCATGGGTGTCGTTTTCATGGTTTTCGAGGGTGTTGAAACCGATAGAACTGTCAAAATATAAATCCAAGATGGTGGCTGCAAGAAATTATCAAATTTTCCGTCATGGGTGTCGTTTTCATGGTTTTCGAGGGTGTTGAAACCGATGGTACTGTCAAAATATAAATCCAAGATGGTGGCTGCAAGAAATTATCAAATTTTCCGTTGTGGGTGTCGTTTTCATGGTTTTCGAGGGTGTTGAAACCGATAGTACTGTCAAAATATAAATCCAAGATGGCGGCTGCAAGAAATTGTTAACTTTTCCGTCATGGGTGTCGTTTTCATGGTTTTCGAGGGTGTTGAAACCGATAGTACTGTCAAAATATAAATCCAAGATGGTGGCTGCAAGAAATTATCAAATTTTCCGTCATGGGCGTCGTTTTCATGGTTTTCGAGGGCGTGGAAACCGATGGTACTGTCAAAATGTAAATCCAAGATGGCGGCTGCAAGAAATTATCAACTTTTTCGTCATGGGTGTCGTTTTCGTGGTTTTCGAGGGTGTTGAAACCGATATTACTGTCAAAATATAAATCCAAGATGGCGGCTGCAAGAAATTATTAACTTTTCCGTCATGGGTGTCGTTTTCATGGTTTTCGAGGGTGTTGAAACCGATGGTACTGTCAAAATATAAATCCAAGATGGCGGCTGCAAGAAATTATCAACTTTTCCGTCATGGGTGTCGTTTTCATGGTTTTCGAGGGTGTTGAAACCGTTGGTACTGTAAAAATATAAATCTAAGATGGCGGCTGCAAGAAATTATCAAATTTTCCGTCATGGGTGTCGTTTTCATGGTTTTCGAGGGTGTTGAAACCGATGGTACTGTCAAAATATAAATCCAAGATGGCGGCTGCAAGAAATTATCAAATTTTCCGTCATGGGTGTCGTTTTCATGGTTTTCGAGGGTGTTGAAACCGATGGTACTGTCAAAATATAAATCCAAGATGGCGGCTGCAAGAAATTATCAAATTTTCCGTCATGGGTGTCGTTTTCGTGGTTTTCGAGGGTGTTGAAACCGATGGTACTGTCAAAATATAAATCCAAGATGGTGGCTGCAAGAAATTATCAAATTTTCCGTCATGGGTGTCGTTTTCATGGTTTTCGAGGGCGTGGAAACCGATGGTACTGTCAAAATGTAAATCCAAGATGGCGGCTGCAAGAAATTATCAACTTTTTCGTCATGGGTGTCGTTTTCGTGGTTTTCGAGGGTGTTGAAACCGATAGTACTGTCAAAATGTAAATCCAAGATGGCGGCTGCAAGAAATTATTAACTTTTCCGTCATGGGTGTCGTTTTCATGGTTTTCGAGGGTGTTGAAACCGATAGAACTGTCAAAATATAAATCCAAGATGGTGGCTGCAAGAAATTATCAAATTTTCCGTCATGGGTGTCGTTTTCATGGTTTTCGAGGGTGTTGAAACCGATGGTACTGTCAAAATGTAAATCCAAGATGGCGGCTGCAAGAAATTATCAACTTTTTCGTCATGGGTGTCGTTTTCGTGGTTTTCGAGGGTGTTGAAACCGATAGTACTGTCAAAATGTAAATCCAAGATGGCGGCTGCAAGAAATTATTAACTTTTGCGTCATGGGTGTCGTTTTCATGGTTTTCGAGGGTGTTGAAACCGATAGAACTGTCAAAATATAAATCCAAGATGGTGGCTGCAAGAAATTATCAAATTTTTCGTCATGGGTGTCGTTTTCATGGTTTTCGAGGGTGTTGAAACCGATGGTACTGTCAAAATATAAATCCAAGATGGTGGCTGCAAGAAATTATCAAATTTTCCGTTGTGGGTGTCGTTTTCATGGTTTTCGAGGGTGTTGAAACCGATAGTACTGTCAAAATATAAATCCAAGATGGCGGCTGCAAGAAATTATCAAATTTTCCGTCATGGGTGTCGTTTTCATGGTTTTCGAGGGTGTTGAAACCGATAGTACTGTCAAAATATAAATCCAAGATGGCGGCTGCAAGAAATTGTTAACTTTTCCGTCATGGGTGTCGTTTTCATGGTTTTCGAGGGTGTTGAAACCGATAGTACTGTCAAAATATAAATCCAAGATGGTGGCTGCAAGAAATTATCAAATTTTCCGTCATGGGCGTCGTTTTCATGGTTTTCGAGGGCGTGGAAACCGATGGTACTGTCAAAATGTAAATCCAAGATGGCGGCTGCAAGAAATTATCAACTTTTTCGTCATGGGTGTCGTTTTCGTGGTTTTCGAGGGTGTTGAAACCGATATTACTGTCAAAATATAAATCCAAGATGGCGGCTGCAAGAAATTATTAACTTTTCCGTCATGGGTGTCGTTTTCATGGTTTTCGAGGGTGTTGAAACCGATGGTACTGTCAAAATATAAATCCAAGATGGCGGCTGCAAGAAATTATCAACTTTTCCGTCATGGGTGTCGTTTTCATGGTTTTCGAGGGTGTTGAAACCGTTGGTACTGTAAAAATATAAATCCAAGATGGCGGCTGCAAGAAATTATCAAATTTTCCGTCATGGGTGTCGTTTTCATGGTTTTCGAGGGCGTTGAAACCGATGGTACTGTCAAAATATTAATCCAAGATGGCGGCTGCAAGAAATTATCAAATTTTCCGTCATGGGTGTCGTTTTCATGGTTTTCGAGGGTGTTGAAACCGATAGTACTGTCAAAATATAAATCCAAGATGGCGGCTGCAAAAAATTATTAAATTTTTTCGTCATGGGTGTCGTTTTCATGGTTTTCAAGGCTGTTGAAACCGATAGTATTGTCAAAATGTAAATCCAAGATGGCGGCTGCAAGAAATTATCAACTTTTTCCTCATGGGTGTCGTTTTCGTGGTTTTCGAGGGTGTTGAAACCGATAGTACTGTCAAAATTTAAATCTAAGATGGTGGCTGCAATAAATTATCAACTTTTTCGATATGGGTGTCTTTTTCATGGTTTTCGAGGTTGTTGAAGCCGATAGTGCTGTCAAAATGTAAATCCAAGATGGCGGATGTCAGAAATTATCAACTTTTTCGTCATGAGTGTCGATTTCATGGTTTCGAAGATGTTGAAATAGTGCTGTCAAAATGTACATAAAATAGGATAGTATTTTTTAGTTATATTGTATTGGCTAGACGGAAAAAATTCTCACAAAAAGTTGTAACGACACTTTTTCTATAGTAAGCTATTGTAAGCCGTGCGGCGTGCGCATGTTTCTCTGTCTTTCTCTCTTTCTCTCTCTTATAGAAAGCAAGCCAGAACGGAACTTCGTTCCATCCGGGTGTCCCTTGACACCTCAGTAGTTTTTCGGAGAGATAAACTTTTTAATGTAAAATAATTGTAATAGTTTTAAAGTGTTAAATTTTTAATGTAATATAAATTGTCATGTTTGTGTACGATAGCGCAATAAATGAATATTGTATTCTACCACATAAATGATAGTACTTTTATACTGATAAAGCAATTGGTGCAAAATTATTCCCTAACCATTCCAAAATATCAAACATGCTCAACGTTAATAATCAAGTTTTCACTTCTGCCGGCACTCCCGGAGTGCAACCCGTCTTTTTTTTTTAATATTTCTTTCTCTATAGGGTCCAAAGAGTGTCCGCCTTTTTATTTTTCAAAGACGATTTTTTTTTTCAAAATGGTCATCTGAGACATTTAATACTGACAGTCAGACTTGCGTGATGACATCAGAAATGAAGATAACCGCAGGAGAACTAAAGTTACCGACATAACCCGAAGAATTGCCAAACTTAGGTGGCAGTAGGCACTTGGGCAGGACACATTGCTTCTGCGAAGCAGTAATGCTCGCAAAAAAGGAGGCAACCGCATCAGGCAACGGCGCTCTCGCCGCCGCCGGGATTCCGATCCCGACTTCCAGCCACCGTAGACGTGGGCTTGCGGACAGTGAGCAATGGGTAGCTCGATGTCCGACCGTCCGGTAACTGTCCGGACCAAGCCCAAGTCGTCGACGGCGCGCAATGTTTCCGCGCGCCTCAAGGATTTGTCAGCAACAGCAGCTGAGTCGAAGCCTCCTGGGGTCAGGGTTATCCGAAAGGGGACTCGAGCCCCGGTATGAAGGCTTGAAGGAACGGGGTGGGTTTTTTAGTCAATAAAAGTCTGACACTACCTCCCGCTCCGGGGTTATAATTGGATGTTTTTCCCCACCAAAAAAGAAAATGCCAAAATATCCTAGAGTAGCGACCGCGTACCGGAAGACGTAGCTTTGTAAGGCCTTTCGTAAGGTGGTCTGATGACCTGGTGAGGGTCGCGGGAATCCGGTGGATACACACAGGACCGGTCATTATGGTGACCCTCTGGTGGTATGTCCAACAGTGGCCATCATTCGGCTGAAATGATGACACTGACAGTCGAATCAAAAAATGACTCCAACAAAAAGGCCAAACAGGGGCCCATAATACACTCTTTATAATAAACATCACGACCCACTAAGCCGTCGGCGACAGCAGACACAGAATAATTTACCAACACGCACAACTCTTCGTCCGCTGTAAATAACACTTGATATTTTAATATCCACTCGTTACATATTCATTTTGCAGGGTTGCCGCTTGCCAAGGCTTACATGAATAATTTTGTTACAAAAATTAGCCGTTGTCATGTACAATCGGATTATGTAATTACAATCGGTTTTGTTGTTAATGTTTGTGAGTTTTGTGACTTTGATTTACATAGATGATTTGCATGACGGTACGGTTGGCGTCCAGCGTAACACGCTGGAGACCACAGTCTGCGAGGCCATCCACATCGCGGAAGATAGGACAACATGGCGAAATGTAGTCCACAAGAAAGTTATTCGTTGAGGTCACGACCCTCAACATTGAGGATTAACGACGCAAGGAGGACGGTTAGCGCAGTGCTTGAGCGATAGACCGCGTCGCTGAGTATCGCGGGTTTAATTCCCGTACGGTGCAAATATTTGTATGACCTCACTACGGATAGTTTCCGGGTGTGGATGTGAGTTTACATGTTTGTTAACGCACCCACGATACGGATAATTAAGTCCTAGTGTGCGACAAAGTTTATTAAAAAAAAAAGACGGGTTGCACTCCGGGAGTGCCGGCAGAAGTGAAAACTTGATTATTAACGTTGAGCATGTTTGATATTTTGGAATGGTTAGGGAATAATTTTGCACCAATTGCTTTATCAGTATAAAAGTACTATCATTTATGTGGTAGAATACAATATTCATTTATTGCGCTATCGTACACAAACATGACAATTTATATTACATTAAAAATTTAACACTTTAAAACTATTACAATTATTTTACATTAAAAAGTTTATCTCTCCGAAAAACTACTGAGGTGTCAAGGGACACCCGGATGGAACGAAGTTCCGTTCTGGCTTGCTTTCTATAAGAGAGAGAAAGAGAGAAAGACAGAGAAACATGCGCACGCCGCACGGCTTACAATAGCTTACTATAGAAAAAGTGTCGTTACAACTTTTTGTGAGAATTTTTTCCGTCTAGCCAATACAATATAACTAAAAAATACTATCCTATTTTATGTACATTTTGACAGCACTATTTCAACATCTTCGAAACCATGAAATCGACACTCATGACGAAAAAGTTGATAATTTCTGACATCCGCCATCTTGGATTTACATTTTGACAGCACTATCGGCTTCAACAACCTCGAAAACCATGAAAAAGACACCCATATCGAAAAAGTTGATAATTTATTGCAGCCACCATCTTAGATTTAAATTTTGACAGTACTATCGGTTTCAACACCCTCGAAAACCACGAAAACGACACCCATGAGGAAAAAGTTGATAATTTCTTGCAGCCGCCATCTTGGATTTACATTTTGACAATACTATCGGTTTGAACAGCCTTGAAAACCATGAAAACGACACCCATGACGAAAAATTTAATAATTTTTTGCAGCCGCCATCTTGGATTTATATTTTGACAGTACTATCGGTTTCAACACCCTCGAAAACCATGAAAACGACACCCATGACGGAAAATTTGATAATTTCTTGCAGCCGCCATCTTGGATTTATATTTTGACAGTACCATCGGTTTCAACACCCTCGAAAACCATGAAAACGACACCCATGACGGAAAATTTGATAATTTCTTGCAGCCGCCATCTTGGATTTATATTTTTACAGTACCAACGGTTTCAACACCCTCGAAAACCATGAAAACGACACCCATGACGGAAAAGTTGATAATTTCTTGCAGCCGCCATCTTGGATTTATATTTTGACAGTACCATCGGTTTCAACACCCTCGAAAACCATGAAAACGACACCCATGACGGAAAAGTTAATAATTTCTTGCAGCCGCCATCTTGGATTTATATTTTGACAGTAATATCGGTTTCAACACCCTCGAAAACCACGAAAACGACACCCATGACGAAAAAGTTGATAATTTCTTGCAGCCGCCATCTTGGATTTACATTTTGACAGTACCATCGGTTTCCACGCCCTCGAAAACCATGAAAACGACGCCCATGACGGAAAATTTGATAATTTCTTGCAGCCACCATCTTGGATTTATATTTTGACAGTTCTATCGGTTTCAACACCCTCGAAAACCATGAAAACGACACCCATGACGGAAAAGTTAATAATTTCTTGCAGCCGCCATCTTGGATTTACATTTTGACAGTACTATCGGTTTCAACACCCTCGAAAACCACGAAAACGACACCCATGACGAAAAAGTTGATAATTTCTTGCAGCCGCCATCTTGGATTTACATTTTGACAGTACCATCGGTTTCCACGCCCTCGAAAACCATGAAAACGACACCCATGACGGAAAATTTGATAATTTCTTGCAGCCACCATCTTGGATTTATATTTTGACAGTACCATCGGTTTCAACACCCTCGAAAACCACGAAAACGACACCCATGACGAAAAAGTTGATAATTTCTAGCAGCCGCCATCTTGGATTTATATTTTGACAGTACCATCGGTTTCAACACCCTCGAAAACCATGAAAACGACACCCATGACGGAAAATTTGATAATTTCTTGCAGCCGCCATCTTGGATTTATATTTTGACAGTACCATCGGTTTCAACACCCTCGAAAACCATGAAAACGACACCCATGACGGAAAATTTGATAATTTCTTGCAGCCGCCATCTTAGATTTATATTTTTACAGTACCAACGGTTTCAACACCCTCGAAAACCATGAAAACGACACCCATGACGGAAAAGTTGATAATTTCTTGCAGCCGCCATCTTGGATTTATATTTTGACAGTACCATCGGTTTCAACACCCTCGAAAACCATGAAAACGACACCCATGACGGAAAAGTTAATAATTTCTTGCAGCCGCCATCTTGGATTTATATTTTGACAGTAATATCGGTTTCAACACCCTCGAAAACCACGAAAACGACACCCATGACGAAAAAGTTGATAATTTCTTGCAGCCGCCATCTTGGATTTAAATTTTGACAGTACCATCGGTTTCCACGCCCTCGAAAACCATGAAAACGACGCCCATGACGGAAAATTTGATAATTTCTTGCAGCCACCATCTTGGATTTATATTTTGACAGTACTATCGGTTTCAACACCCTCGAAAACCATGAAAACGACACCCATGACGGAAAAGTTAACAATTTCTTGCAGCCGCCATCTTGGATTTATATTTTGACAGTACTATCGGTTTCAACACCCTCGAAAACCATGAAAACGACACCCATGACGGAAAATTTGATAATTTCTTGCAGCCGCCATCTTGGATTTATATTTTGACAATACTATCGGTTTCAACACCCTCGAAAACCATGAAAACGACACCCACAACGGAAAATTTGATAATTTCTTGCAGCCACCATCTTGGATTTATATTTTGACAGTACCATCGGTTTCAACACCCTCGAAAACCATGAAAACGACACCCATGACGGAAAATTTGATAATTTCTTGCAGCCACCATCTTGGATTTATATTTTGACAGTTCTATCGGTTTCAACACCCTCGAAAACCATGAAAACGACACCCATGACGGAAAAGTTAATAATTTCTTGCAGCCGCCATCTTGGATTTACATTTTGACAGTACTATCGGTTTCAACACCCTCGAAAACCACGAAAACGACACCCATGACGAAAAAGTTGATAATTTCTTGCAGCCGCCATCTTGGATTTACATTTTGACAGTACCATCGGTTTCCACGCCCTCGAAAACCATGAAAACGACACCCATGACGGAAAATTTGATAATTTCTTGCAGCCACCATCTTGGATTTATATTTTGACAGTACCATCGGTTTCAACACCCTCGAAAACCACGAAAACGACACCCATGACGAAAAAGTTGATAATTTCTAGCAGCCGCCATCTTGGATTTATATTTTGACAGTACCATCGGTTTCAACACCCTCGAAAACCATGAAAACGACACCCATGACGAAAAAGTTGATAATTTCTTGCAGCCGCCATCTTGGATTTACATTTTGACAGTACCATCGGTTTCAACACCCTCGAAAACCATGAAAAAGACACCCATGACGAAAAAGTTGATAATTTCTTGCAGCCGCCATCTTGGATTTATATTTTGACAGTACCATCGGTTTCAACACCCTCGAAAACCATGAAAACGACACCCATGATGAAAAAGTTGATAATTTCTTGCAGCCGCCATCTTGGATTTACATTTTGACAGTACCATCGGTTTCCACGCCCTCGAAAACCATGAAAACGACACCCATGATGAAAAAGTTGATAATTTCTTGCAGCCGCCATCTTGGATTTACATTTTGACAGTACCATCGGTTTCCACGCCCTCGAAAACCATGAAAACGACACCCATGACGGAAAATTTGATAATTTCTTGCAGCCGCCATCTTGGATTTACATTTTGACAGTACTATCGGTTTCAACACCCTCGAAAACCATGAAAACGACACCCATGACGAAAAATTTGATAATTTCTTGCAGCCGCCATCTTGGATTTATATTTTGACAGTACCATCGGTTTCAACACCCTCGAAAACCATGAAAACGACACCCATGACGAAAAAGTTGATAATTTCTTGCAGCCGCCATCTTGGATTTATATTTTGACAGTAAAAGTGTCGGTACAATTTTTCGTGAGAATTTTTTCCGTCTAGCCCCCTTTCACAACGCGCGATAAGGGATAGCTGTCTACTCTCCATCCGTCTTACGCTTTTTCGATCAGGTCACGTGTCCTGACGCGAGTTTAAGATTTTATACCCATTACAGAAAAAGTGCTCAACGCCGCTAAAGAAGTTTTCACTTCAAAAAAATAGACGTAGTTCGGTGGGTATCTGTTTGGCTGGCAGCGATTGTTGCTTCGATAAAATTGTAGATATGTTTTATTCGTTGTCTGAATAATTCTACTGATAATAATATTCTCTAAAGCTCTAGTAATTACCATTGTTTTGTAGATAAAGTTATTTTTCGAACATTAAGAGTAATAATCTTATAAGATAACAGTAAAATTAAATTGATGAAGTAATTTATTTTCATCTCACATCTAAGATTCCAGAGGCGTTAAGTACATTTATTTATTGTTCTCTAAGTGGTTGCAAGAACTGTCTTATGATTATACCGAATCATTATTAACAATCATCGCATAACTATCACTTCATACTGTTACACGTCTATATAAAGGCTATAGTAATTGTACCAAACATCCTATTTTTGATCATCTCCAAGGAGGAACTGGCTCCTGAGATACAAGTATTTATTTTACTTAGTTTAGGAGTCAAATGTTCATTTTATTTCCAATGATCAGTGTTTGTACAACTATTGTATCTGTTCATGTCATTATATATTGTTACTGTGTGTGTTGAATGTACAAATAAAGATTATTATTATTATTATTATTATTATTATTCTCATTTATTCATAAATATTACATATAAATTACATTTTTAAATATTTCAATATAAAAAAAAAAAAACATTTCAAAATATAAAAAATAGTTACCCACCGGTATCGGGAACAGGGTCCAAGCTACCGGCGGTCAGGGCTCCAGAGAAAGGAACCTCCTAACAATACGAGCTGTGTCCAGGAGTACCGCCCTCTGAATCAAGCCCTTGATCCAGCTACCTAACCTACCTACCTACCTACCTTATTATTATTATTATTGTTTTTTATTAAAATCTGATGCAACACAAAGGCACAAAGGCGAATTTAATGCTTTAGATATTCACTACCAGTCAATCAAGGATGTGCAGAAAAAACAAATGAAACATGGTAGGTGCACAAAAAATGAAACTGTTGAGTATTAAAAAGTACAAAACACATGTTACGAGTACATTGCTAGTTTTTTACACATATCCATACTCGCATAACACAGTGAAGCGACATGGCTATCTGCAGTCTCATAACACAAACAAGAACAACACTATCGATTTTACACGAAAAAAAAAACCAGCTGAAAAAATACAAAAAAGCTTGGAATCGTCAACCCTATAAAGACATGCAAATTAAGAACCCCGTGTTTGCGTTTTAATACGGTCCGATGATCAATAACCTTCAGTGTCGGTACTGAAAAAGTTGAAATTAAAAGCTCCGGTAAAAATTCCACGTTTTCATTGTCCCAATGTAAATGATACAGAATCGTATGTATTTATTGAAAACGCTTGATTTAAAACATTTTAACTGAATATTGATGAAGCCTTTTTTAGAGATTTTTTACCAGCGTTTTTTTACCGTGAATAGGGTCGGATGAAATGGATATGAGGTAACCCGAGTGTGGAATTAAGGGGCACAATGAAAATTGAAATAAAATGTTAAATAAATGTGAGGATAAAGTGATATTTTAACAACGATATAGATTCTAAACTGGACAAATGCGAGTCGGAGTCGTGCACTGAGGGTTCTGTACAAACTTACCTACCTATATAAATAGTTTAATTTCCGATTTTTTTTCCGAATCGCCAAAAAAAAATTTCTTTTTTTTGGGACGAAACAACTTTACTGTTTTCAGATTTATTCCTATACCTGTGCTACCTTGCGTTATGCCAAATTTCAGGATTCTGGATCCACGGGCAGTACCCGATGAATTTTGATTCCCTTGAGAGTGTTGAACCTTGAAATATACGTTTTTTACGACATAACTGGCCGTAACTTTTTTTTCGTTAATTTAGATTTTTTTTTTTCCAGCTACAAGGGACCACAGACTCTTGAATATGGGTTTAATTCAATTTTTACCTCGATACCTCTTTGCGTTCCTGAAATTAAGGATCTTGACAGACAGAGGAACAACAAAGTGATCTTATAATAGTTCCGGTTTTTCCTTTTGATGTACGAAACCCTAAATAGCTCAAATAAGAATGTTTAACCCTTAGTTCCGAATTACGTCAAAAGCGATTATATCGCGAATCCGACCAAATTTAATAGTCACAAAATATAAGGACTAGAGTCTGTCTAATAAGTTAAACGACTTGGGTAATTATTAGAATATAATGAAATCAGATGTAGACAACACGGGTTCAATAATTATCAAGGTTGATTAAGATATAGAGATCATTGTTTACTAACTGAAGAACCTAATGAAAAGTATCGAATATAAGTATTTTTAAAATGATTACATATTATACAAAATTCCCAAGTCGGTTGACTTATTAGACAGACTATATTGGACACTATTTGTGACGTTGCGTGTTGGTCGGATTCGCGATATAATCGCCTTTGACGCAATTCGGAACGCGGGGTAAGATTGCCAAGCGCTTGTCAAATGTAACGTAATCAATCTAATATCTAAAAATTTATCAAATATCTGAGAATTTCTGAAAAGGAAACCCATGGTCTAAGAACGCAAATGGCAACTGAAGGACACGGGTGTGCTTTAGTCAGTTACAGTCTAACAGACCTTCGCGCTCCACCTAGACTAGGAGAATTTATTGAATGACTTCCCATTTTAAAAAAAGCCAGACTGCCGGACGGCGAGGTACCCATTGCTCACCTTCTGCAAACCCGCGCCTACTGTGGCAGGCTAGGTCTCCCTTATATACCCATAAATGTTAGGTGATAGGCGTAATCAACTTTTTAATGTTCCCAATGCTGGGACGTAGGCCTCCTCTCTAGGAGAATGAATGGGCCGTAATCCACCAAACAAGCCCAGTGCGGGTTGATGAATGTCATATGTCTTCGAATTTTTAGTTAGGACGTGTGGACGATGTTTTCGTTCACCGTTTTGAGAGCAGTGCTGATGAAATAAATTAAACAAAGTAATCCGCCTGGCAGGTTTTGAACCGGTGACCTGCAACTCGCAAGTCGGGGCCGTCACCACTCGGCCACCACTGCTCTTTTGGTGATAGGATTGTGCCGTATTCATTAAATGAGTGAAGCATCGTACAATTTCCTCTTTACGCTGGGAAAACCAATATTCAACATCCAGCAATAACAGTTCGTTCCAAAACAACGATATTGTTTGCTGTAGTTCTAGTTTTCTATGTTCAACAGACTAACAACAGACATTACAATAACTAAGCATACCTTTACAAATAAACATTATTGTTCTCTACTTGTAGGCGTTTTTTTTTTTTAATTGGAAAATGTCTTCCCTCGCTCTAGTGCAGAGAGGACATGCGTATCAGACTTTTACTGACTAAAACGACACTTATGTTCCTTCAGATGCTCTTTGCGTTGTAAGACTACTGATTTCCATTTAAGAAGTCGACTCGTGTCCCTAGTAGGCTTCAGACCTGCTGGGGCCCTACGGTTTTGCTGACATCTCTTTAAGCCGCGCGTGGAACATTACTCCCTATACCTACATACCTACTTGTGCAGCATGTAGTATTCCACGCGTAGTTCTAGTTAGGTAAAGAAATAAATTAAAAAAAAAAATAATGGCCTTGTCCTTGAAAAAATCTGTATAGCCTTTAACTTGACATCTTGTAGTGTTGTGTTTATATTAAGGAGAAATGTATGTATGTGACGACGACTATGATAGTTTAGCGATAATAAGACACTGAATTGATTCCTTAGTAGTGGCATGGGGGGACGCACGTGAGCGTAAACGTGGAACAACGTTACTCACACGTGTACCACACACGTCGATCTGGGCGTGTTACACATGTGTGTCGGTCTAATGTAGTTCTAGCTTCATCGTATGAATTAATGTAGTAATTATTTATTTTATTTGACTGTAGAAATTAATATTGTATTTTTTTCCATGCATGCAACCATATTTGTACGCCTCTAGGCATAACATAGCGACCTATGAATTTTATTCAAGATCTGTATCCTCTACTTGTGTTAAACAAATAATAAATGATTATTGACTATTGATTATAATCAATAATCATTTATACTCGTGAATTTGAAAAAGTTTTTACCACCAACGAAAATTGGTTTAAACGAGATCTAATAAGTAGTTTTTTTTTTAATACGCCATAAATCTAATAAAATACACTATTATTAAAACATCGATCAAAGTTACAACGCACTACAAGAACTTTTATACACTTCTGGACACATCTATTGGCCCACCTTAGAGTTTAGGTTTCGATGGCCCCTACCGAAATATGATTGCTAGATTGAACAAAAACTGTTGATGCAGTTTTAAACCTGAAACATTTTACCATGTTTTTCGATCGTATTGTTTTAAATTTGAATTCAGAATACCATACGACATGGAGCTACGCCTAACAAGTCGGATATGCGCCTTGTTAAAGGCAATTGATTTTTGAATAAAAAACATGTTTTATCAAATAAAGGTTTAATTTAATGACGCGTGTTGCCTCCATGGGCATCTACCACAGCTCTAATACGATTAGGCATAGAGTTTATCAACCGCTCTATGAAATTTTGAGGGATTATCTCCCATTCCTCTTCTATGGCAGTTTTCAACTCCTGCATCGTCTGGGCAACTGGCTGACGAGCCCTAACACGTCTTTTTAGCTCGTCCCACATGTGCTCAATGGGGTTCATGTCTGGGCTTCTGGCTGGCCAGTCCATAACTGTGATGTTCACATCCCGAAGATATTCCCTGACGATGCCGGCCGCATGGGCTCTTGCATTATCATGCATAAAAAGGAAATTTGGGCCCACATAGTCCGCGTATGGTATCACGTGAGGTTCTAAGCACTCACGAATGTACCTTTCAGCATTTAATGTTGGCAGCCGTGGTCCTGTAACAACCTCAAGTTGAGTTTTGCCGCTCGCGAATATACCGCCCCAGACAGTCCATGAGCCACCGCCATAAGCAACCCTCTCTTCAAAGCAGCATTGTGCGAAACGCTCTCCCTTACGTCGGTAGACCTTCTTCCTTCCATCATTGCCATGTAACACAATTTTAGACTCATCAGAAAAGAGTACACGGCTCCAATCTTGCTGTGTCCAATTTAAATGACTGCGTGCGAAATGAAGGCGCGCTGTTCGATGGGCTCGCGTCAGTTTGGGCCCATTAGCTGGCTTGTGTGGTACCATATCGCGTTCTTTTAACCTTGTCCGAACAGTTCGAGCGCTCACAGATACTCCGTGGAAGTCGCGAAGTTGGTTTTGTATCTCAATGGAGGTAAGGTGACGATTTCTCAAGCTGGTCGTCACGATGAATCGATCCTGCCTTTCAGTTGTGACCCGAGATCGTGGCCTTCCTTGGCGACGAACAAAGCCGCCAGTCTCTAGGTACCTCCGATAAACATTTCGGACCGCAGATCGACTTAAATTAAGTTGAGCACTCACGTTTCTTTGGCTGTGTCCGGCCTGAATAAGTGCCACAGCTTGGGCGGCGACTTCAGGTGAAGTATCCATAGATTATTGATAGAACCTCACCTTAATGTTAAGAATAAGTAATGTTTGTTGCAAAACCAAAGATATCAATCACTTTTATATCAACCAATAAAACCAAGTTTTCTTAGTATTCGATTGTTTGATATCAACAAACAGGCTCCAAATTGTCTTTTGTTTCTTTAAATTCTGTGTTCGAAATTCAAAAAAAGACTATTGAATGAAATTGTGAATGTGCCAGGTTCAAAACTGCATAAAAACTTTTTGCTCGACCTAATATAAAATTTTAGCTAGGACCAAACGAAACTGAAAATACAAGGTGGGCCAATAGATGTGTCCAGAAGTGTATTATGTTACTTGCTGCTACGGAACCCTTCATGGACGAGTCCGACTCGCACTTGGCCGGTTTTTTTTGAGACACCTCTCGTATCTCCGAAACTACACGTAGAATTAAAAAAATAAGTATGCGATTGTAATCCTGGCACACAATATAGTACAATTCAGTTGTAGTTTTAGCGGCACCAAAATCACTGTTGATCTGTGTGTGTTGTGTGTGATAGGAGCGATGGTTACTTTTTGAATAGGGTAGTGTCCAGGGTCAAAATAATTACATTTTATTTAGTCCGTATTTTAGATTATAAAAAAATATTGGACACGTTTTTTTTTTCCTTTTTCGATTAAACATAAAATAACAAAGATATAGCCCATTAAAGTTACGTGTGACGTCACCACGTGCGAAAAAATTCAGCACGGCGTGACGTCACACGCAACTTTAATGGGCTATATCTTTGTCATTTTTGGTTTAATTTACAAATAAAAAAAAATCGTGTCCCTTATTTTTGATTAATCTAAAAGACGGACTAATTACATTTTTTACGGCCACTAGCCTATTGAAGCGGGCATTAAGAGTCAGTCTAGGGCGATCCGTCGAATAGTTCAAACGCTCCTAACGAGTTTACTGGAACTGGTATAATAAATACAAACAAACACACTTCTACATTAAATCAAGTGCCATTTCAAAGTGATGTAATCAATATCATACGAATATCAGATAAACAAATCATAATACCATATGTATACCGCATAGACCGCCCACCATTAGCACTACCAGTAATCAGGGTTCGTTGGGCGTAAATAGAGAACCGCACAAATACGTACGGAACCCACTGCAAATGACGCGGTCGCCGGCCGCATGCCCGCAAATTTGAATTCGTTACTCATTTTCTGCTCATTGTAATATTCAGTAGTGGTATTCATAATTTGCTGATTAATGCTGATGTTATAATCGTAACTTTGGACCGTTCCTTCAATCTGACAGTGTATTTAGAAGAAAGGCTTACATGTATGCAAGGCCCGATCTAGGGGGGGAGGGGGGGGGGGGTCATTTGGCCAGAGCGGCAAAAAATGAGGGGCGGCAAAATTTACTTATTCCTATCTTTCAACCTAGCTATTAGCCATTCACACCCAAGTTGGCAGGTTGAGAATTTTATATGCCACCTTCCAACCTTAATACTTCAGGTTGGATGGTGGAAATTTTTAAGACTGAAGACTCATGACTTATATGGTTTTGTGTACCAATATAAAGGGCGGTGAAAATTATCTTTGCCTAGAGCGGCGAAATAGCTAGATCGGGCTCTGCATCTATGGAGTTATCATCATCATTTCAGCCTATGGACGTCCACTGTTGGACATAGGCCTCCCCAAGTGTCGCTACAATGAATGGTCCTGTGCGTCCCGCATACATCGGATTCCCACAACCTTCACCAGGTCACCGTTCCATCTTCTAAGAAGACTTTTAACGTGTCTTCCGGTACACGATTTCAAGTCCGACAGTAATATCGATTATGATAAACTCGGCAAGTGCGAGTCTAACTCTCGATCTGAGAGTTCCGTAAAAACTTATATATATAAACTAGCTTTTGCCAGCGCGGCTTCGCTCCAGCTCTTCCCTGCTCCACCCTATTGTACCCTACTGTACCCTACTTTACCCTACTCTACCCTACTTTACCCTACTCTACCCTACTCTACCCTACTCTACCCTTCTCTACCCTACTCTACACTACTCTACCCTACACTACCCTAATTTTCATTTTTTTTCATAAGAATCTTCTCCTCACAATAACGACAATAACGAACACAACAAAAAAAAAGATTTAGCGAAATCGGTCCAGCCGTTCCAAGCGTGATGGCGTGACCAAGGAAATAGAGATTCATTTTTATATTTTTATATTAGTATATACAGATAGTTCAATTTCCAAATGGAGTCTCGAAGATTTTTCCGTTTCGTCAAAAAAGTTTATTTTTGTGACGAAACTACAATTTTACAGTTTTATTCCTAATCTTATGCTGTGAGACTTTGCAACATGCCACAAGATTCTAGGTCAACGGGTAAGTACCCTATGAATATGAATCCCTTGAGTGTCAATACACGTTTTTTGCGACGTAAATGGTTGTATCTTTTTTTTTTTTCATTAACTCAGAAGTTTGATTTTTTCACAGCTTTTAGGGACCACAGACTTGAGTATATGGTTTTAATTTCAACTCGATACCTGCACGTGTTCACGAGATAAAAGCTCTTGACAGACAGATAGACGGACGGACAATAAAGTGATCCTATAAGGGTTCCGTTTTTTCCTTTTGAGGAATGGAACCTTAAAAAAAATTGGTGGTTAAATATTCTTCAAAGTGAACATAGCATATCTAAATCAATCAATAATTCAAAAAGAAAATGGATTTAAAGGTCAGCGGGGCTTTATCAGGGCGCAACTGGCCGGAATTGAAATTCACAGATACTCGTACTGCCGCCTAGGCAAGTACGAGTGTTGTGTCCATTTAATTCCGAACAGATGTTTAAGGAACTATAAGCCTTAATAGGAAATCTTGCACGATCTCCATAGAAGCCACTTAGGATACAATTTACATAGATTGATTCCAAGACGAAATTCATGTAATTTAGCACCACAACTAGGATATTGCTTTACTTGGATCATGTTATTTGCGTAGCGAGAATTAGTTTACTATGAGAGAACTGATTGGATTCAATTCTAGCAAAGGTCCTTACCATCATCATCATCATCATCATCATATCAGCCGAAAGACGTGAACTGTTGGACATAGACCTCCCCCAAGCGACGCCACAACGACCGGTCCTGTGCGTCACGCATCCATCGGTTTCCCGCGGCCCTGACCAGGTCATCGGTCGACCTTGTTGGAGGCCTTCCAACTAACTCCACTCTAGAACCTTTCGTCCTCATCGACCATCTGTTCTGCGTGCAATATGCCTATTATCGCTTAAGTTTGGCGATTCTACGAGCTATGTCGGTAACCTTGGTTCTCCTGCGGATGGATATCTTCATTTCTGATGGGATCACGCAAGCAAAACTCCAAGCATAGCCCTTTCCATCGCCCTTTGGGTGACTTTAAGCCTTCTTATGAGGCCCATTGTAAGGCAATTACCATGACGTTAAAATTTCAATCGTGCGAGCGAGAAAGAGAGATAGAGCTATACCTACACCCTATACTATATATGTATATTACAAGTAATACATTTAATATTAAATTAGATTTTTTAGTCCGATTGCAAAGTCAATCTAGGTCTTAAGTACGGACTGAATAAATTAACCGACTAAGTACCTATTACATAAATCACACAACTTTATACGGGAGAAGAACTGAGTAGCAAGCGTTGGGTTTTGTGTATTTGATGCGGCCTACCCAAATGTCCTTTCTTTGGAATTGTTCATCAAGTCGTTGAGCTCCTTATTAGTCCTAAGTTTGAGCTACACGAATACTAACAAATGCTTGCACTGACTGGACAGGTCCACTCAAATATGTGTGATTCTTTCCTCTAAAGACTATCTAAGACATTAATCTGCATGGTTCTCATATGATTTGACCATTACATATTCTTTACTGTAAGGAAATTTAAAAGAGACTTTGACCCCTGAGTTAGTTTCGGTGTTTCTTCTCAGGGTATTCAGCTAGGAAACACCGGCCTCATCTAGTTTAAACTGACTGAAAACCAAATTGATGTGTAAAAGTGTTTTTTTTTTTAAACCTATTTGCAAAATAAAGATCATTTATCATTTGGGTTTTTTTTTTAATAGTTATGATTTTGATCGTATACATATAGCTACATCCCTTTCCCCCTTTTTATCCCTTTAACAATTCAGTTTAGGTAGTAAGCGGTCGCTAATATTATATTTACAAAGACGAGTGTCTGTATGCTTCTACTTCTTCAGGCTCAAACGGCTGAACGGATTTCGATGACACTAGGCACAGGATAGGCCATATCCTAGATTAGCACATAGGATACTTTATAGGCTTTTTTTTGGAGGGGAAAATCATCCAATTACAACCCCCGCTCTTGGGTGGAGCGGGAGACAGTGTCAGACTCTTACTGACTAAAAAACCCACCCCGTTCCTTCAAGCCTTCATACCGGGGCTCGAGTTCCCTTTCGGATAACCCTGCCCCAGTAGGCTTCGACCTGGCTGGGCTACTGTTGCTGACAACTCCTTGTAGCGCGCGGGAACAGTGCGCGCCGTCGACGACTTGGGCTTGGTCCGGACAGTTACCGGACGGTCGGACAGCGAGCTACCCATTGCTCACCGTCCGCAAGCCCGCGCCGGTGGCTGGAAATCAGGATCGGAATCCCGGCGGCGGCGAGAGCGCCGTTGCCTGATGCGGTCGGCCTCCTTTGCGAGCATTACTGCTTCGCAGAAGTCGGCGGCCACCTGCCACTCCACGCTCCGATACTTTATAGGCTAACAGTATGTTCTTTTGGGATAATTTTCTACTTTCACGCGGGTGAAGCCACTTGCAGAGCTAGTCTACATCTACACTACTATAATAAAGAGGTAAAGTTTATTTTTTTGTTTTCTTGTTTGTAGGAGGTAATCTCTGCAAATACTGATCCGATAGCTAAAATTTTTTCACCGATAGAAAGCTGCTTTATTCTTAACTAGCGTAAGCTATATTTTTACGCGGGTGAAGCCGCAGGAAAAAGGTAAAGGCAAAAGTTTATGAGTGTAGGTATTTGTTACTCCTTCACGCGGAAACTGCTGAAGGGAATTGAATTAAATTTGGCACACGGGTAGATGATATCCCATCACCCGTAATGAGGACTCGATGGAACGTTTGTAGGTGCAAGGGAAAGTCGAAGGCAAAAGATCTCGTGGACGCTCTCCAACACGGTGGACGGACCTTATCAAAACCGTGACACACTACAGCGTAAATGAAGGCTCCCAAGCCGCCAAACACAGAGCTGCATGGCGTCGTATCACGAGACAGGCGGTGGTGCGGGACTCGACCGAAACATGACCACGACCACTCTGTCAAGAGTGTACGACTAAGAAAAAGTAGATGATATCCTGGCATAGCATATAGGATACATTATACCCTAGGAATATGTTCCCTTGGGATAATCTTGTAGTATCAAGCGCGTAAAACCAGTGGCAGCAGCTAGTGAAAAGATAAATGTACAATTTCGTCCCAATTTCCAAAACCTGTCCCTTTTCTATCTTTTTGCGAAAACAAAGCAAACTTTCAAAGTTATCTCCACGTCGCCTGACAGTCGCACGCGGTAACCAATGTTACGTCTCATAGTAATTCCTAATCTAATGTAGTAACGTCACCATAGCAGAAAGATAATGTCCTGTCATTTCCATTATTCACTCCCTTTGGGAAGTGGGTTAGGCTTGTTACATAAATGTAGCGTTATTTTTGACGTATTCGTTGTATTGTTGAATATTAAAATTTTAAATTGGATTTTATTTATTCAATAGGCTTTTCAACAATAAGTACGATAGGTATTACATTTATATAGAATTTAATTTAATCTAGTTTTAAGGACATATTTATAATTATTGATCTGTTCGACACAATTTATGTTGTTATAAGAAAAGATGCTTCTACATTAAAATGTATACACATTACTAAATTAACTTTATACACCTCATCACTACTATAGAAAAGCATAGCATGCACTACATTATACGCCGATAACAATATTACTAATTGATTATATGAACAGAGTTATTAATTATTCTCAGATCACAACGGTCATTACTTGAAATGATTTTGAACAATAATCGTTCCACCTGAATTTCGATCATCGTGGACAAAGTGAGGTTGCCATAATCGCTACGTTTGGCAAGCGGGTTAGCGTCCGATCGCAGTACGGTTAGAGAATGCAGCTGCCCGTTCTCTGGTATGTCCACGAAAATGACACTATGCGGGTTAATAAAAGCAAGAGTCATAAGAAAAAAAAACAATTTGCAGTGTTCCAAGGCTGCATCAAATGGGAGTCCAACTCAGCATGTGTAAGGTAAATGTACCTGACGCTGATATATATAGGGTGACTGGTAATTAATGACTGATACTTATACAGGTGATTGTACTCATGATTATAAACAACTTTCCCAATGAAACTTTTTTTTATTCTCATCAGTTTTATCACAATATCAAAGCTCAGATATTAGCCGCGTAACATGTGTTACGCGGCTAATATCTAAGCTTTGTTATTGTGTTAGTATGTTTGTCTCATGTACCTTACCCACAATAGTATTGGGCACCCGCGCCGCTTGCGAACCCGTCGGTTGTTCGCGAAATGTGAATACCGATGGGCGCGAACAGAAGAGTGATCGCAATGGGCGCGAGTTTGCGCGAACAGCTGGTTTTGTTATTACAATAAAACTGATGAATATAAAAAAAGTTTCTTTTGGAAAGTGGTTTTTAATCATGAGTACAATCACGTGCTTAAGTATCGGTCACTAATTACTAGTAACCCTATAGGGTTACTAGTGACCGATATATATATTCTGCTCGGATCTCGAGCCGAGTTTATGGATGAAGTAGAAGTGTGCCTCGCATGGGGGCGCTGCTGTATCCTCGTGAAGGTGATTGGCGGGTGATTTTCTGCGTCAAGTTGTGGTTCAGACCATGGTCTGGAACGTGAGGGAATGGGAAGCGGTCGCCTGCTCCTGCGAAGTATTAATGCAAGCGAAAGCGATGGACGCAACCGTGAGGGAACAAACACCCTCACGCTCCAGCCATTATCGTACTAAGCGCGGGCTTGCAGACGATGAGCAATGGGTAGTTCGATGTCTGTCTGTCATGTAAGGACCAGGCCTAAGTAGACAGCGAGTAGTCTATGCGTGCCTCAAAGAAATGTCAGCTAGAGCGGGATAAATTATTTTAAGATTTTCATCAAACAATATTTTTCGTGTACAATGAGTTTATATTTGCCAGCCTTTGTCAGAATTTATTTTCCACGAAAATTCCTGGAAGAAAATTCCTCTTTGATTTTACTAAGTGAAACTTTAATAAGTACTTATTTAAGCTGTTACTACAGAAATACACAAAAAAACTGGGCAAGTACGAGTCGGTCCTGCGGTGTGAGGGCCCATAGTTAAAACTTTTTGAAAATATTTAGTGAACATTTCCAAAGAAATGTGGAATTTGAAATCAGATTTTGTGAAAGTCAAATGAGCGAGTTATGAACTGTTAAGTTGGGTGCTCACATAAATTGCATTAAAAAAAATCAGTTGCGAATCGCTAGAATAAAGTCGATGGTTATGAACAGCTAATTGAACGATTCAATAAGAGTGTTATTAATATCGTGCGGTTTTGATCACGTGTGGTTGCCCTGCACGCGTAATCTTCGCGAATGTCCATTTCATACAAGTGTTTATTGTAATGCGTGGAATACGCACAAGGGACGCATTTTTTTTTGTAATTTGCCATTTCTGCTTGCGGGGCAATCCCGTATACGTAATGAAATCCGCACAATATTAAAAACATCTTATGCAAGGATATTAATAAATCTATAATTCATTTAGACACCATTGATCCAATGGTTAGTTTAAGGCTATAGGTGTTATTAAATTAATAATTAAATATTTCAAATTGCAATTAGTACATAATTAATTACCCTATTCCATCAGCACCAGTACCCTAATTTGATGCTCCAGTACTTTTAGTTGAACTTTTGAGACCATAACTCGAGAACAGCAAATTTTATCATACTCACTGTTGATCCTATAGCAGAAATTCATTTTTCATGTGTGGTTTCACCCCTGAAACATTTTAATTATTAAATAAAAGGCTCATCGTATTAAAAAAAAAACTACTTATTTTTTATAAACCGAATAATTATATTTGTAGTTGTCATAATACAAAGACCCTTATTCTGATATCAAAAATAATGACACTACGCCTGAAGGACTTTGTATTTGAGGGACATCCGGTATTTGTTACAAATTATTTATTCCGACCTCCTAAGATAAAAATACGTACTCTCACTTTGATTTATTCAAACAAACTATAAAATATTATTCATATTTTCATGACAATGTTTGTAAATTATTTTATTTAGTTATTCTTTCACTGCTTTTGTAGCATGTGTTGATGACTCTGAGAAGAAATGCCGAAAGAATCAAAAAGGTCAAAGTCTATTTTAAAATTCAGACATTTTTGTGACGTCATATGACTAAATGTCAAATGTCATAGGCTTAGATTTACAGGAAATAGCAAATCTGAGAGATTATTTTCTGAAAATCGAACGTGATCCAACTAGTCAGCGCAAACATTTGACAGTAATCGTGTAGTTCAACTCAGAACTACAACTTAGGATAACAACTCGACAAACAATATTAAAAAAAAAAAAATTGGATTCCGATCTATAACGGTAAAATGGGGTAAATAGACACAAAACTTCAAAGGGTATTATCACGATATTTGAATATTTTTTGCAGCATTTAACTATATCAATTTATTAATGAATTGATATTTTAAAAAGTCGATGTTTTCTTAGAAGCAGATAACATGATATCAAAGTGAAAACCAAAGTAGATTACGAGAGACGTAGATTTGCCCGTAGCTCCAAGGAAGTCAAAATCACCTTGTTTCGAGCCTATTGTACATCTTTTTATACGTGCGGTCTGTGGGTTTCATATGCGCATAAGTCCTACAGCGCTCTCCGCGTGCAATATAATAACTCACTTAGAGCACTGTTGCGGCTGCCTCGCTTCTGCAGCGCGTCGGGAATGTTCGCAGAGGTACGCACTGATTGCTTTTATACCAGTATGCGCAAGAGAGCGACCTCGTTAGCGAGTAGAGTGCGGGGCAGTAGCAACAGTCTTCTTGCTGTCGTTGCCTCTAGGTTGGATGGGCCCTTTATACGGCACTGGCAGGCCTTGCACGCACCTGTAAATCAGGCGTGGGGCAGGTAACTTTGTGTACGTTTCAATCATGCATTTAATTTTATTATTATTATATTAATGACATTTTAATTTGAAATTTTATTCTGTTGACCATATTAATTTAATTTATTGTTTTGATCATTTTAATATTTAACTGACATTGTAATTGTAATTTATGACATTTTGATCTAGTGTGTAATTGGATTTAATACTCGTGTGCAATGATGAAACTATAAAACTTTGAACTAACATAGAAATAAGTGTTACTAACATACAATGTGGACCAAAAGTTGTCTTTTAAATAAATTATTATTATATAAAGTGTTGCTTCTATTCACCCTGATTTACGGTAGCAGATCTGAGTTCATTTTTTTTTTCTAAGTACCTAGCTCATTACATCTTCCCACAACTTACAAAATAAATGTATATTACATCTTCAACCACACTACTTATTACAATTAAATATAATCTTATTACCTCGTGCCCTGAAAACAAAACAAAACTTTAAAACAATTTTAAGCCCAAATCTAGAAACAGTTTTAGTGTCACTTAAT
This sequence comes from Mythimna ferrago, assembly GCA_910589285.2. Lineage (NCBI taxonomy): Eukaryota > Metazoa > Arthropoda > Insecta > Lepidoptera > Noctuidae > Mythimna > Mythimna ferrago. The sequence continues at coordinate 4,751,999 of OU342680.1, forward strand.
CCCCAATTTAAAGGCATCCCAAAATATACATATTTTAGTGAGGCCTAAACTAAATTATATGTACAAACTAAACAAGTGGCCGTTACTAAGCTAAACCAAAATTACTAAAGGCCGAAAGCTAATCAAGATCTATTGGACTCATTAGTGGCTAACGAGAACTTAACTAGGGTCATCCCAATGGGCCCCTAACCTAAAAGCTGAGGTAAGTAATTCTTATCATGAGCCCCTTAGTGAATGCACGCAATGTTTTTTACAGTTGTTTTCGTTTTTGGCTTTTTTAGCATTCCGCTAATTCCGCCTTAATTGTTTAGGGAACGATAACTCAGCTTAGATACCTAATTAATTTTTGGCATAGTCTATCTAGACCGGGCTCGATTCTTACGTGATAAGCACATTGACGTAGAACATAGTTGATGACAAAAGACTAACAGCATATTGAGCTTAAGACGTCTATCGTCAAAGTGAGCATTTTAAGATTTTTGTTTCATATAACGCAATCCAACACAATCTACACTAATATTATAAACAGGTAAAGTGTGTTGTTTTTTCATTTACTTTAAATAAAATATCGGCCATGTGCAAGGCAGACACGAAGGATTCCGTACCGTCTTACAGTTGCCATCACGGATCTTGAACACTTGCGCAGAAGTCAAATATTCGGTCTCTTTAGTGGTGCAAAGTGCGACGCGGGGGCGGGGAGTGTCAGTGATTGGCTGGCCGCACCATCACTCCTCATTCGTTCACTGCGTTGCTGCATGTATCTAACAACGAAAAAGATTGGCTCGCCAATGTATGGAATACGCAAAGCGATCCCCACTCTGACGCCGAGCGTTCAAGTACCGTGATGGCAACTGTAACTAACGAAAAGATAAATACCCCGTATTGTCGACATCTTAATGCTGTTAACATACTTAACTATAAATATGTATGTACATAGATAAACAAATTATATTCTCCCATTTATTGAAATACCTACGATAAGCACGGTCAATTCTTCAACTACAAATGTAAATTTTTAATCGCAACAAATATAATTTCACAACAACAAATTAACGATTTCGGACATTTTCTTGGTGCTCTGAGACTTTGCTTCTCGTGAATTTTGATCAACGGAAAGTATCCTATAGCTTTTCATTCCCATGTGAGTATCAAAATATGCAGCTTAAACAGTCGTATCTTGTAATTGTGTAAACTTAAAAGTTTAATTTATTTCGCAACTTCAAGGGATTACAGAGCAGAGTATAATGTCAAGTTAATACTTTTAAGGATCTTGCCAGATCAGATGGTCTGTCAAGATTCTTTTTTTCAGAAACGCTTGAATGTTTTCTGTCTGTCAGTTAACAGACAGACAGGCAGACAGATAGACAACGAATCGGATAAGGGTTCCATTTCTCGGAACCCTAAAAATCAAGTAAATAAATATAAAAAGGCAGACGTTACCCGAAATATTTCGTTCCCCATTAGCAGTGTAAACATACGGACGCTAGTTTGTGCAGCGCATTGTTGGTATACTTTCACAATGACCCTACTGAACATAGTGTCGCTTTATCACAAATGCACATGGGGAGTGGTACAAGTTGTAGAGAAAAACGAAATGGATAGGCTCTTAATAAACTAGTGCACCTCACCGTCAACGATTGAATCACTGCTTCCCATCACGTAGGATCGCAAACAAGCAGCAGTTGTATATCGATTTAAAAAAAAAATGTAATTTCGTCAGTAAGAATTAAAGACAAATGGTACATTTTAATGATTGTTTTAAGAATTTGATTGCTATCAAAATAATTAAAATTAAAAATATTTAAAAAGTAAAAATAAATAGGTAAAGCGAGTTCGCACTTGTTACGCCGCGCGCCGTGGCAACCAATGCACCACAAACATATCTTAGTGCAACAGATGCAGTTCGTTAATCAAAATTATTTAGATTCAACCTATTTCACAAAATTTTATTATTATTAAATGTTCAATTAATGTCAAATATAAAAAAAAACAATTCTTATACTAAAACAAAATAAAATATATAATAAAAACACTTAAAGTTATTAAATACACATATAGCATAAGACACTTAAATATTAACAAAACTAAATATTTCACATTTAATGTCTTTGCACACAATAAATGTGTTCTTAAAATGTTGTGAAAATTTACACTTCCGCCTGACCACCGCTAAGTTTATTTTTGCTTGCACTCAAAACGAAAACTTGAAAGGGTTTGGTTAGGATTCAAACGAAAAATCGTTTAAATGATCAGGCAAAAGTGACCGCGATAGTACCTATGTATCAACTATAGCTAACTATTGGCTTTGGGAAACATTTGAAAGACTGAAAACACAAAGAGCAACTAACGGACATAAGTGGCTAGTAAAAGTCTGACACTCTCTTTTGCTCCACCCTAGAGAATGTGAAATTTTTCCCGACCTCAAAAAAAACTGTATCAGCTATTTTTCAGACACAATTTACTTTTGTCAATTATTGTCAATCGCTAATTCCTTTCACTTAGACCACACACAAAACACAGGCACTAACACGATATTGCTTTTTCCCATATAGGACCGTTCCTTTTTCATGTAAAACATGTCGATGTCCCACCTAGCGGGTGAATGTAGATCGGACCTTATTTTCACGACGATATAGCCAATGTGTGATGCCGCCCTTAGATCTCGAGTTATAGGCGGATTCTGAAGGACCGTTTTATGTGGGTGAAAGGGTCAGGTTACTATGTCTGGTAAAAATGTTGAAAGTCTATGATAGTATTGGACTGTATTGGTGAAAAAGCATGTCTCTTTTTTGTAGTGAGTTTATTGTCTTATAGTTGCTTCTGCCAGCGGGTTCACCTGCGTAAAAAATTTCATCATCATCATCATCACCCTTTATAATGTTCTCACTGCTGGGACTCAAGCCTCCTCTCTAGAAGAGGGAATGGGCCGTAACCCACCACGCGGGACCAGTGCGGTTTGATAAATGTCACATGTCTTCGTATTTTTGGTTCTAGGACATGCCGGTTTCCTTACGATGTTTTCCTTCACCGTTTTGAGAGCAGTGGCGGTGAAACAAATTACACAAAGTAATGCGCCTGGCTGGATTCGAACCCACGACCTACGACTCGTAAGCCAGGGCCATTACCACTCTCTAAAAATAAGGGGCTCTCGAAAGGCGAAATCTTGATTTTTTTTAAGCTATTGCATAGCTTCTATCGCGGGCTTTGAGCGTGGAGACCGAATCCAGAAATTCCGTAACGAAAATAACCTAACACCCCCCACTCATTTGTTTTTTGAACGTGGTGACCGATAAGAAAACAAATGAGTGAACAATCAATAGCAGCTGTTGGCGAGGTCTGGTTTTGAATGGGTGGGGTTAAGCAGCTGTTGGCGAGGTCTATTGCATAAGTTGATAAAAAATGCTATGCAATAGCTTTACCGCGGCATTCCCCGAGTGCCACACGTCTTTTTTATCTAATTCGGTTTAGTCACCAATACCTCAACTCCCATTCCTTAAAACCCTAGTCCTAGTTAGACCTAAATACGACGACGAGTTACCTCATGCTTGCCGTCCTCAAGCCATGGCAATTACCTTGTAACTTCTCTCTGTATAAACAAAGGAATAACGTTTTTAAAATCCGGCCTTCCATTTCAGAAATAACCTATTAAGAAAATAGTAATTTGTTACTTTCATTGACAATAAAAAACTTATTATAATGAACACAAAAACATTTCATAGTTACCTAAGTAATTAAAAAGCGTCTTCATAATATCTAGAAGAAAATACAACACAGCTAAAACAGTCACTATTCCCAGCAATTTAACACAAAAAACATTTTACTGAAACTCTGTATAATCGAAAGAACAAGAAATTCCTTTTGTGCCAAAGTGTTTTGTAATAACATTTTTTTTTGTAACGTTCCCCGGCGCCGTAATCAAGTTATTTTAGCAAAAGTCAGTTTTAATTAAAGTAAATTAATAAGAAACCCATCGGCTACGACATTGTTTTGATATTTTCGTTTTAAAAGAGACGAGGGAAAAGGTCGGTAGGGACTTGTATTTCTTTTTGTTTTGACTTGCGTTTTCCTCAACTATACAGATGCTTTATGCTGTACAGAATTTTCGTGTTTTGTTTATTTCATTCTTGAACTATGCTTTCCTAGGTCTTGTACACTTTCTCACACTCCAGCCACTGCCAACGGAGACGCGCAGTGTCGGGAATCACAAGGCGATTTCCGGCAAATATTCGTGGACGATGAAGTATGGGTAGCTCGTCTTCCAGTAAAGATCAAGCCCAAGACGAGGGCTCGTAGTTTTCCACGCGTGTCTCAGAGAGGTGATAATGCTGTGAGAACGTTTGAAACAGTAAGTTACGAGTATACTGACAAACTTTTGCCTTTAATGTGATAATTACCATATTGTGCACACACACAGTTTGAATTGCCTTCTCTTAGAACACTACCAACAAAGGTGTAGGTCGATTTCCGCCAACAGGAAGAAGTTAGAGCTAGCGCGCACTGGTGACTTTTGGCAAAAAGTCATCGTGTTTATGGACCCAACATGTGGTGTGTGCACTTGAACACGTGACTAATACGCAATATTTTTTTTAAGCTATTGCATAGCTTCTATCGCGGGCCTTGAGCGTGGAGACCGAATCCAGAAATTCCGTAACGAAAATAACCTAACACCCCCCACTCATTTGTTTTTTGAGCGTGGTGACCGATAAGAAAACAAATGAGTGAACAATCAATCAAAATTCAATTCAATGTGTGAAAGTGTAACTTCAATTAATATCAAAGAAAAAAAAACAAAGGAAAAAAAATACTGCATAAATAAAATAAATAAATAATTATAATTGCATAAGTTGATAAAAATGCTATGCAATAGCTTTACCGCGGCAGTCCCCGAGTGCCACACGTCTTTTTTTTTTATATATATATATTATCTGACTCCAACCACATTAAATTCGTTAGTTTTTCTTTTTTTTTTTGCTTGTTAACGTCTCATTTACTGACAGTTGTAATTGTTATTATTTTTTCTACCTTTTTTTTTACATAGCCTCTTTTTATAATGTAAATGGAAGAACACTGTAGACTCCACGAATTCTTAGATTACTTCATATTTTGACTCACTTTTTTTAAATGTTTATTTTTATTGTGCTTTTGAGTACAATATAGACCGGTTTACACTGTTCTTAAATAACACCTTTTAATACTGTTATATGGAAATATTGTAAGTACAACCATTTTTTTAAAAGAGTAACCATGGAGTTTCTTGCCGGTTCTTCTCCATAGGAAACGACCAATTTCGAACCGTGCACTAGCTTCTGACGTTTTATAAGTGCCCATGTAGGCCTATGTGAAATAAAAAACGTTTTTTTTTAGACTTTTTTTTTTTGACTTGACTGTTGGTTAAAAATGACAAAAAATGTATTGTCACCCTGACAAAAGCCACTAGTGCGCGCTAGTCTTAAACATTAGTAACGTTCTGTCAATATGAACCACACAGTCATCACCAAAAAACGTCACTAACTTTCACCACATATCTTACATATTGAGTCAAGTTACAGAAAAAAATGTTGAGTAATAATCAGCTGGGACGCCAAATATTTTCCCTTACAGAATATTAAGAGGAGCGACAATACGAGACGAGTATTACTTGCGTCTATAACATATCGCTTTCAGAAAACTCTCGTCACGGATCCAATTTAAATACACCGAACCGTCATACGATGCCAATAACTTGTCACGTATGTGTAAAGAAAATGAAATTCCCAGGACAGACTGGCACAAATTAAATAAAGAAAAGCGATACTCAATATAAGTCGGGCCACGTACAAAATGATAAATTCTTTCATTTGTACCGTTTTCATTTAATTTATACAAATTTCCTCCCAAGTGGTGTGGTATTAAGGTGTGCACATAGTGGCTCGAAATGGCGGCTGTGTTTTTAAAATCAGATGAACCATTGTTATGGAGAAATCTTTGTTTTGTCTTCAAATATTATTTGACAGATTGACACACTAGCTATGAAGCTTGTGTATCATGAATTCTTTTTTAGGGTTCCGTACCTCAAAAGGAAAAAAACGGAACCCTTATAGGATCACTTTGTTGTCCGTTCGTCTGTCTGTCTGTCTGTCAAGACCCTTTATCTCGAGAACGCGTAGAGATATCGAGTTAAAATTACCATAAACTCAAATCTGCGGTCCCTTCAAGCTGTGAAAAAATCAAACTTCTAAGTTACCTAATAAAAAAGATACAGCCGTTTATGTCGCAAAATATATATATATACTCGCAAAAATCGAAATTTATAGGGTACTTTCCGTTGACCCAGAATTCTGAAATTTGACACAAAGCAAGGTCACATAGCAAAGGTATAGAAAAAAAATCTGAAAACAGTAAATTTTGTTGTTGAATACGTCACAAAAAAAAAATACGATTCGGAAAAAAATTCGAGATTCCATTCGGGTATTGTAGTTTGCACGGAACCCTCAGTGCGCGAGTCCGACTCGCACTTGCCCACTTTTTTTATGTAAGAAGTCAAAGCACCAAAGTCAAGGATGTCAATCTAATTCGCGCTCTATAACGTATTTAAAGCTTTATTTTATTATTTCCTAGCGACTCGCTGCTTAACACCCGAGTATTATTATTATTATTTAGAAATCTTTGAAATTCTCGATTTTTTTCTACTTTAATACACATTTAATCCTGCTTTCTCTATCTATTGGTAAAAAGTGTATAAAAATCCACACACAAGTAAGAGAGAGATTATTGTATTCATACAACCAGACAATAAACGCAGCGATGGGAATTTGTTTTCTATTACATATGTGAGGATAATCTCTACATTGTCATCTTCAACACCTTATCATTGAATTATGGAAAACAGGAGTTAGTTCTCCACTTAAACACAAACATAGTCACCTCCTTTACAAACACCTAATAACAAATTTGAACGTGTCTCTTTGTCCCTGTTCACGAATATAATTTGAAAAGGCGTCGGATAATAGCCCCCGATGGTGAGATAACAGGCGGGAAATAGAACCCTGTTTTGTGATGGTCCTAATTTGTTTTCCAATGTTTCAAGGTACCTACTGATATCAAACGGTGAATCGGATCTTTTTGTTCAATTGAAAAAAGGGATATCTTTTCAATTGAGTGTCCACACTGATGGGTTTTGGAAAATTTAATTGAATTATTCAAGTACTGCATGGGTTTCCCGCGAACCTGACTAGGTCATCAGTCCACCTTGTAGGAGGCCTTTTAACGCTGGGAAACCGATGGGTGCGTGATGCACAGGACCGGTCGTTGTGACGACGATTGAGGGAGGCCTATCTCCAACAGTGGACGTCTTTCAGCTGATATGATTATAAAGATGATTCAAGTACTAGTTAGTTAATAAACGTATTAGTATCATCAGTAACAGAATCTTCAAGTTCTTATGCTCCAGCCACCACGACCCAGACCCCGACTTCCAACCACGATAGGTGCAGGTTTGCGGACGGCAAGCAATGGGTAGCTCACTGTCTGACTAGCCGGTAACCATTCGGGCCGAGCCAAACGCGTAGTGTTCCACGAGTACACGTGCTCTTCAAAGAGATGCCAGCAAACCTCAGGGACCCAGCAGGGCTGCTGCTCGCTAGGGCCACGGGGATTGTCTGAAAAGGAAACTCGGCGTCCTAGGACTCAAAGGGCAACTAAAGGCACAGGTGTGGTTTTAGTCAGTAAGTCTTGCACCACTGCTTTCTAAAGAAATCATTGAAACATTAATTTCTAATCTCAAAAAAAAATTGTCAATACACATCACTTCAATTTAAATTATCTCCACGAGGGATCGTAACAGCGACACTACATAATGTTTAAATATTTCAAAATTATATCGAAGAAATAAGAACTTGGCTTGTAATATTTCTAGTAACCTAGAAGAAAATTAAAGTTAAATATATAGATACTATATCTAGGAAGTAAATTATGATTTGCAGCTAGTTTTTTTTTTTTTTTTGAGATTAGATATCATAAAAAGATTTTTTCACAAGCGAAGAGAGAGGTAGGTATATGTCAGTTTTACCGAATAAAACCCTCCTATCTTTCAGTTGCCTGTAGCGTTCCAAGGCCACAGTAAAAGTAGAACTACATTGGGCCCACATAGGCCGATCTGAAAACGTTAGTCTCCATACATTTTATATAGCAACTAGACTGACAGAGTTATATTAGACCCACGCCACGTGACGTGGTTTTACGTACAACTCCGTCATCCCCCACGTGGGCCTCGGTCTAATGTAGTTCTTATTGTAGTTCTCTCTTTCACAAAGTCGCGCAGCAGAGATCCACAGCGCGAGCAAAAAATTCAGCACGTTAAAACCAACAAAACTTATTTATCAACATTAAACAACGAAATAACTAACTCAAAACAAAATTAAATTCCCAGTACACAGTTCGAAAACCATTTCCCCATCAATAGACCACAAAAGTCATATATCATAATAACAGCCATTCTCTTTGATTCCCTATCCGCCATATTTTTCCGCGGCTCCATTATGCGCGCGCCCGAGCACAAACAATAATAAAGAGACGCTGTTAATCTTGCTTCGACTGTGACCAGTTTATTAGACACAGACACCCGTGTATAGAGAAATATACGCCTTCGGGGAAAAGTTAGGAGGTGGATGTCGGTTTACTGGATGAGGCACAGCACTAACTAAATAATAGCAAAATTAAAAATTTTTATAATAGGTATAAAATCTATAAAATGTAAAAGAACTGGTTAAGTCGAGTCTAATGACTGCGCACTGACAGTTCGACCGGTCATTGATCGATTAAAAAAATCGACTAGTTCTTATTAGTTAGCCAACTTGTGTTTTTTCTATAGCTTTATTTTATGTTTAATGTTTAATTAAGTTAAGTTTGTTGTTATTTTATGTTTTAATTTGTTTATTTTATTAATTCATTGCAAGTAAATAAATCTTTGCTAACCGATCGGCGTCTCATCGTCGACGACGGCTGGTGCTGAAAATCAGCGCTGTGGCTCTGTTTTTCATGAGCCCCAGCATTTTGCTGAGCGCTGGCCGTTTTGCGCGGATGTGACGCATATCTTATGTGTTACTTTTAGTTCGATATTGTTATTTATTTTTTTATGGTATGCGTCATGTTTGACGTGAATAAACACTTTTTCTTTCTTTCTTTCTTTTCTTTCTTTCTTCTAATGAGCCCAAACTCGACGTGTTTTACTAGTAGGCATTCCAGGGTTCCGTTAGCCACCTTCCAGTTCTAGCATCAGGTCCTCGTCGTTATGAAAAATGTTTCGAACTGGTTAAAACGAATCTAGTAAGCCCAAACTCGATGTGTTTACTAGTAGGCATTCCAGGGTTCCATCTAAACATTTTTTATGATGACCAGGACATGATGGTAGAACCTGAACAGGTATAGTTAGTTCAGAATGAGTGACTGAATGGATGCCAATAGTTTTTACACCATGTTAAATGTCGCTCCTCCCACCGAATAATATCGTTATCGAAAAATTCAAATTTTACAGGAAAAATAAAACAGTGTTTTTTTATGATTATTGTAAAAATTGTCCAACCTAAGAGAATGATTTATATATCAAATGAAAGTTATTTTTTTATAGAATCATTCTAAATAAACTTATTTATTTTTTATTTTATCAGAACCAAGTTATTAAAGGAAATATATTTTACTGAATACGCTAGAAAAACATTATTTCGCAAACAAAAATAACGATATTATTCGCATAAAAACAAAAGGACAGCGTGCACAATAATAGTATACTACAATGTTATTCGTTAAACAAAGACATCCAAACATAAACGGTAATAGACTGTAACTGGGTTTTTCGGCGATATAATACATATTATATATTAAATTATTGTTTTAATACTATTTTATTCTTCAATTGCCCATTAAGTAATATTATCAATTATTAGAAATATAACTTTCAATAAAACTATGGGTTTATGATAAAAGAAAACTGCTTATTAATAAAATGAGAAAACATAATCATATTTTTTGAAAAAAAATCAAAATTTAAACTTAGATTAGATCTGTCATAAACATCTCAGTAACATAATTTGGTCTTCGTCATTATCGTCATGACCGGACGAGCAGCCATCAATAACCACTCGGATGGATCGATTCCTCAAGAAGTCTGCGATCCAATCACACAAACCAGCGGGTAAACCGAAGGAAGGAAGCTTAACAATAAGGCTTTCGTGCCAGACCCTATCGAAAGCCTTCGAGATATCAAAGGAGACGGCAAGCGCTTCCCCATGCTTCTCGATGGCCTCGCTCCAAATGTGAGTTGTATACGCTAGAAGATCCCCAGTAGACCGGTTTTGGCGAAAACCGTATTGCCGGTCACTGAGGACGTCGTTAGCTTCTAGGTATGCAAGAAGCGTCCTGTTAAGCACCCGTTCCATACTCTTACAGAGGACGGACGTAACAGAGATAGGTCGGCAGTTTGCCGGGTCAGCTCGACTGCCCCTCTTAGGCACAGGCTACACGTTAGCTTGCTTCCAAGCAATCGGCACTTTTCCAGTCTCATATGAGAGGCGAAATAGTCGTGTCAAGATCGGAGACAATTCAGGCGCACAAGTTTTAAGCACGACCGCTGGTATCCCGTCAGGACCGCTGGCTTTGTTCACGCCTAGGTTACGTAGCACCCTACGGACGTTCTTCTGATGGATGCGAATATCTGCCGTAGCTGTCTCGCATCGCTTAGGAAAGGTAGGGGGCCGTGCGTTACCAGAATTCAGACGAGAAGATTCAGCAAAAAGAGAGGCAAATAAGTTTGCTTTCTCTTCAGCGGTGTGGGCCAGCAACCCATCGGGTTTCAGCAGTGGCGGACGTGAGGGGGCGGCAGAAGTTCGATTCAACCGGCTTAGCCAGGGACCAAAACGCTTTACTACCTGCAGGGTATGAAGCAAGTTTGCTCCCAATTCGGCTTACGTGGTTAAACCGAGACCTCCTCAACATCTTTTTGCAGGACTTGGCAGCCCTGTTAAAGGCCTTCTTCTTTTGAGCCACGTCGCTTGCTTTGCGCATACGAGCGTCAACCCAAGCTTAAGCGCGTCTGCGCGAACAAATTCGGTGCTGAACCATGGACGAGCTTGGCCAGACATTTTTACGTCAGAGAATGGGATGAAGTACTCCATCCCCTGTCGTAACACATCCGTCACAGCATCTGCGCACGACGAAGCATCCTCCGAAGAAAAGCAAGTGAGCTGCTAAGGATAGCATGCGAAGAAAGACCGCAAGCCATCCCAATCTGCTTACCTGTATCGCCAAACCCGCCGGGTGCCTCTAAGGCTGGGATCGGGCGGGGACTAGACAGACACAGACTTAACCAGACAGTGGTCGGAACTGCCCAAAGGTGAACATATCGACATAGAGTAGCGGTCTGGATCAGTTGTCAGCAGGAGGTCCAAGCAATTGGCTGTGTGCGAATCCACATCCGGCACCCTCGTTGCCCCCTGGACCAGCTGGGTGAGATTTAATATTCTTGTGTATATTCTTGATTTGGAAATAACAAAATGTACAGTCGATACATTTTGGAAATATTTAGTTCTTCAGATAAATATTGGCGCTTGGATCTTTTGCGTGTATAATGACACATATTGAACTATTTCCATCTGTTGAATCGGAAATAGTTCAATATGTGTCATTATACTCTTTTTTGTAACTTCGGACATCATATGAAGTCTTATAGAATGAGTTCTTCTGTTGTCTATTAAGCTCTCGTCCTGCCTAATTTTCTCTAAAGCTGTCAAAACTAACTGTTCTAAAAAAAAAAAAAAAATGAAATTCGCAGACTACTCAAAAATAATAGTTTACAAACTTGAATAGAAGTCTGGTCCTGCTTGAAATAATATTTAAGTGTTTGTGTCCTGTTATTTTTTCTTTCCAAGGTCATACGTTTTACAGGTTGTGCTTGAACGTGTCTCATGCCATTGGAGTTCATGATCTTTCAGTCTATAAAAAGTGTCAAATATCTCCTGGCGTTGTTCTATAAAAAATATTATGCCACAGCGTTTTTTGCATCAGTATGAAAGACCAATGGTCTTACCAGTATATTGTTTTTTTGAACATGCACTTTCCTAAGGTTTACCGCTATTTTTGAGTCTCTTGTTTTTGTTGTCATAGTATTCTTGCTCATTACAACATCTTTTCCTAGTATTTTGTTTATTACTAGAAGCTAAAACAACTTCAGTGTTTGTATCAGTAGCCACGTAGTAGTTTGTATCAAACACGGTGACTAGACAGCACGTGCCACGGACTCGATATTATTCTATCCCTTTCTTTATCATTAGAAAAAAAGAAAGCGATGCGTAATGCTTTTGGCTCGCGGTAATAGATAATACAACAATCGTAGATTGAGTTTAGATATCGCCTCGGTAAAATATTGCAAAAGTAATTGCTATTTTTTTTTTATATCATTAAAATAGTAACCAAGCATTACCATATTTTTCAAATTAAATGTCAACAGGAATAGTATTGTTAGAATACTTTACTATAAAACGAGTTTGCGGTTCTTACTCGAATAATATCGTTATCGTAACATATTGAAATACTTATTTGCAGTGCTATCCGTAATCACTAGTAGCGATGTTATTCACGTAAATAAGAACAATAAATCTGTAACGGAATATTAGGGCTAGGGTTATTATAAAAATACTAGTTTGTAATGTACTCATAGGAAAAATGTGAAAAAAATTGACAAAGTTTAAGAGAGTGCCTACATGATGAATATGCAATAAGACGCAAAGTATCGTTTTATCACATTACGATATTATTCGGTGGGAGGAGCGATGTTTTCCCAAAATTATTTAAAAAAATTGTACTACCGACAGTAAAGTATACATTGGTCACGGCAGGTCATTAGGTGCCAGCAAACAGCTGGGTGCATGTGCAAAACAATCCTTCAGTCGCCTGGATGGCCCGCTGACTATGTATTTTTGTTGACATACCAGCTTATAACTTTGTGATTTTTCATGATACAGTTATAATTTTATTTACATAGCTTCGTTACAAAAAAATACTAGACATTTGTTTCGAGTTTATATGCGAAACTAGCTAGAATAAAATGTTGTAAAAACTGTAGGTATTACAGAAACCAATGCATCCCTCATAATATTCAAACAATTTTATCAACAAATTCAAAAATTCATTCAAAATAGATAAACATATACGTAGTTGAAATAAAAAAATAGTACATCTTGATACTAGTGGCGAAAGTTTATTACTGCAACCGAAGCGGAATTCTTTCGAGACACAAGCGAAGGTGAAGTGACAAGAGAAGGTGGTAGTATGGAGCTGAGAGTTGCAGTGACTTTCCATATGTATCATACGACGGTTTTCAATACACTTACGAAGAAATGAATATACGAGGGTTGATCGGCGACTCATGGGAGCTGCGCGACGCCCAGCTTTATACGATAAATAAAATAAAATATCGCTGGGTTGAACTCACGCACTTTTCTACACTATTGCGGAAAACAGTAAATTGCGTGCCTAGTAGGGGGCGGATTGACAAGTAAGTATATTGAAAAAAAAATACAGTCATAGTTGATGTCAAAAGTTTATGTCACAAGAATTATACATTACTTACTAGCTTTGTTCAAGGTTGCGGTTGCGGTCCCATCTTCAATCGAACAGGAACCGTTTATTTTTCCGGTATTCGTTGCTATGTTGTGAAAAATTAAAATGTATTACACAATTATCATACAACGCTATCTAATCACAAACTAAAAAAAAAAAAACTTGACAACTGATAAACATACTTAAATATTTCTAAATACATACATAACTCGACAAGCTACGTCAAGTAATCAAATCCGTGATTACATTAAACCCCAAGCAAACGCCGGCTCGCTCTCTCATTGTCTTTTCGTTGTGTCTCTAATTACGGTATAAGGAAGGTTAAACTAAAATAAACGCCACCTGCATAACTGCGTCAGACTGCTTGAGAAGTGTCTGAGGGTCTAAACAGACGGACCGCATTTCAACTGCAATCCAACCGCAAATTGCAGTTTAAGTGCAGTTTGAATGCAGTTGACACGACTGCAATAGAACTGCACGCGATGCGCGGGAGAGCGGAGCGTGCGGGCGGGTGGGTATGGTGCAGTTCGGATGCTGTCAGTGTGCAGTTCACACGACTGCAATCGGACTGCACGTTTGGTTTGCAGTTCTATTGCAGTCGTGTTTGTAGTTCTATTGCAGTCGTGTCAACTGCATTCAAACTGCACTTAAACTGCAATTTGCGGTTGGATTGCAGTTGAAATGCGGTCCGTCTGTTTAGACCCTTATTCGTAAATTCGGTTTTGAAAATGTTTTTATTGATTTGTGTAACGTAAAAGAAACAAGCAATTAGTATTAGAAAATCACGGTAGAAGTCCATTGTCGATGGTTCAATATTAGTTCACACAGATTTACTCCAAAATTTTAAAATATTTTTTATTTTTATTTTGCCGAACACTAGATGGAGGCCAATGTTAAACAGTGGAGGTCTTTCGGGTGAAATGATGATGATGATGATGAAGCGAAATATCAAAAAGGAAATCTAAAAATCCATAAGTCCTTCGTCCTCGGACGCGTAGCTTCATAGACGCGTATGTAAGCTTCACGCAGGCGTACACCAAGCGTATAATGACGTAGGCGCGGGCTTGCGGACAGTGAGCAATGGGTAGCTCGCTGTCCGGCCGTCCGGTAACTGTCCGGACCAAGCCCAAGTCGTCGGAGGCGCGCACTGTTCCCGCGCGCCTAAACGCTAGAAACAGCAGGGGCCCAGCCGGGTCGAAGCCTACTGAGGCCAGGGATATCCGGAATGGGAACTCGAGCCCCGGTATGAAGGCTAGAAGGAACGGGGTGGACTTTTAGACAGTAAGAGTCTTACACTATCTCCCGCTCCGCCAAAGAGCGGGCGTTGTTGGATGATTTTTCCCACCATAAAAAAAAGCGTATAAAGACGAATACTCGTCTATGAAGCTACGCGTCCGTGGACATGAGGCACATTCGACCTACTACTAAAGCCCTTCCATTAATTTTAGTTCCAGAATTACCGTTTAAACTTACACCGTCTGAATTTATGGGGGCCACTTTAGTTCGTGCATAGGTGGGTGACTGGAGTATAAAGCGCTGGCGTCTAACTTCAGCATCTAAGTGTTTGCACCACTGTCTATTCCGTATATGCTAATTTCGCTTTAAAGTTTTGGAAGCCTGTTCTAGCACTTGAAAGTTGGTGTTGAAATAAATATGAAGTTTGATGATGTCAGTTTGTGTTACGTTGAAGCTATGAGTTAGAAGCAGTAATGAAGTTATGATTAATTCTGAGATTTCAGAGCAGTAAATCAAAATAATATTAAATAAAGAATCTACATGATTTCAATAAAATTCTATGTACGAATACCGGCACGGATCTTGAGCACTGACTTGAACTTGAAATCGCGCGGACTTTAATCAGAAGTGAAGTATTGGGTCTCTTTAGTGGTATGAAGTGAGACGCGGGAGCTGGCAGTACATCTTTGTAGTTACCTACAGTGATTGGCTCGACGAAGTGTACGATGCCCAAATTGATCCTGACTCTTTCGACAAGTACTCAAGATTCGTGCCGGTATTTGTATATGCATAATTACAAAAAAAAATGTTTATTCGTAGAAATTAGTTTGTAAGATGTATGATTAAATAAAAATGTTTTTCTTCTGTTCACAAATTACAACGACGGAGTTAGTAGCCTAAATAGGAACTTGGAAAATACACTTCCACACTTATTAGAATCCTAAATGCTGTAGGATTTCCGGTAGAAACCCGCCAGTCTCCTTTGGCCTACGGGTAAAAAATTTAAAAAAAAAAAACTTAAAAACCAATCCATAAATATGTAATAATTGTATTCTGAATGCAAAAACCAACTAAATGCACTAATATTTTTGTATTATATCATTAATAAAAAAAAAAAAAAAAAAATTATTATATTCGATCAAATCTATAAGTTATTTAATTTTCGCTCAAGCTATCTTTGTAAAGTGTTGTAGCTAATAAGTAAGTACGAGTATTTTATAAGTCTTGATGAGACGAAGTGGTAGCTATATTTAACTTAATTTGGGTAAAAAAATTCATATAGTTGGTTTTTGCAATAAGAGTGCGATATTTTCTACCTACCGGCGGGCCAAACCATTAGCAGAAGCTAGTAATATATACATAATTTCAACCGTCATTCAACAAAGTATTAAGTAGGACAACTGTCGAACACAACTGGTCACGTAGCTTTGTCTCAGAACCTTCAGCCGTCAAATCCAGTGATATCCTGTTATGATAGTAAGCTCCTAGTTTACGTCACAAGATAGGTAGATTCTGTTATAGCAAGCGAGTATAACGGCCTGGTCACGATTTCGGTCTTAGCGGAGAGCGGTGCGGCGAGCGGGGCGGCAAGCGGGGCAGCGACCGGGGCGGTGAGCGGGGCAGCGAGTGGGGTGGCGATCGGCGCGGCGAGTGGGGTGGCGATCGGCGCGGCGAGTGGGGTGGCGAGCGGGGCAGCGAGCGGGGTAACAAGTGGGGTGGCGATCGGCGCGGCGAGTGGGGTGGCGATCGGCGCGGCGAGTGGGGTGGCGAGCGGGAGCAGCGAGCGGGGCGGCGATCGGGACAGCGAGTAGGGTGGCGATCGGTGCGGCGAGTTGGGTGGCGAGCGGGGCACCGAGCGGGGTGGCAAGTGGGGTGGTGAGCGAGGCGGTGAATGGGGCGGCGAGCGGGGCAGCGAGTGGGGTGGCGATCGGGGCGGCGAGTGGGGTGGCGAGCGGGGCAGCGAGCGGGGTGGCAAGTGGGGCGGTGAGCGGGGCGGTGAGCGGAGCGGTGAGCGGAGCGGTGAGCGGAGCGGTGAGCGGAGCGGTGAGCGGAGCGGTGAGCGGAGCGGTGAGCGGAGCGGTGAGCGGAGCGGTGAGCGAAGCGGTGAACGGAGCGGTGAGCGGGGCGGTATCGGTAAGCGGGCGCGAGGCGCTATGAACGGCGTCTCGTGACGTGCTTCAAACACTTTCATACTTTTGATCTTAGCCGCCCCGCGATTAGATACCAACCACAGTGGCAAGGTTGTGAACGGGCCGTAATAAATGTAGGCATTATATATTGAATCGGTTTGAACGTGGAATCTATTTATAGCAGTTGGAAGTAGAACGATATACTAAGAGTTATTTTCATTTATATAAATAGAATAGAATATAATATTAAATATAGCTTACATTTTGTGGGTTGAATTTTTAGAACTCACACTAGGATTCCTTGAGACATAGGTACGAAACGAGCCGGTTTCGTACGTCTCAAGGAATCCTAGTTGGTTACATTTCGTGTTAGTATTATTATTTTAGATCATAATTCTTTACATTTTGAACCTTAATATAGTCTAAGAAATACAAAAAAAAAAACATAATAAATTATTACCGATTACCGTATGATGATGTAATTAAGACAATTACATATATTTGCGTGTTTAAAGTATGTATCTGTATGTTAAAACTGTGAGCTTATACGGATGTTTATTATAAGTAGTTATATAAATGTATGAGCACGTTTCACAAATTAATGTACCTTTCTTAAGTGCTTCTACTTCAGTTAAAATAAATAAAATCAAAACAGATGAATATCGCTATATCTTTGCGCCATATTGATATTGACATTTACCGATGACAGGAGCGGTGGCTTGGCTATGACAAGATAACATAGAGAATAGACAAGCTTTCAAAGACAAGCGACGAACACGGACATGTCACGTGGCGTTAATCTGGAAGCTTCAAGGTCTCTGGTTACGTATATAGAAGGATGTCTAGTATTGGCAGTCATGTTTTAGAAGTGTTTCTTGGAATGGTTTAAAACCTACAGTATTGTTTTTTTTTTTTTAATAATTGCTTTTTATGCAGTGATGCAAAATTTTGGATAATCTTATTAATTGGTCTTTATCTACGAAATTTCCATTTTTTAAACCTGGTTTTAAAGTATTATAATAATATCATTCGAAAGACTTGAAATTATAAGTTCAAAAAAACTTTGTTAAAGGTACGTTATTCTATTTTCGAAATTAGGTAGATATTTATTAGTTTCTTTGTGTTGAGTATTTTCTGTAATATTGTTTTTTTTTTTTTTTTGTATATATTTGGTAGGTCTGATAATAATAGGTGGTATGATAGTTTTTACCCTCTTACTATTTTTTTCTTTGATTTGGTGGAACAACAATTTCCGGGTCAGTCAAAGATCTTATGTTCATTCCGAGGCACTGGGTGTTATTAATGTCATAGGTAAACTTAGAAAAGAACATAGATAGATAGATGGATAGAAAGAAAGAAAAAGTGTTTATTTACGTCAAACATGGCGCATACCTTAAAATAAAATAAACAACAATACCTATCAACTAAAGTAGCACGTAAGTAAGATATGCGTCACATCCACGCAAAAGGGCCAGCACTCAGCAAAATGCTGGGGCTCGCGTAAGACAGAGCCACAGCGCTGATTTTCAGCACCAGCCGTCGTCGACGGTGAGACGCTGATCGGTCAGCAAGGATTCATCATACTTACAATCATACAATAAACAAAGTAAAAACATAAATAACAATAAACCGAACAATAACCGTAATTATACGTTAAACAAAAATAAACAAATTAAAACAACAAAACACACATTGGCTAACAAACAATGAACTAGTCGATTATTTTAATCGATCAATGAACGATCGAACTTAAAACTAGAATTGTCAATGCGCAGTCATATAGTCAATTTTGAGTCTGTGGTAACAAAAAAAGATGGCTGATCGATGGATAACTGCGTCAAAGAAGTTACGTAATAATTATGTAAAAATAAGATTCCTGACCTACGCAACTATATATTTATACTATATTCTTTATTGTACACCAACAATAAAAATTACAATAGGAACTTAAAATTAATAGGGTGTCACAATGGGCAGTCTTATCGCTAAAAGCGATTTTTTACAGACAACCTTTGGATAGATTTGACAAAGCAGGAGAAAAAAGATACGCAGGTAGTTCGTGGTATACTATTTACTTATATACAAAACATAAACTAATACATATAAACATAATGCGAATTGATACTTGCCTGGTATCGAACCCTCATGCATGAGAGACGCCTATCTTAACAACTGCGCTAACACGTCACGTTATCAAAAGTTATAATTCAGATAAATGTTTCAAATCGACCATGAAACTAAGTAGGAAGTAAGAAACAAGTTGAACGAGCACGTTTATCATAATCTGCGCCAATTCTCCAGTGTTGGACCCAAATGGCAACCTTTCGCCACATGTATCAATTTGTAGCTGGACCCTAACTTATCTTCAACTAGTCGACCCGACCGATATCATCCAAATAGCGGGAGATAACTGTTTAGTAAATATTTAGGGCCTTAGCCTAATTCACGTAAAATCAAACAAGCCAAATATCGTTGAAGTTTTATATTCGTTCGATCGAAGTCCTATCCAAAAGCGGTATTCACGATCTATCGACTTATTTCCAGTTACATTAATAATTATTCTACCAGGATAATGTAATACAGATTCTTTTTTGAATCGACGAATTTCAAACGACTTTCAAATCGGTGTCGTTCAAACTCTAATGGTCTAAACGACTAAATCGCTACGAGATCGTTTTATTTATTTAGATAGGAAAAAATAGTTACAGAATATGTCTAAATATTTCATAAGCATAAGACGCTTGCGTTCCCAGTGGGATTCGGCAAATGTGTACTTCTTAAAGTTTTAAATTATACTTGTTTATAAAAAAGGAGGAACTGAGTGACTGAGATATTAATACATAGTTTAAAAAAAAAATTGGACAAGACTTTCTTTTATGAGGTAGGTGAACGATAAGAAGGGGTTTTTGAAAATAGAATCTTTAAAGGGCTTTGTTTTAGGTGGGATATCAGCTAATGACATCTACCGCTCTTGGGAGGGCCGGGAGGGCGTGTCAGACTTTTACTGACTAAAACCCAGTACTAGTTCCTTCGCAATTCTTTCCAGGGCCGGGTTTTCCTTTCAGAAGCGAACCCATGGCCCCAGTAGGCTTCGGCCCTACTGGGCCCCTACGGTTTGCTGACATCTCCTTGAGGCTCCCATAGAACACTACGCGCCATCAACGACCTGGGCTCGGTCCGGGCGGTTACCGGACAGTTGGACGGCGAGCTACCCATTGCTCGTCGTCCGCAAGCCCGCTCCTACGTTGGCTGGAAATCGGGATCGGGATCCTGGCGGCTGGGGCGTGAGGGCCATTACCTCTTGCATGCAACCGCCTCCTTTACTACTTCGCAGAAGAAGGCGATCGTCTGCCACTCCTCCTCGCTCCGGACCATGGCCTGTACCAAGGCCCAGTGCGAGAGATCGCTGCATAAAGGAGAATTTCGCCAAAATTGTTTCATAATATTCTGTCTATTCTTACTACTTTTTTACAGATATAATAAAAACATATGACAAAGCAAAAGGACGTGGCAAGTCGACGTGGGACATATTGTGGAGAGGTAACACCATGCATACCAATAATGGCAACTGTTATTATTTGCGGTTATTGCTTCACACAGAACGGGGTACAACGTCGTTTGTTATATTGAGGACAGTTCGTCATGTATGTAATGTAAATATTCTACTTACAACGACATCCAGACATCACATTATGAGACGTTAGACAAATATACAAAATTCTAGAGTATGCGATTGTGCTATACAAACGCCTGATCGAATTGAGCAATCAACGCAAGCATTTTTTCTCTAATTGAAGGGAACAAAGTTTTGTACAGTTCCATAAAATACTGTTGTAGAGAAAAGTCACGGTACACATTACCCTATAAAGTATTTGAATACGCACCAGTGT
Source organism: Mythimna ferrago (assembly GCA_910589285.2). Lineage (NCBI taxonomy): Eukaryota > Metazoa > Arthropoda > Insecta > Lepidoptera > Noctuidae > Mythimna > Mythimna ferrago. The sequence goes on from OU342680.1 coordinate 4,772,844, forward strand.
ACTCCGTCAAGCAGAATATCGGTATCCCGATAATACTCCTTCGGAACTTACCTCGGTCATCATCATCAGCCTTTTTAATGTTCCCACTGCTGGGACTCAGGCCTCCTCTCTAGGAGAGGGAATGGGCCGTAATCCACCAAGGCCCAGTGCGGGTTGATGAATGTCACATGTCTTCGAGTTTTTGGTTTCGAGTTGTTATTACCTTGGTCGAATCTGTGTAACTCATGAGACAATTGTACATCGCTTGCTCCCGCATCACTAGTCCTGACTCTATTCTTTTGGCTGCTCAAACCAAGTCTCTACCTTACTCGTATATAGGGTGACTGGTAATTAGTGTACGATACTTAAACACGTGATTGTGTTTATGATAGTCAACAACTTTTACTCTGGGAACAAACCTGAAATCGCGAAAAAACAATCAGCTGTTCAGTACATTTATGATAGCCTAATGTACTGAACAGCTGATATTTTTTTCGCGATTTTGGCTTTGCTCCTATAATAAAAATTGTTTGTTATCATGAGCACAATCACGTGTTTAAGTATCGTACACTAATTGCCAGTCACCCTATATATATAATATAATAAAGAGATAAAGTTTGTTTTTATGTTTTTTTTTGTTTGTAGGAGGTAATCTCTGGAAGTATTGGTCCGATTGCTGAAATTTTTTCACCGATAGAAAGCTGCTTTATTCCTGAGTGACATAGGCTATATTTTATGTACGTGGGCGATGCCGCTGTCTAAAGCTAGTCTATATATCTATACATATAAATAAAATTGGAGTGTCTGTTTGTAATATTGAAATAACTGCTTTTTACTACATGCATATGAATATATATACGGTACATAGACCAAAATAACAATTTTTACAATTTTTGTCTGTTTATCTGTTTGTCCGGGCTAATCTCTGAAAGGGGTGGACCGATTACTGGCAGACCGGCAGGTAGCTGATGTAATAAGGAGTAACATAGGCTACTTTTATTTTAGAAAAAATAAATTCAAAATCCTGTAGTCCACGCGAACGAAGTCGCGGGCACAGCTAGTTGTAAATAAAACAAATTGACATTTAGGGTTTGGGTAGCAAATACAGAATTATTAGTTCATACGGCTAGTTAAAAGGGCATTTGTGCAGTTTTACGACTTTTAGACGGAGTCGCAGTAAAAAGCTAGTCTATTATAATCCCATAACAAATTCATCCCAACCCTCACACATCCATCAAACAGAATACCAAGCGACCCTTCATCATGATCCCTAAGATAATAGCAATAACGTATTGTATACTGCGCATAACAAAACACCCTCTGTCCATAAATTAGTCTTCATCTCCATGCAATTTAAGGAGACTGCCCAGCACACCGTACCATACCATGACCGTGCGAGGAACGAATCAAGCTCAAAAAAAAACATGGCATAACCTATGCCCTTGTAGTGACATCTATGTCGGCACGTAGGGATAAAAAATAAAAATCCTGCATCGCGGTATTAGGGCAAAAAAAAAGGCAGGCGGTTTCCCCGGTAAAATATGGTCCTAAGCTACCAAAACTAGACACTATACAGACACCAGAGTCGCCACACATCAGAGCTGGTCGCGCCACCAAATTGGTTGCGCAACCAAACGGACACCAGGTGAGTAACTCTCAATAGAGCTGTATACATTTTGTTGGTAGCGGCGACTGGTCGCGCCAAAGTAAGGTATCTCGTTGAAATATAGCCCTAAGGTTTTCTGGTAGACATTGTTGATAGCGATAAGACCGCCATTATACCCAAAGATTTAAGTTTATTATTTATAAGTTGTGTAAAGTAAAACGCAAAATTGGTGCCCTGAAATTGCACGACGGGGCCGCGGCAGACCAAGAAGGAGATGGCGGGACGACTTGGATGTCTTCCTTGGGAATTGGAAAGAGGTGGCTCAAAACCGGGAACATTGGAAGGAGTGGAGGGAGGCCTTTGCCCAGCAGTGGGACAGTATGGGCTAGTAAAAAAAAAAAAAAAAAAAAATTATAAGTTGTGTACAATAAACTTTTTTTCTATGCTGTTCCATTGAGATATTGCTAAGACAAGACACAACAACCGTCAGGTCAAAAATAAATTCAAAACTTTTTATTTCACATAGGCCTACATGGGCACTTATAAAACGTCAGAAGCTAGTGCACGGTTCCGAATTGGTCGTTTCCTATAGAGAAGAACCTACAAGAAACTCAATGGTTACTCTTAAAAAAAAAAATGGTTACAATATTTCCATACAGTATTAAGAGATATTATGTAAGAAGAGTTTCCCTTTTCAACGGACGTATGTAGGATCTGCACCATGTTCCGCCTACTTCTAAACTGGTGACCCCGATGTGACCCCACCCGTCCTTCTAGGTCGTATAAATAACGTATCATACCCTAACATGACGGTAATCATCATCATCAGCCGATAGACGTCCACTGTTGGACATAGGCCTCCCCCAAGTGTCCATCCTGTGCGTCCCACATTCATCGGATTCCCGCTACCTTCACCAGGTCATCGGTCTACCTTGTAGAAGGCCAATGCTGCATTTTCCGGTACGCGGTCGCCACTCCAGAACGGTAATCACACTCAGTTATAACTCAGTTATATATTCACAGTTTTGCCACCTACGCATACAGGTCTCGCATGCGTGCATATTTTGCAGGTGCCGATACATTTCGCGTAGCCAGTGATGACATATGTCTCTGAAAGTTAGTCCCTCACTATGGGTTTTATTGGAAGGCTCAAAGTCATTCTTTATAATATGCTCAGAATTTTTTTTACGTGATTGAATTAGGAGTGAAGATAGAAGAACAGAAAGAAAAACTAAAGAAATAAGGAAAAACAACACACACAACAACAACATTGCCACACACACAACACAACAGCATTGCTATCGACGTGGTCTGAAGAATCACTAAGCTTAACCACGTACTGGAAGACACAGCGTTGAAAGACCTCTCATAAGGTGGAAGATGACTTGATGAGAGTCATGGATATCCAACGGATGCGAGACGCAAAGGATCAGTCGATGTGATGTTTGGACGAACCTATGTTCAGTCTTGGACGTCTTTCGTCTGATATGACGATGACAGTATTTGTCGGTATTTATTATATTTTATACCAGCTTCTGCTTATGGCTTTATACGCGTAGTTTTAGTACTTCTCCTCATAATATACACTAATATAATATAGAGGAAAAGTTTTTTTTTTGTTTTTTTTTTTTTTTTTTTTTTGTACGGGGTAATCTCTGGAATTACTGGTCCAAGAGCTAAAATTTTTTCACCGATAGAAAGCTGCTTTGTTCCTGAGTGACATAGACTATATTTTATGTACGCAGGCGAAGCTGCGGTCAAAAGATAGTAAATTATAATATTTAAGCAATTTTAAATATAAATCACATAAGTTACTTTAATGTTCCAACTGAATCCGTAAAGAAATGTCTTTACGGATTCAGTTGGAACAATAAAGTAGCGTGACGAATTAACGAACATACACAACTTTTACCTTTATAATATTAAGGCTTATAGTCCCTTGAACCATCTGGCCAAAATTATGTGGACGCACCTCTCGCACCCGCCTAGGCGGCAGTACGCAATTCTGTGCATTTATTTGCGGCCAGCAGCGCCCGGAAACCGCTTTAAATCCATTTTCTTTGCGAAATATTAATTGATTTACTTAGGCAATGTTCACTTTGAAGAATATTTAACCACCAATTTTTATGTGTAAAAATGTTTCTATAAAGATCCAAGCCGTTTTGAAGGAGTAGGGAAAAGTGGCGAAAAGTTGCGAAATTACTTAATATTTTTTTTAGACAAAAGTATTAATAGCACGAAAAAATCAAATGTTGATAATGTTGTTCATGAATCTATAATAAACATATATTTTTATCAAACCTATTAACCTGCCCGTTACCGAGGAGTAGGCTTTAGAAAGCCACTGTTTTATGACACTTTTCGGGCGCTTGGGCCTTAATGTGACGTTATTTATATTTTTATATTCATACCCAACACGTTCCTGATACAGTCATGGTATGATACGGTGTAATCGGCAGACTGTTTTATTATGTAGATGCTCGTATGTACATCAAGTGTGACGTCACGAAACAAATTAAATTATGACCTCGTCGAACGTTGATGTAGTACTCAAAATTTCAGCAACCAACGCGGTTTATACGCAACTATAATGTATGACGGTCCCTTTAGACCTTAGGTGGTTGGTAGAAGTCACAAGAATTCGAAGAAAAAGTTCGAAATACCCCTGGACCTTTTTTGTTTTTTTTTTTTTTACGGTGGGATAAATCATCCAATGACAATCCCCGCCTTGGACAGAGCGGGAGATAGTGTTAGACTCTTACTGACTAAACGACCCACCCTGTTCCTTCTAGCCTTCATACCGGGGCTCGAGTTCCCTTTCGGATAACCCTGGCCCCAGTAGGCTTCGACTCGGCTGGGTCCCCTGGACCTGACGGGCATCAGCCAATGACTTCTCTCGCTCTAGGCTGGAGCGAGGTGTATGAAACATTTACTGATTAAAACCAAACCATTTATTTTCAGTTGCTCTTTGCATCCTAGGACCACGAGTTTCCTTGTCAGAAATTCACCGTAGCCTTAGCGAGCATCGGCACAACTGGTCCCCTACGGTTTTGCTGTCATCAACTGTCATGTCAACGACTACGACAGGGTCTCGGTCTTTACCGAACGACCAGGCGGCTGTCCATTGCTCATCGCCCCTAAGCCCACGCCTACGGTGGCCGGAAATCACCTTGCGCTGGGGCGTGAGGCTGTCCGTTTTCGCGCAGTTGTGGCCATCTTCACTCACGTTACTGCTTTGCCAAAGGTGGTCGCTTTCTATTCCCTCTCTCTCCAGCCCCCCTAGCCAAGTTACAACCGTTTCGCTTGCGTCGAACGCTTCGAGTTGACGTTGCCGCCAATTCTTTTGTTCTGACCACGTGACTGAGCGTTGAGACGACGTCATTCCCGTACATTTGAAGCTTTCTACAAGCGTTAACTATTGCAGATTAGAAACTTGGCTAGGGATACAGACCATAATCTGAACGAAGGCCGGGCGCAAAGCTCACCGTCATATTAATCTTAACCTTTCAATCTTGGAAATTACAGACACAATAGAAAGACAATAGGTGCGCGAACGCCGGCGTTCGCTTGGGGTCTAATGAATGTATAACAATTCTTACGTGTTTTGTTATCAAACTGAACGGCGACGTCGTTCCAATTTTAAAATATTGTTAGTTTATGCAAAACGTGAATATTTATCAATATACGTATCCAATTATTTACGTTTTTTTTTTTGTAGTGTTACCAAATTCTGTACTGTGACAATTAAATATTATATATTTTCATAAACCTGTACAGATCTACACAAACACAGACAGCAACCTTACGTAGTCTATTAATACTGCCTGATCTAAAACTCTTACCTCTCGTCCCTTGTACTACACCACAGGTTTACCTCAAAACTTTCGGACTTACGCACACGTTTCGTGAAACGTCAATAAATCTTGCTCCGAACCGACTTGGATGATGTTTATGGAGTAATGTGTTGCCATTCGAGATTTCCACCGACACCTACCTACGTCCAATTCATTTTGAAACATTAATTTTGCATGAATAAGCGCTTTCGTGAAGTTTAGGTCCAAATAGGTTTGCCCGGGTCGGCCTAGTTTCTATTCAATGAGGTTTTATTTTTACGTGGTTTCATACAGTTTTTCGAACGAATAGCCTACGCTTTTTCAGGTACTGTGAGCAAAAAAGTTCATATAGGTAAGCAATTATTTTAATTTTATTTAAATTCGAGCGAATCCACAAAAATATTTTGAAAAATTTAAGTTGGGTGATTGGTTTTTACCTATTTTTCTGACAATAAAAATTTCTGTAGGAATTCACGAACATGACATTCGAGGTAGACATAAATGGCGTCGCATGATTGGGAAAGCCGACCCCGCGTAGCAGTATAAAGGCGAGGCAGAAGAAGAAGAATGATACCAATTCTTGTAGGCAGACAGTTAACTTCCTATAAAACCTCCGATTCTGTACTAAAACTCCTAAAAGAGGAACCAAGTGAAGACTCATATTTAGGAGACAATTTGGAGACTATGATCAGTGGAGAAGAAAATTTCAAATCGGTCATTTTTATCATTTATAATCACTAAAACAAGGTAGATAAAATGACCAAAACTAATAGTTATGTATGCGCAGATGACGCTAATATTATAAAGAGGTAGTTAGTTTTTTTTTTTTTTGTTTTTTATAAGTAATCTCTGTAAGTACTAATCCGATTGCAAAAATTGTTTCACCAATAGAAAACTGCTGTATTTATAAGTGACACAGGCTATATTTTATGTGCGTGGATGAAGCGGTGGGAAAAAGTACCTCATAAAAAATTAACCTTCTCATCCAAATTTTGATTATCATTGCTAATCTCAACGTCAAAGGAACCGTGCACTAGCTTCTGACGTTTTATAAATGCAAGTAGGCCTATGTGAAAGAAAAACTTTTGAATTTTGAATTTTTTTTTAACGGGAAATTAGCCAGGCACACAGGAAATAAACCTGATATACTTATGTGTGTGTGAAAACGCAAATACACTCTTTGTTCTTAAACGCTGCTCGCCCACGTCCGATAATCGGTGAACAACTTTTTGTAGGAGAAAAATAGAACACACTGATAGCAACAGTGCAACGCACACCTCCTACAAAAAGTCGGTCAGAAAACAGAACAATGTTACTAATATACAAAATCGGCCCGATTATCTGTCCTACCAAAAGTATGACGCGGGCGAGCAGCGTTACTCGTATTGTCCGATGGAACGGTAATCCGACATGACCGCGGAGAGATTAAGCGCAGGACAAGCGGCTTTTCGTTCTTTCCGAGAACAAGGGTAACACTACACCACAAAGTCCCAAATTCCGGAGAGCTACAGAGTAATACCTATTGGATAAACCGATTGTACATTTTATCTTACCTGGAAATCGATTGGACGAATCGATACGATTTGGACTTCTGCCTCAAGGATTGGCCAGAAGTGGCTAAAGACAGAAAAGAGTGGGATAACAAAAGGGAGGTCTTTGCCCTGCAGTGGGACACAATATGCTCAAAGTAGTAATAGTGGGAAGTGGACCCAGCAGTCATTGTGCCGATAGTCGTGACGGTCAATTGCTTAATAGCCAAGAGCCTCGACCAACACCTAAGGAGGCTCTCGTTGGGCAGTTGGATCAAGGGTTTGATCCAGAAGGCAGTACTCCTAGACACGGCGCGTAGGTATTGTTCAGCGAAACCACCGGTAACTAGGATCCTGTTCTTGATGCCGGTGGGCTACAATTTTTTTGTATTTTTTAATGTTTTTTTTTTTTAATTTTCAAAAATATAATTTAAATAATATCGCGGGTCTCAAACCATAGGGGCGTATCCACAAAACCCCTACTTTTCAGGAGAGACAAAAAACTTAATAACTTTTCCTGTGATTGAGCCAGCTCGTTGTTTTTTTGCATGTAGCTATATATTTCTACTGCAATTAATGTAGGATTCTTAATTTTAGGGCATTTCCTCTATAACACTAGTTTTTGGTTGATACGCCTATATAGCATGACGACTATACTGTAAAATTCCGTCAAAATACTCCCTGAAATGTATGAAATTTATGGACGTAAAATCTTTTTTCTCAGATTGTTAATATTTATACCAATATTTATTATTACTTAATTGGTGACTTAAAATATTGCTATTTAGGAATGAGAACCCATCGAAATTAACGTTATTTACGTAATTTCAAGAATTCATACGCCTGTCTGGCTTGTCATAAATATTGAGAGGGGTTTTAACTCAAAGAGGAAGTATAAACCAGTTTTAATCCACAATTTAAAAAAAGGAAATGATTAATAGGTAATTACACAATATTCTCGTGTTTGAAAAGAAAAATAAGCATTATAAAAATAAAATGTATTCATAAATCTGAACATAATTATTAAAAATATCTTTAAAATCACAAACATTTGAAATTGAGCTGAAACAAAACATAGCTCTCAAAAACGCTGAAGGAAATCATCGTGAGGAAACACGGTGAGGAAGGCATTAGTGATGTTTGTGTGAATGTCTGATTTCTCACATTGGAGAATGCGAATGAGAATATTCAAATTCAATTTTCGCGAATGCGAATGCGAATATTGACTTTCAAACAAAGTGCGCGCAAAATATCAGACAGTTTTCACATTTCGTATCAGCCAAACTTAAACTGAACATAACAGAGCCATAACAGACTAATTGAATGAAGTTTAACACAAAAAGTTTTTCAGGAAACACAGACTCCGGCAGTGAATTTCACTCCTTAGCTATACGCATAATGAGTGTGTTCGCAAACGCTTTGTACATATGGGTGGAATTTTAACCATGTACCTACCGGTGTCGCAACGCCGTACATCTTGTGGTTCAATGATGGAACGGACTTGGCGGGATTAAATTCTGCAATTCCAATGCACACTCTCCGAAATGTAAACAATAAAAACCGACTCGGCGTCGATGCTCAAAAGACCATACACGATCAAACTTGTGCTTGATGGAGGTTGTAACGTCTCGTCCTCGCTAAGATCCCGAATTTTTTGGCAGACAGTTTGGCTTTTGCTTCGATGTAGAAGCCGAAATTGAGGGTAGTCGACAGCGGCACCCCAAGAATCTCTGAGATCTGAGAGAGATCTCGGAGAGACTGGATCTGAGATCCATAAGCTCGCTCGCCGGACATGTAACACTCAACAACAGTGCTATCGTCTGTATACCCAAAGGCTACTGGCTTTAAGTAGGTCATTTATGTGCAGCAAGAACAGTGTTGCCGAGAGTACCGACCGCTGAAGGACCCTGGCATTAATATCCATTTGACCCGACGAGCAGCCATCAATAACTACTCGGATGGATCGATCCCTCAAGAAGTATACGATCCAATCACACAGACCAGTGGTTAGACCAGAGGAAGGAAGCTTAGCAATAAGACTTTACATAGTTTCAGCTTAGACCCTATCGAAAGTCTTCGAGATATCAAGGGAGACTGCAAGCGCTTCCCCATGCTTCTCGATGGCCTTGCTTTAGATGTGATTGGCATACGCTAGAAAATCCCCAATAGACCGGTTTAGGCGAAAACCGTATTGCCGGTCAATGAGAATGTCGTTTGTTTCTAGGTATGCCAGGAGTTATCCGTTAAACACCCGTTCCATACTCTTACAGAGGATAGACGTAACGGAGATGGATATGTAGTTTGCCAGGTAAGCTTGACTGCCCTTCTTGGGCACAGGCTGAACGGCACTTATTCAGTCTCAGAGAGGCGAAATAGGCGGGTCAAGATTAGAGACAATTCAAGTGCACAAGTTTTAAGAACAGCTGCTGGTATCCCGTCGAGACCACTGGCTCTATTAAAATATTCACATCAAAGTTACGCAGAACTCTACGAACGTCCTTCTGATGGATACGAATATCTGAAATACTCGTCACGCACCCATCTGGAGATATAGTTAAATTCATTTGAAAAAATTTGTTATGATTTGAGGTTAACATGTTGTTTCACAATTTGAGATAAAATGTGAAATAAAGTTGTGTGATGGAAAAATATTAAAATATTATTTCCTTTTTGTTTGTCAGAAACATTCACCAAATATTCGCATGTTCTTTGCGAATGCGAATGCAAATTTAAAAAAATGTGCAAATATTCGCGAATGCGAATGCGAATATCAAAAAATGTGCGAATATTCGCGAATGCGAATATTTCTTACATTACTTACGTCTAAATAGCTTGACAAAATTATTTCAGGTTAAAGTAAAATAAACAGTCGTATGTCCATACGCCTTTATGGTCCGATGCGATTTCCTTGGATCACGATAAAATTGAAAGTCGTACGTGCGTACGTCTCTATGGCACGTCGAAACTGCCCCAATACGCAATAATATTGCTCTTACGTCAATTATACGGCTATTTGGTCTAAAAATAATTCTAGACTTTCCAGCATACGGCAAATAATGTTTTTTAATTTATGCAAAAAGTAATTAACACTAAATTATAAGAAAAATTCAGTTAATGTATTGCTTATAGTAGAATCCAATGGCATTAAAAACGAAAAATCACATTTTTGCATATACGCCCGTATGGTTTGAGACCCGCGATATGTATCAATAGAAAATAAATGACATAATAATAATGGGAATTGAATCCAGAACCCAAACTAAACAGGCGCGTTAGCGACTTCGAAAGCAACGAGGTGGTTAAAAACAAAACAATAAGCAGAGCTACATAGCGCAAAAAGTATTGCCCAAGGAAAAAAGTCCGCCTTTTTATCTTTGTGTTGCAAGAAGTTTTAAAAAATAAATAAACAAACACCCATGCACTTGCTTTGTTTTGAGGTGAGTAATCATTCAATGAGTTCTCCCGGTCTAGGATGGAGCGTGAGGGCGTGTCAGACTTTTACTACTTCATTATTGGTTTATTTATATATTTATTTAATACTTTATGCACATAAAGGTACAGAGGCGGATTTAATGCCACAGACAAAGCGTGCGTCGCGAATGGTTCGTCATGCATGCCTCAACCTGAGGCATACGACAGTACATTTATGCGTGCGTCCTGATTTCCTGAACGACACATGCTCGCGGTGTTCGTCAATAGAAAACGCAAACAAGACCTGTCCGTCTACATGGAGCGCAAGGCTCGTACTGAGGCGGCGTTCGCAACGATCGTATGACGCGAATGCTCACTGTGAGCACACACGTCCACGAATGCGAGACGAACCATTCGCGACGCACGCCTCGCAATGTGTGTGTGCGGCTTTAAGTATTTGCTACAAGTCAACATTTGGATGATGAATAAAGAGTATTATATAATCTTGTAGATTTTTAAGCTTTCGTAGTAGCTAAATGAGAATCTAGTCTTATAAAAATAGGGTTTCTGCTTAACATAAACTTAGCATAATAATAGCCTTTTCTCATTGGAAAGGTCTGGGCTATAATTCACGCAGGCCCAGTATGTCATGATGGATGCCACATCTTCTTTACATTACCTACACATTATAAAACTAAAGACATTTGATAAGTTATCGAACTGAATCTGGTTATCGAACTGAATCTGACGTTGTTATATAATGGAAACTGAATCTAAAATATAAAACAATAAAAAAAAAAAATTTATAGTTATTTTAAATTTTTAACTTAAACTTTTTCAAACTGCTATCTCTAATTTTGCTATTGGTTTTCTAGCCTGAAATTAATGAATGTATTATTATTATTATCTACCTTTATTTCTCATCATAACATATTCAATACATTATTAAATATTTCTTTAAAAACAAACATTTAAAAATATAAAACGTAAAAAATATTAGTATTATTATTAAAATTATAGCGACATCTACTACATTTATGATGTCAGTTAGGAACTGAAAACCAAAAATACTGCATAGGGGTATATAGAGTTCTCAGCGCGATTACAACGTAATAATATACAACAGCCCGAAATTAACTATGGGGCAGTAGCTCGGACTAGACAGTCCAGTAGAATAGTAAAGTAATGATAAAGATTTTGAACTTAAAATACTCAACCAGTCCAGAACCTTCAACCTATAACTCAATACAAGTATCATCTTATCTTTGTGGTTTGGTTTCCACACTTAGTCCTTATCAGATAATTGTGCGTAGGCCATGGTAGCCTTTACTCCAACCAGCCCACCTCATTCCATCGTCGACGGCGCGCACTGTTCCTGCGCGCCTCAAGGAGTTGTCAGCAACAGCAGGGACCCAGCCGGGTCGAAGCCTACTGGGGCCAGGGTTAGTTTCGAAAGACAGCTCGAGCCCCGGTATGAAGGCTAGAAGGAACGGGGTGGGCTTTTAGTCAGTAAGAGTCTGACACTATCTCCCGCTCCGCCCAAGAGCGGGGGTTGTCATTGTATGATTTTTCCCACCATTAAAAAAGCCCATCTCATTCCAGAAACAGATGAATCTCTTCAGTTTGCTCAGGGCGTCCATCAATGAATTCGGTGCTCCGAGGTTCGTGTTCTTATCTCGCTGACGGCTGTGCACTCGAGGAGCATATGCGCGACAGTTTCTTCTGACTCCATGCATCCTCTGCAGAGATCTTATATCAATTAAAAAAAAAAAGAATATCACAGAGGGCTATCTGTGATATTCTTTTTTTATTAATTGATATAAATTATAGCTTGACTGCGATTCCACCTGATGGTAAGCAGTGATGCAATCTCTGATGGTGAGGCGCACTAGTTTATTAAGAGCCTATTCACTCTAGTCTTGAAGACACCCAAATTATAATCGGACAGGAAGACGTCTTCCCGTCCGATTATAATTTGGGTGTCTGGCAAACTGTTCCAGTCCTTCGACGTACGCGGTATAAATGACGGCGAGGCGAAACGCTTAGTCCGGACCGTAGAGGTTTCAACAACGTAAGGGTGGATATTCGCCTTACGTCGGGTTGTCCGATGGTAGAATTAAGATGGCGGAATCAAGTCATGGTATTCGTGCGCAAACTCTCCAAAATGCATCCTGTAAAGCACCGAAAGGCTGGCTTATGCTACGCCTGTGCTCAAGGCTTTGAAGGTTGGACTTAACCAAATCGCATTCATTGTGAGAAAGTGTTTGTTCAGAGACCAGTGTTCGGTGATGGGCCCTGCCACCAGACGTAGGCTGCCTAAGTTACGGCTATTACCACAGGGCCACCAATATTCATACGAAAACCATAATCTAACCAGACATTTGGTGAAAATGGTCATTCAAACAGTTAATGAATCCGACACCTAATATCGAGCTAAAATTACCACCAATTACTTTACCTAGATCCTAACTAATCTATACTGGTGCCTGCCGGTCATCTGATTATTCAGCTGTCAACTGTAATGACTAGTGACACGTTGAAATTAAATGCATTTAGCTAACTTGTGAATTAGTTTACCTAGTTATTGACATAGGTATCTGTTTAGTGTTTGTAGAGCCCATTTATAGTCGTAGGTCATCATCATCATCATCATCATTTCAGCCGACAGACGTCCACTGCTGGACATAGGCCTCCCCCAAGCGTCGCCACAACGAACGATCATGTGCGTCCCGCATCCATCGGATTCCCGCTACCTTCACCAGGTCGTCAGTCCACCTTGTAGGAGGCCTTCCAACGCTGCGTTTTCCGGTACGCGGTCGCCACTCCAGAACCTTTCGGCCCCAACGGCCATCTGTTCTGCGAGCAATGTGCCCTGCCCATTGCCACTTAAGTTTGGCGATTCTTTGTGCTATGTCGGCAACCTTGGTTCTCCTGCGGATATCTTCATTTCTGATTCGATCACGCAAGGAAACTCCGAGCATAGCCCTTTCCATTGCTCTTTGGGTGACTTTAAGCCTTTTGATGAGGCCCATTGTGAGCGACCACGTTTCGGATCCATATGTCATCACTGGCAACACGCACTGGTCATAGATAGTCGTAGGTATAAATTACAAATTTGAAGAAATATCCAGCATATAAATATCGAGCAGAGCAGTGGTGGCCGAGTGGTAACAACCCCGACTTACGAGTTATAGGGTATAGCCTAAAGAGGAGGCGCGGGCTTGCGGATAGTGAGCAATGAGTAGCTCGCTGTCCGGCCGTCCGATAACTGTCCGGACAAAGCCCAAGTCGTCGACGCGACGGCGCGTACTGTTCCCGCGCGCCTCAAGGAGTTGTCAGCAACAGTAGGGGCTCAGCCGGGTCGAAGCCTACTGGGGCCAGGGTTAGTTTCGAAAGACAACTCGAGCCCCGGTATGAAGACTAGAAGGAACGGGGTGGGTCTTTTAGTCAGTAAGAGTCTGACACTATCTCCCGCTCCGCCCAAGAGCGGGGGTTGTCATAGGATGATTTATCCCGCCATAAGAAAAAGCCTAAAGCGAAGGCCTGAGTCCCAGCAGTGGGAACGTTAAAAGGTTGATTGTGCTATGCTTATGCTATCTAGCATAAGTAACGTCGATAATTTTAAAAAAATCGTCGACTTTCTTCAAACTCCTCATATCAGTAATATTATTACGAAAATCGTTCATCATCATCATCAGCTTAATTTCAGAAGAAAACGTCCATTGTTGGACATAGGCCTCCCCTAAGTGTCGCCACAACGAACGGTTCTGTGCGTCACACATCCATTGGATTTCCGCGGCTCTCAACAGGTAATCGGTCCACCGTAGGCGTGGACTTGCGGACAATCGTCCGGACCGAGCCCAATCGTCGACGGAAAGGATCGACGGAAGTGTTCTGCGGGTGGAAAGAAAGAAAAGAAAGAAGAAAGAAAGAAAACATGTTTATTTGGCACACAGTGAACAAAACAAGTATTGAAACATTAATAAAATATAAAACTTAAAACAAAATAAAAAATAAAATAAAAACATACAGCAACATTGTGTCTCACGGTAGTGCCAAATAGGTTCAGTGGGTGGCTCAAGGAAATATCAGCAAAACCTTAGGGACCCAGCAGAACCGAAGCCTACTGAACAAAAAAAACCAGGTCATTGATCCATCTCGTGAGAGGCCCTTTAACTACTCCACCCAGACCTAGAAAAGCCAAAACAACCCAACTCACTTATTTCATCAAAATAAAATAGCAAAACTCACTTATTTCATCAAAATAAAATGGCAAATTACTAAGAACTCAATTACATTTCGCTGGTTACATTGCTGAGCATATAATATGGTCAGAGAGATAATTTAATGTACATATTACGCTGTACTTCAGTCATCATTTTGACGTAGGTACCGTGTCTTTAATTATTACTTGTTTGTTATTCTCGTTAAGGACTTGTGTTCGGCTCCGAGGAGCGTTTTGATTTTCTCTGGAAAACAGTCGGAAAATCTGACCGTTTTGTAGGTACTATAGAATGTACAAAAGCATCGATGATAATAAAATTATTGTCAAGTTCAACGCACTGAATGTGAGAAGAAATTATTTACGAGAAATCTCGTATTTAAGATTTCTCGTAAATAATTTCTTCTCGAATACAACATACGAGATATATCGTCGGAGTTATATAATCTTGGATAACCGCTAATGGAAGTATTAATATTACTGGTACCTAAGTACGAGATATGTTATGTATATCTCGTATACGATATATCTCGTCGTATATGGGCACAGTTAAGTTAACTTGCTTAAAAAGACCCTAGCTACGAGATTTTTCGTATTGGCTGACGATATATCATGATAATTACATCAGCCGAAAGTCGTCCACTGTTGGACATGGTCGCCACAACGACCGGTTCTGTGCCTCACGCATCCATCAGATTCCCGCTACCCTGACCAGGTCATCGGTCCACCTTGTCGATGGGGACGAAAGGTTCTGGATTGGAGACCACGTACCGGAAGACGCAGCATTGAAAGGCCTCCAACAAGGTGACGATGTATGATGGGAACTAAATTTGACTCCTTGTAACTCTTGGCAAGATGTCAGCAAAACCGTAGAGGCCCAGCAGGGCCAGTGCCTGCTACGGCCATGGTAACTCCACGGTATCGATGTATACTTGGCGAGACAGTAAAATGTTACTCGGCCGAGACAATGATGTAAGCGAGTTGTAGAGATAAGTGATAGGCCGAGCACTCGGCGCTGTGTTTACACGTACCGAGTACTCGGCCGAGAGCACTGTCTCGCCTGTTTACTCGGTACGTGTGATCAAGGCATTACACAGGTGGGTTTTAGTCAGTAAATAGTATTATTTTTGTTTGTTTGATCTAACATACCTAATCATATTTCATAAACTGTACAAACAATATGTATGTAGGTATGTAAGTACCCGTCATTATTTTTCGCTACATAGTGTTACTAGCATGTTTAAAAACTTGTTGAGCCGACTCAACAAGTACTCACTCACTCAGTCACTCAGTCAGTGACTCAGTATTCAAAATTAAAAGTGTCACACTACAACAATCCAAAATCACAATTCCCTAAAACTGTAACTCGACAACATCAACGCGAGCCCTCCTCATAATGTACGTACGAGCTTACAGTGGCGGTTCGGCCGCACAATTTAACTTGCGCCTGTGTCAGCCACCGTGACGTGATGCCCCTTAGTGCCAGCCCATGTTACAAATTGACCGTAAACATAGTTCCGTTGCCCCGTACCACAAAATAGATAGGTACAGAAGTCAATCTACATAGAAAGCGCGCTCGAGCAACGCACACATAGATACCGTTCACGGACACGATATCTCGGCTCGATTATCCGGTCACATTCGTACAGTTCAGCGCAACGTGCTAACCCTAGCGCCTACGTCAGGCTAAGTAAGGTCTCATACACCCAATGTGATTTTTTTGCTCGATATTAATAACAGCAACAGGTAGAAACTTGAAATATTCACAGTATATTTAGTTGCACATTCACTTTGAACATAAGTAAATTGAACTAAAATAAATAACTATGTAAGGGAGGCTCCCTTATAACAAACGTGTTTTTTGCCGTAGTGTCTAATGTTGTAAAGATAATGGTACAAGACCTATATAAAAACTGGGCAAGTGTGAGTCGGACTCGCGCACTGAGGGTTCCGTGCAAACTACAATTCTCGAATGGAGTCTCGAAGATTTTTCCGAATTGATTTTTTTTTGTGACGTAGGTAACCACAAATTTACTGTTCCAGATTTATTCCTATACTTGTACTATAAGACCTTGCTTTGTGCCAAATTTCAGGGTTCTGGATCAACGGGAAGTACCCTATGAATTTCGATCTTTGAGAGTATCAAAATATACGTTTTTTTACGACATAAACGGCCGTATCTTTTTTATTCGTTAACTTAGAAACTTGTTTTTTTCACAGCTTAAAGGGATTGCAGACTTGAGTATATGGTTTTAATTTCAATTTGTAACCTCAACGCGTTCTCGAGATAAAGGGTCTTGACACACAGACAGACAGACAGACAGACTGACAAACAGACAGACAGACGGACAACAAAGTGATCCTATAAGGGTTCCGTTTTTTTCCTTTTGAAGTACGGAACCCTAAAAGTGAAGTACATACATGAGATTGACTTCTGTACCTATCTATTTTGTGCCCGTACGTTGCGCATCAAGTTGTAATGCTATACCTTGTTTTGGCTTAATTTTGGAGTATGTTGTGTTACACTCGATTTCACTTCGGAAATTTCATTTTAGCTTAGAAGACTAATGAAATATGTATGAGTAGGTGCCTTTGTTGGTAGGTTAATCATAAAAGTTTTAACTTGAGACTGGAGGCTGCGAATATAAATTGGTGGCTTACGTTCAGCAGTGCGATAGACTGAGATGAAGCCTGCGAACTAAAATGTAAAAGCTTTTAAAAGGTTTAAAATTAATCATTTAAAAAATGGGACAAGTGCAAGTCAGACCCGCGTACTAAGGTTTTGTACCATTATCTTTACATTAGACACTACATATCCGATACAATGCATGTAGGGCGCTGTTACGTCTGCCTCGGTCGAGTAGTGCGCCAACAATAAAAATATCGAGCCACAAAATATCGAGCAAAAAACGACAAAAGGAAAGGATCACGTTTGTTGTGTATTAGCCCTACTTAAATATTTATTTTATTCAGTTTTAGTATGTTATTATTGTTGTTATAGCGCCAACAGAAATACATCACCTGTGAAAACAAGTCCAGCTATCACGATTCATGAGATACAGCCTGATGGCAGACAGACGGACAGTGGAATTTTAGCCATAGAGTCCCGTGTTTGCCCTTTGGGCACAGAATTCTAAAAAGAATATTAAGACCCCTTTGTAAACAAAATACAATCAAATTACGAATGAATTATCTCTTCTCTAAAAATAAACATAAATCGGAATCCTCTTACTTTAAATGCACGCCAAACTAAGCGAATCACGCCACCGCCAGGGGGCGCCACGACCGTCAACTATTTTCTTTGTACATTGTCGCAGTGTGCTCTGTAATGGACAGAGTTATCTCAGTATGTTGTGGCTTGACATCGCAGAATTCAGAATCCTTTGATAAAACCCTGCAAGCGAGTTTCTAGTGAACTACTATTCATTTCGTAGTATTTTTGGTGAGTGTATTTATTGAAAAAGCGGATACTTTCAGTTGGATTGTTTTTAAGTCACCGTGGACCTGGGTGGCTAAAGACTACTGAAGCAAAACAGGGAGATTTTAATCAGCACAAGTCTATACTCCTTGAAATTATAAATCTGAATTAGAAGTAAAAAATATAAACATAAGTATAATAAATTCTCAATAGATTCTATATGTGTAAAGTGTGTAAACACTCACGTGAGAACTCGGACGGCTTATTTTTTTATCAATTCACGGTGAGCCCGCCTATAATAAACTAGTGCGCCTCACCATCAATGATTGCATCACTGCTTACCATCAGGTGGGATCGCAGTCAAGCACTAGTTTATACCAATTAAAAATAAAAATAAAAAATCTCAATCACCCCTGATAGAATTAAATCTTCTTTTTTGCAATTCGAATCAAATTCTCTCCAACCTTTTCTGATCTTTTCCTGAAATATGCTTATAAGTTTTAACTGTACGGCATAACTCTAAGGAGTTCATGATTTATGTCATTTGTAATGTGTAAAACATATAAACATAATCGGCCTTATAACGTTTCCACTGCTGGGAGTCTGGCCTCCTCTCTAGAAGAGAGGATGGGCCGAGATCCGCTCAATCAATAAATTACACAAAGAAAGCAGTAGTGATAAAATAAATTACACAAAGTAATGCGCCTGGCTCGGTTTGAACCTATGACCTACAACTCGTAAGTCGGGACCGTTACGACTAGATCACCATTGCACTTAACGATCACATGTAATGCAAGCCACAAAAAATCTGTCCAAATGGGGCTTCCTCGGCAGATCTTAAACAAAGTGCCAGTGTGGAGCCGCTTCACAGGACTTGCGTCACCTGCTATGCTGCCTGTCTTGCACAACTAACTACATCTCTCAGCATTTATACTCGGCCAATAATATAGAGCTGTATAGGTTGTCAAGTACCTACTGGTCAGTAAAAAATAATAATTTGAGTCGACATGAAAAGAAGAAGAAACTTGTAATACTAAATAAAAAAAATAAAGCGTTCGATGTTTGTATTCGTCTTTTAACTACAAGGTTTTATGTCTTGATCACACGTACCGAGTAAACGGGCGAGACAGTGCTCTCGGCCGAGTACTCGGCATGTGTAAACACAGCGCCGAGTGCTCAGCCGGGCGCTTATCTCTGCAACTCACTTACATCACTATCTCGGCCAAGCAACATTTTACTGTCTCGCCCTTTTACTCGGTACGTGTGATCAAGGCATTAATAATTTCAGCAAGTGTAAAATAATATTAAATAGGTACTTCATTACATATGTACATACAAATATATCACCCAAAATAATGAGCAACCCCAACCCAACCCTACCTTACTCGTAAGTGCACCCCCCATTAACGGAAAATCAGCATTTTTAATCAAAATATTTGCCTAAAAAGGTTGACGTGAAAAATAATGCTTTATGACCATTAATCTCCTAAAAAGGTCCAGGGACGGCAGGGACCAAGGTGGGCCAAGTAATGGAGTTCCGTTGTACAGTCGTGAACCAAGAGTTTGTGTGTCCCAACCCCTTGACGGTGTTACATAAAACATTTGGGACGGGAGTTGGAACGAAAATAAATGTACCAATATTTTTGGGACACTTTTTTGTTTGTGTTTTTTTTTTGTATGAACATGTAAAATGATGAATGTGTTATGTGAACGATGTAACTGTCCCTTTGGATAAAATTATAAACTCTGATCTGTGGAACAAAAGAACATTTTTTCGGTGGATCTGGCTACGTTTTATTTGGTTTCCGTACTTCAGCAAGCGAGCCGTGTGGAAAGAAACAAAATACTTTAATTAAAGCATGTCTACACGGTTTCACACGGCTCGCTAACCATTTTATTTTCATGATGATTGAAGAAATCATCACGACAACCCTCTCAGTTCGTCTTACCCTATTAAATAGCTATTTTAGGAAAAACTTAACTTTCCATAGCCATAACATAAGAAATGGATATGGAAAGTCTTGTTCCAAGCTTAACAATGCACCGGTGTATACTTTCTACTCTGCCATTACTTTCAGTCGCTGAACAAAATGTTTCTCAACTACCATCTGTTGCCTGTCGGTAACCATCGCAATGTGACACAAGAAGTGAACCCTGTTGTGATTGAACTTTTTAGACGCTGCATGTACAAATTTCCGGAAAAGATAATGTAGGTATACCTACATAATTTATTGTTCGTACAAGATCCTAGATAAGTAGGTGGTTACGAAAATTGATTGAAATGCAAAAAGACTCGAAATATCATTACATTCAGAATTTTTAAATTGGATTAATAACATCACATTACACTGCCCTTGCCCTTACGCTACTTTCATACACACATATCAACTGTCGATAAATAGTATTAGATCTTATTACTAAAACCTAGCTCTCAAGTTTATTAAAAACCAATAAAGGAAAGAAAAGACAGAAAAAAAAAGTAAAAAGAACGAAAAAAGAAAATAAAGAAAAGAAAGAGAAGAAAAGAAAGAAAAGAAAGAAAATAAAAAAAGAAATAAAAAAGCAAAGAAAGAAAAGAAAAAAGAAAGAAAATAAAATAAAATTTAAAAAATACGTTTATTTGGTTCACAGACACATACAAAGAAGCAACAAACACCACACTAGAACATTTTCCACAAAATCGGTCCTATCTCCCGGGCTAACTATTCTAAAAAGTTTCCAACTACACTTTAGCCTTTAGGTAAAAAGCAGTGAAAAAGTTCCCTTGCGGAGACATTACCTCTGCAGCGTGTTACATGCTACATTACATTATGTTGAACTATGTAGGATACTATAGTAGTTTTATAGTTTATGTTCCGTCAAGGGTTTGGGTCCTATTAACATGGCTGGGGGCATAAAAGCGTTATAGAGGAGTTATAGAGGATGACGCTCGTTAATATTTCTTTACGTAACACCTATTTTTATGTTAATGTTTTTTTTCTGACGACGGCAACGTACCAACACGTAAAAACGTAAATTCAATACTTTATAGATGGAGTTACAAATTTGTGGGATGTAGTTAATGAGTTATCGGTAGTGTCTATACATAAAGCCGTTCAGAGTTATAGCATTTAATCCTGTACTCGGGCTTGCAGACGACGAGCAATGGGTAGTTCGCTAGCCGGTTGTCGATAGCGCGCAGTGTTCTCGCCTCAAAGAGATGTCAGTAACACCATGTACCTACCATACAATGGATATTATGTACGCGGTTACACAACTTAGGTTAGGTTAGGTCAGGTATGGTTAAAATAAAAGTATTTGAAATAACCTAAACTCCATTCTTTTGAGGTATGTAGCCATAATAAAAGAAACTCTATATAACTAGACGTTGCAATTGATATTACTTGTTTCAAATCTATTGGTAAGTGGGGGCAGTTTCACGCAATGCTCTTTTTAATCAATTTTGTTAATGGCAACATTAAAAGTTCAATTTGGCCAAAAGTCATAAAGTCCAGCCAGCAAAAATAAACTAAGCCTATGATTATTTAGTATTGTAAATATCTAGTCAATTCAGTTTTGAATTATGGCGATTTTTTTTTAATAAATAGACTGACCATTGGCTTGTTTTGATAAAACGTAGTAAATTATTACACTGGTACACATATAGATATTATATTCCATGTTCACAAAGTCTCATATTAACGACGTCAAATCCACACATATTACTTTTTACATAGCACAATGTGGGCGTATAATATATTATTATAATACGTAAGCCGTGTATTACATACCAATTGTTACACGCCTGACATATTTCGGAAATCTTGCTGAAGGAAATTGCTTAGTTGTGATGCTTACGGGTTCATATTTCTACCTCATATTTTGTTTGACCAATTATCAAGAAATTGGTCAAACAAAACAACCTAGCTTAACTTTTTATAAAATGCCCTTCACATTATATATTTGGAGTCTTAAGTGGACTGGTTACCAGGAACTATGTTGACGTCTTTGTACTAATGCCCTTCACGTTGACGTCGTGGTGGGGCTTGCGCGCTCCAATGAACCCTAAGTCTGTGTCGGTAGCGCCTAGCGCTTGCTTAGCCGTAACATGCCTAGGGTGAGGGGCTAGACCAAGAGAGATACAATCCGCAGGGCAGTTTTGTGGCGAACTGTTGGGCATTAGCGACCCCCGATCTCCCGGGAGAATTTTTGTTCTTCATCTCCGGCTTGCCTTTATTGGCCGGTCGTAGTGAACACTGACGAGGAACAGAGCTCCCACCTCTCTCTTGCCTTTATTGGCTGGCTTGAGTGGAGATTGGCTGGAGCAAATGCGCTCGGGAGAAGGATGTATAATCCAGTAAGGTGCTGGTAGGGATCATGACCTTACTTCCGGGATTGTCCTGATAGCCGTGGTATACCTCTCCACTCCTCAAGCACATCAGGATATGTTGCCCTCTTGTTGCTACGTTACTTCATGCTAGCGACCATTTTGGGGGCCCATTTGTTGAGTGTGCAAGTCACCCCTTGCCATTTTATCGATGGAAATTAAAAACATTGTTTAGGCAGGGGCCATAGTCTTAACATAGTTCCTGGTAACCAGTCCACTTAAGACTCCAAAAACCATAGCTTTATATTAGTTTTTCACATGTTGCAATAGCTTCCCTTCAACCGGGGGTTGTCCTTGGATGCACTAGCATAGCGCATACAGGGATAATCGCCGGTTGGTACCACGTTCCATTAGAAGCAGCTAAAAGGGCCTCTGCGAGTTGGTTTCGGCTCCTCGTATGCCTTCCAAAGGTCCAGGACCTCATGGTCCTGAGATAAATAAATGTATAAAAATAATAATAATAATAATAATACGGAATACGATATAAGCAGGAGGGAAGGAACCTTAAAATTCCGTTTAGTCCAGGGACGTTATTGGAAAATTCCAGATGGATAAAATTATCTGCCGACCCAAGAACCGAATCCAAGATCCTATGCTCAGTTCATCATAATCATCATCCTTTCAGTCAAAAGACACTGCTAATATAGGCTTCCCCCAGTGGTCGCTACAGTGACCGATTCAGTGCGTCTCGCATCTATTGGATCCTCACGACCCTCGCCAGTACGTCGGTGGACCTTATGAGAAACCTTTCAATGCTGCATCTTCCAGCACGTGATAGCCATTCCAGAACCTTTCGACCAGATCGACCATCTGTTCTGCAAGCAATGTGACTTGACCACTACCACTTAAATATGAGTGATCAGATCAGAAACGAAGATATCCGCAAAAGAACCAAGGTTGGCGACATGCACATTTGCGACCACCAAAATATTGAGCCAGTCTACGTGTATAGCATAGAAAATCTATTGATTGTAACACTCGTAGTTACAAAATTATACCTGTGTCACGATTAAAAGATATGTCTATAACTATTACGAGTAATAAGTTAATGGAAACAATCTCGCCGGTCGCGTCCTTCAGTCTGTAGGATATCTGTTACTTCTGAACAGGCAATATTCTGTTTCACATAGATAAAGATTGGTTTTTGTTAAAAAGTACAAGTTTCGTACTGGCGAAACAAGAAATTTAAGGGGTAAACAGCCATAATGTTTATCTTATGAATGATATTATCACATCAGTCCACTGTTGGACATAGGCCCCAGCTAAGTCGCCACAACGAACGGTATTGTGCATCTCGCATCTATAAGTTTCCCGTGACCCTTTCCAAGTCATTGGGCCACCTTTTGAGAGGTCTTTCTATGCTGCCTCTTTCGATTCGCAGTCGCCATTCCAGAACCTTTCGGCCCCAGGAATGATATAATTATTTTAATTTCTCAAACACAAAACCCTCCAGAGTTACAGGATTATTTGAAAGATTTACTGTGGCCCTAGAATAAAAAGAGAAACTGAAGGAACACAAGGAAATGAAGGAACATAAGAGTGGGTTTTAGTCAGTTAAAGTATGACATGCCTTCCTACTCCGCCCTAGAACGAGAGAAGTCATCGGATGATTTACCACCTAAAAAAAATAGTTTATAACAAAAAAACAAATAGGTTATATAGGTTGACTGGAAGAGAATGCCTAAGGCATTAAGTCCGCCTATGTACTTTTATGTTGCATGAAGTTTTAATAAATAAATATACAGTACAAG
Source organism: Mythimna ferrago (assembly GCA_910589285.2). NCBI lineage: Eukaryota > Metazoa > Arthropoda > Insecta > Lepidoptera > Noctuidae > Mythimna > Mythimna ferrago. Next base: position 4,796,959 of record OU342680.1, read on the forward strand.
TGTAACACAGGGGTTTTTTTTTTTTTTTTTTTTTTTTTTTAATTAAGATAAACTAGTGCTTGACTGCGATCCCACCTGATGGTAAGTAGCGATGCAATCTTTGATGGTGAGGCGCACTAGTTTATTAAGAGCCTATTCACTCTAGCCTTGAAGACACCCAAATTATAATCGGACGGGAAGACCGCAGCAGGCAGACTGTTCCAGTCCTTCGACGTACGTGGTATAAACGACGAGGCGAAACGCTTAGTCCGGACCGTAGAGGTTTCAACAACGTAAGGGTGAATATTCGCCGTACGTCGGGATGTCCGATGGTAGAATTGCGATGGCGGAATCAAGTCATGCAATTCCTGCGCACACTCTCCAAAATGCATCCTGTAAAACACCGAAAGGCTGGCTACCCTACGCCTATGCTCAAGGCTTTGAAGGTTGGACTTAACCAAATCTGGATCACCAATTAGCCTCTTTGCACGCCTTTCCACCGAGTCCAAAGCTGCCAGGTGGCATTTTGCAGCACCAGCCCATATGTGACTGCAGTACTCCACACACGAACGGACCTGTGCTTTGTATAACATTAAAAGCTGTCCCGGTGTGAAGTACCGCCGGACCTTTGCAAGAACGCCCAGCTTCCTAGCAGCTACCTTGGCTTTGGACTCAATGAACCGCCCAAAGTTAAGGTCTGAGGGAATTTCAACCCCCAAGAGCTGAAGGCGGTCGGTGTACTCCAGGGATAAATTCCGAAAAGTAGGAACCAAGGTGCACGGGCTCCTTTTGGCAGTGAAAAGACACGCTTGTGTTTTGGCGGCGTTGAATCCCACTAGATTGGCTTCACCCCACTTGGAGACTGCCTGAAGTGAGATATTCGTTCGCTCTACCATAGCCTCTCTTTCGGACCGGATTAGCTCCTTACTAGCCCGAGCACTGGGCAGGTATCTCTCTACAACTGTGCTATCATCTGCATACCCATAGATACCGGGCACCAGCAGATCGTTGATATGCAACAGGAAGAGAGTTGCAGAGAGAACAGACCCCTGAGGAACTCCGGCATTAATCGTCATAGGCTCTGATGAGCATCCGTCGACAACAACTCGGAGAGACCGTTCACTCAGGAAGTCTTTTACCCAGTTAATCAGACCAGGGGAAATGCCGTACGCTGGAAGCTTACTCAATAGGCTAGCGTGCCATACCCTGTCGAAGGCCTTCGAGACATCTAAGGAAACGGCAATCGCTTCCCCATTCTTCTCGAGGGCCTCGCCCCACAAGTGGGTGGCATAAACCAGTAGGTCCCCAGTAGACCGCTTGCGGCGAAACCCGTACTGTCGGTCACTGAGGAGATCGTTACCTTCCAGGTATGCCATGAGGCGCGAGTTCAATACACGCTCCATAATCTTGCAGAGTATGGAGGTTACCGAAATCGGCCGATAGTTGGCAGGATCGGCACGACTGCCCTTTTTGGGCACGGGTTGCACGTTGGCAAGCTTCCAGGACTTGGGCACTATACCAGTCCTAAATGAGAGGCGATACAAGCGCGTCAATACAGGAGACAACTCGGGCGCACAAGCCTTTAGAACAATCGCTGGTATGCCATCTGGTCCACTGGCTTTATTCACGTCTAGACGACGCAGCTCTCTCAGAACTTCTCTGTTCCTCATGTGAACCTCCTGCATTGAAGAGTTACAATGAGGCAGAGTCGGTGGAGCAGCATTGCTAGTGTCAAGACGAGAATTATGGGCAAAGAGAGATGCAAAGAGTCCTGCTTTCTCTCTTGCCGTATGAGCCAGTGTTCCATCAGGCTTTACCAGCGGAGGCAAAGTGGGCCGACAGAAGTTCGCCTCGACCGACTTGGCAAGAGACCAGAATGCTCTGCTACCGGACGGCTGTGCAGAGAGTTTTTTGCCAATATGGGTTATGCGGTCGAAGCGTGCCTTCTTTAATGCTTTTTTGTAGGACTTGGCAGCATGGTTGAAGGCTCTCTTCTTTGAATTCAGATCCGGAGCTTTGCGGTCACGAGCGTCAACCCAGGCGAGAAACGCCGAATGCTTACGCTCTTCAGCCTGAACGCAATCGGCGTTGAACCACGGGTGAGCTGAGCCACCGATGCGTACATCGCTATAAGGGATAAAATACTCCATAGCTTGGCGTATCACATCGGTTACAGCATCCGCACAGCTCGACGGATTTTCAGAAGAGAAGCAGACCTGCTGCCAAGGATAAGACGCAAAGAAATGCCGCATCTCATCCCAATCTGCCGACCTGTATCGCCACATTCGCCGTTCGCCACGTGAGTCGCGGTCAGGTGGGGAGAAGGACGATACAGACTTCACCAGACAGTGTTACACTTGTACTTGTATTCTAGCTAAACTTAAAATGAGAGGAGACATCTAATGAATTGTCACTGATAAAATAAAGGGCGCACATTATCCTTACCAAGCTATACTAACCAAAAACATAAATTACAAAATACTTCAACAATCGCAACCGTAGCCTGCAGGTTTCGTCTCAAAAGAAACAAAAGAAAAAGGTACAAGACACGAAACTTTCAAACCCCGCTATAAAACTCTACCTCGGCGCAATCTCTTACTTTTATTTCCACAAAATTTCGTCATACAACAATAAAACGGTGAAATTACTCCAATATATCCACATCCACAAGGAAGCTAACTCTATTAAAAATATCGTCTCGCCTGCTCTATCAACTTGTAGAGATGCCTGCAAGATGTTCGTGGTGAATCTTGCTCTATTCACAAGATTATATTCGAGGCAGGATCGCGGAACGTTTTACGCACTGGGTGTTTTTAACGTTACAATTTAGGAACAACTTTTAATACAAACCGGCTAAGTGCAAATCGGACTTAAGTACGAAAGGTTCCGTACCATACCTATACAAAATTAGACGGAACTGAACAACGATTTTTTTTCGGCAGCAAAATAAGAATAGGCCTCTCTATACAAAACGTCCAATCAAGTTTATAATTAAAGTGAAGAGTAAATAAGTTAGGTACTTCTAGGCAAGCGTGCTCCATCGTCGGCCACATCAGCGCTTACCATCAGGTGAGATAGTGGTCACACGCGAGCCTATCAGTAACAAAAAAAAAAAATGTTTGTATGGAGAGGCCGCTTTATTTTTCGCTTAGTGTACGTGGTGTCCAACTTGTAACCTTTTAAAATATTTTTGGGAAAAAATATATCACGGTGTAAAGACTATTGGAATCCATTAAATTACTGATTCTGAACAAGCTATATTCAGTTTTCGCATTAACTAAAAATAGTGTTAGCAGAGTCGGCCTTATAATGTTCCCACTGCTGGGACTCAGACTTTCTCCCTAGGAGAGGGGATGGGTCGTAATCCACCACGCGGGCCCAGTGCGGGTAGGTGGATGTCACATGTCTTCGAATTTTTGGTTCTAGGACAAGCCGGTTTCTTCACGATGTTTTCCTTCACCGTTTTTAGAGCAGTGGTGATGAAATAAATTACCTACATAAAATAATGCGCCTGGCTAGGTTTGAACCCGCAACCTACATTTCATAAGTCGGGGCCGTTACCACTCGGCCACCACTTCTCTCTCCCTCAATAGATGTATATTTTTAAAGTGAATATTATTTTCGTACTGGATCACACAAAGTTTACGAATCTAAATTGGTCAGCGATGGATTCGACCTTCTGTTGTCTCTATTTATAATCGCTTTATAAATAGTTCCTGCCTGACCTTATCACGTTAATGGTTTGTTGAGTACCGATCCTTGTCAATGGGACAAGAGGGCTATATAAAGTAACGTCACTTATAGTAAGGTAATAATAAATCCTCTTAATATTGGAGGGAATCCTACAAAAATAAATACGAAAGCATGTAGTTTTGTAAGTTTTTGCGGATATCACGTAAAAACGGCGTAACGGATTTGGATTTTTTTGTACAAGTTTAGTTCATAACTTAAATTAACACATGGGATATTTAATTTAATTTATTCGTAAACAATTTACGTTGTGTCATTCAAACATAATGTTTTACAAAAAAAAAAAAATGATAATAGTAAGTAAAAAAATAATAATCGTTAAAACATTTCCAGTAAAATCAATTAACCAATAAAATTAAACAATAACCACAATTATAAAACAATATCAACACAAAAAAAACGTGACACAACTTCATTTCGTCAAAAATAAATAATAACTTCCAAATAAAAAAAAATTATAAGAGACAGTAAAATTTCAAATTCATCATTAAATAAATACTTTTTACTCCGGTAAATTTTTTTTTTTTTTTTCGATGGGAAAAATCATCTTATGACAACCCCCGCTCTTGGGCGGAGCGGGAGATAGTGTCAGACTCTTACTGACTAAAAAACCCATCCCGTTCCTTCAAGCCTTCATACCGGGGCTCGAGCGCCCTTTCGGATAACCCTGGCCCCGGTAGGCTTCGACCCGGCTGGGCCCCTGCTGTTGCTGACAACTCCTTGAGGCGCGCGGGAACAGCGCGCGCCGTCGACGACTTGGGCTTGGTCCGGACAGTTACCGGACGGCCGGACAGCGAGCTACCCATTGCTCACTGTCCGCAAGCCCGCGACTGGCTTTCAGATATTGTCAAGAAGGCAAAATCTTTGAAGCAGGCTGTAATCAAAAGCGGTAAAAAGTCATGAAAACTACCAGGAAACCAGAATCAAGTAGAAGTATTTCCGACATATAAATCAAGAGTGCGATTGAGGCGGAATAGGTACTCTCTCGCACGAGCCGAAGGTGAGGGTGTTATGGAGCCGAGTGCTGCATTGACAAACCACGTGTATTAAACGAAATTTTTCAATACACTTATGAAAAAAAAAAAATAACGGGGGATTTTGTTTTCGGCGGGTTAAAATCATCCAAATTAATGGGGGCAATTAACGGGGGTAGACTGGCGGCTCAATCGGGTTGCTTAGCGCTCAGTGTGATGCGCTAAATAGGTTAAATTATGCCGGGGTAGGCACCAGTACTTCTCCACACTAATACGGCAAATAGTAAATTGCGAGCCTGAAAGCAGTAGGGATAAGAGCGATTTTTAGAGTAAGCGTATTGATAATACCATTTCTTTAAGATTCTGGCCATCATTAATTTTTAATCGCACACAAAAAAAATATTTCTCTCTAAACTCAATTCTGATATGCACGCAGGCGAAGTCATGGGCAGAAACTAGTTATAATAATAAAATCTCAAGCACTAGTATTTGAACTCGGAAATAATAATATATCTAATATTATATTTTGGAAGCTTTCAATGATAAAGGATCTTTTTTTCAGCCAGCGAGGAGAATTATATTAATTTGAGAAGTTTGATTAATTTCACAAATAGTACTTGAGAGTTACTGAGGATAGTTTATTGTTTCTAGTCGAATCATCATCATCATCATCATTTCAGCCGATACACGTCCACTATTGGACATAGGCCTCCCCCAAGCGTCGCCACATCGAACGTTTTGCAGTCGAATGCTTTTATATTATTAAACAAAACTATTTTTAGTTTATGCGAATGTACTTTGTTCAGAATCAGTAACTGAATGGATTCCAATAGTTTTTTATTATTACCCGACTGCAAGAAGGGTTATGTTTTTCGCGCGTATCTTGTATGTTTGTATGTATGTAATATTCTTTATTACCTCATATCTTCCAAACCGCTGAACAGATTTTTATAATTAACATATCGTTAGATTCGTCTTGATAACCCAGTTCTTAGATAGGTGGCGTTAAAAAAAAAAACAACACATCGACTGTGAGATGCTATACGTTAAGAGTAAAAAAAAAATATATTTTTGAATGCTGCAATTTGGGTGTCAAATTAAAGAGCTTTTCATGAGGATTTCAAAATGGTATGTCATGACCATATTAAAAAAAGTACAACAGGAAATCTATGTTATTTATTTTGTACTGAGGCGAATGCTTAAGTCGGTTTTTGAACTTTATAGTGATTTTATACGTCTAAAATATAGTGAATAAATAGTGATATTATAATAGTAACTAAAAAGTGTAAAATAAAAAATTTATTTAAAAAATAAAAAAACCCGACTGCGTAAAAAAATACTTTAAATAAAAACTGAAAAGAAAAATAAACAAGTTCAGTCCACAGTTCAGCAACAGTCGGGACCCATTAAAATAATCTAGACTAAAATCATTCTATCTAATGTGGGTCCCGACTGTTGCTGAACTGTGGACTGAACTTGTTTATTTTTCTTTTCAGTTTTTATTTAAAGTATTTTTTTACGCAGTCGGGTTTTTTTAATTTTTAAATAATTTTTTTTACATTCCTTTTTTTCCCAATAATATTTTAAATGGGTACAAGTTGGACATCACTGGCACTAAGTACAACACAGGGTCATCGCGTGGATGGTCCAGTGACTATGTATTTTTGCTGACATAACAAGCTATAACTTCGTGATTTTTCATGATACAGTTTTGAAATTTTGTACATAGATTCTTTACATTAAACAAATACTAGACACATGTGTTTCAGGTTTTGCATGTTAATTAAGTCTAAGGTTGTATAAAAGCTTTGAAATAATATTATATCATTATTATGTTGTATAATCATTTTGATCATAAAATTTTAAATATTTTTAACACAAGTATAAAAAAAAAGACGTGTGGCACTCGGGGACTGCCGCGGTAAAGCTATTGCATAGCATTTTTATCAACTTATGCAATTATAATTATTTATTTATTTTATTTATGCACTATTTTTTTCTCTTTGTTTTTTTTTCTTTGATATTAATTGAAGTTACACTTTCACACATTGAATTGAATTTTGATTGACTGTTCACTCATTTGTTTTCTTATCGGTCAACACGTTCAAAAAACAAACGAGTGGGGGGTGTTAGGTTATTTTCGTTACGGAATTTCTGGATTCGGTCTCCACGCTCAAGGCCCGCGATAGAAGCTATGCAATAGCTTAAAATTATTATCTATTATTAGTAGTCCATATTGTTCCACTGCTAGGCAAAGGCCTCCCTCCATTTCTTTTTACGATCAAATCGACTGCGTTCATCCAACCCAGTGCGTCCTCCCAAATCTCAAACTGACAAGCGTCAACATTTATCAGTGTCTCGCGACAAACGACAGCAATTAACATTCCGCAAGCATTGTTAGCGACTGCGACTGGTTGCTGCAACTATTGTGTGGACGGAGGTGTGGCTCCGTCGTATGATGAATGGCCGGATTTATCTTTGGATTGTATTATTTGGTTCTGATTGTTTATGTGGGCTATGTTTGAGGTAAATGTAAAGTAGAAGTCTATATTAAATAGAAAGCTACAGTTGTTAACTTAGGTGATATAACATATAGATAGATAGATATGTAGATATATTCTTTATTGTACACAAAAAATAAAAATTACAATAGGAACTTAAAATTAATGGGGTGTCACAATGGGCGGCCTTATCAGTAAAAGCGATTTTTTACAGACAACCTTTGAGAGAAACATTCGCGAGTCACAAGGCTATCCCCGGCCATCGTAGGTGCGAGCTTGTGGGCGACGTCTTGTTAGGACAAAACCCGAGTTGTTGACAGTGAGTAGTGTTTCACACTTGCCTCAAAGACAGGTCAAGTAGAATTCAACCTGTAGAAATAAATACATGGAGATAGAAAAAATTAAAAGTGTTTAGGTATAGAAAAACGGAACGAACGACGGAAAAGTATTACAATGACGTACACATCATAGTCAAAAACACACAAAACACCACAAAGAACTTCACTAAAAAGTATTTATGTTTATTACTTCAACATACTCCCTACTCTATACTTGATCTTTAAGGTTTTGTCGACTTCTGTTTCCCGTGGACCTAGAACGCAAAAGTTTTAAGTCAGTAAAGGTCTGAAATTCCCTCTTGCTGGAGCAAGTCACTTTTCCCGCTATATGGTGGACCATATAGCGGGAAAAGTGATTGGATGATTTCTCACCTTAAAAAAAGGTTCCATAACATTTTACAACTACAGTTCTAAATACATGTTGGTGTGTGTGATAATGCTACATGTCTACTATATCAATTAGTTTACAAGCAATAAAAGTCTGATACTTGCCCCACCCAGAGCAGGAGAAGGTTTTTTTGATGATTTTCGACCCACAAAGAAGGCGCAACTATGTACGAGTGTTCAAGTTTAAGCGTTTCGCCTCGTCGTTTATACCGCGTACATCGGACTGTAACAATTTGCCTGCTGCGGTCTTCCAGTCCGATTATAATTTAGGTGTTTTCAAGGTTAAAGTGAATAGGCTCTTAATAAACCAGTGCGATTCATCATCATTGCTCATTGCAGTCATTGAGCAGGGTGGCCGAGTGGTAACGGTACTTACGAGTTTGTAGGTCATGGGTTCAAACCCAGCCAGGCACGTTACTTTGTGTAATTTAATTCAGGGCCACTGCTCTCAAAACGGTGAAGGAAAACATTGTGAGGAAACCAGCATGTCCTAGAATAAAAAATTCGAGTACATGTGACATTCACCAATCTGCATTGGGCCCGCGTGGTGGATTACAGCCCATTCCCTCTCTTAGAGAGGAGGTCTGAGGCCCATCAGTGGAAAAATTATAGGGCCGATTATGTTATGCTATTACCATCAAGTGGGATTGCAGTCAGGCATTACTTTATACCATTTTATTTAAAATAAATCGGTTTTAAAGTAATAAAATTGAGAGATAATATACTGCTTATTCCTTCAAGCAAAGTAAATCATAATCATTTCAGTCCGAAGATTCTGCTCAAATTGTATTATTATAACTGCTCTTCAACTTAATATTAATTATGAACAAGGCAAAATTTGTCCCCCATTGTGAGTTTATCAAAGATCTCGAGTCAGAAACACTTTTCATTCGAAAATTGATTCGAGATTGAAGATGGTACAGATATAAATTTTATTCTGTTTATCTTTTTAATTGCTTAATGATAGCCAGTTTTTGTCTTTTTTTGTGAATTTTTAATATATTTAGAGAGTTTATGGAAATTAGTGCAGCATCGGGATTCGAACGCGATTTTCGGCCACTGTAGGCTCAGGTTTACGGGCGACGAGCAATGTATAGCTCACCTTCCGCTTTTGTCCGGTGAGGGCCGAGCCTGAGTCGTCGACGGCGCGTAATATTCCACGCTCAAATACATTTCAGCAAACCGTAGGGTCTCAGCAGGGTTAATACCTGCTAGGTTCACGGAGAATTTCTGAAAATGAGAACCTAGAATACAATGGGCATCTGAAGGACACAGGTGTGGATGATTACTTTGATAGCTGAACAGGCTATTTAGCCTTTCAAGAAAAGTCTAAATGTCGAGTCTTGTAAAAATAAAGATTTATTCTTACGTAATTCTATCTTAAAACACAAATTTATAGCAAATTGCTGTATATCATAGTTTTAAATAGTATACCGATATACAGCTTCTGTATAGCTTAGAGTGTACATATGGACCTTTATGCAGCTGTTATGCAGTGGTTATGCAGTTACTATACAGCATCTGTTCTCCACTAACATTTCGGCACTGCAATTTGGGGCCCTTTTTGCAGCTATATCAGCTGTATAAGAGCTTGTACAGGCTTTCTACAGCTTACTGTACAGCTTAGAGTGTACACTTGAAGCTTTATGCAGTTAATATACAGCTTTTTATATTACTTGGGCTCAGTGTAGAAGTGGGATTACAGATTGAATAAGTTCGCAAAGAACCTTCAACGTCACAATTTACGCTGTACAAAATTAAAAGTTTCAAAGGTAGCCAGGTCAGACGGTCATAATAATTAGAGCTAATGCTACTAGATGTTTTAAGTAAGGGCTGTGTCTGTCGTCACTTTAATTATGACGTAGTATTTACTCCCCTTAATTGGGTTAGTTACTAAATTATAAAAGTACAAAACAAACTTTAATTTGAAATCTAAAAAACTATACAAGTGTGAATAGGAGTCGTGCACTGAGGATTCCGTACAATCTTACCTACTCGTACATATATAAATAGTTTAATTCGGGAAAGGAGTCTCGAAGATTTTTCCAAATCGCAAAAAAAAAAAATATTTTTTTTGACATTACAACAAAACTGTTTTCAGATTTATTTCTATAACTTTGCTATAAGACCTTGTTTTATGCCAAATTTCAGGATTCTGGGTCAATGGAAATATGAATTTTGATATTCTCGAGAGAGTCAAAAGATTTTTTTTTTTTTAAACGACTGTATCTTTTTTTTGGTAACATGGAATTTTTTATTTTTTCACAGTTTCAAGGTACCGCTGATTTGAGTATATGCTTTTAATTTCAACTGAATACCTTTACGCTTTCCCGAGATAAAGGGTCTCGACAAACAGACCGACAGACAGAAAGACAGACAATAAAGAAATCCGGGTTAGTTAGCAATAAGGTTTCCGTTTTTTCTTTTTGAACTATGGAAGTTTAAAAACGTAGCCTTTTTATACGATATTTGAAAAATAATATAATCAAATCGCTATCCAATATTTTATTCAGTATCATACGTATGCAAAAACTTCGGCCCATTTATGTCAAATGAAAAGTGAATTTTATCCTAAAGAGACTTTGATTTTCAATGCTGTGATTGAATACATTTCGAGCTACACAAACACAATATGAGGTGTAATAAATATTTTTCGTCGTTTGATACTTTTTCGTACGTCGGTTTATATTGGAAGCATTTGTGGGTAATATTTGCGAAAAATAGGTTGTAGATATTTTTCTTAAAGCATTTTCCATCCTCAACCTTATTTATTTATTTATTGATTTAACAATTTATGTACACACAATAATAAAAGAACAGAAGAAGGAAACAGAAGAATAGTACAAAGGTGATGCTTATTTCTAAAGAAATCTCTTCCAGCATACCTGCGAAAGGAAAATTTGAGAAAAAAGAGATGTAGACACTGTGTATAAAAGTAAATGGAAAATGAGTACATACAAAAACATAATTAACAATGAAGTAATGTAACATGCAAAAAAAAAAATAATGAAGATATAATAATATACAAGGTGTAAGGGACACCCTCCACAAACTTTAAGGGCTTTGTCAGTAGACGAAACTGAACCATCTTCCACAAGATTTTTTTTCAGGAAACGAAAAAAAAAAATCTGCCTCACCATACAAAATGATAAACTTGATTAGACAATTTGTATGGCGAGGTCGATTTTTTTTTTTCGTCTACTGAGCAAGCCCTTAAAGTTTGTGGAGAGCTGTCCCTTACACCTTGTATATACACATAGTAAAATAAATATCACAAAAATACATACTAAATAATAATATATTAAAATAATACATGATGCAACTATGACGAAGTGTTCTTTCACTCTTCTTTTAAAAACTGCAAGAGTTTGGCAGCCCCTAGCGTCAGGCGGCAGCGAGTTCCACAACCGTACTGCGTGCGAAGTGAAGGAGTAGAAATAGAAATCGGTGGAGTGGGGAGGGGATTTAAGGAGATTCTTCAGGTGCGACCTGCAAGGACCATCAGAAAGACGAGAGTAGGAAAAGCGTTCTCGCAGGTAAGAGGGAGTTTTAGGGTTGTGAAGGATGATAAATAGCAGACATAATATCCGAGAGTTCCTGCGAAGTCGAATAGGGAGCCACTTGAGTATCTTGCGAAAGCCGGAGACATGATCATACTTTTTAAGATTGAAAACAAAACGGATACAAATATTTTGCAAACGCTCAAGTTTATTTAAAAGCTCCTCAGTGGCATCCAAATAACAGGCGTCAGCGCAGTCAATGATGGGCTAAATGAGTGTTTGGGCGAGGGAAATTTTGGTTTTCAAAGGCAAAAAGCTCTGAAGGCATTTTAAGGAATGGAATGTGTAGTGCACTTTGTGACTGACTTCAGCGACATGAGTAGTCCACGATAAATACGAATCCATGAGTATTCCCATATTTTTAGCCGTCTTTGCGTAATCAATTTTAACTCCATCTAACCAGAGCGGAGACAACGACGCAACATCAAGCTTGTTCCGCATATACGTGCCACCGATGACCAGGGCCTAGGATTTCTTAGGGTTTATTTACAGTCTGAATGATTGCGACCACTCCCCAATTAGCTCCAGGTCACTGTTCACAGCGGACACAGCGGCTTCAGCATCTTCACAACGAAAGTGATGGTAGAGCTGCAAATCGTCGGCATAGAGATGGAAGTTAGAGGAAATTACTCTAGTGACAGAGTTAATGAAAATAGAAAAGAGAAGAGGAGAGAGAACGCCACCCTGAGGCACACCCGCAGTAAGACAGCACTAATCCGATGAAGGCTTATCAAGGCGTACCCGCTGCGAGCGGCCATTAAGATAGGAATCAAACCATCTAATAGTGGAGGAGGAGAAGTTTAAGCTAAGCGAGTCCAATGACCTGTAGGTAGTTTGTACGCAACGCCGACTACTACCTACGGGTCATTGGACTCGCTCAGCTGACGTTTTCATAAAGAAATTAATTTCCTACATGCATAAATTAATACGAGTTTTGAAAAAAAGGTACTTTATTTTTTAATTTTATCTTTACAAATCGATAGTGTTTCATGTACCGGATCGACCCTCCACGGGATTAAAACGGTTAAAATTTAACTGTGTATACAGATAGATGGCACAATAATAGTGCCACCTATCAATATATTTATGGGTATAGAAGACTTTAATCTTCAAACTACAAAGAAAATGATGAAAACTTTAATAAAACTTCAACGGTAGTTACTTCAGCGGTTAGGTTTACTGCAGTCATAATTGAAAGGCCCGGTTTAATAGGAGCCACGATTAAGTATATTACGGCGGTAAAGAGAGGCGATATTGACCGCTACTTTATAATACTGCAGACAGCCCCGGGTTTCAGCCACATTGACAAATTATTTTAAAGTTGTCAAAAATTTAAAAATTGCCGTCTTCTTTCGAGAGTTGACAATGTTAAATTAAAAAAAAAAAATTAAGATAAGGAAATGACTCCTTGACCAGACGAGTGTTTTGTCTAGTCTGGGCAACTGCTTGACAGTTGAGTTCAGACTATTGTTAATGGTCTAATCGCGTGGAGAATTCTGATACTGTAATGCAAGATTTTTATTTTTTAATCCTGTGTGGTGACATACCTGCATATTGTCTAAACTCCTCATCATCATCATTTCAGCCGGTATAAGTCTACTGTTGGACATAAGCCTCCCCCAAGTGTCGCCACAATGAAATATCATGTGCGTCTAGCATCCATCGGTTTCCCGCATCGGTCCACCTTGTAGGAGGCCTTCCAACGCTGCGTTTTCCGGTACACTTTCGCCACTCCAGAACCTTTCGGCCCAGAACCTTTCAACTCCTACGCTCTTCTTTTCTTATTAATTTCGTCACGGTATACAGTATATTCTGATGTTTTCATCGGGGCTTGTCAAGCTTTATTTTTCGGTGCATAAAATGCGCATTCTTGACCTTAGGATGACATGTTTTTTGTAGCAAGTGAAGCTATTATGCTTATTACTATTAATAAAAAAGCAAGGGATGAAATCATGACCAAACAGACGAAACAAACAAAGCTTTATAAAGCACTAATCATAAACAAATAGTATTTTTATTTAGACAAAAACATAGCTGAAATAAAAAATATCAGAGCTAAATAAATTTAATTAACGAAATTCCACAGACACAATTTAAAAAAAAAAAAATCAGTATTAATCACGAAACAACTAAAACAGTTTTTTCACGCAGCCGTTGAGCCAATTATCAACAGACTGCCAATAATTGAAAGTTTGAATGTTTTTATCAACTTCTGTGTACATAATATATAACCTTTTTTTTAGTTTTTATGAAACCTAAAACACCTCTCTAGTATTTTTATGTATAGAATCTATGTACTTTCAAAACTATTACAAAAAATTACAAAGTTAGAAGCCAGTTTTAGTACCTTGTTAGCGGCATAAATACATGGTCACCGGGCCACCCGGGCGACTGAGGGCTTGTTCTGCTTCCACACCCAACTGTGCGCTGGCACCTAATGCCCGCTATGACATGCCGTGACCTGTTTTGTACTTAGTGTCGGTGGTTTCAAACTTGCGACCTTTTTTAAATATTTTTGGGAAAAAATATAACTTGGTGTAAAAATGATTGGAATCGTTACTGATTCTGAAGAAACTGTATTCAGGTTTCGCATATACTAAAAATAATGACTGGCCTGTTGGTCTAGTGGTTAGTAGCCCTGACGGAAGTCGTGGGTTCGATTCCCACCCAGGACAAATGTTTGTGTGATGAGCACGATCATTTGTTCTGTGTCTGGGTGTAATTTATCTATAATATGTATGTATTTAGAAATATATAAGTAAGTTTATCAGTTGTCTAGTACTCATAACACAAGGTCTGCTTAGCTTGAGACTAGACGGCGTTGTGTGATAGTTGTGGAATATTATATTATTATTAATGTTGTGTGTCACCGAGAAATTGCAAAAGCCGTACGTTTGTAAAATATCGCCAGAAATGGTAAGCACCTCTGCAGCGCCGTGTCTTATTTAGAAAAAAATTTTCTAAATAAGACACGGCGCTGCAGAGGTTAGAAAGTAATGAATTTGGATATGATTTATCGTATTCCAATTACTCAATATATTTTTTTCAATATACACCGCTAAATTTTAATCGTTTTAATCCCGTGGACTTCAATAACCTGTAGGTAATTGTCGGCGTTACGTACAAACTACCTACAGGTCATAAATCATACGGAGTCTACAATTTTCAAGTGACTTATAAAACTAAGAAAGGATTTACTAAAATTAATCCCCTAAGAGGATTAAACGGGAGTCCAAAGGTTATATGGAAACATACTTTTACGCAGACGAAGCAGCTGGCAAAAATTAGTCAATAATAATAATAAAATTCTTTATAAACTTAATTTTTTCTCACTGGATTGCCCAAACTGATCGACACGGGTAGCGTGTTCAATGGGTTGGCAAGGTAGGCTGAATCTTAACGCACCGAATCAACTCAGAAATGGATGAAATGGCGACTGGACAATAGAATAATTTGATACTTAGGGTTGCCTGATGCCAGATGAGGATCCACGGTCAAGCAGTCCGTGATAAGACCTGTAAGTACTGTATGGATCAGAATTTTGGGCGGTGAAAAAAAAAGATGAAAAAATTTATATTCAAAAATAAAATTGAAATAAATGCAGACAAAAGCAAGGGACTGGAACAATAGCACAGAAGGAACAGAATTGGGTTTTTAGTCAGTAAAAGTCTGACACTATCTCTCCCTCTGCCCAAGAGGATATCATCATCATCATCATCATCAGCCTTTTGAATTCCCACTGCTGGGACTCAGGCCTCCTCTCTAGGAGAGGGAATGGGCCGTAATCTACCACGCGGCCCCAGTGCGGGTTGGCGAATGTCACATGTCTTCGAATTTTTGGTTCTAGGACATGCCGGTTTCCTCACGATGTTTTCCTCAAGAGGATATCGCTGGATGATTTTGCAAAAAGAAAATTAAATTGAAATATAACTTTTTTTTTTTTTTTTTTTTTTTTTTTTTTTTTTTTTTTTTTTTATGGTAGGAAAAAATCATGCATTGACATCCCCCGCCCTTGGGCGGAGCGGGAGATAGTGTCAGACTCTTACTGACTAAAAGACCCACCCCGTTCCTTCTAGCCTTCATACCGGGGCTCAAGCGCCCTTTCGGATAACCCTGGCCCCAGTAGGCTTCGACCCGGCTGGGTCCCTGCTGTTGCTGACAACTCCTTGAGGCGCGCGGGAACAGTGCGCGCCGTCGACGACTTGGGCTTGGTCCGGACAGTTACCGGACGGCCGGGCAGTGAGCTACCCATTGCTCACTGTCCGCAAGCCCGCGTCTAACTTGCACATTAGTGTTTGCAGAGTATCTTTGTGTGTGTGTGTGTGTGATAAGATTGTTTATCTGCACTAATATAATAAAGAGATAAAGTTTGTTTTTTTTTATTTTTTTGTTTGTAGGAGGTAATCTCTGGAAGTACTGATCCGATTGCTAAAATTTTTTCACCGATAGAAAGCTGCTTTATTCCTGAGTGACATAGGCTATACTTTATGTACGCGGACGAAGCTGCGGGAAAAAGCTAGTATTCAATAAATTCCCAATACATTTGCAGAGTTCCACAAACTAATTTCATTTGACCCTATTGATATTATAAATAATCCATCCATTCTTCGAACAAAACATCAACAACTCAAATCAACTTAAACTTGACATGGGTTGAGTAGGGACTTCTAATTACAACTTAATACTACAAAGTAAACTACTTACCGCTCGTTTACCATAAAATAAGTGTTCATCATACTTGACAAGCTAATGTCAACTTGCCTGATTGACATTTTCTCTTTACCATCACACAAAGGAGTTCGCTTGAAACTGGGAGACTTGTGCTTTAGTAAAGAGTAGGTAATGTTTGCAGTACTTCGTGTTATGACTTAACGACACCGTAAAGGAAAGAAGTAATGAAATTGTGTTGCACGCTAGCTAGACCACTCATAAAGTACACTATATGTGTACGACATTAAATATTATGTCAGTACTTTAAAAGTTTTTAGTTGATTATATTAAATTGTCTTTAACTTTATATGCTGTAGTTGCTATAGTAGGCGCCAGATAACCGTGGAAATATAGTACATTGACCTTTTCCTAATATCTCTGCGTAGGTACCCGGAAAACAAACAATGAACTGTTTTTCATTACAAGATCACGTAAAGTATCACGAAACATGTCGATCCAAGACAGCTTTATGTATTCATTTTCGTTTTTTAAATTAAGAATGTCATCAAACGCAGGAGGGTCAATGACCGTAATTCCACGTTTATCTGGCGCCTACCTTAGTCTATCTTATGGTATGTTGTGGATGTTAACCCGCTCGAAACTGGTATGATCGGGGCGCGAATTTGGTTTGGAACCAAACCAAATCGAACCACAAAGAGTAGTTTGGTAACCATAAATATTATTGCACTTGACGTGGTATGCAAATCAACTGTTCGATCCGGTCGTATATTGCTAAAACGGCTTTGGTCAATTGTACTAAGTAAAAACACAATTTATTATAGTAAAAACACACGCTTGAACTTCGTACGACAGATTAAGTCCGTCAGTAACAAGATCGATTATAACTCATTATGAGTTTGGTCGGTCGTACTAAATTCGAGCGTGTGTTAATACTAATTAGTACTAATGTACGCGACCTTGGTGTGGGCGAACCAAATCCGCCATACCAAGTTCAAGCGTGTGCTAATATACTATTGTCGGTTTACCTTCAAAAGGTGCCTGGGTTTTTTGGAGAAAAAATCAGGGAGTGCGAGTTTTCGTCCCCACTGAAACCAGCTCTTTAAAAACTACCTCGGAAGTCCTCTGCATAAATAAAAAAGAGTCTTCTTTGAGCGTCACTGTGAACGTCAGCTCCTCACTGCGCCCCCGTCTCTTCTGCGGTCACATGGCCGGCAGGCAGAGTCCCCAATCAAAGCTCCCGCAACCCAGATACTATGAATTACGATACTTCGTAAGCAAATCTTCTTCATGACAAAGATATAGCTAAAATTGATGGAAATAACTCATCCAAAACATTATTCTGTTACCTTCCAAAGAACTATGGAGAAACAGTTTAAAAAAAAAAGAATTTGAATTCCTAGTCAATTCGAAATTTTTTATCAGAACAGCGTTATTCTTTTAATTTTTTTACAAGTTTCACACATCGCCATCTAGTCCCAAATAAATAATAATAATAGAATAATATGGTGGTATGAGTGATACTATAACTGATACTACTATATAATAATATAATAATATAATAATATTCCACAACTATCACACAATGCCGTCTAGTCTCAAGCTAAGCAGAGCTTGTGTTATGAGTACTAGACAACTGATAAACATACTTATATATTTCTAAATACATACATATTATAGATAAATTACACCCAGACACAGAACAAATGATCATGCTCATCACACAAACATTTGTCCTGGGTGGGAATCGAACCCACGACCTCCGGCATAGCAGTCAGGGTTACTAACCACTAGACCAACAGGCCTGTCAAAAAAAAACTATATAACAAACATACAAAAAACTATATACTTCTAAATACACACATATTATAATCTGCGTGTATTAGAAATATATAAGTTAGAATAATTACACCCAGACACAGAAAAAATGCTCATGCTCATCACACTTGAAACATTTGTCTTAGATGGGAATCGAGCTCAAAACCGCTGGTATAGCAGTCAAAGCCACTAACTACTAGACCGTACATTGGGAGTACATTCATTATGCGTACAGCTAAGGAGTGGAATTCCCTGCCGGAGTCTGTGTTTCCTGTTAGCTATAACCTAGGGGTCTTTAAGTCAAGAGTGAATAGATTGCTTCTAGGCAAGCGTGCTCCATCGTCGGCCACATCATCGCTTACCATCAGGTGAGATTGTGGTTAAACGCGAGCCTATCAATTACAAAAAAAAAAAAGTTTTTATTTTAGATTTTCTATGAACCTTGAAATCGGGTCACTTCCTACATAATGAGTCTATTAATGTCCTTTATTCCTTGAAGTTAATCCAGTAGGAAAAAATTGCTATTTATAGACTAACGAGAAATTTATATTTTTTCTAACTCCTCCGCTATTTTTAGGGTTTCGTACCTCAAAAGGAAAAAACGGAACCCTTATAGGATCACTTTGTTGTCCGTCTGTCTATCTGTCAAGACACTTTATCTCGAGAACGCATGGAGGTATCGAGTGTAAATTAAAACCAAATATTTGGGTCTGCAGTCCCTTCAAGCTGTGAAAAAAAATAAACTTCTAAGTTAGTGAATAAAAAAGATACGGCCGTTTATGTCGCAAAAAAACGTTTCTTTTGATACTTTCAAAGATCGAAATTCATAGGGTACCTACTCCGTTGACCCAGAATCCCGAAATTTGACACAAAGCAAGGTCTTATAGCACAAGTATAAAAAATCTGAAAACAATAAACTGTTGCCAACTAAGTCACAAAAAAAAAATTGCAAATTGGAAAAATCTTCGAGACTCCATTCGGGAATTGTAGTTTGCACGGAACCCTCAGTGCGCGAGTCCGACTCGCACTTGCCCAGTTTTTTCTTTTTCTGAAAAATTAAAATCGTTGAGCGTCAATACCAGGGTACTTTTCTAGTGGGCAGATAGATCTATTGATTCTAGCCTTTCAATACAAGGTTCGTCCGGGAACATTTGTTTGCGTCAAGCATCTGTTGATGGTTGATTATCATTGTATGCACTATTTTTAAATATTAGTTTTACATTTATATTAGTACACATTCACGATTTTTATCTATTATTTATTATTTTATTTTGATAGTTTTTTCAACGTGGGTGCGTCCGTAGCTTCACAGCGGAGCCTAACAGAATACCAGTGCTTTTTCTTAGTTGAGGAATCCTGTAACAATTTCTTCCCACTCAGGGCGGAGCGTGTCAGACTTGTACAGACTAAACCCATTCCTGTGTTCCTTCTCCTTTTAGAAATGAACCCATGACGAATGAGGCCCAAATACGCTACTGAGCAGTTATTTATCGTTTTAAATATAGAAGCATACCAAGAGTCGGGGCCTTTTTGGGCTCGAAAAATTTTTTGAGTACATGATTGTATGAAGCACGAATAAAAGTTTTTCCTTTATTTCTATTTAAGAACTGAAAATTTTAAACAGAAATTAAACCTAGTTTAAAAAATACTAAAAATCCATTATTAAAAAATAAAAATAAAATTACCTATGAAAAGTTTGAACCGTGTTCTTTACGACTTATTTTTAATTACAAGTTTTTTAACGATTGTTTCGTGACGTCATAACCATTTGAGAGTTTTATGGTCCTCTTAATTAACACGCGACAACGTTTAGCATGCGACCGATTGTCGCACAATCGCAGTCGTATCGCAGTCGCGTGCTTTAGTAGCATTTTTAATCACGTAAGCTGTTGAAGCTTGCTTTAAGGGCAATTATTGGGCTGAATTTAATATGACAAATAATTTACAATGAATTATGTTTTGTAAAATAGGGTATGCTTCCGGGTTAATTGTGAGTCTTTTGGGAAATCATCTTATGACCTTGGGCGGAGCATCGCCGTGCCCTCGTGAGGGCGATCGGCGGCAGCGATCTTTCACGCCGGGCCTTGGTGCAGGCCATGGTCCGGAGCGAGAAGGAGTGGCAGGCGGTCGCCGACTTCTGCGAAGCAGTAATGCTAGGCCGACCGCATCAGGCAACAGCGGCGCTCACAGCCGCCGGGACTGCGATCCCGAATTTCCGGCCACCGTAGGCGCCGGCTTGCAGACAGCGAGTAATGGGTAGCTCGCTGTCCGACCGTCCGGTAACCGTCCGGACCGAGCCCAAGTCGTCGACGGCGCGCACTGTTCAGCTGTCAGCAACAGCAGGGGCCCAGCTGGGTCGAAGCCTACTGGGGTCAGGGTTAATTCGAAAGATAACTCAAGCCCCGGTACGAAGGCAACGAAGGAACGGGGTGGGCTTTTAGTCAGTAAGAGTCTGACACTATCTCTCGCTCCGCCCAAGAGCGGAGGTTGTCATTGGATGATTTTTCCAACTACCTATAAAAAATAAATTTAAAAAAACATCTCATGACTTCTCCCGCTCATAGGTGGAGTGTGAGAGCGATTTAAACTTTTACTGGTCTGAACCAGGGCCTGGAGTGAAAAGTTGCCGCCTCCGATTGCCTCCACGAGGACAAGGTCGTGCTCCGCCCATGCGGGGCACATCTCTACCGTATACTCTACCGTATCCTCACAATGGTGACACCCTGGCCTTTTTTCCGCCTGAATTAGGCACAGGAACCTTCCGAACCAACCATGTCCAGTGAGGACCTGCGTCATGCTGAAGGTGAGGACGACGTGGCACCTCTCCTCAAAGAGGGGACTCACTACCATGATTGTGGCATTCTCGATCTGTGCGCTGAGCGTGAGTTGTTTTTACGTTAACGCAATAGAGGCGTTTGCCGCGTTTGGCTCTCTGATTGGTAAAGAGCTTGGAGCGGACCAATCGGAGCGCCGAACGTCACAAACGTGTCGATTGCGTTAACGTAAAATAAAATCACACTAGGCACCGGCTCTGGTCGGTGTGAGAAAAACTGTCAGACCTTTACTGACTGAAAACCCACCTATTTTCAGTTGCCTTTTGCGTTTCAGGGCAACTGTAACTCTTTCGACTAATCGTACAGCCCTTGTCGAACCATATTCATCAAAGCTGTAACCAAAAAGCCTTACTATCGAAAGTAGTAAATCACCAGTTTCTATCGACAATAGCGTGTGTATAATTTACGATCCTCTCTCTATTAATTACGATCATAAAATTAAAACGACTTAAGACCAAACAGTTTTTAAGTAATTACAAAATAGAAAACTCTTGGAACTGCGCCTTCGGCACATAAATCTTCCTTTTAACAGCCATTTTATTGCCAAGGGAAACTATTATTGCACAATTTTGAAGTTCCCAGCCTAATTAGAGAAATGGTTTTGATTCACTGTAATTAACTGTTCGAGTTGGTGTGATTCCAATCAAAATTACACCTTAAGGCTTTGAGTTAAAGTCTTAAATAATTTTATATGAGTACGTTTGACTTTATATTATTCCCTACGTCATGATTGCGATAATTTGAAACTAAACTATCTTAAATTGCATAGAATGGTTACGTTACAGAAATAGGGCGGCAAGAGATTAATTAGAATGATTGAATAATGACGCCTTATTATTTTCTGTACACTTAGTCAAAAAAGTGACAAATATTATGTCGGAAAATTCTTTAAGAAACTCCTCTTAGTGTTTTCAAAATTTATACACCGCTCTTAATTACACAAAAAAAAAAAATTAAGAACCTAAACAGATGTGTCAACAGTTTTACCGCGAGATAATTGCAAACCTAAACTTAATTTAAAAAAAAAAATTCGTTCTTATCTCTCATGATCATCATCATCATATAAGCCGAAAGACGTCCACTGTTGGGCATAGGCTTCCCCCAAGCGTCGCCACAACGACCTGTCCTGTGCGTCACGCATCCATCGGGTTCCGCGACCTTGATCATATCTCTCAAAAACAGCTAAATCAACTTTTTTTTTTGCAGGATTTACTACATTTTCAACATTTTTTTTTAATTTTTCTCGAAATTAAGGATAGGTTTGCAAATATCTTGTGGAGAAACTGTTAGCTCATCTCTAATAGACGTGATTATTATTTTTTTTTATGTAATTCAGTGCGGCGCATTTTTAGAAATTATGAAATCAGTTTTAAAGACCCACTTCTTAAGTTTATGGCTTGTATTTCTTTTTTTATTATTGATTGGATCGCGTTTAAATACTACCTCACTTGATGGTAAGCGATGGTGTGGTGGACGTGCTCACATTTTCCTAGAAATAATCTAGTCACTTTTGGTTTAAAGACCCTTAGGTTTTTTCTATCAGGAAATTCAGACGCTGGCAGAGATTTCCAATCTTTAGCTGTACGCAAGACGAAAGTGTTCCCACTATACGTATGGGTAGGATATAATAATATTCCACAACTATCACACAACGCCGTCTAGTTCCAAGCTAAGCACAGCTTGTGTTATGGGTACTAGACAACTGATAAACTTACTTATATATTTCTAAATACATACATATTATAGATAAATTACACCCAGACACAGAACAAATGATTATGCTCATCACACAAACATTTGTCCTGGGTGGGAATCGAACCCACGACCTCCGGTATAGCAGTCAGGGTCACTAACCACTAGACCAACAGGCCCGTCAAAGGATGTTTACAATGTATCGGTTACGCATCGCCGCACGTCTAGTAGCCCGAAGTTCTGAAGTTCTTTTGAAGGAAACGTCCTCCATTCCAAATAATGCAATCACGATAACAGGAAAAAGAAAACCCTCAATTAATATTATCTAATAAATTAACTTGTAATGGCTAATTTTATCAATTCATCAGGCGGAAATGTCTTGAAATATAGAAAGTTTTATATACAACAGGTACTTTTAAAAAATACAATATAAGCCCATAGTAACTCTCAACTAAGCTGACGTCTCACTGACGTATTGATTAAGAAATATAAGTTTTCGAATCTCGGGAATCGTTGTTACTTTTTTTGGTGGAAAATGATCTAATGACATCTCCCTTCAGACTCTTGGTCGGAGCGGGAGAGCGTATTAGACTTTTACTGATTAAAATCCACTCCTAGTTCCTTCGTTGCCTTGTATTCCAGGGCCGGGTTTTCCTTTCAAAACCATCAACCCATGGCGGCCAGTAGGCTTCGACCTGATCCTGGGCCTAGACGGTCAGGAATTGGTATGGATCTTAAAGCATAGCTAAAGGAAAAGAGTTGCTTGATAATTAGACTTATGGTCAAAATTGTGGTTACCGTAGTACCTGAAGAAGACAGGAGAGAGAGATATATTTATATACATTTCCTTTATTTTTAAGGATAGCTTGCGTTCTAATTGTAACCTTTAATTTTAATGTCAATTTGCCAAACATCTCTAGCCCTCCATTTCGACATAGATTGTCACCGAAATGAGATTGAATTTAAAAGTTTTTTATTGCGATAATGGAGCTTCAGAACATCATTATCTTCCTATCTTGTCCCATATTACTTGGAGTCGGCGCAAGACTTTTTTTTAATTCTGTGCTGTCATTCGTCACACTATCACTAACTCTCTTTTGTTTAATTATATTAATCCTCACACAATCTATCCATATTTTCTCTTCGTCTCCATCAAAAGAGCTCGAGAACACAAACTGTAATTTCACAATAAATCTACATTACTTGCATATCATGCGAAGATTCCGGAACTTCACGTTCTCAAATAATATATTTCATTCCACTTCGCGCGGCGACAGTACTTTCACACTGACTTAAATCACAATTCTCAACTGCACCGCTCGCACAAAACGTTTTTGCGAAAATGAAAATATTTTCAAGTCAAAACTATTTCAAAACCATAGGAGAATGGAACGATTTCGACAATGTCATGAGATTACCTTTATTTGTCCAAGAAATCCTCGGCCAAAATGTATTAGATCCAACCTGGAATTTGAGAACAAGAATGACGAAACAAATTTTCTTTATCATCCTAATAACTTACGTGATGATTGGTACTAAAGAGTTTCTCAAAGATGCAACGGATATCACAGAGATAGGCGAGGCGTATTACACTTTTCAAATAACCTTCTTCTTTTCGGTAAAATACTTGCTTTTCATTAACAGCCGTGAAACTTTTAAAAAATCATACTTGATTGCGAAGACATCGGTATTGGACATCATAAGGGCAGATTCCATTGAGAAATCGAAAGAAATGTTGGCAAAAGTAAAAATTGTCGTCAAGATATTGTTTGCGGGCGTTCTCTGTCCGGTGATGATGTACCTTGTGGTTGCTTTTTGGCATTACATCACGGGTACAAGAGTGACTTTGTCGAAGACAACGTCAATATTGATGCCAATGACGACCCCTTACTATGAGATCGGGTTGATCCTGCATACAATTTATTTGGTCGAAATGGCCTTCACTTACTGTGTGATAGATCTTTGGTTTGCTGTGCTAATGTTTTCTTTCTGTGTGGCTAGCGACAGTGTGGTGAACAGGTTGAAGGTGGAGAGTAAGGGATCTGATGAAACTGACTTGGAATATATGGATCGTCTGAACAATACGCTCAGGTCGTTTTATAAAAATCATTCGATTTTGATGGAGTAAGTGTTATTATCGCAAAAAAGTTCTCGAAACAACAAATAGGTTTTTACAAAATAATTGTTCGGAGTAAAAACTAATTTCCGCACATTTTTTGCTATAATGATTAGAGCAGGCGCCAAAGGGAGTTGAGTACGCAAAATATGAGGACCGCCTTCTGCGAACGGTTTCGGACTCGGAAAAGCATGCAGATTATGATTCTGGATGTTGCCAGGAGGCATATTGGTCCATTTTTTTTTATACTCATCTCTCAGAAGCAGCAAGTAAATTGACTGAACAAATGCTTAGAATCATTTTGTTAATTGTTTCAATCAATCAATCAAGCTTCTAAATTAACTTAAAAAAAGATACGGCCGTTTATGTCGCAAAAAGGGTGTATTTCGACACCCCTAAGGGAATCAAAATTTATAGGGTACTTCCCGTTGAGCTAGAATTCTGAAATTTGGCATGAAGCAAGGTCTCATAGCACTAATATAGGTAAAATTCTGAAAATTGTAAATTTGTAATTATGTCTCAAGAAAAAAACTATTCTTGTGATTCGGAAAAATCTTCGTAACTCAATTTGGAAATTAAACTGTTTTCATGTGTAAATTTGTACGGAACCCTCAGTGCGCGAGTCCGACTCACTTTTTTTTTAGTTGACTTCCTATAGTTATATTTAATCATAAAAAACAATTATATATTGTTACTTAAACAATTAATAAAATAATTCTAAACATTTTTTCAGTCAATTTAATTGCTGCTTCAGGGAGAGGAGTATAAAAAAAAATGGACCAATATGCCTCCTGGCAACATCCAGAATCATAATCTGCATGCTTTTCCGAGTCCGAAACCATTCACAGAAGGCGGTCCTCATATTTTCCATACTCAAGTCCCTTTGGCGCCTCCTCTAGATGGTAACAAATCACTAAAATATTTTTTGTTTGCATACCTTGTTTATAAAATACCTACTTAATTTTATTGCTTACCTGGTTTATGAAATAACTAATTCAAGTAATTTTTTTTTTTTTTTTAGATATTTTAATATTACGAGCCACATGTTTAAGTGGCCAGCTTTGATACCTCTCGTGAGCGTTTTATTTGCTTTATGTCTGATACTACTGTGTATGAGTGAGGTATGTATATACTTATTATTTTATTCATCGCTTCAAACATTACAGCTAGGTACTCTCTAGTTATTAAATTCTAGTTTTTTTTCTAGCAAATACAATGGATGTTTCTGTCGAACCTAGTACCAATATTGGTAGAAATATTTGCTTACAACATTCTTGGTGAACAAATAAATAGTAAGGTAAGTAAACTTAATACACAGATTAAATATTTTTTTATTGATTACAATACAAATATACAAAATCTGATGCAAACTACTTAGCTTAATTATTTAATGCATTCGAATATCTGTACATATAATTAAACTGTAGAAGTTTTTAGTTGTGCACGCATCACGTAAAAAGTACAAAACCAATGTTCACTTTCGACTTTCATACACTAAAATTGTATGTAACTTGGTATATTACTTTGTTTTTGTTTCATCGCAATCGGTTGACTATATCAAAAGATACAGATATCGCCTATCATTCATTGACTGTTAGGCGATAGGAAGTTAGTCGGGTCAGCTAGTTATACATAGAGTAAATATGAAAGTAACTCTGTCTTTCTTTTACATTTTCACGGTTAAACTACTGAACTGACTTTAATGAAATTTAGTGAGGAGTTCAAAAAAATTCAAATTCAAAATTCAAAATCATTTATTTCAAAAAGACCATTTGCAGGCACTTTTGAATAGTCAAATGTCGGTCAGTCCAAGAAAAGTGAAGCGAAATTGCACGTTCTAAAGCGTAGATCTCTATGGAGAAGAACATGCAAGAAACTCCATGGCCACTCTTTTAAATCATATTATGTGTGTGAGTAAATTTGGATCCCAGGGAGGACATGGTGTACTTTTCCTGGCTTCAACTTAGATGTCGTGCTTGGGCGGAGCATCGCCGTGCCCTCGTGGGGGTGATCGGCGGCGGAGACCTCTCGCGCCGGGCCTTGGTCGAGGCCATGGTCCGGAGCGAGGAGGAGTGGCAGGCGGTCGCCGACTTCTGCGAAGCAGCAATGCTCGCTAAGGAGGAGGCCGACCGCATCAGGCAACGGCGCTCTCGCCGCCGCCGGGATTCCGATCCCGATTTCATGTCACCGTAGGCGCGGGCTTGCGCACAGTGGGCAATGGGTAGCTCGCTGTCCGGCCGTCCGGTAACTGTCCGGACCAAGCCCAAGTCGTCGACGGCGCGCGCTGTTCCCGCGCGTCTCAAGGAGTTGTCAGCAACAGCAGGGACCCAGCCGGGTCGAAGCCTACTGGGGCCAGGGTTATCCGAAAGGGCGCTCGAGCCCCGGTATGAAGGCTTGAAGGAACGGGATGGGTTTTTTAGTCAGTAAGAGTCTGATACTATCTCCCGCTCCGCCCAAGAGCGGGGGTTGTCATAAGATGATTTTTCCCATCATAAAAAAAGGGTGCTGATGCGTTCGGCCTCCTCCTTTGCGAGCATTACTGCTTCGCAGAAGTCGGCGTCCGCCTGCCACTCCTCCTCGCTCCGGACCATGGCCTCAACCAAGGCCCGGCGCAAGAGGTCTCCGCCGCTGATCGCCCCCACGAGGGCACGGCGAGGACATCACTTGACCCAAGGGATGGCTTTTACCTTGGTCAGAGATTAAGCATTGCCATACAACGTAGCAATGCCGCCAGTCTTTTGGGCACACTTCCAGTTGACAGAGATGCGGAGGAATTTTTTGACGCAATATTTTAGGCCTACCTAAAATATGGCATGAACTACATATACACAATGACTCCTAGGTTATTGTGTATAATTATGTAGTTTAAATTAGTGAAGTAGTTTTTTTTTTCTTTTTGTTTCTTTGTTTATTTAATACTACTAAATTGCTAGAGGTATTTTAGAAAATAAAATTATTAATCAAAAGACATTTTTTTCTAATCTATAGGGAACTCAGTTCTACAAGGCTCTCCTCGAGTTCGACTGGGCAAGCATGCGACTCAAAGATAAGAAGAATTACTTAATTATAATCACTTACATGAACAAAGATTTTAAAATGAAAACAGCTTTGGGGACGGAACTATCTCTAGTCACCCTGACTTCGGTAAGATATCAATACGAGTTTACTTTTTAACTATGTCTATTACGAGTACATGTGTGTGCCTGCAACGGTTTTTTAGGGTTCCGTAGCCAAATGGCAAAAACCGGAACCCTTATAGATTCGTCATGTCTGTCTGTCTGTCTGTCCGTCCGTATGTCACAGCCACTTTTTTCCGAAACTATAAGAGCTATACTGTTGAAACTTTGTAAGTAGATGTATTCTGTGAACCGCATTAAGATTTTTACACAAAAATAGAAAAAAAGCAATAAATTTTGGGGGTCCCCATACTTAGAACTGAAACTCAAAATTTTTTTTTCATCAAACCCATACGTGTGGCGTATCTATAGATAGGTCTTCAAAAATGATACTGAGGTTTACAATATCATTTTTTTCTAAACTGAACAGTTTGCGCGAGAGACACTTCCAAAGTGGTAAAATGTGTGTCCCCCCCCCCTCTAACTTCTAAAATAAGAGAATGATAAAACTAAAAAAAATATATGATGTACATTACTATAAAAACTGCCAACGAAAATTGGTTTGAACGAAATCTAGTAAGTAGTTTTTTTTTAATGCGTCATAAATCGAAAAAAATACACTATTATTAAAACATCGATCAAAGTTACAACACATAACAAGAACTTTTATATTATGTTACTTGCTGCTACGGAACCCTTCATGGGCGAGTCCGACTCGCACTTGGCCGGTTTTTTTTTTAAGTAGGAAATATACAGTGACTTCTTTCGCTCTAAAATGGATCGCGAGGGTAGGTTATTATACTTTTACTGGCTTAAATCCACGCCTATCGTTCCAGGACTTCGGGTTTTCCTGGCAGAAGCCAACCACCATGGGTTGGGCTATGAGCTGTGCGTAAAAGAAGCCTGATAGTCCTGGACGAAGGCAGAAAAGGAACATAGGAATAGATTTTAGTCAAAAAAAGTCTGACACGCCTTTTCGCTCTGCCCTAGAGAGGGAAAAGTCACTGGATGGTTTCTCACCTAGAAAAAAACTAATACTAAGGAATTTGTTTTTCAGGTGTTAAAATCAGGCTACCAAGTTTTTGCTATGATTAATACAATGGAAACATAAAGCAAAAAAAAAACTTGAAGTTTCACACATTATTATATAATATTCTAGAACAATTTGACACAGACAAAGCACCAATTACAAAAGAAAAAGAAGACGGAAAAAAATACAGATAGACTCTTATTTTTTTACTGAAACCGATTTACCAGCAATCACATGGCATTGGCACGCTCCGACAGAAGGAAAAACGAAGTGTATTATAGAAATCGGACATTGAAAAAGGTGGAGTATATCAGATGGTACAAATTTGCGGTTCAGACGTTTTTCACGCCGCCTCCTAATTTTTTCGACTGTGCACGATTTACTTGAAGAAAAGGACGGATGTAGTTTCTGTAATAGGTTAGTAATTTAGCTAACTTTTCGTTCATTCTATGTTAAAACTTTATATTTGTATTAGCACCGCTTCATAATAAATAATATAGAAATCAAAATATTGAGCCTAATCATGTTGTTTTAATTTCCCTAAGTATTTCTTAAAATTATTTAAGTTTACATTGAACTTAATTGCTTTTTTTCATTACTTTTTAACATTGTGCTTTCATATTAGAAGCGACAAAAATATGTAACCAAGGTTTTTGTAATTCATAACATGATTTAAAAGAGTGTCCACGGATTTTCTTGGACGTTCTTTTCCATAAAGACTTTTTTTTTAATTTTTTTTTTTTGGTGGGAAAAATCATCCAATGACAACCCCCGCTATTGGGCAGAGCGGGAGATAGTGTCAGACTCTTACTGACTAAAAGCCCACCCCGTTCCTTCTAGCCTTCATACCGGGGCTCAAGTTCCCTTTCAGATAACCCTGGCCCTAGTAGACTTCGACCCGGCTGGGCCCCTGCTATTTGATGACAACTCCTTGAGGCGCGCGGGAATAGTGCGTGCCGTCAACGACTTGGGCTTGGTCCGGATAGTTACCGGACGGCCGGACAGCGAGCTACCCATTGCTTCCATAATGACTTTGGAACTTGCAATAATTTAACTTTAATTTTTTTTTTGGCTGAAGATATTTTTACAATTCAAAAGTATCTGTTAATGGTCTATTTGAAATAAAGCTTCTGATTACTGACAAATAAACCAACTATGACCCTAATTAAGTTACTGAAACTAATTAAAATTCATTTACCTCCTTTATAAACATTTCTAAAAATATCTACATCAACAACAACCCCATTGAATAAGCGATTGAGTTAGAAACGTAGGAAAATATGCCAAAACCAAACTGATTTTGAACGTGACTTCTCGCTCAAAGTCCATTTAAATACTCGACAGTTACCGGGAACCGCTTTGAACCGCTTTCAATTGGTCTGAACCGATTCAGACCAGTTTGATCTGGATCAGTGTTCGGTGCGCAATACCGTGAAAATGCTTTACGATTATTGCCACGGAGCATTTATAGCCGAGTTAAAATTCTCACCGACTGTATTCTACGTTGGCGTACTATGAGTATTCGAATTTACCTTTGTGAACATTTTTTGGTATTGGTTGAGTAATGGCCGCTGGAAAAATGTGGAGAGCCTTTGGTGATTGGCTTTCAGTACTTTCTCATGCCGTCAAAATATTGCTGTGCATATGCTTCAACTGGCTTTCGTAGCTTTGAAGTATGCTTCACCATTTAGCAAAAAAGTACAGGGTTTGTTTTCAAATTTCCAAACATTCTTCTCCACATACGCATAATGAACTTACTGATTTGTTACTGAACAACATCCCTGCATAAGTGTCCTTCAAAATGACCAATGAGACCTGTATTGATAATAACTTGAAGAAGAAATTACAACGCACTAAAAATATTGGTAAAATTGTTTTATTTTGAACTACTCGTAAGTATCTTCTAGTCAAAAAGACATATTAGAGTAGCGAAATATCTTTATGGAAGCAAGAAGTAGTGGTTCTCAGTAATCCCGAGAGGTAAGTGCGGTAATTCAAACTCTTTTCCCCCTTTGGGGGTAAGGGGACTCTCGGAGACCATACATGTGATGATTGAACTTCCCGACGTGCCGTAGCTAGAAATAAAATAGTTCGCCATTGTACGACGTTATTTTAAAACCTTGAGAACTTTTCTCGGATAGAGAAAATCGTTTCGCGTCAAAAAGGAGGTGTGATAAGCATGTGGAATTATATGGAAAACTTTTCTGGCAATACAGGTCACTAGGTTGCTGAAATGCAGCTAGGAGTGACGTCATGAAGGTTGAAATAACATGTTTTTTTTTTTCACCTATATGTTTTTTTATTGTCGATATGTTCGCACTTAACCGCTATCTCAACTGATGTAAAGCGATGATGCGGTCGACGATGGAGCGCATTTACCTAGAAGTAACCTATTCACTCTTGACTTTGAGGTTCCCAGGTTGTAGCCATCAGGAAACACAGATTCACAGATTAGAGTTTAAATTATACTGCAGTAACATAACTAGGGAGATAATGACTTACGAGTTGTAAGTCGCGCGTTCATACCCAGGCAGGCGCATTTGTCACCATCATCATTTCAACCTAAAGACGTCCACTGTAGGACATAGGCCTCCCCCATGTGTCGTCACAATGAACGGTGCTGTACGTCTCGCATCCACTGGAGGATTGGGATTTACTTTGTGCAATTCGTTAAATCACCACAGCTCTCAAAACGGTGAAGAAAAACATCGTGATGAAACCGGCATGTCCAAGAACAAAAAATTTAAAGACATGTGACATACACCAACACACACTGGGTCCGCGTGATGAATTACGGCTCATTCCCTCTCCTAGAGAGGAGGCCCGAGTCCCAGCAGTGGGAACATTATAAGGCTGATTATGCTATGCTACAGAACTAGCACTATTAAAATGGAGATGGATGAGAAGATGCTTCAAAACCTAAGAAATAAGTATATTTCCAAGATTTTATTCATCATCATCATCATCATCATGCTCTTGTACCGTTTTATTTGTGGTCGGCGCAACACGTTTTTTTCTTCCATTCTGCCCTGTCACCCGCCACACTATCACTATTTCCCTTTTCTTTCTTATCACTTCTCACAGAATCCATCCATTCAATTCATAAGTTAATAAATTGAATTACTACTAGATTTTATTGTCAACTAAATAATGAATGACATTTTCCGAGTATCGCAATTCATTTTCTGCAAAATGTGCATTTCTTCAGATGAACACTTTCAAGATAATGTAGAACAATTTTTCTCTCAAGGAAGAAAGAAAGTAATATAATTTTAAAAACTTAACACTAAGCGAGAAAATTACGTAATATAAAATTTGAGTGTGCACATATTGTGCACAATTAAAAAATAAGAGAAAGAGGGACAATTTTTATTTCTCCGCGATTACCTGCAGTTCGTTAGGAACTGAAGATGTTGCAAATAAAAGTAATGAGGGTTCCGTATTGTTTTATTTTACTGCGTGAAGAAATTTTTATTTGTTGTGATAAAAGTGTCTTGGGGACAATCAGAATTTTACCTCTCATAGTGACTGGAGTATCTTCTAATATATCTCTTATATTTATATAAGATATATCTTGTCTCACAGTGTATGTTATTGAAGTCTTCGGAAACGGCTTGAACGTTTTTTTTTTTTTTTGTTTGTATTTGGTGGGTCTAAGAATAGGTCAGAGTAGGATATTTTTTACCCTTCCACCCCCTTTTTTTTCTTTTTTAATTTATAAGGCAGACCAACTTCTGCCAGCTAGTTTTTCTATAACATATTAGCCTATTCCTGAGCTACAAGGCTGAATATTTACTTTAAAGCAGAATGCAGCTACAAAAAATACAAGAATTTTCGATGTACATTTTCCTACGTAGAGCGAAGAATTAAAAATATTTTTAGTCGTATCTTTTTTAGGTATTTTTATTAATATCCAGTAAAATATTTCACTATAATCTAATATGGGATACTTTAATAACAAGATTATATTTTAATATAATTTTGATGTTTTACAATAAAATGTTATACATATATTTATTATTTCTCAATATTTAGGAGTGTTATGGTAGACCGAAATAAATTTAATAGAATACCACTATTTAAATTGGGAATGTAAATAAAATGAAGATTTTTTTTTTTTTTTTTAATCTTATAAATTTAGGGACTTTTGGTCACAGTACGACCATGCCAGCCCCATCGTAACCTAATACAAGTCAAGCATTATCAACTATGAGGGCTCACAACCTTACTCACTATTTTATAAACAGCGATGGCTGCGTTAGAGAGGGGTTCGGACAGTATACTTTGAATAACACCAACATCAATTAAATTAATTTTAAAAGTATTCATCAGCACCTCTCTAGCAGCTCGTGTCCTGACGCATTCCACCAACAAGTGGTGGACATCCTCCACCGTGCCGCATTCTGTACAATTTGGACTGTCACTTATTCTCATTAGATACCGAAACTTGTTGAGTGGAACGTGTCCAGACCGCAGTCTATGCGCTATTATTATAAACTTTCTCTTAAGCTTAGTATTGGCAAACCAAGGAATACGTGGAGGTTCACATTGTATTGTCTTGTACCAGATTCCCTTTTCAAGTGATGTTCTATTAAAATATTCTTTCCAATTCTTAGAGCATTCAATTTTATATTTTGGTAAAAGTTCGGAGTAGCTTGGAGTAATATTCACCTTCAAACCATCCGACACAGAAGTCTTTGCCAGTTGATCGACCTCCTCGTTCCCCCGTAAGCCAACATGCGACGGAACCCATTGCAGAATCAAATTCACATTATTAGACATGAAATAATATATTTGTCTTAATATGTCATAAGCAATCGAAACACCTCTGCAGCCAGAGGCACATCGAGCTATATGCTGAAGAGCACTTCTGCTGTCTACGAAAATGACAATCCTATCGTTATTAAACTCTGCGTTTTGCAAGTATGTAAGTGCCTTTGATACCGCAAGGAGCTCCGCCGTCATTATACATACATTACTATTACAAATTTTAAACAATCCTTTACTATTATGCCTCGGATCATAAAAG
This sequence comes from Mythimna ferrago, assembly GCA_910589285.2. Taxonomy (NCBI): domain Eukaryota; kingdom Metazoa; phylum Arthropoda; class Insecta; order Lepidoptera; family Noctuidae; genus Mythimna; species Mythimna ferrago. The sequence continues at coordinate 4,830,751 of OU342680.1, forward strand.
GCGGCACCAAGAATATTTCCTATTTTAGAACCATCTGTATATAATTTTAACCAACCATAATATTTAGTATAAATTTCTTCCAAGATATTGTTTTTCAAAATATTAATATCGTATGATTTTTTACATTGTTTCATATAATCTAGATGGACTCTAATAGTATCTCTTACGTTTATATTTGAAACCCAAGTATCTAAGCAAAACATTTCTAAAGGATAACTAGATGAAACAAAATGAAGATGCCATAAAGTTTTTTTTTTGTTATTTATTTTCTTAATAATCATAAACAGTTTTATCGATGTTTTCACTCATTATGGCCAGAGTATTATATGCAAGACCTACCATGTCAGACCTACTTACTTATTTTTATTAAATAAATGTTTTTTTTTAAACCAAAACAATTTGTTTGTGAAGACTATTTATTAGTCGCGTATTTTTCAAAGAATAAAATAGAATAAACTTTATTGTACACCAAAATAGTAACAATTTCACAGAAACATAAATCTATGGGTACAATGGCGGTCTTATCGCTGCGATATTACAGCGATATCTACCAAACTAACCTTAAAATGACTATAAGAACTTAAACTAAAAAAAAAAACAACTATGTAGTAACGACTAGAGCTAGGATAATACCGGTACTAGTTCATTTTCAAAAACAATAAAGAGTTATAGCTAAGGAGTGGAATTCCCTGTCGGTGTCTGTGTTTCCTTATGGCTACAAGCCGGGAATCTTTAAGTCAAGAGTCAATAGGTTACTTTATTTCTACAAAAAAAAAATGTTTTGAAATTAATTCTCTACGGACATTTGTTTCGACAAAATTACAGCCCCCTTAATCAAGCTACAACCGTTTCGCTTGCATCGAACGCCTCGAGTTAGCCACGCCCCCGACTCGTTTGTTCTTACCACGTGACTGAGCGTTCAGATGACATCATTCCCGTACATTTGAATTTTCCTTCTAGCGTTAACGATTGCAGATTATCAACTTGGCTAGGGGTACAGGTGTAGGGGTATTTTTTTTTCATTTGACAACCTTCCTATGAATGAGATATGAAAAACCATTGCAATTTTTACATGTTTCGTAGATTACTTACATTTTGACATAAAATGTTCCGAAGAACTCCAAAAGTATGAAACAAGCAGGAATTATATCCAACAAAAAGTATTCGCTGCGTTAGCTAGCTAATGAAATTAACAGTCCCCGCTGAGTTTAGTTAATTCCAGTTTCACGGTAACTCTGGCCAACTGTTATATTTCATTGTTGGGATAACACCTGCGCTTTCTGGGGAGCGGGAAAAATTGTACAGAAGATTTGTGTAGTATACACTCTGGTACGTGTTTAGTCTATGTCATTTATTATTGGGTTTTTTTCAGTGAGTTTTTTTTTAAACGTCATTCGGTTTTTTTTCGATTTACGAAGGTGACTTTCAATACTATGGGTTGGCCACACGGTTGCAAATTGGCGTTCCGACCAAGGTGACCTTGGTGTGTATGTTTGGTTTGTGTTGAGGCTACATGAATGTAATCCACGCGCCAACATGTTCGGTGCTTGGGAAAATGCGCCTCCCAACCAAGGGCGTTAAAGGTCATGTGTGCTGTGTCCAAAGATGGCAACTAGCAAGGTCACCTTGGTTGGGTCGTTGGATTACAACCATGTGGTTACCCCTTAACCCATCAAGTGCAACTCTGCCAATCGGAGCTTTTATGCCTTCAGTTACTGTGTTTTTATTTCTTTGTGTTAATGACATACACACTTGGTTTGTAATTTACTTTTGACATTGGCAGAATAGTCGACATCAGCTATAATTGCCATTAATAAAAATAGAACAGAATAGAAGAAGGTAGCTTTAAAGATATCGGCGAGGAGTTTTTGGCAAGATTTTTTTTGAAGAGAGTTCAGTGACCGTTTTAATTAATCGTAAATTGATTCTTTGTGGATATTGAAATGTAAAATCGATGTAGTTTTGTATATCACAAAAATCGGCACAACTAGGTAATAGGCAACAGTTGGAATCATTGAAACAGACGCGATTTCGGGAAAATAGAGCTGAGATTTTTCGTAGTCTCACTACAAAAAATACGCCAATACGCCGCTAAATTTTGATCGTTTTAATCCCGTGGAGGGTCGATCCGGTACATGAAATACTATCGATTTGTAAAGATAAAATTAGAAAATAAAGTACCTTTTTTCAGAATTCGTAATAATTTATGCATGTACGAAATTAATTTCTTCATCTTCATCACTGAGATGCGATATTGTTAAAATGGAGCTACAAATTATGGAAGTCAAAGTAACATGATAAATGATATTTATTTTACAAATAGGTTTTGTAAAACCTATATGGACTCTTCTGCATCTATAAAACTCAAAGTTACTCTAAAAACTAAATACTTGAAACAATAATAATAATAACTTATACCAAGCAGACAACTTTAGATCCACGGCTTAGTCACAAAGAGACTTAAAAATTATGTTAAAGAGAATATAAAAATGAGCTAATATAAAACCATGAAACAAAAAAGAAATGAAGTCCGTTAATAAGTGGCAGTTTTTGGCTGGAGTTTTTCAAGTGAAGTTTGGTGTAGGTTTTACTTATTTCTAGGGAAAATTGCGACGTAAAATGTATCTCACCAATTTAAAGACGCTGCTACACAAATATGGAACCATTTAAAAAGGTACGATCTCGGCAAAATGGAGTTGTACATTTTGTTGTATTATCGACTAACTCAGCGAAACTTGACGAAAAGATAGACTGGATATATTTGAATACCGAAAAAACAAATAAAGGTCCATACGTACATTTTTTTTTTTTGTGGGAAATATAATCATCATTGTTGGCAGACTTTTACTGACTAAAAACCCACTCCTGTACCTTCGTCGCCTTTCATACTGACGCTAGGGTATATCTGACAAGTTTGCCTGTACAGTTGAATTTTACAGGTAAACAGGAGCATATACGAGTATGTTACACAACTGTGCAGGTTTCCACACAAGCATAACTGACAGGTATAACTGTACAGGCAAACTCGTTAGGTATTAATCTAACCTAACCTTACGTGTATTGCTTACCTTTAACATGTTTCACTTATGCATTCTTATGGAACTCAAAGTAAATATTTTTTTAAACTTAGCACTGGCTAAATGCACACACCATGTAATGCAAAAATTGTTTTTTAAACTATTGAATTTGTAATTACTGTAGTGGTAATTCAAAAGGTTGCCGACATAGCACAAAGAATTGCCAAACTTAAGTGGCAATGGGCAGGGCACATTGCTCGCAGAACAGATGGCCATTGGGGCCGAAAGATTTTGGAGTGGCGACCGCGTACCGGAAGGCGTAGTGTTGGAAGGCCTCCTACAAGGTGGACCGACGACCTGGTGAAGGTAGCGGGAAACCGATGGATGCGGGACGCACAGGAACGTTCGATGTGGCGACGCTTGGGGGAGGCCTATGTCCAACAGTGGACGTGTATCGGCTGAAATGATGATGATGGTAGTGGTAATTCAAAAACCTCTATCATCTCAATTCCGCTTAAGGAACATTGTGTTACTATTAAGCAAATATTACTATTAAATTTTCAGTTATTGCTTCAGTTAGACGATAAATAATTAAGAGGCCACGTTTACCACTTTCAATTCTCTTGAGAAACTTAAATTACTGTTATAAATAATTATTATTGTAAACTTGTATCTCGTTATGAATTAAGACACAAATAACTCGTTGAGTTTGAAGACTGTATATTATTCTGAACAGCCAGGGTCTAGATTAAGTTACCAGAACTTAGCACAGTAATTTCTTATAAGCGTCTATAGGCGGAACTTTCAAGTGTTCACAACTTTGAAGTTTGTTGACTCCAACGTTTTAGGTAAATTATTTATAAGATGGTTGTAGACTTGAAACGTGAAAACATCATGAGGAAACCGACATGTCCTAGAACCAAAAATTCGAAGACCCTGAGAGAGGACGCCTGAGTCCCAGCAGTGGGAACATTAAAAGACTTAAGTTAGACTTCAAACGTGGTAGGTAATATTGAGTGACACTAATGTCACTAGCCTCCAGCCAAAATGCAACAGAGTGGTTATTTGAGTTTTTATATTATTCAATGCATATCGATCTACCAAATGCAATTCCATATTTTAAAACTCCGTATCACGTACCATTTTTTAAATTTTTAAAAATTGGTACGTGACTTAGAAACCATAAAATTGCAAAAATACACACATAACGTTGTTAAAATTTATCAGAAGATAATTTTTTTACATTTTTCGCTCCAGCTACTCCTCAAAGAGGGGACTTACCGCCGTGATTATGGCGTGCCCATGCAGTCACTCCCTTCCTGAAGTCAGTGGCAAAGACTAGATACACAAAAAGAAAACAAGTTTTCCTTTACACACATTTTCCAACATGGAAATCTTTATCTATCCAACCTGATCCTTCGAAACACCTCACACACACATTCCATTACTACTCTCTACATCTCTTCTAATCTTTCCTTTCGCAAATTTCTATGTGAAATAAGCAGTACCTTTGTATAAAGTTTTATAATATGATATCTTCTTCTTTATATTTGTGTGTATATAAAAATGAATCCCTATTTCCTTGGTCACGCCATCACGCGTGAACAGCTGGACTGATTTCGCTAATTCTTTTTTTGTTATGTTCGTTATTGTGAGGAGAAGGTTCATAAAGAAAAAAAAAATTAAAATTAGGGCAGTGCAGGGTAAAGTAGAGTAGGGTAGTGAAGGGTAGAGTAGGGTAGAGTAGGGTAGAATAGGGTAGAGTAGGGTAGAGTAGGGTATAGTAGGGTAGAGTAGGGTAAAGTAGGGTAGAGTAGGGTAGGATAGGGTAGAGTATATTTACCTTATCTTCCGCACAGTCCTGACCGTCAGTAGTAGTCGTCGTGAGTCTGTCTGTCAGTCGTCGACCGCATCGTCGCTTTCCATCAGGTGAGATAGCGGTCAAGCGCGAACCTATCAACAATAAAAAAAAAAAAAAAAAAGTAGGGTAGAGTAGGGTAGAGTAGGGTAGGATAGGGTAGAGTAGCGTAGAGTAGGGTAGAGTAGGGTAGAGTAGGGTAGAGTAGGGTAGAGTAGGGTAGAGTAGGGTAGGATAGGGTAGAGTATATTTACCTTATCTTCCGCACAGTCCTGTACGCTGCGATCGCACACGGAAAGAACAACTTCGTCGTGGCCGCCGTTTCCCCAGTACAATACCTCCGGTTCCATTCGCCCAGCGTTTCCATTCGGATCATACGCTTGACGAATGAAACCGGGCACTTATCGTAGTGGGGTTTCCGCTTACACCTCAGGGCAGCCTCCTTTGCGAGCGAGTCGGCTCTCTCGTTACCCTCCAGCCCCGCATGAGCTTTGATCCAGAACAAGGAGACGCTCTTGTTCTGGATACTACTGTGGCGGATGGCGTCCCTCGTTTCCACTGCGAGGGCGTGGAGGGCTTCGGGGTTCACGACTGTTTGGAGAGCTGCCATGGAGTCGCTGTAGATAGCGAACGCCGTCTCGGTCCTTCTGAGGACTTCCTTCGCGGCTTCACAGAGGGCGAGGAGCTCGGCCTGGTAGACGGTACTATAAGACGGCAGCGCAAGTTTGAGGGCTTTGACCTCGGTCCGGTCGGTCCACACCGACAGTGCGGCCCCGACCTTGCCCTCAATTTTGCTGCCGTCTGTGAAGATACGCACCGCGTAATCGCGGTGCTCGTTGTATTGTTCCTCGTCTACCAGGCGTCGCAGTGCAATGGCCCTCTGCTCAGCCGGATGCGGCATCTCTAGCGCCGATGCCACTCGCTCGATCTCCCTGTCTCCTAGCGCTGGATGGGGTAAACCCTTCTTGGCCTCATAGAGTGAGGCCGCCTCTCGAATTCGGAGGTCGAGAGGCAGTATCCCAGCCAGCACCAGTGCTGAGTGTAGGGAGACCGTGCGATAGGCTCGGCACAGCTTCTGCGCGAAGCTCCTCTGGACGGCGTTTAGCTTTTTCTGGACTCCAATTTTGGTTGCGGCCGGCGACCACGCGCTCGCCGCGTACAGGATGATGGGTTCGACTGCAGCTGTATAGATGCAGCGGATGACCTCAGGATGCAGACCCCAACTGGCCCTTGCGGCCCTCGATAGCTGCTTGTAGATACCGATGGCTCGGGAGCAAACGTTTGCGACGTGGGTGTTAAAGGTCAACTTGTGGTCGATGTTGAGACCGAGCAGTTTGATCTCTTCAGACATGCCAATATCCACCCCGCCCATTCTGAGACATGGGGTGTCATGCTTAAGTTTGCGCGTTACCAGCATTGCTTTGGTCTTATGTGGCGCAAACTTAAGCTTGTTCATGACATGTGCGTATGTACTCAAGGGCGACATTGGCATCCCTTTGGATCTCGAGTGCCGTCTCCCCATCGAACACAAGAACGACATCGTCCGCAAACGCCTGACAGTAGACCCCCATGCTTTCCAGCTCCTTGATCAGCGGGTCCAGCACCAGGTTCCATAATATGGGACCACTGATAGACCCCTGGACGCATCCCTTCTCGGTCCTGGATTTGTACTCCACTCCCGCATATCTGACTCTCACCACTCTCTCGGTCAAGTAACTGTCCATGACCCTTCTCAAGTTCTCAGGACACTTTTCCTCAGCCAGACGGACTCGTATGATCGGCCACCATGCATTGTCGAAGGCCCCCTCTATGTCCAGGGACACAATCGTGACAAGCCTCTTTGCATTGAGTCTGCCACGAATGTGCCCCATGAGTGTGTAGAGGGAGTCCTCAGTGCTTTTCTGGGGCATAAAGCCGTACTGGCGAGTACTCATCCTGGGCAATAAATGGAACTTGAGTCGGGCCACGAGCATTTTCTCGAATATCTTGCCGAGTACAGGCAAAAGCCCAATCGGCCTGTATGATTTCGGAGTGGTGTAGTCTTCCTTAGCGGGTTTGCGGAGGACAACGACTGTTGCCTCTTTCCAGGACCGTGGAAAGTGTCCATGCGCCAGGCACTTGTTCATCAAGCGCAGAACTAGGTCTGGGTCTATTTGAATCGCGTGGCCCCATATGTCCGCCGTCAGACCGTCGGAGCCGGGGGCCTTTTTAGGGTTAAACGAGGAGACTGCTCGCTTTAGCTCGTCGAGAGTGAACGGAGGGTCCCAGGTCTCAACTTGGTTCTCCCCGTTCACCTCTTTTGCTCTTTGCCGCACCTTTTTGTACTCCTCGTTATCCCCCTCCGGACGGTCTTCCGGGTAGAACGATTGTGCTAGGAACCTCGCTGACTCTTCGGGGCCTAAAGTCTTTGCATCCCTCACCATCGGTATGTCCTCCTCTCTCTTTTCTGTACTCCGGATTACCCTGTATATTCCCTCCCACAGGCCTTCTCGGTCTTGTTTCTCACAGAAACCCTTCCAACTCTCGACCTTTGCTTTGGTTACTGCTTGTTCGTACTCTTCTTTCTGTTTCAGGTGAGTAGGATAGATTAGGGTAGAGTAGGATAGAGTAGGGTAGCATAGGGTAGATTAGGGTATTGTAGGGTAAGTAGGGTGGAGCAAGGAAGAACGGGAGCGAAGCCGCGGGGGCATAAGCTAGTAAACTATAAAATAAATAAATTCCACTCGAATGTTTGTCAGTTCTTTAATAAATGCAAAGAATGTTTTGGCTGATAACTAGAATTAATTTATTAATGTCACTGTGAATGACCATGTAATAATTTATAATCTTATTTAATTTTTCCTTTTTTTTAATATTACTGATAGAAATGTCTTTGACCACCACCTCACCTTTTTGTGATCAGTAACATCTTTCTTTTCTTTATCAAACAATTATTTTTTATATTATTATGTTTTTCTGTAACTTCAATCAATTTTAATATTTATTATATTATTATTTAGTTAATCATTGACTCTCTGTACATGTTAGTGCAAAAAGTAAAAATTGTCATTGTTTACGCCAGCATTGTTATTAAGACGTGCAAGTTCATGTTTTGTTGCTTTTCCAAAGGGCTAGGTAGGGGTCGCCATATTGGATGTGATTTTCTTTATTATTCGTCCACCACCTAAATTTTTTTACTGTGTCAATTTTTTTTTTTTCATCCTTGCAACTTTCTCGCTATCCGCATATAACATTGTAAAAACCTGAGTAAATTCAAATAGAATACCATACCTCGATACAGGAGTTTCCTTAAAGTTCATTGGACCCAAAGAGCAGGTGGTTGAGTGGTAATGACCCCGACTTACGAGTCGCGGGTTCGAACCCAGCCAGGTGCATTACTTTGTGTAATTTATTTTCATCACTACTGCTCTCAAAACGGTGAAGGAAAACATCATGAGGAAACCGGCATAACCTAAAACATTCGAAGACGTGTGACATTCACCAACCCGGGGCCCGTGTGGTGCATTACGGCCCATTCCTTCTCGTAGAGAGGAGGCCTAAGTCCCAGCAGTGGGAACATTAAAAAGACTGATGATGATGATGAATCCCAACCGTCATTAATTAATAAACTTCAACCAAGCCTTTCTTTTCGCATAAAAAACCAGTTTCAAATCTACAGTATTAACTGGACTAGACAATTTGACATAGTTAATGGCAGTTCTTAGCTAGACGTTGACAAAGGCGGCAGCGGCGACAGATTAGTAAGGAGCCGGTGTTACCCCGGCGGGGCTTAGCTACTAACTGACGACGGTAGGGTTTAAAAACAGAAGAATTATCTACGGCTTAGGTTAGAGAAAATGGGACGATAAAATAATGTGTCACTTGCGAATAGCCAGCTTGCACCGCGAGTCGTCGTTATACATTTGGAACGGATGAGTTCTGAAAAAGTAACCTGTGGTAGAACGCATAAGGCAGAATAATTATAATAATAATAGTCGTTTAAGTTGTCTACACAAGTTACTTAATGCTAGGATTAATTTTGCCAGAGACTGGTGCCTAACCTGTATCACAAGTCTCCTGGGCCCTCTCGCAGCTCTTAGCCTGTTGTGTCCATCTTTGTAGGATAACAAATAATACAAAGTAAAAAGAAGTGCCAAAAACATACACACTGCGTTATAGTTATAAGACACAATAAACTAAAAAAATAAGTTAACAAAAATAAAGTACACCTAGGTTGTGAATATTTTAGTGAGTGAATTATGTTGTTGAAGACTATTCATGAGTGAATGCTGATAAGTGAGAGTTGTAGAATGACTGGTGCGAGCATGATTGATTGATGGAAGAGTATGGTTCAAGAAAATATTTTTTAAGAGCAGTGGACAGGATCATTTATTTACCTTAGCAGAAGGACCATAATTATGTGACATAAGACTTCATAAAAATAAAGACGAATAGTAATCTTAGCGAAAAATTATGTCGACGAATTTTTTAACTACCAATTTGGTAACTTTGGGTTGAGTTTAATTCACTTGCATTGGCAAGTGAAACGGGTAGGTACGGAACCACCCAATGGTAGTTCCTACTCTCCATCTGATATAAAAGTGGAATTAAATTGCGCGTTCCAAAGCATTCTTTAATATTACGATTCCCGAAATAGCTATCAAAATCAAATCGAATCAAAGGATATTTCAACTAAACCGAGACACTTTTGAATTGTAAAGAAGTTCATAAGTCAGAAGAATTAGGCTAAATGCACGTGCCAAGACCTATAGAAAAAAACAAGCAAGAAACTCCATGGACACTCTTTTTATCCTCTCTACTATTACGTATAACACGTACGCAAAGCCGCTGGTGGCAGCTAGTTCATTAAATATATCCGTCAATAGTAGGTACCCATCTGACACATAAAAAAAATTGGGCAAGTGCGAGACGGACTCGCGCCCTCTAAGTGTTCCGTACAAATTTATCTATGTAAATAGTTCAATTCCGGATTGGAGTCTCGAAAGATTTTTCAGAATCGCAAAAAAAAAATTGGGACGCAACAACTTTACAGTTTTCAGATTTATTCCTATGCTTGTCCTATAAAACCTTGCTTTATCCCAAATTTCAGGATTCTAGGTCAACGGGAAGAACCCTATGAATTGATTGACATTTGATTTCCTCGAGAGTGTCGAAATGTACGTTTTTTGCCGAAGTATCTTTTTTCCTCGTTAACTTACAAGTTTGATTTTTAACTGCTTCAAGAGTCTGCAGACCTGAGTAAACATGGCTTTAATTTTAACTCAATACCTCCACACGTTCCCGAGATAAAGAGTATTGACAGACAGATAGACGGACGGACGGACGGACAACAAAGTGTTCCTACATGGGTCCCGTTTTTTCTTTTTGACATACGAAACTCTAAAGCACTGATTTCGTCATTATAATATTCTTAAAATTATGAAATCACTGTTCTTTTCGGTTATTATTATCACTATGCGGTATAATTTTCCGTGGTTATACAAAATTCCATGTAAACATTATGTAAACTGGGTTTTCTGAATAAATGATGTAATAACAAGCATGCCTACAAACATAATATTGATTTGATAATATTATTTTATGGTTAAGGAAACTACAAATGATGTATGTAAAGTCCGATAAAATCAAATTATTATTATTTTATTAATTTGATAACAATGTCAATAATAATTACAAATTAATGTGGTGTATCGCTTCTTATGTAATAAAGCTAATACTCTTTTAATTTTATATCAATGAAGATGTATCTGAATAACTTTTTAGGGTCCCGTACCTCAAAAGGAAAAAACGGAACCCTAATAGGAATTTTGCACAAAGCAAGGTCTTATAGCATAGGTATAGGAAAAAATCTGAAAACAGTAAATTTGTAGTTACCTAGGTCACAAAAAAAATTTGCAATCGGAAAAATTTTCGAGACTCCATTCAGATTGTAGTTTGCACGGAACTCTCAGTACGCGAGTTCGATTCGCTCTTGCCCAGTTTTTTATTTATAAAAAACTGTATTTATAAACTGTATTTATAAAGAACTGTACTTATAAACTGTATTTATAAACTGTATTTATAAAGAACTGTATACGAGTACAATAGTACCGCATGGGTCCAGACGTAAAGAATAGCGCCAACCCATCTCTTCCCACGGGTGTCGTAAGGAGACCAAGAGACACACTAGAGAATGGGCAGCAGCATTCATTTCAATAACTATACTGCAATTGCCAACCCGCTTGTGATAAAACCAGTTGGTACTAGAAAAAAAAAGTTAAAGACATGTGACTTCCACTAACCCGCACCGGTCTGCGTGATGGATTATAGCCCATCCATTTCCCTCCTAAAGAGGTCTGAGTCCCAGCAGTGGGAATATTAAAAGGCTGGTTAATTTATATTATTATCCCAGTAACACGAAATAATTTTATTTATTATTATTTTATTTATCGTTTATTTCAGGCATTAACGAATATAAATATTATTAAATTCCAGTTGTGTTTTAGTGTGATTAAATAGATTTTACTTGAGAGATTTAAGTTTTCTCGGATTCAAAATTTTCAGGAAGTGATACTATTACAATTTTCACGAAAGCTTTGTAGGAAAACAAAATTTTCTACTCCTTTTATTTAGTATACCTCAAGCCGGCATGATATATATTTAATACCAGACGATTTTGATGGACGCCTTATAGTGCAGTGTACAACGTTGGGGCCTAATGAGAAAATAATGAATTTTCAGATAACCGTCGTCATAAGCTGTGGCGCTACTGTCGGTGAAAAGCAAAGATGTATTTAAAATAAAATATTGTTTGTGAGAGTGTGGTGTAGCGGAGATGAGAATGTTGAAATGGATGTGTGTGACGAGAAAGGATAAAGTGAGAAATGAGAATATAAAAAGTTTGAAAATGGCACTATACCCTATTCGCGTTTAAAATAGTTTAAAGAAGCCTTTTTTATTTATTTATTTATTAAGACTTCATGCAACATAAAAGTACATAGGCGGACTTAATGTCTTAGACATTCTCTACCAGTCAACCTAGGGTGGCGAAGAGAAAACAAGGCAGGTGCATAAAAAAAGTAAAAACAAATAAAAGATTAATACGAAAAAACAAGGGTTCAAAATAATTTACTATACAAAATACCATATATACAAAATAAACATACATATATAATTTAATATAAAAATATACCAATATATATATATTTATAAAAAGTATCAGAAAAGAGTTTGAGTTTTACTGTCTGGTCAACCGATTTTAACTTCTATTTCGTAAGTATAGGGATGGAATTAAAAGCAAAAAGTAGTTACAATACCAACTATTTACTGCAGCCGCCATTTGTCTTAATAAAGTCGAAATTGGTTGAACGAAAGTAGTAAAAGGTTTTCATAAATTTCTGATGTTATTTTGAACAGAATATAGTGACTGATAAGTTGAAGGAGAATCGTTTGTCTTGGTCTGGTATACATGTGGTTTGGCGAAGAGGGAGATGGAGGCCAAAAATGGAAGACAAAAACGTGTTGCGCCAACCTCAAATAACACGGAACATCATCAACATAGGGTTTATAATATTCCATGCCATTCCATGCAGTGGTGGCCGAGTGGTAATGGCTCCGACTTACGAGTTGTAAGTCACAAGTTCAAACCCAGCCAGGCGTATTACTTTGTGTAATTTATTCCATCACCACTGCTCTCAAAACGGCGAAGGAAAACATCGTGAGGAAACCGGCATGTCCTAGAAATTCGAAGACATGTGACATTCACCAATCCACACTGGGCCCGCGTGGTGGGTTATGGCCCATTCCCTCTCCTAGAGAGGAGGCCTGAGTCCCAGCAGTGGGAACATTAAAAAAGCTGATGATGATGATTTTTATTTTAAAATATACAATAAAAAATGTATCGATTGTGAATGACTATCAGCACAACGACTGCTATGTCCACTTCTCACATGTCGACAACCTCGCGAGCCAGGTCATGATACTTAGTTATTATACTTAGTTATTAAGTACCTCTGTGCGATTACAAGCATGACGTAATGAGTAGTATTTTTGCATGTTTTGGAAACTATAAATCCCCGCTACTTGTTGCTGTTTTGATTTTATTATAACATAGGTACCTAATGAGGATATACTCACTTTTCAAAAAACCCACATTAACAATATTTTATTATAATGGAAATAACTGAACAAAAAAGTCCCTACTTAAAATAATTAGTGGTACCAGTTAAAACCAATGAAGCTGATTCATTGTGTATATTTGCCGTTGGAATATCCAATGTCTGCTAAAAACTATTACAAAGGGTGAACCTTGCTGTGTATTACTAACATCATAAACAACAGACGTAGGTAGGTATATATGCACTATAGGGCATCAAGCACCCCCGCCGTCCGATCCCAGCTCTACTCCGCTGTCGAGGTGTGCCGCGCTTGGGCGAAGCATCGCCGTGCCCTCGTGGGGGCGATCGGCGGCGGAGACCTCTCGCGCCGGGCTTTGGTTGAGGCCATGGTCCAGAGCGAGGAGGAGTGGCAGGCGATCGCTGACTTCTGCGAAGCAGTAATGCTCGCTAAGGAGGAGGCCGACCGCATCAGGCAACGGCGCTCTCACCGCCGCCGGGATTCTGATCCCGTTTTCCAGCCACCGTAGGCGCGGGCTTGCGAACAGTGAGCAATGGGTAGCTCGCTGTCCGGCCGTCCGGTAACTGTCCGGACCAAGCCCAAGTCGTCGACGGCACGCACTGTTCCCACGCGCCTCAAGGAGTTGTCAGCAACAGCAGGGGCCCAGCCGGGTCGAAGCCTACTGGGGCCAGGGTTATCTGAAAGGGCGCTCGAGCCCCGGTATAAAGGCTTGAAGGAACGGGATGGGTTTTTTAGTCAGTAAGAGTCTGACACTATCTCCCGCTCCGCCCAAGAGCGGGGGTTGTCATTGGATGATTTTTCCCATCGAAAAAAAAAGGCTCTCCTCCGCTATTCGCATAGATTTCATAATTTTTAGAAAGATAAATTGATACTTTTTATTCCGGGAGTATGTTCCCTTGACAATTTTCTACCTTCACAAAAGAATATCCAATCTACATGAGGCCAGGTGCTCAAACCAACTAAGGTCGAGACATTTACGCCACTGAAGTCACGGTATACCTAAAATAAAGTTTATTGTTTTTGTTTACGATGGCGGGGCCGGGGGGGCGTAGGCTAACTTTGGTACCTGTGATGAATATTCTGAAGATGGACTTGACATGGAATACTTTGAATTGGAGGCATTCTTTCTGCCAACTTTTTATTGTACCTACTGCTAAGAAATCTACATCTATTTACACTAATATAATAAAGAGGTAAAGTTTGTTTTTGTTTTTATGTTTTTTTGTTTGTAGGAGGTTATCTCTGGAAGTACTGGTCCGATTGTAAAAAAAATTTCACCGATAGAAAGCTGCTTTATTCTTGAGTGACATAGGTTATATTTTATGTACACAGGTAAAGCTGAGGGCAAAAGCGAGAAATTAATATAATAAAGAGGTAAAGTTTTTTTTTATTATTTTATTTTGTTTGTAGGAGGTAATCTCCAAAAGTAATGATCCGATTGCTAAAATTTTTTCACCGATATAAAGCTGCTTTATTCGTGAGTGACATAGGTTATATTTTATGTACGGGAGCGAAACCGCGGGCAAAAGCTAGTCGTCAAATATGTATCTCCTCCCGCTATGAGTGGTTCAACTTTTACTGAACGAAACTGACTTCAAGCTCATTCCTACGATTAGCGAACTACGAGTATAAAATTAGCGAATAATGAACAAACATCCGAAAAACTTTCACATTACCGCACCTAAGGTAACACTAAGGTGAAAAGCGGTAATGTGAAAGTTATAGAATACCTAATGGAAAATGTTGAAAATGACTATGCTATTTTAATTATATAATTAATTACTAGCTTTTGCCTGCGACTTCGCCCGCATCTATAAAATATAGTCTATGTCACTCAGGAATAAAGCAGCTTTCTATCGGTGAAAACAATTTTAGCAATCGGACCAGTAGCCTGATTCACGTAAAATCAAACAAGCCAAATATCGTTGAAGTTTTATAGTCGTACGATCGAAGTCCTATCCAAAAACGGTATTCACGATCTATCGACTTATTTCCAGTTACATTAATAAGTATTCTACCAAGATAATTTAATACAGATTTTTTTTTAATCGACGAATTTCAAATGACTTTAAAATCGGTTTCGTTCAAACTCGATTGATGGATGTGAATACGGAAATGGTCTAAACGACTAAATCGCTACGATATTGTTACGGTTTTCTTTACGTGAATCGGGCTACAGTACTTCCAGAGATTACCTCCTATAAACAAAAAAACAAACTGTACCTCTTTAATATATTAGTGTACATTAAAATGATATATGACAAAATTCATGTACCAGGTGAAGAACATAGTAAAAGTCTGACACGCGCTTTCGCTCCACTCTAGAATGGAAGAAGTCATTAGGATTAGATGATTTCTCTAATTTCGAGAAAGACGTCAACCGTCGAGTCCGACTCGGCTGGGCAGCGTTCGGGAAGCTACGCGGTATCTTCTCATCCAACATACTACAGTGTCTCAAGACGAAAGTCTATTAACAGTGTGTGTTGCCAGTGATGACATATGGATCCGAAACGTGGTCGCTCACAATGGGCCTCATCAGAAGACTTAAAATCACCCAAAGAGCGATGGAAAGGGCTATGCTCGGATTTTCCTTGCGTGACCGAGTCAGGAATTAAGATATCCGCAGGCGAACCAAGGTTGCCGACATAGCAAGAAGAATCGCCAAACTTAAGTGGCAATGGGCAGGGCACATTACTCGTAGAACAGATGGCCGTTGGGGCCGAAAAGTTCTGGAGTGGCGACCGCGCACCGGAAAACGCAGCGTTGGAAGGCCTCCTACAAGGTAGTCTGATGACTTGGTGAAGGTTGCGGGAATCCGATGGATGCGGGACGCACAAGATCGTTCATTGTGGCGACGCTTGGGGGAGGCCTATGTCCAACAGTGGACGTCTGTCGACTGAAATGCTGATGATGATGATGATGATGATGATTTCTCCCACTCAAAAAAAAAAACAAAATAAAAACAACAGTTATTTCATTTAATTACAAATTTTCAACCCTCTAATAAGCCTACTCTCGCAGGTGGAGTCACAAGTACGCCTAGTCTTACATAATCTTGCTTTACGGCTCCCAAGAGAAGACGAAACAATATCCTTGGTGATTAACTAATTTAAAAGATGGCCGTGTAATAATACCAACAGAATATTACTTAATCCGTCTTCTATCAAGTGGATAAGCTTTTGAGCTAGCTTTTAATGACTGAGATTGTACTTTGTTATATTGTTTTAAAATTCTTTCTTCTATTTTTGAATAAGATTTAGATTTATGGTAGGATTTATTCATTTACTAGGCCACAATGTCCGCATCAAACTCGTTATTTAACACAATGTTATTTTTAATTAACTTACTAGAAAACTTTACGCTTTTAGACATGGTACTTATTTACTGTTTTCCGCACCAGTGCGAAAAAGTACGCAACCTCGCCGTGCCACAATTTATTGTATTTATCTTATCAGGTTAGGCGACCCTATGATCCGCCGGTCAATCCCCGTATATTTACTTCTTCTTATGTGTTCATCTTTACATTGTAACCACATCTACGGTCCAGACTAAGCGTTACGCTTCGTCGTTAATACGTACTTCACCATCAACGATTATATTACAAACACTAGTTTAATATCCGTAGGCGCGGGCTTGCGGACGGCGAGCTATGGGTAGCTCGCTGTCCGATCGTCCGGTAACTGTCCGGACCGATCCCAAGTTGTCGAAGGCGCGCACTGTTCCCGAGCGCCTCAAGGATTTGTCAGCAACCGGGTCGAAGCCCACTGGGGCTAGGGTCTGTTTCCGAAAGGGAGGTTCGGCTCCGGTATGAAAGGCAAGAAGGAACGAGGTGGGTTTTTTAGTCAGTAAGAGTCTGTCACTATCTTCCGTTCCGACCAAGGGCGCGGGATGTCTTTTGGATGATTTTACGCCCCGGAAAAATAATATACTAATTTATATTATTAAAAAAAACTAGGCTAAAATTTACGCATGTACGAAATTAATTTCTTTAAGAAAAGTCAGCTGAGTGAGTACAATGACCTGTAGGTACTTTGTACGCAACGCGGACTATTAACTACAGGTCATTGAACTCGCTCAGCTGACATTTTCTTATAAATACTAATTTCGTACAAGCATGAATTAATACGAGTTTTAAAAAAGAGGTACTTTATTTTTTAATTTTATCTATACAAATCGATAGTGTTTCATGTACCGGATCGACCCTCCACGGGATTAAAACGATTAAAATTTAGCGGGGTAGATTGTGACGTAACAACAAATTTATTCTTTTTAAAATTATTCCTATACCTGTGCTATAAGATATTGTTTTATGCCAAATTTCAGGATTCTGGGTCAATTGCAAGTACCCTATGAATTTTAATTCCCTTGAAAATGTCGAAATATACGTTTCTTACGACATAAACGGCCGTATCTATTTTTTTGATAACTTAGAAGTTCGATTTCTTTTTTTCACATCTGCAAGGGACAGCAGACCTGAGTTTATGGTTTAATTTTAAGTCGATATCTTTACGCGTGCCCGAGACAGAGGGACTTGACAGACATACAGGCGAACAACAAAAGCAATCCTGTAAGGATTTCAATCAATCATTTATTTCGTTTTTTCCGTTAGAGGCATTTATAGGTGCTTCACCATCAACGATTGCATCACTGCTTACCATCAGGTGGAATTTAAAAAAAAAACATGGCAAGTGCGAGACGGACTCGTGCACTGAGGGTTCCGTACAAACTTACCAATAAAAGCAGTTCAATTCCCGAATTTAGTTACGAAGATTCTACTGAATCAAGAAAAAAAATTTTCCTTTCACATTTTTGTCCATTTTTTTCCTTTTGAGGTACGGAGAGGTACGAAAAAAGAGTCAAAAGTATACGTATCTTTATTTAAAATACCCGGTAGCTACGGTACTCTCGCGGTAAATACTAATTAATTGGCAGCGACAAACTTCGCTCCCGGTTGCATCGTTACAAACTCCGTGTTTTATCACGGGTGCGACCCGGCCCCCGGCAAGACTTGCTATTTGTCCTCAGCCGAGGCATACCGAGCTAGTGACGTACATAATTAGTTGCTATACTTTCGTGTTCTTGCTTATGCTCTGTATTTGACAGAGGGTATCTGCTGGGATATCTCAAGATGAATTAAATACATAATTTTCATCCCACCCATTCGTACAATGCATTTTGGCATTGACAGTGACAGTACCATCGGTTTCAACACCCTCGAAAACCATGAAAATGACACCCATGACGAAAAAGTTAATAATTTCTTGCAGCCGCCATCTCGGATTTACATTATGACAGTACTATCGGTTTCAACACCCTCGAAAACCATGAAAACGACACCCATGACGAAAAAGTTGATAATTTCTTGCAGCCGCCATCTTGGATTTACATTTTGACAGTACTATCGGTTTCAACACCCTCGAAAACCATGAAAACGACACTCATGACGAAAAGTTGATAATTTCTTGCAGCCGCCATCTTAGATTTATATTTTGAAGTACCATCGGTTTCAACACCCTCGAAAACCATGAAAACGACACCCATGACGAAAAATTTGATAATTTCTTGCAGCCGCCATCTTGGATTTATATTTTGACAGTACCATCGGTTTCAACACCCTCGAAAACCATGAAAACGACACCCATGACGAAGAAGTTGATAATTTCTTGAAGCCGCCATCTTGGATTTTCATTTTGACAGTAAAAGTGTCGGTACAACTTTTCGTGAGAATTTTTTCCGTCTAGCCCCCTTTCACAACGCGCAATAAGGAACTTCGTTCCAAAATTTATTTTCTCACGAAACGTTGCGGCGGTGTTTTTTAAAAACTAAATTTAATAAGGCCGCAAAGGTCTCATACGCACTGCAAAGAAGTTCAACTTTGCCTCTAAAAGACCGCATACGCGCTGGTTGAAAGACCATGAAAAATGTCTCTGCAGCGAGCATGTTAATTATGCGTATGCTGAACAAATGCTTACACTGACTGGACAGGTCCACTCAAACCTGTATGGTTCCTTCTTCAAAAGACCATCTGCATGGTTCTCATGTAATTTGACCATTACATATTTACTGTATGGACTTTAAAAGAGACTCAGGCAGTCAACCAGGAAACACTGGCCTTATCTAGTATAAACAGACAAAAAAAAAATAACGTGTGAAAGTTGCAAAACCTATTTGCTAATATATCATTTATAATTTAGCTAAGGAGTGGAATTCCCTGCCGGAGTTTATGCTTCCTGATACCTACAACCTAGGGGTATTTAAGTCAGGAGTGAATAGGTTACTTCCAGGCAAGCGTGCTCCATCAGGCAACGGCGTTCTCGCCGCCGCCGCCGCCGCCGGCATTCTGATCCCGATTTCCGCCACCGTAGGCGCGGGCTTGCGGACAGTGAGCAATGGGTAGCTCGCTGTCAGGCCGTCCGGTAACTGTCCGGACCAAGCCCAAGTCGTCGACGGCGCGCACTGTTCCCGCGCGCCTCGAGTAGTTGTCAGCAACAGCAGGGACCCAGCCGGGTCGAAGCCTATTGGGGCCAGGGGTATCCGAAAGGGAG
Organism: Mythimna ferrago; assembly: GCA_910589285.2. Taxonomy (NCBI): domain Eukaryota; kingdom Metazoa; phylum Arthropoda; class Insecta; order Lepidoptera; family Noctuidae; genus Mythimna; species Mythimna ferrago. Next base: position 4,850,286 of record OU342680.1, read on the forward strand.
CTCGAGCCCCGGTATGAAGGCTAGAAGGAACGGGGTGGGTCTTTTAGTCAGTAAGAGTCTGACACTATCTCCCGCTCTTGGATGATTTTTTCCCACCATAAAAAAAGGCAAGCGTGCTCCATCATCGGCCATATCATCACTTGCCCACAGGTGAAATAGTCGTCAAACGCGAGCCTACCAATAATAACACAAAAAAATGGCCTAGATCAGATTTCTTGAAGTGGAAAGAAAAAAAATGCTATCGGGATAATGCTAACCTTATGAGCATACTCGAGATCAGCTTGAGAGTCGAAACTAACTGTCTTTAGTATTGTGTCTATATATAGTCTGTCTAAAAAACGACTAGGGAATTTTATATTATATACAAGGTGCAAGGGAGAGCCCTCCACAAACTTTAAGGGCTTGCTCAGTAGACGAAACTGAACAACCTACCATAAAATTTTTTTTCAGGAAACGAAAAAAAAAAATCCGCCTCACCATACAAAATTATTAACTTGATTGGACAGTTTGTATGGAGAGGCTGAATTTTTTTTTCGTTTCCCGAAAAAAAATTTTATGGTGGGTTGTTCAGTTTCGTCTACTGAGCAAGCCCTTAAAGTTTGTGGAGGGCTGTCCCTTACACCATTTATAATCATTTAAAAAATACTTATATTCGATTCCATAGATAAGGTTCTTCTATTAGTAAACAATGATCAAAATCTCTTAATCAACCTTGATTATTGAACCAGTGTTAACTAAATCAGATTTCATTTTACCCTAATAATTACCCAAATCGTTTGACTTTTTAAACAGACTACCTATAGTAGCAGTAGATACTGCAAAACCTTTTTCATCAATAGGTCTTTTGGAGGTTTAGAACTGGCACATCCATACATCTATGTTGCATACAGATATATAAAATGAAAATAGCGTCGGTTTTGCCATTGCATTTCCAAATTGCCATTCAACGTGGCAATGCTGCCGCCGTTCTGCCACTTTTACCATTGACAGCGACGTAGATGAATTTTTTGATGCCTAACGATTTTTTTATACACACGTTAAAGTTTGAACATATTTTTATTTTCATTAAGTATATAGGTATACCTATTGTTAGTTAGTTTGTGGGTAAGTATATTATAATTAGCTTATTAATTACGTAAATAATTTGAGTTTTTAATACTAAGTTCTTGAGTGTCTGTTTGTAATCATTCTTAGTTCTTTATTGTTCACAAAGACATAACATAATATATGGAGATCAGACAGTTCACGTGCAAAGACTAGCTAAACTCGGCAATGAGTTTTCCCCCAGCAAACCTTTGCGTTATACAGAGAGAGAAAACATATTCGAGGGTAGGATCCAGTGCACAATATAAACCTACATAACTAAGTCTAATATATAATTATTATATACATACCAATACATACCTACTATATATAGGGTGACTGGTAATTAGTGTACGATACTTAAACACGTGATTGTGCTCATGATAACAAACAATTTTTATTATGGGAGCAAAGCCGAAATCGCGAAAAAAAATCAGCTGTTCAGTACATTTATGTTTGCCTAAGTCAAGCCAAGTTTGTTCGCATAGTAAAAGTTGTTGGTTATCATGATCACAATCACGTGTTTAAGTCGTACATTAATTACCAGTCTCCCTATATATACCAATATTATGTCAATATTTTTTTATAATTATTGCAGCCTTGCGTTTGACCACCATCTCATGATAATGAAAGAAAGTGCTCTTTAAGTTTCTTCTTGAAGACATCTAGAGAGTGTGGCAGAGAGTTAAAATATAACATGATAAAAACATTATTGGAATCGATTCAGGTCTGAACAAACCATATTCAGGTTTCACATAAAATACTATAATAATGTATAAATAATAATGTTGCTTATACTATGCAGTAACTTAAAAAGACTTTCCACTGTCTTACAAACACTATTTTCTCGCCAAACACATTTTCTTTCCATTCTCGCAATACTATTTTTCATATTCAGACCTTTTGACACCTAAAATCGCTCTCAACACTAGAGCGCAACATAAACAGCTGGAGTGACCACGGCCATTATTTATCGAGAGCCCATATCAATAAATAGGGATACACAATCGATCACTGCGAGTCAAATGTCTACGTGCAACGGAAAACTTTATTCCAATGGATTTATTTTGGATTCAGATCATTTCGTTATGCGGGACGTGTGCTGTATTTGGTTGGAGAAGGCTTTTTAATAATTTAATTTTTAATGAAAAAAAAAAATCATCATCATTCCCACTGTTGGGATTCAGGCCTCTTCTGTAGGAGAGGGAATGGGCCGTAATCCACCACGCGAACCCAGTGCGTGTTGGTGAATGTCACATGTCTTCAAATTTTTGGTTCTGGGACATGCTGGTTTCCTCACGATGTTTTCCTTCACCGTTTTGAGAGCAGTGGTGATGAAATAAATTACGTAAAGTAATGCGCCTGGCTGGGTTCGAATCCGCGACCTACAACTCGTAAGTCGGGGCCGTTACCACTCGGCCACCACTGCTCTCAATAGTTACAAACAGCTAAATACCTTGTGCTACGATTCTCAAATTCAGGTTACGAAAAGACCGTGAATTTAAAACTTTATTTAAGTGTCAACACTGCATGATATTTCTTTCACCTCTAATTACACCTTCTGTGTGATAATTAAAAGACTATACTAAAACAAATTATAAATTAGAAACATCTACACGACATGTTATAAAATAAAAAGCCTTAAAAAAATTATTAATATCAAGAGTCCATAACAGGTATATTTTCATCTTATAAACAAGAAAATATAAGAATTTAAATTAAAGAATTTTAATTTATAAATGTACGTTATGTTTTATAGAGATTTTAGTAATGTTTAGAATTCAAATTAATAAAAAAAATATTTAGTTTTAAATTTTTCCTTTTTTTTATTAGAATTATTATTTTTGATTAGAATTATTATTTAATGTTTTATATTGTGAAACCGTTTTTTTTTTTTTTGTTGAATCTGCATGTGTCGGTTTAAAGTTTTAACAATAAGGACATCAGAATTATAATTTAACGTTCTATATAATCTCTTCGAATGCCGTAATTAGAGACACAATAGAAAGACAATTGCTTATGTCGAACTGTGTAACTTAAGACATTCAAAAGGTTAAGATCGTAATTTTTGTATTTCTGCATGTTGGTTTTTAATTTTAACTATAAGTAGGCACAGACAATAACTGTAGATAACCAAAGTCAAAAACAAACGATTCGCTTTCGTTTTTCGATAGATACATTGATAAAGTTCTGTACCAACTTATTTTCGTGTTTTTTTTTAATTTATTTTCCTTTTAACTCGCTCCCTCCATCCACATTCGCAGCTCAGCTACTCGTCCACAGGTAATGCATCGTGTGGCGGCGATCTATCATTTATTTCAACGTCAGAAATCCATTACGGGGCGTCGTCGCGCGACTGAGTCGACCGGCGAGCCACTATCTAAGCAAATACGGAACCCCGCGAAATTGTCGACAGCGAACTGACGGTACCGTTTTAGAGGTGAAAGAAAAATCGTGCAGTGAAATAAATGAAGTTTTAAAATTACATTCTTTTTGAATTTTTTTTTTTTTTATTTATTTATTAAACAAACGTTAACTTTTACCAGCGGCTATGACAGCATGAAAGAAAATAATCATCATAAGAGAACCAATATGTTTTTGAATTAAAAAGTATTCTTTATACTAAATCAATCATAGTCTCCCATTTGCCAAGTTTCATCGAAATCCGTTCAGTTGTTTGAAAAAATTAAAATTAAAATAAGCCACTGGCAGTGAAGTCTTAACCGACAGCGCCCGTTCACGGACATGATGCGTATATCAGCATCACTCAACTCGACTATTATGAAAGGAACCGAATGATCGAACACTTTACTTATGGGATATTTTAACTGTGCATTATAATTCTTATGCTTTTCTAAAAATACTAACTGTACACCAAATATAAATGCGCTTGTTACAATTGTTAAGGTACTTAGAGTAACCCGGCTTATACAAGGTTAGAACAGTACACACAGGCCCCAAATGCCCGGCGACTCCAGCGGTTGTGCTGACGTGGACGGGCGTGGGCGCAGCCCTGGAGTCAGGGGTGCTAAAATTCTCCGGGCAGGAACGTTTAACAGTCGACAAGTGAAGGCCGCCTACAAGGTGGACCGATGACCTGGTGAAGGTTGCGGGAAACCGATGGATGCGAGACGCACAGGATCGTTCGTTGTGGCGACGCTTGGGGGAGGCCTATGTCCAACAGTGGACGTATATCGGCTGAAATGAGGATGATGTTTGTCTAATTATTAAGTTGCACCTGCCATGTTATGTTTCTGCACCACCCTAAGGTCGACTGGTAGATAATGCCTTTAGCATTAAGTCCGCCTTTGTACAGTGTAATGTGCATAAAGTATTAATAAATAAATATTTTAATGCAAAATTAGTATTTTTAGTAGTACAAAGGAAAACTCTGTAGTAGAAAATAATAATAAATCGAGGAACAGTCAAATACTACATAACTGCATAACCTAGACCAGTTACCACCCACATGAAAATGTAGTAAAAACTGATGAAAATACCTTTATACACTAAACCAAAAGGAAAACGTTGGTTCTACCGAACATTTTCCCGTTCGCCTTAATTAAATCTTCAACACCGCACAGTGCGGGATTAAACAAGGATTCACAGGATGTCGAATATTTTTTTTTCCTTTTTATCCCGCGGAGTAATTTTCTAGTTCTACCTCTGTTCTTAATCTGTATTCGTTTGGTAAAACATCTAGGTTTAGATTTGTGATTAATGCACGTAGGTACTTTAAAAAAAACACAGTTGAAAACATAACAAAGGAAATGTACTGTAAATGTTATTGATTATGTGCTGCTGAAAGGTCAAGTACACACCAGCAGCGAGTGTGGCCAAAACTAAACTAAATAAAATAAAAATAAAACGTTTTAACAAAAAAAAAACCTTTAATTTCAGAAAACTGTTTTTTTTTATACTTACAGTTTTTTTCGTATTTTGACCTGGATATCTGAAATTACAGTAATTTTGTATTGTTGTTATTGTTTTTAAGGTTCCGTACTTCAAAAGGAAAAAAACGGAACCCTTAGGTATAGGATCACTTTGTTGTCTATCCGTCCGTTTGTCTGTCTGTCAAGACCCTTTATCTCGAGAACGCGTGGAGGTATCGAGTTGAAATTAAAACCATGTACTAGGTCTGCGGTCCCTTCAAGCTGTGAAAAAATAAAACTTCTAAGTTAAACGAATAAAAAAAATACGACCGTTTATGTCGCAAAAAACGTATTTCGATACTCTCAAGGATTGAAATTCATAGGATACTTTCCTTTGACCCAGAATCCTGAAATTTGGCACAAAGCAAGGTCTTATAGCACAGGTATAGGAATAAATCTGAAAACAGTTTTGTAGTTACTAAATCACAAAAAAAAAAAACTTTTTTTTGCAATTCGGAAAAATCTTCGAGAATCCATTCAGGAATTGTGATTTTATCTGTTATAAACTAGTACCTACTTGACTGCGATCCCACCTGATGTAAAGCAGTGCTGCAATCTCAGTGCGCGAGTCCGACTCGCACTTGCCCAAGGTTTTTTTATTTAGTTTTTTCGTATTTTGACCTGGACATCTGAAATTACACTTTGTTTTGTTATCGATTTTTTTTTTTTGAAGTCAGTATTTTACATTTCTTTTTTATATGGCGGTGCCCTAAAACGAAATAGAGTGCATGTTTACCGGGAATGACAAAGTACCCATAATGGTTTAAACTACACAATGCTAAATGGCTAGCAAATTAAATATAAGTAATACTTAGGACTACAACGTAATTATAACTTAACCAAACGCAAAAAAAAAAATCGTCATTATCATCCATAGACCAAAAATATACGCCCGAATTGATAATGCCAATAATAATATAAAATTTGAACATAGTGATGATGAGATGAGAGTGAACTTCATACATCTGTGTACTACCTTCAGAGCTTATACGTCGTGCTGCCTTCAGCGTGAGTACATAATTACACTGTTATTAAATAAAGTCAATAATACACAGGCATACGTGACAGCAATCCAGGAAGACTTGTTATCATTTAGGTTTTAAGGAATTCCATGGTCTTTCTATGAATATCCGAAGCTCAGCATTAGATATTGACCATTACATTTAAATTAATTTAAATCGGCACACCTGGAAAAAAAAACACTCTTCTAAAAAAACCGTCAAAATCGATTGACATTTTGCGAAGTTATCCCTGCACCAAACACGAAAAAAAACATTCAGCCAAATTGACAACCTCCTCCTTTTTATTGAAGTTGGTTAAAAAAAAAGAGTAAGTATATAGAGATCCATCCATAGCAAGGTGGCACATCAGTTTCTGCCTATCCCACGGGCAACAGTTAATTTAAATATGGAACACATCAATATTGTTTTCATATGTAATCTATCTAGATATGCTAACTAAAATAAAAGTCTTAATTCAGATCCGTACACTACCTTAACAATATCTCTTCCTCAATTACCCATCTTCTCAAAACCAAACCTAAACTAAAACCACCCAATTTCGTCTGTTTACATCCATAATTCACATCAACACGTTGAAAATAGAAATTAATCAATTGCAACTAAACTAGTCTTAACCGCAAGTTCATGGGCCTCGCACTGAAGGCGTTTCATCTCGCCGCTAATACGCGAACCGTGTTCAAACTCTCGCTTGTCATAGTTTCAGTGAAATTAACTTCGAGATCAATAGGTAGGGTTTGTTGTTCAAAACTTTTTGTTTGTATTGGTTTTCCTCTGTTTTCTAAAAATAAGTTCGTGTTTTGAAGTTCCTTGTAATACCCAGTGGGGGTTGGGTTAATTGATTTTGTTTTATTTTTGTAAAAGGAGATGTTTATTTTAGGACAATTATTAAACACATTAAATTATAAAATAGACTTAACTAATCAAAAATAATATATACACTAAAGGCCTAGCTAAATATGACGTCATAAAACTCGAAGTGTGCCCAAAAGACTGGCGGTATTGCCACGTTGTAATCTCTGACCGAGGCAGAAGCCAGCCCTTGGGTCACGCGAAGAAGGTCCTTTTGTAAAAGGATTTAAGAATTGATTTTGTTATTAAAACACTAGCTTTTGCCAGCTTCACCCACACACATATCCATAAAATATAGCCTATGTCACTCAGGAATAAAGCAGCTTTCTATCGGTGAAAAAGTTCTTGCAAACGGATAGGAGGTTACCTCTTACAAACAAAAAAATAAAAACAAATACAAACTTTGTCTCTTTATAATATTAGTGTAGATGTTTATATCATTTAGGGCCCTTGCTCCATTTAGTGCCATGAAACTGACGTTCTGAAGCGTACTCCTCGGTAACAGATGGGTTAATAGATTTAAAAAAAAAAAAAATAACAGTATGATATTATTTGGTTTTTTATCTCTACTTCTTTCAAACGGCTTTGATATTTAGAAATATTTTTACTATTTTTTTTATGTTTACTTGGGATCCCCTACATCCAGAAAAAGTATCGGTCCTATTAATATGAACTTGGGATCTCAGTTCATATTAATAGGACCGATACTTTTTGCAACAATCAATCATTTTTTGTTCTATTTTTAAATGAACAACCGTAATTTTCTTTTTGAATGGAATGAATTTCAATTTTCTTTTTATTCTATAGAGTTAATAAGCTTCATCCTTCGATTTCATTCATTAGCTTTAGAGCTATTCAGAGCCTTTTTGGCCTCCTATGTCTTTTATTTTTATCTGTAAGCATCGTTTTCTTTTATTTTTTATTTTAAGCTAAGTCTTTTTATTTTATTGTTTGTCCTGTACGAGTCTAAAATAAGTTTCTTTCTTTCTTTCTAGCTGTCTCACGTGGTTTCACCCACATCTTTAGGTACTGCTCTGTTTCTTTTAGTCGTCGCATGATTTAGCCTTCCTTGATAAATAGGCTGCCCAAGCAAACAAACTCTTCAGCTTTATATAATATTAGTACAAATATCCAGTGAATATTTGAATGGCAGTTCTAATGATAACGTGACCGGGGCTTAACGTCGCGCTGTCTATATCCAGACGGACATTAGAGATAATGAATTGGCTTTAAATAATATATTGGTTTAATATCGGACTCAATATGTATGCAGAGCATTGTACGGGATCATGTATTGTGATATTCAAAGCTGTGAATATGCATATTCGTTTGAAATTTTAATGAATGAATGATAAATGACATTTATTTAGCAAATAGGTTTTAAAAATACTTCTATCCGTAAATTTTTTTTGTCACTTTAAACTACATAGATGAGACTGGTGCTAGTTGTTTCGTAGAAGAAGAAGAAGTCGTTGAATGATTTCTCATAAAAAAAGGAGTCTTTAAGTCAAGAGTGAATAGGTTGCTTTTTGGAAAGCATCGGCCACATCATCGCGTATCATCAGGTGAGATAAAAATGTCTTGAGAAGAAACACCGAAACACACTCAGAAGTTAAAGACTTTTTTAAAGTCCATACAGTAAACATGTAATGGTGAAATCATATGAGAACCGTGTGGATTGCTATCTGACATGTACTTTTGAGGAAAGAACCGCACAGATTTAAATCTGTGTTGCTATAAAAACAATTTGCAAGTCAATTATGTACGTCCAAATCCAAAGTCCACCAAAATCACGTCTTAAAACTAAAAACAAAAACAAGACAATCCCTCTAAAAGTGAGCCATTACGAGGCAACCTGTGCAACTAAACACGTTTGAATTATATACGAGTATGTATCGCGGTAAATCGGTGTCGAATACAACGGGGCAAAGCCTTTTTACGAGATTTACAAGGGGATTCGGGGGTCGCGGCGTACGCCTGCTTGGGTTTTGGGGTCTGTCCTCAAGTGTGGGGCGAGAGTAATAGTGTGGCGTAATGTCACCTTCACTTGTTTTTTTTTTTGTATAATACAGTTTTGTAGAGAAAAAAAATAGTCTTCTCATAGTAGTGAGACAGTATAAGCCGGTTATAATCACTCACTAATAAATAAAATAAAATAACACTAATGTTGTAAAGGCGGTAGTTTGAAAAATTAAATGGCATCTCCTGCATTTAGGCGGAGTGGAGGGGCATGTCAGACTTTTGCTGGCAAAAGCCCACACCTGTTCCTTCTTTCCCTTTGTTCTTTTTCTTTGTTTGTTTTGCTGAGCTAGCTATTGCGTACCGTCCGCAAGCCCGCGCCCTCGGTGGCTGGAAATCGGGATCGGAATCCGAAATCCTCAGCGGCTGGGGCTTGATAAGCGTTCCTTCTCGCGTAAAGCCGCCTCTTTTGCCAACATCACGGCTTCGCAGAAAGAAGCGACCGCCTGTCATTTCTCCTCGCTCCGGGCCATGGCCTGTACCAAGGCCCGGCGCGAGAGATCATTGCCACTCCTACGAGGACACGGCGGTGCTCTGCCCAGGCGGGGCACACCTCTCAATATATTATTACTAGCTTCTACCAGCGACTTTGCTTGCGTGAAATTTTTGTACAATTACCTCAAAGGAGGACTCACCACGGGATAAAAAGTATCCTATATACTATTTCAGGTCATAGTCCACCCATTTGTCCCTCAGCCGTTAGAGCTCAAAAAGGTAACAAACGTACCTTCATACAAACATTTATAATATTAACGAGATCACAACAAAACACAATCAATAGATATCATCATCATCATCATCATCATCATCATCACTGTTCCAGCAGAAGGACGTCCACTGTTGAACATAGACCTCCCCCGAGTGTCACCACGACAAACGATCCGGTGTCCTCTCGCATCTAATGCATTCCCACGATATTCACCAGGTTATCGGCCCACCTTGTAGGAGGCCTTCCAAATCTTCGTTTTTCAGTGCGCGGCCCCCACTCTACAACCTTTCGGCCCCATCGACCTTCTACGAGCAATGTGCCTTGCCCACTGTCACTTAAGTTTAGCGATTCTTTGGGCTATGTCGGTGGCATTTTTTTTTAATTTTTTTTTTTGGTGGGAAAAAATTATCCAATGACAACCCCCGCTCTTGGGCGGAGCGGGAGATAGTGTCAGACTCTTACTGACTAAAAAACCCACCCCGTTCCTTCTAGCCTTCATACCGGGGCTCGAGCTCCTTTTCGGATAACCCTGCCCACAGCAGGCTTCGACCCGGCTGGGTCCCTGCTGTTGCTGACAACTCCTTGAGTCGTGCGGGAACAGTGCGCGCCGTCGACGACTTGGGCTTGGTCCGGACAGTTACCAGACGGCCGGACGGCTAAGTCGGTAACATTGATTTTCCTGCGGATATCTTCATTCCTGATACGATCACGCAAGGAAACTCCGGGCATAGCTCTTTCATCGCCCTTTATCCACTCAAGTGTCCCTGTCACTTTTTTTTTACTTTCTGTTTTATGACTGCGCGAAAGCCTTTCAAACAACAATTGAAGGGGTTAGTGGACAAAGGTGTTAACTACTATTACGATTAATAGATTTATTAGTAATATTTCTACTGATAAACCTTTGCTAGCATCTGTAACTATGTAACGAATTAGAATTGGGGTGTTTTAAATCCATGGATCGATTTACCATCAATTTAAACCTATGTTCATGCAAAAAGTTGGATTTTTTTTTGTCAGATAATACCTTCGTCCACTTAACCCTTCAATTCCAAAACACCTACAGCTACATCAATAGATAAAACCTATAAAAACTAAAGTAAAACCAAAAGAAGAATATTATTAGTAAGTTTATAACTTACACCAAACTATAAGTCAAGGGTCTCTGGGAACAGAGTCAAAAGCTCAAACGGGGCAAAGGTACACATTATCTCATTTCTACCTTTTTAGTAATAAAACAGTGGCCTTACCATGACGTGTTACAATGTATGAGCCCCGGTATGAAAGTTTGAAGGAACGGGGTGGGTTTTTAGTCAGTAAGAGTCTGACACTATCTCCCGCTCCTCCCAAGAGCGGGGGTTGTCATTGATGATTTTACCACCATTAAAAAAAAAACGTGTTACAATGTAAGCGTGCGATCGACAAAGAAGGATGGATCTATACACCTTATAAACTCATATTTTTAATTAGTACAAAAAAATGCGGCTCTATCCAAACCCGTCATCACAAAATTGTCCACAAAAATTGGTCATAATTGGTAAATTCATAATTGAATCAATTATTCATAACAATTGCTACTAGAAAATATTAAGCGCAGTATTTTTTTCATTTTCATCATCATCATCATTATTTCAGCCGAAAGACGTCTACTGTTGAACATAGGCCTCCCCCAAGTGTCCCCACAATGAACGGTCCTATGCGTCTCCCATCCATCGGATTCCCGCAACCCATACCAGGTCATCGGTCCACCTTGTAGGAGGCCTTCCAACCGCTATGTCTTCCGGTACGAGGTGGTGGTTTTTCATTTTGATCATAATTTATTCAATCGTAATGGTGTATAGCTAAATCTTTTTGACAGTTCAGTTTAGGGTCGTAAAATGGATCCCGTTAAGGACTAGTGGTAGGGCCTCAGGTGCCTTACCATGACGTGATAAACACTGTCAGGTGTGCGAGTATGAAAGAACTATATAAGGTCGAAAGGCCTATGTCGCTCAGGAATAAAGCAGCTTTCTATCGGTGAAAAGATGTGTGTAATATTTTTGTGTATCGAAGATAACCTTCCTTTTTTCTATTCTTGAGAGGTGGTAGTTAAGTAGTGATTATTAGAATCACCTCTACCGTATGCTCCACTGTGTCCTCCGGGTAGACCAAACGAAACTGGTGCAGGAATCTCCCAAACCGACCATGTCCGGTGAGGACCTGCGTCATGCGGAAGGTATAAGGACGCCATGTTGTCTTCCAGCCACTTCTCAAAGAGGAGACTTACCGCCATAATTATGGCGTGCATAGCACTGGGTGAGCTACACTTTATATAGCTCCATTCTTTTAATAGTTGTTCACACTAGGTGGAGTATCAGATGCTCTGGGTGGAGTATCAAACCTTTGCTGTTTAAAACCCATCCGTATTCCTTCAGTTGCCTTTTGCGTTCCAGGGCCATGGTAACTCTTCGTACATTCCCGCGGCCTCTGTGGCTTCATTTATTTATTTATTTAAATGATATGGACAACTTACAGCTAAAACAAATCTGGTAAGACACAGTATGTTAGACTGACAGCCAACAACAAGTCATCACTTATAAAATACATGATAATAAAAAATTCCATGGACACCAGATGCAGAGAAAAGAACAAATCATTAATCTACGATTTAGTTACAATTTTGCTCTTATTGCACAACAACAGTGTGAAAAAGGTCTAGAATAAAATGGATCTCACTAAGATTTCGTGGTAGATCTTCTAGTACAGTCTAAATACAGATTTCTTCTTATTTATCGAATCTTTTTATTTATCAAAGATAACATTTCTTTTTTCCATTCTTGAGAGGTGGTAGTTAAGTAGTGTTTCTCAGAAACAGCTTTTTGGGATAACTTTAAACATCTCAGAGGTTCTTAATAATAATTGAATTCAAACATTGGAGGTAAGTTTAAGAGTGAAAAAGCCGTCTAGAAACGAATAAGAGAGAATTTACTGAAATAAAGTGATCCCTCTTTTGTTCCCTTAAAGGTACTTCAAGTTCGTATTATAATATGTACCTACTTACTCTTTTGTGGGATAAGAAGATGATTTTGATTGTCTGGCAAATATTAGTTTGAATAAGATCTTAATGAAAAGAGCCTATCCGAGGTAAGTTTATAAATACAAATAACATTCAACGAGCTGATGTATCAGCAAACTGTAACTGTTCGGACTGAGTCCAAGTCGTCGCACTATTCCCGCGCGCCTCAAGGAGTTGTCAGCAACAGCAGGGGCCCAAGCCGAAGCCTATTAGGGCCAGGGTTATCCGAAAGGGAAGCTCGGGCCCGGTACGAAAGGCAAGAAGAAACGGGGTGGGTTTTTTAGTCAGTAAGAGTCTGACACTATCTCCCGCTCCACCCAAGGGCGGCGGATGTCATTTTGATGATTTTTACCCCACCAAAAAAAGAAAATCTTTCAGTAAACAGGTAATCGACTCTTTATGTGGCAAGAAAGCTTTGGGTCGCAGTGGAAGTGTGCCAGGCCCGATAACCTGTTAGATTTCGAGACGCATTCGAATTGTTTTTACAAAACAATCCGACCTTGTTTGATTTCATCATCATCATCACTTCAGCCGATAGACATCCACTGTTGGACATGGGCCTCCCCCAAGTGACGCCACAATCCTGTGCGTCTCGCATCCATCATATTGCCACAACCTTCACCAGATCATCGGTCCACCTTGCAGGAGGTCTTCCAACGCTGCGTCTTCTGGTACATGGTCGCCACACCAGAACCTTTCGGCCCCAACGGCCATCTGTTCTGCGAGCAATGTGGGCACAAGTTTGGCGATTCTTCGCGTTATGTTGGCAACCTTGATTCTTCTGCCGATATCTTCATTTCCGATAACCTCCGAGCATAACCCTTTCAATTGCCCTTTGGGTGACTTTAATGAGGCCTTCTGCTGAGGCCCATTATGAGCGACCACGTTTCGGAACCTTAAGTCATCGCAAATTATTAATTTGTAATTAAATAATAAATTAATAACAAATTAATTGTTAGAAATTTTACAATACAATAAGCCTAAGCCTGCACTTGTCCTTTGTTCAATCTATCTACCTCATATTCTAAAGTATCTTCACGATACGACGAGCACGACACTACTGTGATATTTTACAATCAACACATTTGTGATGTAAGAACGGGAAAGTTATATATGTCCATTACAGTTCCGTCTCTCTCTCACATTGTTCCTCATTACTCAAAACTCACAACATTTTAATGTAACTGAAACCTTCGTCCTACATTTCAACACCAAACTACGCTAAGGGTCGCCACACACGAGCCACCGGTTACAACCACAAAACGGTGCCACCGACATATTTCCTGTAGGTTTCATACATTTTATATGGGTATTATTATGCTCAATTGTAAATATTACTTACTACTAAGAAGGTACCCCAACGATACCTTAAGGCCCGGCGCCCACTATCGGTGGGCATCGGTGCGGCTCGGTACAGCTCGAGCGCTTTACGCCGGCTTCGAGCGGCTTAGGGCGCCTTAGAGCTCCGTCGGGCGACTTCGGGCGGCCTCGGCAGCCGTACGAATGGCTAAGGATGCCGAGGCGGTCTTCGGGTAGCTCGGGTGGCATTTTCGGATCAGACACGTCGCAGAACAGTCATTTCGATCACCGCACGCGCCTTCATTATCGTATCGTACAAGTAGACGCAAAATAACTTGGCAGTCCTGAACATAGGCTCTGCGAACTTCTGCGCATGTACATTCGTAAAGAAAACTGTTATTGGCATTTTTTTTTTAACCAAAATACTAATAAAAATGTCCTAATACCAAGTAAAAATAAAATAAATATCAAAACAATTTGAGACTAAAAGCTACAAAAATAACTTATGAATAAACACTTAAACAAAAACAAACTTAAAAAAATTAAACAAAAACAAAACAATATAATAATATCAGCAAGATGAACAATGAGAACTAAGTCCCAATCCACCATTATAAATACACACACATAACTGTTTTCACGGAACGTTACGAGTGACTGCTCTGCGATGTTTCTGCAGCCAGAACTATTCTAGGCTACCCAAAATCAGCTACGGCGTCCTTAGGCGTGTTTACGACTGCCGAGGCAGCTCTCAGGCGCCCAAAGCCGCCCGAAGTCGCCCGACGCAGCTCTAAGGCGCCCAAACCCGCCCGAAGCCGGCGTAAAGCGCTCGAGCTCTACCGAGCCGCACCGATGCCCACCGATAGTGGGCGCCGGGCCTAAGGATACTTTTGCATCTTAATATCGACGAAAGCGATGTCAGATTTTATTTTCTTATGTGTTAAAACAAAGTCGCTTTCCACGTGTGTTTCTTAGTCCGCGAAGGACCCAAACACATTTTTTTTTACCCCAAAAATATGTTCCCTTGAGACATTTTTTTACTTTCAGGCGGGCGTCGCCACTGGTAGCAGCTAGTGCAACATAAACAGATAAATCAAGCTACTTTCCAAACCCATAAAAAAACCAAACCAAAAAATAAATAATCTAAAAATATCGATAGGAAAGAGACAACTAATTTGGCCATCAAAACATACATTTTAACACAACTTACATTTTAATGTAACTGAAACCTTCGTCCTACATTTCAACACCAAACTACGCTAAGGGTCACCACACACGAGCCACCGGTCACAACCACAAAACGTCGCCACCGGCATATTTCCTGTAGGTTTCATCCATTTTATGTTGATTCGCCGCACAAGGTTGACGCCGATGGCCACCACATGCTACAAATCGCCGGCCGCTCGCTTCTTGTGGCCCGAACCGGCCACTAAACGCCGTCACAAGCCACTCAAACATTCAAACTTTCTCCGTCAGAGACCATTATGATACTGTGCATATGGGTTTCGAAATTCTATGACCAGTGCGTGTTGCCAGTGATGACATATGGTTCCGAAACGTGGTCACTGACAATGGGCCTCATCAGAAGGCTTAAAGTCACCCAAAGGGCAATGGAAAGGATTATGCTCGGAGTTTCCTTGCGTGATCGAATCAGAAATGAAGATATCCGCAGAAGAACCAAGGTTGCCGACATAGCACGAAGAATCGCCAAACTGAAGTGGCAATGGGCAGGGTACATTGCTCGCAGAACAGATGGCCGTTGGGGCCGAAAGGTTCTGGATTGGCACGGCGCACCGGAAGACGCAGCGTTAGAAGGCGTCCTGCATTGTGGACCGATGACCTCGTGAAGGTTGCGGGAATCTGATGGATGCGTGACGCGCAAGATCGTTAATTGTGGCGACACCTAGGGGAGGCCTATGTCCAACAGTGGACGTCTATCGGCTGATATGATGATGCGTACGGGTTACAAAAAATATTAGCAGCCACCGGCCACAAGTGGCTGTCGCGCGCTTCAGCTGCCTTTTTTTTTTTACACAACGCCGTCTAGTCTCAAGCTAAGCAGAGCTTGTGTTATGAGTACTAGACAACTGATAAACTTACTTATATATTTCTAAATACATACATATTATAGATAAATTACACCCAGATACAGAACAAATGATCATGCTCATCACACAAACATTTGTCCTGGGTGGGAATCGAACCCACGACCTCCGGCATAGCAGTCAGGGCCACTAACCACTACACCAACAGGCCAGTCAAGCCTTTGTGGCTGCTTCTAGCTTCTCGAGGCGGCGTTTGTGGCTGTGGACCATGTAAGGCAACACTAATATTACTCTCCTTAATAAATCTAATCATACCCAATTTGTCTGAACCCTTTTAGCAATAATCTGATGCGATTAGATTTATTCGCATGTGAATTACAAACTTCTCCATCTTTATTTCCTTTCCGTTTTACGATAATCGTGTTTTTGGTTAGACTAGAAGCCGATCGCAAGCTAGATGGGAAAAATTGGTGTATTTGTTACTTTTTCCCTCTCGAATAGCAGAAGGGATGTGGATACAAATTGGCATACGAGTAGACCATTGATTAGGACATAGGCTACCATTTACCCCGGGAGCAGCAGAGTAATGTCAAGGGTCAAAATAATTACATTTTATTTAGTCCGTATTTTAGATTATAAAAAAATTTTGGTTTAATTTACAAATAAAAAAATACGTGTCCCTTATTTTTGAATAATCTAAAAGACGGACTAATCACATTTTTACGGCCACTAGCCTATTGTGAATACTACTTACTACTACTAAGAGGGTACCCCAATGATAGGATACTTTAGCATCTTAATATCGACGAAAGGGGTGTCAGATTTTATTTTCTTATGTGTTAAAACAAAGTCGCTTTCCACGTGTGCTTCTTAGTCCGCGAAGAACCCAAACACCTTGCTTTTTATTCCAAAAGTATGTTCCCTTGAGACATATTTTTACTTTCAGGCGGGCGTAGCCACTGGTAGCAGCTAGTGCAACATAAACAAATAAATCAATCTACTCTCCAAACTCATAAAAAAACCAAACCAAAAAAAAAATAATCTAAAAATAACGATGGGAAAGAGACAACTAATTTGGCCATCAAAACATACTTAATCTAATTACACGAGACAAAAATTACGAAATTAATACACAAAATAACAGCGTACCTAATTTAATTAATTTTCCGAGTCTGCAGCCAAAAAAAAAGAGTACTAAGAGCTTACGTAGGTGTTGATTAAGGCTGCCTTTGAGTCTGTAGCTCATCATTATTTTTCTCATTAGTGCAGAACTGTCGGCAGCGATTAAAGATGACGAGAAGCCTCGGCTGAGGACAGACTGGAGAAGAATATAATGTTATTAGGGAATATTAATGATCTGTGGCCTTGTTCGGGGACATTATTCAAGGGTGTTGTTGAAAGTGTGAGTAATTAGATTTCACTGTTAAGAGCGACCAACCCAAGACACAATACTCAATACTTTATTGCATTCCTTATTAGGTACATAGATGGTTTAAAAATTTTGTCAAGATCAATATGGATACTGTTGGGCACATCAAAGTTAGGAGAGAGGATAAAGGCTAATAAAATAAAGATGTTCACACTTCCATATAACCGCTCTTAAGTGATTATGACGTAGTGTTCATCTTTGTTTAGGTATTTTAGAAACACACGCTTTGCCCGGGAGAAAGTAGAAAATATATGCCTGTCAAGCAGTGATAAAGTAACATTCTAGATTTTAATTAACTTAAGGGCCAAGCGCCCGAAAAGTGCAATAAAACAGTGATTTTCTGAGGCCTACTCCTCCGTAACGGCTAGGTCAATTGGTTTGAAAAAAATATATGTTTATTATAGATTCATGAACAATAATATCAACATTTGATTTTTTCGTGCAATTAATACTTTTGTCAAAAAAATATATTTAGCAATTTCGTAACTTTTCGCAACTTTTCCCTACTCCTTCGAAACGGCTTGGACCTTTAGAAACATTTTTACACATAAAAATTGGTGGTTAAATATTCTTCAAAGTGAACATTGCATATGTAAATCAATCAATATCTCGCAGAGAAAATGGATTTAAAGCGCTTTCCGGGCGCTGCTGGCCGCAAATAAATGCACAGATTTGCGTACTGCCGCCTAGGCGAGTGCGAGAGTTGCGTTCACATAATTTCGTTCAGATGGTTCCAGGGACTATACGCCTTAAGTTCTGAGATAACTGATGAAATAATACCAGTGGTACTGCCACTGGTATTATTTTCAAGCGTTTATATGCCGATTCATTAAGAGTGGTCAACATGAGATACATTTTTATGCAACCGCTCTTAAGTGAATTTGGCTTTACTACAAATATCTTGTGGATATTATCTAGGTTTTTATTGAAATGATAATGAATTTGTGTTAAACAAGGCCAATAAATTCTCTGAAAATCTGTTAATTTGTGTGAACTTTGACTCTACAGAACGGATTTACAAATTTAAATATATATATACGAGTAGGTATATAGGTTTTTAAAATACAAATATTTTCTAGAACCAATTTTGTGAAATATTCGAGTAAACGCTCTGTTGGCATTCGGTAATTCCGTATTACCGAATACCATTAGAGCATTCAGGCCTTAACTCTCTTTTTTCACGTACATTGCCTCTTTATCAAACATAGCGTTGGATTGCGTTGGATGAAACAACACACTTTTAAACCATACTCACGTTGACGATAGATAAGTGGGCAAAAGCCCTCTTAAGCCCCTTTATAGTTATTTCGGTACTGTCCTCAGAACTCATTGTCATGAGATCGTTATTGAAATGTAGAGTACTTCTTACAAATTCGTACTCGGACTGTCATGAGTTCGATTTCGTTTGACCTGCAAAGGTAACCTACACGCGTCGTATAGTGCACGCGTCTCGCGAGCGTATTCCCCGCATTATAATAAATACTTGTATAAAAAAAAGATAATAGAATTAACTCGTAATAAATTAGTGCGCTTCACCATCAACGATTGCATCACTGTTTATCAGACGGGACCGCAGTCAAGCGCTGGCTTAGGTATATCATTTTTTAATAGCCTATATTGTATCGCACTGATGGGTAAAAGCTTCCCCTTGCTCTCTAACCTCACTGTCTAGGGCGATCTCTGGCCAATTTTACCCCGCAAACATGATCAGATTGTTACCCCACCTTTGCTGCGATCCTCACCTATATCCCAACTCAAGCAGCAGATGCCACGGAAAGAATAGCCCTATATTTACAAAAAAAAAATCCTTTTCTGCAGTACTACCACCTAACTTCAATGATGTGCATCTCCAGTGTGTCCACAACCTAAAACCCCGCCCTCGTTAGGAGCTATCAGGCAGGGGATAAAGCTCTTATTTGTGGACTAATCTGCCCCTGTGTTAATAGTGATAAATGGGCTCAGCCCACATTTTTTCGCCTTTTTCTTTGAACCTGTGGGAAAAGTTTTGAGATAAGTGATAATACTGTTGGAGTTGGTGAAACTTAGGTCTTTAACAGCTATCATAATTTTTGCATGCTCTTCCCGGAAAATACTTCGCCACTTCCGCGACCGAGGTGATTTGCTGATAATAATTGCGAAAGCAGTTTTTTTTATATAGCCTCTTTTTTGTATGTATGAATGTAAGAACACTGTATACTCCTCGAAATCTTAGATTACTTCCTATTACGACTTACTTTTTTTTATTCTGATTATTTTTACTGTACTTTTGTGTACAAAATTGACTGGTCTACATTATTCTTATATAATATCTATCAATATTGTAATATCAACCAGTTTTTATAAAAGAGTAACCATGGAGTTTCTTGCCGGTTCTTCTCCATAGGAAACGACCAATTCGGAACCGTGCACTATCTTCTGGCGTTTTTAAGTGCCCATGTGAAATAAAATATTTTGACTTTGACTTTTGAAAAGGTCCCCTTTTTAATAGCTAAGCAGAGGCAGTGTTGATTCAATGATGATATTTTTTAACAAAGGTCTTCTAAAGACAGGAAGGTACACTCCGCGTAAAATTAAAGATCATCTGCACACGGTAAGATTGGAACTGCACTGGAACTGGATAAGACTTGCCTCTTGCCAGGAATTTCCCCTGTATCGTGAGATCTTTATTTAGCCTCTCATTCATCCAGACGCTTTAGAACAAGGCTCTTTAATTATTTCTTTATTGTATGCAAAAAAACTTAATTTAGTACACAGTGATTTTATATAATTTATGTACAAGGACGAGCTTAACTCAACAATGAGACCAGGGTCCTGTGCACAATATGAACCTAGATAAATAAGCCTAATCTATAAAAATATTCGTAAATACTAATAAATACCAATATAAGTACGAGTACCACTCTTATATCAGTTGTGAATTAAACTGCTTTCTAATTGAGTTTTTTATTGCTTTTTGTGGGTCATACAAATGTTTATACAATCTGTAGGGTGTCCTTAAAGTCCTTAATCACAATGCCAGCAGGAAATTGGAGTAATATGAACTTATTTTAAGGAAAATTCACATGGTAATAAAGCGAGCAAATTAAATCATTTTCTTTCCTAAATAAATCACTAACAAGCTCAGATAGTGTAAAATTAATTCGCGCCCGCTAATAATTCAGCGCGTATTTTCTTAAAACCAACTTCAGTAAGTTGTAACATTAGTATTCGCGAGCCGTTTACCAGCACAGCCATAACTAGGTATTTCTACATCCAGCGGTTTCAGCGCTGTAATAAAAACTCGTGCGTACCGCTTAAGGGTGAACTCCACGAGAGATGTGCGAGGTCGGTACTTGAAGCAAATATATTTATTTGCTGCAAGTACCAACCTTTAATACTTTATTTCTTTTTTTTACCCATCAATAAAATTACTTCCTTTTTCTAGCCTGGCTTAAACTGCAACTGGTGGGACAGAGCTAGCGAATCAGTAGCTTTGGCCAAGTTGATAATCGACAATCGTTAACGCTAGTAGAAAACAAATCAAATGTAAGGGAAATGACATCATTTCAACGTTAAGTCACGTGGTCAGAACAAGCGAATAGACAAATCGTAGCCAAGTACACATGGTTCAAAATGTTAGAATGAAATGTAACAATGTTACAAAAATTATAACTTGGCTAGCAAAGTTACAATTTTTGTAGAACGGACGATCGACTCAGGCGCGTCTACATGGCCACTAACAAATACGCTTACGCGCCGAGGCGTTACCGATTGTAGAAAAAGATTCGACACGAACCGGTCGTAACTTGGCTAAGCCTGCAGATAGATATATTTATTTTACGTAAAACCGAAAGATGTGTGCGAAGGATGCGAACTAGGATTGTGTGCGAGGAACGGAAAGGAGGAAAGTGTGCGCGCTCAGTTGAAAATAATCCGCTACGCAACCTCGTTCTGCTCAGCACCGCACCGCTAAGCTTACTCGCACATCTCTGAGAAAAGCACCCTAACAGTCGAAGAAAATTTGAGTGCCTTCGGATATTATATTTTTGTGGGGTATAAAGTAATAATGTATACAGACATGTGTACTTATACTGTTATTGGAAGCTTGTGGTGGGACTTGAAAAGGTCTATTTACAGATTTGAATGCGATAGGATTTTTAAAGAGCAGGGAATTGTAGTAAATTCGTATCTCAAAATTACCTATAAGCAATTTCAAACTTCTTTTCTTCTCTCATGGAGCATTTTTTTTATAATATAAACCAGTGCTTGACTGCGATCCCTTCTGATGGTAAGCAGTGAGGAAATCATTGATGATGAATCGCACAAGTTTATTAATTTCACAAAAAACCTCTGTAAGTATTGATCTGAGCGAATGTAATATAATGGTAACATACACTTACGAGTTGTACGTCGCGAGGTCAAACTTAGTCATGCGCCTTACTTTATGAAATTTATTTCACCGGCACTGCTCCTAAAACGATGAAGAAAAACCTCATGAGGAAACCATCACGTCCTAAAACAAAAAAGTCGAAGTGACATCCACCAAACATAGATTACAGCCGATTCCTTCTCTTATAAAAAAGGCTTGAATTCCAGCAGTGGTAACATTTTAAGGCTAATTTTTTACTGACCCGTCAAGTGCGAGTCGGACTCGCGCACTAAATTCTGTACCGTCCGTAGCAAAAAACGGCAAAAAATCACATTTGTTGTATGGGTACCCCACTGACATATTTATTTTATTCTGTTTTTAGTATGTTTGTTATAGCGGTAAAAGAAATACACCATTTAAGAAATTTTAGCTAGCTATCACGGTTCACGAGATACAGCCTGGTGACAGACAGACGAATAGTGGAGTGATACGAGTTGCAATTGGGTCCTGTTTTTACTCATTGGGTATGTAATCCTAAAAATAATAAGCACAGCTACGAAACAAAAAATGCATAAATAATAAACACAGGTACAAATAAGAAATGCATAGTACCACAAAATAGATAGGTACAGAAGACAATCTACATACAAATCACGCTCGAGCAACAGACACCGCTCACTGACACGATATCTCGACTCAATCGCCCGATCGCGCTCATACAGTTCGGCGCAACGCGGCGACGTGTGTGCGATCGCCTAGCGTAGTTATAAAAAGTGAAGTACAAACATGAGATTGGCTTCTGTACCTATCTATTTTGTTATAGTACGGTGTGCAACAGCTGTGCATCTCAGTGTTACACCACATGGGAGTCAAGCTCCACATGTGTCAGGTTAATATACCGGTACCTCACACTGATATTTTGCCGGATCCTTGCAGTGCCATTTGGATTCTCATGTTTTGAGAGAGGTTGTATGTGCGTAGTGAATTTGGTAGGTGGTAAATGTTTAAATGAAGTTGTCAAAATGAATAATGCAGTAGTAATATGTATACAGGGTTATTTCTAAAACATCAGGACTATGTTACTTACATCATTAACAACTTATTTTCTATGACTTTTAAAAATGTATCATAATAATATTTTAGTTCATCACATTTTCACACAAAAATAAAAATATTTAAAATGAACGTTCTAAATATTATGAAGTCTATGCGAAGCGTGCGATAGTACAATAGCGGAAGGAAGTGGCGATCGGCGGCGGATTGCTTGATGCGCTTGCGTCGCATCATACAAACGTAGCTGTAATTGTTAACATTACCAATATTAGTAAATTGTTTAATATCTTAGATAGAACAACGAAATCTTGAAGGTTTGTTTTTGGTAAATGTATTATGTTTTGTAGAAAGTCATAGAACAAAAGCTGTGGTTTACGATGTTAGTAATACGGTCCTGCAAGGTTATTAGTGTTTTATAAATAACCCTGTATATCTTAACTGCTTACCACTGTAAAACGTACAAACATATTACAAAGCTTGCTCGCATGTGGTCGAACTGGATTTGGGTTCACTTCAAATATTCATACGCTTTAATGCGAACAAAGGTCCATGGGGTGTAGCTTGCATTACAAAGCTTCGGTTATAGTGAAGAGCAGAGCGTGTATGCGGTGAAAACCTTAAGCGCTATATTACAATTTTCCTGCCTTTTTATCGATATAATACAGGAATCAGAAACGTTTATTTCTAATAATTTATAGAGTTTATTCTGGGCTTAGCCACTCTTCCCTTTTCGTCCAGGTGATATCTTTTTGGAATGCACTCTCTGAATATCAGGATGGCGACCAGCTGATTTTCCTTAAGGAGAAGGCACGTGAGCATATTCGCAAGAAGTTGGTAGAATCACAGCACTGATTGGTTGGATTTGTTTTTTCACTACAGCATTGCTTATTTATATGTATATATACAATAGTAAATACATACTTGTATCTAAGTATTGTATTTGTTTCTCTTCTGTTTGTCTATTTATTAAGTTGCACCTGCCATGTTACGTTTCTGCACCACCCTAAGGTCGACTGGCAGATAATGCCTGAGGCATTAAGTCCGTCTTTGTACAGTTTTATGCGCATAAAGCTTTAATAAATAATTTATAGGAACTTTTTAATTGTCAAAATGGCGGTCAGTTAACATGGTGAAGCAAAATTACACGTTCCAAAGCGTAGATCTCCATGGAGAAGAACGTGCAAGAAAGATCATGTCAGACTTTTACTGATTAAAACCTACCTGTGTCTTCCAGTTGCTCTTTGCGTTCCGGGGTCACGCTTTTTTTTGGTGGATAAATATCAACCAAATGACATCCCCCGCCCTTAGGCTGAGCGAGAGATAGTGTCAGACTCTTACTGACTAAAAAACCCAACCCGTTCCTTCTTGCCTTTCACACTAGGGCCGAGCCTTCCTTTCAGAAGCAGACCCTTGGCTCCAGTAGGCTTCGACCCAGCTGGCCCCTGCTGTTGCTGACAACACCTTGAGGCGCGCGGGAACTACTAATTATTTCTAACGTTTTCCCGAATGATGATGTATGTGAATCAGTATTTGATCATTAAGACGCTATTTCTTAACACAGTACCTATGGATGCTAATGTACGTCATCGCTCATTTTTGATAGCCTAGCTTTATCGCCTCTCTTTGGCCATACAACGCTAGCTATTTCATTATGTGTTCCAATGAAGAATTTCGCCTTAAAGCAAGCATTCTCTTGGGTAGCCAAACTTTGTATCAGTATAAACGCTTGCAACATCGTTGGCTTCAAAAATGTTTATTGGAACAAAAGGCTTTTTACCTTTATTAAAAGGCTTTTATATACTTAAAAAATGCAGTGGTGGCAGTGGTGGCCGAGTTGTACCTAACGGATCTGACTAACAACTTATAGTTCGCGAGTTCAAACCCAGCCAGGCGTTTTAGTTTGTGTAATTTATTTCGTCACCACTGCTCTCAAAACTGTGAAGGAAAACATCGTGAGCAAACCGGCATGTCCTAGAACTAAAAATTTGAAGACATGTGACGTTCACCAACCCGCACTGGGCCAGCGGTACACCCAGAAAAGTTATTCTGGGTCTTAAAACATGTAAAAATGTTTAGAGTATCAATCTCTTTTTTTTTTAATCTAACTACTACCTCAAAAAGGCTTCGACTGGTGATCTCATAAAAAAATAGCAAAAAATAAAAAAACAATTTTCCAGCTTTTCTCGTAAACACACAAATAGAAGATTTTCATTATTTGGAGCCATACAAAACTAACCCATCTTCCTGAATTTTAAATCAGCGCTGTGGACTCGTCGCACTATGCTTGTGGGTGGCCACGGCATTATGCTGAGCGTTCGACCGTTTGCGCTTATTTTCCTTACATAAAGTTTATAATTTGTAAGCTAGTTCTAAATTGCGTTATTTTCCGCTTATAAAATAGTTTTTCTTTCAAGACCTTTCCTTGATTCGGCATACCAAACAACTCCTCAATACCAGATTCCCGGCTAATCCCCATACCTTCCACACATATATACACTAATAAATCATCAGCAAAACTACGAAAAAATAAGGCAGAGTCCATTATAAGTGTTATCTTTTAATCTCAAGCAATAAGGGAAAAGATTAGTCAAGCAATTCACACCTCTCCACCTTCAGTAATAGGCAATGTTATCTTGGGTCCCGGACTAATGAGAAAAATAATGGCTTGGTCTTATCTTGCTTGGGCGCCGCTTAAGACCCTCTTTATCTAGAGCTAGGGCGTTAATTGAGAGAAAACTGTGTGTATTTTTATTGTTTGAGTAAGAAATATGAAGTGTTTTTGAATAATGGTGGGCTATCAGAGAACTATATAAGTTAGCCACAGTCAGGCACTTCTTTTTTTGTTGTTGATAGGTTTGTGCTTGACCGCTATTGAAATAGCGGCGGATCTTGGCTAGGGGTGCAGGTGAGCCTGCACTCCAAACCAAGATACAACCGTTTCTCTTGCGTCGAACGCTTCGAGTTGGCCACGCCCCCGATTCTTTTGTTCTGACCACGTGACTGAGCGTTGAGATCCCGTCATTTCCGTACATTCGAAGTTTTCTACTAGCGTTAACGTTTGCAAATTATCAACTTGGGGGTTCTGATGGAAAGCGACGATGTGGTCGACGTTGGAGCGCGCTTACCTACAAGTAACCTATTCACTCTTGACTTTTTTATTAATTTATATAAACTTGTGCTTGACTGCGATCCCACCTGATGTTAAGCAGTGCTGCAACCTGCCGAACCTTCCTTTCAGACACGATTCTTGGCCCCAGTAGGCTTCGACCTTGCTGGGCCCCTACAGTTTGCTGACAACTACTTGAGGTGCGCGTAGAACAATACGCGCCATCAACGTATTGGGCTCGTTCCGGACGATTATCGGATGGTCGGACGGTGAGCTATCCATTGTTCGCCGTCCGCAAGCCCGCGCCTATGGTAGATTTTCATAGAATGTTTTAATGATTACATTCTATAGGTACTTTACTATACAACTTACGAGTATATACGTTTGTTTGACTTGGGGTACTTTTTAGTTCTGGTACCACAACTACATTTTTGGGAATGCTTCGTTACAGCATATTTTTTGAAGCCAGCCAGGTAATCAAAACCCGGTACTTACCGTTGACCTAGAATCCTGAAAGGCAAGAAACAGGGTCTCGTAGCTCAAGTAAAGGAATAGAAAACCCTAAACTATTACTTACATCACAAATTATATTCTTTTTTTGTGATTCGGCAAAATCTTCGAGACTTAATTCGGGAATCGAACTATTATTATAGGTACCTGAGTTTGTACGCAACCCTCGGTGCGTGAGTCCGACTCGCACTAGACCACATTTTGTTATAGTCACTTGTGCTACCACTAAATCAACGAGGCAGTCAATAAATAGCTGGGTAAATACAGGATTTTATTTATAAATTGACTACTTTAATTATTTTGGTAGACGATACAATTTACACAATTGGACACTTTATTGACGGTTGCCTTTGCAAGTGGGGCCGCTACCAGCCGCTATGCCAAACGTGAGACAACGATTTATTGGCTTCTCTCGGACATACCGTAAAAATGACTTTCCGGGATTAATTGTCAACCCGTTTTCACCTTATGGTGCCCGTGAGAAGTGATTAAAATAATAATTTTTTTATAGTACCTATAAATAGATGTGGAGAAAAATGAAATTTAGGTTATTATCGTGGTAAGGTTTAAGTTTAATGGGCCACGGAATAAAATTTTGCATACAACGAAACTCGCTTACTGCACAATAAGGAAGGAAGGCTTTCTTTTTTTCTTTTCTTTTAGGTTTTCTTTTCTTTTACTTTTCGTTTACTTTTCTTTTCTTTTACTGACTAAAATCCACTATGTACCTTCGATGGCTTGCATTCCCCAGTAGCCTTCGACTCTGCTGGGCCCCGCCGTCGATGACTTCGGCACGGCCCGGACGGTCACCGGACAGTCGGATGGCGAGCTATCCATTGCTCATCGTCCGCAAGCCCGAACCTACGGTGACTACAAATCAGGATCGGGAACCCGGTGGCTGGGTCGTTCCTTCGCGCGTGCGGCCACCTCCATTGCTGGCATTACTGCATCGCAGAAGGAGGCGAGCACCTGCCATTTCTCCTCGCTTCGGACTATGGCCTGTACACACAGAGACCCAAGAAATCTGACCCACGTGACAGCAGAAGGTAATATAAGACATCCTAAAAGTTAGACGAATTTGAACCTTCTGCAATTAGCAGAAGATACATGATAATCAATTCGGAGCATAATAATTTAAACGAATATAACGAGAGGTAGGTAGTCAAATATTATAGAATACTGTCACGTCAATTTGATCTTTAAGAGGTAACGTTAAGGTTGGTAAACTTTGAATACGGTTTTGTCTCATAATCCACTTGTTAATTTCAACAAAATATCATCAGTCAAATTAGTTTAATGGTCATAACAGTAGACTTATATTGACATGGTCGTAAGTTCAAATCCGTCGTGCTTCTTTTAGTAGTTTTGTGTTTACAATATTGGATTATGATTTTTGAAATCAAATTATAATTTATATTAAGTTAAATAAATAAATTTAAATTAACTTTTCAAACAAATAATGAATAAAAAACAAAAATGGTTAGGATAGGTAACGGTTTATTCAAGTAATATTTACAATTTACATAAAAAAATATTTACTCGTCTAATAGACATAATTTAAATAACTATATATAAAGGTAAAACATATAACAGAAGTTACAATATTAAACTGCTTCTGATATGGTAGAATTATTTGTAATACAGTTTTGAGCAGGAGAAAAAACTATTTATTTATTTCAATACATAGTGCTAATGAAATACTAATTTTATTTTTAAAGAAGAATTTAATGCTGTGAATCAACATGTTACATGATTAGAAATATATAATATTTCTATTTTATAACAATAGCATCACTGCATTAACTGTCCTTTCTGCTCAAAAAATCAAAGTGAAAATAACACTAAATATTTTGACATTTTAACTACTTGACAGGTTATAGGTAGCATTTTAAGTTTGATTATGAAAGAAATAAAGATCAGTTAATTTATTTTAAAAACACTTCCTAACAAATTAAGATTACTATGATTTATTTAACCAATACACTACACATAAGCACTGACAAGAAGGTATTGTTGCAGCTTACAAGAAGTAAATAATAATTATCCATTGTTGCTTACACGCACTGATGACATTACATCACGTAATATTTATTACTGAATGGGCCAATTTCTACAAGATAACCAGGTTCCACAGAAGACATTCAACACAAGTAACCCAGAGTTATACCCGCCACTTCCATACGGCAGTATAATAACATGTTTTTTTCACAGATAGAAATCCAGATATTCTTGGGGAAACTGGACTTGACGGATGACCAGCAGTTATTTCAATTTTACGTCCTAACTTGTATTGTTTGTTATAGTTTTAAACCACAATCTGACTGTATTTCTCTGAAACAAAGAAACGTAGTATAATTAAAAAGATGTTTGATTACGTCACAGCATAAAAATGTGTAAGTTTAAAAAAGAAGTTTAAATTAAATGGAAAAAAAGACACTTACCTACTGCTATATTAAGATGTCTCCTATCAATCTCTCCGAAAACCAACATTCTCCTCATGTAAATAGATTATTTTGTATTTTAGAACTAGGTGTATAAAAATATTCTAAATAAAGATATTGTTTTACGCAATTTAGTAAGGCAACGTAAAAATTGTTTGCACGACGTCACTGCTATTGAGCGTCGATTGGTTTTTGCTTTACTAAAACGGTTCATTTTTATTCCTCTACCCTTAATCTAAGTAACATTTAAATACCAGTTTTATGATTAATACGCATATTTATCTTGACTACCCGCTTATTACAAGTCAGGCCAAATTATTCCAAATATGTTCGAAGAATATTTGGTTCGTTGATTGTTACTTAAAATAATAAAAAAGTTCTGAATGGAAAGCAAAACAATATACAGGGTATGAGAATTGAACTCATGCCTTATTGCGTCAAAGTCTTTACACAGATCAATAAGCCATACTATTTTGTTTAAGAATACCAAAATAAGCTATCATTAGTCACTACATTTTAAAATACCAGTAATAAACTTTAAGTCTAAGGCCATAAGAATCAAAATTGCTTAATAAGTAGTTATTTATACCATTATTATATCCCTTTATAAAATATGTTTATACATGTGTTTGTTTGATTATAATATAAAAAAAAAACTGTTTTTTTAATTTTTGACGTTGACCATTTACTTACCTATTTTATATATATATATTTTAAATATAGTGAAATAATAAACATTTTATTTACTTGCAATATTTTGTTTCATTTCTATACAAACTCCATTTCTCGACTTTTGACGTTAATGAAAAGTAAAAAAATATAACTAAAACACAAAAGATGGAAAACAAAAAGTTAGGCGTTTAAACTGAGATTTGAACCAGCTACACCTGCATGCCAAGTCGCTGATATTGCCACAGGACTAAATGTATTCTTATAGACAGTATCGAAATTCAACGTTACTTGTATAAATGCTGGACGCAATATTATGGCCCATTTACAAGCAGTTGATAAGACTCATGGAATTAGCTAAGTTAACTTTTGTCACTGACGTGCCATTTTCTTTTATCCATCTACCCTCACACTAGGATAGCAAGATTTATCGAAATGCTGGCACAAAGGATTTTCATTTTTAACAACAGCTAAATAATGATTAAAATAGCTTATCAAAATAGTGGGTCAGCTGTCTTAGGGCACCTATAGTACCAAGGCTCGGCGCGAGAGATCGTTGTCGCTGATCGCCTCCACGAGGACACGGCGATGTTCTGCCCAAGCGGGGCACATCTCCCGAACTTACTATGTCCAGTGAGAACCTGCGTCATGCGGAAGGTGAGGACGCCGAGAGGCCTTTCCAGCCACTCCTCAAAGAGGGGACTTACCGCCATAACAGGCCTGTTGGTCTAGTGGTTAGTGACCCTGACTGCTATGCCGGAGGTCGTGGGTTCGATTCCCACCCAGGACAAATGTTTGTGTGATGAGCACGATCATTTGTTCTGTGTCTGGGTGTAATTTATATATAATATGTATGTATTTAGAAATATATAAGTATGTTTATCAGTTGTCTAGTACCCATAACACAAGCTCTGCTTAGCGGACTAGACGGCGTTGTGTGATAGTTATGGAATATTAGATATTATTATTATATAATTATGGCGTGCTAAACTCTGAGTTCTCTCACTCAGCAGAAGGAAGAAGCCTTGACATATTCCTAGGCCCAGTAGTTTTGGCTGTGCGTTTATATAATTATTATTTCAGTCAACGATAAGTACTTATGCAAACATGAAAAATGAATAAAATCGTTTAATATGACACTGAAACAATGTAGACGTCGCTTGTCACATAAATTAATGTCAATTTTTCTTAGCTTTTTTACATATTCTTCTCCCTATTTTTTGCATGCTCGCGTTGGGCATCTCAAATAAAGTATTTTAATAAACTGTTCAAATATTTTAATAAAGCTGCGTCTTGGCTTTATGGCGTTCAAGATTTTGTGTAATATACTGTACGTGGGACGAGATTCATCAGAGCTTTCCGACCTACATCGTAAGGTTTCATTACCGACTTCTATGAAAGCTGAAGGCATTTTAACTAAAGATAACTAAATACCTCTTTCAGTTTATTATCGCAAAATAGCAAAAATAGACTTCGATGACCAAAAAAAATCATAATATAATATTTGCATGACAGCCAATTTGTGAGTGGAAAAACAAGGTGATGTTAAAAAAACATTTTGAAAAACAAACTTTTTTTTTCCGACATGTTGGATTTATTGGTGACGTAGCTTTCAATTTTAATATGGAATGCGGTGTGAAATCAAGTATTTTATTTTATTGAAATTTTTAGGAGTCCGCCATATTGGATTTAAAAGATACTTAGCTAAACATGTATTGTCATCTAAATTGAATTTGTTAGCAAAGTTTCAGTTCAATCAACGGTAACTATTAAAATTCACTTACACGATTTGACCCAAACGTAAAAATTATAGGACTGTTTTTTTAACGTTATTGAAACGTCCTATCACAAATTAAAATATCAAACATCAACAAATAAAATATCGAACAACCGTTCCATTTGACGGCACTTCAATATGAAATGCATCACAAATCACAATATTCAATCAAAACTCGTACCTCGGCTCGAACTCGTACCTACTCGCTACTCGTGCTGTAATTATGTCATGAGCACGAGTGAATCCGCGGGCTATTGGATGTGCGCAGGGGCTCCCTTCACGGTCAATTGATATTCATTAAAACGCCCCCAATTAACAGCTGGGAGCGACGCTCGATTGAATTGTAAAACATTTTCAGGAGACGAAGGGATGTATGTTGGGGAACGATAATTAAGTGACAGGAAAACGTTTTAGAAATGAAATGAAATAAACGGTAAACTATAGAGATACCTACAATATGGTGGATAAGAAATCTATTTAGTGGTTCCTTGTGTTCTTAAATTTATTGATTCAGAGGTTTTCGGTTATATACAGGATGTAAACTTTAAAAACTTCGCATCACTTTTTTTTTTCATTTCTATGGACAGAAGTAGTATAGACCCACCCTTTTTTGTTACATCCTTTATGTCTTAGTATTTAACAAAACTAGGTAATTCAACTCACGATTATCTTAGTCGTAATTCCTATTCCGAAATGATTAAACGACTAGGCGTTTTTTTTTTTCATTTATCTCAAATTTTCTACAATTTTGTTTTTACAGTGTGTGTATCCATGCGTGCCAAATAAAACATTTTTCTTTTCAAAAGAGATAAAAATCGCAAATATATCGTAAAATTCTCGCCCAACAAAATCATTCCAACAGACAGCCACCCATTTCGTTTGTTTTCGCGTTGTCGCGTACAATTAGCTATACGTGAATTATCGACCCCTCCCGCGCCGACGACTGCAAATTGATTTTAATGTAACAATGGAGTTAAAGCTTCACTAACTAGTCCTTTGTTACGGGCTGTAGAGAACTCGATGTTATTATATTATGTCTATTCTCGTATATATTTTCTTTGGAGCACATAGAAGGTATACAAAAGAAAGCTCTAGAAATGAGGTGTTAAGAACTATGGATAGATAATGAAAGGGAACAGTTCGTATTTATCGACTGAGTTTCCATTGATTGTGAAAATTATTTCGTTTGGGATAATATCAACTCTAATTAACCCAAGAGACCGGATCATATTAAGGCAAGCAGTCACTTAGGACTTGAGTATATTTAAAAGTTTAGAGGTCAGTGCTAAAATTCTCAAACTCGCTTCGCTTGCTCTCGCATCATGTATTTTCATAGGTAGCTTTTCTGTAATAGAACTTCAACTGAATTACGGTACGACGGTTCTCACCGGACTTGGTCAGTTCGGGAGATTCCTGCACCGGATTCGTGCGCAAGAAACGCTCATGTGTCACCACTTTGTAGACCACCCGGAGGACACGGTGGAGCATACTCGTGGGGGCGATCGGCTGCAACGATCTCTCGCGCCGCGACGTAGTACCTACAGGGCATGGTCCGAAGCGAGGAGGAGTGGCAGGCGGTCGCCTCCTTCTACGAAGCAGTATTACCAGCAAAAGGAGCAGCCTGTCCCCTGCCTTAGAGCAACAGCAGTGCCAGCGGTGCCTATGCACAGGGCTCAGGCTCTGGAGGGGCGCAGAAATGATCAATCCAGGGTCAAGTTTTGGATCACGCTTGATAATATAATTAGTAGCCTACATACAATACCTGCTATTATTTATCATGCATAATACCTACGGTATTAGACGCACTTTACCAAGACTGACGATTCTGCAGATATCTACTCGAGGCTTTGGCACTCACAATAGGTAAAGATACTATAAATAATATAGGATACCAAGTGGGTCACCACCCATCGTGTTCATCTAATCATTTTTCTTTTCATTGTTCGAGCGAGGTGGGATTAAAACTTTTTTTTAAGAGTAATTTATAGAAGCTCGCACTGGGCGTTTAAAAGAACGGTACTTAAATAAAATAATGTTTTAAATAATTAGT
Source organism: Mythimna ferrago (assembly GCA_910589285.2). Taxonomy (NCBI): domain Eukaryota; kingdom Metazoa; phylum Arthropoda; class Insecta; order Lepidoptera; family Noctuidae; genus Mythimna; species Mythimna ferrago. Next base: position 4,883,679 of record OU342680.1, read on the forward strand.
AAATTCAAAAGTGTGTGTGAGAATACTCTCTAATATCAATATTGACAGCCCCGATCTTCTATCTAAATTGTATTTTAATGTGCCGCAAAAATCATTCCGCCATAATACGCCTTTACGTGTGCCTATAGCATCAACGGACTAGTTTTATTAAACGTGCAACTAGACAGTTCAGTAATATAATGTATAGTCTGTCTAATAAGTCAACCGACTTGGGAATTTTGTATAATATTTAATCATTTAAAAAATACTTATATTCGATACTTTTTATAAGGTTCTTCTGTTAAATAAACAATGATCTCTATCTCTTAATCAACCTTGAGTATTGAACCCGTGTTGACTACATCAGATTTCATTAAATCCTAATAATTACCCAAGTCGACAAAACCAGAACAAACAGACACACGACAACGAGACGGATTAAACAGACTCTAAGCAGTATGACTTGGACCTTTATGATTAGTGTGACATCACCCAGAAAAAGCATAAGCCTCAGTTTTTTTAAAGTATTCTTCTAATTGTTTCCCTAATTTTCTGAATGTTTTTTAATCCTTGATTATGACTTTGTGTATGTATGTTTTACTTAATAAGTTCATTGTGTTAAGGTCTGTTTATGTTTAGTTCTCAATTTTAAGTCTGACACCTCCGTGAGGACTTGTAATTGACTAGCCTATGATTGTTTTTCTTTTTAATCAGTTTTTTTTATAAGTTATAAGTCCTCCAAGCTCTTCTTCTTCTTCTTCCTGTCCTTGTCCCGTTTTATTTGGGGTCGGCGCAACACGTTTTTTTCTTCCATTCTGTCCTGTCACTCGTCACGCTATCACTAACTCCCTTTTCTTTCATATCACTTCTCACACAATCCAAGTCCGCCAAGCTTAAATAAATAAATATGAGTGAGAGAGTGAGTCAATTTTATCAAACATTTAAACTACACTATACATTACACATACATTATATCCGATTGTTGTATTAACATTATTTGGAACCAATTAACTGAATTCCACTTGTTTCCAGACAATGCAATGGATTGAGGCATTTTTGTTTGTTTAAAATTCGGCCCAATGACATTAACAGGGAGAAATACGTCTCTATTAGGAATCTCAGCAACAAGGTGTGTAGGAACGCAAACCGCCAATATATCCACAGTTCCGTTCAAAATGGTGATCCAGCCAAAGTCTGGAACTTCCTTAAAACATTAGGTATCGGGAAAAAGTCTCCTGACACGATTCCTAAAGACTTAGACTTCAACCTACTTAATAGTCATTTCTCTTCTTCGCCCTTATTAGATAGGGCCACTAAAACTGCTACACTAAGTCATCTTTCTAACCTTCCGATACCTGATTATTCCCCTTTTGTCATTAGTCAATTCACAGCTTGTGATGTTAAAAAGAGTATTATGTCGATAACATCTAACGCTGTGGGTAGTGACTGTGTCAGTCGTAAGATGATTATTCCTATCCTTGATATCATCCTTCCTGGCATTCTTCACATCCTCAATTTCTCTGTTTCCAGTAAAGTCTTTCCACAAGCCTGGAAAGATGCCCAAGTTATCCCGTTACCTAAAAAATCTCATCCTTCATCTTTCTCTGATTACCGTCCCATTTCAATTCTTCCATTCCTATCCAAAGTCCTTGAAAAGCTTGTCCACCAACAACTAAGCACGTTCCTTAACAAGCATAATCTTCTTAATCCTTTCCAATCTGGTTTTCGACCTGGACATAGCACTACCTCAGCACTCGTGCATATCACTGACGATATTAGGTCGGGTATGGAGATGGGGAAGTTGACGGTACTTGCTTTACTTGATTTTAGCAATGCTTTCAATACCGTTGACTTCGACATCTTACTCGGCATCTTGTACTCTTTTAACATATCTCCATCGGTAATTGACTGGTTTCATAGTTACCTGTTTGGCCGCCGGCAGCGTATTTGTATTGATGAATCTTTCTCGTCTTGGTGTGAAACCTCTGCCGGTGTGCCGCAGGGTGGCGTTTTGTCTCCTCTACTCTTCGCACTTTTTATAAACGTTATCACTCAACGACTATCTTCTTTCTACCACCTGTATGCTGATGATCTCCAAATTTATGCTCAAGCCCCTATCGGTAAATTATCTGAGGCCATTGATACTATCAACATAGACCTGGCTCGAATAGGTGACTGGAGCGCTGAGTTTGGGTTGAAGATCAATCCAACTAAGACACAAGTAATTGTTATTGGTAGTTCTCGGACTGTGTCTAAAGTGGATTGGTCGAAACTTCCCCAGGTTTTTTTCAATAATACCATTATTCCCTTAAGTTACACTGTGAAGAACTTGGGGATTTATTTCGATCGCACTCTTTCCTGGACAAAACAACTGCAGGAAGTCAGTCGTAAGCTATTTGCTTCAGCGGGCTCCCTGCGACGTCTTCGTAATTTTCTTCCCATCAATACCAAAATTGCGTTAGCCCAATCTCTTCTTCTTCCAATCCTGGACTATGCTGCTGCCAGCTATCTTGATCTCTCCCAGGACCAATTGGATAAGCTTGAGCGACTTCAAAATCTTTGTATCAGGTTCATATTTGGCTTGCGCAAGTATGACCACGTTTCTGAATTTCGTACTAAGCTCAAATGGCTTCCTATTCGCCTTCGCCGGAACGCCCATATACTTTCTTTGCTTTATAATGTGCTATTTAATCCTTGTACCCCGTTTTATCTTAAAGAACGTTTTCAGTTCCTTAGTGACACACATAGTAGGTCCTTGAGATCATCGGAAAACCTAAAATTAAGTATTCGCACGCATTCCACTACCTTCGTTGACAAATCTTTCACAATTCAAGCTGCACGTTTGTGGAATGCGTTACCCTTAGAAGTAAGGCGTGCTCAAACGCTACCAACATTTAAAAAGATGGTGAAGGAGCATTACCTTTCTCTTTGATATATTTTTCTTCTCCTGGTTCAACTATATATTTGATATTTATTAGTATATATATATTTTTTTTTTATTGTATGTACCTATGTATTTGTGTTAATGTATCTTGTTAGTATTATATTGTTTGTACACTGACAACCCTTAATCTATCTCCTTTCTCTCAGTCCATCCAAAGGTTGTCTGTAAGAGATCGCCCTGTGCGATAAGACCGCCCATTGTGCACTTATTATTTTAAATGTTTGTCCTGTATTTTTGTTTATTTGGTGTACAATAAAGATTATAATAAATAATAAATAAATAATAAATACTATTTGAAGCGTTCTGTAGAAATTGTGAATGATTAATCGCATTATCTGTGTACTTTTTTAAGTACATTATTTTACCGTTTTGTTTAAAAAGATTACAGGACCAAAAGCGTGCGTGGGCTTGCGGACGGCGCGCAATGTGTAGCTCGTCATCTGACCGTCTAGTCCGAGCCCAAGTCGTCGACGGCGTGTACTGTTCCACGCGTGCCTCAAACAGATGTTAGCAACCGAAGAGGCCCAGCAAGGTCGAAGTCCGCTGCGTGGTGATATGAAAGAGATCCCCGGGGCCCTGGAACGATGGCAAAGAAGGAACAGGAGTAGGTTTTAGCCAGTAAAAGACTGACACATCCTCTCGCTCCGCCCTAGAGCGGGGGATGTCATTAGAGAAAGAGATGGGCTAACGAATGCTTGCTGAATCATTTCAGCTGTTTACATTCGCATTAAAATTTTAATTTAGGACCACTGAATCGCTCGTGGAGGCGATTGGTGATGGTGACCTCTGGCGCCCAAGGTATAGTCCACGGATCATGACCAACGCTTCCTATTCCTATCTTGGTCTCCATTTGGGAAGCAGTAATAATATTAATGAGCAAGGATAGCTCACCGTCCGGGCATCCGATAGCGAAAGGTAAGTAGGGCCGATGTCCGTTAATTTTCGCAAGAGATATCGTAGTTCTAGAACACAAAAGGCATCTGAAGGACACAAATTTGTCTTACTCTGTAAAAGTCTGATATACCCTCTAGCTCCATCCTAGAGCAGAAGAAGTTATTTGATGATTTCCTTGAAACACTTATATGTAGACCACACAAATATTTGTTCCGTGCGGGAATCGAACCTTCGACACGCAGTGCGGGCAGTCAATTGCTCAACCACTGCGCCAAACGTGCTGCCTTTAATTATTTACGATGTAGAAAAGCCTTTAGAAGCTTCTTCGAGTTCTAAACGTCGACATTATGACCATCTCATTTTAACCTTCTCAAATACTTACTACAATTATTGATTGAGGTTACACATATTCCATTATCAGATAATTGGTCAGCGTTTGAAACTGTGTTCGGGTAAAAAACAGGTAATTACATTCTCAATGTAATTAAACTAGTGCGCCTGTGCGCCTTAATATCAACTATTGCGTCATTGCTTATCATCAGGTGGGATGGCAGTTAAGCATTCATCACCAGCCTTTTTAATGTTCCCACTGTTGGGACTCAAGCCTCCTCTCTAGGAGAGGGAATGGGCTGTAATCCACCACGCAGGCCCATTGCAGGCTGGTGAATGTCACATGTCTTCGAATTTTTGGTTCTGGGACATGCCGGTTTCCTCACGATTTTTTCAGAGCCGTTTTTAGAGCAGTGGTGATGAAATAAATTACACAAAGTAATGCGCCTGGCTGGGTTCGAACCCGCGACCTACAACTCGTAAGTCGGGGCCGTTACCACTCGGCCACTACTGCTCTCGACATTATAGTTAAGTATTAATTTATATCAATTTAAAAAAAAATGCACTTATAATATCGCGTTAAAAATTCGTCGAGCTAAGACACTTATCTCTTATACAGCGTTTTAAATCTTAAACAACCAATAAGTAATACTATATATAACACTTTTATGTACGCTATAAGCCGTTCAGCCGTAAAAAGTAAACGTTGATTCACTTTCAAACGACTTCAACTGCGTTATTCATGAGTGCTGATGCAGTGCCAGGGAAGTTACAGATAAACATAGAATAGAGAGTCAGACAGAAGGTGCAAAGGACTGAATTAACAGCAAGCCTTTAAATAAATTTATTTATTACACTTTTTGGTTGAATTAGTGGAAGGTTTAATGAAACACCTACTACTCATAAATTAAAAAAGGCTTTTTCCTCAGAAATTTAAAAATATTTTTAATCTTATTCTACGCATAATATAAAATCCAATAAACTTTATTGTACACAAAATAGTAACAAAACTAGTATTATTGTATAGTAAAAAGGTTAGACAGCCTTTTCCCAAAAAATATTCCCAAACTTCTGTTAAAAACAAGTGGGAAGAGGTAACTAGCTCATCCTTGTTCTATTTTTAAACACAGTGCACTGCATGGTATTAGCAGTGTGGAGGCCTGACTTTTATCATTAGGAACATTATATGCTAATTTTATACCTTAAGAAGGTAGAGACAGACATGAAACGGAGGCGGAAAATTAAATGTTCTGCCGCATCTTGGGAGATCCCTGACTAAACAGTAAACAGTGGTGGCTGTATTAACGGCCCTGACTTACGGTTGCATTTGGATAGATACATTATACACCTTATTGTTATACACCAGAAATATAATTACATTAGATTTTTTTTTTTTTGTAGTAGCTTAAAATTAATAGGGTGTCACAATTAGCTGGGTTTAAACTCACAATGAGTTCAAACCCAGCTAGCACGCAACATCCACCAATCCGCACTGTGCCCGCGTGATGGAGCATTTACCATCCCCTCTCTTAGAAAGGAAGCCTGAGTCCCAGCAGTGGGAACATTATAAAGCTGATTATGTTATTAAGCATAGGTACGCTAACAGTCGATTGTTGCATATTTCAGTTGAAATATAAAAACCATTTACAGGCACTTTTGAAATGTCAAAAAGTCAGTCAGTCAGAAAAATGATGCCAACTGCACATTCCGAACCGTATATCTCTATGGAGAAGAATGTGCAAGAAACTCCATGGAAACTCTTTCCAAATGTTGCAAGTTGAAATATGCAACAAGGAATTATCATAGATAGCGCCTTCGCCTTCTGGTTAATTATCTACTCTGTGTCGATAAGTGAAGTTCCCTGTACTGAGAGGACACTGATTCATCTCTCTAATGTTTATATTTATTTTAAGTTGAGGTGCAACCCTGTCACGGGGTGGAGTTGAATATTGAAGGTAAACTTGTGGAGTGCTTTGTGTTAGAGGGCGTACAGTGAAGCTGTGAACTTTGTTCTAACGTTATAGCTGTTTTTTTCTATTGTAGGTATGTCGCGTTTGATACTGAAGCTTTGGTTGTGACAGTTGTATTTAGGGTTGTCATTATTTCAGGCTTGTAAGATTCAAGGCTACCGCAGGACGATGGACGTTGAGTTTGCATCGGAATAGGTGTTGGTGGGAAATCAAACGAAATATAACAATTTTAAACAAATACATAAAAGGTATTGGTAAGGTTGACTGGTATAAAATGCCATAAGACCATTAAATCCGCCTTTGTACTTTTGTGCTTATAGAATAAAATAAATATATTTGTTTCTCTATATTGTTTGTTCCTTATTTAACACCGATTTCCGAAATTAAAATTATTTTGATGGTTTTAGTGTTTTTTTAGTGAATTCGATTTTTTTTTTATAAAAAGTTTTTTATTTCACAATTTTTCGTTGCAATACACTTACAGCCAGAGTGCCTTTTTCACATGACAATTCCAATAAACTCAAACCCTGCTAGGATACATTGTTTTATTATAAAGTTTCCGTGTCTACCTTCCAGCTCCATCATCATCATCAGATCAGTTCGATAGTACCTTATAAACAAAGTGTATTTCATGACAATTCTAATCACCCCAAATACGGGTAGGATGCATTGATTAATTACGGAGTTCCGGTGCCTATCTTCTAGCTTCATCATCATCATCAGTCACTTCGACGATACCATTTTCAACATACCTATTCGGAACCATTCATTTATTTGTATTATCGTAATCGCATAACTATGATCATTGTGATATCTGTGTGAGTATGAACTTTCGTTGGCCATTTCTGGTCTTCTTCACCACTTCTACTTCATCAAATGTCATTTTTTAAGATGTAAATGCTTAAGTCTTTGATAAAAATACCAAAAGAACTATATGGTTGCCTATAATATTTGAGGAGTTCCCTCGATTTCGCTAAGATTCCATTATCAGATCCCGATTTGGTGACTATGGGATCATTTGGGAAGTATAACCTTTCCAAAACAAAAAGAATTTTTCAAATCGGTTGGCAAGCGCCGAAGTTATGCGCGAACATACATAAAAAAAATACAAACAATAAAAATTAAGAACCTCCTTTTTAGAAGTCGGTTAAAAATACCTTAAGACATTAATTCCGCCTTTGTACTCTTTTGTGCATAAAGAATAAAATAAATAAATAAATATATTTGTCTCTCTCGCTAAAGTACCATTTTCTAAGGTGTTGTAAGGGTGTCCCTTTGACGTCAAAGATCACGTCGGATTTTCCATCTTATTATTTAGCTCGTTATTGATAAATATATTTGTATCGTATATTTTGATTACTTTTTTCATACATATTTGTTTTCCAGAGCTACGAGTAAATAGTATTTTTTAAAATTGCATGCATATTTATTATGATTCTAAAATTGATCTCAGATCATTTCAATAACTTAGCGTACTTAACCTCCAATGTTCCATATTTGAATTTTAATGATCCGAAATTTCACTACACAGTGCCAGCGAAACTATTGCAATCTCTCTCCGAATACAGCATTTCATAGTAAAAGGCATATTGTTCCTTCTTTTCCGGAGTTATATCATAACGTGCCACACGTGGATAGTTTCATAGCGGCATGTGGTAAGTTTCAAAATGTAGCGTAACTTGAAATTACAGTTATAAATTTTATTTTTCAATACATTTAGTGTTTCACACAGGGGTGTTTTTTTTTTTTTAACTTTCCTAGCGCTTATTTTGACAATTCGTATGGTCAATTGTGAGCTTTTAATTCAACTTCAATTAAACATTGTTAACGCATAAGTCAAGAGTGAATAGATTTCTTCTAGGTAAGCGCATTCCATCATCAACCGCATCGTCGCTTTCCATCAGGTGAGATAGCGGTCAAGCGTGAACCTATCAACAATAAAAAAATGCATTTTTCCTTGTGGTCCCACAATACTATTCAATAAAAATGCATATTTATTCATAATAACAGTCCCGGTCAAAGAGCCCCTCGACCCGTAGCGATGAGGTATACAGGGTGCAGTGAACTTCAGCACTTTTACACATAAAGGTACCTATTTGCACTACATCCCATTAGTCTTCGAAAGTTGACACCAAAAGGCCATTTAAATACAAACTAAATAAAACAGTTTCACCAACCCTGACGCAAAGAATGGAAGCTCAACATACATGTCACAGGCATGTAAATAACGCCATTCCGATGTCCAACGCTGTACGGTAAAAAAACATTTTTTTTTCACGTGTTTTATTTATATTGAAAGTGTCTGTGTGTTGCGTGAATAATTAATGTAGTGTTGGCGATCTCTGCGGCTCTGCTGCGAAATACCAATTATGTGCTGAAATGCGCTTTTGTTTATTTCAGTTCTTTATACAAGGCACAGTTTGTTATACCTGTAGCGATATCTATGGCGCCACATAAGAACTACGAAGAATATACGAAATCCTGCATCGCGCAATCAAAGTTCTCCGCGCGATTTGAACATGTACGACAGCCCGAAATCATCTATCGGGCAGTCGCCCACCAGACCATAACACCTGTCTGGTCGGAGGATCCTCCCTTTTCAACGGAGGTATGTGAGACTTTACTCTCTGTTCCGCATACCTCCAAATACCTAATACTCGTAAATAATCATATGAAAATATGATAATAACCAATTATTGGTTTTATTTGATTTTGAGTGATGTTCAGAATAACTCTTTTAATAAACCTCTTCAAAACAGAATCACCCGTTGCGATTTATCACGCGTCATGTCACTGCGTGCGTGAGTGAACAAAAAAAAAAACCTGTACAAGGTTCCGCTCGCTTACTCTACGAAACGCTTTTGCTGATTTTTGTAAATAAGAGTAAGGTAAAAAAAACACATTGAAAATAAGTATTTTATTGTTGATTCAAGTCGAGAATCACTTACATAGAAGCCTCTAAATTTTTTTGCAGATTCAAAAGTCCAAATTGTATATACGAACCAAATTTTAAAGGTATCACATTTATAATTTAATTTCGACTGGCAGGCTGTCTGTCTGTCAAGCCGACCTGAAAAGCGGTCAGTGTTTCTAAATGCAATATAAAAATTTAATACATTTCACCAGGTATAAAGTAGGTATACGTATCATGAAAAATTTTAGCACTAAAATAAACGTACCGCATTTCATTAACAAAACTTTTGTCCGAAACATAAAATCCGAAAAAATATACACATCCGCAGCAAAAATAATCCTAAAACCGGATAAACAAAACAAATAACGGATCTAAAGCCAACTCAGCCGTATCTTATTGAGGCAGCGAAATCAAAATGTGTGGATTGCATCGCATAAGTGCATGCAGTAAATATACACAGACTATGGAAACAATTCTAATAACAGTTACCGCGGCCAATGTGACTCGTAAAAACGTATTGCGAACGCGTGGTCCGTTCCATATCAACGTAGCAACCACAGCTTAAAATAATTCATACAACTTTTTTGGTGTACTGGAAGTTTCACAAACTTTTATTAAGGATTTCTGTTGGTATGTGGTCAGTAAAGAGAGCATGCAATCGATACGCTGACCACAATAATGTCCTATTAAACGGACTGTTTTGATGTTATTTGCTAATGCGCACGCGAATAGGGTAGTTGCATATAAATGGGTAGTTTAGAAAATAGTTCGTTTTATTTTTTGAAGTTTATGAGCTTTTTTAACAGGTTTTAGACGAATTTACTACAGCTATTATGTTATGAAATTACATTTCATATTTTATTCTTTTAAAACAAGCTTAACAAGCAGTGTTATACATTTTAATGTCACTCTAAAACAAGGTTTTATGGTGTTAAGAGATCTAATGAAGTGAGAAACAATTAAACATTCAAGTCGATAGGGAATGAGTAGGTAAGTGAAAACAGTCCAGAAATTGTAATAATTTCTGATTTCAGAGACAAAGAAGAACTCAATTAGGAATTTTAATATCGGGATCTTGTAATATCGTAATAACGGTTATAAGTATATCTACACTAATATTATAAAGAGGTAAAGTTTGTTTTTATATTTTTTGTTTATAGGAGGAAATCTCTGAAAGTATCGGTCCGATTAATTTAATTTTAAATTTTTGTTAATATGCATGCTGAAATTTTCTGTAAGTTTGAATGCCAATATTTGGCAAAACACAGCGCACTATCCATTTATAAAATAATAAATAAATAAAAATACATTTATTTCGGACTAAAAAAATAATGTCCACCATTTATACCACCCTCTGTAATACTTATGTTTACAAACCAAATAAATGATTATGATTGCTAAATTTTTTTCACTGATAGAAAGCTGCTTTATTCTTGGGTGTCATAGGCTATATTTTATGTACGCGGACGACGCAACGGGCAAAAGCAAGTATTGTATTTTTTTTATTTCACGGTATAGGCGAGTCGATACCGTGATTGCGTGATACCGGTATTGAAAAAATCCGGTATTTGGAAACTCTAAACTCAGGCCTCAGATGAACAAGTACAGGAGCTTATGATTGCTACCACTGTTTTTTTATTGCGTAACAGTAAGTAGAATCACCAACGATGTTCTTTTATACAGTCATTGTCAATTGTATTCTTGCGATAAATCCGCCGTCTAAAATAAGAACAGAAAGATAAGAAACAGAAATATGAATTACGTCAAGAATTTAATAACACTAAAATTAGAATGTTGCAATTTTTTTTTATGGTTCCATACCTATAAAGGAAAACACGGAACTCTTATAGGATCACTTTGTTGTGTATAATCTATCACGACCCTTTACTTCGGGAACGTGTCGTGGAAATAAATATAGATTTACTTAATTGTACACCAATAATAATACTGGAAGTATTGAGTTAAAATTAAAACTATATAGGTACTTACTGAAGTTTGCGGTCCCCTCAAGCTGTGAAAAAATCAGGTCCCTCTATTCGTTCACTTGTGAAAAAATGAGGGTCACTTAACGCCCTGATACGATAAATACAATAAATGTTGATGGAGGCGAGCTCACGTACTTTTCCGCACTAGTGTTGAAAACAGTCAATTGCGTGTCTAAAACCCGCTCTTAGGGATAAGAGCGGCTAGCAAAAAAAATTGAAACCTGCAGACAATTTAATTGGTTAACAGATAAAACAAAAGACGATAGACTTAGGTATAACAACTTTCTTTAGAGTTCAACTGGGTAACATAATCGCTTCTCCTGGTACAGTTAACGCTTCAGTGACTCATTCACGAGAGTTCATCGCACAGAATGCACTCAAAGCCGTGCTAACCATAGTTAGTTTACGTACGTTAACTACAATAACCTAACTATTGAATTTCGTACACAACATGCTTGAGACCGACTTATTGACGATTAGGACACAGTATATTTGGACACAGTGTCCGAATCGACACATTTTTATTAAGCTATTGCATAGCTTCTATCGCGGGCCTTGAGCGTGGAGACCGAATCCAGAAATTCCGTAACGAAAATAACCTAACACCCCCCACTCATTTGTTTTTTGAGCGTGGTGACCGATAAGAAAACAAATGAGTGAACAATCAATCAAAATTCAATTCAATGTGTGAAAGTATAACTTCAATTAATAGGTATCAAAGAAAAAAAAAACAAAGGAAAAAAAATACTGCATAAATAAAATAAATAAATAATTATAATTGCATAAGTTGATAAAAATGCTATGCAATAGCTTTACCGCGGCAGTCCCCGAGTGCCACACGGCTTTTTTTTTCAATATATTTGAATATTTTTTACACTGACGATTCGGACATGCACTCTTTAGTACATTCAGATAAAAAGTTTTAAAATATGATTTCTTTTCCTCTTCTTCTTTCTTCCCTGGCCCTTTATTTGGAGTCGGGTCTCCTCGCTTTCATGCGCCATGTAGCTCTATGTTGAGTTGTCAATTTTGCCAACTGGACTTTCTTGTAAAAAAAAGCGTTACCTAAACTATTTTAGGCTGGAGTTAAAGCTTTGAGTAATTTTCTTTAATATTTTTTTTAGTTTTGCTAGCGGTTTCGTCCGCGTACATAAAATACAGCCTATGTCACTCGGAAATAAAACAGCTTTCTATGGGTGAAAAAGTTTAAGCAAGCGGACCACTTACAGAGATTACATGAAACAAACAAAAAAAAAATTTACCTTTTTATTAAATTAGCGTAGATTTTAAGCCATTTTTTATCTGTCTGTACTAAATAGCTTCTATTTTAGTGATGTCCGAATCGTCAGCAAAAAAAAAATTGAATATAAAATGTGTCAATTCGGACACCGTGTCGGAACATATGTGTCCAAGTCATCAGTAACTCTTGAGACCACTTAGATTTGACTTATTACGGTAGGAAGTAACACTCTATGTTTATCGTAACATTAAGGCCAAACTTAAATTACTATGGTTGTTGTACAGTACTATGCCTGCCGCGGAAAATTGATTACTACACGATGACTATAATGAATATTAGGCATTACCCTAAGGTTGCCTGGTATACAAAGCCTAAAGCAGACAACGCACGCAATCTATACTCTTTACATATAAATCATATAGAAGTTTGGAGGTACACACACAATGAAACACGTCGTGGATTTCGGAATATCTTCTATTTGCAGTAAGCAGTAATAACACACGAAAGCCAAAAATTACAACCAGAGCTCACACTTTCTCGAGTAGCGGCAACAGTCTATCTTTCAATATGGCGGCAGACTCTAGTCTGGCGCCGGAAACGTTTGGTGTTGTCACACAAAAATATAGTAGGCGGTGTTGCGACGTAATACGCCACAACCACCCCCCTACGGAGAAAATAACAAAAAGTTATTTACAAATAAAAATATACATACACTTGATGACACAAGATAGGCAACAAAAAGTTAAAGAAAAAATAAAACTTAAGCTAAAGATCTAACCTATCCTTAAATCTAACCGTGCGACCTGACCGGGTAGTAACTGGTTGTTGTGCAACAGGGGGCACAGTCGGCTGTGCAGACGCGGAAGGCGCAGGTGGCGCGGGCGCAGGCGCGGAAGGCGCTTGCACGTCAGGCGCGGGCGCTACGATCTGTTGCGGAGCGGTTGCCCGGGAAAGGTCGCTCTCCAAGTCAGGTGCGATGTATGCAGGTTTCACGCGGTCGATACTGACCGTCACGCGTTTACCTGCAATGTCAATGTCGAGTAACTTGTCAGTCCGTGACATTACCTTGTAGGGTCCTGTGTAGGGCGGCTGCAGCGCACGGCGAACAGTATCGTCTCTCAAGAGAACATGAGAGGCATTCTGAAGGTCCTTGAAAATAAACGACGTCGGCCGCATGTGTCGTGAGGCCTGAATTGGACGCAAATTAGCCATTTTCGTGCGCAGAACCGTCACAAAATCGTTGACGTTGTCAATGTTATGGGACGTGCTGGCTATCAGGAATTCTCCCGGTAGGCGAAGCGGCTCCCCGTAAACAAGTTCGGCAGCCGAACACTCGAGATCCTCTTTCAAGGCAGATCGAATGCCGAGAAGCACGATCGGTAAGGCTCGGTGCCAGGTGTCGCTGTGGCACATGAGAGCAGCTTTCAATTGTCGATGAAAGCGCTCGATCATGCCGTTAGCTTGAGGGTGGTAGCTGGTGGTTCGCCTTCGCTCAGTCGCGCCAACATTCATGAGCCGTTTGAAAAGGTCCGACTCGAATTGACGGCCTTGGTCAGTTGTGACTGTGGTAGGAACGCCGAAGCGAGCAATCCAACCTTCGACGAAACGATCAGCTACCTCCTCGGCGGTTATCGAAGTCATCGGCCAAGCCTCAGGCCATCGAGAGAAACGGTCAATCGCCGTCAGGCAATATGAGTAGCCTCTCGATGTTGGCAAGGGGCCGATTATATCTAAGTGGACGTGGCGAAACCTGGAAGATGGAGCGGCAAAAGTTCCAAGTGGCGCGGACACGTGGCGCGTCACCTTAGCTCGCTGGCAATGGAGACATTCTCTTGCCCAGGTGCGGCAGTCGCGTGCAACGCCAGGCCACACGTAACGTTGTGCCACGAGGCGCGCGCTGGCGCGAGCACCGGGATGGCTGAGCGCGTGCAGGCGCTCGAAGGCGGCGCGGCGCAGAGGTGCTGGCAAGTAGGGGCGCGGCTTGCCTGTTGAGACGTCACACTGGACGGTGGTGTCCGTGCCTGGAATTAAAGTACGTTGCATATTGAGAGACGAGTCAAATAAGGTTTTTAATTCATCGTCAGTGTCTTGTGCTCGAGCCAACGCGGTATAATCGCACTCAAGCGAGACGGCTTCGATGCGCGACATCGTGTCGGCAACGACGTTATCGTCTCCTTTTACATGTCGTATGTCGGTAGTAAATTGGGAGATAAAGGTGAGCTGATTAAGTTGGCTGGGTGGCAGCTTTTCTCTACGTTGCTTGAAAGCATACAAAAGAGGTTTATGATCCGTATATATTGTGGCGTGTTGCGCCTCTAATATATACCTGAAATGCTGCACTGCCGAATATACTGCCAACAGTTCCCTATAATACGCTGGCCACACTGACTGAGTTGCCGTAAGCTTCTTGCTAAAGAAAGCAAGTGGTTGCCAGCCCTGTTCAGTCTGCTGTTGTAAGCACGCGCCCACCTGTGTGCCAGAAGCATCTGTGTACAACGCCAATGGGGCGTTAGGTACAGGATGTGCTAACCTGGTGACCTGAGAGAGGCTGTCCTTGCATGCAGTGAAGGCGTGCTCCAGTTCAGGAGTCCAGGGCATGGGTTTGGCTCCCTTAAGCTTCGTAGCTGTAAGGAAGTCAATGAGCGGGGCTTGAGTCTCGGCAGCATTGGGCAGAAACTGTCGATAGTAATTTATCATGCCCAAGAACCTGCGGAGACCTTGGGCTGTTTTGGGAAGGGGGAAATCTTTCAAGGCTTGGACTTTTTCTTCCGGGGGACTTATGCCTTTACTAGAGACTTTATAACCAAGGAAAATAACCTCAGATGTGCCTAACACACACTTAGTTGGATTAACTACTACACCGTAGTTAGCCAATCGTTCAAAGAGCGTGCGCAAGTGGTTACAATGCTCCGTGGCGTCCCTGCTAAATATTAAAATGTCATCGACATATGGGAAACAAAAATCCAACCCTCGGACAATTTCATCGATGAAACGCTGAAATGTTTGTCCAGCATTTCTGAGCCCGAACGTCATATAAGGGAATTCATACAAACCAAATGGTGTTGTAATGGCAGTTTTGCAGACATCAGCTGGCTCTACTGGAATTTGTTGATAAGCCTTAACTAAATCAATAGTACTAAAGATGGTAGAACCAGCGAGAGCATGACCAAAATCCCCTATATGGCGCACGGGATACCTATCCGGTACAGTACGAGCATTCAGCGCTCTATAGTCACCGCAAGGGCGCCATGAAGAGTCTTTCTTCGGGGCTAGGTGCAGTGGCGATGACCACGGGCTCTTGGAAGGGCGTGCGGTGCCTGCTTGCACCATATCTGCAAACTCCTTCTGCGCTGCCCGCAGTTTGTCCGGCGCGAGGCGTCGCGGCTTAGACACCACGGGTGGGCCGTCGGTCGTCTTGATGTAGTGCACCGTGTTGTGCTTCACCTCGCGATGGATGCCAGGGGGTCTCGTAATAGCTGGAAATTCAGATAAAATTTTATGAAAATCTGAATCTTCGATTTTAACGGTTTTTACACTGACCTGGTTAAATTTAGCTATGGAGGCTGGAGCAGTAAGACCAGTAACTCCGCAGCGTATTATTTTGTTTCTGCAGTCGGGAAGCAAGTTGTAGAAGGCCATGAAGTCAGCACCAATGATGGCGGTATCAACATCGGCAACTACAAAGTTCCACTTAAAAGAGCGGCGGAGACCAAAGTTAAGTGTCAAAGTGTGACAGCCATAAGTTTTTATGGTACTGCCATTTGCTGCGCATAAATTGTAGTTTACATCTGCTATTTTGTTCCCTAACAATTTTTTAGGAAAACAACAAATGTCGGATCCAGTGTCTAGCAAAAATCTGAATTTGGTGTCTTTGTCCACAACAAATAAGCGGCTGCTATTGAAGCAATCAGTCGCCGCTGCTACTGATTGTTCTGTTGGTTTCCCGACCACGAGCACGGTTTGGTACATTTAGTTGCTTTTGCACCGAATTTATGGTGGTACCAACACAGAGGCTGTCGTGCCGCCTGGGACGCAGATCTAGATCTAGGTTGATGGGACCTAGGTCCAGAGCGTCGCCTAGAGCTAGACTTCCTTGTAGTTAAAACGGCCACCTGACATGTAAGCTCTTGAACTTGCACCATTATGGCAGCAAGGTCAGGAGCACTAGCTGTACTGGGAGAAATGGCATTGACGGAGACGGGGTTGACCTCTAATATTTTGTCAGCCAGTTCGGCAACTTTGTCCAGGGTGAGATCACCTTGGGCAGTCAAAATTGCCTGAACATGTTTTGGTAGACGTTGTAGCCACAGTTCTCTAATTATAGTGTTATCTTTGAACGACTTACCAGCCAGAGACTTCAGATGACGGAGAAACTGAGTAGGTTTCCGGTCACCGAGCTCCTCACCTGATAGTAGTTGTCTGACTTTTTGTGACTCGGAAGTGGAGAAACGCTTGATAACTTCCTCCTTTATCCACTCATACCGGCCACCTTTTGGAGGAGGGTTAGTGACCAGGTCTTCAACGTCATGAGATATCCTAGAATCAAATTGTGAAATGACATAATTGTATTTTGTTTCATCCACCGATATATTACATAAAACAAACTGTGATTCCAAGTGAGCAAACCATCCAGCGGGATGCTCATGCCAAAAAGGAGGCAGTTTAGGACGGACCGCATATGCTGCTGGATTCTGCACACTTTGGGCATTTAGTTGTGCCCGCAGGTCTGCATTTTGTTGCATCAGTCGTTCGTTATTTGCCAAAATTTGGTTGAGTCGCTCCTCAATTTGTTGGCTCTCCATATTGAATGTGTATATAAATATATTATAAAACGAGGTATATGTTTGTTGCAGTTACCACTCAGTCAGGTTGCTTAAAACTAAAACAAGCAACTTAAAACTGAACACAAGGTATGCACAGAATAAGCAAGATAATTATGCACGTGCTGCAGATAACAAGTATATAAAAAAAATAATCCACAAAACAAATGGGTGCAAATAGCTTAATTTAAAAATACAATACCTTGTACCATTAGCGACTTAAAATGAGCTTCAGACAGAGCTAACTTCTAAGCAAACACGCACACGATAAACCAAACACCAAAAATATGTAAACCGAAAAAACAAAAATGTGTAAAAATAAAGATATAGAGATAGATTTGATAAAGTTTTGTTATCAACGTTTGAAACCACCGAGCACACCACAAGTTAGTTCTTTAGTAAATGTTTAGTAGGATCAGTACGTTAAGATGCACATGCAGGCATGCAGTCGTATTTCAATTTTCAATTTCCAGTCTTCAGAATCCCGCGTTGCGATGACAGATGACAGTGACGTATCGGGTTGACGGCAGTTCAATCATTCATTCGATTCGATCACTAACCGAAAGTTCCGCTACTCCCCGATAGGTAGCGTATGGCGTCACTAGTCGCAGGTCTTCACGAAATTCCGTTTCCGGGTCGATGGCCTCGGAGCATTCCAAACTCGAGAAAACGCGAAAATGATGCGTAGGATGACGAAAACTGCTTGAAAAATGATGCACTAGTTAACACAAACTTTCTGCGAACCGTTGGTACGCCTTCCGATCCTCGGAAAGGCGCGCGTAGCGTGCTGGTGTGAGCCGGTAGGTAGGTAGGTATCTACTCGGCAACTTCTCGTTCGGCGATTTCCCGGCGGTTAGTGATAAAACCAGCCTGGGAACGTTGCGGAGCGTTGTCACATTAAGCAGGCTGAAGATCTCAGCGAGGTTTACTGCTGAAGTCCGGTTCCACGTTCCTGCTGTAGGTACCTTGCTGTGTAGTTGCGTCTCGTATCACGTCGGGGTCACCAATTTGGAGGTACACACACAATGAAACACGTCGTGGATTTCGGAATATCTTCTATTTGCAGTAAGCAGTAATAACACACGAAAGCCAAAAATTACAACCAGAGCTCACACTTTCTCGAGTAGCGGCAACAGTCTATCTTTCAATATGGCGGCAGACTCTAGTCTGGCGCCGGAAACGTTTGGTGTTGTCACACAAAAATATAGTAGGCGGTGTTGCGACGTAATACGCCACAGAAGCATCTGTTTGTCATATCACACTGACCTCAGTAGTCTTCGACCCTACTGGGCCCTTACGATTTGCTAACATATCCTCGAGGCGCGCGTGGAACACTACGCGCTGGACGACTTTGGCTTGGTCCAGACAGTTATCGGACGATCGGACGGCGAGCTACCCATTGCTCGCCGTGCGCAAGCCTGCGTCTACGGTAGCCGGAAATTGGTTCATCATACTAACGTCCGTACCAAGGTCGAGAGTGATTTAACGCAATGTGTATTAACACACGCTCGAACTTAGTACCTAATACGGACCAAGCTTACGCTGACTATCACTCGACCTTGGTAACGGACCAAGCTCGTCGTACCAAATTAAAGTCAAAATCAAATCTTTATTGCAGAACATAATACAATCAATTTATTATACATTTCTGGATGTCATGTGAATGTTTACTATAATTTTATTCTAGGTTAGAGTTTGGGCTTAACACATTGACAGTGGCACAAATTTTTGTATAAACTCCATTCCTGCGGTACGGGGCGTTTAAGAGCTCATTTGCAAACTATCATTATGACAGTATGGGGTTTATTAGACCCCGTAACGTTTAAGAAACTATAAATTATTTTTATCTAAATGTGGTACCAGGTCAAAGTGACCCTGTACTAAAGTAGATACCTCACTGCATTCTGTTTTAATAAAGCATCTTAGGTATATTCTTGTATATTATGTTCATGCTACCGTAAGCGTTGACTTGTTTGACTTTCCGGAGTCTGTTTCCTGATAGCTACAACCCGGGAATCTTTAAGTCGAGAGTGAATAGGTTTCTTCTAGGTAAGCGCGTTCCATCATCGAACGCATCGTCGCTTTCCATCAGGCGAGATAGCGGTCAAGCGCGAACCTATCAACAAATTAAAAAAAAATCCGTCTGAACCGATCCTAAGTAGTGTTGCACGCGTGCCTCAAGGAGATGTCAGCAAAACCGTAGGGGCCCATGAGTTGCACGAAAGAGAACTTCGGGGCCTTGGAAAGAAGGCAAAGAAGGAACAGGAGTGGATTTTAGTCAGTAATAGTTTGACACCCACTCCCGCCCGAAAAAAAAAAAGTAGAAATTCATATTTCTAAACTAAACCAAATTGAAGTTACGGCATCCGCACCGCAGAGAAGTCAGTGTTTTTCTTAGCCGCACCGCAAAGAAAAGACGTACGGGGCATAATAGACCTCGTTCCTCAATTAACTTGTTAAATGTATTTCCATATATTAGTCAAATTAATTCTCCGTTCTCAAATTAAATTATATATCATCACTTTATTACTCAGAAAACTTTCAAACAAACTTATGTAGAACAGACGTATGTACAGTTTCAACATTGTAATCTATCCGTGACAAATTTACACCAGCCGTGAGCAGAAACACCTGTTTTTGTGGTTTCACAGACCCAAGTTTGCTTATTTGATACCTTAAGATACAAACTTAAATCTGCTTTACAAAACCCTCTATTGAGAACTGCTTAAGGTTGATTGTCACATGTTTTGTGTGTAAGAAGTAAATTGGTTAACGACAATAGGTAAGTTTCTTGTGAAGCCAAAGTGAACTAATCTGCTAATGGTAAAGAAAGTTGGTGCCGCTTCGTGCAACGAATATAACAGTGATTATCGTTTGTTGGGTTGTAATAGATTCCATATAACTTCACACTCGTAAACAGGAGTGAGGGTAGTCTGCGAGGCTTTTGTTCTTCTTCGCATTTTCTTGGCACATTTATTGCTGGCTTTGTCCGCACTTCTTGTAATGTGCAATGGTTTCCAGCAGCGTTAATTTTGTGCTGAGATTTTATTAAAGTAAAATCAACAGCTTCCGTGTCAGCATTTTTCAGGTGAAGTCGGCGTAAGTCTTACAAAGTCGCCAATTACAAATCAACGTGAATGCTATCACAGGATATTCTTAGAGTTAACTTAAAAAAAGAAACTGAGGTTACAATTAAAACACGTGAGACTAACTTAAATAAAAACAGTACATATAATAAAATTGCAGTATAAGGCCAGATTAAATAATAATAATATTCCACTTTATTCCGTTCTTCAGTGGGCACTACTGGAAGCTTCAATGTGGCTGTCGGCTTACACCAAGGGTCGGCCCTCAGCCCTTACCTCTTCCTGATGATAATGGACGCTCTGACGTCGGACATTCAGGAAGAGGCTCCCTGGTGTATGTTGTTTGCCGATGACATTGTGCTGGTTGCCGAGAGTGGCCTAGAGGTCCAGAATAGATTGGAGGTGTGGTGGCACAGATTGGAGAGTGTTGGCCTGAAATTGAGTAGAACCAAAACGGAGTACTTGTTCTGCGATTTCGGCGGTCTCTCCAATCCAGTGCCCTTAGCTCTCGCCGGAACGCCCATACCGATCTGTTCCGACTTTCGGTACCTCGGGTCGCTCGTCCAAGGGGATGGTGAGGTAGACCGGGACGTAACACATCGGATCAACGCAGGATGGATGAAATGGCGACAGGTCACGGGAACAACTTGTGACCCACGGATGCCCCTCAAGTTGAAGGGTAAAATCTACAAGTCCGTGATAAGGCCTGTCATACTGTATGGATCAGAATGTTGGGCTGTGAAAAAGACGGATGAAAAAAGATTGCATGTAGCGGAGATGAGAATGTTAAGATGGATGTGTGGTGTGACGAGAATGGATAAAGTGAGAAATGAGTATATTAGGGGAAGTTTTAAAGTGGCGCCAGTAACTGAAAGGTTGAAAGGAAATCGTTTGTCTTGGTATGGTCATGTAAAGAGGAGAGATGAAAAGCATGTTGCTAAAAGAGTTATGAATTTACATGTGGATGGATGGAGAGGGAGAGGGAGGCCAAAGAAAAGATGGATGGATTGTGTGAGAAGTGATATGAAAGAAAAGGGAGTTAGTGATAGCGTGACGAGTGACAGGACAGAATGGAAGAAAAAAACGTGTTGCGCCGACCCCAAATAAAATGGGACAAGGGCAGGAAGAAGAAGAAGAAGAAGAAGATATAATATTCCACACAACTATCACACAACGCCGTCTAGTCCCAAGCTAAGCAGAGCTTGTGTTATCGGTACTAGACAACTGATAAACATACTTGTATATTTCTAAATACATACATATTATAGATAAATTACAGCCAGACACAGAATAAATCATTGTGCACTCACCCAAACATTTGTCCTGGGTTGGAATCGAACCCACGACCTCCGGCATAGCAGTCAGGGTCACTAACCACTAGACCAACAGGCCAGAAAATAAAAAAAATAAAAATAATCAATCTAAAACAGAAACAGAATCATAAATTACTATTTAAAAAGAATAAAATAATTAACATCATAATTTAGAAATATGGAAACAATCTAATCATGATAAAAGAAATAATCAAGGCAATCATAATTAGCAAACAGAGGAAAAAAATATGGTAGTAATAATAAACAAATAATCAAAGTAATCATCACAATAAAAGATATTTTCTTCTAATTTATTGCTATCAGCTAGCTAGATTATAATATAATCTTCTACCAGCTTTGGCTGACCTTTTCTTCACATAACTAGTGCTATCTGATCTCAATAGTCCACGTAATGGAGGACCCAGATACCCTAAGGTCAAATCAAATAGGAACCATCTGTTTTAACGTTGATCGAGACTATCTCTATTTCAGAATCGCGCAAGTTCTACGATGTTTAAAAGTTTTATTTTCTATCCAGTGTGTACGAAAATCTCTTTTAAATTTTCTTAGCTAAACTTAATAAAATCCTTCTTTTGAAAATTCCCGCAGGAATCTTTAAAGAAACTTTTTAAACAGGAATACCTGTTCATATTGAACAGCAAACTAAACATTACAGATTACGAGCAGGAGATATTATTTAAACATTTTCGTGAAATAAAATACAGCGTCGAAATGAGACGTGGGAATATGGACCCTATGCGATACGTCACCGAACTATAAGATCTAGAACGTAAACTAACGCAAATACGTAAGTTGTTTTAAGATAATAATAATAATAAAGCTTAATTTGATTCATTTTGACAAGGTTCAATAAATATACAGTAATGAGAAAAAAAAGTATTAAATGCTAGTTTATTACAAATTCCCTGGACCCCACACTGGGATTCCCTGTGTCGTGAGACCCAGTCTCTTCCCGAGTTCGGAAATAATAATAATAATTTATGGGTAAGTTACATTTTTTTTAGATAGACCAAAAAATAAATAGTAAGAAATATAATTATAAAGAATTAAATTTAAAAAAAATATTGTTTTATCTTTAATGACAAAAATGGGTCCAGGTGCTTTTGAGTGAGTGTATGTCTATGTGTGGAGTGTGAGTTAGATTTGAACTGATCGGCTTTTAAGGTTCCATACCTCAAGGGTGCCAACAGGATCTTATTACTAAGCATTTGCTGTCCGTCCCTCCGTCTGTCAGGGTTCATAAACCATTAGAAGTAAAGAGTGGTTTTCCCAATAAGTATTTCAATTGCTGCTACAACAACTAATAAAATTAAAATTAAATTATTGGGGTAATTTTATCGGCGTTTTTTACTCGATTTTAATTTATTTTATTTATTTGTTAAAACCATATGCACTATTAATAAACACTGTACAAAGGCGGATACCTTAGGTATTTTCTACCAGTCGATTTTAGGGTTGTGCAGAAGTATAACATGGAAGGTGCAGCTTAGAGACGGGTGACTTGTACGTAGATCCGCGTCGCGTGGCATGGATCTGCTCGTAATGTAAGCTTTACAAGTCTAGTTGTCATATAAAATGTATGAAGAAAGACGCACCCAGAGCAGCATACGTGGCCCCAAAATCTACCTTTAATCTGTATGGTTCTTTCTTCAAAAGACCATCTCAGACTAATCGTTGACGATTACATATTTACTGTATGGACTTTAAAAGAGACTGAGTGTTTTTTGTGTTTTTGTATTTTATTTAAATACGTTATGTATTTATCTATGTTTTTGTTTTAGTATAAATAGTTTAAGTTTTTTTGTGTACATGTGTAGATATCTGATGTAAATAAAAGTTCTAATTTCAAAGAGACTTTGACCCCTGGGTTTGTTTTGATGTTTCTTCTCAGGGTAGTCAGCTAGGAAACACCGGCCTCATCTAGTTTAAACAGACAAAAAAAAAAAATTTGACGGGTAAAAGTGTTTTTTAGACCTATTTGCAAAATAAATATAGTATTTATCGTTATCATTTAATAGGATACGGAATCGTAACCAGTTACCTACTATCTCAAAGTGTTCCTGCTTTGCTCGGCATGAACTGTAAAGTCTCTTAGGACGCTAGACTTGAATGCATCCGTTACCGGGTACTCGCAATTTATTGATTTTCCACTTCTTATTAACATAATAATAGCCACATTTTCATGGCAGTGATGCCGAGCATAATTTTGAATAAACATCTATTGATTTTGACTTGACTTAAGTTCCTTTGTCTAGAAAGGACAGGGGGCGTCCACAGTGGACCGCCATCCGGTTTGGTCTTGATATTTTTTAAAGGTATAAACCCGTGCTTGACTGCGATCCCACCTGATGGTAAGCAGTGAGTCAATCGTTGATAGTGAATTACACTTGTTTATTAAGTACACTATACTCTATTCAAAATAACATTAGACATTTATTACTGTCCTTTCAACCGATATTGACTTTAATTACGAAGGTGGCATAACCAAAGCAGACTGCTCAAAGTGGTCTTCTTCTCTCGAAGAGAAGAAGACCAATTTTTTGCTTTTAATGCCATCCTTATGCCTACGAAATAGAAGTTAAAATCGGTTGAACAGACAGCAAAAAAGGTTTCTTTAAATGTCTAAACTTAACGCGAATAGAGTATAGTTAACTTCGCGGTTTATTTCACTCCAGAGGCCCTACTACCACTAACTCTTTTCGCGGTCCGTTTGACGACCTAAAAAAGGGATATAGCTATGTAAGGTGTATGGTTTCATCCCTCTTTCTCGCTCGGATGCCTGTAAGGCTCACGCTTGACCATATCTTACCTTCTTTAGCGTATCGATGTCAAACTAGTTTTTTTTTTAAGTTAAATTTCTTGCCGGGCTCAGCATTCGGCCATGGCAATGCTGTCCACTGACACTGTCATTAGATCCCTACGTGAACATGTAACAGGGCATGTGATGCAGGATGGGAGGTGGGACATGGTCTACGGAGAGACGGCACACAAACGCTGAAGATCGAAGCCATCCGAGAACCCTCACCTGTGGCACGAAATAGATAGGTACAGAAGACAATCTCATGTATGTACTTCACTTTTTATCCTTCGCTCGGTGGACGCACACTAATGAGCGTTTGAACCGGAACTGTTCGACGAGTGATCCGAGAGACGCGACCGTGATATCGTGTTCGTGAGCGGTGTCTATGTGTGCGTTGCTCGAGCGCGCTTTGTATGTAGATTGACTTCTGTACTATCTATTTTGTGCCTGTGGCGATTGCTACCTGCTACGCTTGCCTAGAAGTAACCTGTTCACTCTTTTTTGCTTTTTGTAAGCATCTAATGACAGAGCGTGTGTCAGACTTTTACTGAATAAAACCCACTCCTAATTCCTTCTTTGTCTTGCATTCCAGGGCCGGGTTTCCTGTCAGAAAAGAACCCATGGCTCCAGTAGGCTTCGACCTTGCGGGACCCCTACGGAACCTATTCACTCTTGACTTAAATACCCCTAAGTTGTAGCTATCAGGAAACACAGAGTTAATACGAAGAGTGTGTCAAGATTGAATAAGGTTACTTCTAAGTGAGCGCGCTCCATCGTAGACCGCATCGTCGCAGTAGATAGCGGTCAAGCGCAAACCTATAAAAAATATATAATTCCTTATTTGGTAGTACATATATAGCTGCTGCTATTTATAGTCACAGTCAGTATATTATTGATTTGTTCGGTTCTATTTACTTTATACCTTCAATATCTGAAGTTTTCCAATCTTAATCTAAGTGATTGGATTGGGTGCTGTTATTTCTGGCAGCCAATTTCAACATCAGACTTTCAGGAAACAGGCCTATAAACTTGTGGGATTTGGGTGCATATACAATATACATATACAACCTGTAACTGGATTAATATACACCCCAATCAGAAAATTAAGTTACCATCATAATATTTCAACTACTGTTTAGGAAGTGTTTTTTAAAGAAAGTTATTTTAATTCTACAATTCTTCGGCTTACTGCAAAACTCATTAACTCACAAACTTTGAATGAAGCCACTTTCAGTTACTAAAAGTGACTTTATTAAAAGTTTAGTAAGTGTCAGCCGACGATATATACGTGTATTTGTCAATGACTTCTTGCAGTAAGCCGACGAATTAGGATATCAAAATTAACGCCAATCTAGTGTCGATTTTCAGTACACCGATATTAGTAAGCAACTACGCACGCACACAAAAACAGTACGCTAGTGAAGTAATTAAGATTTATCAATTTATACGCACATCCTAAAAGTCTTAAAATAAGCTACACAATCGATTTCAAGTATTGTTAAAATAGGTTATTTTTTATTTACTAAAAAAAATCCTGTTTGTTTCAGGATAAAAAGTTCCCATTTTAAAAATAGCTGAAATAGTACCATTTTTATTAACTAAAAAAGATCCTGTTTGTTTTAGGATAAAAAGTTTAAAAATAGCTGAATAGAACCAGTACCCGGTTTTGAACACACTTGTAAAAATCTAATTCGTACATCCATGTTGTGGTTAACTTACGATTGAGTATGTTATCTGTTTAGGATTACCCACATTTTGTTTAATTTTTTTCCTCGCTGTTTTATTGTATACGTACATCTGAGCGCTCTTTATATTAATCTTAGTTTTAGACAATGTTTCTCAGTAACTGAATTATTATGCAATTCTTTATGCGAAATAAAGTAATTCTTAAACCTCACTTTCAGTATGAAATTTTTTATGCTATATGTTGTAGTTGTTTCATTTTATCATGGCTATATCGTTCATTGCCCTTACCCTAATATCTCTTTGTAGAAACCCGAACAATAAACTATTGTATCGTTTTTCGGACAAGGGCAGGCTCGTTTTTCATTCATTATAAAAATGTTAAGGATCGCGGAAGACACGTATATTCCGGATGGTCGTACGTCTTATTTTCATTTTATTTCATTTGAGTCAAAAAATTTAACGCGGATTAAATGCAAATGCGGATGTCAATCAAGTATAAGCAAGCGTGCTCCATCGTCGGCCACATCATCACTTACCTGGTATGAAGGATAGAAGGAACAGAGTGGGTCTTTTAGTCAGTAAGAGTCTGACACTATCTCCCGCTCCGCCCAAGAGCGGGGATGTCATTGGATGATTTTTACCACCTTAAAAAAAAAAAGTTGAGATAGTGGCCAAACGCGGGCCTATCAATAAAAAGCGGACTTTTATTTTGCACTCAAAATTGAAAACACACTTAGGTATTTTTTTAACTTTTCAGCTGAAGAGATAAGATATGTTTTTGATTATTTTGCATCTGAAATCTATTCAGTAAACGATGCTGAACATACTACTTTGAAGATACTTGCGTTTAATATGTTACACGTCGTATAGAACCCCACAATAATAACACAGGGTAGTCAATAAGGTCCAACACAAACACAGCATAACTAAATACTGAAGCCGATACAACTAATATCCATGTTATAATACCACAATCCCCTTTGATGACCTGAATAGGGTAGCTTATATAATCGCTACTAGGAAGTCTACGAACATAGGAATCGAATCCAAAGTTCTCAACTGGATGGTAATACGAGTTATCGGCCCCAAAGCAGGCAAATAAGAGGCAGAAGGCTACCTTTACTTTGAACTTAAAGCCCTAGGGTTCTTTAATCAAGAGTGTATTCCATTGTTGGCCGCATCATCGCTTACCATCAGGTGAGATAGTGAAACGCGAGCATATCCATAATAAAAAAACTGGCTTAAAAAGAAGGTTGAAAACCTTATAACCTATAGCAATTTATTTCATCACCACTGTTCTCCAAATGGTGAAGGAAAACATCGTAAGGAAACCGGCATGACCTAGATCTAAAAATTCGAAAACTTGTGACATCCAACAATCCACTCTGGACCTGCGTGTTTGATTACGTCCCAAGATTTTCGATTTCCTAGAGTGGAGGCCGGAGTCCCAGCAGTGGGAACATTATAAGGCTGATTATGCTTACTCAACGATAGTGCAGCTACATATTAGTAATAGTACATTATGATACAAGTGTATAATGTAGGTGATTACCGCTGAGGCGGTATTTAGATCCGAGCCGAAGGCGAGGGTCTTAAGAGAGCCGAGGACGGTAATCGCCAATATTCACGTGTATCATACGACGTTTTTCGACACACTTGAGAAGAAAAATTTTACAAATTAATTAATTATTACCTTATCAGCAAAACTGTTTTTTTTTTTTGTAGTATGGCGACAAAAAATTGTTCTTTCTTCTTATGCGCGCGTATCCAAAATGGCGGCCATAGACTAGCTACTCTAGCTAGGCTGTTTGAATAAAAATAAGAATGAGGTTTCTTATGTTTATAAACAGAAAAAATATTTTTATTTTATGAAAGGTTTTATTTTTTAAACAAGTAAAAGTTAAAATAGTTTATTTAAACACAAATTAGCATAAAATAAGCAAGCAAAACACAAATTTGTACTATTGAACGCAATACCTAATGTATTTTTTTTTTCGAATTCAATGTTTGATTGGAGAACAGAGGTTTAACAAAAAAGGTTATCACTATATTATAACACTTGTGCATAATGGTAATCAAAAAGTCACAGTTTGGTTACAAGCTACATTATATACCTAAGTGTAGGGCAATTATAGTCACTTTCTGAGCAAGTGTGTCGAAAAAGAATTCTCAGAATCGGTTTAGTAGTGCCATGTTTCTGCGATATGCGTGTGTGCTGATGTCTGTTTTTGCTCGTTGTATGAAACGGGCCTTCTGTACTTAGACTGGTATGTGTATCGTCAAAGCGACACATAGGAATAAGTTTGAGAGGCTGCCACTTAAGCTACTTGCACCGGATGCACAGTATACCACAGTTTAACTAGACTTTGCTATTGGTAGAATAATCTAGAGCTTAGCTTAACAATTGAGTACTAACTTGTGTCTAAGTTATTTTTTGGGTGAGCTTGCAGAACTGTTTAAAGCAATGTTTTGATCAGCTTACGATGCAGTGAAATTAACAAAAAACATAACAAGCAACATTATCAACTGCCTCGGAACATTCGTGTGAATCTGAAATAAATATCTAATCAAAATATTTATTTTGAGATTTTAACAACATATTATTAATTATTTAATCTATTATCATAAATATTATAAAGGTGAAAGTTTGTTAGTGCTTGTGTATGTTTGTTACTTATTCACGCTGAACAGATTTCGATGAAATTTGGTACACGGATAGACCATTTCCGAAGTAACACACACACCTTTTTATCTTAGGAGTATGTTCCCTTGCGACATTTTTCTCTTTTCACGTTTGCACGCTGCTAGTAGCAGCTTTATTTTCATAAAAAGCGTGTTACAGACAAGGAAGCTGACATCTTCAAGTTTCTGCCCTTGTCTCATGTTACTTGGAGTCGGCGCAAAACATTTATTCTTCCATTCTGTCCTGCTAACCATCAGACTACGACTGACTCACTTTTCTTTCATTTCACTCGTCCTTTTTTTTGATGGGGTAAATCATCCAATGACAACCCCCGCTCTTGGGCGGAACGGGAGATAGTGTCAGACTCTTACTGACTAAAAAACCCACCCCGTTCTTTCAAGCCTTCATACCGGGGCTCGAGTTCCCTTTCGGATAACCCTGGCCTCAGTAGGCTTCGACCTGGCTGGGCCCTTGCTGTTGCTGACAACACTTTGAGGCGCGTGGGAACAGTGCGCCATCGACAACTTGGGCTTGGTCCGGGCAGTTACCGGACGGCCGGGCAGCGAGCTACCTATTGCTCACTGTCCGCAAGCATTTCACTCCTCCTACAGTTTAACAGTCATTCCTTTGGTCTCTCTCTCCATCCATCTACCTTTATGTATTACTCTTTAACCATTTAACAAACCCAACAGTGGTCCCTCACGTTTGCGGCCATCTCTTTCGCTAGCATTAAGGGGTGATCAGACGGTTGCAAACAAGCGTTCCAAACAAGGTAACCTTGCTAGTTTCAATCCGTGTAGACAGCAGTTGTAATTCAACGCCCTTATAAGGCGCGATTTTTCAGTCACCGAACGTGTTGGCCCGTGGTTTACATTCATGTAGCCGCAACACAAATCAAATAATTAAACTAAGGTGGCCTTGGTTGGAACGCCAGTTTGCAACCGTCTGGTCACCCCTTCACGGCTTCGCAGTAGGAGGCGACTGCATCTTATTCCACTGTCATCCGGGTGATTTGGATTATGGTGATCCAGACATTTCTACCGCCTAAATCCCAAACAGGAATCTCCTGAACTTGCCACGTCCTATAAAAACCTGTGTAAAACTGAAGGTGAAGATGCCGTGGCGCCTATCCAGCTACTCTACAAATTTGGACCTTATTGCCGCAATTGTGTCCAAATATAACTTTGATTTTAAAATATATCTCCAAGGTAAAGTGACGGGTCATAAATTCACTTCTATTTTATAGGCCATTATAACAACCTTTATCTTTATCTCATAATTTTAGGTTCCAGACCATTATTAGTGTCTGAAACATGCTAACTTAATTAATGGCTTAGATTCGGAAGAATTGGATAAAGAAAAATGATTGCCAGATTTTGGACTATTTATTCTGTTACAGACGTTTTCAGATCGTTTTCACATTGCACGCAGAACAAATGGTCGACGGGGACGAAAGGTTCTGGAGTGGCGACCGCGTACCGAAAGTCACAGCGTTGGACCGCCTCCCACAAGGTGGACCAGGTCATTCCTGGTCAGGGTCGCGGGAATCCAATGGATGCGAGACGCACAGGATCGGTCGTTATGGCGATGCTTGGGGGAGGCCTATGTCCAACAGTGGACGTCTTTCGGCTGATATGATGATGATGATGATGAGACGTTTTCACAAATTAGGTAATGATTTTAATATTGTTTTGACTACTGTCTACTGTCTTAATGATTTTGTTCATCATCAGCCTTTTTAATGTTCCCACTGCTGGGACTCAGGCCTCCTCTCTAGGAGAGGGAATGGGCCGTAATCCACCACGCGGGCCCAGTGCGGGTTGGTGGATGTCACATGTCTTCGAATTTTTGTTTCTAGGACATGCCGGTTTCCTCACGATGTTTTCCTTCACCGTTTTGAGAGCAGTGGTAATGAAATAAATTACATTAAGTAATGCGCCTGACAGGGTTTGAACCCGTGACCTACAACTCGTAAGTCGGAGCCATTACCACTCGACCACCACTGCTCTCTTGGTGAATGATTTTGTTACCGCATCAAAAATAGCGTGTAAATTCCCTAGTCTTACCGAACAAATTAATTTACTGGGCAATTACTGTATCGCCTACGTTTCCCGAGAATGAATCCCTACTCAACGGCTCGGCTTAGGTAGCATACTTCATAATTAGAAGACAAAAAGAAATAAGTACTACCTACTAATTACATAATGTAGGAACAAAACTATCTAATAGGCAAGTTATGTACAGTAAATGATATTGATAATAATGAATGCCACTATATTTATAAAAATATAAAATGCGGCTCGCTCGTGTAAAAGTAAGGGAAGCAAAGAGGGAAAGAAGGGAGAAGGGAAGCAGCTCCCTGGTTAAAAAATATCCTGTACTATTCCAGGACTTTTTTTTGTGGTGGGAAACATCATCCGATGACAACCCCCGCTCTTGGGCGGAGTCAGAGATAGTGTCAGACCCTTACTGACTAAAAGCCCACCCCGTTCCTTCTATCCTTCATACCGGGGCTCGAGCAGTCTTTCGAAACTAACCCTGGCCCCAGTAGGCTTCGACCCGGCTGGGTCCCTGCTGTAGCTGACAACTATTTGAGGCGCGCGGGAACAGTGCGACGACTTGAGCTTGGTCCGGACAGTTACCAGACGGCCGGACAGCGAGCTACCCATTGCTCACTGTCCGCAAGCCGTGGTGGCCGGAAATCGGGATCAGAATCCTGGTGGCGGCGGCGAGAACGCCGTTGCCTGATGCGGTCGGCCTCCTCCTTTACGAGCATTACTGCTTCGCAGAAGTCGGCGACCGCCTGCCACTCCTCGCTCCGGACCATGGCCTCAATAAAGGCCCGGCGCGAGAGGTCTCCGCCGCCGATAGCCCCCCGAGGGTAAAGCGATGCTCCGCCCAGGATTCCAGGAATTATTCTTCCTGTACTTACACCAAATATTTTATCAAAATCCGTTCAGCTGTTCGAGCGTGAAAATGTAGCAAACATTTAATTCCATTTTCTTTTAATTTCATACCATACACTCATAAATTTTCACCTTTAAAATATTAGCGTGATTGTTGTCAAAAATTGTCTAACATTGATGGTTTAACTTTGTAAATATAGTTATATAGGTTGACAGTTAATTAGTGACCGATACTTATACACGTGATTGTACTCATGATTACAAACAACTTTCCCAAAGAAACTTTTTTTTATACTCATTTTTTTTTTATCAAAACAGCTGTTCGCGTAAATTCGCGCGCGCGGTCCTGCGGCCGCTCGGCTGTTAGCCGCACAACGAAGTTGTCTCATGTACCTTAGCAAACCCATCGCTGTTTTGTAATTAGTGTAGGTATCTACATGTTCCGGTTAAATAATATCCAAAGACTAATTAATCTGACTAGGAACATTTCCCTAAAACTAATGAGTATAAAAAAAGTTTCTTTGGGAAAGTTGTTTGTAATCATGAGTACAATAACGTGTATAAATATCGGTCACTAATTACCAGTCACCTTATACACACACAGTTATATAAAAGGAGAAAGTTATTGACTTATCAAAGCATAGCCGAATACTAGATGTATGAAGGAGAAATTTTGCACAGGATTTTCTTTTATACAGGCGTGTATAAAAAAAACAGTGGAGGATTTCCTAAAATTCAAGGGAAAATGCAAAGGTGATCCAAAGTTAATGAGGAGAAAACTTCTTTCAAGCGGGCGAAGCCACTGGCAGAAGCTACTGTAAGAAAAACAAACTGACAATAACCAGTTAAAAAATATACAAAATTAAATAGAAACAAATCCAAATGATCCACAAACGGAACGTAACATTAAAAAGAGCTGAGATTTAAACTTGGCAACGTTTCCTACACAACAAAACAAATAAAAAGCAAGTCCGTACAAACAAAGGCTCCTTCAGTTCAATTATGTTAGTTAGCCAACTTCGCGAGAGCTTAGCGAGGTAATGTTTTACAAAATACACTACGAATCGAAGTTTGTTTCAGCATACAGTTCCTTGTACAGTTGCACTTGTAATGGATACTTTAATTAGGATTTATGGGATTATAACGTTTCTGAAATTAAAGGCAAACTATTTACGCTTGAGCAGTGATGGCTGAGTGGTAACGGTCCGGTCCAGACGCATTAATTTCTGTAACTTATTTCATCATCACTGCTTCAAAATGATGAAGGAAAACACCGTGACGAAACCGGCATGTCCTAGAACTAAAAATTCGAAGATATTTGACAGCCATCATTCCTCACTGGGCTCGCGTGGTGGATTATAGTCCATTCCCTCTCCTAAAGAGAAGGTCTGAGTCCCAGCTATAGGAGCATTACAAGGCTGATTATGATGCTTAAGAAGATAGCAGCAGGATAACCAAGAGTGCCGACATAGCCTGAAGAATCGTCAAACTTAAGTGTCTGTGGGCAGGGCTCATTGGTCATAGAAGAGACTGATGGTCTATGGTGCCGGAAGGTTCTATAATGGCGACCGCACATCGCAAGTTAGACGCAGCGTTGAAAAGCTTCTCACAAAACCTGTTGAGAGATGCACAGGACCATTCATATTGTGGCGACACATAGGGGTGGTATATGTCGACGTTATTTCATATACGTTTGCTCTCTAAACGGTGACGGAAAATATCGTGAGATAAGCGACATATCCTAGGAATCCATCATCATCCTCGTACAACCAAAACTTCAAAACATTTTACAATCATCAATCCGCACTGGGCCTGCATAGTGGATTACGGTCCATTCCCTCTTCTAGAAAAGAGGTCTGAGACTGAACAGTGGGAACATTGTAAAGCTGATGACGTACGCCTGGACATCTTCTTTGAGTTTTTTTTTTTGTAACTTTTTAAACAAGGTATCCTGACTTATGTATATAGAACATGAGTTGCGAGAAACGATACAATAATCGGATTTATGGGTTATAAGGAGTTAAAATCGTTTCCACGATAAACGCTTTTAGCTTAGTCGTTCCGTGTAACTCAGTCAAAAACCAGATAGTTATTCAGATCGAGACAAAGATTCTAGGAAGAATATTGTCAGTTCCACAGGGTCCACTCCTATGAATTTTGGTATCTAACCGTTATTGCCGTAGCGTTTTATACTTCAACGAACATGGTTCAGCAAATACTTTTCATTGAAAAATTCGTGGAATTGGAAAACAGTTGCTCATTTTCAGGATCGTAATAAATTGGAGAGGAGAGATCATCCATTACTTTGTTATATAAAGATGAACAGCCAACCTAGTAAACAGTCTCATGGTAATTCAGAAAATAGGTAAGTTGTTAGTAGAGATTTCTATGTAGCTACTTGAGACAACTCTTAATAATAATGCAGAAAGACTAAGATGACACATTGTTTATAGTTCTCAATAAGGGTAGACAGGAGTGCGTACCTAGCTGATCAGACAAATGAAGTAACGTTATCAACATTGTCAAAAAATGGATTTTTCTTTCATGCTAACTTTCTCCTTACACACATTGAACCCCCGTTTTATCCCTGGTGAATTTTGGAAAAATCTTTCTTCCTCTTTGGATATGGACATTATGTATAAAAGGTACTTACTGTGCAAAATGACAGCGCTCTAGATCTAAGGGTCTGGTCTGGGCGTTGATGAGTTAATGGGTGAGTCAGGACTTTAGCTTTTTATATAGGTACTAGCTTTTGCCCGCGACTTCACTCGCGTTTTTTTTTGTCTAATGACTTAAGCCTATGTTACTCTCCATCCCTTCAACTATCTCCACTTAAAAACGCTCACGTCAATTCGTCGCTCCATTTTGCCGTGAAAGACAGACAAACAGACACACACACACACTTTCCCATTTATGTTAGTAAGGATCTTCGTCGTGTGTGATAGTCCATAGAATTGTATGGCGAGCGAGCGATATTGTAGATATCTTAAGATAAAATATTATAGTATCTTAGCCGTGTGCAGCGCCCCTTAGTGAACTCCAATGCGGGTGACGTAACCTACGACAAACTTATTATTTGCGGTTGGTACAGTAATCGGGTCTAGGGATCGAACCGCAAAATTAAGTTTGTTTTTTATTGTATATGCTTTTCCAGGATAAAAAGTGTGGTGCCCAGGATATTAAAGAATAATTATACTAAGTTTCATCATAATCGAACCGGTAGTTTTTGCGTGATGCCTGAACAAACAGACAGACAGACAAAAATTTTTTTAATCACATTTTTGGGTTCGGTGTCGGTCTAGTAGGTGCCAATTATTTTTTTTTTATATTTTCAATGTACAGAATTTTCACTTCTACAGATTTATTATAAGTATAGTTAAAGATTTATTAAGTAACATTTAACTGCGGCGGCGGCTCTTTACAACTAGAAGAATATCCTTTTGCCTAGGTCTAAATCGCCTATTTAAGTCTAATGCCCTTATCATCACGATTTCAGATAAAATACATCCAACACGAATAAACATAGGTCTTCCTGGAACAACGATCGGTCCAGTGAGTGTCGCATACATAGGATTTTCTAAAAACCTCATCATGCAGGCCTTTTAATGCCTCTAGAAACTTTCAGGCCATCTGTAGCCTGATTCACGTATAAACTAACAAGCCAAATATCGTTGAAGTTTTATAGTCGTTCGATCGAAGTCGTATCCAAAAGCGGTATTCACGATCTATCGACTTATTTCCAGTTACATTACTATGTATTCTACCAGGATAATGTAATACAGATTTTGTTTAAATTGACGAACTTCAAACGGCTTTAAAATCGATGTCGTTCAAACTCGATTGATGGATGTGAATACGAAAATGGTCTAAACGACTAAATCGCTACGATATCGTTACGGTTTTCATTACGTGAATCGGGCTACTGTTCTATGAGCAATACGCCTTGCCCACAGCTACCTAAGTTTGGCGAATCTTTTACTTCTTAAATCTAATTTAATAGAATATGAATGTAAATTTCTTAACGGTTTTGAATATGATTGAAAAGAAGAGAAACAAAGCCGTTGTCATTGTTTTTTCGCATATTTTTTTCTGAGAATACCTTGAAAGGTACAAGTGATAAATGGCTCCTAACTTCAGATTGTATATTACAAGACGAGACCGCACAGCTTCGAGACAAACTTCAACCTCTAATTGGTAACGAGGAATGAGAAATGGACGTCTGAAAATTTTGTGACAGATAGAAATGGGCTTTGTTTTTGTAAGAATATTTTATTTATGTTCGGTGTTCTGAGGTAAAGGACTTGTAATACTAGCGTTGGTAGGTCAGACGTATTTTTTTCTAATCCCTCAGGCGCCCCGGGGTATTAATACTATGTAATTGCGCGTTTTTACGTAAAACAAAAAACAATATTTTTCTGGATTTTTCTAGAAAAAACAAAGACAGAAGCTAAAATTTTCGGCCAAATAAATTTCGTACAAACGTGTGTACAGTACGACAATTAAGCGGTCTTCAAGGTCATCCAAGTTGTACAGATTTATGTACAACTAGCTTTTGCCCGCGGCTTCGCCCGCGTGGCATTAGATAGTTAAGGAATCGGAATAAAAGGTAGCCTATGTTCTTTTCCATGTCAAAGGCTATATGCATGCCAAATTTCATCCAAATCCGTTCAGCCGTTTTTGCGTGATTAAGTAACAAACATCCAAACATCCACACTTTCACATTTATAATATTAGTTAGGATCGGCGCTCGAGGGGAGGAGCCATAAGAAACGACCGATGGCAACTGTGCATTAGTTTTTGATGTTTTATAAGTGTCCATGTAGTCCTATGTAAAATAAAAAAAAAAGAATTTTGTGTCGACCAATTTAATTTTTATTGATTTTCTTCTAATGAACACTTATAAAGCGGTCGCTCCCAGTGGCCGTGACTGCTTTCACGACCGTTTTAGGGTTTATGTCTGTGTTGGAAAAATTGTAACAGAGTTTTTGCTTAAAAATAGTGGATAGCAGTTTTTTGAGGTGGTAAATCATCAAATAAATTGAAGAGAAAGAGGGAGACTTGACCTTTGTTCCTTCAGTTGCTGTTTGAGTTCCAGAGCCGCGGTAACTTTTTCGAACAATGCCGTAACACACCTCATTTCTGCAAAGCGTAAGACCGAGATTAATTTACTTTTCAGTTCACCCACATTTTGACAACACGATCTATATTAAATTCCCATGTGTTACTCTTACCAGGCTATGTACTTGTACGTACATTAAAAATAAACTGAATTGAGATGTAACTTTAGATTAATGGAGTAATATGAACTTACATTAAACCGTTACATTAAAGTACAGTGTAATGTGCATAAAGCATTAATAAATAAATAAATAAGATAAGAGATAAGAGATATAGAGAAGATAAGAGAGTTAGGGCTATATTTCACCGAGACACCATGGCGGCGCAACCAGTCGCCGTTACCAACAAAATGTACACAGCTCCATAGAGAGTTACTCACCTGGTGTCCGTTTGGTTGTGCAACCAATTAGACGGCGCGATCAGCTCGGACGCGTGCACAGAATGTTACTGGTCACGACACCACTAATTAAGAGCGGTATGGTGTCTTACTCACTCGGCCACCAGGTCCATTTTTATACGGTCTCAGTGTGGTCTGGCGACTCTGGTGTCGGTATGGTGCCTAGTTTGGTATCTTACGAATAGGTACCACGGTGGCGCGACTGGTTAGTTGGTAGTCTTCTTCATCTTCGTGTCGATTTGACTCAAATTTTGTCCGACCAATATTTAGCCACCTGGACAGCTCTGTCGTTGGCTTCGTTTAAGTCAAGGAGGGTGCAGGTAGTTGTGCCGGGCAGGAAAGGAGGTGACACATATCTTGTGAAGGAGCTCCACACTGGCACTATATTTGCAATGGGTCAAGGAAACCCCATTTGACCAGATTATCTTTGCAGCGGCCAACCTGAGTCCGCAGTCGGTTCAGAGATTTCCAGATTGGTCATTGTAGATCGTGTCCCGGTGGCAGATGTTCTGCCGGAGAGATAAAGTTTGGAGGAGGGGGATATCTTTTTCTCCACAGTTCGCGTCTCTGGTCCGAATCGCTGCTCTCC
Organism: Mythimna ferrago; assembly: GCA_910589285.2. Classification (NCBI taxonomy): domain Eukaryota; kingdom Metazoa; phylum Arthropoda; class Insecta; order Lepidoptera; family Noctuidae; genus Mythimna; species Mythimna ferrago. Next base: position 4,921,354 of record OU342680.1, read on the forward strand.
GAGGAGGTCGTAGTTCGCAAAAAACTTTTACGGCTCTTCAAGCGCGCATGTGGGAGTTGGTGCCCATGTAGGGGGTGACGGCTAACCTTTAGTGATAGCGTGATGGTTGATAGGACAGAACGGTAGAAAAAAACGTTTTGCGCCGACCTCAAGCAAAATGGGATAAGGGCAGGAGGATTGGAGAAGTGCCCTCTTTCTTTTTCTTAGCGATTCGATTAGTCGATGACAAAACTATTTTTTTTTTCAATTAAATTACTTTTTTGAGCCAATATTAGGCCACTGCAGTGCCGTCTACTGACGCTGTCATTAGGTCCCTACGCAAATAGGTAATAGGGCACGTCACGCAGGATGGAAGGTGGGACACGGTTTACGGAGAGACGCCGCACAGACACTGAAGATCAGAACCGTCCGAGAACCCCCCATCTATGGAGAAGCTTCCTCACTCTTCACCTGATGTAGGTCCTCACCGGACATAGCCAGTTCGGATTGTTCTTACTTAGGATTCACTAACATAGCTGGTAATCACCCCCTCTCTAGTTTTATTCGCTTGTTTACAAGAATAACGTTTTAAAACTAAGTCGATTTATAATAATAACTAGCTTTTGCCCACGCGGCTTCGCCCCCGCTCTTCCCACTCCATCCTACTATACCCTACTCTACCCTACTCTACCCTACCCTACTCTACACTACTCTACCCTACTCTACCCTACTCTACCCTACTCTACCCTACTCTACCCTACTCTACCCTACTCTACCCTACTCTACCCTACTCTACCCTACTCTGCCTTACTCTAACCTACACTACCCAAATTTCCTTTTTTTTCCATAAGAACCTTTTCCTGACAATAACAAACAACAAAAAAAGAATTAGCGAAATCGGTCCAGCCGTTCACGCGTTATGGCGTGACCAAGGAAATAGGGATTCATTTTTATATATATGTATAGATACACAAAAATTCAAAACAAGCCTTATTTTGGTTTGTGTGCTGCAAAAACGGGATATCTTTTGCATTATAAATGACCGTGGTAAGAAAGGAAGAAACATCGGAATACGTTGTCACGCTGTCATAACTCCCTCGCTTGTTCGGTGCGACTTTACTCTAGATTACCCTTAGGATGTAGCTATCAGATAATTTTATCTTTCAAATGCAATTTCGGAAAAAAAAATGGTTTTTGGGTTTGCAGTTGCGGAAAAGCATTTTCAATACACTTACTCCAAAACCCGCTCTTATTACACCGCTTTTAGGCACGCTATAGACGGTCTTATGCACTAGTGCATTCCCCGCTACAATTTTATTATATTTATCATATTAGTCTGGGCGCACGTCGACCTCCATGAGTCGCCGGTCAACCCCCGTTTTTTCTTTTTTTTTTTCTTCGTAAGTGTATTGAAAAAAGACATATGATACACGTGCAAATTTGTCACTGCAGCCCTCGGCTTCATATCACTCTCGCCTACTACTCGTGCGAATTTCGCCGCGGTCGCAATCACAAACTTTCTGCACTTGAATCAAAATGTACTACTTGAACATTCATACTCAAAGTCATATTACAATGCGCTGCTAGGCACGCATAGTCTGTAATGTCTGTATTAAGATACGTCACAAAATCCGGTCCTTTTTAAGAAGTTGAATTAAAATCAAACCTATACAATAATAATGTTGTTCTTCAAACACAAAAAAACATTTAAACACGTTATTTTCGTATTCGCTTAACAAAGCTTACAGTGCGAAAAAAAGATAAAAGATAGCATTAGGCGGGAAAACGTTTCATAAGAAGAAAATTGGCAAAGGCGTTATTTTTTTTCTGCCTTCTACATCATGCGAGCGTTTCATTGCTGCAATTGACCTCGTTAGTCGATTCTCCGCGAAATCGACGTCATTTTGGCGCTAAAAACATTTTTTGAATTTCGAGTGCCTTTCTAATTTCAAATGGAAAGAATATTTTTGGATGTCAGAAATTCAGGAATTCGTGTTTTAGCATATCAAGGTTTTATCACGGTAAATTGTTAGTTGTGTAGCTTTATTTTTTAGAATGGTACTGTCCTATTTGATTTAATAAACACTAGCTTAGTTAAGCCAGTTATGATTGTGAAAATAAATTGTAATCCTGCCTTTGTGTATTTTAATAGGAACGTTTGAAAGAGTGACCGTGATCCCTAGAACGCAAAAGGTAACTGAACAACACAGGTGGGAGCCAGTAAAAGTCTGACACGCTCTCCCGTTACACCCTAGAGCGGGAGAAGTCATTTGATATTTGAAAAAAAATACCTTATTTCTATTTTTTTCTTTCAATAGATGTTTGCCCCAACAAAGAGTATAGTGATAGCCTAGTGGTAACGGCCACGACTTAATAGTTGTATATCGTGGGTTTAAAATCAGGCAGTACCTAATAAGATAAATCCATTTCCTCATAAAGGTCATAGCACACTTAAACGACTCTGCTTCAAAGTCAAAGTCAAAAGTTTTTTATTTCATATAGGCCTACATGGGCACTTATAAAACGTCAGAAGCTAGTGCACGGTTCGAAATTGGTCGTTTCCTATGGAGAAGAACCGGCAAGAAACTCCATGGTTACTCTTTTTAAAAAAATGGTTGTACTTACAATATTTCCATATAACAGTATTAAATGGTATTATTTAAGAACAGTGTAAACCGGTCTATATTGTACTCAAAAGCACAATAAAAATAATCATTTAAAAAAAGTGAGTCAAAATATGAAGTAATCTAAGAATTCGTGGAGTCTACAGTGTTCTTCCATTTACATAATAAAAAGAGGCTATATAAAAAAAAGGTAGAAAAAATAATAATAATTACAACTGTCATTAAATGAGACGTTAACAACCAAAAAAAAGAAAAACTAACGAATTTAATGTGGTTGGAGTCAGATAATATAAAAAAAAAAAAATTGCAAAAGCAATGTGTTAGAAAGAAAAAAAAAATGTTACAACAAAGATGGAGCAGTTAATAGATACATTCGCATAATATTATGAGTTACCAGGGGGCCACAAGTGCAGAGGCAGTCATTGCCAAACAAGCGTGTCTTCGACATAGTCTTTAACCTTGTAATATGCTTTTTTGGTTAAGACACGCTTAATATGGGTTTTGAACTTTCCTTCGCTAAGTTCAGTCACCGCTTTTGGTAGCTTGTTATAAAAGCGTATGCTATTTACTAAAAATGACTTACTGGTCTTGGCTAATCTCCATTTGGGCAATATAATTTCGTGTTTACTACGAGTATTTATGTTATGGAAATCGCTTCTAATTTTGAAAAGTCCTAGGTTTTTACGGACATACAAAATACTTTCTAAGATATAAAGAGAAGGCAGTGTCAATATATCTATTTCTTTGAATTTATTTCTGAGGGACTCGCGAGGACCCATTTTATAAATAGCCCTGATTGCTCTCTTTTGCAATACGAAAATCGAGTCTACATCAGCTGCAGATCCCCACAGTAAAATGCCATAAGACATAATACTGTGGAAATAGGCATAGTAAACTAACCTAGCTGTGGCGACATCTGTCAACTGCCTTATTTCTCTTACTGCATATGCCGCTGAGCTTAATCTACCTGAGAGAGTTCTAATATGAGCACCCCACTGCAGTTTGGAATCGACAGTTATACCTAAGAACACAGTTTCTGTAATTACATCAAGTTTTTTGCTATCAAGAATTAGATTGACGCCAACTTGAGGGACATTCGGTAATGAAAACTTTATACATTTAGTTTTATTTGCATTTAGTAAAAGATTATTAGCAGCGAACCATTTCGAAAGAACAGCCAGACTTTCGTTAACGCGCAAGACATCCGCATCTTTTCTATCCACTTTAAAAATAAGAGAAGTGTCGTCAGCAAATAGAATTATATCTGATAAATTAGCCATCATGTAAGGAAGGTCATTAATATAAACTAGAAAAAGGAAAGGGCCAAGAATTGAACCCTGGGGCACGCCCATCCTTATTAAAGACCCCGAGGACGTCACCCCATTTATGGATACTTTTTGCTGCCTGTGAGATAAATAGGAAAAAACAAGATCAGCAGCTCGTCCACGAATTCCGTAGTGATGTAATTTACAGATCAGAGTATTATGGTCAACACAGTCAAATGCTTTTGAGAGGTCACAGAATATGCCAATAGCATCCTGGGACTTCTCCCAGGATTCTAAAATGTGACTGATGAGTTTCACTCCTGCATCCGTCGTTGACCTTCCTTTCGTGAAGCCAAACTGATGACTATGCAAAATCCTATTTGAATTAAAGTGAGACAACATCTGGTCGAGCATGATTTTTTCATAGATTTTACTCAATGCTGGAAGCACAGATATTGGTCTATAATTAGAGGGATCACTCTTACTACCTGATTTGAAAATTGGAACTACTTTACTATGTTTCATTAAATCAGGGAATGTACCAGACAGCTTTTATTGTATTGTTAGAATTTTTAATTTTCTTACTTATTGACTTAGATTTAGCTTGGGCGCAGACTCTTTTGAATATTTTTGAATACATTCTAATATGGTTATGAAAGTTAAGATCAGACGATAATGATTTTTCCTGGTATAGCTGATATAAAGTATCTCTGCTTTTTCTAATTCCAGTAGTAGCCCATTCATTAAATTTGGATTTATTATTGACTTGAACCTTTTTAACTGGACAAGCCTTATTAAATTCCTGACACACTGTAGAGAATAATGTACCATAATTTACATTGGGGTCTTGTGAATCAAAATTGGCTGTTGAGAGACTACTAAGAACATTTTTATTAAAATAATTTAATTTATTTTTAGTAAGCGGTCTAAACTCGGCAGTTGAATCTAATTGCAACTTTTTGACTAACTCAAAAGATACGAGTTGACCCGTATGGTCAGACCTCACTCCACTAATCAGGGATGACTCTTTTATATCACAATTAGTAAAAATATTATCTATGCATGAAGCTGAAGTAGGAGTTATTCTTGTAGCTTCATTAAAAATACATTTTAAATTAAAAGAATTAAACAATGAGAGAAGTTTACATTTTTCTGGTGAATTTACGAGTAAATCAATGTTTAAGTCCCCACAAACGAAAACTAATTTGTTATCCCTAATAAGTTTATTTAATATTTCTTCTATTATAATCAAAAAAGATGTCAAGTTTGATGCAGGTGGTCTGTAAACACATAAGAAAGTTCGGCCTTCAACCTCTGCACATGCTACCTCACATAAGCGATCAACAGAGCAAGCAGTGATATCTTTCCTTTCCTTATATCTTAAAGAATTATTACATAATATCAAGGTACCACCCCCAATTGATGATCTGTTGTACGCACTGGCAACTGAAAAATTATTTACATTAAACAGCATTCTATCTGGTTTTAACCAGGTTTCGCAAAAACATAAGATATCCATATTATATCTATCTATTAACATTTCCACATCTAGAATTTTGCCAGAGAAGCGATTTATATTCTGATGGTATACTTCAACACCGCTCCCACCCAACACCACCCTAAACTAAGGCGACTGCTCGCTGTCCGCACGGCGACAGCTAGCAGGCACCCAGTAGTCCACGTGGCGATAGTTAGCAGACGGTCAGCTGTCCACCCGCAGACCGCTCTCGCTTTTGTGTAGATACTGACGGACTGAGCGGCGACGGGCGCGGCGCGGTGACTGCTAGCAGTAAGCGCGAGGACAACGCGGCAACACGCCGACCGCACGTCTACAACGTGCAGTCAGCGAGTCGTCAACTACCGAGCCATCTGATGGCGGTAAGCTCGCTGAAAGCGAGCTGTCTGCTAATTTATGATGCCAATGTAAAATATATCTAAAGAGCAATATTTAAAGCCCATATTTGAATTATATTCTTTTTGCCGGGTGGGAATAGTCGTGTAAGTGGGCCTTAACTGCTCTCAAAACGATGAAGGAAAACATGAGGATCATCATGTTTCGCACAGGACCCACATTGTGTATTGCCTATTTCCTCTTCTAGCAAGAAGGCCTCAGTCTCAGCAGCATGGTAAGGCTTAATATGCTTATCAAGATATTAAATCCATTCTTTTTTTTCAGCCCTGGTTGACTATAAAATGTATAAGGCATTGTACCTTTATGTTGCAAGACGTTTTATTAAATAATATATTATCTAATTAATTACGTATTCATTTGTTTTATAAAAAGGTAGGTATGCAGGTGCAAATTTTGGTCTAAATATAAAAAAAATAGACGTTCATTACCGAAACCCAAAGCGAGCCCGCTTCCGCGTATAAAAAGACAATAATTCCTTATTTGTCACGCTCCACACTAATTTGAACAAATGGTATAAACATTGCGAAATTAAACTTACAGAATAATGAAGTGACCGCATTCATCTTAATTTAACCGATACGAGTATAGGGGCCTACTATGAAATAACGAATGAGAATAATAAAGAATTTGCTGCACATTGCGTAGCTTTAATGTTATTTATGGATGCACTTTTGGTTCTAGCGAGGAATGTATTAGACGCTCACAAGTTTAGGTTTTATGTCGACTAAAATTTAATATCGTGTAGTCTGGATGTGGAGTCTTTTAGTGCATTATTTTTCATGTTAAATTATATAATACCTAGACTCATAAAATACAAAACTGTCTGTTCTTCGAAGGTGTTTATTTTGGATTCCGTGCCCAAAGGATAAAAATAGGACCTTATTGCTACTACTGCGCTGTCCTTCTGTCTGTCACCAGGCTCATGAACTGTAATACCCAGACAGGTGAAATTTTCATAGATGATATTTTTCTGTTACCGCTATAATAACAAATACTAAAAACGAAATAAATAATTTGAACTTCCATACAATAAACGTTATTTTTTTGTTTTTCTATGGCGGTTTGTGCGCGACACCGACTCGCACTTGGTTGGTTTTTTTTTTTAATTTCAGCTAGCAACCCAGCCAGCTCCTGACCTTTATCTTGCCTGATGGAATACAATGTGTGAGAGAGACCCTAGAAAACTGTTTCTTATGTAATTCTGTTATTTTTCTCAGTTGATTCCTTGCCCCTAAAAGACGTAGCGACTACGATTGTCTTATCAGCATTAGCTTTCGGATGAAGTTTTGTTTTTCTACTCTTCATGGGTATAAAATTCTTTAAAATTCTTCGACTGATTCATATTTTGGAGAAATACCCTCATTTCGTATTTAATTATTTATTATTTATTTTGCAGGACGATTCCTGGCCATGGCCTGGTCGGCGTGGTTTTGCTGACGGTCCAAACCCAAGTCCCACGCGCGCCTCAAAGAGCTGTCAGCAAATTGACTTGGCCCACTAGTTCTGATGCCTGCTAGAGTTGTGAGGTTGTTTGTAAGATTTACTGTGGCTCTGAAATGCGAAGGGCTACTGGAAGAAACATCGAAGGACTGGAAGAAATTGTCTGCAGCGTTCTCCCGTCCAATTATAATTTAGGCATCTTCGAGGCTAGAGTGTAGAGATTCTTAATAAACTAGTGCCGTTCACCATTAAATATTGCATCACTGCTTACCTTCAGGTAAGACTGCAGTCAAGTACACTGTTGCCAAGCCTCCTCTAAAGAAGAGGGAATGGGTCGTAATTCACCACGCAGGCCCAGTGCAGGTTGATGGACGACACATGTCTTCGATTTTTTTGTTTTAAGACGTGCCGGTTTCCTGGCGAGGTTTTCCTTCACCGATTTGGGAGCAATGATGATGAAATAAATTACACAGAGTAATGCTCCAGGCTGGGTTTAAAGCCTGGGCCTACAACTCGTAAATTGGGGCCGCTACCACTCGAACACCACTAATCTCAGTCAAGCACCAGGTGAGGTTACCATCAGGTGAGATAGTGGTCAAACGCGAGCCTATCCATTATATAAAAAAAAGTTCTACTTTATGTCGTTTGAAAAAAAATATCTTCTAAACAAAAAGCCAAGTTCACCGACCTACAGTAGTAAGGGCAAACTTTCCTAGCCTCGCATTAAGTTATACCGCCGAACTTCTGAGGCCACAGTTCAGGCCCCAACGAGAGCTCCCTGACAGTTTTGGGCCACACACTATATTAAACATGGTATTTATTGGGCCTTGAAAATGCTCGTGTGTTTAATAATATTATAGTTTTAGTAGAGGATTTAATATGGGGAAAATTATTATAGTGAAGGATTAGTGGGTTAGGTGCGAAGTCTTGGAGATTAAGGTGAAAGGTTCAGCATCTGGAAGCTGGAAACTTTTAATTCAATAAAGTAATCGACGCCCCCATCGAATAAAATGATAATTTATTTTCTTCTTATTTGTAAGAAAATGCAACATTTTGTTTTCTTAAAATATTCCAAATAAAAAAAAAGTATTAGATATATATTTTATTTATATCCAGGCATAGTTCCTATAGTCCTCGTCCTTATATATTTTATATGGATTCGCCGCACACAGTTGTCGCCAGTGGCCGCCACACCCTATAAATCGCCGCTGCTCGCTTCTTGTGGCCCGCACTGGCCATTAAACGCCGTCACACCATTCGCGCATTTAAACCTTTTTCGTCAGTCTATTATGACAACCATCAACCATTATGAACCATTATGAACTGCGCGTATGGGTTGAAAGAAAGTAGCAGCCACTGGCCACTAGTGGCTGTCGCGCGCCTCAGCTTCCTTTGTGGCCGCTTCTAGCTACACGTGACGGCTTTTGTGGCTGTGCCATGTGGCCCATGTGCGACACTAAACACATTTCGTTACATGAACGAATCAAAATACATGAAAAACATACATTTATCTGCTCTCATACTACATCTTTCTTTACTCTATTTTTAAAAGTTTCTCTTCTATCATGTGTAGCAAGCGAGTTTTGGAATCAATTCATTGATCCCCCACCTGATTCAACAGGAATCAGACAGGGGATCAATTAATTCATTTATAACCAATAGGGGTGTTTTTAATATCGAGCGGATTTTATCACGCATGCGGGTTTTCTCCGCATGCAGAAATTTTTCACGCGTCCAGCGTGTGCATGCATTACAATTAATATCTGTGAAATGGACATTTGCGGGGGTTACACGAGAGGAACAAACCAGCATGCGTGAATCGAAACCGCACGATTTTAAAAACCCCCTTACGCAAAAAAACTGATAGTTAACAATTACAATACAACATAAAAAATAATTTGCTACTGTTGTCCTAAATTAAATACTAACAAAATCACAACTTTTTAACTAAAACACAGCTATCAAACAACACTAGAAGAGCTTTAAATCAAAGCTGGTCACCCTATCTATATTTCCATCCAATGACGATCCTTGACTCCACAATGGATCGATAGATCCCTAAGATCACTTCAGTGAACTAAAACTATAGGGTCGATGGGTAGACAATAGACAATGTAACTGATACGAATCGTATACAGATTTATTGTAGTCTATGGGCATTGTGCGTGCTACTTGTGGCATGGCTAATTTGAGGGCTCGTTCCAATACGCCCAGTGAATGTTGGTTAGTTATAATTGTAGGAAGGATATTGTGTTTCGAGTGGTATGTCTATTGTATTCTTATTTTGAATAATCTCATGAGGATTTTGAATTTATTTTAACTTAATATCGATAGCTTAGAGTGAAAACCTCGGAACACAATCTTGTATCACGCAAAATTTTGATTCGATACTTTTAGCGCCATCTACGATGTTGCATGCATATCTTGCTCGAATCAGTTTGGTGTGATCACCTCGCGACGGCGCGGCAAAACAAGTGGAAAAAAATTAAAAACAAGAGAAACAAACGTTCGAAATAAACCAATAGTTTTAAATATTTGAATGAAACATGTTACATACGCACATTAAAATTGCATGATAATAAAGGTCTAATTTGGTTTTTTGTGCCTCCTGAAAAGTTACGTATTTCACAGTAACGAGGTATTCACTCTAAGCCATCGATATGCTCCTGCTCTTTTGCCCCTTCCATGATTTTGTGACTTTCGTTTTGTACATCATCCAAATAGAATTTTTGTTAGATAATTATAAGTTACTTAGCTCTAGCCCACTGCTTCGCCCGCGTACATAAAATATAGCCTATATCACTCAGGAATAAAGCAGCTTTCTATGGTGAAAAAATTTTAGCAATCGGACCAGTACTTTCAGAGATTACCTCCTATAAACAGAATTACAAACTTCACCTCTTTATTATATTAGTGTAGCTGTAGATATAAAAAACAACGAATTATAAAATAGAGATAAAAACGTAAGTCTAGAGACTGTATCGAGCGCTGAGTGAGGACCAAACAGACTGAAAAATTAAAATACCTACGTTAAGTGAATATTAAGTAAACACAGAGACATATCAATACTGTGAATAAATTGCCACAAACTAATTGTATTATTAGAAGTAAGTTATCCAAAAAAATAAAAAAAGCGAAAGCTTCATAGAAAACATTTATTTACGTAATTTGATTCCTCTAGTATAATAATTATAATATTAAATTCTTAACAAAATTTTTTTGTAAATTCATTTATAATTTATATTCTAAGTATAATATTGTAAATAATAGACATAAATTCGTATATTTTGAGTATAGATGAACACTTTTTGAGCTTGATACTGAACATCATAAACAAAGATTTCATAAAAAAAAAACTTATCCTAAGTGCATTATGAGCATTTGACATATTGCTAGTAATGTTGTACCTACGTCACAAATACAGTTGATATATCAAATAGTCTTCTGTTTTATCGTACCTAAAACTATTGATAAAAAAACACGATATCATTAAATCGACATCGAGAATCTCATGCGATTTTTTTTGTTCCTCGTGAAGCTTAAATTTCCGGCAATCAGGACGGAATGCTTCCAAACAAGGACATTTAAAACCAAAAATTAAAAAAAAATCTTTTGATCCTTCCATAAAATTCCCATTACATTTTATTTATTGCTTCGTTTATCAAAAAATTCGCAGTGCGTACCAATACCACGTCAAACCAAACTCCAATATTATTTTAAAGCGTCGTTTTTTGATTTACATCCATTCTTTGTTCGTTCCCTTATCTTTCCAATAAATGTGAATTATCGTCGACCACTGTTCCGGAAACGAACCATATATTTCAAAGAGATTGTCTAATTTAAAACTGTTCCTAGACTGTTAATTTTAAGCTCCACTTCGGTCCATTTTTTAAAAGACAAAAGAGTACCAAGTTTTCCCTGAAAATAAGTCTTACGAGTCCGCAAATTTTACTTTTGGTTCTGACAGTTCCAAAAATGTCCAAAGAATTTTCCGGGAACGTTCTTGTCTTTGAACGATGAATTAAAAAAAGTTATAATAATAGAACTTAATAATTTTCACTGTCTGAATAACTAGAAGACTTTATCCGTTTCCTTTTATGTTCCGGTTGATAAAATATTAATTAAGTACGCAATTAAAAGCTAATTAAGATAATAAGATTAGTTTTGGATGTCTTAAGAAAAATAACCATACCGTTATAAATTATAAATGCTATTTAAATGCTGTTTTAATAAAAGTCTAAACTCTGTTAAGTTAGTTAAGAATATCACGACTAGTAAAGTAATAAAAAAAATAGTTACATCGTCGTCTGCTGCACTACTTACAAAGAGTTGTAAGTTTTTCCAATTCCTATTTTAATTAGTTCAACAGAAACTGATCAAACACTGTCTGTTTATATGACCTGAGTAAGTCGTTCCTATAAAACTATTTACTCGTAAGTAGCTGCTTAGGTAATCAATTAACAAAGAGGTATATTGGAATTCATTCAATATTCAGTCGCGTGTAAAAAACCGTACAAAGAAATTCTTAATCCATTTAAGACTTAAGTAAAATATATAAAAACTTCAAAATCCAGCAGCACTTCCATTGCTTCTGAGATCAAAAGCCCCTTCCATGTTCCCATCGGGATGTCTGACCAGAATTCCAGCTTGACCAACGTCCTCACTGTAATCCGGTAGCATAACAACCTCGTGACCTAACTCTTTCAAAGTCTCGACAATCTCTTCCGAGAACCTGCCTTCTAGCTTTAGAGTTGTATCTGGATTTCCAGCTATTCTTCCGTAAAGCCATCTAGGTTCTGATACTGTTTGCTGCAAGTCCTTGCCTTGCACAGCGTATCTGTGGAAGATTGCAGCTTGTGTTTGGGGCTGTCCATCACCTCCTCTGGTCCCATAAACTAAAACACGACCGTCGTGAAGACGGGCTGCTGCAGGGTTCAATGTATGGTAAGGCTTCTTTCCAGGCTTTATGCATAGGATATGATCTCTACTCAAAGTAAACGTTACGCCCCTATTGTGCCACAGGATACCTGTCTGTGGAAGTACTACATTACTTCCAAACTGATGATAAATGCTCTGAATAAATGATACCGAAAATCCCTTACTATCCATTGCCCCCATCCAAATTGTGTCCCCGGGACCTTTGGTCACGTCAACAGTAGATGCTTGTTCAAAATCAATGCCCCTGGCCATTTTAAACAAATTTGGACCCGTCAATAATGACTGGGGCTCAATTTTCATAAACGCTGGGTCAGTAATGTACTGATCTCGCATTTTAAACACTTCTTTAGTAGCTTCTACAGCAGTGTGAATAAATTGTGCCTCATCTTGACCATCAATGCCTAATTTGTCTAAAATTCCAAGTAGAGCTAGCGACACTAATCCTTGAGTCGGTGGAGGAACGTTGAATAACTCTCCGTGACTGTGCAATAATCTTAAAGGCTCTTTTCTAATCGGAGCGTAGTTTGCAAGATCTGATTTCGTAATAGGCATGCCTAACGACGCCATGTCTTCAGCTATCAAATTTGCTACATCGCCATCATAGAAACTGTTAAGGCCATTTTCGGCCAGACTAGTTAAAGTCTCAGCGAGTTGCTTTTGACAAAATGTCGTTCCAACCTTTGGAACTTCACCGTCTGGCAAAAATACACTTTCAAATTCAGGTGGAATATTTCCTGCATCCTGCAATTTTTTTAAGCTCTCGTGCTGAGATTTTGTAACTGGAAACCCTTCATCTGCGTACCTAATGGCATCTTCTAGTAACCTATTTACTGAAATTCGTTCAAAGCCACATTCAGATACATATTCAAGAGCTGCTTCCCATCCACCAACGGTGCCTGCAACTGTATTGGCCACTTTTGGTCCTTTGACTGGAATTTTATGGTAGTGTTCATAGAATTCTGGTGTAGCTAAAGAGCCAGCCGCTCCACAGGCTTCGATAACTACGGGGTCACCGCTGGGAGGAACTATGAGCCAGAATGAATCTCCTCCGATGCTGTTCATGTGTGGGTAGACTACGGCTATTGTTGCGGCCGCGGAAACCATAGCTTCAATAGCAGTTCCTCCTTCTCTGAGGATTGCTACGGCACTTTGTGTGGCTAGGTGATGGGGTGTTACCACCATGCAGTTAGGTGCTATATTGCTCTGCATTTTGTGTATTTTCTTTGTTGCCGTTCAAGCGTCCGTTAGTGCCTGTAACAAAGAAATTAAAATTTTAATTTGCTATTCCAGAGGTCGTGGGTTCGATTCCCACCCAGGACAAATGTTTGTGTGATAAGCATGATCATTTGTTCTGTGTCAGGGTGTAATTTATCTATATTGCGAGTATGTATGTATTTAGAAATATATAAGTATGTTTAGTACTCATAACACAAGCTCTGCTTAGCATGGGACAAGACGGCGTTGTGTGACAGTCGTGGAATATTATATTATATATTAATTATTTTCCAGCCAGCTTTAGTATCAATGATTGTCCAAATTTAAAAAAAAAAACAAGATATGTTTACGATCCTATTAACATTCAAGTATGAAAACACGTATAGGATCTTAAAAAAGTGCTGTGAAAACAAAAAATGGAAGGCGTAGACGTCTATAATATAAATTTTAACGTCCGGATAGCTTTTAAGCCTGTCCCTCGTAAATAGCTACAGGGTGTTACGAAAATTACACCCCGAGGATACGAGACGCCATAAAATGATGTCGATACTCTGATATAATACATTGTAATAAAGATTAGAATGACTGTAATAGATTGCTCCGTGTGTATTAATATGCCTTCGGGGTGTAATATTTTTTTCTTCGGAGGTTATAGGGTTTCCTGGTTTCTTGGTAATTATGTAGGTAGAGCTTATTATTCCATATTATTCCTAATATAAGGTAGGAAAATAAGAAACGGTTTAAGCCGAACACTAAATATAGCTTATCTAAATCTTTAGGAATCAGAAGCGCAGATATTTTAAAAACCTGGGCAAGTGCGAGTCGGACTCGCGTCCTGAGGGCTTCGTGCAAACTTACCTATGTAAATAGTTCAATTCCGGAATGGAGGTTATTTAAATTAATAGACTGTCAAGCAACCAACCTAGCCGAAGACCAACCAAGTCGAAGACCAACCAAAATCTTACCAAGTTAAAGGTGCTTTGAAGGAGAACCGGAAAACAGATGTTTTTAACTCAATATACCTACCCACCAAAATAAAAATAAATTCCCATCAAAATTCAGAAGCTATCTCAAACCATAACAACATTTGAAACGAACTTATATCCAGCTACGTAAAAATAACCGAATGTCATCTGCACATCGAAAGTGATAGTCAAACCGTAAACCAGGGTTTACTATTGTTGGTAAACCAACCAACCAACTAACTAACCAACCAACCAACTAACCAAACAACCAACCAACCAACCAACTAACTAACCAACCAACCAACCAACCAACCATCCAACTAAGACCTTACCAGTTAAAGTTGCTTTGACGTAAAACCGGAAAACAGATTTTTAATTTAATATAACCACCAAAATAAAAATGAATTCCCAACAAAATTCAGAAGCAATCTCAAAACATAACAACATTTGAAACGAACTTATATCCAGCTACGTAAAAATGACCGAATTAGGTCATCCGCACATCGAAAGTGATAGTTAAACCGTAAACCAGGATTTACTATTGTTGGTAAACCAACCAACCAACTAACTAACCAACCAACCAACCAACCAACCAACTAACTAACCAACCAACAAACCAACCAACCAACTAAGACCAACTAACAAACTAAGACCTTACCAGTTAAAGTTGCTTTGACGTAAAACCGGAAAACAGATTTTTAGCTTAATATAACCACCAAAATAAAAATGAATTCCCAACAAAATTCAGAAGCAATCTCAAACTATAACAACATTTGAAACGAACTTATATCCAGCTACGTAAAAATAACCGAATTAGGTCATCTGCACATCGAAAGTGATAGTCAGAACGTAAACCATAGTAAACCCTTCACGGTCTCGAAGCGAACGCGTAAAATATGTTTTAGAACCGTGCCCGACCGACATATTGGCGGCCAACGAACTGGCACGATATTGAAAATGAAGTTTTTTGTATGCATTGAAGGGTTTATAGCCAGTGACGACAGAATAACGCGACGGGTGACGGGTTGGCTCGTTCGCTGTTATATGACGATATTTTTGACATTTGTTTCGTGTCATCTGTGATTTGATTAGCTTTAGTTTGAGGGTTCACAAGTTACAAAATGACTGCAAGAACCCAACCGTATTTTCAATGAGTAAGTCGCCACAATTTAAGACGTCTATCTTTTTAAGAAGAGGTAGATCAAAGGTTAGAAGGGGGCTACACTACGCAGCTTACCAACTAGCCCTCATTTTGTAGCGACAAAATATAAGTTACCATGAAAATAAAAAATCCTCTTCCAAAAATCCTCAAGTTTTCAACTCTCGTATTACCACTTTGTGTGACCCAAAGGCTGGTTTTTACCTTGGACAGAGGATAAGCACCGCCATACGGCGTGGCAATGCTACCAGTTTTTTGAGCACCTTATATTTTTAGATGTTTTTTTCAGGAAGGAAACGAAAAATAAATCGACTTCTCCATACAAACTGTCCAATCAAGTTTTTAATTTTGTATGGTGAGGCTGATTTTTTTTTTCGTTTCCTGAAAAAAAGTCTTGTGGAAGGTTGTTCAGTTTCGTCTACTGAGCAAGCACTTGAAGTTTGTGGAGGTCTGTAACCTTACACCTTGTATACTAAGCCTTTCGCATTGTCATTAAAGCAAAGTACTTAATATTTCAAGACAATTTATTTTGTGGATCGCAATCAATTGTCACAGCTCAGAAAATCAAGAAACAAATCGGTAAACCAGGTAAACATGAATCCCAAACGAAGAACGTCTCAGCAACTAAAATTAAGTATGTAAAACCAATTTCCATTTAAATTGTACACAGCGACTACGAAGCAAGAGATCTGTACTCCTGGTGCAGAAATAATAGAAACTCCGTTAACTTCATATCTCAAGCTTTGTGGAAAGAAACTTTGGGCTCCGAGACGACTAAATTGGATTTATTTACTTCACAAACCTACTAGAGTTCTAGTGTCACTAGCGACCTTTGTTTTGTCTGGTCTTTGTACTGCCAGTGGCTTGAAAGTGTTGTGTTAGAGAATGTATCTTAAAAGGTACCTAGGTAGCACTTTCCTCCTTTATATTTTGTTTTTTTTTTTTCAGTGAGTAAAAATCATCCAAATTACATCCCCCGCCCTTGGGCGAGTGTTAGACTCTTACTCACTAAAAAATCCACCCTGTTCCTTCTTGCCTTTCATACCAGGTCCGGTCTTCCCTTTCGGAAACAGACTCTAGCCCCAGTAGGCCCTAGCCCCAGTATCCTTAGCCGGATCATTTTATGCTCCACCGTGTCTTCTGGGCGATACACAATAGTGACACCGGGGCGTTTCTTTCCGCCAAATCTGACACAGGAACATCCCGAAACAACTGTATTCCGTAAGAATCTACGTCAGGCGGAAAATGAAGACCGTAGCGCCTCTGTAGCCACTTCTCAAAGAGGGCCTTACCGCCGCGACAGTACCCAGCGCTGAGTTGCAATAAGTCACTATACCGTATGGATACGCTACAAGTTTTATCTAATCTCCTTTAATATAACCCTTCTTGCAGTAGAGTAAATAATTAAACACCTACCCAAAGTTACTGCATGATCCATAAACGTATAGAATAAACTTTATTGTACACCAAAATACGTACGTAGTTAGCTATTCCCTAATTATATCTACCTACATTGGTTCCCTCAATTCTTATATGTATAACCTTAGTGACAAAGGATATAAGTCCGATTTTGTCAAAAATTATTTAAGTATACCAAAATGATCAGAAAAAATTGCTCTATCGTTTGGTGAAAACAGATCTAAGCTATATCTCTAAAATAAAGTTACTGTTTGCAAAAAAGTCCAACTGACACTAAAAATAACTACAAAAGTCGGCTTCAAGTACTTTTGTACCTATTCTCTTAAACAGGATTTTTTTAAAACCTATATTGTCATAAACTAACCTCGTTTTAATTTGGATGGTGTTAATCAATACAACAACACCTTGTCTTTAAAAATGGTTTAGTAAGTACTAAGTTGCCCATTGCGTTTCTGGGCTACAGTGCCACTTCTATACTATCCTACAACCCGTCTCATGTCTTTACTCAGAAAAGGAAACACTTTCCTGATTTAATAAGTAATACCTACTTAAGTACGGATTAAATGTTCCGACGACTACGCTTACTCGTATCATAATCTCGTATTATATTATAAATAGACTGATCGTCCATATAGGTAAACCGCTTACGTGTGCTTCATTCAATTATGAATACGTTTCAGATTTTATTTCTTATGCCTCACTGAGTTTTCTGACGCAACATACAAAAGTTATTTTCTAAGGAGAAGGTACAGACATTGAATGCCATGTGAGCTCAGTGTTTAGTGGCGTAAATAATATGACTGTCCCTTTTTCAAAAATAAAAACTATTGACATAACCCACTTAACGTCAAAATCAACCCTCTATGTAATACCCACTCTCTACTGAAACGTAACATCATAGATTTATCGTTCCGATCAAAAAATGATATGGTTTAAGGCGTATAGTCCCTTGAACCATCGACCGAAATTATGTGAACGCAACTCTCGCACTCGCCTAGGCGGCAGTACGCAAATCTGTGCATTTATTTGCGGCCAGCAGCGCCCGGAAAGCGCTTTAAATCCATTTTCTCTGCGAGATATTGATTGATTTACATATGCAATGTTCACTTTGAAGAATATTTAACCACCAATTTTTATGTGTAAAAATGTTTCTAAAGGTCCAAGCCGTTTCGAAGGAGTAGGGAAAAGTTGCGAAATTGCTAAATATTTTTTTTGACAAAAGTATTAATTGCACGAAAAAATCAAATGTTGATATTATTGTTCATGAATCTATAATAAACATATATTTTTTTCAAACCAATTGACTTAGCCGTTACGGAGGAGTAGGCCTCAGAAAATCACTGTTTTATGGCAGTTTTCGGGCGCTTGGCCCCTATGCGTGAATCAATAGTTACCCACTTGTGACCAGTCCACATCTATACTAATCTATACTTCTATACTAATATTATAAAGAGGTAAAGTTTTTTTTTGTTTTTTTATGTTTTTTTTTGTTTCTAGGAGATAATCTCTGAAAGTATTGCTCCTATAGCTTATATTTTTCCACCCATAGAAAGCTGCTTTATTTCCGAGTGACATAGGCTATATTTACGTACGCGGGCGAAGCTGCGGGCAAAGGCTGGTACTTTACATACCGCGGGCTTGCGGACTACGAGCAATAAGTAGCTCGCTTCCAGCTTTCTGGTAAGGACCGAGCCTGAGTCGTCGTCGATGCGAAGTGTTCCATGCGTGCCTCAAAGAGATGTCAAGTGAGGTCCAGTAGGGCCAATACCCACTAGGGCCACGGGGAATTTCCAAAAGGGAAACCGTGGTCCTAGAAAACAAATGACAGGTAAAGGACACATGTGTGGTTTTAGCAATAAAAAAAGCGAGAGAAGTTTTTTTTATGATTTTTTTACCTCAAATAGAGAGCTTTATTTACAAGTATTTTTATTGGTTGGTTTAACGTCGAACAAAATGTTAATTCTTAACTTATTCCATGTTTAATGCATGCCGTAGCAGCCTTTAACCTTTCAATCGTGGAAATTACAGACACAATAGAAAGACAATAGGTGCCCGAACGCGTTCGCTTGGGGTTTAATGAATTAATTAAGGCTACACTATAAAATATAAAAATACTAAATCTTTAGCATTTTGTATCATGGCGTATGCTTTGTTTATTATTCTTAAATGAATAAAAAAAAATGAATACACACCAAAAAGTATGAAAAGGAAATACTCGTAAAATACAAAATGTAAATGTAATGGTTTTGTATATTGTGTCCCTCTCTAATCGTGTGAACAGTGAGTGCTGTAAATAAATATACAGGCGTATGACGGTACGCTTCAGTGGGTACCAGGCTTAATCCTATTCATTTTACGACTGGATCCGCATACCTTTTATTCTGTATCAATGGATTCGGACAAAAAACGAAAATTGTAAAATATATCGAAATGTAAATACATAGCGGTATATTTTGCAATTTTCGTTTTTCCACCAGCCCAGTGTTAGTGAGCCAAACTTGATCCAAATTAGTTTTGTTGTTTCGACATGTATACCAACTAAATAGTTATACAATACCTACAGTCTATGCTCTAGAAAAATATACACACTGGATCCTACCCTAGAATGTGATCCATATTTATATACTCTTTGATGTGATCTCTCTCTGTCACTTAAAGGTTTGCTAGGAGAAAACACATTGTTGAGTTAAGCTCGCTTTTGTATCATGAATTGTCAACTGTTACTTATCATTAAATTAAATATTTAGCATAAAATAATAAATTACATTTATATGTTAAAATGGTTAATTATAAAAAATTATGGATAAATATCAAATCGTTATAATTAATATCAACATAATCGGTCCAGTACCCCTAGCCAAGTTGCTAATCTGCAATCGTTAACGCTAGTAGAAAGCTTAAAATGTACGGGAATGATATCATCTCAACGCTCAGTCACGTGGTTAGCACAAAAGAATTGGCGGCGCGGCCAACTTGTAGCGTTCGGCGCAAGCGAAACGGTTGTAACTTGGCTAGGGCAGCAGATATGGAGCAAATTGGCTATGATGAACAGATAGACAGAGAAAAGCGGACTTGACAGACGAACGACGGATACAAACATACGAACCCTTAAACACGAAACACAATTTTTTGTAACAGAAAATGAAAGTAGTTTTAACCACAATAAAACTAATCTCTTATCTATGTATTAGTACAACATAACATTTAACAACTAAATTCGTACGTGAAATAGTCAATGTCCAGATTATATCTCCATGAATGGTTTTAGTACCTCACAAGTTGAACATACGGCCTCTAAAAGCAATCCTGTTTTAGTATAAATGGGACTGTTGGAAACGAGAAACGTCCCTGACCGTCCTGTTAGATTAGTTTCAAAGATATCCTTATTTTCCGCACTCCGGGTAGTTTTGAAATAGATGTTAAGTTGGAACCACTTTCACGGCGAACTTTAAATACGAAGCGACGTTTATGGTTGCACTCACAGAAAAGACGAAAGAGGTTAAAAAGGAAATACTTTCCGATTTGTACTACAACGTGTGTCGCCGATTGTCTCACGCCCTTTAACTCCACTACAGGCAATAAACCATTACGCAACAGACCACGCACACTTAGATCGCAAGTTTGGTGATAGTTGAACTATGAACATTGCCCAACTTTGTGGCACGCCTGCCATCTTTTCTGTGGTTGCAGTAGTCACCGGCTCGAACTTTTGAAGGGCAAAGTTAAATGCATACTATCTCATCCAACTTGACAAAGTTTTTTTTTAAATAGGATATCTCCCAATGACTTCTCCAGCTCTAGGGCAGAGTAGAAGGGCGTATCAGACGAGGACATGGCGGTGCTCTGCCCAAGAGAGGCACACCTCCACCATATGCTCCGCCGTGTCCACCGGGCTTTTTAGCTTCACTTTTTTTTCGACTGACCGACATTTGACTATTGAAAAGTGCCTGCAAGTGGTCTATTTGAAATAAATTTAATTTTGATTTTTGGGCGGTACACATATGGTGAAACCCAGGCGTTTCTTCCGTACGAATCCGGTGCAGAAACATCCCGAACTTACCTTACCCGGCGAAGAACCTGTGTCATGCGGAAGGTGAGGATGCCGTGACGTCTTTCCAACCATTCCTCAAAAAGGGACCAACCGCCATCATGTTATTAGAATTACTTTGCTTATAATAAGCTAGAACCTCACGAATACACACTCTCATAACATTGTACGATGATTTATAACGAAAAGAGCGCGTAAATATGAACAGACCTTTGCGAGTCTAGATATTCTGAAAATCTGCTAAATTTTTCAGTTCAAAACAAAGTTAATTGATTTTTTGAACATATTATATTTTTCTGTATTGTAATATTCATACTCCATAACTTATTTATTTGCGGCTAAAGATGCACAATTTTATGTTAAAATATAAAAGTTTTGATGCACAAAACTTCAGAGGAAAGGAAAAGAAAAGAAAAGGGGGTCACTGGGTCAGTGATAGTTTGACGGGTGACAGGACAGAATGGAAGAAAAAAACGTGTTGCGCCGACCTTAAGTAATAAGGGATAAGAGAAGGAAGGAAGAAGAAGAAGACTCGATAATGACAAAGCAAATCGATGTCACTTCTTGTTTGAAATTACTATACGACGATAGATATCAGATTGTTTTGACGGTGTATCGACAAACAATGAAGTTATCATCATACTACGTTTATATGGAAGTATGACAAGAGCACCCTTAAACACAGTTTCTACTGCATTTCCTCTTCTTAGTCGTACACTCCTGGTGGAGTGGTGGTGGTCATGGATCGTGTGGTAGTTTGGTTGCGGCTTTTGAAAGACTTCTCCATCTCTCTCTGTTCGTGGCACTGCGTGTGCATTCAATGACGGAACACTTAAACACTATATACGCTATAAATGCTATAAAATGCGCTCAATCGTTGCCTGCCTTGTCGCTGTGATTATCGAAAGTCGTCCTTTCTTATGATTGCTCAAATATTTGGTATGTATGTATTATATTGCATACGTATGTATCTGTGTATCTATCAATTATAATAAATATAAATGTAATTAATTTTAAAATACCTAATGCTTATTGTTGAACTTATGACAGCCCCATATCATGTTCTGACAATTACTGTCCATTCTAGGTTGCCTGGAAGAGATCGCGGAATGCGATAAGGCCGCCCATTGTACGTGTTTTAGATATAAGTTTTACTTTGTTATGTTTGCATGTACAATAAAGTATATAATAAATAAATAAATAATAAATAAACGATGATTTGATGAGGTCCGTCCATCTGTAGGTGATCGACCTTGAGAACTTTGGCCCTCTAATCTACCCTGTACCACTAAACATTCTAAAGAGCTTTCATTGCGGATGATATGTCCAAACATTTTATAGATTCGCAGTTGCACAATCGATGAAAGTCTTTGTTTGATGCGAAGCTCTTTCAGAATGGAAACGTTACTGCGCTCACCGCAGTAACGTCCATTTTATCCTCAGTATTTTCTATTATAGGTGAATTGAGTTATCCTTCCACAATTGTTACTTATAAGAAGGTAGGCAGAAGATGCGAATTTGTTTTTTTTGTTCTTCCAATTATAATTCATGAGAAGGAAAGGATAGGTGAGGCACCGGCACCGCTCCGTTCAAGCTGGAACTTACCAGCAACATATTGCTATTTTTTCAACACACTCGCTCCTACCTGCCTACCGCTTTTAGGCGCGAAATTTACTGTTTTTCGCACTAGTGCGGAAAAGAGTACACCCTCTAAGACTTCGCATCCCTCTAACATTTATCGTGTCAGGCGGATTCCCAAACAGCCCCTACGAGTCATTGGATTTGTTATTGTACCTGCTATCTCACTCATTCTACTCAGATTTTTTTTTTAAGTATTGAAATTCCTAGTTCGGAAAACCAGAGTCCAGAAGTAAATCAAATCAAAATATTTATAAGCGAGAAACACATTGTTTACTGCCTACAAATTATACCGGTTGGCATGGCAACGTAAACTTTACATGCTCTTTGTGGCAACAATTGATTACAGCAATCATTAATACCATATGTTTAGCAAAACACGTCATCATCATCATCATCTAGAGCTGACATAATTTATTATGATGATGCATTCTCATATAACGTTCGTGCCTGGTCATAAACAGAATAATAAATTACTGTATGCTTAGGAGAAGAATTCCTGGAACCCATGGGAGGCTTTTACGCTGCAGTGAGAAAGTACATGCTAAGAAAAACCTGGCAAGTGCGAGTCAGACTCGCGCCCGAAGGATTCCGTACTATCCGTATCAAAAAACGGCAAAATATAATTCATCTTTTTAGAATTTTTTGTTTGGCAACAGACATACAGTTGCTAAAACGGATCTTGAGCGCTCGGCGTCAGAGTGGGGATCGCTTTGCGCATTCCATACATTGGCGAGCCAATCGTCTTCAATGTTAGATACATGCAGCAACGCAGGGAACGAATTAGGAGTGACGTGTAAGATGCGATGGCGCGGCCAGCCAATCGCCGACACTCCCCGCCCCCGCGTCTCACTTCGCACCACTAAAGAGATACCTAGAATATTTGACTTCTGCGCAACCGCTCAAGATCCGTGATGGCAACTGTACCTATCGCTATTAAAATCCCCATCAGACAAATGCAGATAAACAAAAAAAAAACCAGTCGTTTCATTTTTTAAATGTATTCAAAGCACTGCAACAGCTTTTAAAAATAAAACATAAATTATGTCTGGCAACACTATTCACAATGTGACCTCCTTATTCTCCACGGAGTCCGTATTCTGGGCATAGACTACAGCAGTTATGTCATAAAGGTCTGAAAGCTTATTCGGAAAGTCCCCTTACAGCGTTTATTGAATATTATTATGGAAATTGCGTACAGGCAAGCCCATACTCGTAGCGTTTGAGCCCCTACAGCTGAATGCACTTAGGCATCTATGCATCTATAAAATATTTAATGTTCTACACACAGTACTTTCCTGTGTACTGTAATAGAATTTCTGAAGACCCCACTGCATATAAAAATCTTCTTGAAATTGTTTCATACTTTGTGTTTCCTTGTTCACGATGTTTGGGAGTTTGGTTGTTTTTTTTAGTAAATCGTTTTTTGAGTGAAATTGGTTTTTTGTTTATGGTTTTTTTTTTGTTTAAATTTAAATAAATACATTTATGGGTGACATTAATTCATTATACCCAAACATTCACTCTCTCATTGTCTCTAATTACTGTATTTGAAAGGTTAAATGATGAAAGTTTAAAATAGCAACTGAAACCATAATTATTATTAGGAAATATTACTAGGCACGCTTCTCTCCTTCTTTTCCTAGGGTTCCGTACCAGAGGTTAAAAACAGGACCCTATAATTACTATCACTCCGCTGTCCGTCTGTTTGGAACCAGACTGTATCTCATGAACCGTGATAGCTAGTTGAAATTGTCACTTTAATAAAACTACCAAAAACAGAGTACATTAAATAGGTACTTAAGTGCGGTTCCGATTCAACAAACGTGATTTTTTTGCCATTTTTTGCTACGGATGGTATGGAATCCTTCGAACGCGATTCCGCACTTGGCCGATTTATTTGAAGTGGCTATACCTATTACGTTTATATACCTAATAGGTACTCACCAATAAATGCTTTTTTTAAAGATTCGGTATTAAAATTGTGAGTTAAACCCAAACATTAATCATTAAACTTTGGAACTGCGAGACTTGGTGGTAAAGTCCGCAAACTTTGGCAACCCTAATGAATTCACTAAGGTATAAATTTTTACATAGCATGAGTAGAATAACAACAGGACGAAAATATGCATTTTAAAGATGAGAGAAAAGGATAGGTAGGTAGCTTACATTGTATAAATCCGACAGCTGTCACCCGCACCATCTTAAGGCTTACAGTCCCGTGAACCATCTGGCCAAAATTATGTGGACCTCTCGCACCCGTCTAGGCGGCAGTACGCAAATCTGTGCATTTATTTGCGGCCAGCAAATATTGATTGATTTACATATGCAATGTTCACTTTGAAGAATATTTAACCACCAATTTTTATGTGTAAAAATGTTTCTATAGATCCCAGCCGATTCGAAGGAGTAGGGAAAAGTTGCGAAATTGCTACATATTTTTTTTAGACAAAAGCATTAATAGCACGAAAAAATCAAATGTTGATAATGTTGTTCATGAATCTATAATAAACATATATTTTTTTCAAACCTATTAACCTGGCACGTTACCGAGGATTAGGCTTACACACACGATTAGGCGCACACGTACCAAGTAAACGGGCGAGACAGTGCTCTCGGCCGAATACTCGGTATATTTATGTAAACAAAGCTCCGAGTGCTCGGTCGAGCGATCTCTACAACTGGCTTACATCACTGTCTCGGCCGAGTAACATTTTACTGTCTCGCCTTTTTACTCGGTACGTGACGTGTGATTAAGGCTTATAGCAATTGTAGTGTAATCGACTGACGCATCCTAGTCAAAACATAAGTAATTCATTACTCTTGTAATCTTTTAAATCAAACCACTTAGGTATTTTAAATGTTTTTCTTCTTTGTTCTACTTATCGTTATTTGTTATAAACACATTACTATCGCAAATGCGTCATGGTATATTATTTTTATAATAGGGCAATATTATACTTTGACCTGTCAATGTGGTGTCGTCATCACGCCTTTATTTCTAAATGAGTCTATTATAGATGCAGGTGTGTTTAAAATAGGCCTGATAAAAGTGTGTCATCTTTGCGATTGGAACATTTGCATCTGAATCACTGAAATGTTCCGAATCAGTGATATGTATCATTTGGAACATTTGGAACATATCGGCTCAAAAGATACAAACGCAACATTTGAAACATCGATTCACAAGATACAAACGGAACATTTGGAACATCGGCTTAAAAGATTCAAACGGAACATTTGAAACATCGGCTCACAATAAACAAACGGATCATTTGGAACATCGGCCCAAAAGATACAAACGGAACATTTGGAAAATCGGCTCAAAAGATACTAACGGAACATTTGAAACATCGACTCATAGGAAACAAATGTTATGAATCGTAATCTGTTAAGTTGCGTCACACTATAAGTTTTATTTAATTTAATTTTGATTTGAGAATAATTTAAAGGAGATGTCTTTAGTTCAGTTTGTTAATTAAATTACATTACTTACATTTGAATTTTAAAAACACTGCTGGTCACTTAAAGTAAAGAGTATTTCAGTGTTCCGATTGATGCATTTAAAACATTACTGATGTTCCAATCTCTCGGAACACTAAAATGTTTCGAAACAGTCAGTCGGTTCAGTTAAGAGTTAGGTACCTACGCCTAGTTATAAAAGTATGTATTTTTGTATTTTTTTAGAATAAAGTACTTTATTCGGTGTAATTTTAAATTGAAACCCCATTTTGTGTCCAGGTAAACTACAGAGTGCAGCCTGGAATAAACAGTCATTCCAGGTTGCCTGGAAAAGAAATCGCGGAATGCGAGCAGGCCATTTATAACTGTTTTACCTATTTTATTATCTATAATACGATAATCTGAAGTAGGTAGGCCAATGGGACATTGACCTACCTACTTCAGATTATCATGTATGTATATTACCAATATCGATGCATCGGTCTGTGTATGACAACACCGATTAATATAACTTCTGTTACCTATCAGAAGCACCTGCCTTCTATAAATATCAGGGAAGAGCTAAGAAAATAAAGTCAAAGTCGCGAAAAACAAGCCAGTAAACTGAACGAAAGCAAGCAATGCGCTAGCCGTATATCAATATCTAATAAAAAGTGGAAACATATGAGAACAAGAAATAAAGTATTGCCAAATTCAAATTCGGCATGTAGTCGTACGTACTTACACAAGTCTGATTTACAATGTAGTAGCACCAAACGTTACAGTAGGTACCTACGTATCCATAAACTACGAACGCCTTTTGGACCAACAAAAACCATAATATAGACCTTAACGTATTAGAAATGAGGTTTGAAATACATTGTAGGGAAATTCTACAGGCCCGAAGCAAAATAGTGACGTGCATTTGTTTGCAGTCGCAACCGCAACAGCGAATTCGCTAACGAACTTATTATTCGAAATTCGAATTGTAATCCGCAGAACTGGAGGTGGAAAGTACAATTTGGACTGGCAGGTAATGTTCCTACGTTTGTGTAGTGATTACCTAGTCAAACGAGCAACTTTATAGCAACAGTAAAGTTACCGAAAGTTGCGTGTTAATTGGAATGGAGGTAGGTAAAATAACTGCAATGTCATACAAACTGCGCCCGCCTGGATGTGATCCTGGGATTACCTACCTAAAGATAACAACCATCTCAAAATAAAGGATTAGGTAGATATACATCTTGCTAAACGATGGTGAAATACTACCTTTTTTTTGTAACGAAGATTTTCACATTACCAGTAACTAGGCAACTAGGCAATAAGTTCTTGATACATAGACATAATTTAACAAAATTTTGTAAAATACCCACGGGTGCAAGTTAATCATGTACATTGTACATATACCGTCTTTGTTCATTGTTCTTTCTTTTAGTTAAAATCGCATAATAATCCGTTGCGCAGTTTATCAGGAGTTAGCGCGTGGGTTTGCTGACAACGAGCAATGGGTAGCTAGCCGTCCGATAATGACCAAACCCGGGTCGACGGCGCTCTGTGTCCTTCGCATGCCTCAAAGCGTTGTCAGTAACATTGACGAGTTTAATACCTGATAGAGGATTATTCCACAGAGTTACCATGGCTCTAGAACGCAAAGTGCACAGCAACTGAAGGAAAATGGTGGGGTTTACTCAGTAATAGCCTGACATTTCCTGTCGCTCCAACCAGAGCGCGAAGAGTTAATCAATGATTTCTCATCTCAACAAAGAGGCGTTAGCGAATGAACAGATATTACGTGTTACCTAGGTACCTACTATGAACCTACAGAAAAAGATTTTACTGAAATACACTGGCAGTACCAAACGAACGTACATTCCCGTATTTTTAAAAACAAGAACAAGAACAACTTTGTAACTTTCTCAATAGTAGTATGTTTTTGACATTGATTACCTACGTGAAAAAGTATTCGCAAAACTCACCAGCTTATACACCCCTACTTTTTAATTATTCTCTACTCTATCTATACCCACCCGTCACTGAACATATTTTTGTAGTCAAAAGTAGAAAAAACCGAAATTCTAAAATTGACCACGAAAAGGTAAATTCATCATAGAATCAATTAAACATAACAATTGCTAGTAGAAAATACTGCGGGCATTGTTTTTCCTTAATAATTTTCCCTTATTCATTCATTACTCAATAGCCTGCACAATATTTCCATAAATTGAGTGACATTTTGGGACATAAACCAACGCTAATAACTTCGCTGTTTATGAATATTATTTATTGAGATTTTACTTATCAAATAAGAAGGGCTTTTCTAATAAGCCCTTTAAGTATGTATACTAATAAAAAAATAGTGGTGTATAATTTTGATTACATCCAGCGGATGCAGTATAAGGAAGAATGGAAGACGATACTGTTAGAATGTATGAAATTCTGTAAGATGAATGCATGACTGTGTTTACTATTTATTAAATAAGTAGTAGGTACCTATCTATCACTAAAGTCCTGCGCGACATGTGACTTGTCTGTGTTAATTTTAATGTTTTATTGTTTTCTCTTTTTGTGTTATGTGTATAGTGTATTTGGCTTCGGCCGTTATATTTGAAATAAATAAATAAATAAGTATGGAGGTGACGCCACCTGATATACCAGCTACCAGATGCTCGTATTTGATATGGCTTTTTTTATAATGGTTTATTCAAGAAAAACATAAATATTTTCATAAATGTGTTCTGCCAAACTGCAGCACAATTTGTCGACTGTGCTCTCGTGGATAGTCTTATTGATTAACTAATTAACAAATACAGTAAAAAACATTATAGGTACTGGAAGTGTGGTGAAAAGTAATTTTTTATGGACCATCGGCCAGCATGAACAGCACTCGTGTACAATAAAATTTGTCCGACCGCTGCACGGTGGACCGAAAATCGGCCCTCACAGACCCAGGGATCCCAAACTACAAGCACTTCCCGCCAGACATTGCTCTTACTAGCAATCACTATGTATAAAAAAATGCCTTCATACACAACGGGTTAATGATGGGATTAATGGCTCTAAGATTCAATGGCAAGTTTACTCCTCGCCACAAATGAGCAACAGTAAACAGCCAATAAGTAATACGGGTGATTTGTGCCTAATTTATTTTGTTTGGTTGGTAGGCATTCACGTTGCGGCTTTTATTTAATTGCTCGTCTGTTTTACACTGACTAGGTCTGTGATGCAGTTTTGGTTATTAGTTCTCTAATGGACATAACTGAGCTTGGGTGCTACTGTTTTGTTCCATTCAGTTAATAATAATAATATTCCACAACTATCACACAACGCCGACAAGTCCCAAGCTAAGCAGAGCTTGTGTTATGGGTACTAGACAACTGATAGACATACTTATATATTTCTAAATACATACATATTATAGATAAAATACACCCAGACACAGAACAAATGATTATGCTCATCACACAAACATTTGTCCTGGGTGGGAATCGAACCCACGACCTCCGGCATAGCAGTCAGGGAGTTGGTGCCTTTGATCGTAACTTCGACTAAATGATAAATACAGGGTCCGATCTAGCTATATAGCCGCTCCTGGCAAAGATAATTTTCGCCAGCCTTTACATACACAAAACCATATAAGCCATGAGTCTTAAGTCTTAAATATTTCCACTATCCAACCTGAAGTAGGTTAGATGGTGGCACATGAAATTCTCAACGAGTGTGGATGGCTAATGGCTAGGTTGGAAGATAGGAATAAGTCAATTTTGCCACTCCTCATTTTTTGACGCTCTGGGCAAATGCCCGGCTTGCTCCCTCTTTGATCGGGCTCTGGATAAATGATGATGTGAGTGTGTATAAGGGTATTAGATCTTTTTATCATCATCTCCGTAGGTAGCTTTTTTTAACTAGCTTTGGGTCGCTTCTAGTCTAAAAGGATGAGGCTGAACACAAAAAATACCAATAAACCAGTAGAATACCAGTTACTGTACCACACGATACTCCTTGGATAGACTGATGGTCAGATTTTCTGGTGTCTGACAACCTGTTACGATTGTCAAAGGTCTAAGAATGATTAACAGTATCTCTACCATGAGTAGCAATAGTATTTGCCGATACTCGATACCGACTACGTAAATATTTTGTACATGGCAAATTTTACAGCGCCTCTATCGGTCACTTACGGAACCCAAATTTGCCATACAAAATATTTGCGTAGTCGGTATCGAGTATCGACAAATACTATTGCTTTAAACTCATGGTAGAGGTACAGGACCAACGGCTTTACGTAGGTAGGTACTTCTAGAGTTGAGGGTTGTGAGTAGATAAACTTAGAAACTGGAAATCGCCCTGCGATTCGCATAGGTAAGGGTGTTTTTAATATCGTGCGGTTTTGATCACGCATGCGGGATTGCTCCGCACGCACGCGTAGCCCCCGCAAATGGCCATTTCATACAAGTATTTATTGTAATGCGTGGAATAAGCACGCGGGACGCGTTTTTTTGTATTTTGAAATTTTGTGCAAGTGCAGCCACCAGCTATTGGGGAGTGAGGATATGCTCCGTTCTCTCACTTTTGCGGCCATCTGCTTCGCTAACATTAAATACTGTTTCAGTACACAATCTAGAGAATCTATTTAATAGAGGTTGTTAGATACTGGCTTTTGAGGAATTTTTATAAATTGTGCAACCGGGTACCTACTAAATTTTTGTTTTATTTTGTAAAATACCACGGACACCTGACTCAGTATTTCGTATCTTATTCTGCACAAACTTTACTGGTCAATAAATATATATTTTAGTGGAATAAATTATGACGTATAAAACATAAATCTACAAAAGAAAATCGAAAGATTTTAAATTCTAATTCTTCTTAGCAACTAGCGACATCTATGTTAAATACGTTGTTTTAGTAGCACCAAGAGATAGCTTCACTACGGATACAGACAAAAGCAAGTTTTATTTTAAAAGTTATAACCGGAATAGTGAAATGATACTCATACATTAAACAATGATTGGATAATTATCTAAATCAACTTTGAAGTTTTACGATCCAATATTTTTGATAAGGTTCTAGTACCTACCATAAAGAAACAAAATTGTAATGGAGTAAAAATTAAATTATAAAAATAGGTGGGAATATAGGAACTAATAAGAGCTTACATAATATTTTACATAATAATGTTTAAAATATGCTATGTGCAGTGTGCCATCCACAAGCAATATTATGTAGGTTTCCATTCAGCAAGGAGACTTTTACCTTGAAGAGGTCAAAGTGATGTCCTAGCACAGGCTAGCAATAAAAAAAAACATTGAAACATAAGAGGAAAGAGTACCTATAATAATACATGCCTAAGAGTTACGATGGCTAAACTTAAAAGAAATAGTAGCTTGAAAACATGACAAATGTTCCGATTTGTACAAATTACACCGTTATGTTACAATAGCATGTGAAGTACATCACTAAATAAACATACAAAGACTTCAGCACACATCACTATTACGTCAAAATTTGCAACAAAAAAAACGTCGAACTGTGCGGCCAAGTTGAAGAGTGCAAAATTATTTTAGGTTAGCGTATAAACAAAAGACCTTTTAAATATTATTGCATTATCATAGCCGGGCGGCTGAGACGATCATGAGCACCGTGCGTGTCTAACAAAAATAGACTTTTGTACGTTTTTATGTATCGTGACGTGTTATCAGGGCTACTGTAGTTTATACAATTGTTGCGGAGTTAAACATTACAGTATTCTTTCAAGAAAATTGTGTTGTGACAAAAAAACACTGTAATGTTTAAATCTTTGTTGAGCACTGTAATCACTCAGGCCAGCTGTCAAGAGGTGGGTAAGTTTTTAATTATAATTAAAAAGGTTTAATTGAGTTAGTTAATTAACGCTCATCGTTGTTGACAGGTGCAATGTTGTCAATGCGCTATATTTTTAAACGAATGCCCTTGATTTGTCCGCCCTTGAACTGCAGCGGTACGTCACGATGCGTCTTAGTGACCTTCGCATACCGAAAACACCTGATAACTTCTTAACAATGATCGAGATAAACACCTTGTATTACTTTCCATAGTAAAATCGACAATCCATGTCCAAGTTCAGACATTAGATAACCAACCTAACCTCTTCAACCTTATATGAGGAAATAAAATAAAATATGATACTACAATACTTCATACAGATAAAGAAACACACAGACTCGTAATTTAGATTTTTATGTAAGCAGTACATAATTAGAATTAAAAACTTGAATTTTCCACTTACCTGATGTTTATAAAATCTAAAACTTTCATTTATTTACAATATTACAGTGAATACATGTCAATCTTGAATGAAGAATCTTGCTAAATGTAAGATAAGAGCATGTGAAATATTTTATATTACTTAAGTACACAAGATAATATTATTCTTATCAGTTACGTCAACGTGGTGATGGCCTTAGTTCAGTTCAGTAGGATTCTTCACAACAAAATGTCAACTCGTCGGGTAACTCATTTTTTTAATTTATACTTGTGCATCCAATTAGTTCAAGAATGAAACAGTAATAGATGCAGTTCTTTTTCAAATGTGCTTGTGATTGTGTTCCAATAGTGATTACTATGTGTTTTTTGTTAATGAAAAATGTGCCCTAATATCTGTGGAACATGGTTTGGAATCAGTTTACTTTTAATATAATTTTTTCTTTCAACACTTGCTGTCAATTCATCATTTTTATTGGCAGTTATGAAAAAATCGTAAACATCATCTTAGCTATAAATCGGCCATTGATTTCAAATTATCTATGAGAGTATTATTGAATACAGAATTACCTTATTGTTCCTATGGTTATGTTAGTAGATGTATACTTTTAGATATGTGTTGGTTATTATCACTCAACAAGCTGATGAAGCCTTGAAATATAAATACTTCTATTTATACTCTCATATAATAGTACAGAACCCGTTTATGTTAATTGACTTGCTAAACCACGTTTCTTTTGGTTTTTACTTGTTTTTGTGTGACTACTTAGAGGTTTTTATTCCTCCGTTATTTCTCACTATCTTTGAATGAAATAGGTACTTGTATTTAATTATGGTTCGGACCCTGTATCACTTACTAAACCTAACAAAATAATGAACCGTCATGAAGAAATTCTCTCGGAGCATACATTTAAAAACATTACTTGCGGAAAATAATATATTAGCAGTTACAATTTTAGTTTGTATGAATATAATGTTACCAGTCACCTTCCTTGACCTTAGGATTTTCGTCAAAACCATCTATCATAGCTCCACACTGTTTAAACTAAAATGTATTGTTATCTACATAGTGTGTAGATATGTAATCAATGATGATATAATGTGTTCATGCTAACCAAATGTGTACAATTTTTCCATCAAAATATCAAAGATATTTAGATGATACTGTATTATCAGTCAATGGCAAGGCAATGAAGTGAATTACAGATTTTAAAGGGCTAATTTTACTACTCAATAATGTAATTGTATTGTGGACTACAGGATTTTGAATTTATTTTTTCTAAAAAATAGTAGCCTATATTACTCCTTATTACATCAGCTATTTGCCAGAAAAAGTCCCGTCAAAATCAGTCCAGCCATTTCAGAGGTTAGCCCGGACAAACAGACAGACAGACAAAAATTTAAAAAAATGTTATTTTGGTGTATGTGCCGTATACATATTCATATGCATGTAGTAAGAAGCAGTTATTTCAATATTACAAGCAGACACTCTAATTTTATTTATATGTATAGATTATATTCTATAGTCTTCTACAAAATCACAAACAAATCATGTGCTCATGAGGACAATGAGAATATGTTAAATGGTTGTCTTTAGTTAGCTTTTCCTCATAATGGAAGTCGTTACTACCTCTGCGATGTTAGTTTTATTAAAAACTGCAAAAAATCTTTAAGGTCCCATAACCAAAGGCTAAAATTGGAACTGTATTACCAAGACTCCGCTCTCCGTCTGTCTGTCACCAGGCTGTATCTCATGAACTGTTATAGCTAGACAGTTGAAAATTTCAGATGAGCTTTCTGTTGCTGCTTTAACAACAAATACTAAAAACAGAATAAAATAAATTGCATAATTTTTTTTATAGATTATAGTATTAACCATGCTTGAGTCCGACTTGCACTTGGCTAGTTTTCATAATAAACAGACTGGTGTAATGAGACCATTTGTAAGTTGAAAGAAAAGATTCTTTCATAGTTATCTTTTTTTTTATTTGACATTGTTTATTGCAAAACTTAGACAGTTGTATGATTGTTTGACAAACATGTTGCAAGCAGTATCTATGCTTACAACTGGGTTGCCTGGCCCTCGGGATTGTTCAAAAGAGTTACCGCAGCTCTGGAAGATAAGGGACAACTGACAAGAGTCGGTTTTATTCAGTAAAATTCCGCGATCCTAGTGGGAGTTATGTAATGATTTCCCAACTTTAATATTAAAAAAATATATAATATTAAAACGTAGTATAACAAAACGCAACTGACAGCTAAACGTAATGTTGTCATAGGCCCGTATTAATAAACGTTCCTCAGCCCAAGATCTCGTACTTGATACCAAGCTTGAGGTCTTGATCGTATTAATAAACGAGATTCACAAGCTCAAGCTCAAGTTCGAGCTCAAGCTCAGCTTAAGTTTACGACATCAGCCGAGTGTTGTCTGATTAATAAACCAAACTCGAAACTTAAGTTTACAAAGATCTCTGTACTTGAGCTGCCAGATCATGAGTGCAGACCGACCGGGACTTGAGGTCGTGATTAGCTTAGCGCGAAACATGGAGTTTGAAAATATTTTAAGTGAAGTTAATTATTATGTTGAAATAGAGTACTATGACGATATTTCTTGGCCTATGGGATATCGTTTATCAAAAAAGTATATATGGGATGCCTCGAATCCTGTGGTTAGTACTAACGCTAAATTGCGTTATGTTATTTGTGTCCACTGAGTTGCAAAATAAACATTTTTTGAAGTGTTGGAAAATACATACCTACATGACTTTTTTACAATTTAAGCCTATCTTGGGTAGCAAACTACTTCGTTATGTTATACAGCGCTTTTAATCAAAGTTTTAACAAAATGAAAGAATTTCAATTAATCTTACGACACATTAGTAACGAAACGAGACGAATTTGATTATAAACTTCATGGCTTAAAGTATCCAGGCCAAAACTATGACAATTTTTTTTTATAAACTTCGGTGAATATGACGTAATCGTTCACATTGAGTAAGCATTGAGTACAGAGCATTGAGTACAGAGCATTGAGTACAGAGCATTGAGGAGCTGATCTTGGTAACTGAGATTCTGTACTCATGTGTTTATTAATTAGCAATGATCTTGAGCTTCTGACATCGCATAATCGAGGATCAAATGATGTCACACTTGAGGACGGAGTTGAGCATCGTTTGTTAATACGGGCCATAGAGAACACAACATTACGTTAAGTATGGTTAAAAATTTGACAATTTGAAATTTTGAAGTTGACCGGTTGATGTTTAATAGTATATAAATAAGGGTAGAGTAGGGTAGGATAGTGTAGAGTTGGGTAGAGTAGGGTAGGATAGGGGTAAAGAAGAGTTGGGTTGAGTAGGGTAGGGTAGGGTAGAGTTGGCTAGAGTAGAATAGTAGTCAGTTGACGAAGGAAGCTTAAAAATAATCTGAGAGTAACATTTCACCTCCCAAATTATGATTAATTGATTGCTTTTAATAATTTAGACATTAAATAACCTGGAATAAAAGGAAATATAGATATTAAATAATTTAAAATTACTATGTAGCATAAACTAATAAAAAATGACATGTTGTTGGTTCCTTTCTACAGTCATCAACTTTAAAAAAAATATTAGCTGACCCTGCAAACTTCGTACCGCCTGTCAATGTCAATGAATGTAGTTCTTATATCTTTCGATATACTTAGGGTGAGTTGCACCATTTAACTATAACGATAACAGAGCCGTTAACAGTTGTCAAATCGTCGAATTGACCAATAGGCGGCCGCTTCACGGCTGGTTATGTTTTGGTTATCGTTATAGTTAAAATAATGGTGCAACTCACCCTTAGTCAATCGATTGCAATAAACATACACAATTTTATTGTATTAAAGTTATTTCCATCACTATTGTACATTTTATGTGATGCGCACACTATTAAAAACTTCTACAGATTTATTAGATGTACAGATTTACAGTTGAGTAGTATATTTGGGTTCAGTTGGTTTGATTGCATAATTTTTATATAATTTCAGTTGCATGAGCTGTAGGATGAATATTGTTCGGCCTTGGCCTTGCAACCGTAACCTTGTTGTCTATATAATCACTGCCAATGTTAACGAACAAGGGGGGGAGGGAAGGGGAGTAAAAGCTTACGTTGAAAAAACACGCGATTGCTGATAAGAGACCTTTAATCTAAATTCAGTACCTATGTGTTCATCTTAATATATAGTACTACTAACTAACCGTAGGGGCAGGGTCTGTTACCGATAGAGAGGCTCGGCCCCGGTATGCAACGAAGGAACGAGGTAGGTTTTTTAGTCAGTAAGAGTCTGTCACTATCTCACCGCTCGGCCCAAGGGCGAGGGAAGTCATCTAGATGACTTGTACCCACCGAGAAAAAAAACTGACTTCGCAAATATTGTTCTGTTCTAAAAATCATAGAAAAAATTAGGGACCCTTGTACCCCCAGGTACAAGGGTAAAAGATAGCCTACGACTTATTTTCAAATTGGTGGGATTGAGAAAAGGACATATCTACACTATTAAAAAGAGGTAGTTTGTGTTTTTTTGTTTGTAGGAGGTAATCTTAAGAACTGGTCCAATTGCTAGATTTTTTGCACTGATAAAAAAAACTGCTATATTCCTGAGTGACAGGCTATATTTGAAGACGCGGGCATATGCTAGTATGTAAAAATATCGTAGAAACTGATCAAGCGTTTTGGAGGAGTTCGATTACAAACATAAGATTTTTATATATTAAATAGATAATAATTTATATATACAGGATTTTGTGGTAGTCGGAAAAAAATCAAAAAATGATAAGTAAGTAGGTACCTACTTACCAAAATTCGATTTTTCAAAATAGATAAGAATTTCTATAATTTAACGTAAAGGTAATCCAAACATTGGGCAAATAGTAAAGGGCTTATAAAGCATTTATAAAGTGATCGTCGTTTTTTTTTTTTTTTTTCAAATAAAACCAAATCTGAGCCAAAATTCGGAGTATAGCGAACATTACACGGTAGGTTTTGCTGTCAGTTTTACCACAGTCAAAACCTTGATTGACGAAAAACCTACCGTCTAATGCGTTGCGTGACGGTTTTTAGTACTGATTGACGAAAACCATCATTCATGATTGATAGAATTGATTTACGCTTGCATGACCGTGTGGTTGCCTAAGACCGAAAGTTCATTAGGTACATAATAAATAAATCTAACGATATAAATACCTACGCTGCCTTATCACATAACCACAATTTCTCTGTGAGGGGTAATAAATGTTGATATTATGACATAAAGTTCAAAATCGCTTGAATATAATATTTATTCCAGTTGAATCGATGTCCGTTTAGATTTTGTATCTATTTGTATGTAACGGAATTAATTGACGATAAAGGGCTCTTTAATTAAAAAGTTATGTTCAAACAACCCGTTTGTCGGTCAAACACAACTCGTCTTTCATTAGCTAATTTATTTTTATCTTAAATAGACTAAGCAACGTTTGAACGTGTTATGTAATCTTTTTTTTTTTAACTGTTCTTTATACTAAGAAATTTGAACTAAATGAACATGTTTTAAATACTTCATGAATTCAAGTACCTAGTAAAGGAATTGATTATTATAACATTAGCAATAGTAATTGCGTATAGTTACGTTATAGTACATTATGATATACCTAAATGTGTAATGTTAGTGATTACCGTCGAGGCGGTATTTAGACCCGAGCCATGGCGAGGGTCTTGAATTAAATGTGGTACCTATTATAGTTTTGCTTTACTTCAAATTATTTTAAACATGAAAACTTAACTTTCAGGCAGTTTACTTACTAAAGTCATTGGCTTTTGTTACATAAATATTTAAAGTAAGATTTTTACATCTTATTTAATTCATCGAGTCAATGAATGGAACGAAACAACTAAGTACCTATCTAAATGTAAGTTGGTAATTGTGTTAAACCAAAATAAAAAACTTAAAATATTACGTAATGCCTGACTTAAATTTATTTAAAAGATAACCTTAAAAATCACTTTATATACACACACACAATAAAATAACTTTTAATTTACTTAAACAACTCTATCTAATGTTTTACTAATTAAAAAATATAATTTACAAATATTCTGAAAATAATAAATTACGAAACATAAATAATTAAATCAGTCTTTAAAATAATACCACATAGCCAAAGCGATTCATTAGATGGTGTACGCGTTAGATCATGTCAACTAATGCTCTATGATTTTTGTACAACGACTTCTACAAGGAACAATTCTAAGGCCAAGGAGGAGTACTCTTAATTTGCGAACAAAATGCAATATTTTTTGGATATACTAATTTAAGGACTAGGTGTTACTGTCTATCTGTTCGTTCAATATTACAAGTACAGCAGCAAGGAACGGGGTAAGGCTTCTTCACAGGTTTACGCGTTTTAGGATCGTACACGAGAAGAGTGCGCGTAGTTTCCAGGGTAACGCAAGTAGACTTCATATTGAAAGATGGCAGGTCTAAATGCTGGAAGCATTCCACAGAGGAGTCTCCTGTAGAAATTTTTTCTTTCCTGTTGCAAATAAAAAAATAAAATAAAAATCGCGTAATAATACGCATGCCTTGACGGGATCAAATATAATAATATCTATACATATAGAAGATCATAAGAGTGACAACACTATCGTTGTCAAAATAACTCAAACGCGAACATTAACAGTCATATTAAAGTTCCTTGGCAATAGATTGCAAGTTATAATAATTAACTTAAAGTACTCACGCGCATGTGATTTCCTCGATAGGTTGGCGGAAGAATTTCGATTGGATGATAACATCAGCGGTCGAATCGTTAGAGCCACTGTAGAATGTAGGCCATGTAACCTGATAAAAAGAATAAAATATGATTAGGCTCCTCTTCTAAATATTTCATATAAAAAATTAAATAATGAAATAAGAAAATGCTAGAGGTAGGCGCATGTCAAAGGTAGATAACAAAATATTATATATTTTAGTAATTGCGAAATAAAGTGATTGCTCAATAAAGTAATTGCAAAATAAAGTGATTGCGCAATAAAGTTATTGCAAAATAAAGTGATTGCACAATAAAGTGATTGCACAATAAAGTGATTGCACAATTGAGTTTTCGATTGAGTTTGAGAATATCATTATTTTCTGATCATTATGAAATAATTTAGGAGTAAATAAAGATTGTTTGGGTAGTGGCTACCGAATGTATTGTAGGTATATAGAATGAACTCGTACCGTTTTCCTGTAAGGGCAGTTGTGCCAGTCTTCTCTAGGTGATAATTCTTCAGTATTCACAGGTTCTCCGATTCTGTCGCCCATGTTGTCCTGAAAAAATATAATTAAATTGTCAGAAAAACGGTACCTACCTACAATAAAATTTATAAAAAAAAATGTAATAAAATTTGTTCTAAACGAATCTAAAGGGGTGTCTAGATAATGCTTATGTTGATAAGCATTATCTAGACACCCCTTCAGGGGTTTATTTT
This sequence comes from Mythimna ferrago, assembly GCA_910589285.2. Taxonomy (NCBI): domain Eukaryota; kingdom Metazoa; phylum Arthropoda; class Insecta; order Lepidoptera; family Noctuidae; genus Mythimna; species Mythimna ferrago. Next base: position 4,961,113 of record OU342680.1, read on the forward strand.
AAAAAAACTAGTAAGTAGTTAAGTATTAAACTGTTGAGTTTAATACTTAACTACTTACTAGTTTTTTTTAATGTGGGAAATCTTCTAATAGCTTCTTCCGCTCTAGGGCGAACCAAGAGTTATTGACTAATACCACACCTATGTTCCTTCTCTGTCCTTTGCGTTCTAGGACCACAAGTTTTCTTTTCGAAAATCGACCCATGGCCCCAGTAAGCTTCGGCCCATAAGGATATGCAGACATCAATTTGAAGCGCGCGTGGAACGCGCCATCGTCTACTCGAGCTCGGTCCGGACGGTTATCAGACAGCCGGACGGTGGGCTACCCATTGCTCGCCCACCTGACTACTAGTAAAAATATAAAATAGAGTAAAACTTACCGCGATAAACGTGGGTGTCAGTAATTGGTCGATCATATCTTGCATTTCGTCATACCCTTCCGGCTTGATGGAACAGAATCCCTTTCCTCTACATTCATCAGGAATTTTCATGTTAAATTCTGCAAAATCATGATTTATTAATAAAAATATTCTACATTTTATATTTCATTAATATTAAAATAATGTGATTTTATTTTACGCGATTCTTCTAAAATTCAAGAATACTTTCTTATGGGATAGATATACATATTTTCAGTAAATTTTATTTGTATTATTTAACAAAAGAGAAAAACATTAAACGTTTTATGAGAAGTTAAAAAGTAAAGAGCACTAAAAATAAAAGGTTTCAAATAATAATAAAACTTACCTTGATTAGGCGCGGCTTCGTTAACTACAATTAGGAGAGTAATCTGTTAAAAAAAAAATCAGCTTAATAAACAATCTTAATTAACTTGATGATTATATAATGATATAAGTTCAAAATACGAATAAGTGTTGGGCAAAATATAGTTTTATGATTGATGATTAATGCTTAAATTATTCAATCATGACTAAGAACTAAAAAATCCAATTATTAGTCATGATTGATTACTTTTAATCATCATTAAATTTCTCATGAATAATTTTATGTTTGCTTACCGCTAAAAAAACCCAAAATAATAATTAAAAATCAGTAAATAAAAGTTTGAAATCTTAATTTCAAATACGGATCTAAATATAGCAAACTGAAAATTATGAAAAAAGGAGATATCCTTGATGTTCAAAGTTTCAAATGATAGCCGTGATCGTATCTAATCATTGGTCATTCAATCATAACTAATGTTTGATTTATTTAGTCATGATTAAATCAATCATGTTTAAATTAGTCATGATGATAATCAATTGATTGAAAAAATTAGTTGATTGACCCAACACTGATACGATTGAACCTTAAAAATAAGAAAATAATTACCGCAATACAAGTTGAAATGAAAGTCGCCATTGAGACCAAAACAAATAATGCAACTCAAAATTATGCTACAATCAAGCGTGAATGAATTTTTAAATTTAATAATTAAATTATTACTGTGACTGTGTTGATGGCAGTTCTAAATAACGAATGAAAAATTGTTGGCCTACGCGGCTCATTTATACTGCAAAAGTATACCTACGCACAATCCAATCAATATTTTCCTGTTCACAAATTCCCTGTGACGTCTGTTTAATTATGACGATGCATGTTAAACGTATTACATATGTTTTTATCATTTATTGTCTGTATAGGTTACGCGACGAGCCCCAGATTCACACTGGTGATAGTAATCTTTGAAAATCTCTTCTTTTCTAAACTATAATATGCGTTTATGTATATGTGTATTTTTATTAGAACAATAGACTTTACATTAAAAAAACACAAAAAACTTTTCATTCATTCTTTTTTTTCTTTTCAGTTTTTTTTTCCATTCTTTTTTTTTCCTTTTCATTCTTTTTTTTTCACTTTATTGCAAGTACATAAATTTTTCACTCAATAAAAAATAGGACAGGTTATCTTCATGATAATATGAGTTGTGTATGTTAAAATTCATGCACAAAAAAAACACTCATTTTTTTTTATAAATTTAATTTGTGTATTCGTGAAACTAGTATACGTTCAGTAGTTTTTGACTTGGTTTTATATGTAGGAACTAGCTTCTGTCAGCGGCTTCGCCCACGTAAAATTAGGTTTCTCTATACAAACTTTAGGCCCCCGTTTCAACCCCTTCAGGGTTGAATTTTAGAAAATCCTCTCTTAGTGCTCGCCTACATCATAAAAGAAACCTTGTGCAAAATTTCACATTCCTAGGCTCTGTAGTTGCGGCTATGCGGTGATATGCCGTTCAGTCAGTTTCTTCTTTTATATATATTATATATATATAGATATATATATATCCTTATCTCTGTATATATATAGAGATAAGGATTTATTTATCAGAGGAGTCGATAACAGAGCCTTACTTTAATCAACCCACTGTCCAGAACATCTTAGAACAAAAAAAGAAGAAAATTTTATTTTGTTCATCTAAATTTGTAATTAATAAGATTCCGGATAATTGACATTAACTGTCTTGTATATTCAATTTGAAAGTTCTCACAAAAAGTGGGAAAAATTTGTGATATTTGTCTCCTGTGGTAAGACAATTAACTCTTCGAATGCCGTAATTAGAGACACAATAGAAAGACAATGGCTTATGTCGAACTGTGTAACTTAAGACACTCAAAAGGTTAACAGCGTCTCAACTTGATGAATGTGATAAATCATAATTAAAAAAAAATTAAATTAAAATTTCTTTATTTCAGACCCAATAGTCCATAAATTGTTAGTGTATTAGTAACAGAAAGTACTTATATACTATATAGCATTGTTAGTAACCTATAGCTAATTCCACCCAGTGTCTCTGGATGGGGCAATCCGGCCTATCAGCAATCATTTTCAGGATGCTGTTACGACTGTTGCGCAAACGTTGCAGTAAGGAAAACGCTTTCTTACGCATGATGGCGTGAAAGCCATCCGTGTGAGCCGCGGCAACATTCCCGACGCACTACAACGCCACGGCAACTGCAACAGCATCCTGAAAGCGTTATTATATTGTACGCGCAGGACGTTGTAAGCTCAGTTTGTATATGACACCCACAGGCCGCTCGAGTAGAAAGACTGACAAAACACCTTAAATAAACTAATTTTGACGTCTGCCGTGCAGCGAGCGAACCTACGGGCGAGCATATTACTCCGCACCGCCAACGCCCTGCGCTCACGCTCTATGTCGCCATCATAACGTAGGTCACTAGTGACAACATGACCCAGGTACTTAAAACTGTCAACCACATTGAGTACCACGCCGTTAAGATATACCGGAGGCACACGGCGAGGTTGTTGTTTAGGTGCTTTGAACACTAAGAGCTCACTCTTTTTTGAGTTGTATTTAAGGCCGTGTACCTCCGCATACATCTCGCAGATCGATAGTAGCTCTCTCAGTCCGCTTATCGACGGACTGAGCAGCACCGTGTCGTCCGCATAGCTTATGTTATTGACACACGTATTGTCGATGTGACAGCCGACATGTGTGCTGCTCAGTCGTTCTATAAGCTGGTTGATGTATACATTGAATAGCAGGGGTGAACTTAACCCCCCCTGCCTTACACCTCTTTCCATTCTGTATTCATCCGACAGAGTACCGACCCACTTCACCCGATTTGTCTGGTGAGCATACCAGTATCTGAGGAGGGCTATATACTCCACGGCACACCAGTGCCCCCTCACTTGTCCCATAACACATCATAGAAGACCAGATTGAAAGCTTTCGACAAATCGAGGAAACACGCGTACACCGGCGTCCTCCTCGCGGTTATAGTACTTGCCGGTGTGCTTTAGGCTAAGGATGGCACTCTCAGTAGACACTCCCGTCTTGAACTCGAACTGCGCATCATGCACTTCTACGTGTTCCAAGAGGCAGCCATTTAACAGACCATCAAATTTTTCGTTCATTTAATTTACGTGATGTTTTAATGTTATTACATAATGGTTACATAATGTAATATAGACGGTTACTTTACGTAAAGAATAAAAACATCAAATATCTAAATGGAACTTCTATTTTTCGACAACTTTAACAATTGATTTTTTTATATATTCCCTTTTATATATTAAGTTAGAGAAATGGATTAATAGTATTCGGATTCGTTTTTGTGATGTTGGTAAAAAAAATCATATCGCAAACTACTTTTCGAAAATTTTAACTTGGCAAAAAATCATTTTTCAAAACAACTTATTGCAATTTTTCAGTTATCAAATTCTTTTTGGCAAGTAAGTATCTAATTGACTAACAAATAATTACTTGATCAAGTTTCATTTTAGCATATTATCATACTTTTCCTAAAATATTGCTTCATTTTAATATACTGCCCGTTGAGCAAAATATCGATACGCGGCGTCCAATGTTTAGCGTGACTATAAATATTATTATGAATGAACCGATCCAGAAAAAGCTTGGGAAGGGTCGACGGAGACTCGTCAAATATTTTGTCCCACCAAAGTTCCTTCAGTTACTCTTAGCGTTCCAGAGCCTCGAACAATCCGGCAGCTCTTGCAGGCATCGGCCCTACTGGGATCTCAGTATCCCTAATAAGACTTATCCGTAGAAATGCTTGCGTCATGCACGTTAACTAATAAATACTGGTCTGATTGCTAAATTTTTTACACTGATAATTAAACTGCTTTATCGTTGAGCGAATTTATTTAGACTCAGATAGGATATTTTATGTACGCGGGTGAAGACGCGGGCAAAAGCTAGTATACAAAAAATATCATAGAAACCAGTCGAGCCGTTTCGGAGGAGTTCGACTTGTAATCGAACACTGTGACACAGGATTTTTATATATAAGATAGAGTCTGTCTAATAAGTTAAACGACTTGGGTAATTAATAAGATTTAATGAAATCTGATGTAGTCAACACGGGTTCAATAATCAAGGTTGATTAAGAGATAGAGATCATTGTTTACTAACAGAAGAACCTTATAAAAAGTACCGAATATTTGTACAAAATTCCCAAGTCGGTTGACTTAGGTATTAGACAGACTATACTTAAAAAAATTATAAATAACTATGATTTTGATTAATAATTATGATTTTGTAATAGTAGGCAAAAATAAAATAGTGATTCCTAAGTATTTACCGAAGTTCGATCTTTCAAAAAATGGGTAAGAATTTCTAAGATAAGTCTAACGATATAATACACTGCCTTATCACGTACCTACAAATTCTCTGCGAGGGATAATAAATGTTGATATTATGACGTAACGTTCAAAATCGCTTGAATATAATATTTTTTCCAGTTGAATCGATGTCTGTTTAGATTGTGTATTTGTATGTAACGGAATTCATTGACGTTATAGGGCTCTTTAATTAAATAGTTATGTTCAAACAATCCGTTTGTCGGTTAAACATAAGTCGTTTTCTCGTTAATTTATTTTTATCATAAATTTTTGAACGTGTTAAACTTTTTCTCAAAATACTAATCAACTGTTCTTTATACTTTAAAAATTTTCAATTAAATGAACATGTTATACGTAATGAATTCAAGTAGAATTGATTATTATAATATTGGCAATAGTGATTGCGTATAATACAAATATAGTTAAATATTATTAGGTATTAAATCAAATGTGGTATATATAGTTTTCCTGTTTATCACTAAGTACTTCAAATTATTTTAAACAAGTATGGGTGGGTAACCGTGTTAAATCAAAATAAAAAAACTTAAAATATTAATGCTTGACTTAAATTTATTTAAAAGATAACCTTAAAAATCTGAAAAACTATAGAAATAACTTTTAATTTACTTAAACAGTTCTATCTAATGTTTTACTAAATAAAAAATATAATTTACAAATATTCTGAAAATAATAAATTACGAAACATAAATAATTAAATCAGTCTTTAAAATAATACTACATAGCCAAAACGTCTGATTCGTCAGTTCATGTACGCGTATTGATCAACTTTAATTTTAATCCATAGTTATTCATCAATATTTTCCACAAAAGATGTTTGACAGTGGCTTTACTAGTTACGAAAGTTCCATAATATTTAATTATGTGTGGTCAGTCATTGTTACTTAATTTGCGAAAATAATGCAATCTTTTTTTGGATACACTAATAGGACTAGCTGTTAATATCTATCGGCTCGTTCAATATTACAAGTACAGCAGCAAGGAACGGGGTAAGGCTTCTTCACAGGTTTATGCGTATCAGGATCGTACACGAGAAGAGTGCGCGTAGTTTCCAGGGTAACGCATGTAGACTTCATATTGAAAGATGGCAGGTCTAAGTGCTGGAAGCATTCCACAGAGGAGTCTCCTGTAGAAATTTTTTCTTTCCTGTTGCAAATGAAAAAAAAAATTATAAATCGTGTTATAATACGCATGCCTGAACGGGATCAAATCTTTGTCAAAATAACTTGTCAATAGATTGCAAGTTATAATAATCAACTTAAAGTACTCACGCGCATGTGATTTCCTCGATAGGTTGGCGGAAGAATTTCGATTGGATGATAACATCAGCGTTCGAATCGTTAGAGCCACTGTAGAATGTAGGCCATGTAACCTGATAAAAAGAATAAAATATGATTAGACGCCTCTTCTATATATTTCATATAAAAAAATAAATAATGAAATGAGAAAATGCTAGAGGTAGGCGTGTGTCAAAGGTAGATAACAAAATATTTTATATTTTAGTAATTGCGAAATAAAGTGATTGCTCAATAAATTAATTACAAAATAAAGTGATTGCGCAATAAAGTAATTGCAAAATAAAGTGATTGCACAATAAAGTAATTGCAAAATAAAGTGATTGCACAATAAAGTGTTTGCACAATAAAGTAATTGCAAAATAAAGTGATTGCACAATAAAGTAATTGCAAAATAAAGTGATTGCACAATAAAGTGATTGCACAATAAAGTGTTTGCACAATAAAGTAATTGCAAAATAAAGTGATTGCACAATAAAGTAATTGCAAAATAAAGTGATTGCACAATAAAGTGATTGCACAATAAAGTGATTGCACAATACAGTGATTGCACAATAAATTGACAATAGAGTTTGAGAATATCATTATTTTCTGATCATTATGAAATTATTTAGGAGTAAATAGATTATTTGGGTAGTGGCTACCGAATGTATTGTAGGTATATGTATAGAATGAACTCGTACCGTTTTCCTGTAAGGGCAGTTGTGCCAGTCTTCTCTAGGTGATAATTCTTCAGTATTCACAGGTTCTCCAATCCTGTCGCCCATGTTGTCCTGAAAAAATATAATGAATTTGTCAGAAAAACGTAGGTACCTACAATAAAATTTATGAAAAAGAAATGTAATAAAATTCGTTCTAAACGAATCTAAAGGGGTGTCTGGATAATGCATATCAACAATTTATTACTGAACTTCCTACTACTTTTTTTAATGTGGGAAATTATCTAATGGCTTCTTCCGCTCTAGGGCGAACCAAGAGTTACAGACTAAAACCACACCAATGTCCTTCTTTGCCCTTTGCGCTAGGATCACAAGTTTTCCTTTCGAAAATCGACCCATGGCCCCAGAAAGCTTCGGCTCATAAGGAAATGCTGACATCTCTTTGAGTAGCGCGTGGAACGCGCTATCGTCAACTCGAGCTCGGTCTGGATGGTTACCAGACAGCTGGACGGTGGGCTACCCACTGCTCGCCCACTTGACTACTAGAAAAAATATAAAATAGAGTAAAACTTACCGCGATAAACGTGGGTGTCAGTAATTTGTCGATCATATCTTGCATTTCATCATACCCTTCCGGCTTAATGGAACAGAATCCCTTTCCTCTACATTCATCAGGAATTTTCAGGTTAAACTCTGGAAAATCATGATTTATTATAAAAATATTCTACATTGTATGTATATTTCATTAATGTTTAAATAGTTTTGTGTAATTTTTACACGATTCTAATGTCTTCTAAAATTCAAGAATACTTTCTTAAGGAATAAAATAATATAAGTAAATTTTTTCAGAAAATTTTATTTTTATTATTTAACAAAGAGAAAAACATTAAACGTCATGTGAGAAGTTAAAAAGTAAGGGGCGCTAAAAATAAAATGTGTCAAATAATAATAAAACTTACTTTGATTAGGTGCGGCTTCGTTAGCTACAAATAGGAGCGTCATCTGTTAAAAAAAAAACACAACTTAATAAATAATCTTAATTAATTTGATGATTATATAACGTTATCAGTTCAAATTACGAATACTAAATAATATATAAATCAGTTCAAATTGCGAATACTAAATAATAAAAAAAAATAATTACCGCGAAACAAATTGAAGTAATAGTCGCCATTGTAACCAAAACAAATAATTGCAACTCAAAGTTATGCTACAGTCAAGCACTGAATGAATTGATTAATAAATTATTAATTTAACAATTTAATTATTAATTTAATAATTTAATTATTGCTGTGACTGCGTTGATGGCAGTTCTAAACATCGAATGAAGATTCGTTGGCCTACCTAGCAAATTTATACTGCAATAGTTTACGCACAATCCAATCAATGTTTTCCTGTTCATGGGGAAATTAATTAAATTAAATTATTGGCATCCCTGATCGATTGACGGACGACCGGAGGACAGTTACGTATTCACAATTCCCACAAGTAACGTCAGTTTAATTATGACGATGCATGTTAAACGTATTACGTATGTTTTTCTCATTTATTTATTACCTGTCGCGACGCGCCCCTGATTCGCACTGGTGTTACTTAGTACCTAAGTAATCATTGAAATTCTCTGCTTTTCTCTGCTATAATATGTATATTATAACTATATATTTAGATTTATATATTCTTTATTGTAAGTACACAAGTTTAACAGTTAATAAAAAACAGGAAAAAAATATTCTAACTATTATGATTCATGATAATTGGTATTAACTGTCCAGTTTATTCAAATGAAAGTACCCAAAAAAATGGGTAACTCCAAAAATAAATGTAGTAACACACATATCAGCTTCTTGACACGATGAATCAGATAAATCATAACACTTGGAACTGCATTTGAAAGCAGTGTTTCCCAATGTCCCTGGGCAGGGAAAACCTGTATGCACTGGTACCAACTGGTACCACAGTATAAGATTACGTTGGGACTTTTTTGATACAGTAATTGCCTGTACATTAAACTGGTTATTATTGGTTTTTGAATGAGTGAAGAGTGTTTGTCTATATTGTGTTGTAATAGCGTCAAAACAACAATTAGCGAAAGGGGAATTTAAGTTTCCTGAATGTGAATTTTTTTTTTTTTTTTCGATGGGAAAAATCATCTTATGACAACCCCCGCTCTTGGGCTGAGTGGGAGATAGTGTCAGACTTACTGACTAAAAAACCCATCCCGTTCCTTCAAGCCTTCATACCGGGGCTCGAGCGCCCTTTCGGATAACCCTGGCCCCAGTAGGCTTCGACCCGGCTGGGCCTCTGCTGTTGCTGACAACTCCTTGAGGCGCGCGGGAACAGCGCGCTCTGTCGACGACTTAGGCTTGGTCCGGACAGTTACCGGACGGCCGGACAGCGAGCTACCCATTGCTCACTGTCCGCATGCCCGCGCCTACGGTGGCCGGAAATCGGGATCGGAATCCCGGCGGCGGCGAGAGCGCCGTTGCCTGATGCGGTCGGCCTCCTCCTTAGCGAGCATTACTGCTTCGCAGAAGTCGGCGACCACCTGCCACTCCTCCTCGCTCCGGACCAATCATGTAGACGTACCTAACTTTTTTTTTAAATTTTGTTCCTTTTATGTTAACAGTACTATGACATGTCCTTTAAAGACGCTGGTTGATACACTGGTCATTATTATAAGGAAATAGGAAATAGTATTTTTCCGTTCTTGTGATGTTGGCAAAAATATCATATTGCAAAATATTCATTTGGCAAAAAATCATTTGTCAAAACAAGTTATCGCAATTTTTCAGTTAGCAATTCATTTTTGGCAAGTATCTAATTGACTAACAAATAATACTTCATCAAATTTAATTTTAGCATAACATACTTTTCCCAAAATATTGCATCAACTTTACCAAAATGGCCTAAATGGCAAATAGTAATGCCTTTCGAGCAAAATGTTGTCGTTTTACAAAGTAGCGTCCAATGTTTAGCTTTATTGTCAGTGTAGGGTGACTATAAATTTTGAATGAACCGATCCAAAAAAAGCTTGGGAAGAGTCGTCAGAGGCTCGTCAAATAACTTGTCCCCTGGGCGGAAAGCGAGTATCAGACTTTTAATTACTAAAACCACCAACGTTCCCTCAGTTACTCTTTGCGGTCCAGGGCCTTGGTGACTATTCCGAACAATCCCGCAGACCTAGCAGGCATCGGCCCTTAGTAGGGCGGATATGTCCTATTAGGAATACTGAGATCTTAGTAGATCTCAGTATTCCTAATAGGACATATCCGTAGAAGTGCCCGCGTCACGCGCACACGTTGACTAATAGGTTTCCTGCATAGTTGCCTGCATACCAGTTTGTAATTACGAATTTTGACGAGTGTAGCAGTAAATGTCTAGTTTTTTATACGAATATTAACTATATATGATATTGAGACGTGTACTCAACACGTCTCAGTATCTTTAGTTGATAAAGAAGAGCATACCTCTTCTTTATTGACCGTATCGATTGCCATTTGCCATGTTCCATAACAAATGCAATGCAAAAAACATTATCCTTACATGTCATAAAACTTCTGAACAGATTTTAACCTTTCGAATGCCGTAATCAGCGACACAATAGAAATACAATGAGAGAGCGAACGCTGGCGTTCGCTTATTAACTCTTTGAATTTCGTAATTAGAGACACAATAGAAAGACAATTACCTTATGTCGGACTGTGTAACTTAAGACATTCGAAAGGTTAATACAGTTTTCGCCAATAGACAGAGTAAAGCTAAAACTACACTACACTGACGCACACGTGTGACATGCCTGATTCGTACGTAGAATGACGTTGCGTGGCGTGTATCAAGTGTAGCTCTGCAAGTCTAGTTTCTATATAAAATGTATGGAGACCGACGCGCCCAGATCGGCGTGTGTGACACACGTGTGCGGAGTGTAGTTCTGCCTTAATTCATGTAGAAGTTTTAGGTGTAAAACATATACATGTTAAAGTATAGAAAAGCTGAGTATTTCAGAGATTTGTACCATCAGTTCGAAGCTGAAGCGGGTCGTTAATAAATCTATCAACATATAGATAAATATGGGCAAATCCATAAAACAAAGTTATTCCTCAAGGATAGTGTGAAAATTTCCTTAGTTACACTCCATGAAAATTCATTATACCCTGGATTTTCTAGGTGATATAATGCAATAATTATATGTATATTATGTTATGTCTGACTATAATAGTTCATATTGTTTTTTGTGGTTAAGGAAATTGATATCTATGAGTAGTGATATCATGTGGAATTCCATTATGATTTTGTTACACAACTATGCTTAAGTCAATATTCAGCCAAACAAGAGCATTATATGGGACGACTGATTATTATCTGACCTCTACAAGTGACAAACCAATAAGTGAATGCATCATCATTATCAGCCTTTTTAATGTTCCCACTGCTGGGACTCAGGCTCCTTTCTAGGAGAGGAAATGGGCCGTAATCCATCACGCGGGCGCAGTGCGGATTGGTGAATGTCACATTTCTTCGAATTTTTGGTTCTAGGACATGCCAGTTTCCTCACGATGTTTTCCTTCACCGTTTTGAGAGCAATGGTGATGAAATAAATTACACAAAGTAATGCGCCTGGCTGGGCTCGAAACCGCGGCCTACAACTCGTAAGTCGGAGCCATTACCACTCGGCCACCACTGCTCCTGCTATTTATGATAATAAAATACTTAAATATGCTAAAATAATATACTAATTAAAAAATTAAGATTATCATAAATAACTTATTTTATATTTTTCCATTTGAAGTTTCTGTTATTTGTTTATTGTGCAAACCTACCACAGTTGTCTTTTTTAACCCAAAGGTTGACTGGTAGAGAATGCCTTGTGCACTAAGTCCGCCTATGTACCACTATTGTACATGAAATTTAAACAAATAAATAAGTATTAAAAAAAAATGGGTGCAAACCATTGATTTACAAAACAAACTTATTTTTAATAGCATTATTGGCTTCTAAAATTCTATGTTGCCTTCTAAATTAATAAGTGGAGCACAATTAACGACCGTCTGAATGATACCATTTTTTCTATCAGCCAATAATTACCTTCTATATAGGGTGACTGGCAATTAGTGTACGATACTTAAACACGTGATTGTGCTCATGATAACAAACAATTTTTATTATGGGAGCAAAGCCGAAATCGCGAAAAAAAATATCAGCTGTTCAGTACATTAGGCAAACATAAATGTACTGAACAGCTGATTTTTTTTCGCGATTTCAAGTTTGTTCCCATAGTAAAACTTGTTGGTTATCATGAGCACAATCACGTGTTTAAGTATCGTACACTAATTACCAGTCACCCTATATGTATAAGTCACTTTTTGGGTGGTTATAAAACACACGACAGTCAAGTGCTAGTCGGACTCGTGTACGAAAAAAAAGGTTTGTTGTATGGCAGCCTCACTTAAATCGTCGCCCTCCCCGCTAACTGTCCTATCTCACAAACTGGCGTATCTGCACTGATATTACCTACGTATTCATAAAATTATTTCGAATAAATTCTCTCTAATCGTCGTATCTGTGTCGTTTACCGTTTAGAAGATAATCACATATTTTGTTTTGCGTAAATGCAGAAGAAGGGAAAAAATATCCTCACTACCTTCGTACCTTAGGAATAGGACTTTAGGGACTACTACTAACTTAAAGGATAAGTTAAGATCAATATAAAAAACTTATTAATTCAATAATAATGCTACAGCTAACGCAACATTATAAAGATGATTTTAACACCCTGACCGAAAAACGGTCGCTCGGAAAAATAGAAATTGCTAGTTATTACAGTTAGCAGGGAGGATGACGAAATGTTTATTTTATTTTGTTTTTTAGTATTTGTTGTTATAGCGGCAACAGAAATACATAATCTGTGAAAATTTCAACTGTCAACTATCACGGTGCGTGAGATACAGCCTGGTGACACGGACGGATCCTTATTAACATCCTTAGTAATAGGGTCCCGTTTTAATTTTTGGGTACGGAGCCCAAAAAAGTGACCTTTTCGTATCAATAACAAACCACAATAACAATATTCCACAACTATCACACAACGCCGTCTAGTCCCAAGCTAAGCAGAGCTTGTGTTATGGTTACTAGACAACTGATAAATATACTTATATATTTCTAAATACATACATATTATAGATAAATTACATCCAGACACTGAACAAATGATCATGCTCATCATATAAACATTTGTCCTGAGTGGGAATCGAACCCATGACCTGCGGCATAGCAGTCAGGGCCACTAACCACTAGACCAAAAGGCCAGTCAAATCAAAGAAAAAAAAAAATTTAAAAAGACATACATTTACTTCTTTATCAAACGTATGACAAACAAAGTCGTATCAGAGTAAAGTAGGTCAAGTACATTTTCACAATTTGCAATTATTCTTGAGCACAAAACAAATGGTAAATATTACATGAAAATAATTGAAAACATAACAATACCTCTTAGTAACAGATACGCAGTATTTTGAGCATTTTCTACTAACAATGGTCTCATGTTGTCACGTTTTACTATCTATGACAATACCAGTTATTATATAGCTATTATTATTATTATTAAATCTAGCCTATACTGTCCCACTGCTCGTCAAAGGCCTCCTTCCATTCCTTCTATTGTTCCCGACTCTGAGCTACTTTTTGCCAATTCCTAAGGAAGATAAGGAGGAGTCGTCCCGCCATCTCCTTAGTCTGCCACGGCCTCTGTCGACAGTACCAGTATATATTATTTTTATTTGTATCTACTAGTTGTTGAGTTATGTTGTTACTACTATCTGTTACTACGATGGTAACAGATACCTACGGAGTATTTTGAGGATTTTCTACTAACAATGGTCTCATGTTGTCACGTTTTACTATCTATGACAGTACCAGTTATTATATAGGTATTATTATTATATCTAGCCTATACTGTCCCACTGCTCGTCAAAGGCCTCCTTCCATTCCTTCTATTGTTCCCGACTCTGAGCCACTTCTTGCCAATTCATAAGGAAGATATCTAAGTCGTCCCGCCATCTCCTTAGTCTGCCACGGCCTCTGACGACAGTACCAGTATACATATACATTATTTTTATTTGTATCTACTAGTTGTCGAGTTTTGTTACTACTATCTGTTACTACGATGGTAACAGATACCTACGGAGTATTTTGAGCATTTTCTACTAACAATGGTCTCATGTTGTCACGTTTTACTATCTATGACAGTACCAGTTATTATATAGGTATTATTATTATATCTAGCCTATACTGTCCCACTACTCGACAAAAGCCTCCTTCTATTCCTTCTATTGTTCCCGACTCTGAGCCACTTCTTGCAATTCCTAAGGAAGATATCTAAGTCGTCCCGCCATCTCCGTCTGCCACGGCCTCTGTCGACAGTACCAGTATATATTATTTTTATTTGTATCTACTAGTTGTTGAGTTATGTTGTTACTACTGAAGATTTTAAAGTGATTGCAAATCCCTTTGTAACTAAAGAAATAGATTTTCTTGGTCAATAACAAAAACTGTCCTTAAAAATATTTAAAATTCCTTGTCACCATCTTGTTACTAAGAAATTGTCGATTTATTTATTAAATAACATTGTGATCATTGTGATGCTGATCAATTTTCGCTAGAACCGCGAGAGAGAGAGCGCTTTGTCTTGAAGAAGTTCCCTGAAGAGTTGCGACGGTTTGTTTGCTAAACAAAAAAAAAACAACTGATATTTCTAGTTTCTTTCCTAATATCATTTAATTTTTTCCAGGGGGCTGGTTATCTTAAGCGGGCGGACCGTGACCGTCTCCATGAGATATTCCTGAAATACGCCACCGTCGACAAGAACGGTGAACGGTACATCACCAGTGAAGATTTTGTACGGAAGTTCTTAGGATTATTCGAAGAAGGTTAGTATACATTCGTTAATAAAAAATATCTGCAGCAATGCGCATACTGGCTGGTTAAAAAAATCGGGTGCTTGCCCGAAATTAAGCGCATTGATTCGTTTATTACTATTTAGATCCAATATTTATGTACTCTTTTGGAGTTTTACCGGGTATTTTTGTGTGAAGTTCAGCAAATGAACTGCATAAATATGTGAAATCATTGAAACGAGCGGTCTCGGTATATTGGATCTAAGAAGTTTATTGTAGTATTGACAATCTTAGCGAAGTTTGCCGAAAAGTTTGACTCTATACATTTCTATTTTGAAGTTTAATATATATTTTTTTATTTACTATTAATACTCGCTAAATATTCTCCAGCGTTTGACAGTATAATAATAGTTGACTCTAGACATTGGGCTAATTATATCGTCATAACCTTAGTCCCATTTATTTAGGACACGCAAGGTCAAACTACATAACAAAAAAAAACTTGGTCGGAGAGAATAAACGAGGCAAATGACCTAAATGCATCAGATATACTATAATATTGGTATCGAACATCAATAGATAACAAGATAATAACGCTATCAAAACCTAACATACGATTATGAAAAATCCCCTAATAATCCTGATATAATTTATTGCATTATAACACAGAATGATTAAAATTATTTGCAATCCTAGAAGCCGTGTACAAGGTGATACTATAATCGTAGTAATAAGAAAAAAATATGATTACCTTATCAACCATGATATCTAATTTTTACGTCACGTTCCAACCATGCGTACGCGCATGCACTTTGAATGTGAAGCAAATTACTTGCAAGAAATGATTGTAAATAATAGTAGGCTGACTTATCGCGAAGATTAATAATATATGATATAAATATTTTTGTATATTTATATCAAACGCAAATTAATCAGCAAATGGAATGCTCTTACATATATAACTCTTAATCACAAATTAGTTAAAAAACTAACTTATGATTAGGATAGCTAACGTGAACGCTATCCGAGTCGAACTAGTCGAACGAATCGAAAGAAAAGAATTTCAGAAAAGCAAAGGTTAGCTTTGTGTTATTCTATGTAAAAATTGTTAAAAATGGATATTAATATGATTGACTTGACGGATCTGGAAGATTTGAATTTTTTAAATATTTCAAATACCAATAAAGATCACTTAGGGGCAAGTTGCCCTGCATATGTCAAGTTGCCACAGTTGACCGGTACCTACATGGATTTTATAATATTGAAATATAACACAAACAAGACCCGTTGCTAGGCAACCACACATTAAGACACGCCACAACTCTTGTACTGAATTAATGTACTAAGGCATTTTTTTATAGGTAAGACGGTACCGTAAAACAGGGTGAATAGAGACTTTGGTTTGGTTTTTCACTTTGATACTATAACAGAAGCATCGATTTTTTAGAATAACAATTCCTTAAAAAAATTGATATACTTAGTTAAATGGTGCAAAAAATATTCAAATATCGAGAAAATACCCTTTAAAGTTTTGTCTCTATTCACCCCTAAGTCTCTATTTACCCCATTTTACTGTATCAGATTATCTTTAGCGTTCTATAAGTTGTCTTTGTCTAATAAGTTGTCTTTTCGACATTCTTTCGAATCGCTTTGCATTAGACACGAGGATAATTATCATGCCAGCTGAAACAGTTAACTGGACTTATTAATATGTTTACCATTGAGTTAGCGCCTAGATCTGTTTACAAACGATATAGTCGACTGGTGCAGTAATGAATAGGTAGCATCCTAGTATAATGGGTAGTTTGCATACGGTGTGTGTGTCCAGCATTGCTTAGTGTGTACTTAGGAATGCTGATCATTACAGTAGGAACTTTGATGACCAGTTCAGACCATCTTGAGAAATATTGTAACGAAAACCACTTTTTCATGGAGTTCTTGCCGGTTCTTCTTCATAGGAAACGACCAATTTGGAACCGTGCACTAGCTTCTGATATTTTATAAGTGCCCATGTAGGCCTATGTAAAATAAAAAAATTTGAATTTTTAAACAGGAGTTGAATTTAAACCAGATGCTGTCTCCTTTATAAGTATAACAATAGCTGCTGTCAGCGATAGTCGAAAATTATCCCAAGAGAACACACTCTCAGGATAAAAGTATCCTATGTTTTATTCTAAGACATAGTATCACCCGTGTACCAAGTTTCATCGAAATCCGTTCAGCGGTTCGAGTGTGAAAATGTAACAAACACACACACACACACTCACAAACGTTCGCCTCTATAATATTTATAATTGCGATAAAAGTTCTACGAATTGCCCACTTCAGAGTTAGATCTTAGCATGGCATCTTATTTATCTTGCTATATTGTCCCACTGCTGGGCAAAAGCCTCCCTCTCCCTTTTCTAATGATTTTGTCTTCTACTAGTGCGGGCCAGTTATTACAATAGAAGGCGACCTGTCGAGTTGTCGACCTCGTTCCGCCATCTTCTACTCTACTAGTTGTACTCGCCCATTTCACAATTAACTGACGAGCGACAGACATGTCCGGATAGCGTAGTTGCCAAAATAATAAATAAGAAAATCATCTTTTGAAAACAAGCTTTTATTAGTAAATAATTTTATTACGGAGTTCCCTATAGCCACTTTCGACTCTATCATCAGATTAATTCCATGTCATAATAATATTAAATTGTTATCCAATATTAATTTCTATCATCGGACAAACCGACGCACGGCGAGTATCCACCCTTACGTTGTTGAAACATCTACGGTCCGGACTAAGCGTTTCGCCTCGTCATTTATACCGCGTACTTCGAAGGACTGGAACAGTCTGCCTGCTGCGGTCTTCCCGTCCGATTATAATTTGGGTGTCTTCAAGGCTAGAGTGAATAGGCTCTTAATAAACTAGTGCGCCTCACCATCAACGATTGCATCACTGCTTACCATCAGGCGGGATCGCAGTCAAGTACTAGTTTATAACAGATAAAAAAAAAAAAAAAAATACGACCTACCACCTACAACCTACATATACATGTAAAATTTATAACTTGGAAACAGGGAAGTGGGTCAAATTATGTCAGATGGACATCGGGACAGGTGGATTGAAATAAAAACTTTAAAACCTTACGGCGAAAGTCTAATGTTATATATATTTACTAACTTCTGCCAGCGGCTTCGCCCGTATGTTTCTCCATAAAAAGCTTGGACCCTCGCTTCATCCCTTTACCCCTAAAGGGATAAAGCGTGAGTTGAATTTCGGAAAATTCTCTCTTAGGGCTATTTTTCACCGCGACACCTGGTTTAATATTACTCTGAGCTACTAAACTAGACACCATAAGACACGAGTCGCCACACGTCCGAGCTGGTCGCGCCACCAAATTGGTTGCGCAACCAAACGGACACCAAGTGAGTAACTCTCTATAGAGCTGTATACATTTTGTTGGTAGCGGCGACTGGTCGCACCGCAATGGCTCAAAATAGGTACAGAAGTCAATCTGCATATGTACAAAGCGCGCTCGAGCAACGCACACATAGACACCGCTCACGGACACGATATCTCGGTCGCGTCTCGGATCACTTGTCGTCGTCGAACAGTTCCGGCTCAATCGCTCATTAGTGTGCGTCCACCGAGCGTAGGTATAAAAAGTAAAATACATGAGATTGTCTTCTGTGCCTGTCTATTTTGTGGCAATGGTGTCCCGGTGAAATATAGCCCTTAGTGCTTGTCATAAAAAGAAACGTTGTCCAAAATTTCACGCTCCTAGTCCCAGGAGTTTCGTTGATTTGTCAGTCAGTCAGTTTCTGCTTTTATATATAGATGATTCTTAAAAAGTACCACTAATATGATAAAATATAGGCATTCATTCACCCTATGTAGGTGAAGGAAGAATGTGTGGATATTTTCCTCAGTAATTCATCAGCTAAATAATTCAATAGAAATTATGTGTGTGCCAATTTCTTGCCTATACGACGCCAATAATAAATAATGAGTAAAGAATATTCATATAATTTCCACATTATAATTGCTTTCGGGTTTCTCCATTAGGAAAATTACCTAATTTATTGATAAGCATAAGCATTTACAAAAGGAACTGGAACGATTTGCCTGCTGCGGTCTTCCCGTCCGATCATAATTTAGGTATCTTCAAGGCTAGAGTGAATAGATTCTTAATAAACTATTAGTGCGCTTCACCATCAAGGATTGCATCTCTGCTTACCATCAGGTGAGATCGTAGTCAAGCATCGTCGCATTTTTTTTTTTAAACTCATTTATTGAAATTATAAAATACAGGTGTTCCTTTAAATCTAAAACTCGCCAAACTTTGACGTTTGAAGGCGAGAAGCGCTCTTTAACATAACAGTGCTACCTTTGTAGTTTGTACACACTTACTACCGTATAGTTAGAATTACATAATTAATATATTTAGCAATGTTCACAATCGAGCACAATGTTCTTTAATTTTGTTTTAAGTGATTGTTTACTCAGTTTTACTTCTTTTCTCAATAAATCTAAATCTATGTTAAACACTTTAGGTACCAAATACTTAGATGTTCTCTTACCATAATAATTTGTAGTCTGTGGTTGAACTAATTTTGCGTGTGGATACAGCATTATGCTGAGCGTGCGGCAGTTTTGCTCGGACGTGGCGCATAAATTATTTTATTTTATTGTTATTCTGTCGTGGAAAATGTATAAAATAATAAAATGTAACATGTTAGTCTTAAGTTTCCGCCTTTTCAGACAAATACCATGTTTTTCTTTCTTCTTTCTTTCTTAAACTCTGGTTTATTTAAAAAAATGTGGCGGGCTAGGTACTTCGCCTAAATGTATTTAGTTTTTGATACAATGTTAAAAAGTCTGATGGGCTTTCCTTAAAAAGTGGTAATTGTACTCATAAATTAAACAACTTAATAAAATGGAACCCACTCTGAAATCACGAAAAAAATCCATAGCTCCTACATTTAAGTTCACTCAACTCGACAAAATTTATGGAAATGTGTTTTTTTTTTTCGTGATTATCAGACTTCGGAATTAGGTAAGTAGGTACATATACTGATTTCATACAGCGAAAGCATAAAGTGGATATGCCTTAAATTCCGAGATTAATTTTAAAGAGCAGATTTTTTTATGACTCTATCAGAAATATAGCAGACAAATTTCTTCCTGCATTAATGACGAGGAGTATAATGATAGAAACTGTATAAATTTGTTAACCTCACCTCAGTTGACGTAGAGAGATCTTTTTCAATTAAAAATACTAATAAAAATTCTATGTTAATTATCTTGATTTTATTTGTCTTATTTCTGAGGTTTTTATTATTATTTATTTGTAATATTGTTGACCACACGGGATTTTTTATTACAAATCCCGGCAAGATCCATATTATTATAAACATTTCGATGCAAGTACATGAATAACTACCTAATTCCGACGCTCTGGCCGCTATGAGTAGTTGGTCGTATAGTAAAAATTGTTCATATTGATGAGTATAATGACCCCTTTTGGAAAGCCCATACATATTTAATTAGCTTTGGAAATAATAATTAGTTAGAAATAATAGTTTTACGAGCTTAAAAACCCACTTTGTAAACTCTGTGGTAATCACAAATTGGCATATCAAAACCAATACCGTTTAAGTAAAACGTTGATTGAGTTTTCCTCAAAAACTTAGTCCAGTCTACATCGTAGGGGTCCAGCAGAGTCGAAGCCTACTGGGGCCAAGGGTCTAAGTTCCGAAAGGGAGGCTCGGCCCCGGTATTAAAGACAACGAAGGAACGGGATGGGTTTTTTAGTCAGTAAAAATCTGACACCATCTCCCGCTCCGCCCAGAGCCGGGGGATGTCATCTAGATGATTTTTACCCATCGAAAAAAAAGTCCAGTCTACATGAATCAAGCCTGATTAACAATACCTAATCACTACGGCCCGGGGATGGAAAGAGCAAGGGAGTCGGACCTATCGTCCCCGCACACGGGCCACAAAAAAAGGCGCTTTAAGCTTCTTTTTGAGGCGGCCTTTTTTCGTGGCGCGCTTCAGCGTTTTTTTGTGGCCGATTCTAGCTTTTTTTTTTGTAGCGGCGTTTTTTTGTGGTCCGTATGCGGGGACACTTATCCAGCAAAAGTCGTACACTCTCCCTCTCGAGTCTCGCTACACCCAGAACGGGAAAGTTATTTGATGATTGGTTGTGTTTTAGTAAATTTTGTATTGAATGACAGCTCCTTCAATACCCATCCTCTCAAGTCATTGTTATACTTAGTTCTTGTTGTTGTGTTCATTCCCAGAACCTGATTAGTGTGTTCAACTTTAGGTACGCTTAGTAGAAAAAACTTAGATTTTAGGATTCCGTAACCAAGGGGTAAAATTGTTTTCTTTTTTTTTCACTCAACATTCATTTTTAATCCCCGACGGAAAAGAGTGGTGTTATAAGTTTGAGGTGTCTGTGTGTCTGTATCTGTCCGTGGCATCATAGCTCCTAAGCGATTGCACCGATTTTTATTTATATAGAGTCATTACATGTTGTAAATTATTTTCCAGATGACTACAATGCGGAGTCAGTCAAGCTCATCGCGGGGATCGTGGATATGGACAAGGACGGGTTCATCTCGTTCTCGGAGTTCCAGGCGTTTGAGGGGCTGCTGTGCGTTCCCGATGCGCTGTACAAGACCGCCTTCCAGCTGTTCGATACTAATGGAAATGGACTCGTCGCTTTTGGTAAGATAGAGAACGGAAAAGATGTAATTTTGCAAGTTTAACTTCAATCTTTACCGGTCTTCTAAACGTGGTTCGATATATTCTGTCGACCGTACTTTAAACCTAAATTGCTGTTCATTTACGTGTATTGTGTCGGTGCTAAAATCGTTAAAAAATAAAACGCCCATTTTGACGTTTAAGAAAAACCCTAAAATGTCACTTGGAACCAAACTGAAAGAAATAATAAAATAATAAATTATTATTAATAAATAATATGAATTACTAATAAATATCAGTTATTTATAATAATATTTATTAATGATTAAATTCTGATACTTTTCTGTATCTCAAATTCCTGAAGAATTTGACTACCACGCGAAATGATCTTTAGGGGGATCTACTGTTCTTTTTCTTCTTCTTTTCGAATCGATGGTAAATCGATGGTTTGAGCCCAGTAGGTGTCACTGCAGTTATTAAATCGGTACTCATTAAATCCTCCAAGGTGCTGGTGTATGGGCCCTTGGGGGACTCTAGCGTGTGGCTCATATTCTGAAGTGGGCAACCGCACTTAGATTAAGTATCCGACGGGTCTATAAAACCCCATTTCGCCATCTACTGTTCACCAAGTTAAATACTAAGATTTCATCACGCATGCGAGACGGGTGAAAAAAGATTGCATGTAGCGGAGATGAGAATGTTAAGATGGATGTGTGGTGTGACGAGAATGGATAAAGTGAGAAATGAGTATATTAGGGGAAGTTTGAAAGTGGCGCCAGTGACTGAAAGGTTGAAAGGAAATCGTTTGTCTTGGTATGGTCATGTAAAGAGGAGAGATGAAAAGCATGTTGCTAAAAGAGTTATGAATTTACATGTGGATAGATGGAGAGGGAGAGGGAGGCCAAAGAAAAGATGGATGTATTGTGTGAGAAGTGATATGAAAGAAAAGAGAGTTAGTGATAGCGTGACGAGTGACAGGACAGTATGGAAGAAAAAAACGTGTTGCGCCGACCCCAAATAAAATGGGACAAGGGCAGGAAGAAGAAGATCATGCATGCGAGATTGCTCTGCACGCTTAGCCCCCGCAAATTTCCTTTTCATACAAGTATTTAATGTAATGCGTGGAATACGCACGCGGGATGCGGGGCGTGAAATCGGACAGCAGCCCGAAATCAGCATGAAATCCGCACGATATTAAAAACACCCTTAATTAAGGCAAATTTTAACCGGACATCTTGAAATTAAAGGATGTGGATGGATGGAGAGGGAAAGGGAGGCCAAAGAAAAGATGGTCCATCCATGTGTGAGAAGTGATATGAAAGAAAAGGGAGTTAGTGATAGCGTGACGAGTGACAGGACAGAATGGAAGAAAAAACGTGTTGCGCCGACCCCAAATAAAATGGGACAAGGGCAGGAAGAAGAAGAAGAAGATCTTGAAATTAAAGACTCAAAAATTAAAATCAAATTCCTGCTACTACAGAAATATTTCAAAAGTTCTTTATTTACTAACCTTTTATCTGCAAAAATCTTTCCACCCCATTCCAGATGAATTCGCCGAAGTCATGCGCAAGACGGCATTACACCAGAAACTTCCATTTAACATGGAGAGCACCTTCGTCCGTCTATACTTCGGCAAAGACAAGAAGAGATTGGTAACCTACCCTGAGTTCAGCCAGTTCCTGCATGACTTCCACGAGGAGTACGGAGTGGAAGCCTTCAAGAAGTGTGATAAAGATGGGTCGGGCTTCATTACTGCCAGCGACTTCAGAGATATCATGCTGTCTGTTAAGAAGCATCTGCTGACTAAGGATTTGAATGCGAAAGTTATTAATGTAAGTAGATTTTCATTAATTCTACAACAGGTCTGCTGCTGGACATATCCTCCCCCCCTCCCAGAAGGAAACCACATCGAAACATGTTATTACCAGCGGTTACGCCTGTATGAATATAGAAAGTTATCCCAGGGGTACATTATCCCAGAATAAAAGTATCCTGTCTGCTATTGTAGGTCATGGTCTACTCGTGTACGTAATGTTATCCGAATCCGTTCAGCCGTTTAGCGTAGCGTAATATTTGTGTGACGGGATGTGATTATTGCACCATTATTTCATGAAAATCTGGAGAAGCGTAAACATGCTACTTACAAGCTCAGTTTTTGGTCGGTAGCAGGTTTTCTTTATAAGTCTCATTGTTAGAAAGTTTTTTTTTTGTATTAGCATATTGTATACGTCACTGATGGGCAAATATCCTCCCATTTCTCCTTCCGAACCTCTGTCAGGGGCGATCTCTGGGCAAGTTTGCCTAGCGATCATGATCAGATAGTCAAATCACCTTCGCCGCGGTCGACATCGACGGCGTCGGCCTCCCTTAGGCGTCTAGTGAGTGGCAATCCTTAGCAATCTGTCCGAGTGTAATCGTGCGATGTGGCCAGCCCACTCCCATTCACTCTAGTTGCTTTTCCCTGACATCTGTTACTTGAATTATGGAGCGCAGCGTGGTGTTTCTAACGCGGTCTATTCGCTTAACACCTATTATGCTGCGCTCCATTGCCTTTTGACAAATCTTAAGTTTGGATTTTTGTGGTTCAGTAAGTGACCCAACTTTGTGCACCGTAGATTGGGAAAAGCAGGATACTAGGCGTGTGTAACTTTTTACTGAAACGACCCACTGTTCCGAAAGATTGGAACGTCTATAATGTTTTAAAAACATCATTTGGAACATTGAAACGATCTTTTCTTATAAATATAGACCTGCAGTCTTTTTAAAATTTAAATTAAAACGTAAATAGTGTAAATATAATTAATGACCTGAACTAAATATATCTGCTTAAAATTATTCTTAAATCAAAATTCAATTAAATAAAACTGTTAGTGAAAATTAAATTAAATTGTTACGTAAGAAAAGAGAAAAGAAAGAAAACATGTTTATTACGTCGCGTCATATTCGCGACACTATTTTATAGTGTATATGACGCGACGTAACAAAATCAGATGACGATTCATAACAGTCAGTGTCTGTATCTTTGAGCCGTTGTTCCAAATGTTCTAAATGATACATATCATCTAACATTTCTCTGTCTCAGTGTTACTAAGACGCGATATAACAGATCACGATTCATAACAGTCGGTATCTGCGTGTGTTTTGAGCCGATGTTCCAAATGTTCCAATCGCAAAGATGAGACACTTTGCACGCGCCTACAGGATACGCAAGTCATCTATTTCTAACATATTAATAAAGATTGCAAGTTGTTGCCTAAGAATTAGATTGTAGATGATGTAATTTAATATGCACTGGTTACTCAACATAATTATTTGTAAACCATGCTGATTCATTTTATTTTGATCTTTTGTAATATTGCAATAACAAATTAATTGCTAGGCAACGTCAAGAAACCACAAAATCGATGTCACAATATAATATAATAAATTAATGACTAAAATTATATGGAAAATTTCTTTAGGTTTTCTCATCATAAAGTTTAGGCAAAAAATGTAGATTTAATATTTTTACTGTAGTGATGCAATAATCCAAGAAAGACTGTCATCGAAGACATCATTATAAAGTTCTAATTCTTAATCTTAAGTAAGAATACACATTCCGTTCTTATTCTTTCGCATGATTATCTTGGAAGCTGGGATGATTTCGTGATCTATGCGTACTAAAATATCAAAATAATGGTCTTACCAACACCAAATGAACCTGGTGTAAGCCCACTTTAGAATAGAATAAATTACTCTTTTTACATCACCTCCCTTTTATATGTCATACAACTATCACCTAAAGCAAGTCATTTAAAAAAATGCGAAGAGTGACACAATGGGCGGACTTTTAAAGACAATGGTCAGCTTTTAGACGGATTTAAAGGAATATCGGCACGGATCTTGAGGGCTCGGCGAAAGAGTGGGGATCGCTTTGCGCATTCCATACATTGGCGAGCCAATCGTCGTCGTTGTTAGATACATGCAGCAAGCGCAAGGAACGAATCACGAGTGACGTCTATGACGCGATGCGCGGCGAGCCAATCACTGACACTCCCCTTCCCCACGTCGCACCACTAAAGAGACCGAATATTTGACTTCTGCGCAACTTGAAGCCAGCGCTCAAGATCCGTTCCGGTATCTATACTAACACTGATATCTATTTCACCCACCTTTTCAGGCTTCAGGCTTCCCCCAAGGCGAGAGAAAGATCAGCTTCCCCTACTACATGGCCTTCAACTCTTTGCTAAACAACATGGAATTGATAAAGAGGGTGTACCTCAACGCTACGAACGGTACGCGAACTCAGGAGGTCACTAAGGAGGAGTTCCTGCACTCTGCACAAATGATGTCACAGATCACGCCGCTCGAAGTCGATATATTGTTCACTTTATGTGATATGATACATCATACTAATGGGTGAGTTTTATTGAGTGTATTTTAACCTTTAAAAACTTCTAAGGCAATGCAATACTGACAGTACGCATTCTATATTCAGAAATCAAAGGTATGGTCTGTTCGCAGAATTCCGAATGATCATCGTGACCTAAATATACTACACAGTAATGAAAGAATGACGTACCTACGTAGTTACTACCTTACATGGTTGTTTTAAACAAATGGCATACTTTTTTACCGTAACATATGACGACATAGGGATATGGCGTCATATTCTCATCTGTTATCTAAGCTGAAACGTCATTAGGTAATAAATCATTAACATAAACTCATTTCAATTAACCCATTATCCTCTTCCATTGTAAAGCAGTTGCCAACAATTATTATTTCAAACAAAATGACAAATTCATTGCTCATTATTCTCTCAATAATATCCTCATTAATTACGTAAGTTGAACCACAAAATAATTGGGTAATTTATTAATTACAAATATTATTCATTTGTAACTGACTGCCGTTTTAATTGATTATTTACCTGTAGTTACTTTTCTACCAAACTACTAAAGAAGTACTTAACACAAAAAAGAAATATCTTTCTCAAAACAGCATTAAAATTGGTTACCTCTCGAGCGCCGATTGTACATACGTGCGAAATTTATTTGGCCGAAAATTTTGGTTTCTATATTTTGGTTTTTCCTACAAAAATCCAAGAAAAGTTTTGTTTTATTTATTTTTTTGATGATTTACGTAAAAAAGGCAATTTTTCAAGTCATTAACCCCTGGCGCTCGAGGGGTTAAATGAAGCAGCAATTAGCATTCCAAATATTGGTTTGAGGAAAAGTGGAGGCGTGGCGCCTAGTGACGATGACGTCACCGCCACTAGGCTCTCCCTCACTAGTTTCTCCTTCCACCAGATTTGAAATTTGAATATTTCTTTCTATTCGTGATTTTAAATAGTTACTTTTTGATACAAAAAATAAAATAAATCGAGTCAAGTAACCAATTAACTATAAATAAATACATATAAAACCGTTTCCGTGCAGGACAAACGCCTATTCTAATGTAGAGAAGGCATTAAGCATTAATAATTACGCTTCCTAGAGACTGGTTGGGGATTTTAGACATATTATTAACTACAGGACTCAAGGTGACCTTGAGTTATGAAGACGATGTTTTCCTTTATTGATGTCACCGATATCCAAAATAAACTTAGGAAGTACGGTTTTTCAATAAGAACTTTGTTTTTCAATAGAGCTTACTAATTACTAATTAGATTTCAATAGAATAGAATAGCCTTTATTCGGCGCAAGCAAAACAATAACATAACAACAACATAAAATAATAATAAAAAAGAGTACAGACATACAATACAGTTGCAGTGACTGTGCCTGAACTGATAGGGTCACTAACTCAGCAATTGCTGGGCGTTAAACACCCAGCGCTGATTTTCAGCTGGCACCCCTTTTTTTTTTTTTTTTTATGGTGGGAAAAAATCATGCATTGACATCCCCTGCCCTTGGGTGGAGCGGGAGATAGTGTCAGACTCTTGCTGACTAAAAGACCCACCCCGTTCCTTCTAACCTTCATATCGGGGCTCGAGCGCCCTTTCGGATAACCCTGGCCCCAGTAGGCTTCGACCCGGCTGGGTCCCTGCTGTTGCTGACAACTCCTTGAGGCGCGCGGGAACAGTGCGCGCCGTCGACGCCTTGGGCTTGGTCCGGACAGTTACCGGACGGCCGGACAGCGAGCTACCCATTGCTCACTGTCCGCAAGCCCGCGCCTACGGTGGCCGGAAATCGGGATCTGAATCCCGGCGGCGGCGGCGGCGGCGATAACGCCGTTGCCTGATGCGTTCGGCCTCCTCCTTTGCGAGCATTACTGCTTCGCAGAAGTCGGCGACCGCCTGCCACTCCTCCTCGCTCCGGACCATGGCCTCAACCAAGGCCCGGCGCGAGAGGTCTCCGCCGCCGATCGCCCCCACGAGGGCACGGCGATGCTCCGCCCAAGCAGGGCACACCTCGACTGTGTGCTCCACCGTGTCCTCCGGGCGTTCCGCACAGTGGCGACACCCGGGCGTCACTTCCGCACGAATCCGGTGTAGGAAACTCCCGAACGAACCATGTCCGGTAAGGACCTGCGTCATGCGGAAGGTAAGGACGCCGTGAGGTCTTTCCAGCCACGCCTCAAAGAGGGGACTTACCGCCGCGATTGTGGCGTGCCCAGCACTGGGTTGCGATAGTCGCTGACGCCATTTCACCATAAGATCCCGCCGGAGCTCTGTCCGCCATGCCGTGACCTGTCGCGGCAGCGGACTTTCACCCCGGCGTTGCATCTCCACGCGCATATCGTGCATGTGTGCAAGGACTGTTGCCTCCAGATCCCACGGTGGTAGGCCAGCCAGAAGGCTCGCCGCTTCGCGGGAGACCGTGCAGTATCCCCGCACCATCCTTATCGCCATGACCCTCTGGCAGTCGTTGACGGCGCCCACACCGGCGCCCCGTAGAGGGCCATGGACCGAACGATCCCCGCGTAGAGCCTCCGGCAGGAGGCGTCTGGACCCCCAAGGTTGGGCAGGAGCCGCTTGAGCGCAGCCCCAGCCCGGCAGCTGGCACCCCTCAGTGACGATAGAAACCTAGATAATATCCATATGTGTTTCCAAAATATCTAGATAAACATGTGTGATAACATCATACTCACGTAAAGAGCGGTTACATGGAAATGTATATCGGATTGACCGGTTTTAAATATAGGCTAAATTAAAGAAAGAAAATGGCTACGAAGAAGTTTTCATCTTTAACACTAGACTATCACGATTTTTTTTTTATGGTGGGAAAAAAAACAGCTAAATACAATAATATTAAATTATTAATTATTAAATTCCGTAAAATGAATCCACAACAATTAATACTTAAAATTAATTGTTATTTTCCTTTTAAGCTGTCGGTTGCCGTTGACGACAATTATGATTGTTATACGTAGGCAGGTATCTTCGGGGAAGTACAAACCGATTCTATTGCATTTGAATTGTTATTTAACGACGACTGTGACGTAGTTTTGAGATTTTCAATGACTCGTTATTCATTTAATGTGTACCTTAAGAACTACACGAATATAGGGCATTTGTGTAATTTTCTATAGAACCTAAGTAGGTACTAATTAGGCTTAAACAATAAAAGGATAATGGGTTAACCCTAGATATTATTTAATTTATTTGTAAGCATTAATTATATTAAATTAATTGTGGTGGAAATCCTATGTAGAAATGTTTGTTCTGGGAAGTCCTACCACCATGCTTATTTTACATAAAAATAGGAATAATGCCTAAGCCTGACTGTAAATGGGCCATTGCCTGCAACCACAAAACGCCGCCGTAATTTCTATGACACTTTGACATACCTAATATTTGTTTCGCCCACGTGATGGTAGGAAATTGTCCCAAGGGAACATACTCCCAGGATAAACAGTATAGTATGTGCTATTCCAGAACATAGACTACCCTTGTGCCAAATTTCATTAAAATCCGTTCAGCCGTTTTCAGATGTGTTGGATACCAAAAATATTTAGGACTTTTCCTACGATTCATCAGCTATTCATTTCACACATCAGCTATGAGCGGGTATCACAATTGTGTCACGTGCGTCTTAACACTAACGACCTTCGTTATATTTTGGCACTGCACTTGTGCACTAATTACCTCACCACGTGTATTTTCGACCTACAAAATATTACAATGTCATGAAAAAGGTGACACACCATACACCGCGACAGTGTCATATCTACTGTAACTGTTAATCTTTAATTTATTATTCTTTTTTGAAGTTTTTTTTTTTGTTAATTATTGGCAAGGTAGAAGCTTTTTTTTATTGCAAGCATTTACATTTAATACGCACGTGCAAAAAAACCGGGCCCGATCTAACTATTTAGCGGCTCTGGGCAATGATTATTTTCGCTGCCATACATACACAGAACCTTATAAGTCATGAGTCTTAAAAGTCTTAAATATTTCCACTATCCAACCTGAAGTAGGTTGGAAGGTGGCACATAAAATTTTCAATCTGACAACTTGGGTGGGATGGCTTGGTTGGAGGATAAGAATAAGTCAATTTTGCCGCCCCTCAGTTTTCGCCGCTGTGGACAAATGCCCGGCTTACCTCCCTTAGATCGGGCCCTGTAAATAAGCCATGATAGCACTGAATTCTTCGAAAAAAGACTTCCTGGCGAGCAGAGCAGAGTTTCCACACCACACCGTATCCCTTGATATAGTGTTAGCAGCGCACGAAATAATGTTCTGTTTCCTAAAATGTCAACGAATATAAAAAAAAAGAAGAAAATATAAATATGTAATTTTAAAAAAACTGGTTATATTTCGAACAAGTATTCTGTTTTTTGGAAAAAAAACTTATTTAAAAACTACAGAATTAAGAACCTTATATTTGAAGTCGTTTAAAAATAGAACGTCGTGTAGCACTACATAAAGACAGGATGTATTTAAATAGGTACCGATTTCTTCAAGTACTATTACCTCACTAAATACAATAAAAGTACACATAACTATTACCTCAAGGGCATAGTTCTGTACCCATGATCTCATGAAACATTAAGTTATCCTTATTCATAGGCAAAATAAAATCCATTGTATTCTAATTGTAGTTTTATTACATTGCCGGCGTCAGAGAGGAAGCGAGATCGACTCCCGGCGGAAGAGGGTTGGTCAAGACTTATTATGATTTTGAGGAGAATGCGTCTGCTTTAAAACACACTTTATTAAAATAACGAACACCTATATAAAATAGGTTTTTTTCTTTAAGCACCAAAGAGCCTAAATTTACGAGGCTCGGAACGTTTTTCAGATTTTTTATTTATTATACACATTATTTTATTACTTAACACTCAACCTTTTTTGGGATCAGGTCTTTTTGTATCTTGAATGCTGATTCTTACTTGATTATAAAATTACGCAATACTGGGTTTAAAAGAAACGCTTTAAAACTTTTTTTGTCCCTTAAGTCTCAGATACATTAGGGGACAAAATGTCCCCTAACATGACGCTGACAAATTATCCAACAATGAGTCCCGCGTGACTTGATTCCTCCTCCTCCTTGCGTCGTATTCCTCAATGCTGAGGGTCGTGACCACTTTAATTTTTATGATGGTTCTTCATTTATTCCTGTCTATGGCGGTGTGAAAGGCCTTGTATAAGGTGGAGTCAAGAGCTGTGTGGGTCTGGTCGGACCAACGTGCTGCGCCCGCGAGGCCTTTTTCCGTCTACTTCACGTGAATGCGTGTTGTAAAATGTTGGGGGGCAACTTGCTCCGGGCAAGTTGCGGGTCACTAGGCAACGTTGCAGCGTCACGTAGATTGAGCGTTGCTCGTCATGTTAGGGGACATTTTGTCCCCTAATATATCTGAGACATTAATGTATGTGAGGCTTAATATTCTAATCAAACATCCATATTTAGTCCTGCGCTTTTACTTTCTTCCACTCCACTCCACTCGTCTCAGTCGGTCTGTAAACGAAAAGTTCTTGAGACGAGGACATTAAAGTGAGTTAACAGCTATAATATGAGGATGTATGCTCCAGGGTAGCCCGCGAAATTAAATTTTTCGTTAGTTTTTTGCATTTTTCAGATCAGTGTTGTTGTTGATTAAAATATGATTTGCGACTGTGACATGTCTTTATTTACGGAATTGTAACCATTAAAATCATCAATACAACCCTCTCAGTTCGTCTAACTCTACTGCATTGCTATTTTTTGAAAAATTAATTCTATTTACTGCCCTGAGTTGTTACAAATAATGTATAAGGCCTACTGTCTACGGACGCATAGTTTCATTGACGCGTACTCGTCATTATTCGCTTAGTGTACGCCTGCCAGTTTACATTACTAAACTATCAAACTCTGTCGACGAAGCGACGCGACGGCATGACGTTCTCAAAAACGCGTCTATGAAGTCAGTAGGCTTTAATCTAATTAACATACATAATTTACAAAAATGCAAAAAAAAACTTAAGAAAAATTTAATTTCCCATGTTACTTTGCAGTATCCCTCTTAATTCATTTAAGTTTGAATCGAGTGGAAGAAACTTTGAATGTGGGTGTTTGCCTTATAAAAATATGGATCTGTTACAACTATGGTTTTCTCATTACAGTCGAATCGTCTACAATGATCTCAACTCTATAACACCAGAACAATACTTCAAACAAGTCACGCGCCGAGTCGCCGAAATCAAAGCAGTCTCCGTGAGTATCGCCCTCTCTTTCACACCCATACTAATCGGCATAACGCTGTCTCGTTAAACTTGCAGGAGCAGCCAACGTATTCAAATGTATGTTTAGTGTAATTTAGACTTAATATAAATGACCTAAGAGTTGTGTTTTGTTTGGAAACATCACTAACTGACAGGTATATTGTTCTCTTTCTTTCAATGCTTATTAAAGGAGGAGGTAACTATGTTAGAGCCTTGTCGATTTGTTAACTGTTTGGAACGAATACTGGTAAGTAAGGGAGGCGAAGTTTATGATGTTTCTGTCTTTTATATTTCTTGGGACAGTGGATTTTTGGTGTGACGTCAGCTTATTGCAAATCTCATAGCCAAGCAAATTATAGGGAAATATCGGTACCTACACCTACACTTGTACTGTCCTGTGATGTCCTAAGCTTGGCTCACTCTTGCACTAAGTTAAAAGACTACTGCGTTTTTATTTTTTTTTAATATCGCAGTAAATGCTGAGATAGGAGCCTTTTTGGCCACAACTCTTTTTTGTTTTGTTTTTTTTTTCTATTTAGTCTATGTTAAATCAGTTTTATATTATTATTTTGTTTGTCATGTGCGAGTCAAAAATTTACGTTCTTCTTTCTATCTCGTTCTGGCTTTATAGAAGAACGCCAGGCTTTCCATTTTATTTGAGGTCAATGTATCGATACCTATTGATAAAAATGGACCTATATTTATGGAGGCTAATTTTGGAAACACACTTAAAAAAAGAACAAATATAGAATAATTAGTAGTGCTAAGAGAATTTGAACTGCCAAAAATTCACTGCCTTAATAAAAAAACACTCAATTCTTTAGTTTTATTACTTAAAATCTGAATGTAATACATAATTCACGATAAAGGCTGACTTCTTTTGGAAACTGATAGGCACTGGTGTCTACATAATGACCATCTTTAGCTAAAAAATAAAAACATCTTTAGTTCTTTGCATATTATAAATCTAAACCATTTCCTGCGTCTATCTGTTTATCCGCGGAACTAAATGTGAGTCTTCGCTGGACGAGCCGAGCACGAGCGACACAATACGAATTTGAGCTTGGTTCGTGCTTCGCTCGTGCTCTTGCGTCTGGCGTAGACCCACTTCAAACCATGCAACGGATTTTGATATGTCTATGTCGTTCAGTGACAAAATATTATTTTTCCGGTGACAGAATTTTTTTAAATCAGTCCCTAATGAACCGATTTTTTTTTTTTTTTTTGAATTTATTTACAATTAAAAATGCAAAAATTTGAAAATTTAGAAATACCTTTTTCCTTAACAGTATTGGCATAAATTAGCTGAGATTATCACCAAGTGCCTCAAAAACAAATATTAAAACTTAAAAAAAGAAAACTGTTAGGTGCCTAGTGCCAGGGTACAATTTTCCTGTATTTTTTGGCATGATCTCGAATGAAATGATCAAAACATTGTCACTGCCACACATCCATACATACAGCTAAATATACGCTAGGCTACTTCACAATACACTTAAAATAGTATAACTTATCAATTAAGCCAGCATCATTAGTATCGATTATACATGTATTTACTACTATAATACTGAGCGAGATTATTTTTTTTTGTCTGGCAATACAAAAAATAATAATAAATATTTTGTGTTATTGCAACACTGATTTGTACCCAAAATACGATAAGTTTCGCTTCACCTAAGTGTGGTAGAAATTGCTTTGCTTTCCGTTAGCCCACTTCTATTTGATGTTGCCATTATCAAATAGTTTAAAAAGAAAATAATATGCTTTAACACGACCAGGTAAAAATGAAATTTCTATGCAATTTTTATTTTACCTCTTGGCTCGTATCAGTATTGTATGGACAAAACATTCTACAACTCTTATATTTCTTATAGCTACTTATATGTTACTTAGTTACTGGATTTAGGTAAATACTCGCGTATGTTTGTTGCAGAGCCCGGAGGAAAGAGGCGTTTTCATTCAGATTCTAGAGAGCACTTACAGATTCACACTTGGTTCCATTGCTGGTGGTAAGTTGTTTTTATTCCGTTTAAATAGGTATTCGTTCCCTATGTTTTCCCTTAGGAATCCATAAAAAATATGAATACAATATAAATAATAACAATACACACAACACAACACAACAACAACACAACACACACAATACAATACATATAATATACAACACAAAATAATAACAATACAAATAAAATAATAATAAACAAATAAATAATATTTAAAAATAATAATAATAATAATATATAATATACAATATATATAATATGAAAATATGTTTCAAATATTCATCAACATTACAATACTAACAGTATTTTCAAAACATAGTCATTGATTTTGCCAAAGCTATCTTTTTTCATACCTTATCAATAACAAAAAATGGAAAATAATATTACTATTTTACTAGAATCAAAAACACCTCCACACTACGCCAGAAGCTGGCTACTACTCTTATTATATTATATACTACTCTTATATTGTCACGTAAATTCGGAACGTTCTGAAATGTTCATTTCTGTAGACGCATTGAAACACATGTGAAGAAAAAAATCTTTTAACCTGTAGCGACAACTATGGCGCCACATATGAACTAAACTACGAAATCCTGCAGCGCGCAATTAGAGTTCTCCGCGCGATTTGAACAGCCCGAAATCATCTCTCGGGCAGTTGCCTAGAACAAACAAAATATACATCTGGTCGGAAGTTCCTCCTTTTTCAACGGTGGTACACTCTATTCCGCATAACCTCTAAAATTCTTATTTTGTTGTTTGAAAACCAATTCACCGCGCCATCTCCTTTTCATTCCCCAGCCGTCGGAGCGTCAGCAGTGTACCCCATCGACTTAGTGAAGACCCGTATGCAAAACCAGCGCACGGGCTCCTTCATCGGAGAGGTGGCGTATAGAAACTCCTTTGACTGTTTCAAGAAGGTGATCCGGCATGAAGGCCTCTTCGGACTGTATCGAGGACTGGTGCCCCAGCTGATCGGAGTTGCCCCTGAGAAGGCTATTAAGTTGACGGTTAGTATTTAAATAAATTATTGGTCATTTTCAGACGTAGTAGCGGCGATAGCGATCGCCTTCCATAATGTTTGGGATTGACCATGTGAGATTTCGATAGAGATGTATAAATATTTCTTAAAAAGCACATTATAAAAAAAACATTTAAAAATATAAAAAATAGTAGCCCACCGGCATCGGGAACAGGGTACAAGCTGCCGGTGGTCAGGGCTCCTGAGAGAGGAATCTCCTAATTATTATTATTATTATTGTATAGCTTTTAACGTCCCACAGCTAGACAAAGGTCGCCATTCATTACAATGTTCCCGGCTCTAGAAAACTTCTGATCAATTTCTAAGGAAAACACCTATAAGTATTCGCGTGAAGAAAATAGTGACTCATTAGTGCTACTTTAAAGTAAAGGTATATAACTAAATACTCATACTGAGGTAAAAATTAAAGCATTATTATTAAAGCAAATTTTTTATTACGCAGTATTCTTAAATATTAATATTAGGTAATTAAGATTGTCAGAATTTTTATTTTTATGAATAGGTGAGGTAAGAACTTTTGAAACTGACAAATCACGCGTGAAAGGTTCACGTGGTAAATTTGAACACAGCAAAATAAAAAGATCCAATTGATTAGATGGCGTGGTTACGCTGAGTGACAACGATGAATCACTATTGTGTTAACACGAATATAATATAAGTCGTCCCGCCATCTACTTCGCGGTCGATAGAGAATGTCAATCACATATATTTTAGACTTTTCGACAATCACTATCACCGATTGGCTGTCACTGTGGGTAGCACTTTATACTAGAAGATGGATAGAACCAGCACGCTTAGCCAAGTTGTTATTCTGCAATCGTTAACGCTGTTGAAAAGTGATGAAACGTATGGGAATGACGTCATCTCAACGTAAAGTCGCGTGGTCAGAACAAACGAATAGACAATTCGTAGCCAAGTTCACATCGTTCAAAATCGTTTCTACAATGTTTAACGCTACATCCTTTGTTATACAAACGCTACATTGTAGAACGAGCGGCCGACTCATGCGCGTCAACATGGTTACCAACTTATCGTTTTCTACAATTGCTGTCACCGAGGCGTTACCGATTAGAGAACGGAATTTGATTGTAACTTGGCTAGGGGGGCTGATTCATAGTCTTATTCTAAAATGTCATTCAATTATTGCAATTACAATGTTGGCGAATGTTTCTTCTCTTTCACCTCACTTTATGATTACGGCACACTAACGTCGATTCGCTAGTCAACCTGATTTGGCAGTATTATGACTCCCTATTGTGGCAGTATTATGGCATAAAATTCAAGGGTTTAAAAACTCGCATAAATTCTGTCGTGTCATCTTGATTGTGTCTATGATAGTATGACTTGATCCTTACAATGTAATACAGGTGTGATTTATGTTAATGTAACTCTGACGTTTCGCGACTTATAATCTGTTGAAATAGGTATAAAATCCATCACCAATGGGTGATTCAACAAAATGAGATTCAAATCTCATTATTGTATAAGGTTTCTAGAATAATCATTATAAAGTTTTAATTTACTTTTCCAGATGAACGACTTGGTTCGTGACAAATTCACCGATAAAAAAGGAAATATACCTTTGTATGCAGAAATCTTGGCTGGTGCATGTGTGAGTATACTCCATTACATAATAGCATAATCAGCCTTATAATGTTCCCACTGCTGGGACTCGGGCCTCCTTTGTACGACAGGGAATGGGCCGTAATCCACCACGCGGGCCCAGTGCGGGTTGGTGGATGTCACGGGTCTTCGAGTTTTTAAGCTATTGCATAGCTTCTATCGCGGGCCTTGAGCGTGGAGACCGAATCCAGAAATTCCGTAACGAAAATAACCTAACACCCCCCACTCATTTGTTTTTTGAGCGTGGTGACCGATAAGAAAACAAATGAGTGAACAATCAATCAAAATTCAATTCAATGTGTGAAAGTGTAACTTTAATTAATATCAAAGAAAAAAAAACAAAGGAAAAAACATACTGCATAAATAAAATAAATAAATAATTATAATTGCATAAGTTGATAAAAATGCTATGCAATAGCTTTACCGCGGCAGTCCCCGAGTGCCACACGTCTTTTTTTTTTATTCTAAGACATACCGGTTTCCTCACCATGACTTCATTACTACTGCTCTCAGAACGGTGAAGGAAAACATCTTGAGGAAACTGAAATGTCGAGCATCCTCTATTTTTACGGAAGTTTGCGGGATTATACACACTACCGCTTAGGTACGTCTGAACTCTGCCACACGCAATTTTCTATATCGCAGTACTTTGTGGGTTCTAGTTTACTTTAGTTGTAGTGCAGATCATTAAAAAAAAACTTCTTTTCACAGGCCGGTGGTTCACAAGTAGTATTCACAAATCCTTTAGAAATAGTGAAGATCCGTCTGCAAGTGGCGGGCGAGATCATGGGCGGAACTAAAGTGCGCGCCTGGTCTGTTGTCAAGGACTTGGGGCTGTTCGGCCTGTACAAGGGGGCAAAGGCGTGTCTGCTAAGAGACGTACCCTTCAGCGCTATCTACTTCCCTGCTTATGCTCATGTTAAGGTTAGTATGTTTTTGTGTTACTAGTTTTTTTTTTTAAGTAAAAAGGACATAACGTCTTACGGCCTGGTCACGACGTTGGTCTTAGCGGCGCGCGGGGTGCTGTGAGCGGCGTCTCGTGGCGTGCTTTAAACATTTTCATACTTTTGATCTTACCGCTCACCACCCGTGCTAAGCTACCGCTCGCCACCCGCGCTAAGCTCCGCTCACAGCAGCAAGGTCGTGAATTTTCATTAATTTAAACTAGACGAGGTCGATGTTTCCCTGACAAGAAACGCTAAAACCATCCGCATTCTTTGCCCCGTGGTCCGAATCATTCTAGCATTGAAGGCCCGATTTGTTAACACTCTAGCAGCGCCGTTATCGTGACTCGACACGTGGGCATGGTTTATTGTAATGTCAAACACCAAGTTGACGTACCATCAATCTGACGGAGTCGTAACTGTGACGTCATTTTGTCATGTATACTGTGGTGGTCAAAAGATTAAATTATTTTTTATTTTTTTTGCATTAGGCTAACTTTAGAATTAAAATAATCTTTTCTACCGTAGAATAATAGCAGCATATGATTGCAGGCTAAGTTCGCGGACGAGAACGGCTACAACCACCCACTGACGCTGCTGGCGGCCGGCGCCATCGCCGGCATCCCCGCCGCGTCGCTCGTCACGCCCGCCGACGTCATCAAGACGCGCCTGCAGGTATACGACTAGCAAAAAACCGAACCTTATGCCTTGATCACACATACCGAGTAAACGGGCGAGACAATGCTCTCGACCGAGTACTCGGTACGTGTAAACACAACGCCGAGAGCTCGACCGACCCCTTATCTCTACAACTCGCCTACATCACTGTCTCGGCCGAACAACATTTTACTGTCTCGCCTTTTTACTCGTACGTGTGATCAAGGCATAACCGCGCCACCGTAGGCGCGGGCTTGCGGACAGTGAGCAATGGGTAGCTTGCTGTCCGGCCGTCCGGTAACTGTCCGGACCAAGCCCAAGTCGTCGACGGCGC